>CANTUV010000013.1:20000000-30000000 GCA_947685225.1 Garcia nutans
TTATATGATGATGAAATGAGAATTTATTTAGGAAATATTGGACAGTAATATGGTTATAGGTTCAAAGTATGTGTATGAGGAAATGTTTTATGTATACATGTATAGAAAGAGATTGTAATGGAAAAAGAAAGTATAATGTATGAAATTTCGAGAAGAGATAAATTGGAACCAGAGTAATGAACGAACTTGTGTAAAAATTGTATATGATCAAATGTTGTGCATAGGAAATGTTAAAGATAATATTATTGAATATAAATTAGGCTATTAATGATCAAGTAATCAAGAACAAATTGTTTTGAAGTGAAGTTGGAATGTGGTAAGTCTTGATGTAGCCAAAGTTTGGAGAATGGATATGTAATCCTTGTGATCCAACTTAGCAGTGTAATTGAAAAGTTTGGAAACAGAATAATCAAGAAATAGTATTGAGCTATAAGTTACAATGTGACCATTAAGCTCCTATGGCCATCTGATTTGTTTTATGTGTGTGGTTGGTTAGCTTTGTTATCTACAGAATTTGGATTGAAATGATTTGATTGTAGCACAATTTTGGTGAAACAGATAATTATGTTTCTAGCAACATGGTTGAAAGTTATGATTGGTAAATGTGTAGTTTATAACTTTTGTGTTAACAATTTGGTTATAATTTTGGAAAGTAAAGAAAGGAAAGAGAATTGTGATAATATTTTGATTTATGAGTAATGTAATAAAAAGTCAATTATTGTAATTATAGTAATGTTATATAAAGGTGAAGAGATGATAAATGGGAGAAAGTGTAATTTGTGATTGAAAGTTATATTGAATATGTTTATGGTATGAAGTGAATAAGCGGACGGTTTTAAAGTTTAAATGAGTGAATCATGAGTAATAAATATGGTACGAGATAATCTTGCGAATTTGGTGGAAATTGTATTAAGATAATAGAAGATAAATTATGTGTATATTGAAAAATAATTGGAAGTGAATTGTTATTAATGATCATAGTTTCAAAAAGTTGAATATGGATTTAAAGGAATTAGAAGGTGGAAATAAGTTGGATTTAATGGAATTAGATTATATATATTGTGAAATCCAATGATAATTTTGAATAAATTAATTGTTGGTTGGAGTTGAACAAGATTGGAATGTGGATATATTGTAACAGATAAATCAATGGATCTAGATTTGGCTAAGATTATGAATTATTATTGAGATTTAATGTGTATAGTTGTACCAAGAGTGTAGTTATTTACATGATAATATATATTGATGTAAAAAAAAAAAAATTTAAAGTGTGATTGGATGAATGAATGGAGTTATAATAGTTGTAAATCATGAGGAAAAGGGAAAAAGATCGATTATTTATTAAATAAGTTGAAAGGTAATGTATTAATATGTAAGTTAAGTGAAAAGCATGCTAAAGAAATAACTCCATTTATGAAACATCAGGATTTTGTTATTTATTAAGGGTGATAAATGTTTATTTAGATAGTGATTGTAATGAGTTCTTTTGAATGTTTGATTAAGGAAGTAACAAGATGTGTAAACATATAGAATGGTGAGTTAAGGAATTTAAAGAAGGTGGTTGATTCTAAAGAGGAGAGTTGAAGCTATATGATTTGATGATATAACGACTTAAGCGTATAATTAACTTCATATGGAAGTTAAGATGGTATGGTATTATGAATGAATTACAATTATACTAGATATATTTCAAGGACGAAATTATTTAAGGGGGAGAGAATTGTAATATCCTCATATATGCCCTAGAAGTTTGATTATGTTGTTGATGTTGTTGTTAGTGTTGTTGTTGTTATATATTGGATTGAATATATGTGTTAAATTGTAAGAGAAAAGAGATGGGAAGAGAATGTATATGTATATGTGGTTTGGAGAAGAAATTTAGGGTTTAGAGACAAGTTTATATGTTGTGTATATGATAATATATATAACATATAAATTGGTCAAAGGGAGAGTCTGTAATATCCCTAAGTGAGCTTAGAAGTTATGATAATATTGTTATTATTGAATTGAATGTGTGATTGATAAGTGGTAATTATGTATGGTTTATGTGAATGATAAAAGAAATGGAGAGATAATGTATATGTGTGTAGTTGGAGAATGCATTGTGTAGAGAGAAGTGTATATGTAGTGTATATGGTGATATATATAAAATATATGTTGGTCAAAATGGAAAGTCAAGGGAAGAGGATATTTTATTTGTGAGATGTGAAATTACCAATATGGGTATATATGAGACAAAAGCTTAGTTAAGTGGATGAGGGTATTATGGTAATTTTCTCTTGGATGGCTATTTAATGCATATTGACTTTGTGTTTTCTTCATCATTTCTTCTTCTTCTTCTTTGTGTTGGCCGGCTCATCATAGACAAGGGAAAACAAAAGAACAAATGAGGGTTTTGTTATTTCCAAGCTCAAAGTGAAGAAAGCTTTCAAATTTACAAGTTGGAGTTTCAAAGAATTTCACTATTTGGTAAGTTTCTCTTGTTTGATCTTGTTATTTTTGGAAGTTATACTTGAGTTGAGTTGTGATTTGATGATGAGATGATTATAGTTGTTTATGGTGTGAATTTAAGTGTTGAGATTGCTTGTTAGATAAGAAGCTAGGTTGGTGTTGGTGATGGAAGAGTAAGAGTTGTGTTTAGTGAAAATTTTTCTGTTTTACAATTAGTAAAGGCTGTGACTTGTATGATTTTTATTTAATTATAGAAAAATGTTATTGAAGTGAATTTTTGATATGTTGTGCCTCTATGAGTCTAGAATGACTGAAAAATATGTTGATTCGATTTTGGAATGGTTATGAGTTTAGAAAGATTATTTTTATTAGACCTGTTCCAGCAGGTACCTTAACTGAGACAACTATATTTCGGGATTTTTAATAAAATGTAGAAAAATCATATCCAATTGAATTTTGGATATGTTGTTGCTCAGTGAGTCTAGTATTTGAGAAAAATAATTTGGAACCACGTTGATTGAATTTGATTTATGGAATTCACAAAGTTCAGAACTGCTGCCAGGATGCAGGGCAATTGGGGCAGTCTGGTTAGGTGAACTATTTGACCAAGATTTTGTGTTCAGTTTGATCTGAAATTTTAAAGGAATGATTTTAAGATACAAAACTAAATTGTGTAAAAATTTTAGAATTTTTAGTCAAGTAGATTATTTTATACAATTTTTCAAAATAAGGATAAAATGGAGTCTAAAACCAGAATGTACTATTCATATGGTCATTTTGCTAATATTCCTTTTGGATTAGGGTTTGAAGAAGGTGATTTGCCCTAATTTGAGAAGTGAGAAATCTTATGAAGAAAGGATTGCTTAGAGTTGTGTGAGTGTTCATAAGGTAAGTACCAATACATATGATTGTATTTATTTACATGATTTGAGACTTAATACATTTGTTTGCAAATGTGTTAAGTGGTTTACTATAATGTTAATATAATTGGATTAAGGTGATGATTGAATGATGTGAAGGATTTGAAGATCATTAAAAAGGTAAGCATGAACTCTATTTGATTGTATATCCTTATATGTCTTTGAATTTTAACACATTTGGATGAATGTGTTAAATACTCTATTATATTGTGGATGTAAATGAATAATGTAAATTGCTATATATATATATATAGAGTGGATAAAATATGAAATGGGAAAGGTAGGAAGAAATGAGGATCATTCTTAAGGTATGTGCAATTTGTTATGATAAATGCTCTAATAATGAATGGTGTTAGTGTGTTTTAAGAAATGATGGAAGGTTATGTTATATGCATTGTAAATGACAATATGTTGTATGAATAATATATTTTGAAATGTTATATCAATGATGTTATATGTATCATATGGATTGAGATATGATATGTTGTGAAACCATTGTAATTGGCCATGATGATTCAAATGTGAGATGAAGCCATTGTGATTGGCTATGATGATCCAATTGAAAGAAATAAGGCATGTTTGCCTAGATGATAATGAGCATTGAGATTGAAATTGATAATGAAACAATAAGTGAAATATGTGTTTAATGTGTTATTCAGTCTTCAGAGTTCTGGGTTTGGAGGCATGCCTATAAAATGAAAAAGGTAACAGTCTTGCCGGGTTGAGGATCTCTTCAAATTGAGTTGAATTGAGGTCCAAGAGACTGGGTCTGTTACACCATGAGAATTGTGAATATGAAATATATGATTGGTAACAGTCTTGCCGGGTTGAGGATCTCCTCATGATGAGTTGATGGTCCAAGAGACTGGGTCTGTTACACTATCCATGGATAGAAATATTGATATATGATGCCTACGGGCTTGATGATTATGATTATAGACCAAAGCAGTAACTCTGAACTCTGAATAACATAGTGGTGTCTGTTGGGCCCGAGTCTGTCTTTGTTGTCAATGTGATATACAAATGTTGAAAGAAATGGATATTGAAATCTTTGGTATACTTCATTGGACATGTGGTTGATGATATGTAATATGTGTGTTGAAATATTGATTATGAGCACTAATGGTGAATTGTGAATAAAGAAATGTGACTTATGGTTAGTATGATGTATAATGTGTGTATTGAGATGTTGATTGTGAATATTAGTGATGGGTTGGAATTGGTAGAAATGTTATGTATATATATAGGTATAAGATATGAAATTAGTTGAAAGATATGAAAGGTGCAAATGAAAAGGGATAAACTTAATAAGAACTAAAAGTATATGGAATTGATATATCTTTATATGTTAGTGTTTCCATGATATATGTTTGTATTTTATATTTGTACTACTAAGCTTTCGAGCTTAGTGCGGATGTATTATCGCGCAGGTAGCTTGGTGGAAGATATGAAGTCTTTTGGTATGCCACGAGAAGAGTAAGATTTTGTCGAGACCAACTAGAGGGTAATGCATACATGTATCCACTTTAAGTATGTTATATTATATGTATAAGTGAAGTTTTGATAAAGACAATGATTTCGTAAGTGTTCTTTATATTGACCTATTATAGATTGAATTTTGTTACAGGTTTTTTAAAAGTAAAAAGGAAAAGTGGCATCCTTATACTTTATATACTTACTGTATGTATACTAGGTATATGTATAGTACTTATATAGGGTATCAGGGTGTTACAGAAACAATTGAATAAGATAATGAAATGTATTGTTATGAAATATAGCATTTTTGAATATGATCTCTATTGCTTGAATGTATGACATTAACATTGCATTAAAGCATATTGTTATCATGGTTTGTACCACTAAGCCGTTGGCTTAGCACAATTGTGGTTCATCGCGCAGGTGACAGGGTAGAACTAGAGAGTTCAGCTAGACTGAGTTGAGCCTAGATTCTGAAGCGTTGATAGAGGGCTTAAAGATCAAAGACAAACTGCCAAACATGTATAACTTTTATGTTTTGTAAAACATGGATTTTGATGTATATGTATTTGTAAATACCGCTATATTTTCCGCTGCGTATTAAATAAATGTTTTATCTATTGAACGTTATATTATGATTTGAATGTTTTAAGTTTTCTTATAATGTTGTTAAATTGAAAGATTGGTTTGTTTATTATAAACTGTAGCACTCCTGTATTCGGTATACGTATATTACAGGTATAGTATGTAGTGTGCGTATATGGGGTATAGGGGTGTTACATTATAAGCTTAACTTTATCTTCAGTTGGTCTGATGAGATCAGGTCCCAGCAACTTACTCTCAGCAATTTTGTCTAACAAAGAGGAGTTCTACATTTTCTTCCATATAGTGCTTCATATGGTGCCATTTCGATACTTGTTTGGTAGCTGTTATTATAAGCAAATTCTACTAATGGTAGATGTCTATCCCAACTATCTTCAAATTCAATAACACAACTTCTAAGCATATCTTCAAGTATCTAAATCACTCTTTCTATTTGGCCATCAGTTTGTGGATGGAATGTAGTGCTGAAATGGAGTCGAGTACTCAATGCTTTCTGGAAACTCTCCCAAAATTTTAAAGAAAAGTGTGGGTCTCTATCTGATATGATAAACACTGGCACTCTATGAAGTCTGACTATCTCATTTATATATAATTCTGCAAGTCTATCTGTAGACCCTTAATTTTTGACCCAATCCGGTCTGTTATTTTTTTATAGTCCAAAATAATTTTTGTAGTATTTTAATATTTATTTTAGTATTTATTATTTATTATTTTTAATAAAAATTAAAAATGGTGAAGTGAATAAAAAAATAATAAATAATAAATAATAAAAAAATAAACAAATAAAAATAAAAATCGGCGACGAAAAAATTTGTCTCCGAAAATAATTGGCCAAGGCCAATTTCGCTCGCAGGAACTTCCTGCGGGTGAAATGGCCTGGCAGCCCGCAGTGCACCCAGCTCTCGCAGACCGTCGCAGTTTTCGCCAGCGAGATTTTCCAACGCAATTTTTTTCGAAACCAAACTTTATTTGGTTTTGGTTTCTTTTCCTAATTAATCTTAGTTTCCTTAAACAATTGGAATTAGTCTTCTAAATTTTCCTATAAATAAGACTTTAAAACACAAAAAAGGGGGACTTGGATCGGACTGGATTTTGAGGAAAAACAAGAGGACTTTAGACGAGGGACTGGAATTTAGGACTTCAGATTGGAGAGGAGCAACAAGAAAGCAATCAACAATTTATCAAAGGTAGCTACACTGCCTGTAACACACCTATACCCATATACGTACACCACATATACTCTCAATATGTAATACACGTATACCGGATACAAGGATGTCACATTCTATTTGAAACAAACCAATCTTTCTATTTAACAATATGAAAAAACTTAAAACATTTAAGTTATATTATAAAACATAATAGATAAAACATTTATTTATTAAGCAGCGGAAAATGTAGCGGTATATACATATATATATACATCAATATCAATATTTATGAAATATAAAGTTTATACATGTTTGGCAGTTCGTCTATGATCTTGAAGTCCAATCATCAATACTCTTAACAAACCTAGACTCAACTTGGTCTAGCAGAACTCTCCAGTTCTAACCTATCACCTGCGCGATGAACCATAATCGCGCTAAGCCATAGGCTTAGTGGCACAAACCATGATGACAATATGTTTCAATGTAATGCCAATGTCATACTTTCAAACATTATAAACAATATACAAGAATATCATATTTCATAACATTACATTAAATTATATAATTCAATTGTTTCATCATTCATGATTCACATTTAAACAAAGACAAGCATGAGCCCAAAAGAAACTAATATGCCATTCAAATTCCAGAGTTAATGTTTTGGTTCAATAATCACATTTATCAAGCCCGTAGGCTAATCATTATCACAATGATAAACATCTCATATGTAACATCCCAACTAGGCTTCAAGGACTAGGCCCAACCAAGCTTCAAGGGGAGCTCAGCATCAACTCAACTTGGCTTCAAGGACCATGCCCAACCCAGCTTCAAGGAAGTGTTACTTTTAGGCATGTCACCAATAACATAACTCTAAAAATTGAATAACACATTAGACACACAATTCTTTCATTAGTTCATTATTAATTCCATTCTCATTTTCTCATAATCATCTAGGCAACAATGCCCCAATTATTTCCTTTGCATCATTATAGCCAACAACAATGGCTTCACATCTCATCATTAGGATATACATAACCAATTGCATTTTACATACATTTTGAATGATCATTATATCTTTCACATTATGCAAATCATAGCATTAATGAAATGTATCAACAAAGTAATAGGTTACTTAGCACATTTACAACCAAATGTGTTAAGTCCCAAAGTCATGTAAATGTATGCAACCATGTAAGGTTTGTACTTACCTCAAAGAACAACTCATACCAATTCCAAACTCCTCTTCCAAGAATTCTTCAACACTAGGATTAGGGAAACTCAATCTGTTCAAAACCTAATCCAATTTTAATTACACACACTCACTTAGTGATACACATAAGATAATAAGGATAAGTACCAATTAGGGCAAACTCTACATATGACACACTTAACAACACGGGCGTGTCCCTGATGGTGCCCTAAACCCACAAGAAAGAAGCTTTGATATGACTAGTGACACTCAGTGACATGGGCATGTCACTGGCCATGTCAATCCTCCCTCAACACACTAGCTATGACATGCTCAGTGACATGGGCGTGTCACTGGATGTGTCAATCCACTAACATCACAATAGCTATGACACGCTTAGTGACATGGGCGTGTCACTGGACGTGTCAATACTACTCCAACACAGAAGCTGTGACACGTTCAGTGACATGGGCGTGTTACTGGTCATGTCACCCATCTAGAAAACAGAACCATTGACACACCCAAAGACTTGGCCGTGCTCATGGGCGTGTCAGACTAAAAATCCTGATTCCGACACCAACAATACCACATCTAATAAACATCTTACTTAACCCTTTTTCACTCCAAACAATCTTACCCAAAACCATAAATAAACCATACTAAACTTGTATAAACACCAAAACAACACAATACATAGATCAAAACACAATCACAACCATCTCACAATTCAACACATACACAAACCACAACACTTGCTTTCTTTTCACCAAACTTGTCCTATCCTTCATATCAACCCAAAATCAAAGCCAAATAGACAACACAATCTCAAACACATCAAAATCAACCATACACACATCATCAACAACCAATCAACAACCTCAATTCACAAACTCAAAAGAAAAACCAAAGAATTAAGATGAAAACTTACCAAAAGTGATGAAAACCCTTAGAATTCCAACTTGATCACTTGAAACACCATTCAATCTTGAGTTAGGAAGAACAAAATCTCTCTTTCCCTCTTGCTATGGAGATAGCCGGCCAAAATAAAGAAAAGAGCAAAGTCAAACTTCTTAAACCACACAATTTCTCTTTTAATATCCACCAAGCAAATAAATATAATAAAATATTATAAATATCCTCTTCCACTTAATTTAATTTCCATTTTAAATAATCAATAAATCTCATTTGACCAACTAATAAGTTGACTTGTATATGTTGTATATATCTCTATATATACAACATATATACACTTCTCTTTCCTTTCTTATCTTCCCACTTAAACATATATACACTTATAACATTTAATCCAAATACAACAATAAGCACTCCAAAATTTTAGGGTATAGTTTGGGATATTACAATTCTCCCCCTCTATAAATAAATTTCATCCTCGAAATTACCCTTTCTCAAGTCTGAAACAGTTGGGGATACTTTTCTCGCATCACTTGTTTACTCTCCCAAGTTGCCTCTTCTCTAGCATGATTCTTCTAAAGAACCTTCACCAGGGGCACTTTCTTATTTCTCAACGCTTTCACTTCATGTGCCAAAATAGCAACTGGTTCTTCTTCGTAAGATAGATCCAAAAATGGATTCTACTGACAAAATGTGAGATGTGTCTGATCTGTACCTCCGTAGCATAGAGACATGGAAGACATTGTGAATTCTATCCAACTCAGGCGGCAAAGCTAAATGATAGGCAACTGGTCCAACTCTCTCCAATACCTCATAAGGTCTAATAAAACGAGGACTCAGCTTCCCTTTATGGCCAAATCTCAAAATTTTCTTCCAAGGAGACACTTTCAGAAAAACTTTATCTACAACATTGAACTCTATGTCTCTCTTCTTCAAATCTGAGTAGGATTTCTGCCGATCTGAGGCTGCTTTCAAGTGATCCCGAATTATCTTCACTTTCTCTTCTGTTTCTTTAATCAAATCGGGACCAACCAACTTGCCTTCTCCAACTTCATCCCAACATAGAGGCATCCTGCATCTTCTACCATACAATGCCTCATAAGGTGCCATTTTAATTCTAGATTGATGACTGTTGTTATAGGCAAATTCCATTAATGGAAAAAATTTGTCCCAACTTCCAGAGAATTCAATAACACAGCTTCTCAACATATCCTCCAAAATCTGTATCACCCTTTCTGACTAACTGTTGCACTCGAATTAAGTTCTACTATAAGCGTCACTCGCAAGTATACGAGGTAGCTGTAGCAAAGGTGATCGCCCCAAGGTCATCTCACAAGGAAGCTAGATAAGCTAATTGATTATCAGGTTGCAAATAACAAATTATAATAAATTTAAATTGCTAACAACTAATGAAAACAGATCGATTGGAATTTAAAACAATAAACGTAAACTGAGCTGATATATTGATTCACTTAATAGAAAGGTCTAGGGCTTGCACTTCTCTACTAACTTATATGTATGAATGGTTATTCCCCTCAACCAATTTAATTTCAAAGATTAGATCTCAAGCAACTTAATTAATCGAATCAAGGAAATAAGCTCTCGCATTCAAACCTCTTTCAAATAATCTTGTTACAATTGAAATAATCCTTTTCTTAGGTTATATTTCTAATTCACCTAAGTCCTTAATTGAATTGTTCCAGCATTAGACTTCATCTCTCAATCCTTCATCCAATACCTAAAACACATAATTGGTGGCCAATCAATTATATATTAACAGTAATCCATTCAATCAAGGCTAAAGAAATAAATTCAGTTAAGAGCAATAACCAATTCATACAATCATAGTAGTTCCATACAAACCCTAGACTAGATCAAATTAGTTCATCATAATGCTATCAAACATATTCATCTCATTAAAATTCAAAGAAATCAATTTAGACATAATAGAATTCATGAATACAATTCCAAAGAAATTTAAGAGATAAAGTTTGAGAACAAAACCAAATTACAAACTCCCTTTAGCTTCTCAAGAATCTCTTGTTCAGATCTTTTCTAGAAGAATGTTTCAATGGCTAAAACAAATTTAATCTAGACTGTTTGAATCAAAGTGTAATCAATAATCTCAAAGAAAACAATTTGGAAACCTAAAGCTAATGTTTTTCAGCTGATCAAGATCTCTAACTCTCTAATAAAATCCTAATTCTCTTATTTATACTAAACCCTGCTCCAAAAAATCCGCATTTTCTTTCTTCCTTTAGTCCATGAAGTGACACGGCCAAGCTCCTGGCCGTGTCATGTGACACGGCCAGTGGCTTGGCCGTGTCTACTGAATGTGTCCACTTCTGTGTGATTTTCATCTCTTCTTCTTTGGAGTTAAGTGTGACATGACCAAGCTTGGGTGAGCTTGGCCGTGTTTGGAGGGACACGGCCAGTGGCTTGGCCGTGTCCCCTGAGTGTGTCACCTTCTGATCTCTTCATTCTTTGCTCTCTTTCCTTTTGGTCTTCTTCCTTGGCTTAGTATGGGACAGGACCAAATCTCCTGGCCGTGTCCTCTGAGTGTGTCAGTCACTGCCCAAATTTTCCTTCTCTCTTGGTTCCTTGGTTTTGCCGTTAAGATGATGTTTGCATATTAACCTAAAATAAACACTTAAACAAACTTTAAACAAGAATCAAATAACATTAACCAACAACACATAAACACCACACTAAAAACTAGAACAAAAATGACATAAACACTGAAATAAATTAAAACTACCAAAATTGATGAAAACACTAAATAAACAGATTAAAACTACCAAAATACCTAAAGAAAACAATAATCATCATAATAAATAAGACACAATTTTATGACAAAAACTAATAAAACAACTACCCCACACTTAAAACTTTGCTTGTCCTCAAGCAAATTCACATGGTATAAATTAAAAACTCAAACAACCTTAACTATAATTCCAGTATATAAGATGAAATCCTTTAAGACTCAGCCATAAATAATTGCAATTTACTTCAATCAAGATTTTCTTAACTCATTCATTAATCCAGACATACAAATCTCATCTCTCATCTAAGTGTTTCACTCGATTTCATAGGTTAATTCACTCAAACCACTCATGACTGCATACTACCATAAACTTGCTTAATTATCCAATCTCTCTCACTGATTTTCTCAAGAAATAATCCAAAGGTCTTTTATTTGGATGTAATGGGGTTAAGGTGAAGGTGTGAGAAAAGACATTTAAGTTGGAGCATCAAGAAATGGAGTATCTAAATTAGACAATACTCTTGTTAAGAAACTCGTAACTCCCTCAAATGGCATATTCACCAGCCCTCGATACTTGCATACTTAAAGAAAAGTACATGAGTCGACATTCCTCTAATGCTAGAAAATATATGAATTTTGTATATATCTATATCTTCTCTTTTATTTTCTTTTATTATTATTATTTTTAATATATATATATATATATATACAAAATATAAAATTGCATGGAACATCTAGCTTAAAATGTAGAGGAAAAGAATAATCGACTCTTAGTCAAATAAAATGTGCAAAGTATGCATTTCAGCCCCTAATCTTACCTAAGCAATACTATTTTTGTTTTTTTTTAATTGCTTACCCACACTTATGAATTAAACCACCCTATTGTCATATCATAAGAAACTCCATTCCTTAATGCAAGTATGATGATAATAAGAAAAAGTTGAGTTGTGAATTGTGTTGATCAATCAAGAAAAGGTCAAAGGCTCAACTTGGCTCACTAAGGAATTCATAATTAAGGGAGGTCTTTTTAAGCTAAAGGGATAACCTAATTTGCCTTCATCATTTTAAAACTTGAGATTAAATCATAATGTGAGTTCAACTAGTATGCAAAAGCAAGCTCTAGAGATGCAAAATCATGAAGGTGCACAATTAAGAAAAGAAAATCAATTGATAATAATATTCAATCTATGAGGCTCAAAACTCACAAAGGTGGGTTATCAAAGATTTATATGTCATGAATTGCAGAATGTGAAAATTGATCCTGAATGAATTCAAATGCTAATCTCTATGCTGATACTAAAGACTCAAATATAATGCTAGAATCACAGAAAAGTCAATAAGTTTTCAACAATTATGCCATGCACAATGCACAAAATAACACACAATGACAAACAAAACAAGAATTAAAGGAAAGCCTAAAGATTACCCCACACTTATAAATGACATTGTCCTCAATGGAAACAAGGATAATAAAGAAAAAGAGTTAAGGTACAACCTGTTTTTCATCAATCCTCTGTGAGGCAAACTCTACCTTTTCATCACAACCAGCAAATGTTCAAAAACAAAATATAATATATAAAAATAAAATATCCAACATATAAAATGTTAACATTAAAAACAAAAATGAAAAATGACAACAAAAATATGCTATAACTAAACACAAGAAAGTAAGAAATTGTCTCGAAAGATTAGAGCCAATGTGATCTATGGTGAAGGAGGATGTGATGATGATGCAACCGAGGGATGAAGACTCAAAATCTTAGCAAGGTTGATATTTATTTGGTCCAACTGTTGCAAGACCGCAGTATGATTACGATCTACCTTGCTCTCCAGTGCCTCAATCCTATTAAGTATCTCTTGATTATCCGGGGTCGGAGCATCTTCTTCCAAATCAAGAGAATCCGAATCGGACTCCTCTTGAACTCGTGTTCTCTTTTGTCTATCCCCCGGTACTTCTGGCTCAGCTGAAGCCATCGTATAAGCCCCTCTCCTGTGCACCACCATATGCATCTTCTCTAGTGTAGCCAAATCCAATGAATCATTACCCGTAATTTCAGTCATACGACAGGTACTCGGGTCAAAATCATCAAGAAGGGTTGTTGCCAATGTGGTAACCAATCCTCCAATACAGATAGCCCCCTTCTTTTTGTTTGCCACACTGTCAAAAATATCAGCCAACCAATAGCCGGTACTAATGGGCACTGCATTACATGCACAATCTAAGAAAAAGAGCTCACTAAGTTCCACTACACCCAGGCTTTCCTTCCTAGCAAAGAATCCACATGACATAAAATGATGCAAATACCTAAGAGCGGGATTGCTCAATTTAGTCGCCTTGGCCGATTTGGCCACATAAGTTCTCGATCCCAATGCTCCCCAAACAAATTATTGTTTAAAATCCTTAGGTACCGACCTTTCACCGTGTTGATGGAAACCAAATATAACATTCAATTGTTCAATACTAACCACAAATGATTTCCCAAGCAATTTAAAGTTCAACTTAGAGCAAATTTTTTGTTCATCTCTTTCAACATTAAGAGATGTTAAAAATTCCAAAGTAAGCTCTTGAAATTGCAAAGGTCGAAAGGAGACTAGGTTCTCCCACCCAAGATTTTGAACATAACGATAAAAATTATCCCTAATATGAAGAGCATTAAGGGATTCATCATTGACATACCTCATCGGGAAGAAACCCGAGCCAAAAGATTCCCTTTCTTTAAAGATGAAGATGAGGAAGATGAAGATGCAGCTGCAGCTGGAAGTCTCTTCCTCTTATGGTGGGACACCATCTTCGTTCTCGGCATATTGGAAGATCTGAAAAAAAAATTTGAAACTTAAACCGATTAAATTGATCTTTTATGAGAGAAGAAGAAGATTGAACAGATTAATTTCAGTTTTGGTGAAGGAAATTGAAAATTAATGGAAGTTTGGAAGCTTTGAAGGAACAACAATGGAGGTTTTGTGAGAGAGGAGTCGAGAGAGAGAAAGGAAGCAAAAAGAAATTTAGGGATTGGAATGAACGAAAAGTGCCAAAAACCGTGTTTTTAAAGTGTGAAATTGAAGGGACATGCCAAGCTTGGGTGAGCTTGGCCGTGTCTGAGTGTGAAAATTGAAGGAACACAGCCAAGCTTGGGTGAGCTTTGCCGTGTCTGATGTGTTTGGAGGGACACGGCCAGTGACTTGGCCGTGTCCCATGGGTGTGTTTGACACTGTGAAGAAAGGTTTGCAAAAGCAAAAAGAAGGGATTTTTGGTGAAGCTTGGCCAAGCTTGTTGGCCGTGTCAGGGTCTGTGTGTTTTTGGTGACTTTAGAGTGGGCTTGACATGGCTAGTGGCTTGGCCGTGTCAAGTGGCCGTGTCACTCACTGCCATTTGACACTTTTTTTTATTTTATATCACCAAATCTTAAAGAAATTGCAAAACTCTTCTTCGATCAACCCTGAAACACATTAGAAAATTAAAAACTGATCAAAGCACCCATTCCATTTATTTAAACCAAACATTAAATCAAAATTGCTGAATATAAAATTACAACTATGAAAAGAAATGCAAACCAATGGGTTGCTTCCCATTTAGCGCTTCTTTAATGTCATATAGCTGGACATTACTGCAAGACTTAAGGATCGTAAATCAAAGTGCTATCGATGATCCTTACTTCTTGGAATCCTTCATTATATGGTTTAACTCTCTGTCCATTTACTTTAAAAGTCTCATTTGTTCGAGAGTTAAGCAATTCTATGGCACCGGAAGGATATACTTGAGTTATCTCGAAAGGACCACTCCATCGAGACTTGAGTTTTCCTGAAAACAAATGGAGACGAGAATTAAAAAGCAAAACTTTCATACCTGGGCTCAATGTCTTTCGCACTATAATTTTGTCATGAAGTGCTTTAGTGTGATCCTTATAAATCCTCAAACTTTCATATGCCTCATTCCTTAGTTCATCTAACTCTAAAATTTGCAGAAAACACTCTCTCTTTGCCTTGTCCAAGTCTAAATTCAGAGTCTTGATTGCCCAATACTCTTTATGCTCCAACTCCACTGGTAAATGACAAGCCTTACCAAAAACCAATCGGTATGGACTCATACCCAAAGGAGTCTTGAAAGCAGTCCGATATGCCCACAATGCATCATGCAATCTACTCGCCCAATCCTTTCTTGATAAGTTGATTGTTTTCTCCAGAATTCCTTTTATTTGCTTGTTGAATGTTTCAACTTGTCCAGAAGTCTGTGGATGGTATGGGGTCGCCACCTTGTGTTTCACACCAGGTTTGTGCATTAATTTTTAAAAAATTTTGTTGCAAAAATGACTTCCCCCATCACTGACTATCACTCTTGGCGTGCCAAATCTGCTAAGAATATTTTCCTCAATAAAATCATCTATCATGTCTGTGAAGACAGACATCATGCATCTCTGAAAAGTCGCAGGAGCATTGCACAAGCCAAATGTCATACGCCGAAATGCATAAGTCCCAAAAGGGCAAGTAAAAGTAGTCTTGGATTGATCATCTGGTGATATTGGCACCTGATAATAACCTAAAAGTCCATCCAAAAAGCAATAATGTGAGTGTCCAGAAAGTTTATCCAACATCTGATCAATAAAAGGAAGAGGGAAATGGTCTTTCTTTGTGGCATTGTTCAACTCCTATAATCGATGCACATTCTCCACCCAGTAGTAGTCCTAGTAGGAACCAATTCATTATTTTCATTTTTCACCACAGTGATTCCAGATTTCTTAGGCACTACATGTACTGGGCTCACCCACTCACTATTAGCTATTGGATATATCACTCCTTCATCCAGCAATTTGAGCACTTCCTTCTTAACCACTTCACTCATATTTGGGTTAAGGCACCTTTGGGTCTCCCTCACAGGTTTAGCTCCTTCTTCTAAGGTGATTCTATGCATGCACATTGAAGGGCTAATACCTTTTATGTCACTCAATCCCCATCCTATTGCTCTTTTCAATCTTTTTAGCTCACTCACCAACCTCATCTCCTCCCCTTCACTAAGTTCGCTAGATATTATCATAGGTAAGGTATTGTGATCTCCTAAAAACACATATTTCAGATTTTTAGGTAACTCTTTCAGCTCTAACTCAAGTGAAGGATTCTTCTCTTCTTTTTGGATGGAGGAAAATTCACAAACTGGGTCCTCCTTAAGTTCCTCTATTTTAGCACTCTCTAATATCTCTAGGCAACTGTCAATTTCTGAATAAAAAATATCTAAACCACTGTCTAAGGTCAGTGCTAGCTCCAATTTATCCGAGGAACCTGTCTGCAAGAAAACATCTGAAACAACTGCATCAATACAATCAATTAAAGAGCAATCCTCATATAATGCAGTTGTAGGAATGGGAGAAGTGTTAAAAATAGAAAATTCAACCATTTGTCCTAAGACAGTCATTGACAATTTACCATTTTTAACATCTATCAAGGTGTTGGTAGTCGCCATAAAAGGCCTACCCAGTAAAATAGTGTGTGCGGATGGTGTAGGGTTTCTTCCTTCCATGTCAAGAACTATGAAATCCACAGGCACTATCAACCCACCAACCTTAACTAACACATCTTCTATAACCCCTTTCGAAAATATAAGAGATCTGTCGGCTAATTGCAACACCATTTTTGTAGGTTTAAGTTCCCCTAGTTCCAATTCAAGATACACATAATAAGGCATCAAATTTACACTGGCTCCTAAATCACACATGCCATCAGTTCCCTTTCCATTACCCATAGTAATTTGAATTATGAAACTACCAGGATCCTTTAGTTTCGGAGGTAGTTTATGCTGCAAAACAGCACTAGCTACCTCTAACACTATCACCTTTTCATTTGGCTCATACCTTTTTTTCTTTGTGTTCAGTTCCTTGAAGAATTTAGCATAAGCTGGCATGTTCTTTATTGCTTCAAGTAAGGGTAAGTTAATACTTACCATAGACAGCACGTTGAAGATGTCCAAAAATTGCTTATCTTGTTTAGTTTATCATTCTTCAACCTGCTGGGGAATGGTATAGGTGGCCGGTAAGGATTACTTGCCTTGTGTAAATCCGCTGAAGGGGATTTCTCAATTGATCTTTCTACAGCACCTTCATTCTCTGGTTCTCCTTCTTTTTTGTTCTTTTGATCACCTGCAGTCACAGAATTATTTTCAACATTATTGTTTGTTACCTTGCCACTTTTAAGAACAGTCACTGATTGTGCCTGCTCAGGTTGACTTGGAAATTTCCCTTTTTGTTGAATCTGCATCTGTTGTGCAAGTTGTCCCACTTGAGTCTCCACTTTCTTAAAAGATGCTTCTAATGAATCCAGCCTTTTGTTAGTCATCTCTTGATTCTTAACACAGACTTGGATAAAGGCCTATAAAGTATCCTCCAAACTCTCTCTCTTAGGCTGCACTTGATTTGAAGATTGACCCTGTGGTTGGTTTTGTCTCTGGAGCAAATGAAAGGTTGCCGAGAGTTATTTGTTGCCCAGGAAAAATTTGGATGATTCCGCTAACCAGGATTGTAAGTATTGGAGTAAGGATCATTCCGGGCCCTTGGTTGATATTCCCCCATAGCATTGACTTGCTCAGCTTCATTTCCATAAGATTCATATGTGAAGGGGCATATATTTGCTCCATGCCTGAAAGTCCCACAAATTCCACACACTTCTTGAGTGGATGAAGAAGTATTGTTCTTCATGTTCAGCATCTGCACTTGCCTTGTTAGCTCAGCTATCTGATTGACCATCTCACTGCTAGCTTCCAATTGATTCACCCCTTTACTTCTTCCTCTTACACTCTTCTGTTGAGAATTAGCTCCCAACATTTCAAAAATTTCATAAGTTTCATCAGTTGTCTTTTCTCCCATAGCTCCCCCAGCTGCGTTATCAACAGTGTTCTGAAATTGCTGGGTTAGACCATCGTAGAAAAACTGATTCAGAAGTTGAAGTGGGTAGTGATGGTGTGGACACTGGATCAATAACATCTTAAACCTGTCCCAAGCCTCATGAAATGGCTCTCCTTCAAATTGAGAGAATGTAGCTATTTTCCCTCTCAATTCAGCTGTCTTCTGATGTGAGTAAAACTTGCCCATAAACTTGTTATAAAATTGCTCCCAAGTTGTCAAAGAATTTTCAGGCAACATCATAAGCCAGCTCTTTGCCCTATCCTTCAATGTATATGGAAAGCATCTCATCCTCAACTGGTCCTATGTTAGTCCTCCCAATGGAAAAGTGTTGAGGGTGGAATAGAAATCCCGAATAAAGTTCAAAGGATCTTCATTTGGAACTCCATAGAATGATGGCGGCATGTTGTAATGGATGTTCTTCAACTCATAATTTCTTGCTGCATCCGTCAATCTTATACAAGATGTGGAAGTTCCAATGATAGGTCTAGCAAAGTCCCTCATAGTTCTTTGCCTTTCTTCTCCCAATTGGTAGATTGTGCAGTATCCGACTCAAAATCAGAAGTGTCCTCCTCTGTATCAAATCCGGTGTACAGTTAAACTCTTCTCTACTCCTTTCACTCTCTGAATTTCTGGAATGACTGGGTATAGTTCTCCTCCGAGTGATCTCCTGCCTTGCATAAATAAAATTTCTGGAAAGAAAGAATTACTAAAAGCAAAAGACAAATAAAATCAAAAGTAAACAATGAAAAATAATCTAAAATATTTATGCCTAATAAACAATTTCGCCAATTAGCTTCTCGGGCAACGGCGCCAAAAACTTATTGCGCTCGAATTAAGTTCTACTATAAGCATCACTCACAAGTATACGAGGTAGTTGTAGCAAAGGTGATCGCCCCAAGGTCGTCTCACAAGGAAGCTAGATAAGCTAATTGATTATCAGGTTGCAAATAACAAATTATAATAAATTTAAATTGCTAACAACTAATGAAAACAGATCGATTGGAATTTAAAACAATAAAAGTAAACTGAGCTGATATATTGAATCACTTAATAGAAAGGTCTAGGGTTTGCACTTCTCTACTAACTTATATGTATGAATGGTTATTCCCCTCAACCAATTTAATTTCAAAGATTAGATCTCAAGCAACTTAATTAATCGAATCAAGGAAATAAGCTCTCGTATTCAAACCTCTTTCAAATAATCTTGTTACAATTGAAATAATCCTTTTCTTAGGTTATATTTCTAATTCACCTAAGTCCCTAATTGAATTGTTCCAGCATTAGACGTCATCTCTCAATCCTTCATCCAATACCTAAAACACATAATTGGTGGCCAATCAATTATATATTAACAGTAATCCATTCAATCAAGGCTAAAGAAATAAATTCAGTTAAGAGCAATAACCAATTCATACAATCATAGTAGTTCCATACAAACCCTAGACTAGATCAAATTAATTCATCATAATGCTATCAAACATATTCATCTCATTAAAATTCAAAGAAATCAATTTAGACATAATAGAATTCATGAATACAATTCCAAAGAAATTTAAGAGATAAAGTTTGAGAACAAAACCAAATTACAAACTCCCTTTAGCTTCTGAAGAATCTCTTGTTCAGATCTTTGCTAGAAGAATGTTTCAATGGCTAAAACAAATTTAATCTAGACTGTTTGAATGAAAGTGTAATCAATAATCTCAAAGAAAACAATTTGGAAACCTAAAGCTAATGTTTTTTGGTGATCAAGATCTCTAACTCTCTAATAAAACCCTAATTCTCTTATTTATACAAAACCTCGCTCCAAAAAATCCGCGTTTTCTTTCTTCCTTTAGTCTGTGAAGTGACATGGCCAAGCTCCTGGCTGTGTCATGTGACACGGCCAGTGGCTTGGCCGTGTCTACTGAATGTGTCCACTTCTGTGTGATTTTCATCTCTTCTTCTTTGGAGTTAAGCGTGACACGGCCAAGCTTGGGTGAGCTTGGGCGTGTTTGGTGTGTTTGGAGGGACATGGCCAGTGGCTTGGCCGTGTCCCCTAAGTGTGTCACCTTCTGATCTCTTCGTTCTTTGCTCTCTTTCCTTTTGGTCTTCTTCCTTGGCTTAGTATGGGACACGGCCAAGTCTCCTGGCCGTGTCATGTGACACGGCCAGTGGCTTGGCCGTGTCCTCTGAGTGTGTCAGTCACTACCCAAAATTTCCTTCTCTCTTGGTTCCTTGGTTTTGCCCTTAAGATGATGTTTGCATATTAACCTAAAATAAACACTTAAACAAACTTTAAACAAGAATCAAATAACATTAACCAACAACACATAAACACCACACTAAAAACTAGAACAAAAATGACATAAACACTGAAATAAATTAAAACTACCAAAATTGATGAAAACACTAAATAAACAGATTAAAACTACCAAAATACCTAAAGAAAACAATAATCATCATAATAAATAAGACACAATTCTATGACAAAAACTAATAAAACACTACCCATCTGTTTGAGGATGGAAAGCAGTGCTAAAATGCAATCGAGAACCCAAAGCAGCATGCAAACTCTTCCAAAATCTCAAAGTAAATTGGGGATCTCGATCAGACACCAAAGAAATTGGGACTTCATGCAATCTCACAATCTCACTAATATATAGCTCAGCCAAATTCTCCAGAGAATAGTCCATCCGGACTGGAAGAAAATGAGCTCTCTTCGTCAATCGATCAACAATCACCCAGATGGCATCATGCTTCCTCTAAGTCAATGGCAAACCAGTCATAAAATCCATCATCACACGTTCCCATTTCCATTATGGCACTGTTAAAGGTTGGAGCAACCCTGTTGGAACTTGATGCTCGGCCTTCACTCTCTGACAAGTGAGACATTTAGATACAAATTCTGCTATATCCCTCTTCATACCTGACCTCCAATAATATTACTTCAAATCATGATACATCTTAGTATTCCCAGGGTGCATAGCAAAAATCGACTAATGTGCTTCCTCTAAAATAATCTTTCTCAATCTTGCATCATCAGGAACACACAATCTATTTTTGAACCAAAGGCTGCCATCATCTCTCACAAGAAAATCTCGGCTCTCCCCCTTTTGGAAATCCGACACAACTTTCTGAATTTTCTCATCAGCTAATTAAGCCTTTTTAATCTGATCCAACAATACCGGTGTGAGCGAGGATTTTGCCCCCACTCTCGGTGGAATGGTTCTTGTGACTTCGATACTGATTAGGCTCGGGGCCTTAGAGAACACAGACCTAAGTCCGGAGAAAATGGAGTCGCCACCCGGACGAGCTGGGAAAAAGAAAGGGGTGGATGACTCTATTCCTAAGGAATCCCTAACCCCCTAATTGGTTCAGAAAGTTGGGTACGTGTGGGGAAGGTGAGAAATGGCCCAGCACCCCCACAACGCCCGGTTCATTGGAACTGGCCTCCTTTACAGGTCTTAATATTATAAAATTCTTAAATATAACAACATTATCCATATTACACACAATAATTAAAAGAAAGCATCATTATATTAAAATCAAAGCAAGGTCCAAGCAAAACAAATAAATGGACACCCATCCGAAGATGGAAACATGTCCTTACATTGCATGCCTAAATAGGACACCCACTGAAAGGTAGAAACATGTCCTTTACATAGGTTCTAAAATAGAAAAGCAAATTAAATTACATGATATTTAACTAATGAGGTACCCACCAAGTGGAAACATACCTCTTACAACATTTGGAAACCTAAATAAATTGATAAAAGTAAAAAACCATTCATCATAAATAAATCATCCATCAAAGGTATTAAACATCAATAAAAAGTAAACATTCATCCACGATAAATTAAATAAACCAAGTATTGAACTTAAATAAATTAAAGCATATAAAATAAATCAAAGCATAATCAAACATAGAATTGAATAAGGCAAATAAAATTCCAATTATAGCTACTGTTTCCATTTAGGGCTCTTTATTTCATGTGTTTAGGGTTTTGGAATTAATGGAATTTGGCTACTGTGACTTTAAGGGAATTAAAAATAGATTAAAGTTTTATGTTTTAAAAGGTTGATAAAGTTCTTTGATTAGCCAAATTAGTGTTTGAATGGTGAAATCATGAAACTAGGGTTTGGAAACTTTGAAATATTTAGATTTGTGATTCACGGTCATTGAGTTAGGGTATTTAAGCTTACTGTGTCTAAATATGGTTTTAAAGTTTTAAAGAATTAGGGTTTAGAAAAATTAGGATTTAGGTTTTAGAGGAGTTAGGGTTCACTTGTTTTGATTCTAAAGTTGAATTAGGGTTTAGTGTTCTTAGGATTAAGTTTTTAGAATTTGTAAATCAATTGATAATTTTATGAAGTTTATGAAAGTAAACCAAATGAATTAAAGTTTTTAATAGAAAAGATGTTTTTAGGGCTTTTAGAAAAGAAACAGAACATAATTTACGGGTTTTGATAATTTGGAAAGTAAATTAGAGTTTTGGGGTTTTAAAGAAATAAAACTAATAGCTTTGAATTTTTGGAAAATAAAGTCACGATTTAAGATTTTTAAACTTTGAACAAAAGGGATTAGGTTCTGGGATTTTTGAATTAAAAGAACACAATTTCATGAATTAAGCTACTGTGAAAAATATAACAAAAAGAATTTAATACATACCTCTTTTTGATGGTTCCTCCAAAAATCATTTTTCTCGGGTGAACAAAAACAAAGGCAGTTGCTGCCTTTGATGATTTGTTAATGCTTTTTTGCTCCCTAAAAAAACTAGCTTGATTCTAGTTTTCCTTCACAGATTCGGTTTCAAAACTCTCTCAATTTCGTCCCAATTTCTGATCGATTTTTCCCACTCTCTGCCTCCTTATTTATAGAAGTTTTTATGGTTTTTTCCTAGTTGCTCACAGCATACATTATTTTTTAAGAAAAGGAAATTGAAACCTAATTGCATTAGGTTTCGAAAAATTTGCATCGAAAAATTTCACTAGCGAAAAAAAACTGCTGCGAAAAAATTAAGCTGGCGAAAAAATTTACCGCAGAAAAAATTTTGCTGGCAAAATAATTTGCAGCAGTTGGTGGGGAATGGCTTGCTAGCCATTTTGCTTGCAGGATTTTTCTGCGAGCGAAATGGTCCTGCAGGCGAAATGGCCCACGACCAAGCCCGCGCTGGTGGTTTTCGGCGACAATTTTTTCATCGCCGATTTTTATTTTTATTTTTATTTTTAGATTTTTATTTATTTATTTTTATTTATTATTAATAAAAATTAGATACTAAAGCACAAATTATTTAATTAAGATAACAAAAATTATTTTGGACAAATTAAAATATATTAGACAACACAAAAATTATTTTGGACCAAACAAAATATATTGGACCGGACTGGGTCAAAAATTAAGGGTCTACAACCGGTCTCAATTGCAACTGAGCTAACAAAACACCATCACCACAAGCCTCAAAACTAGCATGCAGCTCTCTCAACTCAACAAGCAATGAGAGGGAATAAGCAGTTAAACCTGCTAAAGACTTCCAACTCGAGGCATCAGCAACAACATTTGCCTTACCAGGATGATAATCAATCAAACAGTTGTAGTCTTTAATCAACTCCAACCACCGTCTCTACCGAAAATTCAGCTCTCTCTGAACCCCCAAATATTTCAAACTCTTGTGATCTGTATAGATGAAACACTTCTCCCCATACAAGTGGTGTCGCCAAATCTTCAAAGCAAACACTATGGCTGCCAACTCCAAATCATGCGTCGGATAATTCAACTCATGCGGCTTCAACTGTCAAGAAGCATAAGCTATAACTCTACCTTCCTGCATCAAAACACAACCTAAACCATTATGTGAAGCATCACTGTAAATCACATATGGTTTATCTTCCACAGGCAAGGTAAGAATAGGAGCTTGAGTCAACATCTTCTTCAACTGCTCAAAGCTTGCTTGACACTGATCTGTCCACACAAATCTAACTCCCTTTCGAAGTAATCTGGTGAGTGGAGTAGCTATCAAAGAAAAATCTTTCACAGACCGTCGATAATAGCCTGCCAAACCTAGAAAACTTCTAAGTTCAGCCACTGACTTCGGTGGACTCCAATTCAAAATGGCCTTAGCTTTACTGGGATCAACTTTTATACCATCTGCTGACACCACATGACCGAGAAAAGTTACTTGATCAAGCCAAAACTCACACTTAGATAGCTTAGCATATAACTGCTTCTCTCTTAAGGTCTGCAATACAATCCACAAATGCTTATCATGATCCTCCTTATTATGCGAATACACCAAGATATCATCGATAAAGACCACCACAAACTGATCTAGATAGGGTCTAAACACCCTCTTCATCAAATCCATAAAAGTTGCTGGTGCATTCGTCAATCCAAAAGGCATCACCAAGAACTCATAATGCCCATACCTTGTGCGGAAAGCTATCTTAGATATATCTTCAACTCTGACTCTCAACTGATGGTACCCTGATCTCAAATCAATCTTAGAAAATACTACTGCTCCCTTCAATTGATCAAAGAGATCATCTATCCGAGGCAAAGGATACTTATTCTTGATAGTCACCTTATTCAACTACCTATAATCGATGCACAATCTCAAAGTACCATCCTTCTTCTTTACAAACAAAACAGGAGCTCCCCACGGAGACACACTAGCATGAACAAACCCTTTATCTAATAACTCCTGCAACTGCATCTTCAATTCTCTCAACTCAGCCGGTGCCATTCGATAGGGAGTAATAGAGATGGGAGTGGTACCAGGTAATAAATCGATACCAAACTCAACCTCTCTCTCAGGAGGTAACCCTGGCAACTCCTCAGGAAAAACATCTGGGAATTCCGCAACTGTGGGTATACTATAAAGTTGAGAATCCACTACTCTGGTATCTACAACATGAGCAAGATAAGCATCACACCGTTTTTTGAATCAACTTCCTAGCAGCAACAGCTGAAACAAACATGGATGCAAGTTGTCTCTGCTCACTAGATACCATCACAATTCTACCATCACCGGTTCTCAAAGTAACACACTTCTTTTGACAGTCTACCATAGCTCCATGCTTAGACAACCATTCCATGCCTAAGATTAGATCATACTCTTTAAAAGGCATTTCAATCAAATCACCCAAGAACTCCTCATCTTGCACCACAACTGAACTATCTCAGTGCACCCTGCTAACTACCACACTGTGCCCTAAAGGATTTGTCAACAAGACATCAAATACTAGGGACTTTGAATGCAATTTAGACACAAGCAAGATAGATGCACTTATGTATGAATGAGTAGATCCTAGATCAATTAGAGCAAGAACTGAAATGCCAAATAAAGAAAATGTGCCCGCAATGACAGCTGAAGCATTCGACTGCCTCTGCATAACATACACTTGCTGAGATGGTCCAGCCTCATCTGCCTACTACCTCCGGATGTAGAGCTTCCTCAATGACTAATCCCAGGTCGACTACCTCTACTAACACCTCTGCTAACACTAGGTCGAGAAGCTGCAGAATCTGCCTGCCTGTCCTCTTGTAGCTCGAGACAATCTCTGATGAAATGATTCGGTGACCCACACCTAAAACCTGGTCCACCCATCTTCCAGCAAGCACCGCTATGTGCCCTACCACAATGAACACATATAGGTGGAATGGATCTCTGAACCACTGGAGTCGGAGCACTCACCACAGAAACTGTAGGTCTCGGTCTCTGCCTCTGATACTAAACTAACCTACTTGGCTGCATTTGACTCCTACTGAACCTCAAAACAAAACTTCCTTTGCCTCTCTTCATAGATGAAGACCCTGCCTCAAACTGGGGTCTCCTAACTCTAGTCTCCTCCTCAGTAGCAGCTGCTGCAATACCCTGTGCTCTCTCAACACTTCTGGTTGCTGTGACCAACTGAAAAAAAATCTTGGTATTGAGAACTAGCAACAATACACATAATAGAGGGCCTCAACCCCTCCTCAAATCTCCTGCACCGGTCTATCTCATCTGAAATAATTCCACCTGCATAATGACTCAACCGGATATATTCAATCTCATACTCTGTCACTGTTCGGTTATCTTGCCTTAGATTCAAAAATTCCATCTTCTTAGCATCCTTATACTCCCTCGGAATATACTTCTGCTCAAACTCCCGTAGAAAATCACCATAAGACAAAGTCGGTGGATCATCCACGGCATGTGGAACTGTCTTCCACCAATCATAAGCATCTTTTTACAAAAGTGATCTAGCATAATCAAATTTCTCTTCAGGAGTAGCTTGCAGCTAGATGAATACCCTTCGAACTCTATCCAACCACTGCTCAGCTACTACAGGATCTATAGTACCAAAGAAATCCTCAGCTCCAAACTTCCTTAATTTATCATACTGCCTCACTGGTGCTTGTGGCTATGGTTGAGGTGGCGGCTGCTGCACTGGAGCTTGCCTCAACAATTCTACCACATGTCATAACCAAACTGGCGGAATCTCATCAGCAACTGGTCTCTCTGGCACAGGAGCAGGTGCCTCTCTAGCTCTCTCAACCCTAGCTCCAGCTCTACCCACTTTAGGAGCTACACTCTCAGCACTACCCTCTATGGACTCAAGTGATTGAGACGCCATAACTACCTATATCTATAAACACAGCAGAATATGCCTCATCAAAGATCAGAAACTGCCAGTGCCAAAGCATGTACCTCATTCAAAAACCATATTTTAAATCAAAATTTTCTTTTTCTTATAATTCACCTAGGTTGAGAATCTCAAACCTAGGCTCTGATACCAAAACAGTTGTAACACCCCTATACCCATATACGTACACCACATATACTCTCAATACGTAATACACGTATACCGAATACAAGGATGTCACATTCTATTTGAAACAAACCAATCTTTCTATTTAACAATATGAGAAAACTTAAAACATTTAAGTTATATTATAAAACATAATAGATAAAATATTTATTTATTAAGCAGCGGAAAATGTAGCGGTATATACATATATATATACATCAATATCAATATTTTATAACATTACATTAAATTATATTATTTAATTGTTTCATCATTCATGATTCACATTTAAACAAAGACAAGCATGGGCCCAAAAGAAACTAATATGCCATTCAAATTCCAGAGTTAATGTTTTGGTTCAACAATCACATTTATCAAGCCCGTAGGTGAATCATTATCACAATGATAAACATCTCATATGTAACATCCCAACTAGGCTTCAAGGACAAGGCCTAACCAAGCTTCAAGGGGAGCTCAGCATTAACCCAACTTGGCTTCAAGGACCAAGCCCAATCCAGCTTCAAGGGAGTGTTACTTTTAGGCATGCCACCAATAACATAACTCTGAAAATTGAATAACACATTAGGCACACAATTCTTTCATTAGTTCATTATTAATTCCATTCTCATTTTCTCATAATCTTCTAGGCAACAATGCCCCAATTATTTCCTTTGCATCATTATAGCCAACAACAATGGCTTTACATCCCATCATTAGGATATACATAACCAATTGCATTGTACATACATTTTGAATGATCATTATATCTTTCACATTATGCAAATCATAGCATTAATGAAATGTATCAATAAAGTAATAGGTTACTTAGCACATTTACAACCAAATGTGTTAAGTCCCAAAGTCATGTAAATGTATGCAACCATGTAAGGTTTGTACTTACCTCAAAGAACAACTCACACCAATTCCAAACTCCTCTTCCAAGAATTCTTCAACACTAGGATTAGGGCAACTCAATCTCTTCAAAACCTAATCGAATTGTAATTACACACAATCACTTAGTGATACACATAAGATAATAAGGATAAGTACCAATTAGGGCAAACACTACACATGACACGCTCAACAACATGGGCATGTCCCTGATCGTGCCCTAAACCCACAACATAGAAGCTTTGACAAGCTCAGTGACATGGGCTTGTCATTGGCTGTGTCAATCCTCCCTCAACACAGTGGCTATGACACACTTAGTAACATGGGCGTGTCATTGGATGTGTCAATCCACTAACATCACAGTAGCTATGACACGCTCAATGACATGGGCGTGTCACTGGACTTGTCAATACTACTCCAACACAGAAGCTGTGACACGTTCAGAGACATGGGCATGTCACTGGTCGTGTCACCCATCCAGAAAATAGAACCATTGACACTCCCAAAGACTTGGTCGTGCTCATGGGCGTGTCAGGCCAAAAATCATGATTCTAACACCAACAATACCACATCCAATAAACATCTTACTTAACCCTTTTTCACTCCAAACAATCTTACCCAAAACCATCAATAAACCATACTAAACTTGTATAAACACCAAAACAACACAATACATACATCAAAACACAATCACAACCATCTTCGCAATTCAACACATAGAAAAACCACAACACTTGCTTTCTTTTCACCGAACTTATCCTATCCTTCATACTAACCCAAAATCAAAGCCAAATAGACAACACAATCTCAAACACATCAAAATCAACCATACACACATCATCAACAACCGATCAACAACCTCAATTCACAAACTCAAAAGAAAAACCAAAGAATTAAGATGAAAACTTACCAAAAGTGATGAAAACCCTTAGAATTCCAACTTGATCACTTGAAACACCCTTCAGTCTTGAGTTAGGAAGAACAAAATCTCTCTTTCCCTCTTGCTATGGAGATAGCCGGCCAAAACAAAGAAAGAAGAAGAAGAAGATGATAGAAAGAGCAAAGTCAAACTTCTTAAACCACACAATTTCTCTTTTAATATCCACCAAGCAAATAAATATAATAAAATATTATAAATATCCTCTTCCACTTAATTTAATTTCCATTTTAAATAATCAATAAATCTCATTTGACTAACTAATAAGTTGACTTGTATATGTTGTATATATCTCTATATATACAACATATACACACTTCTCTTTCCTTTATTATCTTCCCACTTAAACATATATACACTTATAACATTTAATCCAAATACAACAATAAGCACTTCAAAATTTTAGGGTATAGTTTGGGATATTACACTGCCTTTGTCTCCGTTCATCCAGAAGTTAATTTTGGTGGAACCAACTACGCAGGTTTGATCCTTAATCATAAACTACTCATAGCTTTGTTTCTTTGATTCATAATAATATACATACAAAACTTTGATCTTTGAATATGTAATAACTTGATCTTTGTTTCAAAAACTTTAAATGATTTATTCTATTTCCAAATACCTTAAAAATCCCAATTCATTTCTTTTGTTTCCAAAAACCTTAAATTGTTTCTTTTATTTCCAAAAACCCTAAAAATTACTTTTCTATTTCTTCTAAAATTTAAGAACCCTAATTTATTTCTTCTAAAACTTAAGAACCCTAATTTATTTCTTCTAAAACTTAAGAACCCTAATTCATTTCTTTTGTCTTCAAAAATTCTAAATTTTTCCTTATATTTGCAAAAACCCTAAAAAAAATACTTTTCTGTTTCCAAAAACCTTAAATCATTTTGTCTATTTCCAAAAACTTTTAAAAAACCCTAAATTGTTTTCCTCTAACTCTTTTCCAAATTTTCCAAATGTTTTGTTAAATCTCCAAACTCTAACTTACCCTACAGTTTCTAAAAATCACAATTACTTTATAAAACTCTATACTATTTTCTTCAACTCCAAAAACCAAATATATTTTCTGAAACACTAAAAACCCTAATTCCCTCAAAACTAATACGTAAACCCTAGTTTTCCTAAACCGTAATCCTTAAAACCTTAAAACCTTATAAACTTAAACATTCAAACTCAACACAGCAAACCCAAAACAACAATCCAGTAACCAAGAGCTATAAACCTAATGTTTTAATTATTCTAAAACCCTAATTTGATTCATGAAACCCTAATCCATTTTAATTCTCTTAAAACTTACAGTATTCTAAACAAATGATAATAATAATACTAAAATCCCAAAACCCTAAATGTTAATTAAAGAACTTTAAGTAGAAACAGTAAACCCTAATTTGTATCTTTACTTGCTTTATTTTTAGAATTAATTATGTAGTTCATTATATGCTTTGATTTATTTGCAATGCTTGATTTAATTAATTTATCATGGATGGATGTTTATTTTATATTTTGATTGATATCTTTGATGAATGATTTATTTATGATGAATGGTTATTTACTTCTATCGATTTATTTTGATTTCCAAATGTTATAAGAGGTATGTTTCCACTTTGTGGGTACCTCATTAATTAATTTCTATGTAATTTAAGTTGCTTTTATATTTTGGACCAATGTAAAGGACATGTTTCTACCTTTTGATGGGTGTCCTATTATTTTAGACATGGATGATGTAAGGACATGTTTCCATCCTCGGATGGGTGTCCATTTATTTGTTGTGCTTTGACATTGCTTTGATTTTAATATAACGATGCTTTATTTCAATTATTGCATGTAATATGGATAATATTGTTATACTTAAGAATTTTATAATATTAAGACATGCAAAGGAGGTCGGTTCAATGAACCGGGCGTTGTGGGGGTGCTGGGCCATTTCTCACCTTCCCCACACGTACCCAACTTTTCGAACCAATTAGGGGGTTGGGGATTCCTTAGGAATCGAGTCATCCACCACTTTCTTTTTTTCGGCCTGTTCGAGTGGCGACTCCATTTTCTCCGAACTTAGGTCCGTGTTCTCTAAGGCCCCGAGCCTAAACAATGTCGAAGTCACAAGAACCATTCCACCGGGAGTGGAGGCAAAAATCCCCGCTCACAGTGGCGCCTGCACTGGGGATAAGAGAAGTTGATTCCGTTGGTCTTTATATTATTCTATTCTTTCTTATCATGATATTATTCATTGCATCATATTAGATTGCTTCATGTGCGTGAGTTAGGACACCCGTGTTACCCGTGTTGTGATATGTAAGGGATACCATACTTTCACTCAAGGTATGGAGATTGACCATGGCATAACCACTCATAGCCTCGTACCATTTGGTATATACTTGCTATGGGAACCTAAGCCTTTTTACCCAAAGACTAAAGCTCATGTAATTGGCCTAGTTACTTTCCTTAGGTTTTACCCCAAATGCATGTTGTTTGACCATGGTTAATTTGTCTTGGCTTAAATCATGGCTTATTTGGTTTGCTTTTTTTCTAATATGACCTAAGTATATTTGCAAGCTCAAATAAATTTTTCTTTAAAGTCCAAAAGACCAAAGCTGTTTTCAAAACTTTTCAAGATGGTCTTTGGACATAAGACTTTTCTAAAAATAAATCAAAATTTATTTTGCTAATGGCCCAAATATTAAGCCCAAAATCCATTTTTCTAAAATCTTTTTACAATGGGCTTAGAAATAAAATTATTTTTATCCAACCTTTTCTTACAAAGAGCTTGCAAATTATTTAGGTCAATTCTGAAATACCAAAAATCAATTGTGAGCCTAGTTTATACTAAGAATAATTAATCATGGGCTTGTTTTTGGCATGAATCATTAGTTGCTTTTTCAAGTGAGAAATCTATTTATAATAAACCTCTTAATTTAGTTTTAATCCAATATAGCATAAAAGCTACTTTAGTTGGATAAATGGATTAAAACCTAATTAATGGAAATTATCATAAATTGATTTCCATTTTTGAAAATATAACTATTGGTGGAAACGTCTGAGGGAAATATTCGAAAACAAGGTACCCCATGTTTGTATTTTGTTAACCATGTACCTAGGAAAAGAGATTCGTCATTTGTGTGTGGATGTTATAGGGTTAGAAGGAACGTCCTAATTATCTTTCTTCGTTGATTGTTCGTGCATACATGCATGCATACATACATACATTTGCATCTCATATCATTAATCCTCTATGGCTCATAGCCCTGGATTATGATAGTTCAAAAGCTTATGACAATCTGACCTACGCCGAAGATGAAGTATCTAGCAAAATCTCTTTTTCACCAAAAGCAATGGAGCCCAAACAAATTCAAAGAATGGTGGATGAAGCCCTCAATGCCAAAATGGAAGAAATAAAAGAGGCCCTAACTAAGACCATGAAGAACCAATTGACAGCAATTTTAGAAAATCATGCCGAAGCATCTGCTAGCACTAAGAAGCCAAAGGAAAAAGGGAAGACTAAAGTTGGTGAAGTGGTTTTTGATGATGAAAAGGTGTCTGAGCGGGGATTTTTGCCCCCACTCCCGGTGGAATGGTTCTTGTGACTTTGGCACTGTTTAGGCTTGGGGCCTTAGAGAACACGGACCTAAGTCCAGAGAAAATGGAGTCGCCACCCGGACAGACCGGGAAAAAGAAAGGGGTGGATGACTCGATTCCTAAGGAATCCTCAACCCCCTAATGGGTTCGAAAAGTTGGGTACGTGTGGGGAAGGTGAGAAATGGCCCAGCACCCCCACAACACCCGGTTCATTGGAACCTGCCTCCTTTACAGGTCTTAATATTATAAAATTCTTAAATATAACAACATTATTCATATTACACACAACAATTAAAAGAAAGCATCATTATATTAAAATCAAAGCAATGTCCAAGCAAAACATATTAATGGACACCCATCCGAAGATGGAAACATGCCCTTACATGCCATGCCTAAATAGGACACCCACCGAAAGGTAGAAACATGTCCTTTACATTGGTTCTAAAATGGAAAAGCAATTTTAAATTTCATGATATTTAACTAATGAGGTACCCACCGAGTGGAAACATACCTCTTAGGGCTACTGTTTCTATTTAAGTAAAGCAAATAAAAATTCAAATTAGGGCTATTGTTTCTATTTAAGTTTCTTTATTTAATGTGTTTAGGGTTTTGGAATTCATGGGTCAAGCTACTGTGAATTTTAAAAGAATTGAAATGGAGCAAAGTTTTAGAATTTAAGAGGTTGATAAAGTTCTTTAATTAACCAAATTAGTGTTTGAGAAGTGAAATCATGAAACTAGGGTTTGACACTTTAAAACACTTAGATTTATGATTTACGGTTACTCATTGAATTATGGTTTTAAGCTTACTGTGTTTGAATTATAACATTTAAATTTATAAGGTTTTAAAGTTTAAAGGATTAGGGTTTAAAAAAATTAGGGTTTAAGGTTTTAAGGGAGTTAGGGTTTACTGTTTTGAGTTTTGAAATTGAATTAGGGTTTTCGGAGGATGCATTAGATTTTAGAATTTGGAAAAACAATTGATAATTTTATGAAACTTTATGAAAATAAACAAAACAATTTAAAGTTTATAGAAGCAGAAAAGATGTTTTTTAGGGTTTTTGGAAAGAAACAAATTTAATTTATGATTTTGAAAATTTGGAAAGCAAGTTAGGGTTTTGATATTTTGAAGAAACAAAAACAACAATTTTAAACTTTTTGGAAAACAAAGCAATGAATTAAGGTTTTTAAACTTTAGAAAAAGTGAATTGAGGTTCTAGGGTTTTTGGTTTTAAAGAAACAGAAACAACAATTTTAAGATTTTTGAATAATGAAGCTACTGTGAATTCATTAAACACATAAAGAAATTCATACCTTCGTTTGTTGGTTCCTCCAAAAATCACTTCTTGGATGAAAAAGAACAAAGACAAGCTTTGCTGCCATTGATGGATTGAATTGTTTGTTTGCTCTCTCAAAAAATCAGATTGATTCAAAGCTTTTCCTCCTCAGTTTCGGTCTCAATTTTTCTTTAGATTTTCGTCCCAATTTCTCATCAAATTTCTGATCCCTTTTTGTGTTTTTTTGGTGTTATTTATAGAAGATTTTTTTTTGATTCATTCTAGTTATTCACGGAATATAACATTAATTAAGAAAAGAAAATCGAAATCTAATTGTATTAGGTTTCGAAAAAATTTGCGTCGGAAAATTTCGCTGGCGAAAAAAAACCGCTGCGGAAAAAATTGCCCTGGCAAAAAAAAACTGTTGCGGCAGCGGGGCAAATTTTGCCTGTGGGCCATTTCGCCACACTGATTTTCGTTGCCGATTTTTATTTTTATTTTTTGTTTATTATTATTATTTTTCTTTTTATTTTTTATTAATAAAAATTAGATACTAAAGCAAATATTATTTAATTAAGATAACACAAAAATTATTTTGGACTAATTAAAATATATTAGACCGAACTGGGTCAAAAAAAATTTTGGTCAAAAAATCGGCAGTGTGCAAGCTGTCGAGTCCGTGGGCTGTGCTGGTAGCAATTGCGCTGGCAAAAATGGGTGCAGCAAGCCAATTCGCCCCCAGATGCCATCTGCGGTGAAATGGGACAGCCCAATTCACCCCCAGATGCCACTGGCTGCGAAATTGGTGTCCCAATTCGCCGCCAGATCATTTCTGTGGCGAATTGGGCTGCCACGCGACGCTCGTCGATCCGTCTGATTTTTTATTTTTTTTCATTTTTTATATTTTTTATATTTTTTATTCTTATTAAAAATAACTATGAAATAATATTAGTAATTAAAATATTATTAAAATAAATAAAATGCTACAAAAAATTATTTTAGACTATCGGATTTGAATGGGTAAAAAATTAAGGGTCTACAGTTTGCCCCCTGTTGAACGATCTGAGACTATGGCAAAAGAGAGTGAAAAGCAATAAGACTTAATTTTGATGAGATGGTTATTTGAATTTGATTTGGGTACTTGGACCTGATGCTGAACTTGATTTGGGAACTTGAACCCAGGATTGGGTACTTGGACCCGAGATTGAATTTGATTTGGGTACTTGGATCCGAGATTAGATTGATTTGGGTACTTGGACCGAGATTGATTTGATTTGGGTACTTGGACCCAAGACTAAATTGAATTTGGGTACTCGGACCCGAGATTGATTTGATTTGGGTACTCGGACTTGAGATTGATTTGATTTGGGTACTTGGACCCGTGAATGGGTTCTCGAGATTGATTTGATTTGGGTACTTGGACCCGAAATTGATTTGATTTGGGTACTTGGACCCGAGAATGGGTTCTTTGACCCGAGAATGGGTACTTGGACTCAAAATTGATTTAATTTGGGTACTTGGACCCGAGATTGGGTACTTGGACCCAAGATTGATTGGATTTGGGTACTTGGACCAGAGATTGGGTACTTAGACCCGATCTTGAATTTGATTTGGGCACTTGGACCCGAGAATGGGTACTCGAACTCGAGATTGATTTGATTTGGGTACTTCGACCCGAAATTAATTTGATTTGGGTACTTGGACCCGAGAATGGGTGCTTGGACCCGAGATTGATTTGATTTGGGTACTTGGGCCCGAGATTGAACTTGATTTTAGGGTATTTGGACCCTAGAATGAGTTTGACTAACCTTTTAGTTGAGAAGTCTGACTGCTCCGGCTGTTCTATGCATGGTGGTTCTTCACCCTCAGGATGGACCTTTATCCTTTGAGATCGAGTCTTCATTCTTGAAAATGGATCTTCATCCTTTGAGATCGGGTCTTCACCCGTGAAAATGGATCTTTATCCTTGTAAATCGGGTCTTCACCCTTGAAACATGGATCTATCCATTGGAGGTCGGGTCTTTACCCTGGCTTCAGCTCTTTTGTCTTTACCCTGGCTTCATTCTTTTGATAGTTCTAATGTTCCATTCTTTTGCTCTTCCTTTTAGCAAAAATTCAGCTATTTTTAGTTGGCTTTCATATCCTCTCCTTGCCCCCCGAGGATTTTTTTTCCATACAAGCTTTGATTGATGTTTTTGCCGTCTAGTTCTTCGCACAAGCACGTATTTCTTCTCTTTACAAAATGACTAGAGCTTCCACAAGAGTAGGCTTTCTATGCCCCCTTGATTCAATATCTTCTTTTGATTCTTTACTTCGCAGAGTGTTTGCTGTTCACTTTGATAAATAATAGACAATACAAGACAAGAAAGTGTGATGTGATATGCTCATGTGTGCATGATATGCATGATAATACTCATAGCGGTTTCATTGACTCACAGACCGAGGTGATCAACAGAAGTATTCTCGTTGACTCCTTTTCGACGCTCGTTCAAGTCTTGCATTGGGAATGATAGAAAGCTTTGCATTTATGGCTTTTATCTTCAAGATGTTGAAAATATGAATAATGGAGACCCCAAGCAGTAGTGTAACACCCTTATACCCTATATAAGTACAAAATATATTTCTAGAATATGCAAAATACGCATATATGGTACAAAAATGTCAGACGGATTTAATAATATTTTTTTACATTTCCAATTTAAAATTTCAAATTCTAAATATATAAAAAATTAAATAGAATATAAATATTATTTACTTGTTACAAGAACCCAAAATAAATAATATATATAAAAATCTCTGGGAAAAATTCGCCAGAGTTTTGTCTGTATTTTAGATATCCCAAAATTTAGCAATTACTCAACCTGCAAAAAGAAAACACTCCCAATAATTTCCAATCACCCTCTCAACCATACTTCTCAATTTCACCAATTTTCTCAAACATTTATACATATAGATATATATAATTTAAAACACACTTACTCTCCCATTTCAAATACATTGACCCAAACATTCTTTATAATATACAATACGTAAAATGCAAAACATAATATATTATACATAAAACTCAAAATGTACAATAACATAAAAATATATACATGTTGGTGGCAGTGTTTCTGATCTCGATAGCATCTCTACAAGCTCAACTACAAGTCTAGACCCGACCTGATCTAGAAGAACTCTCTGGCTCAACTGGGTCTACCCTGTCACCTGCGCGATGGAAACAATCACACTAAGCCGAAGCCTAGTGGTACAAACTTTAATAATAACAATATAACTCAATGCAATACTAAATGCACAATGCATATAGATGTCACATCAATCCAGTTTCTTATATTTTTCAAATAATTCATAAGCACAACTCATAACATTATATTACTCAATTGTATCATAATTCATAATTCACAGTAAAACAAAGACAAGCATGGGCCCAAAAAGGATCTAATATGCTATTCAAATTCCAGAGTTACTGCTTTGGTCCATAATGAAACCATGTGTCTAGCCCCGTAGGCAATATATATATCCATGGATAATGTAACAAACCCAGTCTCTTGGACCTCAACCCGGCTAGACCCTTAGGCCCCAGTATCCTGGTCATCAACCCGGCTAGACTGCTACAGTTTTTGAGGCTTACGACGCAGTCTTTTCACCCCCAAAAACATCATATTTATCAGCTGGCCTGGCTTACGACCCAGTCTTTTCACCATTCCAGCATATAGCCCATAGGCAATCATAGGCATGCCGCCAAACCCAGAACTCTGAAAATTGAATAACATACTAGGCACACAATTTATTCATATTTCTCATTATTAATCTCTTTCTCATTTTTACATATTCAATCTAGGCACATTGCCTTATTTTCACTTTTTTTTTCTCACTTTTCTCATTTTTCACATCTTTCTCATTTTCTCACTTTTCTCATTTTTTAACAATATCAATTCATTTCATTATTACACATATCTCATTTTTGCATTCACAACACATTACCTAATTACTTTGGGAATTTTCACATAATATGCATATTTCACATGTTACACAAATTAGCCATTATCAATGGCTTTTCACAATGCATTTAACACATATATGACATTACAAATGTCATAGCATATTATTCATACACAATCAATGAACCAAGTAGCTTAACACATTTTTCAACCAAAATGTGTTAAGTCCAAATGTTATGCAAATATAAACATTATATTCAAAGTTTGTACATACCTCTACTAGCAACCCAAAGCAAGCTAAAAACAACCTTCAATCCAATCTTTCTAACTTGCCCTTCACCACTTGGATGAAGCAATTCAATCTCCCTCAATGCCTAAACCAAATGTGATAGCAAATAATCATTTAGTATCACATTTAATGGCATTTCCAACATTAAATCATAATTACACATCACTCCTATAAATTTTCAAAAATTTAGCCTTTCCTTACATCAACATTAGAATTCCATTCTACTACAATTAAATTAGTGTTTTAAGTTTATTTATATTATTAAAAACATATTTTAATACATTTAAATCATTTACATTATAAAAATACGCTCTTATATACAAAATCTCAAAAATGGCCTAGCCTTCCCCCATTGAAGGTTTTCCATTCTAACACAATCCATTACTCATTCCAAGCTTATATTCATCACTTTTAACACTAAACAACATGCTTAAACAAATAAAATCACACAATTCAACCACTTTGGAAAATCACTTTTCCAAAACCCTAAATCTCCACTTCCATTCTCAAACTCCAACCATCACCACCAAATCCAATATTTGACTTTACAATACTTGTTTATGAATCAAAACAACTCATTTGGAATCAATTTGCACAATTAAAATTCATGTTTTCAAAACCCCAAAAATCCATAACCCTAAATTCTCTCTCTTCACCATTCTTTAACCAAACTCCATCATCTCTTCAATCTAACCTTTGAATCATTGTTAACTACCCAAAATAAATTCATACACACCAATTCCATCAATTATAACATACTACATAAATATCCAAACTCTCACATAATCTAAATTTCCAAGGAATTCAAAGAAAAGAGATGAAAACTTACTAATTTTGCTGGAAATCACCAAAAATCCACTTGAAACTTGTTAATTCCTTCAATTTATGGAGTATGGAAGAAGCAAAATCCTTGGTCTTGAATCATCCATGGAAGCCACGTTCTTGAGAAGAAGAAGAAGAAGAAGAATATTTTTAATATTCTTTCCTTTTCATCTTTTTTTTAACCATATATATATATTAAAATAATTTAATATTTAATATTTAATTATTTTTTTAATAAATTAAAAGTCCTAATTTCCCTCTTCCATTTAAAATTAATTTATTTTTGAATTAATTTATTAATTTTGAATTTATAAGATTTAATTACCAAAATACCCTTTTCTTTTAAAAAGTGTTGACTTTTATATATGTTATGTATATTTTGCATATATATCATATATATATTTCACTTTTTCATTTAAAATCCCTTCATTTTTCATTTAAAACTATTAATTTAATTTATCCTTTAAAACTATTAATTTATTTTATCAAATTTTTCAAAAATTAGAAATTTTCAAAAATTTTGGATGTCACAATTCTATCCCCCTAAAATAAATTTCATCCCCGAAATTACCTGTCCTCAAGTCTAGAACAAATGGAGAAACTGACTCTATATCACCTGCTCACTTTCCCATGTCGCCTCCTCAGTGGCATGACTCCTCCAAAGGAATTTCTCAATTCTTTAACCTCTCGTGCCAAAATCGCCACTGGTTCTTCCTCGTAAGTCAGATCTGGACTCACCTCAATGGACTCCACCGACAAGATATGAGATGGGTCAGACCTATATCTTTGAAGCATTGAGACATGGAAAACATTATGTATTCGATCCAACTCAGGTGGCAAAGCTAGTCTATAAGCCACTGGACCAACTCTCTCCAACACCTCATATGGTCCTATGAAACGAGGACTCAACTTCCCTTTGCGACCAAATCTAAAAATCTTCTTCCATGGAGACACCTTTAGAAACACTTTATCTCCCACACTCAACTCTATGTCTCTTCTCTTTAAATCTGAATAAGATTTCTATCGGCCTAAAGCTGCTTTCAAACGACCCCGAATCAACTTCACTTTCTCCTCTGTTTCCTTAATCAAATCGGGACCAACCGGTTTACCTTCTCCAACTTCATCCCAACACAAAGGTGTCCTACATCTCCTGCCATATAAAGCTTCATAAGGAGTCATCCCAATACTCAACTGATGACTATTGTTATAAGCAAATTCAATTAATGGCAAAAATCTGTCCCAATTCTCGGCAAAATCAATGATACAGCTCCTAACATATCCTCTAGAATCTGTATCGCTCTCTCTGGCTGTCCATCTGTCTGAGGATGGAAAGCAGTACTAAAATGCAATCGAGAACCCAGAGCATTATGTAAACTCTTCCAAAACCTCAAAGTAAACTGTGGATCTAATCCGACACCAAAGAAACTGGGACTCCATGCAACCTGACTATCTCATTGATATACAGCTCAGCCAACCTCTCAAGAGAATAATCCATCCGAACGGGAAGAAAATGGGCTGTCTTCTTCATCCGATCAACTATCACCCAGATTGCATCATGCTTCTTCTGGGTCAAAGGCAGTCCAGTCACAAAATCCATTGTCACTCGCCCCTATTTCCACTCTGGCACTGATAAAGGTTGGAGCAATCCTGAAGGAACTTGGTGTTCAGCCTTTACTTTCTGGCAAGTGAGACATCTGGATACAAACTCTGCTATGTCCCTCTTGATTCCTGACCACCAATAATGTCGCTTCAAGTCTTGATACATCTTGGTACTCCCAGGGTGCATAGCAAAAAGGGACTGGTGTGCTTCCTCTAATATCATTCTTTTCAATTCTTCATCATCGGGAATACACAATCTATCTCTATGCCATAGACTGCCATCATTCCTCACATAAAAGTCTCAACTCTCCCCCTTCTGACAAACCAACACAATTTTCTAAATTCTCTCATCTGCTAATTGAGCCTCCCTAATATGATCCAACAAGACTGGCCTCAACTGCAACTGAGCAATCAAAGCACCATCAGCAGAAGACTCAAATCTAGCATGCAATGCTCTCAACTCAACAAGCAACGAGAGTGAATAAGTTGTAATATCCCAAAGTATATCCTAAAAGTTTTGGTATTATTGTTGTATTTGGATTTAAAGTATATGTTTAATGGAAAGAGAAAAGAAATAAAGAGAGAGTGTATATGTTATATATATGGTGATATATATAACATATACAAGTCAAAGTAAATGGTCAAAAGAAGAAATAATTGATTTTAATTAATTAGTGGAAAATGGAAATTTATTAAAAGGAAATTAAAATGAGTGGAAGAGAAATATTTGAATATTTTATTAAATAAATTGTTTGGTGGAGGTTTAAGTGGAGGTTGAGTATTTGACTTTGCATCTTTTTCTTCTTCATTCTCTTCTTCTTTCTTGGTTGGCCGGGCATCACAAAGCAAGAGTGCTAGAGAGAGGTTTTGATTTTCAAGATCAAAATTGAAGGAAGTTTCAAGTGATCAAGTTGGAAATTTGAGAAATTTCATTAACTTTGGTAAGTTCCCTCTTGATTCTCTTGTTTTATTTTGAGTTGTGATTGAGTTTGATTGTTGATATTTGATAGTATGATTATGTTTGAGTGTGGTGTGTTTGAAAGTGTTGGAATTGAATTAAAGATAAGAAGAAGTTAAGTTGGTGTTGGTGTTAGAAGTGTATGAGTTGTGTTTGTGCTAGGGTTTTGATTTGGTGATTGTTGTAGATGTTGAGTTTGATTAACTATTCTTGTAGATCTTCATGATAATTGTGTTTGATGAAGTTTAAAGCGTAGAATACATGAGTTTGGTCTGAAACAGAAGCATTTTGGATGCCACGCCCGTGGCCCTTGGCTGCCACGACCGTGGCCATTGGAAGCCATGGCCGTGGGGGGTTTTGAGCAAGGGAGGCAGATCCATTTGCTAACCCACGCCCGTGGGGGTTGGGAGGCTACCACCGTGGGGTCCTAGAGAGAGATGTTGGTTTGTAATTTATGATCTATGGGTCTAGTATGAGACTAATAGGTGTAATTATATTGAAGATTCATGTGTATTATTCTTTTTGAATTAGTTTGTGAAGAAGTTAAGTTGCCCTAATTCAAGTGGTGAAGAATTCTTGGAGGAGGGAAGGTTTAGATTGGTGTGAGTTGTTCTTGAGGTAAGTACAAATTACATGGTTTCATACACTTACATGATTTTGATACTTAACATATTTGGTTGTAAATATGTTAAGTAATTTATTACATTGTTAATACATTTGATTAATGTTATGATTTGTGTAATGTGAATGATATGATGAGCATTCAAAATGTATGTTAGTGCAATTGGTTATGTACACTTGAATGATGAATTGATTTATTGTGAATTGAGATATAATGAGATGTGAAGCCATTGTGGTTGGCTATCATGATTCAAATAAAATAAATGGGGCATGTAGCCTAGATGATGATGAATTTAAAATATATGTTCAATGCAATTGATTATGTATACTATCTTGATGAGATATGAAGCCATTGTTGTTGGCTATAATGATGCAAATGAGATGATTAAGGCATGGATGCCTAAACGATGATAAGAAAATGAGAATGAAATTGATAATGAAATAATAAATGAATTGTGTGTCTAATGTGTTATTCCATTTTCAGAGTTTTGTTGTTGGTGGCATGCCTAATGGTAATAATCTCTTGAAGCTAGGTTGGATTTAGTCCTTGAAGCCTAGTTGAGATGTTACAACCCTTGAAGCTATGTTGGGTTTGGTTCTTGAAGCCAAGTTGGGTTGATATTTAGCATGCTTTGTTCCCCTTGAAGCTTGGTTGAGCCTAATCCTTGAAGCCTAGTTGGGACAATGATAATGATAAATGTGATAATTGAACCAAAGCATTAACTCTGAAAGTGGAATGGCATATTAGTGTCTTTTGAGCCTATGTTTGTCTTTGTTTCAATGTAATTCATAAATGATGAATCAAGTGAATAGAGTAATGAAATGTAGTATTATGAACAATATAAAGATATCAATTGTGAATATTGTCTTAATTGTTGAAATGTGTGACATTGGCATTGCATTGAAGCATGTTGTTATAGTAGTTTGTACCACTAAGCCGTTGGCTTAGCGCGATTGTGGTTCATAGCGCAGGTGACAGGGAAGAGCCAGGGAGTTCATCTAGACCGAGTCGAGTCTAGACCTTGAGGTGTTGATAGTGGGCGTAAAGATCAAAGACAAACTGCCAAACATGTATAAATGTTATGTTTTTGTAAAAATTGATTTGGATGTTTATGTATTTTGATGTATATAAATATATGTAAATATAACTATATTTTCCACTGCGTATTGAATGAATGTTTTATTTATTGTGTTTTATAGTATAACCTAAATGTTTAAGTTTGCTTATATTATAGTATAAAGAAGTGAGTCATTTGTTTAGTAAACCATGGCATTCCTATATTCAGTATACGTATATTACAATCGTAGTAGCATGCAGTGTACGTATATGGGGTATAGGGGTGTTACAAAAGCAGTCAAACCTGCCAAAGATTTCTGACTCAAGGCATCAGCAACAACATTTGCCTTACCAGGACGATAATCAATCAAATAGTCATAGTCTTTAATCAACTCTAACCACTGCCTCTGCCGAAGATTTAGCTCTCTCTGAACACCTAGGTATTTCAAACTCTTGTGATCTGTATAAATGAAACACTTTTCCCCATACAAATAATGCAGCCAAATCTTCAAGGCAAAGACTATTGCTGCTAATTCCAAATCATGCGTTGGATAATTCAGCTCATGCAGTTTCAACTGTCGAGAGGTATAAGCAATGACTCTACCCTCCTGCATCGAAACACAACCTAAACCATTGTGTGAAGCATCACTATATATCATTTATGGTTTACCTTCCACAGGCAGGGTAAGGACAGGAGCTTGAGTCAACATCTCCCTTAGCTGCTCAAAACTCGCCTGACACCGATCTGTCTACACAAATTTAACTCCTTTCCGAAGCAATCTGGTGAGTGGTGTAGCTATTATAGAAAAACCCTTCACAAACCGATGATAATAGCCTGCCAATCCCAGAAAACTTCTACCCTCTGTCACAGTCTTTGGTGGACTCCAATTCAAGATAGCCTCAATTTTACTCGGATCAACTCTAATACTTTCTACTGAAACCACATGACCAAGAAATGCTACCTGATCAAGCCAGAACTCATGCTTAGAAAGTTTAGCATACAATTGCTTCTCTCTCAGAGTCTATAATACGATCCGCAAATGTCTATCATGATCCTCCTCATTACGTGAATACACCAAAATGTCATCAATGAAGACCACCACAAACTGATCTAAATATGGTCTGAATACCCTGTTCATCAAATCCATAAAAGCTACTGGTGCATTCGTCAATCTAAAGGGCATCACCAGAAACTCATAATGCCCATACCTCATACAAAAAGCTGTCTTGGGTACATCCATATCTCTGACTCTCAACTGATGGTACCCTGATCTCAGATCAATCTTAGAAAATATTGATGCTCCCTTCAGCTAATCAAAGAGATCATCTATCCGAGGCAAAGGATACTTGTTCTTGATGGTCACCTTATTCAACTGCCTATAATCAATACACAATCTCATGGTGCCATCCTTCTTCTTCACAAACAACACAGGCGTTCCCCATGGGGATACACTAGGGCGGATAAACCCTTTATCCAATAACTCCTGCAACTACACCTTCAACTCTCTCAACTCAGCAGGTGCCATCCGATAAGGGGTAATAGAGATAGGAGTGGTACCAAGCAACAAATTGATACCAAACTCCACTTCTCTCTCAGGAGGTACCCCTGGCAACTCATTAGGAAAAACATCTGGAAACTCAGCAACTGTGGGTATACTTTCAAGCAGGGATCCCACTACTCTAGTATCTACAACATGAGCAAGATAAGCCTCACATCCCTTCCGAATCATTCTCCTAGCTGAAATAGCTGAAACAAACATAGATGAAAGATACCTCTGCTCACTAGATACTATAACATCCCTACCATCTCATGTTCTCAAAATAACACATTTCTTCTGATAGTCTACCATAGCCCCATGCTTGGATAACCAATCCATGCCCAAAATCAGATCATATTCCCTAAAAGGCATCTCAATCAGGCCACCGAGAAACTCCTCATCTTGAATAACAACTGGACTATCTCGGTGCACCCTGCTTACCACAACACTATGCCCTAAAGGATTTGTCACCAAGACATCAAATCCTAGGGACTTAGAATGCAATTTAGACACAGGCAAGATGGATGCACTTATGTATGAATGCATAGATCTAGGATCTAATAGAGTAAGGACTGAAATACAAAATAAAGAAAATGTACCCATAATGATGGCTAAAGCATCCGACTGCCTCTGCATCACATAAACCCTCTGAGATGGCCCAGCCTCATCTGGCCTACTGCCTCCGAATGTAGAGCCTCCTCTCTAACTAAACCCAGGGCAACCACCTCTACTAAAACCTCTGCCACCACGACCCCCTCTGACACTGGGTCGAGAAGATGCAGTATCTGCCCGCCTAACCTCTAGTGGGTCGGGACAATCTCTGATAAAATGGTATGACGAACCACATTTAAAACACACTCCGGAAGCACCTCTCCACCAGCAGACACCTTCGTGTACTCTACCACAATGAATGCAAGTAGGTGGATTAGGTCTCTGAGCCACTGGAGTCAGAGCACTAGCCACTGAAATTGCAGGTCTCTGTCTCTATCTCTGCTGCTGTACTAACCTGCCAAACTGCCCCTAACTCCTACTAAACCTCTAAAAATGTCCCCCTCAGCCTCTCTTCACTGCTGAAGACCCTGTCTCACTCTGGGGTCTCCTAACTCTGGTCTCCTCAGCCCTGGCAGCTGCTGCAAGACTCTGCGCCCTTTCAACACTCCTGGCAGCTGCAACTAACTGGGAGAAATCCTAATACCGAGAGCCTGTGATGATGCACATGATAGAGGGTCTCAGTCCCTCCTCAAACCTCCTACACCTGTCAAACTCGTCAGAAATGATCCCAGCAGCATAGTGACTCAACCGGATAAACTCAATCTCATACTCCGTCACTGTCCTAGTATCCTATCTCAGACTCAGGAATTCCATCTTCTTTGCATCTTTATACTCTCTTGAAGTATACTTCTGCTCAAATTCCCGCAAGAAATCATCATAGGTCAGGACTGGTGGATCATCCAGAGCATGTGGAACCATCTTCCAACAATCATATGCATCTCTCTACAGAAGAGATCTGACATAATAAACTTTTCTTCTGGACTAGCCTGTAACTAAATAAATATCCTCTGAACCCGGTCTAGCCACTGCTCTGCTACAGCAGGGTCTGTAGTACCAACAAAGTCCTCGGCCCCATACTTTCTCAGTTTATCATACTGCCTCATCGGCAACTGCAGCTGTGGCTGTGGCTATGGCGGCTGCAGAACTGGAGCCTGCCTCAACAACTCTACCATATGCCATACCCATCCAGGTGGAACCTCATCAGCTGCTAGTCTCACAGGCACAGAAACAGACGCCTCACCAGCAGATACAACTCTAGCTCCATCTCTACCCTCATCTGGAGCCACACTCTCTGCACTACCCTCAGTAGCTTGATGCGGCCGAGACGCCATAACTACCTATATCTGCAAACAAAGCAAAAAATACTATATCAAAGATCAGAAACTGCCAGTGCCAATGCATGTATTACAATTAAAAACTATTTTTCAAATCCCCCATTTTCTCTATCTATCATCCCCACCTAGGTCGAGAACCTCAAACCTAGGCTCTGATACCAAAATAAATGTAACACCCTTATACCCTATATACATACAAAACATATTTCTAGCATATGTAAAATACACATATACGGTACAAAAATATCACAGACGAATTTACTAATTTTTATTTTTACATTTCCAATTTAAAATTTTAAATTCTAAATATATAAAAAATTAAATAGAATATAAATATTATTTACTTGTTACAAGAACCCAAAATAAATAATATATATAAAAATCTCTGGAAAAAGTTTGCCAGAATTTTTTCTGTATTTTGGATATCCCAAAATTTAGCAATTACTCAATCTGCAAAAAGAAAACACTCCCAATAATTTCCAATCACCCTCTCAACCATACTTCTCAATTTCACCAATTTTCTCAAACATTTATACATATAGATATATATAATTTAAAACACACTTACTCTCCCATTTCAAATACATTGACCCAAACATTCTTTATAATAACATACTAGGCACACAATTTATTCATATTTATCATTATTAATCTCTTTCTCATTTTTACATAATCAATCTAGGCACATTGCCTTATTTTCACATTTTTTTTCTCACTTTTCTCACTTTTCACATCTTTCTCATTTTTCTCATTTTTATCAATATCAATTCATTTCATTATTAAACATATCTCATTTTTTCATTCACAACACATTACCCAATTACTTTGGGTATTTTCACATAATATGCATATTTCACATGTTACACAAATTAGCCATTATCAATGGCTTTTCACAATGCATTTAACATATATGTGACATTACAAATGTCATAGCATATTATTCATACACAATTAATGAACCAAGTAGCTTAACACATTTTTCAACCAAAATGTGTTAAGTCCAAATGTTATGCAAATATAAACATTATATTCAAAGTTTGTACATACCTCCACTAGCAACCCAAAGCAAGCTAAAAACAACCTTCAATCCAATCTTTCTAACTTGCCCTTCACCACTTGGATGAAGCAAATCAATCTCCCTCAATGCCTAAACCAAATGTGATAGCAAATAATCATTTAGTATCACATTTAATGGCATTTCCAACATTAAATCATAATTACACATCACTCATACAAATTTTCAAAAATTTAGCCTTTCCTTACTTCAACACTAGAATTCCATTCTACTACAATTAAATTAGTGTTTTAAGTTTATTTATATTATTAAAAACATATTTTAATACATTTAAGTCATTTACATTATAAAAATACACTCTTATATAAAAAATCTCAAAAATGGCCTAACCTTCCCCCATTGAAGGTTTTCCATTCCAACACAATCCATTACTTATTCCAAGCTTATATTCATCACTTTTAACACTAAACAACATGCTTAAACAAATAAAATCACACAATTCAACCACTTTGGAAAATCACTTTTCCAAAAACCTAAATCTCCACTTCCATTCTAAAACTCCAACCCAACACCACCAAATCCAATATTTGACTTTAAAATACTTGTTTATGAATCAAAACAACTCATTTGGAATCAATTTGCACAATTAAAATTCATGTTTTCAAAACCCCAAAAATCTATAACCCTAAATTCTCTCTCTTCACCATTATTTAACCAAACTCCATCATCTCTTCAATCTAACCTTAGAATCATTGTTAACTACCCAAAATAACTTCATACACACCAATTCCAACAATTATAACATACTACATAAAAATCCAAACTCTCACATAATCTAAATTTCCAAGGAATTCAAAGAAAAGAGATGGAAACTACTAATTTTGGTGGAAATCACCAAAAATCCACTTGAAACTTATTAACTCCTTCAATTTATGGAGTATGGAAGAAGAAAAATCCTTGGTCTTCAATCATCCATGGAAGCCACGTTCTTGAGAAGAAGAAGAAGAAGAATATTTTTAATATTCTTTCCTTTTCATCTTTTTTTTACCACATATATATATTAAAATAATTTAATTTTTAATAATTTAATTTTTTTAATAAATTAAAAGTCCTAATTTCCCTCTTCCATTTAAAATTAATTTATTTTTGAATTATTTTATTAATTTTGAATTTATAAGATTTAATTACCAAAGTACTCCTTTCTTTTAAAAAGTGTTGACTTTTATATATGTTATGTATATTTTGCATATGTATCATATATATATATATTCCACTTTTTCATTTAAAATCCCTTCATTTTTTATTTAAAACTATTAATTTAATTTATCCTTTTAAATTATAATTTATTTTATCAAATTTTCCAAATATTAGAAATTTTCAAAAATTTTGGATGTTACAAGCAGAGTCAGGGATTCATCTATTTCATACTATGTCTCAGCATGTCAGTTGATAGCTTCTTCATGACCTTGCCAATAATCATTTCCTTCACCCAATGTGTCCTTTGGAATTCGATATTTCAACATACTCCCCTTAACTTGAAGGCTTTGTATGACAAAACACTTTTTATTTTGAATTTTGATTTTGAAATCAAATGTTGGCTTTGCCAAATCAATGTCAATATACCTCAGGACTTGATTTTTCCAAATTAACATCTATAACATAACAACCCTAGTTACCGCACTAAACTCAAGAATTATTTCTATTTAAGCAAGAATTGTTGCACTTCATGTAGGCACATACACATTACTCAGCTAAAGGTCTCATTTGAGTTTAAATATTGTCTATCTCATATGCATGCTTATTCAAACTATCTCCACTAATAGACTCTACCTACCAAGAGAGATCAACAGGTCTTTGATAGGCTTGAAATGGGGTCTATGAGGGACATGGGTTAAATGAAGGCAATTTTGAGATAGGAGCGGATGTGACACAATGGACAAACTCTCACACTATAAATTTCTTGTTTGAATTTTAGGCAGCTTGGAGGCAATCTTGCTAGACTCCAAATTCCTTCTATCTTCTTGGCATTAATCTGGATCTTGATTAGGATAGTTTTTGCCCTTGCAAAAAGTTTAGTTCCCAAATTCATTTCTTTTCTTCTCTTCCCTTTTCTTTATTTTTCTTACTTTTCCCTTTTCTTTCTCTTTATTTTCCTTACTCTTCCCTTTCTTTGAGCATTTTATCATTTTTTCCTTCTTCCTTATAGGATTTTCAAGAACAGAACTTTTAAGCACTGGATGGTCTTTCTCCTTTTCCTCTGATTTTGATCGAATCTTTAATTGGGCTGGACCAATTCAAGTTAAAATGTCCTTATGACCCCAAATGGAAGCCTTTTGCTGCTTTAGGTAAAAGAGAACTCAGTTGGCTTTCTGAACTCAGCCTATGGGGCACTGTCCTCCACCAGTCATATGCATCCTTCTGTACCAAAGATCTTGCATAATCAAACTTTTCCTCCGAGGTGGCTTGCAACTGAATAAAGATCCTCTGTACTTTGTCAAGCCACTGTTCTGCTGCAGCTGGATCAGTAGTACCAAGGAAATCCTCCGCTCCATACTTCCTTAGTTTGTCATAGTGCCTCACTAGTACCATAGGCTGAGGGGGTGGTGGCACTGGTTGCACTGGTGCTTGCCTCAAAGCTTCTACCACATGCCTAACCCAAGCTGGCGGAACCTCCTCCCCAGCTGGTCTCCCCGACACCGAAGCAGGTGCCTCCCCAGCACTAACAACCCTAACTCCATCATCAGGGACAATACTCTCAACACTACCTTCAACTGACTGGCGTGAGTGAGAATCCATCACAGCCTAACACTGCAAACACAGTAGAATACTTCTTATTAAAGATCAGAGATTGCCAATCCCAAACATATATGTTATTCAAAAACCACTTTTTTTAAAATCAAAATAGTCTTTTTCTTACATTTTACCTAGGTTGAGAATCTCAAACCTAGGCTCTGATACCAAAACAATTGTAACACCCCTACATTCAATACATGCACACTACAAACACCACAATGTAGTATACATGCACTAAACATAGAGATGCTACGGATTTTTTTAACATTTAAAAACATTTTAAACCATACCATAATTTTTCAATTGTATACATTATAGAAAGATAAGTAGTTAACTTGTAATACAAAACTAAATAGATATATATAGATACATTTAGTTGTTACGCAGCGGAATTTATCAAATATTTACATATATGAAAACATTTAATTTCATATTTACAAATATACACATATGTACATTAAAATCATTACTTTACAAAATATAAAAGAGTTATACATGATTGGCAAGTCTCCTCTGATCTTTAAGTTCCCAAAATCAACTCTTCACTGTCTACTCTCACTCGGTCTCGAAGAGCTCTCGGGTTCAACCCTATTACCTGCGCGATCAAACACTATCGTGCTAAGCCAACGGGTTAGTAAGATAATTCATGCTAATGTTATGTTTTAATGCAATGCAATGCCAATTCTCAATCCATATTATACATGTAACATCATATATGCAAAGCTAACAACATACCTTTACATTTCATAACTCAACATAAATAGACATATCATATTTCAACATCTTATCATATACCTCATTAGTATTCATTTAATCATTCATAATCAACACTAAACAAAGACAAGCATGGGCCCAAAACACACTAATATGCCATTCAAATTTCAGAGTTAATGTTTTGGTTTTATCATCACATTTATCAATATCATAAACCCAACTAGGCTTCAAGGATTAGGTTTAACCAAGCTTCAAGGGGAGCAAAGCATGCTAAGCATCAACCCAACTTGGCTTCAAGAACCAACCCAACCTAGCTTCAAGGGTGGTAACATCTCAATTAGGCTTCAAGGATTCAATCCAACCTAACTTCAAGAGATTGTTACACTTATTAGGCATGCCACCAACAACAAACTCTGAAAATGGAATAACACATTAGCCACACAAATCATTTATTATTTAATTATCATTTCCATTCTCAACTCTCATCATAGCCAATAACAATGGCCTCATATCACATATAAGTTACCATAGCCAATCACAATGGCATTATATTCCATCACATTATACATATAGCATTATTGATATAAACATAACCAAACACATTACTCATCACATGAGTCACAATACATGAAATATCACATTGTTCACATAGTATCATATACATTGCCATTATCATCATATGCAACAATGCAATAATACAAGATTTGTACTTATTTTACTAACAATTCATACAACTCCTAACATTTCCTTGTCCAAGATTCTTTAACCTCTTAGATCAATGATCAATCACTATCTTCAAGAATTAAATCAAAAGTAATAGCATATACTTGTTTAAGGATACACAAGAGATAATCCAATTAGGAATTAATTAGGGCAAACCTCAACCCTGACACGTTCACCCACACGGGCGTGTTCATGGCCGTGCCCTAACTCCACAACACAGAAACATTTACACGCTCAACAACATGGGCGTGTTCCTGGGCGTGTAAATTCTCAAATCTTACAGTAGCTATGACACGCTCAATAACACGGGCGTGCTACTGGTCGTGTCAAACCTACTGCCTCCAACACAATTGACACGCCTAAAAACCCTGGACGTGCTCATGGGCGTGTCCGGCCATAAATCAAGACTCCGATCAAAAACAACCATACACTCAACAACACACTTCTATACATTAACATCCTCTTCAAATAATCTTAACAAAACAATCTCAAAACTCATCTCAAACTTGCAACACACCCAAAACAAGCCAAAACACACATCAAACACCAAACACAAAATCATCTCAAAACCCTTACCACATATACAACATCATCTCTTCCAACCACTTACTCTTTTCTTCCATCCATACTCAAAATCCATCATCAACTCACTCAAACACTTCTCACATCTCAAAATCAACCAACACACTCTTAAAAATCTATCAAACTCAAATATCATTTCAAATAAGCACAAAAATCACAAGAGAACTTACCAAAGTTACAAAACTTCTTGAATCACCAACTTGATCACTTAATCTTTCTTCAATTTGAGCTTCACTCAACAAGATCTTCTCTTTGCCTCTTGCTTCCTTTGTCTAAGGAGGAGCCGGCCACAATGGAAAAGAAGAAGAAAATATGAAGAAGCAAAGTCAAATTTTGCTTTTAATCTCCACCAAGTGATCTTATCCAAGCAATTACCAAAATGCCCTCAATCATATAACTAACTTTTTGTCTCATATAAGCCCTTATATGTAATTACACACTCAACACAAATAAATATCTCTTCCATTGACTCTTCATTTGACCAATTTATATGTTATATATATCATCATATACACAACATATACCATTCTCTCTAAACCCTAATTCTTTTCCCCAAAACACATATACACAAGCATTCACTTTCCAAAATCTTTTCTCTTGCAATTTAACACATATATACAATCCAATATATCACTACAACAACAATAACAACATAATCAAAACTTCTAGACCATATATGAGGATATTACAATTAACATATAACAAATCACATAATCAAATAAAAAATTAGAATTCAATCCATTAAATAAATAAAGTTAAGGTTTAAGATTTAGGATTTAAGAAATTAGGGTTCTGGGATTTAAAGTTTGAGGAAATAGGGTTTTTGTATTTAGAATTAGGGTTTTAAAGAATTTTGGATTCGGGAAAAATGATTTAGGGTTTTGGAATTTTAAAGATCTAGTATTATTGTTAGGTTTATTATTTTAGAAAGATTATGCTATTGTGTGATTTAAATTTATAATTTGGGATTGATGTGAATATGGTACAAGCCTGTGAAAATAAGATTAAAACTTAAATATTTAAAAAGAAATAGCTACTGTGATAATAAAATAAACAAAATTGATTAAGGTTTTAACAAAATAAGTTAGGGTTTAATTTAAATTACGGTTTGAATTTCTTATGGAAAAGGATTAGGGTTTTAAACATGCAATATGGTTTTTAGGGTTTTAGATGGGAAATTAGGGTTTCTAGGGTTTTAAACATGAAATATTGTTTTTTAGGGTTATAGATGGGAAATTAGGGTTTCTAGGGTTCTTGATCTTTAGAAACACATATTAGGGTTTTATCAAAATATGATTATTATAAAAACTCTAAGACTACTTTAACATGGAATTTTGATAAATACTTATATGTAATATGGCTACTGGACGTTTAAAACATTATTTGAATAATCTAATGCTATGGTGATTTAATGGAACAAGCTACTAGTCATGCAAACAATAAAAAGAAACTACTATGCTCACTGTATATTTGTATATAAATTAAAAGTTAAAAGAATGTACTTTAAATGAAGAAAGTTTAATAGATGAAATAATAATAAGTTATCTCAATATAAATTTAAATGAATTAAGCTAGAAAGACACACCTCCATTTGTAGATTCCACCAAAATTAGATATTGATACAATACTTTTGCTTACAACAACCTGGAATTCTTGGTTGAATAAAAATAAGATAGTAGCTATTTCCTTGTTTGATAATGCTATCCTTGTGTTTGATGGCTTGTGTTTCTGTTTGATAATCTTTTGGTTCTTTCTTTTTGGTTTGTTCTTGATGGTTTTTTTAATTCAATGTTGTTGTCGTGCTCTCTTTTTTTTCTCCTGGCCAAAATCTAATTCCAATCCCCCTTTTTCTTTTTTTTTGTCCCCCTTTTTAGTGTTTTAAATACAATTATTTATAGGAAAACAAAAAACCTAATCCTATTTTAATAAGTAAATACCAACTGTTTAGGAAAAATTAAAAAACCGTGTGAAATAAGGTTTGTAAAAAAATTGGCAGCACGCAGGCTGCTGGGCCTGCGGGCTGTGTTGGCGAACTGGGCACCTAGTTGATTATGTGCAGCGAATTGGGCACTGCCTAATTCGCCGCAGACAATTGCTGTGGCGAAATTGCCATGCTGCGCTGCAGGGCAGCAGCGCTGTCGTGCGTCGCTCGTCAATCCATCCGATTTTTTATTTTTTTACTTTTATTATTAAAAATAACTATTAAATATCATAAAGATAAATATTATACCACAAAAATTATTTTAGACTATAGGATTGGACTGGGTCAAAAATTAAGGGCCTACAATAGGATAAAAAATGCTATTAGAGATAAAGAAATAATAAAACCTATTTCAAATAAAAAAAAATAAAGACTCATGTTTTTAATCCTTTTGAGGTTTCTTAAACATGTCAACAAGAAGTCAAATCTAAGAATTCTGACTTTGTAAAAGCTATTAAAGATCAATTAAGTAAAATTGATTCAACTTTCAGTGTCAAAATAGGTTGTTCAAGAAACACCTCAATCTAAAATTTCAAAAACTATTAGTATAGTAACCCAAGATCCTAATAAATTTAGTTGAGGATTCTCAGCCTGAAATTTAAGACCTTGAATCTTTTAGTAAAGACATAAATCCACAAATAAATCGTATAACACACCATCAATCTATAGTACCTAGAATGTCTGCCCCAAACTTAGGTATTATAGATAGACCTAACACCCTGTCATAGTATAAATATAATGCTTCTTAAGTATATGAATGGAACATTGATAGCCTGTCAGAATATAATATTATGAGTCTTCTAAAATAGATAACAATGGCTGCCAATGCTTATAGAACTTAAACTGATACATCAGATTAAACTATAGCAGAACTAATTATAGCTGGCTTCACAGGCCAATTAAAAGGTTAGTGGGATAATCATCTCATCGAATAACAACATTTAGAAATATTAAATGCTATAAAAATTTATGAGGATGGAACCCCATTTTAAATGAATATGGTGATACCATTTAGGATGTAGTGGCAATACTAATACTGATTATATTTCTTCATTTTATAGGAGATCCTACTTATTTAAAAGATAAAAATACTGAATTACTAAGTAACCTCAGGTGTAAAAACTTAGTGATTTTCAGTTTTATAAAACAACCTTTCTAACTAGAATCATGCTTAGAGAAGATTCTAACCAAGTTTTCTGGAAGGAAAAATTCTTAGCAGGATTGCCCTTCTTCCTAGGAGAAAAGGTTAAAAATCATATAAAATAGGAATATAGAAACCCTATTCCTTATAACAATTGACTTATGGTCAATTAATTAGTATAGTTCAGAAAGAATGATTAAAACTCTATTAAGATATTAAACTTCAGAAGTTACTAAAATTTGAAATGAGAAAAACTAAATAAGAATTAGGTTCATTTTTATAAACAGTTTGATTATAGTATAATTTAAAATTATAAAGACTGCAATGGACAATGTTCTACAAGGTATAAAAAACCATATAGAAAGAATTATAAAGAAAATATAATAAAGAAGATTACTATAAGAAACAGAAACCTTATAAATCTTATAAATCTAGGAAACCTAGTAATAAAAATTCATTGAAAGGAAAGATAAACAATTTAAATCATATAAAGGTTTAGAATATTATAACTGTAGTAAAAAAGGTCATACTTCTAGATTTTGTAAGTTTAATAAAAAACTGCAAGAATTAAATCTAGAAGAATCTGTATTAAATAAAATTCATGAATTATATTTAGAATATTCATATTCTAAAGAAATAAATCAGATAGATGGTATAGGTTCGGAAACTAGTTCTGAAATTAGTAGTTAATCAATAAATATTTTAACTAAAGAACAAGAGTCTATTTTAGAAGTAATAAAATATATAAATGATCCAAAAATTCAAGAGAAATTCTTAAATAAATTATTAGAAGATTTTAATGAAAAACCTAAACATTCGGTATTACCAGTACAAGTAAACAAACATATGACTTAACTTCAATTTTAAATAAAAATAAAACATTAAAAAACAAACCAATAATAAATGATTTGCAAAAGAAAATTAAAAAATAAAAATAGAACTAAAAGAATTAAAAATTAAATAGCAAAATGACTTTGAATTAATAAAATTTTTATTAAATTCTACTTCTTCTTCTTCTTCTTCTTCTTCTTCTTCTTCTTCTTCTTCTGAAGAAGAAGAAGAAGAAGAAGAAGAGGAGGAGGAGGAGGAGGGTGAAGAAAATACTGAACAAATAAATAAAGAAGAAATTAATAAAAGTAATGGAATTAGTATATTAAGTAAAGATTTAATTCCTGATAATATAATTTTTATGTTACATGAAATTACATCGAGAAAATATTTAATAAAAATAAAATTAAATTTTTTTAGATAATTATAATATAGAAATTATAGCTTTATTTGATATAGGAGCATATTTGAACTGCATTAAATATAACTTAGTTTCTAAAAGATTTTGGCAAGAAACAAATGAAAAATTATCAACTGCAAATAAATTTAAATTAAATATTGTTGATAAAGCAGAAGCTTCAATAATTGATAAAAATTTAGAACTAAAAAATATATTTATTCTGACCAATGAAATGCACCATATGGTGATCTTAGGAACTCCATTTATGAATCTAATTACACCATATTCTGTAAAAGGTGATAGTATAAGTTTTAAAATAAAAAACTAAAAAATTATTATTCCATTTATAGAAAAACCTAAAAGGAAAAATCTAAATTTTCTTAAAGCTCATTCAATCTATGAACTACAAATAAATGCACTAATAAAAGCAAAGTTTGAATAACTTAGTAATTTAAAAAATAATTTTTATTTACAAAAAATAAATGAACAATTAAAAACTAAAGTTATACAAAATAAAATTAACAAATTAAAGCTTCAAATTTAAAAAGAATTATGTGCAGATATTCCAAATGTATTTTGGAATAGAAAAGAGCACATGGTTGACTTACCTTGTAACACCCCGATACCCTATATAAGTACTATGCGTATACCTAGTATACATACAGTAAATATATAAAGTATAAGGATGTCACTTTTCGTTACCTTTTAAAAACCTGTAACAGAGTTCAAACCATAATACATTAATTTAAATAACATTTACAAAATCATTATCTTTATTAAAACTTCATTTATACATATAAATACTCTCTCGTCAGAAATACATCATAATTAAAATTTATACATGTATGCATTACCCTCTAGTTGGTCTCGACAAACTTTACTCTTCTTGTGGCATAACAAAAGACTTCATATCTTCCATCTATATACCTGCGCGAATAAACACCCGCGCTAAGCCCGAGAGCTTAGTAGTCCAAATATAAAATATAAACATATAGTACAGAAGTATTGATATATAATGATACATTGATTCAATATATAATTAGTTCTTATCATATCTTCTTTTCTTTTTAATTTTATCTTTAATATATCCTAGCTAATTTCATATATGATGTATATATATACATAATATTATCACCAACCCCAATGCATCACCAATACTCAAAACCAATATATTAATACCCCTACATTATATATATACCACACCAACCATTATTGCAATACACACTTTACATATCATACCAATTATTATTGCAATACACACATTACATATCATACACTCATTATTGCAATACACACATTACACATCATATCACTCATTATTGCAATACACAATTTACATATCATATAAATCATAAATCATATTTCCAATAAAGACAACCTTTATCATCAACCACAATTCATTTACATATTACACTTAATAACATTATATTATTCACAATTCACCAAGCATAATTCATTATTAATACTCACAATCAATATTTCAATACTTGCATTTCACATTGACAATAAAGACAGACTCGGGCCCAAAACACTAATATGTTATTCAAAGTTCAGAGTTACTGCTTTGGTTCATAGTCACAATCATCACGCCCGTAGGCAATGTATATACATGTATCTCTATCCATGGATAGTGTAACAGACCCAGTCTCTTGGACCATCAACTCAACACATATGAGGAGATCCTCAACCCGGCAAGACTGTTACCTTTCATCATTTCTTAGGCATGCCACCCAAATCCAGAACTCTGAAACTGAATAACATATTAAATAAACAATTCATTTATTATTTCATTATCAATCTCATCATCAATTAGGCCAACATGCCTTATCTCTTTCAATTGAATTATCATAGCCAATCACAATGGCTTCATATCATATCATATCTCAATCCATATGATACATATAGCATCATTGATATCACATTTCAAAGTATATTATTCATATAATACATTGCCATACACAAGATTCACAATGCATATAACATAACATTTTCTCACTTCTCAAAACACATTAACATCATTCATTACTAGAGCATTTATCATAACAAATTGCACATACCTTAAGAATGATCCTCATTTCTTCCTACCTTTCCCATTTCATATTTCATCCTTTATATATATTCTTCATTTACATTCACAATATAATAGCTTATTTAACACTTTCATCCCAATGTGTTAATGTTCAAAGACATATAAGGATATACAATCAAATAGGGTTTATGCTTACCTTGTTAATGATCTTCACATCCTTCACATCATTCAATCATCACCTTAGCCCAATTATGTTAACAATATAATAGATCACTTAACACATTTGCAAACAAATGTGTTAAGCCTCAAATTATGTAATTAAATACAATCATATGTATTGGTACTTACCTCAAGAACTAGTCCCATCAATCTATACATTTCTTTTCTTTCCAAGAATTCTCCACATTTAGGTTAATGCAACCCAATCTCTTCAAAACCTTTGAGGGACACGGGCAGCACCACTTGAGGGACACGGTTAGGGCAATTCAACCTCTTCATAATCTAATCCAAAAGGAATATTAGCAAAATGACCATATGAATAGTACATTCTGGTTTAAGACTCCATTTTATCCTTATTTTGAAAAATTGTATAAAATAATCTACTTGACTAAAAATTCTAAAATTTTTACAGAATTTAGTTTTGTATCTTAAAATCATTCCTTTAAAATTTCAGATCAAACTGAACACAAAATCTTGGTCAAATAGTTCACCTAACCAGACTGCCCCAATTGCCCTGCATCCTAGCAGCAGTTCTGAACTTTGTGAATTCCATAAATCAAATTCAATCAACGTGGTTCCAAATTATTTTTCTCAAATACTAGACTCACTAAGCAACAACATATCCAAAATTCAATTGGATATGATTTTTCTCCATTTTATTAAAAATCCCGAAATATAGCTGTCTCAGTTAAGGTACCTGCTGGAACAGGTCTAATAAAAATAATCTTTCTAAACTCATAACCATTCCAAACTTGAATCAACATATTTTTCAGTCATTCTAGACTCATAGAGGCACAACATATCAAAAATTCACTTCAAGAACATTTTTCTATAATTAATTAAAAATCATACAAGTCACAGCCTTTACTAATTGTAAAACAGAAAAAAATTCACTAAACACAACTCTTACTCTTCCATTACCAACACCAACCTAGCTTCTTATCTTTAATTCCATTTCAACACTTTTACACACACCATACACAAACACACTCCATCAAACTCAAACAAAATTCCAAATAGAACAAGAGAAATCAAGAGAAAACTTACCTTAAATGAAGAAATTCCACAAATCTCTAACCAAAACCCTTGATTCCTTCTTCAATTTGATTATAGAACTTCAAACACCTCCCTAGCTCTTTCTCTTCTTCAATGGCCGGCCTCTTCAAGAAAGAAAGAAGAAAATACCAACAAGTCAACCACTTTTCTTCTTTTAATCTCCACCATGCAACTTAACCAAAGAAAATTACCTCCATGCCCTTCATCCATTTAATTAATCTTTTGTCTCATATATACCCATATATATAATTTCACATGCCACAAATAAATATCATCTTGTATTGACCAACCCTTTTGACCAATGTATATGTTAGTTATACAACCATATAAACAACATATACACTTCTCTTTACACCCTCTTTTCTTCTCAAAACACAAATACCTATACATTCTTTTCCCAACTTCTTTTCTCTTGTAATTTAACACATATATTCAATCCAATATATAACAATAACATAATCAAAACTTTTAAGGTATACATGAGGATATTACAATTCTCTCCCCCTTAAATAATTTCGTCCTCGAAATTATCTAGCATAATTGTAATCCATTCATAATACTATACCATCTTAACTTCCATATGAAGTTAATTATACGCTTAAGTCATTATATCATCAAATTATATAGCTTCAACTCTCCTCTTTAGAATCAACCACCTTCTTTAAATTCCATAACTCATCATTCTATATGTTTATACATCTTGTTATTTCCTTAACCAAACATTCAAAAGAACTCATTACATTTCTTGTTAATGTCTTTATATAAGAATCAGATCATTCTATAGTACACTTATACTCCATCTAATCTTTATATTTAATATATTTTGTTATTTCACTTCTGTATAATTACTCTCTTAACTTTAACATTAAAAATCATTGACTTATATCTGAACATTAATTATCCCTTCATTACAATCACTGTCTAAATAGACATTTATCACCCTCAATAGATAACAAAATCCTGATTTTTCATAAATGGAGTTATTTCTTTAGCATGCTTTTCACTTAACTTACATATTAATACATTATCTTTCAACTTATTTATAAATAACCAATCTTTTTCTCTTCTTATCATGATTAACAACTACTATACTCCACTCATTCATGTCCAATCATACTTTAAAATTTACATCATATACATTATCATGTAAATACCTATTTTCTTAATACAACTATACACATTAAATTTTATTAATGATCCATAATCTTAGCCAAATCCAGATCAATTAATCTATCTGTCACAATATACCCACATTCCAATCTTGTTCAATTCCAACCAACGATTAAGTAATCTAACTTATCATGAAATTTCACAATTTTCATATAAGTATAAATATAACTTAATTCCATAAGAGCAAACTTATATTCAATTTCTGCTCTCCTTCAATCTATTTTCAGTCAAATCATCATGATAACAAATCACTTCTAATATCTTTTAATATACACATAGTTTATTCTTTATTATCTTAGTATAATTTCCACCAATTCTCATAAAATGTTATATCATACTTAATATCTATAATTCATTCACTCAAACTTTGAGTTCATTCCCTTAAACCTCAAGTTACATACCATAAACATATTCAGTATAACTTTCATTCATATAATATAATTTCTCCCTTTTACTAACTCTTCACATTTCCTATCATTGGTATATTTATTTTGATTACATTTTTGTCATATTATCCATAACTCAACACATTTCAAAATTTTTTTTTTCACAGTTATAACCAAATTCTTAACATAAAAAAAAAATAATAAGGTACAACTTTAACCATCATAATTTTTAACTATACTTCTCAAACAAAATTGTCAACCTCACCAAATCCGTATTACAATCATTATATCTAAGATCCAAATCCATGGATAACAAATTAACCGATCCAAAATACTGAACAAAACACATGACTTTAAGAGATTAATATTCAAACCTAAAACTTTCAATTCAATACTGTTCTTTTATAATTCTATTCTCAATCTTAACATTTTTAGTATAACAGAAGTTAACACATTCCAACTTCGTTTCAACCAATTTGTATTCGCTTATATGATCCTTATCAACTTAACTCATGCTTTAACAATATTACTATATACATATTCAATCATATACAGTTCTTATACAATTTCTATTCATCACTTCATTTCTAATCCATCTACAATCTCTTATAATATAATTACATAGAACTTTTCATATGTGAATACTTTGAAACTCTAAATATAATATAATCATCAAGTTCAATACTCATTATAACAATTTCCACTGTCCAATATTACTCAAGTTCTTTCCATTCTCACTTCCATCACATAATCCATCTAGCTTTACACAGTTCAAGACCTAATCTCTCTTAGGTCCACTAATACATATAACATTGTTTTTCCATATTACTAATTCTATAATTATACCACATATATCTTCATAAGCCATCCTCATAATGTGATTCACAAATGTGTTTATATATCATAATTTCATTCATATTGGAAAACTCAATTCACATATCATATACATGTATACACTTAATTATATGCTCTTATAGTATTTTCCTTTTTCATACATTCAATACAAATTTAGTGTTTATCATTTTCTTTTAAACACTATCCTTCTCATTCTTCCAATATAATATAAAGTATTTATTCACACTACAAACATATATATATTCCGACTATAGTAACACTTCATATTCATCTCAGTCACATTCCCAATGTGACATCTCTTTCACTTTCGTCTTTAAAAATATTTAATACACTCCCATATTCATTCTTACCCTGTTCAGTAAAATGACTTAAAATAACTCATTTCTATTTACTTATCCACTTCCTTGATTATTTCAAAACAAATTCTCATACTATCAATCACATTACTCAATTCATAATACTTCCATATGCAATACTAGTCATTTCACTTAGCTCATGCATTGCATATACAGTTAACTATCAATATCCCAATAATCTTTATCAAATTCCACTAAAACTTTAACTTCTCAATTTACTACTTCGTTTAAGCTTCAATTTGCCAAACTCATCTTTTCTATCGTCACTTTAAAAACATCTTACAAATATATATCACAAAGCAATATTAAAACATATAATTTCCACAATCATAAAGCTCACTTCAAAAATCTCAAATATCACATATTATCACCATTACCATGAGCTTTCACAATATCCAAGCATCTCACATTTCTAACATTGAATTTACCATGTTCGCATTAAAATAACAATATCAACTTATTTTCTTACTTAACCAATATCATCTCTTTTTCCTTTAAACAAAACCTTAATTTTATATACATATATCCCAACTTTAAATAATCATACTTTGTCTATACTAACTAACTCATTCACTATTCCACCATTCTTTCCTCATTTTAGTAACATATCTTTCAATAATAACAATCCAGCAATATTTTCTCTGTCTAACAACCTCAACATAAACATTATTATAAAGAGGTTCAAAGTATAAAGGAAAGAATACATATTTTAATCTTGATTTTGATTGCTACTTATTTTCAACTTTATTCTCCTTTTTATTTCTTTATGTTTCAATTCACATTATGCCCTACATAATATTGCTCATAAATATCAACATTACATTTCATGTTGCACACAACATGACATTTTTCATATGCATCATTAATATACAAATATCACATTACATTTCACAATGCGTTTCTCATAATCAATTAGGCACTATGCCTCAATTATAATTCATTTCCAACATCATTGTCAACAATCATAATTTCTCATCACATCAAAATAGTATACACATATATCATCAACTATATTGAACATCTCATATAACACAAATATTCTACAATTTATATTATGCCACATCCGAGACCAACCTAGATGTCAATGCATATGCACGTATTACAAATTTCATTTCAAAACTTTTCCTTTTTATTTCTATTTAAACTTTTCAAAAAAATTTTTTTTTAATCTCACTTAGGCCGAGAATCTCGAACCTAAGCTCTGATACCAAAACAATTGTAACACCCCGATACCCTATATAAGTACTATGCCTATACCTAGTATACATACAGTAAATATATAAAGTATAAGGATGTCACTTTTCGTTACCTTTTAAAAACCTGTAACAGAGTTCAAACCATAATACATTAATTTAAATAACATTTGCAAAATCATTATCTTTATTAAAACTTCATTTATACATATAAATACTCTCTCGTCAGAAATACATCATAATTAAAATTTATACATGTATGCATTACCCTCTAGTTGGTCTCGACAAACTTTACTCTTCTTGTGGCATAACAAAAGACTTCATATCTTCCATCTATATACCTGCGCGAATAAACACCCGCGCTAAGCCCGAGAGCTTAGTAGTCCAAATATAAAATATAAACATATAGTATAGAAGTATTGATATATAATGATACATTGATTCAATATATAATTAGTTCTTATCATATCTTCTTTTCTTTTTAATTTTATCTTTAATATATCCTAGCTAATTTCATATATGATGTATATATATACATAATATTATCACCAACCCCAATGCATCACCAATACTCAAAACCAATATATTAATACCCCTACATTATATATATACCACACCAACCATTATTGCAATACACACTTTACATATCATACCAATTATTATTGCAATACACACATTACATATCATACACTCATTATTGCAATACACACATTACACATCATATCACTCATTATTGCAATACACAATTTACATATCATATAAATCATAAATCATATTTCCAATAAAGACAACCTTTATCATCAACCACAATTCATTTACATATTACACTTAATAACATTATATTATTCACAATTCACCAAGCATAATTCATTATTAATACTCACAATCAATATTTCAATACTTGCATTTCACATTGACAATAAAGACAGACTCGGGCCCAAAACACTAATATGTTATTCAAAGTTCAGAGTTACTGCTTTGGTTCATAGTCACAATCATCACGCCCGTAGGCAATGTATATACATGTATCTCTATCCATGGATAGTGTAACAGACCCAGTCTCTTGGACCATCAACTCAACACATATGAGGAGATCCTCAACCCGGCAAGACTGTTACAAATTATATATCTCATATTCACAATTCTCATAGTGTAACAGACCCAGTCTCTTGGACCATCAACTCAACACATATGAGGAGATCCTCAACCCGGCAAGACTGTTACCTTTCATCATTTCTTAGGCATGCCACCCAAATCCAGAACTCTGAAACTGAATAACTTATTAAACAAACAATTCATTTATTATTTCATTATCAATCTCATCATCAATTAGGCCAACATGCCTTATCTCTTTCAATTGAATTATCATAGCCAATCACAATGGCTTCATATCATATCATATCTCAATCCATATGATACATATAGCATCATTGATATCACATTTCAAAGTATATTATTCATATAATACATTGCCATACACAAGATTCACAATGCATATAACATAACATTTTCTCACTTCTCAAAACACATTAACATCATTCATTACTAGAGTATTTATCATAACAAATTGCACATACCTTAAGAATGATCCTCATTTCTTCCTACCTTTCCCATTTCATATTTCATCCTTTATATATATTCTTCATTTACATTCACAATATAATAGCTTATTTAACACTTTCATCCCAATGTGTTAATGTTCAAAGACATATAAGGATATACAATCAAATAGGGTTTATGCTTACCTTGTTAATGATCTTCACATCCTTCACATCATTCAATCATCACCTTAGTCCAATTATGTTAACAATATAATAGATCACTTAACACATTTGCAAACAAATGTGTTAAGCCTCAAATTATGTAATTAAATACAATCATATGTATTGGTACTTACCTTAAGAACTAGTCCCATCAATCTATACATTTCTTTTCTTTCCAAGAATTCTCCACATTTAGGTTAATGCAACCCAATCTCTTCAAAACCTTTGAGGGACACGGGCAGCACCACTTGAGGGACACGGTTAGGGCAATTCAACCTCTTCACAATCTAATCCAAAAGGAATATTAGCAAAATGACCATATGAATAGTACATTCTGGTTTAAGACTCCATTTTATCCTTATTTTGAAAAATTGTATAAAATAATCTACTTGACTAAAAATTCTAAAATTTTTACAGAATTTAGTTTTGTATCTTAAAATCATTCCTTTAAAATTTCAGATCAAACTGAACACAAAATCTTGGTCAAATAGTTCACCTAACCAGACTGCCCCAATTGCCCTGCATCCTAGCAGCAGTTCTGAACTTTGTGAATTCCATAAATCAAATTCAATCAACGTGGTTCCAAATTATTTTTCTCAAATACTAGACTCACTAAGCAACAACATATCCAAAATTCAATTGGATATGATTTTTCTACGTTTTATTAAAAATCCCGAAATATGGCTGTCTCAGTTAAGGTACCTGCTGGAACAGGTCTAATAAAAATAATCTTTCTAAACTCATAACCATTCCAAAATCGAATCAACATATTTTTCAGTCATTCTAGACTCATAGAGGCACAACATATCAAAAATTCACTTCAAGAACATTTTTCTATAATTAATTAAAAATCATACAAGTCACAGCCTTTACTAATTGTAAAACAGAAAAAAATTCACTGAACACAACTCTTACTCTTCCATTACCAACACCAACCTAGCTTCTTATCTTTAATTCCATTTCAACACTTTTACACACACCATACACAAACACACTCCATCAAACTCAAACAAAATTCCAAATAGAACAAGAGAAATCAAGAGAAAACTTACCTTAAATGAAGAAATTCCACAAATCTCTAACCAAAACCCTTGATTCCTTCTTCAATTTGATTATAGAACTTCAAACACCTCCCTAGCTCTTTCTCTTCTTCAATGGCCGGCCTCTTCAAGAAAGAAAGAAGAAAATACCAACAAGTCAACCACTTTTCTTCTTTTAATCTCCACCATGCAACTTAACCAAAGAAAATTACCTCCATGCCCTTCATCCATTTAATTAATCTTTTGTCTCATATATACCCATATATATAATTTCACATGCCACAAATAAATATCATCTTGTATTGACCAACCCTTTTGACCAATGTATATGTTAGTTATACAACCATATAAACAACATATACACTTCTCTCTACACCCTCTTTTCTTCTCAAAACACAAATACTTATACATTCTTTTCCCAACTTCTTTTCTCTTGTAATTTAACACATATATTCAATCCAATATATAACAATAACATAATCAAAACTTTTAAGGTATACATGAGGATATTACATACCTTATGAGATAGCCTTTGATGAAAAGAATATTACAACTAAAGCTTGAACCATTCAAATGATGTATGATATGATCGAATTATGTAAAAAAATTAACTGATTTAGAAAATAAAAAATTAATAAATCTAGAAGTCCATGGTCTTGTGCAATATTTTATGTGAATAAGGCCTCTGAAATAGAAAGAGGAGCCTCTAGATTAGTAATAAATTATAAACCATTAAATAAAGCATTAAAATAGATTTGGTATCCTATTCCCAATAAAAAGGATTTATTAAGTAGATTATATTAAGCAAACATTTTTAGTAAATTTAATATGAAATCTGATTTTTTTCAAATCCAGATTAATCCTAAAGACAAGTATAAAACTGCATTTACTGTTTCATTTAGACAGTATGAATGGAATGTTATACCTTTTGATTTAAAGAATGCACCCTCTAAATTTCAGAGATTAATGAATGATATATTTAACCCATACACTAAATTCTATATAATATACATAGATGATGTATTAATATATTCTACAACTTTAGATGAACATTTTAAACACCTAAAAATCTTTTTCATGGTGGTAAAGAAGAATGGATTAGTATTAAGTAAAACTAAAATGTCTCTATTTCAGACTAAGATTAGATTCTTAGGACATTATATAGAATACGGAATTTTAGAGCCTATAGAAAGAAACATAGCTTTTGGAGATAAGTTTTCCAATCAAATTCTTAATAGATCCCAACTACAGAGATTTTTAGGATGTCTACGTTATGTTATAGAATTCTATCCAAACCTGAATAGGAATTATAAAATCACTACATGATAGGCTTAGGAAAAATCTTGGCCCATGGACTAAAGTCCATGCTAGTATAGTAAAACAGATTAAAACCCTAGTTAAAACTATTCCTTGCCTACATATAGCTGACTCATTAGCTCCAAAGATAGTTGAGACCGATGCTTTAGATATAGGATACGGTGGAATACTAAAGCAGATACAAGAGGGTAGAGCAACCATAGTTTAATATTATTCAGGACATTGGAGTCCAACCCAATTAAATTATTCTATTATTAAAAAAAATTTTGAGTATTGTGTTATGTATTTCAAAATTTCAATCTAATTTATTAAATCAAAAGTTTTTACTTCGTATTGATTGTAAAAGCGCTAAAGAAGTTTTACAAAAGGATGTTCAAAATCTTATCTCAAAACAAATATTTGCTAGATGGAAAGCTATTTTAAGTATTTTTTATTTTGATATTGAATTTATAAAAGGAGAAAATAATAATATGCCAGAATTTTTAAACTGTGAATTTCTTCACAGACAAAATGGGGAAGAAAAATAAGAAAAACAAAGAGAAGAAAACCCTAAAGCCTGATTCTCCAAAAGCATTATCTAATCACTCAGATAATATTCTTAATACTATTCATAAAGCCATAAAACCTTGTGCTGAAGTGGTCAAAGATGAAAGGTGTCACGACCCAACCCAGGGGCCACGACCGGCATGCAGCCAAACCGAAGTCCGACCACATAAGCCTTAGAAACATTCATAACAGTCTAAATGCAAAACAGTTCAATACTTATATAATCCGCAATCCTAGTTCAAATACAAACCATCAATATAATCAAATCACAATAAAATCATTCAGGAATTCTAATGCAAACAAGTTCTACTTATTACACAAAAAGGGATTCGGATTCAATCCGCCCAAAAGTTCAATATCTGGAAATCTCTAAGCAGAAAGATCGCTAAATACAAAAGGAAAACCTGATCGACTTCGCAAAGAAGAGAAAGAAGATAGACGAAGACAATCACTGAAAACCTGCAAGACAATCTGTAAGGGTGTGAGCGCTTTATAGACGCCCAGTAAGTCTATGAGAGGCAGAGAAACATCTAACAGTTATATAAGCAGTACATATAATACAATCACAAATTAAGCAATCAAGATGGTGTGTCGGGGTCACCAATCAGTAAACAGTACAGTATAATATCAGTCACATCCGCCCTTATAACTTCTCAGTACAGTACAATAATCAGTAATTAGGCATGTAGCCTCAGTAAACAGTATAGGCATTAAGCCTCAGTAACAGTATAGGCATTAAGCCTCAGTAACCTCCTTCCCCTTCATGACACACCATCACACAGCACAAGTAATATCACATTCAATATTATCACATAAATACTATCACATGCAAGTTTCTCTGTCTCCTAAAGCATGCGAGGCTGGGTTCGAAAGAATAGTATAGTGAATATGTAGAAAGGATAATATATATAAAAAGGGTTTATATATGTATATAAGTTGTTAGCAAGTAGTACAACACAAATAATCACAACACAAATAATCACATACACCCATAGAACTTACCTGGTCTAACAGTCAGCTAAGCAATCCGCCGCCCTAAGTCTGAGGTGCTGCTGGACCACCGCCTAACCATTAACCATCAATTAACAACCACCCTTACAAATGTATGCAAGTGCAAATGGGAATACATGACGTGAATGCACACAATTCAATAGTTTCCACAACAAGGTTATACATTTTTGTCAACCAATCATAACTTAACCATCATAATACCACACCTTTAAACTTGCTTTCCAGAATATAAAACATCATTAAAAAGTCCTTACAATTTAAATTTATCAAATACCTTATTTAAATATTCAATATTCACAAAATACAATTTTACCGATAAAACCTGAATAACGAGTGTCAACTTGTAAACTTCAAAACAATTAACCAGTATATGTAAAATTTATAATTTTCAACCAGAAGCTAATTTGATATCTTAAAAGCATCCTACCAAAATTTCATAATTTTTCGAGACTTAGAAGTCCCTCAACCAATTTTTATTCATAACAGTATACAGTTCACAAGGTATACTGACAGCAGTAGAAAGATCTAATTATTTCAAATTTATAACAACAGAAACATAACCTAATCATATTTTTCTTGTAAATTAGACTTCCAGAAATTCAACATATATGAAAATCAAATCTAAAACATTTTTACACATTTTAATATGAATTTTGAAAGTTACAGATGATGCAATCGCACCTACAGTACAGTTCATCAGACAACAGTAGCAACTTTGAATTTTCCAGAAATATACGATGCTCCAAAATCCCAACAATTATTTTTCTCATAAACTAGACTCAATTTCAAGCCACATATCCAAATTTCAGATTTTTATCATGTTCCAATATTTAATTAAAAATCGAGCAACATACAGCACTAAAATCAAACTTCAGTAGAAAATTAAATCATCCAAAAACTCAAAGAAAACAATTAATTTAAAAACCCTAATACTCAAATCAATTCAATCAAACCCTAATTCAATACATTCATCAAGTTCCAAAACCCAACACACTAGCCCAATCAATTAATTCAACACTAAAATCCATCAAAACAACAAAAATCCCAAAACCTAACCTATTTTGTAAAAATCAATTTAATTAAATAATAATTCGAATTTAACCAAATTAATTAAGAAAAATACCAACCCAATGTGATATTAATATGAACTAATCAAATGGAAGTTGAAATAATGCAAAAGGAATCAAGAAAAACCTCAAAAAACCCAAAAACTTGAAAATTTCGAGCTGCTGGACAGAGAGCAAAACGACATCGGCGAGCCACGCCGCGCCACGCGAAACGACGGAACGCCAGACGCCGAACGACAATCCCCTGCCTCGCGCTGCTCCGCCGAACGACAAGCCTGCTACGCCAAACGACACTGGCACCCTGCGCGCGCACTGACGAAACGACGGGGCTCTGTTTTTCTGCCTAAAATTCTATTTTTCTCTCCTTTTTTCAAAATACCCGAAAATAGAAGACCTCTAACAATACCCCCATCAGATTTTAGGCCTATTTATAGGAAAACAACTCTTCAAAATTATATTTTTACCCCAAACTAATTTATTTTAATTCAAAAACACCCCAAAATTATTTAATTTCATAAAAATTACCCAAAACCATAAAATTCACAAAATCAACTCAAATTTATTTTTTAACTTCAAACTTTAACCCAAAATAATTTATAAATATGTTTTACGCATAATAATTCCCGAAAATACCGAAAACGACAAAAATTCAAAAATGATGAAAATACCCTCGGCACCCAAAAATACAATATTATACTCAAAACGACCGCCTCGTCGTCCTGAGTATCAAAAAGACATTCAAATCATCAAATTATGTTCAAACGACATATGAGGGCACAAAATGATTATTTTGCCCCTCGACTTAAAATCATTCAAAAACCAAGGGTTTTACAAAAGGAAAGCTCATATGGAAAAATGGGTCTCTCAATTGGCTCATTCTCCAGAAGTTGTTAAAGCCCTTTTAAAGATGGGTCATGAACGCCCTCCAGGGGTTTAAGATAGTGATGCTCTTGTCCCTTATTTAAAACAAGAGATAGGAGAATATTTAAAATCTAAAACCCTATCTCAAAATGTTTCTAAAATTGAGTTGGAAGTTTCAAACTCTTCAATTCAAATAGTTTCTTCTTATTTTCCATTAAAGCATCCTAAATCTAAATTGTTTACTAAAACATTTTTTAATACAAAATTAATAATAGAAAATGGACTCGCTCAGCAAAATCCATGAAAAATTATTGAATATGTATATCCTAATTTTTTTAAAATCAAATGATTTATGAAAACCTCAAGAATATTATTTAAATAGTCTAAAGGATTCTGGTTCTTTTTATTTAAACATGTCCTTTACATTGGTTCTAAAATAGAAAAGCAATTTAGATTACATGATATTTAACTAATGAGGTACCCACCAAGTGAAAACATACCTCTTACAACATTTGGAATTCTAAATAAATCGATAAAAGTAAATAACCATTCATCATAAATAAATCATTCATAAAAGGTATTAAACATCAATAGAAAGTAAACATCCATCCATGATAAATTAAATAAACCAAACATTGAACTTAAATAAATTAAAGCATATAAAATAAAATCAAAGCATAATCAAATATAAAATTGAATAAGGCAAATAAAGATTCAAATTAGGGCTACTGTGTAATATCCCAAAGTATACCCTAAAAGTTTTGGAATGTTTATTTGTGAAAATTGGATTAAATAATTTAAAGTGTATGTTTGATTAAGTGAAAAGATAAGAGGAAGAAGAAGTGTATATGTTATGTATATGGAGATAAAAACAACATATACAAGTCAATGGGTCTTATAAGTCAAAAGAGATATTTTGATTAATTAAATGGATTTATTTAAGTTAGTGGAAGATGATGTTAGTGGTTGAATATTATATTGTTTAAATGTGTGGTGGAGAGTGATTTGGGGAAAAGTGGTTTGGTTAAAAGAGAAGAGTATTGACTTTCTTTCTTTCCTTCTTTCTTTCATCTTCTTCTTTCATCTTCATCTTCTTCTTTTCTTCTCTTTGGCCGGCCACCCTTATCAACCAAAGGAGAAGGGATTTTCTTGCTTCCAAGCTCAAAGATTGAAGGTTTTCAAGAGATCAAGTTGGAGTTTTAAGGATTTTCTTCACTTTTGGTAAGTTTCCAACTTGTTTCTTGGCTTTCTTTTGAGTTTGTGTTCTTGGGTTTGTTGGATGGTTATTTTGGTGTGTTTGAAGTGTTTTGCCTTGGTAACTTTGATTTTTGGGTTTGGATTGAAGAGACGAGAGTTGTGGGTGTTGTGATTTTGAGTTGTGTTATATGGTGGTGTTTGTGTTTGATGTTTGTGAATGAGTTATTTTAAGGTTTACTCAAGTATTTTTGAGTTGTTGATGGTTTTGGTTGAGTTATGTGTTGTTGATATGGCTATTGGAAGATGATTGTTGGTTGTGACTTAGTTCGTGTCGATTTTAGGATTTTTGGCCTGACATGCCCAGGAGCACGGCCATGTCTTTCGGCGTGTCATTGGTTCTGTTTTCTGGGTTGGTGACACGACTAGTGACACGCCCATGTCACTGAGCATGTCACAGCTTCTGTGTTGCAGTAGCATTGACACGGCCAGTGACACGCCCATGTCATTGAGCGTGTCATAGCTACTGTGTTGTTGGAGGATTGACACGGCTAGTGACATGCCCATGTCATTGAGCGTGTCAAAGCTTCTGTGTTGTGAGTTTAGGGCACGCTCAGGGACACGCCCGTGCTGTTGAGCGTGTCAAGTGTAGAGGTTGCCCTAGATAGTTCTCTTTCTTATTTTCTTCTTGTGTATCTCTAAGTGAGTGTGTATGATCACCTTTGGATTAGGTTTTGAAGAGATTTGAGCTACCTTTATTCAAGGGTTGAGAGTGATCTTGGTAGAGGAAGTGGATAGAGTGGTGTTGTTGCTTTAAGAGATAAGTACAAACTTTGAATGATTGCATACATGTACATGACATAGGGACTTAACACATTTAGTTGAGAAATGTGTTAAGTTAATTGATACATTGTTAATGAATGAGTTATATTGTATGATATGCATAATGTGAATTATGTTGATATATCAATGCAATTGAATAATGTGTTGTAAATGAAAAGACATGTTGAATGATGTAATGAGATATGTGAAATCAAAGTGTCACAAATTGATATTGATATAAAAGAGAAGAATGAGAAAAGATGAGAAAATGGTGATATAATAAGGCAAGGAGCCTAGTTGATTATGATAAATGAATTAAGATATGAATTGTGAAAGAGATTGATAATGAGATAAATGAATTAATTGTGTGCCTAGTATGTTATTCAATTTTCAGAGTTTTGGGTTTGGCGGCATGCCTATGAATTGCTAGACAGGTGAAAAGACCGGGTCGTACGCCGAGTCCAGCTGAAAAATGTGAAATATGATGTTTTTGAGGTGAAAAGACCGGGTCGTAAGCCTCAAAAATAGTAACAGTCTAGCCGGGTTGAGGACCAAGAAACTGGGGCACTAGGGTCTAGCCGGGTTGAGGTCCAAGAGACTGAGTCTGTTACAATCCATGGATATATATTGCCTACGCGGCTAGACACATTGTGTCATTATGGACCAAAGCAGTAACTCTGAACTTTGAATAGCATATTAGTTTCGTTTTTGGGCCCATGTTTGTCTTTGTTTTAATGTGAATTATGAAATGTGATGCAAATGATTAATATGTTGAAATATATATTGTAATGAGTTGATATATTGATATGTATTGCGTATGAGCATCGCATTGATCTATATTGAATCAAAGTTTGTACCACTAAGCTTTCTGCTTAGTGCAATTATGGTTCATCGCGCAGGTGAAAGGGTAGATCCGGTTGTGCCGGAGAGCTCGTCTAGACCGAGTCGAGTCTAGGCTTGAGATTAGAGGTAGTTGTGGACATCAAGATCAGAGATGAACTGCCAGCATATATAAACTTCATATTTTTGTACTTATTGATTTTGATGTAAACATACATATTTTCCGCTGCTTAAGTAACAAATATTTTGAACAGACTGTTTTAGATAAGCTTTTGGGTACTAATGTTATATATATATATATATGTATTTTAATGAAGAAATATTTTCTCTATTACTATTTATAATATAGGTTAAATGTTTTAAGTTTATTCGGACTGACTTATGATGATTATATATTAAAGAATAAAGTTGGTTTGATTTGTTTAAAATGAACCGTGGCACCCCTTTATCCTGTATACGTATATCGCTTGTTGTGCGGGCGTATGCGGTGTGCGTATATGGGTTACGGGGGTGTTACAAATATTTTGGTATCAGAGCCAGGTTTGAGATTCTCAACCTAGGTGAATTGTAAGAAAAAGAAATTTTTGATTTTTAAAATATGATTTTTAAATAAGATGCATGCATTGGCACTGGCAGTTTCTGATCTTTGATGAGGTATTTTCTGTTGTGTTTGTAGATATAGGTAGTGATGGCATCTCAGTCACGTCAGTCTGTAGAAGGTAGTGCTGAGAGTGTAGCTCCTGTTGAGGGTAGAGATGGAGCTAGTGTTGAGATAGCTAGAGAGGCACATGCTCTTGTGCCAGAGAGACCCGCTGCTGATGAGATTTTGCCGGTTTGGTTATGGCATGTAGTAGATTTGTTAAGGCAGGCTCCAGTGCAGCAGCTGCCACCGTAACCACAGCCACAAGTACCGGTGAGGCAGTATGATAAATTAAGGAAATTTAGAGCTGAGGACTTCTTTGGTACTACAGATCCTGCAGTAGCTGAGCAGTGGTTGGATAGAGTTCAGAGGGTATTTATCTAGTTGCAAGCCACTCCTGAAGAGAAGTTTGATTATGCTAAATCTCTTCTGCAAAGAGATGCGTATGATTGGTGGAAGATGGTTCCCCATGCCATGGATGAACCACCGACCTTGTCTTATGGTGATTTTTTGCGGGAGTTTGAGCAAAAGTATACTCCGAGGGAGTATAAGGATGCTAAGAAGAATGAGTTTTGAATCTGAGGCAAGATAACCGGACTGTGACATAGTATGAGGTAGAGTTCATCCGGTTGAGTCATTATGCCGGTGGGATTATTTCAGATGAGATAGACCAGTGTAGGAGATTTTAGGAGGGGTTGAGGCCCTCTATTATGTGTATTGTTGCTGGTTCTCGGTATTAGGATCTTTCCCAGCTTGTTGCAGCTGCCCGAAGTGTTGAGATAGCGCAGGCTATTGCAGCAGCTGCTACTGAGAAGGAGACTAGAGTTAGGAGACTCTAGTTTGAGGCAGGGTCTTCATTTGTAAAGAGAGGCTGAGGAGGTCAGTTTCAAAGGTTCAGTAGGGGCCAGAGGCAGCCTGTTAGGTCAGTACCACATCAGAGGCAGAGATTGAGACCTATAATTTCTATGGCTAGTGCACCGGCCCCAGTGGCTCAGAGGTCTATTCCATCTGTTTGTGTTCATTGTGGTAGAGCACACGGAGGTGAATGCAAGTGGAGGGTACTTCGGGAGTATGTTTCAGATGCGGGTCGCCAAACCATTTCTTCAGAGATTGTCCCGAGCTATAGGAGGATAGGCAGGCTGATTCTGCAGTTTCTCGACCTAATGTGAGAGGAGGTCGTAGTAGCAGAGGTTTCAGTAGAGGAGGTAGACTTAGGTTCAGTCAGAGAGGGGGCTCTACATCCGGAGGCAGTAGGCCAGATGTAGACCCTTAATTTTTGACCCAATCCGATCCAATATGCTTTATTTAGTCCAAAATGATTTTTGTTGTTTAATTGGTCCAAAATAATTTTAATTAAATAATTTTTACCTTAGTATCTAATTTTTATTAATAAAAAATGAAAATAAAAAATAAAAAATAAAAATAAAAATAAAAATCGGAGTCGGAAAAAAATCGGCAGCAAAAAGTGGTCGCGCGGGCCCGTTGGGCTGCGGGAATTTCCTGCAGGCTGGCACGCCCACAGGCCCGGCAGCACAGTTTTCGTCAGCGCAAAATTTTTCAACGCAATTTTTTGAATCCTAATCCAATTAGGTTTTAATTTCTTTTTTTTATTAATATTACTTACCTTAATTAATTATGAATAAACAACCTAAAAACCACTATAAATAGGGACCAATTAAACCAAATCAAAGGAGGGAAGAAAAAGTGGCAGTAACTTGATTTTTGAAACCAAATCAAGGAAGGAAAAGGAAAAACTCAATCCAATTGATATTTAAAGCAGCAGCAGCACGATTTAATCAATTCAAAGGCAACCAAGGCTTGTTTTTGGAGCTAGTTCATCCAAGAAGAGTTATTTTTTGGAGAATCAACAAAAGAAGGTATGTAAAAATCTTTTTGATTTAAGTTTTACAGTAGCTAGGTTATAAAATTTTAGTTTTTTCAAATCAAAGATCTAAGAACTTTAATTTAATTTTTCCAAGATTAGAATATTAAAAACGTGACTTTCTTTTCTAAAAGGACTTAAAATTGTTATTTTTTCTTCTTAAAAATCTTTAAACTTTAATTGAACATATTTTTCAACAAAACCAAAACAAAATTCTGTTTCTTTTAAGATTTTAAAGTAGGTTCTATTTCAATCAAAAAACCTTAAAAAACATCTTTTCTACTTATAAAAACTTCAATCCATGTGTTTAAATTCATAAAACTTCATAAAATATCAAATTGCTTTTTTAAAAAACCCTTTAAATTATTTATTACCCGAGAATCCAATTTCAAAGCCTAAAACCCTTTATTCAATTTTTAAACCAAAAACAATGAACCCTAACCCTTTTAAAACCTTAAACCCTAATTTTTATGAACTTTAAAACCTTTAAAACATAAAACAAACATAAAAACATAAAAACCAAAAAAAAGTCACAGTAGCTTGAAATTCAATAATCAAAAATCACAAATTAAAGTACTTCAAAGTGTTTAAAACCCTAGTCTCATGATTTCACCATTTAAACATTAATTTTGTTAATCAAAGAGTCTTACCAACCCTTTAAAACATAAAACCCTAATTTATTCTAATTTCATAAAAAGTTACAGTAGGCATAAATTAGACTTTTATTTGCTTTTATTCAATTCCATACTTGATATGCTTTGATTTATTTCTTATACTTTAATTTATTTAATTTCAATACTTGATTTATTTAATTTATCATGGATGGATATTTATTTTATTGATTTTTAAATACTTTTGATGAATGATTTATTTATGATGAATGATTATTTACTTTTTCAATTAATTTAGACTTCCAAAAGTTGTAAGAGGTATGTTTCCAATTGATGGGCACCTCATTTAGTTAAACATCATGTAATTTAATTTTCTTTTCTATTTTAGAACTTATGTAAAGGGCATGTTTCTACCTTTTGGTGGGTGTCCTACCTAGGCATGTGATGTAAGGACATGTTTCCATCCTTGGATGGGTGTCCATTTATTTGTTTTGTTTTGTTTGGACATTGCTTTGATTTTAATATATTGATGCTTTCTTTTAATTATTGTGTGTAATATGGATAATGTTATTATACTTAAGAATTTTATAATATTAAGACCTGTAAAGGAGGCCGGTTCCAATGAACCGGGCATTGTGGGGGTGCTGGGCCATTTCTCACCTTCCCCACACGTACCCAACTTTCCGAACCCATTAGGGGGTTAGGGATTTCCTTAGGAATTGAGTCATCCACCCCTTTCTTTTTTCCTGGCTTATCCGGGTGGCGACTCCATTTTCTTCGGACTTAGGTCCGTGTTCTCTAAGGCCCCGAGCCTAAACAGTGTCGAAGTCTCAAGAACCATTCCACCGGGAGTGGGGGTGAAAATCCCCACTCACACCAGATGAGGCTGGGCCATCTCGGCGAGTGTTTGTGATGCAGAGGCAGCCGGATGCTTCAGCCATCATTGCGGGTACATTCTCTTTATTTGGCATTTCAGTTCTTGCTTTGATTGATCTAGGATCTACTCATTCTTATATAAATGCATCCATCTTGCCTGTGTCAGAATTGCATTTTGAGTCCCTAGGATTTGGTGTCTTGGTGACAAATCCTTTAGGGCATATTGTTGTGGTGAGTAAGGTTCACCGAGATAGTCTAGTTGTTGTTCAGGATGAGGAGTTTCTTGGTGATTTGATTGAAATGCCTTTTAAGAAGTATGATTTGATCTTAGGCATGGATTGGTTGTCTAAGCTTGGAGTTGTAGTAGATTGTCAGAAGAAGTGTGCTACCCTAAGAATCGGTGATGGTAGAAGTGTTATGGTATCTAGTGAGCAGAGACAACTTGTATCCAAGTTTGTTTCAGCTGTTGCAGCTAAGAGGTTGATTCGGAAGGGATGTGAGGCTTATCTTGCTCATGTTGTAGATACCAGAGTAGTGGTTTCCCAGCTTGATAGTATATCTACAGTTGCTGAATTCCCATATGTGTTTCCTGAGGAGTTGCCAGGGTTACCCCCTGAGAGAGAGGTTGAGTTTGGTATCAATTTGTTGCCTGGTACCACTCCCATCTCTATTACTCCATATCGAATGGATTACTCCATATCGAATGTCACCTGCTGAGTTGAGAGAGTTGAAGGTGCAGTTGCAAGAGTGGTTGGACAAAGGGTTTGTTCGCCCTAGTGTGTCTCCGTGGGGAGCTCCTATTTTATTTGTGAAGAAGAAGGATGGTACTTTGAGATTGTGCATTGATTATAGGCAGTTGAATAAGGTGACCATCAAGAATAAGTATCCTTTGCCTAGAATAGATGATCTCTTTGATCAGTTGAAGGGAGCAGCAGTTTTCTCCAAGATTGATTTGAGATCAGGGTACCATCAGTTGAGCATAAGAGAGGAATATGTTCCTAAGATAGCTTTCCGCACAAGGTATGGGCATTATGAGTTTTTGGTAATGCCTTTTGGATTGACGAATGCACCTGCAACTTTTATGGATTTGATGAACAGGGTGTTTAGACCCTATCTAGATCAGTTTGTGGTGGTCTTTATTGATGATATTTTGGTGTATTCACGTAATGAGGAGGATCATGATAAGCACTTGCAGATTGTATTGCAGACCTTGAGAGAGAAGCAGTTGTATGCTAAGTTGTCGAAGTGTGAATTTTGGCTTGATCAAGTGACTTTTCTCGGTCATGTAGTTTCAGCAGATGGTATTAGAGTTTATCCGAGTAAAGTTGAGGCCATTTTGAATTGGAGTCCACTGAAGTCAGTGACTGAAGTTAGAAGTTTTCTAGGTTTGGCAGGCTATTATCGACGCTTTGTGAAGGGTTTTTCTTTGATAGCTACTCTACTCACAAGATTACTTCGGAAGGGAGTTAGATTTGTGTGGACAGATCAGTGTCAAGCAAGCTTTGAGCAGTTGAAGGAGATGTTGACTCAAGCTCCTGTTCTTACCTTGCCTGTAGAAGATAAACCATATGTGATTTATAGTGATGCTTCACATAATGGTTTAGGATGTGTTTTGATGCAAGAGGGTAGAGTCATGGCTTATGCTTCTCGGCAGTTGAAGCCGCATGAGTTGAATTACCCGACGCATGATTTGGAGTTAGCAGTTATAGTTTTTGCTTTGAAGATTTGGCGACACTACTTGTATAGGGAGAAGTGTTTTATCTATACGGACCATAAGAGTTTGAAATACTTGGGTGTTCAGAGAGAGCTGAATCTTCGGCAGAGATGGTGGTTGAAGTTGATCAAAGACTATGACTGTTTGATTGATTATCATCCTGGTAAGGCAAATGTTATTGCTGATGCCTTAAGTTGGAAGTCTTTAGCAGGTTTGACTGCTTATTCTCTCTCGTTGCTTATTGAGTGCGTTGCATGCAAATTTTGAATCATGTGATGATGGTGCTTTGCTAGCTCAGTTGCAGTTGAGGCCAGTCTTGTTGGATCAGATCAAAGAGGCTCAATTGGCTGATGAGAAAATTCAGAAAGTTGTGTGAGAATGCCAAAAAGGAGAGAGCCGAGATTTTCTTGTGAGAGATGATGGCAGCCTTTGGTTTAAAGATAGATTGGGTGATCCTAATGATGCAAGATTGAGAAAGATTATTTTGGAAGAAGCACATCAATCAATTTTTTCTATGCACCCTGGAAGTACCAAGATGTATCGTGATTTGAAGCAACATTATTGGTAGTCAGGTATGAAGAGGGACATAGCGGAGTTTGCATCCAAGTGTCTCACTTGTTAGAGAGTAAAGGCCGAGCACCAAATTCCTTCGGGGTTGTCCAGCCTTTATCATTGCCTGAATGGAAGTGGGAGCATGTAACAATGGATTTTGTGACTGGTTTGTCGTTGACTCAGAAGAAGCATGATGCTATTTGGGTGATTGTTGATCGGTTGACGAAGGCAGCTCATTTCCTTCCAGTTCGGATGGACTATTCTCTTGAGAAGTTGGCTGAGCTATATATCAGTGAGATAGTGAGATTGCATGGAGTCCCAATTTCTTTAGTGTCTGATCGAGATCCTCGATTTATGTCAAGGTTTTGGAAGAGTTTACATTCTGCTTTGGGTTCTCGATTGCATTTTAGTTCTTCTTTCCATCCTCAGACAGATGGGCAGTCAGAGAGAGTGATACAGATTTTAGAGGATATGTTGAGAAGTTGTATCATCGATTTCTCTGGGAGTTGGGACAGATTTATGCCATTGATGGAATTTGCTTATAATAATAGTCATCAGTCCAGTATTAGAATGGCACCATTTGAGGCATTGTATGGTAGAAGATGCAGGATGCCTCTATGTTGGAATGAGGTTGGAGAAGGTAGGTTGGTTGGTCCCGATTTAATTAAAGAAACAAAAGAGAAAGTGAAGATAATTAGGGATCGGTTGAAAGCAGCTTCAGATCGGTAGAAATCCTATTCAGATTTGAAGAGGAGAGACATAGAGTTCGATGTTGGAGATAAAGTTTTTCTGAAAATGTCTCCTTGGAAGACAATTTTGAGATTTGGCCGCAAAGGAAAGTTGAGTCCTCGTTTCATTGGACCTTACGAGATACTGGAAAGAGTTGGACCAGTTACTTATAGACTCGCTTTACCTCCTGAGTTGGATAAAATTCACAATGTCTTCCATGTTTCTATGCTACGGAGGTACAGGTCAGACCCATCTCATGTTTTGTCAGTGGAATCCATTGAGGTGAGTCTGGATCTGACTTTTGAAGAAGAACCAGTGGTCATTTTAGCATATGGAGTGAAAGAGTTGAGACATAAGAAAGTGCCAATTGTGAAGGTTCTGTGGAAGAATCATGGTAGAGAAGAGGCAACTTGGGAGAGTGAGCAAGCGATGCGAGATCAGTATCCCCAGTTGTTCCAGATTTGAGAACAGGTAATTTTGAGGACGAAATTATTTTATAGAGGGGGAGAATTGTAATATCCCAAAGTATACCATAAAATTTTTGGAATGTTTATTTGTGAAAATTGGATTAAATAATTTAAAGTGTATATTTGATTAAGTGAAAAGATAAGAGGAAGAAGAAGTGTATATGTTATGTATATGGAGATAAAAATAATATATACAAGTCAATGGGTCTTATAAGTCAAAAGAGATATTTTGATTAATTAAATGGATTTATTTAAGTTAGTGGAAGATGATGTTAGTGGTTGAATATTATATTGTTTAAATGTGTGGTGGAGAGTGATTTGGGGAAAAGTGGTTTGGTTAAAAGAGAAGAGTATTGACTTTCTTTCTTTCCTTCTTTCTTTCATCTTCTTCTTTCATCTTCATCTTCTTCTTTTCTTCTCTTTGGCCGGCCACCCTTATCAACCAAAGGAGAAGGGATTTTCTTGCTTCCAAGCTCAAAGATTGAAGGTTTTCAAGAGATCAAGTTGGAGTTTTAAGGATTTTCTTCACTTTTGGTAAGTTTCCAACTTGTTTCTTGGCTTTCTTTTGAGTTTGTGTTCTTGGGTTTGTTGGATGGTTATTTTGGTGTGTTTGAAGTGTTTTGCCTTGGTAACTTTGATTTTTGGGTTTGGATTGAAGAGACGAGAGTTGTGGGTGTTATGATTTTGAGTTGTGTTATATGGTGGTGTTTGTGTTTGATGTTTGTGAATGAGTTATTTTAAGGTTTACTCAAGTATTTTTGAGTTGTTGATGGTTTTGGTTGAGTTATGTGTTGTTGATATGGCTATTGGAAGATGATTGTTGGTTGTGACTTAGTTCGTGTCGATTTTAGGATGTTTGGCCTGACATGCCCAGGAGCACGGCCATGTCTTTCGGCGTGTCATTGGTTCTGTTTTCTGGGTTGGTGACACGACTAGTGACACGCCCATGTCACTGAGCATGTCACAGCTTCTGTGTTGCAGTAGCATTGACACGGCCAGTGACACGCCCATGTCATTGAGCGTGTCATAGCTACTGTGTTGTTGGAGGATTGACACGGCTAGTGACATGCCCATGTCATTGAGCGTGTCAAAGCTTCTGTGTTGTGAGTTTAGGGCACGCTCAGGGACACGCCCGTGCTGTTGAGCGTGTCAAGTGTAGAGGTTGCCCTAGATAGTTCTCTTTCTTATTTTCTTCTTGTGTATCTCTAAGTGAGTGTGTATGATCACCTTTGGATTAGGTTTTGAAGAGATTTGAGCTACCTTTATTCAAGGGTTGAGAGTGATCTTGGTAGAGGAAGTGGATAGAGTGGTGTTGTTGCTTTAAGAGATAAGTACAAACTTTGAATGATTGCATACATGTACATGACATAGGGACTTAACACATTTAGTTGAGAAATGTGTTAAGTTAATTGATACATTGTTAATGAATGAGTTATATTGTATGATATGCATAATGTGAATTATGTTGATATATCAATGCAATTGAATAATGTGTTGTAAATGAAAAGACATGTTGAATGATGTAATGAGATATGTGAAATCAAAGTGTCACAAATTGATATTGATATAAAAGAGAAGAATGAGAAAAGATGAGAAAATGATGATACAATAAGGCAAGGAGCCTAGTTGATTATGAGAAATGAAATAAAATATAAATTGTGAAAGAGATTGATAATGAGATAAATGAATTAATTGTGTGCCTAGTATGTTATTCAATTTTCAGAGTTTTGGGTTTGGTGGCATGCCTATGAATTGCTGGATAGGTGAAAAGACCGGGTCGTAAGCCGAGTCCAGCTGAAAAATGTGAAATATGATGTTTTTGAGGTGAAAAGACCGGGTCGTAAGCCTCAAAAACAGTAACAGTCTAGCCGGGTTGAGGACTAAGAAACTGGGGCCCTAGGGTCTAACCGGGTTGAGGTCCAAGAGACTGGGTTTATTATAATCCATGGATATATATTGCCTACGGGGCTAAACACATGGTGTCATTATGGACCAAAGCAGTAACTCTGAACTTTGAATAGCATATTAGTTTCGTTTTTGGGCCCATGTTTGTCTTTGTTTTAATGTGAATTATGAAATGTGATGCAAATGATTAATATGTTGAAATATATACTGTAATGAGTTGACATATTGATATGTATTGTGTATGAGCATCGCATTGATCTATATTGAATCAAAGTTTGTACCACTAAGTTTTTTGCTTAGCGCGATTGTGGTTCATCGCGCAGGTGACAGGGTAGATCCGGTTGTACCGGAGAGCTCGTCTAGATTGAGTCGAGTCTAGGCTTGAGATTAGAGGTAGTTGTGGACATCAAGATCAGAGATGAACTGCCAGCATGTATAAAGTTCATATTTTTGTACTTATTGATTTTGATGTAAACATACGTATATTTCGCTGCTTAAGTAACAAATATTTTGAACAGACTGTTTTAGATAAACTTTTTGGTTCTAATGTTATATATATATATATATGTATTTTAATGAAGAAATATTTTCTCTATTACTATTTATAATATAGGTTAAATGTTTTAAGTTTATTCGGACTGACTTATGATGATTATATATTAAAGATTAACGTTGGTTTGATTTGTTTAAAATGAACCATGGCATCCCTTTATCCGGTATACGTATATCGCTTGTTGTGCGGGCGTATGCGGTGTGCGTATATGGGGTACAGGGGTGTTACATACTGTTTCTATTTAAGTTTCTTTATTTAATGTGTTTAGGGTTTTGGGAATTCATGGGTTCAAGCTACTGTAAATTTTAAAAGAATTGAAATGGAGCAAAGTTTTAGAATTTAAGACGTTGATAGAGTTCTTTGATTAACCAAATTAGTGTTTGAGAAGTGAAATCATGAAACTAGGGTCTGGACACTTTAAAACATTTAGATTTTTGATTTACGGTTACTGAATTATGCTTTTTAAGCTTACTGTGTTTGAATTATAACATTTAGATTTATATGGTTTTAAGGTTTTAAAAATTAGGGCTTAGAAAAATTAGGGTTTAGATTAGCTAGTTTAGGGTTTACTGTTTTGAGTTTTGGAGTTGCATTAGGATTTTAGAATTTTAGAATTAGGGTTTCGGAGAATGCATTAGGTTTTAGAATTTGTAAATCAATTGATAATTTTATGAAGTTTTATGAAAATACATAAAACGATTTAAGGTTTATAGAAACAGAAAATATGTTTTTAGGGTTTTTGGAATGAAACAGACTCAAATTTAGGATTTTGAAAAGAAACATGTTCAATTAGGGTTTTAAGATTTTGAAAAAGTAAAAATAACAATTTTAAGATTTTTGGAAAACAAATAAATGAATTAAGGTTTTTAAGCTTTAGAAAAGGTAAATTAAAATTCTTAGGGTTTTTTTTTTATTTTGAAGAAATAGACACAATTATTTTTTATCTATAGTGATGAAGCTACTGTGAATTCATGAAACAAATAAAGAAATACATACCTTCGTTTGTTGGTTCCACCAAAAATCACTTCTTGGATGAACAAGAACAAAGACAAGCTTTGCTGCCTTTGATGGATTGAATTACTTGTTTGTTCTCTCAAAAAAGTTCGATTGATTCAAGGTTTTCCTCCTCAATTTCGGTCTTAATTTTTCCTCCAAATTTTTTATCCTATTTTTCTTCTCTTTTTTGTGTTTTTTTAGTCCTTATTTATAGAAGATTTCTATGGTTAATTCTAGTTATTCACGGAATATAACATTCATTAAGAAAAGGAAACTGAAACCTAATTGTATTAGGTTTTGAAAAATTTGCGACGAAAAATTTCGCTGGCAAAAAAAATTGCTGCGGAAAAATTACGCTGGTGAAAAAGTTGTCGCAGCTGGCTGTGGCAGCGGGGGCAAATTGGCCTGGGGGCCATTTAGCCAGCAGCCCGCAGGAAAATCCTGCGGGCAAAATGGCCTTGAGCTGATTTTTTTATTTGTTTATTATTTATTATGTTTTATTAATTATAAAAAATAAAGCAAAAATTATTTAATTAAGATAACAAAAATTATTTTGGACTAATTAAAATATATTGGACAACACAAAATTTATTTTGGACTAATTAAAATATATTGGACCGGACTGGGTAAAAAATTAAGGGTCTACACTTTACACCCAAAGCTATATATTTCCTTTGGAGCCCAAGGAGCCCAAAATATAGCCTTTCTTGCAGCTACAAAGACTATAGAAGATTATAAAGCCTTGATGCAACAGATGGTTGAATCTCTTCCTTCAACCACTAAGCCCATAAAGCCCAGTAAGACTAGCTCTATTAGATCATCCAATAAAGTCCATTCTAAAAAATCTATAGCCTAACCCATAAGAAGAAAATTACATTCCTCTTCTGACTCCTCTTCCTCATCATTCATGACATCTTCCACTGAGATCACATCTGACTCAGACTATTGCCTCGGTAATGAGGATAATTGTTATGGTATCTTGTCTCCAATAAAGATAAAAAGTAAATAAAAAAAATAAAGAAAAAAGAAAAGGGAAAAGGAAAAGGAAATAAAAAGAAAGAGAAAATAAAGAAAAATAAAAATCTAACTCTAACACAAGCTCGTCAGAAAATTAAAGGCAGAAGGAACCTTATTCCTTCAGGGTAAAAAAAAGTAAAAGTCAATAAAATCGGTGCCCACTGATAAAATACTATTCATCTATAGTAATTATCAAAAGAAAGTTAGAAGAACTGTCCATCTACAGTTCTCAATAGTAAAATAAATAGTACCCCCCGATAAGGTACTATTTATCTATAGTTCCAGATGCATGAAGGTACAATAAAGCAAATAATAATTATAATTTACTATTCATCCATAATACGTCATGTAAAAAGAACAATATAAAGCTAAAGCCCTCTGTCTATAAAAGGAAGCCATTTCTGAAGCTTGAGGATACTTGGGAGAACCCTCTCACCTCCTAAAGCTCTAAAGAACTCCAAGCTCTAGTTTAGGTCTTCCTTTCTCTTTCTCATCACTAAAAGCCTTCTTCAATTTTTGTATCCTATTCCATTGAAAAATTCTCTTGTAAGTTATTTATTTACTGTATTTTAAAGTTTATTTTGTATAAGTATGTTCTACACCTGCAACTTAGTTTAATCTACGAGTGGGGTTGTCGCCTAATTGCTTATTTATTATTAACATCGTTTAAGAATATTTGCTTTACTGTGGAGAACTATAGATTTACAGTTCTTTTGACTTTCTTCTGGTAAATACTGTAATAAACAGTATTTTATCAGTAGACACCAATTTTATTGACTTTTATTTTTTTTACACTAAAGGAATAAGGTTCCTTCTACCTTTAATTTTCTGATGATCATTTGTCAGAGTCAAATTTTTTATTTTTTATTTTCTTTCCTTTTTCTTTTTTCTTTATGTTCTCTTTCTCTTTCTCTTTCTTTTTCTTTTCTCCTTATTTTTTCTTTTTTACTTTTTATCTTTATTGGAGACCAAAAACTATAACAATCCTCCTCATTACTGAGGCAATAGTCTGAGTCAGATGTGATCTCAGTGGAAGACAATGTCATGGATGATGAGGAAGAGGTGTCAAAAGAGGAAGGTGATTTTCTTCTTTTGGACTAGGCTTTAGATATTTTTAGAATGGACTTTATTGAATGATCCGGCATAACTAGTCTTACTGGGCTTTATGGGCTCAGTGGTTGAAGGAAGAGATTCAGCCATCTGTTGCATTAAGGCTTATAAACTTTTGTAGTCTTTACAGCTACAAGAAGGGCTATATTTTGGGCTCTTTGGAAAAACAAGGCTTTGGTCCAGGCTTCCATATAATCTCAATAATTATGAGAAGGGCAGATAGAATTTTAGGAAAGGGTTTTAAATTGCACAGGAATATGCAAAGATTATCCCCATTAAGACAAATTGCACAAGAATATGCAAAGATTATATCAATTTTTAAGATATACAAATTCAATAATTTTTCATGAATTTTTTTGAGCAGGTCCATTTTCTATTATTAATTCTGTGCTAAAAAATATTTTAGTAAACAATTCAGATTTAGGATGCTTTAATGGAAATTTTGAAGAAACTATTTGAGTTGAAGGGTTTGAAACTTCCAACTCAGTTTCATAAACATTTTGAGATAGGGTTTTAGATTTTGAAGATTCTCCTATCTCTTATTTTAAATAGGGGATAAGAGCATCACTACCTTGAACCCCTGGAGGGGGGTTCATAAGCCATCTTTTAAAGCGCTTTAACAACTTCTGGAGAATGAGTCAATTGAGAGACCCATGTTTTCCATCTAACCTTTAGTTTCTTCTTCGACCACTTCGCCCTAAGGTTTTATGGCTTTAGGAACAGTTTTAAGAATATTATCAGAGTTATCAGATAATGCTTTAGGAGAATTAGGCTTTAGGGTTTCCTTCTCTTTGTTTTTTATATTTTTCTTCCCCATTTTGTCTGTGAAGAAATTCACGAGCTAGAAAGTCTAGCATACTATTATTTTCTCCTTTTATAAATTCAATATCAAAATAAAAATACTTAAAATAGCTTACCATTTAGCAAATATAGCTTTCCATCTAGCAAATATTTATTTTGATGCAAGATTTTTAACATCCTTTTGTAAAACTTCTTTAGCATTTTTACAATCAATACAAAATAAAAACTTTTGATTTAATAAATTAGATTGAAATTTTGAAATACATAACACAATACTCAAAATTTCTTTTTTAATAGTAGAATAATTTAATTTGGTTGGACTCCAATGTCCTGAATAAAATTAGACTATGGTTTCTCTACCCTCTTTTATCTTCTTTAGTATTACACCGTATCCTATATCTGATGCATCAGTTTGAACTATATCTGGAGCTAATGGGTCAGCTATATGTAGGCAAGGAATAGTTTTAACTAGGCTTTTAATCTGTTTTACTATATTAGTATGGACTTCAGTCCATGAGCTAGTATTTTTCCTACGCCTATCATATAATGGTTTTATAATTCTATTCAGGTTTGGATAGAATTCTATAACATAATTTAAACATCCTAAAAATCTTTGTAGTTAGGCTTTATTAAGGATTTGACTAGGAAACTTATCTCTAAAAGCTAAGTTTCTTTCTATAGGCTCTAAAATTCTCTATTCTATATAATGTCCTAAGAATCTAATCTTAGTCTGAAACAGAAACATTTTAGTTTTACTTAATACCAATCCACTCTTCTTTATCACCATAAAAAAGATTTTTAGGTATTCAAAATATTCATCTAAAGTTGTAGAATATAGTAATACATCCTCCATGTATACAATACAAAATTTAGTGTATGGGTTAAATATATCATTCATTACTCTCTAAAATTCATAGGGTGCATTCTTTAAACCAAAAGGTATAACATTCCATTCATACTATCCAAATGGAATGGTGAATACAATTTTATACTTCTCTTTAGGATTAATCTGGATTTGCAAAAAATCAAATTTCATATGGAATTTACTAAAAATGTTTGCTTGATATAATCTAATTAATAAATCCTTTTTATTGAGAATAGGATATCTAATCCATTTTAAAGCTTAATTTGATGGTTTATAATTTATTACTAATCTAGGGACTCCTCTTTCTATTTCTGAGGCCTTATTCACATAAAATGTTATACAAGACCATAGACTTCTAGATTTAGTAATTAATTTTCTATTTTTAAATCAGTTATTTCTTTTTTATAGAATTTGATTATATCAGGCGCCATTTGAATGGGTCGGGTTTTAGTTACAATAGACTTTTCATCAAAACCTACCTTGAGGCTTCTTGCACATCCTTTACAAGTTGAAGATGATGATGATAGGTTGACATGCTCCAATTTCTTGGCTATTGTATCCCCTTAGTTGTAAGTAAACAAAAATTATCAATTTCATGCAAACCTACAACCCTTTTATGAATACTACATTCTAAAGTCCAATAGTAGTTATTTGCTACCATTTCTTCAATTAAATCATTTGCTTTAGAAGGAGGTTTATTCATTATTGCACCATCGGCTGCTACATCTATTGTGCCTTTTATATTTGGACGAAGACCATTACAAAAAGTTTGAATCAAAAGCCATTCAGGGACTGCATGGTGTGGACATTTCCTTTGAAAATTTTTGAACCATTCCCAAGCTTCATATAAAATTTCTCCATCTTGTTGAATAAAGCATGTGATATCATTTCTCAATTTAGCCATTTTTTCAAGTGGGAAAAACTTTGTTAAGAAAGCAACGGTTAATTGATCGCAAGTGGTAAGTGTTCCTAGTGCCTTAGAAGTTAACCAATCTTTTGCTTGATCCCTTAATAAAACTAGGACAAGTCGCAAATGGATTATGTCATTAGACACTCCATTAATTTTAAAAGTGTCACACATCTCCATGAAATTAGAGATGTGAGCATATGCATCTTTATGTGGCAAACCATGGAAAACTGACTGTTGGATCAAATTGATAAGTGCTGGCTTAAGATCAAAAGTGTTGGCTTGCACTGGTGGTTTTGTTATACTAGACCTTGATTGAGTTGAAGGCATCGCATACTCTTAAGAGTCATGTTCTGAGGATCTCCCATGATTTATTCTTCATCAAATGAATTCATAGGATTATCTATCTTACATATTTCTGTTGAAGGTCCTTCCATCTTTTGCTTTTCTTTCCTCTTCTTTTTATTCTTCCTAAAAAATCGTTCAATTTTTTATTATATGGCTCAAGGATTATATTTAGATTTCTTCACATATAAACCAAAAATTGTTTTATAAGAGTAAAGAATTAATGCAGAAAAAAAAACTCAAAGTAATAATTGTTTAATATTATTAATATTAGAATGGTTGCCTCCCCTGCAATGGTGCAAAAAACTTGTTGAAGACTCTATTATACCATATGCCTATGCTGCAAGTGCACTTGTCATGATCAAGTAATAAGTGATAAGTAGAGTATCATTCCTACAAGGAGGGTAATTCCAAGTATCAAACAATTAAATTGGTTATTATTTGGATGACAGAATGTGTTCCTTTGATTAAAATAAACTTAAATAAAAAGAATTGAAATATAATAATTTCAAGCTTAGGGTTAAGTCACCTTTATTAATTTGTTATGGTATTCTAAACTTTTGATTTAATTCAGTTTCCTTTTGAATTATTAGTTAGATTCTCCTAAATCAAATTTTAGTCTCTCTTAAGTACTAAAACGAATATCAATTTAATCCTTACGTCTATTCTCATTCTCATAAGTAATTAAACCAATTCATTAGGTTTTGTTAGAATCTTAAATCAACCTTTTAAGTATTAGCTTTATCTCTAAGTGAAACCTACTTAAAATTGTTATTTCCTTAGACTAATGTTATGCTTCCACTCTCGCTCCATCACACAACATCTCAGTTCAATTAATTATTGGCCTGATAACTAAAGCATTATGATTAAAAATAACAAAATAATCAAGGATAAACTAAATTAAATCAAGTAAGCATCTATTATTCCATAACAAATGCAATATAAGGGACCAACCTTAAATAAGATCAGTTCTTCATAATTGAAAAAAAAAAAGATCAAACTCTATTTCTCTTGGATTGAAGAGGAATCTGACATAGAACTTTGAATTCCTTCTTGAACCTAGTTTCACTCTTCTTCTAAAAGAAAAACTAGAATTTTACCTAATACAAACTATAATCAAAACTTTAATGAAATCTTGGATCTAACTTCAATCTCTCCTCCTCTCCTTTAAACCTTGGGAATGTGTGTTTATATAGAGTGCTTGGAAGCTTCTTGGTGAAAACAAGTTGGCAAATGCCGGAGTACAATTATTTACAGCTGTCTGGTTCTTCATTTTTCAAGTTTTTCAATTTAAAGTCATAAATTTCAACTCCATGGTCATGGCATATGAGTGCCAGGTCATGGCCTAAGTTGGAATTGACTATTTCGAGCAATTGTCCAGTTGTAAATGGCTGCTAGGTAGACCATTAGAGTGGTGTTTGAATGCCATAGTCGTGGCTTTTGAACACAAGCTACAAACTCTGACTTTTCTTCCTTCTCTTCTCTTGGACAGTAGGCAAACTCACCACGGAGGTGTGGCCTTGGATTTCCATGATCGTGGGTTTCATTTTTCTTCTAGAATTCAATTTTTTCTTCTTGGCAGATTCAGTTTGAATTCCTAGGTTGTGGCCTTCAAGAGCCATGGGCATGGCTTTTGTATTTTCTTCATTTTTGCATACTTTTCTTCAATTTTGTACCACTTATCATTAAAAACCTTATGTTTTGCCTTTCTAAGCTAAAATAAGAGAATTTTAGCTCAAACAAACAAAATCCATCAAATTCAATTGGAAAATGACTTAGATCATGATTAGAATTATCTAAAATAATAATCAAAATTTCAGTCTATCATATACCAACATATATCATTAATATATGATATGTATATACTATGTATACTCTAGGTATATGTTAGGTATATATAACACCTATACCTCTAAATACCATTTATCCATGACCACTGATATTACACAGAAGCTGAAAAATCCACACAACCTTGTGAAATTATCCATACACCTGTGTGTTTTAAAACTTTACTGGAAATAAAAGTTACCGAGGCTGAATAGTCCACATGGTCGAGTGAAATGATCCACATGCCTATGTGTTTTTCCTAGATTCTCCAAACCAAAAAATTCATCTTTTAATAAGCTAAAGTTGTTCCAACCTACACTTTAAGCCAAAACAACATAAACATAATTAATAAATATAGTGAAAATGAACCAAAACCAAACTTTTCATATAAAAAGGACCCATATCCAACACTTTACTCAACCCTCAATTATTCAAATTTTAGCATTTAACTTAGTTTAAAAAACTCCACAACCATCACTCTAAGCTAAAACCAATATCAATACACTTAATTCTTACAAAATTAAATAAAACCAAACTCCTCATATAAAAGGTTTTCAACTAACTTCTTGCACAACATTTCATTTATTCAATTATTTATCAAATAACTCTATTAAATGATTCAATTAAATTATTCAAGCATTAAAATTTAAAGAAAACTAAATATTTGCATATTATATTACACAAGCACATACCTCTTCAAAGGATTCCTGTAATGTCTAAAATTTTTAAACATTGGCTTTTTGAATTATACCAATATGGAGCTATGTATAATGTAGAGAGAGACTTGGGTATTTATAATAAAAAAAAATAGGGTTAATTAAGTCTTTAAAAATTAAAAATTTAATTCGGATATAGGCATAATTGGTTTGTCTTCAAAAGAATCTTTAAGTGGTAAAACCTTACATAAATACCTTTTTGACTCTACATTTGGATTTTTATTTAAATTAGATTGTAAATATGAATAATAGAACTCCAAATTACTTAAATAAATTATTTTTATAATTTTACAAGATTAAAAATCAGATTTAGAAATAATAGTGGGTGTACCGAAGTTATGGTGAGCAGACCTTATATAATCAAAATCCTAATAAAATATATATATATAAATAAAAATCAATTTTCCATTTCTTCTTCCATAAAAACCGACCTAGCCTTTCTACCATAGCCAAATTTCATATTTTCTTCTTTCACCAATCAAATTAAGTGAAAAATTAAGGAAACTTCACATATAACCTATATTTCTTAGTAGAATTCATTAAAATAAGTGAAAAACTCTAAAATCATCACCATAAATTCAAGGAAAATTAGGTATGAGAGAGGAAGATCTACTTTGAAAAGATTTTTGTGCTTGTGTATTAATAGTTTGCTATTATTTAATTTTCTTGTGATTTTTTATGTTTATGGAAGCTAGTTGAACCATAATTGAATTAGTTGTGAAATGTTTTGTCCGAAATTTTAGACTAACCTAGAAAGGTCTAAAAATTATTAAATTTTGCCTTTGAGTTTATCTATGTGTTATTAGATAGTGTATGAAATTTCATAATTTTTAAAGATGATTTATTATGAAAGAAAAATCGAAGAACACAAGCTGCCCTGACTGTGCCAGTAGAGCCAGAATTTTAGGGTATGAGAAACTCAATTAGAAACTATAGTAAAACTACTCAAAAAATCTAAAATTTTAATTTTAGGATAATATATATGTTCAAGACATATGTTTAAAATTTTATAAATTTTAATAAAGATTTATTTTGAAAAATAAAATGAAAAATAAATTTACTAGAATAGTAACTGTAAACCAGAATTTGTAAGGTTAAGTAAACACAATTTAGAAACAAGGTAAATGAGAATATAAAATTTTGAAACTTTATATACAAGTTAATATGTTATTATTTTATGGTTAAAATTTCATGAATTTTTGTAAAGTTAATAGATATGTTTATGAAGAAATGGATGATGCCAGTAAAGTTATTGTAAAAACAGAATATATAGGTTTGGGAAACAATATTTTAAACATAGTAAAGGAACTCAGAAAAATATGAAATTTTAAATATAAGTTTATGTATGTTCCTAAGACTTGTTTAAATATGTATAATTTTTAATGGAGATTTATTACTGAGAAAGAATTAGGAAAGAGAGACTACCAGAGAAAGTAAAAATCTGGCAGATTTTTAATAGTTGAGAAATAAATTAAATTTTATATAGTAAATGGAGGAAGTAAAGTTTATTAAATTGAATTGTTAAAAGTTTATTGTGAATTCTTTAATGAGAAAAGTGGTTATTGTTTTAAAGAATTATTAAAAATGTTATTATTATTATTATCAATTGTCAAATTGACTGAAAATGAGAAAATAACTGGATTGTCCAATTATATTGATATTAAACCTAGCTTCTGGATTGAATGGCTAGCCAGAGGGGGGACATCCATAGTGATAGTGGACACTTGTGTTACCAGTTAAAATGGACATTCGTGCCATCAGAAGACACATTGTGTCATCAGTGATAGTAGGCATTCGTGTCACTAATGGGCCCTTGGCCATATTCATTATAGTGGGCATTTACTTTCCATCAGTGATCCCATTATCCGAACCTGGATTTTTAAATCAGTATGTGAGGGTAAATCAAGTAAAACTTACTAAGATAAGATAATGGTTTAAAGTGATTAACCATTAAATTAACATTGAACTTATTAATATAATATTGAGTTAATTTACATTGTAAAGATTTATTCTTATGTTTTCTTAGTGTTTTAAAGTGGTAATTCATATTTGATATTTTAATATGATACTTTTTAACTAGTATTTAAAAGTAATAATTTTATTTTATTTATATGAAATATTAATATTGATTTTCATATGTTATAATTATTGGTAAATTATAAATATGCAAGCACCACTGAGCAGTAGCTTAGCGTGTAAGATTTATTTCTGACGCACAGATCAAACAGGCATATTGGAGCTTGAAGAGTGAGATTTTAGAGCCTCAATCAATTGCATCAGAGAAGATATTATATGTAGAAATATGTATAATATATTTTTTTCAGTTCACATAGCAATATTTAAATTTTAAATGACAATTGCATAATTATGTGTAGTTAGAGATTTTTAAATACTTTGTTCTATGAGTTATAATTTATAAGTTGCTTGAATTATGACTTTATATATAGATTAGTAAAGATGATACATGTTTAATATTAAATAAAATTGGTAAAATTATAGATGTTTAAAATAGATTATAGATAATTGTTTGAGAGTTTAAAATTGGAGTTGAGATTAAAAAAAATATTGGGAGTGTTTTTCTTTTGCAGATTGTGTTTTTGATTGATGAAGATTTGACAATGTCAAATTTTTAGGAAAAACTCTGCCAAAATTTTTATTGGGGTTTATTTTAATATTATAAAAAATAATAATAATTGAATAAGTAAGTGTATAGACATTATATGATATCCTTTGTTAGTTTTTTTATATATGATTGTAAAGGAGTGTTACATTTGGTGGTATCAGAGCCTGGTTTAGGTGATTCTGTTGTGTGGGGTTATGGGAAAAAGTGAAAAACAACTGACTTTGCTATGCTAACTGAATAAGTGGTTAAGTATTCTGATGCAGTTGGTCTTTAAATGTTTATAGGTGTAGAATGGCTTTTGAATCTCATCAAGCTATAGCGAAAGAAGCTGCATCCTCACACAGTTAGGCAAGTCTAGAGAACCAATAGCCAATAGAACCCTCTGCAGAGCAGATACCATTAGACCCTCAGTTTGTGAGAAACATGGGGGAGGTCCTTAGATAGATTATAGGGGTAGTTCCTCCAGTGCTGCCTCCACCACCAGTACCACAGAGATCTCCACTGGAAAGAATCAGAAAGTTAGGAGCAAAAGATTTTAAAGCCCTTGACACAGATGAATCTTCTACACCAGAGTATTGGCTGGAGAGGATTGTGAGAGTTTTTGATCTTATTCACTACATTGATGAGGAAAGGCTGGAGTGTGAAGTGTCATTACTACATGAACAAGCATATGCATGGTGGATACAAAGAAGAAAGGTAATCCTGCAGATAGACTCACCTGGGCATTCATCCTGTAAGAATTTAAGAAGTATATAAGTGATATTTATATAGAAGAGAAGCAAAGGGAGTTTTTGCATTTAAAGCAAAGGCAGTCATCTATGTCTGAGTATGAGAGGCAGGTCATTCACCTCACCAAATTTTTTCCTGAATTGATTTCATCAAAAGAAGAGAAGTGTAAGCGATTTGAGCAGGAGTTGAATAGTCAAATCTGGGTGTTTTTAGTGGTTATGAGAATCAAAGAGTTCTCTACTCTTGTCAATGCAACAATTTCCATTGAGAATGAAACTAAACAAGAGCAAAGAAGAAGACAACAACAATGAAAGGGATCTTCTAGTGAATAACAACAAGGTAGTCAAAAGAGATAGAGAAGTGTTCAAACACATACACTTGTTCTAATAGAGGAGGTTATACAAGTAGAGAAGGTTTTTAGAGATCTCGAGAAGGTATATCTAGTGCTCCTACAGGTTCATCTTCAAGGGCAGTTTCTACACCTTACCAACATTATAGCAAGGGACATGCTAGTTATGTTTGTTGGTATTGAAGTGGAGCTTGTCTGAAATGTGGCTCCAAAGAACACAAGATTAAGGATTGTCTTGTTACAAAGGGATCTAATGCTGCTAAAGGACAGGGTTTTGTATAGAGGTCACATGCAGGCCAAAGATTAGGATGAGGTGGTCGACCTATTGCTAGTCAGCAGAGAGGGTCTGAGACTATTGATAGACCCTTGACACGGGGTAGTGTTCCAGCTAGGACATATGCCATGAAAGCAGTGAAAGATCAAGATGCTCCAGATGTTGTTGGTAAATTCTCCTTACTTGGCTTTGATGTATATGCATTATTAGATCCTAGTCCTACACATTCATACATATGCACAACTATAGTTTTAGGGAAGAACATGTATGCTGATAGACGTGAATATGATATAGAAGTTACTAATCCCTTGGGCCACAGAGTGAGATTAAATAAAATGTATCAGAATTGTCCGATTAGAATCCATGATGTAGAACTTATAGCCGATTTGATTGAACTTCCATTCCATGATTTTGATATGATCTCGGGAATGGATTGGTTATCACGACATCATGCAGCCATGAATTGTCATAGGAAAGCTATGGCTTTTAAGGTTCTCGGATAAAGTAAAGTTATTGTTCATGGAGAGAAACAATATTATCCTTCTATTTTGATTTTTGTTGTTAAGGATAAAAGGTTAATTAGAAAGAAGTGTGAAGATTATCTTGCATATGTTATTGATACCTGACATTCAAGCAAAGCTTTAGGAGACATACCTATAGTATGTGAATTTTTGGATGTCTTCCTAGAGGAATGACCAGGGATACCGCCAGAAAGGGAAGTAGAATTTTTTATTCATATAGTTTCGAATACAACACCAATTTTCATACCACCTTATAAGATGGCACCTTCAGAATTAAAAGAGTTAAAAGTGCAGCTACAATAATTGCTTGATAAAGGGTTCATCAGACTCAATGTGTCGCCTTGCAGTGCTCCAGTTTGTTTTGTAAAAATGAAAGATGGTACATTACCATTGTATATTGACTACTGATAGTTAAATAAGGTAGCCATGAAAAATAATTATCCGATTCCTCAAATTAATGATTTGTTTGATCAATTGAAGAGAGTGGGTGTTTTCTCCATGATTGATCTTAAATCGGGTTATTATCATATGAAAGTTAAAGAAGTAGATGTTCTAAAGACAACTTTTAGAACTTCATATGGACATTATGAATTTTTGGTCATGCCTTTTGGTTTGACTAATGCTACAGCACCTTTCATGGACTTGATGAATCGGGTCTTCAAGCCTTATCTAAATCAGTTTGTAGTTATTTTCATAGATGATATATTGGTCTATTCCAAGATCAGGGAGGAGCATGATAAACATTTGAGGATTGTGCTACAGACACTAAAAGAGAATCAATTATATGCTAAGCTATCAAAATGTGACTTATGGTTAACATAGGTGGCATTCCTATGACACGTGGTATCAATTGATGGTATTCGCATGGATCCTAGTAAAATTAAAACTATCTTAAATTGACAATCACTAAGGAATGTATTGACGTTTTAAGTTTTCTTGGCTTAGCAGGTTATTATAGAATATTTGTGCAGGGATTCTCTAAGATAGCACTTCCTCTGACTAAATTGCTTAGAAAGGAAACTAAATTCAAGTGGGATGATCAATGTCAAACTATCTTTGAACAATTAAAAGCTATGTTGACAGAAGAGCCTATTTTGACATAACCAACTCCAGGTAAAGATTATGTGATCTATAGTGATGTTTCTCATTAGGGACTTGGTTGTGTATTGACGCAGGATGGCAAAGTGATTACCTATGCTTCTAGGTAGTTGAAGCCACACGAGTTGAACTATCCCACACATGATTTAGAGATTGCAGCCATTGTATTTGCTTTAAAATTTTGGCGGCACTACTTGTATGGTGAAAGATGTTATATTTATACTAATCATAAAAGTTTGAAATATCTTCCAACCTAGAAAGATCTTAACTTAAGGCAAATAAGATGGATGGAATTAATCAAAGATTATGACTGTATCATTAATTATCATCTTGGAAAGGATAATGTGGTGGCTAATGCTCTAAGTTGAAAGACTTTGGCAGGTAATAAATTATTAAATTAAAATTAAACGTAATACTTGTGTTATATGACTAAAAATAATATAATATGTTATATTGACAGAACCGAGAATTAAGCTGACCCTCAAGCATAAAGCTATAAAGGCCAAACAAAAGAAACAAAAACTGCTAAAAGTGATGGAACAAGTGCACAAAAGTGAAAAATCAGATTATATTATTCTAGAACATGGTGGTTTGTACTATAGGAGTCAATTGTACGTTCATGATGTGAAGGAGTTAAAAGAGAACATCCTTAGAGAAGCTCACAATACCAAATATATTGTGGATCCAAGAAGCAACAAGATGTATCAAGATTTGAAGCCTTTCTATTATTGGCCTAGAATGAAGAAAGCCATTACTGAGTATTCAACCAAATGCTTAGTGTGTCAGCAGGTCAAAGCAGAACATCAAGTACCATCAGGTCTTTTACAACCCATCACAGTACATGAATGGAAACGAGATAGAGTTACTATGGATTTTGTGACTGGTCTTCCAAACACTCAGAAGAAACATGATAGAATTTGGGTGATTGTTGATAAATTAACTAAATCAGCCCATTTTCTTCCAATTTAAACTGACTATTCATTGGATAGACTTGTATAATTATATATAAATGAGATAGTCATACTTCATGAAGTTCCAGTGTCTATCATATCGGATCAAGACCCACGCTTTACTTTAAAATTTTAGGAGAGTTTCTAGAATGCATTAGGCACTTGACTTTATTTCAGCACAGCATTCCATCCAGAAACTGATGGCCAAACAAAAAGAGTGATACAGATACTTGAAGATATAATTAGAAGTTGTGTTATTGAATTTGAAGATAGTTGGGACAAACATCTACCATTAGTAGAATTTTCTTATAATAACAACTACCAAACAAGTATTGAAATGGCACCATCTGAAGCACTATAGGGAAGAAAATGTAGAATTTCACTTTGTTGGAAAGAATTGATTGAGAGTAAGTTGGTGGGACTTGATCTCATCAGACAAACTGAAGATAAAGTTAAGCTTATAAAGGATCGGCTGAAAGTTGTAGTATATAGACCAAAGACCTATGCAGATTTGAAGAGAAAGGACATCGAATACAATGTAGGGGATAAATTATTTTTGAAAGTGTTGCCATGGAAGAAAGTTTTCCATTTTGGCAAGAAAGAGAAAGTAAGTCCTAGGTTTATTGGACAATATGAGATCTTTGAGCGTGTAGATCTGGTAGCCTATCAACTAGCTTTACCTCCAGAACTAGCCAAGATACATAATATATTCAATGCTTTGATGCTTAGAAGATACTGACTGGACCCCTCACATTTGATACAAGTGGAATCCATAGAGATACAGCCAAATTTATGTTATGAAGAAGAACCGGTCAGTGGCTATCTTATCTCTAGAATTCAAAGACTTGTGGAACAAACACATTCCACTAGTAAAAGTATTATGGAGGAACCACTCAACTGAAGAAGCCACATGGGAAAGCAAAGAAATAATGAGACGGTAGTATCCTCAGCTATTTCAAACATCATGAATAGGTAAATTTCGAGGACGAAATTTCTTAAGAGGGAGAGAGTTATAATGTATAAAATTTTTAAATATTGACTTTTTGAATTATACCAATATGGAATTGTGTATAATATAGAAAGTGACTCAGGTATTTATAATGAATGAAAAATAGGGTTAGTAAAGTCTTTAAAAATTAAAAATTTAATTCAGATATGGACATAATCGATATTTCTGCAAAAGAATCTTTAAGTGGTAAAATCTTACAAAAATACCTTTTTGACCAAAGAATTGGATTTTTATTTAAATTAGATTGTGAAATATGAATAATATAACATCAAATTACTTAAATAAATTATTTTTATAATTTTACAAAATTAAAAGTAAGATTTAGAAATAATTAAGAAAGTGGGCGTACTGGAGTTACGGTGAGTACACCTTATATGATCAAAATTCTAATAAAATATATATAAATAAATAAAAATCATTTTTCCTCTTCTTCCTTCCGTCAAAACTAACCTAGTCCTTCCACCATAGCCAAATTTAATATTTTCTTCTTTCACCCATCAAATTAAGTGAAAAATTAATGAAACTTCACATATAACCTAAAATTCTTAGTATAATTCATTAGAATAAGTGAAAAACCATAAAATCATCACCATAAATTCAAGGAAAATCAAGGAAGAGAGAAGAAGATCTACTTTGAAAAGAGATTTGTGCTTGTGTATTAATATTTTGCTATTAATTAATTTTCTTGTGATTTTTTATGTTTATAGAAGCTAGTCGAACCATAATTGAATTAATTGTGAAGTGTTTTGTCTGAATTTTTAGACTAACCTAGAAAGTTTAAAAATTATTAATTTTACCTGGGAGTTTATTTATTTGTTAGTAGATATTGTATAAAATTTTATAAATTTTAAAGATAATTTATTATGAAAGAAAAATCAAAGAACACAAGCTGCCTTGACTGTGCCAATAGAGCTAGAATTTTAGGGTTTGAGAAACTCAATTAGAAACTATAGAAAAACAACCCAAAAAAGTATGTACTTTTACTTATAAGATCATATATATGTTCAAGACATATGGTTAAAATTTTATAAATTTTAATAAAGATTATTTAGAAAAATAAAATGAAAATAAAACTACTAGAATAGTAATGTAAAACCAGAATCTGTAAGATAAAATAAATACAATTTAGAAACAAGGTAAATTAGTGTATAAAATTCTAAAGTTTTATATACAAGTTAAATTTATGTTATTGTTTTAAGGTTAAAATTTCATGAATTTTTATAAAGATTTGTTACCTAAATAAAACTGAGAAATGGGTGCAGCCAGTAAAGTTATTGTAAAAACAAAATATATAAGTTTAGAAAACATAATTTTTAAGCATAGTAAATGAACTCAGAAAAAATATGAAATTTTAAATATGAGTTTATTTATATTCCTAAGACTTATTTTTAAATATGTATAATTTTTACTGGAGATTTAGTACTAAGAAAGAATTAGAAAAAAGAGAATGCCAGAGAAAGTAAAAATCTGCCAGATTTTTAAGAGTTGAGAAATAAATTAAATTTTATATAGTAAATGGAGGAAGTAAAGTTTATTAAATTGAATTATTAAAAGTTTAATGCAATTTTTTTAATGAGAAAAGTGGTTATTGTTTTAAAGAATTATTAAAAATATTATTATTATTATTATTATTATCAATTGTCAAATTGACTGAAAATAAGAAAATAACTGGATTGCCCGATTATATTGATATTAAACCTAGCCTCTGGATTGAATGGCTAGCCAGAGGGTGAATGTCCATAGTGATAATGGACACTCATGTTACCAGTTACAATGGACATTCATGCCATCAGAAGACACTTTGTGTCATCAGTGATAGTGGGCATTCGTGTCACTAATGGGCCATTGGCCATATTCATTATAGTGAGCATTTACATGCCATCAGTGATCCCATCATCCGAACCTATATTTTTAAATCTGTATATGAGGGCAAATCAAGTAAAACTTACTAAGATAAGCTAATGGCTTAAAGTAATTTACCATTAAATAAACATTGAAATTTATATAATATTGAGTTAATTTACATTTTAAAGATTGATTCATATATTTTCTTAGTGTTTTAAAATGATAATTCATATTTGATAATTTAATATGATACTTCCTAATTATTATTTTAAAGTAATGATTTTATTTTATCTATATGAAATATTAATATTGATTTTCTTATGTTATAATTTTGGTAAATTATAAATATGAGAGCACCACTAAGCAGTAGCTTAGCTTGTTAGATTTATTTTTGATGCACAGATCAAATAGGCATATTAGATTTAGAAGAGTGAGATTTTAGAGCCTCAAATCAACTGCATCAGAGAAGGTGTTATATGTAGAAATATGTATAATATATTTTGTTTAGTTGACATAGTAGTATTTAAATTTTAAATGATAGTTGTATAATTATGGGTAGTTAGAGATTTTTAAATACTTTACTGTATGAGTTATAAATTATAAGTTGCTTGAAGTATAACTTTATATATATATTAATAAAGATGATTCATGTTTATTATTAAAATATATTGATAAAAGTATAGATGTTTAAAATAGATTATAGATGATTGTTTAAGAGTTTGAAATTAGTGTTGAGATTAAAAAAATATTGGGCGTATTTTTCTTCTGCAGGTTGTGTTTTTTATTAATGAAGATTTGGTAGTGTCAAATTTTTAGGGAAACTCTACCAAAATTTTTATTGGCGTTGGTTTTAATATTATAAAAAATAATAATAATTGAATAAGTGTATAGCCATTATGTGGCATCCTTTGTTAATTTTTTTTATATAAGATTGTCAACATTTCCTCTCTTTTTCTTTTCTCTCTTTACCTTTGATTAATTGTTGATAATCTTTTCTGCTCTAGCTATTTCTCTTAGAAATTAGTTACTAGATGTTATCTCCTCTTGATTCTTGCTTGAATTGTTGAAAGAAAGAAGAAGAAGAATGAAATTTGGTGGTGGTGAGAAGAGTGGCTCGAGATGATGATGATAGAAGCAAGGAGAAGTTTTTGAGGCCTTTATTTTAATATCTACAGGCTTGATTGGGTGAGGGTGTGCTCACCATAACTATCATGCACCCACTTCCATAAATTTTTAATTCTAATTCGATTTTTAGTCCCTTAAAATCGTAAAAATAATTCCTTTGATTCATTTAAAGCCCTACTATCTATATTTCATGTCCTAATTCACTAAAATTTAACTATAGAATCACAAGGGCATTTTCATAAATTTCTATCACTTTAGAATTTTATTTTGAAAATACCATTTCCATCCAAACCTGATAAATTTTCAACTTTTAAACTTAACTCACCTTACTTTCCCACTTTTTTCAAATTTTCAAGTCGCTATTATCGATCTACACAATTCAATATCAATATTTAATTGAAAATCACTATTTAAAATTTCAAACATCACAAGAAGTATTGTAAATTTTGTATTTTAAATAGTTCACATAGCAAAACTTCTAAATTTTGAATGACAATTGTCTATATTTGTAATTAGTGTGAATAATATACATATATATATATTTCGAACATATATGGGACTTTTGCAAGTTAAAATAATTACATATTATATAGATATATCCAATGTATGTTGAAGTTATCTTAATGTTTAGAATTTGTATTGTTAATGATAGAAATAGATTATTTTGTTTATTGAATAAATAGGAGATGTTGAAATGAATTTTCTTAGGAAGTGCAGGGGAAGGCAATAGCAAAATGAAATACACAGATGAACACGGTCGTGCTCATATTTTCATTTAGGGAGGCAGTGTTGAATTTAAAAATCCAGTTGTGTCAACCTTGTTTGACATGGGCATGTCCTTGTTTTATGAAACAAAATACTTTTTCAGTTGTATTGACATGAGAGTTATGTAACATCTCTTTATAGTCAAGTGTGCAGACTATTTAAGGGTGTTACATTTAGTGGTATCAAAACTTGGTTTAGATAATTCTAAATTTGTGGGTTACTGGAAAAGCAAAATACAATTGACATTGTTATGTAAACTATATAAGTTGATATGTATTTTGATGCAGGTGATCTTTAAATGTTTATAGGTATAGGTATCCTTTGGATCACATGAAGGTGTAGAGGAATAAGTTGTACCCTTACACAGTCAAGCAAGTGTGAGGAACCAACAATCATTAGAACCTTCCATAGGACAAGTCCTCTTGGACCCACAATTTGTGAGAAACATGGGGGAAGTTCTTAGGCAGGTTGTGTGAGTAGTTCCTCCTACTTAGTAACCACCACAAGTGCCTCAAAGACCTCCATTGGAAAGAATTAGAAAATTGGGAGAAGAAGATTTTAAAGCTCATGATACTGATGAGTCTTCAGTAGCAGAGTATTGGTTAAAGTGGATTGTAAGGGTTTTTAATCTACTTCATGGCACTGATGAAGAGAGATTAGAGTGTACAGTTTCTTTATTGCAGAAACAAGCTTATGACTGGTGAGATACAAAGCATAAAATTATTCCTATAGATGGAATCACCTAGGCATTCTTCCAAAAGGAGTTTAAAAAGAAGTTAATTAGTGAGATTTACATATAAGAGAAGAGTCAAGAGTTTTGTGTCTAAAGTAAAGGAAGTTATCACTGCTTGAGTATGAGAGGTAGTTCATTCACCTTAGCAAAAAAAAAATTTTAGTTTCTTTCATCTGAAGTAGAGAAGTGTAAGCATTTTGAGCAGGGTCTGAACAGTCAGATATGAGTGTATTTAGTGGCCACGAGGATCAAGGAGTTCTCTAATTTTATTAATGCAGCAATTGCTATAGAAAATGAAACTAAAGAAGAGCAAAGAAAAAGACAACAATAAAAGGAAGGATCTTCTGGTGAATAACAACAAGGTGGTCAGAAGTGACAGAGAAGTATTCAAGCATAAACCCTGACATAGGGGTCTAGTAGAGGAACTGAAGCTAGTTTTTAGAGATCCCACGGGGGTCGGTCTGGTGTTTTTGTATTGCCCGTCAGCATTATGGCAAGGGACATGCAAGTGATGATTACTGGTATAGGAGTAAAGTTTGTTTGAAATATGGTTCCAAAGAGCATAAAATTAGAGACTATCTTATGATAAAAGAATTCAATGTTGTTGAGGGACAGAGTTTTATGCAGAGGTCTCATATAGCCCATAAGTTGAGTAGAGGTGGTCGACCGAGTGCTAGTTAGCAGAGAGGGCCTAAGACAGTGGATAGACCTCAGATTTGAGATAGTACTCTAGCCATGACTTATGCTATAAGAGTAGTGGAGGACCAGGATGCTCCAGATGTTGTAGCTGGTAAATTCTTCTTACTTGGTCTTGATGTATATGCATTATCAGATTCTGGTTCTACACATTTATATATATGCACAACTATAACTTCAAGGAAGAAAATGCAAGCTGATAGATTTGATTTTGAGATAGAGGTTATCAATCCCTTAGGCTATAGTGTGAGGATAAACAAAGTATACCAAAATTATCCAATTAGAGTTCATGACATAGAACTTCCTGCTAATTTAATCGAATTTCCATTTCATGATTTTAATGTAATATTGGGAATGGATTTGTTGTCCCAGCATCAAGCAGTTATGGATTGTCATAGTAAAGCTATGACTTTTAAGATTTTGGGTATGGTGAGGTTGTTGTACGGGGACAAAAACAATTTTATCCTTCTAGTTTGATTTTTGCTACTAAGGTTGAAAGGTTAATTAGGATTAATGTGAAGTTTATCTTGCTTATGTCATTGAAACACAACATTCAAGTAAGGCTTTGGAAGATATACCTACAGTGTGTGAATTTTTGGTTGTTTTCCCACAAGAATAACTAGGGTACTGCCAGAAAGAGAAGTAGAGTTTGTTATTGATATATTTCCAGGGATGACACTAATATCCATTCCACCTTATAGGATGGCACCTCAAGAACTAAAGGAGTTAAAGGTGCTACTTCAAGAATTTCTTGATAAAGGGTTTATTAGACCTAGTTTATCACCTTGGGGTGCATGAATTTTGTTTATTAAGAAAAAAGTTAGTACCCTAAGATTGTGTATTGATTACTAGCAGTTGAATAAGGTAATTGTTAAGAATAAATATCTGCTGCCATGGATAGATGACTTGTTTGATCAATTCAAGGGAGCAGGTATTTTTTCTAAGATTGATCATAAATCGGGTTATTATCAGATGAAATATAAAGAAGTTAATGTTCCAAAGACAACTTTTAGAACCCGATATATACATTATAAATTTCTGGTCATGCTTTTTTTTTTACTAATGCCCCGATAGCTTTTATAGAGTTAATGAATAGAGTCTTCAAATCTTATTTGGACAAGTATAAAGTCATTTTCATAAATGATATACTAGTTTATTCTAAGAATAGAGAGAAGCATGATAAATATTCAAGAATGTTGCTACAGATGTTGAGGGAGAATCAATTATATGCTAAGCTGCCAAAATGTCATTTCTAGTTGACAGAGGTAGCATTCCTATGCATTTGGTATCAACTGATGGTATCCATGAGGATCGTAGCAAAATTGAAACCATTTTGAATTGTTACTCATAAAAGAATGTCATGGATGTTCGGAGTTTCATTGGTTTAGCTAGTTACTATAGAAGATTTGTGCAAGGATTTTTGAAGATAGCACTTCCTCTAACTAAACTCCTTGAAAAGGAAACTAAATTTAAGTGGGATGATCTATGTCAAGCTAGCATTGAGCATTTAAAAGCTATGTTGACAGAAGCACCGATTTTAACACAACCAACTCCAGGTAAAGGCTATGTGATTTATAGTGATGCCTCTCACTAAGGACTTGGTTGTGTATTGATGTAACAAGGTAAAGTAATTACTTATGCTTCTAGGAAATTGAAACCGCATGAATTGAATAATCCCACATATAATTTGGAGTTGGAAGCCATTGTGTTTGCTTTAAAGATCTAGAGACATTACTTGTACGGTGAACGGTGTTATGTTTTCACTGATCACGAAATTTTGAAGTATTTGCCTGCGCAAAAAGAGCTAAACATAAGGCAGAGAAGATAGATTGAAGTAATTAAAGATTATGATTGTATCATCACTACCATCTTGGAAAAGCTAATGTACTAGCTGATGCTTTAAGTCGAAAGACTTTGGCATGTGTGCTACACATAAATTGTAATATATATATATGTGTGTATTATATAACTAAAAATGATATAATATGTTATGTTAGCGGAATTGAGAGTTGAGCCAACCTTGAGCAGAAAGTTATCAAAGCCTAAAAACAAAATCAAAAGTTATTGGAAGTGATGGAACAATTGCACAAAGGTGAAAAACTAGATTATGTTGTTTTAGAATGTGGTGGTTTGTATTGTATGAGTCAAATGTGTGTTCTAAACATTAAAGAGCTAAAGGAGGGTATTCTGAATGAAGATCACAATGCTACTTATACTATGCATCTAGGAAGCAATAAGATGTATTATGATCTAAAGCCTTCATTAGTGGTCTGGCATGAAAAGGGAATCACTAAATATGTTAGTTGATGTTTGATATGTCAGCAAGTGAAAGCAGAACACCAAGTTCAATCGAGTCTTCTATAGCCCATCTCAATACCAAAGTGGAAATGGGATAGAGTCACTAATAAGTGTATAATTGATGATATTTTTGCCCCCTATTTCTTAGTATATTTATTATCAAATTGAGTTTAATTTGTTTTTAAGTGCTTGCTAGGGTTGATTTTAGGAATCTTTTACACTTTGAGGCCTTATGGTCATTTAGGCTGGAATCATAGATGAAAGACAAGGGAAAGAGCTATTTTGGGCAATTTTTTCAAGTGACACGTTCAACGACATGGGCGTGCCACCATGTCATTTGCCCACCTTACAAAAGCCTTTGACACACCAGTGATATGCCTGTGTCATTGCCTATGTCCTTAATCTTGCATTACAGTAGCTATGAAACATCCGGTAGCTTGGCCATGCCGCTACCTGTGTCATGAATGTTGAAAAAATGTCATCATCGACGCACCCGGAGACATGACCGTGTCACTGGGCGCATCAGGCTAAATCTTTAGGTTATAAATTCTGAACTGAAGTACAAATTAGGGATCAAGCTTTTATCACTTAGAGGTGACTTCTTTAAAAGAAAGAGTTTGGCAACTAAGATTGAGGGTGAAGATCTAATTTATACAAGATTTAAATTAAGAATCAAGGATTGAAGTGAAAAAACACAAATCATTCATCATGGATTGTTTAAATTCTTTTACTAATTTCTTTTGTTTTAGTTTTTTGGTTATGAACATGATCAAATTATTTCTATCTAGATATTGATGAATCCTATCTTTATTGCATGGATTGAATAGTTTTTATTAAATTAAATCATTTAATTGAGTTGTCTTATTCTTATAATTCTTAATTGTTTTATTTCTAATTGATAATAGTATGCTTATTAATTGGTTGTAATTTTCATATTATTGACTTAAAAAAGCTTGATATGAACAAAATTCTCATAGGAGTTGAGGGTTGATTAGAGTGCTAGAGATAGACTTACAAGATCCTTTGGTTTATAATTCCTAGTTCCTATTGCATGATCTATTTAATTATGCTTGAAAAGAGATTCCTAGCATTATATTTAGTAATTAGGGATTAATTCACTCGATAGAGGTTTTGATCTAATTTAGAGGAATGCCAATTCAGCTCTATTATTTGATTTAATTGAATTAGTATTCATAAATATTCTTTATAGCTAGGGGGATTCAATATCTGGATGGTGTCTTTATCACCAATTCTTTTTGCACAATACTTAATTTTCATTAATTTAATTTATTAGGTAATTAATTTTTTTTATTTTAATCATCACTAGAATTATTGGATTGCTAAACAATAGTTGAAATTTGCACTAGTAATTGACCTTGTCCCTAGTGGAATGATATCTTACTCCCTATTTTATTACTTGTGCGACCTGTGCACTTGCGGTAGCATTACAATAGCACAAAGTCATCACCAATTCATCCATTTTTTATTATTTATTATCATTATTATTAAAAATAAATATTATATTTAAAATAAATACTTATAATTTCTTTTTTTCTTTTAACATATTATATTATTAAAATAGATAATAAATATAATATTACTAAAATAAATAAAAATTATTTTGGACTGTTTTAAATCTTTAGACTTAACTTAATTGCCTTCTAATTATTGTTGTACTGGACTTGGTAAAAAAATAAGGGTCTACAGGACCACATGATCCGGCATTGCATGACATGGCCCAAAATAATGATATTCTTCATCATTACCACGCCGGACCAGCTGGCGATCATATGGGAGCCAATAGAACTGCTCAAAAGGTATTAGAATCAAGATTTTATTGGCCCACTTTGTTTAAGGATAGTTATGACTTTGTAAAATTTTGTGATCATTGCCAAAGAATTGAAAACATCTCATTTCATGATGAGATGCCCCAGAATTGAATTCTGGTTTGTGAAGTCTTTGATGTATGGGGCATCGACTTTATGGGGCCGTTTCCTAGTTCCTTTGGTAACAAATATATTCTCGTAGCTATAGATTATGTTTCTAAATGGCCTGAAGCCCAAGCCTTAGCAACGAATGATGCTAGGGTAGTGATGAAGTTTTTGAAAAATTTGTTTTCTCAATTTGGTATGCCAAAAGAGATCATGAGTGATAGGGGTACTCACTTTTGTAACGCTCAGCTTGAGAAAGTTTTTAAAAGGCTAGGCATTACTCATAGGTTCTCTACTCCTTACCACCCCCAAACTAGTGGCTACGTTAAAAACACAAATAGGGAGATAAAAATAATTCTTGAGAAAACTGTAGAGTGATCCCGAAAGGATTGGTCTGAGAAATTGGACAATACCCTATGGGCCTTTAGGACAGCATTCAAAAATCCTTTGGGTACTATGCCATTTAGGCTAGTATATGGAAAGGCTTCTCATTTACCTATAGAAATTGAACATAACACTTATTGAGCTATAAAATAGATTAACCTTAATTTGGCTAATGCAGGTGAAAAGAGGAAATTGCAGGTCAATAAGCTAGATTGATGGAGATTGCAATCTTACGATAATGCAAGGATGTATAAGGAGCGGACTAAGAGATGGCATGATGCTTGCATTAAGGAACAAAAAGAGTTTCAAGCTGGAGATTAGGTATTATCTTATAATTTGAGACTTTGACTTTTTCCAGATAAGTTAAAATCTCAATGGTCTGGGCCATTTATGGTCAATGAAGTCTTTCCCTATGGAATGATAGAAATTACTCATCCAGAAAAAGGGTTTTTTAAGGTGAATGGGAAAAGGCTCAAATTATACTTAGGGGGAGAATTGAATGAGTTGTAGGAGATTTTATACCTCCAAGACTAGGGATAAATTGCTCCTGAACGTCCAACTAATAAGACGTTAAAGAAGTGTTGGGTGGGCGAAAACCCACCAATTTATTTGTTTTTAATATGTGTTTCTTTAATTTTTCATGTATTTAGTTAGTTTGTTTGATTTTTTATTTCTTCTCTCATTGTTTGGAGGTGTGTTATTCTAAGTTCATTTGAATATGCAGAGGAAAATTTTCTTTTGCTGGAAATTTGACTGAGTATTGTGAGCGGCAACTTGAGCTTGCTTTTGGACATACCCATATCAACCTGGGCATGTCATTCATTTTTTGAGACTGTTGCTACAATACGCCTAGTGACATGCCCGCGTCACTAGATGTGTCATTTAAATTACACCGCAGCAGCTACAACACGCCTAGTGATACGCCCGTGTCGCTCGATGTCTCATTTAAATTTCACCACAATAGCTACAACATTGTAGACCCTTATTTTTTGACCAAGTCCAGTCCAGTACTAACTAAAAGATGGTTTAGTCAAGGCTAAAGGTTTAAAATAGTTCGAAATATTTTTACAAACTTAAATTTTTATCTGGCACAATATTAAAATCTCAACATATAATAATTATTATTTATTTTAATAATATAATAAATAAAAAAAGAGAAAAAGAAAATATAAATATTTTATAAAACTATAATAATTATTTTAATAATAATAAATAATAATATATATAATGGATGAATTAGCGAGCTGCTGGCAGGCTGCGCCAAAACAAAATTTAATTCAGACAGTTTTAATTTTTCCTTAATCAAGAAGGACTAGGTTTTATTAATTGCCTATAAATAAGGGATTTAAAGATGAAAACAAGAATTTTGGACTTTGGAATTTCAGAAAAAAAAATGATAAAAAAACCCTAGCAATCAAAAAAATAAAAAAAATATCATATTCACAAGGTAGCAAGGCAGTGGATCTTGGTGGTAGCTCAGCCAAAATTTAAAGTTGAGCAGGAAATAGCTTGGTTCAATTCCTTCTATTTGGTGGAGCCTTCAAATGTAGGTAAGTTCATCTAAATTCAGTTTATTAAATCAATAATCACCTTCACTTCTCAAACAATTATCACAATATCCTAATTATCCAATTCCTTTTTTAATTTATTTCACACATTAGCTAAGATTTCAATTTAAGTAAATAATATAATCATCAAAACATTAATCTAATTTCTCAAACCCTAATTAGTTTCATAATTTTTCAAAACCCTAATCTATTTTTCAAAAGACTTAATATATTTTCTTAAATTTCCCAAACCCTAATAAATTTAACAAAATATAAAAAATACTAAATTGTTTTCCTAAATCTCCAAAACACTAAAACCCTAATCCTATTTTTTCTAACATCTAAAAATCTTAATTCTCTTTATAAACCTTACTCTTGTTTTCCCTAAAACCTAAAAATCCTATTTTTTCATCCCTATAACTTAAAGTCATAATTTTCTTCATAAAAACCCTAATTTCAAGCATAAACCCTAAATTGATATATTTATTGCTTTATTCAAGATTAAAGTCTTAGGCATGATTGCTGTATGTCTTGAATGAATATTTTAATTTTATGAATGATTTATTTTCTATTACTCATGATGAATGGTTGAATGACTTAATTTGTTTATTTTATTATTTTAATTATTTTAGTTTCCAAAATGTAAGATGTATGTTTCCACCTTTTGGGTACCTCATTAGTTAGGTTTAATGTAATTTAATTTATTTTAGATTTTGGGATTAGTGTAAAGGGCATGTTTTCCACCAAAAGGTGGGTGTCTTATTTTATTTTGGATATTATAAGGGCATGTTTCCATATTATATGGGTGCCCATTTATTGTTTTGCTTGGACATTCTTTGATTTTAATACAATAAATATTTATTTACTTTAATATTTGTATAATATGGATAATTATATAATAAGTTAAGAATTTTATAATATTAAGATCTAAAAAGGAGGCCGGTTACAATGAACTGGGTGCTGTGGGAGTGCTGGGTCATTCTCACCTTTTCCACGCATACCAACTTTCCGAACCCATTAGGGGGTTGGAAATTCCTTAGGAATCGAATCATCCACCCCCTTTTTTTTCCAGGCCTGTCCGGGTGGTGACTCTATTTTCTCCAGATTTAGGCCTGTGTTCTCTAAGGCTCTGAACCTAACAATGCCAAAGTCAAAAGAACTATTCCCCATGGGAGTGGAGGTGAAAATTCCCGCTCACAGTGGTGACTCCATTAGGGATAAGAGAAGTTGATTTTGTTGGTCCTTATAATATTTTATTCTTTCTTATTATGATATTATCCATTGCATCATGTAGATTGCATTTAGTGTGTGAGTCAGGACGCTCGTGTAACCCATGTTGTGTTATGTAAGGGATACCATACTTTCACTCAAGGTATGGAGATCGAGCATGGCATAACCACTCATAACCTTGCAACCTTTGGTATATACTTACTATGGGAGACTAAAACTTTTCAACCCAAAGATTTAAGCTCATGTAGTTGATCTAGTTATTTTCCTTAGGTTTCTACCCCAAATGCTTGTTGTTTCACTATGGTTAAATTATCTTGGTTTAAATCATGGCTTGTTTGGTTTATTCATTTTCTAATATGACCTACCTATATTGAAAGCTTGAAAAATAAATTTTTTTCCTTTAAATCCAAAAGACCAAATCTCAAAATTTTTAAAATTTTCAAGTTGGTCTTTCAACATTAAGTCTTTCAAGATGGGTCAAAAAACTTCCACCTTATGGCCCAAAACTTTCAAAGCCCCAAAGCTTTGCAATAAAATTATCTTTCATCAAAGATTACAAAGAGAGCTTACAAACTATATAGGTCAATTATGGAATACCAAAAAAATCAATTGTAAGCCTAATTTGTACCAAAGAAATATTAATCATGGGCTTGTTTTGCATGAATCATTAGTCACTTTTTCAAATGAGAAATCTTTTTATAATAAACCTCTTAATTTAGTTTTAATCCAATACAGCATAAAAACTATTTTAATTGATTGAATGGATTAAAGCCTAATTAATGGAAATTATCATGAACTGATTTCCATTTTTAAAACTATAACTATTGGTTAAAATTGTCCGAGGGAATTTTTCAAAAATAAAATATCCCATGTTGATATTTTGTTGACCATACACCTAAGAAAAGAGACTCACCATTCATTTGTGAAAGTTATAAGGTTTGAAGGAACATCCTAATTATCTTGATTGCTTGTTATTTGTGCATATATGCATTGCATTACATATCATTGATCCTTTCTGGCTTACAGACCTGAAGTACAACAGTTTGAGAGCGTATGACAATCCAACTTACCCCAGTGATGTAGAATCCAGTAGCAACTCAATTATCTTCTCACCAATAGCAATGCATCCTGAACATATTCGAAGGATGGTGGACGATGCCCTCAATTCCAAGATGGAAGAACTAAAGGAGGTCATGGATAAAGCTATGAGGAGCCAACTGGCTTCACTTTTGGGGAACACTGCTGAGGCATCTACCAGTATAAAGAAATTGAAAGACAAGGGAAAGGCTAAGGTTGGTGAGGTAGCCTTTAATGATGATAAAGTAGTTGTTGATGATGATGATGACTAGGCTCAACACTTCCAAGATTCTCAAGATAAGAAAGAGCCAAAGGTTGTGGAAAGAGCAACTGCGAAAAAGACCGAAACATCTGATATGGAGAAGATGGTTGTTGATTTAGAGAAGAACTTTGAAAAGAAGTTGAAAGCTGATGAAATGTCAGAAATAGAGAAGTTGTTCGAACAAGATGAGGAGGTCCCTTATAAGTTTAAGATGCCTTCCTTCGCTAGGTACAATGGTACGGGAAATCCTCACTTGCATGTTAAGTAGTACATCACTGCTATGTAATCTGCCAGAGCTACTAAAGCTTAAACTCTAAGATATTTTATGCTCTCATTGGATCTTGTTGTGCCGAATTTTTTCAATACCTTGGAAGAAAGTACCTAAAGAGATTGAGATACGATATATAAGGCCTTCATCCAGCAGTGTGGGTACAATGTCGAGCTGGAAGTTACTTTGATGGAGGTGGAGATTATCAGGCAAAAACAAAATGAATGTTTTGTCGATTATGTGAAGAGATGGAGAAATAAGGCTGCACTTCTCAAAAGGAGACCTAATGAGTCAGACCATATCAGGATGATAGTCAAAGGTGTCCTTCCTAACCTCCGTGAAAGGCTTTCTCATACCCTTATAAGGGATTTTAAAGATCTTCTCTAAGCTGGATTGTAAATAGAAGAGTAGGAAAGTGAGAAGAGCCATTTTTCTACAAAATGAAATTATCAGTCTGGCAATCAAAGTACACATAAGGAAGTTGATGTTAATGCAACTGGTCAAGGAAGTAGAAGACAATTTTCAGAGTTGGGGAGACCTCTATCTTGGGTTTTCAAAAAGTTACTGAAAAGGGATTGTTACAACCATTGGCTCCTCGACCCTTGCCGAATCCATTACCTCCAAACTTTGATACCAAAGCTTTTTTTCAATTTCATTAAACTCAAGGACATGAGACGGATTGATACACTCGATTAAAGCATGAGATCCAAGATTTGATCGACAGTGCTAAGCTACATGAACCTTATAAGCCCAGTACAAAGGATAATCCTTTGCCTATGTTCAACAGAATGCCACCACCAGCAACCTTCATGGTAGGAAGAGGATTGGAGGATGATTTTGTCTTATCCTCTCTCAAGATAAGAGTATTGAAGATGTGAAGAGAGAAGAAGCTCAACCCAATGAACTTCCGTTAGCTTGAATGTTGCTTTTATATTTTGCATTATTTAATATTTAATTGGAACAATTATGCTTTTTCAAATTATGTTTGTTCAAATAAATTATTTTCATTAAATTTTCATGGTATTTGTTCATTTTGGTGCTCAACCAATGATGAATTTAACTTGATTTTCATAAATTAGCGTATCTATGTATCATAATTTGAATGACTTTACTAGGTGAGGGAATTGTTCTATAGCATAGAGTTGCGTATGCTTACTTAGAGAGGGCTCCTGCCTAATGACCTTTGTCTAGATCCTAATCGATCTTAGAACATGCTTTGACAAACTTTTGAGGCAAAATTTAATTCTACTTATTTAAGAGAGAGATTATCTAGGCATTGTTTGATAAGCATACAACTATTATCCACCCAATTAAATATCAATCCCTAGTTGTCCCTTTGAGCCTTCATAAAATTTTAGCTTACTCTTCATTGGCTAGTAAACCCAATGACGCTGCTGTTATACTTTTGACAAGTCTTATGATTATTAAGGTAAAGAGGCAAGAAGATCAAAGAAAAGAATAAGTAGTCAAGACTATAAGGATAGTTAAAGTTTTCAAGACCATAAGGGTAGTTGAAGTTCAGCTGATACTAGACCTAATATCTCTGATTCACTAAGAAGAAAGGACAACAAAGTATTTATCCTCACTGAATTAGACTTACTCTACTTCACTCATCCATAGATAGAAGTATAGAATGGTGCAAGCAAGACAATTCTTTTGGAGCTAGGACCCAAAAAAATGGGACCTGAGTTTGTGCAAAAGCAAAAGGAAAAGATGAAGATCATTTTAATCATTTCATATTTCTTCCAAGGATATAGAAGGAAATTGGAGCATAGCAAGTTTGCTCCCAGCTGCCTATGGCTCTAACAGAAGATTTTGGTGTGAAGGTTTGTCAGAAATGTCACATCAGCTCCAATCTCAAAATGGCCTTCGCTTAAAACATATCCCTTATAGACCCCCTTAAAAAGCCCATTAAAACCTGTTGATCTCTCTTGCTAGATAAAGTCTATTAGTGGAAATAGTTTGAATAAGCATACATATGAGATAGACAATATTCAAATTCAATGAGACCTTTGGCCAATAATGTGTATGTGCCTATATGAAGTGCAATAGTTCTTACTCAAATAGAAATGATTCCTAATTTTAGTACAGTAACTATGGTTGTTATGTTATAAATATGTTAATTTTCCTGAGGTATAATGACACTAATTTGAAAAGGCCAAAATATGATTTTAAGATTTTAAAAAAGTGTTTCTGTCATACAAAGCCTTCAAGTTAAGGGAAGCATATTGAACCATTGAACCTTGAAGGACACATTGGGCAAAGTAAATGATTATTGGCAAGGTTATGAAGAAGCTACTGATTGACGTGTTGAATCATAGTTTGAAATGGATGTATCTCTGACTATGCCGCTTGGGCCTCACCACTCATGTTTTCAACATCTTGGAAATAAAGCCATAAATGTGAATTTTTCTTCCACTCCAATGCAAGATCTGAACGAGCATCTGGAAGGAATCCGTGAGAGCACTTCAGCTGTTCACCTTAGTCTGTGAGTCAATAGAACCACTGTAATTATCATCCATGCATATCATTCATACAAAAGCATATCGCACTGTATTTTTGTCTTGTGTTATCTATTTTTTGTCAAGGTAAACAACAATACTCTATGAAGCAAACATGATGCAGATATGGAGTCAAGGAGCATGGAAGGCCCATTGCTTGAGAAAAATCCAATCATTTTGAAAAAAAGAAGAAATGCATGCTTGTGTAAAGAACTAGACAAAATACAAACATCAATCAGAGCATACATGGGAATAAAATCATTGGTTTGAGCCTATACAGGTGGCAAAACTTCCTCTTTTCAATTTTTGAGTTCATGCATGTATAAAATATTTTCAAACTTACTTTCAATATTTTCCACGCAGGGGGCAAATAGAGGATACAAGGACTAGCTAAAAAATAGCTAAATTTTTTACTGTGAGCGGGAATTTTTGACCCCACTCCCATGTGAAATGGTTCTTGTGACTTTGGCATTGTTAGGCTCAGGGCCTTAGAGAACACGGTCCTAAACCTGGAGAAAATAGAGTCCCCACTCGAATGAGCCGGGAAAAAAAATGGGTGGATGACTTAACTCTTAAGGAATCCCCAACCCCCTAATGGGTTTGGAAACTTGGGTACGCGTGGGGAAGGTGTAAATGACCCAACACTCCTACAGCGCCCGGTTCATTAGAATTGACCTCTTTTCAGATCTAAATATTATTAAATTCTTAACTTATTATAACATTATCCATATTACACACATATTAAAGTAAATAAATATTCATTGTATTAAAATCAAAGAATGTTCAAACAAAACAATAAATGGGCACCCATATAATATGGAAACATGCCCTTACGATATCCAAAATAAAATAGGATGCCCCACCTTTTGGTGGAAAACATGCCCTTTACATTATTCCCAAAATCCAAAATAAATTAAATTACATTGAATTTAACTAATGAGGCACTATAAAGTGAAAACATACCTCTTACATCTTGGAAATTAAAATAATTAAAATAATAAAACAAACAAATTAAGTCATTCAACCGTTCGTCATAAGCAATAGAAAATAAATCATTCATAAAATTAAAATAACCATCCAAGATATAAAGCAATCACACCCAAGACTTTAATCTTAAATAAAGCAATAAATATATAAATTTAGGGTTTATACTTGAAATTAGGTTTTTTCTGATGAAAATAATGACTTTAAGTTCTAGGGATGAAAAAATAGGATTTTTAGGTTTTAGTGAAAAAAGATTAAGGTTTATAAAGAGAGTTCAGATTTTTAGAAATTAGGAAAACTATGGTTAGGGTTTTAGGGATTTGGAGATTTAGGAAAATAGTTTAGGACTTTTTATAATTTGTAAAACTAATTAGGGTTTGGGAAATTTAAGAAAATAGATTAAGTCTTTTGAAAAACATATTAGGGTTTTGAAAAATTATGAAACTAATTAGGGTTTCAGAAATTTGATTAATGTTTTGATGATTATATTATCTACTTAAATTTAAATCTTGGCTACTATGTGAAATAAATCAACAAAAGGAATTGGACAATTAGGATATTATGATGATAGTTTGAGAAGTGAAGGTGATTATTTATTTAATAAACTAAATTTAGATGAACTTAGCTACGTTTGAAAGCTCCACCAAATTTAAGGAATTGAACCAAGTTATTGCCTGCTCAACTTTAAATTCTGGCCGAACTACCACCAAGATCCACTACCTTCTTGCCTTGTGAATTAGATAGTTTTTGATTTTTTTTATTGCTATGGTTTTTCGATCATTTTTTGTTTTTGATGTTCCAATGTCCAAAAGTCTCATTTTCATCATTAAATCCCTTATTTATAGGCAATTAATAAAGCCTAGTACTTCTTGATTAAGGACAAATTAAAACTGTCTGAATCAAATTTAGTTTTTGAAAAATTGGCAAGGCAAGTGAGCGCGGGCTGTGAGGGATGTGGGTGAATTGGCAAGGCCAATTCCCCGCAGGCCGCCTGCAGCTCACCAATTCGTCCATTATATATATATATTTTATTTTTATTTTTATTATTAAAATAAATACTATATTTTTATAAAATATTTATATTGTCTTTTTATCTTTTTTATTTATTATATTATTAAAATAAATAATAATTATTGTGTTGAGTTTTTAATATTATGCCAAACCAAAATTTAAGTTTGTAAAAATATTCTGGACTATTTTAAACCATTAGCCTTGACTTAACCGTCTTTTAAGTAATGTCAAACTGGACTTGGTAAAAAAATAAGGATCTATAAACACGCCCATGGACATGCTGTGTCCCTAGTTGTGTCATTTTTGCTAAAATTTAAGGAGTCCCAGTAGCACCAACACGCTCAGTGACACGCCCGTGTCACTAGATGTATCATTTTATTTAAGTCTCAGTAGCTACAACACGCCTATAGACACAGTCGTGTCTGTGGGCATGTCAACACACTGTCTTGATTTAAATAGAATTTTCTCTCTTCTCTCTCCCTCTTTGTCGATTTTATCTCAAAATCATCCTAATCTCACACTCAAATTCACACACCCACTCATCCTAGAGGAGATTTCGATTCCCATTCCAAGTTTTAGAGAGGATTTATGTATTTTTCATTCGATTCTGTCACAGCCTTCACTCCTACTCTTAGGTATGAACCCTAACTCTTGCAATTTTATTTTTTTCCTTTGAAAGTCCTTATGGATTTCTTGTATTTTTAGAGATTCTTATAGATTCTGAGGTTTAACCCCAGTTTTTAAAGATTTATTGTGCTTTACTAGTCAGGTTTTTGGGAATTCTTTGGCTAGGTTTGTATTAAGTATATCTATGCACTATTGATTATTTGTTTATGCACCCATTTAGCAATTTCTTTGTTTTAACTTATTGGGCTATAGAAACAAATAGAATTGGAGTGTTGCATTATGTATTTCATTGTTACTGGATGCATTGATTTAGTTTCTTTTTGTGGATTTCACCATTCTATTGCTATTATTGGTTTACATGTGTTGGTATAATTGGCATTATTTCTTTTGGATTACATTCTATGCTATGTTGTTATAATGCAGTATTTCAGTAACCCTATCCCATGTTTTTGGTATTACTGTTGTTTTTGAGGCTAGTCATTTTTATTATGTAGTTCATGGGCCCTCATAAACAAATGGATTCCAAGTTCCCCACAAAAAGGGCTAAAGGGGAAGGCAGCTTAAACCAACCCACTACACATCTAATTTCTAAATTTATGGCCAGCCACAAGTGCATTTGATTCTCGAATCTAGAAAAAAGGAAGTGGTTTGAATCATTAGGAAATAAGGATTGGTCTCCTCCTAGAATTTTGGATTGGGGTGCTATTGAATAAGCAAACATTGTGGCAGAGATACAAAATTTGATAAACTAACTGGGATGAGAACAACTCTTTTCCATCAATGAGCCTTCATATAGAGAATTAACACTGGAATTCTATTCTACTTTCCAATTTTACAAAAACAAGATCTCAATTATCGAGCCGGCAATAAAGTTCTGGTTGGGAGGACAGTGATTCCTCATGAGTATTAATGAACGTGGCATGCATTTAGGGTTATTTACTGTGGAGGAGGTGCAATTGTTGAATATCTTGATTTCAAGGTAGACTTTGAGGAGTACTATGTTATTCCTCCCAAGGTTTGGAGCACATTTGCACCAAATACAGCCAAGTATCAGCCTAAGGTGTCCAAGGTATCAATTTTTGAATCCTTTCCTTATCGAGTGGTACATAATCTTTTGGTTCACACTATTGCAGCTTGACATAGTAGTATGGGGGTGGTTGGCTTGAGGGAGTTATTCTTCTTGAATTGCATGGTTTAGAAAATCCGATGCAATATAGCTCAAGCTATCACCCATTTTTTCTGCAAGCAGTCTAGAAAGGGGTACTGGGTAACTTACATGGTGGCATGTATGTCACAAGACTAGCTCGCAGTTTGGGTGTGTTGGATGGATGCCTCCCAATGACTGTGGATGGGTTCCCTAAACTTTTGAATGATGATTCTAAATAAGTAACCAAGGGTCGGCATCACAAATATTTACCTTCGCGTCAAAAAACCAGCATTAGTTCAAACAAGTCGGGCTCTTAAAAAAAGTCAAAGAACTTATGAGAAAATTTACACTTTCTTACTTTGTTCATGACTTTTGAGTTCTTGGATTTTTATGCTCAATCTTTTAACTTTGGATTTTTAAATTTTATATCCATAAAATTTTTATTTTGAAACTTCTTAACTCAGCTATCATGTTTGAGAATTAGTTTTTAGTTGAGAATGTAAGGTTTTCTGATTCGAGTATTGTGAAACTTTTCTTTTCTTTTTTGGATATAGAGGGGTCCTTCATTTTTGCTTATTATAGTGATTTACTTTGCTTGAGAAAAAGCAAAAACTAAAGTGTGAGGGAATTTGATAAGTGTATAATTGATGATATTTTTGTCCCTATTTCTTTGTATATTTATTGTCAAATTGAGTTTAATTTGTTTGTTCAAGTGCTTGTTAGGGTTGATTTCAGGAATCTTTTACCTTTTAGGCCTTATGGTCATTTAGGCTGGAATCACAGATGAAAGACAAGGAAAAGAGCTATTTTGGGCAAATTTTTCAAGTGACATGCTCAATGACATGTGTGTGTCAATGATTGTGTCGTTTGCCTACCTTACAAAAGCCTTCAACACCCCCAGTAACATGCCAGTGTCACTGCCCATGCTCTTAATCCTGCATTACAGTAGACATGTCCAACAGCTTGGACGTGTCATTGCTTGTGTCATCAACGTTGAAAAAACATCATCATCGACACGCCCAGAGACATGGCCGTGTCACTGGGCGTGTTAGGCTAAATCTCTAGGTTATAAAATCTAACTGAAGTGAGAATTAGGTATTGAGTTTTTATCACTTAGAAGTGACTTCTTTAAAAGAAAGAGTTTGGCAACAGAGATTGAGGGTGAAGTTCCAATTTATACAACATTTAAATCAAGAATCAAGGATTGAAGTGAAGAAACACAAATCATTCATAATGGATTGTTTGAATTCTTTTACTTATTTCTTCTGTTCTAGTTTTCTGATTATGTACTGAATTATTTCTATCTAGATATTAATGAACCCTAGCTTTATTGTATGTATTGAATAGTTTTTATTAAATTAAATCATTTAATTGAGTTGTCTTATTCTTATGATTCTTAATTATTAATTTTCATTTGATAATAGTGTTTTGATCAAATATATATACATGTTTAGGTTAATTTTATTGGCTTTAAATTAAATTTTTTTTAATTTGTGTATAAAGTTTGCTTGAAGTGTTTGATTTAGATGGAAGTGCAAAAGAATGGATTGATAGATCAAAATGATGGAAAAACATGAGAAATGGCCAAGAAACTTCAAGGCTTGGCTGTGTCCCTCATCCAAGGCAAGAGGCGTGAACCACTCACATGACATGGGCTGAGGCAACTTGGCTTGGCCGTGTCCTTCAAAAAAATTGGGCAGAGGTAGACACTAGTAGAAGACATGGCCAAGCCATTTATCAAGTCACAAGACACAGCCAAGGCCTTGGTCGTGTCCCACTTGATGAAACTAAAGAGCAAAGAAAAAGGAAGAGGTGAACAAAAGTAGAAGATACGACCAAGCCACTGGCTGTGTCACATGACATAGCCAGTGACTTGGCCATGTCACACTTGGAAAAGAAGAAGAAACATGGGTAGCTATGGACACGGCCTTAAGGCTTAGCCATGTCCCAAGAAGAATGAGCGACACAGCCAAGTCACTCAAGGCTTGGTCGTGTCTTATATGGTGGATAGATTTATGAGGGGCAAATAGGGGACAAAAGACTCTTTCTTTTTTAAAAGAAATATTAAAAATGTGTAAAAGGTGGATGGATTTATGGGAAGAAATATAAAATAAAGAAAAAGAGGGAGACAAAGAGTGGTGTGTGAGTTGGCAAGACATGGTTGGTGTCTTAGAAAATGGAAATGAATTAGAAGTGGAGGGATGGAGTGACATACACGTTTGGTTTATTGAGGAGCTATCTAGTTCTTTTTTTTTTCTTATTTTGAAGAGGAGACACCCTTCTCTCTTCATCTTCATTTTCCATTCATCTTTCATTTCTTCCATAGACAAGATTTAATCAAGTTTGGGAATCAAATTTAGTGAGCAAGCTCCTTAGAAGATTAGGGTTTGAAGAAAGCTTGATTGGAGTTGTAAGCTTGAGAGAGTTACCATTCCATCCTTCAAGAAGAGAGCCGTTGATTGAAGAGGGCTTGGAAGTTGTTAATCGTACATCAAGGTGGAAGCTAGGAGGAAGACAAGTAGTTTAACTCTTGGAGTCTACAAGGGGTTTTTCATATTCTCTCTTTTAATTCATTTCTAAATTTTTGTTGTATTATTATGAATATTAATATTGCAATGTATAATTTTGATTTGATGAACATTGAGATGGATATTTGTTTTAAACTGATGATGAGCTAATTTACTCATGCCTTGGGTTGTAGTAGATTTGATTAAATGACTTGATTTGATAATTCCATTAGTATACCTTGTTATTGGTTGATTGCATTGGACTTAAAGTTAGTTTGATAGATTGGCTACCTATTAATCACTTAATATTGAACGATGGACCGAGAGGTGAAATTCGATATCGGAACTATGTAATTAACCACCCTAAGAATGAATTAGAAATATAAGTTCTAGGGTTTATTAAATTTGCAATTTCAAAATAATTTATTGTTGTTAATTCATGAATGTGAAAACTAATGAATTGGTAATTATCAATTAAACTCGAGGAATAAATTAAAATATAAAGTTATATTAATGGATAATTTGAGAATCAAGATTTAATTAAATTGATCTACAACCCTAGGCATTCCTAGCATTGAATTAATCTTACACAGTACTACTCATTTTTACTTTCAAATTTTAGTTACAACTCACCAATTCAATAACACACTTAATTTTAATTTATTTGTTAATCAAACTATTGCAAAACAATTCCTTCCTTGTGAGATGACCTTGGGGCGATCATCGTTGCTATAATTACCTTGTATACTTGTGAGTGTTGCTTTGTAGTAGTAATTAATCAAGCGCAACAAATAGCATGCTTATTAATTGGTTACAATTTTCATATTATTGACTTCAAAAAGCTTGATATCAACAGAATTATCATTAGAATTGAGGGTTGATTGGAGTGCTAGAGCTAGTCTTACCAGATCCTTTGGTTTATAATTCCTAGTTCCTATTGCATGATCTATTTAATTATGCATGAGAAGAGATTCCTAGCATTCTACTTAGTGATAAGGGATTAATTCACTCAAGAGAGGTTTTGATCTAATTTAGAGGTGTGACAATTCAGCTCTGTTATTTGATTTAATTGAATTAGTATTCATAAATATTCTTTATAGCTAGGGGGATGCAATATCTGGATAATGTCATTATCATTAATTCTTTTTGCATAATACTCAATTTTTTGTTAATTTACTTTATTAGGTAATTCATTTTTTATTTTAATCATCACAAGAATCATTGGATTGCTAAACGACAATTGAAATTTGCCCTAGTAATTGACCTTGTCCCCAGTGGAACGATATCTTACTCACTACTTTATTACTTGTGCGACCCGTGCACTTGTGGTAGCATCGCCATATCATAAAGTCGTCACTAGTCATCATGGATTTTGTGATTGGTCTTCTGAAAACCCAAAAAAGGCATGATGCAATTTAGGTTATTGTTGATAGGTTGAATAGATCATATCATTTCCTTCTAATTCGGACTGACTATTCATTAGATAGACACACAGAATTGTATAGTAATGAGTTAGTCACCATGAATTTTGTGATTGGATTAACCCTGCTTTGCTTGAAAGAATTAGGTAAAAGTACGCTTGTGGGACATAATCTCATTAGGCAAATTTTATACAGATTTGAAGCGATGAGACATTGAGTATAATGTGGGTGATAAGGTGTTCTTAAAAGTATCGCTATGGAAGAAGGTCCTCCATTTTTGAAAGAAAGGAAAACTAAGTCCTAGGTTTATTAGACCATATAAGATACTAGAATGCGTGGACCAGAAGCATATCAACTGGCTTTACTATCAGAACTAGCTAATATTCATAATATATTATATGTGTCGATGCTCAAAAGATATAAATTAGACCCTTCACATTTGATACAAGGGGAGTTTATTGAAATCCAGCCAAATTTGAGTTATGAAGAAGAACCAGTGGCTCTCTTAGCATGTGAAATAAAGGATGTTAGCCAAACTATTGGCCTCTATTTTAATTCTATGCAATCAAATTTAATTGGACTAATATTTTTACCAAGCTACATTTTACAGAACTTAAATTTGTTGAAAAGTTTTTCAGAGTCTAACTAGACCAAATAGACATGCCGACCAGACTTAGAGAGTAATTGGTCATATTGAGCATAACTTATCATTCTTGACCGAACCTGCTTAAAGTTAGAGTCCACGAATGACCAAACTGCCTAGCAAGAAAGGGATAAGCATGAATGTTCCAAAACCATGCTAAATGGACAAGAGTGTGCTACAACAAAGAACCGAGCATGAGCTAACCAGACAAAGCACAACGAACTAAGTAGATCGAGCATTAGCTAATAGAATCGAGGATGAGCAGAATAGGCCAAACTTAAACCAAAATATCCAGAAGAGCACACGCTCATTGTCACTCTCACTTTGTGAATGGACTACATGTCCCGACTAGACTATTTTAAAGTTCGAGCATACCGAGCTCCAGTTAAATCCTCAAAACATCCAGTAGAGCTCATAATCACTGATTACTCCAAAAACTTCAGCATACCATGGTAATTACGACCAGAGCTGATGTAGTTCGATCACATCGAGCTAGAGCTAAATATTAAACAAGTTTTAGCAGAGTTCACAATCACAAATGCTCTCAAAATCTCAACATACCAGACAAAAATTGACTGGACCAAATTGGTCCCGATCATACCAGTAGTACGGAGTTCAAAAATTATAGTTGTTGCTTATCCATTCAATTAGTGGATGCCATGCGTATTAGCCATTGAAGAACTTTTGTCAGAAAGAATGGAGAGCATGGCCGGACTGAGCCTAGTCCAACCATGCTGAGCCCGAGCTAACAGGACCAAAGGTAGTCCGACCATGCCAAGCCCAAGTCAACCATACCAAAGGCAGTCTGACCATTAACTTGCCCCGAAAAGTGATTAAAGCGGGAGACAAGAATCAAACATGTTGGCTCCCACTCCAAATGGATAGTTAAAGACTTGAAGGCTATAAATACCACAAGTAATCACATTTTTCTAAAAGATTGTTATTGTAATAGCCAAGTTTAACATCTTTCATTTTCTTATATCAAAATTTCTACTTGTACTCTTTGAGTGTTGGGTCTGATCATTGAAACACCATTGTAAGTTTGAGTCTGAGATTTGAAAAACTTAGGTTATATAGAGTGAGGGTTGTGAGGGAAATTCTCAAACCTTATAAAAGTTCGGTGGAGCTTGTGAAAACACCAAGTTAGAGTTGAGCTTGTAAATACTCAAGATTAGTGGAACCTTAACAAGTTGTTATGGAGGTAGATGTAGGATTGAGGTAATTTGAACCACTATAAAATTAATGTGTTCATTTTTCTCTACTTTACTCCTTTCTTGCTTTGTTTGATTTTAAATTTTTAATTTGCCATCACTTCTTTAAATTAATCAATCCCCCCTCTTGGTTGTCATCTTTGGACAACAATTTATATCAGAGCCTCAAAATTTCAAAAAGCTTAATTTTGATATTTGATCCACAATGGCAACCACCTATTCATCTACCTTAACTTCTCATTCTCATGGAAATCTCAACTCTTATCGAACAGATTACTCTTGTTGGAAATAAAGATGAATTTGTTTCTTGATAGTGAGGGAATTGAGATTTGGAAATTTGCTCAAAAAGAGTGGAAATCTCCTACTTATGAGTTTGATAGTATTCAAGTATCTCTTCCTAGAGAAGAATGGACAGATTCTTTAGGAAGAGCTTACTACAATAATAGTAGAGCATCTTCCATCTTGGTGAATTTCATATCTAGAGAAGAAGTTGGAAGAATCCAACATCTTACTTGTGCACATAGCATTTAGAAAACTCCTAAGAATTATCATGAGGGTACTACCCAAGTGGGGTTCACCAAAACACAAATACTTGTACATGAGTATGAACTCTTCAACATGAAGCCCAATGAAAATGTCACCGAAATGACAAATCGGTTACATGTTATTGTCAACAACTTGAAGAAATATGGAAAATGTATTATCATGATGATGTTAATAGCAAAATATTGAGAACACTAAGAGACAAGAAGAACTTTGAATCAAAAGTCTTTTAAAATGAAGAAGCTCATGATCTTAGTACACTAAGAATTGATGAGCTAGTTGGCAAGCTCCTCACCTTAGAATTGCATACTGAGAAAGAAGTTGATAAGGGTAAGAAGGACAAGAAGAAAGCTATAGCTTTCAAAGTCACCAAAGAAGTTGAGAGCTCAAGTGAAAAAGATAGTGATGATGATGATGAAGAAATGGCCATGCTATCTAAAAGATTAAGGGAATGGAAAAGAAAGGGGAGATTGCAAGCAAAAGGTAATTCCTCCAAATTCTCTTTCAAAATAAGGAGAAGAAGAATGAAGTAAAATTGTCTGATTATGGCAAACAGGGTCCCATCAAAATGGATTGCTTCAAAATCAAGAATAAAAAGAAATGGGACAAGGAGAAGAAGCAATCTCTCAAAGCCACATGAGATGATGACTCTTCAGGTGAAGAAGAAGAGGAGGAAGAGCAAGGAATTGCAAATTTTTGTCTCATGGCTATTAGAGACGATGATGATCACAACAATAATGTGAGTACTTAATCCTTGAACTTGAATGCATATATTGATAATGTTTTAGATGATAGTGTGTTAGTTGAGCATATGAACCTAAGAGTCTAAAAATATTATTCAACGATGAATTTTTATAAAGAAAAATATTCTAAGCTAGAAAAAACCTTTATTTCTTTAAAGAATTTTACATTAGAATTAAAGATTTCAAATGAACAATTATGAAATCAATAGATGAAATGTCAAAAAATTCATCTAGCTTAGAGAAAATTTCTAAGGAAAACAACACTTTGAAAGAAGAAATAAATGATCTAAAAAATTCTATTTCAAAGTTTCACAAAGGTAAGGAAGCTTTGGTTACATTGATTAGTGTCCAAAGGTCACCTTCCTTCAATCATGGCTTAGGGTTCAATGGCTCATCTACTACTTCATCTAAAGCACCAGTATTTGTTAAAGCATCTACAACTCAAACATCTAGTGTTGAAGTTGTAAAGAATACACATGCACACCCCAAGCCTAAAAATCCTAAAAGACAACTCTAGGCTCACTAAGCTCTTGAACTAAGTTTTCAAGAGCAAATTATGCATACATGTGCAAAAGGCATGAACACAAACACAAGTATGCACATAAACAATCGTATCACACATGCACACGTGTAATTGTCAAGTTAATTCTTTAAGGTTCAATAGAAAAAGGATGCAAAAACATAAAACCTTTTATCAATGCCAATATTGCATGAAATTTGAACATAAAAGTAAATTTGTTACATTAGAAAGGCTCACCTTAAATTAAAGGATCCTTCTACTACTAACCCCTAAGGACCCAAGTCCATTTGGTACTTAAAAGAAGTTAAATTTTATTTTTTATAGGCATACCTGAAGTCTAATATCAATGAAAGTGTTTGGCCTATAGATAGTGGATGCTCAAGGCATATGACCAGTGATGAAAAAAATTTTATAATATTTACTTACAAGTAAGTAGATAATATAACTTTTAGGAACAGTGCTAAAGGAAAAATTATAGGGATTGGCTCTATTGGTATGCTTGGTAAAAACTTAATTGATGATGTGTGGTTAGTTGATGGATTGAAACATAAATTGCTTAGTGTTAGTCAATTATGTGACAAAGAATATAATGTCAATTTTAATTCTAAAGCAAGCAAAATTACTTATTCTAGTGATGAACTTGCATTCAATGTAGGTAGAATTGGTAACGCATATAAAATTGACCTATACTCTAAAAATACTTTTGAATGTTTAGTCACTATTAGCAATGATACTTGGTTTTGGCATAGAAGACTAGGACATGATAATATGGACTAATTACAATGTCTATAAAAAGAAGAACTTATAGATGGTCTCCCTAAAATAAAATTTAACAAAGATGAAATTTGTGAACCATGTCAACTTGGGAAATAACACAAGAGTTATTTGAAGTCCAAAAATATAGTAAGTAATTCTAGAATTTTAGAATAATACATTTGGATTTGTTTAGACTAAACAGAGCTGCTAGTCTAGGAGGTAAGTTATATGCATTTGTACTTATTGATGATTACTCAAGGATTACATGGTTAATTTCTTAACTCAATAGAATGAAGCTTTTTATTATTTCAAAATTTTTGCAAAGAGAGTTCAAAATAAAAAAGGCTATGTGATCTCATCTATTAGAAGTGATCATGGCAAAAAATTTTAAAATGAGAACTTTGAAAATTTTTACAATGAACTTGGTATTTCACATAATTTTTCAGCTCCTAGAACACGACAACAAAATGGTAAGGTTGAAAGGAAAAATAGAACATCGGTAGAAATGGCTAGAATAATGCTCAATGAGTATAAATTACTAATGCATCCTAGTTAACCCTACCAATTGCACTAGTCTTATCAGTAATATAGATTTGTGAATCTAAATATCGTCCCACAAAGACCAAAGTTTAAATGCCAATTGTTATATTGTGTTGACTATTATTTGAGAAACAAAATTGAAAAAAATAAGAATTGAAGAAAAATCTAAAATTAAACTAAATGATGGAAATTAAATATTTTGGTGAATTTAGAATAAATCAATCAATAATTATATTAGAGTCCACAATCCCTCTAAACATGCATAGATATTAAATTTTGTTAAGAAATTTGAGTTAAGATTGGCTGGTTATCTTTTTAGTCTAGCTAACCTTATTCAGGGACAAAGCTTTTCAAATTAACATCAAACTCTTATTCAGACACTTCAACATTAATTTGATATGATCAAACTTGATTATTCGACCTTATTCAGGGACACGAATAGTACCATAAGCTAATATCAAATTATCTATTCGACCAAATCGTCAATTAAACCTGTCATACAAAATCACCTATAAAAATCAAGCTATAATACCCCTAATTTTTTAATATTAAATAAAATAAATTAAATTTGGATAAATTAAATAAATAATTTGAATGGGAAATGAAAGGATTTTAAGTGAAAAAGTAAAATGTATATTGAAAATATATTTGATGGAAATATGACATATACATATACCTAAGATATACATTACATATATATATAGTATAAACAATTGAATAGTTGATTATTATTATTATATATATAGATAAGGATGGAAGAAAAGAGAATAGTCTTTTCTTTTCTTCCTTCTTCTTTGGCGTGAGTTTGAGAGAGAGAGTCTAGAGGAGAGTTCTTCTTCCATACACCAATTTTACAAGGAATTTCAAGGATTCAAGTGAAGATTTAAAGGATTCTTTATCAATTGGTAAGTTCTTTTATAATTTTAGAAGTTTCTTTGGAATTCTATGGAAGAACATGATATTTGAATTTTTGGAAATTTTGTATTAGCATGTTTTCATGGCTTATTTGAATATGTATGAAGATGTTGTGAGTAGCTAATGATGATTTTTAAGATTGAATTGAAAGAGAAGAGAATTCTTTTCTTTCTTCTTCTTTGAATGTGTTATGAGAGAAAGTGATGATTGATTGAATAAGATGATAGTTATGATATATTGGAGTTATATAAGTGTTGAATTTATGGGTGAATTATGGATATAAACTAAAATGATGATTAAGGGTGTTATAGTGTTGAGTTTGGAATGTTTGTGTTCATATGGTTGAGAGTTCGGAATGCAGAATTTTTGCCTGACATGGTCATATTGTTAGGCGTGTCAACGATGCTAAGTTCAACATTGTTGACACAACCATTATCACGACCATGTCCCTGAGTGTGTCGTAGCTTCTATAAGACAAAATAATTGACATTGGCATGAACATGACCATGTTGTTGGTCATGTCAAAGTTTTTGTGAGGCAGAATGAATGACACGGGCAGTGACACGCACATGTCATTGGATGTGCCAATGCTTCTATATGAGTGAGTTAATGACACAGTCATTAACAGGCCCGTGTTGTTGGGCGTGTCACTTATGAATAACTCTTTTCTTTGTTTTTCACTTGTAATTCCTATTTAAATGATTAGATGTTGAGAATGCCTTAGAATGTGATATTAAATGATTGTTTATGATAACATTTTGTATAGGCATTGAGAGAGAGTAGTTTGCCCAACCCTAGTATTGAAGGGCAACTTGGAAGAGAAGGTTAGAGGAGGTTTTAAAACTTGTTTTGGAGTGTTTCCTAAGGTATGTACAAACTCTTAATAAATGGAATGTGATTGCATTACATTTGGCCTAACACATTTTGGATGAAAAATGTGTTAAGCTACATGGTACATTAAGTATTCATGAACATGATGCCAAAACATGTGAATTGCTTTGTATGCATTATTATGCAATATGAAAAGCCATTGTTAATGGCTAAATTGAATGAAATGTGAACTATGTACAAAATATGAAAATGACCCAGAATGTTTGGGTAGTGTGGTTTATACATTAAAGATATTATGTAAAGCCATTGGTGATGGCTAGATTGTATAAAATGAGATTCATTATGATCATATGATGATGTTGATATAAATGAAATAAATGAGCCAGTGTGCCTAGCTTGATCATAAGAAAATGAGAAATATATTGATAATGTAAATATGAAATAATTGTGTGCCTAATATGTTGTTCAATTTTTAGAGTTCTGTGTTTAGCGGCATGCCTATATTTGCCTATAGGGCTTGACGCTTGGTGCCACTGCAAAAATATTTTTAAGGTGAAAAGACCAGGTCATAAGCCTCAAAAATAACCCCTTGAAGCTGGGCTAGGTGAAAGACCGGGTCGTAAGCCCAGGCTTAGTTGGGCTATTACATTAATATTTTTCCTTCAGGGCTAGACACATTGTGTCATTATGGACCAAAATGGTAACTCTAAGATTTGAATGATGTATTAGTTGTTTGGGCCAATGCTTATGTATGTGTTTGTGTGAATTATCAAGTAATGCAAGCACAAATCCAAAAGTGGTCATGAATATCATGTGATGACATAGCATATGAACATTCTGCATTGGCATTGTTTTTGAATTTTATTATTATCAAAGTTTATACCACTATGTTTTGGCTTAGCGCGATTGTAATTCATTGCGCAGGTGACAGAGGTGACCCGATAGAGTTGGAGAGTTCTACTAGACCAGATCAGGTCTAGGCTTTTGTTGGTTGAGCTTGAAGCATATTGCTACATCAAGAACAGAACCGCTTTATTAGCATGTATAAATCTTATATTAAAGTATATTTTAATATTATATTTTGAGAGTATGTAAGTATATACTGTAAATTATAAAGAGTGTTTTAAATAATGAAGTAATGTGAGGTATCATGTATTCTGATACATATATATATACCTGTATAAATACAAAGTATTTTTAGTAATAAAGGAATATGAAAGTTTTTATTAAACTGGATTGTGATATTTTTATACCGTATATACGTATCTTACATATTGAGAGTGTGTGTATTATACATTTATAGGGTATAATGGTGTTACATTTATTTTGGTATCAAAGCCTAGGTTTGAGGTTCTTAACCTAGGTGGGTTGTGAGAGAAAGGAAATAGGGATTTTTAAATATGGTTTTCAATTATGATACATGCATTGGCATTGGCAGTTTTTTATCATTGATTTGGCAATTTCTACTGTGTTTGCAGATATAGGTAGTTATGGCATCTCAGACGCATCAGTCTACAGAGGGTAGTGCAGAGAGTATGGCTCCTGGTGAGGATAGAGATGGAGCTAGAGCTGAGATTGCTAGAGAGGCACCTGCTCCTGTGCCAGAAAGACCAACAATTGATGAGATTCTGCCGAGCGGGGTACGACATATGGTGGAACTCTTGAGGCAGGCTCCAGTTCAGCAGCCACCGCAGCCACAACTACAGTTGTAGTTATCAATGAGAAAATATGATAAGCTGAGAAAGTTTAGAGTTGAAGAGTAGTGGCTAGACAGGGTCCAAAGAGTATTTATCCAGCTGTAGGCTACTTTAGAGGAGATGTTTGATTATTCCAGATTTCTTCTGCAGAGGGATGCATATGATTGGTTAAATATGGTTCCACATGCTATGGATGATCCACCAATCTTTACCTATGATGATTTCCTGTGGGAATTCAAGCAGAAGTATACTCCGAGGGAGTATAAGGATGTGAAGAAGATATAGTTTCTGAGTTTGAGGTAGGATTCCAAGACAGTGTCGGAGTATGAGATAGAGTTTACTCGGCTGAGTCAGTATGCTGGTGGGATCATTTCTGATGAGATTGACCGGTGTTGGAGCTTTGAGGAGGGGCTGAGATCCTCTATCATGTGCATTATAGCAGGCTCCTGATACTAGGATTCTTCCCAATTGGTTGCAGCTAATAGGAGTGTTGAGAGAGCATAGGGTTTTACAGCAGCTGCTAGGGTTGAGGAGACTAGAGTTAGGAGACCCCAGAGTGAGGCAAGGTCTACATTAGTAAACAAAGGCCAAGGGGATATTTTTAAAGATTTAGTAGGAGCCAGGGATAGTCTGGCAGGTCAGTACAGTAACAAAGACAAAGACAGAGACTTGCAGTTTTGGTAGCTAGTGCTTCGACACCAGTGACTCATAGATCTGTTCCACCTATTTGTGTTCATTGTGGTAAAGTACATGGAGGTGTTTGCTGGAGGATAGATGGACCAGTAGTATGTTATAGATGTGGATCACCAGATCATTTTATTAGAAATTGTCCAGAGCCACCGGATGATAGACAGACAGATACTGCAGCTTCTCGACCCAGTGTTAGAGGGAGTCGTGGTAGTAGAGGTTTTGGTAGGGGTGGTACTTCTGGGTCTTGTTAGAGAGGAGGTTCTACAGCCAGAGGTAGATCAGATGAGGTAGGGCCATCACAACGGGTCTATGTGATGCAGAGGCAATTAGATGCTTCAGCTGTTATTGTTGGTACTTTTTCTATATTCGGTACTTCAGTTCTTGCATTTATAGACCCTGGGTCGACTCATTCATACATTAGTGCATCCATCTTGCCTGTGAATGATTTGCATTCAGAGTCCCTAGAATTTGATTTTTTGGTGACAAACCCTTTAGGGCATAGTATTATGGTTAGCAGGGTGCACCGAGATAGCCCAGTTGTGGTTCAGGATGAGGATTTCTCGGTGACCTGATTGAGATGTCTTTCGAGGAGTATTTGTCACATCCGTGATTTTGAAAATATAAAAGTTGTATATACCCAATATATATCTAGTGTATATATAACATATACATATGGTATATTAATGGTATATGTTGGATTAATATATTACATACTTAATATATTTAATACACATATTAGGTACATTTGATGTGTATATAAGATACACATTACTTGTGCATATGTGTAATATCCCAAATTTTTGAAAAGTTTTAATTTTTGAAAAATTGATAAAATAAATTATAATTTAAATGGATAAATTAAATTAATGGTTTTAAATGAAAAATGAAGGGATTTTAATTGAAAAAGTAGAATATATATGTGATATACATGTAAAATATATACAACATATAAAAGTCAACACTTTTTAAAAGAAAAGTCAAAGTAAAAGGGTATTTTGGTAATTAAATCTTAGAAATTCAAAATTAATAAAATAATTCAAAAATAAATAATTTTTGAATGGAAGAGGAATTTTTGGACTTTTAATTTATTAAATAAATAATTAAATAAATAATTATTAAATTATTAAATAATATATATCTATATACATGGTTATAATTAAATGATGAAAGGAAAGAAAAATTTTAAATTTGAAAGGTGAAAAAAAATTTATTAAATCGGGCTGTGATATTTTTGTACCATATATGCGTATTTTACATATACTGAAAATATGTATTGTACGTATATAGGGTATAAGGGTGTTACATGTATTTTGGTATCAGAGCCTAAGTTTGAGGTTCTCGACCTAGGTAGATTGTTAGAGAGAGAAAATTAGAATTTTAAAAAATAATTTTCAATTGTGATGTATGAATGGGCACTGGCAATTTATATGATTCCTGATGTGGCAATGTCCATTCGAAATAATGGATATGAGTTGAGATGATGCCTGGTTATATAGATCAGAGTGGCACAGTAGAAGCATCATTCTGGACCTTATGGATTAAGAATTTTTGGAACTTCTATTCAAAATTAAGATTCATAGTTGATTCAATTGATGAATAAGTGAAATTAAGAAAAATAATTTATGAAATGATTTAAGATATGAAATAAAAAGTTTGAGAAATGGGCATGAAAGTTACAGAAAATTTTATAGGAGTGCTGTAAAATGATATTGTTGAATTTTTGAATAAATAAAGGAATGTTGGATGAGTTTGAAAATTTAATGCAAAGTTTTTCTATATGTTAGAATCTAATTTATAAAATTTTATAATTTTTAAAGGTGAATTACTAAATAAGAAAAGTAGAAGAACATAGATTGTTGGAGGAGTTCTAGAAACTCAGAATTTGTAGAAATTGAGAAACATATTTAAAAACTATGGCAAACCAACCTAGAAAAATTTGAAAATTTATACCCAATATCATATGTATTCCTATAACATATGGTTAAAATTTCATGAATTTTTATTAAGGTATTGTACCTGAAATAATGGACAACTGGGTGCTGCCAGAGAAATTATTAAAGAGATAGATTCTCTGATTTTGGAAGATTTAATTTTTAAATATTTTAAATCAACTTGGAATAACCTAAAACTTTAAATATAAGTCCATATATGTTTCAAGTACACATGTATAAAAGTTTACAAGCTTTTATAAAGAATTGGTAAGGAATATAAAAATTGAAAGTGAGAGTGACATGAAACTAAGGAAGTCATACAATTTTGTGTACATGAGTAATAAATTAATTTCATGAGACAAATGAATAAGAACAATTATGAAAATTTATATATACGGATGGGAAAAAGTATGAAGAAGGAATATGGGATTTTTAATAATTTAGAACAAAGAGTTCATAATTAAAAAAACAAATGTGAGACAGAAGTCACATTGGAAATGTGAGAGAGAAGTCACATTGGAAATGTGACTAAGATTTATGTGAAGTGTTAAAAAAATATATAATAAGAAACTTATTTAAAAGATGGGTGATTAAATAAGAAAGATGTTAATTATGTTATGGTTAGAGTGTATATATATATATGTTGAATTGATGAATAACCTAAGTAATGTCAAAAGAATGAGAAATGATAATGTTCTCTGAAAGGTGATAAATGTTAACTTTGTATAAGTTGTATGTAAAAGAGGAATCGCGTATAATTGTATGATATGTGCAATGAGATTTTTCGATATGAACACAATTGTGATATATAAGAAAATGTGGAAAGTAAGTCATATTGTGAATATGTCTTACGATGTGTATGTGGATGATTAAGAAAAAAGAATGTTAGCGAGTGTTTGTTACCTTATACAGTTACTTGTCTAGTGATATTGAGAATGATATGGCATGTATTAATAGACCTAAGAGAGATTAGGTCTTGACCTGCGTAGAGATAGGTCATGTGATGAAATTGAGATTGAGAATCCGAGCAACATTGGACGGTGAAATTGTTATTGTAACAACTAAACTTGATGATTGTGTAGTGTTTTGGGTCCAAAGTATATGCGTGTAAATAAGAGATTGTAAGGAAAAGAAAAGTATAATGAAGAAAGTATGGAAGTGAAAAAAAAATTGATGCATGATTTAGGGATTGAGTATGTAAAATTAGGATATCTAAATGGATGAGATTTGGTGAGGTTCATGTTATTGGTTGCATTATATGGAATTTGAATTTTTGAAATGGGTTACCAGAATTGTGAAAGTGATGTGTTTTGATGTTATATTAGTATAAAAATAATATTTATAAAGTTAGATCTTGAAAATGATATTAATGGAATGGAATTTAAGTAAAGTAGTAAGTTGGAAATTCAGAGTTGTAAGGGAATTTCGATGAAGATTGTTTAGATATGGATAGTTTAATGTTTAATAAGAATGTGAGTAATATTATTTATGAAAGTACTAACTAAGGTGTAATGTGGTTGATAATATAGAAATTTGTTATGAAATAAAGGGAAATGACTAAGCAAGTAAAAATGAGTTACATTAGGTAATTGAATTGGAAATGATGAAAATGGATATGAAGGGTATAATAATTGCAACAAAAAAAATGAATATGTGATTTTTGAAATATGAACTTAATGTTGTGATTGGAAATATTTGAAGAAGAATTATAGAGAAGCAGTATTTATTTATAAGCTACAAGCATGACCATTATTATGCCATGGTCGTATGATTTGTTTAGTATATTGACCGATTAGTTTTGTTATCCACGGGCGTGGGCCTGAGATGACATGACCATTGGATAGATTTGGTGAGATTGATAGTTATGTTTCAAGAAACATGGTCAAGACTTATGGTTTATATAGTTGTATCTTATAATTTTATATTAGAAATTTGTTTATTTTATAGAAAGTGTGGAACATAAGAGAATTATGAAAATATGATGAGCTTTAAATGATGTGTAAGAAAAGTGATTTTTGTAAATATGGTAACTATAAGAAATGTGAGAAATGATAAATGAAAGGAATTATGAAATATGAGTAAGAGTTATTTTGAATGTGTTTGAAAGTGGTATAAAATTAATAAGTTGGTGAAAATGATGTTTAAAGTGAATGAGACTAGGAGAAATAAATATTATCTGTAATGATGAATTCGAAGAGAATTAAGATTTGAGAATAAATTTAACCTAATAGAATTAGGTCATGAATTGAAAACAGATTGATGAATTAAAAATAGACTAAAGGTTAGTCAGAATGGAATAAGGCTGTGCTGGTTATATTGTGATAGTTAGATCAATTGATCTGAAATGTAATAGGTTTACAAGTATTTATTGAAATTCAATGTATATAGTTGTATTAAGAATATGCATGCTATATGATAATATGCATTGTACACCGTTCTGATATGTATATGCACATGAAGGGAGCTAAGTTATGTTAGTTTCAAATAATTATAAGAGAAAAATGTTAGTTATAGTATAATTGGAATGAATCTTACCAAGCAAATAAGATTTTGTTGCTGTATAATGGTGATATTAAATTAATATGTGGTAATTGTATAAAGAGTAAGATCAAAGTGAAGGTGTGTAAAATTATGGTGTTACAATATAAGTTATTAACATTTGAATTTAATGTTATGAGAGTATAATTTTAAGATAATGAAGTGATCAAATATCTTGAGTGCAATAGGTATGTGGTATATATATTAAAGAGATGAATTAATTTTGTCTAATGGCAATTCGATTGATGATATGATAATCCATTGTGATTGTTTGAGTAAATAGACAGTATAATGATGAGTTATGGAATGGTAAAAAGGTAATTGAGAATGAACCTAAGGGGGAGAATATAAATTATGTAATTTGATGAAATAATAATTTTGATGAGATTTTAAGATTATGTTTTATTTGGATTTATTACCGATCTAGATAATTTCGAGGACGAAATTATTTAAGGAGGAAATTGTCACAAATAAAAGTTGTTTTATTTGGACGAAATTATCTATTATGTCACATATTTAAGGAGGAAATATAAAAGTTGTATATATCCAATATATATATCTAGTGTATATATAACATATACATATGGTATATTAATGGTATATGTTAGATTAATACATTACATACTTAATATATTTAATACACATATTAGATACATTTGATGTGTATATAAGATACACATTACTTGTGCATATGTGTAATATCCCAAATTTTTGAAAAGTTTTAATTTTTGAAAAGTTGATAAAATAAATTATAATTTAAATGGATAAATTAAATTAATGATTTTAAATGAAAAATGAAGGGATTTTAAATGAAAAAGTAGAATATATATGTGATATATATGTAAAATATACACAACATATAAAAGTCAACACTTTTTAAAAGAAAAGTCAAAGTAAAGAGTATTTTGGTAATTAAATCTTAGAAATTTAAAATTAATAAAATAATTCAAAAATAAATAATTTTTTAATGGAAGAAGGATTTTTAAACTCTTAATTTATTAAATAAATAATTAAATAAATAATTATTAAATTATATATATACACATGGTTATAATTAAAGGATGAAAGGAAAGAGAAATAAAATAAAGTCAAGGAAAGAGAAATAAAATAAAGTCTTCTTCTTCTTCATCTTCTTGGCCGAAATCACCAAGGGAGAGTAAGATAAGTTTTTCTTCTTCCAAGCACTAAGAATTGAAAAGATTTTAAGGATTCAAGTGGAGTTTTAGAAGTTTATTCATCAATTGGTAAGCTTTCTTACTAAATTTTCAAATTCTATGGAAAAGTGTGTTATGTAAATTTTGGAATTTTATAGTAGCATGATTTAATTGCTTAATTGGATATGAATGAAGTTTTTTTGATTGGTTATTAATGATTTTAAGGTTAGATTGAAGAAATGATTGAATTTAAGTTGAGTTTAGTGAAGAGAGAGAATTTAGGGTAATGGAACATTTGAGTTTTTGAAATCATGAGTTTTAATTATGCAAATTGGTTCCAAATGTGTTGTTTTGATGTATAAACAAGGATTTTAAAAGCAAATGATGGATTTAGTTAAGTTTGGATAGAGTTTGAAGATGGTAGTATTGATTTAGGGTTTTGGAAAAGTGAATTTTCAAAGAATGATTAATTATTTGATTTTAATGCTTAAATCATATTATTTTTTGATAATAAGATTGAAATGATAATTGGATTGAGTTGGAATGGAAATCCTTCAATGGTGAAGGTTATGCCATTTTAGGGTTTTGAACATATGCATGTGGTTAATTAATGTAATTGGTTTAAATATGTTAAAATATGTTTGTAATGATATAAATAAACTCAAAACAATAATTTAATGGGTTAATATGGATTTACTAAGTTAAAGAAAGGAAAGACTTAATTTTTAAAATTTTGTAGGAGTGTTGGTAAATTAAGGTTTGATGTTGAGAATGCCTTAGAATGTGATATTAAATGATTGTTTATGATCACATTTGATATAGGCATTGAAAGGAAGTAGTTTGGCCAATCCAAGTGTTGAAGGGCAACTTGGAAGAGAAAGTTGGTGGGAGTTTTAAGATTATTTTGGTTGTTATTTGAGGTATGTACAAACTTTGAATATATATTGGTTATGTTTGCATGACATTTGGGCTTAACACATTTTGGTTGGAAAAAGTGTTCAGCTACTTGATACATTGGTTATGTATGTAGAATGTGCTATGACATTTGTAATGTCATATATGTGTTAAATGCATTGTGAAAAGCCTTTGATAATGGCTAATTTGTGTAAAATGTGAAATATGTATATTATGTGGAAATGCCCAAAGTAATGTGTTGTGAATGCAAAAATGAGACATGTGGTATAATGAAATGAATTGATATTGATAAAAATGAGAAAAGTAAGAAAAGTGAGAAAAATGAGAAAGATGTGAAAAATGAGAAAAGTGAGAAAAAAAATGTGAAAATAAGGCAATGTGCCTAAATTGAATATGTGAAAATGAGAAAGAGATTAATAATGATAAATATGAATAAATTGTGTGTCTAGTATATTATTCAATTTTTAGAGTTCTATGTTTGGCGGCATGCCTATGATTGCCTACGGGCTAAACGCTGGGCTGGTGAAAAAATCGGGTCATAAGCCAGGCCCAGCTGATAAATATGATATTTTTAGGGTAAAACGACCGGGTCGTAAGCCTCAAAAATAAATCCTTGAAGCTAGACTAAGTAAAAAGACTAGGTCGTAAGCTTAAATCTAGATGGATTATCCATAGATATATATTGCCTACGGGGCTAGACACATGGTGTCATTAGAGACCAAAACAGTAACTCTGAAATTTGAATAGCATGTTAGTTATCTTTGGGCCCATTTTTGTCTTTGTTCATATGTGAATTGTGATTATGAAATATTTGAAAAATATAAGAAAATGGAATGATATGACATATATATGCATTGTGGACATTGCATTGAGTTTTATTATTATTATCAAAGTTTGTACCGCTAGGTTTAGGCTTAGCACGATTGTAATTCGTCACGCAAGTGACATGGATGTTTTGGTAGAGTTGTTTTTGGGTACATCAAGATCTGAGCCAGTTGCCAGCATGTAGAGATTTGATATTACAGTATATTTTGATATTATATATTTTAAGATATTTTTTTTGAAGTATATAATGTAAATTGTAAAGAACGTTTTGAATAATTTAGTTAGGATGGGATCTTATATGTGTTGTTAATATATATACCTATATATAAGTATTTTGAGAAAATATGGAGAAATTGAGAAGTAATGGTGAATTGATTTTATTGGGAGTATTTGTTTTATGCAGGTTGCGTTTTGCTGAATTTTGGAAACGTCCAAATTACAGACAAAACTCTGGCGAATTTTTTCCCTAGAGATTTTCATATAAAATGTTATTTTGGGTTACCATAACAAGTAAAGAATATTTATATACTTTTTAATTTTATATATTTAGTATTTGAAATTCTAAATTTGAAATGTGAAAAAAAATTTATTAAACCAGTCTGTGATATTTTTGTACCATATATGCATATTTTACATATACTGGAAATATGTATTTTACTTATATAGGGTATAAGGGAGTTACAGTATGATATGATTTTAGGCATGGATTTGTTACAATAGACTGTTACCATAAACGTCTTACTTTAAGAACACGTGATGGTAGAGATGTGATGGTATCTAGTGAGCATAGACATCTTTTATCCATGTTTATTTCAGCTATTTCAACTAGGAGAATGATTCTGAAGGGATATGAAGCATATCTTGCTCACGTGGTAGATACCAAAGTAGTGGAATCCCAGCTTGACAATATACCCACAATTGTCGAGTTTTCAGATATTTTTCCTAATAAATTACCAAGAATACCCCCTGAGAGAGAGGTTGAGTTTGTTATCAATTTATTGCTTGGTATCATTCCCATCTCTATAACTCCTTATCTTATGGCACCTGCTGAGTTGAGAGAGTTGAAGGTGCAGCTGTAGGACTTATTGGATAAAGGGTTTATTCACCCTAGTGTATCCCCATGGGGAGCGCCTGTGTTGTTTGTGAAGAAGAAGGATGGCATCTTGAGATTGTATATTGATTATCGGTAGTTGAATGAGGTGGCCATGAAGAATAAGTATCCATTGCCTTGGATAGATGATCTTTTTGATCAGTTAAAGGGAGCAGCAGTATTTTCTTAAATTAATATGAGATTAGGGTACCATCAGTTGAGAGTCAAAGATGTGGATGTACATAAGACAACTTTCCGCATGAGGTATAGGCATTATGAGTTTTTCATGATGCCCTTTGAATTGACGAATGCACCAGTAGCATTTATGGATTTGATGAACAAGGTATTTAGACCCTATCTAGATCAGTATGTAGTGGTCTTTATTGATGATATTCTGGTATATTCACGTAATAAGGAGGATCATGATAGGCATTTGTAGATTGTATTGCAGACTCTGAGAGAGAAGCAGTTGTATGCTAAGCTGTCCAAATGTGAGTTCTGACTTGATCAGGTAACTTTTCTCTGTCATGTGGTATCAGTAGATTGTATTAGAGTTGATCCGAGTAAAGTTGAGGCTATTTTGAATTCGAGTCCACCTAAGACTGTGACAGAGGTTAGAAGTTTTCTGGGTATGGCAGGCTATTATTGTCAGTTTGTGAAGGGTTTTTCTATGATAGCTACTCCACTCACCAGATTACTTCAGAAGGGAGTTAGATTTGTGTGGACAGATCAGTGTCAGGCGAGTTTGGAGCAATTGATAGAGATGTTGACTCAGGTTCCTATTCTTACGCTACTCGTGGAAGGTAAACCTTATTTGATTTATAGTGATGCTTCACATAGTTGTTTAGGTTGTGTTCTGATGCATGAAGGTAGAGTCATTGCTTATGCCTCTCGACTGTTGAAGTCACATGAGCTGAATTACCCGACTCATGATTTGGAGTTAGCAACCATAGTTTTTGAATTGAAGATTTGACGACATTACTTATATGAGAAGAAGTGTTTCATTTATATTGTTCATAAGAGTTTGAAGTATTTAGGTGTTCAGAAAGAGCTGAATCTTTAGTAGAGATGGTGGTTAGAGTTAATTAAAGATTATGATTGTTTGATTGATTATCATCCTGGCAAGGCAGATGTTATTGCTCATGCCTTGAGTCAAAAATCTTTGGCAAATTTGACTGCTTATTCGCTCTTGTTGGCTATTGAGTTGAGAGTGTTGCATGTTAGATTTAAGTCTTGTTATGATGGTGCTTTAATAGCTCAGTTGCAGTTAAGGCCAGTACTATTGGATGAGATTAGGGAAACTTAGTTGGTAGATGAGAAAATCCAAAAGATTGCATTGGATTGCCAAAAGGGGGAGAGTCGAGACTTCCATGTGAGAAATGATGGCAATCTATGGTATAGAGATAGGTTATGTATTCCTGACTAAATGATGGTATAGAAATGATGGCAGTCTGTGGTAAAGATGGTGATTTTGAATGAATCACATCAGTCAGTTTATACTATGCACCCTGGTAGTACCAAGATGTATCAGGATTTGAAGCAGCATTATTGTTGGTCAGGTATGAAAAGGGGCATAGTAGAGTTTGTATCCAGATGTCTCACTTATCAAAGAGTGAAAACTCAGCACTAAGTTCCTTCAGGGTTGCTTCAACCTTTGTCAGTACCAAAGTGGAAATGGGAACGAAACGATGGATTTTGTGACTGGACTGCCTTTGACCCAAAAGAAGCATGATGCAATATGGGTGATAGTTGATCAAAGATAGCTCATTTTCTTTCAATTCTATTAGATTATTCTCTTGAGTGATTGGCTGAGGTGTATATCAGTGATATAATGAGGTTGCATAGAGTCCCAGTTTCTTTAGTGTCGGACTGAGATCCCCAATTTACATCGAGATTTTGGAGGAGTTTGCATAATGCATTGGGTTCTCGATTGCATTTTAGTACAACTTTCCATCCTCAGACAAATGGGCAGTCAGAAAGAGTGATATAGATTTTAGAGGATATGTTATGGATTTGTATCATTGATTTCAATGGAAGTTGGGATAGATTCTTGTCATTGATTGAGTTTGCATATAATAACAATCATTAGTCCTGTATTGGGATGGCACCTTATGAGGCCTTGTATGGAAGAAGATGTAGAACACCTTTGTGTTGGGATGAGATTGGTGAAGGTAAATTGGTCAGTCCCGATTTGGTTAAGGAAATAGAAGAGAAAGTAAAGGTGATTTGGGGTCGTCAGAAAGCAGCCTCGGACCGATAGAAATCCTATTCAAATTTAAAAAGAAGAGATATAGAGTTCGGTGTGGAAGATAAAGTGTTTTTAAAAGTGTCTCCTTGGAAAAATATTTTGAGATTTGGCCGCAAAGGGAAGTTGAGTCCTTGTTTCATCGGACCATATGAGATTATGGAGAGAATTGGTCTAGTGGGACACAGGTTAGTTTTGCCACCTGTGTTGGATCGAATTCATAATGTCTTCCATGTCTCCATGCTTCGGAGGTACAAGTCATATCCATCTCATATTTTGTCAGTGGAATCTATTGAGGTGAATTTAGATCTAACTAATGAGGAAGAACCAGTAGCGATCTTGACACGAGATGTAAAAGAGTTGAGAAATAAGAAAGTCCACTTATGAAAGTTCTTTGGAAGAATCATTCCACTGAAGAGGCGACATGGGAAAGTGAGCAGTTAATGCAGAGTCAGTTTCCCCAGTTGTTCCAGAGTTGAAAGCAGATAATTTCGCGGGCGAAATTCTCTTAAGGGGGAGAGAATTGTAATACCCCTAATTTTTGAATATTAAATAAAATTAAATAAATTTGGAGAAATTAAATAAATGATTTGAATGGAAAATGAAAGGATTTTAAGTGAAAAAGTAAAATATATATTTGAAATATATTTGATGGAAATATGACATATACATATACCTAAGATATACATTACATATATATATATAGTATAAAGAATTGAATAGTGGATTATTATTATTATATATATATAGATAAGGATGAAAAAAAAGAGAAGAGTCTTTTCTTTTCTTCCTTCTTCTTTGGAGTGAGTTTGAGAGGGAGAGAGTCTAGAGGAGAGTTCTTCTTCCATACACCAATTTTACAAGGGATTTCAAGGATTCAAGTGAAGATTTAGAGGATTCTTCATCAATTGGTAAGTTCCTTTATCATTTTACAAGTTTCTTTAGAATTCTATGGAAGAACATGATATTTGGATTTTTGGGGATTTTGTATTAGCATGTTTTCATGGCTTATTTGAATATGTATGAAGATGTTGTGAGTAGCTAATGATGATTTTTAAGATTGGATTGAAAGAGAAGATAATTCTTTTCTTTCTTCTTCTTTGAATGTGTTATGAGAGAAAGTGATGATTGATTGAATAAGATGATAGTTATGATATATTGGAGTTATATAAGTGTTGAATTTATGGGTGAATTATGGATATAAACTAAGATGATGATTAAGGGTGTTATAGTGTTGAGTTTGGAATGTTTGTGTTCATATGGTTGAGAGTTCGGAATGCATAATTTTTGCCTGACATGGCCATATTGTTAGGCGTGTCAACGACGCTGAGTTCAACATTGTTGACACAACCATTATCACAACGCTGAGTGTGTCATAGCTTCTATTGTCAGATTTGTGTGGACAGATCAGTGTCAGGCGAGTTTTGAGCAGCTGATAGAGCTTTTGACTCAAGCTCCTGTTCTTACTATGCATATTGAAGGTAAACCTTTTGTGATTTATAGTGATGCTTCATATAGTGGTTTAGGTTGTGTTCTGATGCAGGAAGGTAGAGTCATTGCTTATGCCTCTCGACTGTTGAAGTCACATGAGCTGAATTACCCGTCTCATTATTTGGAGTTAGCAGCCATAGTTTTTGAATTAAGATTTGGCGACATTACTTATATGGGGAGAAGTGTTTCATTTATATTGTCCATAAGAGTATGAAGTATTTAGGTGTTTAGACAGAGCTAAATCTTCGGTAGAGAAGGTGGTTATAGTTAATTAAAGATTATGATTGTTTGATTGATTATCATCCTGGAAAGGAAAATGTTGTTGCTGATGCCTTGAGTCGGAAGTCTTTGGCAAGTTTTATTGCTTATTCACTCTTGTTACTTGTTGAGTTGATAGCATTGCATGTTAGATTTGAGTCTTGTTATGATGGTGCTTTAATGGCTTAGTTGTAGTTAAGGCCAATTTTGTTTGATTATATTAGGGAAGTTAGTTGGTAGATGAGAAAATCTAAAAGATTGCATTGGATTGCCAAAAGGGGGAGAGTCAAGACTTTCATATGAGAAATGATGGCAGTATGTGGTATAGAGATAAGTTATGTATTCCTGTTGAAATGATGGTATAGAAATGATGGCAGTCTATGGTAAAGAGGGTGATTTTGAATGAATCACATTAGTCAGTTTATACTATGCACCCTGGTAGTACCAAGATGTATCAAGATTTGAAGCAGCATTATTGGTGGTCAAGTATGAAAAGGGATATAGCAGAGTTTGTATCCATATGTCTCACCTGTCAAAGAGTGAAAACTAAGCACCAAGTTCCTTCAGGGTTGCTTTAGCCTTTGTCAGTACCAGAGTGGAAATGGGAATGAGTAACGATGAAATTTGTGATTGGACTGCCTCTGACCCAAAAGAAGCATGATGCGATCTGGGTGATAATTGATCAGATAACAAAGATAGCTCATTTTCTTTCAATTCTGATGGATTATTGTTGCGCTCTAATGAACACTACTAGAACTGCACTCGCAAGTATACGAGGCTGCTGTAGTATTTTGGTGAACACCTCAAGGTCGTCTCATAAGGAAGCTAGATAAGCTAATTGATTATCAAATTGCAAATAACAAATTATCAATAAATTTAAATTGCTAACAACTAATGAAGATAGATCGAGTGGAATTTAAAACAAAGAAAGTAAACTGAGCTGATATATTGATTCACTTAATAGAAAGGTCTAGGGTTTGCACTTCTCTTCTAACTTATATGTATGAACGGCTATTCCTCTCAACCAATTTAATTTCAAAGATTAGATTTCAAGCAACTTAATTAATCGAATCAAGGAAATAAGCTCTCGGATTCAAACCTCTTTCAAATAATCTTGTTACAATTGAAGTGATCTTTTTCTTAGGTTTATATTTCTAATTCACCTAAGTCCCTAATTGAATTATTGTAGCATTAGACTTCATTTCTCAATCCTTCATCTAATACCTCAAACACATAATTGGTGGCCAATCAATTATATATTAACATTAATCCATTCAATTAAGGCTAAAGAAATAATTCAGTTAAGAGCAATAACCATTTCATACAATCATAGTAGATCCATACAAACCCTAGACTAGATCAAATTTGTTCATACTAATGCTATCAAACAAATTCATCTCATTAAAATTCAAAGAAATTAATTTAGACATAATAGAATTCATGAATACAATTCCAATGGAACTTAAGAGATAGAGTTTGAGAACAAAAACAATTTACAAACATTCTTTAGCTTCTGAAGAATCTCTTGTTCAGATCTTTGCTAGAAGAATATTGCAGTGGCTAAAACTAATTTAATCTAGATTGTTTGCATGAAAGTGTAATCAAAATTCCAAAAGAAAATGAATGATAGCTCAAAAGTTTATGTTTGACGGCTGATAAAATGTGTAACCCCTTTCAAAAACCCTAATCTTCTTATTTATACAAAACCCTCACTCAAAATCTGCGTCTCCTTTCTTTCCTTAGCCCCATGGAGTTACACGGCCAAGCTTGCGGCCATGTCATATGACACAGCCAGTGGATTGGCCGTGTCACCTGGATGTGTCAGCTTCTGTGTAATCTTTCTTCTTTGCTTCTGTGGAATTGAGTGTGACACGGCCAAGCTCCTGGCCATGTCATGTGACATGGCCAGTGGCTTGGCCGTGTCACCTGGGTGTGTCACCTACTGATTCTCTTCGTTCTTTACTCTTCTTTCTTTGGTCTTCTTCCTTGGATAAATATGGGACATGGCCAAGCTTGTGGCCGTGTCATGTGACACAGCCAGTGGCTTGGCCGTGTCACCTGCCTGTGTCAACTTCTGCAAGATTTTCCTTTCTTTCTTGGTTCCCTTGGTTTTGCCCTTAAGGTGAGACACGGCCAGTGGCTTGGCCGTGTCTTGCTGCTTCATGCTATTCTTTCTTCCAAGGAAATATTTTGCATATTAACCTAAAACAAACACTTGAAACAAACTTTAAAAAAGAATCAAATGAAAAATTAACCATAAACACATAAACACCACACTAAAAACTAGTATAAAAATGACATAAACATAGGAATAAATTAAAACTACCAGAATTGATGAAATCACTAAATAAACAGATAAAAACTACCAAAATACCTGAAGAAAACAATAATCATCATAATAAATAAGATACAATTCTATGACAAAAACTAATAAAACAATTACCCCATAATTAAAACTTTGCTTGTCCTCAAGCAAATTCACATGGCATAAATTAAAACTCAAACAACCTTAACTATAATTCAAGTATATAAGATGAAATCCTTTAAGACTCAGCCAGAAATAAATGCAATTTACTTCAATCAAGATTTTCTTAACACATTCATTAATCCAGACATAATAAATCTCATCTCTCATCTAAGTGTTTCACTCAATTTGAAGGGTTAATTCACTCAAACCACTCATGACTGCATACTGCCATAAACTTGCTTAATTATCCAATCTCTCTCACTGATTTTCTCAAGAAATAATCCAAAGGTCTTTTATTTGGATGTAATAGGGCTAAGGTGAAGGTGTGAGAAAAAACATTTAAGTTGGAACATCAAGAAATGGAGTATCTAAATTAGACAATACTCTTGCTAAGAAACTCATAACTCCCTCAAATGGCATATTCACCAACCCTTGATAATCTCACATACTTGCATACTTTAGGAAAAGTACATGAGTCGACATTCCTCTTTGATGACTAATGCTAGAAAATATATGAATTTTGTATATATATATATATCTTCTCTTTTATTTTTTTTATATTATATATATATACAAAATATAAAATTGCATGAAACATCTAGCTTAAAATGTAGAGGAAAAGAATAATAGACTCTTAGTCAAATACTATAATATCCCCATTTTTTTTTATACACTTTGGAGTAGTAGTTGCGAGAGAGAGTATGTTGATGAAATATGTAAAGAAAATATTATAAGAGATAGAGGTGTATGAAGAATGATAAGTATATATTGTAATTGTAAAACGTGGGAAATATAAAAGCAATTTATAAGACATATACATATATCAACATATACATCACATATACATGATGTATACATTGGTGTAGGAAAAGTAAGTGTATATAATTAATTAATTAATAATAATAATAATAATAATAATAATAATAATAATGATGATGATAATAATAATAATGACAAGAGAAAAAGAAGAAAAGAAAGTCAAAGGGAAGGATAAATTGTGGTGGAGGATTTTTGGGATATTTTATTATATTATTATATATATATATAAGATAAGTTTGAATAAAGAAAGAAGATTTTCTTTTGAATAAAGAAAGAAGATTTTCTTTCTTTCTTTCTTCTTATTCTTGAACGTGGAAAGAGAGAGAGAGAGAGAGAGAGAGAGAGATGTGATTTTATTTACATTCACATCAAATTCATAAGGGTTTTGAGAGAATTGAAGGTGGATATTGAAGATTTGGCAAAATATTCAAGTAAGTATACATTTCCTTGTATTGATTTCTATTGATTGAGTTTATATTTGATATGGTTAGTGTGTGAAAATGATGATAATGAAAGATTGAATTATATATATATATGTGTTGCATTGGTATTTAGATGATGATAATATGGTTATTTGTGAAGATGATGATGAGTTGTTGAAATTGTTTTGTAAGGGTTTATTGATTGTGATTTTTGGGGTTGAGTGGAAGAGTAAGATTAGTATTTATGTAATGGTTGTGAATTGGTGATTGATGTAAATATTGAGTTTGATCAATTATCATCTTAGATTTTCAATATGATTGTGTTTAAATGAAGTTTAAAGCATAGTGTACATGAATTTAATTTGGAACATAAGCATTTTTGATGCCACGGTCGTGGCATATGTGTGCCACGGTCGTGGCATATGAGTGCCACGGTCATGGCAAGTGAGGTCCACGACCGTGGGATTGTAAGCATGACTGTGTCTTCAAAAATTTTGATAAAACAGAACAAGTTCCAATGCTACGACCGTGTCCTTGAAGGCCACGACCGTGGGGAATTTTAAAATAAAATGGACAGATTCATTTGTTATCCCACGGCCGTGGGGTTGTGAGGCCACGACCGTGGGGACCTATATAGTGGTTTTGGCTTGTAATTGGTAATCTAAAGGGCCTAGTATGAGACTAATAAGTGATTAATTGTATTGAAAACTCATGTGTATCTCTAAGTGAGTGTGTATGATCACTTTTGGATTAGGTTTTTAAGAGATTGAGTTGCCCTAATCCAAGTATTGAAGGATTCATGGAAGAGGAGTTTAGATTGGTGTGAGTTTCTCTTGAGGTAAGTACAAAGCCTACATTATTGTGTATATATATATATGACTTTGGGACTTAACACATTTGGTTGTAAATGTGTTAAGTAATCCATTCCACTTTGATATATTTGATTAATATTATGAATTGCATAATGTGAAAGATAGCTATATGATGGTATGTATTTGCATGACTATGGGATTTAACACATTGAATTGAAAAATGTGTAAAGTTATTTATATATTGTTGAGGTGTGAGAAATGTGTTATGATGTGTATTATGTGTACTATGTGGAATGTATGTTGAAGATTCTAAATATATGAATAATGTAATTTTCTATGCATATCTCAATGATAAAATATGAAACTCTTGTTGATGGATATAAAGGTGAAAAATAAGTATGAAAGATATAATGAGTATTCAAAGTGTATGTACAATGCAAGTGGTTATGTATACCGTAATGATGAGATGTGAATTGAGATATGATGCAAATGAAATAATTGGGGCATGTTTGCCTAGATGATTATGAGAAATTGATGAGATGTGAAGCCATTGTTATTGGCTATGATATTGCAATTGAAATAATTGCGGCATGTTTGCCTAGATGATTATGAGAAATTGAGAATGAATTTAATAAAGAAATAATGAATGAATTGTGTGCCTAATGTGTTATTCACTTTTCAGAGTTTTGTTGTTGGTGGCATGCCTAATAGTAACAATCTCTTGAAGCTAGATTGGGCTTGATCCTTGAAGCCAAGTTGGGTTGAAGTTTAGCATGCTTAACTCCCCTTGAAGCTTGGTTGGGTCTAGTCCTTGAAGCCTAGTTGAGATGTTACAACCCTTGAAGCTAGGTTGGGTTTGGTTCTTGAAGCCATGTTGGGTTGATATTTAGCATGCTTTGTTCCCCTTGAAGCTTGGTTGAGCCTAATCCTTGAAGCTTAGTTGGGATAATGATAATGATAAATGTGATAATTAAACCAAAACATTAACTCTGAAAGTTGAATGGCATATTAGTTTCTTTTGGGCCCATGCTTGTCTCTACTTTAATGTGACTTATGGAATGAGATATATGAGGATAATTATGGGATGAGATGAATACAATATGATGTGTAATATGCATATAGATGTGGAAATTATGAGTATTATTTCATGAATGTTCTGTTAAGTCATTGAATTGTGGTCTGTTGTAATGATATAAGTATATATGTATATAAAGTATGAGATTAGTGGAAAAATATAGAGTGCATTAAAAAGGGAAGACATGATGTTAATGTAGGAAGTAGGATTTGTAATATCCTCATATATGCCCTAAAAGTTTTGATTATGTTGTTGATGTTGTGGTTAGTGTTGTTGTTGTTATATATTGGATTGTATATATGTGTTAAATTGTAAGAGAAAAGAAATGGAAAGAGAATGTATATGTATATGTGTTTTGGAGAAGAAATTTAGGGTTTAGAGACAAGTTTATATGTTGGGTATATGATGATATATATAACATATAAATTGGTCAAAGGGAGAGTCAATGCAAGAGGATATTTTTATGTGGCATGTGAAATTACTTAATTGGGCACATATGAGACAAAAGGGTAGTTAAATGGTGAAGGGTGTTTTAGTAATTGCAAGGTTAAAAACTCTTGGTGGATATAAGAAGCAAAATTTGACTTTTGCTCTTCATCTTTTCCTCTTCTCATTTGTGTGTGGCCGGCTCTTCCTTAGACAAAAGGGAAAGAGAAGTGTTCTTGAGACAAGAAGCAAATTGAAGAAGAAATCAAAGGTTGTGAAAAGAGATTTGTGGAATTTCTTCATTTTAGGTAAGAATTCTTTTGTTTCCCTTTGTCAATTTTGAAGTTGTGTCTAAATAAAATTGTGATTGGTTGATGTGATGATTTAGTGTGTTTGTGTATGGTGTGTGTAAAAGTGTTGAAATGGAATTAAAGATAAGAAGCTAGGTTGGTGTTGGTGATGGAAGAGTAAGAGTTGTGTTTAGTAAATTTTTTTCTGTTTTACAATTAGTAAAGGCTGTGACTTGTATGATTTTTAATTAATTATAGAAAAATGTTCTTGAAGTGAATTTTTGATATGTTGTGCCTCTATGAGTCTAGAATGACTGAAAAATATGTTGATTCGATTTTGGAATGGTTATGAGTTTAGAAAGATTATTTTTATTAGACCTGTTCCAGCAGGTACCTTAACTGAGACAGCTATATTTCGGGATTTTTAATAAAATGTAGAAAAATCATATCCAATTGAATTTTGGATATGTTGTTGCTTAGTGAGTCTAGTATTTGAGAAAAATAATTTGGAACCACGTTGATTGAATTTGATTTATGGAATTCACAAAGTTCAGAACTGCTGCCAGGATGCAGGGCAATTGGGGCAGTCTGGTTAGGTGAACTATTTGACCAAGATTTTGTGTTCAGTTTGATCTGAAATTTTTAAGGGATGATTTTAAGATACAAAACTAAATTCTGTAAAAATTTTAGAATTTTTAGTCAAGTGGATTAGTTTATACAATTTTTCAAAATAAGGATAAAATGGAGTCTAAAACCAGAATGTACTATTCATATGGTCATTTTGCTAATATTCCTTTTGGATTAGATTGTGAAGAGGTTGAATTGCCCTAACCGTGTCCCTCAAATGTAATGGTTATTGTTTTTATTCTTTGTTCTTTTAGCATGGCTTTGATTCTTCAAAGGTATTATGGTACCTAAACCTAAACATAAACACTTTAAACATGTCTAAAACAAAGAATGCCCTAATCAAATGTATGTGGATGATTCTAAACCTAAGTATAATGATCTTTGGATTAAGTTTTGAAGAGATTGTGTTGCATTAACCTAATTTGAGGTAAGTAACAATACATATGATTGTATTTAATTACATAATTTGAGGCTTAACACATTTGTTTGCAAATGTGTTAAGTGATTTATTATATTGTTAATATAATTGGACTAAGGTGATGATTGAATGATGTGAAGGATGTGAAGAGCATTAACAAGGTAAGCATAAACCCTATTTGATTGTATATCCTTATATGTCTTTGAACATTAACACATTGGGATGAAAGTGTTAAATAAGCTATTATATTGTGAATGTAAATGAAGAATGTATATTACTATATATATATATATATAAAGGATGAAATATGAAATGGAAAAGGTAGGAAAATATGAGGATCCTTCTTAAGGTATGTGCAATTTTTTATGATAAATGCTCTAGTAATGAATGATGTTAATGTGTTTTGAGAAATGAGAAAATGTTATGTTATATGCATTGTGAATCTTGTGTATGGCAATGTATTATATGAATAATATATTTTGAAATGTTATATCAATGATGTTATATGTATCATATGGATTGAGATATGATATGTAGTGAAGCCATTGTAATTGGCCATGATGATTCAAATGTGAGACGAAGCCATTGTGATTGGCTATGATGATCCAATTGAAAGAAATAAGGCATATTTGCCTAGATGATAATGAGCATTGAGATTGAAATTGATAATGAAACAATAAGTGAAATATGTGTTTAATGTGTTATTCAGTCTTCAGAGTACTGGGTTTGGAGGCATGCCTATAAAATGAAAAAGGTAACAGTCTTGCCGGGTTGAGGATCTCTTCAAATTGAGTTGAATTGAGGTCCAAGAGACTGGGTCTGTTACACTATGAGAATTGTGAATATGAAATATATGATTGGTAACAGTCTTGCCGGGTTGAGGATCTCCTCATGATAAGTTGATGGTCCAAGAGACTGGGTCTGTTACACTATCCATGGATAGAAATATTGATATATGATGCCTACGGGCTTGATGATTATGATTATAGACCAAAGCAGTAACTCTGAACTCTGAATAACATAGTGGTGTCTGTTGGGCCCGAGTCTGTCTTTGTTGTCAATGTGATATACAAATGTTGAAAGAAATGGATAATGAAATCTTTGGTATACTTCATTGGACATGTGATTGATGATATGTAATTTGTGTGTTGAAATATTGATTATGAGCACTAATGATGAATCATAAATGGTGAATTGTGAATAAAGAAATGTTGTGATTGGTATGATGTATAATGTGTGTACTAGCATTGATTGTGAATTTAATTGATGAATTGTGGTTGAAGACAATGATTGTCTTAATTGGAAATGTGACTTATGGTTAGTATGATGTATAATGTGTGTATTGAGATGTTGATTGTGAATATTAGTGATGGGTTGGAATTGGTAGAAATGTTATGTATATATATGTGTATAAGATATGAAATTAGTTGAAAGATATGAAAGGTGCAAATGAAAAGGGATAAACTTAATAAGAACTAAAAGTATATGGAATTGATATATCTTTATATGTTAGTATTTCCATGATATATGTTTGTATTTTATATTTATACTACTAAGCTTTCGAGCTTAGCGCGGATGTATTATCGCGCAGGTAGCTTGGTGGAAGATATGAAGTCTTTTGGTATGCCACGAGAAGAGTAAGATTTTGTCGAGACCAACTAGAGGGTAATGCATACATGTATCCACTTTAAGTATGTTATATTAAATGTATAAATGAAGTTTTGATAAAGACAATGATTTTGTAAGTGTTCTTTAAATTGACCTATTATGGTTTGAATTTTGTTACAGGTTTTTAAAAAGTAAAAAGAAAAGTGGCATCCTTATACTCTATATACTTACTGTATGTATACTAGGTATATGTATAGTACTTATATATGGTATCGAGGTGTTACAATTGTTTTGGTATCAGAGCTTAGGTTCGAGATTCTCGGCCTAAGTGAAACTAAAAAGAGAATTTTTGAAGAGTATAAGTAGAATTAAAAAGAAAAGTTTTGGAAAGCTTAAATAGAGTTACAAAGGAAAAGTTTTGAAATGAAATTTGTAATACATGCATATGCATTCATACCTAGGTTGGTCTCGGATGTGGCATTATATGAATTGTAGAATATTTGTGTTATATGAGATGTTCAATATAGTTGATGATATATGTGTATACCATTTTGATGTGATGAGAAACCATGATTGTTGACCATGATGTTGGAAATGAATTATAATTGAGGCATAGTGCCTAATTGATTATGGGAAACGAATTGTGAAATATAATGTGATATATGTATATTGATGATGCATATGAAAAATGTCATGTTGTGTGCAACATAGAATGTAATGTTGATGGTTATGAGCAATATTATGTGGGACATAATGTGAATTGAAATATATATAAAAAAAAGAATAAAGTTGAAAAATGAATAGAAATCAAAATCAAGATTAAAGTATGCACTCTTTCCTCTATACTTTGAATCTCTTTATAATAATGTTTATGTTGAGGTTGCTAGACAGAGAAAATATTGTTGGATTGTTATTATTGAAAGATATGTTACTAAAAATGACGAAAGAATGGTGGAATATTGAATGAGTTGGTTAATATAGACAAAGTGTGACTAGTTAAAGTTGGAATATATATATATATATAAAGTTAAGGTTTTATTAAAGGAAAGAGATGATATTGGTTAAGTAAGAAAATAAGTTGATATCATTATTTTGATGCGAACATAGTAAATTCAATGTTAGAAATGTAAAATGCTTGGATATTGTGAAAGCTCATGGTAATGGTGATAATAGGTGATATTTGAGATTTTTTGAAGTGAGCTTGATGATTGTGGAAATTATAAGTTTTAATATTGCTTTGTGATATATATTTGTAAGATGTTTTAGAGTGATATTAGAAAAGATGAGTTTGGTAAATTGAAGCTTAAATGAAGTAGTAATTTGAGAAGTTAAAGTTTTAGTGGAATTTGATAAAGATTATTGGGATAGTGATGGTTTAATGTATATTCAATATATGGGTTAGGTGAAATGACTAATATTCCATATTAAAGCATTATGAATTGAGTAATGTGATTGATAGAAAGAGAAATTGTTTTAAAGTAAAAAAAAGGAATTGGATAAGCAAATGAAAATGAGTTATTTTAAGTCATTTTAACTGCAAAGAGTAAAGATGGTTATGGAAGTATATTAAGTGTTTTTTAAGGATGAAAGTGAAAGAGATGTCACTTTGGGAATATGATCAAGATGAATGTGAAGTATCAGTATAGTCAGGATATATATATACATTGTAGTATGAATGAATGCTTTACATCATATTGAAAGAATGAGAATGACAATGTTTAAAAGAAAGTGATAAACATTAAATTTGTATTGAATGTATGTGGTATTATTATAGAATTAGTAATATGGAAATGATGTTGTGTGTATTAAAAGACCTAAGGGAGATTAGGTCTTGAATTGTGTTAAGCTAAATGAATTATGTGATGGAAGTGAGAATGGAATGGACTTGAGTAATATTGGATAGTGGAAATTGTTATAGTAAGCATTGAATGTGATGATCATATGATATTTAGAGTTCCAAAGTATGATGATCATATGATATTTAGAGTTCCAAAGTATGCACATATGGAAAGTTCTATGTAATGTTATATTATAAGAGATTGTAAATGGATTAGAAATGAAGTGTCAAATAGAAATTGTATAGGAACTCCATATGATTGAATATGTATAGAGTAATATTGTAGAAACATGAATTAAGTGGATAAAGATTATAAATCGAGTGCAATTGATTTGAAACGGAGTTGGAATGTGTTAGCTATTGATATAGCAAAAATGTAAAGAAGGAATAAGTGATTCTTGATATGTCTTTAGCATTGTATTTGTAAAGATTGAGGATGAAAAAAAAAAAAAAACAGCATTGATTTAAAAGTTCCAGGCTTGAATATTAATCCCTTAAAGCCATGTGTTTTGTTCAGTATATTTGATCGGTTAAATTGTTATCCATGGATTTGAATCTTAGATAAAATGATTGTAATACAGATTTGGTGAGGTTGAAATTATAATTGAGAAGTATAGTTAAAAGTTATGATGGATAAAGTTGTATATTATCATTTTATGTTAACAATTTTGGTTATAATTGTGAAGACTAAAAGAGGAAAAAGAAACTATGGAAAGGTTTTGAGTTACGGATGATATGAAAATAAGGTAATCAAAATAAATATAACAATGATATGGAATGATATGGAATGTTATGAAAGTTATATTGCATATGTTTAAGATATGTAACTCGAGGTTTGAGTGCATGAATTGTAGACAGTAAATATGGTATAAAAACCTTTATGAGAATTGGTGGGTATTATAATAAGATGATAGAGAATAAATTATGTGTATATTAAAAGATAATTTGAAGTGATTTGTTATCATGATAATTTGATTGAATGTGGATCGGAAGAGATCAGAAATTGTATATATGTTTACCCTAATGGAATTAGGTTATAAATATATATACATATATGAATATTGTGAAATTTCATGATAAGTTTGAATAAATTAATTATTGGTTGGAGTTGAACAAGATTGGAATGTGGATATAATGTGACAGATAAATCAATGGATCTAGATTTGGCTGAGATTATGAATCATTATTGAGATTTAATGTGTATAGTTGTACCAAGAGTGTAGTTATTTACATGATAATGTATATGATGTAAATTTTAAAGTATGATTGGACATGAATGAGTGGAGTATAATAATTATAAATCATCATGAGAAAAAGGGAAAAAGATTGGTTATTTATAAAATAAGTTGAAAAGTAATGTATTAATATGTAAGTTAAGTGAAAAGCATGCTAAAGAAATAACTCCATGTATGAAAAATCAGGATTTTGTTATCTATTGAGGGTGATAGATGTCTATTTAGACAGTGATTGTAATGAATGGATAATTAATGCTCAGATATAAGTTATAGTTTTTAAGGTTAAAGTTAAGAGAGTAATTACAAAGAAGTGAAGAACAAAATGTATTAAATATAAAGATTTGACAAAGTATTTTTGTGCTATATGATGATCTGATTCTGGTATAAAGATATTAATAGGAATGTAATGAGATCTTTTGAATGTTTGATCAAGAAAGTAATAAGATGTATAGACATATAGAATGATGAGTTAAGGAATTTAAAGAAGGTGGTTGATTCTAAAGAGGAGAGTTGAAGCTATATGATTTGATGATATAATGACTTCAGCGTATAATTAACTTCATATGGAAGTTAAGATGGTATGGTATTATGAATGAATTACAATTATACTAGATAATTTCGAGGACGAAATTATTTAAGGGGGAGAGAATTGTAATATCCTCATATATGCCCTAAAAGTTTTGATTATGTTGTTGATGTTGTGGTTAGTGTTGTTGTTGTTATATATTGGATTGTATATATGTGTTAAATTGTAAGAGAAAAGAAATGGAAAGAGAATGTATATGTATATGTGTTTTGGAGAAGAAATTTAGGGTTTAGAGACAAGTTTATATGTTGGGTATATGATGATATATATAACATATAAATTGGTCAAAGGGAGAGTCAATGCAAGAGGATATTTTTATGTGGCATGTGAAATTACTTAATTGGGCACATATGAGACAAAAGGGTAGTTAAATGGTGAAGGGTGTTTTAGTAATTGCAAGGTTAAAAACTCTTGGTGGATATAAGAAGCAAAATTTGACTTTTGCTCTTCATCTTTTCCTCTTCTCATTTGTGTGTGGCCGGCTCTTCCTTAGACAAAAGGGAAAGAGAAGTGTTCTTGAGACAAGAAGCAAATTGAAGAAGAAATCAAAGGTTGTGAAAAGAGATTTGTGGAATTTCTTCATTTTAGGTAAGAATTCTTTTGTTTCCCTTTGTCAATTTTGAAGTTGTGTCTAAATAAAATTGTGATTGGTTGATGTGATGATTTAGTGTGTTTGTGTATGGTGTGTGTAAAAGTGTTGAAATGGAATTAAAGATAAGAAGCTAGGTTGGTGTTGGTGATGGAAGAGTAAGAGTTGTGTTTAGTAAATTTTTTTCTGTTTTACAATTAGTAAAGGCTGTGACTTGTATGATTTTTAATTAATTATAGAAAAATGTTCTTGAAGTGAATTTTTGATATGTTGTGCCTCTATGAGTCTAGAATGACTGAAAAATATGTTGATTCGATTTTGGAATGGTTATGAGTTTAGAAAGATTATTTTTATTAGACCTGTTCCAGCAGGTACCTTAACTGAGACAGCTATATTTCGGGATTTTTAATAAAATGTAGAAAAATCATATCCAATTGAATTTTGGATATGTTGTTGCTTAGTGAGTCTAGTATTTGAGAAAAATAATTTGGAACCACGTTGATTGAATTTGATTTATGGAATTCACAAAGTTCAGAACTGCTGCCAGGATGCAGGGCAATTGAGGCAGTCTGGTTAGGTGAACTATTTGACCAAGATTTTGTGTTCAGTTTGATCTGAAATTTTTAAGGGATGATTTTAAGATACAAAACTAAATTCTGTAAAAATTTTAGAATTTTTAGTCAAGTGGATTAGTTTATACAATTTTTCAAAATAAGGATAAAATGGAGTCTAAAACCAGAATGTACTATTCATATGGTCATTTTGCTAATATTCCTTTTGGATTAGATTGTGAAGAGGTTGAATTGCCCTAACCGTGTCCCTCAAATGTAATGGTTATTGTTTTTATTCTTTGTTCTTTTAGCATGGCTTTGATTCTTCAAAGGTATTATGGTACCTAAACCTAAACATAAACGCTTTAAACATGTCTAAAACAAAGAATGCCCTAATCAAATGTATGTGGATGATTCTAAACCTATGTATAATGATCTTTGGATTAGGTTTTGAAGAGATTGTGTTGCATTAACCTATATGTTGAGAATTTTTGGAAGAGGAAATGTATGGAGGAATGGGAATAGTTCTTGAGGTAAGTAACAATACATATGATTGTATTTAATTACATAATTTGAGGCTTAACACATTTGTTTGCAAATGTGTTAAGTGATTTATTATATTGTTAATATAATTGGACTAAGGTGATGATTGAATGATGTGAAGGATGTGAAGAGCATTAACAAGGTAAGCATAAACCCTATTTGATTGTATATCCTTATATGTCTTTGAACATTAACACATTGGGATGAAAGTGTTAAATAAGCTATTATATTGTGAATGTAAATGAAGAATGTATATTACTATATATATATATATATATATATATATAAAGGATGAAATATGAAATGGAAAAGGTAGGAAAATATGAGGATCCTTCTTAAGGTATGTGCAATTTTTTATGATAAATGCTCTAGTAATGAATGATGTTAATGTGTTTTGAGAAATGAGAAAATGTTATGTTATATGCACTGTGAATCTTGTGTATGGCAATGTATTATATGAATAATATATTTTGAAATGTTATATCAATGATGTTATATGTATCATATGGATTGAGATATGATATGTAGTGAAGCCATTGTAATTGGCCATGATGATTCAAATGTGAGACGAAGCCATTGTGATTGGCTATGATGATCCAATTGAAAGAAATAAGGCATATTTGCCTAGATGATAATGAGCATTGAGATTGAAATTGATAATGAAACAATAAGTGAAATATGTGTTTAATGTGTTATTCAGTCTTCAGAGTTCTGGGTTTGGAGGCATGCCTATAAAATGAAAAAGGTAACAGTCTTGCCGGGTTGAGGATCTCTTCAAATTGAGTTGAATTGAGGTCCAAGAGACTGGGTCTGTTACACTATGAGAATTGTGAATATGAAATATATGATTGGTAGCAGTCTTGCCGGGTTGAGGATCTCCTCATGATAAGTTGATGGTCCAAGAGACTGGGTCTGTTACACTATCCATGGATAGAAATATTGATATATGATGCCTACGGGCTTGATGATTATGATTATAGACCAAAGCAGTAACTCTGAACTCTGAATAATATAGTGGTGTCTGTTGGGCCCGAGTCTGTCTTTGTTGTCAATGTGATATACAAATGTTGAAAGAAATGGATAATGAAATCTTTGGTATACTTCATTGGACATGTGATTGATGATATGTAATTTGTGTGTTGAAATATTGATTATGAGCACTAATGATGAATCATAAATGGTGAATTGTGAATAAAGAAATGTTGTGATTGGTATGATGTATAATGTGTGTACTAGCATTGATTGTGAATTTAATTGATGAATTGTGGTTGAAGACAATGATTGTCTTAATTGGAAATGTGACTTATGGTTAGTATGATGTATAATGTGTGTATTGAGATGTTGATTGTGAATATTAGTGATGGGTTGGAATTGGTAGAAATGTTATGTATATATATGTGTATAAGATATGAAATTAGTTGAAAGATATGAAAGGTGCAAATGAAAAGGGATAAACTTAATAAGAACTAAAAGTATATGGAATTGATATATCTTTATATGTTAGTATTTCCATGATATATGTTTGTATTTTATATTTATACTACTAAGCTTTCGAGCTTAGCGCGGATGTATTATCGCGCAGGTAGCTTGGTGGAAGATATGAAGTCTTTTGGTATGCCACGAGAAGAGTAAGATTTTGTCGAGACCAACTAGAGGGTAATGCATACATGTATCCACTTTAAGTATGTTATATTAAATGTATAAATGAAGTTTTGATAAAGACAATGATTTTGTAAGTGTTCTTTAAATTGACCTATTATGGTTTGAATTTTGTTACAGGTTTTTAAAAAGTAAAAAGAAAAGTGGCATCCTTATACTCTATATACTTACTGTATGTATACTAGGTATATGTATAGTACTTATATATGGTATCGAGGTGTTGCAGGATTTTTGTGTGATGAATGTTATATTATTTATTGTACCACTAAGCTTTTGAGCTTAGCGCGGTTGTGCAAATCGCACAGGTGAGTAGATGATTGCTCCGGGAGTCAGGACGTTATGCCACGAGATGGGTAAGAGTATTTCGAGACCAACTAGATGGTGGTGCATGCATGTACAAATTGATTATGTTGTATGTTAATTAAAATGTATGTATATGTAAATGAATTTTGGAAAAGACAAGGTAATTTATTTATATATATATATATATATGTGATATCATAAAAAGTAATATGATTTAATGAATGTTCTTTAAATAAAAAAAATGTATTATTGTTTGGAAGTAAGGTAAAGGTTTTAATATGTAATGAAAAGTGACATTCTTATACTTTATATGCGTACTGTATGTATATGAGATATATGTATAGTACTTATATAGAGTATGGAGGTGTTACAATTACAATATGCAAAGTATGCATTTCAGCCCCAAATCTTACTAAAGCAATACTATTTTTTTTTAATTGCTTACCCCACACTTATGAATTAAACCACCCTATTGTCATATCATAAGAAACTCCATTCCTTAATGTAGGTATGATGATAATAGGAAAATGTTGAGTTGTGAATTGTGTTGATCAAACAAGAAAAAGTCAAAGGCTCAACTTGGCTCACTAAGGAATTCATAATTAAGGGAGGTCTTTTTAAGCTAAAGGGATAATCCTAATTTGCCTTCATCATTTTAAAACATGAGATGAAATCATAATGTGAGTTCAATTAGTATGCAAAAGCAAGTTCTAGAGATGCAAAATCATGAAGGTGCACACTTAAGAAAAGAAAATCAATTGACAATAATATTCAATCTATGAGGCTCAAAACTCACAAAGGGTGGGTTCTCAAAGATTTATATGTCATGAATTGCAGAGTGTGAAAATTGATCCTGCATGAATTCAAATGCTAATCTCTATGCTGATACTAAAGGCTCAAATATAATGCTAGAATTATAGAAAAGTCAATAAGTTTCCAACAATTATGCCATGCACAATGCATAATATAACACACAAAGACAAACAAAACAAGAATTAAAGGAAAGCTTAAAGATTACCCCACACTTATAAATTACATTATCCTCAATGGAAACAAGGATAATAAAAAAAAGAGTGAAGGTACAACCTATTTTCCATCGTTCCCTTGTGAGGTAAACTCTACCTTTTCATCACAAACATCAATTGTTCAAAAAAAATACAATATATAAAATAAAATAACAAAAATATAAAATGTTAACATTAAAAACAAAAATGAAAAATAACAATGAAAATATGTTATAACTAAAGATAAGAAATTAAGGAATTCTCTCAAAAGATTAGAGCCAATTTGATCTACGGTGAAGGAGGATGTGATGATGATGCAGCTGAAGGATGGTGTAACACCCCTTCCCGACCAATGAATAAGCCGAGGAGGAATGCTACACCGGAATACGAGCTCTGGTTATGTCAGCTTACTTAATGGTCCTTATAAAAATTTTCCAAAAATTTTGACGGAGTCTCCCTTAAAATTCTAGGTCCTAAGTGTCGACTTCACAAGCCTCCTTTGCATACCAATTTTGTTTTTTACTATATCGAGCCTCTATTTGACCACAATACTCGACTACCTAAACTTTGGGATGTGACAGATGGAGATTCAGAATCTTAGCAAGGTTGCTATTGATTTGGTCCAACTGTTGCAAGACCGCAGCATGGTTACGATCAACCTTGCTTTCCAGTGCCTCTATCCTATTAAGTATCTCCTGATTGTCCGGTACTGGAGCATCTTCATCCAAATTAAGAGAATCTGAGTTGGACTCCTCATGGACTCGTGTTCTCTTTTGTTGGCCCCCCGGTGCTTCTGGCTCAGCTGAAGCCATCACATAGGCCCCTCCCCTGTTCACAACCATATGCATCTTCTCAAGTGTGGCCAAATCCAATGAATCATTACCCGAAATTTTAGTCATACGACAGTTACTCGGGTCAAAATCATCAAGCAGGGTTGTCGCCAATGTGGTAACCAATCCTCCAATACAAATAGCCCCCTTCTTTTTGTTTGCCACATTATCAAAAACATCGGCCAACCAATAGTCGGCACTAATGGGTATTGTATTACAAGCACAATCTAAGAAAAAGAGCTCACTAATTTCCACTACACTTAGGCTTTCCTTCTGTGTAAAGAACCCATAGGACATAAAGCGATGCAAATAACTTAGAGCGGGATTACTCAATTTAGTTGCCCTGGCCGATTTGGCCACATAAGTTCCCGAGCCTAATGCTCCCCATGCAAATTGCTGTTTAAAATCCTTAGGTACAGATTTTTCACCGTGTTGATGGAAACCAAATATAGCATTCAATTGCTCAATAATAACTACACATGATTTCCCAAGCAATTTAAAATTCAAGCTAGAGCAAATTTTCTGTTCATCTCTTTCAACCTTAAGAGATGTTAAAAATTCCAAAGTAAGCTCTTGAAATTGCAAAGGTCGAAGGGAGACTAATTTCTCCCACCCAAGGTTTTGAACATAGCTATAAAAATTATCCCGAATATGAAGAGCATTAAGGGATTCATTGCTTACATACCTCGTCGGAAAGAAACCCCTAGCCAAAAGAGTCGCTCTTTTTAAAGATGAAGAAGATGAAGATGTAGCTGCAGTTGGAGGTTGCTTCCTCTTGTGGTGGGACACCATCTTTGTTCTTGGCATATTGAAAGATTTGGAAAAATTTGAAACTTAAAAAGATTAAATTGATTTTTTATGAGAGAAGAAGAAGATTGAACGAATTAATTTCAGTTTTAGTGAAGAAAATTGAGAATTAATGGGATTTTGGAAGCTTTGAAAGAACAACAATGGAAGTTTTTGAGAGAAAGAGTCGAGAGAGAGAAAAGAAAAAAGAAAGAAAACTAGGGATTTAAATGAATGAAATGGGCTAAAACCGTGTTTTTAAACTTTGAAATTGAGGTGACACGACCAAGCTTGGTTTAGCTTGGCCGTGTTTGATGGGTTTGGAGGGACACGGCCAGTGACTTGGCCGTGTCCCATGACCATTTTTATCACTGTAAACAAAAGGTTGCAAGACAAAGAAAAGAGACATGGGTAGAAGCTTGGCCATGTCTATGTGACACGGCCAAGCATGTTGGCCGTGTCAGGGACTGTGTGATTTTGGGTTTGCTTGACACGGCCAATGGCTTGGCCGTGTCAAGTGGCAGTGTCCTTCACTGCCATTTTGGCTCTTATATATATATATATATATTTTTTGTCACCAAATCTTAAAGAAATGCAATCCTCTTCCTTGATTAACCTTGAAACACATTAAAAAAAATAAAAAACGATCAAAGCACCCATTCCATTTATTTAAACCAAACATGAAATCAAAATTACTAAATATAAAATTATAACTATGAAAAGAAATGCAAACCAATGGGTTGGCTCCCATTTAGCGCTTCTTTAATGTCGTGTAGCTGGACATTACTGTAAGACTTAAGGATCATAGATCAAAGTGCTATCGATGATCCTTACTTCTTGGAAACCTTCATTATATGGTTTAACTCTCTGTCCATTTACTTTAAAAGATTCATTTGTTCAAGAGTTAAGCAATTCTATAGCACCGGAAGGATATACCTGAGTTATCTCGAAAGGACCACTCCATTGAGACTTGAGTTTTCCTGGAAACAGACGGTGACGAGAATTAAAAAGCAAAACTTTCATACTTGGGCTCAATGTCTTTCGCACTATAATTCTATCATGAAGTGCTTTAGTGCGATCCTTATAAATTCTTGAACTCTCATATGCCTCATTCCTTAGTTCATCTAACTCTGAAATCTGCAGAAAACGTTCTCTCTTTGCCTTGTCCAAATCTAAATTCAGAGTCTTAATTTCCCAATATGCCTTGTGCTTCAACTCAACTGGTAAATGACAAGCCTTACCGAAAACCAATCGGTATGGGCTCATTCCCAAAGGAGTCTTGAAAACAGTTCGATATGCCCACAATGCATCATGCAATCTACTCGCCCAATCCTTCCTTGATAAGTTGATTGTTTTCTCCAGAATTCCTTTGATTTGCTTGTTGGATGTCTCAACTTGTCCTGAAGTCCATGGATGGTACGGGGTCGCCACCTTGTGTTTCACACCTGATTTGTGCATTAATTTCTCAAAACGTTTGTTGCAAAAATGACTTCCCCCATCACTAACTATAACTCTTGGCGTGCCAAATCCGCTAAGAATATATTCCTTCACAAATTTAACAACCACATTAGCATCATTAGTACGGGTGGGGATTGCCTCCACCCATTTTGAAACATAATCAACAGCAACTAAAATGTACTCATAACCAAAAGACTTGGGAAAAGGACCCATGAAGTCTATTCCTCACACATCAAACAGTTTAACAACAATATAAGATTGAAGGGGCATTTCATTCCTCCTCCCAATGTTATCCACTCTTTGACAGCGGTCACAATGCTTACAATATTCTTGAGCATCTTTGAATAGAGTAGGCCAGTAAAAACCACTTTGAAGCACCTTTTTTGCAGTCTTTCTCCCTCTAAAATGACCACCATAGTGAAGGTCATGACAAAATTGAAGAATACTCAGTTGTTCTTCCTCAGATACACACCTGTAAACTATCTCATCTTTGCATATCCGGAATAGGTAATGTTCATCCCAAAAATAAAATTTACTCATGTGCAAAAACCTTTTCTTTTCCTGAAATGACATGTCAGAACGCAAAATACCACAAACAAGATATCTAGCAATATCTGCAAACCATGGTGCATTCATTACCACAAACAACTGCTCATCAAGAAATGCTTCTAGATTTTTATGAATGCTATCAGATGCAAGATTTTCACCAAAGAAAGGTAATCTAGATAAATGATCAGCTACAACATTTTCACTTCCCTTAGTATCTTTGATTTGAAAATCAAATTCTTACAATAATAACACCCAACTAATTAAACGAGGTTTAGCATGTTGTTTTGTCAAAAGATATTTTAGAGCTGCATGATCTGAATGCACAATAATTTTCGACCCAATTAAATATGCTCTAAACTTATCTAAGGCCAAAACAACAGCTAACATTTCCTTTTCAGTTGTTGTGTAATTCATTTGGGCACTATTTAGGGTCAAGCTAGCATAATAGATCACTCTCAAAAATTTCTCAACCCTTTGCCCAAAGACAGCTCCTACTGCATGATTAGAGGCATCACACATAATTTCAAAAGGTAAAGACCAAACAGGAGCTACAATTACCGGTGCACTAGTCAATTTTTCCTTAAGGGAATTAAAGGCTTGCATGCATTGTATAGTAAATTCAAATGGAACATCTTTCCCAAGTAAATGACACAATGGTTGGCTTATTTTAGAAAAATCTTTAATAAACCTCCAGTAAAAACCTGCATGCCCTAGAAAACTTCTTATTCCCTTAACAGAGGTAGGTGGGGGTAACTTAGCAATCAACTCTACCTTAGCCTTATCCACCTCAAATCCTTTACTCGATACAACATGGCCTAATACAATGCCCTGAGAAACCATGAAATGACTCTTTCCCCAACTCCAAGTGAGGTTACATTCAATGCATCTCTCAAGCACAAGAACAAGTTTATGGAGGCAATTATCAAAAGAATCACCGAAAACAGAAAAGTCATCCATAAATACCTCAATAAAATCATCTATCATGTCTGTAAAGACAGACATCATGCATCTCTGAAAAGTTGCAGGCGCATTGCACAAGCCAAAGGGCATACGCCAAAATGCATAAGTCCCAAAAGGGTAAGTAAAAGTAGTCTTGGATTGATCCTCTGGTGATATCGGCACCTGATAATAACTTGAAAGTCCATCCAAAAAGCAATAATGTGAGTGTCCAGAAAGTTTATTAAACATCTTATCAATAAAAGGAAGAGGGAAATGATCTTTCTTTGTGGCATTGTTCAACTTCCTATAATCGATACACATTCTCCACCCAGTAGTAGTCCTAGTAGGAACCAATTCATTCTTTTCATTTTTCACCATAGTAATTCCTAATTTCTTAGGCACTACATGTACTGGGCTCACCCACTCACTATTAGCTATTGGATATATCACTCCTTCATCAAGCAATTTAAGCACTTCCTTCTTAACCACTTCACTCATGTTTGGGTTAAGGCGCCTTTGGGTCTCCCTCATAGGTTTAGCTCCCTCTTCTAAGGTGATTTAATGCATGCACATTGAAGGGCTAATACCTTTGATATCACTCAATCCCCATCCTATTGCTCTTTTCAATCTTTTAAGCTCACTCACCAACCTCATTTCTTCCCTTTCACTAAGTTCGCTAGATATTATCACAGGTAAGGTGTTGTGATCTCCTAAAAACACATATTTTAGATTTTTAGGCAACTCTTTCAGTTCTAACTCAAGTGAAGGATTTTTCTCTTCCTTTTGGATGGAGAGAAGTTCAAATACTGGGTCCTCCTTAAGTTCCTCTATTTCAGTACTCTCTAATATCTCAAGGCAATTGGCTATTTCTGAGTCAAAAATATCCAAGCTACGATCTAAGGTCAGTGCCAACTCCAATTTATCTGAGGAACCTGTCTGCAAGAAAACATCTGAAACAACTACATCAATACAATCAATTAAAGAGCAATCCTCATATAATGCAGTTGTAGGAATGGGAGAAGTGTTAAAAATAGAAAATTCAACCATTTGTCCCAAGACAGTCATTGACAATTTACCATTTTTAACATCTATCAAGGTGTTGGTAGTAGCCATAAAAGGCCTACCCAGTAGAATAGTGTGTGCGGATGGTGTAGGGTTACTTCCTTCCATGTCAAGAACTATAAAATCTACAGGCACTATCAACCCACCAACCTTAACTAACACATCTTCTATAACTCCTTTCGGGAATCTAAGAGATCTGTTAGCTAACTGCAAGACCATTTTGGTAGGTTTAAGTTCCCTAAGTTCTAATTCAAGATACACAGAATAAGGCATCAAATTAACACTGGCTCCTAAATCACACATGCCATCAGTCCCCTTTCCATTACCCATAGTAATTTGAATTATGAAACTACCAGGATCCTTTAGCTTCGGAGGTAGTTTATGTTGCAGAACAGCACTAGCTACCTCTGACACTATCACCTTTTCATTTGGCTTATACCTCTTTTTCTTGGTGTTCAATTCCTTGAAGAATTTGGCATAAGCCGGCATGTTCTTTATTGCTTCAAGTAAAGGTAAGTTAATACTTACCTTAGATAGCATATTGAAGATGTCTAAAAATTAATTATCTTGTTTATCATTCTTCAACCTGTTGGGGAATGGTATAGGTGGCCGGTAAGGATTACTTGCCTTGTGTAAATCTGCTGAAGGGGATTTCTCCATTGATTTTTCTCCAACACCTTTTTTCTCTGGTTCTTCTTCCTTTTTGCTTATTACCTTGCCACTTCTAAGAACAGTCACTGCTTGTGCCTGCTCAGGTTGACTCAGAAATTTCCCTTTTTGTTGAATCTGCATCTGTTGTGCAAGTTGTCCCACTTGGGTCTCCACTTTCTTAAAAGATGCTTCTAATGAATCCAGCCTTTTGTTATTCATCTCTTGATTCTTAGCACTGACTTGGATAAAGGCCTATAAACTATCCTCCAAACTCTCTCTCTTAGGCTGCCCTTGATTTGAAAATTGACCCTGCAGTTGGTTTTGTCTCTAGAGCAAATGGAAAGTTGTTGAGAATTATTTGCTGCCCAGGAAAAATTTGGATGATTCCGCCAACCAGGATTGTAAGTTTTTGAGTAAGGATCATTCTAGGCCCTTGGTTGATATCCCCCCATAGCATTAACTTGCTCAGCCTCATTTCCATAAGATTCGTATGCAGAGGGGCATATATTTGCTCCATGCCCGAAAGTTCCACAAATTCCACACACTTCTTGAGTGGATGAAGAAGTATTGTTCTTCATGTTCAGCATCTGCACTTGCTTTGTCAATTCAGCTATCTGATTGACCATCTCACTATTGGCTTCCAATTGATTCACCCCTTTACTTCTTCCTCTTACACTTTTCTATTGAGAATTAGCTCCCAACATTTCAAAGATTTCATAAGTCTCATCTGCTGTGTTTTCTCCCATAGCTCCCCCAGCTGTGTTATCAACAGTATTCTGAAATTGTTGGGCTAAACCATCGTAGAAAAACTTATTCAAAAGTTGAAGTGGATAGTGATGGTGTGGACACTGAATCAATAACATCTTAAACCTGTTCCAAGCCTCATGAAATGGCTCTCCTTCAAATTGAGAGAATGTAGCTATTTTCCCTCTCAATTCAGCTGTCTTATGATGTGAGTAAAATTTTCCCATAAACTTGTTATAGACTTGCTCCCAAGTTGTCAAAGAATTTTTAGGCAACATCATAAGCCAACTTTTTGCCCTATCCTTCAATGTGTACGGAAAACACCTCATCCTCAACTGGTCTTCTATTAGTCCTCCCAATGGAAATGTGTTGAGGGTGGAGTAGAAATCCAGGATAAAATTCAAAGGATCTTCATTTGGGACTCCATAGAATGATGGCAGCATGTTGTAATGGATATTCTTCAACTCATTATTTCTTGCTGCATCTGTCAATCTTATACAAGATGTGGAAGTTCCAATGATAGGTCTGGCAAAATCCCTTATAGTTCTTTGCCTTTCGTCTCCCATATTGGTAGGTTGTGCAGTATACGACTCAAAATCAGAAGTGCCCTCCTCTGTATCAAATCCGGTATATAGTTCAAACTTTTCTCTGCACCTTTTCACTCTCTGAATTTCTGGAATAACTGGGTATAGCTCTCCTCTGAGTGATCTCCTGCCTTGCATAAACAAAATTTATGGAAAAAAGGAATTATTAAAAGCAAAAGACAAATAAAATCAAATGTAAACAATGAAAAATAATTTAAAATATTTATGCCTAATAAACAATTACACCAATTAGCTTCCCCCGCAGCGGTGCCAAAAACTTGTTGCGCTCTAATTAACACTACTAGAACTACACTCGCAAGTATAAGAGGTTGCTGTAGTATTTTGGTGAAAACCTCAAGGTCGTCTCACAAGGAAGCTAGATAAGCTAATTGATTATCAAATTGCAAATAACAAATTATCAATAAATTTAAATTGCTAACAACTAATGAAGACAGATCGAGTGGAATTTAAAACAAGGAAAGTAAACTGAGCTGATATATTGATTCACTTAATAGAAAGGTCTAGGGTTTGCACTTCTCTTCTAACTTATATGTATAAACGGCTATTCCTCTCAACCAATTTAATTTCAAAGATTAGATTTCAAGCAACTTAATTAATCGAATCAAGGAAATAAGCTCTCGCATTCAAACCTCTTTCAAATAATCTTGTTACAATTGAAGTGATCTTTTTCTTAGGTTTATATTTCTAATTCACCTAACTCCCTAATTGAATTGTTCCAGCATTAGACTTCATTTCTCAATCCTTCATCTAATACCTCAAACACATAATTGGTGGCCAATCAATTATATATTAACATTAATCCATTCAATTAAGGCTAAAGAAATAATTCAGTTAAGAGCAATAACCATTTCATACAATCATAATAGATCCATACAAACCCTAGACTAGATCAAATTAGTTCATAGTAATGCTATCAAACAAATTCATCTCATTAAAATTCAAAGAAATTAATTTAGACATAATATAATTCATGAATACAATTCCAATGAAACTTAAGAGATAGAGTTTGAGAACAAAACCAAATTACAAATTTTCTTTAGCTTCTGAAGAATCTCTTGTTCAAATCTTTGCTAGAAGAATATTGTAGTGGCTAAAACTAATTTAATCTAAACTGTTTGCATGAAAGTGTAATAAAAATTCCAAAAAAATGAATGATAGCTCAAAATTTTATGTTTGACGGCTGATAAAATGTGTAACCCCTTTCAAAAATCCTAATCTTCTTATTTATACAAAACCCTCACTCAAAATTCGAGTCTCCTTTCTTTCCTTAGCCCCATGGAGTGACATGGCCAAGCTTGTGGCCGTGTCACCTGGATGTGTCAGCTTCTATGTAATCTTTCTTCTTTGCTTCTGTGGAATTGAGTGTGACATGGCCAAGCTCCTGGCCGTGTCATGTGACATGGCCAGTGGCTTGGCCGTGTCACCTGGGTGTGTCACCTACTGATTATCTTCATTCTTTCCTCTTCTTTCTTTGTCTTCTTCCTTGGCTAAATATGGGACACGCCAAGCTTGTGGCCGTGTCACATGGCTTGGCCGTGTCACCTACCAGTGTCAACTTCTGCCAGATTTTCCTTCCTTTCTTGGTTCTCTTGGTTTTGCCCTTAAGGTGTGACACGGCCAGTGGCTTGGCCGTGTCTTGCTGCTTCATGCTATTCTTTCTTCCAAGGAAATATTTTGCATATTAACCTAAAACAAACACTTGAAACAAACTTTAAACAAGAATCAACTGAAAAATTAACCAAAAACACATAAACACCACACTAAAAACTAGTATAAAAATGACATAAACACTGGAATAAATTAAAACTACCAGAATTGATGAAATCACTAAATAAACAAATAAAAACTACCAAAATACCTGAAGAAAACAATAATCATCATAATAAATAAGGTACAATTCTATGACAAAAACTAATAAAACAATTATTCTCTTGAGAGATTGACTGAGCTGTATATTAGTAAGATAATGAGGTTTCATAGAGTCCTAGTTTCTTTAGTGTCAGACTGAGATCTCCGATTTACATTGAGATTTTGGAGGAGTTTGCATAATGCATTGGGTTCTCGATTGCATTTTAGTACAGCTTTCCATCCTCAGACAGATGGGCAGTCAGAAAGAGTGATGCGGATTTTAGAGGATATGTTAAGGATTTGTATCATTGATTTCAGTGGAGGTTGGGATAGATTCTTGTTGTTGATTGAGTTTGCATATAATAACAGTCACCAATCCAGTATTGGGATGGCACCTTATAAGGCCTTATATGGAAGATGTAGAACACCTTTGTGTTGGGATGAGGTTGGAGAAGGTAAATTGGTCAGTGCTGATTTGATTAAGGAAATAGAAGATAAAGTAAAGGTGATTTGGGGTCATCGGAAAGCAGCCTCAGATCGGTAGAAATTCTATTCAAATTAAAAAAAAAAGAGATGTAGAGTTTGGTGTGGGAGATAAAGTGTTTTTAAAAGTGTCTCCTTGGAAGAAAATTTTGAGATTTGGCCGCAGAGGGAAGTTAAGTCCTTGTTCATCGGACAATATGAGATTATGGAGAGAATTGGTCCAGTGGCTTACAGGCTAGCTTTGCCACCTGAGTTGGATCGAATTCATAATGTCTTCCATGTGTCTATGCATCGAAGGTACAAGTCAGATCCATCTCATATTTTGTCAGTGGAATCTATTGAGGTAAATTCAGATCTAACTTATGAGGAAGAACTAGTAGCGATCTTGACACGAGAAGTAAAAGAGTTGAGAAATAAGAAAGTACCACTTATGAAAGTTCTTTGGAAGAATCATGCCACTAAAGAGGCGACATGGGAAAGTGAGTAGTTAATGCAGAGTCAGTTTCCTAAGTTGTTCCAGGGGTGATAGCAGATAATTTGGCGGGTGAAATTCTCTTAAGGGGGAGAGAATTGTAATATCCCTAATTTTTGAATATTAAATAAAATAAATTAAATTTGGATAAATTAAATAAAGGATTTGAATGGAAAATGAAAGGATTTTAAGTGAAAAAGTAAAATGTATATTTGAAATATTTTTGATGGAAATATGAAATATACATATACCTAAGATATACATTACATATATATAGTATAAAGAATTGTATAGTGGATTATTATTATTATTATTATTATTATTATTATTATTATTATTATTATTATTATTATTATGATGATGATGATGAAAAAAGAGAAGAGTCTTTTCTTTTCTTCATTCTTCTTTGGCGTGAGTTTGAGAGGGAGAGAGTTAGAGGAGAGTTCTTCTTCCATACACCAATTTTACAAGGGATTTCGAGGATTCAAGTGAAGATTTAGAGGATTTTTCATCAATTGGTAAGTTTTGTTATCATTTTACAAGTTTCCTTAGAATTTTATGGAAGAACATGATATTTAGAAATTTGGGGATTTTGTATTAGCATGTTTTGATTTCTTATTTGAATATGTATGAAGATATTGTGAGTAGCAAATGATGATTTTTAAGATTAGATTCAAAGTGAAGAGATTTCTTTTCTTTCTTCTTCTTTGAATGTGTTATGAGAGAAAGTGATGATTGATTGAATAAGATGATAGTTGCAACATCCCCTGACAAATCCCACATATAATTATCAAAGAATGTTACTTGATATACTATTAGTACTCTAACTGATTCATTGACAAAATTTTCTTTCAGAATGTTATCGACAAAAATCTTCAAATAATAATACAATATGTATATTACAACACTTTTAAACCCAACATTTAAACCAATCTCTAATATCTTCAATAATCCAATTACTAATTATAAATCAGAAAATCATCATAAGTTTGTCAAATAAAATAAATATATAATACATTGCTTTATTTGATAATCATTCACTAGAATCTCAAACTTCATCTTCTAAATACATATATTCCTTTCATGTTTACAAATTTGTATAATCTCTCAAGAAGTCACACTAAATTGTATATATACATTTCATAATTTATGAGTACAATATACAAAAGATCTCTACATGTACTATAAATAATTTTCTCAAATCCCTAATTTCACTTCTTAACTTGCTTCGATGATCTGATACCTGCATGTCAAAAGACAATTCTAACACGCTAAGCAAAGCTTAGTGGTGCTTGTATAAACATATTTTGTCACTTAATATTAAAGGAAAATACTTATGGAAATATAGTAATAATACTTAGTTTTAAGAAATATTTCAATATATTAACTATTTTCAATAACAAACCAAAAGAATATTTTAATTACACAAAATAATAATTTTAACTTTACAAAGTCATCATGCTATACTATACTTTCAGTATTGCAACTTTTCTCTTTATGAATCATTTTATTTAAGACTTGCTTTCTCATTTAATAACATTGCTCACAATATGCTTATTTTATTTTCCAATAAGTCTTACCTTTCAATTTTACATATAGGATAATTTTATTCAATCTATAATTTTTAGAACTTAAATTTAGTACTATACTTTGGAGCACTTTATATCATTTATCATTATATACACTTTCAATCATTACAACACTTATAAAGTTATCGATTAATTCAATAACTTGAGCATAAGATTTCCATTCCGTTCATTAGAACTTTTGCTTGTAAATATTATTATATATATTAACAATCACTTTTACATTGTAACACAGTAAGTCAATTTTAAGTAATTGACTTATATTATTATTTTGCATTTCTTCCATTATTCACAACTATCATATTCACATATATTTTCAATTTAGATATCTTTATTAAATATGCCCATACATACTGAACTCAGGTCATAGGTTTAGATAACATGTTAGTGTAGCAATTTTAATGCCAAATCTCGAGAATGTATAATGGCAATTATGCCCACTATCACTGATAACACAATGTGTCCATTAATAGCATGAGGTGCCTACTATCACTATGGCTATCCTTCCTCTGGTTAGCCATTCAATCCAAAGCTAGATCTAAAATCAGTATGATTTGGGCAATTCATTAGTTTTGATTAATACTAAATTGTGTATATCATTTCAATGGTACAATACTTTTATCAACATTTAGTATTATATATATTTGTCACATATCCAAGTTTATCACTCTTTTCCATACTTTAAACACATACACATGAATTCTTAACACATAAGTAAGAAATATAAACATATTAGCCTCATATTAGGCCTATACATCATAAAATACAAGCCAAAAATATTATCCAGGTACTCTACGGTCGTGGCAACTCAACCCCATGCCCGTGGGATACAAAATGAAACTGTCACATGCCTTAGTAGATCTCCACAGTCATGGCATTCAAAGGCCACGGCCTTGGCATTCATAACAGCTCTGTTTTATCAAAATTTTTAAAGAAACCACCACACTTTCAGCCCCACGGTTGTGGCATTCAATTGCCATAACCGTGGCATTGATTTTGGGTCTATTTCGATGTAATTCTTCCTCCAACAGTCCCAACTTTGATACCACGCCCATGGAACCTTTAAGCCACGCCAGTGGCATCCCAAAATCATGTATTCTACACTTTTAACTTCATATAGCACAAACATATTGAAGATCTAAGATAAAAATGTATCAAAATCAAAGTTTTGAGATAAAAATAATTCATATCAAATAATTTACTAAAACTTCACTTAATCAAACTTTCAACCATCTTATATGGATAAAAACAACATCAAGCCACTCAATTCTCATGTGGGTTGAATTAAGAATCAAACTCATCATATAAAAGTTATTTTTCACTCATCAATCTATTTAATCAATACTTTTAAGAAATATATCATTATAAATAACTCAATCAATCAATTCAAATATTAAAACTCATAAAAATTCATATATTTGCAAATTATAATTCAAAAGCACATACCTCCTTCAATTTCTCTCTTCTTCTCTCTTTTCCCTCTTTTTTTTTTATCACTTGTTGATAATCTCACCTTTTCTAGCTTATTCTTTTAAAAACTCATAGCTAGATATGATTTTCTCTTAAATTTTGGCCAAATTCTTAAAAAGAAGGAAGAAAGAAGGAGCTTTGGTGGTGTTGGTGATGATGATCCTGGAAAGAAGAAGGAAGAAGAAGAAAGAAGCTTTTCCATCCATACACATCTGTCCATATACACATATATATATTTATGGCTTAATCTAGTGTGGCCAATCTCATTTTAAATATGGTACACCCTCTTTTCTATCCTTTGATTCTAATTTGAATTTTAATCTTGTAAAACCGTAAAAATAATCTCTTCAGTAAATTTTTGAGATATACAATTTACTATTATATACTTATAGCATTTATCCACAATACTTTTGTCACTATACACTATCAATTTTTTCAATATTAGTTTAAAAATTTTCTGTTTAAAATCTTGACCATTACAATAGTTATGATATGTTGGAGTTATATAAGTGTTGAATTTATGGGTGAATTATGGATATAAACTAAGATGATGATTAAGGGTGTTGTAGTGTTGAGCTTGAAATGTTTGTGTTCATATGGTTGAGAGTTCAGAATGCAAGAATGAATGACACAGCAGTGACATGCCCATGTCATTAGACGTGTCAATGCTTCTATATGAGTGAGTTAATGACATAGTCATTAACACGCTCGTGTTGTTGGGTGTGTCACTTAACAATAACTGTTTTCTTTGTTTTTCATTTGTAATTCCTCTTTTAATGATTTGATATTGAGAATGCCTTAGAATGTGATATTAAATGGTTTTTTTATGATCACATTTGGTATAGGCATTGAGAGGGAATAGTTTGCCCAACCTAATGTTGAAGGGCAACTTGGAAGAGAAGGTTATAGGAAGTTTTAAAGCTTGTTTTGCAGTGTTTCCTAAGGTATGTACAAACTCTTGATAAATGGAATGTGATTGCATTACATTTGGCCTAACATAATTTGGATGAAAAATGTGTTAGGCTACTTGATACATTAAGTATTCATGAACATGATGCTAAAACATGTGAATTGTTATGTATGCATTACTATACATTTTGAAAAGCCATTGTTAATGGCTAAATTGAATGAAATGTGAACTATGTGCATAATATGTAAATGACCTAAAATGTTTGGGTAATATGGTTTATACATTAAAGATATTATGTAAAGCCATTGGTGATGGCTAGATTGTATAAAATGAGATACATTATGATCATATGATGATGTTGATACAAATGAAGCATATTGCTGCATCAAGAACAGAGCCACTTTGCCAGCATGTATAAATCATATATTAAAGTATATTTTAATATTATGTTTTGAGAGTATGTAAGTATATACTTTAAATTATAAAGAGTATTTTAAATAATGAAGTAATGTGAGATATCATGTATTCTGATACATACATATATATATATATATATATCTTTTTAAATACAAATATTTTGAGTAATAAGGGAATATGGAAGTTTTATTAAACTGGATTGTGACGTTTTTATACCCTATATGTGTATCTTACATACTGGGAGTTTGTGTATTATATGTTTATAGGGTATAAAGGCGTTACATCAAGCATTCAAATCCCATTTAATAAAAACCCTAACTTCTCTATTCGACACATCATTAAGGAATTTAATCAATGAATATTTAATACAAGCATTAGGAGTAAGAAATTTGTATAAATCAACTCAAATTTAATTAACCCAAATCAAATGTTTAACAAATTTATTTGAGTTTGAACTAGAATAGCAGAGCAATATTTACTTGGTTTGGGAACTTTCTCTTGTCATAGTTGCTTTTTGACCGCCATTTTTAGTAAGTCCCTTGCTCATATTCCTTATTGTTTTAATTTAATTAGAATTGGAATAGCGGAGCAAAAATTTATTTACTCTTATTCTAGCTAGGTTTTTTGGCCTGAGAGTCCACATGGGGCACATGTCGATCCCTAGTCACTTAATAAGCTAGAACAGCGGAGTATAATTCCACAAATCACAATAACTTCCTTAATGTTTTTTTTTTCAAAAATTCTTTCAGAAAGGTCAAAAAGAAACATAGGTATTACTAAAAACTAGAGTTGATATTGCTTATAGAGTTCGCAAGGCTAATTTCTATATCAACATCATGCAAGAAATTCCAATTTTTCTATGTAATTTGAATATTATGAAATAAAGACAAAATAAGTTGAATATAATAGACCCATGAAGTTGAACTAAAAGTTTCAACTATTGCATCAAAATTCTCAAACAAACAAAGGTTCAACAATTGAACAACAAGCTCAAGCTTTACAAGCAAAAGGTTAAGGATGAATAAATATGAAAATTTCAAACATCCAACCCCACACTTAGGAACTAGCATTAATAAAAAATAAAAAGGAATAAAGGAATTAGCCTCAATGAAAAAATAAAAAGGAATAAAGGAGAGAAGAAAGAAAAGTAAAGGTTAGAATACTCCCCTGATATGTTATGAGGACAATTAGTACAAAGTTGGTGCTAGTGCGATTGAGATGATTGTTCTTGAATGGCTTCTTCTAGAAATTCATCGAATTTTTGCCCAATCCAATCCAAGCGAGCATTAGAGGGATGGAGGACACCTACAATCTCAGTGTACCTGGCTACAAGTGATAAATGATGAAGAAACAATGCTCCCCCATTTACCCATTGCCCATTTTCCATGTAACAAAGAATAAACAACTCAAAATTTGTCACAGTCCCATTGCTGGTGCCTCTACCAAATATTATATGACTAAGCACTCTATGTATATATCTATGTGAGGGATTCATCAGTTTTGAAGCTTTAGAGCAACTTGCTTTAAAAGGTTCATCATGCGGAGCATATTGTTTCCAAGCATTAATAGCTGGAAAAGCTTCATGGGACTGTGTTTTCACAATAAGGCTTGGGTGTCTAAAACCATCATTTGGAAAACCAAAAATAGCATTTAGTTCAAATAAAGTTATGGAAAAATCAAAATTGAGCATTTGAAAGTGAATTTGATCAGTATCAGTGCTAGTGTACATATTAAAATCATATGTAACTGTGCTGAAAAATTCTACAGTTAAAGCTTAATATGATGGCTTTTGATTGCTAAAAAATTCAGTCCATTCAATTCTCTCAATCAACATAGATATTTCATCAAATAAATTCAAGTACTTAAGAGTTTCGGGATGGAGATACCTGATAAACCAAGTGCTAATTTCTTCAATTTTGCATATCTTGCTTTTTCCTATGAAATGACAAATTTAATTGAAGATGGAGATACAGTGGGTTTGGAAGAGGATGAATTTCCTCTTTGTGGCTTGGGATTTTTAACTCCTACACTTTTATTCCTCTTTGCTCGCATAATTGAAGGGCTATACAAGAGAAAATACCTCATTAATTATGCAAGAGTCTGCTGGTGGGTGTGACACTCAGTGGAGACTGTTGGTGCTAACTGCTGCTTCGTGCGGCTGCTAGATGCGCGATCGGTGGAGGCTGGACATACTGGCTGGTTTGTTGCACTGTTGGTGATCGCTGGAGTGGCTGGTGATTCACAAGTGCTAGAACTAGTTGTTATTAGATGAGCAACTACCATGGTGGAGCTACTTCTCGGATCATTGCTCAATTCTTGAGGCTTCTGGCCAAGCAACACTACTATTCGGATCATTGGAGGCACAATCTAGATGAACGATGTGCTGCTTCGTAATGGTCAATGTGAGGGCTGAATGTGCTAGCTCATCACTCTACTGGTTTGTGACTAGTGGTAGTAGTTTGGCATGATGGAGATGGCTGCTACAAAGGAGAGAGATAAATAGATTTAGGGTTTTTGTAAGAGAAAGAGGAAAGAAAAAGAAATAAAATAAAGAAGAAAAAAATTATTTATAAAATAAATCATATAAATATGTACTAACAAAAACATATATTCAGAATTTTATATTTTTATATATTTTTATATTTTATTTTATTTTATATTTTATTGTTATTGTTATTTTTTTAAAATGTAAAACAAAATCTCATAATTTTTTTTAAATATATATTTTTTTTGGTAAAAAAATATCATAAATAAATGAATGAATAAAGAATAAAAAAAATAAAATAAAAGAGAAGTAAAATAAAAATAACTAGATAGATATGTATATAGGGAATTTTGCATGGTCATGCAATTGCCTATTCACCTTTCTGCCTAAATTTGGTCTCTTCATCCCATGTTATACACAATTTTGCATGACCATGCAAATGGTTGTGCAACTCTCAGTCTCTTTTTCCTGGATGCACCTAAATTATGCATGACCAAGTGTATAAGCATGCAATTGATCATGCACAATTCTGCCCAAAATTCTTCTTCATCATTAAAACTTCCAAAATCTTGTCAAAATAAATAAAAGTCTTTTTAAACACTTATGTGCTTCCAACCAAAAATTTAAAAGGACAACTCCAAACTTAAAGCCTGTAACATCTATCAGGATCAAACAAATGCATTAAAAATAATAATGAAAATAAAAATAATGAAAACATATTCCTAGGAGTTCAAGTAAAAGAAACAATCTAAATTAAAAATCAAAATAAAAGATGAGAATATAGAAAAATAGTTCTAAGTTATAGTCATTAGCTTGACTTTTATTTATTTATTTATTTTTTTAGGAGCTCAATATCTCAATTTGTTGCTATCATAGAGCAATAAATTTTTACTCGGTACAAACTCCTTTTTGACAATGCATTTATCATACTAGCCCTTTGTTTTCTTCTTGTAAATACTTGCATTGTCGTATTTTAAATGATTAGATGTAACACTCTTATACCCAATATATGTATAATACATGTACATAATATATGTAAAATACAAATACAGAATACAAGAACGTCACAGTACGGTCTTTTCAAAAGTTTCTATAATTCCAAAATAATTATTTTAAACACTTAAAATGTATTTTAACAAATAAATAAAAGTATTCATCAATGATTTAAATATTAAAAAGATAAATTTTAAAAGAAAATCTATGAAAAAATTCGCTAGAGTTTTTATTATATTTCATATATTCCCAAATATCAAATTTCACAACTTGCATTTAAAATACACTCCCAATTATTTATTCAATCATAAATTTCTCTAAAATAGCCTAACGACTCAAACCACCAACATATCACCAAAACACATCTATCAATATATTTGTAAATATAAGTCCCATTTGTTTTAAAAGAGCTTCCAACACTTAACACCAAAGGAAATCTTTATAATTTACATCATATACATTGTTATATATATAATGTACATACTTAAGCAAATTTCAAAAGTTTAAAATTTATACATAAAATGCAGATGGCACTAGTTCGTGTAGCTCAAAAACCTTCACAATGACCAACTGTAGCCTAGACCTGGGATGGTCTAGCAGCACTCTCCAGATCCTCCGAATATGCTCTATCACCTGTGTGATGAAATCTATTCACGCTAAGCATTTCGCCTAGTAGTACATACTTTGGTATAAAGAAAATGATATTTCACATATAATGTCAATAATGCAATATAATTCAAATGACACCCAACACATACTAAAATTTAGTTAACATAGTAATCATCCACACACATTGCGACCTAAAATCCTTATATATTGGTCTAGTTTTAGAAATATTATCTTGGACTATCTCAATCATCTGTGACACTAGTATGTCTCACCTGAAGGCATAATGAGTCTATGACATCAGTGTGTCTCACCTGAAGGCGTAATGAGCATATGACACCAGTGTGTCTCACTCAAAGGCATAAAAAAAATCTAACAATAATAATCAAGAACTAGACTTTATATAAGGTAACATGCAAATACATTTTTCTCAAAATTCACATTTCTCTTATTTTTCCACATTTCTCATTCTCTTTCATATTTATGAATCATAAACCACATCATCATCACATTTTAAGCCAATGTAGCTCACTTTCATGTTTCTATACACATTTTGCATTTTTAACACTTTACACAAACACTACATTTAGCCATTTTTCAATGGCTTATCATGCCATAATAAATGCAAATCAAGAATTGTTACTTCAAACAATGCCATACACACACATTGACATTAGTCAAGTAATATATCACACTAAAATAATGAAATGCATTATGCTTAAAATCAATGTAAGCAACCACATTCAACGTCAAAGTATGTACTAAACTCTTTCAAGAGCACTTTATGCTAAAAACACCACTAGTTTAAAATACTCTTCACTGCTACATTGAAGAAACAACTTCCTACTCAACACCTATTCAAAATGTGAATATATACCACACATTAGAATTAGATTTTAAGGTGTTTAAAGCTTAAACCATGAATTAAAACACATCCCTTGCATTTCCCTTTTCTTCGCACTAAGGTTCCCAACCTTAGAAATACAATTCAATCATTTCTAAATTGAGTTTTAAGCTTGACTATATCTAAAACATCACATTTTAACACATTTGAAGCGATACAACTCAATTTAGAATCATTCTCTTCAAAACCCTAAAATATGCCCTAACTCACTTAAATTTTGGTTCTTCATTCAAACAAATTCTAAATGGTAATTTAAACTTATTTCCATCATTAAAACCATTAAACAATATAATTTAAACCATGAAACCAATTGCACATTCATTCTTTAACAAATCCTTTTCCATAACCCTAAATCACTTACTACCTCTTCCAAACTCTAACCAAACCTAACATTTTTTTAATCCAACCTTAAAATCATTGATTACTTATCAATATAACATCATTCATACCATTTAAACAATTAAAAAAGCCTCTAACAAAAGCCCATATCTTACATAATCAAAAATTCAAAGAAACTTCATAATTTTAAAAGAATACTCACTAGTTTGTAGGAAAATCACCAAAACTCTTTTTAATTCTTGAAAATCCTTCTTAAAATTAGTGCTTGGATGAAGAAATTTATCCTTTGGCTATGGTCAAATTTTGTGCAAAGGAAAAAGAGGAAGAAGAAGAAGAAAGAAAGAGATAAAGATAAAATTTTGACTTTTTTTTCTTATTCTATACAATTATATATATTATTTTGATATTTTAATTAATTATTTATTTAATTTTTAATTCCAAAATTCCATCTTCCATCCATATTTATTTTCTTTTTAAATTAATTAATTAATTTTAATTTTCATAAAGTATATTTACCATTTTGCCCCTCTTTACTATTCATCTTTTTTTTCCTCTAAGTTATGTTTGGTTTTATATGTAATGTATACTTTTATTATATTTCATATATATATACATGTTATTCACTTACAACACTTCATTTTCCCTTGCAACACATTAGTCTAATTTAATTTAATTTAATTTAATTTTAGCAAATTAATGGATGTTAAATTAGGTAATGGCTTAAACTTTGTTTTTGTCGTTTCAACATGTGCCTCCTTTGTTCTTATCACAATGTCAGATGGTGGTTCATTCTCTAACTCTATTACTTCCTTTTTTTCAATACATGATCCTTCTCTTTTGTCATGATTAAGATCATGAGACACCTTTCTAAGTTGTCTTCTATTAGAATAGCTTGCTGATATTTATTTGCATGCTCATCAATAATATCAATTTCATAACAAATATCATCAAAACAAATTGAAGGCTTTTTCATTTATTGTTTGATATCAAAAGTTATTTCTTCATCATCTAAAAGTTTAGAAACTTTTGCCTCATTCTTGTCCTTCCTAATCCTATCTGGGCAAAGAAATTCATTCGCATCTACATTAAAATTTGATTTTAGAGTTGTAGCAGTAATGCTTTCCTTACCATTCTCTTCGACACTTACCTAAACCGAGTTTGAATGAATCACTTTTTTAGATTTTACCTTTTGTTTGGGCTCGCCTAGTGTTATGGCCATAACATGCTTCTTTGGGTTTGTCTCTGAATTACTTGGCAATGACCCTTGAGTTCTACCCGTAATAGCATTGGCAAGCTGTCCAATTTATGTCTCAAGATTCTTCATAGAAGCCTCATGATTTTGCAACCTTGCTTGAGTATAGGTAATAAACTTTGTCATCAACTCCTCTACATTAAATTTCTTTTATTTTGGTGTAGGATGAGGTTGTGGTTGGAATCCTGGCAGTTGTTATCTCCCTTGATTATTGTTATTGTACCATGAAAAGTTCAAGTGATTGTGCCAACCAGGGTTGTAAGTGTTGTTGAAAGGATCATTTTGTCTGCAAAAATTATTAGCAAAGTTAGCTTGTTCAGGCATAGTATTCATAGCAAACACATTACTTGCTTCACACTTTTGATTTGAGTGCCTTCCACCATAAAAATAGATGCCACCAAAGTTAGTTTTTGAAATTGCAGCCCTCTCATGCTCTTATTCAATGCTTCCATTGGAGCTGCTAATGTTGTAATAGCATCTACATTGTACATCCCAATTGCCTTCTTTGTGGATTGTCTATCATTGGACCATTCACGTGAGTTGGCGGCCATCTCCTCTATCAATTCATAAGCTTCTTCTATTGATTTCATGTATAGTGAACCTCTAGCTGCAACATCTATCATGCTTCTAATATAGCTATTTATTCCATTGTAAAATGATTGCACTCTCCACCTAATAGAGATCTCTTCTCGAGGATGCTTTCCCAACATATCCTTGTATCTCTCCCATGCCTCATATAGAGTCTCTGAGTCTTCCTGCAAAAATCTAGCAATCTCATTAATGAATTGTGCAATTTTATATGGAGAAAAATACTTATTAAGAAAATTTTCAGCCAATCCATTCCAAGTAGTTATGGAGTTTGATGGTAGGGATTGTAGCCAGTTTTGTGCTTTATCCTTTAAAGTGAAAGGAAAAAAGAATCAACCTCTTTGCATCTTCTAAAACTCCATTGTACTTGAAAGTGTAACAAATTTGGAAGAAGCTTGCTATATGTTGGTGTGGGTCCTCATTGGGCAAATCTCCAAATTGACAAGTTTGTTTAATAAGTTGTACTACAACTGGGTTAATCTCAAAGTTGTTGGCTTGAACCACATGTCTAAGAATACTCGATCTTGTACCCTCCAATGATGGCATAACATAGTCTCTCATAGTTCAAATATGTTATTCAGCATTTCTAACACCATTATTATTTTCACATAGTGGAAGAATTCACTGATTATCACCCATGTTGAGTTAACACTAGAAAGGAATCTGAAAAAGAAAAGAAATTAAACAAAAATAAAAATAAAAACTCAAATTAACAGCTAATAACAATATAATAACTTTCAGATAAATCGTTGGTTCCTAGCAAAGGTGCCAAAAACTTGATGCGTCCTAATTAACCCTAGTAAGTGCACTAGTCATATCAGCAATACAGATTTGTGAATCCAAATATCATCTCACGAAGACCAAAGTTTAAAAGCCAATTGTTATATTGTGTTGACTATTATTTGATAAACAATATTTAAATAAATAATAATTGAAGAAAAAACTAAAATAAAACTAAAGTGCTGGAAATTAAATATTGGTGAATTTAGAATAAATCAATCAATAAAATATGTTAGAGTCCACAATCCCCCTAAACTTACATAGATATTAAATTTGGTTAATAAATTTGAGTTAAGATTGGTGGGTTATCTTTTAAGCCTAGCTAACCTTATTTAGGGACATAGCTTTTCATATTAACATCAAACTCTTATTTAGACACATCAACATTAATTTGTATATGATCAAACCTGGTTATTCGAGGGAGGTAGCTTTCGGTACTTCCGATTTCAAGGCATGAGGGATCCTAATTCTTCTTCCTTGAGGGGGCCCTAGACTGATGATCATGATGTGCCTCATCCCTTTTTAGACTACTATTACATAACCAACTCTCAAGGCAATAGAGACTCAGGTGCTTCCTCCTCGAGTGGACTCTGGGTGGATGATATACCGCCTCCTCCATCTAGTGATGAATTTCTTATGGCTTTATTTGATTATGGACTGCCTCCCTCTTCATAGTGATCAACTTGTATTACTTTAAATAAAAAGCTTGTATTAATAATAATAATAATAATAATAATTACATAATAACATTTACTTTTCCTACAACTTTGACTTTTCATCATCATTTTTTTATCATCATCTCATCATTTTTTAAATATATATTCACACAGAATGTCCATGATGAATTCACAAAACAACCACTCGATGTAAACATCTTTCCTTGTGGGCTTTGATTTCAAGCCACTGCCTTTTTAATTCAACTATAATTCTTCAACCATGACAATTCTAGCAACCTACTAGCCACAATTCTCAATTCTAGAGGAAAAAATTATTCTCTTACTAATTTTATCACAGCAACAGACATAAATACAATGGTTTCAACTTTTCTCAAACCCTATTAATGACTGAGCTCAATTTAAGGAAAAGTAAAGGTTTATTTAAGACCATTAAAAAGACACTTTGGGAACAAACATCTTGACCTCAAATTAATGCTTTGAAGTGTTTTCAAAATTTCAAGTTGGACCATTCCTTCTCAAATGCCATAGCCTCCTTTTTGGGATGTGAAGACTAGGACTTTCAAGATAAACAACTTTGAAATATGTCCTATGATAAAAGAATTTTAAGCTATTCTTTAATATCCAAAGACTCATCAAAAGATGCAAATGATATTCCAACTCTCAAAACATGAAGTTGTGCAATTGACCAACGGTGAGAAAATCTTGCTCAACCTATTAATTGATTTGTGCATTTCCCATTTGGCTCCGACCAAAGAGTGGGAGTGCATGTTTTGTCTGTGCTTGCTTGGACAATTCCTACTTGTTTCTTCTGACGATGAAATTGATTTGTTAGTACCATACATCATGGACAAAATAAAGGGAGGATTGTCACCAGTATTCATGATCTTGCATGAAACCCTAGTTGGATTGCATCAATTTAACACATATTCTTCAAGAAGGTTAGCTGGAAGCCTCTTACTACTTTAGATAATTACCTAAATCACCCTTTCAGCTTTTCAATTTAGGCCTTTATTTTTTATTGCTCTAATTTTTTTCTAGTTCGCCCTTGTAGATTTTCAAAATTAGCGAGCTGTCCTAATTTTTGCCTAAGCCACCCTTGCAGGTTTTCAACCTAGTGGACTTCTTTTTTTTCTTGTCAGTTCTAATTTTTAGCTAGAACACCCTTGTAGGTTTTTGGAACTAGCGAACCTCCCTAATTTTTTCTTAGGCTGCCCTTGTGAGTTTTCAACCTAACAGGTTCTTCTTTATAATGAATTATTATTCCCTTTTACAGATATGGCTAAAGGAACACCTCTGCTTGCTCGACACCCCATCTATAAACTTTACCAGATATTTACCTTGACATCATTCTGCAAGAAAATTGCTTCATCCTGATGCCTCATATGTTGAATGGGTTCACTGGATCTGGTCATGAGCTGTGATTAACAACCATTGGTTGGTACCATTGTGGAAAATTACCCATGTCACCATTTGGACATATATGATGTATGTTTCTCTTGGTACTCTCCATCGATGCGCTTGTTATGATCCTCATCTACTTGATTGCCAGTATGGAGCCAAGCCTCGAGGTTTTGAGTTCACTCTTGATTTGGACATGCCCCGTCTGACTGAAGCCTACATGGATCATTTGAAGCAAAGTTGGCCTGCACGTTACACTTATCGTCTGCCATAAATCATATACTTGTCAATTCTTGAGAAAAAAATATGTTAGGATGAACAATAATGATAATAAAAAGATGTTTTCCTTTCTTTTATAATTTGTCATCACTTTTTCGCTATTGTGTTATTTATTTTACCCTAATGGTTAGATTATTTGAAATAATGCACACAGAATAATTTTAATATTAACTTTGTTTTTTTAAATTAGGGAACAAGTAAAAACATAAAGCCAACATACACAAGATCACTCTTGTCACAAACCAACCCTTTCAGGTTTTCTAATTTCCAATTTTCTCTCATTTTAGCCCTAATTGTTGCCTAGCCCGCCCTTTCAGGTTTTTGGAACTTGCGGACTGCTCTAACTTTTGCCTAGGCTACCCTTTTTAGGTTTTCAATCTAGTGAGCTCTTTTTTTAAAGATAGAATTTCTTCAACCTGTCAATATTCAGTGGCTCACTAAATTCATTCCTATCCATATCTGATAACTTAACTTCACTCTTGTTCATGACTTGCTTCATGATATATGACCCTTCCCAACTAGGTCTAAATTCCCTCTTGGATTAGGGACATTGGGCTTACACTCTTGTAACACCAACTTTAAGTTTTCTGGTCTTAACTCTCCTGTTGTAGGCCCATGCTATCTTTCTTTGATACAACTGAAGATGATACAGTGCCTTTAACCTTCTCTCTTCTAACAAGGCCAGCTACATGTATCTACTTACTACCCATTTTACCTTACGAAATTCAGCGTCTAGGATTACTCTCATTGTCTTTATCTCAATCTTACTAGACAGCACTACTTCCATTCCATAAAATAATGAAAATGGCATCATTGCAATAGGGGTTGCACGCTTGTTCTGTACCCCTAAAAAGTGAAAGGAAGCTTTTCTGATCAATCCTTATACGTCTTGGTCATCTTGGACAAAATTTGTTTAATTGTCTTATTCGTTGCTTCCACTGCACCATTAGCCTTTAGTCCATAAGGGGAAGACTAGTGATGGCAGATTTAGTACTTTGAGAATAAGTCCTTGACTGCTCCTTGAACTTGCATTCCATTGTCTGATACTGCAATACATGGGACCCCATACCCATAGATGAGATTTTTCTCAATAAATCAAGCCATTTTCTTTTTCCCCCAGCTTATTGAAAGATTCAGCTTCAACCAATTATGAAAAATAATCCACTACCATGATAATGAATCTGTCACAGTTTGAAGCCGTCAGATGTATCTCTCCAATAATGTCAATCCCCCAAGTTACAAAAGGTCAGGGTGAAGACATAGAATGTAATTCTTCAAGAGGTAGGTGATTTAGGTTTTCGTACACCTGGCACTGCTTGCACTTCTTCACAAAATCAATACAACCTCTCCCATGGTCAACCAATAGTAACCTTGTCGAATTATCTTCTTAACCAGGGCCAATCCACTTATATCAGGTCCACAACTTCCCACATGTGTTTTCGACATGATCTGTCAACTTCAGACTTCCACAAGCACCTCAAGTGCACCCCCATCAGGCCATCTTTGATACAATTCTCCATGAAAAGGGATGTATTGCAAGGACTATTGCCTTATAGCTCTTCTTTCTTCCTTTATTGCCCCCAGTGGGTATCCATAGTTTTCAAGAATCATCTTATGGTGTCATACCACACATCATGGTCTGTATCAGTTTTCATGACTATTTCATACTCATAGCAAGGAGTTGATGAACTGATCAAAACTAGAGGCTTAAGAAATAAGTTGATAGGATTTTTCCACACCAAAGCCAATGTCGCTAGGGCATCAACCATCTGGTTTTCTTCTTTCGGTAAGTGTATAAATATGCACTCCTTAAAATTCTTCTTCATCGTGGTCAAATAATCATGGTATAGCTTTAACTTCTCTTCTTTTAACTCCCATTCTCCATTTACTTGGAATACCACTAACAATGAATCACCGAAAACTTGCACTTTATCAATCTTTATAATCATCAAGGTTTTAAAACCAAAATGCATGTTTATATTCCACCATGTTGTTGGTTGCCCTAAATTTTAACTTCTTATCCAAAGGAATAAGCTCCTTCTGGTGATTCCAAAATTACTCATAGTCTAGCTCCCTTTTCTATTTACTACTCCCTAAAAATATATCTTCCATCCTTCTACTTTTATGGCCTCTAAATATTCATTTGGAAATTCCAAAACCACTTTTTCACTATCCGGCAATGGTTGTTGAGCCAGGAATTTAGCTACTACTCTAACTTTGATGGTTTTCCTAGTTATATACTCGATCTAAAATTCTTCTAAAATTATCAACCATCAACCATACTTCCCAATCAATGGGGTGTCTCCCTTAAATATTTCACTAGATCCATCACGAATTGCACACAATAAGACTAAAAGTAATGCCACAACTTCTTAGATGACCAAACTACAGCTATACATGTCTTTTCATTGATACTATACTTAACCTCATAAGGTAGGATCTTTCTACTCAAATAATAGATTACATACTTAACCCCTTATTCATCTTCTTAGGCTAGCATTTCTCCTATCGACTCTTCTTCTACTGCTAAGTATAGTAACAAAGGACTACTGGGTCTATGTGGTTTTAAAATAGGTTGATTGAGCAAATTCTCTTTTATGTTCTCAAAGGCCTTTTGACATTCTTCATTCCATAAGACTGACTAGTTCCTTTTAAGTATTAATGATAGGTTCACAGATTCTGGTAAGCTTTGCTAAGAACCTGCTAATATATTTTAGCCTTCTGATGAACCCCAAACTTCCTTCTTCATCTTAGGGCTGGTATATCCCTGATCACTTTAACCTTGTCACAGTTAATCTCAATGCCATTTGGGCAGATCACATGACCCAACATTTTTCCTAAAGTAATTCCAAACACACACTTATTTGGATTCAACCTTATATTATACTTTACTGCTCTCTTAAAGAATATCTCTAAGCTTTGGAAATACTGCTCTCTTATATCTAACTTCACCATCATATCATCAACATAGACCTCAACTTCCTTATGCATCTTGTCATGCAACAAGGAGGTGGCCATCCTTTGGTAGGTTGCTTCAGTATTCTTTAACCCAAATGGCATTACCTTAGAACAAAATATATATCCCACATAGTAGTTAAGGCAGTTTTAGTTTTATCCTCTTAGGCCATTAACACTTGATTGTATCTGAAAAATCCATCTATGAATGAGTGTAGCATGCTAGAAACTACAATATCAATAAGAACATCTATATGGGGTAAAGGAAAAACAACTTTAGGGGAAGCCTTGTTCAAGTCTCTGTAGTCCACACAAACTCTAAATTTTCAATTATTCTTGGGCATAGGAACTATATTAACTAACCTGTCATGATAAGTATCTATTTAATGACTTCTTCTTTGATCAATTATGCCCATTTTGACCTTAACCATCTAAGCTTTTGTTTGATAGGCTTCATGTGAGTGTAAGTGGGAATAATGTGCTTGACTATATCTTGATCAATTATAAGGATATCCTCATAAGACCAAGCAAAGACTTCTTTATATTTTTTAAATATTTTTTTAATCTCTCTCTCTCTCATCAGGAGTAAGGTCGAATGCTATGCTAATATTTTTAGGATTATCAGTTGTTCCCAAATTTAATGATTGTGTATCAACAGAGTCAATATAAAAAATGCTCATGTAATCACTACTTGAATGTATGTAGCCATTAGGAAAATATCATACAAGTAAGCAAAATCAGACTTTATTACAATCATTTTGGAAAAGAAAACATCATCTTCCTCAAACAGAGTAGAAAAATCAAAATTAAAATTAAAATCAACATCAGTGTTCTCATCATCATAAACTATAAGGTTCTCAAACTGTTCTTCGATGAGAGTAGCAATTTCCTCTGGAGTCTTCTGGATCTTCAGGGCACCTTCTTTCTTTTCTTTTGGGCTGGATTCATTGTCAGCTGTTAAGACAAGCTTTTTCTCCCTTTATTCCACCAACTCAGCAACATCAGCAAAATCTCAAAACCTGGAATCAGCTTTCCCATGAACATGATTGGCTCCGACTTCCCTAGAAGTGGTCCCATATCTGGTGCTTTGATGAACACTTCTTCAAGTGAAGGAAAACACATATTCTCTTTCTTTTTCAGTAGAACACCTCCATTTATTCATTGGAGGTTTGAGTCTTGAAATCCGGGAGCTTTGTTACACCTGCCTTCCCCTTACCAAGGCCAGTACCTGATAGAAAGTTCATTTTCTTAATCATAGAAAAAATTTTAGAGCCCATTATCTTATTATCAGAAATAATAGCCACTTGAAATCCATTGAGAGGCCTCTCAATCATAAAAGCATTTGACACTTCATTATCCTCAACATTGATAACCACTGTTTCATCTCCATTTAGGACATTTTGGTAAAGCATAGAAGAAACTCCACCAAATGGATGGAACCAAGGTCAACCAAAAAGCAATGCAAAAGTGATAGGTATATCCAAGACTACAAATTCCACCATGGAGTCAATCGGGCTAGCCTTCACAACAGCTTTAAAGGTTACCTCATCATGCCTCTTAGTATTGTCATAAGCCCTAATGGTCACCTCGGTTGGGCTCAAATCTCTTGTTGACATAGCTAGCTTTGTTAGGATCTTGAGTGCATACACATTTATGGCAGATCCATCATCAACCATGACACATGGAGTCCTTTTTCCTTTGACTTCTACTTTAATGAAAAGCAGGCAGATGTGATCTCTTCCCTCTTCTGGTAAATCCACATCTAAAAATGACACCATTTCCACATCAACCTTGTTCTTCTTCTGAGCATCCTCACACTTCATCACTCCTTCAATTTTCACAAAATTAACTAGATCCTCTGGTATTATAGAAGTGGAAATTGGCATGCTAGACAAGGCTTTGGCCATAGTTTCATAATGTTTCTTGGATGTGGCTAATAGATCCCAAATGTTGATGCTTGTTCGAGTCCTTTTCAATTGCTTAAGGATTGAATCATCTTCATCTTCCTTTACTTCATTTCAAATCCTTCCCCCTGTCAACCTCAGCTTCATTTGGTGAAGGCCTTGAATAAGGCTTTTCAAAGTGACTAGTAAACACTTCATTCTCTTCAGGCTCAGACCAGGACCACTCTTCTTCTTTTGGTTCTGACTTATCATCACTATTGGTTGAATCCAGAACTTGTTCACAACACAGAAGGCTACTTCCTTCTTAACCATAGTTGGTTCTATCTCACTAAACACCTCTTCTTCATTAGTTTCTTCACCACTTACATCTTAGAAAAAAGACAAAACAAACTTCTCATTCAAACCTCCTCCTATCATGAAAGTTGCTAGTGGCAGCACTCTATTGAACCTTAGTAATGGGTTGTCCTTTGTGACAGGCTTATTAGGTTCAGACAACTTCCTACTATCAATAAAATTTTGAATCTCATGCCTTAATCTCAAAAATTTGTCCATCTCATGCCCTTGCATTTAATGGAATTGACAAAAAGGTTTTGCATCCAAGTTTGGTGGTAAGGGATTTGGCAACGGGCAAGGAGTCAAAGATTGCAAAAGTTGCAGCCAATACAGGGGTTTTCCCAACTTTGAAAACTACCTCCTACTTCCTTGGGTAGATGAATTAACATCAACTGCCTTTTGTGTGCTTTGATTTCCAGACTGATAATTCCCTTTCTCATTTCTCCTTGTAGAAAAATGGTTCTTTTCTCTTTCCCAGTATTCTATTTGCAAGCTAGCTTGAAGGAGGACTTTAAAATCTTTGATAAGGGTATGGCAGATCCTTTCATGAAGATTAAGTAGCACCCCTCTCACAATCAACCTAATCTAATCTAACTCATCTGGTCTTTTCTTGAGCAAGGCAGCCTTGATTCTCCACCTCTTCACATAATCAACAAACTTCTCATTCTATTTTTGCCTTATTGTCTCTACCTCTATCAATGTAAATTCAAACTCGGCATTGTACCAATGCTGCTGGATGAAGGCCTTGTACAATGAATCCCTATTCTTCTAAGTACTAGCCTCTTAGGTGTTGAGCCAATTCTGCACAACATGATCTAATGAGAGCATAAAGTACCTTAGAGCTTGAGCCTTAGTATCTCGAGTAGACTGCATGGTTGTGATGTATTGTTTAACATGTAGATGAGGATTGCCAGTTCCATCGAACTTAGAAAAAGAAGGCATCTTCAACTTACAAGGGACTTCCTCTCATTAACCTTCATCTTCTTTTCAAATTTCTTTTCTAAATCAGTAATCATCTTTCCCACATCTGAAGTTTTAGTCTTTCTCCATGGTTACCTTCTCCACAATCTTGGCATTTTTCTTCTTATCTTGAGAATCTTGGAAATATTGAGCCCAATCATCATCATCCATCATCACTTTGTCATCATCCATAGCCACTTCACCAACTATGGCCTTTCCCTTATTTTTCCACTTCTTAGTACTAGCAGATGCTTTAATAGTGTTCTCCAATAGTGCAACCAGCTGGCTCTTCATGGTGTCAACTAGGGCCTCATTCAATTATTCCATCTTGGAGTTGATTGCATCATCCACCATCTTCTGAATCTATTGATGTTTCATTGCTTTTGGTGAGAAACTGACTGAGTTGTTACTGGATTCTACATCACTTGCGTAGGTCGAATTGTCATACATTCTTGAATTGCTGTACTCCAGTTCTGTGAGCCAAAAAGGATCAATGCTATGTAATGCAATATATGTATGCATGTATGCATGGATGCATAAGTAACAGATAAACAAGGATAATTAGGACTTTCCTTCCAACCTTATATCTTCCATACACAAATGGTGAGTCTCTTTTCCTAGATATATAGTCAATAAAATATCAACATGGGACATCTTATTTTTTAAAAATTCACTCGGATGATTTAACCAATAGTTGCATTCACAATTTTAGAATTCAATCCATGATAGAATCCTATTAACTAAGCTGTAATCCATTTAATCGACTGAAAATAGCTTTTATGTTATATTATGGATTAAAACTAAATTAAAGAGTTTATCATAAATAGATTTCCTATTTTGGAAAAGCAACTAATGATTCATGCTTCAAACAAGCCCAAGATTAACAAGTCTTGGTGTAAATTAGACCCATAATTGATTTTTAGCATTCCATAATTAACCTAAATAGTTGTAAGCTCATTTTTTAAAAAAGAAAAGGTTAAGAAAAGTTTGTAATTAAAATCAAGTGATAAATATTTTATTTCAAAGCCCATTGTAAAAAAATGTTTGTTTAAAAATGACTCTTGGGCTTTGTAATTGGGTCATGAGGTAGAAAAGAATTATTGACTTTATTTTAGAAAAGTTTCATATTCAAAGACCATTTTGAAAAAGAGTTTAAAATTACTTTTGGTCTTTTGGCTTAAAGAAATAAAACCATTTTGAGCTTACAATATAATTAGGTCATATTAGAAAAAGAACAAACCAAATAGGCCACAGTTCAAACAAAGATATATCAATCATAGTCAAACAATTAGAATTCAGGTAAAAACCTAAGGAAATTAACTAGGCCAGTTACATGAGCTTTAGTCTTTTGGTTGAAAAGTTTAGGCTCCCATAACAAGTATATAACAAAAGGTACAAGGCTTTGAGTTGTTATGCCATACTCGATCTCCATACCTTGAGTGAAAGTATGGTATCCCTTACATAAAACAAAACAGGTTACACGAGCATCCTAACTTACACACACAATGCATTCTAAATGATTCAATGGATAATATCATAATAAGAAAAAATAAATATAAAGACTAACGAAATCAACTTCTCTTATCCCCACTAGTGTCGCGACTGTGAGAGGGGATTTTTGCCCCCACTCCCATGTGGAATGGTTCTTGCAACTTCAGCACTGTTAGGCTTAGGGCAATAGAGAACACAAGCCTAAACACGAAGAAAAAAGGAGTCGCCACCCAGACAGGCCAGGAAAAGAAAGGGGTGGATGACTCGATTCCTAAGGAATCCCAACCCCCTAATGGGTTTGAAAAGTTGGGTACATATGGGGAAGGTGAGAATGACCTAGCAACCCCATAATACCCCGTTCATTGGAACCGGCCTCCTTTTTTGGTCTAAATATTATTAAATTCTTAAATATATAATATTATCCATACTATTTGCAATTTAAAATAAATAACCATTCATTGTATTAAAGTAAAGAAGGTTCAAACAAACAAAAAAATGGGCACCGATACATGATGGAAACATGTCCTTACAACCATGTCCATTGTCCAAAACTAAATAAAATAGGATACCCACCATTTGGTGGAAACATGTCCTTTACATTAATCCAAAACTCAAAATAAATTAAATTACATTAAACTAATGAGGTACCCACAAAGTGAAAGCCTACCTCTTACATCCTTGATATCAAAATAATCAATATCAAAATAATTAACCAATTAAATAAAACCATTCATAGCATTCATAACAATTAAAAGCAAATCACCCATTACAAATCAAATAAAATAAATCATCCATCACAAGTGTATAATAAATTATATAATCAAAACTATGGTTTAAAGCATTAAATATATGAAATTAGGGTTTTCATATTAAATTTGGGTTTATAAAGATTAAAAATATGGTTTTAGGGTTTTAGAAACAAAATTAGGTTTTTATATGGATAATTAGGGTTTTAGTTTAGAAATTAGGGCTTTGGGGTTTCAATTTAGAGATTAGGGTTTTGATTTGGGAATTTAGGTTTTGGTTTGAAAATTAAGGTTTTGGATAAAAGTCTAGGGTTTTAATTTGAAAGCTAAGGTTTTAAGGTTTAGATAATAATATTAGGGTTTTGGAATTAAATCAAGATTTTTAAGGTTTTTAAAATACAATTTGAGAATTTTGTTATTAAAACATCTAAATAAGGTTTTGAGAAATTAAACTAGGGTTTTGGATGAAATTATGCTATTGGATACTTAAAACAAAATGAATACAACCCAGCCAATTTATTTTTCGATAACTAAATAAGCTACTAAATGTTTTATGTGATTCAAAGCCAAAAGAATGAGTTGATGGACAAGGAATAATATACTACTGTGAAACAATGTATTAATTTGGTTAGGTTAACACTATTATTAAGGTTTATGCAAAATCATAACCTAAATTAATTAACTACTAGACTAATCAACAATCAACAATAATAAAAAAATGTTTAATGCTATCATAAATTAGATACTAGATTAAAATAAGTGACGAAATTCATTGTTTATAGGAAAAGCATAGCTACTTGAACGTTTAAATAAATTAAATTTAGAAAATAAAAATTGTGTTGAAGGCTCCACCAAATTAAAATATTTGAGTGGAATATTGCATTTAGGGCTTTGGTATCCTAGAACTACATCATTTAATATTTTTGGTTTTCCGGATGAGAATATTGTCGGTAACCTATTGGATAGAAAAATCACAAGTGGTGCATGCCATTTTCTTGGTGATTGCCTAGTGTAGATCCTTAATTTTGGGCCTAATCCAGTCTGACCCTAGTTAAAAGAGAATTAGATCAAGTTTGAAGGTTTAAACTAGTCTAGAATAATATTAAAAGTTAAAATTATTTTCAAATCCCGAGACAAGTGGGCCCATCCCAAATTTTATCAAATCAGCATACTCGATTCACCACAGGCCCATGCCTAGGGCGAATTGGCTATGCCAATTCACCATGGGAGCTTATGGGCAGGCCCCTCTACCTAGTTTAACTAGGAATTCATCTAAACTTTGAAGAAGGATAGGATAAGTGGTAGGAGTGTTTGTCTCGGATTCAGATGGCTCAACTAGGTTGCCCTAGTTGGTGCTTATAAATATAAAAACTTATCACTCAAGAAAAAAAGAAAAAGGAATAAGCAATTATTAAGAGAGTAGTAACAATCAATCAATGAGAAACAATTAAAAAACCTAACAGTAATCATTAGCAAAAAAAATAGATAGAACCATAACAAACTAGAAGGCAGTGGACAATTACTTTCACTTTGTTCAACCGAGATTCTACAACTGGTGCAAATATAATGTCTGGGTCAATGTGAAATATCGGTGGAACCAAGAAATTGAGGTTTGAAATCTCATTTTTAGTCTGTCTTAATTCGTTAAACTATTCTTAGTTAGTTCTTATATTTTTATAAATGTCTAGTAGCTTTGCTTAAGAATCCAACAATTAGTTTACATCCAACAAACTATTTAATTTAATGTCACAGTAGTAGTTTTAATTTACCTCATTCAAATTTAGCTCAAATTAAATATCCATAAGCCATTCACAAGAACATGTGTAATACAATCCTTTATCATAAATCAATATGACAGTAGCCTTAAAGTTTTCTTACAATAACCAAGTTTTATCAAAACCCTAATACTCTTTTTCTTAAAACCCTAATTTACCAAAACACTAAAAACCAAAACCCTAATATTATTTTTAAAAGCACAAAACCCTAGTTTTCAAAACCATAAAACCATTATTTTTTTTTCTTAAAATCCTAGTTTAGAAAAAGCCCTAATTTCTATAAATATAAAACCCTAGCTTACATAGAAACCTTAATTCCCCAACAAAATCATATCCTATAAACTGTTTGCATGACTTGTGTCATCCCGCACTATATTTCCTTAGTGGGGGGTAATATTAAGATGTGTTTATTTATTTTCTTTTTAATTTTTCAATTATTTTTATATATGTTGTATTTATTTTTCCTTGCTTTTATTTTTTTCCTTAGATTTATTTATATTTTTAAAGGAAATTGTTGATGACAATCAAGAATCTTTTCAAGTGGAATTTTCAAGACCTCAAACCTCTAGAGCCCAAGGTTCAATCCTTGACATCTTCCATCAAATTCAAGATCAAATTACCTCACAAACCTCACCCAGTAATGATCTTACCAAGAGTGTCTCTCATCTTCATATGGACTTTAGGGATATGTAAGAGTTCATGGGCCTTCCCAAATGTCCCACATTAGATGAAGAAGGAGACGAAAGATAGCACAGCAAAATCTTTGTTGAAGGTTTAGAAGAGGAAGAAGGGAATAAGGATGAAAAAGATGAAGAGGGAAATGGATATAATGATGATGATTTTGATGATTATCCTCCTTATACACCGTTACCTTAACTTTTTGTCTTTTTATTCTTTTTGTGTGATCTCTCTTTCTTTTGTTAACCATTAATGAAGATGATCATACATATAGGTTTACTTGTCATTTACTTAATCTTAATAAAATTTTATTTTTAAGACAATTTGCATTCATTTTTTTCTTTATCAAAGGGGTAGAAATTATTGTTTGAATTGCATATCATATGGGGAGAATTTACATACATTAAGGGGGAGAATTTGTAAAAAATTTGATAAGACATGCTAAAGGGGAGTAATTACTTGTCACAGCTTTCTATTGTCAAAGAAAGAGAATGTGTTGAAGGAAGAATATTCTTTGGACATTAAAACTTTTTAATGTTCGTTTTAAATCAATTCAATTTAATTACCAAAGTAAAAAAGGGGGAGATTGTTAGCCAAACCATTCACCTCTATTTTGATCTTAGGTAAACAAATTGAATAGGACTAATATTTGTACCAAGCTACAATTTACAAGACTTAAATTGGTTGAAGAGTTCTCCAGAGCCTGATCGGACCAAACAGGCATGCCAACCGAACTCAGAGAGTAGTTAGTCATACCGAGCATTACTTATCATTCTTGACCGAACATAATAAAAGTCAGAGTGCACCAATGATCAAACTATCGAGTAATGAAGGGATAAGCATGAATGTTCCAAAACTATGCTGACCAGAATGGAGTGTGCTACAATGAAGAACCGAGCAAGAGCTGACCAGATAAAGCACGAGCTAACTAGATAGAGCACGAACTAGGCAGATTGAGTCCTAGCTGATAGAATCGAGGATGAGCAGAACAGACCTAACTTGAACCAAAGTATCCATAAGAGCTCATGCTCAATGTCAGTCTCACTTTGTGAATAGACTATATGTCCCAACCAGACTATTATGAAGTTTGAGCATACCGAGATCAAGCTAAATTCTAAGACCATCCAGTAGAGTTGATGATTACTAATTACTCCAAAAACTTCAACATACCATTATAGGTACGACCTGACATGATGCAATCCGGCAGCACCGAGCCAGAGCTAAAAATCTAATAAGTTTCAGTAGACCTCATAGTTGCCAATACTCTTAAAATCTCATCATGCCAGAGAAAGACTGATCAAACCAAATTGGTCCCGACCACACCAGTAGTACAAAGTTTAAAAAATATAGCCATTGCTTATCCACTCAATTAGTAGATTCCACGTAGCCGTTGAAGAAATTTTGTTAGAATGAATGGAGAGCACAACCGGACGACTATGTCGACCTCAAGTTGACCAGACCAAAGGCAGTCCAATCATGTCAAGCCCAAGCAGACCATACAAAAGGCTATCCAACCCATGAACTTACTATGAAAAGTGATTAAAGTAGGAGACAAGAATCAAACATGTTGGCTTCCACTCCAAATGGCTAGTTAAAGACTTAAATACTATAAATACCATAAGTAATCACATTTTTCTAAAATATTGTGACTGGAATAGCCAAGTTTAATTTCTTTCATTTTTTTGCATCAAAATTTCTACTTGTACTCTTTGAATGTTGGGTGTGAGCATTAAAATACCATTGTAAGTTTGAGTGTGAGCTTTAAAACACTTAAATTATAGAGTGAGCTTGGAAAAACTCTTGGTTTGGTTGAGAGGGAAATTCTCAAACTTTATAAAAGTTTGGTGTGAGATTATGAAAACAACAAGTTAGAGTTGAGCTTGTAAAAACATAAGATTAGTGGAACCCTAAAAAGTTTTTAAGGAAGTGGACGTAGGATTGAGGTAATTGATGGCAAGAACCTATGCTATTGCAATACCACAAGTGCACGGGTCGCTCAAGTAATAAAGTAGTGAGTGAGTTATCATTCCACTAAGGACAAGGCCAAGTACTAGTGCAAATTTTAACCGTTGTTTAGCAAATTAATAGTTTTGTGAAGTTTTGTAATTAAAGATAATTAACTTAATAACTGAAAATAGAGAGAGATTGAGTGTTGAATGAATTGATTGATGATGAGAATACTATCAAGATATTGAATCCCCCTAGCCACAATTATATTTATTAAAATCAATTCAATTAAACCAAATAATAGAGATGGATTGGTATTCCTCTAAATTAGACTAAAACCTTTCTCAAGTGAATGAATCCCTAATCACTAAGTAGAATGTTGGAATCTCTTATCAAACATAATTAAATAGATCTTGCATTAAGAATAAGGAATTATAAACCAAAGGATCATGTAAGTCTATCTCTAGTACTCCAATCAATCCTCAATCCTTATGAGTATTCAATTCATATCAAGCTTTCTCAAGTCAGTAATATGAAAATTGCAACCAATCAATAAGCATGCTATTATCAATTGCAAATAAATCATTAAGCATCATAAGAATAAAACAACTCAATCAAATGATTTAATTAAATAAAATTATCCAATCCATACAATAAAGCTAGGGTTCATCAATATCCAGATAGAGAATGAGTTAGTTCATGTTCAAAATCAGAAAACCAGAACAAGAAAAATAAGAAAAAGAATCCAAACAATCCATTGTGAATAATTTATATTTCTTCACTTGAATCCTTGAATCTTGGTTTAGATCATGTTTAGAATATGTCTTCACCTTTAATCTCAGCTCCAAAACTCTGCTCCTTCCTTTAAAAGTCAGCTCTTAGTTATGAAATATGAAAATCGGATCCCTAATTCGTGCTTCAGCTCAGCTTTTATAGTGCAGATAATTTCGCCTTACAGGCGTGTCAATGCCACGCCCATGTCATTGGGCGTGTCATTGCCACTGGGATTTTGAATATAAGGCACGTCTAGTGACATGCCCATGTCACTGGACGTGTCATCATTGCAATAGGCACGCTCGGTGACACTCCCATGTCACTGGGCGTGTCAATGCTTCTGTATGTAGTATCAAGGGCACGTCCATTGACACGCCCAAGTCCATGGGCATGTCACTTGAAGAATTTTACTCTTTTCTTCTACTTTCATCCGTAATTCCTCCGAAATGACCATAAACCTCAAAATACAGAGAATTCCTAAAGTTAACCCTAAAAAGCACTTGAACAAACAAATTAAACTCAATTGGATAATAATCATATTAAGAAATAGGGGCAAAATATCATCAATTGTGCACTTATCAAATTCCCCTACACTTAAGTTTTTGCTTCTCCTCGAGCAAACTAAATCACTATAATAAGCAGAAATGACAAACCCCCTCTATATTCAAAAATAAAAGAGATGTTTTAACAATACTCGAATCAGAAAACCCCACGTTCTCAACCAAAAACTAATTCACAATCACAAGAGCTGAATCAATAAGTTTCAAAAGAAAAATTTCACAGACCTAAAGCCTAAAAATCCAGAGTTAAAAGATTGAGCATAAAATTCCAGAAAATCCAAAAGCCATGAAAAAAGTACGAAAAATGTAAATTTTCTCTTAAGTTCTCTAACCCTTTTTTTTAAATGTATATACACATATATATACATTTTAAGGAGCCTGACTTGTTTAAACTGATACTAACCTTTTGACGCGAAGGTAAACATTTGTGATGCCGACCCCCGGTTACTCAGCCAGAATCACTGTTCAAGTGGCTACTAGCACTATTCATGGTTTCAACTCATTTGTTTTAATTCAAGAGTAAAAATCAGCGGAACAAGAATAAATTTTCAAAGTTCCTTTTATTAGAATTATTTATTTATTTATATTTTTTCATTTTTAAACAACTCAAGGATTAGAAACTTAAGGGCCATAGTAAGTCTGACTCAAGAATCTAAGGAATTATAACATGCTCAAAAAATGTAACTAAGGTTTTAAACTTCAGACGTGTCCAATTTCCATCAATCCACTACCTAATTATAGCTATTACAATCGATCCTCAGCAATTGATCAAGATCGCCAAGTTAACCTCAACAAGAAATTGTCATTTAGGAAATCAAAAATTAATTTAACATATAAAGGAGAACCATCTCAATTCACACTCATTACAACAATCTAGCTTACTTAAATCCAAAAACAATTTGCAAAAATTAATTGAGACAAATGATTCAAATAGAAAGAATGAAATAATAATAACTCAATCGAGAAAGTATACCTCTCCCCCACACTTAAGACGCACATTGTCCTCAATGTGTGCGCAAAACAAGAAATAATGAAGAGAGAAAAACTGCCCTTCCATGTCCATGAATGGATAAATATGAGTACAATGCCAAGAGTATGGTGAAGGCGAATTTGCTTCAAAACAAAAATCTAAAATGCATAAACAAGGTTAAAACATAAATAAATGAAATAAACAAACAAAAGAAACAGTTCGTAAAGAAAATAGCAATTGCCCAAAAGGAATAAAAATAAAGAAACAGAAAAAGGATAGTAAATAAGCAAATAAAATAAAATAAAATAAAAATGTGGGCTAATAAAAAATCAGCGCATCGCCGGAATCATCACCGCTGGTCTCATGATCGGAGACATCAACTGGAGATGCAGGTATAGGAGCAGGGGCAGGTGGCTGGTATGGTGGAGGTGGTGGTTGCGAAGGGTGAAACCCTTGACACCGCCAGAACTCTAACATGGATTGTTCCAGCCATTGCCTCCTCAAGATCTCGTGATCCAGCTAGGCTTGGAAAGAAGTAGTCTGTTCAAGTATGAACTGCTGCATCTGGTCCTGCTAAGTTAAGATCTTATTCTGATTCAGCTCGATATTCCCTATCTTCCCTTCGATCCTACGAATCTGACGCTCTAAATTTGTGGGTTTCCTGTCATCATCCCACTCAACATTAACCGACTGGCGCCAATCTCGGAATGCAGGAGTCTGGACAAAAGAAGGTCCAGCAGAAGAAGAAGGTGCAGCAGTGGAAGAAGGCCCAGCAGCAATAGTTGAATGCCCAGCGACAGTGGATGAATCCGAAAAATCTGTCGGTGGAGGTGGTGGTATATCCGAAGGAGGAGCAGAAAGGGCTGCCTCTGGTATATCTGAATCCATAGGAGGTGCCTACAGCCCAGCTACCTTCTCCCGGTTCTATCTCTTCAATGTGTCCATACCCAACAACTTGGGCATACCATCCACCGTCATAGGGAGGCAGCCATCTAACACACCCAGGAGACGAGCGAGTCGTGTGACATACATGCCACCATGTAAAGTACCTGATGCTCCCTTTTTAGACTGCTCATAGAAAAAATGTGTGATGGCATGTGCGACATTGTACCAGGTCTTCTATACCATGCAGTGCACATATCTCGTAAGCTGACCACCCCTATGTTGCTTAGCCGAGCTATAAGAGTGTGAACTAATAGATTGTGCACCACTCGACAGGGGAAGGACTCAAAATTGGATGCCTTAGAAACCTTGGGTTGATATTTATCTGCAGTGGGTGCAAAGGTCCTCCAAACCCAATGAGAAGCAACCTCATACTCAATAAAATCCACCTCAGAATTCAGATAATTAAAAGTCTGTACCTCCTCTGCAGTATATAACCCGAGATGCACCCTAAGGTCATTAATGCTCATGCTAAATCTCTGTCCTCCCAGTCTAAATTTAATTGTTGGCTTAGTAATTAAGACCTTGGTCTTCTGGAACTGAAAGGTGCATAAAAATTCCAATGTCAGCTCTCTATAGGAAGGCTCATTGATGGAGAACAGTTGGTCCCAGCCTGGTTGATTGATCAGTTCCCGGATATCTGCTGCAATATTTGCCAGATCCATAGCATCCCAATCTAAAACACGAGGTGGGGACCATTCTTTGTTGCTTAAAATTTTGAATCGCCTCCTTTCCTCAGCATTCGAAAATCTAAGGCACTTATGGGCAGCCATGAATTTTGAAGTTGGACGTGTAGCGGGTTGGCTAGAACTGCCTTCCCCTCGTGCATGTTTGGCAGGAAGCTGGGAGGATGATTGTTTGTGAGGGCCCATTGTCTAATTGTCTGCAAAACAAACAAAAATTCCTCAATAACAACAAACGTATAGCACGATACTAAACACCCACAAAAAGACCGGTACAAAGTTACCGAAATACCGGCATTATAACGATGAAGCATAATGTATACCCCAATAAAATTAATGCTAATAGCCAATTTAAACCAAAGGTAATCAACCTATATCAACACACACTTAATCAACAAAAGCGACGAACCAATTCGAATGACAACAATTCCAACAATAACAATAACATTTTCCAAAAATAATGGTTAACTATAACCCAACAAGTGAATCAATCAATTTATAACTCAAACACAAACTAATTCAAAAATAAACAAATGCCAAATCAAAACGGAATTAAAAACAAACAAAAGCAAAATTAATCAAATGCTGCAAAAATTATGATAAACCAAAATGAAGAAAAATAAAGCAAACGCATCATAAATCTTGCAATTCTAAGGAAAAGAAAAGAAAAGACAAGGAATCTATAAAAAAAATTGAAAGAAAAAAGAAAGAAATCCAACAAAAATCGCAAAAATTGAGATTCCATACCTGACAAATGCGAAAATCATGTGGATCGAGTAAATTCAAACTGAAATCGAGCAAATCCTCACAAATAATGCAAACTGGGAGTGAGAATCTCTCCTAAAGTGATTGGGTGTGTGAATGCGCTGGTGGGTGTGTAAGAAATTTTAGAGAAAATGAGAAAGAAAACTGAAGTGTGCATGAAAAATGGCTTTGGTTCTATATATAATGACGTTGGCACGCCCAGTGATAAGCCCGTGTCACTGGGCTTGTGCTATAGTATAAGAGACAGTGTATACGACATGCCCATAGACACAACCGTGTCCATGGGCATGCCATAGGGACTGGATGAATCAATAAATGGCATGCCCATTGACACGGGTGTGTCACATGCACTGTGACAACCAAGGAAATGACACGCCCACTAGCCTGGGCGTGCTGGCTCATTCATTTTTTTTAAAGGCACGACCAGTGACACGGCATGTTATAGCAACTGCTTCTCATTCAAAATGACACACTCAATGACACGGGCGTGTCACTGGGCGTGTCACTGGGCGTGTTGTAGCTATTGCCTGATAAAAATAATGACACGCCCAATGACACGGGCATGTCCTAGAATATGCTCAATTTACTCCTCAAAATCAAATTTCCTCTATAAATTCAAATGAATGCAAGGCAAACAAACCACCAACCAATGATAGAAGGATAAAACTAAAACAAAATGACGACACAAATCAAAAACACAAAAATTAAAGACATAAAAATTAAAGAACAAATAAAACAGTGGGTTGTTTCCCACCCAGCACTTCTTTAACGTCGTATTAGTTGGATGGTCAGGGCACATTTCCCTAGTCATAGAGGTGTAAAACCTCCTTCAAGTCCTGAATTTCCCCTCTAAAGTATAATTTGAGCCTGTTCCCATTTACTTTAAAATCTCCTTTTTCCGAGTGAGTTATTTCAACCACTCTGTAGGGAAAAACTTCCTTAACAGTGAAGGGACTAGACCATCGAGATTTTAACTTACCTGGAAAGAGTCGAAGCCTCGAATTGTACAACAATACCTAATCTCCCGCTTGAAACTCTTTCTGTTCCTTAATGCGAGCATCATGCCATCTCTTGGTATGCTCCTTATACATTCTGGCATTGTCATATGCTTGCAATCTCCACTCATCCAACTCGTTTACCTGCAACTTTCTCCTTTCACCTACACGAGCTAGATCAAGGTTAATATGTTTAATAGCCCAATATGCATTATGTTCAATTTCTACAGGTAAATGACAAGCTTTTCCATATACCAGCCTAAACGGCACAGTGCCCAAAGGAGTTTTAAATGTAGTCTTAAAAGCCCATAGAGTATTGTCCAATTTCTCGAACCAATCCTTTCGGGATTGCTTTATAGTTTTTTCCAGAATTCTTTTAATTTCCCTATTCATGTTCTCAACTTGGCCAGAGTAGCAAACTTATGTGTAACTCCTAATCTTTTGAAAACTTTCTCAAGCTGAACATTACAAAAGTGGGTTCCCCTATCACTTATTCTTAGTCAATGCCAAGGCTTGGGCTTCAGGCCATTTAGAGACATAATATATAGCAACAAGAATATATTTGTTACCAAAGAAATTTGGAAACGGTCCCATAAAATCGATCACCCATACATCAAAGACTTCACACACTAAAATTCCATTTTGGGGCATCTCATCACGAGATGAAAAGTTTTTAGTCCTTTGGCAATGATCACAATGGTTCACAAATTCATAGCTATCCCTAAACAAAGTGGGACAATAAAATCCTGATTCTAGTACCTTTTGAGCAGTCCTATTGGCTCCCATATGACCACCAGCTAGTCCAGCATGGCATTAACTAAGAATGTTCATTATTTTGGGCCATGCTACACATCGTCGGATCATGTGATCCTTACATAATCTAAACAGAAAGGTATCCTCTCAAAAATAATACTTCAAATTGAAAAAGAATTTCTTCTTTTCTTGATACGTTAAGTCCTTAGGATGTTCCCTAACAGCTAAACAATTAGCAAAATCTGCAAACCAAGGTGCTTCAAAATTTAAATTACTTACCTCACTTACCATGGTGTACAACTGCTCATCGGGGAAGTGATCATCAATGTCCCCTTCTTCAAACCTCTCCAAGGTTGGATTCTCCAAGCGAGAAAGGTGATCTGCTGCCAAATTTTTAGCTCCCTTCTTATCTTGAGTGTCAAGTCAAATTCCTGTAACAACAAAACCCAACGGATTAGCCTAGGCATATCATCAATTTTCGCAAATAAGTACCTCAAAGTCGAATGGTCCATATAAACAATAACTTTTGACAAGATTAGATATGATCTAAACTTGTCAAAAGCAAAAACCACAGCTAGCAGCTCTTTCTCTGTAGTTGTGTAATTAGCTTGAGCTGTGTTCAAAGTCTTACTTGCATAGTAGATAGACTGGAAGTATTTCTCCTTGCGTTGACCAAAGATTGCTCCCACTACAAAGTCACTTGCATCATACATTAGTTCAAATGGTAGATTCCAATTGGGAGCTACCACGATTGGAGCATGGGTCAATTTCTCCTTAAGAGTTGTGAATGCTCTCAAACATTCCTCATCAAAAACAAAATCCACATCCTTCTCAGGAGTCTTGTCAATGGACAGGCTATCTTAGAAAAATCTTGTATGAACCTCCGATAAAAACCCGCATGTCCAAGAAAACTTCTTATGGCCTTCACAGATGTGGGTGGTGGTAACTTCTCAATGGTGTCTACCTTAGCTTGATCCACCTCAATGCCATTGCTTGAAATTTTGTGTCCCAACACAATTCCCTCTTGAACCATGAAATGACACTTTTCCCAATTAAGCACTAAGTTGGTTTCCTCAAATCTCATTAAGACTCTTTCAAGATTTTCCAAACATCTGTCAAATGAGCTATCATAGACTGAGAAATCATCCGTAAACACCTCTATAATATCCTTAACAAGTTCATCAAAAATTGCCACCATGCACCTCTGAAAAGTCACAAGTGCATTGCACAACCCGAATGGCATTCTTCGATATGCGAATGTCCCATATGGGCAGGTGAATGTAGTTTTCTCTTGGTCTTCCAGGGCGATAGGAATTTGGAAATAGCGTGAAAGACCATCCAAGAAATAGTAATAGTCATGCCTGGATAACCTCTCCAACATCTGATCAATGAAGGGTAAATGAAAATGGTCCTTCCTAGTTGCATCATTCAATTTCCTGTAGTCTATGTAAACCCTCCAACTGGTAACTGTTCTTGTTGGAATCAACTCATCATTTTCATTAGGGACCACCATCATCCCTCCTTTCTTTGGTACTACCTAGACTGTGCTTAAGTAGTTTTATCACTTCAGCCTTCACTACATCTTTCATCTTTGGGTTTAGTCTCCATTGTGGTTGCACTACCGGCTTGAATTCGTCCTCCATCAGTATCTTATTAGTGCAATAGGAGGGACTGATACCCTTGATGTCTGCTATCTTCCAAGCTATCACTTCCTTATATTTCTGCAACAACTGGATAAGCTTTTCCTTCTGCTCAGAAGATAGGTGGGAACTCAAAATTATTGGTAATTTCTTCTTCTCCGCCAGAAATCCATATTCAAGGTGATCTGGAAGGGGCTTTAGTTCCAAGTTGGGTGGATCAATCACCAATGGTTTTGGCTTTTCTCCCTTTGACATCTCAATAGTCTCATATGCCCTGCATTTGAACGATTTGCTTGCTTCAAGAAAAGCAAGTTGCTCCATTGCTTCTTGATCCTCAACATTTTTATGCAATAAACACAACTCAAGGGGATCCTTGGAAACAATGTTAGTAACACAATTTACGGTCTCATGCTCAATAACATGATTGCATGATTCCACCTCATCAAGTGAAAGTGAATGTTTCATAGCATCATGTATCCTAAAAGTAACTTTCTCACCACCCACTCTCAAAGTTAATGTGCCATCATGAACATTGATAAGGGCTCGGGCTGTATTTAAAAATGGCCTACCAAGAATAAGTGAAACATTCGCATCCTCATTGATATTAATGACAACAAAATCATTGGGGAAAATGAAATCCCCGACTTTTACCAACACATCTTCTATAATGCCACGAGGGTGGACTACTGACTTATCAGCAAGTTGGATGGTCATTAGTGTTGGTTTAGGTTTACCAATGCCTAACTCTTTAAACATTTTATAGGGCATAACACTTATGCTAGCCCCCAAATCAGCTAATACACTTTTAACCTCAAGGTTACCTATCAAACATGGAATGGTAAAACTACCTGGATCTTTTAACTTCTTAGGTAACCTCCTTGTAAAATTGCCAAACTCTTTTCAGATAAATGCACTAAAGACACTTCCTCAAGTTTCCTTTTGTTATAAAGGATATCTTTCAAAAATTTAGTATATTTAGGCATCTGTGACAAAGCTTCAGCAAATGGGATGTTAATGTGCAATTGTTTAAAAAGTTCAAGAAACTTACAGAACTGAGCATCAATCTTGTCCTTGCTCAACCTCGCCGGATATGGTACTCTACGTCGATATTCCTTCATTATGGGGCTGCTGTCTTGTGGCTCCTTCTCTTTTTCACTTTCAACTGCAGCTGTGAGCAGGATTTTTGCCCCCACTCCCGGTGGAATGGTTCTTGCGACTTTGGCACTGTTTAGGCTCGGGGCCTTAGAGAACACGGACCTAAGTCCGGAGAAAATGGAGTCGCCACCCGGATGGGCCGGGAAAAAGAAAGGGGTGGATGACTCGATTCCTAAGGAATCCCCAACCCCTTAATGGGTTCAGAAAGTTGGGTAAGTGTGGGGAAGGTGAGAAATGGCCCAGCACCCCCACAACGCCCGGTTCATTGGAACCGGCCTCCTTTACAGGTCTTAATATTATAAAATTCTTAAATATAACAATATTATCCATATTACACACAATAATTAAAATAAAGCATCGATATATTGAAATTCAAAAAAATGTCCAAGCAAAACAAATAAATGGACACCCATCCGAAGATGGAAACATGCCCTCACATAATCCATGCCTAAATAGGACACCCGCCAAAAGGTAGAAACATGTCCTTTACATTGGTTCTAAAATAGAAAAGCAATTTAAATTACATGATATTTAACTAATGAGATACTCACCAAGTGGAAACATACCTCTTACAACATTTGGAAATCTAAATAAATCGATAAAAGTAAATAACCATTCATCATAAATAAATCATTCATCGAAGATATTAAACATCAATGGAAAGTAAAAATCCATCCATGATAAATTAAATAAATCAAGCATTGAACTTAAATAAATCAACTAAGCATTGAAAATAAATTAAAGCATATAATAGACTACATAATCAAATATAAAATTAAATAAAGCAATTAAAGACACAAATTAGGGCTACTGTTTCTATTTAAGATTCTTCATTTAATATTTAGGGTTTTGGAATTTATTGGTTTTGGCTACTGTAAGTTTTAAGGGAATTGAAATGGATGAAAGCTTTATAATTTAAGAGATTGATGATGTTCTTTGATGAACAAAATTAGGGTTTGAGGGGTAAAATCATGAAATTAGGAAAATTTAAGTTTTAGATTAATTGGTTTTGGGTTTACTGTTTGTATTTTGAATAATCATAATAATGGAAGTAAAACATGAAGATTTATCATGCATAAATAAATAATGACCCGAACCCATACGGCGGTCTCGTTAGCCGGTTAACGGGCGAGGGTCAAGGGGACAGCACCCCTTACGGGGTCCAGGTCCGCACCCGGATGATTTTGAAAATTGGCTTCTAGGATTATAGGTTTTAGTGTTGAAAATTAAGATTTTAGGGTTTAAGAGTTAAAAAAATAGGATTTTGAAATTGGAAAAAACTAGTGTTATTTTTAAAAGAATAATGCTTACTGTGTGAATTGAAAAGAAGGATTAATTAGGGTTAAAGCTTTTAATGTTTAAAAAATAAGGCTACTGACTTTTTGGAATAGAGATTAGGGTTTTGGGAATTAATAAAATGATTTAGGGTTTTTGAAGTTTTTTGGAGACAAAAGAAATGATTTAAGGTTTTTATGGTTTTTGAAAACAAAAGAAATGAATTAGGGTATTTGGAGACAGAAGAAATAAATTAGGGTTCTTAGGTTTAGAAGAAACATTTTAGGGATTTAAGGTTTAGAAGAAATAGAAGAATGATTTTTAGGGTTTTTGGAAATAGAAGAAATTATTTATTAAAGCTGCTGTGAGAAAATAAAGAAATTAGAGATTCAAACATTCGTTCGTTGGTTCCACCAAAAATTGTTTCTTGGATGAACAGGTACAAAGGCCAAATGGTTGCCTTTGATGGATTGATTTGCTTGCTTCCTTCCCTCTCTAAGAAATCTGATTGTTTCTCTCTGCCAAAAAGTTTTAAAGTCTGATCACTTTTTCTAAGTTTTTCCTTCACTCGATCGTCCTCCCAAATTTTTCCTCCCAAATTTTGATCCCCCTTTTTGTGTTGTTTTAGTCCTTATTTATAGAAGATTTTTAGGATTATTCTTAGTTGCTCACGGAATCTAACATTAATTAAGAAAAAGAAATTGAAACCGAATTAAATTTGGTTTCGGAAAAATTTGCGTCGGAAAAATTTTGCTAGCAAAAAAAAAACTGCTGCTGAAAAATTGTGCTGACGAAAAAGCTGCCGCAGGGGGTAGCGGGCTGCGGCAGGAGAAATTGCCTGCCGGCAATTTTGCCACCCCCCCTTTTCGGCAATGAAGTTTTTCATCGCCAATTTTTCGTCGCCGATTTTTATTTTTATTTATTTGTTTATTATTATTTTTTATTTTTTATTAATAAAAATTAGGTACTAAAGCAAATATTATTTAACAAAAATTATTTTGGACTAATTAAAATATATTGGATAACATAAAAATTATTTTGGACTAATTAAAATATATTGGACCGGATTGGGTCAAAAATTAAGGGTCTACAGCAGCTTTCTCTCCCGAAGTGACAGGAGGATCGTCTTCTTTTTCTTTTTCTTGTACTTCAGCCCTTTTCTCTGCCACTTCTCTTCTTTTCTCATCCGCATTACCCTTGATCTCTTTTCCACTCCTTAGTGTAATTGCCTTAAGTTGCTCTTTAGGATTTCCCTCAGTGTTGTTAGGCAAACTTCCTGGTGGTCTCTCACTGAGCAACTTGGCAATTTGCCCCACCTGATTCTACAAATTATGAATAGAGGCTTGCTGATTCCTTAGGGTGGTTTCAGTTGATTGGAACCTGGTTTCAGAAGCTGCTATAAATTTCTCCATCATGTCCTCCAAATTACTCTTTCTTGGAGGGGCAGCTTGTTGATGTTGGGGCTGCTAGAATCCAGGGGGAGGTCATTGTTTAGGTCATTTTTGTACTAGTTTTTAGTATGATTTTATGTGTGTTTTAGTTAATGTTTTGATTAATTGTTGTTTTACGTGTGTTAAAAGTGTTGTTTATAGGTTTAGGTACAAAAACACCCTTGGAAGATCAAAACAGGGCAAGAAAAGCATGAACCAAGCAAGACATGGCCAATCCAAAGCAAGCTTGGCCATGTCCCTCAAAAGAAATTAAAGGCAGAAGCAGACACACCCAGAGACACGGCCAAGCCTCTGGCCATGTCTCACTCAAAGAGCAAATCAAAGAAGAGCAAAGAACGAAGAGCAGTAGGTGACACACCCAAGGGACACGGCCAAGCCACTGGCCGTGTCCCTCCAAACATGTCAAACTCGGCCAAGCTCACTTATGCTTGGCCGTGTCACTCACCATTCCAAAGAAAAGAAAGAAAGAAAGAGTTATCAAGGGACATGGCCAAGCCAACCAAAGCTTCGCCATGTCACCTAAAGGAAAGCAAGGAAAAGGCCAAGAGACACGGCCAAGCTCACCCAAGCTTGGCTGTGTCACCTTAATTTCTATAAATTCTTTCGCACGACAATTTGGTTCTTTGGGATAAGTTGGGTTGACAAGCTCTTGAAGGTTGAAGAAGCTTCATTGAAAGGATTCAAAAACTTGTTGCGCTTGAATTAAGTACTACTACAAGCGGCACTCGCAAGTATACGAGGTAGTTGTAGCAAAGGTGATCGCCCCAAGGTCGTTTCCCCAAGAAGGTGTGGTTCATAATAGCTTGATTAAAGAAATTAAATTAAAAGTGAGAGTTTTTTGTTTGGAATGCTAAAGTTTTAAACCTAAAATTAACGTACGTAGGGTTTGATGTGTGTGATGGGTGCACAAGATCAATTCAGTTCTTGGGAAAGTGCCTAGGGTTATAAGTCCATTCAATCAAAGCTCAATTCTCAATTATCCATTAACATAGCCTTGTAATTAATTTGTTCCTTAAGGTTAATTAGTCAATTACCAATTCATTAGTTCTCACATTCATGAATTAGCAATAACCAATTATTTTACATTACCAAATTAATGAAACCCTAGAACTTATATTTCTAATTCATTCATAGGGTGGTCGATTATATAGTTTCGATACCGGATTTCACCTCTCGGTCCATCATCCAATATTCAAAGATTAATAGGTAGCTAATTTATCAACCTAGCATTTAATACAATACAATCAACCAATCAACAAGGAACATCAATGTAAATATCAAATCAAAACATTCAACCAAATATACTACGAACCCTAGGCATGGGTATTTAGCTCAACATCATCAAATTAAAACATTCATTCAACTCAATATAAATTAAATACAAGTTGTTCATTGTAATATCGATCTCTTAATACAACAAAAACAATATTGAAATGAATTAAAAGAGAGAATAGAAAAACCCCTTGTGAAGATGCCAAGAGTAGGATTGCTAGTCTTCCTTCTAGCTCCACTTTGATGTTTGATGAAGAACTCAAGCCCTCTTCAATGGTTGATTCCCCTTTTGCAATATGGAATGGAGCTTTCTCAAGTCACCAATCCTTTCAACCTTCAAGAGCTTGTTAATCCAACTTATCCCAAAGAACCAAATTGAAGCTTGTCAATGAAAGATGGAGAAGATGAAGATGGAGGATGAAGATGAGGGACAAGGAGAGTGTCACTCTCTCCTCATCCCAAATTATGTGTGCCCTCTCTTCTCTTTTCTTTTCTTTAGCTCAAACCCTAGTCGTCGTCTCCTTTTTCTTTGTTGTGCGAAAGAATTTATAGAAATTAAGGTGACACGGCCAAGCTTGGGTGAGCTTCGCCGTGTCTCTTGTCCTTTTCCTTGCTTTCCTTTAGGTGACATGGCCAAGCTTTAGTTGGCTTGGCTGTGTCCCTTGATAACTCTTCCTTTCTTTCTTTCTTCCTTTTCTTTGGAATGGTGAGTGACACGGCCAAGCTTAAGTGAGCTTGGCCGTGTTTGACATGTTTGGAGGGACACGGCCAGTGGCTTGGCCGTGTCCCTTGGGTGTGTCACCTACTGCTCTTCGTTCTTTGCTCTTCTTTGATTTGCTCTTTGAGTGAGATACGACCAGAGGCTTGGTCGTGTCTCTGGGTGTGTCTACTTCTGCCTTGAATTTCTTTTGAGGGACATGGCCAAGCTTGCTTTGGCTTGGCCATGTCTTGCTTGGTTCATGCTTTTCTTGCCCTGTTTTGATCTTCCAATGGTGTTTTTGTACCTAAACCTAAAAACAACACTTTAAACACACTTAAAACAACAATTAATCAAAACATTAACTAAAACACACATAAAATCATACTAAAAACTAGTACAAAAATGACCTAAACAACTACCCCACACTTAACTCCTTGCTTGTCCCCAAGCAAAGCTAAAATCAAAACACACTAACAAGATAAATTTTGTTAAGTTCAAGAGTTATAAATATGCATCAAGACTTCCTTATCCCTAAATCCGCAATCAATATCGAATCAAATAAAATCGACACCCATGCAATTAAATGGTTTTCCATGCATAACCTATGTTATCGCTCCCTCACCAACTCTTACAAGTGTTTGATCATGGTGGTGTTTACACTCATATTAATCAATGAAAGATTATTGCCATAGGCTTGCTTATCAATCAAATCTCCACCACAAAATAACAATCAAGCATCAATCAAAAGGTCTTTATTTTGGTTGTAATGGGGCTAAGGTAAAGGCATGACATTTAGGAAATGTGAGCTTAATCATTAAGTTCAAGAGCACTTCAAGAATGAAGTAACCGATCATATGTATAACTAACAATCCCAAAACACCTTCCTCTCATATACCCATTGACATTAAGGAGCTTTTCAAGGGAACTCACTTATTACATTTTGCATTGATACATTCCAACCAAATTCCAACCCTGTCAACAAGAACAACAATTATTTTTGTTTATATATTTTTTTTCTTTTTTTTTCTTCTTTTATTTTATTTTATTTTATTTTTATTATTTTGTTTTGCAATCTTAAACCTACTAAATTTAACCTCATACTTAATTCAACACAACACTCGGTCATAAACGCTCTTAAAATGCTCTTGACCTAATGAAAGGGTAAGAGTTAAACAACAAGGTCTAAGCTAATGGTGTTGTGAAAAAGAAAGAAAAGGAAAAATAAAATAAGCTAAAAATTGGCTAACTAATGTTGAATATAGGGTTGGTCTTTTTAAGCCAAAGTGGGTTCACCTAATTGCCTTAATCATCTTGATGCCAAATTGAAATTTTTTATGTAGTCTTAAAAAGCATTTCAAAGCAAGTTCTAGCAAATCATCAATCAAAGATGTTTACCCACAAAAAGAATAATAAGTTGATGCCTCAATTCCTCACTAGGTTAATGGCAATGCAAGGAAAAACCAACAAAATTGACAATAAGCACCAATTCTACTCAATCCTCAAATTCATGCTTCAAAAATTCAAAGGTCATCTATCAACAATTTTTATAACAATTGAACTTTCTAAAACTCATTTATTCAAAGAAAAACATTAAAAACCTTAAATAAAACCTAAACAAAAACAAGTTAAAAGTAAAAACACAAAATGCAATTAAAGGTAAAAACACAAAACATAAAATGTACCCCACACTTAAAGATTCACATTGTCCTCAATGTGAGCATGCATACTACAGAGGGGGTTTAGATGATACCTGATTTCCATTGTTCCCATATACGATGTGTGGAGCTCCTTCCACCCATAATGCAATTGGAGCCCATGACTGAGAGGATGAACACCATACAACTTTGAAAAGTGCCCAATGTATTGAAAAGCCTAGGTAGCATTCTTAGGGGAGCAATTGTCCAAAAAGAATATGTGAGGGTTGTCTTAGCTTGATTTTTTAGTGCTATAGGGACGTAGTAAGAACCTTTTTCAGTTTGCAACATGGTTTTATATGGTTTTTACTCGTTCTCACCACCAAGAGTGGGAGAGATGATAATTTGTTGCATATTGTATTCTCCAATCAAAACATCTTTCAAAATTTCTGGGGTCTTTTTAAGTTCAACCAAGTTTGGTTGAATGTGTTCTACATTCTCTTTAGCAATTTGAAGTTCTCCCTCAACAATCTCATTATTCTCTAGTAAATTGCTCTTCTTTGATTTGCTCTTTGAGTCAGACACGGCCAGAGGCTTGGCCGTGTCTCTGGGTGTGTGTAACACCCCAATACTCCATATAAATACTATACATATACCTAGTATACATACAGTAAGTATTTAAAGTATAAGGATGCCACTTTTCTTTTTACCTTTCAATACCTGTAACAAAATTCAAACCATAATAGGTCAATTTAAAGAACACTTACAAATTATTATCTTTATCAAAACTTCATTTATACATATAATATAACATACTTAAAGTGGATACATGTATGCATTACCCTCTAGTTGGTCTCGACAAAATCTTACTCTTCTCGTGGCATACCAAAAGACTTCATGTCTTCCACCAAGCTACCTGCGCGATAATACATCCGCGCTAAGCTCGAAAGCTTAGTAGTACAAATATAAAATACAAACATATATCATGGAAACACTAACATATAAAGATATCTCAATTCCATATATTTTTAGTTCTTATTAAGTTTATCCCTATTCATTTGCACCTTTCATATCTTTCAACTAATCTCACATCTTATACACATATAAACATAGCATTTCTACCAAGTCCAACCCATCACTAATATTCACAATCAACATCTCAATACACACATTATACATCATACCAATCACAAGTCACATTTCCAATTAAGACAATCATTGTCATCAACCACAATTCATCAATTGAATTCACAATCAATGCTAATACACACATTATACATCATACCAATCATAACATTTCTTTATTCACAATTCAACATTAATGATTCATCACTAGTGCTCATAATCAATATTTCAACGCACATATTACATATCATCAATCACATGTCCAATGAAATATACCAAAGATTTCATTATCCATTTCTTTCAACATTTGTATATCACATTGACAACAAAGACAGACTCGGGCCCAACAGATACCTCTATGTTATTCAGAGTTCAGAGTTACTGCTTTGGTCTATAATCATAATCATCAAGCCCGTAGGCATCATATATCAATATTTCTATCCATGGATAGTGTAACAGACCCAGTCTCTTAGACCATCAACTCATCATGAGAAGATCTTCAACCCGGCAAGACTGTTACCAATCATATATTTCATATTCACAATTCTCATAGTGTAACAGACCCAGTCTCTTGGACCTCAATTCAACTCAATTTGAAGAGATCCTCAACCCGGCAAGACTGTTACCTTTTTCATTTTATAGGCATGCCTCCAAACCCAGAACTCTGAAAACTGAATAACACATTAAACACATATTTCACTTATTGTTTCATTATCAATTTCAATCTCAATGTTCATTATCATCTAGGCAAACATGCCTTATTTCTTTCAATTAGATCATCATAGCCAATCACAATGGCTTCACAACATATCATATCTCAATCCATATGATACATATAACATCAGTGCTATAACATTACAAAGTACCTTATTCATATAGCACAATACAATTCACAAGATTCATAATACACAAATCATAGTATTGTTCATATAGTATCATGTGCATCATCATTATAATACTCAACATCAATTACATTAACCAAATGAACATATCATTATTCAATCACATGATTCACATTATACATATAGCATCATTGCTATAACATTACAAAGTACATTAAAGTAATTCTTCATAAAAATGTTTATCATAATAAATTTGCATAGCTCATACCTTGTTGAATGATCCTCTTCTCTTTCACACTATACAAGTCACATTAGATTAACAATGTAATAATTTACCTAATATTATTTAATTATACTCAATCAATTGTATTCTCATACATTAATATTCATCAAATCATTCACATCTTTCATTTTCCCATAACACAATTATATATATACATATCATTAATGATATAAACACATCAAAATACATTAGTGATATGCATTAACAATGCAATCATGCAACATTGGTACTTACCTTAATAACATTTCACACCACTCTAAACTCTTCTCCACTCAATAGTTCTTCACTTCACAAATTAGGGCAATTCAACCTCTTCACAACCTAATCCAAAAGGAATATTAGCAAAATGACCATATGAATAGTACATTCTGGTTTTAGACTCCATTTTATCCTTATTTTGAAAAATTGTATAAAATAATCTACTTGACTAAAAATTCTAAAATTTTTACAGAATTTAGTTTTGTATCTTAAAATCATTCCTTTAAAATTTCAGATCAAACTGAACACAAAATCTTGGTCAAATAGTTCACCTAACCAGACTGCCCCAATTGCCCTGCATCCTGGCAGCAGTTCTGAACTTTGTGAATTCCATAAATCAAATTCAATCAACGTGGTTCCAAATTATTTTTCTCAAATACTAGACTCACTAAGAAACAACATATCCAAAATTCAATTGGATATGATTTTTCTACATTTTATTAAAAATCCCGAAATATAACTGTCTCAATTAAGGTACCTGCTGGAACAGGTCTAATAAAAATAATCTTTCTAAACTCATAACCATTCCAAAATCGAATCAACATATTTTTCAGTCATTCTAGACTCATAGAGGCACAACATATCAAAAATTCACTTCAAGAACATTTTTCTATAATTAATTAAAAATCATACAAGTCACAGCCTTTACTAATTGTAAAACAGAAAAATATTCACTAAACACAACTCTTACTCTTCCATCACCAACACCAATTTACTTCTCCTTTTCAAATCTATTTCAACTCTTCTCAACAAATTACAAACATACTTAATCATACTATTACTAAACATAACTCAATCCAAACACAACTTCAAAAAGAATCAAGGTAAACAAGAGAAAACTTACCAAGATGATAAAATTCCTTGAAATCCAACTTAGCTACTTGAAATCTCTCTCAACTTTGGAGCTTAAAATCATCAAAACCTTTCTTTGTTCTTTTGTTTTTCTTTGCCAATGAAGGAGCCGGCCAACACAAGGAGAAGAAGAAGAAATGATGAAGAAAACACAAAGTCCACATGCATTAAATACTCATCCAAAAGAAAATTACTATAATGCCCTCATCCATTTAACTAAACTTTTGTCACATATATACCCATATAGGTAATTTCACAAATCACAAATAAAATATCTTCTTCCCTTGACCAAGCCCTTTGACCAACTTATATGTTATATATATCACCATATACACTACATATACACTTCTCTCTACACAATGCATTCCTTCCAACTACACACATATACTTTATTTTCTCAACTTCTATTATCCTCCAAATAAATCATACACAATTACCACTTATCAATCACACATACAATTCACTAATAACAATATTATCACAACTTCTAGGCACACTTAGGGATATTACAATTCTCTCCCCCTTAAATAATTTTGTCCTCGAAATTATCCATGCCATAACAATTCATTCTTAACAAAAATACTATCTTCACTTCCACCTGAAGTTAAATATATGCTTAAATTATTATGTCATCCAATCATATAACTTCAATTCCTTCTTTTAGAATCAACAATCTCCTCTAAATTCCATAATTCATCGTTCTATATGTTTATATACCTTCTTATTTCCTTGATCAAACATTCAAAATACTCATTACATCTCCTATTAACATTTTTAATTAGGAATCAAATCATTTTATAGTACACTTATACTTCATCCAATCTTTATATTCAATATATTTTGTTCCTTCACCTCTATGTAATTACTTTCTTAACTTTAGCCTCAACAATTATTGGTTTGAATCTTAGCATTAATTATCCCGTCATTACAATCACTGTCTAAATAGACATTTATCAACCCTCAATGGATAACAAGGTCCTTATTTTCCACAATTGGAGTTACCTCTTTAGCATGCTTTTCTCTTAACTTACATTTTAAAACATTGCCTTTCAATTTATTTTATAAATAACCAATCTTCTCCCTTATTATCATAATTTATAATTACTATAATTCCATACATTCATATCCATTCTTACTTTAATATTTTACATCATATACATTGTCACGTAATTAATTACATTCTTAATACAACTATACATATTAAATCTCAATAATACTTCATAATCTTAGTCCAATTCAGATCAATTGATCTATCTGTCACAATATATCCATTTTCCAATCTTGTTCAATTCCATCCAACGATTAATTTATATAACTTATCATGAAATTGCACCATATTCATATATGTATATATGATATAATTCAATTAGGGCAAACTTATATACAATTTCTTGATCTTTTCCAATCCATATTCAATCAAATTATTGTGATAACAAATCACTTCAAATCATATTAGTATAGTTCCCACCAAATCTTATAATAACTATTTAACTATGCTTCTTAAACAAAATTTTCAATCTCACCAATTTGTACTACAGTCATATTGTCTCAGTCCCAAATTTATGGATACTAAAATTAACCGGCTACACATACTAACCAAATCATATAGCCATAGGAGATGAATGGTCACACACCTGTAACTCATAAATCAATACTGTTTCTCGATTATTCTGTATCCAAACTTTTTAATTACACTATTTAGTTGTATCACAAGAATTATATATCCATTCTCCACACTTTTACTACACCAAGAGTTAACACATTTCAACTCCATCTCCATAAATTTTCTCTTGAACATACGATTATCATTAGTCTAACTCACATCAACAATATTATCTATAACATCTTTATACACAACATTTAATCATATACAAATTCCATTTATTACTCCACTTCTAATTTATCTCTTGTAACACTTTTCATACAGTATACTTTCCTTTTTATTATATACTTATACATATAGAATTTCTACAAACAAAATCCTTAATCCAGGAAACATTATATGATAGTTTAACTCAGTTATTATCATAACAATTTCATCTTCTAGTGTTACTTGAGTCCTTTCTCACTCTCCATTTCATCCCATAATCTAACTCTACATAGGTTAAAACCTATTCTCTCATAGATCCACTGATACATGCCCTATTATTCTCCACACCACTAAACAAATAATTATATCACATTCACATACTTAGGTCACATTCACAATATGACTTGCTTTCCACATTTCTTACATTTTCATTTACATTCATATCGAAAAGCTCATTCCACATTTTCCATACATGTATACACATAGTCATACAATTATATATAATTCCTCTTTTACATATCTTTAACACAATTTAACATTTATTACTTTTCCTTAATCAACATCATTCTTACCCCTTTTTGACGTAACTTAAATTATTTATCAACTCAACACATATATATTTCCTAACTACAATAATACTTCACAAATTCTTAGTCACCTTACTAAGGTGACATCTCTCTCACCTTTATTTTGAAATGCATTTAATATATCATCTTTATATCCGTTTGTTTACCATTCAACGTATATATATATTTTACTCATATATTTATACATATGTACATTACACCTAATAATATACACATTGAGCCTAATAGCTCCTATACACTTAATTATATGCTCTGATTTTTATTTTCCTTTTTCATACATTCACTACAAATTTAGTGTTTATCACTTTCTTTTGAATACTATTATTCTCATTCTTCCAATATGATAAAAAGTATTTAATCACACTACAAATATATATTCTGACTATAATAACACTTCACATCCATCTTGGTCACATTCCCAATGTGACATCTCTTTACTTTCATCTTTAAAAAAAAACATTTAATATACTTCCATATCTTTTTTTTTTGCAATAAAATGACTTAAAATAGCTCCTTTTCATTTGCTTATCTATTTCTCTTTTTACTTCAAAACAAATTCTCATACCATCAATCACATTACTTAATTCATAATACTTTCATGTGCAATATTAATCATTTCACCTGGCTCAGGTATTGAATATACATTAAATCATCAATATCCAATCAATCTTTATCAGTTTCTAGTAGAACTTTAACTTTTCAACTTACTACTTCGCTTAAACTTTAAATTTACCAAACTCATCTTTTCTTAAAATCAACTTTAAAAACATCTCGGATATATATATATATATATCATAAAGCAATATCAACACATATTTCTTCCCCAATTATTAAGCTCATTTTGAAAAATCTCAAATATCACATATTATTACCATTACCATGAGCTTTCACAATATCCAAGCATCTCACATTTCTAACCTTAAATTCACAATGTTTACATTAAAATAACCATACCAATTTATATTCTTACATAACCAATATCATCTCTTTTTCCTTTAAATAATACCTTGACTTTATATATATACCCCAAACTTTAAATAATCATACCTTGTCTTTACTAATAAACTCATTCAATATTATTTTCCTTTTCATTTCTTTATGCTTCAACACATTTAACACTTCACTTTACTTGCATAAATTTCCATTTTTTTAATTATCAATTAGACTTATATAAATTCATATCATTCATTATACTCATTTAAATTTATCATTATAGCCAACAACTATGACTTTATATACGTACCCTTCCCCAACCAGGTCGGTTGTCCAAGTTCAGTTGCCCATTCCAATGGGTCCGCATGGTTCCGCAGGAGACAGATAGGTCCGTTCATTAAACTTATCAATATTTTTTTTTAATTCATTTCTTTTTTTCACAAGCAAGTTAAGTAATCATGCCTCAACATCTCACATTACAACAAAACAGTTTTCTCATAACATCATATCATTCACACATTAACATCCATTTCATATAACACAGATATACTATTAATCATATAATGCCACCTCCGAGACCAACCTAGGTGTGAATGCATATGCATGTATTACAAATTTCATTTTCAAAACTCTTCTTTTTAATTCATTTTAAGCGTTTCAAAACTTTTTCTTTTTAATTTTACTTAGGCCGAGAATCTCGAACCTAAGCTCTGATACAAAATAATTGTAACACCCCAATACTCCATATAAATACTATACATATACCTAGTATACATACAGTAAGTATTTAAAGTATAAGGATGCCACTTTTCTTTTTACCTTTCAATACCTGTAACAAAATTCAAACCATAATAGGTCAATTTAAAGAACACTTACAAATTATTGTCTTTATCAAAACTTCATTTATACATATAATATAACATACTTAAAGTGGATACATGTATGCATTACCCTCTAGTTGGTCTCGACAAAATCTTACTCTTCTCGTGGCATACCAAAAGACTTCATGTCTTCCACCAAGCTACCTGCGCGATAATACATCCGCGCTAAGCTCGAAAGCTTAGTAGTACAAATATAAAATACAAACATATATCATGGAAACACTAACATATAAAGATATCTCAATTCCATATATTTTTAGTTCTTATTAAGTTTATCCCTATTCATTTGCACCTTTCATATCTTTCAACTAATCTCACATCTTATACACATATAAACATAGCATTTCTACCAAGTCCAACCCATCACTAATATTCACAATCAACATCTCAATACACACATTATACATCATACCAATCACAAGTCACATTTCCAATTAAGACAATCATTGTCATCAACCACAATTCATCAATTGAATTCACAATCAATGCTAATACACACATTATACATCATACCAATCATAACATTTCTTTATTCACAATTCAACATTAATGATTCATCACTAGTGCTCATAATCAATATTTCAACGCACATATTACATATCATCAATCACATGTCCAATGAAATATACCAAAGATTTCATTATCCATTTCTTTCAACATTTGTATATCACATTGACAACAAAGACAAACTCGGGCCCAACAGACACCACTATGTTATTCAGAGTTCAGAGTTACTGCTTTGGTCTATAATCATAATCATCAAGCCCGTAGGCATCATATATCAATATTTCTATCCATGGATAGTGTAACAGACCCAGTCTCTTGGACCATCAACTCATCATGAGAAGATCCTCAACCCGGCAAGACTGTTACCAATCATATATTTCATATTCACAATTCTCATAGTGTAACAGACCCAGTCTCTTGGACCTCAATTCAACTCAATTTGAAGAGATCCTCAACCCGGCAAGACTATTACCTTTTTCATTTTATAGGCATGCCTCCAAACCCAGAACTCTGAAAACTGAATAACACATTAAACACATATTTCACTTATTGTTTCATTATCAATTTCAATCTCAATGTTCATTATCATCTAGGCAAACATGCCTTATTTCTTTCAATTAGATCATCATAGCCAATCACAATGGCTTCACAACATATCATATCTCAATCCATATGATACATATAACATCAGTGCTATAACATTACAAAGTACCTTATTCATATAGCACAATACAATTCACAAGATTCATAATACACAAATCATAGTATTGTTCATATAGTATCATGTGCATCATCATTATAATACTCAACATCAATTACATTAACCAAATGAACATATCATTATTCAATCACATGATTCACATTATACATATAGCATCATTGCTATAACATTACAAAGTACATTAAAGTAATTCTTCATAAAAATGTTTATCATAATAAATTTGCATAGCTCATACCTTGTTGAATGATCCTCTTCTCTTTCACACTATACAAGTCACATTAGATTAACAATGTAATAATTTACCTAATATTATTTAATTATACTCAATCAATTGTATTCTCATACATTAATATTCATCAAATCATTCACATCTTTCATTTTCCCATAACACAATTATATATATACATATCATTAATGATATAAACACATCAAAATACATTAGTGATATGCATTAACAATGCAATCATGCAACATTGGTACTTACCTTAATAACATTTCACACCACTCTAAACTCTTCTCCACTCAATAGTTCTTCACTTCACAAATTAGGGCAATTCAACCTCTTCACAACCTAATCCAAAAGGAATATTAGCAAAATGACCATATGAATAGTACATTCTGGTTTTAGACTCCATTTTATCCTTATTTTGAAAAATTGTATAAAATAATCTACTTGACTAAAAATTCTAAAATTTTTACAGAATTTAGTTTTGTATCTTAAAATCATTCCTTTAAAATTTCAGATCAAACTGAACACAAAATCTTGGTCAAATAGTTCACCTAACTAGACTGCCCCAATTGCCCTGCATCCTGGCAGCAGTTCTGAACTTTGTGAATTCCATAAATCAAATTCAATCAACGTGGTTCCAAATTATTTTTCTCAAATACTAGACTCACTAAGAAACAACATATCCAAAATTCAATTGGATATGATTTTTCTACATTTTATTAAAAATCCCGAAATATAACTGTCTCAATTAAGGTACCTGCTGGAACAGGTCTAATAAAAATAATCTTTCTAAACTCATAACCATTCCAAAATCGAATCAACATATTTTTCAGTCATTCTAGACTCATAGAGGCACAACATATCAAAAATTTACTTCAAGAACATTTTTCTATAATTAATTAAAAATCATACAAGTCACAGCCTTTACTAATTGTAAAACAGAAAAATATTCACTAAACACAACTCTTACTCTTCCATCACCAACACCAATTTACTTCTCCTTTTCAAATCTATTTCAACTCTTCTCAACAAATTACAAACATACTTAATCATACTATTACTAAACATAACTCAATCCAAACACAACTTCAAAAAGAATCAAGGTAAACAAGAGAAAACTTACCAAGATGATAAAATTCCTTGAAATCCAACTTAGCTACTTGAAATCTCTCTCAACTTTGGAGCTTAAAATCATCAAAACCTTTCTTTGTTCTTTTGTTTTTCTTTGCCAATGAAGGAGCCGGCCAACACAAGGAGAAGAAGAAGAAATGATGAAGAAAACACAAAGTCCACATGCATTAAATACTCATCCAAAAGAAAATTACTATAATGCCCTCATCCATTTAACTAAACTTTTGTCACATATATACCCATATAGGTAATTTCACAAATCACAAATAAAATATCTTCTTCCCTTGACCAAGCCCTTTGACCAACTTATATGTTATATATATCACCATATACACTACATATACACTTCTCTCTACACAATGCATTCCTTCCAACTACACACATATACTTTATTTTCTCAACTTCTATTATCCTCCAAATAAATCATACACAATTACCACTTATCAATCACGCATACAATTCACTAATAACAATATTATCACAACTTCTAGGCACACTTAGGGATATTACAGTGTGTCTGCTTCTGCTTTGAATTTCTTTTGAGGGACATGGCCAAGCTTGCTTTGGCTTGGCCATGTCTTGCTTGGTCATGCTTTTCTTGTCCTGTTTTGATCTTCTAAGGGTCTTTTTGTACCTAAAACTAAAAGCAACACTTTAAACAATAATTAATCAAAACATTAACTAAAACACACATAAAATCATACTAAAAACTAGTACAAAAATGACCTAAACAGTCGTCAATTGTTCTGATTATTCCATGAGAAATTAGGATGATTTCTCCACCCCGGATTGTACGTGTTGCTATGCGGATTATTCTACTATTGCCTTGGCATGTTTCTAACATAATCTACTTGCTCTTGCCTAGCAAACATGTTGCCACTTTAGAAATCTTGACTTTGATGTCCACCCCCACACCATTCATAGGACATCACCTGCATCACTTTCCCCGAAGAAGAAGAAGCTAAAGAATCAATCTTTTTGTTCATTGCTTCCAACTGTGCTAACAGAGCAACTACGGGATCCAATTGATGTGAACCAGTAACCCTTAATCTTCCCTGTTCCCTTGGGGTTTGCCACTGATAATTTGTAAGGGCCATGTCTTCAATCAAATCCCTTGCTTCTTCAGGTGTTTTATTGTTTATGGTACCTCCGCTGACTACATTGATAGACTACTTACTTGAGTAACTCAATCCCTTGTAGAAAGTTTGGATCTGAAGCCACAGCTATAGCCCATGGTGAGGACATCTTCTCAATAAATCCTTAAATCTTTCCCAAGCATCATATAGGGTTTCACCATCTAGCTGGAGAAAAGAAGAAATATCATTCCTCAACTTAGTAGTCTTGGATGGTGGAAAATACTTCTCTAAGAATTTTTCTGCTAGTTGTCCCCATGTAGTGAAAGTGTTAGGAGGGAAAGACTTCAGCCAATTCTTTGGTCGGTCTTTGAGTGTGAATGGAAACAACCTCAGCCTAATTGCATCTTCAGAGACATTCTATATCTTGAATGTGTCACATATTTCCAAAAAAGTTTCAATGTGTGCATTAGGATCTTCATCCGAAAATCCATCAAACTGACAAGTCTGCTGCACCATTTGAATGATATTTGTCTTTATCTCGAATTTATTGGCAGTAATCACCGGTCTTTGTATACTTGATTCAGCCCCATTAAGAGTAGGCCTAGTAAACTCTTGCATTGTTCTTGGCTCATTTTCTGCCATTTCTTCTTCTAGGATGAGATCTTTAAAGTTCAATTATGTCTCTGCAAAACTGTTTCCTCTTCTTCCTTTTGCTTTCTCCTCAATGTTCTCTCTAACTCTTGATCCAACTCAAAAAGTTGGGAAGAACTTACCCGGGTCATAACAGGAAGAAGTACTTAGAATGATAGTCAAAAAGCAAGAACTATGTTAAAACAAAATAAAATAAAAATTAATTCAACAGTCTTAATTATATTAGTAATATTGAAAACCGTTGTCCCCGGCAGTGGCGCCAAAAACTTGATGGCAAGAACCTATGCTATTGCAATACCGCAAGTGTACAGGTTGCTCAAGTAATAAAGTAGTAAGTGAGTTATCGTTCCACTGAGGACAAGGCCAAGTACTAGTGCAAATTTTAACCGTTGTTTACCAAATCAATAGTTTTGTGAAGTTTTGTAATTAAAGATAATTAACTTAATAACATAAAATAGAGAGAGATTGAGTGTTGAATGAATTGATTGATGATGAGAATACTATCCAGATATTGAATCCCCCTAGCCACAATTATATTTATGAAAATCAATTCAATTAAACCAAATAATAGAGTTGGATTGGTATTCCTCTAAATTAGACTAAAACCTTTCTCAAGTGAATTAATCCCTAATAACTAAGTATAATGATGAAATCTCTTCTCAAACATAATTAAATAGATCTTGCATTAAGAATAAGGAATTATAAACCAAAGGATCATGTAAGTCTATCTCTAGTACTCCAATCAATCCTTAATCCTTATGAGTATTCAATTCATATCAAGCTTTCTCAAGTCAGTAATATGAAAATTGCAACCAATCAATAAGCATGCTATTATCAATTGCAAATAAATCATTAAGCATCATAAGAATAAAACAACTCAATCAAATGATTTAATTAAATAAAATTATCCAATCCATACAATAAAGCTAGGGTTCATCAATATCCAGATAGAGAATGAGTTAGTTCATGTTCAAAATCAGAAAACCAGAACAAGAAAAATAAGAAAAAGAATCCAAACAATCCATTGTGATTAATTTATATTTCTTCACTTGAATCCTTGAATCTTGGTTTAGATCTTGTTTAGAATATGTCTTCACCTTTAATCTCAGCTCCAAAACTCTGCTCCTTCCTTTAAAAGTCAGCTCTTAGTTATGAAATATGAAAATCGGATCCCTAATTCGTGCTTCAGCTCAGCTTTTATAGTGCAGATAATTTTGCCTGACACACCCATTGACACGTCCATGTCACTGGGCGTGTCATTGCCACTGGGATTTTGAATAGAAGGCATTTCCAGTGACATGCCCATGTCACTGGGCGTGTCATAGCTACTGTGAATCATTACAATAGGCATGCTCGGTGACACGCCCATGTCACTGGGCGTGTCAATGCTTCTGTATGCAGTATCAAGGGCACGTCCATTGACATGGCCATGTCCATGGGCGTGTCACTTGAAGAATTTTGCTCTTTTCTTCTACTTTCATCTGTAATTCCTCTGAAATGACCATAAATCTCAAAATATAGAGAATTCCTGAAATTAACCCTAAAAAGCACTTGAACAAACAAATTATACTCAATTGGATAATAATCATATTAAGAAATAGGGGCAAAATATCATCAATTGTGCACTTATCAGTAATCCAAACCACTATAAACTCCTTGTGTTCATTCTTCTCTTCTCTACTCCTTTCTTGAATTGTTTAATTTGAAATTTTTACTTTGCCATCATTTCTTCAAATCAATCAATTCACCTCCCCTCTTGGTTGTCATCTTGGGACAACAAAGGAGTTGTGAAATAAATGTATTCCTTTAGTAAAAGTATTATAGAGGAATCATTCGACTGAAGAAGCCACATGGGAAAGTGAAGAAATGATGAGGTAGCAATATCCTCAATTATTTCAAGCATCGGGAATAGGAAAATTTTGAAGATGAAATTCTTTAGAGGGGAGACTTGTAATGTTTGAAATGTTAAATAGTGATTTTATTATAAATATTGATATTATACAGTGTATAGTGATGAGTGTGATTTAGAAATTTAAAAAAAGTGGGAAAGTAGGATGAGTTAAATTTAAAAAAGTTGAAAATTTGATAAGATTTGGACGAAAATGGCATTTCTTAAAAGATACATAAAGTTATAGAAATTTATGAAAATGTCCTTATAACTCTAGAATTAAATTTTATTGAGTTTGGGATGTGAAATATAGATAGTAGGACTTTAAATTAGTCAAAAAAATTATTTTTATAGTCTTACAAAACTAAAAATCAAATTAGAATAAAAATATTAAGAAAGTGGGTGCGCCATAGTTATAATGAGCACACCTTACCAAATCAAAACTTTAGATACTATAAATAGGGGACCTATAATCTTCTCCTTTCTTCCATTATGATCATTCACGCCACTCACCTTACCAAAATCATCTTTCCAATTTTCTTCTTCTCTCTTTCATCAATTAGAGTAAGAATCTGGAGGAATTCATATATAGTTGCAAATTTCTAGGAGAATTCACTATAATAGGTAAGCTTATCATAAAAAAGGGGAAGTGAGAAAAGAGAAAGGGTTGAGTTCTTTGAAAAGGAAAGTGCTTGTATGTTGATAATTTGTAATTTTATGGTTTTCTTTGAATTTTTATGCTCATACAAATAAGTGGAATCATTTTGATTGAGTCAATTGTTAAAGAATTGATTGATTGTGATTTTGTGCAAAAAGTTATGTATGGATCCCTTTTATGAGAAAAAGTTTACTTTTTAGAATATTTTACTATATATTGGGTGTGTTGATGTTGATTTAGCTTAAAGTGAAGTTTAAAGTAGCTTTTGGTTTATTAAAAGATGAATTTTATAATTTGGAAGAATTTGGGAAAAGCACATCGGCATGTAGAGCAATCCACACACCCGTGTGAATTTTTCAACCTCTGTAATTTTCATTTCCAGCAAGGTTTTGATATACATAAGCGTGTGGATAATTCAACATGGCATGCAGATTTTTCAGCTTCTATAATTGCATTTCTAGCAACATTTTTATATGCATGGGCATGTGGATACACTAGACACGCCCGCATCTACTCTGTAACCCTATTTTTCTTCTTTTTCACCCTTAAAATTGTAACACCCCTAATTTTTGGAATTTAAATAAAGTAAATAAAAAATTAAATTGGATAAATTAAATAAATAATTTAAATGGAAAATGAAAGGATTTTAAGTGATAAAGTAGAGTGTATATTTGAAATATATTTGAAATAAACATGACATATACAAGAAATATACATATACCTAAGATATATGTCACAAATATATATTGTATAATTAAGTGAATAGTGACTTATTATATATATAAAGATGGATTGAAAAGGAGATGATTTTCTTTTCCCTTTTTCTTCTTCTTCTTCTTCTTTGAACGTGAATTGAGAGAGAGAGAGGGAGAGTAAGGAGCTTTCTTCTTCTACCATACACCAGTTTTGCAAGGGATTTCAAGAATTCAAGTGGAGTTTTTGAGGATTCTTCATCAATTGGTAAGATTCTTTATCAATTTTGCAAGTTCTTTGGAATTCTATGGAAGAATATGATATGTGGATTTTGGGATTATGTATTAGCATGATTTAATTGCTTGTTTGGGTATATATAAGTTATTGTGAGTAGTTAATAATGATTTTAAGATTGGATTGAAGAAGTGATTGAATTTAAGTTGAATTTGGAAGTGGTTGTTTTGAAATGGTTGAGTATACGAAATGCAGGAATTTTGCCTGACACGGCCATTGACATGGACATGTCATTAGGCATGTCAACGGTGTTGAGTTTAAATGTTGATGACACGACTAGTAACACGGCCATGTATCTAAGCGTGTTGTAGCTACTGTATGACAAAATAATTGAGAAGGAGCAGTTTGCCCAACCCTAGTGTTAAAGGGCAACATGAAAGAGAAGGCTAGAGGGAGTTTTGAAGGTTGTTTTGGAGTGTTTCTTAAGGTATGTACAAACTCTTGATAAATGAAATGTGATTGCATTACATTTGGCCTAACACATTTTGGATGAAAAATGTGTTAAGCTACTTGATACATGAATATTGTGTTGTCACATGCAAATTGCTATATATGCATTATGAAAAGCCATTGTTAATGGCTAGATTGAATAAAATGAAAGAGGTGAGACACTGGCCGTGTCTTGCAAGGGTGTCTCTTTCTGCTTCTTTCTTTTCATTCTTTACTTTTGTTCCTTAGGTGAGACACGGCCAGTGGCTTGGCCGTGTCTCATGCCTGTGTCAGCTTCTGCCCAATTTTAGTTTGAGGGACACGGCCAAGCTTGGTTTGTCCTAGTCGTGTCCTGCCTTGCCCTTGACCTCTTTTGCTTTTGATGAGAGACACAGCCAAGCCATGTCTAGCTTGGCCATGTCACATGCTTTTCTCCAACAATGCTCCATCAAATTTTAGTTAAAGCTCCATCAATTGCACCTCAACCTATATCAACCACTTGAAACAAACTTAAGCACAAATTAACATGAAAATTAACTTAAAATCAATAAAAACATCATAAAATTTATATACAAAATTGATCCAAATAACTACCCACACTTATTCCTTTAATTGTCCCCAAGCAAAGTTAAAATCAAAACAAACTAAAACAAGAAAAATTAGTTAAGTTCAAGGGTTATAAAGATGTATCAAGACTCCTAATTCCTTAAATCCACAATCATTATCAAATTGAAAAAAATCAATACTCATGCAAGTTAGTGGATTTTCATGCATAACCAACGTTATCATCCCTCACAAGTTCTTCAAAGTGTTTAGTAAGGTAGTGTTTGCACTCATTATATTCAATGAAATATTATCACCATTGGCTTGCTTATTAATCAAATCTCCACCATTAAATTTCAATTAACCATCAATCATAAGATCTTTCATTTGGTTGTAATGGGGCTAAAGTAAGGGTATGACATTTGGAAGTGTGAATTTGTCCACTAAGTTCAAGAGCACTTCAAGAATGAAAGAAGCAACACAATACAAACGAGCAATCCCAAAACATCTTCCACTCACCAACCACTACACATTTAATGAACTTTGTATAGGGAAACCAATTATTAAATTTGCAATGATCATCCCCAACTTATATCAACCCTACGGAAGAAAACAATAACTTCTATTATTTTGATTTTTTTATCATTAATTAATTTTTTTTAAGTTCGAAATTAGGGTTTACAACTAAAGAACACAACAATTTACAATTTTACACCCACTAATTTAACCCCACACTTTATTTAACATAACACTCAATCGTTAATGCTCTTAAAATGCTCTTGACCTAATGAAAGGGGAAGAGACAAAATAGAATGGTTCAAGGCTATTAGTGTTGTGAAAAAGAAAGAAAAAGATAAATGAAATAGGCTCAAAATTGGTTAACTAAAGTTAGATATAAGGTTGGTCTTTTAAGTCAAAATTGGTACCCTAATTGCCTTAATCATATTGATGCCCAATCGAAATTTTCTTGTAGTTTCAAAATGCATGTTAAAATAAGTTCTAGCAATTCATTAATCAAAGATGTTCACACATAGAAAGAATAATGAGTTGATATCCTACTTACTACGTGCAATTCCTCACAAGTTTAAAGGCAAAGTAAGGAAAATCCATCTAAATCAACAATAAGCACCAATTTCATCCAATTCTCAATTTATGCTTCAAAAATTAAAAGGTCATCTATCAATAAACTTATAACAATTGAACTTATCAATATCCATCAAAACAAAATATAGAACAAAGCGTAAAACTTAACAAAACAACTATAACAAAAACTTAAGAAAAATAGACAATTTGCATTTATGAACCAAAGACTTAGCACACACCCCACACTTTAAGGTTTACATTGTCCTCAATGGAAACAAGGATAATGAACAAGAAAAAGAGTTAAGGTACAACTTGTTTTCCATCGTTCCCTTGTGAGGCAAGTGCTACCTTTTCATCCACAAACATCAATTGTTCAATAACAAAATGCAATATATATAGAATAACCAAAACATAAAGTGTTAACATCAAAAGCAGTAAATAAAAATAACAATGAAAATATCTGATAGCTTAAAATAAGAAAGTAAGAAGTGTTCTCAAAATGCTGAAGCTGATGTGATCTATGGTGATGCAGGATGTGACGATGATGCAGCTGAAGGATGGAGGCTCAAAATCTTGGCAAGGTTGCTATTGATTTGTTCCAACTATTGCAGGACTTCAACATGGTTACGATCTACCTTGCTTTCCAATGCTTCTATCCTATTAATGATCTCCTGATTGTCCAGGACCAGAGCATCTTCATTCAAACTAAGGGAATCTGAGTTTAACTCCTCATCAACTCGTGGCCTCTTTTGTCGATCCTCGGGTGCAACCTGTAATATTTAAAATTTTAGATGCTAAACTTTTAAATTAATAGTGATAATTAATAGTGAATTGTGATATAAGTGATATGGATAAGTGATGTCACTAGTGGATCTCAAAAATTTATCAAAGAAATTATTTATTTCTACTGTTTTATGAGATTTAAAATCGAATTAGAATCAAAGGATAAGAAAAAGGGTGTGCCATAACTAAGATGAGATTGGCCACACTAGATTAAGCTATATGTGTGTGTGTGTGTGTGTGTGTGAGTGGACAGGTGTAAGAGTGTAGAAATTTCTTTTCTCTCTTCATCATTCACGTTCATCACCACCTTCACCATCAAAACTATTTCTTTCTACCTTCTTTCTATGATTTTAATCAAAACTTAAGATAGGATCACATCTAGATACAAGTTTTTAGAAGATTAAGTTGGAAAAGTTGAGATTATCAACAAGTGATTAGAGAAAAAAAAAGAAGAGTTTGAAGAGGTATGTGCTTATGCATTATACTTTGCAAATAATTGAATTTCTATGAGTTTGAAGGTTTGAATTGATTGATTGAGTCATTTATAATGAATTATTTCTTAAAAATATTGATTAAATGGATTGATGAGTGAAAAATGAATTAAAAGAACTTATATGTGATGGGTTTGATTCTTAATTCAATCTTTATAAGAATTGGGTAATTTGATGTTGTTTTAGCCATAAGTGATATTTGAAGGTTTGATTAATTGAAGTTTGAGTAAAATATTAGATGTAGACTCTTTTATGTTAAAAAATTTTGGATTTGATTTATTATTATCATAGATTTTGAATATATTGAGTTAAAATGGTTAAGTGTGTGAAATGAAGAATTTTTGCCTGACATGGCCAGTGACAAGACCATGTCAGTGGGTGTGTCACAGTTACTGAATTATAAAATAAATGACATGCCCAGTGATACGCCCATGTCAGTGGGCATGTCAAAGCTACTATGAAATTGGCAAAAGACACGCCTAGTAACACGCCTATATCATTGGGCATGTCACTTGAAGAAATTTGCCCAAAATGGCTCTTATTCTTGTCTTTTTAAATGACTGTAAGGTCTTAAGATGTAAAGAATGTTTGAAATTAATCCTAACAAATAGTGCAGTAAATTTATTTTGAATATATGATAAATATGTGTGATACTAAGTGTTAATCAAAGAATTGTTTCATTATAGTGCTATACATAATTTAATGTTAGTTAAAAACTAATGAATTGCCCAAAACATACTGATTTTAGATCTAGCTTGGGATTGAATGGCTAGCCAAAGGGAGAAAATTCAAAGTGATAGTGGGCACTCTGTGCCATCAATAGACACTGTGTATCATCTTACTCAGTGGGCATTCATGCCATAGTGGGCCATTGGCCAAAATTCTATACAGTGGCATTAAATTGTCATCAATGACCCATTATCCAAATCTAGAATCTGAGTTCAGTGTGTATGGGCATAATTAACATAGTTATATATAATGAAAACAATGTGTTATTCAATTGTTGATAAATTACTCAATTCTGAATCTAATTATGCTTAGTATTTCAATTTATAATGAATTTAGTTAATTTCTTTATTTAACATTCGAAAAGTAATGCAATTCGATGTTTCTAAATTTTTTAATTGATAGACCTCTTTTTATTAAATTTTCTTGCATATTATAAATACATAAGCACCACTAAGCTTTGCTTAGCATGTTAGAATTGTTTTCTGATGCGCAGATCAAACAAGGAGAGTTGAGACCGCAGAGTGAGAGACTTACATTCTTGATCAACTGTATCATCAAGGTTCAATGAACAATATTGTAAATATTGTAATCTTTATGGTTCACATAGCAAAACATTATACTTTTGTATGACAGCTGTACTAGTTTGAGTGTAGTTTGAGAATTTTATAATATTGTAAGTTTCCATTAAGAGATCTTTATAAATATATGGATATATGTGTGTAATATAGAGAACTTAACAATTGCATTATTGCTTAAAGGATTTATGACTTTATTTCTTTAGTACATACATAGACATATATATAGAACAATTGTAAATGTTAGGTGACATCTCCTATGTAGGTAAGTGTATGGTCTATGTAGGGGGTGTTACACAACCTGCTCATCTGAATGCATAACATAAGCCCCTCCTCTTTTTATAACAATGTGCATCTTCTCAAGTGTGGCCAAGTCTAATGAATCACTACCCGAGATTCTAGTCATATGGCAGTTTCTCTGGTCAAAACCATCAATAAGGGCCATTGCTAAAGTGGTCACCATTCCTCCAATACAAATAGCACCCCTCTTTCTATTCGCCACATTGTCAAAGACATCTGCTAACCAATAGCCGGTACTAATGGGTATGGCATTGCTAGCACAGCCTAAGAAAAAGAGTTCACAGTTCCACCACACATGTGCTTTCCTTCCTTGCAAAGAACCCACAAGACATAAACCAATGTAAATATCTCAAGGCAGGATTTACCAATTTCATTGCCTTGGCTCATTTGGCCACATACATTCCCGAGCCCAGTGCTTCTCATGCAAATTGTTGTTTAAAATATTTAGGTATAAATTTTCCCCTTCTTGATGGAAACCAAAAATAGCATTCAATTGCTCAATATAAAAAACACATGGTTTCCCAAGCAATTTAAAGTCTAACCTAGTGCAAATTTTCTATTCATCTCTTTCAACCTTAAGAGAGGTTAAAAATTCCATGGTAAGCTCTTGGAATTGCAAAGGTTTAAGGGAAACTAATTTCTCCCGTCCAAGGTTTTGAACATATCTATAAAAATTATCCTTAATATGAAGAACATTAAGGGATTCTTCGCTTACATACCTCATTAGAAAGAAACCCCTAGCTAGAAGAGCCACTCTCCTTGAAGATGATGGTGGAGGTTGACTCCTCTTATGGTAGGACACCATTTTTGTTCTAGGCATCTTGTTTTCTTGATGAAAATTGAAGCTTTGATGGATTTTATTGATTTTTTATGAGAAAAGTAGAAGATTTAATGGGTTTAATTTAGTTTTAGTTAAGAAAAATGGAGAATTTAGTGGGATTTGGAGTTTTTTAGAAGATGGGTATGGAGGTTTTGGAGAGAGACAGCCAAGAGAGAGAGAGAAAGAAAAGGGAGGCTAGGGTTTGAAAATGAAAGAAAGGATGCTGGAAATCGTGTTTTTAGGGCTTAAAAATAGAGGTGAGATGCCCAAACTTAAAATGGCTTGGCCGTGTCTGATGGGTTTGATGGGATATGGACAGTGGCTCAGTCATGTCCCTTGAACGTGTTTGCTACTGTAAAAATGGTTGCAAGAACAAAAATGGGACACGGGCACAAGCTTGGCTGTGTCTGTGTGACACGGCCAAGCCTTTTGGCCATATCTGAGCCTGGACTTTTTTGGGCTTGCTTGACACGGCCAGTGGCTTGGCCGTGTCAAGTGGCAGTGTCCTTCACTGCCATTTTGGCTTTGAATTTTTTTTAATAATATGTTTTATTTGTATCACCAAATCTAAGAAATACAATCTTCTTCCTTGCTTAACCCTGAAACACATCAAAGAAAAATAAAAATCGATCAAAGCACCCATTCCATTTTATTTAAACCAAACATTAAATTAAAATTGCTAAACATGAAATTTTAACTATGAAAATAAATGCAAACCGATGGGTTGCCTCCCATTTAGCGCTTCTTTAATGTCGTGTAGCTGGACATTGTTGCATTATTCATCAACAAACGCCACACTTTCCACCATTTTTGCAACTTTAATTTCTTCAAAGTAGGGTTTCACCCTTTGTCCATTTACCTTAAATGTCTCATTGATTGTTAAATTAAGCAACTCAACAACCCCATAAGATAATGTTTGAATTACTTGAAAGGGTCCACTCTACAAGACTTCAATTTTTTAAGAAATAACTGCATTCTTGAATTGAAGAGAAGGACTTTCATTCCCGGTTCAAAAGTCCTTCGAAGGATCATCCTGTCATGTATAGCTTTTGTCTTTTCCTTGAAAATCCTCAAACTCTCATAGGCTTCATTCCTAAGCTCATCAAGCTTGAAAATCTGAAGCATTCTTTGCTCCCTTGCTCCATCCAAGTCCATATTCGTGGTCTTTATTGTCCAATAAGCCTTGTGCTCCAATTCCACCGGGAGATGGCAAGCCTTGCCAAAGACCAACCTATAGGGACTCATTCCTAATGGAGTTTTAAAAGTAGTCATATAAGCCCACAATGCTTCCGAGAGTCGGATTGATCAATCCTTCCTTGTTGTGCTCACTGTCTTTTCCAAAATTCCCTTGATTTGCTTGTTTGATATCTCGGCTTGCCTGGACGTTTGGGAATAGTATGGAGTTGCCACTTTGTGTCGAATGCCCATCTTCGTCATCAACTTTTCAAATCATTTGTTGCAAAAATGGCTTCCTCCATCACTCACTATTGCCTTTGGTGTTCCAAATCTGCTCAAAATATTCTCCTTTAAGAATTTCAAAATAATGTTAGCATCATTAGTCCTAGTGGGAATAGCCTCAACCCACTTAGACACATAATCCACTGCTAGAAGGATATATTCAAAACCAAAGGATTTAGGAAATGGCCCCATGAAGTCTATTCCCCATACATCAAAAATTTCAACCACAATAAAAATGTTGAGGGGCATTTCATTCAGTTTGCTAATGTTTCCTACTTTTTGGCATTTATCACATCTTATACAAAAATGATAAGCATCCATAAAAAGAGTAGGCCAATACAAACCGCTTTGAAGAACCTTCTCGGCGGTCTTTTTTCCTCCAAAATGTCCTCTGCAATACATATTGTGGCAAAATTATAGCACTTGCTTTTTTTCATCTTCTGGCACACATCTTCTTATGACTTCATCCCTGCAAATTCTAAACAAGTACGACTCATCCCAAAAATAATACTTACATGTATGCAGGAACCTCTTCTTTGCCTGGAAACTAAAATCCTTTCTCACAACACCACAAGAAAGATAGTTAGCAATATCCGCATACCATGGTGCTTGAGTTAAAAAAAACAAGTATTCATTTGGAAATTTTTTGAAAGCATTTTCACAAGCAATTTCTGCATCATTATGGGAAATTGTTTGAAAGCATTTTCACAAGAAATTAATCCTAACAAATAGTGCAGTGAATTTAGCCTTGTCTACCTCAATCCCTTTATGGGAAATAATATGCCCCAAAATAATCCCATGATCAATCATAAAGTGACTCTTTTCCCAACTCAAGGTAAGATTACATTCAATACACCTTTCAATCACTAGAGTCGACTTTTGCAAACAATCATCAAAGGAATTACAAAAAATAGAGAAGTCATCCATAAATACCTCAATGCACTTGTCCAACATATCGAAAAAGATGGAAAGCATACACTTTGAAATGTTCCTGGTGCATTGCAAAGTCTGAATGGCATCCTCCGAAATGCAAATGTCCCAAAAGGACAAGTAAAGGTAGTCTTTGGTTGATCTTTCAGTGCTATCGAGACTTGGTAGTAACTTGGAAGACCATCAAGAAAATAATAAAAAGTGTGTCCAGATAACCTATCAAGCATTTGATCAATAAATGACAAAGGAAAGTGATCTTTCTTTATGACATTATTTAATTTTATACAATCTATGCACATTTGCCGCCCAATTTGTATTCATGTGGGTACCAACTCTCCTTTTTCATTCTAGACCACTATTAAACCTATTTTTTTAGGCACAACATGAACGGTACTAACCCATTCACTATCAGTGATAGGGTTCATCAAGTAGTTTAAGGAACTCCTTTTTGATAATTTCGCTCATATTAGGGTTTAGCCTACTTTGAGACTCTCTCACCGGTTTAGTCCCTTCCTCTAAAACTATCTTGTGCATGCACATAGAGGGACTAATACCCTTAATATCACTCAACCCCCAACCTATAGCTTTCTTTAATATTTTTAACATTTTTACAAGCTTATCTTCTTCCTCACTAGTAAGGGTAGCAAAAATTGTCACTGGTTGAGAGTTATTCTCCCCAAGAAAAATATATTTCAAATGACTGGGGAGTTCTTTAAGTTCAACCCCTTGTAGTTGAATTTCCTCTTCTTCAACATCGAATTCCTCCTCAACACTCTCATCGCCCAACATAGAATTGCCTTCTTTACTCTCCTCATTTGAATCCTCGACTTCTTCCTGCAATTTTAGAGCCCTTTCTAGCTTGTCTTCACCATTATCCTGCAAGAAAACTTTTTTAATAGCATTGTCAGTAAAATCAATGAAAGAGCAATCTTCATATAAAGCAGTAGTGGGAATAGGGGAAGTGTTAAAAATTGAAAATTCTACAGTTTGTCCCAAAATAGTCATAGTCAATTTTCCTTTTTTAACATCAATTAAAGTGATAGTTGTGGCCATAAAAGGCCTCCCTAACAAAATTGTATGCTCAGAATCTCTCGGGATTTCTCCCCCCATGTCTAAGACAATGAAATTAATAGGTACAATCAAACCACCTACCTTAACTAGAATATCTTCTACGATTCCCTTAGGGTATCTAAGAATTCTATCCGCAAGTTGCAAAACCATTTTAGTTGGTTTGAGTTCCACAAGCTCTAGTTTCAAGTAAACTGAGTATGGCATCAAATTAATACTAGCTCCAAGATCATACATGCCAATGGTCTCTCTCCCATTCCCCATAGAGATTCTAACTATAAAGCTCCTAGGATCTTTTAGCTTAAAAGGTAACTTATGTTGTAAAATAGCATTTGTTACTTCCGAGACTATCACCTTCTTATCCAACTCATACCTTTTCTTCTTAGTGTTTAGCTCTTTAAAGAATTTGGCATAAGATGACATATTTTTTATCACCTCGAGTAAGGGTAGGTTAATACTTACCTTCGAAAGCATGTTATAAATTTTAGAAAATTGCTTATCATGCTTTTCATTTTTTAACCTGCTGGGAAAAGGGATTTGCAGTCTATATGGATTTGGAGATTTGTGCAGCTTTGGTGCAATGGATGCCTCCTCATTATCCTCTTTAGGCTCATTTGGTTGAGCTTTGCCTTTTCGCATTTCCTAGCCATTCTCTTGCATTGTACCTGCATCTAAAGAATTATCAATGTTATTATCACCAATTTTGTTGTCAAGTACCTTACCACTTCTTAGAACAATGATTGCTTTGGCCTGCTCTGGTTGGCTTGGAAATTTTCCTTTTTGATTGGCTTGAAGTTGATTAGCCAATTGACCCACTTGAGTTTCCACCTTCTTAAGTGATGCTTCCAAAGAGTCAAACCGCTTGTTGTTCATTTCTTGATTTTGAGTGCTTACTTGAATGAAAGCATTCAAATTATCTTCAAGTGAAGGTTTCTTTACTTGCTCTTGATTTGAGGTTTGCCCTTGAAATTGGGGACCTCTTTGATAAGTTGGAAAGGTTGTTGAGGTGGAGCATGTTGTTGATTCTTCCATGAAAAATTAGGGTGATTCCTCCAACCGGGGTTATAAGAATTTAAGTATGGGTCATTCCTACCCCTTTGTTGGAACCCTTCAATAGCAAAAGCTTGTTCTTGCCCTTCTTGGAATGGATCAAAATTTGAAGGTCACACATTTTCTTGATGGCCTACAAGGCCGCATGATTCGCATGACTCTTGGCTTGGTCCTGGCAAGTTTCCTCTAGCATTCAACAATTTCACTTGTCTTGTCAATTCTGTAATTTGCCTTGCCATTTCTGAGTTTGCACTTATCTCGTGTGTTCCTCTTCTCCTTTCCCCAATACTCTTTTGTTGGGAATTTTCTCCCAACATTTTGAACAATGTAACCATTTCTGCAGCTGTCCTTTCACCCATTGCTCCCCCTGCTGCATTATCCACTGTGTTTTGACATTGTTGAGTTAGCCCATCATAGAAGAATTGATTGAGCAACTGTTGTGGATAGTAATGATAAGGGCACTAAAATAATAAAGATTTAAAGTGATCTCACACCTCATGAAATAGTTCTCCATCAAATTGGGTGAAAGTTACAATACTCCCCCTAAGCTCCTTAGTCTTTTGGTATGAATAAATTTTCCCATAAATTTGTTGTAAACCTCGGTCCATGTGGTTGAGGGATTCTCTTGTAAAGTCATCAACCACGCTTTTGCTCTGTATTTCAAACTATACGAGAAACATCTCATCTTGAGTTCATCTTCCTTTAGTGCTTGCAAAGGGAATGTATGCAATGTTGAGTAAAAATCCTGAATGAAATTGAGAGGATCTTCATTTGGCAATCCATGGAAGGATGGCAGCAAACTATAGTGAGTGTTTTTGAGTTCATAACTTCTTGCTGCGTTACTCAACCGAATACAAGATGTGGTCACTCCGATGATCAGTCGGGCAAACTACTTCATAGGTGGTTCCTGTGCATCACCCATCTCTATTTCTATGTTCTCTACAAATTGCTCGTCGGTATCTTCCCTTTCTTGCTCAATAGGATTCAGTCCCTCGGGTCTTGGAGGTCTATGGATATTGTCTATAAATGGAGGAAGTTCATTTCCTTAAGACCTTCGCCCGTGCATAAATCACCTAAGAAATTCAAAAAGAAACACTTTAAACGATTTAATAATAAAATAAAAGAATCAAACTATTAACAAAAATTGCCTTCCCCAGCAACGGTGCCAAAAACTTGTTGCGCTTTAATTAATACTACTACAAAGCGACACTCGCAAGTATACGAGGATATTGCAGCAATATTGATCGCCCCAAGGTCGTCTCACAAGGAAGGAATTGCTTGTAATAGTTTGATTAACATGAAATAATAAAATTGAGTGTGTGGTTGGATTTGTGAATTGTAATTAACTTTAAAAGTGAAAATGAGTGATGTTGTGCAAGATAAATTCAATTATAGAAATGATGCCCAGGGTTGTAGGTCCATTTAATCAAATGTTTAATTCTCAAATTATCCATTAATATAACCTTATAAATTAATTTGTTCCTTAAAGTTAATTAGTCAATTACCAATTTATTAGTTTTCACATTCATGAATTAACAACAACCAATTATTTTACATTAGCAAATTAATAAAACCCTAGAACTTATATTTCTAATTCATTCTTAGGGTAGTCAATTTCATATTTCCGATATCAAACTTCACCTCTCAGTCTGTTATTCAATATTAAGTAATCAATATATGGTCAATCTATCAATCTACCCTTAATTCCAATGCAATCAACCAATAACAAGGTATATTAATGAAATCATCAAATCAAGTCATTTAATAAAATCTGCTACAACCCAAGGATGAGTAATTAGCTCATCATCAACTTTAAAGAAATATTCATTTCAATATAAACCAAAACAAAATTATTCATTGCAATATTAATGCTTTTAATACAACAACAATAATAAAGAAATGGATTAAAAGAAACAGTTTGAAAAACCCCTTTTCAAGATGCTAAGAGTTGGACTCCTTGTCTCTTTCATAGCTCCCTCTTTGATGTGTGATGAGGAACTTCCAAGCTCTCTTGAATAAATGGCTCTCTTCTTGAAGGATGAATGATAACTCTCTTAAGCTTACAACTCTTCAATCAAGCCTCTTTAAACCCTAATCCTCAAGAACTTGCTAACTCACTTCGATCCCAAGAATTGTCTTTTTTCTTGTTTATGGAAGAAAATGGTGAATGAAGATGGTGAGAATGGTGTCTTCCTCTCCCAAGCAAGAACCAAGGAAGAAGATGATCATGTGTAGAGAATGTCCACCCAAGATATCCAAGATGTCTCCCTCATTCATGCTCCTCCACTTCCACTCTTTTTAATATTTTAAGACAACCACTCACTCTTTGTCTCCCACTTTTTTCTTCGTTTAATAGTTCCTCCATAAATCCATCCACCTTTCACTCCTTTTTATCCTTTTTGTCACCCCGCTTGTCCAAACTTCGAGCAAAATATATCAAACATATCAAGGGTGATCAAGGGTGACACGACCAAGCTCCTGGTCGTGTCTCTCACTTTTCTTGGGACACGGCCAAGCTTGCTGGCCGTGTCCATTGCTGCCTCCCCTTTTTCCTTCTTCTCAAGAGGTGACACGGCCAAGCTCCTGGCTGTGTCATGTGACATGATGTAACACCCTTATACCCTATATATGTATAGTACATATTTTCAGCATATGTAAAATATGCATATATGGTATAAAAAATGTTACAGACCAATTCAATAAAAATTTTCATATTTCTGTTTTAAGAGTTCAAATACTAATATATATAAAAGTAAATAGTATATAGATATTCTTTGCTTATTATAGGAATCCAAAATAAATATTTTATATGAAAATCTCTGGGAAAAATTGGCCAGATTTTTATTTGTAATTTGGACATTCCTAAAATTCAGCAAAACACAACCTGCATAAAGCAAACACTGCCAATAAAAAATCAATTCGCCATTTCACCAATACTTCTAAATTTCTCCATATTTTCTCAAAATACTTATATATAGATATATAAATTAACAACACATATAAAATTCAAATTGAATAAATTATTCAAAACATTCTTTACAATTTACATTATATACTTCAAAAAAAAAACATATCATAACACATATAATATCAAAATACATTATAATATCAAATATCTACATGCTGGCAACTGGCTTTGATCTTGATGTACCCAAAAACAACTCTTCAAACTCAACAACTACAAACCTAAACCCGACCAGGTTTAGTAGAACTCTCTGGCTCTACCAAATCATCCATGACACATGCGCGATGAATTATAATCGCGCTAAGCCGAAGCCTAGTAGTACAAACTTTGATAATAACAATAAAACTCAATGCAATGCCAATGTACAATGCATATAGATGTCACATCATTCTACTTTCTTATATATTTTCAAATATTTCATAATCACAACTCATAACATTATATTGCTCAATTGTATCACAATTCATAATTCACATTAAAACAAAGATAAGCATGGGCCCAAAAGGATCTAATATGCTATTCAAATTTTAGAGTTACTGTTTTGGTCCATAATGACACCATGTGTGTAGCCCATAGGCAATATATCCATGGATAATGTAACAGCCCCAGTTTCTTGGACCTCAACCAGGATAGACCCTTAGGCCTCAGTATATTGTCCCCAACCCGGCTAGACTGCTACAGTTTTTGAGGCTTACGACCCAGTCTTTTCACCCCAAAAACATCATAATTATAAGCTGGCCAGCCTTACGACCTAGTCTTTTCAGCATTCCAGCGTTTAGCCCGTAGGCAATCATAGGCATGCCGCCAAACTCAGAACTCTGAAAATTGAATAACATACTCGGCATACAATTTATTCATATTTCTCATTATCAAATTCTTTCATAATTCCTTTATCAAAACTTTTCTCATTTTCTTATGATCAAACTAGGCACATTACCTTATTATATCATCTTTTTCTCATTTTTTTCTCATTTTTTTCATTCTTCTCATTATTAATCTCTTTCTCATTGTCACATATTCAATCTAGGCACATTGCCTTATTTTCACATTTTTTCCTCATTTTTCTCATTTTTCACATCTTTCTCATTTTTCTCACTTTTCTCATTTGTATCAATATCAATTCATTTCATTATTCCACATATCTCTTTTTTTTGCTTTCACAACACATTACCCAATTACTTTGGGTATTTTCACATAATATACATATTTCACATTCTACACATTTAGCCATTATCAATGGCTTTTCACAATGCATTTAACACATTTATGACATTACAAATGTCATAGCACATTATTCATACTCAATCAATGAACCAAGTAACTTAACACATTTTCCAACCAAAATGTGTTAAGCTCAAATGTCATGCAAATATAAATAATATATTCAAAGTTTGTACATACCTTAGAAAGTACTCCACAACAAAGTTCAAAACTCCCTCCAACCTTCTCTTCTAAGTTGCCCTTCAACACTAGGGTTGGGCAAACTCCTTCCTCTCAATGTCTATACCAAATGTGATCATACATAATCATTTAATATCACATTAATATCACATTCTAAGGTATTCTCAACATCAAACCATAATTAAACATCACTCTAAACCAAATCCCAAAATTAAGCTTCACCTCACTTTAACTTTGAAAAACCATATCAAGCCATTTAAATTAGTGTTTTAAGTTTATTAATATCATTAAAAACATATTTTAATACATTTAAATCATTTACATTATAGCAATACACTCTTATACACAAAATCTCAAAAATGGCATAACCTTCCCCCATTGAAGGTTTTCCATTCCAACACAATCCATTACTCATTCCAAGCTTATATTCATCACTTTTAACACTAAACAACATGCTTAAACAAATAAAATCACACAATTCAAAAACTTTGGAAAATCACTTTTCTAAAACCCTAAATCTCCACTTCCATTCTCAAGCTCCAACCAAACACAACCAAATCTAATATTTGACTTTAAAATTCTTGTTTATGAATAAAAACAACACATTTGGAACCAATTTGCACAATTAAAGCTCATGTTTCCCCAAACCCAAAGGTTCCACAACCCTAAATTCTCTCTCTTCACCAAACTCAACTTAAATTCAATCATTTCTCTAATCTAACCTTAAAATCATTAATAACCAATCAAAATAACTTCATTCATATCCAATTAAGCAATTAATTCATGCTACCATAAAATTCCAAAATTTACATAACACATTTTTCCAAAGAATTTGAAAATTTGGTAAGAAAGCTTACCAATTGATGAAGAAACTTCTAAAACTCCACTTGAATCCTTAAAATCTCTTCAATTCTTAGTACTTGGAAAAAGAAAAACTTCTCTTACTCTCCCATGGTGATTTCGGCCAAGAAGATGAAGAAGAAGAAGAAGACTTTATTTTTTATTTCTCTTTCCTTTCACCCTTTAATTTCAAACCATATATATATATATATATTAAAATAATTTATTTATTTATTTAATAAATTAAAAGTCCTAAATTATCTCTTCCATTCAAAAATAATTTAATTTTGAATTATTTTATTAATTTTAAATTTCTAAGATTTAATTATCAAAATACCCTTTGACTTTTCTTTTAAAAAGTGTTGACTTTTATATGTTATGCATATTTTACATATATATCACATATATGTTCCACTTTTTCATTTAAAACCCCTTCATTTTTCATTTAAAATTATTAATTTAATTTATCCATTTAAATTATAATTTATTTTATCAAATTTCCAAAAATTAGAACTTTTAAAAAATTCAGGATATTACACATATGCATAAGTAATGTGTATCTTATATACACATCAAATGTACCTTATATGTGTATTAAATATTAAGTACGTAATGTATTAATCCAGCATATACAATTAATATACCTTATGTATATGTTATTTATACTCTAGATATATATATTGAGTATATACAATTTTATATCTCCAAAATCATGGATGTTACAATTTTCTCCCCTTTAAATAATTTCGTCCTCGAAATTATTCAGTATGGCAATCAATCATCCAAATCATTATTTTACCAAATTACATAATTTCTATTCTCTCCCTTAGTTTTATTCTTAATTTTCTTTTTATCATTCCCCAGCACATCATTATACTGTCTATTTACTCAAACAGTTACAACAAATTATCATATCATCAATCGAATTGTCATTAGACAAAAATTAGTTCTTCTCTTTAATATATATACCCACACACCTATTGCACTCAAAATATTTAATCACTTCATTATCTTAAAAATATACTCTCATCACCTTAAATTCAAATGTTGATAACTTTTATCTTAACACAATAATTTTACACATCTTTACTTTGATCCTACTCTTTATACAATTACCACATATTAATTTGACATCATCATTATACAAAAACAAAATCTTATTTCCTTAATAAGATTAATTCCTATTATACTATAACTAACATTTTTCTCTTATAATTATTTGAAACTAATATAACTTAGCTCCTTTCATATGCATATGCATATCATAATGCTGTATTAAGCACATTATCATATAGCTTGCATATTCTTTATACAATTACACACACTGAATTTCAATAAATACTTGTAAACTTATTACATTTCAGATCAATTGATCTAACTATCACAATATGACCATCACGACCTTATTCCATTCTGACCAACCTTTAGTCTATTTTAAATTCATCAATCTGTTTTCAATTCATGACCTAATTCTATTAGGTCAAATTTATTCTCAAATTTTAATTCTCTTCGAATTCATCATTACAGATAATATTCACTTCCCCTAGTCTCATTTACTTTACACATCATTTTCATCAACTTATTTATTTTATACCACTTTCAAACACATTCATTATAACTCTTACTCACATTTCATAATTCCTTTCATTTATCATTTTCTCACATTTCTTATAGTTACCCTATTTACACAAATCACTTTTCTTACACATCATTTAAAGCTCATCATATTTTCACAATTCTCTTCTATTTTCACACTTTCTATAATTATAAACAAATTTCTAGCATAAAATTATAAGATACAATTATGCAAACCATAAGTCTTGACCATGTTTCTTGAAGCATAACTATCAATCTCACCAAAACTATCCAACGGTCATGCCATAATAATGGTCACGCCCATGACTTATAAATAAATATTGCCCCTCTATCATTCTTTTTCAAACATTTCCAATCACAATGTTAAGTTCGTATCGCAAAGATCACATATTCATTTTCTAATCTTTTGCTACATAAAAAGTTAACACGTTTCAGCTCTATTTCAAAGCAATTTACTTTTAATCACTTCTATTTCAAAACAACTTACTCTTGATCACTTGATCATCATTAGCCTAACTCATGTTTCAACAATATTATCATTAACATCTCTTACATATACACATTCATTCATATGCTAATTTTACACTATTCCATTTATTACTCCATTTCTAATCAATCTCTTATAAAAATTTTCATTAAATTTTTTATCCACTTCCATACTTTTTTTAATTATACTTTCCTTTTCCTTACAATCTCTCATATATACGCATATACTTTGGGTCCAAAACGCTATACAATCATCAAATTCAGTTGTTACAATAACAATTTCACTGTCTAGTGTTGTTCGGGTCCATTCTCAATCTCAATTCATCACATGAACTAACTCTATGCAAGTCAAGACCTAATCTCTCTTAGGTCTATTAATACATGCAATATCATTCTCATTCTTTTGATATTACTTAGGTTATTCATCAATTCAACATATATATACACTCTGACCACAACATAATTAACATCTTCCTCATTTAATCGCCCATCTCTTAAATAAGTTTCTTATTATATATATATATATATATTTTAACTCCTCACATAAATCTTAGTCAAATTTCCAATGTGACATCTCTCTCACATTTTTTTTATGCATTTATCATATCCTTCATATCCATTCTCATCATTTCCAATTCAATTACCTAAAGTAACTTATTTTTACTTACTTAATCATTCCTCTTTATTTCATATCCAGTTTCTATACTATCATTCGCATTACACATTACATGATACTTTCATAAATAATATTACTCACTCAAAATTACTCACATGCTCATCAACATTAAACTATCAATATCTAAACAATCTTCATCAAAATTTTCTTACAACTTTAAATTTTTAACTTACTACTTTACTTAAACTTCATTCCATTAATCTCATTTTCAAAAGCTAACTTTATAAACTTTATTTTTATATTAATGTAACATCAAAACACATCATTTTCACAATTATGGAAACCCATTTCAAAAATTTAAATTTCATATATTGCAACCAACAACATGAACCTCACCAAATCTCATCCATGTCATATTTCCAATCTTAAAATCATAACATTTACATTTAAACAACACTAATTCATTTCATTACACTAATTAACATCATCCATTTAGATACTTTAATTTTACACACTCAACCCTAAATCATGCATCATTATTCCATAATAAATAATTCGCTATCATATATGATTTCACTCTTTGATTTTAATTATGAACTCTTTGTTGAAAATTATTAAAAAATCCATATTCCTTCTATACTTATACCCATATACATATAAATTTTTATAATTTTCTTCATTCATTTGTCTCATAAAATTAATTTATTATTTACTTACACAAAACTGCATGACTTCTTCAGTTTCATGTTAATCTCATTTTCAATTTTTATATTCCTTGCCAATTCTTTATAAAAGCTTGTAAAATTTTATCCATGTGCACTTGACACATATATGGACTTATATTTAAAGTTTTAGATTTTTCCAAGCTGATTTAATATATTTAAAAATTAAATCTTCCAAAATCAGAGAATCTATCTCTTTAATAATTTCTCTGGCAGCACCCGGTTGTCCATTTTTTTCATGTATCAAACCTTAATAAATATTCATGAAATTTTAACCATATGTTATAGGAATACATATGATATTGTGTGTAAATTTTAAAATTTTTCTGGGTTGATTTACCATAGTTTCTAAATTTATCTTTTTCTCAATTTCTACAGATTCTGAGTTGCTAGAATTACTCCAACAATCTTTGTTCTTCTATTTTTCTTAATTAGAGATCCATCTTTAAAATGTATAAAATTTTATACATTGGATTCAAACATATAGAAAAACTTTCTATTAAATGTTCAAACTCATCTAACATTTCTAGATTTGTCCAAAAATTCAGACAATATCACTTTGCAGTACACCTATAAAATTTTCTGTAACTATCACGCTCATTTCTCAAACTTTTTATTTTTATATCTTAAATCATTTCCTAGATTGGTTTTTTTTTCTAATTTCACTTATTCATCAATTGAATAAGCTATGAATTTTAAATTTCAAATAAAAGTTCCAAAAAATCTTAATCCATAATCTCTAGAATGACGCTTCCACTGCGCCACTCTGATCTATGCAACCCAAAAGCCAACTCAACTCATATCTATTATATCAAATGGACATTGTCACATCAGGGATCGGATAAATTGCTAGTGTAAATGCATGCATCACAATTGAAAATCATTTTTCATTTTTTTTAAATTCCAATTTTCTCTCTCTATCAACCCAACTAGGTTGAGAACCTCAAACCTAGGCTCCGATACCAAAACAAATGTAACACCCTTATACCCTATATACATACAATACATATTTTCAGCATATGTAAAATACGTATATGCTGTATAAAAATGTCACAGACCGATTTAATAAAAATTTTGATATTTCTGTTTTAAGATTTCAAATACTAATATATATAAAATAAATAGTATATAGATATTCTTTGCTTGTTATATGTAATATCCCAAAGTATACCCTAAAAGTTTTGGAATTATTGTTGTATTTGGATTTAATGTATATGTTTAATGGAAAGAGAAAAGAAGATAAATTAATTAAAAGAAAATATTATAAGAGATAGAGGTGTATGAAGAATGATAAGTATATATTGTAATTGTAAAATGTGGGAAATATAAAAGCAATATATAAGACATATACATATATCAACATATACATCACATATACATGATGTATGTATTGGTGTAGGAAAAGTAAGTGTATATAATTAATTAATTAATTAATAATAATAATAATAATAATAAAAATAATAATAATAATAATAATAATAATAATAATAATAATAATAATAATAATGACAAGAGAAAAAGAAGAAAAGAAAGTCAAAGGGAAGGATAAATTGTGGTGGAGGATTTTTGGGATATTTTATTATATATATATATATATATATAAGATAAGTTTGAATAGAGAAAGAAGTTTTTCTTTATATATATATATATATATATAAGATAAGTTTGAATAAAGAAAGAAGATTTTCTTTCTTTCTTCTTCTTCTTCTTCTTGAACGTGGAAAGAGAGAGAGAGAGAGAGAGAGAGAGAGAGAGATAGATAAATGTGATTTTATTTACATACACATCAAATTCTTAAGGGCTTTAAGAGAATTCAAGGTAGATATTGAAGATTTGGCAAAGAATTCAAGTAAGTGTTCATTTCTTTGTGTTGATTTCTATTGATTGTGTTTATATTTGATATGGTTAGTGTGTGAAGATGATGATAATGAAAGATTGAAGTATATATGTTGAATTGGTATTTAGATGATGATAATATGGTTATTTGTGAGGATGATGATGGATTGTAGAAATTGTTTAGTAAGGGTTTAATATAAATGAGTTGGGGAATTGAATAATTGATATATGGATGATGTATATAATGATTATTATTATGATATGTTGAAGTTATATAAGTGTTAGATTAGTTGGTAATTGATGTATGTTATGAGTTTGATCAATTATTATCTTGGATTTTCTATATGTTTGTGTTTATTGAAGTTAAAAACACAGAATACATGAATTTAGTCTGAAACAGAGGCAAAATGGATGCCACGGTAGTGGAAAATGAGTGCCACGGTCATGGCAAGTGAGGAACACGACCGTAGGGGTTTAGAGAAAAGTGGGCAGATTCGTTTGCTAATCCACGGCCGTGGGGTTGTGAGGCCACGACCGTGGGGATTTAGATAATGGTTTTGGTTTGTAATTTGTGATATATGAGTCTAGTATGAGACTAATAGGTGAATAATTGTATTGGAATTCATGTGTATTTGTAAATAAGTGTGTATTATTCCTTTTGGATTAGGTTGTGAAGAGGTTGAGTTGCCCTAATCCATATAGTGAAGAATTCTTGGAAGAGGAAGTGTATAGATTGGTTTGAGTTGTTCTTGAGGTAAGTACAAACTTACATGCTTGCATACATTTACATGATTTTGAAACTTAACACATTTGGTTGTAAATGTGTTAAGTAATCTATTATATTGTTGATACATTTGATTAATGCTATGAATTGTATAATGTGAAATATATGATGATCATTCAAAATATATGTGCAATACAACTGGTTATGATGAATACTTTAATGATAAATTACTTTAATGTGAATTGTGATATGATGAGATGCGATGCCATTGTGGTTGGCTATAATGATTCAAATGAAATAGGTGGGGCATGTTTGCCTAGATGATGATGAATTTAAAATGTATGTCCAATGCAATTGGTTATGTATACTCTATTGATGAGATGTGAAGCCATTATTGTTGGCTATAATGATGCAAATGAGATAATTGAGGCATGATTGCATAAATGATGATGAGAAAATGAGAATGAAATTGATAATGAAATAATGAATGAATTGTGTGTCTAATATGTTATTCCATTTTCAGAGTTTTGTTGTTGGTGGCTTGCCTAATGGCAACAATCTCTTGAAGCTAGGTTGGATTTGATCCTTGAAGCCAAGGTGGGTTGAAGTTTGGCATGCTTAACTCCCCTTGAAGCTTGGTTGGGTCTAATCCTTGAAGCCTAGTTGAGATGTTACAACCCTTGAAGCTAGGTTGGGTTTGGTTCTTGAAGCCAAGTTGGGTTGATACTTAGCATGCTTTGTTCCCCTTGAAGCTTGGTTGAGCCTAATCCTTGAAGCCTAGTTGGGATAATGATAATGATAAATGTGATAATTAAACCAAAACATTAACTCTGAAAGTGGAATGACCTATTAGTGTCTTTTGGGCCCATGCTTGTCTTTGTTTCAATGTGAATCATAAATGATGAATTAATTGAATTATATAATGACATGTAATGTTATGAAGTATGATATGATTACAATACATAAGTAAATTATTGAAAAGAAATATGGCCTGAGAAGCTATGCTGAAAGATGAGATTCTGAAAGTACAATATGACATGTAATATGTATATGGATGTGGACATTGCGAGTATTATTTTATGAATGTTCTAATAAGTTATGGAATTGTTGTTTGTGTTAATAATATATGTGTATATGTATATAATTATGAGATTAGTAGAAATATATGAAAAGTGTAATTGAAATGGGAAAAACATGATAAGAAATTAATGATACATGAAGTTAATATATGAGTATGATTTTCTGTATGGTATGTTTATAATATTTATTTGTACTACTAAGCTTTCGAGCTTAGCACGGTTGTGTAAATCGCGCAGGTGAGTAGGTGGTTGATGTGAAGTCAAATCGTTATGCCACGAGAAGGGTAAGAGCATTTTGAGACCAACTAGATGGTGGTGCATACATGTACAATTTAATTATGTTTGTATTTTGATTATATGTATTCATATGTATAAATGAATTTTGGTAAAGACAAGATCATTATATATATGTAAGATCATCGAAAGTATAATGATTTTGTAAATGTGCTTTAAATTTGTATAAATGTATTATTGTTTGGAACTAGAGTAAAGGTTTTTAATCTGAAATGAAAAGTGACATTCTTATACTTTATATACGTACTGCATGTATACTAGGTATATGTATAGTACTTATATATAGTATGGGGGTGTTACAATTATTTTGGTATCAGAGCTTAGGTTTGAGATTCTCGGCCTAAGTAGATTTAAAACGAAAAGAGGAAAATTTTTTTAAAAAAAGTGAAATTGTGATACATGCATATGCATTAACACCTAGGTTGGTCTCGGATGTGGCATTATGTGATTTGTAGTATATTTGAATTATATGAGATGGATGATAGTGTGTGAATGAGGTTTTACATGAAAGTAAAGCTAGAGAAAGAAATGATATAGGAAAATTTGTACAAGTATAATTGATAAATTAAAGAATTGAAGTTTACTTAAGTAAAGTAAATTTTGAAAATTTTAATTATGGAAGTGTGCTTGTGAAAAAGGTCATAAAGAAATGAATAGGAGAATAATGTTGAAAATGAGTTTAAAAAAAATCAATATTTAAGTAATTACTCATTTCTCTAAAGTTTGGATCTCTTTCTAATAAAGCTTATGTTTGGATTGCTAGAGAGAGGAAATATTGTTTGAATGTTAAAATGGATAGATATGTTATTAAATTGAAGAAAGTATGGTGGAATATTGAGTGAGTTGATTGGTATAGACAAAGTGTGACAATTTAAGGTTTTGGGTACGTAAAGTTTAGGTTTTTAAAAAGGGATGGTGTTGGTTAAAGTGAGGAGGTATAATGGTGTTGTTTGCATTGTTGTTTTGATACAAACATTGTGATTTTAATATTAGAAATGTAAAATGTTTAAGTGTTAATAAAGCTCATATTAATGGTGGTAATATGTGAAAGTTGAATTTTTGAAATGAGCTTTAATAATTGTGAAAATGATATGTTTTGATGTTACATTATGGTATATATATAATGCTTTTAAAGTTAATATTAAGAAAATGAGATTTGTAAATTGAAGTTTAGGTAAAGTAGTAAGTTGAGAGTTAGAGTTTTAATGGAATTCTAATGAGGATTATTTATATATCGATAGTTTAATGTATATTAAACATATGAGCTAATTTGAATGAATATTATTGCATAAGAAAGTACTATGAATTGGGTAATGTGATTGATAATATGAAATTTTGTTTTGTAATAAAGGGAAAACGAATAAGCAAGTGAAAATGAGTTACTTTAAGTAATTTGACTGGAAATGATGAAAATGGATATGAAGGGTATACTAAATGCTTTTAAAAACAAATATGAGAGAGATGTCACATTAGAAATGTGACTAGGATGTATGTGAAGTGTTATTATGGTTAGAATGTATATATTTGTTGTGTTGATGAATAATTTAAGTCATGTTAAAAGAATGAGAATGATAATGTTCAAAGAAAAGTAATAAACATTAAATTTGTATAGATTGTATGCAAAAGAGAAATTAAATAAAATTGCATGATTATGTGTATACATGTATAGGATATGTGAGATGAGTTTTTCGATATGAATGTAATTGTATTATGTAAGAAATGTGGAAAGTAAGTCACATTATGAATGTGACCTATGAATGTGTATGTGGTATAACTACTGGTCTAGTGGTATTGAGAATGATATTGCATGTATTAATGAACCTAAGCGAGATTACGTCCTGACCTGCGCAGAGCTAGACAATGTGATGAAATTGAGAGTGAGAATGGACTCGAGTAATACTGGACGGTGAAATTGTTATGGTAATCACTGAACTTGATGATCATATAATATTTTGAGTCTCAAAGTATTTACATGTGGAAATGTTCTATGTATATGTGTATAATAAAAGATTGTAAGGAAAAAAAAGGGGAAGTATAATGTATAAAATTTTTTAGAAGAGATAGATTAGAAATGGAGTAACAAATGGAAATTGTGTAAGATTTGCATATAATCGAATAAGTATACATAAGAGATGTTAATAGTAATATTGTTGAAACATGAATTAGGCTAATGATGATCGTATAATCGAGTGCAAATTGGTTTGAAACGGAGTTGAAATGTGTTAACTCTTGGTGTAGCAAAAGTTTAGAGAATGAATATGTAATCCTTGAGATACAAACTTAGCATTGTAATTGGAAGGGTTGGAAGTAGAATAATAGAGGGGCAGTATTGATTTATAAGCCACAAGCGTGACCATTAGTCTCCTATGGCCATATGATTTGTTTAGTATATTTGGCCGATTAATTTTGTTATCCACAAATTTGAGCCTGAGATAACATGACTGTAGTATAGTTTTGATGAGATTGACAATTATGTTTCTAGAAACATAGTTAAGAGTTATGATGGGTAAAGTTGTACTTTATCATTTTATGTTAGAAATTTGTTTATAATTATAGAAAGTATGGAAGAAAAGAGAACTGTGAAAATGTTTTGAGTTATGGATAATAGGATAGAAAGGTAATTATTGTAAAAATAGTAATGGTATGAAATGTGAGGAGATGTTAAATGGGAGAAATTACAAAATGTGATTGAAAGTTATACTGAATATGTTTATGGTATAAAGTGAATAAGTTGATGGAAATAATATTTAAGTGAATGAATTATGGGTAATAAATATAGTATGAGAAAATCATAAGAATTTTGTTGAAATTGTACTAAGATAATAGAAAATAAACTATATGTATATTGAAAGATAATTTGAAGTGATTTGTTATTAATAATCATAATTTCAAAAAGTTGAAAAAAATGGATTCAAAGTAATTAGAATTTGAATATAAGTTTGACCTAATGGAATTAGGTCATATATATATATTGTGAAATTTAATGATAAGTTTAAATAAGTTAATTTATGGTTTGAATCAAATAAGATTGAGACGTTAGTATATTGTAACAGATAGATCAATTGATCTAGATTTCGCTAAGGTTGCGAATTATTATTGAGATTTAATATGTATAGTTGTACTAAGAGTATAAAATTTAAATGATAATGTCTATGATGTAATATTCTGACAAATAAATGGACATGAATGAATTGAGTTATATCAGTTATAAATGATGATAAAAGGGCAAATGTTGATTACCTATAAAGTAAGTTTAAAGGCATTGTACTAATATTTATGTTAAGTGAGAAGCATGCTAAAGAAGGAATTAAGTGTATGAAGAATAAGGATATTGTTATCAATTAAGGTTTGATAAATATCTATTCTGAAAGTGGTTGTAATGACGGGAGAATCAATATTAAGATATAAATCAATGATTTTTAAGGTTAAAGTTAAGAGAGTATTTATAAAGAGATGAAGTGATAAAATATCCTGAATGTAATAATTGGACGAAGTATAAGTATATTATAAGATGATCTGATTCTTGTATAAAGATAAATTAATTGGGAATGTAATGAGTTATTTTGAATGTTTGGTTAAGAAAATAATAAGATATATAAATATATATAATGATAAGTTATGAAATTTAGAGAAGATGATTGACTCTAAGGGGGAGAGTAGAAGTTATGTGATCTGATGACATAATAACTTAATAATATAATTAACTTCATATGAAAGTTAAGATGGTATTTGTTTAAGAATGGATTGTTACTGTACTGGATAATTTCGAGGACGAAATTATTTAAGGGGGAGAGAATTGTAATATCCCAAAGTATACCCTAAAAGTTTTGGAATTATTGTTGTATTTGGATTTAATGTATATGTTTAATGGAAAGAGAAAAGAAGATAAATTAATTAAAAGAAAATATTATAAGAGATAGAGGTGTATGAAGAATGATAAGTATATATTGTAATTGTAAAACGTGGGAAATATAAAAGCAATATATAAGACATATACATATATCAACATATACATCACATATACATGATGTATATATTGGTGTAGGAAAAGTAAGTGTATATAATTAATTAATTAATTAATAATAATAATAATGATGATGATGATAATAATGACAAGAGAAAAAGAAGAAAAGAAAGTCAAAGGGAAGGATAAATTGTGGTGGAGGATTTTTGGGATATTTTATTATATTATATATATATATAAGATAAGTTTGAATAAAGAAAGAAGATTTTCTTTCTTTCTTTCTTTCTTCTTCTTCTTCTTCTTGAAAGTGGAAAGAGAGAGAGAGAGAGAGAGAGAGAGAGAGAGAGATATGATTTTATTTACATACACATCAAATTCTTAAGGGCTTTAAGAGAATTGAAGGTGGATATTGAAGATTTGGCAAAGAATTCAAGTAAGTGTTCATTTCTTTGTGTTGATTTCTATTGATTGTGTTTATATTTGATATGGTTAGTGTGTAAAGATGATGATAATGAAAGATTGAAGTATATATGTTGAATTGGTATTTAGATGATGATAATATGGTTATTTGTGAGGATGATGATGGATTGTAGAAATTGTTTAGTAAGGGTTTAATATAAATGAGTTGGGGAATTGAATAATTGATATATGGATGATATATATAATGATTATTATTATGATATGTTGAAGTTATATAAGTGTTAGATTAATTGGTAATTGATGTATGTTATGAGTTTGATCAATTATTATCTTGGATTTTCTATATGTTTGTGTTTATTGAAGTTAAAAACACAGAATACATGAGTTTTGTCCGAAACAGAGGCAAAATGGATGCCACGGTCATGGCAAATGAGTGCCACAGTCGTGGCAAGTGAGGGACACGACCGTGGGGGTTTAGAGAAAAGTGGGCAGATTCGTTTGCTAACCCACGGCCGTGGGGTTGTGAGGCCACGACCGTGGGGACTTAGATAATGGTTTTGGTTTGTAATTTGTGATCTATGAGTCTAGTATGAGACTAATAGGTGAATAATTGTATTGGAATTCATGTGTATTTGTAAATAACTGTGTATTATTCCTTTTGGATTAGGTTGTGAAGAGGTTGAGTTGCCCTAATCCATATAGTGAAGAATTCTTGGAAGAGGAAGTGTATAGATTGGTGTGAGTTGTTCTTGAGGTAAGTACCAACTTACATGCTTGCATACATTTACATGATTTTGAGACTTAACTCATTTGGTTGTAAATGTGTTAAGTAATCTATTATATTGTTGATACATTTGATTAATGCTATGAATTGTATAATGTGAAATATATGATGATCATTCAAAATATATGTGCAATACAATTGGTTATGATGAATACTTTAATGATAAATTGCTTTAATGTGAATTGTGATATGATGAGATGCGATGCCATTGTAGTTGGCTATAATGATTCAAATGAAATAGGTGGGGCATGTTTGCCTAGATGATGATGAATTTAAAATGTATGTCCAATGCAATTGGTTATGTATACTCTATTGATGAGATGTGAAGCCATTGTTGTTGGCTATAATGATGCAAATGAGATAATTCAGGCATGATTGCCAAAATGATGATGAGAAAATGAGAATGAAATTGATAATGAAATAATGAATGAATTGTGTGTCTAATATGTTATTCCATTTTTAGAGTTTTGCTGGTGGCGGCATGCCTAATGGTAACAATCTCTTGAAGCTAGGTTGGATTTGATCCTTGAAGCCAAGGTGGGTTGAACTTTAGCATGCTTAACTCCCCTTGAAGCCTGGTTGGGTCTAATCCTTGAAGCCTAGTTGAGATGTTACAACCCTTGAAGCTAGGTTGGATTTGGTTCTTGAAGCCAAGTTGGGTTGATACTTAGCATGCGTTGTTTCCCTTGAAGCTTGGTTGAGCCTAATCCTTGAAGCCTAGTTGGGATAATGATAATGATAAATGTGATAATTAAACCAAAACATTAACTCTGAAAGTGGAATGACCTATTAGTGTCTTTTGGGCCCATGCTTGTCTTTTTTTCAATGTGAATCATAAATGATGAATTAATTGAATTATATAATGACATGTAATGTTATGAAGCATGATATGATTACAATACATAAGTAAATTATTGAAAAGAAATATGGCCTGAGAAGCTATGCTGAAAGATGAGATTCTGAAAGTACAATATGGCATGTAATATGTATATGGATGTGGACATTGCGAGTATTATTTTATGAATGTTCTAATAAGTTATGGAATTGTGGTTTGTGTTAGTAATATATGTGTATATGTATATAATTATGAGATTATTAGAAATATATGAAAAGTGTAATTGAAATGGGAAAAACATGATAAGAAATTAATGATACATGAAGTTAATATATGAGTATGATTTTCTATATGGTATGTGTATAATATTTATTTGTACTACTAAGCTTTCGAGCTTAGCACGGTTGTGTAAATCGCGCAGGTGAGTAGGTGGTTGATCTGAAGTCAAATCGTTATGCCACGAGAAGGGTAAGAGTATTTTGAGACCAACTAGATGGTGGTGCATACATGTACAATTTAATTATGTTTGTATTTTGATTATATGTATTCATATGTATAAATGAATTTTGGTAAAGACAAGATCATTATATATATGTAAGATCATCGAAATTATAATGATTTTATAAATGTGCTTTAAATTTGTATAAATGTATTATTGTTTGGAACTAGAGTAAAGGTTTTTAATCTGAAATGAAAAGTGACATTCTTATACTTTATATACGTACTGCATGTATACTAGGTATATATATAGTACTTATATAGAGTATGGGGGTGTTACATTATAGGAATCCAAAATAAATATTTTATATGAAAATCTCTGGAAAAAATTCGCCAGAGTTTTGTTTGTAATTTGGATGTTCCCAAAATTCAGCAAAACACAATCTGCATAAAGCAAACACTCCCAATAAAAAATCAATTTACCATTTCACCAATACTTCTCAATTTCTCCATATTTTATCAAAATACTTATATATAGATAAATAAATTAACAACACATATAAAATCCCATTTGAATAAATTATTTAAAACATTCTTTACAATTTACATTATATACTTAAAAAAAACATATCATAACATATATAATATCAAAATACATTGTAATATCAAATATCTACACGCTGGCAACTGGCTCTGATCTTGATGTACCCAAAAACAACTCTTCAAGCTCAACAAATACAAACCCAGACCTGACCAGGTCTAGTAGAACTATCTAGCTCTACCAAATCATCCATAACACCTGCGCAACTAATTATAATCGTGCTAAGCCAAAGCCTAATAGTACAAACTTTGATAATAACAATAAAACTCAATGCAATGCCAATGCACAATGCATATAGTTGTCACATCATTCTACTTTCTTATATTTTTTAAATATTTCATAATCACAACTCATAACATTATATTGCTCAATTGCATAATAATTCATAATTCACATTAAAACAAAGACAAACATGGGCCCAAAAGGATCTAATATGCTATTCAAATTTCAGAGTTACTACTTTGGCCGATAATGACACATGTGTCTAGCCCCGTAAGCAATATATCTATGGATAATGTAACAGCCCACAGTCTCTTGGACCTCAGCCCGGCTAGACCCTTAGGCCCCAATATCTTGGTCCTCTACACTGCTAGACTGCTACAGTTTTTGAGGCTTACGACCCAGTCTTTTCAATCGAAAAATATCATATTTATCAGCTGGCCTTGCTTACGACCTAGTCTTTTCACCATTCTAGCGTTTAGTCTATAGGCAATCATAGGCATGCCGCCAAACCCAGAACTCTAAAAATTGAACAACATACTAGGCACACAATTTATTCATATTTCCATTATCAAATTCTTTCATAATTCCTTTATCAAAACTTTTCTCATTTTCTCATGATCAAACTAGGCACATTGCCTTATTATATCATCTTGTTCTCATTTTTTTTTCATTTTTTTTCATTTTTCTCATTATTAATCTCTTTCTCATTGTCACATATTCAATCTAGACACATTGCCTTATTTTCACATTTTTCCTCATTTTTCACAGCTTTCTCATTTTTCTCACTTTTCTCATTTTTCTCATTTTTATCAAAATCAATTCATTTCATTATTCCACATATCGAATTTTTTTGCATTCACAACACATTACCCAATTACTTTGGGTATTTTCACATAATATACATATTTCACATTCTATACAATTTTGCCATTATCAATGGCTTTTCACAATGCATTTAACACATATATGACATTACAAATGTCATAGCACATTATTCATACTCAATCAATGAACCTAGTAACTTAACACATTTTTCAACCAAAATGTGTTAATCCCAAATGTCATGCAAATATAAATAATATATTCAAAGTTTGTACATACCTTAGAAAGTACTCCACAACAAAGTTCAAAACTCCCTCCAACCTTCTCTTCTAAGTTGCCCTTCAACACTAGGGTTGGGCAAACTCCTTCCTCTCAATGCCTATACCAAATGTGATCATACATAATCATTTAATATCACATTAATATCACATTCTAAGGTATTCTCAACATCAAACCATAATTAAACATCACTCTAAGCCAAATCCCAAAATTAAGCTTCACCTCACTTTAACTTTGAAAAACCATATCAAGCCATTTAAATTAGTGTTTTAAGTTTATTAATATCATTAAAAACATATTTTAATACATTTAAATCATTTACATTATAGCAATACACTCTTATACACAAAATCTCAAAAATGGTATAACCTTCCCCCATTGAAGGTTTTCCATTTCAACACAATCCATTACTCATTCCAAGCTTATATTCATCACTTTTAACACTAAACAACATGCTTAAACAAATAAAATCACACAATTCAAAAACTTTGGAAAATCACTTTTCCAAAACTCTAAATCTCCACTTTCATTCTCATGCTCCAACCAAACACAACCAAATCTAATATTTGACTTTAAAATACTTATTTATGAATCAAAACAACACATTTGGAACCAATTTGCACAATTAAAGCTCATGTTTCCCCAAACCCAAAAGTTCCATAACCCTAAATTCTCTCTCTTCACCAAACTCAACTTAAATTCAATCATTTCTTCAATCTAATCTTAAAATCATTAATAACCAATCAAAATAACTTCATTCATATCCAATTAAGCAATTAAATCATGCTACTATAAAATTCCAAAATTTACATTACACACTTTTCTATAGAATTTAAAATTTTGGTAAGAAAGCTTACCAATCGATGAAGAAACTTCTAAAACTCCATTTGAATCCTTAAAATCTCTTCAATTTTTATTTCTTGGAAGAAGAAAAACTTCTCTTACTCTCCCATGGTGATTTCGGCCTAGAAGATGAAGAAGAAGGAGAAGAAGACTTTATTTTTTATTTCTCTTTCCTTTCACCCTTTAATTTTAAACCATATATATATTAAAATAATTTAATAATTAATTAATTATTTATTTATTTATTTAATAAATTAAAAGTCCTAAATTCCCTCTTCCATTCAAAAATAATTTATTTTTGAATTATTTTATTAATTTTGAATTTCTAAGATTTAATTACCAAAAGACCTTTTTGCTTTGACTTTTCTTTTAAAAATTGTTGACTTTTATATGTTATGTATATTTTACATATATATCACATATATGTTCCACTTTTTCATTTAAAACCCCTTAATTTTTTATTTAAAATCATTAATTTAATTTATCCTTTTAAATTATAATTTATTTTATCAAATTTTCAAAAATTAGAACTTTTTAAAAATTCAGGATATTACACATATGCACAAGTAATGTGTATCTTATATACACATCAAATGTACCTTATATGTGTATTAAATATTAAGTATGTAATGTATTAATCCAACATATACAATTAATATACCATATGTATATGTTATATATACTCTAGATATATTTATTGAGTATATACAATTTTATATCTCCAAAATCACGGATGTTACACACGGCTAGTGGCTTGGTCATGTCTTATGAGGGTGTCTCTGTGAGCGGGGATTTTTGCCCCCACTCCCGGTGGAATGGTTCTTGCGACTTCGGCACTGTTTAGGCTCGAGGCCTTAGAGAACATGGAACTAAGTCTGGAGAAAATGGAGTCGCCACCCGGACGGGCTGGGAAAAAAAAAGGGGTGAATGACTCAATTCCTAAGGAATAACCAACCCCCTAATGGGTTCAAAAAGTGGGTATGTGTGAGTAAGGTGAGAAATGGCCTAGTACCCCCACAACGCCCGGTTCATTGGAATCGGCCTCCTTTACAGGTCTTAATATTATAAAATTCTTAAATATAACAATATTATCCATATTACATATAACAATTGAAATAAAGCATTGATATATTAAAAATCAAAACAATGTCCAAGCAAAGCAAATAAATGGACACCCATTCGAAGATGGAAACATGCCCTTACATCATTCATGTCTAAGCTAAATAGGACACCCACCATGAGGTAGAAACATTTTCTTTACATTGGTCTAAAATATAAAAGCAATTTAAATTACATAGAACTTAATTAATGAGGTACCCACAAAGTGGAAACATACCTCTTACAACATTTGGAAATCCAAAATAAAACGATAAAATTAAATAACTATTCATCATAAATAAATCATTCATCAAAGATATCAATGAAAATATAAAATAAATATTCATCCACGATAAATTATATAAATCAAGCATTGAAATTAAACAAATCAACCACCAAAGCATATAATAGATTACATAATCAAATCTAAAAAATAAAGCAAGTAAAGATACAAATTAGGGTTACTGTTTCTATTTAAAATTCTTTAATTAATATTTTAGGGTTTTGGAATTTTAGTATTATTATTGTTATTTGCTTAACCTACTATAAAGGTTTAAGAGAATTAAAATGGATTAGGGTTTCATGAATCAAATTAGGATTTAGGGGTAACATTATGAAATTAGGGTTTTAGAATAATTAAAACATTAGGTTTATAATTCTTGGTTACTGGATTGTTGTTTTGGATTTACTATATTGGGTTTGAATGATTAGGCTTATAAGGTTTTAAGGTTTTAGGGATAAGGATTTAGGAAAACTAGGGTTTACGTATTAGTTTTGAGGAAAATAGGGTTTTTAGTGTTTCGGAAAATATATTTGATTTTTGGAGTTGAAGAAAATAGTTTAAAGTTTTATAAAGTAGTTGTGATTTTTAGAAACTGTAAGGTAAGTTTAGAGTTTGGATATTTAACAAAATATTTGGAAATTTTGGAAAAGAATTAGAAGAAAACAGTTTAGGGTTATTTTTTTTAAAAAAGCTTTTGGAAATAGGAAAAACGATTTAAGGTTTTTGGAAATAAAAGAGTATTTTTCAGGGTTTTTGGAAATAGAAGGAACAATTTAGGGTTTTAAGGTTTTGAAGAAACAGAAAAGTATTTTTAGGGTTCTTAAGGTTTAGAAGAAACAGAAAAGTATTTTTAGGATTTTTAAGGTTTAGAAGAAATAAAAAATTATTTTTAGGGTTTTTTTTGAAATAGAAGAAATGATTTAAGGTTTGTGGAAAACAAAAGAAATGAATTAGGGTTTTTAAGGTTTAGAAGAAACAGAAGAAATCATTTAGGGTTTTTGAAACGAAGATCAAGTTATTACATATTCAAAGACCAAAGTTTTGTATGTATATTATTATGAATCAAAGAAACAAAGTTGTGAGTAGTTTATGATTAAGGATCAAACCTGCGTAGTTGGTTCCACCAAAATTAACTTCTGGATGAATGAAGACAAAGGCCAGATTGTTGCCTTTGATGGCTTGATTATTTGCTTGCTTATTCTTCTCAAATCTGAAGTTCCACTCTTCGATCCAAGTCCAAAGTTCTCTCCTCTAAAAAAAAAGTCTGATCCCCCTTTTCTATCTTTTAGTGTTATTTATAGGAAATTTATGTGATTAATCCTAATTGTTTAAAAAAACTAAAATTCATTAGGAAAAGAAATCAAAACCAAATAGAATTTGGTTTCGGAAAAAATTGCGTTGGAAAAATTTGCTGGCGAAATTTGCGACGGGTTGCAAAGAATTGCGAGAAACTGCGTGGAAAATTTACGCGCTGCGGGCTGCCAGGCCATTTCGCCCACAGGAAGTTCCTGTGGGTGAAATGGCCAAGCCATTTCGACCAATGACTCATTTTTCCGTCGTCGACTTTTATTTTTATTTTTATTTTTTATTATTTATTATTATTATAATAATTTTTAAAAATTATATAAAATAAATACTAAAACAAATATTATTTAATTAAGATAACACAAAAATTATTTTGGACTAAATAAAATATATTGGACCGGACTGGGTCAAAAATTAAGGGTCTACAGTTTACCCCCTGCTTGAATGATCTGAGATTTTAGTAAAAGAGAGTGAAAAGCAATAAGACTTAATTTTTCTGAGATGGTTAAGGTTTTGGGTTCTGGACCCGGTTTGAGTTCTCGACTGAAAGAATAATTTTAAGCTCTGGACCTAAGGGTAATTTTGAGTTCTGACCAGAACTAAGTTCTAGACTTGGAAGGAATTTTAGGTTCTGGACCTAAAGGTAATTCGGTTTCTGGACCCGAGCTAAGTTCTGGACTTAGAAGAGATTTTAGATTCTGGACCTAAGGACAATTTAGGTTCTAGACCTGGGCTAAGTTCTGGACTTAGAAGAGATTTTAGGTTCTGGAACTAAGGATAATTTGGGTTCTGGACCCGGGCTAAGTTCTAGACTTAGAAGAGATTTTAGGTTATGGACCTAAGGATAATTTGGGTTCTGGACCTGAGCTAAGTTCTGGACTTAGAAGAGATTTTAGGTTCTGGACCCGAGCTAAGTTCTGGACTTAAAAGAAATTTTAGGTTCTTGACCTAAGGATAATTTGGGTTCTAGACCCGAGCTAAGTTCTGGACTTGGGATGAATTTTAGGTTCTGGACCTACGGATAATTTGGGTTCTGGACCCGAGGATAATTTGGGTTCTGGACCCGGGCTAAGTTTTGGACTTAAAAGAGATTTTAGGTTCCGGACTTAAGAATAATTTGGGTTCTGGACCTGAGACTGAGTTTGACTAACCTTTTATCAGTTGAGAATTTTGACTGCTCTGGATGTTCTATTCTTTAACGCATTGTGGGTCTTCACCCTCAAAATGAATCTTCATCGTTGGACCTTGGATCTACATCCTTAGCATCAGATCTTCACCTTTGAAAACGGATCTTCGTCCTTGGAGATTCGGGTCTTCAACCTTGTAAATGGATCTTCATCCTTGGAGATCAAGTCTTCACCATTGTAAATGGATCTTCATCCTTGGAGATCGGGTTTTCACCCTTGTAAATGGATCTTCATCCTTGGAGATCAGGTCTTCACCCTAGTAAATGGATCTTCATCCTTGGAGATCGGGTCTTCATCTTTGTAAATGGATCTTCATCCTTTGAGATCAGGTCTTCACCTTGAAAATGGATCTTCATCCTTGGAAATGGGGTCTTCACCCATGAAAATGAATCTTCATCTTTTTGGACTTCGGGTCTTCACCCTTTGTAAATGGATCTTCATCCATTGAAATTGGATCTTCATCCTTGAAAATGGATCTTCATCCTTGAAAATCGGGTCTTCACCCTTGAAAATGTATCTTTATCCTTGGAGATCAGGTCTTTACCCTTTGAAATTGGATCTTCATCCTTGAAATCAGATCTTCACCTTTGAAAAATGGATCTTCATCCTTGTAAATCGAGTCTTCAACCTTGTAAATGGATCTTCATCCTTGGAGATTGGGTCTTTTACCCTTAAAACATGGATCTTTATCCATTGGAGGTCGGGTCTTTTACACTTTGTAAATGGATCTTCATTCTTTTAAGAATTTTAATTTTCTTCTTTTTTCATTCTTTCTTGCTCTTCCTTTGCACTTTTGCAAAAAATTCAGCCCTTTTCAGCTAGCCTTCATATCCTCTCCTTACCCCCTTGTGTGATAAAATATTAAAAGTGAGTCAAAATTTTTTGTTCATGCTTAAACTTAAAAATTGAAAAAGGGAAACTTTGCCCTCTGTATAGGCTCAAACCAAAGAATTTTTCCATGCAAGCTTTGATTGATGCTTTTATTGTCTAGTTCTTCGCACAAGCACGCATTTCTTCTCTTTGCAAAGTTAGTGGAACTTTCTCAAGCAATGGGCTTTCCATGCCCCCCTGATTTGATATCTTCTTTTGATTGTTTACTTTACAGGGTGTTTATTGTTCACTTTAATAAAGAATAGACAATACAAGATAAGAAAGTGCGATGTGATATTCTCATGTATGCATGATATGCATGAATAATACTTACAGTTGTTCCATTGACCCACAGACCGAGGTGTTCAGCAGAAGTGTTCTCATTGACTCCTTTTAGATGCCCATTCATTTCTTGCACTGGAATGACAGGCTGCTTCACATTTATGGCTTTTACCTTCAAGATGTTGAAAATATGAATAATGGAGGCCCCAAACAGTAGCGATACATCCATTTTAAATTATGATTCAGCATGTTAGTTGGTAGCTTCTTCATGACCTTGCCAGTAATCATTTCCTTTGCTCAATGTGTTCTTCGAGGTTTGATAGTTCAACATACTCCCCTTAACTTGAAGGCTTCGTGTGACAAAAACATTTTTTATTTTTTGAATTTTTGATTTTGAAATCAATGTACCTCGGGACTTGATTTTTCCAAATTAACATATCCATAACATGACAACACTAGTTACAGTACTAAACTCAGGAATTATTTCTATTTAAGCAAGAACTATTGCACTTCAGATAGGCACATACACATTACTTGGACAAAGGTCTAATTGAGTTTAAATATTGTCTATCTCATATGAATGTTTATTCAAACTATCTCCGCTAATAGACTCTACCTACCAAGAGAGATCAACAGATCTTTGATAGGCTTGAAATGGGTTCTATAAGGGACACAGGTTTAAGTGAAGGCCATTTTGAGATAGGAGCTGATGTGACACAAAGAACAACCCTTCACACTACAAATTTCTTGTTAGAACTTTAGACAGTTGGGAGCAATCTTTCTAGACTCCAAGTTCCTTCTATCTTCTTGGCATTAATCTGGAACTTGATTAGGACAGTCTTTGCCCTTTCAAAAAGTTTGGTACCCAAATTCGTTTCTTTTCTTATTCTCCCTTTTCTTTCTTTTTATTTTTCTTGCTCTTCCCTTTCTTTGAGCATTTTATCATTTTGTCCTTCTTCCCTATAGGACTGTCAAGTACAAAACTTTCAAGAACTGGATGGTCTTTCTCCTATTTCTCTGATTTTGATCAAATCTTTGGTTGGGTTGGACCAATTCAAGTCAAACTGTCCTTATGAACCAAATGGAAGCCTTTTGTTGCTTTAGGTAAAACAGAACTTGGTTGGTTTTCTGAACTGTTTTAGGTTTTATATTTTTTCTTCTTTTTTCTTTTTTCTTTTTTTCTTTTTTCTTCTTTTCTTTTTCCTTCTTTTTTTTTCCTTCTTTTTTTTCCTTCTCTTTTTTTTCCTTTTATTTTATTTTCTTTCCTTTCCTCTTATTTTCTTTCTTCTTCTTTTTTTTAGCTCAAACAGAGTTGTCTTGTTTGTACCAACTTGGGTTTCCGATAATGGGTGAGTGGAGTGGTATAAATCTCCTTTAACAAGGATAAATCGTTTGTTACTCTAATGTTATCTTGATAGATTGGTGATATTAGGCGAACTTCAACTACCCTTATGATCTTGATAACATCAACTATCCTTACAGTCTTGGCTATGCATTCCATTCTTTGATCTTCTTGCCTCTTCACCTTAGTGGTTATATGACTTGTCAAAGTATCACAACAGCTCAGGGGTAGGTTGTTGGGGTTATATGTCAATGAAAAGAAAGCTAAAATTTCATAAAGGCTCAAAGGGACAACTAGGGATTGATAACTAATTGGGTACTAGTTGTTGGCTAACAAAATAATGCCTAGATCATTTCTCCCTTAAATAAGTAGAGTTCAATTTTGCCTCGAAAGTTTATCTAAGCATGTTCTAAGACTGACTAGGACCTAGACAAAAATAATTATGCAGGAGCCCTCTCTAAGTAAGCATACACAACTCAATGCTATAGAGCAATTCTCTCACCTAGTAAAGTCATTCGAGTCATGATGCCTAGATATATTAATTCATGAATCATCAAGCTAGATTCCTTATTGGTTGAGCACCAAAATGAACAAAGACCAACATAAATTTTGATGAAAGTAATTTATTCAAACAACTTTTAAATTTGAAAAAAAAAACATATTTGTTCCAATTAAATATTAAAGAAAGCAAAATTGAAAAAGCAACATTCAAGCTAAGGAAAGTTTGTTGAGTTAAACTTCTTTTCCTTTCACATCTTCAATATCTTCATCATGAAAGGATGATAAAACAAAATCTTCTTCTTGGTTACTGGATTGTTGTTTTGGATTTACTATATTGGGTTTGAATGTTTAGGTTTATAAGGTTTTAAGGTTTTAGGGATTAGGGTTTAGGAAAACTAGGGTTTACGTATTAGTTTTGATGGAATTATGGTTTTTAGTGTTTCAGAAAATATATTTGATTTTTGGAGTTGAAAAAAAATAATTAAAGTTTTATAAAGTAATTGTGATTTTTAGAAACTGTAAGGTAAGTTTAGAGTTTGGATATTTAACAAAACATTTGGAAATTTTGGAAAATAATTACAAGAAAATAGTTTAGGGTTTTTTTTTAAAAGCTTTTGCAAATAGGAAAAATTATTTAAGGTTTTTAGAAATAAAAGAGTTTTTTTTTAGGGTTTTTGGAAATAGAAGGAACAATTTAGTATTTTAAGGTTTTGAGGAAACAGAAAAATATTTTTAGGATTCTTAAGGTTTAGAAGAAATAGAAAAGTATTTTTAGGGTTTTTAAGGTTTTGAAGAAACAGAAAAGTATTTTTAGGGTTTTTTTGAAATAGAAGAAATGATTTAAGGTTTGTGGAAAACAAAAGAAGCGAATTAGGGTTTTTAAAGTTTAGAAGAAATAGAAGAAATCATTTAGGGTTTTTTTTAATGAAGATCAAGTTATTACATATTCAAAGACCAAAGTTTTATATGTACATTATTATGAATCAAAGAAACAAAGCTATGAGTAGTTTATGATTAAGGATCAAACCTGCGTAGTTGATTCCACCAAAATTAACTTCTGGATGAACGGAGACAAAGGCAAGATTGCTACCTTTGATGGCTTGATTGCTTGTTTGCTTATTCTTCTCAAATCTGAAGTTCCACTCTTCGATCCAAGTCCAAAGGTCTTTCCTTTTAAAAAAAGTCCGATCCCCCTTTTCTATCTTTTGGTGTTATTTATAGGAAATTTATATGATTAATCCTAATTGTTTAAGGAAACTAAAATTCATTAGAAAAAGAAATTAAAATCAAATAGAATTTGGCTTCAGAAAAAATTGCGTTGGAAAATTTTGCTGGCAAAATTTGCGACGGGCTACGAGGAATTGCGAGAAACTGTGTTGAAAATTTGTTCGCTGCGGGTTGCCAGGCCATTTTGCCCGCCGACTTTTATTTTTATTTTTATTTAGTTATTTATTTATTTATTATTATTATTATTATAATTTTTGAAAAATTATAAAAAAATAAATACTAAAATAAATATTATTTAATTAAGATAACACAAAAATTATTTTAGACTAAATAAAATATATTGGACCTGACTGCGTCAAAATTAAGGGTCTACAGTCTCTTTCTGCTTCTTTCTTTTCATTCTTTGCTTTTGTTCCTTAGGTGAGACAAGGCCAGTGGCTTGGCCGTGTCTCATGCCAGTGTCAGCTTTTGCCCAATTTTAGTTTGAGGGACACGGCCAAGCGTGGTTTGTTCTGGCCGTGTCATGCCTTGCCCTTGACCTCTTTTGCTTTTGATGAGAGACACGGCCAAGCCATGTCTAGCTTGGTCGTGTCACATGCTTTTCTTCAACAATGCTCCATCAAATTTTAGTTAAAGCTCTATCAATTGCACCTCAACCTAGATCAACCACTTCAAACAAATTTAATCACAAATTAACATGAAAATTAACTTAAAAACAATAAAAACATCATAAAAATTATATACAAAATTGATCCAAATAATTGTAACTCATCGCGATTGTAACATTTATATTGTACTTTTTGATATTATGTATATTATGTTATGTTTTTGGAGTATAAATATATTTATTGTAAATTATAAAGAATGCTTTGTATAGTTGAGTAAGATGAGGTTTTTGTATATTTTGAAATGCATATATATATGTATAAATGTTTTGAGGAATGGGGAATAAATTTTTTTTTATTAAACATGGTTGTGACATTTTTATACCGCATACACATATTTATATATACTGGATGTGTGTATTATATGTTTATAGGATAAAAGGGTGTTACATTTATTTTGGTATCCGAGCCTAGGTTTGAGATTCTTGACCTAGGTGGGTTGTTAGAGAGAGAAAATGGGGATTTTAAATATGATTTTCAATTGTGATACATGCTTTGGCACTAGCATTTTTTGAATTTTGATGTGGCAAATTCTATTGTATTTGTAGAAATTGGTGGTTATGGCATCTCAGATGCATTAGTCTGTAGATGGTAGTGCAGAGAGTGTAGCTCATGATGAGGGTAGAGTTGGAGCTGGTGTTCAGTCTGCTGGTGACACGTTTGCTTCTGTGCCTATTGGACCAGCAGCTGAGGAGATTTTGCCAGGATGGGTATGGCATATGGTGGAGCTGTTGAGGCAGGCTCCAGTTTAGCAGGCGCAGTAGCAGTTGCCAATGCAAAAGTATGACAAGCTGAGGAAATTTGGAACCGTAGATTTATTTATCACTACAGACCCTGCTATAGCAGAGCAGTGGTTGGACAGGGTCCAGAGAGTATTTATTCAGCTGCAGGCTACTTCATAAGAGAAATTTGATTATGCTAGATCACTTCTGCAGGGGGATGCCTTTGAGTGGTGGAAGATAATTCCCCATGGTACTGTTGATCCACCAGTTTTGACTTATGTCGATTTCCTGTAGGAATTCAAGAAGAAGTATACTCCGAGGTAGTATAAGTATGCTGAGAAGATGGAGTTCATAAGTTTGAGGTAGGACACCAGGACAATGACTGAGTATGAGATTGAGTTCATTCGGCTGAGCCATTATGCTGGAGGAAATGTTTTAGATGAGTTTGATCGATGCTGAAGATTTGAGGAGGGACTGAGACCCTCTATCATGTGTTTAGTGGCAGGTTCCCGGTATCATGATTTTTCTCAGTTGGTTGCAGCTGCTAGGAATGTAGAAAGGGCATAGGGACTTGCAGCAACAGCCAGAGTAGAGGAGAGCAGAGGTAGTATATCCTCAGAGGTTCAGTAGGAGTTAGGGGCAGTTTGGTAGGTTAGTTCAGTAGCAGAGGCAGAGATCTGCAGCCTCAGTGGCTAGTGCTACGACCCCAGTGACTCAAAGGCTTGCTCCACCTATCTGTGTTCATTGTGGTAGAGCATATGGAGGTGTTTGCTAGAGGACAGGTGCACCAGCAGTGTGTTACATATGTGGATCACCAGACTATTTTCTCAAAGATTGTCCAGAGCCACTAGATAATAGACAAATAGATACAGTAGTTTTTAGACCCAATGTCAGAGGGGGTCATAGTGGCAGAGATTTTGGTAGATGTAGTCGATCAGGATCTGGTCAGAGAGGAGGTTCTACAACATGAAGTAGACCAGAGGATTCAAGGACATCACAGCAGGTTTATGTGATACAAAGATAGCCAGATGCTTCAGTTATTATAGCTAGTATTTTTATTTTATTTGGTACTTTAGTTCTTGCATTGATAGACCCTGTGTCAACTCATTCATACATTAGTGCATCCATACTGCATGTGACTGATTTGCATTTCGAGTCCCTAGGATATGATGTTTTGGTTAAAAAATCCTTTAGGGTACAATGCTGAGGTTAGCAGGGTACACCGAGATTGTCTAATTGTTATTTAGGATGAGGAGTTTTCAGTGACCTAATTAAGATGCCTTTCAGGGAGTATGATCTAATTCTAGGCATGGATTGGTTATCTAAGCATGGGGCTGTGGTAGACTATCAGCGAAAATGTATTGCCCTGAGAACACATGATGGTAGAGATGTGGTGGTATCTGGTGAGCAGAAATACCTTTGATATATGTTTATTTCAGCATTTTAGCTAGGAGGATGATCCGAAAGGGATGTGAAGCATATCTTGCTCATGTTGTAGATACCAAAGAAGTGGGATCCCAGCTTGACAATATACCTATAGTTCTGAGTTTCTAAATATTTTTCCTAATGAGTTACCAGGGGTGCCTCCTGAGAGAGAGAGGTGGAGTTTGGTATTGATTTGTTGCCTGGTACCACTCCCATCTCTATTATCCCTTATCGGATGGCACCAACAAAATTGAAAGAATTGAAGGTGAAATTGTGAGAGTTGCTTGATAAAGGATTTATTCGCCCTAGAGTATCTCTATGGGGAGAATCTATTTTGTTTGTGAAAAAGAAGGATGTCACCTTGAGATTATGTGTTGATTATAGGCAGTTGAATAAGGTGACCATCAAGAATAAGTATCCATTACCTCAGATAGATGGTCTTATGAGCGGGGATTTTTGCCCCACTCCCATGTGGAATGGTTCTTGCCACTTCGGCACTGTTAGGCTCAGGGCCTTAGAGAACACAGGCCTAAACCCGAAGAAAATGGAGTCGCCATCCAGACGGGCTGAGAAAAGAAAGGGGTGGATGACTCGATTCTTAAGGAATCCCCAACCCTCTATTGGGTTCGAAAGGTTAGGTACATGTGGGGAAGGTAAAAAATGGCCTAGCACCCCCACAGCTCCCGGTTCATTGGAATCGTCCTTATTTTCATGTCTTAGTATTATAGAATTCTTAATTATTATGATATAATCCATACTACATACAATCATAAGGATAAACAAATACTTTATTAAAAATCATAGCAATATTCAAATAAAACAAATAAACGGACACCCATCTGAGGATGAAAACATGTCCTTACATCATCCAATATCCAAAATAAAACAAATAAAATAGTATACCCACCAATTGGTAGAGGCGTATCCTTTACATTGATCCAAAACTTAGAATAAGTTTAATTAAATGAAACTTAACAACTGAGGTACCCAATCATAGAAACATACCTCTTACAATTTCTTGAAAACAAAATAAATAAATAAAAATAACCAACCATTCATCATAAATAAATTATTCATCAAAGATATAAATAAACAATTCATCCGAACGTATAATAAACATACGTCTAACTTACATAAAACAATAAATATATAAATTTAAGTTTACATCTTGAATTAGGATTTCTTGAATAAAATTAGGGTTTTGTAGGTTTAGATTCAAAAATTAATATTTCAGGGTTTAGATTTAGAAAAGAGGGTTTGATTTGCAAAACTAATATTATTGTTATTATTTTAAAAATTATAAAGCTACTGTGATGAATAAAACAAATACAAATATTGCTATTGATTTGTTTGAATACCTTGTAAATTAATGCATGAGATAACGATAATGTGGCTATTATAATTTAAATGAATCTACTGTGTATTAATTTAGGTGAAGAAAAAACATATTCAACACTTAAAACAATCAAAGCTTGTTATATTTATTCAATTCAGAACGTACCTTCGTTATTGGTTCCTCCACAATTTATTAAATGAAATTCTGGATGAGCTAACACCAAGACAACACCGGTTGCTGCCTTGATTATGGATTGTTTCTTGTCATTAATCGTTCTCTGTTGCCTTTTCCAATTTCAAAAGAAAGTCCTAGCTATAGCTGCTGTCGTTCCATGTTTCGAAAGAATAAGTCCCAGAAGAATTCCAGAGTAAAAAAAAAGTCATTGCCGAGAAAAGCCCCCAAAAATCATCCAAAAGAAAAAGTCCTTGTGTGAGCGGGGATTTTTGCCCCCACTCCCGGTGGAATGGTTATTGCAACTTTGGAACTATTTAGGCTCATAGCCTTAGAGAACACAGACCTAGGTCCAAAGAAAATGGAGTCGCCACCCAGACAGGCCAGGAAAAAGAAAGGGGTGGATCACTCAATTCCTAAGTAATCCCCAACCCCCTAATGGGTTCGGAAAGTTGGATACGTGTGGGGAATGTGAGAAATGGCCCAGCATCCCCATAATGCCCGGCTCATTGGAACCGACCTCCTTTACAGTTCTCAATATTATAAAATTCTTAAATATAACAATATTAGTACTCCCAGGGTGCATAGCAAAAACCGATTGATGTGCTTCTTCCAAAATAATCTTTCTTAAACTAGCATCATCAGGAACACACAATCTATCTTTGAACCAAAGGCTACCATCACTTCTCACATGAAAATCTCTACTCTCTCCATTTTGGCAATCTGACACAACTTTCTGAATTTTCTCATCTGCCAATTACCTCCCTTATCTGATCTGACAACACCGGTCTCAAATGCAACTGAGCTAACAAGGCTCCATCATCACACGATTCAAAACTAGCATGCAACGCTCTCAACTCAACAAGCAACGAGGGCGAATAAACAGTCAAGCCTGCCAAAGACTTCCGACTCAAGGCATCCGCAACAACATTTGCCTTACCAGGATGATAATCAATCAAACAGTCATAGTCTTTAATTAGCTCCAACCATCGTCTTTGCCGAAGATTCAGCTCTCTTTGAACACCCAAGTATTTCAAACTCTTATGATCTGTGTAGATAAAACACTTCTCCCCATACAAGTAGTGTCGCCAAATCTTCAAAGCAAACACTATAGTTGCCAATTCCAAATCATGCATCGGATAATTAAGCTCATGCGACTTCAACTGCCGAGAAGCATAAGCTATGACTCTACCTTCTTGCGTCAAAACACAACCTAAACCATTATGTGAAGCATCATTGTAAATCACATATGGTTTATCTTCCATAGGCAAAGTAAGAACATGAGCTTGAGTCAACATCTCTTTCAACTGCTCAAAACTAGCTTGACACTGATCTGTCCACACAAATCTAACTCCCTTTCGAAGTAATCTGGTGAGTGGAGTAGCTATCAAAGAAAAACTCTTCACAAACCGTCGATAGTAACCTGCCAAACCCAGAAAACTTCTAACTTCAGTTACAGACTTCGGTGGACTCCAATTCAAAATGGCCTCAACTTTATTCGGATCAACTCTTATACCATCTGTTGAAACTATATGACCGAGAAAAGTCACTTGATCAATCCAAAACTCACACTTCGACAGCTTAGCATACAATTGCTTCTCTCTCAAAATCTGTAATACAATCCGCAAATGCTTGTCATGCTCTTCTTCATTACGCGAATATACCAAAATATCATCAATAAAGATCACCACAAACTGATCCAGATAGGGTCTAAACACCCTATTCATCAAATCCATGAAAGCTGTAGGTGCATTCGTCAATCCAAAAGGCATCACTAAAAACTCATAATGCCCATATCTTGTGCGAAAAGCTGTCTTAGGAACATCTTCAGCTCTGACTCTCAACTGATAATACCCTGATCTGAAATCAATCTTGGAAAACACTGCTGCTCCCTTCAACTGATCGAAGAGATCATCAATCCGAGGTAAAGGATACTTATTCTTGATGGTCACCTTATTCAATTGCCTATAATCGATGCACAACCTCAAAGTACCATCCTTCTTCTTTACAAACAAAACAGGAGCTCCCCACGGAGAAACACTAGGGAAAACAAACCCTTTATCCAACAACTCCTGCAACTGCACCTTCAACTCTCTCAACTCAGCAGGTGCCATTCGATAAGGAGTAATAGAGATGGAAGTGGTACTAGGCAACAAATCGATATCAAACTCAATCTCTCTCTCAGGGGGTAAACCTGGCAACTCCTCCGGAAAAACATATGAAAATTCTGCAACTGTGGGTATACTATCAAGTTGAGAACCCACTACTCTGGTATCCACAACATGAGCAAGATAAGCATCACACCCTTTTCTAATCAACTTCTTAGCTACCACAGCTGAAACAAACAAGGATGCAAGTTGTCTCTGCTCACCAAATACCATCACACTTCTACCGTCACCAGTTCTCAGGGTAACACTTCTTTTGACAGTCTACCACAGCTCCATGCTTAGACAACCAATCCATGCCTAAGATCAAATCATACTCCTTAAAAGGCATTTCAATCAAATCAGCCAAAAACTCCTCACCTTGTACCACAACTGAACTATCACGATGCACCTTACTCACCACAACACTATGTCCTAAAGGATTTGTCACCAAGACATCAAATCCTAAGGACTCTGAATGCAATTCAGACACAGGCAAGATAGATGCACTTATGTATGAATGAGTATATCCTGGATCAATCAAAGCAAGAACTGAAATGCCAAATAAAGAAAATGTACCCGCAATAACTGCTGAAGCATTCGGTTGCCTCTGCATCACATACACTCTTTGAAACGACCCAGCCTCATCTGGCCTACTGCCTCCGGATGTAGAGCCTCCTCTTTGACTAATCCCGAGTCGACCGCCTCTACTGAAACCTCTGCCCCCTTGACCTCCTCTGCTGACACTGGGTCGAGAAGCTGCAGTATCAGTCTGTCTATCCTCCTGTAGCTCAGGGCAATCTTTGATGAAGTGAGCTGGTGACCCACATCTAAAGCATACTCTTGATACACCCATCTTCCAGCAAGCACCCCCATATGCCCTACCATAATGGACACATGTAGGTAAAATAGATCTTTGAACCACTGGAGTCGGAGCACTTGCTACAGAAACTGTAGGTCTCGATCTCTGCCTCTGATACTGAACTGATCTACCTGACTGCCTCAGGCTCCTACTAACTCTCGGAATAAAACTTTCTCATCCTCTCTTCATAGATGAAGACCCTGCCTCAAACTGGGGTCTCCTAACTCTGGTCTCCTCTTCAATAGAAGCTGCTGCAATAGCCTATGCTCTCTCAATGCTTCTGGCTGCTGCAACAAGCTGGGAAAGATCCTGATACCAGGAACCAACAACAATACACATAATAGAGGGCCTCAACCCTTCCTCAAATCTCCTACACCGGTCAATCTTATCTGAAATAATCCCACCGGCATAGTGACTCAACTGGATAAACTCTACCTCATACTCTGTTACAGTCCGGTTCTCCTGCCTCAGATTCAGAAATTCCATCTTCTTGACATCCTTATACTCCCTTGGAGTATATTTCTGCTCAAACTCCCTCAGAAAATCACCATAAGACAAAGTAGGTGGATCATCCATGGCATGTGGAACTGTCTTCCACCAATCATAAGCATCTTTCTGCAGAAGGGATCTAGCATAATTAAATTTCTCTTCAGGAGTGGCTTGCAACTGAATAAATACCCTCTGCACTCTATCCAACCACTGCTCAGCTATTGCAGGATCTGTAGTACCAAAGAAATCCTCAGCCCCATACTTTCTCAATTTATCATAATGTCTCACTGGCACTTGTGGCTGTAGTGGAGGTGGCGGCTGCACTGGAGCTTGCCTCAACAATTCTACCACATGTCTTAGCCAAACTGGCGGAACCTCATCAGCAGCTAGTCTTTCTCGCATAGGAGTAGGTGCCTCTCCAGCTCTCTCAACCCTAGCTCCATCTCTACCCTCTTCAGGAGCTACACTCTCAGCACCACCTTCTATGGACTGAAGTAACAGAGACGCCATCACTACCTATATCTGTAAACACAGCAGAATATACCTCATCAAAGATCAGAGACTGCCAATACCAAAACATGTATCTTATTTAAAAATAATATTTTAAAAATCAAAATTTTCTTTTTCTTACAATTGACCTAGGTTGAGAATCTCAAACCTAGGCTCTGATACCAAAACAGTTGTAACACCCCTATACCCCGTATACGCACACTACATACTACTACACCTATAATATACGTATACCGAATACAGGAGTGCCATGGTTTATATTAGATAACCCAATTTTTCTCTTCTGCAGTAACATAAGAAAACTTAAAGCACTTCATATTATATTATAAACTATACTAGATAAAACATTTATTCATTATGCATCGGAAAATGTAGTGGTATTTACATATATAAATACATCAAAATCCATGTTTACAAAACATAAAATTTATACATATTTGGCAGTTTGTCTCTGATCTTTAATCCCACAATCAACACTTCAAAGTCTAGACTCGACTCGGTCTAGCTGAACTCTCCGGTTCTACCTTGTAACCTACGCGACGAACCACAATAGCGCTAAGCCATAGGCTTAATGGTATAAACCACAACAACAATATGCTTTATTGTAATGCTAATGTCACACATTTATATATATCATAAACAATACATAAGAATATCATATTTCAAAATCTTACATTAAATCTCTTTATTCATTTGTTTCACCATTCATAATTCACATTTAAACAAAGACAAGCAAGGGCCCAAAAGATACTAATATGCCATTCAACTTTCAGAGTTAATGTTTTGGTTTAATTATCACATTTATCATTATCCCAACTAGGCTTCAAGGATTAGGCTCAACCAAGCTTCAAGGGGAGCAAAGCATGCTAAGCATCAACCCAACTTGGCTTCAAGAACCAAACCCAACCTAGCTTCAAGAGTTGTAACATCTCAACTAGGCTTTAAGGACTAGATCCAACCAAGCTTCAAGGGGAGTTAATCATGCTACACTTCAACCCAACTTGGCTTCAAGGATCAAGCCCAACCCAGCTTCAAGATATTGTTACTATTAGGCATGCCACCAACAACAAAACTCTGAAAAGTGAATAACACATTAGGCACACAATTCTTTCATTATTTTATTATCAATTCCATTCTCATTTTCTCATAATCATCTAGGCAAACATGCCTCAATTATTTCTTTTGCATCATTATAGCCAACAACAATGGCTTCACATCTCATCATTAGGGTATACACAACCAATTGCATTTATAATTTGAATGATCATCATATCTTTCACATTATGCAAATCATAATATTAATCCAATGTATCAACAATGTAATAGGTTACTTAACACATTTACAACCAAATGTGTTAAGTCCCAAAGTCATATAAATATATGCAATAATGTAGGGTTTGTACTTACCTCAAGAGCAACTCACACAACACCAAACTCCTCTTCCAAAAATCCTCAACACTAGGATTAGGGCAACTCAACTCTCTTCAAAACCTAAACCAAAGGTGATCATACACACTCACTTATAGATACACATGAGATAATATGGATAAGAACCAACTAGGGAAAACTCTACACATGACACGCTTAACAACACGGGCGTGTCCCTGATCGTGCCCTAAACTCACAACATAGAAACTTTGACACGCTCAGTGACATGGGCGTGTCACTGGCCGTGTCAATCCTCCCTCAACACAGTAGCTATGACACGCTCAGTGACATGGGCGTGTCACTGGACGTGTCAATGCTACTACAACACAGAAGCTGTGACACGCTCAGTGACATGAGCGTGTCACTACTCGTGTCACCCATCCAGAAAACAAAACCATTGATACGCCTAAAGACTTGGCCGTGCTCATGGGCGTGTCAAGCCAAAATCCTGATTCCGGCAACAACAACAACCAATCCAACAAACCTCTTACTTCCACCATTTTCCACTTCAAACAAACTTAACTAAACACACCCATAAACCATAATAACTTGCAAAAATACCAAAATAATTCAAAACATACATCAAACACCAATTCCACAACACAAACTTAAAAGAAAACAAGGAAATCAAGTGGAAAACTTACCAAAAGTGATGAAAACCCTTAGAATTCCAATTTGATCACTATAAACATCCTTCGATCACGAGCTTGGAAAAAATCAAAAACTCTCTTCCTCTCTTGCTATTACGATACCCGACCAACAACAAAGAAAGAAGAAGAAGAAGAAAAAGAATAAATGGCAAGGTCAACCACTTCTCTTTAAACCTCCACCAAGCAATTTAAATATTAAAATAATCAAATATCTTTATCCACTTACTAATTCAATTTTCCATTTAATTAATTAAAATTAATTATTTCTTCTTTTGACCACCCATTTCTTTGACTTGTATATGTTGTATATATCTCTATATATACAACATATACACATCTCTCTTCTCATCTTTAATCTTCCCACTTAAACATATACATTTAATCCAAATACAACAATAAATATTCCAAAACTTTTAGGGTATACTTTGGGATATTACACACTGTCTCATCTCCGTTGGGGAAATTGATCTTGATGAAGGGTGGAAGGAACTCCACCAAGAGGATGAAACCATGGTCGCCCCAAGAGCAAGGCGAACGTAATCGGTATGTCTAAAACAACAAATTCAACAATAGATTCAATTGGACCAACCTTGACAGCAGCTTTGAAAGTCCCTTCGGCGTGTCTCTTAGTGTTGTCATAAGCCTGAATTGTTACTTCAGTCGGGTTTAGATCTCTTGTTGACATGGCTAGCTTTGGCAATATCTTAAGTGGGCAAACATTTATGGCGGACCCATCATCGACCATTACACATGGAGTCCTCTTGCCCTTGACTTCTATTTTGATAAAGAGAGGGCGAATGTGATCTCTCCCCTCCTCTGGTAAATCCGCATCTGAAAAAGAAACTGCTCCCATATTAACTTCACTCTTCTCTTAAACCTCTTCACATTTCATTACCCCTCCAATTTTTATGAAGTTGATCAGTTCCTCCGGCGTTGTAGAGGTAGAAATTGGAATGCTAGCTAAGGCTTTGGCCATAGTTTCTCGGTGCTTTTTAAAAGTAGCTAATACGTCCCAAATTCTAACACTTGCTTGGGTTCTTTTCAATTGCTTGAGCATAGCATCATCTTCGTCTTCTTTATTTCCTACTTCAACTTCCTTTCCCTTATCAGTTCTACCTCCTTAGGTGGTGGCCTTGCATAAGGCTTACCGGATCTAGTGTTCATTACTTCATCTTCTTCGGGGTCGAACCAAGTCCACTCCTCCTTCTTGGATACAAGATCTTCATCACTATCGCTTGAATCCCAAAACCCATTGACAACACAAATTGTTACTTCTTTACCTATCATAGCTTGTTTAATTTTGCCAAATACCTCTTCTTCTTTGGTTGCTTCTCTACCCACATCTTGAAAAGAAGACATGACAAAATCTTCATGCAAACCTCCTCCAATCATGAAGGTTGCCGGTGGCGGTACCCTATTGAACTTTGGTAATGCGTTGTCTTTGGTGTTTGGCTTATTGGGCTCGGATAGCTTCCCATTATCAATTAGATTTTGGATCTCATGTCTTAATCTCACACATCTATCCGTGTCATGCCCTTGCATTTGGTGAAATTAACAAAATGCTTTAGGGTCAAAATTAGGTGGGCGAGGGTTAGGCAAAGGACGAGGATTTAAGGGTTGTAGCAATCCCTTTCTTTGAAGCTTATTGAGAACCCAAGACATCGGTTTCCCCAATTTCAAAAATTGTCTCCTTGTTCCTTGGTTGGTAGCATTAACACCGACTGCCTTTTGCATGCTTTGGCTACCAGACTGAAAGTTTCCTTTCTCATTCCTTCTTGTTGAAAAATGGTTATTCTTTCTTTCTCATTCTTCAATTTGCAAACCCACTTGGAGAAGGTCTTTGAAATCACGGATGAGTGTATGAGACATCCTTTCACGTAGACTAGGTAACACCCCTCTCACAATCATCCTTATTTGATCGGATTCATCGGGCCTCTTCTTGAGCAAAGCGGCCTTGTTTCTCCATCTCTTCACATAATCCACAAAATTTTCATTTGGCCTTTGGCTAATGGACTCCACTTCCATTAAAGTAACATCCATCTCGACATTATACCCATATTATTGGATGAAGGCTTTGTAAAGCAGATCCCAACTCTTTTGTGTTCCATCATCTAAGGTATTGAACCAATTTTGGACAACACGATCCAATGAGAGCATGAAGTACCTTAGAGTTTGAGCCTTAGTAGCTCGGGCAGACTGCATGGCAGTGATATACTGCTTCACATAGAGATGAGGATTTTCGGTTCCATCAAACTTTGCGAAAGATGGCATCTTGAACTTGTATGGGACTTCTTCATCTAGCTCAAATAATTTGTCAACTTTGGACATTTCCTCGGTTTTCAATTTCTTTTCAAATTTCTTTTCTAAATCAGCAATCATCTTTTCAACATCAGAAGTTTCAATTTTCTCCATAGTTGATCTTTCAACAATCTTCGGTTCTTTTTTCTTCTCTTGAGCATCTTGGTAGTATTGAGCCCAATCAATATCATCATCAATGATCACCTTTTCATCATCAAAAACCACTTTACCAACTTTAGTCTTCCCTTTGTCCTTTGGCTTCTTAGTGGTAGCAGATGCCTCGGCATGATTTTCTAAGATTGCAGTCAATTGGTTCTTCATGGTCTCAGCTAGGGCCTCTTTTATTTCTTCCATCTTGGCATTGAGGGCATCGTCCACTATTCTTTGAATTTGTTCGGGATCCATTGTTTTTAGTGAGCAAGTGATTGAGTTGTTGCTAGATACTTCATCTCTGACGTAGGTCGGATTATCTTAAGCTTTTGAACTGTCGTAATCCAGGGCTGTGAGCCAGAGAGGATCAATGATATGAGATGCAAATATATGCATGTATACACAAACAATAGACAAATAAGGACAAATAGGACATTCCTTCCAACCTTATAACATCCACACACGAATGGTGAGTCTCTTTTCCTAGGTATATGGTTAACAAAATACCATCATGGGGCATCTTGTTTTCGAATAATTCCCTCGGACGTTTCAACCAATAGTTATATTTTCAAAAATGGAAATCAACTTATGATAATTCCCATTAATTAGGTTTTAATCCATTTAACCAACTAATTGGATTAAAACGAAATTAAGAGGTTTATTATAAATAGATTTCTCACTTGAAAAAGGTAACTAATGGTTCATGCCAAAAACAAGCCCATGATTAATTATTCTTAGTATAAACTAGGCTCACAATTGATTTTTGGTATTTCTTAATTGACCTAAATAATTTATAAGCTCTTTGCAAGATAATTTTGTTTATAAGCCCATTGTAAAAAAAAAAAATTTTAAAAATGGATTTTGGGCTTTACATTTGGGTTATGAGCAAAAGAATTTTTAATTTGTTTTTAGAAAAGTCTTATATCCAAATATTATCTTGAATAGTTTTGAAAATAGCTTTGGTCTTTTGGATTTAGAGAAAATTTTATTTTGAGCTTACAATGTACTTAGGTCATATTAGAAAAGGAACAAACCAAATAAACCATTATTTAAGCTAAGATAAATTAACCATATTAAAACAACATGCATTTGGGGTAAAACCTAAGGAAAATAACTAGGCCAATTACATGAGCTTTAGTCTTTTGGTTAAAAGTCTTAGGTTCCCATAGCAAGTATATACCAAATGGTACGAGGCTATGAGTGGTTATGCCATGCTCGATCTCCATACCTTGAGTGAAAGTATGGTATCCCTTACATAACACAACATGGGTAACGTGGGCGTCCTAACTCACGCACACAATGCAATCTAATATGATGCAATGGATAATATCATTATAAAAAAGAATAGAATAATAAAAAGACCAACGGAATCAACTTCTCTTATCCCCAGTGGAGTCGCCACTGTGAGCGGGGATTTTCGCCCCCACTCTCGGTGGAATGGTTCTTGCGACTTTGACACTATTTAGGCTCGGGGCATTAGAGAATATGGACCTAAGTCTAGAGAAAATGGAGTCGCCACCCAGACAGACCGGGAAAAAAGAAAGGGGTGGATGAATCGATTCCTAAAGAATCCCCAACCCCTTAATGGGTTCTAAAAATTGGGTACGTGTGGGGAATTTGAATCTTTATTTGCCTTATTCAATTTTATATTTGATTATGCTTTGATTTATTTTATATGCTTTAATTTATTTAAGTTCAAAAAAAACAACAACAAAACAGAAAGACGAAAAAAAATCATTACCGCGCTCTTTTGGTTGGAACTGAGATGAAGCGGCATCCCGGCTAGTAGATCTATATTTTCATCTTCATGATGCCGAATAAACTCCAATAACTCGGCATTAGAATGAGTCCATGACCTTGAAGCATGCATTTTTTTTTGAAAACTATGTTTTAAATTTGAAAGAATTTGAGAGAATTATAGAAATTGAGGATTTTGCTGTGAATCAAATGAAGGAATTCATTGTTTATACAGAGAAACGACAAGGGAAAAATAAATCTCAAAAGTAAGTTTTACTGTTTATGAATAGTAAACTTTACTATTGATGAATAGTACATTTTACTATTTATAAATAGTAAATTTTACTATTTATAAATAGTAAATTACTATTGATAAATAGTAAATTATTATTTTTAATAGTAAAATACTATTTACAAATAGTAAGTTACTATTTATAAATAGTAAATAGTGCATGAATAGTGACTACACAGTAAATAAATAGTAAATTCAATTATTCACTTTAATCCTTTAAATACTTGAGTGTGAATAAAGATTTTTACACGCAAGGGGCAAAAAAGAAAGACGTGTGCATAAAAATTAGCCATACTTTTTGAAATAAAAAATTATTAGCTCGGGTCCAGAACCCAAATTTTGATTAGGTCCAAAACCTAGAATCTCTTCTAAGTCCAGAACTTAGTTCGGGTCCAGAACCCAAATTTTCCTTAGGTCCAGAACCTAGAATCTCTTTTAAGTCCAGAACTTAGCTCGGGTCCAAAACCCAAATTACCCATTGGTCCAGAACATAAAATCTCTTTTAAGTCCAGAACTTAGCTTGAGTTCAGAACCCAAATTTTCCTTAGGTCCAGAACCTAAAATCTCTTTTAAATCTAGAACTTAGCTCGGGTCCATAACCCAAATTTTTCTTCGGTCCAGAACCTAGAATCTTTTCTAAGTCCATAACTTAGCTCGGGTCCAAAACCCAAATTTTCCTTAGGTCCAGAACCTAAAATTACGCTTAGGTCTATAATCTAAAATTATCCTTGAGTCCATAACTCGAACCGAGTCCAGAACTCAAAACCTCAACCATCTCAAAAATTAAGTCTTATTGCTTTTCACTCTCTTTCACTAAAGTCTTAGATCATTCAAGCAGGGGACAAACTGTAGACCCTTAATTTTTTACCCAGTCCGGTCCAATATATTTTAATTAGTCCAAAATAATTTTGTTAGTCCAAAACAATTTTTGTTAATGAAAAAATAAAAAATAATAATAATAAACAAATAAATAAAAAATCGGGGACGAAAAATCGGCGATGAAATTTTTCGTCGCTGAAAAGGGTTACTATGAAATGGCATTGGGCCATTTCGCCCGCAGGAATTTGCTGCTGGCAAAATGGGCCGCAAGCCAATTTTCGCCTGCAGCCCGCAGCCACCTGCGATAGCTTTTTCGCCAAATTAATTTTTCCGCAGCAGTTTTTTTTCGCCAGCAAAATTTTTCCAATGCAAATTTTTTCGAAACCAAATACAATTAGGTTTCGGTTTTCTTTTCTTAATTAATGTTAGATTCCATGAATAACTAAAATTAATCATAAAAATCTTCTATAAATAATGACTAAAACAACACAGAATAGAGGAAGGTGAAAATTGAGACCGAAATTGAGGAGGAAAACCTTGAAAGAAAATCGAATTTTAAAAGTTCCTTCTGGCAGTGAAATCGGGGGGACTTTTGAGAGAGCAAACAAGCAATTCAATCCATCAAAGGCAGCAAAGCTTGTCTTTGTTCATGTTCATCCAAGAAGTAATTTTTTGGTGGAACCAACAAAGGGAGGTATGAATGTCTAATTTCTTCACAGTAGCTTAAACCATCCAATTTTCTCTTTTGATTAAAAAACCCTAGAACTTTAATTTACTTTTTCTAAAGCTTAAAACCTTAATTCATTTCTTTGTTTTCCAAAAATCTTAAAATTGTTATTTTTGTTTCTTCAAAATCTCAAAAACCTAATTTGCTTTCCAAATTTTCAAAACCCTAAATTGAATTTGTTTCTTTCCAAAAACCCTGAAAAATATCTTTTCTGTTTCTATAAACTTTAAATCATTTTGTTTATTTTCATAAGGCTTCATAAAATTATCAATTTTTTCTCCAAATTCTAAAATCTAATGCATTCTCCGAAACACTAATTCTAAAATTCTAAAACCCTAATTCAACTTTAAAACAAAACAGCAAACCCTAAACTAGCTAACCTAAACCCTAAAGTTTTCTTAAACCCTAACTCCCTTAAAAACTTATAAACCTAAAATTCAACACAGTAAGTAGCTAATAATCATAAACTTAGTGTTTTGAAGTGCCCAAACCCTAGTTTCATGATTTCACTTCTCAAACACTAATTTAATTTATCAACGAACTATATCAGCCTCTTAAATTATAAAACTTTGCTCCATTTCAATTCTTTTAAAATTTACAGTAGATTGAACCCATAAATTCCAAAACTCTAAACACATGAAATAAAGAATCTTAAATAGAAACAGTAGCCCTAATTTGAATCTTTATTTGCCCTATTCAATTTTATATTTTATGCTTTGATTTATTTATATGCTTTAATTTATTTAAGTTCAATGCTTGGTTTATTTAATTTATCATGGATGGATGTTTACTTTCTATTGATGTTTAATACCTTTGATGAATGATTTATTTATAATGAATGGTTATTTACTTTTATTTGATTTACTTAGACTTTCAAATGTTGTAAGAGGTATGTTTCCACTTTGTGGGTACCTCATTAGTTAAATATCATGTAATTTAAATTGCTTTTATTTTAGACCAATATAAAGGACATGTTTCTACCTTTCAGTGGGTGTCCTATTTAGGCATGGGATGTAAGGACATGTTTTCATCCTCGGATGGGTGTCCATTTATTTGTTTTGCTTGGACATTGTTTTGATTTTCAATATATCGATGCTTTATTTTAATTATTGTGTGTAATATGGATAATATTGTTATATTTAAGAATTTTATAATATTAAGATCTATAAAGGAGGCCGGTTCCAATGAACCGGGTGTTGTGGGGGTGCTGGGCCATTTCTCACCTTCCCCACACGTACCCAACTTTTCAAACCCATTAGGGGGTTGGGGATTCCTTAGGAATCAAGTCATCCACCACTTTCTTTTTCTCGGCCCGTCCGGGTGGCGACTCGATTTTCTCCGAACTTAGGTCCGTGTTCTCTTAGGCCCCGAGCCGTGCCAAAGTCACAAAAACCATTTCATCGGGAGTGGGGGCGAAAATCCCCGCTCACAGTGGAGACTCCACTGGGGAACGAACCCAGAATCTCTGGTTCTTTATTAACAAAAATTATTTTGGACTAACAAAATTATTTTGGACTAATTAAAATATATTGGATAGGACTGGGTCAAAAATTAAGGGTTTACAGCTTGTTTCTGTGTTTTAACGTGTGATTTATAGGAAAATCAAAAACCTAATACTTGTTGATTAAGGAAATCTAAAATGTTAAGGAAATAAAATCCAAAAATCAAGCTAAACAAGGTTTTAGCTAAATTGGCATTGGGCGCGAGCCACTGTGAGGATTGGCCCATTACGCAGGGGCCATTGCGAGGCATTACGAGCTGCTGCGTTGAAAGGATCACCGAGCTTGCACTGGGTGAGCAGCAATTCACCGTAGGCTTGGCCTACTATGAATTGGCTTGCCGTGTGCTCTCAACGATTGATCCATCCAATTTTTTATTATTTATTATATATATATATTCTTATTCCTATTTTTCAAAAATAATAAATAAATATTATATTATTAAAATAAATAATAAATACCACAAAAATTATTTCAAACTGTTTTAATATATTGGACTGGACTTGGTCAAAAAATAAGGGTCTACAGTTTGCCCCCTGCTTGAATGATTTGAGACTTCAGTAGAAGAGAGTGAAAAGCAACATGATTTTGAGTAGATTCAGATGAGGAAGGGTTCTCAAAAAAATTTTGGGTTTTGGACCAAAAATGAGTTCTGAACTCAAAAAAAATTTGGGTACTTGGACCCGAGACTGGGTACTTAGACCCGAGATTAAATTTGATTTGGATACATGGACTCGAGACTGGGTACTTGGACCCAAGACTAAATTTGATTTGAGTACTTGAATCCGAGACTGGGTATTTGGACCTGAGATTGAATTTGATTTGGGTACCTGGACCAAAGACTAGGTACTAAGATCCGAGACTGAATATAAATTTAATTTGGGTACTTGGACCCAAGACTGAATTTGATTTGGTTACTTGGACCCAAGACTGGGTACTTGGTACCGAGACTGGGTACTAAGATAAGACTAAATATAAATTTGATTTGGGTACTTGGATCCGAGACTGAATTTAATTTGGGTACTTGAACCAGAGACTGGTACTTGGACCTGAGATTGAATTTGAGTTGAGTATTTGGACCTGAGACTGGGTATTTGGACTCGAGACTGAATTTGATTTGGGTACTTGGATCTGAGACTAGGTACTTGGACCCAAGACTAAATTTGATTTGGATACTTGGACCCGAGACTGAATTTGATTTAGGTATTTTGACTTGAGACTGGGTACTTGGTCTCGAGACTGAATTTGATTTGGGTACTTGGATCCAAAACTGGGTACTTGGACCCACAACTGGGTACTTGGACCCGATACTAGATTTAATTTGGGTACTTGGGCCCAAAACTGAATTTGATTTAGGTACTTGGACCCGCAACTGGGTATTTGGACCTGAGACTAAATTTGATTTGGGTACATGGATCCGAAACTAGATTTGATTTGAATACTTGAACTCAGAGTACCTGCAAAAAATAAATTAATTATAGTTAGTAAAATATTTTACAAAAAAATTAGCTATTTTTTATCTGGCTATTATATCATCTCCTTCCATCTCCTTGCCCCCCTACGTGGCATAAACTCAAAAAATTGAAAGGAGAAACTTTGCCCAAGGTGTAGGTTCAAACCAATAATTTTTCCATGCAGGTTCTGATTGATGTTTGTGTTGTCTAGTTCTTCACACAAGCATGCATTTGTTCTTTTGCAAAATGTCTGGAGCTTCCTCAAACAATGGGCCTTCCATGCTCCCCTATTCAATATCTTCTTTTGATTCTTTACTTCACAGGGTGTTTGGTGTTCACTTTAACAAATATTAGGATATTCTTATGTATGCATGATATGCATGGATAATACTTACAGTGGTTCTATTGACTCATAGATTGAGGTGATCAGCTGAAGTGTTCTTATTGACTCCTTCCAGATGCCCGTTCAGGTCTTGCATTGGAATGACAGAAGGCTTCGCATTTATGGCTTTTATCTTTAAGATGTTGAGGACATGAGTGGTAGAGACCCCAAGCAGTAGAGTCAGAGATACATCCATTTCAAACTATGATTCAGTATGTCAATTGGTAGCTTCTTCACAACCTTGCCATTAATCATTTTCTCTGCACAATGTGTTCATCGAGATTCGACTTACTTCCCTTAACTTGAAGGCTTTGAAATTTTTTTTTACTTTTTTTTTTTGAATTTTGAATTTTGATTTTGAAATCAAATGTTGGCTTTGCCAAATCAATGTCAATTTACCTTAGGACTCAATTTTCCAAATTAATATATCTATAACATGACAACCCTAGTTACCATACTAAACTAGGGAATCATTTATATTTGAGCAAGAACCGTTGCACTTCAGATAGGCACATACACATTACTTAGACAAAGGTCTCATTGAGTTAAATATTGTCTATCTCATATGCATGCTTATTCAAACTATCTCCACTAATAGACTCTAACTACCAAGAGAGATCAACAAGTCTTTAATAGGCTTGAAACGGGGTCTATAAGGGACATGGTTTAAGTGAAGGTCAATTGTAAGTTGGAGCCATTGTGACACTATAGGCAAATTCTCACACTAAAAATTTCTTGTTTAGACAGTTGGAAGTATGAAAAGATAGAGCTTTGAACATTCTCCTTTCTTCTTGATATGAATCTGGATATTGATTAGGACAGTTTGGTACCCATATTCCTTTTTCTTTTCTTCTTTTCCCTTTCTCTTTCTCTTTCTTTTTTTAGAATTTTATCATTTTGTCCTTCTTCCCTATAGGACTGTCAAGTACAAGACTCTCAAGAACTAGATGATCTTTCTTCTATCTCTCTAATTTTGGTTGAATTTCTGGTTGGATTGGACCAATTTAAGTCGAATTGTCTTTGCCTTCTGCTGCTTTAGGTAAAGGGAAAACTCAGTTGGCATTTTTGAACTGCCTTTTGCGTTTTATTTTCTTTTCCTTTTCTTTTTTCTTCTCTTCTTCTTCTTCTTCTTCTTTCTTCCTTTCTTCTTTTTTTCTTTTTTCTTCTTTTTTCTCTTTTTTCCTTTTTATTTTCTTTCTTCCTTTTTTTTCGTGGTGTTGGGTCCTAGCTCCAAAATAATTATCTCACTTGCACCATTCTATACTTTTGTTTATGGATGAGTGGAATAGAGTGACCCAAGGATAATTCATTTGTCGTCCTGATGTCATCTTAATGAATTGGAGATATCAAGTCTAATATTAGGTGAACTTCAACTATCCTTATGATCTTGACTATGCATTTCTTTCTTTGATCTTCTCGCCTCTTCACCTTAGTGATAATTAGATTTGCAAAAGTGTAACAACAACTTAGGGTAGGTCATTAGGTTTACTAGCCAATGAAGAGAAAGCTAAAATTTCATGAAGGCTTAAGGGGACAACTAAGGATTGATGTCAATAGGGTTGATACTAGTTGTTGGTTTACCAAACAATGCCTAGATCATCTCTCCCTTAAATAAACAGAGTTTAATTTCACCTCGAAAGTTTGTCAAAGCATGTTCTAACACTTTACTAGGACCTAGACAAAGATAATTATGTTGGAGCCCTCTCTAAGTAAGCATACACAACTCAATGCTATAGAATAATTTCCTCATCTAATAAAGTCATTGAAATCATGATGCATTGATATATTAATTTATGATCATCAAGCTAGACTCATCATTGGTTGAGCACCAAAAATGAACAAATAAGAACAAAAATTTTAATGAAAGTAATTTATTCAAATAACCTTAATTTTAAAGACATAATTGTTCCAAATAAGTATTAAAGAAAGGAAAATAAAATGAGCAACACTTCAAGCTAAGGGATGTTTGTTGAATAAAATTTCTCCTTATTTCACATCTTCAATACTCCCATCTTGAAAGGAGGATAAGATAGAATTTTCTTCCAATCCTCCTCCTATCATGAAGGTTGCTAGTGATGGCACCCTTCCAAATTTAGGCAGAGGATTATTCTTAAAGTTGGACTTATTAGGCTCAGGCAGCTTTCCACTATTAATCAAATATTGGATCTCGTGCCTTAATCAAACATATTTATCTGTCTTGAGTCTGATGATATTGACAAAAAGCTTTGGTATCAAAGTTTGGAGGTAAAGGATTTGGCAAAGGTCGAGGGGCCAATGGTTATAACAACCCTTTCTTTTGTAGTTTGCTAAAAATCCAAGACAGAGATTTTTCCAACTTTAAAAATTTACGCTTCTTTGCTACTTTAGTTGTTGCATTTTTCTCAACACCTCCTTTTTCCCTTTGACTTTGCCCACTAGGGTGGTAGCCGCCCTTATTACTCCACTTAAACAGCATATGGTTCAACTAGTCTTGTAGAATAGGGATTGCTCCCTCATTTTTCATTCGATCTCTATTAGTAGACCTATTCCTTGTTAATGTTGCCTTTCCCTTCTTCTTTTCATCAATGGGAGATGCCTCATTAGCATTGTTCATGATCTCTAGAATTTCAATCAACTGGATCTTCATAATTTCAACCAATTAATCCCGTAGCTCAGCCATCCTAGCTTTGACAACTTCATTAACTATATCCCTTAGCTAGTTTGCATCCATCCTCCCAATGAAGCACTTGGATCAAAATTAATGTTGTAGGTGGTGTCGTTGTATGCTCTTGAACTACCGTACTCTAGGTCTGTGAGCCAGAAAATATCAATGATATGTCAAGCAATGCATGTATGCATGTATGCACAAACAACAAACAAATAAAGATAATTAAGACGTTCCTTCCAACCTTATAACTTCCACACACAAATGGTGAGTCTCTTTTCCTAGGTATGTGGTCAATAGAATACCAACATGGGATATTTTATTTTTGAAAAGTTCCCTTGGATGGTTTAACCAATAATTGCATTTTCTAACGTAGAAGTTGGTCCATGATAATTTCCATTAATTAGGTTTTAATCCATTGAATTTCAATTAAAATAGCTTTTATTCGATATTGGATTAAACTAATTTAAGAGGTTTATCATAAATAGATTTCTCACTTGAAAAAGTAACTAATGATTCATGCCAAAAATAAGCTCATGATTAATAATTCTTAGTATAAACTAGGCTCACAATTAATTTTTAGTATTTCCATAATTGACCTAAATATTCGTAAGCTCTTTCGAAAGGTCGTGAAAATAATTTTGTTTCTAAGCCCATTGTAAAAAGATTTTAGACAAAATGGATTTTCAGCTTTGTATTTAGGTCATGAGAAAAGAATTTTTGACTTATTTTGAAAAAGTTTTATGTCCAAAGACCATTTTCAAAATTTTGAAAATAGTTTTGGTCTTTTGGATTTAGAGGAAAAAATTGTTTGAGCTCACAATGTAATTAGGTCATACTATAAAAAGAACAAATCAAATAAGCCATGATTTAAATTAAGATAAATTAACCATAGTCAAACAACAAGCATTTGAGGTAAAACCTAAGGAAAGTAACTAAGCCAATTACATGAGCTTTAGTCTTTAGGTTGAAAGGTTGAGGTTCCCATAACAAGTATATACCAAGAGGTACAAGGCTATGAGTGGTTATACCATACTTGATCTCCATACCTTGAGTGAAAGTATAGTATCCCTTACATACCATAACATGGGTAACACGAGCGTCCTAACTCACACACACGATGCAATCTAAATGATGAAATGAACAATATCATAATAAGAAAGAATAAAATAATATAAAGACCAATGGAATCAACTTCTCTTATATCCAGTGGAGTCACCACAATGAGCAGGGATTTTTGCCCCCACTCTCATATGGAATGGTTCTCACGACTTCACCACTGTTAGGCTAAGGCCTTAGAGAACACGGGCCTAAACCCAGAGAAAATGGAGTTGCCACCCAGATGGGCCAGGAAAAAGAAAGGGGTGGATGACTCGGTTCCCAAGGAATCTCCAACCCCATATTGGGTTCGAAAAGTTGGGTACACATGGAAAATTTGAGAAATGGTCCAGTACCCCCCACAGCGCCCAATTCATTGGAATTGGCCTCCTTTTCAGGTCTTAATATTATAGAATTCTTAATTATTATGATATAATCCATACTATATACAATCATAAGAATAAACAAATACTTTATTAAAAATCATAGCAATATTCAAACAACACAAATAAACGAACACCCATCCGAAGATAAAAACATATCCTTACATCGTCCAATATCCAAAAGAAAACAAATAAAATAGGATACCCACCAATTGGTGGAGATGTATCCTTTACATTGATCCAAAACTTAGAATAAATTGAATTAAATGAAACTTAACAATTGAGGTACCCAATCATGGAAACATACCTCTTATAATTTCTTGAAACCAAAATAAATCAATAAAAATAATTAACCATTCATCGTAAATAAATTATTCATCAAAGATATAAATAAACCATTCATCCAAATGTCTTATAAACATGCATCTAACTTACATAAAGCAATAAATATACAAATTTGGATTTACATCTTGAATTAGGATTTCTTGATAAAATTAGGGTTTTATAGGTTTATATTCAAAAATTAATATTTTAGGGTTTAGATTTAGAAAAGAGGGTTTTGATTTGCAAAATTAATATTATTGTTATTATTTTAAAAATTATTAAACTACTGTGATGAATAAAATAAATATAAATATTGCTATTGATTTGTTTGAATACCTTGTAAATTAATGCATGAGATAATGATAATCTAGCTATTATAATTTAAATGAATCTACTGTATATTAATTTAGGTGAAGAAAGAATATATTCAACACTTAAAACAATCAAAGCATGTTATATTTATTCAATTTAGAGTGTACCTTCATTGTTGGTTCCTCGACAATTTATTGAATGAAACTCTAGATGAGCTAACACCAAGACAACACTGGTTGCTGCCTTGATTATATATTGTTTCTTGTTCTTTTTCCAATTTAAAAAGAAAATCCCAGCCATTCTAAGTTAAAGTCCACCAATAGCTGCTGTCTTTCCAAGTTTCGAAAGAAAAAGTCCCAGAAGAATCCAGGGTAAAAAAAAGTCCCTGTCGAGAAAAGCCCCCAAAAATCCTCCAAAAGAAAAAGTCCTTGTTTCTGTGTTTTAACGTGTTATTTGTAGGAAAATCAAAAACCTAATACTGGTCAATTAAGGAAATCTAAACTGTTAAGAAAATTAAATTCAAAAACCGAGCTAAATAAGGTTTTGGCTAAATTAGCATTGGGCGCGGACCACTGCAAGGTTTGAGCATTGCGCGCGGGCCACTCTGAGGCATTGCAGACTGCTACGTTGTGAGGATCTGCAAGCTTGCACTGAGTAAGCAGCAATTTGCCGCTTGCCACTCACCGATTGGTCCATCCGATTTTTTATTTTTTATTTTATATATATTTATTCTTATTCTTATTTTTTAAAAATAATAAATAAATATTATATTATTAAAATAAATAATAAATACCACAAAAATTATTTCAGACTATTTTAATATATTGGACTGAACTTGGTTAAAAAATAAGGGTCTACAGGTCTCTTTGATCAATTGAAGAGAGCAGCAGTATTCCTTAAGATTGATCTAAGATTAGGATATCATCAGTTAAGAGTTAGAGATGTAGATGTGCCTAAGACAATGTAGACCCTTAATTTTTTACCCAATCTGGTCCGTTATTTTTTTATAGTCCAAAATAATTTTTGTGGTATATTAATCTTTATTTTAGTTAAAAATGGTGAAATGAATAAAAATAAAAATAAAAAAAAATAATAATAATAGACAAATAAATAAAAATAAAAATCGGCGATGGAAAAATCAGCGATGAAAAATTCACCGCCGAAAGTAGTGAACGAAATGGCCCGCAGCCAATTTTGCTGGCACGCCCAACGCTCGCACCTCGCCTCGCAGCTCTCGCAGCCCGACACAATTTTAGCTAGCGAAATTTTTCCTACGTAATTTTTTTCGAAACCAAATTCAATTTGGTTTCGGTTTCTTTTTCCTAATTAATGATAGTTTCAGTAAACAACTAGGATGAATCTTCAAAATTTCTTATAAATAAGACTAAAAAAAAGACAATGGAGGGGGGAGAAACTTTTGGAGAAAAACTTTGAGAGATCGAACTGGATTTTGAGGAGAAAAACTTTGGATTTGGACTGGAACTTGAGACTTCAGATTTGAGAGGAGCAACAAGCAAGCCGTTTATAATTCATCAAAGGCAACCATCTTGCCTTTGTCCATGTTCATCCAAGAAGTAATTTTTGGTAGAACCAACAAACAAAGGTTTGAATATCTAATCTTTTTTCCTTACAGTAGCTTCAATCATTCAATTGTTTCTTTTGATTTTAAAACCTTAATTTGTTTCTTTATTTTCCAAAAATCTTAAAATTATTTTTCTGTTTCTTCTAAAACCTAAAAATCCTAATCTACTTTCCAACTTTCCAAAACTTTAAATCGTTTTATTAATTCCCAAAACTCTAATCTGCTTTCCGATTTTCCAAAACCTTAAAACACTAAATTGATCCTTTTATTTCCAAAAAACCTAAAAAAATATTTTATGTTTCCAAAAATCCTTAAATCGTCTTGCCAAATTCCAAAAAACTTTATAAACTCTAAATTATTTTCTGTTTCCAAAATCAAGACAGTAACCTCAAACTAGCTAATCTAAACCCTAAGTGTTCTTAAACCCTAATTCCCTTAAAATGTTAAACCCTAGTTTTTCTAAACCATAATCCTTAGAACCCTAAAACCTTATAAATTTAAATATTCAAATTCAGCACAGTAAGCCTAAAAACAACAATCCAGTAGCTAATAATAATAAACCTAATGTTTTAAAGTATCCAAACCCTAATTTCATGATTTTACCACTCAAACCCTAATTTGGTTAATCAAAAAACCTTATCAATCTCTTAAATTATAAAACCGTTAGTCCATTTCAATTCCCTTAAAGCTTACAGTAGCCTCAACCAATTAATTCCAAAACCCTAAATATTAATTAAAGAACTTTAAACGAGAAACAGTAATCCTAATTTGTATCTTGACTTACTTTATTTTTAGATTCAATTATGTAGTTTATTATATGCTTTGATTTATTTAAGTTCAATGCTTAGTTTATTTAAATCATCATGGATGAATGTTTATATATTTATTGATGTTTAATATCTTTGATGAATGACTTATTTATGATGAATGGTTATTTACTTTATAAATTTATTTTGATTTCCAAATATTATAAGAGGTATGTTTCCACTTTGTGGGTACCTCATTAGTTAAATATCATGTAATTTAAATTGCTTTTATATCTTAGACCAATGTAAAGGACATGTTTCTACCTTTTGTTGGGTGTCCTATTAGTTTAGACATAGATGATGCAAGGGCATGTTTCCATCTTCGGATGGGTGTCAATTTATTTGCTTTGTTTAGACATTGCTTTGATTTTAATATAACGATGCTTTATTTCAATTGTTATATGTAATATGGATAATATTATTATATTAAAGAATTTTATAATATTAAGACCTGTAAAGGAGGCCGGTTCCAATGAACCGGGCATTGTGGGGGTGCTGGGCCATTTCTCACCTTCTCCACATGTACCCAACTTTCCAAACCCATTAGGGGGTTGGAGATTCCTTAGGAATCTAGTCATCCACCCCTTTCTTTTTCCCAACCCATCCGGGTGGCGACTCCATTTTCTCTGGACTTAGGTCCATGTTCTCTAAGGCCCCGAGCCTAAACAGTGCCGAAGTCGCAAGAACCATTCCACCGGGAGGGGGGCAAAAATCCTCCCTCAGAGTGGCGACTCCACTAGGGATAAGAAAAGTTGATTCTGTTGGTCTTTATATTATTCTATTCTTTCTTATAATGATATTATCCATTGAATCATATTAGATCGCATTATGTGCATGAGTTAGAACGCCTGTGTTACCCGTGCTGTGTTATGTAAGGGATACCATACTTTCACTCAAGGTATGGAGATCGAGCATGGCATAACCACTCATAGCCTCATACAATTTGGTATATACTTGCTATGGGAACCTAAGCCTTTTAACCCAAAGACTAAAGCTCATGTAATTGGCCTAGTTACTTTCCTTAGGTTTTTACCCCAAATGCATGTTGTTTGACTATGGTTAATTTATCTTGGCTTAAATCATGGCTTATTTGGTTTGTTCTTTTTCTAATATGACCCAAGTACATTTGCAAGCTCAAATAAAAATTTTCTTTAAAATCCAAAGACCAAATCTATTTTCAAAATTTTTCAAGATGGTCTTTGGACATAAGACTTTTCTAAAAACAAATCAAAAATTATTTTGCTCATAACCCAAATACAAAGCCCAAAATATGTCTTGTCTAAAATCTTTTTACAATGGGTTTATAAACAAAATTATGTTACAAAGAGCTTGCAAAATATTTAGGTCAATTTCGAAATACCAAAAATCAATTGTGAGCCTAGTTTATACTAAGAATAATTAATCATGGGCTTGTTTTTGGCATGAATCATTAGTTTATTTTTCAAGTGAGAAATCTATTTATAATAAATCTCTTAATTTAGTTTTAATTCAATATAGCATAAAAGCTACTTTAGTTGGTTGAATGGATTAAAACCTAATTAATGGGAATTATCATGGATTGATTTCCATTTTTGAAAATATAACTATTGGTTGAAACGTCTGAGGGAATTATTCGAAAACAAGATGCCCCATGTTGGTATTTTGTTAACCATGTTACTTAGGAAAAGAGACTCGCCACTTGTGTGTGGATGTTATAAGTTTGGAAGGAACGTCCTAATTATCTTTCTTAGTTGATTGTTTGTGCATACATACATGCGTACATTTGCATCTCATATCATTGATCCTCTCTAGCTCACAGTCCTGGATTACGATAGTTCAAAAGCTTACGACAATCATACCTACGCCGGAGCCGACGAATCTAGCAACAACTCAATCTCTTTTTCACCAAAAGCAATGGAGCCTGAACAAATTCAAAGAATGGTGGATGATGCCCTTAATGCCAAGATAGAAGAAATAAAGGAGGCCATGGCCGAGACCATAAAGAATCAACTGGCTGCAATTTTAGGAAATAATGGCGAAGCGTCTGCTAGCTCCAAGAAGCCAAAGGACAAAGGGAAGGTTAAATTTGGTGAAGTAGCTTTTGATGATGATAAGGTGATCATTGATGATGATGATTGGGCTCAATACTACCAAGATCCTCAAGACAAAAAGGAGATGAAGGTTGTTGAGAAGGTAACTATTGAAAAGACCAAGACGTCTGATGTTGAGAAAATGATTGCTAATTTAAAAAAGAAATTTGAGAAGAAACTAAAAACTAAAGAAATGTCTGAAGTTGACAAATTATTTGAGCTAGATGAAGAAGTTCCATACAAATTCAAGATGCCATCTTTTGCGATGTTTGATGGAACTAGAAACCCCCATCTCCATGTGAAGTAGTATATCACTGCCATGCAGTCTGCCCGAGCTACTAAGGCTCAAACTCTAAGGTACTTCATACTCTCATTGGACTCGGTTGTCTAAAATTGGTTCAATACCTTAGATGATGGAACATAAAAGAGTTGGGATCTACTATACAAAGCCTTCATCCAACAATATGGATACAACGTTGAAATGGAAGTTACCTTAATGGAAGTTGAGTCCATTAGGCAACAGTCAAATGAGAATTTTGTGGACTATGAGAAAAGGTGGAGAAATAAGGCTACTTTACTCAAAAAGAGGCCCAATGAATCTGATCAAATAAGAATGATTGTGAAAGGGATGTTGCCTAGTCTTCGTGAAAGGTGTCTCATACACTCATCCGTGACTTCAAAGATCTTCTCCAAGCTGGTCTACAAATTGAAGAGTGGGAAAGGGTGAAGAATCGCTTTTCAATAAAAAGAAATGAGAAAGGAAATTATCAGCCTGGCAATCAAAGTACACAAAAGGAAGCTGATGTTAATACAATTGGTCAAGCAAATAGAAGGCAGTTTTCAGATTTGGGGAAGCCTTTGTCTTGGGTCTTCAACAAGCTACAAAAGAAGGGACTATTATATCCATTAACCCCATGACCTTTGCCAAATCCTTTACCCCCAAAATTTAATACTAAGGCTTTTTGTCAATTTCATCAGACTCAAGGACATGAGACTGATAGATGTACCTTATTGAAGCATGAGATCCAAGATCTAATCGATAGTAGTAAACTACCAGAGCCAGACAAGCCCAATACCAAGAATAATCATTTGCCTAAGTTTGGAAGAGTGCCTCCACCGGCAACCTTCATGGTGGGAAAAGGATTGGAAGAAGATTTTGTTTTATCCTCTTTTCAAGATGGAAATATTGAAGATGTGAAAGGAAAAGAAGCTTAATTCAATAAACTTCCCTTAACTTGAATGTTGCTTTTCAATTTTACTTTCTTTAATATTTAATTGGAACAACCTTGTTTTTCAAATTAAAATTTGTTTGAATAAATTACTTTCACAAAAATTTTTGTTGGTCTTTGTTCATTTTGATGCTCAACCAATGAGGAATCTAGCTTGATATTTATAAATTAACGTGTCTAGGCATCATGACTTGAATGACTTTACTAGATAAAGGAATTGCTCTATAGCATTGAGTTGTGTATGCTTACTTAGAGAGGTCTCCTGCATAATTACCTTTGTCTAGGTTTTAGTCAGTCTTAGAACATGCTTTGACAAACTTTCGAGGTGAAATTTTAACTCTTCTTATTTAAGAGAAAAATGATCTAGGCATTGTTTGACGAGTGATGAGATCAATTTTGTACTTGTTTAGTATGATTTTGATGTGTTTTTAGTTAATGTTTCATTTGATTTTTGTTTAAAGTTTGTTTTAAGTGTTTGATTTAGGTTAAAGTGCAAAAACTCCTTTGGATGATGAAAACAGTGAAGAAAGAGCTTGAATCAAGCAAGACATGGCCAAGTCAAATCAAACTTGGGGGTGTCCCCTCAAGAAAATCAAGGCAGAGAGTGACACACACAAGAGACACGGCCAAGCCAGTGGTGTGTCACACCCAAGGAACAAAACCAAAAAAAGAGAGGAAAATCTAGCAGTAGCTGACACTGGCAGGTGACACGGCCATAAGCTTGGCCATGTCCCATCTCATGCCCAAGAACAAAAGACAAGCAAGGAAGAAGCAAAGCTAGAGAAGCAGAAGGTGACACACCCAAGTGACACGGCCAAGCCATTGGCTGTGTCACATGACATGGCCAGGAGCTTGGCCGAGTCACCTAGAAGAAAAGAAGGAAAGAAATGGCAGAAGGAGACATGGCCAGCAAGCTTGGCCGTGTCACCTAGGGCAACCTTGAATATTTGAATTCTTTTGCAGACAAGTGGGGAACAAAGACTAGCTTTTACCAAAAGTAATATTAAACAAAAGAAAAAGCTTGCCTAATTTTATGGAAAGAAATAATTAACAAAGAGAATGTGGGAGACAAGGAAGAATGGTGTGAGTTGGAAGGCATGGGTGAGCTTTGAAAGAATTAAAAGGAGAAGGAAATGGAAGAGAGGTGGACTTTTTTGGGGAGCTCTGGATACACAGTTTTGAGCAGACTGGGAGAGGGAGAACGAGCCGACTACTGGAGCAAGAAGGAGAGTCTTGAGCTAAGTTTGAAGAAGAAGATACAACCTATACAAGACCTAAACAAAGAATCAAGGATTCAAGTGAAGAAATACAAATTATTCGCCATGGATTGTTTGGTTTCTTTTACTCATTTCTCTTGTTCTGTTTTTCTGGTTTTGAACATGAATTAATTCATTCTCTATCTAGATATTGATGAACCCTAGCTTATTTGTATGGATTGAATAATCTTATTTAATTGAATCATTTGATTGAGTTATTTTATTCTTATGATGCTTAATGATTATTTCCAACTGATAATAGCATGCTTATTGATTGGTTGCAATTTTCATATTATTGACTTAAGAAAGCTTGATATGAATTGAATATTCATAAGGGTTGAGGATTGATTGGAGTGTTAGAGATAGACTTATAAGATCCTTTGGTTTATAATTCCTTGTTTTTAATGCAAGGTCTACTCAATTATGTTTGAGAAGAGATTCCGGCATTCTACTTAGTGATTAGGGATTAATTCACTAGAGAGAGGTTTTAGTCTAAATTAGAGGAATGCCAATTCAACTCTATTATGTGATTTAATTTAATTGATTTTCATAAATATAATTGTGGCTAAGGGGATTCAATATATGGATAGTATTATTATCATCAATCCTTTTTGCATAATATTTAATTTCCCGTTACTTTCAGTTATTAAATTAATTATCTTTAATTACAAAACATCACAAAACTATTGATTTGTTAAACAACAGTTAAGATTTGCACTAGTACTTGACCTTGTCCCTAGTGGAACGATACTTCACTCACTACTTTATTACATGGGCGACCCATGCACTTGCGGTATTACTATAACATTAGGTACGCACGCACCAATGAGCTAACAACTAGTATCCAGCCAATTAAATATCAATCCCTAATTGTCCCTTTGAGCCTTCATAAAATTTTAGCTTTCTTTTCATTGGCTTACAAACCCCAATAACCTACCCTGAGCTGTTGTGATATTTTTGATAAGTCTTATGATCACTAAGATGAAGAGGCAAGAAGATCAAAGAAAGCAATGATTAGTCAAGATCATAAGGATAGTTGAAGTTCTCAAGACCTTGAAGATAGTTGAAGTTCTCAAGACCATAAGGGTAGTTGATGTTTTCAAGACCATAAGGGTAGTTGATGTTTTCAAGACCATAAGGGTAGTTGAAGTTCACTTAATATCTCCAATATATCAAGACAACATCAGAGTAACAAATTATTTATCTCTGTTAAAGAAGATTTATGTTGCTCCACTCATCCATTATTGGAAGCCCAAGTTAGTATAAACAAGACAACTCTTTTAGAGCTAGAACCAAACCAAAAAGAAAAAACAAACAAACCAAACAAAACAAAAAAAAGAAGAGAAAAAAAAAGAAAAAAAAAGAAACAACATGAAAAAAAAAGAAGAAAAATAAAACCTAAAAAGACGGTTCAGAAAGCCAACTGAGTTCTCTTTTACCTAAAGCAGCAAAAGGCTTCCATTTGGTTCATAAGGACATTTTGACTTGAATTGGTCCAACCCAACCAAAGATTCGATCAAAATCAGAGGAAAAGGAGAAAGACCATCCAGTTCTTGAAAGTTCTGTACTTGACAATCCTACAAGGAAGAAGGACAAAATGATAAAATGCTCCGAGAAAGGGAAGAGTAAGAAAAATAAAAGGAAAGAAAAGGGAGAAGAAGAAAAGAAGCGAATTTGGGTACCAAACTTTTTGCAAGGGCAAAGACTGTCCTAATCAAGATCTAGATTAATGCCAAGAAGATAGAAAGAATTTAGAGTCTAGAAAGATTGCTCCCAGCTGCCTAAAGTTCAAACAAGAAATTTGTAGTGTAAAGGTTTGTCCATTGTGTCACATCAGCTCCAACTTACAAATGACCTTCATTTAACCCATGTCCCTTATAGACCCCATTTCAAGCCTATCAAAGACCTGTTGATCTCTCTTGGTAGGTAGAGTCTATTATTGGAGATAGTTTGGATGAGCATGCATATGAGATAGACAATATTTAAATTCAATGAGACCTTTGGCCAAGTAATGTGTATGTGCCTATCTGAAGTGCAACAATTCTTGCTTAAATAGAAATGATTCCCGAGTTTAGTACTGTAACTAGGGTTGTCATGTTATAGATATGTTAATTTGGAAAAATCAAGTCCAGAGGTACATTGACATTGATTTGGCAAAGCTAACATTTGATTTCAAAATCAAAATTCAAAAAAAATTCAAAAATATTTTTGTCATACAAAACTTTCAAGTTAAGGGGAGTATGTTAAACTATCGAACCTCGAAGGGCACATTAGGCAAAGGAAATGATTACTAGTAAGGTCATGAAGAAGCTACCAACTGACATCATAATTTAAAATGGATGTATCTCTACTGTTTGGGGACTCCATTATTCATATTTTCAACATCTTGAAGATAAAAGCCATAAATGTGAAGCATTTTGTCATTCCAAAGCAAGACCTGAACGGGCATCTGGAAGGAGTCAATGAAAATACTTCAGCTGATCACCTCGGTCTGTGAGTCAATAGAACGACTGTAAGTATCATTCATGCATATAATGCATACATGAGCATATCACATCGCACTTTCTTGTCTTGTATTCCTTGTCAAAGTAAACAGCAAATACCCTGTGAAGTAAACAATAAAAAGAAGATATCAAATCAGGGGGCATAGAAGGCCCATTGCTAATGGAAGTTCCAGTCATTTTGCAAAAGAAGAAATACGTGTTTGTGTGAAAAGCTAGACAAGACAAACATCAATTAGAGCCCGCATAGAAAAATCATGGAGGGCAAGTAGAAGATATGAAGGCTAGCTAAAAAAATTGCTGAAATGTTTTACTTTGCAAAAGTGCAAAGGAAGAACAAAAAGAATGGAACATTAAAACTATCAAAAGAATGAAGATGCAAAAGACAAAAGATCAGTCCAGCTAGAAGAGCTGAAGCCAATACAGGACAAATCTCTAAGGATGAAGATCCACTTTCAAGGGTGAAGACCCGATTTACAAGGATGAAGATCCATTTTTCAAAGGTGAAGACCTGATTCCAAGGATGAAGATCCAATTTCAAAGGGTGAAGACCTGAAGTCCAAAGGATGAAGATCCATTTTCAAGGGTGAAGACCAAATCTCAAAGGATGAAGATCCATTTTCAAGGGTGAAGACCAGATCTCAAAGGATGAAAATTATTTTTCAAGGGTGAAGACCCGATCTCAAAGGATGAAGATCCATTTTCAAGGATGAAAACCTGATCTCAAAGGATGAAGATCCATTTTGAGGGTGAAAAACACAATGCATAGAACAGCGTGAGCAGTCAGACTTCTCAACTAATAAAAGGTTAGTCAAACTCAATCTCAGGTCCAAGTACCAAATCCCGGGTCCAAGTACCCAAATTCAATCTATTCTCGGGTTCAAGTACCTAAAACAAATTCAAATAATCATCTCATCAAAAATTAAGTCTTATTGCTTTTCACTCTCTTTTACTAAAGTCTCAGATCATTCAAGTAGGGGGCAAACTGTAGACCCTTAATTTTTTACCATGCCCAGTCCGTTATTTTTTTATAGTCCAAAATAATTTTTGTAGTATTTTAATCTTTATTTTAGTTAAAAATGGTGAAGTGAATAAAAATAAAAATAAACAAATAATAATAAACAAATAAATAAAAATAAAAATCGGCGACAAAAAAATTCGTCGCTGTAGACTCTTATTTTTTGACCCAATCTGGTCCAATATGTTTTATTTAGTCTCAAATGATTTTTGTTGTTTAATTGGTCCAAAATAATTTTTATTAAATAATTTTTACTTTAATATCTAATTTTTATTAAAAAATAGAAATAAACAAATAAAAGTAAAAAAAAATAAAAATCAAAATCAAAGTCGGAAAAATCGGCGATGAAAAAATTATCGCTCGGGCCCGTGGGCATTTCCCCCGCAGGAAATTCTTGCAGGCGATGTAACACCCCTTCCCGACCTACATGTGTAAGCTGAGTAGAGGCGCCACACTAACCTAATGTTGCTACCAATTTTACTTAGTCAAATTTTAGTTCCAATTTTAATAGAAATTTTGCCATAGTTTCGCCTAAAAATTGAGTCCCAAGTGTCGACAAAACTAGTTTTTTTTTTAAAACATTTTACACAAACCAATGCAAACAAAATCATTCTCAGTACACTTCCAATAAATCCCCCTTATACCCTCAACTACAACCTGCAAAAAGGATTTGTAACACCCCCATATCCAATGCCCACACACTACAACCACAACAATGTAGCATAAGTGCATCAAACATAGGGATGCTACGGTTTTCTTAACATTCAAAACACTTTAAACTTGATACAATACCCTTATCATTATACATTATAGAAAAGTAGGTCATTTACTTATAAAACAAAACATATTAGTTATATATATATATACATTTAAATATTACACAGCGGAAGTTATAAAATATGTACATATTTACAAACACTTGAGTACATATTTAAAAATATCCATATTTTTACATTATAATCATTACTTTACAAAATATAAAGAAGTATACATGATTGGCAATTCTCTTCTGATCTTTAAGTTCCCAAAATCAACTCTTCAAGGTCTACTCTCACTTGGTCTTGATGAACTCTCGGGTTCGACTCTATCAGCTCTATTACCTACGCGATTAAACACTATCGCGCTAAGCCAAGGGCTTAGTAAGATAATTCATGCTAAAATGCAATGTCACAAATTAATTACATATATCAATCAAAAGCATATTATTTATTCAATATGTTGCTTTGTTCAATGTCACATCAATATTCATATAATAGCACCATTCATTATACTCATTTAAATTTATCATTATAGCCAACAACTATGACTTTATATACGTACCCTTTCCCAACCAGGTCGGTTGCCCTCCAATCCCAAGGGTCTGCAGGAGGCAAATATGCACGTATAACATTATCAGTAACATACCTTTCCCCATCCAGGTCGGTTGTCCAAGTTCGGTTGCCCATTCCAATGGGTCCGCATGGTTCCGCAGGAGGCAAATAGGTACGTATAATACTGACTATATTGAACCTTCCTCCTACCAGATCGGTAGTCCAAGATCGGTTGCCCAACCCACTGGGTCCGCATGGTTCCGCAGGAGACGGATAGGTCCGTTCATTAAACTTATCAATACTTTTTCAATTCATTTCTTTTTCACAAGCAAGTTAAGCAATCATGCCTCAACATCTCACATTACAACAAAACCATTTTCTCATAACATCATATCATTCCCACTTCATTTCATCATTATATACAATATTCATTACATTATCTAAACACTCACATTATTATTCAATCCTATCATCAATGCATGCTTCAATCATATTTCATTTGAATCACTATAACATCTTTGGTATAACATTTCAATGTGCATTACTCATGAAACACATTACCATTCACAATGCATAACATAATATTATTCAATCTCAACAATGCAATTAGGACAATTCAACCTCTTCACAACCTAATCCAAAAGGAATATTAGCAAAATGACCATATGAATAGTACATTCTGGTTTTAGACTCCATTTTATCCTTATTTTGAAAAATTGTATAAAATAATCTACTTGACTAAAAATTCTAAAATTTTTACAGAATTTAGTTTTGTATCTTAAAATCATTCCTTTAAAATTTCAGATCAATCTGAACACAAAATCTTGGTCAAATAGTTCACCTAACCAGACTGCCCCAATTGCCCTGCATCCTGGCAGCAGTTCTGAACTTTGTGAATTTCATAAATCAAATTCAATCAACGTGGTTCCAAATTATTTTTCTCAAATACTAGACTCACTAAGCAACAACATATCCAAAATTCAATTGAATATGATTTTTCTACATTTTATTAAAAATCCCGAAATAGAGCTGTCTCAGTTAAGGTACCTGCTGGAACAGGTCTAATAAAAATAATCTTTCTAAACTCATAACCTATCCAAAATAGAATCAACATATTTTTCAGTCATTCTAGACTCATAGAGGCACAACATATCAAAAATTCACTTCAAGAACATTTTTTCTATAATTAATTAAAAATCATACAAATCACAGACTTTACTAATTGTAAAACAGAAACAATTTCACTAAACACAACTCTTACTCTTCCATCACCAACACCAACCCAACTTCTCATCTATCAAGCAAAATCAATACTTAAAATCACACCATAAGAAACTTAATCATACCATCATCAAATCACAACTCAACTCTAGCATAACTTCAAAAATAACAAGAGTAAACAAGAGCAAACTTACCAAATAATGAAATTCCTTGAAACTCCAACTTGTAACTTTGAAAACTTCCTTCACTTTGAACTTGAAATCATCAAAACCATCACTTGTTCTCTTGTTCTCTTCTCTCTTTGATGAGCCGGCCACACAACAACAAGAAGAAGAAGAAATGATGAAGAAACACAAAGTCAATAGGCATTAAATACCCATCCAAAAGAAAATTACTATAATACCCTCATCCATTTAACTAAGCTTTTGTCATATCTATACCCATTTAAGTAATTCACAACCAACACAAAAATATCCTCTTTCCTTGACTTTCCATTTTGACCACTTTATATGTTATATATATCACCATATAAGCAACATATACAAGTATCTCTAAACCCTCTTTTCTTTCCCAACCACCATACAAAAACATTCTCTTCCCATTTCTCAATTCAAACCAACAACAACAACAACAAAAAAACTTCTAGGGCATGCATAGGGATATTACAGGCGAAATCACTGTGCTATTTCGCACGCAGAAATTTTCTGCCTGCCAAATAGCTGGGCTATTTTCCGACGATTTTTTCGCCAGCGCAGTTTTTCCGCAGTATATCAACATATACCAAGAGAAGTGTTATGGTGGGTTTTGAAGAGGAAAGGAGTCAGCGGCAAATATATCAACATCATCAAGGACATGTATGAGAATGCATCCACTAGTGTGAAAACACCTGGTGGAGATACTGAGGCTTTCCCCATTACTACCGGATTGCATCAAGGTTCAGCTATGAGTCCATATTTATTTACCCTGGTTATGGACGAGCTAACCAGAAGCATACAAGACGATGTTCCTTGGTGTATGTTGTTTGCTGATGACATTATTTTAATTGATGAGACTAGTGCTGGTGTAAACCGTAAGTTGGAAGTGTGGAGAAAAACCCTCGAGGACAAGGGTTTTAAGCTAAGTAGGAGTAAAACGGAATATATGCACTATGAGTTCAGTCTAAGAAAGAAGCAGGAACATGAGGTTAAGTTGGATGGAGTTTTGGTTCCTAAAACCAAGCAGTTCAAATATTTGGGTTCGGTGTTCCAGAATGATGGCCGTATAGATGAAGATGTGGCTCACAGAATACAGGTAGGGTGGTTGAAGTGGAAGGGTACGACTAGGGTTCTATGTGATAAGAAAATACCTCTGAAAGTGAAAGGTAAATTCTATAGGATGGTTGTTAGACCTGCGATGCTCTATGGTAGTGAGTGTTGGGCACCAACGGGACAACATTTGCATAAGATGAGTGTGGCAGAAATGAGGATGCTAAGATGGATGTGTGGACATACCAGACTGGACAAAATTAAGAATGTTCATATTCGACAAAAATTAAAAACCTTTGAACTTTAATTTAGTTTTTCTAAAGCCAAAAAAACCCTATTTCATTAGTTTATCTTCCAAAAGGCTTAAAATTGTTATTTTTTCTTCTTAAAAACCTTAAAACTTTAATTGAACATATTTTTCAACGAAACTAAGATGTAAATTCTGCTTCTTTTAAAATTTTAAAGTAGGTTCGATTTAATTCAAAAAGCCTTAAAAAAACATATTTTCTACTTATAAAAACTTTAATTTATTTGTTTAAATTCATAAAATTCCATAAAATATCAAATTGATTTTCAAATTCCTAAAAATTATTCACCACGCGTGACCCTACTTCCAAAATATCAAATCCAAATTCAACTTCCAAAATTCAAAATAATGAACACTAACACTTTTAAAACCTTAAACCCTAATTTTTATGAACCCTAATCCTTTTAAAACATTAAAAAACATAAAAACCTAAATTTTACACAGTAACTTAGGAACCTAATAACCAAAAATCACAAATTAAAGTAATTTAAAGTGTCTAAAACCCTAGTTTCATGATTTCACCATTCAAATATTAATTTAGTTAATCAAAGAGTCTTACCAATCTTTTAAAACTTAAAACCCTAATTTATTTTAATTCCACAAAAAGTCACAGTAGCTATAATTGAACTTTTATTTGCTTTATTCAATTCCATACTTGATTATGCTTTGATTTATTTCTTATGCTTTAATTTATTTAATTTATCATGGATGAATGTTTATTTTATATTTTGATTAATAGCTTTGATGAATGATTTATTTATGATGAATGATTATTTACTTTTATCAATTAATTTAGATTTTCAAAAGTTGTTAGAGGTATGTTTCCACTTGGTGGGTACCTCATTAGTTAAACATCATGTAATTTAATTTGCTTTTCTATTTTAGAACCTATGTAAAGGGCATGTTTCTACCTTTTTGGTGGGTGTCCTATTTAGGCATGTGATGTAAGGACATGTTTCCATCCTTGGATGGGTGTCCATTTATTTGCTTTGTTTGGACATTGCTTTGATTTTAATATATTGATGCTTTCTTTTAATTATTGTGTGTAATATGGATAATGTTATTATATTTAAGAATTTTTAATATTAAGACCTGTAAAGGAGGCCGGTTCTAATGAACTGGGCGTTGTGGGGGGTGCTGGGCCATTTCTCACATTCCCCACACGTGCCCAACTTTCCGAACCCATTAGGGGGTTGGGGATTCCTTAGGAATCGAGTCATCCACCCCTTTCTTTTTTCCCGGCCCGTCTGGGTGGCGACTCCATTTTCTCTGGACTTAGGTCCGTGTTCTCTAAGGCCCTGAGCCTAAATAGTGCCGAAGTCGCAAGAACCATTCCACCGGGAGTAGGGGCAAAAATCCCCGCTCACAGTGGCTACTCCACTGGGGATAAGAGAAGTTGATTTCGTTGGTCTTTATATTATTTTATTCTTTCTTATAATGATATTATCCATTGCATCATTTTAAATTGCATCGTGTGCGTGAGTTAGGACGCCCGTGTTACCCGTGTTATGTTATGTGAGGGATACCATACTTTCACTCAAGGTATGGAGATTGAGCATGGCATAACCACTCATAGCCTCATACCATTTGGTATATAATTGCTATGAGAACCTCAGCCTTTTAACCCAAAGACTAAAGCTCATGTAATTGGCCTAGTTACTTTCTTTAGGTTTTACCCCAAATGCATATTGTTTGACTATGGTTAGTTTATCTTAGTCTAAATCATGGCCTATTTGGTTTGTTCTTTTTCTAATATGACCTAAGTATATTGTAAGCTCAAAATAAATTTTTCTTTAAAATCCAAAAGACCAAAACTATTTTCAAAATTTTTCCAAGATGGTCTTTGGACATAAGAATTTTTCTAAAAACAAATCAAAAAAAAATTCTTTGGCCCATGGCCCAAATACTAAGCCCAAAATCCATTTTTCTAAAATATTTTACAATGGGCTTAGAAACAAAACTATTTTCACCCTACCTTTTCTTACAAAGAGCTTGTAAAAATATTTAGGTCAATTATGAAATACCAAAAATTATTTGTGGGCCTAGTTTACACTAAAAATAAATTAACCATGGGCTCGTTTTTGGCATGAATAATTAGTTACCTTTTTCAAGTGAGAAATCTATTTATAATAAACCTCTTAATTTCGTTTTAATCTAGCATAACATAAAAGCTACTTTAGTTGGATAAATGGATTAAAACCTAATCAATGGGAATTATCATGGATTGATTTCCATTTTCGAAAATACAACTATTGGTTGAAACGTCCGAGGGAATTATTCGAAAGCAAGATACCCCATGTTGGTATTTTGTTAACCATATACCTAGGAAAAGAGACTCGCCATTCGTGTATGGATATTATAAGGTTGGAAGAAACGTCCTATTTTTATCTGTTGATTGTTTGTGCATACATGCATACATCTGTATCTCATATCATTGATCCTCTCTGGCTCACAGCCCTGGATTACGATAGTTCAAAAGCTTACAACAATCCGACTTATGCCGGAGACGAAGTGTCTAGCAACAACTCAATCAATTGCTCACCAAAAATAATGGAACCTGAACAAATCCAAAGAATGGTGGATAAGGCCCTCAACGCCAAGATGGAAGAAATAAAAGAGGCCATGGCTGAGACCATAAAGAATCAACTAGCTGCAATTTTAGGAAACAATGCGCCGAAGCATCTGCTAGCACCAAGAAAGTCAAGGGGAAGGCTAAAATTGATGAAGTAGCTTTTAATGATGAAAAGATGATCATTGATGATGATGATGATTGGGCTCAATACTACTAAGAGGTTCAAGAAAAGAAGAAAGAACCGAAGGCTATTGAGAAGGCAACTATTGAAAAGACCGAGACATCCGATGTTGAAAAGATGATTGCTAATTTAGAAAAGAAATTTGAGAAGAAGCTGAAAACCGAAGAGAAGTCTGAGATCGGCAAACTATTTGAACAAGATGAAGAGGTCCCTTATAAATTCAAGATGTCTTCCTTTGCTAAGTACAATGGCACCGAAAATCCTCATCTCCATGTGAAGCAGTATATCACTGCCATGCAGTCTGCTCGTGCTACTAAGGCTCAAACCCTAAGGTACTTCATGCTCTCATTGGACCGGTTGTCCAAAATTGGTTCAATACCTTAGATGATGGAATACAAAAGAGCTGGGATCTACTTTACAAAGCCTTCATCCAACAATACGGATATAATGTTGAGTTAGAAGTTACTTTAATGGAAGTGGAGTCCATTAGACAAAGGCCAAATGAGAATTTTGTGGACTATGTGAAGCGATGGAGAAACAAGGCTGCTTTACTCAAGAAGAGGCCCGATGAATCCGATCAAATAAGGATGATTGTGAGAGGGGTGTTACCTAATCTTCATGAGAGGATGTCTCATACACTCATTCGTGATTTCAAAGATCTTCTCCAAGCTGGTCTACAAATTGAAGAGTGGGAAAGGGAGAAGAATCGCTTTTCAATAAGAAGGAATGAGAAAGGGAACAACTAGCCTAACAATCAAAGCACACAAAAAGAAGTTGATGTTAATGTAACCGGTCAAGCAAATAGAAGGCAGTTTTCAAATCTGGGGAAGCCTTTGTCTTGGGTCTTCGATAAGCTACAAAAGAAATGGTTGTTACAACCATTGGCTCCTTGACCTTTACCTAGTCCATTACCCCCAAAATTTGATACTAAGGCTTTTTGTCAATTTCATCAGACTCAAGGACGTGAGACTAATAGGTGTACCCGATTAAGGCATGAGATCCAAGATTTGATTGATAGTGGCAAGCTACCCGAGCCGAATAAGCCCAATACCAAGGACAACCCTTTGCCTAAATTTGGAAGAGTGCCACCACCAGTAACCTTTATGGTAGGAAAAGGATTGGAAGAAGATTTTGTTTTATCCTCTTTTCAAGATGGGAATGTTGAAGATGTGAAAGGAAAAGAAGCCTAACTCAATGAACTTTCCTTAGCTTGAATGTTGCTTTTCAATCTTACTTTATTTAATATTTTGGAACTATTGTGTTTTTCAAATTTAAAGTTGTTTGAATAAATTACTTTCATCAAAATTTTTGTTAGTCTTTGTTCATTTTGGTGCTCGACCAATGAGGAATCTAGCTTGATAATTCATGAATTAATATATTTATGCATCATGACTTGAATTACTTTACTAGGTGAGGGAATGGCTCTATAGCATTGAGTTGTGTATGCTTACTTAGAGAGGGCTCCTGCATAATTACCTTTGTCTAGGTCCTAGTCAATCTTAGAACATGCTTTGACAAACTTTTGAGGCGAAATTGAACTCTGCTTATTTAAGAGAGAAATGATCTAGGCATTGTTTGGTTAGCCAACAACTAGTATCCACCCAATTAAATATCAATCCCTAGTTGTCCCTTTGAGCCTTCATAAAATTTTAGCTTTCTTTTTATTGGCTTACAAACCCCAATAACCTACCCTGAGCTGTTGTGATACTTTTGACAAGTCTTATGATTACTAAGATGAATAGGTAAAAAGATCAAAGAAAACAATGATTAATCAAGATCATGAGGATAATTGAAGTTTCAAGACCATGAAGATAGTTGAAGTTCTCAAGACCATGAAGATAGTTGAGGTTCTCAAGATCATAAGGATAGTTGATGTTCTCAAAACCATAAGGGTAGTTGAAGTTTTCCTAATGTCTCTAATATATCAACATCAACATCAGAGTAACAAATGATTTATCCCTATTAAAGAAGATTTATGTTACTCCACTTATCCATTATTGGAAGCCCAATTTAGTACAATCCAAGACAACTCTTTTTAGAGCTAAAAAAAAGAGAAAAAAGAAGAAAACAAAAGAAAAAAAAAAGAAAAAAAATAAAAGGAAGAAAGATAAAATCTAAAAAGGTGGTTCAAAAAGCCAACTGAGTTCTCTTTTACCTAAGACAACAAAAGGCTTCCATTTATGGATTTACTTGAATTGGTCCCAACACAACCAAAGGTTCAATCAAAATCAAAGAAAAAGGAGGAACACCATCCAGTTCTTAAAAGTTTTGTACTTGATAGTCCTACAAGAAAGAAGGACAAAATGATAAAAGAAACGGAAGAGTAAGAAAAGAGAAAGAAAAGGGAAGAGTAAGAAAAATAAAGAGGAAAAAAGGGAAAAGAAGAAAAGAAACAGATTTGGGTCTTAAACTTTTTGCAAGGGCAAAAACTGTCCTAATCAAGATCCAGATTAATGCCAAGAAGATAGAAGGAATTTGGAGTCTAGAAAGATTGCTCCCAACTGTCTAAAGTTCCAACAAGAAATTTGTAGTGTGAGGGTTTGTCCATTGTGTTACACCAGCTCCAATCTCAAAATAGCTTCCACTTTAACCCATGTCCCTTATAGACCCTGTTTCAAGCCTATCATAGACCTGTTGATCTCTCTTGGTAGGTAGAGTCTATTAGTGGAGATAGTTTGGATAAGCATGCATATGAGATAGACAATATTTAAACTCAAATGAGACCTTTGACCAAGCAATCTGTATGTGCCTATCTAAAGTGCAACAATTCTTGCTTAAATAGAAATGATTCCCGAGTTTAGTACGGTAGCTAGGGTTGTCATGTTATAGATATATTAATTTGGAAAAATCAAGTCCTAAGGTACATTGATATCGATTTGGCAAAGCCAACATTTGATTTCAAAATCAAAATTAAAAAAAAAAGTGTTTTTTCATACAAAGCCTTCAAGTTGTGGGAAGTAAGATGAATTGATTATTGGCAAGGTCATGAAGAAACTACCAACTGACAAGCTGAAACATAGTTTGAAATGGATACATCCCTGACTCTGCTGCTTAGGGTCTCTACCACTCATGTTTTCAACATCTTGAAGATAAAAGCCAAATGCAAAGCTTTTGATAATTTCAATGAGAGACTTTAACGAGCATCAAAAAGGAACCAATGAGAACACTTTTGCTAATCACCTCGGTCTGTGAGTCGATGGAACGATTGTAAGTATTATTCATGCATATCATGCATACATGAGCATATTACATCGCACTTTCTTGTCTTAATGAACAGCAAACACCCTGCGAATTAAAGAATCAAAAGAAGATATTGAATCAAGGGGGCATGGAAAGCCTATTCGCTTGTGGAAGCCTCAGTCACTTTGCAAAGAGAAGAAGTGCATGCTTATGCAAAGAACTAGACAAGAAAAACATCAATCAAAGCTTGCATGAAAGAAAAAATCCTTGGGGGGCAAGGAGGGATATAAGATCCAATCAAAATTGGAGAAAAAAGGAAAAGTAGTTGCAAGGGAAAAGTGGTTAAAGTGCAAAAACTCCCTTGGAAGATCAAAACAAGGAAAACATGGATCAAGCAAGACATGGCCAAGCTTGGCCATGTCACCTCAAAGGAAATCTTGGCAGAACATGATACGGGCCATGTCTCACCTAAAGGGCAAAGCCAAGAAAGACCAAGCAAAGAGAGAAGGGAAGTAGTAGGTGACACAAGCTTGGCCGTATCCCATCCTAAGCCAAGAATAAAGAAGAATCAAAGAAAAAAACACGGAAGCTGACACACCCAGGGGACACGGCCAAGCCACTGGCCGTGTCACTCCCATCTTCAAAGAACAAAGAAGACCCGATCTCAAAGGATGAAGATCCATTTTCAAGGGTGAAGACCCGATCTCAAAGGATGAAGATCCATTTTCAAGGGTGAAGACCTAATCTCAAAGGATGAAGATCCATTTTCAAGGGTGAAGTCCCCATCTCAAATGATGAAGATCCATTTTCAAGGGTGAAGACCCGATCTCAAAGGATGAAGATCCATTTTGATGGCGAAGAATCACAATGCATAAAACAGCCGGAGCAGTCAGACTTCTCAAATGATAAAAGGTCAGTCAAACTCAATCTCGGGTCCAAGCACCCATTCTCGGGTCCAAGTACCTAATCCCAGGTCTAAGTACCCAAATTAAATCAATCTCGGGTCCAAGTACCGAAATCAAATCAATCTCGGGTCCAAGTACCGAATACCGAGTCCAAAATCCAAAATTTTCTTAGGTCCAAAACCTAGAATTATCCTTGAGTCCAGAACTCGAACCGGGTCTTGAACCCAAATTTTCCTTTGGTCCAGAACCTAGAATCTCCCTTGAGTCCAGAACTCGAACCGGGTCCAGAACCCAAATTTTTCTTAGGTCCAGAACCTAGAATTATCCTTGAGTCCAGAACTTGAACTGGGTCCAGAACCCAAATTTTCTTTAGGTCGAGAACCTAGAATTATCCTTGAGTCCTGAACTCGAACCGGGTCCAGAACCCAAATTTTCCTTAGGTCCAAAACCTAGAATTATCCTTGAGTCCAGAACTCGAACCGGGTCCAGAACCCAAAACCTCAACCGTTTCATAAAAAATTAAGTCTTATTGTTTTTCACTCTCTTTCACTAAGGTTTCAGATCATTCAAGCAGGGGGCAAACTGTAGACCCTTAATTTTTGACCCAATCCGGTCCAATATGTTTTATTTAGTCTAAAATAATTTTTCTTGTCTAATTGGTCCAAAATAATTTTTATTAAATAATTTTTGCTTTAATATCTAATTTTTATTCATAAAAATATACATAAACAAATAAAAGTCAAAAAATAAAAATAAAAATCAGAGTCGGAAAAATCGACGACGAAAAAATTATCGCGCGGGCCCGTGGGCATTTCGCCCGCAGGAAATTCCTGCGGGCGAAATCACTGTGCTATTTCGCACGCAGAAATTTTTTGCCTGCGAAATAGCTTACGAGCCCGCTCCACAGGCACTGCGCAGCTAGCTGCAGCAGATTTTTTCGCGAGCGCAGTTTTTCCGCAGCAGTTTTTTTTCTGCAACGCAAATTTTCCGATGCAAATTTTTTGAAACCTAATCCAATTAGGTTTTGGTTTCTTTTTTTATTAATATTACTTAACTTAACTAATTAAAAATAAACAACCTCAAATCACTATAAATAAGGACCAAAGACAATTAAAAAAAGGGAGGAAAAAATCCAAGAGTGGTTTGAAAAATTTGAAACCAAATCAAGGAAGGAAAATAAGAAATTCAATTCAACTCTTTTCTGGAACAGCAGCAACACGATTTAGAGGATTCAAAGGCAAAAAAAGGCTTGTCTTTGAAGCTAGTTCATCCAAGAAGAATTGTTTTTGGAGAAATCATCAAAAGAAGGTATGTATTAATTAATTTTCTTTAATTGTTTTTTTTACACAGTAGCAAATTTATGAAATCAAAATTAAAAACCTATGAACTTTAATTTAGTTTTTCTAAAGCCAAAAAAACCCTATTTCATTAGTTTATCTTCCAAAAGGATTAAAATTGTTATTTTTTCTTCTTAAAAACCTTAAAACTTTAATTGAACATATTTTTCAACAAAACTAAGACGTAAATTCTGTTTCTTTTAAAATTTTAAAGTAGGTTCTATTTAATTTAAAAAGCCTTAAAAAACATATTTTCTACTTATAAAAACTTTAATTAATTTGTTTAAATTCATAAAATTCAATAAAATATCAAATTGATTTCCAAATTCCTAAAAATTATTCACCACCCGTGACCCTACTTCCAAAATATCAAATCCAAATTCAACTTCCAAAATTCAAAATAATGAACACTAACACTTTTAAAACCTTAAACCCTAATTTTTATGAACCCTAATCCTTTTAAAACATTAAAAAACATAAAAACCTAAAAACCTAAATTTTACACAGTAACTTAGGAACCTAATAACCAAAAATCACAAATTAAAGTTATTTAAAGTGTCTAAAACCCTAGTTTCATGATTTCACCATTCAAATATTAATTTAGTTAATCAAAGAGTCTTACCAACCTTTTAAAACTTAAAACCCTAATTTATTTTAATTCCACAAAAAGTCACAGTAGCTATAATTGAACTTTTATTTGCTTTATTCAATTCCATACTTGATTATGCTTTGATTTATTTCTTATGCTTTAATTTATTTAATTTCAATACTTGATTTATTTAATTTATCATGGATGAATGTTTATTTTATATTTTGATTAATAGCTTTGATGAATGATTTATTTATGATGAATGATTATTTACTTTTATCAATTAATTTAGATTTTCAAAAGTTGTTAGAGGTATGTTTCCACTTGGTGGGTACCTCATTAGTTAAACATCATGTAATTTAATTTGCTTTTCTATTTTAGAACCTATGTAAAGGGCATGTTTCTACCTTTTTGGTGGGTGTCCTATTTAGGCATGTGATGTAAGGACATGTTTCCATCCTTGGATGGGTGTCCATTTATTTGCTTTGTTTGGACATTGCTTTGATTTTAATATATTGATGCTTTCTTTTAATTATTGTGTGTAATATGGATAATGTTATTATATTTAAGAATTTTATAATATTAAGACCTGTAAAGGAGGCCGGTTCTAATGAACTGGGCATTGTGGGGGGTGCTGGGCCATTTCTCACATTCCCCACACGTGCCCAACTTTCCGAACCCATTAGGGGGTTGGGGATTCCTTAGGAATCGAGTCATCCACCCCTTTCTTTTTTCCCGGCCCGTCTGGGTGGCGACTCCATTTTCTCTGGACTTAGGTCCGTGTTCTCTAAGGTTCCGAGCCTAAACAGTGCCGAAGTCGCAAGAATCATTCCACCAGGAGTAGAGGCGAAAATCCCCGCTCACAGTCGCCGAAAGTAGTGGACGAAATCGCATTGGGCCATTTCGCCCGTAGGAGTTTCCTGCGGGCAAAATGGCCCACAGCCAATTTCACTGGCATGCCCGACACTCGCACCTCGCCTCGTAGCTCTCGCAGCCCAACACAGTTTTTGCCAGCGAAATTTTTCTGACGCAATTTTTTTCGAAACCAAATTCAATTTGGTTTCGGTTTCCTTTTCCTAATTAATGATAGTTTCCGTAAATAACTAGGATGAATCTTCGAAATTTCTTATAAATAAGACTAATAAAAAGACAATGGAGGGGGGAGAAACTTTTGGAGAAAAACTTTGAGAGATCATACTGGATTTTGAGGAGAAAAACTTTGGATTTGGACTAGAACTTGAGACTTCATATTTGAGAGGAGCAACAAGCAAGCCGTTTATAATTCATCAAAGGCAACCATCTTACCTTTGTCCTTGTTCATCCTAGAAGCAATTTTTGGTGGAACCAACAAACGAAGGTTTGAATATCTAATCTTTTTTTCCTTACAGTAGCTTCAATCATTCAATTATTTCTTTTGATTTTAAAACCTTAATTCGTTTCTTTATTTTCCAAAAATCTTAAAATTGTTTTTCTGTTTCTTCTAAAACCTAAAAATCCTAATCTACTTTCCAACTTTCCAAAACTTTAAATCGTTTTATTAATTCTCAAATCTCTAATCTGCTTTCCCATTTTTCAAAACCTTAAAACACTAAATTGATCCTTTTATTTCCAAAAACCCTAAAAAAATATTTTCTGTTTCCAAAAAACCTTAAATCGTCTTGCCAAATTCCAAAAAACTTTATAAACTCTAAATTATTTTCTGTTTCCAAAATCAAGACAGTAACCCCAAACTAGCTAATCTAAACCTTAAGTGTTCTTAAACCCTAATTCCCTTAAAATATTAAACCCTAGTTTTTCTAAACCCTAATCCTTAGAACCCTAAAACCTTATAAATTTAAATATTCAAATTCAACATAGTAAGCCTAAAAACAACAATCCAGTAGCTAATAATCATAAACCTAATGTTTTAAAGTATCCAAACCCTAATTTCATGATTTTACCACTCAAACCCTAATTTGGTTAATCAAAGAACCTTATCAATCTCTTAAATTATAAAACCTTTAATCCATTTCAATTCCCTTAAAGCTTACAGTAGCCTACACCAATTAATTCTAAAACCCTAGATATTAATTAAAGAACTTTAAACGAGAAACAGTAACCCCAATTTGTATCTTGACTTACTTTATTTTTAGATTCAATTATGTAGTTTATTATATGCTTTGATTTATTTAAGTTCAATGCTTAGATTATTTAAATCATCATGGATGAATGTTTATATTTTTGTTGATGTTTAATATCTTTGATGAATGACTTATTTATGATGAAAGGTTATTTGCTTTATCGATTTATTTTGATTTTCAAATGTTGTAAGAGGTATGTTTCCACTTTGTGGGTACCTCATTAGTTAAATATCATGTAATTTAAATTGCTTTTATATCTTAGACAAATGTAAAGGATATGTTTCTGCCTTGTGGTGGGTGTCCTATTAGTTTAGACATGGATGATGTAAGGGCATGTTTCCATCTTCGGATGGGTGTCCATTTATTTGCTTTGTTTGGACATTGCTTTGATTTTAATATAACGATGCATTATTTCAATTGTTGCGTGTAATATGGATAATATTATTATATTTAAGAATTTTATAATATTAAGACCTGTAAAGGAGGCCAGTTCCAATGAACCAGGCGTTGTGGTGGTGCTGGGCCATTTCTCAACTTCCCTACACAAACCCAACTTTCCACACCCATTAGGGGGTTGGGGATTCCTTATGAATCAAGTCATCCACCCCTTTCTTTTTCCCGGCCCATCCGGGTGGCGACTCCATTTTCTCTGGACTTAGGTCCATGTGCTCTAAGGCCTCGAGCCTAAAAAGTGCAGAAGTCACAAGAACCATTCCACCGGGAGGGGGGCAAAAATCCCCGCTCACAAACAGCTTTCCGTGCGAGGTATGGGCATTATGAGTTTTTTGTGATGCCCTTTGGATTGATGAATGCACCAGCAGCATTTAAGGGTTTGATGAACATGGTGTTTAGACCATACTTATATCAATTTATGGTGGTCTTCATTGATAATATTCTGGTGTATTCACATAATGTAGAAGATCATGATAGGCATTTGCGGATTGTATTGCAGACTTTGAGAGAGAAGCAATTGTATGCTAAGCTATCTAAGTGTGAGTTCTGGCTCGATCAGGTGGCTTTTCTCGGTCATGTGGTATCGGCAGAGGGTATTAGAGTTAATCCAAGTAAAGTTGAAGCTATCTTGAATTAGAGTCCACCTAAGACTATGATAGAGGTTAGAAGTTTTCTGGGTTTGGCAGGTTATTATCATCGATTTGTGAAGGGTTTTTCTATGATAGCAACACCACTCACCAAATTACTTTAGAAATGAGTTAGATTTATGTGGACAAATTGGTGTCAGGCGAGTTTTGAATAGTTGAGGGAGATGTTAACTTAGGCTCCTGTGCTTACTCTACTTGTAGAAGGTAAACCATATGTGGTATACAGTGGTGCTTCACATAATAGTTTAGGTTGTGTTTTGATGCAGGAGGGTAGAGTCATTGCTTATGCATCTTGACAGTTGAAGCCACATGAGCTGAATTACCCGACTCATGATTTGGAGTTAGCAGCCATAGTTTTTGCATTGAAGATTTGGCGGCATTACTTGTATAGGGAGAAGTGTTTTATTTACATTGACCATAATAGTTTGAAGCATTTAGGTATTCAGAGAGAGCTGAATCTTTGGCAGAGGTGATGGTTAGAGTTTATTAAAAACTACAACTATTTAATTGATTATCATATTGGCAAGGCAAATGTTGTTGCTGATGCCTTGAGTCAGAAGTCTTTAGCATGTTTAACTGCTTATTCACTCTTGTTGCTTGTTAAGTTGAAAGTGTTGCATGCTAGATTTCAGTCTTGTGATGATGGTGCATTTTAATGGCTCAATTAAAATTGAGGCCAGTGTTGTTGGATCAGGTTAAGGAAGCCTAGTTGGCAGATAAGAAGATCCAGAAGATTGTGTTAGATTGCCAAAAGGGGGAGAGTTGAGACTTTCATGTGAGAAATGATGGCAGTCTATGGTATAGAGATAGGTTGTGTATTCCTGATGGTGCAGGATTAAAGAGGATGATATTAGAGGAAGCATATTAGTCAGTTTATGCTATGCACCCTAGTAGTATCAAGATGTATCAAGATTTAAAACAACATTATTGGTGGTCAATTTTAAGAGGGACATATCAGAATTTATTTCCATATGTCTCACTTGCCAGAGAGTGAAAGTTGAACACCAAGTTCTTTCAGGTTTGCTTCAGCTTTTGTCAGTACCAAAGTGGAAATGGGAGCGAGTGACGATGGATTTTATGACTAGATTTCCTTTGACCCAGAAGAAGTATAATGCAATTTGAGTGATTGTTGATCAGATGACAAAGACAGCTCATTTTCTTCTAGTTCGGATGGATTACTCACTTGAGAGGTTAGTTGAGATGTATATCAGTGAGATAATGAGGTTGTGTAACACCCCTACACCCAATATACGTACACCACATAAACACACTATATAATATATGTATAGAGGATATAAGAGTGTCACAGTCCATTTTAAACAAACAATCTTTAAAACTTTACTTCAAATCATCATAAGTCAAAGTTGGCAAATTTAAAACATTTAACTTATATTATAGAAAGTAATAGATGAAACATCCCTTGTTAAAATATATATATATATATATTCATTACCCCAAAAGTTTATCCAAAACATTTGTTTAATAAGCAGCGGAAAAATGCAGCGGAATATACATATGTTTACATCAAAATCAATAAGTACAAAAATATGAAATTTATACATACTGGCAGTTTGTCTCTGATCTTGATGTCCACTAACAACTCTAATCTCAAAGTCTCAAGCCTAGACTCAACTTGGTCTAGACAAGCTCTCCAGCACAACCGGATCTACCCTGTCACCTGCGCGATGAACCACAATCGTGCTAAGCAAAATGCTTAGTGGTATAAACTTTGATTCAATAGAAATCAATGCCATGCTAATGCATAATACATATGAATATATCAACACATTACATTATATCTCAACATATTAATTATTTGCATCACATTTCATAACTCACATTAAAACAAAGACAAGTATAGGCCCAAAAAGGACCAATAAGCTATTCAAAGTTCAGAGTTACTGCCTTGGTCATAATGACACCTTGTGTCTAGCCCAGTAGGCAATATATATATATCCATGGATAATCCAACTAGATCTGAGCTTACAAACCAGTCTTTTCACTCAGTCTAGCTTCAAGGATTTATTTTTGAGGCTTACGACCTGGTCTTTTCACCCCAAAAACATTATTTTATTAGCTGGGCCCGGCTTGCCACCCGATCTTTTCACCTGCCCAGCAATTCATAGGCATGCCGCCAAATCCAGAACTCTAAAAATTGAATAACATACTAGGCACACAATTTAATCATTTATCTCATTATCAAATACTTTCATAAATCCTTTCTCGTTTCATTTCTCATAATCAAATTAGGCACATTGCCTTATTATATCATCTTTTCTCATTCTTCTCATTTATGTCAATATCAATTTGTTACATAATATTTTCACATAACTTATCACATTATTCCACATTTCTTATCATTTTCAACACATTACTCAATTGCTTTGATACATCAACATAATTCATATTATGCATATCATAACATATAACTCATTCATCAACAATATATCAAGTAACTTAACACATTTCTCAACTAAATGTGTTAAGTCCCAATGTCATGTAAATGTATGCAATCATTCAAAGCTTGTATTTACCTCTAAAAGTAACAACACCACTCTATCAACTTCCTCTTCCAGGATATCCCTCAAACCTTGGCTTGGGTAACTCAATTCTCTTCAAAACCTAATCCAAATGTGATTACACATAAGAAAATAAGGAAGAGAACTATCTCGGGCACACTATACACTTGACACACTCAATAACACGGGCGTGTCCCTGACCGTGCTTTAAACCCACAACACAGAAGCTTTGACATGCTCAGTGACATGGGCGTGTCACTGCACTTGTCAATCCTCCAACAATACAGAAGTTATGACTCGCTCAGTGACATGGGCGTGTCACTGGACGTATCAATCTTCCAACAACACAGAAGCTATGATACTCTCAGAAACCCTAAAATTGACACAAACATACCACATCCAACTATCATCTTTTAATAACCTTATCAACACCACAAAAACTCATCCAAAACCATCAACATACCATATAATACTTGAGTAAACATTAAAACAACTCAATTACAAACATCAAAACATAATCACAACTATATTTCACAACTCAAACTTACACAAACCGCAACACTTGTCTCGTTCACCAAACTTAACCCTTTTCTATTCAATCCAACCTCAAAGTTAACAAGACAAAACACTGCAAACATACTAAATCAACCATAAACATATCTACAACAACCATTCACCAAACTCAAAACACAAACTCAAAAGAAAACAAAGAAACAAGTTGGAAACTTACCAAAAGTGAAGAAAATCCTTAAAACTCCAACTTGATCTCTTGAAGTCCTTCAATCTCTTGAGTTTGGGAGCAGCAAAATTTCTTTTCCTTTGGTTGATAATGGTGGTAGGCCCTCTTGGAGAAGAAAGAAGAAGATGAAAGTCAACCACACCCTCTTCTCTTTAACCAAACAACTTTCCCCAAATCATTGTCCACCAACTATTATATTAATTTAATAATAACTCAATTATGTCATCTTCCACTAACTTCAATTAAACCTATTAAAATACTAAAAATATCTTTAGACCATAATAAGTGTATACTCTTAATTTTTGACCCAGTCCGGTCCAATATGTTTTATTTAGTCCAAAATAAATTTTGTTGTCTAATTGGTCCAAAATATTTTTTGCTTTAGTATCTAATTTTTATTAATCAAAAATAAAAATAAACAAATAAAAGTCAAAAAATAAAAATAAAAATCGGCGTCGGAAAAATCGGTGACGAAAAAATCATCGCACGGGCCCGTGGGCATTTCGCCCGCAGAAGTTGCCTACCCGCAAATTTTTTCTGCGGCCAAATGGCTTTGCCATTTCACTCCCAGGATTTTCCTGCGAGCGAAATGGCACACGCCTGCCATTTTGCCCCCAGGAATTTCCTATGGACGACGCCGGCTCCTCACCCACTGCCGCAGTTGACTGCTGCAGATTTTTTTTGCCAGCGCATTTTTTACTGCGGCAATTTTTTCGGTAGCGCAATTTTTCCGACGCAAATTTTTTAAAACCTAATTCAATTAGGTTTCGGATTCCTTTTCTTATCAATATTACTTACTGTGATTAATTAGGAATAAACCATATGAAACCTCTATAAATAAAGACCAAAGGCAATCAAATAAAGGGGGGGACAAAAATTGGACAGTAGCTTGAAAACGTTGAAACCAAATCAGTGAAGGAAAAGGAGGAATTGAATTTGATTTTTTCTGGAATAGCAGGGACACGATTAAAGCAATTCAAAGGCAGCAACTGTCTTTGTTCTTGTTCATACAAGAAGAATTATTTTTGGAGAAACTATCAAAAAGAGGTATGTGTTAATTGTTATATTTATTTTTTACAGTAGCTAAACTATGAAATTGTGTCTTTCAAAATAAAAAAAACCCTAGGATTTTAATTTAGTTTTTTCAAAGTTAAAAACACTAATACGTTACTTTATTTTCCAAAAAGACTTAAAATTGTTATTTTTACCTTTTCAAAATCTTAAAACCTTAATTGAACATGTTTTTCAACAAAACCAAAATGTGATTCTGTTTCCTCCCAAAAGCTTTAAAAATATCTTTTCTATTTATGTAAACTTCAAATCACTTTGTTTAAACTTATAAAACCTCATGAAATCATCAAATTGTTTTTCCAAATCCTAAAATCAACAAATCACTCGAAACCCTAAAATCAAAAGCCTAAAAACCTAATTCAAATACAAAACCTAAAATAATGAACCCTAACCTCCTTTAAAACTTTAAACCTTAATTTTTTCTAAATCCTAATCCTTTAAAATTTTAAATACCATAAAACCATAAATACTTTAATTTTACACAGTAGCTTAAAAACACAATGAATAACCATAACCCACAAATCAAAAGTATTTCAAAGTGTTCAAACCCTAGTTTAATGATTTCACCATTCAAACCTTAATTTGTTTAATCAAAGAGTCTTACCAACCTTTTAAAACATAAAACCTCAATATATTTTAATTCCTTAAAAAGTCACAGTAGCTTAAACTCATTAAAATCCAAAACCCCTAAATACATGAAATAAAGGATTCTAAATGGAAACAATAGCTATAACTTAGATTTTTTATTTACCTTATTCAATTTCATATTTGATCATGCTTTATTTTATTTCTTATGCTTTAATTTATTTAAATTCAATGCTTGGTTTATTTTATTTATCATGGATGGATGTTTACTTTTTATTGATATTTGGTAACTTTGATGAATGATTTATTTATTATGAATGGTTATTTACTTTTATCAATTTAATTAGATTTCCAAATGTTGTAAGAGGTATGTTTCTACTTGGTGGGTACCTCATTAGTTAAATATCATATAATTTAATTTGCTTTTCTATTTTAGAACCAATATAAAGGGCATGTTTCTACCTTTCGGTGGGTGTCCTATTTAGGCATGTGATGTAATGACATGTTTCCATCTTCGGATGGGTGTCCATTTATTTGCTTTGTTTGGACATTGCTTTGATTTTAATATAATGATGCTTTCTTTTAATTATTATGTGTAATATGGATAATGTTATTATATTTAAGAATTTTATAATATTAAGACCTGGAAAGGAGGCCGGTTCCAATGAACTGGGCGTTGTAGGGGTGCTGGGCCATTTCACACCTTCCCCACATGTACCCAAATTTCCAAACCCATTAGGGGGTTGGGGATTCCTTAGGAATCGAGTCATCCACCTCTTTCTTTTTCCCAGCCCGTCCGGATGGTGACTCCATTTTCTCCGGACTTAGGTCCGTGTTCTCTAAGGCCCCGAGCCTAAACAGTGCCGAAGTCGCAAGAACCATTCCACCGAGAGTGGGGACGAAAATCCCCGCTCATAATGGCGACTCCACTGGGGACAAGAGAAGTTGATTTTGTTGGTCTTTTTATTATTCTATTCTTTGTTATAATGATATTATCCATTGAATCATATTAGATTACATCGTGTGCGTGAGTTAGGACGCCCGTGTTACCCGTGTTGTGATATGTAAGGGATACTATACTTTCACTCAAGGTATGGAGATCAAGCATGGCATAACCACTCATAGCCTCATACCATTTGGTATATATTTGCTATGGGAACCTAAGCCTTTTAACCCAAAGACTAAAGCTCATGTAATTGGCCTAGTTACTTTCCTTAGGTTTTACCCCAAATGCATGTTGTTTGACTATGATTAATTTATATTGACTTAAATCATGGCTTATTTGGTTTGTTCTTTTTCTAATATGACCTAAGTATATTGTAAGCTCAAAAGAAATTTTTCTTTAAAGTCTAAAAGACCAAAGCTATTTTCAAAAAAAAAATTTTGGTCTTTGGACATAAGACTTTTCTAAAAACAAATCAAAAATCCTTTGGCCCATGGCCCAAATACTAAGCCCAAAATCCATTTTTCTAAAATCTTTTTACAATGGGCTTAGAAATAAAATTACTTTTATCCAACCTTTTCTTACAAAGAGCTTGCAAAATATTTAGGTCAATTATGAAATACCAAAAATCAATTGTGGGCCTAGTTTACACTAAGAATAAATTAACCATGGGCTTGTTTTTGGCATGAATCATTAGTTACCTTTTTCAAGTGAGAAATCTATTTATAATAAACCTCTTAATTTTGATTTAATCCAATATAGCATAAAAGCTACTATAGTTGGTTGAATGGATTAAAACCTAATTAATGAGAATTACTATGAATGAACTTCCATTTTCGAGAATATAACTATTGGTTGAAACATCCGAGGAAATTATTCGAAAGCAAGATACCCCATGTTGGTATTTTGTTAACCATATACCTAGGAAAAGGGACTCGTTATTCGTGGGTGGATGTTATAAGGTTGGAAGCAACGTCCTATTTATCTTTCTTTGTTGATTGTTTGTGTATACATGCATACATGCATACATTTGCATCTTATATCATTGATCCTTTCTGGCTCACAGCCCTGGATTACGATAGTTCTAAAACTTACAACAATCCGACTTACGCCGGAGATGATGTAACGACCCACCCGACCAGGTCGGCTGCCTGGCCCACTGTGGCTTACGGCCCGGCCTTTTCACCACCTGGGCACGGAGTCCGCAGGAGGCAAGCGATCGCTACAGTACTGGACAGCCCTCGCGGCCCACCCAGTAGGAATTTGTTTATTTGGCCCCAAGGGGTCGCCTCCCTGGATCGAACCCCTGACCTCCCACTTAAGAGAGCCAGCGAGAACCATCCAGTAGCATAAATGGTACTGGATGGTTCTCGCTGGCTCTCTTAAGTGGGAGGTCAGGGGTTCGATCCAGGGAGGCGACCCCTTGGGGCCAAATAAACAAATTCCTGCTGGGTGGGCCGCGAGGGCTGTCCAGTACTGTAGCGATCGCTTGCCTCCTGCGGACTCCGTGCCCAGGTGGTGAAAAGACCGGGCCGTAAGCCACTAGTGGGCCGGGCAGCCGACCTGGTCGGGGAGGGTCGTTACAGTTAAAAAGGCGACAATTGTAACACCCCCACACCCAATACATACACACTACATACACCACAATGTAGTATACATGTATCGAATATAAGGATGCTACGGATTTTTCTTACATTCAAGAAACACCTTTTAAATGATATCATAATCTTTTTCAGTATACAATATAAATAATAAGTAATTAACTTGTAAGATAAAACAAAGTAGATATAGATATGTTTATTTAGTACGCAGCGGAATTTATAAAATAGTTACATATATAAAAACATTTAAATCCATATTTACAAATATACATATTTACACATTATAAACAATACTTTACAAAACATAAAGAATTTATACATGATTGGCAGCTCTTCTCTGATCTTTAAATCCAAGAATAAACCCTTCAATGTCTACTCTCACTAGGTCTCGAAGAACTCTTGGGTTCAACTCTGTTACCTGCGTGATTAAACACTATCGCGCTAAGCCAACGGCTTAGTAAGACAAATCATGCTTATGTTATGCTTTAGTGATTATCAATCCATATTATACATGTAACATCATATATGCAAAGCAAACAACATACCATTACATTTCATAATCCAATATAAGTAGACATATCACATTTCAACATCTTTTCATATACCTCATTAGTTACTCATTAAACCATTCATGAACAACACCAAACAAAGACAAGCATTGGGCCCAAGACACACTAATATGCCATTCAATTCCCAGAGTTAATGTTTTGGTTTTGTTATCACATTTATCAATATCATATACCCAACTAGGCTTCAAGGATTAGGTTCAACCAAGCTTCAAGGGGAGCAACGCATGCTAAGCTTCAACCCAACTTGGCTTCAAGAACCAACCCAACCTAGCTTCAAGGGTTGTAACATCTCAATTAGGCTTCAAGGATTCAATTTAACCTAACTTCAAGAGATTGTTACACTTATTAGGCATGCCACCAACAACAAACTCTGAAAATGGAATAACACATTAGCCACACAATTCATTTATTATTTAGTTATCATTTCCATTCTCAATTCTCATCAACATTTAGGCAAACATGCCTTATTTCATTCAATTAAATCATCATAGCCAATCACAATGGCTTTAAATCACATTCCATATCATCTCACATATCATGATTCAACAATGATGTTAGGCAAATGATCTCTATTTTGATCCTTGACAACTCAAATGGATGATCTATTTAACATGTATTTGAGAATCTTGTTGCAGGATTATGTTGCTTCCAATAAGGTGAACAGAACCTTTCTAGCGGTCGCGCCTCACCTGAATACGACCGCTCCATACAATTACAAGATGAAACCTTATTACAGCAGGTTTCGCAGTCAGAAGCCCGACCTAAGTCGAGACCGCACATGAATAATACCGACCGCACATGAATAATAGCGACCGTCCCAAATTACGTGTCTCTCATGCATAAACCCTAAATGTAGCCAAATTTCTTTTGGTTAACTTAGAACACATTGTACACAACATAACCTCATTCAAATGGACATAATCAACATCATTAGCAATTATTTTACATGCTCATCACAATATTTTCATCACCAACATTCATTAACAATATATTTGATACCTTATCACATTTACAAACAAAAGTGTTTTAAGATTAAACAACATATGCATGTTTGTAACCATATAGTTTGTACTTACCTTTAGCACCAATTATACAACTCTAAACACTTTCTTTTCTCCAAGAATTCTTCACTTCTCAAATTAGAGCAATTTACCTTGTTCCAAAACCTAATCCAAAATAACACAATATAATTTATCACTTACCATTTCCAAAACCCTAAAACCAACATCACTCTTAACTTATCATCTTCAAATCCAAAACCAACACCACAACCAATTAAATCCAACATATAATAATCAACACAACCCTACCATCAAAAATCCACAACCAAACTCACAACCAACTTAAATAAACTAAGAGAATCAAGAGAGACTTACCAAAAATAATGAATCTTCTTGGATTTCCACTTAACCACTTGAAAACTTCTTCAATTTGAGCTTCAAATATCATCAACTCTTGTTTTCTCTCTTGCTCTCTAAGTTGGCCGGCCACACGTGAAAAGAAGAAAAGAAATTGATCAAACAAAAGTCAAATCCTCTTTTAACCTCCACCACACAATTTCCAAAAGAAGAAATACCAAAATGCCCTCTTAAACAGAATTACACTTCCTTTTATTTAGCATGCCCTTTATAGTAATTTCAATAACAACAACTAAATATCTTCTTCCACTATATCCAACACCTTGACTCTCCCTTTGACCAACATATATGCCATATATATTGCCATATACACTACATATACATCTTCTCTACACATCACTTTTCTTTCAAATAACACATGAACATTCTCTCTTTTTTTTTATCACACAACACAAACATTCAATCACATTTTAAACCAACAACAACAACAATAACAACATAATCAAAACTTCTAGGGCATACATGAGGATATTACAGATGAAGTGTCTAGCAACGACTCAATCACTTGCTCACCAAAAATAATGGAATCCGAACAAATCCAAAGGATGGTGGATGAGGCCCTCAATGCCAAGATGGAAGAAATAAAAGAGGTCATGGTCGAGACCATAAAGAATCAACTAGCTGCAATTTTAGGAAACAATGCCAAAGCATCTGCTAGCACCAAGAAAGACAAAGGGAAGACTAAAGTTAGTGAAATAGCTTTTGATGATGATAAGGTGATCATTGATGATGATGATTGGGCTCAATACTACCAAGATCCTCAAGACAAAAAGGAGCCGAAAGTTGTTGGGAAGGCAACTTTTGAAAAGACCGAAACTTCTGATATTGAAAAGATGATTGTTGATTTAGAAAAGAAATTTGAGAAGAAATTGAAAACTGAAGAGGTGTCTGAGATCGATAAAATATTTGAACAAGATGAAGAAGTCCCGTACAAGTTCAATATGCCATCCTTTGCAAAGTACAATGGCACCGGAAATCCTCATCTCCATGTGAAGTAGTATATCACTACCATGCAGTCTGCCCGAGCTACTAAGGCTCAAACCCTAAGGTACTTTATGCTCTCATTGGACCATGTTGTCCAAAATTGGTTCAATACCTTAGATGATGGAACACAAAAGAGTTGGGATCTACTTTACAAAGCCTTCATCCAACAATATGGATATAATGTTGAGTTAGAAGTTATCTTAATAGAAGTTGAGTAAATTAGGCAAAGGCCAAATGAGAATTTTGTGGACTATGTGAAGAGATAGAGAAACAAGGCTGCTTTGCTCAAGAAGAGACCCGATGAATCCGATCAAATAAGGATGATTGTGAGAGGGGAGTTACCTAATCTTCGTGAGAGGATGTCTCATACACTCATCTGTGATTTCAAAGATCTTCTCCAAACTGGTCTACAAATTGAAGAGTGGGAAAGGGAGAAGAATCGCTTTTCAATAAGAAGGAATGAGAAAGGGAACAACTAGCCTAACAATTAAAGCACACAAAAAGAAGTTGATGTTAATGTAACCGGTCAAGGGAATAAAAGACAATTCTCAGAATTGGGGAAACCTCCATCTTTGGTTTTTAGCAAGCTGCAAAAGAAAGGGTTGTTGCAACCGTTAGCTCCTCGACCACTACATAATCCACTGCCACCAAAATTCAAAGTCGAGGCCTTTTGTCAATTTCATCAAACGCGAGGGCATGAAACAGATAAATGTGCTCGTTTAAGGCATGAGATCCAATATTTGATTGATAGTGGTAAGCTACCCGAGCTGGATAAGCCCAATACCAAGAACAACCCTTTGCCTAAATTTGGAAGATTGCCACCACCAGTAACCTTTATGGTGGGAAAAGGATTAGAAGAAGATTTTGTTTTATCCTCTTTTCAAGATGGGAATGTTGAAGATGTGAAAGGAAAAGAAGCTTAAACTCAACAAACTTTCCTTAGCTTGAATGTTGCTTTTCAGTTTTACTTTCTTTAATATCTAAATTGGAACAATCTTGTTTTTCAAATTTAAAGTTGCTTGAAATAAATTACTTTCATCAAAAATTTTGTTGGTCTTTTTTCATTTTGGTGCTCAACCGATGAGGAATCTAGCTTGATGTTCATAAATTAATATATTTATGCATCATGACTTGAATGACCTTACTAGATGAGGAAATTGCTCTATAGCATTGAGTTGTATATGCTTGCTTAGAGAGGGCTCCTGCATAATTATCTTTGTCTAGGTCCTAGTCAGTCTTAGAACATGCTTTGACAAACTTTCGAGGCGAAATTGAACTCTGCTTATTTAAGAGAGAAATGATCTATGCATTGTTTGGTTAGCCAACAACTAGTATCCACCCAATTAAATATCAATCCCTAGTTGTCCATTTGAGCCTTCATAAAATTTTAACTTTCTTTTAATTGGCATATAACCCCAACAACCTACCTTTAGTTGTTGTGATACTTTTGACAAGTCTTATGATCACTAAGGTGAAGAGGCAAAAAGATCAAAGAAAGAAATTATTAGTCAAGATCATGAAGATAGTTGAAGTTCTCAAGACCATAAGAGTAGTTGATGTTTTCAAGACCATAAGGATAGTTGATGTTTTCAAAACCATAAGGGTAGTTGAAGTTCCCTTAATATCTCCAGTATATCAAGACAACATCAACATCAGAGTAACAAATGATTTATCCCTATTAAAGAAGATTTATGTTACTCCACTCATCCATTATTGGAAGCCCAAGTTAGTGCAAACAAGACAACTCTTTTAGAGCTAGAACCAAACAAAAAAAATAAAAAGAAAAAAAAAGAAAAGAAAAGAAAAAGAAAAGAAAAAAAGAAGAAGAAAAAAAAGAAAAAAGAAGAAAAAGAGAAAGAAAAGAAAAAAGATAAAACCTAAAAAGGCGGTTCAAAAAGCCAACTGAGTTCTCTTTTACCTAAGACAACAAAAGGCTTCCATTTGGTTTATAAGGACATTTTAACTTGAATTGGTCCAACCCAACTAATGATTCGATCAAAATCAGAAGAAAAGGAGAAAGACCATCCAGTGCTTAAAAGTTCTACACTTGACAGTCCTACAAGGAAGAAGGACAAAAGGACAAAATGCTCAAAGAAAGGGAAGAGTAAGGAAAGTAAAGAGAAAGAAAAGGGAAGAGTAAGAAATATAAAAAGAAAAAAAGGGAAAAGAAGAAAAGAAACGAGTATGGGAACCAAACTTTTTGCAAAGGCAAAAACTATCAAGCTCCGGATTAATGCCAAGAAGATAGAAGGAATTTGGAGTCTAGAAAGATTGCTCCCAACTGTCTAAAGTTCCAATAAAAAATTCGTAGTGTGAAGGTTTGTCCATTGTGCCACACCAGCTCCAATCTCAAAATGGCCTTCACTTTAACCCATGTCCCTTATAGACCCCATTTCAAGCCTATCAAAGACATGTTGATCTCTCTTGGTAGGTAGAGTTCATTAGTGGAGATAGTTTGGATAAGCATGCATATGATATAGGCAATATTTAAACTCAAATGAGACCTTTGGCCAAGTAATGTGTATGTGCCTATCTGAAGTGCAACAGTTCTTGCTTAAATAGAAATGATTCCTGAGTTTAGTACGGTAACTAGGGTTGTCATGTTATAGATATGTTAATTTGGAAAATCAAGTTCTGAGGTACATTGATATTGATTTGGCAAAGCCAACATTTGATTTTAAAATCAAAATTCAAAAAAAAATGTTTTACAAAGCCTTCAAGTTAAGGGAAGTATGTTGAACCTCCAAAGGACATATTGGGCAAAGGAAATGATTATTGGCAAGGTCATGAAGAAGCTATCAACTGACATGCTGAAACATAGTTTGAAATGGATGTATCCCTGACTCTGCTGCTTAGGGTCTCCACCACTCATGTTTTCAACATCTTGAAGATAAAAGCCACAAATGCAAAAGCTTTCGATCATTCCAATGCAAGACTTGAACAAGTGTCAAAACAGAACCAATAAGAACACTTCTGCTGAACACCTCGGTCTATGAGTTGATGGAACAACTGTAAGTATTATTCATGCATATCATGCATAAATGAGCATATCACATCGCACTTTTTTGTGTTGTGTTGTCTATTCCTTGGCAAAATGAACAGCAAACACCTTGCGAAGTAAAGAATCAAAAGAAGATATCAAATCAGGGGGGCATAGAAAGCCCATTGCCTAAGAAAGCTCCAGTAATCTTGCAAAGAGAAGAAATACGTGCTTGTGCGAAGAACTAGACAACAATAACATCAATCAGAGTCTGCATGGAAAAATCATGGGTTTGAGCCTACACAGGGGGCAAAGTTTCTCCTTTTCAATTTTTTTAGTTTATATATAAAACATTTTCAAACTCACTTGAAATATCTCGCCACGCAAGGGGAAAAGGAGAGGATACGAGGTCCAATTAAAGATAGCTGAATTTTTGCAAAAAGGAAGAACAAAAGAATGGAACATTAGAACTCTCAAAAGAATGAAGATGAAAAAAACAAAAGATCAGTTCAGTTAAGAGAGCTGAAGCCAGGGTAAAGACCCGACCTCCAAGGATGAAGATCCATTTGCAAGGGTAAGACCCGATCTCAAAGGATGAAGATCCATTTTGAGGGTGAAAAAACCACAATGCATAGAATAACAGGAGCAATCAGACTTCTCAAATGATAAAAGGTCAGTCAAACTTAATCTCGGGTCCAAGCACCCATACTCGGGTCCAAGTACCCAATCCCGGGTCTAAGTACTCAAAATCAATTCAATCTTGGGTCCAAGTGCCCACTTTAGGGTCGAGTATCCCAATCCAGTTTAGGATCAAGTATCCAAATCCAGTTAGGATCGAGTATCTCAATCTAGTTTAGGATCGAGTATCCCAATCCAGTTAGGATCGAGTATCCCAATCCAGTTTAGGATCGAGTATCCAAGTTAGGATCGAGTATCCCAATCCAATTTAGGATCAAGTATCCAAATCCAATTTAGGGTTGAGTATCCCAATCCAGTTTAGAATCGAGTATCCAAATTCAGTTAGGATCGAGTATCCCAATCCAGTTTAGGATTGAGTATCCAAGTTAGGGTCGAGTATCCCAATCCAGTTAGGATCGAGTATTCAAATCCAGTTAGGATCGAGTATCCCAATCCAGTTTAGGATCGAGTATCCCAATCCAATTTAGGATCAAGTATCCAAATCCAGTTTAGGATCGAATATCCAAATCCAATTTAGGATCGAGTATCCAAATCCAGTTAGGATCCAGTATACAAGTCCAAGTTAGGATCAAGAATCCCAATCCAAGTTAGGATCAAGTATCCAAATCCAATTTAGGATCCAGTATCCAAATCCAGTTAGGATCGAGTATCCCAATTCAGTTTAGGATCGAGTATCCAAATCCAGTTTAGGATCGAGTATCCAAGTCCAGTTTAGGATCTAGTATCCAAATCCAGTTAGGATCAAGTATCCCAATCCAGTTTAGGATCGAGTATCCAAAGCTAATTTAGGATCGAGTATCCTAATCCAGTTTAGGATCGAATATCCGAGTCTAGTTTAGGATCGAGTATCCAAATCTCTCGGGTCCAAAACCCAAATTTTTCTTAGGTCCAAAACCTAGAATTATCCTTGAGTCTAGAACTCGAATCGGTTCCAGAATCTAATTTTACTGTTAGGTCCAGAACCTAGAATTATTTCTAAGTCCAGAACTTAGCTCTGGTAAAGAACCCAAATTTTCTTTAGGTCCAGAACCTAGAATTACTTTTAAGTCCAGAACTTAGCTCGGGTCTAGAACCCAAAGTACCATTAGGTCCAGAACCTAGAATTATCCTTAAGTCCAGAACTCGAACCGGGTCTAGAACCCAAATTACCATTAAGTCCAGAACCTAGAATTGTTACTAAGTCTAGAACTTAGCTCGGGTCCAGAACCCAAATTTTCCTTAGGTCCAGAACCTAGAATTATTCTTGAGTCCAGAACTCGAACCGGGTCCAGAACCTAAATTTTCCTTAGGTCCAGAACCTAGAATCTCCCTTGAGTCCAGAACCCAAAACCTCAACCATCTCAAAAATTAAGTCTTATTACTTTTCACTCTCTTTCACTAAAGTTTCAGATCATTCAAGCAGGGGGCAAACTATAGACCCTTAATTTTTGACCCAGTACGATCCAATATGTTTTATTTAGTCCAAAATGATTTTTGTTGTCTAATTGGTCCAAAATAATTTTTGTTAAATAATTTTTGATTTAGTATCTAATTTTTATTAATAAAAAATAAAAAATAAACAAATAAAAATAAAAATAAAAATTGGCGTCAAAAAAATCGTCTCGCGGGCCCTGGGCATTTCGCCCGCAGAAGTTGCCTGTGGGCAAAATGGCCCAAGCCATTTTTCTCTCGCAGGATTTTCTTGCGAGCGAAATGGCACACTCCATTTCTCCCACAGGAAATTCCTGCGGGCGACAATCGCTCCTCGCCCACTGCCGCAGTTGATTGCGGCAGATTTTTTTTGCCAGCGCATTTTTTCCTGCAGCAATTTTTTCGATGTAAATTTTTTAAAACCTAATTCAATTAGGTTTCTGTTTCCTTTTCTTATCAATATTACTTGCCGTGATTAATTAGGAATAAACCATATGAAACCTCTATAAATAAGGACCAAAGGCAATCAAATAAAGGGGGGGGACAAAAATTGGACAGTAGCTTGAAAACGTTGAAACCAAATCAGTGAAGGAAAAGGAGCAATTGAATTTGATTTTTTCTGTAATAGTAGGGACACGATTAAAGCAATTCAAAGGCAGCAACTGTCTTTGTTCTTGTTCATCCAAGAAGAATTATTTTTGGAGAAACTATCAAAAAGAGGTATGTGTTAATTGTTATATTTATTTTTTACAGTAGCTAAACTATGAAATTGTGTCTTTCAAAATAAAAAGCCCTAGGATTTTAATTTAGTTTTTTCAAAGTTAAAAACACTAATACGTTACTTTATTTTAAAAAAAAAAACTTAAAATTGTTTTTTTTACCACTTCAAAATCTTAAAACCTTAATTGAACATGTTTTTCAACAAAACCAAAATGTGATTTTGTTTCCTTCCAAAAGCTTTAAAAATACCTTTTCTATTTATGTAAACTTCAAATCACTTTGTTTAAACTTACAAAACCTCATGAAATCATGAAATTATTTTTTCAAATCCTAAAATCAACAAATCACCTGAAACCCTAAAATCAAAAGCCTAAAAACCTAATTCAACTCCAAAGCCTAAAATAATGAACCCTAACCTCCTTTAAAACTTTAAACCTTAATTTTTTCTAAATCCAAATCCTTTAAAATTTTAAAAAACAAAAAAACATAAATACTTTAATTTTACACAGTAGCTTAAAAATCAATGAATAACCGTAACCCACAAATCAAAAGTATTTCAAAGTGTTCAAACCCTAGTTTCATGATTTCACCATTCAAACCTTAATTTGTTTAATCAAAGAGTCTTACCAACCTTTTAAAACATAAAACCTCAATCTATTTTAATTCTTTAAAAAGTCACAGTAGCTTAAACCCATGAAAATCCAAAACCCCTAAACACATGAAATAAAGGATTCTAAATGGAAACAATAGCTATAACTTAGATTTTTTATTTACCTTATTCAATTCCATATTTGATCATGCTTTGTTTTATTTCTTATGCTTTAATTTATTTAAATTCAATGCTTGGTTTATTTTATTTATCATGGATGGATGTTTACTTTTATTGATATTTGGTACCTTTGATGAATGATTTATTTATTATGAATGGTTATTTACTTTTATCATTTTAATTAGATTTCCAAATGTTGTAAGAGGTATGTTTCCACTTGGTGAGTACCTCATTAGTTAAATATCATATAATTTAATTTGCTTTTCTATTTTAGAACCAATGTAAAGGGCATGTTTCCACCTTTCGGTGCGTATCCTATTTAGGCATGTGATGTAAGGACATGTTTCCATCTTCTGATGGGTGTCCATTTATTTGCTTTGTTTGGACATTGCTTTAATTTCAATATAATGATGCTTTCTTTTAATTATTGTATGTAATATGGATAATGTTATTATATTTAAGAATTTTATAATATTAAGACCTGTAAAGGAGGCCGGTTCCAATGAACCGGGCATTGTGGGGGTGCTGGGTCATTTCACACTTTCCCCACACGTACCCAACTTTTCGAACCCATTAGGGGGTTGGGGATTCCTTAGGAATCGAGTCATCCACCCCTTTCTTTTTTCCATGCCCGTCCGGGTGGCGACTCCATTTTCTCCGGACTTAGGTCCGTGTTTTCTAAGGCCCCGAGCCTAAACAGTGTAGAAGTTACAAGAACTATTCCACCGGGAGTGGAGGCGAGAATTCCTGCTCACAATAAGACATTAACTTGTATATATATTGTATATATCTCTATATATACAACATATACACACTCCTTCTTCTTATCTTTTCACTTAATTACACATACACTTAAAATCATATAATTCAATTTTAACAATTAATATTTCCAAAAATTTTAAGGTATTGTTTGGGATATTACAATTCTCCCCCTCGACAAATAAATTTCGTCCTCAAAATTGCATGTTCTGAACTCTGAAATAACTAGGGATACTGATCTCGCATCACTTGCTCTCTCTCCCAAGTTGCCTCTTCCTTAGCATGATTCTTCCAAAGAACCTTCACAAGTGGCACTTTTTTATTTCTCAACTATTTCACTTCATGTGCCAAAATAGCCACTGGTTCTTCTTCAAAAGTCAGATCCGGACTCACCTCAATAGATTCCACTAATAAAATATGAGATGGGTCTGACATGTACTTCCGTATCATAGAAACATGGAAGACATTGTGAATTCTATCAAATTCAGGCGGCAAAACGAGTCTATAAGCAACTGGTCCAACTACTTCCAGTACCTCATAAGGCCCAATGAAATGAGGGCTCAGCTTCCCTTTGTGGCCAAATCTCAAAATTCTCTTCCAAGGAGACACTTTCAAAAATACTTTATCTCCTACATTGAACTCTATGTCTCTCCTCTTCAAATTTGAATATGATTTCTGTCGATCTTAAGCTGCTTTCAAATGATCCTGAATTATCTTCACTTTCTTTTCCGTTTCTTTAATCAAATCGAGACCAACCAACTTAACTTCTCCAACCTCATCCCATCATAGAGGCATCCTGCATCTTCTACCATACAATGCCTCATAGAGTGCCACTCTAATACTGGACTGATGACCATTGTTATATGCAAATTCCATCAATGGCAAGATTCTGTCCCAACTCCCAGAGAAATTAATGACACAACTTCTCAACATATCCTCTAAATTCTGTATCACTCTCTCTGACTGCCCATCTGTCTGAGGAAGAAAAGCAATGCTAAAATGTAACCGAGAACCCAAGACATCATGCAAACTCTTCCAAAACCTTGAAGTAAACCGAGGATCTCGATTCGACACCAAAGAAATTGGGACTCCATGCAATCTTACTATTGCACTAATATACAGCTCAGCCAACTTCTCAAGAGAACAATCCATTCTAACTGGAAGAAAATGAGCTGTCTTCTTCAATCGATCAACAATCACCCAGATTGCATCATGTTTCTTCTGAGTCAAAGGCAAACCAGTCACAAAATCCATCGTTACACGCTCCATTTCCATTCTGGCACTAATAAAGGTTGGAGCAACCCTGAAGGAACTTGGTTCTCGACCTTCACTCTCTGACAAGTGAGACATTTGGATACAAACTCCGCTATGTCCCTCTTCATACCAGACCACCAATAATATTGCTTCAAATCATGATACATCTTAGTACTCCCAGGGTGCATAGCTAAAGCCGACTGATGTGCTTCCTCTAATATCATCTTTTTCAATCTTGCATCATTAGGAACACATAATCTATCTTTATACCATAAACTGCCATCACTTCTCACATGAAAATCTCGGCTCTCACCCTTTCGACAATCTAAAATAACTTTCTGAATTTTCTCATCTACCAATTGAGCCTCTCTAATAAGATCCAACAACACTGGTCTCAATTGCAACTGAGCCAACAAAGCACCATCACTACAAGGCTCGAAACTAGCATGCAAAGCTCTTAACTCAATAAGCAACAAGAGTGAATAAGCAGCTAAACCTGCCAAAGACTTCCGACTCAAGGCATCAGCAACTACATTTGCCTTACTAGCTGATAATCAATGAAACAGTCATAGTCTTTAATCAACTCCAACCATCGTCTCTACAGAAGATTCAGCTCTCTCTGAACACCCAAATATTTTAAACTCTTGTAATTTGTATAAATGAAACACTTGTCCCCATAAAGGTAATTTCGCCAAATCTTCAGAGCAAACACTATGGCTGCCAATTCCAAATCATGTGTCGGGTAATTTAACTCATATGACTTTAACTGCCAAGAAGTATAAGCTATGACTCTACCCTCCTGCATCAAAACACAACCTAAACCATTATGTGAAGCATAACTGTAAATCACATATGGTTTACCTTCCACAGGCAAAGTAAGAATAGGAGCTTGAGTCAATAACTCCTTCAACTGCTCAAAACTTGCTTGACACTGCTCTGTCCACACGAATAACCTCTCCAACATCTTATCAATGAAGGGTAAAGGAAAATGGTCTTTCCTAGTTGCATCATTCAATTTCCTGTAGTCTATGCAAACCCTCCAACCGGTAACTGTTCTTGTTGGAATCAGCTCATCATTTTCATTAGGGACCACCGTCACCCCTCCTTTCTTCGGTACTACCTGGACTGGGCTCACCCAAGAACTATCTGAGATCGGATATGTAATCCCTGCATCAAGTAGTTTTATCAGTTCAACCTTCACTACATCTTTCATCTTTGGGTTTAGTCTCCTTTGTGGTTGCACTACTGGTTTGAATTTGTCCTCCATCAGTATCTTATGAGTGCAATAGGATGGACTGATACCCTTGATTCTTGCTATCTTCCAAGCTATCACTTGCTTATGTTTCTGCAACAACTGAATAAGCTTCTCCTTTTGCTCAAAAGATAGGTGGGAACTCAGAATTATTGGCAGTTTCTTTTTCTTCGCCAGAAATCCATACTCAAGGTGATCTGGAAGGGGCTTCAGTTCCAAGTTGGGTGGATCAATCACTGATGGTTTTGGCTTTTCTTCCTTTGGCATCTCAATAGTCTCATATGCCCTGCATTTGAACGATTTGCTTGCTTCAAGAAAAGCAAGCTGCTCCATTGCTTCTTGACCCTCAACATTTTCCTGCAATAAACACAACTCAAGGGGATCCTTGGAAACAATGTTAGTAACACAATTTACGGTCTCATGCTCAACAACATCATTGCATGATTCCGCTTCATCAAGTGAAAGTGAATGTTTTATGGCATCATGTATCCTAAAAATAACTTTCTCATCACCCACTCTCAAAGTTAATGTGCCATCATGAACATCGATAAGGGCACGGGCTGTATTTAAAAATGGTCTACCAAGAATAAGTGAAACATCTGCATCCTCATCAATATCAATGACAACAAAATCATTGGGGAAAATGAAATCCCCGACTTTTACCAACACATCTTCTATAATGCCACGAGGGTGGACTACTGACTTATCAGCAAGTTGGATGGTCATGAATATTGGTTTAGGTTTACCAATGCCTAATTCTTTGAAAATTTTATAGGGCATAACACTTATGCTAGCCCCCAAATCAGCTAATGCACTCTTGACCTCAAGGTTACTGATTAAACATGGAATGGTAAAACTACTTGGATCTTTTAACTTCTTAGGTAACCTCCTTTGCAAAATTGCTGAACTCTTTTCAGATAACTGCACTAAAGACACTTCCTCAAGTTTCCTTTTGTCAGAAAGGATATCTTTCAAAAATTTAGCATATTTAGGCATCTGTGACAAAGCTTCAGTAAATGGAATATTAATGTGCAATTGTTTAAAAAGTTCAAGAAACTTACCGAACTGAGCATCAATCTTGTTCTTGTTCAACCTTGCCGGATAAGGTACTCTAGGTCGGTATTCCTTCAATATAGGGCTGCTTTCTTGTGGCTACTTCTCTCTCTGACTTTCTAGTGCAGCTTTCTCTCCCGAAGTGACAGGAGGATCATCTTCTTTTTCTTTTTCTTGTACTTCAGCCCCTTTTCTCTTCCACATTACCCTTGATCTCTTTTCCACTCCTTAGTGTAATTGCCTTAAGTTGCTCTTTAGGATTTGCCTCAGTGTTGCTAGGTAAACTCCCTTGTGGTCTCTCACTGAGCATCTTACCTGATTCTCCAAATTATGAATAGAGGCTTGCTGATTTCTTAGGTTGGTTTCAGTTGATTGGAGCCTAGTTTCAGAAGCTGCTATAAATTTCTCCATCATGTCCTCCAAACTACTCTTTCTTGGAGGGGCTGCTTCTTAATGTTGGGACTGCTGGAATCCAGGGGGAGGTCTTGGATTATTTTGGTTATTCCATGAGAAATTTGGATGATTTCTCCACCCCGGATTGTATGTGTTGCTGTAGGGGTTATTCTGTTGTTGCCTTGGCATATTTCCCACATAATCTAATTGCTCTTACCTAGCAAACATATTGCCACTTTGGCAATCTTGACTTTGATGTCCATCCCCACACCATTCACAAGACATCACTTGCATTACTTTCTCAGAAGAAGAGGCCAAGGAATCAAATTTTTTATTCAATGCTTCCAAATGGGCTGTCAAAGCCACCACAGAATCTAATTGGTGTGAACCCATGACCTTCAGCTTTCCTTGCTCCCTTGGGGCTTGCCACTGATAATTGGTGATAGCCATGTCTTCAATTAAATCCCTTGCTTGTTCAGGTGTCTTGTTGTTTATGGTACCACCAGCTGCTGCATTAATGGATTGCTTACTTACATAATTCAACCCATTGTAAAATGTTTGAATTTGAAGCCATAGTGGAAGTCCATGATGAGGACACCTTCTCAGCAAATCTTTAAATCCTTCCCATGCATCATAAAGAGTCTCACCATCTTGCTGCAGGAAGGATGAGATATCATTCCTCAACTTAGCAGTTTTGGATGGTGGGAAGTATTTCTCTAAGAATTTCTCTGCCAACTGATCCCATGTGGTGAAGGTTCCTAGAGGAAAAGATTTTAGCCACTTCTTTGGTCTATCTCTAAGGGAAAATGGGAACAACCTCAGCCTATTTACATCATCTGAGACATTATTTATCTTGAATGTGTCACATATTTCCAGAAAATTCTCAATATGTGCATTAGGATCTTCATCAGGAAACCCATCGAACTGACAAATCTGCTGCACCATTTGAATTACATTTGCTTTTATTTCGAAGTTGTTTGCAGCAACTGTTGGCCTCCGGATACTAGATTCAGCTCCATTGAGATTGGGCTTAGCAAACTCCTGCATTATCCTTGGCCCAGCTCCTTCCATCACTTCAAACTCTTCTTCTTCGTCTATTTCCATATTTATTTCTGTTTTTGTGTCTTCCAAAACTGCCTCCCCTTCTTCCTTTCGCTTTCTCCTTAATGTTCTTTCTAGCTCTGGATCTAATTCAAATAGTTGGGATGAGCTACATCTGGTCATAAACGGGAAGGAATACCTAAAATGATAATCAACAAGCAAGAACCAATGTCAAAAACAAATAAAAATAAAAACTAAATCAACAGTCTTGATTATATTACTAATATTGAAACCGTTGTCCCCGGCAGCGGTGCCAAAAACTTGGTGCGTCGCGCCTAGTGCTATAGCAATTACAGCAAGTGCACGGGTCGCCCAAGTAATAAAGTAGTGAGTGAGTTATCATTCCACTGAAGACAAGGCCAAGTACTAGTACAAATCTTAACTATTGTTTAGCAAATCATTATTCTTGTGATGAGTTTTGTAATTGAAAATAATTAACTTCAATAAATGAAAGTAAAGATAAATTGTGTGTTGTGCAAAAAGGATTGATAATAATAATACTATCTAGATATTGAATCCCCCTAGCCTCAATGATATTTATGAACAATCAATTTAGTTAAATCATTCAATAGAGTTGAGTTGGCATTCCTCTAAATTAGACTAAAACCTCTCTCGAGTGAATTAATCCCTAATCACTAAGTAGAGTGCCGGAATCTCTTCTCAAACACAATTAAATAAATCATGCATTAAGAACAAGGAACTATAAATCAAAGGATCTTGTAAGTCTATCTCTAGCACCCCAATCAATCCTCAACCCTTATGAGTAATCAATTCATATCAAGCTTTCTCAAGTCAATAATATGAAAATTGTAACCAATCAATAAACATGCTATTATCAATTGGAAATAAATCATTAAGCATCATAAGAATAAAATAACTCAATCAAATGATTCAACTAAATATAATTATTCAATTCATACAAATAAGCTAGGGTTCATCAATATCTAGATATAAAAGGAATTAGTTCATGTTCAAAACTAGAAAAACAGAACAAGAGAAATGAGTAAAAGAAACCAAACAATCCATGGCGAATAATTTGTATTTCTTCACTTCAATCCTTGATTCTTGGTTTAGGTCTTGTATAGGATGTATCTCCTTCTTCAAACTAAGCTCAAGACTCTCCTCTTTGCTCCAGCAGTTGGCTCCTTCTCCCTTGTTCCAGCCTCCACGTCCAAGCTCAGAATCCCCTTAAAACTCCCTCTTCTTCTCTTTTTATTCCCCTCCAAAACTCAAGCCATGCTTCCCAACTCACACCACTCTTTCTTGTTCTCCACTCTCTCTTTGTTTTGTATTTCTTTTGGCAAAAGTAATTGGTTTGTCTCCCATTTGTCCCTCAATTCATACAGAAGAATTCAAGTTTTTATAGGGTGACACCGCCAAGCCATGAGTGGCTTGGCCGTGTCTCTTGTTTTGCTTTGGGACACGGCCAAGCTTGCTGGACGTGTCACCTTCTGCCCCTCTTCCTTTCTTTCTTTTCTCTTTGTTTCATGAGGTGACACGGCCAGTGGCTTGGCTGTTCACTTGGGTGTGTCACCTTCTGTTTCTTCATTTTGCCAATTCTCTTCTTTGCTTCCAATGGGTGACACGGCCACTGGCTTGGGCGTGTCACCTGGGTGTGTCAGCTACTGCTTCTCTTCTTTCCTTCTTTACTTGGTTTTGTTCCTTGGGTGAGACACGGCCAGTGGCTTGACCGTGTCTCTGGGTGTGTCAGCTACTGTCATGGATTTCATTTGAGGGACACGGCCAAGCCAGCCAAGCTTGCTTTGGCTTGGCCATGTCTTGCTTGCTTCATGCTTTTTCTTTATTGTTTTGATCATCCAAGGGAGTTTTTTGCACTTTGACCTAAAACAAACACTTTAAACAAACTTTAAACAAAAATCAAATAAAACATTAACTAAAAACACATAGAAATTATACTAAAAACAAGTATAAAAATGCTCTTATCATGGATGTTATAAGGTTGGAAGGAACGTCCTAATTATCTTTCTTTGTTGATTGTTCGTGCATACATGCATACATGCATCTCATATCATTGATCCTTTTTGGCTCACAACCCTGGATTACAATAGTTCTAAAGCTTATAACAATCGGACCTACGTCGGAGACGAAGTATCTAGCAACGACTCAATCACTTACTCACTAAAAACAATGGAGCTCGAATAAATTCAAAGGATGGTGGATGAGGCCCTCAACGCCAAGATGGACGAAATAAAAGAGGCCCTAGCTGAGACCACGAGGAACCAATTGACTGCAATCTTAGAGAATCATGCCGAGGCATCTGCTAGCACTAAGAAGCCAAAGGACAAAAGGGAAGACCAAAGTTGGTGAAGTGGTTTTTGATGATGAAAAAGTGATCATTGATGATGATGATGATTGGGCTCAATACTACCAAGATATTCAAGACAAGAAGAAAGAACCGAAGGTTGCTGAGAAAGCAACTATTGAAAAGACCGAGACGTCAAATGTTGAAAAGATGATTGCTGATTTAGAAAAGAAATTTGAGAAGAAGCTGAAAACCGAAGAGATGTCCGAGATTGATAAACTATTTGAATAAGATGAAAAAGTCCCATACAAGTTCAAGATGCCATCCTTTGCAAAGTACAATGGCACCGGAAATCTTCATCTCGATGTAAAGCAGTATATCACTGCCATGCAGTCTGCCCGAGCTACTAAGGCTCAAAACCTAAGGTACTTTATGCTCTCATTGGACCCTGTTGTCCAAAATTGGTTCAATACCTTAGATGATGGAACACAAAAGAGTTGGGATCTACTTTACAAAGCCTTCATCCAACCATATGGATATAATGTTGAGTTAGAAGTTACCTTAATAGAAGTGGAGTCCATTAGGCAAAGGCCGAATGAGAATTTTGTAGATTATGTCAAGAGATGGAGAAACAAGGCCGCTTTACTCAAGAAAAGGCCCGATGAATCCGATCAAATAAGGATGATTGTGAGAGGGGTGTTGCCTAATCTTCGTGAGAGGATGTCTCATACACTCATTCATGATTTCAAAGACCTTCTCTAAGCTAGTTTGCAAATTGAAGAATGGGAAAAGGAGAAGAGCCATTTTGCAACAAAAAGGAACGAGAAAGGGAGCTATCAATCTGGTAGCCAAAGCATGCAAAAGGCCGTCGGTGTTAATGCTACTAACCAAGGAACGAGAAGACAATTTTTGGAATTGGGAAAATCGATGTCTTGGGTTCTCAATAAGCTTCAAAGAAAGGGATTGCTACAACCCTTAAATCCTCGTCCTTTGCCTAACCCTCTCCCACCTAATTTTGACATCAAAGCATTTTGTCAATTTCACCAAATGCAAAGGCATGACACGGATAGATGTGTGAGGTTGAGACATGAGATTCAAAATCTAATTGATAATGGGAAGCTACCCGAGCCCAACAAGCCAAACACCAAAGACAACCCATTGCCAAAATTCAATAGGGTACCACCACCGGCAACCTTCATGATTGGAGGAGGTTTGCATGAGGACTTTGTCATGTCTTCTTTTCAAGATGTGGGTGGAGAAGCAACCAAAAAAGAAGAGGCATTTGTCAAAATTGAACAAGCTATGATGGGTGGAGAAGTAGCAATTTGTGTTGTCAATGGGTTTTGGGATTCAAGTGATAGTGATGATGATATTGTATCCAAGAAGGAGGAGTGGACTTGGTCCGAGCCCAAAGAAGATGAAGTAATGAACACTAGATCTGGTAAGCCTTATGCAAGGCCACCACCTAAGGAGGTAGAAACTAATAAGGGGAAGGAAGTTGAAGTAGAAGAAGATGATGCTATGCTCAAACAATTGAAAAGAACCCAAGCAAGTGTTAGCATTTGGGACTTATTAGCTACTTCTAAAAAGCACCGAGAAACTATGGCCAAAGCCTTAGCTAGCATGCCAATTTCTACCTCCACAACACCGGAGGAGTTGATCAACTTCATAAAAAGTGGGGAAGTAATGAAATGTGAAGAGGTTCAAGAAAAGAGTGAAGTTAATATGGGAGCAGTTTCTTTTTCAGATGTGGACATACCGGAGGAGGGGATAGACCACATCTGCCCTCTCTTTATCAAAATAGAAGTCAAGGGGAAGAGGACTCCATGTGTAATGGTCGATAATGGGTCCACCATAAATATTTGTCCACTTAAGATATTGCCAAAGCTAGCCATGTCAACAAGAGATCTAAACCCAACCGAGGTAGCAATTCGTGCTTATGACAACACTAAGAGGCATGCCGAAGGAACTTTCAAAACCATTGTCAAGGTTGGTCCAATTGAATCTATTGTTGAGTTTGTTGTTTTAGACATACCGATTACCTTCGCCTTACTCTTGGGGCGACCATGGTTTCATCCTCTTGGTGGAGTTCTTCCACCCTTCATCAAAAGATCAAGTTCCCCAACGGAGATGAGACAGTGGTCATTGAAGCTGAAGATAATGAAATTGTTAACGCTCTAATGATTGAGAGGCCTCTTAATGGTTTTCAAGTAGCTGCAATTTCTGATGATGAAGTAGTGGACTCCAAAGTCTTGAATATGATGAAGAACATGAACTACCTTCCCGAAGCTGGTCTTGGAAAAGGTAAGGCTGGTTTGACAAAGTTACCAGATTTTAGAACTCAAACTTCTAAGAAGGGGTTGGGATATGACGAAGACAATGATGTTAGGCCAAACAAGAGTGTGAAGATGAACTTCCCACCACTTGAAGAGATTTTTGTCAAAGCTCCAGATATGGGACCACTCCAAGGAAAGCCCGAGCCAATCATGTTCATGGGTAAGTTAATCCCAGGTTTTAAAATTTTTGCAGATGTTGCCGAGCTAGTGGAGCAAGTAAAGAAAGAACTCACTCTGCCAACTAGCAAAGAATCTGATCCGAAAGAGAAGAATGAAGCTCTGCCGAAAGCCGAGAAGACTCCGGAAGAGATTGCTGCCCTGGTAGAAGAAAAGTTTGAAGACATCCTGCTTTATGATTTTGAGAACAATGATTTTGATTTTAATTTGTCTACTTTGTGTGAGGATGATGATGTTTTCTTTTCCAAAATTAATGCAATAAAGTCTGATTTTGCTTACTTGTGTGATGTTTCTCCTGATGGTTGCATACATTCAAATAACAGTTATATGAGCATCTTTAATATTAATTCTGTTAACACACAATCATTAAATTTGGGAACAACTGAAAATCCTAAAAATATTAGCATAGCTTCCGACCTTACTCCTTATGAGAGAGAGAGATTTGAAAAAATATTCAAAAAATATGAAGAAGTGTTTGCTTGGTCTTATGAGGATATGCCTGGAATAGATCGAGACATAGCAGAGCATCATATTCCTACTTACACTCACATAAAACCTGTCAAACAAAAGCTTAGGCGATTAAGACCTGAGTGGGCTGAATTGGTTAAAGAAGAGGTCACTAAGCAAATACAAGTGAAGTTCCTTGAAGTGATAGAATACCTAGATTGGCTAGCCAACATAGTACCCGTGCCAAAGAAAGATGGGAGGATAATGGTCTGCGTGGACTATAGAGATTTAAACAAGGCTTCCCCTAAGGATGATTTTCCTTTACCTCATATAGATGTTCTCATTGATAGTGCAACCTCTAGCGTGCTACACTCATTTGTAGATGGATTTTTCGGATACAATCAAGTGTTAATGGCCCAAGAGGATAAAGCCAAAACTGCTTTCATTACTACATGGGGTATATTTTGTAATAGGGTGATGTCGTTCGGCTTAAAGAATGCTGGAGCAACCTACCAAAGGATGGCCACCACACTATTTCATGACATGATGCACAAAGAAGTTGAAGTATATGTTGATGATATGATGGTCAAATCAGTTACAAGGGAACAACACTTCCAAAACTTAGAATTATTCTTCGATAGAGCTTTGAAATATAAGCTAAGACTAAACCCGAAGAAGTGTGTATTCGGTGTTACTTCAGGCAAATTATTAGGACATGTGATTGATCCAAATGGTATTGAGATTGATCCTGACAAAGTTAAAGCAATCAGGGATATGCCAGCCCCTAAGACGGAGAGAGAAGTTTGGGGATTTATCGGTAAATTACAATATATTAGCATATTTATAGCAAAGCTCACAACAATCTGTGAGCCTATCTTCAAGTTGCTTAGAAACAATCAGCCAATCGTATGGAATGAAGAGTGTCAAAAGACCTTTGAGCGAATAAAAGAGTATTTGCTGAATCAACCTGTTTTAAAACCACATAAACCCGGCAAACCTCGATTACTATACTTAGCAGTAGAAGAAGAGTCAATAGGAGTCATGCTAGCCCAAGCAGATGAGTCAGGAATTGAGCATGCAGTTTACTATTTGAGTAGAAAGCTCCTACCTTATGAAATTAAATATAGTATCATCGAAAAGACCTGTATAGCCATGGTTTGGTCTTCTAAGAAGTTGCGGCATTACTTCAATCGTATAGTGTGCAAGCAATTTCCAGGCTGGATCCAATGAAGTACTTATGGAGACACCTTCTTTGATTGGAAAATATGGTCGATGATTGATAATATTATAAGAATTTGAGATTGAGTATGTAACCAGGAAAACGATAAAAGGTAGAGAGGTAGCAGAATTCTTGGCCCAACAACCACTATCAGATAGTGAAAAGGTAATCTTGGAATTTCCAGATGAACATTTAGAAGCAATTGAAGTACAAGGGTGGAAAATGTATTTTGATGGAGCAGTAAACAGGAAAGGAGCAGGTTTGGGAGTTATACTAGAATCGCCCGAAGGAGAACTCATCCCTTTAGCCAAAAAATTAAAATAGGGCAACCAATAATATGGTGGAGTACGAAGCTTGTATTTTCGGTTTGGAGACCCTAATGATTATGAAGGAGGATAAGGTGGAAGTTTATGGCGATTCATTGCTAGTTGTATCCCAAGTAAATGGAGAATGGGAGTTGAAAGAAGAAAAATTAAAACCATACCACCATTATTTGACCTTGATGAAGAAGAATTTTAAGTAGTGTAGGTTTATACATCTATCAAGAGAAGAAAATAAGATGGCTGATACCCTAGCCACATTGGCTTCAGTATGGGAAAACCCTGTTAGCCTATTCTTTAAGCCTCTGATCTTGACCAGTTCATCAACTCCTTGCTATAAATATGAGACAATCATGGAAGTTGATACAGACCATGATGCGTGGTATGATACTATAAGATGATTTTTGGAGGAAAGAGAATACCCGCCGGGGGTAACGAAGAAAGAGAGAAGAGCCATAAGGAGGCGGTCATTGCAATACATCACCTTCCATGGAGAGTTATATCGAAGATTGCCTGATGGGGTGCATTTAAGATGTTTAAGAAAACCTGAAGTGGACCGTATCATGTCAGAAATACATGCGAAAAGTTGCGGTCCACACATGAATGGTTTGGCCCTAGTTAAGAAGATTATTCGACAGGGTTACTATTGGTTGACTATGGAGAAAGATTGTAAAGAAGTGCCAGCAATCTCAGATGTATGGTAACTTGAATCACATGCCTCCTAAAGAATTGCATTCTATGTCTTCACCCTGGCCATTTGCCACCTGGGGTATCGACATTATAGGAGAGATACATCTGATAGCTTCAAACGGTCACCGATTCATTGTGATAGCAGTAGATTATTTTTCAAAATGGGTCAAAGCTGAATCCTTCAATAGACTGGGTGCAAGCCAAATGGCTAGATTTATTGAAAAGAATCTCATTTGCAGATATAGGGTCCCGCATAGTGTGATATCAGACGATGGGGTACAGTTTCAAGGAGCAGATAAGGATTTATTCTCAAAATACCGAATCCATCATCATCGATCCTCTCCTTATAGACTAAAGGCTAATGGTGAGGTTGAAGCAACAAACAAAACAATTAAGCAAATTCTGTCTAAGATGACCAAGACTTACAAGGATTGGTCGGAGATGCTTCCTTTTGCTTTATGGGGATACAGGACAAGTGTGCGAACATCTACTAGAATGACACTGTTCTCTTTGGTTTATGGGATGGAAGCAGTATTGCCAATTGAAATAGAAATTAAGTCATTGAGAGTAGTCTTGGAAGCTGAACTGCCTGAAATGGAATGAGTAGCAAGTAGACACACACAATTAGCTCTATTAGAAGAGAGAATATTAAAGGCACTATATCATCACCAACTATATCAAAAGAGGATAGCTCGGGCCTACAATAGAAGGGTTAAGGTCAGAAAATTCAGAGTTGGGGATTTGGTGTTAAAGCAGTGTAAGCCCAATGTATCTGATCCAAGAGGGAAGTTCAAACCTAGCTGAGAAGGTCCATATGTCGTGAAACAAGTCATGAACAAAGGTGTGGTGAAGTTGTCAGATATGGACGGGACCGAATTTAGTGAGCCAGTAAATATTGATAGGTTGAAGAGGTTTTATGTATGATAAAAAAAAAAGAGCTCGCTAGGTTGAAAACCCAAAAAGGGCGGCCTAGGCAAAAGTTAGAGCAGTCCACTAGTTTCGAAAACCCGAAAGGGCAGGCTAGGCAACAATTAGGGCTAAATGAGAGAAAATCGTCAATTAGAAAACCCGAAAGGGCTAATTGGCAACAGGAGTAATCTTGTGTATGCTGGCTTTATTTTTTTTTTGTTCCCCAATTTAATAAAACATAATTAATGTTAAAATTGTTCTATGTGCATTGTTATAAGTATTTGACCAAATATGGATGAAATAAATAAACACAATAGTAAAAGGTGATGACAAATTATGAATGGAAAAGAAGCATCTTTTATTACTTTAATTATTTTTTCATCCTAACAATACACTTTCTGAATTGACAAATGTAAAATCTATGGCAGTCGATAAGTGTAACATGCAGGCCAGCTTTACCTCAGCCGATCCAAGTAGGCTTCAGTCAAGCAGGGCATGTCTAAGTCAGGAGCAAAGTCAGAATCACGAGGCTCAGCTCCATACTGATGCCCAAGTCTGCGAGGATCATAGCATGTACCTTGACGAAGAGCAGCAAGGAGAACGTACATCAAGTATGTTCGCATGGTGATACGAGAAATCTTCCACCAAGGTACCAACCAATGGATATTGACTTTGGAGCGTGAGTGGATCCAGTCAACCCAGTCAGCATAAGAAGAAGCAGGATGGAGTAGCTTCCTAGCAGAATGATGACGTGGCAGGTATTTGGCAAAATCCATGGATGGAGTATGAAGAAAACAAAGACGCTCCTGAAGCCAAATCTGTGAAGAAAGAATTAAATTAAAAAAAAGAGTCCACTAAGTTGAAAACCTGCAAGGGCAGCTTAGGCAAAAATTAGGACAGCTCGCTAGTTCCGAAAACCCGCATGGGCGGACTAGGCAAAAGTTAGAGCAATAAAAAGAAAAAAGAAAACCTAAATTGAAAACCCAAAAGGAAAGTTTAGGTAATTACCTGAAGCAACAACGAACTCCCAATTAGTCTCTTTGACAATCTTGATTTAAATCAGTCTAATCCAACTAAGGTCTCGGCTAAGATCACCGGTACCGGCGACAAGCCTCCTTCCATTTGGTCCATAATATCCAATACTCGTGGATCAATATCGCCGTCGGAAGAAACAAGCAAGAATTGGCCGAGCAAGCAAAGACAGAGCATGCATCCCCATGCCTTAGTAGGGGCCAAATGAGAGAGACAAAAGTCAATCAAAGGAGCAAGTAGAATTTTTTCACCTCTCATCAACCGAAGAACTTTGGGTTATGGAATTTAAAATAACATCTGCATCTTCTGTTGAGTCTTGGAAATCAATGTGGGTAACGCCATTTGTTGATTACTTGGATATCCAGGGATGGCCTCAAATTCTTCAATCAAGGGACATATTTCAAAGCCATTGATTCTAAATACCCTAGAATCCGTATTCCAAAAGGAAGCCACAATATGTAAGAAGGATTGGTCCAATTTGACATTTTGAAAACATTTTAAAACATCAAGTTTTGACCATGAAATTTGCTTCCAATGAATGGCATCCATATTCTTAAATAGAATTTTTATTCTCTTTAAATGATGCTCGGTCATGGTGAATGAATGAAGAAAAAAATAAATTTGTTAAAGGGAGTCTTCACGTTGGAATGGAAAAATTGTTTTTTGGTTTCTATATGAAATATGGCATGAAGGGTGATTTATATAGAAGAAACAAACCTTTTTCAAAAGTGAAATGGAAAAGGTGATGGGAAAGGATAAGACCATATGGCATAAGGAAAGGAATTAGTGGCAATTTCCTTTACCACGTTGGATTGGGTTTAGCAAATGATGTGTATTCTAAAATTATGATGTACAGTAATAATAAAAAAAATAATAATAAAAAAAGAAAAAGTGGTGCAGTAACGAAAAAAAAAGGGCACCAAAATTCCTATTACCTTGAGGTTCCAATCCGTCATGGTCGATAGGATCTCATGTTCATCAGTCTGAGGGCCTCTTGATGAAGAAGCGTCGGAATCCCTCATCCCCCGAAATTGGAAGTTTCGGAAATGTTGTTCGGATTGATAATATAAACTCTCAAAATGAGAAGCCTGCTGACGACTTACAGCTAACTCTTCTTGAAGTTTCTTATTTTGTTCTTCGAGCATCCGCTGTGAGCCAAGAAGGAAAAAGGTAAGAGCATACATAATCATGCATACATATAACATAAACTACCATGAAATAAGGAATGTACCGAGTAATTCAAGTCAATGCCTTGTGGATGAGATGACATATCTGGCAGGCTAGAGTGAGCAAACGAAGGGGCAGTAAAAGAAGGTCCAGCTTCATGATCAAATGAGCCAACAACTTGCAGCAATCATTAAAGAATAATAAAAAAAAAGAAGCAGTTGCAAGGGAAAAGTTGTAAAAGTTTTACCTGAGATGTGGAACAGACTCTCCTGCATCTCCGTGATGTTCCTCCTAATCTCTACCCTCATTTTCGTCAAAAATCTCCCGCACACCAACAGGAGATACACCAAAGTTCAAGAGTCTTATTCGAATAAAATGGGCATAAAATGGACCCGGTAAATGGAGAAACGACTCGGCATCATAATCATACCGGGCCGACCACCATGCATCCTCCGGCATTGACATAATATTTAAAGTATATTCCGGGATTTGCATCGAAAACCTCCGCTGCTCTGGACCGAGAAACCATTCATAAACTCTCTCCCCGAGAAACCAGCCACTAGACACTGGGCCAGCAATAATTCGATGAGAATGTTGGAAAGACAATGCAGCCCTCATCAAAGGAGACTAGTTTGCTCGCTCATCTAGGCTCCACCAGGCCAAATTCACCTGCAAAATAACTTAAGGTAAGTAAAACTTTCACATAAAATTTAAAGCATACTAATGTTATTTTACCTGGTCCCAGGTTAAGCGGCTCAACACATAGCGGTGAGTATGCACATGATGAGAGCCGAGAATGTCCACATGATCAAACAACCAGAAATTTAATCTCGGATACTCGACTCTCTCTCGAAAAATATCGGGTACCCTAACGAGGTTATGTTCATATGCCCATACCAACAACAATGATAGTAAAGATCAAATTCATGCAATAAAAGAGTGGAAATAACATTGGTGAAGGAAAAGAATACCTCGACAACCGCCATCAAGCCGACAAAAGACTTATTGTTTCGGCAAAGCTTATCAAGACCATGGTAAAGACACGCGAGACCAGCTTCATCCCAACCAGAAGATGGTACCATTCTGAGATAAGAAAGGGCACTCAATAGTGATAAGTGAATGGAGGATTCAGTGCTACCTAAGATGGTCGACCCGAGCAGATATAACAAAAATCCCGGAGCATACTGTTCGGCCATGTCTCTGCCAACCCGTCCTTCGTAGTTCATCCAATAACTACGAATTGGCTCGACTTTTATCTTAAAAGGCCCTTTATATGATAGTTCCATACCAATTAATTCCTGAATTTCTTCAAATATTAAAATATCGTTGGTCGGAGGAACTGGAAAATCATCATATCGAAGGTCTGTTATGGCAGTAAAATCGACCAGACCAATTGTCATCTTTCCAATGGGCAAGTGAAAAGTGTGGGTTGTATCCAACCATCGCTCTGCAAGCGCCTGGACTACGCTCCGGTCTATCTGATATTCCTCAGACGGCAATTGTAAGATGAACTGCTCAAAGCTGCAATCTCTGATAATCCGCCTTACCCGAGAAGGAACTACATCATACTATTGTCAGGCTTTGTAAATACACCCTCCAGCCTGAACAACGCAACGATCATGCTAACACAGACCCAGGTAAGTTAATACCAGGTAAGTATATATTATTTTATCTACTTAAATTAATTTATTTTTCACAATAAAAAATAATAATAAAAAATATAAAAAATATATATGACAAAAAAAAGAGAAGAAAAGAGCGCAAAACATAAAGACAAAAAAATCAAGAGCAATAAAAAAATAATTACCTCGCTCTTTGGATTGGAACTGCGATGGAGCGACATCCCGGCCAGTATATCTAAATTTCCATCTTCATAATGCCGGATAAACTCCAATAATTCGGCATTAGAATGAGTCCCTGACCTTGAAGCATGCATTATTTTTGAAAAATATGTGCTAAAATTGAAAGAAATTTGAGAGAATTATGAAATTGAAATCGTGTTGTGAAATGAAATGAAGGAATGGTGGCTTTTTATAGAGAAACAGCAAGCAAAAAAATAAAATTCAAAACTGTTCATAACCTTCTCGAACCGGGTCCAGAATCCAAATTTTCCTTAGGTTCAGAACCTAGAATTATCCTTGAGTCCAGAACTTGAACCGGGTCCAGAACCCAAATTTTCCTTAGGTTCAGAACTTAGAATTTGTTTCTTAGTCCAGAACCCAAATTTTTCTTAGGTCCAGAACCTAAAATCTCTTCTAAGTCCAGAACTTAGCTCGGTCCAGAACCCAATTTTACCATTAGGTCCAGAACCTAGAATTATTTCATAGTCCAAAACTTAGCTCGGGTCCAAAACCCAAATTTTCCTTAGGTCCAGAACCTAGAATTATCCTTGAGTCCAGAACTCGAACCGGGTCCAGAACCCAAAACCTCCACCATCTCATCAAAAATTAAGTCTTGTTGCTTTTCACTCTCTTTCACTAAAGTTTCAAATCATTCAAGCAGGAGGCAAACTGTAGACCCTTAATTTTTTACCCAGTCCGGTCCAATATATTTTAATTAGTCCAAAATATTTTTGTGTTATCTAATATATTTTTTAGTCCAAAAAATAATTTTTGTTATTTCAAGTAAGTAATATTTGCTTTAAAAATAATAAACAAAAAAATAATAAATAAATAAATAAATAATAAAAATGAAAAAAAAGTCGGATTGGCCGCAGGCTCATTTCGCCCATAGGCTGCGGCAGCATTTTCGCCAGCACAATTTTTACGCAGCCAATTTTTTTTGCCAGCGCAATTTTTCCGCAGCAGTTTTTTTTTACCAGCAAAATTCTCCGACGCAAATTTTTTGAAACCTAATACAATTAGGTTTCGGTTTCCTTTTCTTATTAAATATTGTATGCCGTGAGTAACTAGGAAAAACTATGAAAAAAAATTCTATAAATAAGGAAGCAGAGAGAGGAAAAAGGGGATCAGAATTGGGGACAAAAATTGGGAGAGTTTGGAAACCGAATTTGTGAAGGAAAACTTTAATCAAATCTGACTTTTTGAGAGACGAAGGAGCAAAGCATAAACAAATCATCAAAGGCAACAACTGCCTTTGTTTTTGTTCATCCAAAAAGAATTATTTTTTGGAGGAACCATCAAAAGGAGGTATGTATTAAATTCTTTTGATATATTTTTCACAGTAACTAAAATTATGAAATTGTGTTTGTTAAAATCAAAAACCCTAGAACTTTAATTTAGTTTTTCTAAAGTTAAAAACCTTATTTCGTTGCTTTATTTTCCAAAACGACATAAAATTGTTATTTAGTTTTTTCAAAACCCCAAAACCCTAATTTACTTTCCAAATTATCAAAACCCTTAAATTATATTCTGTTACTTTCCAAAAGCCTTAAAAACTACTTTTTTACTTTTATAAACTTTAAATCATTTGTTTATTTTCATAAAACTTCATAAAAGCATCAAATTGATTTTCAAACCCTAAAAGCTTCATGCATCCACTGAAACCCTAATTTTAAAACATTAAATCCTAACTCAACTCCAAACCTAAAATAGTAAAACCCTAACCCTTTTAAAGCCTTAAACCCTAATTTCTTTTATAAATCCTAACCCTTTAAAACCTTAAAAATCATATAAACACAAATATTTTAATTTTACACAGTAAGCTTGAAATCATCATTTAAAACCACAAATCAAAAGTATTTTAAAGTGTCCAAAACCATAATTTCATGATTTCACCATTCACATCTTAATTTGGTTAATCAAAGAATCTTACCAACCTTTTAAACATAAAACCTTAATCTATTTTAATTCTTTAAAAAAGTCATAGTAGCCTAATTCTATAAATTCCAAAACCCTAAATACATGAAATAAGGACCCAAAATGGAAATAGTAGCTATAACTTAGATTTTTATTTGTCTTATTCAATTTTATATTTGATTATGCTTTGATTTATTTTATATACTTTAATTTATTTAAGTTCAATACTTGGTTTATTTAATTTGTCATGGATGGATGTTTACTTTCTATTGATGTTTAATACCTTTGATGAATGATTCATTTATTTTGAATAGTTATTTACTTTCATCAATTAATTTAGGTTTCCAAATGTTGTAAGAGGTATATTTCTACTTGGTGGGTACCTCATTAGTTAAATATCATGTAATTTAATTTGCTTTTCTATTTTAGAACCAATGTAAAGGGCATGTTTCTACCTTTCGGTGGGTGTCCTATTTAAGCATATGATGTAAGGACATGTTTCCATCTTCGGATGTGTGTCCATTTATTTATTTTGCTTGGACTCTATTTTGATCTTTAATATAATGATACTTTCTTTTAATTATTGTGTGTAATATGGATAATGTTGTTATACTTAAGAATTTTATAATATTAAGACCTGTAAAGGAGGCCAGCTCCACTGAACCGGGCATTGTGGGGGTGCTGGGCCATTTCTCACCTTCCCCATACGTACCTAACTTTTTGAACCCATTAAGGGGTGGGGATTCCTTAGGAATCGAGTCATCCACCCCTTTCTTTTTTCCCGGCCCATCCTGGTGGCGACTCCATTTTCTCCGAACTTAGGTCCGTGTTCTCTAAGGCCCTGAGCCTAAACAGTGTCGAAGTCGCAAGAACCATTCCACCGGGAGTGGGGGCAAAAATCCCCGCTCACACCAGCACCCCCACAACGCCCGGTTCATTGGAACCGACCTCCTTTATAGGTCTTAATATTATAAATTTCTTAAATATAATAATATTATCCATATTACACACAATAATTAAAATAAAGCATCGATATATTGAAAATCAAAACAATGTCTAAACAAAGCAAATCAATGGACGTCCATCCGAGGATGGAAACATGTCCTTACATCCCATGCCTAAATAGGACACCCACCAAAAGGTAAAAATATGTCCTTTACAATGGTTCTAAAATAGAAAAATAATTTAAATTACATGATATTTAACTAATGAGGTACCCACCAAGTGGAAACATACCTCTTACAACATTTGGAAATCTAAATAAATTGATAAAAGTAAATAACCGTTCATCATAAATAAATCATTCATCAAATATATCAATCAAAATATAAAATAAACATCCATCCATGATGAACTAAATAAACCAAGCATTAAACTTAAATAAATTAAAATATATCAAAGCATAGTCAAATATAAAATTGAAAAAAGCAAATAAAGATTCAAATTAGGGCTACTATTTCTATTTAAGATTCTTTATTTAATGTGTTTAGGATTTTGAAATTTATGGGTTTAAGCTACTGTAAATTTTAAAAGAATTGAAATGGAGCAAATTTTTATAATTTAAGAGGTTGATAAAGTTCTTTGATTAACCAAATTAATGTTTGAGAAGTGAAATCATGAAACTAGGGTTTGGGCACTTTAAAACATTAAGTTTATGATTTATGGGATCATTATTTTGTATTTAACTTATTGAATTTTAATATTTAAATTTATAAGGTTTTAAGATTTTAAAGATTAGGATATAGAAAAATTAGGGTTTAAGGTTTTAAAGGAATTAGGGTTTAAGAAAACTAAGGTTTAGAATAATTGGTTTGAGGTTACTGTCTTGATTCTAAAGTTAAATTAGAGTTTTTAGTGTTTCGGAGAATGGATTTGATTTTAGAATTTGGAAAAATAATTTATAGTTTTATGAAGTTTTATGAAAATAAACAAAACAATTTAAGGTTAATAGAAAAAAAAATATATTTTTTAGAGTTTTGGAAAGCAACAGATTCAATTTAGGGTTTTGAAGAATTGAAAAGCAAATTAGGGTTTTGGTAAATCTTGAAGCGATTTAAGGTTTTGAAAAGTTAGAAAGTAGATTAGGGTTTTAAAATTTTTAAGAAACAGAAACAACAATTTTTAATCTTGAGTTATGAAGCTAGTGTAAAGAAAAATAAATAAAGAAATTCATAATTCGTTTGTTGGTTCCACCAAAAATTATTTTTTGGATGAATAAGAACAAGGACAAGCCTTGCTGCCTTTGATGGATTGAATTTGCTTCTATGCTTCTCTCAAAAATTCCGATTGATTCAAAGTTTTTCAATTCACTCGATTGTCCTTTTTTCTCCTAAATTTCGATCCCAAATTCCCCCCCCCCCTCTTTTGTGTTGTTTTAGTCCTTATTTATAGAAGATTTTTATGATTAATTTTAGTTATTCATGGAATCTAACATTAATTAAGAAAAGGAAACCAAAACCTAATTGTATTTGGTTTCAAAAAAATTTGCATTGAAAAAATTTCGCTGGCGAAAATAACTGCTGCGGAAAAATTACGCTGGAGAAAAAAAACTGCTGCAGAAAAATTACTCTGGCGAAAAAGCTGCCGTAGCTGGCTACGGGCTGTGGGGTGAAAATTGGCCTGCCGCAACCCTTTCGTCGCCGATTCTTATTTTTATTTATTTGTTTATTATTATTATTTGTTTATTTTTTATTAATTATAAAAATTAAATACTAAAACAAATATTATTTAATTAAGATAACAAAAATCATTTTGGACTAATTAAAATATATTGGATAACACAAAATTATTTTGGACTAATTAAAATATATTGGACCGGACTGGGTAAAAAATGAAGGGTCTACAGGGTCTATAAGGGACACGAGTTTAAATGAAGGCCATTTTGAGATAGGAGGTGATGTGACACAGTGGAATTAAAATATATTGGACCGGACTGGGTCAAAAATGAAGGGTCTACAGGGTCTATAAGGGACATGAGTTTAAATGAAGGCCATTTTGAGATAGGAGGTGATGTGACACAGTGGACAAAATTTCACACTACAAACTGCTTTTTAGAACTTTAGATAGTTGGGAGTAATCTTGCTATACTCGAAATTTCTTCTATCTTCTTGGCATTAATCTGGATTTTGATTAGGATAATATTTGCCCTTGCAAAAAGTTTGGTATCTAAATTCGTTTCTTTTATTCTTCTCCCTTTTTTTTTCTTTTTTTTTTCTTACTCTTCTCTTTCCTTGAGCATTTTATCATTTTGTCCTTCTTCCTTGTAGGACTATCAAGTACAAAACTTTCAGGAACTGGATGGTCTTTTTCCTTTTTCTTTGATTTTGATCGAATCTTTGGTTGGGTTGGACCAATTCAAGTCAAACCGTCCTTATAAACCAAATGGAAGTCTTTTGCTATTTAGGTAAAAGATAACTCAGTTAGCTTTCTGAACCGTTTTGGGTTTTATATTTTTTCTTTCTTTCTTTTTCTTTCTTTTTCTTTTTTTCTTTTGTCCTTTTTTTCTTTTCTTTTTCTTTCTTTTCTTTTCTTTTTTTTTCTTTTTTTTTCTCTTTTTTTTTTGGTTCTAGCTCTAAAAGAGTTGTCTTGTTTGTACCAACTTGGGTTCCTAATAATAGATGAATGGAGTGACATAAATCTCATTTAACAAGGATAAATTATTTGTTACTCTAATGTTATCTTGATAGATTAGAGATATTAGGTGAACTTCAACTACTCTTATGGTCTTGATAACATCAACTATCTTCATGGTCTTGACTATTCATTTCTTTCTTTAATCTTCTTGCCTCTTCATCTTAGTGATCATAAGACTTGTCAAAAGTATCACAACAGCTCAGGGTAGGTTTTTGGGGTTTGTAAGCCAATGAAAAGAAAGCTAAAATTTTATGAAAGCTCAAAGGGACAACTAGGGATTGATATTTAATTGGGTGGATACTAGTTATTAGCTAACCAAACAATGCCTAGATCATTTCTCTCTTAAATAAACAAAGTTCAATTTCGCCTCAAAAATTTGTCAAAGCATGTTCTAAGACTAACTAGGACCTAGACAAAGGTAATTATGCAGGAGCCCTCTCTAAGTAAGCATACATAACTTAATGCTATAGAGCAATTCCCTCACCTAGTACAATCATTCCAGTCATGATGCATAAATATATTAATTCATGAATTATCAAGCTAGATTTCTCATTGATTGAGCACCAAAATGAACAACGACCAACAAAATTTTTTATAAAAGTAATTTATTCAAACAAATTTAAATTTAAAAAACATAATTGTTCAAACTAAACATTAAAGAAAGTAAAATTGAAAAGCAACATTCAAGCTAAGGAAAGTTTGTTGAGTTAAGCTTCTTCTCCTTTCACATCTTCAACATTCCCATCTTGAAAAGAGGATAAAACAAAATCTTTTTCCAATCCTTTTCCCACCATGAAGGCTGCTGGTGGTGGCACTCTTCCAAATTTAGGCAAAGGATTGTCTTTTGTGCTGGTCTTATTAGGCTCAGGTAGCTTACCACTGTCAATTAAATTTTGGATCTCATGTTTTAGTCGCAAGCATTTGTTTGTCTCATGTCCTTGTGTTTGATGAAACTCATAAAAGGCTTTAGCATTAAATTTTGGGGGTAAAGGATTCGGCAAAGGTCAAGGGGCCAATGGCTGTAATAATTCCTTCTTTTGTAGCTTGTTGAAGACCCAAGACAAAGGCTTCCCCAGATCTGAAAACTATCTTCTATTTGCTTGACCAGTTGTATTGACATCAACTTCTTTTTGAGTGCTTTGATTTCCAGACCGGTAGTTCCATTTCTCATTCCTTCTTGCCGAAAAGCGGTTCTTCTCCCTTTTCCACTCTTCAATTTGTATACCAGCTTGGAGAAGATCTTTGAAATCACGGATGAGTGTATGAGACATCCTTTCACGAAGACTAGGCAACACCCCTCTCACAATCATTCTTATTTGATCAAACTCATTGGGCCTCTTCTTGAGCAAAGCCGCCTTATTTCTCCACATTTTCATATAGTCCACAAAATTCTCATTTGGCCTTTGTCTAATGGACCCACTTCCATTAAGGTAACTTCCATCTCTGCATTGTATCCATATTGTTGGATGAAGGCCTTGTATAGTAAATCTCAACTCTTTTGTGTTCCATCATCTAAGGTATTGAACCAATTTAGGATAATAGGATCCAATGAGAGCATAAAGTACCTTAGAGTTTGAGCCTTAGTAGCTCGAGCAGATTGTATAGCAGTGATATACTGTTTCACATGGAGGTGAGGATTTCCAGTTCCATCGAGCTTTGCAAAAGATGGCATCTTGAATTTATAAGGGACCTCCTCATCTTGTTCAAATAGTTTATCGATCTCAGACATCTCTTCAGTTTTCACATTCTTCTTAAATTTCTTTTCTAAATCAGCAATCATCTTCTCAGCATCAGAATTTTTAGTCTTTTCAAAAGTTGTCTTCTCAACAACCTTTTGCTCCTTTTGATCTTCAGGATCTTGAAAGTATTGAGCCCAATCATCATCATCAATGATCACCTTATCATCATCAAAAGCCACTTCACCAACCTTAGCCTCTCCTTTTTCCTTTGGCTTCTTGGTGCTAGCGGATGCTTCGTCATTATTTCCTAAAAATGCAGCCAATTGGTTCTTCATGGTCTCAGCTAGGGCCTCTTTTATTTCTTTCATCTTGGCATTGAGGGCTTCATCCACCATTCTTTGAATTTGTTCAGGTTCCATTGCTTTTGGTGAGCAAGTGATTGAGTTGCTACTAGATTCTTCGTCTCTGGCGTAGGTCGGATAGTAGTAAGCTTTTGAATTGTCATAATCCAGGGCTGTGAGCCAGAGAGGATCAATTATATGAGATGCAAATGTATGCATGTATGCATGTGTGCATAGACAATCAACAAAGAAAATTAGGATATTCCTTCCAACCTTATAACTTTCACACACAGATGGTGAGTCTCTTTTCCTAGGTATATGGTTAACAAAATACCAATATGGGGTATCTTGTTTTCGAATATTTCCCTCGGACGTTTTAACCAATAGTTATATTTTCAAAAATGGAAATCAATTCATGATAATTTCATTTAATTAGGCTTTAAGCCATCCAACCAATAAAGTAGCGTTTATGCTATATTGGATTAAAACTAAATTAAGAGGTTTATCGTAAATAGATTTCTCACTTGAAAAAGTAACTAGTAATTCATGCCAAAAATAAGTCCATGATTAATTATTCATAGTATAAACTAGGCTCACAATTGATTTTTGGTATTTCATAATTGACCTAAATAATTTGCAAGCTCTTTGTAAGAAAATGTTAAAAATAATTTTGTTTCTAAGCCCATTGTAAAAAATATTTTAGAAAAAATGGATTTTGGACTTATTATTTGGGTTATGAGCAAAAGAATTTTTTATTTGTTTTTAGAAAAGTTTATGTCCAAAGGCTATCTTGAAAAGTTTTAAAAATAGCTTTGACCTTTTGGACTTTAATGAAAAATTTATTTTGAGCTTATAATGTACTTAGGTCATATTAGAAAAAGAACAAACCAAATAAGCCATGATTTAAACCAAGATAAACTAACCATAGTCAAACAACAAGCATTTAGGGTAGAAACCTAAGGAAAGTAACTATGCCAATTACATGAGCTTTAGTCTTTGCGTAAAAAGGCTTAGGTTTTCATAGCAAGTATATACCAAATGGTACGAGGCTATGAGTGGTTATGTCATGCTCGATCTCCATACCTTGAGTGAAAGTATGGTATCTCTTACATAACACAACACGGGTAACACGTGCGTCCTAACTCACGCACACGATGCAATCTAATGCAATGGATAATATCATTATAAGAAAGAATAGAATAATATAAAGACCAACGGAATCAACTTCTCTTATCCCCAGTGGAGTCGCCACTCTGAGCGGGGATTTTGCCCCACTCTCGGTGGAATGGTTCTTGCGATTTCAGCACTGTTTAGACTCGGGACCTTAGAGAACACGGACCTCAGTCCAGAGAAAATAGAGTCGCCACTCGGACGGGCCAGGAAAAAAAAAGGGTGGATGACTCAATTTCTAAGGAGTCCTTAACCCCCTAATGGGTTCGAAAAGTTGGGTACGTGTGGAGAAGGTGAGAAATGGCCTAGCACCCCCACAATACCCGGTTCATTGGAATCAGCCTCTTTTACAGGTATTAATATTATAAAATTCTTAAATATAACAATATTATCCATATTACACGCAACAATTGAAATAAAGCATCATTATATTAAAATTAAAGCAATATCCAAACAAGGCAAATAAATGGACACCCATCCGAAGATGGAAACATGTCCTTACATCATCCATGTCTAAACTAAATAGGACACCCACCAAAAGGTAGAAACATGTCCTTTACATTGCTCTAAAATATAAAAGCAATTTAAATTACATGATATTTAACTAATGAGGTACCCACAAAGTGGAAACTTACCTCTTACAATTTTAATACTAAAACAAATAAATGATAAAAATAAAGAAAACATCCATCCATGATAAATTAAATAAATCAAGTATTGAAATTAAATAAATCAACCATCAAAGCATATAATAAACTACATAATCAAATCTAAAATTTAAATAAAGCAAGTAAAGGTACAAATTTAGGGTTTATTGTTTCTATTTAAAGTTTTTTAATTAATATTTAGGGTTTTGGGATTTTAGTATAATTATTGTATTTGTTTAGGCTACTGTAAAGGTTTTGAAAAATTGGAATGGATTAAGATTTTATGAATTTAAGAAAGTAGTAAGGTTTTTTGGTTAATCAAATTAGGGTTTAAGGGTGACATCATAAAATTAGGATTTTAGAATCTTAAGCTATTAGGGTTTATAATTCATAGCTATTGGATTGTGATTTTAGTTTTACTAGATTATAGCTTTAGGGTTTAGATTTATAAGATTTTAAGGTTTTAAGAATTAGGGTTTAGGAAAACTAGGGTTTACCGTATTAGTTTTGAGAGAATTAGGGTTTTTGGTATTTTGAAAAATATATTTGGTTTTAGGATTTAACAAAATAGTTTAGAGTTTTATAAAATAATTATTATTTTTAGAAACTGTAAAGTAGGTTAGGGTTTGGAGATTTAAGAAAATATTTTAAAATTTTGGAAAAAAGTTAGAGGAAAACAGTTTAGGGTTTTTTTAAGTTTTTGGAAATAGGATAAACGATTTAAGGTTTTTAAGGTTTTTGAAAACAGAAGAAACGAATTAGGGTTTTTAAGGTTTTTGGAAACAAAAGAAATAAATTAGGGTTCTTGAGGTTTTTTTAGGTTTTTTGGGAAATAGAAGAAATAATTTAGGATTTTTAAGGTTTTTTGGAATCAGAAGAAACAATTTAGGTTCTTAAGGTTTTTGGAAACAGAAGAAATAAATTAGGGTTCTTAAGGTTTTTGGAAACAGGAGTACTTTTTAGGGTTTTTGGAAACAGAAGGAACAATTTAAGTTATTAAAGCAAAGATTAAATTACTACATATTTAAGGATCAAAATATTGTGTGCATGTTCTTATTAATCAAAGAAACAAAGCTACGTAAATATATAATCTATGATTAAAGATCAAACCTGCGTAGTTGGTTTCACCAAATTGACATCTGGATGAACAAAAACAAAGGCAGTGTGGCAACCTTTGATGAATTATTGGTTGCTTACTTGTTGCTAATCTTCTCTGGCTAGGGTTTTATGTAATCCAAGTTTAAAAGTTCAATTTTTGATCCCCCCCAATCAAAGTCCCTTCCCCAAAGTTCCAGTCCCTTAATTCTAAGTTTTAAAGTGTTATTTATAGGAAAAATTATAAGCCTAGTTCTAATTATTTAAGGAAACTAAAATTAATTAAGAAAAGAAACCGAAACCAAATGGAATTTGGTTTCGAAAAAAAAATTGCGTTAGAAAATTTTGCTGGCGAAAACTGCGATCGTTGGCGAGGATTGCGAGAGTTGGCGGGCAAAACTAATGGAAGTCAAAAGAAGATTGTTTATTTTTATTATTAATTAAAAGGAAATTAAGTTAGTGGAAGAGGATTTTATGAATATTATATTATACAAATTGCTTGGTGGAGATTTAAAGAGATTAAGTGTTTGACTTTGCTTCTCATTCTTCTTCTTCTCTTCTTCTTTTCACATAATATGCATATTTTTAATGTTTATATTTGCATAACATTTGGATTTAACACATTTTGGTTGAAAAATGTGTTAAGCTACTTGGTTCATTGATTGTGTATGAAAAATATGCTATGACATTTGTAATGTCATATATGTGTTAAATGCATTGTGAAAAGCCATTAAAAATGGCTAATTTGTGTAACATGTGAAATATGCATATTATGTGAAAATACCCAAAGTAATTGGGTAATGTGTTGTGAATGCAAAAATGAGATATGTGTAATAATGAAATGAATTGATATTGATAAAAATGAGAAAAGTGAGAAAAATGAGAAAGATGTGAAAATGAGAAAAGTGAGAAAAAAAATGTGAAAATAAGGCAATGTGCCTAGATTGAATATGTAAAAATGAGAAAGAGATTAATAATGAGAAATATGAATAAATTGTGTGCCTAGTATGTTATTCAATTTTCAGAGTTCTAGGTTTGGCGGCATGCATATGATTGCCTACGGGCTATACGCTGGAATGGTGAAAAGATTGGGTCGTAAGCCAGGCCAACTGATAAATATGTTATTTTTGGGGTGAAAAGACTGGGTCGTAAGCCTCAAAAACTGTAGCAGTCTAGCCGGGTTGAGGACCAAGATACTGGGGCCTAAGGGTCTAGCCGGGTTGAGGTCCAAGAGACTGGGGCTGTTACATTATCCATAGATATATATATTGCCTACGGGGCTAGACACATGGTTTCATTATGGACCAAAGCAGTAACTCTGAAATTTGAATAGCATATTAGATCCTTTTTGGGCCCACGATTGTCTTTGTTTTAATGTGAATTATGAATTATGATACAATTGAGTAATATAATGTTATGAGTTATGCTTATGAAATATTTGAAAAATATAAGAAAGTGGATTGATGTGACATCTATATGCATTATGCATTTGGTATTGCATTGAGTTATATTGTTATTATCAAAGTTTGTACCACTAGGCTTCGGCTTAGTGCGATTGTTTCCATCTCGCAGGTGACAGGGTAGACCCAGTTGAGCTAGAGAGTTCTTCTAGACCAGGTCGGGTCTAGACTTGTAGTTGAGCTTGTTGAGTTGCTATCGAAATCAGAAACATTGCCTGCAGCAACATGAATATATTTTTATGTTATTATGCATTTTGAGTTTTATGCATAATATATTATGTTTTGAATTTTATGTATTGTATATTATAAAGAATGTTTGGGTCAATGTATTTGAAATGGGAGAGTAAGTGTGTTTTAAATTATATATATCTATATGCATAAATATTTGAGAAAATTGGTGAAATTGAGAAGTATGTTGAGAGGGTGATTGGAAATTATTAGGAGTGTTTTCTTTTTGCAGGTTGAGTAATTGCTAAATTTTGGGATATCCAAAATACGAACAAAACTCTAGCGAATTTTTCCCAGAGATTTTTATATATATTATTTATTTTGGGTTCTTGTAACAAGTAAATAATATTTATATTCTATTTAATTTTTATATATTTAGAATTTGAAATTTTAAATTGAAAATGTAAAAAAAAAATTAGTAAATCCGTCTATGACATTTTTGTGCTGTATATGCGCATTTTACATATGCTAGAAATATGGTTTGTACGTATACAGGGTATAAGTGTGTTACATTTGTTTTGGTATCAGAGCCTAGGTTTGAGGTTCTCAACCTCGGTGGAAAATGGGGGATTTGAAAAATAGTTTTTAATTGTAATACATGCATTGGCACTGGCAGTTTCTGATCTCTGATATAATATTTTTTGCTTTGTTTGCAGATATAGGTAGTTATGGCGTCTCGGCCGCATCAGGCTGCTGTGGGTAGTGTAGAGAGTGTGGCTCCAGATGAGGGTAGAGATGTAGCTAGAGTTGTATCTGCTGGTGAGGCATCTGTTTCTGTGCCTGTGAGACCAGCAGCTGATGAGGTTTTGCCTGGCTGGGTATGTCATATGGTAGAGTTGTTGAGGCAGGCTCCAGTTTCGCAGCCGCCATAGCCACAGCTATAGCCACCGTTGCCGGTGAGGCAGTATGATAAACTGAGAAAGTATGGGGCTGAGGACTTTGTTGGTACTACAGACCCTGCTGTAGCAGAGTAGTGGCTAGACCGGGTTCATAGGATATTTATTCAGTTACAGGCTAGTCCAGAAGAAAAGTTTGATTATGCCAGATCTCTTCTGCAGAGAGATGCATATGATTGGTGGAAGACAGTTCCACATGCTCTGGATAATCCACCAGTCATGACCTATGATGATTTCCTGCAGGAATTTGAGCATAAGTATACTCCGAGAGAGTATAATGAGACAGGATACCAGGACAGTGACCGACTATGAGATCGAGTTTATCTGGTTGAGTCACTATGCTGGTGGGATCATTTCTGACGAGTTTGATAGGTGTAGGAGGTTTGAGGAGGGACTGAGACCCTCTATCATGTGCATCATTGCAGGCTCTCGGTATCAGGATTTCTCCCAGTTAGTTGCAGCTGCCAAGAGTGTTGAGAGGGCGCAGAGCCTTGCAGCAGCTGCTAGGGTTGAGGAGACCAGAGTTAGGAGACCCCAGAGTGAGGCAGGGTCTTCATCAGTGAAGAGAGGCCAAGGGGGACATTTTCAGAGGTTTAGTAGGAGTCAGGGGCAGTTTGGCAGGTCAGTACAGCAGCAGAGATAGAGGCAGAGACCTGCAGTTTCAGTGGCTAGTGCTTCGACTCCAGTGGCTCAGAGACCTACTCCACCTACTTGCGTTCATTGTGGTAGAGTACACGGAGGTGTCTGCTGGTGAAGAGGTGCTTTGGGAGTGTATTTTAGATGTGGGTCGTCAGACCATTTTATCAGAGATTGTCTCGAGCCACCAGAAGTTAGGCAGGCAGATACTGCAGCTTCTCGATCCAGTGTCAGAAGGGGTCATGGTCTTAGAGGTTTTAGTAGAGGTGGTTGCCCTGGGTTTAGTCAGAGAGGAGGCTCTATATCCGGAGGCAGTAGGCCAGATGAGGCTAGGCCATCTCAGCGGGTTTATGTGATGCAGAGGCAGCCGGATGCTTCAGCCGTCATTGCGGACACATTTTCTTTATTTGATATTTCAGTCCTTGCTCAATTAGATCCTGGATCTATGCATTCATACATAAGTGCATCCATCTTGCCTGTGTCTAAATTGCATTTTGAGTCCCTAGGATTTGATGTCTTGGTGACAAATCCTTTAGGGCATAGTATTGTGGTGGGCAGGGTGCACCGAGATAGTCCAGTTGTTGTTCAAGATGAGGAGTTTCTCGGTGACCTGATTGAGATGCCTTTTAGGGAATATGATCTGATTTTGGCCATGGATTGGTTATCCAAGCATGGGGCTATGGTTGACTGTCAGAAGAAATGTGTTACTTTGAGAACACGGGATGGTAGGGATGTTATAGTATCTACTGAGCAGAGGTATCTTTCATCTATGTTTGTTTCAACTGTTTCAGCTGGGAGAATGATTCGGAAGGGATGTGAGGCTTATCTTGCTCATGTTGTAGATACTAGAGTAGTGGGATCCCTGCTTGAAAGTATACCCACATTTGCCGAGTTTCCATATGTTTTCGCTAATGAGTTGCCAGGGGTACCTCTTGAGAGAGAAGTGGAGTTTGGTATTGATTTGTTGCCTGGTACCACTCCTATCTCTATTACCCCTTATCGGATGGCACCTGCTGAGTTGAGAGAGTTGAAGGTACAGTTGCAGGAGTTATTGGATAAAGGGTTTATTCACCCTAGTGTGTCCCCGTGGGGAGCACCTGTGTTGTTTGTGAAGAAGAAGGATGGCACCATGAGATTGTGTGTTGATTATAGGCAGTTGAATAAGGTGACAATTAAGAACAAGTATCCTTTGCCTCGGATAGATGATCTCTTTGATCAGTTGAAGGGAGCAGCAGTATTCTCTAAGATTGATCTGAGATCAGGGTACCATCAATTGAGAGTCAATGATGTGGATGTACCCAAGATAGCTTTTCATACGAGGTGTGGGCATTATGAGTTTTTGGTGATGCCCTTTGGATTGACGAATGCACCAGCAGCTTTTATGGATTTGATGAACAGGGTATTCAGACCATATTTAGATCAGTTTGTGGTAGTCTTCATTGATGACATCTTGGTGTATTCGCATAATGAGGAGGATCATGATAGGCATTTGCAGATCGTATTGCAGACTCTGAGAGAGAAACAGTTGTATGCTAAGCTGTCTAAGTGTGAGTTCTGGCTCGATCAGGTAGCTTTTCTTGGTCATGTGGTTTCAGCAGAGGGTATTAGGGTTGATCCGAGTAAAGTTGAGGCTATCTTGAATTGGAGTCCACCGAAGACTGTGACAGAGGTTAGAAGTTTTCTGGGATTGGCAGGCTATTATCGTCGATTTGTGAAGGGTTTTTCTATAATAGCTACACCACTCACTAGATTACTTCGGAAAGGAGTTAAATTTGTGTGGACTGATCGGTGTCAGGCGAGTTTTGAGCAGCTGAGGGAGATGTTGACTCAGGCTACTGTCCTTATCCTGCCTATGGAAGGTAAACCATATGTGATATACAGTGATGCTTCACATAGTGGGTTAGGTTGTGTTCTGATGCAGGAGGGTAGAGTCATTGCTTATGCCTCTCGACAGTTGAAACCGTATGAGCTGAATTATCCGACGCATGATTTGGAGTTGGCAGCCATAGTTTTTGCTTTGAAGATTTGGCGACATTATCTTTATGGGGAGAAGTGTTTCATTTATACGAATCACAAAAGTTTGAAATACCTGGGTGTTCAGAGAGAGCTGAATCTTCGGCAGAGATGGTGGTTAGAGTTGATTAAAGACTATGACTATTTGATTGATTATCATCCTGGTAAGGCAAAAGTTGTTGCTGATGCCTTGAGTAAAAAATCTTTGGCAGGTTTGACTGCTTATTCGCTCTCGTTGCTTGTTGAGTTGAGAGCGTTGCACGCTAGATTTGAATCTTCTGATGATGGTGCTCTGATGGCTCAGTTGCAGTTGAGGCCAGTCTTGTTGGATCATATTAGGGAGGCTCAATTAGCAGATGAGAGAATTCAAAATATTATGTTGGTTTGTCAGAAGGGGGAGAGTTGGGACTTTTATGTGAGGGATGATGGCAGTCTATGGTATAGAGATAGATTGTGTATTCTTGATGATGCAGAATTGAAAAGAATGATATTAGAGAAAGCACATCAGTCACTTTTTTCTATGCACCCTGGGAGTACTAAGATGTATCAAGACTTGAAGTGACATTATTGGTGGTCAGGTATGAAGAGGGACATAGTAGAGTTTGTATCCAGATGTCTCACTTGCCAGAAAGTGAAGGCTAAGCACTAAGTTCCTTCAGGGTAGTTCCAACCTTTATCAGTGCCAGAGTGAAAATGGGAGCGAGTGACAATGAATTTTGTGACTGGACTGCTTTTGACCCAGAAGAAGCATGATGCAATCTGGGTGATAGTTAATCAGATGACGAAGACGGTTCATTTTCTTCCAGTTCGGATGAATTTTTCTCTTGAAAGGTTGGCTGAGCTGTATATCAACGAGATAGTCAGGTTGCATGGAGTCCCAGTTTCTTTGGTGTCGGATCGAGATCCCCGGTTTACTTCAAGGTTTTGGAAGAGTTTACATAATGCTCTGGGTTCTTGATTGTATTTTAGTACTGATTTCCATCCTCGGACAGATGGATAGTCAGAGAGAGTGATACAAATTTTGGAGGATATGTTGAGGAGCTATATCATTTATTTTACCGGGAATTGGGACAGATTTTTGCCATTAATTGAGTTTGCTTATAACAATAGTCATTAGTTGAGTATTGGGATGACTCCTTATGAGGCTTTATATGGCAGGAGATGCAGGACACCTTTGTATTGGGATGAAGTTGGAGAAGGTAAACTGGTTGGTCCCGATTTGATTAAGGAAACAGTGGAAAAAGTGAAGGTGATTCGGGGTCATTTGAAAGCAGCTTCAGACCGACAGAAATCCTATTCAGATTTAAAGAGAAGAGACATAGAGTTTAGGGTGGGAGATAAAGTGTTTCTGAAGGTGTCTCCATGGAAGAAGATTTTGAGATTTGGTCACAAAGGCAAGTTGGGTCCTCGTTTCATAGGACCATATGAGGTGTTGGAGAGAGTTGGTCCAGTGGCTTATAGACTAGCTTTGCCGCCTGAGTTGGATCGAATACATAATGTTTTTTAAGTCTCGATGCTCTGGAGATACATGTCTGACCCATCTCAAATCTTGACAGTAGAGTCCATTGAGGTGAGTCCAGATCTGACTTACGAGAAAGAACCAGTGGCGATTTTGGCACGAGAGGTTAAAGAATTGAGGACTAAAAGGGTGCCACTTGTGAAAGTCCTTTGAAGGAATCATGCCACTGAGGAGGCGACATGGGAAAGTGAGCAGGTGATGCAGAGTCAGTTTCCCCATTTGTTCCAGACTTGAGGACAGGTAATTTCGAGGACAAAATTTATTTTAGGGGGAGAGAATTGTAACATCCTAAAATTTTTGAAAATTTCTAATTTTTAAAAATTTGATAAAATAAATTATAATTTTAAAGGATAAATTAAATTAATGGTTTTTAATGAAAAATGAAGGGATTTTAAATGAAAAAGTAGAATATATATGTGATATATATGCAAAATATACATAACATATAAAATTCAACACTTTTTAAAAGAAAAGGGTATTTTGGTAATTAAATCTTATAAATTCAAAATTAATAAAATAATTCAAAAATAAATTATTTTTGAATGGAAGAGGAAAATTATGACTTTTAATTTATTAAAACAATAATTAAATAATTAAATATTAAATTATTTTAATATATATATATGTGTGTGGTTAAAAAAAAAGATGAAAGGAAAAAGAATATAAAAGTCTTCATCTTCTTCTTCTTCTTCTTCAAGAATGTGGCTTCCATGGGAGTTTGAAGACCAAGGATTTTGCTTCTTCCATACTCCATAAATTGAAGGAATTAACAAGTTTCAAGTGGATTTTTGGTGATTTCCACCAAAATTAGTAAGTTTCCATCTATTTTCTTTGAATTCCATGGAAGATGAGATTATGTGAGTTTTGAGATTTTTATGTAGTATGTTATAATTGTTGGAATTGGTGTGTATGATCTTATTTTGGGTAGTTAACAATGATTCTAAGGTTAGATTGAAGAGATGATGGAGTTTGGTTAAAGAATGGTGAAGAGAGAGAATTTAGGGTTATGGATTTTTGGGGTTTTGAAAACATGAATTTTAATTGTGCAAATTGGTTCTAAATGAGTTGTTTTGATTCATAAACAAGTATTTTAAAGTCAAATATTGGATTTGGTGGTGTTGGGTTGGAGTTTTAGAATGGAAGTGGAGATTTAGGGTTTTGGAAAAGTGATTTTCCAATGTGGTTGAATTGTGTGATTTTATTTGTTTAAGCATGTTGTTTAGTGTTAAAAGTGATGAATATAAGCTTGGAATGAGTAATGGATTGTGTTGGCATGGAAAACCTTCAATGGGGGAAGGTTAAGCCATTTTTGAGATTTTATGTATAAAAGTATATTTTTATAATGTAAATGATTTAAATGTATTAAAATATGTTTTTAATAATATAAATAAACTTAAAAAACTAATTTAATTATAGTTGAATAGAATTCTAATGTTGAAGTAAGGAAATGCTAAATTTTTGGAAATTTGTAGGAGTGATGTGTAAATATGGTTTAATGTTGGAAATGCCATTAAATGAGATACTAAATGATTATTTGTTATCACATTTGGTTTAGGCATTGAGGGAGGTTGATTGCTTCATCCAAGTGGTGAAGGGCAAGTTGGAAAGATTGGATTGAAGGTTGTTTTTAGCTTGCATTGGGTTGCTAGTGGAGGTATGTACAAACTTTGAATATAATGTTTATATTTGCATAACATTTGGACTTAACACATTTTGGTTGAAAAATGTGTTAAGCTACTTTGGTTCATTGATTGTGTATGAAAAATATGCTATGACATTTGTAATGTCATATATGTGTTAAATGCATTGTGAAAAGCCATTGATAATGGCTAATTTGTGTAACATGTAAAATATACATATTATGTGAAAATACCCAAAGTAATTGGGTAATGTGTTGTGAATGCAAAAATGAGATATGTGTAATAATGAAATGAATTGATATTGATAAAAATGAGAAAAGTGAGAAAAATGAGAAAGATGTGAAAATGAGAAAAGTGAGAAAAAAAATGTGAAAATAAGGTAATGTGCCTAGATTGAATATGTAAAAATGAGAAAGAGATTAATAATGAGAAATATGAATAAATTGTGTGCCTAGTATGTTATTCAATTTTCAGAGTTCTAGGTTTGGCGCCATGCCTATGATTGCCTTCGGGCTATACGCTGGAATGGTGAAAAGATTGAGTCGTAAGTCAGGCTAGCTGATAAATATGATGTTTTTAGGGTGAAAAGACTGGGTCGTAAGCCTCAAAAACTGTAGCAGTCTAGTCGGGTTGAGGACCAAGATACTGGAGCCTAAGGGTCTAGCCGGATTGAGGTCCAAGAGATTGGGGCTGTTACATTATCCATGGATATATATATATTGCCTACGGGGCTAGACACATGGTTTCATTATGGACCAAAGCAGTAACTCTGAAATTTGAATAGCATATTAGATCCTTTTTGGGCCCACACTTGTCTTTGTTTCAATGTGAATTATGAATTATGATACAATTGAGTAATATAATGTTATAAGTTATGCTTATGAAATATTTGAAAAATATAAGAAAGTGGATTGATGTGACATCTATATGCATTATGCATTTGGTATTGCATTGAGTTATATTGTTATTATCAAAGTTTGTACCACTAGGCTTCGGCTTAGCGCAATTGTTTCCATCGCGCTGGTGATAAGGTAGACCCAGTTGAGCCAGAGAGTTCTTCTAGACCAAGTCGGGTCTAGACTTATAGTTGAGCTTGTTAAGTTGCTATCGAGATCAGAAACACTGCCTGCAACAACATGTATATATTTTTATGTTATTGTACATTTTGAGTTTTATGCATAATATATTATGTTTTGAATTTTACGTATTGTATATTATAAAGAATGTTTGGGTCAATGTATTTGAAATGGGAGAGTAAGTGTGTTTTAAATTATATATATCCATATATATATAAATATTTGAGAAAATTGGTGAAATTGAGAAGTATGATTAAGAGGATGATTGGAAATTATTGGGAGTGTTTTCTTTTTGCAGGTTGAGTAATTGCTAAATTTTGGGATATCCAAAATACAGATAAAACTCTGGCGAATTTTTCCTAGAGATATATATATATATATTATTTATTTTGGGTTCTTGTAACAAGTAAATAATATTTATATTCTATTTAATTTTTATATATTTTGAATTTGAAATTTTAAATTGAAAATGTAAAAAAAAAAATTAGTAAATCCGTCTGTGACATTTTTATACCGTATATGTGTATTTTACATATGCTAGAAATATGTTTTGTACGTATATAGGGTATAATGGTGTTACAAGTTGCCTTAACCTAACAAGCGAAACATGAAGGATAATCTGTTGCCAAGGTTTAATAGGTTGCCACCACCTGCGACTTTCATGATTGGGGGTGGTTTAAGTGTGGAATTTGTCATGTCTTCTTTCCAAAATGTGGATGGAGAAGCTGCTAAAAAGGATGTGCTACTAAGCAAACTTGGACTAACTATCGATGATGAAGCAATGATCCTTGATGATGAAAAAATCCTTGCCCTTGATATGCCTAAATAAATGAAGTATTTTCAACTTCAACTCAATGAACCTCCCTTAGCTTCAAGTGTTACCTTTTTTTATTTTGCTTTCTTTAGTACTTATTATGTCTTTGAAATTTAGATTATTTGAATAAATTATTTTCATTAAATTTTTATTGGTCTTTGTTCATTTTGGTGCTCAACCAATGATGAGTCTAGCTTGATAATCATAAATTAGCATGTCTATGCATTATAATTCGAATGACTTTACTGGGTGTGGAAGTTGTTCTATAGCATTGAGTTGTGTATGCTTACTTAGAGAGGGCTCTTGTATAATGACCTTTGTCTAGGTACTAGTCAATCTTATAACATGCTTTGACAAATGTTCGAGGTGAAATTAAACTCTACTTATTTAAGGGAGAGATGATCTAGGCATTATTTGATAAGCCAACAACTAGTATTCACCCAATTAGATATCAATCCCTAGTTGTCCATTTGAGCCTTCATAAAATTTAGCTTTCTCTTTATTGGATAGTAAACCCGATAACCTACCCTAGTTGTTGTGACTTCTATGACAAATCTAATGATCACTAAGGTGGAGAGGCGAGAAGATCAAAGAAAGGAATGCATAGTCAAGATCATAAGGACAGTTAAAGTTCACCTAATATTAGACCTGATATCTCCAATTCATTAAAATGATGACAAATGATTTATCCATGTCTCACTTTACTCCACTCATCCATAAACAAAAGAATAGAATGGTGCAAGCGAGACAATTCTTTTAGAGCTAGGACCCAAAACCAAGGAAAAAAGAGAAAAGAGAAGAAGAAAAAAAAGAGGAAAAGAAAATAAAAAACAAAAGGCAGTTCAGAAAAAGCCAATCGAGTTTTCCCTTTACCTAAAGCAGTAGAAGGCAAAGATAGTTTGACTTAAATTGGTCCAACCCAACCAGAAATTCAACCAAAATTAGAGATAGAAGAAAGGTCATCTAGTTCTTGGGAGTCTTGTACTTGACATTCCTATAGGGATGAAGGACAAAATGATAACATGCTAAAAAAAAGAAAGAGAAAGAGAAAGGGAAAAGAAGAAAAGAAAAGGAATATGGGTACTAACCTTTTTGCAAAGGCAAAGACTGTCCTAATGAAGATCTAGATTCATGTCAAGAAGAAAGGAGAATGTTCAAAGCTTTATCTTTTCATGCTTTCAATTGTCTAAACAAGAAGTTTGTAGTGTGAGAGTTTGCCCATTGTATCACAATGGCTCCAACTTACAATTGGCCTTCACTTAAACCATGTCCCTTATAGACCCCATTTCAAGCCTGTTAATGACCTGTTGATCTCTTTTGGTAGATAGAGTCTATTAGTGGAGATAGTTTGAATAAGCATGCATATGAGATAGAAAATATTTAAACTCGATGAGACCTTTGGCTAAGTAATGTGTATGTGCCTATATGAAGTGAAACAATTTTTGCTCAAATAGAAATGATTCCCGAGTTAAGTACGGTAATTAGGGTTATCACGTTATAGATATGTTAATTTGAAAAATCGAGTCCTGAGGTAAATTGACATTGATCTGAAAAAGTCAACATTTGATTTCAAAATCAAAATTTAAAAAAAATTAAAAGTCAAAAGTTGCAGTAAAAGTAAAAATTATTAATGTTATTATTATTATTATCATTAATAATAATACAATATTTTCTCAATTAATATAATGATGATGGATCATTGAGGAGGAGGAGGTGGACCTTGATCAAATAAAGCCCTAAAAAAAGTCGATCAAATAAAGCCCTAAAAAAAGTCATCGCCCAATGGAGTAGAAAGCATGTCACCCATATAGAATCCGCTTGGAGGAAAAGTATCTAAATTCCTATTTTCTTGAAATTTAGGCCTATAGAAGGCATCATCCGAAGGGATCTCATGGTCATCAATTTGGGGCCCTCTAGAAATGAAGCACCAGGATCCCTCATTCCTTGGAACCAGACATCTCAGAAGTTTTGCTTTAATTGATGATACAATCATTCAAGATGGGCAACCTGTTGGCAGCTAGCAGCTAACTCCTCTTGCAGTTTCTTGTTTTGCTCTTCAAGCATTCGCTGTGAGTTAGAAAAGAAAAGGGTAAGAACATATATAATCATGCATACATATAGCATAAATCATCATGGAATAGGATGACAAACCAGATAACTCGTATTATCACCTTGCGGATGAGATGGCATTTCTTGTTGGTAAGAAGGAGTAAATGGAGGAGAAATAAAGGAAGGTCCAGCCTTATGACCAGATAAGCCGATAGCCTGTAATAATCATTAAAATAGTCAAAATAAGTTGATAAAGAAGCAATTGCAATGACAAAATGGTAAAATTTTACCTGAGAGGTGCTAGTCCCGGGATGAGGAATATACCCTCTTCCCTCTCCATCATACTCCTTTTCATCACTATCCTTGTCTTCCTTTAGAATTCCCCGGATGCCAATAGGAGATACGTCAAAGTTCAAGAGCCCTGCTCGAATAAACTAGATATGTGATGCACCCGGTGGATAGATTAAGATTTTAACATCATAACCATTCCAAGCTAAACACCATGCATTCTCCGGCATTAATGTAATATTTAAAGTATATGTCAGGCAGTTCATCGGGATCCTCCATCGCTCGGGACCAAGGAACCAATCATACACACTTTCCCCAAGAAATCAGCCACTAGATACAGGACCATCAATGATTCGACAGGAGTGATGGTAAGGTAGTGCAACATTCATAAAAGGAGTCTAGTTCGCCCGCTTTACAACATACCGCCAAGCCAAATTGACATATAAGATGACAGAAGATAAGTAAACTTTTAAATAGACTTTAAAGTATACTAATATTATTTTACTTAGTCCTAGGTTAAGCAATTCAAGTAATAGTGCTGGGTGTGCACATGGTGAGAACCAGGAACTGCTGCGCGATCGGACAACTAAAAATTTAACCTAGGATACCCAACTCTCTCTCAGGAAATGCTAGGCCCCCTCACAAGATTATGCTCATATGCCCATACCTATAATAACAATGAAAATCAAATTCATACAAATATATGAATGGAATTGACAATGGTGGGAGAGAGTACCTCGGCAATCACCATGAAGCCAATAAAAGACTTCTTATTTCTGCAAATCTTGTCTAAGCCGTGATAGAGACAGGCAAGGCCAGCTTCACCCTAGCCATAAAAGCGGTACCATATCCATTTCAACAAGGGCCCTCAACATCGACAAATGGATAGCAGATTCAATACTGCATAAAATGGTCAACCCACGCAAATACAACAAAAATCCTCAAGCATATTGCTCGGCTGTTTCTCTATGAACCCGTTCATCATAGCTCATCCAATAACTCTAAATCGGCTCAATTTTTATCTTGAAGGGCTCTTTTAGTGACGGTTCCATACCGATTAACTGTTGAATTTCTTCTTGTGTCAGGATATTGTTGGTAAGAGGGACCGGGAGGCTATAGTACCAGATACCAGTTATGGCTGTAAAATCGACTAGGCCAATGGTCATCTCTCCCACAGGTAGGTGGAAAGTATGGGTTGTGTCCACCCACCGCTCAAACAATGCTTGAACTACACTCCGGTCTATTGGACATTCCTCGGATGGTAATTGTAGAATAAAGCTTTCAAAATCACACTCTTGGATGATCCATTTCACCTAAGAAGGCGCTATATCATACCATTGCCGAGCTTTGTAAACACACCCTCTGCCTTGGACAACGCAGCGATCATGCTAACACCAAACAAGGTAAGCCAATACGAGGTAAGTATATCATCTCACAAAAACTATTGTTTCAAAGTCTGAAATCACTCATTAATCTCTATTTTAATCTATTTATTTATTTAATTTTATTAATAGAACATTAGTTAATTTATTTTTAGCATTAGAATATTTCCTAATATTTGTTACAATTCATTCACTAATATACTAAATTATAACTAAAAAATAAAATAAAATGAAAAGATAAAACAAAAAATAATAAAATAAAATGATAAATATTTGTGCTGCTAAAATATTAAATTGCAGTGTTACCTTAGTCTTTTGACTAGAACTACGATGAAGTTGCATTTCACCTAGTAGATTGACATTTCCATTTTCATATTATCGGATAAATTCTAGCAACTCAGCATTAGATTGAGGCCCAGATCTTGAAGCATGCCTTCTTTCCATTTCATTGCTAAACTCCTTGCTATCTGCTCAAATTAAATTTCCTGATGTGAAACTAAGTAAATATGAATGAATGTGTGAGATGAATGAAAATGGTGAAAATGGGGCGTTTATATAGGCAAAGGATGAGAGAAAAAGACAAAATCAAAAAGGAAAACAGTAATTCCGTGAAAAAAAAAGTGAATTCACTATAAGTAAATAGTGAGCAAATAGTGATAAACAGTGAATAAATAGTAAATTCAATTATTTAATTCCATTATTCAGCTATTTGTGTGTCTAAAAATATTTTTTTGCACTTTTAAAATATTTTTCACGCAGTGGGCAAGAGGATATAGGTATGGTAAAAATTAGCTAAATTTTTTTACAGATTTTTTTATTAATATCCTACTAATTACAATTATCTTTTGTAGGCACGAGTCCAGAATCCAAATTATTTTTTAGTTCAAAACTAATCTCGGGTTCAGAATTCGAATTATTTTTGAGTCTAGAACTCATCCCGTGTCCAGAATTCAAATCATTTTCAAGTCCAAAACTTATTCCAGTTCCATAACCCAAATTATTTTCAAGTCCAGAACTCATCCCAGGTCCATAACCCAAATTATTTTTGAGTCCAGTACTCACCTCGGGTCCAGAACCCAAATTATTTTCGATTCCAGAACTCATCCCAAGTCCAGAACCTAAATTATTTTTGAGTCCAGAACTCATCCTAGGACCAGAACCCAAATCATTTTTTAGTCCAAAACTCATTCCAGGTCTAGAACCCAAATTATTTTTGAGTTCATAACTCATCCCGGGTCCAGAATCCAAATCATTTTCGAGTCCAGAACTCATCCCAAGTTTAGAATCCAAATCATTTTTTAGTCCAGAACTCATCCCGAGTCTAGAACCTGAATCATTTTTTAGTCCAGATCTCATCCCGAGTCCAGAATTCAAATCATTTTTAGCCTAAAACTCATCCTGGATCCAGAACCCAAATCATTTTTTAGTCCATAACTCATCCCAGGTCCAGAACCCAAATCATTTTTGAGTCCATAACTCATCCCAAGTCCAGAATCCAAATTATTTTCGAGTCCAAAACTCATACCAGGTCGAGAACCCAAATCATTTTCGAGTCCAGAACTCATTCCTAGTCCAGAACCCAAATTATTTTTGAGTCTAGAACTCATCCCAAGTCCAGAACCCAAATTATTTTTGAATCCAAAACTGACCTTAGGTCCAGAACCCAAATCATTTTTGAGTCCAGAACTCAATCAAATTTCAGGTACAGGGTTAGTTTGACTCTAAACCCAATCAAAAATCATATTGCTTTTGACTATCTTTTACTATAGTCTTAGATCGTTCAAGCATGGGGCAAACTGTAGATCCTTAATTTTTGACCAAGTCTAGTCCAATATTTTAAAACAAGTCCAAAATAATTTTTGTGGTATTTATTATTTATTTTAATATTTATTATTTATTTTAATATTTATTTTAATAATATAATAATATAATTATAGACCCTTAATTTTTTACCCAATCCGGTCCAATTAGTCCAAAATAATTTTGTGTTGTCCAATATATTTTAATTAGTCCAAAATAATTTTTGTTATCTTAATTAAATAATATTTACTTTAGTATCTAATTTTTATTAATAAAAAATAAAAATAATAATAATAAACAAAAAAAATCAAATTGTGGCGAAATGGCCGGCAGGCCCGTTTCGCCCGCGCTGCGGCAGCTTTTTCGCCAACGCATTTTTTTCGCAGCAGTTTTTTTTTGCCGGCGTAATTTTTCCACAACTTTTTTTTTTGCCATCGAAATTTTTCGACGTAAATTTTTTCGAAACATAATACAATTAGGTTTTGGTTTCCTTTTCTTAATCAATATTAGATGTCGTGAATAACTAGAATTAATCATATAAAACTTCTATAAATAAGGACTAAACAACACAGGAAATGGGGAGGAAGAAATTGGGACGAAAATTGGGAGAAAAATTGAGACCGAAACTGAATAGGAAAGTCTTTAAATGAATCTGATTTTTTTGGAGAAAGCAAACAGCAACTCAACCCATCAAAGGCAGCAAAGCTTGTCTTTGACCTTGTTCATCCAAGAAACAATTTTTGGTGTAACCTACGAACAAAGGTTTGAATTCTTAATTTCTTTTTGGTTCTTACAGTAGCTTCGTCCTTTATTTAATTCATAAGATTACACATTCAAAACTTCAATCTTTGAAGATGTAATAACTTGATCTTTATTTCCAGAAACCTTAAGAGAATTCCACTATTTCTAGATACCTTTAAAAACTTTAATCCATTTCTTTTTTTTTTTTCCAAAAAACCTTAAATCGTTCTAAAACACTAAAAATCATCCTTCTATTTCCCTAAAACCTCAAAAACCTAATTTATTCCTTCTATCCCCAAAACCCCTAAATTGTCTCTTTTGTTTTTATAAACTTTAAATCGTTTTCTCTATTTTCAAAAAACCCTAAATTACTTTTTCTGTTTCTTCAAAATATCAAAACCCTAATCTATTTTCCAATATTTCAAAACCTTAAAACCCTAAACTTCACTTTACAACTTCTAAAAAATCACATAAAGTTTTATAAAATAATAAATTGTTTTCTCAAACTCTAAAAAAAATTCATTCTCCGAAACCCTAATTCAAAAATCCTAAAACCCTAATTCAACTCCAAAACCCAAAACAGTGAACCCTAACTTCCTTAAAACCTAAACCCTAAAGTTTTCTAAACCATAATCTTTTAAACCTTAAAACCCTATAAACATATTCAAACATAGTAAGCTCAAAATAATAATTCAGTAACCGAAAATCATAAATCTAAGTGTTTTAAAGTGTCCAAAACCTAATTTCATGATTATACATCTCAAACCCTAATTTGGTTAATCAAAGAACTTTACCAACTTTTTAAATCATAAAACTTTTGCTCCATTTTAATCCCATTAAAATCACAGTAGCTTCCAAAACCCTAAATACATGGAATGTTAAATAGAAACAGTAGCCCTAATTTGAATCTTTTTTTGCCTTATTCAATTTTATATTTGATTATGTTTTGATTTATATGCTTTAATTTATCTAAGTTCAATGTTTGGTTTATTTAATTTATCATGGATAGATGTTTACTTTCTATTGATATTTAATACCTTTGATGAATGATTCATTTATGATGAACTGTTATTTACTTTTATTGATTTATTTAGATTTCCAAATGTTGTAAGAGGTATGTTTCCACTTTGTGGGTACCTCATTAGTTAAATATCATGTAATTTAAATTGCTTTTTCTATTTTAGAATCAATGTAAAGGATATGTTTCTACCTTTCGGTGGGTATCTTATTTAGGCATGGGATGTAAGGACATGTTTCCATCCTTGGATGGGTGTCCATTTATTTATTTTTTTTGGACATTGTTTTGATTTTTAATATATCGATGCTTTATTTTAATTATTGTGTGTAATATGGATAATATCGTTATATTTAAGAATTTTATAATATTAAGACCTGTAAAGGAGGTCGGTTCCAATGAACCGGGCGTTGTGGGGGTGCTGGGCTATTCTCACCTTCCCCACATGTACCCAACTTTCCGAACCCATTAGGGGGTTGGGGATTCCTTAGGAATCGAGTCATCCACCCCTTTCTTTTTTCCAGCCCGTCCGGGTGGCGACTCCATTTTCTTCGGACTTAGGTCCGTGTTCTCTAAGGCCCTGAGCCTAAACAGTTCTGAAGTCGCAAGAACCATTCCACCAGGAGTGGGGGCAAAAATCCCTGCTCACAATAATATTTATTATTTAAAATGTAATGTTTAAAAATAAAAAAATAATAAAAAAATAAAAATTAGACCAATCAGCGAATGACATGCGTCAGCCGCGTGGCCACAGGCCAATTCGCTATAGGCCTTGGCCTGTGGAGAAAGGCATCCAGCGCGCAGCATCACTCACAGCTCACATGCCAATCCTCACATCAATGGCCCGTAGCTCGCCCTAGCGCCTAGCGCCCGCGGGCAGCTGGCCCAATTTCTCGCAGCCTATACCTTCGGCCAATTTTTGCCTAAACCTTTTTAAGCTCGGTTATTTTTATTTTTCCTAAACAGTTTGATTGCCTTAAACAACAAGTATTAGGTTTTTAATGTTCCTGTAAATAACACAATTAAAAATAGAAAGAGGGACTGTTGGACTTTTGATTTTTGGGAGACTTTTCTTTTGGAAGAGACTTTGGACTTTGGTGGAGACTCCATTTTCTCCGGGTTTAGGCCCAGGTTCTCTAAGTCCATAAGCCTAACAGTGCCGAAGTCGCAAGAACCATACCATCGGGAGTGGGGGCAAAAATTCCCGCTCACAAGTATAAGAGTATTACCAAAATATTATTACTGTATCTATTCACTCTTCATCATTTAGTTGCTTGTTTATAATGTTATATAGATAAATATATAGGTATAAGAAAAATAAATAAGTTTATGGAAATTTTGCCAGCGATTAAATTACGAATATTATCAAATCCAATCTTTTTCAACATGTGAATATGCAATAGTTCTTAAAATATTTCCATACATTCACATCCCAAAACCCCATATTTTCATACAAACACTCATAAATATGTGAAAATCATATTACTTATCTTTAAATCATGTTTCAATTTATTATATTTTACAAAATAGATGTTGCATCTACATCAACTCAAAAGAATATTTATATGCTATGCTTAGACTTGATTTGTTGCAACCAGAGGCTTCTAGTATCCAACCTCTAGCTAGACCTATCCTAGTCTAGAGGGACTGCCATCTTCTATCCTATCACCTGCACGATAAATAAATCACTCTAAGCCTAGAGCTCAATGGTATATAGTTGATAATGCAACATTACAAATGTATATGAACATGCATAAGGTTTTAATGTTACATACATTCTCATCTTTATTACATACATAAACAATCATCATGCATTGGACCCAATAATCTTATATAATAACCTAATTCTAGAACCATTGCTTTAGCCTATCTCATCAATAATGACACCTTTGTGTCTCGCTAGTGGACGTAAATATATTTGTGACACCCAGTGTCTCATCTATAGCGTAATCATCAATATGACACCTCATGTGTCTCACTCAGGGGCATGGTAACATCTCTGTGACACCCAGTGTCTCACCCCATCTCATATGGCATGCCAATTTCCAAACACAATCTTCTGGTAACTAGGTAAAGTATAAGACAACAAACAACATTCCACACTATGCATATATGAGTTTTTCACCATGTAACTCATCAATTCATCAACAATTAACATAATCAACATATTTTATCATAATTCTCCATTTTATAATCACAAATATATTTTTAATACAATATATATAAAGACTTAGCTATGCAAGCCATTTACTACACCCATATAGTGTGAAATACGATAATAAATGTCAACAAACCAACCCCACGATCGTGGCATTCAAGGACCATGCTCGTGGCATTCATTTTGCTTCTGTTTAGTCACCATTTTCACATGAAACAGCTCCACCTCAAAGCCCACGACCGTGGCACTGCATGGCCATGCCCATGGAAATCCAGAATCACTCTTTCACCCCATTTTCATCAACATAACACACACATACCAACTTAGGATGATACAAACCAAAGACAAGAGCATTATATAAGTATATACTTACATTTTGAAGCTCAAATTGGAGAAACAACTCCTTTGCATAATAATTTCTCCCAATCTTTCACTTCCCTTTATTGGTTCCTTCACTTAATTCAATCAACCCTTAATCAATTTATAATTTCAAAGATGATATTAATAACTCATATAAGAATCTATAAACCCCTATGAACTTTCTTTAACTCATATCCAGAATCCTTACAAATTCCTAATATTCAATTGCTAGCTCTAACTATAGCCAACATCATTCCAAATCATTATCAAGTCTAGAATCACCATTACTACATAAATTTTATATCATAGCTTTCTATATGTTTCATTAAATCCCCATTCTCATATCAATCCTACTAAAAAGAATCATCAAAAGTTAAGAAACTTACTTGTTACTTGAATTAAAACTCAAGCTCCCTTCAATCATTGTGTAAAACTAACTAAATTTTCTTGTTAATTTGAAGGATGGAAATCTCCCTCTCTCAAGCTCCATGAAAATTGGCCAAGACAAGAAAGAAAGGATAAGGAAGGAGAAGAAATGAAAATTTTGGAAATTTTTTTGGCTTTTCCGTACTTTTCCACTAACTAAATATATATTATTTAATTACTATTTTATTTAAAATAATATTATTTTATATTTTAACATTTTACTTTTTACTCTTTCACCATCTTACCATTTATATTTAATCTTTTATATATGATATATATGTTATTTATATTTCCATCTCTTCCACCAAAACCATCATCATTCTCTCATTACCAATGTATAATAGATTCAATAAAAATTAGGGTATTACAATTCTCTCCCCCTTAAATAATTTCATCCCCGAAATTATCTGCAATTAGCTCTAAAACAATTGTGGGTATTGGCTTCACAGGACTTGTTCACTCTCCCAAGTAGCCTCTTCTATTGTGTGATTCCTCCACAAAACCTTCACCAGAGGCACTTTCTTATTTCTTAGCTCCTTCACTTCTCCTGCCAAGATTGCTACAGGTTCTTCTCGTAACTTAGGTATGGTTTCACCTCAATAGATTCAACTGACAATAAATGAGATGGATTCGACCTATTTCTTCGTAGCACAAAAACATGAAATATATTGTGAATTCTATCCAACTCTGGTGGCAATGCTAATCTATAGGCAACTGGTCCAACTCTTTCTAACACTTCATAAGGGCCAATAAAACGTCGGCTTAGTTTTCCTTTTTTTTTCCCAAATCTCAACACCTTCTTCCATGGAGACACTTTTAAAAATACTTTATCACTTACCTTGAACTCTATATCTTTTCTCTTTTAATCAGAGTAAGATTTCTATAGGTCTGATGACGCTTTCAGCTGCTTCCAAATTATTTTCACTTTCTCTTCTGTTTCTTTAATTAATTTAGGCCTACTATCTTCCTTCCTCAAACATCATCCCAATATAAAGGTGTTCTACATTTTCTCCCATATAGAGCTTCATACGGTGCCATACAAATACTAGATTGGTAGCTATTATTATATGCAAATTCAACTAATGGCAAGTGTTTATCCCAACTGCCAACAAAATCAATAACACAACTTCTCAACATATCCTCCAATACTAATATCATCCTTTCAGACTGCCCATCAGTTTGGGGATGAAAAATAGTACTAAAATGTAATCGAGTACCTGATGCACCTTGTAAACTCTTCTAAAATATTGAAGTGAATCTAGGATCTCGATCTGACACTAATGAAATTGGAACTCTATGTAGTCTTACAATTTCACTAATATAAATTTCTAAAAATTTATCAAGGGAGTAATCCATCCTCACTAGTAAAAAGTGAGCTGACTTTGTTATTCTATCCATAATCACCTAAATTGCATCATGTTTCCTCTGGGTCAGTGGTAATCCGGTAACAAAATCTATAGTTACTCTACTCCATTTCCATTTAGGCACCTGTAATGGTTGCAGCAATCCCGAAGGAACTTGGTGTTCAACTTTTATCCTCTGACAAGTGAGGCACTTCGATATAAATTTTGCTATATCTCTTTTAATACCCTTTCACCAGTAATATTGTTTTAAATCTCGATACATTTTAGTACTCCCAGGGTGCATAGCATAAGTCGATTGATGTGCTTCTTTTAAAAATTTCTTCCTCAATTCTACATCTTCTGATACACAAAATCATGTTCTATATCTCACATTACCATAATCTCCAATTTGGAAGTCTCCACTCTCCCTCTTAAAGTAATCTTGCATGATTTTCTAGATCTTCGCATCTCTTTTTTATGCTTCCTTAATTTGCTGTAAAAGTAATGGCTTAACTTGCAATTGTGCCAAAAGTACACCATCATTCCAAACTTTAAATCTAGCATGTACGGTTCTCAATTCAACCAACAACATGAGAGAATAGGCATTCAACCCTGCCATAGGCTTCGGACTCAAAGCATCTTCAACTATATTAGCCTTGCTCGGATGTTATTCAATCAAACAATCATAATTTTTGATCAATTCCAACCATCGCCTTTGTCGAAGATTCAACTCTTTTTGCACTCTCAAATATGTCAAGCTTTTATGATTTGTATAGATAAAACATTTTTCCCCATATAGACAATGTCGCCAAATCTTTAATGCAAACATTATATCTGCCAACTCTAGATCATGGGTCAGGTAGTTCAACTCATGTGATTTCAACTGTCTAGAGGCATAGGCAATAACTCTACCCTCTTGCATCAATACACAACCCAAACCATTATGCAATGCATCATTATATATCACATATGGTTTACTTTCTACAGGTCAAGTAAGAATAGGAGCCTAAATCATTATATCCCTTAACTATTCAAAACTCATTTGATATTTGTCCGTCCATACAAATTTCACCCCTTTTCAAAGTAATTTAGTGAGTGGCATGGCTATCATAGAGAACCCCTTTATAAATCGATTGTAATAATCTGCCAATCCTAGAAAACTCCTTACTTCTATAACATTTTTAGGTGGGCTCCAATTAAAGATCGCCTTAACTTTACTTGGGTCTACTATAATCCCTTCTACTGAAAAAACATGCCCAAGGAAAGTTACTTGATCTCACTAAAACTCATACTTGGATAATTTTGCAAACAATTGCTTTTCCCTTAATTTTTGTAACACAATCTAAGTGTCTATCATGAGCCTCCTTACCACACGAATGCACCAAAATATCATTAATAAACACCACTACAAATTGATCCAAATAAGGTCAGAAAATTCAATTTATTAGATCCATGAACGTCGCTGGTGCATTCGTTAACCCAAAAGGCATCACAAGAAATTCATAGTGTCCATACCTTATAGGAAAAGCAGTCTTGGGAATATCTACCTCTTTCACTCTCAACTGAGGATAAGCCCCCTTGACCCCCGCCTGCTAACCGGCTAGCGGGAGCGCTGTATGCGTTCGGGTCATTATTTATTTATGCATTATAAATCTTTATGTTTTACTTCCATTATTATGATTATTCAAAATACAAACAGTAAACCCAAAACCAATTAATCTAAAAACTTAAGTTTTCCTAATTTTATAATTTTACCCTTCAAACCCTAATTTGATCAATCAAAGAACCTTATCAATTTCTTAAATTATAAAACCCTAATCCTTTTCAATTCTCTTAAAACTTACAGTAGCCTAAACAAATAACAATAATAATATCTTAAGATTCCAAAACCCTAAATGTTAGTTAAAGAAATTTAAATAGAAACAGTAACCCTAATTTGTACCTTTACTTGCTTTATTTACTTTTAGATTTGATTGTATAGTTCATTATATGCTTTGATTTATTTTATATGTTTTGATTTATTTAAGTTCAATGATTGATTAATTTAATTTATCATGGATGGTTGTTTACTTTCTATTTTGATTGATATTTAATATCATTGATGAATGATTTATTTATTATGAATGGTTATTTACTTTTATTGATTTATTCCTTATTTCCAAATGTTGTAAGAGGTATGTTTCCACTTGGTGGGTACCTCATTAGTTAAATATCATGTAATTTAAATTGCTTTTCTATTTTAGAACCAATGTAAAGGACATGTTTCTACCTTTCGGTGGGTGTCTTATTTAGGCATGGATTATGTAAGGGCATGTTTCCATCTTCGGATGGGTGTCTATTTATTTGTTTAACTTGGACATTATTTTGATTTTCAATATATCGATGCTTTATTTTAATTATTGTGTGTAACATGGATAATGTTATTATATTTCAAAATTTTATAATATTAAGACCTGTAAAGGAGGCCGGTTCCAATGAACCGGGCGTTGTGGGGTGTTGGGCCATTCCTTACCTTCCCCACACGTACCCAACTTTCTGAACCCATTAGGGGGTTGGGGATTCCTTAGGAATTGAGTCATCCACTCCTTTATTTTTTCCCAGCCTGTCCGGGTGGCGACTCCATTTTCTCCGGACTTAGGTCCGTGTTCTCTAAGGCCCCGAGCCTAAATAGTGCCGAAGTTGCAAGAACCATTTCACCGGGAGTGGGGACGAAAATCCCCACTCACACAATCATCAACCCAGCAAAGGCAACAACATTGTCTTTGTTATTGTTCATCCAGAAGTCAATTTTGGTGGAACCAACTACACAGGTTTGATCTTTAATCATCGATTATATATTTACAGTAGCTTTGTTTTTTTAATTAATAAGAACATGCACATAGTACCTTGATCTTTAAATATGTAGTAATTTGATCTTTGTTTCAATAACCTTAAATTGTTTCTTCTACTTCCAAAAACCTTAAAACTAAGTTGTTTTCCCTAAACTATTTTCATCTAAACCCTAACTTTTTGTCTAGAGTTTCCAAATCTCTTCTTAAATCTCCAAACCCTAAATCTTCTTTACTGTTTCTAAAAATCATAATTATTTTTATAAAACTCTAAACTGTTTTCTTAAATCCTAAAATCAAATATGTTTTCCAAAATATCAAAAACCCTAATTTTCTCAAACTCTAATACGGTAAACCCTAGTTTTCCTAAACCCTAATTCTTAAAACCTCAAAATCTTATGACAAATAAAGCTAAACCCTAAAGCCATAATCCAATAAAACTAAAATCACAATCCAGTAACCAAGAATTATAAACCCTAATGTCTTAAGATTCTAAAACCCTAATCTCATGATGTTAGCCCTAAACCCTAATTTGATTAACCAAAAACCTTTTCTACTTTCTTAAATTTATAAAACCTTAATCCATTATAATTTTCCAAAATCTTTACAGTAGCCTAAATAATAATAATAATAATTTTAAAACCCTAAAAACCTAAATGTTAATTAAAGAACTCTAAATTGAGACATAAACCTAAATTTGTATCTTTATTTGCTTTATTTTAGATTTGATTATGTAGTTTATTATATGTTTTGACGGTTGATTTATTTAATTTCAATGCTTCATTTATTTAATTTGCCATGGATGATTATTTTCTTTATTGTTATGATTATTAATTTTTTGTTTTAGTATTAAAATTGTAAGAGGTATGTTTCCACTTTGTGGGTGCCTCATTAGTTAAGTATTATGTAATTTAAATTGCTCTTATATTTTGGACCAATGTAAAAGACATGTTTCCACCTTTCGATGGGTATCCTATTTAGTTTAGACATGAACGATGTAAGGACATGTTTCCATCTTCGGATGGGTGTCCATTTATTTGCTTTGTTTGGACGTTGCTTTGATTTTAATATAAATGATGTTTTATTTTAATTGTTGCATGTAATATGGATATTATTGTTATATTTAAGAATTTTATAATATTAAGACCTGTAAAGGAGGCCGGTTCCAATAAACTGGGCGTTGTGGGGGTGCTAGGCCATTTCTCACATTCCCTACACATACCCAACTTTCCGAACCCATTAGGGGGTTGGGGATTCCTTAGGAATCGAGTCATCCACCTCTTTCTTTTTTTCGGCCCGTCCGGGTGGCGACTCCATTTTCTCAAGGCTTAGGCCCATGTTCTCTAAGGCCCCGAGCCTATATAGTGCCAAAGTCGTAAGAACCATTCCACCGGGAGTGGGGGCGAAAATCCCTGCTCACAGTGGCGACTCCACTGGGGATAAGAGAAGTTGATTCTGTTGGTCTTTATATTATTCTATTCTTTCTTATCATGATATTATCCATTGCATCATATTAGATTACATTGTGTACGTGAGTTAGGACGCCCGTGTTACCCGTGTTGTGTTATGTAAGGGATACCATACTTTCAATCAAGGTATGGAGATCGAGCATGGCATAACCACTCATAGCCTCGTACCATTTGGTATATACTTGCTATGGGAACCTAATCCTTTTTGCCCCAAAGACTAAAGCTCATGTAATTGGCCTAGTTACTTTCCTTAGGTTTTACCCCAAATGCTTGTTGTTTGACTATGGTTAATTTATCTTGGCTTAAATCATGGCTTATTTGGTTTGTTCTTTTTCTAAAATGACCTAATTACACTGTAAGCTCAGAATAAATTTTTCTTTAAATTCCAAAAGACCAAAACTATTTCCAAAAACTTTTTAAGATGGTCTTTGGATATAAAACTTTTCTAAAAAAAATCAAAAATTCTTTTCTCGTGACCAAAACACAAAGCCTAAAATCCATTTTTTCTAAAATCTTTTTATAATGGGCTTAGAATAAAATTATTTTTATCCTTTAAAAGAGCTTACAAATTATTAGGGTCAATTACGAAATACCAAAAATCAATTGTGAGCCTAGTTTATACTAAGAGTTATTAATCATGGGCTTGTTTTTGCATGAATCATTAGTTATTTTTTTCAAGTGAGAAATCTATTTATAATAAACCGTTTAATTTAGTTTTAATCCAATATAGCATAAAAGCTACTATTAGTTGGATGAATCGATTAAAACCAAATTAATAGGAATTATCATGGACTGATTTCCATTTTTGAAAATATAACTATTGGTTGAAACGTCCGAGGGAAAGAGACTCGTCATTCGTGTGTGGAAGTTATAAGGTTGGAAGGGATGTTCTACTTATCTTTGTTGATTGTTTGTGCATACATGCATACACACATTTGCATCTCATATCATTGATCCTTTCTGGCTCATAGCCCTGGATTACAACACTTCAAAAGCTTATGATAATCCGACCTACGCTGGAGACAAAGAATCTAGTTGCAACTCAATCACTTGCTCACCAAAAGCAATGGAGCCCTAACAAATTCAAAGAATGGTGGATGATGCCTCAATGCCAAGATGGAAGAAATAAAAGAGGCCCTAGCTGAGACCATGAAGAACCAATTGGCTGAGATTTTAGGAAATCATGTTGAAGCATCTGCTAGCACTAAGAAGCCAAAAGACAAAAGGAAGGCTAAAGTTGGTGAAGTGGTTTTTGATGATGATAAGGTGATCATTGATGATGATGATGTTTGGGCTCAATACTTCCAAGATCCTCAAGACAAGAAGAAAGAACTGAAGATTGTTGAAAGATCAGCCGTGGAGAAAACTGAGACTTCTGATGTTGAAAAGATGATTGCGGATTTAGAAAAGAAATTTGAGAAGAAGCTGAAAATCGAAGAAATATCCGAGGTTGACAAATTATTTGAGTTAGATGAAGAAGTTCCGTACAAATTCAAGATGCCATCCTTTGCAAAGTTTGATGGAACTGGAAATCCTCATCTCCATGTGAAGTAGTACATCACTACCATACAATCTGCCAAAGCTACTAAAGCTCAAACTCTAAGATACTTTATGCTCTCATTGGATCCTGTTGTCCAAAATTGGCTTAACACCTTAGAGGAAAGTACTCAAAAAGATTGGGACATGTTATACAAGGCTTTCATTAAGAAATATGGGTATAATGTCGAGTTGGAAGCTACCTTAATGGAAGTGGAGTCCATTAGACAAAGGCCAAATGAGAATTTTGTGGACTATGTGAAAAGATGGAGAAATAAGGTTGCTTTGCTCAAGAAAAGGCCTGATGAATCTGACCAAATAAGGATGATTGTGAGATGGGTGTTGCCTAGTCTTCGTGAAAGGATGCCTCATACACTCATCCGTGATTTCAAAGATCTTCTCCAAGCTGGTCTGCAAATTGAAGAATGGAAAAGTGAGAAGAATCGCTTTTCGGCAAGAAGGAATGAGAGAGAAAATTATCAGCCTAACAGTCAAAGTACATAAAAGGAAGCTAATTTTAATGTTGCTAGTCAAGGAGGAATGAGGCAGTTTTCAGAATTAGGGAAGCCGTTGTCTTGGGTTCTCAATAGGCTATAAAAGAAAGAAGGGATTGTTACAACCCTTGACTCCTTGTCCTGTGCTTAATCCTCTTCCACCTAACTTTGATACTAATGCATTTTGCCAATTTCATCAAAGGCCTGGACACGAAATGGACTATTGTATGAAGTTGAGGCATGAGATCCAGAATCTAATCGACAGTGGAAAGCTACCTGAGCCAGACAAGCCCAATACCAAGAATAGTCCCTTGCCTAAATTTGGAAGAGTGCCACCACCAGTAACCTTCATGGTAGGAAAAGGATTGGAAGAAGATTTTGTTTTATCATCCTTTCAAGATGGAAATATTGAAGTTGTGAAAGGAAAAGAAGCTTAAACTCAACAAACTTTCTTAGCTTGAATGTTGCTTTTCAATTTTACTTTAGTTAATATTTAATAGGAACTATCGTGTTTTTCAAATTTAAATTTATTTGAATAAATTACTTTCATCAAAAATTTTATTGGTCTTTATTCATTTTGGTGCTCAACCAATGAGGAATCTAACTTGATAATTCATGAATTAATATATTTATGCATCATGACTCGAATGACTTTACTAGGTGAGGGAATTGCTCTATAGCATTGAGTTGTGTATGCTTACATAGAGAGGGCTCCTGCATAATTACCTTTGTCTAGGTCCTAGTCAATCTTAGAACATGCTTAGACAAACATTAGAGGCAAAATTGAACTCTAATTATTTAAGGGAGAGATGATCTAGGCATTGTTTGGTTAGCCAATAACTAGTATCCACCCTATTAAATATCAATTCCTAGTTGTCCTTTTGAGCTTTCATGAAATTTTAGCTTTCTTTTCATTGTTTGACAAGTCTTATGATCACTAAGATGAAGAGGCAAGAAGATCAAAGAATGGAATGTATAGTCAAGACCATAAGGATAGTTGAAGTTCTCAAAACCATAAGGGTAGTTGAAGTTCACCTAATATCTCCAATATATCAAGACAACATCAGAGTAACAAATGATTTATCCTTGTTAAAGAAGATTTATGTCACTCCACTCATCCATTATTGGAAACCCAAGTTGGTACAAATAAGACAATTCTTTTAGAGCTAGAATAAAAAAAAAAGAAAAGAAGAGAAGAAGAAAGAAAAGAGAAAAGAAAGAAAAGAAAAAAGGACAAAAGAAAAAAAAAGGAAAAAAAAAGAAGAAAAAAAAAAGAAAAGAAAAAAAAGAAAAGAAAACCCAAAATGGTTCAGAAATCCAACTGAGTTCTCTTTTACCTAACACAACAAAAAGGCTTCCATTTGGTTTATAAGGACATTTTGACTTGAATTGGTCCAACCCAACCAAAGATTCAATCAAAATTAGAGAAAAAGGAGAAAGACCATCCAGTTCTTGAAAGTTTTGTACTTGATAGTCCTACAAGGAAGAAGGACAAAATGATAAAATGCTTAAAAAAAGGAAAGAGTAAGAAAAATAAAGAGAAAGAAAAGGGAAGAGTAAGAAAAATAAAAAAAATGAGAAGAAGAAAAGAAACAAATTTGGCAGAGACTATCCCAATCAAGATTTAGGTTAACGCCAAAAAGAAAGAAGAATGTTCAAAGCTCTGTCTTTTCATGTTCCCAACTGTCTAAAGTTCCAACAAGCAGTTTGTAGTGTGATGATTTGTCCATTGTGTCACATCAGCTCCTATCTCAAAATGGCCTTCATTTAAACCCGTATCCCTTATAGACCCCATTTCAAGCCTATCAAATACCTATTGATCTCTCTTGGTTGGTAGAGTCTATTAGTGCAGATAGTTTGAATAAGCATGCATATAAGATAGACAATATTTAAACTTAAATGAGACCTTTGGCCAAGTAATGTGTATATGCCTATCTGAAGTGCAACAATTCTTGCTTAAATAGAAATGATTCCCAATTTTAGTATGGTAACTAGGATTGTCATGTTATAGATATGTTAATTTGGAAAATCAAGTCCTGAGGTACATTGACATTAATTTGGCAAAGCCAACATTTGATTTCAAAATGAAAATTCAAAAAAAAATTTAGAAAAAAAATTACAAAGCCTTCAAGTTAAGGGAAGTATGTCGAATCATTGAACCTCCAAAGGACACATTGGGCAAAGGAAAATGATTACTGGCAAGGTCATAAAGAAGCTACCAACTGACATGCTGAATCATAATTTAAAATGGATGTATCTCTGCTGTTTGGGGCGTCCATTATTCATATTTTCAACATCTTAAAGATAAAAGCCATAAATGTGGAGCATTGTGTCATTCCAATGCAAGACCTGAACGAGCATCTAAAAGGAACCAATGAGAACACTTTTGTTGATCACCTTGATCTATGAGTTGATGGAATGACTGTAAGTATTATTCATGCATATCATGCATACATGAGCATATCACATTGCACTTTCTTGTCTTGTATTGTCTATTATTTATCAAAGTGAACAGCAAACACCCTGTGAAGTAAACAATCAAAAGAAGATATCAAATCAGGGGGCATGGAAAGCCCATTGCTTGAGAAAGCTCCAGTAATTTTGCAAAGAGAAGAAAATCTTTGGTTTAAGTCTACACAGGGGGCAAAGTTTCTCCTTTTCAATTTTTTAAGTTTATATACCAAATATTTTCAAACTCACTTGCAAATATTTTGCCACGCAGGGGGCAAGGAGAAGATATGAGGGCCAACTAAAAATAGCTGAATTTTTGCGAAAGAAAGAACAAAAGAATGGAACAACCAGTTAAGCCAGAATCCTCAACTGATAAATGGTTAGTCAAATCAAATTCAGTCTCGGGTCTAAGTACCCAATCTCAAGTCCAAGTACCCAAATCAAATTCAATATTGGGGCCAAGTACCCAATCTCGGGGCCAAGTACCCAATCTCGGGTCCAAGTACCCAAATCAAATTCATTCTCAGGGCTAAGTACCCAATCTCGAGTCCAAGTACCGAAATCAAATTCAATTTCAGGTCCAAGTATCCAATCTCAGTCTAAGTACCCAAATCAAATTCAAACTTGGGTCTAAGTACCCAATCTTGGGTCCAAGTACCAAAATCAAATTTAATCTCGGGTCCAAGTACCCAAACTCGGGTCCAAGTACCCAAACTCGGGTCCAAGTACCCAAATCAAATTAAACCTCGAGTCTAAGTACCCAATCTCGGGTCCAAGTACCTAAATCAAATTTAATCTCAGGTCCAAGTATCCAATCTCAGGTCCAAGTACCCAAATCAAATTCAACCTCGGGTCCAAGTACCTAAATTCAATCCAGTCTTGGGTCCAAGTACACAAATCAAATTCAGTCTCGGGTCCAAGTACCCAAATCAAATTCAAGTAACCATCTCATCAAAATTAAGTCTTATTGCTTTTCACTTTCTTTTACCGTAGTCTCAGATCATTCAAGCAGAGGGCAAACTGTAGACCCTTGATTTTTGACCCAGTCTAGTTCGATATTTTTTTATGGTCCAAAATTTTTTTTATGGTATTTTAATTAAATAATATTTATTATTTATAATTTTTATTAAAAATAAAAATGGTAATATGAGTAAAGTTAAAATAAATAAAAATAAATAAATAATCGACGATGAAATTTTTCGTCGCTGAAGGAGAATCGACCTGGGCCAATTCCTCGTAGGAATTTCCTGCGGCCAATTCCCCGCAGGAAGTTGGCTGCCCAGTTTTTCGCTAGTAATTTTCCATCGCTCGCAATTCTTGGCCCACAACAGTTTTTTTCCCAGAGCAATTTTCCAATGTAGTTTTTTCCGAAACCAAATTCTATTTGGTTTTGGTTTCTTTTCCTAATTAGTTTTAGTTTCCTTAGACAATTAGAAGTAAGTTTAAGATTTTTCTTATAAATACCACATTAAAACACATAATTAGGGGTCGAAAAAAAAATTTTACAAGGAGGAAAAAATTATTTACTAGGGACGAGACTTTGGACTTTTGATCAGGAGGAAAAAATTATTTGATTAGATTGGAGACTCAATCATTCGATCGGCCAAAAGAAAATCTCAACCAAGTAGGAGACATTAGCAATCATCAATCCATCAAAGGTAACAACATTGCCTTTGTTATTGTTCATCCAGAAGTCAATTTTGGTGGAACCAACTATGCAGGTTTGATCTTTAATCATAGATTATATATCTACAGTAGCTTTGTTTCTTTGATTAATAAGAACATGCACACAGTACCTTGATCTTTAAATATGTAGTAATTTGATCTTTGTTTTAATAACCTTAAATTGTTTCTTCTACTTCCAAAAACCTTAAAAACCCTAAATTGTTTTCCCCGATTTATTTATGGCTTTAGGGTTTAGATTTATTTGTCATAATATTTTGAGGTTTTAAGAATTAGGGTTCAGGAAAACTAGGGTTTACCGTATTATTTTTTGAGAAAATTGGGGTTTTCGATATTTTGGAAAACATATTTGATTTTAGGATTTAAGAAAATAGTTTAGAGTTTTATAAAAATAATTATGATTTTTAGAAACTGTAAAGAAGATTTAGGGTTTGGAAGTAGAAGATCAAGGACAAGGACTAGGCTTCAAGGACTAAGCCCAACCCAGCTTCAAGGGATTGTTACTTTTTAGGCATGCCACCAACAACAAAACTCTGAAAATTGAATAACATACTAGGCACACAATTCTTTCTTAATTTCATTATCAAATCCTTTCTCATTTTCTCATGATCAATCTAGGCATAATGCCTCAAATATCTCATTTATATCAGTTTAGCAATCACCAATGGCTTTACATACCATCATTAGTGTACACATAACAAATTGCATTATCCATACATTTTGAATCATTATCATATATTTCACAAAGTTCACATTATGCATTTGTAACATTATAATTCATAGCATTTTTCTCATGCACCAATAATGTAGTAGATAACTTAACACATTTTCCAACCAAATGTGTTAAGTCCCATTGTCATGTAAATATAAATAATTATTCAAAGTTTGTACTTACCTCTAAGAGAACAAACACCACTTCAAACCTCCTCTTCTAAGATATCCCTCAACACTTGGATTTGGGCTAACTCAAGTCTCTTCCAAACCTAAACCAAATGTGATTATAAATAATCACTAAGTGATACATAGAGGAAAATAAGGAAAAGAACCATCCAGGGCAAACTCTACACATGACACACTCAATAACACGGGCGTGTCCATGACCGTGCCCTAAACCCACAACACAGAAGCTTTGACATGCTCAGTAATAAGGGCATGCCACTGCACGTGTAAAAACTGCAACAACACAGTAGCTATGACATGCTCAGTGACATGGGTGTGTCACTGCTCATGTCAATTCTCCTCCAACACAATAGCTATGATAGGCTCAGTGACATAGGTGTGTCATTGCTCATGTCACCAACACTGAAAATAGAACCATCAACATGCCCAAAGACATGGCTGTGCCACCGGGAGTGTCAGGCCAAAAACCTAAAATCGATACAAAAATGCCACATCCAACAATCATCTTTCATTAACCTTTATCAACTCCAAACCAACACAGCCAAAACCATCATAATACCACAATAAACTTGTATAAACATCAACACAACTCAATTAAAAGCACAAATATACACAATCACAACCAAGACTTCTCAACTCAAAGTTACACAACTCACAACTTTTATTCTCTTCACCAAACTTAACCCTTTATTCTTCAATCCAACCCCAAACTTCATAGTTAACAAGACAAAACAAATTCAAACATACCAAAATCAACCATAAACACAACTACATCAAACATCCAACAAACTCATAAACACACTCTCAAAGGAAATCAAAGAAACAAGTTGGAAACTTACCAAATATGAAGAAAAATCCTTAAAACTCCAACTTGATCACTTGAAATCCTTCAATTGCTTGAATTAGCAAGAAGCAAAATCTCTTTCCCTTTGATGGTGATGGTAGCCAGCTACCAAGGAGAAGGAAGAAGAAGATGAAGATAGTTAACAACTCTACTAACAACTAACACTTTTAGCTATATGAATTTTTCCTTCTTTTAATCTCCACCAAGCAATTATATTATTAATATAATTAATCTCAAATATCCTCTTCCACTATCCATTAATATTAATATCTTATTAATTAAAATATCATTTGACTAGTTAACTTGTTGACTTGTAAATAATGTGCATATCTTCATATATATAGCATATACACATCTTCCTTTTCTCTTTACTCCTTTTCACTTAATTAAATATATACACTTATCATTTAATTAATTTTTCAACAATTAGTATTTCCAAAATTTTGGGGTATTATTTGGGATATTACATGAAGATCCACACCTGCAACAGCCTCTGAAATTAGCTCCCCAACAAGCTCCTCTATGCATTCGACCACACTGTATACAAGTAGGAGGTGGAGATCTATGACAACTTGAAGTTGGTGTGCTAGCTACCGAGGCTGTAGGTCTCTGCCTCTGTTGCTGTAATCTACCAAATTCCTTAGCCCCTACTAAATCTCCAAGGATAACCATCTTTGCCTCTCTTCAAAGATGAGGAACCCGTCTCTATTTGAGCATTTCTAACGCTACTTTCTTCTGTCCTCAGTGTAGCTACAAGCCCTTGAGCTTTCTCAACATTCCGTGCAGCTGCTACCATCTTGGAAAAATCATCATAGTGAACTGCTTCCACTTGACACAATATATGGTTTCAACCCTTCTTCAAATCTTCTACATCGGTTGACCTCATCTATCAAAATACCGCCCGCATACTTACTCAAGCAGAGAAATTATTTTTCATACTCATCAATTGTCTTGTCTCCTTATTTCAAGATAAGAAACTCCTTCTTCTTGATATCTTTATACTCCCGAGGGGTATATTTCTTCCCAAACACCCTTAGAAAATCATTATACATCAAACTTGGGGTTGTCTCAATCCATCAGGAATAGTCTTCCACCAATCATAAGCATCTCCTTGCAGAAGAGACAAGGCATAATCAGACTTTTCTTCTGCAGTAGCCTGCAATTGAACAAACACTCTCTCAATTTGATCCAACCACTGCTCAGCCTTCATTGGATCTGTAGTGCCTATGAAACCAGTAGCCCCAGACTTCCTTAACTTCTCATACTTCCTAATCAGTTGTTGCTGCTGTTGAGCTAGGGTATGACGTAATAAATCCACCATCTGTTGCTCCCAAACTAGTGGAATTTCAGGCATTGCTGGTCTATTTGGCACTGATGCCTCCTCAACAGCTCCTATACTTTCTCCAACCATACCTTCCCTTGGAGAAAAACTCTTTGCACTACCTTCATCCGATATATGGAATCGAGACATCTCTACTAGCTATATTTGATACAAGATCAAAGATTGCCGCATTAAAGATCAATTCAAATACCTATGCATATGCATGTACAACACTTTTAAAATCAACTTTAAAATCCCCTTTTTCTCTTACTTAAGCTCACATAGGTTGAGAATCTCAAACCACTCTCTGATACCAAAATAAATGTAACACCCTCATAACCTACCCACACATAATACGCATACCTTCATATATGTAATATGCACAGATAGGGTATAAGAGCATTACCAAAATATTATTATTGTATCTATTCACACTTAATCATTTAGTTGCTAGTTTATAATGTTATATAGATAAATAAATAGGTATAAGAAAAATAAATAAGTTTATAGAAATTTTGCTGGAGTTTTGATTAATTTATGAGTATTACTAAATGCAATCATTTCAACCTATGAATATCCAATAGTTCTCAAAATATTTCCATATACTCATATCCCAAAACCCCATATTTTCATACCATATTTTCATACATACATTCATAAATATGTGAACATGATATTACTTATACACAACACATCTTTAAATCATGTTTTCAATTTAATATATTTTACAAAATAGATGTTACGTCTACATCAACTGAAAAGAATATTTATATGATATGCTTAGGCTAGATCTGTGGCAACTAGAGGTTTCTAGTATCCAACCTCTAACTAGACCTATCCTGGTCTAGAACTTTTAGCTTCTATCATGTCACCTGCACGATAAATAAATAGTGCTAAGCCTAGAGCTCAACGGTATACACTTGATAATGCAGCATTACTATGACAAATGTTTATGAACATGCATAAGGTTTTAATGTTACATACATTCTCATCTTTATTATATACATAAACAATCATCATGCATTGGGCCCAACAATCTTATACAATAACCTAGTTCCAAAACCAATTTTTTTGGCCTATCTCATCAATAATGACACCTATGTGTCTTGTTAGTGGATGTAAATATATCTGTGACACCCAATATCTCATCCACAGCATAATCATCAATATGACACCTCATGTGTCTCGTTCAGGGGCGTGGTAACATCTCTATGACATCCAGTGTCTCACCTCATTGTGTATGGCATGCCAATCTCCAAACGTAATCTTTTGGCACTAGGTAAAGTATAAGATAACAAATAAAATTTCATACTATGTATAAATGAGTTTTTCACCATGTAACTCATCAATTCATCAACAATTAACATAATTGACATATTTTATCATAATTCTCCACTTTATAATCACAAATTCATTTTTAATACAATATATATAAGGACTTAGCAATGAAAGCCATTTATTACACCCATATAGTGTGAAATACAATAATAAACATCAACAAACCAACCTCACAATCGTGGTACTCAATAGCCATGCCTATGGGATGTGAAACGAAGCTATAAATCACCTTTGAGTACCCCCACAGTCATGGCATTCAAGGGCCACACCCGTGGCATTCATTTTGCTTCTGTTTCATCACCATTTTCACACAAAATAGCTCCACCTCAAAGCCCATGATCTTGGCATTGCATGGCTGTAACACTCCTAGATCCCATATACGCACACTACATATCACCAAAATGTAATATACATACATAGAACATAGGAATGCTACGACTTCTTTAAACCATTTAACTCTTTTATAAACCCTAATCCATTTTGTTATTTTTGTACAATATAAGAAATGTATTATAGTATTTAATTTGTAATAGAAATTGAAATGGATATCAACATTTATTTGATACGCAGTGGAAATTATAAAATATTTACATATATTAAAACATCCAAGTTCAAGTTTACAATTACATATATATATATATATTAAAATCATGCCTTTACAAAACATAAAGAAACTATACATGGTTGGCAGCACTGCTCTGATCTTTAAGCTCTAATGCAAAACCTCAGTGTCTAGACTCACTCTGTCTAGCGGAACTCTCGGGTTCTTCTCTAACACCTGCGCGATGAACACAATCGCGCTAAGCCAACGGCTTAGTAAAGCAACTACAATATCGATATGCTATGATGCAATACTCATGTCACACAATCAAGTTCCATGCACAATGCAAGTAAATATTTCACTTCAATTCATACCATAGTCATCATAATATATTAAACCACAATCATGTTTCATAACATCATATCTTATCTTTACTCATAAGTTTCATCAAACAATAACCACATATAAACAAACACAAGCATTGGGCCCATAACACATCTAATACGTTATTCAAGGTTCAGAGTCCCTGTTTTGATTCAATATCACAATCATCAAGCCCATAGGCAATATATATCATATCTCTATCCATGGATAGCGTAACAGACCCAGTCTCTTGGACCATCAACTCATTAACATGAGGAGATCCTCAACCCGGCTAGACTGTTACTAATTTATCAATGGAAGTGGTTTACGGGTCTCCCATTTCACCATCATTCCATATTCACATTTTTCAACTGAAATCGGCTTACGGGCCATCCCATTTCGCCTATCCAGTGATTCATATCATAATTTCCAATTGGAATCGGTTTACGGGCCATCCCATTTCACCTATCCAATGGTTCATAGGCATGCCATCAAAACAGGACTCTGAAAGTTGAATCAACATATTAGGCACACAAACATTTCATTTATTTCTTTCTCAATTCATTTCACAATTCACAATTCATTAGGCAATCATGCCTCAACTATTCCATTTACATCATTTTGACCTAATCACAATGGCCTCACATATCATTTAAATCATCAAAAACAATCACATTAGAGCAATTCATCACATCCTTCATATATAGTATCACATTGCATTATCATATAGGCAACTATGCATTAACCATTTTTTTTTACTTACATCATAAGCAATAAATCATACGGTTCCACACTTTACTACTCAAGTATACATACACAATGATCTTAACATACATTCCACATGCATAACACAATATTCACATAACATTAACAATATGCATCCACAATGCATTAATGCTCTTAACACCTTAACACTCACATGTGTTAAGTTCCAACATCTTATAAATGAATACAATGATGTAGTTGTACTTACCTTATGAACACTCACACAACTAAGCAATCCTTCCTTCCAAAGATCCTTCACCTCACAATTAGGGCAAACCACCTCTTCCAACACCTAATCCAAAACAATGATGCAACACATCAATTTCTATAACATTCCTCACTTATTACCCTTAGCTTAGACCTTTAGAACACTAAATAAAACTTAACAACCCTAAGCAAAGCCCACGGCCGTGGCCACCTCCAACCCCCACGGTCGTGGCTTTAGGAAGCATTCTGCCCAAAAGTGATCACCTCCCCCACGGCCATGGCTCCCACAAGGCCACGGGCGTGGCATCCAAAGTGCTACTGCCCCTTTCCAAAATTATGTGTTCTTCACTTCCAAAACCAATAAACACCAACAACTCAAAGATCAACAAGAATAATCAATCAAACATAACATAAACAACACTTATCAACTCAAAACCCTAACTCAAACTCAACACAACCACTTCCAACATCACACCAACTTAACTTCTCATCTTACAAACAATATCAACACTCAAAATCACCCCATAAACAACCTTAATCAAACCATCATCAAATCAAAATCCAACTCAAGCAAAACTTCAAACATAACAAAAGAAAACAAGAGAAAACTTACCAAATAATGAAATTCCTTGAAAATCCAACTTGTAAATTTGAAACCTTCCTTCACTTTAAGCTAAAAACATCAAAATCTTCCTTTGCTCTCTTGCTTTCCCTTGTCTTTGGTGAGCCGGCCAACACCATGAAGAAGAAGAGAAGATGATGAAGAAAACACAAAGTCAACATTCATTAAATAGCCATCCAAAAGAAAATTACTATAATACCCTCAACCAATCAACTACACTTTTGTCATATATATACCCATTTAAGTAATTCCACAATAACAAAAGAAATATCTTCTTCCACTAACTCCAACACCTTGACTCTCCCTTTTGACCAACTTATATGTCATATATATTACCATATACACAACATATACATTTCTCTCTAAACCCTATTTCCTTAACAACTTAACATATACAATTAATCCAAATGAACAACAACAACAACAACAACAACAACAACAACCAAACTTCTAAGGCACAAATAGGGATATGACAATGGCCATGCCAATGGCAATTCAGAATCGCTCTTTCACCCCCATTTTCATCAACATAACACACACATACCAACTTAGAATGATAAAAACCAAAGATAAGGGCATTATCTAAGTATATACTTACCTTTTTAAAGCTCAAATTGGAGAAACAACTCCTTTGCATAATAATTTCTCCTAATCTTTCACTTCCCTCTATTGGTTCCTTCACTCAATTAAATCAACCCTTAATCAATTTATAATTTCAAAGATGATATTAATAACTCATATAAGCATCTATAAACCCTTATTAACTTTCTTTAACTTAGGATTAGCTAAATCCCCTTACAAATTCCTAATATTCAATTACTAGCTCTAGCTATAGCCAACATCATTCCAAATCATTATCAAGTCTAGAATCACCATTACTACATAAATTTTATATCATTGCTTTCTATATGTTTCATTAAATCCCAATTCTCATATCAATCCTACTAAAAAGAATCATCAAAAGTTAAGAAACTTACTTGTTACTTGAATTAAACTTCAAGCTTCCTTCAATCCTTGTGTAAAACTTACTAAATTTTCTTGTTAATTTGAAGGATGGAAATCTCCCTCTCTCAAGCTTCATGAAAATTGGCCAAGACAAGAAGAAAGGAGAAGGAAGGGGAAGAAATGAAAATTCTAGAAATTTTTTGGCTTTTCCATACTTTTCCACCAACTAAATATATATTATTTAATTAAGATTTTATTTAAAATAATATTATTTTATATTTTAACAATTTACTTTTTATTCTTTCACCATCTTACCTTTTATATTTAATATTTTATATATGATATATTTGTTATTTATATTTCCATCTCTTCTATCAAAACCATCGTCATTCTCTCACCACCAATGTATAATAAATTCAATAAAAATTAGGGCATTACAGTTAGGCTCTAGGTCTTACAGAATACGGGCCTAATTCCAGAGAATTGGAGTCGCCACTTGAATGGACTGGGAAGATGGAAAGAGCTGGACGAATCGATTCCTAAGGAATATCTAACCCCTATTGGATTCAGAAAGTTGTGTATGCATGGGGAAGATGAGAATGACCTAGCATCCTTATAACTCCTGGCTAATTAGAACCGGTCTCCTTTTCAGGTCTAGATATTATTAAATTCTTAAATCATTATGATACTATTCATATTACATGCAATTATTGAAGTAAATAATCATATTATAAATATAAAAAATTTAACAAAAGGACACCCATACTAGATGGAAACTTGCCCTTACAAACATCCAAAATATATCAAAACAAATAAAATAGGACATCCACCAAAAGATGAAAACATATCCTTTATAATAGTCCCAAAGTCCATTAAAGAAATCAAATTACATATGCTTAATAAGGCCCCCACAAAGTGGAAACATGCCTTTTACTTTTCCCTTAAAATCCAAACAATGATAAATAAACACAATTTAATCATCTATCATAAGCAGTAAAATTAAAGCTCATCATCCATCACTAAGAACACAATAAAATTTTACATAATAATAAATAAGATTAGATTAATAAAATTAAAGTTCCATTATCAAATTAAAGTTTCAATTGCAAAATTAGGGTTTTTGTTAGTCAAATTAGTGTTTTATTACGAAACTAGCATTTTCTTTTATAAATTAGTGTTTTAAATCCTAAACTAGGGCTAAAATATGCAAAATTAGGGTTTAAGATGCAAGTTAAGATTAATACATACAAAATGAGGGTTTAAGATGTAAACTAAGATTAAGGCATACAAAATTAGGGTTTAAGATGCAAGCTAAGATGTAATTAGAACTTCAATTAAATTTAAACCTAAAATTATGGTTTGTTGTATGAGATTTCAAAACCAAACAAACAATAATGAATCCTACCATGTTAAACAACGATGATGATTAATCAATTTTAATTAAAAGGAGTTAGTAAAATCATACCTACATTGTTGGCTCCACTAAGGTATTTTTATCGAACCACACTTACTATCGAGTTAAGAAGCTTGGGTAAATTAGTTTCTTGGCTACTGAGTAAATAATCCAAAGTCTATTTATTCTCTCAAGGTTTAGCTACTAGATTGCTCTCTATTTAATGTCTAGACTACTACTGTTTTTGTATCTCTCTATTTATTTTTGTGGTTGCTAAAGATAGTTTCTGATTGCTAAAGTTGGCTCCTTAATTCTTCCAACCATCCCCCCTTTTGGTGCTGTTTAGTTGGCTATTTATAAGCCATATTAGGGCAACCATTCAAAGAATCCTTACTTGCTTCAAAAAATCCTTGAGTCGTTTGAATCATTTTAAACTAAAATGCTTTAAACTAGGTCAAGCCATAAGGCTCATGCAAAGGCCAATTCAACATGAATTTAATGCCTCCCAACTATTTTGGCTTTTGGGTCAAACTCGAGTTGATTCGGGCCTTTTAATTGGATTTAAATTTAATTTGGTACCTTTAATTGGAACCATGTTTGATAGGGACTTTTGTAGACTCTTAATTTTGACCCTAAATGAGTTCAATCCTAATTAAAAGGGCCAGGTCAAATCCAAAAAGCTTAAACCTATTCCAATCCAATTTTAGAAGCTTGAATTTAGTCTTGTCCAATTTTAAGAGCTCAAATTAAATCTAATCCAATTTTAAAGCTTGAATTAAGTCCTGTAACACCCCTTCCCAACCTACATGTGTAAGCTGAGTAGAGGTGCCACACTATCCTAATTGTTGCTACCAATTTACTTAGTCAAATTTTAGTTCTGATTTTTACAGAAATTTTGCCATAGTTCCGCCTAGAAATTTGGATCCCAAGTGTCGTCAAAACTTGTTTTTCTGATTTTTGAAAACATTTTACACATACCAATGTGAATAAGAATACCATCAAATTTAATGCACTCCCAATGAATCCACCTTATACCCTCAACTACAAACCTGCACGAAGAGTTCACACTTCTAATATAACATAAAGTAAAGATTTATGATTATTACATACTACTAACATACAATTATAACATAGAAAATCTCTTTTATATTTATTCATATACATGCCACAACTATCAACTCATAATGGAACTAAAAGATTTACCCCTGAGATTTGCTGTGGTCTGGTCGTTGCTTTCCCAAGATTTATCTACTGCTCCGAACCTACAAGTCAAGGAAAACTTAACTCGCTGAGCGTTGTCGCTCAGTGGGTACTTTACCAATAAAAATAAAAGTAGTACATGAAAGTATTCGAAGTAAAAAGGAAATAATAAAATCAACAATCAACCAACATTATACCAATAGAAATCGTAATACATTCAGTATGATATGCTTTCAATAATGTAAATTCATAATTCAAATTCATTTGCATTATATAGTTCAACGAAAAATAATATGTCTTTGATCCAGGCTCTACTGGTATATAGGGAACCATAGTGATAAGGCAGTGGCCCTCACCACTGTAACATAGGTGGCCCTCACCACCGATATCAGATCACAGGAATGGCCCTCACCATCCTGGTTATAACCAATGGGCCTCCCCATTGGCTTCAGTGGCCTCACCACTAAATAACATATCATATCACAATAATGAGCAGTACTGCATGCATTAGTATAGTGCACCATACCCTTATCTACCACTCCCACTATCCAGTAGAGCAAAAAGGTTAAAATGATTCAATTTAAGTCTCAAACCTCATTTTAGAATGACTCGCGAAATCATTTTAAATTCCCATCGCACTTTGCCATTTATGCCGCGCAACACATTCTTTAGTCAAACCATTCCCCTTTTTCACATATTTAATATCCACAATAAACATATTAAACATTTCAAAGCATTCCTCAAAAGATCACAAATTGACCAAATGAATAGTGTTGCGGCAAGAAAAATCGGCAACGCAAAATGGCATGACTAAATGAATAGTAAAATCTGTGTTTTCGTCAAAATTTCAGTCCCCTTCAGTTATGTATTTGACCAAGTAATTGATCTTATTTTTGGCTGAAATTTTACAGAAAACTTATTTCATATGTTGACTAATTGCATGTAAAATTTCGTTGAAAAATTCATTCATTAGCTACCCCAAACAGTTTCCACAAAAAGATCCAGAAAGCTGTCTTTTTGGGACCATTTCGGCCCAAACATTTGAAATGCATAGGATAGTTTATTTTTCTTTTGCAAATCAATATTAAGGCTTCTTTAATAGTAAAGTGAAGATTCAAACACTTCCCTTTAACAACTTTTGCATGTTTAACTCAAACAAACTAATTTAAGTCCAAAACAACTTACCAAATCAACTTGCCAAATTTTCTCAAAACATTTGGTTTCAATTAAATTTAACAACCCAATTGCCATAAGAAAACAAGAACATACTCAAATATTTAATTTAAACTCAATCAATATATTTAAATATCAACTTCAAAACTTCCATAAACCAAAGTTTGTAAGCAAATAGAATTTCTTTTATGGTAAAGCACCAAATCAAAAGTAATTATTCAAAGGTAAAGTACCAAACCAAAATCAATTATTCAAAGGGTAAAGTACCAAACCTTATTTCCTTAATTCCTCTTGGCTTTTCTTTCTTCTCCTTCTTTAATTCTTTATTTCTCCTTCAATCAATTCAAGATACAACATAAACCTTAGAATTTCAAAATAATAAATTATCCTCTATTTCTTTTCCAACCGAAACCCCTAATCCAACCTTATTAATCTTTCTATATCTTGGTTCTTCCATTTAATCAATTAATCTTATTATTATTTTTTTTTTCAATTCCATATAAGACTCTAATTCCCAATCTTCCAATATATATATAACTACCTAAAACTAATACTAAAATTAAAGTCTACACACTTAAAAACCTTAGAACTTACCTTAAAAATCAAAGTTTGGAAAAACTTGGAAGTCCCTTGGTATTTTCTTTTGTTGGCCGAATTTGGTGAGTGGAAAAAGAGAGAATTTGCTCTTCATATCACCTATATTTATATACAAAGGAAGTGATGATCACCTTGCCCACTTGTTCACTTTTTCTCTTTCTTCATTTATTACACATTTATTACATATGCTAAATGTTCTCTTTTGATTGGCCAACCTTTGATTTTTATAACTTCCTTTTTCCTTTACTTCTTTCCACTTGTCTCTCTTCCCATTGGATCTCATAAAGTTGTCCCGGGTTACTCATCCGGTCCCGACACGAAACCGGGCCCACATTACGTTCCGGCGATTAATCGATCATATCTTTTAAACCGTATAGCTCCACGAGTCAAACTATATATGGTTTTTATCCTCTCGACCTCTACTTTCTATTTATAAGATCTATTTTAGGTTTCTAAGTCATTTTGAAAAATTACCGGTAAGCCCTCAACTTTTTACAAAATTCCCTTTTGGTCCTATTTTTGCTCGGGTTTTCTCCGGCTTCGTTTCTACTGACGATCATTTCATATTTAACCTCTCGCCATTCTCTACGTACTCACGTCTTTATTTCCTACCCTAAATTCATGTATAACTTTAATTGGTAATGACCAAAATGCCCTTAGTCAACATTTCTTTATTTTTCTTTAACGGGACATTTCCTGGAAAAACCGTTACACGTCGTTGCGATCCGATTTTTCTCTACATTCCATTTTTGGAATCTGTTATATGCACTATTAAGAACATCCGGTGCAACTTTCTTTGAAATTACATCTACGTCCCCAACTTTATTAAAAATTACAATTATGTCCCTTTTGTCATACAACCTTATCTAGGGCTGTTATCAAGAATTATCTTCTCCTTTTCCCTACTCTCGCTATGCACGTGTCTACACTGCATAAATGCAGTAGGCGGATGTGACAAGTCCAGTCCAATTTTAAAATTAAACCTTATATGATTTTTGAAGTCCAAACTAACAATGATTTGATTTGGGCATGAAAATTCGACATGAGCTATGCTCATGTAGAATTGGACATGCCAATTCACTATGAGCTCTTGTGGCAGGCCCCAGTTCAAATCTTTTAATTCTACTAGGATTTGAATGGCTTGGGCCTTTCTTAAGTCAGTTAGAATTGTTTAAACTGGTACCCTAATATTGCCTATAAAAGGTAACTAACTCATTAGCCAAAGAAGCAACAATCAGCAATTAAAGAGGCTGAAATTAACAAAAATACAAAAGACACAGAAAGCAAAGAGACAATTGGAGAATCAGAGAGACAAAGAGCAAAAACACAAGACACAGTAGCCATATCTCACTGGTCTAGACTCGTCAAAACCATCCAAGGCTGTAGAATTATGTGGTTTATCCAATAAGCTTGATCCAATGGCTTTTATTTGGAAAAATATATAATGAAGGTATGATCTTCACCAACTAAACCTATTTAACTTAATAAATTGTTGTCCTGATCTCATCATACAAATATACTATATATTTGGTTTTCTGTTTTTTATTTTATTTATATTGTAAAACACTAGTTTTGCAGGGCTAAACCCTAGATTTAGGAAAAAACCCTAATTTTATATGATTAAACCCTATTATAGGATTGAAATCCCAATTTATATGTTAAAACCCTAATTTGACCAAAAAAATCCTAAAACTCTAATTTTGTAATAAAACCCTACTTTGATCATTAAAGCCCTAATTTGTAAAATCAAACCCTAACTTTGTATTAAAACCCTAATTTGGATGATGAAATTCTAATCTTATTAATTTAATCCTGATTTATTATTATGTGCTTGATGATTGGCGATGTATTTTGATTATTTATTATTTATGATGGATGATTAAGTAATATTTATGGACTTACTGTTTGGATTTTTAGGGCAATGTAAAAGGATATGTTTTCACCTTTTGGTGGGTATCCTATTTTATTTATTTTTATGGATCTTGGATATTTATAAGGGCACATTTTAATATAGTATGGATGCCTATTTTATTGGTTTTATTTTATTGATAATATTGATGATTATTTATTTTCATAATTGCATGTTGTATGAATAATATTATAATAATGTAAGAATTCAATAATATTTATACTTGAAAAGGAGGCTGATTCCAATGAACTAGTGGTTATGGGATTGCTGGGTCATTCTTACCTTTCCTATGCATACCTAACTTTTTGAACCCAGCAGGGGTTAGGGATTCCTTAGGAATCGAGTTATCCATCTCTTTCTATCTTCCTGGCCCATTCGAGTGGCGACTCTAATTCTTCGAATTTAGACCAATGTTCTTTAAGGCCCAGAGCCTAAGAGTGTCAAAGTAGCAAGAACCATTCAACCAGGAGTGGGGGTAAAAATCCCCCCTCACACTGGCTACTCCACTGGGGATATGAGAAGTTAATTCTGTTTGTCTATATATTATTTTATTCTTTATTATTATAATATTATTCATTACATCATTTTAGATTTGCATTGTGTGCGTGAGTTAGGCTGACTTTTGAACCCCAAGTTATGTGTATGTAAGTGATACCATACTTTCATTCAAGGTATGAAGATCGAGCATTGCATAACCACTCATAGCCTCGTACCTTTTGGTATATATTTGCTATGGGAACCTAAGCTTTTTAACCCAAAGACTAAAGCCAATTTAGTTGGCCTAATAACTTTCCTTAGGTTTACCTGAATTGCTTGTTGATTGACTATGATTAACATGTTTTGGCCCAAGTCATGGCCCATTTGGTTTGTATTTTTCCTAATATGACCTATTATGGTAAAATCCTAAAAATTCCTTTTCATAACTTTTCAATATAGGCTTAAAATCTTTTTTCCAACATAGATGGGTTGTAATATCCCATATAATACCCCAAAATTTTGGAAATACTAATTGTTTAAAAGTAATTAAATGATTAGTGTATATATTTAATTAAGTGAAAAGATAAGAGGAAGGAAGGTGTATATGTTGTATATATGTATATATATACATTATATACAAGTCAACAAGTTGAGTTGGTCAAATGATATATTTAAGTATTTAAATAGAAATTTAAATGTTAGTGGAAGATGATATTTGATATTTATAATAATATAATAATATAATTGCTTGGTGGAGATTAAGAGGGGATTTATGTGGTTAAGTGAAGAGGAGTGGTTATTCACCATTTTCATCTTCTTCTTTCTTCTCCAAGAGGCCCGGCCATCACCATTATCAAAGGGAAAAGAGATTTTGTTTCTTCCTAACTCAAGCAATTGAAGGATTTCAAGTGATCAAATTGGAGTTTTAAGGATTTTCTTCATATTTGGTAAGTTTTCAACTTGTTTCTTTGATTTCTTTTGAGTTTGTGTATATGAGTTTGGTGGATGGTTGGTGTAGTTATGTATATGGGTAATTTTGGTATGTTTGAGGTTGTTTTGTCTAGTTAACTTTGAATTTGGGGTTGGATTGAAGAAAAGGTTAAGTTTGACGAAGAAAATAAGAGTTGTGGATTGTGTAAGTTTTGAGTTGTGAAATATGGTTATGATTGTGTATTGTTGATTGTGTTTGAGTTATTTTGATGTTTGCATAAGTGTCATGTGGTATTATGATGGCTTTAGTTGTGTTGGTTTGGAGTTAAAAAGGGTATTGAAAGATGATAATTGGATGTGGCTATTTTTGTGGCGATATTAGGTTTTTGGCCTGACACGCCCAGTAGCATGGCCATGCCTTTGGGCATGTCGATGGTTCTATTTATAGTGTGGGTGACACGATCAGTAACATACCCATGTCACTGAGCATGTCATAGCTATTGTATTGGAGGAGTTTTGAAACGTGAAGTGAAACGCCCATGTCAGTGAGCGTATCACAGCTTCTGTGATGTTGGGGGATTGACACGATCAGTGACATGCCCATGTCACTGAGCGTGTCATAGCTACTGTGTTGTTAGAGTATTGACATGTGCAGTGTGTCATAGTTTTTGTGTTGTGGGTTTAGGGCACGATTATGGACACACCCGTGTTGTTGAGTGTGCCAAGTGTAGAGTTTGCCCTAGATAGTGTTTTTTCTTATTTCCTATGTGTATCACTAAGTGAGTATGTATAATCATCTTTGGTTTAGGCTTTGAAGAGATTTGAGCTATCCTAATCCAAGTGTTGAGGGATATCTTAGAAGAGGAGATTGGAATTGGTGTTTGTTGCTTTGAGAGGTAAGTACAAACTTTGAATAATTATTTATATTTACATGACAATGGGACTTAACACATTGGGTTGGAAAATGTGTTAAGTTACTAACTACATTGTTGATGCATGAAAATAATGCTATGATTTGCATGATGTTATCTATGTGAAATAAATGATGATGATACAAAATGTATGGATAATACAATTTGTTATGTATACACTAATGATGGTATGTAAAGCCATTGGTGATGGCTAAATTGATATAAATGAGATATTTGAGGCATTGTGCCTAGTTGATCATGAGAAACTGAGAAAGGATTTTTAAATGGAAATAAGAATTGTGTGCCTAGTATGTTATTCAATTTTCAGAGTTTTGTTGTTAGTGGCATGCCTAAAAAGTAACAAGCCCTTGAAGCTGGGTTGGGCTTGGTCATTGAAGCCTAGTTAGGTGTTACATGATGTAGTAGACCCTTGAAGCTGGGTTGGGCCTAGTCCTTGAAGCCTAGTTGGGATGTTACATATGAGGTAATCCTCATTGTGATTATGATTCGTCTTCGGGCTAGATAAGTGTTGTTATAATAGACCAAAGCAGTAACTCTGGAATTTGAATAGCATATTAGATCCTTTTGGGCCCATACTTGTCTTCGCTTTAATGTGAATTATGAATGGTGGAATAATTGAGCAATATAATGAGATTTAATGTTATGAAATATGATATCCTTGTGTATTGTTTCTAGTTCTTGAAAGTTTGACATTGGCATTACATTAGAACTACTTTGTTATCAAAGTTGTACCACTAAGTTTTTGGCTTAGCGCTATTGTGATTCATCGCGCAGGTGACAGGATAGATTCAGTTGAGCCGGAGAGTTCAGCTAGACCGAGTAGAGTCTAGGCTTGAGCCTTTGAGTGCAGTGTTGATAGTGGGCGTCAAGATCCGAGACAAACTGCCAGCATGTATAAATCTTATAATTTTGTACATATTGATTTTGATGTATATATATATGTATATTCCACTGCTTATTAAAAATATTTTGGATAAACTTTTTGGCAATGAAGTTAAATATGTTTTAACAAGTAATATACCATCTATTATTTTTATGATGTCAATTGAATGTTTTAAGATTATACAAATTTTATAAGTGATGATTTGATGGTTTAAAAAGGTTGTAACATTTTTTTATCCTCTACACGTATATTACATATAGTAAGTATATGTGGTGTACGTATATTGGGTATAAGGGTGTTACATTTGTTTTGGTATCAGAGCCTAGATTTGAGGTTCTCAACCTAGGTAAATTGTAAGAAAAAGAAAATTGAGATTTTAAATATGGTTTTTAAATAAGATACATGCATTGGCACTGGCAGTTTCTGATCTCTGATGTAGTAAAATATGTTGTATTTGCTGATATAGGTAGTGATGGCGTCTCAGACATGTCAGTCTATTAAAGTTAGTGCTGAGAGTGTAGCTCCTATTGAGGGTAGAGATGGAGCTAGAATTGATATAGTTGGAGGGGCACCTGCTCCTGTGCCAGAGAGACCTCCATTTGATGAGATTTCACCAGTTTGGGTACAGCATATTGTGGAGTTGTTGAGGCAGGCTCCAGTTCAGTAGCTGCCGCCACTGCAACCGTAGCCGCAAGTACCAATGAGGTAATATGATAAATTGAGGAAGTTTAGAGATGAGGATTTCATGGGTACTACAGACCCTGTTGTAGCTGAGCAGTGGTTAGATAGAGTTTAGAGAGTATTCACCTAGTTGCAAGCCACTCTGAAAGAAAATTTGATTATGCCAGGTCTATTTTGCTTGGTGGAAGACGGTTCCACATGCCTTGGATGATCGACCAACTTTGACTTATGATGATTTCCTGTGAGAGTTTGAGCAGAAGTATACTCCGAGGGAGTATAAATATGCAAAGAAGATGGAGTTCCTAAATTTGAGACAATATAACCGGACAGTGATGGTGTATGAGATCGAGTTTGTCTTGTTGAGCCATTATGCCAATGGGATTATTTCAGATGAGATAGACCAGTGTCAGAGATTTGAGGAGGGGTTGAGAACCTCTATCATGTGTATTATTGTAGGCTCTTGGTATCAAGACTTTTCTCAGTTAGTTGTAGCTGCCAAGAGTGTTGAGAGAGCACAAGGTCTTGCAGCTGTTGCTATGGATGATGAGACCAGAGTTAGGAGATCCCAGTTTGATCATCTATGAAGAGAGGCCAAGGAGGTCATTTTTAGAGGTTTAGCAGGAGTCAGGGGTAGTCTGGTAGGTCAGTTCAGCAGCAGCAGAGGCAGAGATTGAGACCTACAGTGTCAGTAGCTAGTGCTCCAACTCCAGTAGTTCAGAGACCAATTTCTTATACATGTGTCCATTATGGTAGGGCACATGGGGGTGCTTGTTGGAAGACAGGTGGACCAGGAGTGTGTTATAGATGTGGGTCAACAGATCACTTCATCAAAGATTGCCATGAGCCACCGGAAGATAGACAAACTGATATTGCAGCTTCTCGATCTAGTGTTAGAGGGGGTCGAGGGGCCAGAGGTTTTAGTAGAGGAGGTCGACCATGGTCTAATCAGAGAGGAAGCTCTACATGCAGAGGTAGTAGGCCGGGTGAGGCTGGGCCATCACAGCGGGTTTATGTGATGTAGAGGCAGTCGGATGCTTCAGCTGTCATTGCTAGTATATTTTCTTTATTTGGTACTTTAGTTCTTGCTTTGATTGATCTTAGATCAACACATTCATGCATTTAGTGCATCCATCTTGCCTGTGACTGAATTGCATTCTGAGTCTTTAGGATTTTATGTTTTGGCGACAAATCCTTTAGGGCATAGTGTTATAGGTAGCAAGGTGTATCGCAATAGTCCGGTTGTGGTTCAGGATGAGGAGTTCCTTGGTAATTTGATTGAGATACCTTTTAAGGAGCATGATCTAATTTTGGGCATGGATTGGTTATCCAAGCAGGGACTGTGGTAGACTATCAGAATAAGTGTGTTACCTTGAGAACCTGTAATGGTAGAAGTGTTATGGTATCTAGTAAGTAGAGACATCTTACATACATGTTTGTTTCAGCTGTTATAGTTAGGAGGATGATTCAGAAAGGGTGTGATGCTTATCTTGCTCATGTTGTAGATACCAGGGTAGTGGGTTCTCAGCTTGACAGTATACCCACAGTTGTTGAATTCCCAAATGTTTTTCCTGAGGAGTTGCCAGGGATACCCCCTGAGAGAGAGGTGGAGTTTGGTATCGATTTATTGCCTGGTACCACTCCTATCTCTATTACTCCTTATCAAATGACACCTGCTGAGTTGAGAGAATTGAAAGTGCAGTTGCAGGAGTTATTGGATAAAGGGTTCGTTCGCCCTAGTATGTCACCATGGGGAGCGCCCCTTTTGTTTGTAAAGAAGAAGGATGGTACCTTAAGATTGTGTATTGATTACCGGCAGTTGAATAAGGTGACCATAAAGAACAAGTATCATTTGCCTAGGATAGATGATCTCTTTAATTAGTTAAAGGGAGTAGCAGTTTTCTCTAAGATTGATCTGAGATCAGGGTATCATCAGTTAAGAGTTAGAGAAGAAGATATACCTAAGACAGCTTTCTGCACAAGGTATGGGCATTATGAGTTTTTGGTGATGCCTTTTGGATTGACGAATGCACCAGCAGCTTTTATGGATTTTTTGAACAGGGTATTCGGACCCTATCTAGGTCAATTTGTGGTGGTTTTTATTGATGATATTTTGATGTATTCGCATAATGAGAAGGATCATGATAAGCATTTGCGGATTGTATTGCAGACTTTAAGAGAGAAGCAGTTGTATGCTAAGCTGTCTAAATGTGAGTTTTGGCTTGATCAAGTGACTTTTCTCGGTCATGTGGTTTCAGCATATGATATTAGAGTTGATCCGAGTAAAGTTGAGGGTATTTTGAATTGGAGTCCACCGAAGACTATGACAGAGATTTTTGGGTTTGGCAGGCTATTATCGACGGTTTATGAAAGGTTTTTCTATGATAGCTACTCCACTCACCAGATTACTTCGGAAGGGAGTTAGATTCGTGTGGATAGATTGATGTCAGGTGAGTTTTGAGCAGCTGAAGGAGATGTTGACTCAAGCTCCTATCCTTACCCTGCCTGTGGAAGGTAAACCATATGTAATATACAGTGATACTTCATATAGTGGTTTAGGTTGTGTTTTAATGCAAGATGGTAGAGTCATAGCTTATGCTTCTCGGCAATTGAAGCCGCATGAGTTGAATTTCCTGACACATGATCTGGAGTTAGCAGCCATAGTCTTTGCTCTGAAGATTTGGCGACATTATTTGTATGGGGAGAAGTGTTTTATTTATATAAATCACAAGAGTTTGAAATATCTAGGTGTTCAGAGAGAGCTGAATCTTCGGCAGAGACGATGGTTAGAGTTGATTAAAGACTATGATTGTTTAATTGATTATCATCCTGATAAGGCAAATGTTGTTGCTGATGCCTTGAGTCTGAAGTCTTCGGCAGGTTTGACTGCTCATTCGCTGTTGTTGCTTGTTGAGTTGAGAACGTTGTATGATAGATTTGAGTCATGTGATGATGGTGCTTTGTTGGCTCAGTTGCAATTGAGGCCAATGTTGTTGGATCATATTAGAGAGGCTCAGCTGGCAGACGAGAAAATCCAGAAGATTGTTAAGGAATGCCAAAAGGGGGAGAGCTGAGATTTTCTTGTGAGAAGTGATGGCAGTTTATGGTACAAAGATAGATTGTGTGTTCCTGATGATGTAGAACTAAAAAGTGTGATTTTGGAGGAAGCACATCAATTAGCTTATGCTATGCACCCTGGGAGTACCAAGATGTATTAGGATTTGAAATAACATTATTGGTGCTTAGGTATGAAAAGGGACATAGCAGAGTTTGTATCCAGAAGTCTCAATTGTCAGAGAGTGAAAGTTGAACACCAAGTTCCTTCATGATTACTTCAGCCATTATCAATGCCAGAATGGAAATGGGAGCTAGTAACGATGGATTGTGACTGGATTACCTTTGACTCAGAAGAAGTATGATGCCATCTGGGTGATTGTTGATCAGATGACAAAGATAGCTCATTTTCTTCCAGTTAGAATGGATTATTCTCTTGAGAGGTTGGCTGAGCTGTATATCAGTGAGATAGTGAGGTTGCATGGAGTCCCAATTTCTTTGGTGTCGGATTGAGATTCCCAATTTACTTCGAGGTTTGGAAAGAGTTTGCATGATGCTTTGGGTTCTCGGTTATATTTTAGCACTGCTTTCCATCCATAGATAGATGGGCAGTTAGAGAGAGTGATACAGATTTTGGAGGATATGTTGAGAAGTTGTGTCATTAATTTCTCTAGAAGTTAGCACAGGTTCTTACCACTAATGGAATTTGCTTATAATAATAGTCATCAGTCCAGTATTGGGATGGCACCTTATGAGGCATTGTATGGTAGGAGGTGTAGAACACCTTTGTGTTCGGATGAGGTTGGAGAAGGTAAACTGGTTGGTCCTGACTTGATAAAAGAAATAGAAGAGAAGGTGAAGATGATTTAGAATTGTTTGAAAGCAGCCTCAGACTGACAAAAATCATATTCAAATTTAAAGAGAAGAGACATTTAGTTCAGTGTTGGAGATAAAGTAGTTTTGAAAGTGTCTCCATGCAAGAGAATTTTGAGATTTGGCCATAGAGGGAAGTTGAGTCCTCATTTCATTGGACCTTATGAGGTACTGGAAAGAGTTGGACCAGTTGCCTATCGACTAGCTTTGCCTCCTGAGTTGGATCGAATTCACAATGTCTTCCATGTCTCTATGCTTCGAAGGTATAGATTAGACCCATCTCATGTTCTGTCAGTAGAATCTATTGAGGTGAGTCCATATCTGACTTATGAAGAAAAACAAGTGGATATTTTGGCACGTGAAGTGAAAGAGTTAGGAAATAAGAAAGTGCCACTTGTGAAGGTTATTTGGAAGAATCATGCTAGGGAAGAAGCAACATGGGAGAGTGAGCAGATGATTCGGGATTAGTATCTCCAGTTGTTTCAGACTTAAGAACAGGTAATTTCGTTGATGAAATTTATTTGTAGAGGGGGAAAATTGTAATATCCCATATAATACCCCAAAATATTGGAAATACGAATTGTTGAAAAGTAATTAAATGATTAGTGTATATATTTAATTAAGTGAAAAGATAAGAGGAAGGAAGGTGTATATGTTGTATATATATATATACATTATATACAAGTCAACAAGTTGAGTTGGTCAAATGATATATTTAAGTATTTAAATAGAAATTTAAATGTTAGTGGAAGATGATATTTGATATTTATAATATTATAATAATATAATTGCTTGGTGGAGATTAAGAGGAGATTTATGTGGTTAAGTGAAGTGGAGTGGTTATTGACCATTTTCATCTTCTTCTTTCTTCTCCAAGAGGGCCTACCATCACCATTATCTAAGGGAAAAGAGATTTTGTTTCTTCCTAACTCAAGCAATTGAAGGATTTCAAGTGATCAAGTTGAGTTTTAAGGATTTTCTTCATATTTGGTAAGTTTTCAACTTGTTTCTTTGATTTTTTTTGAGTTTGTGTATATGAGTTTGGTGGATGGTTGGTGTAGTTGTGTGTATGGGTGATTTTGGTATGTTTGAGGTTGTTTTGTCTAGTTAACTTTGAATTTGGGGTTGGATTGAAGAAAAGGTTAAGTTTGGCGAAGAAAATAAGAGTTGTGGATTGTGTAAGTTTTGAGTTGTGAAATATGGTTATGATTGTGTATTATTGATTGTGTTTGAGTTATTTTGATGTTTGCATAAGTGTCATGTGGTATTATGATGGTTTTGCTTGTGTTGGTTTGGAGTTAAAAAGGGTATTGAAAGATGATAATTGGATGTGGCTATTTTTGTGGCGATATTAGGTTCTTGGCCTGACACGCCCAGTAGCACGACCATGCATTTAGAAGTGTTGATGGTTTTGTTTTTAGTGTGGGTGACATGATCAGTGACATGCCTATGTCACTGAATGTATCATAGCTACTATATTGGAGGAGTTTTGAAACGTGAAGTGACACGCCCATGTCACTGAGTGTGTCAGCTTCTGTGATGTTGGGGGATTGACACAATCAGTGACATGCCCATATCACTGAGTGTGTCATTGCTACTGTATTGTTAGAGTATTGACATGTACAGTGACACGCCCAGGTCACTATGTGTGTCATAGCTATTATGTTGTGGGTTTAGGGCACGGCCATGGACACACCCGTGTTGTTGAGCGTGTCAAGTGTAGAGTTTGCCCTAGATAGTGTTTTTCCTTATTTCCTATGTGTATCACTAAGTGAGTATGTATAATCACCTTTGGTTTAGGCTTTGAAGAGATTTGAGCTATCCTAATCCAAGTGTTGAGGGATATCTTGGAAGAGGAGATTGGAATTGGTGTTTGTTGCTCTTAGAGGTAAGTATAAACTTTAAATAATTGTTTATATTTATATGACATTGGGACTTAACACATTGGGTTGGAAAATGTGTTAAGTTACTAACTACATTGTTGATGCATGAAAATAATGTTATGATTTGCATAATGTTATCTATGTGAAATATATGATGATGATACAAAATGTATGGATAATACAATTTGTTATGTATACACTAATGATGGCATGTAAAGCCATTGGTGATGGCTAAATTGATATAAATGAGATATTTGAGGCATTGTGCCTAGTTGATCATGAGAAAATGAGAAAGGGTTTGTAAATGGAAATAAGAATTGTGTGCCTAGTATGTTATTCAATTTTCAAAGTTTTGTTGTTAGTGGCATGCCTAAAAAGTAACAAGCCCTTGAAGCTGGGTTGGGCTTGGTCATTGAAGCCTAGTTAGGTGTTACATGATGTAGTAGACTCTTGAAGCTGGGTTGGGCCTAGTCCTTAAATCCTAGTTGGGATGTTACATATGAGGTAATCCTCATTGTGATTATGATTCACCTTCGGGCTAGATAAATGTTGTTATATTGGACCAAAGCAGTTACTCTGGAATTTAAATAGCATATTAGATCCTTTTGGGCCCATGCTTGTCTTTGCTTTAATGTGAATTATGAATGGTGGAATAATTGAGCAATATAATGTGATTTAATGTTATGAAATATAATATCCTTGTGTATTGTTTCTAGTTCTTGAAAGTTTGACATTGGCATTACATTAGAACTACTTTGTTATCAAAGTTGTACCACTAAGCTTTTGGCTTAGTGCAATTGTGATTCATCGCGTAGGTGACAGGGTAGATCCGGTTGAGCCGGAGAGTTTAGCTAGACCGAGTCGAGTCTAGGCTTGAGCCTTTGAGTGCAGTGTTGATAGCGGACGTCAAGATCATAGACAAATTGCTAGCATATATAAATCTTATATTTTTGTACATATCGATTTTGATGTATATATTTATGTATATTCCACTGCTTATTAAAAATATTTTGGATAAACTTTTTGGTAATGAAGTTAAATATGTTTTAACAAGTAATATACCATATATTATTTTTATGATGTCAATTGAATGTTTTAAGATTATACAAATTTTATAAGTGATGATTTGATGGTTTAAAAAGGAGGATGACTCGATTCCTAAGGAATCCCCAACCCCCTAATGGGTTTGGAAAGTTGGGTAAGTGTGCGGCAGGTGAGAAATGGCCCAGCACCCCCACAACACCCAGTTCATTGGAACCAGCCTCCTTTGCAAGTCTTAATATTATAAAATTCTTAAGTATAACAATATTATCCATATTACATGCAACAATTAAAATAAAGCATCATTATATTAAAATCAAAGCAATGTTCAAACAAAACAAATAAATGGACACCCATCCAAGGATGGAAACATGTCCTTACATCGTCCATGTCTAAAACTAAATAGGACACCCACCGAAAGGTGGAAACATATCCTTTACATTGGTCTAAAATATAAAAGCAATTTAAATTACATAAAATTTAACTAATGAGGTAACCACAAAGTGGAAACATACCTCTTACAATTTTAATATCAAAATAAACAAATAATAATCATAATAATAAAGAAAATATCCATGATAAATTAAATAAATCAAAACATATAATAAACTACGTAATCAAATCTAAAATTAAATAAAGTAAATAAAGATACAAATTTAGGTTTATGTCTTAATTTAGGGTTCTTTAATTAACATTTAGGATTTTGGGATTTTGGAATTATTATTATTATTATTTAGGCTACTGTGATGGTTTTTGAAAAAAGGAATTGATTAGGGTTTAGGGCTCACGGTTTTAAATTAGGGTTAGGGTTTCTAAGAAAACTAACACTATCATATTTATTTTTGAAAGAAAAGGCTATTGTGAAGATTTTGAAAATTTGATTTAATTAGGGTTTGGCACTAACATCATGAAATAGGGTTTCTAGGGTTTTATGTTTAACAATTAGAGTTTAAGTAAATAAGATTGAAGCTTATGAAAATAAAATAAAATCTTTAGATATTTGAAAGCAATAAGCTACTGTGATGATTTGAAAATAGAATTAATTAAGATTTATGGTTTGAATAAATTAGGATTAGGTTTGTATTTTGAATAAAGCTACTGTATTTTGAATAATTGCAATAAAGGAAGTTAAATATAAAGACTTACAATACACAAATAAATATTGACCCCCTTCGAGAAGCCCATACAGGGTCAGGGGCAGTGCCCCAAAAAATTTTGGAAACTGGCTTTTAGGATTTTAGGTTTTGGGGTTAAAAATTAAGATTTTAGGGTTTAAGATTTAGAAAATAGGGTTTTGGAATTGGAAGAAACTAATGTTATGTTTTAAAAGAATAATGCTATTGTGTAATTTTGGAAAGAAGAAATAATTAGGGTTAAAGCTTTTGATACTTAAAAAAAATAAGGTTACTGGATGTTTGAATTAGAGATTAGGTTAGGGTTTTAAGAAAACAATTTATCATTTTATGGTTTTAGAAAAGTGTAATTAAGGTTTTAGATTTCAAAATTATGTTTTACGGTTATTAAGGCATTAGGATTTTGAAAAATAGTTTTTAGGGTTTCAAATAGAGTTTGGATGGTTTGTAGAATAATTGATCAAATTGTATGATGAAACAATTAATCCAACTTGATGAAGCTACTGTAAATATAAATAAAGAAAATAGAGATTCAAACCTCCATTGTTGGTTCCACCACAATCTTTGAATTCTGGTTGAACAATAATAAAGACAGTGTAGGCTGCCTTTGATAGATTGTTGTTGTTTGCTACCTCTTGATCTTTCAAGCTTGAGGTTGGCCGAAGAAATTCAAAAGTCCAAGGTCAAGTAAAAAATTTCTGATTCTTAATTTTGTGTTTTAATGTGGTATTTATAGGAAAAATAAAAAACCTACTTCTAATTGTCTAAGGAAATTAAAATCATTTAGGAAAAGAAATAAAAACCAAATAAAATTCAGTTTCAGAAAAAACTGCGCTGAAAAATTGCTTTGGCAAAAAAACTGCTGCGGGTGAAAATTGTGAGAGCTGGCAGGCCAACCAATTCAATGCAGGAATTTTCTGCGGCGAATTGGCCACAGAATGGCCTTGGGCCAATTTACTTTCGGCGATGAAATTTTTCATCGCCGATTTTTTCGTTGTCGATTTTTTTTATTTATTTATTATTATTTTATTTATTATTATTTTTTAACTTTACTAATAGATACTAAAATAAATATTATTTAATTAAAATACCACAAAAATTATTTTGGACTATATAAAAAGTATTGGACCGGACTAGGTCAAAAATTAAGGGTCTACACTAGGGAAAGGAACTCGCCACTCATTTATGGGAGATATAAGGTTGGAAGGAATGTCCTAACTTTACTTTTTGCTATGCATGCATACATGCATACATCATATTGCATTGCATTGATCTTTTCTGGCTCACAGACTTGGAGTTCAGTAGTTCAAGGGATTACTAAAATATGACCTTTGACAATGACTCAGATTTTAGTGAAGGTTTAGTTAACTTCGCACCAAAACCAATGGATCATGAGCCAATTGAGAATTTGGTGAATGAGACCCTAGCCTCAAAGATGGAAGAACTGAAGGGGAACCTAGCTGAGGCTATGAGAAGTCAGCTAGCTACAATATTGGATGATAAAATTGTTGAAGCATCTACTGGTACTAAGAAGCCAAAGGACAAAGGAAAGGCTAAGGTGGGTGAGGTAGCTTTTGATGAAGAAAAGATAGTGGTTGATGATGATGAAGACTAGGATGCATACCTCTAAGAAAAATAGAAAGAGAAAAAGGTTATGGATAAGACTAAATTCGCCGGAATTGAAAAGATAATTGCTGATTTAGAAAAGAATTTTGAAAAGAAATTGAAGACTGAAGAAGTGTCAGAGGTGGACAAATTGTTTAGGATGATGAAGGAATCCCTTACAAATTCAAGATGCCTCCTTTCACTAAGTGTTTTATTAGTTTTTGTTATAGTTTTGTGTCTTGTTTGTTATGTTAATTATTGTTTTATTTAGGTATTTTGTTAGTTTTAATTGGTTTGTTTAGTGTTTTCTTTAATTGTGTAGTTTTAGTTTATTTCTGTGTTTCTGTCATTTTTTATTTAATTTTTAGTATATGTTTATGTTTTGTTGGATATTGTTTATTTAATTCTTGTTTAAGTTTTGTTTGCCAGTTTTGTGTTAGGTTAAAACAGCAAGGAAACAAATTGAAGATGAAATGGGCAGAAGCTAACACAGGCAGAGGACACGGCCAAGTCACTGGCCATGTCCCATACTAAGTTAAAAGGAAGAAAAAGTCCCAATAGCAGACACAAGCAAGGGACACGGCCAAGTCATGTGGCCGTGTCCCTCCAAAGAAGCCCAACACGGCCAAGTCATCTTGACTTGGCCGTGTCTCACTTGGTTCCAAAGGCAAAGACGAAGCAAATTTCACAGAGGCAGACACAGGCAAAGGACACGGCCAAGTCATGTGGCCGTGTCCCTCAATCATGGTGCAACACGGCCAAGTCACTCATGACTTGGCCGTGTCACTCAACCAAAAGAAGAAGAAAGACAAGAATGCAACAGAGGTGGACACCTGCAGGGGACACGGCCATGTCTTGTGGCCGTGTCCCTCCAACAAGCTCTCCCACGGCCGTGTCCCTCATCACCTAGCCGTGTCCCTCATGAACCAAATGCGCACCGAATTTTAAAGCCGACGTTTCGTATAAAAGCAAAAGGAAAGTTAGGGTTTGGGGACTGTTGACGATTTTGAGCAAACTTTGAGCCGTCAAGAGAGTGGAGCTAGGGTTTAACTTAGTTTTTTTTTCTTTATTTTGATTGCACTTTTTGATTAAACTAGCTAGATTAAATTGTTCTTTCCATTGTTATATCCTTCTTGCAAGATTCGAACAAGAGATTATTCAGAAGCTTCAAGGAGTTGTAACTTGGTTTTGCTCTTGAACTTATTCTCTTTATTTTTTATTGAATGGATATTATCATGTCTATTTCGATTTCTTGGAACATTAATGAGATGAATATGTTTGATTGCATTATGAACTAATTTGATCTAGTCTAGGGTTTGTATGTATCTGCTATGATTGTATGAATTGGTTATTCTCTTAGCTAACAATTTCTTTAGCCTTTATTGAATGAAATATTGTTAACATATAATTGATTGGCCACCAATTGTGTGTTTTAGGTATTAGATGATGAATTGAGAGATGAAGTCTAATGCTGGAATAATTCAATTAAGGACTTAGGTGAATTAGAAATATAACCTATTAAAAAGATTGTTTCAATTATAACAAGATTAGTTGTAAGAGGTTTGAATGCGAGAGCTTATTTCCTTGACTCAATTAATTAAGTTGTTTAGATTTAATCTTAGAAATTAAATTAGTTAAGTGGAATAACCGTTCATACATATAAGTAGTAGAGAAGTGCAAACCCTAGACCCTTTTATCAAGTGAATCAAAACATCAGCTTTTGTTTATTTTTATTGTTTTCAAATTAAATCAACCTTCTTCATTACTTTGCAATTTAAATTTCTTTAATTACTTGTTACTTTTAATTTGATAATCAATTACCACTTTGGCTTCCTTGTGAGACGACCTTGGGGCGATCACCTTTGCTACAGCTACCTCGTATACTTGCGAGTGACGCTTTGTGGTAGAGTTAATTTGAGCGCAACAAGTTTTTGGCGCCGCTGCCGAGGAAGCTAATTGGCGTAATTGTTTATTTAAAAAGGAAAAAAAATAAATATTTTAGATTATTTTTCATTGTTTTTCATTTTATTTCATTTGTCTTTTTCTTTTAATTGTTTCTTTTTCTAGAAAATTTTTGTTTATGCAGGGCAGGAGATCACTCAAAGGAGAGTTGCATCCATTCATTCCAGAAATTCAGAGAGTAAAAAGGAGCAGAGAGGAGTTTGAGCTCTTCACCGGATTTGATACTTCAGAGGAAGATATTTCAAATTTTGAGTCAGAATTTGAAAAATCTGTAAAGATGGCTGAAGAAAGGCAAAGAACCATGAGAGATTTTGCTAGACCTGTCATTGGGACTTCCACTTCTTGCATAAGACTAACAGAAGTAGCAAAGAACTATGAGTTGAAGAATATTCACTACAACATGCTGCCATCATTCTATGGAGTTCCAAATGAAGATCCTTTGAATTTTATTCGGGATTTCTACTCCACCCTCAACACTTTTCCTTTGGGAGGACTAACAGAAGATCAGTTGAGGATGAGATGTTTCCCTTATACTTTGAAGGATAGGGCAAAGAGTTGGCTTATGATGTTGCCCGAGAACTCACTGACAACTTTGGAACAAGTTTACAATAAATTCATGGGCAAGTTCTACTCACATCAAAAGACAGCTGAGTTGAGAGGAAAGATTGCTACATTCTCTCAATTTGAAGGAGAGCCATTTCATGAGGCTTGGGACAGATTCAAGATGTTATTGATCCAGTGTCCACACCATCACTACCCACTTCAACTCCTTAATCAGTTTTTCTATGATGGTCTCACCCAACAATTTTAGAACACTGTTGATAATGCAGCTGGGGGAGCCATGGGAGAAAAGACAGCTGATGAGACTTATGAGATCTTTGAGATGTTGGGAGCTAATTCTCAACAAAAGAGTGTAAGGGGAAGAAGCAAGGGGGTGAATCAACTAGAAGCTAATACTGAAATGGTTAGTCAAATAGCTGAGTTGACAAGGCAGGTTCAGATGCTAAACATGAAGAACAATATTTCTTCATCTACTCAAGAAGTGTGTGAAATCTGTGGGACATTTGGGCATGGAGCAAATATATGTCCCTCTGCATATGAGTCTTTTGGGAATGAAGCTGAGCAAGTTAATGCTATGGGGGGATTTCAACCAAGAGCCAGGAATGATCCTTACTCCAACACTTACAATTCTGGTTGGAGGAGTCACCCCAATTTTTCCTAGACAACAAATAATGCTCAACAGCCTTTCCATTTGCTCCAGATACAGAACCAACAACAGGGCCAATCCTCAAATCAAGGTCAGCCTAAAAGAGAGAGTTTGGAGGAAAGTTTACAAGCTTTCATCAAGTCAGTGCTAAAAATCAGGAGATGAACAACAAGAGGCTGGATTCCTTGGAAGCATCTTTTAAGAAGGTGGAGACCCAAGTGGGGCAACTTGCACAACAGATGCAGATTCAACAAAAGGGGAAGTTCCCAAGTCAACTTGAGCAGGCACAAGCAGTGACTGTTCTTAGGAGTGGCAAGGTAATTAATAACAATGTTGAAAATAATTCTGTGAATGCAGGCGAGCAAGAAAAGAAAAAGGAAAGAGAATTAGAGAACAAAGGTGTTGAAGAAGGATCAATGGAGAAGTCCCCTACACCAGATTTGCACAAGGCAACCAATCCATACCGGCCACCTATACCATTCCCTAGCAGGTTGAAGGATGATAAAAAAGATAAGCAGTTTTCAGATATCTTCAACATGCTATCTAAGGTAAGTATCAACTTACCCTTACTTGAAGCAATTAAGAACATGCCGGCTTATGCTAAATTCTTCAAAGAACTGAATACCAAGAAAAAAAGGTATGAGCCGAATGAAAAGGTGATAGTTTCTGAGGTAGCTAGTGCTGTTTTACAACATAAACTACCTCCTAAGCTAAAGGATCCTGGAAGCTTTATTATTCAAATTGCTATGGGGAATGGAAAATGTACTGATGGCATGTGTGATTTGGGAGCTAGTGTGAATTTAATGCCTTACTCTGTGTACCTTGACTTAGAATTAGGGGAACTTAAGCCAACAAAAATGGTGTTGCAATTAGCTGATAGATCTCTTAGATTCCCGAAAGGTGTTATAGAAGATGTGTTAGTTAAAGTTGGTGGTTTGATAGTACCTGTGGATTTCATTGTTCTTGACATGGAGGTAAGTAATTCTTCACCATCTGCACACACCATTTTGTTGGGTAGGCCTTTTATGGCGACTACCAATACTTTGATAGATGTTAAGAATGGAAAATTATCAATGACTGTTTTGGGACAAACTGTGGAATTTTCTATTTTTAACACTTCTCCTATTCCTACAACTGCTTTATATGAGGATTGTTCTTTCATTGATTGTGTTGATGCAGTTGTTTCAGATGTTTTCTTGCAGACAGGTTCCTCTGATAAATTGGAGCTGGCATTGACTTTAGAGAGTGATATGGATATTTTTTATGCAGAAATAGCCAGTTGTCTTGAGACTTTAGAGGGTGCTGAGGAGCTTAAGGAGAACCCAATTTTTGAACCTTCCCCCATTGAAAAAGAAGAGAAGAACCTCACTAGAGTTAGAGCTGAAAGAGTTACCTAAGAACCTGAAATATGTGTTTTTAGGGGATAACAACACTTTACCTGTGATAATATCTAGTGAACTTAGTGAAGGGGAGGAGATGAGGTTAGTGAGTGAGCTTAAAAAATTGAAGAGAGCAATAGGATGGGGATTGAGTGACATCAAGGGTATTTGCCCTTCCATGTGCATGCATAGAATCACTTTAGAAGAGGGAACTAAACCTGTGAGGGAGACCCAAAGGCGACTTAACCCAAATATGAGTGAAGTGGTTAAGAAAGAGGTGCTCAAATTACTGGATGAAGGAGTAATATATCCAATTGCTAATAGTGAGTGGGTGAGCCCAGTACATGTAGTTCCTAAGAAATCTGGAATCACTGTGGTGAAAAATGAGAATAATGAGTTGGTTCCTACTAGGACTACTACTGGGTGGAGAATGTGCATTGATTATAGGAAGTTGAATAATGCTACAAAGAAAGATCATTTTCCTCTTCCTTTTATTGATCAGATGTTAGATAAACTTTCTGGGCACTCACATTATTATTTTCTGGATGGCCTTTCAGGTTACTATCAAGTGCCAATAGCTCCAGAAGATCAGTCAAAGACAACCTTTACTTGCCCTTTTGGGACTTATGCATTTCGACGTATGCCCTTTGGCTTGTGCAATGCACTTGCAACTTTTCAGAGATGCATGATGTCTGTCTTCTCAGATATGATCGATGAATTTATTGAGGTATTTATGGATGATTTTTCTGTTTTTGGTAATTCTTTTGATAATTGCCTCAATAAACTTGTTCATGTGCTTGAGAGATGCATTGAATGTAACCTCACTTTAAGTTGGGAAAAGAGTCATTTTATGGTTACTCAGGGCATTCTCTTAGGTCATGTGGTGTTGAGTAAAGGGATTGAGGTGGATAAGGCTAAAATTGAATTGATTGCTAAGTTACCCCCACCTACCTCAGTTAAGGGAATAAGAAGTTTTCTAGGGCATGCAGGATTTTACAGGAGGTTTATTAAGGATTTTTCCAAAATAAGCCAACCTTTGTGCCATTTATTGGGGAAAGATGTTCCATTTGAATTTACAGCACAATGCATGCAAGCTTTTAATTCCCTTAAGGAAAAATTGACTAGTGCACCTGTGATTGTAGCTCCTGTCTGGTCTTTACCTTTTGAAATCATGTGTGATGCATCTAATCATGCAGTAGGAGCTCTTCTTGGGCAAAGGGTTGAAAAATACTTGAGAGTAATTTATTATGCCAGTTTAACCCTGAATAGTGCACAAATGAACTGCACCACAACTGAGAAGGAAATGTTAGCTGTTGTTTTTGCTTTAGACAAATTTAGAGCATATTTAATTGAGTCTAAAATTATTGTGCATTCTGATCATGCAGCTCTTAAATATCTATTAACAAAACAACATGCTAAACCGCGCTTAATTAGATGGGTGTTGTTGTTGCAAGAGTTTGATTTCCAAATCAAGGATACTAAGGGTAGTGAGAATGTTGTTGCTGATCACTTATCTAGATTACCCTTCTTTAGTGAAAATCTTGCATCTGATAACATTTATAAAAATTTAGAAGAATTTCCTGATGAGCATCTGTTTGTGGTGATTAATGCCCCTTGGTTTGCAGATATTGCTAACTATCTTGCTTGTGGTATTTTGAGATCTAACATGTCCTTTCAGGAAAAGAAAAGGTTTCTAAACTTGAGTAAGTTTTATTTTTGGGATGAACCTTATCTGTTCCGGATATGCAAAGATGAGATAGTTCGCATGTGTGTAGCTAAGGAAGAACAATTGAGTGTTCTTCAATTTTGTCATGACCTTCACTGTGGGGGTCATTTTGGAGGAAGAAAGACTGCAGAAAAGGTGCTTCAAAGTGGTTTTTATTGGCCTACTTTATTTAAAGATGCTCAAGACTATTGTAAGCATTGTGATCGTTGCCAAAGAGTAGGTAACATTGGGAGGAGGAATGAAATGCCCCTTCAGTCATATATTGTTGTTGAACTGTTTGATGTGTGGGGAATAGACTTCATGGGTCCTTTCCCCAAGTCCTTTGGTTATGAATACATTTTAGTTGCTGTTGATTATGTTTCCAAATGGGTGGAGGCAATCCCCACCCGTACTAATGATGCTAATATTGTTGTTAAATTTGTGAAGAAAAATATTTTTAGCAGGTTTGGCACACCAAGGGTAATAGTCAGTGATGGGGGGAGTCATTTTTGCAACAGGCTTTTTGAGAAGTTAATGCACAAATCTGGTGTGAAGCATAAGGTGGCAACCCCATACCATCCACAGACTTCTGGGCAAGTGGAAACATCCAACAAGCAGCTAAAAGGAATTCTGGAGAAAACAGTCAACACATCCAGGAAGGATTGGGCAAGCAGATTGCATGATGCACTATGGGCATATCGGACTGCTTTCAAAACTCCTCTAGGTATGAGTCCATATCGATTGGTGTTTGGAAAAGCTTGTCACTTACCAGTGGAGTTGGAGCACAGAGCATATTGGGCAATCAAGACTCTAAATTTGGACTTGGACAAAGCAAAGAGAGAAAGATTTCTGCAAATTTCAGAGTTAGATGAGCTGAGGAATGAGGCTTATGAGAGCTCAAAAATTTACAAGGATCGCACTAACACACTTCATGATAAAATTATAGTGCGAAAGACATTGAGTCCAGGTATGAAGGTTTTACTTTTTAACTCACGACTCCGTCTTTTTCCAGGTAAACTCAAGTCTCGATGGAGTGGTCCTTTCAAGATAACTCAGGTATATCCTTCTGGTGCAATTGAATTACTTAACTCTAGAATAGGTGAGACTTTCAAAGTGAATGGACAGAGAGTTAAGCCATACAATGAAGGATTTCAGGAAGTGAGGGTCAGGGTCATTAATAGTACTTTGATTCATGATCCCTAGGCCTTGCATGATGTCCAACTTTATGACATTAAAGAAGCGCTAAATGGGAGGCAACCCATCGGTTTGCATTTATTTTTCGTAGTTGTAATTTTAAGTTTAGCGAGTTTTGATTTATGTTCGGTTTCAATAAATGGACTGTGCTTTGATTGGTTTTTCTTTACTTTGTGTTTCAGGGTGTTTAAAGAAGAGGGTTTGCAAAATCGTTGAATAAAAAAAATGTTAAAAGTGAATAAAAAGGCAGTAGGTGACACGGCCAAAGGACTTGGCCGTGTCCCTTGGCCGTGTCACACACTGGACACGGCCAAGCTATTTCAAAAAAAAAAGAGAGAGAGAAATTATTTTGCAAACTTAGTACAGATTAGGACACACCCAGGGGACACGGCCGTGTGACCTGGCCGTGTCCCCCAAAAACCATGACACACGGCCGTGTGCTCTCCACTTGGCCGTGTCCCTCCACTTTCACACACCAACACGGCCAAGTCCACACACACACGGCCGTGTCACCTCAATTTTTGACCTTTAAAAACCCGATTTTGCCCAGTTCTTTTCATAAATCCCTAAACTTTCCTATCTTCATCTCTCTCGCTCTCTCGCTCTCTGTAACGCCAAAACCCTTGATTTTTATTTCAAAACTTCAGATCTTCCATTAAAACTTCAAATTTCTTCAACAAAACTTGAGCTAATCACTTGAAACTTCCTCTTTACTCATATAATCTTGATTTAATTCAGTTTTGGGTGTTAATTTTTTAGATCTCAAGATGCCAAGAACTAAAACTGTCTCACACCGCAAGAAGAAGAAATCTAATACCGAAGGAGCTTCTTCCTCTTCCTCAACTTTATCTTTAAAGAGGGCAACTCTTTTGGCTCGTGGTTTTTTCCCGACAAGGTATGTGAATGACGAATCTCTAGATGCTTTGCAAATTAGAACTGCTTTTTATAGATATGTGCAATATCTTGGGTGGGAGACTCTAGTATCATTGAGACCTTTGCAGTTTGAGGAGCTTACCCTAGAATTTTTGACAACTCTTAAGGTGGAAAGGGATGATAAGAAAATCTGCAGGAGATTGATGTTTAAATTAATGGGTAAATCATTTGTGCTTACTATTGATCAGTTGAATGATATCTATGGATTTCATCAGCATGGGGAAAGATCGATACCCAAAGATTTTAGACAACAATTTGCTTGGGGAGCCTTAGGCTCGGGTACTTATGTGGCCAAATCGGCCAAAGCATCTAAATTACGGAACCCTACTTTGAGATATTTGCACAGGTTTATGTCATGTGGGTTCTTTGCTCGTAAGGAGAGCCCGGGTGTGGTTGAGTCGAGTGAGTTATTTTTCTTGGATTGTGTTTTGAATGAAATGAATATTAGTGCCGGCTATTGGTTAGCCGATATTTTTGACACTGTAGCTAATAAAAGGAGGGGGGCTATTTGTGTTGGAGGATTGATCACTACATTAGCAGTAGCCCTGGTTGAGGATTTTGACCCGAGTACTACTCGGATGACCCGTATTTTGGGTAATGATTCCTTGGATTTAGCTACCCTTGAGAAGATGCATATGGTGGTGCATAGGAGAGGGACTTTTATGATGCCTTCAGCTGAGCCTGAAGCACCAGGGGACAGGCAGAAGAGAGCCCGAGTTGAAGAGGAGTCAGACTCGGATTCTTTAGGTCTAGATGAGGATGCTCCGGTCTCGGAACATCAAGAGGTACTTCTGAGGATTGAGGCCCTAGAGGGCAAAGTGGATCGACTGGATAGCAAGGTGGACCATAACCATGCTGAGATCTTACAGCAGATGGAACAGATTAACAGTAACCTTGCGACGATCTTGAGTCTCCATCCCTCAGCTGCATCATCTTCCCGCCCACATTTTCCATAGATTTTCAGTCCTTGCTTTAGTTGTTTTATTTTTCATTTTTGTTTTAATGATTACGTTTTGTATTTGGATATTTTATTTTTATATTGTACTTTTATTTTTGAACTTTTGTGTTTGTGATGGAAAGTTAGGATTTTGCCTCACCGGGTACGATGGAAGACAGGTTGTCCTTTGACTCTTTTTATTTATTATTCTTGTTTTACATTGAGGACAATGTAAATTTTAAGTGTGGGGTACTCTTTAAGCTTTCCTTTAATTCTTGTTTTGCTTATTGTGGTTGTTTTGTTTATTGTGTTTGTTGTGCATGGCATAATTCTTGAAAATTTATTGATCTTTTCTTTAATTCTAGCATTATAGTTGAGACTTTGGTATCAGCATAGAAATGAGCATTTGAATTCATTCGGGATTAATTTTCGCATTCTGCAATTCATGACATATAAATCTTTGGGAATCAACCTGTGTGAGTTTTGAGCCTCATAAAATTTGATATTTTTGTCAATTGATTTTCTTTTCTTAAGTGTGCACCTTCATGATGTTGCATCTCTAGAGTTTGCTTTTGCATACTTATTGAACTCACATTATGATTTAATCTTAAGTTTTAAAATGATGAAGGCAAATTAGGTTAGCCCCTTTAGCTTAAAGAGACTTCCCTTAATATTGATTTCCTTAGTGAGCCAAGTTGAGCCATTGACCGTTTCTTGTTTGATTAACACAATTCTCAACTTAACATGTTCTTATTATCATCATACCTATGCATTAAGGAATGGAGTTGTATGATTTGACAATAGGGTAGTTTATTTCAAGTGTGGGGTAAGTAAAAAAAAATATGGAATTCCTAATTGAGGGTTGAAATGCATACTTTGCATATTGTATTTGATTAAGAGTCATTATTCTTTTCCTCTACATTTTAAGCTAGATGTTCCATGTAAGTTTATACTTTGTTTATATATATATTAAAAAAAATAAAAAAAATAAACTAAATAAAAAAAAGAAAAATAAAAAGTGAAAATAAAACAAAAAAGAGATATATATATTCAAAGTTCATATATTTTCTAGCCTTAGAGGAATTTTGACTCATGTACTTTTCTTTTAGTGTGCAAGTATGTAAGATTGTTAAGGGTTGGTGAGTATGCTATGTAAGGAGTTATGAAATTCTTAGCAAGAGTAGTGTCTAATTTAGATACTCCATTTCTTGATGCTCCAGCTTAAATGTCTTTTCTCACACCTTACCTTAGCCCCATTACATCCAAATAAAAGACCTTCGGATTATTTCTTGAGAAAATCAGTGAGGGAGATTGGATAATTAAGCAAGTTTATGGCAGTATGCACTCATGAGTGGTATGAGTGATTAACCTTTGAAATCGAGTGAAACACTTAGTTGAGAGATAAGATTTGTATGTTGGATTAATGAATGAGTTAAGAAAATCCTTGATTGAAGGAAATTGCAATTATTTACGTCTGACTCTTTAAGTATTTCATCTATATGCTGTAATTTTAGTTAAGGTTGTTTGAGTTTTTAATTTATGCCATATGAATTTGCTTGAGGACAAGCAAAGTTTTAAGTGTGGGGTAGTTGTTTTATTAGTTTTTGTTATAGTTTTGTGTCTTGTTTGTTATGTTAATTATTGTTTTATTTAGGTATTTTATTAGTTTTAATTGGTTTGTTTAGTGTTTTCTTTAATTGTGTAGTTTTAGTTTATTTCTGTGTTTCTGTCATTTTTTATTTAATTTTTAGTATATGTTTATGTTTTGTTGGATATTGTTTATTTAATTCTTGTTTAATTTTTGTTTGCCAGTTTTGTGTTAGGTTAAAACAGCAAGGAAACAAATTGAAGATGAAATGGGCAGAAGCTAACACAGGCAGAGGACACGGCCAAGTCACTGGCCGTGTCCCATACTAAGTTAAAAGGAAGAGAAAGTCCCAGTAGCAGACACAAGCAAGGGACACGGCCAAGTCATGTGGCCGTGTCCCTCCAAAGAAGCCCAACACGGCTAAGTCATCTTGACTTGGCCGTGTCTCACTTGGTTCCAAAGGCAAAGACGAAGCAAATTTCACAGAGGCAGACACAGGCAAGGGACACTGCCAAGTCATGTGGCCGTGTCCCTCAATCATGGTGCAACACGGCCAAGTCACTCATGACTTGGCCGTGTCACTCAACCAAAAGAAGAAGAAAGACAAGAATGCAACAGAGGTGGACACCTGCAGGGGACACGGCCATGTCTTGTGGCCATGTCCCTCCAACAAGCTCTCCCACGGCCGTGTCCCTCATCACCTGGCCGTGTCCCTCATGAACCAAACGCGCACCGAATTTTAAAGTCGACGTTTCGTATAAAAGCAAAAGGAAAGTTAGGGTTTGGGGACTGTTGACGATTTTGAGCAAACTTTGAGCCGTCAAGAGAGTGGAGCTAGGGTTTAACTTAGTTTTTTTTTTCTTTATTTTGATTGCACTTTTTGATTAAACTAGCTAGATTAAATTGTTCTTTCCATTGTTATATCCTTCTTGCAAGATTCGAACAAGAGATTATTCAGAAGCTTCAAGGAGTTGTAACTTGGTTTTGCTCTTGAACTTATTCTCTTTATTTTTTATTGAATGGATATTATCATGTCTATTTCGATTTCTTGGAACATTAATGAGATGAATATGTTTGATTGCATTATGAACTAATTTGATCTAGTCTAGGGTTTGTATGGATCTGCTATGATTGTATGAATTGGTTATTCTCTTAGCTAATAATTTCTTTAGCCTTTATTGAATGAAATATTGTTAACATATAATTGATTGGCCACCAATTGTGTGTTTTAGGTATTAGATGATGAATTGAGAGATGAAGTCTAATGCTGGAATAATTCAATTAAGGACTTAGGTGAATTAGAAATATAACCTATTAAAAAGATTGTTTCAATTATAACAAGATTAGTTGTAAGAGGTTTGAATGCGAGAGCTTGTTTCCTTGACTCAATTAATTAAGTTGTTTAGATTTAATCTTAGAAATTAAATTAGTTAAGTGGAATAACCATTCATACATATAAGTAGTAGAGAAGTGCAAACCCTAAACCCTTTTATCAAGTGAATCAAAACATCAGCTTTTGTTTATTTTTATTGTTTTCAAATTAAATCAATCTTCTTCATTACTTTGCAATTTAAATTTCTTTAATTACTTGTTACTTTTAATTTGATAATCAATTACCCACTTTGGCTTCCTTGTGAGACGACCTTGGGGTGATCACCTTTGCTACAGCTACCTCGTATACTTGCGAGTGACGCTTTGTGGTAGAGTTAATTTGAGCGCAACACTAAGTTTGACAGAAAAGGAAATCCTCACTTGCATATCAAGCAGTACATCACTGCCATGCAGTCTGCTAGAGGTACTAAGGCTCAAACCCTGAGGTATTTCATACTTTCTCTAGATTCTGTAGTGCAAAACTAGTTCAATACCTTGGAGGAAATCATCAAAAAGACTGGGATTTACTATACAAAGCCTTTTATCCAGCAATATGGGTATAATGCTAAATTGGAAATGACATTGATGGAGGTAGAAACTATTAAACTAATGAAGAATGAAAAATTTATTGATTATATCAAAAGTTGGAGAAACAAGGTTGCTCTTCTAAAAAAGAGGCTTAATGAATATGAACATATTAGAATAATAGTGAGAGGTTTCTTGCCTAAATGTATCTCATACTCTCATTAGAGACTTCAAAGACCTTCTCCAAGATGACTTACAAATAGAAGAGTGGGAACGAGAGAAGAATCTTTTTTTTTTGGAAGAAGGAATGAAAGGGGAAATTACCAATCTGGCAGTCAAAGTACATAAACAGAAGTGGAAGTCAATGCAACAACTAGTCAAGCAAAAAGAAGACAATTTTTAGATCTAGGAAATTAGTTTTCTTGGGTTTTCAATAAGCTGCAGAAGTAAGGGCTATTACAGCCATTAGCTCCTTGATCGTTAACAAATCCTTTACCGCTAAACTTTGATGCTAAGGCCTTTTGTCAATTCCATCAGACATAAGGGCATGAAATAGATAAGTGCATTCGGTTAAGGCACGAGGTCCAAGATTTGATTGATAGTGGTAAGCTGCCTGAACCCAACAAACCCAGCATGGAAGATAATCATTTGCCTAAGTTCAGTGAAGTACCTCCATCAACAACCTTCATGATAGGGTGAAGATTGAAGGAAGATTTTATTTTATCCTCTTTCAAAGATATGAGTGCAGAAGATATGAAGAGAGAAGAAACTCCATTTCAACATCTTCCCTTTGCTTAAGTGTTGTTTGTCTTATTTTCTTTCTTTGCTATTTCATTAGAATATTTATTAATTAAAATTTTTTGAATAAATTACTTTTGTTGCATTTATAATTTTTTTGGTTTTGACATTCTGGTGCTCAACTAATGATGAATATAGCTTGATACTTATAAATTATCATAATTGTACATCATGATCCGAATGACTTTACTAGATGAGGGAATTATTCTATAGCATTGAGCTATATATGCTTACGTAGAGAGGGCTCTTGCATAATTACTTGTGACTAGTTGATCTTAGAACATGCTTTGATGGACTTTCGAGGCAAAAATTAAACTCTGCCTTTTTAAAAGAGAAATAATCTAGGCATTGTTTGGCGAATCAACAACTAGTATCCACCCTGTTAAAATCAATCTCTAGTTTTTCCTTTTGAGCCATCATGAGATTTTAGCTTGCTTCTTATTGGATTATAAACCTTGATAACCTACCCTGAGCTGGTGTGATACTTATGACAATTCTAATGATCACTGAGCTACCAATAAATAAGAAGATTGAAGAAAAGGATGCATAGTCAATATCATAAGGATAGTTGAAGTTTACCTAAACTAAACCTAATATTTTAGATCTATTTAATCATTGAGATGGCATCAAAACAATAAAAAGATCCATCCTCATTAAAGTAGACTCGTGCTCCTCCATAGTCAGAAGCATAAAATAGTATGAACAAGATGACATTTTAGAGACAGTACCTAATAAAAATCAATTAAGATAAAATAAAAAAAAAGAGAAAAGGAAAAAAGGAAAACTTGCTAGTTTCAAAAACCCAAAAGAGCGAGCTAGGCAAAAGTTAGAGCTTAAAAAAGTGAGAAGTTATGAAAGTTTGAATTGAAAACTCAAAAGGGCAGTTCAGAAAGCCAACAAAATTCTTATTAGCTGAATTAGTAGAAGATTTTCGCTCAGCCTATGAGAAGAGTTTAATTGGTATAGCTCAACCAGAGACTCAGCTAAAATTAGAGAAATAAGAGAAACCATTTTCATTTGGTTTATATTGTCCAACACAACTCCAAGTCCATAATCTTGAAAGTCCTAGACTTGATATTCAAAAAAGGGAAAAGGGCAAAATGATGAAATTGCATGTCAAAAAAAGGAGCCAAGACAACCAAAAAAAAAAAGAAAAGAAAAGGAAAAGGAAAAGAAGAAAAAATGAAGGAAAAAAAAGAGAGAAGAAAAAGGGTCTTGAGTTTTTGCAAAAGCAAAAGGAAAAGAATAAGTTTGTCCTAGTCAGATCATATCCAGATTTTTGCCAAGAAGGTGGAAGACCATTCAAGCTACAACTTTTCATGAAGCAAGATAACAAGATTCCCAAAGTTTAAGAATGCTCCCAGCTGCCTATGGCTCCAACAAGAAGTTTGCAGTGTGAAGATATGTTAGCAGCATCACATCAACTCTAATTTACAAGTGGCCTTCGCTTAGCCCATATCCCTTATAGACCCCATTTCAAGTTTTTTAAAGACTGTTGATCTCTCTTGGTAGGTAGAGTCTATTAGTGGAGATTATTTGAATAAGCACTCATATGAGATAGACAATATTTAAACTCAAAGATACATTTAGCCAAGTAATGTGTATATGTCTATCTAAAGTGCAATAGCTCTAGCTTAAATGGAAATGATTCCCAAATTTAGTATGGTAACTAGGATTATGATGTTATAAATGTGTTAATTTGAAAGACCAAGTCTTGAAGTATATTGACACTGATTTGACAAAGCCAACATTTGATTTCAAAATTAAAATTAAATTTTAAAAAAATATGTTTTCTTGTCACATGAGCCTTTAAGCTTAGGGAAGTACATTGCACTATCAAACCTTGAAAAACATATTGGGCAAAGTAGGCTAATGAAAGAATTATTCGCAAGGTTATGAGGAAGCTACCAAATGATGTGCTAAATTGTGGTTTGAAATGGATGTATCCTTAATCCCTGACATCTTGCTTAAGCCCCCCACTACTCATATTTTCTATATCTTGAAGATGAAGCTATGGATGTGACATCTTCTGATGATCTAAAATAAGGCCTAAAAGAACATCTTAAAGGTGCCAACGAAAGTCCTATTACCTATAACATCAGTCCATCAGTAAATATAGTAACTGTGAGTATCATTCATGCATATCATGCATACATGCATATGTAAGCATATCACACTGCATTCTTGTTGTCTTGTGTTGCCTATAATTTATCACAGTGAACAGTTGATACTTTATGAAGCAAACAATGAGAAATAGACATAGCGTCATAGGGTATAAAATGCCCATTACTTGAGAGAGATCCAATCACTTTGAAAAAATGGAGACACATGCTTGTGCAAAGAACAAGACAAAAGTATTGGTAATGGGCAAAAAATCATTGGTTTGAGCCAGCATAGGTGTGTGCAGGGATTTTTGCCCCTACTCATAGCGGAATAATTCTTGCCACTTCGGCACTATTAGGCTCTCAGCCTTAGAGAACACAGGCTTAAATCCAGAGAATTTAGAGTAGCTATCCGGATGGGCCAGGAAGATAGAAAGGGGTAGATGACTCAATTCCTAAAGAATCTCCAACCCCTACTTGGGTTTGAAAAGTTTGGTACATATGGAGAAGAGCACCCCTATAATGTTTGGTTCATTGGAACTAACCTTCTTTTCATGTCTAAATATTATTGACTTCTTACATTATTAGAATACTATACATATTTACATGTAATTGTGAAAAATAAATAATCATCATATTATAAATTAAGTAAATAAATAAACAAATAAAATGGGCACCCATACAAAAATGGAAACATGCCCTTACAATGTCCCAATGTCTATACAAATAAATAAAATAGAACACCCACCAATTGGTGGAAACATGTCCTTTACCATAGTCCAAAATTCTTAAAATAAATAATTAAAATGAATAAGGCAGTCACAAAGTGGAAACATGACTTTTACATCCTTAAAATCCTAACAATGATAAACAAACACAATCCAATCATCTATTATAAGATATAAAATTCAAGCTTATCACCCATCATAAAGCACATAATAATAAATAAGATTTCACATAATAATAAATAGAACTAAATTAATAAAATTAAGGTTCCACCACCAAATTAAAGTTTCAACCACAAGATTAGGGTTTAATTTTGTAAATTAGGGTTTTGAATCCTAAACTAGGGTTAAAACATGTAAAATTAGGTTTAAGAAGCAAACATGCAAAATTAGGGTTTTAGATGTACATATGCAAAATTAGGGTTTGTTCATGAAAACTAGGGTTTTCTAACCGTTAGAGCTAGGGTTTTTACGTGCAAACTAAGATCAAAACATGAAAACTAAGATTAAGGCATGCAACATAGGGTTTTAGAATGTAAACTAGGGTTTTTAAAATATAAATTGGGTTTAATATGCAAACTAAGATTAATTGTGAAATTTATTACATGCAAGGTTAGGGTTTTAAAACATGCAAACTAGGTTATTGGGCTATTTAACTAAGATTAAAATAAGTAATTAGGGTTTGGACCAAATTAAATACTGAGTTTGTGGTATGTTGAATGAAGTTTCCAAAGTGAAATTTATAATGAAACATAACAGTGTGCTTAATTCACAAACTGAGATGAACATGATCAATGGAAATCTAAATAAAATAAGTTAATAAGGCCATACTTGCGTTGTTAGATCCTCTAAGGTGAATTAGCTGAGGCAAGCTTGATCATTTGCAAGATTGCATTCTGGATAGCCTGGATCAGCTAAAGTCTTGGTCCGAACTTCAACAATTCAAAAGTTGCTAGCTAGTACCTTAATTCTACTTTGTGTTTTTCCCTTAATTGCCTTCCTTATCTTGCTTATTAAATTTGTTCTAATTCTATAGCAATTGTGGCCTCCTCCTGCTGTCTTCTTAATTTTCTATTTATAAATAGCATTAGGGTTTTAATCAAGTTACCTTACCACTAAGAATTTCTAATCCCTCCTCAAATATTCAGCTAATTCAAGAATAAACCTTATTAGAACATTGAATTAAGCTGGGATTATAGACTCATATTGAATTTAGCCTAACTAATTCGATACGAGTCTAGCTCATTTTGAATTGGACAAGGCCAACCGAACCGAGTTGGTATGATTTTCTTAAAAAGACGCTCAACTTTAATTTAATTGGATCAAATCTAATTCAGACTTTAAAAATCGGACTAGGTTTTATTTTTCCTTTTTATTGAAACTAAACTTAATCCACCCCTTTTAATTAGAGCTGAATTTGAACTGCATAAAAATTAAAGGTCTACTATCTTACCCCCTACTTGAATGATCTTGAATTTTTTTAGAGAATGAAAAGTAATTTGTCTTAATAGGTCTTGAGCTGATCTTGAATATTCTGAAATAATTCAGAAAATACAAATCATATTTTCTTTGGTGGATTGGGTTCTGGACTCGCGACATCTTAATTTGGGTTTTGGATCCATGAATTGGTTTGGGTTTTGGACCCATGAATTAGTTTAGGTTCTTGACCTGTGGCTTGATTTGGATTATGGGCCCGAATTGGTTTGGATTCTGGACACGTGAATTGGTTTGGGTTATGGACCCATGGCTTGATTTGGGTTTTGGACATGAATTGGTTTGAGTTTTAGACCCAGACTGGCTTGGATTTTGGATCCATGAACTGGTTCGGGTCCTGGACCCATAGGTTGATTTGGGTTCTAGACCTGGATTGGTTTGGATTCTAGACCTATGAACTGGTTTGGGTTCTAGACCCATAGGTTGATTTGGGTTCTGGACCCTGTTTGGTTTGGATTATAGACCAATGAGCTAGTTTAGATTTTGGACCCGTGAGTTGTTTTGGGTTCTGGACCCATAATATCTATAAAAAAAATAATTTTTTTAATTCAGCAAAAAATTTTGGCTATTTTTTAGTTGCCTGGTGTATTTGGTACCATTTTATATATCCTTGCCCCCTGTGTAGAAAAATATTTTCTGTGAAAAATATTTTTAGAGATGCATAAAGTTAGACCAATAATAAATATTGATTAACTGTGAACATACTGCATTTCAGGTGAATTATTTGTGCATGTGCTCTATTGTAAACAGAGTAATCTTTTTCTTTAATTTGACCATATACTTTACTTTATTTTTTTAATGTTATTTTCTTTCACTTCACCTTTTTTTAATATGTGCTTTCTTTTCTTTCAATACACTTTTTAAATTAGTCTTATCCTTGAAGCTTTCAACATGCCAATTCCCTATATAAATGAACACGATGCAACTGCATTCATCACTTTCATCTAGAGCCTCAAAAATTTCTTTTGCCTTCACAAACCTTCATTTTCTAAACTTCCCAAATTGTTAACACCTTTCTAATAAATGACAAGTAATCAGCATTCTTCTATGATAGGAATTCATTCAAATGCTGAGCTTCTTAAACACATCCAGGTTCACGAACATGGAAGAGTTTCTTTATTAACTGGGATGGAGTTACATCATAGTTCATTAGATAAGAGTAGGGCAAACATTATTTTTCTAAAATTTATTTACTTAATAGCACATAATTTTTAGTGCAACTGTATGGACAAATAGAAAAGTAATTAAGCATGATAATTAATGTGCAATAAAACAAATGAACAGCCCTCAATAAAAATTTTATTATTTTTATAATTTTATAATTTTTATATTTTATAAAATATTTAAAATAAAATATTAGACTTTATACATAAAAATTATTAAAGTGCTAAAAATGACTTTTGTTAGTTTTTTACTTTCCTCGTATTAACTTTCATGTTTTATGATAGTATGACGACTGTGCCGTTCATTGTAGGGGTTGCGTCTATAAGGTCAACCAATGGTATTATCAAATGCCTTCTGGAGTGAAATGAATTGTCCAAAATTATGGCTTTGATAATTTTGTTCTACAACTACCATCACAAGGATTCCAGATCGACATAAGCGTGATCCAACCCTTGCAGAGCGGTTGATGGACACCACCCATTCTTTTCATCCAGAGCCTCAAAAATTTCTTTTGCTTTCACAAACCTTCATTTTCTAAACTTCCCAAATTGTTAACACCTTTCTGATAAATGACAAGTAATCAACATTCTTCTATAATAGGAATTCGTTCAAATGCCGAGCTTCTTAAACATATCTGGGTTAAGGAACATGAAAGAGTTTCTTTATTAGTTGGGATGGAGTTACATCATAGTTCATTAGATAAGACTAGGGTAAGCATTATTTTTCTGCAATTTAAATACTTAATAACACATAATTTTTAGTGCAAATGTGTGGACAAATAGAAAAATAATTAGGCATGACAATTAATGTGCCATAAAACAAATGATCAACCCTAAATAAAAATTTTATTATTTTTATATTTTGATATTTTGATATTTTTATAAAATATTTAAAAGAAAATATTGGACTTTATACATAGAAATTATTAAAGTGCTTAAAATGACTTTTGTTAGCTTTTTATTTGCCTCGTATTAACTTACATATTTTATGATAGTAAGATGATTGTGTAATTCATTGTAGGGGTTGCGTCTATAAGGTCAACCAATGGTATAATCAAATGCCTTCTCGAGTGAAATGAATGATTCAAAATTATGGCTTTGAAAATTTTGTTCTGCAATTTCCATCGCAAGTAATCCAAATCGACATAAGCGTGATCTAGCCCTTGAAGAGAGGTTGATGGACACCACCTATTCTTTTCATTTGCCGATGGGGGAAATGATGATCGGCCTGGTTGATTTTTCTGCCATAATTGACATCAAATGTCATGGGATTCAAGTCCCTTTTACCAACAACATCTTGACATGTGATGAAATTTGACAACTAATGGGCTTGGAAATCGCATTAAAGGAGCCAATCAAGCTAAAATATGAATCGATACGGAATATTGGATGAACTATGCCAACTGGTTCATGGGGAAATGGCCAAACAACATGCTCGAGGGTTCTGGCTATATTTGCTAGGATCAACCATCTTATGTAGTACTAAGTCTGTCGCCCACATGTCAATTTTACAGGCTCTTGCTGATTTGGACCTTGTACACTACTCTATGGATGGGAAGAGGCTAGCCTTTCTTGCATGTACCATAGGTTCGACAAACTTTGTCGAAAGAAAAGATCATTTACCGACTTCATGGTTGTTGTTGAGGTATTAATTCCCACCATTTACTGATTCAAATAAAGAACTAGCATGAATCTGACCTTCATTCTCTTTGTATGTGTGGGCATACAAGCACAATCTGTTGAAGGTACCTGGTATTTCTTGAGAAAGGGTCTAGTATCCGATGTAATTGCCCAGCTAGCAAGATATTTTCCACTTTGGTCAAGCCATCACGGATTTGTTCTTAGGCCCAGACATATCTCCAAGCCCAAAATGGGTCTTGCTAGTCCAAAGCATGCCCACACTTATGTACTGCTTCCTCACCTTGCACTTAACCAATGTGGGATTCGCCTAATGATGCATTGTAACCCAGAGCCATACATTGTACGAAGAGGCATTACATCCAAGGTTAAAATTTTGGTTATCTGGTCATAAAGTGGTGCCCGACTCTCACCATATGCATTCTCAATGCTATCATTTAAGTTGATTGACCTAGGATCAGATAAAAAGAAAATTAGTATCTATTAAAATCTGTGGAGAAATTAACTTACCTTTCTTTATAATTTTGTAGGTGGATATTACTTGGTGGAAGCTTGTGAGTAGGCCAACTAGACTCCGTCAATGCATACTACACTGCCCTTGCAAACTTCTCATCGAATCATTACTGGTCTAGTTTCCAATGGTTGGTTCCTTAGCGAATGGGTGTACAACTGGTTTCTTGATCCTGACCAACCGAGGGTTCCTAGGGATATTTCGGCAAACACCCTGGGCATCACATCTATGCCAAAAAACATTTGGGTGCATGCTCGGAATGGATATGGCATTGAATCTTACCTTTTATCACCAGCTGAATCATATGTCCAATTTATTCGCAATCGCCTTTTGAATTTTGAAGTTTTTCCTGCTAGTGTCTGATGGCTTCCTAAAGAAGGAGGAGGAGGAGGAGGAGGAAGAGGAGGAGAAAATGATGATGAAGAAGGAGAAGACATGAAGGAGGGAGAAGAAGAAGAAGGGGAAGATGAAGAGGAGGAGGAAGAGGAAGAAGAAGAAGATGAAGAAGAAGGAGAAGATGAGGATGAGAGGGGAGAGTCTTCTTCCTATTCTTATGGTGATTCTAGAGCCAGTACTTTTCAGGTAAATGCAAATACATTATCCACAATTATTATCCATTTAACTCACCCTAATTCTTCATTAACATTGTAGGTTGTTGGTTCGTTTGATCATGAGGTTAGGCCATCTTATGTTGCTCCATTCACTTCTCCTACGGTTGCAACCCCTTATGCTTATACGTCATCCTATCCTCAGGGCTTCGACTTGAATTACCTAGTCTGCAATCCAGTTCTATGTTGATTTATGCTATATGTATGCATGATTATGCATGTCCTTATCTTTTCCTTTTCTGGCTCACAATGTATGCATGATTATGCATGTCCTTACCTAAGTGTTTCAAAGCTTACACTCAAACTTACAATATTGTTTCAATGCTCACAACTAACACTCAAAGAATACAATTAGAAATTTTGATGGAATCAAATTAAAGTAGTTATTCTTGGTTATTATAATCACAACTAACCTCAAATGAGAGGTTTCTTCAGGTATTTATAGCCAATTGGACTTCAACTAGCTGTTTAAAGTTGACTTAGCCACCAAATTAGTGGAAGATAGGGTTGGAACATGTGAGAACCACTTCGTAATTGCACAATTTGAAAATTGCTCTAATGGCTAACTCCAACTGTAAGATTTTATTGTATGATAGGATCTTGGCCGCCCATCATATCCTTGATAGAAGTCTCAAAAATAAATTAATTCCTTCTACTCCAAATGCTCCAGCAAGTAATACCAAACAACAAGCTCCAGTTCTGATTATCCTTGATCCATGGTCGCCCACCTTTTAAATTTTTAAGCAACCAGTCCTCGTACCTTCACTAAAAGAATTCATTAGGAAAATCACTAAGGATAACTTTATTCCAAATACCTTTAACAACCACGCAATGACGTAGGACATAGTCTGCATCTTCCTTATCAGCTCCGTAAATAGCGCATTCTTCATAGTCGGAATGACATCAGTCGAGTTTAGTCAGGTTGAAGGTATATTTCAACCCGACCGAACCCGTTTATATACTAAAAAATTAAACCAAATTCGACCGAAATTATATATATTTTAGACTGATCCGCATATTTGGGTTAAATCTGATTATAATATATATCATATATATCTAATATATCTAATATTATACATATAAAAATTTATAGATCGGGTTGGTTCGGGTCTGGTCGGTCGGGTTATATAATATATATTATAATTTATAAATATATATAATATATATATATATGTGTCGGTCATATTCGGGTTAAATTAAAAAAATAAATTAACCTTAATCTGATCACCAAACCGAACCTAAAATTTTTTAAAAATATAAACTCGATTTCACCTATGCATATAATTTTTTAAAATGCACTCAGTTCGGTCGGATTCGGTTGGGTTTGATAAATTTGCACACCCTTACTTCATAGCTAGTCAAATGTCTTATTCTCCTCACGCAATTCGTGAGAAGCTTTTTCTTCATTGTTAACCAAAGGAATACGTGGATTCGTTGGGCGCCAGGATAGCTCCAAATTAGCTTCCAACTATTATCATCCAAATCCCAGATATCTTTATCTAACAATGTAAAAGCAAATTTGACTGAGACTTCTCTCGATCCTATTAACCGCCAAAAAGCAGGTGTCCACTCCAACTTCTTCACGTGGAGGCTCGATGGCAACAATCTGAATGAGAATTCCTAGATGAAGTAAATCTTGGACACGCCAATTCCATTGGCCTTTAATGGTAACCTATCCTAAACTTTGGTAGAGAGATATGCCTCTTGGATGGGTTTGTAAGCAAGGAGTTTTAAAGGCCCATAGTCACCCAACCAATTATCCTCCCAAAACTTAATATGTTCACCATTCCCACATTCCATTGGATACCCATGTGCAAATCCTTCCAGATCAAAACTAAGTTGTACCATAAATGGGAGCAAGATTTCTGCTTTGAAGCATTGAGACTACCAACATCCAACTTATATGTATGTCGTAGGACCTGAACCCACATGAGGTTCTCCTTAGTAAGCACTGCAAAAGCAATCTTCATCAAGAAAGCTTTGTCTTGGTCCCCCATTTTCCTTAGACCACATCCTCCATTATTGCACGGCTCGCACATTTCTTTCAAGCTAACAAGATTAACATTTTTTTCATTCTTGTTAGAATACCCCCAAACAAATTGTCTAATGAGACATTCCATCTTATCAAAAAAGAGTCATTGGCGAGGTAGTCGTTCGCATAACATAAAGAGTGGATGGATGCTAGAACTGATTTTGCCAACGTAATCCATCCGGCCATAGATAACATACTAGCACTCCAACCCGAGAGTTTCGCTTTTATTTTTTCCAGAATAAGGTTGTTAAGTTTCCTTGGTTAGTCTTTAATGAAGCAAGGGCACCCCAAAGTACTTACCCAGATTCTCCACTTTCTGGAAGCCAAAATTGTTGCATATCCAAGTTGCCTCACTGGGATAACATTACGTGAAAGGCAAATTTTGGTCTTGCCTGTGTAAATTCTTTGACCCGAGCTGGCACAAATCCTGTGCATAATTTTAATATTACATTCCAATATATTTGAAAATAAAAATAATAGATTTTCCATTTAATTCTCCTCTACCATTGAAATTACATTTTTACAATTAATTATAATAATAAGTGAAAATGAATCTCAGAACTCTCATGTATAAAAAATATTTAAATAATCTGTTAATGTTAACATTTAATCAAATATCATATTTAAACGTTTTAATGGATATTTTTTTCAGTTTTAACAATACAAATTCTAAAATTTTTGTTTAAAAAAAAAATTGATGTCACCTGTTCGTGAAAAATTATACTAGCAGCTACTGAGGGAAAATAGATAATACAGCACTAGACGCGAAGAAGACATAGACAGTGACATTCAAGTTTTCAGTAACAAGAAAAACATAAAAAATTAAAGTCATTTAGAAACTAAAGCACGTGCTGTTTGAGGACAAAATTGTAGAAAGAAGATGAAAAACTGCGCGAGCAGCCTCATCCCATTAAAGAGAGAAATGGTTTTCATTGGAATTATAATGATTGGGATTTGCAGGTTTAAAAATATTTAATTAAACTAGGTAACACTATTCACAAAAATGTGAATTTGCACATCTTACAAATTTTAATTTATACCGATTTGAAATCCTATACTCTATAGGATGAAAAAAAGAAGTTCTAAAAGTACTAGAAGCAGCACACTGGCCAATATTGAAAAGATTTTCTGAGTCCATCAAAGATGATCTTGTTCAACGGAGAATATAAAGAAAAATAAGATTTTCCAATCATAAATTATCTGTTTCGCTACATTTTCCTTCTTCACTATGGCTTATAACCCCATAGCCATGAAGCTTTTTCCACCTTTTTCCGTAAAAACAACCAAGTTTCTAATAAACTGCGTCTAATATCAATTTCCATTGCATTGGAACACAGCATTTTTCACCTTATCTTCACACCCAGTCAGCTCATCTTTACATTTTGTGATGTCCATGTCTTTGATGATTGTTACAAGGATTCATTTCGCAGGTATTATCCCCAACCAAAGTCATCTGTTGTTTGAGATATAAAAGAATTGATAACAGTAAAACAAAGCTAGCTTTGTGATATTTAATCAATAACTAAAGACTAGAAAAATTCTGGACACCTATAGTATAACATGCATACCTTGTCTGAAAAATGTTTTGGATCATTTTCTGGGGAGACTCACATGCAGCAAATTCTAGCTGAAGCAACTCATCCGAACTTAGTCGCCAACCAAGAGCACCCAAATTTTCCTCTGCTTGTTTTATTGTCTTAACTCCAGGTATAGGAATGGTACCTTTGCAGATGCACCAGTTTATAGCAACCTGTTACTGCAATAATTTAATTTAATCTAAAGCATATAATACTCCTTTTTTTTTTTTTGATAATTATCTAATATTTTCTTTGAAACCATTAGAATTGAGAAAACTCAATGTCAATACCCTTTTAAGTGCATTATACGACCTTTACAACAGACTCATGTTCAAAATATAGCCTTTCATGACATAATCGACTAGCAATTACTGAAGCTAATTCCACATTCATGAAATAAATTCCTGACAAGTACAAATGAGAAAGACAATAGAACAAGAAAGTGAAAAGAAAAACCTGCGGCAGAGTTTTATGCCTTTTTCGTGCAATTTCTCTTAGTGCACTCAGTAAAGGATCCAATCCAGGAAGAATTTGTCTGAATAGAAAGGCCCTAAAATATACAAGAAAACAAAATTGGGGGTCATACAGGATTCAGTAAATTCATCCATCTTTCTCTTTTATCAAATATAAAAATGAAGCACTGGAATAAAATCCATGCACCTAGGGCCAAAAGGAAGTCTTGAAGATGAATATTTCCCGGTAAGCATTCCAAGTCCCAAGGGACTATACGCAATCAAGCGGATTCCTAGATTGTCGCATATATTCTTAATTTCCATCTGATCTTTTCCCATGCTCAGCAAAGAAAATTGCACCTAAGGTGAGATCTTGAATATCAGATTATGGTAATAGACATGTAAATAATTTTCAATAAGCAATATATGTTGAAAATTTTAATAAAGTGCTAAACTTTTTATTTAACTCACACAATTAACAAAGGAACAATGACTTTTTTTAGGCTACATCAGATAACAATCTAAACTTATAAATATTGAAAAAATCTACTAAATATTTTAATTTTAACTACCAATATTTTCTAAAAACTAACTTGATTCAATTAAACAAAAAAATATTATAAAATCAAACCAAATCTAACTTAATCAAATTTTGAATCATTCTTCAACAATATAATGATGCTTCCACCACTAGTTTTATAGTCAGGAAAATGCCATGCACATTTAGAGAATCACAAAATGTTGACAAGTATTCAGCATAGTAGTGACATCAATTGATATATTATGGTGAGACATGCTTTATAGAAGTTAATCTTGTCTACTAGGTCATATCATAAGTCTTGAGATAATGCAAAATAATACCTGTGCTGAGCATAGGGGTACTCCTCGGGCTTTGAGGTAATCATGTATCTTTACAAGTTGCTTTGGTCCATAATTGCTCACTCCAACAGCTTGAACTAAATCCTAAACAAAGTCATTCATAAGTTTAAATGTATGGATTATGGAAGGGCATTTAGAAGTTTTAAGCACATCTAAAAAAACATTGGGGAGCATCAACTGGAAGGAAAAAATATATATGAATTTTTACACAAATAATATCAATTTTTTTATTTAACTTGTGTAGTAATGATTCTCTATTTTCTCTTTTCATTTTTCCTTTTTATTTACTCAACAGCTCAAAATTTAAATTTACTTGTAAAATATATCGATTGGTCTCCATACTCATAAATTTCCTATTAAAACTATCTATAGAAGAGTATAATTTCTATGATTTGAAAATAAATTATGGTAACCTTCTCATACATTGCCACTAAACCATCCCAGAGAGCTAACTCTTGCAGAGGAGCATAGTTTGCAGTTGACCAGTGTAATTGACCTATGCCAATTTGCTCAAGCTGCAACCTTTCCATTGATGCCCTGGAAAACCATTCTTTAATCAGATTCACCATAGAGCAGACAGTTTTGGATTTGGTATTTGATAGGAGGAGAGTGTCCTGTGGAAGTTTAAGTAGAAGAAACATTGCCATCTTAGATATTTTAGTCAGTGCTACTCATCAGTAGTGAACAAATTAACAGGAAGGGCGGAAAATGTTACTAGCAATAAGTTTGGTACTATTGATCTTTAAGTCATAAATCAATGAAGCACATATCACTGCTTTTGATACTCGTCGAAGAAACTTGAATGACCTAAAAGGAAATGACAAATTTTCTACAGGTTCCTTCCAAACTGAAGAATTTACTGAGGCTGAACCATTCAGAATCTCAAAGATGTTAATGGTAGCATGAAAATTGAAGAGAGGATAAGAAGTGTTTAATGGGCTGCAAATGCAATTCAAGAACATATGCAGAATTATGTTGCAAATACAACTCTGAAGAGAAGAAATTGTTACTTAGAAGGTTAACATGCAATTCATAGAACTTCAAGGGAAGTTTACCTGCAAGCTTTGACAAACTGCCGTGGTGTAAGACGCCATGGATATGCAGCAAACTTTGTAGCAATCACAATGTCAACTTGCTTCCGCTTGCCTGAGAATACAATCATCCAAAAATTATTTCATATCTGTCTCTCAAGTAATTCAAAACCCATAAAAATTCCTGACCTGGGAATTCTTGAATGAACTTGCCAATAAGCCTTTCGCTCTGCCCATTTAACCTGCCAGTCCCATAAGAATCAGCAGTATCAAAAAGATTGATTCCATTTTCCAAAGCAAAATTGAAAGTCTGTTGAAGATCAGTGTCCATAGATTCTTGGTAACCCCATAAGAGCTGGTTCCCCCATGCCCATGTCCCAAACCCCATTGGAGACACAGTCAATGGACCTATCCTCACCTGCCCATCATCATAATTTTTAAATTGAATACGGATATGCAGATATGTATGTAACTAGAGAGAATTGGAGAGATTTATGCATTACCTTTTGCCATGGCCAGAAGGGAGGCAATTTGAAAGGCCTTAAGGGTGCTAAATATGGAGGGGGAGATGAATTTGAAGAGGAAGCACAGTTAAAAGGCCTGAAGGGCGTTGAGATTGAAAATGCCATATGTACACAGTACACTCCTTGAGCTTCTTGCCCTTCCACGCTCGACAGAGTTGCTTTTCAGGCCTTAGGCGTTAGGCCATATAAATACGTGGTCAGGAATTTATTTTTCATTTGTAGATACAGATATATATGCACGCGCGCAAAATGTGTGATTGAAATTGAGCTGTGATTCAATTTTATGAGTCCGTTTAATTATTTTTAATTATATAATTCACTTTATTTAATTATTTGTGATTGATCAGTATCTCATGCAATTAATTTGAAAATAAAAAAAAAATTCTCAACATTTAAATTATGGATTTCACCTCATGAATGCTTATAAAAAAAATTATTAAATTATTTTAATATTATATAAAAAAATTTTAAATAAATTAAAATATCATTTATTAACATATTAATATTAAAAAAATATTATATATTTACTTTATTAATTAAGTCATTAATAATAAAGATATACTTAAAAAAATTTAATTAATTTTTATTTATTTTATAAAGTGACAATATAAATGAGAAAATATTTTTTAAAAAATAATAATTTAAATGTGATCAAAATAATAATAATATTACATTACATAAATCAAAGTGTAAATTTATTGGATTATTTATTTTTCCTCATACTTTTCTATGTCAAAAGAAAATTCAGAAAAAACCATATGAACATGAAAATCTAGAAAAATTCATATGAAAATGATTTTGTAAAACCAATAACCTATGTATCCATCTAAATACCTTGTTCCCATCATAGCAAAAAACTAGAATCACTTGAATAGGAATTTATATAATTTTAATTTTTTATCTCAATAAATTATATGTATATACTAAAAGTGCTCTCAAAACAATAATAAATTTTCTTTTAAATCAAATTTTATTCACTTATTTTTTATTTTGTCATTATTTTTTGGCTAAATAATTATAAAGTCCCTGAGATTTTATAAATTACACTAGTCAGTCTCTGTATTTTCAATATTCAATTTTTGCATCTATGTATTTTTAAAAATTAAACTGTTTAATATTTTTGTCAATATTTTTATCTTAAAATCATTAGTCAACTACTTTGATATTATAAAATAACTTATTTGTTTTTCTTTTATATATATTTATCTTTGTTATTTATCAAGTTTATTTTATTTTAAATTTTATTTTATATGTAGATAGTCTGTAAAATAATAAAATACATTAGTCATATTATTTTAAATTATTTTTTTAATAATATCTATAAAATTAAAATAAATGATATATATGTATTGTCTGCAAAATAATAAAAGATATTATTTATATTATTTAAAATTATTCTTTAATAATATTTATAAAATTAAAAAATTATGTGTAAGAAATATAAATAAAATTAAAAATAAACATGGTTTAACAAATAACAAAGAAAAATATATATAAAGGAAGGGTAAAGAAATCATTTTATAATATTAAAATAGTTGAATAATATTTTTAGGATGAAATGTAATATCCGTGATTTTGGAGAAATTAAATAAGTATTTGGATATATAAATTGTATATACTCAATATATATATCTAGAATATATATAACATATACATATAGTATACTAATTATATATGTTGGAATAATATATTATATACTTAATATGTAATACACATATAAGGTACATTTGATGTGTATATAAGATACACATTATTTGTGCATATATGAATATCCCAAATTTTTGAAAAGTTTTTAATTTTTAAAAATTTGATAAAATAAATTATAATTTAAATGGAAAAAATTAAATTAATGGTTTTAAATAAAAAATGAAGGGATTTTAAATGAAAAAGTGGAATATATATGTGATATATATGTAAAATATATACAACATATAAAAGTCAATAATTTTTAAAAGTCAAAATAAAAGGGTATTATGGTAATTAAATTTTAGAAATTTAAAATTAATAAAATAATTCAAAAATAAATAATTTTGGATAAAAGATAATATTTTGGGATTTTAACTAATTAATTAATTAAAAAATATTAAAATAATAATATATATATAAGGTTGAAAATGTGAGTGGAAGGAAAGAGAAGATCACTTTTTTTCATCTTCTTCTTCTTCTTTCCTTCAAGACTGACTTTCATGGCTTCAAGAGAGGGATTTGCTTCTTCCAAACTCATTTAATTGAAATATTTATAAAGTTTCAAGTGGAGTTTTAAGGTTTTCCTCTTTAATTAGTAAGTTTACTCACTTTTTCTTTGGATTTCCATAAAAGTTTGAATATGTGTGTTTTCAATTTTTAAATTTCTAAGATTTAATTATCTATTTGGATATGTATGAAGTTATTTTAAGTGATTAAAAACTATTTTAAGGTTAGATTTAAGAAATGGTTGAATTTAAGTTGAGTTTGGTAAAAAGAGAGAATTTAGGGTAATAGAACATTTGAGTTTTTGAAATCATGAGTTTTATTTGATCCAAGAGGGATTTTTAGACCTAGCTGGGAAGGGCCATATGTCGTGAAACAAGTCATGAACAAAGGTGCGGTGAAGTTGTCAGACATGGACAGGAACGAATTTAGTGAGCCAGTAAACATTGACAGGTTGAAGAGATTTTATGTATGATAAATGATGATAATAATAATAAATAGCTAGCTAGGTTGAAAACCCAAAAAGGGCAGCCTAGGCAAAAGTTAGAGCAGTTCGCTAGTCCCGAAAACCCAAAAGGGTGGGCTAGGCAACAATTAGGGCTAAATGAGAGAAAATCGTCAATTAGAAAACCCAAAAGGGCTAGTAGGCAACATGAGTGATCTTGTGTATGCTGGCTTTATATTTGGTTGTTCCCTAATTTAATAAAATGGAATTATTGTTAAAATTATTCTATGTGAACTATTATAAGTATTTGACCATATATGGATAAAATAAATAAACACAATAGCAAAAGGTGATGACAAATTATAAATGGAAAAGAAGCATATTTTATTACTTTAATTATTTTTCATCCTAACGATACACTTTCTGAATTGACAAATGTAAAATCTATGGCATTCGATAAATGTAACGTGCAGGCCAGCTTTGCCTCAGGCGATCCAAGTAGGCTTCAGTCAAACAAGGCATGTCTAAGTCAAGAGCAAAGTCAGAATCACGAGGCTCAGCTCCATACCGACGGCCAAGTTGGTGAGGACATAGCATGTACTTTGACGAAGAGCAGCAAAGAGAACATACATCAAGTATGTCCACATGGTGACACAAGAAATCTTACACCAAGGTACCAACCAACGGATATTGACTTCAGAGCGTTAGTGGATCCAGTCAACCCAGTCAGCATATGAAGAAGTAGGATGGAGTAGCTTCCTAGCAGAATGATGACATGGCAGGTATCTGGCAAAGTCCATGGATGGAGTATCAAGCAAACAAAGACGCTCCTAAAGCCAAATTTGTGAAAAAAAAAAGAAAAAAAAAGAGAAGAAGAGTCCGCTAAGTTGAAAACCTGCAAGGGCAGCTTAGGCAAAAATTAGGACAGCTCGCTAGTTCCGAAAAAACACATGGGCAGACTAGGCAAAAATTAGAGCAATAAAAAATATATAACAAAAAAAGAAAAGGTTCGCTAAGTTGAAAACCCACAAGGGCAACTTAGGCAAAAATTAGGACAGCTCGCTAGTTTCGAAAATCCACATGGGCGAACTAGGCAAAAATTAGAGTAATAAAAAATATATAACAAAAAAAGAAAAGGTCCGCTAAGTTGAAAACCCGCGAGGGCAACTTAGGCAAAAATTAGGACACCTCGCTAGTTCTGAAAACCCATACGGGCGGACTAGGCAAAAATTAGAGCAATAAAGAAAAGAAGAAAAAAGAAAACCTAAATTGAAAACCCGAAAGGGCAGTTTAGGTAATTACCTAAAGCAGCAATGGACTCCCAGTCAGTCTCTTTGACAATCCTGATTTAAATCGGTCTAATCCAACTAAGGTCTCGGCTAAGATCACAGGTATCGGCGACAAGCCTCCTTCCATTTGGTCCATAATATCCAATACTCGTGGATCAATATCGCCGTCAGAAGAAACAAGCAAGAATTGGCTGAGCAAGCAAAGACAGAGCATGCGTCTCCATGCCTTAGTAGTGGCCAAATGAGAGAGACAAAAGTCAATCAAAGGAGCAAGTAGAATTTTTTCACATCTCATCAACCGAAGAACTTCGGGTTTTGAAATTTGAAATAACATCTGCGTCTTTTGTTGAGTCTTGGAAATTAGTGTGGGTAATGCCATTTGTTGATTATTTGGATATCCAAGGATAGTCTCAAATTCTTTAATCAAGGGACATATTTCAAAGCCATTAATTTTAAATACCCTAGAATCCGTATTCCAAAAGGAAGCCACGACATGTAAGAAAGAGTGGTCCAATTTAACATTTTGAAAACATCAAGTTTTGACCATGAAATTTGTTTCCAATGAGTGGCATCCGTATTCATAAATAGAATTTTTATTCTCTTTAAATGATGCTCGATCATGGTTGATGAATAAAGGAAAATCAAAATTGTTAAAGGGGTCTTCACGTTGAATTGGAAAGAATTTTGGCTTCTGTATTAAATTAGGCATGAAAGGTGATATATATAGAGGAAATAAGCCTTTCCTAAAGTGAAAAGGAAAAGGTGATGGAAAGGGTGTAACACCCTGATACTCCATATAAGTACCGTACATATACCTAGTATACATACAATACGTATATAAAGTATAAGAATGTCACGTCTAATTTCAATTTAAAAACCTTTATCCGAATTCATACAATTTTACATTACTTTAAAATACATTTACAAAAAAACCATAATTCATATTATAAATGCAACATAATTAAAAATCATATATGTATGCATCACCTTCTAGTTGGTCTCGAGACACTTTTACTCTTCACGTGGCATAGTAGCTAGACCTCCAGATCAACTGCAACCACCTGCGCGATTACCCAACCGCGCTAAGCCCGAAAGCTTAGTAATATAAACAATTATTAAAATGTACTTTATTAAGTTATAGTTTACAAAAGATTCATACCTCATATTTTTAGCATCATATTTTATTGTTCTCTTATCACGTTTTCCTTTCTCAATGCATTCTTCATAGACTTCCACTAATTTCATAAATTAGATACATAATTACATAGAACACTCACAACACAATACTTACCCTTTTTATCTCATATACATATGCATATACATTATTTTAACAAAACACCATTCAATGACCTATCCAAACCTTTATGAAAACAATTCTCACAAATTCCACATTCATATACATTTTACACCTCATACAACATTTTCATAAACTCATTTCTCATCAAAGCTCCTCAAACCATATTCACTTTCAATATATCAATACACATATTACACAATTATACTTCATAACATCATTTTATTCACAATTCATCAATCATGAATTACACTTCCAATAAAGGCAGCCATAAATCTCATTATTCGGTATTTCAACATTTAAATTTCATATTGACAACAAAGACAGACTCGGGCCCAAAACAACACACTAATATGCCATTCAATTTTCAGAGTAAATGCTTTGGTTTTATCATCACATTTATCAATATCATAGACCCAACTAGGCTTCAAGGATTAGGTTCAACCAAGCTTCAAGGGGAGCAAAGCATGCTAAGCTTCAACCCAACTTGGCTTCAAGAACCAACCCAACCTAGCTTCAAGGGTGGTAACATCTCAATTAGGCTTCAAGGATTCAATCCAACCTAACTTCAAGAGATTGTTACACTTATTAGGCATGCCACCAACAACAAACTCTGAAAATGGAATAACACATTAGCTATACCATTCATTTATCAATTTTATTCTCAATTGAATTATCATAGCCAATAACAATGGCGTCACATTTCCTTTGAATCATCATAGCCAATCACAATGGCTTCACCTCATATTTGAGTCATCATAGTCAATAACAATGACTTCACATTATATTTGAATCATCATAGTCAATAACAATGACTTCACATTATATTTGAATCATCATAGTCAATAACAATGACTTCACATTATATTTGAATCATCATAGTCAATAACAATGACTTCACATTATATGATATCTCAAATCATATCATAATATTTCATTATTCAATTATACATAAGCAATTACTTCATCATATCCGTCACAATATATATATATAGCATCATTGCAATCCACAAGATTCACAATGCATAAAACATAACCTTGTTCATGTGATATCATATGCATTATCAATTCCATTATCACTTCTCATTATCATATTGGCAATCATGCCTTGTTTCATTCAATTAAATCATCATAGCCAATAACAATGGCTTTAAATCACATTCCATATCATCTCACATTTTATGATTCAACAATGATGTTAGACAAATGATCTCTATTTTGATCCTTGACAACTCAAATGGATGATCTATTTAACATGTATTTGAAAATCTTGTTGCAAGATTAGGTTACTTCCAATAAGGTGAACAGAACCTTTCTAGCGGTCGCGCCTCACCTGAATACGACCGCCCCATACAATTACAAAATGAAACCTTATTACAGTAGGTTTCGCGGCCAGAAGCCCGACCTAAGTCGCGACCGCACATGAATAATAGCGACCGCCCCAAATTACGTGTCTCTCATGCATAAACCCTAAATGTAGCCAAATTTCTTTTGGTTAACTTAACACACATTGTACACAACATTACCTCATTCAAATGGACATAATCAACATCATTAGCAATTATTTTACATGCTCATCACAATATTTTCATCACCAACATTCATTAACAATACATTTGATACTCTATCACATTTATAAACAAAAGTGTTTTAAGATTAAACAACATATGCATGTTTGTACCCATATAATTTGTACTTACCTTTTGCACCAATTATACAACTCTAAACACTTTCTTTTCTCCAAGAATTCTTCACTTCTCAAATTAGAGCAAATCACCTTCTTCCAAAACCTAATCCAAAATAACACAATATAATTTATCACTTACCGTTTCCAAAACCCTAAAACCAACATCCTTTTCCCTCTTTCAAAAACAACATCCACCTCTTCCAACCACAACACTTATTTAAACTCTTAACTAAAAATCAATTTTAACACTTGAAAACACATCACAAACACCTCTCTTGCTCTCTCCTTTCTTGAATGGCCGGCACACACATGAGAAGAGAAGAAAATAATCACAAGTCAACCCTTCTTTTCCTCTTTAAATCTCCACCAAGAGATTTCCAAAAGAAAATTACTTCAATGCCCTTAACCATTTAACTAACCTTTTGTCTCTTATATGCCCATTTAAGTAATTTCACACTCACACAATAAATATCCTCCTCCATTGACTTTCTATTTGACTTATGTATATGTTAATTATACTTCCATATATGCAACATACACACTTTCTTTACAAATTCTTTTCTCTTTCAAATTAACATATACATTCAATCCAATTAAAACAACAATAATATTCAAACTTCTAGGGCATACATTGGGATATTACAATTCTCTCCCCCTTAAATAATTTCGTCCTCGAAATTATCAGTACCGTAACAATCCATTCTTAACAAAATACCATCTTAACTTCCATATGAAGTTAAGTATATGCTTAAGTTATTATATCATCAACCCATATAACTTCAACTCTCCCCTTAGAGTTAATCAACTTCTTTAATTTCTTTAACTCATCATTCTATATGTTTATATATCTTATTACTTCCTTGATCAAACATTCCAAAAAGAACTCATTACATTTCCTATTAATGTCTTTATACAAGAATCAGATCATTTTATAGTACACTTACATTTCCTCAAATCTTTATATTTAATATATTTTGTTCCTTCACTTCATTATAATTGCTCTCTTAACTTTAACCTAAAAAATCATTGATTAATATCTTAACATTGTTTACTCCATTCTTACAATCACTTTCAAAATAAACATTTACCAAACCTCATTGGATAGCAATATCCCTACTTTCTTTAGCTTGCTTCTCACTTAAGATAATTATCAATACAATACCTTTAAACTTACTCAACAAGTAAACAACATTTTTCCTTTTTCCTCATCATATACAAATAATATAATTCAATTTATTTAAGTTCATTCATAAGTCAAAATATTATATCTTACACATTACTATTTAAATTTTACACTCTCAACACAACTGTACATATTAAATCTCAGTATTGACTCGCAACTTTAGCGAAATCTAGATCAATCGATCTATCTATCACAATATACTAACATTTCAACCTTATTCGATTCAAATCAACAATTAACTTATCAGAATTTATCATTGGATTTCACAATATACACATAGATATAACCTAATTTCATTAGATCAAACTTATGTTCAAATTCTAGTCTTTTCAGATTCATATATTCAATCAATAAGAATTATGCTTATAAATATACATTTCATTATTATTATTATAATTATATCATCATCTCTCATACTCATTCAAAGTTTATCAATATAGCCAACAACTATAACCTCATAAACGAACTTTCCCCCAACCAGGTTGGTAGTCCAAGTTCGGTTGCCCAACACAATGGGTCCGCATGGTTCCGCAGGAGGCAGATAAGTCCGCTCAATTATCTTTTCACAATTCATTTTTTTCATAATCAATTAGGCATTATACCTCCATTATAATTTATTTCCAACATCATTGTCATATAAACAACATGTCCATTTATTTCATTTCAATCATTATTATCAACCATGATGATATCATATTTCATTATTGTTTCTCAAAACACATTAACATCATTTATTATTAAAACATTTATCATAACAAATCACATTGCATGTACCTTTTTGTCATATTATTCATATCTCAACACATTTTCATAATTTCCTTTTTCTCTCTTTACCTTCATAATTTATAACTAAATTCTTAACATAAAATTTTAAGGTACAACTTGATCTATTATAACTTTTAACTATACTTTTTAAATAAATTCCAGTTTCACCAAATCTGTATTACAATCATATCATCTCAGTTCTAACTCTGAAGATAATAAAACTAACCAACTAATCACACTAACCAAGTCATATGACCATAATATATTAACAATCACACTTAGGGATTGTAATTCAATATTGTTCTTCTATTATTCGATTTCCAGTCTTTACGACTATAATGCTAGATTGTATCACAAAAATTATATATATGTATATATATTCTCCAAATTTTTATTATACCAAGAATTAACACCTTTTAACTCCATCTCAAAACAGTTTGCTTTTGATTATTTGATAATCATTAACCTAACTCATATTCAATAATATTATCTTTAACATTTTCTACGCCCAACCTTCAATCAAATACAAATCTTACACAAGTTTCATTCATTACTCCATTTCCAAACCATTTCTTCTAAAAATTTTCAAATACAATATTCTTTCCTTACAATTTCTTATTATATACTTATACATAAAACATCTCCACACACAAATACTTTGAGCTCCAAAACATCTTATGATAGCCTCATTTAGTTATTGACATAACAATTTCACTGTTCAATATTATCCAAGTCCATTCTCATTTCTTTTAACATAACTTAAGTTATTCACTAACTTCAATAAATATATACACTTTACTTATAACATTATTTCACAAGGAGCTTAATCACATTTCCAATGTGATATCTCTCTCACATTTTTTTTTATACCTTTAACATATCTTTCATATTCATTTTCATCATTTCCAATTAAATTCCTTAAAGTAACTTATTTCCATTTACTCAATCCTTTTTCTTTTATTCCTAACCAAATTTTCCTATTATCAATCTCATCTCCCAATTCATAATACTTTCATGTGCACTACTATTCATTTCATATATCTCATGTATTGAATACATTAAACTATCAATATCTAAATGATCTTTATCCACATTCCATTACAACCATAAATTCTCAACTTACTAATTTACTTAAACTTCAATTTATTCATCTCATTCTCTTAATATCAACCTTTATAACATCTTATATGTATATACCATAAAGTAACATCAAACATATATGTTTCACATCTACTAAGCTTATTCCAAAAATCTAAATATCACATATTACCACCATTCCCAAGAGCTTTTACAATATTCAAACATATCACATTTCTAACATTGAAATCCCCATATTTGCATTAAAAGAACAATACAAACAACACCACTATCTCTTTGTACCTAACCAACATCATCTCTGTTTCCTTTTTAAACAAAACCTTAACTTTATATATCCACACCTTAAATTGTCACACTTAACCTATACCAATCCTCTCATTCAATATTCCACCGTACTCTTTTCACTTAAATAATATATCCTTCCATATTACCCATCCAACAATATTTTCTCTTTCTAGAAATCCCAATATAAAGTTTATTAGAAAGAGATACAAATAATAGAGGAAAGATTACATACTTAAATCTCAATTTTGTTCTTAACTCATTCCTAACTTTATTCTTCTAACCATTTCTTTATATGTCGAACACATATCAATAATCAAACTTTTCACTTATAAATTTCATATCATTTCTTTATATCACAATCACTTTTCAATTTTCAACATTTCAAAATTTGCTTTTATACAAAATCTCATTTACGCAATATCATCTATCTCATGTAATTTAGATACATCACAAATCACATAATGCCACGTTCGAGACCAACCTAGGTGTGAATGCATATGCATGTATTACCAATTGCATTTCCAAAATCTTCTTTTTAATTCTTATTTTAATCTCTTCAAAAATTTTCTTTTCTTTTTTTTTTAATTTCACTTAGGCCGAGAATCTCGAACCTAAGCTCTGATACCAAAATAATTGTAACACCCTGATACTCCATATAAGTACCGTACATATACCTAGTATACATACAATACGTATATAAAGTATAAGAATGTCACGTCTAATTTCAATTTAAAAACCTTTATCCGAATTCATACAATTTTACATTACTTTAAAATACATTTACAAAAAAACCATAATTCATATTATAAATGCAACATAATTAAAAATCATATATGTATGCATCACCTTCTAGTTGGTCTCGAGACACTTTTACTCTTCACGTGGCATAGTAGCTAGACCTCCAGATCAACTGCAACCACCTGCGCGATTACCCAACCGCGCTAAGCCCGAAAGCTTAGTAATATAAACAATTATTAAAATGTACTTTATTAAGTTATAGTTTACAAAAGATTCATACCTCATATTTTTAGCATCATATTTTATTGTTCTCTTATCACGTTTTCCTTTCTCAATGCATTCTTCATAGACTTCCACTAATTTCATAAATTAGATACATAATTACATAGAACACTCACAACACAATACTTACCCTTTTTATCTCATATACATATGCATATACATTATTTTAACAAAACACCATTCAATGACCTATCCAAACCTTTATGAAAACAATTCTCACAAATTCCACATTCATATACATTTTACACCTCATACAACATTTTCATAAACTCATTTCTCATCAAAGCTCCTCAAACCATATTCACTTTCAATATATCAATACACATATTACACAATTATACTTCATAACATCATTTTATTCACAATTCATCAATCATGAATTACACTTCCAATAAAGGCAGCCATAAATCTCATTATTCGGTATTTCAACATTTAAATTTCATATTGACAACAAAGACAGACTCGGGCCCAAAACAACACACTAATATGCCATTCAATTTTCAGAGTAAATGCTTTGGTTTTATCATCACATTTATCAATATCATAGACCCAACTAGGCTTCAAGGATTAGGTTCAACCAAGCTTCAAGGGGAGCAAAGCATGCTAAGCTTCAACCCAACTTGGCTTCAAGAACCAACCCAACCTAGCTTCAAGGGTGGTAACATCTCAATTAGGCTTCAAGGATTCAATCCAACCTAACTTCAAGAGATTGTTACACTTATTAGGCATGCCACCAACAACAAACTCTGAAAATGGAATAACACATTAGCTATACCATTCATTTATCAATTTTATTCTCAATTGAATTATCATAGCCAATAACAATGGCGTCACATTTCCTTTGAATCATCATAGCCAATCACAATGGCTTCACCTCATATTTGAGTCATCATAGTCAATAACAATGACTTCACATTATATTTGAATCATCATAGTCAATAACAATGACTTCACATTATATTTGAATCATCATAGTCAATAACAATGACTTCACATTATATTTGAATCATCATAGTCAATAACAATGACTTCACATTATATGATATCTCAAATCATATCATAATATTTCATTATTCAATTATACATAAGCAATTACTTCATCATATCCGTCACAATATATATATATAGCATCATTGCAATCCACAAGATTCACAATGCATAAAACATAACCTTGTTCATGTGATATCATATGCATTATCAATTCCATTATCACTTCTCATTATCATATTGGCAATCATGCCTTGTTTCATTCAATTAAATCATCATAGCCAATAACAATGGCTTTAAATCACATTCCATATCATCTCACATTTTATGATTCAACAATGATGTTAGACAAATGATCTCTATTTTGATCCTTGACAACTCAAATGGATGATCTATTTAACATGTATTTGAAAATCTTGTTGCAAGATTAGGTTACTTCCAATAAGGTGAACAGAACCTTTCTAGCGGTCGCGCCTCACCTGAATACGACCGCCCCATACAATTACAAAATGAAACCTTATTACAGTAGGTTTCGCGGCTAGAAGCCCGACCTAAGTCGCGACCGCACATGAATAATAGCGACCGCACATGAATAATAGCGACCGCCCCAAATTACGTGTCTCTCATGCATAAACCCTAAATGTAGCCAAATTTCTTTTGGTTAACTTAATACACATTGTACACAACATTACCTCATCAAATGGACATAATCAACATCATTAGCAATTATTTTACATGCTCATCACAATATTTTCATCACCAACATTCATTAACAATACATTTGATACTCTATCACATTTACAAACAAAAGTGTTTTAAGATTAAACAACATATGCATGTTTGTACCCATATAATTTGTACTTACCTTTTGCACCAATTATACAACTCTAAACACTTTCTTTTCTCTAAGAATTCTTCACTTCTCAAATTAGAGCAAATCACCTTCTTCCAAAACCTAATCCAAAATAACACAATATAATTTATCACTTACCATTTCCAAAACCCTAAAACCAACATCCTTTTCCCTCTTTCAAAAACAACATCCACCACTTCCAACCACAACACTTATTTAAACTCTTAACTAAAAATCAATTTTAACACTTGAAAACACATCACAAACACCTCTCTTGCTCTCTCCTTTCTTGAATGGCCGGCACACACATGAGAAGAGAAGAAAATAATCACAAGTCAACCCTTCTTTTCCTCTTTAAATCTCCACCAAGAGATTTCCAAAAGATAGATTGGAAATGGAGTAATGAATGAAACTTGTGTAAAATTTGCATATGATCAAATGTTATATGTAGAAGATGTTAAAGATAATATTGTTGGGTATGAGTTAGACTAATGATGATCTGATAATTAAGAGTAAAATATTTTGAGATGGAGTTAAAATGTACTAAATCTTGGTGTAGTAAAAATTTAGAGAATGAATATGTAATTTTTGTGATATGATTTAGTTTTGTAATTGGAAAGGTTGGAAACAGAATAATAGAGGAACCATATGGATTAATAAGTTTCAAACATGACCCTTCATCTTTTATAATCCTATGACTTGTTTAGTATGTTTTGGTCGATTAATTTTGTTATATTCCGATTGGGACTGAGATAACATGACGGTAGTACAGTTTTGGTGAGATTAATAATGATGTTTTAAGAAACAGGGTCAGGAGTTATGATTGGTAAAGTTGTACTATCTAACTTTTATGTTAGAAATTTGTTATAATTGTGGAAAGTATGGAAAGAGAAGTGAATTGTGAAAATGGTTTAAGCAATGAACCATGTGATAGAAAAATAATTATGCCAATATAGTAATGATATGAGATGTGAGAAGATGATATATGAGAGAAATTATAAAATGTGGTTGAAAGTTACACTAAATATGTTTATGGTATAAAGTGAATAAGTGGATAGACTTAAAGTTGAAGTGAATGAACTATGAATAAAATATGTATGAAATAATCGTGAGAATTTGGTGAGAATTGTACTAAGATAATTTGAAGTGATTTGGTATTAATGATCATAGTTTCAAATAGTTGAATATGGATCTAAAGAGATTAGAACTTGAAAATAAGTTGATTGTTGGTTTGAATCAAGCAAGATTGAGACGTTAGTATATTGTGACAGATAGAGCAATTGATCTGAATTTTGTTAAAATTATGAATTATTATTGAGATTTAATGTGTATAACTGTACAAGGAGTATAAGATATACATGATAATGTAATATTCTAATATGTGAATGAACATATATAAAGTGAGTTAGTTATTTAAATGAGGATCATGCTAAAGAAGGAAATAAGTGTGTGAAAAATAAAAATATAATTATCAATTAAGGAGTGATAAATGTCTTTTCTGAAAGTGATGATAAGGAGGGGATAATTAATATTAAGATTTATGGTCTTTGACAGGGTGAGAAGTCTGTAACTGAGTTCTTACAAAATTAAAAAAAAAATCTTCGGGATGAATATATTAATTTGAGACCGATTGTGAGTTGTGTTTGTAATTCTGCTTATTTTTGTAATGCTGTTATCAAGATTAGGGATTATCAATCTTCTGATTATGTTCTGCGTTTTTTTTTTGAGGATTGAATGAAAATTATAACACAGTTAGGTCTCAGATTATTTTTTTATGGAGTCATTGCCTTCGCTTAATAAGGTTTTTGCCTTAGTTGCTCAACATGAATGTCAATTTGTGCATCCTGAGAATCTTTTTCCTGATGATCTAAGTTCTGTTGTTCAATCTTTGCCTATTGCAAATGCTGCCAATGCTAGGAATTTTCAGTCTGGTGGATATAGGCAGAATATCAATGTTTCTAAACGGCCTGTTTGTACACATTGTAATCTTCCTGGACATAATGTTCAACAGTGTTATAGATTATAGGTTATCCACCTGGATTGAAGTCAAGGACTAAGCAGAGGTCTTATGTCTCGAAGGCTAATCAAGTTTCTTCTTATGAGGATTAAGATGATGTTTTGTTAAGAATGAATTGTTACTGTACTGGATAATTTCGAGGACGCAATTATTTAAGGGGGAGAGAATTGTAATATCCCAAAGTGTGCCTAGAAGTTTTGATACAATTGTTGTTTTGATTTGAATTAAATGTATATATGTTTTTGCAAAGGAAATGAGTGTGTTAAGAGAATGTATATGTTGTGTATATTGTAATATATATAACATATAAGTTGGTCAATTGGGGAGTCAAGGTAAGAAGATATTTTAACTTGTGATATGTGAAATTACAAAAAGGGCAATTGTTTTTAAAGGAAGTTAAAACAAAGTAAAGAAGGGTGTTTAGGTAATTGCTTAATGTGAAATTCTTGGTGGAGATTTAAAGAGAAATTGACTTTGATTTTTGAGGAGATTTTTCTTCTTTCTTTCTTGTGTTGGCCGGCTCACCCAAAGACAAGAGGAAGCAAGAGAGCAAGAGAGGATTGTGATGTTCTAAGCTCAAATTAAAGGAAGAATCAAAGGATTAAGTTGGAGATTTGTGAAATTTCTTCATTTAAGGTAAGTACTTTCTTGTTTTCCTTTGTTATTGTTGAAGTTGTGTTTGAGATGAGTTGAGATTTGTTGATATTATGAATTGGTGTGTTTTTGAGATGTGTTTATAAGTGTTGAAATGGATTGTAAGTTAAAAAGGTTAAATTGGTGTTGGTTTTGTTTGAAGAGGGTAAGTTAAGTGGATGTTGATATTGAAAGAAGAAGATTGATGTTGGTTTAGGGTTTGATGTGGTAAGTGATTGATTGTATGGTTGAGATAGTGTTAATGTAAATATTGTGATGAATATGTGTTAATAACATTGATTACATCCATTTGAATGAGGTTGTATTGTGCATAATGTGTTTTTATTCAATCAAAAGAGAGTTGGCCATATTTAGGGTTTGTATACATGAGAGACACGGCCAAACCTAAGAAGAGACACGACCAAACTAAAGGATTTTTGAGAGACACAGCCAAGTCTATGGAAATTTGGCCGTGTTGGATGATTTTTGGAAAAGACACGGCCGTGTCCCTTGCCCATGTTTGCTTCTGTTGCTTTTGGTTGAGAGACACGGCCACAAGCTTGGCCGTGTCCCTTGAGTGTGTTTGCTACTGTGATTTGTTCCTTGCCTTTCTCACATTGTTGAATCCTTCCAAGGTCTTTTTGTATTTACACTTTGAATATACTTAAAACAAAGATGACCTAAACAAATGTATATTGAGGATTCTAAATCTAAGAATAAGGTAAATTATATATGTGTATATCAATGATGATCATTCTTAATGGATGTTTAATGTGTTTGATTATGTATACTTGAGTGATGAAGTATTATAATGTGACTAGTATTATGACTTGTATAGTGTGGAAGAGATGAGGATCATTCAAAAAGGTATGTGTAATGCAATTTATTATTGTAAATACTTTTATGATGAATTACCTTAATGTAAATTGAGACATAAAGAGTTGTGTAACTAATGTTTTGAGTTATAATGAGGTGAATGATATGATTGAAGCATGCCTAGATGATTGAATAATGGTATGTTGGTTTAGTTAATGTAATTGATGTTGTATATTAATATGATGATTCAAATGATATATGAAGCCATTGTGATTGGCTATGATGATTCAAATGATATATGAAGCCATTGTGATTGGCTATGATGATTCAAATGATATATGAAGCCATTGTGATTGGCTATGATGATTCAACTGAGAATGAAATTGATAAATGAATTGTGTGGCTAATGTGTTATTCCATTTTCAGAGTTTGTTGTTGGTGGCATGCCTAATATTAGTAACAATCTCTTGAAGTTAGGTTGGAATTGATCCTTGAAGCCAAGTTGGGTTGAAGTTTAACATGTTTTACTCCCCTTGAAGCTTGGTTGGGTTAAATCCTTGAAGCCTAATTGAGATGTTACAACCCTTGAAGCTAGGTTGGATTGGTTCTTGAAGCCAAGTTGGGTTGATACTTAGCATGCTTTGTTCCCTTTGAAGCTTGGTTGAACCTAAATCCTTGAAGCCTAGTTGGGATAATGATAAATGTGAGAATTAAACCAAAACATTAACTCTGAAAGTTGAATGGCATATTAGTGTTTTTGGGCCCGAGTCTGTCTTTGTTTTCAATGTGATATACAAATGTTGAAATAAATGAGTAATGAGATCTATGGTGGCCTTTGTTGGTAATGTGATTCATGATTGGTGAATTGTGAGTAAAATAATGATGTGAAATGTTATGAAATATGATACGAAATGTGTGTATTGATATATTGATTGTGAGTATTAGTGATGGATCTGTGGTTGCTGATAATGATATGTATATATATGTAGATAACATATGAAATTAGACAAGATATATGAATGGTGCAGTTAAGAAGGCAAATAAAAACATGATAAGAATTTAATGGTACATGGAAGTGATATTTCATTATATGTTAGAATTTCTATAATGTATGTTTATATTTTATATTTGTACTACTAAGCTCTCGGGCTTAGCGCGGATGTGTAATCGCGCAGGTGACTATGTGGAAGATATGAAGTCTTTTGTTGCCACGAGAAGAATAAGAGTTTGTCGAGACCAACTAGAGGGGAATAAGAGTTTGTCGAGACCAACTAGAGGGTGATGCATACATGTATAATTTTTAACTATGATGTATTTCTGACAAGAGCATATTTACATGTATAAATGAGGTTTTGATAAAGATAAGATTATGATATATTTGTAAGATCATTAAAAGTATAATGATTTTGTAAATGTTCTTTAAATTTGTATATTGTGGTTTGAACTCTGTTAAAGGTTTTAAAAATGTAACGAAAAATGACATCCTTATACTTTATATACTTACTGTATGTATACCAGGTATATGTATAGTACTTATATGGAGTATCGGGGTGTTACAATACATAATCATGTATACATATAGCATAAATTACCATGAAATAAGGAACGTACAAGGTAATTCAAATCAATACCCTGCGGATGAGATGGCATATCTAGCGGGCTAGAACTAGCAAATGAAGGGGCAGTAAAAGAAGGTCCAGCCTCATGATCAAATGAGCCAACAGCCTGCAACAATCATTAAAGAATCAAAGAAAGAAAAAAGCAGTTGCAAGGGAAAAGTGGTAAAAGTTTTACCTGAGAAGTACTAGTCCCGAGATGTGGAACAGGCTCTCTTGCAGCTCCGTGATGTCCTTTTTCATCTCTACCCTCATTTTCGTCGAAAATCTCCCTCACACCAACAGGAGATACATCAAAGTTCAAGAGTCTTCTTTGAATAAAATGGGCATAAAATGGACCCGGTAGATGGAGAAATGACTCAGCACCATAACCATATCGGGCCGGCCACCATGCATCCTCCAACATTGACATAATGTTTAAAGTATATTCATAGATTTGCATCGGAACCCTCCGCTACACTGGACCGAGAAACCATTCATAAACTCTCCCCGAGAAACCAGCCACTAGACACTAGACTGACAATAACTCGGCGAGAATGTTGGAAAGACAGTGCAGCCCTCATCAAAGGAGACCAGTTTGCTCGCTCTTCTGGGCTCCACCAGGCCAAATTCACCTGCAAAATAACATAAGGTAAGTAAACTTTCACATAAAATTTAAAGCATACTAATGTTGTTTTACCTGATACCAGGTTAAGCGGCTCAACACAAAGTGATGAGTATGCACATGATGAGAGCCGGGAACGTCCACACGATCGGACAACCAGTAATTTAATCTCGGATACCCGATTCATTCTCGAGAAATACTGGGTACCCTCACGAGGTTGTGTTCATATGCCCATACCTACAATAACAATAAAGATCACATTCATGCAAGAAAAGAGTGGAAATGACATTGGTGGAAGAAAGAACACCTTGACAACCGCCATCAAGCCGACAAAAGACTTCTTGTTTCTGCAAAACTTATCAAGACCATGGAAAAGATACGCGAGACCAGCTTCACCCCAGCTAGAAGATGGTACCATTCTGAAATAAGAAAGGGCACTCAACACTGACAAGTGGATGGAGGATTCAGTGCTGCCTAAGATGGTCGACTCGAGCAGATATAACAAAAATCCTCAAGCATACTGTTCAACTGTGTCTCTGCCAACCCATCCTTCGTAGTTCATCCAATAACTACGAATTGGCTCGATTTTTATCTTAAAAGGCCCTTTATATGATGGTTCCATACCAATTAGTTCCTGAATTTCTTCAAATGTTAAAATATCATTGGTTAGAGGAACCAGAACACCATCATATCGAAGACCGGTTATGACAGTAAAATCGACCGGACCAATTGTCATCTCTCCAATGGGCAAGTGAAAAGTGTGGGTTGTGTCCAACCATCGCTCTGCAAGTGCCTAGACTACGCTTCGGTCTATCTGATATTCCTCGGATGGCAATTGTAAGATGAACTGCTCAAAGCCGCAATCTCGGATAATCCGCCTTACCCGAGAAGGCACTACATCGTACCATTATCGGGCTTTGTAAATACATCCTCCAGGCCGAACAACGCAACGATCATGCTAACACAGACCCAGGTAAGTTAATACCAGGTAAGTACATATTATTCTATCTACTTAAATTAATTTATTTTTTCGAAAAAAAGAATAATAATATAAAATATAAATAAAAAATAAACAAAATAAAAAATAAAGGGAAACACAACAATAATAATAAAAAAAAACATAGAAACGAAAAATCAAGGGAATAGAAAAAGAAAAAATAATTACCGCGCTCTTTTCGTTGGAACTGCAGTGAAGCGGCATCCCGGCTAGTATATCTATATTTCCATCTTCATGATACCGAATAAACTCTAATAACACGGCATTAGAGTGAGTCCCTGACCTCGAAGCATGCATTGTTTTTGAAAAATATGTACTAGAATTGAAAGAAATTTGAGAGAATTATATAACTTAAGAAATCTTGCTGTGAAATGAAATGAAGAATCAACTCCTTTATATAGAGAAATGGCAAGGCAAAAAAACAAAATTAAAAAGTAAGTTTATTCATGAATAGTAATATTATTGATGAATAGTAAATAGTGTATGAACAGTGACTACACAGTAAATAAACAGTAAATTCAATTATTCACTTTAATCATTTAAATAATTGCATGTATATAAACATTTTTACATGCATGGGGCAAGAAGAAAACATATGCATAAAAATTAGTCAAACTTTTTGAAATTAAAAATTATCAGCTCGGGTCCAAAACCCAAATTTTCCTTTGGTCCAGAACCTAGAATCTTTTCTAAGTTCAGAACTTAGCTCGGGTCCAGAACCCAAATTTTCCTTAGGTCCAGAACCTAGAATCTCTTTTAAGTCCAGAACTTAGCTCGGGTCCAAAACCCAAATTACCCTTAGGTCGAGAACCTAAAATCTCTTTTAAGTTCAGAACTTAACTCGGGTCCAGAATCCAAATTTTCTTTAGGTCCAGAACCTAGAATATCTTTTAAGTCCAGAACTTAGCTGGGGTCCAGAACCCAAATTACCCTTAGGTCTAGAACCTAAAATCTCTTTTAAGTCCAGAACTTAGCTCGGGTCCAGAACCCAAATTATCCTTAGGTCCAGAACCTAGAATCTCTTTTAAGTCCAGAACTTAGCTCGGGTCCAAAACCCAAATTACCCTTAGGTTGAGAACCTAAAATCTCTTTTAAGTTCAGAACTTAACTCGGGTCCAGAATCCAAATTTTCTTTAGGTCCAGAACCTAGAATATCTTTTAAGTCCAGAACTTAGCTGGGGTCCAGAACCCAAATTACCCTTAGGTCTAGAACCTAAAATCTCTTTTAAGTCCAGAACTTAGCTCGGGTCCAGAACCCAAATTATCCTTAGGTCCAGAACCTAGAATCTCTTCTAAGTCCAGAACTTAGCTCGGTCCAGAACCCAAATTTTCCTTAGGTCTAGAACCTAGAATTATTCTTAAGTCCAAAACTCGAATCGGGTCTAGAACCAAAATTTTCCTTAGGTCCAGAAATCCTTGAGTCCAGAACTCGAACCGGGTCCAGAACCCAAAACCTCCACCATCTCATAAATTAATTCTTATTGCTTTTCACTCTCTTTCACTAAAGTTTCAGATCATTCAAGCAGGGGACAAATTGTAGACCCTTAATTTTTGACCCAGTCCGGTCCGATATATTTTATTTAGTCCAAAATAATTTTTGTGTTGTCTAATATATTTTAATTGGTCCAAAATAATTTTTGTTATCATAATTAAATAATTTTTGCTTTAGTATCTAATTTTTATTAATAAAAAATAAAAATAAACAAATAAAAATAAAAAATCTGCGACGATAACCAGCGTGGGGACGAATGGCTGTGGGCCATTTCTCCCGCAGAAAAATTCTACTGGCGAAATGGCCCGCAGGCCTGTCCTCACCCCCTGCTGCAGCCAACTGCGGTAATTTTTTTTGCCAGCGCAATTTTTCCGCAGCAGTTTTTTTCTCTAGCGAAAATTTTCCGACGCAAATTTTTCGAAACCTAATGCAATTAGGTTTCAGTTTCCTTTTCTTAATGAATATTATGTTCCGAGAATGATTAGGAATGAACCATAAAAACTTCTATAAATAAGACAAAAAACAACATAAAAAAAGGAAGGAAGAAATCGAAGGAGAAATCTGAACAAAGATTGGATCCGAAACTGAGTAGGAAAGGCAGTAAATCAATCCAAATTTTTTGAGAAAGCAGAAACAAACAATTCAAGCAATTCAAAGGCAGCAAAGCTTGTCTTTGTTTTTGTTCATCCAAGAAGAAATTTTGGAGGAACCAACAAACGGAGGTATGCAACAATTGTTTAAATTCAATTCTTCATAGTAGCTAAATCATCCCATTCTTTCTTTTAATTCAAAAACTTTAGAACCTTAATTCACTTTTTCTAAGGTTTAAAAATCTTAATTCGTTGCTTTGTTTTCCAAAAAGTTTAAAGTTATTAGTTTTGTTTCTTCAAAACCCCAAAACCAAAATTATTTTTCCAAATTATCAAAACCCTAAATTGAGTTATGTTTCTTCCCAAAAGCCATAAAAACTTCTTTTTTGCTTTTATAAACTTTAAATCATTTTGTTTATTTTCATAAAACTTCATAAAATTATCAATTGATCTTCAAATCCTAAAATCTAATTCATTATCCAAAACCCTAACTCAAAAATCCTAAAACCCTAATTCAACTCCAAAAAACCAAAAACAGTGAACCCTAACCCCTTAAAACCTTAAACCTTAATTTTTTCTAAACCCTAATCCTTTAAAACTTTAAAAACCATATAAATATAAATGTTATAATTTTGCACAGTAAGCTTGAAACCATAATTTAATGAATGACCGTAAACCATAAATCTAAGTATTTTAAAGTGTCCAAACCCTAGTTTCATGATTTCACCATTCAAATATTAATTTGGTTAATCAAAGAACTTTATCAACCTTTTAAAAAATAAAACCTTAATCTATTTTAATTCTTTTAAAAACTCACAGTAGCCTAATTCCACAAATTCCAAAACCCTAAACACATGAAATAAAGAACCCAAAATGGAAACAGTAGTCATAATTTAGATTTTTATTTGCCTTATTCAATTCTATATTTGATTATGCTTTGATTTATTTTATATGCTTTAATTTATTTAAGTTCAATGCTTGGTTTATTTAATTTATCATGGATGGATGTTTACTTTCTATTGATATTTAATACCTTTGATGAATAATTTATTTATGATGAATGGTTATTTACTTTTATCAATTTATTTAGATGTCCAAATGTTGTAAGAGGCATGTTCCCACTTGGTGGGTATCTCATTTGTTAAATGTCATGTAATTTAAATTGCTTTTCTATTTTAGAACCAATGTAAAGGGCATGTTTCTACCTTTCGATGGGTGTCCTATTTAGGCATGGGATGTAAGGGCATGTTTCCATCTTTGGATGGGTGTCCATTTATTTGTTTTGTTTAGACATTGTTTTGATTTTCAATATATCGATGCTTTATTTTAATTTTTCTGTGAATATGGATAATATTGCTATATTTAAGAATTTTATAATATTAAGATTTGTAAAGGAGGCCGGTTTCAATGAATCGGGCATTGTGGGGGTGCTGGGCCATTTCTCACCTTCCCCACACGTACCCAACTTTCCAAACCCATTAGGGGGTTGAGGATTCCTTAGAAATTGAGTCATCCACCCCTTTCTTTTTCCCGACCCGTCCGGGTGCCGACTCCATTTTCTTCAGACCTAGGTTTGTGTTCTCTAAGGCCCCGAGCCTAAACAGTGTCGAAGTCGTAAGAACCATTCCACCGGGAGTGGGGGCAAAATTCTCCGCTCACAACAAGAGACATTAGCAACAAGAAGCAATCAACAATCCATTCGAAGGCAGCAACACTGCCTTTGTCATTATTCATCCAGAAATCAATTTTGGTGGAACCAACAAATGGAGGTTTGATTATAAATCCTTGCTTTGATTATATTTACAATATTATTGCCATGTTTTCTTTTAAATACATCCATCATTGATTTTTTCAGTAACCTAAGTTATTAAACTTGGTAATATGTTCATCCAGTAACCTTAATCAATGATCGAAACTTCAAAACCCTAAAACTATTCTTCTCTCTTCAGAAAACTTAAAAACCTAAAGTATTTCTCCCCCATTTTCAAAACTAAAAACCCTAAACTACTCTTCTGTTTCTAAAAACCTTAAAAAACCCTAAATTGTTTCTTCTGTTTCCAAAAACCTTAAAGACCCTAAAACTATTCTTCTGCTTTCAAAAGCTTTAAAACTATAAATTGTTTTTCCGAACTATTTTCATCTAAACCATAACCTTTTGTCCAAAATTTCCAAATATTTTCTTAAATCCCCAAACCCTAATCTTCTTTATGTTTTCTAAAAATCATAATTATTTTTTATAAAACTCTAAACTATTTTCTTAAATCCTAAAATCAAATATGTTTTCTAAAAATATCAAAAAACCCTAATTCTCTCAAAACTGATTCGGTAAACCCTAGTTTTTCTAAACCCTAATCCTTAAAACGTTAAAGTCTTATGAAAAATAAATCTAAACCTTAAAACTCAATACAGTAAACCTAAAATCACAATCCAATAACCATGAATTATAAACCCTAATATCTTAAGATTCCAAAACCCTAATTTCATGATGTTACCCCTAAACCCTAATTTGATTAACCAAAAAGCCTTACTACTCTCTTAATTGTATAAAACCCTATTTCATTCCAATTTTCTAAAATCTTTACAGTAGCCTAAATAATAACAATAATAATTCTAAAATCCCAAAACCCTAAATATTAATTAAAGAACTCTAAATTAAAACAGTAAACCATAATTTATATCTTTACTTGCTTTATTTAATTTTAGATTTGATTATGTAGTTTATTATATGCTTTGATGGTTGATTTATTTAATTTCAATGCTTGATTTATTTAAATTATCATGGATGGATGCTTTCTTTATTGTTATAATTTTTATTTGTTTGTTTTAGTATTAAAAGTGTAAGAGGTATATTTCCACTTTGTGGGTACCTCATTAGTTAAATATCATGTAATTTAAATTGCTTTTATATTTTGGACCAATGTAAAGGACATGTTTCTACCTTTTGGTGGGTGTCCTACTTAGTTTAGACATGGATGATGTAAGTACATGTTTCCATCTTCGGGTGGGTGTCCATTTATTTGCTTTGGTTTGGACATTGCTTTGATTTTAATATAATGATGCTTTATTTCAATTGTTGCATGTAATATGGATAATATTGTTATATTTAAGAATTTTATAATATTAAGACCTGCAAAGGAGGCTGGTTCCAATGAACCGGGCGTTGTGGGGGTGCTAGGCCATTTCTCACCTTCTCCACACGTACCTAACTTTCTGAACCCATTACGGGTTGGAGATTCCTTAGGAATCGAGTCATCCACCCCTTTCTTTTTCCCGGCCTGTCCGAGTGGTGACTTCATTTTCTCTGAACCTAGGTTTGTGTTCTCTAAGGCCCCGAGCCTAAACAGTGCCGAAGTCGCAAAAACCATTCCACAGGGAGTGGGGGTGAAAATCCCCACTTACAGTGGTGACTCCACTGGGGATAAGAGAAGTTGATTCCTTTGGTCTTTATATTATTCTATTCTTTCTTATAATGATATTATCCATTGCATCATATTAGATTAAATCGTGTGCGTGAGTTAGGATGCCCGTGTTGTGTTATGTAAGGGATACCATACTTTCACTCAAGGTATGGAGATCGAGCATGGTATAACCACTCATAGCCTTGTACCATTTGGTATATACTTGCTATGGAAACGTAAGCCATTTTACCCAAAGACTAAAGCTCATGTAATTGGCCTAGTTACTTTCCTTAGGATTTTACCCCAAATGCTTGTTGTTTGACTATGGTTAATTTATCTTGGCTTAAATCATGGCTTATTTAGTTTGTTATTTTTCTAATATGACCTAAATACATTGTAAGCTCAAAATAAATTTTTCTGTAAAGTCCAAAAGACCAAAGCTATTTTTAAAATTTTTCAGGATAGTCTTTGGACATGAAACTTTTCTAAAAACAAATCAAAAATTCTTTTACTCATGACACAAATACAAAGCCCCAAATATGTTTTTTTAAAATCTTTTTACAATGGGCATAGAAACAAAATTATTTTCATCCAACCTTTTCTTCAAAAGAGCTTACAATTATTTAGGCCAATTACGAAATACTAAAAATCTATTGTGAGCCTAGTTTATACTAAGAATAATTAACCATGTGCTTGTTTTTTGCATGAATCATTAGTTACTTTTTCAAGTGAGAAATCTATTTATAATAAACCTCTTAATTTAGTTTTAATCCAATATAGCATAAAAGCTAATATAGTTGGTTGAATGGATTAAAACCTAATTAATGAGAATTATTATGAACTGATTTCCATTTTCGAAAATATAACTATTTGTTGAAACGTTCGAGGGAAATATTCGAAAACAAGATACCCCATGTTGGTATTTTGTTAACCATATACCTAGGAAAAGAGAATCGCCATTCGTGTGTAGATGTTATAAGGTTGGAAGGAACGTCCTATTTTTCCTTGTTTGTTAATTGTTTGTGCATACATGCATACATACATTTGCATCTCATATCATTAATCCTCTTTGGCTCATAGCCCTGGATTACGATAGTTTAAAAGCTTACGACAATTTGACCTACGCCGGAGATGAAGAATCTAGCAACGACTCAATCTCCTTTTCACCAAAAGCAATGGAGCCCTAACAAATTCAAAGAATGATGGATGATGCCCTCAATGCCAAGATGGAAGAAATAAAAGAGGCCCTAGTTGAGACCATGAAGAACCAATTGGCTGCGATTTTAGGAAATCATGCCAAAGCATCTGCTAGCACTAAGAAGCCAAAGGACAAAGGGAAGACTAAAGTTGGTAAAGTGGTTTTTGATGATGATAAGGTGATCATTGATGATGAGGATGATTGGGCTCAATATTTTCAAGATCCTCAAGACAAGAAGAAAGAACTGAAGATTGTTGAAAGATCAGCTATGGAGAAGACCGAAACTTTTGATGTTGAAAAGATGATTACAGATTTAGAAAGAAATTTGAGAAGAAGCTAAAAACCGAAGAAATGTCCGAAGTTGTTTGAGCTAGACGAAGAAGTTCCGTACAAGTTCAAGATGCCATCTTTTGCAAAGTTTAATGGATTCGAAAATCCTCATCCCCATGTGAAGTAGTATATCACTGCTATGCAGTCTGCCCGAGCTACTAAGGCTCAAACTCTAGGGTACTTCATACTCTCATTGGATCTTGTTATCCAAAATTGGTTCAATACCTTAGAAGAAGGAACACAAAAGAGTTGGGATATGCTATACAAGGCTTTCATCCAATAATATGGATACAATGTTGAAAAGGAAGTTACCTTAATGGAAGTTGAGTCTATTAGGCAATGACCAAATGAAAAATTTGTGGACTATGTGAAAAGATGGAGAAATAAGGCCGCTTTACTCAAGAAAAGGCCCGATGAATCTGATCAAATAAGGATGATCGTAAGAATGGTGTTGCCTAGTCCTCGTGAAAGGATGTCTCATACACTCATCCATGATTTCAAAGATCTCCTCCAAGCTAGTCTGCAAATCAAAGAAGGGGAAAGAGAGAAGAACAATTTTTCATCAAGAAGGAACGAGAAAGGAAACTATCAGTCTGGTAACCAAGGCATGCAAAAGGTATGTAACACCCCCACATCCAATACATACACACTACATACACCACAATGTAGTATACATGCATCGAATATAGGAATGCTACGAATTTTTTTAACATTCAAAAACATTTCCAATGATACTATAATCTTTCTCATTATACATTATAGAAAATAAGTAATTAACTTATAATATAAAAACAAAATAGATATATATATATATATTTACTTAATACGCAGCGGAATTTAGAACTATTTACATATAGGAAAACATTTAAATATTTATATTTACAAATGTACATATATTCACATTATAAACAATACTTTACAAAATATTAAAAGAGTTATACATGATTGGCAAATCTTCTCTGATCTTTAAGTCCCAAAAATCAACTCTTCAATGTCTACTCTCACTCGGCCTCGATGAGCTCTCGGGTTCAACTCTATCAACTCTATCACCTGCGCGATCAACACTATCGCGCTAAGCCAAGGGCTTAGTAGTACAAAACATGCTAACATTATGCTTGAATGCTATGCAATGTCACACATTCCATTAATATCAACATCATAAGTGAAAAACTAACATCAAACCTTTGCCTTTCACAAATCATAAAGCATATCACAACTCAAAGTCCTTTCATGAATTTCATAATTTAATTATTTTGCCATCAATGAATCACATATAAACAAAGACAAGAATGGGCCCAAAACACACTAATATGCCATTCAATTTTCAGAGTTAATGCTTTGGTTTTATCACATTTATCATTATCACATATACCCAACTAGGCTTCAAGGATTAGGTTCAACCAAGCTTCAAGGGGAACAAAGCATGCTAAGTCTCAACCCAACTTGGCTTCAAGAACCAAACCCAACCTAGCTTCAAGGGTTGTAACATCTCAATTAGGCTTCAAGGACTAGACCCAACCAAGCTTCAAGGGGAGTAAAACATGTTAAACTTCAACCCAACTTGGCTTCAAGGATCAAGCCCAACCTAACTTCAAGAGATTGTTACTATCATTAGGCATGCCACCAACAACAAACTCTGAAAATAGAATAACACATTAGCCACACAACTCATTCATTAATTTGTTATCAATTTCATTCTCAAATGAATTAACATAGCCAATCACAATGGCTTTATATTCCATTTCATCACAATTCACATCATAACCTTTCAATCTTTCATATACACAATCATTTGCATCATCATGTCATTCACATTATTCATATATATATATATATCATCATTGATATAAACATAACAACACACATTACTCATATAAATTAACAATGTAATAATGCCACATTTGTACTTACATACAATCATATAGGTTTTGTACTTACCTCAAAAGCAAATCACACCACTCTTAACAATTCCTTGTTCAAGATTCTTCTACTTCTTAAATCAATGATCAATCACTATCTTCAAGACCTAAATCAAAAGTAATAGCATATACTTACTTAGGGATACACAAGAGATAATCCAATTAGGAATTAATTAGGGCAAACCCTAACCCTGACACGCTCACCCACACGGGCGTGTCCATGACCGTGCCCTAACTCCACAACACAGAAGCATTTACACGCTCAACAACATGGGCATGTTCCTGGGCGTGTAAATTCTCAAATCTTACAGTAGCTATGACACGCTCAATAACACGGGCGTGTTACTGGTCGTGTCAAACCTACTGCCTCCAACACAATTGACACGCCTAAAAACCCTGAACGTGCTCATGGGCGTGTCCGACCACAACCTCAGAATCCGGCCAAAACAACCAAAAACTCAACAACACACTTCTATTCCTTAACATCCACTTCAACCAATCTTCACAAAACATACCCAAAAACCTATCTCAAACTTGCAACAACACCAAAACAAACCAAAACACATATATCAAACACAAAATACAAAATCATCTCAAAACCCTCACCACATATACAACATCATCTCTACCAACCACTTACTCTTTTCTTCAATCCATCCTCAAAATCCATCATCAAATCAACCAAACACTTCTAAACATCTCACAAACAAACAACACACTCTTAAAATCATCTATCAAATCCAAATATCATTTCAAATAAACAAAGATATCCAAAAGAGAACTTACCAAAGTTATAAAACTTCTTGAATCAACAACTGGATCACTTGGATTTCCTTCAATTTGAGCTTAGCACATCAAATCCTCTCTTGCTCTCTCTTTCCCTTTGTTAGCCGACCAAACAATGCAAAGAAAAGAAGAAGAAGATGATGATCCACGGCAAAGAGAAGAAAAGAAGAATGAGTAGCCCAAAGTCAAATTCCCTTTTTCCTTAAAACTCTCTCATCCAAGTAATTAAAATATTAAACAATTCAAATAAACCTCCTCCATTCATTAATTCCTTATTAATTAATTATAAATTCAAACACAAACAAATATCTTCTTCCACTATCTCCATTCTTTGACTTTCCATTGACCTAGGTATATGTATATATATTCTAATATACATCACATATACACTCTCTTTAAAGAACCTTTTCTCTTTAAATAAAACATATACATTCAATCCAATATACAACAACATAATCAAAACTTTTAGGGCATGCATTGGGATATTACAAGGTAGTTGGTGTTAATGCTACTAGCCAAGGAACAAGAAGGCAATTTTCAAAATTAGAGAAACCACTGTCTTGGGTTCTCAATAAGCTACAAAAGAAGGGATTGTTACAACCCTTAAATCCTTGCCCTTTGCCTAACCCCCTTCCACCTGATTTTGACACTAAAGCATTTTGTCAATTTCATCAAATGCAAGGACATGACACGAATAGATGTGTGAGGTTGAGGAATGAGATCCAAAATTTGATTGATAGTGGGAAGATACCCGAGCCCGACAAGCCCAATACTAAGAACAATCCTTTGCTTAAGTTTGGAAGAGTACCTCCACCAAGAACTTTCATGGTGGAAAAAGGATTGGAAGAAGATTTTATTTTATCATCCTTTCAAGATGGAAATATTGAAGATGTGAAAGGAAAAGAAGCTTAACTTAATAAACTTTCCTTAGCTTGAATGTTGCTTTTCAATTTTACTTTCTTGGAACTATCGTGTTTTTCAAATTTAAATTTGTCTGAACAAATTACTTTCATCAAAATTTTTATTGGTCTTTGTTCATTTTGGTGCTCAACCAATGAGGAATCTAGCTTGATGATTCATGAATTAATATATTTTTGCATCATGACTCGAATGACTTTACTAGGTGAGGGAATTTGACGCGGAACCCTATGGCAATGAAGGCCTCAAACCCCAACGCACGCTTCGATATAGGAATCCAAGAACAAGGATAAACCACCCTCTATAGCACCCAATGCTTAGCGAAGCAAGAATACTAATGACGGAAGGATTTGGAAGGACGGATCAGAAGAACGCCACAATCGAAATTGATAAGTTAGTCTGATTCGTGATGCAACCAATGAAAGAAGCAAAATCTCTCACTCTCTCAAAGATGGCCGAAATTTGCATAAAAAGCAATCTGAATATAATTTTGTCAAAAGTTCCTCTTACAAGAAAATAAGGCCCTATTTATAGAAAAACAAATTAAAATTCGTAACTATCCTAACCCTAGTGAAAAAAGGAAAATTACAAAGTCAAAATCCTTGTCAAATAAGGAAAATATCATCCTAACCAACTAAGGAAAGAAGGATCCTTGTCAAATAAGGAAAATATCATCCTAACCAACTAAGGAAAGAAGGATCCTTGTCAAATAAGGAAAATATAATCCTAACCAACTAAGGAAAGAAGGATCCTTGTCAAATAAGGAAAATATCATCCTAACCAACTAAGGAAAGAAGGGAACCACATCCCATGTGCATGGGTATGAACACAGCCCATGTGCATGAAAGAATAGGCTGCCCATGTGACAAAAGTGGTCCCAAAAAAACCTAATTTCGTCCAAGGCCCATGTGCTTGCATGTGGGCTGCCTTCCTTACTCCTTTCTTGCTCCTCTAGCCCATTTTTAAAGCCTTATCTTCCATATAAACATTCAGCATCACAATCAGCCTTTGTTGGTCTTCCAGCTCCATACTGCACTTGTTTATTGCTAATTCAGTCACCTCCCTTGTAACAAAGTCTTGAACATGCAATCCAAGAGTGACGCCATACTTCCTTGCTTTATTCCTTGTCAATGGTCCTTGTTGTAGCACCAAAGGATCCTTGCCATGCTGGTTTACATCATTCTCCCCTTCTTTAAAAAGATTTGTCCTCAAATCTGCATCATCATAAGGAGATAAATTAGTCACATTAAAAGTAGCACTAACACCATACTCACCAGGCAAGTCGATCTTGTATGCATTGTCATTGATTTTCTCCAATACTTGGAATGGACCATCACCACGTGCATCAAGCTTACTCTTCCTTTGATTTGGAAACCTCTCCTTTCGGAAGTGTACCCAAACCCAATCGCCAGGAGCAAATGCCATTTTCTTTCGTCCCTTATTTGCCCTATCAGCATATGACTTGTTCTTTTTCTCTATGTTTGCTCGAACCTTTTCATGCAAAGACTTTACCAAATCAGCCTTCTTCTCACCATCCAAACTAGCAAGCTCATGTAAAGGCAAAGGAACAAGATCAAGTACAGTTAGTGGATTAAAACCATAAACAATCTCAAATGGCGAATAACCTGTAGAAGAATGAATTGAACGATTATAAGCAAATTCAATGAAAGGTAAACAATCTTCCCAAGTGACCAAATTCTTCCCCACTAAAGCTCTCAACAACGTACCAAGTGTACGATTCACTACTTCAGTTTGCCCATCTGTTTATGGATGACAAGTAGTAGAAAACAAAAGCTTAGTTCCTAATCTACTCCATAACACACGCCAAAAATGGGACAAAAACTTAGTATCTCTATCAGAAACAATTGTCTGAGGCACCCCATGTAAACGAACAACATCTCTAAAGAACAAATCAGCCACAACTTTGGCATCATCAGCTTTGTGACATGGAATAAAATGTGCCATCTTACTAAACCTATCAACAACCACAAAAATGCTATCTCTACCTTTCCTAGTCCTAGGCAAACCAAGCACAAAATCCATACTAATATCAACCCAAGGTGAACTAGGTACAGGTAATGGCATATAAAGACCATGAGGTATAGACTTAGATTTCACCTGTCTACATGCAATACAAGCATAACATAATCTCCCAACATCTTTACGCATAGACGGCCAATAAAAATGCTCAAACAGAATATCATAAGTCTTAGACACACCAAAATGCCCCATCAAACCACCACAATGAGATTCCAAAACAAGCAAATTACACATGGAACATCTAGGTACACATAGTTTACTTCCCTTAAACAAATAACCATCCTGCCTAAAAAATGAATTAAAAGCTCCTTGTTCACATGAGACATAAACATTGCCAAAATCAATATCACCAATATATAAGTCCTTAATATACTCAAAACCAAGCAATTTAGAACTCAAAACAGACAGCAATGTATATATCCTAGACAACGCATCAGCAACAACATTATCCTTACCTTGCTTATACTTAATGACATAAGGAAATTTCTCAATTTGTTCAATCCACTTACCATGTCTTTTGTTCAACTTACTTTGGCCCTTCAAATGCTTGAGGGATTCATGGTCAGTGTGAATAATGAACTCCTTTGGCAGCAAATAATGCTCCCACACATTCAATGCCCTTACCAAAGCATGCAACTCCTTGTCATAGGTAGAATAATTCAGTTGCGCACCATTGAGCTTCTCACTAAAATATGCTATTGGCTTCTTTTCTTGCATCAAAACAGCCCCAATACCTATACCTGAAGCATCACATTCAATCTCAAAAATAGAATCAAAGTTAGGTAAAGCTAAAACAGGTGCAGTAGTGAGTTTTTCTTTCAAACTTTCAAACGATCATTGTTGCTGTTCACCCCATTGAAATCCAACTTCCTTCTTGACAATACTTGTGAGTGGTGTGGCGATGGTAGAAAAATCCTTCACGAATCTCCTATAAAAACTCGCCAGTCCATGGAAGCTCCTCACTTCCGTCACACTCTTAAGAACAGGCCATTCCCTTATAGCTTTCACTTTCTCTTCATAAACTTCCAATCCCTGTGCACTAACAACAAAACCAAGAAAAACAAGCCTATCTATGCAAAATGTGCACTTCTTAAGCTTTGCATATAAGTTCTCTTTTCTCAAATCTTCTAAAACCAACCTAACATGTTCTATATGCTCTTCCTCAGTCTTACTGTAGATCAAAATATCATCAAAATAAACAACTACAAATCTGCCCAAATAAGCCCTCAAAACATGGTTCATCAACCTCATAAAAGTACTAGGTGCATTAGACAACCCAAAAGGCATTACCAACCACTCATACAACCCATATTTTGTTTTAAAAGCTGTTTTCCATTCATCCCCAGGTTTCATACGAATTTGATGATATCCACTCATAAGATCAATTTTAGTAAAATACCTTGCACCATGTAATTCGTCCAACATGTCATCAAGATGCGGTATAGGATGCCGATACTTCACGGTGATCTTATTTACAGCCCTACAATCAACACACATTCTCCACGTACCATCTTTCTTTGGAACTAACAAAACAGGAATGGCACACGAACTTAAACTCTCTCGAATCAACCCTTTCTCCAACAACTCTTCCACTTGTCTCTGTATCTCCTTGGTCTCCATCGGATTACTTCGATATGCTGGTCTATTTGGAATGGTAGAACCAGGTATGAAGTCAATTTGATGTTCAATTCCTCTTAATGGTGGCAAACCACTAGGCAACTCCTCCGGAAACACATCTTGGAAATCCTGGAATAAAGACACAAAACTAGAAGGCAAATGTTCAAGTGAAACATCAATGTTAGCAAACAAAGTTTCCTTGTATCTAATGAGTAACACAGGCTACCCAACATTTAATTCTCTCGCTCTTGCATAAAAAGTTTGTTTTGCCTTCCCTTCTTTCTTGTTTTCTCTCACCAATGGGCCATTAATTTGATTAGTTTCTTTTCTGGCCTCTTTTCCCATTTTCTTCTCACTTTCACTCACCTTATCATGTTCTCTCACACTCCCCTTATTTTTGGAAGAAACAGCCCCAACCACTGCTTTGGCCGAATCTTGCTTTGCTTTCTCAAGCATCTTTCGATGATCTTCATAAACCTCCAATGATGATAATGGAATAAGAGTAACCAGCTTTCCCTCATAGGTAAACGTGTACCTATTTGAATGCCCATCATGCTATGCTTTCCTATCAAATTGCCAAGGTCTTCCCAATAACATATGGCCTGCTTGCATAGGAACTACATCACACAACACTTCATCTTTATACCAGCCTATAGAGAATGGTATTCTCACTTGTTTAGTAACCTTCACCTCTCCACTATCATTAAACCATTATAGTCTATATGGATTGGGATGTTTTAAACAAGTCAATTTCAGCTTCTCCACCATGGTCTCACTTGTGGCATTAGTACAACTACCGCTGTCAATGATGAGCATACAAACCTTACCATCAACTAAACATCTAGAATAAAATATGTTATCTCGCTGCTCAAGACCCTCTCCCTTCACCTGCATATTCAAAGCACGCCTAGCAACTAACATTTCACCATGTTCAGCCATCAACACATTTTCAACTTGCTCACTACACTCATCATCATCATCATACATGTCATTCACATCATTATCAACATCACTATGATCAGAATCAGAAATTATACCCCCATCATTAGTAGCAATCATAACTCTCCTATTTGGACATTCAGAAGCAATATGCCCATTCCCTAAAAATTTGAAACATTTAATATCTCTACTAGGAGTAGTATTAGAAATACCTGATTGCTGCCTATTTGGACCACCATTCATCCCTTTTCCACTTGTAGGTGGAGGATTGTTCCTTTGGAAGGAATTCTTGAAATCTCCACTTCTTGAGGATGAATTGCTACTAGTGTTTTGAGGTCCTCTGTAGGTCGAACTACTTCCACCCATATTCTGAAATTTGCTAGAACCAGACTTGGTGTAATTCTTGCTCTTTAGTCTCCTTTCTATCTTCATGGCCTTTTCAACCAATTCTCCCATGGAATTATAATCATACATTTCCAGCTCATTTGCTATGTTTGAATTTAGACCCCCAAGGAATCTAGACATCAACCTCTGCTCATCGTCTTCAATATCAGCTCTTGCCATGATCATCTCCATCTCCTTGTAGTATTCTTCAACACTCTTACCACCTTGGATTAGCCTTGCCAACCTATTATACAAATCCCTATAGTAATGAGAAGGGACAAACCTTATTCTCATTAAGTCTTTCAAAGTCTCCCAATCAGGTACGGGTCTCAATCCCTTTCCTCTCCTATTAGATTTGAGTTGATCCCACCAGAATGTAGGATATCCCTTAAATTCCATGGCTGCAATGTGGGACTTCTTCTCTTCTGAATAATTATGGCATTCAAAAATCTGCTCCACCTTTCTCTCCCATTCAATTTACTCTTCAACATTGTTTCTCCCTTCAAAGGAAGGTACCTTCATCTTTATGGAAGTAAGGTCATTGTCATTTGCTGGGTTATTTTCACCAACTACTTCATTACCTCTAGGTGCTCTATGATCTCCTTCACCGATTCTTAGTAGAACCCTTTGTGGTAACCTCACTTGAGCTGCTGGTTGCTGCTCTCTTTCTCTCATCATTAGATTCATGCTCTCTTGTAGAGTAGCCATCATTCTTGCCATCTCATTCATCCTTTCATTACTTTGCTACATATATGTCTCAAAATTGCTAGAACCTTCTTGGACATTTTCCTCCCCATCTTGCAAGTTCTGGTTTCTCCCACTACTCATGATCACAAACACAAACTCACAAAGAAAAGATTAGTAATAAACAAAATTCACTCAAAGTGTTTCGCTCTTACCTCACCTTTGTTGATTCTTCGATTGCACTTCAGAATCGAGGCTCACAAATCAATCTGCCAAGCACGTTCAAGGAAGTTAGAAACCTAATTCCTAGACACCTAGAAAAGAAACTCGACGATTTGGAGGCGACACAAGGAAATTTGTGTCACATTATTATCATAAACCAGAGTGTTGGAACAAGCAAATAACACTCCAGCAACGTAACGGAATCCAAAAAATGGTAGCTCAATCAAGAATTAGAAACAAAGAGGTAAAAATTTGACAATTCTGGCCAAAATGTATCAAAACCAACCCACCTTTAGCAAGTTGATTTATGGACCTATTGATTCTACCCAAGAAAGCTAGTGTCAAGTCTTCCTAAACTAAAGAAAATTTCGAATTCCCCTTTGCAATGGCAGCCCCCACAATTCGAACAAAAAAACAGCCCCAAAAAAAAATGGAAATTTTATGGCCTAAAAATTTTGATTGCTTCTAACCCACTTCAAACCAACCACGAAACCTTTAATTACTAAGAAACAGAAAAATTTTAGTTGGAGTACTTTTATACTCTTTTCTTTTTTTTATGGATAGATCACTATCTCTAGATCACCCCCCCCCCAAAATACTAAACGAAAATCAAGAAATAGAAGCTTAAACAGCACACGAATTATTGCAAACTCAAACGGAAAGATCCGTATACTTTAAAAATTGAAAACGAATTGACTATGGTGAAGTAGGTGAAAAATGATTTGGACTATGATGAAAAGGGGACACAAACGAATTGGGGTATGGGGAAAGAAGAAATTTCGAATAAAATAAAAGAACCCTAAAAAAATGAATTGAACAAATGAAGACTCTAACGGAAATAAAAACAAGCCCTAGAAAGACAGATAGATAAAGATTTACCTGTAATTGGCTCTGATACCAAATGACGCGGAACCCTATGGCAATGAAGGCCTCAAACCCCAACGCACGCTTCGATATAGGAATCCAAGAACAAGGATAAACCACCCTCTATAGCACCCAATGCTTAGCGAAGCAAGAACACTAATGACGGAAGGATTTGGAAGGACGGATCAGAAGAACACCACAATCAAAATTGATAAGTTAGTCTGATTCGTGATGCAATCAATGAAAGAAGCAAAATCTCTCACTCTCTCAAAGATGGCCGAAATGTGCATAAAAAGCAATCTGAATATAATTTTGTCAAAAGTTCCTCTTACAAGAAAATAAGGCTCTATTTATAGAAAAACAAATTAAAATTCGTAACTATCCTAACCCTAGTGAAAAAAGGAAAATTACAAAGTCAAAATCCTTGTCAAATAAGGAAAATATCATCCTAACCAACTAAGGAAAGAAGGATCCTTGTCAAATAAGGAAAATATCATCCTAACCAACTAAGGAAAGAAGGATCCTTGTCAAATAAGGAAAATATCATCCTAACCAAATAAGGAAAGAAGGATCCTTGTCAAATAAGGAAAATATCATCCTAACCTACTAAGGAAAGAAGGGAACCACATCCCATGTGCATGGGTGTGAACACAGCCCATGTGCATGAAAGAATAGGCTGCCCATGTGACAAAAGTGGTCCCAAAAAAACCTAATTTCGTCCAAGACCCATGTGCTTGCATGTGGGCTGCCTTCCTTACTCCTTCCTTGCTCCTCTAGCCCATTTTTAAAGCCTTATCTTCCATATAAACATTCAACATCACAATCAGCCTTTGTTGGTCTTCCAGCTCCATACTACACTTGTTTATTGCTAATTCAGTCACCTCCCTTGTAACAAAGTCTTGAACATGCAATCCAAGAGTGATGCCATACTTCCTTGCTTTATTCCTTGTCAATGGTCCTTGTTGTAGCACCAAAGGATCCTTGCCATGTTGGTTTACATCAGAATTACTCTATAGCATTGAGTTGTGTATGCTTACTTAGAGAGGGCTCCTGCATAATTACCTTTGTCTAGGTCCTAGTCAGTCTTAGAATATGCTTTGACAAACTTTTGAGGCAAAATTGAACTCTGCTTATTTAAGAGAGAAATTATCTAGGCATTGTTTGGCTAGCCAACAACTAGTATCCATCCAATTAAATATCAATCCCTAGTTGTCCTTTTGAGCCTTTATGAAATTTTAGCTTTCTTTTCATTGGCTTACAAACTCCAACAACCTACCTTGAGCTGTTGTGATACTTTTGACAAGTCTTATGATCACTAAGATGAAGAGGCAAGAAGATCAAAGAATGGAATGCATAGTCAAGACCATGAGGATAGTTGAAGTTCTCAAGACCATAAGGGTATTTGAAGTTCATCTAATATCTCCAATATATCAAGACAACATCAGAATAACAAATGATTTATCCCTGTTAAAGAAGATTTATGTCACTCCACTCATCCATTATTAGAAACCCAAGTTGGTACAAACAAGACAACTCTTTTAGAGCTAGAACCAAAAAAAAAGAAAGAAGAAAAAAAAAGAAGAAGAAAAAAAAAGAAAAAAGAAGAAAAAAAGAAAAAAAAAGAAAAAAAAAGAGTGGGAAAAAAAGAGAAAAAAAGAAAGATAAAACCTAGAAAGGCAATTCAGAAAGCCAACTGAGTTATCTTTTACCTAAAGTAGCAAAAGGCTTCCATTTAGTTTATAAGGATAGTTTGACTTGAATTGGTCTAACCCAACCAAAGATTCAATCAAAATCAGAGAAAAAGGAGAAAGACCATCCAGTTCCTAAAAGTTCTGTACTTGATAGTCTTACAAGGAAGAAGGACAAAATGATAAAAAGCTCAAAGAAAGGGAAGAGTAAGAAAATAAAGAGAGAGAAAAGGGAAATGAAGAAAAGAAATGAAGACTGTCCCAATCAAGATCCAGATTAATGCCAAGAAGATAGAAGGAATTTGGAGTCTAGCAAGATTGCTCCCAGCTGCCTAAAGTTTGAACAAGAAATTTATAGTGTGAAGGTTTGTCAATAGTGTCACACCAACACCAATCTCAAAATGGCTTTTATTTAACCCTTGTCCCTTATAGACCCCATTTCAAGCCTATCAAAGACCTATTGATCTCTCTTGGTAGGTAGAGTCTATTAGTGGAGATAGTTTGGATAAGCATGCATATGAGATAGACAATATTTAAACTCAAATGAGACCTTTGACCAAGTAATGTGTATGTGCCTATCTGAAGTGCAACAATTCTTGCTTAAATAGAAATGATTCCCAAGTTTAGTACGGTAACTAGGGTTGTCATGTTATAGATATGTTAATTTGAAAAATCAAGTCCTGAGGTAAATTGACATTAATTTGGCAAAACCAACATTTGATTTCAAAATCAAAATTCAAAATTGAAATTTAAAAAAAAATATCAAGTTAAGGGGGGTATGTTGAACTATAGAACCTCGAAGGACACATTGGACAAAGAAAATTTGAAAAGGATGTATCTCTACCACTTGGGGTCTCCGTTATTTATGTTTTCAATATCTCAAAGATAAAAGCCATAAATGTGAAACATTCTGTCATTCCAATGAAAGACCTGAATGAGCATCTGAAAGGAACCAATGAGAACACTTCAGCTGATCACCTTGGTATGTGAGTTGATGAAACCACTATATTGAATCAATGGGCATAGAAGACCCATTGGTTGAGGAAACTCCAGTCATTTTGCAAAAGAAAGGAAGAAATGCATGCTTGTGTGAAGAACTAGACAACACAAACATCAATCAGAGCCTGTATGAGAAAAATCATTGGGGGCAAGGGGAAGATATGAAGGCTAGATAAAAAAGAGAGTAGCAGTAAAAATACAAATTATATGTCATCATTATTATTTTTATCATTGTGATTATTGTACAATGTTACCTCAATTGACACAATATTCATACATCACTAAGAAGGAGGTGGTAGATCATCAAATAAAGCTCTAAAAAAATCATCACCTGTCGGAGGAGGAGGCAAATCACCTGTCTTAAGTCCACCCGAAGTACGAGCACCAGAATCTCTATTACCTTGGGGTTTTGATCTGTAACGGTCTTCATTGGAAGTAGCCAAAAGTCTCATCCCTTGAAACCAAAAGTCTCAAAAATTTTGCTCTGACTGATTGTACAAATTTTCAAAATGGGAAACCTGTTGACGACTAGCGACCAGCTCTTCTTTAAGTTTCTTATTTTGTTCTTCAAGCATCCACTGTGAGCCAGAAAGGAAAAGAGTAAGAGCATACATAATCATGCATACATATAGCATAAATTACCATGAAATAAGAAAACTTACCGGGTAATCGATATCAATACCCTGTGGATAAGATGGCATATCCGGTGGACTAGAATTAGCAAATGGAGCAGTAAAAGAAGGTCAAGTCTCATGATCAAATGGGCCAGCAGCCTGCAACAATCATTAAAAAAGTCAAAACAAGTTAAGAAAGAAGCGATTATAATGAAAAAATGGTAAAAGTGTGCTTAAGAAGTGCTAGCCCCGAGATGTGGAATAAACTCTCCTCCCTCTCCATGATGTTCCTCTTCATCTCTATCCTCATTTTCTTCAGAAATAAACTAGGTATAAGATGCACCCAGTGGATAGAGAAATGTTTCAACATCATAATCATGCCGGGCCAACCACCATGCATACTCCGGCATTGGTGTGATATTCAAGGTATATTTCAGGCAATGCATCGGGATCCTCCGCTGCTCGAGACCAAGAAACCACTCGTATACTCTCTGTGAGCGGGATTTTCGCCCCCACTCCCAGTGGAATGGTTCTTGCGACTTCAGCACTATTTAGGCTCGGGGCCTTAGAGAACACGGACCTAAGTCCGGAGAAAATGGAGTCGCCACCCGGATGGGCGGGGAAAAAAGAAAGGGGTGGATGACTCGATTCCTGAGGAATCCTCAACCCCCTAATGGGTTCGGAAAGTTGGGTACATGTGGGGAATGTGAGAAATGGCCCAGCACCGCCACAATGCCCGATTCATTGGAACCGGCCTCCTTTACAAGTCTTAATATTATAAAATTCTTAAATATAATAACATTATCCATATTACACACAATAATTAAAAGAAAGCATCAATATATTAAAATCAAAGCAATGTCCAAACAAAGCAAATAAATGGACACCCATCCAATGATGGAAACATGTCCTTACATCACATGCCTAAATAGGACACCCACCAAAAAGGTAGAAACATGCCCTTTACATAGGTTCTAAAATAGAAAAGCAAATTAAATTACATGATGTTTAACTAATGAGGTACCCACCAAGTGGAAACATACCTCTTACAACTTTTGGAAATCTAAATTAATTGATAAAAGTAAATAATCATTCATCATAAATAAATCATTCATCAAAGCTATTAATCAAAATATAAAATAAACATCCATCCATGATAAATTAAATAAATCAAGTATTAAAATTAAATAAATTAAAGCATAAGAAATAAATCAAAGCATAATCAAGTATGGAATTGAATAAAGCAAATAAAAGTCCAATTATGGCTACTGTGACTTTTTATGGAATTAAAATAAATTAGGGTTTTATATTTTAAAGGGTTGGTAAGACTCTTTGAATAACAAAATTAAGTTTGAATGATGATATCATAAAACTATGGTTTTAAACACTTTAAAAATACTTTAATTTGTGATTTTTGGTTATTGGGTTCCTAAGCTACTGTGTAAAATTTAGGTTTTTATGTTTTTATGTTTTTTAATGTTTTAAAAGGATTAGGGTTCATAAAAATTAGGGTTTAAGGTTTTAAAAGGGTTAGTATTCATTATTTTGAATTTTGGAAGTTGAATTTGGATTTGATATTTTGGAAGTAGGGTCACGGGTGGTGAATAATTTTTAATAATTTGGAAATCAATTTGATATTTTATGGAATTTTATGAACTTAAACAAGTGAATTAAAGTTTTTATAAGTAGAAAAGATGTTTTAGAAGACTTTTTGAATGAAATAGGACCTACTTTAAAATTTTAAAAGAAGCAGAATTTACATCTTAGTTTTGTTGAAAAATATGTTCAATTAGAGTTTTAAGGTTTTTAAGAAGAAAAAATAATAATTTTAAGCCTTTTGGAAGATAAACCAACGAAATAAGGTTTTTTTTTTTTTTTTGCTTTGGAAAAACTAAATTAAAGTTCAAAGGTTTTTAATTTTGATTTCATAGATTTGCTACTGTGTAAAAAAAAATAATTAAAGAAAATTAATTAACACATACCTTCTTTTGATGATTTCTCGAAAAAATTCTTCTTGGATGAACTAGCTCCAAAGACAAGCTTTTTTTGCTTTTGAATCCTCTAAATCGTGCTACTGCTGTTCCAGAAAAAAAATTTAATTGAATTTCTTCTTTTCCTTCCTTCATTTGGTTTCAAATTTTCCAAACTACTATAGGATTTTTGCCTCCCTTAAATTAATTGCCTTTGGTCCTTATTTATAGTGGTTTGAGGTTGTTTATTCCTAATTAGTTAAGGTAAGTAATATTAATAAAAAAAAGAAACCAAAACCTAATTGGATTAGGTTTCGAAAAATTTGCGCTGCCGAAAAAAATTCTGCGGCAGAAATCTGCAGCAGCGCACGCAGAGCGGGCCCGTAAGCTATTTTGCAGGTAGAAAATTTCTGCTTGCGAAATAGCACAGTGATTTCGCCTGCAGGAATTTCTCGCAGGCGAAATGCCCTCGGGTCAATCCCCACGGGCCGGCGCGATGATATTTTCGTCGCCGATTTTTTTGACTCCAATTTTTATTTTTTATTTTTATTTGTTTATTTCTATTTTTTATTAAAAAAATTAGATACTAAAGCAAAAATTATTTAATAAAAATTATTTTGGACCAATTAGACAACAAAAATCATTTTAGACTAAATAAAACATATTGGACCGGATTGGGTCAAAAATTAAGGGTCTAAAGTTTGCCCCCTGCTTGAATGATCTGAAACCTTAGTGAAAGAGAGTGAAAAGCAATAAGACTTAATTTTTGATGAAACGATTGAGGTTTTGGGTTCTAGACCTGGTTCGAGTTCTGGACTCAAGGATAATTCTAGGTTCTCGACCTAAAGAAAATTTGGGTTCTGGACCCGGTTCGAGTTCTGGACTCAAGGATAATTCTAGGTTTTGGACCTAAGGAAAATTTGGGTTCTGGACCCAGTTCGAGTTCTGGACTCAAGGGAGATTCTAGGTTCTAGACCTAAGAAAAATTTGGGTTCTGGACCCGGTTCGAGTTCTGGACTCAAGGATAATTCTAGATTCTGGACCTAAGGAAAATTTGGATTTTGGACCTGGTATTGGGTACTTGGACCCGAGATTGATTTGATTTGGGTACTTGGACTCGAGATTGATTTTATTTGGGTACTTGGACCCGAGATTGATTTAATTTGGGTACTTAGACCCAAGATTGCGTACTTAGACCCGAGATTGATTTGATTTGGGTACTTGGACCTGAGAATGGATACTTGGACCCGAGCTTGGGTACTTGGACCTGAGAATGGGTGCTTGGACCCGAGATTGAGTTTGACTGACCCTTTATCATTTGAGAAGTCTGACTGCTCCGGTTGTTTTTTCTTTGGTTCTTCTTTATTCTTGGCTTAGGATGGGACACGGCCAAGCTTGTGGCCGTGTCATGTGACAAGGCTAGTGGCTTGGCCGTGTTGCCTACCAGTGTCACCTACTGCTTCCCTTCTCTCTTTGCTTGGTCTTTCTTGGCTTTGCCCTTTAGGTGAGACACAGCCAGTGGCTTGGCCGTGTCTCCTGCCCGTGTCATGTTCTGCCAAGATTTCCTTTGAGGTGACACGGCCAAGCTTGATTTGGCTTGGCCATGTCTTGCTTGATCCATGTTCTTCTTTCCTTGTTTTGATCTTCCAAGGGAGTTTTTGCACTTTAGCCACTTCCCTTGCATTGCTTTTCCTTTTTTCTCCAATTTTGATTGGATCTTATATCCTCTCCTTGCCCCCAAGGATTTTTTCTTTCATGCAAGCTTTGATTGATGTTTTTTTGTCTAGTTCTTTGCATAAGCACGCATTTCTTCTCTTTGTAAAGTGACTGGGGCTTCCACAAGCGAATAGGCTTTCCATGCCCCCTTGATTCAATATCTTCTTTTGATTCTTTAATTCGCAGGGTGTTTGCTATTCATTAAGACAAAAAAGTGCGATGTAATATGCTCATGTATGCATGATATGCATGAATAATACTTACATTTGTTCCATCGACTCACAGACCGAGGTGATTAGCAGAAGTGTTTTCAATGGTTCCTTTTTGATGCTCGTTCAAGTCTCGCATTGAAATGATCAAAAGCTTTGCATTTGGCTTTTATCTTCAAGATGTTGAAAACATGAGTGGTGGAGACCCTAAGCAGCAGAGTCAGGGATGTATCCATTTCAAACTATGTTTCAGCTTGTCAGTTGGTAGTTTCTTCATGACCTTGCCAATAATCAATTCAACATACTTCCCTTAACTTGAAGGCTTTGTATGACAAAACACTCTTTTTTTTCCTTTTTTTTTTTGAATTTTGATTTTGAAATCAAATGTTGGCTTTGCCAAATCGATGTCAATGTACCTCAGGACTTGATTTTTCCAAATTAATATATCTATAACATGACAACCCTAGTTACCGTACTAAACTCGGGAATCATTTCTATTTAAGCAAGAACTGTTGCACTTCAGATAGGCACATACACATTGCTTGGCCAAAGGTCTCATTTGAGTTTAAATATTGTCTATCTCATATGCATGCTTATCCAAACTATCTCCACTAATAGACTCTACCTACCAAGAGAGATCAACAGGTCTTTGATAGGCTTGAAACGGGGTCTATAAGGGACATGGGTTAAAGTGGAGGCCATTTTGAAATTAGAGCTGGTGTGACACAATGGACAAACCCTCACACTATAAATTTCTTGTTGGAACTTTAGACAGTTGGGCAATCTTTCTAGACTCCAAATTCCTTCTATCTTCTTGGCATTAATCTGGATCTTGATTAGGACAGTTTTTGCGCTTGCAAAAAGTTTAAGACCCAAATCTGTTTCTTTTCTTCTTTTCCCTTTTTTCCTCTTTATTTTTCTTACTCTTCCCTTTTCTTTCTCTTTCCTTACTCTTCCCTTTCTTTTATCATTTTGTCCTTCTTTCTCGTAGGACTATCAAGTACAGAACTTTCAAGAACTGGATGGTCTTCCTCCTCTTTCTTTGATTTTGATTGAATCTTTGGTTGTGTTGGGACCAATTCAAGTCAATCCATAAAATGGAAGCCTTTTGTTGTCTTAGGTAAAAGAGAACTCAGTTAGCTTTTTGAACCACCTTTTTAGATTTTATCTTTCTTCCTTTTCTTTTTTTTTTTCTTTTTTTTTTCTTTTGTTTTCTTCTTTTTTCTCTTTTTTTGTTTTTTTAGCTCTAAAAAGAGTTGTCTTGGTTTGTACTAACTTGGGCTTCCAATAATGGATAAGTGGAGTAACATAAATCTTCTTTAATAGGGATAAATCATTTGTTACTCTGATGTTGATGTTGATATATTAGAGATATTAGGAAAACTTTAACTACCCTTATGGTTTTGAGAACATCAACTATCCTTATGATCTTGAGAACTTCAACTATCTTCATGGTCTTAAGAACTTCAACTATCCTCATGATCTTGACTAATCATTGTTTTCTTTGATCTTCTTGCCTATTCATCTTAGTAATCATAAGATTTGTCAAAAGTATCACAACAGCTCAGGGTAGGTTATTGGGGTTTGTAAGCCAATAAAAAGAAAGCTAAAATTTTATGAAGGCTCAAAGGGACAACTAGGGATTGATATTTAATTGGGTGGATACTAGTTGTTGGCTAACCAAACAATGCCTAGATCATTTCTCTCTTAAATAAGCAGAGTTCAATTTCGCCTCAAAAGTTTGTCAAAGCATGTTCTAAGACTGACTAGGACCTTGACAAAGGTAATTATGAAGGAGCCCTCTCTAAGTAAGCATACACAACTCAATGCTATAGAGCCATTCCCTCGCCTAGTAAAGTAATTCAAGTCATGATGCATAAATATATTAATTCATGAATTATCAAGCTAGATTCCTCATTGGTCGAGCATCAAAATGAACAAAGACCAACAAAAATTTTGATGAAAGTAATTTATTCAAACAACTTTAAATTTGAAAAACACAATAGTTCCAAAATATTAAATAAAGTAAGATTGAAAAGCAACATTCAAGCTAAGGAAAGTTCATTGAGTTAGGCTTCTTTTCCTTTCACATATTCAATATCCCCATCTTGAAAGGATGATAAAACAAAATCTTCTTCCAATCCTTTTCCCACCATGAAGGTTGCCCGTGGAGGTACTCTATTGAACCTTGGTAATGGATTGTCTTTGGTGTTGGGCTTATCTGGCTCGGGTAGCTTGCCACTATTGATTAGGTCTTGGATCTCATGCCTTAATCAGGTACATCTATCAGTCTCATGTCCTTTAGTATGATGAAATTGACAAAAAGCCTTAGTATCAAATTTTGGGGATAATCGACTAGGTAAAGGTCGAGGAGCCAATGGTTGTAACAACCCTTTCTTTTGTAGCTTATTGAAGACCCAAGATAAAGGCTTCCCTAGATCTGAAAACTTCCTTCTATTTGCTTGACCGGTTACATTAACATCAACTTCTTTTTGTGTGCTTTGATTGTTAGGCTGGTTGTTCCCTTTCTCATTCCTTCTTTTGAAAAGCGATTCTTCTCCCTTTCCCACTCTTCAATTTGTAGACCAGCTTGGAGAAGATCTTTGAAATCACGGATGAGTGTATGAGACATCCTCTCATGAAGATTAGGTAACACCCCTCTCACAATCATCCTTATTTGATCGGATTCATCGGGCCTCTTCTTGAGTAAAGCGGCCTTGTTTCTCCATCGCTTCACATAGTCCACAAAATTCTCATTTGGCCTTTGTCTAATGGACTCCACTTCCATTAAAGTAACTTCTAACTCAACATTATATCTGTATTGTTGGATGAAGGCTTTGTAAAGTAGAACCCAACTCTTTTGTGTTCCATCATCTAAGGTATTGAACCAATTTTGGACAACAGGGTCCAATGAGAGCATGAAGTATCTTAGGGTTTGAGCTTTAGTAGCTCAGGAAGATTGCATGGCAGTGATATACTGCTTCATATGAAGATGGGGATTTCCAGTGCCATTGTACTTAGTAAAGGAAGGCATCTTGAACTTATAAGGGACCTCATCAACTTGTTCAAAAAGTTTGTCGATCTTAGACTTCTCTTCGGTTTTTAGCTTCTTCTCAAATTTCTTTTCTAAATCAGCAATCATCTTTTCAACATCGGATGTCTCGGTCTTTTCAATAGTTGCCTTCTCAACAGCCTTCGGTTCTTTCTTCTTTTCTTGAACCTCTTGGTAGTATTGAGCCCAATCATCATCATCATCAATGATCACCTTTTCATCATTAAAAGCTGCTTCATCAATTTTAGCCTTCCCCTCGACTGTCTTGGTGCTAACAGATGCTTCAGCATTGTTTCCTAAAATTGCGGCTAGTATATTCTTTATGGTCTCAGCCATGGCCTCTTTTATTTCTTCCATCTTGGCGTTGAGGGCCTCATCCACCATTCTTTGGATTTGTTCGGGTTCCATTATTTTTGGTGAGCAAGTGATTGAGTCGTTGCTAGACACTTCATATCCGGCGTAAGTCGGATTGTTGTAAGCTTTTGAACTTTCGTAATCCAGGGTTGTGAGCCAAAGAGGATCAATGATATGAGATGCAAATGTATGCATGTATGCATGTATGCACAAACAATCAACAGATAAAAATAGGACATTCCTTCCAACCTTATAACATCCATACACGAATGGCGAGTCTCTTTTCCTAGGTATATGGTTAACAAAATACCAACATGGGGTATCTTGCTTTCGAATAATTCCCTCGGACGTTTCAACCAATAGTTGTATTTTTTAAAAATGGGAATCAATCCATGATAATTCCTATTAATTAGGTTTTAATTCATTCAACCAACTATAATAGCTTTTATGCTATATTGGATTAAAACTAAATTAAGAGGTTTACTATAAATAGATTTCTCACTTGAAAAAGTAACTAATGATTCATGCCAAAAACAAGCCCATGGTTAATTTGTTCTTAGTGTAAACTAGGCCCACAATTGGTTTTTGGTATTTCATAATTGACCTAAATATTTTTGCAAGCTCTTTGTAAAAAATGGTTGGGTGAAAATAGTTTTGTTTCCAAGCCCATTGTAAAAGAATTTAGAAAATTGGATTTTGGGCTTAGTATTTGGGCCATGGGCCAAAGAATTTATTTATTTATTTTTTAGAAAAGTATTATGTCCAAAGACCATCTTGAAAGATTTTAAAAATATTTTTAGTCTTTTGAATTTTAGAGAAAAGTTTATTTTGAGCTTACAATATACTTAGGTCATATTAGAAAAAAGAACAAACCAAATAAGCCATGATTTAGACTAAGATAAACTAACCATAGCCAAACAACATGCATTTGGGGAAAAACCTAAGGAAAGTAACTAGGCCAATTACATGAGCTTTAGTCTTTGGGTTAAAAGGCTTAGGTTCCCATAGCAAGTATATACCAAATGGTACGAGGCTATGAGTGGTTATGCCATGCTCGATCTCCATACCTTGAATGAAAGTATGGTATCCCTTACATAACATAACACGGGTGTCCTAACTCACACACACGATGCAATCTAAGATGATGCAATGGATAATATCATTATAAGAAAGAATAGAATAATATAAAGACCAACAGAATCAACTTCTCCTGTCCCCAGTGGAGTTGCCACTGTGAGCGGGGATTTTTGCACCCACTCCCGGTGGAATGGTTCTTGTGACTTCGGCACTGTTTAGGCTTGGGCCTTAGAGAACACGGACCTAAGTCTGGAGAAAATGCAGTTGCCACCCGGACGGGCCTGGAAAAAAGAAAGGGGTGGATGACTCAATTCATAAGGAATCCCCAACCTCCTAATGGGTTCTGAAAGTTGGATACGTGTGGGGAAGGTGAGAAATGGCCCAGCACCCCCACAACGTCCAGTTCATTGGAACCGGCCTCCTTTACAGTTCTTAATATTATAAAATTCTTAAATATAATAACATTATCCATATTACACATAATAATTAAAAGAAAGCATCAATATATTAAAATCAAAGCAATGTCAAAACAAAGTAAATAAATGGACACCCATCCAAGGATGGAAACATGTCCTTACATCACATGCCTAAATAGGACACCCACCAAAAAGGTAGAAACATGCCCTTTACATAGGTTCTAAAATAGAAAAGCAAATTAAATTACATGATGTTTAACTAATGAGGTACCCACCAAGTGGAAACATACCTCTTACAACTTTTGGAAATCTAAATTAATTGATAAAAGTAAATAATCATTCATCATAAATAAATCATTCATCAAAGCTATTAATCAAAATATAAAATAAACATCCATCCATGATAAATTAAATAAATCAAGTATTAAAATTAAATAAATTAAAGCATAAGAAATAAATCAAAGCATAATCAAGTATGGAATTGAATAAAGCAAATAAAAGTCCAATTATGGCTACTGTGACTTTTTATGGAATTAAAATAAATTAGGGTTTTATGTTTTAAAGGGTTGGTAAGACTTTTTGATTAACAAAATTAAGGTTTGAATGATGATATCATAAAACTAGGGTTTTAAACACTTTAAAATACTTTAATTTGTGATTTTTGGTTATTGGGTTCCTAAGCTACTGTGTAAAATTTAGGTTTTTATATTTTTATGTTTTTTAATAATTTAAAAGGGTTAGGGTTCATAAAAATTAGGGTTTAAGATTTTAAAAGGGCTAGTGTTCATTATTTTAAATTTTGGAAGTTGAATTTGGATTTGATATTTTGGAAGTAGGGTCACGGGTGGTGAATAATTTTTAAGAATTTGGAAATCAATTTGATATTTTATGGAATTTTATGAATTTAAACAAGTGAATTAAAGTTTTTATAAGTAGAAAAGATGTTTTAGAAGACTTTTTGAATGAAATAGAACCTACTTTAAAATTTTAAAAGAAGCAGAATTTACATCTTAGTTTTGTTGAAAAATATGTTCAATTAGAGTTTTAAGGTTTTTAAGAAGAAAAAATAATAATTTTAAGCCTTTTGGAAGATAAACCAACGAAATAAGGTTTTTTTTTTGCTTTAGAAAAACTAAATTAAAGTTCAAAGGTTTTTAATTTTGATTTTATAGATTTGCTACTGTGTAAAAAAACAATTAAAGAAAATTAATTAACACATACCTTCTTTTGATGATTTCTCCAAAAACAATTCTTCTTGGATGAACTAGCTCCAAAGACAAGCTTTTTTTTTGCCTTTGAATCCTCTAAATCGTGCTAATGCTGTTCCAAAAAAAATTTGAATTGAATTTCTTCTTTTCCTTCCTTGATTTGTTTTCAAATTTTCCAAACTACTCTTGGATTTTTGCCTCCCTTAAATTAATTGCCTTTGGTCCTTATTTATAGTGGTTTGAGGTTATATATTCCTAATTAGTTAAGGTAAGTAATATTAATAAAAAAAAGAAACAAAAATCTAATTGGATTAGGTTTCGAAAAATTTGCGCTGCTGAAAAAATTCTGCCGCAGAAATCTGCGGCAGCATGCACGGACTGGGCTCGTAAGCTATTTCGCAGGCAGAAAATTTCCGCGTAGGCTATTTCGCAGGCAGAAAATTTCTGCGTGCGAAATAGCACAGTGATTTCGCCTGCAGGAATTTCCTGAGGGCGAAATGCCCACGGGCCCGCGCAACGATTTTTTTTTTGCCGATTTTTCCGACTCCGACTCTGACTCTGACTCCGACTTTTATTTTTATTTTTATTTTTTGATATTTATTTGTTTATTTCTATTTTTTATTAAAAAAAATTAGATACTAAAGAAAAAATTATTTAATAAAAATTATTTTGGACCAATTAGACAACAAAAATCATTTTAGACTAAATAAAACATATTGGAACGGATTGGGTAAAAAATTAAAGGTCTACACTCTCTCTCCAAGAAACCAGCCACTAGACACAGGGCCGGCAATGACTCGGCGAGTATGTTAAAAAGGCAGTGCGACATTCATGGAGAAAGTTTAGTTTGTTCGCTCTTCTGTATTCCACTGGCCAAATTCACCTACAAAATGACATAAGGTAAGTAAACTTCCATATAAATTTTAAAGTATACTAATGCTATTTTACCTGGTCCCAGGTTAAGTAGCTCAAGACAAAGCATTGGGTATGCACATGGTGAAAGCCAGGAACTTCTACATTGACAACTAGAAATTTAATCTCGGATACCTGACTCTCTCTCGGGAAATGCCAGGCACCCTCACAAGATTATGCTCATATGCCCATGCCTACAACAACAATAAAAATCAAATTCGTGCAAGAATAAGAATGGAATTGACATTGGTGGAAGAAGAGTACCTCGACAACCACCATAAAGCCGACAAAAGACTTTTTATTTTTGCAAATTTTGTCAAGACCATGGTAAAGACAGGCAAGACCAGTCTCACCCCAACCGTAAAGTGGTACCATCCTCATATAAGTAAGGCCCCTCAACACTTACAAATGGATGGCGGATTCGATGCTGCCTAAAATGGTCGACCCAAGCAAATAAAGCAAAAATCCTGGAGCATACTGTTGGGCTGTGTCTCTGTGAACCCGTCCTTCGTAATTCATCAAATAACTACGAATTGGCTCGATTTTTATCTTGAAAGGCCCTTTAAATTATGGTTCCATACCAATTAATTGTTGGATTTCTTCAAATGTCAGAATATCATTGGTAAGAGGAACCGAAAGACCATCATACCGAATGCCGGTTATAGCAGCAAAGTCAACCGTACCAATTGTCATCTCTCCAATGGGCAAATGAAAAGTATGAGTTGTATCCAACCATCGTTCTGCAAGCACCTGGACCACACTCTGGTCTATCGGATACTCCTCGGATGGTATTTGCAAGATGAAGCTCTCAAAACCACAATTTTGGATAATCTGCCTTACCCGAGAAGGCGCTACATCATACCATTATCGAGCTTTATAGACACACCCTCCGCCTCGAATAGCGCAACGATCATGCTAACATGGAGCCAGGTAAGTTAACACGAGGTAAGTATATCATTATATCAATACCACCAATTTTTAGGCTAAATTAATTTATATTCTATTTACTTAGATTCTTAAATTAATATATTTTTCTTAAATTTTCTAAAAAAACTAAAAAATATATATGAAAAAAAAAATAAAAAAACAGAAAATATAAAGAAAAAAACAAACAAACAAACAAAACAAAAAGAAAAAGAAAAATGAAGAAAAAAAACAAAAATATATGAAAAGAAAAAAACAGAACAGAAAATATAAAGGAAAAAACAAATAAAATAAAAACAAAAAGAAAAAATGAAAAAATGAAAAAAAAAAACAGAGAATATATATATATATATATAAGAGAAGAAAAAACAACAAAAATAAAAAAATAATTTGTTGTTAAAATAAAATAATTACCTTGCTCTTTTGATTTGAACTACGATAGAGTGACATTCCAGGTAGATTTATATTTTCATTTTCATGCTGCCGAATAAACTGCAATAACTCAGCATTAGATCGAGTTTCTGATCTTGAAGCATGTATTTTTCCAAAACTGTATGATAAACTCTCTAAAATGAAAGGCTTATAGCTATGAATGAATGAAATGAAGAAGTTTGCTGTGAATGAAATGAATAAATCGATCGTTTATATAGAAGAACGGCAAAGGAAAAAATAAATTTCAAAAAGTAAATTTCACTATTGATGAATAGTAAGTTACTATTTATAAATAGTAGGTTACTATTTATAAATAGTAAATAGTGCATGAACAGTGACTACACAATAAATAAATAGGAAACTCAATTATTCAATTTAATCATTCAAATACTTATGTGTATATAAATATTTTTTACTTTTAAAATATTTTTATATACAGGGGGCAAGGAGAAGATATGTGCATGTGCATGCTAAAAATTAGCTAAATTTTTTGCAAATTCCTTTAGTATACTACTAACTATAATTATCCTTAGGTCCAGAACCTAAAATCTCTCTTATGTCTAGAACTTAGCTCGGGTCCATAACCCAAATTACCCTTAGGTCCATAACCTAAAATTTAACTTAAGTCCAGAACTTAGCTCGGGTCCAGAACCCAAATTATCTTTAGTTCTAGAACCTAAAATATCTCTTAAGTCTAGAACTTAGCTCGGGTCCAGAACCCAAATTATCCTTAGATCCAGAACCTAAAATTTTTCTTAAGTCCAGAACTTAGCTCAGGTCGGGTCCAGAACCCAAATTACCCTTAGGTCCAGAACCTATAATCTCTCTTAAGTCCAGAACTTAGCTCGGGTCCAGAACCCAAATTACGCTTAGGTCCAGAATCTAAAATCTCTTTTAAGTCCAGAACTTAGCTCGGGTCCAAAACCCAAATTACCCTTAGGTCCAGAACCTAAAGTTATCCTTGAGTCCAGAACTCGAACCGGGTCCAGAAACCAAAAACTCAACCATCTCAGAGAAATTAAGTCTTATTGCTTTTCACTCTCTTTTGCTATAGTCTCAGATCGTTCAAGCTGGGGGCAAATTGTAGACCCTTAATTTTTTACCCTGGTTCGATATTTTTTATATAGTCAAAAATAATTTTTGTGGTATTTTAATTAAATAGTATTTATTTTAGTATTTATTATTTATAATTTTTAATAAAAATAAAAATGGTAAAGTTAATAAAATAATAATAATAATAATAAATAAATAAATAAGAATCGGCGAAGAAAAAAATTCGTCGCCGAAAATTAGCTTGGCCAGGCCAATTCGCCCCCAGGAATTTCCTGCGGGCGAATGGCCTTGGGAATTTTCTGCGGTGAATTGGCTGGCCACCCAGTGCCCACCCTCAGCAACTCGGTCTCTCGCAGTTTTCGCCAGCAATTTTTTCTCCAGAGCAATTTTCCAACGCAGTTTCTACCGAAACCAAATTCTATTTTGTTTTGGTTTCTTTTCCTAATTGGTTTTAATTTCCTAGAACAATTAGAAATTGGTTTATGATTTTTCCTATAAATAACACATTAAAACACAGAATTAAGGGACTTTAATTGGATCGGAAAAAATTGTTTTATAAAGAGACAAAAAAACCCTAGCACAAGAGATATTAGCTACAAGAAGCAATCAACAATCCATTCAAAGGCAGCAACACTGCCTTTGTCATTGTTCATCCAGAAATCAATTTTGGTGGAACCAACGAATGGAGGTTTGATTATAAATCCTTGCTTCGATTATATTTACAATATTATTGCCATGTTTTCTTTTAAATACATCCATAATTGATTTTTTCAGTAACCTAAGTTATTAAACTTGGTAATATATTCATCTAGTAACCTTAATCAATGATCAAAACTTCAAAACCCTAAAACTATTTTTCTCTCTTCAGAAACCTTAAAACCCTAAAGTATTTCTTCCCCATTTTCAAAACTTCAAAAACCCTAAACTACTCTTCTGTTTCTAAAAACCTTAAAAAAAACCCTAAATTGTTTCTTCTGTTTCCAAAAACCTTAAAGACCCTAAAACTATTCTTCTGCTTTTAAAAGCTTTAAAACTATAAATTGTTTTTCCGAACTATTTTCATCTAAACCATAATCTTTTGTCCAAAATTTCCAAATATTTTCTTAAATCCCCAAACCCTAATATTCTTTACGTTTTCTAAAAATCATAATTATTTTTTATTAAACTCTAAACTATTTTCTTAAATCCTAAAATCAAATATGTTTTCTAAAATATCAAAAAACCCTAATTCTCTCAAAACTAATACGGTAAACCCTAGTTTTCCTAAACCCTAATCCTTAAAACCTTAAAGTCTTATGACAAATAAATCTAAACCTTAAAACTCAATAAAGTAAACCTAAAATCACAATCCAATAACCATGATATTACCCCTAACCCCTAATTTGATTAACCAAAAGCTTTACTACTCTCTTAAACGTATAATTTAACATCCTAAAATTTTTGAAAATTTCTAATTTTTGGAAAATTGGATAAAATAAATTATAATTTAAAAGAATAAATTAAAATAATGGTTTTAAATGAAAAATGAAGGGATTTTAAATGAAAAAGTGGAATATATATGTGATATATATGCAAAATATACATAACATATATAAAAGTCAATACTTTTTAAAAGAAAAGGGTATTTTGGTAATTAAATCTTATAAATTCAAAATTAATAAAATAATTCAAAAACAAATTATTTTTGAATGGAAGAGGGAAATTAGAACTTTTAATTTATTAAAAAAATAATTAAAAAATTAAATAATAAATTATTTTAATATATATATGTGTGTGTTTAAAAAAAAAAAGATGAAAGGAAAAGAAATATAAAAGTCTTCATCTTCTTCTTCTTCTTCTTCAAAGACGTTTTCCATGGGAGCTTGAAGACCAAGGATTTTGCTTCTTCCATACTCCATAATTTGAAGGAATTAACAAGTTTCAAGTGGATTTTTAGTGATTTCCACCAAAACTAATAAGTTTCCATCTCTTTTCTTTGAATTCCTTGGAAATTTGGATTATGTGAGAATTTAGATTTTTATGTAGTATGTTATAATTGTTGGAATTGGTGTGTATGATGTTATTTTGGGTAGTTAACAATGATTCTAAGGTTAGATTGAAGAGATGATGGAGTTTGGTTAAAAAATGGTGAAGAGAAAGAATTTAGGGTTATGAATTTTTGGGGTTTTGAAAACATGAACTTTAATTGTGCGAATTGGTTCTAAATGAGTTGTTTTGATTCATAAACAAGTATTTTAAAGTCAAATATTGGATTTGGTGGTGTTGGGTTGGAGTTTGAGAATGGAAGTGGAGATTTAGGGTTTTGGAAAAGTGATTTTCCAAAGTGGTTGAATTGTGTGATTTTATTTGTTTAAGCATGTTGTTTAGTGTTAAAAGTGATGAATATAAGCTTAGAATGAGTAATGGATTGTATTGGAGTGGAAAACCTTCAATGGGGGAAGGTTATGCCATTTTTGAGATTTTGTGTATAAGAATGTATTTTTATAATGTAAATGATTTAAATGTATTAAAATATGTTTTTAATAATATAAATAAACTTAAAACACTAATTTAATTGTAGCAGAATGAAATTCTAATGTTTAAGTAAGGAAAGGCTAAATTTTTGAAAATTTGTAGGAGTGATGTGTAATTATGGTTTAATGTTGGAAATGCCATTAAATGTGATACTAAATGATTATTTGTTATCACGTTTGGTTTAGGCTTTGAGGGAGGTTGACTTGCTTCATCCAAGTGGTGAAGGGCAAGTTGGAAAGAATGGATTGAAGGTTGTTTTTAGCTTGCTTTGGGTTGCTAGTGGAGGTATATACAAACTTTGAATATAATGTCTATATTTGCATAACATTTGGACTTAACACATTTTGGTTGGAAAATGTGTTAAGCTACTTGGTTCATTGATTGTGTATGAATAATGTGATATGACATTTGTATGTGTTAAATGCATTGTGAAAAGCCATTGATAATGGCTAAATTGTTTAAAATGTGAAATATGCATATTATGTGAAAATACCCAAAGTAATTGGGTAATGTGTTGTGAATGCAAAAATGAGATATGTGTAATAATGAAATGAATTGATATTGATAAAAGTGAGAAAAGTGAGAAAAATGAGAAAGATGTGAAAAATGAGAAAAGTGAGAAAAAAATATGAAAATAAGACAATGTGCCTAGATTGAATATGTGAAAATGAGAAAGAGATTGATAATGAGAAATATGAATAAATTGTGTGCCTAGTATGTTATTCAATTTTCAGAGTTCTGGGTTTGGCGGCATGCCTATGATTGCCTACGGGCTAGACGTTGGAATGGTGAAAAGATTGGGTCGTAAGCCAGGCCAGTTGATAAATATGATGTTTTTGGGGTGAAAAGACTGGGTCGTAAGCCTAAAAAACTGTAGCAGTCTAGCCGGGTTGAGGACCAAAATACTGGGGCCTAAGGGTCTAGCCAGGTTGAGGTCCAAGAGACTAGGGCTGTTACATTATCCATGGATATATTGCCTACGCGGCTAGACACATGGTGTCATTATGGACCAAAGCAGTAACTTTGAAATTTGAATAGCATATTAGATCCTTTTTGGGCCCATGCTTGTCTTTATTTTAATGTGAATTATGAATTATGAAATATTTGAAAAATATAAGAAAGTGGAATGATGTGACATCTATATGCATTATGCATTGGCATTGCATTGAGTTTTATTGTTATTATCAAAGTTTGTACCACTAGACTTCGGCTTAGCGCAATTGTTTCCATCGTGCAGGTGACAGGGTAGACTCAGCTGAGCTAGAAAGTTCTTCTAGACCAGGTCGGGTCTAGACTTGCAGTTGAGTTGCTATCGAGATCAGAAACACTACTAGCAGCATGTATATATTCTTATGATATTGTACATTTTGAGGATTATGCATAATAAATTATGTTTTGAATTTTACATATTGTATGTTATAAAGAATGTTTGGGTCAATATATTTGAAATGGGAGAGTAAGTGTGTTTTAAATTACATATATCTATATGTATAAATGTTTGAGAAACTTGGTGAAATTGAGAAGTATGGTTGAGATGGTGATTGGAAATTATTTAGGAGTGTTTTCTTTTTGCAGGTTGTGTTTTGATAAATTTTGGGATGTCCAAAATACAGATAAAACTCTGGCGAATTTTTTTCCAAAGATATATATATATATATTATTTGTTTTGGGTTCTTATAACAAGTAAAGAATATTTGTATTCTATTTAATTTTTATATATTTAGAATTTGAAATTTTAAATTGGAAATGTGAAAAATTTATTAAACTAGTCTGTGACATTTTTGTACCGTATATGCGTATTTTACATATGCTGAAAATATGTATTGTACGTACATAGGGTATAAGGGTGTTACATATTGATAAGAGTGTTTTTATACTTGTTTTTAGTATGATTTCTATGTGTTTTTAGTTAATGTTTCATTTCATTTTGGTTTAAAGTTTGTTTTAAGTGTTTGTTTTAGGTCAAAGTGCAAAAACTCCCATGGATGATCAAAACAATGAAGAAAAAGCATGAAGCAAGTAAGACATGGCCAAGCCAAAGCAAGCTTGGCCATGTCCCTCAAAGTAACTTGAAGGCAGTAGCTAACACGGCCAAGTGACATGCCCAAGTCACTGGCCATGTCTCACCCAAAGAACAGAAACCGAAGAACCAAGCAAAGAAGGAAAAATGATAAAATAGAAGCTGACACTGGCAGGTGACACGCCCAAGCCAGTGGCCGTGTCATATGACATGGCCACAAGCTTGGCCATGTCCCATGTCTAGCTAAATAATAAGAGAAGAAAAGAAATGATCCAGAAGCCAACACACCCAGGTGACACGCCCAAGCCAGTGGCCGTGTCACATGACACAGCCACAAGCTTGGCCTTGTCACCCTTGGAAACAAAGACAAGCAAATTGATGAAGCTAGAAGCAAAATATGACACACCCACATGACATGGCCAAGCCACTGGCCATGTCACATGACACGGCCAGGAGCTTGGCCGTGTCACCTAGAAGAAAATAAGGAAAGAAAGGGCAGAAGGTGACACGGCCAGTAAGCTTGGCCGTGTCACCTAAGGCAACTTTGAAATGTTCAAATTCTTTTGCAGACAAGTGAGAAACAAAGACTAGTTTTGGTCAAAAGTAACATTAGAAAAGAAAAGCTTGCCTAATTTGAGGAAAAGAAAGATTGAACAAAGGGAATGTGGGAGACAAGGTGAGTTGGAGGTGAGTTGGAAGATTGACTTGAGCTTTGGAGGGAAATAAAAAGAGAAGAAGAGGGAGTTTTTGGGGGATATTGATTTTTCTAGAACTTGAAAACGTGAGAGTTGGAACAAAGGAGAAGGAGCCAACAACTGAAGCAAAGAGGAGGGTTTTGAGCTGAGTTTGAAGAAGGAGATACATCTTGTACAAGTCCTAAACCAAGAATCAAGGATTGAAGTGAAGAAATACAAATTATTCGCCATGGATTGTTTGGTTTCTTTTACTCATTTATCTTGCTCTGTTTTTCTAGTTTTGAACATGAACTAATTCCTTCTCTATCTAGATATTGATGAACCCTAGCTTATTTGTATGGATTGAATAATTGTATTTAGTTGAATAATTTGATAGAGTTGTTTTATTCTTATGATGCTTAATGATTTATTTCCAATTGATAATAGCATGCTTATTGATTGGTTGCCATTTTCATATTATTGACTTGAGAAAGCTTGATATGAATTGATTACTCATGAGGGTTGAGGATTGATTGGGGTGCTAGAGATAGACTTACAGGATCCTTTGGTTTATAGTTCCTTGTTCTTAATGCATGATCTATTTAATTGTGTTTGAGAAGAGATTCCGGCACTCTACTTAGCGATTAGGGATTAATTCACTCGAGAGAGGTTTTAGTCTAATTTAGAGGAATGCCAACTCAACTCTATTGAATGATTTAACTGAATTGATTGTTCATAAATATCATTGAGGCTAGGGGGATTCAATATCTGGATAGCATTATTATCATCAATCCTATTTGCATAACATTTAATTTCCTTTACTTCCAATTGTTAAATTAGTTGTTTTTAATTACAAAGCATCACAAAACTATTAATTTGCTAAACAATGGTTAAGGTTTGAACTAGTACTTGGCCTTGTCCCAGTCGAACGATAACTAACTCACTACTTTATTACTTGGGCGACCCGTGCAGGACAACGGTTTCAATATTAGTAATATAATCAAAACTGTTGATTTAGTTTTTATTTTCATTTGATTTTGACATTGGTTCTTGCTTGTCTATTATTATTTTAGGTATTCCTCCCTGTTTATGACCAGAGGTAATTCATCCCAATTGTTTGAGTTAGACCCAGAGCTAGAAAGAACATTAAGGAGAAAGTGAAAGGAAGAAGGGGAGGTAGTTCTGGAAGACGCAGAAACAGAAATAAATCTGGAAATAGACGAAGAAGAAGAGTTTGAAGTGATGGAAGGAGCTGGACCAAGAACAATGTAGGAGTTTACTAAGCCTAATATCAATGGAGCTGAATCTAGTATCCGGAGGCCAACAATTGTTGCAAACAACTTTGAAATAAAAGCAAATGTAATTCAAATGGTGTAGCAGACTTGTCAATTCGATGGGTTTCTTGATGAAGATCCTAATGCACATATTTAGAATTTTCTGGAGATATGTGACACTTTTAAGATAAATAATGTCTTAGATGATGCAATTAGGCTAAGGTTGTTCCCATTTTCCCTTAGAGATAGACCAAAGAAGTGGCTGAAATATTTTCCTCTAGGAAACTTCACCACATGGGGTCAGTTGGCAGAGAAATTCCTAGAGAAATACTTCCCACCATCCAAAACTGCTAAGTTGAGGAATGATATCTCATCCTTTCTGCAGCAAGATGGTGAGACCCTTTATGATGTCTGGGAAAGATTTAAAGATTTACTGAGAAGGTGTCCTCATTATGGACTTCCACTATGGCTTCAAATTCAAACATTTTACAATGGGTTGAATTATGTAAGTAAGCAATCCATTAATGTAGCAGCTGGTGGTACCATAAACAATAAGACACCTGAACAAGCAAGGGATTTAATTGAAGACATGGCTATCACCAATTATTAGTGGCAAGCCCCAAGGGAGCAAGGAAAGCTGAAGGTCATGGGGTCACACCAATTAGACCCTGTGGTGGCTTTGACAGCCCAATTGGAAGCATTGAATAAAAAATTTGATTCCTTGGCTTCTTCTTCTGGGAAAGTAATGCAAGTGATGTCTTGTGAATGGTGTGGGGGTGGACATCAAAGTCAAGATTTCCAAAGTGGCAACATGTTTGCTAGGCAAGAGCAAGTAGATTATGTTGGAAATATGCCAAGGCAACAGCAAAATAATCCCTACAGCAACACATACAATCTGGGGTGGAGAAATCATCCAAATTTCTCATGGAATAATCAAAATAATCAAAGACCTCCCCCTGGATTCCAGCAGCCCCAACATCAACAAGCTGTCCCTCCAAGAAAGAGTAATTTGGCGGACATGATGGAGAAATTTATAGCAGCTTCTGAAATTAGGTTCCAATCAACTAAAACCACCATAAGAAATCAGCAAGCCTCCATTCACAATTTGGAGAATTAGGTGGGGCAAATTGCCAAGTTGCTCAGTGAGAGACCACAAGGAAGTTTGCCTAGCAACACTGAGGCAAATTCTAAATAGCAGCTCAAGGCAATTACACTAAGGAGTGAAAAAGAGATCAAGGGCAATGTGGTTGAGAAAAGAGAAAAAGTGGCAGAGAAAGGGGCTGAAGTACAAGAAAAAGAAGACGATCCTACTGTCACTTCGGAAGAGAAAGCTGCACTAGACAGTGAGAAAAACAAGCAGCCGCAAGAAAGCAGCCCCATATTGAAGGAATACCGACCTAGGGTACCTTATCCGGCAAGGTTGAACAAAGACAAGATTGATGCTCAGTTTGGTAAGTTTCTTGAACTTTTTAAACAATTGCACATTAATATTCCATTTGCTGAAGCCTTGTCACAAATGCCTAAGTATGCTAAATTTTTGAAAGATATCCTTTCTAACAAAAGGAAACTTGAGGAAGTGTCTTTAGTGCATTTATCTGAAAAGAGTTCGGCAATTTTGCAAAGAAGGTTACCTAAGAAGTTAAAAGATCCAGGTAGTTTTACCATTCCATGTTTGATAGGTAATCTTGAGGTTAAAAGTGCATTAGCTGATTTGGGGGCTAGCATAAGTGTTATGCCCTATAAAATTTTTAAAGAGTTAGGCATTGGTAAACCTAAACCAACACTCATGACCATCCAACTTGCTGATAAATCGGTAGTCCACCCTCGTGGCATTATAGAGGATGTGTTGGTAAAAGTCGGGGATTTCATTTTCCCCAATGATTTTGTTGTCATTGATATTGATGATGATGCAGATGTTTCACTTATTCTTGGTAGGCCATTTTTAAATACAGCCCGTGCCCTTATCGATATTCATGATGACACTTTAACTTTGAGAGTGGGTGATGAGAAAGTTATTTTTAGGATACATGATGCCATGAAATATTTACTTTTATTTGATGAAGTGGAATCATGCAATGATGTTATTGAGCATGAGACCATAAATTGTGTTACTAACATTGTTTCCAAGGATCCCCTTGAGTTGTGTTTATTGCAGGAAAATGTTGAGGATCGAGAAGCAATGGAGCAGCTTGTTTTTCTTGAAGCAAGCAAATCGTTCAAATGCAGGGCATATGAGACCATTGAGATGCCAAAGGAAGAAAAGCCAAAACCATCGGTGATTGATCCACCCAATTTGGAATTGAAACCTCTTCTAGATCACCTTGAGTATGGATTTCTTGCGGAGAAAAAGAAACTGCCAATAATTCTGAGTTCCCATCTATCTTTTGAACAGAAGGAGAAGCTTATTCAGTTGTTGCAGAAACATAAGCAAGTGATAGCTTGGAAGATAGCAGACATAAAGGGTATCAGTCCATCCTATTGCACTCACAAGATACTAATGGAAGATGAATTCAAACTAGTAGTGCAACCGCAACGGAGACTAAACCCAAAGATGAAAGATGTAGTGAAGGCTGAAGTGATAAAACTACTTGATGCAAGGATTATCTATCCAATCTTGGATAGCTCTTGGGTGAGCCCAGTTCAAGTAGTACCAAAGAAAGGAGGGATGACAGTGGTCCCTAATGAAAATGATGGGCTGATTCCAGCAAGAACAGTTACCGGTTGGAGGGTTTGCATTGACTACAGAAAATTGAATGATGCAACTAGCAAGGATCACTTTCCTTTACCCTTCATCGATCAGATGTTAGAGAGGTTATCCGGCCATGAGTACTACTACTTTTTGGATGGCCTTTCAGGCTATTTCCAAATTCCTATTGCCCCGGAAGACCAAGAGAAAACTACATTCACCTGTCCATATGGGACATTCGCATATCGAAGAATGCCATTCGGGTTGTGAAATGCACCTGCAACTTTCCAAAGGTGCATGGTAGCAATCTTTGATGAGCTTATAGAGGATATTATGGAGGTGTTTATGGATGATTTCTCGGTCTATGGCAGCTCATTTGAAAGATGTTTGGAAAACCATGAAAGAGTCTTGATGAGATGTGAGGAAACCAATCTAGTACTTAATTGGAAAAAGTGTCATTTCATGGTTCAAGAGGGAATCGTGTTGGGACACAAAATTTCAAGCAAGGGCATTGAGGTGGATCGGGCAAAGGTAGACATAATTAAGAAGTTACCACCACCCACATCTGTGAAGGCCATCAGAAGTTTTCTAGGACATGCGGGTTTTTATCGGAGGTTCATTAGAGATTTTTCTAAGATAGCCCATCCATTGACAAGACTCCTTGAGAAAGATGTGAACTTTGTTTTTGATGAGGAATGTTTGAGAGCATTCACAACTCTTAAGGAGAAATTGACCCATGCCCCAATCATGGTAGCTCCCAATTGGAGTCTACCGTTTGAACTAATGTGTGATGTAAGTGACTTTGCAGTGGGAGCAGTCTTGGGTCAACGCAAGGAGAAATACTTCCAGCCTATTTACTATGCAAGCAAGACCTTGAACACAGCTCAAGCTAATTACACAACTACAGAGAAAGAGCTGCTGGCTGTGGTTTTTGCTTTTGACAAGTTTAGATCATATCTAATCTTGTCAAAATTGATTGTTTATACAGATCATTCGGCTTTGAGGTATTTATTTGCGAAAATTGATGCAAAGCCTAGGCTAATCCATTGGGTCTTATTATTGCAAGAATTTGACTTGACAATTCAAGACAAGAAGGGAGCTGAAAATCTTGTAGCAGATCACCTTTCTCACTTGGAGAATCCAACCTTGGAGAGGTTTGAAGAAGGGGACATTGATGATCACTTCCCCGATGAGCAGCTGTACGCCATGGTAAGTGAGGTAAGTAACTTAAATTTTGAAACACCTTGGTTTGCAGATTTTGCTAACTATTTGGCTGTTAGGGAACTTCCTAAGGACTTAAATTATCAAGCAAAGAAGAAATTCTTTTCTGATTTAAAATATTACTTTTGGGAGGATCCCTTTTTGTTTAGATTATGTAAGGATCACATGATCCGATGATGTGTGGCATGGCCCGAAACAATGAACATTCTTAGTCAATGCCATACTGGACCAGCTGGTGGTCATATGGGAGCCAATAGAACTGCTCAAAAGGTACTAGAATCAGGATTTTATTGGCCCACTTTGTTTAGGGATAGCTACGAATTTGTAAACTGCTGTGATCGATGCCAAAGGACTGGAAACATTTCATCTCGTGATGAGATGCCCCAAAATGGGATTCTAGTTTGTGAAATCTTTGATGTATGGGGAATCGACTTTATGGGACCCTTTCCCAATTCCTTTGGTAACAAATACATCCTTGTAGCTATAGACTATGTATCTAAATGGCTTGAAGCCCAAGCCTTGGCAACCAATGATGCTAGGGCTGTGGTGAAATTTTTGAAGAAATTGTTTTCTCGATTTGGTACACCAAAAGCAATTATAAGTGATAGGGGTACTCACTTTTGTAACTTTCAGCTTGCGAAAGTTTTCAAAAGATTAGGAGTTACACATAGGTTTGCTACTCCCTATCATCCCCAAACTAGTGGCCAAGTTGAGAACACGAATAAGGAGATTAAAAGAATTTTGGAAAAAACTGTAGAGTGATCCTGAAAGGATTGGTCCGAGAAATTGGACAATGCTCTATGGGCTTTTAGGACTGCATTCAAAACTCCCTTGGGCACTACACCATTTAATCTAGTATATGGAAAGGCTTGCCATTTACCTGTTGAAATAGAACATAATGCATATTGGGCTATAAAACAGATTAACCTTGATCTAGCTTGTGCAGGTGAAAGGCGAAAATTACAGGTAAATGAGTTAGAGGAGTGGAGATTGCAAGCTTATGACAAAGCGAGAATGTATAAGGAACACACCAAGAGATGGCACGATGCTCGCATTAAGGAACGAAAAGAGTTTCAAGCAAGAGATTAGGTATTACTGTACAATTCAAGGCTTCGACTCTTTCTAGGTAAGTTGAAATCTCGATGGTCTGATCCTTTTACTGTCAAGGCAATTTTCCCCTATGGAGTGGTTGAAATAACCCACCCGGAAAAAGGTGATTTTAAAGTCAATGGGCACAGGCTCAAACTTTATTTTGGAGGGGAAATACAGGACATAAAGGAGGTTTTACACCTCCAAGACTAGGAACAATTGCCCTAAGCGTCCAACTAATACGACGTTAAAGAAGTGCTGGGTGGGAGGCAACCCACCATTTTATTCGTTCTTTAATTATTAGGTCTTTAATTTCTGCATTTAAATAATAATAATAATAATAATAATAATAATAATAATATGTTTAATCTATATTATCTTTTAGTGTATGCATGCTCACATTGAGGACAATGTGAATTTTTAAGTGTGGGGTGCATTTTGTTTTTTAAGTTATCCTTGTTTAGGTTTAGTTAATGTTTTCTTTGAATAACTCAATTTTGGAAAGTTCAATTGTTATAAACATTATTGATAGATGACTTTTGAATTTTAAAAACATGAATTTGAGAATTGAGTAGAATTGATACTTTTTGTCAATTTTGTTGGTTTTTCCTTGCATCACCATCAACCTAGTGAGAAATTGAGCCATCAACTTATTATTATTTTTGTGGGAAAACATCTTTCATTGATGACTTGCTAGAACTTGCTTTGACATGCATTTTAAGATTACATAAAAATTTCAATTTGGCATCAAGATGATTAAGGCAATTAGGTGAACCCACTTTGGCTTAAAAAGACCAACCCTAATTTTACCCTTAGTTAGCCAATTTTGAGCCTATTTCGTTTCTCCTTTTCTTTATTTTTCATAACACTACCAGCCTTGAACATTGTTGTTTTAACTCTTATCCTTTCATTAGGTCAAGAGCATTTTAAGAGCGTTTATGACCAAGTGTTGTGTTGAATTAAGTGTGGGGTTAAATTTAGTAGGTTTAAGATTGCAAAGCAAAAAATATATATATATATATAAATCAAATAAAAAGAATAAAAATACTAAGAAAAATTTGTTTTTCTTGTTAAAAGGGTTGGAATATGTTACAAGATATAATAAATGAGTTCCCTTGAAAAGTTCTTTAAATGTCAAGGGGTAGATAAGAGAAAGGTGTTTTGGGAGTGTTGGGTTATATATATATGATCGGTTACTTCATTCTTGAAGTGCTCTTGAACTTAATGATTAAGCTCACATTTTCTAAATGCCATGCCTCTACCCTAGCCCCATTACAACCAAATAAAAGACCTTTTGATTGATGCTTGATTGTAATTAAGTGGTGGAGATTTGATAGATAAGAAAGCCTATGGCAATTAATCTTTCATTGATTGTTATGAGTGTAAATACCACCTTGATCAAACACTTTTAAGAGTTGGTGAGGGAGTGACAATGTAGGTTATGCATGGAAAGCCACTTAATTGCATTGGTATCAATTTTGTTCAATTTGATGTTGATTGCGGATTTAGGGATAGGGAAGTCTTGATACACTTTTATAACTCTTGAACTTGACAAAATTTTTGTGTTTAGTTTGTTTTGAGTTTAGCCTTGCTTGGGGACAAGCAAGGATTTAAGTGTGGGGTATTTGATAAGAGTGTTTTTATACTTGTTTTTAGTATGATTTCTATGTGTTTTTAGTTAATGTTCCATTTGATTTTGGTTTAAAGTTTGTTTTAAGTGTTTGTTTTAGGTCAAAGTGCAAAAACTCCCTTGGATGATCAAAACAATGAAGAAAAAGCATGAAGCAAGCAAGACATGGCCAAGCCAAAGCAAGCTTGGCTGTGTCCCTCAAAGTAACTTGAAGGTAGTAGCTGACACGGCCAGGTGACACGCCCAAGTCACTGGCTGTGTCTCACCCAAAGAACAGAAACTAAAGAACCAAGCAAAAAGGAAAAATGAAGAACAGAAGCTGACACTGGCAGGTGACACGCCCAAGCCAGTGGCTGTGTCACATGACACGGCCACAAGCTTGGCTGTGTCCCATGTCTAGCTAAAGAATAAGAGAAGAAAAGAAATGATCCAGAAGCCAACACACCCAGGTGACACTCCCAAGCCAGTGGCCGTGTCACATGACACGGCCAAGCAAATTGACGAAGCTAGAAGCAGAACATGACACACCCACATGACACAGCCAAGACACTGGCCGTTTCACATGACACGGCCAGGAGCTTGGCCATGTCACCTAGAAGAAAACAAGGAAAGAAAGGGCAGAAGGTGACACAGCCAGCAAGCTTGGCCGTGTTTCCTAGGGCAACTTTAAAATGTTCAAATTCTTTTGCAGACAAGTGGGAAACAAAGACTAGTTTTAGTCAAAAGTAACATTAGATAAAAGAAAAGCTTGCCTAATTTGAGGAAAAGAAAGATTGAACAAAGGGAATGTGAGAGACAAGGTGAGTTGGAGGTGAGTTGGAAGATTGACTTGAGCTTTGGAGGGAAATAAAAAGAGAAGAAGAGGGAGTTTTTGGGGGATATTGATTTTTCTGGAACTTGAAAATGTGAGAGCTGGAACAAGGGAGAAGGAGCCAACAACTGAAGCAAAGAGGAGGGTTTTGAGCTGAGTTTGAAGAAGGAGATACATCTTGTACAAGCCCTAAACAAAGAATCAAGGATTGAAGTGAAGAAATACAAATTATTTGCCATGGATTGTTTGGTTTCTTTTACTCATTTATCTTGCTCTGTTTTTCTGGTTTTGAACATGAACTAATTCCTTCTCTATCTAGATATTGATGAATCCTAGCTTATTTATATGGATTGAATAATTATATTTCATTGAATCATTTGATTAAGTTGTTTTATTCTTATGATGCTTAATGATTTATTTCCAATTGATAATAGCATGCTTATTGATTGGTTGCCATTTTCATATTATTGACTTGAGAAAGCTTGATATGAATTGATTACTCATGAGGGTTGAGGATTGATTGGGGTGCTAGAGATAGACTTACAAGATCCTTTGGTTTATAGTTCCTTGTTCTTAATGCATGATCTATTTAATTGTGTTTGAGAAGAGATTCCGGCACTCTACTTAGCGATTAGGGATTAATTCACTCGAGAGTGGTTTTAGTCTAATTTAGAGGAATGCCAACTCAACTCTATTGAATGATTTAATTGAATTGATTGTTCATAAATATCATTGAGGCTAGGGGGATTCAATATCTGGATAGTATTATTATCATCAATCCTATTTGTATAACATTTAATTTCCCTTACTTCCAGTTGTTAAATTAGTTGTTTTTAATTACAAAGCATCACAAAACTATTAATTTGCTAAACAACGGTTAAGGCTTGAACTAGTACTTGGCCTTGTCCGCAGTGGAATGATAACTAACTCACTACTTTATTACTTTGGCGACCCGTGCACTTGCGGTATTGATATAGCATAGCGGCACGCACCACATATAAAACCCTAATTCATTCCAATTTTCCAAGATCTTTACAGTAATCTAAATAATAACAATAATAATTCTAAAATCCTAGAACCCTAAATGTTAATTAAAAAACTCTAAATTGAAACAGTAAACCCTAATTTATATCTTTACTTGCTTTATTTAATTTTAGATTTGATTATGTAGTTTGTTATATGCTTTGATGGTTGATTTATTTAATTTCAATGCTTGATTTAATTAAATTATCATGGATGGATGTTTTCTTTATTGTTATGATTATTATTTGTTTGTTTTAGTATTAAAAGTGTAAGAGGTATATTTCCACTTTGTTGGTGCCTCATTAGTTAAATATCATGTAATTTAAATTGCTTTTACATTTTGGACCAATGTAAAGGACATGTTTCTACCTTTCGGTGGGTGTCTTATTTAGTGTAGACATGGATGATGTAAGGACATGTTTCCATCTTTAGATATGTGTCCATTTATTTGCTTTGGTTTGGATATTGCTTTGATTTTTATATAATGATGCTTTATTTCAATTGTTGCATGTAATATGGATAATATTGTTATATTTAAAAATTTTATAATATTAAGACCTGCAAAGGAGGCTGGTTCCAATGAATCGGGCGTTGTGGGGGTGCTGGGCCATTTCTCTCCTTCCCCACAGGTACCCAACTTTCCGAACCCATTAGGAGATTGAGGATTCCTTAGGAATCGAGTGATCCACCCCTTTCTTTTTCTCGGCCCGTCTGGGTGGTGACTCCATTTTTTCGGACCTAGGTCTGTGTTCTCTAAGGCCCCAAGCCTAAACATTGCCGAAGTCAGAAGAACCATTCCACCGGGAGTGGGGGCGAAAATCCCCGCTCACAAGGTGAACATACATTCCACATATAATATCACTTTACCACTTTTCATTCTCATCACATTTTTTATATCTTTTTCACATTTTCCACAATCATATATAATTTCCATACTTTCAACATAAAGCAATCACATTTCACCTTTTCTTAGTCACATTTACAATATGACTGCTCACCCATATTTCTTATGACTTTACCATACTTTTCACAAATTATACATACCAATGTTATTATTCATTCTTCAATGGCCTGACATTTTATATTTTATGCATTTCACACATTACTACTCAAAACAATGCATCTTACATGTAAAACGAATATCAAAGTAGCTTAGCACATTCATAAAATCATAATGTGCAAGGTCAAACCTAATGCAATTAATACACATGTAATCGAAGTATGTACTAACCTTAGAAATGCGAAATCCAATGTTAATTTCATTACCCAAGCCTAACTTCTCCAATGTCCTTCCTCTCTTTAATTCTAAAATTTCACCTTACTCAATCCTAAATGAAATTATAAGTGCAAATATATCATTAGCATCTCATTCTAGCCTATTTTATTCAATCAAAAATCAATTTTACCCAAATTCTACCAAAACCCTAATTTACTACTTATTAAGTTCTTTAAACTTTAACATAACCAACTCATTCCAATCATCCAACCATAAAATCATTACATACATATAAAAATAGCTTCATAGAAACCCATTCCGACAATTATAGAACCCTCCATCACTAACCAAAAATTTCACATATTCCAACCCTAAAGCCTAATTCCACCATTCAAGCTCATCTTAATCAACTAACTACTAAATCATCTTTTATTCATCATATTAGCTTTATATCTATCCATTTTAGCAATTAGCATTAATTTCTCTCTCTATTTAAGTTACACATAACCATAAAAACTAAAGAAAATAAGTTTAAATCATAAGAAACTTACTTAATTCTTGCTAAATCTTCAAAGTCACCTCAAAACCCTTGAAAATCTTGTGAAATTTGGAGTTCTTGATGAAAAGAATTTCCCTCTCTCTCCCTTGTAAAATTTCAGCCATTCATGGAGAATGAGGAAGAAGATAGCTTTTTAATATGTTAACATTTTCAATTTTACCCCTTATATGAATACATAATTACAAAATAGTTAATTCATAAAATAGTATGATAGTTTCTTCTTCATATCCAAAAATAATTTTAATTTTGTTTATATATATTTAACTTTTTAACTTTTTGACTTTTCAACATTCTTTGTCTTTTAGTAAAATTGTATACATTAGGTATATGTTAGGTGTATACCATGTATACATTAGGTATCAAATGTATATTTTTATATATATCTTGTGTATTCATTAGGTATATACTAAAATATCCCTCTTCTAACACATTATTTATCCCTCCATATAATTTATTTAATTGTATCTAAAATTATGGATGTTACAAAAAAAACACTCACATAGCATCCTTATTCATAAATAAGTATGATTTGATAGCAATTTTTGAATGATTTAAGGATTGTTTCGCCTAGGAGCCCAGTGGCATGACGGGACTCAACCCATCAATAGTGGTTCACCAGATTCCCACTTATGATCACATGAAGCCAGTCAAACAGAAGCCATACATATTGAAGCATGAGCGGTCCTTAAAAATCAAGGAATAGATAGCCAAGCTATTAGAGAACAAGTTCATTAAACAGTCATGTACCCTAAATGGGTAGCCAACATAAAACCAATCATGCCCTTCAGTCTAAAAAAAGCTGGGGTAACTTACCAAAGAACAACCACTACTCTCTTCATGACATTATGCACTAGGATGTTGAAGTTTATGTTGATAATATGGTCATTAAATCAAAGAAAGTAGAGCAAGACATAAAAGCTTTAAAGAGATTCTTCCTTAGACTCTGTCATTACAACTTGAAACTCAACTCCACCAAGTGTGTTTTTGGAGCAGCTTTTGGAATATTCCTGAGACACATGATTAGCTCCTGAGGAATTGAAATTGACCTAGCTATGTTGAAAGCAATTCTAGAAATGCCAGTACCACAAAAGAGTAAGAGACAAGGGGATTCCTTAGTTGCATCATCTCTAAGTGGATGATGTATGTGAACTATTGTCCCAAGATAGCAACCAAGAGGGGGGTGAATTGGTTTGGCTTAAGAAAAGATGGTTAATTCAAATATTAAAAAGAAGTGTAGAAGATGTAGAAAATGATTAAGTAGAAGATGGAACACAAAGATTTATAGTGGTTTGAATTTACCTTAATCCTGCATCTACTTCTTTAACAACTTGTTAAGGTTCCACTAGCTTTGAGTTTTTACAAGCTTAACTCTAACTTGTTGTTTTCTCTAGCTCACACCAAACTACTTATAATGGTTTGAGATTACTTCCTCACAACCCTTACAAGAGTTTTTCCAGGCTCACTCTCACAATCTAAGTGTTTCCAAGCTCACACTCAAACTTAAGATGGTGTTTAATGTTCACACCCAACACTCAATTAATACAAAATGTGATTTTGATGCAAAAGAAAGAAAGATATTCAAGAAGGCTATTACTAATAAAAAAACTTCTTAAACATGAAGTTACATAAGATATTTATAGCCTTCAAGTCAAGAATTAGCCATTTGAAATTGGGTCCAAAATGTTTCATTCTTATCTTCCACTAATTTTTCTTCTAGAGCAATTTTCTAGTCAGACATATAAAGGTCTGGCCAAAAGCAGTGTGGTCCAGTCATAATGATACATGGTCCTATCGGAGTAATTGAATTTCTGCTAAATTCTCTTCCAACGGTTGGTCCACGTAGCTTTCACTTATTGAGTGGAGATCCAATGACTTCTGACTTGTGTAATTTTTAAATAGTCCGGTCAGTCTTGCATTAGGTTCGGTCAAACTTTTCTCGGTCTATCAAATTTTTAGACATACCCTCAACCGGAAAACCTACTGGATATTTTAGAGAAAATTAGCTTGTATGGTCCGGTAGAAATATCATTGAGTCCGGTCAGACTTATGTGGTACTCTGAGAAAATGAGTGTACTTTTGACCATGAATCCTTCTGTGTGATTTAGCTCTTTTCTCATTCAAGGGTCATGACATATGGTCCGGCTAGACTTCACGTGGTATGGTGAGATTTTGGGAGTACTCTCTACCATGAAACCTTCTGTGTCTTTTTGGCTCATTTTGTCATCAATGGTCTGGTCGATCTTCTATGTGATATGTTTAGATCATTTTTGTACTAGTTTTTAGTATGATTTTATGTGTGTTTTAGTTACTGTTTTGATTAATTTTTGTTTTAAGTGTGTTTAAAGTGTTGTTTTTAGGTTTAGGTGCAAAAACACCCTTGGAAGATCAAAACAGTGCAGGAAAAGCATGAACCAAGCAAGACATGGCCAAGCCAAATCAGGCTTGGCCGTGTCCCTCAAAGAATGAACAAGGCAGAGCATGACAAGGCCATGAGACATGACCATGAGACACGGCCAAGCCTCTGGCTGTGTCTCATCCAAGGAGCAAAACCAAAGAAACCAAGAAAAGAAGAGCAAAAATGAAGAAACAGGAAGAGACACAGCCAAGCCATTGGCCGTGTCACATGACACGGCCAGCAAGCTTGGCCGTGTCCCATCTTGAGCCAAAGAAGAGAAGGAAAAGAAGCACACAGAAGAAGACACACTCAGTGACACGGCCAAGCCACTGGCTGTGTCACATGACACGACCAAGCCAAGAGCAAGCTTGGTCATGTCCCATTTCATGCCAAAGCCAAGTGGAGCAAGCAAAGAAGGAAAGAAAAGAAGCAGAAGCAAACACACCCACATGACATGGCCACAAGCTTGGCCGTGTCACCCCTGGAGACCAAAAGGAAAGAAGAAAAGAAAGAAGCAAGTAGTGAAGGACACGACTATGAAAATTGAGGGACACGGCCACTAGCTTGGCCATGTCACCTCATGGAAAGAAGGAAAAGAACAAGAGACACGGCCAAGCTACTCTTAGCTTGGCCGTGTCACACCAAAAACAATTGAATTCTTCTACACGAAGTGGGGAATAAAGTGGGAGACAATGCCTTGTGCTTGCCAAAAGAAATACTAAAGAAAGAAATAGTGGGGAACAAAGTGAAATGGTGTGAGTTGGAAGGCATGGGTGGTGTATTTTGAATGAATTAAAAAGAGAAAAAAAGGGAAATTGGAGAGGTTCTTCTTTGTTCTTGAACAATTTCTGCAAAAATGTGGGAGAGGGAGAGAGTGACACTCTCCCTTATCCCTTCATCTCCAACCTCCATTTCCATCCTCTCTACCTTCTCCATCTTCCATTGACAAGTTCTTTGAGATTCTTTGGGATAAATTGGGTTAACAAGCTCTTGAAGGTTGAAGAAGTTTCATTGAAAGGTTTGGTGACTTGAGAAAGCTCCATTCCATCTTCCAAAGGCATAATCCATTGAAGAGTTGGTGACTTGAGAAAGCTCCATCCAAAGGTTTGGTGACTTGAGAAAGCTCCATTCCACATTGCAAAGGGGAATCAACCATTGAAGAGGGCTTGAGTTCTTCATCAAATATCAAAGTGGAGCTAGGAGGAAGACTAGCAATCCTACTCTTGGCATCTTCACAAGGGGTTTTTCTATTCTCTCTTTTAATTCAATTCTTATTGTTGTTGTTGTATTAAGAGATTGATATTGCAATGAACAATTTGTATTTGTTTTATATTGAGTTGAATGGTTGTTTTAAATTGATGATGTTGAGCTAAATACCTATGCCTAGGGTTTGTAGTATATTTGGTTGAATGCTTTGATTTGATATTTCCATTGATGTTCCTTGTTGATTGGTTGATTGTATTGCATTAAATGCTAGGTTGATAGATTAGCTACCTATTGATCTTTGAATATTGGATGACGGACCGAGAGGTGAAATCCGATATCAAAACTATATAATCGACCACCCTATGAATGAATTAGAAATATAAGTTCTAGGGTTTTGTTAATTTGGTAATGTAAAAGAATTGGTCATTGTTAATTCATGAATGTGAGAACTAATGGATTGGTAATTGACTAATTAACCTTAAGAAATAAATTAATTACAAGGTTATGTTAATGGATAATTGAGAATTGTGCTTTGATTGAATGGACCTATAACCCTAGGCACCTTCCCAAGAATCAATTTGATCTTGTACACCCATCACACACATTAATCCCTACGCACATTAATTTTAGGTTTAAATTATAATTGCACCATCCCAACACAACAAACTTCCGCTCATTAATTTTAGGTTTAAATCATTGCTCACAATTCCAAACAACAAACTCTCGTGCATTTAAATAATTGTCAATCAAGCTATTACGAACCACACCTTCTTGGGGAGATGACCTTGAGGCGATCACCTTTGCTACAACTACCTCGTATACTTGCGAGTGACGCTTGCAGTAGTACTTAATTGGAGCGCAACATGATCCAATTGGACTTTTCACATTTCTTTCAAAGGAAATAACTTCCTGCAAAATGAAACATGGTACAAGTGTAAGGTAAATTCAATTTGATTCCCTAAGATAAAAAATAGAAGGGTTTGGTTAACAATCTCCCCCTTTTTTTACTTTGGCAATTAAATTGAATTTGTAATTCTAAAAGTGTAACAAATGTTTAATATGCTCCCCCTTAATGAATGCTCCATTTGAATTGATTATTTTACAATGTCTTTGTTTAATTTTCTAATTCAAATGTAATTAGTGCATTCAAGTTTTTTATTCAATTCAATTTTTTAAGTAGTATAGTTCTCCCCCTTTGACAAAGGAAAAAAATAAAGGAAACATGTAATTGAAATGCATTGAGTTAGATACCAAAAGCAATTTAATAAAGCAAAATTCAACAACAATTTCATTAATTTAGACAAACATAAGTACAATGTAAAAAAAATCTAAGGTCTAATCATCATTTTCACTATCTTCATCCTCTTCTTCTTCTTTATCTCCCTCTTTTTCTCCATTTTCCTCTTCTCCATGATCTCCTTCCTCAACTTCTTCTTCTTGAGGATAGGAGCCATGAATGGAGGGTGACAAACTAGGCTCATCTTCAAAGCATTTTGATAATTCTAATACTTCTTGGATGGATTGATTGTCAAGGTGAAGATGAGAGATGTCACTTGTAATCTTATCTATCCATGAGCTTTGTGAGCTCGTTTGTCCTTCAATGTCTTGAAGAACTTGAAGGATGGAGGATTGAGGTCTTGGAGTTGGGGTTCTTGGGAATTCTATTTGGAATGTCTCTTTACCTTCCTCTATAATCATTGGTCTTTTTCTTTGTTGACCCCTAGCACCTAGTGCTCTTAGTATGTAGACATAGTTCCCATCATCATCCCTAATACACTTGGCATGTTTGAGGTAGCCTATGTTTATGGATATTTTGGTGGGATCTAGAGGATTGGAGAGGGTTGCTTTATTTGTTGGTGTAAGTGCACCAACATATTTTGCTATTTGTGTGATTTTTCAAGAGAGAAGGATGAGTCTGACTTAGTTTTCCTAATGTGTTGGAAAGTGTCAATGAGGAATTTTTCTATTTGGATGGATTGACCTCTAATCAGGCAAAAGAGGAAGAGTAAGTCCTTTTGGGTGACTTCTCATTGCTCTTACCCCTAACACTAATGGTATAGGTGACAATCCTATGCAATATCCAATAAGTAAGGGTTTTAAGGTTCTTGGCATTAGATTGTTTATGAAGAGAGGTTTCAATGGAAATTTCTTTCCAAAATTCTAGTTGAACTTTAGGAGTTAGGGGAGAGGTAGAGATTTGAGAGATGCCTTAAATTTAAAAGCCCCAAATTGGTGAAAAATCTTCTAGGACAAGGCCATATTCTTGGTTGAATAATTTAAAGGAAACACCATAATAGCCTAAGGGATTTGTGCTCTTTTTGCTAACAACCAAGGTTGTTAGGAATTCTTTGTAAAGGATTACTGACCAAGATCTTCATGCTCTAAGGACATAAATTTTCCCATTCCAAGGTTCTAAGACAACCCCTAATGTCATTCTCAATCCCTAATGATTCCAATATAACAACAACAACAATAACAACAATAACAATAACATAATCAAAACTTCTAGACCACAAATGAGGATATTACAGGAGGTCGGGTCTTTACCCTTGAAATATGGATCTTTATCCATTTGAAATCGGGTCTTTACCCTTGAAACAAGGATCTTTATCCTTTGAACTTTGGGTCTTTACCCTTTGAAACATGGATCTTTATCCATTGAAAATCGGGTCTTTACCCTTGAAACATGGATCTTTATCCATTGGAAATCGAGTCTTTACCCTTGGAACATGGATCTTTATCCATTGAGATCGGGTCTTTAGCCTTGAAAATGGATCTTCATCCTTTGAGATCGAGTCTTTACCCTTAAAAATGGATCTTCATCCTTTGAGATCGGGTCTTTACCCTTGAAAGTGCATCTTCATCCTTGAGATCGGGTCTTTACCCTTAAAAATGGGTCTTCATCCTTTGAGATCGGGTCTTTACCCTTAAAAATGGATCTTCATCCTTTGAGATCGGGTCTTCACCCTTGAAAATGGATCTTCATCCTTTGAGATTGGATCTTTACCCTTGAAAGTGGATCTTCATCTTTGAGATCGGGTCTTCACCCTTGAAAATGGATCTTCATCCTTTGAGATCGGGTCTTCACCCTTGAAAATGGATCTTCATCCTTTGACATCAGGTTTTTACCCTTGCAAATGGATCTTCATCCTTTGAGATCGGGTCTTCACCCTTGAAAATGGATCTTCATCCTTTGAGATCAGGTCTTCACCCTTGAAAATGGATCTTCATCCTTTAAGATCGGGTCTTCGCCCTTGAAAATGGATCTTCATCCTTGAAAATGAATCTTCATCTTTTGACATCAGGTCTTTACCCTTGAAAAATGGATCTTTATTCTTTGAGATCGGGTCCTCACCCTTGCAAATGGATCTTCATCCTTTGAGATCAGGTCTTCACCCTTGAAAATGGATCTTCATCCTTTGAGATCGGGTCTTCACCCTTGAAAATGGATCTTCATCCTTTGAGATCGGGTCTTCACCCTGGCTTCAGCTCTTTTAGCTGGATTGGTCTTTTGTCTTTTGCACCTTCAATCTTTTGAGAGTTCTATTGTTCCATTCTTTTGTTCTTTCTTTTTGCAAAGATTTAGTTATTTTTAATTGGACCTTATATCCTCTCCTTGCCCCCCTACGTTGCAAAATATTTGTAAGTGAGTTTAAAAATATTTGGTATATAAACCCAAAAAATTGAAAAGGAAAAACCTTGCACCCTGTGTAGGCTCAAACCAAAGATTTTTTCCATGCAAGCTTTGATTGATATTTTTGCCATCTTGTTCTTCGCATAAGCACGCATTTCTTCTCTTTGCAAGATTACTGGAGGTTTCTCAAGCAATGGGCTTTCTATGCCCCCCTGATTTGATATCTTCTTTTGATTGCTTGCTGTTCATTTTGACAAGGAATAGACAACACAAGACAAGAAAGTGTGATGTGGCATGCTCATGTATGCATGATATGCATGAATAATACTTACAGTCGTTCCATTGACTCACAGACCGAGGTGATCCGCAGAAGTGTTCTCATTGGTTCCGTTTTGATGCTTGTTCAAGTCTTGCATTGGAATGATCGAAAGCTTTACATTTGTGGCTTTTATCTTCAAGATGATGAAAACATGAGTGGTGGAGACCCCAAGCAACAGAGTTAGGGATACATCCATATCAAACTATATTTCAGCATGTCAGTTGGTAGTTTCTTCATAACTTTGCCAATAATCATTTCCTTTGCCCAATGTGTCCTTTGGAGGTTCAACATACTTCCCTTAACTTGAAGGCTTTGTATGACAAAAATATTTTTTATTTGATTTTTTTTTTGAATTTTGAATTTGAAATCAAATGTTGGCCTTGCCAAATCGATGTCAATATACCTTAGGACTTGATTTTTCCAAATTAATATATCTATAACATGACAACCCTAGTTACCATACTAAACTCGGGAATCATTTCTATTTAAGCAAGAACTATTGCACTTCATATAGGCACATACACATTACTTGGCCAAAGGTCTCATTTGAGTTTAAATGTTGTCTATCTCATATGCATGCTTATCCAAACTATCTCCACTAATAGACTCTACCTACCAAGACAGATCAACAGGTCTCTGATAGGCTTGAAATGGGGTCTACAAGGGACATGGGTTAAATGAAGGCCATTTTGAGATAGGAGCTGGTGTGACACAATGGACAAGCCCTCACACTATAAATTTTTTGTTTGAACTTTAGGCAGCTTGGAGGCAACCTTGCTAGACTCCAAATTTCTTCTATCTTCCTTTTATTTTACTCTTCCCTTTTCTTTCTCTTTGTTTTCCTTACTCTTCCATTTCTTTGAGCACTTTATTCTTCTTTCTTGTAGAGCTATCAAGTATAGAGCTTTTAAGCATTGAATGGTCTTTCTCCTTTTCCTTTTATTTTGATTGAATCTTTGGTTGGGTTGGACCCATTCAAGTTAATCCGTCCTTATAAACCAAATGGAAGCCTTTTGTTGTCTTAGGTAAAAGAGAACTCAGTTGGCTTTTTGAACCGCCTTTTTAGGTTTTCTTTTCTTTTTTCTTTTCTTTTCTTTTTTCTCTTTTTTCCTTTTCTTTTTCTTTTCTTCTCTCTTTTTTTTTTAGCTCAAACTGAGTTATCTTGTTTGTACCAACTTGGGCTTCCAATAATGGATGAGGGGAGTAACATAAATCTTCATTAATAGGGATAAACTATTTGTTACTCTAATGTTGACTTGATATATTAGAGATATTAAGTGAACTTTAACTACCCTTATGGTCTTGAGAACTTCAACTATCTTTATGGTCTTGAAACTTCAACTATCCTCATTATCTTGACTAATCATTGCCTTTTTTTATCTTATTGCCTCTTTATCTTAGTGATCATAAGACTTGCCAAAAGTATCACAACAGCTCAAGGTAGGTTGTTGAGATTATATGCCAATGAAAAGAAAGCTAAAATTTTATGAAGGCTCAAAGGGACAACTAGGGATTAATATTTAATTGGGTGGATATTAGTTGTTGGCTAATCAAACAATGCCTAGATCATTTCTCCCTTAAATAAGTAGAGTTCAATTTCACCTCGAAAATTTGTCAAAGCATGTTCTAAGACTGACTAAGACCTAGACAAAGATAATTATGCAGGAGCCCTCTCTAAGTAAGCATACACAACTCAATGCTATAGAGCAATTCCCTCATCTAGTAAAGTCATTCGAGTCATGATGCCTAGACACATTAATTTATAAACATCAAGCTAAATTCCTCATTGGTTGAGCATCAAAATGAACAAAGACCAATAAAAATTTATGATGAAAGTAATTTATTCAAACAAATTTAAACATGATAGTTCCAAAACATTAAAGAAAGCAAAATTGAAAAGCAACATTCAAGCTAAGGAAAGTTTGATGAATTGGAGTCAAAGACACTCCATTTATTTAGACATCTCAAGGGCACGGATTTTTTTCCATCATCAAGGATCATTGCTTCATCATCCACAGTTAGTCCAAGCTTGCTTAGTAGCATATCATCTTTAGCAGCTTCTCTATCAATATCATGACAAGGTGACAAGATAAAACTCTTCATGAAGGTTGTAAGTGATGATGCCCTTCCAATTTTAGGCTGAGGATTATTATTAGTGTTGGGCTTATCAGGTTCAAGCAGCTTTCCACAGTCAATTAAATCTTGGATTTCATGCCTTAATCGAACACATTTATCTGTCTCATGCCCTTGCATTTGATGGAATTGACAGAAGACCTTGGCATCAAAATTTGGCGGTAGAGGCTTATGTAGAGGCCGAGGTGCCAATGGTTGTAGCAAATCCATTTTAATTAGATTTTCTAACATCTTTGACAAAGGCTCCCTTAAATCTGAAAATTTACGCTTCTTTGTTGGCTTAGTTGTTGCATCTTTCTCAACACCTCCTCTTTCCCTTTGACTTTTCCCATTAGGGCGATAGCCGCTCTTATTGCTCCACTTAGATAGCACATGGTTCGGTTGGTCTTGTAGAACAGGGATTGATCTCTCATTTTTCATTCGATCTCTATCAGTAGACATGCTCCTTGTTAATGCTGCCTTTTCCTTCTTTCTTATGTCAATGGGAGATGCCTCATTAGCATTGTTGATGATTTCTAGAATTTGAATCAACAGGGTCTTCATAATTCTAACCAATTGATCTTGTAGCTCGGCCATCCTAGCTTTGACAACTTCATCGATTATATCCCTTAGCTGGTTTGCATCCATCCTTCGAATGAAGCACTTGAATCAAAAATCAATGCTGTAGGTGATATCGTTGTATGCTCTTGAATTGTTGTTGTAATATCCTCATTTATGCCCTAGAAGTTTTGCATATTGTTGTTGTTGTTAATGTTATATATTGGATTGAATATATGTGTTAAATTGTAAGAGAAAAGAAATTGAGAAGAGAAAGTATATGTATATGTATTTTGGCAAGAAATAGGGTTTAGAGACAAATTTATATGTTGTGTATATGTTAATATATATGACATATAAAGTGGTCAAAAGGCTTGGTCAATGCAAGAGAAGATATTTATTTGAGATTGGTAAATTACTTAATTGGGCACATATAAGACAAAAAGATAATTATGTGAATAAGGGCACTTTGGTAATTGCTTGGATAAAATCACATGGTGGATATTTAAAGAAGGTTTGACTTGTGTTTTCTTCATCATTTCTTCTTCTTCTTCTTGTTGATGGCCGGCCCTCCATAGCCAAAGAGAAAGAAAGAGACAAGTGATGGTTTTGATGATTTCAAGCTTAAATTGAAGAAAGATTAAGTGTTCAAGTGTTGATTTAAGAAGTTTTTAACTAAGGTAAGATCTTTTCTCTAATTTCTTCAATTCTTTTGAAGTGGTATGATTAAGTTGCTTATGGTATGATTGTGAGTATTGATTTTGCTTGATAGATGAGAAGTTGGGTTGGTGTTGGTGATGGAAGAGTAAGATTGGTGTTTAGTGAAATTGTTTCTGTTTTAGGATTAGTAAAGGCTGTGACTTGTATGATTTTTAATTAATTTTAGAAAAATGTTCTTGAAGTGAATTTCTGATATGTTGTGCCTCTATGAGTCTAGAATGACTGAAAAATATGTTGATTCGATTTTGGAATGGTTATGAGTTTAGAAAGATTATTTTCATTAGACCTGTTCCAGCAAGTACCTTAACTGGGACAGCTATATTTCGGGATTTTTAATAAAATGTAGAAAAATCATATCCAATCGAATTTTGGATATGTTGTTTCTTAGTGAGTTTAGTATTTGAGAAAAATAATTTGGAATCACGTTGATTGAATTTGATTTATGGAATTCACAAAGTTCAGAACTGCTGCCAGGATGCAGGGCAATTGGGGCAGTCTGGTTAGGTGAACTATTTGACCAAGATTTTGTGTTCAGTTTGATCTGAAATTTTAAAGGGATGATTTTAAGATACAAAACTAAATTCTGTAAAAATTTTAGAATTTTTAGTCAAGTAGATTATTTTATACAATTTTTCAAAATAAGGATAAAATGGAGTTTAAAAACCAGAATGTACTATTTATGGTTAGGGTTTTAATTCTTTGTTCTTCTTGCATTGCTTTGGTTCTCCAAAGGTAGGTTGGTCCTTAAACCTAACCCTAAACACTTTAAATACACTTGAATCAATGAATGTTATAATCAATTGTTCTTTGCCCTAATTGCATTGTTGAGATTGAACAATGTTATGTTGTGCATTGTGAATGGTAATGTGTTTCATGAGTAATGTGGAATGAAATGTTGATATTTATGAATGATGCTATGTGAAATATAATGTGATCATGGATGAGATATATATATATATACTTGAATAATGAGATGTTATATTGTGAAATGAAATGTGAAGCCATTGTTATTGGCTAAGATGATGTAATTGAAAGAAAGAAGGCATGTTTGCCTAAATATGATGAGAATTGAGAATGGAAATGAATTGTTTGTTTAATATGTTATTCAGTTTCAGAGTTCTGGATTTGGGTGGCATGCCTAAGAAATGATGAAAGGTAACAGTCTTGCCGGGTTGAGGACCTCCTCATAGGTGTTGAGTTGATGGTCCAAGAGACTGGGTCTGTTACACTATGAGATATATGATTTGTAACAGTCTTGCCGGGTTGAGGATCTCCTCATATGTGTTGAGTTGATGATCCAAGAGACTGGGTCTGTTACACTATCCATGGATAGAGATACATGTATATACATTGCCTACGGGCGTGATTATTGTGACTATGAACCAAAGCAGTAACTCTGAACTCTGAATATCGTATTAAATACTTGTTGGGCCCATAGGTGTCAAGGTTATATGAATGTCCTAAATAATGTTATGAGTTTAATGAAATGAGATGTTGGTTATGGAGTATGATTGATTAATGTTGAATGTGAAAAGATGTTGAAATGTGGTATGCTCATATGACTATGATTTGTGAAATGCATAATTGTGTGGTTAACTTTATATTTATGATGTTGATCTTATCAATAACATATGTGGCATTGCATTTCATTAAAGCATACTGTTAGCATGTTTTATCTTACTAAGCCGTTGGCTTAGCGCGATAGTGTTTAATCGCGCAGGTAGTAGAATGGATAGAGTTGAACCAAAGAGTTCATCAAGACCTAGTGAGAGTAGACCTTGAAGAATCCATTTTGGGAGCTTAAAGATCAGAGCAGACTTGCCAATCATGTATAAATTTTATGTGTTGTAAAACTTGAGTTTTGATGTATATGAATTTGTAAATATGTAAATATTTTATAACTTCCGCTGTGTAATATTTAAATATGGGGGTTGTCACAAAACCTTTATTTTATGTTGTACTAGAAGTGTAAATCCTTTTTGCAGGTTGTAGTTGAGGTTATAAGGGGGATTTATTGGGAGTGTACTGAGAATGATTTTGTTTGCATTGGTTTGTGTAAAATGTTTTTAAAATAAGAAAAAAACCGGTTTTGTCTACACTTGGGACTCAATTTTTAGGCGAAACTATGGCAAAAATTTTGTAAAAAAAAATCGGAACTAAAATTTGACTAAGTAAAATTGGTAGCAACATTAGGTTAGTGTGGCGCCTCTACTCATCTTACATATGTAGGTTGGGAAGGGGTGTTACAGTTGTACCTCAGGTCTATGAGCTAGAAAGGATCAATGATATGAGATGCAAATGTATGCATGTATGTCTGCACAAACCACAAACAAGGATAATTAGGACGTTCCTTCCAACCTTATATCATCCACACACGAATGGCGAGTCTCTTTTCCTAGGTATATGGTTAACAAAATACCAACATGGGGTATCTTGCTTTTGAATAATTCCCTCGGACGTTTCAACCAATAGTTATATTTTCAAAACTAGAAATCAATCCATGATAATTCCCATTAATTAGGTTTTAATCCATTCAACCAACTAAAGTACCTTTTATGCTATGTTGGACTAAAACGAAATTAAGAGGTTTATTATAAATAGATTTCTCACTTGAAAAAGTAACTAATGATTCATGCCAAAAACAAGCCCATGGTTAATTTGTTCTTAATGTAAACTAGGCCCACAATTGATTTTTGGTATTTCATAATTGACCTAAATATTTTTGCAAGCTCTTTGTAAGAAAAGATTGGGTGAAAATTAGTTTTGTTTCTAAGCCTATTGTAAAAGATTTTAGAAAAATGGATTTTGGGCTTAGTATTTGGGCCTTGAGCCAAAGAATTTTTGATTTGTTTTTAGAAAAGTCTTATGTCCAAAGATCATCTTGAAAAATTTTGAAAATAATTTTGGTCTTTTGGACTTAAAGAAAAATTTATTTTGAGCTTGCAAATGTACTTGGGTCATATTAGAAAAAGAACAAACCAAATAAGCCATTATTTAAACCAAGATAAATTAACCATAGTCAAACAACATGCATTTGGGGTAAAAACCTAAGGAAAGTAACTAGGCCAATTACATGAGCTTTAGTCTTTGGGTAAAAAGACTTAGGTTCCAATAGCAAGTATATACCAAACGGTACGAGGCTATGAGTGGTTATGCCATGCTCGATCTCCAAACCTTGAATGAAAGTATGGTATCCCTTACATAACATAACACGGGTAACACGGGCATCCTAACTCACGCACACGATGCAATCTAAGATGATGCAATGGATAATATCATTATAAGAAAGAATAGAATAATATAAAGACCAACGGAATCAACTTCTCTTATCCCCAGTGGAGTCGCCACTGTGAGCGAGGATTTTCGACCCCACTCCCGGTGGAATGGTTCTTGCGACTTCGGCACTGTTTAGGCTCGGGGCCTTAGAGAACACGGACCTAAGTCCGGAGAAAATGGAGTCGCCACCCGGACGGGCCGGGAAAAAGAAAGGGGTGGATGACTCGATTCCTAAGGAATCCCCAACCCCCTAATGGGTTCGAAAAGTTGGGTACGTGTGGGGAAGGTGAGAAATGGCCCAGCACCCCCACAACGCCCGGTCCATTGGAACCGGCCTCCTTTACAGGTCTTAATATTATAAAATTCTTAAATATAATAATATTATCCATACTACACACAATAAAAAGAAAGCATCATTATATTAAAATCAAAGCAATGTCCAAACAAAACAAAACAAATAAATGGACACCCATCCAAGGATGGAAACATGTCCTTACATCACATGCCTAGATAGAACATCCACCAAAAGGTAGAAACATGCCCTTTACAAAGGTTCTAAAATAGAAAAGAAAATTAAATTACATGATGTTTAACTAATGAGGTACCCACCAAGTGGAAACATACCTCTTACAACTTTTGGAAGACTAAATTGATTGATAAAAGTAAATAATCATCCATAATAAATAAATCATTCATTAAAAGTATTAACCAAAATATAAACAAACATCCATCCATGATAAATTAAATAAATCAAGTATTGAAATTAAATAAATTAAAGTATAAGAAATAAATCAAAGCATAAATAAATATGGAATTGAATAAAATAAATAAAAGTTCAAGTATAGCTACTATTTCTATTTAGGGTTATTTATCTCATGTGTTAAGGCTTTGGAAATTCTAAAGTTTAAGCTACTATGACTTTTTAGGTAATTAAAATAGATTAGGTTTTATGTTTTTTAAATGTTAGCAAGACACTTTGTTTAAACAAATTAAAATTTGAATGATGAAATAATAAAACTTGAGTTTTAGACACTTTTGAAATATTTTTAATTCATGATTTTAAAATAGTAAATTGAGCTACTGTAGCTTTTTTGAGTTTTTTAGGTTTTTATGTTTTTTATGTTTTAAAGGGTTTAAAGTTCATAAAAATTAGGGTTTAAGGTTGTTTATTCCTAATTAATTAAGGTAAGTAATAATAATAAAAAAAATTAAAACCTAATTGGATTAGAATTCTAAAAATTGCAGCTGAAAAATTTGCGCTGGCAAAAATTCTGGCGACGGGCCCGTGGGCGTGCCAGCCCGCAGGAGCCTACGGGCGAAACGCCCGCAGGCCTGCGGGCGAGCCACTGTTGGCCCGACGGGCCCGTGCGACTACTTTTTGCTGCCGATTTTTTTCCGACTCCGATTTTTATTTTTATTTATTTATTTTCATTTTTTACTACTAAAAATTAGATACTAAGGTAAAAATTATTTAATTAAAATTATTTTGGACCAATTAAACAACAAAAATCATTTTGGACTAAATAAAGCATGTTGGATCGGATTGGGTCAAAAATTAAGGGTCTACACTTACTTAGAGAGGGCTCATGCATGATTACCTTTGTCTTAGTCTTAGTCGGTCTTAGAACATACTTTGACAAACTTTCGAGGCGAAATTGAACTCTGCTTATTTAAGGGAGAGATGATCTAGGCATTATTTGACGAGCCAACAACTATTATCCATCCATTAAATATCAATCTCTAGTTGTCCCTTTAAGCCTTCATAAAATTTTAGCTTTCTTTTCATTGGCATACAACCTCAACAACCTACCCTGAGCTGTTGTGATACTTTTGACAAATCTTATGATCACTAATATGAAGAGGCAAGAAGATCAAAGAAAGACATGAATAGTCAAGATCATGAAGATAGTTGAAGTTCTCAAGACCATAAGGATAGTTGATATTTTCAAGACCATAAGGGTAGTTTAAGTTTTACTTAGTATTTCCAATATATCAAGACAACATCAGAGTAACAAATGATTTATCCCTGTTAAAGAAGATTTATGTTACTCCACTCATCCATTATTGGAAGCCCAAGTTGGTACAAACAAGACAACTCTTTTAGAGCTAGAATAAAAAAAAACAAAAAAACCAAAAAAAAAACAAACAAACAAAAAAAGAAGAAAAAGAAAAAGAAAAGAAAAAAAAAAGAAAAAAAAAACCTAAAAAGGCGGTTCAGAAAGCCAACTGAGTTCTCTTTTACCTAGGACAACAAAAGGCTTCCATTTGGGTTATAAGGACATTTTGACCTGAATTGGTCCAACCCAACCAAAAATTCGATCAAAATTAAAGAAAAAGGAGAAAGACCATCTAATTCTTAAAAGTTCTATACTTGACAGTCCTATAAGGAAGAATGACAAAATGATAAAATGTTCAAAGAAAGGGAAGAGTAAGGAAAATAAAGAGAAAGAAAAGGGAAGAAAAATAAAAAGAAAGAAAAGGGAGAAGAAGAAAAGAAACGAATTTGGGTACTAAACTTTTTGCAAGGGCAAAGACTATCCTAATCAAGATCCAGATTAATGCCAAGAAGATAGAAGGAATTTGGAGTCTAGCAAGATTGCTTCCAGCTACCTAAAGTTCAAACAAGAAATTTGTAGTGTGAGGGTTTGTCCCTTGTGTCACACCAGCTCCAATCTCAAAATGGCCTTCACTTTAACCCATGTCCCTCATAGACCCCATTTCAAGCATATCAAAGACCTGTTGATTTCTCTTGGTAGGTAGAGTCTATTAGTGGAAATAGTTTGGATAACCATGCATATGAGATAGACAATATTTAAACTCGAATGAGACCTTTGGCCAAGTAATGTGTATGTGCCTATCTGAAGTGCAATAATTCTTGCTTAAATGATTCCCGAGTTTAGTACGGCAACTAAGGTTGTCATGTTATAGATATGTTAATTTAGAAAATCAAGTCCTGAGGTACATTGACACTAATTTGGCAAAGCCAACATTTGATTTCAAAAAAAAAAGTGTTTTGTCATAAAAAGCCTTTAAGATAAGGGAAGTATGTTAAACCTCCAAAGGACACATTGGGCAAAGGAAATGATTATTGGCAAGGTCATGAAGAAGCTATCGACTGACATGTTGAGACATAGTTTGAAATAGATGAATCCCTGACTCTGCTGCTTGGGGTCTCCATTATTCATATATTCAACATCTTGAAGATAAAAGCCATAAATGCAAAGCTTTCTATCATTCCAATGCAAGACTTGAACAAGAGTCAAAAAGGAACGAATGAGAATACTTCTGCTGATCACCTTGGTCTGTGAGTCAATAAAACCATTGTGAGTATTATCATGCATATCATGCATACATGAGCATATCACATCGCACTTTCTTGTCTTATGTTGTCTATTCCTTGTCAAAATGAATAGCAAACACTCTGTGAAGTAAAGAATCAAAAGAAGATATTGAATCAAGAAGGCACAGAAAGCCTATTTGCTTGTGGAAGCTTCAGTCGTTTTGCAAAAGAAGAAATACGTGCTTGTGCAAAGAACTAGACGGCAAAAATGTCAATCAAAGCTCACATAGAAAAATCATGGGTTTGAGCCTACACAGGGGGCAACGCTTCTCCTTATCAATTTTTGAGTTTATGCATAAATAAAATATTTTGGATATCTTGCCACGCAGGGGGCAAGGAGAATATATGAAGGCTAGCTAAAAAGGCTGAAGTTTTTCATGTTTAAATAATGAATAAGAAAAAGAATTCTCAAAAAGAATAAAAAATCATCATCAATCAAAAGAAAAAATTAGAATGAAAATGCAAAAGACAAAAGGTCAGTCCGGCTAAAAGAGCTGAAGCCAGGGTAAAGACCCGATTTCAATGGATAAAGACCCATGTTTCAAGGGTAAATACTCGATTTTTAATGGATAAAGATTCATGTTTCACGGGTAAAGACCCAATCTCCAATAGATAAAGATCTATGTTCCTAGGGTAAAGACACGATTTCCAATGGATAAAGATCCATACTTCAAGGGTAAAGGCCCAATTTTCAATGGATAAAGATCCATGTTTCAAGGGTAAAGACCTGATTTTCAATGGATAAAGATCCATACTTCAAGGGTAAAGACCCAAAGTCCGAAGGATAAAGATCCTTGTTTCAAGGGTAAAGACCCGATTTCAAATGGATAAAGATCCATATTTCAAGGGTAAAGACCCGATTTCCAAAGGATAAAAGATCCATGTTTCACGACCCAATCTCGAATGGATAAAGATCCATGTTCCTAGGTTAAAGACCTAATTTCCAATAAATAAAGATCTATTTTTGGTGGGTAAAGACCTACAATTCATAAAAATGGAATAACCAGTTATGCCAGAATTTTTAACTGATAAAAGGTCAGTCAAATCAAATTCATTCTCACGTCCAAGTACCCAATCCCAGGTCCAAGTACCCAAATTCAATCCAATCTTGGGTCCAAGTACCCAATCTCGGATCCAAGTGCCCAAATCAAATCAATCTCGGGTCCAAGTACCCAAATTTAATCCAATCATGGGTCCAAGTACCCAAATTCAATCCAATCTCAGGTCCAAGTACCCAAATCAAGTTCAGTCTCGGGTCCAAGTACCCAAAACAAAACATCAATCGTCTCAAAAATTAAGTCTTATTGCTTTTCACTCTCTTTTACTAAAGTCTCAGATCGTTCAAGCAGGGGGCAAACTGTAGACCCTTAATTTTTGACCCGGTTCGGTCCAATATATTTTAATTAGTCCAAAATAATTTTTGTGTTGTCCAATATATTTTTTAGTCCAAAACAATTTTTGTTATTTTAAGTAAGTAATATTTGCTTTAAAAATAATAAACAAAAAAATATAATAAAAATAAAAGAAAAAAAAAGTCAGATTGCGGTGAAATGGCTTAGCCATTTCGCCCTCAGGTGTTTCCTGTAAGCGAAATGGTCCGCAGGCCCATTTCGCCCGCAGCTGTGGTAGCTTTTTCGCCAGTGCAATTTTTTTTCGTTAGGGCAATTTTTCCGCAGTAGTTTTTTTCGCCAGCAAAATTTTCCGACGTAGTTTTTCTGAAACCTAATACAATTAGGTTTCGGTTTCCTTTTCTTATTCAATATTGTATGCCGTGAGTAACTAGGATTAATAATAGAATTCTTCTATAAATAAGAAGGAGAAAAGAGGTCAGAAATCAGGAGAAATTGGGACAAAAATTGTGAGAGTTTGAAACCAAAATTGAGTGGGAAAGTAGTGAAATCAATAAGACCTTTTGAGAGGAGAAGAAGCAAAAGCCATTAACAAACGATCAAAGGCAGCAACTACCTTTGCTTTTGTTCATCAGAGAAGAATTATTTTGAAGGAACCATCAAAAGGAGGTATGTATTAATTGGTATAATTAAAATGTGAAATTAAATTATTGTATTTAATCACATTGTGTATAGGCATTAACTCAGAATTTTAATATAGCTAACAGATGGACAGTCAGAGAGAGTGATACAGATTATCGAGGACATGTTGAGAAGTTGTGTCATTGATTTCTCTGGAGGTTGGGATAGATTCTTACCACTTGTGGAATTTGCATACAATAACAGTCATCAATCTAGCATTGGTATGGCACCATTTGAAGCATTGTATGGTAGAAGGTGTAGGACACCTCTATGTTGGAATGAACTTGGTGAAGGTAAGATAATTGGTCCTGATTTGGTTAAAGAAACTGAGGAGAAAGTGAGGATGATTCGAGATAGGTTAAAAGCAGCTTCAGACCGACAGAAGTCTTATTCAGATTTGAAGAGGAGAGACATAAAGTATAATGTGGGAGATAAAGTATTTTTGAAAGTGTCTCCTTGGAAAAAGATTTTGAGGTTTGGTCGAAAAGGAAAGCTGAGTCCTCGTTTCATTGGACCGTATGAAGTTTTGGAAAGAGTTGGGTCAGTTGCTTATCGACTTGCTTTGCCACCTGAGTTGGATAAGATCCATAATGTATTCCATGTTTCTATGTTGAGGAGATACAGATCAGATCCATCACATGTGTTGCCAATGGAATCTATCGAAGTAAGTCCTGATTTGACATTTGAAGAGGAACCAATTGCTGTCTTGGCACGTGAAGTGAAGGAATTGAGAAATAAGAAAGTGCCACTTGTGAAGATTTGGTGGAAGAATCATGCAAAGGAAGAGGCAACTTGGGAAAGTGAGCAAACAATGCGAGAGCAATATCCTCAATTGTTTTCGGACTTGATATCAGGTAATTTTGAGGGCGAAATTTCTTTTTAGAGGGGGAGAATTGTAATATCCCAATGCATGCCCTAAAAGTTTTGATTATGTTGTTGTTGTATATTGGATTGAATGTATATGTATGTGATAAGAAAAGAATTTGGAAAAGAATGTTTATGTATATGTGTTTTGGGAAAGAAAAGAGGGTTTAGAGAGAAGTGTATATGTTGTTTATATGATATATATATAACATATAAGTTGGTCAAATATGTGGTCAAGGGAAGAAGATATTTTTAGTTGAGATTTGTGAAATGACTTAAAAGGACAAGTGATTGTAAGGAAATCAAAACATGTGGTTAAAGGGTGTTTTGGTAATTGCTTGAATTGAAATACTTGGTGGAGATTTAAAGATGAGTTGACTTTGGGCTTCTTGATTGTTCTTTGTGTTTTCTTCTTCTTTTTCTTTCATCTTGGCCGGCTCTTCCATAGACAAAGGAAAGCAAAAGACAAGTGAAGATCTTGAGGTGATTAACTCAAATTGAAGGAAGATTGAAGTGATCTAGTGGATGATACAAGAAGTCTTATAACTTTGGTAAGTTCTCTTGTGATCTTTATGCTTATTTGAAATGATATTTGAGTTTGATAGATTTTTAAGAGTGTGTTGGTTGATTTTGAGATGTGAGAAGTGTTTGAGTGATTTGATGATGGATTTTGAGTATGGATTGAAGAAAAGATTAAGTGGTTGGAAGAGATGATGTTGTATATGTGGTGAGGGTTTTGAGATGATTTTGTGTTTTGTGTTTGATGTGTGTTTTGGCTTGTTTTGGTGTGTTGTAAGTTTGAGATGAGTTTTGAGTATGTTTTGTTAAGATTGTTTGAAGAGGATGTTAATGAATAGAAGTGTGTTGTTGAGTGTTTGGTTGTTTTGACCAGAGTTTTGATTTGTGGCCGGACACGCCCGTGAGCACGTCCAAGGTTTTTAGGCGTGTCAATTGTGTTGGAGGCAGTAGGTTTGACACGACCAGTAACACACCCGTGTTATTGAGCGTGTCATAGCTACTGTGAGTTTGGGGAATTTACACGACCAGGAGCACGTTCATGATGTTGGACGTGTTGTTATGGTTGAGAGGCAGTAGGTATTACACGCCCATGAACACACCCGTGTGGGTGAGCGTGTCAGGGTTAGGGTTTGCCCTAATTAATTCCTAATTGGATTATCTCTTGTGTATCCCTAAGCAAGTATATGCTATTACTTTTGATTTAGGTCTTGAAGATAGTGATTGATCATTGATTTAAGAGGTAGAAGGATCTTGAACAAGGAATTGTTAAGAGTGGTGTGATTTGCTTTTGAGGTAAGTACAAAACCTATATGATTGTATGTAAGTACAAATGTGGCATTACTACATTGTTAATTTATATGAGCAATGTGTGTTGTTATGTTTATATCAATGATGATATATATATATATGAATAATGTGAATGACATGATGATGCAAATGATGGTGTATATTAAAGATTGAAATGCTATGATGTGAATTGAGATGAAATGGAATATAAAGCAATTGCGATTGGCTATATTGATTCATTTGAGAATGAAATTGATAACAAATTAATGAATGAGTTGTGTGGCTAATGTGTTATTCCATTTTCAGAGTTTGTTGTTGGTGGCATGCCTAAAGATAGTAACAATCTCTTGAAGTTAGGTTGGGCTTGATCCTTGAAGCCAAGTTGGGTTGAAGTTTAACATGTTTTACTCCCCTTGAAGCTTGGTTGGGTCTAGTCCTTGAAGCCTAATTGAGATGTTACAACCCTTGAAGCTAGGTTGGGTTTGGTTCTTAAAGCCAAGTTGGGTTGAGACTTAGCATGCTTTGTTCCCCTTGAAGCTTGGTTGAACCTAATCCTTGAAGCCTAGTTGGGTATATGTGATAATGATAAATGTGATAAAACCAAAGCATTAACTCTGAAAATTGAATGGCATATTAGTGTGTTTTAGGCCCATGCTTGTCTTTGTTTATATGTGATTCATTGATGGCAAAATAATTAAATAATGAAATTCATGAAAGGACTTTGAGATGTGATATGCTTATATGATTATGATATGTGAAAGGCAAAGGTTTGATGTTAGCTTTTCACTTATGATGTTGATATTAATGGAATGTGTGACATTGCATAGCATACAAGCATAATGTTAGCATGTTTTGTACTACTAAGCCCTTGGCTTAGCGCGATAGTGTTGATCGCGCAGGTGATAGAGTTGATAGAGTTGAACTCGAGAGCTCATCGAGGCCGAGTGAGAGTAGACATTGAAGAGTTGATTTTGGGACTTAAAGATCAGAGAAGATTTGCCAATCATGTATAACTCTTTTAATATTTTGTAAAGTATTGTTTATAATGTGAATATATGTACATTTGTAAATATAAATATTTAAATGTTTTCCTATATGTAAATAGTTCTAAATTCCGCTGCGTATTAAGTATATGTATATATGTATATATATATATATCTATTTTGTTTTATATTACAGGTTAATCACTTATTTTTTTCTATTATGTATAATGAGAAAGATTATAGTATCATTGGAAATGTTTTGAATGTTAAGAAAATTCGTAGCATTCCTATATTCGATGCATGTATACTACATTGTGGTGTATGTAGTGTGTATGTATTGGATGTGGGGGTGTTACAATTGTTTTGGTATCAGAGCCTAGGTTTGAGATTCTCAACCTAGGTAAAGTGTAAGAAAAAGAGTGTTTTGATTTTAAAACGTGGATTTTTGAATAACATACATGTTTGGCATTGGCAGTCTCTGATCTTTAATAAGAGGTATTCTGCTGTGTTTGCAGATATAGATTTGATGGATTCTCACTCACGTCATTCAGTTGTGGGTAGTGCTGAGAGTATAGCTCCTGAGGAGATTAGAGAGGGAGCTAGAGTGGATAGTGCTAGAGAGATACCTGCTTCTGTATCGGGGAGACCAGCTGGTGAGGAGGTTCCACCAGTTTGGCTTAGGCATGTGATAGAGGCTTTGAGACAAGCACCAGTGCAACCACCGCCACTACCCCCACAGCCTTTGGTATCAATGAGACAGTATGATAAGCTAAGGAAGTATGGAGCTGAAGATTTTATAGGTACCATTGATCCAGCTGTAGCAGAGCAGTGGCTTGACAAAGTATAGAGAATATTTGTTCAGTTGCAAGCCACTCCAGAGGAAAAGTTTGATTATGCAAGATCATTGTTGCAAAAAGATGCATATAATTGGTGGAAGACAGTGCCCCATTCTATGGATGATCCACCAACATTGTCCTATGCTGATTTTCTGAGAGAGTTTGAATTGAAGTATACTCCGAGGGAGTATAAGGACATGAAGAAGATGGAGTTTTTGAGTTTAAAGCAAGACAACCGGTCAGTAACTAAATATGAGGTTGAATTTATTCGGTTGAGTCAGTATGCTGGGGGTATCATATCTGATGAGATAGATAGATGCAGAAGATTTGAGGAGGGATTGAGACCCTCTGTCATGTGTCATGTAGCTGGATCTAGATATCATGATTTTTCCCAGCTTGTGGCAGCGGCTAGGAGTGTGGAGAGAGCCCAGGCTATTGCAGCTGCTTCAGAGGAAGAGATCAGGGTTAGAAGGCCCCAGTTTGAGGCAGGGTCTTCGTCTGTGAAAAGAGGTAAAGGAAGTTTTGTTCCTCGGGTTAGTAGGAGTCAGAGGCCAGCTGGTAGGTCAGTACAATTTCAGAGGCGGAGATCTGGACCTGCAGCTTCAGTGGCGAGTGCTCCGACCCCGGTGACTCAGAGATCCACTCCACCCGTATGCATTTATTGTGGTAGGCCACATGGTGGTACTTGTTGGAAGACTGGTGTAGCGGGGGTATGTTTCAGATGTGGATCTCCTGATCATTTTGTGAGAGATTGTCCCGAGAGACAGGAGCAGATGTCAGTGGATACTGCAGCTTCTCGACCTAGTGTGAGGGGAGGTCGAGGAGGCAGATCTGGGTTCAGCTCTAGAGGAGGTTCTACATCCAGGGAGAGTAGACCAGAGGAGGCTGGATCTTCTCAGAGAATTTATGTGATGCAGAAGCAACCAGATGCTTCGGCAGTCATAGCTGGTACTTTTTCTTTATTTGATACTTCAGTACTTGCTTTGATTGATCCGGGTTCCACACATTCATATATTACTGCATCTGTTTTGCCTGTGTCTGATATGCATGCTGAATCCCTAGGATTTGATGTATTGGTGACAAATCCGTTAGGGCATAGTGTGATTGTTAGTAAGGTGCACCGAGATAGTGCAGTAGTGGTTCAAGGTGAGGAGTTCCTTGGAGATTTGATTGAGATGCCTTTTAAGGAATATGATGTGATTCTAGGCATGGATTGGTTATCTAGACATGGAGCTGTGGTTGATTGCAAAAAGAAAGTTGTTACCTTGAGAACCAGTGATGGTAGAGAGGTGTTAATATTTAATGAGCAGGAACAGCTAGCATCCTTGTTTGTTTCAGCGGTTGCAGCTAGGAGATTGATTAGAAAGGGGTGTGATGCTTATCTTGCTCATATGGTGGATACTAGAGTAAGGAGTCCTCAAATTGATAGCATAGCCACAGTTGCAGAATTCCCAGACGTGTTTCCAGAAGAGTTGCCAGGGTTGCCTCCTGAGAGAGAAGTGGAGTTTGGTATTGAATTATTGCCTGGTACCACTCCTATTTCTATTGCTCCTTATCGAATGGCACCAGCAGAATTGAGGGAGTTGAAAGTGCAATTACAAGAGTTGTTGGATAAAGGATTTATTCGCCCCAGTGTTTCTCCTTGGGGAGCTCCTGTGTTATTTGTGAAGAAGAAAGATGGTACAATGAGATTATGTATCGATTATAGGCAATTGAACAAGGTGACAATCAAAAATAAATATCCTTTACCTAGAATTGATGATCTCTTTGATCAGTTGAAGGGTGCAGCAGTGTTTTCTAAAATTGATTTGAGATCAGGGTACCATCAGTTGAGGGTCAGAGCTGAAGATGTTCCTAAGACAGCCTTTCGGACCAGGTATGGGCATTATGAGTTTCTAGTTATGCCTTTTGGTTTGACGAATGCACCTGCAGTTTTTATGGACTTGATGAATAGGATGTTTAGCCCCTATTTGGATCAGTTTGTAGTGGTCTTTATAGATGATATTTTGGTGTATTCGCCTAATGAGGAAGAGCATGACAAGCATCTGCGGATTGTGTTGCAAATTTTGAGAGAGAAGCAATTGTTTGCTAAACTGTCAAAGTGTGAGTTTTGGCTTGATCAAGTTACTTTTCTCGGTCACATAGTTTCAGCGGAAGGTATTAGAGTTGATCCAAGTAAAGTTGAAGCTATTTTGAATTGGAGTCCACCAAAATCTGTAACAGAAGTTAGAAGTTTTCTGGGTTTGGCAGGCTATTACCGACGATTTGTGAAAGGATTTTCTTTGATAGCCACTCCACTTACTAGATTACTTTGAAAGGGAGTTAGATTTGTGTGGACAGATCAGTGTCAGGCTAGTTTTGATCAGTTGAAAGAAATGTTGACTCAAGCGCCCGTTCTTACTTTACCTGTGGAAGATAAACCATATGTGATTTTTAGTGATGCTTCACATAGGGGTTTGGGTTGTGTTCTGATGCAAGAAGGTAAAGTTATAGCTTATGCTTCTCGACAGTTGAAACCGCATGAGCTAAATTATCCGACTCATGATTTAGAGTTGGCAGCCACTGTGTTTGCACTGAAGATTTGGCGACACTATTTGTTTGGGGAGAAATGTTTTATCTACACTGATCATAAAAGTTTGAAATATTTGGGAGTTCAGAGAGAGCTCAATCTTCGGCAGAGAAGATGGTTGGAGTTGATCAAAGACTACGACTGTTTGATTGATTATCATCTGGGTAAAGCAAATGTTGTTGCTGATGCCCTGAGTCGGAAGTCTTTGGCAGGTTTGACTGTTTATTTGCTCTCGTTGCTTGTTGAGTTAAGAGCGTTGCATGCTAGTTTTGTATCTTGTGATGATGGTGCATTGTTGGCACAATTGCATTTAAAACCAGTATTGTTGGAGCAGATTAAAGAAGCTCAATTGGTGGATGAGAAGATTCAAAAGATTGTTTCAGATTGTAGGAATGGGAAGAGTAGAGATTTTATTCTGAAAGATGATGGGAGTTTGTGGTTCAAGAACAGATTGTGTGTACCCGATGATGTTAATTTGAGAAGGATCATTTTAGAGGAAGCTCATCAATCAGTATTTGCTATGCATCTGGGCAATACAAAGATGTATCATGATTTGAAACAGCATTACTGGTGGTTTGGTTTGAAGAGAGACATTGCTGAGTTTGTATCGAAATGTCTCACATGTCAGAAGGTAAAAGCTGAGCATCAAGTTCCAACAGGGTTACTTCAACCTTTAGCAGTGCCTGAATGGAAATGGGATAGAGTAACCATGGATTTCGTGTCTGGTCTGCCATTGACACAAAGAAAGCATGATGCCATTTGGGTGATTGTTGATAGGTTGACGAAGATAGCTCATTTTCTTCCAGTTCGGATGGATTACTCTTTGGAAAGGTTAGCTGAGCTATATATCCATGAGATTGTGAAGTTTCATGGTGTTCTAACTTCTATAGTGTCTGATCGAGATCCCCGGTTTACTTCCAGGTTTTGGAAGAGTTTACATGGTGCTTTGGGTTCTCGATTACACTTCAGTACTGCTTTTCATCCACAGACAGATGGACAGTCAGAGAGAGTGATACAGATTATCGAGGACATGTTGAGAAGTTGTGTCATTGATTTCTTTGGAGGTTGGGATAGATGCTTAACACTTGTGGAATTTGCATACAATAACAGTCATCAATCTAGCATTGGTATGGCACCATTTGAAGCATTGTATGGTAGAAGGTGTAGGACACCTCTATGTTGGAATGAACTTGGTGAAGGTAAGATAATTGGTCCTGATTTGGTTAAAGAAACTGAGGAGAAAGTGAGGATGATTCAAGATAGGTTAAAAGCAACTTCAGACCGACATAAGTCTTATTCAGATTTGAAGAGGAGAGACATAAAGTATAATGTGGGAGATAAAGTATTTTTGAAAGTGTCTCCTTGGAAAAAGATTTTGAGGTTTGGTCGAAAAGGAAAGCTGAGTCCTCGTTTCATTGGACTGTATGAAGTTTTGGAAAGAGTTGGGTCAGTTGCTTATCGACTTGCTTTGCCACCTGAGTTGGATAAGATCCATAATGTATTCCATGTTTCTATGTTGAGGAGATACAGATCAGATCCATCACATGTGTTGCCAATTGAATCTATCGAAGTAAGTCCTGATTTGACATTTGAAGAGGAACCAATTGCTGTCTTGGCACGTGAAGTTAAGGAATTGAGAAATAAGAAAGTGCCACTTATGAAGATTTGGTGGAAGAATCATGCAAAGGAAGAGGCAACTTGGGAAAGTGAGCAAACAATGCGAGAGCAATATCCTCAATTGTTTTCGGACTTGATATCAGGTAATTTTGAGGGCGAAATTTCTTTTTAGAGGGGGAGAATTGTAATATCCCAATGCATGCCCTAAAAGTTTTGATTATGTTGTTGTTGTATATTGGATTGAATGTATATGTATGTGATAAGAAAAGAATTTGGAAAAGAATGTTTATGTATATGTGTTTTGGGAAAGAAAAGAGGATTTAGAGAGAAGTGTATATGTTGTTTATATGATATATATATAACATATAAGTTGGTCAAATATGTGGTCAAGGGAAGAAGATATTTTTAGTTGAGATTTGTGAAATGACTTAAAAGGACAAGTGATTGTAAGGAAATCAAAACATGTGGTTAAAGGGTGTTTTGGTAATTGCTTGAATTGAAATACTTGATGGAGATTTAAAGATGAGTTGACTTTGGGCTTCTTGATTGTTCTTTGTGTTTTCTTCTTCTTTTTCTTTCATCTTGGCCGGCTCTTCCATAGACAAAGGAAAGCAAAAGACAAGTGAAGATCTTGAGGTGTTTAACTCAAATTGAAGGAAGATTGAAGTGATCTAGTGGATGATACAAGAAGTCTTATAACTTTGGTAAGTTCTCTTGTGATCTTTGTGCTTATTTGAAATGATATTTGAGTTTGATAGATTTTTAAGAGTGTGTTGGTTGATTTTGAGATGTGAGAAGTGTTTGAGTGATTTGATGATGGATTTTGAGTATGGATTGAAGAAAAGATTAAGTGGTTGGAAGAGATGATGTTGTATATGTGGTGAGGGTTTTGAGATGATTTTGTGTTTTGTGTTTGATGTGTGTTTTGGCTTGTTTTGGTGTGTTCTAAGTTTGAGATGAGTTTTGAGTATGTTTTGTTAAGATTGTTTGAAGAGGATGTTAATGAATAGAAGTGTGTTGTTGAGTGTTTGGTTGTTTTGACCGGAGTTTTGATTTGTGGCCGGACACGCCCATGAGCACGTCCAAGGTTTTTAGGCGTGTCAATTGTGTTGGAGGCAGTAGGTTTGACACGACCAGTAACACGCCCGTGTTATTGAGCGTGTCATAGCTACTGTGAGTTTGGGGAATTTACACGGCCAGGAGAACGTTCATGATGTTGGACGTGTTGTTATGGTTGAGAGGCAGTAGGTATTACACGCCCATCAACACGCCCGTATGGGTGAGCGTGTCAGGGTTAGGGTTTGCCCTAATTAATTCCTAATTGGATTATCTCTTGTGTATCCCTAAGCAAGTATATGCTATTACTTTTGATTTAGGTCTCGAAGATAGTGATTGATCATTGATTTAAGAGGTAGAAGGATCTTGAACAAGGAATTGTTAAGAGTGGTGTGATTTGCTTTTGAGGTAAGTACAAAACCTATATGATTGTATGTAAGTACAAATGTGGCATTACTACATTGTTAATTTATATGAGCAATGTGTGTTGTTATGTTTATATCAATGATGATATATATATATGAATAATGTGAATGACATGATGATGCAAATGATGGTGTATATTAAAGATTGAAATGCTATGATGTGAATTGAGATGAAATGGAATATAAAGCCATTGCGATTGGCTATATTGATTCATTTGAGAATGAAATTGATAACAAATTAATGAATGAGTTGTGTGGCTAATGTGTTATTCCATTTTCAGAGTTTGTTGTTGGTGGCATGCCTAAAGATAGTAACAATCTCTTGAAGTTAGGTTGGGCTTGATCCTTGAAGCCAAGTTGGGTTGAAGTTTAACATGTTTTACTCCCCTTGAAGCTTGGTTGGGTCTAGTCCTTGAAGCCTAATTGAGATGTTACAACCCTTGAAGCTAGGTTGGGTTTGGTTCTTAAAGCCAAGTTGGGTTGAGACTTAGCATGCTTTGTTCCCCTTGAAGCTTGGTTGAACCTAATCCTTGAAGCCTAGTTGGGTATATGTGATAATGATAAATGTGATAAAACCAAAGCATTAACTCTGAAAATTGAATGGCATATTAGTGTGTTTTGGGCCCATGCTTGTCTTTGTTTATATGTGATTCATTGATGGCAAAATAATTAAATAATGAAATTCATGAAAGGACTTTGAGATGTGATATGCTTATATGATCATGATTTGTGAAAGGCAAAGGTTTGATGTTAGCTTTTCACTTATGATGTTGATATTAATGGAATGTGTGACATTGCATAGCATACAAGCATAATGTTAGCATGTTTTGTACTACTAAGCCCTTGGCTTAGCGCGATAGTGTTGATCGCGCAGGTGATAGAGTTGAACCCGAGAGCTCATCGAGGCCGAGTGAGAGTAGACATTGAAGAGTTGATTTTGGGACTTAAAGATCAGAGAAGATTTGCCAATCATGTATAACTCTTTTAATATTTTGTAAAGTATTGTTTATAATGTGAATATATGTACATTTGTAAATATAAATATTTAAATGTTTTCCTATATGTAAATAGTTCTAAATTCCGCTGCGTATTAAGTATATGTATATATGTATATATATATCTATTTTGTTTTATATTACAGGTTAATCACTTATTTTTTTCTATTATGTATAATGAGAAAGATTATAGTATCATTGGAAATGTTTTGAATGTTAAGAAAATTCGTAGCATTCCTATATTCGATGCATGTATACTACATTGTGGTGTACGTAGTGTGTATGTATTGGATATGGGGGTGTTACAGATCATCTATCTGAGGCAATGGATACTTGTTCTTGATGGTCACCTTATTCAACTTCCTATAATCAATACATAATCTCAAGGTGCCATCCTTCTTCTTCACAAACAAAACGGGCGCTCCCCATGGGGACACATTAGGGCGAATGAACCCTTTATCCAATAGCTCTTGCAACTGCACCTTCAACTCTCTCAACTCAGCAGGTGCCATACGATAAGGAGTAATAGAGATGGGAGTGGTACGAGGCAATAAATCAATACCAAACTCAGCCTCTCTTTCAGGGGGTATCCCTGGCAACTCCTCAGGAAAAACATCTGAAAACTAGACAACTATGGATATACTGTCAAGTTGGGAATCCACTACTCTGGTATCTACTACATGAGCAAGATATGCTTCACATCCCTTCCGAATTATCCTCCTAGAAGAAATAGCTAAAATAAATATGAATGAAAGATGTTTTTGCTCACTAGATACCATCACATAACTACCATCACGTGTTCTTAGGGTAACACATTTTTGTTGATAGTCTACCATAGCCCCATGCCTGGATAACCAATCCATGCCCAGAATCAAACATACAGCCTAAAAGGCATCTCAATCAAGTCACCGAGAAACTCCTCATCCTGAACAACAATGGGATTGCCTCGGTACACCCTGCTAACCACAATACTATGCCCAAAAGGATTTGTAACCAAAACATCAAATTCTAGGGACTTTGAATGCAAATCACTCATAGACAAGATTGATTCACTAATGTATGAATGAGTCGACCCAGGGTCTATCAATGCAAGAAATAATATACCAAATAACAAAAAAGTACCAGCAATAATAAGTGAAGCATATGGCTGTTTCTTTATCACATATACCCACTGTGATGGCCTGCCTCATTTGCTCTACTACCTATTGTAGAACCTCCTCTCTGATCAGACCATGTCTGATCCTCTCTGTTAAAATCTCTGCCACCATGACCCCCACTAACACTGGGTCTAGAAGCTGTTGTATCAGTCTGCCTGTCCTCTGGTGGCTCTGGGTAATCTCTGAAGAAATGATCTGGTGACCCACATCTGTAGCACGCTACTGCTACACCTGTCCTCCAGCAAGCACCTCTATGTATCCTACCACAATGAACACATATAGGTGGAGCAAGCCTTTGAGTCACTGGGGTGGGGGCACTAGCCACTGAGGCTGCAGGTCTCTGTCTCTACCTCTGCTGCTGTGATGACCTGCCAGGCTGCCCCTGGCTCCTACTGAACCTCTAAGGATATCCCCCTCAACCTCTCTACACTGATAAAGACCCTGTCTCACCTTGGGGTCTCCTAACTCTGCTCTCCTCTGCTCTGGCAGCTACTACAAGACCTGTACCCTCTCTACACTCTTGGCAGCTACAACCAACTGGGAAAAACTCTGATACCTGGAACCTGCCACCAAGCACATAATAAAGGGTCTCAATCCCTCCTCAAACCTTGGACATCGGTCAATGTAATCAGAAATGATCCAACCAGCATACTAAATCAGCCGAGTAAACTCTATCTCATACTCCGACACAGTTCTGGTATCCTGCCTCAAACTCAATAACTCTATCTTCTTTGCATCCTTATACTCCCTCAGAGTATACTTCTACTCGAACTCCCATAGGAAATCATCATAGATCAGAACTGGTGGATCATCCAGAGCATGTAGAACTATCTTCCACCAATCATACACATCCCTCTGCAAAAGAGATCTGGCATAATTAAACTTTTCCTCTGGAGTAGCCTGCAGTTGGATGAACACTCTCTGGGTTCTGTCAAGCCACTGCTCTGCTACAGCTAGGTCTGTAGTACTGACAAAATCTATAGCTCCAAAATTTGTGACTGCGGCGGCTACTGTACTGGAGCTTGCCTCAACAGCTCCACCATATGTCGTACCCAGTCTGGCGAAATCTCATCAACTGCTGGTCTTTCTAGCACAGGAGCAGGTGCCCCTCTAGCAATCTAAGCTCTAGCTCCATCTCTACCCTCACCAGGAGCCACACTCTCAGTACTATCCTTTGTAGACCGATGCATCTGAGATGCCATAACTACCTATATTTGCAAATACAACAGAAATTATCACATCAGAGATCAAAAAATGCTCGTGTCAATGCATGTATTACAATTTAAAATCATATTTAAAATTCTCATTTTCTCTCTCTCAAAACCCACCTAGGTCGAGAATCTCAAACCTAGGCTCTGATACCAAAATAAATGTGACACTCTTATACCCTATACACGTATAATAAACACACTCAGTATATATAAAATATGTATATACTGTATAAAAATGTCACGACCCGGTTTAATAAAAATTTTCACATTTCTATTTTAAAATTTCAAATACTAAATATATAAAATTAAATAGTATATAAATATTCTTTACTTATTATAGGAACTCAAAATAAACATTTTATATGAAAATCTCTGGAAAAAATTCTCCAGAATTTTGTCTGTAATTTGAACATCCCAAAATTTATCAATTACACAACCTGTAAAAAGAACGCTTCCAATAAATAATAAACCACATCTTCACCTTAACTTCTCAATTTTTTCACATTTTCTCAAAACATTTATACATATTCATATATATATATATATCCAAAACACACATATAAAAACCCATCATGCACAATTTATCTAAAAGTTTTTATAACTTACAATACATATACTTTAAAATCATAAACATAATATACATGATTTCATAATGTGCAAAAACATTAAATGTATACATGATGGCAAAAGGATTGTTCCTGATATGTCCAAAATCTGCTCAACGAGCAATCTCAAATCTAGAGCTAGCCAGGTCTAGAAGAACTCTCCGGCTCGACCAGATCTCCCCTGTCATCTGCGCGATAAATTATAATTGTGCTAAGCTAAAAGCCTAGCAGTACAACTTTGATAAAAGTAAAACTTTAACACAATGCCAATGCATAATGCATTGGCATGCTATGCCACAATGTAGTATTCCATTCAATGTAATAGCATAATTTTTCAATTGTTTATGATTCACACAAACACACATACAAGCGTGGGCCCAATAAACTAATACCTTATTCAAATTTCAGAGTTACCATTTTGGTCCAAATTGACACCAAGTGTCTAGCCCCGAAGGCAAATCATATCATAGAGATGCCAAGCGTCTAGCCCTAAAGGCAAATAGTAAGGATAACCTCATATGTAACATCCCAACTAGGCTTCAAGGGCTACGCCCAACATAGCTTCAAGGGACTATTACATCCTAGGCATGCTGCCAAACATAGAACTCTTAAAATTGAATAACATACTAGACACACAATTATTTCATATGTCCCATTCTCAATTCCTTTCTCATATTCCATTTTTCTCATTCATATCAATGTCATTTCATTTCATCACATCACAAGGTATTTCATAATAAAATCACATTCCATACAATTTAGCCATTTACAATGGCTTTTCACAATGTTTATAATGCATACACAACAACTCACATGCCATAACACAATGTATATGGATTTTCAAATGATCAAGTAGCTTAACACATTTTTCATTTAAAATGTATTAAGCCAAAATTAAATGCAAGTACTTTAAAACTATCAAAGCATGCACCTACCTCACTAAGCACTTAAATGCAAGCTTAAAATCTCCCACCAACTTTCACTTCCAAATTGCTCTTCAACACTAGGATTGATCAATTCACTTCTCCTTAATGCCTATACACAATGTGATTAAATACAATCATTTAATATCACATTTTAAGGCATTTCCAACATTAAATGTAACACTCTTATACCCTATATACATACAATATATATTTTCAGCATATTTAAAATACGCATATACGGTACAAAAATGTCACAAACCGATTTAATAAAAATTTTCACATTTCTGTTTTAAAATTTCAAATACTAAATATATAAAATTAAATAATATATAAATATTCTTTACTTGCTATAGTAACCCAAAATAACATTTTATTAGAAAATCTCTGAAAAAAATTCACCAGAGTTTTACTTGTAATTTGGACGTTTCCAAAATTCAACAAAACACAACGTGCATAAAATAAACACTCCAAATAAAATCAATTCACTATTTCACAAATACTTCTCAATTTCTCCATATTTTCTCAAAATACTTATATATATGTATATATATCAACATCACATATAAGAACCCATCTTAAACAAATTATTCAAAACATTCTTTACAATTTACATTATATACTTTAAAAATATATCATAACATATATAATATCAACATATACTGTAATATCAAATATCTGCATGCTGGCAACTGGCTCTGATCTTGATGTACTAAAAAACTCTTCAAGCTCAATAAATACAGACCTATACCCGACCAGGTCTAGTAAAACTCTCCAGCTCTACCAAAACGTCCATGATACCTGCACGATGAATTACAATTGCACTAAGCCGATGCCTAGTGGTACAAATTTTGATAACAATATAGTCTAAATGTAATGTCAATGCACAACACACACACACACACATATATATATATATATATCACAACTTATAACATTATAACTCATTATATTGCTCAATTGTATCACAATTCATAATTCACATTAAAGCAAAGACAAGCATGGGCCCAAAAAGATCTAATATGCTATTCAAATTTCAGAGTTATTGCTTTGGTCCATAATGACACCTTGTGTCTAGCCCCGTAGGCAATATATCCATAGATAATCCAACTAGATCTAAGCTTACGACCCCGTCTTTTTCACTCAGTCTAGCTTCAAGGATTTATTTTTGAGGCTTATAACCCGGTCTTTTCACCCTAAAAACATCATATTTATCAGCTGGGCCCGGCTTACGACCCGGTCTTTTCACCTACCCAGTAATTCATAGGCATGCCACCAAACCCAAAACTCTGAAAATATAATAACATACTAGGCACATAATTTATTTATATTTCCCATTATCAAATTCTTTCATAATTCCTTTATCAAAACTTTTCTCATTTTCTCATGATCAAACTAGGCACATTGCCTTATTATATCATCTTTTTCTCACTTTTCTCATATTTCTCTTTTATATCAAAATCAATTCATTACATTTTATTTTCACATATCTCATTACATTATACCACATTTCTTTTCATTTTCAACACATTACCTTGGTACTTCAACATAATACAAATTATGCTTATCATAACATAATTCACATTCATCAACAGTATATTAAGTAACTTAACACATTTCTCAACTAAATGTGTTAAGTCCCAATGTCATGTAAATATATGCAATCATTCAAAGTTTGTACTTACCTCCACTAGCAACCCAAAGCAAGCTTAAAACAACCTCCAATCCTATCCTTCCAACTTTCTCTTCACCACTTGGATGAAGCAAATCAATCTCCCTCAATGCCTATATCAAATGTGATCATAAACAATCATTTAATATCACATTCTAAGGCATTCTCAACATCAAACCTTAATTTAACAACACTCCTAAAAAATTTCAAAAATTAAGTCTTTCCTTACTTTAACTTAGAAAATCCATATTAACCAATTAAATTATTTTTTTGAGTTTATTTATATCATTACAAATATATTTTAACATGTTTCAACCAATTACATTAATTAACCACATGCTTATGTTCAAAACCCTAAAATGGCATAACCTTCACCATTGAAGGATCTCCATTCCAACTCAATCCAATTATCATTTCAATCTTATTTCCACCACTTATATCATTAAATAACATGATTTAAGCACTAAAATCAAACAATTAATCATTCTTTAAAAATTCACTTTTCCAAAATCCTAAATCAATACTACCATCTTCAAACTCTATCCAAACTTAAATAAATCCATCATTTGATTTTAAAATCCTTGTTTATGCATCAAAGCAACACATTTGGAACCAATTTGCACAATTATACCTCATGATTTCAAAAACTTAAATGTTCCATAACCCTAAATTCTCTCTCTTCACCAAACTCAATTTAAATTCAACCATTTCTTAAATCTAACCTTAAAATAATTATTAATCACTTAAAATAACTTCATCTATATCCAAATAGATAATTAAATCTTAGAACTTCAAAAACCCAAAATACACATATTCAAACTTTCATGGAAATCCAAAGAAAAAGCTAGTAAACTTACTAATTAAAGAGGAAACCCTTAAAAATCCACTTGAAACTCTTGAAGCCAAGTTGGGTTGATATTTAGCATGCTTTATTCCCCTTGAAGCTTGGTTGAACCTAATCCTTGAAGCCTAGTTGGGATAATGATAATGATAATTGTGATAATTGAACCAAAACATTAACTCTGAAAGTTGAATGGCATATTAGTGTCTTTTGGGCCCATGCTTGTCTTTGTTTCAATGTGATTTATGAATGGTGAAACAATTGAATAAAGTAATGGAATGTAATGTTATGAAGTATGTTATGATTACAATACATAAGTAAATTATTGAAAAGAAATATGGCCTGAGAAGCTATGTCGAAAGATGAGATTCTGAAATATAATATGACATGTAATATGTATATGGATGTGGACATTGTGAGTATTATTTTATGAATGTTTTAATAAGTTATGTAATTGTGGTTTATGTTAATGATATATGTATATATGTATATAATTACAAGATTAGTAGAAACATATAAAAAGTGTAATTGAAATGGGAAAACATGATAAGAAAATAATAATACATGAAGTTAATATATGAGTATGATTTTCTATAATGTATGTTTATAATATTTATTTGTACTACTAAGCTTTCGAGCTTAGCGCGGTTGTGTAAATCGCGCAGGTGAGTAGTTGGTTGATCTGAAGTCAAATCGTTATGCCATGTGAAGGGTAAGAGTATTTCGAGACCAACTAGAAGGTGGTGCATACATGTACAATTTAATTATGTTGTATTTTGATAAAAATGTATTCATATGTATAAATGAATTTTGGTAAAGACAAGATCATTATATATATATGTAATATCATCAAAAGTATAATGAGTTTGTAAATGTTCTTTAAATAAAATGTATTATTGTTTGGAACTAAAGTAAAGGCTTTTAATCTGAAATGAAAAGTGACATTCTTATACTTTATATATGTACTGCATGTATACAAGGTATATGTATAGTTCTTATATAGAGTATGGGGGTGTTACATAGGATTTTGGAATTTATTGGTTTAGGCTACTATAAGTTTTTAGGGAATTGAAATGGATTAAGGTTTTATAATTTAAGAGATTGATAAGGTTCTTTGATTAACCAATATTAGGGTTTGAGGGGGGTAAAATCATGAAATTAGGGTTCGGATACTTTAAAATATTAGGTTTATGATTATTAGCCACTGGATTGTTGTTTTTAGGCTTACTGTGTTGAATTTTAATATTTAGGTTTATAAGGTTTTAAGGTTTCAAAGATTAGGGTTTAGGAAAATTTAGGGTTTAGATTAGCTAGTTTGGGGTTACTATCTTGGTTTTGAAGTTGAATTAGGGTTTTTAGTGTTTTAGAGAATATATTTGATTTTAAAATTTGAGAAAATAATTTATAGCTTTATAAAGCTTTATGTGATTTTTAGAAGCTGTAAGGTAAATTTAGGGTTTGGATATGTAACAAAACATTTGGGAATTTTGAAAAAAGGCGAGAGGAAAACAGTTTAGAGTTTTATGGTGTTTTTGGACATAAGTAAGACGATTTAAGGTTTTTGGAAACAGAAAATATTTTTTAGGGTTTTTGGAAATAAAAGGATCAATTTAGGGTTTTAAGGTTTTGGAAAATTGGAAAGCAGATTAGGGTTTTGGGAATTAATAAAATGATTTAAGGTTTTGGAAAGTTGGAAAGTAGATTAGGGTTTTAAGATTTTGAAGAAATAGATTAGGGTTCTTTGGTTTTAGAAGAAACAAAAAAGTAATTTTAGGGTTTTTGAAAATAGAGGAGACGATTTAAGGTTCTAAGGTTTAGAAGAAGTAAATTAGGGCTCTAAGGTTTTTAGAATCAAAAGAAACAATTTAATGACTGAAGCTACTGTAAGAAAAAAAAATAGATATTCAAACCTTCGTTTGTTGGTTCCACCAAAAATTACTTCTTGGATGAACAAGGACAAAGACAGTGTGGCTACCTTTGATAAATTGTTGATTGCTTGCTTGTTGCTCCTCTCCAATCTGAAGTCTCAAATTCCAGTCCCTCGTCCAAAGTTCTCTTGTTAATCATTTTCTCCCAAAGTCCAGTCTGATCTCCTATTAATTCTGTTGTCTCCCTCCCAAAAGTTTTTCTCCTCCAGTTCTGTGTCTTTTTAGTGTTATTTATAGGAATTTTTTTAATGATTAATCCTAGTTGTTTAAGAAAACTAAAATTCATTAGGAAAGGAAACCAAAACCAAATAGAATTTGGTTTCGGAAAAAATTACGTTGAAAAAATTTTGCTGGCGAAAACTTGCGATGGTTGGCTGTGAGGACTGGCTAGCGAAAATTGGCGCTGGCGCGTGCTGCAGGCTGCGAGCCATTTCGTCCACTGTTTACGGCGACGAATTTTTTTCATCACCAATTTTTATTTTTATTTTTATTTTTATTATTTTTATTCACTTCACCATTTTTAACTAAAACAAAGATTAAAATACCATAAAAATTATTTTGGAATATTAAAAAAAAACGGATCGGACTGGGTCAAAAATTAAGGGTCTACAGTTTGCCCCCTGCTTGAACGATCTGAGACTTTAGTAAAAGAGAGTGAAAAGCAATAAGACTTAATTTTGATGAGATGGTTAACTGAATTTGTTTTGGGTACTTGAACCCGAGACTGAACTTGATTTGGGTACTTGGACCCGAGACTAGACTGAATTTGGGTACTTGGACTCGGGATTGGGTACATGGACCCAAGATTGATTTTATTTGGGTACTTGGACCCGAGATTGGATACTTGGACCCGAGCTTGAATTGAATTTGGGTGCTTGGACCCAAGACTAGATTGAATTCGAGTATTTGGACCCGAGACTAGATTGAATTTGGGTACTTAGACCCTGGATTGGGTACTTGGACCCGAGATTGATTTGATTTGCGGTACTTAGACCCGAGACTGAATTGGTTTGGGTACTTGGACCCGAGATTAATTTGATTTGGGTACTTAGACCATGGATTGGGTACTTGGACCCGAGATTGAATTTGATTTGGGTACTGGGAACCGAGACTGAATTTGATTTGGGCACGTGGACCCAAGATTGAATTGATTTAGGTACTTGGACCCGAGATTGGATTGAATTTGGGTACTTGGACCCGAGATTGATTTGATTTGGGTACTTAGACCTGGGATTGGGTACTTAGACCTAAGATTGGGTACTTAGACCCGAGATTGGGTACTTGGACCCGAGATTGAATTTGATTTGGGTACTTGTGTAATATCCTAAAGTATACCCTAAAAGTTTTGGAATATTTTATTGTTGTATTTGGATTAAATATATATGTTTAAATGGAAAGAGAAATGAGGTAAGGGAAGAGTGTATATGTTGTATATATAGTGATATATACAAAATATACAAGTCAAAGAAATGGAAGTCAAAGAAGAAATAATTAATTTTAATTAATTAAATTAATTAAATGGAAAGTGGATGATGATATTTTTAATATTATATTAATATAATTGCTTGGTGGAGGATTAAAGAGAAGAAGTGGTTGACTTTGCTCTTTGCCATTCATTCTTCTTCTTCTTCTTCTCTCTTTGATGGCCGACCATCACAATAGCAAGAGAAGAAGACAATTTTTGATTTTCCAAGCTTGTGATTGAAGGATGTTTCAAGTGATCAAGTTGGAAATCTAAGAAGTTTCATCATTTTTGGTAAGTTTCCACTTGATTCCTTAGTTTTCTTTTAAGTTGTATTTGAGTTTGATGGTTGATTATTGATGGTATGAGTATGTTTGATTGTGGGGTGTTTGAGAGTATTTGGTTTATTTGATTTTGATTTTTGGGGTTGGATTGAAGAGAAAGTGTTAGGGTTGGTGGAAGAACAAGTGTTGTGTTTGAGTTATGGTGTATGTAATGGTTGTGAATTGGTGTTTGATGTATGTTTTGAATTGTTTTGGTGCTTTTGCAAGTTAATATGGTTTATGGGTGTGTTTAGTTAAGTTTGTTTGAAGTGAAAAATGGTGGAAGTAAGAGGTTTGTTGGATGTGAGAATGTTGTTGCCGGAATCAGGATTTTTGGCCTGACACGCCCATAAGCATGGCCAGGTCTTTAGGCGTGTCAATGGTTCAGTGTTCTTGGATGGGTGACACGAGCAGTGACACGCCCATGTCACTAAGCATGTCACAGCTTCTGTGTTGTAGTAGCATTGACACGGCCAGTGACACGCCCATGTCACTGAGCATGTCAAAGCTTCTGTGTTGTGAGTTTAGGGCACGGTCAGGGACACGCCCGTGTTGTTGAGCGTGTCATGTGTAGAGTTTGCCCTAGTTGATTTTTATCTATATTATCTCATGTGTATCTCTAAGTAAGCATGTATGATCACCTTTGGTTTAGGTTTTGAAGAGAGTTGAGTTGCTCTAATCCTAGTGTTGAGGATTTTTGGAAGAGGAGTTTGGTGTTGTGTGAATTGCTCTTGAGTTAAGTACAAACCCTACATTATTGCATACATTTACATTACATTGGAACTTAACACATTTGGTTATAAATGTGCTAAGTGATCTATGACATTGTTGAGACATTTGATTAATATTATGATTTGCATAATGTGAAAGATATGATGATCATTCAAAATGTATATCCAATGCAATTGGTTGTGTATACCTTAATGATGTGTTGTGATGCCATTGTTGTTGGCTATAATGATGCAAATGAAATAATTGGGGCATGTTTGCCTAGATGATTATGAAGAAATGAGAATGGAATTGATAATAAAATAACTAAAGTATTGTGTGCCTAATGTGTTATTCACTTTTCAGAGTTTTGTTGTTGGTGGCATGCCTAATAGTAACAATCTCTTGAAGCTGGGTTGGGCTTGATCCTTGAAGCCAAGTTGGGTTGAAGTTTAGCATGCTTAATTCCCCTTGAAGCTTGGTTGGGTCTAGTCCTTGAAGCCTAGTTGAGATGTTATAACTCTTGAAGCTAGGTTGGGTTTGGTACTTGAAGCCAAGTTGGGTTGATGCTTAGCATGCTTTGCTCCCCTTGAAGCTTGGTTAAGCCTAATCCTTGAAGCCTAGTTGGGATAATGATAAATGTGATAGTTAAACCAAAACATTAACTCTGAAAGTTGAATGGCATATTAGTTTCTTTTGGGCCCATGCTTGTCTTTGTTTAAATGTGAATCATAAATGGTGAAATAAATGAATTATAAGATTTAATGTAAGGTTTTGAAATATGATATTCTTATGTATTGTTTATTATATATGAATGCGTGACATTAACATTACATTAAAGCATATTGTTATTGTGGGTTGTACCACTAAGCCTATGGCTTAGCGCGATTGTGGTTCATCGCGCAAGTGACAGGGTAGAACCGGAGAGTTCAGCTAGATCGAGTCGAGTCTAGATTTTGAAGTGTTGATTGTGGGCTTAAAGATCAGAGACAAACTGCCAAACATGTATAAATTTTATGTTTTGTAAACATGGATTTTGATGTATTTATATATGTAAATACCACTACATTTTTCGCTGCATAATGAACAAATGTTTTATCTAGTATAGACTATAATGTAATTTGAATGTTTTAAGTTTTCTTATAATGTTGTTAAATTAAAAGATTGGTTTGCTTATTATAAACCGTGGCACTCTTGTATTCGGTATACGTATATTACAAGTGTAGTAGTATGTAGTGTGCGTATACGGGGTATAGGGGTGTTACAAATGTTTTAGTATCAGAGCCTAGGTTTGAGATTCTCAACCTAGGTAAATTGTAAGAAAAAGAACATTTTGATTCAAAAAGTTGGTTTTTAAATAAGATACATGTTTTGGTATTGGCAGTCTCTGATCTTTGATAAAGTATATTCTGTTGTGTTTGCAGATATAGGTAGTGATGGCATCTCAGTCACGTCAGTCCATAGAAGATAGTGCTGAGAGTGTAGCTCCTGAAGAGGGTAGAGATGGAGCTAGGGTTAAGAGAGCTGGAGAGGCACCTGCTCCTATATGAGAGAGACTAGCTGCTGATGAGGTTCCACCAGTTTGGCTAAGACATGTGGTAGAATTATTGAGGCAAGCTCCAATGCAGCAGCCGCCACCGCCACCACAGCCACAAGTACCGGTGAGACATTATGATAAATTGAGAAAGTATGGGGCTGAAGATTTCTTTGGTACTATAGATCCTGTAGTAGCTGAGCAGTGGTTGGATAGAGTGCAGAGGGTATTTATTCAGTTGCAAGCTACTCCTGAAGAGAAATTTGATTATGCTAGATCCTTATTGCAGAAAGATGCTTATGATTGGTGGAAGACGGTTCCTCATGCCATGGATGATCCACCTACTTTGTCTTATGGTGATTTTCTGAGGGAGTTTGAGCAGAAATATACTCTGAGGGAGTATAAGGATGTCAAGAAGATGGAATTTCTGAATTTAAGACAAGATAACCGGACTGTGACAGAGTATGAGATTGAGTATATCCGGTTGAGTCACTATGCAGGTTGAATTATTTTTGATGAGATTGACCGGTGTAGAAGATTTGAGGAGGGGTTGAGGCCCTCTATTATGTGCATTGTTGCTGGTTCTCGGTATCAATATTTTTCTCAGTTGGTTGCAGTAGCTAGAAGTGTTGAGAGAGCGCAGGGTATTGCAACAGCTGCTACCGAGGAGGAGACCAGAGTTAGGAGATCCCAATTTGAGGCAGGGTCTTTGTCTATGCAGAGAGGCCGAGGAAGTTTTGTTCTGAGAATTAGTAGGAGCCAGAGATAGCCAGGTAGGTCAGCTCAGTATCAGAGGCAGAGACCGAGACCTACAGTTTCTGTAGCTAGCGCTCCGACTGTAGTGGTTCAGAGATCCATTCCATCTGTATGTGTTCATTGTGGTATGACACATGGGGGTACTTGTTGGAAGACGGGTTGATTAGGAGTATGTTTTAGATGTGGGTCACCAGCTCATTTTATTAAAGATTGCCCTGAGCTACAGGAGGATAGACAGACTGATACTGCAGCTTCTCGACCTAGTGTTAGCAGAGGTGGTCGAGGGGGCAGAGGTTTTAATAGAGGCGGTCGACCCAGGATTAGTCAAAGAGGAGGCTCGACATCCGGAGGCAATAGGCCAGATGAGGCTGGGTCTTCTCAGAGAGTGTATGTGATGCAGAGGTAGCCAGATGCTTCAGCAGTTATTGCGAGTACATTTTCTTTATTTGGCATTTCAGTTCTTGCTTTGATTGATCCAGGATCTACTCATTCATACATAAGTGCATCTATCTTGCCTGTGTCTGAATTACATTCAGAATCCTTAGGATTTGATGCGTTGGTGACAAATCCTTTAGGACATAGTGTTGTGGTGAGTAAGTGCATCGTGATAGTTCAGTTGTGGTGCAAGGTGAGGAGTTTCTTAGTGATTTGATTGAAATGCCTTTTAAGGAATATGATTTGATTTTAGGTATGGATTGGATGTCTAAGCATGGAGCTGTGGTAGATTGTCAAAAGAAGTGTGTTACTTTGAGAACCGGTGATGGTAGAAGTGTGATGGTATCTGGTGAGTAGAGACAACTTGCATCCTTGTTTGTGTCAGCTTTTGCAGCTAGGAAGTTGATTAGAAAAGGGTGTGATGCTTATCTTACTCATGTTGTGGATACCAGAGTAGTAGGTTCTCAACTTGATAGTTTATATACAGTTGCGGAATTTCCATATGTGTTTCCGGAGGAGTTGCCTTACCCCCTGAGAGAGAGGTTGAGTTTGGTATCGATTTGTTGCCTGGTACCACTCCCATCTCTATTACTCCATATCGAATGGCACCTGCTGAGTTGAGAGAGTTGAAGGTGCAGTTACAGGAGTTGTTGGATAAAGGGTTTGTTTGTCCTAGTGTTTCTCCGTGGGGAGCTCCTATTTTGTTTGTAAAGAAGAAGGATGGTACTTTGAGGTTGTGCATCGATTATAGGCAATTAAACAAGGTGACTATCAAGAATAAGTATCCATTGCCTAGGATTGATGATCTCTTTGATCAATTTAAGGGAGCAGCAGTGTTTTCCAAGATTGATTTGAGATCAGGGTACCATCAATTGAGAGTCAGAGAGGAAGATGTTCCTAAGACAGCTTTCCGCACAAGGTATGGGCATTATGAGTTTTTAGTGATGCCTTTTGGATTAACGAATGCACCTGCAGCTTTCATGGATTTGATGAATAGGGTGTTTAAGCCCTATCTAGATCAGTTTGTGGTGGTTTTCATTGAAGATATTTTGGTGTATTTGCGTAATGAAGAGGAGTATGACAAGCATCTGCGGATTGTATTGCAGACCTTGAGAGAGAAGCAATTGTATGCTAAGCTGTCAAAGTGTGAGTTTTGGCTTGATCAAGTGACTTTTCTGGGTCATGTGGTGTCAGCAGATGGTATAAGAGTTTATCCGAGTAAAGTTGAGGCCATTTTGAATTGGAGTCCACCGAAGTCTGTAACTGAAGTTAGAAGTTTTCTAGGTTTGGCAGGCTATTATCGACGCTTTGTGAAAGGTTTTTCTTTGATAGCTACTCCACTCACCAGATTACTTCAGAAAGGAGTTAGATTTGTGTGGACAGATCAGTGTCAAGCAAGTTTTGAGCAGTTGAAGGAGATGTTGACTCAAGCTCCTATTCTTACTTTGCCTGTGGAAGATAAACCATATGTGATTTACAGTGATGCTTCACATAATGGTTTAGGATGTGTTTTGATGCAAGAGGGTAAAGTCATAGCTTATGCTTCTCGGCAGTTGAAGCCGCATGAGCTTAATTATCCGACACATGATTTAGAATTGGCAGCTATAGTTTTTGCTTTGAAGATTTGGCGACACTACTTGTTTGGGGAGAAGTATTTTATTTATACAGATCATAAGAGTTTGAAATATTTGGGTGTTTAGAGGGAGCTAAATCTTCGGCAAAGACGGTGGTTGGAGTTGATTAAAGACTATGATTGTTTGATTGATTATCATCCTGGTAAGGCAAATGTTGTTGCGGATGCCTTGAGTCGGAAGTCTTTGGCAGGTTTGATTGTTTATTCGCTCTTCGTTGCTTGTTGAGTTGAGAGCGTTGCATGCTAGTTTTGAATCATGTGAGGATGGAGCCTTGTTGGCTCAGTTGCATTTGAGACTGGTGTTGTTGGATCAGATTAAAGAGGCTCAATTGGCTGATGAGAAAATTAAGAAGATTGTGTCAAATTGGCAAAATGGGGAGAGCCAAGATTTCCATGTGAGAAGTGATGGTAGCCTTTGGTTCAAAGATAGATTGTGTGTTCCTAATGATGCAAGATTGAGAAAGATTATTTTGGAAGAAGCACACCAGTCGGTTTTTGCTATGCACCCTAGGAGCACTAAAATGTATCATGATTGAAGCAACATTACTGGTGGTCAGGTATGAAGAGGGACATAGCAGAGTTTGTATCTAAATGTCTTATTTGTCAGAGGGTAAAAGCTGAGCATCAAGTTCCAACAGGGTTGCTTCAACCTTTATCAATGCCTGAATGGAAATGGGAGCGAGTGACAATGGATTTTGTGTCTGGTTTGCCATTGACTCAGAAGAAGCATGATGCTATCTGGGTGATTGTTGATCAGTTGACGAAGGCAGCTCATTTTCTTCCAGTTAGAATGGACTATTCTCTTGAGAAGTTGGCTGAGTTGTATATCAGTGAGATAGTGAAGTTGCATGGAGTTCCAATTTCTTTAGTGTCTGATTGAGATCCTCGATTTACTTCAAGGTTTTGGAAGAGTTTACATGGTGCTTTGGGTTCTCGATTGCACTTTAGCACTGCTTTTCATCCGCAGACAGATGGGCAGTCAGAAAGAGTGATACAGATTATGGAGGACATGTTAAGAAGCTGTGTCATTGAATTCTCTGAAAGTTGGGACAAATTTTTGCCATTGATAGAATTTGCTTGTAACAATAGTTATCAGTCTAGTATTAAAATGGCACCTTATGAGGCATTGTATGGTAGAAGATGCATAATGCCTCTATGTTGGAATGAAGTTGGAGAAGGCAAATTGGTTGATCCTGATTTGATAAAAGAAACAAAAGAGAAAGTGAAGATAATTCGGGATCGATTGAAAGCAGCTTCAGATCGGCAGAAATCTTATTCAGATTTAAAGAGGAGAGACATAGAGTTTAATGTTGGAGATAAAGTATTTCTGAAAGTGTCTCCTTGGAAAAAGATTTTGAGATTTGGCAGAAAAGGGAAGATAAGTCCTCTTTTTATTGGACCTTATGAGGTATTGGAGAGATTTGGACCAGTTGCTTATCGACTTGCTTTGCCGCCTAAGTTGGATAGAATTCATAATGTCTTTCATGTTTCTATGCTGCGGAGGTACAGATCAGGTCCATCTCATGTTTTGTCCGTTGAATCTATTGAGCTGAGTCCGGATCTAACTTTTGATGAAGAACCAGTTGCTATTTTGGCACATGGAGTGAAAGAGTTGAGACATAAGAAAGTGCCAATTGTGAAGGTTCTTTGAAAGAATCATGGTAGGGAAGAATCAACTTGGGAGAGTGAGCAATCGATGCGAGATCAATATCCTCAACTGTTTTAGACTTTAGATTAGGTAATTTCGAGGACGAAATTTCTTTTTAGAGGGGGAGAATTGTAATATCCCAAACTATACCCTAAAAGTTTTGGAATATTTTATTATTGTATTTGGATTAAATGTATATGTTTAAATGGAAAGAGAAATGAGGTAAGGGAAGAGTGTATATGTTGTATATATAGTGATATATACAACATATACAAGTCAAAGAAATGGAAGTCAAAGAAGAAATAATTAATTTTAATTAATTAAATTAATTAAATGGAAAGTGGATGATGATATTTTTAATATTATATTAATATAATTGCTTGGTGGAGGTTTAAAGAGAAGAAGTGGTTGACTTTGCTCTTTGCCATTCATTCTTCTTCTTCTTCTTCTTTCTTTGTTAGCCGACCATCACAATAGCAAGAGAGGAAGACAGTTTTTGATTTTCCAAGCTTGTGATTGAAGGATGTTTCAAGTGATCAAGTTGGAAATCTAAGAAGTTTCATCATTTTTGGTAAGTTTTCTCTTGATTCCTTAGTTTTCTCTTAAGTTGTATTTGAGTTTGATGGTTGATTATTGATGGTATGAGTATGTTTGATTGTGGGGTGTTTGAGAGTATTTGGTTTATTTGATTTTGATTTTTGGGGTTGGATTGAAGAGAGTGTTAGGTTTGGTGGAAGAACAAGTGCTGTGTTTGAGTTATGGTGTATGTAATGATTGTGAATTGGTGTTTGATGTATGTTTTGAATTGTTTTGGTGCTTTTGCAAGTTATTATGGTTTATGGGTGTGTTTAGTTAAGTTTGTTTGAAGTGGAAAATGGTGGAAGTAAGAGGTTTGTTGGATGTGAGGTTGTTGTTGCCGGAATCAGGATTTTTGGCCTGACACGCCCATGAGCACGGCCAGGTCTTTAGGCGTGTCAATGGTTCAGTGTTCTTGGATGGGTGACACGAGCAGTGACACGCCCATGTCACTGAGCGTGTCATAGCTTCTGTGTTGTAGTAGCATTGACACGGCCAGTGACATGCCCATGTCACTGAGCGTGTCATAGCTACTGTGATGTTGGTGGATTGACACGGCCAGTGACACGCCCATGTCACTGAGCGTGTCAAAGCTTCTATGTTGTGAGTTTAGGGCACGTTCAGGGACACACTCATGTTGTTGAGCGTGTCATGTGTAGAGTTTTCTCTAGTTGATTTTTATCTATATTATCTCATGTGTATCTCTAAGTAAGCGTGTATGATCACCTTTGGTTTAGGTTTTGAAGAGAGTTAAGTTGCTCTAATCCTAGTGTTGAGAATTTTTGGAAGAGGAGTTTGGTGTTGTGTGAGTTGCTCTTGAGGTAAGTACAAACCCTACATTATTGCATACATTTACATTACATTGGAACTTAACACATTTGGTTATAAATGTGCTAAGTGATCTATGACATTGTTGAGACATTTGATTAATATTATGATTTGCATAATGTGAAAGATATGATGATCATTCAAAATGTATATCCAATGTAATTGGTTGTGTATACCTTAATGATGAGATGTGATGCCATTGTTGTTGGCTATAATGATGCAAATGAAATAATTGGGGCATGTTTGCCTAGATGATTATGAAGAAATGAGAATGGAATTGATAATAAAATAACTAAAGTATTGTGTGCCTAATGTGTTATTCACTTTTCAGAGTTTTGTTGTTAGTGGCATGCCTAATAGTAACAATCTCTTGAAGCTGGGTTGGGCTTGATCCTTGAAGCCAAGTTGGGTTGAAGTTTAGCATGCTTAACTCCCCTTGAAGCTTGGTTGGGTCTAGTCCTTGAATCCTAGTTGAGATGTTACAACTCTTGAAGCTAGGTTGGGTTTGGTTCTTGAAGCCAAGTTGGGTTGATGCTTAGCATGCTTTGCTCCCCTTGAAGCTTGGTTGAGCCTTATCCTTGAAGCCTTGTTGGGATAATGATAAATGTGATAATTAAACCAAAACATTAACTCTGAAAGTTGAATGGCATATTAGTTTCTTTTGGGCCCATGCTTGTCTTTGTTTAAATGTGAATCATAAATGGTGAAATAAATGAATTATAAGATTTAATGTAAGGTTTTGAAATATGATATTCTTATGTATTGTTTATTATATATGAATGTGTGACATTAACATTACATTAAAGCATATTGTTATTATGGGTTGTACCACTAAGCCTATGGCTTAGCGCGATTGTGGTTCATCTCGCAAGTGACAGGGTAGAACCGAAGAGTTCAGCTAGACCGAGTCGAGTCTAGATTTTGAAGTGTTGATTGTGGGCTTAAAGATCAGAGACAAACTGCCAAACATGTATAAATTTTATGTTTTGTAAACATGGATTTTGATGTATTTATATATGTAAATACCACTACATTTTCCGCTGCATAATGAACAAATGTTTTATCTAGTATAGACTATAATGTAATTTGAATGTTTTAAGTTTTCTTATAATGTTGTTAAATTAAAAGATTGGTTTGCTTATTATAAATCGTGGCACTCTTATATTCGGTATACGTATATTACAAGTGTAGTAGTATGTAGTGTGCATATACGAGGTATAGGGGTGTTACAACTTGGGCCCGAGATTGAATTGATTTGGGTACTTGGACCCGAGATTGGATTGAATTTGGTACTTGGACCCGAGATTGGTTTTGACTAACCTTTTATCGATTGAGAAGTCTGACTGCTCTGGATTTTCTATGCATTGTGGTACTTCACCCTCAAAATGGATCTTCATTCTTTGAGATCGGGTCTTCACCCTTGTAAATGGATCTTCATCCTTTGAGATCGGGTCTTCACCCTTGAAAATGGATCTTCATCCTTGGAGCTGGATCTTGATTTTTTATCATTTGCGTCTTCATTCTTTTGAGAATTATAATTTTCTTCTTCTTTTTCATTCTTTTTTGTTCTTCCTTTTTGCAAAAAATTAGTTATTTTTAATTGGACCTTATATCCTCTCTTTGCCCCCCTGCGTGGCAAAATAATTGCAAGTGAGTTTGAAAATATTTTATATATAAACTCAAAAAATTGAAAAGGAGAAACTTTGCCCCCTGTGTAGGCCCAAACCCATGATTTTTCTATGCGGGCTCTAATTGATGTCTTTGTTGTCTACTTCTTTGCACAAGCACGCATTTCTTCTCTTTGCAAAATTACTGGAACTTTCTCAAGCAATGAGCCTTCTATGCCCCCCCTGATTTGATATCTTCTTTTGATTGTTTACTTCACAGGGTGTTTGCTGTTTACCTTAATAAAGAATAGACAATACAAGACAAGAAAGTGCGATGTGATATGCTCATGTATGCATGATATGCATGAATGATACTTACAGTCGTTCCATCGACTCACAGACCGAGGTGATCAGTAGAAGTGTTCTCATCGGTTCCTTTTTGACGCTCATTCAAGTGTTGTATTGGAATGATCAAGATGTTGGAAACACGAGTCGTAGAGACTCCAAACAGCAGAGATTCATCCATTTTAAAATTTGATTCAGCATGTTAGTTGGTAGTTTCTTCATGACATTGCCAATAATCATTTACTCCCAATGTGTCTTTAGAGATTAGAAGGCTTAAAGAGACAACTAGGGATTGATATTTAATAGGGTGGATACTAGTTGTTGGCTGTTGCACTCTAGTTAACACTACTAAAGCTACACTCACAAGTATACGAGGCTGCTATAGTATTTTGGTGAACACCTCAAGGTCATCTCACAAGGAAACTAGATGAGCTAATTATTTATCAAGTCGTAATAAACAAATTATCAATTAATAGTTTTTGATTTATAAAATTAAATTGCTGAACAACTATCGAAAACAAAAAGGAATTGAATTTAAGACAATGAAAGAAAACTTAACAAATAGATTGATTCACTTAATAGAAAAGTCTAGGGTTTGCACTTCTCTACTAACTTATATGTATGAACGGCTATTCCTCTCAACTGATTTAATTTCAAAGATCAGATTTCAAGTAACTTAATTAATCGAATCAAGGAACTAAGCTCTCGCATTCAAATCTCTTTCAAATAATCTTATTACAATCAAAATGATCTTTTCCTTAGGTTTATATTTCTAATTCACCTAAGTCCCTAATTGAATTATTCCAGTATTAGACTTCATTTCTCAATCCTTCATCTAAATACCTAAAACACATAATTGGTGGCCAATAAATTATATATTAACATTAATCCATTCAATTAAGGATAACAGAAATAAACCAGTTAAGAGCAATAACCATTTCATACAATCATTGTAGATCCATACAAATCCTAGACTAGATCAAAATTAGTTCATAGTGATGCTATCAAACAAATTCATTTCATTAAAATTCAAAGAAATTAATTTAGACATTAGAGAATTCATAAATACAATTTCAATGAAACTTAAGAGATAGAGTTCAAGAACAAAACCAAATTACAAACTTCCTTTGGCTTCTGAAGAATCTCTTGCTCAGATATTTGCTAAAAGAATAATGCAATGGCTAAAACTAATTTGATCTAGAGTGTTTGAATGAAAGTGAAATCAATCTTCAAGAGAAAAGTGAAGAACGAATGAAAGATATGTGTTGGACGACCGGAAGAAGTTGATCCCCTTTTCACTTGCCCTAATCTTCTTATTTATACAAATCCCTCGCTAAAAATCCGTGCTTTCTTACTTTATTTGGTCCCATGGAGTAACACGGCCAAGCTTGTGGCCGTGTCATATGACATGGCCAGTGGCTTGGCCGTGTCACCTGGGTGTGTCAGCTTCTGTTTCTTTCCTTGCTCTTCTTTGTTCTTTGGAGATGAGAGTGACACGACCAAGCTCCTGGCCGTGTCTCCTGCCCGTGTCACCTACTGTTTCTCTTCTTTCTTTGCTTGGTCCTTCCTGACTTAATATGGGATACGGCCAAGCTTGTGACCGTGTCACATGGCTTGGCCGTGTCATCCGCCAGTGTCAGCTTCTGCCAAATCTTCCTTTCTTTCTTGGTTTCTTTGGTTTTGCCCTTTAGGTGAGACAAGGCCAGTGCCTTGGCCGTGTCTCCTGCCCGTGTCATGTTTTGCCAAGATTTCCTTTGAGGTGACACAGCCAAGCTTGATTTTGCTTGGCCATGTCTTGCTTGCTTCATGCTCTTCTTTCTTTGTTTTGATCTTCCAAGGGAGTTTTTGCACTTTAACCTAAAACAAACTTTAAACAAGAATCAAATGAAACATTAACTAAAAACACATAAACATCACATTAAAAACTAGTGCAAAAATGATCTAAACACTTGGATAAATTAAAAACTATCAAATTGCTGAAATCACTAAATAAACAGATTAAAACTACCAAAATGCATGAAGAAAACAATAATTATCATAATAAATAAATGGCAAATTCATGACAAAAACTAATAAAACAACTACCCAACACTTAAAACTTTGCTTGTTCTCAAGCAAATTTACATAGCATAAATTAAAAACTCAATTAACCTTAACTATAATTCAAGTATATAAGATGAAATCCTTTAATACTCAGTAATAAATAAATGCAATTAACTTTAATTAAGATTTTCTTAACTCATTCATTAATTCAGACATAACAAATCTCATCTCTCATCTAAGTGTTTCTCTCAATTTCATAGGTTACTTCACTCAAACCAATCATGACTCCATACTGCCATAAACTTGCTTAATTTTCCAATCTCTCTCACTGATTTTTCTCAAGAAATAATCCGAAGGTCTTTTCGTTTGGATGTAATGGGGCTAAGGTGAAAGTGTGAGAAAAGACATTTAAGTTAGAACATTAAGAAATGGAGTATCTAAATTAGACAATAATCTTGCGTAGAAACTCGTAACTCCCTCAAATAGCATATTCATCAACCCTTGATAGTCTCAAATATTTGCATACTTAAAGAAAAGTAAATGAGTTGAAATTCCTCTTTGATGACTGATGCTAGAAAATATATGAATTCTGTATATATATATATATATATATATCTTTTCCTTTTCCTTTTTATTTATTATTTATTATATACATATATACAAAATATAAAATTGAATTAACATCTAGCTCAATTGTAGAAGAAAAGAATGATCGACTCTTAGTCAAATACAATCTGCAAAGTATGCATTTCAGCCCCAAATCTTACTAAAACAATACTATTTTTTTTATTTTTATTTTTTTTTTGTTTACCCCACACTTATCAATTAAACCACTCCTATTGTCATATCATAAGAAACTCCATTCCTTAATGAAGGTATGATAATAATAGAAAAATGTTGAGTTGTGAACTATTTTGATCAATCAAGAAAAGGTCAAAGGCTCAACTTGGCTCACTAAGGAATTCACAATTAAGGGAGGTCTTTTTAAGCTAAAAGGGGGTAATCTTAATTTGCCTTCATCATTTTAAAACTTAAGATGAAATCATAATGTGAGTTCAATCAGTATGCAAAAGCAAGCTCTAGAGATGCAAAATCATGAAGGTGCACACTTAAGATGTAACACCCCCACATTCAATACATGCACACTACAAACCCCACAATGTAGTATACATGCACTAAACATAGGGATGCTACGGATTTTCTTAACATTCAAAACATTTTAAACGATACCATAATCTTTCAATTGTATACATTATAGAAAATAAGTGATTAGCTTGTAATATAAAACAAAAATAGATATATAGATACATTTAGTTAATACACAGCGGAATTTATAAAATATTTACATATATGAAACATTTAAATCCATATTTACAAATGTGCATATATTTACATTATAAATATTACTTTACAAAATATAAAGAAGTAGTACATGATTGGCAAATCTCTTCTGATCTTTAAGTTCCCAAAATCAACTCTTCAAGGTCTACTCTCACTCGGTCTCGATGAACTCTCGGGTTCAACTCTATTACCTGCGCGATTAAACACTATCGCGCTAAGCCAAGGGCTTAGTAAGACAAAACATGCTAATGTCATGCTTTAGTGCAATGCAATGTCAATTCTCAATCCATATTATACAGGTAACATTATATATGCAAAGCTAAAAACATACCTTTACATTTCATAATTCAATATATGTAGACATATCACATTTCAACATCTTTTCATAAACCTCATTAATTACTCATTAAACCATTCATGAACAACACTAAACAAAGACAAGCATGGGCCCAAGACACACTAATATGCCATTCAATTTTCAGAGTTAATGCTTTGGTTTTGTTATCACATTTATCAATATCATATACCCAACTAGGCTTCAAGTATTAGGTTCAACTAAGCTTCAAGGGAAGCAAAGCATGCTAAGCTTCAACCCAACTTGGCTTCAAGAACCAACACAACCTAGCTTCAAGGGTGGTAACATCTCAATTAGGCTTCAAGGATTCAATCCAACCTAACTTCAAGAGATTGTTACACTTATTAAGCATGCCACCAACCACAAACTCTGAAAATGGAATAACACATTAGCCACACAATTCATTTATTATTTAGTCATCATTTCCATTCTCAATTCTCATCAACATTTAGGCAAACATGCCTTATTTCTTTCAATTGCATCATCATAGCCAATCACAATGGCTTTGCATCACATTTCACATCTCCATTCATATTATGCATATAGCATTTCAAAATACATTACCCATCTCACACATTATCATTTACAAAATTCACATTGCATAGTACAAACCCTAGTTCATGTAGTATCATATGCATTTCAATTGAAAGTTCAAACTCAATCATGTATGAAGAACAAAACCCAAACACAGTAACCAACACACCCAAGGGACACGGCCAAGCTTGTGGTCGTGTCTCCCAAAACAAATTGGCAGTGACAGACACAGGCATGGGACACGGCCGTGTCCTCTCCAAAATCTCACACACACGGCCAAATTTCCATGGACTTGGCCGTGTCTCTCCAAAACATCAAGTCTTGGCCGTGTCTCTTCTTTGGTTTTGGCCGTGTCACTCATGAACAACCCTAACCAAAGCCAACACTCTTCTAAATGCATTCTAACACATTATACACAACAATAATCTCATTCAAATGGTTCTAATCAACATTATTAACACATATCTTACATATTCATCACATTAATCACCTTAACAATATATTAACACAACATTTAACACTTATTTCCTCAAAACCCTAAAACCACCCTTCTTCTCCATCTTCCAAAAATCAACTTACTTCTTTCATCAATTCATCCTTAAAATCCAAGATCAAACTAATCAAACACACTTAAGTATAACAAAATCAATCAACACACTCTTAGATCATCTATCAAATCCACATATCATTTCAAACAAGCAAAAGATCTAAAAGAAAACTTACCAAAGCTATAAACTTCTTGAATCAACACTTGATCACTTCAATCTTCCTTCAATTTGAGTTCAACACATCAAGATCCTCTCTTCACCTCTTGATTTCCTTTGTCTTTGGAGGAGCCGTCCACTACCATCAAGAAGAAGAGAAAAATGATGAAGAAACAAAGTCAATTTCTCCTTTAAATCTCCACCAAGTGATTTTAACAAGACAATTACCAACATACCCTCATCCATATAACTAGCCTCTTGTCTCTTATAAGCCCATTATAGTAATTTCACATGCCACATAAAAATATCCTCTTGCTTTGACCAACCCTTTTGACTTAGGTATATGTTAATTATATCATCATATAAACAACATATAAACTTGTCTCTAAACCCTCTTTCTTTCCCAAAACAAATATACATAAGCATCCTCTTCTCAATTCCTTTTCTTATCACTTAATATATACATTCAATCACATTTTAAATCAACAACAACAACAACAACAACAACAACAACAACAACAACAAAATCAAAACTTCTAGGGCATACATGAGGATATTACATAAGAAAAGAGAATCGATTGACAATAATATTCAATCTATGAGGCTCAAAACTCACAAAGGGTGGGTTCTCAAAGATTTATATATCATGAATTGCAGAATGTGAAAATTGATCCTAAATGAATTCAAATGATAATCTCTATGCTGATACTAAAGGCTCAAATGTAATGTTAGAATTATAGAAAAGTCAATAAGTTTCCAACAATTATGCCATGAAAAACGCACAGTATAACTCACAAAGAAAGCAAAACAAAAATTAAAGAAAAGCTTAAAAATTACCCCACACTTATGAGTTACATTGTCCTCAATGTAAACAAAAGAAAAGATAGAAAGAACCTCTTTTGTGTCATGCATAGTGAAGCTTTCATACAAATAATCAACATGAAAGAAAACAATTAAAGCAAATACCGCAACTTCAGTATAAACATGCGATCAAGGAAAGTTGGAACTGGATGGCCCTTCTTTTCTCAATTAAACTCAATGCTCCTGGCCTATTCTCTGCAAGAATAAAACACTTCCAATCTCCAAACCATCAAGCCTTAAAGAAAAATAGAAGGGAAAATAAATAAATAAACTGAAGATACTAAACTAAAATGCGAAAAATAATAACAATGGGTTGCCTCCCATCGAGCGCTTCTTTAACGTCGTCTTAGTTGGATGTTACTGCAAGAATTAAGGATCATAGATCAAAGTACTATTTACAATCCTTACTTCTTGGAATCCCTCATTATATGGTTTAACTCTCTGTCCATTTACTTTAAAAGTTTCATTCATTCAAGAGTTAAGCAATTCTATAGCACCAGAAGGATATACCTGAGTTATCTAGAAAGGACCGCTCCATCGAGACTTGAGTTTTCCTGGAAACAGTCGGAGATGAGAATTGAAAAGCAAGACCTTCATACTTGGGCTCAATGTCTTTCTACTAAAATTCGGTCATGAAGTGCTTCAGTACGGTCCTTATAAATCCTCAAAGTCTCATATGCCTCGTTCCTTAGTTCATCTAACTCTGAAATTTGCAAAAAATGTTCTCTCTTTGCCTTTTTCAAATCTAAATTTAGAGTCTTAATTGCCTAATACGCCTTGTATTCTAACTCCACTGGTAAATGATAAGCCTTACCAAAAATCAATCGGTTTGGACTCATACCCAAAGGAGTCTTAAAAGTAATTCGATATGCCCACAATGCGTCATTCAATCTACTTGCCCAATCCTTCCTTGATGAGTTGACTATTTTTTCCAAAATTCCTTTGATTTGCTTGTTAGATATCTCAACTTGTCCTGAAGTCTGTGGATGGTATGGGGTCACCACTTTGTGTTTCACACCTGACTTGTGCATTAACTTCTCGAGAAGTTTGTTGCAAAAGTGACTTCTCCCATCACTAACTATCACTCTTGGAGTGCCAAATCTGCTAAGAATGTATTCCTTCACAAATTTAACAACAACATTAGCATCATTAGTTCGGGTGGGGATTGCCTCTACCCATTTTGAAACATAATCAACAGCAACTAAAATGTACTCATAACCAAAAGATTTGGGAAAGGGACCCATGAAGTCTATTCCCCAAACATCAAACAGTTCAACCACAATATAAGATTGAAGGGGCATTTCATTCCTCCTCCCAATATTACCTACTCTTTGACAGCGGTCACAATGCATACATGTTGCGCTCGAATTAACTCTACCACAAAGCGTCACTCGCAAGTATACGAGGTAGCTGTAGCAAAGGTGATCGCCCCAAGGTCGTCTCACAAGGAAGCTAAAGTGACTAATTGATTATCAGATTATAAATAATAAGTAATTAAAGAAATTTAAATTGCTAAGTAATGAAGAAGATTGATTAAAATTTAAAACGAATAAAAGTAAATTAAGCTGATTGATTTGATTCACTTGATAAAAAGGTCTAGGGTTTGCACTTCTCTACTACTTATATATATGAATGGTTATTCCTCTTAACTAATTCAATTTCAAATATTAAATCTCAAACAACTTAATTAATTGAGTCAAGGAAATAAGCTCTCGCATTCAAACCTCTTACAACTAATCTTGTTATAATTGAAATAATCTTTTTAATAGGTTATATCTCTAATTCACCTAAGTCCCTAATTGAATTGATCCAGCATTAGACTTCATCTCTCAATCCATCATCTAATACCTAAAACACATAATTGGTGGCCAATCAATTATATATTAAAATATTTCATTCAATTAAGGCTAAAGAAATTATTAGCTAAGAGAGTAACCAATTCATACAATCATAGCATATCCATACAAACCCTAGACTAGATCAAATTAGTTCATAATGCAATCAAACATATTCATCTCATTAATGTTCAAAGAAATCAAAATAGACATGATAATATCCATTAAAACAATTTCAATGTAAATAAAGAGAATAAGTTCGAGAACAAAACCAAGTTACAACTCCTTGAAGCTTTTGAAGAATCTCTTGCTCAAATCTTGCAAGAAGGATGAAGCAATGGCTAGAACAATCTAATCTAAGCTAAAGTAATCAAAAGTGAAATCAAAAATCAAGAAAACAAAGCTAAACCCTAACTTCACTCTCTCTGACGGCTGAAAATAATCTCCAAATCATCAACAGTCCAAACCCTAAACTCCCATCTTTCCTTTTATACGAAACGTCCACTTTAAAATTCGGTGCGCGTTTGGTTCATGAGGGACACGGCCAAGTCAGATGTGACTTGCCCGTGTGAGTGGCTTTTGGAGGGACACGGCCAGGTGACTTGGCCGTGTCCCTTGCCTGTGTCTGCCTCTGCTTGTTTCTCTCCTTTTTCTTCTTTAGTTGAGTGACACGGCCAAGTCAGAGGTGACTTGGCCGTGTTGGAGCTTGTTGGAGGGACACGGCCAAGTGACTTGGCCGTGTCCCTTGCCTGTGTCTTCCACTGTGAGCTTTAGTCTTCTTTGCCTTTGGAATTGGTGAGACACTGCCAAGTGGAGATGACTTGGCCGTGTGGGTCTTCTTTGGAGGGACACGGCCACAAGACTTGGCCGTGTCCCTTGCATGTGTCTGCTACTGGGACTTGTTCTTCAATTTAACTTGGTATGGGACACGGCCAGTGACTTGGCCGTGTCCTCTGCCTGTGTCAGCCACTACCACTTTCTCCTTCAAATTTGCTTCCTTGCCTTTTTAACCTAACACAAAACTCAAAACAAATCTAAACAAGAAATCAATAGACAATAACCAATACAACATAAACACAATACTAAAGATACATCAAAAACGACATAAACATTGAAATAAACTAAAACTACCAAAATTAATAAAAATACCAAATAAACCAATTAAAATAAACAAAATACCTAAATAAAACAATAATTATCATAGTAAACAAGACACAAAACTATAGCAAAAACTAATAAAACAACTACCCCACACTTAAAACTTTGCTAGTCCTCAAGCAAATTAACATGGCATAAATTAAAAATTTAAACAACCCTAACTATAATTCCAGCATATAGATGAATTACTTTAAGAGACAGCATAAATAATCGCACTTTCCTTCAATTAAGATTTTCTTAACTCATTCATTAATTCAGACATACAAATCTTATCTCTCATCTAAGTGTTTCACTCGATTTCAAAAGTTAATCACTCAAACCACTCATGATTGCATACTACCACAAACTTGCTTAATTATCCAATCTCCCTCACTAATTTTCTCAAGAAATAATCCGAAGGTCTTTTATTTGGATGCAATGGGGCTAAGGTGAAGGTGTGAGAAAAGACATTTAAGCTGGAGCATCAAGAAATAGAGTATCTAAATTAGACACTACTCTTGCTAAGGCACTCATAACTCCCCCAAATGGCATACTCGCAATCCCATTAATACTTCACATACTTGCATACTCAAAGAAAAATACACGAGCCGACATTCCTCTTTTGCAAACAAATGCTAGAACATATGTAAATTTTTTTTTTATAATTTTTTTTATACATATATATACAAAATATAACATTACATAGATCATCTAGCTTAACAGGTAGAGGAAAAGAATAGTCAACTCTTAATCAAATACAAAGTGCACAGTATGCATTTCACCCCAAATAGCAATACCATATTCTTATTATATATTTTTTTATATTTGCTTACCCCACACTTTGAAATAAACCACCCTATTGTCATATAATAAGAACTCCATTCCTTAATGCAGGTATGATGATAATAAGAGAAAATTGAGCTGTGAATTGTGTTGATCAAACAAGAAAAAGGCCAAAGGCTCAACTTGGCTCACTAAGGAATTTAATATTAAGGGAGGTCTTTTTAAGCTAAAGGGCTAACCTAATTTGCCTTCATCATTTTAAAACTTGAGATTAAATCATAATGTGAGTTCAATTAGTATGCAAAAGCAAACTCTAGAGATGCAAAATCATGAAGGTGCACACTTAAGAAAAGAAAATCAACTGATAATAATATCAAATTATGAGGCTCAAAACTCACACAAGTGGGTTCACAAAGATTTATATGTCATGAATTGCAAAATGCGAAAATTGATCCCGAATGAATTCAAATGCTCATTTCTATGCTGATACTAAAGTCTCAACTATAATGCTAGAATCAAAGAAAAGATCAATAAATTTTCAACAATTATGCCATGCACAACAAACATAATAAACAAAACAAGACAAACATTAAAGGAAAGCTTAAAGAGTACCCCACACTTAAAATTTACATTGTCCTCAATGTAAAACAAGAATAGTAAATAAAAAGAGTTAAAGGACAACCTGTCTTCCATCGTACCTGGTGAGGAAAAATCCTAGCTTTCCATCACAAACACAAAAGTTCAAAAACAAAAGTACAATATATAAAAATAAAATATCCAAATATAAAGGTTAACATGGAAACAAAAATGAAAAATAAGAACAAAAATACATTAAACAAAACAAAGCAAGGATCTCAAAATCTATGGAAAAGGCGGGCGTGAAGATGATGCAGCTGAGGGATGAAGACTCAGGATCATCGCAAGGTTGCTGTTAATCTGCTCCAACTGCTGCAAGACCTCAGCATGATTATGGTCCACCTTGCTATCTAGTCGATCCACTTTGCCCTCCAGGGCCTCAATCCTCAGAAGCACCTCTTGATGTTCCGAGACATGAGCATCCTCATCTAGGTTAAGAGAATCCGAGTCGGACTCCTCTTGGACTCGTGCTCTCTTTTGTCTGTCCCCCGGTGCTTCAGGCTGTTCTGAAGGCATCACATAAGTCCCTCTCCTACACACCACCATGTGCATCTTCTCAAGTGTAGCTAAATCCAAAGAGTCATTACCCAAAATTCTAGTCATACGACTAGTACTCGGGTCAAAATCCTCAACTAGGGCTACTGCTAGTGTGGTAACCAACCCTCCAACACAAATTGCCCCCTTTCTTTTGTTAGCCACAGAATCAAAAATATCGGCTAACCAATAGCCGGCACTGACATGCATTGCATTAAAAGCACAATCCAGGAAAAATAGTTCACTCACTTCAACCACACTAGGGCTCTCCTTCCGAGCAAAGAATCCACAAGCCATAAACCTATGCAAATATCTCAAAGCGGAATTTCTTAACTTAGATGCCTTGGCCGATTTGGCCACATAAGAACCCGAGCCTAAAGCTCCCCAAGCAAATTGTTGTTTAAATTCTTTGGGTACCGACCTTTCCCCGTGATGATGAAAACCATATATATCATTTAACTGGTCAATATTGAGCACATAAGATTTACCCAGCAATTTAAACATCAATTTAGTGCAGATTTTCTTATCATTTCTTTCAACCTTGAGAGATGTCAAAAATTCTAGAGTAAGTTCCTCAAACTGCAAAGGTCTCAAGGTGACTAGAGTTTCCCATCCAAGAAATTGCACATATCGCTCAAAATTAGTCCTAATTTGCAAGGCATCAAGAGATTCATCGTTAACATACCTTGTTGGGAAAAAACCCCGAGCCAAAAGACTTGCTCTCTTCGAAGATAAAGTGGATGAAGAGGAAGAAGCTCCTTCGGTTGTAGGCCTCTTCTTCTTGTTTGTCCCAAGACAGTCATTGATAATTTACCATTTTTAACATCAATCAAGGTGTTGGTCGTAGCCATAAAAGGCCTACCCAGTAAAATAGTGTGTGCGGATGGTGTAGGGTTATCTCCTTCCATGTCAAGAACTATAAAATCCACGGGCACTATCAACCCACCAACCTTAACTAACACATCTTCTATAACTCCTTTCGGGAATCTAAGAGATCTGTCAGCTAATTGCAAGACCATTTTAGTAGGTTTAAGTTTCCTAAGTTCTAATTCAAGATACACAGAGTAAGGCATCAAATTAACATTGGCTCCTAAATCACACATGCCATCAGTCCCCTTTCCATTACCCATTGTAATTTTAATTATGAAGCTGCCAGGGTCCTTTAGCTTCGGAGGTAGTTTATGTTGCAAAATAGCACTGGCTACCTCTGATACTATCACCATTTCATTTGGCTCATACCTCTTTTTCTTGGTGTTCAATTCTTTGAAGAATTTGGAATAAGCCGGCATATTCTTTATTGCTTCAAAAAAAGGTAAGTTAATACTTACCTTGGATAGCATGTTGAAGATATCTAAAAATTGCTTATCTTATTTATCGTTCTTCAGTCTGCTGGGGAATGGTATGGGTGGCCGGTAAGGATTACTCGCCTTGTGTAAATTTACTGAAGGAGATTTCTCCATTGATTTTTCTCCATCTCCCTTGTCCTCTGGTTCTCCTTCCTTTTTGTTTTCTTGATCACCTGCATTCACAGAATTATTTTCAACATTGTTATTTATTACCTTGCCACTTCTAAGAACAGTCACTGCTTGTGCTTACTCAGGTTGACTCAGAAATTTTCCTTTCTGTTGAATCTGCATCTATTGTGCAAGTTGTCCCACTTGGGTCTCCACTTTCTTGAAAGACGCTTCCAATGAATCCAACCTTTTGGTATTCATCTCTTGATTCTTGGTACTGACTTGGATAAAAGCATATAAACTATCCTCCAAACTCTCTCTCTTAGGCTACCCTTGATTTGAAGATTGCCCTGGCTGTTGATTTTGTCTTTGGAGCAAATGGAAAGGCTGTTGAGAATTATTTGTTGCCCATGAAAAGTTTGGATGAATCCGCCAACCAGGATTGTAAGTTTTTGAATAAGGATCATTCTGGGCCCTTGGTTTATATCCCTCCATAGCGTTAACTTGCTCAGCCTCATTTCCATAAGACTCATACGCAGAGGGGCATATATTTGCTCCATGTACAAAAGTTCCACAAATTCCACACACTTCTTGAGTGGATGAAAAAGCATTGTTCTTCATGTTCAGCATCTGCACTTGTCTTGTCAATTCAGCTATCTGATTGACCATCTCACTGTTGGCTTCCACTTGATTTACCCCTTTACTTCTTCCTCTTACACTTTTCTGTTGGGAATTAGCTCCCAACATTTCAAAGATTTCATAAGTCTCTTCTGCTGTCTTCTCTCCCATAGCTCCCCCAGCTGCATTATCAACAGTATTCTGAAATTGCTGGGTTAGACCATCGTAGAAAAAATGATTCAGTAGTTGAAGTGGGTAATGATGGTGTGGACACTGGATTAACAACATCTTAAACCTGTCCCAAGCCTCATGAAATGGCTCTCCATCCATTTAAGCAAATGTAGCTATTTTTCCTCTTAATTCAGCTATCTTCTGATGTGAGTAAAATTTGCCCATAAACTTGTTATATACTTGCTCCCAAGTTGCCAAAGAATTGTCAAGCAATATCATAAGCCAGCTTTTTGCCCTATCCTTTAATGTGTAAGAAAAATAGCTCATCCTTAACTGGTCTTCTGTTAGTCCTCCCAATGGAAATGTGTTGACGATGGAGTAGAAATCCTACATTAAATTCAAAGGATCCTCATTCGGAACTCCATAGAAAGATGGCAGCATGTTGTAATGGATATTCTTCAACTCATAATTTCTTGCTGCATCTGTCAATCTTATACATGAGGTGGAAGTCCCAATGACAGGTCTGGCAAAATCCCTCATAGTTCTTTGCCTTTCGTCTCCCATATTGGTAGATTGTGCAGTATCCAACTCAAAATCAGAAATTTCCTCCTCTGTATCAAACCCGGTATACAGTTCAAACTCTTCTCTGCTCCTTTTCACTCTTTGAATTTCTAAAATAAATTAGCAAAGCTTTCCTTTTAGTGATCTCCTGCCTTGCATAAACAAAATTTTTGGAAGAAGGAATTATTTAAAGCAAAAGAAAAATAAAATAAAATATAAACAATGAAAAATAATTTAAAATATATATATGGCTAATAAACAATTACGCCAATTAGCTTCCCCAGCAGCGGTGCCAAAAACTTGTTGCGCTCTAGTTAACACTACTAAAGCTACACTCGCAAGTATACGAGGCTGCTGTAGTATTTTGGTGAACACCTCAAGGTCGTCTCACAAGGAAACTAGATGAGCTAATTATTTATCAAGTCGTAATAAACAAATTATCAATTAATAGTTTTTGATTTATAAAATTAAATTGCTGAACAACTATCGAAAACAAAAAGGAATTAAAGTTAAGACAATGAAAGAAAACTTAACAAATAGATTGATTCACTTAATAGACAAGTCTAGGGTTTGCTCTTCTCTACTAACTTATATGTATGAACGGCTATTCCTCTCAACTAATTTAATTTCAAAGATCAGATTTCAAGCAACTTAATTAATCGAATCAAGGAAATAAGCTCTCGCATTCAAACCTCTTTCAAATAATCTTATTACAATCAAAATGATCTTTTCCTTAGGTTTATATTTCTAATTCACCTAAGTCCCTAATTGAATTATTACAGTATTAGACTTCATTTCTCAATCCTTCATCTAAATACCTAAAACACATAATTGGTGGCCAATCAATTATATATTAACATTAATCCATTCAATTAAGGATAAAAGAAATAAATCAGTTAAGATCAATAGCCATTTCATACAATCATAGTAGATCCATACAAACCCTAGACTAGATCAAAATTAGTTCATAGTGATGCTATCAAACAAATTCATTTCATTAAAATTCAAAGAAATTAATTTAGACATTAGAGAATTCATAAATACAATTTCAATGAAACTTAAGAGATAGAGTTCAAGAACAAAACCAAATTACAAACTTCCTTTGGCTTCTGAAGAATCTCTTGCTCAGATATTTGCTAAAAGAATAATGTAATGGCTAAAACTAATTTGATCTACAGTGTTTGAATGAAAGTGAAATCAATCTTCAAGAGAAAAGTGAAGAACGGTTGAAAGATATGTGTTGGACGGCCGGAAGAAGTTGATCCCCTTTTCGCTTGCCCTAATCTTCTTATTTATACAAATCCCTCGCTAAAAATCTGCGCTTTCTTACTTTCTTTGGTTCCATGGAGTGACACGGCCAAGCTTGTGGCCGTGTCATGTGACACGGCTAGTGGCTTGGCCGTGTCACCTGGGTGTGTCAGCTTTTGTTTCTTTCCTTGCTCTTCTTTGTTCTTTGGATATGAGAGTGACACGGCCAAGCTCCTGGCCTTGTCATGAGACACGGCTAGTGGCTTGGCCATGTCTCTTGCCCGTGTCACCTACTGTTTCTCTTCTTTCTTTGTTTGGTCCTTCTTGGCTTAATATGGGACATGGGCAAGCTTGTGACTGTGTCATGTGACACGGCCAGTGGCTTGGCTATGTCATCTGCCAGTGTCAGCTTCTGCAAAATCTTCCTTTCTTTCTTGGTTTCTTTGGTTTTGCCCTTTAGGTGAGACACAGCCAGTGGCTTGGCCGTGTCTCCTGCCCATGTCATGTTCTGCCAAGATTTCCTTTGAGGTGACATGGCCAAGCTTGATTTGGCTTGGCCATGTCTTGCTTGCTTCATGCTCTTCTTTCTTTGTTTTGATCTTCCAAGGGAGTTTTTGCACTTTAACCTAAAACAAACACTTAAAACAAACTTTAAACAAGATCAAATTAGTTTTAGCCATTGCATTATTCCCACTCTTGTCTAACCAAACAAGGCCTAGATCATTTCTCCCTTAAATAAGTAGAGTTTAATTTCACCTCGAAAGTTTTTCAAAGCATGTTCTAAGATTGACAAGGACCTTGACAAAGGTAATTATACAGGAGCCCTCTCTGAGTAAGCATACACAACTCAATGCTATGAGCAATTCCTTCACCTAGTAAAGACATTCAAGTCCTGATGCATAAATATATTAATTTATGAACATCAAGCTAGATTCTTCATTGGTTGAGCACCAAAATGAACAAAGACCAACAAAATTTTGATAAAAATAATTTATTCAATCAAATTTAAATTTGAAAAACATGATTGTTCTATTAAATATCAAAGCAAAATTTGAAAAGCAACATTCAAGCTAAGGAAAGTTTGTTGAGTTAAGCTTCCTTTCCTTTCACATCTTCAATATCCCCATCTTGAAAGGTTGATAAAACAAAATCTTCTTCCAATACTTTTCCCACTATGAAGGTTGCCGGTGGAGGTACTCTGTTGAAACTTGGAAAAGGATTACTTTTGGTATTGGGCTTATCCGGCTCAGGCAACTTGCCATTATCAATTAAATTCTGGATCTCATGCCTCAACTTCATACAATTGTCCGTTTCGTGTCTAGGCCTTTAATGGAATTGGAAAAATGCATTAATATCAAAGTTAGGTGGAAGGGGATTAGACACAGGATGAGGAGTCAAAGGTTGTAACAAACCCTTCTTTTGTAGCTTATTGAGAACCCACGACAGCGGCTTCCCTAATTCTGAAAACTGCTTCATTCCTCCTTAACTAGTGACATTAACATCAACTTCCTTTTGTGTACTTTGATTGCTAGGCTGATAATTTCCTTTCTCATTCCTTCTTGTCAAAAAGCAATTCTTCTCCCTTTCCCACTCTTCAATTTGTAGACTAGCTTGGAGAAGATCTTTGAAATCCCTTATAAGTGTTTGAGACATCTTTTCATGGAGATTGGGCAGGACGCCTCTCATGATCATCCTTATTTGATCATATTCATTAGGCCTTTTCTTGAGCAAAGCAGCCTTATAATTTTCAATTCCATCAAACTCCGCAAAAGATGGCATCTTGAACTTGTACGGAACTTCTTCATCTAGCTCAAATAATTTGTCGACTTCGGACATTTCTTTGGTTTTCAGCTTCTTCTCAAATTTCTTTTCTAAATCAGCAATCATCTTCTCAACATAAAAATTTTCAGTCTTTTCAAAAGTTGCCTTCTCAACAACCTTTGGCTCCTTTTTGTCTTGAGGATCTTGGAAGTATTGAGCCCATTCGTCATCATCATCAATGATCACCATATCATCATCAAAAGCTACTTCACCAACTTTAGCCTTCCCTTTATCCTTTGGCTTCTTAGAGCTAGCAGACACTTCGGCATTATTTCCTAAAATTGTAGCCAATTGATTCTTCACGGTCTCAGCCATGGCCTCTTTTTTTCTTCCATTTTGGCATTGCGGGTGTCGTCCACCATTCGTTGAATTTGTTCGGGCTTCATTGCTTTTGGTGAGCAAGTGATTGAGTCGTTGTTACTTGATTCTTCATCTCCGTCATAGGTTGGATTATCGTAAGCTTTTGAACTATCATAATCCAGGGCTGTGAGTAGAGAGGATCAACGATATGAGATGCAAATGTATGCATGTATGCATGTACGCACAAACAATTAACAAACAAGGACAAATAGGACTTTCCTTCCAACCTTATAACATCCACACACGAATGGCGAGTCTCTTTTCCTAGGTATATGGTTAATAAAATACCAACATGGGGTATCTTATTTTCGAATATTTCCCTCGGACGTTTCAACCAATAGTTAAATTTTCGAAAATGGAAATCAATTCATAATAATTCCCATTAATTAGGTTTTAATCCATTCAACCAACTATAGTAGCTTTTATGCTCTATTGGATTAAAACTAAATTAAGAGGTTCATTATAGATAGATTTCTCACTTGAAAAAAAGTAACTAATGGTTCATGCCACAAACAAGCCCATGATTAATTATTCCTAGTATAAACTAGGCTCACAATTGATTTTTGGTATTTCGTAATTGACCTAAATAATTTGCAAGCTCTTTGTGAGAAAAGGTTGGATGAAAATAATTTTGTTTCTAAGCCCATTATAAAAATTTTTTAGAAAAAATGGATTTTGGGCTTAGTATTTGGGCCATGAGCAAAAGAATTTTTGATTTGTTTTTAGAAAGGTTTTATATCCAAAGACCATCTTGAAATGTTTTGAAGATAGCTTTGGTCTTTTGGATTTTAAAGAAAATTTTATTTGAGCTTGCAAATGTACTTGGGTCATATTAGAAAAAGAACAAACCAAATAAGCCATGATTTAAGCCAAGATAAATTAACCATAGTCAAACAACATGCATTTGGGTTAAAACCTAAGGAAAGTAACTAGGCCAATTACATGAGCTTTAGTCTTTGGGTTAAAAGGCTTAGGTTCCCATAGCAAGTGTATACCAAATGGTACGAGGCTATGAGTGGTTATGCCATGCTTGATCTCCATACCTTGAGTGAAAGTATGGTATCCCTTACATAACACAACACGGGTAACACGGGCGTCCTAACTCACGCACACCATGCAATCTAATATGATGCAATGGATAATAATATTATAAGAAAGAATAAAATAATAAAATGACCAACGGAATCAACTTCCCTTATCCCCAGTGGAATCGCCACTGTGAGCGGGGATTTTTGCCCCCACTCCCAGTGGAATGGTTCTTGCGACTTTGGCACTGTTTAGGCTCAGGACCTTAGAGAACACAGACCTGAGTTAGGAGAAAATGGAGTCGCCACCCAGACGGCTTGGGAAAAAGAAAGGGATGGATGACTCGATTCCTAATGAATCTGCAACCCCCTAATGGGTTTGGAAAGTTGGGTACGTGTGGGGAAGGTGACAAATGGCCCAGCACCACCACAATGCACGGTTCATTGGAACCGGCCTCCTTTGCAGGCCTTAATATTATAAAATTCTTAAATATAACAATATCATCCATATTACACATAACAATTAAAATAAAGCATCATTATATTAAAAATCAAAACAAAGTCCAAGCAAAACAAATAAATGGACACCCATCCGAAGATGGAAACATGCCCTTACATCATCCATGTCTAAACTAAATAGGACACCCACCATGAGGTAGAAACATGTCCTTTACATTGTCTAAAATATAAAAGAAATTTAGATTACATAGAACTTAATTAATGAGGTGCCCACAAAGTGGAAACATACCTCTTACAACATTTGGAAATCAAAATAAATCGATAAAAGTAAATAACCATTCATCATAAATAAATCATTCATCGAAGATATTAAACATCAATAGAAAGTAAACATCCATCCATGATAAAATAAATAAGTCAAGCGTTGAACTTAAATAAATCAAAGCATATAATAAACTACATAATTAAATCTAAAAATAAAGTAAGTCAAGATACAAATTAGGGTTACTGTTTCTCATTTAAAGTTCTTTAATTAATATTTAGGGTTTTGGAATTTATTGGTTTAGGCTACTATAAGTTTTAAGGGAATTGAAATGGATTAAGATTTTATAATTTAAGAGATTGATAAGGTTCTTTGATTAACCAATATTAGGGTTTGAGGGGTAAAATCATGAAATTAGGGTTCGGATACTTTAAAACATTAGGTTTATGATTATTAGCCACTGGATTGTTGTTTTTAGGCTTATTGTGTTGAATTTTAATATTTAGGTTTATAAGGTTTTAAAGATTAGGGTTTAGGAAAATTTAGGGTTTAGATTAGCTAGTTTGAGGTTACTATCTTTGTTTTGAAGTTGAATTAGGAATTTTAGTGTTTCGGAGAATATATTTGATTTTAAAATTTGAGAAAACAATTTATAGTTTTATAAAGCTTTATGTGATTTTTAGAAGCTTTAAGGTAAATTTAGGGTTTGGATATGTAACAAAACATTTGGAAATTTTGGAAAAAGGTGAGAGGAAAACAATTTAGAGTTTTATGGTGTTTACGGAAATAGGTAAGATGATTTAAGGTTTTTGGAAACAGAAACTATTTTTTTAGGGTTTTTGGAAATAAAAGGATCAATTTAGGGTTTTAAGGTTTTGGAAAATTGGAAAGCAGATTAGGGTTTTGGGAATTAATAAAACGATTTAAGGTTTTGGAAAGTTGGAAAGTAGATTAGGGTTTTAAGATTTTGAAGAAATAGATTAGGGTTCTTAGGTTTTAGAAGAAACAAAAAAGCAGTTTTAGGGTTTTTGAAAATAGAGGAGACGATTTAAGGTTCTAAGGTTTAGAAGAAGTAAATTAGGGCTCTAAGGTTTTTAGAATCAAAAGAAACAATTTAATGACTGAAGCTACTGTAAGGAAAAAAAATTAGATATTTAAACCTTCGTTTGTTGGTTCCACCAAAAATTACTTCTTAGATGAATAAGGACAAAGGCAGTGCCACTACCTTTGATAAATTGTTGATTGCTTGCTTGTTGCTCCTCTCCAATCTGAAGTCTCAAATTCCAATCCCTCATCCAAAGTTCTCTTGTTAATCTTTTTTTCCCAAAGTCCAGTCCGATCTCCTATTAATTCTTTTGTCCCCCTCCCAAAAGTTTTTCTCCTCCAGTTCTGTGTCTTTTTAGTGTTATTTATAGGAATTTTTTTTATGATTAATCCTTGTTGTTTAGGAAAACTAAAATTCATTAGGAAAGGAAACCAAAATCAAATAGAATTTGGTTTCGGAAAAATTTGCGTTGGAAAAATTTCGCTGGCGAAAACTTGCGACGGCTGGCTATGAGGACTGGCAAGCGAAAATTGGCGCTGGTGCGCGCTGCGGGCTGCGGGCCATTAGCCATTTAGCCCGCAGGAGCCCAAGGTCATTTCGTCCATTGTTTTCGGCGACGAATTTTTTTCATCGTTGATTTTTCCATCGCCGATTTTTATTTTATTTATTTATTTATTATTATTTATTTATTTATTTATATTTTTATTTTTATTCACTTCGCCATTTTTAACTAAAATAAAGATTAAAATACTACAAAAATTACTTTGGAATATAAAAACTAACGGACTGGACTGGGTCGAAAATTAAGGGTCTACACAAAGATCCAGACATTGTCAAGAGTTTCTTTTCTTTGAAAAGTCAAGGAGAGTATAGAGTAGAGGAGTGGTCCAAATGACCTCCTCTCCTCTACTTATAGAAATTAGGCAAAAATGTGGTCCAATAAACTCAGAACTAAATATACTCAAATGCAAGCTAGAAATTAAAAGATACGATGTCAAACAGATTCATTCTTTCCAAAATCCTCAGGTTTACAACATTACATTGAATTTAAAATTTAAAATGGATGCAATGGGAGCAATTATGAACCCTAATTTTATCAGCTAGTTAAAATTAGGTAATTTGGTTCAAAATAAGGCAAACAAAATTTCTTAAAAATAAGAAATTTATTTATTTATTTAAATAAATATTTATTAAAAAATTGAAACTCGTCGTGGCTCGGCTGCATTAGCGCAGCCAAGCACATTTGTACTTACCAGTCCAAGCCCCCTACAATCTGATTTTCTGACTTAATTTTCACTATAAATAGTAGTCCCCTTTTAAGAAAAAGGGTTCGAATTTTCTGAAGCCAAATGCTCTCACATTTACTCTAAAACTTTGAATTACTCCACAACACCTGTAATTTTAATATACATTAAAAAATAATTAATATTGAAGGTTAATTAGTGAGTTAGAAGGGGAATGCATAATATATATCTATATATACATGATATATACACAAGATATACTTAATATAAACACACACTCATACATATACTTATGTACTTAAAAAGAAAAAAATGTATATAAATATACAAATGCATGGTTCCACATGAGAATAAGAAAAGAAAATGAAAATGAAAAGTCAAAGTAAGAAGAAAATTTTAAGGATAGGAATCAAAAGAAATTAAATATATAATATTAAATTAATTAATATATATATATATGGATGGGAATGGAAGATAAAAATTAAAAATATCATCTTCTTCTTCTTCCTCCACAGTAGCCAAATTTTAAAGCTTCATAAGAGAGAGTTTTCTTCTTCTCAAATACTCCAAAATTCACTAAAAATCTAAAAAAATCAAGTGGATTTTGAAGATTTATCAAGTATTCAAGTAAGATTTCTCCCTTTAAGCTTGATTTTCTTTAGTTTTAGATTAGGTAACTATTTGGTTAGAGAAAGAAATTGGTTTAAATTGAAATAGAAGTTAGTTATGAAGCTAATGAAATGTATTTATGTTGATTTAGTGGTTAATTGATGGGAGCTTAAAACATGAAACTAAGGTTTATAGAAATATTGAAATTAGGCTTTTGATTGGGGTTTTTTTAGAATTAGTATAATTAAGGGTTATTATGAATTTTTTAAGAATATATTTTTAATTGAAGAGTTGAACTTGTTGTTGGATTAGGAGAGGTTATGCCAAGTTGAGGCAAGTGGTGAAGCTAAGGGATTTTTGAATATGAAGCTGGAAAGCAGTTTTGGATTGATTTTGGAGCAGAGAGAGGTTAATACATACTTTAAAAACTTTTAATTAAAATTTTCATTTTTGACATAATTGGCATTGGCATTCTTTAAAGTATGTTACTTTTCTTTTTCATGAAATTGATTATAAATTTGATGTATTCATCAAAATGGGGTTGGATTATGGCTTTGAACTTGAAACCAATAGGTGACAATTGGAAATATTTTAAATAAGACACATTATTGTCATGAGAAATGGTATACATTGTGAGATGATTATGGCATATGATAATTATAAGGAAAATATGGGAAAATGAGAAAAATGTGATGTAATGTGTGATATTTGGTTGCCCTGCACACTTACTTGTTCCAGATTATTAATTTTGGTGCTATCAAGTTGGCATGCCAATGATACATCATAATGTTTTATACACCTCTGGACAAGATACATTGGTATCACATTTTCTATTATGCCTTTAGGCAAGACACGCTGGTGTTCAACACTTTGTATTGAGGAGACGGCCTTCAGGTGATAGTGATACATTGGTACATGACACTTAGATCTCCGGTGTCAAACTTTAGGATCACGATGGGGAAATTTAATCTCTCTAGAACCCGAATATTATGTAGAAAATTACTGGACCCAATGTGTGTGATTGTGATATCTTTATAAAATATAAGTGTTACTGAATGATAAATGGGTATTGCTTTGCAATGGAAATTAGATGTATTCTATGGCATGAAAGAACATACATTAATTTTTTTAAAAAATTTGATAGTATTAAAGTACGTACCACTAAGCTTATAGCTTAGCATGATTAGTTTGTATCGCACATGTGAGGGTAGGTAAAGAAAGCTCTGACAGTTTAGAGTGGGCATAAGATTAGGGTTAGTATTGAAATTAAAGTCATTTTCCACTAGACTTGTCTAGCCGGTGCTTCACTGTAAATATATTTTGTTCCAATACATTATAGATATGTATATTATAACATTTTATAAACACATTTGATATTTAAGGCTTTATAAAGTTTTGTAAATGTATATATTGTACATTAGGTATGTGATTTAAATACTTGGATATGATATGGAGAAATGGTGGATTTTATGAAATTTTGAATTGGGAGTGTCTTTTTCTAAAACAGGTTGAGTTTGTATTGGTTTTGAGATTTATTGAAATTACAGATAAAATTCTGGCAAAATTTTTCTAAATATTTTTTATATTTATTATTCAAGTTATATGTTAATTATATTCTTTAATTTAGTTTTTCTTGTCATCTCTTGCTCTTTTTGCTTCAAACACTTAATTGGAACACTTCAAGTTGTGGAGTTGCGAAGTGAAAGAGCTCTTCAATCTCACATCAAACCAATCCAAAAGAGATCCACAAAGATATTTTTTCTTAAACCATCTCTTTTAATTCAGTAACATAACCACACATTAATTAAACCTCGCCCTTTGTAATCAAATGCGAACTACTTATGGTTCTGATTCTCATACAAACGAGATAAATAGGCATACTTAGAACTTCATTCCAAGTTGCGAGCCCATTTAAAACTACAAAATTAGTTTCCTTAGTTATAATTCTTTTTAATTAAATTGCTTTGTTTTAATCTTATTTTGCTTGATTTAATTTAATTTAATTGATTTTTGTTATTTAATTATTATTACCTATTTGATTTAATTGCCTTTTTGAGGATTTATGCTCGACCATATCCATAAAAGATGAGCTAATGATCCTCTATGTATTATTTTTGGAGTTGTAATAATTTTAGCTGGCGATTTGTGCTTAGTTTTCATAAGGATTAGAGTCAAAACTCCCCTATGCATAATTTTTATGGTTGTTATTTTTATTTTAAAATTTCCATGGATGGATGCCTTATATTATATTGCTTACACATAATATTAATTGTCATTATTTTTATATCTATCATTACATAAAATAATGCTTTTCGAAAAAGTTAAGATTTTTCTAAAGAGGAATATGTCACTACTTAAATCTTGAAAACCTAGCTTAGACCTTATCGTGATTGGTTTCGGACTAGTGCCTTTTGAGTAAAAATTAATATTTTTCATAGAGTCAAATTGAATAGTTGTTCCTCAATATTTTCCCAAACCAAAATAATTTAAGGTAGTGACTCCCTAATCAAGCTTTCAAAACAAAGTTATCATCCTTCTTTTCAAAATAAAAGGAGAGCAAATCTTTTTCAAAACAAAAAGATTATTTTAAATTTGTGCTTATCAAACTGAGTGAAGATTATATGTAATGATGTCATATGAAACTAGACCCAAATGAGTATTTTGACTCCATATTTTTATTGAGCTGGATCGATGCTCGAGTGAAGCCTCACATATGTCAACTTGGGAAGCAACGCAAAAGCTCTTTCAAACCAATGAACATTGGAAGTACTTTTAGACCCCTTGCAGTAATTCATTTAGACTTGTTTGGACCTAATAGAATTTGTCCTTATAGATGATTATTCTAGGTTTACTAGGGCTAGTTTCCTAGCTCATAAGAAAGAAGCTTTTAATGCTTTTAAAATTTTTGCCAAAAAGGGTTCAAAATGAAAAAGACTACATAATCACAACAACTAGAAGTGATCATGATAAAGAATTTGAAAATGAGGATTTTTGAAAACTTTTATAATGGACTATGAATTTCTCATAACTTTTTTGTATCTAGGACTCCTCAACAAAATGGTGTTATGGTGTGGAAAAATAGGACGTTGGTAGAGATGGCTAGAACTATGCTCATTGAAGATGAGCTTCCCTCATACATTTGGGCTAAAGTCGTCAATACCGCATGCTATGTTCCAATAGAGTTTTCAAAAGACCTATAATAAATAAAACTTCTTATGAGCTATGGAACGGTAGATAACTCAAGGTCTCATACCTAAGAGAGTTTAGTTGCAAATGCTTTATATTGAACACCAAGGACAATCTTAGAAAATTTTCATCTAAATTGGATGAAGGTATATTTTTAGGCTATTCCTACTCTAGAAAGGCTTACAAGGTCTTAAACAATAGGTATTTAGTAGTAGAAGAGTAAATGCATGTTATGTTTGATGAATCTTTTAAGCTTGATCTTAGGAAAGATAGTTTGCTTGATTATCTTGTAGTTTCCTTTGAGAAACTTGAGATGAATGATCTCCCAAAGTAAGATAAAGATAAGTCACCTCAACAACCATTAGAGCATCAAGAGAATCCCTAATAGGAGGCTATCTAAGAGCTACCCAAGGAGTGGTAATAATGTAAGGACCATTCTAAGGAGCTCATTATTGGATAAGTACTCATTCCAAGTTTAGGTATATGGAATCTAATATAGCTTTTGTTTCTCAAATAGAGTAATGCCTATAGAGTAAGGCTCTAAATGATGAGAGTTGGGCAATTGCTATATAAAAGGGACTCAACCAATTTGAGAGAAATAAAGTGTGAGAGATATTCCTTAGACCTAAAGACCATCCAATTATTGGATATAAATGGATGTATAGGAAAAAGCATGATGAGGGTGGACTCATCATTAGGAACAAAGCCCGATTGGCGATTGGTTGCTAAAGGTATAACCAAGAAGAAGGCATTGACTATGATGAGACCTTTGCTCTAGTGCTAAATTGAAGGCTATTAGGATTCTACATGCATTTACATGCCACATGAATTTAAAACTTTTTTCAAATGGATGCCAGAAGTACATTTTTGTATGGTTTCATTAATGAGGAAGTTTATGTTGATCAACCTCTGGGTTTTGAGGATCATAAATTTCTTAATCATGTTTTTAAACTTATTAAGGCTTTATATAGTTTAAAAAATGCTCCAAAAGCTTGGTATCATAGGCTTAGTTCATACCTTTTGAAAAATAATTTTTAAAGGCAAAGTAGACACAACTCTTTTTGTGAAAAGACATAAGCATGAAATCCTCATAGTTCAAATTTATATTGATGATATAATATTTGATGCTACTAATGAAACCTTGTGCTAAGAGTTTGCTAAGTGTATGACTAGGGAGTTCAAGATTAGCATGATGGGTGAGCTCAAGTTCTTCCCTAATCTACAAATCAGGCAAAATGCAAGGATGGCATCTTGATCAACCAATCCCAGTATACCAAGAAACTCCTCAAGAAGTGTGGAATGGATGGTTGCAAGGTGAACAAGATGCCAATGAGAATATCCTTAAATTTAGACAAAGATGAAAGTGATAAGAAAGTAGGCAAAAAGAAGTATAGAGGTATGATCAGATCCCTTCTCTATCATACTGCTTTTAGGACAAATATTATGTCTAGTATTTTTTGTGTGCTAGGTTTCAATCGAGTCCTAAACAGTCTCATTTGAATGCCACTAAAGTGATTTTAAAATATTTAAGTGGGACATTGCATATAGGTCTATGGTATCTAGGAATGCATCATTTAACATAGTAGGATTTTCAAATGTTGATTTTGGATGTAGCCTTCTATAGACCCTCAATTTTGGCCCAATTCAAATTATGTTTTTATTATAAGATTTTAGATTAAATTTGATTTATTGAAACTACAAATTAAAATTATTATGATTGAATTAATTACGGTCTGATTAAATTTGTGCCAATAATTTAAAATGGTTCGATCACGGGTCCAATTTGTTATGAGTCAACTCATATCGAATTGGCTTTGCCTTAATTCGATATGAGCTTCCACTCATATCAAATTGGTGGCCACCAATTCGATATGAGCCTTCAATTTGATATGAGCCTCCACTCATATTGAATTACGTGAAAATTCCTTTTAGCTTCGAATATATAGGAGGGAGTTTGAACTGCATAAGGATGGACGAGCCAAGTTGCCATAAGAAAACTTTATAAATACAAGTAGTTTTTATTCATAGGAGGGGAGGCAGCAGCAATTAACAAAGAAAAACAGTAATTAACCTAGCAATTCATACAAAATCAAAACACAAGATCAAGAAGCAACCAAGGAAGGCAGTAGAATTTCAATTATTGTGTTGAACTCATTCACTTATTTTAAATATTTCAATTACCGTGTTGAACTCATTCACTTATTTTAAATATTTCAATTACCGTGCTCACTGATTTTTAATATTTCAATTAATGTGTTGAATTCATGGATTAACTTTTAACTTTCAATTACTGTGGTGTTGTTAATTTGAGAGTGAGGTTCTGTTAAATCTTTCAAAATAAGCAATTAGAATTGAACTTTATTTTAAATCCTAACTTTTCAAGTCTTTAACTTTAAGTTGCATGTTAAAATGATAGTTTGCATACTTCAAAATGCTAATTGTGCATTCTCATACCTAAAACTCTAATTTACTTAATTTAATTCCTAAAATTCTAATTCTCAAAAAACCCTAATTCTCAAAAAACCCTAATCCAAAACCCTAACCCTAATTCACAAAAAACCCTAATCTATAAATCCTAATTCCATAGATTCCAAAACCCTAATCCAAGATTATGAGTGCAAATTTTTGCCCCCACTCCCAGCGGAATGGTTCTCGCAACTTTGGCACTGTTTAAGCTCGGGGCCTTAGAGAACATGGGCCTAAGCTCGGAGAAAATAGAGTTGCCACCCGGACAGGATGAGAAAAAGAAAGGGGTGAATGACTCAATTTCTAAGGAATTCCTAACCCCTTAATGGGTTCGGAAAGTTGGGTACATATGGGAAAGGTGAGAATGGCCCAGCGCCCCCATAATGCCCGGTTCATTGAAATTGGCCTCCTTTGCAAGTCTTAATATTATGAAATTCTTAAATATGATAATATTGGACCAACTTATTAGAAGTTGTAAATCAGATTGAATTTATTTTGGCATCCTTTAATCAGGAACGTATCAAATAGGGGTCAAAATTAAAGGTCTACAGTTTGCCCACTACTTGAGCGATCTGAGACTATAGCAAAAGAGGGCGAAAAGCAATGTGATTTTTGATGAGGATGGGTACTTGGATTTGATTTGGTTACTTGGACCCGAGACTGAACTTGATTTGGGTACTTGGACCCAAGACTGGATTGAATTTGATTTGGGTACTTGGACCCGAGATTGGGTACTTGGATCCAAGATTGAATTTTATTTGGGTACTTGTACCTGTGATTGAATTGAATTTGGGTACTTAGTATCGAGATTGGGTACTTGGACCCGAGACTGAATTTGATTTGGGTACTTGGATGCGTGATTAAATTGGATTTGGGTACTTGGACCCGAGATTGGATACTTGGACCCGAGATTGGATACTTAGACCCGAGATTGAATTTGATTTGGGTACTTAGACCCGAGACTAGATTGGATTTGGATACTTAGACCGGAGATTGGGTACTTGCACCAGTGACTAAATTGGGTACTTGGACCCAAGACTGGGTACTTGGACCCGAGACTGAATTGAATTTGGATACTTGGACTCGAGATTGGGTACTTGGATCCAAAATTGGATTGGATTTGGGTACTTGGACCAGTGGCTGGGTACTTGGATTTGAGACTTAATTGAATTTGGGTGCTTGGACCCGAGACTGGATTGGGTACTTGGACCCGAGACTGGATACTTGGACCCATGACTAAATTGGGTACTTGGACCCGAGACTGATTTGAATTTGAGTACTTGGACCCAAGATTGGGTACTTGGACCCGAATTATATTGGATTTGGGTGCTTGGACCCGAGACTAGATTGAATTTGGGTACTTGGATCCAAGATTGGGTACTTGGGCCCAAAACTTGATTGGATTTGGGTACTTGGACCCGTGATTGGGTAATTTGAGTTCTGGACTCGAGCTAAGTTCTGGACTTAAGGATAATTTAGGTTCTGGACCTGAGCTAAGTTCTGGACTTAAGAGAAATTTGGGTTATGGACCAAAATATTTGAAAGTGAGTTTGAAAATATTTTGTATGCTCATAAACTCAAAAATTAAAATGGAGAATCTTTGCCCCCTGTGTAGGCTCAAACCAAAGATTTTTTTTATGCAAGCTTTGATTGAAGTTTTTGTTGTCTAGTTCTTCGAACAAGCACGCATTTCTTCTCTTTGCAAAATTATTGGAGCTTTCTCAAGCAATGGGCTTTCCATGCCCCCCAGATTTGATATCTTCTTTTGATTCTTTACTTCATAGGGTATTTGTTGTTCACTGTGACAAAGAACAGATAATACAAGACAAAAAATTCTGTGTGACATGCTCATGTATGCATGATATGTATGAGTAATAATTACAGTGGTTCCATTGACTCACAGACCGAGGTGATCAACAGAAGTGTTCTCATTAGTTTCTTTCAGATGCTTGTTCAAGTCTTGCACTGGAATGACAGAATGCTTCACATTTATGGCTTTTATCCTCAAGATGTTGAAAACATGAATAATGGAGGCCCCAAACAGTAGAGATACATCCATTTCAAATTATGATTCAGTATGTCAATTGGTAGCTTCTTCGTAACCTTGCCAGTAATCATTTCCTTTACCCAATGTGTCCTTCGAGGTTCGATAGTTCAACATACTCCCCTTAACTTGAAGGCTTTGTAAAATTCTTTTTCTTTTTTTTTTTAATTTTCAATTTTGAATTTTGATTTTGAAGTCAAATGTTGGCTTTGCCAAATCAATGTCAATTTACCTCAGGACTTAATTTTTTAAATTAACATATCTATAACATGACAACCCCAGTTACCATACTAAACTCGGGAATTATTTCTATTTAAGCAAGAACAATTGCACTCAGATAGGCACATACACATTACTTGGTCAAAGGTCTCATTTGAGTTTGAATATTGTCTATCTCATATGCATGCTTATTCAAACTATCTCCACTAATAGACTCTACCTACCAAGAGAGATCAATAGGTCTTTGATAGGCTTGAAATGGGGTCTATAAGGGACATGGGTTAAATGAAGGCCATTTGTAAGTTGGAGCCGTTGTGACGCTATGGGTAAACCCTCACACTATAAATTTCTTGTTTGAACTTTAAGCAGATGGGATCAATCTTGCTAGACTCCAAATTTCTTTTATCTTCTTGTCATTAATTTGGATCTTGATTAGGACAGTCTTTGCCCTTGCAAAAAGTTTAGTACCCAAATTCGTTTCTTTTCTTCTCCCTTTTCTTTCTTTTTATTTTTCTTACTCTTCCCTTTCTTTGAGCATTTTATCATTTTGTCCTTCTTCCTTGTAGGACTGTCAAGTACAAGACTTTCAAGAACTAGATGGTCTTTCTCCTTTTTCTCTAATTTTAATCGAATCTTTGGTTGGGTTGGACCAATTCAAATCAAACTATCCTTATAAACCAAATGGAATCCTTTTGCTGCTTTAGGTAAAAGAGAACTCAGTTGGCTTTCTGAACCGACTTTTTAGGTTTTATCTTCTTTTTTTTCTTTTCTTTTCTCTTTTTTTTCTTTTTGTCCTTTTTTTCTTTTCTGTTTTTCTTTTTTTTTCTTCTTTTTTTTTTGGTTGTAGCTCTAAAAGGGTTGTCTTATTTGTACCAACTTGGGTTTCTAATAATGGATGAGTGGAGTGACATAAATCTCCTTTAACAGGGATAAATCATTCGTTACTATGATGTTATCTTGATAGATTGGAGATATTAGGAAAACTTCAACTACCCTTTTGGCCTTGAGAACATCAACTATCCTTGTGGTTTTGGCTATGCATTTCATTCTTTGATCTTCTTGCCTCTTCATCTTAGTTATCATAAGACTTGTCAAAGTGTAACAACAGTGCAGGGTAGGTGTGAGCGGGGATTTTCGCCCCCATTTCCGGTGGAATGGTTCTTGTGACTTCGGTACTATTTAGGCTCGGGGCCTTAGAGAACACGGACCTAAGTCCGGAGAAAATGGAGTCGCCACCCGGACGGGCCGGGAAAAAGAAAGGGGTGGATGACTCGATTCCTAAGGAATCCCCAACCCCTTAATGGGTTCGGAAAGTTGGGTAATTGTGGGGAAGGTGAGAAATGGCCCAGCACCCCCACAACGCCCGGTTCATTAGAACCGGCCTCCTTTACAGGCCTTAATATTATAAAATTCTTAAATATAATAACATTATCAATATTACACACAATAATTAAAAGAAAGCATCATTATATTAAAATCAAAGCAATGTCCAAACAAAGCAAATAAATGGACACCCATCCGAAGATTAAAACATGTCCTTACATCACACACCTAAATTGGACACCCACCAAAAGGTAGAAACATGCCCTTTACATTGGTTCTAAAATAGAAAAACAATTAAATTACATGATATTTAACTAATGAGGTACCCACCAAGTGGAAACATACCTCTTACAACATTTGGAAGTCTAAATAAATTGATAAAAGTAAATAACCATTCATAATAAATAAATCATTCATCAAAGGTATTTAAATATCAATAAAAAGTAAACATCCAGCCATGATAAATAAAATAAACCAAGTATTGAACTTAAATAAATTAAAGCATATAAAAATAAATCAAAGCATAATCAAATATAGAATTGAATAAAGCAAATAAAAAGTTCAAATTATAGTTACTATTTCCATTTAGGGTTCTTTATCTCATGTATTAAGGTTTTGGAAATTTCTAAAGTTTAAGCTACTGTGACTTTTTATGGAATTAAAATAGATTGAGGTTTTATGTTTTAAAAGGTTGGTAAGACTCTTTGATTAAACAAATTAAGGTTTGAATGGTAAAATCATGAAACTAGGGTTTTGGACACTTTAAAATACTTTTGATTCATGGTTTTAAATGATGATTTCAAGCTACTGCGTAAATTTAAAATATTAATGTTTTTATACTTTTTAATGTTTTAAAGGATTAAAGCTTAGAAAAAGTTAGGGTTTAAGGTTTTAAAGGGTTTAAAGTTTATTATTTTGAATTTTGGAAGTTGAATTTGGGTTTAGTATTTTTAGAATTTAGGGTCACGATGATGCATGATTTTTAAGAATTTGGAAATCAATTTGATAATTTCATGAAGTTTTATGAATTAAACAAACAAATTAAAGTTTTATAAATAGAAAAGATATTTTTTAAGGCTTTTTGAATGAAACAATACCAAGTTTAAAATTTTAAAGGAAACAGAATTTAAATCTTAGTTTTGTTGAAAAATATGTTCAATTAGAGTTTTAAGATTTTTAAGAAGAAAAAATAACAATTTTAAGTCTTTTGGAAAATAAACCAACGAAATAAAGTTTTTTGACCTTAGAAAAACTAAATTAAAGTTCTAAGATTTTAACTTTTGAAAAACACAAAATCCTAGTTTTAGCTACTGTGTAAAAAAATAAAGAATTTAATACATACCTCCTTTTGATGATTCCTCCAAAAATTATTTTTCTTGGATGGATTAAAAAAACAAAGACGATTACTGCCTTTGAATTGCTTAAATCGTGTCCCAGCTCTTCCAGAAAAAAGAAATTGATTTGCTCCTTTTGCTTCCTTGATTTGGTTTCAAATTTTCCAAGCTCTTGTTAGATTTTCGGCTCCCCAATTTGGTTGCCTTTGGTCCTTATTTATAGAGGTCTTTCTATGCATATTCCTTATTATTCATGGCAAGTAATCTAAATAAGAAAAGGAAACCAAAACCTAATTAAATTAGGTTTTGAAAATTTTGCGTCGGAAAAAATTGCGCTGCCCAAAAAAATTGCTGCTGGAAAAAATGCGCTGGCGAAAAAATTCTGCCGCAGGAATCTGTGGCAGCGGGGAACCCAGTGGGCCTGCGGGCGAGCTATTTCGCCTGCAGGATTTTCCTGCTGGCGAAATAGATTTAATAGAAAATCTATTTCGCTCGCAGAAAAATCCTGCGAGAGAAATAGTTTGGGCTGTTTCGCCCGCAGGAAATTCCTGCAGGCGAAATGTCCAAGGGCCCGAGCGATGATTTTTTCGTCGCCGATTTTTCCTACTCTGATTTTTATTTTTATTTTTATTTTTTGATTTTATTTGTTTATTTTTATTTTTTTATTAATAAAAATTAGATACTAAAGCAAAAATTATTTAATAAAAATTATTTTGGACCAATTAGACAACAAAAATCATTTTGGACTAAATAAAACATATTGGACCGGATTTGGTCAAAAATTAAGGGTCTACAGTAGGTTGTTGGGGTTTGTAAGCCAATGAAAAGAAAGCTAAAATTTTATGAAGGCCCAAAGGGACAACTAGGGATTGATATTTAATTAGGTGGATACTATTTGTTGGCTAACCAAACAATACCTAGATCATTTCTCTCTTAAAATAAGTAGAGTTCAATTTCGCCTCGAAAGTTTGTCAAAGCATGTTCTAAGACTGACTAGGACCTAGACAAAGGTAATTATGTAGGAGCCCTCTCTAAGTAAGCATACACAACTCAGTGCTATAGAATAATGCCCTCATCTAGTAGTCATTCAAATCATGATGCATAGATATACTAATTTATAAATATCAAGTTAAATTTGTCATCAGTTGAGCACCAAAATGAACAAAGACCAACAAAATTTTTGATGAAAGTAATTTATTCAAACAAATTTAAATTTGAAAAACATGATTATTCTATTTAAATATTAAAGAAAGTAAAATTGAAAAGCAACATTCAAGCTAAGGAAAGTTTGTTGAGTTAAGCTTCTTTTCCTTTCACATCTTCAATATTTCCATCTTGAAAGGGTGATAAAACAAAATCTTCTTCCAATCCTTTTCCTACCATGAAGGTTGCTGGTGGTGGCACTCTTCCAAATTTAGGCAAAGGATTGTTCTTGGTATTGGGCTTATCTGTCTCAGGTAGCTTACCACTGTCAATTAGATTATGGATCTCATGCCTCAACTTCATACAATTGTCCATTTTGTGTCCAGGCCTTTGATGGAATTGGCAAAATGCATTTGTATCAAAGTTAGGTGGAAGAGGATTAGGCAAAGGACGAGGAGTCAAGGGTTGTAACAATCCCTTCTTTTATAGTTTATTGAGAACTCAAGATAGCGGCTTCCCTAATTCTGAAACTAGTGGCATTAACATTAGCTTCCTTTTGTGTACTTTGATTGCTAGGCTGATAATTTCCTTTCTCATTCCTTCTTGCCGAAAAGTGATTCTTCTCCCTTTTCCATTCTTCAATTTGCAGACGCTTGGAGAAGATCTTTGAAATCCCTTATAAGGGTGTGAGACATCCTTCCACAGAGACTAGGCAGGATGCCTCTCATGATCATCCTTATTTGATCAGATTCGTCGGGCCTCTTCCTAAGCAATGCAGCCTTATTCCTCTACCTTTTCACATAGTCTACAAAATTCTCATTTGGTCATTTCCTAATGGCTTCCATCTCCATCAAGGTTACTTCCAGCTTGACATTGTACCCATATTGTTGAATAAAAGCCTTGCACAACATGTCCCAATCTTTTTGAGTACTTTCCTCTAAGGTGTTAAACCAATTTTGGACAACAGGGTCTAATGAGAGCATGAAATATCTTAGAGTTTGAGCTTTAGTAGCTCGGGCAGACTGCATAGCAGTGATGTACTGCTTCACATGGAGATAAGGGTTTCCAGTACCTTTGTATCTAGCAAAGGAAGGCATCTTGAACTTATAAGGGACCTCCTCATCTTGTTCAAATAGTTTGTCAATCTCACACATCTCTTCGATTTTCAACTTCTTCTCAAATTTATTTTCTAAATTAGCAATCATCTTCTCAACATCAGAATTTTTAGTCTTTTTAAAAGTTGTCTTGTCAATAACCTTTGGCTCCTTCTTTTTATCTTGAGGATCTTGGAAGTATTGAGCCCAGTCGTCATCATCATCAACAACTACCTTGTCATCATCAAAAGCCACTTCGCCAACCTTAGCCTTCCCTTTGTCCTTTGGCTTCTTGATGCTAGTAGATACTTTGGCATTGTTTCCTAAAATTACATCCAATTGGTTCTCCATGGTCTCAACTAGGGCCTCTTTTCTTTCTTCCATCTTGGCATTTAGGGCGTCATCCACCATTCTTTAAATTTGTTTGGGCTTCATTGCTTTTGGTGAAAAAGAGATTGAGTCATTACTAGATTCTTTGTTTCCAGCATAGGTCGGATTGTCATAAGCTTTTGAACTATAGTAATCCAGGGCTGTGAGCCAAAAGGGATTAATGATATGAGATGCAAATATATGCACGTATGCATGTATGCACAAACAATAAACAAACAAGGATAAATAGGACGTTCCTTCCAACCTTATAACTTCCACACACGAATGTCGAGTCTCTTTTTCTAGGATATGGTTAACAAAATACCAACATGGGATATCTTAATTTTGAATATTTTCCTCGGACGTTTCAACCAATAGTTATATTTTCAAAAATGAAAATCAGTTCATGATAATTCCATTAATTAGGCTTTAATCCATTCAACCAACTAAAGTAGCTTTTATGCTATATTGGATTAAAACTAAATTAAGAGGTTTATTATAAATAGATTTCTCACTTGAAAAAGTAACTAATGATTCATGCCAAAAACAAGTCTGTGGTTAATAATTCTTAGTATAAACTAGGCTCACAATTGATTTTTGGTAATTCGTAATTGACCTAAATAATTTGCAAGCTCTTTGTAAGAAAAGGTTGGATGAAAATAATTTTGTTTCTAAGCCCATTGTAAAAAAATTTTAGAAAAAATGAATTTTGGGCTTTGTATTTGAGTCATGAGAAAAGAATTTTTGATTTGGAAAAGTTTTATATCCAAAGACCATTTTGAAAATTTTTGAAAATTGCTTTGGTCTTTTGGACTTTAGAGAAAAATTTATTTTGAGCTTACAATGTACTTAAGTCATATTAGAAAAAAGAACAAAACAAATAAGCCATGATTTAAACCAAGATAAATTAACCATGGTCAAACAACATGCATTTGGGGTAAAAACCTAAAGAAAGTAACTAGGCCAATTACATGAGCTTTAGTCTTTGGGTTAAAAGGCTTAGGTTCCCATAGCAAGTATATACCAAATGGTACAAGGCTATGAGTGGTTATGCCATGCTCGATCTTCATACCTTGAGTAAAAGTATGGTATTCCTTACATAACATAACACGGGTAACATAGGCGTCCTAACTCACACACACGATGTAATCGAATATGATGCAATGGATAATATCATGATAAGAAAGAATAAAATAATATAAAGACTAATGGAATCAACTTCTCTTATTCCCAGTGGTCGCCACTGTGAGCGGGGATTTTTGACCCACTCCTAGTGGAATGAATCTTACGACTTCGATACTGTTTAAGCTCGAGGCCTTAGAGAACATGTGCCTAAGCCCAGAGAAAATAGAGTCGCCACCCGGACTGGTCGGGAAAAAGAAAGGGGTGGATGACTCAATTCCTAAGGAATTCCCAATCCCCTTAATGGGTTCAAAAAGTTGGGTACATGTGGGGAAGGTGAGAAATGGCCCAGCACCCCCACAATACCCGATTCATTAGAATCGGCCTCCTTTGCATGTCTTAATATTATAAAATTCTTAAATATGACAATATTATCATACTACTTGCAATCTGCTTCATCTCTCATTCCTCTTTTAGCTTCATTAGTCGTGGTTCTCTCGCTGCCAAACCCTAAGCACCACTCTCCTTGCTGCGGTCTTCATTAATGACGGCCGTCTCCTTGCTACCGGCCGTCTCCTTGCTGCCGACCGTCTCCTTTGTCAGCAACTGCATTGTCCCAATTAAGTCGAAAGAAGATTATTTTTTTTTTCTTATGAGCCATAAGTAATCGTCCCATCTGCACTCTCCTTGCTGCCGATGTTCATTAAGCTATTGTATGTATATACATAACTTGGTACATTGGATTTTCAGCACAACCATAGAATTCATTCCTCTATTTAATCTAATTGAATTATTGCATTGTATTTTCAGATTACTATAATGTTGCATTGATATTTTCAGGTTACTATAATGTTGTTCTGTCCCTTCAATTTTCTGCTTAAATTTCAAGATCTACAGTATGTCTCCATGCTTCTGATTTCTCTGCTTGTTTATAAGTCTTTGGCTAAAATTTGATGACTATCAGTTGAAATGGTATGTTGAGTTGTGTCAGTGAATTGAGGATTATTTGTGGATTCAGGTTGTTGTGATTGAAGTTGAATGTCTATTAAAACGTCAGTTGTGTGAACTGGTATTTGTTTAGTTTTACAGGTAAAGTACTGCTCATGAAATTGTAAATAAATGCTGACTAAAATTTATTTTGTTGTGAGATCCATAAACAGAAAACCTTTCACTCCTGACTTGTAACCAAGAAATACCCCTTTCCTTGCTCTTGGTGCTAGCTTTTCTTTTCAATGACAACTTTTAAGTTCTATATGTGAACCCTTTTTCTTTCTCCTTCAGGTTGAACAATTACATAACAGTCCAAGCTTCCTCATGCAACTTTATTCAAACCACAACAACCATATGATAGTTGTCTTCGAGAAACCATCATAGAAGTTAGCTGCTACATCTGCTCTCGCATCTGAGGTGATTATACTTCCCTTCCAGGTTCTATTTGATATCACCATAATTTAGTGGTCCAACTAACTGAATTATTGCTCAAATTGCAGAACTGGTCCAACTCAAAGATGGATAGATCTTGGTTGAAGGCTGATAGAAGAACAAGAGAGTTTCAATTAGGTGTGGAAGAGTTGTTAATGTTTGCATTTGAGAATGGGTTTGATGAAACAAAAATTAGTTGTCCATGCTTAAGATGCACTCACAGTAAATCATGGAAGGCTCAAATTGTTAGGGATCATCTTTTCCAATATGGTATTGATCAAACCTATACTTGCTGGATATGGCACGGAGAGTCAAATCCAGAAGGAAGTCCTTTAGTTGTTGAAACCGATTGTTTCTCAGAATCAGTTGATAAACAAACATAAGAACGGGGCATGATAATGTCGATGATGATGATATTTCATTAGATTCCTCTGATTTCATTAACCATGTTAAAGGTGAACATGAACCCTTTATCTGGGATGCAAGGGTTATACTAAGATGAAAGCTTTAGTCAAGTTATATAACTTGAAAGCAAAGCATGGCATTTCTGATACATGCTTCTCTGATATTCTCCTTTTGCTTGGGTCAATGCTTCCAGAAGGCAATAGTATCCCTTCTTCCTTCAGTGAAGCCAAGAAAACCTTATGTGCTATGGGTATGGAGTATGAAAAAATACACGTGTGCCCGAATGATTGTCTCTTTATATCGTGGTGAGAGAGATGAAGATGAGACAATTTACCGCATATGTGGAGCCTCTAGATGGAAGCTGGACAAGAAAGGAAAAGAATTGGAAGGGGTCCCTGCTAAGGTTCTATGGTATTTTCCATTAATACCAAGGTTGAGGAATTTGTTCAATACAGCTCAAATTGCAAAGGAAATGACTTGGCATGACACCGGGTGACAAAAGGATGGTAAAATTAGACATCCGGCACTCACAAACATGGAAGGATGTCGACCAAAAGTGGCTTGAGTTCGTTTCGGAGACAAGAAACCTTCGGTTAGCTTTATCTACCAATGGATTCAATCCCTTCCGTGGATTATCAACTGATTACTCATGTTGGCCTGTTTTGCTATGTATTTACAACTTACCACCTTGGCTTTGTATGAAGAGAAAGTATATTATGTTAAGTTTGTTGATATCCGGACCGAATCAGCCCAGAAATGATATTGATGTGTTCCTTCAGCCACTTATAAAAGATCTTCAAGTGTTATGGAATGGGAAACAAGTGTATGATGCATATAAGAAAGAGTTCTTCATACTAAGGGGAATTTTGTTGTGGACAATTAGTGATTATCAAGCCTTAGGCAACTTGTCGGGTAACATCATTAAAGGGTATAATGCTTGTACTGTCTGTGTTGATAAAACAAAAGCTACCAGGTTGGCAAATTATTGTAGGATGGTGGTTATGAGGCATCGTAGGTGGTTGCCCCATTATCATCCATATCGAAGGCAAAAATTAGCCTTTGATAACACCGTGGAGAAGTTGTCAGCTCCTATTCCGTTAACTGGAGAGGAGGTGTTTGAAAGGGTACAACCACTAAGGGGCCATGTCTATGGTAAGACACAACGCCAACCTTGATTGAATAAAGATGAACCTCGACCTATTTGGAAGAAGATGTCTATATTTTTCCAACTTGAGTATTGGAAATTTTTGCCGGTTAGGCATGTCCTTGATGTGATGCATATCGAGAAAAATATATGTGAAGCTTTGACTAGTACCTTGCTAAATATACCAGGGAAATCAAAAGATAAGGAGTCTGTCCGTCTTGATATGGCTGAAATGGGAATAAGAACGGAGCTGAGGCCAAAATCTCTCGGAAAAAAAAAAAAGAGAAGTTGACGACGCCATCTTGGAACTTATTGCATAAAGAAAAGAAGATTGTTTGCTCATCCTTGGTTGGCATGAAGTTACCTGATGGTTTTTGTTCAAACATTAAGGGTCTAGTATCAATGGAAAATCTGCGACTTATTGGAATGAAATCTCATGACTGCCATACAATGTTGCATCACTTACTCCCCATCGCAATTCGGTCAGTACTACAAAAATAGGTTAGGTGCACTATTATTAGGTTTTGCCTCTTCTTCAAGGCAATTTGCAGTAAAGTCATCGAGGTGGATAAATTGGAAAAAATGCAAGCTCAGTTGGTGGAGACCATATGCTTGCTAGAAAAGTATTTCCCCCCTTCCTTCTTTGATATAATGATCCATCTCTCAATTCATCTTGTGAGAGAGGTTGAGCTCTGTGGGCCAATCTTCCTTCACCGGATGTACCCTTTCGAGAGATATATGAAGACTTTCAAGGGTTATGTACGGAATCGGACTCGTCAGGAAGGGTGCATTGCTGAGGCCTATGTTGCAGAAGAGGCCGTTGAGTGTTTGGTCAACTTTGAAGAAGCAACTGTTGGATTGCCGAAAAATAGTAGGGATAAGAACGACGCAAAATACAGACCCTTATCTGGTGCAACAGTGATAACGCCAAGTAAGAAGGACTTGCACCTAGCACATTTGTGTCTTCTCCAAAATTGTAATGACGTTCGCCCATATTTTGAGTAAGTTACTTCAATTTGTTTTTGTTATTTCCTTATTTTCTGCATTTTGTTTCAAAAATTAATAAAGTTGATTTTACTTGCAGTGAACATATGGCTTCTTTGATGACAAGATATCCACAACATGAAAATGATGAAGAGTGGCTAAAGAACATGCAAAATGAAACATTCCCTAAGTGGTTTCATAAAAAGGTAAAATCTTATAGCCCAAGTATTTTGCTGCAATTTGCAGTAAAAATAGGCCCGTTTCTTTATATTTTACTGAAAAATAATGAATGCCCTGTACTTGTGAATTCTTTTGAAATACTACAATATTTATCTTCTCTCAAAGGCTATATCATACTTATGGCCAATTTAATTTTTTGGACAGATTGAATCAGAATTACTTGATGAGAAGAATATAGTAACTAAGGATATAATGTGGATTGTAGCAGGGCCTAACAAGGATGTAGCTACATTCAGTGGCTATAGAATCAACGGTGTTACCTACAGCACCAAAGAACGTGATGATACGTGGCAAGTGTTTTATTAGTTTTTGTTATAGTTTTGTATCTTGTTTATTATGTTAATTATTTTTTATTTAGGTATTTTGTTAGTTTTTATCAATTTGTTTAGGGTTTTCATTAATTTTGATAGTTTTAGTTTATTTCCGTGTTTATGTCATTTTTGATCTAGTTTTTAGTATGGTGTTTATGTTTTGTTGGTTATTGTTTATTTACTTCTTGTTTTAAGTTTGTTCAAGTTTTGTTTTAGGTTAAAAAAGCCAAGGAACCAAATTGAAGACAAAAAGAGACAGTAGCTGACACAGGCAGAGGACACGGCCAAGTCAGTGGCCGTGTCCCATACCAAGCTAAAAAGGAAGAGCAAGTCACAGTAGACGACACAAGCAAGGGACACAGCCAAGTCAGCGGCTGTATCCCTCCAATAAAGCCTAGACATGGCCAAGTCACTCCAACTTGGCCGTGTCTCACTTATAACCAAGGCAAAGATGATCAATCAAGCAGAGGCAGACACGGGCAAGGGACACGGCCAAGTCACTGGCCGTGTCCCTCCAAAATGATGCAACACGGCCAAGTCACCTTTGACTTGGCCGTGTCACTCAACTAAAGAAGAAAAAGAAGAGAAACAAGCAGAGGCAGACACAGGCAAGGGACACGGCCAAGTCTTGTGGCCGTGTCCCTCCAATGCACTCCAACACGGCCAAGTCACATCTGACTTGGCCGTGTCCCTCATGAACCAAGCACGCGCGGATTTAAAACGGACGATTCATATAAAAGGAAAAAGAAGTTTAGGGTTTGGGGACTGTTGATGATTTGGAGAATATTTTGAGCCGTCAGAGAGAGTGAAGTTAGGTTTTAGCTTTTTTTCTTGATTTTAATTTCACTTTTGGTTACTTTAGCTTAGATTAGATTGTTCTATCCATTGTTTCATCCTTCTTGCAAGATTTGAACAAGAGATTCTTCAGAACTTCAAGGAGTTGTAACTTGGTTTAGTTCTCGAACTTATTCTCTTTATTTTTATTGAATGGATATTATCATGTCTATTTTGATTTCTTTGAACATCAATGAGATGAATATGTTTGATAGCATGAGGAACTAATTTGATTTAGTCTAGGGTTTGTATGGATCTGCTATGATTGTATGAATTGGTTATTCTCTTAGCTAATAATTTCTTTAGCCTTTATTGAATGAAATATTGTTAACATATAATTGATTGCCCACCAATTGTGTGTATTAGGTATTAGATGATGGATTGAGAGATGAAGTCTAATGCTGGAACAATTCAATTAAGGACTTAGGTGAATTAGAGATATAACCTATTAAAAAGATTGTTTCAATTATAACAAGATTAGTTGTAAGAGGTTTGAATGCGAGAGCTTATTTCCTTGACTCAATTAATTAAGTTGTTTGAGATTTAATCTTTTAAATTAAATTAGTTAAGTGGAATAACCGTTCATACAAATAAGTAGTAGAGAAGTGCAAACCCTAGACCTTTTTAACAAGTGAATCAAAACATAAGCTTATTTTACTTTTCTTTGTTTGAAACTTTAATCAAATTTCTTCTTTAGTTACCAATTTAAATCTATTCATTACTTGTTACTTTTATTCTGATAATCAATTAGCCACTTTAGCTTCCTTGTGAGACGACCTTGGGGCGATCACCTTTGCTACAGCTACCTTGTATACTTGCGAGTGACGCTTTGTGGTAGAGTTAATTCGAGCGTAACAGCAAGTTCAGTGCAGTGGTGTTTGTGTAGATGCCGATACAATGCTTGTGAAGGGTAAGGATAAAAACATCGAGCATACTTCACATACATTTTATGGAGTTATTACAAGTATTTGGGAGTTGGACTATAACCACTTTAGGGTTCCTATCTTTCGTTGTAATTGGGTAGATATGAATAAAGGGGGTTAAAGTAGATGACTTGGGATATACATTGGTTAATTTGAACAAATTAGGTTTTCTAAACGATCCTTTTATGTTAGGAAAACATGTCAAGCAAGTTTGTTAAAAATATATATATATATATTTTAGATTATTTTTCACTATTTTCATTTTATTTTATTTTGTCTTTTGCGTTTAATTGTTTCTTTTTCTAGAAAATTTTGTTTATGCAAGGCAGGAGATCACTTGAAGGAGAGCTACATCCATTCATTCCAGAAATTCAGAGGGTGAAAAGGAGCAGAGAAGAGTTTGAGCTCTACACCGGATTTGATACAGAGGAGGACACTTCTGAATTTGAGTCAGATTCTGCACAATCAGTTAAAATGGCTGAAGAAAGACAAAGAACGATGAGAGACTTTGCTAGACCTGTCATTGGAACTTCCACTTCTTGCATAAGATTGACAGATGCAGCAAGAAATTATGAGTTGAAGAACATTCACTACAACATGCTGCCATCATTCTATGGAGTTCCAAATGAAGATCCTTTGAATTTTATTAGGGATTTCTACTCCACTCTCAACACTTTTCCTTTGGGAGGATTAACAGAGGATCAGTTGAGGATGAGGTGTTTCCCATATACTTTGAAGGATAGGGCAAAGAGCTGGCTCATGATGTTGCCTGAAAATTCACTGACAACTTGAGAGCAAGTTTATAACAAGTTCATGGGCAAGTTCTATTCACACCAAAAGACAGCTGAGTTGAGAAGGAAGATTGCTACATTCTCTCAATTTGAAGGAGAGCCATTTCATGAGGCTTGGGATAGATTTAAGATGCTATTGATCCAGTGTCCACATCATCACTACCCACTTCAACTCCTTAATCAGTTTTTCTATGATGGTCTAACCCAACAATTTCAGAACACTATTGACAATGCAGCTGGGGGAGCCATGGGAGAAAAGACAGCTGATGAGACTTATGAGATCTTTGAGATGTTGGGAGCTAATTCTCAACAAAAGAGTGTAAGGGGAAGAAGTAAAGGGGTGAATCAACTGGAAGCCAATACTGAAATGGTTAGTCAAATAGCTGAGTTGACAAGGCAGGTTCAGATGCTAAACATGAAGAACAATATTTCTTCATCCACTCAAGAGGTGTGTGGAATCTGTGGGACATTTGGGCATGGAGCAAATATATGCCCCTCTGCATATGAATCTTTTGGGAATGAAGCTGAGCAAGTTAATGCTATGGGGGGATTTCAACCAAGAGCTAGGAATGATCCTTACTCCAACACTTACAATCCTGGTTGGAGGAGTCACCCCAATTTTTCCTGGACAACAAATAATGCTTAACAGCCTTTCCATTTGCTCCAGAGACAGAACCAACAGCAGGGCCAATCCTCAAATCATGGTTAGCCTAAGAGAGAGAGTTTGGAGGAAAGTTTACAGGCTTTTATCCAAGTCAGTGCTAAAAATCAGGAGATGAACAACAAGAGGCCGGATTCCTTGGAAGCATCTTTTAAGAAGGTGGAGACCCAAGTGGGGCAACTTGCTCAACAGATGAAGATTCAACAAAAGGGGAAGTTTCCAAGTCAACCTGAGCAGGCACAAGCAGTGACTATTCTTAGGAGTGGCAAGGTAATTAATAACAATGTTGAAAATAATTCTGTGAATGCAGGTGAGCAAGAGAATAAAAAGGAAGGAGAACTGGAGAACAAAGGTACTGAAGAAAGATCAATGGAGAAGTCCCCTACAGCAGATTTGCACTAGGCAAACAATCTATACCGGCCACCTATACCATTCCCCAGCAGGTTGAAGGATGATAAAAAAGATAAGCAATTTTCAGATATCTTCAACATGCTGTCTAAGGTAAGTATTAACTTACCCTTACTTGAAGCAATTAAGAACATGCCACCTTATGCTAAATTCTTCAAAGAACTGAATACTAAGAAAAAGAGGTATGAGCCAAATGAAAAGGTGATAGTTTCTGAGGTAGCTAGTTTTGTTTTGCAGCATAAACTACCTCCTAAGCTAAAGGATCCTGGAAGTTTTATTATTCAAATTACTATGGGGAATGGAAAGGGTACTGATGGCATGTGTGACTTGGGAGCCAGTGTGAATTTAATGCCTTATTCTGTGTACCTTGATTTAGAATTAGGGGAACTTAAACCAATAAAAATGGTATTGCAATTAGCTGATAGATCTCTTTGATTCCCGAAAGGGGTTATAGAAGATGTGTTAGTTAAAGTTGGTGGTTTGATAGTACTTGTGGATTTCATTGTTCTTGACATGGAAGTAGGTAATTCTTCACCATCTGCACACACCATTCTGCTGGGTAGGCCTTTTATGGCGACTACCAACACTTTGATAGATGTTAAGAATGAAAAATTATCAACGACTGTTTTGGGACAAACTGTGGAATTTTCTATTTTTAACACTTCTCCTATTCCTACAACAGCTTTATATGAGGATTGTTCTTTCATTGATTGTGTTGATGCAGTTGTTTCAGATGTTTTCTTGCAGACAGGTACCTCTGATAAATTGGAGCTGGCATTGACTTTGGGTAGTGATTTGGAAATTTTTGATGCAGAAATAGCCAGTTGTCTTGAGACCTTAGGAAGTGCTGAAGTAGAGGAACTTAAGGAGGACCCAGTTTGTGAGCTTCCCTCCATTCAAAAAGAAGAGAAGAACCCCTCACTAGAGTTAGAGCTGAAAGAGTTGCCTAAGAACCTGAAATATGTGTTTTTAGGAGATGACAACACTTTACCTGTGATAATATCTAGTGAACTTAGTGAAGGGGAGGAGATGAGGTTGGTGAGTGAGCTTAAAAGATTAAAGAGAGCAATAGGCTGGGGATTGAGTGACATCAAGGGTATTAGCCCTTCAATGTGCATGCATAGAATCACTTTAGAAGAGGGAGTTAAACCTGTGAGGGAGACCCAAAGGTGACTTAACCCAAATATGAGTGAAGTGGTTAAGAAGGAAGTGCTCAAATTGCTGGATGAAGGAGTAATATATCCAATTGCTAATAGTGAGTGGGTGAGCCCAGTACATGTAGTTCCTAAGAAATCTGGAATCACTGTGGTGAAAAATGAGAATAATGAATTGGTTCCTACTAGGACTACTACTGGGTGGAGAATGTGCATCGATTATAGGAAGTTGAACAATGCTACAAAGAAAGATCATTTCCCTCTTCCTTTTATTGATCAAATGTTAGATAAACTTTCTGGGCACTCACATTATTGTTTTCTGGATGGCCTTTCAGGTTACTATCAGGTGCCAATAGCTCCAGAGGATCAGTCCAAGACAACCTTTACTTGCCCTTTTGGGACTTATGCATTTCGATGTATGCCCTTCGGCTTGTGCAATGCACTTGCAACTTTTCAGAGATGCATGATGTCTGTCTTCTCTGACATGATAGACGATTTTATTAAGGTATTTATGGATGACTTTTCTATTTTTGGTAATTCTTTTGATAATTGCCTCAATAAACTTGTTCGTGTGCTTGAGAGATGCATTGAATGTAACCTCACTTTAAGTTGGGAAAAGAGTCATTTTATGGTTACCCAGAGCATTGTTTTAGGTCATGTTGTGTCAAGTAAAGGGATTGAGGTGGATAAGGCTAAAATTGAATTGATTGCTAAGTTACCCCCACCTACCTCTGTTAAGGGAATAAGAAGTTTTCTAGGGCATGCAGGATTTTATAGGAGGTTTATTAAGGATTTTTCCAAAATAAGCCAACCATTGTGCCATTTGCTATGGAAAGATGTTCCATTTGAATTTACAACACAATGCATGCAGGCTTTTAATTCCCTTAAAGAAAAATTGACTAGTGCACCAGTGATAGTAGCTTCTGTTTGTTCTTTACCTTTTGAAATCATGTGTGACGCCTCTAATCATGCAGTAGGAGCTGTTCTTGGGCAAAGGGTTGATAAATACTTGAGAGTAATATATTATGCCAGTTTGACCCTGAATAGTGCACAAATGAACTACACCACAACTGAAAAGGAAATGTTAGCTGTTGTTTTTGCTTTAGACAAATTTAGAGCATATTTAATTGGGTCAAAAATCATTGTGCATTCTGATCTTGCAACTCTTAAATATCTGTTAACAAAACAACATGCTAAACCGCGCTTAATTAGATGGGTGTTGTTATTGCAAGAATTTGATTTCCAAATCAAGGATACTAAGGGTAGTGAGAATGTTGTTGCTGATCATTTATCCAGATTACCCTTCTTTAGTGAACATCTTGCATCTGATAGCATTCATAAAAATTTAGAAGAATTTCCTGATGAGCATTTGTTTGTGGTAATTAATGCACCTTGGTTTGCAGATATTGCTAACTATCTTGCCTGTGGAATATTGCGTACTAACATGTCATTTCAGGAAAAGAAAAGGTTTTTACACTTGAGTAAGTTTTATTTTTGGGATGAACCTTATCTATTCCGGATATGCAAAGATGAGATAGTTCACAGGTGTGTATCTGAGGAAGAACAACTGAGTGTTCTTCAATTTTGCCATGATCTTCACTGTGGGGGTCATTTTGGAGGAAGAAAGACTGCAGAAAAGGTGCTGCAAAGTGGTTTTTACTGGCCTACTTTATTTAAAGATGCTCAAGACTATTGTAAGCACTGCGATCATTGCCAAAGAGTAGGTAACATTGGGAGGAGGAATGAAATGCCCCTTCAATCATATATTGTTGTTGAATTGTTTGATGTGTGGGGAATAGACTTCATGGGTCCTTTTCCCAAGTCTTTTGGTTTTGAATATATTTTAGTTGCTCTTGACTATGTTTCCAAATGGGTGGAGGCAATCCCCACCCGTACTAATGATGCTAATGTAGTTGTGAAATTTGTGAAGGAAAATATTCTTAGCAGATTTGGTACGCCAAGGGTGATAGTCAGTGATGGGGGGAGCCATTTTTGCAACAGGCTTTTTGAGAAGTTAATGTACAAATCTGGTGTGAAGCACAAGGTGGCAACACCATACCATCCACAGACTTCTGGACAAGTGGAAACATCAAACAAGCAGCTAAAAGGAATCCTGGAGAAAACAGTCAACACATCAAGGAAAGATTGGGCAAACAGATTGCATGATGCACTATGGGCATATCGGACTGCTTTCAAAACTCCTCTAGGTATGAGTCCATATCGATTGGTGTTTGGAAAAGCTTGTCACTTACCAGTGGAGTTGGAGCACAGAGCATATTGGGCAATCAAGACTCTGAATTTGGACTTGGATAAAGCGAAGAGAGAAAGATTTCTGCAAATTTCAGAGTTAGATGAGCTGAGGAATGAGGCTTATGAGAGCTCGAGAATTTACAAGGATCGTACTAAAGCACTTCATGATAGAATTATAGTGCGAAAGACATTGAGTCCAGGTATGAAAGTTTTACTTTTTAACTCTCGACTCCGTCTTTTTCCAGGTAAACTCAAGTCTCGATGGAGTGGTCCTTTCAAGATAACTCATGTGTATCCTTCTTGTGCCATCGAATTACTTAACTCTCGAACAAGTGAGACTTTTAAAGTGAATGGACAGAGAGTTAAGCCATACATTGAAGGATTTCAGGAAGTGAGGGTCATTGACAACACTTTGATTCATGATCCCTAGGCCTTGCATGATGTCCAGCTATATGACATTAAAGAAGCGCTAAATGGGAGGCAACCCATCGGTTTGCATTTATTTTTTATAGTTGTAATTTTAAATTTAGCAAGTTTTGATTGTATGTTTAGTCTAAATAAATGGAACAGGTGCTTTGATCGGTTTTTATCTTTCTAATGTGTTTCAGGGTTGATCGGAGAAGAGGTGCAATTTCTTTGATATTTGTAACTATATATATATATATATAAATAATAATAAAAAAAGTTAAAAAGTGGCAGAGAGTGACACGGCCAAAGGACTTCGCCGTGTCCCTTGGCTGTGTCACTAGACACGGCCAAGTTAAAAAATAATTGCTCTTTGATTTGTTATTTTGCACCTTTAGATCCAGTAGCTATCACGGGCATGGGACACGGCCAAGTCAGTGGTCGTGTCCCTCAAAAATCACATGACATGGCCGTATTTCCCACAACTCGGCCGTGTCCCTCAATTTTTGACTTTTAAAAACCCGATTTTGCCCAGTTCTTTTCATAAATCCCTAAATTTTCTATCTTCATCTCTCTCACTCTCTCGCTCTCTGTATCGCCAAAACCATTGATTTTTATTTCAAAACTCCAACTCTTCCATTAAAACTTCAAATTTCTTCAACAAAACTTGAGATAATCACTTAAAACTTCCTCTTTCCTCATATAATTTTGATTTAATTCAGTTTTGGGTAGAATTTTCAGATTTCTAAGGATGCCAAGAACTAAGACTGTTTCACACCACAAGAAGAAGAGGCCTACAACCGAAGGAGCTTCTTCCTCTTCATCCACTTTATCTTCGAAGAGAGCAAGTCTTTTGGCTCGGGGTTTTTTCTCGACAAGGTATGTTAACGATGAATCTCTTGATGCCTTGCAAATTAGGACTAATTTTGAGCGATATGTGCAATTTCTTGGATGGGAAACTCTAGTCACCTTGAGACCTTTGCAGTTTGAGGAACTTACTCTAGAATTTTTGACATCTCTCAAGGTTGAAAGAAATGATAAGAAAATCTGCACTAAATTGATGTTTAAATTGCTGGGTAAATCTTATGTGCTCAATATTGACCAATTAAATGATATATATGGTTTTCATCAGCACGGGGAAAGGTCGGTACCCAAAGAATTTAAACAACAATTTGCTTGGGGAGCTTTAGGCTCGGGTTCTTATGTGGCCAAATCGGCCAAGGCATCTAAGTTAAGAAATTCCGCTCTGAGATATTTGCATAGGGTTATGGCTTGTGGATTCTTTGCTCGAAAGAAGAGCCCAGGTGTGGTTGAAGTGAGTGAACTATTTTTCCTGGATTGTGCTTTTAATGCAATGCATGTTAGTGCCGGCTATTGGTTAGCCGATATTTTTTATTCTGTGGCTAGCAAAAGAAAGGGGGCAATTTGTGTTGGAGGGTTGGTTACCACACTATCAGTAGCCCTGGTTGAGGATTTTGACCCGAGTACTAGTCGTATGACTAGAATTTTGGGTAATGACTCTTTGGATTTAGCTACACTTGAGAAGATGCACATGGTGGTGCGTAGGAGAGGGACTTATGTGATGCCTTCAGATGAGCCTGAAGCACCGGGGGACAGGCAGAAGAGAGCACGGGTCTAAGAGGAGTCCGACTTGGATTCTCTTGACCTAGATGAGGATGCTCCGGTCTCGGAACATCAAGAGGTACTTCTGAGGATTGAGGCCCTGGAGGGCAAAGTGGATCGACTGGATAGCAAGGTGGACCATAACCATGCTGAGGTCTTACAGCAGTTGGAACAGATTAACAGTAACCTTGCAAAGATCTTGAGTCTCCATCCCTCAGCTACATCATCTTCACGCCAGCCTTTTCCATAGATTTTGAGTTCCTTGCTTTATTTTGTTTAGTGTACTTTTGTTTTTATTTTTCGTTTGTGTTTTCATGTTAACATTTTATATTTGGATATTTTATTTTCTTATATTGTACTTTTGTTTTTGAACTTTTGTGTTTGTGATGGAAAGCTAGGGTTTTGCTTCACCAGGTACAATGGAAGACAGGTTGTCCTTTAACTCTTTTTATTTATTATTCTTGTTTTCCATTGAGGACAATGTAAATTTTAAGTGTGGGGTAAGCTTTCCTTTAATTTTTGTTTTTGTTTTGTTTGTCTTGTTTTGCTTATTGTGTTTGTTGTGCATGGCATAATTGTTGAAATCTTATTGATCTTTTCTTTGATTCTAGCTTTGTAGTTGAGACTTTAGTATCAGCATAGAAATGAGCATTTGAATTCATTCAGGATCAATTTTCACATTCTGCGGTTCATGACATATAAATCTTTGAGAATCCACCTTTGTGAGTTTTGAGCCTTATAGATTAAATGATCGATTTTCTTTTCTTAAGTGTGTACCTCCATGATTTTGCATCTCTAGAGTTTTCTTTTGCATGCTAATTGAACTCACATTATGATTTAATCTCAAGTTTTAAAATGATGAAGGCAAAGTAGTTAGCCCTTTAGCTTAAAAAGACCTCCCTTAATATTAAATTCCTTAGTGAGCCAAGTTGAGCCTTTGACCTTTTTCTTGTTTGATCAACACAATTCACAACTCAACTTTCTCTTATTATCATCATACCTGCATTAAGGAATGGAATTTTATGATATGACAATAGGGTGGTTTAATTCAAAGTGTGGGGTAAGTAAAAAAAAAATGAGTTTTGGGGGTTGAAATGCATACTTTACGCATTGTATTAGATTAAGAGTTGATTATTCTTTTCATCTATATGTTATATTTTGTATATATGTATTAAAAATATATATATATAATAAAAGAAAAAGAAAAATAAAAAAAAGAAGAGAAAAAGAGATATATATATATATATATATATACAAAAGTCAAATATGTTCTAGCATTGGTTGTCAAAAGAGGAATGTTGACTCTTATTTTTTCTTGAAGTATGCAAGTATGTGAAGTATCAAGGGTTGGTGAGTATGCTATTTGAAGGAGTTAGGAGTTTCTTAGCAAAAGTAGTGTCTAATTTAGATATTCCATTTCTTGATGCTCTAACCTAAATGTCTTTTCTCACACCTTTACCTTAGCCCCATTACATCCAAATGAAAGACCTTCAGATTATTTCTTGAGAAAATCAGTGTGGGAGATTGGATAATTAAGCAAGTTTATGGCAATATGCAGTCATGAGTGGTTTGAGTGATTAACCTTTGAAATCGAGTGAAACACTTAGATGAGAGATAAGATTTGTATGTCTGGATTAATGAATGAGTTAAGAAAATCCTTGATTGAAGGAAATTGCAATTATTTATGTCTGATCTCTTAAAGTATTTCATCTTATCTGTTGGAATTATAGTTAAGGTTGTTTGAGTTTTTAATTTATGCCATGTGAATTTGCTTGAGGACAAGCAAAGTTGTAAGTGTGGGGTAGTTGTTTTATTAGTTTTTGTTATAGTTTTGTGTCTTGTTTATTATGTTAATTATTGTTTTATTTAGGTATTTTGTTAGTTTTTATAGATTTGTTTAGGGTTTTCATTAATTTTGATAGTTTTAGTTTATTTCCGTGTTTATGTCATTTTTGATCTAGTTTTTACTATGGTGTTTATGTTTTGTTGGTTATTGTTTATTTACTTCTTGTTTTAAGTTTGTTCAAGTTTTGTTTTAGGTTAAAAAAGCCAAGGAACCAAATTGAAGACAAAAAGAGACAGTAGCTGACACAGGCAGAGGACACGGCCAAGTCAGTGGTCGTGTCCCATACCAAGCTAAAAAGGAAGAGCAAGTCACAGTAGACGATACAAGCAAGGGACACGGCCAAGTCAGTGGCCGTGTCCCTCCAATAGAGCCTAGACACGGTCAAGTCACTCCAACTTGGCCGTGTCTCACTTACAACCAAGGCAAAGAAGATCAATCAAGCAGAGGCAGACACGGGCAAGGGACACGGCCAAGTCACTGGCCGTGTCCCTCCAAAATGATGCAACACAGCCAAGTCACCTCTTGTAATATCCTAAAGTATACCCTAAAAGTGTTGGGGTTACTGTTGTATTTGGATTCAATGTGTGTATTGAAGGAAAGAGAAAAGAAGAAGAAAGTCAAAAGGAATTGTGTGTGGTGGAGATTTAATGGTATAATTGTTATTATTGTTATTATTATTGTTATTGTTATTATTATTATTATTATTATTATTATTGTTATTATTATTATTATTATTATTATTATTATTATTATTATATATATAAGATAAGAACGAAGGAAGGATGGAGAACCTTCCTTCTTCCTCTTCTTCTGTTTCTTCTTCGTGGACAAGAGAGCACGAGAGAGAGAGAGAGAGAGAGAGCACGAGAGAGAGAGAGATTGATCTTCATCAAATTTCTTAAGGATTTTAAGAGTATTGAAGATGGAGATGAAGATTTGGCAAGCTATACAGGTAAGTACACATTTCTTGAATGAATTTTATTGATTATACATATATATAAGTATATACCTTCTTGTGTGGTTTTCTTTTGGATTGAGGTTATGTTGGGTATGATTGGTGTGTAAAATGATGATAACAAGAGATTGAAGTATGTAAATGTGTGGAATTGATATCTAAGTGATGATGAGTTGAGAAAATTGTGAGGAAAATGATGAAATGTTGAATTAGAGTTTGGTTTAGATGAATTTCGAAGTGTTTGGTCTTTGAATAATTGAAGGACACGGCCAAGTTATGGGAGACACGGCCAAGTTAGGGCAAAATTGGTCGTGTTGGATGAGTTTTGGAGAGACACGGCCACTGGCTTGGCCGTGTCCCTTGCCTGTGTTTGCTACTGTCTGATTTGTGTTGAGAGACACGGCCGTGTCCCTTGCCCGTGTCTGGTACTGGATTTTGGTGTTGAGAGACACGGCCACTGGCTTGGCCGTGTCCATTGCCCGTGTTTGCTACTGCTTGAATTGGTGTTGAGTGACACGGCCACAAGCTTGGCCGTGTCCCTTGGGCGTGTTGGCTACTGGATGTTTATATTGGGAGACACGGCCACAAGCTTGGCCGTGTCCCTTGAGGGTGTTTGCAATTGTGTTTGTTATTTGGTCTTCAAACATTGTTGGATCTTCAAATGTCTTTTGTACCTAAACACACTTAAAACAATAATGATTCAACCAAATGTATATGGAAGATTCTAAGTCCTTGAATAAGGTAAATGGTTATGTATGAATATATCAATGATAATATAGGAAATGTGGAAGATATATTGATCAATATGATTTGATGATAGTGTTAATACTATATGAACCATGTGATGTCTTATGCATTGTGAACCTTGTGAATTGTAATGTGGTATGTGAATAATGTAAATTGTGATGTTATATCAATGATGCTATATATATATAATGTGAAGAATATGATGAAGTAATTGATTATGTATAATTGAATAATGAAATCATACAACATGATTTGAGACATGATATGATGATTTAAATGAGACATGAAGCCATTGTGATTGGCTATGATGATACTAATGAGATGATTGAGGCATGGTTGCCTATTATGATTGTGAAATATGAAGCCATGAGTGTTGGCTATAATGATGAGAATGAAATGAATTGAGAAAGAAATGTATAAAGTTATAAATGGAATGATGTTGTGTCTAATATGTTGATTCAAGTTTCAGAGTTCTGCATTTGGCGACATGCCTATGAATTATAGTAACAGTCTTGCCGGGTTGAGGATCTCTTCAATTTGAATTGAATTGAGGTCCAAGAGACTGGGTCTGTTACGTTATGAAAATTGTGAATATGAGATATATGAATGGTAACAGTCTTGCCGGGTTGAGGATCTCCTCAAGCATGTTGAGTTGATGGTCCAAGAGACTGGGTCTGTTACACTATCCATGGATAGAGATATATATATGATGCCTAAGGGCTTGATGATTATGATTAGAGACCAAAGCAGTAACTCTGAACTTTGAATAACATATTAGAGTCTTTTGGGCCCGAGTCTGTCTTTGTTTTCAAAGTGAATATGGCTTGAGGAGTTTTGTTGAGATATGAGCTTATGAAAATGTTGTGTGATATGTAAAGTGTATGTGAATGTGGAATTTGTGATAATTGTTTCCATGGAAGTTTGGATATGCCAAATAAGGGTGATTTGTTGAAATGATGTTTATGCATATGTATATGAGATAAAAATGGTAGATATTATGTTGTGAATGTTTTATATAAATATGTGTATAATTTCTGAGATTAGTAGGAATATATGAAGAATGTTTTGAGAAAGGAAAAATGGGACAAGCGAATAATAGAACATAATGCTAAAAACATGAGGTATAAATATTTTGTAAAGTATATTTTAATGTTTATTTGTCTTACTAAGCTTTCAAGCTTAGTGCGGTTATGTAATCGTGCAGGTATTTATGTGGATGATCTGGATGCCTAGTTGCTATGCCACGAGAAGGGTAAGAGTGTCTCGAGACCAACTAGAAGGTGATGCATACATGTATGATTTTAATTATGTTTTATTTTTGATAACAATAATGATTCTTATAAATGTTTCTTAAATTAATATAATATTGCTTGACCTTGGATGAAGATTTTTAAATAGAAACTAAAAGTGACATTCTTATACTTTATATACGCATTGTATGTATACTATGTATATGTATAGTGCTTATATAGAGTATGGGGTGTTACACCTCTGACTTGGCCGTGTCACTCAACTAAAGAAGAAAAAGAAGAGAAACAAGCAGAGGCAGACACAGGCAAGGGACACGGCCAAGTCTTGTGGCCGTGTCCCTCCAATGCACTCCAACACAGCCAAGTCACATCTGACTTGGCCGTGTCCCTCATGAACCAAGCACGCGGGGATTTAAAACGGACGATTCATATAAAAGGGAAAAGAAGTTTAGGGTTTGGGGACTGTTGACGATTTGGAGAATATTTTGAGCCATCAGAGAGAGTGAAGTTAGGTTTTAGCTTTGTTTTCTTGATTTTGATTTCACTTTTGGTTACTTTAGCTTAGATTAGATTGTTCTATCCATTGTTCATCCTTCTTGCAAGATTTGAACAAGAGATTCTTCAGAACTTCAAGGAGTTGTAACTTGGTTTAGTTCTCGAACTTATTCTCTTTATTTTTATTGAATGGATATTATCATGTCTATTTTGATTTCTTTGAACATCAATGAGATGAATATGTTTGATAGCATGAGGAACTAATTTGATCTAGTCTAGGGTTTGTATGGATCTGCTATGATTGTATGAATTGGTTATTCTCTTAGCTAATAATCTCTTTAGCCTTTATTGAATGAAATATTGTTAACATATAATTGATTGGCCAGCAATTGTGTGTATTAGGTATTAGATGATGGATTGAGAGATGAAGTCTAATGCTGGAACTATTCAATTAAGGACTTAGGTGAATTAGAGATATAACCTATTAAAAAGATTGTTTCAATTATAACAAGATTAGTTGTAAGAGGTTTGAATGCGAGAGCTTATTTCCTTGACTCAATTAATTAAGTTGTTTGAGATTTAATCTTTTAAATTAAATTAGTTAAGTGGAATAATCGTTCATACAAATAAGTAGTAGAGAAGTGCAAACCCTAGACCTTTTTAACAAGTGAATCAAAACATCAGCTTATTTTACTTTTCTTTGTTTGAAACTTTAATCAAATTTCTTCTTTAGTTACCAATTTAAATCTATTCATTACTTGTTACTTTTATTCTGATAATCAATTAGCCACTTTAGCTTCCTTGTGAGACGACCTTGGGGCGATCACCTTTGCTACAGCTACCTCATATACTTGCGAGTGACGCTTTGTGGTAGAGTTAATTCGAGCGTAACAGCAAGTTCAGTGCAGTGGTGTTTGTGTAGATGACGATACAATGCTTGTGAAGGGTAAGGATAAAAACATCGAGCATACTTCACATACATTTTATGGAGTTATTACAAGTATTTGGGAGTTGGACTATAACCACTTTAGGGTTCCTATCTTTCGTTGTAATTGGGTAGATATGAACAAAGGGGTTAAAGTAGATGACTTGGGATATACATTGGTTAATTTGAACAAATTAGGTTTTCTAAACGATCCTTTTATGTTAGGAAAACATGTCAAGCAAGTTTGTTACATAGATGACCCTCTTGAAAAATTATGGTCAGTTGTCTTAAAATTACTTGACAAGTACTATGATGAAAGTGATGATGAAAATGAGGGATCTGTAGAAATAGAACTTGAGAATGAGCTACATTTGCCAACGTTCCCATATGTTGATGAACTCGATGAAGAAAACAGTAGTTACATACGGAAGGAAGAAGAATTGATTCAGCTGTCATGATGGTAATAATTTCATTTGTTTTAAGTTCTATTTTGAAATTATGTTCTGCCATTAATTTTTCCATTGTTTATACTTGAAGGTCCAACATCCTTAATGCCTGTCACAACTCCCTGCTGCCTGTAGAATGTTTTGTTTATATCATTCACAATTTAATGAAAGATTGGTTAGACGCTTTGTTGAAAGTTTTTTGTTTCTTATTTAAATTTGTTGAAAGTTTCATTTGTACCTATCATTTGATTTGTATCTTTATTTGACACTTTGTTCAAAGATTTGGTTATATAATTTATTGAATCATGTGGTTTTTTCTCTGACACCTTGCTGGTGGATTTGGTTTAACACTTGTCAGTGGAGGATTTCATTTGATTTGTGTTTTTGGTTTGATTTGTGTATAGGGATTACTTTCATTTAAGGCAATTTTTTTTAAAACTCAGTTAATCAGACAATGGTTTCCTATAAAAAACCGTTGTCTGAACATATATTATACAATGGTCTGAACAGTTAATCAGACAACTTTTTAAATAACCGTTGTCTGAAACATCTTATCAGACAACGGTATTTTTTGACCAAAAAAACACTTGTTTGAACATATATTACACAACGGTCCCTAAAAATCGTTGTCTGTATGCTTGATTCAGACAACGGTTTTTTTTAACCGTTGTCTGAAACACTGAATTATACAACATTTTCGAAAAAACCGTTGTCTGAAACATCTTATCAAACAACGGTTTTGTATGACCAGAAAAACAATTGTCTGAACATATATTACACAACGGTCCCTAAAAAACCGTTGTCTGGTGTGACCAAAATGACAGCTAATAGACAACGCTTAAAAAAAAAAACCAAAAACAGTTGTCTGAAAATTAATCAGACAATGCTTTTTTGGGAAAAAAAAACCGTTGTCTGTTTTTTTCAGTCATTGGTTTTTTCCTTAACCGTTGTCTGATGACCGTTGTCTGATTCAGTTTTTCTTGTAGTGATACCATTTCACTCAATTCCCAACTCATCTCTACAAAACCATATTCATCACTTCAATTTATATCCATGATTTACCCATCAATTCAACACATATATAACTCCAACATATCATAAATATAATCTTATTCAATCAATCATCACTTTCTCTCATTAACCATATTATACATACATATATATATATATGAAATCACGTAAAAACAAGCTTAGAGATAAAAACTTACTTATGTTCTTGTTAAATCTTCAATATCCACCTTTAAATCTCTTGAAATCCCTTGTAAATTTGGTGTATAAATGAATAAAATCAAGGTCCCCTCACTCTCTCTCAACTCCCACAACCATGGAACAATAGAAGGAGAAGAAGAAAAATATCTTCTTCCTTTTAATTCCATCCTTATCTATCTATATATATATATATATATAGTCACTATCCATCAATCTCTTTCTCCCTTCTTTTGACTTTCACTTCTTCTCTCTCTTGTTATTATTATTATTATTAATTAATTAATTAAAATCAACTTTCCCTACAACCAATTATACATAATATAAATGTGATGTATATCTTAGGTATATGTATTGTCTTATATATGTCATGTTTATTTCAAATATATTTGAAATATATATAACCTATACATATATATATTAAATCTATCATACATATTGATCTTATATTTTCTCTACCCATCACAACTATTTACTCTCCCATATTTACTATTCTAAAGTATATAAAAAATCAGGATATTACAATTGAAACATAATTTGCTCAGTGTTAGTTAATTGTGTGACAAAGGATATAATGTCAATTTTAATTCTAAAGCATCCAAAATTGTCTCTTCTAGTGGTGAACTTGAATTTAATTGAAGTAAAATTTGTAACACCTATAAAATTGACCTACACTATAATAATGTTTTTGAATGTTTAGTCACTATTAGCAATGATGCTTGGCTTTAGCGTAGAAGATTAGGACATGCTAATATGGACCAATTGCAATGTCTAAGCAAAGAAGAACCTGTAGATGGTCTCCCTAAAATGAAATTTAATAAAAATAAAATTTATGAATCTTGTCAATTTGGAAATCAGCATAAGAGTTCTTTCAAAACAGAAAATGTTGTAAGTACATCTATACCCTTAGAATTAATTCATTTAGATTTATTTAGTCCTAATAGAATTATTAGTCTAGGAGGAAAGCTGTATGCATTTGTACTTCTTGATGATTACACAAGGTTTATATGGGTTAATTTCTTTGCTCAAAAGAATGAAGCTTTTAATCAATTCAAAATTTTTGCAAAAAGAGTTCAAAATGAAAAATGCTATGTGATAACATCTATTAGAAGTGATCATGGCAAAGAATTTTAAAATGATAACTTTGAAAATTTTTGCAATAAACTTAGAATTTCACATAATTTTTTAACTCCTAAAACACCACAACAAAATGGCGTAGTTGAAAGGAAAAATAGAATATTGGTGGAAATGGTTAAAATAATGCTCAATGAGTATAATTTACCTTCTTACTATTGGGGTGGAAGCTGTTAATACTACATGTTATATTTCAAATCATGTGTTCAAAAGACCTTTAATAAATAAAACTTCTTATGAGTTATGAAATGGAAAAATATCTTACCATAGAGTATTTGGATGCAAATACTTCATATTAAATACCAAGTTATAGACCCTAAATTTTTTACCCAGTCCAGTCAGATATTTTTAAACAGTCCAAAATAATTTTAGCGGTATTTTTAATAATATTCATTACTTATAATATTTATTTTTAATCAAAATAAAAAAAGAAAAGATAAAAAATAAATTAAAAATAAATATCGGCGACTAGCAATATCGGAGATGAAATTTTTTGACGTTGGAGACGAATTGTCTTGGGCCAATTTACCGCAGGTTTTTTCCTGCGGCAAATTGGCCACAAGCCAATTCATCACAGGTTTTTCCTACGACGAATTGGCCTATACCCCGAGCCCAGCCCGTGCACCCAGCCAGCAGCTTCCCGCAGCAATTTTTGCCAAAGCAATTTTTTCTGAAACCCTATTCTACTTTGTTTTTAATTTTATTTCCTAAACGATTTTTATTTCCTTAACCAATTAGTATTAGGTTTTTTTTTCTTATAAATACCACATCAAAACACACAGAAAGGAACTTTAATCTTTTAAAAGGAGATCGGACTTTTGGAAGGAGCTGGGCTTTTTGAGAATAAATTTAGAACCTAAGACTTGAAGGAGGAAGAGGCAGTCAACAATCAATAAACAATCCATCAAAGGCAGCCCACACTGTCTTTGTTATTGTTCAACCAGAATTCAAAATTATGGTGGAACCAACAACGGAGGTTTGAATTTCTACTTACTTGTTTATGTTTACAGTAGCCTCATCACTAAATTGGATTAATTGTTTAAACATGCAATAGATGATCAATTGTTCTACTAACCATCCAAACTCTATTTAAAATCCTAAAAATTATTTTTCAAAACCCTAATGCCTTAATACCCGTAAAACATATTTTTGAAATCTAAAACCCTAATTACACTTTTCTAAAACCACATAACAATAGATTGTTTTCTTAAAACCCTAACCAAATCTATTTTTCTGAAAGATTCACAATAGCCTATTCTTTCCAAATACCTAACTTAAAATCCAATTTTCATGATCTTCAATCTTATTTATTTAAAACCTAAACTTTAATATTATTTTCATAAAACTTTCAAAACCCTAAATCTTTAAAACATCCAGTAGCTATATTACTTCTTTTATATTAAACATTTCTCAAATTGATTAATCTAGTAAACTAAATTACAAGACCCTAATTGTTAAACATGAAACCAAAGAAACCTAAATTGATGCATGAACCCTAAATTTATATACTTACTATTCTATTTAAATTAGATAAATGTTTATTATATATTTTGATTGATGTTTGATGTCTTTGATGAATGATTCATTTATAATGAATGGTTGGCTATTTTTATTGATTTGTTTTGATTTCAAAATATTGTAAGAGGTATGTTTCCATGTTTTGGGTACCTCATGTTGTGAGCATCATGTAATTTATTTTATTTTATATTTTTTGGACCAATGTAAAGGACACGTTTCCACCTTTCGGCGGGTGTCCTATTTAGTTTTAGACATGGATGATGTAAGGACATGTTTTCATCCTTGGATGGGTATCCATTTATTTATTTTGTTTGGACATTGTTGTGATTTTAATAAAGTAGTTATTTATTATTATGATCACATGTAGTATGGATAATATCGTTATATTTAAGAATTTTATAATATTAAGACCTACAAAGGAGGTCGGTTTTAATGAACCGGGCGTTGTGGGGCTACTGGGCTGTTTCTCACCTTCCACACACGTACCCAACTTTCTGAACCCATTAGGGGTTAGGGATTTCTTAGGAATCAATTCATCCACCCATTTTTTTCCCGATCCGTCCAGGTGGCGACTCCATTTTCTCCCACTTTATGCCCGTGTTCACTAAGGCCCCGAGCCTAAATAGTGCCGAAGTCGCAAGAACCATTCCATTGGGAGTAGGGGCGAAAATCCCCGCTCACAGGGGCGACTCCACTGGGGATAAGAGAAGTTGATTTCATTGGTCTTTATATTATTCTATTCTTTCTTATCATGATATTATCCATTGCATCATATTAGATTGCATTGTGTGCGTGAGTTAGGATGCTCGTGTTACCCATATTGTGTTATGTGAGGGATACCATACTTTTACTCAAGGTATGGAGATCAAGCATGACATAACCACTCATAGCCTTGTACCTTTTGGTATATACTTGCTATGGGAACCTAAGCCTTTTCAACCCAAAGACTAAAGCTCATGTAATTGGCCTAGTTACTTTCCTTAAGTTTTTACCTCAAATGCTTGTTGTTTGACTATGGTTAATTTATCTTGACTAAAATCATGGCTTATTTGGTTTGTTCTTTTTCTAATATGACCTAAGTACACAGTAAGCTCAAAATAATTTTTTCTTTAAAATCCAAAAGATCAAAGCTATTTTCAAAACTTTTCAAGATGATCTTAGGACATAAAACTTTTCTAAAAAAATAAATCAAAAACTCTTTTCTCATGACCCAAATTCAAAGCCCAAAATCCATTTTTTCTAAAATCTTTTTACAATGTGCTTAGAAACAAATTTATTTTCATAACCTTTTGAAAGAGCTTACGAATATTTAGGTCAATTATGGAAATAACAAAAATCAATTGTGAGCCTAGTTTATGCTAAGAATTATTAATCATGGACTTGTTTTTGGCATGAATCATTAGTTACTTTTTCAAGTGAGAAATCTATTTATAATAAACCTCTTAATTTAGTTTTAATCCAATATAGCATAAAAGCTACTTTAGTTGGTTGAATGGATTAAAACCCAATTAATGGGAATTATCATAAACTGATTTCCATTTTTAAAATATAACTATTGGTTGAAACGTCTGAGGAAAATATTCAGAAATAAGATACCCCATGTTGGTATTTTGTTAACCATATGCCTAGGAAAAGAGACTCACCATCCGTGTGTGGAAGTCATAAGGTAGGAAGGAACATCCTATTTATCCTTGTTTGTTTATTATTTGTGCATACAAGCATAAATGCATACATACATTTGCATCTCATATCATTGATCCTCTCTGGCTCACAGCCTTGGATTACGCAGTTCAAAAGCTTACAACAATCTGACCTATGCCTGAGACGAAGAATCTAGCAGTGACTTAATCACTTTTTCACCAAAAGCAATGGAGCCCGAACAAATTCAAAGAATGGTGGACGATGCCCTCAATGCTAAAATGGAAGAACTAAAGGGGGGCCCTAGCTGAGATCATGAAGACTCAAATGACTACAATGTTTGGGAACAATGCCAAAGCATCCACAAGCACCAAGAAAGATAAGGGGAAGGCTAAAGTTGGTGAAGTGGCTTTTGATGATGATAAGGTGATTGTTGATGATGATGACGATTGGGCTCAATACTTCCAAGATCCTCAAGACAAGAAGAAAGAGTCAAAGGTTGTTCAAAGATCAGCTATGGAGAAAACTAAAATTTAGATGTTGAAAAGATGATTGCTGATCTAGAAAAGAAGCTGAAAATCGAAGAAATGTTCAAAGTTGACAAATTATTTGAGCTAGATAAAGAAGTTTCATACAAGTTCAAGATGCCATCCTTTATAAAGTTTGATGGAACTGAAAATCCTCACCTCCATGTGAAGTAGTATATCACTGCTATACAGTCTGCCCAGGCTACTAAGGCTCAAACTCTAAGGTGCTTCATGCTCTCATTGGATCCTATTATCCAAAATTTGTTCAATACCTTAGATGATGGCACACAAAAGAGTTGGGATCTGCTATACAAGGCTTTCATCCAACAATATGGATACAATGTTAAATTAGAAGTTACTCTAATGGAGGTGGAGTCCATTAGACAAATGCCAAATAAGAATTTCGGGGATTATATGAAGAGGTGGAGGAATAAGACTGCATTGCTCAAGAGAAGGCCTGATGAATCCGATCAAATTAGAATGATTATGAGAGGAGTATTGCCTAGTCTTCATGAAAGGATGTCTCATACACTCATTCATGATTTCAAAGACCTTTTGCAAGCTGGACTACAAATTGGAGAGTGGGAAAGAGAGAAGAAACGCTTTTCAACAAGAAGGAACGAGAAAGGAAACTACTAGTATGGTAACCAAAGTACACAAAAGGCAGTTGATGTTAATGCTACTGACCAAGAAGGAAGAAGACAGTTTTCAGAATTAGGAAAACTGCTATATTGGGTTCTTAATAAGCTATAAAAGAAGGGATTGTTACAACCCTTAAATCTTAGTCCTTTGCCTAACCCTCTCCCACCTAATTTTGACACTAAGGCTTTTTGTCAATTTCATCAGACTCAAGGACATGAGACTGATAGATGTACCCGATGGAAGCATGAGATCCAAGATCTAATAGAAAGTGGTAAGCTACCTGAACCGAATACACCCAATACCAAGAATAATCCTTTGCCTAAATTTGGAAGAGTACCTCTACCCACAACCTTCATGGTGGGAAGAGGATTTGAGGAAGAATTTGTTTTATCCTCCTTTCAAAATGGGTGTATTGAAGATGTGGAATAAGGAGAAATTTTATTCAACAAACTTCCCTTAGCTTGGAGTGTTGCTCTATTTATTTTGCTTTCTTTAATATTTAATTGGAAAAATCGTGTCTTTCAAATTTAAAGTTGCTTGAATAAATTATTTTCATTAAATTTTTATTGGTTTTTTCTCATTTTAGTGCTCAACCGATGACGAATTTAGCTTGATCTTTATGAATTAGTATATCTATGCATTATAATTCGAATGACTTTACTAGATGAGGAAATTATTCTATAGCATTGAGTTGTGTATGCTTACTTAGAGTGGGCTCCTGCATAATTATCTTTGTCTAGGTCCTAGTCAGTCTTAGAACATGCTTTGATAAATTGTCGAGGCGAAATTGAACTCTGCTTATTTAAGAGAGAAATGATCTAGGCATTGTTTGACTAGCCAACAACTAGTATCCACCCAATTAAATATCAATCCCTAGTTGTCCATTTGAGCCTTCATAGAATTTTAGCTTTCTTTTCATCGACTTATAAGCCCAATGACCTACCATGAGCTGTTGTTACACTTTTGACAAGTCTTATGATCACTAAGGTGAAGAGGCAAGAAGATCAAAGAATGGAATGCATAGCCAAAACTGTAAGGATAGTTGATGTTCTCAAGATCATAAGGGTAGTTGAAGTTCACCTAATATCTCCATTCTATCAAGATAACATTAGAGTAACAAATGATTTATCCCAGTTAAAGAAGATTTATGTCGCTCCACTCATCGATTATTAGAAACCCAAGTTGGTACAAACAAGATAACTCTTTTAAAGCTAGGACCAAAAAAACAAAAGAAAAAGAAAGAAAAGAAAAAAGAAAAAAAATAAGAAAAATAAGGAAAAGAAAAGAAAAGAAAATCCAAAATGGTTCAGAAAGCCAACTGAGTTCTCTTTTACCTAAAGCAGCTAAAGACTTCCATTTGACAGTTTGACTTGAATTGGTCCAACCCAACCAAAGATTCAATCAAAATTGGAGAAAAAGGAGAAAAGTCATCCAGTTCTTGAAAGTCTTGTACTTGACAGTCTACAGGGGAGAAGCACAAAACGATAAAATGCTCAAAAAAAAGGAGTAAGAAAAAGAAAGAGAAAGAAAAGGGAAAAGAAGAAAGAAAAGGAATCTGGGTACCAAACGTTTTGCAAAGGTAAAGATTGTCCTAATTAAGATCCAGATTAATGCCAATAAGATAGAAGGAATTTGGAGTCTAGCAAGATTGCATCCAACTGCCTAAAATTCAAATAAGAAATTTGTAGTGTGAAGGTTTGTCCATTGTGTCACATCAGTTCTAATCTCAAAATGGCTTTCATTTAACCTATGTCCCTTATAGATCCCATTTCAAGTCTATTAAAGACCTATTGATCTCTCTTTATAGGTAGAGTCTATTAGTGGAGATAGTTTGGATAAGCATGCATATGAGATAGACAATATTCAAACTCAATGAGACCTTTGGCCAAGTAATGTGTATGTGCCTATCTGAACTGCAATAGTTCTTGCTCAATTAGAAATGATTCCCGAGTTTAGTATGGTAACTAGGGTTGTCATATTATAGACATGTTAATTCTAAAAATTGAGTCCTGAGGTACAATGACATTGATTTGGCAAAGTCAGCATTTGATTTAAAAAAAAGAATTGTTTTCTTATTATAAAAAACTTTAAGTTAAGGGAAATTTGTTGAACAGTCGAACCTCAAAGGACACACTGGGCAAAGTAAAGAATTATTTGCAAGGTTATGAAAAAGCTACCAATAGACGTGTTGAATCATAGTTTGAAGTGGATGTATCTCTGACTCTGCCACTTAGGGTCTCAACCACTCATGTCCTCAACATCTTTAAGATAAAAGCCATAAAAGCGAAGCCTTTTGTGAGACCTAAATGAGCATATAGAAGGAGTCAATAAGAACACTTCAGCTGAGCACCTCGGTCTGTGAGTCAATGGAACCACTATAAGTATTATTCATGCATATTATGCATACATGAGCATATCACACTCCATTTTTCTTTGTAAAAAATAAACAGTAATATTCTATGAAGCAATCATAAAGCAAATATGGATCAGGGGGCATGGAAAGCCCTTGCGTGAGGAAGCTCTAGTAATTTTACAAAAGAAAGAAGAAATGCATGCTTGTTCAATGAGCTAGACAATATAAAAACATCAACCAAAGCCGCGTAGAAAAATCATGGGTTTGAGTGTAATATCCTCATTTATGCCCTAGAAGTTTTGAGTATGTTGTTGTTATTGTGGTTGTTGATATATATATATTGGGAAGTGAATGTTTGTGCATATATGTGTTAAATTGTAAGAGAAAAGAAATGGGAAGAGAATGTATATGTATATGTGTTTTGGAGAAGAAATTTAGGGTTTAGAGACAAATGTATATGTTGTTTATATGATGATATAATTAACATATACATTGGTCAAATGAAGAGTCAAGGTGATGGTTAAGTGGAAGAAGATATTTTTGGTTGTTAATGAAATTACTATAAAGGGCTTATATGAGACAAAGAGTTAGTTATATGGTTAAGGGTGTTTTGGTAATTTTCCTTGTAAGATGCATGGTGGAGATTAAAAGAAGAAAAGGTGTTTGACTTGTGCATTTTCTTCTTTCTTTCTTGAAGTGGCCGGATTCTCCATAGACAAAGAGAGAAAGAGAGGTGATCTTGAGGTTTGAAGCATTTTGAAGAAAGAAACAAGGGTTTTGGTTAAAGATTTGTAGATTTCTTCATTTGAGGTAAGATCTTTTCTTTAATTTCTTCAATTCTTTTGAAGTGGTGTGAGAAAGGAATTAGGGTTTGTTGGTTTGATGATGAGAAGTTGAGTTGGTGAAGGTGTTGGAAGTGATTGTGTTGAGTAAGAGTTGTGTTTAGTGAAATTGTTTCTGTTTTACAATTAGTAAAGGCTGTGATTTGTATGATTTTTAATTAATTATAGAAAAATGTTCTTGAAGTGAATTTTTGATATGTTGTGCCTCTATGAGTGTAGAATGACTGAAAAATATGTTGATTCGATTTTGGAATGGTTATGAGTTTAGAAAGATTATTTTCATTAGACCTGTTCCAGCAGGTACCTTAACTGGGACAGCTATATTTCGTGATTTTTAATAAAATGTAGAAAAATCATATCCAATCGAATTTTGGATATGTTGTTGCTTAGTGAGTCTAGTATTTGAGAAAAATAATTTGGAACCACGTTGATTGAATTTGATTTATGGAATTCACAAAGTTCAGAACTGCTGCCAGGATGCAGGGCAATTGGGGCAGTCTGGTTAGGTGAACTATTTGACCAAGATTTTGTGTTCATTTTGATCTGAAATTTTAAAGGGATGATTTTAAGATACAAAACTAAATTCTGTAAAAATTTTAGAATTTTTAGTCAAGTAGATTATTTTATACAATTTTTCAAAATAAGGATAAAATGGAGTTTAAAACCAGAATGTACTATTTATGGTTAGGGTTTTAATTCTTTGTTCTTTTTGCATTGCTTTGGTTTTCCAAAGGTAGGTTGGTCCTTAAACCTAACCCTAAACACTTTAAACACACTTGAATCAATGAATGTTATAATCAATTGTTCTTTGCCCTAATTGCATTGTTGAGATTGAACAATGTTATGTTGTGCATTGTGAATGGTAATGTGTTTCATGAGTAATGTGGTATGAAATGTTGATATTTATGAATGATGCTATGTGAGATATAATGTGATCATGGATGAGATATATATATATATATACTTGAATAATGAGATGTTATATTGTGAAATGAAATGTGAAGCCATTGTTATTGGCTAAGATGATGTAATTGAAAGAAAGAAGGCATGTTTGCCTAAATGTGATGAGAATTGAGAATGGAAATGAATTGTTTGTTTAATATGTTATTCAGTTTCAGAGTTCTGGATTTGGGTGGCATGCCTAAGAAATGATGACAGGTAACAGTCTTGCCGGGTTGAGGACCTCCTCATAGGTGTTGAGTTGATGGTCCAAGAGACTGGGTCTGTTACACTATGAGATATATGATTTGTAACAGTCTTGCCGGGTTGAGGATCTCCTCATATGTGTTGAGTTGATGATCCAAGAGACTGGGTCTGTTACACTTGCCTACGGGCGTGATTATTGTGACTATGAACCAAAGCAGTAACTCTGAACTCTGAATATCGTATTAAATACTTGTTGGGCCCATAGGTGTCAGGGTTATATGAATGTCCTAAATAATGTTATGAGTTAATGAAATGAGATGTTGGTTATTGAGTATGATTGATTAATGTTGAATGTGGAAAGATGTTGAAATGTGGTATGCTCATATGACTATGATTTGTGAAATGCATAATTATGTGGTTAACTTTATATTTATGATATTGATCTTATCAATAACATATGTGGCATTGCATTACATTAAAGCATACCATTAGCATGTTTTATCTTACTAAGCCGTTGGCTTAGCGCGAATGTGATTCTTCGCGCAGGTGACAAGGAAGAACCAGAGAGTTCCTCTAGGCCGAGTCGAGCCTAGATTTTGAAGATTGAATAGTGGGCTTTAAGATCGAAGACTGACTGCCAAACATGTATAAATTTTATGTGTTGTAAAACTTGAGTTTTGATGTATATGAATTTGTAAATATTGTTACTTTCCGTTGCATAGTGAACAAAGATTTTATCTGCTGTATTTCATAATAAACCTTTACTTTATTTTGTACTAGAAGTGTAAATCCTTTTTGCAGGTTGTAGTTGAGGTTATAAGGGGGATTTATTGGAAGTGTACTGAGAATGATTTTGTTTGCATTGGTTTGTGTAAAAATGTTTTAAAAAAATTAGAAAAAAAAAACCAGTTTTGTCGACACTTGGGATTGAATTTTTAGGCAAAACTATGGCAAAATTTCTATAAAAATCGGAACAAAAATTTGACTAAGTAAAAGTGGTAGCAACATTAGGATAGGGTGGCGCCTCTACTCAGCTTACACACGTAGGTCGGGAAGGGGTGTTACATTGAGCCTACACAGGGGGCAAAGTTTCTCCTTTCAATAGTTTATGTATGTATAAAACATTTTGAGACTCACTTCCAATATTTTTCCACGCAGGGGGCAAGGAGAATATATGAAGGCCAGATAAAAAATAGATAAAAAAAAGAGTCAAATTATTATGTTAACTATAGTTTACTATTCACGAATTGATTACAACCACTTTGTTTATTTATGTATAATTAATTTCACACAAGCTAGTATAATTAATTTCATACAAAGTAATCATTGTGATGAAGGCGACGGTCTATAGTCAAATAAAGCACTCAAAAAGTCATCACCAGTTGGAGGAGGAGGCATGTCATCTATCCCAAGTCTGCCGGAAGCGGGAGTGCCTGAACCTCTATTACATTGGAATTCAGATCTGTAAAGGTCCTCATTCGAAGTAGACAAAAGAATCTCATAGTCATCAGTTTGGGGTCCCCTAGATGACGAAGCACCAAGATCTCTCATCCCCTGAAATCGAAAGTCTCAAAAATCTTGCTCTGACTGGTGATACAATTTTTCAAAATGGGTAACCTATTGATGACTAACTCTTCTTAAAGTTTCTTATTTTATTCCTCAAGCATCCACTGTGAGCCAGAAAGAAAAGGTAAGAGCATACATAATCATTCATACATGTAGCATAAATCATCATGGAACAAGATAACCTATCAGGTAATTCATATCAACACCCTGTGGACGAGATGGCATCTGCGGTTGATTAGAATGAGCAAATGGAGGAGCGACAGAGGAAGGTCCAACATCATGACCAAATGAGCCAGTAGCCTACAATAATCATTGAAATAGTCAAAACAAGTTAAGAAAGACGTAATTTCAATGGCAAAATGGTAAAAGTTTACCTGAGAGGTGCTAGCATCGGGATGCGGGACGGACCCTCCTCCCTCTCTGTGATACTCCTCTTCATTGCTATCCTCCTTTTCCTCAGAAATTTCCCAAATGCCAATAGGAGATACACCAAAGTTCAAGAGTCCTAATTGAATAAACTGGGCATATGATGCACCTTGTTGATAGAGAAAGGTTTCGACATCATAACCGTGTTGAGCTAACCATCACGCATTCCCCAACATTGATGCGATATTTAAAGTATACTCTGGGCAATTAATTAGGATCCTCCGTCGCTCGGGACCAATGACCCACTCATGCACCCTCTCTCTGAGAAACCAGGCACTAGACACAGGGCTAGAAATGACTCAGCGGGTATACTGAAAAGTCAATGCGACATTCATGGAAGAAATCCAGCTCGTCCGCTCTTTTATGTTCCACCAAGCCAAATTGACCTATAAAATGACATAAGGTAAGGGAACTTTTATATAAATTTTAAAGTATACTAATACTTTTTTACCTGGCCCCAAGTTAAGCAACTCAAGAGATAGTGCTGGGTGTGCACATGGTGAGAGCCGGCAACTGCTACACGATCTGACAACCAAAAATTCAATCTCAAATACCCTACTCTCTCTCAGGAAATGCTGGCACCCTCACAAGATTATGCTCATATGCCCATACCTACAACAATAATGAAAGTCAAATTTATGCAAGTATAAGAATAGAATTGACATGGTAGAAGAAGAGTACCTCGACAACCACCATGAGACCAACGAAAGACTTCTTATTCCTACAAATCTTATCTAGTCCATCATAGAGACAGGCAAGGTTAGCTTCACCCCAGCCATAAAGCGGTACCATACTCATATCAATAAGAATACCGATAAATGGATGGTTGCATAAAATGGTCGACCTGAGCAAATACAGTAAAAATCCTCGAGCATATTGTTTGGTTGTTACCCTATGAATCTGTCCATCGTAGTTCATCTAATAACTCTGAATCGGCTTAATTTTTATCTTAATGAGCTCTTTTAATGATGGTTCCATACCAATTAACTGTTGGACTTCTTCGTTCATCAGAATACCATTGGTAAGAGGGACCAGAAGGCTATAGTACCGAATACCAATTATGGATGTATAATCAACTAGGCCAATGGTCATCTCTCCTATAGGTAGATGAAAAGTATGGGTCGTGTCCATCCACCGCTCCGATAATGCTTGAACTACACTCCTATCTATCAAACACTCCTCAGAGGTAATTGCAAGATAAAGCTTTCAAAACTGCAATTTTGGACAATCCATTTTACCCGAGAGGGTGATACACCATACCATTGTTGGGTTTTATAGACACACCCTCTGCCCCGGATAACACAGCGATCGCGCTAACACGGAGTCAGGTAAGTTAACACAAGGTAAGTATATCATCATACCAATACCACTGTTTCATAAACTAAATTTATTCGTTATGTTCTATTTTAATCTATCTATTTATTTGTTTATTAAATTCTTAAAAATATTACACTAATTAATTTATTTTTCCTAATCTTTATTAAAAAATAAAAAAAAACCAAAAATGAGATAATAAAATAATAAATAAATATCTATGCTATTAAAATATTAAGTTGCATTGTTACCTTAGTCTTTTGACTTGAACTGCGATGAAGCTACATCCCAGCTAGTAGACTTACAGTTCTATTTTCATGTCGTCGAATAAATTCCAATAACTCAGCATTGGATTGAGATCCTGATCTTGAAGCATGCATTTTCTCCTTAACTCTCTGCTAAACTCTTTGCTTTAATTATGAGAATATGTAAATGTGGATGAGTATTGAAGAAATGAGTTGCTTATATAGACAAATTGCAAAGGAAAAGAAAAAAGGGAAATGAAAATGAAACTTTCGTGATTTTGAATGAAAAAGGAAAAGGAAAAGGAAATGGTGTGAGAATGCAAAGATAAAAGAGGGTTTATATAGAAAAAAACTAAGGCAAGAAAATAAAAATAAAAAGTGAAAAAATAGTAATTCTCATGAAAAAAGAAAAAAGTCAATATCATTATTGATAAATAGTAAATGAATAGTTAGTGAATATTGAATAAATAGTGATTAATAGTTAATAAATATTAAATTCAATTATTCAATTCAATTATCTAGATATTTGCATGTCTTTAAAATATTTTTACACGTAGGAGGCAATAGGATATAGGCATGGTAAAAAATAGCTAAATTTTTTGCAAATTTCTTTAGTATCCTAAGATATTCTCATTAGTAGAAAAAAAAAGGTAGATTAGTAGCCAAAGGTTATAACTAAGAGGAAGGCATTGATTGTAATAAGACATTTGCCCCAGTAGCAAGATTAGAAGCAATTAGAATTTTACTTGCATTTGTATGCCATATGAATAAAATGGATGTCAAAAGTACTTTTTTGAATGATTTTATTAATGAAGAAGTCTATGTTGAACAACCCCCTAGTTTTGAAGATTATAGGTTTTCAAATCATGTCTTTAAATTAACCAAGGCACTATATGGATTAAAAGTATGATAGACTTGATACTACACTTTTTGTTAAAAAGAAATTTCACCACATTTTAATTGTACAAATCTATGTTGATGACATTATATTTGGAGCTACTAATGAGTCTTTATGCTAAGGTTTGCTTCATCAATCAATCCAAATATACAAAGGAACTTTTTAAGAGGTTTAGCATAAATGGTTGCAAAGAAAGCAAGCCTCCAATGAGTACATCCTTGAAATTGAACAAAGATAAAATTGGTAAGAAAGTTGATGAGAAGAAATATTGAGGTATTATCAAATCACTCCTTTACTTAACCGCTTCTAGACCCGATATAATCTATAGTGTTTGTTTATGTGCTAGGTTTCAATCTTGCACTAAAGAATCACATTTGAATGCTACTAAAAGGATTTTAAAATATTTTAGTGGAACATTGCATTTAGGACTTTGGTATCCTAGAAATACATCATTTAACATTTTAGGTTTTTTGTAATATCCTCATGTATGCCTTAGAAGTTTGGATTATGTTGTTGTTGTAAGTTGGATTGAATGTATATGTTATGTGAAGAGAAAAGAAATGGGAAGAGAAGGTTTATGTATATGTGTTTTGGGAAAGAAAAGAGGGTTTAGAGAGAAATGTATATGTTGTTTATATGATGATATATATATCATATAAATTGGTCAAAGGGAGAGTCAATGCAAGAGGATATTTTTGTGGGATATGTGAAATTACATGTATGGGCATATAAGAGACAAGTGGTTAGTTAAATGATTAAAGGGTGTTTTGGTAATTGCTTGAATTGAACTCTTGGTGGAGATTAAAAGAAAATTTTGACTTTGCTTCTTCATCTTTTCCTCTTCTCTTCATGTGTGGCCGGCTCCTCCATAGACAAAGAGAAAGAAAGAGCTAAGAGAGGTTCTTGAGATGCTAAGCTCAAAATTTAAGGGAGAATCAAAGATTTGTGTAATTACTTCATCTAAGGTAAGATCTTTTCTTTGATTCCATTCATTCTTTTGAAGATAATTAGGGTTTGTTGGTTTGATGATGAGATGTGTTTGTGTTGTGTTTTTAAGTGTTAAAATTGGTTTTAAGTTAAGAGTTTAAAGAGATTTTGTTGTTGAAAGTGGTGGATGTGATTTTGAAAGATGGAGAAGAATGTTGGTTTTAAGATTTTGAGATGGTATATGTTTAATTGTATTGTTAATGTGTGGTTTAATTGATTATGTAAGATATGTGTTTAAGTTATTGATTGTATCCATTTGGATGAGGTTTTTGTTGTGAAAAGGGTGTGTAAATGCAATTGGAAGAGTGTTGGTTTTTGGTTAGGGAATGTTGTGAGTAACATGGCCAAAAGCATGGAGAGACATGGCCAAGACATGGAAATTTTGGGCGTGTTGGGTTGATTTTTGAGAGACACGGCCGTGTCCCATGCCAGTGTCTGCCACTGCCAATTTGTTTTGGGAGACACGACCACAAGCTTGGCCGTGTCCCTTGCCCGTGTTGCTTACTGCCAATTGTGGTTGAGAGACACGGCCACAAGCTTGGCCGTGTCCCTCAAGTGGGCTGCCCGTGTCCCTCAAATGTAATGATTATTGTTTCTATTCTTTATTCTTTTAGCATGGCTTTGATTCTTCAAAGGTATTATGGTACCTAAACCTAAACATAAACACTTTAAACATGTTTAAAACAAAGAATGCCCTAATCAAATGTATGTAGATGATTCTAAACCTATGAATAATGATCTTTGGATTAGGTTTTGAAGAGATTGTGTTGCATTAACCTAAAGGTGGAGAATTCTTGGAAAAAAAAGAAATGTATAGATTGATGGGAGTAGTTCTTGAGGTAAGTACCAATACATATGATTGTATTTTCTTACATGATTTGAGGCTTAACACATTTGTTTGCAAATGTGTTAAGTGGTTTACTATATTGTTAATATAATTGGACTAAGGTGATGATAATGATGTGAAGGATGTGAAGATCATTAACAAGGTAAGCATAAACCCTATTTGATTGTATATCCTTATATGTCTTTGAACATTTACACATTGGGATGAAAGTGTTAAATAAGCTATTATATTATGAATGTAAATGAAGAATGTAAATCACTTTATATATATAAATATAAAGGATGAAATATGAAATGGAAAGGTAGAAAGAAATGAGGATCATTCTTAAGGTATGTGCAATTTGTTATGATAAATGTTCTAATAATGAATGGTGTTAGTGTGTTTTGAGAAATGATGAAATGTTATGTTATATGCATTGTGAATGGCAATGTATTATATGAATAATATATTTTGAAATGTTATATCAATAATGTTATATGTACCATATGGATTGAGGTATGATATGTTGTGAAGTCAATGTGATTGACTATGATGATTCAAATGAGATATGAAGCCATTGTGATCGGCTATAGTGATTCAAATGAGATGTTAAGCCATTGCTATTGGCTATGATAATTCAATTGAGAATGAAATGAAAATAAATGATTTTGTGTCTAATATGTTGATTCAATTTTCAGAGTTCTGGATTTGGCGGCATGCCTAGAGAATGTGAAAATGTAACAGTCTTACTGGGTTCAGGATCTCTTTGCATTGAGATGAATTGAGATCCAAGAGACTGGGTCTGTTACTTGATAAAATGTGAAATGTGAATTGTAGTAACAGTCTAGCCGGGTTGAGGATCTCCTCGAGTTTAGCCGAGTTGATGATCCAAGAGACTGGGTCTGTTACGCTATCCATGGATAGAGACATGAGATATATTGCCTACAGGCTTGATCAATTTGATTATGGACCAATGCAGAACTCTGAACTCTGAATAACATATTAGTGTTTTGGGCCCGAGTCTGTCTTTATTGTCAATGTGAAATGCAAGTATTGAAATATTGAGTGTGAGTATTAATAATGAATTATGCTTGGTGAATTGTGAATAATATAAGGTTATTAAGTGTAATATGTAAATGAATTGTGGTTTATGATAAAGGTTGTCTTTATTGGAAATGTGAATAATGATTGGTATGATATGTAATGTTGTATTGCAATAATGAGTGGTACGATATGTAATGTGTGTATTGCAATAATAATTGGTATGATATGTAAAGTGTGTATTGCAATAATGATGGGTATGGTATATATAATGTGGATGTATTAATATATTGATTTTGAGTATTGGTGATGGATTAGGGTTGGTGATATTATTATGTATATATGTACATCATATATGAAATTAGCTAGGATATATGAAAGATGCAATTAAAAAGAAAATAAAATATGATAAGAACTAATTATACCTTGAATTTATACATCATCATATGTTAATACTTCTATACTATATGTTTATATTTTATATTTGGACTACTAAGCTCTCGGGCTTAGCGCGGGTGTTTATTCGCGCAGGTATATAGATGGAAGATATGAAGTCTTTTGTTATGCCACAAGAAGAGTGAAAGTTTGTCGAGACCAACTAGAGGGAAATGCATACATGTATAACTTTTATATTGATGTATTTATGACGAGAAAGTAATTATATGTATAAATGAAGTTTTGATAAAGATAATGATTTGGTAAATGTTATTTAAATTAATGTATTATGGTTTGGAATTCTTTTACAGGTTTTAAAAAGGTAACGAAAAGTAACATCCTTATACTTTATATACTTACCGTATGTATACCAGGTATATGTATAGTACTTATATAAGGTATCGGGGTGTTACAATTGTTTTGGTATCAGAGCTTAGGTTCGAGATTCTCGGCCTAAGTGAAACTAAAAAGAGTTTTGAAAAGTTTAAATAGAAGTAAAAAGGAAAAGTTTTGAAATGAAATTTGTAATACGTGCATATGCATTGACACCTAGGTTGGTCTCGGATGTGGCATTATATGAATTGTAGAATATTTGTGTTATATGAAATGTTCAATATAATTGATGATATATGTGTATAATATTTTGATGTGATGAGAAACCATGATTGTTGGCAATGATGTTGGAAATGAATTATAATTGAGGCATAGTGCCTAATTGATTATGAGAAACGAATTGTGAAATGTAATGTGATATATGTATATTGATAATGCATATGAAAATGTCATGTTGTGTGCAACATGGAATGTAATGTTGATGTTTATGAACAATATTATGTGGGACATAATGTGAATTGAAACATAAAGAAATGTGAAATTAATGCTATTGAGTAATGTTGGAAATGATATGATTGAAGCATGTCTAGATGTTATGATTGAATATGTATATGGAAATTTATACATAGTAAAGTGAGTTGTTAGATGTGTTGAAGTATAAAGAGATGAAAAGGAGAATAAAGTTGAACCTGAGATAAAATCAAAATTAAGATAAGAGTATGTACTCTTTCCTCTACAATTTGAATCTCTTTATAATAAAGTTTATGTTGGGTTTGCTAGACAAAGGAAATAATGTTGGTTTGATAATATTGAAAAGTATGTCGTTAAAATGAAAAAAAAAATGTTGGAATATTGAATGAGTTGGCTAGTATAGACAAAGTGTAACTATTTAAAGTTGGGATATATATATATATATATAAAGTGAAGGTTTTGTTAAAGGAAAAAAAATAGATGATATTGGTTAAGTAAGAAAATAAGTTTGATATTGTTATTTTAATGCGAACATGGTAAATTGAATGTTAGAAATGTGAGATGCTTGAATATTGTGAAAGCTCATGGTAATGGTGATAATATGTGATATTTGAGATTTTTGAAGTGAGCTTTATGATTGTGGAAATTACATGTTTTCATATTACTTTGTGATATATATTTGTAAGATGTTTTTAAAGTGATATTAGAAAATATGAGTTTGGCAAATTGAAGCTTAAACGAAGTAGTAAATTGAGAAGTTAAAGTCTTAGTGGAAATTGATAAAGATTATTGGGATATTGATGGTTTAATGTATATTTAATACATGAGCTAGGTGAAATGACTAATATTCCATATTAAAGCATTATGAATTGAGTAATGTGATTGATAGTATGAGAAATTGTTTTAAAGTAAAAAGGGGAATTGGATAAGCAAATGAAAATGAGTTATTTTAAGTCATTTTAACTGCAAAGAGTAAAGATGGTTATGGAAGTATATTAAGTGTTTTTTTTTTAAAAAAAAAACGAAAGTGAAAGAGATGTTACTTTGGGAATATGATCAAGATGAATGTGAAGTAATAGTATAGTCAGAATACATATATACATTGTAGTGTGAATAAATGCTTTACATCATATTGGAAGAATAAGAATGACAATGTTTAAAAGAAAGTGATAAACATTAAATTAGCATTGAATGTATGAAAAAGGGAAATAAAATAAGAGCATATGATTAAGTGTATACATGTATATGATTTGTGAACTGAGTTTTTTTTCAATATGAATGAAATTACGATATATATATATATATATAAAAGTGAAAATTATTATGAAAGTGAGTTACGAATATGTATGTGGTATAATTATAGAATTTGTGATATGGAAATGATGTAGTAGGTATTAGTGGACCTAAGAGAGATTAGGTCTTGAATTGTGTAAAGCTAGATGGATTATGTGGTGGAAGTGAGTATGGAAGGGACTTGAGTAATATTGGACAGTGGAAATTATTATGATGAGCATTAAATGTAATGATCATGTGATATTTAGAATTTTAAGGTATTTACATATGGAAAGTTCTATATATATATATTATAAGAGATTGTAGATGGATTAGAAATGAAGTGACGAATAGAAATTGTAAGGGAACTGCATATGACTGAATATGTATATAATAATATTGTTGAAAAATGAATTAAGTTGATAAAGATCATTTATTCGAGTGCAAATTGGGTTGAAATAGAATTAGAATATGTTAACTTCTGATATGGCAAAAATGCAAAGAAGGAATATGTAATTCTTGAGATATACCTTAGCCTTATATTTGTATAGATTGAGAATAAAATTATGAGAAGAACAGTATTGATTTGAAAGTCCCAAGCTTGAATATTAATCTCTTAAAGCCATGTGTTTTGTTCAGTATATTTGATTTGTTAATCTGTTATCTATGGATTTGGATCTTAGATAAAATGATTGCAATACAGATTTGGTGAGATTGAAAATTTTGTTTGAGTAGTATAGTTAACAGTTATGATGGATAAAGTTGTACTTTATCATTTTATGTTAAAATTTTGGTTATAATTGTGAAGAGATATTAAAAAGGGAGAAATTATAGAATATGATTGGAAGTTATATTGAATATGTTTAAGGTATGTAACTCTAGGTTTGAGTGAATGAATTGTAGATAGTAAATATAGTATAAAATCTTTATAAGAATTGGTGGGTATTATAATAAGATAATAGAGAATAAACTATGTGTATATTAACAGATAATTTGAAGTGATTTGTTATCATGATGATTTGACTGAAAATGGATCAGAAGAGATCAGGAATTGAATATAAGTTTGCCCTAATGGAATGAAGTTATATATATACATATATGAATATGGTGAAATTTTATGATAAGTAAAATATATTAATTGTTGGTTGAAGTTGAATAAGTTTTGAATGTGGATATATTGTGTCAGATAGATCAATGGATCTAGAATTGGCTAAGATTATGAATCATTATTGAAATTTAATGTGTATAATAGTACCAAGAGTGTAATTATTTACATGGTAATATACTTGATGTAAAATTTTTAAAGGGTGATTGGATGAATGAATGAAGTTATAGTAATTGTAAATCATGATAAGAAGAGAAAAAGATTGGTTATCTATAAAATAAGTTGAAAGATAATGTATTAATATGTAAGTTAAGTGAAAAGCATGCTAAAGAAATAACTCCCTTTATGAAAAATCAGTATTTTGTTATCTATTGAGGGTGATAAATGTCTATTTAGACAGTGATTGTAATGAAGGGATAATTAATGCTCAGATATAAGTCAATGGTTTTTAAGGTTAAAGTTAAGAGAGTAATTACAAAGAAGTGAAATAACAAAATATATTAAATATAAAGATTAGACGGAGTATAAGTGTACTATAAAATGATCTGATTTTTGTATAAAGACATTAACAAGAAATGTAATGAGTTCTTTTGAATGTTTGATTAAGGAAGTAACAAGATGTATAATCATATAGAATGATGAGTTATGGAATTTAAAGAAGGTGGTTGATTTTAAAAGGAGAGTTGAAGCTATATGATTTGATGATATAATGACTTAAACGTATAATTAACTTCATATGGAAGTTAAAATGGTATGGTATTATGAATGGATTACGATTATACTAGATAATTTCGAGGATGAAATTATTTAAGGGGGAGAGAATTGTAATATCCTCATGTATGCCTTAGAAGTTTGGATTATGTTGTTGTTGTAAGTTGGATTGAATGTATATGTTATGTGAAGAGAAAAGAAATGGGAAGAGAAGGTTTATGTATATGTGTTTTGGGAAAGAAAAGAGGGTTTAGAGAGAAATGTATATGTTGTTTATATGATGATATATATATCATATAAATTGGTCAAAGGAAGAGTCAATGCAAGAGGATATTTTTGTGGGATATGTGAAATTACATGTATGGGCATATAAGAGACAAGTGGTTAGTTAAATGATTAAAGGGTGTTTTGGTAATTGCTTGAATTGAACTCTTGGTGGAGATTAAAAGAAAATTTTGACTTTGCTTCTTCATCTTTTCCTCTTCTCTTCATGTGTGGCCGGCTCTTCCATAGACAAAGAGAAAGAAAGAGCTAAGAGAGGTTCTTGAGATGCTAAGCTCAAAATTTAAGGAAGAATCAAAGATTTGTGTAATTACTTCATCTAAGGTAAGATCTTTTCTTTGATTCCTTTCATTCTTTTGAAGATAATTAGGGTTTGTTGGTTTGATGATGAGATGTGTTTGTGTTGTGTTTTTAAGTGTTAAAATTGGTTTTAAGTTAAGAGTTTAAAGAGATTTTGTTGTTGGAAGTGGTGGATGTGATTTTGAAAGATGGAGAAGAATGTTGGTTTTAAGATTTTGAGATGGTATATGTTTAATTGTATTGTTAATGTGTGGTTTAATTGATTATGTAAGATATGTGTTTAAGTTATTGATTGTATCCATTTGGATGAGGTTTTTGTTGTGAAAAGGGTGTGTAAATGCAATTGGAAGAGTGTTGGTTTTTGGTTAGGGAATGTTGTGAGTAACATGGCCAAAAGCATGGAGAGACATGGCCAAGACATGGAAATTTTGGGCGTGTTGGGTTGATTTTTGAGAGACACGGCCGTGTCCCATGCCAGTGTCTGCCACTGCCAATTTGTTTTGGGAGACACGGCCACAAGCTTGGCCGTGTCCCTCAAGTGGGCTGCCCGTGTCCCTCAAATGTAATGATTATTGTTTTTATTCTTTGTTCTTTTAGCATGGCTTTGATTCTTCAAAGGTATTATGGTACCTAAACCTAAACATAAACACTTTAAACATGTTTAAAACAAAGAATGCCCTAATCAAATGTATGTAGATGATTCTAAACCTATGAATAATGATCTTTGGATTAGGTTTTGAAGAGATTGTGTTGCATTAACCTAAAGGTGGAGAATTCTTGGAAAAAAAAGAAATGTATAGATGGATGGGAGTAGTTCTTGAGGTAAGTACCAATACATATGATTGTATTTACTTACATGATTTGAGGCTTAACACATTTGTTTGCAAATGTGTTAAGTGGTTTACTATATTGTTAATATAATTGGACTAAGGTGATGATAATGATGTGAAGGATGTGAAGATCATTAACAAGGTAAGCATAAACCCTATTTGATTGTATATCCTTATATGTCTTTGAACATTTACACATTGGGATGAAAGTGTTAAATAAGCTATTATATTATGAATGTAAATGAAGAATGTAAATCATTTTATATATATAAATATAAAGGATGAAATATGAAATGGAAAGGTAGAAAGAAATGAGGATCATTCTTAAGGTATGTGCAATTTGTTATGATAAATGTTCTAATAATGAATGGTGTTAGTGTGTTTTGAGAAATGATGAAATGTTATGTTATATGCATTGTGAATGGCAATGTATTATATGAATAATATATTTTGAAATGTTATATCAATAATGTTATATGTATCATATGGATTGAGGTATGATATGTTGTGAAGTCAATGTGATTGACTATGATGATTCAAATGAGATATGAAGCCATTGTGATCGGCTATAGTGATTCAAATGAGATGTTAAGCCATTGCTATTGGCTATGATAATTCAATTGAGAATGAAATGAAAATAAAAGATTTTGTGTCTAATATGTTGATTCAATTTTCAGAGTTCTGGATTTGGCGGCATGCCTAGAGAATGTGAAAATGTAACAGTCTTGCCGGGTTGAGGATCTCTTTGCATTGAGATGAATTGAGATCCAAGAGACTGGGTCTGTTACTTGATAAAATGTGAAATGTGAATTGTAGTAACAGTCTAGCCGGGTTGAGGATCTCCTCGAGTTTAGCCGAGTTGATGATCCAAGAGACTGGGTCTGTTACGCTATCCATGGATAGAGACATGAGATATATTGCCTACGGGCTTGATCATTGTGATTATGGACCAATGCAGAACTCTGAACTCTGAATAACATATTAGTGTTTTGGGCCCGAGTCTGTCTTTATTGTCAATGTGAAATGCAAGTATTGAAATATTGAGTGTGAGTATTAATAATGAATTATGCTTGGTGAATTGTGAATAATATAAGGTTATTAAGTGTAATATGTAAATGAATTGTGGTTGATGATAAAGGTTGTCTTTATTGGAAATGTGAATAATGATTGGTATGATATGTAATGTTGTATTGCAATAATGAGTGGTACGATATGTAATGTGTGTATTGCAATAATAATTGGTATGATATGTAAAGTGTGTATTGCAATAATGATGGGTATGGTATATATAATGTGGATGTATTAATATATTGATTTTAAGTATTGGTGATGGATTAGGGTTGGTGATATTATTATGTATATATGTACGTCATATATGAAATTAGCTAGGATATATGAAAGATGCAATTAAAAAGAAAATAAAATATGATAAGAACTAATTATACCTTGAATTTATACATCATCATATGTTAATACTTCTATACTATATGTTTATATTTTATATTTGGACTACTAAGCTCTCGGGCTTAGCGCGGGTGTTTATTCGCGCAGGTATATAGATGGAAGATATGAAGTCTTTTGTTATGCCACAAGAAGAGTGAAAGTTTGTCGAGACCAACTAGAGGGAAATGCATACATGTATAACTTTTATATTGATGTATTTATGACGAGAAAGTAATTATATGTATAAATGAAGTTTTGATAAAGATAATGATTTGGTAAATGTTATTTAAATTAATGTATTATGGTTTGGAATTCTTTTACAGGTTTTAAAAAGGTAACGAAAAGTAACATCCTTATACTTTATATACTTACCGTATGTATACCAGGTATATGTATAGTACTTATATAAGGTATCGGGGTGTTACATTTTTTGGATGCGAATTTTGCCAGTAACCTATTGGATAGGAAAAGCACGACTGGTGCATGCCATTTTCTTGGTGATTGCCTAGTTCTTAGTTTAGTAAGAAATAAGTTTTGGTTGCCTTATCAACTGCAGAAGCTGAATATGTAGCTGCATGTTTTTGTCAAACACAAGTTTTATGGATGAAGTAATAATTACTAGATTATGGTAAAAATTTAAATCACATTCCCATTAAATGTGACAACACAAGTGCCATTAATCTATCCAAAAATCCAATCCAACATTCTAGGCCAAAACATATAGATACTAGGCATCATTTCTTGAGAGATAATGTTTAAAATCAAAATGTAGTTCTAAAATTTATTAACACTCAAAATCATCTAGCTGATTTCTTTACAAAACCCTTGAATGTAGAAAGATTTTATAAAATAAAACATAGGAATGATAGATGAAAGCAGGTAAATTAAAAATTTTCTTAATTTATTTCAATGTGTATATCAATGATGGAATTAGAGTTACTTACAAATGTATATTTTAACATGACCTAATTCCTCATTTATATCTATTTTATCACATATTAAAGGCCAAAAATTGAGATCCATAATCCTTTTATTTGTTTTTGAAAAATGTCTTTTAGCCTGCCTGGAATGTGCCTCAGTTCGACTGGACTAATTACTAGTCCTACCGTACCAAAGCTCATCCTGCTCAACAGAGTATGTTGAGACCTGGTCAGACCAAGCTCTTTCAAAAAATTTTGATCGTTATGAAGCTTGGTCCATCCAGACTCCCTTATGCACACCTCGGTCCGACCGTACTAAAAGGAGTCTGATTGGAAAGACTCAAAATGTTTTAAAAATTCTTGCCATTGGACAGCTTTAAAACTTGCATATTTTATTCATAACCGCCATTAAATGACTAATTTGACCTTCAAACTCTATATAAACCCACTCATGCTCAAACCTTATGATCTTTAACATTTGCTTTCACTTATAAACATTTAAAACATCAACTTTCTAAAGATCTCTCATTCATCTCATCATCATCATCTTCATGGCTCCCAAAGTTCCCAAGAATAAGGCTTAAAGGTATGAGAAGGGGAAGAGTTGCTGCTGCTTTCACCCCTATGGAAGAGTCTAAGTCAAGAACTCACAAACCTAGGCACCTAACTAAAGAAGAAAAACAAAGGTATGCAATTATCCTAAACAAAAAAAAAAGTAAACCAAACAAAGTCCCTTCTTTTACTCTAGAATCTCATGGCATTGATTCCTATGTAAATGAAGCCTTATCATATCTTAGGTGGGAAAAAATTCATTTTCTTAGAGAAAGATGGTCTTGGTTGGGAATATCTAACCAAAGAATTTCTCATTACTTTGGTTGTTAAGAAAAAAGACTTGGAACCTATAGGATCCTATAGTATCACATTTAAACTTTTCAATGTATCATATCAACTATCTCTCTAAGAATTCTCTTCAATTTGGGGTTTCAACATGGAAGATATTTTTCATCTATCTGACCCTTCCTTTTCTAATGCCATTTTACTTGACTTTTAGAAATACATCTCTTTAGAAACTGATTTCCATAATATAGACCCCTAAATTTTGTCCCTAAGCTGATCCGATCATAATTAAAAAAGGCCAACCTAAATTTGGTCTGATTTTAAAAGCTTAGACCTAGTTTATAACTTTGGATTAGATTAATCCAATTTCAAAAGGCCTAAAGTATGTCAGTTTAATTTTTAAAGCCCTATACCTAGTCTGATTTATTATTTAAAGACCAAAATAGGTTCAATTCAATTTTAAAATGCAAACCCAAGACAGTCCTAGCCAAAACCTAAATTCTTGATGAATTGTCTTACATTGGTGAATTGGCATTAGCCAATTCACCATGGTCCCTTAATCCAACCTTAATTTAGTTTGTTAAGTTTCCTAATTAAGATCAATCTTTGTTTGACCGTCGAATTAGCATATCAAGGTTTTGTTTTAAAGCTTCTTTTCCTATAAATAACAATAATTAATACAGAAAAGGGGAGGGAGAGGAATTAATACCGATGAAGGATTAACATAAAAATGAAGCAACACCTAAAACACACACAACAACTAAGAGGCAGGTATAAGAACTACCTTCGATTGCACTTAACCTCCATCCAAAACTAAGTAGATTTAGGTAGTCAGCTTTGTGATCACTTTCACTTTATTAGAGGCAACAAATGAAGGTACGTTCCCTACACTCAAACCGTTTAAATTCAATGCAAGTTGCTTTGGCCATGGTTTTTAAACACTGATTATATATTCATGTCTAGTAGCTTATTTTCATTGGTTTCAAAGTCATCGTAGCTTAATTCATTCAACATTTTTTCATCCAGCAGCTTAGTCAATCGATAATTCATTTGTTTCAAATGTCCAGTAGTTTAGGATTTAAATTAAATCTCTAATTTATTCACCTAAAACCCTATTGGCATATTTTGAAAAATTAATATCTTAAATTATAGTTTTAACCTATTTTGATTCAAAACCCTAAAACTATAATTTTATCCCAAAAACCAAAATTTTACCTTAAGACCCTAGTTTAGAAAAAATATACTTTCTATAAATATAAAACTCTAGCTTAGATAGAAACCCTAATTTCCCAATAAAATCATATCACATAAACCGACTACCTTTTGAAGGCGCTGCCCCCGATCCTTCACAAGGGGCGCTGCCCCCTTGACCCCCATAATGGGATAAACCATCTACCTAGCGGGACCACCATAGGCGCGACTCATGTCGTTATGCACTATATTTCCTTAATGTGATAATATTTAGGTGTGTTTGTTTATTTTCTTTTTAATTATTCAATTATTTTTATATGTGTTGTATTATTTTTTTCTTGCTTTATTATTTTCCTTATATTTATATGAATTTTTAAAGGGAATTGTAAAAGGCATGTTTGCATCTATTGCGGGTGCCTTGTTTTATTTAGTTTATGTAATTTAATTTATTTTATGGTTCTTGGAACTATTATAAGGGACACATTTCCACCTATGGTGGGTGTCCTATTTTATTTATTTTACTTTCTTTGTGGACATTGGACATTATTGTTAGGGCATTTTTCCATTTTGTATGAATTTTGTTGGTTTGGACTTTTCTTGATTTTAATGAATATTTCTTTATTTCCATTGCATGTAGTATGGATGATATTATAATGCTAAAGAATTTATTAATATTCAGACCTGAAAAGGAGGCCAGTTCTAATGAACAAAGTGTTATAGTGGTGCTGGGTCATTTCTCACCTTCCTCATGCATACCCAACTTTTCAAACCCAATAGGGGGTTGGAGATTCCTTAGGAATGAAGTCATCCACCCCTTTCTATTTTCTCGACCAGTCCGAGTAGCGACTCTATTTTATCTGGATTTAGGCTCATGTTCTCTAAGGCCCTAAGCCATTCCACATGGCAGTGGGATGAAAATTCTAACTAACACATAAGCTATCTAATGCCAAACACCTTAGAACCTCACCTCTTTGGTTCCTCCATAGAATCATCACCTACACCATCAATACAAAAGGGGAAAGGAATGAGAAAGCAACTCATAAAGATCTTCTATTTCTCTATTGCTTAGATAAAAAGGTAAAAATCCAAAAGGTATGTTCCTAATTGATCAATTTCTCTTCCTCTGAAACAAATCAACTGGAACTCATGATTACATCCTTCATAACCCAAATCGTAAAATTTGTGGGTGCTCTTACTTCTACCAATTTTCTGTGAGCAGGGTTTTTGCCCCCACTTCCGGTGGAATGGTTCTTGCAACTTCGGTACTATTTAGGCTTGGGGCCTTAGAGAACACGGGCCTAAGCCCGGAGAAAATTGAGTCGCCACTCGGACGGGCCGAAAAAAAGAAAGGGTGGATAACTTGATTCCTAAGGAATCCCCAACCTCCTAATGGGTTCAAAAAGTTGGATACGTGTGGGGAAGGTGAGAAATGGCTCAGCACCCCCACAATGCCCGGTTCATTGGAACCGACCTCCTTTGCATGTCTTAATATTATAAAATTCTTAAATATAACAATATTATCCATACTACATACAATAATTAAAATAAAGCATCATTATATTAAAATCAAAGCAATGTCCAAACAAAACAAATAAATGGAAACCCATCCGAGGATGGAAACATGTCCTTACTTCGTTCATGTCCAAACTAAATAGGACACCCACCGAAAGGTGGAAACATGTCCTTTACATTGGTCCAAAATATAAGATATGTTTCCACCTTTCGATGGGTGTCCTATTTAGTTTGGACATGAATGATGTAAGGACATGTTTCCATCCTCGAATGGGTGTCCATTTATTTGTTTTGTTTGGACATTGCTTTAATTTTAATATAATGATGCTTTATTTTAATTGTTGCATGTAGTATGGATAATATTGTTATATTTAAGAATTTTATAATATTAAGACCTGCAAAGGAGGCCAGTTCCAATGAACCGGGCGTTGTGGGGGTGTTGGGCCATTTCTCACCCTCCCCACAAGTACCCAACTTTCCGAACCCACTAGGGGGTTGGGGATTCATTATGAATGGATTCATCCACCCCTTTCTTTTTCTTGGCCTGTCTGGGTGGCAACTCCATTTTCTCCAGGCTTAGGCCTATATTCTCTAAGGCCCCGAGCCTAAATAGTACCAAAGTCGCGAGAACCATTCCACCGGGAGTGGGGGCAAAAATCCCCGCTCACAGTGGCAACTCCACTGGGGATAAGAGAAGTTGATTTCGTTGGTCTTTATATTATTCTATTCTTTCTTATCATGATATTATCCATTGCATCATATTAGATTGCATCGTGTGTGTGAGTTAGGGCGCCCATGTTACCCGTGTTGTGTAATGTAAGGGATACCATACTTTCACTCAAGGAATGGAGATCGAGTGTAACACCCCCACATTCAATACATGCACACTACAAACACCACAATGTAGTACACATGCACTAAACATAGGGATGCTACGGATTTTCTTAACATTCAAAACATTTTAAAAGATACCATCATCTTTCTCATTATGCATTTTAGTAAATAAGTAATTAGCTTGTAATACAAAATAAAATAGATATATATATACATTTAGTTAATACGCAGCGGAATTTTATAAAATAGTTACATATATGAAAGCATTTAAATCAATTTTTACAAATATACATATATTTACATTATAAACAAAACTTTACAAAATATAAGAGAGTTATACATGATTGGCAAGTCTCCTCTGATCTTTAAGTTCCCAAAATCAACTCTTCACTGTCTACTCTCACTCGGTCTCGAAGAACTCTCGGGTTCAACTCGGTTACCTGCGCGATCAAACACTATCGCGCTAAGCCAACGGCTTAGTAAGACAAAATGTGCTAGTGTTATGCTTCAGTGCAATGCAATGCCAATTCTCAATCCGTATTATACATGTAACATCATATATGCAAGGCTAACAACATACCTTTACATTTCATATGCCTCATTAGTTATTCATTTAACCATTCATGAACAACATTAAACAAATCATGACTCACATTAAGCAAAGACAAGCATTGGGCCCAAGGCACACTAATATGCTATTCAATTTTCAGAGTTAATGTTTTGGTTTTGTTATCACATTTATCAATATCATATACCCAACTAGGCTTCAAGGATTAGGTTCAACCAAGCTTCAAGGGGAGCAAAGCATGCTAAGCTTCAACCCAACTTGGCTTCAAGAACCAACCCAACCTAGCTTCAAGGGTTGTAACATCTCAATTAGGCTTCAAGGATTCAATCCAACCTAACTTTAAGAGATTGTTACTATCATTAGGTATGCCACCAATAACATACTCTGAAAATGGAATAACACATTAGCCACACAATTCTTTTACATATCATTCTCAATTCTCATCAATTAGGCAAACATGCCATATATCTTTCAATTAAACCATCATAGCCAATCACAATGGCTTTATAGCATTTCATATCTCAATTCATATTGTATATATAGCATTATTAGTATCACATTTCAAAGTACATTATTCATAATACACATCACCATTCACAAGCCTCACAATACACAATACATAACCTTGTTCATGTAATATCATATGCATTATCAATTCCATATCATCTCACATTTCATGATTCAACAATGATGTTAGACAAATGATATCTATTTTGATCCTTGACAACTCAAATGGATGATCTATTTAACATGTATTTGAGAATCTTGTTGTAGGATTAGATTGCTTCCAATAAGGTGAACAGAACCTTTCTAGCGGTCGCGCCTCACCTGAATACGACCGCCCCATACAATTACAAGATGAAACCTTATTACAGTAGGTTTCGCGGTCAGAAGCCCGACCTAAGTCGCGACCGCACTTCACAATCAAAAGATGAAACCTTATTACAGTAGGTTTCGCGGTCAGAAGCCCGACCTAAGTCGCAACCGCACATGAATAATAGCGACCGCACATGAATAATAGCGACCACCCCAAATTACGTGTCTCTCATGCATAAACCCTAAATGTAGCCAAATTTCTTTTGGTTAATTTAACACACATTGTACACAACATAACCTCATTCAAATGGACCTAATCAGCATCATTAGCAATTATTTTACATGCTCATCACAATATTTTCATCACCAACATTCATTTGATACTCTATCACATTTACAAACAAAAGTGTTTTAAGATTAAACAACATATGCATGTTTGTACCCATATAATTTGTACTTACCTTTAGCACCAATTATACAACTCTAAACACTTCCTTTTCTCCAAGAATTCTTCACTTCTCAAATTAGAGCAAATCACTTTCTTCCAAAACCTAATCCAAAATAACACAATATAATTTATCACTTACCATTTCCAAAACCCTAAACCAACATCACTCTTAACTTATCATCTTCAAATCCAAAACCAACACCACAACCAATTAAATCCAACATATAACAATCAACACAACCCCACTTTAAAATCCACAATCAACTCACAAACAACTTAAATAACTTAAAAGAATCAAGAGAAACTTACCAAATATAGTGAATCTTCTTGGATTTCCACTTAACCACTTAGAACTTCTTCAATTTGAGCTCAAAATATCATCAAACCTTTGCTTTCTCTCTTGTTCTTTAGGTTGGCCGGCCACACGTGAAAAGAAGAAAGGAAATTGATCAAAATAAAAGTCAAACTCTCTATTAATCTCCACCACACAATTTCAAAAGAAGAATTACCAAAATGCCCTCTTTAACATAGTTAAACTTCTTTTCATTATGCATGCCCTTTATAGTAATTTCAATAACAACCAAAAATATCTTCTTCCACTTAACCATCACCTTGACTCTTCATTTGACCAATATATATGTTATATATATCATCATATACACAACATATAAATTTGTCTCTAAACCCTATTTCTTTCCCCAAAACACATATACACAAGCATTCACTTTCCAATATATATATCAACAACAACAATAACAACAACATCAACAACATAATCAAAACTTCTAGGGCATATATGAGGATATTACAATTCTCCCCCTCTAAAAAGAAAATTTCATCCTCGAAATTACCTGATATCAAAGCTGAAACAACTGAGGATATTGCTCTCGCATGGATTGTTCACTTTCCCAAGTTGCTTCTTCTTTTCCATGATTCTTCCATAGAACTTTCACCAATGGCACACTCTTGTTCCTCAACTCTTTCACTTCACGTGCCAAGATAGCAACTGGTTCCTCTTCAAACGTCAAATCTTGATTCACCTCGATAGATTCAATCGGCAACACATGAGATGGATCCGATCTGTATCTCCTCAACATAGAAACATGGAATACGTTATGAATACGATCCAACTCAGGTGGCAAAGCGAGTCGATAAGCAACTGGCCCAACTCTTTCCAAAACTTCATACGGTCCAATGAAACGAGGACTCAATTTCCCTTTCCGACCGAACCTCAATATCTTCTTCCAAGGAGATACTTTCAGAAATACCTTATCTCCAACATCAAACTCTATGTCTCTCCTTTTAAGATCTGCATAAGACTTCTGTCGGTCTGAAGCTGCTTTTAACCTGCCCCGAATCAACTTCACCTTCTCTTCAGTTTCTTGAATCAAATCAGGCCCAATCAACTTATTATCTCCAAGCTCATTCCAACAAAGAGGTGTCCTACACCGTCTGCCATACAATGCTTCGAATGGTGTCATACCAATGCTAGATTGGTGACTGTTGTTGTAAGCAAACTCCACAAGAGGTAAAAACCTATCCCAACTTCCAGAGAAATCGATGACACAGCTTCTCAACATGTCTTCAATAATTTGTATCACCCTCTCTGACTGTCCATCCGTCTGTGGATGAAAAGCAGTACTGAAGTGTAATCGAGAACCCAAAGCACTATGCAAACTCTTCCAAAATCTTGAAGTAAACCTGGGATCTCGATCAGACACTAAAGAAGTTGGAACACCATGCAACTTCACAATCTCATGGATATACAGCTCAGCCAATCTCTCCAAAGAGTAATCCATCCGAACCGGAAGTAAATGAGCTGTCTTAGTCAATCTATCCATAATCACCCATATAGCATCATGCTTCCTTTGTGTCAATGGCAAGCCAGACACAAAATCCATCGTCACTCTATCCCACTTCCATTCTAGCACTGATAATGGTTGAAGCAACCCGGTTGGAACTTGATGCTCTGCTTTTACCTTCTGACATGTGAGACATTTCGATACAAACTCAGCAATATCTCTCTTCAAACCTATCCACCAGTAATGCTGTCTCAAATCATGATACATCTTTGTATTACCCGGATGTATAGCAAACACTGACAGATGTGCTTCTTCTAAAATGACTCTTTTCAAATCAGCATCATCGGGTACACACAATCGGTTCTTAAACCAGAGACTCCCATCACCTTTCACCACAAAATCTCTAGTCTTTCCATTCTGGCAAGCTGAAACAATACTCTGAATCTTCTCATCAGCCAACTGAGCCTCTTTGATCTGTTCCAACAAAATTGGTTTCAATTGCAACTGTGCCAATAATGCACCATCATCACAAGATACAAAACTGGCATGCAATGCTCTCAACTCAACAAGCAACGAGAGCGAATAAACAATTAAACCAGCTAAAGACTTCCGACTTAAGGCATCAGTAACAACATTTGCTTTACCTGGATGATAATCAATCAAGCAGTCGTAGTCTTTAATCAATTCCAACCACCTCCTCTGACGAAGATTGAGTTCTTTTTGGACACCCAAATACTTTAAACTCTTATGATCAGTGTAGATAAAACATTTCTCCCCAAACAGATAGTGGCGCCAAATCTTCAATGCAAACACAATGGCTGCTAGCTCCAAATCATGAGTCGGATAATTAAGCTCATGCGGTTTCAACAGTCGAGATGCATAAGCTATAACTTTACCTTCTTGCATCAACACACACCCCAAACCACTATGTGAAGCATCACTGAAAATCACATATGGTTTACCTTCCACAGGTAAAGTAAGAACAGGCGCTTGAGTCAACATATCTCTCAACTGCTTAAAGCTAGCCTGACACTGATCCGTCCACACAAATCTCACTCCCTTACGAAGCAATCTGGTGAGTGGAGTAGCTATCAAAGAAAACCCTTTCACAAACCGTCTGTAATAGCCTGCCAAACCCAGAAAACTTCTAACCTCTGTTACAGACTTGGGTGGACTCCAATTCAGAATAGCTTCAACTTTACTCGGATCAACTCTAATACCTTCTGCTGAAACTATATGACCGAGAAAAGCTACTTGGTCCAACCAAAACTCACACTTCGACAATTTAGCAAACAACTGCTTCTCTCTCAAAATCTGCAACACAATCCGCAGATGCTTGTCATGCTCTACCTCATTACGCGAATACACCAGAATATCATCGATGAAGACCACTACAAACTGATCCAGATAGGGCCTGAACACCCTATTCATCAAATCCATAAAAGCTGCAGGTGCATTCGTCAGACCAAAAGGCATAACTAAAAACTCATAATGCCCATACCTGGTCCGAAAAGCGGTCTTCGGAACATCTTCAGCTCTGACTCTCAGCTGATGGTACCCAGATCTCAGATCAATTTTAGAAAACACAGCTGCACCCTTCAACTGATCAAAGAGATCATCAATTCTAGGCAAAGGATATTTATTTTTAATAGTCACCTTGTTCAATTGCCTATAATCAATGCACAATCTCATAGTACCATCCTTCTTCTTCACAAATAGCACAGGAGCTCCCCACGGAGAAACACTGGGGCGAATAAATCCTTTATCCAACAACTCCTGTAATTGCACTTTCAATTCCCTCAATTCTGCTGGTGCCATTCTATAAGGAGTAATAGAAATAGGAGTGGTACCAGGCAACAATTCAATACCAAACTCCACCTCTCTCTCAGGAGGTAATCCTGGCAACTCCTCTGGAAACACATCTGAGAACTCTGCAACTGTGGCAATGCTATCAATAGGGGAACCCTTCACTCTAGTATCTATCACATGAGCAAGATAAGCTTCACACCCCTTTCTAACCAACCTCCTAGCTGCAACAGCTGAAACAAATAAGGAGGCTAGCTGTTCCTGCTCATTAGATACTATCACTTCTCTACCATCAGCAGTTCTCAAAGAAACAATTTTCCTTTTACAGTCTACCACAGCTCCATGTCTAGATAGCCAATCCATACCTAGGATCACATCATATTCCTTAAATGGCATCTCAATCAAATCTCCAAGGAACTCCTCACCTTGCACCCTCACTGCACTATCTCGGTGCACCTTACTCACAACCACACTATGCCCTAACGGATTCGTCACCAAAACATCAAATCCTAGGGACTCAGCATGCATATCAGACACAAGTAAAATAGATGCACTAATATAAGAATGTGTGGAACCCGGATCAATCAAAGCAAGTACTGAAGCATCAAATAAAGAAAAAGTACCAGCTATGACTGCCGAAGCATCTGGCTGCCTCTGCATAACATACATCCTCTGGGAAGACCCAACCTCCTCTGGTCTACTCTCTCTGGATATAGAACCTCCTTTAGCACTGAACCCAGATCTGCCTCCTCGGCTGGCACCTCTGCCTCCTCTGCCTCCCCTCACACTAGCTCGAGAAGCAGCAGAATCAACTGGCATCTGCTCCTGCCTCTCAGGACAATCTCTCACAAAGTGATCTGGTGATCCACATCTGAAACAAACTCCGGCTACACCAGCCTTCCAACAAGGACCACCATGAGGCCTACCACAATGAATGCAGATGGGTAAGGTGGATCTCTGAATCATAGGGGTCGGAGCACTCGCCACTGAAGCTGCAGGTCTAAATCTCTGCCTCTGGAACTGCACTGACCTACCAGCTGTTCTTTGACTCCTACTAACCCGAGGAGCAAAACTTCCCTTACCTCTTTTAACAGAAGAAGACCCTGCCTCAAACTGGGGCCTCCTCATCCTAACCTCTTCCTCTGAAGCAGCTGCAATACCTTGAGCTCGCTCCACACTCCGAGCTGCTGCCACTAGCTGGGAAAAATCTTGATATCTGGATCCAGCCACATGACACATGATAGAGGGCCTCAATCCCTCCTCAAACCTCCTACATCTATCTACCTCATCTGATATTATGCCCCCAGCATACTGACTTAATCGAATAAACTCAACCTCATATTCAGTTACGGTCCGATGATCTTGCTTCAAATCTAGAAACTCTCTTTTCTTCCCATCTTTATACTCCCTTGGAGTATACTTCAATTCAAATTCTCTCAGAAAGTTAGCATATGACAAGGTTGGTGGATCATCCATAGAATGGGGCACTGTCTTCCACCAACTATATGCATCCTTTTGTAACAAAGATCTTGCATAGTCAAACTTTTCCTCTGAAGTAGCTTGCAACTGAACAAAGATCCTCTGTACTTTGTCTAACCACTGCTCAGCCACTGCTGGATCAGTAGTACCTACAAAATCTTCGGCTCCATACTTCCTCAATTTGTCATAGTGCCTCACTGATACCAAAGGCTGAGGGAGTGGTGGCTGAGGTTGTACTGGTGTTTGTCTCATAGCTTCCATCATATGCATAAACCAGGCTGGCGGAACCTCATCACCTACTGGTCTCCCCGACCCAGAAGCAGGTGCCTCACCAGCACTAACAATCCTAGCTCCATCATCAGGAGCAATACTCTCAGCACTAGCCTCAACCGACTGACTGGAGTGAGGATCCATCACAACCTATGTCTGCAAACACAGCAGATTACATCTTATTAAAGATCAGAGACTGCCAATCCCAAACATATATGTTATTCAAAACCACTTTTTAAAATCAAAATAGTCTTTTTATTACATTTTACCTAGGTTGAGAATCTCAAACCTAGGCTCTGATACCAAAACAACTGTAACACCCCCACATTCAATACATGCACACTACAAACACCGCAATGTAGTACACATGCACTAAACATAGGGATGCTACGGATTTTCTTAACATTCAAAACATTTTAAAAGATACCATCATCTTTCTCATTATGCATTTTAGTAAATAAGTAATTAGCTTGTAATACAAAATAAAATAGATATATATATACATTTAGTTAATACGCAGCGGAATTTTATAAAATAGTTACATATATGAAAGCATTTAAATCAATTTTTACAAATATACATATATTTACATTATAAACAAAACTTTACAAAATATAAGAGAGTTATACATGATTGGCAAGTTTCCTCTGATCTTTAAGTTCCCAAAATCAACTCTTCACTGTCTACTCTCACTCGGTCTCGAAGAACTCTCGGGTTCAACTCGGTTACCTGCGCGATCAAACACTATCGCGCTAAGCCAACGGCTTAGTAAGACAAAATGTGCTAGTGTTATGCTTCAGTGCAATGCAATGCCAATTCTCAATCCGTATTATACATGTAACATCATATATGCAAGGCTAACAACATACCTTTACATTTCATATGCCTCATTAGTTATTCATTTAACCATTCATGAACAACATTAAACAAATCATGACTCACATTAAGCAAAGACAAGCATTGGGCCCAAGACACACTAATATGCTATTCAATTTTCAGAGTTAATGTTTTGGTTTTGTTATCACATTTATCAATATCATATACCCAACTAGGCTTCAAGGATTAGGTTCAACCAAGCTTCAAGGGGAGCAAAGCATGCTAAGCTTCAACCCAACTTGGCTTCAAGAACCAACCCAACCTAGCTTCAAGGGTTGTAACATCTCAATTAGGCTTCAAGGATTCAATCCAACCTAACTTTAAGAGATTGTTACTATCATTAGGCATGCCACCAATAACATACTCTGAAAATGGAATAACACATTAGCCACACAATTCTTTTACATATCATTCTCAATTCTCATCAATTAGGCAAACATGCCATATATCTTTCAATTAAACCATCATAGCCAATCACAATGGCTTTATAGCATTTCATATCTCAATTCATATTGTATATATAGCATTATTAGTATCACATTTCAAAGTACATTATTCATAATACACATCACCATTCACAAGCCTCACAATACACAATACATAACCTTGTTCATGTAATATCATATGCATTATCAATTCCATATCATCTCACATTTCATGATTCAACAATGATGTTAGACAAATGATATCTATTTTGATCCTTGACAACTCAAATGGATGATCTATTTAACATGTATTTGAGAATCTTGTTGTAGGATTAGATTGCTTCCAATAAGGTGAACAGAACCTTTCTAGCGGTCGCGCCTCACCTGAATACGACCGCCCCATACAATTACAAGATGAAACCTTATTACAGTAGGTTTCGCGGTCAGAAGCCCGACCTAAGTCGCGACCGCACTTCACAATCAAAAGATGAAACCTTATTACAGTAGGTTTCGCGGTCAGAAGCCCGACCTAAGTCGCAACCGCACATGAATAATAGCGACCGCACATGAATAATAGCGACCACCCCAAATTACGTGTCTCTCATGCATAAACCCTAAATGTAGCCAAATTTCTTTTGGTTAATTTAACACACATTGTACACAACATAACCTCATTCAAATGGACCTAATCAGCATCATTAGCAATTATTTTACATGCTCATCACAATATTTTCATCACCAACATTCATTTGATACTCTATCACATTTACAAACAAAAGTGTTTTAAGATTAAACAACATATGCATGTTTGTACCCATATAATTTGTACTTACCTTTAGCACCAATTATACAACTCTAAACACTTCCTTTTCTCCAAGAATTCTTCACTTCTCAAATTAGAGCAAATCACTTTCTTCCAAAACCTAATCCAAAATAACACAATATAATTTATCACTTACCATTTCCAAAACCCTAAACCAACATCACTCTTAACTTATCATCTTCAAATCCAAAACCAACACCACAACCAATTAAATCCAACATATAACAATCAACACAACCCCACTTTAAAATCCACAATCAACTCACAAACAACTTAAATAACTTAAAAGAATCAAGAGAAACTTACCAAATATAGTGAATCTTCTTGGATTTCCACTTAACCACTTAGAACTTCTTCAATTTGAGCTCAAAATATCATCAAACCTTTGCTTTCTCTCTTGTTCTTTAGGTTGGCCGGCCACACGTGAAAAGAAGAAAGGAAATTGATCAAAATAAAAGTCAAACTCTCTATTAATCTCCACCACACAATTTCAAAAGAAGAATTACCAAAATGCCCTCTTTAACATAGTTAAACTTCTTTTCATTATGCATGCCCTTTATAGTAATTTCAATAACAACCAAAAATATCTTCTTCCACTTAACCATCACCTTGACTCTTCATTTGACCAATATATATGTTATATATATCATCATATACACAACATATACATTTTTCTCTAAACCCTATTTCTTTCCCCAAAACACATATACACAAGCATTCACTTTCCAATATATATATCAACAACAACAATAACAACAACATCAACAACATAATCAAAACTTCTAGGGCATATATGAGGATATTACATCGAGCATGGCATAACCACTCATAGCCTTGTACCTTTTGGTATATACTTGCTATGAGAACCTAAGCCTTTTAACCCAAAGACTAAAGCTCATGTAATTGGCCTAGTTGCTTTCCTTAGGTTTTACCCCAAGTGCTTGTTGTTTGACTATGGTTAGTTTATCTTAGTCTAAATCATGACTTTTTTTGGTTTGTTCTTTTTCTAATATGACCCAAGTACATTGTAAGCTCAAAATAAATTTTTCTTTAAATCCAAAAGACCAAAACTATTTTCAAGATTTTTAAGATGGTCTTTGGACATAAAACTTTTCTAAAAGATAAATCAAAAATTCTTTTCTCATAACCCAAATACAAAGCCCAAAATATATTTTTTCCAAAATCATTTTTTATAATGGGCTTAGAAGCAAAATTATTTTCATCCAAAAGAGCTTACAAATATTTGGGGCAATTATGAAATACCAAAAATCAATTGTGAGCCTAGTTTATACTAAGAATAATTAACCATGGGCTTGTTTTTGGCATGAACCACTAGTTACTTTTTTCAGTGAGAAATCTATTTATAATAAACCTCTTAATTTAGTTTTAATCCAATATAGCATAAAAGCTACTTTAGTTGGTTGAATGGATTAAAACCTAATTATTAGGAATTATCATGGATTGATTTCTATTTTTAAAAATATAACTATTGGTTGAAACATCCGAGGGAAATATTCAAAAACAAGATACCCCATGTTGGTATTTTGTTAACCATATACTTAGGAAAAGAGACTCACCATTCGTGTGTGGATGTTATAAGGTTGGAAGGAGCATCCTACTTATCTTTGTTTATTATTTGTGCATACATGCATGCATACATACATTTGCATCTCATATCATTGATCCTCTCTGCCTCACGGCCCTAGATTATGATAGTTCAAAAGCTTATGACAATCCGACCTATGCCGGAGATGAAGAATCTAGTAGTAACTCAATCACTTGCTCACCAAAAGCAATAGAGCCCGAACAAATTCAAAGAATGGTGGATGACGCCCTCAATTGCAAGATGGAAGAAATAAAAGAGGCCCTAGCTGAGACCATGAAGAAACAGTTGGTTGCAATTTTAGGAAACAATGCCGAAGCATCTGCTAGCACTAAGAAGCCAAAAGACAAAGGGAAGGCTAGAGTTGGTGAAGTGGTTTTTTATGATGATAAGGTGATCATTGATGATGATGATGATTGGGCTCAATACTTCCAAGATCCTTAAGACAAGAAGAAAGAACCGAAGATTGTTGAAAGATCAGCTATGGAGAAAAATGAAACTTCTGATGTTGAAAAAATGTTTGCGGATTCGGAAAAGAAATTTGAGAAGAAGCTGAAAACCGAAGAAATGTTCGATGCTGACAAATTATTTGAACTAGATGAAGAAGTTCTATACAAATTCAAGATGCCATCCTTTACAAAGTTTGATGGAACCAAAAATCCTCACCTTTATATAAAGCAGTATATCACTGCATGCAGTCTGCCCGAGCTATGAAGGCTCAAACTTTGAGGTACTTTATGCTCTCATTGGATCCTGTTATCCAAAACTGGTTCAATACCTTAGATGATGGCATGCAAAAGAGTTGGGATCTGCTATACAAGGCCTTCATCCAACAATATGGATACAATGTCGAGATGGAAGTGGACTCCATTAGACAAAGGCCAAATGAAAATTTTGTGGACTACGTGAAAAGATGGAGAAATCAGGCCGCTTTACTCAAGAAGAGGCCTGATGAATTTAATCAAATAAGAATGATTGTGAGAGGGGTGTTGCCTAGTCTTTGTGAAATGATGTCTCATACACTCATTCGTGATTTCAAAGATCTCCTCCAAGCTAGTCTGCAAATTAAAGAATGGGAAAGAGAGAAGAATCACTTTTCAACAAGAAGGAATGAGAAAGGAAACTATCAGTCTATTAACCAAGGCATGCAAAAGGCAGTTGGTGTTAATGCTACTAGCCAAGGAACAAGAAGACAATTTTCAGAATTGGGGAAACCGCTGTCTTGGGTTCTCAATAAGCTTCAAAGGAAGGGATTGTTACAACCCTTAAATCCTCGTCCATTGCCTAACCCTCTCCCACCTAATTTTGACAATAAGGCATTTTGTCAATTTCATCAAATGCAAAACGCCATGGATAGATGTGTGAGGTTGAGGCATGAGATCCAAAATTTGATTGATAGTGGAAAGCTGCCAGAGCCGGATAAGCCCAATACCAAAAGCAATCCTCTGCTTAAGTTCAATAGAGTGCCACCACCAGCGACTTTCATGGTAGGAGGAGGATTGGAGGAAGATCTTGTCTTACCCTCCTTTCAAGATGGGAATATTGAAAATGTGAAAGGAGAAGAAGCTTAACTTAACAAATTTCCCTTGGCTTCTTTGTTTTTCTTGTTTTATTTTCTTTCTTTAATATTTAATTAGAACAATCATGTTTTTCAAATTTAAATTTATTTGAATGAATTACTTTCATCAAAATTTTTATTGGTCTTTGTTCATTTTGGTACTCAACCAATGAGGAATCTAGCTTGATATTTATAAATTAATGTGTCTAGGCATCATGACTTGAATGACTTTACTAGGTGAGGGAATTGCTCTATAGCATTGAGTTGTGTATGCTTACATAGAGAGGGCTCCTGCATAATTATCTTTGTCTAGGTCCTAATCAGTCTTAGAACATGCTTTGACAAATTTTCAAGGTGAAATTGAACTCTACTTATTTAAGGGAGAAATGATCTAGGCATTGTTTGGTTAGCCAACAACTAGTATCTACCCAATTGTATATCAATCCCTAGTTGTCCCTTTGAGCCTTCGTAAAAATTTTAGCTTTCTTTTCATTGACTTATAAGCCCAACAACCTACCCTGAGTTGTTATGATACTTTTAACAAGTCTTATGATCACTAAGGTGAAGAGGCAAGAAGATCAAGAATGGAATGCATAGCCAAAGTCGTAAGGATAGTTGATGTTCTCAAAACCATAAGGGTAGTTGAAGTTCTCCTAATATCTCCAATCTATCAAGATAACATTAGAGTAACAAATGATTTGTCCCTATTAAAGGAGATTTATGTCAATCCACTCATCCATTATTAGAAACCCAAGTTGGTACATACAAGACAACTCTTTTAGAGCTAGAACCAAAAAAACAAAAAAAAAAGTGGAAAGATAAGAAAAGAGAAAAAAAAAGAGAAAAGAAAAAAGATGAAAAAAATGAAAAAAAAAAGAAAGAAAAGGAAAAAAGAAAAAAAGAAAAAAAAAGAAAAGAAGAAAAAAGAAAATAAAACCCAAAAAGATGGTTCAGAAAGCCAACCTAGTTCTCTTTTACCTAAGGCAACATGAGGCTTCCATTTGGTTTATAAGGACAGTTTGACTTGAATTGGTCCAACACAACCAAAGATTCGATCAAAATCAGAGAAAAGGGAGAAAGACCATCTAGTTCTTGAAAGTTTGTACTTGACAGTCCTACAAGAAAGAAGGACAAAATGATAAAATGCTCAAAGAAAGGGAAGAGTAAGAAAAATAAAAAGAAAGAAAAAGGGAGAAGAAGAAAAGTAATGAATTTAGGTACCAAACTTTTTGCAAGGGCAACGACTATCAAGATCCAGATTAATGCCAAGAAGATGGAAGAAATTTGGAGTCTAGCAAGATTGCTCCCAACTGCCTAAAGTTCAAACAAGAAATTTGAAGTGTGAAGGTTTGTCCATTGTGTCACAATAGCTCCAACTTACAAATGACCTTCATTTAAACTCATGTCCCTTATAGACTCCATTTCAAGCCTATCAAATACCTGTTGATCTCTCTTGGTAGGTGGAGTCTATTAGTGGAGATAGTTTGAATAAGCATGCATATGAGATAGACAATATTTAAACTCAATGAGACCTTGTCCGAAGTAATGTGTATGTGCATATCTGAAGTGCAACAGTTCTTGCTTAAATAAAAATGATTCCAGAGCTTAGTATGGTAACTTGGGTTGTCATGTTATAGATATGTTAATTTGGAAAATCAAGTCCTGAGGTACATTGACAATGATTTGGCAAAGCTAACATTTGATTTCAAAATCAAAATTAAAAAAAAAATATAAAAAAGAGTTGCAGTAAAAATAAAAATTATATTATTATACAATATTTCCTCAATTAATACAATACTCATACATCACTAAGAATGAGGCGTGGATCATGATCAAACAAAGTCTTAAAAAAGTCATCACCTATTAGAGAAGGAGGCATATCACTCATCCCGAGTCCGCCAAAAGTAGGAGCTGAATCTCTATTACCCTGAAATTCAAATCTATAATGGTCCTCATCCGAAGTAGATGAAAGGATCTCATGGTTATCATCTTGGGGGTCCTCTAGATGATGAAGCACTAGGATCTCTCATCCCCTGAAACCGAAAGTCTCGAAAATCTTGCTCTGACTGGTGATACAATTTCTCAAAATGGAAAACCTGTTGACGACTAGCAACCAACTCTTCTTGAATTTTCTTATTTTTTTCTTCAAGCATCCGCTGTGAGCCAGAAAGGAAAAAAGTAAGAGCATACATAATCATGCATACATATAGCATAAATTATCATGAAACAGGAAAACCTACCAAGTAATTCATATCAATGCCCTGTGGATGAGATGACATCTCTGGTTGATTAGATTGAGCAAATGGAGGAGCAGTAAAAGAAGGTCCAGCCTCATGACCGAACGAGCCAGGAGCCTGCAACAATCATTAAAAAGTCAAAAAAAGTTAAGAAAAAAGAGATTGCAATGGAAAAATGGTAAAAGTTTACCTGAGAAGTGCAAGCCCTGAGATGTGAGACAAACTCTCCTCCCTCTCCATGATACTCCTCTTCATCTCTATCCTCATTTTCCTTGAGAATCTCCCATACACCAACAGGAGATATGTCAAAGTTCAAAAGTCCTACTTGAATAAATTGGATATAAGATGCACCCGGTGGATAGAGAAAGGTTTCAACATCATAACCGTGCCGAGCCAACCACCATGCATTCTCTGGCATTGATGTGATATTTAAAGTATATTCCAGGCAATGTATCGAGATTCTTCATTGCTCGAGACCAAGAAACCACTCTTATACTCTCTCTCTAAGAAACCAGCCACTAGATATAGGGCCGGCAATGACTTGGCGGGCATGTTGAAAAGACAGTGAGGCATTCATGGAGGAAGTCCAGTTCGTCCGCTCTTCTGTGTTCCACCAGGCCAAATTGACCTACCAAATGACATAAGGTAAGTGGACTTTTATATAAATTTTAAGTTATAGTAATGCTATTTTACCTGGCCCTAGGTTAAACAGCTCAAGAGAAAGCGTTCGGTATGCACATGGTGAGAGCCAGGAACTTCTACACGATCTGGCAATCAAAAATTTAATCTCCGATACCCGATTCTCTCTCTGGAAATACCAGGCACCCTCATAAGATTGTACTCATATGCCCATATCTGCAACAATAATAAAAATCAAATTCATGTAAAAATAAGAATGGAATTGACATTGGTGGAAGAAGAGTATCTCGACAATCGCCATAAAGCCAACAAAAGACTTCTTATTTCTGCAAATTTTGTCAAGTCCATGGTAAAGACAGGCAACGCCAGCTTCACCCTAGCTGTAAAGGTTACCATACTCATATCAATAAGGGCCCTCAACATTGAAAAATGGATGGCGGATTTGGTGCTGCCTAAGATGGTCAACCCGAGCAAATACATTAAAAATCCTCGAGGATATTGTTTGGTTGTTTCTCTACGAACCCGTCCTTTGTAATTCATCCAATAACTCCGAATTGGCTCAATTTTTATCTTGAAAGGCCCTTTAAAAGATGGTTCCATACCAATTAATGGTTGGACTTCTTTGAATGTTATAATATCATTAGTAAGAGACTGGAAGGCCATAGTATCGGATACCAGTTATGGTTGTATAATCGACTGGTCCAATGGTCATTTCTCCTATAGGTAGGTGAAAAGTATGGGTCATGTCCATCCACCGTTTTGATAATGCTTGAACTACACTCCTCTCTATCGGACACTCCTCGGATGTTAATTGCAATATAAAGCTTTCAAAACCGCAATCTCGGATAATCCGTCTTACCCGAGAAGGTGCTACATCATACCATTGTCGGGCTTTATAAGATGCATCCTCCGCACCTGATAACGCAATGATCACGCTAACATGAAGCCAGGTAAGTTAACACAAGGTAAGTATATCATCATATCAATACCACTGATTTTTAGGTTAAATTTATTTATGTTCTATTTTTAGTCTATCTATTTACTTATTTGTTAAATTCTTAAATATATTCATCTAATTAATTTATTTTTTCTAAAATTCAAAATAATAAGAAACAAAACATAAAAAGAAACATAAAAAAAGAAGAAGAAAGAAAAAAAAACAAAAACAAAAATGAAAAATAATATGCTGTTAAAATAAATAATTACTTTGCTCTTTTGATTTGAACTATGATGAAACGGCATCCAGGCTAGTAGACTTATATTTCTATTTTTATGCCGCTGAATAAACTCCAATAACTCAGCATTAGATCGAGTTCCTGATCTTGAAGCATGTATTTTCTCCTCAACTCTATGCTAAACTCTCTAAACTCTCTTATATAAAAGATGTATAACTATGAATGAAATGAAGAAATGAGCTTGTGAGAGGGGATTTTCGCCCCCACTCCCGGTGGAATGGTTCTTGCTACTTCGGCACTGTTTAGGCTCAGGGCCTTAGAGAACACGGACCTAAGTCTGGAGAAAATAGAGTCGCCACTCGGAAGGGCCGGGAAAAAGAAAGGGGCGAATGACTCGATTCCTAAGGAATCCCCAACCCCCTAATGGGTTCGAAAAGTTGGGTACGTGTGGGGAAGGTGAGAAATGGCCTAGCACCCCCACAACGCCCGATTCATTGGAATCGGCCTCCTTTGCAGGTCTTAATATTATAAAATTCTTAAGTGTGACAATATTATCCATATTACATTCAACAATTAAATTAAAGCAATGTTATATTAAAATCCAAGCAATGTCCAAACAAAGCAAATAAATGGAAACCCATCCGAAGATGGAAACAAGTCCTTACATCATCTATGTCTAAACTAAATAGGATACCCACTAAAAGGTAGAACATGTCCCTTACATTGGTCTAAAATATAAAAGCAATTTAAATTACATGATATTTAACAAATGAGATACCCACAAAGTGGAAACATACCTCTTACAAATTTAATACTAAAACAAACAAATAATAATCATAACAATAAAGAAAACATCCATCCACGATAAATTAAATAGATCAAGCATTGAAATTAAATAAATCAACCATCAAAGCATATAATAAACTACATAATCAAATCTAAAATTAAATAAAGCAAGTAAAGATACAAATTAAGGTTTACTATTTCTATTTGAAGTTCTTTGGTGCGTGTCGCTATGCTATAGCAATTACCGCAAGTGCATGGGTCGCCCAAGTAATAAAGTAGTGAGTGAGTTATCGTTCCACTGGGGACAAGGCCAAGTACTAGCGCAAACCTTAACCGTTGTTTAGCAAATTAATAGTTGTGTGATGCTTTGTAATTAAAAACAACTAAATTAATAACTAGAAGTAAGGGAAAATTAAATGTTATGCAAATAGGATTGATGATAATAATACTATCCAGATATTGAATCCCCCTAGCCTCAATGATATTTATGAGCAATCAATTCAGTTAAATCATTCAATAGAGTTGAGTTGGCATTCCTCTAACTTAGACTAAAACCTCTCTCGAGTGACTTAATCCCTAATCACTAAGTAGAGTGCCGGAATCTCTTCTCAAAACACAATTAAATAGATCATGCATTAAGAACAAGGAATTATAAACCAAAGGATCTTGTAAGTCTATCTCTAGCACCCCAATCAATCCTTAACCCTTATGAGTAATCAATTCATATCAAGCTTTCTCAAGTCAATAATATGAAAATTGCAACCAATCAATAAGCATGCTATTATCAATTGGAAATAAATCATTAAGCATCATAAGAATAAAACAACTCAATCAAATGATTCAACTAAATATAATTATTCAATCCATACAAATAAGCTAGGGTTCATCAATATCTAGATAGAGAAGGAATTAGTTCATGTTCAAAACCAGAAAAATAGAGCATGATAAATGAGTAAAAGAAACCAAACAATCCATGATGAATAATTTGTATTTCTTCACTTCAATCCTTGATTCTTGGTTTAGGGCTTGTATCTCCTTCTTCAAACTCAGCTCAAAACCCTCCTCTTTGCTTTAGTTGTTGGCTCCTTCTCCCTTGTTCCAGCCTTCTTTTTCTCTTTTTATTTCCCTCCAAAGCTCAAGTCAATCCTCCAACTCACTTTCAACTCACCTTGTCTCCCACATTCTCTTTGTTTTACCTTTCTTTTCCTCAAATTAGGCAAGCTTTTTTTTTTTTATCTATGAAGACTTTTGGTAAAAGCTAGTCTTTGTTCCCCACTTGTTTCTCAATTCGTGCAAAGATTTCAACATTTTTATAGGGTAACACGGCCAAGCCATGAGTGGCTTGGCCGTGTCTCATATTTTTCTTTGGGACACGGCCAAGCTAGTTGGCCGTGTCACCTTCTGCCTTTTTCTTTTCTTTCTTTTCCCTTTGATTTTGTGAGGTGACATGGCCAAGCTTCTGGCCGTGTCATGTGACACGGCCAGTGGCTTGGCCGTGTCACCTTCTGCTTGCCAATTTGTTGATTTCTTTTTTTGCTTTTAAGTGGTGACACGGCCAAGCTTGTGGCCGTGTCATGTGACATGGCCACAGTCTTAGGCGTGTCACCTGGGTGTGTCAGCTACTGTCTTCATTTTTTTTCCTTTCCTGCTTGGTTCTTTGGCTTATGTTCTTTGGGTGAGACACGGCCAGTGACTTGGGCGTGTCACCTGGCCGTGTCAGCTACTGCCTTCAAGTTACTTTGAGGGACACGGCCAAGCTTGCTTTGGCTTAGCCATGTCTTGCTTGCTTCATGATTTTTCTTCATTGTTTTGATCATCCAAGGGAGTTTTTGCACTTTGACCTAAAACAAACACTTAAAACAAACTTTAAACCAAAATCAAATGAAACATTAACTAAAAACACAAAGAAATCATACTAAAAACAAGTATAAAAATGCTCTTATCAAATACCCCACACTTAAATCCTTGCTTGTCCCCAAGCAAGGCTAAAATCAAAACAAACTAAACACAAAAATTTTATCAAGTTCAAGAGTTATAAAATTGCATCAAGACTTCCCTATCTTTAAATCCGCAATTAATATCAAATCTAACTAAATCGATACCAATGCAATTAAGTGACTTTCCATGCATAACCTATGTTGTCACTCCCTCACCAAGTCTTAGAAAGTGTTTAATCAAGGTGGTGTTTACACTCATAACAATCAATGAAAGATTATTGCCATAGGCTTGCTTATCTATCAAACCTCCACTACTTAATTACAATCAAGCATCAATCAAAAGGTATTTATTGGGTTGTAATGGGGTTAAGGCAGAGGCATGGCATTTAGGAAATGTGAGCTTAATCATTAAGTTCAAGAGCACTTCAAGAATGAAGTAATTGATCATATATAAATAACTTGATGATCCCAAGACACCTTCCTCTTATCTACCCCTTGACATTAAGAAACTTTTCAAGGGAACTCACTTATTACATCATGCAATGATTATTTCTAAAACATATTCCAACCCTTTCAACAATAACAACAATTTTTCTTATTTTTCTTCTTTTTATTTGATTTTGATTTTTTTATTATGATTTGCAATCTTAAACCTACTAAATTTAACCCCACACTTAATTCAACACAACACTTGGTCATAAACGTTCTTAAAATGCTCTTGACCTAATGAAAGGGTAAGAGTTAAAACAACAATGTTCAAGCTAATGATGTTGTGAAAAAGAAAGAAAAGGAAAAACGAAATAGGCTCAAAATTGGCTAACTAAGGTTAAAGATAGGGTTGGTCTTTTTAAGCCAAAGTGGGTTCACCTAATTTGCCTTAATCATCTTGATGCCAAATTGAAATTTTTATAAAAACTTAAATGTATATCAAAGCAAGTTCTAGCAAATCATCAATCAAAGATGTTTTCCCACACAAAGAATAATAAGTTGATGGTTCAATTCCTCACTAGTTTAAAGGCAATGCAAGGAAAAACCAACAAAATTGACAATAAGCACCAATTCTACTCAATTATCAAATTCATGCTTCAAAAATTCAAAGGTCATCAATCAACAATTTATAACAATTGAACTTTACAAAATTGATTTATTCAAAGAAAAACAAGAAAAACATTAACTAAACCTAAATAAGGATAACTTAAAACACAAAATGCACCCCACACTTAAAAATTCACATTGTCCTCAATGTGAGCATGCATACACTAAAAGAGAATTTAGATGAAACCCCAAAATATTTTTTTTTTATTAATCAACTCAAAAATACAAGAATTAAAGACAGAAAATTTAAAGAACGAATAAAATGGTGGGTTGCCTCCCACCCAGCACTTCTTTAATGTCGTATTAGTTGGACGTTCAGGGAAATTGTTCCTAGTCTTGGAGGTGTAAAACCTCCTTTAAGTCCTGTATTTCCCCTCCAAAATAAAGTTTGAGCCTGTGCCCATTGACCTTAAAATCACCTTTTTCCGGGTGGGTTATTTCAACCACTCCATAGGGGAAAACTTCCTTGACAGTAAAAGGACCAGACCATCGAGATTTCAACTTACCTGGAAAGATTCGAAGCCTTGAATTGTACAGTAATACCTGATCTCCTGCTTGAAACTCTTTTTGTTCCTTAATGTGAGCATCATGCCATCTTTTGGTACGTTCCTTATACATCTTTGCATAGTCATAAGCTTGCAATCTCCACTCGTCTAACTCGTTTACCTGTAATTTTTGGCTTTCACCTGCACAAGCTAGATCAAGGTTAATCTGTTTTATGGTCCAATATGCATTATGTTCTATTTCAACAGGTAAATGGCAAGCTTTTCATATACCAACCTAAATGGTGTAGTGCCCAAGGGAGTTTTGAATGCAGTTCTAAAAGCCCATAGAGCATTGTCTAATTTCTCAGACCAATCCTTTCGGGATCGCTCTACAATTTTTTCCAAAATTCTTTTAATCTCCCTATTCGTGTTCTCAACTTGGCCACTAGTTTGGGGATGATAGGGAGTAGCAAACCTACGTGTAACTCCTAATATTTTGAAAACTTTCGCAAGCTGAAAGTTACAAAAGTGAGTACCCCTATCACTTATAATTGCTTTTGGTGTACCAAATCGAGAAAACAATTTCTTCAAAAATTTCACCACAGCCCTAGCATCATTGGTTCCCAAGGCTTGGGCTTCAGGCCTTTTAGATACATAGTTTATAGCTACAAGGATGTATTTGTTACCAAAGAAATTGGGAAAGGGTCCTATAAAGTCGATTCCCCATACATAAAAGATTTCACAAACTAGAATCCCATTTTGGGGCATCTCATCACGAGATGAAATGTTTCCAGTCCTTTGGCATCGATCACAGCAGTTTACAAATTTGTAGCTATCCCTAAACAAAGTGGGCCAATAAAATCCTGATTCTAGTACCTTTTGAGCAGTTCTATTGGCTCCCATATGACCACCAACTGGTCCAGTATGGCATTGACTAAGAATGTTCATTGTTTCGGGCCATGCCACACATCATCGGATCATGTGATCCTTACATAATCTAAACAAAAAGGGATCCTCCCAAAAATAATATTTTAAATCAGAAAAGAATTTCTTCTTCGCTTGATAAGTTAAGTCCTTCGGAAGTTCCCTAACAGCTAAATAGTTAGCAAAATCTGCAAACCAAGGTGTTTCAAAATTTAAGTTACTTACCTCACTTACCATGGTGTACATATGCTCATCGAGGAAATGATCATCAATGTCTCCTTCTTCAAACCTCTCCAAGGTCGGATTCTCCAAGCGAGAAAGGTGATCTGCTACAAGATTTTTAGCTCCCTTCTTGTCTTGAATTGTCAAGTCAAATTCCAGCAATAATAAGACCCAACTGATTAGCCTCGGCTTTGCATCAATTTTTGCAAATAAATACCTCAAAGCTGAATGGTCTGTATAAACAATCACTTTTGACAAGATTAGATATGATCTAAACTTGTCAAAAGCAAAAACCACAGCCAGTAGCTCTTTCTCTGTAGTTGTGTAATTAGCTTGAGCTGTGTTCAAGGTTTTTCTTGCATAGTAGATAGGCTGGAAGTATTTCTCCTTGCGTTGACACAAGACTGCTCCCACTGCAAAGTCACTTGCATCGCACATTAGTTCAAATGGTAGACTCCAATTGGGAGCTACCATGATTGGAGCATGGGTCAATTTCTCCTTAAGAGTTGTGAATGCTCTCAAACATTCCTCATCAAAAACAAAGTTCACATCTTTCTCAAGGAGTCTTGTTAATGGACAGGCTATCTTAGAAAAATCTCTAATGAACCTTTGATAAAAACCCGCATGTCCTAGAAAACTTCTGATGGCCTTCACAGATGTGGGTGGTGGTAACTTCTCAATTATATCTACCTTTGCCCAATCCACCTCAATACCCTTGCTTGAAATTTTGTGTCCCAACATGATTCCCTCTTGAACCATGAAATGACACTTTTTCCAATTAAGCACTAAATTGGTTTCCTCACATCTCATCAAGACTCTTTCAAGGTTTTCCAAACATCTTTCAAATGAGCTGCCATAGACCGAGAAGTCATCCATAAACACCTCCATAATATCCTCTATAAGCTCATCAAAGATTGCTACCATGCACCTTTGGAAAGTTGCAGGTGCATTGCACAATCCGAATGGCATTCTTCGATATGCGAATGTCCCATATGGGCAGGTGAATGTAGTTTTCTCTTGGTCTTTCGGGGCAATAGGAATTTGGAAATAGCCTAAAAGGCCATCCAAAAAGTAGTAGTACTCATGGCTGGATAACCTCTCCAACATCTGGTCAATGAAGGGTAAAGGAAAGTGATCTTTTCTAGTTTCATCATTCAATTTTCTGTAGTCAATGCAAACCCTCCAACCGGTAACTGTTCTTGTTGGAATCAGCTCATCATTTTCATTAGGGACCACTGTCATCCCTCCTTTCTTTGGTACTACCTGAACTGGGCTCACCCAAGAGCTATCCGAAATCTGTAATATCCTCATATATGCTCTAGAAGTTTTGATTATGTTGTTGTTATTGTTGTTGTTGTTATATTGGATTGAATATATGTGTTAATTGCAAGAAAAAAGAAATTGGGAAAGAAAATAGGGTTTAGAGAGAATGGTATATGTTGTGTATATGATGATATATATAACATATAAATTGGTCAAATGAAGAGTCAAGGTGATGGTTAAGTGGAAGAAGATAATTTTGGTTGTTATTGAAATTACTATAAAGGGCATGCATAATGAAAAGAAGTTTAACTATGTTAAAGAGGGCATTTTGGTAATTCTTCTTTTGAAATTGTGTGGTGGAGATTAATAGAGAGTTTGACTTTTATTTTGATCAATTTCTTTTCTTCTTTTCACGTGTGGCAGGCCAACTTAGAGAGCAAGAGAGAAAGCAAAGGTTTGATGATATTTTGAGCTCAAATTGAAGAAGTTCTAAGTGGTTAAGTGGAAATCCAAGAAGATTCACTATATTTGGTAAGTTTCTCTTGATTCTTTTAAGTTATTTAAGTTGTTTGTGAGTTGATTGTGGATTTTAAAGTGGGGTTGTGTTGATTATTATATGTTGGATTTAATTGGTTGTGGTGTTGGTTTTGGATTTGAAGATGATAAGTTAAGAGTGATGTTGGTTTTAGGGTTTTGGAAATGGTAAGTGATAAATTATATTGTGTTATTTTGGATTAAGTTTTGGAAGAAAGTGATTTGCTCTAATTTGAGAAGTGAAGAATTCTTGGAGAAAAGGAAGTGTTTAGAGTTGTATAATTGGTGCTAAAGGTAAGTACAAACTATATGGTTACAAACATGCATATATTGTTTAATCTTAAAACACTTTTGTTTGTAAATGTGATAAGGTATCAAATGTATTGTTAATGAATGTTGGTGATGAAAATATTGTGATGAGCATGTAAAATAATTGCTAATGATGTTGATTATGTCCATTTGAATGAGGTTATGTTGTGTACAATGTGTTTTAAGTTAACCAAAAGAAATTTGGCTACATTTAGGGTTTATGCATGAGAGACACGTAATTTGGGACGGTCGCTATTATTGAAGTGCGGTCGCGAGTTAGGTCGGGCTTCTAGCCGCGAAACCTACTGTAATAAGGTTTCATCTTTTGATTGTGAAGTACGGTCGCGACTTAGGTCGGGCTTCTGGCCGCAAAACCTACTGTAATAAGGTTTCATCTTGTAATTGTATGGCGCGGTCGTATTCAGGTGAGGTGCGACCGCTAGAAAGGTTATGTTCACCTTATTGGAAGCAATCTAATCCTACAACAAGATTCTCAAATACATGTTAAATAGATCATCCATTTGAGTTGTCAAGGATCAAAATAGAGATCATTTGTCTAACATCATTGTTGAATCATGAAATGTGAGATGATATGGAATTGATAATGCATATGATATTACATGAACAAGGTTATGTATTGTGTATTGTGAGGCTTGTGAATGGTGATGTGTATTATGAATAATGTACTTTGAAATGTGATACTAATAATGCTATATGCACCATATGAATTGAGATATGAAATGCTATAAAGCCATTGTGATTGGCTATGATGGTTCAATTGAAAGATATATGGCATGTTTGCCTAATTGATGAGAATTGAGAATGATATGTAAATGAATTGTGTGGCTAATGTGTTATTCCATTTTCAGAGTATGTTATTGGTGGCATGCCTAATGATAGTAACAATCTCTTGAAGTTAGGTTGGATTGAATCCTTGAAGCCTAATTGAGATGTTACAACCCTTGAAGCTAGGTTGGGTTGGTTCTTGAAGCCAAGTTGGGTTGAAGCTTAGCATGCTTTGCTCCCCTTGAAGCTTGGTTGAACCTAATCCTTGAAGCCTAGTTGGGTATATGATAATGATAGATGTGATAACAAAACCAAAGCATTAACTCTGAAAATTGAATAGCATATTAGTGTGTCTTGGGCCCAATGCTTGTCTTTGTTTAATGTGAGTCATGATTTGTTTAATGTTGTTCATGAATGGTTAAATGAATAACTAATGAGGCATATGAAATGTAAAGGTATGTTGTTAGCCTTGCATATATGATGTTACATGTATAATATGGATTGAGAATTGACATTGCATTGCACTGAAGCATAACACTAGCACATTTTGTCTTACTAAGCCGTTGGCTTAGCGCGATAGTGTTTGATCGCGCAGGTAATAGGGTTGAACCCGAGAGCTCTTCGAGACCGAGTGAGAGTAGACAGTGAAGAGTTGATTTTGGGAACTTAAAGATCAGAGGAGACTTGCCAATCATGTATAAGTCTTTTATATTTTGTAAAGTAATGATTTTAATGTACATATGTGTATATTTGTAAATATGAAATTAAATGTTTTCATATATGTAAATATTTGATAAATTCCGCTGCGTAACAACTAAATGTATCTTTATATATATCTATTTAGTTTTGAATTACAAGTTAACTACTTATCTTTCTATAATGTATACAATTGAACAATTATGGTATGGTTTAAAATGTTTTAAATGTTAAGAAAATCCATAGCATCTCTATGTTTAGTGCATGTATACTACATTGTGGTGTTTGTAGTGTGAATGTATTGAATGTAGGGGTGTTACAGTTGTTTTGGTATCAGAGCCTAGGTTTGAGATTCTCAACCTAGGTAAAATGTGATAAAAAGGCTATTTTGATTTTAAAAAAGTTGTTTTTGAATAACATATATGTTTGGGATTGGCAACCTCTGATCTTTAATAAGATGTAGTATGTTGTGTTTGCAGACTTAGGTTGTGATGGATTCTCACTCACGTCAGTCGATTGAGGGTAGTGCCGAGAGTATTGCTCCTGCTGAGGGAGCTAGAGTTGATAGTGTTGAGGAGGCACCTGCTTCGGTGTCGGGTAGACCAGCTGGAGAGAAGGTTTCGCCAGCCTGGTTTAGACATATGATGGAAGTTATGAGACAAGCACCTGTGCAACCACAGCCACCACCCCCTCAGCCTTCAGTACCAGTGAGGCACTATGATAAGCTAAGGAAGTATGGAGCAGAGGATTTCTTTGGTACAGTTGATCCAGCTGTAGCAGAACAGTGGCTTGACAGAGTACAGAGGGTATTTGTTCAGTTGCAAGCCACCTCAGAGGAAAATTTTGACTATGCAAGATCTTTGCTGCAGAAGGATGCCTACGATTGGTGGAAGACGGTGCCCCATTCTATGGATGATCCTCCAACACTGTCTTACACTGATTTTTTGAGAGAATTTGAGTTGAAGTATACTCCTAGGGAGTATAAGGACATGAAAAAGATGGAGTTTTTGAACCTGAAGCAAGATAGCAAGACTGTAACTGAGTATGAGGTTGAGTTTATTAGATTGAGCCATTATGCTGGGGGCATTATTATTGATGAGATAGATCGATGTCGGAGATTTGAGGAGGGATTGAGGCCCTCTATCATGTGCTTAGTGGCTGGATCTAGATATCACGATTTCTCCCAGTTAGTGGCAGCAGCTCGAAGTGTGGAGCGAGCTCAGGGCATTGCAGCTGCTTCAGAGGAAGAGGTTAGGGTGAGAAGACCTCAGTTTGAGGCAGGGTCTTCTTCTGTTAAGAGAGGTAGAGGAAGTTTTATTCCTCGAAGTAGTAGGAGTCAGAGGCCAGCTGGTAGGTCAGTGCAGTTACAAAGACAGAGATTTAGACCTGAAGCTTCAGTGGCAAGTGCTCCGACCCCTATGATTCAGAGATCCACCTTACCCATCTGTATCCATTGTGGTAGGCCACATGGTGGTCCTTGCTGGAAGACTGGTGTAGCAGGGGTTTGTTTCATATGTGGATCGCCAGAACACTTTGTGAGAGACTGTCCTGAGAGACAGGAGCGGATGTCAGTTGATACTGCAGCTTCTCGACCTAGTGTAAGGGGAGGTCGAGGAAGCAGAGGTGTTAGCCGAGGAGGAAGATCTGGGTTCAGTGCCAGAGGAGGTTCTACATCTAGGGAGAGCAGACCAGAGGAGGTTGGATCTTCCCAGAGGATGTATGTTATGCAGAGGCAGCCAGATGCTTCGACAGTCATTGCTGGTACTTTTTCTTTATTTGAAACTTCAGTACTTGCTTTGATTGATCCGGGTTCCACACATTCTTATATTAGTGCATCTGTTTTGCCTGTGTCTGATATGCATGCTGAGTCCCTAGGATTTGATGTGTTGGTGACAAATCCGTTAGGGCATAGTGTGGTTGTGAGTAAGGTGCACCGAGATAGTGCAGTAAGGGTGCAAGGTGAGGAGTTCCTTGGAGATTTGATTGAAATGCCATTTAAGGAATATGATGTGATCCTAGGCATGGACTGGTTAGCTAGACATGGAGCTGTGGTAGACTGTAAAAGGAAAATTGTTTCTTTGAGAACTGTTGATGGTAAAGAGGTGATAGTATCTAATGAGCAGGACAGCTAGCCTCCTTATTTGTTTCAGCTGTTGCAGCCAGGAGGTTGGTTAGAAAGGGGTGTGAAGCTTATCTTGCTCATGTGATAGATACTAGAGTGAAGGGTTCCCCTATTGATAGCATTGCCACAGTTGCAGAGTTCTTAGATGTGTTTCCAGAGGAGTTGCCAGGATTACCCCCTGAGAGAGAGGTGGAGTTTGGTATTGAATTGTTGCCTGGTACCACTCCTATCTCTATTACTCCTTATAGAATGGCACCAGCAGAATTGAAGGAATTGAAAGTGCAATTGCAGGAGTTGTTGGACAAAGGATTTATTCGCCCCAGTGTTTCTCCTTGGGGAGCTCCTGTGCTATTTGTGAAGAAGAAAGATGGTACTATGAGGTTGTGTATCGATTATAGGCAATTGAACAAGGTGACCATTAAAAATAAATATCCTTTGCCTAGAATCGATGATCTCTTTGATCAATTGAAGGGTGCAGCTGTGTTTTCTAAAATTGACCTGAGATCTGGGTACTATCAGTTGAGGGTCAAAGCAGAAGATGCTCCTAAAACAGCTTTTCGGACTAGGTATGGGCATTATGAATTTCTAGTTATGCCTTTTGGTCTAACGAATGCACCTGCAGCTTTTATGGATTTGATAAATAGGGTGTTCAGGCCCTATCTGGATCAGTTTGTAGTGGTCTTCATCGATGACATTCTGGTGTATTCGCGGAATGAAGAGGAACATGATATGCATCTGCGGATTGTGTTGCAGATTTTGAGAGAGAAGCAGTTGTTTGCCAAATTGTCGAAGTGTGAGTTCTGGTTGGATCAAGTCGCTTTTCTCGGACATATTGTTTCAGCAGAAGGCATTAGAGTTTATCCGAGTAAAGTTGAAGCTATATTGAATTGGAGTCCACCCAAGTCTGTGACAGAAGTTAGAAGTTTTCTGGGTTTAGCAGGTTATTACCGGCGATTTGTGAAAGGATTTTCTGTGATAGCTACTCCACTGACCAGATTGCTTCGGAAGGGAGTTAAATTTGTGTGGACTGATCAGTGTCAGGCTAGCTTTGAGCAGTTGAGAGAAATGTTGACACAAGCGCCTGTTCTTACTTTACCTGTAGAAGGCAAACCATATGTGATTTTCAGTGATGCTTCACATAGTGGTTTGGGGTGTGTTCTGATGCAGGAAGGTAAAGTTATAGCTTATGCATCTAGACAATTGAAACCGCATGAGCTTAACTATCCGACCCATGATTTAGAGCTAGCAGCAATTGTGTTCGCATTGAAGATTTGGCGACACTATCTGTTTGGGGAGAAATGTTTTATCTACACTGATCACAAAAGTTTGAAATATTTGGGTGTTCAAAAAGAGCTCAATCTTTGACAGAGGAGATGGTTGGAATTGATTAAAGACTACGAATGTTTGATTGATTATCATCCAGGTAAAGCAAATGTTGTTGCTGATGCCTTGAGTCGGAAGTCTTTAGCTGGTTTAACTGTTTACTCGCTCTCGTTGCTTGTTGAGTTGAGAGCTTTGCATGCCAGTTTTGTACCTTGTGATGATGGTGCATTGTTGACACAATTGCATTTGAAACCAATTTTATTGGAACAGATCAAAGAGGCTCAGTTGGCTGATGAGAAGATTCAAAAGATTATTTCAGATTGCAAGAATGGGAAGACTAGAGATTTTGTTGTGAAAGGTGATGGGAGTCTCTGGTTTAAGAACCGATTGTGTGTACCCGATGATGCTGATTTGAAAAGAGTCATTTTAGAAGAAGCACATCAGTCAGTGTTTGCTATGCATCCGGGTAATACAAAAATGTATCATGATTTGAGACAGCATTACTGGTGGATTGGTTTGAAGAGAGATATTGCTGAGTTTGTATCGAAATGTCTCACTTGTCAGAAGGTAAAGGCAGAGCATCAAGTTCCAACCGGGTTGCTTCAACCATTATCAGTACCAGAATGGAAGTGGGATAGAGTGACGATGGATTTTGTGTCTGGTTTGCCATTGACACAAAAGAAGCATGATGCTATATGGGTGATTGTGGATAGATTGACTAAGACATCTCATTTCCTTCCGGTTCGGATGGATTATTCTTTGGAAAGGTTAGCTGAGCTGTATATCCATGAGATTGTGAAGTTGCATGGGGTTCCAACTTCTTTAGTGTCTGATCGAGATCCCAGGTTTACTTCAAGATTTTGGAAGAGTTTGCAAGGTGCTTTGGGTTCTCGACTGCACTTCAGCACTGCTTTTCATCCGCAGACAGATGGGCAATCAGAGAGAGTGATACAGATTATTGAGGATATGTTGAGAAGCTGTGTCATTGATTTCTCTGGAAGTTGGGATAGGTTTTTACCTCTTGTGGAGTTTGCTTACAACAACAGTCACCAATCCAGCATTGGTATGGCACCGTTTGAAGCATTGTATGGCAGACGGTGTAGGACACCTCTTTGTTGGAATGAGCTTGGAGATAATAAGTTGGTTGGTCCTGATTTGATTCAAGAAACTGAAGAGAAAGTGAAGTTGATTCGAGGCAGATTGAAAGCAGCTTCAGACCGACAGAAGTCTTATGCAGATCTGAAGAGGAGAGATATAGAGTTTGATGTGGGAGATAAGGTATTTTTGAAGGTATCTCCTTGGAAGAAAATTTTGAGGTTCGGTCGAAAAGGGAAATTGAGTCCTCGGTTTATTGGACCATATGAAGTTTTGGAAAGAGTTGGGCCAGTTGCTTATCGACTCGCTTTGCCACCTGAGTTGGATCGTATTCATAACGTATTCCATGTTTCTATGTTGAGGAGATACAGATCGGATCCATCTCATGTGTTGCCGATTGAGTCTATCGAGGTGAATCAAGATTTGACGTTTGAAGAGGAACCAGTTGCTATTTTGGCACATGAAGTGAAAGAGTTGAGGAACAAGAGTGTGCCATTGGTGAAAGTTCTATGGAAGAATCATGGAAAAGAAGAAGCAACTTGGGAAAGTGAACAATCCATGCGAGAGCAATATCCTCAGTTGTTTCAGCTTTGATATCAGGTAATTTCATGGACGAAATTTTCTTTTTAGAGGGGGAGAATTGTAATATCCTCATATATGCTCTAGAAGTTTTGATTATGTTGTTGTTATTGTTGTTGTTGTTATATTGGATTAAATATATGTGTTAATTGCAAGAGAAAAGAAATTGGGAAAGAAAATAGGGTTTAGAGAGAATGGTATATGTTGTGTATATGATGATACATATAACATATAAATTGGTCAAATGAAGAGTCAAGGTGATGGTTAAGTGGAAGAAGATAATTTTGGTTGTTATTGAAATTACTATAAAGGGCATGCATAATAAAAAGAAGTTTAACTATGTTAAAGAGGGCATTTTGGTATTTCTTCTTTTGAAATTGTGTGGTGGAGATTAATAGAGAGTTTGACTTTTATTTTGATCAATTTCTTTTCTTCTTTTCACGTGTGGCCGGCCAACTTAGAGAGCAAGAGAGAAAGCAAAGGTTTGATGATATTTTGAGCTCAAATTGAAGAAGTTCTAAGTGGTTAAGTGGAAATCCAAGAAGATTCACTATATTTGGTAAGTTTCTCTTGATTCTTTTAAGTTATTTAAGTTGTTTGTGAGTTGATTGTGGATTTTAAAGTGGGGTTGTGTTGATTATTATATGTTGGATTTAATTGGTTGTGGTGTTGGTTTTGGATTTGAAGATGATAAGTTAAGAGTGATGTTGGTTTTAGGGTTTTGGAAATGGTAAGTGATAAATTATATTGTGTTATTTTGGATTAGGTTTTGGAAGAAAGTGATTTGCTCTAATTTGAGAAGTGAAGAATTCTTGGAGAAAAGGAAGTGTTTAGAGTTGTATAATTGGTGCTAAAGGTAAGTACAAACTATATGGTTACAAACATGCATATATTGTTTAATCTTAAAACACTTTTGTTTGTAAATGTGATAAGGTATCAAATGTATTGTTAATGAATGTTGGTGATGAAAATATTGTGATGAGAATGTAAAATAATTGCTAATGATGTTGATTATGTCCATTTGAATGAGGTTATGTTGTGTACAATGTGTTTTAAGTTAACCAAAAGAAATTTGGCTACATTTAGGGTTTATGCATGAGAGACACGTAATTTGGGACGGTCGCTATTATTGAAGTGCGGTCGCGACTTAGGTCGGGCTTCTGGCCGCGAAACCTACTGTAATAAGGTTTCATCTTGTAATTGTATGGCGCGGTCGTATTCAGGTGAGGTGCGACCGCTAGAAAGGTTCTGTTCACCTTATTGGAAGCAATCTAATCCTACAACAAGATTCTCAAATACATGTTAAATAGATCATCCATTTGAGTTGTCAAGGATCAAAATAGAGATCATTTGTCTAACATCATTGTTGAATCATGAAATGTGAGATGATATGGAATTGATAATGCATATGATATTACATGAACAAGGTTATGTATTGTGTATTGTGAGGCTTGTGAATGGTGATGTGTATTATGAATAATGTACTTTGAAATGTGATACTAATAATGCTATATGCACCATATGAATTGAGATATGAAATGCTATAAAGCCATTGTGATTGGCTATGATGGTTCAATTGAAAGATATATGGCATGTTTGCCTAATTGATGAGAATTGAGAATGATATGTAAATGAATTGTGTGGCTAATGTGTTATTCCATTTTCAGAGTATGTTATTGGTGGCATGCCTAATGATAGTAACAATCTCTTGAAGTTAGGTTGGATTGAATCCTTGAAGCCTAATTGAGATGTTACAACCCTTGAAGCTAGGTTGGGTTGGTTCTTGAAGCCAAGTTGGGTTGAAGCTTAGCATGCTTTGCTCCCCTTGAAGCTTGTTTGAACCTAATCCTTGAAGCCTAGTTGGGTATATGATAATGATAGATGTGATAACAAAACCAAAGCATTAACTCTGAAAATCGAATAGCATATTAGTGTGTCTTGGGCCCAATGCTTGTCTTTGTTTAATGTGAGTCATGATTTGTTTAATGTTAATCATGAATGGTTAAATGAATAACTAATGAGGCATATGAAATGTAAAGGTATGTTGTTAGCCTTGCATATATGATGTTACATGTATAATATGGATTGAGAATTGGCATTGCATTGCACTGAAGCATAACACTAGCACATTTTGTCTTACTAAGCCGTTGGCTTAGCGCGATAGTGTTTGATCGCGCAGGTAATAGGGTTGAACCCGAGAGCTCTTCGAGACCGAGTGAGAGTAGACAGTGAAGAGTTGATTTTGGGAACTTAAAGATCAGAGGAGACTTGCCAATCATGTATAACTCTTTTATATTTTGTAAAGTAATGATTTTAATGTACATATGTGTATATTTGTAAATATGAAATTAAATGTTTTCATATATGTAAATATTTGATAAATTCCGCTGCGTAACAATTAAATGTATCTTTATATATATCTATTTAGTTTTGAATTACAAGTTAACTACTTATCTTTCTATAATGTATACAATTGAACGATTATGGTATGGTTTAAAATGTTTTAAATGTTAAGAAAATCCGTAGCATCTCTATGTTTAGTGCATGTATACTACATTGTGGTGTTTGTAGTGTGAATGTATTGAATGTAGGGGTGTTACAAAATCGGATATATAATCCCTGCATCAAGTAGTTTTATCACTTCAGTCTTCACTACATCTTTCATTTTTGGGTTTAGTCTCCATTGTGGTTGCACTACTGGTTTGAATTCATCTTCCATTAGTATCTTGTGAGTGCAATAGGATGGACTGATACCCTTTATGTCTGCTATCTTCCAAGCTATCACTTGCTTATGTTTCTGCAACAACTAAATAAGAGTCTCCTTCTGTTCAAAAGATAGATGGGAACTCAGAATTATTGGCAGTTTCTTTTTCTCGGCCAGAAATCCATACTCAAGGTGATCTGGAAGAGGCTTCAGTTCCAAGTTGGGTGGATCAATCACCGATGGTTTTGGATTTTCTTCCTTTGGCATCTCAATAGTCTCATATGCCCTGCATTTGAATGATTTGCTTGCTTCAAGAAAGGCAAGCTGCTCCATTGCTTCTTGATAAAGAGACATAGCGGGGTTTGTATCTAAATGTCTCGCTTGTCAGAGGGTGAAAGCTGAGCATCAAGTTCCAACAGGGTTGCTTCAACCTTTATCAGTGCCTAAATGGAAATGGGAATGTGTGATGATGGATTTTGTAACTGGTTTGCCATTGACTCAGAAGAAGCATGATGTTGTTTAGGTGATTGTTGATCTGTTGACAAAGACAGCTCATTTTCTTCCAGTTAGAATGGATTATTCTCTTGAGAAGTTAGCTGAGTTGTATATCAGTGAGATAGTGAAATTGCATGGAGTCCCAATTTCTTTAGTATCTGATCGAGATCCTCGGTTTACTTCAAGGTTTTGGAAGAGTTTGCATGGTGCTTTAGGTTCTCGATTACATTTTAGCACTGCTTTTCATCTGCAGACGGATGGGCAATCAGAGAGAGTGATACAGATTATTGAGGATATGTTGAGAAGCTGTCATTAATTTCTCTGGAAGTTGGGACAGATTTTTGTCACTTGTGGAATTTGCTTACAACAACAGTCGTCAATCCAATATTGAAATGGCACCATTTGAGGCATTGTATGGTAGAAGATGTAGGACGCCTCTGTGTTGGAATGAAGTTGGAGAAAGCAAGTTGGTTGGTCCTGATTTGATTAAAGAAACAGAAGAGAAAGTGAAGATAATTCGGGATCGGTTAAAAGCAGCTTCAGATCGACAGAAATCTTATTCAGATTTGAAGAGGAGAGATATAGAGTTTGATGTTGGAGATAAAGTTTTTCTGAAAGTGTCTCCTTGGAAAAAGATTTTGAGATTTGGCCGCAAAGGAAAACTAAGTCCTCGTTTTATTGGACCTTATGAAGTATTGGAGAGAGTTGGACCAGTTGCTTATCGACTCGCTTTGCCACCTGAATTGAATAAAATCCATAATGTTTTTCATGTATCTATGCTGCGGAAGTACAGATCAGATCCATCTCATGTTTTACCAGTTGAATCTATTGAGGTGAGTTCGGATCTGACATTTGAAGAAGAACCAGTTGCTATTTTTGCATATGAAGTGAAAGAGTTGAGAAATAAGAAAGTGCCAATTGTAAAGATTCTTTGGAAGAATCATGCAAAGGAAGAGGCAACTTGGGAGAGTGAGCAAGCGATGCGTGATCAGTATCCTCAACTGTTTCAGTCTTAATATCAAGTAATTTCGAGGACGAAATTTCTTTTAGAGGGGGAGAATTGTAATATCCCAAAGTATACCCTAAAAGTTTTGGAATTATTGTTGTATTTGGATTTAATGTATATGTTTAAGAGGGAAGATTAAAGATGAGAAGAGAGATGTGTATATGTTGTATATATAGAGATATATACAACATATACAAGTCAAATTATTATATGGTCAAAAGAAGAAATAATTTATTTTAATTAAGTTAGTGGAGGAAGATATTTATTTATTTTAAATTAGTGAAATAAACTAAATGGAAATTTATGAATGGAAGAGAATATTTTAGATTATTTTATTATATAATTTCTTGGTGGAGGTTTAAAGAGAAGAGAAGTTTGACTTGGTCATTTATGTTGTTCTTTTTCTTCTTTTCTCTTTGGGTTGGCCGGCTATCAAAGAAGCAAGAGAGGAAGTGAGATTTTTGATATTCCAAGCTCAAAATTGAAGAAGAATTCAAGTGATCAAGTAGGAAATTTAAGAAATTTCATTAACTTTGGTAAGTTTCTTCTTGATTCTCTTGTTTTATTTTAAGTGGTATTTGAGTTTGGTGTTGGATTATCAAGAGCATGAGTATGTTTGATTGTGGTGTGTTTGAGAGTGTTGCATTTAATTGATTGAGATTTTGGAGTGTAATGGAAGAGTAAGAGTTGTGTTTATATTATGGTTTTGAATTGGTAATTGATGTCAATATTGAGTTTTATAAATTATTTTTGGTAGATTTTCCATATGTTTGTGTTTAGTGGAGTTGTAAGTATATAATGCGTGAGTTTGGTCCCAAACAGAAGCATTTTGGATGCCACGACCATGGCCCTTGGATGCCACGACCGTGGGGGTGTTGGACAAATTGGACAGATTCATTTTCTAACCCACGCCCATGGGGGGTTGTGAGGCCACGACCGTGGGGTTGTGAGGCCACAACCGTGGACCCTAGTTAGTGGTTTTGGTTTGTAATTTGTGATCCATGGGTCTAATATGAGGCTAGTAGGTGAATAATTGTATTGGAATTCATGTGTATTTGTAAATAAGTGTGTATTATTCCTTTTGAATTAGGTTGTGAAGAGGTTGAGTTGCCCTAACCTAAGTGTTGAGAATTCTTGGAAGAAGAAGCGTATAGATTGGTGTGAGTTGCTCTTGAGGTAAGTACAAACTTACATGGTTGCATTCATTAACATGATTTTGAGACATAACACATTTGGTTATAAATGTGTTAAGTAATTTACTATATTGTTAATACAATGTGATTAATGTTATGATTTGTATAGTGTGAAAGATATGATGGTCATTCAAAAGGTATGTGTAATGCAATTGATTATGATGAATACTTTAATGATGAATTGCTATAATGTGAATTGAGATATGATGAGATATGATGCCATTGTGGTTGGCTATAATGATTCAAATGAAATAAGTGGGGCATGTTTGCCTAGATGATGATGAATTTAAAATATATGTCCAATGCAATTGGTTATGTATACTCTATTGATTAGATGTGAAGCCATTGTTGTTGGCTATAATGATGCAAATGAGATTATTGAGGCATGGATGCCTAAATGATGATAAGAAAATGAGAATGAAATTGATAATGAAATAATGAATGAATTGTGTGTCTAATGTGTTATTCCATTTTCAGAATTTTGTTGTTGGTGGCATGCCTAATGGTAACAATCTCTTGAAGCTAGGTTGGATCTAATCCTTGAAGCCTAGTTGAGATGTTACAACCCTTGAAGGTAGGTTGGGTTTGGTTCTTGAAGCCAAGTTGGGTTGATACTTAGCATGCTTTATTCCCCTTGAAGCTTGGTTGAACCTAATCCTTGAAGCTTGGTTGAACCTAATCCTTGAAGCCTAGTTGGGATAATGATAATGATAAATATGATAATTGAATGAAACATTAACTCTGAAAGTGGAATGGCATATTAGTGTCTTTTGGGCTCATGCTTGTCTTTGTTTCAATGTAAATCATAAGTGATGAAATAATTGAATAAAATAATGAAATGTAGTGTTATGAACAATATAAAGATATCATTTGTGAATATTGTCTTATTTGTTGAAATGTATGACATTGGCATTGCATTGAAGCATATTATTATTGTGGTTTGTACCACTAAACCGTTGGCTTAGCGCGATTGTGGTTCATCACGCAGGTGACAGGGCAGAGCCAGAGAGTTCATCTAGACCAAGTCGAGTCTAGACTTTGAGGTGTTGATTGTGGGTGTAAAGATCAGAGACGAATTGCCAAACATGTATAAATATTATGTTTTTGTAAAAATTGATTTGGATGTTTATGTATTTTGATGTATATATATATATATATATATGTAAATATAACTATATTTTCCGCTGCGTATTGAATGAATGTTTTTATCTGTTATGTTTATAATATAACTTAAATGTTTAAGTTTGCTATTATTATTGTATAAAGGGATGACTTGTTTGTTTAGTAAACTGTGGCATTCCTATATTCAGTATACGTATATTACCATTGTGGTAGCATGTAGTGTGCGTATACGAGGTGTAGGAGTGTTACATTTAACCTTATCTCTAAGTGAGAAACTTACTTAAGATTGTTATCTCCTTGGACTAATGTCATGCTTCCACTCTCGCTCCATCACACAACATCTCAAATCAATTAATCATTGGCCAAATAATCAAAGCATTAAGATTAAAGACAACAAAATAATCAAAGGATAACTAAATTAACCAAATAGACATTTATAGCTCCATGATAAATTCAATTAAAGGGACCAACCCTAAAAAGGATTAGTTCTTCATTATTGAAATAAAAACATTACAAATATTCAAAATGGTAAATGAAAACATAATTTAAAAGGAACAAGAAAGATCAAACTATATTTCTTTGAAGAAGATCTTGACTTGGATCTTGAGCTCCTCCTTGAAGCAGAATTTCACACCTCTAAACTAAATTTATTTGGATGAATCTAATCTAATCTATTACATCCCTCATACCATGGAGGAAGTGTGTTTAAATAGAGTGTTTGGAAGCTTCTTTAGTGGGGAAAAACTGAAAAATGTTAGGCCACACCTTGTTTGGTTCAATACCTACCCAATTGTTTGCTCAAAGTCATGATTTTCGGCCCCACGGTCGTGGCTTTTGAGTGCCACAGTCGTGGCCTGAGTTGGTTTGGTCGGTTTAAGCACTTTAGAGCTATAAAATGGTCGGTTTGGAAGGCCATGGTCGTGGCCTTTGGGAGGCCACGGTCGTGGCTTTTGAAATAAGGCTGCCAGACTTATTTTCTTCTTGTTCTTGGCTCAGGCAATGACGAAATGGAACCCACGGTCGTGGCTTTCAAAAATACTTCTAAATATGCAAAATCTCTTCAAAATAGAGCCAAAATCCATGTCATGGTCATGGCCTTTGAGCCCCATGGTCGTGGCTTTCCAGATGCTTCTGCCCTTGCAATTTCTGTCATTGAAAAACTTGGACAGCTTCAAATCAAATCCCATGGCCATGGATTTTTGACAGCTTTGGCCCTGGGATTCAAAACGACTCTGGACCTCTTAATTTCTCTTCTTTAATTCCATTTTCAAGTTCAAAATCATGTATCATGGTTTTATAAGACCATGTAAATTCTTTTTCTTCCATTTTTGAGCTTGATTTGACCTCCTTTCCATTTTCCCATGATTTTTAGCCAAAATAAGCTTTTTCTTCATACTTGCAACTCTATACTTGAAATGATGAATATTCTAGCTTGCACAATAAAGATTGATCAAATTCAATTGATAACAATAAAAATATAATTAGAATAATCATTAAATTATGTGCAAAATATAGTCCTATCATGTGCTACATTTGACTTATACTTAGAGCAATTGGATGTGAAAACTGCATTTCTTCATGGAGAACTTGAAGAAGAGATCTACATGCTCCAACCAGAAGGTTTTGAAGAAAAAGAAAAAGAGAACTTGGTTTGCAGGTTGAACAAATCTCTATACGGTCTCAAACAGGTGCCAAGATGTTGGTATAAGAGATTTGATTCCTTTATCATGAGCCTTGGATACAATAGACATAGTTCAGATTCTTGTGTTTACTACAAGAGATTTGATGATGGTAATTTTATTATTCTGTTGTTATATGTTGACGACATGTTGGTAGCAGATCCCAAAAAAGATCGTATTGCAAACTTAAAGGCACAGTTGGCTAGGGAGTTTAAAATTAAGGACTTAAGACTAGCAGAAAAGATTCTAGGGATGCAAATTTATCGAGACAGAAGTAATAGGAAGATATGGCTTTCTCAGAAAAATTATTTGAAGAAAATCTTGCGGCGCTTCAACATGCAAGATTGTAAGTCAATTTCTACCCCCCTTCCTATTAATTTCAAGTTATCCTCAAGTATGAGTCCTAGCAATGAAGCAGAGAGGATAGAAATATCTCGAGTACCGTATGTATCGGCAGTGGGTAGCTTAATATTTGCTATGATTTGTACAAGACCAGACATTGCACAAGCAGTGGGAGTGGTTAGTCGATACATGGTGAATCCTGGTAAAGAGCATTGGAGTATTGTTAAGAGGATTCTAAGATATGTCAAGGGTACCTCAAATGTTGCATTATGTTATGAAGAATCAGACTTTATTGTGAAAGGCTATGTTGATTCAGATTATGCAGGTGATCTTGATAAGAGCAAGTTTACCTCAGGTTATGTGTTTACTCTTGCTGGATGAGCTATAAGCTGGGTTTCAAAATTACAATTTATTGTGGCTACTTCTACAACGGAGGTAGAATATGTTGCAGCTACCCAAGCTAGCAAAGAGGCAATATGATTGCAAATGCTACTGGAGGAGCTCGGATACATACAAGAGAAGATTATTCTATTTTGTGACAGTCAGAGTGCTTTACATTTGGCAAAGAATCCAGCATTTCATTCGAGGACAAAACACATACGAGTTCAATATCACTTCGTTCGTGAGAAGGTAGAAGAAGGAAGTGTGGATATACAAAAAATTCATACAAAAGATAACCTAGCAGATATGTTAACAAAGCCAATTAATAGTGAAAAATTTATCTGGTGTCGATCCTCCTTAGGCCTAGCAGATACGTAAGCAGTATGATGATGGCAAGTGTAGAAAGGATATAAGGATTACAAAAGTAACTTTAAGTGGGAGATATGTGATAATAAAATTACTTTTGTAGAGTAAAAAATAGAGGTGCCTAACTTAGATAATTATTGGTAAAAAATGATGGTGCCTAACTTAGGTAAAGGAGGTAAAAAATGGAGGTGCCTAACTTAGGTAAAGGAGGTCAAAAATGGAGGTGCCTAACTTAGGTAAAAGAGTTACTTAACCATTTATAAAATTCTACTAACCCATTTTTTGAAGCCTATATAAACCATTTAGCTTTCACTTGAAATTCATTTCAAACAATTATTAGAGAGTTTTAGAGAGAAAAGTGAGATTTCTCCTAAATATTGTATTTCCTTTTATTAGAGTGAGTTTTTAATTTCTACTATTATAAGAGAAAGTATTGTCAATTGTACTCTCCTTATTTTAGAAAGAAGTTGTTATAATCATTTTGCTATAATAAAATCCTTCTACAATTTGCATGTGGTTTTTTGCTCCAATTAATTTGAAGATTTTTTCATGTAAAACTTTAAAGTTTATTATTTTCATTTTATTTCTCATTTTCTACTTCAGTTATAATTGTATGCCCCGTTTTACAACTTCCTAACAAATTACATTTCTATGCCAAAATAAACAGAACACTATTTGTATTAATTTTGACTTTATTTATTTTTGTCGGAGTATAATAGGTGCCGACGCTGTCTTAAAAACGTCGGCCTATAAACTTTAAAATTTTGAGGTGCGTCGCTTTTTCAAGTGTGACCCAATGAAAGAGACGACAAAACAATATTTTGTTGTAGTATGCACAATTAAGTACACAATATGCGTTCAATATATATAAATATATATAATATATATAATATATATAAATATATATTATATATGCACATAATATATATAACATGCATATAATAAATATAGACATATATATATAATATACATATAATATCTATAAAATAAATTTAATTTTAATTTATTTTTATGAATATAATATGTAAAATTTATTTAAAAGAAATTTTAATAATTTTTTTATTAATGAATTTTGTTAAAATTTCTATAATAGGATGATACATATTAAATTATTATGCACGTTAATTAATAAATATTAGCTTATTATTATTATTAAAAAATAAAATAATAAATTTAAATTATAATAAAATAATTAGATAATAATATATATATATATATTAATTTTCTAAATCGATATATAGATAATGCAAACAAAATATATATAAATAACAATAAGGAGAAAAAAATTGCATTTTTACAACTTTAGCATGCGTTTCTATAAAACTGAAAAGAAAAAAAAATTAACTGAACTAAAAAAACAGTTAGTTTTCAAAAATACTATAAAAAATTACTATAAAAATACTTTAAAAGATATTTTTTTTCTAAAATATTGTGAACAATGGACTATTTAAAAAATATACAACCCTATATTTATAAAAATATCATTCTTTAGTTATTTATATATAATATATATTAACATATATTCCACATATATTTCACATATACTATTATTCTATAACTAATATATTTTCATATATAATATTATTATATAACTAATATATAATCACATATTTAGTTATGTGTAATATATATCCATATAAACTGAATAAATAAAATAATTATATATTATTATTTTTTTAAAAATCAACACATATATCTAGTTATATGTAATATATATTTACGTTTATTGTTATTTTTTTCAATATATGTAGTTATATGTAATATATAACTATATATAATAATTATATAATGTCCATTTTTTTTATAATTTTAACATATATATATATAGAGAGAGAGAGAGTTAAATGTAGCATATATCAATATATAACTATATATATAATTTTTATATAGCCTTTTTTACATACAAATTAAAAATGCTTAAATAATGAAAATTGTTTTCTACACAAAATATTGATTAGGATGCTTTAAAAAAATTATTATTATTAACAATCAAAATGTTGGCACCAGAAAACAGTATATTGGTTATATTGCAAAAACTATTTCGTAATATGTATTTAGATTGAAAAATAAAAAAAAATCTCAAATTATTACCATTCAAACCTAAAATACAATCCAAACAAACAAAAATTAAAAATATTTACAAACGAAATTAAAAAAATAGGAAAAATATGAATATTAACCTCACTCACAGTTACCCATTGTTCAATCCTCCCCTTTTCTTTGCTCTGAAACCCTTATGGTTTACTAGTCCTTCCACTAATCTGTTCCCATATGCCCATACTGGCCATTGAAACACCTCTAATCTATACAGTAACCTCAGCTTCAGATGTACAAACAAAGCAATTTGATGTATTTGCAACAGATGATATACACCAAATCTAGATTCTTAAGAATTGATAAACAGATGATATACTGTCCACTTCACCTAACACCAAATCTAGATTCTTAAGAATTGATAAACAGATGATATACACCACTATTGACTCAATTGTTTTACTTTTTTTTTTTAAAAAAAAAATTGTGCGCATTAGAAGCTTGAAGCAACCAAACTCCAAAGCCGGTAGACCATAAAAATGAAAAAAGAACAAAAATAAAATTCAGTAAAAATCTAATTCATAATCGTGAAATTCTCTCATTCCTATCTCGATCCGCTTGTTTATATTTTACAAAGTGGGCGGTGGTGGATTTAAATATAGTTATGAAAGAAATCAGATGTGATACTGAAAAAACATTAAACACTTAGATGCAAAACTTCTTCTAAAGCACCACTTTGTGAAGTTAATTTCTCTATTCATCTTTTCATCTCTCTGTTTCTTTGTTTGAGTATTTATGTGTTTGTTTGTGCAAACCGAGGAGAAGATACTAGACAAAACCAGCCACGTTTTGCAGATCAACCCGCTCCTGCTTTTCATCACGATGATGGTGTTGATTTAAGCCCAAGTAACCCTTTTTCTGCGGGTTGAAGAAAGCAAGAATTTTGAAGAGAAAGGAAAAAAAAATAGTATTTTTGAAAAAGAAAAAAAAAAAACAATAGATAACATAAAATTGAAAAAACCAAAGGTTAAAAATTGAAAAAAAAAAAAAAAACAAACAAACAGCAATAAAATTGAAAAAAGAAGTTAAAAAGTTGCAACTGCCTCTATGTAAAAACCCCAAATATGTTTACATACCTTCACCAATATCCCAATTCTTCCGAAATATACAAAAATATATCGCAGCAAAACTCAAGCTGCGTGAAAAAAACATCTACCAAATACATAGATGTACATTGATACAAGCCCACCTGTTGTCCACGCAACACAAACTCATCATTTTTGCCTTTTTCCTCGCCAAGATAGCCATTTGAATTTAGAAATCGTTTCACTTAATACATCAAATCAAAGCTTGCTCCTGCCATGGTTGAAGTGTGCGACGATCACTTAGATTTCATGTGTCTGATTGATGCATATTTTCACCATCACGCATGATAGTGCATCAAAACATTGAGACGAATGCAATATCAAGGTAGGACTTGTTCATATGTCATTGTAAACCAAACTAGTAAAATTAGGCAAGGCCAAAGTAACTGGCAAGACGCAATGCATTTCTTAACCCAGCTACCTCGGCAATAACATTTACAACAAATTTCATATGTAATGCCAGCATTTATCCAGCAGAAAGTGCAAACTCAAGTCTTCAGGTAGATTTGTTCAACCGATTGGAGTATATTATACAAAACAGTTTTGAGTAATAATTATACTTTAATATGGCAAAATAAAATTCTAGAAACTACAAAGCAATTGATTGCATGTTTAAAAAAATATGTTTGGGGTGAGAACTAGTAGAATGCCCCAAGACACCTACTCTGCTGCCTGTGCAGGTTGAGAAGCTTCAGTTTGTTTCAGTGTTTCCAAAGCTTTGATCCTAGTATCCAGCGATTCTTGAAGGCTTTTCACCTGAGCAAGGACCGAAAAATCACAAATAATAAATAGTATATCAACACTTCTCCATGCACACAAAAGACCAATCATGTCTTCTCACATTGAAATACATTAACCTAAAGCCTTAAAATCAAGATCCCAGATTTGAGAAACATGCTTCTGTTTTTATCAACAATAAAAAGCACATCCATAATTCAAATGAACCTGGTAAATCTTCACCGATAAGAATCTAATTCATGATGCTATTCGAAAAGATCTTTTAGAGTAAATATTTTAATAATGTGGAGCATCCCTTCCTCAGTCAATTACCTTACATTATACATTGCATGGGTTAGATTGAATACTAAAATGCAAATTTTTCAGGACCAATGCTTGAGAATGCTCTCTCGAACAAAATGTTCAAATTTGATATGGAAAACAAAGACAGACAATTCCAGTGAGATGGGGCCAATAGGTATTCTCTAGAATTAGCAGCATCTATCTGTCCCCCCAACTTCTAAACGGCCTCCACCATGGTCACCGCCAAAGAAAGAAAGAAAAAAAGAACAACAACAAATTCAAGCATCTAAATTTGTTTCTGCTCGTCTTACTGCTATATACAGATACAGCATTATTTCATTAGATAAAGGAACAGCGGTGGCAAGGGGCCATGATCCCAAAATACTAAAATTAAAATTTTCTCTCATAAGTTTTATGAATTTTATAAAAAATATATGCATCTTTTTATTGTAATTCTGGCCTCCCAATCAGTCAAGTCTAGTTTCAGCCTTGCAGAGGAAACCAATAACTTTGGAATTTCAAATTTATATGGCATATAAGTAATTGCATCCCATCACAAGAAAGTATTTCCAGTAAAGTAAATTATATTTAATTGCTAATTTGAACAAGCAACAGACCATTCTCATCATAGAATCACAGTATTCCATCCAACTGAAGCATTTCATAACATATCTGAACAAACATGGGTATACATTCACATGTATGTATATAGATAGAGAGATGATGAAATTGCATCCAATCGAATAGAAGGCAGATTCCAGTAAGGTATTAAAATTACACTTAGGTGCCATTTTGAACAAGCAATAGACCGTTCTCGTGAAACAAAGCCAGCACAGTACTCCATCCTACTGAAATATGGCATATCCTATCTGAACAAACAAGGAAGAATGCAAATGTGCGCATAAGCATGAGCATGCCCACCTTTTCTGTCCCAACCTTAAAAGCACAAAGAACTCAGTATTTCTACCAAGTTGATATGTTCATCATACCAGTCCCTACAACTAACAACAAAAATTTTATGACAAAAATAGTTCACACTAAAAAAGAAAACAGAACTGAAGCAACATGTAGTATAAGACCAGTCCAGAAGATTGAGCTATGGAGCTTAACAAAAATTCCACAAAACAAAAAACTTTAGTTTAGGTTTCCCAAATCTCAATAGGACCGCTAATCTTCTTTCTCCAAACAATAAAATGAAAAAAAAAAACATTATTTAAACCTAAGAATCATAAATGCCTATCACATACCATAAGATCAAAAAATTAAAATTAATAAAAAAATAAAACAGAGCACCATAATCATAAATCTGGGTTCAACTTAAATAAGCCTTCCAACATATTAACCGGGAATAAAGAAATGAAGCATATTATATAATTGAAAACCTACAAATATAAAAATTACCGTCTCATGATCTCAAATGCAAAAGAAAAAAAATACTAATTAACACAATCAGTCGATCAATTTTTTTTTTGATTAAATATATTTGAAGCTAATGCAAAAAATGAAATCGGGTACCTACCTGTTGAGAGATGGATTCATGGGCAACCTGGTAATCCTTGTAAAGGACGTAGAATCCAAGAAAGGACGCCGTTGCTGCTCCTGCAAAGAATGAAGCCAATCTCACCCTCAATACGTAACCCATCTCTCTCTCTCTCTCTCTCTCTGCCCTTTTCTATTATGTTCTTCTATCAATTCTGAAAAGGAAAATGGCCGAGCAGCTGGTTTCATTTTCAGTCTAGCGCTGATAAATACGGCGTCGTACGGTATTTCAGAAGGAAAGGTCCTTCGTATGAAACGGCACAGTTTAACGTTAACAAAAAATGCTTTCTTCGTAATATATTATTTTTGTAATTGCCTTTGTTAAATTAAACGATATCGTTTGGACTTATTTTCCTCGTATTTGTGATATTTTTAATTTGCAGTGTTTGCCTGTAGGAACTCATTATATTTTTGGGTGTGACATTGTCACCCTGTATTCCAAATTCTATCCATCCACTCCATACTTTTATTTTATTTTCTTTCTGTTTCTTCTGCTCCTACCTTATAGAAAGTTAGGGTTAGGGTTTTTGGGGGGTGGGGGTTTAGTTTGTGAAGTTTAAGAATGCACCAGACAACACCTCAGGTACAAATGTTGAACATAACCACTGAGCAGATTCAAAAGGTATCGATATTTTTTTGTGTGTAATGGATTCTATTTTATGCACGTAAAGAAATTGTACTTTTGATTTTATTGTCTCGTGGGTTTTTCTTTTGCATACATTATGCTAGTACCCCTTGATTTTGTTTAGATACAACATCCTTTTTCTGCAAAAAGTAATCAAATGTTTGGTTGATCGAACTGAACCTGCAGAGTCAGATTGCCTTGCAATGCAATGCACTGATGGTAACACTAAACATATTGTTAAAGATGTAGCCAGTGTATGAGTCTTTACCTTGTAGTGCAAGAGGTTAGGGGTCAAACCTATACAACACAGAATAAAAAAATGTTTCCTCTATGTGCTAGAGGTTCTCATAAGAAAAATATTTGTTTCCATCCAAGTATTTCTGATGTGCCAAAAAAAATATTTATAATATTTAAGAAGCAACAAGTTTTCCAGGAATGTAGCTTTCCCTAGGATTCTGTCCTCTTTGACAGACCGACTGCCTTCTTATCTTTTATTAATGGGTTGTAATTTAATTGTGGTTGCATTTCCATATTACTTATTTTGATGCATCGGTCTCAATTAGATGTTGTTAATCGGTTGCATACCACTACTAATTAGTTTTATTGTATATTCTGAAGCATTTTGATAGTTTGAAGAGCTGAAACTATTGCATTCGATTCTAGTAACTAAAATTTTTCTTTTGCTTCGAATTTGTCAATTCTTGTTCAACAGAAATAGTTTATTTTGATGAATTGATAAATGCTACTGTTTCTGTAATTGGAGAGAATGTAAATCACATATTTGATTGTTACCTTGAGATAGTGATGTTTTATTTATGATTTTTACAGTACTTGGATGATAATAAGCAGTTAATTATGGCCATACTGGAGAATCAAAACATGGGGAAGTTTGCTGAATGTGCCTCGTGAGTGATGAACTAACTAGAATGCTCACTTTTCTTTGTTTCATTATGGCAGGGATGGCATGATATGAGTACTAATTATTTTTTTTTTACTTTCATTGATGGATAAGATTGCACGACCCTAACAGATAGGCCTTTCAAAATGTTATTTAATTACTTGGTAAATGATTTGCATAGCTGAGCCCATTCACTGAGAAACTTTATACAATAAATAGTTCATTCCTGGTCCTCAACCTGTCTGGTTCCTGATTTATTCACTTTTCCTTACTTTTTTGCCCTCTCTCTGGTTGGGGCCTTGAGGGGATGGTTGCAGATTATATTCCAAAAATGGCATCATGGTAGAGATATTTTTACCATTGTTGTTGTCTTTATTCTCATTTGTTGAAGTTATTGTTTTGTTGAATTTAAAATGATGTCATGTTGATGACTCAAGTAGAAGTGCTAGTTTTCTGATAAGCCTTCAATTTTGAGTATTCTGACCTCTTAGACATACCATGATGCTATGGAAGAAGAGTAATTGAGTGATAAGGAACACGTCAACAATTATAGAGAATTGCATCAGCTATCATGACCTTTAAGTATGCTAATCTATTTTCTAACTTTGAAAGTTTGAAGTCCATTTCAAAACCTGAAAACTCATTGTGGATATGGTTCATTTAAAACTAGTATTGGGTGTTTTGGAAAAGAATATTAGTATTTGAATAAATGGAAGGTAAACAAGTGAGGCTACAGGCAAATGTCAGTCATGTTAGGTTTGTCACTAAATGGAAAACCTCTTGCTGTAATTCTAGGTAGAATCTCTCAGTTTACTAACATTTACAGTTTATTAGTGATCTATACTGGCATGAATTTTATTTAGCTCTGAGCAAGGTCGTTATTGATTACATTGTTAGTAAAAAAGTGACTGTTACACGGAGAACAAGTTCTGCAGGGTCATGTATGATGTTGTAGAACCTAGGCCAATGATGAACATGCTCAAAAATTGAAGGTTATTCGTTCAAAATTTTTGACATGTTAAGAGTACACGGGGATGTGATAAATTAATGCCATTGGCTTATTGGTTTTTCAGCTATGTGGCAATTTTATGACAATTGACACTTCAAAATTGCTCCTTTTTTTTTCTACTGGTAATGGAACAAAGCATCTATGTTTCATGTATTTTCTTTTCTCTAATCTAATATTCTGCAGTATCCCAGGTTTTTCGTTTCTGAATAAAAATGAAAATTTGCTGGGTTCTTTTGTTGGTTCTCTTTTTTGAATAAGGGAATAACTGCTATTATCTGCAACTTCACTGTACCTTTACATGTGTATTGGTATATTTAGTATATGATGTTCCAAATGTTTCAGGTATCAAGCCCAGCTGCAGCAGAACTTGATGTATCTAGCTAGAATAGCTGATGCTCAGCCACAAGGGACAGCAATGCCTTCCCAGGTGAGATTTTTTTTTCTCTATGATATTCCAAGAAAAAGACACAAGATTTTGCCAAATTTCCTGTTGAATTCAGTCACAATTGCAGGTGCCTCCTCAGTCTACAGTGCAACAGGAGTCTTACATGCAGCCGTCTCAGTTTGCAATGTCTCAGCAGCCGCTGTATTTCACTCCAAAGCCACCTTTCCAGATGACTGATCAGCAGCAGCTGCAGCTGCCGCTGCATCTCCAACAGCAACAACACCTTGCCCAAGGACAGATGCCAATGAGACCCTAAACCCATGATGGAGCTACTGATGGATGAAAGCCGATGATACTAACTCATATAGCTATGCCATCTTTGGCTATTACACTTGAGCCTTTATAGTTTGGACTTAAAGTACTGTTTCATCTCTGTAGGCTAATTTTCTATCTATGCATGTGAAAAAGCAACTTCTTTTTGCTCCATATTTGCAACCACGTGTACTCTTTTGAGACCTGCTGAAGACTTGAGTATGCAATGTAATGAACATCAATATTGTTGCCTTCTGTGCCTGGTCCATAGATTTTTACTAGGTCAAAGCTTTTATGATGAAATGATATGACACATTAACTTTTATATGATTTTACAATAAATTTAAATATTAATATATTTATGTAATGAACATCAATATTGTTGCCTTCTGTGCCTTGTCCATAGATTTTTACTAGGTCAAAGCTTTTATGATGAAATGATATGACACATTAACTTTTATATAATTTTACAATAAATTTAAATTTTAATATATGAAACTCGTGTTAATTTCATTTTACGCAATTTCAATTTAAGATTAGACCATATTTTATTTTTCAAAATTATTCATGTCCAAATAAAAAGAGGGTTCAATTTTTGTTTGCTAGTAATCATTTTTCTCTTTTTCTTCTCTAATTTATTCTTGAAAATTTATTACCAAGAGTATTTTTGAAAATTTACAGATTTTGTTAATTTTTATTGAACTTCAAATCAAATTGTAAATGTTATTTGATAAAAGGATTATTTAGGCTAGAGTTATTCTTTTGATATTTATAGGTTTCATTGTTTTTACAATACTAATAATTAGTACAATTAGTTATTTTAATAATTGTTTATTAGTGAAGGTCAAGTTTAATTTTGATATTGGCAGTCAAATCGAAAACCACTAATATTTTAATTAAATAGTTGGAAAATCCTAGGGTGCATAGGGAATTTCACCCTTAACGCCCAAGTTATACACAGAGAATCCTCTCTTAAAACTTTTACAAAGTTATGCTCTTAAAGATATTAGGGATGAAACTCACAAGCTTTACAAGCTTACACTAGAAAGAAAGACGGCAAGAATATAAGAGAAAATGTAAACCAAATTGTAAGCTCTTTAAAGATGTCTTGGATTCTCAAGTGTGACAAAAGTCTTAGAAGCGTTTGAGAATTCCCCCTTTTATAGACTTAAGCCATTGTCCTTGTATCTCTCAAAAAAAACAAAGATCAAATAGTACATATAACTGTTGGATTTTCTGTAGATTTTGTTGACAAGTTAGAAACGTGCGTTTCATTCCATGGAATGGGCATTCATCTTCCTTAGTCTATGAATTTTTTTATTTTCAAATAATGGGATGGGCGCCATATGTGGAACGAGCATGCAAGTCTCTTCTATCTGAAATTCATTTTCTTTGTTCGTGGTAAAATAGGCATTCCTCTTATGGGAATGGTCGTGCAACTCTTTACTGTTTGAAATTCAATTTTGCATTCTTGAATGAATGTTGATTCTCTTCTATTTGAATCTTTAATTTTCATTTCAGATAGAAACATTCATTCATCATTTAGGAATGGCTGTTCCTTGAGCTTCTGCGCACATGGACTTGAGAGCTAACTTTTTGTGGCGTGCGGATCATTGAAACCTTTGGAAAGAATTTAAAAATTCAAGTCCACAAATTTTGGAACGGGTATGCTAAGTTGAGAACGGACATGCATGAAAACTTACTTCTTATGGCACGAAGATTGTAGAATCCTCCAAAATTCAATTATTCAAATTTTCCAAGTTGAAAATTGTGCTACTTGTGCCAGATATTGTAAAAATAAGTTTGGTCCAAAACGGGCAGCCAAATGGATACTAGTGTGATGCTGGCTTCTATCCAGTTGATGTAGCAATGGAATGCCATGCATGGAATGGTCTTGTGAAAGTGTTCTATCTAAAATTGCATCAGTTGGAATGTGCATTCCTTTTGCAGAACTAGTGTTCCACGAATTTTGCCCTGAAATACACCAATAAGCACTATGAAATACTTCACAGGACTTCACGTTAATAATATAAACAAATACAAATGATTAAGTAATAATTAAGTTTTGGTATAATTAAAATATTCACATGTGGATAAAATAATTTTTAATCCCAACAATGGTTTTAGAGCGCACCATAACAAAAATTGTTGAAGAACATGAAAGAAACGATTTTGAAAAACCCTCCTTTTTTTCATCGGAAAAGATATTATTGATATTACTAAAAAAAAAGAAACCCCAGTACAACAGTAGAACACAAATAAGGTGAGGGGAACCTTATAGAGCAAAAAACTCAAAAAGATCCTAGGAGAAGCTAGCCAATCAAACACAATGAGTACAAGATGTTCATACAAATGAAACACAATAATGGTCTCTGGCGAGGTGCAACACTGAATTAGACTATAGAGACCCGATGGACATACTAGCAAAATTACTGTCTTCCTACAGCACTAAAAGACCCTCCTTTATTGATGTGCGATGAGTATACTGTAACACCCTTATATCATATATATATATATATATATTACATATATTTTTTATATATAAAATATATATATAGAATATAAGAATACTACAATAATTCACTGTAGAACTGCTCTTATTTAATACCAAAAATTAAATCTTTTGAAAGATTTAATCTTATAAGCACATTATCATAAGTTTGTATAACCATTAAAAAAATCAATTTGAAATATAGTTTGATTAATTTATTAAAAAAATATCTAAAAAAATTTCATCAGAGTTTTGTCTGTAATTTCAGTAAATCCCAAAATCAACATAACTCAACCTACATTAGAAAATACACTCCCAAAATTTCTATTTAACAAATCCTTAACTACTTTAGTTCACAACCAAATTTACAACAGATAAATAAGGATTAATTTATATGTTACATAATATTATAGTACCTTGTTACCAAAAACACATTTTTACATAATATTTGTAATGTACCATATCCAAAATACAGTAGGAACAAAATTTAATGCAATGCAGTGTAGCACCAACAAGATGAGTCTCGTGGCAGGCCTTTCTAACTTCAACATCAATTACAAACTTATACCTGCTCCGATCTATCATGGCTTTCCTCTCTCTACTATGTTATATACGTGATTAAATCTAATTGTGTTAAGCTAAAAACTTAGTGATGCATACTTTGATAACATCAAGTTTTTAGAAAAATAAATATTCTTATATTTACACAAAATACCTACTTCTTTAAATGAAAGTACAATAATCAAATATCAATTTATAATTTTATAATTCATATAATAATATAAACATTACACAACAATACACATTGGGACATTGTACCACCTTTATTACACAAAATTCATTTATCTTATCATAGAGTACAACGCTTAGTTAAATAATGTATCATCTCATAAATCATACAAACACATCAACACAGCACAACAATACAAGTTAGGCCCAACAATTCTGACAGAGCTGTATTTTGACTAATATTTTAGATAATTCTAATCATATTTTTAATTTTTTTTTAATTGAATTTTAATATGTTTTTTCTTTGTTAAAGTTAGAATTTATCATATTCCTGCTTGGAAATGTCAAAATATAAGATTTTGATTAAAAGTTGAGAAAAATTAAAGAAAAAGGTACAAAAAGGCAAAAGAAGTTAAGACCCATGCCCGTGGCACTTAATGATATGCCCATGGACTTCAATTAGGACCTGTCAAAGAAGATCTACAAGCAAATTTAATCCTACTATTGTGGCTTTCCATTTCCATGCCCATGGGAACCAAACAACTGTTGTCCTGACATATTATGTGATTTTCAGACTTGGACAAATTTGACCTTTGAAATTTTACTTGAGATTTTAACAATCTTAGAGTTCCAGAATGAGAAAGTGTTGTTCATGAAGTTTTTAGAAGATATCTCAAACTTTTCAAAATAGTCTTACTTGTATAAATCCGAGTTCATTTGTGCCACTAAACAACTATGTAAAGTTAGAATTATGAATCAAGATCGAAATAGGACTTCTATTCAGACATGTTTACTTCAAAATGCCATAACTTGAGATTCTGACATCCAAATTAAGTGATTCAAAAGCCTAAATTCTATACACTTTGAGAGATACAATTTTCTGAAAATCCCAAGATCAGATTTGAACTTTATCAGATATAAAAATTGCTTCAAAATTTCTGCGCGAAATTTATATCTTTCTTATCTTGTTAGGATTTGTTTTCCTTTAATTAAATTTGACTTCTTTTTCAATTGAAAATCTTCTAAACCTATCCTAACCTTTTTGTACTTGTAAAAGAAGTTCTCTAAGCCCCTATAAATACCCTAAACCTTCCTCACAATTGGTACATCAATTTTAGAGATTAATTTTCCAGATTTTAGGTTAGAGGTAGCTTTGAGGAGAAGAGAGAATTTTGTTCAAGATCCATTTAAGTTCAAAACGATTCATTCTTTCCAAAATTAGATGTTTCTAGTTTGTTTCTTTTAATTTTATGTCTTCTATCTTCTACTCTTTCTTTTTAGTTTTAATTTCAATCATGAGTAACTAAAAATCCTATAGGGTCTAACTTTTCCTATTTGATTTATGTATGGAGTAATTATTTAATTTAATTCAACTGAAGTTTGCTATTGATTATTTTGATATCTTTAATTTTAATGGTTTGATTATTTAACAAATAATTGATTGATCTAAGGTATTATATGATGGAGCAAGAGTAGAACCACAATATTAGTTCAAGGAGGTAATAATCCAAGATTAAAGTTTGCATCTAGAGATAGGGTAAACATTTAAGATGTTGATAAAAAAAAGTTACTCATAAATCATAACGAGTTAGCTTTATTTGCTTGTGATCACGAGGGTTGACACAATATTAAGTTCAATATTAGGTTTAATACTTAAGAGATACTAAGTCTTAATTTAAGAGAACCCAACCAATAATCTAGAGTAGATTTAGATTGAATCAATACTTTAGGAAATTCATAGTTAATTAATAAGGATAGGTTTAACTATATTGCCAAAAGTATTAGATTTAATTTCAAATTTTAGTTTAGCTTGATCATTAGATAGTTTTAGTTTTCAATTCACATCAATTTAACATCCAAATAATAGTTAATTTAATTATTTAGTACTTAGGATACCATTCCTCATAGGAACGATACTCTACTCACTACTTTATTATTTGATTACGACCTGTGCATTTGCATATAGCTAAGCTACGCCCTAACAAATTCCCTGCATAATATTTAGGTTCCAAAAGATTAACTTTGCTCATCGTGACACCAGGGATCTAGGTATCATATATATCACCCGAAGGCCGTCTCCTTTTAACACTGGGAGTCAAAATGTCAAATATATCATCCGAAGACTGCCCCCTATTGACCTCGAGGGCAGAGTGTCAAATATATCACCAAAGGCTGCCCTATCAACACCAAGGATCTGAGTGTCAGATATATCGCTCGAAGGTCGTCGTCTTTCGATACCGAGGATCAAAGTGTCATAAATATATCACCTGAAGACCAACCCCTATCGACAGCAGTGTGCCAAAATTAATATTCTGAAATAAATAATTGCACAGGGTAAACAAACATACAAAGTCATATTATATGTCATATTCTCATTTCATTTCACATTTTTCACATATTTCACATAATCAACTCATTTCATGATCACTTTCATATCTCACCATATTTCATGAATATTTCACAATTCACATTTCTCTTCCACTTCCACATTACATTATTCTCACAGCAATAATAATATTCCTCTTTTAAATATTTCCAATGTAACACTCCTATACCCCGTATACGCACACTACATACTACTACTCCTGTAATATATGTATACCGAATATAGGAGTGCCACGGTTTATAATAAGCAAACCAAACTTTCAATTTAACAACATTATAAGAAAACTTAAAACATTCAAATTATATTATAAATTACAATAGATAAAACGTTCATTTGATACGCAGCAGAAAATGTAGCGGTATTTACATATATAAATACATCAAAATCCATGTTTATAAAACAAAAAAAATATATACATGTTTGGCAGTTTGTCTCTGATCTTTAAGCCCGCAATCAACACTTCAAAATCTAGACTCAACTTGGTCTAGCTGAACTCTCTGGTTCTACCCTGTCACCTGCGCGATGAACCACAATCGCGCTAAGCCAACGGCTTAGTAGTACAAACCACAATAACAATATGCTTTAATGCAATGTCAATGTCACACATTCAAGTAATAGAGATCATATTAAACAAATGCTATATTCCATAACAATACATTTCATTATCTTATTTAATTGTTTTACTATTTATTATTCACATTGAAACAAAGACAAGCATGGGCCCAAAAAGGATCTAATATGCTATTCAAAATTCAGAGTTACTGCTTTGGTCCATAATCACAATCATCAAGCCCGTAGGCGATACATATATATCTATCCATGGATAGTGTAAAAAACCTAGTCTCTTGGACCTCAACCCGGCTAGACCCTAGGGCCCCGGTCTCTTGGTCCTAAACCCGGCTAGAATGTTACTGTTTTTGAGGCTTACGACCCAGTCTTTTCACCCCCAAAAACATCATATTTCACATTTATCAGCTGGACTCGGCTTACGACCCGGTCTTTTCACCTGTCCAGCAATTCATAGGCATGCTGCCAAACTCAGAACTCTGAAAATTGAATAACATATTAAGCACACAATTATTTCATTTATCTCTTTATTCAATCTCTTTCTCAATTCATTTCTCATAATTAAACTAGGCAATCATGCCCCAATTATTTCATTTGCATTATCATAGCCAACAATAATGGCTTCACATTTCATCATATCTCAATTGACATTAAAGCAATTCAGCATGAAAGTATACATAACCAAATGCATTGAACATACATTTTGAATGATCATCATATCTTTCACATTATACAATCATAACATTAATCCAATATATTAACAATGTAATAAATTACTTAACACATTTACAACCAAATGTGTTAAGTCTCAAAATCATGTAAATGTATGCAATCATGTAAGTTTGTACTTACCTCAATAACAACTCACACCAATCTATACACTTCCTCTTCCAAGAATTCTTCACTACTAGGATTAGGGCAATTCAACCTCTTCACAACCTAATTCAAAAGGAATAATACACACTTATTTAAAAATACACATGAATTTCAATACAATTATTCACCTATTAGTCTCATACTAGACCCATATATCACAAATACAAGCCAAAACCACTAACTAGGACCCCACGGTCATGGCCTCACAACCCCACGGTCGTGGGTTAGAAAATGAATATGTCCAATTTGCTTAACACCCCCACGGTCGTGGCATCCAATGCTTTAAACTTTATTAAACACAAACATCTTGAAGATCTACCAAAAATAATTGATCAAAAACAATATTTGCATCAATTACCAATTTTACAACTCTTACTCATCCAACACCAAACCTAATTCCTTCTCTTCAATTCAACCCCAAAATCACAATCAAATATACCCAACACACTCAAACACACCACAATCAAACATATTCATACCATCAACAATTAATCATCCAACTCAAATACAACTTAAAATAAAACAAGGGAATCAAGTGGAAACTTACCAAAGTTGATGAAATTTCTTAGATTTCCAACTTGATCACTTGAAATCTTCTTCAATTTTGAGCTTGGAAAACAAAAACTCTCTTTCTCTCTATTGCTTTGTGATGCCCGGCCAACCAAAGAAAGAAGAAGAAAATGAAGAAGAAAAAGAGACAAAGTCAAACTCTTATTCTCCACTTAAACCTCCACCAAGCAAATAATATTAAAATAATCTAAAATATCCTCTTCCACTCATTAATTTTCCTTTTAATTAATTTAATTAATTATAAATAATTAATTTATCTTCTTTTGACTTCCATTAGTTTGACTTGTATATGTTATATATATCACTATATATATAACATATACACTCTCCTCTTCTTATCTTTTATCTCTTTCCATATAAACATATACACTTATAACACTTAATCCAATTATAACAATAATACCAAAAATTTTAGGATATACTTTGGGATATTACAATTCTCCCCCTCTAAAAGGAAATTTCGTCCTCGAAATTACCTGATATCAAGTCTGAAAAAGTTGAGGATACTGATCTCGCATCGCTTGCTCACTCTCCGAAGTTGCCTCTTCCTTTGCATGATTATTCCAAAGAACTTTCACAAGTGGCACTTTCTTATTTCTCAACTCTTTCACTTCATGTGCCAAAATAGCAACTGGTTCTTCTTCAAAAGTCAGATCTGGACTCACCTCAATAGATTCAACTGGCAGAACATGAGATGGATCTGATCTGTATTTCTGCAGCATAGAAACATGGAAGACATTGTGAATTCTATCCAACTCAGGCAGTAAAGCAAGTCGATAAGCAACTGGTCCAACTCTTTCTAATACTTCATAAGGTCCAATAAAACGAGGACTTAGCTTCCCTTTTCTGCCAAATCTCAAAATCTTTTTCCAAGGAGACACTTTCAAAAATACTTTATCTCCAACATCAAACTCTATGTCTCTCCTCTTCAAATCTAAATAAGATTTCTGTCGATCTGAAGCTGCTTTCAACCGATCCTGAATTATCTTCACTTTCTCTTCTGTTTCTTTAATCAAATCAAGACCAACCAATTTACCTTCTCCAACTTCATTCCAACATAGAGGCGTCCTACATCTTCTACCATATAATGCCTCATATGGTGCCATTTCAATACTGGATTGATGACTGTTATTATAAGCAAATTCCACAAGTGGCAAAAATCTGTCCCAACTTCCAGAAAAATCAATGACACAGCTTCTCAACATATCTTCTATAATCTGTATCACTCTCTCTGACTGCCCATCTGTCTGCGGATGAAAAGCAGTGCTAAAGTGCAATTGAGAACCCAAAGCACCATGTAAACTCTTCCAAAACCTTGAAGTAAACCGGGGATCTCGATCAGACACTAAAGAAATTGGGACTCCATGCCACTTCACTATCTCACTGATATACAGCTCAGCTAACTTCTCCAGAGAATAGTCCATTCTAACTGGAAGAAAATGAGCTGTCTTCTTCAACCGATCAACAATCACCCAGATAGCATCATGCTTCTTCTGAGTCAATGGCAAACCAGTCACAAAATCCATTGTCACTCTTTCCCATTTCCATTCAGGCACTGACAAAGGTTGAAGCAACCCTGTTGGAACTTGATGCTCAGCTTTCACCCTCTGACAAGTGAGACACTTGGATACAAATTCCGCAATGTCTCTCTTCATACCTGTCCACCAATAATGTTGCTTCAAATCCTGATACATCTTTGTACTTCCAGGGTGCATAACAAAAACCGACTGGTGTGCTTCCTCTAAAATAATCTTTCTCAATCTTGCATCATCAGGAACACACAATCTATCTTTGAACCAAAGGCTACCATCGCTTCTCACATGGAATTCTCGGCTCTCTCCATTTTGGCAATCTGACACAACTTTCTGAATTTTCTCATCAACCAATTGAGCCTTTTTTAATCTGATCCAACAATACCGGTCTCAACTGCAATTGAGCTAACAATGCACCATCATCACATGATTCAAAACTAGCATGCAACGCCCTCAACTCAATAAGCAACGAGAGCGAATAAGCAGTCAAACCTGCTAAAGACTTCCGACTCAAGCCATCAGTAACAACATTTGCCTTACCAGGATGATAATCAATCAAACAATCATAGTCCTTCATCAATTCCAACCATCGTCTTTACCAAAGATTAAGCTCTCTCTGAACACCCAAATATTTCAAACTCTTATGATCCGTGTAAACACTTCTCTCCATACAAGTAGTGTCGCCAAATCTTCAATGCAAACACTATAGATGCTAACTCCAAATCATGCGTCGGATAATTAAGCTCATGTGGCTTCAACTGCCGAGAAGCATAAGCTACGACTCTATCCTCTTGCATCAAAACACATCCTAAACCATTATGTGAAGCATCACTGTAAATCACATATGGTTTATCTTCCACAGGTAAAGTAAGAACAGGAGCTTGAGTCAACATTTCCTTCAACTGCTCAAAACTAGCTTGACACTAATCTGTCCACACAAATCTAACTCCCTTTCAAAGTAATCTGGTGAGTGGAGTAGCTATCAAAGAAAAACCTTTCACAAAGCGTCGATAATAGCCTGCCAAACCCAGAAAACTTCTAACTTTGGTTACAGACTTTGGTGGATTCCAATTCAAAATGGCCTCAACTTTACTCGGATCAACTCTTATACCATCTACTGAAACTATATGACCGAGAAAAGTTACTTGATCAAGCCAAAACTCACACTTTGACAGCTTAGCATACAATTGCTTCTCTCTCAAAGTCTGCAACACAATTCGCAAATGCTTGTCATGATCTTCTTCATTACACGAATATTCCAAAATATCGTCAATGAAGACCACCACAAACTGATCCAGATAGGGCCTAAACACCTTATTCATCAAATCCATGAAAGCTGCAGGTGCATTAGTCAATCCAAAAGGCATTACCAAAAACTCATAATGCCCAAATCTTGTGCGAAAAGCTGTCTTAGGAACATCTTCAGCTCTGACTCTCAACTGATGGTACCCTGATCTCAAATCAATCTTGGAAAACACTGCTGCTCCCTTCAACTGATCGAAGAGATCATCTATCCTAGGCAAAGGATACTTATTCTTGATAGTTACCTTATTCAATTGCCTATAATCGATGCACAACCTCAAAGTACCATCCTTCTTCTTTACAAACAAAATAGGAGCTCCCCACGGAGAAACACTAGGGTGAATAAACCCTTTATCCAACAATTCTTGCAACTGCACCTTCAACTCTCTCAACTCAGCAGGTGCCATTCGATAAGGAGTAATAGAGATGGGAGTGGTATCAGGCAACAAATCAATACCAAACTCAACCTCTCTCTCAGGGGGTAACTCTGGCAACTCCTCAGGAAACACATATGAGAATTCAGCAATTGTGGGTATACTATCAAGTTGAGAACCCACTACTCTGGTATCCATAACATGAGCAAGATAAGCATCACACCCTTTTCTAATCAACTTCCTAGCTGTAACAGCTGAAACAAACAAGGATGCAAGTTGTCTCTGCTCACTAGATACCATCACACTTCTACCATCACTGGTTCTCAAGGTAACATACTTCTTTTGACAGTCTACCACAGCTCCATGCTTAGACAACCAATCCATACCTAAAATCAAATCATACTCCTTAAAAGGCATTTCAATCAAATCACCCAAAAACTCCTCTCCTTGCACCACAACTGAACTATCACAATGCACCTTGCTAACAACCACACTATGCCCTAAAGGATTTGTCACCAACACATCAAATCCTAAGGACTCTGAATGCAATTTAGACACAGGCAAGATAGATGCACTTATGTATGAATGAGCAGATCTTGGATCAATCAAAGCAAGAACTGAAATGCCAAATAAAGAAAATGTACCCGCAATGACTGCTGAAGCATTTGGCTGCCTCTGCATCACATACACTCGCTGAGAAGACCCAGCCTCATCTGGCCTACTGCCTCCGGATGTAGAGCCTCCTCTCTGACTGATCCCAAGTCAACCACCTCTACTAAAACCTCTGCCCCCTCGACCACTTTTGCTAACACTAGGTCGAGAAGCTGCAGAATCTACCTGCCTATGCTCCTGCATCTCAGGACAATCTCTAATGAAATGGTCAGGCGATCCACATTTAAAACACACAGCTGATCCACCAATCTTCCAACAAACACCCTCATGTATCCTACCACAATGAACACATGTAGGTGGAGTAGATCTCTGAACCACTGGAGTCGGAGCACTAGCTACAGAAACTGTAGGTCTCGGCCTCTGCTTCTGATACTGAACTGACCTACCCAACTGCCTCTGGCCCCTACTGACTCTCGGAACAAAACTTCCTCAGCCTCTCTTTATAGATGAAGACTCTGCCTCAAACTGAGATCTCCTAATTCTGGTCTCCTCCCCGGTTGCAGCTGCTGCAATACCCTGTGCTCTCTCAACACTTCTAGCTGCTGCAACCAATTGAGAAAAGTCCTGGTACCGAGAACCAGCAACAATGCACATAATAGAGGGCCTTAACATTTTGCAACTTCTAGGGCCCCAGTCTCTTGGTCCTCAACCCGGCTAGACTGTTACTATTTTTGAGGCTTACGACCTAGTCTTTTCACCCCAAAAACATCATATTTCACATTTATTAGTTGGACTCGGCTTACGACCCGGTCTTTTCACCTGTCCAGCAATTCATAGGCATGCCGCCAAACTCAGAACTCTGAAAATTGAATAACATATTAAGCACACAATTATTTCATTTATCTCTTTATTCAATCTCTTTCTCAATTCATTTCTCATTTCATTTCCCATTTCATTTCTCATAATAAACTAGGCAATCATGCCCCAATTATTTCATTTGCATTATCATAGCCAACAATAATGGCTTCACATTTCATCATATCTCAATTGACATTAAAGCAATTCAGCATGAAAGTATACATAACCAAATGCATTGAACATACATTTTGAATGATCATCATATCTTTCACATTATACAATCATAACATTAATCCAATATATTAACAATGTAATAAATTACTTAACACATTTACAACCAAATGTGTTAAGTCTCAAAATCATGTAAATGTATGCAATTATGTAAGTTTGTACTTACCTCAATAACAACTCACACCAATCTATACACTTCCTCTTCCAAGAATTCTTCACTACTAGGATTAGGGCAATTCAACCTCTTCACAACCTAATTCAAAAGGAATAATACACATTTATTTAAAGATACACTCATACTAGACCCATATATCACAAATACAAGCCAAAACCACTATCTAGGACCCCACGGTCGTGGCCTCACTACCCCACGGTCGTGGGTTAGAAAACGAATATGTCCAATTTGCTTAACACCCCCACGGTCGTGGCATCCAAGGGCCACGGGCGTGGCATCTATTTTGCTTCTGTTACGGACCAAACTCATGTATTCTATGCTTTAAACTTTATTAAACACAAACATCTTGAAGATCTACCAAAAATAATTGATCAAACACAATATTTGCATCAATTACCAATTTTACAACTCTTACTCATCCAACACCAAACCTAATTCCTTCTCTTCAATTCAACCCCAAAATCACAATCAAATATACCCAACACACTCAAACACACCACAATCAAACATATTCATACCATCAACAATTAATCATCCAACTCAAATACAACTTAAAATAAAACAAGGGAATCAAGTGGAAACTTACCAAAGTTGATGAAATTTCTTAGATTTCCAACTTGATCACTTGAAATCTTCTTCAATTTTGAGCTTGGAAAACAAAAACTCTCTTTCTCTCTATTGCTTTGTGATGCCCGGCCAACCAAAGAAAGAAGAAGAAAATGAAGAAGAAAAAGAGACAAAGTCAAACTCTTATTCTCCACTTAAACCTCCACCAAGCAAATAATATTAAAATAATCTAAAATATCCTCTTCCACTCATTAATTTTCCTTTTAATTAATTTAATTAATTATAAATAATTAATTTATCTTCTTTTGACTTCTATTAGTTTGACTTGTATATGTTATATATATCACTATATATATAACATATACACTCTCCTCTTCTTATCTTTTATCTCTTTCCATATAAACATATACACTTATAATACTTAATCCAATTATAACAATAATACCAAAACTTTTAGGTTATACTTTGGGATATTGCATCCAATCATCTTAATTTATTAATTTTTAAAGTCCAAAACAATATTCTAATCACAATTTGATACTGCACATAAAATTAGTAAGTAATTTCATTCAAAAGAAAAACAATATTCTTTAAAAATTCCAACACAAATTATTTCAAATATGAAAACTTTAAGCAAATGCTATCAAAGTATGTACAAACATTCATTTGCTCCAAAATCCAACCAATTCCAGTTTCCAAACTTCAATTCAAAAAGTCCTAAACTTTGCCTTTCACTTCAATTATGCTTATCCACTCCTAAGCCAAACAAAAGTCCAATCCTTCAATTAAAATCATACTCATACATAATTTATACAAAACAACCATTAATTATTCTAAATTTAACTAAAATCCAATAAAATCCTAACTTTACAAACTTTCGTATTCCAAACTTCTTCCAGCAAACTTATTTTCATCATCTAACCACTAAACCAACATATACCCATCAAAATAACTTTATAACTATCCACTTTAACAATTAAAATAATTTCTATAACTAACCCAAATGTTCACATAATCTAAAAATTGAAAAATCTAAGCTTAAATATGAAGAATACTTACTTAAGCCTTGATTAATCTTAAAAATCCACTTAAAACCCTTGGATTTCTAGTAAATTTTGGTGTGTTGGGGTTTTCTCTTTGTCGAAAAGATGATTGTGAGGAATTACTACCTCTTGAACCCCAATTTGGACCATTTTGCTTTCATTGCTGACTTCTCCTATTCTTTGGAAAGGATCTATCATTTTCTTCTCGAGGGGGTTCCCTGGGAGTTTTGCCCTCTCCTACTTTTAGAGTGGTATGATGGCAAAGTCTAAGAGAGAAAGTATGCCTCTTTTTTTGTAAAAAGGCAATTTACTTAAAATCTCTCTTTCTCTCTCTCTAAATTCGGCCAAAAGGGTGAAGGAAAAAGAAGATGAAAATATTTTGACAAATTTCCATTCTTATCCCTTTAAATACTCTTAATTAATTAATTATATATTATATATTTTTCTTTAATTTCCAACCATAAATATTTTCCTTCTTACTTTGACTTTTAATTATTTATTCATTTTTACTTTTTAAAGTTAAATATGTAAATATGGATGTGTGTATATATTATGTATATCTAGTGTATATATATCATGTATCTTTCTTCCAACATACTTAGTTATCTCTTTATATCAATTATTTTAATGTATATAAAAATTATGGATGTTACATTTTATGTGTTGTGTTGATGTGCTTATATAATTTAAGAGATGATAAATTATTTAACTGAGTGTTGTACTCTAAGATAAGATAAATGAATTTTATGTAATAAATGTAGTACAATATCTCAATGTGTATTGATTTGTAATGTTTATATTATTATATGAATTATGAGATTATAAACTGATATTTGATAATTGCACTTTTATTTAAAGATGTAGGTATTTTGTGTAGTAAATAAAGGAATATTTGTTTTTCTAAAAATTTGATGTTATCAAAGTATGTACCACTGAGCTTTTAGCTTAGCGTGGTTAAATTTAATCGCGTAGGTGATAGAGTAGAGAGGGAAGCCATGACATATCAGAGTGCGCATAAGTTTATAATTGATATTGAAGTTAGAAAGGCCTACCATGAGACTCATCTTATTGGTGCTACACTGCATTGCATGTAAATTTTACTCCTAATGTATTTTGGATATAGTACATTACAAATATTATGTAAAAATATGTTTTTGGTAACAAGAACTATAATATTATGTAACATATAAATTAGTCATTATTTGTGCTGTAAATTTATTTATGAACTAAAGTAGTTAAGGACTTGTTAAATAGAAATTTTGGGAGTGTATTTTCTAATGTAGATTGAGTTATATTAATTTTGAAGTTTACTGAAATTACAGATAAAACTCCGACAAATTTTTTTCAGAGATTTTTTTTATAAATTAATCAAACTATATTTCAAATTGATTTGTTTAATTGTTATGTAAACTTATGATAATGTGCTTATAAGATTAAATATTTGAAAAGCCTTAATTTTTGGTATTAAATAAGAGCGGTTCTACAGTGAATTACTGTAGTATTCTTGTATTCTACATATATTTTTTACATAAATAGGATATATATATTGTACATATGTAAGATATAAGGGTGTTAAAATTTATGTTGGTATTAAGTAATTAAATATTATATATTTTTCTTCAATTCCTAACCATAAATATTTTTCTTCTTAATTATTTATTTATTTGTTTATTTTTACTTTTTAAACTTAAATACGCAAATATGGATGTGTGTATATATCATGTATATCTAGTGTATATATTATGTTTGTATTATATATCTCTATTCCAACATACTTAGTTATCCCTCTATATTAATTATTTTAATATATATATATATATAAATTACGAATGTTACATATATGGTCTTTATAATATTTTTCTTTTTTCTTTTAACATTCTAATCCTACATACAGATATTTATATGTGATATGAAAAAAGAATAGAAAAGGAAAGGGATGAAATCGGTATAAATTGTATAAAGATATTTATGTGTGATATAAAAAATAATAGAAAAGTAAAGGAATGAAATTGGCATAGATTGTATTTGATTTAATATCAGTTGAGTTTTGATTTTGTTGGTTTGATTTAATTAATTTGACATATTTAAATATTATTTTACTACTTCTAATTATTTTATTTTGTGTTTATAAATGTGGTGGTGTCCCACTCAATGGTGGGACCCATAACATAAAAAGTTGAAAAAAAGGAAAAGTAAGTTGTTCAAGCAAGTTGTTCAATTGGATAGCTTGGTCCACCTCCACCTAATTGCAATTTGCAAACTGCATAAACAACGCGGTGGGAAGGCCGATCCCATTCAACTCAAGACATAGTTATTGAAAGAAAAAAATTATAGAGAGAGATAGTAAGAGATTTTAAGAGAGAGAGAGAGAAAATTATTTGTGTGAGATAATATTTTTTGTGAGTGATCAAATAGTGAGATTTTATTTTGCGTGTTTGGAAAATACTTACCACTATTTTGAATTTATCTCAATTGTGAGTATTGTAAATCTATAATATTTTATAGAAAAGTCTTTCTCTTGTAATCCTACTATTTATTAGTGGAAGAAATTATTCGGAGTTTGTCCTATAGACGTAGCCTAAATAAAAAGGTGAATCACGTTAAATATTGATATCTTTCTTTTTCCTAATTATTTTTATTTTCTCAATTTTATTTATTTATTATCAATTTGCCTCATGCCCACTAATCTCGCTGAGCTAAAATTTTATTTTTTGGCATTTATTTTTCCTAACAACTGGTATCGGAGCCAGATTGTTAAAGTATTTGTAATTTAAAAATAGAAGAGTCAAATAATATGTTATATTGACTTTTTCAAATTATTCAATTTGAAAGCCTATACTGGAAGATCTTTTGATATGCAAGGATCTTTATGATCCTATTGAAGGTGAAACAGGCAAACCAGCAAATAAATCCTACAAGAATTGGGAGAAAATGAATAGAAAGACTATGGGTACAATTAGGCAATGGATGGATAATAATATCTATCATCATGTACTTCTAAAGAATAATGTTGAGGCCTTGTGGAAGAAACTTGCCAACTTATATGAAAGAAAATCCCTACAAAATAAGACTTTTCTTATTAGAAAACATATCCATATGAGATTTAAAGATTGGAGCAGTGGCTGAACACTTGAGAGCCATTTTGAAGACATTGTAAATCACCTAACCAATCTAGAACACGTGTTGTCTAATGAATTGCAAGCTTGTTTGCTTTATGGTATTTTAATTGACAGTTGGGAGACTTTGGTGGTTTTCTTGAGTAATTTAGCTTCTGAAGGTAAACTATCTATGGATGCAATTTGTGAAAGTTTATCAAATGAAGAGACTAGGAGAAAAGATTAAGGCTCTTCTACCCACTCTGAAGCACTAGTTACTAAAAAGCGTAGTAGAAGTAGAACCAGATAGTCTCAAAATGCAGACAACCAGTCAAACAATAGTGACAAGTCAAGAGGTAGATCCAAGTCAAGAAAAGCTATCACCCGCTATTACAATGACAAGCCAAAATATGTGAAAAGATTTTGCAGGCAGTTAAAAAAGGAGCAAGAAGAAAAGAAAGAAGACAATGATATAACTTTAATTGCACTTGATGGTGATGTTGTCTTTTTCATTGGAGACAATTATTTACATCTTTATGGCCATAAAATTGAGCTTCATGTCATGAGTCTATTAAACATGAATTTTTCACATCCTCTACCAATGGTGATTTTGGCTATGTCAGAATAGGGAATGAAGCTTCAACCAAGGTTGTTGTCATGGGTAAGGTGTGCTTAAGTCCCAATACTGAGTGCAAGTTGTGATTCAATAATGTCACACATGTTCCAGAGATGCGCTCAATCTTATTTTCTTTAATACTCTTACTGATGAGGGTTGCATCAGTTCCTTTGGTTCAAAGAACTGCAAAATTACCAAAGGAATTCTTGTGTTGGCTAAAGGAAGTAGACAAGACACTATATAATTTGTGCAAGCCAAGATATGCAAAGGAGAGGTGAATGAAGTAGCAGATACTTCATTAGAGTTATGGCATAAAAGGCTTGGTCACCTAAGTGAGAAAGAAATTAGTGTTCTCACTAGAAAGAAATTTCCACTCTTGGCAGGTATAGATTAGAATATTGCATTTATTGTTTGGTTAGAAAATAACATAAAGTTGTATTTAAGATATCTCACTCTTTTAAAAGATCAAATATTCTTGAGCTAATTCAAACTGATATTTGTTTTATGAGTGATAAAACTTTTAGCGATGCTTTATATTTTGTAATATTTATTGATGATCACTCTAGAAAAGTGCGAGCTTTTGCTTTGAAATTCAAAAATCAGGTGTTAGATGTGTTCAAAATATTTCATGCCAGTGTTGAAAGAGAAACAGGAAGAAAATTAAAATATGTTCATTCAAATAATAGTGGAGAATATAGAAGTCCATTTGAGATGTATTGAAGGAGCATAATATTCCCTTAGAGAAGACAATTTCAAAGACACCTCAACAGAATGGAGTTGTTGAAAGAATAAACAGAACCATTATGGAGAGGATCCAAAATATGTTTTCTCATGCTAAACTCCTTAAGTCTTTTTGGGGAGAAGCAGTGATAATTGTAGCAGACTGGATTAACCTTTCTCCCTCAGTTCCTCTTTATGAAGACATTCCAAAAAGAGTGTGGAGGGGGAAAGATGTTTCATATGATCATTTATGAGTTTTTAGATGCTGGGCATTTGTTCATATTCCAAAAGATGAAATATCTAAGCTTGACTTCAAGGCTAAAGAATAAATCTTCTTGTGTTATGCCCATAAAGAGTTCGATAACAAGATATGGGATCCTATTAATAAGAAAATCATCAAAAGTAGAGATATGGTGTTCTTTAAAGATCAAACCATTGAAGATCGTGAGAAGCCTAAACTAGTCAAATAAAAGGTTTCAGACCTCACATCAGAGTCATCTAGCTCTGAGCAAGGTGATGTAGATAAACAAATATTAACAATGATGGTGAGCCCATTCCTGATGCTGATGAAACTAAAGAGGCAGTTAATAAGCATGGTGATTAGCCTCATCATGTACCATCAGTTGAAGTCCAATTAATAAGATCTGCCAGAAATAAAGTACCCTTCCAAAAATACTCTCCTCATGATATGTGATGCTCACTGACGGGGGAGAGCCTAAAAGCTATGAAGAGGCTATGGCATGCGATAAAAAAAATGAGTGGATGAATGCTATGCAAAATGAGATGAACTCCCACTACAAGAAATTTGATAAATAGTGACGCTTAAAATCATCATATAAACTTATATTTTCGTCATAATTTTTTTTGTAACAAAAATTCAGCGTCATGAAGATTGTCATTATAACCTCGTAATATTTTGTATATGTGACAAAATTTATTTTCGTCGCTATAACTTTAATTTTTAATGACAAAACTACATCATTGTCATAAATTATATTGCTTTTAGTGATGCCAATTTTGTCATATTTTGTGTTATTAATTTATCATTTAATATTATATTCCATCATTAAAAATAAGATTAAATATGAAAATAGCATTTGCTTAAAAAATAAATTTTCATTTGATGAAGACAATATTTGTGTCATTATATATATTAATATATAGCGATAAAATTATCGTCATAATTGTAGTATAATGTTTGCCATTTAATGTTACATTTCATCATTAAAAAATGAGATTAAATATAACAATATCATTTGTATCATCAATAAATTTTTATTTGGTGATAACAATATTTGAGTCATTATATGATTATATATAGTGACAAAATTATTGTTATAATTATAATGTGATATTTGTCATTTAATGTTTTATATTGTAATTAAAAGTGAGATTAAATATGACAATATCATTTGTGTCAATAATAAATTTTTATTTGGTGACAATAATATATATGTCATGATATATGATAATATTTAGCAATAAAATTATCATCATGATTATAGTGTAACATTTATCATTTAATATTGTAGTCATCATTAAAAGTGAGAGTAAATATGACAACATCATTTGCGTCAATAATAATTTTTTGTTTGGTGACAACAACATATATGTCATAATATATGATAATACATATAGTGACAAAACTATCGTCATGATTATAATATAAAATTTGTCATTTAATGTCATAAATTTTCATTATATATTGTGCTCTAAATGATGAAAAATTTATTTCGTCACAAAAACTTATTCTTTTGGTTATAAAATTATAATGTCATTAGATTTTTAATAATATTGTGACATATATATTGTTGCAGTGATTTTATCATAGAATGATATATTTTGTCACAAAAAATTGAACATAACATAACAAAATTATAAAATAATCACTAATTCTTTAACTTAATATGACAAAAATATTGTTGTAATTAAATCCATAACAAATCATTTGAGAGAAATTTAAATATATATATATATATATGTTATATATTAACTAAAACAAATTATCGCTTACTACTGAATACTAGTTTACTAAATCAAAATCTAAAATTTGTTAAAAAAAAAAGCCTCAAAAGAGAGCAACAAGATATAATTATTAATAACATAACGATATTATCACTTTTCAAAACTTCAAACTAGTGATGATAAATAATATTATCATGGTAAATTGAAATTCCATAACATCAAAAGTCATAGCAAATGAATATATATATCATCATTTAAATATTTTTCACTAATATATTTTTGAAAATAAATTTTTTTACCTCCAAATGCAATTGTGATAAATATAAGTATCGTCACCGTATAAGATTATAGAGATAAATGCTATTGTCGCTTTTCTAATCAATAAATTAGTGACACTAAATATTATTATCATTGTCAATTGTAATTCCATGACATCAAGCATCATATGTAACTAATATTATATTGTCATTTAAATATTTTTTCATTAATATATTTTAGGAAGAAATTTTTTACCATCAAATTCAATTTTGACAAATTTATATAACGTCATGATATATAATTATTAATGACAAAATGATATTGTCACTTTTTTTTTGTCAACAAATCAATGACGGTAATTGATATTGTTAATATAAATTACAATAATGCAAAATAAAAAATTATAGCTAATGAATATTATATAATCATTTAGAAAAAAGTTTTTTACTTCAAAATGCAATTGTGACAAATATATGTATTGTCATAATATATAATTATTAGTAATAAAATGATATGTCATTTTTATATTTAACGACTTAATGATACTAAATGATTTTGTAATTATAAAATATAATTCTGTAACGTAAAAAATTATAGCTAATGATTATTATATTGTCATTTAAATATTTTTTGACAATATGTTTTTGAAAAAAATTATTTACCTCTAAATACAATAGTGACAAATTAATATATCATCACAATATATGATTTTTAATGACAGATGATATTATCACTTTTCGAATCAATGAATTAGTCAAGATAAATGATATTATCATTGTAAATTAAAATTTTGTAACATCAAAAATAGTAGCAAGAGAATATTATATCGTTATTTAAATATTTTTCATCAATATATTTTTGAAATAAATTTTTTTACTTCCAAATTCAATTATGATGAATATATATATCGTCACAATATATGATTATCAGCGACAAAATGATATAGTCATTTTTCTATTCAACGAATTAATGACGGTGAATGTAGCATCCTAAAATTTTTGAAAATTTTTAATTTTTAAAAAATTTAATAAAATAAATCATAATTTAAAAGGATTAATTAAATTAATGGTTTTAAATGAAAAATGAAGGGATTTTAAATGAAAAAGTGGAATATATATATGTGATATATATGTAAAATATACATAACATATATAAAAGTCAACACTTTTTAAAAGAAAAGAGTATTTTGGTAATTAAATCTTATAAATTCAAAATTAATAAAATAATTCAAAAACAAATTATTTTTGAATGGAAGAGGGAAATTAGGACTTCTAATTTATTAAAAAAATAATTAAATAATTAAATATTAAATTATTTTAATATATATATATATATGTGTGTGGTTTAAAAAAAAGATGAAAAGGAAAAAAAATATTAAAAGTCTTCTTCTTCTTCTTCTTCTCTTTCCTTTGGCCGAATTTTCCATGGGAGCTAGAACAAGAATTTGATTCTTCCATACTCCATAAATTGAAGGATTTAACAAGTTTCAAGTGGTTTTTTGGTGATTTCTACCAAAATTAGTAAGTTTCCATCTCTTTTCTTTGAATTCTTTGGAAATTGGGATTATGTGAGTTTTGGAATTTTGATGTAGTATGTTATAATTATTGGAATTGGTGTGTATGATGTTATTTCGGGTAGTTAACAATGATTCTAAGGTTAGATTGAAGAGATGATGGAGTTTGGTTAAAGAATGGTGAAGAGAGAGAATTTAGGGTTATGGATTTTTGGGGTTTTGAAAACATAAACTTTAATTGTATAAGTTGGTTCTAAATGAGTGTTTATCATTCATAAACAAGTATTTTAAAGTCAAATATTGGATTTGGTAGTGTTGGGTTGGAGTTTGAGAATGGAAGTAGAGATTTAGGGTTTTGGAAAAGTGATTTTCCAAAGTGGTTGAATTTGATTTTATTTGTTTAATCATATTGTTTAGTGTTAAAAGTGATGAATATAAGCTTGAATGAGTAATGGATTGTGTTGGAATGGAAAACCTTCAATGGGGGAAGGTTATGCCATTTTTGAGATTTTGTGTATAAGAGTGTATTTTTATAATGTAAATGATTTAAATGTATTAAAATATGTTTTTAATAATATAAATAAACTTAAAACACTAATTTAACTGTAGTAGAATGGAATTCCAATGTTGAAGTAAGGAAAAGCTAAATTTTTGGAAATTTGTAGGAGTGATGTGTAATTATGGTTTAATGTTGGAAATGCCATTAAATGTGATACTAAATGATTATTTACTATCACATTTGGTTTAGGCATTGAGGAGGTTGATTTGCTTCATCCAAGTGGTGAAGGGCAAGTTGGAAAGATTGGATTGGAGGTTGTTTTAAGCTTGCTTTGGATTGTTAGTGGAGGTATGTACAAACTTTGAATATAATGTTTATATTTGCATAACATTTAGACTTAACACATTTTGGTTGAAAAATGTGTTAAGCTTCTTGGTTCATTGATTGTGTATAAATAATGTGCTATGACATTTGTAATGTCATATATATGTTAAATGCATTGTGAAAAGCCATTGATAATGGCTAAATTGTGTAAAATGTGAAATATGCATATTATGTGAAAATACCCAAAGTAATTGGGTAATGTGTTGTGAATACAAAAAATGAGATATGTGGAATAATGAAATGAATTGTTATTAATAAAAATGAGAAAAGTGATAAAAATGAGAAAGATGTGAAAAATGAGAAAAGTGAGAAAAAAAATGTGAAAATAAGGCAATGTGCCTAGATTGAATATGTGACAAAGAGAAAGAGATTAATAATGAGAAAAATGAATAAATTGTGTGTCTAGTATGTTATTCAATTTTTAGAGTTCCGAGTTTGGCGGCATGCTTATGATTGCCTATGGGCTAAACGCTGGAATGGTGAAAAGAATGGGTCGTAAGCCAGGCTAGCTGATAAATATGATGTTTTTATGGTGAAAAGACTAGGTCATAAGCCTCAAAAACTGTAGCAGTCTAGCCGGGTTGAGGTCCAAGAGATTGGGACTATTACATTATCCATGGATATATTGCCTACGGGGCTAGACACATGGTGTCATTATAGACCAAAGCAGTAACTCTGAAATTTGAATAGCATATTAGATCCTTTTTGGGCCCATGCTTGTCTTTGTTTTAATGTGAATTATGAATTATGATAGAGCAATATAATATTATGAGTTGTGATTATAAAATATTTGAAAAATATAAGAAAGTGGAATGATGTGACATCTAAATGCATTGTGCATTGGCATTGCATTGAGTTTTATTATTATTATCAAAGTTTGTACCACTAGGCTTCGACTTAGTGCGATTGTTTCCATTGTGCTAGTGACAGGGTAGACCCAACTAAGCCAGATAGTTCTTCTAGACCAGGTCGGGTCTAGACTTATAGTTGAGCTTGTTGAGTTGCTATCGAGATCAGAAACACTACCAGCAACATATATATATATATTTATGTTATTGTAAATTTTGAGTATTATGCATAATATATTATGTTTTGGATTTTACGTATTGTATATTATAAAGAATGTTTGGGTCAATGTATTTGAAATGAGAGAGTAAGTGCGTTTTAAATTATATATATATATATATAAATGTTTGAGAAACTTGGTGAAATTGAGAAGTATGGTTGAGATGGTGATTTGAAATTATTTGGGAGTGTTTTCTTTTTGCAGGTTGAGTAATTGCTAAATTTTGGGATATCCAAATTACAGACAAAACTTTGGCGAATTTTTCCCAGAGATTTATATATATTATTTATTTTGAGTTCTTATAACAAGTAAAGAATATTTATATTCTATTTAATTTTTATATATATTTAGAATTATAAATTTTAAATTGAAAATGTGAAATTTTTTTTAGTAAATCGGCCTGTGACATTTTTGTACCGTATATGCATATTTTACATATACTGAAAATATATATTATACGTATATATGATATAGGAGTGTTATAGTGAATGATATTGTCACTATAAAATATAATTATGTGCCATAAAAAATTGTATTTAATGAACATTATATCATCATTTAAATATTTTTCATCAATTTTATATTGAAGATATTATTTAACTCCGAATACGATGGTGATAAATTAATGTATCGTCATGATATATTATTATTAGTGACAAAAAGAAATTGTCACATTTCTAATAAATAAATTAGTGATGACAAATGATATTGTCATTGTGAATTGCAGTTTGTGACATCAAAAATCATAATAAATGAATAGTAGGTCGTGGTTAAAATATTTCTCACCAATTTTTTCAAAATAGAATTTTAACTCCAAATTCAATTGTGACGAATATTTACTTATCCTCACGATATATAATTATTAGTAAGAAAATAATATAATTTTTCCAATTAACAAATTAGCGACAATAAATAATATTGTCACTATAAATTTAAATTTTTATGACATCAAAAATAGTAACCAATGAATCCTATGTCGTCACTAAAAGATTTCCCTCCAAATTTTTGGTGGAAAATTTTTATCTCCATAAGATATTGTTACGGAATTTTTTTATCATCATAAAAGATGTGATTTAGTGACAAAAGAAATTTATTTCACGTGACGCAAAAAATTATTAACAAAAATAAATTTATTAGTGACAATATTGTAATAATCAATCAACATTTAATGACAATTTTATGCGTCACTGGCAGATTTGTCATAAAATATGCAATTTCTTATAGTGTCTTTGCATTGGAACCACACTTATGAGCTGGTAAAACTGCATAAAGGAAAGAAAGCATTGAAGAATAAATGCATTTTTAGAGTGAAGATTGAAAATAAAACTTCACAGCCGAGGTATAAGGCTAGGTTGGTTGTGAAAGGTTTTGGATAGAAGAAGGGAATCGACTTTGAAGAGATTTTTTCACCTGTGGTCAAGATGTCTTTCATTAGAGTTATTCTTGGTTTAGCTTCCAGCTTAAATTTGAAAATATAACAACTTAATATATAGACGACTTTCCTCCATGTTGACTTGGAGGAGGAAATTTATATGGAGTAGTTAGATGGGTTCAAAGTTAAAGGAAAGGAAATCTCATTTGTAGGTTGACGAATTACTTGTATAGATTTAAGCAAGCATCAAGGCAGTGGTACAAGAAATTTGAGTCTTTCTTGAAAGATTATAGGCATGAAAAGACAACTCCTAATCATTGCACGTTTGAAAAGAAATTTAATAATGGTGACTTTATCATCTTATTGCATTATGTGGATGATATATTAATAGTTGGCCATAATGTTGAGAAGATAAGTTCTTTAAAAAAATAGCTTAGCAAGTCCTTTGAAATAAAAGATTTGGAATTCGCCAAGCAAATTCTTGGGATGAAAATTACTCAAGATAAGAAGAAAAGAAAAGTGTGGCTATCTCAAGAAAAATACATTGAGAAAGTTTTTGACAGATTCAACATGAGTAAGGTAAAACTTGTAATGTTTAAATTTTAAATAGTAAACTTTTTTAATTTATACAAGTTTATAGATTCAACATGAGCAAGCTAAATGACATGGGCATGTCACTATCTATGATTCCGGCCTAAATGACTATAAGGTCTCAAACTGTAAAAGATTTTTGAAATCAACCTAACAAGTAGTGTAATAAATTTGAATATATGATAAATGTGTGTAATATCAAGTATTGATCAAAGAATAATTCCATTAAAGTGATATACATAATTCAATATTAATTAAACTAATGAATTGCCCAAATCATACTAATTTTGGATCTAGATTGGGATTAAATGGCTAGACAGAGGAAGGATATCCATAGTGATACTGGACATATAGTGCCATCAATGGACACTCTGTGTGACCATATTCAGTGGACATTCATGCCATAATGGGCCATTGGCCAAATTTTATACAGTGGGCATTTACTTGCCATTAGTGACCCGTTATCCAAATCTATGATCTGAGTTCAGTGTGTATGGGCATATTTAATGAAGTTATCTGTATTGAAAATAATGTGTTATATGGTTGTTATTAAATTGACCAATTCTGAATTTAATCATCTTTAGTATTTTAAGTTTTAATGAATTTATTAATTTCTTTATTTAATGTTCTTCTAAAAATGATACTTTCCATTGTTTCTAAATTATTTTATGTATAGTTCTCTTTCCTTTAAATTTTCTTGCATATTTTAAATACATAAGCACCACTAAGTTTTGCTTAGCGTATTAGAATTATTTTTTGACGTGCAGATCAATCAAGAAGAGTTGAGACTACAGAGTGAGAAATAATCATTCCTAATCAACTGCATCACAAAGGTTCAATGAGCAATATTATAAAGATTATATTCTAAATAATTCACATGGAAATATTTTATAATTTTATATGATAGTTGTATAAATTTGAGAGTAGCAAGAGAATTATAATAATGTTAATAATGTAAGTTAATAATAGGAGTTCTTTATAAATTAAATAGATATATGTATATAATATAAGCATGATCACGATTTTTCTTTTGAAGTTTAATAACTGCGTTAATGTATAAAAGCATTTTGGTTTTATTTACTATATTACATATATAGGTGAGTGTGACTATTTAGGTGACACCACTTATATAGTTAAGTGTATACACTATGTAGCGGGTGTTACATTTGGTGGTATCAGAGCAGGTTTAGGCAGTCCTAAGTTTATGGGATAAAAGAAAAGAGAAGTATAACTGTTATTGCTATGAGAACTATATAATTGAATAAATATTTGATGCAGTTGATTTTCAATGTTTAAAGGCATATGATGGCCTTTGAATCCCATCAAGGTGTGGAGGAACAAGCTTCATCCTCACACAGTCAAGCAAGTGTGGGGAATCAGCAGCCATCGGAACCTTCTACGGAACAAATTTCCTTAGATCCCCAATTTGTGAGAAATATGAAGAAAATTCTCAGGCAAATCGTAGGAGTTTCTCCTCCTGCACAACCTCCTCAGCCAGTGTCCCAAAGTTCTCCATTAGAGAGAATTAGGAAATTGAGAGAAGAAGATTTTAAAAGTCGTAATATTGATAAGTCTTCAGTATAAGAGTATTGGATGGAGAGGATTGTGAGAGTTTTTGATTTTTTAAATTGCACTGATGAGGAAAGATTAGAGTATACAATTTTCTTGTTGCAGGAACAAGCTTATGCCTGGTGGGTGTTGCGCTTAAATCAACACTATCACAAAGCGGCACTCGCAAGTATACGAGGCTATTGTAGTGACGGTGATCACCCCAAGGTCGTTCCCAAGGAAGGACTTGCAAGTAATAGTTCAATTAGCATGGAATAATAAATTCGATTTTGTGATTGAATTGGTGGACCGTAATTATCCTTAGAAATTAAAACGAGTGATTTTATGCAAGAGAATTTCAATTATGGAAATGATGCCAAGGGTTGTAGGTCTATTTAATCAAATGTTCAATTATCCGATTATCCATTAATATAACCTTGAATCTTAATTTGTTTCTTAAGATTAATTAGCCAATTATCAATTCACTAGTTCTCACATTTATGAATTAACAACAACCAATTGTTTAACATTATCAAATTAATAAACCCTTGAACTTATATTTCTAATTCATTCTTAGGGTAGTCAATTGCATAGTTCCGATATTAAACTTCTCCTCTCGGTTCGTCATTCAATATTAAGTAATCAATAGGTGGCCATTCTATCAATTTACCTTTAATTCAATGCAATCAACAAATAACAAGGTATATCAATGGAATCATCAAATCAAATCATTTAATCAAATATACTACAACCCCAAGCATGAGTAATTTAGCTCATCATATGTTTTAAATAAATACTCAATTCAATATAAACCAAATCAAAATTATACATTGCAATATTAATGTTCTTAATACACAATAACAAATAAGAAATGGAATACAAGGAAGAGTTAGGAAAACCCCTTTTTGAAGATGCTAACAATCGGACTCTCGTCTCTTTCGTGGCTCCTTCTTGGTGTGTAATGATGAACTTCCAGCTCTCTTGAACAATTGGTTCTCTTCTTGAAGGAGTGGATGATAGCTTTCTCAAATTCTCAACCCTCCAATCAAGCCTCTTAAAACCCTAATTCTTAAGAACTAATAACTCGCTTCAAAACCAACAATTGATTTTGCTCTTGGTGTGTGTGAAGAAATGGTGAATGGAAATGGTGAATGGTCTTGCTCTCTCAAGCCAAGAACCAAGGAAGAAGATGAGGAAGATGAAGAACAAGTGGGAAGTGTAGAGAATGTCCACTAAATTAATTCAAAATCCCCTTTTCTAATCCCCATGCTCTTCCACTTTCAATTGTTTAAGACACCCATAATGCCTTGTCTCCCACTTACTAATTTCTTTATACCTTTCTTCCATAAAATCCTCCCACTTTTCACTCTTTTTTGTTCTTTTGTCTCCCACTAAAAACACACCAGCTCATTTCTCGTGCAAATCAGCTAAGGACCCAGGGTGACACGGCCAAGCCAAATGGAACTTGGCCGTGTCTAGTGACTTTCTTACTTGGGGACACGGCCAAGCTCCTGGCCGTGTCCCATTCTATGTGCTTGTCCTTGTGAGACACGGCCAAGGACACGGCCGTGTCATGTGACATGGCCAGTGTCCTGGCCGTGTTCAGTGATGGTGTCTGTTTCTGTGTCTTTCTTTTCTTCTTTGCTCTTTTGTTCCCTTGGAGAGACACGGCCAATGGCTTGGCCGTGTCTCCTGGCCGTGTTCGCTACTGGACTTGTTTCCTTGAGGGACACGGCCAAGCCATGTTAGTCCTGGCCGTGTCTCATGTTTGTCCTTGATTCTTCTTCTTTTGATGAGGGACACGGCCAAGCCTTGGCAAGCTTGGCCGTGTCACTTGTTTTCTTCAACAAGTTCACCCATTTTTGATTCCTTAGCTCCATCAAGTGTACTTCAACCTAAATCAACAACTTCAAACATATTTAAGTACAATTAAACATGAAAATTAACTTAAAACCAACAAAAACATCATAGAAAATGTATACAAAATTGATCTAAACAATTACCCCACACTTAATCCTTTGCTTGTCCCCAAGCAAAGTTAGAATCAAAACAAATAAAACAAGATGATATTGTCAAGTTCAAGAGTTATAAGGATGCATTAAGACTCCCATCTTATTAAATCCGCAATCATAATCGAATCGAGAATAATCGGTACTCAAGTAACTTAATGGTCAATCAATGCATACCAAAATTGTCACTCCCTTACAAAACCTCTCAAGTGTTTAATTGGGTAGTGTTTAAGCTCTCAACATTCAATGAAAGATTAGGACTATAGGCTTGCTTATCAATCAATTCTCCACCACCTAATCACAATCAAGCATCAATCATAAGGTCTTTTATTTGGTTGTAATGGGGCTAAGGAAAAGGTATGACATTTGGGAGAGTGATTTAGTTCATTTAGGTCAAGAGTACTTCAAGAGTGAAGTAAGCAATGCTGCATGATCAACAATCCCATTTGTTTAATTTGCAAAGATGATTTCCAAACTCAATACAACCCTTCCCACAAGAACAACAACTATTATTTTGATTTTCTTTATTTATTTCATCAATTATTTATTTATTTTTTTTTATTTTTATTTTTTTTATATAGGGTATCCAACTAAAGAGTACAATAATTTGTAATTTAGAGCCTATTGAGTTCAACCCCACACTTTATTAAGCACAACACTCCATTAATGCTCTTGAAATGCTCTTGATCTAATGAACGGGTAAAGTTAAATTATAATGGTTCAAGCCGACGGTGTTGTGAAAAAGAAAGAAGGGAAAATGAAATAAGCTCAAAGTTGGTGAACTAAGGTCGGATGTAAGGTTGGTCTTTTTAAGCCAAAATGGGTTGCCCTAAATTGCCTTAATCATGTTGATGCTTAATTGAAATTTTTATGTAGTCTCAAAATGCATGTCAAAGCAAGTTCTAGTAATTCATCAATCAAAGATGTTCACACATAAAGAGAATGATAAGTTGATGGCTCAATTCCTCACTAGTTAATGGCAATGCAAAGAATAACCATCAAAATTGACAATAAGTACTAACTCTAATCAATCCTCAAATTCATGCTTCAAAAATTTAAAAGTCATCTATCAACATTCTTATAACAATTGAACTTATTAATATACATCAAAATCAATTATAAAACAAAAGAAGAAACTTAACAAAACAAAAACACTTACGAAAATAACAAAACAAAAACATTTACGAAAATAGACAATTTATATTCATGAACAAAAGGCTTAGCACACACCCCACACTTAAGTTTTACATTGTCCTCAATGGAAACAACGATATGTAAAGTAAAAAGTTAAGGTACAACCTGTTTTTCCATCGATCCTTTGTGACGCAAGTGCTACCTTTTCATCCACAAACAACCATTGTTCAAGAGCAAAATACAATATATAAAATAAACATAATATAAAGAGTTAACATTAAAATCCGAAACAACAAAAACATGAAGTAACTACAAATAAGAAAATAACAAGTGATGTCAAAAGGTTGGAGCTGGTAGGATCTACGGTGGTGGAGGATAGGACGATGATGCCGCTGATGGGTGAAGGCTCAGAATTTTGGTGAAGAAAAGTGAAAGATTTACTTTGATTTTGAAGCTTGAAGATGGTGGCTATGGAGGTTTTTAGAGAGAGATCGAGAGAGGGAGCGAGAGAGAACAAGAGAGGAGAGAGAGAGATTTAGGGATTTAGAATGAATAGCTGGGCAAAAATCGTGATTTTAAAACAAAAAGTTTAGGTGACACGGCCAAGCTTGGTGAAGCTTGGCCGTGTCTGATGGTTTTTGAGGGACACGGCCGTGTCCCTTGAATGTGTCTGTTTCTGGATTAAAAAAAAATTGAAAGGCAATATGAGTGACACGGGGAGAGGCTTGACCGTGTCTGTGTGACACGGCCAAGGACACGGCCAGGACCTCTGGCCGTGTCTGCCTCTGTGACTTTGATGCTTGTTGGACACGGGCAAAGACACGGCCAAGACCTCTGGCCGTGTCTGCTTCTGTGTCATTTGGTATTTCTTGACACGGGCAAGGACACGGCCAGGACCTCTGGCCGTGTCTGCTTCTGCCAAAATGGTTTTGAAATTTTTTTTATTTGGTTTATTTGTGTCACCAAATCACCAAAGATGCAGTCTTCTTCTTGATTTAACCCTGAAACACATTCAAGAAAAATAAAAACCGATCAAAGTACCTATTCCGTTTTATTTAACTCAACATGAAATTAAAATTGCAAAATATAAGATTATAACAGTGAAAAGAAATGCAAACCGATGGGTTGCCTCCCATTCAGCACTTCTTTAATGTCGTATAGCTGGACACTGTTGCATCATTCGTCAATGAACACCATGCTTTCTACCATTTTTGCAACTTCGATGTCTTCCAAGTAGGGCTTCACCCTTTGTCCATTGACCTTGAACGTCTCGTTGGTCTTTAAATTAAGTAACTCAACAACCCCATAGGGAAATGTTTGAGTAACTTGAAAGGGTCCACTCCAACGCGACTTCAATTTTCCGGGAAACAACCGCATTCTTGAATTGAAGAGAAGGACTTTCATTCCCGGTTCAAAGGTTCTTCGAAGAATCATCCTGTCATGAATAGCTTTGGTCTTTTCCTTGAAGATCCTTGAACTCTCATAAGCCTCATTCCGAAGCTCATCAAGCTCAGAAATTTGTAGCATTCTCTGTTCCCTTGCTTCACCTAAGTCCATATTTGTGGTCTTTATTGCCCAATAAGCCTTGTGCTCCAATTCCACCGGGAGGTGGCATGCCTTGCCAAAGACCAACCTATAGGGACTCATTCCCAATGGGGTTTTATAAGCAGTCCTATAAGCCCACAATGCTTCCGAGAGTCGGATTGACCAGTCCTTCCGACTTGTGCTCACTGTCTTTTCTAAAATCCCCTTGATCTGCTTGTTTGAAATCTCAGCTTGCCCGGATGTTTGGGGATGATATGGAGTTGCCACCTTGTGTCGGATGCCCATCTTGGTCATCAACTTTTCAAACCATTTGTTGCAAAAATGGCTTCCTCCATCACTCACTATCGCTTTGGGGGTTCCAAACCTGCTCAAAATATTCTCCTTCACAAATTTTAACACAATGTTAGCATCATTTGTCCTAGTGGGGATTGCCTCAACCCACTTAGACACATAATCCACTGCTAGAAGAATATATTCAAAACCAAATGATTTGGGAAATGGCCCCATGAAATCAATTCCCCACACATCGAAAATATCAACCACAATAAAAATATTAAGGGGCATTTCGTTCCGTTTGCTAATGTTCCCTACTCTTTGGCATTCATCACATCTTATACAAAAATGATAAGCATCTTTAAAAAGAGTAGGCCAATACAAACCGCTTTGAAGAATTTTCTCGGCTGTCTTCTTTCCTCCAAAATGTCCCCCGCAATACAAATTGTGGCAATATTGTAGAACTTGTTTTTGTTCCTCTTCCGGCACACATCTTCTTATCACTTCATCCCTGCAAATTCTAAACAAGTAAGGTTCATCCCAAAAATAATACTTACATGTATGCAGGAATCTCTTCTTTGCTTGGAAGCTCAAATCCTTTCTCACTACACCACAAGAAAGGTAATTAGCAATATCAGCATACCATGGTGCTTGAGTTAAGGAAAACAAGTGTTCATCCGGGAATTTCTCAAAAGCATTTTCACAAGCGATTTCAGCATTATTTTCACAAGATTTAAGTCTAGAAAGATGGTCGGCCACTACATTTTCGCTTCCCTTCCTATCTTTGATTTCTACATCGAATTCTTGTAACATCAACACCCATCTAATGAGCCTAGGTTTAGCTTGTGGTTTGGTCAATAGGTATTTCAAGGCTGTATGATCAGAGAATACTATGACCTTAGAACCTATCAAGTAAGATCTAAATTTGTCTAGTGCAAATACCACAGCTAACATTTCTCTCTCAGTGGTTGTGTAATTTACTTGTGCATCATTTAAAGATAAACTTGCATAATAAATTACACACATCAACTTATTCACTCTTTGGCCCAAAACAGCTCCAATGGCAAAATTCGATGCATCGCACATAATTTCAAATGGCAAATCCCTATTTGGGGCAACAATTATAGGGGCAGAAGTTAGTTTTTCTTTCAAAATTTTAAAAGCCTCTAAGAACTTTTCATCAAAAACAAATGGGACATCTTTTCCTAACAAATGACACAAAGGACGTGAAATTTTGGAAAAATCTTTTATGAACCTCCTATAAAATCCTGCATGTCCCAAAAAACTTCTAATTCCCTTAACTGATGTGGGTGGAGGTAGGTTCACAATTAATTCAACTTTAGCCTTGTCTACCTCAATCCCTTCATGGGAAATAACATGCCCTAAAACAATTCCATGATCAACCATAAAGTGACTCTTTTCCCAACTCAATGTAAGATTACATTCAATACACCTTTTAAGTACTAGAGTCAACTTTTCCAAACAATCATCAAAGGAATTACCAAAGACAGAAAAGTCATCCATGAATACCTCAATGCACTTGTCTAACATATCAGAAAATATGGAAAGCATACACCTTTGAAATGTGCCCGGTGCATTGCAAAGTCCGAATGGCATCCTTCAAAATGCAAACGTCCCAAAGGGACAAGTAAATGTAGTCTTTGGTTGATCTTCTGGTGTTATCGGGACTTGGTAGTAACCTGAAAGACCATCAAGAAAACAGTAAAAAGAATGTCCAGATAATCTATCAAGCATTTGATCAATAAATGGCAAAGGGAAATGATCTTTCTTGGTGACTTTATTTAATTTCCTATAATCTATGCACATCCGCCACCCAGTTTGTGTTCGTGTTGGTACCAACTCTCCTTTTTCATTCTGGACCACTGTCAACCCTGTTTTCTTAGGCACAACATGAACGGGACTAACCCATTCACTATCAGCAATAGGGTAAATTACCCCTTCATCCAGTAATTTAAGGACCTCCTTCTTAACAACCTCGCTCATGTTAGGGTTTAGTCTCCTTTGAGACTCTCTCACCGGTTTAGCCCCTTCCTCTAAAATGATCTTATGCATGCACATAGAGGGACTAATACCCTTAATGTCACTCAACCCCCAACCTATAGCCTTCTTGAATTTTTTTAACATTGTTACAAGCTTATTTTCTTCATCACGGGTAAGGGTAGCAGAAATTATGACTGGTTGAGAATTATTTTCCCCAAGAAAAATATATTTCAAATGCTTGGGGAGTTCCTTAAGCTCAACCCCTTGTAGTTGAACTTGCCCTTCTTCAACTTCAATTTCCTCCTCAACACTCTCATCGTCCAAAATGGATTTGTCTTCTTCATTCTCCTCATTGGAAATCTCTGCTTCTTCTTGCAATTTTAGAGCCTTTTCTAGCTTGTGTTCACCATTTTCCTGCAAGAAAACTTCTTGGACAACACTATCAGTAATATCAATGAAAGAGCAATCTTCATATAAAGCACTAGTGGGAATGGGGGAAGTGTTAAAAATTGAAAATTCTACAGTTTGTCCCAAAACGGTCATGGTTAATTTTCCATTTTTAACATCAATTAAAGTGTTAGTTGTGGCCATAAAAGGCCTCCCTAACAAAATTGCATGCTTGGCATCCCGTGGGATTTCTCCCCCCGTGTCTAAGATAATGAAATCGACGGGTACAATCAAACCTCCTACTTTCACTAGAACATCTTCTATGATTCCCTTAGGGTATCTAAGAGTTCTATCTGCTAATTGTAAAACCATTTTGGTCGGTTTGAGTTCCCCTAGCTCTAGATTCAGATAAATTGAGTATGGCATCAAATTAATACTAGCTCCAAGATCACACATGCCAATGGTCTCTTTCCCATTCCCCATAGAGATTTTAACAATAAAGCTTCCAGGATCTTTTAGTTTAAGAGGTAACTAATGTTGTAAAATAGCACTTGTTACTTTCGAAACTATCACCTTCTCATCCAACTCATACCTTATCTTCTTAGTGTTAAGCTCTTTTAAGAATTTGGCATAAGATGGCATATTCTTTATCACCTCTAGTAAGGGTAGGTTGATACTTACCTTCGAAAGCATGTTGTAAATTTCAGAAAATTGCTTATCATGCTTTTCATTTTTTAACCTGCTGGGAAATGGAATTGGTGGTCTGTACGGATTTGGAGATTTGTGCAGTTTTGGTGCAACTGATGCCTCCTCTTTGTCCTCCTCAAGCTCATTTGGTTCAGCTTCTTCTTCTTGCATTTCCTTGCCATTATCCTGTGTTGTACCTGCATCAAAAGAATTATCAATGTTATTATCACCAATTTTATTATCAAGTACCTTACCGCTTCTCAAAACGGTGATTGCTTTGGCTTGCTCCGGTTGGCTTGGAAATTTCCCTTTTTGATTGGCTTGAAGTTGATTAGCCAATTGGCCCACTTGAGTTTCAACCTTCTTAAGCGATGCTTCTAAAGAGTCAAACCGCTTATTGTTCAATTCTTGATTTTGAGTGCTTACTTAAATGAAAGCATTCAAGTTGTCTTCAAATGAAGGTTTCTTGACTTGCTCTTGATTTGAGGTTTGCCCTTGAAATTGGGGACCTCTTTGATATGGTTGGAAGGGTTGTTGAGGTGGAGCATGTTGTTGATTTTTCCATGAAAAATTGGGGTGATTCCTCCAGCTGGGGTTATAAGAATTTGAATATGGGTCATTCCTACCCCTTTGTTGGAACCCTTCAAAAGCAAAGGCTTGCTCTTGCTCCTCTTGAAATGAGTCAAAATTTGAGGGGCACACATTTGCTTGATGGCCTACAAGATCGCATGATGCGCATGACTCTTGGCTTGGTCCCGACAAGTTCCCTTTTGCATTCAACAATTTCACTTGCCTTGTCAGTTCTGCAATTTGCCTAGCCATTTCTGAGTTTGCACTTATCTCATGTGCTCCTCTTCTTCTTTCTCCAATGCTCTTTTGTTGGGAATTTGCCCCCAACATTTCGAACAATGCAACTGTTTCTGCAGCTGTTCTTTCACCCATTGCACCCCCTGCTGCATTATCCACTGTATTTTGAGATTGTTGAGTTAGCCCATCATAGAAAAATTGATTGAGCAACTGTTGTGGATAGTAGTGGTGAGGGCACTGAAATAGTAATGATTTGAAGCGATCCCACGCCTCGTGAAATGGTTCTCCGTCAAACTGGGTGAAAGTTGCAATACTCCCCCTAAGCTCCTTGGTCTTTTGATGAGAATAGAACTTTCCCATAAATTTGTTGTAGACTTCAGTCCATGTGGTTAACGAATTCTCTGGTAGGGTCATTAACCACGCTTTTGCCCTGTCCTTTAAACTGTATGGGAAACATCTCAGCTTCAGTTCATCTTCCGTTAATGTTTGCAAAGGGAACGTATGCAATGTTGAATAAAAATCTCGAATGAAGTTGAGAGGATCTTCATTCGGCAGTCCGTGGAAGGATGGCAGCATACTATAATGAGTATTTCTAAGTTCATAGTTTCTTGCTGCGTTGCTCAACCGGATACAAGATGTGGTCACTCCAATGATCGGTCGAGCAAACTCCTTCATGGGTGGCTCTTGTGCATCACCCATCTCTGTTTCTGTGTTCTCCTCAAATTGCTCTTCGGTATTTTCTTCTTCTTGCTCAAAAGGATTTGGTCTCTCGGATCTTGACCGTCTATGGATATTGTCAATAAATGGAACAAGTTCGTTTCCTTGAGACCGTCGTCCGTGCATAAAGTACCTAAGCAATTCAAAAAGAACACTTTAAACAATTTAAAAAATAAAATAAAAAAATCAAACTATCACAAAATTGCCTTCCCCGGCAGCGGCGCCAAAAACTTATTGCGCTTAAATCAACACTATCACAAAGCGGCACTCGCAAGTATACGAGGCTATTGTAGTGACGGTGATCGCCCCAAGGTCGTTCCCAAGGAAGGACTTGCAAGTAATAGTTCGATTAGCATGGAATAATAAATTCAATTTTGTGATTGAATTGGTGGACCGTAATTATCCTTAGAAATTAAAACGAGTGATTTTATGCAAGAGAATTTCAATTATGGAAATGATGCCAAGGGTTGTAGGTCTATTTAATCAAATGTTCAATTATCCGATTATCCATTAATATAACCTTGAATCTTAATTTGTTTCTTAAGATTAATTAGCCAATTATCAATTCACTAGTTCTCACATTTATGAATTAACAACAACCAATTGTTTAACATTATCAAATTAATAAACCCTTGAACTTATATTTCTAATTCATTCTTAGGGTAGTCAATTGCATAGTTCCGATATTAAACTTCTCCTCTCGGTTCGTCATTCAATATTAAGTAATCAATAGGTGGCCATTCTATCAATTTACCTTTAATTCAATGCAATCAACAAATAACAAGGTATATCAATGGAATCATCAAATCAAATCATTTAATCAAATATACTACAACCCCAAGCATGAGTAATTTAGCTCATCATATGTTTTAAATAAATACTCAATTCAATATAAACCAAATCAAAATTATACATTGCAATATTAATGTTCTTAATACACAATAACAAATAAGAAATGGAATACAAGGAAGAGTTAGGAAAACCCCTTTTTGAAGATGCTAACAATCGGACTCTCGTCTCTTTCGTGGCTCCTTCTTGGTGTGTAATGATGAACTTCCAGCTCTCTTGAACAATTGGTTCTCTTCTTGAAGGAGTGGATGATAGCTTTCTCAAATTCTCAACCCTCCAATCAAGCCTCTTAAAACCCTAATTCTTAAGAACTAATAACTCGCTTCAAAACCAACAATTGATTTTGCTCTTGGTGTGTGTGAAGAAATGGTGAATGGAAATGGTGAATGGTCTTGCTCTCTCAAGCCAAGAACCAAGGAAGAAGATGAGGAAGATGAAGAACAAGTGGGAAGTGTAGAGAATGTCCACTAAATTAATTCAAAATCCCCTTTTCTAATCCCCATGCTCTTCCACTTTCAATTGTTTAAGACACCCATAATGCCTTGTCTCCCACTTACTAATTTCTTTATACCTTTCTTCCATAAAATCCTCCCACTTTTCACTCTTTTTTGTTCTTTTGTCTCCCACTAAAAACACACCAGCTCATTTCTCGTGCAAATCAGCTAAGGACCCAGGGTGACACGGCCAAGCCAAATGGAACTTGGCCGTGTCTAGTGACTTTCTTACTTGGGGACACGGCCAAGCTCCTGGCCGTGTCCCATTCTGTGTGCTTGTCCTTGTGAGACACGGCCAAGGACACGGCCGTGTCATGTGACACGGCCAGTGTCCTGGCCGTGTTCAGTGATGGTGTCTGTTTCTATGTCTTTCTTTTCTTCTTTGCTCTTTTGTTCCCTTGGAGAGACACGGCCAATGGCTTGGCCGTGTCTCCTGGCCGTGTTCGCTACTGGACTTGTTTCCTTGAGGGACACGGCCAAGCCATGTTAGTCCTGGCCGTGTCTCATGTTTGTCCTTGATTCTTCTTCTTTTGATGAGGGACACGACCAAGCCTTGGCAAGCTTGGCCGTGTCACTTGTTTTCTTCAACAAGTTCACCCATTTTTGATTCCTTAGCTCCATCAAGTGTACTTCAACCTAAATCAACAACTTCAAACATATTTAAGTACAATTAAACATGAAAATTAACTTAAAACCAACAAAAACATCATAGAAAATGTATACAAAATTGATCTAAACAGTGGGATACAAAGCAGAAAGGTGTACTTGCGGGTAGACTCACTTGGGCATTTTTCCAAGAAGAATTTAAAAAGAAATATAATAGTGAGATTATTTCGAGGAGAAGCATCGAGATTTTTTGTATCTTAAGCAAATGCAGTCATCTATGTCTGAATATGAGAGGCAGTTTATTCACCTCAGCAAATATTTTCCAGAGTTAGTTTCATCTGAGGAAGAGAAGTGTAAGCGGTTTAAACAGAGTTTCAACAGTCAGATCCGGGTGTATTTAGTAGCTATGAGGATTAAAGAGTTTTCCACTCTTGTTAATGCAGCAGTTGCCATAGAAAATGAGATTAAACAAGAGTAGGGAAGAAGACAACAATCAATGAAGGAATTTTCTAGTGAACAACAACAAGGTGACCAAAAAAGATAGAGAAATATTTAAGCTCAAACTCAGGGGTCCGGTAGAGGAAGTGGAGCTAATTTTTAGAGGTCTAGAGGTAGTAGGTTTGGAGTTGCTACAGGCTCATCTTTAAGGGTTGTTATTACACCTTGTTAATATTGTGGTAAGGATCATGTAAGTGAAGATTGTTGGTATAAAAAACGGGCTTATTTGAGATGTGGTTCTTCGGAGCATAAAATTAGAGATTGTCCAATGATAAAAGAATTAGAAGCTGTTGAAGGACAGAGTTCTGTACAGAGGTCTTAGTCAGGCTGTTGGATAGGTAGAGGTGGTCGACCCAATGTTAGTTAACAGAGAGGATCTGAAATAATGGATAGACCTTAGACTCGAGGTAGTGCTCCAACTAGGGCTTATGTCATGAAAGTAGTGAAGGACCATGATGCTCTGATGTTGTATTTGGTAATTATTCTTTACTTGGTCTTGATGTGTATGCATTATTAGATTATGGTTCTACACATTCTTATATATGTACAACTATAGCTTTAGGGAAGAAAATGTATGTTGATAAACATGATTATAAGATAAAAGTTACTAATCCCTTAGGCCATAGTGTGAAGGTAAACAAAGTACATCAAAATTGTCCAATTAGAGTTCATGATGTAGAACATTTTGCTAATTTGATTGAACTTCCATTCCATGATTTTGATGTAATCTTGGGAATGGATTGGTTGTCCCAACATCAAGCAATTATGGACCGTTGTAGTAAAGTTGTGACTTTTAAGATTCTGAATTATGGTGAAATTGTAGTTCGAGGAGAAAAATAATTTTACCCTTCTAGTTTGATTTCTACAACTAAAGCTAGAAGGTTGCTTAGGAAGAGGTGTGATGCTTACCTTGCTTATGTTAATGATACATGACATTCAAGCAAGGCTTTGGGAGACATACCTACAGTGAGCGAGTTTTCGAATATTTTTTCAGAGGAATTACCTGGAGTACCACCAGAGAGGAAAGTAGAATTTGTTATTGATGTAGTTCCAGATACGACACCAATTTCTATTTCACCTTATAGAATGGCACCTCCAGAGTTAAAAGTTAAAAATGTAACTTCAAGAATTACTTAATAAGGGTTTTATTAGACCTAGTGTATCACCCTAAGGTGCACCGATTTTATTCGTGAAGAAGAAGGATGGTACCTTAAAATTATGTATAGATTATCAGCAGTTGAATAAAGTGACTATTAAGAATAAGCACCCGTTACCTAGGATTGATGACTTATTTGATCAGTTGAAGGGAGTGGGTGTTTTCTCTAAGATTGATCTTAAATCAGGCTATTATCAGATGAAAGTTAAAGAAATAGATATTCTAAAGACAGCTTTCAGAACTCGATATGGACATTATGAATTTTTGGTTATGCCCTTTGGTTTAACTAATGCTCCAACAGCTTTTATGGACTTGATGAATCACGTCTTCAAACCCTATTTAGACTAGTTTGTAGTTGTTTTCATTGATGACATATTGGTTTCTTTCAAAAATAAAAAGGAGCATGATAAGCATTTGAGAATTATACTACAGACATTAAGGGAGAATCAATTGTATGCTAAACTATCAAAATATAATTTTTGGTTGACGGAAGTGGCATTTCTACAGTATCAGCTAATGGTATTCATGTGGATCCTAGTAAAATTGAGACTGTTTTGAATTGGCAGCCATTAAAGAATATAGCAGAAGTTCAGAGTTTCCTTGGGTTAGCTGGTTACTATAAAAGATTTGTATAAGGGTTTTCGAAGATAGCACTTCCTTTAACTAAGCTTCTTAGAAAAGAAACTAAATTTAAGTGAAATACCCAGTGTCAAGCTAGTTTTGAACAATTGAAGGCTATGTTGATTGAAACACAGATATTGACCCAACCAACCCTAGATAAGGACTATGTGATTTATAGTGATGCTACTTATCAGGGACTCGATTTTGTATTGATGCAAGAGGGTAAGGTAATTGCATATACTTCTAGGCAATTAAAATCTCATGAAATGAATTACCCTACATATTATTTGGAGTTAGCTGCTATTGTATTTGCTTTAAAGATCTTACGACATTACTTATATGGTGACAGATGCTATATTTTCATTGACAAAAAAAGTTTGAAATACTTGCCAATGCAAAAAGAACTAAACTTAAGGCAGAGGAGGTATGAAGATCGAGCATGGCATAACCACTCATAGCCTAATACCATTTGGTATATACTTGCTATGGAAACCTAAGCCTTTTAACCCAAAGACTAAAGCTCATGTAATTGGCCTAGTTACTTTCCTTAGGTTTTACCCCAATTTCATGTTGTTTGACTATGGTTAATTTATCTTGGCTTAAATCATGGCTTATTTGGTTTGTTCTTTTTCTAATATGACCTAAATATCTTGTGAGCTCAAAATAATATTTTCTTTAAAGTCCAAAAGACCAAAACTATTTTCAAAATTTTTCAAAATGGCCTTTGGACATAAAACTTTTCTAAAAATAAATCAAAAACTCCTTTGCCCATGGCCCAAATACTAAGCCCAAATTATGTTTTTTCTAAAATCTTTTTACAATGGGCTTAGAAACAAAATTATTATCATCCAACCTTTTCTTACAAAGCGCTTGCAAATTATTTAGGTCAATTAAGAAATATCAAAAATCAATTGTGAGCCTAGTTTATACCAAGAATAATTAATCATGGGCTTGTTTTTGGCATGAACCATTAGTTACTCTTTTCAAGTAAGAAATCTATCTATAATAAACCTTTTAATTTAGTTTTAATCTAATGTAGCATAAAAGCTACTATAGTTGGTTAAATATATTAAAACCTAATTAATGGGAATTATCATAAGTTGATTTCCATTTTTGAAAATATAACTATTGATTAAAACATTCGAGGGAAAAATTTGAAAACAAGGTACCCCATGTTGGTATTTTGTTAACCATATAACTAGGAAAAGAGACTCGCCATTCGTGTGTGGATGTTATAAGGTTGGAAGGAACGTCCTATTTGTCCTTGTTTATCTATTGTTTGTGCATACATGCATACATTTGCATCTCATACCATTGATCCTTTCTGGCTCACAGCCCTGGATTACGATAGTTCAAAAGCTTACGACAATCCGACCTACGCCGGAGACGAAGTATCTAGCAATGACTCAATCACTTGCTCACCAAAAATAATGGATCCCGAACAAATTCAATAAATGGTGGATGATGCCCTCAATGCCAAGATGGAAGAAATAAAAGATGCCATGGCTGAGACCGTGAAGAACCAATTAGCTGCAATTTTAGGAAATAATGCCGAAGCGTCTACTAGTTCCAAGAAGCCAAAGGATAAAGAGAAGGCTAAAGTTGGTGAAGTAACTTTTGATGATGATAAGGTGATCATTGATGATGATGATTGGGCTCAATACTACCAAGACCTTCAAGACAAAAAGGAGCCAAAGGTTGTTGAGAAGGCAACTATTGAAAAGACCGAGACATCCGATGTTGAAAAGATGATTGCTGATTTAGAAAAGAAGTTTGAGAAGAAACTAAAAACCAAAGAGATGTCCGAGATTCATAAATTATTTGAGCTAGATGAAGAAGTTCCGTACAAGTTCAAGATGCCATCATCGATCCTCTCCTTATAGACCAAAGGCTAATGGTGTAGTAGAAGCAACAAACAAAACAATTAAGCAAATTCTGTCCAAGATGACCAAGACTTACAGGGATTGGTCAGAGATGCTTCCCTTTGCTTTATGGGGATATAGGAGAAGTGTGCGAACACCTACTGGAATGACACCGTTCTCCTTGGCTTACGGGATAGAAGCAGTGTTGCCAATTAAAATAGAAATCAAGTGATTGAGAGTAGTCTTGGAAGTTGAACTGCCTGAAACAGAATGGATAGCGAGCAGATACATACAGTTAGCTTTACTAGAAGAGAGAAGATTAAAGGCACTGTATCATCACCAACTGTATCAAAAGAAGATAGCTCGGGCCTACAATAGAAGGGTTAAGGTCAGAAAAGTTAGAGTCGGGGATTTGGTCTTGAAGCAATGTAAGCCTAATGTATCTGATCCAAGAGGGAAGTTCAGGCCTAGCTGGGAAGGGCCATATGTCGTGAAACAAGTCATGAACAAAGGTGTGGTGAAGCTATCAGACATGGATGGGAACGAGTTTAGTGAGCGAGTAAATATTGACAGGTTGAAGAGGTTTTATGTATGATATAAAAAAAGAGAAAAAAAGAAGGGAGAAACTTGCTAGGTTGAAAACCCAAAAAGGGCGGCCTAGGCAAAAGTTAGAGCTGTCCACTAGTCCCGAAAACCTGAAAGGGCAGGCTAGGCAACAATTAGGGCTAAATGAGAGAAAATTGTCAATTAGAAAACCCAAAAGTGCTAGTTGGCAACAGGAGTGATCTTGTGTATGCTGGCTTTATGTTTGGTTGTTCCTCAATTTAATAAAACAAAATTAATGTTAAAATTATTCTATGTGCACTGTTATAAGTATTTGACCAGATATGGATGAAATAAATAAACACAATAGCAAAAAGTGATGATAAATTATAAAATGGAAAAGAAGCATCTTTTATTACTTTAATTATTTTTCATCCTAACAATACACTTTTTGAATTGACAAATGTAAAATCTATGGCAGTCGATAAATGTAACGTGCAGGCCAGCTTTGTCTCAGTTGATCCAAGTAGGCTTCAGTCAAACGAAGCGTGTCTAAATCAGGAGTAAAGTCAGAATCACGAGGCTCAGCTCCATATTGATGGCCAAGTCGGCGAGGATCATAGCATGTACCTTGACGAAGAGCAGAAAGGGAACATACATCAAGTATGTCCGCATGGTGATGCTAGAAATCTTCCACTAAGGTACCAACCAACGGATATTGACTTCAGCACGTGAGTGGATCCAGTCAACCCAGTTAGCATATGAAGAAGCAGGATGGAGTAGTTTCCTAGCAGAATGATGACATGGCAAATATCTGGAAAAATCCATGGATAGAGTATCAAGCAAACAAAGGCGCTCCTGAAGCTAAATCTGCGAAGAAAGAATTAAATTAAAAAAAAAAGAAAAAAAAAAGTCCGCTAAGTTGAAAACCCGCAAGGGCAGCTTAGGCAAAAATTAGGACAGCACGCTAGTTTTGAAAATCCACATGGACGGACTAGGCAAAAATTAGAGCTATAAAAAATATATATAACAAAAAAGAAAGAGGTCCGCTAAGTTGAAAACCCACGAGGGCAGCTTAGGCAAAAATTAGGACAACTCGCTAGTTTCGAAAACCCACATGGGCGGACTAGGCAAAAAATTAGAGCAATAAAGAAAAGAAAAAAAAAGAAAACCTAAATTGAAAACCCGAAAGGGTAATTTAGGTAATTACCTAAAGAAGCAATGGACTCCCAGTCAGTCTCTTTGACAATCCTGATTTAAGTCGGTCTAATCCAACTAAAGTCTCGGCTAAGATCACAGGTACCGGCGACAAGCCTCCTTCCATTTGGTCCATAATATCCAATACTCGTGGATCAATATTGCCATCAGAAGAGACAAGCAGGAATTGGCCGAGCAAGCAAAGACAAAGCATGCGTCCCCATGCCTTAGTAGGAGCCAAAGGAGAGAGACAAAAATCAATCAAGGGAGCAAGTAGAATTTTTTCACCTCTCATCAACTGAAGAGCTTCGGGTTTTGGAATTTGAAATAACGTCTGCATCTTTTGTTGAGTTTTGGAAATCAATGTGGGTAACGCCATTTGTTGATGATTTGGATATCCAAGGACGGCCTCAAATTCTTCAATCAAGGGACATATTTCAAAGCCATTAATTTTAAATGCCCTAGAATTCATATTCCAAAAGGAAGCCATGGCATGTAAAAAGGAGTGGTCCAATTTAACATTTTGAAAACGTTTTAAAACATCAAGTTTTGACCATGAAATTTGCTTCCAGTGAATGGCATCAATATTCTTAACAAAATTTTTATCTTCTTTAAATGATGTTCGGTCATGGTTGATGAATGAAGGAAAATCAAAATTGTTAAAGGGAGTTTTTTACGTTGAAATGGAAAAAATTTTGGATTCTGTATGAAATATGGCATGAAAGGTGATTTATATAGAAGAAACAAACTTTTCCAAAACTGATAAGGAAAAGGTGATGGGAAAGGGTGAGACCGTATGACATAAGGAAAGGAATTAGCAACGAATTTCCTTTACCGCGTTGAATTTGGTTTAGCAAAGTGATGTGGCTGTGAATTATGAAATTGTGATGTACTGTGATAAAAAATGTGAAAAAGAAAGTTTAGTAATTGTGATGCAGTACGATGAAAAGTGAAAAAAAAAGTTACAGTAAAGATGAAAATTGTATTTTTTCATTATTGTACAATATTTATACAATTGATACAATATTTACATATCACTAAGAGGGTGGTGGTAGGTCATCAAATAAAGCCCTGAAAAAGTCATCGCCTGTTGGAGGAGGGGGCAAATTACTTGTCCCGGGATCACCCGAAGCAGGAGCACCAAAATCTCTATTATCTTGAAGTTTTGATCTGTCACGGTACTCATCAGAAGCAGATGAAAGGATCTCATGGTCATCAGTCTGGGGGCCTCTTGATGAAGAAGTGCTAGGATCCCTCATCCCCTGAAATCAGAAGTCTCAGAAATTTTGTTCGAATTGATGATATAAATTTTCAAAATGAGAAGCTTGCTGACGACTTGCAGCCAAGTCTTCTTCAAGTTTCCTATTTTGTTCTTTAAGCATCCACTGTGAGCCAAAAAGGAAAAAGGTAAGAGCATACATAATCATGCATACATATAACATAAATTACCGTGAAATAAGGAACTTACTAGGTAATTCATATCAATACCCTGCGGATGAGATGGCATATCTGGCGGCTAGAATGAACAAATGAAGGGGCAATAAAAGACGGTCCAGCCTCATGATCAAATGAGCCAACAGCCTGCAACAATCATTAAAGAATCAAAAAAAGAAAGAAGCAGTTGCAAGGGAAAAATGGTAAAAGTTTTACCTGAGAAGTACTAGCCCCGAGATGTGAAACAAACTCTCCTGCATCTCCGTGATGTTCCTCTTCATCTCTACCCTCATTTTCTTCGGAAATCTCCTGCACACCAACAGGAGATACATAAAAGTTCAAGAGCCTTCTTTGAATAAAATGGGCATAAGATGCACTCGGCGGATAGAGAAATCCTTCAATACCATAACCGTACCGATCCAGCCACCATGCATCCTCCGGCATCGACATAATATTTAAAGTGTATTTCGGGCAAGGCATCAGAATCCTCCACTGCTCTGGACCGAGAAACCACTCATAAACTCTCTCTCCGAGAAACCAGCCACTAGACATGGGGCCGGCAATGACTCGGCAAGAATGTTGGAAAGATAGCGTGGCCCTTATGAAGGGAGACCAGTTTATATGCTCTTCTGGGTTCCACTAGGCCAAATTCACCTGCAAAATAACATAAGGTAAGTAAACTTTCACATAAAATTTAAAGTATACTAATGTTTTTTTACCTGATCCCAGGTTAAGCGGCTCAACACAAAATGGTGAGTATGCACATGATGAGAGCCGAGAACGTCCACACGATCAGACAACCAGAAATTTAATCTCGGATATCCGACTCTCTCTCGGGAAATATCGGGTACCCTCATGAGGTTGTGTTCATATGCCCATACCTACAATAATAGTAAAGATTAAATTCATGCAAGAAAAGAGTGGAATTGACATTGGTAGAAGAATACCTCAACAACCGCCATCAAGTCTACAAAAGACTTGTTATTTCGACAAAGTTTATCAAGACCATGGTAAAGACACGCGAGACCAGCTTCACCCCAGCCATAAGATGGTACTGTCCTGAAGTAAGAAAGGGCATTCAATACTGACAAGTGGATGGAGGATTCAGTGCTGCCTAAGATGGTCGACCCAAGCAGATATAAAAAAAATCCTCGAACATATTATTGGGCATTGTCTCTGTAAATCCGTCCTTCGTAGTTTATCCAATAGCTACGAATTGGTTCAATTTTTATATTAAAAGGCCCTTTATATGATGGTTCCATACCAATTAATTCCTGAATTTCTTCAAATGTTAAAATATCATTGGTCAGAGGAACCGGAACACCATTATATCAAAGGCCAGTTATAGCAGTAAAATCGATCGAACCAATTGTCATCTCTCTAATGGGCAAGTGAAAATTGTGGGTTGTGTCCAACCATCATTCTGCAAGCGCCTGGACTATGCTCCGGTCTATCTGATATTCCTCGGACGGCAATTGTAAGATGAACTACTCAAAGCCGCAATCTAGGATAATCTGCCTTACCCGAGAAGGCACTACATCGTACCATTGTCGGGCTTTGTAAATACACCCTCCAGCTCGAACAACGCAATGATCATGCTAACACAGAGCCAGGTAAGTTAATACCAGGTAAGTACATATTATCCTATCTGCTTAAATTAATATATTTTTCCTAAATTTTTTAAAAAAGATAATAATATTAGAATACAAAATAAACAAACAAAATAATAAAAACATAAATTAAAAAAATCAAACAAAATAAAAAATAATCATAAATAAAAAATCAAAAATAATAAAAATAATAACAACAAAATAATAATAATAATAATAAATAATAAAAAAAAACAAAAAACAAAAACAACAAAACAGAAAGACGAAAAATTAAGAAAAAAGAAAAAGAAAAATAATTACCGCGCTCTTTTGGTTGGAACTATGATGAAGCGGCATCCCGGCTAGTATATCTATATTTCCATCTTCATGATGCCGAATAAACTCTAATAACTCGGCATTAGAATGAGTCCCTGACCTTGAAGCATGCATTTTTTTTAAAAACTATGTGCTAAATTTGAAAGAATTTGAGAGAATTACAAAAATTGAGAAATCTTGCTGTAAATCGAATGAAAGAACTCGTGGGTTTATATAGAGAAACTGCAGGGAAAAAAATAAAATTCAAAAGTAAGTTTACTGTTTATGAATAGTAAACTTTACTATTTATGAATAATAAATTTTACTATTTATAAATAGTAAATTACTATTGATGAATAGTACATTACTGTTCTCAATAGTAAATACTATTTATAAATAGTAAGTTACTATTTATGAATAGTAAATAGTGCATAAACAGTACTACACAGTAAATAACACAATAAATTCAATTATTCAATTTAATCATTCAAATACTTGCGTGTGTATAAATATTTTTACACGCAAGGGGCAAAAAAAAAAGACGTGCATAAAAACTAGCCAAAATTTTTGAAATAAAAAAAAATTATTCTTAGCTCGGGTCCAGAACCCAAATTTTTCTTAGGTCCAGAACCTAGAATCTCTTTTAAGTCCAGAACTTAGCTCGGGTCCAGAACCCAAATTTTTCTTAGGTCCAGAACCTAAAATCTCTTTTAAGTCCAGAACTTAGCTCGGGTCCAGAACCCAAATTTTCCTTAGGTCTAGAACCTAGAATTTCTTTTAAGTCCAGAAATTAGCTCGGGTCCAGAACCCAAATTTTTCTTAGGTCCAGAACCTAGAATCTCTTTTAAGTCCAGAACTTAGCTCGGGTCCAGAACTCAAATTTTTTTTAGGTCCAGAACCTAGAATCTTTTCTAAGTCCAGAACTTAGCTCGGGTCCAGAACCCAAAACCTCAACCATCTCAAAAACTAAATCTTATTGCTTTTCACTTTCTTTCACTAAAGTCTCAGATTATTCAAGTAGGGGGCAAACTGTAGACCCTTAATTTTTTATCCAGTCCGGTCCAATATATTTTTAATTAGTCCAAAATTATTTTTGTATTGTCCAATATATTTTAATTAGTCCAAAATAATTTTTATAATATTTTCTTTAGTATTTAATTTTTATAATTAATAAAAAATAAAAATAAAAATCGGCGACGGAAAAATCATCGCTGAAAATCAGCGTGCGGCAAAATGGCCTTGGTCATTTCGCCCGCAGTTTATTTCTGCGGGCGAAATGGCCCGCAGGCCAATTCTCGCCAGCTGCTGCAGCCAGCTACGATAGTTTTTTCGCCAACACAATTTTTCCACAGTAGTTTTTTTTTGCCAGCGCAATTTTTCCGCAGCAGTTTTTTTTTTCGCCAGCAAAATTTTTCCGATGTAATTTTTTTTCGAAACCTAATACAATTAGGTTTCGGTTTCCTTTTCTTAATCAATGTTAGATTTCGTGAATAACTAGAATTAATCAAAAAATTCTTCTATAAATAAGGACTAAAACAACATAAAAAAAAGGATGGGAAATTGGACCGGATTTTGGATCAAAAAATTTTGGAAGGAGAAATTGCGACCGAAATTGAGGAGGAAAACTTTGAATCAATCAGACTTTTGAGAGAACAAACAAGCAATTCAATCCATCAAAGGCAGCAAAGCTTGTCTTTGTTCTTGTTCATCCAAGAAGAATTTTTTGGTGGAACCAACAAACGAAGGTATGAATTTCTTTATTTGTTTCATTAATTCACAGTAGCTTCATCATTCAAAAATTTTAAAATTGTTGTTTCTGTTTCTTCAAAATAAAAAAACCCTAGAACCTCAATTCACATTTTCTAAAGCTTAAAAACCTTAATTCGTTTATTTGTTTTCCAAAAATCTTAAAATAGTTGTTTTTGTTTCTTCAAAATCTTAAAACCCTAATTTGCCTTCCAATTATTCAAAACCTTAAATTGAATTCTATTTCTTTCCAAAAACCCTTAAAAAATATCTTTTTTGTTTCTAAAAACCTTAAATTGTTTTGTTTGTTTTCCTAAAGTTTCATAAAATTATCAATTGATTTTCAAATCCTAAAACCTAATGCATTCTCCGAAACCCTAATTCTAAAATTCTAAAACCCTAATTCAACTCCAAAACCCAAAACAGTAAACCCTAACTCCCTTAAAACCGTAAACCTTAATTTTTCTAAACCTTAACCCTTTAAACTTAAAACCTCATAACCCCAAAATTCAACACAGTAAGTAGCTAATAGTCATAAACTTAATGTTTTGAAGTGCCCAAACCCTAGTTTCATGATTTCACTTCTCAAACACTAATTTGGTTAATCAAAGAACTTTATCAACCTCTTAAATTATAAAACTTTGCTCCATTTCAATTTCATTAAAACTCACAGTAGCTTAAACTCATAAATTCCAAAACCCTAAACAGATTAAATAAAGAATTTTAAATAGAAGCAATAGCCCTAATTTGAATCTTTATTTGCCTTATTTAATTTTATATTTGATTATGCTTTGATTTATATGCTTTAATTTATTTAAGTTCAATGCTTGATTTATTTAGTTTATCATGGATGGATGTCTACATTCTATTGTTGTTTAATATCTTTGATGAATGATTTATTATTATGAATGGTTATTTACTTTTATCGATTTCCAAATGTTGTAAGAGGTATGTTTCCACTTGTTGGGTACCTCATTAGTTAAATATCATGTAATTTAAATTGCTTTTCTATTTTAGAACCAATGTAAAGGACATATTTCTGTCTTTCAGTGGGTGTCCTATTTAGGCATGGGATGTAAGGACATGTTTCCATCATCGGATGGGTGTCCATTTATTTGTTTTGTTTGGATATTGTTTTGATTTTCAATATATCGATGCTTTATTTTAATTATTGTGTGTAATATGGATAATATTGGTATACTTAAGAATTCTATAATATTAAGACCTGTAAAGGAGGCCGGCTCCAATGAACAGGGCGTTGTGGGGGTGCTAGGTCATTTCTCACCTTCCCCATACGTATCCAACTTTCTAAACCCATTAGGGGGTTGGGGATTCCTTAGGAATCGAGTCATCCACCCCTTTCTTTTTCCCAGCCCGTCCGGGTGGCGACTCCATTTTCTCTGGACTTAGATACTTGTTCTTTAAGGCCCCGAAAGAACAAGAACTATTCCACCGGGAGTGGGGGTGAAAATCCCCGCTCACAAGGTGGATAGAATTGATTAAAGATTATGATTGTATCATCGACTATCATCCTGGAAAAGCTAACATGATAGCCAATGCTTTAAGTTGAAAGACTTTAGCAGGTATGTTGTATATAGAATATTATAATACTAAATGTATATGTAAATTAAATAAACTAAATGATATAATGTGTTATGTTAGCATAATTGAGGGTTGAACCAACCATTAAGCAAAAAGTAATAAGAGCTCAGAAACAAGATCAAAAGTTATTAGAAATGTTGAAAAAAGTGCTTGAAGGTGGAAACCCATATTATATTGTGTTAGAAGATGGTGGATTGTATTATAGAGGTCGATTGTGTGTACCAGATGTGAAGGAACTAAAGAAGTGTATACTTGGTGAAGCTCATAATATTACATATAATGTACATCTCGAAAGCAATAAGATGTACCAGAATTTGAAGTCTCATTATTGGTGGTCTAGTATAAAGAGAGATATTACTGAATATGTGATTTGGTATTTAGTGTGTCAACAAGTCAAGGCAGAACATCAAGTTCCATCGGGTCTTTTGCAACCTATATTAGTACCAGAATGGAAGTCGGATAGAATTACCATGGATTTTGTGACTTGTCTTCTGAACACCTAAATGAAGCATGAAACAATTTGGGTAATTGTTGATCGATTAACCAAATCATCTCATTTCCTTTCCATTCGATTTGATTATTTAATGGATAGACTTGCTGAATTATATATTAATGAGATAGTCAGGTTCATGGAGTGCTAATGTCTATTATTTCAGATCGAGACCCTCACTTTATTCAAGATTTTGGGAAAGTTTTCAGAAAGAATTGGGTACTCGACTTCATTTTAGTACTGCTTTTCATCCATAGATCGATGATCAATTAGAAAGGTGATACAAGTACTTAAAGATATGCTTAGAACTTGTGTAATTGATTTTGAAGGTAGTTGGGATAGATATCTGCCTTTAGTAGAATTTTCCTATAACAACAATTATCAAACGAGTATTGGGATGGCACCATATGAAGCGTTCTATGAAAGGAAGTGTAGAACTCCATTGTATTGGGTGGAATTGAATGAGAGTAAACTTGTGGGACCTAATGTAACGCCCCTATACTCCATATAAGCACTATACATATACCTGGTATACATACAATGCGTATATAAAGTATAAGAATGTCACTTTTAGTTTCTATTTAAAAATCTTTATCCGAATTCAAGCAACATTATGTTAATTTAAGAAACATTTATAAAAATCATGATTCTTATCAAAAAGTAAATCATAACTAAAAATCACACATGTATGCATCACCTTCTAGTTGGTCTCGAGACACTCTTACTTTTCTCGTGGCATAGCAGCTAGGCATCCAGATCATCTGCATAAATACCTGCGCGATTACACAACCGCGCTAAGCCCGAGAGCTTAGTAGTACAAATAAATAATAAAGTATACATTACAAAATAATCATACCTTATAATTTTAGCATCATGTTTTATTGTTCTCTTACCACGTTTTCCTTTCTCAATAGATTCTTCATATATTGCCACTAATCTCATAAATTAAATACATCATTACATAGCATATTCACAACACAATACTTACCCTTTCTATTTCATATACATATATATATGTATATATATTGTTACAACAAAACACCATTCAAACCTTTATAAGAACAATTCTCACATTCACAAACATGTTACACATCACACAACAATTCCATAACCTCATATCTCAACAGAACTCCTTAAGCCATGTTCACTTTCAACATTTCAATACACATATTACAAACTCATACTTCATAACATCATTTTATTTCCATAACCTCATATCTCAACAGAACTCCTTAAGCCATGTTCACTTTCAACATTTCAATGCACATATTACAAACTCATACTTAATAACATCATTTTATTCACAATTCATTAATCATGAAACACATTTCCATCAAAAGTATTCATAGATCTCATTATTCATTTGTTTCAACATTGTTTCCATATATCTTATTTATCAATCATGTTACCATTCATGACTCACATTACACAAAGACAAGCATGGGCCCAAGACACACTAATATGCCATTCAATTTTCAGAGTAATGCTTTGGTTTATTCATCACATTTATCATTATCATAGACCCAACTAGGCTTCAAGGATTAGGCTCAACCAAGCTTCAAGGGGAACAAAGCATGCTAAGTATCAACCCAACTTGGCTTCAAGAACCAAACCCAACCTAGCTTCAAGGGTTGTAACATCTCAATTAGGCTTCAAGGATTAGACCCAACCAAGCTTCAAGGGGAGTAAAACATGTTAAACTTCAACCCAACTTGGCTTCAAGGATCAAATCCAACCTAACTTCAAGAGATTGTTACTAATAGGCATGCCACCAACAACAAACTCTGAAAATGGAATAACACATTAGTCACACAATTCATTTATTATTTCATTATCATTTCTATTCTCAATTCTCATCATCATTTAGGCAAACATGCCTTATTTCTTTCAATTGCATCACCATAGCCAATCACAATGGCTTTATATCACATTTGAGTCATCATTGCCAAGAACAATGGCTTTATATCACATTATATCTCAAATCACATTTCAAGTTTCATCATTGAGATATGCAACATCAATTACATTACTAAACAAACATATCATGAATCAATCATACCATATAGGCATGCTTCAATCATAACATTAAAGTAATTCATCATCAATGATCTCATGATATTCCACATTATACACAACATGCCATTATTCATATGCACCATTAATCTACATATAGTACAATACAATTCATGAGATTGACAATGCATAAAACCTAACATGGTTCATATAATATCAACATTATCATCAAATCATATTGATCAATTCAATTCATCACTCAAGTATACATATACATAACAATTTACCTTATTCATGGATTTAGAATCTTCCATATACATTTGGTTGGATCATTACTGTTTTAAATGTGTTTAGATACAAAAGACATTTGAAGATCCAATAATGTTTGATGACCAAGTAACAAACACAATAGCAAACACCCTCAAGGGACACGGCCAAGCTTGTGGCCGTGTCTCCTAGTATAACATCCAGTAGCCAACACGCCCAAGGGACACGGCCAAGCTTGTGGCCGTGTCACTCAATATCAATTCAAGCAGCAGCAAACACGGGCAATGGACACGGCCAAGCCAGTGGCCGTGTCTCTCAACACAACAATCCAGTACCAGACACGGGCAAGGGACACGGCCGTGTCTCTCAACATAAATCAGACAGTAGCAAACACAGGCAAGGGACACGGCCAAGCCAGTGGCCGTGTCTCTCCAAAACTCATCCAACACGACCAATTTTGCCCTAACTTGGCCGTGTCTCCCATAACTTGGCCGTGTCCTTCAATAATTCAAAGACCAAACACTTCGAAATTCATCTAAACCAAACTCTAATTCAACATTTCATCATTTTCCTCATAATTTTCTCAACTCATCATCACTTAGATATCAATTCCACACATTTACATACTTCAATCTCTTGTTATCATCATTTTACACACCAATCATACCCAACATAACCTCAATCCAAAAGAAAACCACACAAGAAGGTATATACTTATATATATGTATAATCAATAAAATTCATTCAAGAAATGTGTACTTACCTGTATAGCTTGCCAAATCTTCATCTCCATCTTCAATACTCTTAAAATCCTTAAGAAATTTGATGAAGATCAATCTCTCTCTCTCTTGTGCTCTCTTGTCCACGAAGAAGAAACAGAAGAAGAGGAAGAAGGAAGGTTCTCCATCCTTCCTTCGTTCTTATCTTATATATATATATAATAATAATAATAATAACAATAATAATAATAATAATAATAATAATAATAATAATAATACCATTAAATCTCCACCACACACAATTCCTTTTGACTTTCTTCTTCTTTTCTCTTTCCTTCAATACACATATTGAATCCAAATACAACAGTAATCCCAACACTTTTAGGGTATACTTTAGGATATTACACCTAATTTCATAAGGCAAACTGAAGACAAATTGAAGCTTATAAAGGATCGATTACAAATTGCACTGGATAGACAAAAATTATATGCAGATTTGAAATGACATGACATTGAATATAGTGTGGGAGATAAGGTATTTTTAAAAGTATCACCGTGGAAGAAGGTTCTACTCTTTGGAAAGAAAGGTAAACTAAGTCCTAGGTTTATTGGACCATATGAAATACTTGAAAGTATAGGTCCAGAAGCTTATTGACTAGCTTTGCCTCCAAAAATGGCAAAGATTCATAATGTATTCAATGTGTCGATGCTTAAATGATATAGATCAGATCCTTCACATGTGATTCAAATAGAGTCCATTGAAATTCAGCCAAATTTGAATTATGAAGAAGAATCAGTGACCATCTTAGCTCATAAAGTAAAGAAGCGTAATAAGCGCATTCCTTTAGTGAAAGGTTATGGAGAAATCATTCGATAGAGGAAGCCACTTGGGAAAGTGAAGAGACAATGAGACAGCAATACCCTTAATTATTTCAAGCATCCATAACAGATAAATTTCGAGGATGAAATTTCTTTAGTGGGGGAGAATTGTAATATTTAAATTTTAAATAGTAAACTTTTTTAATTAATATTGATAATTGATAATGAATAGTGATAAAAGTGACATGGATAAATAATGTAAATAGTGGATCTTAAAATTTACTGAAGAAATTATTTATTTTTATGATTTTAAGGGACTAAAAATCGAATTAGAATGAAATGATAATAAAGAGGGTGCACCATAGTTAAAATGAGATTGTTGTACCTGATTAAATTATATATATATGGACATGTGTGTGTGTATAGAATCTTCTTCTCTCTTCTTCCATCTTCCACGCCTATCATCACTATCACCACCAAAACCTCTCATTTCTTCTTCTTTTAAAAAATGTAGCCAAATTTAAAAGAAAATCACATCTAGTTATAGGTTTTTAGAATAATAAGCTAGAAAATATGAGATTATCAACAAGTGATTAAAAAGAAAAGAGGAATTTTGAAAAAGGTATGTGCTTATGTATTTAATTTACAAATATTTGAATTTCTATGAATTTTAATGTTTGAATTGGTTGAGTCATCTATAATGAATTATTACTGAAAAGTATTGGTTAAATAGATTGATGAGTTGATGGGGATCTGATTACTAGCATACAACACCAAGGACCTGTTACTCGATCAATGGCAAGAAAACTTCAAGGATTAGTTTCCAAACATCTATATGTTCTCAATACAATTGGAACGTTAAGACTTGAAGAAAATAAGAGCAAAGAAGCTGTTTGGTTGCACATGTCCAAAATGCAATCTACCCAAGAGGCCAATTGACCCAAAGGAGTTATAATACATATTGGTATCCATCATTATACCTTTCGGAGCTAAATACATACCATTCACGTACCATTGGATGCCCATATATTAAGAGTGGCTGAAACTCACATTGGGAGTCAAAGATGCCTTTTAAAAGCTAGTGGGAGACAAGCTATATGGCTGCCCATGCCTTTTAAAAGCTAGTGGGAGACAAGCTATATGGCTGACCAATTTATTTTATGTAACCACATCATTATATTTGTATTTTTCCATCATTTCACTTGTTTTATGCTTTCTTTAAGTCTTTAAAAATAGATGTAATGGTAGACTTTAAACTTAATGAATATTCTGAGTTTTCTCTCCATTTTTGAGAGCTTTGAGAGGTTTTTAGCCTTCTTTTGAGTTCTGGTTAGAACTTGCACGAATTCCTTGCAAAAATAACCAAGTTTGCTAGGTCTTAACTTATATTCAAGGTTTTTCCTTCACAAGTTGGGGTTGGGTCTTGAATCTTTGGTTTCCAGCCATATAGCTTCAGTTTTACATCACAAGTTGGTGTTGGGTTGAAGGTGCTGGTTGGTGTTCTTATGTTTTGGAGACGATCCATAGCTTGAGCTTCCTTAGGAATTAAATCTTAGCAAGGCAGGCTCACATCATTTGGTATCAGAGCTTAGGCTCTCCAAATCAGGTTTTTAGCATCATTCCTTCTTGTTTATGTCAAAAAAAAATATTGTCTTCCTTTGAGTCATTTTCTGCCAGTAGTTTAATTTCTACAAGCTGTATGCTTTCTTGTTTCTTTGAGTCCTTCTTCCTTAATGTTGTTGCTAGATTAATTTAAAAAAAAAGAAAAGAAAGAAAGAACAGAAAAGAAAAGAAAAAAAAAAGAGGAAACAACAACTAATCTCTCAAATTTGCTAGTGGGTTAGAAACTGAAGTTGGGTTTGCACATAACCAAATCTTCTCAAATTTTAGATGCTTGTTTCAGATGCTAAACTTAGCTTGGAAATCAAATTTTAAGTCAAAATTCCTCCATTTGCCTTGTTATCCATATATTGCAGCCAATTTAGCTAATTTTGTGTCCAAAAGTGAACGTGTATGTAAACATGTCCAAATCCTTTCAAATTTTACAGGCATGTTTTAGATATTTAGCTAAGCCTACACATTAAATTTCATGTCAAAATTCATTCGTTTTCTTGGTTGTCCATAAATTACTGCTAGTTAGCCATTTTTGGGTCTAGAACATAAACATTCAATAAGAGACCTAAAAATTCGTTTTTCTTCTTCCATTTTATCTCAATATATTGTCCTAAATCCAATTTTGTCAAATTCTTCCCTTTAGTAATGTTTGTCTAAAATTTCAGTGTCTTTCGTCCTTAGGCTTCAAATATCAGATATTCTGTTTTTTTTTTCCAGCTTGTTGTACTCTTGTTCCATTCTTGAATGTGTTTTAAACCTTGCAATTTTGTTATTTAGTTGAGGAAATATTAAGTTCTTGCTAGAACTTGGAAGGGGCTGAAGTGAGTGAAAAAAGGAATAGAGTGGTGAGATTGTTAGAGGGTAAAAGCCAAAGTTTGAGTGAAACACAGATTGAGTGTTACTAGATTAGAGTGAAACACGTGAGGGAGTGTGTGAGAGAATATTTCTAACATTTGTTTTGCAGCAATCAGTATGTCAACAAAACGAGATAGTGATCGAGAGAGCAACCAGCCCCAAGAGGAGCCAGAAGCTTCTTATGTTCTTAAGGCATTGCAATCTCAATTTCAAAGGATGAATGTGTTGTTTGCTGATATTAGAGAACAGATGGAAAAACACTCAAAGCAGATTGAAGAATTGCAGGAAGCAAGCTCTACAAATCAAAGGAATTTAGGAAGGGATGAACGAGATAATTTTCATAGGAAGCAAAACACAAATAGGGGGCAGAATAGAAGTAGGCGCGCTGGACTAAATGATTTGCCAGTTTTCAATGACTTGGAGGATGTAGATGAAGATAATCTTGATGATGATGATGGGCAGCAATCTGTTGCACTTGATGATGTTATTAGACCAAGATATATGAGAGGTAATATGGGTGGTAGAGGTGGTGGCAGAAATATTAGGCAAGAAACTATGGAAAATGCAAGAGGGAGAGGGAGAGTAGACAGCAACATTAATGGAATTAAAATGAAAATTCCATCATTCCAAGGGAAAGCAAATCCAAATGCATATTTGGAATGGGAGAGAAAGACCAAACTCATCTTTGATTGCCACAACTATAGTGAGCAAAAGAAGGTGACACTTACTGTGGTAGAGTTTACTGATTATGCATTAGTTTGGTGGGATCAATTACTCACTAAATGAAGAAGAAATGGCATGAGAGGAGTGCAGACTTGGGATGAGTTGAAACAGGTCATGAGAGATCGATTTGTTCCACAACACTACTATAGAGAGTTGCATCAAAGATTACAAGGGCTGGTGCAGGGCAATAAAAGTGTGGAAGAATATTTTCAAGAAATGGAAATGGCTATGATACGAGCTAATATAAAAGAAGAAAGGGAAGCAACTATGGCACGGTTCCTACATGGGTTGAAAGATGAAATTGCCGACATAGTGGAGCTACATCATTATGTGGAGCTTGATGATATGTTAAATATGGCAATCAAGGTAGAAAAACAACTCAAGAAGAAGAAAACAACCAGATCGGGTATGGGAATGAATTCTACCAACAATGTTCCATGGAAGCCAAATTGGAAGAAAGGGGAATCTAGTGAGAGTAAATTTGTTTCAAAGGAGAAGAAAGAGGAAAACAAGGCTGGAGAAAAACCCATTGTGATTGATAAGGGTAAGGCACCAATGAACTCCAGCGGAAGAACTAGAGACATCCAATGTTTTAGATGCTTAGGCAAGGGACATTATGCTGCACAATGTCCAAATAAAAGGGCAATGGTGATGAGGCCAAGTGGAGAGATAGAATCTGAAGATGATGAGGCTATTAATGATGATTCAAGTGATGACATTCAACCTATGGGTGATGATAGTGATGTAGAGCATGATGTACATGGCAACGTTCTAGTTGTTATGCATGCTTTAAATACCCAAGTAAAGGCAGATGATGGTGATGAGCTACAAAGAGAAAATATCTTTCATACTAGGTGTCTAGTTAAAGATAGAGTTTGTAGCATGATAATAGACAGTGGAAGTTGCGTGAATGTGGCTAGTACTCTACTAGTGGAAAAACTTGATTTCCCTACTACAAAACATCCTAAGCCATATAGGTTGCAATGGTTTAATGATTGTGGTGAAGTTAGGGTGACTAAGCAAGTGCTACTAACATTTTCCATTGGGAGGTATAAGGATGAAGTGTTATGTGATGTTGTTCCTATGCATGCTAGTCATATTCTGCTTGGGAGGCCATGGCAATATGATAGAAGGGCTGTACATGATGGATTCAAAAATAGGTACTCTTTTGATTTTGAAGGTCGAAAGTTGACGCTTGCACCTTTGACACCGATGGAGGCTTTTGAAGACCAAAAATGAATACAAGCTGCCATGGAAGAGAAAATGCAAAAAGAATCTGAAAAGAGAGTGAGAAAAAGAAAAGAGCAAGAGGAAAAACAAAGAATAAAAAAAGAGAAAGAAAATGAAAATGAGAAAAAGAAAAAAATCTACAATAAAAATGAGAGTTGTGAGAAGAAAGTAAGTTTAGTTGCTAGGGGAAAAGATGTGAGGCAATCCTATTCTTCAAATAATGTGATGCTACTCTTACTATGTAAGGGAGCTTTTCTTAATGTAACTGACCTTGATCCTCCTATTCCTAGTGTTGCATTGACTTTGTTGCAGGAATTTGAAGATGTCTTTCCCGATGAAGTATCTAGCGGACTACCACCTATCAGAGGAATAGAACATCAAATTGATTTTGTTCTTGGAGCTGTAATTCCAAATCGGCCAGCATATAGAACCAATCCTCAAGAGGCCAAAGAGTTGCAAAAACAGGTGGAAGAATTACTTGCAAAGGATCATGTAAGAGAGAGCATGAGTCCATGCGCTGTACCGGTACTTTTGGTACCCAAAAAGGATGGATCAATGCAAATGTGTGTGGATTGTCGCGCCGTCAACAAAATCACTGTAAAGTATAGACATCCAATCCTTAGACTTGATGATATGCTTGATGAATTGCATGGTACATGTATATTTTCAAAAATTGATCTTAAAAGTGGTTATCATCAAATAAGAATGAGATTAGGAGATGAATGGAAAATAACTTTTAAGACTCAATATGGTTTGTATGAATGGTTAGTCATGCCTTTTGGACTAAGCAATGCACCTAGTACTTTCATGAGATTAATGAATCATGTCTTGCGTGCTTTTCTTGGAAAGTTTGTTGTTGTGTATTTTGATGATATTTTAGTGTATAGTCAAAGTTTAAATGATCATTTAATGCATTTAAGATGTGTGCTTGAAGTTCTTAGGAAAGAGAAATTGTATGCAAATTTAAAGAAATGTACATTCTGCATGAAAAAAGTCATTTTCTTAGGATTTGTAGTGAGTGGGAAAGGAATTGGGGTTGATGAGGATAAGGTAAAAGCCATCAAAGAATGGCCTACCCCAAAATCCGTGACTGATGTTAGGAGTTTTCATGGTCTTGCTAGTTTTTATAGGAGGATTGTTAGAGATTTTAGCACAATTGCAGTCCCATTGAATGAAATAGTGAAGAAAAATGTAGGGTTCAGATGGAATGAGGAACAGGAGCATGCATTTAGATTACTGAAAGAAAAATTATGTTCTGCACCATTACTTGCATTACCTGATTTTTCTAAGACTTTTGAAGTTGAATGTGATGCTTCCGGAGTGGGTATAGGTGCTGTTTTGATGCAAGAAAGAAGACCAATTGCATACTTTAGTGAGAAGCTAAGTGGAGCTCCTTTGAATTACTCTACTTATGACAAGGAGATGTATGCATTAGTTAGGGCGTTGGAGACGTGGTAGCATTATCTTTGGCCAAAGGAGTTTGTTATTCATAGTGATCATGAATCACTAAAATACTTGAAAGGGCAAAGCAAGCTGAACAAACGCCATGCCAAATGGAGTGAATTTATTGAAGCATTTCCATATGTGATTCAATATAAGCAAGGAAAAGAAAATGTTGTTGCTGATGCCTTATCTAGGAGTTATGCCCTAATCTCTATGCTTGATGCTAGACTTCTAGGATTTGAGCATATGAAAGAATTGTATAAGCATGACTCTAAATTTGCACAAATATATGCCTCTTGTGAAAATGCTGCCTTTGAAAAATTTTATAGGCATGATGGTTTCTTATTTAGAGAGAAACGACTTTGTGTTCCAAATAGCTCTATAAGAGGATTGCTTGTAAGAGAGTCACATGGGGGAGGTTTAATGGGACATTTTGGGGTGGCTAAAACATTAGAAATTCTGAATGAACATTTTTATTGGCCACATATGAGGAAAGATGTAGAGAAATTTTGTGCTAAACGCGTGACATGTATGAAAGCAAAGTCCAAAGTAAGACCACATGGTTTGTATATGCCTTTAAGTGTACCTAGTGAACCTTGGGTAGACTTATCTATGGACTTTATTTTGGGGCTACCTAGGACAAAAAAGGGTCATGATAGTTTATTTGTTGTGGTTGATAGATTTTCTGAAATGGCACATTTCATTCCATGTCATAAAACTGATGATGCATGCCATATATCTGATTTGTTCTTTAGAGAAGTAGTGAGATTGCATGGTATTCCTAGGACCATAGTAAGTGATCGAGATGTAAAATTTTTGAGTCATTTTTGGAAAGTCCTATGGGGAAAGTTAGGTACAAAGCTTTGTTTCTCTACTACATGCCATCCGCAAACAGATGGGCAGACGGAAGTTGTTAATAGGACTGTGGGCACTCTTCTCCGTACCATGATTAAACAAAATTTGAAGACATGGGAGGAATGCATACCATTTATTGAATTTTCATATAATATATCAATGCATTCATCCACTGGATTTTCACCCTTTGAGCTTGTCTATGGTTTTAATCCACTTACTCCATTAGATTTGTTGCCTCTTCCTACTAATGAGCTTACTAGTTTTGATGGTAAAAAGAAAGCTGAATTGGTGAAGCAAATGCATCAAAGGGCCAAGCAACAAATGGAGAAGATTAATGAGAATAGAGCAACCAAAGTAAACAAAGGAAGGAAAAAGATGGTGTTCCAGCCTGGTGATCTGGTATGGGTTCATTTGCGAAAAGAAAGGTTTCCTACACAAAGGAAATCAAAATTGCAGCCGAGAAGTGATGGACCATTTGAAGTACTTGAAAGGATTAATGATAATGCCTACAAGATTAATCTACCAGGTGAGTATGGTGTAAGTGCAACTTTTAATGTTTCTGATCTTGCTCCTTACTATGCAGATGATGAAGATTCGAGGACGAATTCTTTTAAAGAGGGAGAGGATGATGAGGATCTGATTGCTAGCATACAACACCAAGGACTTGTTACTCGATCAATGGCAAGAAAACTTCAAGGATTAGTTTCCAAACTTCTATATGTTCTCAATACAATTGGAACGTTAAGACTTGAAGAAAATAAGAGCAAAGAAGCTGTTTGGTTGCACGTGTCCAAATTGCAATCTACCCAAGAGGCTAATTGACCCAAAGGAGTTAGAATACATATTGGCATCCATCATTATACCTTTGGGAGCTAAATACATACCATTCACGTACCATTGGATGCCCATATATTAAGAGTGGCTGAAACTCACATTGGGAGTCAAAGATGTCTTTTAAAAGCTAGTGGAATACAAGCTATATGGCTGCCCATGCCTTTTAAAAGCTAGTGGGAGACAAGCTATATGGCTGCCCAATTTGTTTTATGTAACCACATCATTATATTTGTATTTTTCCATCATTTCACTTGTTTTATGCTTTCTTTAAGTCTTTGAAAACAGATGTAATGGCAGACTTTAAACTTAATGAATATTCTGAGTTTTCTCTCCATTTTTGAGAGCTTTGAGAGGTTTTTAGCCTTCTTTTGAGTTCTGGTTAGAACTTGCACGAATTCCTTGCAAAAATAACCAAGTTTGCTAGGTCTTAACTTATATTCAAGGTTTTTCCTTCACAAGTTGGGGTTGGGTCTTGAATCTTTGGTTTCCAGCCATATAGCTTCAGTTTTACATCACAAGTTGGTGTTGGGTTGAAGGTGCTGGTTGGTGTTCTTATGTTTTGGAGATGATCCGTAGCTTGAGCTTCCTTAGGAATTAAATCCCAGCAAGGCAGGCTCACATCATGAGTGAAAAATGAGTTAAAGGAACTTATAAGTGATGAGTATGATTCTTAATTCAATCTTTACAAGAAATGAATGGTTTGATGTTGTTTTTAGCCATGAGTGATGGTTAATGATTAATTAATTAATGTTGAGTAAAATATTTGATATAGACTCTTTTAATGTAAAAAAATAGTTTTGATTCATTTTTATAATAGATCATGAATATATTGGGTTTAAGTGGTTGAATGAGTGAAATATAAAATTTTTGCCTGACACAGCCATGTCGTTGGACATGTTGACGATGCTGTTTTACAACATTAATAATACGGCAAGTGACACGGCCATGTCTCTAAGCATGTCATAGCTACTGTAATGCAGAGTAAATGATACGGCCATGTCGTTGGACGTCGGACGTGTTGACGATGCTATTTTACAATTTTAATGGTACGGCCAATGACACGGCCAAATCTCTGTGTGTGTCGTAGCTGCTGTAATGCAGAGTAAATGACACGGTCAGTGACACACCTATATCGTTGAGCATGTGAAAGCTTCTATAAAATGGGCAAATGACATGATCATTGACACACCCATGTCGTTGGGCATGTCATTTGAAGAATTTACCCAAAATAGCTCTTTTCCTTGTCTTTCATTTGTAATTTTGGCCTAAATGACTATAAGGCCTCAAAGTATAAAAGATTTTTGAAATCAACCTGTGAGCGGGGATTTTTGCCCCCACTCCCGGTAGAATGGTTCTTGCGACTTCGGCACTGTTTAGGCTCGGGGCCTTAGAGAACACAGACTTAAGTCCGGAGAAAATGGAGTCGCCACCCGGACGGGCCGAAAAAAAGAAAGGGGTGGATGACTTTATTCCTAAGGAATCCCCAACCCTCAGAAAGTTGGGTACGTGTGGGGAAGGTGAGAAATGGCCCAGCACCCCTACAACGCCTGGTTCATTGGAACCGGCCTCCTTTACAGGTCTTAATATTATAAAATTCTTAAATACAACAATATTATTCATATTACATGCAACAATTGAAACAAAGCATCATTATATTAAAATCAAAGCAATGTCCAAGCAAAACAAATAAATGGACACCCATCCGAGGATGGAAACATGCCCTTACATCATCCATATCTAAACTAATAGGACACCCACCAAAAGATAGAAACATGTCATTTACATTGGTCCAAAATATAAAAGCAATTTAAATTACATGATATTTAACTAATGAGGTACCCACAAAGTGGAAACATACTTCTTACACTTTTGAAAATCAATCGATAACCATTCATCATAAATAAATCATTCATCAAAGATATTAAACATCAATCAAAATAGAAAGTAAACATCCATCCATGATAAATTAAGTAAATCAAGCATTTAAATTAAATAAATCAAAGCATATAATGAACTACATAATTAAATCTAAAAATAAAACAAGTAAAGATACAAATTAAGGTTTACTGTTTCTATTTAAAGTTTCTTTAATTAATATTTTAGAGTTTGGGAATCTTAGTATTATTGTTATCATTTATTTTAGGCTACTGTAAGTTTTAGGAGAATTAAAATGGATTAGGGTTTCATGAATCAAATTAGGGTTTTAGAATAATTAAAACATTAGGTTTATAGCTTTGGTTACTGGATTATTATTTTGGATTTACTATATTGTGTTTGAATGTTTAGGTTTATAAGGTTTTAAGGATTAGGGTTTAGGAAAACTAGGGTTTACGTATTAGTTTTAAGGGAATTAGGGTTTAGGAAAACTTAGGGTTTAGATTAACTGGTTTGGGGTTTACTATTTTGGTTTTGGAGTTGAAGAAAATACTTTAGAGTTTTATGAAGCAATTATGATTTTAGAAACTGTAAAGTGAATTTAAAGTTTGGATATTTAACAAAACATTTGGAAATTTTGGAAAAGAATTAGAAGAAAACAGTTTAGGGTCTTTTAAAAGCTTTTGGAAATAGGAAAAACAATTTAAGGTTTCTAGAAACAGAAAGTATTTTTTAGGGTTTTTGAAAATAGAAGGAAAATCTAGGGTTTTAAGGTTTAGAAGAAATAAATTAGGGTTCTTAAGTTTTAGAAAAAACAAAATTAGGGTGCTTAAATTTTAGAAGAAACAGAATTAGGGTTCTTGAGTTTTAGAAGAAGCAGAATTAGGGTTCTTGAGTTTTTAAAAGAAACCGAAGGAACGATTTAAGATTTTTGGAAAACAAAAGAAACAAATTAAGGTTTTTAAGGTATTTAGAAATAGAGGAAATCATTTAAGGTTTTTGGAAACAAAAGAAACGAATTATTACATATTCAAAGATCAAAGTTTTGTATGTATATTAGTATGAATCAAAGAAACAAAGCTATGAATAGTTTATGATTAAGGATCAAACTTGCGTAGTTGGTTCCACCAAAAATTTATTTTCTGGATGAACAAAGACAAAGGCAAGATGGCTGCCTTTGATGGCTTGATTGCTTGCTTTCTTATTCCTCTCAACTATGAAGTTCCACTATTTGATCTAAGTCCAAAGTTCTCTGCTCTAAAAAGTCCGATCCCTTCACTGCCAAGTCCACTTTTTTTTGGGTATTTTTTAGTGTTATTTATAGGAAAATTTGGAAGCTTAATTCCAATTGTGTAAGGAAATTATCATTAATTAGGAAAAGAAAACAAAAATAAAATAGAATTTGGTTTCGAAAAAAATTGCGTTGGAAAAATTTGCTGGCGAAAACTGTGATGGGCTACGAGCTTGCTAAGGCCATTTCGTCCAATGACTTTCGTCGACAATTTTTATTTTTATTTATTTATTTGTTTATTATTGTTATTTTATTATTATTATAATAATTTTTAAAAATTATAAATAATAAATAATAAATCAAATATTATTTAATTAAGATAACACAAAAATTATTTTGGACTAAATAAAATATATCGGACTGGACTAGGTAAAAAATTAAGGGTCTACAGTTTGCCCCCCGCTTGAACGATCTAAGACTACAACAAAAGAGAGTGAAAAGCAATAAGACTTAATTTTTGAGATGGTTGAGGTTTTGGTTACTTAGACTAGAGATTGAATTTGATTTGACTGACCTTTTATCAGTTAAGAATTCTGGTATAATTGGTTGTTCCATTTTTATGAATTGTGGGTCTTTACCCACCAAAAATAGATCTTTATCTATTGAAAATTGAGTCTTTAACCTAGGAACATGGATCTTTATCCATTGGAGATTGGGTCTTTACCCTTGAAACATGGATCTTTATCCATTGAAAATTGGGTCTTTACCCTTGAAACATGGATCTTTATCCATTGGAAATCGGGTCTTTACCCTTGAAACATGGATCTTTATCCATTGGAAATCGGTTCTTTACCCTTGAAACATGGATTTTTATCCTTTGGACTTTGGGTCTTTACCCTTTGAAATATGGATCTTTATCCATTGGAAATCGGGTCTTTACCCTTGAAATATGAATCTTTATCCATTGAAAATCGGGTCTTTACCCTTGAAACATGGATCTTTATCCATTAGAGATCGGGTATTTAACCTTGAAATATGGATCTTTATCCATTGAAAATCGGGTCTTTACCCTTGGAAAATGGATCTTTATCCATTAGAAATTGGGTCTTTACCCTTGAAACATAGATCTTTATCCATTGGAAATTGGGTCTTTACCCTTGAAAAATGGATCTTTATCCATTAGAAATTGGGTCTTTACCCTTGAAATATGGATCTTTATCCATTGGAAATCGGGTCCTTACCCTTGAAAAATGGATCTTTATCCATTAGAAATCGGGTCTTTACCCTTGAAACATGGATCTTTATCCATTGGAAATCGAGTCTTTACCCTGGCTCCAGCTCTTTTAAATGGACTGACCTTTTGTCTTTTGCATTTTCATTCTTTCGAGAATTCTAATTTTCTTCTTTCTTTTTTTTCATTCTTTTTCGTTCTTTCTTTGCACTTTTGCAAAAAAAAATTCAGCCATTTTTAGCTAGCCTTCATATTCTCTCCTTGCCCCCCTGCATGGAAAAATATTAGAAGTAAGTCAAAATGTTTTGTTCATGCATAAACACAAAAATTGAAAAGGAGAAACTTTGCCCCCTGTGTAGGCCCAAACCCATGATTTTTCTATACGGGCTCTGATTGATGTTTTTGTTGTCTAGTTCTTCGCAAAAGCACGCATTTCTTCTCTTTGCAAAATTACTGAAACTTTCTCAAGCAATGGGCTTTCCATGCCCCCCCCTGATTTGATATTTTCTTTTGATTGTTTACTTTACAAGGTATTTGTTGTTCATTTTGACAAGGAATAAACAATATAAGATAAGAAAGTGCAATGTGATATGCTCATGTATGCATGATATGTATGAATAATACTTACAGTCATTCCATCGACTCACAGACCGAGGTGATCAGCAGAAGTGTTCTCATTGACTCCTTTGAGATGTTTGTTCAGTCCTTGCTTCGGAATGACAGGATGCTTCACATTTATGGCTTTTATCTTTGGGATATTGAAAATATGAGTAATGGAGGCCCCAAACAGTAGAGATACATCCATTTTAAATTATGATTCAGCATGTCAGTTGGTAGCTTCTTCATGACCTTGCCAGTAATCATTTCCTTTGCCCAATGCTTTCTTCAAGGTTTGATAGTTCAACATACTCCCCTTAACTTGAAGGCTTCGTGTGACAAAAACATTTTTTATTTTTTGAATTTTGATTTTGAAATTAAGTGTTGGCTTTTCCAAAATCGATGTCAATGTACCTCAGGATTTGATTTTTCCAAATTAACATATCTATTACAGACAACCCTAGTTACCATACTAAACTCGGGAATCATTTCTATTTAAGCAAGAACTGTTGCACTTCAGATAGGCACATACACATTACTTGGCCTAAGGTCTCATTGAGTTTAAATATTGTCTATCTCATATGCATGCTTATTCAAACTATCTCTACGAATAGACTCTACCTACCAAGAGAGTTCAACAAGTCTTTAATAGGCTTGAAATGGGGTCTACAAGGGACATGGGTTAAATGAAGGCTATTTGTAAGTTGGAGCCGATGTGACACAATGGACAAACCTTCACACTACAAACTTCTTATTTGAACTTTAGGTAGCTTGGAGACAATCTTGCTAGACCCCAAATTCCTTCTATCTTCTTGGCATTAATCTGGATCTTGATTGGGACAATCTTTGTTTCTTTACATAAAGTTTGGTACCCAAATTTATTTCTTGTCTTCTCCTCCCTTTTCTTTCTTTTTATTTTTCTTACTCCTCCCTTTCTTTAAGCATTTTATTATTTTGTCCTTCTTTCTTGTAGGACTGTCAAGTACAGAACTTTCAAGAACTGAATGGTCTTTCTCCTTTTTCTTTGATTTTGATTGAATCTTTGGTTGGGTTGGACTAATTTAAGTCAAACTGTCCTTATAAACCAAATGGAAGCTTTTTGCTGCTTTAGGTAAAAGAGAACTCAGTTGGCTTTTTGAACCGTTTTGGGTATTATCTTTCTTCTTCTTTTTCTTTTTTTTTCTTTTCTTTTTCTCTTCTCTTTTTTTTTTCTTTTTTTTTCTTTTCTTTTTCTCTTATTTCTCTTATTTTTTGGTTCTAGCTCTAAAAGAGTTGTCTTATTTGTACCAACTTGAGCTTCCAATAATGGATGAGTGGAGTGACATAAATCTTCTTTAACAAGGATAAATCGTTTGTTACTCTAATGTTGTCTTGATATATTAGAGATATTAAGAAAACTTCAACTACCTTTATGGTCTTGAGAACTTCAACTATCTTCATGGTATTGAGAACTTCAACTATCTTCATGGTATTGAGAACTTCAACTATCTTCATGGTATTCATTTCTTTCTTTGATCTTCTTGCCTCTTCATCTTAGTGATCATAGGACTTGTCAAAAGTATCACAATAGCTCAGGGTAGGTTGTTGGGCTTATAAGTCAAATGAAAAGAAAGCTAAAAATTTTATGAAGGCTCAAAGGGACAACTAGGGATTGATATTTAATAGGGTGGATACTAGTTGTTGGCTAACCAAACAATGCCTAGATCATTTCTCTCTTAAATAAGCAGAGTTCAATTTTGCCTCGAAAGTTTGTCAAAGCATATTCTAAGACTGACTAGGACCTAGACAAAGGTCATTATGCAGGAGCCCTCTCTAAGTAAGCAAACACAACTCAATGCTATAGAGCAATTCCCTTACCTAGTAAAGTCATTCAAGTCATGATGCCTAGATACATTAATTTATAAATATCAAGCTAGATTCCTCATTGGTTGAGAACCAAAATGAACAAAGACCAATAAAAATTTTGATGAAAGTAATTTATTTCAAGCAACTTTAAATTTGAAAAACACAATAGTTCCAAAATATTAAAGAAAGTAAAATTGAAAAGCAACATTTAAGCTAAGGAAAGTTCGTTGAGTTTAAGCTTCAATATTTCCATCTTGAAAGGATGATAAAATAAAATCTTCTTCCAATCTTTTTCCCACCATGAAGGTTGTCGGTGGAGGTACTGTAATATCCCAAAGTGTGCCCTAGAAGTTTTGATATTATTGTTGTAATTGGATTAAGTGTATATGTTAAATTGGAAAGAGAAAAGAATTAAAGAGAGAGTGTATATGTTGTATATATGGAAATATATACAACATATACAAGTCAAATTGTTATGTGGTCAAAGGAAGATATTTATTGATTTTATTTAATTAATGGAAAATGGGAAAAGTAAAATGAGTGGAAAAGAATTATTTGAATATTTTATTGATATTGCTTGGTGGAGATTAGAGTGGAGATTAGATATTTGACTTTGCTTCTTCTTCTTTTTCATTTTTCTTCTTCTTTCTTTGTGGTTTGGCTGGCACTCACCAAAGACAAGAAAGCAAGAGAGGGTTTTTGATTTCTAAGAGTAAATTGAAGGAAGATTCAAGAGATTAAGTTGAAATTGTGAAGTTTCATCAACTTTGGTAAGTTCCCTCTTGATTTCTTTTGTTTTGATTGAAGTTGTGTTTGAGTTTGATTGTGGATAGTATGTGTTTGTTTGATTTTGGTGTGTTTAAGAGTGTTTGGTTCAATTGATTTTGGATTTTGAGGTTGGATTGAAGGAAAGAGTAAGTTTGTTGGAAGAGAAAGTGTTGTGGTTGTGTTTTGAGTTTGTGATGATGATTATGAAGTGTGTTTGATGTATGTTTGAGTTTCTTTGAGTGTTTTTGTAAGTTATTATGGTTTTTGGGTATGTTTAGTTAAGTTTGTTTGAAGTGGAAGATGGTGGAAGTAAGTGGTTTGTTGGATGTAGTGTTGATGTTGCCGGAATTTGTATTTTTGGCCTGACACGCCCATTAGCACATCCAAGTCTTTGGGCGTGTCAATGGTTCTGTATTGCAGTAGCATTTACACGTCCAGTGACACGCCCATGTCACTGAGCGTGTCATAGCTACTGTGTGGGTATAGGATTGACACGGCCATGAGCACGCCCGTGTTGTTGGATGTGTCAATGTTTCTGTGAGAGAGAATGTATTACACGTTCAGTGACACGCCCGTGGTTCTGAGCGTGTCAAAGCTTCTGTGTTGTGGAGTTAGGGCACGGTCATATACACGCCCGTGTTATTGAGCGTGTCATGTGTAGAGTTTGTCCTAGTTGGTTCTTATCCATATTATCTCATGTGTATGATCACCTTTGGTTTAGGTGTTGAAGAGGTTGAATTGCCCTAATCTAAGTGTGGAGGATACTTGGAGGAGGAAGTGTATAGATTGGTGTGAATTGGTTTTGAGGTAAGTACAAACTACATGGTTGCATGCATTTACATGATTTTGATACTTAACATATTTGATTGTACATATGTTAAGTAATTGATTACCTTGTTAATACATTTGATGAATGTTATGATTGGTATAATGTGAATGATTGATGAGCATTTAAAATGTATGTTAATGCAATTGGTTGTGTACACTTGAACAATGAATTGATGTAATGTGAATTGAGATATAATGAGATGGGTAGCCAATGTGATTGGTAATGATGATTCAAATGAAATAAGTGGGGCATGGTTGCCTAGATGATGATATTCAATGCAAATAATTATGTATACTCTATTGATGAGATGAGGAGCCATGGTTGTTGGCTATAATGATAATGATACAAATGAGATGATTGAGACATGGTTGCCTAAGTGATGATGAGAAAATGAGAATGAAATTGATAATGAAATAATAATGAATTGTGTGTCTAATGTGTTATTCCATTTTCAGAGTTTTGTTGTTGGTGGCATGCCTATAGTAACAATCTCTTGAAGTTAGGTTGGGCTTGATCCTTGAAGCCAAATTGGGTTGAAGTTAAGCATGCTTTACTCCCCTTGAAGTTTGGTTGGGTCTAGTCCTTGAAGCCTAATTGAGATGTTACAACCCTTGAAGCTAGGTTGGGTTTGGTTCTTGAAGCCAAGTTGGGTTGATACTTAGCATGCTTTGTTCCCCTTGAAGCTTGGTTGAACCTAAATCCTTGAAGCCTAGTTGAGATAATGATAATGATAAATGAGATAATTGAACCAAAACATTAACTCTGAAAGTTGAATGGCATATTAGTGTCTTTTGGGCCCATGCTTGTGTTTGCTTTAATATAAACTATGGAGTGAGATATACTGTTATGAAACTTGATTGTGTGACATTGGCATTGCATTGAAACATAATATTATTGTAGTTTGTACCACTAAGCCGTTGGCTTAGCGTGAGTGTGATTCGTCGCGCAGGTGACAGGGAAGAACCGGAGAGTTCCTCTAGGCCGAGTAGAGTCTAGATTTTGAGGTATTGATAGTGGAGCTTAAAGATCAAAGACATACTACCAAACATGTATGTATTTTATGTTTTGTAAAACTTGAGTCTTGATGTATATGTATTTGTAAATATTTGTTATATTTTTCGCTGTGTTTTGAATAAACAATTTATCTATTGTGTTTTATAATATAACTTACTTGTTTTAAATTTGTTCATATTATTGTAAAGGGATGATTTGTGTGTTTTGTAAACCGTGGCATTTCTATATTTAGTATACGTATATTACGATCGTAGTAGCATGCAGTGTACGTATACGGAGTATAGGGGTGTTACAAGTACTCTTCCAAACTTAGGTAAAGGATTGTCTTTTGTGCTGGTCTTATCAGGCTCAGGCAGCTTACCACTGTCAATTAAATTTTGAATCTCATGTTTTAATCGCAAGCATTTGTCTGTCTCATGTCCTTGTATTTGATGAAAATCACAAAAGGCTTTAGTATTAATTTTTGGTGGTAAAGGATTCGGCAAAGGTCGAGGGGCCAATGGCTGTAATAGTCCCTTCTTTTGTAGTTGTTGAAGACCCAAGATAAAGGCTTCCCCAGATATGAAAACTGCCTTTTATTTGCTTGACTAGTTGTATTGACATCAACTTCTTTTTGCGTGCTTTGATTGCTAGGCTGATAATTCCCTTTCTCATTCCTTCTTATTGAAAAGCGATTCTTCTCCCTTTCCCTTTCCCTTTCTTCAATTTGCAGACCATCTTAAAGAAGATCATTGAAATCATGGATGAGTGTATGAGACATCTTTTCATGAAGACTAGGCAACACCCCTCTCACAATTGCAGCCAATTGGTTCTTCACAGTCTCGGCCATGCCCTCTTTTATTTCTTCCATCTTGGCATTGAAGGCATCATCCACCATTCTTTGAATTTGTTCTGGCTCCATTGCTTTTGGTTAAAAAGAGATTGAGTCATTGCTAGATTCTTCATCTCCGGCGTAGGTTGGATTGTCGTAAGCTTTTGAAATGTCGTAATCCAGGGCTGTGAGCCAGAGATAATGATATGAGATGCAATTGTATGTATGTATGCATGTATGCATGAATAATTAACAAACAAGGAAAAATAGGACGTTCCTTCCAACCTTATAACATCCACATACGAATGGTGAGTCTCTTTTCCTAGGTATATGGTTAACAAAATACCAACATGGGGTATCTTGTTTTCGAATATTTCCCCCAGACGTTTCAACCAATAGTTATATTTTCAAAAATGGAAATCAATTTATGATAATTCCTATTAATTATGTTTTAATCCATTTATCCAACTAAGGTAGCTTTTATGCTATATTGGATTAAAACTAAATTAAGAGGTTTATTATAATAGATTTCTCACTTGAAAAAGTAACTAATGATTCATGCCAAAAACAAGTCCATGATTAATTACTCTTAGTATAAACTAGGCTCATAATTGATTTTTGGTATTTTGTAATTGACCTAAATAATTTGGTTAAAAATAATTTTATTTCTAAGCCCATTGTAAAAAGATTTCAGAAAAAATGGATTTTGGGCTTAGTATTTGGGTTATGAGAAAAATAATTTTTTATTTGTTTTTAGAAAAGTCTTATGTCCAAAGACCATCTTGAAAAGTTTTGAAAATAGCTTTGGTCTTTTAGACTTTAAAGAAAATTTTATTTTGAGCTTACAATGTATTTAGGTCATATTAAAAAAAGAGCAAACCAAATAAGCCATGATTTAAGCCAAGACAAATTAACCATAGTCAAACAACATGCATTTGGGGTAAAAACCAAAGGAAAGTAACTAGGCCAATTACATAAGCTTTAGTCTTTGGGTTAAAAGGCTTAGGTTTCCATAGCAAGTATATACCAAATGGTACAAGGCTATGAGTGGTTATGCCATGCTCGATCTCCAAACCTTGAGTGAAAGTATGGTATCCCTTACATAACACAACACGGGTAACACGGACGTCCTAACTCACGCACACGATGTAATCTAATATGATGCAATGGATAATATCATTATAAGAAATAATAGAATATTATAAAGACTAATGGAATCAACTTCTCTTATCCCCAGTGGAGTCGCCACTGTGAGCGGGAATTTTCGCCCCCACTCCCAGTGGAATGGTTCTTGCGACTTCAGCACTGTTTAGGCTCGGGGCCTTCGAGAACAAGGACCTAAGTCCGGAGAAAATAGAGTCGCCACCGGACGGGCCAAGAAAAAGAAAGGGGTGGATGACTCGATTCCTAAGGAATCCCCAACCCCCTAATGGGTTCGGAAAGTTGGGTACGCGTGGGGAAGATGAGAAATGGCCCAGCACCCCCGCAATACCCGGTTCATTGGAACTGGCCTCGTTTACAGGTCTTAATATTATAAAATTCTTAAATACAACAATATTACCCATATTACACGCAACAATTGAAACAAAGCATCGTTATATTAAAATCAAAGCAATGTCCAAGCAAAACAAATAAATGGACACCAATCCGAGGATGGAAACATGCCCTTACATCATCCATGTCTAAACTAATAGGACACCTACCAAAAGGTAGAAACATGTCCTTTACATTGGTCCAAAATATAAAAAGCAATTTAAATTACATGATATTTAACTAATGAGGTACCCACAAAGTGGAAACATATTACACTTTTGAAAATCAATCGATAACCATTCATCATAAATAAATCATTCATCAAAGATATTAAATATCAATCAAAATAGAAAGTAAACATCAACCATGATAAATTAAGTAAATCAAGCATTGAAATTAAATAAATCAAAGCATATAATGAACTACATAATTAAATCTAAAAATAAAACAAGTAAAGATACAAATTGAGGTTTACTGTTTCTATTTAAAGTTTCTTTAATTAATATTTTAGAGTTTGGGAATCTTAGTATTATTATTATCATTTATTTTAGGCTACTGTAAGTTTTAGGAGAATTAAAATGGATTAGGGTTTCATGAATCAAATTAGGGTTTAGGGGTAACATTATGAAATTAGGGCTTTAGAATAATTAAAACATTAGGTTTATAGCTCTTGGTTACTGGATTATTATTTTGGATTTACTATATTGAGTTTGAATGTTTAGGTTTATAAGGTTTTAAGAATTAGGGTTTAGGAAAACTAGGGTTTACGTATTAGTTTTGGGGGAATTAGGGTTTAGGAAAACTTAGGAATTAGATTAATTGGTTTGGGGTTTACTGTTTTGGTTTTGGAGTTGAAGAAAATAGTTTAGAGTTTTATGAAGCAATTATGATTTTAGAAACTGTAAAGTGAATTTAAAGTTTGGATATTTAACAAAACATTTAGAAATTTTGGAAAAGAATTAGAAGAAAACAGTTTAGGGTTTTTTAAAAGCTTTAGGAAATAGGAAAAATGATTTAAGGTTTCTAGAAACAGAAAAGTATTTTTTAGGATTTTTGGAAATAGAAGGAAAAATCTAGGGTTTTAAGTTTTAGAAGAAATAAATTAGGGTTCTTAAGTTTTAGAAGAAACAAAATTAGGGTTCTTAAATTTTAGAAGAAACAGAATTAGGGTTCTTGAGTTTTAGAAGAAGCAGAATTAGGGTTCTTGAGTTTTTTAAAGAAACAAAAGGAACGATTTAAGATTTTTGAAAAACAAAAGAAACAAATTAAGGTTTTTAAGGTATTTAGAAACAAAGAAAATCATTTAAGGTTTTTGGAAACAAAAGAAACGAATTATTACATATTCAAAGATCAAAGTTTTGTATGTATATTAGTATGAATCAAAGAAACAAAGCTATGAATAGTTTATGATTAAGGATCAAACCTGCGTAGTTGGTTCCACCAAAAAGCTATTTTCTAGATGACCAAAGACAAAGGCAAGATGGCTGCCCTTGATGGCTTGATTGCTTGCTTGCTTATTCCTCTCAAATATGAAGTTCCACTATTCGATCTAAGTCCAAAGTTCTCTCCTCTAAAAAGTCTGATCCCTTCACTGCCAAGTCCCCTTTTTTGTGTATTTTTTAGTGTTTTTATAAGAAATTTTGGAAGCTTAATTCCAATTGTGTAAGGAAATTATCATTAATTAGGAAAAGAAAACCAAAACCAAATAGAATTTGGATTCGGAAAAAATTGCGTTGGAAAATTTTCACTGGCAAAAATTGCAACGAGCTGCGAGCTTGCGAGCGCTGGCATGGAAAATTGTGAGGGGCGCGGCCAGAAGCCATTTCGTCCAATGACTTTCGTCGCCAATTTTTATTTATTTGTTTATTATTATTATTTGTTTATTATTATAATAATTTTTAAAAATTATAAAAATTAAATACTAAAATAAATATTATTTAATTAAGATAACACAAAAATTATTTTGGACTAAATAAAATATATGGGACCGGACTGGGTCAAAAATTAAGGGTCTACACAACCCTAACAAGTTGTGTAATAAATTTTGAATATATGATAAATGTGTGTAATACCAAATGTTGATCAAAGAATTCTTCCATTGAAGTGATATTGTAGACCCCTAATTTTTTATCCAATCCAGTCCAAAAATTTTAAAGCAGTCTAAAATATTTTTTGTGGTATATTTATTTATATTATTTATTATTTATTTTAAAATAATATTTATTTTACCTTTTATTTATTTATTTTTTAAAATAACAATAATATATAAATAAAAAATAAAAAATAAAAAAATCGGCGATGGCAGAATCGGCGACGAATGTCACTGGCGACGAATTGGCTTGGGCCAAATCGCAGCAAGCAAAACTTGAGGCAAAATTGTGTCCCACGCGTAGTTTTGCTCGCCTCCAGTTCGTCCACATGTAGTTTTCGTTGAAACCCTATTTTAGTTGATTTTTTATTTTATTTTCAAAACAGTTTTTAATTTCTATAACATACTAGGTTTTTTTATTTTAGTTGCCTATAAATACCACATTAAAACACATTGAAAGAGGATTGGGACTTTTGGAATTAGAATTTTATTCAACAATTATTCTGTAACATCCGTGATTTTGGAGAAATTAAATAAGTATTTGGAGATATAAATTGTATATACTGAATATATATATCTAGAGTATATATAACATATACATATGGTATATTAATTGTATATGTTGGATTAATACATTACATACTTAATATTTAATACACATATAAGGTACATTTGATGTGTATATAAGATACATATTACTTGTACATATGTGTAATATCCTAAATTTTTGAAAAGTTCTAATTTTTGAAAATTTGATAAAATAAATTATAATTTAAATGGATAAATTAAATTAATGGTTTTAAATGAAAATTGAAGGGGTTTAAAATGAAAAAGTGGATAATATATGTGATATATATGTAAAATATACATAACATATAAAAATCAACACTTTTTAAAAGAAAAGTCAAAGTAAAAGGGTATTTTGGTAATTAAATCTTAGTAATTTAAAATTAATAAAATAATTCAAAAATAATTTATTTTTGAATGGAAGAGGGAATTTAGGACTTTTAATTTATTAAATAAATTATTAAATTATTAATTATTAAATTATTTTAATATATATATGGTTTAAAATTAAAGGGTGAAAGGAAAGAGAAATAAAAAAAAATAAAGTCTTCTTCTTCTTCTTTCCTTCAAGGTCGAATTTCATGGCTTCAAGAGAGGGATTTGCTTCTTCCATACTCCAAAAATTGAAGAGATTTTAAGGATTCAAGTGGAGTTTTAGAAGTTTCTTCATCAATTGGTAAGCTTTCTTACCAAATTTTCAAATTCTATGGAAAAGTGTGTTATGTAAATTTTGGAATTCTATAGTAGCATGATTTAATTGCTTAATTGGATATGAATGAAGTTGTTTTGATTGGTTATTAATGATTTTAAGGTTGGATTAAAGAAATGGTTGAGTTTGGGTAAGATTGGTGAAGAGAGAGAATTTAGGGTTATGTAATTTTTGAGGTTTTGAAATCATGGTTTTTAATTGTGTAAATTGATCCCAAATGAGTTGCTTTGATACATAAACAAGTATTTTAAAGTCAAATATTGGATTTGGTTGTGTTTGGTTGGAGTTTGAGAATGGAAGTGGAGATTTAGGATTTTGGAAAACTGATTTTCCAAAGTGGTTGAATTGTGTGATTTTATTTGTTTAAGCATGTTGTTTAGTGTTAAATGTGATGAATATAAGCTTGAAATGAGTAATGGATTGTGTTGGAATGGAAAACCTTCAATGGGGGAAGGTTATGCCATTTTTGAGATTTTGTATATAAGAGTGTATTGTTATAATGTAAATGATTTAAATGTATTAAAATATGTTTTTAATGATATTAATAAACTTAAAACACTAATTTAAATGGCTTAATATGGTTTTTCAAAGTTAAAGTGAGGTGAAGATTAATTTTTGGATTTGGTTTAGAGTGATGTTTAATTATGGTTTGATGTTGAGAATACCTTAGAATACGATATTAAATGATTATGTATGATCACATTTGGTATAGCATTGAGGGAGGTTGATTTGCTTCATCCAAGTGGTGAAGGGCAAGTTGGAAGGATAGGATTGGAGATTGTATTAAGCTTGCTTTGGGTTGCTAGTAGATGTATGTACAAACTTTGAGTATAATGTTTATATTTGCATGACATTTGGACTTAACACATTTTGGTTGAAAAATGTGTTAAGCTGCTTGGTTCATTGATTGAGTATGAATAATGTGCTATGACATTTGTAATGTCATATATGTGTTAAATGCATTGTGAAAATAATGGCTAAATTGTATAAAGTGTGAAATATGCATATTATGTGAAAATACCCAAAGTAATTGGGTAATGTGTTGTGAATGCAAAAATGAGATATGTGGAATAATGAAATGAATTGATACTGATAAAAATGAGAAAAAATGAGAAAAGTGAGAAAAATGAGAAAGATGTGAAAAATAAGAAAAATGAGAAAATAAATGTGAAAATAAAGCAATGAGCCTAGTTTGATTATGAGAAATAAAATGAGAAAAAAATTGTGAAAGTATTTGATAATGAGATAAATGAATTAATTGTGTGCCTAGTATGTTATTCAATTTTCAGAGTTCTGGGTTTGGCGGCATACCTATGAATTGCTGGGCAGGTGAAAAGACCGAGTCGTAAGCCGAGCCCAGCTGATAAATGATAAATATGATGTTTTTAGGGTGAAAAGACTATGTCGTAAGCCTCAAAAACCGTAGCAGTCTAGCCGGGTTGAGGACCAAGATACTGGGGCCTAAAGGTCTAGCCGGGTTGAGGTCCAAGAGACTGGGGCTGTTACATTATCCATGGATATATATATTGCCTACGGGCTAGACACATGGTGTCATTATGGACCAAAGCAGTAACTCTGAAATTTGAATAGCATATTAGATCCTTTTTGGGCCCATGCTTGTCTTTGCTTTAATGTGAATTATGAATTGTGATACAATTGAGCAATATAATGTTATGAGTTGTGAGTATGAAATATTTGAAAAATATAATAAAGTAAAATGATGTGACCTCTATATGCATTGTGTATTGGCATTACTTTACATTTTTATTATTATCAAAGTTTATACCACTAGGCTTCGGCTTAGCGCGATTGTAATTCGTCGCGCAGGTGTCATAGACGTTTTGGTAGAGCCGGATAGTTTTACTAGACCTGGTCGGGTCTAGGTTTGTATTTATTGAGCTTGAAGAGTTGTTTTGGGTACATCAAGATCAGAGCTAGTTGCCAGCATGTACATTTTTTATATTATGTATGTTATGATATGTTTTTGAAGCATATATTGTAAATTGTAAAGAATGAATAATTTTGTTTAAGATGGGATTTTATATATAATATTGATATATATATAAGTATTTTGAGAAAATATGGAGAAATTGAGAAGTATTGGTGAATTGGTGAATTGATTTTATTTGGAGTGTTTGTTTTACGCAGGTTGTGTTTTGTTGAATTTTGGAAACATTTAAATTACAAACAAAACTCTGGCGAATTTTTTTCAGAGATTTTCATATAAAATATTTATTTTGGATTCCTATAACAAACAAAGAATATTTATATACTATTTATTTTATATATTAGTATTTGAAATCTTAAGATAGAAATGTAAAAATTATTATTAAATCGGTCTGTGACATTTTTATACCATATATGCGTATTTTACATATGCTGAAAATATGTATTATACGTATATAGGGCATAAGGGTGTTACATTTATTTTGGTATAAAAGCCTAGGTTTGAGGTTCTCGACCTAGGTGGGATGATAGAGAGAGAAAATTGGAATAAAAAAATAATTTTTCAATTGTAATGCATGCATTGGCACTGGTAATTTATCTGATCCCTGATGTGGCAATGTCCATTTGATATAATGGATATGAGTTGAGATAGTGTCCGGGTTGCATAGATCAGAGTGGCGCAGTGGAAACGTCATTCTAGAGATTATGGATTAAGAATTTTTGGAACTTTTATTTGAAATTTAAAATTTATAGCTGATTCAATTGATGAATAAGTGAAATTAGAAAAACAATCTAGGAAATAATTTAAGATATAAAAATAAAAGTTTTGAGAAATGAGCATGATAGTTATAGAAAATTTTATAGATGTACTGCAAAGTGATATTGTCTGAATTGTTGGACAAATCTAGAAATGTTTGATGAGTTTGAATATTTAATAGAAAGTTTTTCTATATGTTAGAATCCAAATGTATAAAATTTTATAAATTTTAAAGATAGATCTCTAATTAAGAAAAATAGAAGAACACAAATTGTTGGAGAAATTTCAGCAACTTAGAATTTGTAGAAATTGAAAAACAAAATAAATCTAGAAACTATGGTAAACCAACCCAGAAAAATCTAAAATTTTACAAAAATATCATATTTATTCCTATAACATATGGTTAAAATTTCATGAATTTTTATTAAGGTTTGATACCTGAAAAAAATTGACAACCGGGTGCTGCCAGAGAAATTATTAAAGAGACAGATTCTTTGATTTTGGAAGATTTAATTTTTAAATATATTAAATCAACTTGGAAAAATCTAAAAATTTAAATATAAGTCCATATATGTGTCAAGTGCACATGGATAAAAGTTTACAATCTTTTATAAAGAATTGGTAAGGAATATAAAAATTAAAAGTGAGATTGACATTAAACTAAGGAAGTCATGCAGTTTTGTGTAAGTGAGTAATAAATTAATTTTATGAGACAAATGAATGAAGAAAATTATAAAAATTTATATGCATATGGGTATAAGTATGGAAGGAATATGGAGTTTTTAATAATTTTCAAGAAAGAGTTCATAATTAAAATCAAAGAGTGAAATCATATATGATAGTGAATTATTTATTATGGAATAATGATGCATAATTTAGGGTTGAGTGTGTAAAATTAAAATATCTAAATGGATGATATTAATTAGTGTAAGGAAATGAATTAGTATTGTCTAAAAGTAAATGTTATGATCTTAAGATTGAGAATGTGATATGGGTGAGATTTGGTGAGGTTCATGTTGTTGGTTGTATTATATGAAATTTGAATTTTTAAAATGGGTTTCCATAATTGTGAAAGTGATGTGTTTTGATGTTATATTAATATAAAAATAATGTTTATAAAGTTAGCTCTTGAAAGTGAGATTAATAAAATGAAGTTTAAGTAAAATAGTAAATTGGAAATTTAGAGTTGTAAGGGAATTTCGATGAGGATTGTTTAGATATTGATAGTTTAATGTTTAATAAGCATGGGAGTAATTTTGAATGAGTAATGTTACTTATAAAAGTACTAACTAAGGTGTAATGTAGTTGATAATATAGAAATTTATTATGAAATAAAGGGAAATGATTAAGCAAGTGAAAATGAGTTACTTTAGTTAATTGAATTGGAAATAATGAAAATGGATATGAAAGGTGTGATCAATGCAAAAAAAAATGTGAGAGAGATGTCACACTGGAAACGTGACTAAGATTTATGTGAAGTATTAGAAAAATATATATAATAAGAAACTTATTTAAGAGATGGGCGATTGAATAAGAAAGATGTTAATTATGTTGTGGTCAGAGTCTGTATATATGTTGAATTGATGAATAACCTAAGTAATGTCAAAAGAATGAGAAATGATAATGTTCTCTGAAAAGTGATAAATGTTAACTTTGTATAGGTTGTATGTAAAAGAGTAATTGAGTATAATTGTATGTTTTGTGTGATGAGATTTTTTTTTTCTATATGAACACAAATATGATATGTAAGAAAATGTGGAAAGTAAGTCACATTATGATTATGACTTACGAAGGTGTATGTGGATAATTAAAAAAAATGTTATCGAGTGTTTACTACCTTATACAAATACGTGTCTGGTGATATTGAGAATGATATTGCATGTATTAATAGACCTAAGAGAGATTAGGTCTTGACCTGCCTAGAGTTAGGTCATGTGATGAATTGAGATTGAGAATAGACCCGAACAGAGCTGGACGGTGAAATTGTTATTTTAACAACTGAACTTCATGATTGTATAGTGTTTTGGGCCTAAAGTATATGCATATAAATAAGAGATTGTAAGGAAAAAGGAAAGTATAATGAAGAAAGTATGGAAGTGAAAAAAAATGAATGAAAATTTTTATAAGAGATAGATTAGAAATGGAGTAATAAATGGAAATTGTGTAAATTAGCATATGAACGAATGTGTATATGTAAGAGATGTTAATGATAATATTGTTGAAACATGAGTTAGGCTAATCATGATCAAGTGATCAAGAGTAAATTGCTTTGAAACAGAGCTGAAACGTGTTAACCTTTTGTGTATCAAAAGATTAGAAAATGAATATGTGATTTTTGCTATACGAACTTAATATTGTGATTGGAAATGTTTGAAGAAGAATGATAGAAGGGCAATATTTATTTATAAGCCACGGATGTGACCATTATTATGGCATGACCGTTGGATAGTTTTGGTGAGATTGATAGTTATGCTGCAAGAAACATGGTCAAGACTTATGGTTTGCATAGTTGTATCTTATAATTTTATACTAGAAATTTGTTTATAGTTATAGAAAGTGTGGAAACAGAAGAGAATTGTAAAAATATGATGAGCTTTAAATGATATATAAGAAAAGTGATTTGTGTAAATAGGGTAATATAAGAAATGTGAGAAAATGGTAAATGAAAGGAATTATGAAATGTGAGTAAGAGTTATAATAAATGTGTTTGAAAGTGGTATAAAATGAATAAGTTGATGAAAATGATGTGTAAAGTAAATGAGACTAGGGGAAGTGAATATTATCTGTAATGATGAATTCGAAGAGAATTAAAATTTGAGAATAAATTTGACCTAATAGAATTAGGTCATGAATTGAAAACAAATTGATGAATTTAAAATAGACAAAAGGTTAGTCAGAATAGAATAAGGTTGTGATGGTCATATTATGATAGTTAGATCAATTGATCCGAAATGTAATAAGTTTACAAGTATTTATTGAAATTCAATGTGTGTAGTTGTATTAAGAATATGCAAGCTATATGATAATGTACATAATACAGTGTTTTGATATGTATATGCATTTGAAAGGAACTAAGTTATATTAGTTTCAAATAATTATAAGAGAAAAGTGTTAGATATAGTATAATTGGAATGAATTTTAATAAGGAAATAAGATTTTGTTGTTGTATAATGGTGATATTAAATTAATATGTGTTAATTGTTTAAAGAGTGGGATCAAAGTGAAGATGTGTAAAATTATTGTGTTAAGATAAAAGTTATTAACATTTGAATTTAAGGTGATGAGAGTATATTTTTTAAGATAATGAAGTGATCAGATATCTTGAGTGCAATAGGTGTGTGGTGTATATATATTAAGGAGATGAACTAATTTTGTCTAATGACAATTCAATTGAAGATATAATAATCTATTATGACTGTTTGAGTAAATAGACAGTATAATGATGTGTTAGGGAATGGTAAAAAGGAAATTAAGAATGAACCTAACATAAATAGACAGTATAATGATGTGGTAGAACCAACAATGGAGGTTTGAGTTTTTATTGACTTGTTTATATTTATAGTAGCCATAACATGCTTCCTTTTTAATATTTTGTTAAAGTATTTTGATATTAGTTTTCTAGTAGTATGAAATTGTTAAATCCGAATTATATATTTTATGAACCAAAATCCTAATATCTTAATACCCGTAAAACTAATTTTTGAAATCTAAAATCCTAATTACACTTTTTTAAAACCACAAAAATAATAATATGTTTTCTCAAAACCATAATCAATTCTATTTTCTAAGATTCACAGTAGCCTATTCTTTCAAAATACCTTCTATTTTCTAAGATTCACAGTAGCCTATTCTTTCCAAATACCTAACTTAAAATCTTATTTGCATGATCTTCAAATTTTATTTATTTAAACCCTAAACTTTAATATTAGTTTCATACAACTTCCGAAACCCTAAATCCAAAATATTTATTCTTTAAATTCAAACCCTAAATTATTTCAAAACTATTATTTAATTCAAACATCAAGTAGCCATATCATTTCTTTTACATTAAATATTTTTCAATTGATTAATCCAGTAATTAAAATATAAAATCCTAATTGTTAAACATAAAACCCAAGAAACCCTAATTGATGCATAAACCCTAAATTCAAATACTTACTATTTTATTTAAATAAGATGAATGTTTGTTATATATTTTGATTGATGTTTCATGTCCTAGATGAATATTTTATTTATGATGAATGGTTTTACTTTTATTGATTTGCTTTGATTTCAAAACATTGTAAGAGGTGTGTTTCCATGTTTTGGGTACCTCATATTGTGAGCATCATGTAATTTAATTTATTTTAAAGTTTTTGGATTAATGTAAAGGACACGTTTCCATCTTTTGGTTGGTGTCCTATTTAGTTTTAGACATTGGATTATGTAAGGACACGTTTCTATCCTCGGATGGGTGTCCATTTATTTGTTTTATTTGGATATTGTTATGATTTTAATAAAGTACTTATTTATTCTTATGATTGCATGTAATATGGATAATATCGTTATATTTAAGAATTTTATAATATTAAAACCTACAAAGGAGGCCGGTTCCAATGAACCGGGCATTGTAGGGGTGCTGGGCCGTTCCTCACCTTCCCCATATGTACCCAACTTTTCGAACCCATTAGAGGGTTGGGAATTCCTTGGGAATCGAGTCGTCCGCCCCTTTCTTTTTTTTGGCACGTCCGAATGGCGACTCCATTTTCTCCGGGCTTAGGCTCGTGTTCTCTAAGATCCCGAGCCTAAACAGTGCTGAAGTCACAAGAACCATTCCATCGGGAGTGGGGACGAAAATCCTCGCTCACAGTTGCAACTCCACTGTGGATAAGAGAAGTTAATTCTGTTAGTCTTTATATTATTCTATTCTTTCTTATCATGATATTATCCATTGCATCATATTAGATTGCATCGTGTGCGTGAGTTAGGATGCCCGTGTTACCCGTATTGTGTTATGTAAGGGATACTATACTTTCACTTAAGGTATGGAGATCAAGCATGGCATAACCACTCATATCATTGTACCTTTTGGTATATACTTGCTATGGGAGCCTAAGCTTTTTAACTCAAAGACTAAAGCTCATGTAATTGGCCTAGTTACTTTCCTTAAGTTTTACCCCAAATGCTTATTGTTTGACTATGATTGATATATCTTGGTTTGAATCATGGCTTATTTGGTTTGTTCTTTTTCTAATATGACCTACTTATATTGTAAGCTCAAAAATAATTATTTTCCTTTAAGATCCAAAAGACCAAAACTATTTTCAAAATTTTTAAGGTCTTTGGACATAAAACTTTTCTAAAAATAAATTAAAAATTCTCATGGCTCAAATACTAAGTCAAAAATCTATTTTTTTTCTATAAAAAATTTTTTACAATGGGTTTTTCAAACAAAACTATTTTTGCATTTCATCGAACATTTTCTGTAAAAGAGCCTACAAATTATTTAGGTCAATTATGGAAATACCAAAAATTAATTGTGAGCCTAGTTTATACTAAGAATTATTAACTATGGGCTTGTTTTTGGCATGAATCATTAGTTATTTTTTTAAGTGAGAAATTTATTTATAATAAACCTCTTAATTTAGTTTTAATCCAATATATCATAAAAGTTGTTTTAATAGATTAAAACCTAATTAATGGAAATTATCATGAAATGATTTTTATTTTTAAAAATATAACTATTGGTTGAAACATCTGAGAGAAATTATTTCAAAATAAGATATCCCATGTTGGTATTTTGTTAACTATACGCCTAGGAAAAGAGATTCGCCATTCCGTGTGTGGAAGTTATAAGGTTGGAATGGACGTTCTACTTATCCTTGTCTATTGTTTGTGCATACACGCATACATACATACATTTGCATTACATATCATTAATCCTTTTTGGCTCACAGCCCTGGATTATGACAGTTCAAAAGCTTACGACAATCCGACCTATGCCTAAGATGAAGAATCTAGCAGCGACTCAATCATTTTTTCACCAAAAGTAATAGAGCCCGAATAAATTCAAAGAATGGTGGACGGCACCTTCAATGCTAAAATGGAAGAACTAAAGGGGGCCCTAGCTGAGATCATGAAGAATCAAATGGCTACAATGTTTGAGATCACCGCTGAAGCATCCGCAAGCACCAAGAAAGATAAGGGGAAGGCTAAAGTTGGTGAAGTGGCTTTTGATGATGACAAGGTAGTCGTCGATGATGATGACGACTGGGCTCAATACTTCCAAGATCCTCAAGGCAAGAAGAAGGAACCGAAGGTTATTGAAAGATTGGCTGTGGAGAAAATTGAAACTTCAGATGTTGAGAAACTAATTGTCGACTTGGAAAAGAAATTCGAAAAGAAGCTGAAAACTGAAGAAATGTCTGAGGTCGATAAATTGTTTGAGCTAGATGAAGAGGTTTCATACAAGTTCAAGATGCCATCCTTTGCAAAGTTCGATGGAACCAAAAATCCTCACCTCTATGTGAAGCAGTATATCACTACTATGCAGTCTGCCCGAGCTACTAAGGCTCAAACTCAAAGGTACTTCATGCTCTCATTGGATCATATTATCCAAAATTGGTTCAATACCTTAGATGACAACACTAAAAAAAGCTAGGATTTGCTATACAAGGCCTTCATCCAGCAATATGGATACAATGTTGAATTGAAAGTTACTCTAATGGAGGTGGAGTCCATTAGACAAAGGTCGAACGAGAACTTCATGGATTATGTGAAGAGGTAGAGGAATAAGGTTGCATTGCTCAAGAGGAGGTCTAATGAATCGGATCAAATTAGAATGATTGTAAGAGGGGTGATGCTTAGCCTTTGTGAAAGAATGTCTCATACACTTATCCAGATTTTAAAGACCTTTTACAAGCAGGTCTACAAATTGAAGAGTGAACAAGAGAGAAAAACCGCTTTTTAGCAAGAAGAAATGAGAAAGGAAACTACCAGTCTGGTAACCAAGGCATTCAAAAGGCAGTTAATGTTAATACTACTGGCCAAGGAGGAAGAAGGCAATTTTCAAAATTGGGGATGCCACTGTCTTGTGTCCTCAATAAGCTACAAAAGAAAGGATTGTTATAATCATTAAATCCTTGTCCTTTGCCTAACCCTCTCCCACCTAATTTTGACACTAAGGCATTTTATCAATTTCATCAAGTACAAGGGCATGATACGGATAGATGTACAAGGTTGAGGAATGAAATCCAGAATTTAATTGATATTGAGAAGCTACCCGAGCCCAACAAGCCAAACACTAAAGACAATCCATTGCCAAGGTTCAATAGAGTACCACCACCGGTGACCTTCATGATTGGAGGAGGTTTGCATGAAAGTTTTGTCATGTCTTCTTTCCAAGAAGTGGGTGGAGAAGCAACCAAAGAAGAAGTGGTGTTTAGCAAAGTTGAACAAGCTATTGTGGGTAAAGAAATAGCAATCTATGTTGTGAATGAGTTTTGGGACTCAAGCAATAGCGATGATGATCTTGAACCCAAGAAGGAGGAATGGACCTGGTTCGAGCCTGAAGAAGATGAAGTAATGAACACTAGACCTAGTAAGCCTTATGCAAGGCCACCACCTAAGGAAGTGGAGGCTAATAAAGGAAAGGAAGCTGAAGTGGGGAACAAAGAAAAGGAAGATGACATTGTGCTTAAACAGTTGAAGAGAACCCAAGTAAGTGCTAGCATTTGGGACTTAGTGGCCACTTCTAAAAAGCACCATAAAACTATGGCCAAGGCCTTGACTAGCATGCCAATTTCCACCTCTATAACACCGGATGAGCTGGGTAAATTCATAGAAGATGAAGGAGTGATGAAGTGTGAAGATATTCAAAAGAAGAGCAAAGTTAATATGGGAATGGTATCTTTCTCAGATGCGGATTTATCAGAAGAGGGGAGAGGTCATATTCGTCCTCTCTTTATCAAACTAGAAATCAAAGGAAAGAGGACTCCATGTGTGATGGTTGATGATGGGTTCGCCATAAATGTTTATCTACTTAAAATATTGCTAAAGCTAGCTATGTCAACGAGGGATCTAAGCCCAACCGAGATAACCATTAGGGCTTATGACAATACCAAGAGGCATGCCGAGGGGACTTTTAAAGCTGTTGCGAAGGTTGGTCCAATTGAATCTATTATTGAATTTGTTATTTTGGACATACCTGTTACTTTTGCTCTACTTTTGGGACGACTATGGTTTCATCCTTTTGGTGCAGTTCCTTCCACCTTCATCAAAAGATCAAATTCCCTAATGGAGAAGAGATGGTGGTCATCGAGGCAGAAGATAATGAGGTGGTCGATGCTCTAATGATTGAGAGGCCTCTCAATGGTTTTCAAGTAGCTACAATTTTTGATGATGAAGTAGTGGACTCCAAGATCTTGAACATAATGAGAAACATGAGCTACCTTTCTGGTGCTGGTCTTGGAAAGGGCAAGGCCGGTATGGCAAAGCTTCCGAATTTCATGACTCAAACTTCCAACAAAGGGTTAGGCTATGAAGAAGCTAACAAAGATGTTCATCCAAAGAAGAATGAGAAAATGAGTTTCCCACCAATTGAAGAGATCTTTATCAAAACTATAAACATGGGACCACTCTAAGGAAAGCCCGAGCCAATCATGTTCATGGGAAGGTTGATCCCGAGTTTTGAGATTTTTGTTGATGTTGCATAATTGGTGGAACAAGTGAAGAAAGAGCTCATCTTGCCAACTGACAAGGAGACCAATCCAGAAGGGGAGAAGGAAGCTGTTCTGAAAGCCGAGAAGACTTTAGAGGAGATTGCTACCCTGGTTGAAGAGAAGTTTGAAGATGTTCTGCTTTATGATTTTGAGAATAATGATTTTGATTTTGATTTTAATTTGTCTGCTTTGTATGAGGATGATGATGTTTTCTTTTCCAAAATGAATGCAATAAAGTCTAATTTTGCTTACTTGTGTGATGTTTCTCCTATTGGTTGCATATATTCAAATAGTGGTTACATGAGTATCTTTAATATTAACTCTGTCGATACACAATCATTAAATTTGGGAACAACCGAAAATTCTAAAAACAATAGCTTACAATCTGACCTTACTCCTAATGAGAGAGAGAGATTTGAAAAAATATTTAAAAAATATGAAGAATTATTTGCTTGGTCTTATGAGGATATGCCTGGAATAGATCAAGACATAGTCGAATATCTTATTCCTATTTACACTCACATGAAACCTGTCAAACAAAAGCTTAGGCAATTAAGACCTGACTGGGCTAAATTGGATAAAGAAGGTCACTAAACAAATACAAGTAAAGTTCCTTGAAGTAATAGATTATCTAGATTGGCTAGCCAATATAGTACTCGTGCCAAAGAAAGATGGAAGAATTAGGGTCTGTGTGGACTATAGAGACTTAAACAAGACTTTCTCTAAAGATGATTTTTCTTTATCCATACAGATGTTCTCATTGATAGTACAGCCTCTAGCGTGCTACACTCATTTGTAGATGGATTTTTTAGATACAACTAAGTGTTAATGGCCTAAGAAGATAAAGCCAAAACTGCTTTCATTACTACATGGGGTATATTTTGCTATAGGATAATGTCATTTTGGTTAAAGAATGCTAGAGCAACCTATCAAAGGATGGCCACCACATTATTTCATGATATGATGCATAAAGAAGTTGAAGTATTTGTTGATGATATGATGATAAAGTCGGATACAAGGGAACAACACTTCCAAAACTTAGAATTATTCTTCGAAAGAGCGGTAAAGTATAAGCTAAGGTTAAACCCGAATAAGTGTGTGTTTGGGGTTACCTCAGGCAAATTGTTGGGACATGTGATTGGTCCAAATGGCATTGAGATTGACCCAGACAAGGTTAAGGCAATCAGGGATATGCTAGCCCCTAAGATGGAGAGAGAAGTTCAGGGGTTCATTGGCAGATTGCAGTACATTAGCAAGTTTATAGCAAAGCTCACCACAATCTGTGATCCTATCTTTAAATTGCTTAAAAAGAATCAGCCAGTCATATGGAATGAAGAGTGTCAAAAGGCCTTTGACCGCATAAAGAAGTATCTACTAAATCCATCTATTTTAAAACCACCTAAACCGGTAAACCTTGTTACTATACTTAGCAGTAGAAGAAGAGTCAATAGGAGCCATGCTAGCCCAAGCAGATGAGTCAGGGATCAAGCACGCAGTCTATTATTTGAGCAGAAAGCTCCTACCTTATAAAATTAGGTATAGTATCATTGAAAAGACCTGTATAGCTATGGTTTGGTCTTCTAAGAAGTTGCGGCATTACTTCCAATCTTATAGTGTGCAAGCAATTTTCATGTTGGATCCGGTGAAGTACTTAAGGGAGACACCATCTTTGATCTGGAAGTATGGGAGATGGTTAATAATATTGGAAGAATTTGATATTGAGTATGTAACCAAGAAAATAATCAAAGGTAGAGTGGTGGCAGAATTCTTGGGGCCTAACAACCATTAACGGATAAGCGAAGAGGTAGTCTTGGAATTTCCTAATGAACATTTAGAAGCCAAAGAAGTACAAGGATGAAAAATGTATTTTGACGGAATAGTGAATAGGAAAGGAGTAGGTTTAGGAGTCATACTAGAATCACCCGAAGGGGAACTTATCCCTTTAGCCAAGAAGTTGAAGTTCAGGGTGACCAATAATATGGTGGAGTATGAAGCATGTATTTTTTATTTGGAAGCCCTAATGATTATGAAGGTGGATAAGGTGCAAGTCTTTGGCGATTTATTGCTAGTAGTATCCCAAGTAAATGGAGAGTGGGAGTTAAAAGAAGGGAAGCTAAAACCATACCACCATTACTTGACCATAATGAAGAAGAACTTTAAGGAGTGCAGGTTTATACACCTACCAAGAGAAGAAAACCAGATGGTTGATGCCCTAGCCACATTGGCTTTGGTATGGGAAAATCTTATCAACTTATTCCTTAAGCCTCTGATTTTGACCAGTTCATCAACTCCTTGCTATAAATATGAGACAATCATGAAAATTGATACAGACCATGATGCGTGGTATGACACTATAAGACAATTTTTTGAGGAGAAGGAATACCCATTGGGAGTAACAAAGAAAGAAAAAAAAAGGCATAAGACAATGGTCCTTATAATACATCACCTTTCATAGAGAGCTGTATCAAAGATGGCAGGATGGAGTGCACTTGAGATGCTTGTAGAAGCCTGAAGTGGAGCATATCATGTCAGAAATACACGCGGGAAGTTGCGGTCCACACATGAGTGGTTTAGCTCTAGTTAAGAAGATAATTTGACAAGGTTACTACTGGTTGACCATGGAAAGAGATTGTATTGAGTTTGTGAAAAAGTGCTAGCAATGTTAGATGTATGGTAATTTGAATCACATGCCTCCTGAAGAATTACATTCTATGTCTTTACCCTGGCCATTCGCAACTTGGGGGATTGACATTATAGGAGAGATACATCCGACAGACTCAAATGGTCACCATTTCATTGTAGTAGCTATAGATTATTTTTCAAAATGGATTGAAGCCAAATCTTTCAACAAACTGGGGGCTAAGCAAATGGCTAGATTTATTGAAAAGAATCTTATCTACAGGTATGGAGTCCCGCAAAGTGTGATATCGGACAATGGGGTACAGTTTCAAGATGCAGTTAAGGACTTATTCTCGAAGTACTGAATCCATCATCACCGATCCTCCCCTTATAGACCAAAGGCTAATGGTGCAGTAGAAGTAACAAACAAGACAATTAAGAAAATTCTATCTAAGATGACCAAGACATATAGGGATTGGTCAGAGATGCTGCCTTTTGCTTTATGGGGATACAGAATAAGTGTACGAACACCGACTGGAATGACACCGTTCTCTTTGGTTTATGGAATGAAAGCAGTGTTACCAATTGAGATAGAGATCAAGTCGTTAAGAGTGGTCCTAAAAGCTGAACTGCCTGAGATGGAATGGGTAGTGAGCAAATACACACAGGTAGCTTTACTAGAAGAGAGGAGGTTAAAAGCATTGTATCATCATCAATTGTATCAAAGGAAGATAGCACGGGCTTACAATAGAAGGGTTAAGATCGGAGTCAATGACTTAGTGTTGAAGCAATGTAAACTTAATGTATCTTATCCAAGAGGAAATTTCAGGCCTAGTTGGGAAGGACCGTATATTATAAAACAAGCCATGAACAAGGGTGAAGTCAAGTTATTAGACATGGAAGGGAACAAGTTTAGTAAGCTAGTGAACATTGACAGGTTGAAGAGGTTTTATGTATAAAAAAAAAGAGAGAGCTCACTAGGTTTAAAACCCAAAAGTGCGGCCTAGGAAAAAGTTAGAGCAGTCCGCTAGTTCTGAAAACCTGAAAGGGCGGGGCTAGACAACAATTAAGGCTAAGCAAGAGAAAATCATCAATTAGAAAACTCGAAAGGACTAGTTGGCAACAGGAGTGATCTTGTGTATGCTGGCTTTATGTTTAGTTGATCCCCAATTTAATAAGGTAGAATTAATATTAAAATTGTTATATGTGCACTATTTTAAGTATTTGACCAAATATGAATAAAATAAATAAACACAATAGCAAAAGGTGATGACAAATTATAAAAGGAAAAGAAACATCTCTTATTATTACTTTCATTATTTTTTCATCCTAAAAAAAATTCTTTCTAAAGAAATTGACAAATATAAAATCTATGACAGACGATAAGTGTAGCGTGCAGGCCAGCTTTGCTTCAGCTAATCCAAGTAGGCTTCAGTCAAGCGAGGCATGTCCAAATCAGGAGTTAAATCAGAACCTCGAGGTTCAGCTCCATACTGAAGGTCAAGCCTGCGAGAATCATAGCAAGTACCTCGATGAAGAGTAGCGAGAGGAACATACATCAAATATGTCCAAATAGTGATACGAGAAATCTTCCACCAAGGTACCAACCAACAAATGTTGATTGCAGTGCCTGAGTGGATCCAGTCAACCCAATCGACATATGAAGAAGCAGGGTGGAGTAGTTTCCTAGCAGAGTGATGTCACGGCAGATATCTAGCAAAATCCATAGATGGAGTGTCAAGCAAGCAGAGACGCTCCTAAAGCCAAATCTATAAGAACAAGAAAAGAATTAAAAAAAGAGGCTTTTTAGGTCAAAAATCTGCAAGGACAGCCTAAGCAAAAATTAGGGCGGTTCGCTAGTTCTGAAAACCCGCAAGGGCAGACTAGGCAAAAATTAGAGCAATAATAAAAAGAAAAAAAGAGAAGAGACCTAAATTGAAAACCCGAAAGGGCAGTTTAGGTAATTACCTGAAGCAACAACAGATTCCCAGCCAATCTCCTTGATAATCCTAATTTAAGTTGGTCCAGTCCAACTAAAGTCTCAGCTAAGATCATGGGTATTAGTGACAAGCCTCCTTCCATTTGGTCCATGATATCCAATACTCGTGAATCGACATTGCCATTGGAAGAAATAAGGAAAAATTGGCCAAGCAAGTATAGACAAAGCATACGTCCCCATGCCTTAGTAGGATCCAAGTGAGAAATGTAAAAGTCAATCAAGGGACCAAGTAGAATTTTCTCACCTCTTGTCAACTGTAGAACTTCAGGCTTTGAAAGTTGAAACAACATTTGCATCTTTTATTGAGTTCTGAAAATCAATATAGGCAATGCCATTGGTTGATTGGTTGGATATCCAAGAATGGCCTCAAACTCTTCAATCATGGGACATATTTCAAAGCCATTTATCTTAAATGTCCTAGAATTCACATTCCAAAAAGAAACCATGGCATGTAAAAAAGAATGATATAATTTAATATTTTGAAAACACTTCAAAGTATTGATTCTAGACTAAGATATTTATTCCCAATGAATAGCTTTCATATTTTTAAATAAACATTTTATTTTCTTCAAATTGAGTTCTGTCATTATTGACAATTGAAGGAAAATTAAAATTGTTAAAAAGAATTTTGATGCTGAAATTGAAAATTCGTACAAAATTTATTGGTTTCTATATGGGGTCATTGCATGGAGAGAGGATTTATTTAGGGTGATTGGTTATACCAAAGTCTATAAAGAATGGCTTGACACCGAGACACACAAGGATAGGAAATCAACGACGAAATAATTTTGAATTACCGCATTGCCTTCGGTTTTGTGAATCAATGCTACTGTGGAATTCTGAATTATGAGAGAAAGGAACAATGATTGTACTGTAGTAATAATAATAGCAATACAAAAAAAATTAAAAGTCAAAAGTTGCAGTAAAAGTGCAAATTATAACAATAATAATAATAATAATAATAACGGAAGGATCTTTTAACAGAGGGGTAAAATAATTTTAAAAGGAATAATAAAACAATAAACTATTAGGCAACATAATATAGATATATAAACAGATTAATAAAAATAATAAATAAGAAACAGAATGTAAAAGATTATATTAAAATAAATTAAAGAAATAATTCAAAAGCATATATTAAAAACATATAAAGAATAATTATAATCTCTTTTAAATGGTACGGCGGCGTTGTTTCATACCTGGTGCAAAGGAGGGCTTCAGACAAGTGCAAGTTTGACGTTGCTCCAATTTATATTTAGGTTTCCAGCCTTATATACCACTTTAAATATTACAATTAAATCTTTAATTAAATTTGTATCTTAAGTCTAAAATATTTTAAGTTTATCAAAACACACTCTTAAGTCTATTTGTTTTAGTATACCTAATTATACTAAATGTGGTATAAATATACGGATCCCGTATAAGTATACAGCGTAGAATATAGAGAGGAGAAAGACAGAAAAGGATAGAATGTAGAGGTCCTTTTCAGTCTGTAAGTAGTGCAAATATAATTTCTGATGTTTTAGTTCCAGATCAAGCTCAACTTGCACGTTTTTTGCTTGCAAGAACTAGAACAGAGCATACTTAAGAATGGAGAATGAGAGATAAGATATAAAATTTAAATTTATTTAAATAAATAGAAACAAAATACAATACAGAATAAAAATTTAAATTTAAAAGTATAAGTTATAAACTATAACTACCTTATACAAGGAGATCAATAGGTGTGGAGTACAGAACTGGAAGAATAGTTAATGAAAGAGGAAGGGGAAGAAGGAAGCTAAAACTAGGCTAAGAGGTTCTTTAATGTCTTCTGTGTTGAGAGAGAAGTGTTTCGGATCCCCTTTACCTTCAGAATGAGCTTCATTATATAGACAGAGGCTTTAAAATTCCACTATTCTTGTCACATGCTTTTGGCACTGTAGAGGAATAGTAACATGTCGTTACTATTTGCTTTTACTGTACCTTCACGCGTCTGGAACTGTGGATGAATAGTACCTTGTCTGGGGTACTGTTGGCTTTACTGTTTGGAACTGTGGATGAACAATTCTTCTGACTTTATTGTTGGAATCCCTCTGGTGAATACTGTAGATGAACAGTATCTTGTCAGTGGGCACCGTCTTTACTGACTTTAGTAACCTGAGTGGAAAAATAAGGTTTCTCCTGCCTTTAATCAGACGAATCTGAGCCAGATTCAACTTCTGACTCAATTTTCTTTTTATTTTTCTTTTCTTTTTTCTTTTCTTTCTTTTTCTTTTCTTTTTCTTTTTCTTTTCTTTTCTTTTCTTTTTCTTTTTCCTTTCTTTTTTCTTTGTCTTTTTTCTCTTTATCTTTTTTCTTTTCTTTTTCTTTATTCTTTTCTTTTTCTTTTCTTTTTACTTTTTCTTTACTTTTTATTTTAATGGGGGACAATATACCATAGCAATCATCCTCATTACTGGGACAATAATCCGAGTCAGATGTCTCGGTGGAAGATGATGTTATGGATGATGAAGAGGAATCCGAAGAAGAGGAAGGAGATTTTCTTCTTCTGGATGAGGCTTTAGAGACTTTAGTTTGGGCTTTATTTAAAGATCCAGCAGAGCAGGTTCTACTGGGCTTAATGGGCTCAGATATTGAGGGAAGAGACCCAACCATTTGTTCCATTAAGGCTTTATATTCTTCTGCAGTCTTGGCAGCTGCAAGAAGGGCAATATTCTGGGCTCTTTGAGCTCCAAAAGAGACGGATAGCCTTGGGTCAAGACCATTGTGGTTTCTCTTTAGGAGCCATGCTTTAACAGTCTCCTCAGTGGTGGAATTGCGAAAGGCAGTCCACGATTTGACTTTAGACTTTCTTAATACAACAGGGATATTGGTACCTGGAAGAATAGATGATTCAAAGTACCATTGATATACCCAAGGTATATTGAAAGTTAAACTAAAGAGAAGAAGAGGAGGAAAATTCTTCTCATAAGGATTAGGGTTTAAGTGAGTTTTATAATGCTGGTAAGCTAATTGTACATCTTGTGGGAGACAACGCTCATCATTACCACAATAGTACCACCAATCAACAAACCAGAATGGGAGGTTATTAATCTTTAAATTGGTTTCACAATAGATGAGCCAGGAATGGGTTTTTCCAGGGTTTTGGAAAAACAGGGCTTTAGTCCAGGCTTCTATATAGTCCCAATAGTTATATGAGGAACAACATGATAAAGAAGGAAGGGCTTTAAATTGCACAGGAATGTGCAAAGGTCTTCCCCATTCAGAAGGATGGAGAATTTTCTTTATTTTGAAAGAAGAATAGGCTATGACAGCCTTATCTTGCTGACTATAATTGTGCTTTAAAAATAAAGAACCTGAATCCACAAGAATATGAAGATAACATTCTTGAGGTTTTGAAAATTCTTTTGGTTTAAAAAACCATCCTTTAGGGTATACAGTTTCAACTATAGAGCATGGGTTTAGCTGAGCAGACCCAAAATCAGTAATTAATTCTGTAGACCAAAAATTTTTATTGTGCCAAAAAGTTTTTGACTTTAAAGGAAAATTTGAAGAAACAATTTGAGTTGAAGAGTTTGAAATATTCAACTCATTTTTAGAAACATTTTGAGTTAGGGTTTTTGAAGATTGACCTAACTCTGTTTTAAAAGGGATTAAAGAATTCATACCTGGGGCTTCAGGAGGCGGGAAGCCCATATTTGAAAGAGCTTTAAGGATCTCCTTTAATAAATTCTATATCAAAATCAAATATACTCAAAATAGCTTGCCATCTAGCAAAAATCTGTTTTGAGGCAAGGTTTTTAACATCTTTTTGCAAAACATCTTTTGCACTTTTACAATCATTTCTCAATAGAAATTTTTTATTTAATAAATCAGATTGAAATTTTGAAATACATAAAACAATACTCAAAATTTCTTTCTTTATAGTAGAATAATTTAATTGGGTTGGACTCCAATGTCCTGAATAGAATTGGACTATGGCTTCTCTACCCTCTTTAACCTGCTTTAAAATCCCACCAAAACCTATATCTGATGCATCAGTCTCTACTATTTTGGAGGCTAAGGGATCAGCTATATGCAGGCAAGGAATAGTTTTAACTAAGTCTTTAACTTGTCTAACTATATCAGAATGGACTTCAGTCCATGAACCTGGGTTTTTCTTTAATCTATCATGCAAAGGTTTAATAGTTCTATTTAGGTTGGGAAAGAATTCTATGACATAATTCAGACAACCTAAAAATCTTTGTAATTGAGCTTTATTTATTATTTGGTCAGGAAACTTATCTCCAAAGGCTAAGTTTCTTTTTATAGGTTCTATAATTCCCTGTTCTATATAATGTCCTAAGAACCTAATCTTAGTTTGAAACAGAGACATCTTCGTTTTACTTAATACTAGACCATTATGTTTAATTACCATAAAAAATATTTTTAAGTGTTTAAAATGCTCTTCTATAGTTGTTAAATATATTAAAACATCATCAATATAAACAATACAAAATTTAGTGTAAGGGTTAAAAATATCATTCATCACTTTCTGAAATTCAGAGGGTGCATTCTTTAAACCAAAAGGCATAACATTCCATTCATAATGTCCAAATGGAACAGTGAATGCAGTCTTATACCTATCTTTAGGGTTAATCTGAATTTGCCAAAATCCGGATTTCATATCAAATTTACTAAAAATATTTGCTTTATACAACCTTCCTAATAATTCTTTTTTATTTGGAATAGGGTACCTAATCCATTTTAAAGTTTTATTTAAAGGTTTATAATTTATTACTAATCTAGGTGCACCTCTTTCTATTTCAGAGGCCTTGTTTACATAGAATGCAGCACAAGACCAAGGGCTTCTAGATTTAGTTATCAATCCTTTATTTTCTAAATCATTTATTTCTTTTTTACAAAATTCAATTAAATCAGGCGCCATCTGAATGGGCCTAGCTTTAGTTGTAATAGACTTTTCATCAAAGCCTATTTCATAAGGTAAATCAATCATATGTTGCTTTCTATTCCAGAATGCATTTGGAATATCAGCACACAAATCTTTTTCTATTTGAGATTTTAATTTATTAATTTTATCTTGCGTAAATTTATTGTTTAACTGTTCATTTATTTTTTGTAAATGATAATTATTTTTTAAATTACAAAGTTGTTCAGACTTTGCTTTTATAAGTGCATTTATTTGTAATTCATTTATTGAATGTGCCTTTAAAAGATTTAAATTCCTCTTTTTAGGTTTTTCCAAAAATGGGAAAATTATTTTTTGCTTTCTAACTTTAAAACTTATACTATCATCATTTACTGAATAAGGTGTTATTAAATTCATAAATGGCGTTCCTAAGATTACCATATGATGAATATTAGTTAAAATAAATATATTCTTTATTTCTAAATTTTTATCTATAATAGAGGCTTCTGCTTTACCAAGTATATTTAGTTTAGATTTATTTGCTGCAGATAAACTTTCATTAGTTTGTTGTCAAAATCTTTTTGGTACTAAACTAGGTTTAATGCAGTTTAAATCAGCTCCTGTATCAAACAATGCTATAGTTTCTATATTATAATTATCTGAAAATTTTAATTTTAATTTTATTAAATATTTTCTAGATGTTATCTCATGCAACATAAAAATTAAATTATCAGGAATTTTGTCTTTACTAATTAAACTAATTTCATTATCAGTTTCTTTACCATTTATCTGTTCAACATCTTCTTCAGCTTCTTCATCAGAAGAAGAAGTTGAGTTCATCAAAGATTTTATTATCTGTGAATCTTGTTCTTGTTTATTTTTTAATTCTTTTAATTCTAATTTAATTTCCTTAATTTCTTTTTGTAGATCATTTATGGTTGGTTTATTTTTTACTGTTTTATTCTTGTTTAATATTGTAGTTAAATCATAAGTTTGTTTACTAGTACTAGGTAACATAGAATGTTTAGGTTTATCATTTTCTAATATCTTATTTAACATTTTTTTCTTGAATTTTAGGATCACTTATATATTTTATTGCTTCTAATATAGATTCTTGTTCTTTAGTTAATACATTTAATGATTTACTACTATATTCAGAACTTGATTCCGATCCTATATCATCTATCTGATTTATTTCTTCAGAATCTGAATATTCTTCAGAATCTGAATAATCTAAGTATAATTCATAAATTTTATTTAATACAGATTCTTCTAAATTTAATTCTTGTAATTTTTTATCAAATCTACAAAATCTTGATGTGTGGCCTTTTCTTCCACGTTTATAGCAAGTTAAATCTTTATATGATGTAAATTTTTATTTTTTATTTATATGATTTTCTACTAGGTTTTCTATATTTATAAGGTTTATAAGGTTTCTGTTTTTTATAATAATCATCTTTATCTAATCTTTTCTTATAATTCTTTTTATGATATTTTTTGTAAGGTTTTTTATATTTTCTAGTAGTAGAACACTGTCCATTATAATCTTTATGTTTCTGTGTTATACTATAATCAAATTGTTTACAGAAAGAACCTAATTCTTGTTTGGTCTTTCTCATTTCATATTTTAATGATTTTTGAAGTTTTATATCTTGACAAAGCTTTAATCCTTCTTTTTGAACTATACTAAACAGTTGTCCATAAGTCAATAAGTCATAAGGAATAGGGCTTCCATATTCCTGTTTTATATGGTTCCTAACCTTTTCTCCTAAGAAGAAAGGTAATCCTGCTAAGAATTTTTCTTTCCAGAAAGCTTGGTTGGAATCTTCTCTAAGCATTATTCTGGTTAGGAAAATTATTTTATAAAACTGAAAATCACTAAGTTTCTTACATCTAAGATTACTTAATAATTCAGCATTTTTATCATTTAAGTGTGTAGGGTCACCTATAAAATTAAGTAATATAGTCAAGATTAGTATTGCCACTGCATCTTGAATAGTATCACCAAATTCATTTAATATGGGTATTCCATCTTCATAAGTTTTTATAGCATTTAGAATTTCTAAATGTTGTTCATCAGTGAGATGATTATCCCACCAACCTTTAAGTTGACCAGTAAAGCCAGCTATAAGAAGTTCAGCTATAGTCTTATCAGAAGTGTCTGTTTGGGTTCTATAAGCATTGGCAGCCATTGTCATCTGCTGTAGAAGACTCAGAATATTGTATTCTGATAGGCTATCAATGTTCCATTCATATACTGAAGAGGCATTATATTTATATTGTGTTAATGTATTAGGTCTATCTGCTATACCTAAGTCTGGGGCAGACATTCTAGGTACTATAGACTGATTATATGTTATACGATTTATTTGTGGCTCTAGGGCTTTACTAAAGGTTTCAATATCTTTAGATTCAGGTTGAGAATCCTCAACTGATTATGATTCCTGTTCTTGGGTGAATATACTAATAGTTTTAGAAGCTTTAGATTGAGGTGTCTCTTGAACTACCTGTTTTGACCCAGAAGAAGAGTCAATTTTACTTAATTGTTCTTTAATTGCTTTAACAAAATCTGAATCTTTAGATTTTACTTCTTTTTGTCCTGTTTTAGAATCTTCAAAGGGTTTAAAAACATGAGATTTAAGTTTTTTATCTTTTACTTCTTTTTCAATTTTTACTATTTTACTTTCTTTAATAGTGTCTTCTATTCTATTTAATTGTTGCCCTATACTTATTAGATGTGCATTACTAAAATTGTTTTGTTCTAATATTTTCCTATTAGGGTCATCTTCAGATATTATTTTAAATGGTGCTATATTTATTTCTTTATCTCCATGTAAGAATACACTTGATGTTTTAGGTGGATGTTCACTCTGTATAATTTTATCTTTTATTTTCCATTCTGTATCTTTATTCCTAATAGTTACTGGATTTATTAATTTTTCTGCTTTAAGTTTTCCTCTATAAATTCTTTTAAACCAATCAAAGAATTTCATATTAACTTCATAATTTCTTATAAAGTCAACATATTCTTCTTTAACTGATTCAAAATCTTTTACCTTTTTTATTACATTTTCTAATTTATCTTTATTTTTAATTTCCATTAATTCTTTATTTAATTTATCATAATTAAAAACAAATTCTTTATTAATTACATTTAATTCTCTATCTATGTTAGCTACATTATCTGTCATGAATGAAGCTGTAGGTGACATAGGTGGAGAAGGTGAGTGTTCTATATTTTGAGGTTGATTATAATTAGGGTTTGGTTCCAAAGGGTTCATTGTTCCTGTTGGATTATAATATAAGTGTGGTACTGTGGTACTATAATCTACACTTTTTAATTTATTACTAGATTCAGGTATATCTGATGTAGAATACCTAGGCTTTACTACTATTTGCAATACAGGTTTAGGTTCATTTTCTTTATATGAAGCATATATTATAGAAGGTAACTGTGAGGCTCTACCTATATCTCATGTTGATACAGAGGAGGAAGAGTCTGAATACCTACTGCTTACACTATGTCTACTGAATTTTAATTTTACTTTACCGTCTTCATACTGTTCAATTTTACTGAGTTCTATATTGGGTTTAACTATAGTCTTTGGTTCAGGAAGAGGAACAGCATCCTCTAAAACCCATTCATCAGGGAGACCAATATCTTTCCACTAAATAGTCTTAGGAATTACTGTGTTAGCTTTACTTAAATCTGTCTGTAGAAATTTAGTTTCTCCTAATTTAGGTTGCATTATATATTTTGTAGCAAAAGCAGATACCATAGCTTTATAATTTATTTTATACATTAATGCTACAGGAATAGATCCTTCAAGTATTTTATAATTATGTGTCTTGATTTCTAAAACTACACTTTTTAATATATTTGGATCATTTAATGAGATTGTTATATCTGGGAAGCAGTCAAATGAGATTGGACCACTGCTCAGACTGGTTTCTATAGTTCCTAATAGTGAGTCATTAAAATTTACAAACCTAGCATCTCTGACCACAGCCAGAATACAAGTATTTAATCCTTCTCTAGTTAAAGGTTTTATACCTATTGGTACTAATCCTATATGTATATATTTGTATTTTTTATTTTTATGATGCTTTATTGATTCTGCAGAAAGTAAAGTTATTTTCTCAAAGGGTTTACTTAACTGTACATCCCTTTCTTCAGCTTTAATTATATAATCATTTTTAAATATGTTTAGTTTTGGTATTTTATAAATCTGTTCTTTATCTATCTTTGGTATTACCCAATTATCAATTGCTTTATTAAAATCTTCTAAAATTACTTCATTTCTGTTAACTATCCTTTTAACTTCTGATGACTCAAAACTATCTGATTTAGTTGGGTAATACCAAAGATAGTTAACATGAGATAAAAAAACTTAAATCTCATGTTTTTAAACCCTTTGAAGTTTCTAAAACAGGACAAAAAGAAGTAAAATCTAAAGATTCAGATTTTGTTAAAGCAATTAAAGAACAATTAAGTAAAATTGACTCTTCTTCTGGGTCAAAACAAGTAGTTCAAGAGACACCTCAATCTAAAGCTTCTAAAACTATTAGTATAGTCACCCAAGAACAGGAATCAGAATCAGTTGAGGATTCTCAACCTGAATCTGAAGATATTGAAACCTTTAGTAAAGCCCTAGAACCACAAATAAATCGTATAACATATAATCAGTCTATAGTACCTAGAATGTCTGCCCCAGACTTAGGTATAGCAGATAGACCTAATACATTAACACAATATAAATATAATGCCTCTTCAGTATATGAATGGAATATTGATAGCCTATCAGAATACAATATTCTAAGTCTTCTACAGCAGATGACAATGGCTGCCAATGCTTATAGAACCCAAACAGACACTTCTGATAAGACTATAGCTGAACTTCTTATAGCTGGCTTTACTGGTCAACTTAAAGGTTGGTGGGATAATCATCTCACTGATGAACAACATTTAGAAATTCTAAATGCTATAAAAACTTATGAAGATGGAATACCCATATTAAATGAATTTGGTGATACTATTCAAGATGCAGTGGCAACACTAATCTTGACTATATCACTTCATTTTATAGGTGACCCTACACACTTTAAGGATAAAAATGCTGAATTATTAAGTAATCTTAGATGTAAGAAACTTAGTGATTTTCAGTTTTATAAAACAACTTTCCTAACCAGAATAATGCTTAGAGAAGATTCCAACCAGGCTTTCTGGAAAGAAAAATTCTTAGCAGGATTACCTTTCTTCTTAGGAGAAAAGGTTAGGAACCATATAAAACAGGAATATGGAAGCCCTATTCCTTATGACTTATTGACTTATGGACAACTGTTTAGTATAGTTCAAAAAGAAGGATTAAAGCTTTGTCAAGATATAAAACTTCAAAAATCATTAAAATATGAAATGAGAAAGACTAAACAAGAATTAGGTTCTTTCTGTAAACAATTTGATTATAGTATAACACATAAACATAAAGATTGTAATGGACAGTGTTCTACTACAAGAAAATATAAAAAACCTTACAAAAAATATCATAAAAAGAATTATAAGAAAAGATTAGATAAAGATGATTATTATAAAAAATAGAAACCTTATAAACCTTATAAATATAGAAAACCTAGTAGAAAATCATATAAACAAAAAGATAAAAAATTTACATCATATAAAGATTTAACTTGCTATAAACGTGGAAGAAAAGGCCACACATCAAGATTTTGTAAATTTGATAAAAAATTACAAGAATTAAATTTAGAAGAATCTGTATTAAATAAAATTTATGAATTATACTTAGATTATTCAGATTCTGAAGAATATTCAGATTCTGAAGAAATAAATCAGATAGATGATATAGGATCGGAATCAAGTTCTGAATATAGTAGTAAATCATTAAATGTATTAACTAAAGAACAAGAATCTATATTAGAAGCAAAAAAATATATAAGTGATCCTAAAATTCAAGAAAAAATGTTAAATAAGATATTAGAAAATGATAAACCTAAACATTCTATGTTACCTAGTACTAGTAAACAAACTTATGATTTAACTACAATATTAAACAAGAATAAAACAGTAAAAAATAAACCAACCATAAATGATCTACAAAAAGAAATTAAGGAAATTAAATTAGAATTAAAAGAATTAAAAAATAAACAAGAACAAGATTCACAGATAATAAAATCTTTGATGAACTCAACTTCTTCTTCTGATGAAGAAGCTGAAGAAGATGTTGAACAGATAAATGGTAAAGAAACTGATAATGAAATTAGTTTAATTAGTAAAGACAAAATTCCTGATAATTTAATTTTTATGTTGCATGAGATAACATCTAGAAAATATTTAATAAAATTAAAATTAAAATTTTCAGATAATTATAATATAGAAACTATAGCATTGTTTGATACAGGAGCTGATTTAAACTGCATTAAACCTAGTTTAGTACCAAAAAGATTTTGGCAACAAACTAATGAAAGTTTATCTGCAGCAAATAAATCTAAACTAAATATACTTGGTAAAGCATAAGCCTCTATTATAGATAAAAATTTAGAAATAAAGAATATATTTATTTTAACTAATATTCATCATATGGTAATCTTAGGAACGCCATTTATGAATTTAATAACACCTTATTCAGTAAATGATGATAGTATAAGTTTTAAAGTTAGAAAGCAAAAAATAATTTTTCCATTTTTGGAAAAACCTAAAAAGAGGAATTTAAATCTTTTAAAGGCACATTCAATAAATGAATTACAAATAAATGCACTTATAAAAGCAAAGTCTGAACAACTTTGTAATTTAAAAAATAATTATCATTTACAAAAAATAAATGAACTGTTAAACAATAAATTTACGCAAGATAAAATTAATAAATTAAAATCTCAAATAGAAAAAGATTTGTGTGCTGATATTCCAAATGCATTCTGGAATAGAAAGCAACATATGATTGATTTACCTTATGAAATAGGCTTTGATGAAAAGTCTATTACAACTAAAGCTAGGCCCATTCAGATGGCGCCTAATTTAATTGAATTTTGTAAAAAAGAAATAAATGATTTAGAAAATAAAGGATTGATAACTAAATCTAGAAGCCCTTGGTCTTGTGCTACATTCTATGTAAACAAGGCCTCTGAAATAGAAAGAGGTGCACCTAGATTAGTAATAAATTATAAACCTTTAAATAAAGCTTTAAAATGGATTAGAGACCCTATTCCAAATAAAAAAGATTTATTAGGAAGGTTGTATAAAGCAAATATTTTTAGTAAATTTGATATGAAATCCGGATTTTGGCAAATTCAGATTAACCCTAAAGATAGGTATAAGACTGCATTCACTGTTCCATTTGGACAGTATGAATGGAATGTTATGCCTTTTGGTTTAAAGAATGCACCCTCTGAATTTCAGAAAGTGATGAATGATATTTTTAACCCTTACACTAAATTTTGTATTGTTTATATTGATGATGTTTTAATATATTTAACAACTATAGAAGAGCATTTTAAACACTTAAAAACATTTTTTATGGTAATTAAACATAATGGTCTAGTATTAAGTAAAACGAAGATGTCTCTGTTTCAAACTAAGATTAGGTTCTTAGGACATTATATAGAACAGGGAATTATAGAACCTATAAAAAGAAACTTAGCCTTTGGAGATAAGTTTCCTGACCAAATAATAAATAAAGCTCAATTACAAAGATTTTTAGGTTGTCTGAATTATGTCATAGAATTCTTTCCCAACCTAAATAGAACTATTAAACCTTTGCATGATAGATTAAAGAAAAACCCAGGTCCATGGACTGAAGTCCATTCTGATATAGTTAGACAAGTTAAAGACTTAGTTAAAACTATTCCTTGCCTGCATATAGCTGATCCCTTAGCCTCCAAAATAGTAGAGACTGATGCATCAGATATAGGTTTTGGTGGGATTTTAAAGCAGGTTAAAGAGGGTATAGAAGCCATAGTCCAATTCTATTTAGGACATTGGAGTCCAACCCAATTAAATTATTCTACTATAAAGAAAGAAATTTTGAGTATTGTTTTATGTATTTCAAAATTTCAATCTGATTTATTAAATAAAAAATTTCTATTGAGTAATGATTGTAAAAGTGCAAAAGATGTTTTGCAAAAAGATGTTAAAAACCTTGCCTCAAAATAGATTTTTGCTAGATGGCAAGCTATTTTGAGTATATTTGATTTTGATATAGAATTTATTAAAGGAGATCCTTAAAGCTCTTTCAAATATGGGCTTCCCGCCTCCTGAAGCCCCAGGTATGAATTCTTTAATCCCTTTTAAAACAGAGTTAGGTCAATCTTCAAAAACCCTAACTCAAAATGTTTCTAAAAATGAGTTGAATATTTCAAACTCTTCAACTCAAATTGTTTCTTCAAATTTTCCTTTAAAGTCAAAAACTTTTTGGCACAATAAAAATTTTTGGTCTACAGAATTAATTACTGATTTTGGGTCTGCTCAGCTAAACCCATGCTCTATAGTTGAAACTGTATACCCTAAAGGATGGTTTTTTAAACCAAAAGAATTTTCAAAACCTCAAGAATATTATCTTCATATTCTTGTGGATTCAGGTTCTTTATTTTTAAAGCACAATTATTATTATTATTATTATTATTATTATTATTATTATTATTACTACTACTACTACTACTACTACTACTACTACTACTACTACTACAAATAATACAATATTTTCTCACTGAGAAGAAGGTGGTGGATCATAATCAAATAAAGCTCTGAAAAAGTCATCGCTTATTGGAGGAGTAGGCATATCATCTATCTCGAGTCCACCCGAAGAAGGAGCACCTGAACCTCTATTACCTTGGAATTCAGATCTGCAATGGTCCTCATTCAAAGTAGAAGAAAGGATCTCATGGTCATCAGTTTGGGGCCCCCTAAAAGACAAAGCACTAAGATCCCTCATTCCCTAAAATCGAAAGTCTCGAAAATCTTGCTCTGACTGATGGTATAATTTTTCAAAATGGACAACCTATTGGCGAATAGTAGTTAACTCTTCTTGTAGTTTCTTATTTTGTTCCTCAAGCATCCATTGTGAGACAAAAAGGAAAGGATAAGAGCATACATAATCATGCATACATGTAGCATAAATCATCATGGAACGGGATAACCTACCAGGTAATTCTTATCAACACCATATGGATGAGATGGCATCTCTAGTTGATTAAAATGAGCAAATGGAGGAGCGGCAGAGGAAAGTCCAGTCTCATGACCAAATGAGCCAGTAGCCTGCAATAATCTTTGAAACAGTCAAAACAAGTTAAGAAAGGAGCAATTGCAATGGCAAGATGGTAAAAGTTTACTTGAGAGGTGCTAGCCCCAAGAGGAGGGATGGACCCTTCTCCCTCTCCATGATACTCCTCTTCATCCTCATCTTCCTCTGAAATTTCTCGGATGCCAACAGGAGATACGTCAAAATTCAAAAGCCCTACTCAAATTAACTGGGTATATGATGCACCTGGTGGATAAGAAAGATTTCAACATTATAACTGTGTCAAGATAACCACAATGTATTCTCCGGCATTGATGCGATATTTAAAGTATACTCTGGGCAATTTATTGGGATCCTCCGTCGCTCGGGACCAAGGAACCTGTAATGACCCCACCTGTACAGTCTTACGATAGCTGGTCTATTGGGTCTTTTCTCCCGAAGGTGGACCGTAGTCCCACCCCTCAACCCAGCAGGCTGCCACAATACTGGACGGCCCTTGTGGGCCCTCCATCAGGATTTGTTTATTTGGCTTAAATGGTGTACAAACCATTTAAGTCGCCTCTCCGAATCGAACACCTAACCTCCCACTTAAGAGCCAGTGTGACCCATCCAGTACCATTTCTACCTGTAACTACCCCACCTGCACAGTCTTACGACAGCTGGTCTATTGGGCCTTTTCTCCCATAGGTGGACCGTAGTCCCAGCCCTCAACCTGGCAGGCCGCCACAGTATTGGACCACCCTCGCAGGCCCTCCAGTAGGATTTGTTTATTTGGCTTAAATGGTGTACAAACCATTCAAGTCGCCACCCGGGATCGAACACCTGACCTCCCACTTAAGAGAGCCAGCGTGAGCCATCTAGTACCAATAGTGGTAGAAATGGTACTGGATGGCTCATGCTGGAGGGCCCATGAGGGCGGTTCAGTACTATGGCGGCCTGCCGGGTTGAGGGCTAGGACTACGGTCCACCTACGGGAGAAAAGGCCCAACAGACCAGCTGTCATAAGACTGTGCAGGTGGAATCATTACAGTACCACTCATACACCCTCTCCCCGAGAAACCAGCCACTAGACACAGGGCCAGCAATAACTCGGTGGGTATGTTGAAAAGGTAGTGCGGCATTCATGGAAGGAGTCCAGTTCATCCGCTTTTCAGTTTTTCACCAATCCAAATCGACCTACAGGATGACAGAAGGTAAGTAAACTTTTTACTTAAATTTTAAAGTATACTAATATTATTTTACCTGGCTTCAGGTTAATCAACTCAAGAGATAGCGATGGGTGTGCACATGGTGAGAGCCAGAAACTGCTACACGATCTGACAATCAAAAATTCAACCTCGGATACCCAACTCTCTCTTGGGAAATGCCTGGCACCCTTACAAGATTATGCTCATATGCCCGTACTTGCAATAACAATGAAAATCAAATTCATACAAGTATAAGCATGGAATTGACAATGGTGAAAGAAGAGTACCTTAACAACCACCATGAAACCAATGAAAGACTTCTTATTCTTGCAAATCTTGTCTAGTCCATGATAGAGACAAGTAAGGCCAGCTTCACCCCAGCCGTAAAGCGGTACCATACTCATATCAGTAAGGGCCCTCAACACTGACAGATGGATGGCAGACTCGGTGCTGCATAAAATGGTCTACCCAAGCAAAGGCAGTAAAAATATTCGAGCATATTGTTTGGTTGTTTCTCTATGAATACATCCATCATAGTTCATCCAATAACTCCGAATCAGCTCTATTTTTATCTTGAAGGGCTCTTTTAATGATGGTTTCATACTGATTAACTGCTGAATCTCTTCGTGTGTTGGAATATCATTGATAAGAGGGACTGGAAGGCCATAGTACCGGATACCCGTTATGGCTGTATAATCGACTGGGCCTGTAATATCCCGGAATAGACCCTAAGAGTTTTGGAGTTATTGTTGTTGTATTTGGATTTAATGTATATGTGTATATGTGAAATATAAGGATAATATATGTAAGACATATACATATACATCACATATACATGGGATATATATAATGGTGAAGGATAAGTGAGTTGTATATATATTTGTATAACTAAATAATAATAATAATAATAAAGACAAAAAGAAAAGAGAAGAAGAAAATCAAAGAAAGAATATGTGGTGGAGATTTAAAGTATTATTATTATTATTATTACTATTGTTATTATTATTATTATTATTATTATTATATATATATATATATGGATAAGGACAAAGGAAAGAAGTAGAAACTTCTTTTTCCTTCTACTCCTTCTTCGTCTTCTTCGTTCTTCTTGGCCGAGAGAGAGAGAGAGAGAGAGAGAGAGAGAGAGAAAGAGAGAAAGATGTGATTTTCTTACCAAATTTCTTAAGGAATTCAAGAGATTTGATGATAGAGATGAAGATTTGATAAAGGATTCAAGTAAGTATTTATTTCTTTAAATTGATTTTCATTGTTTGAGTTGGGTTTGGTATGGTTGATGTGTGATGATGATGATATTGAAAGATTTAAGTATATATATATGTTGATTTGGTAATTGGATGATGATAATATGATTATTTGTGAAGATGATGATGAATTGTTGAATAAGGGTTGAGTTTAATGAAATTTGGGGATTTGATAAATTGGTATATGAATGATGTTTATAATGATGATTGGTGTGTGTTTTGAGTGTTGTTGATGTTTTGGTAAGTTTGTTATGGTTTTTGGGTGTGTTTGATGAAGATTGTTTGAAGTGAGTAATGATAAAAAGATGGGTATTGTTGGATGTTGTTGTGTGTTGACCGAAATCTGGGTTTTTAGTCGGACACGCCCAGAGACACGGCCAGTTTGTTAGGCGTGTCGTTGGTTCTGTTTTCTGGAGTTGGTAGCACGAGCAGTGACACGCCCATGTTATTGAGCGTGTCATAAGTTCTGTGTGGCAGTAGAATTGACACGACCAGTAACACGCCTGTGTTATTGAGCGTGTCATAGCTACTGTGAGTTTGGAGAATTGACACGGCCATGAGCACGCTCTTATTGATTGGACGTGTTGATGTTTTTGAGATACAGAATGTATTACACGCCCAGTGACACGCCCGTGGTTATGAGCGTGTCAATGTTTCTGTGTTGTGGAGTTAGGGCACGATCAGGGACACGCCCGTGTTGATGAGCGTGTCATGTGTTGAGTTTGCCCTAATTGATTCTTATTTGTATTATCTCATGTGTATTTCTAAGTGAGTGTGTATGATTACTTTTGGATTAGGTTTTAAGAGATGGAATTGCCCCTAATCCAAGTATTGAAAGATCTATGGAAGAGAAGTTATATGGGAGTGAGTTCTTTAGAGGTAAGTACAAAACCCTATTGGATTGCATATAAGTATATTGTTAAAATAAATATTAATATTGTATATGCAATGAAAAGATAAGAGATATGATAATACATTAATACATATAAGATGTGAAGGCATTCAATATATATATGTTATGAAATGTGAAAGATGTGAGGATATGATTTGTATGATGTGTATTCCAATTTATATGGTAATGCAATTGATTGTGCATACTTGAGTAATGAATGATTATGTATATAAATATCAAAGATGAACTATGAAATGTGATAATGTGATATTGTGATGAACTATGAAATGTGATAATGTGATATTGTGATGAACTATGAAATGTGATAATGTGATATTGTGGTGAACTATGAAATGTGATAATGTGATATTGTGATGAACTATGAAATGTGATAATGTGATATTGTGATGAACTATGAAATGTGATAATGTGATATTGTGGTGAACTATGAAATGTGATATTGTGATGGAATATGAAATGTAAATTGAGAGGTGATGATGTATAAAGCCATTGTGGTTGGCTATGATATTGAGAATGAGATAAATGAGGCATGTTTTGCCTAAATGATGCCATTGTGGTTGGCTATGATGATGTAAATGATGATGAGAATGAGAATGAAATTGATAATGAAATAATAAATGAATTGTGTGGCTAATGTGTTATTCATTTTCAGAGTTTTGTTGTTGGTGGCATGCCTAATAAGTGTAACAATCTCTTGAAGTTAGGTTGGATTGAATCCTTGAAGCCTAATTGAGATGTTACCACCCTTGAAGCTAGGTTGGGTTAGTTCTTGAAGCCAAGTTGGGTAGAAGCTTAGCATGCTTTGCTCCCCTTGAAGCTTGGTTGAACTTAATCCTTGAAGCCTAGTTGGGTATATGATATTGATAAATGTGATAACAAAACCAAAGCATTAACTCTGAACTTTGAATGACATATTAGTGTCTTTTGGGCCCGAGTCTGTCTTTGTTGTTAATGTGATGTATATACAAGTTGAAATAAATGAGTAATGGGATCTATGTTGCTTTTGTTGGAAATGTGAGTTGTGAATGATGAATTGTGGTTAGTAATATGATTATATAACATACATGAATTATTGAAAGGAGATATGGTTTGTGAAGTTATATGCAATATGTGATTATAAAGTATAAAATGATATATATGATATGTATGAGGTGAAATTGGTAAGTATCATAATATGAAGGTTCTATCAATTTATTGAATTATGTTTGATGGTTATGTTATATGTGTATATGTATATCCTCTATAAGGTTAATAGGATTATATGAAGAATGCATTGAAAAAGGGGAAAACAGAGTAAGAAAATGTTAAAACATGAGACTAAACATATGAGGTATGTTTCCTTTATATTGTATATTTTAATGGTTACTTGTACTACTAAGCTTTCGAGCTTAGCGCGGTTATCTTAATCGCGCAGGTATATAGGTGATGAAGCTGGAGATAAGCTACTATGTCACAACGAGGACAAGTATAGTTCGAGACCAACTAGATGGTGGTGCATGCATGTAATTATACTGTATTTTCATAAGAATGTATTCATTTGTATAAATGAATCTTTGGAAGAAACAATGTAACTTATATTTATGTATTACCATGATAAGAATAACCATTTTGTAAATACTTTCATATGATTTAAATGTATTATGGTTTTAAAAATTAAAGTAAAGAGTTATAATGGTGATGAAAAGTGACATTCTTATACTCTATATACATATTGTATGTGTACCTGGTATATGTATAGTATTTATATGGGGTATCGGGGTGTTACAGGGCCAATGGTCATCTCTCCTACAGATAAGTGAAAAAGTATGGGTTGTGTCTATCCACCACTCTGATAATGCTTGAACTATACTCCTGTCTATCGGACACTCCTCAGATGGTAATTGCAGAATGAAGTTTTCAAAATTGTACTCTCGAACAATCCGCTTTACCCGAAAAGATGCTACATCATACCATTGTCGGGCTTTATAGACACACCCTCCACCCCAGATAACACAACAATCGCACTAATTCAGAGCTAGGTAAGTTAACACGAGGTAAGTATATCATCATACCAATACCACTTATTCATAGACTAAACTTACTCGTTATGTTCTATTTTAATTTATATATTTATTTATTTATTAAATTCTTAAAAATAGTCCACTAATTAATTTATTTTTCCTAATCTTTAGTACTATTTAAAAAAATTATTATTATTAAGATAATAAAATGAAATAAAATAATAAGTAAATATTTATGCTATTAAAATATTAAGTTGCATTTTTACTTTAGTTTTTTATTTGAACTGCGATGAAGCTGCATCCCAGCTAGTAGACTTACAGTTCCATTTTCATACCGTCGAATAAATTCCAACTCAGCATTGGATCGAGGCCCTAATCTCGAAGCATGCATCTTCTCCTCAACTCTCTGCTCAACTCTCTACTTCAACTATGAAAATATATAATCCAAATTATTTTTTACTCAAATTATTTTTTAAGTCCAGAACTTACCTCGGGTCCAAAACTCAAGTTATTTTTTAAGTCCAGAACTTACCTCAGGTCCAGAATCCAAATTATTTTTAAGTCCAAAACTTACTTCGAGTCTAGACCCCAAATTATTTTTAAGTCCAGAACTTACCTCGAGTCCAGAACCTAAATTATTTTTTTAAGTCCAGAACTTACTCTGGGTCCAGAAACCCAAATTATTTTTTAAGTCCAGAACTTACCTCGGGTTCAAAACCTAAGTTATTTTTTAAGTAAAGAACTTATCTCGGGTCCAAAATCCAAATTATTTTTAAGTCTAGAACTTACCTCGGGTTCAGACCCCAAATTATTTTTAAGTCCAGAACTTACCTCGGATCTAGAATCCAAATTATTTTTTAAGTCCATAACTTACCCCGGGTCCAGAATCTAAATTATTTTTTAAGTCCACAACTTATCCCTGGTCCAGAACCTAAATTATTTTTGAATCCAGAACATAAACCAACCTTGGGTATGAAGTCTAGTTTGGCTCTAAACCCAGTCAAAAATTACGTTACTTTTCACTCTCTTTTATTGTAGTCTCAGATCGCTCAAGCAGGGGGGTAAACTGTAGATCCCTAATTTTTTATCCAATCCAGTCCAAAAATTTTAAAACGGACTAAAATAATTTGTGGTATATTTATTTATATTATTATTTATTTATTATTTATTTTACCTTTCATTTATTTATTTTTTTAAAATAATAATAATAATAATAATATATAAATAATAAATAAATAAATCGGCGACGGCAGAATCAGCGATGAAAGTCGCTGGCGACGAATTGGCTTGGGCCAATTCGCCGCAGGAACACCTGTGACGAAGTGGCCACGGGCCAATTTGCCTGCAAGCAAAACTTGCAACAAAATTGCTCCCCGCGAGCAGTTTTGCTCGCCCCCAGCTCGTCCACACGCAGTTTTTGCTGAAACCTTATTTTAGTTGGTTTTTTATTTTATTTCTAAAATAGTTTTTAATTTCCATAACATACTAGGTTTTTTATTTTAGTTGCCTATAAATACCACATTAAAACACACTTAAAGGGGATTGGGACTTTTGGAATTAGAATTTATTCAAGAATTATTCAAACTCTTTTTCAGAATTTTTTCAAAAGCTTGGACTTGAAGAAGCAACAAAACAACAAAGAATCTATCAAAGGCAGCACACACTGTCTTTGTTATTGTTCAACCAGAATTCAAATTGTGGTGAAACTAACAATGGAGGTTTGAGTTTTTATTGACTTGTTTATATTTACAGTAGCCATAACATGCTTCCTTTTTAATGTTTTGTTAAAGTATTCTGATATTAGTTTTCCAGTAGCATGAAATTGTTAAATCCAAATTATATGTTTTATGAACCAAAACCCTAATATCTTAATACCCGTAAAATTAATTTTTGAAATCTAAAATCCTAATTGCACTTTTCTAAAACACAAAACAATAATGTGATTTCTCAAAACCATAATCAATTCTATTTTTCTAAGATTCATAGTAGTCTATTCTTTCCAAATACCTAACTTAAAATCTTATTTGCATGATCTTCAAATTTTATTTATTTAAACCCTAAACTTTTATATTAGTTTCATACAACTTTCGAAACCCAAAATCCAAAATATTTATTCTTTAAATTCAAACCCTAAATTATTTCAAAACTAATATTTAATTCAAGCATCCAGTAGCCATATTATTTCTTTTACATTAAATATTTTTCAATTGATTAATCCAGTAATTAAAATATAAAACCCTAATTGTTAAACATAAAACCCAAGAAACCCTAATTGATGCACAAACCCTAAATTCATATACTTACTATTTTATTTAAATGAGATGAATATTTGTTATATATTTTTATTGATGTTTCATTTCCTAGATGAATATTTTATTTATGATGAATGGTTTTACTTTTATTGGGTTGCTTTGGTTTCAAAATATTGTAAGAGGTATGTTTCCATGTTTTGGGTATCTCATATTGTGAGCATCATGTAATTTAATTTATTTTAAAGTTTTTGGATCAATGTAAAGGACACGTTTTCATCTTTTGGTGGGTGTCCTATTTAGTTTTAGACATTGGACAATGTAAGGACACGTTTCTATCCTTGGATGGGTGTCCATTTATTTATTTTGTTTGGACATTACTGTGATTTTAATAAAGTATTTATTTATTCTTATGAATTCATGTAATATGGATAATATCGTTATATTTAAGAATTTTATAATATTAAGACCTGCAAAGGAGGCCGATTCCAAAGAACCGAGCATTGTGGGGGTGCTGGGTCATTTCTCACCTTCCCCACACGTACCCAACTTTCTGAATCCATTAGGGGTTGAGAATTCCTTAGGAACCGAGTCATCCACTCCTTTCTTTTTCCTGGCTCATCCGGGTGGCGACGCCATTTTCTCTAGGCTTAGGCCTGTGTTCTCTAAGGCCCTGAGCCCAAACAGTGCCAAAGTCATAAGAACCATTCCACCGGGAGTAGAGGCACCTCTAAAATTTGTTTATGCTTTGGTGATGAGAAATATGTGCTGGATAGATACATAAATGCAGATATGGTTAGTGATATTGACTATAGAAAATCTACCTCTGGATACTTGATTACTTTTGCAGGGGGATTAGTTTTTTGGCAATCAAAGTTATAAAAATGCATTGCCTTATTCACCACTGAGGCTGAATATATTACAATTACTGAAGCAAGCAAAGAGCTACTATTAATAAAGAAGTTTTTTACAAAAGTTGAGCTTTGAGCAAGAGAAGTATGTATTATATTATGATAGTTAGAGCATAATTGATGTGAGATATCATTAAATTCGAGATGCGCTGGAAATGAAACAGTTTCGGCTTGAAAAGATTCACATAAATGATAATGACTTTGATATAATGACTAAAGTTTTACCCATGGAAAAACTTGTTACTTGTGGAGAGATTGTTGGCATGAAAGTTTCACCCACTTGAGTGTGAGGAGGAGATTTGTGGTGGTGGCCCACTCAATGGTGAGATCCACAACAGAAAAAATTAAAAAAAAAAAAAAGGAAAAGCAAGTTGTCCATGGTCCACCTCCACTGAATTGCAATTTGCAAACCGCAAAAACAACATGGTGGGAAGGCCTATTCAACTCAAGACATAGCAATTGAAAGAAAAAAAAATTATAGAGGGATAGTACAAAATATTAAGAGAGAGAGAAAATTATTTGTGTGAGATAATATTTTTTGTGAGTGACAAAATAGTGAGGTCTTGTTTCGAGTGTTTGGAAAATACATACCATTATTTTAGATTTATCTCAATTATGAGTATTGTAGTTCTAGAATATTTTCTAGAAAAGTCTCTCTTGTAATCCTACTATTTATCAATGGAAGAAATTATTCAGAATTTGTCCCGTGAATATAGTCCAAATAAAATAGTGAACCACATTAAATATTTTCTGAATTTTATTTATTTATTATCATTTTATCTTGGGCTCACTAATCTCGCTGCGCCGAAATTTTATTTTTTAGGATTTATTTTTAAATTTATTTTTCTAACAATAAATTAATTTAGTGAATTTAATTATTTGCCTTTTATATGGTATGAATGGTTGAATTTAATTATTTAATCTTTATATTTTGAATGGATGGGTTATTTATTCAATTTTTATATCCTTGAATGGATGGTTAATTTTCGTTATTTTATATAATTACATGTTCTCTTATTTTATTCTTTTTTTTTTAAACCATCTTATTTTATTCTTAATTTTCTTATATTACTTGTAATAGTCTTACTAATGTAATTTTCTAGAATTTATGTATTAGATTTTGTGTTAATATAATTTTCCTTTTTCTAGATAGTAGGCCTTTAAATGTAATTATATTAGGGAAATTATTTTGAGAAAATGACATCCTCCACCATATTTTTTAAAATTTTTACTTTTTTATAAAGGGTATTTTAGTCATTTTATTACAAACTCATTATGAACTATATAAAATTATAAACACATGATAAACACATAATAAACACATTATAAACTAATGAAAATCTAGTATTTTGGTAAATTGTAAGCCTCGTAGTTTTATTAAATAAAATTAAATAAATAATATAGAATGATTAATTAATGGGTTAGTAAAAGAATATGACTAATATATACTTAGTATATAGTAAAATATACCTAAAGTATAAATTTCACTAAAAAATAAAAAGTCAAAAAGTTAAAAAAAAATTAAAATTAAAATTAAAATATTTTTGGATGGAAGATGATAAATATCTTATTTAATAATTAATTATTTAATATATATATATAGTTAAGAAAGAAATTAAAAGTCAAAATTTCTTCTTCTTCTTCTTCTTCTTCTTCTTCCTCCTCCTCCTCCTTCAAGCTTGGCTGAATTCTCCATTAATGAATAAGGGAGATTTTGTGTAACACCCCCGTACCTCATATACGCACACCGCATACACCCACATAACATGTGATATACGTATAGAGGATATAAGGGTGTCACAGTTCTTTTTAAAATCAAAACTAATCCTTACCATAAAATCAAAGCATCATTAGTAAAATCTGAATAAACTAAAAACATTTAACTCATGTTATAGAAATCAATAGAGAAAACATTCCTTGTTAAAATACATATACATATATCTTCATTACCCCAAAAGTTTATCCAAAATATTTGTTTAATAAGCAGCAAAAAATACATATGTTTACATCAAAATCAATAGGTGCAAAAATATGAAATTTATACATGCTGGCAATTTGTCTCTGATCTTGATGTCCCCCACTCAACACTGCTCTCACAAACTCAAGCCTAGACTCGACTCGGTCTAGACGAGCTCTCTGGCACAACGGGATCTATCTTGTCACCTGCGCGATGAATCACAATCGCGCTAAGCAGAAAGCTTAGTGGTACAAACTTTGATTCAATATAGATCAATGCAATGCTCATACACAATACATAAGAATATGTCAACTCTTTACATTATATCTCAACATATTAATCATTTGCATCACATTTCATAATTTACATTTAAGCAAAGACAAACATGGGCCCAAAAAGGATTTAATATGCTATTCAAAGTTCAAATAATGTAACAGACCCAGTCTCTTGGACCTCAACCAGGCTAGACCCTTAGGCCCCAGTATCTTGGTCCTTAACCTGGCTAGACTGTTACAGTTTTTGAGGTTTACGACCCGGTGTTTTCACCCCAAAAATATCACATTTATCAACTAGGCTCGTCTTAAGACCAGTCTTTTCACCTGCCCAACAATTCATTTCATAGGCATGCCGCCAAACCCAGAACTTTAAAATTTGAATAACATACTAGGCACACAACTTATTCATTTATCTCATTATCGAATACTTTCATAATTCATTTCTCATTTCATTTCTCATAATCAAATTAGGCACATTGCCTTATTATATCATCATTTTCTCATCTTTTCTCATTCTTCTCTTTTATATCAATATCAATTTGTTACATTATGATTTCACGTATCATATCACATTTTTCCACATTTCTTTTCATATACAATACATTACTCAATTGCATTGATACATCAACATAATTCACATTATGCATATCGTAACATATAACTCATTCATCAACAATATATCAAGTAACTTAACACATTTCTCAACTAAATGTGTTAAGTCCCAATGTCATATAAATGTATGTAATCATTCAAAGTTTGTACTTACCTCTTAAAGCAACAACACCACTCTATCAACTTCCTCTATCAAAATGTCCCTCAAACCTTGGCTTGAGTAACTCAATTCTCTTCAAAACCTAATCTAAAGATGATGATACATACTCACATAGAGATACACATAAGAAACTAAGGAAGAGAACTATCTAGGGCAAACTACACACTTGATACGCTCAACAACACGGGCGTGTCCCTGACCGTGCTCTAAACCCATAACACAGAAGCTTTGACATGCTCAGTGACATGGGCGTGTCACTGCACGTGTCAATTCTCCTCCAACACAGAAGCTATGACACGCTCAGTGACATGGGCATGTCATTAGACTTGTCAATCTTCCAACAACATAGTAGCTGCGACACGCTCAGTGACATAGGCGTGTCACTGGCCGTGTCAATGCTTCTACAATACAAAAGCTGTGACATGCTCAATGACATGGGCATGTCACTGCTCATGTCAACAACCCAGAAAATAGAATCAACGACACGCCCAAAGACATGGCCATGTTAATGGGCGTGTCAAGCCAAAAACCCTGAAATCGACACCAACAAGGCCACATCCAAAAAGCACCTTCTTAAAACCCTTTCCACTCTAAACAACCTTAACCAAAACCATCAACAACCCATATAATACTTGAGTAAACATTAAAACAACTCCATCACAAACATCAAAACACAATCACAACCATATCTCATAACTCAAACTTACACAATCCACAACACTTGTCTCTTTCACCAAACTTAAACCTTTTCTCTTGAATCCAAACAAACCCACAAACTCAAACTCAAAAGAAAAACAAAGAAACAAGTTGGAAACTTACCAAAAGTGAAGAAAATCCTTAAAACTCCAACTTGATCTCTTGAAATCCTTCAATCTCTTGAGTTTGGAAGCAACAAAATCCATTTTGGCTCACTAGAAAAGAAAGAAGAAGAAGAAAGAAAGAAAGAAAGTCAACCTCTATAAAACAACCACTTCCCTCAAAATCCTCTCCACCAAGTATTATACAAATATAATAATCAACTCACTTACACCATCTTCCACTAACTCTTATAAATTTCATTTAAATAACTAAAATATCTTTTGACCAAAATAAACCCATTGACTTGTATATATATTGTATATATCCTCATATATATGACATATACACATCTCCTCTTATTCCGTTAGTCATATATACACTTTAAATTATTTAATCCAATTCTCACAAATAAGCATTCCAAAATTTTAGGTATAGTTTGGGATATTACATTTTGCTTCATTCTCCACACCAAATCTCTTAAAGATTTCAAGGAAATTAAGATAATTTTGAAGAATCAACAAGAATTAGGTAACTTTTCTTTGATTTTAAGAAGTTCAACTCTAAATAAATAAATATGTGAAATTTGAGATATTGAAAGAGTTTCAATAATTGTTAAAATGGATTGTTAAGAAATTATTTTGATGTATATGTAATGATTTTAAGGTTAATTGGTGAAAATGATTAGATTTTGATGAAGTTTGAAGGAAGTAGTGGAGAAATTAGGATTTGTGGTAGAATTTGGATAGAAATGGAATAATTAATATTTGATTAAATAAAATGGGTAGCAACATGATGTTAATGATATATTTTTACTTATAATTTGGTTTAGAGTTGAGTAAAGTGGTAATGCCAAATTAAAGAGAGGAAGGGTATGTGAAGAAGTAAGGCTTAGGTTGTGAATTGGCTTTGGATTTTGACAGTTTAAAGGTTAGTACATCATTTCATAGCTTATGTATTAATTGCATTTGGTTTTGCCTAACACATTATGATTTTAAGAATTTGCTATGCTACATTGATTTTGGTTTCCATATGTGATGTGCATTATTATAAATAAAAATGAGTGCAATGTATGATGTGTTATGTTAAGCAATTGTATTATAGCAAATATATATGTATGTACAATTTCAGAAAAGTGTATATTATGCATGAGGAATGTGAAAATATGCCATATTGTGAATGTGGCTAAGAAACATATTTTATATGATTAGAAAGTGTGGAAATTGTGAAAAGTTATGAAAAATGTGATGAGAATAAAAAAAATGATAAAATGATTATGGAAAAAGTGATAATGCATGTGTGATATGTGTTCGCCTTATATAATAACTTATTCTAGAGAAATTATATTTGATACTATCAATTTGGTATGTCATTGATATGTGATGACATTTTACGTGCCTTCGGGGCTAGACACACTAGTGTCAATAGGTGACGTACCTATGGGCAGTATTATATGACACTTAGATCTTCGGTATTGATAACATAAGTGTCTTTGGGTGGTATGATATGATACTTAGATCCCTAATGTCGCTATAAGCCAAATCAATATTTCTGAAATTTGAATATTGTATAAGGACTTATGGGCTCAACATATGTGATGGTGAAATTTTTGGTATTTTTATGAGTAATGTGTGCATTAAGGCATAATACATTTCATATCATAAAGAAAACATATAATGCATTGTTTTAAAATTTCTCTTGTTATTAAAGTATATACCGTTAAGCTACCTAATCAGGCCTAGCCTTAGAGTTGATCTAGAAGTTAAAGCTTTTTGCCATGAGGCTGAACCATTGGTGCAACATTACATGTATAGTTTACTTTTAATGCATTATGGTTTTTGGATACTTTACATACAAAGTTTGCACTAAGTAATGTTTTGAAAGATTTTGTAAAAATAAACTATGTTTGTTAAGTTTTTGAAAATATTTATAATATTGAATTTTGTGAATTACTTGATGTTGATGGGAGGAGTGTTGAAGTTTGGTAAAATATATATTTTTGGAAGTTTTTTTTTCATAGATTGTGTTTTGATTGATTTTTAGAAAATATTCAATTTATAGACAAAACTCTGATGACTTTTTTATAGAGATTTTATTACAAAATATATTGAAGTACTAAACTTAAATTCATATTTTTCCTTATAAATTACCTTGGTATAAATTATATTTATTTTTTATATCAAAAGAATTAATTTTCTACTATAAATTAAGGTGACATTCTTACATTCTAATATGTATTTTATATATATTGGGTGTATGTATTATACGTATATAAGATATAAGGTTATTACATAAATAATTTATAAATATGTTAAATTTGAATTTTTTTTAAATTTTTCTTTTTTTTTCAAAAGCTCATTCATTTTATTTACTTTTTGGGTTTTGTGCAAGCATGTTTCGACTTCTAGGGGGCGTTTGATTTAATTTTCCTATGTAATTTCTATTTTTAGATCTTAGAAAATGTAAAGTCATGTTTCCACTCTGGTTGATGTCTATTTTTATTGTATGGAACATTTATGTGCATTTACATATAATTAATAAAAATTTTTATTCTTTAGTTGCCTTTTCACATGCCCTCTTGCCTTAATAGTGGATAGTATAGTAATAATCTAAAATAATATAATATTAGGATTTGATAAGGAGGTCGATCTCAATAAAACACATCTAAGTTTCTGGACTTAGTAGAAGATTGGATATTTCTTCATAATCAAGTAACCACCACCCAATTCTTATTTTTCTAGTCTTAATGGGTGTTGGCTCTTCTATTCTTCAGGCTTAGATCCGTGTTCCCTAAAGATACAACCTTGTAGTCTCAAGTGTAGAAATTATACGGGCTCTACGAGTGTTGGGCCAAATATACCGTGACCATATAAATGGGGTTGAAACATCATCTAAACACAAAACCAATTGGCTTATGTTAAGGCCCAATCTACACCACCTTATATGTCATTGTATTTTATTATACTTTTCAGATGTAGGATTTATTTATATTCTCTCTAACACTCCCCCTCAAGTGTAACTAAGCCTAGCCCAGTTGTCACTTGCCAAACATGGATGACAACCTACTTATTTTTAGGTCCATCACAAATTGCCTAAGCATATTTTCACTGAGTTCCTAGGTTAACAACAGAGTCCAGGATCATCCGGTGTTTAGTCCATTACCTGGTTAGCTCTGATACCATGTAAAGACTATACTGGCTCTGTGAGTGTTGGGCCAAATATACAGTGACCATATAAATGAGGTTGGAACCTTATCTCAACACAAAACCAATTGGCTTGTATTAAGGCCTAATCTACACCACCTTATATGTCGTTGTATTTTATTATACTTTTCATATGTGGAATTCATTTATATTCTCCAACAACAAGAACCATTCCATTGGGAATCAAGAGGCAAAAATCTACACACAAAAAGTACTCACTAGATTGCAAACCTGAATGAGAAGTCTAGAAAAAAGGTAGAGTAAAAACTGACTATATTGAGAATACATGAAGGGCAACCTAGACAAAAGGGGTTTAGAATTAAAAGGAGATTACTACTATTGACTCAACAACCCTGACCTAACTTGAAAAGTGCCTCTATATTTTGTTATTTACTTTTGGAAACATAACCAGTATAATGAAAGTTGCATTTTACCTTGACGATGATACACTTTGTTGTCTCCTCTATCGCTAGATCTGCAATTCACACAGAAAGGCCACCTTTTATTGTTTTTACTGCCAAATTGATTTATAAATTTTTTTAATATGTTAATGGATGCGACTAAAACCACTACCTTACTAGTTTACAAGTTAGTAAAACCATTGTTAGTGCCATGCGTACATATATGCATATATGCATACACACATACTCGCAAAAAATTGCAACACATCAATTCCACAAGGTGAATGGCCAAACTAGTTAGTTGTAAGATGCTAAAGAAACATGAAAATGAGAAGCAAGGAAGGGTTTCAAATTTAACAAGCGAGAAATGAAGAAAGCAAGAACTAAATCAGGAGAACCCCATCACTATTAAGGATGTCCAAGCACCTGCCAAAGGGAAACAAGGGAAGCCCTTTGCAAACCAAATTGGAGTTAGTTACACCTGTTGAATATATTGAACCAATAATATAAGATGAATGATCAAAAACATCAGGAGACAACTATATTGTCCAACACGAAGGATATCATCATCACGTCACGACTAAGTTCTTATGCCTACACAGGGGGCAACATTGATATGCTAAGTTTATGCATGAAAAATAAATTTTCAAAACTATTTTTCAATATCTTTCCATTTAAGGGCAAAGATAACAAGATCAAAATTGAATTTTTGCAATATTGACACCAAAATTTTTTCTGTAACTAGAAGAGAGAAGAAGAGGAAAGAGAAGAAAGAGGAAAGGAGAAAAAAAGAAGAATCTAGAAGGAATCAAATAGAAGAATTCAGAGGGCTTGAAGAAAGCTAAAATTTTAAAAAAGGAAAGAAGAATCGGCCTTTCATAAAAGGATAGAAGACCCGAGATAGAAGATTCAATATAAGGTAGAAGACCTAAGATAAAAAATCAGTTTAAAATACCCGGGATAGAAGATCTAGTATAAGGGTAGAATACTTATGGTAAAAGATTCAGTTGAAGGATAGAAGACCCTAGATAGAAGATCGAAATGAAGAGTAGAAGATCTAAGGATGGAAGATCTAGCAAAATGGTAGAAGACCCAAGAACGAAAGTATCCACTATCTGGTTGCAGATAGCTTGTTCAAGCAAGGGGCAAACTATAAACATTTGAATACCCCCACCCCCAGTTCTTTTGCAACTAAATTTTGATAGACTTGAATATCTATCCTGCTCGAAAATCTCACAGTGAGACCCAAAATGGGAGAAAAAAATGAGGTTTGCATTAATAGGGGAGGGTTCATGCAGAAAATAATGCATAAGCCCAACTATTAGCATCACTGCCAATACCACTAATGAATTTTCTAGTGTCATTGCAAATTTTGCTAATCCCACTGGTAAATTCACCGGTGAAATTGGCAAAAATTCCAATGGTATTAGTGAATCACAAATCCTCGGCGATAATTTGCCAGTTGTCTTTTTATCTCTATAAGTAGGCATTATAAATGCAACAGAAGGGAAGAATTTTGGAGCCATTAAAGAATTATTGCACAAAAAACCAAAAACACATAAAACTTAGAGCCTAAAACCATAAAAACCCAAAAATAGAACTTATCTTAGAAGGTGAACAAACTCAAAAAGGTCACAAACCGCAAACCTCAAAATGAGGATACCAAAAAATATTAAGACTCAAAAACAAACATTCCCTTTGCTCTGTGGGTTTAAGATCTATTTGGACTCTTTGGATAGTTTGAAGATGAAGGAACCAATGATGATGGTATTCTATTTTTAATCTATCATTAATAACCTGGTGATTAAGATTAAAGACTTAAAAAAAAACAACTTGTAGGCTCCGTTAGTGATTGATGTTCTTGTTAATGTTGTTTTTTTGTAATTCTATGATATTTATGCATAACAATGGCATCAAAATTAAACATAAAATACATTTCAATGAGTAATATTGAACATTAATGTGGATTAAGAATGGATTAGGGTTTATTTTCTTATCAAAGCACCATCTAATCAGGCTTACAAATGTAAATAGACCGTTTAATATTTGATATATCTGATTATTATTATGATATGGCATCACGTTATGTTTGTGGCCAATTTGTCAGTGGAATGGGTAGGGTAGTTAGTTTTTCAGTTCACATTATCAAGGTTAAAAGAGAGTATTTCTAAAAGAAAAGTAAGATGTTTTAGAATTTGAAAGAAATATTTTCTCAATGCTCTCACTTCCTGTGCTATTAATTTCTAGCTTTTATTGAGAATACCTTTTTTCTTTAAAAACATATTTTTAAAGTACTCATATTGTCAACTCTTATGAGTTTAATTCTCATTCTTGTAAGAACTATATTATGAAGTCTTGAATGACTTTAAACCTCATTTCCTTGTACACTTTTGTGTACTATCAAAAAAATTCTAATTCAACTATTATAAAAGGATAAAATTCTATGCGACTATTGTGGAGCTATTAACCACAATTAAGGGTGGACATCGGTCAGTTTGATTAATTAATCGATCGAACCGGTCGGTTAACCGAATCAAAACACAAGAAAATTGTTAATCGAACCGACTGAATTTATATTTTAATTGGTTCGATTAATTAATCGAATCAAATTTATCAATTTGGTTAATTAACCGAACCGACTAATTTTTTTTAAATTTTAAAATAAAATTATATTTTTAAAAAAATTAATATAATTAAATAACTAAATAAAATTTATTATAAAAATAAATAAAATATAACTTTATTTTGTAATAAAATTTATATTTATAATAAAATTTTATATAATTATAAAATTAAACAAAAAATAATAAATAACTATTTTTTTTAAAATAATTCGGTTAATTGGTTAACCGACCGAACCGAATCGATTAATCACTAACCGAAATAAAAATTAAAATATTTTAAATCTTCAATCGAACCGATCAAATTATACTCCGGTCGATTAACCGAACTGAATTTTCGATCGATTAATTAAAAATTCGATTGATTAACCGAATTTTATCCACCCCTCACCACAATCCCATATGAGTAGCTAAATCCTGAATTGCAAATTTTGCATAAGTATAGAAAACTAATTGACTCCAAACTATTATAAAACTAGAAGTGTGTGCGAAATAATTTTTATTTTTTATTTTAAACTTTTTTAAAAAAAATCAAAACGTATTCGGTAATATCATTAAGTTTTAAATTTATTTTATTAAATAAAAACTATTTGAGGCTAAATATAAAATACATGCAAAATAATTTTAAAATTTTTAATTTTCAGAAGACATTATATATTAATAAAACTCTTTTTTTTATATGAGACATTTTATATTAATAAAACTTATTTTTTTAATAGTAAAAATTAATTTTTAACGTTATCTTTTTAAAATCTTTTATTTCTTTATTTTTTTAATAATTAAAATTTTAATAATTAAAATATATTATTTTAAAAAATATATCATAGATTTCTAAAAAATATAAAACAAAAATTAAAAATAATTTTTAATCTTAAAAAAGCAAAAACAAAAAATTTACAATAAAAATGAATACACACTAAATAAATAATTGCTAAAAGTTTTTAAAATTATATTCGTTCCCTTCAAAAATTTGCTACACTTGATTTCGGTGTACTGATACCTCTAAATGAAAACTGTATAGGTACCTCATACCCCACTAGTTATTTATATTATCCATTTGCAACTGAAAATTATATTATAAGCCTAACTTTTATTATTTATTTGTAATTACCCTGTTACTTCAGTATTAATAAATAGAATAACACATTTTTTTAGCACATCAATTTTATATATTTTTTACATTAAATTTTTAAATTTTATTTGATAAAATTAAACTCTTAATTATATAAATTAGTAAATCAGTAATATTGAACGCTATCAATTAAAAAGTTCAGTATTACTAATTAAAATTTTATAGGCTTAATTTATAACACATATAAAATTTAGAATCAAAAAATACAATCATTTCAAAACACGTATCTCATTTCAGCTTGTCACATAATTTTAACTGTTTAAATTTTAATTGCAATTAAATAGTACCCATTTAATTTTTATTAAAAAAAACTTAATATCAGCACCAACTCATTTAGTTGAAAGACACAATTTTATCAAACACAATTTCAAAAACTTAATACATAATATACATCAAATTTAAAGAGCAAAAAATATTTTCTCCGATTAAATTCAAAAATTTCTCATAACCCCATCGCTCAAAAAGATATTCTAGAATCATCCAGATACCTACTCGATATGTCACTGAAAGTTATGCTTCAAATAATGCACAACATTTTGAAAATTTATATTTATACTTGGGGCTTAATTTTCAAATATAGTCAAATAGCCAATAAACACAAAAACATGAGTGAATTATACCCAAAATCCACCTTTGCTTGAACTGTGTTCTCTTTTATCAGATGTTCTTTAAGAACGGAAATGAAGAAGAAGAAAATGAGATAAAAAGCCAGTTAACTTTCACCTGCCAAACACCAAATCAGAAATTGGAAAAGTAATCTTAGTAAACTCTTTTAAGAAGAAAAGATGCTATTTTACATTAATTACGACGCAGTTACAAAAACATAGATACAGCAAGAACTCCATTCTTCTACTCCCATTCTTAATTCTTTCACTCAATTTCTACATCAATAACTTTGCGCTCAACTTCGATCTTAGGAATGGAAATGAAAAGAACTCCATTCTTCAACTCTGCCTTTATTTTTTCCTTCTGGCAATTATCCGGCAATTTAAGACGTGTATCATAGGATCTGAAACTCCGGCCAGACCACGAATCATCTCCAACTTCGTCCTTCTTGTGCTCTCCTTTTATAACAAGCACATCATCCTCCACAGAAACCTTGACATCTTCCTTAGAAAGCCCTGGCATGTCGAATCTCATTTTGACCTCATTTTCCTCGTCTCTAATTTCCCATGGAGCTCGTACCTCCCCTGTTGCTGTCCTGCTTCTGACCGCCGGGAATGTCATTGCGTCCTCAAATAGTCTGTCCATTGTCTCTAGCATTTGACGCATCGTCCTCATAGGAGATAATGGGTCCAGCAAACCTGTAACAAAATCCAGCATTAAGTAATTATGAAACAACTCTCGTTTTCATTTTAACATAAATCTGATATTCTGCCTTCTTTTTAACTAGTTTACTTAAATTTTGATGCCTTAAAATTAGAAGGCAAAATATCATATTTATGATTGAGCTACTTTGAAATAAATTAGAAGGCAAAATATCATATTTATGATTGAGCTACTTTGAAATAAACGTAAAAGAAAAAAAAAAAAAAAGACTTACCAAAAGGGGTGTCAACAGCCATACTTGAAGGCGTTTTCTGAACTACAGTGCCTTGGTTACCCTTATTGACCTGAACATCCACAGAGCTACCCTGGTTATGATCCCCGGCAGCCTCAGCCCTCACTGAACAGAGACGGGAAGGCCTACCCAATTTAGGGAATCTGACAGAGAAAGCAGGAATTACTTTCGTTGATTTAGTAATGGCTTTGTTTGAAACCAAATAAGGAGCAACAGCTGATAAAGATGTTGAAGAAGCCATAGTTAATGCTAATATAGAAGTGGGCGCAAAAGATAAGGATTTGATGGAAAGAAGTTTCTTAACTGAAAAACTGAGAAGCTGATACAATTGGCAATGAAGATTGGAAATTTATAAGAACATTTGGAAGGAAATGGTAAACGTCTTGAACGTTTGAGAGTAATTTTGAACGTTCTGGATTGACACGTGGATACTTTTTCTAATTGTTTTCTCATTCATTCCGGAATGATCGTCTCCCACTTATTTTTTTCTTTGTATATTTTAAATATATGTGCAATATGTAATATCTAATTACCGTACCCTATAGAGAAACTAAAAATTGAATGAGCGAACCATAAATTTTTCAAATTAAAAAAATTATTGATGAAAATAATATTTAATATTTAATATTATAATAAAATCTTAATTTTATTATTTTATATTATTTATTAAATTTTAAAAATGTAATAAATTTTTTAAATGTCTTTTTTATTTTAATTTTTAAATTTATTAATTTATTATTAAATTTTCTTAAATTAAATTTTACAAAAATATTATTTTAAATGAGAGTATTAAATTTTCTCACACTTTATAATTAAATTGTAAAATTCTAACATCATCTTAAATATTTAATTATTAAAATTTAAATAATTAATAATTAAAGATAATATATATATATATATATATATATAGTGGGAGGAGAGACGGGATCTATTGTCCCAGGAACGCTCCCTCAGCCCTGGCCGTACCATATATAAAAATGCACCCATGAGAAATGTATGTTTAAAAAAAAAACATTTGTTGGATGCATTTTATATAAATTATACTTTACATATTTATGTTAAATTTTACCAAAATATTTATGTTAAATTTTAATATTGTTGTGTTAAATCATTTTTAACAATTTGATAACTGAAGAGTTGAAAAATTATTAACTTTTCAACTTAAAAAATTATTAACTTTTCAACTAATTACTTATCATTGTTATTCAAAATAAATTATCAGCTAATTACCTAAAAAATCTTTAAAGATATAATTAAATGTATAATAAAAATATTAATAAAAGTTCTTCTTCAATTTTAAAGATGGGTGGATCAATAACCTAAAATGAGGAACATAATATATATTTGCATGGTAAAGTAGAATATCCCAAAATATTAAACAATTTATTTCCAAAAGCGAGAGTCTGGGTGACATTATAAATTAATTTGCGTCCTAAAATTATATCTCTGCCATAAAAATTACTGACAAGATCATTTATTCGAGACTTTTATCTTCAAAACAATAATTTGAAATATGTCAATTTTGTTTGCCCCATTATTTAACAAGTTTGGAAAATTCTTAAAAATAAAAAAATTAAATAAATATTCATTTTTAAATGTAAATAATAAAAGTTGTGAATATATAACCACTGAAATTTGAATATTTTTTCATAAATCTGACATATGATAAAAGGGATGGGATTTCATATTAAAAAAACAATAAATAAATGGGACATGTACATTAAAATTATTATTAAGATCGATATACACAAATTATTTTAAAATTAATAAATAGTCATAAATAAAATAAGAAAAAGTTTGATGAATATAGGTACAAAATTAAGTATTCGAATAAAATTAATAATTGGTTACAAATATCATGGAAATCCTTAAAATAATGGATATTAAACAAATATTTTTGTCAATAAAATAATTTTTTCATGGATTGTTATAATCAAATCCTCCCCTTATAAAAAAAAGTTTTTTTAAGTGGTAAAAAATAATAATATGTGAGCTCATAAGAGTGTAAAAGTCAAATTTAGAATGAAACAAGCAAGTAAATTTACTCGCACTATAGTACAGTTTGTGAAAGATTTTATATTATTTTAAATTGAAAAATAATTTATAAATTAATAAAATTAGTATATAGAAAATGATATTATATATAAAACATTAAAAAATTCATATTTGCATATTATAAAAGTATTTATAAGAAGATACGTTTAATATATAGACTTTTTTTTTTTTGAAGAAAATGAAAATTTTATAATTTTTTTTGAAAATAACGAGGAAATGAAAATTTGTAAATTTATCTGAAAATTTATTACTTATTTATTTTTTTAGGTAAAAATGTTTATTTTATAAGTGAAGAAAAAAGGTTGACAAATATTAACTATTGAATTTGTATAGTAATATTTTATTTATTTTAACAAATTGATTTAATTTGATATACATTTCAAATATTCAACTGTAATTTCATAATTGTATATGTTTAATTTTTATTTTTATTAATTATAAGTGAAAAAAATTAATAGAATATAACTTTTCATCAAATTTTTAATCAATTAAATTTTACAATTTTGTTAAAATTTTTATTTATCGTTTCTATTTACATTCAAGCCTAATTTATATTTTATAATTTAGGTTAATTATATATTATATTAATAAAAATGTATTATTTCATTTTTTTCTTTTGATTATTTTAAAATAAAATTTTTAAATATTGATCTTGCCTGATATAATTATATAATATTATAAAAAAATCTATAAATTATTTAAGAATTAGAATGTATGTAAATTTTAAATTTTAAGAATGAATAATCAATTTTATTCAACATTTGAAAAAACCTATTTTGACAAATATTTTACATTACTGCTTTACATTAGGTTCTATTAATATTTTCTCATATTGCTAGCATTTATTATTTATATTTAGTAGCAAAATAATTTAATTTATCTGTAAGATTGTGTTGCTAAATTTACTTTTAAGGTATGAAGTGTCAAAGTAAAATGAACCAAAAAAATATATATATACTATATAATATAGTGTAAAAGGAATTGTTAGGATTAAATATTTATTGACTTGTTATAAATTATGGCTCCAATATGAAAAATACATTACAGTTTTCTTTAACTTATGACAATTTATTAAGATTTTTATCTGATTCCATGTCACATGCCATAGCCAAGCCCCAGCTTAATTATTTTAACAAACAAAAGGAAGTAAAAAAAGAAAAAATATAAAGCAAAAACCAAAAAAGAAAAGGGTAAAATTGGAAAAACAAAAACAAACCTTGTGCTATCTGCATGCATGACTGTGACAGTGCAGGCGTAAAACAGGATATTAAGAAAATAAATTTGATTAAATTGGATTTCCACTGCCACAAGGAACAATAATTAACTATTGTTTTTGTTTATATAATTAACTGTGACAGTGTTCCTTGTGGCAGTTTTAGTATAAATATAATATGAGTAGAGTGAAAACTATTTTAAGCGCAGTGTAAAGGAGTGTGAAGTCATTAACCATAATTTTTGTTTTTAGATAATTCAAACAAAACTAAAAATAAAAAGAAAAACAATCGAAGAAGCACTACTAAAAAAATAAATAATTGTACGAGTCTTCAGAATAAAAGTTTGATCTCATAAGCTGAATATTAGAATCCTTATCAAAATGGATCAAAAGAGTGAAAGTAAGAACTAATCATCCAAGAGCTCCATGGAGACATGGAAATCGATTTAGAGAAGAGGAAAAAGATGAGGGAGATAATTATGATGAAGACAAAGCCTCTAATTAGGTCAATTTGGATTTATATGAAAGAGGTAGAGAAGAGGCCAAGTAGATGATCACTAAGGAGGCATAAAGATGAAAAGTCTCACAATGCCGCAAAAGTATTTGGAGTGGAAAAAGAGAGTTGGATTTCATTTTTCACTGCAAGATTTGAATAGATTAGGGATGAAAATTTTCGTTTGTAATCCGTTACTAATAATCATAGTAAAGGATTTGTAACACAAAATTTGACATTTCTAAAATTTTAGTTGCAAAGCATTTAGATGAAACTATTTATCTATCATAAAATTTAATGATAAATTTATAACAAAACTAGATTGTAACCCGCGTGTTGCCGTGGGATTTAATTTTTTTTAATTCATTTTTTTATTTTAGTATATTAAATTAACTTTTTATATTTTTATTTTAAAGACATTATTTGCAATTAAAAACTTTTTTTAACAATAGTATAAACATTATGCGTAGGAAACAAACATATACAGACCTTAAAATTGTGATAGTGTTGGAGAGAAATGCTAGCTCTTATATCACTGACTTAGAAAGGATATACTAATTAATGTTATAATAACAAATTATAATGTGATTGTTGCTACTTTATCAAAACATTAACATTAAAATTGAAATTCTTACCAATACTTGTGAAAGTTGAGAGGAAAGTTGAGAGGAGATCAGAATAGGATTTTGCATCAAAAAAATAGGAAAGCTTACAACTTGATGGAGAATGAGAGAGTATTGTAGAAAGACTATTTTTTTTTTTAAAAAAAAAAAAGAGAAACAGAGAAAGATAGAGATGGTAAGCTGCATTTCACTAGTGGAGTCATGGAGAAGGGAAAGATGACTGATAGAGATGGTAAACTGCATTTCAATGGTGGAGTAATGGAGAATCCTAAACTTAGCATTTTTTTTTTTTTAAACTATTTATTTCTTTATAATAATGGTAACTATAATTAGATTAAAAAAAAACATATGTTTTTAGACTGCTTTAAGCATAATGTTTAGCAAATACTTGTTCAAAATATTGATAATACATAATATTAAAGTTGCCTAAAATATAGAAGACATTAAAAAGTTTTTAAAAGAAAATATCCGCGACACGAACAAAAACAAATAAAAGATAGTTAAATTCATCTCATATAGTTAAATTCATCTCATTAAAATAGCAGTCTTGATTTGATGTTTAACAAACTCTGTAATATAAATAATAAATAATTAATTATTGTACATAAAATATAAATATTATAAATATACAAAAATAGCTTAATTTTACCTAAAATAGATTAACTTAATTTTGATCTTTGTTATCTTTGTCAGAGGATGAAGAACATTCTTGTTTGGTAAAATAAATATTTAAAGAGATATATAGTTAATAGAAAAAAGATATTCTAAATAAGAATAAATTTTTTAAAAATGAATTTTGTGTACCTAACACAAGTTTTTTTCACTGAAGATTCTTCTGAAAATAGGTCTGTTATTGATGGAAGGATTATTTCACTTGCATTTGATAAACTGGATACTTCTATCATATCTCATTTATCTATGTTTGGAAAATTAAAACATGATTTGACATTTTTTTTTTGCTAGAAAATTATTGGGTTAGCATGAATTGCTTCCATCGAAGGCACAACAAATAATTAGAAAGATGCTTCATCATTAAAAATATGAGTGATATTAAAAGAGAAATGATATGCATCATTAGATTGAGTATCAAGAACAACTTAAAAAAACCTAGGCAATCCATAAATTTTTGTGATCAATGGTGGTACTGAAAACTTATCTTTGGAGCCTTGCGCAAGGTTGCTTGCTGGTAAACCAATCAATTCAGTTGCTTGACTGTCAAAAATATGGAAGGTAGTAGAGCCCGTATCATCGTCAATAATAGTTTTTAACTTGTACCTAAGAAAAATACATTAAAACTTACTATTGAAGTTATTTTAGTAATTATTTTTTCTAAAATGGAATGATTCGCAATAATATAATAATAAAGTGGAGGTTCTTTGATTATTCTACTTTCACTGCACCAAAGTTGGTCAATATAATTTTATAGTTCAGACTTGCATTGTGGACATGCTCAATACCACCAGTTTGTTGAATTAATTTTTTTAATGACTGCTTCACATGTAAATTTAATGTCATGGATAAATTTATACGAACAAAATAAAGCATTAAAAAGGATTTAATTAAGTAATCTAAAAAATTTTTAATATTAGTTAAAAATATAATAAATGATTAAATATACCATATTAGAATGAATATCCAAACACAATAGTTCTTTAATTTTTTTCCTATTGAGATTTTTTTGGGCATCCATGTCAACAAATAAAAGATTGTGTACTTCAAGCTTCACAATTTTATCGACTTGCTCAATCAACCTAAAATATAACTATATAATTATTATTGTCATTCATTATTTTTATAATAAAAAATAAACAAATATAAAATTTACCTTTGTCTAAAATTATAGACATCAGGGATATCCAAATTGATGAGAATTTTTATTACTGAATAGCTATTAATCGAGACTTCACTTGTAATAAATGTACAAATAAAATTTTTAATTTTTAATGTATAATAAGCTAAATTGTAAGATTACATAATATGATTTTTTATTTACCATTAAGTTTTTTGATATTCATGGATAAAAAAAAGTAATTATAACAGCTTCATTTGATTTTCGGGCAAAAACATCATCTTTAAGAAATTCAACAACAATCTTATCCCAAAGAGTAATATTTAGTTTATCATTGCTGCATATATAATGAAAATTTTAATAATCAAGCTTTTTAGAGAAAATTAAGCAATAAATAAATATAAGTATTTTAGAATATACAAACATGTAATTTTTTTATTTCCAATTGACGCTACTTTACAATTCTTCCCGTGATTTTAATTTCTTCAACACTTCTAATTGAAATTACTTAACATATGAAATCTATAAAAAAAAGTTAATAATTCTTATTAAAAATTAAAAATGCATGAGCTTAAACATAATAAATATTTTTTAAAATATACCCATTAAAAAATTTGTCGTCTGCTTTTGATTTAGCCTCATCGAAACTATAAAATTTAAACTTGTCAAATAGGATTGGAGGATCATCTTAATCAAGAGTCTTCACAAAGGCATTCTTTGGCAATCTAATTTGAAATGTATGATGATTGATTTTGTAAATAGGTTGGGGAGAAATGACTATAAAACAAAATATATGGTAGATTTTCCCCTCAGTGAACAATGGACAAAAATGATCAATGCATTATTTTGGTATTGAACCTCGTATAGCATTTCCATAATAAATAATAAATGATAAAAGTAGTTATGTAATATTTTCTTTTTTAAAAAAATATTAGATATAATAATTTGAATTATAAACTTCATTGATCATCAAGAAATCAATGCTAAATAATTCGCTAGAATTATAAATATTGATTAACTCTCATATTCTTGCAATGCAAAATTTGATTCGAATATTTTTGTTTGCACTTGTGATATCAGATAAAGTTACGTATGTCATATTTTCTAAGTGTATTCTGAAAAAAGAAAAAAATATGATAAATTTATATTGTATACATTTAAGTGCAATTTATCAAAAAATCCTTAATAACAAAAAATGTACAATAAAAGAATAAAATTTAATACTTTATATTTCATAATTTAAAATTAAATTATTAAATATTTCAGTACATACAATATTTTTAGCATAATCTAAGTAATTATTATGCTCATTTTTTTCATATTTTATGATTTAATGATAAATCATTAAATAATTCAGTATATACAATATTTTTAGCATAATCTAAGTAATCATTATATTCATTTTTTCTTTCTTATTAATTAATATTCTTAAATTTTTATGGTAGGTAACTCTTGATAATGCAACATATAATTGGCCATGAGAAAAAACATGATCATAAAGATATAAACCAACTTACTCTAATATTTGCCCTTGGCTTTTTATTGATTGTCATACAATAAGAAACTCTTATTATAAATTGTTTTCTTTTTAATATAAATGAAAATTTATTTTCGGTATAAGAAAGAATAATCCTAGGTATATAAACCTTTTCACCACTATGTGATCCTGTTATTATAATTGCTTTTGTAACATTTGTTCCTAAATTAGTTGTCATTAATCTAGTTCTATTACATAAACCAACACTAGGAATAAGGTTTATAAGCAGCATAATAGGGATTTTTTTTTAGTTTCAATTCATGTTGAGGAAAACTATTAAAATTCAAAAAATTTAGAAACTCAATTGGATAAAGAACTTCTAAATCTTCTATACCATATGTTGTTTTGCAAATTGAATCTGAACTATAGTAAATTTTTTTCTTCTTGTGGCAATAAATTAATCATTTCTTTATTAATAATATCTATAATTTCGTTAATCGGTGTGATAATAGCTCTGTTTTTTATATGAATAATCAACATGTTTACATTAAAAATCAGAGTATGCTTCTTGAATTATTTGTTCAATTGGATTAATATAATTTTCAACTCACAAACCTTTAGAAATTTTAATCCAATTATTTTTGTTATCATCTTCACCTATATTTATAGTTGTTATTGATCCATCGCCAACTGAGAAGATCTACTCAGAGAAATCTTTATGTTTGTTACTTTCATTAATATCATTTTAAATTGAGATAAGACGCATATTTACAGTTAATTTATATACTTTAAAAAATTTCACAAATAAGATTTTGTAATTGGTGCATTTATAATATCACTTTTACTACCATTAATAACTACAGGTAATAATTACCTACAATCTCCTCTTAATAAAAAAATTTTTCATCTAAAGAGATTATCTATTTTTTTTTCTTCTGAATTACATAAAATATATCTAAATGATCTATCTAATGCTTCAAAACAATGTCTATGGCTCATAGAAGCTTCATCCCAAATAATTAGTAGAGTTTCTTGTATTAATCTTGCTAATTGAGTTCCTTTTTTTTTATTTTATAGGATGAATATTCATTTAATTTAATAGGTATTTTAAATCTATAATGTGTTGTTCTACCTCTAGACAATAATAATGATGCAATACCAGATGAAGCAATAACTAATACAATTTTTCCTTCACTTCTTAATTTAGATATAATCACTTCATACAAGTATGTTTTGCCTGTTCCACCATATCCATATGCAAAAAATAATCCTCCTCTATTATTATTGACAATATCAACAATATCATTATATACTTGCAATTGTTCAGAATTTAAAGTTAAAATTAATTGATCATATTTTTCTTTTAATTTTATAATATTATAATTTAATTCTTCAATCAACAATCGATTATTAATGTCACCAAATAATAATTTATTAGGCATAGGCAAATTATGATTTGCTAAACTAGAAGAATTTATTAAAAAAAATTTAAGTTCAAGAAGAACTCTATTTTTTAAATATACATCAGAAAATAGATGAAAATAGAATATCTAATATAGTATGAAGTTCATATTTTATATCATCAGAAAATTTTTTCCAAAATAAATGAAAGAGTTTATCTGCATGACTTACTTCATAAAATAATATGATAACTGTAAATAAATAGTGAAGCTCAAAAGATGATGCATATAAAATTGTTTCTTCTATTTCATTAATCCATTCAATATAATTTTTTATTAACCCATATGCTACACATGCTAGTTAAAAAGTAAGATGTATAATTCCATTAACAGTCCTAATATCTTCGAACTTTTTAGGACCTTTAACAATATTTAAAAGAATTCGCAAATAATAAAACTCACCAAAATTTGGATGAACATAAGTAATTCTACCGATACAATGCCCTCTTTTTTGTTTAGTCTATACTTTTTCTTTACTTTGCCAAACCTATTTTACAAGAAATTCAACATATGTTAGTAACCTAGCATCTTCATACATAGTATTAGTACTCATTCATTTAGTAAACATAGTTTGATAAAAATCAGGATTATTTGTAATATAAGTTAAACTACCAGAAAGTTTGAACAAAATATTATTCATATTAGGCAAATGTAATACTAATTTTTCAATAGTCGAATCTCTATATTGTATAGGATATTCATATAATCTCCAAATAACTTTATGCGGTGTAAGAAATCGATAATTTAAATATGTTTCTACTTCATCAATAACATTGTTATTATTATTAATATTCTCATTTTCTTCATCATATCTACCATAATTTTTAATAATTGTTCAAATTTGATCGCTACCTTTACTAAGATATTTAAATAAATATTTTACCATTGTAGATTGGACACAAAATTCAACAAAAATATGTCTTCACACTTGCAAATTAAATCTTTATTATAAGGAACCACAAAACGATTATCTATCTTTTCATTAATAACATGATTACCATCATTTCTACGTTTATAAGTTAGAAAACTATTAACATCAATTGTAGTTTGGTTTTGATATTTTTTTAGAAAATATTTACTGTATTTTTTTCCTTTCATGCAAGGTGATGTATGATTAATAGAACTACATGGACCACGAATCATGAATCTTGAAACTAATTCATATGCTTCTAAATCAGTTTCTTTTGCTGGTAACTCAACATATATGATAAAATCAATATTTGAATGAGTAGTTAGTTTATCATCTTTATGTAACCAAAATAAATAATAGATATAAGGCAATCCTCTTTTTTGAAATTCAATTGTGTATAATAAAGCAATAACTTTACCAAAATGTTGATGTTTTTTAAAGTCATCAATCAATTGATTAATTTTAGCATTAAAAATACGGCAAATAATATTAGGTCTATTTTCTGGTTTTAAGCCAGATATACAATCTAACATTCATTGTATTTCATTCCATAACAGATTGTATGTAAATGTTATAAATAAATTAGGATGTCCATAAAATATATATATAGCCATAACATCATGATAATGTTCAATATTATATCTTGGGCTTTCGGTATAAATAGACGACAATATTACTATAGATTTTTCAATATCATTAGAATTAGTTGTTCCACAAAGAACAACACCTTTTAATTCCAGAATATATTTTAGATCTTAATTCTTTTTTATTTCATTTAATATAGTCTAATCTTTCTTCTTCAATGCATGAAAATGCATCTGCGATAAATTATTGAAATAAACGGCCACCTCTCAATAAAATTTTTTCTTTTTTACGGCGTTGTATTCTATAAGCATAATGTTCATGCATTGTAATATATCTTTTAGGGGAATTTGAATTTGAATGTGGGATTGCATATTTAATATCTACTGAATAACTATCTTCGCCATAAGGAAATAATATTGGATTGCACCGCCATAAGACTTGGATGTAAAATGCAAATACTTTTAAGTTTCTAGATTTATGTTCAACAATTATGTCTCTTTCCTTTTCAAATAAACCAAAATCTCTTACAATTAATCCTGCAATTTCAGAAGACGATGGTAGATTATATTATAAACTATCTTGACATCTTTTTTTAATTAATTTCAATCTAACAGGAAGTAAAGCATTTTCATCAAATCTTTCTCGAACCATTCTAAATGACTTTGTTGTTCGGTTATATTTATCAAATAATTCCGTAAGACCTATAACAATAACTTCATTTATAGATTTATAAAACTCATCACCAAGTAAAGAATAAACTATATTATGAACTTTATGTTCTGTATCATATATATAACTAAGCAGATTTCAAATTTTCCCTATTAGAATGCAATAATGAGCCAATTATATGATGATTTTGCCCACATATTCTAAATATATATGGTCCTGATTTTTTATTTATATCATAATATATCTTTCCTTCCATTGATAAAAAAGCAAACATAACATTATAAAGTCTTATATTTTCTCTAAATTTCAAAGACAGAGGGCTTCCAAAAGGATTTAACAAAGCATAAAAAAAATATGGAGTTCGTTGTAATAAGGGAAGTTTTATTTTTTATATTTTTTTTAAAACAATTAGTGTAATATTTTTTTTCCACCATTTTTTGAATAATTGGTACATTCAGTTAACCAGTATGGTACTCTACAATGATCGCACTCGTGCTTTGGCATGCCTAAATCTAATTTTTGAAGATGAGCGCCTAGTAAATTATAATTAAAAATTAGTTAAAAATATGTATTTATTTATAATGAATAAATAAATACGTAATGATTTTATACTTTTGTTTAAATTGTATACCTAAAAAAGTTGGGCCTTTAATATTTACATTTATTAAATTTTGTTCTTCACTCAAGTTGATTATTAGACAATGAATGATTTCAAAATTTCTCAAAATATTGCTAGGCAAATGACTCTAGTTATCTAATATAATTTTTTTTAGTTCTAAAATAAAAGCTAGTCTAATCATAATGCTAAAATATCATACAAATAATATTTTATCTGAGTTTAAATCGCTTACTGGGATTGGACTATCAACTAAGTTATCATTTTTGGATAGATTACCATCAAAGATTTCATAATTTAATATGATAAAACACAACTCTATGAATAAAGAAAAATAAATATAATATATAATTAAAAAATAGCATGAAATAATTTAACAAAAATAAATAATAAAAAAATTTTAAAAAAAACTTTAAAATTTTATATTAAAACACATACTAAATTCGCAAATTTTTTATTCCTTCCAATTGCTGTAAGAAAAAAATAATAGTTAAAATTAACTTATTAAAATATTTTAAAAACTTAAATAATAAATAAAATAAATAAACTAAAACAAACATTATGTAATAGTAATTAAAAATAAAATATCTATAATAGTTTAATAAAATTAAATGATAAAAGATTATTTTACTTTTTTTAAAGATTCAATATTATTTTATTTTTTAAAAGACGTCAATAATTTTTAACAATGATGTGAGCTAAAGAATTAAACCAAACTAGTTTATAAAAGTCAAATACGACAGAATTAATATTTTTGATTTGATAATTCATTAATATATATAATTAAGTTGATTTAATTGTTTTATTTATTTTTTAAGATAAATTTAACAAAATAAATAACTCAAATTTTATAAACATACATATTAAACCCAATAAAACAAAATCAAATTACATTATATTTAATTTAATTTTCATTATGACTTTTTAGTAAAACTAGCATCACAGCACGAAAAATTAGTTTAACTTTCAACATCTTCACTTGGCCAAAATTATTGTTTTTTGTCCAAATTTTAAGATTTCAGTCCAATTTTGTTATGATAATTATAAAATTTCCTGCTCCAAGAACAATAAACTTTCTTATAATATAGGCTATAGCTTTGTAGTGCAATAAAAATAAAAATTAAACATATGTTTACAGCATTAAATTATCTTGTATAATAGAAATGAGAATTAAATGAAATTTATTTTTTAAAAAATCATTTCCACTGTATCCTCTTCTCAATATACAAAAAAAGAATATTGATTTTTACAAGTGCCTGATAGAGATAATTATTGTTATAAAGATTAATCATATAAATTCGACATTTTTCGTCCTATTTGTCAAATATTATTCCTTATTAATTTACCATACGATAATTTTAATTCATCCAAATAAATGTATTTATAATGTTGCGATAATGTGCTTAGTTATTTATAAATATGTACATTCATTTGATTTTAGGAAATTATTCCACTGTCAAAAAAATATTATCAAAATGAACTCAATGCAGCATAATGAATTTGATCTAAAAATGCTCAAAATAAAAAAACTCATACAATTGAACATTAAAGCTTACTTCATATATATAATTATCAGTAATTTAACATACAAATTTTTACAAAACGGCCAGATTTTTTAAATATGACAAATAAGTTGAGCATATCTGACATAATTGGGCGAATATCCTGCCAGGTGAAAAAACAAAATAAATATTCAAGGCATTTCTGCAGACAGGACCATCAAAAAGAAATTCCCCAAATTCCCCTACAGTATATGAGAAATTTCACCAACTATAGACAACTTTTCTCACCACTCTCTTTAACTTTCACATCTTTTGGTTAAATTTTGATACTTAGCAGTAAGTGTAATATCCCAAAATATGCCCTAGAAGTTTTGTATAATAATTGTTGTAATTGGATTAATTGTATATGTGTTTAATTGAAAAAAGAAAGGAAGTAAAGAGAGAGTGTATATGTTGTATATATAGTGATATATACAACATATACAAGTCAAATGTAAAGTCAAAAGATGATAAGTTAATGATTTTAAATTAACTAAGTTAATTAAGTGGAATTTGAGTGAGTGAAAGTGGACGGAGATATTTAAAATATTTTAATATTAAATGCTTGGTGGAGAGGGTTTTGAGGAAAGAGAAGGTTGAGTGTTTGACTTTATTTTCTTTATTTTCTTCTTCTTCTTTGTGTGCCTTCATTTCCTTTCATTTCCTTTTCTTTGTTTTGGCCGGCACTCCCTAGCAAGAAAGCAAGAGAGAGATTTGATCTTTCATACTCAAGATTGAAGGAAGTATTCAAGTATTCAAGTTGGAAATTTAAGAGTTTCTTCATCCTTGGTAAGTTTTCCACTTGATTCTTTGATTTCTTTGAGTTTGTGAGTTAAGATTGGGGTTGATATGTGTTTGTTTGATTGTGTGTGTGTTTAAGAGTGTTTAGTTCAAGTGATTTTGGATTTTGGGGTTGGATTGAAGGAAAGAGTAAGTTTGTTGGAAGTGAAGGTGTTGTGGTTGTGTTTTGGGGTTTGAGGTGATAATTATGATTTGTGTTTGATGTATGTTTTGAGTTGATTTGGTATTTTTGCAAGTTTGTTATGGTTTTTGGGTGAGTTTAATTAAGGTTGTTTGAAGTGGAAAATGGTGGAAAGAAGAGATTTGTTAGAGGTAGTGTTGTTGTAGCCGGAATCTGCATTTTTAGCCTGACACGCCCATGAACACGTCCAGGTTTTTAGGCGTGTCATTAGGTCTGTGTTCTTGAATGGGTGACACGAGCAATGATACGCCCATGTCACTGGGCGTGTCATAGCTACTGTGATGTTGGAGAATTGATACGGCCATGAACACGCTCGTGTTGTTGGACATGTCAATGTTTCTGTGAGACAGAAGGTATTACACATCCAGTGACACGCCCGTGGTTCTGAGCGTGTCAAAGCTTCTGTGTTGTGGAGTTAGAGTACGGTCAGGGACACGCCCGTGTTGTTGAGCGTATCATGTGTAGAGTTTGCCCTAGTTGGTTCTTAATCTTACTATCTTATGTGTATCATTCCTTTGGTTTAGATTTTGAAGAGGGTTGAGTTGCCTTAATCCAAGTGTTGTGAATTCTTAGAAGAGGAGTTTGGTGAGAATTGTCCTTGAGGTAAGTACAAACCATACATTATTGCATATATTATATGATTAAATGTGTTAAGTAACTTATTGCATTGTTGATGCATATGAATAATGTTATGTTTTGGCATAATGTGAACTTGGTGGAGTGTATCTTGAAGATTTTAAATATATAATGATATGATTGAATATGAAATGTGAAAGCTATGATAATCATTCAAAATGTATATTCAATGCAATTGATTATGAATACTTTAATGATGAATTGCCTTAATGTGAATTGAGATATGATGTGACATGAAGCCATTGTGGTTGGCTATGATAATGTAAATGAAATAATCGGGGCATGGTTGCCTATTTGATTATGGAATATGAAATGAGAAATGAATTGAGAAAGAGATAAATGAAATAATTGTGTGATTAATATGTTATTCAATTTTCAGAGTTCTGAGTTTGGCGGCATGCCTATGAATCACTGGATAGGTGAAATGACCGGGTCGTAAGCCGATTCCAGTTGAAAAATGTGAAATGATAAATGTGAAGTGTGATGTTTTTGAGGTGAAAAGACTGGGTCATAAGCCTCAAAAACAGTAACAGTCTAGCCGGGTTGAGGATTTTCTCGGTTCTAACCGGGTTGAAGTCCAAGAGACTGAGTCTGTTACATTATCTATGGATAGAGATATATATATATATATCACCTACGGGCTTGATGATTGTAATTATGAACCAAAGCAGTAACTCTGAACTTTGAATAACATATTAGATTTTTTTTTTGCTCATGTTTGTCTTTGTTTATATATATATTTGTCTTTGCTTTAATTTGTTTATGGATGTGGAAATTATGAATAGTACTTCATGAATTGCTTATGAAACTTGATTGAGTGACATTGGCATTGCATCAAAGTATAATATTATTGTAGTTTGTACTACTAAGCCGTTGGCTTAGCGCGAGTGTAATTCATCGCGTAGGTGACAGGGAAGAATCGAAAAGTTCCTCTAGACCAAGTAGAGTCTAGATTTTTGAGGTGTTGATAGTGAAGCTTAAAGATCAAAGACACACTGCTAATCATGTATTCTTATTTTATATATTGTAAAACTTAAGTTTTGAAGTATATGTACTTGAAAATATTTATTATGTTTTCCGCTGCGTTTTGAATAAACATTTTGTCTATTGTGTTTTATAAATTCCTTTAAATGTTTTAAAATTGTTCATATTATATTAAAGGGATAGTTTGTGTGTTTTGTAAACCGTGTTATTTCTATATTCAGTATATGTATATTACGATCGTATAAGCATGCTGTGTACGTATACGGAGTATAGGGATATTACAGTAAGTTTCTCACATGTAGCTTTCAAGAGTCCCACTTCTTGCTTTTGAAGCACCTCACAATTAAGTTTATACATAATCATATTTCTATGATTATAATCAACATCTAAATATCATGTTTCTAAGGTTATAATCAACATCTAAACCAAAGACAGATCCTAAATGATCCAAGGCAGTACAAACAGTACTTTTAGCATCTTTAGAAGATGTAAGGCTTAAACCCACCATATATGCTAGACACCTATTGCCTAAATTATCAAAACATGCATAATAAATAATACAAAAATAATTATTCTCTCCATTTGCTTGTGGATGATATTCTACAATAGGTAATGATCCCACATCGGCCGTGTAAGGAGTTCCTGGCTACTATATAAGCATGGGCTAAACCTCCACTCTTGAGCTAGCTTTTGTGGTGGAGTTAGGGTCCTTGCTCGTATCAGTTGGTATCAGAGCCAACCTTGCACGCACCGGTGTGGTCCTTGTCCCTTCGTTCCTTGGCTCGGGTGCGGGTTAACGAGTGAGTTGGCACAAGCGACTCGTGTGTGGACTGCGGGTAAACGATTGAGTTGGCACGAGCACGAGGACGTGCAGTCTAAAGAAGGGGAGGATGATGTGATCCCACATCGGCCGTGTAAGGAGTTCCTGGCTACTATATAAGCATGGGCTAAACCTCCACTCTTGAGCTAGCTTTTGTGGTGGAGTTAGGGTCCTTGCTCGTATCAGTAATCCTAATTGTTGTAAAACATTGTCCAAAATGATACAAAGGGATTTTCATAGTTACCATCTGTAAAAAAAAATTAAATAATTAGAATAATTACAACTTAATGATGTATAATGCATATATAATTTAAATATAAATATAAAAGTAAGTGATTCCAAAGCTTACAAACAAAACACAAATATAATTAGAATAATTATAACTTAATAATGTCTAATGCATTTATAATTTAAATATAAATATAAAATTGAGTATTCCCAAAGCTTACAAATAAAACACACAAATATATTAAACATATCAGTATTATTAGTTTTCAAGGTATAGAAGAGAAAAATGGAACTGTCAAAACAACCCTTCAAAACGTGTCCAAATCAATTTTATTGAAATAATAATTATTCATGAAAAATAAAACATATACATTTCAAAAATTACTATGTATATACAAATAGATCATACAACATAAATACAATAACAATAAAACAAACAAATAAAATACAATATAAAGAGAAATCATTAATTAATTATAAATGAAAATTGAATAAAGAGTGACTTTAATAACAATAATAAAATTTAAACAAAGGCAGAACAAAAAGAATGTGAAATAAATGCAGTAGAAGGAAACTAACCTTTAAGAGATGGACCAAATTGCATTAAGTGATTAATTGAAAGAGCAGAGTGCATTAACTGCCATCAAAACCTCTATTTATAACCACAGTGACTGACAAAAAGCAAAACAGAAGGTAAAAAGTAAGAAAGTTCTATTAAGCAAGTAAACATTTAATGTTTCGAGAAGGTACAAATATGAAAAGATTTGATTTAAAATATTTAAAATAGTTTTAAACTTAAAATAAACTACTGAAGGATTAAAATAATATTATAAATTACGGTACAGGTATGGGGCTTTCTTTCTAATCACTGTACACTAAAAAATAATTATTTTAAAAAGTTGACTCTAATTACTGTACATGTAATCATGACATGAAGTGGAGAAGGAATGGGGTGCAATAAATGTAGGTATGGGTCTTTAACTGTAGAAACAATATCTTTATTTCTATGGAATTGAAACAATGAACAGTTATTTCTGGAGAGCTGTAAAAAGTTTAAAATAATGAATGGGGCTAAGCCCAACAACTTTTCAAAAAGGCTAAAATATAAAACTCCAAGAAATATCCAACCTTTGAAATAACTCTTATTATTGTTGGATGTAAAATACTGTTAAAATATTTAAAAAAAACCCAATAAACACCAAACACATTTTTTTAAAACTACTTTCAACATATTGAATTATTCGTTTTATACTTAAATGGTATAAAGAGAATAAAATGCTTTGCAATTCAACCATCAGACCTAAATTTATACGGTGGGGGATTTGAACATTATTGTAAAATCAAGTTGTGAACACTATAAATCTATGAAATAAAAATTCATTTATCAACAAGGTTCTAGCCTTGCATGTGCAAATTTAAAAAAAAAACAAAATTTACATACAAATGCAATTATATAGAAAAAATATATTCCTTGAATCAGAAATTCAAAAAGCAAAATATGTAGAAAAAATGTAATAGAAAAATTTAAATTAAGTCTTGAAGACACACAAACTAAATAAAGTTTCATGGAATGCAAATGAAATGGAGAATTTTGTTTTTGCCCAAGACCAAATTCTATTCTCTTTGCAATCCTCCAACTAACCAAATAAAACTAAATAAATTTTCATTAAAAATCAATTAACTCATAGGTCCCAACTAACCAAATTAAATAAAAAAAATTCAAGAAAAAAATCAATTCACAGGAGAGCAAAGAGAAGGATAACAAATTAGAATAAATACTCCTAAAAAGCAAATCTTGTTTTATCCTTCAAGAGTCTCTACTATGATTCGAAAAACAGTCAAAAGGTTCAGATATAATCTAAGTGAAAATACATTGCTAAAAAATTATTATTTTTTCGCCCAACAGAATCATACGAACGCAACATAATGGATGCTATAGCTACAAAGCACATGCATAGAGGGGAAAAAATCAAAATTCAGAGTTTCTTAATCATTGTTTTAGAATATTGGTTACCTGAGATACTTAAGTATGACAGAGTACTTTTTTTAATTCAACCACATACATAAATATGTATAGTGTGTGTATTTAATATCACATTTATATATCATTGTAATTATTGATATATTAAAACAGTAACTACCACAGAATTACAATTAATTTAATTTAATGTCAAACCCATAATTAACTTTTACTAATTGAGCAAACCCAAATTTCAAAAATCAATTCATTTTGTTAGCAAGCCACTTTATAGTGTTCAACATGATTAAAGCAATCAACTATATAATCTACCTTCATTACATTGGTTTAACTACCTTTTTAGTCAATAAATCATATTGGATTGCCAAAGTGAAAATTGAATACAATCAGAATATCAGCACCATATACCATATTCACAATAAAGGAATCAAAAGAAGACACACATGCAGAATTTTTGTAGCCATACACCCCGCCACGTCTATTTTGCCCTAGAAACCACCATCACATTCCAAATCATATTAAGAGCAAAAGAATAGAGAAGGAACATAATGCCTGAACCTCTCTAGTATTGTGAACATTACTTGCATCTAAACATGAGATTAAAATTAGCACTGCACGTCATCATTTATTCCCTATAGCCTAATAAAATAACCATCAACATGAAAAAAAAATCTCAGGTCCAAGAACCAAGAATGCAATATATATGGAAAAAAATGCTAAAAGAACAAAGAAAAAAGAAACAAAAAGATTAAGCAAAGAAGACAAACTGCACAAAGTTTCAAGGAATGCAAATTAGGAGTTTTTTTTTTCTTGTCAAAAACCAAACTTAATCTTCTTTGCAATCCTTAAACAAATCAAATAAAATTAAATAATATATTTTTTAAAATCTATCAACTCATATGCCCCAACTAACAAAAAAAACTTAAAAAATTTTAAATAATAATAATAATAATCAATTCACAGAAGAGCAAACAGAAGGATAAAAAATCAGAATAAAACTCTTGTGAAGAAAGTATTTTCTTTAAATTTAAATTAACCAAAGTATTGTATTTAATTAGCTTCAACAAATCGCAATCAACTAACATATATATACCTATTACGACTGGAATTGCTACATTTGCCTTGTTAGAAGACCAACTGTCAATTCACCCTATATATATAAATACAGATATAATTAATTAATGTTCATGAAAGGTCCCACTTAATTATTAATTAATAATTAACAACTGATTAGATGATATATTAGAAACTCACAAAAACTATTTCAATATGTATGCCATTTTAACATTGAATCACATGTGCCTTGTATCTTCATCACCTATACGTATATATAATAGAAGGGTGAATTGTTTCACCTTCTAAAAGTATAATTGGCAAAAATAAATATTCCAATAGGTTCAAGGTGGCATCTATCTTGAAAATTAGTGACTGTGGTGGGTTCAGCATCAGAAGCATGTACAACACGATTACTAAGGCTTATATGCTTTCTTGATTTAGTTCTAAGTCATTTCACTACCTAAAAGCAAGCTGAACAATCCAGCCTACAATTGAACAAAACAAAATCCCATACTATAAAGCCAATAGCACATGTACCCTCCTATTAGCAAAACTACAAAAAAACCGCACCTATCACAGTAAAAATAAATCAAAACATTCGCTTGGCACTCTATATACTCATATAACTAAAAAAAAATTAAGCCTTGCTGAGTCTCTTTTATATTCTGTAGACCCAACAAAACAAATAGAAAACTCAGGCTAGCACCACAAAAAAACTCGTATTTTGTCATTTTTGAATCTTCACCAGCAGCTATCTAATCAATATGAATTAAGGCCATGAAAGCCAAAGGCAGAAGATTCTAAACTTGAAACAGAAGAAATAATATTCAAATCATTATCTCAGCATCATCCACATCCACTCGGTTGGGATGAAAATGCTGGAATAAATATTATAACAGTTACTCTACTTATGAATCAATAAAAAATAATTCCTATCACCTACTTTATTATATATCAGTATACTTTTGAAATACCCAGTTGAAACCTTCAATTTCAAAGGTACGAAAATAATAGAGAAAGGCGAAGGTGAAAAATTAAAATTCTAAAAAAAATAGAAATTAAACTAAAAATCCATCATGTAATAATGCAAAATTTCCACTCAAGATAGTAATATAAAATTGAAAATGATGATTTTATTTCAAACACTTCAACAATTTGTCAACTAATCTTTAAAAAGCTCAAGCTCAAAATTTCCTTATTGGTGTTTCAATCATATAATAGAAAGAAACATGAATAAAATATAGATCACATTCAACAAGGAGAAAAAGGAACAAATTTGAAAGAGTAAATAAAGAGGGAATTTTTTTAAAGAGTACATGAAAAAAAAGGCCTTTACCAAAACTTGTCAATGGAATGCAACCAGTAATGAAACTTGACTCCCACAGTAGCAGCTGCACTTTTGCTTCATCGAATGGCTGAAAACAACACTTGCAAGAAAATAAATAAGAAAATTTCAAAAAAAAAGAAAAGAATTAAAAAATGTAGGATCTAAAAAAATAATTGATCAAATCTCTCTAAAATATAAACAAATCTAAAAAAAACAAAAAAGAAAACACATACCTAATCAAACAAACAATAGAAATTGATAGAGAGTCAGTATAAGCAGACTGAGAGAGAAATTTTAGAGATGTTCATAAAAAGAAAAAACCAAAAACCAGCTCTCATCAAAACCTCTAATTTCATTCTCTCAAATTGTTCTCTCGGCAGAAAGAAAAAACTTTAAAGGAGATTAATAAATTAAACCCCCAAATTTAATATGCAAAAAAACCAAATAAATGAAGATGGGAAAAACATCACAATCAAATAACAAAAGAATTCTCCAAATTAATATAAAACAAAGCAAAAGAGAGTGGATGGAAGTGAGCCATACCAAAGAGATAAGAAATCAAAAAAGAAAATGAAAAGAAACAAATTTGAAATGTTTTAAGATTGGGGTTTGAGCTAGACTTGGTTTTTTCCTTGTTGGGTTTAACGTCAAAGCCGTTAAACCTTACCAGAACAAATCTGGCCGTGACCGGTGATGATGAGGAAATCCTAGCGATTGGAACTGCTCTCTCTAGCAAATCATTCGCCATTTTTGCTGTTGAAAAGAAATGGTGACTACATAAAGAAACATTAAAAAGGTGAAACAAAATATATGAGGAAAAAAAAAAGATATAGCCAAAGTTGCAGAAAAATAAAGAAACAGAGATGGAAAAGCTTACAAAAATTGTAGAAGATAAAAAAGCTCCGGTGGCTTAATATATGAGGGCTTTGAATCAAAAGGATAACATGAGAAGAGAGATCTATTTTTAGGCAGAAAAAAAGAAAGAGAGATGGGAGATGAACTGAACGGAAGATGGGAGATGAACTAATTGAGAGGTGGGTGAAGAAGAAAAGAAAGACCCAAAGCTTCAATTTTCAATTTCGGTTCAAGCATGGAGACGGGAGATGAACTGATGGTGCATTGAGAGAGGTGATTTTCATCGGTTAGTGTGTAAAGAGACAATGGTAGCGCATGGTGCTCAAGAAGTCAGATCGCAAGGCTGAAGGTAATATCGTAAAAGACTATTAAACCCTTAGGAAAAGGGTTATATGACATCATTTTTTATAGTGGATTTTAAACAGTAAAGACCATTTAAGTAATTTTGATTATACACAGATGATACCGGAACCACTAATAATATGAAGACTAAAATGTCCTTCATAGATTCAAATAGTATGTAATAACTTAAGGGTAACATTGAAAATTCACGTAAGTCAAAATTGATTGTGATTCTACTGTTTCTAAGAATAAGGCTAATATTGTAGTGGTATTATTTTGAAACAAGAAGATATCTATGCTATAAAAGAAATGGATGAGCAGGGTAGGTTATCCATTACTATTATTTAAGGACGGATTTAGTAAAAATGTATCCATTATAAATTTAGAATGAAATGGAGACTTAGCCAACGGCCACAAAATTTAAGATGAAGTTGGGATTGAAATGAGCCATTTCTACATTAGCACGGATTTGAAACTATAAGGATTAGCCATTTGTTTCAAATCAATTAATAAACTTTTTAAAAAAATAAATTTATCTTTTAAAAGAAATTAATTTGATATACAATAATAAGAAACTTGCGATAAATTTAAATTAATATATTAATAAATAATAAAATATAATACAATAAGTAATCAATGTGCAAATGATATTATTAAACAATAAAATATAATACAATAAATAATAAAAATTAGTATAAAAATATCTGTGGATATGTAAATGGACCATAAGCGGGATTAGCAACGTAAAAAGAGAGTGAATCATCAAGACGTTTGTCCATCCTCATATTATATATCATTTAACACCACTCATTTTGCATAGCACAGAATATTTTGCGCTACTACTTAAATTACTAGCAATCTTGCTGAATGTATCGAAGCACATCACTTACTTGTGCTTCAACCATTTCTCGTATGAAATTATTTGTAGGTTTGACAACTCTTATTCTTAAGTTAGCATTACTGGTGAAAGAGTCTAAGAGAAACTTGAAGTATAATGTTTGAAATTTTTAAGCAGTGACTTTCTGAAATATATAGATAGTAAATTGTGTATAAAAATGAGAGTGACTCAAATATTTAAAATAAATAAAAAAAAATGGGATTAGTTAAGCCTTAAAAGATTAAAAGTTAAATCTAAGTATGGACAAATTGGTATTTAAAAAAAAATAAACGGTAAAATTTTACAAAAATTAATTAAAGAAATTATTTTTATAGTGTTACAGAATTAAAAGTCAAATTTAAAAATAAATTAAGAAAGTGAGTACACCAAAATTACAGCGAGTACACCTTATAGGATAAACCCTAATTAATATATATAATAGAATTGTTTCTTCTTCTTTTTCCAAACCAAACCGACTTCACCCCTCATCATAGCCAAAAATTTTATTTCTTCCATCTTCTTCCATCAATCTAGGTGAAAAAATAAAAAATATTTCATATACAACTCAAAATTTTTAGTAGAATTCATTAGAATATGCTAGAAATACTAAAATCATTACTAAATATTCAAGAAAAATTGAGAAAGAGAGAGAAAGTATCACTTTGTAAAGAGTTTTGTTCATGTTTATTCATAAGTTTCCATTCTTTTATTTTATTTTATTTTTCATGAGTTATGTGAATTGATTTTACTACTTTAATTAAATTTTTGTAATGGACTTTGTTAATTGAATTTGTTAAGAGAAAGAATTATAATATAGAACTAAGTTAAGGGAAAATTGATTAGAATCCATTTTTGAATAATTTTAAATTTGTATGTATAGTTTTTAGCTTAAAATTTGTTTAAAATAACTTTTAATTAATAAAAGATGCAATTTAGGGTTATGGCAAGTTTAGGGTTTGAAATTTGATATGGAACTAGTTAATAAAATAATTATTAAAAACTCATGAATAAATAGAATTAAGTGTATTTGTAACACCCCTACATTCAATACATGCACACTACAAACACCACAATGTAGTATACATGCACTAAATATAGAGATGCTACGGATTTTCTTAACATTTTAAACATTTTAAACCATACCATAATCGTTCAATTGTATACATTATAGAAAGATAAGTAGTTAACTTGTAATTCAAAACTAAATAGATATATATAAAGATACATTTAGTTGTTACGCAGCGGAATTTATCAAATATTTACATATATGAAAACATTTAATTTCATATTTACAAATATACACATATGTACATTAAAATCATTACTTTACAAAATATAAAAGAGTTATACATGATTGGCAAGTCTCCTCTGATCTTTAAGTTCCCAAAATCAACTCTTCACTGTCTACTCTCACTCGGTCTCGAAGAGCTCTCGGGTTCAACCCTATTACCTGCGCGATCAAACACTATCGCGCTAAGGCAACGGCTTAGTAAGACAAAATGTGCTAGTGTTATGCTGCAGTGCAATGCAATGCCAATTCTCAATCCATATTATACATGTAACATCATATATGCAAGGCTAACAACATACCTTTACATTTCATATGCCTCATTAGTTATTCATTTAACCATTCATGAACAACATTAAACAAATCATGACTCACATTAAACAAAGACAAGCATTGGGCCCAAGACACACTAATATGCTATTCGATTTTCAGAGTTAATGCTTTGGTTTTGTTATCACATCTATCATTATCATATACCCAACTAGGCTTCAAGGATTAGGTTCAACCAAGCTTCAAGGGGAGCAAAGCATGCTAAGCTTCAACCCAACTTGGCTTCAAGAACCAACCCAACCTAGCTTCAAGGGTTGTAACATCTCAATTAGGCTTCAAGGATTCAATCCAACCTAACTTCAAGAGATTGTTACTATCATTAGGCATGCCACCAATAACATACTCTGAAAATGGAATAACACATTAGCCACACAATTCATTTACATATCATTCTCAATTCTCATCAATTAGGCAAACATGCCATATATCTTTCAATTGAACCATCATAGCCAATCACAATGGCTTTATAGCATTTCATATCTCAATTCATATGGTGCATATAGCATTATTAGTATCACATTTCAAAGTACATTATTCATAATACACATCACCATTCACAAGCCTCACAATACACAATACATAACCTTGTTCATGTAATATCATATGCATTATCAATTCCATATCATCTCACATTTCATGATTCAACAATAATGTTAGACAAATGATCTCTATTTTGATCCTTGACAACTCAAATGGATGATCTATTTAACATGTATTTGAGAATCTTGTTGTAGGATTAGATTGCTTCCAATAAGGTGAACATAACCTTTCTAGCGGTCGCACCTCACCTGAATACGACCGCGCCATACAATTACAAGATGAAACCTTATTACAGTAGGTTTCGCAGCCAGAAGCCCGACCTAAGTCGCGACCGCACTTCACAATCAAAAGATGAAACCTTATTACAGTAGGTTTCGCGGCCAGAAGCCCGACCTAAGTCGCGACCGCACTTCACAATCAAAAGATGAAACCTTATTACAGTAGGTTTCGCGGCCAGAAGCCCGACCTAAGTCGCGACCGCACTTCAATAATAGCGACCGTCCCAAATTACGTGTCTCTCATGCATAAACCCTAAATGTAGCCAAATTTCTTTTGGTTAACTTAAAACACATTGTACACAACATAACCTCATTCAAATGGACATAATCAACATCATTAGCAATTATTTTACATGCTCATCACAATATTTTCATCACCAACATTCATTAACAATACATTTGATACCTTATCACATTTACAAACAAAAGTGTTTTAAGATTAAACAATATATGCATGTTTGTAACCATATAGTTTGTACTTACCTTTAGCACCAATTATACAACTCTAAACACTTCCTTTTCTCCAAGAATTCTTCACTTCTCAAATTAGAGCAAATCACTTTCTTCCAAAACCTAATCCAAAATAACACAATATAATTTATCACTTACCATTTCCAAAACCCTAAAACCAACATCACTCTTAACTTATCATCTTCAAATCCAAAACCAACACCACAACCAATTAAATCCAACATATAATAATCAACACAACCCCACTTTAAAATCCACAATCAACTCACAAACAACTTAAATAACTTAAAAGAATCAAGAGAAACTTACCAAATATAGTGAATCTTCTTGGATTTCCACTTAACCACTTAGAACTTCTTCAATTTGAGCTCAAAATATCATCAAACCTTTGCTTTCTCTCTTGCTCTCTAAGTTGGCCGGCCACACGTGAAAAGAAGAAAAGAAATTGATCAAAATAAAAGTCAAACTCTCTATTAATCTCCACCACACAATTTCAAAAGAAGAATTACCAAAATGCCCTCTTTAACATAGTTAAACTTCTTTTCATTATGCATGCCCTTTATAGTAATTACACACTCAACACAAAAATATCTCTCTTCCTTTGACTCTTCCTTTGACCCATTTATATGTTATATATATCATCATATATACAACATATACCATTCTCTCTAAACCCTATTTCCTTTCCCAAAACACTTATACACAAGCATTCTCTTCTCAATTTCTTTTCTTATCACATAATATACATTCAATCCAATATATAACAACAACAACAACAACAACAACAATATCACCAAGACTTCTAGGGCATACATGAGGATATTACAGTATTTGTATAGTTGTTAAACTAAATTTATGGTTAGAATAATTTTTTATTCATAAAAATGTTAAATCAAGGTTTTGGCAAATTTAGGGTTTAGAGATAAGTTTGAAACTAATTCTTGAAATAATTGATTTTGAACTCATAATTGATAATGTAAGTTTAGGGTTTTAATTAAGTTTAATGTTTTTAAATTAAAATAATTGTTTACAATATGTTTAGTGAGTAAGTTTTAAATAAAATGTATTTGAATTTAATTTAAGAAATATTTCTTTACATATATGGTTAAAGTGAAGACATTTGAATGATAAATAAAGAAAGTGTATTCTTTTTTAAAGAATTGTTATAGATTTTAACAAATTGAATGATAAATAAAGAAAGTGTATTCTTTTTTAAAGAATTGTTATAGATTTTAACAAAGTGACACAAAAAATGTAACATTGATTGGAAATGAAAAAGAATAAATTAATAAGTTGGAGGGTTAAATGAGGTGTTGAAAGTAAAAAAAATATCATATATATATATATGAAATATAATGAAAATATATATTATATATAAAGTCAAACATAAGTTACAAAAAGACAAAAGATGATTAGTGGAAAACATGATATAGGTTGGAACGTGAAAATATGTTGAAATATGAATGTGTATTAAGTGTATCTTACACACTATCTAGTTGCCAGAAGATTGTGCTTAGATGTTGGCATACCTTATGCTAAAAGGAATGAGACACTAGATGTCATAGATATGTGTCTACGCCCGAGTGAGACATTAATCGTGTTAGAAATATACGCTATGTGATAGATCAAGACAACAAGCCTGTGACTACATAATTGTATAAAGAGGTTGGGCCCAATGTATGTGGATGTCTATTGTGTATATACAATGTTTAACATTTATAACATGATGCAAATATGACATTATATATGTGTGACATCATTTTTTAATTTTACTAAAGTATGTACTAATAGGCAATATGCTTAGCGATTAAATTCTATCACGCAGGTGATAGGGTTGATCCAGAGGATCCAGAGAGCACCAATAGACCTAGTTAGGTCTAGAATATGATTGTTTGCCTTTGGAGCTATCGAGCTGCCACGGGCCAGAGTCTTCTGCATTACATGTATATATTTTGTACTTTAAGAAATTTTATGGGAGTATGTATTTTTATATTTATAAATGTGTACATGATGAAAACTAGAAAGGGTGTTTGGGTTTTATGTTGGATATGTGAGATATAGTTTATATATAATCATCTGTATTGATATATAAATGTTTGTGAAATATTGGTTAAGCTGAGCCATTAGGATTTTTGGAAAAAATGGATGAAATAAATGAATATTTTGGAGTGTATTTTATACATATTGAGAAACTTAAATTTTTGGGGATGTTCAAAATACAGACGAAACTCTGGTAAATTTTTTCAGAGATTTTTTTATTAAATTTTATATTTTTAGAATATAAATTACTAATAAATATTTTTATTTATTTATTAAGGTATATTTAAGTTATATAAATTTTTAGTAAGCTTGAACTGTGACATTCTATTACTGTATACATATATTTTACATATGCTGAGAGTGTGCATTATATATATATATATATAGGGTATTAGGGTGTTACAGATTCATCATAGTGAAATTTTAAAGTTCTAGATCAACTGCATCACAAAAAGTATTATATGAAGAATTTTGTATAATGTATTTTGTACAGTTCACATAGCAGTATTTGAATTTTAAATGATAATTGTATAATTATGTGTAGTTAGAGATATTGTATACTTTATAGTTATGAGTTAAAATTTATGAATTTTTTGAGTTATAACTTTATAGTGTATTATAATAATTATGAAAAATATTTAATATGCGAATATATTGATAAAAGTAAGGCACTTGAACTAATTATGGATGATTGTTAGCGAGATAATGAGATTGGAGTTGAGGTTGAATGAAAGAAATATTGAAAGTGTTTTTCTTCTGCATGTTGTGTTTTTTATTCGAGAATGTATTAGAAATACCAAATTTTAGGGGAGATTTTGTCAAAAATTTTCTTAACTTCAGTTTTAGTATTTATCTAAAATTGAATGAAAGGTGTTTGACATGATAATTCTTAATATGATTATCAAGGAGTGTTACACGAAGCTTAAGAGCCTAGATCATATGTGCTCTCTTATTCTCCCCACCAACTATCTCCAAATATATTATGTTCATATTAACTGTCAGTGGCTCTAAATTGTCCATGGACTAAGAAGCTATGTATAACAACTATATTCTTACCACGATTATATAATTATTTAGAAAAATGATAATTAGAAAATTTAAGAATAAGTAAAAAATAAAATTTAATTAAAAAATATGATAATTTATAAATTATTTTTGGACTTATAAATTATTTTTGGACTGACCGTCAACAAAGGAAATGACTTTATTAGAGAGCAACTTCTTTAATATCTACCACAAATTAGCAATACGCTATAGATCCTTCACTTAAAATAAAATATCATTAATCAGGTAGGAGTGCATTGTTTTCCTCGAAATCATGATGAATTCATTGTAAGTTAGTCCTTAATGTGTTACAAATCTTTTGGCACCATAATTTTTTACTATGAATCTATAGTCGATATGGTCCCTCACTAAATGCAACTATTCTTTTCAAATTTTTAATGTACAAGTTTGTTACAAATTCAACTTTAATATATGCATTTTTTTGTAGTGTTTGATTTCCACAACTACTGTAACAACCATTATTTTACAAAAAATAAAATAAATTAAATTAAATTAATAAGTAAGGAGTTAAATGAGTTGTTGGAAGTGAATATATATATATATATGAAATATAATAAAAATATAGATTTCATATAAAGTCAAACATGAGTAATAAAAAATCAACGGTTGAATAGTAAAAAAAAGGGTAAAATGATAATTTATAAAAATAAAAAAATAAAAATATTTTTGAGTAGATGATAAAAATTAAAGACTTAAAAATGACTAAATAATTAACTAAATAATTAATTAAATATTAATATTTTATTAATTAATAATTTTGTAATTATGTAAATTGGTAAGGGTAAAATTGAAATTTTAGTAATATAAAACTATCCATCTTCTTCTTCTTCTTCTTCTTTACTCTCTCAAGCACGAAATTTTCACCATGGAAAAGGATTATTCTTGCTCCAAATACTAAATTTTAGAGAGATTTTCAAGATTGAAGTGATTTTTGAAGGTTTTCCATTAAGTAAATAAGTTTTTTTTAACTTATTTTCAAGTTTTATGGATACATATGATTATGTATGAATTGGTTTTTGAATGAATATGTTATAATTATTGAAATGGATACGTAAGATGTTATTTTGATGAGTAAATAAAGATTTTATGGTTAAATAATGGATTTGAGTAGGTTTAGTTGGAGTTTGGAAGAGGTAGTATGGAAGTTAGGGTTTTGGTAAAAAGTGATAGTAAATTTGGTTTTATGTTTTAAATTGTGTTATTTTGTGTTGTTAATGATATAAATGAGCTCAAATAACCATTTGAAATTGGTTAGAATAAAAAACCAAAATTAAAGTGGCGTAAGGAAAAATTTTAAAATTTTGAAGAAAATGTGATACATTACATTTTAATACTTAAAATGTGTTGAAATATAATGTATTAGATATATTTAAGCTTAAAACTCAATTTGAAATTGGTTGGAATGATTTTTCAATGTTAAAGTGCATTATGGCAAAAACTTAAAAATTATAGAATTATGCCTTAATTTATGTTTTAGGCTTTAAACACCTAGAAATGTGATGTTAATTGATTATGTTCATTCACATTTTCAATAGGTATTGAATAGGTTGTTGTTTCATCAACCTTGTGGTGAAGGATTTTTAGGTGTGTTGGAAGTGGAGTGGAGTTTTAACTCCATTTATTGCTTTAAAGATATTAGTACATACTTTATTTATAATGTGTGTGATTGCATTGAGTTTTAGCATAAAACATTACGTATGTTAAATGTGTTATGATACTTGATTTTTATGAATATGTTTGTATGACATTGTTTGAAGTAACAATGCTTGATTTTGGTTGATTGTAGCATGACAAGCTATTTGAGAATGGCTAAATGAAGTGTTAATGAAAAATGTGTAAAGTGCGAATTGTGTATTAAAATGTGGAGATGTACCACATTGGTATTGTATTTGATGATAATGTTGTTTTTGAGTTGAAAATATGAAAAGTTATGGAAAAGGTGGAAAAATATGAGAAAAGAGAAATGTAAGAAACTATATTTGCATGTCACCTTATATAGAGTTTAGTTCTAGAATATTGTTATTGGAAATCTTATATGTATTGGGGCGAGACACAATTGGTGTTGTATATTTATTATGCTTTCGGGTGAGACACACTAGTGTCATAGATATTATTACATCTTCGGGTGAGACACGCTGGTATCACAGATTTTATGCGCCTTCGGGTGAGACTCACTGGTGTCATAGATGATTGAGTTAGCCCAAGATAATATTTTTGAAACTAGGCTAATAAATAAGGATTTTTGGGGCCCAATACATGTGGATGATTGATGTGTTGTTGAAATGTGCAAAAAGAAATAAATTGTCTGACATTTTTATCATAATGCATTTACGGCATTGTATGTGTTACATCATTTATTTATTATACCAAAGCATGTACTATTAAGGATTATGCTTAGCGCAATTGAATTACATCACACAGGTGATAGAGCTGATTCGGAGAGTGCTACTAGACCACGCCAGGTCTAGATTATAGTTGTTTACTTATGGAGTTTATCAAGCTGCCACGGACCAAAGTTATCTGCATCTTATGTATATATTTTAAACTTTGTGAAATTTACTTAAATATGAATGTTATGTTTATTACATGCATATGATGTAAATTATAAAAGGATGTTTAGTTTTTAATGTTGAAAGTTTGAGAGATGGATTATATGTATTAATAGATATATATAAACACTTGTATATTATGTGGTTATGTTGGAGATTTTGGAGAATTGATTGTGTTGGATGAATATTTGGGAGTGTATTTTAAATGCAATTGTATAAATTGAAATTTAGTAATATTCGAAATACAGACAAAACTTTGGCGAATTTTTTCTAAAGATTTTTCTTTAAAATGTCTCTTTTTATATTTAAATTACTGAGAAATATTTTTCTCTATTTTGTAAGAAGTATATAAAGTGTTCTAAATAACTATTTTAGAATGATGGAAGTTTTTAAATGAAAAAAAAAATATATGTGACTTTTTTATATTCTGTATATGTATTTTATACATATAGAGTGCGTGTATTATATGTATATGGGGTATGAGGGTATTACAGCTACTCCAATAAGAAGGTGAAGTTAACTATTGTACAATTCATAGATTATACTATTGTTTAGTGAGATCAACAAGTGTAAAGAAGAAAAATAAATAAGGAGCCACCTATCTCCACATGGAATAAGATGAAGACCATCATGAGGAAGCACTTTGTATAAAGTCACTGCCATAGAAGCTTATTCAAAAAATTGCAAAGTCTTACTCAAGGAACAAAGAGTGTTGATGACTACCACAACAAGATGAAGATTCCCATGATTCAATCCAACATTAATAAAAATCATAAGGTGAATAGCGAGATTATTAAATGGTTTAAAGAGAGAAATAGCTAATAATGTGAGGTTTCAACACTATTTGGAGTTAGATGTCACATCCCACTTTAAGAGGTTAGGGACCAAGTCAACTTAAAGTTATCTGGCACTGGGTAAAACCCTAATTAACCCTTGGACTATCTAAGTACACAATTTACTTATATTATAAATTTAGTTTATTATTATTTATTTGCCATATTTATATGCATAATAGATTATACTAGGCCATTATGCACTCATGCATGCATGTTTATTACATAAATTTATTTATTTATTATGTCACCTTCACTTATTACACACACTACTCCACATTTGTACAACCCATGTAGCTTTAAAGAAATCCACCAACACATGAGACCAGGACCTCCAAAACTGCTACTTTGAAAGCCTAAAACTATGGACGATGATAATGAGCCATCAAATTAGTGAGTGTATAACATCAAATGCACGGGTAATAGGGTAGCAGTTAATTGTCATAAAGGTCATAGAATAAAAGCTTAGCAAATACTATATATATATGTATGTATGATGGATCAATTTTTGAAGAAAGAATTCTTAATACATTGCCTAGTGGGTTACAATAAATCACAAATCCAAAGGGGTCACAAGAAGAAATACAAACATACAAAGTAACAACATATTATATAACACATACAGGCTCCAAGCTTTATTTTAAGGTAGTAACTTATCCCTTTTCACACTTAAAATTTCATGTACACATAGCCTAGTTGTATGCCCCCATTAGAGTTGGGTCTGTCATAAATGTATACCATCAAGGTATAAAAATAACAATGGAAAATAAGAAAACGTTCACAAGGCCCATAGCAACACAAACATCTCAACAAAGAAATATCAGGGTTCCAAAGGAACAATACAGAATAATAGTAATAAGCTCAACAAGAAATAATAATGGTAATAATGGAAGGCGACAATCTTTCAATGTCAAGTTTTAGAATTAGAAATCATGAGAATAGCAAATTGAGCTATCACTCACCTTAAATTTGCAAATTCTCACAATTGAGCCCTTTTATCCCGAAAGGCTCTGCTTTATCTATTTTCCCTATATTAGGAAAAATAATACTCATTAAGTTACTGGTTTGCCATTGCAGCTTCTTAGATTTATTATTATTTTTACTTCCTCTAGTAGTCTTTGTTGGTGATCTGTTGGCATTGTATTTGGAATTATATTAAATATTTTAAATTCTGTCGGTAAATCTGTAGACAAAAGTGAAGAAAATTTTATATTCTATATGTATTATATTATTAATTTATATTATTGTGTTATTTTATTAAATTTTATATAATATAATTCGTCGATAAAGCTTATTAATTTTTTTAATAAAATTTTTAAATTTTATTATCTTATAATATCATATTATTACTTTTAAATATCTTAATATTATTATATTATATTTAGTGATTTTAATTTTATTATATTTTTAAAATAATAATATATATATTAAATTAAAATAATTAGAATTACTAAATATAATAAAAAAATTAAAAACAAAGAAATTATAATAATTTACATGTAAAATTAAATTATAATAATAAAGATCAAGTTCTAGAAAATTCATCATGGGTTACAACTTGTTGAGTCCTCTTACATCTGCTTTAATGTTTAAAATCTTAAACAATGATTTTCTGTTAAATATTGATAATAGATTATGTATAGTAATGAAAGTGACTTGGGTATTTGAAATAAGTAAGAAAGTAGGATGAGTTAAGCTTTTAAAAAGTCGAAAGTTTGATTCAGGTATGGACAAAATTAGAATTTTTAAAAAAAGAATCTTAAAGTGATAGAAATTTATGAAAATGTCCTTAACTCTAGAAGTGAATATTAATGAGTTAGATTATGAAATATAAATTGAAGGACTTTAAATTTACTAAAAAAAAATTATTTTTATGGTTTTACGAAGCTCAAAATAGGATTAGAATTAAATTTAAAGAAGTGAGTGCACCAAAGCAATAATAAGCATACTTTACCCAATCAAAACCCTAGATACTATATATAGGAGAGACTAGAAAATTCCCCTTTCTTCTACCATCATCATCTCACGCCAACTATCACTATCACCATCATCATCAAACTTCATTTTCTTCTTCTTTCTTTCATCTATTCAAGCAAAATCAAGAGGAGATTATATCTAAATGTTAATCTCTAAAAGAATTAGTCAGATTAGACAAGGTTATGCATAAGAAATCAAAGGGAAAAAGAGAAAAGAGAAAGAGAGAACTTCTTGAAAGAGGCATGCACTTGTGTACTATAGTTTGCAAATATTTTATTTTCTTTGTATTTTAATATTTGACTAAGTTAATTGAGCCATTTTAATTAATCAATCTCTAAAGAATTGAATAAATGAGTTATTGTGCAAGAAATTTGATTGAACTACTTTTTATATGAGAATTATGAGAATTATGGGTTAAAATGTAAGTTGGAACAACTTTGGCTAACTTGGAAGTGAATTTTAGAGTTTTGCATATGCTGGAAAATACATATGGGCATGTGGCTTTGATCCACATGGCTGTGTGAATTTTTTAGCTTCTGTAACTCTATTTTTAGTAACGTTTTGAAACACACAGATGTGTGGATTTCCTAGGCATGCCCATGTCCACTTTGTAACCCAAACCCCAAAACACATCATTTCTTATCTTAATGTAATTTCCTTTTTCAATTAATGTTTAAAGCACAAGTTTTCTCAAAAATATGCAAGATTTTCAACTTAAAGGTTAGAATTTTGAAACTGTCTATGAGTTAGTTGCAAAGACACAGAAGAACCTTGAAAGTGTTAAAGGTGGATCATAGTATCATTTTATTGAAATTATGTATAACTAAATGTTAAATTGGAAATGAAAGAGTGATGAATTGCCTAAAACATACTGATATTAGACTTAGTTTGGGATTGAATGGCTGGCTAGAGGTTGGATATTCATAGAGATGGTGGGTACTCTATGCCATCAGTGGACACATAGTGTCAACAGTGACAGTGGGCGTATTAGCCAAAAGAGAATACATTAAATTAACAGTGGGCCTTTGGCCACAGTCTTGATATTGGGCATTAAATTGCCAACAGTGACCTATTATCCAAAGCTAAGATTTAAATTCAGCGTGTATAGGCAAATTAAAAAGAATTACGTAAATTATGAACAATATGCCATATGATTAATTTATTAAAATTATTGAACATTGAATTTCCTTATGTTGGGTGTAATGAATATACAAAATTCATCGAACACTTATTAATGTCCTAAAGTGATGATTTTATTACTTTCATAAATGATAACACAAAGTTGTCTTTCATACTTACCTTTTTGCACATTATATGTACACAAGCATCCCTAAGATTTGCTTAGCATGTTAGATTTGTTTCTGACGCGCAGATCAAATAAGATAAGTAGAGCCTACTGAGTGAGATAGCAAGGATCTGGATCAACTGCATCACAACAAGGTCTTGTGGAAATATTTTTGTAGTGTATTGTGAATAGTTCATATAGTAGAACTACTATACTATGAATGACGGTTGTATATATATATATGTATATATTTAAATATCTTGGGGGTAGTGTAATTATTTATATATATACATATGTATTTAAATGATCATGGAACTTTTGTATGTTATAATGTTTACACATTATATGTATGAATAAAATTAATGTGTGCTCGTGTTATTTTAATATTGATAAATTTTTTTTTTTAATTTTGTATTGTTAATGATACATTTAAATGGCTTTGAGAATTTAGAGTATGAAGAATGCTAAAATTTATTTTCTTAGGAAAGCAGAATTAAAACCAAACACACGAGCGGCGTTAATGGATAATTAGTAATTACTAATTAAACTCAAGGAACAAATTAAAATATAAGGTCATGTTAATGGATAATTTAAGAATTAAGCTTTGATTAAATTGATTTACAACCTTAGGCACCATTCCTAGAATTGTATTAATCTTGTACAACCATTACACACACTACTTTTAATTTTAATTGCTTTTCACCACTACTTCAAACATCACACTCTTGTTTTTAAATTTCTTGTTAATTAAACTATTGCAAAATAATTCCTTCCTTGTGAGACGACCTTGGAGCGATCACCGTTGCTACAACTACCTCGTATACTTGCGAGTGTCGCTTGTAGTAGTAATAAATCAAGCGCAACAAGTTCCAATGTCTATTATTTCATATCGAGATTCGCACTTTACTTCAAGTTTTTTTGAAAGTTTTCAAAAAGCATTGGGTACTCGACTTCATTTCAGTACTGCATTTCATCCATAGACCGATGGTCAATCAAAAGGGTGTGTGAGTGGGGATTTTTGCCCCCCAGTCCTATGTGGAATGGTTCTTGTGACTTCGGCATTATTAGGCTCAAGGCCTTAAAGAACATGGGCCTAAACTCAGAGAAAATGGAGTTGCCACTCGGACGGGCCAGGAAAAAGAAATGAGTGGATGACTAGATTCCTAAGGAATCCTTAACCCCCCGATAGGTACGGAAAGTTAGGTACATATGGAGAATGTAAGAATGACCCAACACCCCCATAATACCTGGTTCATTGGAGCCGACCTCCTTTTTAGGTCTAAACATTATTAAATTATAAACTTGTTGAAATATCATCCATACTACATACACATTAAAGTAAATAAATATTCATTGTATTGAAATCAAAGAAGGTTCAAACAAACAAATAAAATGGGCACCCATACAATATGAAAACATGCACTTACAACCATGTTCAATGTTCAAAACTAAATAAAATAGGACACCCACTATTTGGTGGAAACATGCCCTTTATATTAATCCAAAACTTAAAATAAATTAAATTACATTGAACTTAACTAATGAGGTAACTACAAAGTGGAAATATACTGCTTACATCATTGAAACAAAAAATAATCAACATTAAAATAATTAACCAAATGATTTAAACCATTCAAACATTCATAATAATTAAAATCAAATCATTCAATGATAAATAGAACATAAATAAATCACTCATCATAAATGTGAAATAATTGAATCTAGGTTTTAATGTTTAAATTAAGCATCAAATATAAAAATTTAGGGTTTACATATTAAATTAGGGCTTATAAATGATTTTAGTATTTTTATGATTAATTTAGGGTTTTTTTAAATAAAATTAGGGTTTTAGCATAAAGATTAGGATTTTAGGGTTTATGGATGAAAATTGGGGTTTTAGGGTTTTGAAAATAAGATTAGGATTTTTAGGGTTTTAATTTGGAAATTAGGGGTTTGATTTGAAAACTAAGGTTTTTTAAGGTTTTAATTTGGAAATTAGGGTTTTGGTTTGGAAATTAGGGTTTTAGGTTTTTAATTTGTAAATTAGTGTTTTTAAGATGAGAATTAGGGTTTTGGTCTTGAATTATGGTTTAGAAATTAGGTTACTGGATATTAGGGTTACTAAATGAAGTTTAGGGTTTTTAGAATTTGGTTTTTTTCAAAGTAAGCAAATTAATATTTTGAATAATAAAATAAAGGGTTAAAATTAAATCTTAAGTTATATTAATCTAAAATGAAAACAAGTTGGCTAACTAAGCTACTGGATATTTTTAAACTAATGAATATATATTGATGAATATATATTGGATATGTCTAAGCTACTGAAGTTATTTTAGATGAAGAATAAATATGATTAATGTTAAAAAAGACATCGCCAAAGCTTCTTGTATTGAGTTTAAATGAATTAAACTTTTGAGAACATACCTTCGTTTGTTAATTTCACCAAAATTAAACATTGATCCAAACTTTTGCTTGCACCAATATGAAACTCTTGGCTCAACAAAATAAAGACAGTAACTACTGCCTTGTTTTATGAATTTGATAGTATTCTTTTTGTTTGTTGGTTGCTCTCCCTATTTTAATAATCTTTTTTTCCTCCTTTCTTTTGATAATTAATTGCCATTTTATAGGTGACATTAGGGCATCCCATAATACTTCTTAACTTCAAATGTATCAAACCTACAAGGCCTTGGAGAGTTCGAGTATGAAAACTTCACATAATCAGGTTAATAACAGCTCGTTGGATTAGCTCCTACCAATTTGGCATGGGCAACTGCTCATGTCGTATTGGCATGGGCCAATTCAACATGAGCAATTTACTCATATCGAATTGGCTCATGCCAATTCGAGATGAGTTATATGCTCATGTCGAATTGGCTCATGCCAATTTGAGATGAGTTATATGCTCATGTTGAATTGGCTCATGCCAATTTGAGATGAACTATATGCTCATGTCCCATTTGGCATGGGCCATGCCAAATGGTCCGACCGAAACACATATTAATCACAACAGCCATAATAAAACCAAATCAACACAATCCAAATATTAAGTAATTATAATATTTTTATTTTAGGCCTCTTAATTAGAACCTATTATGACCAGTACAAAAAATAAGGGTCTGCTGTTTTGCCCCCTGCTTTAACAATCTGAGACTTTAGTAGAAGAGAGTGAAAAACAACATGACTTTGAGCAGATCTCGGGTAAGGATGGGTTCTAGACATGAGGGATTGATTTGTTGGGTTATGGACCAGAGGTTAGTTGGGTTATGGACTCGAGATTGGATTGGATTCTGAACCCAAGATTTGAATTTGGGTTCTAGACCCGAGACTGGTTTGGGTTCTCGACCCCCTGCTAAATTTGGATTCCTGACCCAAGAATTGATTTTAGGTTCTCGACCCAAAATCGGATTTTGCTTTTCTACCCAAATTGGATTTCAGGTTCTCGACCCAAGACAAGATTTTGGTCCTCGACCCAATATTGATTTGGACTCTCGACCTGAGACTGGATTTGATACTTCAATGGATTACTGGGCAACTCTAATATCTCGATGAAATCCACCAAGTGACAATAAAAAATTGAGTGACTCTAATATGCCAATGGGTCATTGGGCAATTCTAATATCCCAATGGGTTCATCAGGCAACTCTAATATCCTGATGACCAAGCAACAAAAATGTTGAACGACTCTCATACTCAACGGGTAATTAGGCAACTCTAATATCCTAATATCCCGATAAAATTACCAAGCAATTCTAATATCTTGGCTAGTGAAAACAACCATCGAGCGATTCTAATATCCCGATGAAATCCACCAAGTGACTATAATATCTTGGTAAATCAAAACGGTCATCGAGCTACTCTAATATCTCGATGACAACCACCAAGCAACTCTATTATCTTGGTAGGATAGTGAGCAACTCTAATACCTCGCTAGAAACAAACTTGGATATTTCAACATATCAAGGAAAGCTATGCTATCATGATACTTTAACAAATCCAATATAGGCAAAATATTGTGCTGTCAAGATACTTCAATAAATCCTGTATAGGCTGGATAGTGGATGCTTCAACAAATCTGCTTGAAAATGTTTGCCTTGACAGAAATGAATCTTCATTTTAATTCTCTCTTCTTGAGGATAGGCCTTTGTCTTACCTCAACTTCAGCTCTTCTAGCTGGATTGATCTGATCTTTATCTTGGACCTTTATCGTAAAATTTTATCTTTTGTATCTTCATTCCTTTGAGAGTTCCAATTTTCTTCTTGTTCCATTCTTTTGTTCTTAACTTATTAAAATATCATCCATACAACATACACATTAAAGTAAATAAATATTCATTGTATTAAAATCAAATAAGGTTAAAAAAAAATAAAATGGGCACCCACATAAGATGGAAACATCCCTTACAACCATATCCAATGTCCAAAACTAAATAAAATAGGACACCCACCATTTGATGGAAATATGCCCTTTACATTAATCCAAAACTCAAAATAAATTAAATTACATTATACTTAACTAATGAGGTACCCACAAAGTGGAAACATACCGCTTACATCATCGAAACAAAAAATAATCAACATTAAAATAAATAACCAAATGAATTAAATCATTCAAACATTCACAAAAATTAAATGCAAATCATTCCATGATAAATAAAACATAAATAAATCACTCATCAAAACATGAAATAATTGAATCTATCTTTTAATGTTTAAATTGAGCATCAAATATACAAATTTAGGGTTTACATATTAAATTAGGGTTTGCATATTAAATTAGGGCTTATAGATGATTTTAGGATTTTATGATTAAATTAGGGTTTTTAAAATAAAAATAGGGTTTTAGTATAAGGATTAGGATTTTAGGGTTTATGGATGAAAATTGGGGTTTTAGGATTTTGAAAATAAGATTAGGATTTTTAGGTTTTAATTTGGAAATTAGGGTTTTTAAGGTTTTAATTTGGAAATTAGGGTCTTGTTTTGGAAATTAGGGTTTTAGGATTTTAATTTGGAAATTAGGGTTTTTAAGATGAGAAATAGGGTTTTGGTCTTGAATTAGGGTTTAGAAATTAGGTTACTGGATATTGGGATTACTGGATGAAGTTTAGGGTTTTTAGAATTTGTTTTTTTCTAAGTAAGCAAATTAATATTTTGAATAATTAAATAAAGGTTTAAAATTAAATCTTAATTTTAATCTAAAATGAAAAGAAGTTGGCTAACTAAGCTACTCGATATGTTTAAACTAATGAATATATACTGAGGAATATATATTGAATATGTCTAAGCTACTGGAGTTATTTTGGATGAAGAATAAATATGATCAAAATTAAAAAAGACATCACCAAAGCTTCATGTATTGTGTTTAAATGAATTAAACTTTTGAGAATGTACATTCATTTGTTAATTTCACCAAAATTAAACATTGATCCAAACTTTTGCTTGCACCAATATGAAACTCTTGGCTCAACAAAATAAAGACAATAACTACTGCCTTGTTTTATGAATTTGAAGGTAGCTTGAAGATATGCTAAGAAGTTATATAATTGAGTTTGAAGGTAGTTGGGACAGACAATTACCTTTAGTGAAATTTGCTTATAATAGCAGTTACCAAAAGAGTATCAGCATGGCACCATATAAAGCACTATATGAAAGAAAGTGTACAATGCCATTTTGTTGGATATAATTAAGTGAGAGCAAGCTTATGGCACCTGATTTTATCAGGCAAATTGAAGATAAAGTGAAGCTTATAAAGGATCAGTTGAAGGTTACAATGGATAGGTAAAAATCTTATGCAAATTTGAAGTTGCGAGATATTGAGTACAATATGGGAGATAAGATGTTCTCAAAAGTATCTCCATGGAAGAAAGTTCTCCATTTTGGGAAGAGAGGGAAACTAAGTTGTAGACCCTTAATTTTTGACCCAGTCTGGTCCGATATATTTTATATAGTCCAAAATATTTTTTGTGGTATTTTAATTAAATAATATTTATTTTAATATTTTATATTTATAATTTTTAATAAAAATAAAAATGGTAAAGTTAAATAAATAAAAAAAATAAAAATAAAAATAAAAATCAGCGACGAAAAAATCGGCGACAAAAAAAATTCGTCGCCGAAGGTTGAATTGACCAGGCCAATTCGCCGGCAGGAATTTCTTGTGGGCCGTAGGAAATTCTTGCTGTGAATTGGCGCCCGCCCGCAATGATTTTTGCTTGCTAGCAAGTTTTCACCGGCAGCAATTTTCAGCGCTCGCAATTCTTGGCCCGCAGGAGATTTTTTGCTAGCACAATTTTCCAACGCAATTTTTTTCCGAAACTAAATTCTATTTGGTTTTGGTTTCTTTTCCTAATTGGTTTTAATTTTCTTAAACAATTAGAAGTAGATTCATGATTTTTCCTATAAATAACATATTAAAACTCAGAATTAGGGGATCGAAAATTGGTTTTTACTAGAGGAAAAATTTGGACTTCTAACTGAGGAAAAAATAGATAGAAAACCCTAGCAAGAGACATTAGCAATAAGAAGCAATCAATAATCCATCAAAGGCAGCAACACTGTCTTTGTCTTTGTTCATCCAGAAGCAAATTGTGGAGGAACCAACGAACGGAGGTTTGATTATAAATTTTTGATTTAATGTTATTTTCAATGTTTCCATCGTTTGTTTTTTTAAGTAACCTAAATTATTAAACTTAGTAATATATTTTACATTAAGTCATACATTTATCCAATAGCCATTAGTCAGTGATCAAAACTTCAAAACCCTAAAACTGTTCTTCTCTTTCTAGAAACCTTAAAACCCTAAATTACTCTTATGTTTCCAAAAACCTTAAAAACCTAAATTATCTTTTCTGCTTTTAAAAAATCTTAAAAACCCTAAAAGTGTTTCTTCTGTTTCCAAAACCCTAAATTATTTCTTCTGCTTCCAAAAACCTTCAAAACCCTAAAGTGTTTCTTCTGTTTCCAAAAGCTTCAAAACCCTAAATTGTTTTCTCCAAACTATTTTCATTTAAACCCTAATTTTTTGTCCAAAATTCCAAATATTTTCTTAAATCTCCAAACCCTAGTCTTCTTTACGTTTTTTAAAAATCATAATTATTTTTATAAAACTCTAGACTATTTTCTTAAATCCTAAAGCCAAATGTGTTTTCTAAAATACCAAAAATCCTAACTTTCTCAAAAACCAAAACAGTGAACCCTAGTTTTCTTAAACCCTAATTCAATGAACTTAAAACCTAATTTAGTGAATCTAAACCCTAAAGCCATGATCCAGCAAGCCTAAAATCACAATCCAGTAAACATGAATTATAAACTCTAATGTCTTAAGATTCCAAAACCCTAATTTTATGATGTTACCTTTAAACCCTAATTTGATTAACCAAAAAACCTTACTAATTTCTTAAATGTATAAAACCCTAATCCATTCCAAATTTTCAAAATCTTTACAGTAGCCTAAATAACAATAACAATTCTAAAATTTCAAAACCCTAATTATTAATTGAAGAACTCTAAATTAAGGCATAAACCTAAATTTGTATCTTTATTTACTTTATTTAATTTTAGATTTGATTATGTGGTTTATTATATGTTTTGATGGTTGATTTATTTTCAATGCTTGATTTATTTAATTTATTATGGATGGATATTTTCTTTATTATTATGATTATTATTTGTTTGTTTTAGTATTAAAATTGTAAGAGGTATGTTTTCACTTTATGGGTACCTCATTAGTTAAGTATTATTTTAAATTTAAGTATTATTTTAAATTGCTTTTATATTTTGGACCAATGTAAAGGACATGTTTCAATCTTTTAGTGGGTGTCCTATTTAGTTTAGACATGAACGATGTAAGGACATGTTTTTATCCTCGGATGGGTGTCCATTTATTTGCTTTGTTTGGACCTTGCTTTGTTTTTAATATAATGATACTTTATTTTAATTGTTGCATGTAACATGGATATTATTATTATATTTAAGAATTTTATAATATTAAGAACTGAAAAGGAGGCCGGTTCCAATGAACCGGGTGTTGTGGGGGTACTGGGCCATTTCTCACCTTCTCCATAAGTACCCAACTTTTCGAACCCATTAGGGGGTTGGGGATTCCTTAGGAATCAAGTTATCCACCCCTTTCTTTTTCCCGGCCCGTCCGGGTGGCGACTCCATTTTCTCTGGGCTTAGGTCCGTGTTCTCTAAGGCCCCGAGCCTAAACAGTGCTGAAGTCGTAAGAAACATTCCACAGGGAGTGGGGGCAAAAATCCCCGCTCACAGTGGCGACTCCACTGGGGATAAGAGAAGTTGATTCCGTTAGTCTTTATATTATTCTATTCTTTCTTATAATGATATTATCCATTGCATCATATTAGATTGCATCGTGTGCGTGAGTTAGGATGCCGTGTTACCAGTGTTGTGTTATGTAAGGGATACCATACTTTCACTCAAGGTATGGAGATCGAGCATGGCATAACCACTCATAGCCTCGTACCATTTGGTATATACTTGCTATGGGAACCTAAGCCTTTTAACCCAAAGACGAAAGCTCATGTAATTGGCCTAGTTACTTTCCTTAGGTTTTTAACCCAAATGCATGTTGTTTGACTATGGTTAATTTATCTTGGCTTAAATCATGGCTTATTTGATTTGTTCTTTTTCTAATATGACCTAAATACATTGTGAGCTTAAATAATTTTTTCTTTAAAACCCAAAAGACCAAAGCTATTTTCAAAACTTTTCAAGATGGTCTTTGGACATAAAATTTTTCTAAAAATAAATAAAAAATTCTTTTCTCATGACTCAAATACAAAGCCCAAAATATGTTTTTTCTAAAAGCTTTTTTACAATGGGCTTAGAAACAAAATTATTTTCATCCAACCTTTTCTTACAAAGAGCTTGCAAATTATTTAGGTCAATTATGAAATACTAAAAATCAATTGTGAGCCTAGTTTATACTAAGAATAATTAACCATGGGCTTGTTTTTGGCATGAACCACTAGTTACTTTTTCAAGTGAGAAATCTATTTATAATAAACCTCTTAATTTAGTTTTAATCCAATATAGCATAAAAGCTACTTTAGTTGGTTGGATGGATTAAAGCCTAATTAATGGGAATTATTAGGAACTGATTTTCATTTTTGAAAATATAACTAATGGTTGAAACGTCCGAGAGAATTATTCAAAAACAAGATACCCCATGTTGGTATTTTGTTAACCATATTACCTAGAAAAAGAGACTCGCCATTCGTGTGTGGAAGTTATAAGGTTGGAAGGAATGTCCTATTTATCTTTGTCTATTGTTTGTACATACATGCATACATGCATACATTTGCATCTCATATCATTAATCCTCTCTAGCTCACAGCCCTAGATTACGACAGTTCAAAAGCTTACTACAATTTGACCTACGCCGAAGATGAAAAATCTAGCAACGACTCATTCACTTTCTCACCAAAAGCAATGGAGCCCGAACAATTACAAAGAATGGTGGATGAAGCCCTTAATGCCAAAATGGAAGAAATAAAAGAGGCCCTGGCTGAGACCATGAAGAACCAATTGGCTGCAATTTTAGGAAATAATGCCGAAGCATCTGCTAGCACTAAGAAAGACAAGGGGAAGGCTCAAGTTGGTGAAGTGGCTTTTGATGATGATAAGGTGATCATTGATGATGATGATTGGGCTAAATACTTCCAAGATCCTCAAGACAAAAAGGAGCTGAAAGTTGTTGAGAAGACAACTTTTGAAAAGATTGAAAATTCTGATATTGAAAAGATGATTGCTGATTTAGAAAAGAAATTTGAGAAGAAGCTGAAAATCGAAGAGATGTCTGAGATCGACAAACTATTTGAATAAGATGAGGAGGTCTCTTATAAGTTCAAGATGCCTTCCTTCACTAGGTACAATGGTATTGGAAATCCTCATCTCCATGTAAAGCAGTACATCACTGCTATGCAGTCTGCCCGAGCTACTAAAGCTCAAACACTAAGATATTTTATGGTCTCATTGGACCCTATTGTCCAAAATTGGTTCAACACCTTAGAGGAAAGTACTTAAAAAGATTGGGATATGTTGTACAAGGCTTCCATTCAATAATATGGGTACAATGTCGAGCTGGAAGTTGCCTTAATCAAAGTTGAGTCCATTAGACAAAGGCCAAATGAGAATTTTGTGGACTATGTCAAAAGATGGAGAAATAAGGCTGCTTTGCTCAAGAAGAGGCCAGATGAATATGATCAAATAAGAATGATTGTGAGAGGGGTGTTGCCCAGTCTTCGTTAAAGGATGTCTCATACACTCATCCGTGATTTCAAAGATCTCCTCCAAGCTGGTCTGCTAATTGAAGAATGGGAAAGGGAGAAGAACCGGTTTTTGGCAAGAAGGAATGAGAAAGGGAATCATCAGCCTAGCAATCAAAGTACACAAAAGGAAGCTAATGTTAATGCCACTAGTCAAGGAGGAATGAGGCAGTTTTCAGAATTAGGGAAGCCGCTGCCTTGGGTTCTCAATAAGCTATAAAAGAAGGGATTGTTACAACCCTTGACTCCTCGTCCTTTGCCTAATCATCTTCCGCCTAACTTTGATACTAATGCATTTTGCCAATTCCATCAAAGGCCTAGACATGAAACAGACAATTGTATGAAGTTGAGGCATGAGATCCAGAATCTAATCTACAGTGGTAACCTACCTGAGCCAGACAAGCCCAATAACAAGAATAATCCTTTACCTAAGTTTGGAAAAGTACCTCCACCGGCAACCTTCATGGTGGGAAAAGGATTGGAAGAAGATTTTGTTTATCATCCTTTCAAGATGAAAATATTGAAGATGTGAAAGGAAAAGAAGGTTAACTCAACAAACTTTCCTTAGCTTGAATGTTGCTTTTCAATTTTACTTTCTTTAATATTTAATTGGAACAATCGTGTTTTTTAAATTTAAAGTTGTTTGAATAAATTAATTTCATCAAAATTTTTGTTGGTCTTTGTTCATTTTGGTGCTCAACCAATGACGAATCTAGCTTGATGTTCATGAATTAATATATTTATGCATCATGACTTGAATGACTTTACTAGGTGAGGGAATTTCTCTATAGCATTGAGTTGTGTATGCTTACTTAGGAGGGCTCCTGCATAATTACCTTTGTCTAGGTCCTAGTCAGTCTTAGAACATGCTTTGACAAACTTTCGAGGCAAAATTGAACTCTGCTTATTTAAGGGAGAGATGATCTAGGCATTGTTTGGTTAAGCTAACAACTAGTATCCACCCAATTAAATATCAATCCTTAGTTGTCCCTTTGAGCCTTCATAAACTTTTAGCTTTCTTTTCATTGGCATATAATCCCAACAACCTACCTTGAACTGTTGTAATACTTTTGACAAGTCTTATGATCACTAAGGTGAAGAGGCAAGAAGATCAAAGAATGGAATGCATAGCCAAGACTGTAAAAATAGTTGATGTTATCAAGACCATAAGGGTAGTTAAAGTTCTCAAGACCATAAGGGTAGTTGAAGTTCTCAAGACCATAAGGGTAGTTGAAGTTCAACTGAATTAGACCAAATATCACAAATCAAGTCAAGACTGAAGCAGATTAATACCGCTCCACTCATCTATTATTAGAAATACAAGTTGGTACAAACAAGACAACTCTATTAGAGCTAGGACCCAAAAAAAAACAAAAAAAAGAAGAAAAAAAAAGAAAAAAAGAAAAAAGAAGAGAAAAAAAAAGAAAAGAAAAAAGAGAAAAAAAAAGAAGAAGAGGAAAAAAAAGAAAAAATGACAAAACCCAAAAAGGCAGTTCAGAAAGCCAACTGAGTTCTCTTTTACCTAAAGCAGCAAAAGGCTTCCATTTGGTTTATAAGGACAGTTTGACTTGAATTGGTCCAACCCAACCAAAGATTCGATCAAAATCAGAGAAAAAGGAGAAAGATCATCCAGTTCTTGAAAGTTCTGTACTTGACAGTCCTATAAAGAAGAAGGACAAAATGATAAAATGCTCGAAGAAAGGGAAGAGTAGGAAAAATAAAAAAGAAAGAAAAGGGAGAAGAAGAAAAGCAATGAATTTGGGTACCAAACTTTTTGCAAGGGCAAAGACTGCCCTAATCAAGATCCAGATTAATGGCAAGAAGATATAGAAGGAATTTGGAGTCTAGCAAGATTTCTCCCAACTACCTAAAGTTCAAACAAGAAATTTGTAGTGTGAAGGTTTTCCCATAGTGTCACATCAACTCCTATCTCAAAATGGCCTTCATTTAAACCCGTGTCCCTTATAGACCCCATTTCAAGCCTATTAAAGACCTGTTGATCTCTCTTGGTAGGTAGAGTCTATTAGTGGAGATAGTTTGAATAAGCAGGCATATGAGATAGACCAAATTCAAAATCAATGAGACTTTTGACTAAGTAATGTGTATGTGCCTATCTGAAGTGCAATAATTCTTGCTTAAATAGAAATGATTTCCAAGTTTAGTATGGTAACTAGGGTTATCATGTTATAGATATGTTAATTTAAAAAATCGAGTCCTGAGGTGCAATGACATTGATTTGACAAAGCCAACATTTGATTTCAAAACCAAAATTCAAAATATATATATGTATATATATAATATACAAAGCCTCCAAGTTAAGGGGAGTATGTTGAACTGCCAAATCTCGAAAGACACATTGGGCAAAGTAAATGATTATTGGCAAGGTCATGAAGAAGCTACCGACTGACATGCCAAAACATAATTTGAAATGGATGCATCTCTGCTGCTTGGGGCCTCCATTATTCATGTTTTCAACATGTTAAAGATAAAAGCCATAAATGTGAAGCATCCTATCATTCCAAAGCAAGAACTGAACAAGCATCTGGAAGGAGTCAATGAAAACACTTCAGTTGATCACCTTGGTCTGTGAGTCGATGGAATCACTACACTCTATGAAGCAAAGATAAAGCGGGTATAGAATCAGGGGGGCATAGAAGACCCCTTGCTTGAGGAAACTCCAGTCATTTTGCAAAAGAAAGGAAGAAATGCATGCTTATGCAGAGAATAAGAAAAAAAAAATACAAACATCAATCAGAGCTTGCATGAGAAAAATCATGGGTTTGAGCCTACACGGGGGGCAAGGAGAAGATATGAAGGCTAAAAAAAAGAAAAAAAAAGAAGAAAAAAGAGTTGCAGTAAAGGTAAAAATTATATATTGTAATTATTATTTTTATACTTCTTCCTCAATTGATACACTATTTATACATCACTAAGAAGGAGGTGGTAGATCATCAAATAAAGTCACCCATCCCAAGTCCGCCCGAAGTAGGAGCACTAGAATCTCTATTACCTTGGAGTTCTAATCTGTAATAGTCCTCATTAGAAGTAAACGAAAGGATCTCATGGTCATCAGTTTGGGGGCCTCTAGATGAAGAAGCACCAGGATCTATCATCCCCTAAAACCAGAAGTCTCAAAAATTTTGCTCTGACTGATGGTACAAATTTTCAAAATAGGAAACCTGTTGACGACTAGCGGCCAGCTCTTCTTGAAGTTTCTTGTTTTGTTCTTCAAGCATCCACTGTGAGCCAGAAAGGAAAAGAGTAAGAGCATGCATAAATCATGCATACATATAGCATAAATTATCATGGAACAAGAAAATCTATCAGGTAATTCATGTCAACGCCTTGTGGATGAGATAGCATATCCGGTGGACTAAAATGAGCAAATGAAGGAGCAGTAAAAGAAGGTCTAGTCTCATGATCAAATGAACCAGCAGCCTGCAACAATCATTAAAAAAGTCAAAATAAGTTAAGTAAGAAGCGATTGCAATGGAAAAATGGCAATAGTTTACCTGAGAAGTGCTAGCCCCGAGATGTGGAACAAACTCTCCTCCCTCTCCATGATGTTCCTCTTCACCTCTATCCTCATTTTCTTCAGAAATTTCCTGTACGCCAATGGGATATACGTCAAAGTTCAAGAGCCCTATTTGAATAAACTGAGTATAGGATGCACTCGGTGGATAGAGAAAGGTTTCAACATCATAACCGTGCCGGGCCAACCACCATGCATTCTTCGGCATTGATGTGATATTTAAAGTATATTTCGGGCAACGCATCGGGATCCTCAACTGCTCGGGACAAAGAAATCACTCATATACTCTCTCTCTGAGAAACCAGCCACTAGACACAGGGCCGGCGATGACTCGGCAGGTATGTTGAAAAGGCAGTGCGGCATTCATAGAGGAAGTCCAGTTCGTCCGCTCTTCTGTGTTCCACCAGGCTAAATTGACCAACAAAAGACATAAGGTAAATGAAATTTTATATAAATTTTAAAGTATGCTAATGATATTTTACCTGGTCCCAGGTTAGGCAACTCAAGAAATAGCGTTGGCTATGCACATGGTGAGAGCCGGGAACTTCTACACGACCTAACAACCAAAATTTTAATCTCAGATACCCGACTCTTCTCTCGGGAAATGCCAGGCACCTTCATAAGATTGTGCTCATATGCCCATTCCTACAACAATAATAAAAATCAAATTCATGCAAGAATAAGGATGGAATTTATATCGGTGGAAGAAGAGTACATCGACAATCACCATAAAACAAATAAAGGACTTCTTATTTCTGCAAATTTTGACAAGACCATGGTAAAGATAGGCAAGACAAGCTTCATCCCAGCCGTAAAGTTGTACCATCCTCATATAAGTAAGGGCCCTCAGCACTAACAAATGGATGGTGGATTCGGTGCTGCCTCCCAAGCAAATACAACAAAAATCCTCGAGCATACTGTTTGGCTGTGTCTCTGTGAACCCGTCCTTCGTAGTTCATCCAATAGCTATGAATTGGCTCGATTTTTATCTTGAAAGGCCCTTTAAATGACGGTTCCATACCAATTAATTGTTGGATTTCTTCAAATGTCAAAATATCATTGGTATGAGGAACCGGAAGACCATCATACCGGATACCAGTTATAGCTGTATAATCGACCAGACCAATTGTCATCTCTCCAATGGGCAAGTGAAAAGTATGAGTTGTATCCAACCATCATTTTGCAAGCGCCTGGATCACGCTCCGGTCTATCGGATACTCCTCAGATGGTAATTGCAAGATGAAGCTTTCAAAACCGCAATCTCTGATAATCTGCCTTACCCGAGAAGGCGCTACATCATACCATTGTCGGGCTTTGTAGACACACCTCCGCCCCGAATAATGCAATGGTCACGCTAACACGGAGCCAGGTAAGTTAACACGAGATAAGTATATCACTATATCATTACCACCGATTTAAGTATATCACTATATCATTACCACCGATTTCTAGGCTAAATTAATTTATATTCTATTTACTTAAATTCTTAAATATATTCATCTAATTAATTTATTTTTCCTAAAAAAATGAAAAAAAAAGAAAATAGAAAATATATAAAAATAAATAAATAAAAAAATAAAAAAATAAAAAAACAAAAAAAAGAAAAAGAAACAGAAAAGGAAAACGAATATATAAAACAAAAAAAAATAATAATAACAAAGACGAATATAACAAAAAACAAAAACAAAAAAATAATTTGCTGTTAAAATAAATAATTAAATAATTACCTTGCTTTTTTTATTTGAACTGCCATGAAGCGGCATCCCGGCTAGTAGACTTATATTTCCATCTTCATGCCGCCAAATAAACTTCAATAACTCGACATTAGATCGAGTTCCTGATCTTGAAGCATGCATTTTCTCCAAAACTCTATGCTAAACTCTCTAATGAAAGATTTATAGTTATGAAATAAAGAAGTTTGCTGCGAATGAAATGAAGAGCTGAGTGTTGTGTTTATATAGAGGAATGGCAATAAAAAAAATAAAATTCAAAAAGTAAATTTTACTATTGATGAATAGTAAATTACTATTTATAAATAGTAAATGCATAGTAATAAATAGTGCATAAACAGTGACTACACAATAAATAAATAGAAAACTCAATTATTCAATTTAATCATTTAAAAACTTGCATGTATATAAATATTTTTGTACTTTTAAAATATTTTTACACGCAGGGGGCAAGGAGAAGATATGTGCGTATGCATGGTAAAAATTAGCTAAATTTTTTTGCAAATTTCTTTAGTATACTACTGACTATAATTATCCTTAGGTCCAAAACCTAAAATCTATCTTAAGTCCAGAACTTAGCTCGGGTCCAGAACTCAAATTACCCTTAGGTCCAGAACCTAAAATCTCTCTTAAGTCCAGAACTTAGCTCGGGTCCAGAACTCAAATTATCCTTAGGTCCAGAACCTAAAAATCTCTCTTAAGTCCAGAACTTAGCTCAGGTCCAGAACCCTAATTATTCTTAAATTCAGAACTTAGCTCGGGTCTAGAACCCAAATTACCCTTAGGTCCAGAACTTAAAATCTCTCTTAGGTCCAGAACTTAGCTCGGGTCCAGAACCTTAATTATTCTTAAGTCCAGAACTTAGCTTGTGTCCAAAACCCAAATTATCCTTAGGTCTAGAACCTAAAACCTCTTTTAAGTCCAGAACTTAGCTCGGGTCCAAAATCCAAATTACCCTCAGGTCCAGAACCTAAAATTACTCTTGAGTCCAGAACTCGAACCGGGTCCAGAACCCAAAACTCGAATCTGGTCTAAAACCCAAAACCTCAACCATCTCAGAAAAATTAAGTCTTATTGCTTTTCACTCTCTTTTGCTGTAGTCTCAGAACGTTCAAGCAGGGGGCAAACTATAAACCCTTAATTTTTGACTCAGTCTGGTCCGATATGTTTTATATAGTTGAAAATAATTTTTGTGGCATTTTAATTAAATAATATTTATTTTAATATTTATTATTTATAATTTTTAATAAAAATAAAAATGGTAAAGTTAAATAAATAAAATAATAATAATAATAAAAATAAAAAATAAAAATCGGCGACGAAAAAAATTCGTCGTCGAAGGTTGAATCGGCTAGTCCAATTCGCCCACAGGAATTTCCTGCGGGCAAAATGGCCTTGGCAGGAAATTCCTATGGTGAAATGACGCCCGCTCGCAAGTTTTTGCTCGCAGCAATTTTCAGCGCTTGCAATTCTTGGCCCGCAGGAGATTTTCGCCAGCTGACTGAGGAAAAAAGAGATAGAAAACCCTAGCAAGAGACATTAGCAACAAGAGGCAATCTATTAGCCACATGATCTCAATTTTGATCCTTGACAACTCAAATTGAATGACTTATCTAACATGTGTTTAAAGAACTTTGTTGCAGGATTAGGTTGTTACAAATAAGTTAAACAGGGCACAATTAGTGGTCGCACAAACAATGGAGACGATCGTCCCACTGAATTGAAGGATGAAACCATATCACAGTAGGGTTTGCGGTCAGAAACTCGACCACCGTCGCAACCGCACATCAACATGCGCGATCGTCCTACAAAAATGGACGATCACAACAGGAGAAACCCAAATCATCCAAATTCCAGTAAGGTTCGCGGTGACAAGAATGGTGAAGAATACGGTCTCACTTACTGATATCGCGGCCACCCTTTAGACTCCATGACCGCTCTACTGATTCAAGAGAAAACTGCTCAAACTGACAGTAGTGTTCACGTCTTAAGGTGCGTCCAGAAGTTCGACGCGAGTCTTTCAACTCGACCACGAACTGGCACCTAGAGTGACCGCGATATTCGTATTTAGGCGAAATTTTATTTTGCCCATTTAAAGAATGCCACGTGTGATGACCGTTATAAACCCACTTAAGCATTCAAAAAGGGCGACTGCACCAACCTTATGCGCGACCGTCCCGACAACCACAACATGGGCAAGATTCCAGCAACAGAGCACTTAAAATTTGACTGTTGAAGTAAATTTGAATGCAGCGACAGTCCCTTATAAAAGGGCGACCGCTTAGGACATTGCAGCGATCGTTCTAGTATCAAGGACGACCACTAACAGCTTTGAATAGTCTACTCAAACAAGGTCTAAACTGCCAAGACTTATTTCTCACTATGTATAACGGCTACTCATACCACATTGGCTATAAATACATTATTGTTCTGTAAAAAGAAAATAAGAGTATTCAAAAAATTTGATAGCCAACCAACATATTTCCTTAACTTCAATTTACATTTGAATTGTAATGAATGTTAGGTGTAAGCATTAAAAACACCATTGTAAAAGTGTGAGTGTGAGCTTGGAAACACTTAGGTGGTGAGAGTGAGCCTGAGAAAAGCTCTTGTAAAGGTTGTGAGAGTAAGCCTAGTAAAACTCTTGTAAAGGTTTGAGTGTTAGCCATAGTAAAACACTTGTCAAGTTAGGTGTAAACTTGTGAAAACACCAAAGTTGGAAGTGAGCTTGTAAACCTTCAAAGTTAGTGGAACCTTAACAAGTTGTTAAGGAAGTGGATGTAAGATTGGAGAAAATCTAAACCACTATAAATCTTGTGTGTTCTTTCTCCTACTCACTACTCAACCATTTTTCTCTTCTGCATTTCTTGTTTGTTGAGTTTTTAATTTGCCATCATTTCTTAAGAAAACCAATTCATCCCCCTCTTGGTTGCCATCTTGGGACAACACAATCAATAATCCATCAAAGGTAGCAACACTTCCTTTGTCTTTGTTCATCCAGAAGCAAATTATGGAGGAACCAACGAACGGAGGTTTGATTATAAATTTTTAATTTAATGTTATTTTCAATGCATGTTCATGAGTATGAGCTATTCAAGATGAAACCAAATGAAAATGTCACCGACATGACAAATCGCCTGCTTGCTATTGTTAATGAACTAAAGAAGTATGGCAAGGTATATGATCAGGGTGATGTAAATAGCAAAATCTTGAGAGCCCTAAGAGCTAGAAAGAACTTTGAATCAAAAGTATCATCCATCAAAGAAGCTTATGATCTTAGCAAATTGAGAATCGACGAGCTTGTGGAAAAACTACTCACATTTGAGCTACACAGTGAAAAAGAAGAAGATCAAGGTGAGAAAGAAAAGAGAAAAGCAATCAAAGAAGTTGAGAGCTCAAGCAACGAAGATACTGATGATGAAGATGAAATGGCAATGTTCTCAAAAAGAATTAATGAATGGAAAAGAAAGAAAAGATTACAAGCTAATAAAGGTACACTTCCTAAATCCTCCTTCAAAGATAAAGAAAAGAAAAATGCGGTAAAGTGCTATGAATGTGGAAAATCTGGTCACATCAAATCGGATTGCTTCAAAGTAAAGAACAAAAGGAAATGGGACAAAGAAAAGAAAAAGTCTCTCAAAGCCACATGGGATTACTCTTCTTCAAGTGAAGAGGAAGAAGAAGAAGAAGAAGGAATTGCAAACCTATGTCTCATGGCTATTGAAGATGACTCCAATGAGGTAAGTATTCAATCCTTGGATCTAATAGCACATGATGATACTGATGACCTAGATGATAGTGATTTGATTGAGCATATGAACTTTAAAATAGAAAAATATTTTTCTAAGATGATGCTCTATAAGGAAAAAAGTTCTAAGTTAGAAAAGGACTTTATATGCTTAAAGAACTCTACCCTAGAATTGAAAACCTCAAATGAACACTTGATGAATTCAATAAAAGAGTTAAATAAAAACTCACATGATTTAGAAAAAGTTAATAAAGAGAATGAAATTCTAAAGCATGAATTAAAAGAATTAAAAGAATCCATTTCAAGATTTCATAAAGGGAAGGAAGCCTTAGACACATTAATTGGTAACTGAAGATCACCCTCCTTAAAATATGGATTAGGATTCAATAGCTCAACCAATATGGCACCAAGCACACCAACATTTGTAAAAGCCTCTACAACTAGAATCTCGAATGTTGATATTGTAAAGAACAAAGATGCTCACACCAAGTCTAAAAGTTCCAAAAAAACTTTTCATGGCTCACTAGAAAATAGAGCTAAGTTCTCAAAAAGTAATCATGCATTTATATACACTAAACTTGCACAAAAGCAATCACATATTTGTAGTTGTATGCATAATACATGAAATATGAATAGAAAAGTGCAAAAATATAAAACACTATGGCAATGTACATATTGCATGAAATTTGGACATAAAAACATTTTTTGTCATATTAGAAAGGCTCATGTCAAGTTAGAAGACGCCTCTATTGCTAACCATCAAGGACCCAACTTCATTTGGGTACCTAAGAAAAGATAACTACTATTGCCTTGTAGGTATGCCTAAAATCTACTATCAACGAAAGCACATGGCTTATGGATAGTGGGTGCTCAAGGCATATGACCGGGAATGCAAAGCTCTTTACAAGTATTACTTACAAACATGGAGGTAATGTAACTTTTGGAAATGATGCTAAAGGTAAAATTATTGGTGTTGGCTCCATTGGGATAATTGGTAAAGACTTGTTAGAAGATGTATGGCTTGTTAATGGTTTGAAACATAATTTGCTAAGTGTTAGTCAATTATGTGATAGAACATACATTGTAAATTTTGATTCCAAAGGATGCAAAATCACAAATTCAAATGGTGTTATTATATTTAAGGGAACTAGGACAAACAACACTTATAAAATTGACATACATTCCAATCATGCATTTAAATGTTTAATTTCTACTAATAATGATGCATGGTTATGGCAGAGAAGACTAGGACATGCTAGTATGGATCAATTAAAATGTATTTGTAATGAAAACCTAGTTGATGGTCTCCCTAAGATAAAATATGACAAAGATAGAATTTGTGAACTTTGTCAACTTGGTAAGCAACATAAGAGCTCATTTAAATCAAAGAATGTTATAAGTACCTCTAGACCTTTAGAGCTCATTCATCTGGATTTTTTTTGGACCAAATAGAGTTACAAGCTTAGGAGGCAAGTTATATGCATTTGTTCTTGTTGATGATTACTCTAGATTCACATGGGTTAATTTCTTAGCTCAAAAGAATGAAGCTTTTAATTACTTCAAAACATTTGCAAAAAGAGTTCAAAATGAAAAAAAGGATATGTAATCACATCTATTAGAAGTGATCATGGCAAAGAATTTGAGAATGAAAATTTTGAAAATTTTTGTAATGAACTTGGCATTTCACATAAATTTTCTGCTCCTAGAACTCCACAACAAAATGGTGTGGTTGAAAGGAAAAATAGAACCTTGGTTGAAATGGCTAGAACAATGCTCAATGAATATGAATTACCATCTTATTTTTGGGCGGAAGCTATTAATACAGCTTGTTACATTGCAAATCGTGTTTTCAAAAGGCCTTTAATTAATAAAACTTCTTATGAGCTATGGAATGGAAGAATTCCCAGAATTGCATATTTTAGAGTATTTGGATGCAAATGCTTTATATTGAACCAAGGAAAATCTTGGAAAATTCTCATCCAAATCGGATGAAGGCATATTCCTAGGATACTCATTATCTAGCAAAGCATATAGAGTATTTAACATAAAAACTCTAGTTGTTGAAGAATCAATGCATGTTGTATTTGATGAATCATCTAAACTTAATCAAAGTAAAGGTAGTACTTCCAATGACCTTGCAGGTACTCTTGAGCCTCAAGAAACTATTGATGCTCCAAGGATCAATCAGTATGAACTTAAAGAGAAGACTCAAGATCTACCTAAGGATTGGCAATACAAGAAAGATCATCCTAAGGAACTCATCATTGGTGAAACATCTAAGGGAGTAACTACTAGATCTAAAATTAATCATATAGATGTTAATTTTGCTTTTGTTTCTCAAATTGAGCCAAAGACCATTGAGGAGGCCTTAAACGATGAAAATTGGATGATTGCAATGCAAGATGAACTTAATCAATTTGAAAGAAATAATGTATGGGAACTCACTCCTAGACCTAAAGATCATTCAATCATAGGATGCAAATGGGTCTATAGAAATAAGCTTGATGAAAATGGTCACATCGTTAGGAATAAAGCAAGATTGGTAGCCAAAGGCTATAATCAAGAAGAGGGCATTGACTATAATGAAACATTTTCCCCTGTAGCTAGATTAGAAGCCATTAGAATATTACTTGCTTTTGCATGTCACATAAACTTTAAACTCTTTCAAATGGATGTTAAAAGTGCATTTCTAAATGGATTTCTAAATGAAGAAGTTTATGTAGAATAACCTCCTGGTTTTGAAAACTACAAGTTTCCAAATCATGTTTTCAAACTCACCAAAGCTTTATATGGATTGAAACAAGCACCAAGAGCATGGTATGATAGACTTAGTGCATATTTACTTGAAAATGATTTTTCAAAAGGAAAAGTGGACACAACTCTTTTTGTTAAAAAGGACAAACATAACATTTTAATTGTACAAATTTATGTGGATGACATAATATTTGGAGCTACTAATGAAACCTTGTGCAAAGAATTTGCTTGTTGTATGACTAGGGAATTTGAAATGAGCATGATGGGTGAACTCAAGTTCTTCCTTGGACTGCAAATCAAGCAATGCAAAGATGGAATCTTCATTAATCAATCCAAATATACAAAGGAACTCATCAAGAAATTTAGAATGGATGGCTGCAAGACTAGCAAGACTCCTATGAGCACATCCTTGAAATTGGGTAAAGATGAAAATGGTAAAGCAGTAGATGAAAAGAAATATCGAGTTATTATCAGATCACTACTTTACTTAACCGCTTCTAGACCTGATATAATGTATGGCGTATGTCTTTGTGCTAGATTTCAAACTTGTCCTAAAGAATCACACTTGAATGCTACTAAGAGAATTTTGAAATATTTAAACGGTACATTGCATTTAGGTCTTTGGTATCCTAGAAAAACATCTTTTCATATCTTAGGTTTTTCGGTTGCGGATTATGCTGGTAGCATCTTGGATAGAAAAAGCACAACAGGAGCATGTCACTTTCTTGGCAATTGTCTAGTTTCTTAGCATAGTAAGAAATAAGCATCCGTAGCCTTGTCTACGGCGGAAGCCGAATATGTTGCAGCATGCTTTTGTTGCATGCAAGTATTATGGATGAAACAACAATTGCTTGACTATGGCAAAGTATTTAATAACATTTCCATTAAATGTGATAACACGAGTGCTATTAACTTGTCTAAAAATCCTATCCAACACTTTAGATCTAAACATATAGATATTAGACATCATTTTTTGAGAGATAATGTATAAAACCAGAATATTGTCTTAGAGTTCATAGATACACATAATCAACTTGTTGATATCTTTACAAAACCTTTGAATGAAGATAGGCTTAACTTCATTAAACTTAATTTAGGTATGATTGATGGAACTTCCATAAATGGATAAAAGATTACTTATCAATAAAAATCTCTTAAACATCTCAAGTATAAATTTTGATCATTTTGCTTAAAACTATACAAATCCATCATTTTTCTTTGCATCTTTCATTTTTGAGCTACTCGCGTTCGTTCCAATGCCTCTAGCGGTCGCAATCTTGCCAGACAGATTCGTCTGAGTTGACACCTTTACGAGCGGTCAGGAAACCCTGTGAGCGGTCGCAATAATTTGAACAATTTTGACCGTTGCAGACATTCTTGACATTCGCGAGCGCACAACATACTCTAATGGTCACTAGAGTGTCTTTAGCGATCGCACCTATACAAATTGGTGACCGCACTCTGTACACTCTGCTCAAAATTTTGTAACTGTTGGCTGTATGACAGATCGCAGTTTTCCAACCTTCAACAGTCATAAACGGCTACTTTCTTAATTTCTTCTATTTAAGACCATCATACATTAGTTACATGGATCTTTTACCTCTTATAACATACAAACTTCCCTCCAAATCTCCAAATCCTCTCAAGAATCATCTCCTTCTCAAAAACTCTTTGTTTTCCAATTTTCTTCTGCTCCTTCAACTCTAATGGCCCCTAAAAAGAAAATTACTTCCAGAGGGAAAGGGAAAGGAAAGAAACCTTTAGGAATCACCATAAGTGAAACTATATATGCTCCTTCATCTCCTCCACAGTCTAGAAGAGGTGAGAAAATTCATAAACCTCACCACCAAACCCCTGAGGAAGATGTGAGATATGCCATGCTGAAAAGGAAGAAATTCGAAGGAACTAAATCTCCATTTGGTGGGATGCTCTCTGTCCTCAACATTAAAGAAGAGATTGAGAGTCTACTTGATGTTCTTGGCTAGAGGAAATTCATTTTTCCTGAAGAGGTAGGCTACTTTAGTTTAAGTAATGAATTTCTCATGTCCTTTCAGATTGAAAAGAGTGCAAATTCTGCACTAGGGTGGTATGGGGTTAGATTCAAGTTATTTGACCAATGCCTAGCCTTAACATTGGAGGACTTTGGAAAAATTTGGGACTTTCCTGTTGATGGAATAACTTCCTATAATGATTTAGCCTTCTCCAATCAAACACTCTCTACCTTTTGGCAAGAAATTTCTGTAGAGACCTCATTTGAAAAAAAGTCAAAAGCTAGACACATCAAATCCCTCACCCACTGATGCTTCATAGAATCATAACCTACACCATACACCAAAGGGTTGATGGGAATGAAAAGGTAACAAAAAGAGATCTCATTTTCTTATATGCTTTCACCCATAATATCCAAATGAACACAACAAAATTCTTGATTGACACATTGTATCACCATGCTGTCACAAGAACTGGAACTTTCTTCTTATCCTCCAAAATAACTCAAATAGCTAGGCACCTGAACTTGCTAAATGATCTTAACTTAGCTACCTTGAGAAACCCTTTCAATCTTGCCTCTAGTGGCATCACCATTGACTATCTAGAATATGCTGGCTGTGTAAGGAAGATTGAGGTTACATATGTGTACTATTTTGGCAAACGAGGAGTTGTTGATAGACAGAGAAAAAGACCAAGGTACACTATTGAGGAAGAAGGAGACTCCTTGAAAGTTGCTGTTGAACTACCTCCCAAAGCTTCCTCATCTAAACCTACCCAAACTAGCTCTCCCACAAAACTCATTTTAAAAGCTATCAAATCACTCTCCAGGAAACTCTCTCAGTTCAAGAAAAGTGTCTCCAAGAGATTTCATCACTTGAACAAAAGAATTGATCTTATGTCTCACATGCATCATGATCTCTATGACATGCAAGGCAAGCTGAATTTGCCTTAATGCAATCTTGAGGATTGAGATATAAGCGATCATACAGAAAGTCTCCCTAAAGAAGAAGAATCCATAAGCACTAGCTCTACCAGTAATATCCCTCTTGATAAGGGAAAAGCTCCTATAGAAGAAGAAGAGCTAGATGAGGATGAAGATTCTGATTAGTTTAATGTTTTCTTCTGCTTTTATTTCTGTTTTGATTTTGTTTCTCTTTTGTTTGTTTGCTATCTTTGTACTACTCTCTTTCTAATAACACCATGTTTTACACCTTATGCTCATCATATTTACATATTATTGGTATCATATTATGCATTTTGCCTATGACAAAGGGGGAGAGAATATGTACTATGGAAAGAATATGTATTATTTCAATTTATAACCAAAGGGAAAAGATTTAAAATGGTAATGTCCTTTTTACAAATGTGCCAAGTTATAGGCTCCATCATAAACATGATTCATGCATATGTTTAGGGGGAGCTTTGTAGAAATGTATTAACACTCAACACATGAGAAGCCAACTTAATTTACATTCCTTTCAATTTATATCATCATTCTATTTGATTGTCAAAGTCAAAATGGGGGAGATTGTTAGCCACATGATCTTAATTTTGATCCTTGACAACTCAAATTGAATGACTTATCTAACATGTGTTTAAAGAACCTTGTTGCAGGATTAGGTTGTTACAAATAAGTTGAACAGGGCACAATTAGTGGTTGCACAAACAATGGAGATGACCGCCTCACTGAATTGAAGGATGAAACCATATCACAGTAGGGTTCGCGGTCAAAAACTCGACTACCATTGCGACCGCACATCAACATGCGCGACTGTCCTACAAAAATGGATAACCACAACAGGAGAAACCCAAATCATCCAAATTCCAGTAAGGTTTGCGGTGACAAGAATGGTGAAGAATACGATCTCGCTTACTGATATCGCGACCGCCCTTCAGACTCCATGACCGCTCTGCTGATTCAAGAGAAGACTGCTCAAACTGATAGTAGTGTTCGCGTCCTAAGGTGCGTCTAGAAGTTCAACGCGAGTCTTTTAACTCGACCGTGAACTGGCACCTAGAGCGACCGCGATATTCGTATTTAGGCGGAATTTTATTTTGCCCAGTTAAAGAATGCCACGTGTGATGACCATTATAAACTCACTTAAGCATTCAAAAAGGGCGACCGCACCAACCTTATGCATGACCGTCCCGACAACCACAGCATGGGCAAGATTCCAGCAGCAGAGCACTTAAAATTTTACCGTTGAAGCAAATTTGAATGCAGCGACCGTCCCTTATCAAAGGGCGACTGCTTAGGACATTGCAGCGACCATCCCAATATCAAGGACGACACCTAACAGCTTCAAACAGTATACTCAAATAAGGTCTAAACTGCCAAGACTTATTTCTCACTATCTATAACGGCTACTTAGACCACATTGGCTATAAATACATTATTGTTCTGTAAAAAGAAAATAAGAGTATTAAAAAAATTTGATAGCCAAGCAAAATATTTCCTTAACTTCAATTTAAATTTGAATTGTAATGAATGTTAGGTGTAAGCATTAAAAACACCATTGTAAAAGTTTGAGTGTGAGCTTGGAAACACTTAGGTTGTGAGAGTGAGCCTGAGAAAAACTCCTGTAAAGGTTGTGAGAGTAAGCCTAGTAAAACTCTTGTAAAGGTTTGAGTGTTAGCCATAGTAAAACACTTGTCAAGATAGGTGTGAACTTGTGAAAACACCAAAGTTGGAAGTGAGCTTGTAAAATTTCAAAGTTAGTGGAACCTTAACAAGTTGTTAAGGAAGTGGATGTAGGATTGGAGAAAATATTAGTTAGTGGAACCTTAAAAATATTAGGATTTTGGTCTTACACGCCCGGTGACACGGCTATGTCTTTGGGCATGTCGATGGTTCTATTTTCAGTGTTGGTGACACGTGAAGTGACACGCCCATGTCATTGAGCATGTCACAGCTTATGTAATGTTATAGTATTGACACGTGCAGTGACATGCCTATGTCACTGAGCGTGTCACAGCTACTGTGTTGCAGGAGTTTTGGCACTGGCAGGGACACGCTCATGTCTCTGGACGTGTCTTATCTATTGCAATATAGAGCATAGGACACGGTCATTGACATGCCCATATCACTGAGCATGTCAAAGCTTCTGTATTGTGGGTTTAGGGCACCGTCATTGACACGCCCGTGTTGTTGAGCGTGTCATGTGTAGATTTTGCCCTAGATAGTTCTTTTCTTTATTTTTTTCTTTGTGTTTCTTATCCTTGTGTTGAGAGGTTTTGTATATGCTTATAAGTGTGTTACTAAGTGATTATTTATAATCACATTTGGTTTAGGCTTTGAGGAGACTTGAGTTACCCAATCCAAGTGTTGAGGGATATCTTGGAAGAGGAGGTTGAAAGTGGTGTTTGAGCTTGTTTTATTGCTTTTAGAGGTAAGTACAAACTTTGAATAATTGATTATATTTGCATGAAATTTGGACTTAACACATTTTGGTTGAAAAATATGTTAAGTTACTTACTACATTATTTGTGCATGAGTAATATGCTATGATTTGTATAATGCCATAAATGCATTATATGTAATGTGAACTATGTGCAAGATATGGTGATGACCCAAAATGTTCGGGTAATGCAGTTTGTTATGTATACATTAAAGATGTTATGTAAAGCCATTGGTGATGGCTATATTGATATAAATGAGATAATTAAGGCATTGTGTCTAGCTTAATCATGAGGAAATGAGAAAGATATTGATAATGGAATTATGAAAGAATTATGTGCCTAGTATGTTATTCAATTTTCAGAGTTCTATGTTTGGTGGCATGCCTAAGACGTAGCAGTCCCTTGAAGCTGGGTTGGGCTTAGCCCTTGAAGCCTAGTTGGGATGTTATATGATGTAGCAGTCCCTTGAAGCTGGTTGAGCCTAGTCCTTGAAGCCTAGTTGGGATGTTACATACGAGGTTATCCTCATTGTGATATGATTTGCCTTCGGGGCTAGACACATGGTGTCAATTTGGACCAGAATAGTAACTTTGGGATTTGAATAGCATATTAGATCCGTTGGGCATATGCTTGTGTTTATTTTTATGTGAGTTATGTATTGTGGAACAATTGAGCAATATATTAAGATATAGTGTTATGAGATATAATATCCTTATGCATTGTGCATTGGCATTGCATTTGAACTTTATTATTATCAAAGTTTGTATTACTAGGCTTTTGGCTTAGCGTGATTGTGATTCATCGAGCAGGTGACAGGGCAGATCCGGTTGAGCTAGAGGGTTTGTCTAGACCAAGTCGGGTCTAGACTTGAGATCTTGAGTGCAGAATTGATTATTGGACATCAAGATCAGAGACAAACTGCCAGTATGTATGTATTTTATATTTTTATACATTTTGACTTCATGTATATTATGTTATATTTTGATATATATATATATGTATATGTATCGCAAACTATCAAAAATATTTTGGATAAACATTTGATAATGAAGTTATGTATGTGTTTTAGCAAGTAATATTTTATCTATTATTTACATTATATCAGTTAAATGATTTAAGTTTATACAGATTCAAAAAGTAAGGGTTTATTTTATTAAAATGGGATGTGGCATTCTTGTATCATATATTCGTATTTTGCATATGTTGGGTGTATGTATTGTACGTATATAGGTTATAAGGGTATTACATTTATTTTGACATCAGAGCCTAGGTTTGAGGTTCTCGACCTAGGTGGGTTGTAAGAGAAAGAAAATTGAGATTTTTAAATGTGGTTTTTAAATATGATACATGTATTGGCACTGATAGTTTCTGATCTCTGATGTGGTAATTTTTGCTGTGTTTATAGATATAGGTAGTTATGGCGTCTTAGACGCATCAGTTTACAGAGAGTAGTGCTGAGAGTGTGGCTCCTAAAGAGGGTAGAGATGGAGCTAGAGCTGAGATTGCTGGGGGGGCACCTGCTCCTGTGCTAGAGAGACCAGCAATTGATGAGAATTTGCTAGGCTGGGTATGACATATGGTGGAGCTGTTGAGGTAGGCTCCAGTACAGCAGCCATCGCCACTGCTGCCACAGCAGCAGTTGCTAACGAGAAAATACGATAAGCTGAAGAAGTTTAGAGTTGAGGACTTTATTGGTACTATAGACCCTGCTATAGTAGAGCAGTGGCTAGACAGAGTCCAGAGAGTGTTCATCCAGCTGCAAGCAACTCCAGAGAAAAAGTTTGATTATGCCAGATCTGTTTTGCAGAGGGATACATATGATTGGTGGAAGATGGTTCCACATGCTCTGGATGATCCACCAGTCCTTACTTATAACGATTTCCTAAGCGGGAGTTTGAGAAGAAGTATACTCTAAGGGAGTATAAGGATGCAAAGAAGATAGAGTTCTTAAGTTTGTGGTAGGATACCAGGACAGCGACTGAGTATGAGATAGAGTTTATCTGGTTGAGCCAGTATGCTGGTGGGATTATTTGTAATGAGATTGATCGATGCCAGAGGTTTGAGGAGGGGTTGTGACCCTCTATTATATGCTTAGTGGCAGGCTCCCAGTATCAGAATTTTTTCTTGTTGGTTGCAGCTGCCAGGAGTGTAGAGAGGGCACAGGGTCTTACAGCAAGTGCCAGAGCGGAGGAGAGCAGAGTTAGGAGACCCCAAGGTCAGGCAGGGTCTTCATCTATGAAGAGAGGTCGAGGAGGATATTCTTAGAGGTTTAGTAGGAGGCAGGGGCAGCCTAACAGGTCATCATAGCAGCAGAGGCAGAGACAAAGACCTGCAGACTCAGTGGCTAGTGCCCCGACCCTAGTGATTCAGAGGCCTACTCCACCTACCTGTGTTCATTGTGGTAGGATACATGGAGGTTCTTGCTGGAAGACAGGTGCACCAGCAGTGTGTTATAGATGTGGGTCACCAGAGGATAGACAGACAGATACTACAGCTTCTAAACCCAGTGGTAGAGGGGTTCGTGGTGGCAGAGGTTTTAGCAGAGGGGGTCAAACATGGTTTGGTCAGAGAGGAGGTTCTACAACAGGTAGTAGACCAGATGAGGCAGGTCAATCACAGTGGGTATATGTGATGTAGAGGCAGCCAGATGCTTCAGTCGCTATTGCTGGTACTTTTTCATTATTTGGTACTTCAGTTCTTGCTTTGATAGACCCTGGGTCTACTCATTCATACATTAGTGAATCCATCTTGCCTATGAGTGATTTGTATTTAGAGTCCCTAGGATTTGATGTTTTGGTTACAAATCCTTTAGGGCATAGTATTATTGTTAGCAGGGTGCACCGACACAGTCTAGTTATTATTTAGGATGCAAAGTTTCTTGGTGACCTGATTTAGATGCCTTTTAGGGAGTGTGATCTGATTCTAGGAATGGATTGGTTATCCAGGCATGGGGCTTTGGTAGACTGTCAGCGAAAATGTGTTACCCTGAGAACTTGTGATAGTAGTTTATGGTGGTATCTAGTGAGTAGAGACATCTTTCATCCATGTTTGTTTCAACTGTTTTAGTGAGGAGGATGATTCAGAAGGGATGTGAGGCTTATCTTGCTCATGTTGTAGATACCAGAGTAGTAGGGTCCCAGCTTAACAGTATACCTACAGTTGCCGAGTTTCAAGATATTTTTCCTAATAAGTTGCCAGGGGTACCTCTCGGGAGAGAGTTGGAGTTTGGTATTAATTTATTGCTTGGTACCACTCCTATCTCTATTACTCCTTATGGTATGACACCTACTAAGTTAAGAGAGTTAAAGGTGCAGTTGCAGGAGTTGTTAGATAAAGGGTTTGTTCACCCTAGTGTGTCTCCGTGGGGAGCACCTATTTTGTTTGTGAAGAAGAAGGATGACACCTTGAGATTATGTATTGATTATAGGCAGTTGAATAAGGTGACCATCAAGAATAAGTATCCATTACCTCGGATACATGATCTCTTTGATCAGTAGAAAGGAGAAGTAGTATTCTCTAAGATTGATCTGAGATCAGGGTACCATCAGTTGAGAGTTAGAGATGTGTATGTACCTAAGACAGCTTTCCACACGAGGTATGGGCATTATGAATTTTTAGTGATGCCTTTTAGATTGACGAATGCACCAGCAACATTTATGGATTTGATGAATAGGGTGTTCAGACCTTATTTAGATCAGTTTGTGGTTGTTTTCATTGATGATATTTTGGTGTATTCACGTAACGAGGAGAATCATTACAAGCATATATAGATTATATTGCAGAATCTGAGAGAGAAGCAGTTGTATGCTAACCTATCTAAATATGAGTTTTTGCTTAATCAAGTGACTTTTCTTGGTCATGTGGTTTTGGCAGAGGGTATTATAGTTGATCCGAGTAAAGTTGAAGCTATTTTGAATTGGAGTCCACCGAAGACTGTGATTGAGGTTAGAAGTTTTCTGGGTTTGGCAGGCTATTATAGCGAGTTTGTGAAAGGTGTTTCTATGATAGCTACTCCACTCACCAGATTACTTCGGAAAGGAGTTAGATTTGTGTGGACAGATCGATGTCAGGCAAGTTTTGAGCAGCTGAGGGAGATGTTGACTCAGGCTCCTGTTCTTACCCTGCCTGTGGAAGGTAAACCTTATGTGATTTATAGTGATGCTTCACATAGTGGTTTAGGTTGTGTTTTGATGTAGGAGGGTCTAGTCATTGCTTATGCCTCTCAACAGTTGAAGCCGCATGTGCTAAATTACCTGATGTATGATTTGGAATTAGCAGCTATAGTTTTTTCCTTGAAGATTTGGCAACATTACTTGTATAAGGAGAAGTGTTTCATTTATATGGCACAGGAGTTTGAAATATCTGGGTGTTCAGAGAGAGCTGAATCTTCGGCAGAGACGATGGTTAGAGTTGATTAAAGACTATGACTATTTGATTAATTACCATCATAGTAAGGTAAATATTGTTGCTGATGCCTTGAGTCAGAAGTCTTTGGCATGTTTGACTGCTTATTCGCTCTGGTTGCTCTTTGAGTTGAGAGCATTGCATTCCAGATTTGAGTCTTTTGGTGATGGTGCATTGATGACTCATTTGTAATTGAGGCCAGTGTTGTTGGATCAGGTCAGGGAAGCCCAATTGGCAGATGAGAAAATCTAGAAGATTGTGTCTAATTACCAAAAGGGGGAGAGTCGAGACTTTCATGTGAGAGATGATGGCAGTCTATGGTATAAAGATAGGTTGTGCATTCCTGATGATGCAGGATTGAAGAGGAAGATATTAGAGGAAGCACATCAGTCAGTTTATGCTATGCACCCCGGTAGTACCAAGATGTATCAAGATTTGAAACAACATTATTGGTGGTCAGGTATGAAGAGGGACATAGCAGAGTTTGTATCTAGATGTTTCACTTGCCAAAAAGTGAAGGCTGAGCACCAAGTTCCTTCAGGGTTGCTTCAGCCATTATCAGTACCGGAGTGAAAATGGGAGCAAGTGACGATGGATTTTATGACTGGACTGCCTTTGATCCAGAAGAAGCATGTTGCAATATGGGTGATTGTTGATCGGATGACGAAGACCACTCATTTTCTTCCAGTTAGGATGGATTACTCACTTGAGATATTGGCTGAGCTGTATATCAATGAGATAGTGAGGTTACATGGAGTTCTCGTTTCTTTGGTATCTGATCGAGATCCCTGATTTACATCGAGATTTTGGAGGGGTTTGTAGGATGCATTGGGTTCTAGGTTACATTTGAGTACTACTTTCCATCCTCAGACAAATGGGTAGTCAGAAAGAGTGATACAGATTTTAGAGGTTATGTTGAGGAGTTGTATCATCGATTTCACTGGGAACTGGGAAAGATTCTTACCACTAATTGAGTTTGCTTATAACAATAGTCATTAGTCCAGTATTGGGATGGTACCTTATGAGGCATTGTATGATAGGAGGTACAGGACACCTCTATGTTGGGATTAGAAAACTCGAAAGGGCAGGTTGGCGATAGGAGTGATCTTGTGTATGTTGGCTTTATGTTTGGTTGTTCCCTAATTTAATAAAATAGAGTTAATATTAAAATTGTTCTATGTGCACTGTTTCAAGTATTTAGCCAAATGTGGTAAAATAAATAACACAATAGCAAAAGGTGATGACAAATTAAAAAAGGAAAAGAAACATCTTTTATTATGCTCATTATTTTTCATCCTAACATTATTCTTTCTAAAGAATTAATAAAATATAAAATCTATGGTAGACGATAAGTCTGAGGTGTAGGCTAGCTTTACTTCAACTGATCCAAGAAGGCTTCAGTCAGACGAGGCATGTCTAAGCCAGGAGTAAACTTAGAACCTCGAGGCTCGGCTCCATACTGATGATCAAGCTGGTGAGGATAATAGCAAGTACCTCGATGAAGAGCAACAAGAGGAACATACATCAAATACATCTGAATGGTGATATGAGAAATCTCCCACCAAGGTACTAACCAACGGATGTCGACTGCAGCACGTGAGCGAATCCAGTCAGCCCAGTCGGCATATGAAGAAGCAGGATGGAATATTTTCCTAGTAGAGTGATGTCCCAACAGATATCTAGGGAAATCCATGGATGGAATGTCAAGCAAGTAGAGGGCTCTTAAAGCCAAATCTGTAAAGCCCACTAAAAAAATTTTAAAAATGATGATGCCCGTTAGGTTGAAAACCCACAAGGGCAGCCTAAGCAAAAGTGAGGGCGGTTCACTAGTCCCAAAAATCCACAAGGGTGGTCTAGGAAAAAATTAGAACAAATAAGAAAATAATAAGAAAAAGGGTCTGCTAAGTTGAAAACCTGCAAGGGCCACTTAGGCAAAAGTTAGGATAGCTCGCTAGTTTCAAAAACCCGTAAGGGCAGACTAGGTAAAAATTAGAGCAATAAAAATAAAAAGAAAAAGACCTAAATTGAAAACTCAAAAAAGCGGTTTAGGTAATTACCTATAGCAGCGAGGGACTTCTGGCCAGTCTCCTCATACATTCTAATTTGAATTCATCCAATCCAACTAGGGTCTCAGCCAAGATAACAGGTATCGGCGATAAGCCTCCTTCCATTTGATCCACGATATCCAATATTTGTGGATCGATGTCCCCATTGGAAGAAACAAGCAAGAATTGTCCAAGCAAGCATAGACAAAGCATGCATCCCCATGCCTTGGTGGGAGCCAAATGAGAAATGCAAAAGTCAATCAAGGGACCAAGCAGAATTTTCTCACCTCCAGTCAATTGCAAAACTTTAGGCTTTGAAATTTGAAACAACATTTGCATCTTTTGTTGAGTTTTAGAAATCAATATGGGCAATGCCATTGGTTGATTGCTTGGATATCCAAGGATAACCTCAAATTCTTCAATCATGGGACATATCTCAAAGTCATTTACCTTGAATGTCCTAGAATTCACATCCCAAAAGGAAACCATGGCATGAAGAAAAGAATAGTCTAATTGTAGACCCTTAATTTTTTACTCGGTCCGGTCCAATATATTTTAATTAGTCCAAAATAATTTTTGTGTTGTCCAATATATTTTAGTTAGTCCAAAATAATTTTTATGGTATCTTAATTAATTTTAATATTTATTTTAGTAAAAATGGTAAAATGAATAAATCTTGTGGGCGAAATCAATTCAAAGAATTCATCAAAGGTATCAACTGCCTTTGATTTGGTTGATCCAATAAGCAATTTTGGTGCAACCCCATGAAAGAAGGTTTGAATTCTAAATTTTTTTTATTTTTTTACAGTAGCAATTAATTCATCAAAGAACAAAAAATCCCAGAACCTTTAATTTAGTTTTTCTAAAGTTAAAAAATACTATTTCGTTGCTTTATTTTCCAAAAAACTTACAATTGCTACTTTTGTTTCTTTAAAATCTTAAAACCCTAATTTAACATGTTTCTTTTCAAAACCTTAAATTCAAATTCTGTTTCTTTTAAAAAGCCTTAAAAAAATCTTTTCTATTTATAAAAACTTTAATTCGTTTGGTTTACTTTCATAAAACTTCATAAAATAATCAAATTGATTTCTAAATTCTAAATACCAATTCATCACCCGAAACCCTAATTTCAAATCTTAAAACCCTAATTCAACTCCAAAACCTAAAATAGTGAACACTAACCCTTTTAAACCCTAAACCCTAATTTTTTATAAACCATAATCCTTAAAAACCTTAAAAATCATATAAACACAAATACTTTAACTTTACACAGTAGCTTAAAAACACAATGCAATAACCGAAAATCATAAATCATATTGTTTTAAAGTGTTCAAAACCCTAGTTTCATGTTTTCACCATTCAAACCTTAATTTGTTTAATCAAATTGTCTTAACAACCTTTTAAAACATAAAATCCTTAATTTATTTTAATTCTTTAAAAGTCACAGTAGCTTAAACGTATGAAAATCCAAAACCCTAAACATATGTAATAAAGAACCCTAAATAGAAACAGTAGCTATAATTCAGATTTTTATTTTCCTTATTTAATTCTATATTTGATTATGCTTTGATTTATTTTATATCTTTAATTTATTTAAATTCAATGCTTGGTTTATTTAATTTATCATGGATGGATGTTTATTTTCTATTGATGTTTAATACCTTTGATGAATGATTTACTTATGATGAATGGTTATTTACTTTTATTTCCAAATGTTGTAAAGGGGTATGTTTCCACTTGGTGGGTACCTCATTAGTTAAATATCATGTAATTTAATTTGCTTTTCTATTTTAGAACCTATGTAAAGGACATGTTTCTACCTTTTGGTGGGTGTCCTATTTAGGCATGTGATGTAAGGACATGTTTCCATCTTTGGATGGATGTCCAGTTATTTATTTTGCTTGGACCTTGCTTTGATTTTAATATAATGATGCTTTCTTTTAATTATTGTGTGTAATATGGATAATGTTGTAATATTTAAGAATGTTATAATATTAAGACCTGTAAAGGAGGCCGGTTCCAATGAACCGGGCGTTGTGGGGGTGCTGGGCCATTTCTCACCTTCCCCACACGTACCCAACTTTCCGAATCCATTAGGGGGTAGGGGATTCCTTAGGAATCGAGTCATCCACCCCTTTCTTTTTCCCGGACCGTCTGAGTGGCGACTCCATTTTCTCCGGACTTAGGTCCATGTTCTCTAAGGCCCCGAGCCTAAACAGTGCCGAAGTCGCAAGAACCATTCGACCGGGAGTGGGGGCAAAAAGCCCCGCTCACAGTGGCGACTCCACTGGGAATAAGAGAAGTTGATTCCGTTGGTCTTTACATTATTCTATTCATTCTTATAATGATATTATCCATTGCATCATCTTAGATTGCATCGTGTGTGTGAGTTAGGATGCCCGTGTTACCCGTGTTGTGTTATGTAAGGGATACCATACTTTCACTCAAGGTATGGAGATCGAGCATGGCATAACCACTCATAGCCTTGTACCATTTGGTATATACTTGCTATGGGAACCTAAACCTTTTTACCCAAAGACTAAAGCTCATGTAATTGGCCTAGTTACTTTCCTTAGGTTTTGACCCAAATGCATGTTCTTTGACTATGGTTCATTTATCTTGGCTTAAATCATGGCTTATTTGGTTTGTTCTTTTTCTAATATGACCTAAGTATATTGTAAGCTCAAAATAAATTTTTCTTTAAAGTCCAAAAGACCAAAGCTATTTTTAAAACTTTTCAAGATGGTCTTTGGACATAAGACTTTTCTAAAAACAAATCAAAAGTTCTTTGGCCCATGGCCCAAATACTAAGCCCAAAATCCATTTTTCTAAATGGGCTTAGAAACAAAACTATTTTCACCCAACCTTTCTTACAAAGAGCTTGCAAAAATATTGAGGTCAATTATGAAATACCAAAAATCAATTGTGGGCCTAGTTTACACTAAGAATAAATTAACCATGGGCTTGTTTTTGGCATGAATCATTAGTTACCTTTTTCAAGTGAGAAATCTATCTATAATAAACCTATTAATTTAGTTTTAATCCAATGTAGCATAAAAGCTACTATAGTTGGTTGAATGGATTAAAACCTAATTAATGGGAATTATTATAAACTAATTTCCATTTTTGAAAATATAACTATTGGTTAAAACGTCTGAGGGAATTATTTGAAAACAAGATACCCCATGTTGTTATTTTGTTAACCATATACCTAGGAAAAGAGACTCGCCATTCATGTGTGGATGTTATAAGGTTAGAAGGAACTTCCTAATTTTCTTTCTTCATTGATTGTTTGTGCATACATGCATACATTTCCATCTCATATCATTGATCCTCTCTAGCTCACAGCCCTGGATTATGATAGTTCAAAAGCCTATAACAATCCGACCTATGCCAGAGATGAAGTATCTAGCAACAATTCAATCACTTGCTCACCAAAAACAATGGAGCCCGAACAAATTCAAAGGATGGTGGATGAGGCCCTCAACGCCAAGATGGAAGAAATCAAAGAGGCCCTAGCTGGGACCATGAAGAACCAATTGGCTGCAATCTTAGAGAATCATGCCGAGGCATCTGCTAGCACTAAGAAACAAAGGACAAAGGGAAGACCAAAGTTAGTGAAGTGGTTTTTGATGATGAAAAGGTGATCATTGATGATGATGATGATTGGGCTCAATACTACCAAGATGTTCAAGAGAAGAAGAAAGAACCAAAGGTTGGTGAGAAAGCAACTATTGAAAAGACCGAGACATCCGATGTTGAAAAGATGATTGCTGATTCAGAAAAGAAATTTGAGAAGAAACTGAAAACTGAAGAGATGTCCGAGATCGATAAACTATTTGAGCTAGATGAAGAGGACCCTTATAAGTTCAAGATGCCATCTTTTGCAAAGTACAATGGCACCGAAAATCCTCATCTCCATGTGAAGTAGTACATCACTGCCATGCAGTCTGCCCGAGCTACTAAGGCTCAAATCCTAAGGTACTTTATGCTCTCATTGGACCCTGTTGTCCAAAACTGGTTCAATACCTTGGATGATGGAACACAAAAGAGTTGGGATCTACTTTACAAAGCCTTCATCCAACAATATGGATATAATGTTGAGTTAGAAGTTACTTTAATGGAAGTGGAGTCCATAAGGCAAAGGCCAAATGAGAATTTTGTGGACTATGTGAAGCGATGGAGAAATAAGGCCGCTTTACTCAAGAAGATGCCCGATGAATCCAATCAAATAAGGATGATTGTGAGAGGGGTGTTGCCTAATCTTCGTGAGAGGATGTCTCATACACTCATCCGTGATTTCAAAGACCTTCTCCAAGCTGGTTTGCAAATTGAAGAATGGGAAAGGGAGAAGAGCCGTTTTACAATAAAAAGGAACGAGAAAGGGTGCTATCAATCTGGTAGCCAAAGCATGCAAAAGGCCATCGGTGTTAATGCTACTAACCAAGGAACAAGGAGACAATTTTTGGAATTGGGAAAATTGATGTCTTGGGTTCTCAATAAGCTTCAAAGAAAGGGGTTGTTACAACCCTTAAATCCTCGTCCTTTGCCTAACCCTCTCCCACCTAATTTTGACACTAAAGCATTTTGTCAATTCCACCAAATGCAAGGGCATGACACAGATAGATGTGTAAGGTTGAGACATGAGATTCAAAATCTAATTGATAATGGAAAGCTACCCGAGCCCAACAAATCAAACACCAAAGACAACCCATTGCCAAAATTCAATAGGGTACCACCACCAGCAACCTTCATGATTGGAGGAGGTTTGCATGAGGACTTTGTCATGTCTTCTTTTCAAGATATGGGTGGAGAAGCAACCAAAGGAGAAGAGGCATTTGTCAAAATTGAACAAGCTATGATGGGTGGAGAAGTAACGATTTGTGTTGTTAAAGGGTTTTGGGATTCAAGTGATAGTGATGATGACATTATATCCAAGAAGGAGGAGTGGACTTGGTCCGAGCTCGAAGAAGATGAGGTGATGAACACTAGATTCAGTAATTCTTATGCAGGGCCACCACCTAAGGAGGTAGAAACTAATAAAGGAAAGGAAATTGAAGTAGAAGAAGATGATGCTGTGCTCAAGCAATTGAAAAGAACCCAAGCAAGTGTTAGCATTTGGGACTTATTAGCTACTTCTAAAAAGCACCGAGAAACTATGGCCAAAGCCTTGGCTAGCATGCCAATCTCTACCTCCATGACACCAGAGGAGCTGATCAACTTCATAAAAATTGGAGGGGTAATGAAATGTGAAGAGGTTCAAGAGAAGAGTGAAGTTAATATGGGAGCAGTTTCTTTTTCTGATGCGGACTTACCGGAGGAGGGGAGAGACCACATCCGCCCTCTCTTCATCAAAATAGAAGTCAAGGGGAAGAGGACTCCATGTGTAATGGTCCTCCATAAATTTTTGTCCACTTAAGATATTACCAAAGCTAGCCATGTCAACAAGAGATCTAAACCCAACCGAGGTGACAATTAGTGCTTATGACAACACTAAGAGGCATGCCGAAGGGACTTTCAAAGCGGCTGTCAAGGTTGGTCCAATTGAATCTATTATTGAGTTTGTTATTTTAGACATACCAGTTACCTTTGCCTTACTCTTGGGGTGACCATGGTTCCATTCTCTTGGTGGAGTTCCTTCCACCCTTCATCAAAAGATCAAGTTCCCCAACGGAAATGAGACAGTGGTAATTAAAGCTGAAGATAATGAGATTGTTAACGCTCTAATGATTGAGAGGCCTCTCAATGGTTTTCAAGTAGCTGCAATTTTTGATGATGAAGTAATGGATTCCAAAGTCTTGAATATGATGAAGAACATGAACTACCTTCCCGGAGCTGGTCTTGGAAATGGTAAGGCTAGTTTTACAAAGTTGCCAGATTTTAGAACTCAAACTTCCAAGAAAGGGTTGGGATATGATGAAGCCAATGATGTCCAGCCAAACAAGAATGAGAAGATGAGCTTCCCACCACTTGAAGAGATCTTTGTCAAAGCTTCAGATATGGGACCACTCCAAGGAAAGCCCGAGCCTATCATGTTCATAGGTAAGTTAATCCCAGGTTTTGAAATTTTTGCAGATATTGCCGAGCTAGTGGAGCAAGTGAAGAAAGAACTCACCCTGCCAACCAGCAAGGAATCCAATCCAAAAGAGAAGAATGAAGTTGTCCTGAAAACTGAGAAGACTCCGGAGGAGATTGCCACCCTGGTTGAAGAAAAGTTTGAAGACGTCCTGCTTTATGATTCTGAGAACAATTATTTTGATTTTGATTTTAATTTGTCTGCTTTGTATGAGGATGATGATGTTTTCTTTTCCAAAATAAATGCAATAAAGTCTAATTTTGCTTACTTGTGTGATGTTTCTCCTGATTGTTGAATACATTCAAATAGCAGTTACATGAGCATCTTTAATATTAATTCTGTTAACACACAATCATTAAATTTGGGAACAACTGAAAATCCTAAAAACATTAGCATAGCATCCGACCTTACTCCTGATGAGAGAGAGAGATTTGAAAAAATATTCAAAAAATATGAAGAAGTGTTTGCTTGGTCTTATGAGGATATGCCTGGTATAGATCGAGACATAGTCGAGATCATATTCTTACTTACACTCACATAAAACCTGTCAAGCAAAAGCTTAGGCGATTAAGACCTGAGTGGGCTGAATTGGTTAAAGAAGAGGTCACTAAGCAAATATAAGTGAAATTCCTTGAAGTGATAGAATATCCAGATTGGTTAGCCAACATAGTACCCGTGCCAAAGAAAGATGGAAGGATAAGGGTGTGTGTGGACTATAGAGATTTGAACAAGGCTTCCCCTAAGGATGATTTTTCTTTACCTCATATAGATGTTCTCATTGATAGTGTAGCCTCTAGTGTGCTACACTCATTTGTAGATGGATTTTTTGGATACAACCAAGTGTTAATGGCCCAAGAGGATGAAACCAAAACTGCTTTCATTACTAAATGGGGTATATTTTGTTATAGGGTGTTGCCGTTCGGCTTAAAGAATGCTGGAGCAACCTACCAAAGGATGGCCACCACACTATTTCATGACATGATGCAAAAAGAAGTTGAAGTATATGTTGATGATATGATGGCTAAATCAGACACAAGGGAGCAACAGTCCAAAACATAGAATTATTCTTTGATAAAGTTTTGAAATATAAGCTAAGATTAAACCCAAAGAAGTGTGTGTTCGGTGTTACCTCAAGTAAATTGTTGGGACATGTAATTGGTCCGAATGGCATTGAGATTGATCCTGACAAAGTCAAAGCAATCAGGGATATGCCAGCCCCAAATACGGAGAGAGAAGTTTGGGGATTCATTGGTAAACTGCAGTACATTAGCAGATTTATAGCAAAGCTCACAACAATCTGTGAGCCTATCTTCAAATTGCTTATGAAGAATCAGCCGGTCATATGGAATGAAGAATGTCAAAAGGCCTTTGAGCAAATAAAGGAGTATTTGTTGAATCCACCTGTTTTAAGACCACCTAAACCCGGCAAACCTCTTTTACTATACTTAGTAGTAGAAGAAGAGTCAATAGGAGCCATGCTAGCCCAAGCAGATGAGTCAGGGATTGAGCATGCCATTTACTATTTGAGTAGAAAGCTCCTACCTTATGAAATTAAGTATAGTATCATTGAAAAGACATGTATAGCCGTGGTTTGGTCTTCTAAGAAGTTGCGGTATTACTTTCAATCGTATAGTGTGCAAGCAATTTTCAGGTTGGATCCAATGAAGCACTTAAGGGAGACACCCTCTTTGATTGGGAAATATGGTCGATGGTTGATAATATTAGAGGAATTTGAGATCGAGTATGTAACCAAGAAAACAATCAAAGGTAGAGTGGTGGAAAAATTCCTGGCCCAACAATCATTACCAGAAAGCGAAGAGGTAATCTTGGAATTTCCAAATGAACATTTAGAAGTAATTGAAGTACAAGGGTGGAAAATGTATTTTGATGGAGCAGTAAAAGGAAAGGAGCAGGTTTGGGAATTATACTAGAATCGCCCGAAGGGGAACTCATCCCTTTAGCTGAAAAATTGAAATTTAGGGCAACCAATAATATGTTGGAGTACAAAGCTTGTATTTTTGGTTTGGAAACCCTAATGATAATGAAGGTGGATAAAGTGGAAGTTTATGGTGACTCATTGCTAGTAGTATCCCAAGTAAATGGAGAATGGGAGTTGAAAGAAGAAAAATTAAAACCATACCACCATTACCTGACCATGATGAAAAAGAACTTTAAGGAGTGTAGGTTTATACACCTATCAAGGGAAGAAAATCAGATGGCTGATGCCCTAGCCACATTGGCTTCGGTATGGGAAAACCCTGTTAGCTTATTCCTTAAGCCTCTAATCTTGAGCAGTTCATCAACTCCTTGCTATGAATATGAGACAATCATGGAAGTTGATACAAACCATGATGCATGGTATGATACTATAAGGCAATTTTTGGAGGAAAGAGAATACCCGCCAGGGGCAACAAAGAAAGAGAGAAGAGCCATAAGGCGGTGGTCATTGCAATACATCACCTTCCATGGGGAGTTATATCGAAGGTGGCCTGATGGGGTGCATTTGAGATGTTTAAGAAAGCATGAAGTGGAGCGCATCATGTCAGAAATAAATGCGGGAAGTTGCGGTCCGCACATGAATGATTTGGCCCTAGTTAAGATGATTATTCGACAAAGTTACTACTGGTTGACTATGGAGAAAGATTGTATTGAGTTTGTAAAGAAGTGCCAGCAATGTCAGATGTATGGTAACTTGAATCACATTCCTCCTGAAGAACTGCATTCAATGTCTTCACCCTGGCCATTTGCCGCCTGGGGTATTGACATGATAGGAGAGATACATCCGACAGCTTCAAACGGTCACCGATTCATTGTATTAGCAGTAGATTATTTTTCAAAATGGGTTGAAGCCAAATCTTTCAACAAACTGGGTGCAAGTCAAATGGCTAGATTTATTGAAAAGAACCTCATCTGCAAATACGGGGTCCCGCATAGTGTGATATATAGATAATGGGGTACAGTTTCAAGGAGCAGTTAAGGATTTATTCTCAAAGTACCAAATTCATCATCATAGATCCTCTCCTTATAGACCAAAGGCTAATGGTGCGGTTGAAGCAACAAACCAGATAATTAAGCAAATTCTGTCCAAGATGACCAAGACTTACAGGGATTGGTCAGAGATTCTCCCCTTTGCTTTATGGGGATATAGGACAAGTGTGCGAACACCTACTCGAATGACACCGTTCTCTTTGGTTTATGGGATGGAAGCAGTATTGCCAATTGAAATTGAGATCAAGTCATTGAGAGTAGTCTTGGAAGTTGAACTGCCTAAAACGGAATGGGTAGCAAGCATATACACACAGTTAGCTCTACTAGAAGAGAGAAGGTTAAAGGCACTATATCATCACCAACTATATCAAAAGAAGATAGCTCGAGCCTACAATAGAAGGGTTAAGGACAGAAAATTCAGAGTTGGGGATTTGGTGTTGAAGCAATGTAAGCCTAATGTATCTGATCCAAGAGGGAAGTTTAGACCTAGTTGGGAAGGGCCATATGTCGTGAAACAAGTCATGAACAAAGGTGCGGTGAAGTTGTCAGATATGGATGGGAACAAATTTATTGAGCTAGTAAACATTGATAGGTTAAAGAATTTTATGTATGAAAAAAAAAAGAGCTTGCTAGGTTGAAAACCCAAAAAGGTCAGCCTAGGCAAAAGTTAGAGCAGTCCGCTAGTCCCGAAAACCCAAAAGGGCGGGCTAGGCAACAATTAGAGCTAAATGAGAGAAAATCGTCAATTAGAAAACCCGAAAGGGCTAGTTGGCAACTGGAGTGATCTTGTGTATGCTGGCTTTATGTTTGGTTGTTCCCCAATTTAATAAAACAGAATTAATGTTAAAATTATTCTATGTGCACTATTATAAGTATTTGACCAAATATGGATGAAATAAATAATCATAATTGCAAAAGGTGATGACAAATTATAAATGGAAAAGAAGCATCTTTTATTACTTTAGTTATTTTTCATCCTAACAAAACACTTTTTGAATTGACAAATGTAAAATCTATGGCAGTCGATAATTGTAACGTGCAGGCCAGCTTTGCCTCAACCGATCCAGGTAGGCTTCAGTCAAGCAAGGCATGTCTAAGTCAGGAGCAAAGTCAGAATCACGAGGCTCAGCTCCATACTGACGGCCAAGTCGGCGAGGATCATAGCATGTACCTTGACAAAGAGTTGTAAGGGGAACGTACATCAAGTATGTCTACATGGTGATATGAGTAATCTTCCATCAAGGTATCGACCAACAGATATTGACTTCGGAGCGTGAGTGGATCCAGTCAACCCAGTCAGCACATGAAGAAGCAGGATGGAGTAGCTTCATAGCAGAATGATGATGTGGCATGTATCTGGCAAAATCCATGGATGGAGTATCAAGCAAACAAAGATGCTCCTAAAGCCAAATCTATAAAGAAAGAATTAAATTTTTTTAAAAAAAAGAAGAAGAAGTTCGCTACGTTGAAAACCCGCAAGGGCAGCTTAGGCAAAAATTAGGACTGCTCGCTAGTTTCGAAAACCCGCATGGGCGGACTAGGCAAAAGTTAGAGCAAGAAAAGAAGAAAAAAGAAAACCTAAATTGAAAACCCAAAAGGGCAGTTTAGGTAATTACCTGAAGCAGCAACGGACTCCCAGTCAGTCTCTTTGACAATCCTAATTTAAATCGGTTTATTCCAACTAAGGTCTCAACTAAGATCACAGGTGCCAGTGACAAGCCTCCTTCCATTTGGTCCATAATATCCAATACTCATGGATCAATATCACTATCGGAAGAAACAAGCAAGAATTGGCCAAGCAAGCAAAGACAGAGCATGCGTCCCCATGCCTCAGTAGGGGCCAAATGAGAGAGACAAAAGTCAATCAAAGGAGCAAGTAGAATTTTTTCACCTCTCATCAACCGAAGAACTTCGGGTTTTGGAATTTGAAATAACATCTGCATCTTCTATTGAGTCTTGAAAATCAATGTGGGTAACACCATTTGTTAATTATTTGGATTTCCAAGGATGGCCTCAAATTCTTCAATCAAAGGACATATTTCAAAGCCATTAATTTTAAATACCCTAGAATCCATATCCCAAAAGGAAGCCACGACATGTAAGAAGGAGTAGTCCAATTTAACATTTTGAAAACATTTTAAAACATCGAGTTTTGACCATGAAATTTGCTTCCAATGAATGGCATCCATATTCTTAAATAGAATTTTTATTCTCTTTAAATGATGCTCGGTCATGATGAGTGAATGGAGAAAAAAATTAAAATTGTTAAAGGGAGTCTTCACGTTGAAAGAGAGAGAATTTTGGTTTATGTATTAAAATATGGCATGAAGGGTGATTTATATAGAAGAAACAAACCTTTTCCAAAAGTGAAAAGGAGAAGATGATGGGAAAGAATAAGACCATATGGCATAAGGAAAGGAATTGGCAATGAATTTCCTTTACCACGTTGGATTTCATTTAGCAAAAGAAATAGATGTAAATTAATGATGTACTGTAAAAAAAAAGAGTTATAGTAAAGAGGAAAATTTTATTTTTTTTCATTATTATACAATATTTTACAATTGCTATATATCACTAAGAGGGTGGTGGTAAGTCACCAAATAAAGACTTGAAAAAATCATCGCCTGTTGGAGGAGGGGGAAATAACTCTTCCCGAGTCCGCCCGAAGCGGGAGCACCAAAACCCGGCAAATTACTCATCCCGGGATCACCCAAAGCAGGAGCACCAAAATCCCTATTATCTTAAAGTTTCGATCCTTCATGGAGATCATCAGAAGCAGACGAAAGGATCTCATGGTCATCAGTCTGGAGGCCTCTTAATGAAGAAACACTGGGATCCCTCATCCTTCGAAATCGGAAGTCTCAAAAATTTTGTTCGGATTCATGATATAAACTTTCAAAATGAGAAGCTTGCTGACGGCTTGCAGCCAACTCTTCTTGAAGTTTCTTATTTTGTTCTTCGAGCATCCACTGTGAGCCAAGGAGGAAAAGGTAAGAGCATACATAATCATGCATACACGTAGCATAAATTACCATGAAATGAGGAATGTACCAGGTAATTCAAGTCAATGCCTTACGGATGAGATGGCATATCTGGCAGGCTAAAATGAGCAAACAAAGGGGCGGTAAAAGAAGGTCCAGCTTCATGATCAAATGAGCCAACAGCCTGCAACAATCATCAAAGAATCAAAGAAAGAAAAGCAGTTGCAAGGGAAAAGTGGTAAAAGTTTTACCTGAGAAGTACTGGCCCCGAGATTTGGAATGGACTCTCTTGCATCTCCGTGATGTTCCTCTTCATTTCTACCCTCATTTTCGTCGGAAATCTCTCACACACCAACAAGAGATACATCAAAGTTCAAGAGTCTTATTTGAATAAAATGGGTATAAAATGGGCCCGGTAAATGGAGAAATGACTCGGCATCATAACCATACCAGGCCGACCACCATGCATCCTCCGGCATTGACATAATATTTAAAGTGTATTCCAGGATTTGCATTGGAAACCTCCGCTGCTCTGGACTGAGAAACCATTCATAAACTCTTTCCCCGAGAAACCAGCCACTAGACACTGAGCCAGCAATAATTCGGCGAGAATGTTGGAAAGACAGTGCATCCCTCTTCAAAGGAGACCAAATTCACCTGCAAAATAACATAAGGTAAGTAAAACTTTCATATAAAATTTAAATCATACTAATGTTATTTTACCTGGTCCCAGGTTAAGCGGCTCAATACATAGTTGTGCGTATGCACATGATGAGAGCCGGGAACGTTCACACGATTGGACAACCAATAATTTAATCTAGGATACCCGATTCTCTCTTGGGAAATACCGGGTACCCTCATGAGGTTATGTTCATATGCCCATACCTACAACAATGATAGTAAAGATCAAATTCATGCAAGAAAAGAGTGGAAATAACATTGGTGAAGGAAAAGAATACCTCGACAACCGCCATAAAGCCGACAAAAGACTTCTTGTTTCTGCAAAGCTTATCAAGACCATGGTAACGACACGTGAGAACAGCTTTGCCCCAGCCATAAGATGGTACCATTCTGAGATAAGAAAGGGCATTCAACACTGACAAGTGATAGAGAATTCAGTGCTACCTAAGATGGTCGACCCAAGCAGATATAACAAAAATCCTCGAGCATACTGTTCGGCCATGTCTCTACCAACCCGTCCTTTGTAGTTCATCCAATAACTACGAATTGGCTCAATTTTTATCTTAAATGGCCCTTTATATGATGGTTCCATACTAATTAATACCTGAATTTCTTCAAATGTTAAAATATCATTGGTCAGAGAGACCCGTTCACCATCATATCAAAGGCCGGTTATGGCAGTAAAATCGATCGGACCAATTGTCATCTCTCCAATGGGCAAGTGAAAAGTGTGGGTTGTATCCAACCATCGCTCTGCAAGCGCCTGGACTACGCTCCAGTCTATCTGATATTCCTCGAATGGCAATTGTAAGATGAACTGCTCAAAGCCGCAATCTCGGATAATCTGCCTTACCTGATGTGAGCGGGGATTTTTGCCCCCACTCCTGGTGGAATGGTTCTTGCGACTTCGACACTGTTTAGGCTCGGGGCCTTAGAGAACACGGACCTAAGTCCGGAGAAAATGGAGTCGCCAGTCGGACGGGCCAGGAAAAAGAAAGGGGTGGATGACTCGATTCCTAAGGAATTCCCAACCCCTTAATGGGTTTGAAAAGTTGGGTACGTGTGGGGAAGGTGAGAAATAGCCCAGCACCCTCACAACGCCCTGTTCATTGGAACTGGCCTCCTTTACAGGTCTTAATATTATAAAATTCTTAAATATAACAATATTATCCATATTACACACAATAATTAAAAGAAAGCATCAATATATTAAAATCAAAGTAATGTCCAAACAAAACAAAATAAATAAATGGACACCCATCCGAAGATGGAAACATGTCCTTACATCCCATGCCTAGATAGGACACCCACCAAAAGGTAGAAACATGCCCTTTACATTAGTTCTAAAATAGAAAAGCAAATTAAATTATATGATATTTAACTAATGAGGTACCCACCAAGTGGAAACATACCTCTTACAACATTTGGAAGTCTATATAAATTGATAAAAGTAAATAACCATTCATAATAAATAAATCATTCATCAAAGGTATTTAAATATCAATAAAAAGTAAACATCCAGCCATGATAAATAAAATAAACCAAGTATTGAACTTAAATAAATTAAGGCATATAAAATAAATCAAAGCATAATCAAATATAGATTGGAATAAAGCAAATAAAAAGTCCAAATTATAGCTACTATTTCCATTTAGATTTCTTTATCTCATGTGTTAAGGTTTTGGGAATTTCATGAGTATAAGCTACTGTGACTTTTTTTTGGAATTAAAATAGATTGAAGTTTTATGTTTTAAAAGGTTGGTAAGACACTTTGATTAAACAAATTAAGGTTTGGATGATGAAATCATGAAACTAGGGTTTTAGACACTTTAAAATACTTTGATTTATGATTTTCGGTTATTGGATTTCTAAGCTACTGTGTAAATTTAACCTATTTATGTTTTATGGTTTTTAATGTTTTAAAAGGGATTAGGGTTCATAAAAATTAGGGTTAAAGGTTTTGAAAGGGTTAGGGTTCATTATTTTAGGTTTTGGAGTTGAATTAGGATTTTTAGAATTTAGGGTCACGGTGATGCATAATTTTTAAGAATTTGGAAATCAATTTGATAATTTCATGAAGTTTTATGAATTTAAACAAAAAAAATTAAAGTTTTTATAAGTAGAAAAGATTTTTTTAAGGCTTTTTGAATGAAATAGAACCTACTTTAAAATTTTAAAAGAAACATAATTTAAATCTTAGTTTTGTTGAAAAATATGTTCAATTAGAGTTTTATGATTTTTAAGAAGTAAAAATAACAATTTTAAGCCTTTTGGAAGATAAACCAACGAAATAAGGTTTTTTGGCTTTAGAAAAACTAAATTAAAGTTCTAAGATTTTAACTTTTGAAAAACACAAAATCCTTGTTTTAGCTACTGTGAAAAAAAATAAAGAAATTAGAATTTCATACCTTCTTTTGTAAGTTGCACCAAAATTACTTCTTGGCTGAACAAGCTCAAAAGACCAGCCTTTTTACCTTTTTAATCCCTTAAATCGTGTTTCTGCTACTTTAAAATCAATTGAATTCAAGCTTTTCCTTTATGACTTTGGATTTTCTTTTTTTCTTGTCCCTCTCGGCCTCCCTTTTTTTAATTGCCTTTGGTCCTTATTTATAGTGGTTTGATGTGGTTTATTCCTAATTAGTTAAGGTAAGTAATATTAATAAAAAAAAAGAAACCGAAACCTAATTGAATTAGGTTTCGAAAAATTTACGTCGAAAAAATTGCGCTGCCGAAAAAAATTGCCGCAGGAAAAAATGCGCTGGCGAAAAAATTCTGCCGCAGTTGGCTGTGGCAGTGCTCTCAGAACAGGCCCGTAGCCATTTCGCAGGCAGAAAAATTCTGGGTGAGCTATTTCGCATGCAGAATTTTTCTGCGTGGGCCATTTCGTCGCGATGATTTTTTCGTCGCCGATTTTTTCGACTCTAATTTTTATTTTTATTTTTATTTTTTGACTTTTATTTTTTATTTATATTTTTTATTAATAAAAATTAGATACTGAAGCAAAAATTATTTAATAAAAATTATTTTGGACCAATTAGACAATAAAAATCATTTTAGACTAAATAAAACATATTGGACTGGATTAGGTCAAAAATTAAGGGTCTACACCCGAGAAGGCACTACATCGTACCATTGTCGGGCTTTGTAAATACACTCTCCAGCCCGAACAACACAATGATCATGCTAACACAGACCCAGGTAAGTTAATACCAGGTAAGTACATATTATTCTATCCACTTAAATTAATTTATTTTTCACAATAACAAATAATAACTAAAAAAACAACAAAAAATAAAAAATATAATAAAATATAATAAAATAAAAAAATCAAGAAATAAAAAGGGAAAAAATAATTACCTCGCTCTTTTGATTGGAACTGCGATGGAGCGGCATCCCGGCTAGTATATCTAAATTTTCAACTTCATGATGCCGAATAAACTCTAATAACTCGGCATTAGAATGAGTCCCTGACCTTGAAGCATGCATTGTTTTTGAAAAATATATGCTAAAATTGAAAGAAATTTGAGAGAATTATGAAATTGAAATCGTGCTGTAAAATGAAATGAAGGAATGATGGGTTTTTATAGAGAAACGGTAAGCAAAAAAATAAATTCAAAACTGTTTCATGAATAGTAAATTTACTATTTATAAATAGTAAACTTTACTATTGATAAATAGTAAATTTACTGTTGATGAATAGTAAATATTACTATTAATAAATAGTATTACTATTTATGAATAGTAAATTTTACTATAATTACTATTGATGAATAGTAAAAATACTATTGACAATAGTAATTACTATTTGATACTATTTGCGAATAATAAATTTACTATTGATGAATAGTAAATAGTGCATTAACAGTGATTACATAATAAATAAATAGTAAATTCAATTATTCACTTTAATCATTCAAATAATTGCGGGTATATAAATATTTTTACACCCAGAGGCAATAAGAAGACATATGCATAAAAATTAGCCAAACTTTTTGAAATAAAAAGAATTTATTAGCTCGGGTCCAGAACCCAAATTTTCCTTAGGTCCAGAACCTAGAATTATTTTTGAGCCCAGAACTCGAACCGGGTCCAGAATCCAAATTTTTCTTAGGTCCAGAACCTAGAATTATCCTTGAGTCCAGAACTCGAACCGGATCTAGAACCCAAATTTTTCTTAGGTCCAGAACCTAGAATTATCCTTGAGTTCAGAACTCGAACCGGGTCCAGAACCCAGATTACCATTAGGTCCAGAACCTAGAATTATTTTTAAGTCATGAACTTAGCTTGGGTCCAGAACCCAAAACCTCCACCATCTCAAAAATTAAGTCTTGTTGCTTTTCACTCTCTTTCATTAAAGTTTCAAATCATTCAAGCGAAATGGCCCGCCTGTAGAAAATCCTACGAGCGAAATGGCCTTCGCCCGCCCGCAGGCACACCTCGCCCGCAGCTACCGCAGTCAGCTGCGGTAGGTTTTTTTGCCAGCGCAATTTTTCCTGCGGCAGATTTTTTTGCCAGCGCAATTTTTCTGCAGCAGTTTTTTTTGCCACTGAAATTTTTCAACGTAAATTTTTCGAAACCTAATACAATTAGGTTTCAGTTTCCTTTTCTTATTAAATATTGTATGCCGTGAGTAACTAGGAAAAAACCATAAAAAACCTCTATAAATAACAACACAAAAAAGAGGAAAAGTAATCAGAAATTAGGGACAAAAAAACTTCGAACAAAGTGGAAATCGAAGTGATTTTTTGAGAAGCCGAAAATCAATTCAAAGAAAACTGGGAACTAAGCTAATTTTTTGAGAGAGCCGAAAATCAATTCAAAGAATTCATCAAAGGTATCAACTGCCTTTGATTTGGTTGATCCAAGAAGCAATTTTGGTGCAACCCCCGAAAGAAGGTTTGAATTCTAAATTCCTTTTATTTTTTTACAGTAGCTTAATTCATCAAAGAACAAAAAATCCCATAACCTTTAATTTAGTTTTTCTAAAGTTAAAAACACTATTTTGTTGCTTTATTTTCCAAAAAACTTACAATTGCTACTTTTGTTTCTTCAAAATCTTAAAACCCTAATTTAACATGTTTCTTTTCAAAACCTTAAATTCAAATTTTGTTTCTTTTTAAAAGCCTTAAAAAAAATATCTTTTCTATTTATAAAAACTTTAATTCTTTTGGTTTACTTTCATAAAACTTCATAAAATTATCAAATTGATTTCCAAATTCTAGAAACCAATTCATCACCCGAAACCCTAATTTCAAATCCTAAAACCCTAATTCAACTCCAAAACCTAAAATAATGAAAACTAACCCTTTTAAACCCTAAACCCTAATTTTTTATAAACCCTAATCCTTAAAAACCATAAAAATCATAAAAACACAAATACTTTAACTTTACACAGTAGCTTAAAAACACAATGCAATAACCAAAAATCATAAATTATAGTGTTTTAAACTGTTCAAAACCCTAGTTTCATGATTTCACCATTCAAACCTTAATTTGTTTAATCAAAATGTCTTACCAACCTTTTAAAACATAAAATCCTTAATTTATTTTAATTCTTTAAAAGTCACAGTAGCTTAAACTTATGAAATCTAAAACCCTAAACATATGAAATAAAGAACCCTAAATGGAAACAGTAGCTATAATTTAGATTTTTTTTGCTTTATTTAATTCTATATTTGATTATGCTTTGATTTATTTTATATCTTTAATTTATTTAAATTCAATGCTTGGTTTATTTAATTTATCATGGATGGAAGTTTATTTTCTATTGATGTTTAATACCTTTGATGAATGATTTACTTATGATGAATGGTTATTTACTTTTATTTCCAAATGTTGTAAAGGGGTATGTTTCCACTTGGTGGGTACCTCATTAGTTAAATATCATGTAATTTAATTTGCTTTTCTATTTGAGAACCTATGTAAAGGACATGTTTCTACCTTTTGGTGGGTATCCTATTTAGGCATGTGATGTAAGGACATGTTTCCATCTTTGGATGGGTGTCCATTTATTTATTTTGCTTGGACCTTGCTTTGATTTTAATATAATGATGCTTTCTTTTAATTATTGTGTGTAATATGAATAATGTTGTTATATTTAAGAATGTTATAATATAAAGAACTGTAAAGGAGGCCGGTTCCAATGAATCGGGCGTTGTGGGGATGCTGGGCCATTTCTCACCTTCCTCTCACATACCCAACTTTCCGAACCCATTAGGGGGTTGGGGATTCCTTAGAAATCGAGTCATCTACCCCTTTCTTTTTCCCGGTCTGTCAAGGTGGCGACTCCATTTTCTCCGAACTTAGGTCCGTGTTCTCTAAGGCCCCGAGCCTAAATAGTGCCGAAGTCGCAAGAACCATTCCACCGGGAGTGGGGGCAAAAATCCCCGCTCACACTAATTTAAAATTTTGAAAGCACTTCAAATTATTAATTTGTGACCAAGATATTTGCTCCCAATGAATAACTTTTGTATTTTTAAATAAATCTTTAATTTTATTCAAATTAAGTTCTGTCATTGTTGAAATTAAAGAAAAAAAATTTGAAAGGGATTTTTTATACTGAAACAAAATTTTGTAGAGAATTTATTGGTTTTCTTTGGGAATTATAGCATTGAAAGCAGCTTTATATAAGGGATTACTTTGTCCACTGAGGTTGACAAGGAAAGAGCAATAGTTTGGGCCAAGACGGGAAAGGAAAGGAAATTTAAAAGATTTTGAGTTGCCACATTACATTTGGATTTTACAAATCAGGGGTGCTTTAGGATTTTGAATTGTGAGAGTGACTTCTGTGTATACTATAATAATAATAATGATAATACAAAATGATAAAAGAAGGAATAGTTAAAAGTTACAGTAAAAGTAAAATTTATTATTATTATTATTATTATTATTATTATTATTATTATTATTATTATCATCATCATTATTATTATTACTACTTATTATTATTATTATTGTCAATATTAGTAATAATAATACAATATTTTCTCAATTAATACAATGATCATTGAGAAGGAGGAGGTGGTCCATAATCAAACAAAGCTTTGAGAAAGTCATCGCCTGTTGGAGGAGGAGGCATATCATCTATCCCAAGTCCACCTGGAGAAGAAGCACTTGAATCTCTATTACCCTGGAATTCAGGCCTATAGCAGTAATCATCTGGAGTAGATGAAGGAATCTCATGGTCATCAGTTTGGGGTCCCCTAGAAGATGAAGCACTAGGATCCCTCATTCCTTAGAACCGAAAGTCTCAGAAGTCTTGCTTCGACTGATGATATAATCTTTCAAGATGGGCGATCTGTTGGCGGCTAGCAACTAACTCCTCTTGCAGTTTCTTATTTTGCTCCTCAAGCATCAGCTGTGAGTCAGAAAATGAAAGGGTAAGAGCATGCATAATCATGTAAACATATATAGCATAAATCATCATGAAACAGGGTAACCCACAAGGTAACTCGTATCAGAGCCTTATGAATGAGAAGACACTTTCGGTTGGTGAGAAGGAGTAAATGGAAGGACAATAGAAGAAGGTCTAGCCTCGTGATCAAATTAGCCAGCAGCCTGCAATAATCACGAGAACACTCAAAATAAGTTGAAAAGGAAGCAATTGCAATAATAGAATGACACATATTTACCTTAGAGGTTCCAACCTTGGAATAAGAGATAGATTCTCTCTCCCCCTCTTCATCACTGGTTTACTCATCAATTTCTTCTTCCTGCTTAGGATATCTCGGTACACTAATAGGAGACACATTAAAGTTCAAGAGCCGTGTTCGAATGAATTGTGTGTATGATGCGCCCGGTACACAAAGATAATCTTCAACATCATAGCGATTCTGAACTAACCGCCATGAATTCTCCGGCATTGATGTAATATTTAAAGTATACATTGGACAGTTCATCAGGACCCTCCACTGCTCAGGACCAAGGAACCAATCATACACCCTTTCCCTGAGAAGCTAGCCACTAGACACAAGACCAACAATGATTCAATGAGAGTGCTGGTAAGGCAGTGCAACATTCATAAAAGGAGTCCAATTCGCCCACTCTTCAACTTTCCACCAAGCCAAGTCGATCTGTAGGATGACAAAAAGTAAACTTTTACATAAACTATAAAGCATGCTAATACTATTTTACTTGGTCCCAGGTTAGGTAACTCAAGTGATAACGTTGGGTGTGCACATGATGAGAGCTGAGAACTGCTGTGCGATCGGACAACCAAAAACCTAACCTTGGATATCAGACTATCTCTCGAGAAATATTAGGCACCCTCACTAGATTGTGCTCATAAGCCCATACCTCTAATAACAATGGAAATCAAATTCATGCGAATAAATGGGTTGAATTAACAATGGCAGGAGAGATAGTACCTCGACAATCACCATGAAGCAAATGAAAGACTTCTTATTCCTACAAATCTTGTCTAGACCATGATATAGACAGGCAAGGCCAGCTTCACCCTAGCCGTAAAGTGATACCATATCCATTTCAACAAAGGCCCTCAACACCGACAAATGGATGGCGAATTCGGTGCTGCATAAAATTATCGACCTAAGCAAATACAGCAAAAATCCTCGAGCATATTGTTTGGTTATTTCTTTACAAACCCATCCATCATAGCTCATCCAATAACTTCAAATTAGCTCAATTATTACTTATTTTAATATTTGTTTTAATATTTAATATTTATTTTATTTATTATTATATATATATAATATAATAAAAATTAAAATCAGATAGACCAATCGGTAAGTAGCACGCGGCAAGCCAATTCGCCGCATGTCGAAAGGCGGCGAAATGGCCTGCCCTAATTTCCCGCAAGTGTAACCTTCGGTGAATTGGTCAATGCCTCGCCCAACCTCGCAAGCGCTCACCCAACCTTGTAGGCCCTAGCCTAACCTCGTGTCCTATCAGCCTGTGCCAGCGCGTTGGCCGATTTTTGCCAAAACTCTATTTTACTCGAAAACTTCAATTAATTTCCTAAACAGTTTTAATTTCCTTAACATATTAGGTTTTATTTTAAATTCTTAAAAATAGTAGTTTTAAACACAAAAAAAGGGGGATGGCAAAAATTACTCAAGAATTATTATCGGACTCTTGATCTTTGAAGCAACCCGAATCAACAAAAAATAAAAAGAACACTCCAATTCACAAGGCAACAAGGTTGTGTTGTCTTGATCAAAGCTTCCTCAGAATTCCAACAGTGCAATTGTGGTGGAGCCAACAAACGATGGTATTTTCTTAATCAATTCATTATAACATGCTTTTAATAGTTTTAATGTGGAACATGCATGATCTTTATTTAAAATTGAATCTAGTAGCCTATTAGCATAACTTCTTCCAAATACATGATTATTTAGTCAGCATGCTAATAGCTTTGTTTAATGTTTTTGTGATGTCACTTAATTTTTCTCAAATATTTTTTAGCACTAGCTTGTTTTTTCTAACTTCAAAGCTTTGATAATTATTCTTATAAATTCCAAAACCCTAATTTATTTCTTCCTAAACCCTAATTGCATGGTACGAGCCCTAAACCTTAATTAAATCTATTTTCAAAATCTTTACAACAACCTAATAGTTAAAAAATAAATATAACAATATTAATTTCTCTAAACTCTAAAACCCTAGTTTTTAATATAAACCCTAAAACTTTAGAACCCTAAACCCTAATTGTATTTCCCTAAACCATAATTCACAGGCCGATTCCAATGAACCGGGCGATGTGGGGGGTGCTAATCATTCTCATCTTCCCCACACATACCCAACTTTCCAAACCCAATAGGGGGTTGGGGATTCCTTAGAAATCGAGTAATCCACCCCTTTCTTTTTCCCAGCCCATCCGGATGGCAACACCATTTTCTCCGAGTTTAGGCCCGTGTTCTCTAAGGCACTGAGCCTAACAGTGTTGAAGTTGCAAGAACCATTCCACGTGGTAGTGGGGCAAAAATCCCCGCTCACAAGTATATCTATGCATCATGATTTGAATAAATTTACTAGGTGAGGGAGTTATTCTGTTGCATTGAGTTGTGTATACATACTTAGAGAGGGCTTCTGCTTAATTATGAGTGTCTAGGTCCTAGTCCATCTTACAACATGCTTTGATGAACTTTTGAGGTGAAATTGAACTCTACTTATTTAAGGGAGAGATGATCTAGGCATTGTTTGGTAAGCCAAGAACTAGTATCTGCCCTATTAACATCAATCCCTAGTTTGTCCCTTTAAGCCTTTATTAAATTTTAGCTTGCTTTTCATTGGCTTATAAACCCCAATGACCTACCCTGAGTTGTTGTTACACTTTTGACAAGTCTAATGATCACTGAATTACCAAAGGGGAAGAAGATAAAAGAGAATGATATATAGTCAAGACTATAGAGATAGTTGAAGGACACCTGAATTAGACCTAATATCGTAAACTTATTGAGATAAAGTCAAGGAAATAAAGGATTCATCCTCATTAAATCAAATTTGTGTTGTTCCATAGTTAGAAGCATTGGGCAGTATCAACAAGAAGGCTCTCTTAGAGCTAAAAAGAAGAAGAAATAAAGAGAAAAGAGAAAAAGAAAAAGAAAAACAAAATAACAAAAGTTTGAAAGAGTAATTTAGAAAGCCAACAAAGTTCTTTTTACTTGAAACAATAAAAGACCTCTACTTAGCCTATGAGAAGAAGTTTGACTTTAATTTGTCCAGCCTAACCAGAGATTCAGCCAAAATCAGATAAAGACCATCTAGTTCATCAAACCCATCACACCTCCTATTCAGTAATCTTGAAAATCCTGTACTTGATAGTCCTACAAAGAAAAATGATAAAATGATAAAAGAGGGAAAAGAAAAGAAAAGAAAAGAAAAAGCAAAAAAAAAAAAGAAAAAAAAGAAGAAAAGGAAAAGAATGAGGGTCTCAAACTTTTTACAATGGTAAAGACTATCCTAATCAAGATCTAGATTAATGCCAAGAAGATGGAAGAACATTCAAAGCTCTATCTCACTACAAAAAAGCCTTAAATAGTGACAGACTTTTGTAACGGAACATTTTATTACAAATTTGTAACAATATTGTAACGACATAGTTATGGACAACTAGATTAGCGATAAATATTAACGACAAAGAAAAATATAGTCAAAAATATTGGCGGCAATAATTTTGTAACATAATTCTAACAAATTAGAGACACATGTGTAAAGGAATTTGTTACAAAAATAGTTATGTTACAAATGTAAGGCGTGAATGTGGTGCAGAAAATTTTTGACTAATTTATGAGAGAAATAGGCATAGCTAATAACAACACCATTACATTCGTCGCTAATTTTTTACTTAAAATAATATTTATATTCAACTCAATTAGCGACACAAAAATATATAGCAATTAGAGACGGATTAGTTTTGTTGTTACAAATAGCAACGAATTGTTTCATTTTCGTTACTAAATCAATGAAAAAATTTAGTATTTTCATTGCTTGTAAAATTGATAAGAAAATGTTGTGATGATTTTGTTTTTGGTCGCAAAGTCTGTGACAAGTATTAAAAAAATGTTTTAGGCTAGTAGCAGTGTTATTTAGTGTTATAACGATAGAAGTTTGTTTGGCATGAAAAATTGAGATGGGTTTTTAGTTTGCATTACAATTAACAATTAAGGGTATTTCTGTCATTATGTATAATATATAAGCCCCACTTAGAATTTTTTCCTCCCAATTTTTTCATCTTTCCCGCTAGTCTCTATGTTTTTTCCCCGCCCCAATTTTCATTTACATTGTTTCTCCTTTGAGTTTTCCTTTTTTATTTCTCATTCTCCATTTCCATCTCTTCTCCTTTTCTGATTCTCCATCTCTTCTCCATCTCTTATCAATAATATATTCTCTGGGAAAAAGTATGTTTTTCTTCGGTGCTGATTTTGGTAAATATTTCTTTTCAAATTTTTTTAATGTTTTCATTTTAATTTGTTTGTTTTTGTTATATGGATTAAGTATGTGTTTTTTATTTGGATTTTATTTTAGAGCTTATTAAGATTTACGATTTTAGGGATTTTAAAAATTTGGGATTTTTAGTGTTGGGTTTTAAAGTGTAAATTTTTTTATTGTATTACTTGGTACATTTGGGAGTTTTGATGAACCTGTTGGGTTTTAAGGGGTTTTTTTTTTAAAGTGGGTTTGTAGATTTTGTTGTCTTTTTTTGGGTTTTGTTGCGGTGTTTAAATTTATTGAAGTGGTGGCATTGTTCTTGGCTTTTTAGAAGGGTCTTTGAATATGGCGTTTCTTGTAGAGACATGCTAGCTAAGTGTCTTTTATATAAATCTTTACTAATACAAAATTGTTGTTGTGATTTTCTAGAAATGCAGATGTTTGTTATTAGTGGTCTTTAATAAAACACACAGACACATAGACACACATAATATCACTTGAAGTGTTTCTATGTTAAAGGAATGTTTCTTTGAATTTGAATTTTGTTCTTTTTCTCTTTTGCCTCAGTTTAGGGGACTTCTAACAGCTGGGATTCTTGCCTTCTCTGGGACGTAAGTAAACATTTTTTTGCTCTTTCTTTTTTTTTGTTGTTAAATTGGTTTTGTTTGCTTAAATTAATAAATACATTTTTTCTTTCAAAGCGACTACTTATGCTAAATGAAATTTGAAATGGTTTGAACTACCATTTCTTTGATTTTTAATATCAGATAACAAAATTTTAATAAATATTATAAAATTGAGACAAGACAAAGTAAACAAAGAATGTGATATTTGAAAGTTGGCTTGCTTATTTAATTCATGGCCTTTATGGTTTTAGTAATCCTTGTCATGTTCCTTGAATCTTACATTGAAAAAGTTTTAGGAGCAAAGTTTACTGCAAGGCAAAAGTCCACTTCATGACTGCAATAGGAGAGCTTTTTTTTAATGAAAAAAATTATAGTTTGTCCATTTTTTTTATCATGTTTATACCATTTAATATTTAAATTAATTTATTGAACACTTGGGCTGCCATTACAAGTTTATTGACTTCGAAAGGTCCAGGCAATTTGTTGAAATGAAGAAAAATTTGACTGGTCATTTGGTTTATAAGGTCCATGAGTTGACATTGTGATGTCTGTTATGGCCAAAGTCTTTAGGACAAGTTATCTTGTAAACTAAGGTTAAAGAATTATCAAAGTTATCTTGTAAACAAAGGTTAATGAATTATCTCATTAAGTAATGGGATAGGAGTGAGTAATGTAGGTATTAATTTTAGAAATTGATATGCTAAAATGGAATAGCATTCAAAATATAGGAAATAGATATTAAGACATTGCTCCATTATATGGTCAAACAATTTGACTGTCTAATTATGTTTTCTTTACTTCTTTACTTGACTTTTATCCAAGTTCTAGCATTCTTATACTAGGCATTAACTTGTCTATGGGTCTCATTCTTCTTATGCAAAGTGTTAATTAAATAATTATAGTGCATGTTTTTACGATTTTTAAACAAATAAAAACCAAACTTGTGCAGTGATAAACCTTCAAACATTTATATATATATATTTATATTATTTTCTTTTAAAATGCAACAGCTCAACTGATATATGTATACACATTGTTTTCCATAAACAATATAGTTATTATATGTATATACTTTGAAAAAACCCAGCACCTGTTATATATATATACTTTGAAAAAAACCCAAAACCTGTTATATATATATATACTTTGAAAAAATCCAGCACCCCAATTGAAAATTTTTATTAAGATTTAGTTCAATTCCTTCCCTATAATACATGTTTGCTATGTTTGTTTGATTCATTCCATATTTAAATGAAATTTAGTTTCGTTCTTATGTTTTTAAAGTAACAGCAACCATTTGCAGCCCTTACTAATTTCATTCTAAGTTTTTGATCAATTTTTACATAAGATAGGTTCTGCATAAACATATAAGCATGGATCCTTTATGTCTTAAATGTTATATGTTGATTATTCTTTATTGGATTGTTCTAAATTTTTTATTTAATTGATAAAAATAGACATTGGTTTATATTTTTAACTCATAAGAGCAAGGTTAAGATGGCTAATTAAGGATATGTGACTTAGTTTGGAATACTCACCAATTCCTCCTTTTTGGCTTCCTCTTAGCCTATTGCCTTCTCTCTCTCTCTTCTTTTTTTTTTGTCTGATGCTTGTAGCACTTTCTCTGAATGTATGAAGATATATATTTTTTGTAAAGATATATTTAGATTACTTCCTTCCTCTCTCTCTCTCTCTCTCTCTCTCTCTCATAATGGTAGCTAATTTTGGTGGAAGAAATGAAAATTTTCTTTTATATATTCCAAGTTGAATTGAAATTTTATTTTTTCTCTAAAGCTCAATTTGAGGGACGAAGATTTAATTTGCACGAATATATTCCTTTGTATTTTTTTCTTTTTGTTAATTTCAAATGCTAATATTTACTGATTTAGTTTTGATGTTTAAATTTTGCAAAATTTGTGATAGTTAAGGCAAGTTTACATTACATCATAAGTATTGTAAGTTTTGTTAACTCATTTGTACCTTTTAAATATTTATTTTATTTTAGAATAAGCTATTATGATTTAAGGATATTTCCAAGTGCTTGTGATCAATTGTTGATTGATGAAGTTGAGGGTATAAGGTGGGAAATGCTGGGAGTGTTATATTTGATGAATCTGTCATTTATGTTATGACTTTGTGCATATATATATATATATATATTTCTAAGAGTCGCCTTAGTTTTCTTATTTCCCATCAATCTCCATTACCATCTTTCTAGTTTCTTCTCAATCTTTGAATTTCATAATTTATTGTAAAGTTCCCCATAGATGGCCTATTTGGTAATATGCTAAGGCTAAACTAAGCATCACTGAATTGTCATTATTTGATAGTTTAAAATTTAAGATTACAAAATTTATATCTTACTAAGATTTAGCAATTTAAAAATTTACTAAGCATATAGACCATGTATTCTCGAATGGATTAGGTAGAAGCAATAAGGATGTGTATATATAATGTGATACATGATGACATACTACCATATAAGTAATTGATATTTGGTTTTGTTTTTTATTATTGTTGGGATATTATGGTGATTACCACTCTATTCCCTTAGACCAGATTAGTAAGAGAGCGAAAATAAATGCGGAATAATAACACAGAATTTGATAACGGAGTTCGGCCAATTATGCCTACGTCTCCGGAGCTGCTGCAGACTTCTATTAAGGAGAAAATACAATGTGTTTACAAACACTCACAACCCTCACTCAATTATGAACAAGAATTTTTCCTCACAAAATTCTCTCAAAGACACTCTCTTCTCTTTACTTCTTCAATTTTTGAGGTGTATCTTCCAAATGAAGTGGATGGGTTTATATAGGCTTCAAAAACATGGGTTGGTGAAATTAGTCAATAAATTAGGCACCTCCATTTTTGACTTTAACAATTCCCCAAATTTAGGCACCTCCACTTTTGACAATGTCCTAAATTAGGCACCTCCATTTTTTACAATCCCCTTAATTAGGCACCTCCATTTTTTGTCAAAAATGGTTGGTGCCTACTTCTTTGACAATCTCCCACTTGAAGACTGATTTCAATCTGTCTTCACACCTTGATCAATGCAACAGCTCTTCTACGACCTTGATTGTAACACCCCTTCCCGACCTACGTGTGTAAGCTGAGTAGAGGCGCCACCCTATTCTAATGTTGCTACCACTTTTACTTAGTCAAATTTTTGTTCCGATTTTTATAGAAATTTTGCCATAGTTTTGCCTAAAAATTCAATCCCAAGTGTCGACAAAACTGGTTTTTTTTTTCTAATTTTTGAAAACATTTTTACACAAACCAATGCAAACAAAATCATTCTCAGTACACTTCCAATAAATCCCCCTTATAACCTCAACTACAACCTGCAAAAGGATTTACACTTCTAGTACAAAATAAAGTAAAGGTTTATTATGAAATACAGCAGATAAAATCTTTGTTCACTATGCAACGGAAAGTAACAATATTTACAAATTCATATACATCAAAACTCAAGTTTTACAACACATAAAATTTATACATGTTTGGCAGTCAGTCTTCGATCTTAAAGCCCAATATTCAATCTTCAAAATCTAGGCTCGACTCGGCCTAGAGGAACTCTCTGGTTCTTCCTTGTCACCTGCGCGAAGAATCACATTCGCGCTAAGCCAACGGCTTAGTAAGATAAAACATGCTAATGGTATGCTTTAATGTAATGCAATGCCACATATGTTATTGATAAGATCAATATCATAAATATAAAGTTAACCACATAATTATGCATTTCACAAATCATAGTCATATGAGCATACCACATTTCAACATCTTTCCACATTCAACATTAATCAATCATACTCAATAACCAACATCTCATTTCATTAACTCATAACATTATTTAGGACATTCATATAACCCTGACACCTATGGGCCCAACAAGTATTTAATACGATATTCAGAGTTCAGAGTTACTGCTTTGGTTCATAGTCACAATAATCACGCCCGTAGGCAAGTGTAACAGACCCAGTCTCTTGGATCATCAACTCAACACATATGAGGAGATCCTCAACCCGGCAAGACTGTTACAAATCATATATCTCATAGTGTAACAGACCCAGTCTCTTGGACCATCAACTCAACACCTATGAGGAGGTCCTCAACCCGGCAAGACTGTTACCTGTCATCATTTCTTAGGCATGCCACCCAAATCCAGAACTCTGAAACTGAATAACATATTAAACAAACAATTCATTTCCATTCTCAATTCTCATCACATTTAGGCAAACATGCCTTCTTTCTTTCAATTACATCATCTTAGCCAATAACAATGGCTTCACATTTCATTTCACAATATAACATCTCATTATTCAAGTATATATATATATATATATATCTCATCCATGATCACATTATATCTCACATAGCATCATTCATAAATATCAACATTTCATACCACATTACTCATGAAACACATTACCATTCACAATGCACAACATAACATTGTTCAATCTCAACAATGCAATTAGGGCAAAGAACAATTGATTATAACATTCATTGATTCAAGTGTGTTTAAAGTGTTTAGGGTTAGGTTTAAGGACCAACCTACCTTTGGAAAACCAAAGCAATGCAAAAAGAACAAAGAATTAAAACCCTAACCATAAATAGTACATTCTGGTTTTAAACTCCATTTTATCCTTATTTTGAAAAATTGTATAAAATAATCTACTTGACTAAAAATTCTAAAATTTTTACAGAATTTAGTTTTGTATCTTAAAATCATCCCTTTAAAATTTCAGATCAAACTGAACACAAAATCTTGGTCAAATAGTTCACCTAACCAGACTGCCCCAATTGCCCTGCATCCTGGCAGCAGTTCTGAACTTTGTGAATTCCATAAATCAAATTCAATCAACGTGGTTCCAAATTATTTTTCTCAAATACTAGACTCACTAAGCAACAACATATCCAAAATTCGATTGGATATGATTTTTCTACATTTTATTAAAAATCACGAAATATAGCTGTCCCAGTTAAGGTACCTGCTGGAACAGGTCTAATGAAAATAATCTTTCTAAACTCATAACCATTCCAAAATCGAATCAACATATTTTTCAGTCATTCTACACTCATAGAGGCACAACATATCAAAAATTCACTTCAAGAACATTTTTCTATAATTAATTAAAAATCATACAAATCACAGCCTTTACTAATTGTAAAACAGAAACAATTTCACTAAACACAACTCTTACTCAACACAATCACTTCCAACACCTTCACCAACTCAACTTCTCATCATCAAACCAACAAACCCTAATTCCTTTCTCACACCACTTCAAAAGAATTGAAGAAATTAAAGAAAAGATCTTACCTCAAATGAAGAAATCTACAAATCTTTAACCAAAACCCTTGTTTCTTTCTTCAAAATGCTTCAAACCTCAAGATCACCTCTCTTTCTCTCTTTGTCTATGGAGAATCCGGCCACTTCAAGAAAGAAAGAAGAAAATGCACAAGTCAAACACCTTTTCTTCTTTTAATCTCCACCATGCATCTTACAAGGAAAATTACCAAAACACCCTTAACCATATAACTAACTCTTTGTCTCATATAAGCCCTTTATAGTAATTTCATTAACAACCAAAAATATCTTCTTCCACTTAACCATCACCTTGACTCTTCATTTGACCAATGTATATGTTAATTATATCATCATATAAACAACATATACATTTGTCTCTAAACCCTAAATTTCTTCTCCAAAACACATATACATATACATTCTCTTCCCATTTCTTTTCTCTTACAATTTAACACATATATGCACAAACATTCACTTCCCAATATATATATCAACAACCACAATAACAACAACATACTCAAAACTTCTAGGGCATAAATGAGGATATTACAATTCTCCCCCTCTAAAAAGAAAATTTCGTCCTCGAAATTACCTGATATCAAAGCTGAAACAATTGCGGATACTGCTCTCGCATGGTATGCTCACTTTCCCAAGTCGCTTCTTCTTTTGCATGATTCTTCCAAAGAATCTTCACCAATGGCACTCTCTTGTTCCTTAACTCTTTCACTTCTCGTGCCAAGATAGCAACTGGTTCCTCTTCAAATGTCAAATCTGGGCTCACTTCAATAGACTCAAATGGCAACACATGAGATGGATCCGACCTATATCTCCTCAACATAGAAACATGGAATACATTATGAATACGATCCAACTCAGGTGGCAAAGCAAGTCGATACGCCACTGGCCCAACTCTTTCTAACACTTCATACGGCCCAATGAAACGAGGACTCAATTTTCCTTTCCGACCGAACCTCAAAATTTTCTTCCAAGGAGACACTTTCAGAAATACCTTATCTCCAACATCAAACTCTATATCTCTCCTTTTTAGATCTGCATAAGACTTCTGTCGGTCTGAAGCTGCTTTTAACCTGCCTCGAATCAACTTTACTTTATCTTCAGTTTCTTGAATCAAATCAGGACCAACCAACTTATTATCTCCAAGCTCATTCCAACAAAGAGGTGTCCTACACCGTCTGCCATACAATGCTTCAAACGGTGCCATACCAATGCTGGATTGGTGACTGTTGTTGTAAGCAAACTCCACAAGAGGTAAAAACCTATCCCAACTTCCAGAGAAATCGATGACACAGCTTCTCAACATGTCCTCAATAATCTGTATCACCCTCTCTGACTGTCCATCCGTCTGTGGATGAAAAGCAGTGCTGAAGTGCAGTCGAGAACCTAAAGCACTATGCAAACTCTTCCAAAATCTGGAAGTAAACCTGGGATCTCGATCAGACACTAAAGAAGTTGGAACACCATGCAGTTTCACAATCTCATGGATATACAGCTCAGCCAATCTCTCCAAAGAGTAATCCATTCGAACCGGAAGGAAATGAGCTGTCTTAGTCAATCTATCCACAATCACCCATATAGCATCATGCTTCTTTTGTGTCAATGGCAAACCAGACACAAAATCCATTGTCACTCTTTCCCACTTCCATTCTGGCACTGACAATGGTTGAAGCAACCCGGTTGGAACTTGATGCTCTGCTTTAACCTTCTGACAAGTGAGACATTTCGATACAAACTCAGCAATGTCTCTCTTCAAACCAATCCACCAATAATGCTGTCTCAAATCATGATACATCTTCGTATTACCCGGATGCATAGCAAACATTGACTGATGAGCTTCTTCTAAAATGACTCTTTTCAAATCAGCATCATCGGGTACACACAATCGGTTCTTAAACCAGAGACTCCCATCATCTTTCACAATAAAATCTCTAGTCTTCCCATTCTTGCAATCTGAAAAAATCTTCTGAATCTTCTTATCGGCCAACTGAGCTTCTTTGATCTGATCTAACAAAATCGGCTTTAATTGCAACTGTGCCAATAATGCACCATCAACACAAGGTACAAAACTGGCATGCAATGCTCTCAACTCAACAAGCAACGAGAGCGAGTAAACAGTTAAACCAGCTAAAGACTTCCGACTCAAGGCATCAGCAACAACATTTGCTTTACCTGGATGATAGTCAATCAAGCAGTCGTAGTCTTTAATCAATTCTAACCATCTCCTCTGACGAAGATTGAGTTCTTTCTGGACACCCAAATACTTCAAACTCTTGTGATCAGTGTAGATGAAACATTTCTCCCCAAACAGATAGTGGCGCCAAATCTTTAATGCAAACACAATGGCAGCCAATTCTAAATCATGGGTCGGATAGTTAAGCTCATGCGGTTTCAACTGTCGAGATGCATAAGCTATAACTTTCCCTTCCTGCATCAATACACACCCCAAACCTCTATGTGAAGCATCACTGTAGATCACATATGGTTTGCCTTCAACAGGTAAAGTAAGAACAGGCGCTTGAGTCAACAACTCTCTCAACTGCTCAAAACTAGCCTGACACTGATCTGTCCACACAAATCTCACTCCCTTTCGAAGTAATCTGGTGAGTGGAGTAGCTATCAAAGAAAACCCTTTCACAAACCGTCGGTAATAGCCTGCCAAACCCAGAAAACTTCTAATCTCTGTCACAGACTTGGGTGGACTCCAATTTAAAATGGCTTCAACTTTGCTCGGATCAACTCTGATGCCTTCTGCAGAAACAATATGTCCGAGAAAAGCAACTTGATCCAACCAGAACTCACACTTCGACAATTTAGCAAATAACTGATTCTCTCTCAAAATCTGCAACACAATCCGCAGATGCATATCATGCTCCTCTTCATTCCGCGAATACACCAGTATATCATCAATGAAGACCACTACAAACTGATCCAAATAGGGCCTAAACACCCTATTCATCAAATCCATAAAAGCTGCAGGTGCATTCGTTAGACCAAAAGGCATAACTAAAAACTCATAATGCCCATACCTGGTCCGAAAAGCAGTCTTAGGAACATCTTCACTTCTTACCCTCAGCTGATGGTACCCAGATCTCAAATCAATTTTGGAGAACACTGACGCTCCCTTCAACTGATCAAAGAGATCATCGATTCTAGGCAAAGGATATTTATTTTTAATAGTCACCTTGTTCAATTGCCTATAATCGATACACAACCTCATAGTACCATCTTTCTTCTTCACAAATAGCACAGGAGCTCCCCAAGGAGAAACACTGGGGCGAATGAATCCTTTGTCCAACAACTCCTGTAATTGCACTTTCAACTCCCTCAATTCTGCTGGTGCCATTCTATAAGGAGTAATAGAGATAGGAGTGGTACCAGGCAACAATTCAATACCGAACTCCACCTCTCTCTCAGGAGGCAACCCTGGCAACTCCTCTGGAGACACATCCGGGAACTCAGCAACTGTGGCAATGCTATCAATAGGGGAACCCTTCACTCTAGTATCCACCACATGAGCAAGATAGGCTTCACACCCCTTTCTAATAAACCTCCTGGCTGCAACAGCTGAAACAAATAAGGAGGCTAGCTGTTCCTGCTCATTAGATACTATCACCTCTCTACCATCACCCGTTCTCAAAGAAACAATTTTCTTTTTACAATCCACCACAGCTTCATGTCGAGATAGCCAATCCATACCTAAGATCACGTCATATTCCTTAAATGGCATCTCAATCAAATCCCCAAGGAACTCCTCACCCTGCACCACTACTGCACTATCTCTATGCACCTTACTCACAACCACACTATGCCCTAACGGATTTGTTACCAACACATCAAATCCTAGGGACTCAGCATGCAAATCAGATACAGGCAAAACAGATGCACTAATATATGAATGTGTGGAACCCGGATCAATCAAAGCAAGTACTGGAGTATTAAATAAAGAAAAAGTACCAGCTATGACTGCCGATGTATCTGGCTGTCTCTGCATAACATACATCCTCTGGGAAGATCCAACCTCCTCTGGTCTACCCTCCCTGGATGTAGTACCTCTTCTAGAACTGAATCCTGGTCTACCTCCCCGGCTGGCACCTCTGCCTCCTCTGCCTCCCCTCACACTAGCTCGAGAAGCAGCAGAATCAACTGGCATCTGATCCTGCCTCTCAGGACAGTCTCTCACAAAGTGGTCAGGTGATCCACACCTGAAGCATACCCCTGATCTACTATGCCTCCAACAAACGCCCCCATGTCTTCCACCACACTGGTTACACACAGGTAAGGTGGATCTCTGAACTCCAGGAGTAGGAGCACTCGCTACTGAAGCTGCAGGTCTAAATCTCTGCCTCTGGAACTGCACTGACCTACCCACTGGTCTCTGGCTCCTACTACTCCGAGGAACAAAACTTCCTCTACCCCTCTTCGCAGAAGAAGACCCTGCCTCGAACTGGGGCCTTCTAACCCTAACTTCTTCCTCTGAAGCAGCTGCAATAACTTGAGCTCGCTCTACACTTCGAGCTGCTGCCACAAGCTGTGAGAAATCCTGATATCTGGATCCAGCCACTAAGCACATGATCGAGGGCCTCAATCCCTCCTCAAATCGCCGACATCTATCAATCTCATCAGTAATGATACCCCCAGCATACTGACTCAGTCGAATAAACTCAACTTCATACTCAGTTACGGTCCGATGATCTTGCTTCAAATCTAGAAACTCTCTTTTCTTCCCATCTTTATACTCCCTAGGAGTATACTTCAACTCAAATTCTCTCAGAAAATCCGCATAAGACAAGGTTGGTGGATCATCCATAGAATGGGGCACTGTCTTCCACCAGTCGTAGGCATCCTTCTGTAGCAAAGATCTTGCATAGTCAAACTTCTCCTCTGAAGTGGCTTGCAACTGCACAAATACCCTCTGAACTCTATCAAGCCACTGTTCTGCTACAGCCGGATCAACTGTACCAAAGAAATCCTCTGCTCCATATTTCCTTAGCTTATCATAGTGCCTTACTGGTACTGAAGGCTGAGGGGGTGGTGGCGGTGGCTGTGGTTGCACAGGTGCTTGTCTCATAGCTTCCAACATAGGCCTAAACCAGGCTGGCGGAACCTTCTCCCCAGCTGGTCTACCCGACACCGAAGCAGGTGCCTCCTCAACACTATCAACCCTAGCTCCCTCAGCAGGAGCAATACTCTCGGCACTACCCTCAACAGATTGTCGTGAATGAGATGCCATCTCTACCTATATCTGCAAACACAGCAGAATATTCCTCATTAAAGATCAAAGACTGCCATACCAAAACATGTATTTTACTCAAAAACCCACTTTAAAAATCAAAATATTCTTTTTCTTACAATTGATCTAGGTTGAGAATCTCAAACCTGGCTCTGATACCAAAAATTGTAACACCCCTTCCCGACCTACGTGTGTAAGCTGAGTAGAGGCGCCACCCTATTCTAATGTTGCTACCACTTTTACTTAGTCAAATTTTTGTTCCGATTTTTATAGAAATTTTGCCATAGTTTTGCCTAAAAATTCAATCCCAAGTGTCGACAAAACTGGTTTTTTTTTTTCTAATTTTTGAAAACATTTTTACACAAACCAATGCAAACAAAATCATTCTCAGTACACTTCCAATAAATCCCCCTTATAACCTCAACTACAACCTGCAAAAGGATTTACACTTCTAGTACAAAATAAAGTAAAGGTTTATTATGAAATACAGCAGATAAAATCTTTGTTCACTATGCAACGGAAAGTAACAATATTTACAAATTCATATACATCAAAACTCAAGTTTTACAACACATAAAATTTATACATGTTTGGCAGTCAGTCTTCGATCTTAAAGCCCAATATTCAATCTTCAAAATCTAGGCTCGACTCGGCCTAGAGGAACTCTCTGGTTCTTCCTTGTCACCTGCGCGAAGAATCACATTCGCGCTAAGCCAACGGCTTAGTAAGATAAAACATGCTAATGGTATGCTTTAATGTAATGCAATGCCACATATGTTATTGATAAGATCAATATCATAAATATAAAGTTAACCACATAATTATGCATTTCACAAATCATAGTCATATGAGCATACCACATTTCAACATCTTTCCACATTCAACATTAATCAATCATACTCAATAACCAACATCTCATTTCATTAACTCATAACATTATTTAGGACATTCATATAACCCTGACACCTATGGGCCCAACAAGTATTTAATACGATATTCAGAGTTCAGAGTTACTGCTTTGGTTCATAGTCACAATAATCACGCCCGTAGGCAAGTGTAACAGACCCAGTCTCTTGGATCATCAACTCAACACATATGAGGAGATCCTCAACCCGGCAAGACTGTTACAAATCATATATCTCATAGTGTAACAGACCCAGTCTCTTGGACCATCAACTCAACACCTATGAGGAGGTCCTCAACCCGGCAAGACTGTTACCTGTCATCATTTCTTAGGCATGCCACCCAAATCCAGAACTCTGAAACTGAATAACATATTAAACAAACAATTCATTTCCATTCTCAATTCTCATCACATTTAGGCAAACATGCCTTCTTTCTTTCAATTACATCATCTTAGCCAATAACAATGGCTTCACATTTCATTTCACAATATAACATCTCATTATTCAAGTATATATATATATATATATCTCATCCATGATCACATTATATCTCACATAGCATCATTCATAAATATCAACATTTCATACCACATTACTCATGAAACACATTACCATTCACAATGCACAACATAACATTGTTCAATCTCAACAATGCAATTAGGGCAAAGAACAATTGATTATAACATTCATTGATTCAAGTGTGTTTAAAGTGTTTAGGGTTAGGTTTAAGGACCAACCTACCTTTGGAAAACCAAAGCAATGCAAAAAGAACAAAGAATTAAAACCCTAACCATAAATAGTACATTCTGGTTTTAAACTCCATTTTATCCTTATTTTGAAAAATTGTATAAAATAATCTACTTGACTAAAAATTCTAAAATTTTTACAGAATTTAGTTTTGTATCTTAAAATCATCCCTTTAAAATTTCAGATCAAACTGAACACAAAATCTTGGTCAAATAGTTCACCTAACCAGACTGCCCCAATTGCCCTGCATCCTGGCAGCAGTTCTGAACTTTGTGAATTCCATAAATCAAATTCAATCAACGTGGTTCCAAATTATTTTTCTCAAATACTAGACTCACTAAGCAACAACATATCCAAAATTCGATTGGATATGATTTTTCTACATTTTATTAAAAATCACGAAATATAGCTGTCCCAGTTAAGGTACCTGCTGGAACAGGTCTAATGAAAATAATCTTTCTAAACTCATAACCATTCCAAAATCGAATCAACATATTTTTCAGTCATTCTACACTCATAGAGGCACAACATATCAAAAATTCACTTCAAGAACATTTTTCTATAATTAATTAAAAATCATACAAATCACAGCCTTTACTAATTGTAAAACAGAAACAATTTCACTAAACACAACTCTTACTCAACACAATCACTTCCAACACCTTCACCAACTCAACTTCTCATCATCAAACCAACAAACCCTAATTCCTTTCTCACACCACTTCAAAAGAATTGAAGAAATTAAAGAAAAGATCTTACCTCAAATGAAGAAATCTACAAATCTTTAACCAAAACCCTTGTTTCTTTCTTCAAAATGCTTCAAACCTCAAGATCACCTCTCTTTCTCTCTTTGTCTATGGAGAATCCGGCCACTTCAAGAAAGAAAGAAGAAAATGCACAAGTCAAACACCTTTTCTTCTTTTAATCTCCACCATGCATCTTACAAGGAAAATTACCAAAACACCCTTAACCATATAACTAACTCTTTGTCTCATATAAGCCCTTTATAGTAATTTCATTAACAACCAAAAATATCTTCTTCCACTTAACCATCACCTTGACTCTTCATTTGACCAATGTATATGTTAATTATATCATCATATAAACAACATATACATTTGTCTCTAAACCCTAAATTTCTTCTCCAAAACACATATACATATACATTCTCTTCCCATTTCTTTTCTCTTACAATTTAACACATATATGCACAAACATTCACTTCCCAATATATATATCAACAACCACAATAACAACAACATACTCAAAACTTCTAGGGCATAAATGAGGATATTACATTGATACTAGTGTAGGCCAACTGAAGCTGAGCACAACTTCAGTTTATCAATAGTCACCGTCTTCGTCAACATGTCTGCCGGATTTTGAGTTCCACTAATCTTCTCAAGTTTCAAAATCCCATCTTCCAGAAGTGACCTGATAAAGTGATACCGCAACTGTATGTGCTTCGTTCTGGCATGAAAAGACGGATTCTTCGCTAGATGTATGGCACTCTGACTGTCACAATGCAAGATATTGTTTTCTTGCTTCTTGCCCAACTCCTCCAAGAAACCTTGGAGCCAAACCATTTCTTTGCTGGCTTCCGTGACAGCGACATATTCTGCTTCAGTTGTGGAGAGAGCAACTATCTTCTGTAATTGAGAGACCCAGCTCACTGCGGTACCTCCTAGAGTATAGACATACCCTGTAGTGCTCTTTCTAACGTCAACATTTCCAGCTAAGTCAGCATCCACATAACCTGCTAGTGTCGTATCTCCACTTTTAAAACAAAGCGCCTTATCTGTGGTACCTCGAAGATATCTGAGAATCCATTTGACTGCTTCCCAGTGTGCCTTGCCTGGATTATTCATGTACCTGCTAACAGCTCCCACTGCTTGAGCAATATCTGGTCTGGTACAAACCATGGCATACATCAAACTCCCAATTGCTGAGGCATATGGCACCTTCGTCATGTGTGCACGTTCCTCCTCAGTCTTCGGTGACTGTTCTTTGGAGAGTCTGAAATGAACACCTAAAGGTGTGCTCAATGATTTAGCATCTTGCATGTTGAATCTGGCTAGTACTTTGGTTATGTACTCAGCCTGTGATAACATCAAAGTCCCCGACTTCATGTCTCTCTTGATCCTCATTCCAAGAATCTGCTTTGCAGCACCCAGATCTTTCATTGCAAACTGTTTTGACAATTTCTGCTTTAAATTTTTAATCTCTTGCATGTCTGAACCTGCAACGAGCATATCATCGACGTATAACAATAAAATAATAAAGCTATTGTCAAACTTCTTGATGTAGCAACAATGATCTGCTTGGCATCTTGTGAAACCGCCGCTGCTCATAAAACTATCAAACTTTCTGTACCACTGTCTAGGAGCTTGTTTCAGACCATATAAACTCTTCTTCAACTTGCACACTAGATTTTTCTTGTCTGCCTTAATGAAGCCTTCTGGTTGCTTCATGTAGATCTCTTCCTCCAAATCTCCATGAAGGAATGCTGTCTTTACATCTAATTGTTCAAGATGTAAATTTTCTGCGGCTACAATTTTCAATACCAGTCTGATTGTCGTAAGCTTCACGACTGGAGAGAAAATTTCAGTATAGTCAATACCTTCCTTTTGTTGAAAACCTTTTACAACCAATCTTGCTTTGTAGCGTTTACTTCCATCATGCTCTTCTTTGATCCTATAAATCCACTTGTTGTGGAGTGCTTTCTTGCCTTGTGGTAGTTCAACTAATTCCCATGTATGATTTGACATGAGTGAGTCCATCTCATCTTTCATGGCAGACTCCCACTTGATTGAATCCTCCACTTGTATTGCTTCATTGTAGCACTCTGGTTCACCATTGTCTGTCAGCAACAAGTAATGCAAAGAAGGCGAGTAACGTTGGATTGGTCTTGTAATTCTAGAGGAGCGCCTCAATTCCGGCATGCTTGGCTCCTCTACTTCAGGACTATTCTGAACATCATTTCCAGAAATATCCTCGAACTCAACAAATTCCTTATTTTCAACATCTATCTTGGAGCTATTTGATTCTGCATTTAATCTGTCTTTGTACATTACATTCTCATTGAATATGACATCCCGGCTTCTAATGATCTTGTGATTTTCATAATCCCAAAATCGGTAACCGAACTCATCACCACCATATCCAACAAAGACACATTTGTTTGACTTGGCATCCAATTTACTTCTTCCAGCAGAATCTATATGTATGTAAGAGATACAACCAAACACTCTTAAGTGTGAAAGGTTTACCTCTTTTTTGCTCCATGCTTCCTCTGGTATTTCACCATCTAAAGGTACTGAAGGCCCACGGTTGATTAGGTAGGCAGCGGTGTTGACAGCTTCAGCCCATAAATTCTTGGGCAAGTCAGCATGTATCCTCATGCTTCTGGCACGTTCATTCAGAGTTCTGTTCATGCGCTCAGCTACGCCATTCTGTTGCGGTGTCATGGGAACTGTTTTCTCCATCTTGATTCCGTTGTTTGCGCAAAATTTTCTGAATCTTCTATCTCTGTACTCTCCTCCATTGTCAGACCTCAATCGTTTGACTTTCAAACCAGTTTCATTTTCTACCATGGCCTTCCATTTTCTGAATGTATCAAAGACTTCTGATTTCTTCTTCAGAAAATACACCCATACCTTTCTTGTTGAATCGTCAATGAATGTGACGTAATACAATGAGCCTGCAAGAGATGGAATTGGAGACGGTCCCCATACATCGGTATGGACCAACTCTAATTTTTCTGCCTTGGGTGTCTTGCCAATCTTTGAAAAACTGACCTTCTTTTGTTTTCCAAAGATACAATCTTCACATAGGCCGACATCGATACTTTTCAGTTCCGGCAATTTTCCTTTTGACAAAAGCGTCTTCATCCCTTTCTCGCTCATATGGCCAAGCCTTTGGTGCCATAGGTTTGATTTTTCATCTGCATCTACTACTGAAATAACATTCTCTAAGTTTGAGGTTACATAGAGAGTGCCAGTCTTCTTACCACGGGTAATGACGAGTGCTCCTTTGGTAATCTTCCATTCACCGCTTTTGAAGGTTGTACCATAACCATCTTCATCAAGTTGTCCTACAGAGAGCAAATTCCTTTTAAGACTAGGAATATGTCTCACTCCTTGCAGCTTCCAGGTATTCCCATTTGACAACTTTAATCGGACATCCCCTTTTCCTACGATCTTTAAGGTTTCATCATCAGCTAGATGAACCTTCCCGAAATCACTACTGACATAGTTGTCCATGATTTCTTGGCATGGGGTAGCGTGAAAAGATGCCCCAGAATCTAAAATCCATGATTCAATTGGACTGTTGACACTTAGAATCATGGCATCACCTGCTTCCTCGGTCACATTTGCAGATCCCTGTGAACCGCTATCTTTCTTTGGCGCTCGGCAATCTTTCTTAAAATGACCCTTCTTGCCGCAGTTATAACACTTGAAATCTTTCTTCCCCAATCTAGATTTGTCTCTTCTAGATTTTGATCTGCCACGATTTGAACTTTTTTCTAAAGTTCTCCCTCTAGATTCTGTGTGTAAAGCTGAAGAGGTAGATGCTTCACCCAATTCTCTTCGTCGAATTTCTTCACTCAACACCAGATCCCGAACATCATCGAATTTTAATTTGATTTTTCCCGATGAACTGCTAACCGCTGTAACGGTAGCATTCCAACTATCTGGTAGAGATGATAAGAGAATCAAAGCCCGAATTTCAGCATCGAATTCAATTTCTACGGAACTCAACTGGGTTGTGATTGTGTTGAATTCATTCAGGTGTTGGGCCACTGATGCCCCTTCTGCCATTTGCAAATTGAATAACCGCTTCATCAAATGAACTTTGTTTGAAGCTGATGGCTTTTCATACATGTTGGAGAGAGCCGCCATTAGACCTGCTGTGGTCTTTTCTTTGGCGATGTTGAAAGCAACATTTCGTGATAATGTCAATCGAATAACTCCAAGGGCTTGTCTGTCGAGAAGATTCCATTCTTCATCCTTCATGCCTTCTGGCTTTATTCCTGAGAGAGGTTGATATAACTTTTTCTGGTACAGATAATCTTCAATCTGCATCTTCCAGAAGCCAAAGTCCGCACCGTCGAACATTTCAATTCTCACTTTTCCTTCATCTGCAGCCATCGCTCCCACTCGAATCTGGACTCCTTTGGATCGTTTCTGACTATTTCTGCGAACCACTGTGTACTAGGACACCTTTGTCGACAAATCAAAACTGCCGATAAAATTTTACTATTCACGAAATTCACTATTCACGTGAATAGTAACTTTGCAAAAATTGACAGAATTTATCACCCAAAGCTCTGATACCAGTTGTTGGGATATTATGGTGATTACCACTCTATTCCCTTAGACCAGATTAGTAAGAGAGCAAAAATAAATGCGGAATAATAACACAGAATTTGATAACGGAGTTCGGCCAATTATGCCTACGTCTCCGGAGCTGCTGCAGACTTCTATTAAGGAGAAAATACAATGTGTTTACAAACACTCACAACCCTCACTCAATTATGAACAAGAATTTTTCCTCACAAAATTCTCTCAAAGACACTCTCTTCTCTTTACTTCTTCAATTTTTGAGGTGTATCTTCCAAATGAAGTGGATGGGTTTATATAGGCTTCAAAAACATGGGTTGGTGAAATTAGTCAATAAATTAGGCACCTCCATTTTTGACTTTAACAATTCCCCAAATTTAGGCACCTCCACTTTTGACAATGTCCTAAATTAGGCACCTCCATTTTTTACAATCCCCTTAATTAGGCACCTCCATTTTTTGTCAAAAATGGTTGGTGCCTACTTCTTTGACAATTATATATGTCAGAAAATTATAAAATATGTGTCCAGATCGTCAGTGGATGTATTTAAGGAAAGAGAAAGGTTTATTAAATCCTAAATTTATTGAGCGCATTGAGGAGTTTGTTGAGTTTGCAAAGCGGAACCCATAATTTATGGATGGTAGTAAGATTCGTTGTCCTTGTAATCATAGAAAGTGTCGAAATTGAAATTTTTTGGAAGAAGATATAGTGAAAGTACATTTGGGGACTTATGGGTTTGTTGAGAATTATTACATATGGTACAATCATGGGGAACCCGAAGATGTAATGCCCTAATTTTATGAGGAAAGCAATATGGAAGATCCTGTATTTATGAATCAACAACATGAACAACTAACGCATAACAGATTTTAATCAATGGTTTTTGATATTACCGGCCCTTCTTATGAGTGCAATAATGTAGTGGATGTTCCTACTGCATCAGCACATCATTTGTTTGACATGCTAAAAGCAACAACGCATGAGGTTTGGCCGGGAAATTATTATAAGCATTCACAATTGTCTGCAGTTGCAAGACTACTAAATCTTAAAGCGGAGCATCATTTTTCTGAAAGGTACTATGATGAGTTTTGTCAAATCCTGCAAGAGTTGATGCCTTCTGACAATATAATGATTAATAATTTTCATAACACTAAGAAGTTAGTACATGGTTTGGGTTTACCGGTATAAAAAATAGATTGTTGCATCAATAATTGCATAATATATTGGCATGAAGATAGCAAGAGAGATATTTATAAGTTTTGTGGACATCCTAGGTTTAAAAGTATAGTTACACGTGTATCTAGAGATGTTAAAAAATTATCGCTTTCAAATGGATGTACTACTTTTTGTTAACCCCTCGTCTTCAGACGCTATATGCATCAAATGCAACTGCTAAGTATATGAGATGGCATGATGATCATCTAACAGAAGATGGGATCTTGCATCATTGCTCTGATTCTCTAGCTTGGATCTTTTAATGAGATACATTTGGATTTTGCATCAGAAGTCTGGAATGTAAGATTGGGTTTGTACACAGATGGCTTCTAACCATTTGGTCAATTAGGCCAACATTATTCTTTCTGGCAAGTAATATTGACAACTTACAATTTGCCGCCCTTGGATGTGCATGAAGGACGAGTACATGTTTTTAACAGTGATAGTTCCTAGTCTAAGGAATCCAAAAATGAAATTAGATGTTTATTTACAACCCCTAATTACTGAATTGATTCAATTATGGAATGTGGGGGTTGAAACATATGATGTCTCTACTGAGAGGAATTTTTAAATGCGAGCTGCACTAATGTGGATGATAAGTGACTTCCCTGCATATTCTATGTTATCTGGTTGGAGTACAGCAGGAAAGTTGGCATGTCCTTATTATGTGGAAGACTCTAATGCATTTACTCGAAGCAAAGGTGGGAAGATGTCATGGTTTGATAGTCATCAAAAGCTTTTACCACACGATCATCCATTTCACAGAAATAAAAAATTATTTCGGAAGGGGAAAATAGTGACCAATGTCGCGCCATCGGTTCATTCAGGGGAATAAGTATTGGAATAAATTAATGCATTAGGTTTTCAAAAAGTTATAGAAATTGATGTGGAACAAATAAATTCTCTAGTTCAAAAAAGTTGTTTATATGGTTGGAGGAAAAAAGTATTTTCTGGGACTTACCATATTGGAAAACAAATATGATTCGCCATAACCTTGATGTAATGCACATTGAGAAGAATGTATTTGATAACATTTTTAATGCCATTTTAAATGTTCTTGGAAAAATAAAGGGCAATGCAAAGTCCAAAGAAGATTTAAAAGAATTTTGTTCCCGTGCAGAATTACACCACGATGTGCATACAAACAAATATCTAAAAGCCTATTACACTCTTGACAAAAGATGGAAAGAAGCATTGCATAAATGGGTGAAAGAATTAAGATTTCTAGATGGATATGCATCAAATATAAGTAGATGTGTTGATATGAGAACATTGAGATTTAATGGGATGAAAAGTCATGATTGCCATGTATTTATGCAATGACTTATTCCCATCGCTTTTTGAGAATTATTGCCAGCTAATGTATGGCAGGCATTAATATAAATAAGTATTTTCTTCAAAGCTTTGACATCAAACTGAATCAATATCGAAGATATGAGATGTATGGAGGATAATATTCCAATCATAATGTGTAAGCTTGAGTGAATCTTTCCTCCTAGTTTTTTTATTCTATGGAACATCTACCTATCCATTTGGCTTATGAAGCACATGTAGCTAGTCCGGTGCACTATCAATGGATGTACCCATTTGAAAGGTACTTACATTGCATACATGTGTATATTTTCCAAACATATTCAATGTAGATAATAATATTTTACATAATAATATGTAGATACTTGCACAAGTTGAAAAATAATGTGAATAAAAAGCCAAAGTTGAAGGGTCGATATGTAACGCTTATTTGGTTGAGGAAACATCATCCTTTTATGCACACTATTTCAAGCCACGTGTGAATACAAGGGATCAAAAGGTGCCAAGGAATGATGATCAGGGTGTAGATGATAGTGAAGAATTGGTAGGAATGCTTTCTATATTTAAACAGTCTAGTCACACAATAGGAAAATCTAAATCCAGATGTTTAAATTATACGAAATATCATGCAGCTCGCACATATGTGTTGTTGAATTGTGATGAAGTCAAGCCGTATATTAGGTAAGCTATCTTGATAATCCTATATGTATTGTAACAAATTGAAAATTATTAATTATTTTTGGCTATTGTAATATGAATGTAGATGAGCTAAGGAGAAGTTTATCATCAATTTTTGGTCAACAATTGGATGCTAAATTAGAGAAAGAATTCGCTTTCTGGTTTGAGACATTTGTAAGTACTAAAATATTTATCATTTGTTTTATACATGTATTTTAAATTTTACAATTAAAAATCATAATTTATTCTTATAGGCACATCATCCATCATCAAACATTGAAAATCCTATTATGAAAGACCCTGCAAAAGGGTCGTTGTATACAGTGAAGTCTTTCAATGGATATTGTGTGAATGGATGTAAGTTTCACATTGAAGGATACGAATTAAATAGAGCTACAATGAACAGTGTTGTATGCATTAATGGAGGTAGTTTAAGTGGGATAGAGTTAGATTATTAAGGACAATTGACAGAAATTGTACAATTGGAGTACCCGACATTGCCACTCAAGTGTATCGTGTTATTCAAGTGTCGATGGTTTGATTCTACTGACAAATGGGGTACACAAATGCATGCACAATACATGCTTGTTGATGTTAATAAAAAAAGAACATTTAATAGGTATGAACCTTTCATTTTTGTATCACAAGCGGTGCAAGTATTCTATGCATCACATCCAACTATAAAGAGAGCATCAAATGACTGGTTGGCTGTCTGTAAAATATCAGCTAGATCAATTGTGGAGGAACCTGAATGATCCGAATCAGGTGCAGTCCTAGAGGATGAAATTGAAGGAGATGACATTGATACAAAAATTGATGAAAATGCTCAACCATTGACCGATAATGTAGGATCTTCCATTAATAGGACAAATGAATTAATTGAATCAAGTTCACGTGATGAAAGAGAGAAGAACAAGAAGAAGATGACGATGAAGGAGAATGGGAAGATGAAAAAGATGGAGAAGATGAACAAAATGAACAGTTCTAGAATTCTATACATACATAATGCCATTGTATAAACGTTCCTGAAGCATGGAAAGCATGATGGAGATTTGAAGCATGGCTTAAACGTTCCCATGCATCTAGGAATAGGAGGAGTGAGACTTGTGGAGTTGGGACCGGACTAGCATGGCATATAGGTGGTTCAATGTCTACTATGGAGCATGCTTTACAGATGGTAATAAATTATTATTTTCAAAATGTTTAAATTTTATAAATTACTGAATTTTATTTATATAATTTATAATAAATATTATGTTTTAGATGAGTTGCATTGAGCTCCAGCTTCATGGGAGTTATTCAAGAAATTGCATATGAAGAAGGATGAAAGTTTAGTTGATGCTCGAGCCCAAGCAACAAATGTAAAACCTAAATTTTAATATTTACATATATATACTCAATGTGCTTTTATTATTGTTTAATTATTATTCATAACTGATTAATATATGTATTGCATAATATAGGATCGAGTTGAGAGTATTGTGGCCACAACTACTCAGCAGTAAGTAGAGGGTTCATTAGAGTCATCTATTGTCGATATAAATGCTCTATATTTAGTGGTAGTTGGAGGGCAAAACAAAACACGAATATATGGGTTAGGTTCTGATGCTATGTCCTATTATCCTGATACATTTAGCAGCTCTATAAACTCATGCATAAGAGGATATGCCCAACCATGAAATGAAGATATTAGGGAGATGGTAGAAGTCCAAGTACAAGCACAAGTGGGTAATGTGCTTTGACAGATTGAGGAGGATCGCCGATTATTTGAACAAGAATGCGAGGATTTTCATAGAGTGCAAAATGAGTGGTGCCAGATGATGGAGACACAGATGTCAAGATAGTTTGATGGTTCATCTTCGAGAGTAGCTGATTCTACAGGATCATAGAGTTTTTCTAAAATATGACAGGTTAAGATTTTTAGTTAAATCTTAATGGTAAGTACTTAAAGTAGTATTTTTAGTGAAATATGAATGTTAAGGATTTATAGTAGTATTTTTAGTTAAATCTAAATGCTAAGGATTTATAGTAGTATTTTTAGTTAAATCTTAATATTTTAAACTTAAGATTTTTAAGTTAATCTTTATATTATATATATGTGGTACCGATTGGTATATTTGAATTATATACCAATTTTATATTAATTGAAATTGTTGTTTCATCAATGTTTTAAATGAATAAATTTTTTATTATAAAAAATTAAAATTATTATCAAAATATAGTCATCTTTTTATAACAGATTTGTCACAATTTGTAACAAATTAGTAACAATTTATAGTAGTGGTAATTAATTATTAATTCAGATTTTGTAACAAACATGTCACTAATAACAACAGAAAATGCATTCGTAACAAGTTGTCACATAAAATATTTGTTTTTAATTTGTTACCAATTGAAATAAAATATTTTTTTTCCTAAAATGTTGCTAATAGAGACAAAAAAAAATTGGTGACAAGTGCATTAGAGATAGAGACAAAAATATAGTTATAAATCTGTGAACATTAGCGACACATTGTTGTTATAAAGACGTCATTAATAACTATGGATGGTCCTTGGCCTTGTCCATTTGATTTGTAAAGGAGTAAGCATTTTACCTTTTTTTTAATGACATTTCCTTTACAAAATTATAGCTAATTTAACAATAGTTTAAATTTTTGCGTCATTATTATTAGCAACTACCTATTTAACGATAGAATATTTTCCATCGTTATTTAGTTACAAATCTCATTAGCGACAAAATAGCAATGAAAAATTCCGTCGTTATTTGGCAAAATTCTTGTAGTGTCTTTTCATACTTCCAATTGTCTAAGGTCCCAACAAAAAGTTTGTAGTGTGAAGGTTTGCCATAATGTCACATCAACTATAATCTAAAAATGGCCTTCATTTAACTCGTATCCCTTATAGACCTCATTTCAAGCCTATTAAAGTCATGTTGATCTCTCTTGGTAGGAAGAGTCTATTAGTGGAGATAGTTTGAATAAGCATGCATATGAGATAGATAATATTTAAACTCAATAAGACCTTTGGCAAAGTAATGTGTATGTGCTTAGTAGGGTAACTAGGGTTGTCATGTTATAGATATGTTAATTTGGAAAGTCGAGCCTTAAGGTACAACAACATTTATTTGACAAAGCCAAAATATGATTTTCAGATTTTAAAAAAATATTTTTGTCATACAATGCCTTTAAGTTAAGGGAAGTGTGTTGCATTGTCAAACCTCAAAGGACATAATGGGCAAAAGAAGGCTATTGAAAGGATCATTTGCATAGTCGTGAAGAAGTCACCAACCAATGTGTTGAATCATCTAATGAAATGGGCTCTTATATTCCTAACAACCCTGCTAGGGCCCCCACTACTCATGATTTCATATCAAAAGATAAAAATGTGAAGGCTTCTACTGTTCTAATGCAAGACTGGAACATGTGCTTTGGCTTATCATCTCAGTTTGTGAGTCAATGGAACTACTGTAAGTATTATTCATGCATATCTTGCATACATAAGCATATCACACTCTATTTTTTTTGTCTTGCATTGTCTATTCCTTATTAAAGTGAAAAATAGGTACTCTATGAGCAAACATGAAGCAGATATGGAATCAGCAGGTATGGGAGGCCCATTGTTTGAGGAAGTTCTAGTCACTTTACAAAAATGAAGATGCATGCTTATACAAGGAAGCAAACAATACATAAACATCAATCAGAGCCTGCATGGGAAAAATTACTGGTGTGAGCCTACAAAGGGGACAAAACTTCACCTTTTCAATTTTTGAGTTTATGCATGTATAAAACATTTTCAGACTCGCTTTCAATATTTTATCATGCAGAGGGAAAAGAGAGGATATGATGACTAGCTAAAAAAATAGTTGAATTTAATGTAAAAGGAAGAAAAAAAAAGAATAGAACAAGAAGAAAGTAAGAACCGTGAGCGAGGATTTTCGCCCCCACTCCCATGTGGAATGGTTTTTGCAATTTTGGCACTATTAGACTCAGGGCCTTAGAGAACACATGCCTAAACCCAGAGAAAATGTAGTCACCACCCGGATGGGCTAGGAAAAAGAAAGGAGTGGATGACTCAATTCCTATGGAATTCCTAACCCCTTAATGGGTTTGGAAAGTTGGGCACTCATGGGAAAGGTGTGTAACATCCCAAATTTTTGAAATTTAATAAAATAAATTAAATTTAAATTTAAATAAACAAAATAAATGGTTTAAAAGGAAAATGAAAGGATTTTAAGTGAAAAAGTAGAATGTATATGTGAAATATACCTAAAATATACCTAACATATACAAAAGTCCACTCTTTTAAAAAAAAGTCAAAGTCAAGTGGAATTTTTGTAATTATACTTTGTAAAATTAAAATTATTTAAATAAATTAAAAATAAATTATTTTTGGTTTGAAGAGGAAAAATATGACTTTTAAATAAATAAATAATTATTAAAATAAAATAATATATATTTAGTCATATTTTTAAAGTGGAAAGAAAGAGAAATTTAAAAATTTAAAAATCAACTTCTTCTTCAAGAGAGAGAGGGTGAACCTCCATGGCTATGGAGCAAAGATTTGTCTTCTTCCATTGCTCAAATATTGAAGAGATTTCAAGGATTTAAGTAAAGTTTTGGAAGATTCTTCATCAATTGGTAAGCTTCTTTACCAATTTCGCTTATTCTATGAAAAAGTGTGTTATGTGAATTTTTGGATTTTATAGTAGCATGATTTAATTGCTTTATTAGATTTTTATGAAGTTATTTTGAGTAGTTATTAATGATTTTAAGGTTAGATTGAAGAAATAGTTGAATTTAAGTTTAGTTTGGTGAAGACAGAGAATTTAGGATTATGGAACTTTTGGGTTTGTGGAAACATAAGCTTTAATTGTGCAAATTGGTTCCAAATGTGTTGTTTTGATGCATAAACAATGGAATTTGAATGGAGAACCTTCAATGGGAGAAGGTTATGTCATTTTAGGGTTTGAAAGATAAGTATGTGTTATTGTAATGTAATTGATTTAAACATATTAAAATATGTTTTTAATGATATTAATAAACTTAAAATACATGTATTAAAATGGAAGTTCAATATTAAAGTAAGGAAAGTGTAGACCCTTATTTTTTACCAAGTCCAGCCCGATATTTTAAAATAGTCCAAAAATAATTTTTATAATATTTATTATTTATTTATAATATTTATTATTTATTTCAATAATAATATAATATTTATTATTTTAAATATTTATTTTTAATAATAAAAATAAAAATAAATAAAATAAAAATTGGACGAATTGGTGGACGACGCGTGGCTGCGGCGTGGCTGCGGCTGCCTACGCGCCTGTGGTGAATTGGCTTGAGGCCAATTCACCGCAGGCCAAGCCTGCAGTAACCTCGCCTCGCCTCGCCCGCAGACGCAGTGCTTTCCTCACCCAGCAGCAATTCTGGCCTCGCCTCGCCCACAGACGCAGTAGCTGGCCTGTGCTCACCCAACCCAGTTCACATGCCAGTAGCCCAATTCCTCATAGCAATTGGCCAGCAACCTATGGCAGCCTGCGCACGCTGTCGATTTTGCCAAAAACCTTATCAGCCTCGGTTTAATTTATTCCCTTAACAATTTTTATTTTTCTAAATAATTTGTATTTCCTTATCAAAATAGCATTAGGTTTTTTTGATTTTCCTATAAATAAGAATTTACAACAATTAGGAGAGGACTTTTACTTGCGGTTTAGACTTTTTTCTTTCGGCTGGGACTTTTGATTTTCTTTAGAGTAAAGGACTTCTGAGTTTTTGGATTGGACCTTTTGATTTTCTTTAGAGGAGCAGTAGCTATTGGACAATCTTGAGCAAGAGCAGCAGACTTTGGATTGAGGCAGAGGACGAAGCAATGAATTAATTCTAAATTATTATCAAACATGGATGGAAGATATCAAACACAATTAAGGCAGTAGCAAACTCTCACTGTCTTGATTTCCTTCCAACCAAGAAGAACAAATTTGGTGTAAGAAAATATTTTGCATCAACTTTAAATTATTAGTGGAGTCAACAAAGGAAGGTAAGTCTCTAAATTTAAATTTATTCAAATAAATCATATTAAGTTTTAGCGATTATTCATATCTTTCATGAAAAACTAATACTATAGTTATTAATATTATTTTTATAAAAATCCCAAAACCATATTTTCTAAATCTTAAACCCTAAAATCTTAATTTTGAACACCAAAACCATAAATCTTAATCTTAAATCCTAAATCATATTAAGCGGGACCACCGTATGGGCTCATCAAAGGGATCAATATTTATTTGTGTATTATAAGTCTTTGTGTTTAAACCCTAAATTTTTATTAAATTGGGTCATGACATTTTTGTACCGTATATATGTATTTTACATATATACTTAGTATGTGTATTATACATGTATAGGGTATAAGGCTGTTACAAAGTTAGAATGACCCAACACCCTCACAGCGCCCAGTTTATTGGAACTGGCATCCTTTTCAAGCCTATATATTATTAAATTTTTAAATATTATAAAATCATCCATACTACATGAAATTATCAAAATAAATCAACATTGTATTAAAACCAAAGAAAGTCCAAACAAATTAAATGGGCATTCATACTAGATGGAAATGTACCCTTTACATTAATAAAAAATCTAAGATAAATCAAATTACATTGGAACTTAATTAATCAGGTACCGACAGTGTGAAAACATATCTCTTACATAACGAAAACTAAAATAAACCAATAAAAGACATTCAACCATTCATCATGAAAAGAAAACCATTTATTATAAGTCAAATAAAATAATTAAGATCACGATATGAAGATGTAAATTAAGATTAAAGTATATAAAGTTGGATTCAAATTGCAAATAAAGACTAAATATACAAACTAGTGTTTTATGAATTAGGGTTTAGGAAAATACAATTAGGATTTAGGATTTTTTAAAAAAATAGGATTAGGGTTCTAAGGTTTTCTGAATTAGGGTTAGGGTTTTAGAATTATGATTTTTTTCAAAACATATAAACTAGTATGTAAAATAAAAGTTTCAAGTTAAATCTTAAGTCATTATGTATCTTAAACAAATAAAAGATGACTAAATGAGCTACTAGATGAAGCAAGAATTAATTATGAACCTACTGTGAGTTTAAAATCAATCAACACCAACTACTGGATACATTTTAATAAAAACATATTGTAGACCCTTAATTTTTGACCCAATCCGGTCCAATATGTTTTACTTAGTCCAAAATGATTTTTGTTGTCTAATTGGTCAAAAATAATTTTTGTTAAATAATTTTTGCTTTAGTATCTAATTTTTATTAATAAAAAATAAAAATTAAAAAATCAAAATCAAAAAATAAAAATAAAAATAAAAATCGGAGTCGAAAAAATCGGCAGCGAAAAAACAGTCGCACGGGCCAGTGGGCAATTTCGCCCGCAGGTCACTGTTCTATTTCGCTCGCAGGATTTTCCTGCGAGCGAAATAGAATTTCTATTTTGCCCGCAGGAAAATCCTGCGGGCGATGCCCCAGCCCGCCCACTGCCGCAGTTTTCTGCAGCAGTTTTTTTTTTGCTAGCGCATTTTTTCCTACGGCAATTTTTTTCGGCAACGCAAATTTTCGGCGCAAATTTTTTGAAACCTAATCCAACTAGGTTTTAGTTTCTTTTTTTATTAATATTACTTGTCTTAACTAATTAGGAATAAACAACCTCAAAACACTACAAATAAGGACCAAAGACAATTAATTTAGGGGGCAAAAAATTGGCAGTAGCTTGGAAAATTGGAAACCAAATCAAGGAAGGAAAAGCAATAATTCAATTCAATTGATTTTTAAAGGAGCAGCAGCATGATTTAAAGAATTCAAAGGCAAAAAAAGCTTGTCTTTGGAGCTAGTTTAGCCAAGAAGAATTGTTTTTGGAGGAATCATCAAAAGAAGGTATGTGTTAATTGATTTTCTTTAATTTTTTTACATAGTAGCTAAAACTAGGATTTTTGTGTTTTTCAAAAGTTAAAATCTTAGAACTTTAATTTAGTTTTCCAAAGTTAAAAACACTAAAATGTTACTTTATTTTCCAAAAAGACTTAAAATTGTTATTTTTTCTTCTTAAAAATCTTAAAACTCTAATAGAACATATTCTTCAACAAAACCAAAATTTGATTCTGTTTCTTTCAAAATTTTAAACTAGGTTCTATTTCATTCAAAAAGCCTTAAAAACCATCTTTTCTACTTATAAAAACTTCAATCCATTTGTTTAAATTCATAAAACTTCATAAAATTATCAAATTGATTTCTAAAACCCTAATTCAAATATTTTACCCGAGACCCTAATTTTAAAACATTAAAACCCTAATTCAACTTTTAAACCTAAAATAGTAAACCCTAACCCATTTAAAACCTTAAACCCTAATTTTTTCTAAGCTTTAATCCTTTAAAACATTAAAAACCATAATAACACAAATGTTCTAAAATTACACAATAGCTTGAAATCACCATTTAAAATAACAAATCAAAACAATTTTAAAGTGTCTAAAACCCTAGTTTCATGATTTCATCATTCAAACCTTAGTTTGGTTAATCAAAGTGTCTTACCACCTTTTAAAACATAAAACCTTAATCTATTTTATCAATTAATTTAGATTTCCAAAAGTTAAGAGGTATGTTTCCACTTGGTGGGTACCTCATTATTTAAACATCATGTAATTTAATTTCCTTTTCTATTTTAGAACTTATGTAAAGGGCATGTTTCTACCTTTTGGTGGGTGTCCTATCTAGGCATGTGATGTAAGGACATGTTTCCATCCTTGGATGGGTGTCCATTTATTTGTTTTGTTTTGTTTGGACATTGCTTTGATTTTAATATAATGATGCTTTCTTTGTATTGTGCGTAGTATGGATAATATTATTATATTTAAGAATTTTATAATATTAAGACCTGTAAAGGAGGCCGGTTCTAATGAATAGGGCGTTGTGGGGGTGCTAGGCCATTTCTCACCTTCCCCACACGTACCCAACTTTCCGAACCCATTAAGGGGTTGGGGATTCCTTAGGAATCGAGTCATCCACCCCTTTCTTTTTCCCGGCCCGTTTGGGTGGCGACTCCATTTTCTCCGGACTTAGGTCCGTGTTCTCTAAGGCCTTGAGCCTAAACAGTGCCGAAGTCATAAGAACCATTCCACCGGGAGTGGGGCAAAAATCCCAGCTCACAGTGGCGACTCCACTGGGGATAAGAGAAGTTGATTCCGTTGGTCTTTATATTATTCTATTCTTTCTTATAATGATATTATCCATTGCATCATATTATATTGCATTGTGTGCGTGAGTTAGGACACTCGTGTTACCCGTGTTATGTTATGTAAGGGATACCATACTTTCACTCAATGTATGGAGATCGAGCATGGCATAACCACTCATAGCCTCGTACCATTTGGTATATACTTGCTATGGGAACCTAAGCCTTTTAACCCAAAGACTAAAGCTCATGTAATTAGCCTAGTTACTTTCCTTATGTTTTACCCTAAATGCATGTTGTTTGACTATGGTTAGTTTATCTTAGTCTAAATCATGGCTTATTTGGTTTGTTCTTTTTCTAATATGACCTAAGTATATTGAAAGCTCAAAATAAATTTTTCTTTAAAGCCCAAAAGACTAAAGCTATTTTTCAAAAAAAAATTTTCAAGTTGGTCTTTGGACATAAGACTTTTCTAAAAACAAATCAAAGATTCTTTGGTCCATGGCCCAAATACTAAGCCCAAAATCCATTTTTCTAAAATCTTTTACATTGGCCTTAGAAACAAAACTATTTTTCACCCAATCTTTTCTTACAAAGAGCTTGCAAAAATATTTAGGCCAATTATAAAATACCAAAAATCAATTGTGGGCCTGGTTTACACTAAGAATAAATTAACTATGGGCTTGTTTTTGGCATGAATCATTAGTTACCTTTTTCAAGTGAGAAATCTATTTATAATAAACCTCTTAATTTCATTTTAATCCAGCATAGCATACAAGCTACTTTGGTTGGTTGAATGGATTAAAACCTAATTAATGGGAATTATCATGGATTGATTTCCATTTTCAAAAATATAACTATTGGTTGAAACGTCCGAGGGAATTATTCGAAAGTGAGATACCCCATTTTGGTATTTTGTTAACCATATACCTAGAAAAAGAGACTCGCCATTCGTGTGTGGATGTTATAAGTGTAACACCCATATACCCCGTATACGTACACTGCATGCTAATACGATCATAATATACGTATACTGAATATAGAAATGCCACGGTTTACTAAACAAACGACTCTCTTCCTTATACAATAATATAAGGAAACTTAAACATTTAGGTTATATTATAAAAACACAATAAATAAAATATTCGTTCAATACACAGCAGAAAATATAGTTATATTTACATATATTTATATACATCAAAATACATAAACATCCAAATCAATTTTTACAAAAACATAACATTTATACATGTTTGGCAGTCCGTCTTTGATCTTTAAGCCCACTATCAACACCTCAACCTCAAGGTCTAGACTCGACTCGGTCTAGATGAACTCTCTGGCTCTTCCCTGTTACATGCGCGATGAACCACAATCGCGCTAAGCAAATGGCTTAGTGGTACAAACTACTATAACAACATGCTTCAATGCAATGCCAATGTCACACATTTCAACAATTAAGACAATATTCACAATTGATATCTTGATATTGTTTATAACACTACATTTCATTACTCTATTCACTTGTTTCATCATTTATGAATTACATTGAAACAAAGACAAGCATGGGCCCAAAAGACACTAATATGCCATTCCACTTTCAGAGTTAATGTTTTGGTTCTATTATCACATTTATCATTATCATTATCCCAACTAGGCTTCAAGGATTAGGTTCAACCAAGCTTCAAGGGGAACAAAGCATGCTAAGTATCAACCCAACTTGGCTTCAAGAACCAAACCCAACCTAGCTTCAAGGATTGTAACATCGCAACTAGGCTTCAAGGACTAAATCCAACCTAGCTTCAAGAGATTGTTAACATTAGGCATGCCACAAACAACAAAACTCTGAAAATGGAATAACACATTAGACACACAATTCATTCATTATTTCATTATCAATTTCATTCTCATTTTCTTATCATCATTTAGGCATCCATGCCTCAATCATCTCATTTGCATCATTATAGCCAACAACAATGGCTTTATATCTCATCAAAATAGTATACATAATCAATTGCATTGGACATACCTTTTAAATTCATCATCACCTAGGCAAACATGCCTCACTTATTTCATTTGATTCATTGTAGCCAAACACAATGGCATCATATCTCAATTCACATTAAAGCAATTCATAACATTAATCAAATAATAATAACAATATAGTAGATTACTTAACATATTTATAACTAAATGTGTTAAGTCTCAAAATCATGTAAATGAATGCAACCATGTAAGTTTGTACTTACCTCAAGAGCAACTCACACCAACCTATACACTTCCTCTTCCAAGAATTCTCAACACTTAGGTTAAGGCATCTCAACCTCTTCACAACCTAATCCAAAAGGAATAATACACATAAGATAATAAAGCTAAGAACCAACTAGGGCAAACTCTAAACATGACACGCTCAACAACACGGGCGTGTCCCTGACCGTGCCCTAAACTCACAACACAGAATCTTTGACACACTCAGAACCACGGGCGTGTCACTGAACGTGTAATACATTCCGTCTCACAGAAACATTGACACGTCCAACAACACGGGCGTGTTCATGGCCTTGTCAATCTTTCACCCATACAGTAGCTATGACATGCTCAGTGACTTGGGCGTGTCACTGCTCATGTCACCCATCCAAGAACACAGAACTATTGACACGCTTAAAACCTGGCCGTGCTCATGGGCGTGTCAGGCCAAAAGTACAGATTCCGGCAACAACAACAACATATCCAACAAACCTCTTACTTCCACCATTATCCACTTCAAACAAACTTAAATAAACACACCCAAAAACCATAACAAACTTGGAAAAACACCAAAACAACTCAAAACATACATCAAACACAAATCATAATCATCACCACAAACCCAAAACACAACCACAACACATTCTCTTCCAACAAACTTACTCTTTCCTTCAATCCAACCCCAAAATCCAAAAATCAATTGAACCAAACACTCTTAAATACACCACAATCAACAAACACATATCAACCACAATCTCAACTCACAACCTCAAAGAAAATCAAAGAATCAAGTGGAAAACTTACCAAGGATGAAGAAACTCTTAAATTTCCAACTTGATCACTTGAAAACTTCCTTCAATCTTGAGTTTGGAAGATCAAATCTCTCTCTTGCTCTCTTGCTATGGAGTGCCGGCCAACATAAAAGAAAAGAAAAGAAAAAGAAATGAGCCACGAAGAAGAAAGAAGGAGAGAAGAAAACAAAGAAAGCAAAGTCAACTCTCTCAACATCTCTCTTCCTCAAAACCCTCTCCACCAAGCAATATACAATAAAATAATCCAAAATATCTCCATCCACTTCCACTCACTCTTATACAAATTAATTAATTCCTTTGACCCTTCATACATTGACTTGTATATGTTGTATATATTCCAATATATACAACATATACACTCTCCTCAAAACCTCTTCTCTTACCACTAAATAAATACACTTAATCCAAATACAACAATAAATACTCCAAAACTTTTAGGGTATACTTTGGGATATTACTGTTAGTGTATGTGCCCTAGGCCATTTATTTGGATCTTTATGTTATACATTCATTATTAATAAATGAGGTTTTATTATCATTATTGTTTGTTTGCATGTTACACAATTTTGATATTTGTCCCTGGTTTATTATTGTTATAGAGATAAAAAAAATATAATAGTCCTTATATTGGAAACTATGACAATCTCAAGTCAAAGAATTAATACATAACTATCATGAGATTTACTTATGACACTAACCCATGTAGTAATCTCATGATGGGTCTATCCAATACATTGTTCTCTAACAAGTATCTATGAAATTGATTTGTATCACTATACACATAACCATCTGATGATTATCAAATCAATATTCATACTGGTTAAGAATTATTATTTTTTTTTATCTCTATAACAATAATAAACCAGGGACAAATACCAAAATTGTGTAACATGCAAACAATTATATATATATATATTATATATATATATTATTAGATAATATATTTAGAATCCTAATTAGATTTGCATTCTGAATTTGATTTACCTTATCCAATTATATATATTATTAGATAATATATTCAGAATCCTAATTAGATTTGGATTCTGAATTTGACTTACCTTATCCAATTTTGAATTGGATTCTGGAGTGATTATATTCACTCCAGACGTTAAGTCTTCTTATAGGTAACTTTAGAAAATAAAAGGAGAATGAAAAAAAAAGAAGGAACCCTAATACGTTTTAGAGAAAACATTTTTCAGCCTTCGCCGTTGTAGAGAGCTAGCACTCCAGATGGTAGCATTCGTGTGGATACGTGATAGAGGGTGTTTCGCGATCGAGGCATCTCTTCCAAACTGTGATTTCTAATCATCAACAAGTTAGTTCTTTGAACACTTTTGTCGAATTAAACGAACAGCATGGATCCTGATGGGAAATCAAAGATCAAAATTTTCCGCTGCGTGTTTTTGGTTTGCTGTGATCTCCTTGATTTCCTAACAGTGGTATCAGAGCCACTTGTTGTTTTCGTTTAAGTCGAAAATTCCATGTTGATATGATTACATGAGATATATTGATTTCGTATGGCATGTTAACTATAAAACCCTAATTCATTTTTCATATGATGAGAAAAGGATTGTTTTTGGTTTCGTTTCTGTAAAACCCTAATTCGTTTTTTCATATGATGAGAAAGGATTGGTGTTTTTAATTTTGTTTTCATGAGATGATCACGTATATATAATTGGTTTTCATATGATGAGAAAAGATTGTTTTTGGTTTCGTTTCTGTAAAGCCCTAATTCATTTTTCATATGATGAGAAAGGATTGGTGTTTTTAATTTCGTTTTCATGAGATGATCACGTATATATGATTGGTTGATTAAAACGATTTTCATATGATGAAAACGATTAAGTTTATATGTGATATAAACATTTGGTAATGATTCTGTAATGGGTTGTACATATTCAAAATAAAACAGTAAGAAGGTTAATGAGATTAACGATTCTGTTTTAGGGTTTCGCCAAAGAAAAATGTTAATGAGATTAACGTTTCTGTTTGTTCGCCGTATGTTCGCGCCCTATAGTTCGGTACCGCGACATTAAGAATGTCAATATATTTGTTTCTATTTAACATGTTGGTGATGAATATGTTATGTTTGTTTGATGTCTTGGCATGGTGCATAGCATGGCCTTATGACCTATGTGATTGGTTTATTCATATCTTAATTTTGGGTAAATACGGCCTGTGTCGTTTATTTTGTTGTAATTTATTTTACTAGTAGTTAGATTTTCTTTTATTGTAAGAAATGAAGATTCAAGCTACAATGTTTGTGATGGAGATTCATACCAAGGAGAAGATGGTTCCATGGTGATGGAAGCACAAGCTCAAGTTTTGAAGATATGTAATATTGCAAGTGTTGTAATAGATAGGTTTTTCACCTAGGGTTGCCTTTATGATCTTCATTTGGTCTCTTGAAGATCATATTTAGTTTGGCCATGCTATGTCACGTTTACATATTTTGTCATTTGGTATATGATGCTAATGTTATAAATTATATATATGCATATAGGATGCTAAAATATAATGATATGTAATGCAAGACATGATAATAATTTAGTTGAACCCTCATTAATAATTTAAGTCTAAATGCCATCCACGTTTTGAACACCTATCAAAACTAAGATTGTATTAAAGTAGGTATTGCCAAAGCAATATGTTTTAAACATTCCTAGCTAAGTAGGATGAGTAATAGTGTTACTCATATGTTTTAAAATTGGTTAGACTTAATTAGGCTATCAAAATGGTTTTGGGCCTAAGGCATTAGATGGAATTCAACATGCTATGACATATGATGTCAATATTCCATAATTACTAAGAGTTACATGAGATGTAATTGGTAAAAATGTTACCTACCTAAATAACTTGATTTTAAGCATCACGCCAAAGCTGAGTTTAGAATTAAGTGAAATACGGATCTTAGCCTACTAAAATTTTTCTTTAGAGGGTTATATTTTTAGTAGGAGTTTAAATAATTTTAACCTCATTATTAATTAAAATTTGACTTTGCATATTTATCAACAGATGGCTGCTAATAACAATTCCACCTTATCACTGCGATCTATCCTTGAGAAGGAAAAACTGAAAGAATGTGGGACTAATTTTGTTGACTGGTTTAGGAACCTGAGAATTGTTCTCAAACAAGAGAAAAAGTCCTATGTGCTTGATGAAGCTATCCCTGACCCACCTCCTGCTAATGCTTCTAATGCTATTAAGAGTAAGCATAAGAAGCATGTGGATGATTCCAATGCATAGGATGTCTTATGTTGGCTACTATGTGTCTAGGACTTCAAAAGGATCTGGAACACTTAGAGGCTTATGAGATGAGTGTGCATCTCAAACAAGCTTTCTAACAACAGGCTAGGCAAGATAGGTTTGATACCGCTGTTGCATTATTTGACTGCAAAATGTTTGAAGGTGAATCTATTAGTACTCATGTTTTGAAGATGAAAGGCTATCTAGATCACCTTGCTAGACTTGGATATCCCCTGAGTTTAGAACTCTCCACGGATTTGATCCTACATTCATTGCCTAGCAGTTTCTCATAGTTTGTCATGAACTATAACATGAATGACATGGAGAAATCCATTCCTGAGCTACATGGTATGCTCAAAACTGCTGAGGGGAATATCAAAAAGTCTACCCAAATATTGAATGTCAATATTAAACAAATGAAAAAGAAAGCCAAATATACTAAAGGCAAGGGTAAGGCAAAAGGTGCTAAAGGGTCCAAGGGACAAACTAAACCAAAACCTGAACCTAAGGCTAAAGTTCCTAAGGAAGGGACTTGTTTCCATTGCAACAAGCCTGGGCATTGGAAGAGAAATTGTCAACTCTATTTGGATGAGTTAAAGAAGTTGAATGGTAGTGCGACTACATCTTCAGGTATTTATGTTATAGAATTCCTTCTTCCTGGGTATTAGATACCGGATGTGGATCTCATATTTGTACAAATATGCAGGGACTCAAAAGGAGTAGGATGCTGAAGAAGGGGGAAGTGGACCTACGTGTTGGCAATAGAGCAAGAGTTGCTACTATAGCTGTAGGAACTTATGAACTTGTTATGCCCAATGGGTTTTTTGTTAATTTTGAACAATTGCTTTTATGTTCCTACTATGAGTAGGAATCTTATTTCAGTATCTGTTTTGGATGATGAAGGTTATTCATTTTTTATTAAGAATAAGAAATGTTCTATTTTTGATAAAAATGATTTGCTTTATGGTATTGCAAATTCTTATAATGGCCTTTATATCCTTAATCTTGATGATTCTAATGGTAATGATAACTATAACATAACTTCTAAGAGAACTAAGCCAAATGAGTTAAACCCTACTTATTTATGGCATTGTCGCCTTAGCCATATAAATGAGAAACGCATTTCTAAGCTCCATCAAGATGGATTATTAGATTCATTTGATTTTGAATCATTTGAAACATGTGAGTCTTGTTTGCTTGGTAAGATGACAAAGGATCCTTTTACTGGGTATAGTGAAAGGGCTAATGATTTATTGGGCTTGATACATACAGATGTATGTGGTCCTTTTAGCATTAGTGCCAGAGGAGGATTTCGATACTTCATTACTTTTAATGATGATTTCAGTAGGTATGGCTATGTCTACCTAATGAAACATAAGCATGAGTCTTTTGAAATGTTTAGAACTTTTCAAAATGAAGTACAAAATCAACTTGGTAAAACAATTAAACAACTTCGATCAGATCGAGGTGGTGAATATTTGAGCCAAGAGTTTGATGATCATCTAAGGGATTGTGGAATTGTTTCACAACTGACTCCTCCAGGAACTCCACAGTGGAATAGAGTTTCTGAAAGGAGAAATCGAACTCTATTAGATATGGTTCGATCAATATGAGTCAAGCGGATCTTCCTTTATCTTTTTGGGGTCATGCCTTGGAGACAGCTGCATTCATTCTGAACTGTGTACCATCTAAGGCGGTTGAAAAGACACCATATGAGATATGGACAGGTAAGACACCTAGTTTATCTTTTCTTAAGATTTGGGGTTGTGAAGCTTATGTGAAAGGACCAGTTTCAGATAAGTTAGCTCCAAAGTCTATCAAATGTAATTTTGTGGGGTATTCTAAGGAAACTAAAGGATACTATTTCTATACTCCTTCAGAGAACAAAGTGTTTGTTGCTAGAAATGGGATCTTTTTGGAAAAGGAATTTCTTTCCAAGAGAACTAGTGGGAGTATAGTAGAACTTGAGGAAACTCAAGTACCACAAGAAATCATTGAGCCGTCTATAGAGCCTATTTCAGAACCACAAATAGTTGTGGAGTCTGAAGATGTAACACAAATCCCTCGCAGGTCTGATAGGACACGTCGTCAGCCAGAGAGATATGGATTTCTTATGACTGATGATAGTGAAGTAATGCTCATAGATCAAGATGAGCCTACTACCTATCAAGAAGCTATGTCAGGTCCAGATTCAGACAAATGGCTTGGAGCCATGAAATCTGAGATGCAATCTATGTTTGACAACCAAGTTTGGTCTTTAATTGATCCTCCAGAGGGTATTAAGACTATTGGTTGCAAATGGGTTTTCAAGAAGAAAACTGACATGGATGGGAATGTGCAGACCTATAAAGCAAGGCTTGTTGCAAAAGATTTCAAGCAAACTCATGGTATAAACTATGATGAAACTTTTTCACCAGTTGCTATGCTTAAGTCTGTTAGAATTCTCATTGCCATTGCAGCATACTATGATTATGAGATATGGCAAATGGATGTCAAAACTGCTTTCCTTAATGGAAACTTGCTTAAGGATGTGTATATGACACAACCTGAGGGTTTTATAAATCCTGAGAATTCTACAAAGGTTTGCAAGCTTCAAAGATCCATTTATGGATTGAAGCAAGCATCCTGAAGCTGGAATCTTCGTTTTGATGAAACAGTTAGGAACTTTGGTTTCATCAAGAATGAAGATGAACCTTGTGTTTACAAGATGGTTAGTGGGAGTGCAGTAGTGTTTTTAGTCTTATATGTGGATGACATATTACTCATTGGGAATGATATCCCTACCTTGCAAAAGGTTAAGACTTGGTTAGGGAATTCTTTCTCAATGAAAGACTTAGGTGAGGCTGCCTATATCCTTGGTATAAAGATCTATAGAGATAGATCTAGAAGGATAATTGGCCTGAGTCAAAGTACATACATAGATAAAGTGTTGAAGAGGTTCAACATGCAAGATTCCAAAAAGGGATTCTTGCCTATGTCTCATGGCATTCATCTCAGCAAGAGTCAATGTCCTATGACATCTGATGAGCGAGATCGAATGAATAAGATTCCTTATGCTTCTGCTATAGGATCTATTATGTATGCCATGTTATGTACTAGACCAGATGTCTCATATCCATTAAGCGCAACTAGTAGGTTTCAAGCTGATCCTGGTGAAGGTCACTGGACATCTGTCAAGAATATTCTTAAGTACCTTCGAAGGACTAAAGATGTATTCTTGGTTTATGGAGGTTTGGAAGATGAACTAGTTGTAAATGGTTATACAGATGCTAGTTTCCAAACTGACATAGATGATTTTAGATCGTAGTCAGGTTTTGTATTCACATTGAATGGTGGAGCTGTTAGTTGGAAGAGTTCAAAACAAAGCACTGTGGCTTATTCTACAACAGAGGCTGAGTATATAGCAACATCAGATGCAGCTAAGGAAGCAGTTCTGTTGAAGAAATTCATCACTGAGCTAGGAGTGGTGCCTAGCATTGCAAATCCTGTGGACATTTATTGTGACAACAATGGTGCCATAGCACAGGCAAAAGAACCTAGATCTCATCAAAGGTCTAAGCATATACTCAGGCGTTTTCACCTCATTTGAGACATTATCGATAGAGGAGATATCAAGATATGCAAAGTTGACACAAATGATAACATAGCAGATCCATTAACAAAGCCTCTCTCACGGGTCAAGCATGATCAGCACACTAGATCTATGGGTCTTAGAAATTTGTAGGCCTAGTGCAAGTGGGAGATTGTTAGTGTATGTGCCCTAGGCCATTTATTTGGATCTTTATGTTATACATTCATTATTAATAAATGAGGTTTTATTATCATTATTGTTTGTTTGCATGTTACACAATTTGGATATTTGTCCCTGGTTTATTATTGTTATAGAGATAAAAAATAATAATAATAATTCTTAACCAGTATGAACATTGATTTGATAATCATCAGATGGTTATATGTATAGTGATACAAATCAATTTCATAGATACTTGTTAGAGAACAATGTATTGGATAGACCCATCATGAGATTACTACATGGGTTAGTGTCATAAGTAAATCTCATGATAGTTATGTATTAATTCTTTGACTTGAGATTGTCATAGTTTCCAATATAAGGACTATTATATTTTGACATGATCAAACATTATCCGTAACTGGATAGTAATAAAGGTTATGATCATATATGATAGAAATTATGTAGAGGATAATGAACAATCAAGATAGAATTTGTCCCTCTCTTTGAGAGAGATATCTTTTGGGCCCCTCGATAAGTGAGACTGTGAAATGCATGGCCGTGCTCAAATGAATTGATAGTGTGATCAATTTCATTTGTTTTTATTAGTCTACTTGGAGATCGAGTAATCATAAGTTTGGACAATATAAGTATGATGTTGACCATGACTTATGTTCAAGCTAGATATCGTGTGACAAAGGGATTAATGCATGCACTATTATTAGGCAAATTGGACATTCCTTATATTAATTGGGTAGTTGTAACGCCTTGCTAGAGGCCAATTATGACTTGTTGGTTTAATAGAGATTAAATTGATTGCCAATTAATATGGGCCTATCGGGTCACACACAAGAATGCGCTTTGGGCTGAATATAATATTAATAATATTAATATTAGATATTAATATTTATTATTATTATTATTTTCGTTTTATATATATATTATTAGATAATATATTCAGAATCCTAATTAGATTTGGATTCTGAATTTGATTTACCTTATCCAATTATATATATTATTAGATAATATATTCAGAATCCTAATTAGATTTGGATTCTGAATTTGACTTACCTTATCCAATTTTGAATTGGATTCTGGAGTGATTATATTCACTCCAGACGTTAAGTCTTCTTATAGGTAACTTTAGAAAATAAAAGGAGAATGAAAAAAAAGAAGGAACCCTAATATGTTTAAGAGAAAATGTTTTTCAGCCTTCGCCGTTGTAGAGAGCTAGCACTCCGGACGGTAGCATTCGTGTGGATACGTGATAGAGGGTGTTTCGCGATCATGGCATCTCTTCCAAACTGTGATTTCTAATCATCAACAGGTTAGTTCTTTGAACACTTTTGTCGAATTAAACGAACAGCATGGATCCTGATGGGAAATCAAAGATTAAATTTTTCCGCTGCGTATTTTTGGTTTGCTGTGATCTCCTTGATTTCCTAACAATTACAATTCTCCCCCTCTAAAAAGAAATTTCGTCCTCGAAATTACCTGATATCAAGTCTGAAACAACTGAGGATATTGATCTCGCATCGCTTGCTCATTCTCCCAAGGTACTTCTTCCTTTGCATGATTTTTCCAAAGAACTTTCACCAATGGCACTTTCTTATTTCTCAACTCTTTCATTTCATGTGCCAAAATAGCAATTGGTTCTTCTTCAAATGTCAGATTCGGATTCACTTCAATAGATTCAACTGGTAAAACATGAGATGGATCTGATCTGTATCTCCGCAACATAGAAACATGGAAGACATTATGAATTCTATCCAATTCAGGCGGCAAAGCAATTCGATAAGCAACTGGTCCCACTCTTTCTAATACTTCATAAGGTCCAATAAAATGAGGACTTAATTTCCCTTTTCGACCAAATCTCAAAATCTTTTTCCAAGGAGACACTTTCAAAAATACTTTATCTCCAACATCAAACTCTATGTCTCTTCTCTTCAAATCTGAATAAGATTTTTGTCGATCTGAAGCTGCTTTGAACCGATCCCGAATTATCTTTACTTTCTCTTTCATTTCTTTAATCAAATCAGGACCAACCAACTTGCCTTCTCCAACTTCATTCCAACACAGAGGCATTCTGCATCTTCTTCCATATAAAGCCTCAAACGGTTCCATTCCAATACTGGATTGATGACTGTTGTTGTAAGCAAATTCCACAAGTGGCAAAAATCTGTCCCAACTTCCAGAGAAATCAATGACACAGCTTCTCAACATATCCTCTATAATCTGTATCACTCTCTTTGATTGCCCATCTATCTGCGGATGAAAAGCAGTGCTAAAGTGCAATCGAGAACCCAAAGCACCATGTAAACTCTTCCAAAACCTCAAAGTAAACCGGGGATCTCGATCAGACACTAAAGAAATTGGGACTCCAAGAAATTTCACTATATCACTGATATACAGCTCAGCCAACTTCTCAAGAGAATAATCCATCCGAACTAGAAGAAAATGAGCTGTCTTTGTCAACTGATCAACAATCACCCAAATAGCATCATGCTTCTTCTGAGTCAATGGCAAACTAGACACAAAATCCATTGTCACACGTTCCCATTTCCATTCAGGCACTGATAAAGGTTGAAGCAACCCAGTTGGAACTTGATGCTCAGCTTTCACCCTCTGACAAGTGAGACACTTGGATACAAATTCTGCAATGTCCCTCTTCCTACCTAACCACCAATAATGTTGCTTCAAATCATGATACATTTTAGTACTCCCAGGGTGCATAGCAAAAACTGATTGATGTGCTTCCTCTAAAATAGTTCTTCTCAAACTTGCATCATCAGGAACACACAATTTATTTTTGAACCAAAGGCTACCATCTTCTCTTACCTAGAATTCTCGGCTCTCCCCATTTTGGCAATTTGAAACAATCTTCTGAATTTTCTCATCAGCCAATTGAGCTTCTTTAATCTGATCCAACAACGCTGGTTTCAACTGCAATTGAGCTAACAATGCACCATCATCACATGATTCATAACTAGCATGCAACGCTCTCAACTCAACAAGCAACGAGAGCGAATAAATAGTCAAGCCTGCCAAAGACTTCCGGCTCAAAGCATCTGCAACAACATTCGCCTTACCAGGATGGTAATCAATCAAACAATCGTAGTCTTTAATCAGCTCCAACCATCGCCTTTGCCGAAGATTAAGCTCTCTTTGAACCCCCAAATATTTTAAACTCTTATGATCCGTGTAAATGAAACACTTCTCTCCATACAAATAGTGTCGCCAAATCTTCAAAGCAAACACTATAGCTGCTAACTCCAAATCATGCGTCGGGTAATTAAGTTCATGCGGCTTCAATTACTGAGAAGCATAAGCTATGACTTTACCTTCTTGCATCAAAACACAACCTAAACCATTATGTGAAGCATCACTATAAATCACATATGGTTTATCTGCCACAGGTAAAGTAAGAACAGGCGCTTGAATCAACATCTCTTTCAACTGCTCAAAACTAGCTTGACACTGATCTGTCCACACAAATCTAACTCCCTTCCGAAGTAATCTGGTGAGTGGAGTAGCTATCAAAGAAAAACCTTTCACAAAGCATCGATAATAGCCTGCCAAACCCAGAAAACTTCTAATTTCAGTCACTGACTTCGGTGGACTCCAATTCAAAATGGCCTCAACTTTACTTGGATCAACTCTTAAACCATCTGCTGAAACTATATGACCCAGAAAAATTACTTGATCAAGCCAAAGCTCACACTTCGACAGCTTAGCATACAATTTCTTCTCTCTCAAAGTCTGCAATACAATCCGCAAATGCTTGTCATGATCCTCTTCATTATGTGAATACACCAAAATATCATCAATAAAGACCACCACAAACTGATCCAAATAGGGCCTAAACACCCTATTCATCAAATCCATGAAAACTGCAGGTGCATTCGTCAATCCAAAAGGCATTACTAAAAACTCATAATGCCCATATCTTGTGCGGAAAGCTGTCTTAGAAACATCTTCAGCTCTGACTCTCAACTGATGGTACCCTAATCTCAAATCAATCTTGGAAAACACTGCTGCTCCCTTTAATTGATCAAAGAGATCATCTATCCGAGGCAAAGGATACTTATTCTTAATAGTCACTTTGTTCAATTGCCTATAATCGATGCACAACCTCAAAGTACCATCCTTCTTCTTCACAAACAAAACAAGAGCTCCTCATGGAGAAACACTAGGGTGAATAAACCTTTTATCCAACAACTCCTACAATTGCACCTTCAACTCTCTCAACTCAGCAGGTGCCATTCGATAAGGAGTAATAGAGATGGGAGTAGTACCAGGCAACAATTCGATACCAAACTCAACCTCTCTCTCAGGGGGTAACCCTGGCAACTCCTTCGGAAAAACATCTGGGAATTCCACAACCGTGGGTATACTATCAAGCTGAGAACCCACTACTCTGGTATCCACCACACGAGCAAGATAAGCATCACACTCTTTTCTAATCAGCTTCCTAGCTACAACAGCTGAAACAAATAAGGATGCAAGTTGTCTCTGCTCACTGGACATTATCACACTTCTACCATCACCGGTTCTCAAAGTAACACACTTCTTTTGACAATCTACCACAGCTCCATGCTAAGACAACCAATCCATGCCTAAGATCAAATCATACTCCTTAAAAGGCATTTCAATCAAATCACCCAAAAATTCCTCTCCTTGGACCACAACTGAACTATCACGATGCACCTTACTTACCACAATACTATGTCCTAAAGGATTTGTCACCAAAACATCAAATCCTAAGGACTCAGAATGCAATTCAGACACAGGCAAAATAGATGCACTTATGTATGAATGAGTAGATCCTGGATCAATCAAAGCAAGAACTGAAGTATCAAATAAAGAAAATGTACCCGCAATAACTGCTGAAGCATCCAGCTGCCTTTGCATCACATACACTCTCTGAGAAGATCCAGTCTCATCTGGCCTACTGCCTCCGGATGTAGAGCCTCCTCTCTGACTGATCCCAGGTCGACCGCCTCTGCTGAAACCTCTGCCCCCTTGACCACCTCTGCTAAAACTAGGTCGAGAAGCTGTAGTATCAGTCTGTCTATCCTCTTGCATCACAGGGCAATCTTTGATAAAGTGAGTTGGTGACCCACATCTAAAGCATACTCCTGATCCACCCGTCTTCCAACAAGCACCCCCATGGGTCCTACCACAATGAACACATACAGGTGGAATGGATCTCTGAACCACTGGAGTCGAAGCACTCGCTACAGAAACTGTAGGTCTCGATCTCTACCTATGATACTGAACTGACCTACCTGACTATCTCTGGCTCCTACTAATTCTCGGAACAAAACTTCCCCGGCCTCTCTTAATAGATGAAAGCTTGTGCTCTCTCAACACTTCTGGCTGCTACAACCAATTGAGAAAAGTCTTGGTACCGAGAACCAGCAACAATACACATAATAGAGGGCCTTAACCCCTCCTCAAACCTCCTACACCGGTCAATCTCATCAGAAATAATCCCACAGGCATAATGACTCAACCAGATGAATTCTACCTCATACTCTGTCACAGTCCGGTTATCTTGTCTCAAATTCAAAAATTCTATTTTCTTGACATCCTTATACTCCCTCGGAGTATATTTCTGCTCAAACTCCCTCAGAAAATCACTATAAGATAACGTTGGTGGATCATCCATAGCATGTGGAACTGTCTTCCACCAATCATAAGCATCTTTCTGCAATAAGGATCTAGATAATCAAATTTCTCTTTAGGAGTAGCTTGCAACTGGATAAATACCCTCTGTACTCTATCCAACCACTGCTCAGCTACTGCAGGATCTGTAGTACCAAAGAAATCCTCAGCCCCATACTTTCTCAATTTATCATAATGTCTCACCGGTACTTGAGGCTGTGGTGGCGGTGGCGGCTGTACTGGAGCTTGCCTCAACAAATCTACTACATGCCGTAACCAAACCGACGGAACCTCGTCAGCAGCTGATCTCTCTGGTACAAGAGCAGGTGCCTCACTAGCTCTCTCAACCCTAGCTCCATCTCTACTCTCTTCAGGAGCTACACTCTCAGCACTACCTTCTATGGACTGACGTGAATGAGATGCCATCACTACCTATGTCTCCAAACACAGTAGAATATACCTCATTAAAGATCAAAGACTGCCAATACCAAAATATGTATCTTATTTAAAAACCAACTTTTAAAATAAAAAAAATTCTTTTTCTTACAATTTACCTAGGTTGAGAATCTCAAACCTAGGCTCTGATACCAAAATAATTGTAACACCCCTATACCTCGTATACGTACACTGCATGTAATACGATCGTAATATACGTATACTGAATATAGGAATGCCACGGTTTACTAAACAAACGACTCACTTCCTTATACAATAATATAAGGAAACTTAAACATTTAGGTTATATTATAAAAACACAATAAATAAAACATTCGTTCAATACACAGCGGAAAATATAGTTATATTTACATATATTTATATACAACAAAATACATAAACATCCAAATCAATTTTTACAAAAACATAACATTTATACATGTTTGGCAGTCCGTCTCTGATCTTTAAGCCCACTATCAACACCTCAAGGTCTAGACTCGACTCGGTCTAAATGAACTCTCTGGCTCTTCCCTGTTACCTGCGCGATGAACCACAATCGCGCTAAGCCAATGGCTTAGTGGTACAAACTACTATAACAACATGCTTCAATGCAATGCCAATGTCACACATTTCAACAATTAAGACAATATTCACAATTGATATCTTGATATTGTTTATAACACTGCATTTCATTACTCTATTCACTTATTTCATCATTTATGAATTACATTGAAACAAAGACAAGCATGGGCCCAAAAGACACTAATATGCCATTCCACTTTCAGAGTTAATGTTTTGGTTCTATTATCACATTTATCATTATCATTATCCCAACTAGGCTTCAAGGATTAGGTTCAACCAAGCTTCAAGGGGAACAAAGAATGCTAAGTATCAACCCAACTTGGCTTCAAGAACCAAACCCAACCTAGCTTCAAGGGTTGTAACATCGTAACTACGCTTCAAGGACTAAATCCAACCTAGCTTCAAGAGATTGTTACCATTAGGCATGCCACAAACAACAAAACTCTGAAAATGGAATAACACATTAGACACACAATTCATTCATTATTTCATTATCAATTTCATTCTCATTTTCTTATCATCATTTAGGCATCCATGCCTCAATCATCTCATTTGCATCATTATAGCCAACATTAATGGCTTTATATCTCATCAAAATACTATACATAATCAATTGCATTGGACATACCTTTTAAATTCATCATCACCTAGGCAAACGTGCCTCACTTATTTTCATTTGAATCATTGTAGCCATACACAATGGCATCATATCTCAATTCACATTAAAGCAATTCATAACATTAATCAAATAGTAATAACAATATAGTAGATTACTTAACACATTTATAACTAAATGTGTTAAGTCTCAAAATCATGTAAATGAATGCAACCATGTAAGTTTGTACTTACCTCAAGAGCAACTCACACCAACCTATACACTTCCTCTTCCAAGAATTCTCAACACTTAGGTTAGGGCATCTCAACCTCTTCACAACCTAATCCAAAAGGAATAATACACATAAGATAATAAAGCTAAGAACCAACTAGGGCAAACTCTAAACATGACACGCTCAACAACACGGGCGTGTCCCTGACCATGCCCTAAACTCACAACATAGAAGATTTGACACGCTCAGAACCACGGGCGTGTCACTGAACGTGTAATACATTCTGTCTCATAGAAACATTGACACGTCCAACAACACGGGCGTGTTCATGGCCTTGTCAATCTTTCACCCAGACAATAGCTATGACACGCTCAGTGACAGGGGCGTGTCACTGCTCGTGTCACCCATCCAAGAACACAGAACTATTGACACGCTTAAAACCTGGCCGTGCTCATGGGCGTGTCAGGCCAGAAATACAGATTCTGGCAATAACAACAACATATCCAACAAACCTCTTACTTTCACCATTATCCACTTCAAACAAACTTAACTAAACACACCCAAAAACCATAACAAACTTGCAAAAGCACCAAAACAACTCAAAACATACATCAAACACAAATCATAATCATCACCACAAACCCAAAACACAACCACAACACATTCTCTTCCAACAAACTTACTCTTTCCTTCAATCCAACCCCAAAATCCAAAAATCAATTGAACCAAACACTCTTAAATACACCACAATCAAACAAACACATATCAACCACAATCTCAACTCACAACCTCAAAGAAAATCAAAGAATCAAGTGGAAAACTTACCAAGGATGAAGAAACTCTTAAATTTCCAACTTGATCACTTGAAAACTTCCTTCAATCTTGAGTTTGGAAGATCAAATCTCTCTCTTGCTCTCTTGCTATGGAGTGTCGGCCAACGGAAAAGAAAAGAAAAGGAAAAGAAATGAGCCACGAAGAAGAAAGAAGGAGAGAAGAAAACAAAGAAAGCAAAGTCAGCTCTCTCAACATGTCTCTTCCTCAAAACCCTCTCCACCAAGCAATATACAATAAAATAATCCAAAATATCTCCATCCACTTCCACTCACTCTTATACAAATTAATTAATTCCTTTGACCCTTCATACATTGAAAATTTTGTAGATTATGTCAAGAGATGGAGAAACAAGGCTGCTTTACTCAAGAAGAGGCCCGATGAATCCGATCAAATAAGGATGATTGTGAGAGGGGTGTTGCCTAATCTTCATGAGAGGATGTCTCATACACTCATACATGATTTCAAAGATCTTCTCCAAGCTGGTCTACAAATTGAAGAGTGGGAAAGGGAGAAGAATCACTTTTCAATAAAAAGGAATGAGAAAGGGAATTACCAGTCGGACAATCAATGCACACAAAAAGAAGTTGATGTTAATGCCGCTAGTGAAAGAGGAATGAGGCAGTTTTCAGATCTGGGGAAGCCACTATCTTGGGTTCTCAATAAGCTACAAAGGAAGGGATTGTTACAACCCTTGACTCCTCGTCCTTTGCCTAATCCTCTTCCACCTAACTTTAATACTAATGCATTTTGCCAATTCCATCAAAGGCCTGGACACGAGATGGACAATTGCATGAAGTTGAGGCATGAGATCCATAATTTAATTGATAATGGCAAGTTGCCCGAGCCGGACAAGCCCAACACCAAAGATAATCCATTTCCAAGGTTCAACAGAGTGCCACCACCAGTAACCTTTATGGTGGGAAAAGGATTGGAAGAAGATTTTGTTTTATCCTCTTTTCAAGATGGGAATGTTGAAGATTTGAAAGGAAAAGAAGCCTAACTCAATGAACTTTCCTTAGCTTGAATGTTGCTTTTCAATCTTACTTTATTTAATATTTTGGAACTATCGTGTTTTTCAAATTTATATTTTTTTGAATAAATTACTTTCATCATAAATTTTTGTTGGTCTTTGTTCATTTTAGTGCTCAACCAATGAGAAATCTATCTGGATAATTCATAAATTTATCTATGCATCATGACTCGAATGACTTTAGTAGATGAGGGAATTACTCTATAGCATTGAGTTGTGCATGCTTACTTAGAGAGGGCTCCTGCATAATTGTTTAGATCAATTTTGTATATATTTTCTTTGATGTTTTTGTTAATTTTAAGTTAATTTTCATGCTAATTTGTACTTAAGTTTGTTTGAAGTTGTTGATTCAGGTTGAAGAACATTCGATGGAGCCATTTGATCAAAATTGGTGGAATTTGTGGAGAAAATCAGCTGACACGGCCAAGCTAGACATGTCTTGGCCGTGTCCCTCATCAAAAGAAGGAGAAACCAAAGGAAATCATATGACACGGCCAAGCTAGACATGTATTGGCCATGTCTCTCATCAAAAGTGAAGAAATTGAAGAAAAACAAGTGACACGGCCAAGCTCCACATGTCTTGGCCCTGTCCCTCAAGAAATCAAGCCCAAAAGCGAACACGGTTATGAGACACGGCCAAGTCACTGGCTGTGTCTCACCAAAGGAAGAAAAGAGCAAAGAAAGAAAAGAAAAAGGCAGAGACGGACACCATCAAGGGACACGGCCAAGACACTGGCCGTGTCACATGACACGGCCATGTTTCACAAGGACAAAACACACAGAATGGGACACGGCCAGAAGCTTGGCCGTGTCCCAAGAAAGAAAGTCACTAGACACGGCCAAGCTCCAAATGGCTTGGCCGTGTCACCCTGGATCCTTAGCTGGCTTGCACGAGGTGTAAGCTGTGATGTTTTAGTGGGTGACAAAAGAACAAAAAGGAGTAAAAAGAGGGAGGAAATTATGGAAGAAAGATATAAAGAAATTAGAAAGTGGGAGACAAACAATCATGGTGTCTTAAAAAATTCAAAATGGAAGAGAATGGAGGGAAAAATAAAATGGATTGAATATATTTTTAGTGGACATTCTCTACACACATCTGCTTCATCATATTCTTCATCTTCTTCCTTGGTTCTTGCTGGAGAGAGCAAGACACCATTCCCTCATCTTCATTCACCATTTCTTTTCACACACCAAGAGCAAAAACAATTGTTGGTTTTGAAGTGAGTTACTAGTTCTTGAGGATTAGGGTTTTAAGAGGCTTGATTGGAGAGTTGAGAACTTGAGAGAGCTATCATCCACTCCTTCAAGAAGAGACCCATTTGTTCAAGAGAGCTAGAAGTTCATCATCACACACCAAGAGGGAGCTACGAAAGAGACAAGGAGTTCGATTTTTAGCATCTTCAAAAGGGGTTTTTCCAACTCTTTCTTTTAATCCATTTCTTATTTGTTGTTGTTGTATCAAGAACATTAATATTGCAATGAATAACTTTGATTTGGTTTATATTGAAATGAGTATTTGTTTAAAGAATATGATGAGGTAATTTACTCATGCTTTGCGTTGTAGTATATTTGATTAAATGATTTGATTTGATGATTCCATTGATATACCTTGTTATATGTTGGTTGCATTGAAATTAAAGGTAAATTGATAGATTGGCCACCTATTGATTACTTAATATTCAATGACGGACCGAGAGGAGAAGTTTAATATCAGAACTATGCAATTGACTACCCTAAGAATGAATTATAAATATAAGTTTTAGGGTTTATTAATTTGCTAATGTAAAATAATTGGTTGATGTTAATTCATAATTGTGAGAACTATTGAATTGATAATTGGCTAATTAATCTTAAGAAACAAATTAAGGTTCAAGGTTATATTAATGGATAATTGGATAATTGAACATTTGATTAAATGGACCTACAACCCTAGGCATCATTTCCATAATTGAATTTCTCTTGCATAAAATCACTCATTTTCATTTCTAGGGTTAATTATAATTCACCAATCCAATCACACAATCGAGTTTATTATTTCATGTTAATCAAACTATTACATGCAAGTCCTTCTTTGGGAAACGACCTTGGGGCGATCACCGTCACTACAATAGCCTCGTATACTTGTGAGTGCCGCTTTGTGATAGTGTTAATTTAAGCGCAACAATAATTACCTTTGTCTAGGTCCTAACTCTACTTATTTAAGAGAGAAATGATCTAGGCATTATTTGGTTAGCCAACAACTAGTATCCACCCAATTAAATATCAATCCATAGTTGTCCCTTTGAGCCTTCATAAAATTTTAGCTTTCCTTTCATTAGATTACAAACCCCAATAACCTACCTTGAGTTGTTGTGATGCTTTTGACAAGTCTTATGATCACTAAGGTGAAGAGGCAAGAAGATCAAAGAAAGCAATGATTGGTCAAGACCATGAAGATAGTTTAAGCTCTCAAGACCATAAGGGTAGTTGATGTTTTCAAGACCACAAGGGAAGTTGAAGTTCTCAAAACCTTAAGGGTAGTTGAAGTTCCCTTAATGTCTCCAATATATCAAGACAACATCAACATTAGAGTAACAAATGATTTATCCCTATTAAAGAAGATTTATGTTACTCCACTCATCCATTATTGGAAGCCCAAGTTGGTACAAACAAGACAACTATGTTTGAGCTAGAACCAAAAAAGGAAAAAAAAACAAAGAAAAGAAAAAGAGAAAAAAAAAAGAGAAAAAAAGAGAAAAGAAAAAGAAAAGAAAAGAAAACCCAAAATGGTTCAAAAAGTCAACTGAGTTCTCTTTTACCTAAGACAACAAAAGGCTTCCATTTGATTTATGAGGACGGTTTGACTTGAATTGGTCCAACCCAACCAAAGATTCAATCAAAATCAAAGGAAAAGGGAGAAAGACCATCCAGTTCTTGAAAGTTCTGTACTTTATAGTCCTACAAGAAAGAAGGACAAAATGATACAAGAAAGGGAAGAGTAAGGAAGAGAAAGAAAAGGGAAGAGTAAGAAAAATAAAGAGGAAAGAAAAGGGAAAATAAGAAAAGAAATGAATTTGTGTCTTAAACTTTTTGCAAGGGCAAAGACTGTCCTAATCAAGATCCAGATTAATGCCAAAAAGATAGAAAGAATTTAGAGACTAGCAAGATTGCCTCCAAGCTGCCTAAAATTCAAATAAGAAATTTGTAGTGTGAAGGTTTGTCCATTGTGTCACATCAGCTCCAACTTACAAATAGCCTTCATTTAGACCATGTCCCTTATAGACCCCATTTCAAGCCTATCAAAGACCTGTTGATCTCCCTTGGTAGGTAGAGTCTATTACTGGAGATAGTTTGGATAAGCATGCATATGAGATAGACAATATTTAAACTCAAATGAGACCTTTGGCCAAGTAATGTGTATGTGCCTATCTGAAGTGTAACAATTCTTGCTTAAATAGAAATGATTCCCGATTTTAGTACGGTAACTAGGGTTGTCATGTTATAGATATGTTAATTTGGAAAATCAAGTCCTGAGGTACATTGACATCAATTTGGCAAAACCAACATTTGATTTCAAAAAATAAAAGAAAATGTTTTGTCATACAAAGCCTTCAAGTTAAGGGAAGTATATTGAACCTCCAAAGGACACATTTGGCAAAGTCATGAAGAAACTACCAACCGACATGTTGAAATATAGTTTGAAATGGATACATCCCTGACTCTACTGTTTAGGGTCTCCACCACTCATGTTTTCAACATCTCAAAGATAAAAGCTATAAATACAAAGCTTTCGATCATTCTAATGCAAGACTTGAACAAGCTTTAAAAGGGAACCAATGAGAACACTTATGCTGATCACCTCAGTCTGTGAGTCAATGGAACAACTGTAAGTATTATTCATGCATATCATGCATACATGAGCATATCACATCGCACTTTCTTGTCTTGTGTTCTTTGGCAAAATGAATAGCAAACACCCTGTGAAGTAAAGAATCAAAAGAAGATATCAAATCAGGGGGCCATAGAAAGCCCGTTGCTTGAGAAAGCTCCAGTAATTTTTCAAAGAGAAGAAATGCTTGCTTGTGCGAAGAACTAGACAACAGGAACGTCAATCAAAGCTAGCAAAGAGCATCATAGGTTTGAGCCTACACAGGGGGCAAAGTTTCTCCTTTTCAATTTTTTGAGTTTATATATCAAATATTTTTAAACTCACTTACGAATGTTTTGCCACACAGGGGGGCAAGAAGAGGATATAAGGTCCAATTAAAAATAGTTAAATCTTTACAAAAAGGAAGAACAAAAGAATGGAACAAATAGAACTCAAAAGAATGAAGGTACAAAAGACAAAAGACCAATCCCGCTAAAAGAGCTAAAGCCAGGGTAAAGACCCGACCTCCAATGGATAAAGACCCATGTTTCAAGGGTAAAGACCCGATCTCAAAGGATGAAGATCCATTTTCAAGGGTGAAGACCTGATCTCAAAGGATGAAGATCCATTTTCAAGGGTAAAGACCCGATGTCAAAAGATGAAGATTCATTTTCAAGGATGAAGATCCATTTGCAATGGTGAAGACCCAATCTCCAAGGATGAAGATCCATTCTGAAGGTGAAGAATCACAATGCATAGAATAGCCGGAGCAGTCAGAATTCTCAACTGATAAAAGGTTAGTCAAATTCATTCTCGGGTCCAAGTACCCATTCTCGGGTCCAAGTACCCAAATCAAATCTAATCTCGGGTCCAAGTACCCAAATTAAATCAAAATCAATTCAAATCTCAAGTCAAAGTACCCAGGTTAGGATCGAGTATCCCAATCAAGTTTAGGATCGAGTATCCAAATCAAGTTAGGATCGAGTATCCTAATCCAATTTAGGATCAAGTATCCAAATCCAATTTAGGATTGAGTATCCCAATCCAGTTTAGGATCGAGTATCCAAAGCCAATTTAGGATCGAGTATCCAAATTTGATTTAGGATCGAGTATCCAAATCCTGTTTAGGATCGAGTATCCAAATCAAGTTAGGATTGAGTGTCCAAATCAAGTTAGAATCGAGTATCCCAATCCAGTTTAGGATCGAGTATCCAAATTCGATTTAGGATCGAGTATCCAAATCCAGTTTAGGGTCGAGTATCCAAATCCAGTTTAGGATCGAGTATCCCAATCCAGTTTAGGATCGAGTATCCAAAGCCAATTTAGGATCGAGTATCCAAATTTGATTTAGGATCGAGTATCCAAATCCAATTTAGGATTGAGTATCCTAATCCAGTTAGGATCGAGTGTCCCAATCCAGTTTAGGATCGAGTATCCAAAGCCAATTTAGGATCGAGTATCCAAATTCAATTTAGGATAGAGTATCCAAATCCAGTTTAGGATCGAGTATCCAAATCCAATTTAGGATCGAGTATCCAAATCCGATTTAGGATCGAGTACCCAAATCCAGATAGGATTTAGTATTCAAGTCTAGTTTACGATCGAGTGTCCAAATCTCTTGGGTCCAGAACCCAAAACCTCAAAAATTAAGTCTTATTGCTTTTCACTCTCTTTCACTAAGGTTTCAGATCATTCAAGCAGGGGGCAAACTGTAGACCCTTAATTTTTGACCCAATCCGATTCAATATGCTTTATTTAGTCCAAAATGATTTTTGTTGTCTAATTGGTCCAAAATAATTTTAATTAAATAGTTTTTGCTTTATTATCTAATTTTTATTAATAAAAATAAACAAATAAAAATTTTAAAAAAATAAAAATAAAAATCAGAGTCTGAAGAAAAAAGTGGTCGCGCGGGCCCATCAACCCAGCGGCAGCTCACCCGCAGGCCTGCGGGCGAAATAACTTCTTGTGGGCGAAATAACTTCCCACAGGAATCTCCTACGGGCTGGCATGCCCACTGGCACCAGCCACGGGCCCGCTGCCACAGTTTTTGCCATCGCAAATTTTTTCAACGCAATTTTTTTGAAACCTAATCAAATTAGGTTTTAATTTCTTTTTTTATTAATATTACTTACCTTAATTAATTAGGAAAAAATAACCTTAAACCATTATAAATAAGGACCAAAGGCAATTAAAATTGGGGTGGCCAAGAGTGAGCAAATACAAAGGAGTTTGGAAAGTTTGAAACCAAATCAAGGAAGGAAAAGAAGAAATTCAATTTAAATCTTTTCTAGACAGTAGCATCACGATTAAAAGGATTCCAAAGGCAACAAAGGTTTGTCTTTGGAGCTAGTTCATCCAAGAAGAACTGTTTTGGAGCAACTTACAAAAGAAGGCATGAAATTCTAAATTCTAATTTTTTACACAGTAGCTAAACTAGGGTTTTTTTTTTGTGTTTTTCAAAAGTTAAAATCTTTGAAATTTAATTTAGTTTTCCAAAGTTAAAACACTAAAAACGTGAATTTCTTTTCTAAACAGACTTAAAATTGTTATTTTTTCTTCTTAAAAATCTTAAAACTCTAATTGAACATATTTTTCTATAAAACCAAAATCAAATTCTGTTTCTTTCAAATTTTTAAATTAGGTTCTATTTCATTCAAAAAGCCTTCAAAAACATATTTTCTACTTATAAAATCTTTAATCCATGTGTTTAAGTTCATAAAACTTCATAAAATATCAAATTGATTTCTAAAACCCTAAAAATTATCTTTTACCCGTGACCTAAATTCTAAAACCCTAAAATTCAAATTTCAACTCTTAAACCTAAAATAATGAACCCTAATCCTTTTAAAACCTTAAACCATAATTTTTATGAACCCTAATCCTTTTAAAACATTAAAAAACATAAAAACATGAAAACCCAAACATGAAAACCCAAAAATTGCACAGTAGCTTAAAATTCAATAATCAAAAATCACAAATTAAAGTATTTTAAGGTATTTAAAACCCTAGTTTCATGATTTCATCATTCAAACCTTAATTTGTTTAATCAACGAGTCTTACCAACCTTTTAAAACATAAAACCCTAATCTATTTTAATTCCATAAAAAGTCACAGTAGCTATAATTGAACTTTTATTTGCTTTATTCAATTCCATATTTACTTATACCTTGATTTATCTCTTATGCTTTAATCTATTTAATTTCAATACTTGATTTATTTAATTTATCATGGATGGATGTTTATTTTATTGATATTTAAATACTTTTGATGAATGATTTATTTATGATGAATGATTATTTACTTTTATCAATTAATTTTGATTTCCAAAAGTTGTAAGAGGTATGTTTCCACTTGGTGGGTACCTCATTATTTAAGCATCATGTAATTTAATTTGCTTTTCTATTTTAGAACTTATGTAAAGGGCATATTTCTACCTTTTGCTGGGTGTCCTATCCAGGTATGTGATGTAAGGACATGTTTCCATCCTTGGATGGGTGTCCATTTATTTGTTTTGTTTTGTTTGGACATTGCTTTTATTTTAATATAATGATGCTTTCTTTTTATTGTGTGTAGTATGGATAATATTGTTATATTTAAGAATTTTATAATATTAAGACCTGTAAAGGAGGCTGATTCCAATGAACCGGGCGTTGTGGGGGTGCTGGGCCATTTCTCAACTTTCCCACACGTACCCAACTTTTCGAACCCATTAAGGGGTTGGGGATTCCTTAGGAATCGAGTCATCCACCCCTTTCTTTTTCTCGGCCCGTCCGGGTGGCGACTCCATTTTCTCCAGACTTAGGTCCGTGTTCTCTAAGGCCCTGAGCCTAAACAGTGCCGAAGTCGTAAGAACCATTCCACCGGGAGTGGGGGGCGAAAATCCCCGCTCACAGAAGGAATAGTTAAAAGTTACAGTAAAAGTAAAAATTATTATTATTATTATTATTATTATTATTATCATCATCATCATTATTATTATTACTTATTATTATTATTATTGTTAATATAAGTAATAATAATACAATATTTTCTCAATTAATACAATGATCACTGAGAAGGAGGAGGTGGTCCATAATCAAACAAAGCTTTGAGAAAGTCATCGCCTGTTGGAGGAGGAGGCATATCATTTGTCCCAAGTCCACCTGGAGAAGAAGCACCTGAATCTCTATTACCCTGGAATTCAGGCTTATAGCAGTAATCATCTGGAGTAGATGAAGGAATCTCATGGTCATCAGTTTGGGGCCCCCTAGAAGATGAAGCACTAGTATGCCTCATTCCTTAGAACCGAAAGTCTCAGAAGTCTTGCTCCGACTGATGATATAATCTTTTGAGATGGGCGATCTGTTGGCGGCTAGCAACTAACTCCTCTTGCAGTTTCTTATTTTGCTCCTCAAGCATCCGCTGTGAGTCAGAAAATGAAAGGGTAAGAGCATGCATAATCATGCAAACATATATAGCATAAATCATCATGAAACAGGGTAACCCACTAGGTAACTCGTATCAGAGCCTTATGGATGAGATGGCACTTTCGGTTGGTGAGAAGGAGCAAATGGAAGGACAATAGAAGAAGGTCTAGCCTTGTGATCAAATGAGCCAGTAGCCTGCAATAATCATGAGACCACTCAAAATAAGTTGAAAAGGAAGCAATTACAATAATAGAATGACACGTATTTACCTTAGAGGTTCCAACCTTGGAATAAGAGATAGATTCTCTCTCCCCCTCTTCATCATTGGTTTACTCATCATTTCCTTCTTCCACCTCAGGATATCTTGATACACTAATAGGAGACACATTAAAGTTCAAGAGCTGTGTTCGAATGAATTGTGTGCATGATGCGCCCGGTACACAAAGATAATCTTCAACATCATAGCCATTCTCCGGCATTGATGTAATATTTAAAGTATACATTGGACAATTCATTAGGACCCTCCACTGCTCAGGACCAAGGAACCAATCATACACCCTTTCCCTAAGAAACTAGCCACTAGACACAAGACCAATAATGATTCAACGAGAGTGCTGGTAAGGCAGTGCAACATTCATAAAAGGAGTCCAATTCGCCCACTCTTTAACTTTCCACCAAGCCAAGTCGATCTGTAGGATGAAAAAAAGTAAACTTTTACATAAACTATAAAGCATGCTGATACTATTTTACCTGGTCCCAGGTTAGGTAACTCAAGTGATAGCGTTGGGTGTGCACATGATGAGAGCTGAGAACTGCTGTGCGATCGGACAACCAAAAACCTAACCTTGGATATCTGACATATTAGGCACCCTCACTAGATTGTGCTCATAAGCCCATACCTCTAATAACAATGGAAATCAAATTCATGCGAATAAATGGGTTGAATTAATAATGGCAGGAGAGATAGTACCTCGACAATCACCATGAAGCCAATGAAAGACTTCTTATTCCTACAAATCTTGTCTAGACCATGATAGAGACAGACAAGGCCAGCTTCACCCTAGCCGTAAAGCGATACCATATCCATTTCAACAAAGGCCCTCAACACCGACAAATGGATGGCGAATTCGATGCTGCATAAAATTATCGACCCAAGCAAATACAACAAAAATGCTCGAGCATATTGTTTGGTTATTTCTTTAGGAACCCATCCGTCATAGCTCATCCAATAACTTCAAATCAGCTCAATTATTATTTATTTTAATACTTATTTTAATATTTAATATTTATTTTATTTATTATTAAATATATATATATAATAAAAGTAAAATTAAAATCAGACAGACCAATCGGTAAGTAGCAAGCGGCAAGCCAGTTCGCCGCATGCCGAAAGGCGGGGAATTGGCCTGCCCTAATTTGCCGCAAGTGTAACCTTCGGTGAATTGGCCAATGCCTCACCCAACCTGGCAAGCGCTCACCCAACCTTGTAGGCGCTAGCCTAACCTCGCATCCCATCAGCCTGTGCCAGCACGTTTGCCGATTTTTGACAAAACTCTATTTTACTCGAAAACTTCAATTAATTTCCTAAACAGTTTTAATTTCCTTAACATATTAGGTTTTATTTTAAATTCTTATAAATAGTAGTTTTAAACACAAAAAAAGGGGATGTCAAAAATTACTCAAGAAATATTATCGGACTCTTGATCTTTGAAGCAACCCGAATCAACAAAAAATAAAAAGAACACTCCAATTCACAAGGCAACAAGGTTGTGTTGTCTTGATCAAAGGTTCCTCAGAATTCCAATAGTGCAATTGTGGTGGAGCCAACAAACGATGGTATTTTCTTAATCAATTCATTATAACATGCTTTTGATAGTTATAACATGGAACATGCATGATCTTTATTTAAAATTGAATCCAGTAGCCTATTAGCATAACTTCTTCCAAATACATGATTATTTAGTCAGCATGCTAATAGCTTTGTTTAAAGTTTTTGTGATGTCACTTAATTTTTCTCAAATATTTTTTAGCAGTAGCTTGTTTATTCTATCTTCAAAGCTTTGATAATTATTCTTATAAATTCCAAAACCCTAATTTATTTCTTCTTAAACCCTAATTGCATGGTATGAGTCCTAAACCTTAATTAAATCTATTTTTCAAAATCTTTACAACAACCTAATACTTAAAAAATAAATATAATAATATTAATTTCTCTAAACTCTAAAACCCTAGTTTTTATTATAAAACCTAAAACTTTAGAACCCTAAACCCTAATTGTATTTCCCTAAACCATAATTCATGAAACCCTAGCTTGTATATTTAGTCTTTAATTACTATTTTAATCCTACTTTACATACTGTATTCTTAGTTTACATCTTCATATCTTGATCTTTATTTGACGTATAATTAATGGTTTACTTTCATGATGAATGGTTGAATGTCTTTTATTGGTTTACTTTATTTTTTCATTATGTAAGAGGTATGTTTCCACCTTGTGGGTAACTCATTAATTAAGCTTCATGTAATTTAAATTATTTTCATATTTTGGGATTAATGTAAAGGATACATTTTCACCTGTTGGTGGGTGTCCTATTTAGTTTTAGAAATTACACAATGTAAGGGCATGTTTCCATCCTTGGATGGGTGTCCACTTATTTATTTGGTTTGGACATTTCTATGATTTTTAATAAAGTATTTATTTATTCTCATGATAACATGTAGTATGGATAATATAATTATATTTAAGAATTTTATAATATTAAGAGTTAAAAAGGAGGCCGATTCTAATGAACCGGGCGTTGTGGGGGTGCTAGATCATTCTCATCTTCCCCACACATACCTAACTTTCCAAATCCAATAGGGGGTTGAGGATTCCTTAGAAATCGAGTCATCCACCCCTTTCTTTTCCCGGCCCATCCAGATAGCAACACCATTTTCTTCAAGTTTAGGCCCGTGTTCTCTAAGGCACTGAGCCTAACAGTGCTAAAGTCGTAAGAACCATTCCACGTGGTAGTGGGGCAAAAATCCCCGCTCACAAGTATATCTATGCATCATGATTTGAATAAATTTACTAGGTGAGGGAGTTATTCTGTTGCATTGAGTTGTGTATACTTACTTAGAGAGGGCTTCTGCTTAATTATGAGTGTCTAGGTCCTAGTCTATCATAGAACATGCTTTGATGAACTTTTGAGGCGAAATATTTAAGGGAGAGATGATCTAGTCATTGTTTGGTAAGCCAAGAACTAGTATCTGCCCTATTAACATTAATTCCTAGTTTGTCCCTTTAAGGCTTTATTAAATTTTAGCTTACTTTTCATTGGCTTATAAACCCCAACAACCTACCCTGAGCTGTTGTTACACTTTTGACAAGTCTAATGATCACTGAATTACCAAAGGGGAAGAAGATAAAAGAGAATGATATATAGTCAAGACTATAGAGATAGTTGAAGGACACCTGAATTAGACCTAATATCATAAAATTATTGAGATAAAGTCAAGGAAATAAAGGATTCATCCTCATTAAATCAAATTTGTGCTGTTCCATAGTTAGAAGCATTGGGAAGTATTAACAAGAAGGCTCTCTTAGAGCTAAAAAGAAGAAGAAATAAAGAGAAAAGAGGAAAACAAAAACAAAATAACAAAAGTTTGAAAGAGTAATTCAGAAAGCCAATAGAGTTCTTTTTACTTGAAACAATAAAAGACTTCTACTTAGCCTATGAGAAGAAGTTTGACTTTAATTTGTCCAGTCTAACGAGAGATTCAGCCAAAATCAGAGAAAGACCATCTAGTTCATCAAACCCATCATACCTCCTATTCAATAATCTTGAAAATCTTGTACTTGATAGTCCTACAGAGAAAAATGATAAAATGATAAAGAGGGAAAAGAAAAGAAAAGGCAAAGAAAGAAAAGAAAGAAAAAAAAAAGCAAAAAAAAAAAAGAAAAAAAAAAGAAAAAAAAAAGAAGAAAAGGAAAGGAATGAGGGTCTCAAACTTTTTACAAAGGCAAAGACTATCCTAATCAAGATCTAGATTAATGCAAGAAGATGGAAGAACATTCAAAGCTCTATCTCACTACAAAAAAGCCTTAAATAGTGACAGACTTTTGTAACGGAACATTTTATTACAAATTTGTAACAACATTGTAACGACATAGTTACGGACAACTAGATTAGCGATAGATATTAACGACAAAGAAAAATATAGTTGAAAATATTGGCAGCAATAATTTTGTAACATAATTCTAACAAATTAGAGATACATGTGTAAAGGAATTTTGTTGCAAAAATAGTTCTGTTACAAATGTAAGGCGTGAATGTGGCACAAATTTTTTTTGACTAATTTATGAGAGAAATAGGCATAGCTAATAACAACACCATTACATTCGTCGCTAATTTTTTACTTAAAATAATATTTATATTCAACTCAATTAGCGACACAAAAATATATAGCAATTAGAGACGGATTAGTTTTGTTGTTACAAATAGCGACGGATTGTTTCATTTTCGTTACTAAATCAATGAAAAAATTTAGTATTTTCATTGCCTGTAAAATTGATAAGAAAATGTTGTGATGATTTTGTTTTTGGTCGCAAAGTCTGTAACAAGTATTAAAAAAATGTTTTAGGCTAGTAGCAGTGTTATTTAGTGTTATAACGACAGAAGTTTGTTTAGCATGAAAAATGGAGATGGGTTTTTAGTTTGCATTACAATTAACAATTAAGGGTATTTCTGTCACTATGTATAATATATAAGCCCCACTTAGAATTTTTTCCTCCCAATTTTTTCATCTTTCTCGCTAGTCTCTACGTTTTTTCCCCGCCCCAATTTTCATTTACATTGTTTCTCCTTTGAGTTTTCCTTTTTTATTTCTCATTCTCCATTTCCATCTCTTCTCCTTTTCTAATTCTCCATCTCTTATCAATAATATATTCTCTGGGGAAAAGTATGTTTTTCTTCGGTGTTGATTTTGGTAAATATTTCTTTTCAAAATTTTTTTAATGTTTTCATTTTAATTTGTTTGTTTTTGTTATATGGATGAAGTATGTGTTTTTTATTTGGATTTTATTTTAGAGCTTATTAAGATTTACGATTTTAGGGTTTTTAAAATTTTGGGATTTTTAGTGTTGGGTTTTAAAGTGTAAAATTTTTTTTTTTGTATTACTTGGTACATTTTGGAGTTTTGATGAACCTGTTGGGTTTTAAGGGGTTTTTGTTAAAGTGGGTTTGTAGATTTTGTTGTCTTTTTTTGGGTTTTGTTGCAGTGTTAAAATTTGTTGAAGTGGTATTGTTCTTGGCTTTTTAGAAGGGTCTTTGAATATGGCGTTTCTTATAGAGACATGCTAGCTAAGTGTCTTTTATATAAATCTTTACTAATACAAAATTGTTGTTGTGATTTTCTAGAAATGCAGATGTTTGTTATTAGTGGTCTTTAATAAAAACACACAGGCACATAGACACACATAATATCACTTGAAGTGTTTCTAAGTAAAAGGAATGTTTCTTTGAATTTGAATTTTGTTCTTTTTCTCTTTTGCCTCAGTTTAGGGGTCTTCTAACAACTGGGATTCTTGCCTTTTTTTTGTTGTTAAATTGGTTTTTTTTGCTTAAATTAATAAATACATTTTTTCTTTCAAAGCGACTACTTATGCTAAATGAAATTTGAAATGGTTTGAACTACCATTTCTTTGATTTTTAATATCAGATAACAAAATTTTAATAAATATTATAAAATTGAGACAAGACAAAGTAAACAAAGAATGTGATATTTGAAAGTTGGCTTGCTTATTTAATTCATGGCCTTTTATGGTTTTAGTAATCCTTGTCATGTTCCTTGAATCTTACATTGAAAAAGTTTTAGGAGCAAAGTTTACTGCAAGGCAAAAGTCCACTTCATGACTGCAGTAGGAGAGCTTTTTTTTTTAATGAAAAAAATTATAGTTTGTCCATTTTTGATCATGTTTATACCATTTAATATTTAAATTAATTTATTGAACACTTGGGCTGTCATTACAAGTTTATTGACTTCGAAAGGTCCAGTCAATTTGTTGAAATGAAGAAAAATTTGACTGATCATTTGGTTTATAAGGTCCATGAGTTGACACTGTGATGTCTGTTATGGCCAAAGTCTTTAGGACAAGTTATCTTGTAAACTAAGGTTAAAGAATTATCAAAGTTATCTTGTAAGCAAAGGTTAATGAATTATCTCATTAAGTAATGGGATAGTAGTGAGTAATGTAGGTATTAATTTTAGAAATTGAGATGCTAAAATTGAATAGCATTCAGAATATAGGAAATAGATATTGAGACATTGCTCCATTATATGGTCAAACAATTTGATTGTCTAATTATGTTTTCTTTACTTCTTTACTTGACTTTTATCCAAGTTCTAGCATTCTTATACTAGGCATTGACTTGTCTATGGGTCTCATTCTTCTTATGCAAGGTGTTAATTAAATAATTATAGTGCATGTTTTTATGATTTTTTAAACAAATAAAAACCAAACTTGTGCAGTGATAAACCTTCAAACATTTATATATATATATATTATTTTCTTTTAAAATGTAACAGCTCAACTGATATATGTATACACATTGTTTTCCATAAACAACATAGTTATTATATGTATATACTTTGAAAAAACCCAGCACCTGTTATATTTATATACTTTGAAAAAAACCCAAAACCTTATATATATATATATATATATTCTTTGAAAAAATCCAGTACATGTTATATGTATATACTTTGAAAAACCCAGCACCTGTTATATGTATATACTTTGAAAAAACCCAGCACCCCAATTGAAAATTTTTATTAAGATTTAGTTCAATTCCTTCCCTATAATACATGTTTGCTAAGTTTGTTTTATTCATTCCATATTTAAATGAAATTTAGTTTCACTCTTATGTTTTTAAAGTAACAGCAACCAATTGCAGCCCTTACTAATTTCATTCTAAGTTTTTGATCAATTTTTACATAAGATAGGTTCTGCATAAACATATAAGCATGGATCCTTTATCTCTTAAATGTTATATGTTGATTATTCTTTATTGGATTGTTCTAAATTTTTTATTTAATTGATAAAAATAGACATTGGTTTATATTTTTAACTCATAAGAGCAAGGTTAAGATGGCTAATTAAGGATATGTGACTTAGTTTGGAATACTCACCAATTCCTCCTTTTTGGCTTCCTCTTAGCCTATTGCCTTCTCTCTCTCTCTTCTTTTTTTTGTTTGATGCTTGTAGCACTTTCTCTGAATGTATGAAGATATATATTTTTTGTAAAGATATATTTAGATTACTTCCTTCCTCTCTCTCTCTCTCTCTCTCACAATGGTAGCTAATTTTGGTGGAAGAAATGAAAATTTTCTTTTATATATTCTGAGTTGAATTGAAATTTTATTTTTTCTCTAAAGCTCAGTTTGAGGGATTTAATAGACAACAAAGATTTAATTTGCATGAATATATTCCTCTGTATTTTTTTCTTTTTGTTAATTTCAAATGCTAATATTTACTGATTTAGGTTTGATGTTTAAATTTTGCAGAATTTGTGATAGTTAAGGCAAGTTTACATTACTTCACAAGTATTGTAAGTTTTGTTAACTCATTTGTACCTTTTAAATATTTATTTTATTTTAGAATAAGCTATTATGATTTAAGGATATTTCCAAGTGTTTGTGATCAATTGTTGATTGATGAAGTTGAGGGTATAAGGTGGGAAATGCTGGAAGTGTTCTATTTGATGAATCTATCATTTATGTTATGACTTTGTGCATATATATATATATATATTTCTAAGAGTCACCTTAGTTTTCTTATTTCCCATCAATCTCCATTACCATCTTTCTAGTTTCTTCTCAATCTCTGAATTTCATAATTTATTGTAAAGTTCCCCATAGATGGCCTATTTGGTAATATGCTAAGGCTAAACTAAGCATCACTGAATTGTCATTATTAGATAGTTTAAAATTTAAGATTACAAAATTTATATCTTACTAAGATTTAGCAATTTAAAAATTTACTAAGCATATAGACCATGTATTCTCGAATGGATTAGGTAGAAGCAATAAGGATGTGTATATATAATGTGATACATGATGACATACTACCATATAAGTAATTGATATTTGGTTTTGTTTTTTATTATATATGTCAGAAAATTATAAAATATGTGTCCAGATCATCAATGGATGTATTTAAGGAAAGAAAAAGGTTTATTAAATCCTAAATTTATTGAGCGCATTGAGGAGTTTATTGAGTTTGCATAGCGGAACCCACAATTTATGGATGGTAGTAAGATTCGTTGTCCTTGTAATCATAGAAAGTGTCAAAATTGAAATTTTTGGAAGAAGATATAGTGAAAGTACATTTGGGGACTTATGGGTTTGTTGAGAATTATTACATATGGTACAATCATGGGGAACCCGAAGATGTAATGTCCTAATTTTATGAGGAAAGCAATATGGAAGATCTTGTATTTATGAATCAACAACATGAACAACTAACGCAGAACATATTTTAATCAATGGTTTTTGATATTACTGGCCCTTCTTATGAGTGTAATAATGCAGTGGATGTTCCTACTGCATCAGCACATCATTTGTTTGACATGCTAAAAGCAGCAACGCATGAGGTTTGGTCGGGAAATTATTATAAGCATTCACAATTGTCTGCAGTTGCAAGACTACTGAATCTTAAAGCGGAGCATTATTTTTTTGAAAGGTACTATGATGAGTTTTGTCAAATCCTGCAAGAATTGATGCCTTTTGACAATATAATGATTGATAATTTTCATAACACTAAGAAGTTAGTATAGGGTTTGGGTTTACTGGTATAAAAAATAGATTGTTGCATCAATAATTGCATGATATATTGGCATGAAGATAGTAAGAGAGATATTTATAAGTTTTGTGGACATCCTAGGTTTAAAAGTATAGTTACACGTGTATCTAGAGATGTTAGAAAAATTATCGCTTTCAAATGGATGTACTACTTTTTGTTAACCCCTCGTCTTCAGAGTCTATATGCATCAAATGCAACTGCTAAGTATATGAGATGGCATGATGAGCATCTAACAGAAGATGGGATCATGCATCATTGCTCTGATTCTCTAGCTTGGATCTTTTAATGAGATACATTCGGATTTTACATCAGAAGTCTGGGATGTAAGATTGGGTTTGTGCACAGATGGCTTCTAACCATTTGGTCAATCAGGCCAACATTATTCTTTCTGGCAAGTAATATTGACAACTTACAATTTTCCGCCCTTGGATGTGCATGAAGGATGAGTACATATTTTTAACAGTGATAGTTCCTGGTCCAAGGAATCCAAAAATGAAATTAGATGTTTACTTACAACCCCTAATTACTGAATTGATTCAATTATGGAATGTGGGGGTTGAAACATATGATGTCTCTACTAAGAGGAATTTTTAAATGCGAGCTGCGCTAATGTGGATGATAAGTGACTTCCCTGCATATTCTATGTTATCTGGTTGGAGTACAGCAAGAAAGTTGGCATGTCCTTATTATGTGGAAGACTCTAATGCATTTACCCGAAGCAAAGGTGGGAAGACATCATGGTTTGATAGTCATCAAAAGCTTTTACCACACGATCATCCATTTCACAGAAATAAAAAATTATTTCGGAAGGGGAAAATAGTGACCAATGTCGCACCATCGATTCATTCAGGGGAATAAGTATTGGAATAAATTGATGCATTAGGTTTTCAAAAAGTTACAAAAATTGATGTGGAGCAGATAAATTCTCTAATTCATAAAAGTTGTTTATGTGGTTGGAGGAAAAAAGTATTTTCTGGGACTTACCATATTGGAAAACAAATATGATTCGCCATAACCTTGATGTAATGCACATTGAGAAGAATGTATTTGATAACATTTTTAATGCCATTTTAGATGTTCCTGGAAAAATAAAGGGCAATGCAAAGTCCAAAGAAGATTTAAAAGAATTTTGTTCCCGTGTAGAATTACACCACGATGCGCATACAAACAAATATCCAAAAGCCTGTTACACTCTTGACAAAAGAGGGAAAGAAGCATTGCATAAATGGGTGAAAGAATTAAGATTTCTAGATGGATATGCATCAAATATAAGTAGATGTGTTGATATGAGAACATTGAGATTTAATGGGATGAAAAGTTATGATTGCCATGTATTTATGCAATGACTTATTCCCATCGCTTTTTGAAAATTATTGCCAGCTAATGTATGGCAGGCATTAATATAAATAAGTATTTTCTTCAAAGCTTTGACATCAAATTCAATCAATATCGAAGATATGAGTTGTATGGAGGATAATATTCCAATCATAATGTGTAAGCTTGAGTGAATCTTTCCTTCTAGTTTTTTTATTCTATGGAACATCTACCTATCCATTTGGCTTATGAAGCACGTGTAGCTAGTCCGGTGCAATATCAGTGGATGTACGCATTTGAAAGGTACTTACATTGCATACATGTGTATATTTTCCAAACATGTTCAATGTAGATAATAATATTTTACATAATAATATGTAGATACTTGCACAAGTTGAAAAATAATGTGAATAAAAAGCCAAAGTTGACGGGTCGATATGTAATGCTTATTTTGTTAAGGAAACATCATCCTTTTTATGCACACTATTTTGAGCCGCGTGTGAATACAAGGGATCAAAAGGTGCCAAGGAATGATGATCGGGGTGTAGATGATAGTGAAGAATTGGTAGGAATGCTTTCTATATTTAAATAGTCTGGTCACACAATAGGAAAATCTAAATCCAGATGTTTAGATTATACGAAATATCATGCAGCTCGCACATTTGTTGTTGAATTGTGATGAAGTCAAGCCGTATATTAGGTAAGCTATCTTGATAATCCTATATGTATTGTAACAAATTGAAAATTATTAATTATTTTTGGCTATTGTAATATGAATGTAGATGAGCTAAGGAGAAGTTTATCATCAATTTTTGGTCAACAATTGGATGCTAAATTAGAGAAAAAAATTCGCTTTATGGTTTGAGATATTTGTAAGTACTAAAATATTTATCATTTTTTGTATACATGTATTTTAAATTTTACAATTAAAAATCATAATTTATTCTTATAGGCACATCATCCATCATCAAACATTGAAAATCCTATTATGAAAGACCCTGCAAAAGGGTCGTTGTATATAGTGAAGTCTTTCAATGGATATTGTGTGAATGGATATAAGTTTCACATTGAAGGATATGGATTAAATAGAGCAACAATGAATAGTGTTGTATGTATTAATAGAGGTAGTTTAAGTGGGATAGAGTTAGATTATTAAGGACAATTGACAGAAATTGTACAATTGGAGTACCCGACATTGCCACTCAAGCATATCGTGTTATTCAAGTGTCGATGGTTTGATCCTACTGACAAATGGGTTACACAAATGCATGCACAATACATGCTTATTTATGTTAATAACAAAAGAACATTTAATAGGTATGAACCTTTCATTTTTGTATCACAAGCGGTGCAAGTATACTATGCATCATATCCAACTATAAAGAGAGCATCAAATGTCTGGTTGGCTGTCTGTAAAATATCAGCTAGATCAATTGTGGAGGAACCTGAATGATCCGAATCAGATGCCGTCGTAGAGGATGAAATTGAAGGAAATGTCATTGATACAAAAATTGATGAAAATGCTCAACCATTGTCCGATAATGTAGGATCTTCCATTAATAGGACAAAGGAATTAATTGAATCAAGTTCATGCGATGAAAGAGAGGAGAACAAGAAGAAGAAGATGATGAAGGAGAATGGGAAGATGAAAAAGATGGAGAAGATGAAGAAAATGAACAGTTCTAGAATTCTCTACATACATAATGCCATTGTATAAACGTTCTTGAAGCATGGAAAGCATGATGGAGATTTGAAGCATGGCTTAAAAATTCCCATGCATCTAGGAATAGGAAGAGTGAGACTAGTGGAGTTGGGACCGGACTAGCACGACATATAGGTGGTTCCATATCTACTATGGAGCATGCTTTACAGATGGTAATAAATTATTATTTTCAAAATGTTTAAATTTTATAAATTACTGAATTTTATTTATATAATTTATAATAAATATTATGTTTTAGATGAGTTGCATCGAGCTCCAACTTCATGGGAGTTATTCAAGAAATTGCATATGAAGAAGGATGAAAGTTTAGTTGATGCTCGAGCCCAAGCAGCAAATGTAAAACCTCTGAAATTTTAATATTTACATATATATACTTAGTGTACTTTTATTATTGTTTAATTATTATTCATAACTGATTAATATATGTATTGCATAATATAGGATCGAGTTGAGAGTCTTGTGGCCATAGCTACTCAGCAGTAAGTAGAGGGTTCATTAGAGTCATCTATTATCGATATAAATGCTCTATATTTAGAGTTAGTTGGAGGGCAAAACAAAACACAAATATATGGGTTAGGTTTTGACGCTATGTCCTATTATCCTGATACATTTAGCAACTCTATAACCTCACAAATGAGAGGATTTGCCCAACCATCAAATGAAGATATTAGGGAGATGGTAGAAGTCCAAGTACAAGCACAAGCATGTAATGTGCTTTGACAGATTGAGGAGGATCGCCGATTATTTGAACAAGAATGCGAGGATTTTCATAGAGTGCAAAATGAGTGGTGCTAGATGATGGAGACACAGATGTCGAGATAGTTTGATGGTTCATCTTCGAGAGTAGCTGATTCTACAGGACCATAGAGTTTTTCTAAAATATGACTGGTTAAGATTTTTAGTTAAATCTTAATGGTAAGTACTTAAAGTAGTATTTTTAGTGAAATATGAATGTTAAGGATTTATAGTAGTATTTTTAGTTAAATCTAAATGCTAAGGATTTATAGTAGTATTTTTAGTTAAATCTTAATATTTTAAACTTAGGATTTTTAAGTTAATCTTTATATTATATATATGTGGTACCGATTGGTATATTTGAATTATATACCAATTTTATATTAATTGAAATTGTTGTTTCATCAATGTTTTAAATGAATAAATTTTTTATTATAAAAAATTAAAATTATTATTAAAATATAGTCATCTTTTTATAACAGATTTGTCACAATTTGTAACAAATTACTAACAATTTATAGTAGTGGTAATTAATTATTAATTCAGATTTTGTAACAAACATGTCACTAATAACAACGGAAAATACATTCGTAAGAAGTTGTCACATAAAATATTTGTTTTTATTTTGTTACCAATTGAAACAAAATATTTTTTTCCTAAAATGTTGCTAATAGAGACAAAAAAAATTGGTGACAAGTGCATTAGAGATAGAGACAAAAATATAGTTATAAATATGTGAACATTAGTGACACATTGTTGTTATAAAGACGTCATTAATAACTATGGATGGTCCTTGGTCTTGTCCATTTGATTTGTAACGGAGTAAGCATTTTACCTTTTTTTAATGATATTTCCTTTACAAAACTGTTGCTAATTTAACAACAGTTTAAATTTTTGCGTCGTTATTATTAGCAACTACTTATTTAACGATAGAATATTTTCTATCGTTATTTAGTTACAAATCTCATTAGCAAAAAATAGCAACGAAAAATTCCGTCGTTATTTGGTAAAATTCTTGTAGTGTCTTTTCATACTTCCAATTGTCTAAGGTCCCAACAAAAAGTTTGTAGTGTGAAGGTTTGTCCATAATGTCACATCAACTATAATCTTAAAATGGCCTTCATTTAACTCGTATCCCTTATAGACCTCATTTCAAGCCTATTAAAGTCATGTTGATCTCTCTTGGTAGGAAGAGTCTATTAGTAGAGATAGTTTGAATAAGCATGCATATGAGATAGATAATATTTAAACTCAATAAGACCTTTGGCAAAGTAATGTGTATGTGCTTAGTAGGGTAACTAGGGTTGTCATGTTATAGATATGTTAATTTGGAAAGTCGAGCCTTAAGGTACAATGACATTTATTCGACAAAGCCAAAATATGATTTTCAGATTTAAAAAAAAATATTTTTGTAATACAATGCCTTTAAGTTAAGGGAAGTGTGTTGCATTGTCAAACCTCAAAGGACATAATGGGAAAAAGAAGGCTAATGAAAGGATCATTTGCATAGTCGTGAAGAAGTCACCAACCAATGTGTTGAATCATCGGCTGAAATGGGCTCTTATATTTCTAACAACCCTGCTAGGGCCCCCCACTACTCATGATTTCATATTGAAAGATAAAAATGTGAAGGCTTCTACTGTTCTAATGCAAGACTGGAACATGTGCTTTGGCTTATCATCTCAGTTTGTGAGTCAATGGAACTACTGTAAGTATTATTCATGCTTATCATGCATACATAAGCATATCACACTCTATTTTTTTTTTGTCTTGCATTGTCTATTTCTTATCAAAGTGAAAAATAGGTACTCTATGAGCAAACATGAAGCAGATATGGAATCAGCAGGTATGGGAGGCCCATTGTTTGAGGAAGATCTAGTCACTTTACGAAAATGGAGATGCATGCTTATACAAGGAAGCAAATAATACATAAACATCAATCAGAGGCTGCATGGGAAAAATTACTGGTGTGAGCCTATAAAGGGGACACAACTTTTCCTTTTCAATTTTTGAGTTTATGCATGTATAAAACATTTTCAGACTCGCTTTCAATATTTTATCATGCAGAGGGAAAAGAGAGGATATGATGACTAGCTAAAAAATAGTTGAATTTAATGTAAAAGGAAGAAAAAAAAGAATAGAACAAGAAGAAAGTAAGAACTATGAGCGGGGATTTTCGCCCCCGCTCCCATGTGGAATGGTTTTTACAATTTTGGCACTATTAGACTCAGGGCCTTAGAGAACACATGCCTAAACCCAGAGAAAATGGAGTCACCACCCAGATGGGCTAGGAAAAAGAAAGGGGTGGATGACTCAATTCCTATGGAATTCCCAACCCCTTTAATGCATTTGGAAAGTTGGGCACGCATGGGGAAGGTGTGTAACATCACAAATTTTTGAAATTTAATAAAATAAATTAAATTTAAATTTAAATAAACAAAATAAATGGTTTAAAAGGAAAATGAAAGGATTTTAAGTGAAAAAGTAGAATGTATATGTGAAATATACCTAACATATACAAAAGTCCACTCTTTTAAAAAAGAAGTCAAAGTCAAGTGGAATTTTTGTAATTATACTTTGTAAAATTAAAATTATTTAAATAAATTAAAAATAAATTATTTTTGGTTTGATGAGGAAAATATGAATTTTAAATAAATAAATATTAAAATAAAATAATAAATATTTAGTCATATTTTTAAAGTGGAAAGAAAGAGAAAATTTAAAATTTAAAAATCAACTTCTTCTTCAAGAGAGAGAGGCTGAACCTCCATGGCTATGGAGCAAAGATTTTTCTTCTTCCATTGCTCAAATATTGAAGAGATTTCAAGGATTTAAGTAAAGTTTTGGAAGATTCTTCATCAATTGGTAAGCTTCTTTACCAATTTCGCTTATTATATGAAAAAGTGTGTTATGTGAATTTTTTTATTTTATAGTAGCATGATTTAATTGCTTTATTGGATTTTTATGAAGTTATTTTGAGTAGTTATTAATGATTTTAAGGTTAGATTGAAGAAATAGTTGAATTTAAGTTTAGTTTGGTGAAGATAGAGAATTTAGGATTATGGAACTTTTGGGTTTGTAGAAACATAAGCTTTAATTGTGCAAATCGGTTCCAAATGTGTTGTTTTGATGCATAAACAATGGAATTTGAATGGAGAACCTTCAATTGGAGAAGGTTATGTCATTTTAGGGTTTGAAAGATAAGTATGTGTTATTGTAATGTAATGGATTTAAACATATTAAAATATGTTTTTAATGATATTAATAAACTTAAAATACATGGATTAAAATGGAAGTTCAATATTAAAGTAAGGAAAGTGTAGACCCTTATTTTTGACCAAGTCCAGCCCGATATTTTAAAATAGTCCAAAAATAATTTTTATAATATTTATTATTTATTTATAATATTTATTATTTATTTCAATAATAATATAATATTTATTATTTTAAATATTTATTTTTAATAATAAATAAAATAAATAAAATAAAAATTGGACGAATCAGTGGACGACGTGTGGTTCCGGCTGCCTATGCCCCTGTGATGAATTGGCTTGAGGCCAATTCACCGCAGGCCAAGCCTGCAGTTATTTCGCCTCGCCTCGCCCGCAGACACAGTGCTTTCCTCACCCAGCAGCAATTCTAGCCTCGCCTCGCCCACAGATGCAGTAGCTGGCCTGTGCTCACCCAACCCAGTTCACATGCCAGTAGCCCAATTCCTCATAGCAATTGGCCAGCAACCTATGGCAGCCTGCGCACGCTGTCAATTTCGCCAAAAACCTTATCAACCTCTGTTTAATTTATTCCCTTAACAATTTTTATTTTTCTAAATAATTTGTATTTCCTTATCAAAATAGCATTAGGTTTTTTTGATTTTCCTATAAATAAGAATTTACAAAAATTAGGAGAGGACTTTTGCTTGTAGTTTAGAATTTTTTCTTTTGGCTGGGACTTTTGATTTTCATTAGAGTAAAGGACTTCTGAGTTTTTGGACTGGACCTTTTGATTTTCTTTAGAGGAGTAGTAGCTATTGGACAATCTTGAGCAAGAGCAGCAGACTTTGGATTGAGGCAGAGAATGAAGCAATGAATTAATTCTAAATTATGATCAAACAGGGATGGAAGATATCAAACACAATTAAGGCAGTAGAAAACTCTCACTGTCTTGATTTCCTTCCAACCAAGAAGAATAAATTTGGTGAAAGAAAATACTTTGCATCAACTTTTAATTATTAGTGGAGTCAACAAAGGAAGGTAAATCTCTAAATTTAAATTTTTTCAAATAAATCATATTAAGTTTTAGCGATTATTCATATCTTTCATGCAAAACTAATACTATAGTTATTAATATTATTTTTATAAAAATCCCAAGATCCTATTTTCTAAATCTTAAACCCTAAAATCTTAATTTTGAACACCAAAACCATAAATCTTAATCTTAAATCCTAAATCATATTAAGCAGGACCACCGTATGGGCTCATCAAAGGGATCAATATTTATTTGTGTATTATAAGTCTTTGTGTTTAAACCCTAAATTTTTATTAAATTGGGTCATGACATTTTTGTACCATATATATATATTTTACATATACTTGGTATGTGTATTATACATGTATAGGGTATAAGGCTGTTATAAAGTGAGAATGACCCAACACCCCCACAACGCCCTGTTCATTGGAACCGGCCTCCTTTTCAAGCCTATATATTATTAAATTCTTAAATATTATAAAATCATCCATACTACATGCAATTATCAAAATAAATCAACATTGTATTAAAACCAAAGAAAGTCCAAACAAATTAAATGGGCATTCATACTAGATGGAAACGTACCCTTTACATTAATAAAAAATCTAAGATAAATCAAATAACATTGGAACTTAATTAATCAGGTACCGACAGTGTGAAAACATACCTCTTACATAACGAAAACTAAAATAAACCAATAAAAGACATTCAACCATTCATCATGAAAAGAAAACCATTTATTATAAGTCAAATAAAATAATTAAGATCACGATATGAAGATGTAAATTAAGATTAAAGTATATAAAGTTGGATTCAAATTGCAACTAAAGACTAATTATACAAACTAGTGTTTTATGAATTAGGGTTTAGGAAAATACAATTAGGATTTAGGATTTTTTTAAAAAATAGGATTAGGGTTCTAAGGTTTTCTGAATTAGGGTTAGGGTTTTAGAATTATGATTTTTTTTCAAAACATATAAACTAGTATGTAAAATAAAAGTTTCAAGTTAAATCTTAAACAAATAAAAGATGACTAAATGAGCTACTAGATGAAGCAAGAATTAATTATGAACCTACTGTGAGTTTAAAATCAATCAACACCAACTACTGGATACATTTTAATAAAAACATATTGTAGACCTTTAATTTTTGACCCAATCCAGTCCAATATATTTTATTGAGTCCAAAATGATTTTTTGTTGTCTAATTAGTCCAAAATAATTTTTGTTAAATAATTTTTGCTTTAGTATCTAATTTTTATTAATAAAAAATAAAAATAAAAAAATAAAAATAAAAATAAAAATCGAAGTCGAAAAAATTAGCAGCAAAAAAACAGTCGCACGGGCCCGTGGGCAATTTCGCCCGCAGGAAATTCCTGCAGGCTAAATCGCTTTTCTATTTCGCTCGCAGGATTTTCCTACGAGCAAAATAGAATTTCTATTTTGCCAGTAGGAAAATCCTGCGGGTGAAATAGCTCGCCCGCAGGAATTTCCTGTGGGCGACGCCCCAGCCCGCCCACTACAGTAGTTTTCTGCGGCAGTTTTTTTTCGCCAACGCATTTTTTCCTGCGGCAATTTTTTTCCGATGCAAATTTTTTGAAACCTAAACCAATGAGGTTTTAGTTTCTTTTTTTTTTATTAATATTACTTGCCTTAACTAATTAGGAATAAACAACCTCAAACCACTATAAATAAGGACCAAAGACAATTAATTTAGGGGGCAAAAAATTGGCAGTAGCTTGGAAAATTGGAAACCAAATCAAGGAAGGAAAAGCAGTAATTCAATTCAATTGATTTTTAAAGGAGCAGCAGCATGATTTAAAGAATTCAAAGGTAAACAAGGCTTGTCTTTGGAGCTAGTTCATCCAAGAAGAATTGTTTTTGGAGGAATCATCAAAAGAAGGTATGTGTTAATTGATTTTCTTTAATTTTTTTACACAGTAGCTAAAACTAGGATTTTATGTTATTCAAAAGTTAAAATCTTAGAACTTTAATTTAGTTATCCAAAGTTAAAAACACTAAAATGTTACTTTATTTTCCAAAAAGACTTAAAATTGTTATTTTTTTCTTCTTAAAAACCTTAAAACTCTAATTGAACATATTCTTCAACAAAACCAAAATTTGATTCTGTTTCTTTCAAAATTTTAAACTAGGTTCTATTTCATTCAAAAAGCCTTAAAAGCCATCTTTTCTACTTATAAAAACTTCAATCCGTTTGTTTAAATTCATAAAACTTCATAAAATTATCAAATTGATTTCTAAAACCCTAATTCAAATCTTTTACCCGAGACCCTAATTCTAAAACACTAAAACCCTAATTCAACTTTTAAACTTAAAATAGTAAACCCTAACCCATTTAAAACCTTAAACCCTAATTTTTTCTAAGCTCTAATCCTTTAAAACATTAAAAACCATAATAACACAAATGTTCTAAAATTACACAGTAGCTTGAAATCACCATTTAAAACAACAAATCAAAACAATTTTAAAGTGTCTAAAACCCTAGTTTCATGATTTCATCATTCAAACCTTAGTTTGGTTAATCAAAGTGTCTTACCAACCTTTTAAAATATAAAACCCTAATCTATTTTAATTCCATCAAAAGTCACAGTAGCTATAATTGAACTTTTATTTGCTTTATTCAATTCCATATTTGATTATGCTTTGATTTATTTCTTATGCTTTAATTTATTTAATTTCAATACTTGATTTATTTAATTTATCATGGATAGATGTTTATTTTATATTTTGATTAATACCTTTGATGAATGATTTATTTATTTTGAATGGTTATTTACTTTTCTCAATTTATTTAGACTTTCAAATGTTGTAAGAGATATGTTTCCACTTGGTGGGTACCTCATTAGTTAAATAACATGTAATTTAATTTGCTTTTTTATTTTAGAACCTATGTAAAGGGCATGTTTCTACCTTTTGGTGGGTGTCCTATCTAGACGTATGATGTAAGGACATGTTTCCATCCTTGGATGGGTGTCCATTTATTTGCTTTGTTTGGCCGTTGCTTTGATTTTAATATAATGATGCTTTCTTTTATTTATTGTGTGTGATATGGATAATGTTGTTATATTTAAGAATTTTATAATATTAAGACCTGTAAAGGAGGCCGGTTCTAATGAACCGGGCGTTTGTGGGGGTGCTGGGCCATTTCTCACATTTCCCACACGTACCCAACTTTCCGACCCCATTAGGGGGTTGGGGATTCCTTAGGAATCGAGTCATCCACCCCTTTCTTTTCCCGGCCTATCCGGGTGGCAACTCCATTTTCTCTGAACTTATGTCCGTGTTCTCTAAGGCCCCGAGCCTAAACAGTGCCGAAGTCGCAAGAACCATTCCACCGGGAGTGGGGGCGAAAATTCCCGCTCAAAGTGGCGACTCCACTGGGGATAAGAGAAGTTGATTCCTTTGTTCTTTATATTATTCTATTCTTTCTTATAATGATATTATCCATTGCATCGTGTGTGTGAGTTAGGACGCCCGTGTTACCCGTGTTATGTTATGTAAGGGATACCATACTTTCACTCAAGGTATGGAGATCGAGCATGGCATAACCACTCATAGCCTCGTACCATTTGGTATATACTTGCTATGGGAACCTAAGCCTTTTAACCCAAAGACTAAAGCTCATGTAATTGGTCTAGTTACTTTCCTTAGGTTTTACCCCAAATGCATATTGTTTGACTATGGTTAATTTATTTTGGCTTAAATCATGGCTTATTTGGTTTGTTCTTTTTCTAATATGACCTAAGTATATTGTAAGCTCAAAATAAATTTTTTCTTTAAAATCCAAAAGGCCAAAACTATTTTTAAAATTTTTTCAAGATGGTCTTTGGACATAAGACTTTTTCTAAAAACAAATCAAAAATTCTTTAGCCCATGGCCCAAATACTAAGCCCAAAATCCATTTTTCTAAAATCTTTTACAATAGGCTTAGAAACAAAATTATTTTCACCCAACTTTTTCTTACAAAGAGCTTGCAAAAATATTTAGGTCAATTATGAAATACCAAAAATCAATTGTGGGCCTAGTTTATACTAAGGATAAATTAATCATGGGCTTGTTTTTAGCATGAACCATTAGTTACGCTTTTCAAGTGAGAAATCTATTTATGATAAACCTCTTAATTTAGTTTTAATCCAATATAGCATAAAAGCTACTTTAGTTGGTTGGATGGAATAAAACTTAATTAATGGGAATTATCATGAATAGATTTCCATTTTCGAAAATATAACTATTGGTTTAAACGTCTGAGGGAATCATTCGAAAACAAGATACCCCATGTTGGTATTTTGTTAACCATATACCTAGGAAAAGGGACTCGCCATTCATGTGTGGATGTTATAAGGTTGGAAGGAACGTCCTATTTATCCTTATTTATTGATCGTTTGTGCATACATGCATACATGCATACATTTGCATCTCATATCATTGATCCTCTCTGGCTCATAGCCCTGGATTACGATAGTTCTAAAGCTTACAACAATCCGACCTACGCCGGAGATGAAGTATCTAGCAATGACGCAATCACTTGCTCACCTAAAATAATGGAGCCTGAACAAATTCAAAGGATGGTGGATGAGGCCCTCAATGCCAAGATGGATGAAATCAAAGAGGCCCTAGCTGAGACCATGAAGAACCAGTTGATTGCAATCTTAGAGAACCATGCCGAGGCATCTGCTAGCACTAAGAAACCAAAGGACAAAGGGAAGACCAAAGTTAGTGAAGTGGTTTTTAATGATGAAAATGTGATCATTGATGATGATGATTGGACTCAATACTACCAAGATCTTCAAGACAAAAAGGAGCCAAGGGTTGTTGAGAAAGCAACTACTGAAAAGGCCGAGACATCCGATGTTGAAAAGATGATTGCTGATTTAGAAAAGAAATTTGAGAAGAAATTGAAAATTGAAGAGGTGTCCGAGATTGACAAATTGTTTGAACTAGATGAAGAAGTCCCGTACAAGTTCAAAATACCATCTTTTGCAAAGTACAATGGCACTGGAAATCCTCATCTTCACATGAAGCAATACATCACTGCCATGCAGTCTGCCCGAGCTACTAAGGCTCAAACCCTAAGGTACTTTATGCTCTCATTGGACCCCGTTGTCCAAAATTGGTTCAATACCTTAGATGAAGGAACACAAAGGAGTTGGGATCTACTTTACAAAGTCTTCATCCAACAATATGGATATAATGTTGAGTTAGAAGTTACCTTAATGGAAGTGGAGTCCATAAGGCAAAGGCCAAATGAGAATTTTATGGACTATGTGAAAAGGTGGAGAAACAAGGCCGCTTTACTCAAGAAGAGGCCCGATGAATCCGATCAAATAAGGATGATTGTGAGAGGGGTGTTGCCTAATCTTTGTGAAAGGATGTCTCATACACTCATCCGTGACTTCAAAGATCTTCTCCAAGCTGGTCAGCAAATTGAAGAGTGGGAAAGAGAGAAGAATCGCTTTTTAATAAAGATGAATGAGAAAGGGAGCTATCAACCTGGTAGCCAAAGCACATAAAAAGAAGTTGATGTTAATGTGATCGGTCAAGGGAATAAAAGACAATTCTCAGATCTGGGGAAGCCTCTATCTTGGGTTTTTATCAAGCTGCAAAAGAAAGAGTTGTTACAACCATTAGCTCCTCGACCTTTACATAATCCATTGCCACCAAACTTCAATGCCGAGGCCTTCTGTCAATTTCATCAAATGCGAGGACATGAAACAGATAAATGTGCTCGTCTAAGGCATGAGATCCAAGATTTGATTGATAGTGGCAAGCTACCCGAGCCGGATAAGCCCAATACCAAGAACAACCCTTTGCCTAAGTTTGGAAGAGTACCTCCACCGGCAACCTTCATGGTGGGATAAGGACTAGAAGAAGATTTTGTTTTATCATCCTTTCAAGATGAGGATATTAAAGATATGAAAGAAAATTAAATGCAATAGACTTTCCTTAGCTTGAATATTGCTTTTCAACTTTACTTTCTTTAATATTTTATTGGAACAATCTTGTTTTTCAAATTTAAATTTGTTTGAATAAATCACTTTTATCAAAAATTTATGTTGGTCTTTGTTCATTTTGGTGCTCAACCAATGAGGAATCTAGCTTGATAATTCATGAATTAATATATTTATGCATCATGACTCGAATGACTTTACTAGGTGAGGAAATTACTCTATATAGCATTGAGTTGTGTATGCTTACTTAGAGAGGGCTCCTGCATAATTATCTTTGTCTAGGTCCTAGTCAGTCTTAGAACATGCTTTGAAAAACTTTCGAGGCGAAATTGAACTCTACTTATTTAAGGGAGAAATGATCTAGGCATTGTTTGGTTAGCCAACAACTAGTATCCACCCAATTAAATATCAATCCTTAGTTATCCCTTTGAGCCTTCATAAAATTTTAGCTTTCTTTTCATTGGCATATAACCCCAACAACCTGCCCTGAGCTGTTGTGATTCTTTTGACAAGTCTTATGATCACTAAGATGAATAGGAAAGAAGATCAAAGAAAGCAATGATTAGTCAAGATCATGAGGATAGTTGAAGTTTCAAGACCATGAAGATAGTTAAAGTTCTCAAGACCATAAGGGTAGTTGATGTTCTCAAGACCATAAGGGTAGTTGATGTTTTCAAGATCATAAGGGTCTTTGAATTGTTCAAGACCATAAGGGTAGTTGAAGTTCACTTAATATCTCTAATATATCAAGACAACATTAAAGTAACAAATGGTTTATCCCTGTTAATGAAGATTTATGTTACTCCCCTCATCCATTATTGGAAGCCCAAGAGACAACTCTTTTAGAGCTAGAACCAAACAAAAAATATCAAAATAAACAAAAAAAAGAGAGAAGAGAAAAAAGAAGAAAAAGAAAAGAAAAGGACAAAAGAAAAAAAAAGAAAGAAAAAGAAAAAAACAACAAGAAAAGAAAACGTAAAAAGGTGGTTCAGAAAGCCAACTGAGTTCTCTTTTACCTAAGCAGCAAAAGGCTTCCATTTGGACAGTTTGACTTAAATTGGTCCAACCCAACCAAAGATTCAATCAAAATCAAATCAAAATCCCTGACTCTACTGCTTAGGGTCTCCACCACTCGTGTTTTCATCATCTTCAACATAAAAGCCACAAATGCAAAGCTTTTGATCATTCCAATGCAAGACTTGAACAAGCGTCAAAATGGAACTAATGAGAACACTTCTGCTAATCACCTCGGTCTGTGAGTCAATGAAACCACTGTGAGTATTATCATGCATACATGAGCATATCACATCACACTTTCTTATCTTGTATTGTCTATTCTTTATCAAAGTGAACAGCAAACACTCTGTGAAGTAAAGAATTAAAAGAAGATGTCAAATCAGGGGGCATGGAAAGCCCATTGCTTGAGAAAGCTCCAGTAATTTTGCAAAAAGAAGAAATGCGTGCTTATGCAAAGAACTAGACAAGAAAAACATCAATCAAAGCTTGCATGGATAAAATCTTTGGTTTGAGCCTACACAGGAGGCAAAGTTTCTCTTTTTCAATTTTTTGAGTTTATATACCAAATATTTTTAAACTCGCTTACAAATATTTTTCCACACAGGGGGGCAAGGAGAGAATATAAGGTCCAATTAAAAATAGCTAAATCTTTGCAAAAAGGAAGAACAAAAGAATGGAACATTAGAACTCTCAAAAGAATGAAGATGCAAAAGACAAAAGACAAATCCAGCTAAAAGAGCTGAAACCAGGGTAAAGACCCTACCTCCAAAGGATAAAGACCCAACCTCCAAAGGATAAAGACCCATGTTTCAAGGGTAAAGACCCAATCTCAAAGGATGAAGATCCATTTGCAAGGGTGAAGACCCGATGTCAAAAGATGAAGATTCATTTTCAAGGATGAAGACCCGATCTCAAAGGATGAAGATCCATTTTGAGGGTGAAAAACCACAATGCATAGAATAACCGAAGCAGTTAGATTTCTCAAATGATAAAAGGTCAATCAAACTCAATCTTAGGTCCAAGCACCCATTCTCAGGTCCAAGTACCCAAATCGAATACAATCTTGGGTCCAAGTGCCCAATCTCGGGTTTAAGTACCCAATCTCGGGTCCAAGCACCCAAATTCAATCAATCTTGGGTCCAAGCACCCAATCTTGGGTCCAAGTACCCAAATCAATTCAATCTCGGGTCCAAGTACCCAAATCAAATCCAGTTAGGATCGAGTATCCGAAACTAGTTCAGGATCGAGTATCCAAAGCCAGTTAGGATCGAGTATCCAGATCAAGTTTAGGATCGAGTATCCGAACACAATTTAGGATCGAGTATTCCAATCCAGTTCAGGATCAAGTATCCAAAGCCAGTTAGGATTGAGTATCCAAATCAATTTTAGGATCATGTATCTAAACCCTATTTAGGATCGAGTGTCCGAATCAAATTATGATCGAGTATCCCAATCCAATTTAGGATCGAGTATCTAAATATCTCGAGTCCAGAACCCAAATTATCCTTAGGTCCAGAACCTAGAATCATCCTTGAGTCCATAACTCGAATCGGGTCCAAAACCCAAATTTTCCTTAGGTCCAGAACCTAGAATCATCCTTGAGTCCAGAACTCAAACCGGGTCCAGAACCCAAATTACCCTTAGGTCCAGAACCTAGAATTATCTTTGAGTCCAAAACTCGAACAGGGTCTAGAACCCAAATTTTCCTTAGGTTTAGAACCTAGAATTATCCTTGAGTCCAAAACTCGAACCGGGTCCAGAACCCAAATTTTCCTTAGGTCTAGAACCTAGAATTTATCCTTGAGTCCAGAACTCAAACCGGGTCCCGAACCCAAAACCTCAACCATCTCAAAAATTAAGTCTTATTGCTTTTCAATCTCTTTCATTAAGGTTTCAGATCATTCAAGCAGGGGGCAAACTGCAAACCCTTAATTTTTGACCCAATCCGGTCCAATATGTTTTATTTAGTCCAAAATGATTTTTGTTGTCTAATTGGTCCAAAATAATTTTTGTTAAATAATTTTTGCTTTAGTATCTAATTTTTATTAATAAAAAATAAAAATAAACAATTCAAAAATTAAAAAATAAAAATAAAAATAAAAATCGGAGTCGAAAAAATTGGCAGCGAAAAAATAGTCGCACTAGCCCGTGGGCAATTTCGCCCGCAGGAAATTCCTGCGGGAGAAATCACTGTTCTATTTCGCTCGCAGGATTTTCCTGCAAGCCAAATAGAATTTCTATTTCTCCCGTAGGAAAATCCTGCTCGCAAAATAGCTCGCCCTCAGAAATTTCTTGCGGGCGATGCCCCAGCCCGTCCACTGCTGTAGTTTTTTTTCGCCAGCGCATTTTTTCCTGCGGTAATTTTTTTCGGCAGCGCAAATTTTTCGAAACCTAATCCAATTAGGTTTTAGTTTCTTTTTTTTATTAATATTACTTGCCTTAACTAATTAGGAATAAACAACCTCAAACCACTATAAATAAGGACCAAAGGCAATTAATTTAGGGGGCAAAAAATTGGCAGTAGCTTGGAAAATTGGAAACCAAATCAAGGAAGGAAAAGCAATAATTCAATTCAATTGATTTTTAAAGGAGCAGCAGCACGATTTAAAGAATTCAAAGGCAAAAAAGGCTTGTGTTTGGAGCTAGTTCATCCAAGAAGAATTGTTTTTGGAGGAATCATCAAAAGAAGGTATGTGTTAATTGATTTTCTTTAATTTTTTTACACAGTAGCTAAAACTAGGATTTTTGTGTTTTTCAAAAGTTAAAATCTTAGAACTTTAATTTAGTTTTCCAAAGTTAAAAACACTAAAACGTTACTTTATTTTCCAAAAAGACTTAAAATTGTTATTTTTTCTTCTTAAAAACCTTAAAACTCTAATTGAACATATTCTTCAACAAAACCAAAATTTGCTTCTATTTCTTTCAAAAATTTAAACTAGGTTCTATTTCATTCAAAAAGCCTTAAAAAACATCTTTTCGACTTATAAAAACTTCAATCCGTTTGTTTAAATTCATAAAACTTCATAAAATTATCAAATTGATTTCTAAAACCCTAATTCAAATCTTTTACCCGAGACCCTAATTCTAAAACACTAAAACCCTAATTCAACTTTTAAACTTAAAATAGTAAACCCTAACCCATTTAAAACCTTAAACCCTAATTTTTTTCTAAGCTCTAATCCTTTAAAACATTAAAAACCATAATAACACAAATGTTCTAAAATTACACAGTAGCTTGAAATCACCATTTAAAACCACAAATCAAAACAATTTTAAAGTGTCTAAAACCCTAGTTTCATGATTTCATCATTCAAACCTTAATTTGGTTAATCAAAGTGTCTTACCAACCTTTTAAAACATAAAACCCTAATCTATTTTAATTCCATAAAAAGTCACAGTATCTATAATTGAACTTTTATTTGCTTTATTCAATTCCATATTTGATTATGCTTTGATTTATTTCTTATGCTTTAATTTATTTAATTTCAATACTTGATTTATTTAATTTATCATGGATGGATGTTTATTTTATATTTTGATTAATACCTTTGATGAATGATTCATTTATTATGAATGGTTATTTACTTTTATCAATTTATTTAGACTTCCAAATCTTGTAAGAGGCATGTATCCACTTGGTGGGTACCTCATTAGTTAAATATCATGTAATTTAATTTGTTTTTTTTTTATTTTAGAACCTATGTAAAGGGCATGTTTCTACCTTTTGGTTGGTGTCCTATCTAGGCATATGATGTAAGGACATGTTTCCATCCTTGGATGGGTGTCCATTTATTTGCTTTGTTTGGACGTTGCTTTGATTTTAATATAATGATGCTTTCTTTTATTTATTGTGTGTAATATGGATAATATTGTTATATTTAAGAATTTTATAATATTAAGACCTGTAAAGGAGGCCGGTTCCAATGAACCTTGCGTTGTGGGGGTGCTGGGCCATTTCTCACCTTCCCTACACGTACCCAACTTTTCGAACCCATTAGGGGGTTGGAGATTCCTTAGGAATTGAGTCATCCACACCTTTCTTTTTCCCAAACCGTCCGAGTGGAGACTCCATTTTCTCCAGACTTAGGTCCGTGTTCTCTAAGGCTCCGAGCCTGAACAGTGCCGAAGTCGCAAGAACCATTCCACCGGGAGTGGGGGCGAAAATCCCTGCTCACACATATAAATTGAAATCAATGAATATAAACTTACTTGGTTGTTGGCTCCAATAAAATCATATGTTGATTCAAACCGCTGCTTGCACCAAATTTAACTTTTGGATGAGCTACCACCAAGACAGAAAACACTACCTTGCTGCCTTGCTTTTGTAAAAGGGATAGTCTCTTGTTGTTTATTGCTTGCCAGGGTTTCTTAGATTGTTTTCTCCTCCTCGTTGCTCACTGTCTATTAAGATGTTGATCCTATTTGATAATTATCTTTGCTCTTGGTTGCTTTTCTGTTGATCAAGATATCCCTCCCTTGTAACATCCTAACGGCCTCGGGCTTATGACTTGGTCTTTTCACCCGGCCCGCTTTAAGGGACTGCTACAGTATTGCTTCACCTCACGATTCTATAGTAGGTTTTATTTATTTGGCCCGAGTCAAGGGTTGCCTTCCTCATTTCCATCCGAAGACCTCCTTAAGATAGTCTTTATCCTGAAACGAGACCCTTGACTCAGGCCAAATAAACAAAACCTGCTATGGAACAGTGAGGGGAAGCAGTACTGTAGCAGACCCTTGAAGCGGGTTGGGTGAAAAGATTGAGTCGTAAGCCCAAGCTCATTGGGTTGTTAAAGTTAAAAAGGCATAATATCCTAAAATTTTTATTTTTGAAAATTAAATAAATGATTTAAAAGTATACATATATATTTAAGTGAAAAGAAAAATGTGTATATGATATATATATGTAACTAAACATAATATATACAAGTCAACATTTTAATATGGTCAAATGTTATTTTAAATTATTGAAAAATTTATTTTGTAGTTAGTGGAAGATGATATTCTTTTATATTAATTAAGTAATATATATATTTTATTTGTTGGAGAGTGAAAGTGGGAATTTGTGCGGTTTATAAGAGTGTTAGTTGGATAAAGATGAGGGGGTGATCATCATCTTCTTCTTCTTTCTCCATTGAAGGCCGACTATCTCCATTAAAGGAAAGGAGAAATATGCTTCTTGTAAGCTCAAGTAATTGAAGGATTTCAAGTGTTTAAGTTGGAGTTTTAAGGATTTTCTCCATATTTGGTAAGTTTCCAACTTGTTTCCTTGATTTTCTATGAAAGTTTATATATATGTTAATTGGATGTTTGGTGTAGTATGTGTTAATAGTTGGTATTGGTATGTATGAAGTTCTTTTGAGTAGTTAACTATGAATTTAGGGTTGGATTGAAGAAATGGTTAAGTTTGATGAAGAGAATAAGAGTTTTGGCTTGTATAATTTTTGAGTTATGAAGTCATGGTTTTAAATTGTGCATTTTGCTTTTAATTGAGTTTTTGTGATGTATATACAAGTGTTTTATGGTAAAATGATGGATTTGGTTAAGTTTGATTAGAGTTGAAAAGGATAAAGAAAGATAATTTTGGATGTGATAATTATGTGTTGATATTAGGATTTTGGCCTGACACGCCCGGTGACACGACCATATCTTTGGGCATGTTGTTGGTTCTATTTTAAGTGTTGGTGACACATAAAGTGACACGCCCATGTCACTGAGCGTGTCACAGCTTCTGTGTTGTTATAGTTTTGACACGGCAGTGACATGCCCATGTCACTGAGCATGTCATAACTATTGTATTATAGGAGTTTTGGCACGGGCAGGGACATGCCCATGTCTTTGGACATGTCTTATCTGCTATAATATAGAGCTTAGGACACGGTCATTGACACGCCCATCACACTGAGTTGTCAAAGCTTCTGTGTTGTGGGTTTAGGGCACGGTCATTGACACGCCTGTGTTGTTGAGCATGTCATGTGTAGATTTTGCCCTAGATAGTTCTTTTTCTCATTTTCCTTTGTGTTTCTTATCCTTGTGTTAAAAGGTTTTGTATATGCTTATAAGTGTGTTGCTAAGTGATTATTTGTAATCACATTTGGTTTAGGCTTTGAAGAGACTTGGGTTGCCTAATCCAAGTGTTGAGGGATATCTTGGAAGAGGAGGTTGAAAGTGGTGTTTGAGCTTGTTTTGTTGCTTTTAGAGATAAGTACAAAATTTGAATAATTGCTTCTATTTGCATGGCATTTGGACTTAACACATTTGATTAGAAAATGTGTTAAGTTACTTACTACATTGTTGGTGCATGAGTAATATGTTATGATTTGTTTAATGTCACAAATGTAGTATATGTAATGTGAACTATGTGCAAAATATGATAATGACCCAAAATGTATGGGTAATGCAAATTGTTATGTATACATTAAAGATGGTATGTAAAGCCATTGGTGATGTGTAACACCCCCACATTCAATACATGCACACTACAAACACCACAATGTAGTATACATGCACTAAACATAGGGATGCTACGGATTTTCTTAATATTAAAAAAAACATTTTTATATAATACCATCATCTTTCTCAATATACATTATAGATAATAAGTAATCAATTTGTAATACATTATAAAAAAAAATAGGTAGTTACTTGTAATACAAAACAAAATAAATATATAGATACATTTAGTTAATACGCAGCGGAATTTATAAAATATTTACATATAAGAAACATTTAAATCCATATTTACAAATGTGCATATATTTACATTATAAATATTACTTTTCAAAATATAAAGAAGTAGTACATGATTGGCAAATCTCTTCTGATCTTTAAGTTCCCAAAATCAACTCTTCAAGGTCTACTCTCACTCGGTCTCGATGAACTCTCGGGTTCAACTCTATTACTTGCGCGATCAAACACTATCGCGCTAAGCCAACGGCTTAGTAAGACAAATCATGCTAATATTATGCATTAGTGCAATGCAATGCCACATAATTTATTAATAAGAACAACATCATAGATGTAAAGCTAGCAACATACTTTTACATTCCATAAACCACAATATATGTACATATCACATGTCAACATCCTTTTATATATCTCATTAGTTAATCATTTTACCATTCATGAATCATATTAAATAAAGACAAGCATAGGCCCAAAACACACTAATATGCCATTCAATTTTCAGAGTTAATGTTTTGGTTTTGTTATCACATTTATCAATATCATATACCCAACTAGGCTTCAAGGATTAGGTTCAACCAAGCTTCAAGGGGAGCAAAGCATGCTAAGCTTCAACCCAACTTGGCTTCAAGAACCAACCCAACCTAGCTTCAAGGGTGGTAACATCTCAATTAGGCTTCAAGGATTCAATCCAACCTAACTTCAAGAGATTGTTACACTTATTAGGCATGCCACCAACAACAAACTCTGAAAATGGAATAACACATTAGCCACACAATTCATTTATTATTTAGTTATCATTTCCATTCTCAATTCTCATCAACATTTAGGCAAACATGCCTTATTTCTTTCAATTGCATCTTCATAGCCAATCACAATGGCTTTACATCAAATTTCACATCTCAATTCATATTTTGCATATAGCATCATTGATATAGCATTTCAAAATACATTATCCATATCACACATTATCATTTACAAGATTCACATTGAATAGTACAAACCCTAGTTCATGTAGTATCATATGCATTATCAATTGTAAAATCAAACTCAACCATGTATGAAGAACAAAAACCAAACACAGTAACCAACACACCCAAGGGACACGGCCAAGCTTGTGGCCGTGTCTCCCAAAACAAATTGGCAGTGGCAGACACTGGCATGAGACACGGCCGTGTCCTCTCCAAAAACTCACAAACACGGCCAAATTTCCATGGACTTGGCCGTGTCTCTCCAAAACATTAAGTCTTGGCCGTGTCTCTTCTTTGGTTTTGGCCGTGTCACTCATGAACAAACCCTAACCAAAGCCAACACTCTTCTAAATGCATTCTAACACCTTATGCACAACATAAACTCATTCAAATGGATGCAATCAATGACATACACACATATCTTACATAATCATCACAATAATCACTTAAACAACACATTAACATCACATTTAAACAAAAGCCATCTCAAAACCCTAATTCCAACATCCTTCATAATCTTTCACTATCAACCTCTACATAACTTACCATATTCAAAACCAAACCCACACCAATTAAATCTTTTAACTTGCAATCAATTTAAACACTTGTAAACACATCTCAAACACACCAAATCAAGATTCCAACCAATCAAACATAACTTCAAAAATAACCAAAGCAACAAAAGAATACTTACTTTAAATGAAGAAATTCCACAAATCTCTAGCCAAATCCTTTGATTCCTTCTTCAATTTGGTTCTAGCATCAAGCACACCTCTCTTGCTCTCTCTTTTCTTCAATGGCTGGCACACACATGAGAAGAGAAGAAGAATGAATACAAATCAACCATTTCTTCTTCTTTAAATCTCCACCACAAAATTTAACAAAACAATTACCAAAACACCCCTCATCACTTAATTTAGCTTTTGTCCCTTGCATGCCCAAATATGTAATTTCACAAATCTCAAATAAAATATCTTCTTGCATTGACTCTCTATTTGACTTATGTATATGTTAATTATATCATCATATAAACAACATATAAACTTGTCTCTAAACCCTCTTTCTTTCCCAAAACACATATACATACACATTCTCTTCTCAATTTCTTTTCTTAACACATAACATATACATTCAATCCAATTTACAACAACAACATAACCAATACTTCTAGGGCAAACATGAGGATATTACAAGATGGCTATATTGATATAAATATGATAATCGAGGCATTGTGCCTAGCTTGATCTTGAGAAAATGAGAAAGATATGGATAATGGAATTATGAATGAATTGTGTGCCTAGTATGTTATTCAATTTTCAGAGTTTTGTGTTTGGCGGCATGCCTAAGACATAACAATCCCTTGAAGCTGGGTTCAGCTTGGTCCTTGAAGCCTAGTTGGGATGTTACATGATGTAGCAGTCCCTTAAAGCTGGGTTGGTCCTAGTCCTTGAAGCCTAGTTGTGATGTTACATATGAGGTTATCCTCATTGTGATTATGATTTGCCTTCGGGGCTAGACACATGGTGTCATCTTAGAGAAAAGCAGTAACTATAGAATTTGAATAGCATATAAGATCCTTTTGGGCCCATGTTTGTGTTTGTTTTTATGTGAATTATGAATTGTGGATCAATTGAGCAATATATTAAGATATAATGTTATGAGATATAATATCCTTATTCATTGTGCATTAGCATTGCATTTGAACTTTATTGTTATCAAAGTTTGTATTACTAGGCTTTTGGCTTAGCGCGATTGTGATTCATCGCGCAGGTGATAGGGTAGATCCGGTTGAGCTGGAGAGTTCGTCTAGACCGAGTCGAGTCTAGGCTTGAGATCTTGAGTGCAGAGTTAATTGTTGAACATCAAGATCAGAGACAACTGTCAGCATGTACATATTTTATATTTTTGTACTTATTGACTTCATGTATATTATGTTATATTTTGATGTATATATGTATATATGTCACAAACTATCAAAAATGTTTTGGATATTCATTTGGTAATGAATTTATGTACGTGTTTTAGCAAGTAATGTTTTATATATTATTTACATTATATCACTTAAATGATTTAAGTTTATGCAGATTCAAAAAGTAAGGGTTTATTTTATTAAAATGGGTTGTGGCATTCTTATATCGTATATTCGTATATTACATATATTGGATGTATGTATTGTATGTGTATATGGTATAACGGTGTTACATTTGTTTTGGTATTAGAGCCTAGGTTTGAGGTTCTCGACCTAGGTGGGTTGTAAGAGAAAGAAAATGGAGATTTTTTTTAAATATGCTTTTTTAAATATGATACATGCATTGGCACTGGCAGTTTCTGATCTCTGATGTGGCAATTTCTGCTGTGTTTACAGATATAGGTAGTTATGGCATCTCATACGCATCAATCTGCAGAGGGTAGTGCAGAGAGTGTGGCTCTTGGCGAGGGTAGAAATAGAGCTAGATCAAGATCAGAGCCATTTTGCAGGCATGTATATTTTTTATATTACAATACATTTCAAAATTATGCATATTATATTATATCTTGGAGTATATATATTGTAACTTATAAAGAATGTTTTGTATAGTTGAGTAAGGTGAGGTTTTATATATTTTGATATGTATATATATGCATAAATGTTTTGAGGATTGGGGAATAAGAAAATTTTTATTAAACTGGGTTGTGACATTTTTATACCATATATGCGCATTTTACATATACTAGGTATGTGTATTATATGTATATAGGGTATAACGGTGTTACATTTATTTTGGTATTCGAGCCCAGGTTTGAGGTTCTCAACCAAGGTGGGTTGTTAGAGAGAGAAAATGAGGATTTTGAATATGGTTTTCAATTGTGATACATGCTTTAGCACTGGCATTTTCTAATTATGGAGGTGGTAATTTATGTTGTATTTGTAGATATATGTAGTTATGGCATCTCGGATGCATCAGTCTGCAAAGGGTAGTATGGGAGTGTAGCTCCTGATGAGGGTAGAGTTGGAGCTGGTGTTGAGTTCGCTGGTGAGGAGTCTACTTCTGTGCCTGTTAGACAAACAACTGAGGAGATTCCGCCGGCTTGGGTATGGCATATGATGGAGCTATTGAGGTAAGCTCCAGTTCAGCAGCCAAATCTGCCACCACAGCCACAACTGTAGCAGTAATTATCAACACGGAAGTATGACAAGCTAAGGAAATTTGGAGCTACAGATTTTGCTGGCACTATAGACCCTGCTGTAGCTGAGCAGTGGTTGGACAAGGTCCAGACGGTTTTCATTTAGCTGCAGGCTAGTTCGCAGGAGAAGTTTAATTAAGCTAGATCACTTATGCAGGGTGATGCCTATGAGTGGTGAAAGACGGTTCCCCATGGTACAGCTGATCCACTAGTTTTGGCTTATGCCGAATTCCTACTGGAATTCAAAAAGAAGTATACTTCGAGGGAGTATAAGGATGCAAAGAAGATGGAGTTCTTGAATTTGAGCAGGACACCAGGACAATGATTGAGTATGAGATTGAGTTCACTCAGCTGAGCCAGTATGCTGGAGGGATTATATCAGATCAATTTTAAAGATGCCAGAGGTTTGAGCAGGGGCTGAGACCCTCTATCATGTGCTTAGTGGTAGGTTTCTGGTATCAAGATTTTTCTCAGTTGGTTACAGCTACCAGGAGTGTAGAGAGGGAACAGGGACTTGCAGCAGTTGCCAGAGCAGAGAAGAGCAGAACTAGGAGACCCCAGGGTGAGGTAAGGTCTTCATTATCGAAGAGAAGCCAAGGGGAATATCCTCAGAGGTTTAGCAGGAGCCAGGGGTAGCCTAGCAGGTCAGCACAACAATAGAGGTAGAGACTTGCAACCTCAATGCCTAGTGCCCTGACCCCAGTGACTCAGAGGCCTACTCCACCTACCTGTGTTCATTATGGTAGGGAACATAGAGGACTCTGCTAGAGGATAGGTGCACCAGTAGTGTGTTATAGATATGGTTCACCAAATCATTTTCTTAGAGATTGTTTAGAGCCTCCAGATGACAGACAAATAGATACAATAGTTTCTAGACCTAGTGTCAGAGAGGGTCGTGGTGGTAGAGGTCTTAGCAGAAGTGGTTGATCAGGGTCTGGTGAGAGAGGAGGTTCTACAATAGGGAGTAGCCTAGAGGATGTTGGGCCATCACAGTAAGTTTATGTGATGTAGAGGCAGCCAGATGCTTCAGTTGTTATAGTTTGTACTTTTACTTTATTTGGTGCTTCAGTTCTTGCATTGACAAACCACGGGTCGACTCATTCATACATTAGTGCATCCATACTTCCTGTGAGTGATTTACATTTTGAGTCCCTAGGATTTGGTATTTTGGTTACAAATCCTTTAGTGCAGAGAGTTGTGCTTAGCAAGGTGCACTGAAATGGTCCAATTGTTGTTGAGGATGGGGGGTTTCTCAGTGACCTGATTGAGATGCCTTTTAAGGAGTATGATCTAATTCTAAGCATAGATTGGTTATCCGGGAATGGGGTTGTGGTAGACTGTCAGTGGAAATGTGTTACCCTAAGAACACATGATGATAGAGATGTGATGGTATCTAGTGAGTTGAGACATCTTTCATCTATGTTTATTTCAACTGTATCAGCTAGGAGGATGATCCGGAAGGGACGTGAGGCATATCTTGCTCATGTTGTAGATACCAGAGTAGTGGGGTCCCAGCTCGATAATATACCTACAGTTGCTGAGTTTTCAGATTTTTCCCTGATGAGTTGCCAGGGGTACTTCCTGAGAGAGAGGTGGAGTTTGGAATTGATCTGATGCCTGGTACCACTCGCATTTCTATTACCCCTTGTCAGATGGCATCTATAGAATTGAAGGAGTTGAAGGTGCTGTTGTAAGAGTTGCTTGATAAAGGATTTATTCATGCCAGTGTGTCTCCATGGAGAGCACTTGTTTTGTTTATGAAGATGAAGGATGACACCTTGAGATTATGTATTGATTATAGGTAGTTGAATAAGGTGACCATCAAGAATAAGTATCCATTACCTCGGATAGATGATCTCTTTGATTAGTTGAAGGGAGCAACGATATTCTCTAAGATTGATCTGAGATCAGGATACCATCAGTTTAGAGTTAGAGATATAGATGTACCCAAGACAGCCATCTGCACGAGGTATGGGCATTATGAGTTTCTGGTGATGCCTTTAGATTATTGAATGCACCAGCAACATTTATGGATTTGATTAATACGGTGTTTAGACCAGACTTAGATTTGTTTGTGGTGGTCCTCATTGATAATATTCTGGTATATTCTTGAAATGTGGAGGATCATGTCAGGCATCTGCAGATTGTATTGCAGACATTGAGAGAGAAGCAGTTATATGCTAAGTTATTAAAGTGTGAATTCTAGCTCCATCAGGTAACTTTTCTCAGTCATATGGTGTTAGCAGAGGGTATTAGAGTGGATCCGAGTAAAGTTAAGGCTATCTTGTATTGGAGTCCACCAAAGATTATGACAGAGGTTAGAAGTTTTCTTGGTTTGGTAGGCTATTATCATCAGTTTTGTGAGCAGGCATTAAGGCATTAGGGTTTTGGAAAAACTCTTTCTAGGATTTTTAAATAAAGTTTGAATAATAAGCGTAACCATTGATCAAGTAACAAAAATATGCATGCTTGAACAATTTATCAAATTGTATAATGAAGTTACTGTGAATATAAGCAAAGAAATAAAGATTCAAACCTCTGTTGTTGGTTCCACCATAATTTTTGAATTCTGGTTGAACAATAATAAAGATAGTGTAGGCTGCCTTTGATGGATTGATGTTGCTTCCTCACTACCTCTTGCTTTTTCAAGGTTTTCTTTTGGCAGAAAGAATTCAAGAGTCCCAAGTCCAGTTAAAAATTTTAGTTCAAGAATTTCCTCCTCCTCTTTTTATGTGTTTTAATGTGGTATTTATAGGAAAAATAAAAAACCTACTTCTAATTGTTTAAGGAAATAAAAACCATTTAGGAAAAGAAATAAAAACCAAATAGAATTGGATTTTGAAAAAAACTGCGCTGGCAAAAATTGCACTGGCAAAAATTACTATGGGCTACGGGCGGGCCAACTACGAGAATCGGCAAGAATTGCGTGTGAGCTGTAAGCGCAGGCCAGCCAATTCACTGTAGGAATTTCCTAAGGCAAATTGGCTTTTGGCCAATTCACCGTAGGTTTTTCCTGCGGCGAATTGGCCCAAGCCAATTCATATTCGATGACAAAAAAATTTTGTCGCCGATTCTTTCGTCGGTGATTTTTATTTATTTATTTATTATCTTTTTTTACTGTTACTTTTTTTATTTTTATTAAAAATAAATATTGTGAGTAATGAATATTAAAATACATATTATTTAATTAAAATACAACAAAAAATTTTTGGGCTATTTTAAAAAAATATTGGACTGGACTGGTTCCTTTGGCCAAGTAATGTGTATGTGCCTATCTGAAGTGCAACAATTCTTTCTTAAATAGAAATGATTCCCGAGTTTAGTATGGTAACTAGGGTTATCATGTTATAGATATGTTAATTTGAAAAATCGAGTCCTGAGGTACAATGATATTTATTTGACAAAGCCAACATTTGATTTCAAAATCAAAATTCAAAAAAATAAAAATAAAAATAAAAATAAAAATAAAAAAATCAAGTTAAGGGGAGTATGTTGAACTATCGAATCTCGAAGGACACGTTGGGCAAAAAAATGATTATTGGCAAGGATGTGAAAAGTTACCAACTGGCGTGCTGAATCCTAGTATGAAATGGATGCATCTCTACTACTTGGGGCCTCCATTATTCATGTTTTCAATATCTCGAAGATAAAAACCATAAAAGCAAAGCCTTCTTCCATTCCAATGCAAGACCTGAATGGGCATCTGGAAGAAATCTATGAGAACATTTCAGCTGATAACCTAGGTCTGTGAGTCGATGAAACCATTGTAAGTATTATTCATGCATATCATGCATACATGTGCATATCACATTGCATTTTCTTGTATTGTATTGTCTATTCTTTGTCAAAGTGAACAGCAAACACCCTGTGAAGTAAAGAATCAAAAGAAGATATTGAATCAGGGGGGCATGGAAGGCCCATTGCTTGAAGAAGCTCTAGTCATTTTGCAAAAGAAAGAAGAGATGCACGTTTATGAAAGGAACCAGACAAAATACAATCATCAATCAGAGCCTGCCTAAGAAAAAATATTGGTTTGAGCCTACATAGGGGGCAAAGTTTCTCCATTTTAATTTTTGAGTTTATGCATCTACAAAATATTTTTAAACTCACTTTCAAATATTTTGGTCCAGAATCCAAATTTAGTTTAGGATCGAGTATCCAAATCCAATTTAGGATCGAGTATTCAAATCCAGTTAGGATCGAGTATCCAAATCCATTTATGATCGAGCATCCAAATCCAGTTTAGGATCGAGCATCCAAGTCCAGTTTAGGATTGAGTATCCAAATCCAGTTTAGGATCGAATATCCAAGTCCAATTTAGGATTGAATATCCAAATCCAGTTAGGATCGAGTATCTGAATCTATTTTAGGATTGAGTATCCAAATCTAGTTAGCATCGAGTATCCAAATCCAGTTTAGGATCGAGAATCCTAGTTCAGTTTAGGATCGAGTATCCAAATCAAGTTTAGGATAGAGTGTTCAAATCTAGTTTAGGATCAAGTAGCTAAATCCAATTTAGGATCGAGTATCCTAGTCCAGTTTAGGATCGAGTATCCGAATCCAGTTTAGGATCGAGTATCCAAGTCTAGTTTAGGATCGTGTATCCAAATCTAGTTTCATGTCAAGAACACAAACCATCCGGGTCCAGAACCTAAGTCTTTTTTTAGTCTAGAACTCAAATCGAGTCCAAAATCCAAACCAATCCGAGTCCAAAACCAAAACCATCCCGGGTCCAGAACCCAAGTCTTTCTCACCTTCCCCACACGTATCCAACTTTCCGAACCCATTAGGTGGTTGGGGATTCCTTAGGAATCGAGTCATCTACCCCTTTCTTTTTCTCAGCCCGTCCGGGTGGCAACTCCATTTTCTCCGGACTTAGGTCCATGTTCTCTAAGGCCCCGAGCCTAAACAGTGCCGAAGTTGCAAGAACCATTCCACTGGGAGTGGGGGCAAAAATCCCCGCTCACACAATGCTTGATTTACTTAATTTATCATGGATCGATATTTTCTTTATTATTATGATTATTATTTGTTTATTTTTGTATTAAAATTGTAAGAGGTATGTTTCCATTATTGGGTACCTCATTAATTAATTTTCATGTAATTTAAATTGCTTTTATATTTTGGACCAATGTAAATGACATGTTTCCACCTTTTGGTGGGTATCCTATTTAGTTTTAGACATGAATGATGTAAGGACATGTTTCCATCCTCGGATGGGTGTCCATTTCTTTGTTTTGTTTTGATATTGCTTTGATTTTAATATAATGATTCCTTATTTTAATTATTGCATGTAGTATGGATAATATTATCATATTTAAGAATTTTATAATATTAAGACCTGCAAAGGAGGCCGGGTCCAATGAACCGGGCGTTGTGGCTGTGCTAGGCCATTTCTCACCTTCCCCACACGTACCCAACTTTCCGAACCCATTAGGGGGTTGGGGATTCCTTAGGAATCGAGTCACCCACCCCTTTCTTTTTTCTGGCCCGTCCGGGTGGTGACTCCATTTTCTTCGTGCTGAGGCCCGTGTTCTCTAAGGCCCCAAGCCTAAACAGTGCTGAAGTCGCAAGAACCATTCGACCGAGAGTGGGGGTGAAAATCTCCACTCACAATATTATTCCAACTCAATGAGACCTTTGGAAAAGTAATGTGTATGTGCTTATCTGAAGTGCAACAGTTATTGCTTAAATAGAAATGCTTCCCGAGTTTAGTATGTAACTAGTGTTATAGATATGTTAAATTTGAAAATTGAGCCCTGAGGTAAATTGATATTGATTTGACAAATCAAACATTTGATTTCAAATATGAAATTCAAAAAAAATATAATATACAAAGCCTTCAAGTTAAGAGAAGTTTGTTGAACCATCAAAACTCAAAGAACACATTGGGCAAAGGAAATGATTATCGGCCAGGTCATGAAGAAGCTACCAACTGACATGCTGAAACATAGTTTGAAATGGATGTATCCCTGACTCTACAACTTGGGGCCTCCACCACTCATATTTTCAACATCTTGAAGATAAAAGCCATAAATGCAAAGCTTTTTGTCATTCTAATGCAAGACTTGAACGAGCATCTGAAAGAACCAATGAGAACACTTTTGTTGATTACCTCGGTCTGTGAGTCAATGAAACCACTGTAAGTATTACTCATGCATATCATGCATACATAAGCATATCACATGGCATTTTTGTCTTCGATTATCTATTCTTTGTCAAAGTAAACAACAGATGCTCTATGAAGTAAACATGAAGCGAATATGGAATCAGGGGGGCATGGAAGGCCCATTGCTTGAGGAAGCTCTAGTAATTTTGTAAAAAGAAGAAATGTGTACTTGTGCAAAGAACTAGACAACACAAACATCAATCAAAGCTTGCATAAAAAAAAATCTTTGGTTTGAGACTACACAGGGGGCAAGGGTATATAGGTACCTCGGGTCCAGAACCTAAATTATTTTTGAGTCCAAAACTTGCTCGAGTCCAGAACACAAATCATTTTTTAGTCCAAAACTCGCTCGGGTCTGAGTACCCAGTCTCAGGTCCAAGTACCCAAATAAAATTCAGCCTCGGGTCCAAGTACCAGTCTTGGGTCAATAAAATTCAGTCTCGGGTCCAAGTACTCAGTTTTGGGTTCAAGTACCCAAATCAAATCCAGTCTCAGGTCTAAATACCCAATCTCAAGTCCAAGTACCCAATCTCCGGTCCAAGTACACAGTCTCGGGTCCAAGTACCCAAAAAAAATTTAGTCTAGGGTCCAAGTAGCCAGTTTCAGGTCTAAGTACCTAGATCAAATCCAATCTCAGTTCCAAGTACCCAAATTCAATTCAGTCTTGGGTCCAAATACCCAAATCAAATTCACTTCCGGGTCCAAGTACCCAGTCTCAGGTCCAAGTACCCAAATCAAATTCAATCTCGGGTCTAAGTACCCAAATCTAACTTAGTCTCAGGTCCAAGCACCCAAATCCAAATTAGTCTTGGTTTCAGGTACCCAGTCTCGAGTCTAAGTATCCAATTCAGTCTCGGGAACCCAATCTCTGGTCTAAGTACCTAATCTCAGGTCTAAGTACCTAGTCTCAGGTCCAAGTATCCAAATTAGATTCAATCACGGGCCTAAGTTCCCATCTCGGGTCTAAGTATCCAATTCAGTCATGGGTCTAAGAACCCAATCTTGGGTCCAAGTACCCAATCTTAGGTCCAAGTATCCAGTCTCGGGTCCAAGTACCCAATTCACTCACGGGTCAAAGTACCCAATCACGGGTCCAAGTACCCAATCTTGAGTCTAAGTACCCAATCTCGGGTCCAAGTACCCAAATCAAATTCAAGTACCCATCCTTATCTAAAATCTGCTCAAAGTCATGTTGCTTTTCACTATCTTCTACTAAAAGTCTCAGATCATTTAAGCAGGGGGCAAACTTTAGCCCCTTAATTTTTTACCTAGTCCAATCCGATATTTTTTAACACTCCAAAATAATTTTTTGGTATTTATTTTATTTACTATTTATAATATTTATAATATTTAATAGTTATCTCACTGCCTAGCCCAGCAAAATCCGTGTGCCAGCCCGCACCAATCCTCTTAGGCCCAGCAGCCCATGCACTGCCAATTTTTGACCAAACCTTATTTTACTCGATTTTGTAATTTTTCCTAAACAGTTGGTATTTACTTATTAAAATAGGATTAGATATTTTTTTTCCTATAAATAATTGTATTAAATACACGGAATGAGGGTGGCAATTTTTTGAAGAAACTTTGGACTTAATTTTTTTGAGAGAGCTGGGACACTTTTGGACTTGGGCTGACTATTAAGACTCGTGAGAAACTCAGTAACCAAACTTCATCAACAAACAAGCCCTAGCAAGTTTTATGAAAAAAGGAAATAGAGAGGATGATAGAAAAAGAAGATCAAAGACACACAAACCATACAAAAGCAGTGCACTCACTGTCTTAGAAAAGCTCACCCAAAATTTTCATCCAACAATTTTGGTGGAGCCAATAAACAATGGTACACTCTAAATTAAATAAATACAATATGTTTTGATTGTTTTAAATAAGGAATATGTTCATTCTTCATCTAATTAAGGTTACAATAGGCTATTTCTTTTAAAATAAATTCATGATAGTTTATATGGAGTGCAGAATACTGTTATTATTTTGCTAACTCATATAAACTAGATCCAGTAAATTTCTTGGCTCAGAATATTTGCCATGTGTTATTTGTTTTCTATTGCATGATTATTTAACCAAAATATTACAACAGCCTCACTTAAGGTTTTTCCATAAAAACTCATAGTACCTTCATTTAAGCTCTTTAAAAAGTATTGTCACAGTAACGTAAATCGTATAAACCTTAAAACTTTAATTAGTTTTCACAAATACCAAACCCTAATTTATTTCTTCCTAAACCCTAATTGCATGTTATAAACCCTACACTATATTCTTAAAACCATAAAACCCTAATAAATTATATTTTTTCAAAACCTTTACAGTAGCCTAATACTTTAAATAATAATAATAATAATAATAATAATAATAATAATAATAATAATAATAATAATAATAATAATAATAATAATAATGATTCAAAAAACCCTAAAACCTTATTTTTTTAATCTAAACACCAAAAACCCTAGTTTGATTCAAAGTACCCATAAAATCATATTCATGTTTGAAACCCTGATTTCCTATCTAAAAACCCTAAAAAACCCTAGAATCCCTAATTCAAGATGTAAACCTAAATATGTATCTTTATTTTCTTTATATAAGTTTTAGATTTGATTATGTAGCTTATTATATATTTTGATGATTGATTTATTTGACTTGTTTATCATGGATGGATGATTTCTTTATTATTATTATTTTTTGTTAAAATTGTAAGAGGTATGTTTCCATGATTGGGTACCTCATTAATTAATCTTTATACAATTTAATTCATTTTCATATTTTGGAATTAATATAAAGGACACGTTTCCACCTTTCGGTGGGTGTCTTATTTATTTCTAGAATGGACGATGCAAGGACACATTTCCATCCTCAGATGGGTATCAATTTATTTTCTTTGTTTGGACATTGCTTTGATTTTAATATAATGATGCTTTATTTTTATTGTTTCATGTAGTATGGATAATATCATTATATTTAAGAATTTTATAATATTAAGAACTACAAAGGAGGCCGGTTCTAATGAACCGGGCGTTGTGGGGGTGCTGGGCCATTTCTCACCTTCCCCACATGTACCCAACTTTTCGAACCCATATGGGGGTTGGGGATTCCTTAGGAATCGAGTCATCCGCCCCTTTTTTTTTTCCGGCCCGTCCAGGTGGCGACTCTATTTTCTCCAGGCTTAGGCCTATGTTCACTAAGGCCTTGAGCCTAAACAGTGTCGAAGTCACAAGAACCATTCCACCGAGAGTGGGGACATGTTTAAAAAAGATGCAAAAAATTTAAAAAAAAAGTAATGAATGAAAGTCAAAATTGCATGAAATGTAATTATTATTGTTATCATTATTATTTACATACATAATACATTTAATACAAGCCTTTTATGTTGATTATTGAGAAGTAGAAGGTGGCATATAGTCAAATAATGCTCTTAGAAACTCATCACCTTGTGAGTGGGGATTTTCACTTCCACTCCCATATGGAATGGTTCTTGTGACTTCGGCACTGTTAGGGTCAGGACCTTAGAGAACATGGGCCTAAACCCGAAGAGAATGGAGTTGCCACCCGAACGGGTCGGGAAAAAGAAAGTGGTGGATGACTCAATTCCTAAGGAATCTCCAACCCCTAAATGGGTTCAAAAAATTTTGTACATGTGGGGATGGTAAGAATGACCTAGCACCCCCATAACGCCAGATTTATTGGAACCGACCTCTTTTTCAAGTCTTAATATTATAAAATTCTTAAATATAATGACATTATCCATAATACATGTAATAATAAGAATAAATAAATACTTTATTAAAATCACAACAATGTTCAAACAAAACAAACAAATAGGCACCCATCCATGGATGGAAATATGCCTTTACAATTGTCCAATGTCCAAAAAAAAATTAAATAAAATAGGATACCCACTAATTGGTGGAAACATATCCTTTACATTAATCCAAAACTTAAAATAAATTAAATTATAGGATGCTCAATACCTGAAGTACCCAAAACACAGAGACATACCTCTTACAATGTTTTGAAAGCAAAGAAAATCAATAAAAATAACCAACCAACCATTCATCATAAATAAATCATTCATTGAAGATATAAATCGAAGATATAAATAAATCACTAATAAAAATATAAAATAAATATTCATTTAATAATGAAGCAAATAAAGATGCAAGTTTAGGTTTATGTATCAATTTAGGGTTTCTTAAATAACATTTAGGGTTTTGGAGTTCATATTTAAAAGCTAGGATTTTGGAATTTTCAGGAACTAATATTATTGTTATTTTTTAAAAGAATTATGCTACTGTGTGATTAAGTAAAGAAAAAGAATTGATTAGGGTTTTAACAAAATAGATTAGGGTTTGAATTAAACTAGGGTTTTTGGATTTCTAAGAGAACTAACACTATTATGTTTGTTTTTAAATGGATAATAGATACTATGATATATTTTGGAAAATAGGCTTAATTAGGGTTTTATGATTCTAAGTGAATTATGGCTTGGATTTTTATCAAAACATAATTTAAAGTTTTTGAAATTAAAAAAAATGCCTACTATGATTATGTTGAAAAAGGATGAGGCTACAATGTCTTCAAAAGAAATTAAAAACATTGTCCGTTGGTTTTCATAATTATTGCATATGTTTTTAATGTTACAATTTATTAATTTTTAATGGATCAATAACTAATGGATGAAGATGATTTTTGATGAACAAAGTTAGAAAAACATACCTACGTTTGAAGGCTCTACCAAAATCGTTAGATGAGAATTTTGGAGTAGCTAATCATCGAGACAATCATCACTTGTTTTGTAACACCCCTATGCCCCGTATACGCACACTACATACTACTACATCTGTACTATACATATACCGGATGCAGGAGTGCCATGATTTTTATAAGACAACCCAATTTTTCTCTTCTACCATAATATGAGGAAAATTTAAAACATTTCATATATATATATTATGGAACATAACAAATAAAACATTTATTTATTAAGCAGCGGAAAATGTAGCGGTATTTACATATACATATATATATAAATAAATATTTACAAAATATAAAGTTTATACAAGTTTGGCAGTTCGTCTCTGATCTTTAAGCCCACAATCAACACTTCAGAGTCTAGACTCGACTTGGTCTAGATGAACTCTCCGGTTCTACCCTGTCACCTGCGCGATGAATGTTGCGCTCGAATTAACTCTACCACAAAGCGTCACTCGCAAGTATACGAGGTAGCTGTAGCAAAGGTGATCGCCCCAAGGTCATCTCACAAGGAAGCTAAAGTAGCTAATTGATTATCAGATTATAAATAACCAGTAATTAATAAATTTAAATCACTAACAACTAATGATGAAGATCGATTGAAGTTTAAAACAAATAAAAGTAAACTGGACAGATGTATTGATTCACTTAATAGAATGGTCTAGGGTTTGCACTTCTCTGCTACTTATATGTATGAACGGTTATTCCTCTTAACCAATTTAATTTCAAAGATTAAATCTCAAGCAACTTCATTAATTGAGTCAAGGTAATAAGCTCTCGCATTCAAAACTCTTTCAACTAATCTTGTTACAATTGAAATAATCTTTTCCTAGGTTATATCTCTAATTCACCTAAGTCCCTAATTGAATTGTTCCAGCATTAGACTTCATCTCTCAATCCATCATCTAATACCTTAAAACACATAATTGGTGGCCAATCAATTATATATTAACAATATTCCATTCAATAAAGGCTTAAAGAAATAATTAAGTTAAGAGTAATAACCAATTCATACAATCATAGCAGATCCATACAAACCCTAGACTAAATCAAATTAGTTCATAATGCTATCAAACATACTCATCTCATTAAAATTCAAAGAAATCAATTCAAACATGATAATATCCATAAATACAATTCCAATGAAATTAAAGAGATAAAGTTCGAGAACAAAACCAAGTTACAAACTTCTTAGCTCTTGAAGAATCTCTTGTTCAGAACTTGCTCGAAGAATGTATCAATGGCAAGAACAAATCTAATCTAAGCTAGTTTAATCCAAAGTGTAATAAAAAATCAAAGAAAACAAGATATCAAAACCTAAAACTCTCTTTGACGGCTCAATCTATACTCAAACTCGCAACCCCCACAAGAAAACCCTAATTTTCACATTTATACGAAACCTACGCTTTAAAAAATCTACGTTGCCTTTGGTCCATGAGAGACACAGCCATGTTGGATGAGACACGGCCGTGTTAGAGGTACATTGGAGGGAAACGGCCACAAGCATGGCCATGTCCCTTGCTTGTGTCTTCTACTGCTTGATTTTCTTTCTTTTTCCTTTGGACCTGAGTGAGACACGGCCAAGCTAACACAACTTGGCAGTGTTTGAGCTTCTTTGGAGGGACACGGCCACAAGCTTGGCCATGTCTCTTGCTTGTGTTTGCTTCTGTGAGAGTTTCTTCTTTTCTTCTTTGGAGTGGTTGAGTGACATGCCAATTTGGAGGAAGCTTGGCCGTGTTGAACAATTTTGGAGGGACACGGCCACAAGCTTGGCCGTGGCCCTTGCATGTGTCACCTTCTGTGTCTTGTGGCTTCTCTTTAGCTTGGTATGAGACACGACCACAAGCTTGGCCGTGTCCTCTGCATGTGTCAGCCACTGTCGAATTTTTCCTTCTTCTTGGTTCCTTGGCTTTTTAACCTAAAACAAAACTTGAAACAAACTTTAAACAAGAAGTAAATAAATATTAACCACAAAACATAAACGCCACACTAAAAACTAAGACAAAAATGACAAAAACGCTGAAATACATTAAAACTACCAAAATTAACGAAAACACTAAATAAACCGATTGAAACTACCAAAATACCTAAAGAAAACAATAATTATCATAATAAATAAGACATAAATCTATAACAAAAACTAATAAAATAACTACCCCACACTTAAAACTTTGCTTGTCCTCAAGCAAATTCATATGGCATAAATTAAAAACTCAAACAACCTTAACTAGAATTCCAGTATATAAGATGAAATCCTTCAAGTCTCAGCCATAAATAATTGTAATTTCCTTCAATCAAGATTTTCTTAACTCATTCATTAATCCAGACATACAAATCTCATCTCTCTTCTAAGTGTTTCACTCGATTTCAAAGGTTAATTCACTCAAACCACTAATGACTGAATACTACCATAAACTTGCTTAATTATCCAATCTCCCTCACTGATTTTCTCAAGAAATAATTCGAAGGTCTTTTATTTGGATGTAATGGGGCTAAGGTGCAGGTGTGAGAAAAGACATTTAAGCTGGAGCATCAAGAAATGGAGTATCTAAATTAGACAATACTCTTGCTAAGAAACTCATAACTCCCTTAAATGGCATACTCACCAACCCTTGATACTTTCACATACTTGCATACTTCAAGAAAAATACATGAGTCAACATTCCTCTTTTGCTAGAAAATATACGAATTTTGTATATATATATATATATATTTCTTTTTATTTTTCTTTTATTTTTATCATCATTTCATTTTTTTAATATATATATACAAAATATAAACTTGCATGGAACATCTAGCTTAAAATGTAGAGGAAAAGAATACTCGACTCGTAATCAAATACAATGTGCAAAGTATGTATTTCAACCCCAAATAGCAATAACATTTTTTTTTAATTGCTTACCCCATACTTTTGAATTAAACCACCCTATTGTCATATCATAAGAACTCCATTCCTTAATGCAGGTATGATGATAATAAGAAAATGTTGAGTTATGAATTGTGTTGATCAATCAAGAAAAGGTCAAAGGCTCAATTTGGCTCACTAAGGAATTTAATATTAAGGGAGGTCCTTTTAAGCTAAAGGGCTAACCTAATTTACCTTCATCATTTTAAAACTTGAGATTAAATCATAATGTGAGTTCAATTAGTATGCAAAAGCAAGCTCTAGAGATGCAAAATCATGAAGGTGCACACTTAAGAAAAGAAAATCAATTGACAATAATATTTAATCTATGAGGCTCAAAACTCACAAAGGTGGGTTCTCAAAGATTTATATGTCATAAATTGTAGAATGCGAAAATTGATCCTGAATGAATTCAAATGCTAATCTCTATGCTGATACAAAAGTCTCAACTATAATGCTAGAATCACAGAAAAAAGTCAATGAGTTTTCAACAATTATGCCATGCACAACGTACAAAATAACACACAAAGACAAACAAAACAAAAATTAAAGAAAAGCTTAAAGATTACCCCACAAACACAAAAAGTTCAAAAACAAAAGTACAATATATAAAAATAAAATATCCAAAATAGAAAATGTTAACATTAAAAACAAAAACGAAAAATAATAACAAAAAAAAACTAAATACAATAAAGCAAGGAACGCAAAATCTACGGCGAAGGCAGGTGTGAAGATGATGCAGTCGAGGGGTGGAGACTCAAAATCTTGGTAAGGTTGCTATTAATCTGATCCAACTGTTGCAAAACCTCAGCATGGTTACGGTCCACCTTGCCCTCCAGTTGATCTACTTTTCCCTCCAGGGCCTCAATCCTAATAAGTACTTCTTGATTATTCGAGACCGGAGCATCCTCATCTAGATCAAGAGAATCCGAGTCGGACTCTTCTTGAACCCATGCTCTCTTCTGTCTATCCCCCGGTACTTCTGGCTCAGTTGAAGCCATCATATAAGCCCCTCTCCTGTGCACCACTATATGCATCTTATCTAATGTGGCCAAATCCAATGAGTCATTACCCAAAATTCTAGTCATGCAACTGGTACTCGGGTCAAAATCCTCAAGAAGGGCTACTGCTAATGTGGTAATCAACCCTCCAATACAAATTTCCCCCCTCCTTTTATTGGCCACACTATCAAGAACATCGGCTAACCAATAGCCGGAACTAATGGGCATGGCATTACATGCACAATCCAAGAAAAAGAGCTCACTCAATTCCACTACACTCGGGCTCTCCTTCCTAGCAAAGAATCCGCAGGACATAAAATGATGCAAATACCTCAAAGCGGGATTGCTTAATTAAGATGCTTTGGCCGATTTGGCCACATAAGTCCCCGAACCTAATGCTCCCCAAGCAAATTGTTGTTTAAACTCTTTAGGTACCGACCTTTCCCCATGTTGATGGAAACCATATATAGCATTCAATTGTTCAATATTAACCATAAAAGATTTTCCAAGCAACTTAAAACTTAACCTAGAGCAAATTTTTTGTTCATCTCTTTCAACCTTAAGAGATGTCAAAAATTCCAAAGTCAACTCTTGAAACTGCAAAGGTCGCAAGGAGACTAGGTTCTCCCACCCAAGAATTTGCACATAACGATAAAAATTAGTCCTAATTTGCAGAGCATCAAGGGATTCATCATTAACATACCTCGTCGGGAAGAAACCCCGAGCCAAAAAATTTGCTCTCTTCAAAGATGAAAACGATGAAGATGAAGAAGCCCCTTCAGTTGTAGGTCTCTTCTTCTTGCCGTGTGAAACTATCTTTGTTCTTGGCATCTTGAAAAATCTGAAAAATTTAACACTAAAACTTGATTAAATCGATCTTTTGTTAGAGAAGAAGAAGTTTTAACAGATTAATTCTAGTTTTGGTGAAGAAAATTGAGCTTTAATGGAGGTTTTGGAGCTTGTAAGCACAAGTAATGGAGGTTTGAGAGAGAAAGAAGTTGAGAGAGAAAGAAAGACCAAAACAGAGAATTAGGGATTGAATGAGTAAACAGTGCAAAAATCGAGTTTTTAAAGAGTAAAAGTGGAGGGACATGGCCATGTCTGGGTGGACACGGCCGTGTCTGATACACTTGGAGGGACACGGCCAGTGACTTGGCCGTGTCCCATGGGTGTGTCCTCCACTGGAAGAAAAATTTGCAAAATGAAAGAAAGTTGATTTGGTGGTGAAGCTTGGCCGTGTCCCATGTGACACGGCCAAGGGACACGGCCAAGCTCCTTGGCCATGTCACCTACTGCCCTTTTGAACTCTTTTTTTTTTAATTTCAATTCTTAAAGATTTTGCAAACCTTCTTCTTTAAACAACCCTGAAATAAAAACCGATCAAAGCACCATTCCATTTATTTAAACAAACATAAAATCAAAATTGCTTAATTTAAAATTACAACTATGAAAAATAAATACAAACCGATGGGTTGCCTCCCATTTAGCGCTTCTTTAATGTCATAAAGCTGGACATCACTGCAAGACTAGAGATCATGGATCAAAGTGCTGTCAATGATCCTCACTTCTCGAAATCCTTCTTTATATGGTTTAACTCTCTGTCCATTTACTTTAAAAGTCTTATTGGTTCGAGAGTTAAGCAATTCAATGGAACCAGAAGGAAATGCCTTAGTTATCTCGAAAGGACCACTCCATCGAGATTTGAGTTTACCTGGAAACAGACGGAGTCGAGAATTAAAAAGTAAAACTTTCATACCTGGACTCAATGTCTGTAACACAATAAATCTGTCATGAAGTGCTTTAGTGCGATCCTTATAATTCCTTGAGCTCTCATATGCCTTTGGGTTAAGGCACCTTTAGGTCTCCCTCACTGATTTAGCCCCCTCTTCTAAGGTCAGTGTCAGCTCCAATTTATCTGAGGAACTTGTCTGCAAGAAAACATCTGAAACAACTGCGTCTACATAATTAATTAAAGAACAATCCTCATATAAAGCAGTTGTAGGAATAGGAGAAGTGTTAAAAATAGAAAAATCAACAGTTTGTCCCAAGACAGTCATTGATAATTTACCATTTTTAACATCTATTAAAGTGTTGGTAGTAGCCATAAAAGGCCTACCCAGCAAAATAGTGTGTGCTGATGGTGTAGGGTTACTTCCTTCCATGTCAAGAACTATAAAATCCACAGGTACTATCAACCCTCCAACCTTAACTAAGACATCTTCTACAACCCCTTTCGGGAATCTAAGAGATCTATCAGCTAATTGCAACACCATTTTGGTTGGTTTAAGTTCCCCTAGTTCTAATTCTTGATACACAGAATAAGGCATCAAATTTACACTAGCTCCTAGATCACACATGCCATCAGTCCCCTTTCCATTCCCCACAGTAATTTGAATTGTAAAGCTACCAGGATCCTTTAGCTTGGGAGGTAGTTTATGCTGCAGAACAGCACTAGCTACCTCTGAAACTATCACCTTTTCATTCGGCTCATACCTCTTTTTCTTGGTGATCAGCTCTTTGAAGAATTTGGCATAAGCCGGCATGTTCTTTATTGCTTTAAGTAAGTATAAGTTAATACTTACCTTAGACAGCATGTTGAAGATGTTAGAAAATTGCTTATCTTTTATATCATCCTTCAACATGCTGGGGAATGGTATAGGTGGCCGGTATGGATTGCTTGCCTTATGTAAATCTGTTGAAAGGGATTTCTCTGTTGATCTTTCTCCAGTACCTTTGTTCTCTGGTTCTCCTTCCTTCTTGTTCTCTTGGTCACCTGCATTCACAGAATTATTTTCAACATTATTGTTAATTACCTTGCCACTTCTAAGAACAGTCACTGATTGTGCCTGCTCAGGTTGACTTGGGAATTTCCCCTTTTGTTGAATCTACATCTGTTGTGCAAGTTTCCCTACTTGAGTCTCCACTTTCTTAAAAGATGCTTATAAGGAATCCAGCCTCTTGTTGGTCATCTCTTGATTTTTAGCACTGACTTGGATAAAAGCTTGTAAACTTTCCTCCAAACTGTCTATCTTAGACTGCCCTTGATTTGAGGATTGACCCTGCTGTTGGTTCTGTCTCTGGAGCAAATGGAAAGGCTGCTGAGAATTATTTGTTGCCCAGGAAAAATTAGGATGATTCCGCCAACCAGGATTATAAGTATTCGAATAAGGATCATTCCTGGCCCTTGGTTGAAATCCTCCCATAGCATTGACTTGCTCAGCTTCATTCCCAAAAGACTCATATGTGGAGGGGCAAATATTTGCTCCATGCCCGAAAGTCCCACAAATTCCACACACTTTTTGAGTGGATGAAGAAGTGTTGTTTTTCATATTCAGCATCTGCACTTGCCTTGTCAATTAACCTATCTGATTGACCATCTCATTATTGGCTTTCAGTTGATTCACCCCTTTATTTCTTCCCCTTACACTTTTCTATTGAGAATTAGCTCCCAACATCTCAAAGATATCATAAGTTTCATTAGCTGTCTTTTCTCCCATAGCTCCCCCAGCTGCGTTATCAACAGTGTTCTGAAATTGCTGGGTTAAACAATCATAGAAAAACTGATTAAGAAGTTGAAGTGGGTAGTGATGATGTGGACACTGGATCAATAACATTTTAAATCTATCCCAAGCCTCATGGAGTGGTTCTCCTTCAAATTGAGAGAATGTAGCAATCTTCCCTCTCAATTCAGCTGTCTTTTGATGAGAGTAAAACTTGCCCATGAACTTGTTATAATCTTGCTCCTAAGTTGTCAAAGAATTTTCGGGCAACATCATTAACCAGCTCTTAGCTCTATCCTTCAATGTATACGGGAAACATCTCATCCTCAACTGATCTTCTGTTAGTCCTCCCAATGGAAAAGTGTTGAGGGTAGAATAAAAATCCCGAATAAAGTTCAAAGGATCTTCATTTGGAACTCCATAGAATGATGACAGCATGTTGTAATGAATGTTCTTCAACTCATAATTTCTTGCTGCATCTGTCAATCTTATGCAAGAAGTGGAAGTTCCAATGATAGGTCTAGCAAAATCTCACATAGTCCATTGTCTTTCTTCTGCCATTTTAACAAATTGTGCAGATTCTGACTCAAAATCAGAAGTGTCTTCCTCGGTATCAAATCCAGTATAAAGTTCAAACTCTTCTTTGCTTCTGGAATAAATGGATATAGCTCTCCTTCGAGTGATCTCCTGCCTTGCATAAACAAAAATTTCTAGAAAAAGGAATTATTAAAAATAAAAGACAAATAAAATCAAAAGTAAATAATGAAAAATAATCTAAAATATCTATTACTAATAAACAATTATGCCAATTAGCCTCCCCGGCAGCAGCGCCAAAAACTTGTTGCGCTCGAATTAACTCTACCACCAAGAGTCACTCGCAAGTATTCGAGGTAGCTGTAGCAAAGGTGATCGCCCCAAGGTCATCTCACAAGGAAGCTAAAGTAGTTAATTGATTATCAGATTATAAATAACCAGTAATTAATAAATTTAAATCACTAACAACTAATGAAGAAGATCGATTGAAGTTTAAAACAAATAAAAGTAAACTGGACTGGTGTATTGATTCACTTAATAGAATGGTATAGGGTTTGCACTTCTCTGCTACTTATATGTATGAACGGTTATTCCTCTTAACCAATTTAATTTCAAAGATTAAATCTCAAGCAACTTCATTAATTGAGTCAAGGAAATAAGCTCTCGCATTCAAACCTCTTTCAACTAATCTTGTTACAATTGAAATAATCTTTTCCTAGGTTATATCTCTAATTCACCTAAGTCCCTAATTGAATTGTTCCAGCATTAGACTTCATCTCTCAATCCATCATCTAATACCTTAAAACACATAATTGGTGGCCAATCAATTATACATTAACAATATTCCATTCAATAAAGGCTTAAAGAAATAATTAAGTTAAGAGTAATAACCAATTCATACAATCATAGCAGATCCATACAAACCCTAGACTAAATCAAATTAGTTCACAATGCTATCAAACATACTCATCTCATTAAAATTCAAAGAAATCAATTCAGACATGATAATATCCATAAATACAATTCCAATGAAATTAAAGAGATAAAGTTCGAGAACAAAACCAAGTTACAAACTTCTTAGCTCTTGAAGAATCTATTGTTCAGAACTTGCTCGAAGAATGTATCAATGGCAAGAACAAATCTAATCTAAGCTAGTTTAATCCAAAGTGTAATAAAAAATCAAAGAAAACAAGATATCAAAACCTAAAACTCTCTTTGACGGCTCAATCTATACTCAAACTCGCAACCCCCACAAGAAAACCCTAATTTTCACATTTATACGAAACCTACGCTTTAAAAAATCCGCGTTGCCTTTGGTCCATGAGAGACACGGCCAAGTTGGATGAGACACGGCTGTGTTGGAGGTGCATTGGAGGGACACGGCCACAAGCTTGGCCGTGTCCCTTGCTTGTGTCTTCTACTGCTTGATTTTCTTTCTTTTTCCTTTGGACCTGAGTGAGACACGGCCAAGCTAACACAACTTGGCTATGTTTGAGCTTCTTTGGAGGGACACAGCCACAAGCTTGGCCGTGTCCCTTGCTTGTGTTCGCTTCTGTGAGAGTTTCTTCTTTTCTTCTTTGGAGTGGTTAAGTGACACGGCCAGTTTGGAGGAAGCTTGGTCGTGTTGAACAATTTTGGAGGGACACGGCCACAAGCTTGGCCGTGTCCCTTGCATGTGTCACCTTCTGTGTCTTGTGGCTTCTCTTTAGCTTGGTATGGGACACAGCCACAAACTTGGCCGTGTCCTCTGCATGTGTCATCCACTGTCCAATTTTTCCTTCTTCTTGGTTCCTTGGCTTTTTAACCTAAAACAAAACTTGAAACAAACTTTAAACAAGAAGTAAATAAATATTAACCACAAAATATAAACACCACACTAAAAACTAGGACAAAAATGACAAAAACACTAAAATACATTAAAACTACCAAAATTAATGAAAACACTAAATAAACCGATTGAAACTACAAAAATACCTAAAGAAAACAATAATTATCATAATAAATAAGACACAAATCTATAACAAAAACTAATAAAACAATTAACCACAATCGCGCTAAGCCATAGGCTTAGTGGTACAAACCACAATAACAATATGCTTTAATGCAATGTCAATGTCATACTTTCAAGTAATAGAAATCATATTCAAAAATACTATATTTCATAACATTACATTTCATTATCTTATTCAATTGTTTTACCACTTATGATTCACATTGAAACAAAGACAAGCATGGGCCCAAAAAGGATCTAATATGTTATTCAAAGTTCAGAGTTACTGCTTTGGTCCATAATCAAATTCATCAAGCCCATAGGTGATACATATATATCTATCCATGGATAGTGTAACAGACCCAGTCTCTTAGACCTCAACCTTGCTAGACCCTAGGGCCCAGTATCTTGGTCCTCAACCCGGCTAGACTGTTACTATTTTTGAGGCTTACGACCCGGTCTTTTCACCTCAAAAATATCATATTTCACATTTATCAGCTGGACTCGGCTTGCAACCCGGTCTTTTCACCTGTCCAGCAATTCATAGGCATGCCCCCAAACCCAGAACTCTGAAAATTGAATAACATACTAGGCACACAATTAATTCATTTATCTCAATATCAATCTTTTTCACAATTCATTTCTCATAATCAAACTAGGCAATCATGCCCCAATTATTTCATTTGCATCATTATAGCCAATCACAATGGCTTCACCTCTCATCATTAGAGTATACATAACCAATTGCATTGGACATACATTTTGAATGATCATCATATCTTTCACATTAATCAAATCATAACATTAATCAAATGCATTAACAACGTAATAAATTACTTAACACATTTATAATCAAATGTGTTAAGTCTCAAAGTCATGTAAATGTATGCAACCATGTAAGTTTGTACTTACCTCAAGAGCAACTCACACAACACCAAACTCCTCTTCCAAGAATTCTTCAACACTTGGATTAGGGCAACTCAACCTCTTCAAAACCTAATCCAAAAGGGATAATACACACTCACTTAGAGATACACATGAGATAATAAGGCTAAGAACCAACTAGGGCCAACTCTACACATGACACGCTCAACAACACGGGCGTGTCCCTGACCGTGCCCTAAACTCACAACACAGAAGCTTTGACATGCTTAGTGACATGGGCGTGTCACTGGCCATGTCAATCCACCAACATCACAGTAGCTATGACACGTTCAGTGACATGGACATGTCACTGGACGTGTAAATGCTCCTACAACACAGAAGCTGTGACACGCTCAGTGACATGGGCGGGTCACTGGTCATGTCACCCATCTAGAAAACAGAGTCATTGACACGCCTAAAGACTTGGCCGTGCTCATGGGCGTTTCAAGCCAAAAATGTAGATTCTGGCAACATCAACACTACATCCAACGACCCACTTTCTTCCACCATTATCCACTTTAAACAAACCTAGCTAAATACACACATATACCAATATAACTTGCAAAAACACTAAAACAACTCAATACATACATCAAACACCAATTCACAACCACCACATACACACAACTCTTACTCTTCCAACACCAAACCTAACTCCTTCTCTTCAATCCAACCCCAAAATCAATATCAATTAAACCCAACACTCTCAAACACACCACAATCAAACATACTCATACCATCAACAATCAATCACCAAACTCACAACACAAACTTAAAAGAAAACAAGGGAATCAAGTGGAAAACTTACCAAAAGTGATGAAAACTCTTAGATTTCCAACTTGATCACTTGAAACATCCTTCAATCTTGAGTTTGGATGAAAAAAATCTATCTTTCCTCTCTTCCTATTGTGATGGTTGGCCAACAAAGAAAGAAGAAGAAGAAGAATGAATGAATGAATGGAAAAGTCAACTCTCCCTCATTTCACTTTCCATTTAAACATATACATTTAATCCAAATACAACAATAAAATATTCCAAAACTTTTAGGGTATACTTTGGGATATTACAATTCTCCCCTTCTAAAAAGAAATTTCGTCCTCAAAATTACCTGATCTCATGTCTGAAACAGTTGAGGATACTGATCTCGCATCGCTTGCTCATTCTCCCAAGTTGATTCTTCCTTTGCATGATTCTTCCAAAGAACCTTCACAAGTGGCACTTTCTTATTTCTTAACTCTTTTACTTTATGTGCCAAAATAGCAACTGGTTCTTCTTCAAAAGTCAGATCTGAACTCACCTCAATAGATTTAATCGACAAAACATGAGATGGGTCTGATCTGTACCTCCGCAGCATAGAAACATGGAAGACATTATGAATTCTCTCCAACTTAGGCGGCAAAGCGAGTCGATAAGCAACTGGTCCAACTCTTTCTAATACTTCATAAGGTCCAATAAAACGAGGACTTAGCTTCCCTTTTCTGCCAAATCTCAAAATCTTTTTCCAAGGAGACACTTTCAGAAATACTTTATCTCCAACATCAAACTCTATGTCTCTCCTCTTCAAATCTGAATAAGATTTCTGCCGATCTGAAGCTGCTTTCAACCTATCCTGAATTATCTTCACTTTCTCTTCCATTTCTTTAATCAAATCTGGACCAACCAATTTGCCTTCTCCAACTTCATTCCAACATAGAGGCATTCTGCATCTTTTACCATACAATGCCTCATAAGGTGCCATTTTAATACTAGATTGATAACTGTTGTTATAAGCAAATTCCATTAATGGCAAAAATCTATCCCAACTTCCAGAGAATTCAATGACACAGCTTCTCAACATGTCCTCTAAAATCTGTATCACTCTCTCTGACTACCCATCTGTCTGCGGATGAAAAGCAGTGCTAAAGTGCAATTGAGACCCCAAAGCACCATGTAAACTTTTCCAAAATCTTGAAGTAAACCGAGGATCTCGATCAGACACCAAAGAAATTGGGACTCCATGCAACTTCACTATCTCACTGATATACAGCTCAGCCAACTTCTCTAGAGAATAGTCTATCCGAACTAGAAGAAAATGAGCTGTCTTTGTCAACCGATCAACAATCACCCAAATTGCATCATGCATTTTTTGAGTCATTGGCAAACCAACACAAAATCCATTGTCACACGTTCCCACTTCCATGCAGGCACTGATAAAGGTTGAAGCAACCTTGTTGGAACATGATGCTCAGCTTTTACCCTCTGACAAGTGAGACACTTGGATACAAACACCGCTATATCTCTTTTCATACCTGACCACCAATAATGTTGCTTCAAATCATAATACATTTTAGTACTCCCAGGGTGCATAGCAAAAACTAATTGATGTGCTTCTTCCAAAATAATTTTTCTTAATCTTGCATCATCAAGAACACACAATCTATCCTTGAACCAAAGGCTACCATCGTCTCTCATATAAAAATTTCGATTCTCTCCTTTCTGGCAACCCGAAACAATCTTCTGAATTTTCTCATCAACCAATTGAGCCTCTTTAATCTGATCCAACAACATCGGTCTCAAATGCAACTGAGCTAACAAGGTTCCATCATCACATGATTCAAAACTAGCATGCAACGCCCTAAACTCAACAAGCAACGAGAGCGAATAAATAGTCAAACCTGCCAAAGACTTCCGACTCAAGGCATCAGCAACAACATTAGCCTTACCAGGATGATAATCAATCAAACGGTCATAATCTTTGATCAGCTCCAACCATCGTCTTTGTCGAAGATTCAGCTCCCTCTGAACACCCAAATATTTCAAACTCTTATGATCTGTATAGATAAAACACTTTTCTCCATACAAATAATGTTGCCAAATCTTCAAAGCAAAAACTATGGCTGCTAACTCCAAATCATGCATCGAATAATTCAACTCATGCGGCTCAACTGCCGAGAAGCATAAGCTATGACTCTACCCTCTTGCATCAAAACACAACCTAAACCATTATGTGAAGCATTACTGTAAATCACATATGGTTTATCTTCCACAGGCAAAGTAAGAACAGGAGCTTGACTCAACATTTCTTTCAACTACTCAAAGTTTGCTTGACACTGATCTGTCCACACAAATCTAGCTCCCTTTCGAAGTAATCTGGTGAGTGGAGTAGCTATCAAAGAAAAACCTTTCACAAACCGTCGATAATAGCCTGCCAAACCCAAAAAACTTCTAACTTCGGTCACAGACTTTGGTGGACTCCAATTCAAAATGGCCTCAACTTTACTCAGATCAACTCTTATACCATCTGCTGAAACTATATGACCGAGAAAAGTCACTTGATCAAGCCAAAACTCACACTTTGATAGCTTAGCATATAATTGCTTCTCTCTCAAGGTCTGCAATACAATCCGCAGATGCTTGTCATGATCTTCTTCATTACGCGAATACACCAAAATATCATCAATAAAGACCACCACAAACTGATCTAGATAGGGCCTAAACACTCTATTCATCAAATCCATAAATGCTGCAGCTGCATTCGTCAACCCAAAAGGCATCACAAAAAATTCATAATGCCCATACCTTGTATGGAAAGTTGTCTTAGGAATATCTTCAGCTCTAACCCTCAACTGATGGTACCCTGATCTCGAATCAATCTTGGAAAACACTGCTGCTACCTTCAACTAATCGAAGAGATCATCAATCCTAGGCAAAGGATACTTATTCTTGATGGTCACCTTATTCAATTGCCTATAATCAATGCACAACCTCAAAATACCATCCTTCTTCTTCACAAACAAAACAGGTGCTCCCCACAGAGAAACACTAGGGCGAACAAACCCTTTATCCAACAACTCCTGCAATTGCACCTTCAACTCTCTCAACTCTGCAGGTGCCATTCGATAAGGAGTAATAGAGATGGGAGTGGTACCAGGCAACAAATCGATAACAAACTCAACCTCTCTCTCAGGGGGTAACCCTGGCAACTCCTCCGAAAAAGCATCTGGAAATTCCGCAACTGTGGGTATACTATCAAGTTGAGAACCCACTATTCTGGTATCCATAACATGAGCAAGATAAGCATCACACCCCTTTTTAATCAACTTTCTAGCTGCAACAGCTGAAACAAACAAGGATGCAAGTTGCCTCTGTTCACTAGATACCATCACACTTCTTCCATCACTGGTTCTCAGGGTAACAGACATCTTTTGACAGTCTACCATAGCTCCATGCTTAGACAACCAATCCATACCTAAGATCAAATCATACTCCTTAAAAGGCATTTCAATCAAATCACCCAAAAACTCCTCATCTTGCACCACAACTGAACTATCACGATGCACCTGACTCACCACAACACTATGTCCTAAAGGATTTGTCACCAAGACATCAAATCCTAAGGACTCTGAATGCAATTCAGACACAGGCAAGATAGATGCACTTATGTATGAATGAGCAGATCCTGGATCAATCAAAGCAAGAACTGAAATGCCAAATAAAGAAAATGTACCCGCAATGACTGTTGAAGCATCAGGTTGCCTTTGCATCACATACACTCTCTGAGAAGACCCAGCCTCATCTGGTCTACTGCCTCTGGATGTAGAACCTCCTCTCTGACTGATCCCGGGTCGACCACCTCTACTAACACCTCTGCCACTTCGACCTCCTCTCACACTAGGTCGAGAAACTGCAGAATCTGCCTGCCTATGCTCCTGCATCTTAGGACAATCTCTAATGAAATGGTCAGGCAATCTAAAACACACAGCTGATCCACCAATCTTCCAACAAACACCCTCATGTATCCTACCACAATGGACACATGTAGGTGGAGTAGACATCTAAACCACTGGAGTCGGAGCACTAGCTACAGAAACTGTAGGTCTCGGCCTCTGCCTCTGATACTGAACTGATCTACCTGACTGCCTCAAGCTCCTACTGACTCTCGGAATAAAACTTCCTCAGCCTCTCTTCATAGATGAAGACCCTGCCTCAAACTGGGGTCTCCTAGCTCTGGTCTCCTCTTTAGTAGTAGTTGTTGCAATAGCCTGTGCTCTCTCAACACTTCTGGCTGCTGCAACAAGCTGGGAAAGATCCTGATACCGGGAACCAATAACAATACACATAATAGAGGGCCTCAACCCTTCCTCAAATCTCCTACATCGGTCAATCTCATATGAAATAATTCCACCTGCATAATGACTCAATCGGATATACTAAATCTCATACTCTGTCACTGTCCGGTTCTCCTGCCTCAGATTCAGAAATTCCATCTTCTTAGCATCCTTATACTCCCTTGGAGTATATTTCTGCTCAAATTCCCGCAGAAAATCACCATAAGACAAAGTAGGTGGATCATCCATGGCATGAGGAACCATCTTCCACCAATCATAAGCATCTTTCTGCAATAAGGATCTAGCATAATCAAATTTCTCTTCAGGAGTGGTTTGCAACTGGATAAATACCCTCTGCACTCTATCCAACCACTACTCAGCTATTGCAGGATCTGTAGTACCAAAGAAATCCTCAGCCCCATACTTCCTCAATTTATCATAATGCCTCACCAGTACTTGAGGCTGTGGTGGCGGTGGCGGCTGCACTGGAGCTTGCCTCAATAATTCTACCACATGTCTTAGCCAAACTAGAGGAACCTCATCAGAACCTGATCTCTCTTGCATAGGAGCAGGTGCCTCTCCAACTCTCGCAACCCTAGCTCCATCTCTACCCTCTTCAGGAGCTACACTCTCAGCACTACCTTCTATGGACTGACGTGACTGAGACACCATCACTACCTATATCTACAAATGCAGCAGAATATACCTCATTAAAGATTAGAGACTCCCAGTGCCAAAACATGTATCTTATTCAAAAAATCACATTTTAAAATCAAAATTTTCTTTTTCTTACCATTCACCTAGGTTGAGAATCTCAAACCTAGGCTCTGATACCAAAACATTTGTAACACCCCTATACCCCGTATACGCACACTACATACTACTACATCTGTACTATACGTATATCGGATGCAGGAGTGCCACGATTTATATAAGACAACCCAATTTTTCTCTTCTACCATAATATGAGGAAAATTTAAAACATTTCATATATATATATATATTATGGAACATAACAAATAACACATTTATTTATTAAGCAGCGGAAAATGTAGCGGTATTTACATATACATATATATATAAATAAATATTTACAAAATATAAAGTTTATACAAGTTTGCCAGTTCGTCTCTGATCTTTAAGCCCACAATCAACACTTCAGAGTCTAGACTCGACTTGGTCTAGATGAACTCTCCGGTTCTACCCTGTCACCTGCGTGATGAACCACAATCGCGCTAAGCCATAGGCTTAGTGGTACAAACCATAATAACAATATGCTTTAATGCAATGTCAATGTCATACTTTCAAGTAATAGAAATCATATTCAAAAATACTATATTTCATAACATTACATTTCATTATCTTATTCAATTGTTTTACCATTTATGATTCACATTGAAAAAGGATCTAATATGTTATTCAAAGTTCAGAGTTATTGCTTTGGTCCATAATCACATTCATCAAGCCCATAGACGATACATATATATCTATCCATGGATAGTGTAACAGACCCAGTCTCTTGGACCTCAACCCGGCTAGACCCTAGGGCCCTAGTATCTTGGTCCTCAACCCAGCTAGACTGTTACTATTTTTGAGGCTTACGACCCGGTCTTTTCACCTTAAAAATATCATATTTCACATTTATCAGCTGGACTCGGCTTACGACCCTGTCTTTTCACCTGTCCTGCAATTCATAGGCATGCCGCCAAACCTAGAACTCCGAAAATTGAATAACATACTAGGCACACAATTAATTCATTTATCTCATTATCAATCTTTTCACAATTCATTTCTCATAATCAAACTAGGCAATCATGCCCCAATTATTTCATTTGCATCATTATAGCCAATCACAATGGCTTCACCTCTCATCATTAGAGTATACATAACCAATTGCATTGGACATACATTTTGAATGATCATCATATCTTTCACATTAATCAAATGCATTAACAATGTAATAAATTACTTAACACATTTATAATCAAATGTGTTAAGTCTCAAAGTCATGTAAATGTATGCAACCATGTAAGTTTGTACTTACCTCAAGAGCAGCTCACACAACACCAAACTCCTCTTCCAAGAATTCTTCAACACTTGGATTAGGGCAACTCAACCTCTTCAAAACCTAATCAAAAAGGGATAATACACACTCACTTAGAGATACACATGAGATAATATGGCTAAGAACCAACTAGGGCCAACTCTACATATGACACGCTCAATAACACGGGCGTGTCCCTGACCGTGCCCTAAACTCACAACACAGAAGCTTTGACACGCTCAGTGACATGGGCGTGTCACTGGCCATGTCAATCCACCAACATCACAGTAGCTATGACACGCTCAGTGACATGGGCATGTTACTGGACGTGTAAATGCTCCTACAACACAAAAGTTGTGACATGCTCAGTGACATGGGGGTGTCACTGGTCATGTCACCCATCTAGAAAATAGAATCATTGACACGCCTAAAGACCTGGCCGTGCTCATGGGCGTGTCAAGCAAAAAATGCAGATTCCGGCAGCATCAACACTACATCCAACAACCCACTTTCTTCCACCATTATCCACTTCAAACAAACTTAGCTAAATACACACATAAACCAATATAACTTGCAAAAACACTAAAACAACTCAATACATACATCAAACACCAATTCACAACCACCACATACACACAACTCTTACTCTTCCAACACCAAACCTAACTCCTTCTCTTCAATCCAACCCCAAAATCAATATCAATTAAACCCAACACTCTCAAACACACCACAATCAAACATACTCATACCATCAATAATCAATCACCAAACTCACAACACAAACTTAAAAGAAAACAAGGGAATCAAGGGGAAAACTTACCAAAAGTGATGAAAACTCTTAGATTTCCAACTTGATCACTTGAAACATCCTTCAATCTTGAGTTTGGATGAACAAAATCTATCTTTCCTCTCTTCATATTGTGATGGTCGGCCAACAAAGAAAGAGAAGAAGAAGAAGAAGAATGAATGGCAAAGTCAACTCTCCCTCTTCACTTAACCACTCAATCTCTCTTTTGTTCTCAACCAAGCAATTAAATATTAAAATAATCAAATATCTTCATCCACTCACTAATTCCATTTTCCATTTAATTAATTTAAAATAATTAATTAATCTTCTTTGACTTCCATTTCTTTGCCTTGTATATGTTGTATATATCACTATATATACAACATATACACTCTTCCCTTGCCTCATTTCACTTTCCATTCAAACATATACATTTAATCCAAATACAACAATAAAATATTCCAAAACTTTTAGGGTATACTTTGGGATATTACATGTTTGCTGCCTTGATTATTGTCTTTTCCTAAAAATATTTTCAATGAAAATTGTCCAAGTTTTAGAGTCTTCCTCTGCCAAGAAAGAAAAGACTCTCTACCTCTTTTAAAAAATTTCTCCTGCCCAAGAAATTCTCCAAAGTCCTTTCTGTAAATGTTTTAATGTGGTATTTATAAGAAAAAAATAAAAATCTAATACTAATTGGTTAAGAAAATAAAATTATTTAGGAAATAAAATTAAAAACTGAGTAAGATAAGGTTTCGGGAAAAATTGCACGCGAGCCCAGGCTAGCGAGGTTGCTGCGCACTGCTGTGTGCTGGACGTGCTGGGACGATGAGGATTTGCTGCATTGCGGGCTAGGGTGCTGGGTGGAAAGGCTTGTTGCATTAGGGATGGCAGCAATTCACTGCAGGCTTGGGACTGCGGTGAATTGGCTGCTGCTAGTAAATTCACCGTAGGCCCAGGTTGCGGTGAATTGGCTGCCAACAGCCAATTGCTGCTTGCCACATGGCAGTGCGGCAATGTGGCAACACTACCGTGCGTCGCTGGCCGATCCTTCCAATTTTTTATTTTTTTACTTTTTATTTTATTTTTTATTAAAAACAAATATTATTATATTATTAAAAATAAATAATAAATAATAATAAATATTATAAATAATAAAAATAAAAATATTAAATATTAAATATTAAAATAAATAAATAACAAATAATAAAATAAATAATAAATACCACAAAAATTATTTCAAACCGTTTTAATATTTTTGGACTGGACTTAGTAAAAAATTAAGGGTCTACACACCTGTTTGAGGAGGAGGCACATCATCTGCCTAGAATCCACTTGAGAAAGAAGCACCTAAGTCCCTATCGCCCTGAAAATCACTTATGTACTAGTCATCGCCTGAAAAAGAAGGAGGCACGTCATGATCATCGATCCAAGGCCCCTTCAAAGAAGAAGCATTAGGATCCCTCATGACTTCAAACTGAAAGTACAAAAGTCCTATTCAAACTGACGATATAATTTTGCAAAATGTGCAGCATGTTCACGACTGGTAGTTAATTCTTCTTGCAACTTTCTATTATTTTCCTCAAGCATTTGTTGTGAGCCAGATAAGGAAAGGGTAAGCTCATACATTTTCATCCATACATACATCATATATCATTATGGAAAAAGATGAAAGACTAGGTAACTCATATCGAAGCCCTGAGGATAAGATGACATATATGGATAATGTAACATCCCGAATTCCAGATTGGTAAGAAACAAACATAGAGGATATGATTTAGGCTTAGAACAAAGGAGCTTAGAACATGACCAATAACTTGAGCTCGAATTTCATCCAAGTCAATGACAGAATTAGAGAGTCTCAAAGAAGAATTAATTGTTTATTTGTGTCTTAGCTAGACGTATAACTTAAAATTACTCAATTTGGTGTTGTAGAGAATAAGATATGATCGATTTAGTAGACAATGTGCAAGCTGCCTCAGGACAGCATAGTAGGCTTGACTTCAAAGGACCGTCAAAAATCAGTTTTGTCGACACTTGGGACCTCCATTTTTAGGGGAGGTTATGGCAAATTTTTTTTAAAATCTGTACTTAAAATTGGCTAAGTAAAATATTAAGACACAACCGCCATGAGATAACAGTCCATCTTGGTCTATAAACGTAGGCTAAGATGGGGTGTTACATTTAGTGGTATCAGAGCATAGGTTTAGTCGATTCTGGGAGATAGGTAGTAAGTAAGTAATTATGTGTGCCATGTAAGATAAAATAAGGAGAAAGTTATATGATGAATAGGTAGATGTACATGCCAGATAGGAATTGATAATCGAGTTATATGTTGATGATGTGTAATTACACGTAAGAATCATGTATGAATAAGTAAGTTTCGGGGCGAAACTTAAATTAAGGGGGATAGAATTGTAACATCCCGAATTCCAGATTGGTAAGCAACAGACACAGAGGATATGATTTAGGCTTAGAACAAAGGAGCTTAGAACATGACCAATAACTTGAGCTCAAATTTCATCCAAGTCAATGACAGAATTAGAGAGTCTCAAAGAAGAATTAATTGTTTATTTGTGTCTTAGCTAGACATATAACTTAAAATTACTCAATTTGGTGTTGTAGAGAATAAGATATGATCGATTTAGTAGACAATGTGCAAGCTGCCTCAGGACAGCATAGTAGGCTTGACTTCAAAGGACCGTCAAAAATCAGTTTTGTCGACACTTGGGACCTCCATTTTTAGGGGAGGTTATGGCAAATTTTTTTTAAAATCTGTACTTAAAATTGGCTAAGTAAAATATTAAGACACAACCACCATGAGATAACAGTCCATCTTGGTCTATAAACGTAGGCTAAGATGGGGTGTTACAGATAAGAAGGAGTAAACAAAGAGAATTGTCATTGTATCAGAGTAGCAAATGGTGGGACAACTTCATGACTAAAAGAACCAGCAGCTGACAATAATCATAAAGAGAGTTAGAATAAATTATGAATGTGTAGTTATGATGAAAAGATGGCATTCACCTGAGAAGTGTCGGTACCACAATCACCACCCGGAGGGGCGGATGACTCTCTATCATCGTTTCCTCCCCCCTCTCCTTCTTCTTCCTCTTATCCTTCAGGAAGTCCCCAAACACTAACAAATTCATGACTAAACTGTTTTCTTCTAATTCTTTTCCAAAATTTCCAAATATTTTGTTAAATATCCAAACTCTAAACCCACTTTACAGTTTCTAAAATCACAATTACTTTATAAAACTCTACACTATTTTCTTCAAATCCAAAACCAAAACAGTAAACCCCAAACTAGTTAATCTAAACCCTATGTTTTCTTAAACTCTAATTCCCTCAAAACCGTAAATCCTAGTTTTCCTAAACCCTAATCCTTAAACCCTTAAAACCTTATAAACCTCAACATTCAAATCCAATATAGTAAATCCAAAATAATAATCCAGCAACCAAGAATTATAAACCTAAATGTTTCAATATTCCAAAACCCTAATTTCTTAATGTTACCCATAAACCCTAATTTGATTCATGAAACCATAATCCATTCTAATTTTTTAAAACCTTTACAATAGGCTAAACAAATAACAATACAAAAATCCTAAAAACCCAAAATATTAATTAAAGAATTTTAAATAGAAACAGTAACCCTTATTTGTATCTTTACTTGCTTTATTTTTTAGATTTGATTACGTAGTCTATTATATGCCTTGGTGGTTGATTTACTTAATTTCAATGCTTGATTTATTTAATTTATCATGGATGAATGTTTATTATATATTTTGATTGATGTTTAATATCTTTGATGAATGATTTATTTATGATGAATGGTTATTTACTTTTATCGATTTATTTTGATTTTCAAATGTTATAAGAGGAATGCTTTATTATGGTTTAATATATTTTGATTGATGTTTAATATCTTGGATGAATGCTTTATTTTTATTTACTTTTAATGATTTATTTATGATGAATGCTTGATTTGCTATGGGAACCTCAGCCTTTTAACCCAAAGACTAAAGCTCATGTAATTGGCCTAGCTACTTTCCTTAGATTTTACCCCAAATGCATGTTTTTTTACTATGGTTAATTTATCTCGGCTTAAATCATAACTTATTTGGTTTGTTCTTTTTCTAATATGACCCAAGTACATTTGCAAGCTCAAATAAATTTTTCTTTAAAATCCAAAAGACCAAAGCTATCTTCAAAACATTTCGAGATGGTCTTTGGATATAAAACTTTTCTAAAAACAAATCAAAAAATCTTTTGCTCATGGCCCAAATACTAAGCCCAAAATCCATTTTTTCTAAAATCTTCTTACAATGGGCTTAGAAATAAAATTATTTTTATCCAACCTTTTCTTACAAAGAGCTTGCAAATTATTTAGGTCAATTACAAAATACAAAAAATCAATTGTGAGCCTAGTTTATGCTAAGAATAATTAATCATGGGCTTATTTTTGGCATGAATCATTAGTTGCTTTTTCAAGTGAGAAATCTATTTATAATAAACCTCTTAATTTAGTTTTAATCCAATATAGAATAAAAGCTATTTTAGTTGGTTGAATAGATTAAAACCTAATTAATGGGAATTATCATGGGTTGATTTCCATTTTTGAAAATATAAATATTGGTTAAAATGTCCGAGGAAAATATTCAAAAATAAGATACCCCATGTTGATATTCTATTAACCACATTACCTTGGTAAAGAGACTCGCCATTCGTGTGTGGATGTTATAAGGTTGGAAGGAATGTCCTATTTGTCTTTGTTTATTAATTGTTCGCGCATACATGCATACATGCATACATTTGCATCTCATATCATTAATCCTCTCTAGCTCACAGCCCTGGATTACGACAGTTCAAAACTTACGACAATCCGACCTACGTTAGAGACGAAGAATCTAGCAACAACTCAATCACTTGCTCACCAAAAGCAATGGAGCCCGAACAAATTCAAAGAATGGTGGATGATTCCCTCAATGCCAAGATGGAAGAAATAAAAGAGGCCCTAGCTGAGACCATGAAGAACTAATTGACTGCAATTTTAGAAAATCATGCCGAAGCATCCACTAGCACCATGAAGCCAAAGGACAAAGGGGATAGTGATAAGGTGATCATTAATGATGATGATGATTGGGCTCAATACTACCAAGATCCTCAAGTTAAGAAGAAAGAACCAAAGATTGTTGAAAGATCAGCTATGGAGAAAATCGAAGCTTCTGATGTTGAAAAGATGATTACTGATTTAGAAAAGAAATTTGAGAAGAAGTTGAAAATCGAAGAGCTGTCTGAGATCAACAAACTATTTGAACAAGATGAGGAGTTCCCTTATAATTTCAAGATGCCTTCCTTTGCTATGTACAATGGTACTAGAAACCCCCATCTCCATGTGAAGCAGTATATCACTGCCATGCAGTCTGCCCGAGCTACTAAGGCTCAAACTCTAAGGCACTTCATGCTCTCATTGGACCCTGTTGTCCAAAATTGGTTTAACACTTTAGAGGAAAGTACTCAAAAAAATTGGGACATGTTATACAAGGCTTTCATTAAGCAATATGAATACAATGTCGAGATGGAAGTTACCTTAATGGAAGTTGAGTCCATTAGACAAAGGCCAAATGAGAATTTTGTGGACTATGTGAAATGATGGAGAAATAAGGCCGCTTTGCTCAAGAAAAGGCCCGATGAATCTGATCAAATAAGGATGATTGTGAGAGGGGTGTTGCCTAGTCTTTGTGAAAGGATGTCTCATACACTCATCCGTGATTTCAAAGATCTTCTCCAAGCTGGTTTGCAAATTTAAGAATGGGAAAGGGAGAAGAATTGCTTTTCAATAAGAAGGAATGAGAAAGGGAATTATTAGCCTAGCAATCAAAGCACACAAAAAGAAGTTGATGTCAATACAACTGGTCAAGCAAATAGAAGGCAGTTTTTAGAACTGGGGAAGCTTTTGTCTTGGGTCTTCAACAAACTACAAAAGAAGGGACTATTGTAACACCCCCACATCCAATGCACACACACTACAACCACAACAATGTAGCATAAGTGCACCAAACATAGGGATGCTACGATTTTCTTCAACATTCAAAACATTTAAATAGATACAATACTATTATCATTATATATTATAGAAAAGTAGATCATTTACTTTTAAAATAAAACACATTAGATATATATATATACATACATATAGTTATTACACAGCGGAAGTCATAAAATATTTACATATTTACATATTTGAAAACACTTAATTCCATATTTACAAATATACATATATGTACATTTAATCAATACTTTACAAAATATAAAAGAGTTATACATGATTGGCAAGTTTTCTTTGATCTTTAAGTCTCCAAAATCAACTCTTCACTGTCTACCCTCGGTCGGTTTCGAAGAGCTTTCGGGATCGACTCTATCAACTCTATTACCTGCGCGATTAAACACTGTCGCGCTAAGCCAACGGCTTAGTAAGATAATCATGCTAATGTTATGCTTTAATGCAATGCAGTACCAATTCTGAATCCATACATATTATGCATGTAACATCATATATGCCAAGTGGATAACATAGCTTTCCATTTTATAACTCAACATATATATATATATAGGCATATCATACTTCACATCTTATCATAGACCTCATTTATATTCATTTAATCATTCATCATCAACAATAAGCAAAGGCAAGCATCATTCATGACTCACATTAACCATAGACAAGCATGGGCCCAAGACACACTAATATGCCATTCAATTTTCAGAGTTAATATTTTGGTTCTATTATCACATTTATCAATATCATATACCCAACTAGGCTTCAAGGATTAGGTTCAACCAAGCTTCAAGGGGAGCAAAGCATGCTAAGCTTCAACCCAACTTGGCTTCAAGAACCAACCCAACCTAGCTTCAAGGGTGGTAACATCTCAATTAGGCTTCAAGGATTCAATCCAACCTAACTTCAAGAGATTGTTACACTTACTAGGCATGCCACCAACAACAAACTCTGAAAATAGAATAACACATTAGCCACACAATTCATTTATTATTCAATTATCATTTCCATTTCCAATTATCATCAACATTTAGGCATACATGCCTTCTTTCTCTCAATATCATCATCATAGCCAATAACAATGGCTTTGTATTACATTTCACATTTCAATTCATATTATGCATAAAGCATCATTGATATCACATCTTTGATATAACATTTCAAGGTACATTACTCATAAAACACATTACCTTTCACAATGCATAACATAACCTTGTTTAAATCTCAACAATGCAATTAGGGCAAAGAACAATTTATATGATTCATAGCTTTAGGATCTTTCATATGCATTTGATTAACTCATTCATAGTTTAAAGTATGTTTAGAGTGTTTAAGTTTGGGTTTAGGAACCAACCTACCTTTGAAGAACCAAAACATTGCAACTAGGTCAAAGAAAACAAAACTTACCTAACCCATATGAGAGACACGGGCAGCACACATGAGGGACACGGCCAAGCTTGTGGCCGTGTCTCTCAACTCAATTGGACAGTAGGCAACACGGGTATGGGACACGGCCAAGCTTGTGGCCGTGTCTCTCAACTCAATTGGACAGTAGGCAACACGAGTATGGGACACGGCCAAGCTTGTGGCCGTGTCACTCAAACCAAAACTCACAGTAGTGAACACAGGCACTAGACACGGCCGTGTCTCTCCTTTGCTTTTGCCGTGTCACCCAAACCAAACCCTAACCATCTTCAACCCTCTTTCAATTGCACTCCATCACAATATACACCATACAACATGTTTTAAATGAACATAAACAATGTTCTAAACACATATTCATCATAAGAATCACCTCATAACACATTAATATTACACTTAAACACAAATCATCTCCAAAACCCTAAAATCAGCATCTTTCAAAATCAACATCCACCACTTCCAACAACAACACCTAGCTAAACTCTTAGCTTAAAACCAATTCAACACTTGAGAACACAACACAAACACATCTAATCATCAAACCAACAAATCACAAATCACCCTAATCATAACTTCAACACTACTACAAAATAAGTAAAGGAAACAAAAGAATACTTACCTTAGATGAAGAAATTCCTCAATTCTTTCACCAAAGCTCTCAATTCCTTCTTCAATTTGATCTTAGTATCAAGAACACTTCTCCTTCCCTTTTGCTAATGGAGAGCCGGCCACCTCTTGAAAGAAAGAAGAAAAGATGATGAAGAATCACAAAGTCAAACTTCATTAAATACCCATCCAAAGGAAAATTACTATAATGCCCTCATACATATCTTAATTCTCTTTGTTATCTCTTGCCCATTTGGTAATTTCACATGCCCTAAAAAATATCTCCTCTTGCCTTGACCAACTCTTTTGACCAATGTATATGTTATATATATCACAATATACACAACATATAAACTTGTCTCTAAACCCTAAATTCTTTCCCAAAACACTTATACTTTTCTTTTCTCAATTTAAACCAACAATACAACAACAACAACAACAACAACAACAACAACATGCAAAACTTCTAGGGCATAAATGAGGATATTACAACTATTACAGCCATTGGCCCCTCAACCTTTGCTGAATCCTTTACCCCTAAAATTTAATACTTAAGCCTTTTGTGAGTTTCATCAAACACAAGGACATGAGATAGACAAATGCTTGCTATTAAAACATGAGATCTAAAATTTAATTGATAGTGGTAAGCCGCCTGAGCCTGATAAGACCAGCACAAAAGACAATCCTTTGCCTAACTTTGGAAGAGTACCTCCACCGGCAACCTTCATGGTGGGAAAAGGATTGGAAGAAGATTTTGTTTTATCATCCTTTTAAGATGGAAATATTAAGGATGTGAAAGGAAAAGAAGCTTAAACTCAACAAACTTCCTTAGCTTGAATGTTGCTTTCTTTAATATTTAATTGGAACAATTATGTTTTTTCAAATTTAAAAGTTGTCTGAATAAATTACTTTCATCAAAATTTTTGTTGGTCTTTGTTCATTTTGGTGCTCAACCGATGAGGAATCTAGCTTGATGTTCATAAATTAATATGTATAGGCATCATGACTTGAATGACTTTACTAGATAAGGGAATAGCTCTATAGCATTGAGTTGTGTATGCTTACCTAGAGAGGGCTCCTGCATAATGTCTAGGTCCTAGTCAATCTTAGAACATGCTTTGACAAACTTTCGATGCAAAAATTAAACTCTGCTTATTTAAGAGAGAAATGATCTAGGCATTGATTGGTTAGCCAGCAACTAGTCCCCACCCTATTAAATATCAATCCCTAGTTGTCCCTTTGAGCCTTCATAAAATTTTTAGCTTTCTTTTCATTTGTCTTATAAGCCCAACAACCTACCCTGAGCTGTTGTGATACTTTTGACAAGTCTTATGATCACTAAGATGAAGAGGCAAGAAGATCAAAGAAAGAAATGAATACCATGAAGATAGTTGAAGTTCTCAATACCATAAAGATAGTTGAAGTTCTCAATACCATGAAGATAGTTGAAGTTCTCAAGACCATAAAGGTAGTTGAAGTTTTCTTAATATCTCCAATATATCAAGACCACATCAGAGTAACAAATGATTTATCCCTATTGAACTCCACTCATCCATTATTGGAAGCTCAAGTTGGTACAAACAAGACAACTCTTTTAGAGCTAGAACAAAAAAATCAAAAAAAAAAGAGAAGAAAAGAAAACAAGAGAAATGAGAGCAAGGAAAAAAAAAGAAGACAAAAAAAAAAAAAGAAAAAGACAAAGAAAAGACAAAGAAAAAGAAAAGAAGAGAAATAAAACCTAAAAAGGCGGTTGAAAAAGCCAATTGAGTTCTCTTTTAACTAAAGCAACAAAAGGCTTCCATTTGGTTTATAAGGACATTTTGACTTGAATTGGTCCAACCCAACTAAAGGGACAAGCAAAATTAGAGGAAAAAAGGAGAAAGACCATTCAGTTTAGGAAAGTTCTATATTTGAAAGTCCTATAAGGAAGAAGGGCAAAATGATAAAATGCTCAAAGAAAGGGAAGAGTAAGAAAAATGAAAGGAAAGAAAAGGAAGAAGAAGAAAAGAAGCAAATTTGGGTACCAAACTTTTTGCAAGGGCAAAAACTGTCCTAATCAAGATCCAGATTAATGCCAAGAAGATAGAAAGAATTTAGAGTCTAGCAAGATTGCTCCCAGCTGCCTAAAGTTCAAACAAAAAATTTGTAGTGTGAGGGTTTGTCCATTGTGTCCCAATAGCTTCCACTTATAAATGGCCTTCATTTAACCCATGTCCCTTATAGACCCCATTTCAAGCCTATCAAAGATCTGTTGATCTCTCTTTATAGGTAAAGCCTATTAGTGGAGATAGTTTGAATAAGCATGTATATGAGATAGACAATATTTAAACTCAATGAGACCTTTGGCCAAGTAATGTGTATGTGCCTATCTGAAGTGCGACAGTTCTTGCTTAAATAGAAATGATTCCTGAGTTTAGTACGGTAACTGGGGTTGTCATGTTATAGATATATTAATTTGGAAAAATCAAGTCCTGAGGTACATTGACATCGATTTTGGAAAAGCTAACACTTAATTTCAAAATCAAAATTCAAAAAAATAAAAAATATTTTTGTCACACGAAGCCTTCAAGTTAAGGGGAGTATGTTGAACTATTAAGCCTTGAAGAACACATTGGGCGAAGGAAATGATTACTGGCAAGGTCATGAAGAAGCTACCAACTGACATGCTGAATCATAATTTAAAATGGATGTATCTCTACTGCTTGGGGCCTCCATTACTCATATTTTCAATGTCCCAAAGATAAAAGCCATAAATGTGAAGCATCCTGTCATTTCGAAGCAAGGACTGAACAAGCATCTCAAAGGAGTCAATGAGAACATTTTTGCTGATCACCTTGGTCTGTGAGTCGATGGAATGACTGTAAGTATTATTCATGCATATCATGCATACATGAGCATGTCACATCGCACTTTCTTGTCTTGTATTGTCTATTCCTTGTCAAAATGAACAGCAAATACCTTATGAAGTAAACAATCAAAAGAAGATATCAAATCAGAGGGGCATGGAAAGCCCATTGCTTGAGAAAGTTTCAGTAATTTGCAAAGAGAAGAAATGAGTGCTTGTACGAAGAACTAGACAACAAAAACATCAATCAGAGCCCGCATAGAAAAATCATGGGTTTGGGCCTACACAGGTGGCAAAGTTTCTCCTTTTTAATTTTTGAGTTTATTCATGAACAAAACATTTTGACTCACTTCTAATATTTTACCACGCAGAGGGGCAAGGAGAAGATATGAGGCCCAACTAAAAATAGCTGAATTTTTGCAAAAAGGAAGAACAAAAGAAGAAAATTAGAATTCTCAAAAGAATGAAAATGCAAAAGACAAAATGTCAGTCCAGCTAAATGAGTTGAAGCCAGGGTAAAGACCCGATTTCCAATGGATAAAGATCCATGTTTCAAGGGTAACGACCCGATTTCCAATGGATAAAGATCCATGTTTCAAGGGTAAAGACCTGATTTCTAATGGATAAAGATCCATTTTTCAAGGGTAAAGACCCGATTTTCAATGGATAAAGATCCATATTTCAAGGGTAAAGACCCAATCTCTAATGGATAAAGATCCATATTTCAAGGGTAAAGATCCAATTTTCAATGGATAAAGATCCATATTTCCAGGGTAAAGACCCGATTTTCAATGGATAAAGATCCATGTTTCAAGGGTAAAGACCCGATTTCTAATGGATAAAGATTCATTTTTCAAGGGTAAAGACCCGATTTCCATTGGATAAAGATCCATGTTTCAAGGGTAAAGACCCAATTTTCAATGGATAAAGATCCATGTTTCAAGGGTAAAGACCCAATTTCTAATGGATAAAGATATATTTTTCAAGGGTAAAGACCCGATTTCTAATGGATAAAGATCCATTTTTTGAGGGTAAAGACCCGATTTCCAATGGATAAAGATCCATATTTCAAGGGTAATGATCCGATCTCTAATGGATAAAGATTCATGTTTCAAGGGTAAAGACCCAATTTTCAATGGATAAAGATCCATATTTCAAGGGTAAAGACCCGATTTTCAATGGATAAAGATCCATGTTTCAAGGGTAAAGACCCAATTTCCAATGGATAAAGATCCATGTTTCAAGGGTAAAGACCCAATCTCCAATGGATAAAGATCCATGTTCCTAGGTTAAAACCCAATTTCCAATAGATAAAGATCTATTTTTGGTGGGTAAAGACCTGATTTCTAATGGATAAAGATCCATGTTTCAAGGGTAAAGACCCAATCTCCAATGGATAAAGATCCATGTTCCTAGGTTAAAACCCAATTTCCAATAGATAAAGATCTATTTTTGGTGGGTAAAGACCCACAATTCATAAAAATGGAACAACCCATTATGCTAGAATTCTTAACTGATAAAAGGTCAGTCAAATCAAATTCAATCTCAGGTCTAAGTACCCAAATCAAATCCAAGAACCCAAAACCTCAACCATCTCAAAAATTAAGTCGTATTGCTTTTCACTCTCTTTTGTTGTAGTCTCAGATCGTTCAAGCAGGGGGCAAATTGTAGACCCTTAATTTTTTACCCAGTCTGGTCCAATATATTTTATTTAGGCCAAAATAATTTTTGTGTTATCTTAATTAAATAATATTTATTTTAGTATTTATTTTTTATAATTATAGTAATAAAAATAATAAAAATAATAAATAAATAAAAATAAAAATCGGCGACGAATTTTTTCATCGCCGAAAGCCATTGGACGAAATGGCCTTAGGCCATTTGGCCTGTAGGAAAATCCTGCGGGCAAAATGGCTTCTGGCCGCGTCCCTCGCAATTTTCCACGCAATTCCTCGTTGCCAGTTGCAGTTTTTGTCAGTAAAATTTTCCAACGCAATTTTTTTTGAAACCAAATTCTATTTGGTTTCGGTTTCTTTTCCTAAAGAATTTTAGTTTTCTTAAACAATTAGGATTAATCATATAAATTTTCCTATAAATAACACTTGAAAAAATAAAAAGGGGGATCGGACTGGACTTTGGGAGAGAGAACTTTGAACTTTGGATCAGGGAGTAGGACTTGAGATTTGAGAGGAATAAGAAAGCAAGCAATCAATCCATCAAAGGCAGCCATTTTGCCTTTGTCTTTGTTCATCCAGAAAATAACTTTTTGGTGTAACCAACTACGCAGGTTTGATCCTTAATCATAACTATTTATAGCTTTGTTTCTTTGATTCATAGTAATATACATACAAAACTTTGATCTTTGAATATGTACTAATTTGTTTCTTTTGTTTCCAAAAACCTTTAATGATTTCTTATGTTTCTAAATATCTTAAAAACCCTAATTTGTTTCTTTTATTTTCCAAAAATCTTAAATCGTTCCTTTTGTTTCTCCTAAAACTCAAGAACCCTAATTCTGTTTCTTCTAAAACTTAAGAATCCTAATTCTGTTTCTTCTAAAACTTAAGAACCGTAATTTATTTCTTCTAAACCTTTAAACCCTAGATTTTTCCTTCTATTTCCAAAAAACCCTAAAAAATACTTTTCTGTTTCTAAAAACCTTAAATCATTTTCTTTATTTCCAAAAGCTTTTAGAAACCCTAAACTATTTTCTTCTAATTCTTTTCCAAAATTTCCAAATATTTTGTTAAATATCCAAACTCTAAACCCACTTTACAGTTTCTAAAATCCCAATTACTTTATAAAACTCTACACTATTTTCTTCAAATCCAAAACTAAAACAGTAAACCCCAAACTAGTTCTAAACCCTATGTTTTCTTAAACCCTAATTACCTCAAAGCCGTAAACCCTAGTTTTCCTAAATCCTAATCCTTAAAACCTTATAAACCTCAACATTCAAACCAAATACAGTAAATCCAAAATAATAATCCAGTAACCAAGAATTATAAACCTAAATGTTTCAATATTCCAAAACCCTAATTTCATAATGTTGCTCATAAACCCTAATTTGATTCATGAAACCCTAATCCATTCCAATTTTTCAAAACCTTTACAGTAGGCTAAATAAATAACAATACTAAAATCCTAAAAACCCAAAATATTAATTAAAGAATTTTAAATAGAAACAGTAACCCTAATTTGTATCTTTACTTGCTTTATTTTTTAGATTTGATTATGTAGTCTATTATATGCCTTGGTGGTTGATTTATTTAATTTCAATGCTTGATTTATTTAATTTATCATGGATGAATATTTATTATATATTTTGATTGATGTTTAATATCTTTGATGAATAATTTATTTATGATCAATGGTTATTTACTTTTATCAATTTATTTTGATTTTCAAATGTTGTAAGAGGTATGTTTCCACTTTGTGGGTACCTCACTAATTAAGTTCTATGCAATTTAAATTGCTTTTATATTTTAGACCAATGTAAAGGACATGTTTCTGCCTTTTGGTGGGTGTCCTATTAGTTTAGACGTGGACGATGTAAGGACATGTTTCCATCCTTGGATGTGTATCCGTTTATTTGTTTTGCTTGGACATTGCTTTGATTTTAATATAACTTTATTTCAATTATTGTGTGTAATGTAATATCCCAAAATATACCCCAAAAGTTTTGGAGTTATTGTTGTATTTGGATTTAAGGTATATGTTTTATGGAAATAGAAAGATAGATAAATTAATTAAAAGGAAATAGTATAAGGAATGGATGTATATGGAGGATAATATGTATACATATGGTATTTGGGAAATATAAATGCAATATATATATATATATAAGACATATACATAATGTATAAAGTGATGTAGGGAAGAGTAAGTTTATATAGTTAAATAATAATAATAATAATAATAAAAGAAAGAAGGAAAGAAAGTCAACAGGAGTAAGAAGATATTTTGGAAATAATAATATAATAATAATAATAATATTATTATTATTATTATTATATATATATAAGAGATAAGAACAAAGAAAGAAAAGATTCTTTCTTTCTTCTTCTTCTTCTTCTTCGTGGATGAGAGAAAGAGAGAGAGAGAGAGAAAGAGAGAGAGAGAGAGAGAGAGAGAGAGAGAGAGAGAGAGAGAGAGAGATGTGATTTTTGATCTTCACATCAAATTGCTTAAGGATTTTAAGAAGATTGAAGATGAAGTTTGAAGATTTGGCAAGAAATTCAAGTAAGTCATCTTTTGATTTCTTGATTTAATTGAAGTTGTGTTTGAGTTTGATAGATTGTTTAAGAGTGTGTTGTTTGATTTTGATATGTTTAAGAGTATGTGAGTAAATTGATTATGGATTTTAAGGATGGATTGAAGAAAAGAGTAAGTGTGTTGAAAGAGATGGTGTTGTAATTGTGTTTAAGGTTTGTAATGATGTTTGTGATTTGTGATTGATGTATGTGGGAGTTGTTTTGATGTTTTGTAAGTTTAAGATGGTTTTTGGGTATGTTTTGGTAAGTTTGTTGGAAGTGGATGTTGGTGATAAGGGGTGTTTTGTTGGGTGTCTTGTTGTTTTGGCCGGAATCTAGATTTTTGGCCTGACACGCCCATGAGCACGTCCAGGTTCTTAGGCGTGTCAATTATGTTGGTGGCAGTAGGTTCGACACGACCAGTAACACGCCCGTGTTGGTGAGCGTGTCATAGCTACTGTGAGATTTGAGAATTTACACGGCCATGAGCACGCTCATGTTGTTGGACGTGTCGATGTTTTGTGTGAGGCAGAATGTATTACACGCCCAGTGACACGCCCGTGGTATTGAGCGTGTCAAAGCTTCTGTATTGTTGGTTTAGGGCACGATCAAGGACACGCCTGTGTTGGTGAGCGTGTCATGTGTGTGGAGTTTGCCCTAGTTGATTCATACCTATATTATCTTATGTGTATCTCTAAGTAAGTATGTACGATCACTTTTGGGATTAGGTGTTGAAGAGATTGAGTTGCTTTAATCCAAGTACTGAAGGATTTATGAAAGAAAGAGTAGATAGATGTGAGTTTCTCTTGAGGTAAGTACAAAACTTCATTTGATTTCATATATTTATATGATTTAGGACCTTAACACCTTCAGCTATAAATGTGTTAATGTATTATATTGTTGATGTATATATATATGGATAATGTATATGTTATGGAAGGTGAAAGATGTGATGATATAATTTGTATGATGTGAAAGTAATGTTATGATTGATGTATGCCTAGATAATGTTCAATGCCATTGAGTGATGATAGAAATGTTATGATAGATTTGCCTAATTGATGTTATACATGTATACTTGAATAATAAAGTGTATTATTGTGAATAAGAATGTGATATAAAGCCATTGTGATTGGCTATGATGAATCAAATGTGATATGAAGCCATTGTGATTGGCCATGATGAATCAAATGAGATGTGAAGCCATTGTGATTGGCTATAATTATAATTGAGAATGATATTGATAAAGAAATAATAAATGAATTGTGTGACTAATGTGTTATTCCATTTTCAGAGTTTGTTGTTGGTGGCATGCCTATTAGTAACAATCTCTTGAAGTTAGGTTGGATTGATCCTTGAAGCCAAGTTGGGTTGAAGTTTAACATGTTTTACTCCCCTTGAAGCTTGGTTAGGTCAAATCCTTGAAGCCTAATTGAGATGTTACAACCCTTGAAGCTAGGTTGGATTGGTTCTTGAAGCCAAGTTGGGTTGATACTTAGCATGCTTTGTTCCCCTTGAAGCTTGGTTGAGCCTAATCCTTGAAGCCTAGTTGGGATAATGATAAATGTGATAATTAAACCAAAGCATTAACTCTGAAAATTGAATGGCATATTAGTGTGTTGTTTGGGCCCGAGTCTGTCTTTGTTGTCAATGTGATATTCAAATGTTGAAATAAATGAATAATGGGATTTATGGCTGACTTTGTTGAAAGTGTGATTCATGATTAACGAATTGTGAATAAAATGATGTTATGAAGTATGATTTTGTAATATATGTAATAATATATTGAAAGTGAATATGGCTTGAGGAGCTTTGTTGAGATATGATTTTATGAAAATATAGTATGATGTGTAAAATGTATATGAATGTGGAATTTGTGAGTATTGTTTTCATGAAGGTTTGGATAGGTCATTGAATGGTGATTTATTGAAATGATGTATATGTTTATGTATATGAGATAGAAAGGGTAAGTATCGTGTTGTGAATGTTCCATGTAAATATGTATATAATTTATGAGATTTGTGGGAATATATGAAGGATACATTGAGAAAGGAAAACGGGGTAAAAGAACAATAAAACATGATGCTAAAAATATGAGGTATGATTCTTTGGTAAAGCATATATTTTATATTTTATATTTATTTGTACTTCTAAGCTCTCGGGCTTAGCGCGGTTGTGTAATCGCGCAGGTGATTATGCGATTGATCTGGAAGTTCAGCTGTTATGCCACGAGAAGGGTAAGAGTGTCTCGAGACCAACTAGAAGGTGATGCATACATATGTGATTTTAATTATATTGTATTTTTATAAGAATCATGATATTTGTAAATGTTCTTTAAATTAATGTAATATTGCTTGAATTTGGATAAAGGTTTTAAATAATTGAAACGAAAAGTAACATTCTTATACTTTATATACGTATTGTATGTATACCAGGTATATGTATAGTACTTATACAGAGTATGGGGGTGTTACAATTATTTTGGTATCAGAGCTTAGGTTCGAGATTCTCGGCCTAAGTGAAATTAAAAAGAAAATTTTTGAAGAGTTTAAATAGAATTAAAAAGAAGAGTTTTGAAATGCAATTGGTAATACATGCATATGCATTCACATCTAGATTGGTCTCGAACGTGGCATTATGTGATTGGTGATGTATCTGAATTACAGGAGATAGATGATAGTGCGTAAATGAGGTTTTATATGAAAGCAAATTTTGAAATGTTGATAATTGAAAAGTGATGGTGATATGAAGAAATGATATGGAATAAAAAAAAATTTTGATTATTGATATGTGTTTGACATATAAAGAAATAGCTAGAAGAATAAAGTTGGGAATGAGTTAAAAACAAAATTGAGATTAAAGTATGTAATCTTTCCTCTATTATTTGAACCTCTTTCTAATAAACTTTATGTTTGGATTTCTAGAAAGAGGAAATATTGTTGGATGGGTAATATGGAAAGATATATTATTTAAATGAAAAGAGTACGGTGAATTATTGAATGAGTTGATTGGTATAGATTAAGTGTGATAATTTAAGGTGTGGATATGAAAAGTTAAGGTTTTGTTTAAAAAAAAAATGATGTGGGTTAAGTACAAAGAGATATTGGTGTTGTTTATATTATTATTTTAATGCAAACATGATGATTTCAATGATAGAAATGTGATATGTTTGAATATTGTAAATTCAATTTCAAAAGTAGATTCAAAGTTAGGTAAAGCTAAAACGGGTGTAGTAGAAAGTTTCTCTTTCAAAGCATCAAATGCTTCTTGTTGCTCCTTGCCCCAAACGAATCCCACTTCTTTCTTGATTATGCTAGTCAAGGGGGCTGCCAATGTAGAGAAATTAGGGACAAATCTCCTATAGAAGCTTGCCAATCCGTGAAAATTCCTCACTTCTGTCACACTTGAAGGATTCGGCCACTCTTGGATAGCTTTCACCTTCTCTTGATCAACTTCAATTCCCTGCATACTTACAACAAAACCAAGAAAAACAACCCTATCTAGACAAAAAGAACACTTCTTAAGCTTAGCATAAAGGTTTTTCTCCCTAAGGATTTCAAGCATTTTCCTAACATGTTTAACATGTTCTTTCTCAGTTTTGCTATAAATCAGAATATCATCAAAGTAAACTACCACAAACTTACCTAAATAAGCTCTCAAAACATGGTTCATTAATCTCGTGAAAGTACTAGGTGCATTAGATAAACCAAAAGGCATAACTAACCATTCATACAAACCATATTTCGTTTTGAAGGAAGTCTTCCATTCATCTCCCGGCTTCATGCGAATTTGATGATAACCACTCATAAGGTCAATCTTTGTGAAATATTTTGCCCGATGCAATTCGTCCAACATGTCATCAAGTCTAGGAATGGGATGTCTATACTTCACAGTAATCTTGTTCACAGCCCTACAATCAACACACATCCTCCAAGAACCACCTTTCTTGGGTACTAATAAGACTGGAATGGCACAAGGACTAAGGCTCTCGCAAACCAAGCCTTTCTCCAAAAGCTCATCAACTTGTCTTTGTATCTCTTTTGTCTCCATAGGATTGCTCCTATATGCTGGCTGATTTGGAATTGTAGAACCGGGTATGAAATCAATTTGATGTTCAATCCCTCTTAATGGCGGCAAACCACTAGGAAGGTCTTCAGGAAACACATCCTTAAAATCCTGCAACAAAGACATAAAACCAGAAGGTAAAGAATCAAGAGATTCTTCACTATCAGCAAGTAACAATTCTTTATACATAATAATGAGTACAGGCTGCCCTACATCTATCTCTCTTGCTCTTGCATAAAATGTATGTTTTGCTTTTTCTCCTTGCCTATTTTCTCTCACCAATGGGCCATTTATTTTTTTGCTTACTTTCTTTTGACTCTCGGCCTCTTTTCCCTTTCTACACTCACTCACTTTATTATTTTCTCTCTCCCTACCCTTAGAATTATCCTTGGGTGTTGAAGAAACATCATTGGCCGAATTTGAACCCCCTTGGTTCTTGCTGGCCGAAACTTTTTTCTCCCTCTCTAGCATCCTCTTTTGATCTTTATACACCTCTTGAGGTGATAATGGTGCTAGAACAACCTTCTTTCCTTCATAAGCAAAGGTATACTTATTAGAAAAGCCATCATGTTGTGCCCTTCTATCATGCTGCCATGGTCTTCCTAATAGCAAATGTCCAGCTTGCATTAGCACTACATCACACAAAACCTCATCTTTTTACCACCCAATGGAGAATGGTACCTTGACTTGCTTCAACACTTTTACTTCCCCAACGTCATTGAACCATTGAAACTTGTAAGAATTGGGATGTTTAAAACAAGCTAACCCCAATTTATCCACCATTGTAGTACTAGCAGCATTGGTACAACTTCCACCATCAATGATAAGTGTACAAACCTTACCATTCACCAAACACCTAGAGTGGAAAATATTCTCCCTTTAATCCAAGCCTTCTTCCTTGACTTGAATATTCAAGGCTCTTCTAGTAACAAGCATCTCTCCATGTTCAGCATTCAAGACTTGATTCTCCCAAGCCTCTTCATCATATTCGGCCCTATCACCACATTCAGCCTCCTCTTCTTCTTCATGTTCAGATTCTGATTCAATTTCCCCTTCATGGGTTGCAATCATCACCCTCTTATTCGGACATTGAGAAGCAATGTGTCCACTTTCCAAACACTTGTAGCATTTAATTTCCCTACTTGGAGTAGGTCTAGAAGGTGTTTCCTTGGCTGTTTTTGCATCCCCATCATTCGGCTTCTTGAAATTAGGATTGTAGGAAGAATTCTTTTGGAAAGAACCCTTATAATCCCCTTTGTAGGAACCTCCACTCGAACTTGAACCCTTGAAGTTTGAAAAATTTCCACTAGCTTAAGAGTAGCCAGTTTTCGAAATAGCTTTATTCTTCAATCTTCTCTCTATCTTCATGGCTTTTGAACTAACTCTTCCATTGTGTTGAATTCATACATCTCCAATTCATTGGCTATGTTCAAATTTAATCCCCCAAGAAATTGTGACATCTTCTTGTCTTCATCTTCATCAATATTTGCCCTAGCCATGATCATCTCCATCTCTTTGTGGTACTCTTCCACACTTCTTCCACCTTTAACTAGTCTTGCTAGTCGATTGTACAAATCCCGAATGTAGTGAGATGGTATAAATTGGCTCCTCATTAGTTCTTTCAAGGTTGACCATTCAGGAATAGGCCTCATACCTTTCCCTCTTCTATTAGTTTTCAATTGATCCCACCAAAAGGTAGCATACCCCTTGAACTCTATGGCTGCCAAAACTGATTTCTTCTCTTCAGTGTAGTTATGGCATTCGAAAATCTGCTCAACTTTCCTCTCCCATTCTATGAACTCTTCTGCATTGTTCTTCCCTTCAAAGGAAGGAATCTTCATCTTGATGGAAGTAAGGTCACCATCAGTGGTAGGTTGATTTCCACCTTCATCTTCATCTTCTACACTTTCGACTGCTTCTAGGGCTTCAAGATTTCCTTGCCCTTCTCTCCTAAGCACTCTTCTAGCTTGCATTATGGGATTTGGATGTGCGGCTGGCTGCCCTTGTTGCACTTGCTGAATTTGTTGTGCTTGTCATGCTGCATTCTCTTACAATCTAGTATCCATCATCTCCATTCGACCAAGCATTGCTGCCAAAGTTTCATTAAGCCTAGCCAAGCTTTCGGCCATAGTTTCTTCTTTGCTAGTCTCTTCTCATTTCCAGCCATGTTAACAAACAAACAAACTCAAAGAAACAAGATTAGTAATAATTGAAATTCACTCAAGTGTTTAGAATTACCTCACTTTTCTTGTCTTCCTTGATTGCACTTCAGAACCAAGCTCACCAACCAACAATTGTCAAGTCGTTCAAGAAACTAGAACCTAAATCCTAGAACTAGATAGAAAAACAAGACAAGTATCCGGAGGCAATGCAAGGTAATTTGCACTACACGATATAAAACAAAGTATCGACACAAGCAAATGATACTTAGCAATGTAATGGAATTAAAAGCTAGATAAAGAAATCAGAAACAATGAAGACAATAAACAAGACAAATTTGGATATAAAGAATCAAAAACAACCCACACTTGACAAGCTGCTTTATGGACCTAATCAATTCTACCCAAAATGCTAGCTTCTAGACTCTAATTCCCACCTATAACACTCAAATAACATGAATATTAAGGTCTGAATTTTCGAATTCCAAAAGCCACTCAAAAGGTGAAATTTTTCGGCCAAAAATTTTATTACTTCTCACCCACCTAGATCTGATCCTTAGCACCCAAATAGCAAGAATATCAAACAATTTTTGTTGAGGTGGTTTTGTACTCTTTTTTTTTTTTGCATCCTCTCACTAACCCCTTGATTCGAGACTTAATTTACTCCCAAGGACTTTTCAAAATCTGGACTTAATTTGCAACCCCAGATTCACTCAAGACCAAATCGAAATCAAACTTGAACACAAACTCTAGCTTTTGCTTTCTTTCAAGAACCCTAATTCTTGGTTTCAAATCCTTTCCTAGGTTTCGTTTTCACCCTAAGAATACCCTCCTTCAATTCGGCCTTGATCAGAATTGATATATGACTCTTTTTCAAAAATTAAAGACTAGACTCCCTAAGAATCCTAAAACACAGAAATTTAAAAGACCTAAATTAACAAACCCTAGAAAGACAAAGTAGATAAAAATTACCTTGTAGCAAGGCTCTGATACCAAATGACGAGGACCCTTAGCAATGATGGCAGCAAACCCAACGTATAACAGTGGTAGAGAACTCCTTGAAACTTGATAATCACCTCCTAAGGAACCCAACGCCTATAAAGAGACGCGAACTCACTATGATTGAAGGATTTAGTTGGTAAGAAGAAGAAAAACGCCACAACTCTTGTTGATAAGTAAACCTAATTCTTGATGCAAAGAAAGAATTAAAGAATCCACTCTAATCTCTCTCACACGAAAATTCACAAGAAGAATTTGTAGAAGAATTCGAAAATTTTTATTAATTGTTGTATATGAAATTCGGCCTAATAGTGCCCTTAAATAAGGGTTACAAAATTCCTAATTGCATATGGAAAATTAAGACTAAAACATTCCTAATTGCATAAGGAAAACATTCCTAATTGCATAAGGAAAACATTAAGTATGGAAACAAAATCCTAATCCACTAAGGAAAATATAAAGTATGGCAACAACCAAACTAATCCCTTCAACATAAGAAACGCCCCACACTATTTGGGCTGTCCATGGGCCTTAAATTACTTCCCAAGGCTTTATATGAACCCCCCATGGACCTTTTTTGCACGTTGGACCTTTCTTTAGCTAGCCTTTAGCTTCCACACTAAGCATCATAATCAGCTTTGGTGTGTCTTCTTCAAGCTCTATCTCCATCTTCTTGAATGATAATTCTTGAAGCTCTTTGGAAATCTCTTCTTGAATATGCAAAGCCATACTTGTTAGGAAATCATAGAGATCACTGCAAACAAAAACACGCAGCGGAAAAATATTTGATCTCTGATTTCCCACCAGGATCCATGTTGTTCGTTTAATTCGACAAAAGTGTTCAAAGAACTAACCTATTGATGATTTGAAATCACAGTTTGGAAGAGATGCCTCGATCGCGAAACACCCTCTATCGCGTATCCACACGAATGCTACCGTTTGGAGTGCTAGCTCTCTGCAACGGCGAAGGCTGGAAAAACGTTTTCTCTAAAAACGTATTAAGGTTACCTTTTTCGTTCCTCTTTGTTTTTATTGTTACCTCTGAGAAGACTTAACGTCTGGAGTGAATATAATCACTCCAGAATCCAATTCAAAATTGGATACGGAAAGTCAAATTCAGAATCCAAGTCTAATTAGGATTCTGAATACATTATCTAATAATATATATAATTGGATAAGGTAAGTCAAATTCAGAATCCAAATCTAATTAGGATTCTGAATATATTATCTAATAATATATATATATAAAAACGAAAATAATAATAATAATAAATATTAATATCTAATATTAATATTATTAATATTATATCCAGCCCAAAACGCATTCTTGTGTGTGACCCGATAGGCCCATATTAATTGGCAGTCAATTTAATCTCTATTAAATCAACAAGTCATAATTGGCCTCTAGCAAGGCGTTACAACTACCCAATTAATATAAGGAATGTCCAATTTGCCTAATAATAGTATATGCATTAATCCCTTTGTCACACGATATCTAGCTTGAACATAAGTCATGGTCAACGTCATACTTATATTGTCCAAACTTATGATTACTCGATCTCCAAGTAGACTGATAAAAACAAATGAAATTGATCACACTATCAATTCATTTGAGCACGGCCATGCATTTCACAGTCTCACTTATCGAGGGGCCCAAAAGATATCTCTCTCAAAGAGAGGGACAAATTCTATCTTGATTGTTCATTATCCTCTACATAATTTCTATCATATATGAACATAACCTTTATTACTATCCAGTTACGGATAATGTTTGATCATGTCAAAATATAATAGTCCTTATATTGGAAACTATGACAATCTCAAGTCAAAGAATTAATACATAACTATCATGAGATTTACTTATGACACTAACCCATGTAGTAATCTCATGATGGGTCTATCCAATACATTGTTCTCTAACAAGTATCTATGAAATTGATTTGTATCACTATACACATAACCATCTAATGATTATCAAATCAATGTTCATACTGGTTAAGAATTATTTTTTTTTATCTCTATAACAATAATAAACCAGGGACAAATATCAAAATTGTGTAACATGCAAACAAACAATAATGATAATAAAACCTCATTTATTAATAATGAATGTATAACATAAAGATCCAAATAAATGGCCTAGGGCACATACACTAACAATCTCCCACTTGCACTAGGCCTACAAATTTCTAAGACCCATAGATCTAGTGTGCTGATCATGCTTGACCCGTGAGAGAGGCTTTGTTAATGGATCTGCTATGTTATCATTTGTGTCAACTTTGCATATCTTGATATCTCCTCTATCGATAATGTCTCGAATGAGGTGAAAACGCCTGAGTATATGCTTAGACCTTTGATGAGATCTAGGCTCTTTTGCCTGTGCTATGGCACCATTGTTGTCACAATAAATGTCCACAGGATTTGCAATGCTAGGCACCACTCCTAGCTCAGTGATGAATTTCTTCAACCAGACTGCTTCCTTAGCTGCATCTGATGCTGCTATATACTCAGCCTCTGTTGTAGAATCAGCCACAGTGCTTTGTTTTGAGCTCTTCCAACTAACAGCTCCACCATTCAATGTGAATGTAAAACCTGACTGCGATCTAAAATCATCTATGTCAGTTTGGAAACTAGCATCTGTGTAACCATTTACAACTAGCTCATCTTTCAAACCTCCATAAACCAAGAATACATCTTTAGTCCTTCGAAGGTACTTAAGAATATTCTTGACAGCTGTCCAGTGACCTTCACCAGGATCAGCTTGAAATCTACTAGTTGCGCTTAATGGATATGAGACATCTGGTCTAGTACATAGCATGGCATACATAATAGATCCTATAGCAGAAGCATAAGGAATCTTATTCATTCGATCTCGCTCATCAGATGTCATAGGACATTGACTCTTGCTGAGATGAATGCCATGAGACATAGGCAAGAATCCCTTTTTGGAATCTTGCATGTTGAACCTCTTCAACACTTTATCTATGTATGTACTTTGACTCAGGCCAATTATCCTTCTAGATCTATCTCTATAGATCTTTATACCAAGGATATAGGCAGCCTCACCTAAGTCTTTCATTGAGAAAGAATTCCCTAACCAAGTCTTAACCTTTTGCAAGGTAGGGATATCATTCCCAATGAGTAATATGTCATCCACATATAAGACTAAAAACACTACTACACTCCCACTAACCATCTTGTAGACACAAGGTTCATCTTCATTCTTGATGAAACCAAAGTTCTTAACTGTTTCATCAAAACGAAGATTCCAGCTTCGAGATGCTTGCTTCAATCCATAAATGGATTTTTGAAGCTTGCAAACCTTTGTAGAATTCTCAGGATTTACAAAACCCTCAGGTTGTGTCATATACACATCCTCAAGCAAGTTTCCATTAAGGAAAGCGGTTTTGACATCCATTTGCCATATCTCATAATCATAGTATGCTGCAATGGCAATGAGAATTCTAACAGACTTAAGCATAGCAACTGGTGAAAAGGTTTCATCATAGTCTATACCATGAGTTTGCTTGAAACCTTTTGAAACAAGCCTTGCTTTATAGGTCTGCACATTCCCATCCATGTCAGTTTTCTTCTTGAAAACCCATTTGCAACCAATAGTCTTAATACCCTCTGGAGGATCAATTAAAGACCAAACTTGGTTGTCAAACATAGATTGCATCTCAGATTTCATGGCTCCAAGCCATTTGTCTGAATCTGGACCTGACACAGCTTCTTGATAGGTAGTAGGCTCATCTTGATCTATGAGCATTACTTCACTATCATCAGTCACAAGAAATCCATATCTCTCTGGATGACGACGTGTCCTATCAGACCTGCGAGGGATTTGTGTTACATCTTCAGACTCCACAACTATTTATGGTTCTGAAATAGGCTCTATAGACGGCTCAATGATTTCTTGTGGTACTTGAGTTTCCTCAAGTTCTACTATACTCCCACTAGTTCTCTTAGAAAGAAATTCCCTTTCCAAAAAGATCCCATTTCGAGCAACAAACACTTTGTTCTCTGAAGGAGTATAGAAATAGTATCCTTTAGTTTCCTTAGGATACCCCACAAAATTACATTTGATAGACTTTGGAGCTAACTTATATGAAACTGGTCTTTTCACATAAGCTTCACAACCCCAAATCTTAAGAAAAGACAAACTAGGTGTCTTACCTGTCCATATCTCATATGGTGTCTTTTCAACCGCCTTAGATGGTACACGGTTCAGAATGAATGCAGCTGTCTCTAAGGCATAACCCCAAAAAGATAAAGGAAGATCCGCTTGACTCATCATTGATCGAACCATATCTAATAGAGTTCGATTTCTCCTTTCAGAAACTCCATTCCACTGTGGAGTTCCTGGAGGAGTCAGTTGTGAAACAATTCCACAATCCCTTAGATGATCATCAAACTCTTGGCTCAAATATTCACCACCTCGATCTGATCGAAGTAGTTTAATTGTTTTACCAAGTTGATTTTGTACTTCATTTTGAAAAGTTCTAAACATTTCAAAAGACTCATGCTTATGTTTCATTAGGTAGACATAGCCATACCTACTGAAATCATCAGTAAAAGTAATGATGTATCGAAATCCTCCTCTGGCACTAATGCTAAAAGGACCACATACATCTGTATGTATCAAGCCCAATAAATCATTAGCCCTTTCACTATGACCAGTAAAAGGATCCTTTGTCATCTTACCAAGCAAACAAGACTCACATGTTTCAAATGATTCAAAATCAAATGAATCTAATAATCCATCTTGATGGAGCTTAGAAATGCGTTTCTCATTTATATGGCTAAGGCGACAATGCCATAAATAAGTAGGGTTTAACTCATTTGGCTTAGTTCTCTTAGAAGTTATGTTATAGATATAATTACCATTAGAATCATCAAGATTAAGGATATAAAGGCCATTATAAGAATTTGCAATACCATAAAGCAGATCATTTTTATCAAAAATAGAACATTTCTTATTCTTAATCAAAAATGAATAACCTTCATCATCCAAAACAGATACTGAAATAAGATTCCTACTCATAGTAGGAACATAAAAGCAATTGTTCAAAATTAACAAAAACCCATTGGGCATAACAAGCTCATAAGTTCCTACAGCTATAGCAGCAACTCTTGCTCTATTGCCAACACGTAGGTCCACTTCGCCCTTCTTCAGCATCCTACTCCTTTTGAGTCCCTGCATATTTGTACAAATATGAGATCCACATCCGGTATCTAATACCCAGGAAGAAGGAATAGATAAATTAATTTCTATAACATAAATACCTGAAGATGTAGTCGCACTACCCTTCAACTTCTTTAACTCATCCAAATAGAGTTGACAATTTCTCTTCCAATGCCCAGGCTTGTTGCAATGGAAACAAGTCCCTTCCTTAGGAACTTTAGCCTTAGGTACAGGTTTTGGTTTAGCTTGTCCCTTGGACCCTTTAGCACCTTTTGCCTTACCCTTGCCTTTAGTATCTTTGGCTTTCTTTTTCATTTGTTTAATATTGACATTCAATATTTGGGTAGGCTTTTTGATATTCCCCTCAGCAGTTTTGAGCATACCATGTAGCTCAGGAATGGATTTCTCCATGTCATTCATGTTATAGTTCATGACAAACTGTGAGAAACTGCTAGGCAATGAATGTAGGATCAAATCCGTGGAGAGTTCTAAACTCAGGGGATATCCAAGTCTAGCAAGGTGATCTAGATAGCCTTTCATCTTCAAAACATGAGCACTAACAGATTCACCTTCAGACATTTTGCAGTCAAATAATGCAACAGCGGTGTTAAACCTATCTTGCCTAGCCTGTTGTTGGAAAGCTTGTTTGAGATGCACACTCATCTCATAAGCCTCTAAGTGTTCCAGATCCTTCTGAAGTCCTGGACACATAGTAGCCAACATAAGACATCCTATGTCATTGGAATCATCCACATGCTTCTTATGCTTACTCTTAGCAGCATTAGAAGCATCGGCAGGAGGTGGGTCAGGGATAGCTTCATCAAGCACGTAGGACTTTTTCTCTTGTTTGAGAACAATTCTCAGGTTCCTAAACCAGTCAACAAAATTAGTCCCACATTCTTTCAGTTTTTCCTTCTCAAGGATAGATTGCAGTGATAAGGTGGAATTGTTATTAGCAGCCATCTGTTGATAAATATGCAAAGTCAAATTTTAATTAATAATGAGGTTAAAATTATTTAAACTCCTACTAAAAAATATAACCCTCTAAAGAAATATTTTAGTAGGCTAAGATCCGTATTTCACTTAATTCTAAACTCAGCTTTGGCGTGACGCTTAAAATCAAGTTATTTAGGTAGGTAACATCTTTACCAATTACATCTCATGTAACTCTTAGTAATTATGGAATATTGACATCATATGTCATAGCATGTTGAATTCCATCTAATGCCTTAGGCCCAAAACCATTTTGATAGTCTAATTAAGTCTAACCAATTTTAAAACATATGAGTAGCACTATTACTCATCCTACTTAGCTAGGAATGTTTAAAGCATATTGCTTTGGCAATACCTACTTTAATACAATCTTAGTTTTGATAGGTGTTCAAAACGTGGATGGCATTTAGACTTAAATTATTAATGAGGGTTCAACTAAATTATTATCATGTCTTGCATTACATATCATTATATTTTAGCATCCTATATGCATATATATAATTTATCACATAAGCATCATATACCAAATGACAAAATATGTAAACGTGACATAGCATGGCCAAACTAAATATGATCTTCAAGAGACCAAATGAAGATCATAAAGGCAACCCTAGGTGAAAAACCTATCTATTACAACACTTGCAATATTACATATCTTCAAAACTTGAGCTTGTGCTTCCATCACCATGGAACCATCTTCTCCTTGGTATGAATCTCCATCACAAACATTGTAGCTTGAATCTTCATATATTACAATAAAAGAAAATCTAACTACTAGTAAAATAAATTACAACAAAATAAACGACACGCAGGCCGTATTTACCCAAAATAAAGATATGAATAAACCAATCACATAGGTCATAAGGCCATGCTATGCACCATGCCAAGACATCAAACAAACATAACATATTCATCACCAACATGTTAAATAGAAACAAATATATTGACATTCTTAATGTCGCGGTAACGAACTATAGGGCGCGAACATACGGCGGTCCCGCTAGCCGGTTAGCGGGCGGGGCTCCCGCTGGCCGGTCAGCGGGCGGGGTTCCGAAGGGGCAGCGCCCCTGGGCGGGGTCGAGGGGCAGTGACCCTTGAAGCCAAACAGAAACGTTAATCTCATTAACATTTTTCTTTGGCGAAACCCTAAAACAGAACCGTTAATCTCATTAACCTTCTTACTGTTTTATTTCGAATATGTACAACCCATTACAGAATCATTACCAAATGTTTATATCACATTTAAACTTAATCGTTTTCATCATATGAAAATCATTTTAATCAACCAATCATATATACGTGATCATCTCATGAAAACGAAATTAAAAACATCAATCCTTTCTCATCATATGAAAAACGAATTAGGGTTTTACAGAAACGAAACCAAAAACCAATCCTTTCTCATCATATGAAAAACGAATTAGAGTTTTATAGTTAACATGCCATACGTAAACAATATATATCACCATAATCATATCAACATGGCATTTTCGACTTAAACGAAAACAACAAGTGGCTCTGATACCACTGTTAGGAAATCATAGAGATCACTGCAAACAAAAACACGCAGCGGAAAAATATTTGATCTCTGATTTCCCACCAGGATCCATGTTGTTCGTTTAATTCGACAAAAGTGTTCAAAGAACTAACCTATTGATGATTTGAAATCACAGTTTGGAAGAGATGCCTCGATCGCGAAACACCCTCTATCGCGTATCCACACGAATGCTACCGTTTGGAGTGCTAGCTCTCTGCAACGGCGAAGGCTGGAAAAACGTTTTCTCTAAAAACGTATTAAGGTTACCTTTTTCGTTCCTCTTTGTTTTTATTGTTACCTCTGAGAAGACTTAACGTCTGGAGTGAATATAATCACTCCAGAATCCAATTCAAAATTGGATACGGAAAGTCAAATTCAGAATCCAAGTCTAATTAGGATTCTGAATACATTATCTAATAATATATATAATTGGATAAGGTAAGTCAAATTCAGAATCCAAATCTAATTAGGATTCTGAATATATTATCTAATAATATATATATATAAAAACGAAAATAATAATAATAATAAATATTAATATCTAATATTAATATTATTAATATTATATCCAGCCCAAAACGCATTCTTGTGTGTGACCCGATAGGCCCATATTAATTGGCAGTCAATTTAATCTCTATTAAATCAACAAGTCATAATTGGCCTCTAGCAAGGCGTTACAACTACCCAATTAATATAAGGAATGTCCAATTTGCCTAATAATAGTATATGCATTAATCCCTTTGTCACACGATATCTAGCTTGAACATAAGTCATGGTCAACGTCATACTTATATTGTCCAAACTTATGATTACTCGATCTCCAAGTAGACTGATAAAAACAAATGAAATTGATCACACTATCAATTCATTTGAGCACGGCCATGCATTTCACAGTCTCACTTATCGAGGGGCCCAAAAGATATCTCTCTCAAAGAGAGGGACAAATTCTATCTTGATTGTTCATTATCCTCTACATAATTTCTATCATATATGAACATAACCTTTATTACTATCCAGTTACGGATAATGTTTGATCATGTCAAAATATAATAGTCCTTATATTGGAAACTATGACAATCTCAAGTCAAAGAATTAATACATAACTATCATGAGATTTACTTATGACACTAACCCATGTAGTAATCTCATGATGGGTCTATCCAATACATTGTTCTCTAACAAGTATCTATGAAATTGATTTGTATCACTATACACATAACCATCTAATGATTATCAAATCAATGTTCATACTGGTTAAGAATTATTTTTTTTTATCTCTATAACAATAATAAACCAGGGACAAATATCAAAATTGTGTAACATGCAAACAAACAATAATGATAATAAAACCTCATTTATTAATAATGAATGTATAACATAAAGATCCAAATAAATGGCCTAGGGCACATACACTAACAATACTAACTTGATATCTCTTTGCCTTGCTCCTAGTGTTTGGTCCACTTGATAGCTTCAAGGGATCCTTTCTTGCATTAACTAATGGCTTAAAAGTCTAGGTTTACATGTATCTAGTCCCAATAGCATTAATTGTTTACATGTATCTAGTCCCAATAGCATTAATTGTTCTTCCACATCAATAATATAAGCTAAATTACTGCCCATAATTCTGACAATATTGATGGACAGATTCTAAATGTATTTTGGTGTTGGTTCACATGTGTCTAGTCACACTAGCACTAAACAACATCAATATTATATTCCAAATTCGTGCTAATGCTCATCACCATACTTATGGGCAGATTCTTTATGCTTCTTAGTGAGTTTCTGACTTCCTTTTCATGATCCATCATATTCAGTACAAGTTGGTCTCCCTCTTCATTAATCCACCTTTGAATGAAGTGTTGGAACACATGCTGGAGTTTCTTTGATTGTGATCTTGTGATTGGTCCACTTGGCATAATTATATCATCAACATATTTGCTGCCATGTGTAGATTCATCAAGCTTGTTGCTGCCATGTGTAGATTCATCAAGCTTGCTTATATTCCTCATCATTCCCTCCTTGCTCAAAAAGATTTGTCCTCAAATCTGAACCTATATCAAAAGGAGAAAGATCACTAACATAGAAAGTTGCAGAAACATTATACTCATCTACTAGATCAATTTTACAGGCATTGTCATTGATTCATTCTAAAACTTGGAATGGGCCATCTCCCCTTGCATCCAACTTGGATTTTCTTTGTTTAGGAAATCTTTTCTTTCTCATATGAACCCATACCCAATCACCATGTTGGAAAATCACATGTTTCCTTCTTCTATTTGCATTATGGACAAATGATTCATCCTTCTTTGGGACTAGTAAAACTGGAATAGTACATGGACTAAGACTTTCATGCACATGTCCCTTTGTTAGAACTCCTCCACTTGCCTTTGAAGTTCCTTGGTTTCCTCCTGATTACTTCTATAAGTTGGTCAGTTAGGAATTGTTGAGTCCGGAATGAAGTCAATTTGATGCTCAATTCCTCTTAAAGGTGGTAAACCTTTAGGTACACCTTCTGGAAAAACATCTCCAAATTCCTGTAAAAGAGGACTAACACAACTAGGCAAAGGGTTATCAAGGTCAAATGTAGAAACCAAGGTATCTTTGTACCTAAGTATAACCATACTTCTTTTCTCACAAAAAGCACTCCTTAACTCTTTTCCTTTTGCATAGAAATACTCTCTTTTATTTTCTCTCCCTTTCTCTTTTTCTCTCACCAATGGGCCATTTTTATCATTCTTTTTCTCACACTTGGCCTCTTTTACTCCATTTTTATTTGTTTTACCCTCACCACCAGAATTCCTTTCAAATGATCTCAAAATCTTTACTTGATCTTCATACACTTGTTTAGGTGACAATGGAGCAAGAGTGAAATTTAAACCATTTAGGCTGAAAGAATAATGATTCTTAAAGCCATCATGCAAAGCTTTTCTATCAAACTGCCATGGACGACCAAGAAGGATATGGCTAGCATGCATAGGCACAACATCACAACAAACTTCATCTTTGTATCTCCCAATTGCAAAAGAAAACAGAACCTGCTTTGTTACCCTCACCTCTCCACAATCATTCAACCATTGCAGCTTGTAGGGACTAGGATGTTTTGTGCATGCTAACCCTAATTTATCTACAAAATCAGTACTAGCAACATTTGCACAACTACCCCCCCATCAATGATCATGCTGCACACTTTTCCATTCACAATGCAACGAGTATGGAAAATGTTCTCTCTTTGATTACTTTCTTCATCTTTAATTTGCATGTTTAAAGCTCTTCTAATAACCAAAGATTCACCATGGGCAGGATATTCAATGATATGTTCATTTTCCTCTAATGGTGGCATGCTATCATTATCATCATCACTTTCATGTTCACTAGCACTATCAATTTCACCATTATCTCGTATCAACATGATTTTCTTATTTGGACATTGAGATGCTATATGCCCTGCTCCTAAACACCTAAAGCATTTAATGGTACTATGCTTTTGATTAGAGTTAGATGTTTTAGAGTTACCTTTAGGGTCAGCTGGAACTTATTTTTCCTTTCCTTTCCAGACAGCCTCCTTCCCTTTAGGATTATCATCTTTCTTTGGCCATTTTGAAGTGAAACTAGAACTGGAATTAGAAAATCCCTTTGCTGCTCCCTTGAGTTTTAGTTGCTTCTCCACTTTCATAGCCATCTGTACCATATCTTCAAGCTCCACATAATGATGTTGATGTAAACCAGCATGGCAAGGATCCTTTGGTGCTACAACAAGGACCATTGATAAGGAATAAAGCAAGGAAGTATGGCGTCACTCTTGGATTGCATGTTCAAGACTTTGTTACAAGGGAGGTGACTGAATTAGCAATAAACAAGTGTAGTATGGAGCTGGAAGACCAACAAAGGCTGATTGTGATGCTGAATATTTATATGGAAGATAAGGCTTTAAAAATAGGCTAAAGGAGCAAGAAAGGACTAAGGAAGGCAGCCCACATGCAAGCACATGGGCCTTGGACGAAATTAGGTTTTTTGGGACCACTTTTGTCACATAGGCAGCCTATTCTTTCATGCACATGGGCTGTGTTCACACCCATGCACATGGGATGTGGTTCCCTTCTTTCCTTAGTTGATTAGGATGATATTTTCCTTATTTAACAAGGATCCTTCTTTCCTTAGTTGGTTAGGATGATATTTTCCTTATTTGACAAGGATCCTTCTTTCCTTAGTTGGTTAGGATGATATTTTCCTTATTTGACAAGGATCCTTCTTTCCTTAGTTGGTTAGGATGATATTTTCCTTATTTGACAAGGATTTTGACTTTGTAATTTTCCTTTTTTCACTAGGGTTAGAATAGTTATGAATTTTAATTTGTTTTTCTATAAATAGGGCCTTATTTTCTTGTAAGAGGAACTTTTTGACAAAAATTATATTCAGATTGCTTTTTATGCAAATTTTGGCCATCTTTGAGAGAGTGAGAGATTTTGCTTCTTTCATTGATTGCATCACGAATCAGACTAACTTATCAATTTCGATTGTGGCGTTCTTCTGATTCGTCCTTCCAAATCCTTCCGTCATTAGTGTTCTTGCTTCGCTAAGCATTGGGTGCTATAGAGGGTGGTTTATCATTGTTCTTGGATTCCTATATCGAAGCGTGCGTTGGGGCTTGAGGCCTTCATTGCCATAGGGTTCCACGTCATTTGGTATCAGAGCCAATTACAGGTAAATCTTTATCTATCTATCTTTCTAGGGCTTGTTTTTATTTCCGTTAAAGTCTTCATTTGTTCAATTCATTTTTTTAGGGTTCTTTTATTTTATTTGAAATTTCTTCTTTCCCCATACCCCAATTCGTTTGTGTCCCCTTTTCATCATAGTCCAAATCGTTTTTCACCTACTTCACCATAGTCAATTCGTTTTCAATTTTTAAAGTATACGGATCTTTCCGTTTGAGTTTGCAATAATTCGTGTGCTGTTTAAGCTTCTATTTCTTGATATTCATTTAGTATTTGGGGGGGGGGGGGGTGATCTAGAGATAGTGATCTATCCCTAAAAAAAAAAAGAGTACAAAAGTACTCCAACAAAAATTTTTCTGTTTCTTAGTAATTAAAGGTTCCGTGGTTGGTTTGAAGTGGGTTAGAAGCAATCAAAATTTTTAGGCCACAAAATTTCCATTTTTTTTTTGGGGCTGTTTTTTTGTTCGAATTGTGGGGGCTGCCATTGCAAATTGGAATTCGAAATTCTCTTTAGTTTAGGAAGACTTTACACTAGCTTTCTTGGGTAGAATCAATAGGTCCATAACCAGCTTGCTAAAGGTGGGTTGGTTTTGATACATCTTGGCCAGAATTGTCATATTTTTACCTCTTTGTTTCTAATTCTTGATTGAGCTACCATTTTTTGGATTCCGTTACGTTGCTGGAGTGTTATTTGCTTGTTCCAACACTCTGGTTTATGATAATAGTGTGACACAAATTTCCTTGTGTCGCCTCCAAATCGTCGAATTTCTTTTCTAGGTGTCTAGGAATTAGGTTTCTAGCTTCCTTGAACGTGCTTGGCAGATTGATTTGTGAGCCTCGATTCTAAAGTGCAATCGAAGAATCAGCAAAGGTGAGGTAAGAGCGAAACACTTTGAGTGAATTTTGTTTATTACTAATCTTTTCTTTGTGAGTTTGTGTTTATGATCATGAGTAGTGGGAGAAACCAGAACTTGCAAGATGGGGAGGAAAATGTCCAAGAAGGTTCTAGCAATTTTGAGACATATATGCAGCAAAGTAATGAAAGGATGAATGAGATGGCAAGAATGATGGCTACTCTACAAGAGAGCATGAATCTAATGATGAGAGAAAGAGAGCAGCAACCAGCAGCTCAAGTGAGGTTACCACAAAGGGTTCTACTAAGAATCGGTGAAGGAGATCGTAGAGCACCTAGAGGTAATGAAGAGGTTGGTGAAAATAACCCAGCAAATGACAATGACCTTACTTCCATAAAGATGAAGGTACCTTCCTTTGAAGGGAGAAACAATGCTGAAGAGTACATTGAATGGGAGAGAAAGGTGGAGCAGATTTTTGAATGCCATAATTATTCAGAAGAGAAGAAGTCTCACATTGCAGCCGCGCAATTTAATGGATATGCTACATTCTGGTGGGATCAACTCAAATCTAATAGGAGAGGAAAGGGATTGAGACCCGTACCTGATTGGGAGACTTTGAAAGACTTAATGAGAACAAGGTTTGTCCCTTCTCATTACTATAGGGATTTGTATAATAGGTTGGCAAGGCTGATCCAAGGTGGTAAGAGTGTTGAAGAATACCACAAGGAAATGGAGATGATCATGGCAAGAGCTGATATTGAAGAGGATGAGCAGAGGTTGATGTCTAGATTCCTTGGGGCTCTAAATTCAAACATAGCAAATGAGCTGGAAATGTATGATTACAATTCCATGGGAGAATTGGTTGAAAAGGCCATGAAGATAGAAAGGAGACTAAAGAGCAAGAATTACACCAAGTCTGGTTCTAGCAAATTTCAGAATATGGGTGGAAGTAGTTCGACCTACAGAGGACCTCAAAACACTAGTAGCAATTCGTCCTCAAGAAGTGGAGATTTCAAGAATTCCTTCCGAAGGAACAATCCTCCACCTACAAGTGGAAAAGGGACGAATGGTGGTCCAAATAGGCGGCAATCAGGTATTTCTAATACTACTCCTAGTAGAGATATTAAATGTTTCAAATGTTTAGGGAATTGGCATATTGCTTCTGAATGTTCAAATAGGAGAGTTATAATTGCTACTAATGATAGGGGTATAATTTCTGATTATAATCATAGTGATGTTAATAATGATGTGAATGACATGTATGATGATGATGATGAATGTAGTGAGCAAGTTGAAAATGTGTTGATGGCTGAACATGGTGAAATGTTAGTTGCTAGGCGTGCTTTGAATATGCAGGTGAAGGGAAAGGGTCTTGAGCAGCGAGATAACATATTTTATTCTAGATGTTTAGTTGATGGTAAGGTTTGTATGCTCATCATTGACAGCGGTAGTTGTACTAATGCCGCAAGTAAGACCATGGTGGAGAAGCTGAAATTGACTTGTTTAAAACATCCCAATCCATATAGACTACAATGGTTTAATGATAGTGGAGAGGTGAAGGTTACTAACAAGTGAGAATACCATTCTCTATAGGCTGGTATAAAGATGAAGTGTTGTGTGATGTAGTTCCTATGCAAGCAGGCCATATGTTATTGGGAAGACCTTGGCAATTTGATAGGAAAGCACAGCATGATGGGCATTCAAATAGGTACACGTTTACCTATGAGGGAAAGCTGGTTACTCTTGTTCCATTATCACCATTGGAGGTTTATGAAGATCATCGAAAGATGCTTGAGAAAGCAAAGCAAGATTCGGCCAAAGTAGTGGTTGGGGCTGTTTCTTCCAAAAACAAGGGGAGTGCAAGAGAACATGATAAGGTGAGTGAAAGTGAGAAGAAAATGGGAAAAGAGGCCAGAAAAAAACTAATCAAATTAATGGCCCATTGGTGAGAGAAAACATGAAAGAAGGGAAGGCAAAACAAACTTTTTATGCAAGAGCGAGAGAATTAAATGTTGGGCAGCCTGTGTTACTCATTAGATACAAGGAAACTTTGTTTGCTAACATTGATGTTTCACTTGAACATTTCCCTTCTAGTTTTGTGTCTTTATTGCAGGATTTCCAAGATGTGTTTCCGGAGGAGTTGCCTAGTGGTTTGCCACCATTAAGAGGAATCGAACATCAAATTGACTTCATACCTGGTTCTACCATTCCAAATAGACCAACATATCGAAGTAATCCGATGGAGACCAAGGAGATGCAGAGACAAGTGGAAGAGTTGTTGGAGAAAGGGTTGATTCGAGAGAGTTTAAGTCCGTGTGCCGTTCCTGTTTTGTTGGTTCCAAAGAAAGATGGCACGTGGAGAATGTGTGTTGATTGTAGGGCTGTAAATAAGATCACCGTGAAGTATCGTCATCCTATACTGCGTCTTGATGACATGTTGGACGAATTACATGGTGCAAGGTATTTTACTAAAATTGATCTTATGAGTGGATATCATCAAATTCGTATGAAACCTGGGGATGAATGGAAAACAGCTTTTAAAACAAAATATGGGTTGTATGAGTGGTTGGTAATGCCTTTTGGGTTGTCTAATGCACCTAGTACTTTTTATGAGGTTGATGAACCATGTTTTGAGGGCTTACTTGGGCAGATTTGTAGTTGTTTATTTTGATGATATTTTTATCTATAGTAAGACTGAGGAAGGGCATATAGAACATGTTAGGTTGGTTTTAGAAGCTTTGAGAAAAGAGAACTTATATGCAAAGCTTAAGAAGTGCACATTTTGCATGGATAGGCTTGTTTTTCTTGGTTTTGTTGTTAGTGCGCAGGGATTGGAAGTTGATGAAGAGAAAGTGAAAGCTATAAGGGAATGGCCTGTTCCTAAGAGTGTGACGGAAGTGAGGAGCTTCCATGGGCTGGAGAGTTTTTATAGGAGATTCGTGAAGGATTTTTCTACCATCGCCGCACCACTCACAAGTATTGTCAAGAAGGAAGTTGGATTTCAATGGGGTGAACAGCAACAATGATCATTTGAAAGTTTGAAAGAAAAACTCACTACTGCGCCTGTTTTAGCTTTACCTAACTTTGATTCTATTTTTAAGATTGAATGTGATGCTTCAGGTATAGGTATTGGGGCTGTTTTGATGCAAGAAAAGAAGCCAATAGCATATTTTAGTGAGAAGCTCAATGGTGCGCAACTGAATTATTCTACCTATGACAAAGAGTTACATGCTTTGGTAAGGGCATTGAATGTGTGGGAGCATTATTTGCTGCCAAAGGAGTTCATTATTCACACTGACCATGAATCCCTCAAGCATTTGAAGGGCCAAGGTAAGTTGAACAAAAGACATGGTAAGTGGATTGAACAAATTGAGAAATTTCCTTATGTCATTAAGTATAAGCAAGGTAAGGATAATATTGTTGCTGATGCGTTGTCTAGGAGATATACATTGCTGTCTATTTTGAGTTCTAAATTGCTTGGTTTTGAGTATATTAAGGACTTATATATTGGTGATATTGATTTTGGCAATGTTTATGTCGTATGTGAACAAGGAGCTTTTAATTCATTTTTTAGGCAGGATGGTTATTTGTTTAAGGGAAGTAAACTATGTGTGCCTAGATGTTCCATGCGTAATTTGCTTGTTTTGGAATCTCATTGTGGTGGTTTGATGGGGCATTTTGGTGTGTCTAAGACTTATGATATTCTGTTTGAGCATTTTTATTGGCCGTCTATGCGTAAAGATGTTGGGAGATTATGTTCTGCTTGTATTGCATGTAGACAGGTGAAATCTAAGTCTATGCCTCACGGTCTTTATATGCCATTACCTGTACCTAGTTCACCTTGGGTTGATATTAGTATGGATTTTGTGCTTGGTTTGCCTAGGACTAGGAAAGGTAGAGATAGCATTTTTGTGGTTGTTGATAGGTTTAGTAAGATGGCACATTTTATTCCATGTCACAAAGCTGATGATGCCAAAGTTGTGGCTGATTTGTTCTTTAGAGATGTTGTTCGTTTACATGGGGTGCCTCGGACAATTATTTCTGATAGAGATACTAAGTTTTTGTCCCATTTTTGGCATGTGTTATGGAGTAGATTATGAACTAAGCTTTTGTTTTCTACTACTTGTCATCCACAAACAGATGGGCAAACTGAAGTAGTGAATCGTACACTTGGTACGTTGTTGAGAGCTTTAGTGGGGAAGAATTTGGTCACTTGGGAAGATTGTTTACCTTTCATTGAATTTGCTTATAATCGTTCAATTCTTTCTTCTACAGGTTATTCGCCATTTGAGATTGTTTATGGTTTTAATCCACTAACTGTACTTGATCTTGTTCCTTTGCCTTTACATGAGCTTGCTAGTTTGGATGGTGAGAAGAAGGCTGATTTGGTAAAGTCTTTGCATGAAAAGGTTCGAGCAAATATAGAGAAAAAGAACAAGTCATATGCTGATAGGGCAAATAAGGGACGAAAGAAAATGGCATTTGCTCCTGGCGATTGGGTTTGGGTACACTTCCGAAAGGAGAGGTTTCCAAATCAAAGGAAGAGTAAGCTTGATGCACGTGGTGATGGTCCATTCCAAGTATTGGAGAAAATTAATGACAATGCATACAAGATCGACTTGCCTGGTGAGTATGGTGTTAGTGCTACTTTTAATGTGACTGATTTATCTCCTTATGATGATGCAGATTTGAGGACAAATCTTTTTAAAGAAGGGGAGAATGATGTAAACCAGCATGGCAAGGATCCTTTGGTGCTACAACAAGGACCATTGACAAGGAATAAAGTAAGGAAGTATGGCGTCACTCTTGGATTGCATGTTCAAGACTTTGTTACAAGGGAGGTGACTGAATTAGCAATAAACAAGTGCAGTATGGAGCTGGAAGACCAACAAAGGCTGATTGTGATGCTGAATGTTTATATGGAAGATAAGGCTTTAAAAATAGGCTAGAGGAGCAAGAAAGGAGTAAGGAAGGCAGCCCACATGCAAGCACATGGGCCTTGGATGAAATTAGGTTTTTTGGGACCACTTTTGTCACATGGGCAGCCTATTCTTTCATGCACATGGGCTGTGTTCACACCCATGCACATGGGATGTGGTTCCCTTCTTTCCTTAGTTGGTTAGGATGATATTTTCCTTATTTAACAAGGATCCTTCTTTCCTTAGTTGGTTAGGATGATATTTTCCTTATTTGACAAGGATCCTTCTTTCCTTAGTTGGTTAGGATGATATTTCCTTATTTGACAAGGATTTTGACTTTGTAATTTTCCTTTTTTTCACTAGGATTAGGATAGTTATGAATTTTAATTTGTTTTTCTATAAATAGGGCCTTATTTTCTTGTAAGAGGAACTTTTTGACAAAAATTATATTCAGATTGCTTTTTATGCAAATTTCGGCCATCTTTGAGAGAGTGAGAGATTTTGCTTCTTTCATTGATTGCATCACGAATCAGACTAACTTATCAATTTTGATTGTGGCATTCTTCTGATCCGTCCTTCCAAATCCTTCCGTCATTAGTGTTCTTACTTCGCTAAGCATTGGGTGCTATAGAGGGTGGTTTATCCTTGTTCTTGGATTCCTATATCGAAGCATGCGTTGGGGTTTGTGGCCTTCATTGCCAAAGGGTTTCGCGTCAGATGTAATTCAATTATGTTAGCAATCTCTCTATTTAGCCCACACAAAAATTGAGCCATGGTGATTTCTGGATCCTCCTCTATATTAGTTCTACTCATGATCATCTCCATTTATTTATGGTAATCCTCCACTGACATGGATCCTTGAGTTAATGCTGTAATTTTTGGTGAAGCTCCCTATAGTAGTAAGATGGTACAAATCTCTTTCTCATCACAGTTTTCATTTCAGCCCAAGTAGTGATGGTTCTTTCCCCATTTCTCCTCTTGGAAATCATCAATTGATCCCACCACATTAGTGCATAATCTGTGAATTCAATTGCTGCAATTTTAACTTTCTTCATTTCACTATAATTATGATAATCAAACACCAACTCAACTTTTCTTTCCCATTCAAGATAAGTTTCAGCATCATTTCTCCCCTTGAATGATGGTATCTTCATTTTTATGGAAGATATGTTACTGTCCCTTTGTTGAGGTCTTCTTTGAGCAATTGATCCCTCACTTTCTTCATCATCTTCTCTTTCTACCTCATCATCATTTATCATGTTTCCTCTCCCTCTATTCTGCCCCCTTCGATTAGTATCATTCCATTGCCTTTGCATTATGTTGTCTACATCACCTCTCATGTTGTTTATGGCCAAATCAAACCTTTCAAATCTCCTTTGCATTGCCTCTAACATGAAGGCTATGTCATTTATGGTCATATCACATTTTTCACTTCCTTAATTTGACATGGTGTAAGAAGAACCTACAAGAAAATGTTAGCAAAGAAAATTTCCTCACCTCACTCCCTTACGTGTTTCACTCAAGATCAGATTGTCACTCCTCTTGTATTTCACTCAAAACTTGGTCCTTTTTATCTCTCAATTCTTCTTTTATCAAGTTGAATTTCAGAACTGAATCCACTTAAATCAAGTAAAAGAAGTTTTGATTTAAAGATTCTACAAGGAACCTAATGAACAAAATGAATTCAGCAATTCTAGAAGCAATTTAATTTTGAACAACAAGAACTGAAAGTTAACACAAGAAGCAAAAAGTATTTGTGTTAATCAAACCAAAGTAACTATGATTGAGAATTAGCTACTTAATGCATACAAGATGATACGAACCAGCCACGAGGTAAGGATCCATTGGTGCTTCCAAATGGGCCATTGACTAGGAGCAGAGCTAAGAAGTTTGGAGCAGCTATGGGATTGCATATTCAAGATCAAATTTCAAAGGAAGTGACTGAAATGGCAATGGAAAAGTGCACAATAGAGCTTGAAGAAGGCACACCAAAGCTGATTATGATGCTTAGTGTGAATATGGAAGCTAAAGGCTAGGTAAAGAGGTCCAACGTGCAAGAAAGGTCCATGGGGGTTCATATACAGCCTTGGAAAGTAATTTAAGGCCCATGGACAGCCCAAATAGTGTGGGGCGTGTTCTTATTTTGAAGGGTTTTAGTTTGGCCGTTTTGTTTACTTTATATTTTCCTTAGTGGGTTAGGATGTGTGGTTTCCTATTTAGTTATTTCAGAATATTAATTTATTTCCATACTTTATATTTTCCTTAGTTCCCATTAGAATTAGGGATTTGGATTTTATTGGCCTTTTAGTATAAATAGGGCCTTATTTTTCTTGTAAGCACACTTTTTTTTTGACAAATTATGCTCAATTTTCTTATTGAAAATTTCGGCCATCATAGAATAAGAGTGGATTCTCTTTTTCTTTTGATTGCATCAAGAATTAGATTTACTTGTCAATTTTGATTGTGGCATTCTTCTAATTCGAGCTTCCTAAATCCTTCCGTTATAAGTGTTCGTGCTTTGCTAAGCAATTGGGTGCTTTAGAAGGTGGTTTTTCCTTCGTTCTTGGTTTTCTTCTATCAATCGTGCATTGGGGTTTGAGGCCTTCATTGCCATAGGGTTCCACGTCACAAGAAACAAGAGGTATTGAAAGAATGAAACTAAGAATACAAAGAAAAATAATTTTGGATACTAAAAAAAAATAGAATTTAAATCACTCCAATGAGTAATCTGAATATACAACCTAAATCTATTCCCAATGCAAGATATGCTCTAAATATCAGATTTTAAATGCTAAATGGATGCATAATGAGGAGTTGATGTAATTTGATCAAATATAATAAGGCAGCAAGCTGTTAATGGTATAAATATGCAAAAAATCTCAAAAACTTGTGTAGAAAAATATTGGACAGAAACAGGTACGACTTTTTTTTATCTTAAGGAAGTTGAATCTGATTCTCTCTCTTTTTTTTTTCCTTTTGATCTTTTCCTTCTTTTTTTTTTGAACTTTCAGTAAACAAGGATAGAAATTGAAAAGATAAACAAAAATCCACAGATTTGAAGAACAAGAACAAGGTGCAACTAGAACAGAAAATGAAGAGACAGAAACTGAATCTGGTTCTTTTTTTTTCTTTTTTTTCCTTTGGATAATTAAAACATAAAAGATACCTAGAGATTTATCTTCAAGCCAAAGCTCTTATACCAAATGATGCAGCCGGGCTAAGCACTTCCCAGGAGGTCACCCATCCTGGTACTGACCCTACACTAGCACGATTAACCGGAAAGAATGCTAACCATTTCTACCAAAAGCTTAAGCTGCCAGCAGAGGCGCACCCATTTCCTTTATTTGGATCAAACATGAGCTCACCAGTCTCTTTCAACTTTATGTGTGATGCGGACCTTTAGCAATGATGGCAGCAAACCCAACGTATAACAATGGTAGAGAACTCCTTAAAACTTGATAATCACCTCCTAAGGAACCCAACGCCTATAAAGAGACGCAAACTCACTATGATTGAAGGATTTAGTTGGTAAGAAGAAGGAAAATGCCACAACTCTTGTTAATAAATAAACCTAATTCTTGATGCAAAGAAATAATTAAAGAATCAACTCTAATCTCTCTCACACGAAAATTCACAAGAAGAACTTGTAGAAGAATTCGAAAAATTTTATTAATTGTTGTATATGAAATTCGGCCTAAAAGTGCCCTTAAATAAGGGTTACAAAATTCCTAATTGCATATGGAAAATTAAGACTAAAACATTCCTAATTGCATAAGGAAAACATTAAGTATGGAAACAAAATCATAATCCACTAAGGAAAATATAAAGTATGGAAACAACCAAACTAATCCCTTCAACATAAGAAATGCCCCACACTATTTGGGCTGTCCATGGGCCTTAAATTACTTCCCAAGGCTTTATATGAACCCCCATGGACCTTTCTTGCATGTTGGACCTTTCTTTAGCTAGCCTTTAGCTTCCACACTAAGCATCATGATGTGAGCCTGCCTTGCTGGGATTTAATTCCTAAGGAAGCTCAAACTACGGATCGTCTCCAAAACATAAGAACACCAACCAGCACCTTCAACCCAACACCAACTTGTGATGTAAAACTGAAGCTATATGGCTGGAAACCAAAGATTCAAGACCCAACCCCAACTTGTGAAGGAAAAACCTTGAATATAAGTTAAGACCTAGCAAACTTGGTTATTTTTGCAAGGATTCGTGCAAGTTCTAACCAGAACTCAAAAGAAGGCTAAAAACCTCTCAAGCTCTCAAAAATGGAGAGAAAACTCAGAATATTCATTAAGTTCAAAGTCTGCCATTACATCTGTTTTTAAAGACTTAAAGAAAGCATAAAACAAGTGAAATGATGGAAAAATACAAATATAATGGTGTGGTTACATAAAACAAATTGGGCAGCCATATAGCTTGTCTCCCACTAGCTTTTAAAAGGCTTCTTTGACTCCCAATGTGAGTTTCAGCCACTCTTAATATATGGGCATCCAATGGTACGTGAATGGTATGTATTTAGCTCCTAAAGGTATAATGATGGATGCCAATATGTATTCTAACTCCTTTGGGTCAATTGGCCTCTTGGGTAGATTGCAATTTGGACACGTGCAACCAAATAGCTTCTTTGCTCTTATTTTCTTCAAGTCTTAATGTTCCAATTGTATTGAGAACATATAGATGTTTGGAAACTAATCCTTGAAGTTTTCTTGCCATTGATCGAGTAACAGGTCCTTGGTGTTGTATGCTAGCAATCAGATCCTCATCATCCTCTCCCTCTTCAAAAGAATTCATCCTCGAATCTTCATCATCTGCATAGTAAGGAGCAAGATCAGAAACATTAAAAGTTGCACTTACACCATACTCACCTGGTAGATTAATCTTGTAGGCATTATCATTAATCCTTTCGAGTACTTCAAATGGTCTATTACTTCTCGGCTGTAATTTTGATTTCCTTTGTGTAGGAAACCTTTCTTTTCACAAATGAACCCATACCAGATCACCAGGCTGGAACACCATCTTTTTCCTTACTTTGTTTAATTTGGTTGCTCTATTCTCATTAATCTTCTCCATTTGTTGCTTGGCCCTTTGATGCATTTACTTCACCAATTCAGCTTTCTTTTTAATATCAAAACTAGTAAGCTCATTAGTAGGAAGAGGCAACAAATCTAATGGAGTAAGTGGATTAAAACCATAGACAAGCTCAAAGGGTGAAAATCCAGTGGATGAATGCATTGATCTATTAAATGCAAATCAATAAATGGTATGCATTCCTCCCATGTCTTCAAATTTTGTTTAATCATGGTACGAAGAAGAGTACCCACAGTCCTATTAACAACTTCCGTCTGCCCATCTGTTTGCAGATGGCATGTAGTAGAGAAACAAAGCTTTGTACCTAACTTTCCCCATAGGACTTTCCAAAAATGACTCAAAAATTTTACATCTCAATCACTTACTATGGTCCTAGGAATACCGTGCAATCTCACTACTTCTCTAAAGAACAAATCAGATATATGGCATGCATCATCAGTTTTATGACATGGAATGAAATGTGCCATTTTAGAAAATCTATCAACCACAACAAATAAACTATCATGACCCTTTTTTGTCCTAGGTAGCCCCAAAATAAAGTCCATAGATAAGTCTACCCAAGGTTCACTAGGTACACTTAAAGGCATATACAAACCATGTGGTCTTACTTTGGACTTTGCTTTCATACATGTCACACATTTAGCACAAAATTTCTCTACATCTTTCCTCATATGTGGCCAATAAAAATGTTCATTCAAAATTTCTAATGTTTTAGCCACCCCAAAATGTCTCATTAAACCTCCCCCATGTGACTCTCTTACAAGCAATCATCTTATAGAGCTATTTGGAACACAAAGTAGTTTCTCTCTAAATAAGAAACCATCATGCCTATAAAATTTTTCAAAGGCAGCATTTTCACAAGAGGCATATATTTGTGCAAATTCAGAGTCATGCTTATACAATTCTTTCATATGCTCAAATCCTAGAAGTCTAGCATCAAGCATAGAGATTAGGGCATACCTCCTAGATAAGGCATCAGCAACAACATTTTCTTTTCCTTGCTTATATTGAATCACATATGGAAACGCTTCAATAAATTCACTCCATTTGGCATGGCGTTTATTCAGCTTGCTTTGTCCTTTCAAGTATTTTAGTGATTCATGATCACTATGAATAACAAACTCCTTTGGCCAAAGATAATTCTGCCACGTCTCCAACGCCCTAACTAATGCATACATCTCCTTGTCATAAGTAGAGTAATTCAAAGGAGCTCCACTTAGCTTCTCACTAAAGTATGCAATTGGTCTTCTTTCCTGCATCAAAACAGCACCTATACCCACTCCGGAAGCATCACATTCAACTTCAAAAGTCTTAGAAAAATCAGGTAATGTAAGTAATGGTGCAGAACATAATTTTCTTTCAGTAATCTAAATGCATGCTCCTATTCCTCATTCCATCTGAACCCTACATTTTTCTTCACTATTTCATTCAATGGGGCTGCAATTATGCTAAAATCTCTAACAAACCTCCTATAAAAACTAGCAAGACCATGAAAACTCCTAACATCAGTCACGGATTTTGGTGTAGGCCATTCTTTGATGGCTTTTACCTTATCCTCATCAACCTCAATTCCTTTCCCACTCACTACAAATCCTAAGAAAATGACTTTTTTCATGCAGAATGTACATTTCTTTAAATTTGCATACAATTTCTCTTTCCTAAGAACTTCAAGCACACATCTTAAATGCATTAAATGATCATTTAAACTTTGACTATACACTAAAATATCATCAAAATACACAACAACAAACTTTCCAAGAAAAGCACGTAAGACATGATTCATTAATCTCATGAAAGTACTAGGTGCATTACTTAGTCCAAAAGGCAAGACTAACCATTCATACAAACCATATTGAGTCTTAAAAGATGTTTTCCATTCATCTCCTAATCTCATTCTTATTTGATGATAACCACTTTTAAGATCAATTTTCGAAAATATACATGCACCATGCAATTCATCAAGCATATCATCAAGTCTAGGGATTGGATGTCTATATTTTACAGTGATTTTGTTGATGGCGTGACAATCTACACACATTCGCATTGATCCATCCTTTTTGGGTACCAAAAGTACCGGTACAGCGCATGGACTCATGCTCTCTCTGACATGACCCTTTGCAAGTAATTCTTCCACCTGTTTTTGTAAGTCTTTGGCCTCTTGAGGATTGGTTCTATATGCTGGCCGATTCAGAATTACAGCTCCAGGAACAAAATCAATTTGATGTTCTATTCCTCCGATAGGTGGTAGTCCGCTAGATACTTCATTGGGAAAGACATCTTCAAATTCATGCAACAAAGTCAATGCAACACTAGGAATAGGAGGATCAAGGTCAGTTACATTAAGAAAAGCTCCCTTACATAGTAAGAGTAGCATCACATTATTTGAAGAATAGGCTTGCCTCACATCTTTTCCCCTAGCAACTAAACTTACTTTCTTCTCACAACTCTCATTTTTATTGTAGATTTTTTTCTTTTTCTCATTTTCTTTTTCTTTCTCTTTTTTTATTCTTTGTTTTTCCTCTTGCTCTTTTCTTTCTCTCACTCTCTTTTCAAATTCTTTTTGCATTTTCTCTTCCATGGCAGCTTGTATTCATTTTTGGTCTTCAAAGGCCTCCATCGGTGTCAAAGGTGCAAGTGTCAACTTTCGACCTTCAAAATCAAAAGAGATGACTAGCATGCATAGGAACAACATCACATAACACTTCATCCTTATACCTCCCAATGGAAAATGTTAGCAGCACTTGCTTAGTCACCCTAACTTCACCACAATCATTAAGCCATTGCAACCTATATGGCTTAGGATGTTTTGCAGTAGGGAAATCAAGTTTTTCCACTAGTAGAGTACTAGCCACATTCACGCAACTTCCACTATCTATTATCATGCTACAAACTCTATCTTTAACTAGACACCTAGTATGAAAGATATTTTCTCTTTGTAGCTCATCACCATCATCTGCCTTTACTTGGGTATTTAAAGCACGCATAACAACTAGAACGTTACCATGTACAACATGCTTTACATCACTATCATCACCCATAGGTTGAATGTCATCACTCGAATCAACATTAACAGCCTCATCATCTTCAGATTCTATCTCTCCACTTGGCCTCATCACCATTGCCCTTTTATTTGGACATTGTGCAGCATAATGTCCCTTGCCTAAGCATATAAAATATTGGATGTCTCTAGTTCTTCCGCTGGAGTTCATTGGTGCCTTACCCTTATCAATCACAATGGGTTTTTTCTCCAGCCTTGTTTCCCTCTTTCTTCTCCTTTGAAACAAATTTACTCTCACTAGATTCCCCTTTCTTCCAATTTGGCTTCCATGGAACATTGTTGTAGAATTCATTCCCATACCCGATCTGGTTGTTTTCTTCTTCTTGAGTTATTTTTCTACCGTGATTGCCATATTTAACATATCATCAAGCTCCACATAATGATGCAGCTCCACTATGTCGGCAATTTCATCTTTCAGCCCATGTAGGAATCGTGCCATAGTTGCTTCCCTTTCTTCTTCTATATTAGCTCGTATCATAGCCATTTCCATTTCTTGAAAATTTTCTTCCACACTTTTATTGCCCTGCACCGGCCCTTGTAATCTTTGATGCAACTCTCTATAGTAGTGTTGTGGAACAAATCGATCTCTCATGACCTGTTTCAACTCATCCCAAGTCTGCACTCCTCTCATGCCATTTCTTCTTCGTTTAGTGAGTAATTGATCCCACCAAACTAATGCATAATCAGTAAACTCTACCACAACAAGTGTCACCTTCTTTTGCTCACTATAGTTGTGGCAATCAAAGATGAGTTCGGCCTTTCTCTCCCATTCCAAATATGCATCTGGATTTGCTTTGCTTTGGAATGATGGAATTTTCATTTTAATTCCATTAACGTTGCTGTCTACTCTCCCTCTCCCTCTTGCATTTTCCGTAGTTTCTTGCCTAATATTTCTGCCACCACCTCTACCACCCATATTACCTCTCATATATCTTGGTCTAATAACATCATCAAGTGCAACAGATTGCTGCCCATCATCATCATCAAGATTATCTTCATCTACATCCTCCAAGTCATTGAAAACTGGCAAATCATTTAGTCCAGCGCGCCTACCTCTATTCTGCCCCCTATTTGTGTTTTGCTCCCTATGAAAATTATCTTGTTCATCCCTTCCTAAATTCCTTTGATTTGTAGAGCTTGCTTGCTGCAATTCTTCAATTTGCTTTGAGTGTTTTTCCATCTGTTCTCTAATATCAACAAACAACACATTATCCTTTGAAATTGAGATTGCAATGCCTTAAGAACATAAGAAGTGATACGGAACCTCCAAGAATAAGCCTGAGAACCCCTTGATTTCGAACCCCCACAGCATTAACTTGAAAACCCCTAGTCGAATTCGGTACAACCCCCAAGGATTAGGTTAGATTTCATATTACCTTGAATTGATCAAAGATCCAAGATTTCGAAACAAGTCAGTTCCTAAATCCCATATTCGAAACACTCCACAAGAAAGTTGATCAAACTACTTGAATGTTTCTGAAGCATGTATTCAAGCAAGAACACAAAGATAAAAGCAATTCGGCTTTAGGTTAATTAATTCGTTCACAACTTCAAAACTGATGTCTTACAACCCTAAATGAGATATAAATAGCTAAACCCTAATTAGGGTTATTAAGTAGCGTTTGGCTTTCTAATCAAATTTTAAGAAATAATAAAGTAATCAAAGTCCTAATTTAATACCAAACAAACAGGGCCCTTACTTTTTAAATGAGCATAACTAGTGGGCCTTAATACATATTAATTACAAGCCTCATTCGTGAATTACAACTTGTAGCAAGTTGTAATTGACTTCCTTTGGTCTTGTCTCCAAGCTTGTAATTCCTTGCAAAACATAGTTAGCCAAATTCACCAAATGTTGCAAATGGCAAATTAGTGCTTGCTGAATTTTTTTGGCTCGCGATCTAGTTATAGGACCTTGTGGCAGAATAATTGGATTGATGATCTCCTCAACTTGGTCCTCACGTCCTAGGCCTTGCTCGTCCTTGTGGTGTGCTCGTTGTTCCACAACAAGAAGCTTCTGGCTCCTCTTGGGGCTGGTTGCTCTCTCGATCACTATCTCGTTTTGTTGACATACTGATTTCTGCAAAACAAATGTTAGAAATATTCTCTCTCACACTCCCTCACGTGTTTCACTCTAATATGGTAACACTGAATCTGTGTTTCACTCAAACTTTGGCTTTTACCCTCTAACAATCTCACCACTCTATGCCTTTTTTTCTTCACTCACTTCAGCCCCTTTCAAGTTCTAGCAAGAACTTAATATTTCCTCAACTAAATAACTAAATTACAAGGTTTAAAACACATTCAAGAATGGAACAAGAGTAAAACAAGCTGGAAAAAAAAAACAGAATATCTGATATTTGAAACCTAAAGACGAAAGACACTGAAATTTTAGACAAACATTACTAAAGGGAAGAATTTGACAAAACTGGATTTAGGACAATATATTGAGACAAAATGGAAGAAGAAAAAAAATGAATTTTTAGGTCTTTTATGAAATGTTTATGTTCTGGACCCAAAAATGGCTAACTAGCGGTAATATATGGACAACCAAGCAAACGAATGAATTTTGACATGAAATTTAATATGTAGGCTTAGCTAAATATCTAAAACATGCCTGTAAAATTTGAAAGGATTTGGACATGTTCACATACACGTTCACTTTTGGACACAAACCTAGCTAAATTGGCTGTAATATATGGATAACTAGGCAAATGGAGGAATTTTGACTTAAAATTTGATTTCCAAGCTAAGTTTAGCATCTAAAACAAGCATATAAAATTTGAGAAGATTTGGTTATGTGCAAACCCAACTTCAGTTTCTAACCCACTAGCAAATTTGAGAGATTAGTTGCTGTTTTCTCTTCTTTTTTTTTTCTTTTCTTTTCTGTTCTTTCTTTCTTTTTTTTTTTTAATTAATCCAGCAACAACATTAAGGAAGAAGGACTAAAAAAAACAAGAAAGCATACAGCTTGTAGAAATTAAACTAATGGCAGAAAATGACTCAAAGGAAGACAATATTTTTTTTTGACATAAACAAGAAGGAATGATGCTAAAAACCTGATTTAGAGAGCCTAAGCTTTGATACCAAATGATGTGAGCCTGCCTTGCTGGGATTTAATTCCTAAGGAAGCTCAAACTACGGATCATCTCCAAAACATAAGAACACCAACCAGCACCTTCAACCCAACACCAACTTGTGATGTAAAACTGAAGCTATATGGCTGGAAACCAAAGATTCAAGACCCAACCCCAACTTGTGAAGGAAAAACCTTGAATATAAGTTAAGACCTAGCAAACTTGGTTATTTTTGCAAGGAATTCGTGCAAGTTCTAACCAGAACTCAAAAGAAGGCTAAAAACCTCTCAAGCTCTCAAAAATGGACAGAAAACTCAGAATATTTATTAAGTTCAAAGTCTGCCATTACATCTGTTTTTAAAGACTTAAGGAAAGCATAAAACAAGTGAACTGATGGAAAAATACAAATATAATGATGTGGTTACATAAAACAAATTGGGTAGCCATATAGCTTGTCTCCCACTAGCTTTTAAAAGGCATGGGCAGCCATATAGCTTGTCTCCCACTAACTTTTAAAAGGCATCTTTGACTCCCAATTTGAGTTTCAGCCACTCTTAATATATGGGCATCCAATGGTACGTGAATGGTATGTATTTAGCTCCCAAAGGTATAATGATTGATGCCAATATGTATTCTAACTCCTTTGGGTCAATTGGCCTCTTGGGTAGATTGCAATTTGGACATGTGCAACCAAACAGCTTCTTTGCTCTTATTTTCTTCAAGTTTTAATGTTCCAATTGTATTGAGAACATATAGATGTTTGGAAACTAATCCTTGAAGTTTTCTTTCCATTGATCGAGTAACAGGTCCTTGGTGTTGTATGCTAGCAATCAGATCCTCATCACATCATAATCAGCTTTGGTGTGCCTTCTTCAAGCTCTATCTCCATCTTCTTGAATGATAATTCTTGAAGCTCTTTGGAAATCTCTTCTTGAATATGCAAAGCCATACTAGCTTGATATCTCTTTGCCTTGCTCCTAGGGATTGGTCCACTTGCTAGCTTCAAGGGATCCTTTCTTGCATCATTCTTCCCCTCTTCAAAAAGATTTGTCCTCAAATATCCTTTAAAGTGCATATGCCACTACATTGTCTTTACCTTGCTTGTATTTGATCACATAAGGAAATTTCTCAATCTTCACAACCCATTTTGCATGTCTTTTATTCAACTTGCCTTGCCCTCTCAAATGCTTCAATGATTCATGGTCTGAATGGATCACGAATTCCTTGGGCAGCAAATAATGCTCCCATACTTCCAATGCTCTCACCAAAGCATATAGCTCCTTGTCATAAGTTGAATAATTCAGCTTTTCTCCATTAAGCTTTTCACTATAGTATGCAATGGGCTTCTTCTCCTGCCTCAAAACAGTTCCAATACCTACACCAGAAGCATCACATTCAATTTCAAAAGTAGAATCAAAGTTAGGTAAAGCTAAAACGAGTGTAGTAGAAAGCTTCTCTTTCAAAGCATCAAATGCTTCTTGTTGCTCCTTGCCCCAAATGAATCCCACTTCTTTCTTGATTATGCTAGTCAAGGGGGCTGCCAATGTAGAGAAATTATGGACAAATCTCATATAGAAGCTTGCCAATCCGTGAAAACTCCTCACTTCTGTCACACTTGAAGGATTCGGCCACTCTTGGATAGCTTTCACCTTCTCTTGATCAACTTCAATTCCCTGCATACTTACAACAAAACCAAGAAAAACAACCCTATCTAGACAAAAAGAACACTTCTTAAGCTTAGCATAAAGGTTTTGCTCCCTAAGGATTTCAAGCACTTTCCTAACATGTTTAACATGTTCTTCCTCAGTTTTGCAATAAATCAGAATATCATCAAAGTAAACTACCACAAACTTACCTAAATAAGCTCTCAAAACATGGTTCATTAATCTCATGAAAGTACTAGGTGCATTAGATAAACCAAAAGGCATAACTAACCATTCATACGAACCATATTTTATTTTAAAGGCAGTCTTCCATTCATCTCCAGGCTTCATGCGAATTTGATGATAGCCACTCATAAGATCAATCTTTGTGAAATATTTCGCCCCATGCAATTCGTCCAACATGTCATCAAGTCTAGGAATGGGATGTCTATACTTCACAGTAATCTTGTTCACAGCCCTACAATCAAGACACATCCTCCAAGAACCATCTTTCTTGGGTACTAATAAGACTGGAATGGCACAAGGACTAAGGCTCTCGCGAACCAAGCCTTTCTCCAAAAGCTCTTCAACTTGTCTTTGCATCTCTTTTGTCTCCATAGGATTGCTCCTATATGCTGGCCGGTTTGGAATTGTAGAACCGGGTATGAAGTCAATTTGATGTTCAATCCCTCTTAATGGTGGCAAACACTAGGAAGGTCTTCAGGAAACACATCCTCAAAATCCTGCAACAAAGACACAAAACTAGAAGGTAAAGAATCAAGAGATTCTTCACTGTCAGCAAGTAACGATTCTTTATACATAATAATGAGTACAGGCTGCCCTACATCTATCTCTCTTGCTCTTGCATAAAAAGTATGTTTTGCTTATTCTCCTTGCTTATTTTCTCTCACCAATGGGCCATTTATTTGTTTGCTTACTTTCTTTTGACTCTCAGCCTCTTTTCCCTTTCTGCACTCACTCACTTTATTATTTTCTCTTTCCCTACCCTTAGAATTACCCTTGGGTGTTGAAGAAACATCATTGGCCGAATTTGAACCCCCTTGGTTCTTACTGGCTGAAACTTCTTTCTCCCTCTCTAGCATCCTTTTTTGATCTTCATACACCTCTTGAGGTGATAATGGTGCTAGAACAACCTTCTTTCCTTCATAAGTAAAGGTATACTTATTAGAAAAGCCATCATGTTGTGCCCTTCTATCATGCTGCCATGGTCTTCCTAATAACAAATGTCCAGCTTGCATTGGCACTATATCACACAAAACCTCATCTTTATACCACCCAATGGAGAATGGTACCTTGACTTGCTTCAACACTTTTACTTCCCCAGCGTCATTGAACCATTGCAACTTGTAAGGATTGGGATGTTTAAAACAATCTAACCCCAATTTATCCACCATTGTAGTACTAGCACCATTGGTACAAATTCCACCATCAATGATAAGTGTACAAACCTTACCATTCACCAAACACCTAGAGTGGAAAAGATTCTCCCTTTGATCCAAGCCTTCTTCCTTGACTTGAATATTCAAGGCTCTTCTACTAACAAGCATCTCTCCGTGTTCAGCATTCAATACTTGATTCTCCCAAGCCTCTTTATCATATTCGGCCCTATCACCACATTCGGCCTCCTATTCTTCTTCATGTTCAGATTCTGATTCAATTTCCCCTTCATGGGTTGCAATCATCACCCTCTTATTCGGACATTGAGAAGCAATGTGTCCACTTCCCAAACACTTGTAGCATTTAATTTCCCTACTTGGAGTAGGTCTAGAAGGTGTTTCCTTGGCCGTTTTTGCATCCCCATCATTTGGCTTCTTGAAATTAGGATTGTAGGAAGAATTCTTTTGGAAAGAACCCTTGTAATCCCCTTTGTAGGAACCTCCACTCGAACTTGAACCCTTGAAGTTTGAAAAATTTCCACTAGCTTTAGAGTAGCTAGTTTTCGAAATAGCTTTATTCTTCAATCTTCTCTCTATCTTCATGGCCTTTTGAACTAACTCTTCCATTGTATTGAATTCATATATCTCCAATTCATTGGCTATGTTCAAATTCAATCCCCCAAGAAATCGTGACATCTTCTTGTCTTCATCTTCATCAATATTTGCCCTAGCCATGATCATTTCCATCTCTTTGTGGTACTCTTCCACACTTCTTCCACCTTGAACTAGCCTTGCTAGTCTATTGTACAAATCCCGAATGTAGTGAGATGGTACAAATCGTCTTCTCATTAGTTCTTTCAAGGTTGACCATTCAGGAATAGGCCTCATACCTTTCCCTCTTCTATTAGCTTTCAATTGATCCCACCAAAAGGTAGCATACCCTTTGAACTCTACGGCAACCAAAACTGATTTCTTCTCTTCGGTGTAGTTATGGCATTCGAAAATCTGCTCAACTTTCCTCTCCCATTCTATGAACTCTTCTGCATTGTTCTTCCCTTCAAAGGAAGGAATCTTCATCTTGATGGAAGTAAGGTCACCATCAGTGGTAGGTTGATTTCCACCTTCATCTTCATCTTCTACCCTTTCGGCTGCTTCTAGGGCTTCAAGATTTCCTTGCCCTTATCTCCTAAGCACTCTTCTAGCTCGCATTATGGGATTTGGATGTGCGGCTGGCTGCCCTTTTTGCACTTGTTGAATTTGTTGTGCTTGTCGTGCTGCATTCTCTTGCAATCTAGTATCCATCATCTCCATTCGACCAAGCATTGCTGCCAAAGTCTCATTAAGCCTAGCCAAGCTTTCGGCCATAGCTCCTTCTTTGCTAGTCTCTTCTCCTTTTCCAGCCATGTTAACAAACAAACAAACTCAAAGAAAAAAGATTAGTAATAATCGAAATTCACTCAAGTGTTTAGAATTACCTCACTTTTCTTGTCTTCCTTGATTGCACTTTAGAACCAAGCTCACCAATCAACAATTGTCAAGTCGTTCAAGAAACTAGAACCTAAATCCTAGAACTAGATAGAAAACAAGACAAGTATCCGGAGGCAATGCAAGGTAATTTGCACTACACGATATAAAACCAAGTATCGACACAAGCAAATGATACTTAGCGATGTAATGGAATTAAAAGCTAGATAAAGAAATCAGAAACAATGAAGCCAATAAACAAGACAAATTTGGATATAATGAATTAAAAACAACCCACACTTGGCAAGCTGCTTTATGGACCTAATCAATTCTACCCAAAATGCTAGCTTCTAGACTCTAATTCCCACCTAAAACACTCAAATAATATGAATATTAAGGTCTGATTTTCGAATTCCAAAAGCCCCTCAAAAGGTGAAATTTTTCGCCCAAAAAATTTTATTACTTCTCACCCACCTAGATCTGATCCTTAGCACCCAAATAGCAAGAATATCAAACAATTTTTGTTGAGGTGGTTTTTTACTTTTTTTTTTGCTTCCTCTCACTATCCCCTTAATTCGGGACTTAATTTACTTCTAAGGACTTTTTGAAATCTGGACTTAATTTGCAACCCCAGATTCACTCATGACCAAATCAAAATCAAACTTGAACACAAACTCTAGCTTTTGCTTTCTTTCAAGAACTCTAATTCTTGGTTTCGAAATTCTCCAAGAATCCTTTCCTAGGTTTCGTTTTCACCCTAAGAATACCCTCCTTCAATTCGGCCTTGATCAGAATTGATATATGACTTTTTTTCGAAAATTAAAGACTAGACTCTCTAAGAACCCTAAAACGTAGAAATTTAAAAGACCTATATTAACAAACCCTAGAAAGACAAAGTAGATAAAATTTACCTTGTAGCAAGGCTCTGATACCAAATGACGCGGACCCTTAGCAATGATGGCTGCAAACCCAACGTATAACAATGGTAGAGAACTCCTTGAAACTTGATAATCACCTCATAAGGAACCCAACGCCTATAAAGAGATGCGAACTCACTATGATTGAAGGATTTAGTTGGTAAGAAGAAGGAAAACGCCACAACTCTTGTTAATAAGTAAACCTAATTCTTGATGCAAAGAAAGAATTAAAGAATCCACTCTAATCTCTCTCACACGAAAATTCACAAGAAGAACTTGTAGAAGAATTTGAAAATTTTTATTAATTATTGTATATGAAATTCGACCTAATAGTGCCCTTAAATAAGGGTTACAAAATTCCTAATTGCATATGGAAAATTAAGACTAAAACGTTCCTAATTGCATAAGGAAAACATTAAGTATGGAAACAAAATCCTAATCCACTAATGAAAATATAAAGTATGGAAACAACCAAACTAATCCCTTCAACATAAGAAATGCCCCACACTATTTGGGCTGTCCATGGGCCTTAAATTACTTCCCAAGGCTTTATATGAGCCCCCATGGACCTTTCTTGCACTTTGGACCTTTCTTTAGCTAGCTTTTAGCTTTCCACACTAAGCATCATAATCAGCTTTTGTGTGCCTTCTTCAAGCTCTATCTCCATCTTCTTGAATGATAATTCTTGAAGCTCTTTGGAAATCTCTTCTTGAATATGCAAAGCCATACTAGCTTGATATCTCTTTGCCTTGCTCCTAGTGATTGGTCCACTTGCTAGCTTCAAGGGATCCTTTCTTGCATCAATGTGCCACCTTTATCGAACCTGATCCACAACCCTCCAAACCCTCAAACATATCATTCCCTCCCTCTTTAAGGAAGAACTAATGGCTTAAAAGTCTAGGTTTACAGGTATCTAGTCACAATAGCATTAATTGTTCATCCACATCAATAATATACTCTAAATTACTGCCCATAATTCTGAAAACATTGATGGGCAGATTCTACATGCATTTTAGTGTTGGATCACATGTGTCTAGTCACACTAACACTAAACCACATCAATATTATATTCCAAATTCGTGCTAATGCCCATCACCATACTTATGGGCAGATTCTTCATGTCTCTTGGTGAGTTTCTGACTTCCTCTTCATGATCCATCATATTCAGTACAAATTGGTCTCCCTCTTCATTAATCCACCTTTGAATGAAGTGTTGGAACACATGCTGGAGTTTCTTTGATTGTGATCTTGTGATTGGTCCACTTGGCATAATGATATCATCAACATATTTGCTGCCATGTGTAGATTCATCAAGCTTGTTGCTGCCATGTGTAGATTCATCAAGCTTGCTTATAGTTTCCTCATCATCATCTTTGCATCTCCCAATTGCAAAAGAAAACAGAACCTGCTTTGTTACCCTCACCTCTCCACAATCATTCAACCATTGCAGCTTGTAGGGACTAGGATGTTTTGTGCATGCTAATCCTAATTTATCCACAAAATTAGTACTAGCAACATTTGCACAACTACCCCCATCAATGATCATGCTGCACACTTTTCCATTCATAATGCAATGAGTATGAAAAATGTTATGTCTTTGATTACTTTCTTCATCTTTAATTTGCATGTTTAAAGCTCTTCTAATAACCAAAGATTCACCATGGGCAGGATATTCAATGATATGTTCAATTTCCTCTAATGGTGGCATGCTATCATTATCATCATCACTTTCATGTTCACTAGCACTATCAATTTCACCATTATCTCGTATCAACATGATTTTCTTATTTGGACATTGAGATGCTATATGCCCTACTCCTAAACACCTAAAACATTTAATGGTACTATGCTTTTGATTAGAGTTAGATGTTTTAGAGCTAACTTTAGGGTCAGATGGAAATTGTTTTTCCTTTCCTTTCCAGGCAGCTTCCTTCCCTTTAGGATTATCATCTTTCTTTGACCATTTTGAAGTGAAACTAGAGCTAGAATTAGAAAATCTCTTTGCTGCTCCCTTGAGTTTCAGTTGCTTCTCCACTTTCATGGCCATGTGTACCATATCTTCAAGCTCCACATAATGATGTAATTCAATTATGTTAGCAATTTCTCTATTCAGCCCACTCAAAAATCGAGCCATAGTGATTTTTGGATCCTCCTCTATATTAGTTCTACTCATGATCATCTCCATTTCTTTATGGTAATCCTCCATGACATGGATCCTTGAGTTAACCGCTATAATTTTTTGGTGAAGCTCCCTATAGTAGTAAGATGGTACAAATCTCTTTCTCATTACAGTTTTCATTTTAGCCCAAGTAGTGATGGTTCTTTCTCTATTTCTCCTCTTGGAAATCATCAATTGATCCCACCAAATTAGTGCATAATTTGTGAATTCAACTACTGCAATTTTAACTTTCTTCATTTCACTATAATTATAACTGTAATATCCCAACTTATGCCCTAGAAGTTTTAATATTATTGTTGTTTTTATTTGGATTAAGAGTATATGTTAAGTTGATAAGAAAAGAGAATGTTCATATGTTATTTGAAAGAAAAGTGAGGTTTAGAGAAGATGTATATGTAGTGTTTATGGTAATATATATAACATATATGTTGGTCAAATGAAGAGTCAAAGTGATGGTTAAGTGGAAGAAGATATTTTTGGTTGTTATTGAAATTACTATAAAGGGCATGCATGATGAAAAGAAGTTTAACTTTGTTAAAGAGGGCATTTTGGTAATTCTTCTTTTAAAATTGTGTGGTGGAGATTAATAGAGAGTTTGACTTTTATTTTGATCAAATTCTTTTCTTCTTTTCACGTGTGGCCGGCCAACCTAAAGAACAAGAGAGAAAGCAAAGGTTTGATGATATTTTAAGCTCAAATTGAAGAAGCTTCAAGTGATTAAGTGGGAATCCAAGAAGATTCAATATTTTTGGTAAGTCTCTCTTGATTCTCTTAACTTATTTAAGTTGGTTGTGAGTTTGGTTGTGGATATTTGATGGTAAGGTTGTGTTGATTGTCATATGATGAATTTAATTGATTTTGGTGTTGGTTTTGGGTTTGAAGATGATAAGTTAAAAGAGATGTTGATTTTAGGGTTTTGGAAATGGTAAGTAATAAGCTATATTGTGTTATTTTGGATTAGGATTTTGGAAGAAGGTTTTGCTCTAAGTTGAGAAGTGAAGGATTCCTGAAGAAAAGAAAGTGTTTAGAGTGTGTAATTTGTGCTTAAGGTAAGTACAAACTATTTGATTTCAAATATGCATATAATGTTTAAGCTTAACATTCTTTTAATTGTAAATGTGTTGAGGTCTCAAATGTGTTGTTAATGTGTTTTGATAATGTAAATATTGTGATGAGCATGTAAAATAAATGTTGAGGATGTTGATTGAGTTCAATTGAATGAGGTTATGTTTTGTAGGATGTGTTTGAAGTTAACCAAAAGAGATTTTGGCTAGGTTTAGGGTTTTTGCATGAGAGACACGGCCAAAATAAGAAAGAGACACGGCCAAGTTGAATAATTTTAGAGAGACACGGCCAAGTTCAAGGGAGTTTGGCCGTGTTGCATAAGTTTTGGGGAGACACGGCCACAAGCTTGGCCGTGTCCCTTGACAGTGTCTGCTATTGTCTGAATTTGATTGAGAGACATGGCCGTGTCCCTTGCCCGTGTTTGCCACTGCCTAAATTGTTGGTTGAGAGACACGGCCTCAAGCTTGGCCGTGTCCCTCAAGTGTGTTAGCCATTTTGATTTTTCTTTGAATGTTTTGCATTGTTTTGATTCTTCAATGGTTCTTTTTGTATCTAAATCTAAAGATGAACACTATAACATTTCTAAAACAAAGAATGGTCTAAATAAATGTATGTGAATGATTCTATATATGAAAGATATAAATTGTTGTATATGCATATCAATGTTGAATCATGAAATGTGGAATGATATGGTATAAAATATGAAGCCATTGTGATTGGCTATGATGATTCAATTGAATGAAGTAAGGCATGTTGGCCTAGATAATAATGAGAAGTGATAATGGAATTGATAAATGAAATGTTTGTATGTTTAATATGTTGATTCAACTTTCAGAGTTCTGTTTTTGGAGGCATGCCTGTAGTTCACTGGATAGGTGAAATGGGATGGCCCGTAAACCGGTTCCAGTTGATAATGTGAAATGTAATTGGATAGGCGAAATGGGATGGCCCGTAAGCTAATTTCCAATTAATAAATGTGAAATGATTGGATAGGTGAAATGGGATGGCCTGTAAACCGATTCCAAATAATAAATGTATTGATGATTGTAATATAAACCAAAACAGTAACTCTGAACTTTGAATAACATATTAGTGTGGTTTAGGCCCAGGTCTGTCTTGGTTTTTAATGTGAATCATGGAATGAAATGTACACAATACATAATTAAATATGGCTTGAGAAGCTATGTTGAATGATGAACTTGTGGAAATAGAACATGATGTATAAACTTGATTGTATGACATAGACATTCCATCAAAGCATATTGTTATGGTAGTTTGTATTACTAAGCCGTTGACTTAGCGCGTTAGTGTTTAAACGCGCAGGTGATAGAGTTAAACCTGTGGGCTCTTCGAGACCAGTTGAGACTAGTCATTGAAGGATCTATTAGTGGAAGTTAAAGATCAGAGAAGTGCTGCCAATCATGTATATATTCTATGTTTAGTAAACTTTGGTTTATAACTTACTGTATTTGCAAATATTTGTAATAACTTCCGCTGTGAACTTTTAAATATTTTATATATGATGTTTTTTTTTTCTTTTGGAATTTCTTTTAAGTATTTGAGATTTGTTTTACTTATTTTCAAAGTTATGTTTATGTTGTGTATTTTAAATGGTGGCATTTTCTATATTCAGTATACGTATTATACGATCGTTTAAGCATGCTTGGTACGTATACAGTATATAGGGGTGTTACAATTATTTTGGTATCAGAGCCTAGGTTTGAGATTCTCAACCTAGGTTAACTATAAGAAAAAGGAATATTTTGATTTTAAAAGTTGAATTTTGAATAAAATACATGATGATATTGGCAGCTTCTGATCTTTAATAAGGTGTAATCTGCTGTGATTGCAGATATAGGTTTTGATGGACCCTAATTCACGTCAGTCGGTTGAGGGAAGCGCTGAGAGTATAGCTCCCGAAGAGGATAGAGTTGATATAGCTAGTGAGGTCCCTGTTTCTGTGTCTGGGAGACCAGCAGGTGATGAGGTTCCACCAGCTTGGTTCAGGCATATGATTGATGTGATGAGACAGACTCCGGTGCAGCAGCCACCACCACCACTTCAGCCTCAAGTGTCAGTGAGACAGTATGACAAACTAAGGAAGTATGGGGCTGAAGATTTTCTGGGTACCATAGATCCAGCTGTGGCAGAACAGTGGCTAGATAAAGTGCAGAGAATCTTTATTCAGTTGCAAGCCACACCAGAGGAAAAGTTTGATTATGCTAGGTCATTACTGCAAAAGGATGCATATGACTGGTGGAAGACCGTACCACATGCCACTGATGATCCACCCACATTGACCTATGCTGATTTCCTTAGAGAATTTGAGTTGAAGTATACTCCTAGGGAGTATAAAGATATGAAGAAAATGGAGTTTTTGAGTTTAAGACAAGATCATCGGACAGTAACTGAGTATGAGGTGGAGTTTATTCGGCTAAGTCATTATGCGGGAGGTATTATATCCGATGATATTGACAGATGCAGGAGGTTTGAGGAGGGATTGAGGCCCTCAATTATGTGTCATGTGGCTGGCTCCAGGTATCAGGATTTCTCCCAGCTAGTTGCAGCAGCTAGGAGTGTAGAGAGAGCCTAGGCCATAACATCAGCTGCTTCTGTGGAGGAGGTTAGAGTGAGAAGGCCCCAGTTTGAGGCAGGATCTTCATCAGTGAAGAGGGGCAGAGGAAGCTTTATTCCCAGAGTTGGGAGGAGTCAGAGGCCGGCTAGTAGGTCATCACAGTATCAGAGACCGAGATCGAGACCTACAGCTTCTGTGGCTAGTGCACCGACTCCAGTTTTTCAGAGATCCACACCACCGGTATGTGAGCTTTGTGGTAAGATTCATGTGGGTGCTTGTCGGAGGGTTGGTGGATCAGGGGTATGCTTTCGTTGTGGATCGCCTGACCATTTCATTAGAGAGTGTCCTGAGATGCAGGAACAGAGGTCAGTGTATTCTACAGCTTCACGGCAGAGTTTTAGCAGAGGAGGTAGAGGAGGCAGAAGTTTTGGTAGAGGAGGTAGATCTGGGTTCAGCCAGAGGGGAGGATCTTCATCTAGAGTTAGTAGATCAGAGGAGACTGGACCTTCCCAGAGAGTTTATGTAATGCAGAGGCAGCCAGATGCTTCAGCTGTCATTGCTGGTACTTTTTCTTTATTTGGCATTTCTGTTCTTGCTTTAATTGATCCGGGATCTACTCATTCATATCTTAGTGCATCCGTGTTGCCTGTGTCTGAATTGCATGCTGAGTCCCTAGGATTTGATGTCTTGGTGACAAATCCTTTAGGGCATAGTGTGATTGTTAGTAGGGTGCACCGAGATTGTGCAATTATGGTTCAGGGCGAAAAGTTTTCGGGTGATTTGATTGAAATGCCATTTAAAGAGTATGATTTGATTTTTGGTATGGACTGGTTGTCTAGACATGGAGCAGTGGTAGATTGTAAGAAAAAGTGTGTTACTTTGAGAACTAGTGATGATAGAATTGTGATGGTATCAAGCGAGCTGAGGCAGCTTGCATCCTTGTTGATTTCAGTTGTTTTATCTAGGAAGTTGATTAGGAAAGGGTGTGATGCCTATCTCGCTCATGTTTTGGATACCAGAGTGATAGGTTCTCAACTTGATAGCATTCCCACAGTTTCAGAGCTTTCAGATGTTTTTCCTGAGGAGTTGCCAGGATTGCCTCCTGAGAGAGAGGTGAAATTTGGTATTGATTTATTGCCAGGTACCACTCCTATCTCTATTACTCCTTATAGAATGGCACCTATTGAATTAAGAGAGTTGAAGGTGCAATTACAGGAGTTGTTGGATAAGGGATTCATTCACCCTAGTGTTTCGCCATGGGGAGCTCCTGTTCTGTTTGTTAAGAAGAAAGATGGTACTATGAGATTGTGTATCGATTATAGGCAATTGAACAAGGTAACTATTAAGAATAAATATCCTTTGCTTAGAATTGATGATCTCTTTGATCAATTGAAGGGAGCAGCTGTGTTTTCCAAGATTGATTTGAGATCGGGGTACCATAAGTTGCGGGTCAGAGTTGAGGATGTGCCTAAGACAGCTTTCCGTACAAGGTATGGGCATTATGAGTTTTTAATGATGCCTTTTGGTTTGACAAATGCACCTGCCGCTTTTATGGATTTGATGAATAGGGTGTTTAGGCCCTATCTGGATCAGTTTGTGGTAGTCTTCATTGATGATATTTTGGTGTATTCGCGTGATGAAGAAGAGCATGACAAGCATTTGCGGATTGTGTTGCAGATTTTAAGAGAGAAGTAATTATATGCTAAACTGTCAAAGTGTGAATTCTGGATTGATCAGGTAGCTTTTCTTGGTCACATAGTTTCAGCAGATGGTATTAAAGTTGATCCAAGTAAAGTTGAAGCCATTATGAATTGGAGTCCACCAAAGTTTGTGACGGAGGTCAGAAGTTTTCTGGGTTTGGCAGGCTATTATCGACGTTTTGTAAAAGGTTTTTCTTTGATAGCTACTCCACTTACCAGATTACTTCGAAAGGGAGTGAGATTTGTGTGGACGGATCAGTGTCAAGATAGTTTTGAGCAGTTGAAAGAAATGTTAACTCAAGCACCTGTTCTTACTTTACTTGTGGAAGACAAACCATATGTGATTTATAGTGATGCTTCACATAATGGTTTGGGTTGTGTGCTGATGCAATAAGGTAAGGTGATAGCTTATGCTTCTCGACAATTGAAGCCGCATGAACTTAACTATCCGACACATGACTTGGAATTAGCAGCCATTGTGTTTGCATTGAAGATTTGGCGACATTATTTGTATGGAGAGAAATGTTTTATTTATACTGATCATAAAAGTTTGAAATATTTGGGAATTCAAAGAGAGCTTAATCTTCGGCAGAGACGGTGGCTGGAATTGATTAAAGACTACGACTGCTTGATTGATTATCATCCAGGTAAAGCAAATGTTGTTGCTGATGCTTTAAGTCAAAAGTCTTTGGCAGGTTTAACTGTTTATTCACTCTCGTTGCTTGTTGAGTTGAGAGCGTTGCATGTTAGCTTTGTATCTTGTGATGATGGTGCATTGTTAGCACAGTTGCATTTGAGACCAGTATTGTTGGATCAGATTAAAGAAGCCCAATTGGTTGATGAGAAGATTCAGAAAATTGTTTCAGATTGCCAACAAAGAGAGAGCCAAGATTTTATTGTGACAAATGATGGTAGCCTGTGGTTTAAAGATAGATTGTGTGTTCTTGATGATGCTAGCTTGAGAAGGATTATTTTAGAAGAAGCACACCAATCAGCTTTTGCTATGCATCCAGGTAGTACGAAGATGTATCAAAATTTGAGACAGAATTACTGGTGGTCTGGTATGAAGAGAGACATTGCAGAGTTTGTATCTAAATGTCTCACATGTCAGCGGGTTAAAGCTGAACATCAGGTTCCAACGGGATTGCTTCAACCATTATCAGTGCCGGAATGGAAATGGGATAGAGTGACTATGGATTTTGTATCAGGATTGCCCTTGACTCAGAAGAAGCATGATGCCATTTGGGTGATTGTTGATAGATTGACAAAAACAGCTCATTTTCTTCCGGTTCGGATGGATTATTCTCTCGAGAGATTGGCTGAGCTGTATATCCATGAAATTGTGAAATTGCATGGAGTCCCAATTTCTTTAGTGTCTGATCGAGATCCTAGGTTCACTTCGAGATTTTGGAAGAGTTTGCATTGGACTTTGGGTTCTCGATTGCACTTTAGTACTGCTTTCCATCCACAGACAGATAGACAGTCAGAGAGAGTGATACAGATTATTGAGGATATGTTGAGAAGCTGTGTCATTGATTTCTCTGGAAGTTGGGACAGATTCTTGCCACTTGTGGAATTTGCTTATAACAATAGTCACCAATCGAGCATTGGGATGGCACCATTTGAGGCATTGTATGGGAGGAGGTGTAGGACACCTTTGTGTTGGAGTGAAACTGGTGAAGGTAAGATAATTGGCCCTGATTTGGTTAAAGAAACTGAAGAGAAAGTGAAAATGATTCGAGATAGATTAAAAGCAGCTTCGGATCGGCAGAAGTCTTATTCAGATTTAAAAAGGAGAGACATTGAGTATAATGTGGGAGATAAAGTATTTTTGAAAGTGTCTCCTTGGAAGAAGATTCTGAGATTTGGTAGAAAAGGGAAGCTGAGTCCTCGTTTCATTGGACCCTATGAAGTGTTGGAAAGAGTTGGGCCAGTTGCTTATCGGCTTGCTTTGCCACCGGAATTGGATAGAATTCATAATGTCTTCCATGTTTCTATGTTGAGGAAGTACAGATCAGACCCTTCTCATGTGTTATCAGTTGAATCTATTGAAGTAAGTCCGAGTCTGACATTTGAAGAGGAACCTGTCGCTATTTTAGCACGTGAAGTGAAAGAATTAAGGAATAAGAAAGTGCCTTTAGTGAAGGTTCTTTGGAAGAATCATAGGAAAGAAGAGGCCACTTGGGAGAGCGAGCAAACTATGCGAGATCAATATCCTCAACTATTTCAGACTTGATATCAGGTAATTTCGAGGACGAAATTTCTTTTTAGAGGGGGAGAATTGTAATATCCCAACTTATGCCCTAGAAGTTTTAATATTATTGTTGTTTTTATTTGGATTAAGAGTATATGTTAAGTTGATAAGAAAAGAGAATGTTCATATGTTATTTGAAAGAAAAGTGAGGTGTAGAGAAGATGTATATGTAGTGTTTATGGTAATATATATAACATATATGTTGGTCAAATGAAGAGTCAAAGTGATGGTTAAGTGGAAGAAGATATTTTTGGTTGTTATTGAAATTACTATAAAGGGCATGCATGATGAAAAGAAGTTTAACTTTGTTAAAGAGGGCATTTTGGTAATTCTTCTTTTAAAATTGTGTGGTGGAGATTAATAGAGAGTTTGACTTTTATTTTGATCAAAATCTTTTCTTCTTTTCACGTGTGGCCGGCCAACCTAAAGAACAAGAGAGAAAGCAAAGGTTTGATGATATTTTAAGCTCAAATTGAAGAAGCTTCAAGTGATTAAGTGGGAATCCAAGAAGATTCAATATTTTTGGTAAGTCTCTCTTAATTCTCTTAACTTATTTATGTTGGTTGTGAGTTTGGTTGTGGATATTTGATGGTAAGGTTGTGTTGATTGTCATATGTTGAATTTAATTGGTTTTGGTGTTGGTTTTGGGTTTGAAGATGATAAGTTAAAAGAGATGTTGATTTTAGGGTTTTGGAAATGGTAAGTAATAAGCTATATTGTGTTATTTTGGATTAGGATTTTCGAAGAAGGTTTTGCTCTAAGTTGAGAAGTGAAGGATTCTTGAAGAAAAGAAAGTGTTTAGAGTGTGTAATTTGTGCTTAAGGTAAGTACAAACTATTTGATTTCAAATATGCATATAATGTTTAAGCTTAACATTCTTTTAATTGTAAATGTGTTGAGGTCTCAAATGTGTTGTTAATGTGTTTTGATAATGTAAATATTGTGATGAGCATGTAAAATAAATGTTGAGGATGTTGATTGAGTTCAATTGAATGAGGTTATGTTTTGTAGAATGTGTTTGAAGTTAACCAAAAGAGATTTTGGCTAGGTTTAGGGTTTTTGCATGAGAGACACGGCCAAAATAAGAAAGAGACACGGCCAAGTTGAATAATTTTAGAGAGACACGGCCAAGTTCAAGGGAGTTTGGCCGTGTTGCATAAGTTTTGGGGAGACACGGCCACAAGCTTGGCCGTGTCCCTTGACAGTGTCTGCTACTGTCTGAATTTGATTGAGAGACACGGCCGTGTCCCTTGCCCGTGTTTGCCACTGCCTAAATTGTTGGTTGAGAGACACGGCCTCAAGCTTGGCCGTGTCCCTCAAGTGTGTTAGCCATTTTGATTTTTCTTTGAATGTTTTGCATTGTTTTGATTCTTCAATGGTTCTTTTTGTATCTAAATCTAAAGATGAACACTATAACATTTCTAAAACAAAGAATGGTCTAAATAAATGTATGTGGATGATTCTATATATGAAAGATATAAATTGTTGTATATGCATATCAATGTTGAATCATGAAATGTGGAATGATATGGTATAAAATATGAAGCCATTGTGATTGGCTATGATGATTCAATTGAATGAAGTAAGGCATGTTGGCCTAGATAATAATGAGAAGTGATAATGGAATTGATAAATGAAATGTTTGTATGTTTAATATGTTGATTCAACTTTCAGAGTTCTGTTTTTGGAGGCATGCCTGTAGTTCACTGGATAGGTGAAATGGGATGGCCCGTAAACCGGTTCCAGTTGATAATGTGAAATGTAATTGGATAGGCGAAATGGGATGGCCCGTAAGCTAATTTCCAATTAATAAATGTGAAATGATTGGATAGGTGAAATGGGATGGCCCGTAAACCGATTCCAAATAATAAATGTATTGATGATTGTAATATAAACCAAAATAGTAACTCTGAACTTTGAATAACATATTAGTGTGGTTTAGGCCCAGGTCTGTCTTGGTTTTTAATGTGAATCATGGAATGAAATGTACATAATACATAATTAAATATGGCTTGAGAAGCTATGTTGAATGATGAACTTGTGGAAATAGAACATGATGTATAAACTTGATTGTATGACATAGACATTCCATCAAAGCATATTGTTATGGTAGTTTGTATTGCTAAGCCGTTGGCTTAGCGCGTTAGTGTTTAAACGCGTAGGTGATAGAGTTGAACCTGAGGGCTCTTCGAGACCAGTTGAGACTAGTCATTGAAGGATCTATTAGTGGAAGTTAAAGATCAGAGAAGTGCTGCCAATCATGTATATATTCTATGTTTAGTAAACTTTGGTTTATAACTTATTGTATTTGCAAATATTTGTAATAACTTCCGCTGTGAACTTTTAAATATTTTATATATGATGTTTTTTTTTTCTTTTGGAATTTCTTTTAAGTATTTGAGATTTGTTTTACTTATTTTCAAAGTTATGTTTATGTTGTGTATTTTAAATGGTGGCATTTTCTATATTCAGTATACGTATTATACGATCGTTTAAGCATGCTTGGTACATATACAGTATATAGGGGTGTTACAATAACAATCAAACACCAACTCAACTTTTCTTTCCCATTCAAGGTAAGCTTCAACATCATTTCTCCCCTTGAATGATGGCATCTTCATTTTTATGGAAGATATGTTACTGTCCCTTTGTTGAGGTCTTCTTTGAGCAATTGATTCCTCACTTTCTTCATCATCTTCCCTTTCTACCTCATCATCATTCATCATGTTTCCTCTCCCTCTATTCTGCCCCCTTCGATTAGTATTATTTTGCTGCCTTTGCATTATGCTGTCTACATCACCTCTCATGTTGTTTATGACCAAATTAAACCTTTTCAAATTTCCTTTGCATTGCCTCTAACATGAAGGCTATGTCATTCATGGTCATATCACGTTTTTCACCTCCAGAATTTGACATGGTATAAGAACCTGCAAGAAAATGTTAGTAAAGAAAAATTTTCTCACCACACTCCCTTACGTGTTTCACTCAATATCAAATTGACACTCCTCTTGTGTTACACTCAAAACTTGGTCCTTATTACCTCTCAATTCTCCTTTTATCAAGTTGAATTTCAGAACTGAATCCACTTAAATCAAGTAAAACAAGTTTTGTTTTAAAGACTCTACAAGGTACCTAATGAACAAAATGACTTCAGCAATTCTATAAGCAATTTAATTTAAACAACAAGAACTAAAAGTTAACACAAGAAGCAAAAAGTATTTGTGTTAATCAAACCAAAGTAACTATGATTGAGAATTAGCTACTTAATGCATATAAGAAACAAGAGATATATGAAAGAATGAAATTAAGAATACAAAGAAAAATAATTCTGGATATTGAAAAATAGAATTCAAGTCACTCCAATGAGTAATCTGAATATGCAACCTAAATCTATTCCCAATGCAAGCTATGCCCTAAATATTGGATTTTAAATGCTAAATGGATGCATAATGAGGAGCTGATGTAATTTGATCAAATATAATAAGGTAGGAAGTTGTTAATGGTATAAATATGCAAAAAATCTCAAAAACTTGTGTAGAAAAAATATTGGACAAAAACAGGTACGAATTTTTTTTTTCTTTTATGTTGAGGAAGTTGAATCTGATTCTCTTTTTTTTTGTTTTTCTTTTGATCTTTTCCTTCTTTTTTTTTTTTTGAACTTTCAGTAAACAAGGATAGAAATTGAACAATTAAACAAAAGCCCACATATTTGAAGAACAAGAATAAGGTGCAACAAGAACAGAAAATGAAGAAACATAGAAACTGAATCTAGTTTTTTTCTTTTTTCCTTTGGATAGTTAAAACATAAAAAATACCTAGAGATTTATCTTCAAGACAAGGCTCTGATACCAAATGATGCGGAACTCATGGATCAAATATTACATCTAGAACGCCACATACACATCTAGCATAGAATCTTAGAACTCAAAAACAAATCCTCCCTACCAAACCCACAACTAACCTGTAATTGAGAACTTGGGTGATTGAGATGAAAAAATGAACTGATTTAAACGCCACAAGTCAGACTTGATAAGTTAGAACCAATTCTTCATGCAACAAGAATAAGAAGAAAACCTCTCAAACTTGAAAACACATCAATTACATTCAACAATCTAAAAATTCATAGTCACCCTCTTAAAGTGCTTAAAATATCTTTTATATCTTTTGAATAATTTTATGATTACAAAGGAAATCAGCCTTGTTTATATAGAAGAAGGCCATATACAAAGAGAGCATCAAAATTAAGTTCATATGTAACTCCCATATAAATTGACAGCCCCATTACTCCTAATAAATAGCCCCATTACTTTGCCAACTCAATGTAAACGTTGGACCATTATTTCCTTGGCTTTTGTAACTCTTTTTCTTCATATTTCAGCCTTTGTAACTCATACTTAATAAAAATAAACCCTAATAAAAGTCAAAATGCAGAATTAAAACACAAATAGTCTTAAACCACCTATTAATTTGTTTTAGGCCATTGGTCTTTTAGACTTCAAGACCATGGCCAAATGACCTGTTATTATTAAAAATGAACCTAAATCTTTACTCTCATAAGCCTGGATTAGCCTTCAAGATTAGGTCTTGCTTGAATTATGTTAACCAACTTAAGCTCTTTTTGCATCCATGGATCATCCTTAAACAAATTTTGAGCAACTTGTTTTCTCCAAATATGATCCATGAAGGAAATTAAAGCCTCTTTCAACTTATTAGCTCTAGACCTTGTCATTGGTCCTCCATATATGGCTAGTGGATCTTTGAATTGTTTGTTCATGTCATCATTGGATTGTTGGTGCTTGGCCAATTTTTGATCAGAATGTAATTCCTTATCAAGATACATGTGAGCCTAGATTTCTAAGCCATTAGTTCTTCATTTCCAGCTATATAGAGAGGGATGGAAAGGACTAAAGGGGCAGATATGAATTTCCAAATTATGTTGATTGTAATTTATGTGTTTTCAAGTTTGAGAGGTTTTCTTCTTATTCTTGTTGTGTGAAAAAATGGTTCTAACTTATCAAATCTGACTTGTGGCATTTTAAATCAGTTTATTTACTTCATCCCAATCACCCAAGTTCTCAATTACATATTAGTTGTGGGTTTGGTAGGGAGGATTTATTTTTGAGTTCTAAGATTATATGCTATATGTATATGTGGGGTTCTAGATTTAATATTTGATCCATGGGTTCCACATCATGATAGTAGTAGGATGGCACAAATCTCCTCCTCATGACAGCCTTTCATTTCTGCCCATATGTTATGGAACAACCAACACACCGTAGGGATGAGCAAGAGTTAGGACGTGAGGAACAAGTTGAGGAGATCATCAATCCAATTATTCTGCCACAAGGTCCTATAACTAGATCGCGAGCCAAAAAGATTCAGCAAGCACTAATTTGCCATTTGCAAGATTTGGTGAATTTGGCTAACTATGGTTTGCAAGGAATTACAAGCTTGGAGACAAGACCAAAGGAAGTCAATTACAACTTGCTACAAGTTGAAATTCATGAATGAGGCTTGTAGTTAATATGTATTAAAGCCCACTAGTTATGCTTATTTAAAAAGTAAGGGCCCTATTTGTTTTGTATTAAATTAGAACTTTATTTATTATTTCTTAAAATTTGATTAGAAAACCAAATGCTACTTAATAACCCTAATTAGGGTTTAGCTATTTATATCTCATTTAGGGTTGTAAGACATCAGTTTTGGTTTTTGGACGAATTAATAACCTAAAGCCGATTTGCTTTTATCTTTGTGTTCTTGCTTGAATACATGCTTAAGAAACATTCAAGTAGTTTGATCAACTTTCTTGTGAAGTGTTTCGAATCTGGGATTTTGGGAACTAGTTTGTTTCGACATCTTGGATCTCTGATCAATTCAAAGAAATCTGAAATCTAACCTTTATTCTTTGGAGGTTGTGCCGAATTTGACTAGGGGTTTTCAAGTTAATGTTTTGGGGGTTCGACATCAAGGAGTTCTCAGGCTTATTCTTGGAGGTTCCGTATCATTTGGTATCAGAGCCAACGCTCTAGATCAGGTTTTATCCCTATCAATTTCGAATTCTTTGTTTATTTCGTTTCTTTCTTGTTCTCTTTTTATTCGAATTCTTGATTCTGAATTCTTTGTTTGATTCATTTTCTTCTTAACTCTTGTTAGACGAATTCTTGATTCTTAATCTTGAATCTTTGATTTGTTTTTCTTTGTGGGTTATTTTTGTTTTCGTTTTCTTCACTTGTCATTTTCGTTCTATTTCTTTGTTCTTGATTCTTGAATCGTTTTCTTTGTTTCTTGATCGTCTAAGTTGTTTGTTCCTTGAATCATTTTCATTTTCTTTCAAATTTGAAAATTCAAAAAAAATTATTATAAAACCTAAAATTCAAAATTCAAGAAAAGGTTTTAAATTCGAATCTTGGTCTTGTTCATCATTCTGATTTGAATTCGAAATTCAACAAAGTGTGCTAAATTTGAATCTTGTTCTTGATTATTCATTCTGATTCAATTTCGAGTTTCAAACAAAGTGCTCTAAATTCGATCTTGTTCTTGTTACCTAATTGGGTAAAAGTTTTGTGTGGTGTGAACTATGGTCGCCCCATCAAGAGAGATAGTGAGAGGGAGCAAAAAAAAAAAGAGTACAAAATCACTTCAACAAAAATTTTTCATTCTCCTTGTTATTTAGGTGATAAGGGTTGAATCTGGATAGGTTAGAATCAATATAATTTCTGGTCACAAAATTTTCATCATTGAGGGGCTGTTTTGATTCGAATTGCATTAGTGATTCATTCAAAATTTCAGACTTGGGATACTACACACGGAAGGCTATTTGAGTTGTTTCATAAAGTATGATTCACCTAAGAACATAAAAGAAATTAGCTTGAGAGGTGTGAGCTAAGCCGTGAGTGAACACATTATATTGAGTGGAACACGAGTGACCAACCCCATCTATTGAGTGTAAACACGTGAGGGAGTGTTGTGAGGCCTTTTATTTGTTTTGTTCTAACCTTTTATTGCAGGAAAAATGTCTGGCCGAGATGACAGTGACAGGGGTGTTCAAATTGATCCAGCTCGATTGCGTGAGGCGCAGCAAGCTGAATTTACACATTTATACCATGTTATGGAGAACATAACAGAAACATTGGAGTGCATGGATTTGAGGTTGCAAAATGTTGAAAGAGCCACACCGGAGCGCAATGAGAGGCAAAGAGGTGGCAGAAATCAAATGCAACAGCCTGAACATTTGGAAGATGAAAATGAGCTTGAGGATGATAATTCAAGTCTGGTTGGAGGAGCTCTACATAGAGGTGGAGGTAGAGGAGGCCGTGGTACTGGTCGAGGTAGAGGAAGGATGAATAATAATGCTTTCTATGGAAGAAATCATGGTGATGATGAAGTCGTTGATAGGAGCTTGGGAAGCATCAAGCTGAAAATTCCTAATTTTCGTGGTAAATAATATCCAGAAGCTTATTTGCAATGGGAAAAGCAGGTTGATCTCATTTTGATTGCCATCGATGTACTGAGGAAAAGAAGGTCAAGCTTATTGTTAACTCAATTTACAAATTATGCTATAGCTTGGTGGGATCAATTAGTGACTAGTAGAAGAAGGAATTTGGAGTATCCTATTGAGACTTGGGCTGATATTAAATCGGTCATGAGGAAGAGGTTTGTGCCTAGACATTTCCATAGGGAAATCATGCAGAGACTTCAGGTTCTTAAGCAAGGAAGTAAAAGTGTTGATGACTACTACAAAGAAATGGAGATGTTAATGGCTAGAGCTAATATAGTGAAGACATGGAGACTACTATGGCACATTTCTTGGCTGGTTTGAATTCGGATATTACTGATCAGGTTGACTTGCAGCCTTATGTGGAGTTAGAAGAGATGGTGCATATTGCCGTCAAGGTGGAAAAACAACTCCAAGGAAGACGACCATCAAGGTATCATTCGAAACCTGTTTCTAATTCTATTTCTCCTTGAAATAGGGAAGGAAGGCGTGATTACAAGGACAGAAACAAGGCTGGTCAAGATAGTAGGAAAGCAATGGCCAAAACAACTTCTAAAGATAAATCCAAAGTTGAAGAGCCTAAGCTACAAAATTGAAATATTAAGTGTTGGAAGTGCCAAAGTGTGGGACATATCAGCAAGGAATGTCCAAACAAGAGAGTTATGACCGTAAGAAATGGTGAGATAGTGACTGATGAAGAAGAAGGTGACAATGAGAGTGAAGATGGAGAAAAGCAAGACTTGGAATGTTGTAGTGATGGGAGCATTGAAGAACCAATAAAGCGAGACTTGCTGGTTGCTAGGCATGCTCTTAACACTCAATTGAAGGAGGAAAACCATGAAGAACAATGAGACAACTTGTTCCATACAAGGTGTCATGTTCAAGGCAAGGCTTGTATTGTGATTGTGGATGGTGGAAGCTGTACCAATGTGGTAAGTACACTCTTGGTTGATCGATTGAGGCTGCCTACAAAACCTCACCCCGACCTTGCAAACTTCAGTGGCTGAATGAATGTAGAGAGGTTAAGGTAAATCGACAATCCAACATTTCTTTTTCCATTGGTAAATATCATGATGAGGTGTTGTGTGATGTGGTGCCAATGCATGCTGGAGAAATTTTACTTGGACGTCCATGGCAGTATGATAGGCGAGCTATGCATGATGGATACCTCAATCGGTATTCATTCACTAAGGATGGACGAAAGACAATTCTGACCCCACTCTCTTTAAAAGAAGTGTAACACTCTGATACTCCATATAAGTACTATACATATACCTAGTATACATACAATACGCATATAAAGTATAAGAATGTTACTTTTAGTTTCAATTTAAAAACCTTTATCCAGATTCATAAAATTTAACATTTAATTTAAAACACATTTACAAAAGTTAGTATTCTTATTTATCAAAACTTCATTCATCCATATGAATATATATTAACTCAAAAATAAAATACAACTTAAAATCACACATGTATGCATCACCTTCTAGTTGATCTCGAGATACACTTACCCTTTTCGTGGCATAACAGCTACACTCCCAGATCATCCGCATAAATACCTGTGCGATTAATTATCCGCGCTAAGCCCGAAAGCTTAGTAATATAAATAAATATTAAAATATACTTTACAAAAATAATCATACCTCATGTTTTTAGCATTATGTTCTATTGTTCGCTTACCCCGTTTTTCCTTTCTCAATGCATTCTTCATATATTTCCCCTAATCTCATAAAATTATACACATATTTACATAGAACATTCACAATACAATACTTACCATTTCTATCTCATATACATATACATATACATCATTTCAACAAATCACCTTTCCATGGCCTATCCAAACCTTCATAAAAACAATTCTTACAAATTCCATATTCATATACATTGTACGCAACATACTATATTTTCATAACTCATATCTCAACAAAGCTCCTCAAGCCATATTCACTTTCAATATATCAATACACACATTACGAAATCATACTTCTTAACATTATATTATTCACAATTCATTAAACATAAATCATATTTTCATCAAAAGCATTCATAGATCTCATTATTCATTCATTTCAACATTTGGATATCACATTGACAACAAAGACAGACTCGGGCCCAACAGACACTAATATGTTATTCAAAGTTTAGAGTTACTGTTTTGGTTCATAATCACAATAATCAAGCCCGTAGGCATCATATATCAATAACTCTATCCATGGATAGTGTAACAGACCCAGTCTCTTGGACCATCAACTCGACTAACCTCGAGGAGATCCTCAACCCGGCAAGACTGTTACCAATCATATATCTCATAATCATAATTATCATAGTGTAACAGACCCAGTCTCTTGGACCTCAATTCACTCAAATTGAAGAGATCCTCAACCCGGCAAGACTGTTACCTTTTTCACATTTTCTAGGCATGCCGCCAAATCCAGAACTCTGAAAATTGAATCAACATATTAGACACAAAATCTTTTCATTTTCATTTCATTCTCAATTGAATTATCATAGCCAATAACAATGGCTTAACATCTCATTTGAATCACTATAGCCAATCACAATGGCTTCATATCTCATTTGAATCATCATAGTCATTAACAATGTCCTCACATCATATTATATCTCAAATCACATTTCAGTTTCATCATTGATATATGCAACATCAATTACATTACTAAACAAACATATCATGAATCAACCATACCATATAGGCATGCTTCAATCATAACATTAAAGTAATTCATCATCAATGATCTCATGATATTCCACATTATACACAACATGCTATTATTCATATGCATCCTCAATCTACATATAGTACAATACAATTTATGAGATTGACAATGCACAAAACCTAACATTGTTCATATCATATCAACGTTATCATCAAATCATATTGATCAATTCAATTCATCACTCAAGTATACATAATCAAAGACATTGCACATACTTTTTCATTGATCATTATGTCTTCCACATTTCCTATATTATCATTGATATATTCATACATAACAATTTACCTTATTCAAGAACTTAGAATCCTCCATATACATTTGGTTGGATCATTATTGTTTTAAGTGTGTTTAGGTACAAAAGACATTTGAAGATCCAACAATGTTTGAAGACCAAATAACAAACACATTTGCAAACACCCTCAAGGGACACGGCCAAGCTTGTGGCCGTGTCTCTCAATCCAAACATCCAGTAGCAAACACGGTCAAAGGACACGGCCAAGCCAGTGGCCGTGTCTCGAAATCCAATTCAAGCAGTAGCAAACATGGGCAGTGGACACGGCCAAGCCAGTGGCCGTGTCTCTCAATACAACAATCCAGTAGCAGACATGGGCAAGGGACACGGCCGTGTCTCTCCAAAAATCATCCAACACGGCCAAGTTTGCCCTAACTTGGCCGTGTCTCTCATGACTTGGCCGTGTTCTTCAATGAATTAAAGGCCAAACACTTCCAAATTCATCTAACCCAAACCCAACCTCAACATTTCATCATTTACCTCACAATTTTCTCAACTTATCATCACTTAAATATCAATTCAACATCTTTACATACTTCACTCTTTCATTATCTTCATTTTACACACTAATTATACCAAACATAACCTCAATCCACAAGAATTCAAAACAAAAGATAAGAACTTAGATATATACATATAATCAATAAAATCAACTCAAAGGGAGTACTTACTTGAATAGCTTGCTAAATCTTCAATATCCACTTGCAAACATCTTGATATCCTTAATCTTTGGTGTAACTAGAAGCAAAATCATCTTTCTCTTTCTAGCTTCTCTCTCTCTCTCTCTCTCTCTCGTTTACAAAGGAAAAGAAGAAGCAGAGGAAGAAAGAACGTTCTCGTTCTTTCTTTTGTTTCTCTCATATATATATAATAATAATAATAATAATAATAATAATACCTAATATTTCTCAAATAACCTCCACCACACATAATTTTCCAACTTTTGACTTTCTTCTTCTCTTTTCTTTTTGTCCTTATCATCATTATTATTATTAACTTATTATACAAATATATATACAGAACTCACTTTCCTACACCATTTTATATCCCATGTATATGTGATGTATATGTATATGTCTTATATATATATTATCTTTATATTTCCCATACATACATATACATTAAATCCAAATGCAACAACATTAACTCCAAAACTCTTAGGGTCTATTCCGGGATATTACAATTCTCTCCCCCTTAAATAATTTCGTCCTCGAAATTATCTAGCACACTAACAACCCATTTGGAACAAATCACCATCTTAATTTATCAACTTACATAACTTTTACTCTCCCCCTTTTAGTTAATCATAACTTATCATTATATATCTATTTTTATCTTATAACTTTCTCAACAGAGCAACCAAGATAGCTCATTACATTTCCAATGAATTTTATCTTTGTTCTAAAGTCAGATTATCACTTTAACTCTTTATAGATATTCTCTTAACTTTAACCTCAAAAATCATTAATCAATATCTTAGCATTGTTTATTCCACTCTTACCATCACTTTCAAAATAAACATTTACCAAACATCAATGGATAACTATATCCTTACTTTCATGAGTTTATTTCTTACCATGTACAATTAATATACCTCAATTTATTTATGTTCATTCATAAATCAGAATATTATATCATACACATTACCATTAAATCTTACATTCCCAATACAATTGCACATAATAAATCTCAATGTTGTCTTGCAACTTTAACGAAACCTAGATCAATCGATTTATCCATCCCAATATACTAACATTTCAACTTATTGGAATTTATTTTTGGATTTTACCATATATACTTATATATAACCTAAGTTCATTAGGTCAAACTTATATTCAAATTCTAATCTTTCCAAATTCATATATTCAATCAATATGAATCATGCCTATACATATACATTTCCTTATTTCAATAATTATATCATTATTTCTTATACTCATTCAAAGTTTATCAATATTGCCAACAACTATAACTTCATAAACAAGCTTTTCCTCCAACCAGGTTGGTAATCCAAGTTGGGTTGCCCAACACATTGGGTCCGCATGATTCCACAGGAGGCAGATAAGTCCGTTCATTTATCTTTTCAAAATTCATTTTTTTTTCATAATCATTTAGGCATTATACCTCAATATAATTTATTTCTAACATCATTGTCAACAATCATGGTTTCTTATCACATCGAAATAGTATACACATATATCATCAACTATATTGAATATCTCATTACTCAATCGTATCATCTAGACATGTTTCAATTATATCATCAACCATGATGATATCACATTTCATCAATTCTCAAAACACATTAACATCATTTATTATTAAAACATTTATCATAACAAATTACATTACACGTACCTTTTTAATGATCCTCGCCTCTTTCACACTATATAAGTCATAACACTAGTCACATAATATTAACAATATAATCAATTGCAAAACCTTGTTATATTTATTTTGATTACCTTTTTGTCATATTATCCATATCTCAACACATTTCCATAATTTTTCCTTTTTCTCTCTTTACCTTCATAATTTATAACCAAATTCTTAACATAAAATGTTAAGGTACAACTTTATCTACCATAACTTTTAACTATACTTTTCAAACAAAATTTCAGTTCCACCAAATCGGTATTACAATCATATCATCTCAGTTCTAACTCTGAAGATAATAAAACTAACCACTAATCACACTAACCAAGTCATATGACCATAATATATAAACAATCACATTTGGGGTTTGTAAATCAATCTCGTTCTTCTATTATTCAATTTTCAACCTTTACAATTATAATATTAGATTATATCACAAAAATTATATATATTCTCCAAACTTGTATTACACCAAGAATTAACACATTTTAATTCCATTTCAAAACAGTTTGCTTTTGATTATTTAATCATCATTAACCCAACTCATGTTCAATAATATTATCTTTAACATTTCCTATACCCAACCTTCAATTAGATACAAATCTTACACAAGTTTTATTCATTACTCCATTTCCAATTCATCTCTTCTAAAAATTTTCAAATACCATATTCTTTCCTTACAATTCCTGATGATATGCTTATACATTAAGCATTTCCACACACAAATACCTTGAGTTCCAAAACATCTTATGATAGCCTCATTTAATTATTTACATAACAATTTCACTGTTCAATATTACGCAAGTCCATTCTCATTTCTAATACCATTAAACATGTATTGGTATAAAATAATAAACATATTATATACACATTCATAGGTCACATTCATAATGTGATTCACTTCCCACCTTTCTTACATATAACCATTACATTCATATCAAAAAGTTCATTTCACAAATCCTCTTTATATAAACACATAATTATGCAATTTATTAAATTTCCCTTTTGCATATAGTTTATACAAATTTAATAGTTATCACTTTCCTTTGACTATTATCATTCTCATTTGTTTATCATAACTTAAGTTATTCATTAACTTCAACAAATATATACACTCTACTTATAATATTATTTCACAAAGAGCTTAATCACATTTCCAATGTGATATCTCTCTCACATTTGTTTATAAATATCTTTATCACATCGTTCATAGTCCTTTTTATCCTTTCCAATCAAATTATTTAAAGTAAATCACTTTCTTTTGCTCAATTCCTTTTCTTTACTTTCAAACCAAATTTTCCTACTAACAATCACATCTCCCAATTCCTAATACTTCCATGTGCACTAATATTCATTTCATATATCTCATGTATTAAATACATTAAACTATTAATATATAAATGGTCTTTACCCACATTCCATTAAAACTATAAATCTTCAACTTACTAATTTACTTAAACTTCAATTTATTCATCTCATTCTCTTAATATCAACCTTAAAACATCTTATATGGATATACCACAAAACAACATCAAACATATATGTTTCACAATTACTAAGCTCATTCCAACAATCTAAATATCACATATTACCACCATTTACAGGAGCTTTTACAATATTCAAACATATCACATTTCTAACATTGAAATCACCATGTTTATATTAAAAGAACAACACAAACAACACCAATATCTCTTTGTACTTAACCAACATCATCTCTTTTTCCTTTTTAAACAAAACCTTAACTTTACATATCCACACCTTAAATTATCACACTTAATCTATACCAATCAACTCATTCAATATTTCACCGTACTCTTTTCATTAAAAAATATATATATATATATCTTTCCATATTACCCATCCAACAATCTTTCCTCTTTCTAAAAATCCAAACATAAAGTTTATTAGAAAGAGGTTCAATAATAGAGGAAAGATTACATAATTAAATCTAAATTTTGTTTTTAACTCATTCCCAACTTTATTCTTCTAGCCATTTCTTTACATGTCAAACACATATCAATAATCAAACTTTTTACTTATAAATTCCATATCATTTCTTTATATCACAATCACTTTTCAATTATCAACATTTCAAAATTTGCTTTCATATAAAACCTCATTTACACACTATCATTTATCTCATCTCATGTAACTCAAATACATCACAATTCACAATTCACTCAATGCCACGTTCGAGACCAACCTAGATGTGAATGCATATGCATGTCTTACCAATTGCATTTTCAAAATCTTCTTTTCAATTCTTATTTAAACTTTTCAAAATTTTTTTTTTAAATTTCTCTTAGGCCGAGAATCTCGAACCTAAGCTCTGATACAAAAATAATTGTAACACCCTGATACTCCATATAAGTACTATACATATACCTAGTATACATACAATACGCATATAAAGTATAAGAATGTTACTTTTAGTTTCAATTTAAAAACCTTTATCCAGATTCATAAAATTTAACATTTAATTTAAAACACATTTACAAAAGTCAGTATTCTTATTTATCAAAACTTCATTCATCCATATGAATATATATTAACTCAAAAATACAATACAACTTAAAATCACACATGTATGCATCACCTTCTAGTTGATTTCGAGATACACTTACCCTTTTCGTGGCATAACAGCTACACTCCCAAATCATCCGCATAAATACCTGCGCGATTAATTATCCGCGCTAAGCCCGAAAGCTTAGTAATATAAATAAATATTAAAATATACTTTACAAAAATAATCATACCTCATGTTTTTAGCATTATGTTCTATTGTTCGCTTACCCCGTTTTTCCTTTCTCAATGCATTCTTCATATATTTCTCCTAATCTCATAAAATTATACACATATTTACATAGAACATTCACAATACAATACTTACCATTTCTATCTCATATACATATACATATACATCATTTCAACAAATCACCTTTCCATGGCCTATCCAAACCTTCATAAAAACAATTCTTACAAATTCCATATTCATATACATTGTACGCAACATACTATATTTTCATAACTCATATCTCAACAAAGCTCCTTAAGCCATATTCACTTTCAATATATCAATACACACATTACGAAATCATACTTCTTAACATTATATTATTCACAATTCATTAAACATAAATCATATTTTCATCAAAAGCATTCATAGATCTCATTATTCATTCATTTCAACATTTGGATATCACATTGACAACAAAGACAGACTCGGGCCCAACAGACACTAATATGTTATTCAAAGTTCAGAGTTACTGTTTTGGTTCATAATCACAATAATCAAGCCTGTAGGCATCATATATCAATAACTCTATCCATGGATAGTGTAACAGACCCAGTCTCTTGGACCATCAACTCGACTAACCTCGAGGAGATCCTCAACCCGGCAAGACTGTTACCAATCATATATCTCATAATCATAATTATCATAGTGTAACAGACCCAGTCTCTTGGACCTCAATTCACTCAAATTGAAGAGATCCTCAACCCGGCAAGACTGTTACCTTTTTCACATTTTCTAGGCATGCCGTCAAATCCAGAACTCTGAAAATTGAATCAACATATTAGACACAAAATCTTTTCATTTTCATTTCATTCTCAATTGAATTATCATAGCCAATAACAATGGCTTAACATCTCATTTGAATCACTATAGCCAATCACAATGGCTTCATATCTCATTTGAATAATCATAGTCATTAACAATGTCCTCACATCATATTATATCTCAAATCACATTTCAGTTTCATCATTGATATATGCAACATCAATTACATTACTAAACAAACATATCATGAATCAACCATACCATATAGGCATGCTTCAATCATAACATTAAAGTAATTCATCATCAATGATCTCATGATATTCCACATTATACACAACATGCTATTATTCATATGCATCCTCAATCTACATATAGTACAATACAATTTATGAGATTGACAATGCACAAAACCTAACATTGTTCATATCATATCAACGTTATCATCAAATCATATTGATCAATTCAATTCATCACTCAAGTATACATAATCAAAGACAGTGCACATACTTTTTCGTTGATCATTATGTCTTCCACATTTCCTATATTATCATTGATGTATTCATACATAACAATTTACCTTATTCAAGAACTTAGAATCCTCCATATACATTTGGTTGGATCATTATTGTTTTAAGTGTGTTTAGGTACAAAAGACATTTGAAGATCCAATAATGTTTGAAGACCAAATAACAAACACATTTGCAAACACCCTCAAGGGACACGGCCAAGCTTGTGGCCGTGTCTCTCAATCCAAACATCCAGTAGCAAACACGGTCAAAGGACACGGCCAAGCCAGTGGCCGTGTCTCGAAATCCAATTCAAGCAGTAGCAAACACGGGCAGTGGACACGGCCAAGCCAGTGGCCGTGTCTCTCAATACAACAATCCAGTAGCAGACACGGGCAAGGGACACGGCCGTGTCTCTCCAAAAATCATCCAACACGGCCAAGTTTGCCCTAACTTGGCCGTGTCTCTCATGACTTGGCCGTGTTCTTCAATGAATTAAAGGCCAAACACTTCCAAATTCATCTAACCCAAACCCAACCTCAACATTTCATCATTTACCTCACAATTTTCTCAACTTATCATCACTTAAATATCAATTCAACATCTTTACATACTTCACTCTTTCATTATCTTCATTTTACACACTAATTATACCAAACATAACCTCAATCCACAAGAATTCAAAACAAAAGATAAGAACTTAGATATATACATATAATCAATAAAATCAACTCAAAGGGAGTACTTACTTGAATAGCTTGCTAAATCTTCAATATCCACTTGCAAACATCTTGATATCCTTAATCTTTGGTGTAACTAGAAGCAAAATCATCTTTCTCTTTCTAGCTTCTCTCTCTCTCTCTCTCTCGTTTACAAAGGAAAAGAAGAAGCAGAGGAAGAAAGAACGTTCTCGTTCTTTCTTTCGTTTCTCTCATATAATAATAATAATAATAATAATAATAATAATACCTAATATTTCTCAAATAACCTCCACCACACATAATTTTCCAACTTTTGACTTTCTTCTTCTCTTTTCTTTTTGTCCTTATCATCATTATTATTATTAACTTATTATACAAATATATATACACAACTCACTTTCCTACACCATTTTGTATCCCATGTATATGTGATGTATATGTATATGTCTTATATATATATTATCTTTATATTTCCCATACATACATATACATTAAATCCAAATGCAACAACATTAACTCCAAAACTCTTAGGGTCTATTCCGGGATATTACAAGAAGTGTATGAAGATCAATGTAAAATGGAAAGAATGAGACTTGAATTTGAAAAGAAAGAAAGAGAGAGTGACAAAAAAATGAGTGAAAAAAATTAGATTGCAAATGAAAAGAAAGAGAGAAAAGAAAAATCAAAACAAATTCAGTTTGAGAAAAATAGAGAAGGAGAGAAGAATGTGAGTTTGTTAGCTAGTACAAGTGAGGTTAAACATGTTTTTTACACCAATCAGCCTATGTTTGTGCTTTTGTGCAAAGAGGCACGTTTAGATACTACTGTTTTTAACCAATCTTTGCCTAGTGTGTTTGTTGATCTTTTGCAGGAATATGCAGATTTGTTTCCCAAAGAAATGCCTGATGAATTGCCACCAATCAGAGGCATAAAGCATCAAATTGATTTCATTCCGGGAGCTTCCATTCCCAATAGGCCAGCGTATCGAGCTAATCCTTTCGAGACAAAGGAGATACAAAAGCAAGTGGAGGAATTGCTAGCTAAGGGATACGTGAGGGAAAGTTTGAGTCCTTGTTCGATTCCTGTTCTTCTTGTGCCAAAGAAGGATGGGATGTGGAGGATGTGCGTGGATTGCAACTCATCAACTCTTGATGAGTTGCATGGTTCTTGTTTGTTCACGAAAATTGATTTGAAATCTGGTTATTATCAAATTCGAATGAGTGTGGGTGATGAGTGGAAAACATCATTTAAGACTAAATATGGGCTGTATGAGTGGTTGGTTATGCCGTTTGGTCTTACTAATGCACCTAGCACATTCATGCGTTTGATGAATCATGTGTTGCGTGAGCACTTGGGTAAATTTGTTGTTGTTTACTTTGATGATATTCTTATTTACTCTAAGTGTTTGGATGATCATATCATACATGTGCGTCTTGTGTTAGACATTTTTAGGCGTGAGAAGTTGTATACTAACCTTAAGAAGTGTAGTTTTTGCATGGTTAAGGTTCATTTTCTTGGTTTTGTGGTGTCTAGTCAAGGTATTGAGGTTGATGAGGAAAAGGTAAAGGCTATTAGGGACTGGCCAAAACCTAAGAATGCTAGTGAGGTGAGGAGTTTTCATGGACTTGCTGGTTTCTATAGGAGATTCATTAGAAATTTCAGTACTATAGCTGCACCTTTGAATGAGTTAGTTAAGAAAAATGTCGGTTTTGTTTGGGGAGATGCACAAGAACATGCATTTAATGAACTTAAGGATAAATTTTGTAATGCACCCTTGCATGCTTTGCCTATTTTTGATAAGACTTTTGAGATTGAATGTGATGCAAGTGGCATAGGAATTGGAGCTGTTTTGATACAGGATCAAAGGTCATTGATGTACTTTAGTTAAAAACTAAGTGGAGCGGCTTTGAAGTATCCGACATATGATAAGGAGTTATATGCATTGTTTCGAGCTTTGCATACATGGCAGCATTATTTGTGGTCAAAAGAGTTTGTGATACATACTAATCATGAAAGTTTAAAGCATTTGAAAGGTCAAGATAAGCTGAATCGTAGACATGCCAAATGGGTGGAATTCATAGAAACATTTCCATATGTGATTAAATACAAGCGAGGTAAAGAGAATGTAGTGGCTGATGCGTTGTCGCGAAGGTATGTTTTACTTAATTCTCTTAGTCCTAGATTATTGGGTTTTGAGCATATTAAGGAATTATATGTTAGTGATGTGAATTTTGGTGACATATATAATTCGTGTGGAGATGTGGCTGTTTCAAAAGACTTTCATTTGTTTGATGGTTTCTTGTTTAAGAGAAATAGATTGTGTATTTCTAAGTGTTCCATGAGAGAGTTGTTAGTTAAGGAAGCACATGGAGGAGGTTTGATGGGTCATTTTGGGGTAAGTAAGACCTATGATGTGTTGATAGAACATTTTTATTGGCCTGGTATGAAACATGATGTGCATAAAGTTTGTGAGCATTGCATAACATGTAGAGAAGCTAAGTCTAGGGTGAAACCGCATGGTTTGTACACGCCATTACCTGTTCCTAATGGACCTTGGACTGATTTGTCTATGGATTTTGTGCTTGGATTACCTAAAACTACGAGAGGTCGTGATAGTATATTTATTATGGTTGATAGATTTAGTAAAATGGCTCATTTTATACCATGTCATAAAACTGATGATGCTAAATTGATTGCTGATTTGTTCTTTAAAGAGGTTGTTCGTTTGAATGGCATACCCAAAAGCATTATCAGTGATAGAGATGTTAAGTTTTTGAGTCATTTCTGGCGTGTTTTATGGGGAAAATTGGGGACTAAGTTGTTGTTTTCTACTACTTGCCATCCTCAAACCGATTGTCAAACTGAGGTTGTGAATCGAACATTGATTACTTTGCTTAGGGCAGTGATAGAAAAGAATATTAGGATGTGGGAGGATTGTTTACCATTTGTGGAGTTTGCTTATAATAGGGTTGTTCATAGCACTACTAATTGTTCTCCATTTGAAATTTTTTATGGTTTTAATCCACTTACTCCTTTGGATTATTTGCCATTGCCATCTAATGATTTTGTGAGTGTTGAAGCTAGCTCAAAGGCAGATTTTGTGAAGAAGTTACATAAATAGGTTAAGGAAAGGACTGAAAGGCAAAATGCTAAAGTAGCTTCTCTAGTGAATAAAGGAAGGAAGCCAATGATTTTTCAGCCTAGTGATTGGGTTTGGGTTCATTTTCGCAAAGAACGGTTTCCACACCAAAGAAAGTCCAAGTTAAACCCACGAGGAGATGATCCTTTTCAGATACTTGAAAGGATTAATGACAATGCATATAAAGTGGATTTGCCAGGTGAGTATAATGTAAGTGCTTCGTTTAATGTTGCTGATTTAAGTCCTTTTGATGTAGGTGATGCTTTTGATTTGAGGACGAATCCTTTTGAGGAGAGGGGAAATGTTGTGGAACAACCAGCACACCGCAAGGATGAGCAAGAGTTAGGACATGAGGAACAAGTTGAGGAGATCATCAATCCAATTATTCTGCCACAAGGTCCTATAACTAGATCGCGAGCCAAAAAGATTTAGCAAGCACTAATTTGCCATTTGCAAGATTTGGTGAATTTGGCTAACTATGGTTTGCAAGGAATTACAAGATTGGAGACAAGACCAAAGGAAGTCAATTACAACTTGCTACAAGTTAAAATTCACGAATGAGGCTTGTAGTTAATATGTATTAAGGCCCACTAGTTATGCTTATTTAAAAAGTAAGGGCCCTGTTTGTTTTGTATTAAATTAGAACTTTATTTACTTTATTATTTCTTAAAATTTGATTAGAAAACCAAATGCTACTTAATAACCCTAATTAGGATTTAGCTATTTATATCTCATTTAGGGTTGTAAGACATCAGTTTTGGTTTTTGGATGAATTAATAACCTAAAGCTGATTTGCTTTTATCTTAGTGTTCTTGCTTTAATACATGCTTAAGAAACATTCAAGTAGTTTGATCAACTTTCTTGTGGAGTGTTTCGAATCTGGGATTTTGGAAACTAGTTTGTTTCGACATCTTGGATCTCTGATCAATTCAAAGAAATCTGAAATCTAACCTTTATTCTTTGGAGGTTGTGCCGAATTCGACTAGGGGTTTTCAAGTTAATGTTTTGGGGGTTCGACATCAAGGAGTTCTCAGGCTTATTCTTGGAGGTTCCGTATCACCATGTCTCAATAGGCCTTCCTCTCTCCATTTCTTCTTCTTGTAAGTTTTAGTTGCCCCTACCATATCGATGCATAATCTATAAACTCAACAGTTGCTAACTTCACTTTCTTTCCCTTTGAGTAGTTATGACAATCAAATATAAGCTCCACCTTCCTTTCCCACTCTAGGTATGTTTCAGCACCATTCCTTCCTATAAATGTTGGAATCTTCATCTTTATAAAATTGATGTTGCTATCTCTCCATCCTGGCCTCCTATCTCCTCCTGGCCTTCTATCTCTTCTAGGCCTAACCCTTGAAGATTGGTTGTCATCTTCATCTTCATTTTCATCAGGTTCATCATGGGACTCTATAACTTCTTTATCATAAGTTTGTTGCCTAGTGTCCCTCCGTCTTGTTGATGCAGCTTCTGATTGTTGGGATTGCCTAATCACCTTAACTTCATCCCTCAAATTCATAACATCTAAACTAAACTTCTCAAATTGGTTTTTCATAGTCTTCAACACGAAAACTACATCTTTCATGCTCATTTCGCCACCCTTGCCTGCCTCCTCAGACAAGATGTAAAACTACAAGAAAATTTTAGAGAAAAAAAAATTCTCACACTCTCCCTCATATGTTTACACTCAATAATATATCACTCCACTCGTGTTTCACTCAAATCAGGCTTTTACCCTCTTATTTGTTCACACTCTCTTGCTTTTTTCCTCTCTTGTTCCCTTCTTAAAGTTGCACTTTAGAATTTAAAACAACTAATCAGGTTAGTTACAAGTAGCAATCTATAAAAATTACAATGAAAAGCCTAAAAAGAAATGAAAAAACACTCAAGTTCTAGATGCAATTTGATAATCGTTGTAATTAAAGAAAGCAAAAAAGAGAAAACACACAGATGACGAATTGTATGTTTGTGAATGTAAGTCCTAAGAGTAACCAGAGTGCAAAAGTCACCCTTATATGCATGGTAGAAGCAAAAGAAATTGAAAATAAGGAAATTAAACTATAAATGCAATAAAATTAAATGATTTGGGGGCCTTGATAGGCCCTTATGGGTAAATTGGTATTGTGAGTTCCGTAACTCTTACGTAGCTAAAAGTTATAGCCTTTTAAAGTTGACCCTTCCACCACCAAAATTGACCCTATATTTTTCAACCCTAATTTCAACCCAAAAAGATCTCCTTCAACCCTAGCTTTGTTCTAGCAGTCGCCAAGCTATTTTTTTCTCTTTATTTTTTTTGTTTTTTTCCTTTTTTTTGTGATGCGGATGGGCCAAGCACTTTCCAAGAGGGCACCCATTCTGGTACTGACCCTGCACCAGCACGCTGATGCGGCTGGGCCAAGCACTTCCCAGAAGGTCACCCATCCTGGTACTGACCCTGCACCAGCACGCTTAACCAGAAAAAAATGCTAACCATTTCTACCAAAAGCTTAAGCTGTCAGCATAGGCGCACTCATTTCCTTTATTTGGATCAAACATGGGCTCACCAGTCTCTTTCGACTTTATGTACCACCTTTGATGTAAACCAGCATGGCAAGGATCCTTTGGTGCTACAACAAGGACCATTGACAAGGAATAAAGCAAGGAAGTATGGCGTCACTCTTGGATTGCATGTTCAAGACTTTGTTACAAGGGAGGTGACTGAATTAGCAATAAACAAGTGCAGTATGGAGCTGGAAGACCAACAAAGGTTGATTGTGATGCTGAATGTCTATATGGAAGATAAGACTTTAAAAATGGGCTAGAGAAGCAAGAAAGGAGTAAGGAAGGCAGGCCACATGCAAGCACATGGGCCTTGGACGAAATTAGGTTTTTGGGACCACTTTTGTCACATGGGCAGCCTATTCTTTCATGCACATGGGCTGTGTTCACACCCATGCACATGGGATGTGGTTCCCTTCTTTCCTTAGTTGGTTAGGATGATATTTTCCTTATTTGACAAGAATTTTGACTTTGTAATTTTCCTTTTTCCACTAGGGTTAGGATAGTTACGAATTTTAATTTATTTTTCTATAAATAGGGCCTTATTTAGAGTAAGAGGACCTTTTTTGACAAATTATATTCAGATTGCTCTTTATGCAAATTTCGGCCATCTTTGAGAGAGAGAGATTTTGCTTCTTTCATTGATTGCATCACGAATCAGACTAACTTATCAATTTCGATTGTGGCGTTCTTCTGATCCATCCTTCGAAATCCTTCCGTCATTAGTGTTCTTGCTTCGCTAAGCATTAGGTGCTATAGAGGGTGGTTTATCCTTGTTCTTGGGTTCCTATATCGAAGCGTGCGTTGGGGTTTGAGGCCTTCATTGCCATAGGGTTCCACGTCATTTGGTATCAGAGCCAATTACAGGTAAATCTTTATCTATCTGTCTTTCTAGGGCTTGTTTTTATTTCCGTTAGAGTCTTCATTTGTTCAATTCGTTTTTTAGGGTTCTTTTATTTTATTCGAAATTTCTTCTTTCCCCATACCCCAATTCATTTGTGTCCCCTTTTTATCATAGTCCAAATCGTTTTCACCTACTTCACCATAGTCATCAATTCGTTTTCAATTTTTAAAGTATACGGATCTTTCCGTTTGAGCTTGCAATAATTCGTTTGTTGTTTAAGCTTTTATTTATTGATATTCGTTTAGTATTTTGGGGGGGGGGGGGTGATCTAGAGATAGTGATCTATCCTTATAAAAAAAAAAGAGTACAAAAGTGCTCCAACAAAAATTTTTCTGTTTCTTAGTAATTAAAGGTTCCGTGGTTGGTTTGAAGTGGGTTAGAAGCAATCAAAATTTTTAGGCCACAAAATTTCCATTTTTTTTTTTGGGCTGTTTTGTTCGAATTGTGGGGGCTGCCATTGCAAAGGGGAATTCGAAATTCTCTTTAGTTTAGGAAGACTTGACACTAGCTTTCTTGGGTAGAATCAATAGGTCCATAAATCAGCTTGCTAAAGGTGGGTTGGTTTTGATACATCTTGGCCAGAATTGTCATATTTTTACCTCTTTGTTTCTAATTATTGATTGAGCTACCGTTTTTTTTTTTTGGATTCCATTACGTTGCTGGAGTGTTATTTGCTTGTTCCAACACTCTGGTTTATGATAATCGTGTGACACAAATTTCCTTGTGTCGCCTCCAAATCGTCGAGTTTCTTTTCTAGGTGTCTAAGAATTAGGTTTCTAGCTTCCTTGAACGTGCTTGGCAGATTGATTTGTGAGCCTCGATTCTGAAGTGCAATCGAAGAATCAGCAAAGGTGAGGTAAGAGAGAAACACTTTGAGTGAATTTTGTTTATTACTAATCTTTTCTTTGTGAGTTTGTGTTTGTGATCATGAGTAGTGGGAGAAACCAAAACGTGCAAGATGGGGAGGAAAATGTCCAAGAAGGTTCTAGCAATTTTGAGACATATATGCAGCAAAGTAATGAGAGGATGAATGAGATGGCAAGAATGATGGCTACTCTACAAGAGAGCATGAATCTAATAATGAGAGAAAGAGCGCAGCAACCAGCAGCTCAAGTGAGGTTACCACAAAGGGTTCTACTAAGAATCGGTGAAGGAGATCGTAGAGCACCTAGAGATAGTGATCTATCCTTAAAAAAAAGAGTACAAAAGTGCTCCAACAAAAATTTTTCTGTTTCTTAGTAATTAAAGGTTCCGTGGTTGGTTTGAAGTGGGTTAGAAGCAATCAAAATTTTTAGGCCACAAAATTTCCATTTTTTTTGGGCTGTTTTGTTCGAATTGTGGGGGCTGCCATTGCAAAGGGGAATTCGAAATTCTCTTTAGTTTAGGAAGACTTGACACTAGCTTTCTTGGGTAGAATCAATAGGTCCATAAATCAGCTTGCTAAAGGTGGGTTGGTTTTGATACATCTTGGCCAGAATTGTTATATTTTTACCTCTTTGTTTCTAATTCTTGATTGAGCTACCATTTTTTTTTTGGATTCCATTACGTTGCTGGAGTGTTATTTGCTTGTTCCAACACTCTGGTTTATGATAATCGTGTGACAAAAATTTCCTTGTGTCGCCTCCAAATCGTCGAGTTTCTTTTCTAGGTGTCTAAGAATTAGGTTTCTAGCTTCCTTGAACGTGCTTGGCAGATTGATTTGTGAGCCTCGATTCTGAAGTGCAATCAAAGAATCAGCAAAGGTGAGGTAAGAGAGAAACACTTTGAGTGAATTTTGTTTATTACTAATCTTTTCTTTGTGAGTTTGTGTTTGTGATCATGAGTAGTGGGAGAAACCAAAACGTGCAAGATGGGGAGGAAAATGTCCAAGAAGGTTCTAGCAATTTTGAGACATATATGCAGCAAAGTAATGAGAGGATGAATGAGATGGCAAGAATGATGGCTACTCTACAAGAGAGCATGAATCTAATGATGAGAGAAAGAGTGCAGCAACTAGCAGCTCAAGTGAGGTTACCACAAAGGGTTCTACTAAGAATCGGTGAAGGAGATCGTAGAGCACCTAGAGGTAATGAAGAGGTTGGTGAAAATAACCCAGCAAATGACAATGACCTTACTTCCATAAAGATGAAGGTACCTTCCTTTGAAGGGAGAAACAATGCTAAAGAGTACATTGAATGGGAGAGAAAGGTGGAGCAGATTTTTGAATGCCATAATTATTCAGAAGAGAAGAAGTCCCACATTACAGCCGTGGAATTTAAGGGATATGCTACATTCTGGTGGGATCAACTCAAATCTAATAGAAGAGGAAAGGGATTGAGACCCGTACCTGATTGGGAGACTTTGAAATACTTAATGAGAACAAGGTTTGTCCCTTCTCATTACTATAGGGATTTGTATAATAGGTTGGCAAGGCTGATCCAAGGTGGTAAGAGTGTTGAAGAATACCACAAGGAGATGGAGATGATTATGGCAAGAGCTGATATTGAAGAGGATGAGCAGAGGTTGATGTCTAGATTCCTTGGGGGTCTAAATTCAAACATAGCAAGTGAGCTGGAAATGTATGATTACAATTCCATGGGAGAGTTGGTTGAAAAGGCCATGAAGATAGAAAGGAGACTAAAGAGCAAGAATTACACCAAGTCTGGTTCTAGCAAATTTCAGAATATGGGTGGAAGTAGTTCGACCTACAGAGGACCTCAAAACACTAGTAGCAATTCGTCCTCAAGAAGTGGAGATTTCAAGAATTCCTTCCAAAGGAACAATCCTCCACCTACAAGTGGAAAAGGGACGAATGGTGGTCCAAATAGGCAGTAATCAGGTACTTCTAATACTACTCCTACTAGAGATATTAAATGTTTCAAATGTTTAGGGAATGGGCATATTGCTTCTGAATGTCCAAATAGGAGAGTTATGATTGCTACTGATGATGGGGGTATAATTTCTGATTCTGATCATAGTGATGTTGATAATGATGTGAATGACATGTATGATGATGATGATGAGTGTAGTGAGCAAGTTGAAAATGTGTTGATGGCTGAACATGGTGAAATGTTAGTTGCTAGGCGTGCTTTGAATATGCAGGTGAAGGAAGAGGGCCTTGAGCAACGAGATAATATATTTTATTCTAGATGTTTAGTTGATGGTAAGGTTTGTATGCTCATCATTGACAACGGTAGTTGTACTAATGCCGCAAGTGAGACCATGGTGGAGAAGCTGAAATTGACTTGTTTAAAACATCCCAATCCATATAGACTACAATGGTTTAATGATAGTGGAGAGGTGAAGGTTACTAAATAAGTGAGAATACCATTCTCTATAGGCTGGAATAAAGATGAAGTGTTGTGTGATGTAGTTCCTATGCAAGCAGGCCATATGTTATTGGGAAGACCATGGCAATTTGATAGGAAAGCACAGCATGATGGGCATTCAAATAGGTACACGTTTACCTATGAGGGAAAGCTGGTTACTCTTGTTCCATTATCACCCTTGGAGGTTTATGAAGATCATCGAAAGATGCTTGAGAAAGCAAAGCAAGATTCGGCCAAAGTAGTGGTTGGGGCTGTTTCTTCCAAAAACAAGGGGAGTGCGAGATAACATGATAAGGTGAGTGAAAGTGAGAAGAAAATGGGAAAAGAGGCCAGAAAAGAAACTAATCAAATTAATGGCCCATTGGTGAGAGAAAACAAGAAAGAAGGGAAGGCAAAACAAACTTTTTATGCAAGAGTGAGAGAATTAAATGTTGGGCAGCCTGTGTTACTCATTAGATACAAGGAAACTTTGTTTGCTAACATTGATGTTTCACTTGAACATTTGCCTTTTAGCTTTGTGTCTTTATTGCAGGATTTTCAAGATGTGTTTCCGGAGGAGTTGCCTAGTGGTTTGCCACCATTAAGAGGGATCGAACATCAAATTGACTTCATACCTGGTTCTACCATTCCAAATAGACCAGCATATCGAAGTAATCCGATGGAGACCAAGGAGATGCAGAGACAAGTGGAAGAGTTGTTGGAGAAAGGGTTGATTCGAGAGAGTTTAAGTCCGTGTGCCGTTCCTGTTTTGTTGGTTCCAAAGAAAGATGGCACGTGGAGAATGTGTGTTGATTGTAGGGCTGTAAATAAGATCACCGTGAAGTATCGGCATCCTATACCGCGTCTTGATGACATGTTGGACGAATTACACGGTGCAAGGTATTTTACTAAAATTGATCTTATGAGTGGATATCATCAAATTCGTATGAAACCTGAGTAGTTGGTAATGCCTTTTGGGTTGTCTAATGCACCTAGTACTTTTATGAGGTTGATGAACCATGTTTTGAGGGCTTATTTGGGCAGATTTGTAGTTGTTTATTTTGATGATATTTTGATCTATAGTAAGACTGAGGAAGAGCATATAGAACATGTTAGGTTGGTTTTAGAAGCTTTGAGAAAAGAGAACTTATATGCAAAGCTTAAGAAGTGCACATTTTGCATGGATAGGCTTATTTTTCTTGGTTTTGTTGTTAGTGCGCAGGGATTGGAAGTTGATGAAGAGAAAGTGAAAGCTATAAGGGAATGGCCTGTTCCTAAGAGTGTCACGGAAGTGAGGAGCTTCCATGGGCTGGCGAGTTTTTATAGGAGATTCATGAAGGATTTTTCTACCATCGCCGCACCACTCACAAGTATTATCAAGAAGGAAGTTGGATTTCAATGGGGTGAACAGCAACAACGATCGTTTGAAAGTTTGAAAGAAAAACTCACTACTACGTCTGTTTTAGCTTTACCTAACTTTGATTCTATTTTTGAGATTGAATGTGATGCTTCAGGTATAGGTATTGGGGCTGTTTTGATGCAAGAAAAGAAGCCAATAACATATTTTAGTGAGAAGCTCAATGGTGCGCAACTGAATTATTCTACCTATGACAAGGAGTTGCATGCTTTGGTAAGGGCATTGAATGTGTGGGAGCATTATTTGCTGCCAAAGGAGTTCATTAGTCACACTGACCATGAATCCCTCAAGCATTTGAAGGGCCAAGGTAAGTTGAACAAAAGACATGGTAAGTGGATTGAACAAATTGAGAAATTTCCTTATGTCATTAAGTATAAGCAAGGTAAAGATAATGTTGTTGCTGATGCGTTGTCTAGGAGATATACATTGCTGTCTGTTTTGAGTTCTAAATTGCTTGGTTTTGAGTATATTAAGGACTTATATATTGGTGATATTGATTTTGGCAATGTTTATGTCACATGTGAACAAGGAGCTTTTAATTCATTTTTTAGGCAGGATGGTTATTTGTTTAAGGGAAGTAAACTATGTGTGCCTAGATGTTCCATGCGTAATTTGCTTGTTTTAGAATCTCATTGTGGTGGTTTGATGGGGCATTTTGGTGTGTCTAAGACTTATGATATTTTGTTTGAGCATTTTTATTGGCCGTCTATGCGTAAAGATGTTGGGAGATTATGTTCTGCTTGTATTGCATGTAGACAGGCGAAATCTAAGTCTATGCCTCATGGTCTTTATATGCCATTACCTGTACCTAGTTCACCTTGGGTTGATATTAGTATGGATTTTGTGCTTGGTTTGCCTAAGACTAAGAAAGGTAGAGATAGCATTTTTGTGGTTGTTGATAGGTTTAGTAAGATGACACATTTTATTCCATGTCACAAAGCTGATGATGCCAAAGTTGTGGCTGATTTGTTCTTTAGAGATGATGTTCGTTTACATGGGGTGCCTAGGACAATTGTTTCTGATAGAGATACTAAGTTTTTGTCCCATTTTTGGCGTGTTTTATGGAGTAGATTAGGAACTAAGCTTTTGTTTTCTACTACTTGTCATCCACAAACAGATGGGCAAACTGAAGTAGTGAATCGTACACTTGGTACGTTGTTGAGAGCTTTAGTGGGGAAGAACTTTGTCACTTGGGAAGATTATTTACCTTTCATTGAATTTGCTTATAATCGTTCAATTCATTCTTCTACAGGTTATTCGCCATTTGAGATTGTTTATGGTTTTAATCCACTAACTGTACTTGATCTTGTTCCTTTGCCTTTACATGAGCTTGCTAGTTTAGATGGTGAGAAGAAGGCTGATTTGGTAAAGTCTTTGCATGAAAAGGTTCAAGCAAATATAGAGAAAAAGAACAAGTCATATGCTGATAGGGCAAATAAGGGACGAAAGAAAATGGCATTTGCTCCTGGAGATTGGGTTTGGGTACACTTCCGAAAGGAGAGGTTTCCAAATCAAAGGAAAAGTAAGCTTGATGCACATGGTGATGGTCCATTCCAAGTATTGGAGAAAATCAATGACAATGCATACAAGATCGACTTGCCTGGTGAGTATGGTGTTAGTGCTACTTTTAATGTGATTGATATATCTCTTTATGATGATGCAGATTTGAGGACAAATCTTTTTAAAGAAGGGGAGAATGATGTAAACCAGCATGACAAGGATCCTTTGGAGCTACAACAAGGACCATTGACAAGGAATAAAGCAAGGAAGTATGGCGTCACTCTTGGATTGCATGTTCAAGACTTTGTTACAAGGGAGGTGACTGAATTAGCAATAAACAAGTGCAGTATGGAGCTGGAAGACCAACAAAGGCTGATTGTGATGCTGAATGTCTATATGGAAGATAAGGCTTTAAAAATGGGCTAGAGGAGCAAGAAAGGAGTAAGGAAGGCAGGCCACATGCAAGCACATGGGCCTTGGACGAAATTAGGTTTTTGGGACCACTTTTGTCACATGGGCAGCCTATTCTTTCATGTACATGGGCTGTGTTCACACCCATGCACATGGGATGTGGTTCCCTTCTTTCCTTAGTTGGTTAGGATGATATTTTCCTTATTTGACAAGGATTTTGACTTTGTAATTTTCTTTTTTCCACTAGGGTTAGGATAGTTACGAATTTTAATTTGTTTTTCTATAAATAGGGCCTTATTTTCTTGTAAGAGGACCTTTTTTGACAAATTATATTCAGATTGCTCTTTATGTAAATTTCTCCCATCTTTGAGAGAGTGAGAGATTTTGCTTCTTTCATTGATTGCATCACGAATCAGACTAACTTATCAATTTCGATTGTGGCATTCTTCTGATCCGTCCTTCCAAATCCTTCCGTCATTAGTGTTCTTGCTTCGCTAAGCATTGGGTGCTATAGAGGGTGGTTTATCCTTGTTCTTGGGTTCCTATATCGAAGCGTGCGTTGGGGTTTGAGGCCTTCATTGCCATAGGGTTCCGCGTCAACCTTTATCGAACCTGATCCACAACCCTCCAAATCCTCGGACATATCATTCCCTCCCTCTTTAAGGAAGTTCGTCCTCAAACTTGGAGCAATGGGACCAGACCCGATAATAGGCTCTGATACCAAATGATGCGGCCGGGCCAAGTACTTTCCAGGAGGGCACCCATTCTGGTACTGACCCTGCACCAGCACGCTGATGCGGCTGGGCCAAGCACTTCCCAAAAGGTCACCCATCATGGTACTGACCCTGCACTAGCACGCTTAACCGGAAAAAATGCTAACCATTTCTACCAAAAACTTAAGCTGTCAGCAGAGACGCACTCATTTCCTTTATTTGGATCAAACATGGGCTCACCGGTCTCTTTCGACTTTATGTGCCACCTTTATCGAACCTGATCCACAACCCTCCAAATCCTCGGACATATCATTTCATTTCCTTCTTTCCTTTTTTTTGTTTTTTTATGCTAATGAACTAATAGGCCAAAATCAAAATTTCAAATGGATTGAAATAAAAAAAAAACACAAAATTACAAAATTGATTGAAGTAAAGAAAAGCATATCACAAAAAACATAAAAATAGAGATAGAGCCAAAGCTCTGATACCAAATGATGCAGAACCCCAAGATTATAAAGAATCTGAAACCCCAACACACAAATTCAGTATACCAAGATCCCTAGTTGGTTGTTTGTCCTACTAAACCCCTAATTGACATGGAACTAGAAATGTAGATAATTGGAAAGAATTAAAGAAGAACTAGAAAGAATGCCACAAGTGTTACATTGATAAGTTGATTTCAATTCTTGATGCAACAAGAAGAAGAGAACCCTCTCTTGATGAAATTAAGCCAAGCCAAAATAATTGAATAATATGATCACCAAAAAAATTTTGTCTTACAACCCTAAATGAGATATAAATAGCGAAACCCTAATTAGGGTTATTAAGTAGCATTTGGTTGGCTAATCAAATTTTAAGAACTAATAAAGTAAACAAAGTTCTAATTTAACACAAAACAAATAGGTCCCTTACTTTTTAAATAAGCATAACTAGTGGGCCTTAATACATATTAAATAATAGGCCCATATACTTAGATTAAATTTATGGGTTGCTTCTCCTTTATATCCTTAGCTTTAAAGGCCTGTCCACGAAACCTTCCTTCCATGAATTGCCTTACAAAGCCTTGGAAGGTAGATTTGAGCTTCTTGGCCTGCAATCTTTGTTCGCATCACATAGATTTGGACTTAGCTTGCCTACATGCAATACATTTAGAATAAATTCTCTCAACATCCCTACACATGTGTGGCCAATAAAAATTCTCAAAAAGTATGTCCAAAGTCTTATGCACACCAAAATGACCCATCAATCCACCATTATGTGATTCACGCAGAAGTAATTCCCTTAATGAACATGCAGGTACATATAATTGATTCCCATGAAATAAAAATCCAATATGCCTATAAAATCTTTAAAAAGCAACACACAAGCAACATAGACATTACCAAAATCAAAATCTGTTGCATACATATCTTTAAGTTGCTCAAGTCCTAACATCTTAGAACTAAGTGTAGTGATTAAAGCATACCTCCTTGATAATGCATCAACAACAACATTATCTTTACCTTGCTTGTAGTGGATCACAGAAGGAAATGGCTCAATGAATTCAACCATTTTGCATGCCCCCTATTCAGCTTCCCTTGCCCTTTCAAGTGCTTAAGTGACTCATGGTTTGTATGGATCACAAATTCTTTTGGAAGCAAGTAATGTGCCACACCTCTAATGCTCTCACTAGGGCATACAACTCTTTGTCATAGATAGAGTACTTAAATTGAGCTCCATTCAACTTTTCACTGAAATATGCTATGGGACATTTTTTCTGCATCAACACTGCACCTATACGAATCCCAGAAGTATCACATTCAAGTTTAAAAGTTTTATTAAAGTTAGGTAAACATAAAATATGAGAAGAACACAACCTATCTTTTGAAGTATTAAAAGCCTTATTTTGTTCATCTCCCCACTTAAAATCAACATCTTTTTTAATTATTTCAGTGAAATAAGCTGCAATGGATGAGAAATATTTCACAAATCTTCTATAAAAACTAGCTGACCCATGAAAACTCCTTACCTCAGACATACACTTAGGCGTAGGCCATTTGTGAATAGCGTTTAAATTTTCAGCAACTACTTCAACCCCTCCAGCACTCACAATAAAACCCAAGAAAATAATTTTATCAATACAAAAAGTACACTTCTTTAAATTAAAATACAACTTCTGATACGGAACCTCCAAGAATAAGCCTGAGAACCCCTTTGATTATTATGGACCCCCACACCATTAACTTGAAAACCCTAATAACAATTCAGTCCCAACCCCTAAGAAAGGCTAGAATTCAGATTGCTTAGAAAAATGATCAAAGATCTAGAATAAAGGAAACTTGTTTCTAAATTCCATATTCGAAACACTCCACAAGAAGATGATCAGTCCACTTAAATGTTTCTTAGCATGTATTCTACTCAAGAATACAAAGATATAAGAAAACATCCTTTTGGTTATAATTCATCAATGAACTGCAATGAAATTCGTATATAGCCTTTACAAGACTTAAAACTCATAAACTAAAATAGACGAACTCAACTTATGGGCCTTAACATGAACAAGTTTGGACAGCCCATTATCAAAGCAATAAAACTATTAGGCTTTTTAAATTAACATGTTTTAAACAGCCTATTAAGACAAAAATACAAACATATTTAATTTTACTCAATTAAAAAGGCTAAGATCTAAAACAACTTAAGTAAACCCATTTTAAAGTTGGACTTGAATTTTAAGTAAGCCCATTTTGAAGTTGGACTTGAATTAAGTTGTAATTAACTTTATTTGATCTTGTTTCCAAGACTTGGATCCCTTGTAGCCCATTACAAGCCAAATTCACCAAATCTTGTAGACGACAATTAACGCTTATTGAATCTTCATGGCTCGTGATCTAGTTATAGGTCCTCGAGGCAGAATAATTGGATTGAAAATCACCTCAATATGATCCTTGCTTCTTTGGTCATGCTCATCCTCTTGGTGTGTAAGCTACTCCATAACATTTCCCCTCTCGCCAAAAGGATTTGTCCTCGAATCTAAAGCATCACTTGCATCAAAAGGACTCAAATCAGACACATTAAATGAAGCACTTACATTGTGCTCACCTAGAAAATCCACTTTATAAGCATTGTCATTAATCCTTTCAAGTTTTTGAAAAGGACCATCTCCTCTTGGGTTTAACTTGGACTCCTTAGGTGTGGAAACCTTTCTTTTGCGAAAATGTACCCAAACCCAATCACTAGGCTGAAAAATCATTGGCTTCCTTCCTTTATTCAATCGTGAAGCTACTTTAGCATTTTGCTTTTCAATCCTTTCCTTAGCCTGCTTATGTAACTTCTTCACTAAATCTGCCTTTGAATTAGCATCAACACTCACAAATTTGTTAGGTAGCAATGGCAATAAATCAATAGGAGTAAGTGGATTAAAACCATAAACAATTTCAAATGGAGAACAATTATTAGTGCTATGAACAGCCCTATTTGCAAACTCTACAAATGGTAAACAATCCTCCCACATCCTAATATTCTTTTCTATAATTGCCATAAGCAAAGTAATCAAAGTCCAATTAACTACTTCAGTTTGGCCATCAATTTGAGGATGGCAAGAAGTTGAGAACAACAGCTTAGTTCCTAATTTTTCCCATAAAACACGCCAAAAATGACTCAAAATGCTTTTAGGTATGCCATGCAAATGCACAACCTCTTTGAAGAACAAATCAGTAATCAATTTAGCATCATCAGCTTTATAACATGGTATAAAATGAGCCATTTTACTAAATCTATCAACCACAACAATAATACTATCATGTCCTTTCCTAGTTTTAGGTAATCCAAGCATGAAATCCATAGACAAATCAGTCCAAGGTTCACTAGGAACAGGTAATTGTGTATATAAACCATACGGTTTCAACCTAGACTTAGCCTCTCTACATGTTATGTAATGCTCACAAAACTTATGCACATCATGTTTCATACTAGGCCAAAAGAAATGCTCTATCAGCATATCATAGGTTTTATTTACCCCAGAATGACCCATCCAGCCTCCTCCATGTGCTTCCTTAATCAATAATTCTCTCATAGAACACTTAGGAATACACAATCTATTTTTCTTAAACAAGAAACCATCAAACAAGTAAAAATCATTTGAAACAGCCACATTACCACAAGATACATATATATCACCAAAATCCTTATCATTTAGATATAACTCCTTAATATGCTCAAAACCCAACAATTTAGCACTAAGAGAATTAAGCAAAGTATACCTGTGTGACAATGCATCAGCAACCACATTCTCTTTACCTTGCTTGAATTTAATCACATATGGGAACGTTTCTATGAATTCCACCCATTTGGCATCCCTATGATTTAACTTATCTTGAACCTTCAAATGTTTTAAACTTTCATGGTTAGTATGTATCATGAACTCTTTAGGCCACAAATAATGTTCCATGTATGCAAAGCTCAAACCAAAGCATATAACTCCTTATCATATGTTGGATACTTCAAGGCTGCCCCACTTAACTTTTCACTAAAATACATTAGTAGCCTTTAAGCCTGCATCAAAATAGCTCCAATTCCTATGCCACTAGCATCACATTCAATTTCAAAAGTTTTATCAAAGTTAGGCAAAGCAAGCAAAGGTGCGTCACACAATTTATCCTTAAGTTCATTAAATGCATGCTCTTGTGCATCACCCCAAACAAATCCAACATTTTTCTAAACTAACTCATTCAAAGGTGCAGCTATAGTGCTGAAATCTCTAATGAATCTCCTATAGAAACCAGCAAGTCCATGAAAGCTCCTTACCTCACTAGCATTCTTAGGTCTTGGCCAATCTTTAATAGCCCTTACCTTGTCCTCATCAACCTCTATACCTTGACTAGACACCACAAAAGCAAGAAACTTAACCTTATCCATGCAAAAACTACACTTCTTAAGGTTAGCATACAACTTTTCATGCCTAAGAATGTCTAATGCAAGACGTACATCCATAACATTATCATCCAAGCACTTAGAGTATATAAAAATATCATCAAAATAAACAATGACAAATTTACCCAAGTACTCATGCAACACATGGTTCATCAATCTATTGAATGTGCTAGATGCATTAGTAAGACCAAATGGCATAACAAGCCACTCATACAATCCATATTTAGTCTTAAATGATATTTTCCACTCATCACCCACATTCATTTGAATTTAATAATAACCAGATTTCAAATCAATTTTAGTGAATAAAAAAGATCCATATAACTCATTAAGCATATCATCTAATCTAGGAATAGGATGATGATACTTTACAGTGATTTTATTTATGGCACTGCAATCCACACACATCCTCCATGTTCCATCCTTCTTTTGGCACAAGAATACTAGGAACTGAGCAAGGACTAAGACTTTCCCTCACATACCCCTTAGCTAGCAACTCCTCCACTTGTTTTTGTATCTCCTTTGTCTCGATGGGATTAGTTCTATATGTTGGTCTATTGGGTATGTGATGCAAGAAAGGATCCCTTGAAGCTAGCAAGTGGACCAATCACTAGGAGCAAGGCAAACAGATATCAAGCTAGTATGGCTTTGCATATTCAAGAAGAGATTTCCAAAGAGCTTCAAGAATTATCATTCAAGAAGATGGAGATAGAGCTTGAAGAAGGCACACCAAAGTTGATTATGATGCTTAGTGTGGAAGCTAAAGGCTAGCTAAAGAAAGGTCCAGCGTGCAAGAAAGGTCCATGGGGGTTCATATAAAGCCTTGGGAAGTAATTTAAGGCCCATGGACAGCCCAAATAGTGTGAGGCATTTCTCATGTTGAAGGAATTAGTTTGGTTGTTTCCATACTTTATATTTTCCTTAGTGGATTAGGATTTTGTTTCCATACTTAATGTTTTCCTTATGCATTTAGGAATGTTTTCCTTATGCAATTAGGAATGTTTTAGTCTTAATTTTCCATATGCAATTAGGAATTTTGTAACCCTTATTTAAGGGCCGAATTTCATATACAACAATTAATAAAAAATTTTGAATTCTTCTACAAGTTCTTCTTTTGAATTTTCGTGTGAGAGAGATTAGAGTGGATTCTTTAATTCTTTCTTTGCATCAAGAATTAGGTTTACTTATCAACAAGAGTTGTGGCGTTTTCCTTCTTCTTACCAACTAAATCCTTCAATCATAGTGAGTTCATGTCTCTTTATAGGCGTTGGGTTCCTTAGGAGGTGATTATCAAGTTTCAAGGAGTTCTCTACCATTGTTATACGTTGGGTTTGCTGCCATCGTTGCTAAGGGTCTGAGTCAGTATGGAAGCTCCAGAAATGAAGTCAATTTGGTGTTCTATGCCTCTAATTGGTGGCAAACAATTGGGCATCTCTTCTGGAAACAAATCTTCAAATTCTTGCAAAAGATCAACAATCACACTAGGCAAAGATGAGTTAAGATCATTGGTGGCCAAATAAGCCCCTTTGAACAAAAGTACAAATATAGGCTGATTGTTGTAAAAAGCATGTTTTACCTCAATTGTTCTAGCTATCAAACTCACATTCTTTTCTTTTTTTTTTTCAATAGACTGAATTTGCTTTCCTTTTTCTTTTCCCTCTTTCTTTTTATTTGCACTCTATTTATTTTCACTCATTTTATTTTCACTCTTTTTTTCTTTCTTTACAGCCTCAAGTCTCATCCTTTCCATTTTACATTGGTCGTCATACACTTCTTTTGAGGAAAGTGGTGTTAGAATGGTCTTTCGCCCATCCTTTGTGAATGAATACCTATTGAGGTACACATTATGCATAGCTCTTCGATCATATTGCCATGGTCTACCAAGTAGAATATCTCCAGCAAGCATTGGAACCACATCGCACAACACTTCATCTTGATATTTACCAATGGAAAAGAAAATGATAGATTGCCTATTTACCTTAACCTCACCACAATCATTAAGCCACTGAAGTTTGTAGGGTCGTGGGTGTGGTGTAGTAGACGACCCCAATCTATCAACCAAGAGTGTACTCACAACATTGGTGCAACTTCCACTGATGAGGAAACTATAAGCAAGCCTGATGAATCTACACAAGACAGCAAATATGTTGATGATATCATTATGCCAAGTGGACCAATCACACGATCACAATCAAAGAAACTCCAGCATGTGTTCCAACACTTCATTCAAAGGTGGATTAATGAAGAGGGAGACCAACTTGTACTGAATATGAGGGATCATGAAGAGGAAGTCAGAAACTCACCAAGAAGCATGAAGAATCTGCCCATAAGTATGGTGATGGGCATTAGCACGAATTTGAAATATAATATTGATGTGTTTTAGTGCTAGTGTAACTAGACACATGTGAGTCAACACCAAAATGCATGTAGAATCTGCCCATCAATGTTGTCAGAATTATGGGCAGTAATTTATAATATATTATTGATGTGGATGAATAATTAATGCTATTGTGACTAGATACATATAAACCTAGACTTTTAAGCCATTAATTCTTCTTTTCCAACTATATAGTGATACGGAACCTCCAAGAATAAGCCTGAGAACCCCTTGATTTCGAACCCCCACAGCATTAACTTGAAAACCCCTAGTCGAATTCGGTACAACCCCCAAGGATTAGGTTAGATTTCAGATTACCTTGAATTGATCAAAGATCCAAGATTTCGAAACAAGTCAGTTCCTAAATCCCAGATTCGAAACACTCCACAAGAAAGTTGATCAAACTACTTGAATGTTTCTGAAGCATGTATTCAAGCAAGAACACAAAGATAAAAGCAATTCGGCTTTAGGTTAATTAATTCGTTCAAAACTTCAAAACTGATGTCTTACAACCCTAAATGAGATATAAATAGCTAAACCCTAATTAGGGTTATTAAGTAGCGTTTGGCTTTCTAATCAAATTTTAAGAAATAATAAAGTAATCAAAGTCCTAATTTAATACCAAACAAACAGGGCCCTTACTTTTTAAATGAGCATAACTAGTGGGCCTTAATACATATTAATTACAAGCCTCATTCGTGAATTACAACTTGTAGCAAGTTGTAATTGACTTCCTTTGGTCTTGTCTCCAAGCTTGTAATTCCTTGCAAACCATAGTTAGCCAAATTCACCAAATCTTGCAAATGGCAAATTAGTGCTTGCTGAATCTTTTTGGCTCGTGATCTAGTTATAGGACCTTGTGGCAGAATAATTGGATTGATGATCTCCTCAACTTGGTCCTCACGTCCTAGGCCTTGCTCGTCCTTGTGGTGTGCTCGTTGTTCCACAACATTTCCCCTCTCCTCAAAAGGATTCGTCCTCGAATCATAAGCATCACCTACATCAAAAGGGCTTAAATCAGCAACATTAAACGAAGCACTCACATTATACTCACCTGGCAAATCCACTTTATACGCATTATCATTAATCCTTTCAAGTATTTGAAAAGGACCATCTCCTCGTGGATTTAACTTAGACTTGCCTTGCTGTGGGAACCTTTCTTTGCGAAAATGTACCCAAACCCAATCACCAGGCTGAAAAGGCATTGGCTTTCTTCCTTTATTCACTCTAGAAGCTACTTTGGCATTTTGCTTCTCAATCCTTTCCTTAACCTGCTTATGTAACTTCCTCATGAAATCTGCCTTTGAACTAGTATCAACACTCATAAAATCATTAGATGGCAATGGCAAAACATCCAAAGGAGTAAGCGGATTAAAACCATAAACAATTTCAAATGGAGAACAATTAGTAGTGCTATGAACAGCCCTATTGTAAGCAAACTCCACAAATGGTAAACAGTCCTCCCACATCCTAATATTCTTTTCTATTACTGCCCTAAGCAAAGTAATCAATGTTCGATTCACAACCTCAGTTTGACCATCGGTTTGAGGATGGCAAGTAGTAGAAAACAGCAACTTAGTTCCCAACTTTCCCCATAAAACACGCCAAAAATGACTCAAAAACTTAACATCTCGATCACTAACAATGCTTTTGGGTATGCCATGCAAACGCACAACCTCTTTAAAGAACAAATCAGCAATCAATTTTGCATCATAAGTTTTATGACATGGTATAAAATGAGCCATTTTACTAAATCTATCAACCACAACAAATATACTATCATGACCTCTCCTAGTTTTAGGCAAACCAAGCACAAAATCCATAGACAAATCAGTCCAAGGTCCATTAGGAACAAGTAATGGCGTGTACAAACCATGCGGTTTCAACCTAGACTTAGCTTCTCTACATGTTATGCAATGCTCACAAACTTTATGCACATCATGTTTCATACCAGGCCAATAAAAATGTTCTATCAACACATCATAGGTCTTACTTACCCCAAAATGACCCATCAATCCTCCTCCATGGGCTTCCTTAACTAACAACTCTCTCATGGAACACTTAGGAATACACAATCTACTTTTCTTGAATAAAAAACCATCAAACAAATGAAAGTCTTTCAAAACAGCCACATCACCACACGAATTATATATGTCACCAAAATCCACATCACTAACATATAATCCCTTAATATGCTCAAAACCCAACAATCTAGCACTAAGAGAATTAAGTAAAACATACCTTCGCGACAATGCATCAGCCACTACATTCTCCTTACCTCGCTTGTATTTAATCACATATGGGAATGTTTCAATGAACTCCACCCATTTGGCATGCCTACGATTCAGCTTATCTTGACCCTTCAAATGCTTTAAACTCTCATGGTCAGTATGTATCACAAACTCTTTTGACCGCAAATAATGCTGCCATGTTTGCAAAGCTCGAAATAATGCATATAACTCCTTATCATATGTCGGATACTTCAAAGCCGCTCCACTTAGATTTTCACTAAAGTACATCAATGGCCTTTGATCCTGTATCAAAACAGCTCCAATTTCTATGCCACTTGCATCACATTCAATCTCAAAAGTCTTATCAAAATTAGGCAAAGCAAGCAAGGGTGCATTACACAATTTATCCTTAAGTTCATTAAATGCATGTTCTTGTGCATCTCCCCAAACAAATCCGACATTTTTCTTAACTAACTCATTCAAAGGTGCAGCTATAGTACTGAAATTTCTAATGAATCTCCTATAAAAACCAGCAAGTCCATGAAAACTCCTCACCTCACTAGCATTCTTAGGTTTCGGCCAGTCCCTAATAGCCTTTACCTTTTCCTCATCAACCTCAATACCTTGACTAGACACCACAAAACCAAGAAAATGAACCTTATCCATGCAAAAACTACACTTCTTAAGTTTAGCATATAACTTCTCACGCCTAAGAATGTCTAACACAAGACGAACATGCATGACATGATCATCCAAACACTTAGAGTAAACAAGAATATCATCAAAGTAAACAACAACAAATTTACCCAAGTGCTCACGCAACACATGATTCATCAAACGCATGAATGTGCTAGGTGCATTAGTAAGACCAAATGGCATAACCAACCACTCATACAGCCCATATTTAGTCTTAAATGTTGTTTTCCACTCATCACCCACACTCATTCTAATTTGATAATAACCAGATTTCAAATCAATTTTGGTGAACAAACAAGAACCATGTAACTCATCAAGCATATCATCTAGTCTAGGAATAGGATGATGATACTTTACAGTGATTTTATTGATGGCTCTGCAATCCACGCACATCCTCCACGTCCCATCCTTCTTTGGCACAAGAATAACAGGAACTGAACAAGGACTCAAGCTTTCCCTCACATATCCCATAGCTAGCAATTCCTCCACTTGCTTTTGTATCTCCTTTGTTTCAAAAGGATTAGCTCGATACACTGGCCTATTGGGAATGGAAGCTCCTGGAATGAAATCAATTTGATGCTCTATGCCTCTGATTGGCGGCAATTCATTAGGCATTTCTTCGGGAAACAAATCTGCATATTCCTGCAAAAGATCAACAAACACTCTAGGCAAAGATTGGTTAGAAACAGTAGTATCTAAACGAGCCTATTTGCACAAAAGCACAAACATAGGCTGTTTGATGTAAAAAGCATGTTTAACCTCACTTGTACTAGCTAACAAACTCAAATTCCTCTCTCCTTCTCTATTTTTCTCAAACTGAATTTGTTTTGATTTTTCTTTTCTCTCTTTCTTTTCATTTGCAATCTGATTTTTTTCACTCATTTTTTTGTCACTCTCTCTTTCTTTCTTTTCATTTGCAATCTGATTTTTTTCACTCATTTTTTTGTCACTCTCTCTTTCTTTCTTTTCAAATTCAAGTCTCATTCTTTCCATTTTACATTGGTCTTCATACACTTCTTTTGGAGAGAGTGGTGTCAGAATTGTCTTTCGTCCATCCTCAGTGAATGAATACCGATTGAGATATCCATCATGCTTAGCTCACCTATCATACTGCCATGGACATCCAAGTAGAATCTCTCCAGCATGCATTGGCACCACATCACACAACACCTCATCATGATACTTACCAATGGAAAAAGAAATGATAGATTGTCGATTTACCTTAACCTCTCCACAATCATTCAGCCACTGAAGTTTGTAAGGATGTGGGTGAAGTTTCATAGGCAGCCCCAATCGATCAACCAAAAATGTACTTACCACATTGGTGCAGCTTTCACCATCCACAATCATACTACAAGCCTTGCCTTGAACATGACACCTTGTATGGAACAAGTTGTCTCGTTGTTCTTCATGGTTTTCCTCCTTCAATTGCATATTAAGAGCACGCCTAGTAACCAGCAAGTCACCCTTAATTGGTTCTTCAATGCTCCCATCACTACAACTTTCCAATGTTGGCATCTCACCATCATCACTCTCATTGTCGTCTTCCTCTTCATCAGTCACTATCTCACCATTTCTCATGGTCATAACTCTCTTGTTTGAACATTCTTTGCTGATATGTCCCACACCTTGGCACTTCCAACACTTAATATCTCGATTTCGCAGCTTAGGCTCTTCAACTTTGGACTTGTCTTTAGAACTTGATTCGGCCTTCACTTTCCCACTATCTTGACCATCCTTGTTTCTTTCCTTGTAATCACGCCTTCCTTCCCTATTCCAAGGAGAAAAAGAATTAGAAACAGGTTTTGAATAATACCTTGATGGTCGTCTTCCTTGGAGTTGTTTTTCCACCTTGATGGCAATATGCACCATCTCTTCTAACTCCACATATGGCTGCAAATCAACCTGGTCAGCAATATCCGAATTCAAACTAGCCAAGAAACGTGCCATAGTAGCCTCTACATCCTCATCTAGGTTAGCTCTAGTCATCAACATCTCCATCTCTTTGTAGTAGTCATCAACACTTTTACTTCCTTGCTTGAGAACCTGAAGTCTCTGCATGATTTCCCTATGGAAATGTCTAGGCACAAACCTCTTCCTCATGACTGATTTAAGATCAGCCCAAGTCTCAATAGGATACTCCAAATTCCTTCTTCTACTAGTCACTAACTGATCCCACCAAGCTATAGCATAATCTGTAAATTGAGTAACAATAAGCTTGACCTTCTTTTCCTCAGTACATCGATGGCAATCAAATATGAGGTCAACCTGCTTCTCGCATTGCAAATAAGCTTCTGGATCTGATTTACCACGAAAATTAGGAATTTTCAGCTTGATGCTTCCCAAGCTCCTATCAACGGCTTCATCATCACCATGATTTCTACCATAGAAAGGATTATTATTCATCCTTCCTCTACCTCTACCAGCACCACGTCCTCCTCTACCTCCACCTCTATGTAGAGCTCCTCCAACCAGACTTGCATTATCCTCCTCAAGCTCATTTTCATCTTCCAAATGTTCAGGCTGTTGCATTCGATTTCTGCCACCTCTTTGCCTCTCAATGTGCTCCGGTGTGGCTCTTTCAACACTCTGCAACCTCAAATCCATGCGCTCCAATGTTTCTGTTATGTTCTCCATAGTGCGGTATAAACGTGTAAATTCAGCTTGCTGCGCCTCCTGCAATCGAGCTGGATCAATCGGAACACCTCTGCTATCACTTTCATATCTCCCAGACATTTTTCCTGCAATAAAAGGTTAGCACAAAACAAATAAAAGGCCTCACAACACTCCCTCGCGTGTTTACGCTCAATAGATGAAGGTTGGTCTCTCGTGTTTCACTCAATATATGAAATCACTCACGGTTCAACTCACACCTCTCAAGCTGATATCTTTTATGTTCTTAGGTGAATCACACTTTATGAAACAACTCAAATAGCCTCCGTGTGTAGTATCCCAAAATCTGAAATTTGAATCAAAACAGCCCCTCAAATTTGTCAAAATTTCGTGACAAAATTTTGGTTACTTCTAACCTATCCAGATTGGACCCTTATCACCTAAATAACAAGGAAAACGAAAAAAATTTCGTGACATTTTTTTTTGCTCCCTCTCACTATCTCAAGATGGGCAGTCCTAATTCACACACCACACAAAACGTTTTTTTTTTCCAATCAGGTAACAAGAACAAGATCAATTTAGAGGACTTCCTTTTGAAACTCGAAATTGGAACAGAATAAATAATCAAGACTTCCTTTAGACCAATTCAGCTTTCCTTTTGAAACTTGTTTGAAACACTTTCTTGGAAATTCGAAACAGAATCAGAATGATTAACAAGAATAAGATTCGGATTTAGAACACTTTCGAATCAACAAATTTCGACTCAACAATCAAGAACACAATTTCGAATTTGAACAAAGCAACCTAAATTCCCAATTCGAAAATCCACAATAGAACAAATCCAATTCGGAATAGATAGAACAAACCAATTCGGAACAAATCAACCAACCCAATTTCAGAATAAGAAAAACGATTTGACTAAAATGGCAAACTGAATTCAAAATTGAAATAAGACTCCAAACACAAAACGAAAACTAAATTAGAACCCTAATGGAATTTTTTTTTTGAATTTTCGACTTTGAAAGAAAAACGAAAACGATTCAAGGATCAATAACAAAGAAACAAAATGAAACTAACAAGAGAAGAAACGAAAACAAAAGTAACCCACAAAGGAAACAAAAATGCAAATAGCAGGTGAAGAAAACGAAAACGAAAATAACCCACAAAGAAAACAATTCAGAGGAACAAGCAAAACAAGAGAACGAATTGAACAATTGAAACAAAGCAACAAAAACGCAAATAACAAAAGAAGAAACGAAAACGAATTGGAAGGGATAAAACCTGATTTAGAGCGTAGGCTCTGATACCAAATGATACGGAACCTCCAAGAATAAGCCTGAGAACCCCTTGATTTCGAACCCCCACAACATTAACTTGAAAACCCCTAGTCGAATTCGGTACAACCCCCAAGGATTAGGTTAGATTTCAGATTACCTTGAATTGATCAAAGATCCAAGATTTTGAAACAAGTCAGTTCCTAAATCCCAGATTCGAAACACTCCACAAGAAAGTTGATCAAACTACTTGAATGTTTCTGAAGCATGTATTCAAGCAAGAACACAAAGATAAAAGCAATTCGGCTTTAGGTTAATTAATTCGTTCAAAACTTCAAAACTGATGTCTTACAACCCTAAATGAGATATAAATAGCTAAACCCTAATTAGGGTTATTAAGTAGCATTTGGCTTTCTAATCAAATTTTAAGAAATAATAAAGTAATCAAAGTCCTAATTTAATACCAAACAAACAGGGCCCTTACTTTTTAAATGAGCATAACTAGTGGGCCTTAATACATATTAACTACAAGCCTCATTCGTGAATTACAACTTGTAGCAAGTTGTAATTGACTTCCTTTGGTCTTGTCTCCAAGCTTGTAATTCCTTGCAAACCATAGTTAGCCAAATTCACCAAATCTTGCAAATGGCAAATTAGTGCTTGCTGAATCTTTTTGGCTCGCTATCTAGTTATAGGACCTTATGGCAGAATAATTGGATTGATGATCTCCTCAACTTGGTCCTCACATCCTAGGCCTTGCTCGTCCTTGTGGTGTGCTCGTTGTTCCACAACATATAGGGAGGGGAAAAAGAACTAAAGGGGCTGACTATGAATTTTCAGATTATTATCATTGTAATCTAAGTGTTTTTAGGTTTGAGAGGTTTTCTTCTTATCATTGTTGCATGAAGAATTGGTTCTAGCTTATCAAGTCTGACTTGTGGCATTTAAATCAATTCATTTCTTCATCCCAATCACCCAAGTTCTCAATTACAAGTTAGTTGTGGGTTTGGTAGGGAGGATTTGTTTTTGAGTTCTAAGATTCTATTCTAGATGTGTATGTGGTGTTCTAGATGTAATATTTGATCCATGGGTTCCTCATCATTTGGTATCAGAGCTTTGGCTTGAAGATAAATCTCTAGGTATCTTTTATGTTTTAATTATCCAAAAGAAAAAAAAATAACCAGATTCAGTTTCTATGACTCTTCATTTTCTGTTCTTGTTGCACTTTGTTCTTGTTCTTCAAATCTATGGATTTTTGTTTATCTTTTCAATTTCTATCCTTGTTTACTGAAAGTTCAACAAAAAAAAAAAGAAGGAAAAGATCAAAAGAAAAAAAAAACAAAAAAAAGAGAATCAGATTCAACTTCCTCAACATAAAAGAAAAAAAAATCATACCTGTTTCTGTCCAATATTTTTCTACACAAGTGTTTGAGAATTTTTTGCATATTTATACCATTAACAGTTTGCTGCTTTATTATATTTGATCAAATTACATCATGATAAGTCCGAGGGTTTGGAGGGTTATGGATCAGGTTTGACAAGGTGGCACATAAAGTCAAAAGAGATTGGTGAGCCGATGTTTGATCCAAATAAAGGAAATGGGTGTGCCTCTGCTGATAGCTTAAGCTTTTGGTAGAAATGGTTAGCATTCTTACTGGTTAAGTGTGCTGGTGCAAGGTCAGTACCAGGATGGGTGACCTTCTGGGAAGTGCTTGGCCCAGCCGCATCATTTAGTATCATAGCCTATTTATCGGGTCTGATCCCATTGCTCCAGGTTCGAGGACGAACCTCCTTAAAGAGGGACGAAATGATAAGTCCAAGGGTTTGGAGGGTTGTGGATCAGGTTTGACAAGGTGGCACATAAAGTCGAAAGAGACTGGTGAGCCCATGTTTGATCTAAATAAAGGAAATGGGTGCGCCTCTGCTGACAACTTAAGCTTTTGGTAGAAATGGTTAGCGTTCTTTCCAATTAAGCATGCAGGTACAAGGTCAGTACCAAGATGGGTGACCTCCTGGGAAGTGCTTGGCCCAGCCGCATCGCATCAGCTCCTTGTTATGCACATTCATTTACCATTTAAAATATGATATTTAGAGCATAGCTTACATTGGGAATAGAATTAGGTTGCATATTCAGATTACTCATTGGAGTGATTTGAATTCTATTTTTCAATATCCAGAATTATTTTTCTTTGTATTCTTAGTTTCATTCTTTCATGTACCTCTTGTTTCTTGTATGCATTAAGTAGCTAATTCTCAATAATAGTTACTTTGGTTTGATTAACACAAATACATTTTGTTTCTTGTGTTAACTTTCAGTTCTTGTTGTTTAAATTAAATTGCTTCTAGAATTGCTGAAGTCATTTTTTTCATTAGGTTCCTTGTAGAGTCTTTAAAACAAAACTTGTTTTACTTTATTTAAGTGGATTCAGTTCTAAAATTCAACTTGATAAAAGGAGAATTGAGAGGTAACAAGGACCAAGTTTTGAGTGTAATACAAGAGGAGTGACAATCTGATCTTGAGTGAAACACGTAAGGGAGTGCGGTGAGAAAATTTTTTTTACTAACATTTTCTTGTAGGTTCTTATACCATGTCAAATTCTGGAGGTGAAAAACGTGACATGACCATGAATGACATAGCCTTCATGTTAGAGGCAATGCAAAGGTAATTTAAAAGGTTTGATTTGGTCATAAACAACATGAGAGGTGATGTAGATAGCATAATGCAAAGGCAGCAAAATAATACTAATCGAAGAGGGCAGAATAAAGGGAGAAGAAACATGATGAATGATAATGAGGTAGAAAGGGAAGATGATGAAGAAAGTGAGGAATCAATTGCTCAAAGAAGACCTCAACAAAGGGACAGTAACATATCTTCCATAAAAATGAAGATACCATCATTCAAGGGGAGAAATGATGCTGAAGCTTACCTTGAATAGGAAAGAAAAGTTGAGTTGGTGTTTGATTGTCATAATTATAGAGAAATGAAGAAAGTTAAAATTGCAGCAGTTGAATTCACAGATTATGCACTAATTTGGTGGGATCAATTGATGATTTCCAAGAGAAAAAATGGAGAAAGAACCATCACTACTTGGGCTGAAATGAAAACTGTGATGAGAAAGAGATTTGTACCATCTTACTACTATAGGGAACTTCACCAAAAATTGTAGCAGTTAACTCAAGGATCCATGTCATTTGAGGATTACCATAAAGAGATGGAGATGATCATGAGTAGAACTAATATAGAGGAGGATCCAGAAATCACTATGGCTCGATTTTTGAGTGGGCTGAATAGAGAGATTACTAACATAATTGAATTAGATCAGTATGTGGAGCTTGAAGATATGGTACACATGGCCGTGAAAGTAGAGAAGCAACTGAAACTCAAGGGAGCAGCAAAGGGATTTTCTAATTCCAGCTCTAGTGTCACTTCAAAATAGCCAAAGAAAGATGATAATCCTAAATGGAAGGGGGCTGCCTGGAAAGGAAAGGAAAAACAAGTTCCAGCTGACCCTAAAGATAACTCTAAAACATCTAACTCTAATCAAAAGCATAGTACCATTAAATGCTTTAGGTGTTTAGGAGTAGGGCATATATCATCTCAATGTCCAAATAAAAAAATCATGTTGATACGAGATAATGGTGAAATTGATAGTGCTAATGAACATGAAAGTGATGATGATAATGATAGCATGCCACCATTAGAGATGATAGCATGCCACCATTAGAGGAAATTGAACATATCATTGAATATCCTGCCCATGGTGAATCTTTGGTTATTAGAAGAGCTTTAAACATGCAAATTAAAGATGAAGAAAGTAATCAAAGAGAGAACATTTTCCATACTCGTTGCATTGTGAATGGAAAAGTGTGCAACATGATCATTGATGGGGGTAGTTGTCAAATGTTGCTAGTACTGATTTTGTAGATAAATTAGGGTTAGCATGCACAAAACATCCTAGTCCCCTACAAGCTGCAATGGTTGAATGATTGTGGAGAGGTGAGGGTAACAAAGCAGGTTCTGTTTTCTTTTGCAATTGGGAGATACAAAGATGAAGTTTGTTTTGATGTTGTGCCTATGCATGCTAGCCATATCCTTCTTGGTCATCCATGGAAGTTTGATAGAAAAGCTTTGCATGATGGCTTTAAGAATCATTACTTTTTCAGCCTAAATGGTTTAAATTTCACTCTTGCTCCATTGTCACCTAAACAAGTGTATGAAGATCAAGTAAAGATTTTGAGATCCTTTGAAAGGAATTCTTGTGGTGAGGGTAAAACAAATAAAAATGGAGTATAAGAAGCCAAGTGTGAGAAAAAGAATGATAACAATGGCCCACTGGTGAGAGAAAAAGAGAAAGGGAGAGAAAATAAAAGAGAGTGTTTCTATGCAAAAGAAAAAGAGTTAAGGAGTTCTTTTTGTGAGAAAAGAAGTCTGATTGAACTTAGGTACAAAGAGACCTTGATTTCTACATCTGACCTTGATAACCCTTAGTCTAGTTATGTTAGTTCTATTTTACAGGAATTTGAAAATTTTTTTCAGAAGATGTACCAAAAGGTTTACCACCTTTAAGAGGGATTGAGCATCAAATTGACTTCATTCTGGGCTCAACAATTTCTAACCGACCATCTTGTAGAAGTAATCCGAAGGAAACCAAGGAACTTCAAAGGCAAGTGGAGGAGTTGCTAGCAAAGGGATGTGTGTGGAAGTCTTAGTCCATGTGTTGTTCCAATTTTACTAGTCACAAAGAAGGATGGATCATGGAGAATGTGCGTGGACTGCCGAGAAATCAATAAAAACATGGTGAAGTATAGACATCCAATTCCTAGACTTGATGATATGCTTGATGAGTTGAGTGGTTCTTGCATTTTTACTAAGATTGATTTTAAAAGTGGTTACCATCAAATTAGGATGAAGGAAGGAGATGAGTGGAAAACTGCATTCAAAACAAAATATGGTCTTTATGAGTGGTTAGTTATGCCATTTGGTTAATCTAATGCACCTAGTACATTCATGAGATTAATGAACCATGTTTTGAGTGCGTATCTTGGTGAATTTGTTGTTGTGTATTTTGATGACATACTCATTTATAACAAATCAGTAGATGAGCATGTAGAGCATATTAGTGCTGTTCTTGATGTTTTGAGAAAGGAAAAATTGTATTCCAACGTGAATAAGTGCATGTTTTGCAGTGATAAAATCATATTCTTACGTTTTATGGTTAGTGCACAAGGTATTGAGGTTGATGATGAAAAGGTAAAGGCAATAAGAGATTGGCCAGCACCTAAAACAGTGAGTGAGGTAAGAAGTTTTCATGGTTTGGCTAACTCTATAGAAGGTTTGTTAAAGATTTTAGTTCCGTTGCTACACCATTAAATGAATTGGTAAAAAAAGATGTAAAGTTTAATTGGACTAAAATTCATGAAAAGGCATTCAATTTGTTGAAAGAAAGGTTAACTACTGCTCCAATTCTTGCTTTACCAGATTTTGATAAGACTTTCGAGTTAGAGTGTGATGCTTTAGGTGTGGGCATAGGTGCTGTTTTGATGCAAGAAGGGAAACCAATTGCATATTTTAGTGAAAAGCTTCATGGTGCACAATTAAATTATTCCACTTACGATAAGGAGCTGTATGCTTTGGTAAGATTTTTACATGTGTGGCAACATTACTTATTGCTTAAAGAGTTTGTTATTCATACAGATCATGAATCATTAAAGCATCTAAAGGGGAAAACCAAGCTGAACCAAAGACATGGAAAGTGGATAAAGTTCATTAAGCCATTTCCATATGTGATAAAGTATAAGCGTGGAAAAGACAATGTAGTAGCAGATGCACTTTCAAGAAGGTAATCTCAACTCTTAGTTCTAAGTCATTAGGCTTTGAGCAAATTAAGGATATGTATGCCAATGATGTTGACTTTGCAAATGTTTATAAAGCATGCGAGCATTCTGCATTTCAGAAGTTTTATAGGCATGATGGGTACTTGTTTAAGGATGGAAGATTATGCATGCCTAGTGGAGGACTCATGAGACATTTTGTGGTATTTAAGACTTTATACATTCTGCATGAACATTCTATTGGCCAAACATGAGAAAGGATGTTGAAAGAATTTGTGCCAAGTGTATTGAATGTAAACAAGCAAAATCTAAGTCTTTATCTCAAGGGCTGTATACTCCTTTACCTATTCCTAATGCACCTTGGATTGACATATCTATGGACTTTGTTTTTGGGGTTGCCTGGGACTAGAAAAGGGAAAGATAGCATATTTGTTATTGTTGATAGATTCAACAAGATGGCTCATTTCATTGCATGTCACAAAATTGATGATGCAACAAATATTGCCAATTTGTTCATTAGGGAAGTAGTTCAGTAGCATGGCATTCTTAAAACAATTGTAAGTGATAGAGATGTGAAGTTCTTAAGTCATTTTTGGCGTGTTTTGTGGAATAAGTTAGGTACTAAATTGTTGTTCTCTATAACTTGTCATCCACAAACTGATGGACAAACAGAAGTAGTAAATAGGACTTTAAGATCTTTGTTACATGTTGTTGTGGGTAAGAATTTGAAAACTTGGGAAGATTGTTTGCCATTAGTGGAGTTTGCATATAATAAAAGCATACATTCTTCTACAAGTTATTCACCATTTGAAATTGTTTATGGTTTTAATCTGCTTACACCACTTGATCTGCTTCCTTTTCCATTAAATGAAATAACTAACTTAGATGGTGAAAAGAAAGCAGAGTTGGTTAAGAAGATACATGAGAAGGCACGAGCTCATCTTGAGAAGAAATATGAATCATTTACCCATAATGCAACTAGAAGAAGAAAACATGTGATTTTCCAACCTGGTGATTGGGTATTGGTTCATATGAGGAAGGAAAGATTTCTTAAACAAAGGAAATCTAAGTTGGATGCAAGGGGAGATGACCCATTCCAAGTTTTAGAACGAATCAATGACAATGCCTACAAAATCGATCTACCAGGTGAGTATAATGTTTCTGCAACTTTCAATGTTAGTGATCTTTCTCCTTTTGATGTAGGTTCAGATTTGAGGATAAATCTTTTTGAGCAAGGAGGGAATGATGAGGAAACTATAAGCAAGCTTGATGAATCTACACAGGACAGCAAATATGTTGATGATATCATTATGCCAAGTAGACCAATCACAAGATCACAATAAAAAAAACTCCAGCATGTGGTCCAACACTTCATTCAAAGGTGGATTAATGAAGAGGGAGACCAACTTGTACTGAATATGATGGATCATAAAGAGGAAGTCAGAAACTCACTAAGAAGCATGAAGAATCTGCCCATAAGTATGGTAATGGGCATTAGCACGAATTTGGAATATAATATTGATGCGGTTTAGTGCTAGTGTGACTAGACTTTTAAGCCATTAGTTCTTCTTTTCCAACTATATAGGGAGGGAAAAAAGAACTATAGGGGCTAACTATGAATTTTCAAATTGTTATCATTGTAATCTAAGTGTTTTCAAGTTTGAGAGGTTTTCTTCTTATTCTTGTTGCATGAAGAATTGGTTCTAACTTATCAAGTCTGACTTGTGGCGTTTAAATAAATTCATTTCTTCATCCCAATCACCAAAGTTCTCAATTACAGGTTAGTTGTGGGTTTCATAGGGAGGATTTGTTTTTGAGTTCTAAGATTCTATGCTAGATGTGTATGTGGGGTTCTAGATGTAATATTTGATCCATGGGTTCGCATCATCCACCATCTACAATCACACTATATGCCTTGCCTTGAACATGGCATCTTGTATGGAATTAATTATCTTGTTGCTCCTCATGGCTATCCTCCTTCAATTGTGTGTTAAGAGCACGCCTAGTAACCAGCAAATCACCTCTAATTGGCTCCTCAATGCTCCCATCGCTACAATCCTCCATTTCTGGAATCTCACCATCATCACTGTCATTACTGCCTTCTTCTTCATCAGTCATTATCTCACCATTTCTCAAGGTCATAACCCTCTTATTTGGACTTTTTTTTGCTGATATGACCTACATCTTGGCACTTCCAACATTTAATATCTCTATTTCTATGCTTAGGCTCTTCGACTTTGGATTTGTCTTTAAAAACCGATTCTGCCTTCGCCTTTCCACCATCACGAACAACCTTATTCCCACCCTTAAAATCACTCCTTCCATCACTATTCCAAGAAGAACTTGGATTAGAATAAGGTTTGGAAACATACCGTGCTGCTCCTCTTTCTTGGAGTTGTTTTTCCACCTTGATGGCAATATGCACCATCTCTTATAACTCCACATAAGGCTGCAAATCAACTCGATCCGCCATGTCCTTGTTCAAACCAGCCAAGAAACATGCCATAGTAGTCTCCATATCTTCATCTATATTAGCTCTAGTCATGATCATTTCCTTCTCTTTGTAATGGTCATCAACACTCCTACTACCTTGTTTAAGAACCTGAAGTCTTTGCACAAGTTCTCTATGAAAATGTCTAGGCACAAATCTCTTTCTCATGATAGACTTAAGATCATGCCAAGTCTCAATTGGATACTCCAAATTCCTTCTTCTATTAGTCATCAATTGGTCCCACAAAGCTATAGCATAATCTGAAAATTGAGTAATAGTAAGCTTGACTTTCTTTTCTTCACTAAATTGATGGCAATCAAAGATAAGCTCAACCTGCTTTTCCCATTGGAAATAAGACTACGGATCTGATTTACCTCAAAAATTAGGAATTTTCAATTTAATGCTTCCAAAGTTCCTATCTACAAAGTCATCATCGCCATGATTTCTGCCATAGAATGCATTATCATACATCTTTCCTCTACCTCTACCAGAACCGCAACCTCCTCTACCTCCTCCTCTAGGTAGAACTCCTCCAACCAGAGTTGCATTTCATCCTCAAACTCATATTCATCATCCAATTAATCAGGTTGAGGTATTTGATTTCTACCACCTCTTTACCTCTCATTGCACTTCGGTGTGGCTCTTTCAATAGCCTGCAACCTCAAATCCATACGCTCCAATGTTTCTGTTATGTTTTCCATAGTGCGGTATAAACGTGTAAATTCAGTTTGTTGAGCCTCACGCAATCTAGCAGCATCAACTTGTACAGCTCCACTACCTTCACCTTGGTCAGACATTGCTACAATAAAAGATTAGAAAATAACAAAGAAAAAAAAATATAAGCACCTCACAACACTCTCTTACGTGTTTACGCTCAAAAGATGGGGTTGGTCACTTATGTTTCGCTCAATTTATTTATTTTGCTCATGGCTTTTCTCACTTTACTCTAGCTAATTTCTTTTACGTTCTTAGGTGAATCACACTTTTAGAACAATTCAAATAGGCTGATTTGTGCAGAATTTCTAAATCTAAAATTTTCAAAACAAGTTTGAAGCAAATTGGCTAAAACAAGAAATTTAATATACTAGAAGTAATATATATATATATATGACAACTCATTATGAAGCAAATGACGTATGAAAAAAATGACAAAGATTTGATTAGGGTAATTTCGAAGGTAATTTTTTTTGAAGAAACAGCCCCAAAAGTTATTAATTAATGATTAATAACTATAATAATCACACAATAAATGTAGGTCAAATTTAGAAGGTTATTTTTTGAAGAAACAGCCCCAAAAGTTATTAATTAATGATTAATAACTATAATAATCACATAATAAATGCAGTCAACTATAGTTCAAATCTGATTAGGAAGATCTAAAGCCACAATTCTAGATTTTTTTCTTTTTTTTCCAGAATTTTTTTTAGATTTGTATTTCTTTTTCTCTTCTAAACATCAAAATTTTAATCCTTTTTTTGTTTTTTTGGAAGATTTGTTTTTATAACCACAAGCACTAAATCAGATGTACAAGCTTTTTAATTGATGAAAAGAATTCAAATTAACCCAACTAACAAAACCAGAATTCGAAGAGACAATAAGAATTCAAATGATGGAAACACAAGAATAATAAGTGATAAACTTAAAAGAACAAAAGAAAACAAGAATTCAGAATCAAAAACACAAATTTTGTTAAGGATAAAACCTGATCTAGAGCCAAACCTACTCTGATACCAAATGATATGGAACCTCCAAAAATAAGCCTGAGAACCACTTTGATTATTATAGACCCCCACAACATTAACTTGAAAACCCCAATAACAATTCAGTCTCAACCCCTAAGAAAAGCTAGAATTCATATTGCTTAGAAAAATTATCAAAGATCTAGAATAAAGGAAACTTGTTTCTAAATTCCAGATTCAAAACACTCCACAAGAAGATCATCAGTCCATTTGAATGTTTCTTAGCATGTATTCTACTCAAGAACACAAAGATATAAGCAAACAGCCTTTTGGTTATAATTCATCAATGATCTGCAATGAAATTCATATATAGCCTTTACAAGACCTAAAAAATCATAAACTAAAATAGACAAACTCAACTTATGGGCCTTAACATAAACAAGTTTGGACAGCCCATTATCAAAGCAATAAAACTATTAGGCTTTTTAAATTAACATGTTTTAAACAGCCCATTAAGACAAAAATACAAACATATTTAATTTTACTCAATTAAAAAGGCTAAGATCTAAAAACAACTTAAGTAAACCCATTTTGAAGTTGGACTTGAATTTTAAGTAAGCCCATTTTGAAGTTGGGCTTGAATTAAGCTGTAATTAACTTTATTTGATCTTGTTTCCAAGCCTTGGATCCCTTGTAGCCCATTACAAGCCAAATTCACCAAATCTTATAGATGACAAATTAACGCTTGCTGAATATTCTTGGCTCGTGATCTAGTTATAGGTCCTTAAGGCAGAATAATTGGATTGAAAATCTCAATTTGATCCTTGCTTCTTTGGTCATGCTCATTGATACGGAACCTCCAAGAATAAGCCTGAGAACTCCTTGATGTCGAACCCCCAAAACATTAACTTGAAAACCCCTAGTCGAATTTGGCACAACCTCTAAAGAATAAAGGTTAGATTTCAGATTTCTTTGAATTGATCAGAGATCCAAGATGTCGAAACAAACTAGTTCCTAAATCCCAGTTTCGAAACACTCCACAAGAAAGTTGATCAAACTACTTGAATGTTTCTTAAGCATGTATTCAATCAAGAACACACAGATAACAGCAAATCGGCTTTAAGTTATTAATTCGTCCCAAAAACAAAACCCCACCCTAATTCGTCCAAGGCATATTTATAGCCTTTTCATAACATAAAATCCTAACCCAATAAGGAAATACTTAATTAAATAAGGCCCCAGTCTTAAACATATAGGACCACCCATTAAAAACATAACATGGTCCCACCATAACTAAATAACACATGTTTAAAATAACTAAATAATAAAATAGGGCTAAACAACTAAAACAAGCCTCATTCGTGAATTTCAACTTGTAGCAAGTTGTAATTGACTTCCTTTGGTCTTGTCTCCAAGATTGTAATTCACCAAATCCTGCAAATGGCAAATTAGTGCTTGCTGAATCTTTTTGGCTAGCGATCTAGTTATAGGACCTCGTGGCAGAATAATTGGATTGATGATCTCCTCAACTTGTTCCTCACGTCCTAACTCTTGCTCATCCTTGCGGTGTGCTAGTTGTTCCACAACATTTCCCCTCTCCTCAAAAGGATTTGTCCTCGAATCAAAAGCATCACCTACATCAAAAGGACTTAAATCAGCAACATTAAACGAAGCACTTACATTATACTCACATGGCAAATCCACTTTATATGCATTGTCATTAATCCTTTCAAGTATCTGAAAAGGACCATCTCCTCGTGGGTTTAACTTGGACTTTCTTTGGTGTGGAAACCGTTCTTTGCGAAAATGAACCCAAACCCAATCACCAGGCTGAAAAATCATTGGCTTCCTTCCTTTATTCACTCGAGAAGCTACTTTAGCATTTTTCCTTTTAGTCTTTTCCTTAACCTGTTTATGTAACTTCTTCACAAAATCTGCCTTTGAGCTAGCATCAACACTCACAAAATCATTAGATGGCAATGGCAAAATATCCAAAGGAGTAAGCAGATTAAAACCATAAACAATTTCAAATGGAGAACAATTAGTAGTGCTATGAACAGCCCTATTATAAGCAAACTCCACAAATGGTAAACAATCCTCCCACATCCTAATATTCTTTTCTATCACTGCCCTAAGCAAAGTAATCAATGTTCGATTCACAACCTCAGTTTGACCATCGGTTTGAGGATGGCAAGTAGTAGAAAACAACAACTTAGTCCCCAATTTTCCACATAAAACTCGCCAGAAATGACTCAAAAACTTAACATCTCTATCACTAACAATGCTTTTGGGTATGCCATGCAAACGAACAACCTCTTTAAAGAACAAATCAGCAATCAATTTAGCATCATCAGTTTTATGACATGGTATAAAATGAGCCATTTTACTAAATCTATTAACCACAACAAATATACTATCACGACCTCTCCTAGTTTTAGGTAATCCAAGCACAAAATCCATAGACAAATTAGTCCAAGGTCCATTAGGAACAGGTAATGGCATGTACAAACCATGCGGTTTCATCCTAGACTTAGCTTCTCTACATGTTATGCAATGCTCACAAACTTTATGCACATCATGTTTCATACCAGGCCAATAAAAATGTTCTATCAACACATCATAGGTCTTACTTACCCCAAAATGACCCATCAAACCTCCTCCATGTGCTTCCTTAACTAACAACTCTCTCATGGAACACTTAGGAATACACAATCTATTTCTCTTAAACAAGAAACCATCAAACAAATGAAAGTCTTTTGAAACAGCCACATCTCCACACGAATTATATATGTCACCAAAATCCACATCAAAACCCAATAATCTAGCACTAAGAGAATTAAGTAAAACATACCTTCGTGACAACGCATCAACCACTACATTCTCTTTACGTCGCTTGTATTTAATTACATATGGAATTGTTTCTATGAATTCCACCCATTTGGCATGTCTACGATTCAGCTTATCTTGACCTTTCAAATGCTTTAAACTTTCATGATCAGTATGTATCACAAACTCTTTTGACCACAAATAATGCTGCCATGTATGCAAATATAACTCCTTATCATATGTCGGATACTTCAAAGCCGCTCCACTTAGTTTTTTGCTAAAGTACATCAATGGCCTTTGATCCTGTATCAAAACAGCTCCAATTCCTATGCCACTTGCATCACCTTCAATCTCAAAAGTCTTATCAAAATTAGGCAAAGCAAGCAAGGGTGCATTACACAATTTATCCTTAAGTTCATTAAATGCATGTTCTTGTGCAACTCCCCAAACAAAACCGACATTTTTCTTAACTAACTCATTCAAAGGTGCAGCTATAGTACTGAAATTTCTAATGAATCTCCTATAGAAACCAGCAAGTCCATGAAAACTCCTCACCTCACTAGCATTCTTAGGTTTCGGCCAGTCCCTAATAGCCTTTACCTTTTCCTCATCAACCTCAATACCTTGACTAGACACCACAAAACCAAGAAAATGAACCTTATCCATGCAAAAAATACACTTCTTAAGGTTAGCATACAACTTCTCATGCCTAAGAATGTCTAACACAAGATGCACATGTATGACATGATCATCCAAACACTTAGAGTAAACAAGAATATCATCAAAGTAAACAACAACAAATTTACCCAAGTGCTCACGCAACACATGATTCATCAAACTCATGAATGTGCTAGGTGCATTAGTAAGACCAAACGGCATAACCAACCACTCATACAGCCCATATTTAGTCTTAAATGCTGTTTTCCACGCATCACCCACACTCATTCGAATTTGATAATAACCAGATTTCAAATCAATTTTCATGAACAAACAAGAACTATGTAACTCATCAAGCATATCATCTAGTCTAGGAATGGATGACGATACTTTACAGTGATTTTATTGATGGCTCTGCAATCCACGCACATCCTCCACGTCCCATCCTTCTTTGTCATAAGAATAACAGGAACTGAACAAGGACTCAAACTTTCCCTCACGTATCCCTTAGCTAGCAATTCCTCCACTTGCTTTTGTATCTCCTTTGTCTCAAAATGATTAGCTCGATACGCTGGCCTATTGGGAATGGAAGCTCCCGGAATGAAATCAATTTGATGCTCTATGCCTCTGATTGGCGGCAATTCATCAGGCATTTCTTCGGGAAACAAATTCGCATATTCCTTAACCTCTCCACATTCATTCAGCCACTGAAGTTTGTAAGGTCGGGGGTGAGGTTTTGTAGGCAGCCCCAATCGATCAACCAAGAGTGTACTTACCACATTGGTACAACTTCCACCATCCACAATCACAATACAAGCCTTGCCTTGAACGTGACACCTTGTATGGAACAAGTTGTCTCATTGTTCTTCAAGGTTTTCCTCCTTCAATTGCGTGTTAAGAGCACGCCTAGCAACAAGCAAGTCTCCCTTTATTGGTTCTTCAATGCTCCCATCACTACAACATTCCAAGTCTTACTTTTCTCCATCTTCACTCTCATCGTCACCTTCTTCTTCATCAATCACTATCTCACCATTTCTTACGGTCATAACTCTCTTGTTTGGACATTCTTTGTTGATATGTCCCACACCTTGGCGCTTCCAACACTTAATATCTCGATTTCGCAGCTTAGGCTCTTCAACTTTGGATTTGTCTTTAGAACTTGTTTCGGCCTTTGCTTTCCCACTATCTTGACCAGCCTTGTTTCTTTCCTTGTAATCACGCCTTCCTTCCCTATTCCAAGGAGAAATAGAATTAGAAATAGGTTTTGAATGATACCTTGATGATTGTCTTCCTTGGAGTTGTTTTTCCACCTTGATGGCAATATGTACCATCTCTTCTAACTCCACATAAGGCTGCAAATCAACCTGATCAGCAATGTCCGAATTCAAACCAGCCAAGAAACTTGCCATAGTAGTCTCCATGTCTTCATCTATATTAGCTCTAGTCATTAACATTTCCATTTCTTTGTAGTAGTCATCAACACTTTTACTACCTTGTTTAAGAACCTGAAGTCTTTGTATAATTTCCCTATGGAAATGTCTAGGCACAAACCTCTTCCTCATGACCGATTTAAGATCAGCCCAAGTCTCAATTGGATACTCTAAATTCCTTCTTCTACTAGTCACTAACTGATCCCACCAAGCTATAGCATAATCTGTAAATTGAGTAATAATAAGCTTGACCTTCTTTTCCTCAGTACATCGATGGTAATCAAATATGAGATCAACCTGCTTTTCCCATTGCAAATAAGCTTCTGGATCTAATTTACCACGAAAGTTAGGAATTTTCAGCTTGATGCTTCCCAAGCTCCTATCAACGACTTCATCATCACCATGATTTCTACCATAGAAAGCATTATTATTCATCCTTCCTCTACCTCGACCAGTACCATGGCCTCCTCTACCTCCACCTCTATGTAGAGCTCCTCCATCCAGACTTGCATTATCATCCTCAAGCTCATTTTCATCTTCCAAATGTTCAGGCTGTTGCATTTGATTTTTGCCACCTCTTTGCCTCTCATTGCACTCCAGTGTGGCTCTTTCAACATTTTGCAATCTCAAATCCTTGCGCTCCAATGTTTCTATTATATTCTCCATAGCACGGTATAAATGTGTAAATTCAGCTTGCTGCGCCTCACGCAATCGAGCTGAATCAATTTGAACACCCCTGTCACTGTCATCTCGGCCAGACATTTTCCTGCAATAAAAGGTTAGACCAAAACAAATAAAAAGCCTCACAACACTTTATGGTACTAGCTCTGATACGAAATGATGCTACCGGGCCAAGCACTTTCCAGGTGGACACCCATTCTGGTACTGACCTTGCACCAGTACAGCTGGGCCAAGCACTTTCCAGAAGGTCACCCCTCCTAGTACTGACCCTGCACCAACACCGCTAGGCCAAGCACTTCCTAGAAGGTCACCCATCTTGGTACTGACCCTGCACCAGCACGCTTAACTGGAAAGAACGCTAACCATTTCTACCAAAAGCTTAAGCTGTCAGCAGAAGCGCAACCATTTCCTTTATTTGGATCAAACATGGGCTCACCGCCACCTTTTGTCGAACCTGATCCACAATCCTCCAGACCCTCGGACATATCATTCCCTCCCTCTTTAAGGAGGTTCATCCTCGAAACTGGAGCAGTGGGACTAGACCCGATAAATAGGCTTTGATACCAAATGATACGGAACCTCCAAGAATAAGCCTGAGAACTCCTTGATGTCGAACCCCCAAAACATTAACTTGAAAACCCCTAGTCGAATTCGGCACAACCTCCATAGAATAAAGGTTAGATTTTAGATTTCTTTGAATTGATAAGAGATCCAAGATGTCGAAACAAACTAGTTCCTAAATCCCATATTCGAAACACTCCACAAGAAAGTTGATCAAACTACTATGTTTCTTAAGCATGTATTCAAGCAAGAACACAAAGATAAAAGCAAATCGGCTTTAGGTTATTAATTCATCCCAAAAACAAAAACCTACCCTAATTCGTCCAAGGCATATTTATAGCCTTTTCATAACATAAAATCCTAACCCGATAAGGAAATACTTAATTAAATAAGGCCCCAGTCTTAAACATATAGGACCACCCATTAAAAACATAACATGGTCCCACCATAACTAAATAACACATGTTTAAAATAACTAAATAATAAAACAGGGCTAAACAACTAAAACAAGCCTCATTCGTGAATTTCAACTTGTAGCAAGTTGTAATTGACTTCCTTTGGTCTTGTCTCCAAGCTTGTAATTCCTTGCAAACCATAGTTAGCCAAATTCACCAAATCCTGCAAATGGCAAATTAGTGCTTGCTGAATCTTTTTGGCTCGCGATCTAGTTATAGGACCTTGTGCCAGAATAATTGGATTGATGATCTCCTCAACTTGTTCCTCACGTCCTAACTCTTACTCATCCTTTTGGTGCGTAGGCTATTCCATAACAACTTCTCTTTCCTTAGAACCTCTAGAACTAACCTAACATGCATGATATACTCATCTACGATATGTCGGAGGGTTTGGAGGGCTGTGGATAAGGTTTGATAAGGTGACACGTTAAGTCGAAAGAGACTAGTGAGCCCATGTTTGATCCAAATAAAGAAAATGGGTACGGCTCTGCTGACAGCTTAGGATTTTTGTAGAAATGGTTAGCATTCTTTCCAATTAAGCATGCTGGTGCAGGGTAAGTACCAGGATGGGTGACCTCCTGGGAAGAGCTTGGCCCAGCCGCATCAATCTAGGACTTGTTGTTTATGAGAATGTCATCAAAATACACAACAATAAATTTTCCAAGGAAATTACACAAAACATGGTTCATTAGCCTTATAAATGTGCTAGGTACATTAGTCAAACCAAAAGGCATAACCATCCATTCATATAAACCATATTTTGTTTTAAATGTCATTTTCCACTCATCACCTGGTTTCATCCTAATTTGATGATATCCACTTTTCATATCTATTTTAGTGCAAACACATGAACCATATAACTCATCTAACATTTCATCTAATCTTGCTTCATATCTAACATTTCATCTAATCAACTCCAAAATGCATGTAGAATCTGCCCATCAATGTTGTCAGAATTATGGGCAGTAATTTAGAATATATTATTGATGTGGATGAATAATTAATGCTATTGCGATTAGATACATGTAAACCTAGACTTTTAAGCCATTAGCTCTTCTTTTCCAACTATATAGGGAGGGGAAAAAGAACTCTAGGGGGTTGCTACGAATTTCCAGTTTATGTTGAATGTAATTAATGTGTTTTCAAGTTTCTTCTTATTCTTGTTGCATGAAGAATTGGTTCTAACTTATCAAGTCTGACTTGTGGTGTTTAAATCAATTTATTTCTTCATCCCAATCACCCAAGTTCTCAATTACAGGTTAGTTGTGGGTTTGGTAGGGAGGATTTGTTTTTGAGTTCTAAGATTCTATGCTAGATGAGTATGTGAGGTTCTAGAAGTAATATTTGATCCATGGGTGTCGGATCATTTGGTATCAGAGCTTTGGCTTGAAGATAAATCTCTAGGTATCTTTTATGTTTTAATTATCCAAAAGAAAAAGAAAAAAAAAAGAACCAGATTCAGTTTCTATGTCTCTTCATTTTCTGTTCTTATTGCACCTTGTTCTTGTTCTTTGAATCTGTAGATTTTGTTTATCTTTTCAATTTCTATCCTTGTTTACTGAAAATTCAAAAAAAAAGATAAAAAAAAAGAATCAGATTCAACTTCCTCAACATAAAAAAAAAATTGTACCTGTTTCTGTTCAATATTTTTCTACACAAGTGTTTGAGATTTTTTGCATATTTATACCATTAACAGCTTGCTACCTTATTATATTTGATCAAATTACATCAGCTCCTCATTATGCATCCATTTAGCATTTAAAATCTGATATTTAGAACATAGCTTGCATTGGGAATAGATTTAGGTTGCATATTCAGATTACTCATTGGAGTGATTTGAATTCTATTTTTCAATATCCAGAATTATTTTTCTTTGTATTCTTAGTTTCATTCTTTCATATACCTCTTGTTTCTTGTATGCATTATGTAGCTAATTCTCAATCATAGTCACTTTAGTTTGATTAACACAAATACTTTTTGCTTCTTGTGTTAACTTTTAGTTCTTGTTGTTTAAAATTAAATTACTTCTAGAATTATTGAATTCATTTTGTTTATTAGGTTCCTTGTAGAGTCTTTAAAACAAAATGTGTTTTACTTGATTTAAGTGGATTCAGCTCTGTAATTCAACTTGATAAAAGAAGAATTGAGAGGTAAAAAGGACCAAGTTTTGAGTGAAATACAAGAGGAGTGACAATCTGATCTTGAGTGAAACACGTAAGGGAGTGTGGTGAGGAAATTTTCTTTACTAACATTTTCTTGTAGGTTCTTCTTACACCATGTCAAATTCTGGAAGTGAAAAATGTGATATGACCATAAATGACATAGCCTTCATGTTAGAGGCAATGCAAAGAAGATTTGAAAGTTTTGATTTGGTCATAAACAACATGAGAGGTGATGTAGACAGCATAATGCAAAGGCAACGGAATGATACTAATCGAAGGGGGTAGAATAGTGGGAGAGGAAACATGATGAATAATGATGAGGTAAAAAGAGAAGATAATGAAGAAAGTGAGGAATCAATAGCCCAAAGAAGACCTAAAAGAAGGGACAGTAACATATCTTCAATAAAAATGAAGATACCATCATTCAAGGGGAGAAATGATGTTGAAGCTTACCTTGAATGGGAAAGAAAAGTTGAGTTGGTGTTTGATTGTCATAATTATAGTGAAATGAAGAAAGTTAAAATTACAGCAGTTGAAGTCACAGATTATGCACTAATTTGGTGGGATCAATTGATGATTTCCAAGAGAAGAAATGGAGAAAGAACCATCACTACTTGGGCTGAAATGAAAACTTTGATGAGAAAGGGATTTGTACCATCTTACTACTATCAAGAGCTTCACCAAAGATTATAGTGGTTAACTCAAGGATCCATGTCAATGGAGAATTACCATAAAGAGATGGAGATGATCATGAGTAGAACTAATATAGAGGAGGATCCAGAAATCACTATGGCTCGATTTTTAGTGGGCTGAATAGGGAGATTGCTAACATAATTGAGTTACATCATTATGTGGAGCTTGAAGATATGGTACACATGGCTATGAAAGTGGAGAAGCAACTGAAACTCAAGGGAGTAGCAAAGGGATTTTCTAATTCCAGCTCTAGTTTCACTTCAAAGTGGCCAAAGAAAGATGAAAATGCTAAAGGGAAGGAGGCTGTCTGGAAAGGAAAGGAAAAACAAGTTTCAACTGACCCTAAAGGTAACTCTAAAACATCTAACTCTAATCAAAAGCATAGTACCATTAAATGCTTTAGGTGTTTAGGAGTAGGGCATATAGCATCTCAATGTTGTTGATACGAGATAATGGTGAAATTGATAGTGCTAGTGAACATGAAAGTGATGATGATGATAATGATAGCATGCCACCATTAGAGGAAATTGAACATATAATTGAATATCTTGCCCATGGTGAATCTTTGGTTATTAGAAGAGCTTTAAACATGCAAATTAAAGATGAAGAAAGTAATCAAAGAGAGAACATTTTTCATACTCGTTGCATTGTGAATGGAAAAGTGTGCAGCATGATCATTGATGAGGGTAGTTGTGCAAATATTGCTAGTACTGATTTTGTCAATAAATTAGGGTTAGCATGCACAAAACATCCTAGTCCCTACAAGCTGCGATGCTTGAATGATTGTTGAGAGGTGAGGGTAACAAAGCAGGTTCTATTTTCTTTCGCAATTAGGAGATACAAAGATGAAGTTTGTTGTGATGTTCGACCTATGCATGCTAGCCATATCTTTCTTGGTCGTCTATGATAGTTTGATAGAAAAACTTTGTATGATGGCTTTAAGAGTCATTATTCTTTTAGCCTAAATAGTTTAAATTTCACTCTTGCTCCATTGTCACCTAAACAAGTGTATGAAGATCAAGTGAAGATTTTGAGATCATTTGAAATGAATTCTGGTGGTAAGGGTAAAATAAATAAAAATGGAGTACAAGAGGCTATGTGTGAGAAAAAGAATGATAAAAATGGCCCATTGGTGAGAGAAAAAGAGAAAGGGAGAGAAAATAAAAGAGTGTTTTTAAGCAAAAGAAAAAGAGTTAAGGAGTGTTTTTTGTGAGAAAAGAAGTCTGGTTGTACTTAGGTACAAAGATACCTTGATTTCTACATCTGACCTTGATAAACCCTTTGCCTAGTTGTGTTAGTTATCTTTTTCAGGAATTTGGAGATGTTTTTCCAGAAGATGTACCTAAAGGTTTACCACCATTAAAAGGAATTGAGCATCAAATTGACTTCATTCAGGGCTCAACAATTCCTAACTGACCAGCTTATAGAAGTAATACGGAGGAAACCAAGGAACTTCAAAGGCAAGTAGAGGAGTTGCTAGCAAAGGGACATGTGCGTGTAAAGTCTTAGTCCATGTGTTGTTCCAGTTTTATTAGTCCCAAAAAGGATGGATCATGGAGAATGTGTGTGGACTGCCGAGCAATCAATAAAATCACGGTGAAGTATAGACATCCAATTCCTTGACTTGATGAGTTGAGTGGTTCTTGTATTTTTACTAAGATTGATTTGAAAAGTTGTTGTGGAACAACTAGCACACCGCAAGGATGAGCAAGAGTTAGGATGTGAGGAACAAGTTGAGGAGATCATCAATCCAATTATTCTGCCACAAGGTCCTATAACTAGATCACGAGCCAAAAAGATTCAGCAAGCACTAATTTGCCATTTGCAAGATTTGGTGAATTTGGCTAACTATGGTTTGCAAGGAATTACAAGCTTGGAGACAAGACCAAAGGAAGTCAATTACAACTTGCTACAAGTTGAAATTCACGAATGAGGCTTGTAGTTAATATGTATTAAGGCCCACTAGTTATGCTTATTTAAAAAGTAAGGGCCCTGTTTGTTTTGTATTAAATTAGAACTTTGTTTACTTTATTATTTCTTAAAATTTGATTAGAAAACCAAATGCTACTTAATAACCCTAATTAGGGTTTAGCTATTTATATCTCATTTAGGGTTGTAAGACATCAGTTTTGGTTTTTGGACGAATTAATAACCTAAAGCCGATTTGCTTTTATCTTTGTGTTCTTGCTTGAATACATGCTTAAGAAACATTCAAGTAGTTTGATCAACTTTCTTGTGGAGTATTTCGAATCTGGGATTTTGGGAACTACTTTGTTTTGACATCTTGGATCTCTGATCAATTCAAAGAAATCTGAAATCTAACCTTTATTCTTTGGAGGTTGTACCAAATTCGACTAGGGGTTTTCAAGTTAATGTTTTGGGGGTTCGACATTAAGGAGTTCTCAGGCTTATTCTTGGAGGTTCCGTATCATTTGGTATCAGAGCCAACGCTCTAGATCAGGTTTTATCCCTATCAATTTCGAATTCTTTGTTTATTTCGTTTCTTTCTTGTTCTCTTGTTATTCGAAATTCTTGATTCTGAATTCTTTATTTGATTCGTTTTCTTCTTAACTCTTGTTAGACGAATTCTTGATTCTTAATCTTGAATCTTTGATTTGTTTTTCTTTGTGGGTTATTTTTGTTTTCATTTTCTTCACTTGTTATTTTCGTTCTGTTTCTTTGTTCTTGATTCTTGTATCGTTTTCTTTGTTTCTTGATCGTCTAAGTTGTATGTTCCTTGAATCATTTTCGTTTTCTTTCAAATTCGAAAATTCAAAAAAAAATTATAAAACCTAAAATTTGAAATTCAAGAAAAGGTGTTTTAAATTCGAATCTTGGTCTTGTTCATCATTCTGATTTGAATTCAAAATTCAACAAAGTGTGCTAAATTCGAATCTTGTTCTTGATTATTCATTCTGATTCAATTTCGAGTTTCAAAGACAGTACTCTAAATTTGATCTTGTTCTTGTTATTTAATTGGGTAAAAGTTTCGTGTGGTGTGAACTAAGGTCGCCCCCATCAAGAGAGATAGTGAGAGGGAGCAAAAAAAAAAAGAGTACAAAGCCACTTCAACAAAAAATTTTCATTCTCCTTGCTATTTAGGAGAAAATGGTCAAATCTGGATAGGTTAGAATCAATATAATTTCTGGTCACAAAATTTTCACCATTGAGGGGCTGTTTTGATTCAAATTGCATCAGTGATTCATTCAAAATTTCAGACTTGGGATACTACACACGGAAGACTATTTGATTTGTTCATAAAGTGTGATTCACCTAAGAACATAAAAGAAATTAGCTTGAGAGGTGTGAGCTAAGCCGTGAGTGAATACATTATATTGAGTGGAACACGAGTGACCAACCCCATCCATTGAGTGTAAACACGTGAGGGAGTGTTGTGAGGCCTTTTATTTGTTTTGTTCTAACCTTTTATTATAGAAAAAATGTCTAGCCGAAATGACAGTGACAAGGGTGTTCAAATTGATCCAGCTCGATTGTGTGAGGCGCAGCAAGCTGAATTTACACGTTTATACTGTGTTATGGGGAACATAACAGAAACATTGGAGCGCATGGATTTGAGGTTGCAAAATGTTGAAAGAGCCACACTGGAGCGCAATGAGAGGCAAAGAGGTGGCAGAAATCAAATGCAATAGCCTGAACATTTGGAAGATGAAAATGAGCTTGAGGATGATAATGCAAGTCTGGTTGGAGGAGCTCTAAGTAGAGGTGGAGGTAGAGGAGGCCGTGGTACTGGTTGAGGTAGAGGAAGCATGAATAATAATGCTTTCTATGGTAGAAATCATGGTGATGATGAAGTCATTGATAGGAGCTTGGGAAGCATCAAGCTGAAAATTCCTAATTTTTGTGGTAAATCAGATCCAGAAGCTTATTTGAAATGGGAAAAGCAGGTTGATCTCATATTTGATTGCCATCGATGTACTGAGGAAAAGAAGGTCAAGCTTATTGTTACTCAATCTACAGATTATGCTATAGCTTGGTGGGATCAGTTAGTGATGCAAGAAAGGATCCCTTGAAGCTAGCAAGTGGACCAATCACTAGGAGCAAGGCAAAGAGATATCAAGCTAGTATGGCTTTGCATATTCAAGAAGAGATTTCCAAAGAGCTTCAAGAATTATCATTCAAGAAGATGGAGATAGAGCTTGAAGAAGGCACACCAAAGCTGATTATTATGCTTAGTGTGGAAACTAAAGGCTAGCTAAAAGGTCCATGGGGGTTCATATAAAGCCTTGGGAAGTAATTTAAGGCCCATGGACAGCCCAAATAGTGTGGGGCGTTTCTTATGTTGAAGGGATTAGTTTGGTTGTTTCCATACTTTATATTTTCCTTAGTGGATTAGGATTTTGTTTCCATACTTTATATTTTCCTTAGTGGATTAGGATTTTGTTTCCATACTTAATGTTTTCCTTATGCAATTAGGAATATTTTCTTATGCAATTAGGAATGTTTTCCTTATGCAATTAGGAATGTTTTAGTCTTAATTTTCCATATGCAATTAGGAATTTTGTAACCCTTATTTAAGGGCACTATTAGGCCAAAATTTCATACACAACAATTAATAAAATTTTTTGAATTCTTCTACAAGTTCTTCTTGTGAATTTTCGTGTGAGAGAGATTAGAGTGGATTCTTTAATTCTTTCTTTGCATCAAGAATTAGGTTTACTTATCAACAAGAGTTGTGGCATTTTTCTTCTTCTTACCAACTAAATCCTTCAATCATAGTGAGTTCGCGTCTCTTTATAGGCGTTGGGTTCCTTAGGAGGTGATTATCAAGTTTCAAGGAGTTCTCTACCATTGTTATACGTTGGGTTTGCTGCCATCATTGCTAAGGGTCCGCATCAGCTTATAATAGGGTTGTTCATAGCACTACTAATTGTTCTCCATTTGAAATTGTTTATGATTTTAATTTGCTTACTCCTTTGGATATTTTGCCATTGCCATCTAATGATTTTGTGAGTGTTGATGCTAGCTCAAAGGCAGATTTTGTGAAGAAGTTACATAAACAGGTTAAGGAAAGGACTGAAAGGCAAAATGCTAAAGGAAGGAAGCCAATGATTTTTCAGCCTGGTGATTGGGTTTGGGTTCATTTTCGCAAAGAATGGTTTCCACACCAAAGAAAGTCCAAGTTAAACCCACGAGGAGATGGTCCTTTTCAGATACTTGAAAGGATTAATGACAATGCATATAAAGTGGATTTTCCAGGTGAGTATAATGTAAGTGCTTTGTTTAATGTTGCTGATTTAAGTCCTTTTGATGTAGGTTATGCTTTTGATTCGAGGACGAATCCTTTTGAGGAGAGGGGAAATGTTATGGAACAACCAGCACACCGCAAGAATGAGCAAGAGTTAGGACGTGAGGAACAAGTTGAAGAGATCATCAATCCAATTATTCTGCCACAAGGTCCTATAACTAGATCGCGAGCCAAAAAGATTCAGCAAGCACTAATTTGCCATTTGCAAGATTTGGTGAATTTGGCTAACTATGGTTTGCAAGGAATTACAAGCTTGGAGACAAGACCAAAGGAAGTCAATTACAACTTGCTACAAGTTGAAATTCACGAATGAGGCTTGTAGTTAATATGTATTAAGGCCCACTAGTTATGCTTATTTAAAAAGTAAGGGCCCTGTTTGTAACACCCTCATACCCTATATAAGTACTATACATATACCTCGTATACATACAGTAAGTATATAAAGTATAAGAATGTCACTGTTCATTATAATTAAAAAAAAATCCTTACTTCTCAAAACAATCCAAATATATAGTAAGAAAACATTTTAGTCAATATACAATATTAAAAAATTTTACATGCATGCATCACCTTCTAGTTGGTCTCGACAAACTCTTACTCTTCTTGTGGTAAAACGAAAGACTTCAGATCTACCATCTACTCACCTGCGCGATTAACACATCCGCGCTAAGCCCGAGAGCTTAGTAGTACAAATGAATAATATAAACATACAATACAGAAATTCTAACGTATATCCATATACTAACTTTAAGTACTGTTAGTTTCTTATCGTAGTTTCCCTTTTCAATTACACTTTACACATATCTCAACTAATCTCATATATTACATACATGCATACATATCAATAACACCAACCACAATTCCATCACTACTACTCACAAGGAACATATCAATATACATATTACATAACATATTTCATAACATTTCATTTCCAATTAAGGCAACAATAGATTTCATTATTCATTCATTTCATGTTTCATAAACTACATCGAAAATCAAGACAGACCTGGGCCCAGAACACACTAATATGTTATTCAAAGTTCAGAGTTACTGCTTTGATCCATAATCACAATAATCAAGCCCATAGGCAACATATATCATATCTCTATCCATGGATAGTGTAACAGACCCAGTCTCTTGGACCATCAACCCGACTAATCGAGAAGATCCTCAACCCGGCAAGACTGTTACTTTTCATATATTTCACATTTATAATTCATATAGTGTAACAGACCCAGTCTCTTGGACCATCAACTCAACAACTTGAGGAGATCCTCAACCCGGCTAGACTGTTACATTTCATATGTTATAGGCATGCCGTCAAATCCAGAACTCTAAAAATTGAATTAACATATTAGGCACAACTCTTTTCATTTATATCTTTGTACATTTCTTTCTCAATTCATTTCATATTCAAAACAGGCAACCATGCCTCAATTATAATTCATTTACATTCTCATAGCCAACACAATGGCTTCACATCTCATTTGATTCATCATAGCCAATCACAATGGCTTCACCTCTTATCATATTTCAATTCACATTATAGCACTTCATCATTCAAGTATACTTAAACAATTATATTGAGCATATATCTTAAATTCATCATCATATAATCAACATGTCTATTTATTTCATTTCAATCATTATTACCAACCACAATTACAATACATTTCATCATTTCTCAAAACACATTAGCACAATTCATCATTACAATATTTATCATAACAAATTGCATTGTACATACCTATTTGAATGATCTTCATATCTTTCACATCATCCAATCATAACCTTAATCAAATTATATTGACAATATAGTAATTCACTTAACACATTTACAAACAAATGTGTTAAGTCTTAATTCATGTAAATAAGTGCAATCATATAAACTTTGTACTTACCTTAAAACCAACTTACACCACTCTATACACCTACTCTTCCAAGAATCCTCAACACTTAGATTAGGGCAATTCAACCTCTTCACAACCTAATCCAAAAGGAATATTAGCAAAATGACCATATGAATAGTAAATTCTGGTTTTAGACTAAATTTTATCCTTAATTTGAAAATTTGTATAAAATAATATACTTGACTAAAAACTCTAAAATTTTTACAAAACTTAATTTTACATCTTAAAATCATTCCTTTAAAATTTCAGATCAAACTGAACACAAAATCTTGGTCAAATAGTTCACCCAAACAGACTGCCCCAATTGCCCTGCATCCTGGCAGCAGTTCTAAACTTTGTGAATTCCATAAATTAAATTCAATCAACTTGGTTCAAAAATATTTTTCTCAAATACTAGACTCATTAAACAACAACCTATCCAAAATTCAATTGAATATAATTTTTCTACATTTTATTAAAAATCCCGAAATATAGCTGTCTCAGTTAAGGTACCTGCTGGAACAGGTCTAATAAAAATAATCTTTCCAAAATCATAACCATTCCAAAATAGAATCAACATATTTTTCAGTCATTCTAGACTCATATAGGCACAACATATCAAAAATTCACTTCAGGAACATTTTTCTATATTTAATTAAAAATCATACAAGTCACAGCCTTTACTAGTTGTAAAACAGAAAGAAATTCCACTAAACACAACTCTTGCTCTTCAATCACCAACACCAACCTAATTAAATCAAACATACTCCAACATACTACAATAATACAACCCTAATTTCAATTATCAACAATCAAACCTTCATACAACTTCAAATAAACCAAAGAAATCAAGAAAGAGAACTTACTTGGATTCTTAGCCAAATCTTCACTATCCACTTGAAATCCTTAAGTATTTGGTGTAAATAAAAGCAAAATCACCTCCTTCTCTCTCTAGCTTCTCTCTCTCTCTCTCTCCCTCGACCAAAAAGAAGAAGAAGAAGAAGAACACGTTTTTCCTTTTCTTCTCTTCTTATTCTTATCTCAAATATATATATATATAATAATAATAATAATAATAATAATAATAACAATAATAATAAAAACAATAAATCTCCACCACACACTCTCTTCCAACCTTTGACTTTCTTTTCTCTTTTTCTTTTTGTCCTTATCATCATAATTATTAATTAATTAATTATAAAAATATATACATAACTCACTTTCCCTACACCACTTTATATCCCATGTATATGTGATGTATATGTATATATCTTTTATATGGTATTTATATTCCCATATTTCCTTATATATATATCATCTTATAATATTTCCCCTTTTTACTTCCATTAAACATATACATTAACTCCAAATATAACAATAACTCCAAAACTTTTAGGGTATATTTTGGGATATTACAATTTTCTCCCCCTTAAATAATTTCGTCCTCGAAATTATCCAGCACAATAACAATTCATTTATAACAAAACACCATCTTAATTCATATGAAGATAATCGTATTCTTACATTATGATTTCATCAAATTACATAACTTTTACTCTTCCACTTTTAGTCAATCATCTTTCCCAATTCACAACTCATCATTATATAGCTATATTTATCTTATTACTTTTTCAACAAAACACCCAAAATAACTCATTACATTTCAAAGAAATTTTCTTTTATACAATAATCAAATCATCTTATAATCTATAAATATACCATTCATCTATTACATTCAAGATATTTATCACTTCATCTTTTTATAGGCAATCTCTTAACTTTAATCTTGGAAATTATTGAATTAAATCTTACTATAGATTATCCTGTTATTACAATCACTTTTGAAAATAACCACTTATCAAACCTTGATTGATAACAATATTTTCATTTCTTATACTTAAATCCCTCTTTACCATGTTTTTCACTTAATATTAATATCGATACAATCTTTATAAACTTACTTTACAGATAATCAACCTTTTTCCTTTCATTATCTTTAATAACTGATATATCATAATTCATTCATGTATCAGCATATCACTTCATATATACATTATAATATATATCTTATACTCTTAGCATAACTATACATATTAAATCTCGATAATAATTCACAATCTTAATGAATTCTAGATCAATTGATCTAGCTGTCATAAAATAACAACATTTCAATCTTATTCCATTCAAACCAACCATTAACTTATTTAAGCTTATCATCACATATCAATATACATAACACAATTCTATTAGGTCAAACTCATTCTCAACTTCTAATCCCTTAGGATCCATCTGTTCGACTCCTTACTAACAAATCACTTCAAATTATCTTTCAATATTCATATATATCTTCTGCTTTCAATAATAGCAGTGCAATCTCCCATAATTCTCATAATTCTCTCATACTATAATTATTACCCATAGTTCATTCACTTAACATTGTTTCCATCAATTAATTCATCTTATAACAAAAATATATTCAGTATCATTTTCAATCACATTTCATAAATTTCTCCCATTTATCATATTCTCACATTATCATACCATTACTATGTTTACATAATCACTTTTTATTCATTCTTCACAATTCAAGACATTTACACGGTTCTCTTCTCTATCCATATTTTTCATAATTATAAACAAATTTCTAACATAGAATTGATAAGATACCACTTTACCAATCACAACTCCTAACCATATTTCTTGAAACAAAATTATCAATCTCACCCACATAATACTACAATCATATCACCTTAGGCCCAAATCTGCTGATAACAAAATTAACCAGCCAATTACACTAAACAAATTATATAGCCAGAGTATATTAATAGTCACATATGTAGTTTATAAATCAATATTGTTCCTCTATTATTCTTCTTCAAACATTTCCAACTATCTCAAAAGTTGACATAATTCAACTTTGTCTCCAAAACAATTTGTTCTTGATCATATGATTATCATTAGCCTAACTCACATCAACAATATTACTTATAACACTTATGTGTACAACATTCAATCATATACAAACTTTATACAACTTCCATTTCTAACCTATCTCTTATAAAACTTTTCATACATTATACTTTCCATCTTTATTAAACACATATACATATAATATATTTCCACAAGCATAATCCTTCAACCAGAAAGCATTATATGATAGTCTAGCTCAGTTATTATCATAACAATTTCATCGTCCAGTGTTACTCGAGTCCTTTTTCACTTCCCATTTCAATCCATAGTCTAACTCTTCACAAATCAAAACTTAATTTCTCATAGATCCACTAATACATGCCATATCATTCTTTATACCACTATACAAATAATTATACCACATTCACATTCATAGGTCACGTTCACAATGTGACTTGCTTTCATATTTCTTACACTTTACAATTATATTCATATCAAATAGCTCATTCCACACTTTCTATACATGTATACATATAATCATGCAATTATATTTAATTCCTCTTTTTCATACCATCAATACACATTTAACATTTATTACTTTTCATTGAACAACACCATTTTCATCCCTTTTTACATGACTTAAATTATTTATCAACTCAACACATATATATACTCTAACCATGATAATACTTCACAAAATCTTAATCACATTACTAAGGTGACATCTCTCTCACATTTATTTTTAAATGCAGTTAGTATACCATCTTTATATCCATTTGTTTACCATTCAATATTTATATATATCTCACATATTTATACATATGTCCCTTACATCCAATCATATACACATCGCCCATTAATCCCTATAAAATTTCCAAATTTCGTTATCACAAATCTCAATTTCTCGAACTAACATTGCTCAATCCAATTCTCACTATTAATATTATCACATGACCTAACTTTGCACAAGTTTATCAATGCAAGAGTACTCATTCTCAACACTAATAGATATGTAGTTGTATAGGTTACAAACACGCAATACTATGCGTACATTACACTTTCAAGTGATCAACTCAATCCTTGATCACTAGCTTACATCCCATTATCACCTTCCAAGTAGTCAACCTTATCATGATTACTTCATCACTTGCCAACTTTTAGTTCATCAAATTACATATCTGTAAGTCATTCTTAATATGCAAAAATTTTCATTCCACATAACTCATATATGTACTATACATTAAACTTTCGATATTTAAATAATCTTTATCCAAATTCCGTTAACATTATAAATTCTCCTCTTACTACTTTGCTTAAACTTCAATTTACTCATCTCGTTTTATTAATATAAACTTAAGAAAACATCTTATATATACATACTACAAAGCAACATCAAAATATATCCTTTTTACAATCATTAAAGCTCATTTCAAAAATCCAAATGTTACACATTATCACCATTAACATGAGCTTTAACAATACTCAAGCATATTATATTCCTACCATTCAAACCACAATGTTTACATTAAATTAACAATACTAACAACACCATTTTCTCTCCTTGCTTAACCCCTATCATCTTTTTTTTTTTTTTTAAATCTTAACTTTACATATTCAAACCTTAAGTTATCACACTTTGTCTATATCAATCAACTCATTCAATATTCCACCATACTCTCTTCATTATAATTACATATCCATCCATATTATCCATCAACAATATTTCCTCTCCCTTGCAATCCAAACATAAGCTTTATTAGAAAGAGATTCAAATAGTAGAGGAAAGATTACATACTTTGATTTTGATTTTGTTTTTAATTCATTTTTAACTTTATTTTCCTGATCATTTCTTTATATTATAATCATATTTCAAAATTTTCTTTCCTCAAGGAAACTACCATTCTTTAATTTATCACTTAAACTTACATAAATTTTTCCATCTCATTGCTTTCTTTAAATTTCCATTCATATAGAACTTCATCCACACATTATTATCCATTTCATACAATTCAATACATTTCAATTCATATAATACCACATTCGAGACCAACCTAGATGTTAATGCATATGCATGTATCAAAAATTTCATTCTTTTCATTTTCATTCATCATCATTTTTCTTTTTAAAAAATTTCTTTTTAAATTTACTTAGGCCGAGAATCTCGAACCTAAGCTCTGATACCAAAATAATTGTAACACCCTCATACCCTATATAAGTACTATACATATACCTCGTATACATACAGTAAGTATATAAAGTATAAGAATGTCACTGTTCATTATAATTAAAAAAAAAATCCTTACTTCTCAAAACAATCCAAATATATAGTAACAAAACATTTTAGTCAATATACAATATTAAAAAATTTTACATGCATGCATCACCTTCTAGTTGGTCTCGACAAACTCTTACTCTTCTTGTGGTAAAACGAAAGACTTCAGATCTACCATCTACTCACCTGCGCGATTAAAACATCCGCGCTAAGCCCGAGAGCTTAGTAGTACAAATGAATAATATAAACATACAATACAGAAATTCTAACGTATATCCATATACTAACTTTAAGTACTGTTAGTTTCTTATCGTAGTTTCCCTTTTCAATTACACTTTACACATATCTCAACTAATCTCATATATTACATACATGCATACATATCAATAACACCAACCACAATTCCATCACTACTACTCACAAGGAACATATCAATATACATATTACATAACATATTTCATAAAATTTCATTTCCAATTAAGGCAACTATAGATTTCATTATTCATTCATTTCACGTTTCATAAACTACATCGAAAATCAAGACAGACCTGGGCCCAGAACACACTAATATGTTATTCAAAGTTCAGAGTTACTGCTTTGATCCATAATCACAATAATCAAGCCCGTAGGCAACATATATCATATCTCTATCCATGGATAGTGTAACAGACCCAGTCTCTTGGACCATCAACCCGACTAATCGAGAAGATCCTCAACCCGGCAAGACTGTTACTTTTCATATATTTCACATTTATAATTCATATAGTGTAACAGACCCAGTCTCTTGGACCATCAACTCAACAACTTGAGGAGATCCTCAACCCGGCTAGAATGTTACATTTCATATGTTATAGGCATGCCGTCAAATCCAGAACTCTGAAAGTTGAATTAACATATTAGACACAACTCTTTTCATTTATATCTTTGTACATTTCTTTCTCAATTCATTTCATATTCAAAACAGGCAACCATGCCTCAATTATAATTCATTTACATTCTCATAGCCAACACAATGGCTTCACATCTCATTTGATTCATCATAGCCAATCACAATGGCTTCACCTCTTATCATATTTCAATTCACATTATAGCACTTCATCATTCAAGTATACTTAAACAATTATATTGAGCATATATCTTAAATTCATCATCATATAATCAACATGTCTATTTATTTCATTTCAATCATTATTACCAACCACAATTACAATACATTTCATCATTTCTCAAAACACATTAGCACAATTCATCAATACAATATTTATCATAACAAATTGCATTGTACATACCTATTTGAATGATCTTCATATCTTTCACATCATCCAATCATAACCTTAATCAAATTATATTGACAATATAGTAATTCACTTAACACATTTACAAACAAATGTGTTAAGTCTTAATTCATGTAAATAAGTGCAATCATATAAACTTTGTACTTACCTTAAAACCAACTTACACCACTCTATACACCTACTCTTCCAAGAATCCTCAACACTTAGATTAGGGCAAATCAACCTCTTCACAACCTAATCCAAAAGGAATATTAGCAAAATGACCATATGAATAGTAAATTCTGGTTTTAGACTAAATTTTATCCTTATTTTGAAAATTTGTATAAAATAATATACTTGACTAAAAACTCTAAAATTTTTACAGAACTTAATTTTACATCTTAAAATCATTCCTTTAAAATTTCAGATCAAGCTGAACACAAAATCTTGGTCAAATAGTTCACCCAAACAGACTGCCCCAATTGCCCTGCATCCTGGCAGCAGTTCAAAACTTTGTGAATTCCATAAATTAAATTCAATCAACATGGTTCCAAATTATTTTTCTCAAATACTAGACTCATTAAGCAACAACCTATCCAAAATTCAATTGAATATAATTTTTCTACATTTTATTAAAAATCCCGAAATATAGCTGTCTCAGTTAAGGTACCTGCTGGAACAGGTCTAATAAAAATAATCTTTCCAAAATCATAACCATTCCAAAATCGAATCAACATATTTTTCAGTCATTCTAGACTCATATAGGCACAACATATCGAAAATTCACTTCAAGAACATTTTTCTATATTTAATTAAAAATCATACAAGTCACAGCCTTTACTAGTTGTAAAACAGAAAGAAATTCCACTAAACACAACTCTTGCTCTTCAATCACCAACACCAACCTAATTAAATCAAACATACTCCAACATACTACAATAATACAACCCTAATTTCAATTATCAACAATCAAACCTTCATACAACTTCAAATAAACCAAAGAAATCAAGAAAGAAAACTTACTTGGATTCTTAGCCAAATCTTCACTATCCACTTGAAATCCTTAAGTATTTGGTGTAAATAAAAGCAAAATCACCTCCTTCTCTCTCTAGCTTCTCTCTCTCTCTCTCTCCCTCGACCAAAAAGAAGAAGAAGAAGAAGAACACGTTTTTCCTTTTCTTCTCTTCTTATTCTTATCTCAAATATATATATAATAATAATAATAATAACAATAATAATAAAAACAATAAATCTCCACCACACACTCTCTTCCAACCTTTGACTTTCTTTTCTCTTTTTCTTTTTGTCCTTATCATCATAATTATTAATTAATTAATTATAAAAATATATACATAACTCACTTTCCCTACACCACTTTATATCCCATGTATATGTGATGTATATGTATATATCTTTTATATGGTATTTATATTCCCATATTTCCTTATATATATATCATCTTATAATATTTCCCCTTTTTACTTCCATTAAACATATACATTAACTCCAAATATAACAATAACTCCAAAACTTTTAGGGTATATTTTGGGATATTACACTGTTTGTTTTGTATTAAATTAGAACTTTGTTTACTTTATTATTTCTTAAAATTTGATTAGAAAACCAAATGCTACTTAATAACCCTAATTAGGGTTTAGCTATTTATATCTCATTTAGGGTTGTAAGACATCAGTTTTGGTTTTTGGACGAATTAATATCCTAAAGCCGATTTGCTTTTATCTTTGTGTTCTTGCTTGAATACATGCTTAAGAAACATTCAAGTAGTTTGATCAACTTTCTTGTGGAGTGTTTCGAATCTGGGATTTTGGGAACTAGTTTGTTTCGACATCTTGGATCTCTGATCAATTCAAAGAAATCTGAAATCTAACCTTTATTCTTTGGAGGTTGTACCGAATTCGACTAGGGGTTTTCAAGTTAATGTTTTGGGGGTTCGACATTAAGGAGTTCTCAGGCTTATTCTTGGAGGTTCCGTATCAAAAGTGGTTACCATTAAATTAGGATGAAGGAAGGACATGAGTGGAAACTACATTCAAAGCAAAATATGGTCTTTATGAGTGGTTAGTTATGCATTTTTTTATCTAATGCACCTTGTACATTCATGAGATTAATGAACCATGTTTTACGTGCATACCTTGGTAAATTTGTTGTTGTGTATTTTGATGACATACTCATTTATAGCAAATCAATAGATGAGCATGTAGAGCATATCAGGGCTATTCTTGATGTTTTGAGAAAGGAAAAATTGTATGCCAACGTGAAAAAGTGCATGTTTTGTAGTGATAAAATCATATTCTTAGGTTTTATGGTTAGTGAACAAGGTATTGAGGTTGATGATGAAATGGTAAAGGCAATAAGAGATTGGCCAGCACCTAAAACAGTGAGTGAGGTAAGAAGTTTTCATGGTTTGTGATGAGGAAACTGTAAGCAAGCTTGATGAATCTACACATGGCAGCAAATATGTTGATGATATCATTATGACAACTGGAGCAATCACAAGATCACAATCAAAGAGACTCCAACATGTGTTCCAACACTTCATTCAAAGGTGGATTAATGAAGAGGGAGACCAACTTGCAGTGAATATGATGGGTCATGAAGAGGAAGACAGAAACTCACCAACAAGCATGAAGAATCTGCCCACAAGTATGGTGATGGACATTAACACGAATTTGGAATATAATATTGATGTGGTTTAGTGCTAATGTGACTAGACACATGTGAACCAATACCAAAATGCATGCAGAATCTGTCCATCAATATTGTCAGAATTATGGGCTGTAATTTAGAGTATATTATTGATGTGGATGAACAATTAATGCTATTGTGACTAGATACATGTAAACCTAGACTTTTAAGCCATTAGTTCTTCTTTTCCAACTATATAGGGATGGGAAAAAGAACTTAAGAGGGGGACTACGAATTTTCAGATTGTTGAATGTAATTGATGTGTTTTCAAGTTTGAGAGGTTTTCTTCTTATTCTTGTTGCATGAAGAATTGGTTCTAATTTATCAAGTCTGACTTGTGGCATTTAAATCAATTCATTTATTCATCCCAATCACCCAAGTTCTCAATTACAGGTTAGTTGTGGGTTTGGTAGGGAGGATTTGTTTTTGAGTTCTAAGATTCTATGCTAGATGTGCATGTGGGGTTCTAGATGTAATATTTGATCCATGGGTTCCGCATCATTTGGTAACAGAGCTTTGGCTTGAAGATAAATCACTAGGTATCTTTTATGTTTTAATTGTCCAAAGGAAAAAAAACAAATAAAAAACAAATCAGATTCAGTTTCTATGTTTCTTCATTTTCTGTTCTTGCTGCACCTTGTTCTTATTCTTCAAATCTGTGGACTTTTATTTAACTTTTCAATTTCTATCCTTGTTTACTGAAAGTTCAAAAAAAAAAAGAAGGAAAAGATCAAAAGAAAAAAAAAAAGAGAATCAGATTCAACTTCCTCAACAAAAAAGAAAAAAAAATCGTACATGTTTCTGTCCAATATTTTTCTTCACAAGTTTTTGAGATTTTTTGCATATTTATACCATTAACAGCTTGCTACCATATTATATTTGATCAAATTACATCAGCTCTTAATTATGCATCCATTTAGCATTTAAAATATGATATTTAGAGCATATCTTGCATTGGGAATAGATTTAGGTTTCATATTCAGATTACTCATTGGAGTGATTTGAATTCTTTTTTTTTTAGTATCCAGAATTGTTTTTCTTTGTATTCTTAGTTTCATTCTTTCATATACCTCTTGTTTCTTGTATGCATTAAGTAGCTAATTCTCAATCATAGTTACTTTGGTTTGATTAACACAAATATTTTTTGCTTCTTGTGTTAACTTTCAGTTCTTGTTGTTTAAAATTAAATTGTTTCTAGAATTGCTGAATTCATTTTGTTCATTAGGTTCCTTGTAGAGTCTTTAAAACAAAAATTATTTTACTTGATTTAAGTGGATTCAATTATGAAATTCAACTTGATAAAAGAAGAATTGAGAGGTAAATAGGACCAAGGTTTGAGTGAAATACAAGAGGAGTGACAATATGGACTTGAGTGAAACACGTAAGGGAGTGTGGTGAGGAAATTTTCTTTACTAACATTTTCTTGTAGGTTCTTCTTACACCATGTCAAATTCTGGAAGTGAAAAACGTGATATGACCATAAATGACATAGCCTTCATGTTAGAGGCAATGCAAAGGAGATTTTAAAGATTTGATTTGGCCATAAACAACATGAGAGGTGATGTAGACAGCATAATGCAAAGGCAGCGGAATGATACTAATCGAAGGGGGCAGAATAGAGGGAGAGGAAACATGATGAATGATGATGAGATAGAAAGGGAAGATGATGAAGAAAGTGAGGAATCAATTGCTCAAAGAAGACCTCAACAAAGGGACAGTAACATATCTTCCATAAAAATGAAGATAACATCATTCAAGGGGAGAAATTATGCTGAAGCTTACCTTGAATGGGAAAGAAAAGTTGAGTTGGTGTTTGATTGTCATAATTATAGTGAAATGAAGAAAGTTAAAATTGCAGCAGTTGAATTCACAGATTATGCACTAATTTGGTGGGATCAATTGATGATTTCCAAGAGGAGAAATGGAGAAAGAACCATCACTACTTGGGCTGAAATGAAAACTGTGATGAGAAAGAGATTTGTACCATCTTACTACTATAAGGAGCTTCACCAAAAATTACAGCGGTTAACTCAAGGATCCATGTCAGTGGACGATTACCATAAAGAGATGATAGTCCGAGGGTCTGGAGAGTTGTGGATCAGGTTCGACAAAAGGTGGCGGTGAGCCCATGTTTGATCCAAATAAAGGAAATGGGTGCGCCTCTGCTGACAGCTTAAGCCTTTGGTAGAAATGATTAGTGTTCTTTCCGGTTAAGCGTGCTGGTGCAGGGTCAGTACCAGGATGGGTGACCTTCTAGGAAGTGCTTGGCCTAGCCGTGTTGGTGCGGGGTCAGTACCAGGAAGGGGTGACCTTCTGGGAAGTGCTTGGCCTAGCCGTGTTGGTGCAGGGTCAGTACCAAAATGGGTGTCCACCTGGGAATTGCTTGGGCCGGCCGCATCATTTGTTATCAGAGCCTATTTATCGGGTCTGGTCCCACTACTCCAGGTTCGAGGATGAACCTCCTTAAAGAGGGAGGGAATGATATGTCCGAGGGTCTGGAGGGTTGTAGATCAGGTTCGACAAAAGGTGGCAGTGAGCCCATGTTTGATCCAAATAAAGGAAATGGGTGCGCCTCTGCTAACAGCTTAAGCTTTTGGTAGAAATGGTTAGCGTTCATTCCGGTTAAGCATGCTGGTGCAGGGTCAGTACCAGGATGGGTGACCTTTTGAGAAGTGCTTGGCCTAGCCGTGTTGGTGCAGGGCCAGTACCGGGAAGGGGTGACCTTCTGGGAAGTGCTTGGCCCAGCCGTGCTGGTGTAGGGTCAGTACCAGAATGGGTGTCCACCTGGGAAGTGCTTGGCCCGGCCGCATCAAGAGATGGAGATGATCATGAGTAGAACTAATATAGAGGAGGATCCAGAAATCACTATAGCTCGATTTTTGAGTGGGCTGAATAGAGAGATTGCTAACATAATTGAATTACATCATTATGTGAAGCTTGAAGATATGGTACACATGGCCATGAAAGTGGAGAAGCAACTGAAACTCAAGGAAGCAGCAAAGGGATTTTCTAATTCCAGCTCTAGTTTCACTTCAAAATGGCCAAAGAAAGATGATAATTCTAAAGGGAAGGAGACTGCCTGGAAAGGAAAGGAAAAACAAGTTCTAGATGACCCTAAAGGTAACTCTAAAACATCTAACTCTAATCAAAAGCATAGTACCATTAAATGCTTTAGGTGTTTAGGAGTAGGGCATATAGCATCTCAATGTCCAAATAAGAAAATCATGTTGATACGAGATAATGGTGAAATTGATAGTGCTAGTGAACATGAAAGTGATGATGATAATGATAGCATGCCACCATTAGAGGAAATTGAACATATTATTGAATATCCAGCCCATGATGAATCTTTGGTTATTAGAAGAGCTTTAAACATGCAAATTAAAGATGAAGAAAGTAATCAAAGGGAGAACATTTTCCATACTCGTTGCATTGTGAATGGAAAAGTGTGCAGGATGATCATTGATGGGGGTAGTTGTGCAAATGTTGCTAGTACTAATTTTGTAGATAAATTAGGGTTAGCATGCACAAAACATCCTAGCCCTTACAAGCTGCAATGGTTGAATGATTGTGGAGAGGTGAGGGTAACAAAGCAGGTTCTGTTTTCTTTTGCAATTGGGAGATACAAAGATGAAGTTTGCTGTGATGTTGTGCCTATGCATGCTAGCCATATCCTTCTTGGGTCCATGGCAGTTTGATAGAAAAGCTTTTCATGATGGCTTTAAGAATCATTATTCTTTCAGCCTAAATGGTTTAAATTTCACTCTTGCTCCATTGTCACCTAAATAAGTGTTTGAAGATCAAGTAAAGATTTTAAGATCATTTGAAATGAATTCTGGTGGTGATAGAGACGTCACAAGGCTACATGCAACATTTTGTTGAAGAGGAGCTGAAGGTGCACGATATGGCTGATCAAGGATGCAAATTGGAGTATATTTGGCTCAAGTCACTAGTTGGGCTTATTTATAGTTAAATAATTAGCTGAACTTGTTATTTTAATATGTATTAAGGCCCACTATTTATGCTCATTTAAAAAGTAAGGGCCCTGTTTGTTTGGTATTAAATTAGGACTTTGATTACTTTATTATTTCTTAAAATTTGATTAGAAAGCCAAACGCTACTTAATAACCCTAATTAGGGTTTAGCTATTTATATCTCATTTAGGGTTGTAAGCCATCTGAGTTTTGGAGTTTGGAAGTTTTGGACGAATTTATTAACCTAAAGCCGAATTGCTTTTATCTTTGTGTTCTTGCTTGAATACATGCTTCAGAAACATTCAAGTAGTTTGATCAACTTTCTTGTGGAGTGTTTCGAATCTAGGATTTAGGAACTGACTTGTTTCGAAATCTTGGATCTTTGATCAATTCAAGATAATCTGAAATCTAACCTAATCCTTGGGGGTTGTACCGAATTCGACTAGGGGTTTTCAAGTTAATGCTGTGGGGGTTTGAAATCAAGGGGTTCTCAGGCTTATTCTTGGAGGTTCCATATCATAATAACCCTAATTAGGGTTTAGCTATTTATATCTCATTTAGGGTTGTAAGCCATCTGAGTTTTGGAGTTTTGAACGAATTAATTAACCTAAAGCCGAATTGCTTTTATCTTTGTGTTCTTGTTTGAATACATGCTTCAGAAACATTCAAGTAGTTTGATCAACTTTCTTGTGGAGTGTTTCGAATCTGGGATTTAGGGACTGACTTGTTTCGAAATCTTGGATCTTTGATCAATTCAAGGAAATCTGAAATCTAACCTAATCCTTGGGGGTTGTACCGAATTTGACTAGGGCTTTTCAGATTTCCTTGAATTGATCAAAGATCCAAGATTTTGAAACAAGTCAGTCCCTAAATCCCAGATTCGAAACACTCCACAAGAAAGTTGATCAAACTACTTGAGGGTTCGAAATCAAGGGTTCCGTATCATTTTTTTTAATGTGTGTTCTTTTTTTTTTTTTGCTCCCACTCACTATCTCTTTTGAAGGGCAGCCCTAGTTCACACCACACGAAATTTTTTTTTTCCAATCAGGTAACAAGAACAAGATCAATTTAGAGGACTTCCTTTTGAAACTCGAAATTGGAACAGAATAAATAATCAAGACTTCCTTTAGACCAATTCAGCTTTCCTTTTGAAACTTGTTTGAAACACTTTCTTGGAAATTCGAAACAGAATCAGAATGATTAACAAGAATAAGATTCGGATTTAGAACACTTTCGAATCAACAAATTTTGAATCAACAATCAAGAACACAATTTCAAATTTGAACAAAGCAACCTAAATTCCCAATTCGGAAATCCATAATAGAACAAATCCAATTCGGAATAGATAGAACAAACCAATTCGGAACAAATCAACCAACCCAATTTCAGAATAAGAAAAATGATTTGGACTAAAAAGGCAAACTGAATTCGAAATTGAAATAAGACTCCAAACACAAAATGAAAACTAAATTAGAACCCTAACGAAATTTTTTTTTTTGAATTTTCGACTTTGAAAGGAAAAACGAAAACGATTCAAGGATCAATAACAAAGAAACAAAACGAAACTAACAAGAGAAGAAACGAAAATGAAAGTAACCCACAAAGGAAACAAAAACGCAAATAGCAGGTGAAGAAAACGAAAACGAAAATAACCCACAAACAAAACAATTCAGAGGAACAAGGAAAACAAGAGAACGAATTGAACAATTGAAACAAAGCAACAAAAATGCAAATAACAAAAGAAGAAACAAAAACGAATTGGAAGGGATAAAACCTGATCTAGAGCGTTGGCTCTGATACCAAATGATACGGAACCTCCAAGAATAAGCCTAAGAACCCCTTGATTTCGAACCCCCACAGCATTAACTTGAAAACCCCTAGTCGAATTCGGTACAACCCCCAAGGATTAGGTTAGATTTCAGATTACCTTGAATTGATCAAAGATCCAAGTTTCGAAACAAGTCAGTTCCTAAATCCCAGATTCGAAACACTCCACAAGAAAGTTGATCAAACTACTTGAATGTTTCTGAAGCATGTATTCAAGCAAGAACACAAAGATAAAAGCAATTCGGCTTTAGGTTTATAAATTCATCCAAAACTTCCAAACTCCAAAACTCAGATGGCTTACAACCCTAAATGAGATATAAATAGCTAAACCCTAATTAGGGTTATTAAGTAGCGTTTGGCTTTCTAATCAAATTTTAAGAAATAATAAAGTAATCAAAGTCCTAATTTAATACCAAACAAACAGGGCCCTTACTTTTTAAATGAGCATAACTAGTGGGCCTTAATACATATTAAAATAAACAAGTTCAGCTAATTATTTAACTATAAATAAGCCCAACTAGTGACTTGAGCCAAATATGCTCCAATTTGCATCCTTGATCAGCCATATCGTGCACCTTCAGCTCCTCTTCAACAAAATGTTGCATGTAGCCTTGTGACGTCTCTATCAGGTGGTGAGGGTAAAACAAATAAAAATGGAGTACAAGAGGCCAAGTGTGAGAAAAAGAATGATAAAAATGGCCCATTGGTGAGAGAAAAAGAGAAAGGGAGAGAAAATAAAAGAGAGACTTTCTATGCAAAAGAAAAGGAGTTAAGGAGTGCTTTTTGTGAGAAAAGAAGTCTGATTGTACTTAGGTACAAAGAGACATTGATTTCTACATCTGACCTTGATAACCCTTTGCCTAGTTGTGTTAGTTCTCTTTTACAAGAATTTGGAGATGTTTTTCCAGAAGATGTACCTAAAGGTTTACCACCTTTAAGAGGGATTGAGCATCAAATTGACTTCATTCCGGGCTCAACAATTCCTAATCGACCAACTTATAGAAGTAATCCGGAGGAAACTAAGGAACTTCAAAGGCAAGTGGAGGAGTTGCTAGCAAAGGGACATGTGTGTGAAAGTCTTAGTCCATGTGTTGTTCCGGTGTTATTAGTCCCAAAGAAAGATGGACCATGGAGAATGTGTGTGGACTGCCGAGCAATCAATAAAATCACGGTGAAGTATAAACATCCAATTCCTAGACTTGATGATATGCTTGATGAGTTGAGTGGTTTTTGCATTTTTACTAAGATTGATTTGAAAAGTGGTTACCATCAAATTAGGATGAAAGAAGGAGATGAGTGGAAAACTGCATTCAAAACAAAATATGGTCTTTATGAGTGGTTAGTTATGCCATTTGTTTTATCTAATGCCCCTAGTACATTCATGAGATTAATGAACCATGTTCTGCGTGCATATCTTGGTAAATTTGTTGTTGTATATTTTGATGACATACTCATTTATAGCAAATTAGTAGAAGAGCATGTAGAACATATTAGGGCTGTTCTTAATGTTTTGAGAAAGGAAGAATTGTATGCCAACTTGAAAAAGTGCATGTTTTGTAGTGATAAAATCATATTCTTAGGTTTTATGGTTAGTGCACAAGGAAATGAGGTTGATGATGAAAAGGTAAAGGCAATAAGAGATTGGTCATCACCTAAAACCGTGAGTGAGGTAAGAAGTTTTCATGGTTTGGCTAGTTTCTATAGAAGGTTTGTTAAAGATTTTAGTTCCATTGCTGCACCATTAAATGAATTCGTAAAAAAAGATATAAAGTTTAATTGGACTGAAATTCATGAAAAGACATTCAATTTGTTGAAAGAAAGGTTAACTACTGCTCCAATTCTTGCTTTACCAGATTTTGATAAGACCTTCGAATTAGAGTGTAATGCTTCAGATGTGGGCATAGGTGCTATTTTGATGCAAGAAGGGAAACCAATTGTATATTTTAGTGAGAAGCTTCATGGTGCACAATTAAATTATTCCACTTATGACAAGGAGCTGTATGCTTTGGTAAGAGCTTTACAAGTGTGGCAACATTACTTATTGCCTAAAGAGTTTGTTATTCATACAGATCATGAATCATTAAAGCATCTAAAGGGGCAAACCAAGCTGAACCGAAGACATGGAAAGTGAATAGAGTTCATTGAGCCATTTCCATATGTGATAAAGTATAAGCGTGGCAAAGACAATGTAGTAGCAGATGCACTTTCAAGAAGGTATTCCTTAATCTCAACTCTTAGTTCTAAGTTATTAGGCTTTGAGCAAATTAAGGATATGTATGCCAATGATGTTGACTTTGCAAATGTTTATAAAGTATATGAGCATTCTGCATTTTAGAAGTTTTATAAGCATGATGGGTACTTGTTTAAGGATGGAAGATTATGTATGCCTAGTTGCTCATTAAGGGAATTGCTTGTGCGTGAGGCACATAGTGGAGGACTCATGGGACATTTTGGGGTATTTAAGACTTTAGAAATTCTGCATGAACATTTCTATTGGCCAAACATGAGAAAAGATGTTGAAAGAATTTGTGCCAAGTGTATTGCATGTAAACAAGCAAAATCTAAGTCTTTACCTCATGGGCTGTATACTCCTTTACCTATTCCTAATGCACCTTGGATTGACATATCTATGGACTTTGTTTTGGGGCTGCCTAGGACTAGAAGAGGGAAAGATAGCATATTTGTTATTGTTGATAGATTCAGCAAAATGGCTCATTTCATTGCATGTCACAAAATTGATGATGCAACAAATATTGCTAATTTGTTCTTTGGGGAAGTAGTTCGGTTGCATGGCATTCCTAAAACAATTGTAAGTGGTAGAGATATGAAGTTCTTAAGTCATTTTTGGCGTGTTTTGTGGAATAAGTTAGGTACTAAATTATTATTCTCTGCAACTTGTCATCCACAAACTGATGGACAAACAAAAGTGGTAAATAGGACTTTAGGATCTTTTGTTATGTGCTGTTGTGGGTAAGAATTTGAAAACTGGGGAAGATTGTTTGCCATTAGTGGAGTTTGCATATAATAGAAGCATGCCACCCAAATCCAGAACTCTGAAACTTAATAACATATGAAACAAACAATTCATTTATTATTTCATTATCAATCTCATCATCAATTAGGCCAACATGCCTTATCTCTTTCAATTGAATTATCATAGCCAATCACAATGGCTTCATATCATATCATATCTCAATCCATATGATACATATAGCATCATTGATATCACATTTCAAAGTATATTATTCATATAATACATTGCCATACACAAGATTCACAATGCATATAACATAACATTTTCTCACTTCTCAAAACACATTAACATCATTCATTACTAGAGCATTTATCATAACAAATTGCACAAACCTTAAGAATGATCCTCATTTCTTCCTACCTTTCCCATTTCATATTTCATCCTTTATATATATTCTTCATTTACATTCACAATATAATAGCTTATTTAACACTTTCATCCCAATGTGTTAATGTTCAAAGACATATAAGGATATACAATCAAATAGGGTTTATGCTTACCTTGTTAATGATCTTCACATCCTTCACATCATTCAATCATCACCTTAGTCCAATTATGTTAACAATATAATAGATCACTTAACACATTTGCAAACAAATGTGTTAAGCCTCAAATTATGTAATTAAATACAATCATATGTATTGGTACTTACCTCAAGAACTAGTCCCATCAATCTATACATTTCTTTTCTTTCCAAGAATTCTCCACATTTAGGTTAATGCAACCCAATCTCTTCAAAACCTTTGAGGGACATGGGCAGCACCACTTGAGGGACACGGTTAGGGCAATTCAACCTCTTCACAATCTAATCCAAAAGGAATATTAGCAAAATGACCATATGAATAGTACATTCTGGTTTAAGACTCCATTTTATCCTTATTTTGAAAAATTGTATAAAATAATCTACTTGACTAAAAATTCTAAAATTTTTACAGAATTTATTTTTGTATCGTAAAATCATTCCTTTAAAATTTCAGATCAAACTGAACACCAAATCTTGGTCAAATAGTTCACCTAACCAGACTGCCCCAATTGCCCTGCATCCTGGCAGCAGTTCTGAACTTTGTGAATTCCATAAATCAAATTAAATCAACGTGGTTCCAAATTATTTTTCTCAAATACTAGACTCACTAAGCAACAACATATCCAAAATTCAATTGGATATGATTTTTCTACATTTTATTAAAAATCCCGAAATATAGCTGTCTCAGTTAAGGTACCTGCTGGAACAGGTCTAATAAAAATAATCTTTCTAAACTCATAACCATTCCAAAATCGAATCAACATATTTTTCAGTCATTCTAGACTCATAGAGGCACAACATATCAAAAATTCACTTCAAGAACATTTTTCTATAATTAATTAAAAATCATACAAGTCACAGACTTTACTAATTGTAAAACAGAAAAAAATTCACTAAACACAACTCTTACTCTTCCATCACCAACACCAACCTAGCTTCTTATCTTTAATTCCATTTCAACACTTTTACACACACCATACACAAACACACTCCATCAAACTCAAACAAAATTCAAAATAGAACAAGAGAAATCAAGAGAAAACTTACCTTAAATGAAGAAATTCCACAAATCTCTAACCAAAACCCTTGATTCCTTCTTCAATTTGATTATAGAACTTCAAACACCTCCCTAGCTCTTTCTCTTCTTCAATGGCCGGCCTCTTCAAGAAAGAAAGAAGAAAATACCAACAAGTCAACCACTTTTCTTCTTTTAATCTCCACCATGCAACTTAACCAAAGAAAATTACCTCCATGCCCTTCATCCATTTAATTAATCTTTTGTCTCATATATACCCATATATATAATTTCACATGCCACAAATAAATATCATCTTGTATTGACCAACCCTTTTGACCAATGTATATGTTAGTTATACAACCATATAAACAACATATACACTTCTCTCTACACCCTCTTTTCTTCTCAAAACACAAATACCTATACATTCTTTTCCCAACTTCTTTTCTCTTGTAATTTAACACATATATTCAATCCAATATATAACAATAACATAATCAAAACTTTTAAGGTATACATGAGGATATTACACGTGGTACTGGTCGAGGTAGAGGAAGGATGAATAATAATGCTTTCTATGGTAGAAATCATGGTGATGATGAAGTCGTTGATAGGAGCTTGGGAAGCATCAAGCTGAAAATTCCTAACTTTCATGGTAAATCAGATCCAGAAGCTTATTTGCAATGGGAAAAGCAGGTTGATCTCATATTTGATTGCCATCGATGTACTGAGGAAAAGAAGGTCAAGCTTATTGTTACTCAATTTACAGATTATGCTATAGCTTGGTGGGATCAGTTAGTGACTAGTAGAAGAAGGAATTTGGAGTATCCAATTGAGACTTGGGCTGATCTTAAATCGGTCATGAGGAAGAGGTTTGTGCCTAGACATTTCCATAGGGAAATTATACAAAGACTTCAGGTTCTTAAACAAGGTAGTAAAAGTGTTGATGACTACTACAAAGAAATGGAAATGTTAATGACTAGAGCTAATATAGATGAAGACATGGAGACTACTATGGCACGTTTCTTGGCTGGTTTGAATTCGGACATTGCTGATCAGGTTGATTTGCAGCCTTATGTGGATTTAGAAGAGATGGTGCATATTGCCGTCAAGGTGGAAAAACAACTCCAAGGAAGATGATCATCAAGGTATCATTTGAAACCTGTTTCTAATTCTATTTCTCCTTGGAATAGGGAAGGAAGGCATGTTTATAAGGAAAGAAACAAGGCTGGTCAAGATAGTGGGAAAGCAAAGGCCGAAACAAGTTCTAAAGACAAATCCAAAGTTGAAGAGCCTAAGCTGCGAAATCGAGATATTAAGTGTTGGAAGTGCCAAGGTGTGGGACATATTAGCAAAGAATGTCCAAACAAGAGAGTTATGATCGTAAGAAATGGTGAGATAGTGACTGATGAAGAAGAAGGTGATGATGAGAGTGAAGATGGAGAAAAGCAAGACTTGGAATGTTGTAGTGATGGAAGCATTGAAGAACCAATAAAGGGAGACTTGCTGGTTGCTAGGCGTGCTCTTAACATGCAATTGAAGGAGGAAAACCATGAAGAACAATGAGACAACTTGTTCCATACAAGGTGTCACGTTCAAGGCAAGGCTTGTATTGTGATTGTGGATGGTGGAAGCTGTACCAATGTGGTAAGTACACTCTTGGTTGATCGATTGGGGCTGCCTACAAAACCTCACCCCCGACCTTACAAACTTCAGTGGCTAAATGAATGTGGAGAGGTTAAGGTAAATCGACAATCTAACATTTCTTTTTCCATCGGTAAATATTATGATGAGGTGTTGTGTGATGTGGTGCCAATGCATGCTGGAGAGATTTTACTTGGACGTCCATGGCAGTATGATAGGCGAGCTATGCATGATGGATACCTCAATCGGTATTCATTCACTAAGGATGGACGAAAGACAATTCTAACCCCACTCTCTTCAAAAGAAGTGTATGAAGATCAATGTAAAATGGAAAGAATGAGACTTGAATTTGAAAAGAAAGAAAGAGAGAGTGACAAAAAAATGAGTGAAAAAAAATTAGATTGCAAATGAAAAGAAAGAGAGAAAAGAAAAATCAAAATAAATCCAGTTTGAGAAAAATAGAGAAGGAGAGAAGAATGTGAGTTGTTAGCTAGTACAAGTGAGGTTAAACATGCTTTTTACACCAATCAGCCTATGTTTGTGTTTTTGTGCAAAGAGGCTCGTTTAGATACTACTGTTTTTAACCAATCTTTGCCTAGTGTGTTTGTTGATCTTTTGCAGGAATATACGGATTTGTTTCCCGAAGAAATGCCTGATGAATTGCCGCCAATCAGAGGCATAAAGCATCAAATTGATTTCATTCTGGGAGCTTCCATTCCCAATAGGCCAGCGTATCGAGCTAATCCTTTCGAGACAAAGGAGATACAAAAAGCAAGTGGAGGAATTGCTAGCTAAGGGATACGTGAGGGAAAGTTTGAGTCCTTGTTCGGTTCCTGTTATTCTTGTGCCAAAGAAGGATGGGACGTGAAGGATGTGCGTGGATTGCAGAGCCATCAATAAAATCACTGTAAAGTATCGTCATCCTATTCCTAGACTAGATGATATGCTTGATGAGTTACATGGTTCTTGTTTGTTCACCAAAATTGATTTGAAATCTGGTTATTATCAAATTTGAATGAGTGTGGGTGATGAGTGGAAAACAACATTTAAGACTAAATATGGGTTGTATGAGTGGTTGGTTATGTCGTTTGGTCTTACTAATGCACCTAGCACATTCATGCATTTGATGAATCATGTGTTGCGTGAGCACTTGGGTAAATTTGTTGTTGTTTACTTTGATGATATTCTTGTTTACTCTAAGTGTTTGGATGATCATGTCATACATGTGCATCTTGTGTTAGGCATTCTTAGGCGTGAGAAGTTGTATGCTAACCTTAAGAAGTGTAGTTTTTGCATGGATAAGGTTCATTTTCTTGGTTTTATGGTGTCTAGTCAAGGTATTGAGGTTGATGGCTATTAGGGACTGGCCGAAACCTAAGAATGCTAGTGAGGTGAGGAGTTTTCATGGAGTTGCTGGTTTCTATAGGAGATTCATTAGAAATTTCAGTACTATAGCTGCACCTTTGAATGAGTTAGTTAAGAAAAATGTCGGTTTTGTTTGGGGAGATGCACAAGAACATGCATTTAATGAACTTAAGGATAAATTGTGTAATGCACCCTTGCTTGCTTTGCCTAATTTTGATAAGACTTTTGAGATTGAATGTGATGCAAGTGGCATAGGAATTGGAGCTGTTTTGATACAGGATCAAAGGCCATTGATGTACTTTAGCGAAAAACTAAGTGGAGCAGCTTTGAAGTATCCGACATATGATAAGGAGTTATATGCATTGTTTCGAGCTTTGCATACATGGCAGCATTATTTGTGGTCAAAAGAGTTTGTGATACATACTGATCATGAAAGTTTAAAGCATTTGAAAGGTCAAGATAAGCTGAATCATAGACATGCCAAATGGGTGGAATTCATAGAAACATTTCCATATGTGATTAAATACAAGCGAGGTAAAGTGAATGTAGTGGCTGATGCATTGTCGCGAAGGTATGTTTTACTTAATTCTCTTAGTGCTAGATTATTGGGTTTTGAGCATATTAAGGAATTATATGTTAGTGATGAGGATTTTGGTGACATATAATTCGTGTGGAGATGTGGCTGTTTCAAAAGACTTTCATTTGTTTGATGGTTTCTTGTTTAAGAGAAATAGATTGTGTATTCCTAAGTGTTCCATGAGAGAGTTGTTAGTTAAGGAAGCACATGGAGGAGGTTTGATGGGTCATTTTGGGGTAAGTAAGACCTATGATGTGTTGATAGAACATTTTTATTGGCCTGGTATGAAACATGATGTGCATAAAGTTTGTGAGCATTGCATAACGTGTAGAGAAGCTAAGTCTAGGATGAAACCGCATGGTTTGTACACGCCATTACCTGTTCCTAATGGACCTTGGACTGATTTGTCTATGGATTTTGTGCTTGGATTACCTAAAACTAGGAGAGGTCGTGATAGTATATTTGTTGTGGTTGATAGATTTAGTACAATGGCTCATTTTATGCCATGTCATAAAACTGATGGTGCTAAATTGATTGCTGATTTGTTCTTTAAAGAGGTTGTTCGTTTGCATGGCATACCCAAAAGCATTGTTAGTGATAGAGATGTTAAGTTTTTGAGTCATTCCTGGCGTGTTTTATGAGGAAAATTGGGGACTAAGTTGTTATTTTCCACTACTTGCCATCCTCAAACAGATGGTCAAAATGAGGTTGTGAATCGAACATTGATTACTTTGCTTAGGGCAATGATAGAAAAGAATATTAGGATGTGGGAGGATTATTTACCATTTGTGGAGTTTGCTTATAATAGGGCTGTTCATAGCACTACTAATTGTTCTCCATTTGAAATTGTTTATGGTTTTAATCCGCTTACTCCTTTGGATATTTTGCCATTGCCATCTAATGATATTGTGAGTGTTGATGCTAGCTCAAAGGCAGATTTTGTGAAGAAGTTACATAAACAGGTTAAGGAAAGGACTGAAAGGCAAAATGCTAAAGTAGCTTCTCAAGTGAATAAAGGAAGGATGCCAATGATTTTTCAGCCTGGTGAATGAGTTTGGGTTCATTTTCGCAAAGAACGATTTCCACACCAAAGAAAGTCCAAGTTAAACCCACGAGGAGATGGTCCTTTTCATATACTTGAAATGATTAATGATAATGCATATAAAGTGGATTTTCCAGGTGAGTATAATGTAAGTGCTTCGTTTAATGTTGCTGATTTAAGTCCTTCTGATGTAGGTGATGCTTTTGATTCGAGGACGAATCCTTTTGAGGAGAGGGGAAATGTTGTGGAGCAACCAGCACACCGCAAGGATGAGCAAGAGTTAGGACGTGAGGAACAAGTTGAGGAGATCATCAATCCAATTATTCTGCCACAAGGTCCTATAACTAGATCGCAAGCCAAAAAGATTCAGCAAGCACTAATTTGCCATTTGCAAGATTTGGTGAATTTGGCTAACAATGGTTTGCAAGGAATTACAAGCTTGGAGACAAGACCAAAGGAAGTCAATTACAACTTGCTACAAGTTGAAATTCACGAATGAGGCTTGTAATTAATATGTATTAAGGCCCACTAGTTATGCTTATTTAAAAAGTAAGGGCCCTATTTGTTTTGTATTAAATTAGAACTTTGTTTACTTTATTATTTCTTAAACTTTGATTAGAAAGCCAAATGCTACTTAATAACCCTAATTAGGGTTTAGCTATTTATATCTCATTTAGGGTTGTAAGACATCAGTTTTGGTTTTTTTGGATGAATTAATAACCTAAATCCGATTTGCTTTTATCTTTGTGTTCTTGCTTGAATACATGCTTAAGAAACATTCAAGTAGTTTGATCAACTTTCTTGTGGAGTGTTTCGAATATGGGATTTTGGGAACTAGTTTGTTTCGACATCTTGGATCTCTGATCAATTCAAAGAAATCTGAAATCTAACCTTTATTCTTTGGAGGTTGTACCAAATTCGACTAGGGGTTTTCAAGTTAATGTTTTGGGGTTCAACATCAAGGAGTTCTCAGGCTTATTCTTGGAGGTTCCGTATCAAAGAAAGTCCAAGTAAACCCACGAGGAGATGGTCCTTTTCAGATACTTGAAAGGATTAATGACAATGCATATAAAGTGGATTTACCAGGTGAGTATAATGTAAGTGCTTCGTTTAATGTTGTTGATTTAAGTCCTTTTGATGTAGGTGATGCTTTTGATTCGAGGCCGAATCCTTTTGAGGAGAGGGGAAATGTTGTGGAACAACCAGCACACCGCAAGGATGAGCAAGAGTTAGGACGTGAGGAACAAGTTGAGGAGATCATCAATCCAATTATTCCGCCACAAGGTCCTATAACTAGATCGCGAGCCAAAAAGATTCAGTAAGCACTAATTTGCCATTTGCAAGATTTGGTGAATTTGGCTAACTATGGTTTGCAAGGAATTACAAGCTTGGAGACAAGACCAAAGGAAGTCAATTACAACTTGCTACAAGTTGAAATTTACGAATGAGGCTTGTTTTAGTTGTTTAGCCCTGTTTTATTATTTAGTTATTTTAAACATGTGTTATTTAGTTATGGTGGGACCATGTTATGTTTTTAATGGGCGGTCCTATATGTTTAAGACTGGGCCTTATTTAATTAAGTATTTCCTTATAGGGTTAGGATTTTATGTTATTAAAAGGCTATAAATATGCCTTGGACGAATTAGGGTGGAGTTTTTGTTTTTGGGGGGACGAATTTTTGACCTAAAGCCAATTTGCTTTTATCTTTGTGTTCTTGCTTGAATAAATGCTTAAGAAACATTCAAGTAGTTTGATCAACTTTCTTGTGGAGTGTTTCGAATATGGGATTTAGGAACTAGTTTGTTTCGACATCTTGGATCTCTTATCAATTCAAAGAAATCTGAAATCTAACCTTTATTCTTTTGGAGGTTGTGCCGAATTCGACTAGGGGTTTTCAAGTTAATGCTTTGTGGGTTCGACATCAAAGAGTTCTCAGGCTTATTCTTGGAGGTTCCGTATCACTGTCCATCAATGTTGTCAGAATTATGGGCAGTAATTTAGAATATATTATTGATGTGGATGAATAATTAATGCTATTGTGACTAGATACATGTAAACCTAGACATTTAAGCCATTAGCTCTTCTTTTCCAACTATATAGGGAGGGGGAAATGAACTCAAGGGGGTTGCTACGAATTTCCAGTTTATGCTGAATGTAATTGATGTGTTTTCAAGTTTGAGAGATTTTGTTCTTATTCTTGTTGCATGAAGAATTGGTTCTAACTTATCAAGTCTGACTTGTGGCTTTTAAATCAATTCATTTCTTCATCCCAATCACCCAAGTTCTCAATTATAGGTTGGTTGAGTTCTAAGATTCTATGCTAGATGTGTATGTGGGGTTTTAGATATAATATTTGATCCATGGCCGCATCACAGCCACTGTAGCCTATATAGTTTAAGGTTTTTTTCACAATTCAACCTAACCTATCAACTCAGGTTGTACTTGATGGAAATCATCAATTTAGCAGCCATACACCCCAATATTTAAAGAACTATGATATATATGGAATGCAAATTAACACCCTCCAATAGTTGAACCAAAATCTGGATCGTTCAAGAATGAAGTAAGATTAACTATTCTAATCACTTTTATCAATGGAATTTTGAATAAGTAATTAGAATAGCACTTTGATTTCCTCAAAATGCCACAAATAAAGAAGGTTTGATAAGTTAAGGATGAAAACAAAGATTCTGGAATTTGAACGCCACAAACTGAATAGCTTGATAAGTTCCAAAGTTCATACAATAACTTAAGACAAAACACTCATGAGTGCTCAAAATATCTTTTATATCTTTTTAATTGTCCATTACAAAAGAAATCAGCCTTGTTTATATAGAAGAAGGCCATATACAAAGAGAACATTAGAATTAATTTAAAGAGAGCATCATAATTAAGTTCATATGTAACTCCCATATTAATTGACAGCCCCATTACACCTAATAAATAGCCCCATTACTTTTCCAACTCAATGTGAACATTGGACCATTATTTTCTTGGCTTTTGTAACTCTTTTTCTTTATATTTCAGCCTTTGTAACTCATACTTAATAAGAATAAATCCTAATAAAAGTCAAAATGCAGAATTAAAACACAAATAGTCTTAAACAGCCTATTAATTTGTCTTAGGCCATTGGTCTTTTAGACTTCAAGACCATGGCCAAATGACCTTTTATTATTAAAAATGGACCTAAATCTTTACTCTCATAAGCCTGGATTAGCCTTCAAGATTAGGTCTTGCTTGAATTATGTTAACCAACTTAAGCTCTTCTTGCATCCATGGATCATCCTTAAACAAATCTTGAGCAACTTGTTTTCTCCAAATCTGATCCATGAAGGAAATTAAAACCACTTTCAACTTATTAGCTCTAGACCTAAGCTGGTGGATCTTTGAATTGTTTGTTCATGTCATCATTGGAATGTTGTTGCTTGGCAAATTTTTGATCAGCATGTAATTCCTCATCATTCCCCCTCTCCTTGTAAGGATTCGTCCTCGAATATGATCCTTCATCACCTACATCAAACAAAGACAAATAAGAAACATTGAAGGTTGCACTAACATTACCATACTCACTTGGCAATTCCAGCTTATAGCATTGTCATTTATTCTTTGAAGGACTTGAAATGGACCATTCCCTCTAAGCATTAGTTTTGACTTCTTTTGGCTAGCAAATCTTTCCCTCCTTAAGTGTAGCCAAACCAAATCTCCAGGTTTGAATACTACTTTCTTTCGGCCTTTATTGTGTTGCTTCTCATATTGTAGAGCCTTCTTTTCAATTTGTGTATGCACCTTTTTATGCAAAGTTTTAACAAGTCAGCTTTTTGTTTACCATCCAAATTTGTTTTCTCTAATGGTAAAGGTAGCAAAACCATTGGAGTTAATGGATTGAACCCATACACAACTTCAAATGCTGAATGGTTTGTTGTAGCATGCACACTGCGATTATAAGCAAACTCCACATGTGGCAAACATTCCTCCTAATTCTTCAAATTCTTTTGTATTATGGCCCTCAAAAGAGTTGATAAGATCCTATTTACCACTTATGTTTGTCCATCTGTTTGTGGATGACAAGTGGTTGAATACAACAACCTTGTATCCACTTGTTCCAAAGTGTTTTCCAAAAGTGGCTAAGGAACTTCACATCTCTATCACTCACAATTGTTCTTGGGATGCCATGTAATCTCACAATTTCTTTGAAGAACAACCCCGCAACATGTGTTGCATCATCAGTTTTGTTGCATGGAATGAAATGTGCCATCTTGCTAAACCTGTCCACAACAATAAAAAATAGAATCTCTCCCCCTTTAGACCTAGGTAAAGCCAAGACAAAGTCCATTGATATATCAACCCAAGGTTCATTAGGTATAGGAAGAGGGTTATACAGCCCATGAGGCATTACTCTAGATTTAGCTTGTTTGCATGTAATGCATTTCTCACATATCCTCTCAACATCTCTTTTCATTTGTGACCATAAGAAATTCTCACTTAACACACCTAGAGTCTTTTTAATTCCAAAATGTCCCATTAACCCACCACTATGTGCCTCCCTCACAAGTAATTCTCTCATTGAATATTGAGGAACACACAACTTGTCTTCTTTAAAAAGAAAACCATCATGCCTATAGAATTTGTCAAACCCACCTTTCTCACATGCCCCATAAACACTAGCAAATGCAAGGTTAGAATTATACAAATTTTTAATGCACTTAAAACCTAATAATTTTGCATCAAGTTTAGAAATTATAGCATACCTACTAGAAAGAGCATTAGCAACCACATTTTTCTTACCTTGTTTGTACTTGATGATGTAAGGAAAGGATTCAATGAATTCCACCCATTTTGCATGTCTTTTACACAACGTCCATTGTCCTTTGAGATACGTCAAGGACTCATGATCAGTGTGGATTATGAATTCCTTGCAGTAAAGATAATGCTCCCATGTATTCAAAACTCGCACCAAAGCATAGAACTCTTTGTCATATGTAGGGTAGTTTAAACTTGCTCCACTTAATTTCTCACTAAAGAATGTAATTGGCTTACCTTCTTGCATTAAGACTCCACCAATACCTATGCCACCAGCATCACACTCAATTTTAAAAGTTTTAGAAAAATTAGGCAAAACAAGTAAAGGTGCTGAACAAAGTTTATCTTTAAGCAAGTTAAAAGCCTCATCTTGTTCTTTACCCCACTTAAATCCTACATTTTTCTTAATGCATTCAGTCAAAGGTGCAGCAATTGTAGAGAAATCCTTAATGAATCTCCTATAAAAGCTAGCAAGACCATGAAAATTTCTTACATCACTGACACTAGTGGGTTTTGGCCTTACTTCACTTTTTCTTGACCAACATGTATTCCTTTATCATTAACAACATAACCAAGAAAAGTAATTTCATTAGTGCAAAAGATGCATTTGTTTAGATTAGCATACAATTTTTCGTTTCTAAGTACATCAAAAACAGATTTCAAATGTTGTACATGCTCATCTAAAGTCTTTCTATAGATCAAAATATCATCAAAATAAACAACCACAAACTTTCCAATAAAATCTTGCAAAACATGGTTCATCAATCTCATGAAGGTACTAGGTGCATTAGTTAAACCAAAAGACATTACTAGCCACTCATATAATCCATGCTTACTTTTGAAAGTTGTTTTCCATTTATCACCTTCACACATTCTTATTTGATGATATCCACAATTTAAAATCAATTTTTGAAAACACACAAGAACCATGCAATTCATTCAACATATCATCTAGACTAGGAATATGGTGTCAATACTTCATCGTGATTTTGTTTATGGCTCGACAATCAACACACATTCTCCAAGTTCCATCCTTTTTAGGCACTAATAATATAGGAACAACACATGGACTCATGCTTTCATGCACATACCCTTTCTCCATAAGCTCACTTACTTGCTTTTGGATCTCTTTTGCTTCCTCTGGATTACATCTGTATGCAAGTCTATTTGGAATGCTTGAACTGGGAATGAAGTCAATTTGATGTTCAATGCCTCAAATTGGCGGCAATCCATTAGGTACTTCTTCCCAAAATAGATCCTCATTTCCCTGCAAAAGATCAACAACAACACTAGGCAAATCTTTTGGTTACTTCACTAGAAATAATCAAAACTCCCTTATAAAAAAGTACAGGCATTTGCTGCCTCATTGTCAAATCTTCCTTCAAATCACTCATTTTAGCATAAACACTCATTTTTCTTTCACTCAAGTCTGCCTTGTTTTCTCTTACCTTGTGTTTCCCATTTTTATTTCTTAATTCACTTAACTCACTTATCTCACCTTTCTCTTTTCTCTCTTGGGTTTCCCTTCCCAAATTCATCCCCAATGAAGAGTTAAGTTCAACATATTGATGTTTGATGCACATTTGGTCCTTAAAAATTATTTTTAGAGATAATGGGCCAAATTGATACTTTTTCCCATTCATACTCAACGAATAACAATTTTTGAACCCATCATGCAACACTTTTCGATCATATTGCCATGGTCTACCAAATAACATGTGTCCAACATACATGGGTACCACATCACACAAAACCTCATCCTTATATCTACCAATGGAAAATGAAATCAAAACTTGCTTATTTACCTTCTCCATACCACTATCATTCAACCACTGAAGCTTGTATGGTTTTGGGTGTTTAATAGTGGGTAGCTTCAACTTCTCTACTAGCAAAGTGCTTGCTACATTGGTACAACTTTCACTATCCACAATCAAGTTACATAACTTATTAGCAATCAAACAATGAGTATGAAACAAATTCTCACGTTGCTCCCCATGTTCATCTTGTTTATTTTGCAAACTAAGTGTGCGTTGTACAACCAAAGTTTCACCCTTAGCATATTCTACATCACTATCATCATCCAAAGGTGGCATATCATCTTCATTCTCTCTCTCACTTTCAGATTCTATAATCTCATCCCTCATGATCATTATTCTTTTATTAGGGCATTCACGTGCCATATGACCATGTCCAAGGCACTTGAAGCATTTAATGCTCTAGTTTGATTAGGTTGATTCTCAACTTTACCCTTGCTACCTAATTCATTTTTGTTTTTAGTTTCATCTATTTTAGGCTTAACAATGGGTTTATCATCCTTTTTACTCCAATTCGATCTCCAAGAAGAAGAAACCGAAGAAAGTTTAGAATCATACCTTGTGCCTTTTCCTTTGAGTTGTCTTTCAATTTTCAAGGCCATATTTAGCATGTCCTCCATCTCCACATAATGTTGCAACTATAAACGATCAACAATTTGCTTGTTTAGTTCACTCAAAAACCGTGCCATAGTAGCCTCATGATCTTCCTCCATATTAGCCCTTATCATGGCCATTTCCATCTCCTTGTGGTACTCCTCTACACTCATAGAGCCTTGTGTCAAAGTTTGCAGCCTTTGATGCAATTCTCTATAGTAATAACTTGGGACAAATCTCTTCCTCATGATTTGCTTCATCTCCCTCCATGTCTCTATGGGTCTTTCACCATTTCTACATCTTTCCTTGCAAATTTTGATCCCACTAAACAATAGCATAATCATAAAATTCAACAACAAGAAGTTTTACCTTTTTCCCTTTGGAATAATTATGACATTCAATGATCAGCTCCACTTTTCACTCCCATTCCAAGTAAATAACTGGATTATTCCTTCCTTGAAATAGAGGAATTTTCATCTTAATGCTGCCAATGTTGCGATCTACATCATCAACACGTCCCCTCCTAACTTGCCTCCTAGGATTGATGTTTTGACCAACCAAAGTGATTTGATCATCATCCATACTGTCCTTGCCATCATAATCTTCTTGATCAAAGGCTGGTTGTCTTCGTTGAGTTGGTTCACCATGCAAACGTTTGAGAACATCATCATGCCTTTCGAGGCGATCATTGATTTCTCCCATCATGTTAAACATCCTCTGAAACTATTGTTGCATAGCTTGTATCATTGAATCATTTGAGGAAGAACTCCCTTCTTTTTCTTTGTTAGACATCTTGACGCGGAACCCTGTGGCAATGAAGGCCTCAAACCTCAATGCACGCTTCGATATAGGAATCCAAGAACAAGGATAAACCACCCTCTACAGCACCCAATGCTTAGCGAAGCAAGAACACTAATGACGGAAGGATTTGGAAGGATAGATCAAAAGAATGCCACAATTGAAATTGATAAGTTAGTCTGATTCGTGATGCAATCAATGAAAGAAGCAAAATCTCTTACTCTCTCAAAGATGGCCGAAATTTGCATAAAAAGCAATCTGAATATAATTTTGTCAAAAGTTCCTCTTATAAGCAAAATAAGGCCCCTATTTATAGAAAAACAAATTAAAATTCGTTACTATCCTAACCCTAGTGAAAAAAGGAAAATTACAAAGTCAAAATCCTTGTCAAATAAGGAAAATATCATCCTAACCAACTAAGGACAGAAGGATCCTTGTCAAATAAGGAAAATATCATCCTAACCAACTAAGGAAAGAAGGATCCTTGTCAAATAAGGAAAATATCATCCTAACCAACTAAGGAAAGAAGGGAACCACATCCCATGTGCATGGGTGTGAACACAGCCCATGTGCATGAAAGAATAGGCTGCCCATGTGACAAAAGTGGTCCCAAAAAACCTAATTTCGTCCAAGGCCCATGTGCTTGCTTGTGGGCTGCCTTCCTTATTCCTTTCTTGCTCCTCTAGCCCATTTTTAAAGCCTTATCTTCCATATAAACATTCAGCATTACAATCAGCCTTTGTTGGTCTTCCAGCTCCATACTGCACTTGATTATTGCTAATTCAGTCACCTCCCATGTAACAAAGTCTTGAACATGCAATCCAAGAGTGACGCCATACTTCCTTGCTTTATTCCTTGTCAATGGTCCTTGTTGTAGCACCGAAGGATCCTTGCCATGCTGGTTTACATCATTCTCCCCTTCTTTAAAAAGATTTATCCTCAAATCTGCATCATCATAAGGAGATAAATTAGTCACATTAAAAGTAGCACTAACACCATACTCACCAGGCAAGTCGATCTTGTATGCATTGTCATTGATTTTCTCCAATACTTGGAATGGACCATCACCACGTGCATCAAGCTTACTCTTCCTTTGATTTGGAAACCTCTCCTTTCGGAAGTGTACCCAAACCCAATCGCCAGGAGCAAATGCCATTTTCTTTCGTCCCTTATTTGCCCTATCAGCATATGACTTGTTCTTTTTCTCTATATTTGCTCGAACCTTTTCATGCAAAGACTTTACCAAATCAGCCTTCTTCTCACCATCCAAACTAGCAAGCTCATGTAAAGGCAAAGGAACAAGATCAAGTACAGTTAGTGGATTAAAACTATAAACAATCTCAAATGGCGAATAACCTGTAGAAGAATGAATTGAACGATTATAAGCAAATTCAATGAAAGGTAAACAATCTTCCCAAGTGACCAAATTCTTCCCCACTAAAGCTCTCTACAACGTACCAAGTGTACGATTCACTACTTCAGTTTGCCCATCTGTTTGTGGATGACAAGTAGTAGAAAACAAAAGCTTAGTTCCTAATCTACTCCATAACACACGGCAAAAATGGGACAAAAACTTAGTATCTCTATCAGAAACAATTGTCCGAGGCACCCCATGTAAACGAACATCTCTAAAGAACAAATCAGCCACAACTTTGGCATCATCAGCTTTGTGACATGGAATAAAATGTGCCATCTTACTAAACCTATCAACAACCACAAAAATGCTTATCTCTACCTTTCCTAGTCCTAGGCAAACCAAGCACAAAATCCATACTAATATCAACCCAAGGTGAACTAGGTACAGGTAATGGCATATAAAGACCATGAGGCATAGACTTAGATTTCGCCTGTCTACATGCAATACAAGCAGAACATAATCTCCCAACATCTTTACGCATAGACGGCCAATAAAAATGCTCAAACAGAATATCATAAGTCTTAGACACACCAAAATGCCCCATCAAACCACCACAATGAGATTCCAAAACAAGCAAATTACGCATGGAACATCTAGGCACACATAGTTTACTTCCCTTAAACAAATAACCATCCTGCCTAAAAAATGAATTAAAAGCTCCTTGTTCACATGCGACATAAACATTGCCAAAATCAATATCACCAATATATAAGTCCTTAATATACTCAAAACCAAGCAATTTAGAACTCAAAACAGACAGCAATGTATATCTCCTAGACAATGCATCAGCAACAACATTATCTTTACCTTGCTTATACTTAATGACATAAGGAAATTTCTCAATTTGTTCAATCCACTTACCATGTCTTTTGTTCAACTTACCTTGGCCCTTCAAATGCTTGAGGGATTCATGGTCAGTGTGAATAATGAACTCCTTTGACAGCAAATAATGCTCCCACACATTCAATGCCCTTACCAAACCATGCAACTCCTTGTCATAGGTAGAATAATTCAGTTGCGCACCATTGAGCTTCTCACTAAAATATGTTGACGCGGAACCCTATGGTAATGAAGGCCTCAAACCCCAACGCACGCTTCGATATAGGAATCCAAGAACAAGGATAAACCACCCTCTATAGCACCCAATGCTTAGTGAAGCAAGAACACTAATGACGGAAGGATTTGGAAGGACGGATCAGAAGAACGCCACAATCGAAATTGATAAGTTAGTCTGATTCGTGATGCAATCAATGAAAGAGGCAAAATCTCTCACTCTCTCAAAGATGGCCGAAATTTGCATAAAAAGCAATCTGAATATAATTTTGTCAAAAGTTCCTCTTACAAGAAAATAAGGCCCTATTTATAGAAAAACAAATTAAAATTCGTAACTATCCTAACCCTAGTGAAAAAAGGAAAATTACAAAGTCAAAATCCTTGTCAAATAAGGAAAATATCATCCTAACTAACTAAGGAAAGAAGGATCCTTGTCAAATAAGGAAAATATCATCCTAACCAACTAAGGAAAGAAGGATCCTTGTCAAATAAGGAAAATATCATCCTAACCAACTAAGGAAAGAAGGATCCTTGTCAAATAAGGAAAATATCTTCCTAACCAACTAAGGAAAGAAGGGAACCACGTCCCATGTGCATGGGTGTGAACACAGCCCATGTGCATGAAAGAATAGGCTGCCCATGTGACAAAAGTGGTCCCAAAAAACCTAATTTCGTCCAAGGCCCATGTGCTTGAATGTGGGCTGCCTTCCTTACTCCTTTCTTGCTCCTCTAGCCCATTTTTAAAGCCTTATCTTCCATATAAACATTCAGCATCACAATCAGCCTTTGTTGGTCTTCCAGCTCCATACTGCACTTGTTTTTTGCTAATTCAGTCACCTCTCTTGTAACAAAGTCTTGAACATGCAATCCAAGAGTGACGCCATACTTCCTTGCTTTATTCCTTGTCAATGGTACTTGTTGTAGCACCAATGAATCCTTGCCATGCTGGTTTACATCATTCTCCCCTTCTTTAAAAAGATTTGTCCTCAAATCTGCATCATCATAAGGAGATAAATCAGTCACATTAAAAGTATCACTAACACCATACTCACCAGGCAAGTCGATCTTGTATGCATTGTCATTGATTTTCTCCAATACTTGGAATGGACCATCACCACGTGCATCAAGCTTACTCTTCCTTTGATTTGGAAACCTCTCCTTTCGGAAGTGTACCCAAACCCAATCGCCAGGAGCAAATGCCATTTTCTTTCGTCCCTTATTTGCCCTATCAGCATATGACTTGTTCTTTTTCTCTATATTTGCTCGAACCTTTTCATGCAAAGACTTTACCAAATCAACCTTCTTCTCACCATCCAAACTAGCAAGCTCATGTAAAGGCAAAGGAACAAGATCAAGTACAGTTAGTGGATTAAAACCATAAACAATCTCAAATGGCGAATAACCTGTAGAAGAATGAATTGAACGATTATAAGCAAATTCAATGAAAGGTAAACAATCTTCCCAAGTGACCAAATTCTTCCCCACTAAAGCTCTCAACAACGTACCAAGTGTACGATTCACTACTTCAGTTTGCCCATCTGTTTGTGGATGACAAGTAGTAGAAAACAAAAGCTTAGTTCCTAATCTACTCCATAACACACGGCAAAAATGGGACAAAAACTTCGTATCTCTATCAGAAACAATTGTCCGAGGCACCCCATGTAAACGAACAACATCTCTAAAGAACAAATCAGCCACAACTTTGGCATCATCAGCTTTGTGACATGGAATAAAATGTGCCATCTTACTAAACCTATCAACAACCACAAAAATGCTTATCTCTACCTTTCCTAGTCCTAGGCAAACCAAGCACAAAATCCATACTAATATCAACCCAAGGTGAACTAGGTACAGGTAATGGCATATAAAGACCATGAGGCATAGACTTAGATTTCGCCTGTCTACATGCAATACAAGCAGAACATAATCTCCCAACATCTTTACGCATAGACGGCCAATAAAAATGCTCAAACAGAATATCATAAGTCTTAGACACACCAAAATGCCCCATCAAACCACCACAATGAGATTCCAAAACAAGCAAATTACGCATGGAACATCTAGGCACACATAGTTTACTTCCCTTAAACAAATAACCATCCTGCCTAAAAAATGAATTAAAAGCTCCTTGTTCACATGCGACATAAACATTGCCAAAATCAATATCACCAATATATAAGTCCTTAATATACTCAAAACCAAGCAATTTAGAACTCAAAACAGACAGCAATGTATATCTCCTAGACAACGCATCAGCAACAACATTATCCTTACCTTGCTTATACTTAATGACATAAGGAAATTTCTCAATTTGTTCAATCCACTTACCATGTCTTTTGTTCAACTTACCTTGGCCCTTCAAATGCTTGAGGGATTCATGGTCAGTGTGAATAATGAACTCCTTTGGCAGCAAATAATGCTCCCACACATTCAATGCCCTTACCAAAGCATGCAACTCCTTGTCATAGGTAGAATATTTCAGTTGCGCACCATTGAGCTTCTCACTAAAATATGCTATTGGCTTCTTTTCTTGCATCAAAACAGCCCCAATACCTATACCTGAAGCATCACATTCAATCTCAAAAATAGAATCAAAGTTAGGTAAAGCTAAAACAGGCGCAGTAGTGATTTTTTCTTTCAAACTTTCAAACGATCGTTGTTGCTGTTCACCCCATTGAAATCCAACTTCCTTCTTGACAATACTTATGAGTGGTGCGGCGATGGTAGAAAAATCCTTCACGAATCTCCTATAAAAACTCGCCAGCCCATGGAAGCTCCTCACTTCCGTCACACTCTTAGGAATAGGCCATTCCCTTATAGCTTTAACTTTCTCTTCATCAACTTCCAATCCCTGTGCACTAACAACAAAACCAAGAAAAACAAGCCTATCCATGCAAAATGTGCACTTCTTAAGCTTTGCATATAAGTTCTCTTTTCTCAAAGCTTCTAAAACCAACATAACATGTTCTATATGCTCTTCCGCAGTCTTACTATAGATCAAAATATCATCAAAATAAACAACTACAAATCTGCCCAAATAAGCCCTCAAAACATGGTTCATCAACCTCATAAAAGTACTAGGTGCATTAGACAACCTAAAAGGCATTACCAACCACTCATACAACCCATATTTTGTTTTAAAAGCAGTTTTCCATTCATCCCCAGGTTTCATACGAATTTGATGATATCCACTCATAAGATCAATTTTAGTAAAATACTTTGCACCATGTAATTCGTCCAACGTGTCATCAAGACGCGGTATAGGATGCCGATACTTCACGGTGATCTTATTTACAGCCCTACAATCAACACACATTCTCCACGTGCCATCTTTCTTTGGAACCAACAAAACAGGAACGGCACACAGACTTAAACTCTCTCGAATCAACCCTTTCTCCAACAACTCTTCCACTTGTCTCTGTATCTCCTTGGTCTCCATCGGATTACTTCGATATGCTGGTCTATTTGGAATGGTAGAACCAGGTATGAAGTCAATTTGATGTTTGATTCCTCTTAATGGTGGCAAACCACTAGGCAACTCCTCCGGAAAACACATCTTGGAAATCCTGCAATAAAAACACAAAACTAGAAGGCAAATGTTCAAGTGAAACATCAATGTTAGCAAACAAATTTTCCTTGTATCTAATGAGTAACACAGGCTGCCCAACATTTAATTCTCTCGCTCTTGCATAAAAAGTTTGTTTTGCCTTCCCTTCTTTCTTGTTTTCTCACACCAATGGGCCATTAATTTGATTAGTTTCTTTTCTGGCCTCTTTTCCCATTTTCTTCTCACTTTCACTCACCTTATCATGTTCTCTTGCACTCCCCTTGTTTTTGGAAGAAACAGTCCCAACCACTACTTTGGCCGAATCTTGCTTTGCTTTCTCAAGCATCTTTCGATGATCTTCATAAACCTCCAATGGTGATAATGGAACAAGAGTAACCAGCTTTCCCTCATAGGTAAACGTGTACCTATTTGAATGCCCATCATGCTGTGTTTTTCTATCAAATTGCCAAGGTCTTCCCAATAACATATGGCCTGCTTGCATAGGAACTACATCACACAACACTTCATCTTTATACCAGCCTATAGAGAATGGTATTCTCACTTGTTTAGTAACCTTCACCTCTCCACTATCATTAAACCATTGTAGTCTATATGGATTGGGATGTTTTAAACAAGTCAATTTCAGCTTCTCCACCATGGTCTCACTTGCGGCATTAGTACAACTACCGCTGTCAATGATGAGCATACAAACCTTACCATCAACTAAACATCTAGAATAAAATATGTTATCTCGCTGCTCAAGACCCTCTCCCTTCACCTGCATATTCAAAGTACGCCTAGCAACTAACATTTCACCATGTTCAGCCATCTACACATTTTCAACTTGCTCACTACACTCATCATCATCATCATCATACATGTCATTCACATCATTATCAACATCACTATGATCAGAATCAGAAATTATACCCTCATCATTAGTAGCAATCATAACTCTCCTATTTGGACATTCAGAAGCAATATGCCCATTCCCTAAACATTTGAAACATTTAATATCTCTACTAGGAGTAGTATTAGAAATACCTGATTGCTGCCTATTTGGACCACCATTCGTCCCTTTTCCACTTGTAGGTGGAGGATTATTCCTTTGGAAGGAATTCTTGAAATCTCCACTTCTTGAGGACGAATTGCTACTAGTGTTTTGAGGTCCTCTGTAGGTCGAACTACTTCCACCCATATTCTGAAATTTGCTAGAACCAAACATGGTGTAATTCTTGCTCTTTAGTCTCCTTTCTATCTTCATGGCCTTTTAAACCAATTCTCCCATGGAATTGTAATCATACATTTCCAGCTCATTTGCTATGTTTGAATTTAGACCCCCAAGGAATCTAGACATCAACCTCTGCTCATCCTCTTCAATATCAGCTCTTGCCATGATCATCTCCATCTCCTTGTGGTATTCTTCAACACTCTTACCACCTTGGATTAGCCTTGCCAACCTATTATACAAATCCCAATAGTAATGAGAAGGGACAAACCTTGTTCTCATTAAGTCTTTCAAAGTCTCCCAATCAGGTTCGGGTCTCAATCCCTTTCCTCTCCTATTAGATTTGAGTTGATCCCACTAGAATGTAGCATATCCCTTAAATTCCACGGCTGCAATGTGAGACTTCTTCTCTTCTGAATAATTATGGCATTCAAAAATCTGCTCCACCTTTCTCTCCCATTCAATGTACTCTTCAGCATTGTTTCTCCCTTCAAAGGAAGGTACCTTCATCTTTATGGAAGTAAGGTCATTGTCATTTGCTGGGTTATTTTCACCAACCTCTTCATTACCTCTAGGTGCTCTACGATCTCCTTCACCGATTCTTAGTAGAACCCTTTGTGGTAACCTCACTTGAGCTGCTGGTTGCTGCTCTCTTTCTCTCATCATTAGATTCATGCTCTCTTGTAGAGTAGCCATTATTCTTGCCATCTCATTCATCCTTTCATTACTTTGCTGCATATATGTCTCAAAATTACTAGAACCTTCTTGGACATTTTCCTCCCCATCTTGCAAGTTCTGGTTTCTCCCACTACTCATGATCACAAACACAAACTCACAAAGAAAAGATTAGTAATAAACAAAATTCACTCAAAGTGTTTCGCTCTTACCTCACCTTTGCTGATTCTTCGATTGCACTTCAGAATCGAGGCTCACAAATCAATCTGCCAAGCACGTTCAAGGAAGCTAGAAACCTAATTCCTAGACACCTAGAAAAGAAACTTGACGATTTGGAGGCGACACAAGGAAATTTGTGTCACACTATTATCATAAACCAGAGTGTTGGAACAAGCAAATAACACTCCAGCAATGTAACGGAATCCAAAAAATGGTAGCTCAATCAAGAATTAGAAACAAAGAGGTAAAAATATGACAATTCTGGCCAAGATGTATCAAAACCAACCCACCTTTAACAAGCTGATTTATGGACCTATTGATTCTACCCAAGAAAGCTAGTGTCAAGTCTTCCTAAACTAAAGAGAATTTCGAATTCCCCTTTGCAATGGCAGCCCCCACAATTCGAACAAAAAAAAACAGCCCTAAAAAAATGGAAATTTTGTGGCCTAAAAATTTTGATTGCTTCTAACCCACTTCAAACCAACCACAAAACCTTTAATTACTAAGAAACCTTTTTTTTTAGGGATAGATCACTATCTCTAGATCACCCCCCAAAATACTAAACAAAAATCAAGAAATAGAAGCTTAAACAGCACACAAGTTATTGCAAACTCAAATAGAAAGATCCGTATACTTTAAAAAATTGAAAACGAATTGACTATGGTGAAGTAGGTGAAAAACGATTTGGACTATGATGAAAAGGCAACACAAACAAATTGGGGTACGGGGAAAGAAGAAATTTCGAATAAAACAAAAGAACCCTAAAAAAATGAATTGAACAAATGAAGACTCTAACGGAAATAAAAACAAGCCCTAGAAAGACAGATAGATAAAGATTTACCTGTAATTGGCTCTGATACCAAATGATGCGGAACCCTATGGCAATGAAGGCCTCAAACCCCAACGCACACTTCGATATAGGAATCCAAGAACAAGGATAAACCACCCTCTATAGCACGCAATGCTTAGCGAAGCAAGAACACTAATGACGGAAGGATTTGGAAGGACGGATCAGAAGAACGCCACAATCGAAATTGATACGTTAGTCTGATTCATGATGCAATAAATGAAAGAAGCAAAATCTCTCACTCTCTCAAAGATGGCCGAAATTTGCATAAAAAGCAATCTGAATATAATTTTTCAAAAGTTCCTCTTACAAGAAAATAAGGCCCTATTTATAGAAAAACAAATTAAAATTCGTAACTATCCTAACCCTAGTGAAAAAAGGAAAATTACAAAGTCAAAATCCTTGTCAAATAAGGAAAATATCATTCTAACCAACTAAGGAAAGAAGGATCCTTGTCAAATAAGGAAAATATCATCCTAACCAACTAAGGAAAGAAGGATCCTTGTCAAATAAGGAAAATATCATCCTAACCAACTGAGGAAAGAAGGGAACCACATCCCATGTGCATGGGTGTGAACACAGCCCATGTGCATGAAAGAATAGGCTGCCAATGTGACCAAAGTGGTCCCAAAAAACCTAATTTCGTCCAAGGCCCATGTGCTTGCATGTGGCCTGCCTTCCTTACCCCTTTCTTGCTCCTCTAGCCCATTTTTAAAGTCTTATCTTCCATATAAACATTCAGCATCACAATCAGCCTTTGTTGGTCTTCCAGCTCCATACTGCACTTGTTTATTGCTAATTCAGTCACCTCCCTTGTAACAAAGTCTTGAACATGCAATCCAAGAGTGACGCCATACTTCCTTGCTTTATTCCTTGTCAATGGTCCTTGTTGTAGCACCAAAGGATCCTTGCCATGCTAGTTTACATCATATTCTAATGGCTTCTTTTCTTGCATCAAAACAGCCCCAATACCTATACCTGAAGCATCACATTCAATCTCAAAAATAGAATCAAAGTTAGGTAAAGCTAAAACAGGCGCAGTAGTGAGTTTTTCTTTCAAACTTTCAAACGATCGTTGTTGCTGTTCACCCCATTGAAATCCAACTTCCTTCTTGATAATACTTGTGAGTGGTGTGGCGATGGTAGAAAAATCCTTCACGAATCTCCTATAAAAACTCGCCAGCCCATGGAAGCTCCTCACTTCCGTCACACTCTTAGGAACAGACCATTCCCTTATAGCTTTCACTTTCTCTTTATCAACTTCCAATCCCTGCGCACTAACAACAAAACCAAGAAAAATAAGCCTATCCATGCAAAATGTGCACTTCTTAAGCTTTGCATATAAGTTCTCTTTTCTCAAAGCTTCTAAAACCAACCTAACATGTTCTATATGCTCTTCCTCAATCTTACTATAGATCAAAATATCATCAAAATAAACAACTACAAATCTGCCCAAATAAGCCCTCAAAACATGGTTCATCAACCTCATAAAAGTACTAGGTGCATTAGACAACCCAAAAGGCATTACCAACCACTCATACAACCCATATTTTGTTTTAAAAGCAGTTTTCCATTCATCCCCAGGTTTCATACGAATTTGATGATATCCACTCATAAGATCAATTTTAGTAAAATACCTTGCACCATGTAATTCGTCCAACATGTCATCAAGACGCGGTATAGGATATCGATACTTCACGGTGATCTTATTTACCGCCCTACAATCAACACACATTCTCCACGTGCCATCTTTCTTTGGAACCAACAAAACAGGAATGGCACACGGACTTAAACTCTCTCGAATCAACCCTTTCTCCAACAACTCTTCCACTTGTCTCTGCATCTCCTTGGTCTCCATCGGATTACTTCGATATGCTGGTCTATTTGGAATGGTAGAACCAGGTATGAAGTCAATTTGATGTTCGATTCCTCTTAATGGTGGCAAACCACTAGGCAACTCCTCCGGAAACACATCTTGGAAATCCTGCAATAAAGACACAAAACTAGAAGGCAAATGTTCAAGTGAAACATCAATGTTAGCAAACAAAGTTTCCTTGTATCTAATGAGTAACACAGGCTGCCCAACATTTAATTCTCTCGCTCATGCATAAAAAGTTTGTTTTGCCTTCCCTTCTTTCTTGTTTTCTCTCACCAATGGGCCATTAATTTGATTAGTTTCTTTTATGGCCTCTTTTCCCATTTACTTCTCACTTTCACTCACCTTATCATGTTCTCTCGCACTCCCCTTGTTTTTGGAAGAAACAGCCCCAACCACTACTTTGGCCGAATCTTGCTTTGCTTTCTCAAGCATCTTTCGATGATCTTCATAAACCTCCAATGGTGATAATGGAACAAGAGTAACCAGCTTTCCCTCATAGGTAAACGTGTACCTATTTGAATGCCCATCATGCTGTGTTTTTCTATCAAATTGCCAAGGTCTTCCCAATAACATATGGCCTGCTTGCATAGGAACTACATCACACAACACTTCATCTTTATACCAGCCTATAGAGAATGGTATTCTCACTTGTTTAGTAACCTTCACCTCTCCACTATCATTAAACCATTGTAGTCTATATGGATTGGGATGTTTTAAACAAGTCAATTTCAGCTTCTCCACCATGGTCTCACTTGCGGCATTAGTACACTACCGTTGTCAATGATGAGCATACAAACCTTACCATCAACTAAACATCTAGAATAAAATATGTTATCTCGCTGCTCAAGACCCTCTCCCTTCACCTGCATATTCAAAGCACGCCTAGCAACTAACATTTCACCATGTTCAGCCATCTACACATTTTCAACTTGCTCACTACACTCATCATCATCATCATACATGTCATTCACATCATTATCAACATCACTATGATCAGAATCAGAAATTATACCCCCATCATTAGTAGCAATCATAACTCTCCTATTTGGACATTCAGAAGCAATATGCCCATTCCCTAAACATTTGAAACATTTTATATCTCTAATAGGAGTAGTATTAGAAATACCTGATTGCTGCCTATTTGGACCACCATTCGTCCCTTTTCCACTTGTAGGTGGAGGATTGTTCCTTTGGAAGGAATTCTTGAAATCTCCACTTCTTGAGGACGAATTGCTACTAGTGTTTTGAGGTCCTCTGTAGGTCGAACTACTTCCACCCATATTCTGAAATTTGCTAGAACCAGACTTGGTGTAATTCTTGCTCTTTAGTCTCCTTTCTATCTTCATGGCCTTTTCAACCAATTCTCCCATGGAATTGTAATCATACATTTCCAGCTCATTTGCTATGTTTGAATTTAGACCCCCAAGGAATCTAGACATCAACCTCTGCTCATCCTCTTCAATATCAGCTCTTGCCATGATCATCTCCATCTCCTTGTGGTATTCTTCAACACTCTTACCACCTTGGATCAGCCTTGCCAACCTATTATACAAATCCCTATAGTAATGAGAAGGGACAAACCTTGTTCTCATTAAGTCTTTCAAAGTCTCCCAATCAGGTACGAGTCTCAATCCCTTTCCTCTCCTATTAGATTTGAGTTGATCCCACCAGAATGTAGCATATCCCTTAAATTCCACGGCTGCAATGTGGGACTTCTTCTCTTCTGAATAATTATGGCATTCAAAAATCTGCTCCACCTTTCTCTCCCATTCAATGTACTCTTCAGCATTGTTTCTCCCTTCAAAGGAAGGTACCTTCATCTTTATGGAAGTAAGGTCATTGTCATTTGCTGGGTTATTTTCACCAACCTCTTCATTACCTCTAGGTGCTCTACGATCTCCTTCACCGATTCTTAGTAGAAACCTTTGTGGTAACCTCACTTGAGCTGCTGGTTGCTGCTCTCTTTCTCTCATCATTAGATTCATGCTCTCTTGTAGAGTAGCCATCATTCTTGCCATCTCATTCATCCTTTCATTACTTTGCTGCATATATGTCTCAAAATTACTAGAACCTTCTTGGACATTTTCCTCCCCATCTTGCAAGTTCTGGTTTCTCCCACTACTCATGATCACAAATACAAACTCACAAAGAAAAGATTAGTAATAAACAAAATTCACTCAAAGTGTTTCGCTCTTACCTCACCTTTGTTGATTCTTCGATTGCACTTCAGAATCGAGGCTCACAAATCAATCTGCCAAGCACGTTCAAGGAAGCTAGAAACCTAATTCCTAGACACCTACAAAAGAAACTTGACGATTTGGAGGCGACACAAGGAAATTTGTGTCATACTATTATCATAAACCAGAGTGTTGGAACAAGCAAATAACACTCCAGCAACGTAACAGAATCCAAAAAATGGTAGCTCAATCAAGAATTAGAAACAAAGAGGTAAAAATATGACAATTCTGGCCAAGATGTATCAAAACCAACCCACCTTTAGCAAGCTGATTTATGGACCTATTGATTCTACCCAAGAAAGCTAGTGTCAAGTCTTCCTAAACTAAAGAGAATTTCGAATTCCTCTTTGCAATGGCAGCGCCCACAATTCGAACAAAAAAAAACAGCCCTAAAAAAAATGGAAATTTTGTGGCCTAAAAATTTTGATTGCTTCTAACCCACTTCAAACCAACCACGGAACCTTTAATTACTAAGAAACAGAAAAATTTTTGTTGGAGTACTTTTGTACACTTTTTTTTTTTAGGGATAGATCACTATCTCTAGATCACCCCCCCCCCCCCAAATACTAAACAAAAATCAATAAATAGAAGCTTAAACAACACACGAATTATTGCAAACTCAAACGGAAAGATCCGTATACTTTAAAAATTGAAAACGAATTGACTATGGTGAAGTAGGTGAAAATGATTTGGACTATGATGAAAAGGGGCCACAAACGAATTGGGGTATGGGGAAAGAAGAAATTTTGAATAAAATAAAAGAACCCTGTGGTTGGGGGGCAACAGCTTTAGCATGAAAGCTTTATGTGGAATTTTGGCATTTATAGGCAGTTCTAAAATCTTTTAAGTTCTTAAGCCTTTTATTTATCGTACTTGCCTTGAATGTGAATGCTAAGTTTTTCCTTATCTTATGAACTAATATTCAATTTTAACTGAATCTCCAATGTATGCGCATCATTTCAAACAATCGATGGGTATGGTTTTATGCTGTTACATTGGAACACAATGCTATAATTCATCCATCCATGGTCACAAGTTGCATGCTTGCACCAGGTCACGGTCTCAAAACGCGTTCCTTCCAAACTGTTTGTTGAACCGACTTCCTGTTCTACAATTTCAGCTCGATCACGTATTTCCACTACCCGTCACTGCTTCAATCGCACAATGTTTCAGATAAATAAGTAGAAATGTTAAAGCAAAGCAATTTGTTTCAAATAAATAAGTAGCATTGTTATCGCAAAGCAATTTCTAAATTGCATACTTTCTAAAAGCAATTTCGAGCACGAATGTGTCGGATTGAGCAAACTGTATGCTTTCTGGAAAAATTTAATCTTTTTTCAGATTTTACTATCATTTATACAAAGCAATTAAAATTTTAAAACATATATATATATATGTAAATTATCAAAATACAATTTTAAAAAATGGGCACAAACTTAATCTCAAAGGGAGCGTGAACAGGCTACATAAAGGTCCCAGGAGTTGAATCTCTTTGCAGAGTATTCGGGTCTAGAAATGGCAACGGTGATGTAATGGACTCCACAAGTAATTCTCTGCAGGACCTGGTTTCTTTACCTGTAATTGGCTTTGATACCAAATGATGCGGAACCCTATGGCAATGAAGGCCTCAAACCCCAACGCACGCTTCGATATAGGAATCCAAGAACAAGGATAAACCACCCTCTATAGCACCCAATGCTTAGCGAAGCAAGAACACTAATGACGGAAGGATTTGGAAGGACGGATCAGAAGAACGCCACAATCGAAATTGATAAGTTAGTCTGATTCGTGATGCAATCAATGAAAGAAGCAAATTCTCTCACTCTCTAAAAGATGGCCGAAATTTGCATAAAAAGCAATCTGAATATAATTTTGTCAAAAGTTCCTCTTACAAGAAAATAAGGCCCTATTTATAGAAAAACAAATTAAAATTTGTAACTATCCTAACCCTAGTGAAAAAAGGAAAATTACAAAGTCAAAATCCTTATCAAATAAGGAAAATATCATCCTAACCAACTAAGGACAGAAGGATCCTTGTCAAATAAGGAAAATATCATCCTAACCAACTAAGGATAGAAGGATCCTTATCAAATAAGGAAAATATCATCCTAACCAACTAAGGAAAGAAGGATCCTTGTCAAATAAGGAAAATATTATCCTAACCAACTAAGGAAAGAAGGATCCTTGTCAAATAAGGAAAATATCATTCTAACCAACTAAGGAAAGAAGGGAACCACATCCCATGTGCATGGGTGAGAACACAGCCCATGTGCATGTAAGAATAGGCTGCCCATGTGACAAAAGTTGTCCCAAAAAACCTAATTTCTTCCAAGGCCCATGTGCTTGCATGTGGGTTGCCTTCCTTACTCCTTTCTTGCTCCTCTAGCCCATTTTTAAAGCCTTATCTTCCATATAAACATTCAGCATCACAATCAGCCTTTGTTGGTCTTCCAGCTCCATACTGCACTTGATTATTGCTAATTGAGTCACCTCCCTTGTAACAAAGTCTTGAACATGCAATCCAAGAGTGACGCCATACTTCCTTGCTTTATTCCTTGTCAATGGTCCTTGTTGTAGCACCAAAGGATCCTTGCCATGCTGGTTTACATCACATCTTTAAAACTTGTAAAATAAGGAAGAATAAAATAAATATCCTCACCAGCACTCCCTCACGTGTTTAACTCGATGAATTGATTTACAGCACTCTTGTTTCACACAATTATTTGGCTTTTCTCGTTGTTTATCTCACCACTCATGCCTTTTACCTCTCATGTTTTATTCTTTGGATTCTTCGATAAACTAAGGTCCTCAAACCAAACAATTCAGATTATGGCTGATTCAATAGAGTGAAATTGGGCAAGTCTAAAGAGCAAATAAAGGAAGGCTAAAAAAAATTAATAGTGGTTTACACAAGGACACAAGCAAAATATATAATTCCAATATCAATAGATGAATATTCTGTTTTCTTTTACTTTTTTTTGTATAAGGAGCGAACAACAATTTCCTCTAGGAACACAGAATTAGAATGAAGAAAGAACTTTTTTTTTTAATCCATGGTGATATAAAGAGAAGAATAAAAATAGAATATTAAAAGTGAAACAATCTGCAATTTAAAAGGGATACGCAAACCTTAAACTTGAAACCTGCTCTGATACCAAAATGATGGAAATCATCAATTTAGCAGCCATACACCCCAATAGTTAAAGAACTATGATATATATGGAATGCAAATTAACACCCTCCAATAGTTGAATCAAAATCTGGATCATTCAAGAATGAAGTAAGATTAACTATTCTAATCACTTTTATCAATGGAATTATGATTAAGTAATTAGAATAGCACTTTGATTTCCTCAAAAACCACAAACAAAGAAGGTTTGATAAGTTAAGGATGAAAACAAAGATTCTGTAATTTGAACGCTGCAAACTGAATAGCTTGATAAGTTCCAAAGTTCATGCAAGAACTTAAGACAAAACACTCACGAGTACTCAAAATATCTTTTATATCTTATTAATTGTCCATTATAAAGGAAATCAACCTTGTTTATATAGAAGAAGATCATGTACAAAGAGAGCATCAGAATTAAGTTCATATGTAACTCCCATATTAATTGACAGCCCCATTACACCTAATAAATAGCCCCATTACTTTGCCAACTTGATCTGAACGTTGGACCATTATTTTCTTGGCTTTTGTAACTCTTTTTCTTCATATTTCAGCCTTTGTAACTCATACTTAATAAGAATAAACCCTAATAAAAGTCAAAATGCAGAATTAAAACACAAATAGTCTTAAACAGCCTATTAATTTGTCTTAGGCCATTGATCTTTTAGACTTCAAGACCATGGCCAAATGACCGTTTATTATTAAAAATGGACCTAAATCTTTACTCTCATAAGCCTAGATTAGCCTTCAAGATTAGGACTTGCTTGAATTATGTTGACCAACTTAAGCTCTTCTTGCATCCATGGATCAACCTTAAACAAATCTTGAGCATCTTGTTTTTTCCAATCTGATCCATGAAGGAAATTAAAGCCTCTTTCAACTTATTAGCTCTGGACCTTGTCAATGGTCCTCCATATATGGCTACTGGATCTTTGAATTGTTTGTTCATGTCATCATTAGACTGTTGGTGCTTGGCCAATTTTTGATCAACATGTAATTCCTCATCAGTACTAGCCACATTCGCACAGCTACCTCCATCTATAATCATGTTGTAAACTTTTCCTCCTACCAAACACCTAGTGTGAATGATGTTTTCCCTCTGTTATATACTCTCCTCCTTAACCTGAACATTAAGTGCACGCCTAACTACCAAAGATTCACCACAAATAGCATACTCAATCTCAACATCACTGCAATCCTTCACACTAGGCATAGAATCATAGTCTGATTCAGATTCAGATTCAATTTAACCATTGTCTCTCATAAACATAGTCTTTTTATTGGGACATTGTTAAGCAATATGTCCATTACCCAAACATTTAAAACACTTAATATTTCTTTGCCTATTAGAAAAATTAGGAAAATTAGTGGTAACTTTATTTGTGGAAGAGGCTCCTTTGCTCTTTTCAAAGCTTGCACCTTTCACCTTGGAACTTCAGTATCTATCCTTAGACCTCTCATCTTTAGTCTTCTCATCTTTCTTTAGACACCTTGAGGTCCATATTGGGTTGTAATAAGAGGAACCCCTTTGCTGCCCCCTTTTCCTTGAGTTGTCTCTCCACCTTTATGGCCATGTTCACCATCCCCTCAAGCTCTGTATAGTGATGTAGCTCTACCACATTTGCAATATCTTTGTTTAGACCTCCCATGAATAGAGCCATGGTAGCTTCTCTATCCTCTTCAATATTTGCTCAAATAATTACCATCTCCATCTCTGTGTGATAATCTTCTACTGACATAGATCCTTGTGTGAGTTTCTGCAATTTCTGGTGTAGTTCACGATAGTAGTAGGATGGCACAAATCTCCTCCTCATGATAGCCTTCATTTCTGCCCACGTCTCAACATGCCTCTCTCCATTGTTCTTGTAAGTTTCAGTTGCCCCCACCATATCGATGCATAATCTAAAATCTCAACTGCTGCCAACTTCACCTTCTTTCTCTCTGAATAGTTATGATAGTCAAAGATAAGCTCCACCTTCCTTTCTTGCGGAACCCATGGATCAAATATTACATCTAGAACCCCACATACACATCTAGCATAGAATCTTAGAACTCAAAAAGCAAATCCTCCATACCAAACCCATAATGTAATATCCTCATTTATGCCCTAGAAGTTTTGAGTATGTTGTTGTTATTGTGGTTGTTGATATATATATTGGGAAGTGAATGTTTGTGCATATATGTGTTAAATTGTAAGAGAAAAGAAATGGGAAGAGAATGTATATGTATATGTGTTTTGGAGAAGAAATTTAGGGTTTAGAGACAAATGTATATGTTGTTTATATGATGATATAATTAACATATACATTGGTCAAATGAAGAGTCAAGGTGATGATTAAGTGGAAGAAGATATTTTTGGTTGTTAATGAAATTACTATAAAGGGCTTATATGAGACAAAGAGTTAGTTATATGGTTAAGGGTGTTTTGGTAATTTTCCTTGTAAGATGCATGGTGGAGATTAAAAGAAGAAAAGGTGTTTGACTTGTGCATTTTCTTCTTTCTTTCTTGAAGTGGCCGGATTCTCCATAGACAAAGAGAGAAAGAGAGGTGATCTTGAGGTTTGAAGCATTTTGAAGAAAGAAACAAGGGTTTTGGTTAAAGATTTGTGGATTTCTTCATTTGAGGTAAGATCTTTTCTCTAATTTCTTCAATTCTTTTGAAGTGGTATGATTAAGTTGCTTATGGTATGATTGTAAGTATTGATTTTGCTTGATAGATGAGAAGTTGGGTTGGTGTTTAGTGAAATTGTTTCTGTTTTAGGATTAGTAAAGGCTGTGACTTGTATGATTTTTAATTAATTTTAGAAAAATGTTCTTGAAGTGAATTTTTGATATGTTGTGCCTCTATGAGTCTAGAATGACTGAAAAATATGTTGATTCGATTTTGGAATGGTTATGAGTTTAGAAAAATTATTTTCATTAGACCTGTTCCAGCAGGTACCTTAACTGGGACAGCTATATTTCGGGATTTTTAATAAAATGTAGAAAAATCATATTCAATTGAATTTTGGATATGTTGTTTCTTAGTGAGTCTAGTATTTGAGAAAAATAATTTGGAACCACGTTGATTGAATTTGATTTATGGAATTCACAAAGTTCAGAACTGCTGCCAGGATGCAGGGCAATTGGGGCAGTCTGGTTAGGTGAACTATTTGACCAAGATTTTGTGTTCAGTTTGATCTGAAATTTTAAAGGGATGATTTTAAGATATAAAACTAAATTCTGTAAAAATTTTAGAATTTTTAGTCAAGTAGATTATTTTATACAATTTTTCAAAATAAGGATAAAATGGAGTTTAAAACCAGAATGTACTATTTATGGTTAGGGTTTTAATTCTTTGTTCTTCTTGCATTGCTTTGGTTCTCCAAAGGTAGGTTGGTCCTTAAACCTAACCCTAAACACTTTAAACACACTTGAATCAATGAATGTTATAATCAATTGTTCTTTGCCCTAATTGCATTGTTGAGATTGAACAATGTTATGTTGTGCATTGTGAATGGTAATGTGTTTCATGAGTAATGTGGAATGAAAAGTTGATATTTATGAATGATGCTATGTGAGATATAATGTGATCATGGATGAGATATATATATATATATACTTGAATAATGAGATGTTATATTATGAAATGAAATGTGAAGCCATTGTTATTGGCTAAGATGATGTAATTGAAAGAAAGAAGGCATGTTTGCCTAAATGTGATGAGAATTGAGAATGGAAATGAATTGTTTGTTTAATATGTTATTCAGTTTCAGAGTTCTGGATTTGGGTGGCATGCCTAAGAAATGATGAAAGGTAACAGTCTTGCCGGGTTGAGGACCTCCTCATAGGTGTTGAGTTGATGGTCCAAGAGACTGGGTCTGTTACACTATGAGATACATGATTTGTAACAGTCTTGCCGGGTTGAGGATCTCCTCATATGTATTGAGTTGATGATCCAAGAGACTGGGTCTGTTACACTATCCATGGATAGAGATACATGTATATACATTGCCTACGGGCGTGATTATTGTGACTATGAACCAAAGCAGTAACTCTGAACTCTGAATATCGTATTAAATACTTGTTGGGCCCATAGGTGTCAGGGTTATATGAATGTCCTAAATAATGTTATGAGTTAATGAAATGAGATGTTGGTTATTGAGTATGATTGATTAATGTTGAATGTGGAAAGATGTTGAAATGTGGTATGCTCATATGACTATGATTTGTGAAATGCATAATTATGTGGTTAACTTTATATTTATGATATTGATCTTATCAATAACATATGTGGCATTGCATTACATTAAAGCATACCATTAGCATGTTTTATCTTACTAAGCCGTTGGCTTAGCGCGAATGTGATTCTTCGCGCAGGTGACAAGGAAGAACCAGAGAGTTCCTCTAGGCCGAGTCGAGCCTAGATTTTGAAGATTGAATAGTGGGCTTTAAGATCGAAGACTGACTGCCAAACATGTATAAATTTTATGTGTTGTAAAACTTGAGTTTTGATGTATATGAATTTGTAAATATTGTTACTTTCCGTTGCATAGTGAACAAAGATTTTATCTGCTGTATTTCATAATAAACCTTTACTTTATTTTGTACTAGAAGTGTAAATCCTTTTTGCAGGTTGTAGTTGAGGTTATAAGGGGGATTTATTGGAAGTGTACTGAGAATGATTTTGTTTGCATTGGTTTGTGTAAAAATGTTTTCAAAAATTAGAAAAAAACCAGTTTTGTCGACACTTGGGATTGAATTTTTAGGCAAAACTATGGCAAAATTTCTATAAAAATCGGAACAAAAATTTGACTAAGTAAAAGTGGTAGCAACATTAGGATAGGGTGGCGCCTCTACTCAGCTTACACACGTAGGTCGGGAAGGGGTGTTACAATTTTTGGTATCAGAGCCTAGGTTTGAGATTCTCAACCTAGATCAATTGTAAGAAAAAGAATATTTTGATTTTTAAAGTGGGTTTTTGAGTAAAATACATGTTTTGGTATGGCAGTCTTTGATCTTTAATGAGGAATATTCTGCTGTGTTTGCAGATATAGGTAGAGATGGCATCTCATTCGCGACAATCTGTTGAGGGTAGTGCCGAGAGTATTGCTCCTGCTGAGGGAGCTAGGGTTGATAGTGTTGAGGAGGCACCTGCTTCGGTGTCGGGTAGACCAGCTGGGGAGGAGGTTCCGCCAGCCTGGTTTAGGCCTATGTTGGAAGCTATGAGACAAGCACCTGTGCAACCACAGCCACCGCCACCACCCCCTCAGCCTTCAGTACCAGTAAGGCACTATGATAAGCTAAGGAAATATGGAGCAGAGGATTTCTTTGGTACAGTTGATCCGGCTGTAGCAGAACAGTGGCTTGATAGAGTTCAGAGGGTATTTGTGCAGTTGCAAGCCACTTCAGAGGAGAAGTTTGACTATGCAAGATCTTTGCTACAGAAGGATGCCTACGACTGGTGGAAGACAGTGCCCCATTCTATGGATGATCCACCAACCTTGTCTTATGCGGATTTTCTGAGAGAATTTGAGTTGAAGTATACTCCTAGAGAGTATAAAGATGGGAAGAAAAGAGAGTTTCTAGATTTGAAGCAAGATCATCGGACCGTAACTGAGTATGAAGTTGAGTTTATTCGACTGAGTCAGTATGCTGGGGGTATCATTACTGATGAGATTGATAGATGTCGGCGATTTGAGGAGGGATTGAGGCCCTCGATCATGTGCTTAGTGGCTGGATCCAGATATCAGGATTTCTCACAGCTTGTGGCAGCAGCTCGAAGTGTAGAGCGAGCTCAAGTTATTGCAGCTGCTTCAGAGGAAGAGGTTAGGGTTAGAAGGCCCCAGTTCGAGGCAGGGTCTTCTTCTGCGAAGAGGGGTAGAGGAAGTTTTGTTCCTCGGAGTAGTAGGAGCCAGAGACCAGTGGGTAGGTCAGTGCAGTTCCAGAGGCAGAGATTTAGACCTGCAGCTTCAGTAGCGAGTGCTCCTACTCCTGGAGTTCAGAGATCCACCTTACCTGTGTGTAACCAGTGTGGTGGAAGACATGGGGGCGTTTGTTGGAGGCATAGTAGATCAGGGGTATGCTTCAGGTGTGGATCACCTGACCACTTTGTGAGAGACTGTCCTGAGAGGCAGGATCAGATGCCAGTTGATTCTGCTGCTTCTCGAGCTAGTGTGAGGGGAGGCAGAGAAGGCAGAGGTGCCAGCCGGGGAGGTAGACCAGGATTCAGTTCTAGAAGAGGTGCTACATCCAGGGAGGGTAGACCAGAGGAGGTTGGATCTTCCCAGAGGATGTATGTTATGCAGAGACAGCCAGATACATCGGCAGTCATAGCTGGTACTTTTTCTTTATTTAATACTCCAGTACTTGCTTTGATTGATCCGGGTTCCACACATTCATATATTAGTGCATCTGTTTTGCCTGTATCTGATTTGCATGCCGAGTCCCTAGGATTTGATGTGTTGGTAACAAATCCGTTAGGGCATAGTGTGGTTGTGAGTAAGGTGCATAGAGATAGTGGAGTAGTGGTGCAGGGTGAGGAGTTCCTTGGGGATTTGATTGAGATGCCATTTAAGGAATATGACGTGATCTTAGGTATGGATTGGCTATCTCGACATGAAGCTGTGGTGGATTGTAAAAAGAAAATTGTTTCTTTGAGAACGGGTGATGGTAGAGAGGTGATAGTATCTAATGAGCAGGAACAGCTAGCCTCCTTATTTGTTTCAGCTGTTGCAGCCAGGAGGTTGATTAGAAAGGGGTGTGAAGCCTATCTTGCTCATGTGGTGGATACTAGAGTGAAGGGTTCCCCTATTGATAGCATTGCCACAGTTGCTGAGTTCCCGGATGTGTTTCCAGAGGAGTTGCCAGGGTTGCCTCCTGAGAGAGAGGTGGAGTTCGGTATTGAATTGTTGCCTGGTACCACTCCTATCTCTATTACTCCTTATAGAATGGCACCAGCAGAATTGAGGGAGTTGAAAGTGCAATTACAGGAGTTGTTGGACAAAGGATTCATTCGCCCCAGTGTTTCTCCTTGGGGAGCTCCTGTGCTATTTGTGAAGAAGAAAGATGGTACTATGAGGTTGTGTATCGATTATAGGCAATTGAACAAGGTGACTATTAAAAATAAATATCCTTTGCCTAGAATCGATGATCTCTTTGATCAGTTGAAGGGAGCGTCAGTGTTCTCCAAAATTGATTTGAGATCTGGGTACCATCAGCTGAGGGTAAGAAGTGAAGATGTTCCTAAGACTGCTTTTCGGACCAGGTATGGGCATTATGAGTTTTTAGTTATGCCTTTTGGTCTAACGAATGCACCTGCAGCTTTTATGGATTTGATGAATAGGGTGTTTAGGCCCTATTTGGATCAGTTTGTAGTGGTCTTCATTGATGATATACTGGTGTATTCGCGGAATGAAGAGGAACATGATATGCATCTGCGGATTGTGTTGCAGATTTTGAGAGAGAATCAGTTATTTGCCAAATTGTCGAAGTGTGAGTTCTGGTTGGATCAAGTTGCTTTTCTCGGACATATTGTTTCTGCAGAAGGCATCAGAGTTGATCCGAGCAAAGTTGAAGCCATTTTAAATTGGAGTCCACCCAAGTCTGTGACAGAGATTAGAAGTTTTCTGGGTTTGGCAGGCTATTACCGACGGTTTGTGAAAGGGTTTTCTTTGATAGCTACTCCACTCACCAGATTACTTCGAAAGGGAGTGAGATTTGTGTGGACAGATCAGTGTCAGGCTAGTTTTGAGCAGTTGAGAGAGTTGTTGACTCAAGCGCCTGTTCTTACTTTACCTGTTGAAGGCAAACCATATGTGATCTACAGTGATGCTTCACATAGAGGTTTGGGGTGTGTATTGATGCAGGAAGGGAAAGTTATAGCTTATGCATCTCGACAGTTGAAACCGCATGAGCTTAACTATCCGACCCATGATTTAGAATTGGCTGCCATTGTGTTTGCATTAAAGATTTGGCGCCACTATCTGTTTGGGGAGAAATGTTTCATCTACACTGATCACAAGAGTTTGAAGTATTTGGGTGTCCAGAAAGAACTCAATCTTCGTCAGAGGAGATGGTTAGAATTGATTAAAGACTACGACTGCTTGATTGACTATCATCCAGGTAAAGCAAATGTTGTTGCTGATGCCTTGAGTCGGAAATCTTTAGCTGGTTTAACTGTTTACTCGCTCTCGTTGCTTGTTGAGTTGAGAGCATTGCATGCCAGTTTTGTACCTTGTGTTGATGGTGCATTATTGGCACAGTTGCAATTAAAGCCGATTTTGTTAGATCAGATCAAAGAAGCTCAGTTGGCCGATAAGAAGATTCAGAAGATTTTTTCAGATTGCAAGAATGGGAAGACTAGAGATTTTGTTGTGAAAGATGATGGGAGTCTCTGGTTTAAGAACCGATTGTGTGTACCCGATGATGCTGATTTGAAAAGAGTCATTTTAGAAGAAGCTCATCAGTCAATGTTTGCTATGCATCCGGGTAATACGAAGATGTATCATGATTTGAGACAGCATTATTGGTGGATTGGTTTGAAGAGAGACATTGCTGAGTTTGTATCGAAATGTCTCACTTGTCAGAAGGTTAAAGCAGAGCATCAAGTTCCAACCGGGTTGCTTCAACCATTGTCAGTGCCAGAATGGAAGTGGGAAAGAGTGACAATGGATTTTGTGTCTGGTTTGCCATTGACACAAAAGAAGCATGATGCTATATGGGTGATTGTGGATAGATTGACTAAGACAGCTCATTTCCTTCCGGTTCGAATGGATTACTCTTTGGAGAGATTGGCTGAGCTGTATATCCATGAGATTGTGAAACTGCATGGTGTTCCAACTTCTTTAGTGTCTGATCGAGATCCCAGGTTTACTTCCAGATTTTGGAAGAGTTTGCATAGTGCTTTAGGTTCTCGACTGCACTTCAGCACTGCTTTTCATCCACAGACGGATGGACAGTCAGAGAGGGTGATACAGATTATTGAGGACATGTTGAGAAGCTGTGTTATCGATTTCTCTGGAAGTTGGGATAGGTTTTTACCTCTTGTGGAGTTTGCTTACAACAACAGTCACCAATCCAGCATTGGTATGGCACCGTTTGAAGCATTGTATGGCAGACGGTGTAGGACACCTCTTTGTTGGAATGAGCTTGGAGATAATAAGTTGGTTGGTCCTGATTTGATTCAAGAAACTGAAGATAAAGTAAAGTTGATTCGAGGCAGGTTAAAAGCAGCTTCAGACCGACAGAAGTCTTATGCAGATCTAAATAGGAGAGATATAGAGTTTGATGTTGGAGATAAGGTATTTCTGAAAGTGTCTCCTTGGAAGAAAATTTTGAGGTTCGGTCGGAAAGGAAAATTGAGTCCTCGTTTCATTGGGCCGTATGAAGTGTTAGAAAGAGTTGGGCCAGTGGCGTATCGACTTGCTTTGCCACCTGAGTTGGATCGTATTCATAATGTATTCCATGTTTCTATGTTGAGGAGATATAGGTCGGATCCATCTCATGTGTTGCCATTTGAGTCTATTGAAGTGAGCCCAGATTTGACATTTGAAGAGGAACCAGTTGCTATCTTGGCACGAGAAGTGAAAGAGTTAAGGAACAAGAGAGTGCCATTGGTGAAGATTCTTTGGAAGAATCATGCAAAAGAAGAAGCGACTTGGGAAAGTGAGCATACCATGCGAGAGCAGTATCCGCAATTGTTTCAGCTTTGATATCAGGTAATTTCGAGGACAAAATTTTCTTTTTAGAGGGGGAGAATTGTAATATCCTCATTTATGCCCTAGAAGTTTTGAGTATGTTGTTGTTATTGTGGTTGTTGATATATATATTGGGAAGTGAATGTTTGTGCATATATGTGTTAAATTGTAAGAGAAAAGAAATGGGAAGAGAATGTATATGTATATGTGTTTTGGAGAAGAAATTTAGGGTTTAGAGACAAATGTATATGTTGTTTATATGATGATATAATTAACATATACATTGGTCAAATGAAGAGTCAAGGTGATGATTAAGTGGAAGAAGATATTTTTGGTTGTTAATGAAATTACTATAAAGGGCTTATATGAGACAAAGAGTTAGTTATATGGTTAAGGGTGTTTTGGTAATTTTCCTTGTAAGATGCATGGTGGAGATTAAAAGAAGAAAAGGTGTTTGACTTGTGCATTTTCTTCTTTCTTTCTTGAAGTGGCCGGATTCTCCATAGACAAAGAGAGAAAGAGAGGTGATCTTGAGGTTTGAAGCATTTTGAAGAAAGAAACAAGGGTTTTGGTTAAAGATTTGTGGATTTCTTCATTTGAGGTAAGATCTTTTCTCTAATTTCTTCAATTCTTTTGAAGTGGTATGATTAAGTTGCTTATGGTATGATTGTAAGTATTGATTTTGCTTGATAGATGAGAAGTTGGGTTGGTGTTTAGTGAAATTGTTTCTGTTTTAGGATTAGTAAAGGCTGTGACTTGTATGATTTTTAATTAATTTTAGAAAAATGTTCTTGAAGTGAATTTTTGATATGTTGTGCCTCTATGAGTCTAGAATGACTGAAAAATATGTTGATTCGATTTTGGAATGGTTATGAGTTTAGAAAAATTATTTTCATTAGACCTGTTCCAGCAGGTACCTTAACTGGGACAGCTATATTTCGGGATTTTTAATAAAATGTAGAAAAATCATATTCAATTGAATTTTGGATATGTTGTTTCTTAGTGAGTCTAGTATTTGAGAAAAATAATTTGGAACCACGTTGATTGAATTTGATTTATGGAATTCACAAAGTTCAGAACTGCTGCCAGGATGCAGGGCAATTGGGGCAGTCTGGTTAGGTGAACTATTTGACCAAGATTTTGTGTTCAGTTTGATCTGAAATTTTAAAGGGATGATTTTAAGATATAAAACTAAATTCTGTAAAAATTTTAGAATTTTTAGTCAAGTAGATTATTTTATACAATTTTTCAAAATAAGGATAAAATGGAGTTTAAAACCAGAATGTACTATTTATGGTTAGGGTTTTAATTCTTTGTTCTTCTTGCATTGCTTTGGTTCTCCAAAGGTAGGTTGGTCCTTAAACCTAACCCTAAACACTTTAAACACACTTGAATCAATGAATGTTATAATCAATTGTTCTTTGCCCTAATTGCATTGTTGAGATTGAACAATGTTATGTTGTGCATTGTGAATGGTAATGTGTTTCATGAGTAATGTGGAATGAAAAGTTGATATTTATGAATGATGCTATGTGAGATATAATGTGATCATGGATGAGATATATATATATATATACTTGAATAATGAGATGTTATATTATGAAATGAAATGTGAAGCCATTGTTATTGGCTAAGATGATGTAATTGAAAGAAAGAAGGCATGTTTGCCTAAATGTGATGAGAATTGAGAATGGAAATGAATTGTTTGTTTAATATGTTATTCAGTTTCAGAGTTCTGGATTTGGGTGGCATGCCTAAGAAATGATGAAAGGTAACAGTCTTGCCGGGTTGAGGACCTCCTCATAGGTGTTGAGTTGATGGTCCAAGAGACTGGGTCTGTTACACTATGAGATACATGATTTGTAACAGTCTTGCCGGGTTGAGGATCTCCTCATATGTATTGAGTTGATGATCCAAGAGACTGGGTCTGTTACACTATCCATGGATAGAGATACATGTATATACATTGCCTACGGGCGTGATTATTGTGACTATGAACCAAAGCAGTAACTCTGAACTCTGAATATCGTATTAAATACTTGTTGGGCCCATAGGTGTCAGGGTTATATGAATGTCCTAAATAATGTTATGAGTTAATGAAATGAGATGTTGGTTATTGAGTATGATTGATTAATGTTGAATGTGGAAAGATGTTGAAATGTGGTATGCTCATATGACTATGATTTGTGAAATGCATAATTATGTGGTTAACTTTATATTTATGATATTGATCTTATCAATAACATATGTGGCATTGCATTACATTAAAGCATACCATTAGCATGTTTTATCTTACTAAGCCGTTGGCTTAGCGCGAATGTGATTCTTCGCGCAGGTGACAAGGAAGAACCAGAGAGTTCCTCTAGGCCGAGTCGAGCCTAGATTTTGAAGATTGAATAGTGGGCTTTAAGATCGAAGACTGACTGCCAAACATGTATAAATTTTATGTGTTGTAAAACTTGAGTTTTGATGTATATGAATTTGTAAATATTGTTACTTTCCGTTGCATAGTGAACAAAGATTTTATCTGCTGTATTTCATAATAAACCTTTACTTTATTTTGTACTAGAAGTGTAAATCCTTTTTGCAGGTTGTAGTTGAGGTTATAAGGGGGATTTATTGGAAGTGTACTGAGAATGATTTTGTTTGCATTGGTTTGTGTAAAAATGTTTTCAAAAATTAGAAAAAAACCAGTTTTGTCGACACTTGGGATTGAATTTTTAGGCAAAACTATGGCAAAATTTCTATAAAAATCGGAACAAAAATTTGACTAAGTAAAAGTGGTAGCAACATTAGGATAGGGTGGCGCCTCTACTCAGCTTACACACGTAGGTCGGGAAGGGGTGTTACACATAACTAACCTGTAATTGAGAACTTGGGTGATTGGGATAAAGAAATGAATTGATTTAAATGCCACAAGCCAGACTTGATAAGTTAGAACCAATTCTTCATGATATAAGAATAAGAAGAAAACTTCTTAAACTTGAAAACACATCAATTACATTCAGTATAAACTGGAAATTCGTATCCCCCTTTTGAGTTCTTTTTCCCCTCCCTATATAGCTGCAAAAGAAGAACTAATGGCTTAAAATTCTAAGTTTACATGTATTTAGTCACTAGCATTAATTATCCATCCACATCAATAATATATTCTAAATTACTGCCCATAATTCTGACAATATTTATGGGCAGATTCTACACGCACTTTGGTATTGGTTCACATGTGTCTAGTCACACTAGCACTAAACCACATCAATATTATATTTCAAATTTGTGCTAATGCCCATCACTATATTTATGGGCAGATTCTTCAAGCTTCTTGGTGAGTTTCTGACTTTCTCTTTATGTTCCTTCATATTCAGTACAAGTTGGTCTCCTTCTTCATTAATTCACCTTTGAATGAAGTATTGGAACACATGTTGGAGATTCTTTGATTGTGATCTTGTGATTGGTCCACTTGGCATAATGATATCATCAACATATTTGCTGCATTATGTAGATTCACCAAGATTGCTTATAGTTTTCTCATCATTAACTCCTTGCTCAAAAAGATTTGTCCTCAAATCTGAACCTACATCGAAAGGAGAAAGATCACTAACATTGAAAGTTATAGAAACATTATACTCACCTAGTAGATCAATTTTATAGGCATTGTCATTGATTCATTCTAAAACTTGGAATGGACCATCTCCCCTTGCATCCAACTTGGATTTCCTTTGTTTAGGAAACCTTTCCTTTCTCATATGAACCCATACCCAATCACCAGGTTGAAAAACCACATGTTTCCTTCTTCTATTTGCATTATGGGCAAATGATTCATATTTATTCTCAAGATGAGCCCGTGCCTTCTCATGTATCTTCTTAACCAGCTCTGCTTTTTTTTCACCATCTAATTTAGTTATTTCATTTAATGATAGAGGAAATAGATCAAGTGGTGTAAGAGGATTAAAACCATAAACAATTTCAAATGGTGAATAACCTGTAGAAGAATGTATGCTTCTATTATATGCAAAGTCAACTAATGGCAAACAATCTTCCCAAGTTTTCAAATTCTTACCCACAACAGCACGTAACAGAGATCCTAAAATCATATTTACCACTTCTGTTTATCCATCGGTTTGTGGATGATAAGTTGTAGAGAATTACAATTTAGTACCTAATTTATTCCACAAAACACGCCAAAAATGACACAAGAACTTCACATCTCTATCACTCACAATTGTCTTAGGAATGCCATGCAAATGAACTACTTCCCCAAAGAACAAATTAGAAATATTTGTTGCATCATCAGTTTTGTGACATGCAATGAAATGAGCCATTTTTCTGAATCTGTTAACAATATCAAACATGCTATCTTTCCCTTTTTTAGTCCTAGGTAGCCTCAAAATAAAGTCCATAGATATGTCAATCCAAGGTGCATTAGGAATAGGTAAAGGAGTATACAGCCCATGTGGTAAAAACTTAGATTTTGTTTGTTTACATGTAATAAACTTGGCACAAATTCTGTCAACTTCATTTCTCATGTTTGGCCAATAAAAATGTTCATGCAGAATGTCTAAAGTCTTAAATATCCCAAAATATCCCATGAGTCCTCCACCATGTGCCTCACGCACAAGCAATTCCCTTAATGAGCAACTAGGCATACATAATCTTCCATCCTTAAACAAGTACCCATCATGCCTATAAAACTTCTGAAATGCAGAATGCTCACATGCTTTTTAAACATTTGCAAAGTCAACATCATTGCCATAAATATCCTTAATTTGCTCAAAGCCTAATAAATTAGAACTAAGAATTGAGATTAAGGAATACCTTCTTGAAAGTGCATCTCCTACTACATTGTCTTTGCCACACTTATACTTTATCACATATGAAAATGGCTCAATAAGCTCTATCCACTTTCCACGTCTTCGGTTCAGCTCGGTTTGCCCCTTTAGATGTTTTAATGATTTATGATCTGTATGAATAATAAACTCTTTAGGCAATAAGTAATGTTGCCACACTTGTAAAGCTCTTACCAAAGTATAAAGCTTCTTGTCATAAGTGGAATAATTTAATTGTGCACCATGAAGCTTCTCACTAAAATATGCAATTGGTTTCCCTTCTCGCATCAAAATAGCACCTATGCCCACACCTGAAACATCACACTCTAATTCGAAAGTCCTATCAAAATCTGGTAAAGTAAGAATTGGAGCAGTAGTTAACCTTTCTTTTAATAAATTAAATGCCTTTTCATGAATTTCAGTCCAATTAAGCTTTACATCTTTTTTTACTAATTCATTTAATGGTGCAACAATGGAACTAAAATCTTTAACAAACCTTCTATAGAAACTAGCCAAACCATGAAAACTTCTTACCTCACTCATGGTTTTAGGTACTGGCCAATCTTTTATTGCCTTTACCTTTTCATCATCAACCTCAATTCCTTGTGCACTAACTGTAAAACCTAAGAATAAGATTTTATCACTACAAAACATGCACTTTTTCAAGTTGGCATACAATTCTTCCTTTCTCAAAATATCAAGAACAGCCCAACTATGTTCTACATGCTCATCTACTGATTTGCTATAAATGAGTATGTCATCAATATATACAGCAACAAATTTACCAAGAAATGCATGCAAAACATGGTTCATTAATCTCATGAATATACTAGGTGCATTAGATAAACCAAATGACATATGATGAGGAAACTATAAGCAAGCTTGATGAATCTACACATGGCAGCAAATATGTTGATGATATCATTATGCCAAGTGGACCAATCACAAGATTACAATCAAAGAAACTCCAGCATGTGTTCCAACACTTCATTCAAAGGTGGATTAATGAAGAGGGAGACCAACTTGTACTGAATATGATGGATCATGAAGAGGAAGTTAAGAACTCACTAAGAAGCATGAAGAATCTGCCTATGAGTATGGTGATGGGCATTAGCACGAATTTGGAATATAATATTGATGTGGTTTAGTGCTAGTGTGACTAGACACATGTGAACCAACACCAAAATGCATGTAGAATCTGCCCATCAATGTTGTTAGAATTATGGGCAGTAATTTAGAGTATATTATTGATGTGGATGAACAATTAATGCTATTGTGACTAGATACATGTAAACCTAGACTTTTAAGCCATTAGTTCTTCTTTTCCAACTATATAGGGATGGGAAAAAGAACTTAGGAGGGTTACTACGAATTTTCAGATTGTTATCATTGTAATCTAAGTGTTTTCAAGTTTGAGAGGTTTTCTTCTTATTCTTGTTGCATGAAGAATTGATTCTAACTTATCAAGTATGACTTATGGCATTTAAATCAATTCATTTCTTTATCCCAATCACCCAAGTTCTCAATTACAGGTTAGTTGTGGGTTTGGTAGGGAGGATTTGTTTTTGATTTCTAAGATTCTATACTAGATGTGTATGTGGGGTTCTAGATGTAATATTTGATCCATGGGTTCCGCATCATTTGGTATCAGAGCTTTGGCTTGAAGATAAATCTCTAGGTATCTTTTATGTTTTAATTACCCAAAAGAAAAAAAAAAGAACCAGATTCAGTTTCTGTCTCTTCATTTTCTGTTCTAGTTGCACCTTATTCTTGTTATTCAAATCTGTGGATTTTTGTTTATCTTTTCAATTTCTATCCTTATTTATTGAAAGTTCAAAAAAAAAAAGGAAGGAAAAGATCAAAAGAAAAAAAAATCAGATTCAACTTCCTCAAGATAAAAAAAAAAATCATACCTGTTTCTGTCCAATATTTTTCTACACAAATTTTTGAGATTTTTTGCATATTTATACCATTAACAACTTGCTACCTTATTATATTTGATCAAATTACATCAGCTCCTCATTATGCATCCATTTAGCATTTGAAATCTGATATTTAGAGCATATCTTACATTGGGAATAGATTTAGGTTGCATATTCAGATTACTCATTGGAGTGATTTGAATTCTATTTTTTTTAGTATCCAGAATTATTTTTCTTTGTATTCTTAGTTTCATTCTTTCATATATCTCTTGTTTCTTGTATGCATTAAGTAGCTAATTCTCAATCATATTTACTTTGGTTTGATTAACACAAATACTTTTTGCTTCTTGTGTTAACTTTCAGTTCTTGTTGTTTAAATTAAATTGCTTCTAGAATTGCTGAAGTCATTTTGTTCATTAGGTTCCTTGTAGAGTCTTTAAAACAAAACTTGTTTTACTTGATTTAAAGTGGATTCAGTTCTGAAATTCAACTTGATAAAAGGAGAATTGAGAGGTAACAAGGACCAAGTTTTGAGTGTAATACAAGAGGAGTGACAATCTGATCTTGAGTGAAACACGTAAGGGAGTGTGGTGAGAAAATTTTTCTTTACTAACATTTTCTTACAGGTTCTTATACCATGTCAAATTCTGGAGGTGAAAAATGTTATATGACCATGAATGACATAGCCTTCATTTTAGAGGCAATGCAAAGGAAATTTGAAAGGTTTGATTTGGTCATAAACAACATGAGAGGTGATGTAGACAGCATAATGCAAAGGCAGCAAAATAATACTAATCGAAGGGGACAAAATAGAGGGAGAGGAAACATGATAAATGATGATGAGGTAGAAAGGGAAGATGATGAAGAAAGTGAGGGATCAATTGCTCAAAGAAGACCTCAACAAAGGGACAGTAACATATCTTCCATAAAAATGAAGATACCATCATTCAAGGGGAGAAATGATGCTGAAGCTTACCTTGAATGGGAAAGAAAAGTTGAGTTGGCGTTTGATTGTCATAACTATAGTGAAATGAAGAAAGTTAAAATTGCAGCAGTTGAATTCACAGATTATGCACTAATTTGGTAGGAGCAATTGATGATTTCCAAGAGGAGAAATGGAGACAGAACCATCACTACTTGGGCTGAAATGAAAATTGTGATGAGAGAGATTTGTACCATCTTACTACTATAGGGAGCTTCACCAAAAATTACAGCGACTAACTCAAGGATCCATGTCAGTGGGGGATTACCATAAAGAGATGGAGATGATCATGAGTAGAACTAATATAGAGGAGGATCCAAAAATCACTATGACTCGATTTTTGAGTGGGCTGAATAGAGAGATTGCTAACATAATTGAATTACATCATTATGTGGAGCTTGAAGATATGGTACACATGGCCATGAAAGTGGAGAAGCAACTGAAACTCAAGGGAGCAACAAAGGGATTTTCTAATTCCAGCCAGCTCTAGTTTCACTTCAAAATGGCCAAAGAAAGATGATAATCCTAAAGGGAAGGAGACTGTCTAGAAAGGAAAGGAAAAACAAGTTCCAACTGACCCTAAAGGTAACTCTAAAACATCTAACTCTAATCAAAAGCATAGTACCATTAAATGCTTTAGGTGTTTAGGAGCAGGGCATATAGCATCTCAATGTCCAAATAAGAAAATCATGTTGATACGAGATAATGGTGAAATTGATAGTGCTAATGAACATGAAAGTGATGATGATAATGATAGCATGCCACCATTATAGGAAATTGAACATATCATTGAATATCCTGCCCACGGTGAATCTTTGGTTATTAGAAGAGCTTTAAACATGCAAATTAAAGATGAAGAAAGTAATCAAAGAGAGAACATTTTCCATACTCGTTGCATTATGAATGGAAAAGTGTGCAGCATGATCATTGATGGGGGTAGTTGTGCAAATGTTGCTAGTACTGATTTTGTAGATAAATTAGGGTTAGCATGCACAAAACATCCCAGTCCCCACAAGCTACAATGGTTGAATGATTGTGGAGAGGTGAGGGTAACAAAGCAGGTTCTGTTTTCTTTTGCAATTGGAAGATACAAAGATGAAGTTTGTTGTGATATTGTGCCTATGCATGCTAGCCATATCCTTCTTGGTCGTCCATGGCAGTTTGATAGAAAAGCTTTGCATGATGGCTTTAAGAATCATTATTCTTTCAGCCTAAATGGTTTAAATTTCACTCTTGCTCCATTGTCACCTAAACAAGTGTATGAAGATCAAGAAAGATTTTGAGATCATTTGAAAGGAATTCTGGTGGTGAGGGTAAAACAAATAAAAATGGAGTACAAGAGGCCAAGTGTGAGAAAAAGAATGATAAAAATGGCCCATTGGTGAGAGAAAAAGAGAAAGGGAGAGAAAATAAAAGAGAGTGTTTCTATGCTAAAGAAAACGAGTTAAGGAGTGCTTTTTGTGAGAAAAGAAGTCTTATTGTACTTAGGTACAAAGAGACCTTGATTTCTACATCTGACCTAGATAACCCTTTGCCTAGGTGTGTTAGTTCTCTTTTACAAGAATTTGGAGATGTTTTTCCAGAAGATGTACCTAAAGGTTTACCGCCTTTAAGAGGGATTGAACATCAAATTGACTTCATTTCGGGCTCAACAATTCCTAATCGACCAGCTTATGGAAGTAATCCGAAGGAAATCAAGGAACTTCAAAGGCAAGTGGAGGAGTTGTTAGCAAAGGGACATGTGCGTGAAAGTCTTAGTCCATGTGCTGTTCTAGTGTTATTAGTCCCAAAGAAAGATGGATCATGGAGAATGTGTGTGGACTGCAGAGCAATCAATAAAATCACGGTGAAGTATAGACATCCAATTCCTAGACTTGATGATATGCTTGATGAGTTGAGTGATTCTTGCATTTTTACTAAAATTGATTTGAAAAGTGGTTACCATAAAATTAGTTTGAAAGAAGGAGATGAGTGGAAAACTGCATTCAAAACAAAATATGGTCTTTATGAGTGGTTAGTTTTGCCATTTTGTTTATCTAATGCACCTAGTACATTCATGAGATTAATGAACCATGTTCTGCATGCATATCTTGGTAAATTTGCTGTTGTATATTTTGATGACATATCATTTATAGCAAATCAGTAGATGAGCATGTAGAACATATTAGGGCTGTTGATATTTTGAGAAAGGAAGAATTGTATGCCAACTTGAAAAGTGCATGTTTTGTAGTGATAAAATCATATTCTTAGGTTTTATGGTTAGTGCACAAGGAATTGAGGTTGATGATGAAAAGGTAAAGGCAATAAGAGATTGGCCAGCACCTAAAACCGTGAGTGAGGTAAGAAGTTTTCATGGTTTGGCTAGTTTCTATAGAAGGTTTGTTAAATATTTTAGTTCCATTGCTGCACCATTAAATGAATTAATAAAAAATATATAAAGTTTAATTGGACTAAAATTCATGAAATTGGTGAAAGAAAGGTTAACTACTGCTCCAATTCTTGCTTTACCAGATTTTGATAAGACCTTCGAATTAGAGTGTGATGCTTCAGGTGTGGGCATAGGTGCTGTTTTGGTGCAAGAAGGGAAACCAATTGCATATTTTAGTGAGAAGCTTCATGGTGCACAATTAAATTATTCCACTTATGACAAGGAGCTGTATGCTTTGGTAAGAGCTTTACAAGTGTGGCAACATTACTTATTGCCTAAAGAGTTTGTTATTCATGCAGATCATGAATCATTAAAGCATCTAAAGGGGCAAACCAAGCTGTACCGAAGACATGGAAAGTGGATAGAGTTCATTGAGTCACTTCCATATGTGATAAAGTATAAGCGTGGCAAAGACAATGTAGTAGCGGATGCACTTTCAAGAAGGTATTCCTTAATCTCAACTCTTAGTTCTAAGTTATTAGGCTTTGAGCAAATTAAGGATATGTATGCCAATGATGTTGACTTTGCAAATGTTTATAAAGCATGTGAGCATTCTGCATTTCAGAAGTTTTACAGGCATGATGGGTACTTGTTTAAGGATGGAAGATTATGCATGCCTAGTTGCCCATTAAGGGAATTGTTTGTGCGTGAGGCACATAGTGGAGGAATGATGGGATATTTTGGGGTATTTAAGACTTTAGACATTCTGCATGAACATTTCTATGGCCAAACATGAGAAAGGATGTTAAAAGAATTTGTTCCAAGTGTATTGCATGTAAACAAGCAAATTCTAAGTCTTTACCTCATGGGCTGTATACTTCTTTACCTATTCCTAATGCACCTTGGATTGACATATCTATGGACTTTGTTTTGGGGCTGCCTAGGACTAGAAAAGGAAAAGATAGTATATTTGTTATTGTTTATAGATTCAGCAAAATGGCTCATTTCATTGCATGTCACAAAACTGATGATGCAACAAATATTGCTAATTTATTCTTTGGGGAAGTAGTTCGGTTGCATGGCATTCCTAAAACAATTGTAAGTGATAGAGATGTGAAGTTCTTAAGTCATTTTTTGCGTGTTTTGTAGAATAAGTTCGGTAATAAATTGTTGTTCTCTACAACTTGTCATCCACAAACTGATGGACAAATAGAAGTGGTAAATAGGACTTTAGGATCTTTGTTACGTGCTGTTGTGGGTAAGAATTTGAAAACTTGGGAAGATTGTTTGCCATTAGTGGAGTTTGCATATAATAGAAGTATACATTCTTCTACAGGTTATTCACCATTTGAAATTGCTTATGGTTTTTATCCGCTCACACCACTTGATCTGTTTCCTTTGCCATTAAATGAAATAACTAACTTAGATGGTGAAAAGAAATCGGAGTTGGTTAAGAAGATACATGAGAAGGCACGAGCTCATCTTGAGAAGAAATATGAATCATTTGCCCATAATGCAAATAGAAGAAGGAAACATGTGATTTTCCAACATGGAGATTGGGTATGGGTTCATATGAGGAATGAAAGATTTCCTAAACAAAGGAAATCCAAGTTGGATGCAAGGGGAGATGGCCCATTCCAAGTTTTAGAACGAATCAATGACAATGCCTACAAAATCGATCTACCAGGTGAGTATAATGTTTCTGCAACTTTCAATGTTAGTGATCTTTCTCCTTTTGATGTTGGTTCAAATTTGAGGACAAATCTTTTTGAGCAAGGAGGGAATGATAAGGAAACTATAAGCAAGCTTGATGAATCTACACATGGCATCAAATATGTTGATGATATCATTATGCCAAGTCGACCAATCACAAGATCACAATCAAAGAAGCTCCAGCATGCGTTCCAACACTTCATTCAAAGGTGGATTAATGAAGAGGGAGACCAACTTGTACTGAATATGATGGATCATGAAGAGGAAGTCAGAAACTCACCAAGAAGCATGAAGAATCTGCCCATAAGTATGGTGATGGGTATTATCACGAATTTGGAATATAATATTGATGTGGTTTAGTGCTAGTGTGACTAGACACATGTGAACCGATACCAAAATGCATGTAGAATCTACCCATCAATGTTGTCAGAATTATGGGCAGTAATTTAGAGTATATTATTGATGTGGATGAATAATTAATGCTATTGTGACTAGATACATGTAAACCTAGACTTTTAAGCCATTAGTTCTTCTTTTCCAACTATATAGGGATGGGAAAAAGAACTTAGGAGGGTTACTACGAATTTTCAGATTGTTATCATTGTAATCTAAGTGTTTTCAAGTTTGAGAGGTTTTCTTCTTATTCTTGTTGCATGAAGAATTGATTCTAACTTATCAAGTCTGACTTGTGGCATTTAAATCAATTCATTTCTTTTATCCAAATCACCCAAGTTCTCAATTACAGGTTAGTTGTGGGTTTGGTAGGGAGGATTTGTTTTTGAGTTCTAAGATTCTATGCTAGATGTGTATGTGGAGTTCTAGATGTAATATTTGATCCATGGGTTCCACATCAACATAACTAACCACTGATAAAGACCATATTTTGTTTGAATGCAGTTTTCCACTCATCTCCCTCTTTCATCCTAATTTGATGGTAACTACTTTTCAAATCAATCTTAGTAAAAATGCAAGAACCACTCAACTCATCAAGCATATCATTAAGTCTAGGAATTGGATGTCTATACTTCACTGTGATTTTATTGATTGCTCGGCAGTCCACACACATTCTCCATGATTCATTCTTCTTTGGGACTAATAACACCGGAACAGCACATGGACTAAGTGATGGAAATCATCAATTTAGCAGCCATACACCCCAATAGTTAAAGAACTATGATATATATGGTATGCAAATTAACACCCTCCAATAGTTGAATCAAAATCTGGATCGTTCAAGAATGAAGTAAGATTAACTATTCTAATCTCTTTTATCAATGGAATTATGATTAAGTAATTAGGATAGCACTTCGATTTCCTCAAAATGCCACAAACAAAGAAGGTTTGATAAGTTAAGGATGAAAACAAAGATTCTAGAATTTGAACGCCACAAACTGAATAGCTTGATAAGTTCCAAAGTTCATGCAAGAACTTACGACAAAACACTCACAAGTGCTCAAAATATCTTTTATATCTTTTTAATTGTATTTTTACAAAGGAAATCAGCCTTGTTTATATAGAAGAAGGCCATATACAAAGAGAGCATCAGAAATAAGTTCATATGTAACTCCCATATTAATTGATAGCCCCATTACACCTAATAAATAGCCCCATTATGATACGGAACCTCCAAGAATAAGCTTGAGAACTCCTTGATGTCGAACCACCAAAACATTAACTTGAAAACCCTAGTCGAATTTGGCACAACCTCCAAAGAATAAAGGTTAGATTTCATATTTCTTTAAATTGATCAGAGATCCAAGATGTAGAAACAAACTGGTTCCTAAATCCCAGATTAGAAACACTCCACAAGAAAGTTGATCAAACTACTTGAAAGTTTTTTAAGCATGTATTCAAGCAAGAACACAAAGATAAAAGCAAATCGGCTTTAGGTTATTATTTCGTCCCCCAAAAACCAAAACTCCACCCTAATTCGTCCAAGGCATATTTATAGCCTTTTCATAACATAAAATCCTAACCCAATAAGGAAATACTTAATTAAATAAGGCCCAGTCTTAAACATATAGGACAGCCCATTAAAAACATAACATGGTCCCACCATAACTAAAAAACACATGTTTAAAATAACTAAATAATAAAACAGGGCTAAACAACTAAAACAAGCCTCATTCGTGAATTTCAACTTGTAGCAAGTTGTAATTGACTTCCTTTGGTCTTGTCTCCAAGCTTGTAATTCCTTGCAAACCATAGTTAGCCAAATTCACCAAATCTTGCAAACGGCAAATTAGTGCTTGCTGAATCTTTTTGGCTCGCGATCTAGTTATAGGACCTTGTGGCAGAATAATTGGATTGATGATCTCCTCAACTTGTTCCTCACGTCCTAACTCTTACTCATCCTTGCGGTGTGCTGGTTGTTCCACAACATTTCCCCTCTCCTCAAAAAGGATTCGTCCTTGAATCAAAAGCATCACCTACATCAAAAGGACTTAAATCAGCAACATTAAACGAAGCACTTACATTATACTCACCTGGCAAATCCACTTTATATGCATTGTCATTAATCCTTTCAAGTATCTGAAAAGGACCATCTCCTCGTGGGTTTAACTTGGACTTTCTTTGGTGTGAAAACCATTCTTTGAGAAAATGAACCCAAACCCAATCACCAGGCTGAAAAATCATTGGCTTCCTTCCTTTATTCACTCGAGAAGCTACTTTAGCATTTTGCCTTTCAGTCCTTTCCTTAACCTGTTTATGTAACTTCTTCACAAAATCTACCTTTGAGCTAGCATCAACACTCACAAAATCATTAGATGGCAATGGCAAAATATCCAAAGGAGTAAGCGGATTAAAACCATAAACAATTTCAAATGGAGAACAATTAGTAGTGCTATGAACAACCCTATTATAAGCAAACTCCACAAATGGTAAACAATCCTCCCACATCCTAATATTCTTTTCTATCACTGCCCTAAGCAAAGTAATCAATGTTCGATTCACAACCTCAGTTTGACCATCGGTTTGAGGATGGCAAGTAGTAGAAAACAACAACTTAGTCCCCAATTTTCCCCATAAAACACGCCAGAAATGACTCAAAAACTTAACATCTCTATCACTAACAATGCTTTTGGGTATGCCATGCAAACGAACAACCTCTTTAAAGAACAAATCAGCAATCAATTTAGCATCATCAGTTTTATGACAATGAGCCATTTTGCTAAATCTATCAACCACAACAAATATACTATCACGACCTCTCCTAGTTTTAGGTAATCCAAGCACAAAATCCATAGACAAATCAGTCCAAGGTCCATTAGGAACAGGTAATGGCATGTACAAACCATGCGGTTTCATCCTAGACTTAGCTTCTCTACATGTTATGCAATGCTCACAAACTTTATGCACATCATGTTTCATACCAGGCCAATAAAAATGTTCTATCAACACATCATAGGTCTTACTTACCCCAAAATGACCCATCAAACCTCCTCCATGTGCTTCCTTAACTAACAACTGTCTCATGGAACACTTAGGAATACACAATCTATTTCTCTTAAATAAGAAACCATCAAATAAATGAAAGTCTTTTGAAACAGCCACATCTCCACACGAATTATATATGTCACCAAAATCCACATCACTAACATATAATTCCTTAATATGCTCAAAACCCAATAATCTAGCACTAAGAGAATTAAGTAAAACATACCTTCGCGACAACGCATCAGCCACTACATTCTCTTTACCTCGCTTGTATTTAATCACATATGGAAATGTTTCTATGAATTCCACCCATTTGGCATGTCTACGATTCAGGTTATCTTGACCTTTCAAATGCTTTAAACTTTCATGATCAGTATGTATCACAAACTCTTTTGACCACAAATAATGTTGCCATGTATGCAAAGCTCGAAACAATGCATATAACTCCTTATCATATGTCGGATACTTCAAAGCTGCTCCACTTAGTTTTTCGCTAAAGTACATCAATGGCCTTTTATCCTGTATCAAATTAGCTCCAATTCCTATGCCACTTGCATCACATTCAATCTCAAAAGTCTTATCAAAATTAGGCAAAGCAAGCAAGGGTGCATTACACAATTTATCCTTAAGTTCATTAGATGCATGTTCTTGTGCATCTCCCCAAACAAAACCGACATTTTTCTTAACTAACTCATTCAAAGGTGCAGCTATAGTACTGAAATTTCTAATGAATCTCCTATAGAAACCAGCAAGTCCATGAAAACTCCTCACCTCACTAGCATTCTTAGGTTTCGGCCAGTCCCTAATAGCCTTTACCTTTTCCTCATCAACTTGACTAGACACCACAAAACCAAGAAAATGAACCTTATCCATGCAAAAACTAAACTTCTTAAGGTTAGCATACAACTTCTCACGCCTAAGAATGTCTAGCACAAGACGCACATGTATGACATGATCATCCAAACACTTAGAGTAAACAAGAATATCATCAAAGTAAACAACAACAAATTTACCCAAGCGCTCACGCAACACATGATTCATCAAACGCATGAATGTGCTAGGTGCATTAATAAGACCAAACGGCATAACCAACCACTCATACAACCCATATTTAGTCTTAAATGCTGTTTTCCACTCATCACCCACACTCATTCGAATTTGATAATAACCAGATTTCAAATCAATTTTCATGAACAAACAAGAACCATGTAACTCATCAAGCATATCATCTAGTCTGGGAATAGGATGACGATACTTTACAGTGATTTTATTGATGGCTCTGCTGTAATATCCTCATGTATGCCCTAGAAGTCTTGGTTATGTTGTTGTTATTGTTGTTGTTTTATATTGCAAGAAAAAGAATTGAGGAAAGATGTTTGTGTATATGTGTTTTGAGAAAGAATTTAGGGTTTAGAGAGAGTGGTATATGTTGTGTATATGATGATATATATAACATATACATTGGTCAAAAGGGTTGGTCAATGCAAGAGGATATTTTATGTGGAATGTGCAATTACTTAATTGGGCTTATAAGAGACAAAAGCTAAGTTAAATGATGAGGGGTATTTGAGTAATTGCTTGAAGTGGAATGCATGGTGGAGATTAAAAGAAGAAAAGGTGTTTGACTTGTGCATTTTCTTCTTTCTTTCTTGAAGAGGCCGGCCATTGAAGAGAAGAGAGAGCAAGAGAGGTATTCATGGTGCTAGAAGCAAATTGAAGAAGCAATCAAAGGATTTGACAAGAGAATTGTGGAATTTCTTCATCTTAGGTAAGAAATCTCTTGAATTCCTTTGGTAATTTTGAGGTTATGTCTAAATTGAATTGTGATTTGTTGATGTGATGATTTGGTGTGTTTGATATGTGTTTACAAGTGTTAAAGTTGATTGTTAGTTAAAAGATTGAATTGAGGTTGGTTTGGTTGTGAAGGTTGTAAGTTTAAATGGATTTTGATAGTGGAAGTTCAAGTGTAAAGTTGGTTTTAGGGTTTGAGATGGTATGTGTCTAAATGTTTTGGTTGATGTGTTTTAATAAGGAATATTGTGATAAACATGTAGAATTTGTGTTTAGAACATTGATTCCATTCATTTGAAACATGTTATATGGTGTTTGATGAGTTTGAGTGCAATTGGAGGAGAGTTGTGCATATTAGGGTTTGTGTTTTGGGAGACACGGCCAAAAGCAATGTGTGACACGGCCAAGCCAAGGGATTTTGGCCTTGTTGGATAGGTTTTGGGGTGACACGGCCACTGGCTTGGCCGTGTCCCTTGAATGTGTTTGCTACTGCCTAAGTTGGATTGAGAGACACGGCCGTGTCATCTGCCCGTGTTGGCTACTGGATTTTATGGTTGAGAGACACGGCCACAAGCTTGGCCGTGTCCCTCAAATGTGCTGCCCGTGTCCCTCAAATGTATGAGTTAATGTTTTTACTTTTGGTTCTTTTTGCATTGTTTTGATTCTTCAAAGGTTGTATTGCTCCTAAACCTAAACATAAACACTTTAAACATACTTCAAACACAAGAATGACCTAATCAAACATATGTGGAAGATTCCAAAGCTATGAATGATGTAGATTGTTCTTTGCCTTAATTGCATTGTTGAGATTGAACAATGGTATGTTATATGTAATGTGAATCTTGTAAATAATAATGTGATGTAAAGCCATTGTGATTGGCTATGATGATATAATTGAATGATGTATGGCATGTTTGCCTAATTGATGAGGAAGATTGAGAAAGAGTTTGATAAAGAGAATAATGAAATAAGTGTATGCTTAGTATGATATTCAGTTTCAAAGTTCTGGTTTTTGGAGGCATGCCTATTTAATGAAAGGTAACAGTCTTGCCGGGTTGAGGATCTCTTCAAATTGAATTGAATTGAGGTCCAAGAGACTGGGTCTGTTACACAATGATAACTGATATTACGAGGTATTTGATTTGTAACAGTCTTGCCGGGTTGAGGATCTCCTCGAGTTAGATGAGTTGATGATCCAAGAGACTGGGTCTGTTACGCTATCCATGGATAGAGATATATATATGTATATGTTGCCTACGGGCTTGATACTTGTGTTTATGAACCAAAGCAGCAACTCTGAATTTCTGAATATCGTATTAAGTTCTTGATGGGCCCATAGGTGTCTAGGTTTTATGTATATCATAAATGATGTTCTAATGTAATGAAATGTTAATATTACTTAAATGATGAAACGGACTATTCACGGAATATTGTTTGTTGATTATGATCTTTATTGATTGAGTGTGTATCATTGATGTTGATTTGTTAATACATATATGAAACATTGCATTGCACTAAAGCATAATATTAGCATGAATTGTCTTACTAAGCCCTTGGCTTAGCGCGATAGTGTTTAATCGCACAAGTAATAGAGTTGAACCCGAGAGCTCTTCTAGACCGAGTGAGAGTAGACATTGAAGAGTTGATTTTGGGAATCAGAGGAGATTTGCCAATCATGTATAACTCTTTTATATTTTGTAAAGATTTTGTGTATATTGTAAATATATATGTAATGATAAATATGTACTCAAATGTTTTCATATGTGTAAATATTTTATAACTTCCGCTGTGTACTACTTAAATGTATTTATATATCTATAATGTATATTGAGAAAGATGATGGTATTATATAAAAATGTTTTGAATGTTGATGAAAAGCCGTAGCACTCCTATGTTCGGTGCACATATGCTACATTGTGGTGTTGTAGTGTGTGTGTACTGAATGTGGGGGTGTTACAATTGTTTTGGTATCAGAGCCTAGGTTTGAGATTCTCAACCTAGGTAAAATGTAAGAAAAAGATTATTTTGATTTTAAAAGTGGTTTTTGAATAACATATATTTTTGGGATTGGCAACCTCTGATCTTTAATAAGAAGTATTCTACTGTGTTTGCAGTGTTAGGTTGTGATGGATTCTCACTCACGTCAGTCGATTGAGGGTAGTGCCGAGAGTATTGCTCCTGCTGAGGGAGCTAGAGTTGATAGTGTTGAGGAGGCACCTGCTTCGGTGTCGGGTAGACCAGCTGGAGAGGAGGTTCCGCCAGCCTGGTTTAGACATATGATGGAAGTTATGAGGCAAGCACTAGTGCAACCAGTGCCACCACCCCCTCAGCCTGTGGTACCAGTGAGGCACTATGACAAACTAAGGAAGTATGGAGCGGAGGATTTCCTTGGTACTACTGATCCAGCTGTAGCAGAACAGTGGCTTGACAAAGTACAGAGGATCTTTATTCAGTTGCAAGCCACCTCGGAGGAAAAGTTTGATTATGCAAGATCTTTGCTACAGAAGGATGCATACGACTGGTGGAGAACAGTGCCCCATTCTATGGATGATCCACCAACCTTGTCATATGCGGATTTTCTGAGAGAGTTTGAATTGAAGTATACTCCTAGGGAGTACAAAGACATGAAGAAGATGGAGTTCTTAAGTTTGAAGCAAGATAGCAAGACTGTTACTGAGTATGAGGTGGAGTTTATTCGATTGAGCCAGTATGCTGGGGGCATTATAGCTAATAAGATAGATAGATGCAGGAGATTTGAGGAGGGATTGAGGCCCTCTATCATGTGTCTAGTGGCTGGATCTAGATATCACGATTTCTCCCAGCTAGTGGCAGCAGCTCGAAGTGTAGAGCGAGCTCAAGTTATTGCAGCTGCTTCAGAGGAAGAGGTTAGGGTTAGGAGGCCCCAGTTTGAGGCAGGGTCTTCTTCTGTTAAGAGAGGTAAAGGAAGCTTTGTTCCTAGAGTCAGTAGGAGTCAGAGGTTAGCTGGTAGGTCAGTGCAGTTTCAGAGGCAGAGATTTAGACCTGTAGCTTCAGTGGCGAGTGCTCTGACCCCATTGACTCAGAGATCCGCTCTACCTGTGTGTGCTCAGTGTGGTGGATCACATAGGGGTGCTTGTTGGAGGTATAGTGGGTCAGCTGTGTGCTTTAGATGTGGATCTCCTGAGCATTTTATTAGAGATTGTCCAGAGAGACAGGAGCGGATGTCAGTTGATACTGCAGCTTCTCGACCTAGTGTGAGGGGAGGTCGAGCAGGCAAAGGTAGCAGCCGGGGAGGCAGATCTGGGTTCAGTGCTAGAGGAGGTGCTACATCCAAGGAGAGTAGACCAGAGGAGGTTGGATCTTCCCAGAGGATGTATGTTATGCAGAGGCAGCCAGATGCATCGGCAGTCATAGCTGGTACTTTTTCTTTATTTAATACTCAAGTACTTGCTTTGATTGATCCGGGTTCCACACATTCTTATATTAGTGCATCTGTTTTGCCTGTGTCTGATATGCATGCAGAATCCCTAGGATTTGATGTGTTGGTGACAAATCCGTTAGGGCATAGTGTGATTGTGAGTAAGGTGCACCGAGATAGTGCAGTGAGGGTGCAAGGTGAGGAGTTCCTTGGAGATTTGATTGAGATGCCATTTAAGGAATATGATGTGATTCTAGGTATGGACTGGCTATCTAGACATGGGGCTGTGGTGGATTGTAAAAAGAAAGTTGTGATTTTGAGAACTGCTGATGGTAGAGAAGTGATAGTATCTAATGAGCAGGAACAGTTAGCCTCCTTATTTGTTTCAGCTGTTGCAGCTAGGAGGTTGATTAGAAAAGGGTGTGATGCTTATCTTGCTCATGTGGTAGATACTAGAGTAAGAGGTTCTCCTATTGATAGCATTGCCACAGTTGCAGAGTTCCCAGATGTATTCCCAGAGGAGTTGCCAGGATTGCCTCCTGAGAGAGAGGTGGAGTTCGGTATTGAATTGTTGCCTAGTACCACTCCTATCTCTATTACTCCTTATAGAATGGCACCAGCAGAATTGAGGGAATTGAAAGTGCAATTACAGGAGTTGTTGGACAAAGGATTTATTTGCCCCAGTGTTTCTCCTTGGGGAGGTCCTGTATTATTTGTGAAGAAGAAGGATGGTACTATGAGATTATGTATCGATTATAGGCAATTGAACAAAGTGACCATTAAGAATAAATATCCTTTGCCTAGAATTGATGATCTCTTTGATCAGTTGAAGGGAGCGTCAGTGTTCTCCAAAATTGATCTGAGATCAGGGTACCATCAGCTGAGAGTCAGAGCTGAAGATGTTCCGAAGACAGCTTTTCGGACCAGGTATGGGCATTATGAATTTTTAGTTATGCCTTTTGGTCTAACGAATGCACCTGCAGCTTTTATGGATTTGATGAATAGGGTGTTCAGGCCCTATCTGGATCAGTTTGTAGTGGTCTTCATCGATGACATTCTGGTGTATTCGCGGAATGAAGAGGAACATGATATGCATCTGCGGATTGTGTTGCAGATTTTGAGAGAGAAGCAGTTGTTTGCCAAATTGTAGAAGTGTGAGTTCTGGTTGGATCAAGTCGCTTTTCTCGGACATATTGTTTCAGCAGAAGGCATTAAAGTTGATCCGAGCAAAGTTGAAGCTATATTGAATTGGAGTCCACCCAAGTCGGTGACAGAGGTTAGAAGTTTTCTGGGTTTGGCAGGCTATTACCGGCGGTTTGTGAAAGGGTTTTCTTTGATAGCTACTCCACTCACCAGATTGCTTCGTAAGGGAGTGAGATTTGTGTGGACGGATCAGTGTCAGGCTAGCTTTGAACAGTTGAGAGAAATGTTAACTCAGGCACCTGTTCTTACTTTACCTGTTGAAGGCAAACCATATGTGATCTACAGTGATGCTTCACATAGAGGTTTGGGGTGTGTATTGATGCAGGAAGGGAAAGTTATAGCTTATGCATCTCGACAGTTGAAATCGCATGAGCTTAACTATCCGACCCATGATTTGGAGCTAGCAGCAATTGTGTTTGCATTGAAGATTTGGCGACACTATCTGTTTGGGGAGAAATGTTTTATCTACACTGATCACAAGAGTTTGAAATATTTGGGTGTTCAAAAAGAGCTCAATCTTCGACAGAGGAGATGGTTGGAATTGATTAAAGACTACGACTGTTTGATTGATTATCATCCAGGTAAAGCAAATGTTGTTGCTGATGCCTTGAGTCGGAAGTCTTTAGCTGGTTTAACTGTTTACTCGCTCTCGTTGCTTGTTGAGTTGAGAGCTTTGCATGCCAGTTTTGTACCTTGTGATGATGGTGCATTGTTGACACAGTTGCATTTGAAACCAATTTTATCGGATCAGATCAAAGAGGCTCAGTTGACTGATATGAAGATTCAAAAGATTATTTCAGATTGCAAGAATGGGAAGGGTAGAGATTTTATTGTGAAGAGTGATGGGAGCCTATGGTTTAAAAACCGATTGTGTGTACCTGATGATGCTGATTTGAAAAGGGTCATTTTGGAAGAAGCTCATCAGTCGATGTTTGCTATGCATCCGGGTAATACGAAGATGTATCATGATTTGAGACAGCATTATTGGTGGATGGGGTTGAAGAGAGACATTGCTGAGTTTGTATCGAAATGTCTCACTTGTCAGAAGGTTAAAGCAGAGCATCAAGTTCCAACTGGATTGCTTCAACCGTTGTCAGTGCCAGAATGGAAGTGGGAAAGAGTGACAATGGACTTTGTGTCTGGATTGCCATTGACATAAAGGAAACATGATGCCATATGGGTGATTGTGGATAGATTGACTAAGACAGCTCATTTCCTTCCGGTGCGGATGGATTACTCTTTGGAGAGATTTGATGAGCTGTATATCCATGAGATTGTGAAGTTGCATGGTGTTCTAACTTCTTTAGTGTCTGATCGAGATCCCAGGTTTACTTCAAGATTTTGGAAGAGTTTGCATAGTGCTTTGGGTTCTCGACTGCACTTCAGCACTGCTTTTCATCCACAGACAGATGGACAGTCAGAGAGGGTGATACAGATTCTTGAAGATATGTTGAGAAGCTGTGTCATCGATTTCTCTGGAAGTTGGGATAGGTTTTTACCTCTTGTGGAGTTTGCTTACAACAACAGTCAACAATCTAGCATTGGTATGGCACCGTTTGAAGCATTGTATGGCAAACGGTGTAGGACACCTCTTTGTTGGAATGAGCTTGGAGATAATAAGTTGGTTGGTCCTGATTTGATTCAAGAAACTGAAGAAAAAGTAAAGTTGATTCGAGGCAGGTTAAAAGCAGCTTCAGACCGACAGAAGTCTTATGCGGATCTGAAAAGGAGAGGCATAGAGTTTGATGTTGGAGATAAGGTATTTCTGAAAGTGTCTCCTTGGAAGAAAATTTTGAGGTTCGGTCGGAAAGGGAAATTGAGTCCTCGTTTCATTGGACCGTATGAAGTTTTGGAAAAAGTTGGGCCAGTTGCTTATCGACTTGCTTTGCCACCTGAGTTGGATCGTATTCATAATGTGTTTCATGTTTCTATGTTGAGGAGGTACAGATCGGATCCATCTCATGTGTTGCCATTTGAATCCATCGAAGTGAGCCCAGATTTGACATTTGAAGAGGAACCAGTTGCTATCTTGGCACGGGAAGTGAAAGTGTTGAGGAACAAGAGAGTGCCATTGGTGAAGATTCTTTGGAAGAATCATGCAAAGGAAGAAGCAACTTGGGAAAGTGAGCAAACTATGCGAGAACAATATCCTCAGTTGTTTCAGCCTTGATATCAGGTAATTTCGAGGACAAAATTTTCTTTTTAGAGGGGGAGAATTGTAATATCCTCATGTATGCCCTAGAAGTCTTGGTTATGTTGTTGTTATTGTTGTTGTTTTATATTGCAAGAAAAAGAATTGAGGAAAGATGTTTGTGTATATGTGTTTTGAGAAAGAATTTAGGGTTTAGAGAGAGTGGTATATGTTGTGTATATGATGATATATATAACATATACATTGGTCAAAAGGGTTGGTCAATTCAAGAGGATATTTTATGTGGAATGTGCAATTACTTAATTGGGCTTATAAGAGACAAAAGCTAAGTTAAATGATGAGGGGTATTTGAGTAATTGCTTGAAGTGGAATGCATGGTGGAGATTAAAATAAGAAAAGGTGTTTGACTTGTGCATTTTCTTCTTTCTTTCTTGAAGAGGCCGGCCATTGAAGAGAAGAGAGAGCAAGAGAGGTATTCATGGTGCTAGAAGCAAATTGAAGAAGCAATCAAAGGATTTGACAAGAGAATTGTGGAATTTCTTCATCTTAGGTAAGAAATCTCTTGAATTCCTTTGGTAATTTTGAGGTTATGTCTAAATTGAATTGTGATTTGTTGATGTGATGATTTGGTGTGTTTGATATGTGTTTACAAGTGTTAAAGTTGATTGTTAGTTAAAAGATTGAATTGAGGTTGGTTTGGTTGTGAAGGTTGTAAGTTTAAATGGATTTTGATAGTGGAAGTTCAAGTGTAAAGTTGGTTTTAGGGTTTGAGATGGTATGTGTCTAAATGTTTTGGTTGATGTGTTTTAATAAGGAATATTGTGATAAACATGTAGAATTTGTGTTTAGAACATTGATTCCATTCATTTGAAACATGTTATATGGTGTTTGATGAGTTTGAGTGCAATTGGAGGAGAGTTGTGCATATTAGGGTTTGTGTTTTGGGAGACACGGCCAAAAGCAATGTGTGACACGGCCAAGCCAAGGGATTTTGGCCATGTTGGATAGGTTTTGGGGTGACACGGCCACTGGCTTGGCCGTGTCCCTTGAATGTGTTTGCTATTGCCTAAGTTGGATTGAGAGACACGGCCATGTCATCTGCCCGTGTTGGCTACTGGATTTTATGGTTGAGAGACATGGCCACAAGCTTGGCCGTGTCCCTCAAATGTGCTGCCCGTGTCCCTCAAATGTATGAGTTAATGTTTTTACTTTTGGTTCTTTTTGCATTGTTTTGATTCTTCAAAGGTTGTATTGCTCCTAAACCTAAACATAAACACTTTAAACATACTTCAAACACAAGAATGACCTAATCAAACATATGTGGAAGATTCCAAAGCTATGAATGATGTAGATTGTTCTTTGCCTTAATTGCATTGTTGAGATTAAACAATGGTATGTTATATGTAATGTGAATCTTGTAAATAATAATGTGATGTAAAGCCATTGTGATTGGCTATGATGATATAATTGAATGATGTATGGCATGTTTGCCTAATTGATGAGGAAGATTGAGAAAGAGTTTGATAAAGAGAATAATGAAATAAGTGTATGCTTAGTATGATATTCCGTTTCAGAGTTCTGGTTTTTGGAGGCATGCCTATTTAATGAAAGGTAACAGTCTTGCCGGGTTGAGGATCTCTTCAAATTGAATTAAATTGAGGTCCAAGAGACTGGGTCTGTTACACAATGATAATTGATATTACGAGGTATTTGATTTGTAACAGTCTTGCCGGGTTGAGGATCTCCTCGAGTTAGATGAGTTGATGATCCAAGAGACTGGGTCCGTTACGCTATCCATGGATAGAGATATATATATGTATATGTTGCCTACGGGCTTGATACTTGTGTTTATGAACCAAAGCAGCAACTCTGAATTTCTGAATATCGTATTAAGTTCTTGATGGGCCCATAGGTGTCAAGGTTTTATGTATATCATAAATGATGTTCTAATGTAATGAAATGTTAATATTACTTAAATGATGAAACGGACTATTCACGGAATATTGTTTGTTGATTATGATCTTTATTGATTGAGTGTGTATCATTGATATTGATTTGTTAATACATATATGAAACATTGCATTGCACTAAAGCATAATATTAGCATGAATTGTCTTACTAAGCCCTTGGCTTAGCGCGATAGTGTTTAATCGCGCAGGTAATAGAGTTGAACCCGAGAGCTCTTCTAGACCGAGTGAGAGTAGACATTTAAGAGTTGATTTTGGGAACTTAAAGATCATAGGAGATTTGCCAATCATGTATAACTCTTTTATATTTTGTAAAGATTTTGTGTATATTGTAAATATATATGTAATGATAAATATGTACTCAAATGTTTTCATATGTGTAAATATTTTATAACTTCCGCTGTGTACTACTTAAATGTATTTATATATCTATAATGTATATTGAGAAAGATGATGGTATTATATAAAAATGTTTTGAATGTTGATGAAAAGCCGTAGCACTCCTATGTTCGGTGCACATATGCTACATTGTGGTGTTGTAGTGTGTGTGTACTGAATGTGGGGGTGTTACATCTGCAATCCACGCACATCCTCCACATCCCATCCTTCTTTGGCACAAGAATAACAGGAACCGAACAAGGACTCAAACTTTCCCTCACGTATCCCTTAGCTAGCAATTCCTCCACTTGCTTTTGTATCTCCTTTGTCTCGAAAGGATTAGCTCGATACACTGGCCTATTGGGAATGGAAGCTCCCGGATTGAAATCAATTTGATGCTCTATGCCTCTGATTGGCAGCAATTCATCAGGCATTTCTTCGCGAAACAAATCCGCATATTCCTGCAAAAGATCAACAAACACACTAGGCAAAGATTGGTTTTAAACAGTAGTATCTAAACGAGCCTCTTTGCACAAAAGCACAAACATAGGCTGATTGGTGTAAAAAGCATGTTTAACCTCACTTGTACTAGCTAACAAACTCACATTCTTCTCTCCTTCTCTATTTTTCTCAAACTGAATTTGCTTTGAATTTTCTTTTCTCTCTTTCTTTTCATTTGCAATCTGATTTTTTTCACTCATTTTTTTGTCACTCTCTCTTTCTTTCTTTTCAAATTCAAGTCTCATTCTTTCCATTTTTACATTGATCTTCATACACTTCTTTTGAAGAGAGTGGGGTCAGAATTGTCTTTCGTCCATCCTTAGTGAATGAATACCGATTGAGGTATCCATCATGCATAGCTTGCCTATCATACTGCCATGGACGTCCAAGTAAAATCTCTCCAGCATGCATTGGCACCACATCACACAACAACTCATCATAATATTTACCAATGGAAAAAGAAATGTTAGATTGTCGATTTACCTTAACCTCTCCACATTCATTCAGCCACTGAAGTTTGTAAGGTCGGGGGTGAGGTTTTGTAGGTAGCCCCAATCGATCAACCAAGAGTGTACTTACCACATTGGTACAGCTTCCACCATCCACAATCTCAATACAAGCCTTGCCTTGAACGTGACACCTTGTATGGAACAAGTTGTCTCGTTGTTCTTCATGGTTTTCCTCCTTCAATTGCGTGTTAAGAGCACGCCTAGCAACCAGCAAGTCTCCCTTTATTGGTTCTTCAATGCTCCCATCACTACAACATTCCAAGTCTTGCTTTTCTCCATCTTCACTCTCATCGTCACCTTCTTCTTCATCAGTCACTATCTCACCATTTCTTACGGTCATAACTCTCTTGTTTGGACATTCTTTGCTGATATGTCTTACACCTTGGCACTTCCAACACTTAATATCTCGATTTCGCAGCTTAGGCTCTTCAACTTTGGATTTGTCTTTAGAACTTGTTTCAGCCTTTGCTTTCCCACTATCTTGACCAGCCTTGTTTCTTTCCTTGTAATCACGCCTTCCTTCCCTATTCCAAGGAGAAATTGATACGAACCAATCACGAGGTAAGGATCCATTGGTGCTTCCAAATGGGCCATTGACTAGGAGCAGAGCTAAGAAGTTTGGAGCAGCTATGGGATTGCATATTCAAGATCAAATTTCAAAGGAAGTGACTGAAATGACAATGGAAAAGTGCATAATAGAGCTTGAAGAAGGCACACCAAAGCTGATTATGATGCTTAGTGTGGAAGATAAAGGCTAGCTAAAGAGGTCCAATGTGCAAGAAAGGTCCAACATGCAAGAAAGGTCCATGGGGGGTTCATATAAAGCATTGGGAAGTAATTTAAGGCCCATGGACAGCCCAAATAGTGTGGGGCGTGTTCTTATGTTGAAGGGATTTAGTTTGGTTGTTTCCATACTTTATATTTTCCTTAGTGGATTAGGATTTTGTTTCCATACTTTATATTTTCCTTAGTAGATTAGGATTTTGTTTCCATACTTTATATTTTCCTTAGTGGATTAGGATTTTGTTTCCATACTTTATATTTTCCTTAATGGGTTAGGATTTTGACTTTGTAGCTTTCCTTTTCCCATTAGAATTAGGGTTTCGGATTTATGTGTGCCTTTTAGTATAAATAGGGCCCTATTTTTCTTGTAAGGGGACTTTTTGACATATATTAAAGATAAATTCTTCTAAAATTTCTTCTTGTGAATTTTCGTGTGAGAGAGTTTAGAGTGGATTCTTTAATTCTTTCTGATGTGAGCCTACCTTGCTGGGATTTAATTCCTAAGGAAGCTCAAGCTACGGATCGTCTCCAAAACATAAGAACACCAACCGGCACCTTCAACCCAACACCAACTTGTGATGTAAAACTGAAGCTATATATGGCTGGAAACCAAAGATTGAAGACCCAACCCCAACTTGTGAAGGAAAAACCTTGAATATAAGTTAAGACCTAGCAAACTTGGTTATTTTTGCAAGGAATTCGTTCAAGTTCTAACCAGAACTCAAAAGAAGGCTAAAAACCTCTCAAAGCTCTCAAAAATGGAGAGAAAACTCAGAATATTCATTTAGTTCAAAGTCTGCCATTACATCTGTTTTTAAAGACTTAAAGAAAGCATAAAACAAGTGAAATGATGGAAAAATATAAATATAATGATGTGGTTACATAAAACAAATTGGGCAGCCATATAGCTTGTCTCCCACTAGCTTTTAAAAGACATGGGCAGCCATATAGCTTGTCTCCCACTAGCTTTTAAAAGGCATCTTTGACTCCCAATGTGAGTTTCAGCCACTCTTAATATATGGGCATCCAATGGTATGTGAATGGTATGTATTTAGCTCCCAAGGTATAATGATGGATGCCAATATGTGTTCTAACTCCTTTGGGTCAATTGGCCTCTTGGGTAGATTGCAATTTGGACACGTGCAACCAAACAGCTTCTTTGCTCTTATTTTCTTCAAGTCTTAACGTTCCAATTGTATTGAGAACATATAGATGTTTGGAAACTAATCCTTGAAGTTTTCTTGCCATTGATCGAGTAACAGGTCCTTGGTGTTGTATGCTAGCAATCGGATCCTCAGCATCCTCTCCCTTTTCAAAAGAATTCGTCCTCGAATCTTCATCATCTGCTTAGTAAGGAGCAAGATCAAAAACATTAAAAGTTGCACTTACACCATACTCACCTGGTAGATTAATCTTGTAGGCATTATCATTAATCCTTTCGAGTACTTCAAATGGTCCATCACTTCTCGGCTGCAATTTTGATTTCCTTTGTGTAGGAAACCTTTCTTTTCACAAATGAACCCATACCAGATCATCAGGCTGGAACACCATCTTTTTCCTTCCTTTGTTTACTTTGGTTGCTCTGTTCTCATTAATCTTCTCCATTTGTTGCTTGGCCCTTTGATGCATTTGCTTCACCAATTCAGCTTTCTTTTTACCACCAAACCTAGTAAGCTCATTAGTAGGAAGAGGCAACAAATCTAATGGAGTAAGTGGATTAAAACCATAGACAAGCTCAAAGGGTGAAAATCCAGTGGATGAATGCATTGATCTATTATATGCAAATTCAATAAATGGTATGCATTCCTCCCATGTCTTCAAATTTTGTTTAATCATGGTACGAAGAAGAGTGCCCACAGTCCTATTAACAACTTCCGTCTGCCCATCTGTTTGCGAATGGCATGTAGTAGAGAAACAAAGCTTTGTACCTAACTTTCCCCATAGGACTTTCCAAAAATGACTCAAAAATTTTACATCTCGATCACTTACTATGGTCCTAGGAATACCATGCAATCTCACTACTTCTCTAAAGAATAAATCAGATATATGGCATTAATCATCAGTTTTATGACATGGAATGAAATGTGCCATTTTAGAAAATCTATCAACCACAACAAATAAACTATCATGACCCTTTTTTGTCCTAGGTAGCCCCAAAATAAAGTCCATAGATAAGTCTACCCAAGGTTCACTAGGTACACTTAAAGGCATATACAAACCATTTGGTCTTACTTTGGACTTTGCTTTCATACATGTCACGCATTTAGCACAAAATTTCTCTACATCTTTCCTCATATGTGGCCAATAAAAATGTTCATTCAGAATTTCTAATGTTTTAGCCACCCCAAAATGTCCCATTAAACCTCCCCCATGTGACTCTCTTACAAGCAATCCTCTTATAGAGCTATTTGAAACACAAAGTCGTTTCTCTCTAAATAAGAAACCATCATGCCTATAAAATTTTTCAAAGGCAGCATTTTCACAAGAGGCACATATTTGTGCAAATTCAGAGTCATGCTTATACAATTCTTTCATATGCTCAAATCCTAGAAGTCTAGCTTCAAGCATAGAGATTAGGGCATACCTCCTAGATAAGGCATCAGCAACAACATTTTCTTTTCCTTGCTTATATTGAATCACATATAGAAACGCTTCAATAAATTCACTCCATTTGGCATGGCGTTTGTTCAGCTTGCTTTGTCCTTTCAAGTATTTTAGTGATTCATGATCACTATGAATAACAAACTCCTTTGGCCAAAGATAATGCTGCCACGTCTCCAACGCCCTAACTAATGCATACATCTCCTTGTCATAAGTAGAGTAATTCAAAGGAGCTCCACTTAGCTTCTCACTAAAGTATGCAATTGGTCTTCTTTCCTGCATCAAAACAACACCTATACCCACTCCGGAAGCATCACATTCAACTTCAAAAGTCTTAGAAAAATAAGGTAATGCAAGTAATGGTGCAGAACATAATTTTTCTTTCAGTAATCTAAATGCATGCTCCTGTTCCTCATTCCATCTGAACCCTACATTTTTCTTCACTATTTCATTCAATGGGGCTGCAATTCTGCTAAAATCTCTAACAAACCTCCTATAAAAACTAGCAAGACCATGAAAACTCCTAACATCAGTCACGGATTTTGGTGTAGGCCATTATCTGATGGCTTTTACCTTATCCTCATCAACCTCAATTCCTTTCCCACTCACTACAAATCCTAAGAAAATGACTTTTTTCATGCAGAATGTACATTTCTTTAAATTTGCATACAATTTCTCTTTCTTAAGAACTTCAAGCACACATCTTAAATGCATTAAATGATCATTTAAACTTTGACTATACACTAAAATATCATCAAAATACACAAACAACAAACTTTCCAAGAAAAGCACGCAAGACATGATTCATTAATCTCATGAAAGTACTAGGTGCATTGCTTAGTCCAAAAGGCATGACTAACCATTCATACAAACCATATTGAGTCTTAAAAGTTGTTTTCCATTCATCTCCTAATCTCATTCTTATTTGATGATAACCACTTTTAAGATCAATTTTCGAAAATATACATGCACCATGCAATTCATCAAGCATATCATCAAGTCTTGGGATTGGATGTCTATACTTTACAGTGATTTTGTTGACGGCGCGACAATCCACACACATTCGCATTGATCCATTCTTTTTGGGTACCAAAAGTACCGGTACAGCGCATTGACTCATGCTCTCTCTGACATGACCCTTTGCAAGTAATTCTTCCACCTGTTTTTGTAACTCTTTGGCATCTTGAGGATTGGTTCTATATGCTGGCCGATTCGAAATTACAGCTCCAGGAACAAAATTAATTTGATGTTCTATTCCTCTGATAGGTGGTAGTCCGCTAGATACTTCATCGGGAAAGACATCTTCAAATTCCTGCAACAAAGTCAATGCAACACTAGGAATTGGAGGATCAAGGTCAGTTACATTAAGAAAAGCTCCCTTACATAGTAAGAGTAGCATCACATTATTTGAAGAATAGGCTTGCCTCACATCTTTTCCCCTAGCAACTAAACTTACTTTCTTCTCACAACTCTCATTTTTATTGTAGATTTTTTTCTTTTTCTCATTTTCATTTTCTTTTTCTTTTTTTATTCTTTGATTTTCCTCTTGCTCTTTTCTTTCTCTCACTCTCTTTTTAGATTCTTTTTGCATTTTCTCTTCCATGGCAGCTTGTTTTCTTTTTTGGTCTTCAAAAGCCTCCATCGGTGTCAAAGGTGCAAGCGTCAACTTTCGACCTTCAAAATCAAAAGAGTACCTATTTTTGAATCCATCATGTACAGCCCTTCTATCATATTGCCATGGCCTCCCAAGCAGAATATGACTAGCATGTATAGGAACAACATCACATAACACTTCATCCTTATACCTCCCAATGGAAAATGTTAGCAGCACCTGCTTAGTCACCCTAACTTCACCACAATCATTAAACCATTGCAACCTATATGGCTTAGGATGTTTTGTAGTAGGGAAATCAAGTTTTTCCACTAGTAGAGTACTAGCCACATTCACGCAACTTCCACTGTCTATTATCATGCTACAAACTCTATATTTAACTAGACATCTAGTATGAAAGATATTTTCTCTTTGTAGCTCATCACCATCATCTGCTTTTACTTGGGTATTTAAAGCACGCATAACAACTAGAACGTTGCCATGTACAGCATGGTCTACATCACTATCATCACCCATAGGTTGAATGTCATCACTTGAATCATCATTAATAGCCTCATCATCTTTAGATTCTATCTCTCCACTTGGCCTCATCACCATTGCCCTTTTATTTGGACATTGTGCAGCATAATGTCCCTTGCCTAAGCATCTAAAACATTGGATGTCTCTAGTTCTTCTACTGGAGTTCATTGGTGCCTTACCCTTATCAATGACAATGGGTTTTTCTCCAGCCTTGTTTCCCTCTTTCTTCCCCTTTGAAACAAATTTACTCTCACTAGATTCCCCTTTCTTCCAATTTGGCTTCCATGGAACATTGTTGGTAGAATTCATTCCCATACCCGATCTGGTTGTTTTCTTCTTCTTGAGTTGTTTTTCTACCTTGATTGCCATATTTAACATATCATCAAGCTCCACTATGTCAGCAATTTCATCTTTCAGCCCATGTAGGAACCGTGCCATAGTTGCTTCCCTTTCTTCTTCTATATTAGCTCGTATCGTAGCCATTTCCATCTCTTGAAAATATTCTTCCACACTTTTATTGCCCTGCACCAGCCCTTGTAATCTTTGATGAAACTCTCTATAGTAGTGTTGTGGAACAAATCGATCTCTCATTACCTGTTTCAACTCATCCCAAGTCTGCACTCCTGTCATGCCATTTCTTCTTCATTTAGTGAGTAATTGATCCCACCAAACTAATGCATAATCAGTAAACTCTACCACAACAAGTGTCACCTTCTTTTGCTCACTATAGTTGTGGCAATCAAAGATGAGTTCGGTCTTTCATTCCAATTCCAAATATGCATCTGGATTTGCTTTGCCTTGGAATGATGGAATTTTCATTTTAATTCCATTAATGTTGCTGTCTACTCTCCCTCTCCCTTTTGCATTTTCCATAGTTTCTTGCCTAATATTTCTGCCACCACCTCTACCACCCATATTACCTCTCATATATCTTGGTCTAATAACATCATCAAAGTGCAACAAATTGCTGCCCATCATCAAGATTATCTTCACCTACATCCTCCAAGTCATTGAAAACTGGCAAATCATTTAGTCCAGCGAGCCTACCTCTATTCTGCCCCATATTTGTGTTTTGCTCCCTATGAAAATTATCTCGTTCATCCCTTCCTATATTCCTTTGATTTGTAGAGCTTGCTTGCTGCAATTCTTCAATTTTCTTTGAGTGTTTTTCCATCTGTTCTCTAATATCAACAAACAACACATTCATCCTTTGAAATTGAGATTGCAATGCCTTAAGAACATAAGAAGCTTCTGGTTCCTCTTGGGGCTGGTTGCTCTCTCAATCACTATCTAGTTTTGTTGACATACTGATTGCTGCAAAACAAATGTTAGAAATATTCTCTCACACACTCCCTCACGTGTTTCACTCTAATCTGGTAACACTCAATCTGTGTTTCACTCAAACTTTGGCTTTTACCCTCTAACAATCTCACCACTCTATGTCTTTTTCCACTCACTTCAGCCCCTTCCAAGTTCTAGCAAGAACTTAATATTTCCTCAACTAAATAACTAAATTGCATGGTTTAAAACACATTCAAGAATGGAACAAGAGTAAAACAAGCTGAAAAAAAAAACAGAATATCTGATATTTGAAACCTAAGGACGAAAGACACTAAAATTTTAGACAAACATTACTAAAGGGAAGAATTTGACAAAACTGGATTTTGGAAAATATATTGAGACAAAATGGAAGAAGAAAAAAAATGAATTTTTAGGTCTCTTATGAAATGTTTATGTTCTGGACCCAAAAATGGCTAACTAGCGGCAATATATGGACAACCAAGCAAATGAACGAATTTTGACATGAAATTTAATATGTAGGCTTAGCTGAATATCTAAAACATGCCTGTAAAATTTAAAAGGATATACACGTTCACTTTTGGACACAAAACTAGCTAAATTGGCTGCAATATATGGATAACTAGGCAAATAGAGGAATTTTGACTTAAAATTTGATTTCCAAGCTAAGTTTAGCATCTGAAACAAGCATATAAAATTTGAGAAGATTTGGTTATGTGCAAACCCAACTTCAGTTTCTAACCCACTAGGAAATTTGAGAGATTAGTTGCTGTTTTCCCTTTTTTTTTCTTTTCTTTTCTTTTCTGTTCTTTGTTTCTTTCTTTTTTTTTTAAATTAATCCAGCAACAACATTAAGGAAGAAGGACTCAAAGAAACAAGAAAGCATGCAGCTTGTAGAAATTAAACTAATGGCAGAAAATGACTCAAAGGAAGACAATATTTTTTTTGACATAAACAAGAAGGAATGATGCTAAAAACCTAATTTAGAGATCCTAAGCTCTGATACCAAATGGTGTGAGCCTGCCTTGCTGGGATTTAATTCCTAAGGAAGCTCAAGCTACGGATCGTCTCCAAAACATAAGAACACCAACCAGCACCTTCAACCCAACACCAACTTGTGATGTAAAACTGAAGCTATATGGCTGGAAACCAAAGATTCAAGACCCAACCCCAACTTGTGAAGGAAAAACCTTGAATATAAGTTAAGACCTAGCAAACTTGGTTATTTTTGCAAGGAATTCATGCAAGTTCTAACCAGAACTCAAAAGAAGGCTAAAAACCTCTCAAAGCTCTCAAAAATGGAGAGAAAACTCAGAATATTCATTTAGTTCAAAGTCTGCCATTACATCTATTTTTAAAGACTTAAAGAAAGCTTAAAACAAGTGAAATGATGGAAAAATACAAATATAATGATGTGGTTACATAAAACAAATTGGGCAGCCATATAGCTTGTCTCCCACTAGCTTTTAAAAGACATGGGCAGCCATAAAGCTTGTCTCCCACTAGCTTTTAAAAGGCATCTTTGACTCCCAATATGAGTTTCAGCCACTCTTAATATATGGGCATCCAATGGTACGTGAATGGTATGTATTTAGCTCCCAAAGGTATAATGATGGATGCCAATATGTATTCTAACTCCTTTGGGTCAATTGGCCTCTTGGGTAGATTGCAATTTGGACACGTGCAACCAAACAGCTTCTTTGCTCTTATTTTCTTCAAGTCTTAACGTTCCAATTGTATTGAGAACATATAGATGTTTGGAAACTAATCATTGAAGTTTTCTTGCCATTGATCGAGTAACAGGTCCTTGGTGTTGTGACGCGGACCCTTAGCAACGATGGCAGCAAACCCAATGTATAACAATGGTAGAGAACTCCTTGAAACTTGATAATCACCTCCTAAGGAACCCAACGCCTATAAAGAGACGCAAACTCACTATGATTAAAGGATTTAGTTGGTAAGAAGAAGGAAAACGCCACAACTCTTGTTGATAAGTAAACCTAATTCTTGATGCAAAGAAAGAATTAAAGAATCCACTCTAATCTCTCTCACACAAAAATTCACAAGAAGAACTTGTAGAAGAATTCGAAAATTTTTTATAAATTGTTGTATGTCAAATTTGGCCTAATAGTGCCCTTAAATAAGGGTTACAAAATTCCTAATTGCATATGGAAAATTAAGACTAAAACATTCCTAATTGCATAAGGAAAAACATTCCTAATTGCATAAGGAAAACATTCCTAATTGCATAAGGAAAAACATTCCTAATTGCATAAGGAAAACATAAAGTAATCTTAATCCAATAAGGAAAATATAAAGTAATCCTAATCCAATAAGGAAAATATAAAGTAATCCTAATCCACTAAGGAAAATATAAAGTATGGAAACAACCAAACTAATCCCTTCAATATAAGAAACGCCCCACACTATTTGGGCTGTCCATGGGCCTTAAATTACTTCCCAAGGCTTTATATGAACCCCCATGGACCTTTCTTTAGCTAGCCTTTAGCTTCCACACTAAGCATCATAATCAGCTTTGGTGTGCCTTCTTTAAGCTCTATCTCCATCTTCTTAAATGATAATTCTTGAAGCTCTTTGGAAATCTCTTCTTGAATATGCAAAGCCATACTAGCTTGATATCTCTTTGCCTTGCTCCTAGTGATTGGTCCACTTGCTAGCTTCAAGGGATCCTTTCTTGCATCATTCTCCCCCTTTTCAAAAAGATTTGTCCTCAAATCTGCATCATCAAAAGGAGAAAGATCACTTACATTGAAAATAGCATTAACATTATACGTACCTGGTAAGTCGATCTTGTAGGCATTGTCATTAATCTTCTCCAGCACTTGGAATGGGCCATCTCCCCTTGCTTGCAACTTGTTCTTCCTTTGGTTAGGAAACCTCTCTTTTCGAAAATGTACCCAAACCCAATCTCCTACTTGAAACTTCATCTCACGTCTCCCTCTATTTACAGAATCATCATATCTCTTATTCCTTTTCTCAATATTTGCCCTTGCTTTCTCATGCATCTCTTTCACCAATTTAGCTTTCTTCTCACCATCTAAACTAACAAGCTCATGAGAAGGTAAAGAAACAAGATCCAAAACTGTTAGTGGGTTAAAACCATAAACAAGCTCAAAAGGTGAATATCCTGTAGAAGAATGAATAGCACGATTATAAGCAAACTCAATAAATGGCAAACAATCTTCCCAAGAACTCAAATTTTTACCCACTAAAGCTCTCAACATGGTACCTAAAGTTCTGTTTACTACTTCTGTTTGTCCATCCGTTTGAGGATGACAAGTGGTGGAAAATAACAACTTGGTACCTAACTTTCCCCAAAGCACACGCCAAAAGTGAGATAAAAACTTGGTGTCTCTATCAGAAAGTATAGATTTTGGTATCCCATGAATTCGAACCACCTCCCTAAAGAAGAGTTCGGCCACTAAACTAGCATCATCACTCTTATGACATGGGATAAAGTGTGCCATCTTACTAAACCTATCAACAACCACAAATATGCTATCTCTCCCCCTCTTAGTCCTTGGTAATCCTAAAACAAAGTCCATACTAATGTCCATCCAAGGAGAACTAGGAATGGGTAATGGCATATACAAACCATGAGGCATAGACTTAGACTTAGCCTGCTTACAAGCCAAAAAAGCCTTACAAATCCGAATTATATCCCTTTTCATATTCGGCCAATAAAAGTGTTCATTTAGCATGTCTAAAGTCTTATCAACTCCAAAATGCCCCATCAAACCCCCATAATGTGATTCTAATACTAGCAAATCTCTCATAGAACATCTAGGCATGCATAATTTCGAACCTTTAAACAAAAATCCATCATGTCTATAGAAAGAATTAAAAGCACCATGCTCACAAGCATCATAAACATTGCCAAAATCAGAATCACCAACATATAAGTCCTTTATACATTCAAATCCAAGCAATTTAGTACTCAAAACATTAAGTAAAGCGTACCTCCTTGAAAGTGCATCTGCCACTACATTGTCTTTACCTTGCTTGTATTTGATCACATAAGGAAACTTCTCAATCTTCATAACCCATTTTGCATGTCTTTTATTCAACTTGCCTTGCCCTCTCAAATGCTTCAATGATTCATGGTCTGAATGGATCACGAATTCCTTGGGCAGCAAATAATGCTCCCATACTTCCAATGCTCTCACCAAAGCATATAGCTCCTTGTCATAAGTTGAATAATTCAGCTTTGCTCCATTAAGCTTTTCACTAAAGTATGCAATGGGCTTCTTCTCTTGCATCAAAACAGCTCCAATACCTACACCAGAAGCATCACATTCAATTTCAAAAGTAGAATCAAAGTTAGGTAAAGCTAAAATGGGTGTAGTAGAAAGCTTCTCTTTTAAAGCATCAAATGCTTCTTGTTGCTCCTTGCCCCAAACGAATCCCACTTCTTTCTTGATTATGCTAGTCAAGGGGGCTGCCAATGTAGAGAAATTAGGGACAAATCTCCTATAGAAGCTTGCCAATCTGTGAAAACTCCTCACTTCTGTCACACTTGAAGGATTCGGCCACACTTGGATAGCTTTCACCTTCTCTTGATCAACTTCAATTCCCTGCATACTTACAACAAAACCAAGAAAAACAACCCTATCTAGACAAAAAGAACACTTCTTAAGCTTAGCATAAAGGTTTTGCTCCCTAAGGATTTCAAGCATTTTCCTAACATGTTCAACATGTTCTTCCTCAGTTTTGCTATAAATCAGAATATCATCAAAGTAAACTACCACAAACTTACCTAAATAAGCTCTCAAAACATGGTTCATTAATCTCATGAAAGTACTAGGTGAATTAGATAAACCAAAAGGCATAACTAACCATTCATACAAACCATATTTCGTTTTGAAGGCAGTCTTCCATTCATCTGCAGGCTTCATACGAATTTGATGATAACCACTCATAAGATCAATCTTTGTGAAATATTTTGCCACAGGCAATTCGTCCAACATGTCATCAAGTCTAGGAATGGGATGTCTATACTTCACAGTAATCTTGTTCACAGCCCTACAATCAAAACACATCCTCCAAGAACCATCTTTCTTGGGTACTAATAAGACTGGAACGGCACAAGGACTAAGGCTTTCGCGAACCAAGCCTTTCTCCAAAAGCTCTTCAACTTGTCTTTGCATCTCTTTTGCCTCCATAGGATTGCTCCTATATGCTGGCCGGTTTGGAATTGTAGAATCGGGTATGAAGTCAATTTGATGTTCAATCCCTCTTAATGGCGGCAAACCACTAGGAAGGTCTTCAGGAAACACATCCTCAAAATCCTGCAACAAAGACACAAAACTAGAAGGTAAAGAATCAAGAGATTCTTTACTGTCAGCAAGTAACGATTCTTTATACATAATAATGAGTACAGGCTGCCCTATATCTATCTCTCTTGCTCTTGCATAAAAAAGTATGTTTTGCTTTTTCTCCTTGCTTATTTTCTCTCACCAATGGGCCATTTATTTGTTTGCTTACTTTCTTTTGACTCTCGGCCTCTTTTCCCTTTCTGCACTCATTCACTTTATTATTTTCTCTTTCCCTACCCTTAGAATTACCCTTGGTGTTGAAGAAACATCATTGGCCGAATTTGAACCCCCTTGGTTCTTGCTGGCTGAAACTTCTTTCTCCCTCTCTAGCATCCTCTTTTGATCTTCATACACCTCTTGAGGTGATAATGGTGCTAGAACAACCTTCTTTCCTTCATAAGTAAAGGTATACTTATTAGAAAAGCCATCATGTTGTGCCCTTCTATCATGCTGCCATGGTCTTCCTAATAGCAAATGTCCAGCTTGCATTGGCACTACATCACACAAAACCTCATCTTTATACCACCCAATGGAGAATGGTACCTTGACTTGCTTCAACACTTTTACTTCCCCAGCGTCATTGAACCATTGCAACTTGTAAGGATTGGGATGTTTAAAACAAGTTAACCCCAATTTATCCACCATTGTAGTACTAGCAGCATTGGTACAACTTCCACCATCAATGATAAGTGTACAAACCTTACCATTCACCAAACACCTAGAGTGGAAAAGATTCTCCGTTTGATCCAAGCCTTCTTCCTTAACTTGAATATTCAAGGCTCTTCTAGTAACAAGCATCTCTCCATGTTCAGCATTCAAGACTTGATTCTCCCAAGCCTCTTCATCATATTCGACCCTATCACCACATTCGGCCTCCTCTTCTTCTTCATGTTCATATTCTGATTCAATTTCCCCTTCATGGGTAGCAATCATCACCCTCTTATTCGGACATTGAGAGGCAATGTGTCCACTTCCCAAACACTTGTAGCATTTAATTTCCCTACTTGGAGTAGGTCTAGAAGGTGTTTCCTTGGCTGTTTTTGCATCCCCATCATTTGGCTTCTTGAAATTAGGTTTGTAGGAAGAATTCTTTTGGAAAGAACCCTTGTAATCCCCTTTATAGGAACCTCCACTCGAACTTGAACCCTTGAAGTTTGAAAAATTTCCACTAGCTTTAGAGTAGCCAGTTTTTGAAATAGCTTTATTCTTCAATCTTCTCTCTATCTTCATGGCCTTTTGAACTAACTCTTCCATTGTGTTGAATTCATACATCTCCAATTCATTGGCTATGTTCAAATTCAATCCCCCAAGAAATCGTGACATCTTCTTGTCTTCATCTTCATCAATATTTGCCCTAGCCATGATCATCTCCATCTCTTTGTGGTACTCTTCCACACTTCTTCCACCTTGAACTAGTCTTGCTAGTCGATTGTACAAATCCCGAATGTAGTGAGATGGTACAAATCGGCTTCTCATTAGTTCTTTCAAGGTTGACCATTCAGGAATAGGCCTCATACCTTTTCCTCTTCTATTAGCTTTCAATTGATCCCACCAAAAGGTAGCATACCCTTTGAACTCTACGGCTGCCAAAACTGATTTCTTCTCTTCGGTGTAGTTATGGCATTCGAAAATCTGCTCAACTTTTCTATCCCATTCTATGAACTCTTCTGCATTGTTCTTCCCTTCAAAGGAAGGAATCTTCATCTTGATGGAAGTAAGGTCACCATCAGTGGTAGGTTGATTTCCACCTTCATCTTCATCTTCTACCCTTTCGGCTGCTTCTAGGGCTTCAAGATTTCCTTGCCCTTCTCTCCTAAGCACTCTTCTAGCTCGCATTATGGTATTTGGATGTGCGGCTGGCTGCCCTTGTTGCATTTGTTGTACTTGCCGTGCTGCATTCTCTTGCAATCTAGTATCCATCATCTCCATTCGACCAAGCATTGCTGCCAAAGTCTCATTAAGCCTAGCCAAGCTTTCGGCCATAGCTCCTTCTTTGCTAGTCTCTTCTCCTTTTCCAGCCATGTTAACAAACAAACAAACTCAAAGAAACAAGATTAGTAATAATCGAAATTCACTCAAGTGTTTAGAATTATTTCACTTTTCTTGTCTTCCTTGATTGCACTTCAGAACCAAGCTCACCAACCAACAATTGTCAAGTCGTTCAAGAAACTAGAACCTAAATCCTAGAACTAGATAGAAAACAAGACAAGTATCCGGAGGCAATGCAAGGTAATTTGCACTACACGATATAAAACCAAGTATCGACACAAGCAAATGATACTTAGCAATGTAATGGAATTAAAAGCTAGATAAAGAAATCAGAAACAATGAAGCCAATAAACAAGACAAATTTGGATATAATGAATCAAAAACAACCCACACTTGGCAAGCTGCTTTATGGACCTAATCAATTCTACCCAAAACGCTAGCTTCTAGACTCTAATTCCCACCTAAAACACTCAAATAATATGAATATTAAGGTCTGATTTTCGAATTCCAAAAGCCCCTCAAAAGGTGAAATTTTTCGCCCAAAAATTTTATTACTTCTCACCTACCTAGATCTAATCCTCAGCACCCAAATAGCAAGAATATCAAACAATTTTTGTTGAGGTGGTTTTGTACTCTTTTTTTTTTGCTTCCTCTCACTATCCCCTTGATTCGGGACTTAATTTACTCCCAAGAGCTTTTCAAAATCTGGACATAATTCGCAACCCCAAATTCACTCAAAATCAAATCGAAATCAAACTTGAACAAAAAAACTCTAGCTTTTGCTTTCTTTCAAGAACCCTAATCTTGGTTTCGAATCCAATTTAGATGCAAGGCTTAGGTTTCAAAATTCAATCAGACTCCTTTTCCTAGGTTTCGAATTACTCTTTGAACAATCTTTAGACTTTTTGAATTTTGATATATGACTCTTTTTCGAAAATTAAAGACTAAACTCTCTAAGAACCCTAAATCGTAGAAATTTAAAAGACCTAAATTAACAAACCCAAGAAAGACAAAGTAGATAAAAATTACCTTGTAGCAAGGCTCTGATACCAAATGACGCGGACCCTTAGCAACGATGGCAGCAAACCCAACGTATAACAATGGTAGAGAACTCCTTGAAACTTGATAATCACATCGTAAGGAACCCAATGCCTATAAAGAGACGCGAACTCACTATGATTGAAGGATTTAGTTGGTAAGAAGAAGGAAAACTCCACAACTCTTGTTGATAAGTAAACCTAATTCTTGATGCAAAGAAAGAATTAAAGAATCCACTCTAATCTCTCTCACACGAAAATTCACAAGAAGAACTTGTAGAAGAATTCGAAAATTTTTTATTAATTGTTGTATGTCAAATTTGGCCTAATAGTGCCCATAAATAAGGGTTACAAAATTCCTAATTGCATATGGAAAATTAAGACTAAAACATTCCTAATTGCATAAGGAAAACATTCCTAACGATGGCAGCAAACCCAACGTATAACAATGGTAGAGAACTCCTTGAAACTTGATAATCACCTCCTAAGGAACCCAACGCCTATAAAGAGACGCGAACTCACTATGATTGAAGGATTTAGTTGGTAAGAAGAAGGAAAACGCCACAACTCTTGTTGATAAGTAAACCTATTCTTGATGCAAAGAAAGAATTAAAGAATCCACTCTAATCTCTCTCACACGAAAATTCACAAGAAGAACTTGTAGAAGAATTCGAAAAATTTTTATAAATTGTTGTATGTCAAATTTAGCCTAATAGTGCCCTTAAATAAGGGTTACAAAATTCCTAATTGCATATGGAAAATTAAGACTAAAACATTCCTAATTGCATAAGGAAAACATTCCTAATTGCATAAGGAAAAACATTCCTAATTGCATAAGGAAAACATTCCTAATTGCATAAGGAAAACATTCCTAATTGCATAAGGAAAAACATTCCTAATTGCATAAGGAAAACATAAAGTAATCCTAATCCAATAAGGAAAATATAAAGTAATCCTAATCCAATAAGGAAAATATAAAGTAATCCTAATCCACTAAGGAAAATATAAAGTATGGAAACAACCAAACTAATCCCTTCAATATAAGAAACGCCCCACACTATTTGGGCTGTCCATGGGCCTTAAATTACTTCCCAAGGCTTTATATGAACCCCCATGGACCTTTCTTTAGCTAGCCTTTAGCTTCCACACTAAGCATCATAATCAGCTTTGGTGTGCCTTCTTTAAGCTCTATCTCCATCTTCTTAAATGATAATTCTTGAAGCTCTTTGGAAATCTCTTCTTGAATATGCAAAGCCATACTAGCTTGATATCTCTTTGCCTTGCTCCTAGTGATTGGTCCACTTGCTAGCTTCAAGGGATCCTTTCTTGCATCATGTTGTATGCTAGCAATCAGATCCTCATCACTTTCTTTGCATCAAGAATTAGGTTTACTTATAACCGAGAGTTGTGGTATTTTTCTTCTTCTTACCAACTAAATCCTTCAATCATAGTGAGTTTGTGTCTATTTATAGGTGTTGGGTTTCTTAGGAGGTGATTATCAAGTTTCAAGGAGTTCTCTACCATTGTTATATGTTGGGTTTGCTGCCATCTTTGCTAAGGGTCCGCGTCATTTGGTATCAGAGCCTTGCTACAAGGTAATTTTTATCTACTTTGTCTTTCTAGGGTTTGTTAATTTAGGTCTTTTAAGTTTCTGCGTTTTAGGGTTCTTAGAGAGTCTAGTCTTTAATTTTCGAAAAAAAGAGTCATATATCAAAATTCGAAAAGCCTAAAGATTGTTCAAAGAGAAATTCGAAACCTAGGAAAAGGAGTCTGATTGAATTTTGAAACCTAGGCCTTGCATCTGAATTGGATTCGAAACCAAGATTAGGGATCTTGAAAGAAAGCAAAAGCTAGAGTTTTTGTTCAAGTTTGATTTCAATTTTATTTTGAGTGAATCTGGGGTTGCGAATTAAGTCCAGATTTTGAAAAGTTCTTGGGAGTAAATTAAGTCCCGAATCAAGGGGATAGTGAGAGGAAGCAAAAAAAAAGAGTACAAAACCACCTCAACAAAAATTGTTTGATATTCTTGCTATTTGGGTGCTAAGGATCAGATCTAGGTGGGTTAGAAGTAATAAAATTTTTTTGGGCGAAAAATTTCACCTTTTGAGGGCCTTTTGGAATTCAAAAATCAGACCTAAATATTCATGTTATTTGAGTGTTATAGGTGGGAATTAGAGTCTAGAAGCTAGCGTTTTGGGTAGAATTGATTAGGTCCATAAAGCAGCTTGCCAAGTGTGGGTTGTTTTTGATTCATTATATCCAAATTTGTCTTGTTTATTGGCTTCATTGTTTCTGATTTCTTTATCTAGCTTTTAATTCCATTACATTGCTAAGTATTATTTGCTTGTGTCGATACTTGGTTTTATATCGTGTAGTGCAAATTACCTTGCATTGCCTCCGTATACTTGTCTTGTTTTCTATCTAGTTCTAGGATTTAGGTTCTAGTTTCTTGAACGACTTGACAATTGTTGGTTGGTGAGCTTGGTTCTGAAGTGCAATCAAGGAAGACAAGAAAAGTGAGGTAATTCTAAACACTTGAGTGAATTTCAATTATTACTAATCTTGTTTCTTTGAGTTTGTTTGTTTGTTAACATGGTTGGAAAAGGAGAAGAGACTAGCAAGGAAGGAGCTATGGCCGAAAGCTTGGCTAGGCTTAATGAGACTTTGGCAGCAATGCTTGGTCGAATGGAGATGATAGATGCTAGATTGCAAGAGAATGCAGCACGACAAGTGCAACAAGGGCAGCCAGCCGCACATCCAAATCCCATAATGCGAGCTAGAAGAGTGCTTAGGAGAGAAGGGCAAGGAAATCTTGAAGCCCTAGAAGCAGCCGAAAGGGTAGAAGATGAAGATGAAGGTGGAAATCAACCTACCACTGATGGTGACCTTACTTCCATCAAGATGAAGATTCCTTCCTTTGAAGGGAAGAACAATGCAGAAGAGTTCATAGAATGGGAGAGGAAAGTTGAGCAGATTTTCGAATGCCATAACTACACCGAAGAGAAGAAATCAGTTTTGGCAGTCGTAGACCTTTTGGTGGGATGAATTGAAAGCTAATAGAAGAGGGAAAGGTATGAAGCCTATTCCTGAATGGTCAACCTTGAAAGAACTAATGAGAAGCCGATTTGTACCATCTCACTACATTCGGGATTTGTACAATCGACTAGCAAGACTAGTTCAAGGTGGAATAAGTGTGGAAGAGTACCACAAAGAGATGGAGATGATCATGGCTAGGGCAAATATTGATGAAGATGAAGACAAGAAGATGTCACGATTTCTTGTGGGATTGAATTTGAACATGGCCAATGACTTGGAGATGTATGAATTCAACACAATGGAAGAGTTAGTTCAAAAGGCCATGAAGATAGAGAGAAGATGGAAGAATAAAGCTATTTCGAAAACTAGCTACTCTAAAACTAGTGGAAATTTTTCAAAATTCAAGGGTTCAAGTTCGAGTGGAGGTTCCTACAAAGGGGATTACAAGGGTTCTTTCCAAAAGAATTATTTCTACAATCCTAATTTCAAGAAGCCGAATGATGGGGATTCAAAAACAGCCAAGGAAACACCTTCTAGACCTACTCTAAGTAGGGAAATTAAATGCTACAAGTGTTTGGGAAGTGAACACATTGCTTCTCAATGTCCGAATAAGATGGTGATGATTGCAACCCATGAAGGGGAAATTGAATCATAATCTGAACATGAAGAAGAAGAGGAGGCCGAATGTGGTGATAGGGCAAAAATATGATGAAGAGGCTTGGGAGAATCAAGTCTTGAATGCTGAACATGGAGAGATGCTTGTTACTAGAAGAGCCTTGAATATTCAAGTCAAGGAAGAAGGCTTGGATCAAAGGGAGAATCTTTTCCACTCTAGGTGTTTGGTGAATGGTAAGGTTTGTACACTTATCATTGATGGTGGAAGTTGTACCAATGCTGCTAGTACCACAATGGTGGATAAATTGGGGTTAGCTTGTTTTAAACATCCCAATCCTTACAAGTTGCAATGGTTCAATGACGCTTGGGAAGTAAAAGTGTTGAAGCAAGTCAAGGTACCATTCTCCATTGGGTGGTATAAAGATGAGGTTTTTTGTGATGTAGTGACAATGCAAGCTGGACATTTGCTATTAGGAAGACCATGGCATCATGATAGAAGGGCACAACATGATGGCTTTTCTAATAAGTATACCTTTACTTATGAAGGAAAGAAGGTTGTTCTAGCACCATTATCACCTCAAGAGGTGTATGAAGATCAAAAGAGGATGCTAGAGAGGGAGAAAGAAGTTTTGGCCAACATGAACCAAGGGGGTTCAAATTTGGCCAATGATGTTTCTTCAACACCCAAGGTTAATTCTAAGGGTAGGGAGAGAGAAAATAATAAAGTGAGTGAGTGCATAAAGGGAAAAGAGGCTGAGAGTCAAAAGAAAGTAAGCAAACAAATAAATGGCCCATTGGTGAGAGAAAATAAGCAAGGAGAAAAAGCAAAACATACTTTTTATGCAAGAGCAAGAGAGATAGATATAGGGCAGCCTGTACTCATTATTATGTATAAAGAATCGTTACTTGCTGACAGTGAAGAATCTCTTGATTCTTTACCTTCTAGTTTTGTGTCTTTGTTGCAGAATTTTAAGGATGTGTTTCCTGAAGACCTTCCTAGTGGTTTGCCGCCATTAAGAGGGATTGAACATCAAATTAACTTCATACCTGGTTCTACAATTCCAAACCAGCCAGCATATAGGAGCAATCCTATGGAGACAAAAGAGATGCAAAGACAAGTTGAAGAGCTTTTGGAGTAAGGCTTGGTTCGCGAGAACCTTAGTCCTTATGCCATTCCAGTCTTATTAGTACCCAAGAAAGATGGTTCTTGGAGGATGTGTGTTGATTGTAGGGCTGTGAACAAGATTACTGTGAAGTATAGACATCCCATTCCTAGACTTGATGACATGTTGGACGAATTGCATGGGGCAAAATATTTCACAAAGATTGATCTTATGAGTGGTTATCATCAAATTCACATGAAGCCTGGAGATGAATGGAAGACTGCCTTCAAAACAAAATATGGTTTGTATGAATGGTTAGTTATGCCTTTTGGTTTATCTAATGCACCTAGTACTTTCATGAGATTAATGAACCATGTTTTGAGAGCTTATTTAGGTAAGTTTGTAGTAGTTTACTTTGATAATATTTTGATTTATAGCAAAACTGAGGAAGAACATGTTAAACATGTTAGGAAAGTGCTTGAAATCCTTAGGGAGCAAAACCTTTATGCTAAGCTTAAGAAGTGTTCTTTTTGTCTAGATAGGGTTGTTTTTCTTGGTTTTGTTATAAGTATGCAGGGAATTGAAGTTGATCAAGAGAAGGTGAAAGCTATCCAAGAGTGGCCGAATCTTTCAAGTGTGACAGAAGTGAGGAGTTTTCACGGATTGGCAAGCTTCTATAGGAGATTTGCCCCTAATTTCTCTACATTGGCAGCCCCCTTGACTAGCATAATCAAGAAAGAAGTGGGGTTCGTTTGGGGCAAGGAGCAACAAGAAGCATTTGATGCTTTGAAAGAGAAGCTTTCTACTACACCCATTTTAGCTTTACCTAACTTTGATTCTACTTTTGAAATTGAATGTGATGCTTCTGATGTAGGTATTGGAGCTACTTTGATGCAAGAGAAGAAGCCTATTGCATACTTTAGTGAAAAGCTTAATGGAGCAAAGCTGAATTATTCAACTTATGACAAGGAGCTATATGCTTTGGTGAGAGCATTGGAAGTATGGGAGCATTATTTGCTGCCCAAGGAATTCGTGATCCATTCATACCATTAATCATTGAAGCATTTGAGAGGGCAAGGCAAGTTGAATAAAAGACATGCATAATGGGTTGTGAAGATTGAGAAGTTTCCTTATGTGATCAAATACAAGCAAGGTAAAGACAATGTAGTGGCAGATGCACTTTCAAGGAGGTACGCTTTACTTAATGTTTTGAGTACTAAATTGCTTGGATTTGAATGTATAAAGGACTTATATGTTGGTGATTTTGATTTCGGCAATGTTTATGATGCTTGTGAGCATGGTGCTTTTAATTATTTCTATAGACATGATGGGTTTTTTGTTTAAGGGTTCGAAATTATGCATGCCTAGATGTTCTATGAGAGATTTGTTAGTATTAGAATCACATTGTGGGGCTTTGATGGGGCATTTTGGAGTTGATAAGACTTTAGACATGCTGAATGAACACTTTTATTGGCCGAATATGAAAAGGGATGTAATTCGGATTTGTAAGGCTTGTTTGGCTTGTAGGCAAGCTAAGTCTAAGTCTATGCCTCATGGTTTGTATATGCCATTACCCGTTCCTAGTTCTCCTTGGATGGACATTAGTATGTACTTTGTTTTAGGATTACCAAGGACTAAGAGGGGGAGAGATAGTATTGTGGAACAACCAGCACACCGCAAGGATGAGCAAGGCCTAGGACGTGAGGACCAAGTTGAGGAGATCATCAATCCAATTATTCTGCCACAAGGTCCTATAACTAGATCGCGAGCCAAAAAGATTCAGCAAGCACTAATTTGCCATTTGCAAGATTTGGTGAATTTGGCTAACTATGGTTTGCAAGGAATTACAAGCTTGGAGACAAGACCAAAGGAAGTCAATTACAACTTGCTACAAGTTGTAATTCACGAATGAGGCTTGTATTAAGGCCCACTAGTTATGTATTACGGCCCACTAGTTATGCTCATTTAAAAAGTAAGGGCCCTGTTTGTTTGGTATTAAATTAGGACTTTGATTACTTTATTATTTCTTAAAATTTGATTAGAAAGCCAAACGCTACTTAATAACCCTAATTAGGGTTTAGCTATTTATATCTCATTTAGGGTTGTAAGCCATCTTAGTATTGAAGTTTTGGACAAATTTATTAACCTAAAGCCGAATTGCTTTTATCTTTGTGTTCTTGCTTGAATACATGCTTCAGAAACATTCAAGTAGTTTGATCAACTTTCCTGTGGAGTGTTTCGAATATGGGATTTAGGAACTGACTTGTTTCGAAATCTTGGATCTTTGATCAATTCAAGGTAATCTGAAATCTAACCTAATCCTTGGGGGTTGTACCGAATTCGACTAGGGGTTTTCAAGTTAATGTTGTGGGGGTTCGAAATCAAGGGGTTCTCAGGCTTATTCTTGGAGGTTCCGTATCATTTGGTATCAGAGCCTACGCTCTAGATCAGGTTTTATCCCTTCTAATTCATTTTCGTTTCTTCTTTTGTTATTTGCATTTTTGTTGCTTTGTTTCAATTGTTCAATTCGTTCTCTTGTTTTCCTTGTTCCTCTGAATTGTTTTCTTTGTGGGTTATTTTCGTTTTCGTTTTCTTCAACTGCTATTTGCGTTTTTGTTTCCTTTGTCGGTTACTTTCGTTTTCGTTTCTTCTCTTGTTAGTTTCGTTTTGTTTCTTTGTTATTGATCCTTGAATCATTTTCGTTTTTCTTTCAAAGTCGAAAATTCAAAAAAAAAATTCCGTTAGGGTTCTAATTTAGTTTTCGTTTTGTGTTTAGAGTCTTATTTCAATTTCGAATTCAGTTTGCCTTTTTAGTCCAAATCGTTTTTTTTCTTTTTCTGAAATTGGGTTGGTTGATTTGTTCCAAATTGGTTTGTTCTATCTATTCCGAATTGGATTTGCTCTATTGTGGATTTCCGAATTGGGAATTTAGGTTGCTTTGTTCAAATTTGAAATTGTGTTCTTGATTGTTGATTCGAAATTTGTTGATTCGAAAGTGTTTTAAATCCGAATCTTATTCTTGTTAATCATTCTGATTCTGTTTCGAATTTCCAAGAAAGTGTTTCAAACAAGTTTCAAAAGGAAAGCTGAATTGGTCTAAAGGAAGTCTTGATTATTTATTCTGTTCCAATTTCGAGTTTCAAAAGGAAGTCCTCTAAATTGATCTTGTTCTTGTTACCTGATTGGAAAAAAATTTCATGTGGTGTGAACTAGGGTTGCCCTTCAAAAGAGATAGTGAGAGGGAGCAAAAAAAAAAAGAGTATAAAATCACTTCAAGAAAAATTTTTCGTTTTCCTTGTTATTTAGGTGCTAAGTGTCGAATCTAGGTGGGTTAGACGTAACTGAATTTTTTTTCTCACGAAATTTCAGATTTTGGGATGCTACACACGGAAGGCTATTTGAGTTGTTTCATAAAGTGTGATTCACCTAAGAACGTAAAAGATATCAGCTTGAGAGGTGTGAGCTGAACCGTGAGTGATTTCATATATTGAGTGAAACACGAGAGACCAACCTTCATCTATTGAGTGTAAACACGTGAGGGAGTGTTGTGAGGTCTTTTATTTGTTTTGTGCTAACCTTTTATTGCAGGAAAAATGTCTGGCCAAGATGACAGTGACAGGGGTGTTCCGATTGATCCAGCTCGATTGCGTGAGGCGCAGCAAGCTGAATTTACACATTTATACCGCACTATGGAGAACATAACAGAAACATTGGAGCGCATGGATTTGAGGTTGCAGAGTGTTGAAAGAGCCACACCGGAGCGCATTGAGAGGCAAAGAGGTGGCAGAAATCGAATGCAACATCCTGAACTTTTGGAAGATGACAATGAGCTTGAGGAGGATATTGCAAGTCTGTTGGAGAAGCTCTACATAGAGGTGGAGGTAGAGGAGGACGTGGTGCTGGTAGAGGTAGAGGAAGGATGAATAATAATCCTTTCTATGGTAGAAATCATGGTGATGATGAAGTCGTTGATAGGAGCTTGGGAAGCATCAAGCTGAAAATTCCTAATTTTCGTGGTAAATCCGATCCAGAAGCTTATTTGCAATGGGAGAAGTAGGTTGACCTCATATTTGATTGCCATCGATGTACTGAGGAAAAGAAGGTCAAGCTTATTGTTACTCAATTTACAGATTATGCTATAGCTTGGTGGGATCAGTTAGTGACTAGTAGAAGAAGGAATTTGGAGTATCCTATTGAGACTTGGGCTGATCTTAAATCAGTCATGAGGAAGAGGTTTGTACCTAGACATTTCCATAGGGAAATCATGCAGAGACTTCAGGTTCTCAAGCAAGGAAGTAAAAGTGTTGATGACTACTACAAAGAGATGGAGATGTTGATGACTAGAGCTAAACTAGATGACGATGTAAAGGCTACTATGGCACGTTTCTTGGCTGGTTTGAATTCGGATATTGCTGACCAGGTTGATTTGCAGCCATATGTGGAGTTAAAAGAGATGGTGCATATTGCCATCAAGGTGGAAAAACAACTCCAAGGAAGAAGACCATCAAGGTATTATTCAAAACCTATTTCCAATTCTTTTTCTCCTTGGAATAGGGAAGGAAGGCGTGATTACAAGGGAAGAAACAAGGCTGGTCAAGATAGTGGGAAAGTGAAGGCTGAATCAAGTTCTAAAGACAAGTCCAAAGTTGAACAACCTAAGCTGCGAAATTGAGATATTAAGTGTTGGAAGTGCCAAGGTGTGGGACATATCAGCAAAGAATGTCCAAACAAGAGAGTTATGACCATGAGAAATGGTAAGATAGTGACTGATGAAGAGGAAGACGACAATGAGAGTGATGATGGTGAGATGCCAGCATTGGAAAGTTGTAGTGATGGGAGCATTGAAGAACCAATTAAGGGTGACTTGCTAGTTACTAGGCGTGCTCTTAATATGCAATTGAAGGAGGAAAACCATGAAGAACAACGAGACAACTTGTTCCATACAAGGTGTCACGTTCAAGGCAAGGCTTGTAGTATGATTGTGGATGGTGGAAGCTGTACCAATGTGGTAAGTACATTTTTGGTTGACCGATTGGGGCTGCCTATGAAACTTCACCCACATCCTTACAAACTTCAGTGGCTGAATGATTGTGGAGAGGTTAAGGTAAATCGACAATCTATCATTTCTTTTTCCATTGGTAAGTATCATGATGAGGTGTTATGTGATGTGGTGCCAATGCATGCTGGAGAGATTCTACTTGGACGTCCATGGCAGTATGATAGGCGAAATGGATATCTCAATCGGTATTCATTCACTAAGGATGGACGAAAGACAATTCTGACACCACTCTCTCCAAAAGAAGTGTATGAAGACCAATGTAAAATGGAAAGAATGAGACTTGAATTTGAAAAGAAAGAAAGAGAGAGTGACAAAAAAATGAGTGACAAAAAAATGAGTGAAAAAAATCAGATTGCAAATGAAAAGAAAGAGAGAAAAGAAAAATCAAAACAAATTCAGTTTGAGAAAAATAGAGAAGGAGAGAAGAATGTGAGTTTGTTAGCTAGTACAAGTGAGGTTAAACATGCTTTTTACACCAAACAGCCTATGTTTGTGCTTTTGTGCAAAGAGGCTCGTTTAGATACTACTGTTTCTAACCAATCTTTGCCTAGTGTGTTTGTTGATCTTTTGCAGGAATATGCAGATTTGTTTCCCGAAGAAATGCCTGATGAATTGCCGCCAATCAGAGGCATAGAGCATCAAATTGATTTCATTCCTAGAGCTTCCATTCCCAATAGGCCAGCGTATCGAGCTAATCCTTTTGAGACAAAGGAAATACAAAAGCAAGTGGAGGAATTGCTAGCTAAGGGATATGTGAGGGAAAGCTTGAGTCCTTGTTCAGTTCCTGTTATTCTTGTGCCAAAGAAGGATGGGACGTGGAGGATGTGCGTGGATTGCAGAGCCATCAATAAAATCACTGTAAAGTATCATCATCCTATTCCTAGACTAGATGATATGCTTGATGAATTACATGGTTCTTGTTTGTTCACCAAAATTGATTTGAAATCTGGTTATTATCAAATTAGAATGAGTGTGGGTGATGAGTGGAAAACAGCATTTAAGACTAAATATGGGCTGTATGAGTGGTTGGTTATGCCGTTTGGTCTTACTAATGCACCTAGCACATTCATGCGTTTGATGAATCATGTGTTGCGTGAGCACTTGGGTAAATTTGTTGTTGTTTACTTTGATGATATTCTTGTTTACTCTAAGTGTTTGGATGATCATGTCATACATGTGCATCTTGTGTTAGACATTCTTAGGCGTGAGAAGTTGTATGCCAACCTTAAGAAGTGTAGTTTTTGCATGGATAAGGTTCATTTTCTTGGTTTTGTGGTGTCTAGTCAAGGTATTGAGGTTGATGAGGAAAAGGTAAAGGCTATTAGGGACTGGCCGAAACCTAAGAATGCTAATGAGGTGAGGAGTTTTCATGGACTTGCTGGTTTCTATAGGAGATTCATTAGAAATTTTAGTACTATAGCTGCACCTTTGAATGAGTTAGTTAAGAAAAATGTCAGTTTTGTTTGGGGAGATGCACAAGAACATGCATTTAATGAACTTAAGGATAACTTGTGTAATGCACCCTTGCTTGCTTTGCCTAATTTTGATAAGACTTTTGAGATTGAATGTGATGCAAGTGGCATAGGAATTGGAGCTGTTTTTGATGCAAGAAAGGATCCCTTGAAGCTAGCAAGTGGACCAATCACTAGGAGCAAGGCAAAGAGATATCAAGTTAGTATGGCTTTGCATATTCAAGAAGAGATTTCCAAAGAGCTTCAAGAATTATCATTCAAGAAGATGGAGATAGAGCTTGAAGAAGACACACCAAAGCTGATTATGATGCTTAGTGTGGAAGCTAAAGGCTAGCTAAAGAAAGGTCCAACGTGCAAGAAAGGTCCATGGGGGTTCATATAAAGCCTTGGAAAGTAATTTAAGGCCCATGGACAGCCCAAATAGTGTGGGGCGTTTCTTATGTTGAAGGGATTAGTTTGGTTGTTTCCATACTTTATATTTTCCTTAGTGGATTAGGATTTTGCTTCCATACTTTATATTTTCCTTAGTGGATTAGGATTTTGTTTCCATACTTAATGTTTTCCTTATGCAATTAGGAATGTTTTCCTTATGCAATTAGGAATGTTTTAGTCTTAATTTTCCATATGCAATTAGGAATTTTGTAACCCTTATTTAAGGGCACTATTAGGCCGAATTTCATATACAACAATTAATAAAAATTTTTGAATTCTTGTACAAGTTCTTCTTGTGAATTTTCGTGTGAGAGAGATTAGAGTGGATTCTTTAATTCTTTCTTTGCATCAAGAATTAGGTTTACTTATCAACAAGAGTTGTGGCATTTTCCTTCTTCTTACCAACTAAATCCTTCAATCATACTGAGTTCGCGTCTCTTTATAGACGTTGGGTTCCTTAGGAGGTGATTATCAAGTTTCAAGGAGTTCTCTACCATTGTTATACGTTGGGTTTGCTGCCATCATTGCTAAGGGTCCGCGTCATTTGGTATCAGAGCCTTGCTACAAGGTAATTTTTATCTACTTTGTCTTTCTAGGGTTTGTTAATTTAGGTCTTTTAAATTTCTGCATTTTAGGGTTCTTAGAGAGTCTAGCCTTTAATTTTCAAAAAAAAGTCCTATATCAATTCTGATCAAGGCCGAATTGAAGGAGGGTATTCTTAAGGTGAAAACGAAACCTAGGAAAGGATTCTTGGAGAATTTTGAAACCAAGAATTAGGGTTCTTGAAAGAAAGCAAAAGCTAGAGTTTGTGTTCAAGTTTGATTTCGTTTTGGTCTTGAGTGAATCTGGGATTGCGAATTAAGTCCAGATTTCGAAAAGTCCTTGGAAGTAAATTAAGTCCCAAATCAAGGGAATAGTGAGAGGAAGCAAAAAAAAAAGAGTACAAAACCACCTCAATAAAAATTGTTTGATATTCTTCTATTTTGGTGCTAAGGATAAGATCTAGGTGGGTGAGAAGTAATAAAATTTTTGGGCGAAAAATTTCACCTTTTGAGGGCTTTTAGAATTCAAAAATCAGACCTTAATATTCATATTATTTGAGTGTTTTAGGTGGGAATTAGAGTCTAGAAGCTAGCATTTTGGGTAGAATTGATTAGGTCCACAAAGCAGCTTGCCAAGTGTGGGTTGTTTTTGATTCATTATATCCTAATTTGTCTTGTTTATTGGCTTCATTGTTTCTGATTTCTTTATCTAGCTTTTAATTCCATTACATTGCTAAGTATCATTTGCTTGTGTCGATACTTGGTTCTATATCGTGTAGTGCAAATTACCTTGCATTGCCTCCGGATACTTGTCTTGTTTTCTATCTAGTTCTAGGATTTAGGTTCTAGTTTCTTGAACGACTTGACAATTGTTGGTTGGTGAGCTTGGTTCTGAAGTGCAATCAAGGAAGACAAGAAAAGTGAGGTAATTCTAAACACTTGAGTGAATTTTGATTATTACTAATCTTGTTTCTTTGAGTTTGTTTGTTTGTTAACATGGCTGGAAAAGGAGAAGAGACTAGCAAAGAAGGAGCTATGGCTGAAAGCTTGGCTAGGCTTAATGAGACTTTGGCAGCAATGCTTAGTCGAATCGAGATGATGGATACTAGATTGCAAGATAATGCAGCATGACAAGCACAACAAATTCGGCAAGTGCAACAAGGGCAGCCAGCCGCACATCCAAATCCCATAATGCGAGCTAGAAGAGTGCTTAGGAGAGAAGGGCAAGGAAATCTTGAAGCCCTAGAAGCAGCCGAAAGGGTAGAAGATGAAGATGAAGGTGGAAATCAACCTACCACTGATGGTGACCTTACTTCCATCAAGATGAAGATTCCTTCCTTTGAAGGGAAGAACAATGCAGAAGAGTTCATAGAATGGGAGAGGAAAGTTGAGCAGATTTTTGAATGCCATAACTACACCGAAGGGAAGAAATCAGTTTTGGCAACCGTAGAGTTCAAAGGGTATGCTACCTTTTGGTGGGATCAATTGAAAGCTAATAGAAGAGGGAAAGGTATGAGGCCTATTCCTGAATGGTCAACCTTGAAAGAACTAATGAGAAGCCGATTTGTACCATCTCATTACATTCGGGATTTGTACAATCGACTAGCAAGACTAGTTCAAGGTGGAAGAAGTGTGGAAGAGTACCACAAAGAGATGGAGATAATCATGGCTAGGGAAAATATTGATGAAGATGAAGACAAGAAGATGTCACGATTTCTTGGGGGATTGAACTTGAACATAGCCAATGAATTGGTGATGTATGAATTCAACACAATGGAAGAGTTAGTTCAAAAGTCCATGAAGATAGAGAGAAGATTGAAGAATAAAGTTATTTCAAAAACTAGCTACTCTAAAGCTTGTGGAAAATTTTCAAACTTCAAGGGTTCAAGTTCGAGTGGAGGTTCCTACAAAGGGGATTGCAAGGGTTCTTTCCAAAAGAATTCTTCTTACAGTCCTAATTTTAAGAAGCCGAATGATGGGGATGCAAAAACAGCCAAGGAAACACCTTCTAGACCTACTCCAAGTAGGGAAATTAAATGCTACAAGTGTTTGGGAAGTGAACACATTGCTTCTCAATGTCCGAATAAGAGGGTGATGATTGCTACCCATGAAGGGGAAATTGAATCAGAATCTGAACATGAAGAAGAAGAGGAGGCCGAATGTGGTGATAGGGCCGAATATGATGAAGAGGCTTGGGAGAATCAAGTCTTGAATGCTGAACATGGAGAGATGCTTGTTACTAGAAGAGCCTTGAATATTCAAGTCAAGGAAGAAGGCTTGGATCAAAGGGAGAATCTTTTCCACTCTAGGTGTTTGGTGAATGGTAAGGTTTGTACACTTATCATTGATGGTGGAAGTTGTACCAATGCTGCTAGTACTAGAATGGTGGATAAATTGGGATTAGCTTGTTTTAAACATCCCAATCCTTACAAATTGCAATGGTTCAATGACGCGGACCCTTAGCAATGATGGCAGCAAACCCAACGTATAACAATAGTAGAGAACTCCTTGAAACTTGATAATCACCTCCTAAGGAACCCAACGCCTATAAAGAGACAAGAACTCACTATGATTGAAGGATTTAGTTGGTAAGAAGAAGGAAAACGCCACAACTCTTGTTAATAAGTAAACCTAATTCTTGATGCAAAGAAAGAATTAAAGAATCCACCCTAATCTCTCTCACACGAAAATTCACAAGAAGAACTTGTAGAAGAATTCAAAAATTTTTATTAATTGTTGTATATGAAATTCGGCCTAATAGTGCCCTTAAATAAGGGTTACAAAATTCCTAATTGCATATGGAAAATTAAGACTAAAACATTCCTAATTGCATATGGAAAATTATGACTAAAACATTCCTAATTGCATAAGGAAAACATTCCTAATTGCATAAGGAAAACATTAAGTACGGAAACAAAATCCTAATCTACTAAGGAAAATATAAAGTATGGAAACAAAATCCTAATCCACTAAGGAAAATATAAAGTATGGAAACAACCAAACTAATCCCTTCAACATAAGAAACGCCCTACACTATTTGGGTTGTCCATGGGCCTTAAATTACTTCCCAAGGCTTTATATGAACCCCCATGGACCTTTCTTGCACGTTGGACCTTTCTTTAGCTAGCCTTTAGCTTCCACACTAAGCATCATAATCAGCTTTGGTGTGCCTTCTTCAAGCTCTATCTCCATCTTCTTGAATGATAATTCTTGAAACTCTTTGGAAATCTCTTCTTGAATATGCAAAGCCATACTAGCTTGATATCTCTTTGCCTTGCTCCTAGTAATTGGTCCACTTGCTAGCTTCAAGGGATCCTTTCTTGCCAACGTGTTTCATTCTTGTTTCCCACTTTTAATCACTTTTCAGAGCAAGTTTATGGTCAAACTGACTTTGATCTGGTCAGTTCGGGCTCGGCACGGTCAATCTTATCTCTATCCGGTCGTGCTCTCCATTTTTTTTTTGACAAAAGTTCTTCAATAACTAGTACACATGGCATTCAATAATTAAGTGGATAAGTAACAGCTATAATTTTCAAAGCTCGTTCCACTAGTCTGGTCGGGACAAGTTTGGTCCGGTCATTCTTATTCTGGTATGCTGAGATTTTGGGAGTATTAGCGGTCGTGAACTCCACTGGAACTTTGTAGTTGGGGCAATACTTTTTGGAAGTTTTGTTGTTAAAAACATATATTTGCAGTGCACATTGGATATGTTTTGAATATTTTATAAAATGATGAATATTTTGAAAGTTGTGAAAAGTTTGGGAGGAATATTGGAGTTTATTTTTATAAATATTTAATAGTGAAATTTCATTTGCAGGTTATGTGTTTGATGAGTTGGGAATTTATCAAAATTACAGATAAAACTCTAGCTAAATTTTCCTAGAGAATTTTCTTTTATAATTTATAAAGTTATTTTTAATACTAAAATGAGGGTTTCTAAATGTAATTACTACAATACCTTTGTATCCTTAATATATATTTTACATATGCAAGGTATACTTATTATAAATGTTTAGGGTATACGGGTGTTATAATTAATTTTATTAACTTTATAATTCTAGCCAATTATTCTATTCTTCAATGGATTATGGGTCTTTGCCCTCAAAATGGATCTTCATCCTTGGGCATTGGGTCTTTACTCTTCAAAATGGATCTCCATCCTTTGGACATCGGGTCTTCACCCTTCAAAAATAGATCTCCATCCTTTGGACATCGGGTCTTCACCCTTCAAAAATGGAACTTGATCCTTTGGACATCGAGTCTTCACCCTTCAAAATGGATCTTCATCCTTTGGACATCGGTCTTGCATTGACTTCAGCTCTTCTAACTAGATTGATCTTTTGTCTTTTGCACCTTCATTCATTTGAGAGTTCTAATTTTCTTCTTGTTCTATTCTTTTTGTTCTTGCATTTGCAAAAACATTCAGCTTTTTTTAGCTAGTCCTCATAACCTCTTTTTGCTCCCTACATGGTAAAATATTAAAAGTGAGTCTAAAATATTTTCTACATGCATAAACTCAAAAATTAAAAAGAGGAAGTTTTTCCCCTGCATAGGCTCAAACCAATGATTTTTCCCATGCAAGCTCTAATTGATGTTTGTGTATTGTCTGGTTCATTGTACAAGTATGCATCTACATTTTTGTAAAGTGACTGGATCATTCTCATGTAATGGGTCTGTAAGGAATACCATACTTTCACTCAAGGTATGGAGAACGAGCATGGCATAACTACTCATAGCCTTGTACCTTTTGGTATATACTTGCTATGGGAACCTGAGTTTTTCAATGCAAAGACTAAAGCTCATGTAATTGGTCTAGTTACTTTTATTAGGTATTTACCCTAAATGCTTGTTGTTTGACTATGGTTAATTTATCTTGGTTTAAATCATGGCTTATTTGGTTTGTTCTTTTTCTACTATGGCCTACCTATATTGTAAGCTCAAAAATAATTTTTTCCTTTAAAAGGCCAAAATCTCAAATTTTCAAATCTTTCAAGATGGGTCAAAAATCTTTTCTACCTTATAGCTCAAGAGCTTTGAAACAAAATTATTTTTCGATTACAAAAGAGCTTACAAATATTTAGGTCAATTATGGAAATAACAAAAATCAATTGTGAGCCTAGCTTATGCCAAGAACTACTAATCATGGGCTTGTTTTTGGCATGAATCATTAGTTACTTTTTCAAGTGAGAAATCTATTTATAATAAACCTCTTAATTTAATTTTAGTCCAATATAGTATAAAAGTTATATTAATTTATTGGATGGATTAAAGCCTAATTAACGAAAATTATCATAAACTGATTTCCATGTTTGAAAATATAACTATTGGTTAAAATCATTCGAGGGAATTTTTCGAGAATAAAATATCTCATGTTGGTATTTTGTTGACTAAATACTTAGGAAAAGAGGCTCGCCATTCGTGTGTGGAGGTTATAAGGTTGGAAGGATGTCCTAATTACCTGTGTTCATTTGTTGTTTGTGCATACATGCATACATGCATACTCACATTGCATAACATATCATTGATCATTTCTGACTCACAGATCTAGAGAACAATAGTTTAAAAGCGTATGACAACCCAACCTATGCCAGTGATGTAGAATCCAGCAGCGGCACAATTATCTTCTCACCGAAAGCAATGGATCCCAAACAAATTCGAAGGATGATGGATGACGCCCTCAATGCCAAGATGGAAGAGTTGAAGGAGGCCCTGGCTGAGACTGAGGAACCAACTGACTGCACTGTTGGGGAACACCACTTAAGCATCTGCCAATACAAAGAAACTAGAAGATAAGGGAAAGGCTAAGATAGTCAAAGTGGCCTTTGATGAAGACAAAGAAGCTATGGATGATGATGACTGGGAACAGTACTACCAAGATCAACAAGAGGACAAGAAATAAAAGAAGACTTCAGAAAACAAAGTTGAATCCACTGATGTCAAGAAGATGATTGCTGATCTAGAAAAGAAATTTGAAAAGAAGCTGAAAACTGAAGAAATGTTAGAGGTCTACAAGTTGTTTGAGCTAGATGAAGAGGTCTCGTATAGATTCAAGATGCCCTTCTTTGCCAAGTTTGATGGAATTAGAAATCCTTATCTCCATGTGAAGCAGTATATAACTGCTATGCAGTCTGTTCGAGCTACTAAGGCTCAAACTCTAACATACTTCATGCTCTCATTGGACCCTGTTGTCTAAAACTGGTTCAACATCTTGGAGAATGATATTCAAAAGAGCCGGGATTTACTATACAAGGCCTTCATTCAAAAATATGGGTATAATGCTAAATTAGAGGTTACTTTAATGGAAGCTAAGTCCATTAGATAAAGGCCAAATGTGAACATTGTGGACTATGTGAAGAGGTGGAGAAATAAGGCTGCATTCTTTAAGAGGAGGCTCGATGAATCGGATCAGATTAGGATGATTGTGAGAGGGGTGTTTCCTAGTATTCGTGAAAGGATGTCTCATACACTCATCTGGGATTTCAAAGACCTATTGTAAGTTGGTTTGCAGATTGAAGAGTGGGAACAGAAGAAGAATCACTTTTTGGCAAGAAGGAATGAGAAAGAGAACTATCAGTCCAATAATCAGAGCACACAAAAGGAAGTTGATGTTAATGCAATGGGTCAAGGAGGAAGTTTTCAAAATTAGGGAAGCTGCTGTCTTGGGTACTCACAATAAGCTACAAAAGAAGGGATTGTTACAACCCTTGACACCTTATCCCTTGCCTAATCCTCTTCCACCTAACTTTGATAGTAAGGCATTCTGTCAAATCCATCAAATGCAAGGGCACGAGATGAACAAATGTTTGAGGTTGAGGCATAAGATTCAAAATTTAATTAATAGTGGAAAGCTGCTTGAACCCAACAAGCCTAGTACCAAGGACAATCCATTACCAAGGTTCAGTAGAGTACCACCACCGGCAACCTGCATGATTAGAGGAGGTTTGCATGAAAACTTTGTCATGTCTTCTTTCCAAGATGTAGATGGAGAGACAACTAAAAAAGAAGTGGTGTTTGGCAAGATTGAAAAAGTTATGGTTGGTAAAGAAGTAACAATCTATGTTGTTGGCGAGCTGAAGAAGGAAGAGTGGACCTGGTCCAAGCCCGAAGAAGATGAAGTTATGAACACCCGATCAGGTAAGCCTTATGCAAGGCCACCACCAAAAGAAGTAGAAGTCAATAAGGAAAGGAAGCAGAAGTTGGAAACAACGAAGAAGAAGATGACACATTCCTTAAGCAATTGAAAAGGACCCAAGCAAGTGTTAGTATTTGGGATTTATTGGCCACATCCAAGAAGCACTGTGAAACTATGCAGAGGCTTTAGCTAACATACAAATTTCCACTTCTATAACACCAGATGAGCTGGTTAATTTTGTGAAAGTTGAAGGGGTGATTGTGAACGGAGATTTTTGCCCCACTGCCATGTGGAATGGTTATTGCATCATCAACACTATTAGGCTCAGGCCTTAGAGAGCACGGGCCTAAACCGGAGAAAATGGAGTCACCACCGGGACGGGCCAGGAAAAAGAAAGAGGTGGATGACTCGATTCTTAAGGAATCCCTAACCCCCTATGGGGTTCGGAAAGTTGGGTACGTGTGGGGAAGGTGAGAATGATCCAGCACTCCCACAACGCCTGGTTCATTAGAACCGACCTCCTTTTTAGGTCTTAATATTATAAAATTTTTAACTTTAATGATATTATCGCTACTACATGCAATCATTAAAATAAAGCATCATTGTTTTAAAATCAAAGCAATGTTCAAACAAAACAAATAAATGGACACCCATCCGAGGATAAAAACATGTCCTTACATCATCTAATTGTCTATGATTAATAGGATATCCACCAAAAAGTGGAAACATATCCTTTACATTGATCCAAAACTTAAAATAAACTAAGTTACATGAAACTTAATCAATTGAGGTACCCAATCATGGAAACATTCCTCTTCCAATTCCTTGAAACTAAAAATAAATCAAATAACAAATATTCGAGTATTCATCATAAAATCAAATAAAAATAAACTATTTATTAAGACATGTAATAAATCATGCATCTAAACTTAAATAAAGCAATAAAAATATAAATTTATGTTTACATCTTGAATTAGGGTTTCTTGAACAAAATTAGGGTTTTAAACTTTTGTGAAAACAATATTAGGGTTAGGGGTTTGATAAATATTTGATCACTGTATAAACCCTAATAACTCTTTAATATTGATATTGATATGAGACATGGCTATTAAATATATTTCCACAATGCATATAAATTGATAAATGTTATCAAATAAAACTTATCAGATATGGTTAAACTAAACCATAGATATGAAATTCATAATTTTAGTAAACAAAAGTTGTTATGATTTTGGAGAGTTTAGAAGATTGTACATGCATTTGAAGGTTCCACCAAATTTAAATTATTTGAATCAAGCTTGGATGGATATATGTTACTGCCTGAATCAAAGTTATTTCTTCGGTTGAACTTTGGCAATTTGGTAATTGCCTTGAACTGCCTTGAAAAATATTACTGACCTTTTTTTTTTATTTATTTATCAATTCTTATCTCTGTTACTCCTCCTTTTCTATGTTCCTCTCTCTCTATTTGATAATTAGAGTTTTATAAACTGCTCTCATCTCTCTTTTCTTTACTGCCTGAAATTGCTCCAGTTCAAAAGTCGAAAACTTGCTAATAGCTGCTCCAGTTAAAAGTTCCTCATAGTTGCTGCCTCTTTTCTAGGTTTTTAACGTTTGTATATATAAGAGCATGCATGCATTAGATTAAACATCATGGGAGTTTTCAATTTAAAAAATGGATTCTCTCTGATGTATATTGAATTAAAACTTGAATTCATAAGAAACTGATACCATATCGGACTCAAACCAAGCAAACCGAGACCATCTCAAAGTCAAACCAATTAAAATTGAGATAAAACAATTTTAATTCGTCAAAATATAGGTCTATATTGAATTGGGAAGGCCCTAATTCGATATGGAGCCTATCCCATATCGAATTGGTGTTCCAATTCGATATGGGATCTTAAGATAGTATTCCAATTCGATATGGGAACTTAATCTTAAGATCCCATATCAAATTGGAAGTCCAATTCGATATGGAACTTATCCCATATAGAATTGAGACTTCTAATTCAATATAGGACCTTAACTTAAGATCCCATATCGAATTGGAAGGGTCGATTTAACTTTAACACACCACCAAATGTCCTAACATCGAATTAGATCCAATCGAATCTTTAAAACAAACCTCTTTAGGGTTTTAAAGGTTCAACCATTATACCATCTAATCAAAAGATTTATGACTCAGGCAACGGACTAGTCAGGACCAAAATCAAGGATCTACAGTTTGCCCCCTACTTGAAAATCTGAGACTTCAGTAGAAGAGAGTGAAAAGCAACATGATTTTGAGCTGATTTTGGATGAGGATGGGTTCTTGGCCCAAGGTTGAAGTAGGTTTAGGTTCTGGACCCGAAATGAGTTCTGAACTAAAAAAAAAAAATTAGGTTCTTGACCCTAAATGAGTTTTAGACTTGAAAATGATTTGGGTTCTGGACTCGGGTGAGTTCTAGACTAAAAAAATGATTTGGTTTGGGTACTTGCATCTGAGAGTGAATTTTTGGGTTCTCGACCTTAAAATAGATTTTGGATTCTCGATTTGAGACTCGATTTTGGGTTCTCGACCCTAAACTAGATTCTGGGTTCTTAACCTGAGACTATATTTTGGGTTATTGGCCTAAGACTGAACTTGGGTTCTCAACCCTCAGACTGGATTGGGTTCTCGACCTAAGATTGAATTTTGGATTCTTGACCCAAAACTGGATTTGGATGCTTGATCCTAAATTGGATTTTAGGTTCTCAATCCGAAACTGAATTTGGGTTCTCGACCTGAAACTGGATTTGAGTTCTTTATCCGAAACTGGATTTGCATGCTCGATCCTAAACTATATTTGTGTGCTCGATCCAATAATGGATTTTGGGTGCTCGATCCAACACTAGATTTTGGGTGCTCGACCCAAAACTGGATTTGGGTTCTCGACCCAAAATTAGATTTTGATTGCTTGACCCAATACTGAATTTTGGATGCCTAACCTGAAACTGGATTTTGGGTGCCCGACCCAAAACTGATTTGGGATTTCAACTCAAAACTGGATTTGAATTCTCGATCCAAGACTGGATTGGGTACTTGGACCCAAGACTGAATTTGACTAATCTTTTATCATTTGAGAATTTTGGCTTAACCAGCTGTTCCATTCTTTAATAGATTGTGGGTCTTTACCTACCAAAAATGGATTTTTATCCACTGGATATCGAGTCTTTACCCTTCAAAATGGATCATTATCAATTCGAAAGCATGCCTTTACCATTCAAAAATGGATCTTTATCCATTGGAAATTAGGTCTTTTACCCTTTAAAAATGGATCTTTATCCATTAGAAATTGGGTTTTTACCCTTCAAAAATGGATAATTATCCAATGGAAGTCAGGTCTTTTACCCCTTCAAAAAAGAATCTTTATCCATTAGAAATCGGGTCTTTTACCCTTCAAAAATGGATCTTTATCCATTGAAAGTCAGGTCTTTTACCCTTCAAAAATAGATCTTTATCCATTGGAAATCGGGTCTTTTACTATTCAAAATGGATCTTTATCCATTGGAAATTAGGTCTTTTACACTTCAAAATGGATCTTTATCCATTGAAAGTTGAGTCTTTATCCTTAAAACATGGATCTTCATCCTTGGAGGTCGGGTCTTCACCTTTGAAAATGGATCTTCATCCTTGGAGATTAGGTCTTTACCCTTGAAATTGGATCTTCATCCTTGGAGATCGAGTCTTCATCCTTGAAATTGGATCTTTATCCTTGGCATCGGGTTTTCACCCTTGAAAATGAATCTTCATCCTTTGGAGATCGGGTCTTCACCCTTTAAATTGGATTTTCATCCTTGGAGATCGGGTCTTCACCCTTAAAATTGGATCTTCATCCTTGGCATTGGGTCTTAACCCTTGAAAATGGATCTTCATCCTTGGAGATCGGGTCTTCACCCTTTAAATTGGATCTTCATCCTTTAGACTTCAGGTCTTCACCCTTTAAATTGGATCTTCATCCTTTTGGACTTCGAGTTTTCACACTTTAAACTGTATCTTCATCCTTTGAACTTCAGGTCTTCACCCTTTAAATTGGATCTTCATCCTTTGGACTTTGGGTTTTCACCCTTTAAATTGGATCTTCATCCTTTGGACTTCGGGTCTTTACCCTTTAAATTTATATCGTCATCCATTGGACATTTGTCCTATATTGGCTTCAACACTTCTAGCTAGACTAATCTTTTATCTTTTGCAACTTCATGTTTGAGAGTTCTAATGCTTCCTGTTCTGTTCTTTTTGTTCTTCCTTCAACAAAAAATTTAATTTTTTTAGGTGGCCCTCATATCTTCTCATTGCCCCCTGCATGACAAAATATTTGAAAGTGAGTTTGAAAATGCTTTGTACACGCATAAACTCAAAAATTGAAAGGAGAAACTTTGCCCCTTGTATAGGCTCAAACCAATGATTTTTCCCATGCAGGTTCATATTGATGTTTGTGTTGTCTAGTTCTTAGCGCAAGCATGCATTTCTTCTTTCCTTTGCAAAATGACTAGATCTTTCACAAGCAATGTGCCTTCCATTCCCCTCTAATTCCATATATGCTTCTCATTTGCTTCATAGAGTATTGCTATTTACTTTTGATCAAGAATAGTTAACACAAGACAAAATTGCAGTGTGATATGTTCATGTATGTATGATATGCATGAATAATACTTACAGTAGTTCCATTGACTCACAGACCTAGGTGATCAGTTGAAGTGTTCTCATTGGTTCCTTCTAGATGCTCGTTCAGGTCTTGCATTGGAATGACAGAATGCTTCGCATTTATGGCTTTTATCTTCAAAATGTTGAAAACATGAACAGTGGAGGCCTAAGCAACAAAGATTCATCCATTTCAAATTATGATTCAGCATGCCAGTTGGTAACTTCTTCACAATCTTGCAAATAATCTTTTATTTTGCCCAATGTGTCCTTCGAGGTTTGACCATGCAACATACTTCCCTTAACTTGAAGGCTTATGCAACAAGAAAATAGTTTTTTTAATCAAATGTTGATTTTGTCAAATCAGTGTCATTGTACCTTAGAACTCAATTTTCTAAATTAACATATCTATAACATGACAACCCTAGTTATCGTACTAAACTTGAAAATTATTTCCATTTTAAACAAGAACTGTTGCACTTCAGAAATGCACATACACATTACTTGGTCAAGATCCCATTGAGTTTAAATATTGTTTATCTCATATGCACGCCTATTCAAACTATCTCCACTAATAGACTCTACCTACTAAGAGATATCAATAGGTCTTTAGTGGGCTTGAAACGGGGTCTATAAGAGACATGGTTTAAGTAAAGGCTATTTTGAGATTGGAGTTGATGTGACACTACTGGAAAATCTTCACACCAAAATCTTTTATTGGTGCCATAGGCAGCTGGAAGCAATCTTGCTTCTATCTCCAATTTCCTTCTATCTCTTTGGAAGAAATATAGAATTGATTAAAACAATCTTCATCTTTTCCTTTTGCTTTCGCACAAACTCAGGATCGGGTTTTTTTTTCTCTCTTTCTCTTTTTGTTTTTTTCTTTCTTTTCTTCTTCTTCTTTTATTTTTGTTTTTTTTTTGTTGGGTCCTAGCTCCAAAAGAAGTATCTTGACTATGGATGAGTGGAGTAGAGTGAGGATAAATACTTCATTGTCCTAACTTTATCTCAATGATGAAAGAGACCGAAGATATTAAATCTAGTTCAAGTAATCTTTAACTATCCTTGTGGCCTTGACTATGCATCTTTTCCTTGATCATCTTTCCCCTTGGTAATTCAGTGATTATTAGACTTGTCAAAAGTGTAACAACAACTCAGGGTAGGTTATTGAGTTTACTAGCCAATGAAGAGTAAGCTAAAATTTATAAAGGCTAAAAGGGACAACTAGGGATTGATATTAAATTGGATGGATACTAGTTGTTGACTTACCAAACAATACCTAGATCATCTCTCCCTTAAATAAGAAGAGTTCAATTACACCTCAAAAGTTTGTCAAAGCATGTTCTAAGACTGACTAGGACCTAGACACTCATAATTATGCAGGAGCCCTCTCTAAGTAAGCATACACAACTTAATGCTATAGAACAATTCCCTCACCTAGTAAAGTCATTCAAATCATGATGCATAGATATACTAATTTATAAATATCAAGCTGAATTCGTCATTGGCTGAACACTGAAATGAACAAATACCAACAAAAATTTTGATGAAAGTAATTTATTCAAACAATCTTAACTTAAAAAATATAATTTTTCTAATTAAATATTAAAGAAAACAAAATAGAAGAGCAACATTTAAGCTAAGGGAAGTTTGTTGAGTTGAGCTCCTTCCCTCTTCACATCTTGAATGCTCTCATCTTGAAAAGAGGATAAGATAAAATCTTCCTCTAATCCTCTTCCTACGATGAAGGTTGCTGGCGGAGGTACTCTTCCAAATTTAGGCAAAAGATTGCTTTTGGTATTGGGCTTGTTCGGCTCAGGTAGCTTACCATTGTCAATCAAATCTTAGATCTCATGCCTTAAATGATCGCATTTATCTATCTCATATCCTTGCATTTGATGAAATTGATAGAAGACCTCAGCATCGAAGTTTGATGGTAGAGGATCGTATAGTGGTCGAGGAGCCAACAATTGTAATAACCCCTTCTTTTGTAGCTTGTTGAAAACCCAAGACAGGGATTTTCCCAACTTTGAAAATTGTCTTCTACTTCCTTAACCAGTTGTATTAACATCAACTTCCTTATGTGTACTTTGATTATCAGGCTAATTCCATTTTGCAAAAAAATGGTTCTTCTCTCTTTCTCACTCTTCTATTTGCAAGCCAGCTTAGAGAATATCTTTGAAATCCCTTATAAGAGTGTGAGACAGCCTTTCATGGAGATTGGGTAGGACACCTTTGACTATCATTCTGATTTAGTCTGACTCATCAGGCCTCCTCTTGAGTAATGCAGCTTTGTTTCTCCACCTTTTCACGTAATCAATAAAGTTCTCATTTGGTCTTTGCCTAATGGACTCAACTTCCATCAAAGTAACCTCCAACTCAGCATTATACCCATATTGCTAAGTGAAAGCTTTATACAGCATATCCCAGTCTTTTTGGGTACTTTCCTCTAAGGTATTGAACCAATTTTGCACAACAGGATTCGATGAGAGCATAAAATACCTTAGAGTTTGAGCCTTAGTAGCTCGTGCAGACTGCATGGCAGTGTGTACTGCTTAACATGCAAGTGAGATTTCCTGTACCATTGTATCTTGGAAAGGAAGGAATCTTGAACTTATAAGATACCTCTTCATCTTGTTCAAATAATTTGTCGACCTCCGACATTTCTTCAAATTTCAGTTTCTTTTCAAATTTCTTTTCCAAATCATCAATCAACTTCTCAATATCTAAAGTTTCAATCTTTTCCACAACTTATCTTTCAACAACCTTTGGCTCCTTCTTCTTATCTTAAGGATCTTGAAAGTATTGAGACTAGTCATTATCATCATCAATGATGACTTTCTCATCATCAAAGTGATGCAAGAAAGGACCCCTTGAAGCTAGCAAGTGGACCAATCACTAGGAGCAAGGCAAAGAGATATCAAGCTAGCATGGCTTTGCATATTCAAGAAGATATTTCCAAAGAGCTTCAAGAATTATCATTCAAGAAGATGGAGATGGAGCTGCAAGGAAGGCCTAAATATATCATGGTTCTAGAAGCATGCAATGGAAGCCAAGAAGGAGCCTTTGAAGGCTATTTTTAAGCCTAGGCTGAAACTACCAAGGAAGAGTCAAAGCTTGGTCAATCTTATTTCCATGCACATGCATGCACATTCATGGATGCAAGTTGGCCGAATTCCAAGGGAGTTTGTTGCACCCCTTGGCCGAATCTTCATAGTTAGTTAGAGGGGATATTTTTGTTATTTTTTGGTCCCCATCCTTTTATTTTAATTAGTTAAGTTGTTTTGACTTTGTCAAATCCTATTCTTGTTGGGTTTTTGGAAGTGTTTTCCCATACAAGCCTAGGATCCTTCTAGAATGTTTTAGTCTTAATTTTCCATATGCAATTAGAAATTTTGTAACCCTTATTTAAGGGCACTATTAGGCCGAATTGGGGACACCATTATTAAAGAAATTTTCGAATTCTTCTATAAGTTCTTCTTGTGAATTTTCGTGTGAGAGAGATTAGAGTGGATTCTTTAATTCTTTCTTTGCATCAAGAATTAGGTTTACTTATCAACAAGAGTTGTGGCATTTTTCCTTCTTCTTACCAACTAAATCCTTCAATCATAGTGAGTTCGCGTCTCTTTATAGGCGTTGGGGTTCCTTAGGAGGTGATTATCAAGTTTCAAGGAGTTCTCTACCATTGTTATACATTGGGTTTGCTGCCATCGTTGCTAAGGGTCTGCGTCACAAAGGCTACTTCACCAACCTTAGCCTTTCCTTTGTCCTTGGGCTTCTTATTGCTGGCCGATGCCTCAGTAGTGTTTCCCAAAAGTGCAGCTAGTTAACTCCTCATAGTCTCAGCCAAGATCTTCAGCTCTTCCATCTTGGCATTGAGGGCGTCATCCACCATTCTTTGAATTTGTTTGGGATCCATCACTCTTGGTGAGAAGCTAATTGAGTCACTACTGGATTCTATGGCATTAACATAGGTTGGGTTGTCATATTGACGCGGACCCTTAGCAACGATGGCAGCAAACCCAACGTATGACAATGGTAGAGAACTCCTTGAAACTTGATAATCACCTCCTAAGGAACCCAACGCCTATAAAGAGACGCGAACTCACTATGATTGAAGGATTTAGTTGGTAAGAAGAAGGAAAATGCCACAACTCTTGTTGATAAGTAAACCTAATTCTTGATGCAAAGAAAGAATTAAAGAATCCACTCTAATCTCTCTCACACGAAAATTCACAAGAAGAACTTGTAGAAGAATTCAAAAAAATTTTATTAATTGTTGTATGTCAAATTTGGCCTAATAGTGCCCTTAAATAAGGGTTACAAAATTCCTAATTGCATATGGAAAATTAAGACTAAAACATTCCTAATTGCATAAGGAAAACATTCCTAATTGCATAAGGAAAAACATTCCTAATTGCATAAGGAAAACATTCCTAATTGCATAAGGAAAAACATTCCTAATTGCATAAGGAAAACATAAAGTAATCCTAATCCAATAATGAAAATATAAAGTAATCCTAATCCAATAAGGAAAATATAAAGTATGGAAACAACCAAACTAATCCCTTCAATATAAGAAACGCCCCACACTATTTGGGCTGTCCATGGGCCTTAAATTACTTCCCAAGGCTTTATATGAACCCCCATGGACCTTTCTTTAGCTAGCCTTTAGCTTCCACACTAAGCATCATAATCAGCTTTGGTGTGCCTTCTTTAAGCTCTATCTCCATCTTCTTAAATGATAATTCTTGAAGCTCTTTGGAAATCTCTTCTTGAATATGCAAAGCCATACTAGCTTGATATCTCTTTGCCTTGCTCCTAGTGATTGGTCCACTTGCTAGCTTCAAGGGATCCTTTCTTGCATCATTCTCCCCCTCTTCAAAAAGATTTGTCCTCAAATCTGCATCATCAAAAGGAGAAAGATCACTTACATTGAAAGTAGCACTAACATTATACGTACCTGGTAAGTCGATCTTGTAGGCATTGTCATTAATCTTCTCCAGCACTTGGAATGGGCCATCTCCCCTTGCTTGCAACTTGTTCTTCCTTTGGTTAGGAAACCTCTCTTTTCGAAAATGTACCCAAACCCAATCTCCTACTTGAAACTTCATCTCACGTCTCCCTCTATTTACAGAATCAGCATATCTCTTGTTCCTTTTCTCAATATTTGCCCTTGCTTTCTCATGCATCTCTTTAACCAATTTAGCTTTCTTCTCACCATCTAAACTAACAAGCTCATGAGAAGGTAAAGAAACAAGATCCAAAACTGTTAGTGGGTTAAAACCATAAACAAGCTCAAAAGGTGAATATCCTGTAGAAGAATGAATAGCACGATTATAAGCAAACTAAATAAATGGCAAACAATCTTCCCAAGAACTCAAATTTTTACCCACTAAAGCTCTCAACATGGTACCTAAAGTTCTGTTTACTACTTCTATTTGTCCATCCGTTTGAGGATGACAAGTGGTGGAAAATAACAACTTGGTACCTAACTTTCCCCAAAGCACACGCCAAAAGTGAGATAAAAACTTGGTGTCTCTATGAAAAACTATGGATTTTGGTATCCCATGAATTCGAACCACCTCCCTAAAGAAGAGTTCGGCCACTAAACTAGCATCATCACTCTTATGACATGGGATAAAGTGTGTCATCTTACTAAACCTATCAACAACCACAAATATGCTATCTCTCCCCCTCTTAGTCCTTGGTAATCCTAAAACAAAGTCCGTACTAATGTCCATCCAAGGAGAACTAGGAACGGGTAATGGCATATACAAACCATGAGGCATAGACTTAGACTTAGCCTGCTTACAAGCCAAACAAGCCTTACAAATCCTAATTACATCCCTTTTCATATTCGGCCAATAAATTTGTTCATTTAGCATGTCTAAAGTCTTATCAACTCCAAAATGCCCCATCAAACCCCCACAATGTGATTCTAATACTAGCAAATCTCTCATAGAACATCTAGGCATGCATAATTTCGAACCTTTAAACAAAAATCCATCATGTCTATAGAAAGAATTAAAAGCACCATGCTCACAAGCATCATAAACATTGCCAAAATCAGAATCACCAACATATAAGTCCTTTATACAATCAAATCCAAGCAATTTAGTACTCAAAACATTAAGTAAAGCGTACCTCCTTGAAAGTGCATCTGCCACTACATTGTCTTTACCTTGCTTGTATTTGATCACATAAGGAAACATCTCAATCTTCATAACCCATTTTGCATGTCTTTTATTCAACTTGCCTTGCCCTCTCAAATGCTTCAATGATTCATGGTCTGAATGGATCACGAATTCCTTGGGCAGCAAATAATGCTCCCATACTTCCAATGCTCTCACCAAAGCATATATCTCCTTGTCATAAGTTGAATAATTCAGCTTTGCTCCATTAAGCTTTTCACTAAAGTATGCAATGGGCTTCTTCTCTTGCATCAAAACAGCTCCAATACCTACACCAGAAGCATCACATTCAATTTCAAAAGTAGAATCAAAGTTAGGTAAAGCTAAAACGGGTGTAGTAGAAAGCTTCTCTTTTAAAGCATCAAATGCTTCTTGTTGCTCCTTGCCCCAAACGAATCCCACTTCTTTCTTGATTTTGCTAGTCAAGGGGGCTGCCAATGTAGAGAAATTAGGGACAAATCTCCTATAGAAGCTTGCCAATCCGTGAAAACTCCTCACTTCTATCACACTTGAAGGATTTGGCCACTCTTGGATAGCTTTCACCTTCTCTTGATCAACTTCAATTCCCTGCATACTTACAACAAAACCAAGAAAAACAAACCCTATCTAGACAAAAAGAACACTTCTTAAGCTTAGCATAAAGGTTTTGCTCCCTAAGGATTTCAAGCATTTTCCTAACATGTTCAACATGTTCTTCCTCAGTTTTGCTATAAATCAGAATATCATCAAAGTAAACTACCACAAACTTACCTAAATAAGCTCTCAAAACATGGTTCATTAATCTCATGAAAGTACTAGGTGCATTAGATAAACCAAAAGGCATAACTAACCATTCATACAAACCATATTTCGTTTTGAAGGCAGTCTTCCATTCATCTCCAGGCTTCATACGAATTTGATGATAACCACTCATAAGATCAATCTTTGTGAAATATTTTGCCCCATGCAATTCGTCCAACATGTCATCAAGTCTAGGAATGGGATGTCTATACTTCACAGTAATCTTGTTCACAGCCCTACAATCAACACACATCCTCCAAGAACCATCTTTCTTGGGTACTAATAAGAGTGGAACGGCACAAGGACTAAGGCTTTCGCGAACCAAGCCTTTCTCCAAAAGCTCTTCAACTTGTCTTTGCATCTCTTTTGTCTCCATAGGATTGCTCCTATATGCTGGCCGATTTGGAATTGTAGAACCGGGTATGAAGTCAATTTGATGTTCAATCCCTCTTAATGGCGGCAAACCACTAGGAAGGTCTTCAGGAAACACATCCTCAAAATCCTGCAACAAAGACACAAAACTAGAAGGTAAAGAATCAAGAGATTCTTTACTGTCAGCAAGTAACGATTCTTTATACATAATAATGAGTACAGGCTGCCCTATATCTATCTCTCTTGCTCTTGCATAAAAAGTATGTTTTGCTTTTTCTCCTTGCTTATTTTCTCTCACCAATGGGCCATTTATTTGTTTGCTTACTTTCTTTTGACTCTCGGCCTCTTTTCCCTTTCTGCACTCATTCACTTTATTATTTTCTCTTTCCCTACCCTTAGAATTACCCTTGGGTGTTGAAGAAACATCATTGGCCAAATTTGAACCCCCTTGGTTCTTGCTGGCTGAAACTTCTTTCTCCCTCTCTAGCATCCTCTTTTGATCTTCATACACCTCTTGAGGTGATAATGGTGCTAGAACAACCTTCTTTCCTTCATAAGTAAAGGTATACATATTAGAAAAGCCATCATGTTGTGCCCTTCTATCATGCTGCCATGGTCTTCCTAATAGTAAATGTCCAGCTTGCATTGGCACTACATCACACAAAACCTCATCTTTATACCACCCAATGGAGAATGGTACCTTGACTTGCTTCAACACTTTTACTTCCCCAGCGTCATTGAACCATTGCAACTTGTAAGGATTGGGATGTTTAAAACAAGTTAACCCCAATTTATCCACCATTGTAGTACTAGCAGCATTGGTACAACTTCCACCATCAATGATAAGTGTACAAACCTTACCATTCACCAAACACCTAGAGTGGAAAAGATTCTCCCTTTGATCCAAGCCTTCTTCCTTGACTTGAATATTCAAGGCTCTTCTAGTAACAAGCATCTCTCCATGTTCAGCATTCAAGACTTGATTCTCCCAAGCCTCTTCATCATATTCGGCCCTATCACCACATTCGGCCTCCTCTTCTTCTTCATGTTCAGATTCTGATTCAATTTCCCCTTCATGGGTAGCAATCATCACCCTCTTATTCGGACATTGAGAGGCAATGTGTCCACTTCCCAAACACTTTTAGCATTTAATTTCCCTACTTGGAGTAGGTCTAGAAGGTGTTTCCTTGGCTGTTTTTGCATCCCCATCATTCGGCTTCTTGAAATTAGGTTTGTAGGAAGAATTCTTTTGGAAAGAACCCTTGTAATCCCCTTTATAGGAACCTCCACTCGAACTTGAACCCTTGAAGTTTGAAAAATTTCCACTAGCTTTAGAGTAGCCAGTTTTCGAAATAGCTTTATTCTTCAATCTTCTCTCTATCTTCATGGCCTTTTGAACTAACTCTTCCATTGTGTTGAATTCATACATCTCCAATTCATTGGCTATGTTCAAATTCAATCCCCCAAGAAATCGTGACATCTTCTTGTCTTCATCTTCATCAATATTTGCCCTAGCCATGATCATCTCCATCTCTTTGTGGTACTCTTCCACACTTCTTCCACCTTGAACTAGTCTTGCTAGTCGATTGTACAAATCCTGAATGTAGTGAGATGGTACAAATTGGCTTCTCATTAGTTCTTTCAAGGTTGACCATTCAAGAATAGGCCTCATACCTTTTCCTCTTCTATTAGCTTTCAATTGATCCCACCAAAAGGTAGCATACCCTTTGAACTCTACGGCTGCCAAAACTGATTTCTTCTCTTCGGTGTAGTTATGGCATTCGAAAATCTGCTCAACTTTTCTCTCCCATTCTATGAACTCTTCTGCATTGTTCTTCCCTTCAAAGGAAGGAATCTTCATCTTGATGGAAGTAAGGTCACCATCAGTGGTAGGTTGATTTCCACCTTCATCTTCATCTTCTACCCTTTCGGCTGCTTCTAGGGCTTCAAGATTTCCTTGCCCTTCTCTCCTAAGCACTCTTCTAGCTCGCATTATGGGATTTGGATGTGCGGCTGGCTGCCCTTGTTGCATTTGTTGTACTTGCCGTGCTGCATTCTCTTGCAATCTAGTATCCATCATCTCCATTCGACCAAGCATTGCTGCCAAAGTCTCATTAAGCCTAGCCAAGCTTTCGGCCATAGCTCCTTCTTTGCTAGTCTCTTATCCTTTTCCAGCCATGTTAACAAACAAACAAACTCAAAGAAACAAGATTAGTAATAATCGAAATTCACTCAAGTGTTTAGAATTACTTCACTTTTCTTGTCTTCCTTGATTGCACTTCAGAACCAAGCTCACCAACCAACAATTGTCAAGTCGTTCAAGAAACTAGAACCTAAATCCTAGAACTAGATAGAAAACAAGACAAGTATCCGGAGGCAATGCAAGGTAATTTGCACTACACGATATAAAACCAAGTATCGACACAAGCAAATGATACTTAGCAATGTAATGGAATTAAAAGCTAGATAAAGAAATCAGAAACAATGAAGCCAATAAACAAGACAAATTTGGATATAATGAATCAAAAACAACCCACACTTGGCAAGCTGCTTTATGGACCTAATCAATTCTACCCAAAACGCTAGCTTCTAGACTCTAATTCCCACCTAAAACACTCAAATAATATGAATATTAAGGTCTGATTTTCGAATTCCAAAAGCCCCTCAAAAGGTGGAATTTTTCGCCCAAAAATTTTATTACTTCTCACCTACCTAGATCTGATCCTCAGCACCCAAATAGCAAGAATATCAAACAATTTTTGTTGAGGTGGTTTTTTTTTTGCTTCCTCTCACTATCCCCTTGATTCGGGACTTAATTTACTCCCAAGAGCTTTTCGAAATCTGGACTTAATTCGCAACCCCAAATTCACTCAAAATCAAATCGAAATCAAACTTGAACAAAAAACTCTAGCTTTTGCTTTCTTTCAAGAACCCTAATCTTGGTTTCGAATCCAATTCAGATGCAAGGCTTAGGTTTCAAAATTCAATCAGACTCCTTTTCCTAGGTTTCAAATTACTCTTTGAACAATCTTTAGACTTTTTGAATTTTGATATATGACTCTTTTTCGAAAATTAAAGACTAGACTCTCTAAGAACCCTAAATCGCAGAAATTTAAAAGACCTAAATTAACAAACCCAAGAAAGACAAAGTACATAAAAATTACCTTGTAGCAAGGCTCTGATACCAAATGACGCGGACCCTTAGCAACGATGGCAGCAAATCCAACGTATAACAATGGTAGAGAACTCCTTAAAACTTGATAATCACCTCCTAAGGAACCCAACGCCTATAAAGAGACGCGAACTCACTATGATTGAAGGATTTAGTTGGTAAGAAGAAGGAAAACGCTACAACTCTTGTTGATAAGTAAACCTAATTCTTCATGCAAAGAAAGAATTAAAGAATCCACTCTAATCTCTCTCACACGAAAATTCACAAGAAGAACTTGTAGAAGAATTCGAAAATTTTTTATTAATTGTTGTATGTCAAATTTGGCCTAATAGTGCCCTTAAATAAGGGTTACAAAATTCCTAATTGCATATGGAAAATTAAGACTAAAACATTCCTAATTGCATAAGGAAAACATTCCTAATTGCATAAGGAAAAACATTCCTAATTGCATAAGGAAAACATTCCTAATTGCATAAGGAAAACATAAAGTAATCCTAATCCAATAAGGAAAATATAAAGTAATCCTAATCCAATAAGGAAAATATAAAGTAATCCTAATCCACTAAGGAAAATATAAAGTATGGAAACAACCAAACTAATCCCTTCAATATAAGAAACGCCCCACACTATTTGGGTTGTCCATGGGCCTTAAATTACTTCCCAAGGCTTTATATGAACCCCCATGGACCTTTCTTTAGCTAGCCTTTAGCTTCCACACTAAGCATCATAATCAACTTTGGTGTGCCTTCTTTAAGCTCTATCTCCATCTTCTTAAATGATAATTCTTGAAGCTCTTTGGAAATCTCTTCTTGAATATGCAAAGCCATACTAGCTTGATATCTCTTTGCCTTGCTCCTAGTGATTGGTCCACTTGCTAGCTTCAAGGGATCCTTTCTTGCATCACATATGCTTTTGAACTACTGTACTCCAGGTCTGTGAGCCAGAAAGGATCAATGACATGTTATGCAATGCGTGTATGCATGTATATATGCACAAATAACAAGCAATCAAAATAATTAGGATGTTCCTTCCAAGCTTATAACTTCCACACACGAATGGCAAGTCTCTTTTTCTAGGTACCGTGTCAACAAAATACCAACATGGGATATCCTTTTTTTGAGCAATTCCCTCAGATGATTTTAACTAATAGTTATATTTTTAAACATGGAAGTCAGTCCATAATAATTCCCATTAGTTAGGCTTTAATCCATTGAATCTCAACTAAAGATAGCTTTTATGCTATGTGGTGGATTAAAACTAAATTGAAGGGTTTATCATAAATATATTTCTTATTTAAAAATATAACTAATGATTCATACCACAAACAAGCCTATGATTAATAAGTCTTGGTATAAGCTAGGTTCAAAATTGATTTTTGGCATTTCATAATTGATCTAAATATTTTGTAAGCTCATTCAAAAGGTTGTAATGAAGTGAAAAAATAATTTTGTTTCTAAGCCCATTGTAAAAAAATTTTAGAAAAAATGGATTTTGGGCTTTGTATTTGGGCCATGAGGTAAAAGAATTTTTGACCCATCTTTAAAAGGTTTTATGTCCAAATACTATCTTGAAAAGTTTTGAAAACAATTTTGGTCTTTTGGGCTTAGAAGAATAAAACAATTTTGAGCTTACAACATAGGTAGGTCATATTAGAAAAAGAACAAAACAAATAAGCCATGATTTAAACCAAGATAAATTAATCATAGTCAAACAACAAACATTTGGGATAAAACCTAAGGAAACTAACTAGGTCAATTATATAAGCTTTAGTCTTTGGATTGAAAAGTTCTGGTTCCTATAGCAATTATATACCAAGAGGTACAAAGTTACGTGTAATATCCTAAAGTATACCCTAAAAGTGTTGGGATTACTGTTGTATTTGGATTCAATGTGTGTGTTGAAGAGAAAAGAAGAAGAAAGTCAAAAAGAAATTGTGTGTGGTGGAGATTTAAATGGTATAATTGTTATTATTGTTATTATTATTATTATTATTATTATTATTATTGTTATTATTATTATTATTATTATTATATATATATATATAAGATAAGAACGAAGGAAGGATGGAGAACCTTCCTTCTTCCTCTTCTTCTGTTTCTTCTTCGTGGACAAGAGAGCACGAGAGAGAGAGAGAGCACGAGAGAGAGAGAGAGATTGATCTTCATCAAATTTCTTAAGGATTTTAAGAGTATTGAAGATGGAGATGAAGATTTGGCAAGCTATATAGGTAAGTACACATTTCTTGAATGAATTTTATTGATTATACATATATATAAGTATATACCTTCTTGTGTGGTTTTCTTTTGGATTGAGGTTATGTTGGGTATGATTGGTGTATAAAATATTGATAACAAGAGATTGAAGTATGTAAATGTGTGGAATTGATATCTAAGTGATGATGAGTTGAGAAAATTGTGAGGAAAATGATGAAATGTTGAATTAGAGTTTGGTTTAGATGAATTTCGAAGTGTTTGGTCTTTGAATTATTGAAGGACACGGCCAAGTTATGGGAGACACGGACAAGTTAGGGCAAATTTGGCCATGTTGGATGAGTTTTGGAGAGACACAGCCACTGGCTTGGCCGTGTCCCTGGCCTGTGTTTGTTACTGTCTGATTTATGTTGAGAGACACGGCCATGTCCCTTGCCCGTGTCTGGTACTGGATTGTTGTGTTGAGAGACATGGCCACTGGCTTGGCCGTGTCCATTGCCCGTGTTTGCTACTACTTGTATTGGTGTTGAGTGACACGGCCACAAGCTTGGCCGTGTCCCTTGGTCGTGTTGGCTACTGGATGTTTATATTGGGAGACACGGCCACAAGCTTGGCCGTGTCCCTTGAGGGTGTTTGCAAATGTGTTTGTTATTTGGTCTTCAACATTGTTGGATCTTCAAATGTCTTTTGTACCTAAACACACTTAAAACAATAATGATCCAACCAAATGTATATGGAGGATTCTAAGTTCTTGAATAAGGTAAATTGTTATGTATGAATATATCAATGATAATATAGGAAATGTAGAAGATATAATGATCAATGAAAAAGTATGTGCAATGTCATTGATTATGTATACTTGAGTGATGAATTGAATTGATCAATATGATTTGATGATAACGTTGATATTATATGAACCATGTTAGGTTTTATGCATTGCCAATCTCATAAATTGTATTGTACTATATGTAGATTGAGGATGCATATGAATAATGGCATGTTGTGTATAATGTGGAATATTATGAGATCATTGATGATGAATTACTTTAATGTTATGATTGAAGCATGCCTATATGGTATGATTGATTCATGATATGTTTGTTTAGTAATGTAATTGATGTTGCATATATCAATGATGAAACTTGAAATGTGATTTGAGATATAATGTGATATAAAGCCATTGTTCTTGGCAATGATGACTCAAATGTAATATAAAGCCATTGTGATTGGCTATGGTGATGCAATTGAAAGAAATAAGGCATGTTTGCCTAAATGATGATGAGAATTGAGAATAGAAATGATAATGAAATAATAAATGAATTGTGTGACTAATGTGTTATTCCATTTTCAGAGTTTGTTGTTGGTGGCATGCCTATTAGTAACAATCTCTTGAAGTTAGGTTGGATTTGATCCTTGAAGCCAAGTTGGGTTGAAGTTTAACATGTTTTACTCCCCTTGAAGCTTGGTTGGGTCTAATCCTTGAAGCCTAATTGAGATGTTACAACCCTTGAAGCTAGGTTGGGTTTGGTTCTTGAAGCCAAGTTGGGTTGATACTTAGCATGCTTTGTTCCCCTTGAAGCTTGGTTGAGCCTAATCCTTGAAGCCTAGTTGGGTCTATGATAATGATAATTGTGATGAATAAACCAAAGCATTACTCTGAAAATTGAATAGCATATTAGTGTGTCTTGGGCCCATGCTTGTCTTTGTGTAATGTGAGTCATGAATGGTAACATGATTGATAAATAAGATATATGGAAACAATGTTGAAACAAATGAATAATGAGATCTATGAATGCTTTTGATGGGAATGTGTTTCATGATTAATGAATTGTGAATAAAGTGATGTTATGAAGTATGAGTTTGTAATATATGTATTGATTTTGTTGAGATATGAGGTTATGGAATTGTTGTATCATGTATAACATGTTTGTGAATGTGGAATTTGTGAGAATTGTTCTTTTAAAGGTTTGAATGGTGTTTTGTTGTGATTATATATACATATATATGCGTATATGAAATAGAAAGGGGAGGTATTGTGTTGTGAATATGCTATGTAATGATGTATTTAATTTATGAGATTAGTGGCAATATATGAAGAATCCATTGAGAAAGGAAAAAGTGGTAAGAAAAACAATAAAACATGATGCTAAAATTATAAGGTATGATTATTTTTTAATGTATATTTTATTATTTATTTGTACTACTAAGCTCTCGGGCTTAGCGCGGTTGTGTAATCGCGCAGGTATTTATGCGGATGATCTGGATGCTTAGCTGCTATGCCACGAGAAAGGAATGAGTGTCTCGAGACCAACTAGAAGGTGATGCATACATGTATGATTTTAATTATGTTTTATTTTTGATAACAATAATGATTCTTATAAATGTTTCTTAAATTAATATAATATTGCTTGACCTTGGATAAAGATTTTTAAATAGAAACTAAAAGTGACATTCTTATACTTTATATACGCATTGTATGTATACCAAGTATATGTATAGTGCTTATATAGAGTATGGGGTGTTACAGTTATTTTGGTATCAGAGCTTAGGTTCGAGATTCTCGGCCTAAGTGAAATTTAAAAGAAAAATTTTTGAAGAGTTTAAATAAGAAGTGAAAAGAAGATTTTTGAAATGCAATTGGTAAGACATGCATATGCATTCACATCTAGGTTGGTCTCGAACGTGGCATTATGTGAATTGTGATGTATTTGAATTACATGAAATAAATGATAGTGTATAAATGAGGTTTCATATAAAAGCAAATTTTGAAATGTTGATAATTAAGAGATGAGTGTGATACAAAGAAATGATATGGAAGGTATAAGTAAAAAGTTTGATTATTGACATGTGTATGATATTTAAAGAAATGGCTAGAAGAATTAAGTGGGAAATGAGTTAGAAACAAATTAAGATTAAAGTATGTGATCTATCCTCTATTGTTTGAATCTCTTTCTAATAAACTTTATGGTTGGATTTATAGAAAGAGGAAATATTGTTGGATGGGTAATATGAAAAGATATATTATGTAAATGCAAAGAGTACAGTGAATTATTGAATGAGTTGATTGGTATAGATTAATTGTGATAATGTAAGGTGTCGATATGTAAAGTTAAGGTTATGTTCAAAAGAAAAAGAGATGACGTTGGTTAAGTACAAATATACATTGGTGTTGTTTGTATTGCTATTTTAATGCAAACATGGTGATTTCACTATTAGAAATGTGATATGCTTGAATTTTGTGAAAGCTCATGTTAATGGTGGAGATATGAGATATTTAGATTTTCTTTGGAATGAGTTTAATAATTGTGAAACTTATATGTTTTGATGTTACTTTGTGGTATATACATATAAGATGTTTTAAAGTTAATATGAATAGTAGGAGATGAATAAATTGAAGTTTAAGTAAATTAGTAAGTTGGAAATTTATAGTTTTCATGGAATGTGGATGAAGATCAATGAAGTATTGATAGTTTAATGTATTTAATACATGAGATATATGAAATGAATATTAGTGCTTATGAAAGTATTATGAATTGGGAGATGTGATTGATAGTAGGAAAATTTGGTGTGAAATGAAAGAAAAGGAATTGAGCAAAAGAAAATGAGTTACTTTAAGTAATTTGATTGGGAAGGATGAAAAATGACTATGAAAGATGTGTTAAAGATATTTATAAACAAATGTAAGAGAGATATCACATTGGAAATGTGATTAAGTTCCTTGTGAAATAATATTATAAGTAGAGTATGTATATTTATTGAAGTTAATGAATAACTTAAGTTATGGTAAACAAATGAGAATGATAATAGTTAAAGGAAAGTGATAAATATTAAATTTGTATAAATTATATGCAGAAGGGAAATTCAGTAAATTGCATAATTATGTGTTTGTATAAAGAGGATTGTGAAATGAACTTTTCAATATGAATGTGACCTATGAAGGTGTATATAATATGTTTATTATTTTATATCATTAAATGTTTAATGGTATTAGAAGTAAGAATGGACCTGGGTAATATTGAACAGTGAAATTGTTATGGCAATAATTAAATGAGGTTATTATAAGATGTTGTGGAACTCAAAGTATTTGAGTGTGAAAATGTTTTATGTATAAATGTATAATAAGAATTGTAAGGAAGGAATTATGTATTTGAAAATTTCTAGAAGAGATGGATTGGAAATGGAGTAATGAAAGATACTTGTGTAAGATTTGTATCTAGTTGAAGGTTGGGTATAGGAAATGTTAAAGATAATATTATTGAACATGAGTTGGGTTAATGATGATTAAATAATCAAAAGCAAACTGTTTTGAAATAGAATTAAAATGTGTTAATTCTTGGTGTAATACAAGTTTGGAGAATACATATATATAATTTTTGTGATATAATCTAATATTATAATTGTAAAGGTTGGAAATCGAATAATAGAAGAACGAGATTGATTTACAAACCCCAAATGTGATTGTTTATATATTATGGTCATATGACTTGGTTAGTGTGATTAGTGGTTAGTTTTATTATCTTCAGATTTAGAACTGAGATTGATAACTATGTTTCTAGAAACATGGTTAAAAGATATGATTGGGGAAGTTATATTTTATAATTTCGATGTTAAAAAGGTTAATTATACTTATGAGAAGTAAAGCAAGGGAAGAGAATTGTGATAATGTTTTAAGTTATGAATTGTGTAGTAGAACAATAATTATATAAATATAGTAATATTGAGTGAAGAAATAATAACAGGAAAGAAATTGTAATCATGATTGAAAGTTATACTGAATATATTTATAGTATAAAGTGATTAAGTGATTAAACTTAAAATTTATGGGAGTATGAATAATGTAAATTAATATGTGTATATCAATAATGTTGGAGATGATATGATCGAATAATGAGGTGTTCAAAATAGTCGATGATATATAAGTATACTATTTTGATATGATGAGAAATCATAATTGTTGGCAATGCTGTTAGAAATAAATTATATTGAGGTATAATGCCTAAATGATTATGAAAAATGAATTGTGAAAAGATAAATGAACGGACTTATCTGCCTCCTGTGGAACCATGCGGACTCAATGTGTTGGGCAATTGAACTTGGATTACTAATTTTGGTTGGAGGAAAAGTACGTTTATGAAGATATAGTTGTTGGCTATATTGATAAATTTTGAATGAGTATAAGAAATGATGAAATAATTATTGAAATAAGGAAATGTATATGTATAAGCATGATTCATATTGATTGAATATATGAATTTGGAAAGATTAGAATTTGAATATAAGTTTGACCTAATGAACTTAGGTTATATATAAGCATATATGGTAAAATCCAATGATAAATTCCAATAAGTTAATTGTTGGTTTGAATTAAATAAAGTTGAAATGTTAGTATATTGTGATGGATAAATCGATTGATCTAGGTTTCGTTAAAGTTGCAAGGCAACATTGAGATTTAATATGTGCAATTGTATTGGGAGTGTAAGATTTAATGGTAATGTGTATGATATAATATTCTGATTTATGAATGAACATAAATAAACTGAGGTATATTAATTGTACATGGTGAGAAACAAGCTTAAGAGAGTAAGAATTTAGTTATCCATTGAAGTTTGGTAAATGTTTATTTTGAAAGTGATGGTAAGAATGGAATAAACAATGCTAAGATATTGATTAATGATTTTTGATGTTAAAGTTAAGAGAATATCTATAAAGAGTTAAAGTGATAATCTGACTTTAGTACAAAGATAAAATGTATTGGAGCTGTTATGAGATATCTTGATTGCTTTGTTGAGAAAGTAATAAGAGGTAAAGATATATATATATATATACCTATACAATGATGAATTATGAATTTCAGAGAAGATGATTATCTCTAAGGGGGAGAGTAGAAGATATGTGATTTGATAAAACTATATTGTAAGATACGATTATCTTCATATGGAAATTAAGATGGTAAATTGTTCTAAATGGGTTGTTATTATACTGGATAATTTCGAGGACGAAATTATTTAAGGGAGAGAGAAATGTAATATCCTAAAGTATACCCTAAAAGTGTTGGGATTACTGTTGTATTTGGATTCAATGTGTGTGTTGAAGAGAAAAGAAGAAGAAAGTCAAAAAGAAATTGTGTGTGGTAGAGATTTAAATGGTATAATTGTTATTATTGTTATTATTATTATTATTATTATTGTTATTATTATTATTATTATTATTATTATATATATAAGATAAGAACGAAGGAAGGATGGAGAACCTTCCTTCTTCCTCTTCTTCTGTTTCTTCTTCGTGGACAAGAGAGCACGAGAGAGAGAGAGAGCACGAGAGAGAGAGAGAGATTGATCTTCATCAAATTTCTTAAGGATTTTAAGAGTATTGAAGATGGAGATGAAGATTTGGCAAGCTATATAGGTAAGTACACATTTCTTGAATGAATTTTATTGATTATACATATATATAAGTATATACCTTCTTGTGTGGTTTTCTTTTGGATTGAGGTTATGTTGGGTATGATTGGTGTATAAAATATTGATAACAAGAGATTGAAGTATGTAAATGTGTGGAATTGATATCTAAGTGATGATGAGTTGAGAAAATTGTGAGGAAAATGATGAAATGTTGAATTAGAGTTTGGTTTAGATGAATTTCGAAGTGTTTGGTCTTTGAATTATTGAAGGACACGGCCAAGTTATGGGAGACACGGCCAAGTTAGGGCAAATTTGGCCGTGTTGGATGAGTTTTGGAGAGACACGGCCACTGGCTTGGCCGTGTCCCTGGCCTGTGTTTGTTACTGTCTGATTTATGTTGAGAGACACGGCCGTGTCCCTTGCCCGTGTCTGGTACTGGATTGTTGTGTTGAGAGACATGGCCACTGGCTTGGCCGTGTCCATTGCCCGTGTTGGCTACTGGATGTTTATATTGGGAGACACGGCCACAAGCTTGGCCGTGTCCCTTGAGGGTGTTTGCAAATGTGTTTGTTATTTGGTCTTCAACATTGTTGGATCTTCAAATGTCTTTTGTACCTAAACACACTTAAAACAATAATGATCCAACCAAATGTATATGGAGGATTCTAAGTTCTTGAATAAGGTAAATTGTTATGTATGAATATATCAATGATAATATAGGAAATGTGGAAGATATAATGATCAATGAAAAAGTATGTGCAATGTCATTGATTATGTATACTTGAGTGATGAATTGAATTGATCAATATGATTTGATGATAACGTTGATATTATATGAACCATGTTAGGTTTTATGCATTGCCAATCTCATAAATTGTATTGTACTATATGTAGATTGAGGATGCATATGAATAATGGCATGATGTGTATAATGTGGAATATTATGAGATCATTGATGATGAATTACTTTAATGTTATGATTGAAGCATGCCTATATGGTATGATTGATTCATGATATGTTTGTTTAGTAATGTAATTGATGTTGCATATATCAATGATGAAACTTGAAATGTGATTTGAGATATAATGTGATATAAAGCCATTGTTCTTGGCAATGATGACTCAAATGTAATATAAAGCCATTGTGATTGGCTATGGTGATGCAATTGAAAGAAATAAGGCATGTTTGCCTAAATGATGATGAGAATTGAGAATAGAAATGATAATGAAATAATAAATGAATTGTGTGACTAATGTGTTATTCCATTTTCAGAGTTTGTTGTTGGTGGCATGCCTATTAGTAACAATCTCTTGAAGTTAGGTTGGATTTGATCCTTGAAGCCAAGTTGGGTTGAAGTTTAACATGTTTTACTCCCCTTGAAGCTTGGTTGGGTCTAATCCTTGAAGCCTAATTGAGATGTTACAACCCTTGAAGCTAGGTTGGGTTTGGTTCTTGAAGCCAAGTTGGGTTGATACTTAGCATGCTTTGTTCCCCCTGAAGCTTGGTTGAGCCTAATCCTTGAAGCCTAGTTGGGTCTATGATAATGATAAATGTGATGAATAAACCAAAGCATTACTCTGAAAATTGAATGGCATATTAGTGTGTCTTGGGCCCATGCTTGTCTTTGTGTAATGTGAGTCATGAATGGTAACATGATTGATAAATAAGATATATGGAAACAATGTTGAAACAAATGAATAATGAGATCTATGAATGCTTTTGATGGGAATGTGTTTCATGATTAATGAATTGTGAATAAAGTGATGTTATGAAGTATGAGTTTGTAATATATGTATTGATTTTGTTGAGATATGAGGTTATGGAATTGTTGTATCATGTATAACATGTTTGTGAATGTGGAATTTGTGAGTATTGTTCTTTTAAAGGTTTGAATGGTGTTTTGTTGTGATTATATATACATATATATGTGTATATGAAATAGAAAGGGGAGGTATTGTGTTGTGAATATGCTATGTAATGATGTATTTAATTTATGAGATTAGTGGCAATATATGAAGAATCCATTGAGAAAGGAAAAAGTGGTAAGAAAAACAATAAAACATGATGCTAAAATTATAAGGTATGATTATTTTTTAATGTATATTTTATTATTTATTTGTACTACTAAGCTCTCGGGCTTAGCGCGGTTGTGTAATCGCGCAGGTATTTATGCGGATGATCTGGATGCTTAGCTGCTATGCCACGAGAAAGGTATGAGTGTCTCAAGACCAACTAGAAGGTGATGCATACATGTATGATTTTAATTATGTTTTATTTTTGATAACAATAATGATTCTTATAAATGTTTCTTAAATTAATATAATATTGCTTGACCTTGGATAAAGATTTTTAAATAGAAACTAAAAGTGACATTCTTATACTTTATATACGCATTGTATGTATACCAAGTATATGTATAGTGCTTATATAGAGTATGGGGTGTTACATTACGAGTGGTTATGCCATACTCGATCTCCATACCTTGAGTGAAAGTATGATATCCTTTACATAACAAAACATGAGTTACACGGGCATCCTAACTCATGCACCAAATGAAATCTAAATGGTCAATGGATAATATCATAATAAGAAAGAATAAAATAATATAAAGACCAACGGAATCAACTTCTCTTATCCCCAGTGGAGTCTCCTCTATGAGCGGGAATTTTCGCCCCACTCCCATGTGGGATGGTTCTTACAACTTCGGCACTTTTAGGCTCAGGGCCTTAGAGAACATGGGCTTAAACATAGAGAAAATGGAGTCACCACCCGGATAGGCAGGAAAAAAGAAAGGGGTGGATGACTCAATTCCTAAGGAATCCCCAATCCCTTATTGGGTTTGAAAAGTTAAGTACGTGTGGGGAAGGTAAGAATGACCTATTACCCTCACAACCCCCCGATTCATTAGAATTGGCCTCCTTTTCAGGTCTTAATATTGTAAAATTCTTAACTATAATAATATTATTCATACTACATGCAATCATTAAAATAAAAGCATCATTGTATTAAAATCAAAGTAATGTTCAAACAAAATAAATAAATGGACACCCATCCGAGGATGAAAACACGTGCTTACATCGTCCATTTGTCTAAAATTAATAGGATACCCACCAAAAGGTGGAAACATATCCTTTACAATGATCCAAAACTTAAAATAAACCAAGTTACATGAAACTTAATCAATTGAGGTACCCAATCATGGAAACATACCTCTTACAATTCCTTGAAACTAAAAATAAATCAAATAACAAATATTCTAGCATTCATCATAAAATCAAATAAAAATAAACTATTTGTTAAGACATGTAATAAATCATGCATCTAAACTTAAATAAAGTAATAAAAATATAAATTTAGATTTACATCTTAAATTAGGGTTTCTTGAACAAAATTAGGATTTGGAACATTTGTGAAAACAATATTAGGGTTTAGGGTTTTGATAAATATTTGATCACTGTATAAACCCTAATAACTCTTTAATATTGATGCTGATATGAGACATGGCTATTAAATATATTTCCACAGTGCATATAAATTGACAGCGTTATCAAATAAAACTTATCAGATATGGTTAAACTAAACCATAGATATCAAATTCATAATTTTAGTAAATAGAAGTTGTTATGATTTTGGAGAGTTTAGAAGATTGTACCTGCGTTTGAAGGCTCCATCAAATTTAAAGTATTTTAATCAAGCTTTGTTGGATATATGCTACTATTTGAATCAAAGTTATTTCTTCGGTTGAACTTTGGCAATTTGCTAATTGCCTTGACAGTGCCTTGAAAAAATATTACTGACCTTTTTTATTTATTTATTTATCAATTCTTGCCTTTGTTGCTCCTCCTTTTTTGCATTCCTCTTTCTCTATTTGATAATTAGAGTTTTATAAACTGCTCTCGTTTCTCTTTTCTTTACTGCCTGAAATTTCTCCAGTTCAAAAGTCGAAAACCTGCTAATAGCTGCTCCAGTTAAAAGTTCCTCATAGTTGCTGCCTCTTTTATAGGTTTTTAAAGTTTGTATTTATAAGAGAGTGCATGCATTAGGTTAAACATCGTGGGAGTTTTCTATTTTAAAAATGTATCCTCTTTGATGCATATTGAATTAAAACTTTAATTCATAAGAAATTGATACCATATCAGACTCAAACCAAGCAAACCAAGACCATCTCGAAGTCAAACCAATTAAAACCGAGATAAAACAATTTTAATTCACCAGAATATAGGTCCATATCAAATTGGGAAGGCCCCAATTCTATATGGAGCCTATCCCATATCAAATTTGCCTTCTAATTTGATATGGGAACTTAATCTTAAGATCCCATATCGAATTGGAAGGGCTGGTTTGACTTTAACACACCCCCGAATGCCCTAACATCGAATTAGATCCAATTGAAACTTCATAGAAAACCTATTTAGGATTTTAAAGGTTTAACCATTATACCATCTAATCAAAAGATTTATGACTCAGGCAACAAACTATTCAGGACCAAAATCAAGGGTCTACAGTGAAGCGCGAAGATATTCAAAAGAAGAATGAAGTTGATGTGGGAATGGTATCATTTTTGGATGCAGATTTTCCAAAAGTGGGAAGAGATCACATCCGCCCTCTCTTTATCAAGGTAGAGGTCAAAGGAAAAAGGACTCCATGTGTGATGGTTGACGATGGGTCTGCCATAAATGTCTGCCCATTTATGATCTGGCCAAAGCTTGCTATGTCAACTAGGGATTTGAGCCCAACTGAAGTGACCATTAGGGCTTATGACAATACTAAGAGGCACACCAAATTGACTTTTAAAGCTATTTTGAAGTCTGGTCAAATTGAATCCATGGTCTAGTTTGTGGTTTTAGATATCCCTTTCACTTTTGCACTACTATTAGGATGACCCTGGTTTCATCCTCTTGGTGGAGTTCCTTCTACGCTCCATCAAATGTTCAAGTTCCCTAACAGGGATGAGACAGTGGTCATTGAGGCTGAGAATAATGAAGTGGTAAATGCTCTAATGGTTGAGAGACCTCTCAATGGTTTCAAAGTAGCTGCAATTTTTTATGATGAAGTAGTAGACTCCAAGGTCTTAAATATGATGAAGAATATGAACTACCTAACCGGTGTTGGTCTTAGAAAGGTTAAGTCGTGTGTGACAAAGCTTTTAGATTTTAAGATTTAGACTTCCAAGAAAGGGTTGTGGTATGAAGAAGCTAACATAAATGCTCAACTAAAGAAGAATGAGAAGATGAGTTTCCCACCACTTAAAGAGGTTTTTTTGTCAAAGCTCTAGATATGGGACCACTACAAGAAAAAGCCCGAGCCAATCATGTTCATGGGAAAATTGATCTCGGGCTTTGAGATTTTTATTGATGTTGCTTAACTCATGAACAAGTGAAGAAAGAGCTCACCCTACCAACTGACAAGGAGCCTAATCTAGAAGGAAAGAAGGAAGCTGTCCTGAAAGTCAAGAAGACTCCAGAGGCAATTGTTGCCTTAGTTGAAGAGAAATTTGAAGATGTCTTACTTTATGATTTTGAGAACAATGATTTTGATTTTAATTTATCTGCTTTGTATAAGGTTGATGATGTTTTCTTTTCCAAGTTGAATGCAATAAAGTCTGATTTCACTTACTTGTGTGATGTTTCTCCTGATGGTTGCATACATTAAAATAGTGATTACATGAGCATTTTTAACATTAACTCTATCGATACGCAATCATTAAATTTGGGAACAACCGATAATCCTAAAAGTATTAGCATAACATCCGACCTCACTCCTGATGAGAGAGAGAGATTAGAAAAAATATTTAAAAATATATGAAGAGGTTTTTGCTTGGTCTTATGAGTACATTCCTGGTATAGATAGAGACATAGCCGTGCACTTAATTCCTACTTACACTCACATGAAATCTGTCAAACAAAAGCTTAGATAGTTAAGACCAGAATGGGTAGAATTGTTTAAAGAAGAAGTCACTAAATAGATACAAACAAAGTTTCTTGAAGTGATAGATTATCGGGATTGGCTAGCCAACATTGTGCCTATGCCGAAGAAGGATGAAAGAATTAGGGTCTATGTGGACTATAAAGACTTGAACAAGGCTTCCCCTAAGGATGATTTTCCTTTACCCTATATAGATTTCCTTATTGATAGTGCAACCTCTAGAGTGCTACACTCATTCATAGATGGAGTTTTTGGATACAACCAAGTGTTAATGGCCCAAGAGGATAAAGCCAAAACTACTTTCATTACTATGTGGGGTATATTTTGTTGTAGGGTGATGCCGTTTGGGTTAAAGAATGCCGGAGCAACCTACCAAAGGATGGCTACCACTTTGTTTCATGACATGATGCACAAAGAAGTCAAAGTTTATGTTAATGATATGATGGTGAAGTCAGATACAAGGGAGCAGCACTTCCAAAACTTAGAGTTATTCTTTGAGAGAGCAGTAAAGAATAAGCTAAGGCTAAACTCGAAGAAGTATGTGTTTAGGGTTACTTCAGGCAAGTTATTGGGACACGTGATTGGTCCAAATAACATTGAGATTGACCCTGACAAGGTTAAGGTGATTAGGGATATGCCAGCCCCTAAAATGGATTCATTGGTAGGTTACAGTATGTTAGTAGGTTCATAGCAAAGCTCACCACAATTTGCGAACCTATCTTCAATTGGTTAAAAAGAACCAGCTAGTCAAGTGGAATGAAGAGTGTTAAAGGGCCTTTGAGTGTATAAAAGAGTATCTGTTGAATCCACCTGTCATGAAACCACCTAAGCTCGATAAACCCTTATTACTATACTTAGTAGTAGAGGAAGAGTCAATAGGGGCTATGCTATCCCACGCAGATGAGTTAGGAGTTGAGCATGCAGTCTACTATTTGAGTAGAAAGCTTCTACCTTATGAAATTAAGTATAGTATCATTGAAAAGACATGTATAGCTATGATTTGGTCTTCTAAGAAGTTGCAACATTAATTTCAGTCTTATAGTGTGCAAGCAATTTTCAGGTTGGATCCAGTAAAGTACTTAAGGGAGACACCCTTTTTTATTGAAAAATATGGTCAATGGTTGATAATTTTAGAAGAATTTGAGATTGAGTATGTAAATAGGAAAACCATCAAAGGTAGAGAGGTAGCAGAATTCCTGGCTCAGCAACCTTTGCCAGATAGTGAAGAAGTAGTCTAATTCCAGGACAGATAGTGAAGTGAAGAAGTGAAACTAGAGCTAGAATTAGAAAATCAGAGAGTGCAGGTTTATACACCTACCAAGAGAGGAAAACCAGATGGCCGATGCCCTAAATACATTTGCTTTGGTATGGAAAATCCTATAAATTTATTTCTTAAGCCATTGGTTTTGACTCGTTCATCAACTCCTTTCTATGAATATGAAACAATCATGAAAACTGATACAGACCATGATGTGTGGTATGACACTATAAGACAGTTTTTGGAGAATAAGGAATACTCGTTGGGGGCAACAAGGGAAGAGAGAAGAGCCATAAGGAGATGGTCCTTACAATACATCATCTTTCATGGAGAGTTTTATAGAAGATGGCTTGATGGGGGTGCACTTGAGATGTTTGAGGAAGTCTCAAGTTGAGCACATCATGTAGGAAATACATGCGGGGAGTTGTGGTCCACACATGAATGGTTTAGCCCTGGTTAAGAAGATAATTTGTCAAATTTACTACTGGTTGACCATGGAGAGAGATTGTATTGAGTTTGTGAAGAAGTGTCAACAATGTTAGATGTATGGTGATGAGGAAACTATAAGCAGGCTTGATGAATCTACACAAGGCAGCAAATATGTTGATGATATCATTATGCCAAGTGGACCAATCATAAGATCACAATCAAAGAAAATCCAGCATGTGTTCCAACACTTCATTCAAAGGTGGATTAATGAAGAGGGAGACCAACTTGTATTGAATATGATGGATCATGAAGAGGAAGTCAGAAACTCACCAAGAAGAATGAAGAATCTGCCCATAAGCATGGTGATGGGCATTAGCACGAATTTGGAATATAATATTGATGTGGTTTAGTGCTAGTGTGGCTAGACACATGTGAACCAACACTAAAATGCATGTAGAATATGCCCATCAATGTTGTCAGAATTATGGGCAGTAATTTAGAATATGTTATTGATGTGGATGAATAATTAATGCTATTGTGACTAGATACATGTAAATCTAGACTTTTAAGCCATTAGTTTTTCTTTTCCAACTATATAGGGAGGGGAAAAAGAACTAAAGGGGGTGACTATGAATTTCCAATTTATGCTAAATGTAATTGATGTGTTTTCAAGTTTGAGAGGTTTTCTTCTTATTCTTGTTGCATGAAGAATTGGTTCTAACTTATCAAGTCTGACTTGTGGCATTTAAATCAATTCATTTCTTCATCCCAATCACCCAAGTTCTCAATTATAGGTTAGTTGTGGGTTTAGTAGGGAGGATTTGTTTTGAGTTCTAAGATTCTATGCTAGATGTGTATGTGGAGTTCTAGATGTAATATTTGATCCATGGGTTCCACATCATTTGGTATCAGAGCTTTGGCTTGAAGATAAATCTCTAGGTATCTTTTATGTTTTAATTATCCAAAAGAAAAAAAAAAGAACCAGATTCAGTTTCTATGTCTCTTCATTTTCTGTTCGTGTTGCACCTTGTTCTTGTTCTTCAAATCTATGGATTTTTATTTATCTTTTCAATTTCTATCCTTGTTTACTGAAAGTTCAACAAAAAAAAGAAGGAAAAGATCAAAAAAAAAAAAAGAGAATCAGATTCAACTTCCTCAACATAAAAGAAAAAAAATTGTACTTGTTTCTGTCTAATATTTTTCTACACAAGTGTTTGACATTTTTTGCATATTTATACCATTAACAGTTTGCTACCTTATTATATTTGATCAAATTACGTCAGCTCCTCATTATGCATCCATTTAGCATTTAAAATCTGATATTTAGAGCATAGCTTGCATTGGGAATAGATTTAGGTTGCATATTCATATTACTCATTGGAGTGATTTGAATTCTATTTTTCAATATCAAGAATTGTTTTTCTTTGTATTCTTAGTTTCATTCTTTCATATACCTCTTGTTTCTTGTATGCATTAAGTAGCTAATTCTCAATCATAGTTACTTTGGTTTGATTAACACAAATTTTTTTTGCTTCTTGTGTTAACTTTCAGTTCTTGTTGTTTAAATTAAATTGCTTCTAGAATTGCTAAAGTCATTTTGTTCATTAGGTTCCTTATACAGTCTTTAAAAACAGAACTTGTTTTACTTGATTTAAGTGGATTCAGTTCTGAAATTCAACTTGATAAAAGGAGAATTGAGAGGTAACAAGGACCAAGTTTTGAGTGTAATACAAGAGGAGTGACAATCTGATTGTGAGTGAAACACGTAAGGGAGTGTGGTGAGAAAATTTTTCTTTACTAACATTTTCTTGCAGTTTCTTATACCATGTCAAATTCTAGAGGTGAAAAACGTGACATGACCATGAATGACATAGCCTTCATGTGAGAGGCAATGCTAAGAAAATTTGAAAGTGATTTGGTCATAAACAACATGAGAGGTGATGTAGATAGCATAATGCAAAGGCAGCAAAATAATACTAATCGAAGGGGGCAAATAGAGGGACAGGAAACATGATGAATGATGATGAGGTAGAAAGGGAAGATGATGAAGAAAGTGAGGAATCAATTGCTCAAAGAAGACCTCAACAAAGGGACAGTAACATATCTACCATAAAAATGAAGATACCATTTGATGCAGAACCCATGGATCAAATATTACATCTAGAACCCCACATACACATCTAGCATAGAATCTTAGAACTCAAAAGCAAATCCTCCCTACCAAACCCACAACTAACCTGTAATTGAGAACTTGGGTGATTGGGATGAAGAAATGAATTGATTTAAACGCCACAAGTCAGACTTGATAAGTTATAACCAATTCTTCATGCAACAAGAATGAGAAGAAAACCTCTCAAACTTGAAAACACATCAATTACATTCAACAATCTGAAAATTCGTAGTCACTCCCTTAAGTTCTTTTTCCCATCCCTATATAGTTGGAAAAGAAGAACAAATGGCTTAAAAGTCTAGGTTTACATGTATCTAGTCACAATAGCATTAATTGTTCATCCGCATCAATAATATACTCTAAATTACTGCCCATAATTCTGACAACATTGATGGCCAGATTCTGCATGCATTTTGGTGTTGGTTCACATGTGTCTAGTCACACTAGCACTAAATCACATAAATATTATATTCCAAATTCGTGCTAATGTCCATTACCATACTTATGGGCAGATTCTTCATGCTTGTTGGTGAGTTTCTGTCTTCCTCTTCATGACCCATCATATTCACTACAAGTTGGTCTCCCTCTTCATTAATCCACCTTTGAATGAAGTGTTGGAACACATGTTGGAGTCTCTTTGATTGTGATCTTGTGATTGGTCCACTTGGCATAATGATATCATCAACATATTTGCTGCCATGTGTAGATTCATCAAGCTTGCTTATAGTTTCCTCATCATTCCCTCCTTGCTCAAAAAGATTTGACTTCAAATCTAAACCTACATCAAAAGGAGAAAGATCACTAACATTGAAAGTTGTAGAAACATTATACTCACCTGGTAGATCGATTTTGTAGGTATTGTCATTGATTCGTTCTAAAACTTGGAATGGGCCATCTCCCCTTGCATCCAACTTGGATTTCCTTTGTTTAGGAAATCTTTCCTTCCTCATATGAACCCATACCCAATCATCAGGTTGAAAAATCACATGTTTCCTTCTTCTATTTGCATTATGGGCAAATGATTCATATTTCTTCTCAAGATGAGCTCATGCCTTCTCATGTATTCTCTTAACCAACTCCGTTTTCTTTTCACCATCTAAGTTAGTTATTTCATTTAATGGCAAAGGAAACAGATCAAGTGGTGTAAGCAGATTAAAACCATAAACAATTTCAAATGGTGAATAACCTATAGAAGAATGTATGCTTCTATTATATGCAAACTCCACTAATGGCGAACAATCTTCCCAAGTTTTCAAATTCTTACCCACAACAGCACATAACAAAGATCCTAAAGTCTTATTTACCACTTCTGTTTGTCCATCAGATTGTGGATGACAAGTTGTAGAGAACAACAATTTAGTACCTAACTTATTCCACAAAACACGCCAAAAATGATTGAAGAATTTCACATCTCTATCACTTACAATTGTTTTAGGAATACCATGCAACCGAACTACTTATCCAAAGAACAAATTAGCAATATTTGTTGCATCATCAGTTTTGTGACTTGCAATGAAATGAGCCGTTTTGCTGAATCTATCAACAATAACAAATATGTTATCTTTCCCTCTTCTAGTCCTAGGCAGCCCCAAAACAAAGTCCATAGATATGTCAATCCAAGGTGCATTAGGAATAGGTAAAGGGGTATACAGCCCATGAGGTAAAGACTTAGATTTTGCTTGTTTATATGCAATACACTTGGCACAAATTCTTTCAACATTTTTTCTCATGTTTGGACAATAGAAATGTTCATGCAGAATTTCTAAAGTCTTAAATACCCCAAAATGTCCCATGAGTCCTCCATTATGTGCCTCACGCACAAGCAATTCCCTTAATGATCAACTAGGCATGCATAATCTTCCATCCTTAAACAAGTACCCATCATGCCTATAAAACTTCTGAAATGCAGAATGCCCACATGCTTTATAAACATTTGCAAAGTCAACATCATTGGCATACATATCCTTAATTTGCTCAAAGCCTAATAACTTAGAACTAAGAGTTGAGATTAAAGAATACCTTCTTGAAAGTGCAACTTCTACTACATTGTCTTTGCCACGCTTATACTTTATCACATATGGAAATGGCTCAATGAACTCTATCCACATTCCATGTCTTCGGTTCAGCTTGGTTTGCCCCTTTAGATGCTTTAATGATTCATGATATGTATGAATAACAAACTCTTTAGGCAATAAGTAATGTTGCCACACTTGTAAAGCTCTTACCAAAGCATACAGCTCCTTGTCATAAGTGGAATAATTTAATTATGCACCATCAAGCTTCTCAATAAAATATGAAATTGGTTTCCCTTCTTGCATCAAAACAGCACCTATGCCCACACCTGAAGCATCACACTCTAATTCGAAGGTCTTATCAAAATCTGGTAAAGCAAGAATTGGAGCAGTAGTTAACCTTTCTTTCAACAAATTGAATGCCTTTTCATGAATTTTAGTCTAATTAAACTTTATATCTTTTTTTACCAATTCATTTAATGGTGCAGCAATGGAACTAAATTCTTTAACAAACCTTCTATAGAAACTAGCCAAACCATGAAGACTTCTTACCTCACTCACGGTTTTAGGTGCTGGCCAATCTCTTATTGCCTTTACCTTTTCATCATCAGCCTCAATTCCTTGTGCACTAACCATAAAACCTAAGAATATGATTTTATCACTACAAAAGATGCACTTTTTCAAGTTGGCATACAATTCTTCCTTTCTCAAAACATTAAGAACAACCCTGATATGTTCTACATGCTCATCTACTGATTTGCTATAAATGAGTATGTCATCAAAATATACAACAACAAATTTACCAAGATATGCACGTAGAACATGGTTCATTAATCTCATGAATGTACTAGGGGTATTAGATAAACCAAATGACATAACTAACCACTCATAAAGACCAGATTTTCTTTTGAATGTTGTTTTCCACTCATCTCCTTCTTTCATCCTAATTTGATGGTAACCACTTTTCAAATCAATCTTAGTAAAAATGCAAGAACCACTCAACTCATCAAGCATATCATCAAGTCTAGGAATTGGATGTCTATACTTCACCATGATTTTATTGATTGCTCTGCAGTCCACACACATTCTCCATGATCCATCTTTCATTGGGACTAATAACACCTAAATAGCACATGGACTAAGACTTTCTGACGCGGACCCTTAGCAACGATGGCAGCAAACCCAACGTATAACAATGGTAGAGAACTCCTTGAAACTTGATAATCACCTCCTAAGGAACCCAACGCCTATAAAGAGACGCGAACTCACTATGATTGAAGGATTTAGTTGGTAAGAAGAAGGAAAACGCCACAACTCTTGTTGATAAGTAAACCTAATTCTTGATGCAAAGAAAGAATTAAAGAATCCACTCTAATCTCTCTCACACGAAAATTCACAAGAAGAACTTGTAGAAGAATTCGAAAATTTTTTATTAATTGTTGTATATCAAATTCTGCCTAATAGTGCCCTTAAATAAGGGTTACAAAATTCCTAATTGCATAAGGAAAACATTCCTAATTGCATAAGGAAAAACATTCCTAATTGCATAAGGAAAACATTCCTAATTGCATAAGGAAAAACATTCCTAATTGCATAAGGAAAACATAAAGTAATCCTAATCCACTAAGGAAAATATAAAGTAAATCTGAATCTAAATCAGATAAGTAATCTAAATCCTATCCAAATCTAATAAAACAAATCCAAAATAGATTTGGAAAGACTAAATAATATCAAATCCTAAAAGATATGGAAAATAAAATAATATCCTAACTAACTAAGGAATGAGGGGACCACATCCCATGTGACAAAAAGATGCCTTCCACTTGCTGAAATTCGTAACTTCCTTGGGCCCATATTAAACATGCCTTAATTAAGTCCAAAAAAAGGCCTAATGTATTGGAAAAACAAGCCCAACATGTGCAGCCATGTTCAGCCTTAAAAACTTGCTAAACATGCCAAAAAACTTGCTGAACAAGCCCAAGAAAGCATGCCCATGTGTTTGGACGTGATTTCCATACTTTGATCTTCACTTTAGGCTTCCCTTTGTGTAGCTTTGGCCTATAAGCTGTATCAAGCTCCACAAAGCCCATATTGCTTGAATTGCACCAAATCTGCTCCATATGAAGTGTAGCACGCCCCAAGTGTATTTCAGCCTCATAAAAGAGCTTTTGAACTCCTTTTAAATCTATTTTGGATGATGTAAGATTGCTTTTCTTCAATGGCACAAAGCTGCCATATCTGGTTTGTATCATTCTCCCTTTCTTTTGAAAATATTCGTCCTCGAATCTTGCTCATGTTCAGATCTGGAATGGAAACTTTAGGCACCAATTGATCTTCCCTCCTCTTGAGTTGATGAAAATAGTTTGAATGTTTCTTCTAGAACATCAACCTGCACATTGTCAAAAAAACTAGGAAAAGCTCCGTTAGTTAAAGACAGCTCACATGGAACTGAACCATCCTCTTCTTGAACTTCTAAATCAGCTCCATATTCTTTGTCTACCTCTTCAACCATATTTTGAACAATTTCATCGAAATCATCATCATCACAACCATAATCATCATAAATAGGTGAATTCTCATCCACATCTCCAAGAAGATCTCCATTTTTCACAAACTCTTCTTTAAATTCAATTATGGGAATCTCAGTAACTTCACTCCTTACTTCATCAAGTAATGGCACTACATCCTCTACTTCACAAACATCCTCTTCATGCAACTCTTCCAATTCATCCTCTTTTTTTAGTTCAACATTGGAATCCTCCATGGTTGCACTCTCCTCTTTCACCTTAATGGTAGGAATTTTTGAAACCACACTTATTGCTTCACATAGTTTAGAAGTATGCTTACACATATCTTCCAATTGTTGTCTCAGTTTCTTATATTCTAGTTTCATCCTCTTAGATTTCCTTTCTTCTTGTCGTCTATTACAATGAATAAGAAAGTTTTTCTCCTTTGCATAGAAAACTGAAAGTTCTTCCTCTAATGAAGCAATCTCCTTTTCACAATATGAATATTCCCTTGTGTACCTTCGTGCACCTCCTAACTTTTGATACCACCTTTCAATAAGCTCTTCAAGAAATCGAATCTTACCATCGAGATATTGTAGATGGTATTTTTCTTTGGCTTCCTCTTCATCCATCTCAATCTCAATTGTTGTTGACATTTTTTTTTTATATGTAGAATTTGAAAATCACTAAACAAACACAAAAGAAACAGCCCAAGAATGGCCACATAAAATGATTTGAAGGAAAGAAACAATCAACCCCAAGAAAAGGCTTACACAAGATGAATTTGAAGGGAAAAACACAACCAAATTGAACAAGACCCAATAGACACAAAACAAACTAAATTCTGACTACTAGAACACCAACGACTTAACAAACGGAATACTTAAATGGATGGGAAAGTGAAAAAAATGAATTGAATAAACTATTCTGAATACTAAAACGAACTAAAACTGACTCTTGAATGCCAAAAACGAAAATTGAATAAAGAAGGAAAGGAAAAAACGAATTTGAATAAAATAACCCTAATGGAACAATTAAACAAGCCCTAGAAAGACAAAGTAGATAAAAATTACCTTGTAGCAAGGCTCTGATACCAAATGACGCGGACCCTTAGCAACGATGGAAGCAAACCCAACGTATAACAATGGTAGAGAACTCCTTGAAACTTGATAATCACCTCCTAAGGAACCCAACGCCTATAAAGAGACGCGAACTCACTATGATTGAAGGATTTAGTTGGTAAGAAGAAGGAAAACGCCACAACTCTTGTTGATAAGTAAACCTAATTCTTGATGCAAAGAAAGAATTAAAGAATCCACTCTAATCTCTCTCACACAAAAATTCACAAGAAGAACTTGTATAAGAATTCGAAAAATTTTTATTAATTGTTGTATATCAAATTCTGCCTAATAGTGCCCTTAAATAAGGGTTACAAAATTCCTAATTGCATAAGGAAAACATTCCTAATTGCATAAGGAAAAACATTCCTAATTGCATAAGGAAAACATTCCTAATTGCATAAGGAAAAACATTCCTAATTGCATAAGGAAAACATAAAGTAATCCTAATCCACTAAGGAAAATATAAAGTAAATCTGAATCTAAATTAGATAAGTAATCTAAATCCTATCCAAATCTAATAAAACAAATCCAAAATAGATTTGGAAAGACTAAATAATATCAAATCCTAAAAGATATGGAAAATAAAATAATATCCTAACTAACTAAGGAATGAGGGGACCACATCCCATGTGACAAAAAGATGCCTTCCACTTGCTGAAATTCGTAACTTCCTTGGGCCCATATTAAACATGCCTTAATTAAGTCCAAAAAAAGGCCTAATGTATTGGAAAAACAAGCCCAACATGTGCAGCCATGTTCAGCCTTAAAAACTTGCTAAACATGCCAAAAAAACTTGCTGAACAAGCCCAAGAAAGCATGCCCATGTGTTTGGACGTGATTTCCATACTTTGATCTTCACTTTAGGCTTCCCTTTGTGTAGCTTTGGCCTATAAGCTGTATCAAGCTCCACAAAACCCATATTGCTTGAATTGCACCAAATCTGCTCCATATGAAGTGTAGCACGCCCCAAGTGTATTTCAGCCTCATAAAAGAGCTTTTGAACTCCTTTTAAATCTATTTGGATGATGTAAGATTGCTTTTCTTCAATGGCACAAAGCTGCCATATCTGGTTTGTATCACTTTCACGCAGATGTCCCTTTGCTAGCAACTCCTCCACTTGCCTTTGAAGTTCCTTGGTTTCCTCCGGATTACTTCTATAAGCTGGTCGATTAGGAATTGTTGAGCCCGGAATGAAGTCAATTTGATGCTCAATCTCTCTTAAAGGTGGTAAACCTTTAGGTACATCTTCTGAAAAAACATCTCCAAATTTCTATAAAAGAGAACTAACACAACTAGGCAAATGGTTATCAAGGTCAGATGTAGAAATCAAGGTCTCTTTGTACCTAAGTACAATAAGACTTCTTTTCTCACAAAAAGCACTCCTTAACTCCTTTTCTTTTGCATAGAAACACTCTCTTTTATTTTCTCCCCCTTTCTCTTTTTCTCTCACCAATGGGCCATTTTTATCATTCTTTTTCTCACACTTGGCCTCTTGTACTCCATTTTTATTTGTTTTACCCTCACCACCAGAATTTTTTTCAAATGATCTCAAAATCTTTACTTGATCTTCATACACTTGTTTAGATGACAATGGAGAAAGAGTGAAATTTAAACCATTTAGGCTGAAAGAATAATGATTCTTAAAGCCATCATGAAAAGATTTTCTATCAAATTACCATGGACGACCAAGAAGGATATGGCTAGCATGCATAGGCACAACATCACAGCAAACTTCATCTTTGTATCTCCCAATTGCAAAAGAAAACAGAACCTGCTTTGTTACCCTCACCTCTCCACAATCATTCAACCATTGCAGCTTGTAAGGGCTAGGATGTTTTGTGCATGCTAACCCTAATTTATCTACAAAATCAATACTAGCAACATTTGCACAACTACCCCCATCAATGATCATGCTGCACACTTTTCCATTCACAGTGCAACGAGTATGAAAAATGTTCTCTCTTTGATTACTTTCTTCATCTTTAATTTGCATGTTTAAAGCTCTTCTAATAACCAAAGATTCACCATGGGCAGGTTTTTCAATAATATGTTCAATTTACTCTAATGGTGGCATGCTATCATTATCATCATCACTTTCATGTTCACTAGCACTATCAATTTCACCATTATCTCGTATAAACATGATTTTCTTATTTGGACATTGAGATGCTATATGCCCTACTCCTAAACACCTAAAGCATTTAAGGTACCATGCTTTTGATTAGAGTTAGATGTTTTAGAGTTACCTTTAGGGTCAGCTAGAACTTGTTTTTACTTTCCTTTCTAGCCAGCCTCCTTCCCTTTAGGATTATCATCTTTCTTTGGCCATTTTGAAGTGAAACTAGAGCTGGAATTAGAAAATCCCTTTGCTGCTCTCTTGAGTCTCAGTTGCTTCTCCGCTTTTATGGCCATGTGTACCATATCTTCAAGCTGCACATAATGATGTAATTCAATTATGTTAGCAATCCCTCAATTCAGCCCACTAAAAAATCGAGCCATGGTGATTTCTGGATCCTCCTCTATATTAGTCCTACTCATGATCATCTCCATCTCTTTATGGTAATCCTCCACTGACATGGATCTTTGAGTTAACTGCTGTAATTTTTGGTGAAGCTCCCTATAGTATTAAGATGGTACAAATCTCTTTCTCATCACCGTTTTCATTTCAGCCCAAGTAGTGATGGTTCTTTCTCCATTTCTCCACTTGGAAATCATCAATTGATCCCACCAAATTAGTGCATAATCTGTGAATTCAACTGCTGCAATTTTAACTTTCTTCATTTCACTATAATTATGACAGTCAAACACCAACTCAACATTTCTTTCCCATTCAAGGTAAGCTTCAGCATCATTTCTCCCCTTGAATAATGGTATCTTCATTTTTATGGAAGATATGTTACTGTCCCTTTGTTGAGGTCTTCTTTGAGCAATTGATTCCTCACTTTCTTCATAATCTTCCCTTTCTACCTCATCATCATTCATCATGTTTCCTCTCCCTCTATTTTGTCCCCTTTGATTAGTATCATTCTGTTGCCTTTGCATTATGTTGTCTACATCACCTCTCATGTTGTTTATGGCCAAATCAAACCTTTCAAATCTCCTTTGCATTGCCTCTAACATGAAGGCTATGTCATTTATGGTCATATCACGTTTTTCACTTCCAGAATTTGACATGGTGTAAGAAGAACCTACAAGGAAATGTTAGTAAAGAAAATTTCCTCACCTCACTCTCTTACATGTTTCACTCAAGATCAGATTGTCACTCCTCTCGTATTTCACTCAAAACTTAGTCCTTTTTACCTCTCAATTCTTCTTTTATCAAGTTGAATTTTAGAACTGAATTCCACTTAAATCAAGTAAAACAAGTTTTGTTTTAAAGACTCTACAAGGAACCTAATGAACAAAATGAATTCAGCAATTCTAGAAGCAATTTAATTTTAAACAACAAGAACTGAAAGTTAACACAAGAAGCAAAAGTATTTGTGTTAATCAAACCAAAGTAACTATGATTGAGAATTATCTACTTAATGCATACAAGTAACAAGAGGTATATGAAAGAATGAAACTAAGAATACAAAGAAAAAAAAATTATGGATACTAAAAAAAACAGAATTCAAATCACTCCAATGAGTAATCTGAATATGCAACCTAAATCTATTCCCAATGCAAGATATGTTGTAAATATCATATTTTAAATGCTAAATGGATGCATAATGAGGAGCTGATGTAATTTGATCAAATATAATAAGGTAGCAAGCTGTTAATGGAATAAATATGCAAAAAACTCAAAAACTTGTGTAGAAAAATATTGGACAGAAACAGGTATGATTTTTTTTATCTTGAGGAAGTTGAATCTGATTCTTTTTTTTTCTTTTGATCTTTTCCTTCTTTTTTTTTTGAACTTTCAGTAAACAAGGATAGAAATTGAAAAGATAAACAAAAATCCACATATTTGAAGAACAAGAACAAGGTGCAACTAGAACAGAAAATGAAGAGACAGAAACTGAATCTGGTTCTTTTTTTTTCTTTTTTTTTGGGTAATTAAAACATAAACGATACCTAGAGATTTATCTTCAAGCCAAAGCTCTGATACCAAATGATGCGGAACCCATGGATCAAATATTACATCTAGAACCCCATATACACATCTAGCATAGAATCTTAGAACTCAAAAACAAATCCTCCCTACCAAACCCACAACTAACCTATAATTGAGAACTTGGGCGATTTGGATGAAGAAATGAATTGATTTAAACGCCAAAGTTAGACTTGATAAGTTAGAACCAATTCTTCATGCAACAAGAATAAGAAGAAAACCTCTCAAACTTGAAGACACATCAATTACATTCAACAATCTAAAAATTCGTAGTCACCCCCTTAAGTTCTTTTTCCCATCCCTATATGGTTGGAAAAGAAGAACTAATGGCTTAAAAGTCTAGGTTTACATGTACCTAGTCACAATAGCATTAATTGTTCATCCACATCAATAATATACTCTAAATTACTGCCCATAATTCTGACAACATTGATGGGCAGATTCTGCATGCATTTTGGTATTGGTTCACATGTGTCTAGTCACACTAGTACTAAACTACATCAATATTATATTCCAAATTCATGCTAATGCCCATCACCATACTTATGGGTAGATTCTTCATGCTTGTTGGTGAGTTTCATTCTTCCTCTTCATGACCCATCATATTCACTACAAGTTGGTCTTCCTCTTCATTAATCCACCTTTGAATGAAGTGTTGGAACACATGTTGGAGTCTCTTTGATTGTGATCTTGTGATTGGTCCACTTGGCATAATGATATCATCAACATATTTGTTGCCATGTGTAGATTCATCAAGCTTGCTTATAGTTTCCTCATCACCATCATTCAAGGCAAGAAATGATTTCTACATCTGACATTGATAACCCTTTGCTAGTTGTGTTAGTTCTATTTTATAGGAATTTGGAGATGTTTTTCCAGAAGATGTACCTAAAGGTTTATCACCTTTAAGAGGGATTGAGCATCAAATTGACTTCATTCCGGGGTCAACAATTCCTAACCGACCAGCTTATAGAAGTAATCCAAAGGAAACCAAGGAAATTCAAAGGCAAGTGGAGGAGTTGCTAGCAAAGGGACATGTGCGTGAAAGTCTTAGTCCATGTGTTGTTCCAATTTTACTAGTCCCAAAGAAGGATGGATCATGGAGAATGAGTGTGGATTACCGAGCAATCAATAAAATCACGGTGAAGTATAGACATCCAATTCCTAGACTTGATGATATGCTTGATTAGTTGAGTGGTTCTTGCATTTTTACTAAGATTGATTTAAAAAGTGGTTACCATCAAACTAGGATGAATGAAGGAGATGAGTGGAAACTGCATTCAAAACAAAATATGGTCTTAATGATTGGTTATTTATGCCATTTGGTTTATCTAATGCACCTAGTACATTCATGAGATTAATGAACCATATTTTGCATGCATATCTTGGTAAATTTATTGTTGTGTATTTTGATGACATACTCATTTACAGCAAATCAGTAGATGAGCATGTAGAGCATATTAGGGCTGTTCTTGATGTTTTGAGAAAGGAAAAATTGTATGCCAACGTGAAATAGTGCATGTTTTGTAGTGATAAAATCATATTCTTAGGTTTTATGGTTAGTGCACAAGGTATTGAGGTTGACGATGAAAAGGTAAAGGCAATAAGAGATTGGCCAGCACCTAAAACAGTGAGTGAGGTAAGAAGTTTTCATGGTTTGGCTAGTTTCTATAGAAGGTTTGTGTAACACCCCCATACTCTATATAAGTACTATACATATACCAAGTATACATACAATACGTATATAAAGTATAAGAATGTCACTTTTCGTTTCCAATTAAAAACCTTTATCCAAGTTTAAGCAATATTGCATTAATTTAAAGAGCATTTACAAAAATCATTATTCTTATCAAAAATACAACATAATTAAAGTCACACATGTATGCATCACCTTCTAGTTGGTCTCGAGACACTCTTACCCTTCTCGTGGTATAACAGCTGGACTTCCAGATCAACCACATAACCACCTGCGCGATTACACCACCGCGCTAAGTCCGAGAGCTTAGTAATACAAATAAATATAAAATATATATACTTTACATAAAGATCATACCTTATACTTTTAGCATCATGTTTTATTGTTTTCTTACCCTGTTTTCCTTTCTCAAAGCATTCTTCATATATTCCCACTGATCTCATAAATCATACACATATTTACATAGAACATTCGCAAAACTATACTTACCATTTCTATCTCATATACAGATACATATACATCATTTTAACAAATCACTATTCAATGATCTATCCAAACCTTCATGAGAACAATTCTCGCAAATTCCACATTCATAAACATTTTACACATCATACTATATTCTCATAAACTCATATCTCAACAAAACTCCTCAAGCCATATTCATTTTCAATATATCATTACACACATTACCAAATCATACTTCATAACATTATTTTATTCACAAATTTATCAATCATGAAACACACTTCCAACAAAAGCAACCATAGATCTCATTACTCATTTAGTTCAACATTTGGATATCACATTAACAACAAAGACAGACTCGGGCCCAAACAAAACACTAACATGCCATTCCATTATCAGAGTTAATGCTTTGGTTTAATCATCACATTTATCATTATCCTAACTAGGCTTCAAGGATTTAGGTTCAACCAAGCTTCAAGGGGAACAAAGCATGCTAAGTATCAACCCAACTTGGCTTCAAGAACCAATCCAACCTAGCTTCAAGGGTTGTAACATCTCAATTAGGCTTCAAGGATTTGACCCAACCAAGCTTCAAGGGGAGTAAAACATGTTAAACTTCAACCCAACTTGGCTTCAAGGATCAAGTCCAACCTAACTTCAAGAGATTGTTACTCATATTAGGCATGCCACCAATAACAAACTCTGAAAATGGAATAACACATTAGCTATACAATTCATTTATCAATTTCATTCTCAATTGAATTATCATAACTAATAACAATGGCTTCACATGTCATTTGAATCATCATAGCCAATAACAATGGCTTCACATGTCATTTGAATTATCATTGCCAATCACAATGGCCTCATATCTCAATTTATGTTATAACCATTCATTATTCGAGTATACATAATCAATTACCCTATCATATCACTCACATTATACATATCGCATCATTAGTATCACATTTCAAATACATTATTCGTATAACACATCACCATTCACAAGACTTACAATGCATAGTACATAACCTTGTTCATATAATATCATATGCATTATCAAATGTAAGTTCAATTCCAATCATTTAAGAAGAACAAAAACCAAACACAGTAACCAACACACCCAAGGGACACGGCCAAGCTTGTGGCCGTGTCTCTCAATCCAACACTTCAGTAGCAAACACGGGCACAGGACACGGCCAAGCTTGTGGCCGTGTCTCTCAAAACAAATTGGCAGTGACCAACACTGGCATAGAACACGGCCGTGTCTCCTCAAAATCCACCCAACACGGCCAAAATTCCCTTGACTTGGACGTGTCTCTCATGAATTGGCCGTGTCTCTCCTTGCTTTTGGCCGTGTCACTCATGGATTGAAACCCTAACATACACAAGTCTCCTCTAATTGCACTCAAACTCATCATACACAAAATAGCATGGTTCAAATGAATGGAATCAATGTTCTAAACACAAATTCTACATGTTTATCACAATATTCACCTTATTAAAACACATCCACAAAACATTTAAACACATACTATCTCAAAACCCTAAAACCAACATCCTTCTCCATCTTCCAAAATCAACATCCACCACTTTCAACAACACCACCTATTTAAACTCTTAACTTAAAACCAAATTTAAAACTTGAAAACACATTACAAACACATCTCATCATCAAATCAACAAACCCTCATTAACTTCAAATACCACTTCAAAAGAATAAAAGAAATCAAAGAAAAGAACTTACCTTAGTTATAAACTTCTTGAATCATCACTTGATCACTTAATCTTCCTTCAATTTGAGCTTAACTCTTCAAGATCTTCTCTTTGTCTCTTGCTTTCCTTTGTCTATGGAGGAGCCAGCCAACAATGGAGAAGAAGAAATCATGAAGAAAACAAAGTCAATTCTTCTTTAAATCTCCACCAAGAGTTTTTAACCAAACAATTACCTATATACCCTTATCCATTTAACTAACCTCTTGTCTCTTATATGCCCATATAAGTAATTTCACCTATCACAAATGAAAATATCTTCTTGCATTGACTCTCCCTTGACCAACTTATATGTTATATATATTATCATATAAACAACATATACATTTCTCTCTAAACCCTCTTTTCTCCCAAAACACATATACATAAGCATTCACTTTCCAATTCCTTTTTTTCTTTCAAATCAACATATACATTCAATCCCATTTAAAACAACAACAACAACAACATCAACAACAACAACAACATTCAAAACTTCTAGGACATATATGGGGATATTACAGTTTGTTAATGATTTTAGTTCCATTGCTGCACCATTAAATTAATTGGTAAGAAAAGATTTAAAGTTTAATTGGACTAAAATTCATGAAAAGACATTAAATTTGTTAAAAGAAAGGTTAACTACTACTCCAATTCTTGCTTTACCAGATTTTTATAAGACCTTCAAATTAAAGTGTGATGCTTCATGTGTGGGCATAGGTGTTGTTTTGATGCAAGAAGGGAAACTAATTGCATATTTTAGTGAGAAGCTTCATGGTGCACAATTAAATTATTCCACTTATGACAAGGCATTGTATGCTTTGGTAAGAGCTTTACAAGTGTGGCAACATTACTTATTGTCTAAAGAGTTTGTTATTCATACCGATTATGAATCATTAAAGCATCTACAAGGGCAAATCAAGCTAAACCGAAGACATGAAAAGTGGATAGAGTTCATTGAGCCATTTCCATATGTGATAAAGTATAAGCGTGGCAAAGACAATGTAGTAGCAGATACACTTTCAAGAAGGTATTCCTTAATCTCAACTCTTAGTTCTAAGTTATTAGGCTTTGATCAAATTAAGGATATGTATGCCAATGATGTTGACTTTGCAAATGTTTATAAAGCATGTGAGCATTCTGCATTTCAGAAGTTTTATAGGCATGATGGTTATTTGTTTAAGGATGGAAGATTATGCATACCTAGTTGCTCATTAAGGGAATTGCTTGTGCATGAGGCACATAGTTGAGGACTCTTGGGACATTTTGGGGTATTTAAGACTTTAGACATTCTGCATGAACATTTCTATTGGCCAAACATGAGAAAGGATGTTTTAAGAATTTGTGCCAAGTGAATTGCATGTAAACAAGAAAAATCTAAGTATTTACCTCATGGGCTGTATATTCCTTTACCTATTCCTAATGCACCTTGGATTGACATATCTATGGACTTTGTTTTGGTGCTTCCTAGGACTAGAAAAGGGAAAGATAACATATTTGTTATTATTGATAGATTCAACAAAATGGCTCATTTCATTGCATGTCACAAAACTGATGATGCAACAAATATTGCTAATTTGTTCTTTGGGGAAGTAGTTTGGTTGCATGGCATTCCTAAAACAATTACAAGTGATAGAGATGTGAAGTTCTTAAGTCATTTTTACCATGTTTTGTGGAATAAGTTAGGTACTAAATTGTTGTTCTCTATAATTTGTCATCCACAAACTGATGGACAAAAAGAAGTGGTAAATAGAACTTTAGGATCTTTGTTACGTGTTGTTGTGGGTAAGAATTTAAAAACTTGGGAAGATTGTTTGCCATTAGTGGAGTTTGCATATAATAGAAGCATACATTCTTCTACAGGTTATTCACCATTTGAAAATGTTTATGGTTTTAATCTGCTTACACCTCTTGATCTGTTTCATTTGCCATTAAATGAAATAACTAACTTAGATGGTGAAAAGAAAAAGGAGTTGGTTAAGAAGATACATGAGAAGGTACGAGCTCATCTTGAGAAGAAATATGAATCATTTGCCCATAATGCAAATACAAGAAGGAAACACGTGATTTTCCAACCTGGTGATTGGGTATGGGTTCATATGAGGAAGGAAAGATTTCCTAAACAAAGGAAAACCAAGTTGGATGCAAGGGGAGATGGCCCATTCCATGTTTTAGAACGAATCAATAACAATGCCTACAAAATCAATCTACCAGGTGAGTATAATGTTTCTGCAACTTTTAATGTTAGTAATCTTTCTCCTTTTGATGTAGGTTCATATTTGAGGACAAATCTTTTTGAGCAAGGAGGGAATGATGAGGAAACTATAAGCAAGCTTGATGAATCTACACAAGGCAGCAAATATGTTGATGATATCATTATGCCAAGTGGACCAATCACAAGATTACAATCAAAGAAACTCCAGCATGTGTGCCAACACTTCATTCAAAGGTGGATTAATGAAGAGGGAGACCAACTTGTGTTGAATATGATGGATCATGAAGAGGATGTCAGAAACTCACCAAGAAGCACGAAGAATCTACCCATAAGCATGGTGATGGGCATTAGCACGAATTTGGAATATAATATTGATGTGGTTTAGTGCTAGTGTGACTAGACAATGTGAACCAACACCAAAATGCATGTAGAATTTGCCCATCAATGTTGTCAGAATTATGGGTAGTAATTTAGAATATATTATTGATGTGGATGAATAATTAATGCTATTGTGACTAGATACATGTAAACCTCGACTTTTAAGCCATTAGTTCTTCTTTTCCAACTATATAGGGAGGGGAAAAAGAACTAAAGGGGGTGACTACGAATTTCCAATTTATGCTAAATGTAATTGATGTGTTTTCAAGTTTGAGAGGTTTTCTTCTTATTCTTGTTGCATGAAGAATTGGTTCTAACTTATCAAGTCTGACTTGTGGCATTTAAATCAATTCATTTCTTCATCCCAATCACCCAAGTTCTCAATTACAGGTTAGTTGTGGATTTGGTAGGGAGGATTTATTTTGGGTTCTAAGATTCTATGCTAGATGTGTATGTGGAGTTTTAGATGTAATATTTGATCCATGGGTTTCGCATCATATGGTAATTTGAATCACATGCCTCCTGTAGAATTGCATTCTATGTCTTCACCCTGGCCCTTTACGACCTAAGGTATTGACATTATAGGAGAGATACATCTTACGGCTTCAAATGGTCACCGCTTTATTATAGTAGTAGTGGATTATTTTTTGAAATGGGTCAAATTTGAATCTTTCAACAAGCTGGGGGCAAGGTAAATGGCTAGGTTTATTGAAAAGAATCTCATTTGTGGATATAGTGTCCCACACGGAGTGATATCAGATAATAAGGTATAGTTTCAAGGAGCAGTTAGAGACTTATTCTTGATGTACCAAATCCATCATCATCGATCCTCTTCTTATAGATCGAAGGCTAATGGTGCAGTAGAAGCAACAAATAACATAATTAAGCAGGTTATGTCCAAATGACCAAGACACATAGGGATTGGTTGGAGATGCTTCCTTTCGCTTTATGGGGATACAGAATAAGCGTGTGAACCCTGACTGGAATGACAGTTTTCCTTGGTTTATGGGATGGAAGCAGTGGTTCCAATTGAGATAGAGATCAAGTCATTAAGAGTGATCCTGGAAGCTGAATTGCCTAAGATGGAATGGGTAGTGAGTAGATATACACAACTTTATTAGAAGAGAGAAGGTTAAAAGCACTGTATCATCATCAACTTTACCAAAGAAAGATAGCTCAAGCCTACAATAGAAGGGTTAAGATCAGAAAGTTCAAAGTCAGCGACTTAGTTTTGAAGTAGTGTAAGCCTAATTTCCATGATCCAAGAGAAAAATTTTGAGCTAATTGGAAAGGACCGTATGTTGTAAAGTAAGTCATGAACAAGGGTACAGTCAAACTATCAGACATAGATGAGAACGAGTTTAGTGAGCCATTGAACATTGATAGGGTGAAGAGTTTTTATGTATAATAAAAAAAAGAGGCTCGCTAGGTTGAAAACTGAAAAGGGCGGCCTAGACAAAAGTTAGAGCAATTCGCTAGTTTTAAAAATCCAAAAGGGCAGGCTAGGCAACAATTATTGCTAAATGAGAGAAAATTATTAATTAAAAAACCTAAAAGGGCTAGTTGGTGATAACAGTGATCTCGTGTATGCTGGCTTTATGTTTGGTTGTTCCCCAATTTAATAAAATGGAGTTAATATTAAAATTGTTCTACGTGTAATGTTTCAAGTATTTGACCAGATATGGTAAAATAAATAACACAATAGCGAAAGGTGATGACAGATTATAAAAGGAAAAGAAACATCTTTTATTATTTTATTATTTGTTCATCCTAACATTATTTCTTCTAAGGAATTGACAAATGTAAAATCTATGGCAAATGATAAGTGTAGCGTACATGCCAACTTTGCTTCAGTCGATCCAAGAAGGCTTCAGTCAGATGAGGCATGTCTAGATCAAGAGTAAAATCAGAACCTCAAGGCTCGGCTCCATACTGATAGTCAAGATGGTGAGGATCATAGCAAGTACCTCGATGAAGAGCAGCAAGAGGAACATACATCAAATATGTTTGAGTGGTGACATGAGTGATCTTCCACCAACATACCAATCAACGGATGATAACTGCAGCTCGAGAGCAAATCCAGTCGACATATGAAGAAGCAAGATGGAGGAGTTTCCTAGGAGAATGATGTCATGGAAAATATCTGGTAAAATGTATCGATGGAGTGTCAAGAAAGCAGAGGAGCTCCTGAAGCCAAATTTGTAAGCCTAAGAAAATAAATTTAAAATATATATAAAAAAAATGATGCCCATTAGGTTGAAAACCTGTAAGGGTAGCCTAAGCAAAAATTAAGGTGGCTCACTAGTTCTGAAAACTCACAAGGGAGGTCTAGGCAAAAATTAGAACCAATATTAAAAAAAAAAAGAGTCCGCTAAGTTGAAAACCTGCAAGGCTAACGTAGGCAAAAATTAGGACAACTCGCTAGTTTCTAAACCCGCAAGGGCAGACTAGAAAAAAGCTAGAGCAATAAAAATAAAGGGCCTAAATTGAAAACTTGAAAGGGTGATTTAGGTAATTGCCTGTAGCAGTAAGGGACTTCCGCCCAATCTCCTTGAAGATTCTGATTTTAATAGGTCCAATCCAACTAGGATCTCGGCCAAGATCACGGGTATCGGCGACAAGCCTCCTTCCTTTGGTCCACGATGTCTAGAACTCGAGAATCGATGCCACCATCAAAAGAAACAAGCAAGAATTGGCCAACCAAACATAGATAAAACATGCATCCCCATACCTTGGTCGGAGCCAAATGGGAAGTGCAAAAGTCAATCAAGGGACCAAGCAAAATTTTCTTACCTCTCATCAACTGCAAAACTTTGGGCTTTGAAAGTTGGAACAACATTTGCATCCTTTGATGAGTTTTGGAAGTCAGTACGAACAATGCCATTGGTTGATTTCTTGGATAACTAAGGATGGCTTCAAATTCTTCGATCATAGGACATATCTCAATGTTATTTATCTTGAATGTCCTAGATTTCATATCCCAAAAGGAAACAATGGTATGTAGAAAAGAATGGTCCAATTTAATATTTTGAAAGCACTTCAAAGTGTTAATTTGAGATCAAGATATTTGTTCCCAATGAATGTCTTTCATAGTTTTAAATGAACCTTTGATTTTCTTCAAATTAAACTCTGTCATTCTTGAAGTTAAAGAAAACCTCAAAATTGTTAGAAGAGATTTTTGCCGTAATAAAACTCGTAGAGAATTTCTTAGCTTCTATTGGAATTCTGGCATGAGTATAAAATTGAAAAAAAAAATTTTACATAAGAGATTGGCTAATATACCAAAGTTGAAAAGGAGTGGGTAATGGCTTGAGACTGAGACACGCAAGGAAAGGAAATTAACATTGAAGTAATTGTTGGATTGCCGCAGTCCTTTTGGTTTTGTAATTCTGAGACGGTTTGGGATTCTTAAATTGTAAAGGAATTATTTTGTGTACAATAATAATAATGTTGATAAATAATAAGGATTATAAAAAATAAATAAAATAAAAAATAATAAAAAGTCAAAAGTTGCATAAAAGTATAAACTATTATTATAATCATTATTATTGTAAATATTATTATCATTATTGTTATTATTATTATTATTATTATTATTATTATTATTATTATTATTATTATTGTTAATACAATACTTTCTCACTTAATACTATAGTGGATCATTGAGAAGGAGGAGGCGAGCCTTGATTAAATAAAGTCCTAAAAAATTCATTACCTGATGGAGGAGGCATATCACTCATTTGAAATTTGCTCAGAGGAAAAGTACCTAAGTCCCTATTTTCTTGAAATTCAGGCTTGTAACAGCCATCATCTGAAGATAAAAAAAGGATTTCATGGTCATCAGTTTGGGGCCTCTTAGAAGATGAAGCACCAGGATCTCTGATTCCCTACAACCGAAAATCTTGAAAGTTTTGTTCTGACTGCTGATACAACCCTTTAAAATGTATGACTTATTGATAGCTAGCATTTAATTCTTCTTGCAGTTTCATATTTTGCTCCTCAAGCATCCACTGTGAGTCAGAAAAGGAAAGGGTAATCATGCATACATATAGCATAAATCATCATGGAATAGGTTGACAAACTAGATAATTCAGATCAAAGCCTTGAGGATGAGATGGCACTTTTGGTTAGAAAGAAGGAGCAAACAGAGAAAATTATTACTAAACTAGAACAACGAAAGAAGGTCCAGCCTCGTGCTCAAATGAACTAGTAGCTTGCAATAATCATAAAGACAGTTAGAACAAGTTAAAAAGAAACAGTTGCAATGAAAAAATAATAAATTTTCACTTGAGAGGTGCCAGCCCCGGAATGAGATATACACTCTCTCTCCTCCTCCTCATCACTGTTTTCTTCATAACTTCTTTCTTCATCCTCGAAAACTCCTCGAACACCAACAAGAGACATATTAAAGTGCAAGATCTCTGCTCGAATAAATTGGGTGTATGACGCACCCAGTAGATAAAGATAAGTTTCAACATCGTAGCCATTCCGAGCCAGCCGCATGAATTCTCTAACATCGATGTAATATTTAAAGCATATGCCAGATAGTTCATCAAAACCCTCTGCTGCTCAGGACTAAGGAACCAATCATATGTCCTTTCCCCGAGAAACCAACCACTAGACACAGGACTAGCAATGACTCTACGGGAGTGCTAGTAAGGTAGTGCAGCATTCATAAGAGGAGTCCAATTTGCTCGCTCCTCAGCTTTCCACCAAGCCAAGTCAACCTACAAGATTACAAAAGGTAAGAAGACTTTTTACATAAACTTTAAGGAATACAAACACTATTTTACTTGGCCCCGGGTTAAGCGGCTCAAGTGATAGCGCTGGGAGTGCACATGATGAGAGCGGGGAACTGCTGTGTGATCAGACAACCAAAAGTTTAACCTTGGATACCCAACTCTCTCTCAGAAAATACCAGGATATCGTTAGTAAGAGGGACCAGAAGGCCATAGTATGAAGACTAGTTATGGCCGCAAAATCAATTGGGCCAATGGTCATCTCTCCCAAGGGAAGGTGGAACGTATGAGTCGTGTCCATCCATCATTTTGATAATGCTTGAATTACACTCCTATCTATCAGAAATTCTTTGAATGGTAGTTGCAGAATAAAGTTTTTGAATCCACACTCTTGGATGATCCATTTTACCCAAGAAGGCGCTACATCATACCATTAATGGGCTTTATAGACACACCTTACTCCTCAGAAAACACAGCAATCATGCTAATACCGAATCAGGTAAGCCAATACGAGGTATGTATATCATCTCACATATTACTCATCACTTTCTATTTAAATTTATTTACTTATTAAATTTTTGTTAATAGTCCATTATTTAATTTATTTTTAGCATTATAACATTTCTTAATCTTTGTTACAATTTATTCACTAACATACTATTAATATAGCTAAAAATAAAATAAAATAAAAATAATAATGCATAAATAAATTGATAAATACATATTTGTGCTGCTAAAATATTAAATTGCAGTATTACCTCGGTTTTTTGACTTAAAATACGATGAAGCTGCATCCCAGCAAGTAGTAAAATAAATTTCCATTTTCATGTTGTCAAATAAATTCTAGCAACTCAGTATTGAATCGAGAACCTGATCTCAAAGCATGCATCCTCTCCATCAGCTGCTCACTCAAACTATCAAAAACTATCTGCTCTCAAACTATGTAATTATAATGAAGTGTAAGTGAATAAAATGGTGAGCGGGCTGATGTTTATATAGGCAAAGGAGAAAAGAAAAGGCAAAAGCAAAAAGGCAAACAGTAATTCTCGTGAAAAAAAATTCACGCCTGTGAATGAGCAGTGATTAAATAGTGAATAACAGTGAGTAAATAGTGAATTTAATTATTTAGAAATCAAATTGATATTCACATGTGAATATAAATTATTTGCGTGTCTAAAAATATTTTTATACTTTTAAAATATTTTTTCACATAAGGGCAAGAGGATATAAGTATGATAAAAAATAGCTAAATTTTTTACAGATTTTTTTAATATTCTACCGACTATAATTATCTTTTGCAAATGTCTTGGGTCTAGAATCCAAATTATTTTTGAGCCAAGAACTCGCTTCGGGTCCAGAACCCAAATTATTTTTTAGTCCAGAACTTGCTTCAGGTATAGAACTCAAATTATTTTTGAGTTCAGAACTCACTCTGGGTCCAGAACCCAAATTATTTTTGAGTCCAGAACTCACTTCAGGTCCAGAATCCAAATTATTTTTGAGTCCAGAACTCGCTTCAAATCTAGAACTTAAATTATTTTCTAGTCCATAACTTACTTCGGGTCTAGAACTCAAATTATTTTTTAGTCTAGAACTCACTCCGGGTCCTGAACTCAAATTATTTTTTAGTCCAGAACTCACTCCGGGTCCAGAACCCAAATTATTTTTTAGTCTAGAACTCACTTTCGGTCCAGAAACAAATTTATTTTGACACCAGAACTCACTTTGAGTCCATAATCAAAATTATTTTTGAGTCTAGAACTCACTTTGGGTCCAGAACTTAAATTATTTTTGAGTTCAGAACTCGCTTTCGGTCTAAAATCCAAATTATTTTTGAGTTCAAAACTTGTTTATGGTTTAAAATGCAAATTATTTTCAAGTCTAGAATTCACTTTAGGTCCATAACCCAAATTATTTTTCAGTCCAGAACTCGTAAATTATTTTTGAGTTCAGAACTCGCTTTGGGTCCAGAACCCAAATTATTTTTGAGTTCAGAACTCACTTCGGGTCCAGAACCTAAATTTTTTTTTAGTCTAGAACCCACTTCAGGTCCAAAACCCAAATTATTTTTAAGTCTAAAACTCATTTTGGGTCCAGAATTCAAATTATTGTTGAGTCCAGAACTCACCTCGGGTCTAGAGCTAAAATTAATTTTGAGTCCAGAACTCATCTCGGGTCCACAATTCAAATTATTTTTTAAGTCCAGAACTCACCTCAGGCCCAGAACCCAAATTATTTTTGAGTCTAGAACTCAAATTATTTTTGAGAACCAAATTCAACCCCGGGTCTAGAACCCAAATTTATTTTTTGAGTCTAGAACTCAATTCAACCTCGAGTCCAGAATCTAAATTATTTTTTGAGTCAAGAACTCAATCCAATCTTGGGTACAGAGTCTAGTCTGTCTCTAAAACCAGTCAAAAATTATATTGCTTTTCGCTCTCTTTTACTATAGTCTCATATCGCTTAAGTAGAGGGTAAACTATAGATCCTTATTTTTTTACTAAGTCCAGTCCCACACTACTTGTAAGGCAATTAAGTCAAATCTAAGGATTTAAAATAGTATAAAATAATTTTTGTAATATTTATTATTTATTTTAATAATATTATATTTATTATTTATTTTAATAACATAATATATAAAATAAAAAGAAATTATAAATATTTATTTATAATATAATATTTATTTTTAATAATAATAAATAAAAAATAACAATAAAAATAAAAATATTGGATGAATTGGCAAACGACAAGCGACAACAGCTGCATGGCAAGCCAATTCACAGCAGGCCGAGTGTATTACGAGCCTAGTAGCAGCCCTCGTCCAACTCTAACCCTCGCCTAGTAACGTGCCAGCATCCTCGCAGCCCGCAGGCTTGAGTGCCAGTGCTTTGGCAAATTTTGCCAAAACAATGCCAATTTCGCCAAAACCTTATTTAATTCAAAAGTTTTAATTTTTTTTTCTTAATCAATTAGGTTTTTTAAATTGCCTATAAATAACAGGATTAAAAACAAATGAATGGACTTTTCTTTTTTGGACTTTTGGGGCTAGTTTTTTAGAACGACTGCAACTAAGCATCAAGAACAGAGAAACCCTAGCAAGCAAAGGAAAACAAAAAAAAATGATAAACAAAGAATTTTTCAAAGACACATAAAGGAGTAACCTTACAAAGGCAGTAAACACACTATCTTAGTATTGCTCAACCAGAATTTCAATGGTGCAATTGTGATGGAGAAAACAAACAATGGTACATTCTAAATTAATTCAATATAACGTGCTTTGATGATTTTAAATATTGAATACATTTGTGCTTTGTCTAGGTTAATTCCAGTAAGCTATATCATTTATTTTTAATTCATATCAGTTTATGTGGAGCATGATTTAATGAGGTTGTTTGTTATTTATACAGAACAAATTCAGTGATCTGTTAGCTTAAGTTTCAGTAACTCAGACGTGCTAAAATTGATATTTGTCAATGCATGGTAATTTAATCTAAACATATTCCGGTAATCTCAAAATTTACAAATATCACAGTCACATTAGCTTTGTTTTTCCAACATCAAAATACCCTAAATCCTTTTTTACGTAAACCCTAAATCCTTTTTTACTTAAAACTTAATTCTTTTTTACTTAAACCCTATATCCTAATTAATTTTGTTCTTAATCTATATATTAGCTTAATCTTTTTAAATAATAATAGTAATAATAGTTTTCTAAATCAAAGCCCTATTTTCTAAATCTAAAATCCTACAATCTTAATTTTTAAACCTAAACCCTCTAAACCCTAATTTCATTCAAGTAATCCTAATTGAACTGTAAAACCTAATTTTTTATATCTATTGCTTTCCTTAAGTTTGAATATCATATGTCTTAATGGATGATTCATTTTTATTCGATTTTAGGATGAATGCTTTGATTTATTTTTAGTTTCAAGAAATTGTAAGAGGTATGTTTCCATGATTGGGTACCTCAATTGTTAAGTTTTATGTAAATTGATTTATTTTAAATTTTGGATTAATGTAAAGGATATGTTTCCACTAATTAGTGGGTATCTTATTTTATTCATTTTCTTTTGGACATTGGACAATTATAAAGGCATATTTCCATCCATGGATGGGTGCTTATTCATTTATTTTGTTTGAACTTGTTATGATTTTTAAAAAAAAGATTATTTATTATTATGATTGCATGTAGTATGGATATTATTATTATATTTAAGAATTTTATAATATTAAGACCTGAAATGGAGGTTGGTTCCAATGAACCGGGTGCTGTGGGAGTGCTGGGTCATTCTTACCTTCCCCACACGTACCTAATTTTTCGAACCCAATAGGAGGTTGGAGATTCCTTAGGAATTGAGTCATCCACCCCTTTCTTTTTTCCAGCCCATTCGGGTGGCGACTCTATTATCTCCGGGTTTAGGCCCGTGTTCTCTAAGGCCCTGAGCCTAAAGTGTCGAAGTCCTTAGAACCATTCCACATGGAAGTGGGGGCAAAAATTCCCGCTCACATAGGGGAAAAACTGTAAACCCTTAATTTTGGCCCCAAGCTAGTTTGATCCCTATTAAAAAGGCCTAATCAAAGATCATTCCATTCTTAATGGCTTAAAACTATTTTAAAGCCTTTAATTAGATTGGTTAAATTTTATAAGGCCTAAAATAAGTCGGTTCTACTTTGAAAGCTCTAAAATGGTTTAATTCGAAGTTAAGTGGGTTAGGTTTTGGTTTAAATCGATATGGGATATGTCCATATCATATTGGGGGTGTCCAATTAGATATGGACATAATTCGATATGGACCATGTCCACATCTAATTGGTTCCCTTCCAATTTGATATGGACCACTTCCATATCAAATTGGAAGTGGCCATATCGAATTGGTCTTCCAAATCAATATGGAATTTAGTCCATATCGAATTAAAAAAATTTTAATTCAATATGGACCACTCCCATATTGAATTAGGATTTCTAATTGTGGTCCATATCGATTTAATTTGATTTTAATTTGACATGGACACGATTTCATGTCGAGTTTATTTTGTTTTAATCCGATATGGTTAAGGTTTTGTGACTTATTAATTTAAAAATTCAGATTAAGCTTGGTTGGACTTGCTTTGACCTAGTTTACTTCTTATAAATAGGTGCTTAACAATTAAACAGAGACAACATCAATTTTAAAACCTAGAGGGCAACGATTATCAAAAAAAGAAAAGCATACCAAAACACAGTTAATACACAGCAAGTGAGGAGGCAGTGATTTGTTTCAAACTTGCTTCGTTCCAACCAAAAAAAGATTGATCTAGGTAGCATCAATAAGGCAAGGAGCTTGATTCAATATTTTTAATTTGGAGGAACCAACAAAATGGAGATTTGATTTTTGTGTTTAATTTATTTAAACTTACAGTAGCCATGTCTATTATCATCCATTATTTTACGATTACTTAAATCATCCAATAACAATTTCTTTTCAAATTAATGTCACCCTTCACATTATCTCATAAAGAATACAAAAGCAATTAAAATATTGAGCTTCAGACAGATACTAGGCATTAAACAATAAACCCCATTAATATGATATGTGAATTTATAGATTTCATCTCAATAGCCAACTTTAGTTTTTTAACCAAACTTAATTTTGTTTTCAAAAACCACCAAAACCCTAATTCAAGAATAAAATCCTAATTTTTATACATAAAACCTTAATCTTGTTTCCAAAACCCTATATTCTAGTTTTTTGCCCTAAAATCATAATTTCCAAACCAAAACCCTAATTTCCAAATCGAAACTCTAAAAATCCTAATTATCAAATTAAAACTCTAAAATCCTAATTTTCAAATCAAAGCCCTAATTTCTAAATTAAAACCCAATAAGCCCTAATTTAAGATGTAAACCCTAAATTTATATATTTGATGCTTTATTTAAGATTAAAATTTAGATTTGATTATTTTATGTTTGTGATGAAGGATTTATTGATATTTTATTTATTATGGATGATTCGTTCTATTTTTTGCTTATGGTGAATGTTTGAATGACTTAATTTTAGTTGGCTAATTATTAAAATTTTAAGGATGTAAGAGGTATGTTTTCACTTCGTGAGTACCTTATTTATTAAGTTCAATGTAATTTTATTTATTGTAAGTTTTAGAATTAATATAAAAGGCATGTTTACACCAAATGGTGGGTGTCCTATTTTGGTTAGTTTTGGACATTGGACATTATTGTAAGGGCATATTTCCATCATGTATGGATGCCCATTTTTATTTGTTTGCTTTTTTGGACTTTCTTTGATTTTAATATAATGAATTTTTATTCACTTTAATTTGCATGTAGTATGGATGATATTTTAATAAGTTAAAGAATTTAATAATGTTTAGACCTGAAAAGGAGGCCGGTTCCAATGAATCTGGTGTTATAAGGGTGCTGGGTCATTCTCACCTTCCCTATATGTACCCAACTCTTCGAACCAAATAGGGGATTAAGGATTCCTTAGGAATTGAGTGATTTACCCATTTCTATTTTCCCGGCCTATCCGGTTGATGACTCTATTTTTTTTGGGTTTAGGCCAGTGTTCTCTAAGGCCCTGAGCCTAACAGTGATGAAGTAGCAAGAACCATTCCACATGGGAGTAGGGGAGAAAATCTCCATTCACACTCGGGTATCTAACCCATCTTCCAGATATGCTAGGGGCCTTCACAAGTTTATGTTCGTGTGCCCAAACCTATCGAGGTAAAACAAAAAAGGTCAAGCTTATATATACACATCATCTTTATTTGACAAAGGACAAAACTCATACCTTGGTAGACTATAAAGCAGGTGAACAATCTCTTACCCCTATAAAATTTATAAAAGCCATGATAAAGGCAGGCAAGGCCACCATCTCCCCAGGCATAAAATGGCATGAGATCAAAATTAGTTAAAGCATACAAAACCAACAGGTGGATGACTGCCTCGGTATTGCATAGGAATGTCATGGCTAGTAGAAATAATAAGAATCCATGGGTGTACATTTTGCCCTTTCTCTATGTATTAGTACAGTCTGCCTCATCCAATACTGTCGAATAAATTCATATTTTATTTTACACGCTCCTTTATATCGTGGCCTTAGACCAATCAGCTGTCGAATCTCATCCTCAGTCAATATGTCATTGGTTAAAAGAATGGGGATCCCGTCACATCCTAAGCCCATGATTGTAGTAAAATCCACTGGACCGATGGTCATCTCTCTGATAGGCAAGTGAAAGGTGTGGGTGGTGTCCATCCATCGCTCTGCAAGCGCCTGAATTACACTTTTGTCAATCTAGTACCCTTTTATTGGCAGGTGCAACACAAATTCCTCAAAACCACATTCTCAAATCATCCTTCGAACTGGATGGGGAACTTGCTCATACCACTGGCGGACCTTATAGATGTTTCTGCCACCATGGATGACACAGTTATAATACTACCATAATAAAGGTAAGTCAGGCTAGGTAAGTGAAAAATCAAATAAAATAAAATAAAACACAAAAAAAAAATAAAAGACTTACTTGTGTTTTTTTCCTAAACAATTATGGAGATGTATTCCCACTAGAAGGGCTACATAATTTGGTGTTTTTAAGGTGGCATTCACACGTGGTCCAGTCCTTCATGCATGTTGATGGGCTGCCATTTTTCTATCTAGGTTGAAGGTTAAAAATTGAAAGTTAAAGAGAGAAAGCTTGAAAATAATGAAAGTTTGAATGAATTGATTTAGAAGCATACTGCCCAATTTATAGAAAATGAAGTGAAGGATAACATCAAGTAAAAAACATGAACAATGATAAAAACTAAGCATATTCAAAGAATGATAGATAGAGCAAGGCAAAGTAAAGTGAATTTTACATCAATAATTCATATTCAAAGTTTTCTTTCAATAGTTCATGTTTGAGTCCAGATACAACACACGAGCACATAGTAAGCTGATATTTATTGTGGGTCTATAATTTTTACATGTCTAAAAAATATTTTTTGTATTCCCAAATATTTTTTCACGTAGAAGGCAAGAGTATATAGGTATCCATATACAATAAAAAAATATCCTAATTTTTTGCAAATCCCCTGCTAAGTACTAAAATTAATTTTTTGCAGATGCCTTAGGTCTAGAACCCAACCGACCTCAGGTATAGAATCCAACCAATCCATTCTCAAGTCTATAACCTAACCAACCTTGGGTCTAAAACCCAACCAATCTAGTCTTGGGTCTAAAACCCAACAAATCAATCCCCTGGGTCTAAAACCCATCTTTATCTAATATTATCCCAAAGTCATTTTGTTTTTCACTCTCTGAATGAATTCAAGATCGTTCAAGCAGGGAGCAAATTATAGACCCTTAATTTTAGCCCTAAGCTAGTCCGATTCTAATTAAAAAGGTCATAGTCAAGATCGGTCTATTCTTAATGGCTTAAACTTTCTTTAAAGCTTTTAATTAGATTGGTCCAATTTTATAAGGCCTAAAATAATCTGGTTCAACTTTGAAAGCCCTAAAATGGTCCATTTGATGATTAAATTCTTCAATATTATAAAATCATCCATACTACACGTAATTATTAAAAATAAATAATCATTTTATTGAAATTGAACTAAGTCCAAACAAAGCAATAAATGGGCACCCATCCGAAGATGAAAACATGCCCTTACAACCATGTCCAATGTCTAAAAAAAAGTAAATAAAATGAGACACCCACCGATTATTGGAAACACGTCCCTTACAATAATCAAAAACTCAAAATAATTTAATTTACACGAAACTTAACCAATGAGGTAACCATAAAGTGAAAACGTACCTCTTACATTATTGAAACCAAAATAAACTAATAAAAGATATTCAACCATTCATTATAAATAAAAAGTAAACATCCATCACAAATTAAATAAAATAAATCATCAATAAGACATAATAAATCACAAAATCTAGGTTTTAATGTCGCATTGAGCAATAGATGTATAAAAATAAGGTTTTTAATTTATGGATTAGGGTTGCAAGAAAATATGATTAATGTTTTAAGTTTTTAGGAAAACACAATTAGGGTTTATAATTTTAGAAAAACAAGATTAGGCTTTAGGGTTTTAGAAAAATACAATTGGGGTTTTAGAAGAACACAAATAAGGTTTTTTACAAAATTAGGTTTTAGGAAAACAAAGTTACTATTTTGGTTTTACAAAGTTACTATTTTGATTACATTTACAAACTTTGAGCCACAAAGTTATTAAATTCAAATTAATATTGCATGAGATTAATTACTGCTGCTGCTATGATATTAAGGTATTAATGCTAATTTGATTAAATGGGCTACTATGATATTAAATTAAGCATTTTGTTGGATGCAAACTAATTGTTGGACTCTCAAACAAAGCCACTGGATGTTTTAAAAATACATGAACTAACTAAAAAAGATTCAACAAATTAAACGATAATGCATGAACTACTATGAATTTAAAATAGAATAAGTAACGATTTCAAACTTTCATTTTTTGGTTCCACCGATATTTCATGTTGATCAAACTGTGTACTTACACCAATTGTAGAATCTCAGTTGAACAAGGTGAAGGCAATGTGTTATTGCCTTCTGGTTTGTTGATGGTGTATATTTTGTGTCTATGTTCACTCAATTCTACTATCATTTTGAATTAATTCCTTTGTTGCTTCTCTCTCTGTCGCTTAATTATTTTTAGCTGCTGTGTTACTTAAGATGTTGCTAATTCGCTCTCCGTTCTTTTTCTTCCATATTTATAGTAAATATATTAGGTTAAAGCCCCATGACCGAACCTTTAATTTCCTTTTTAGAAAAAATGGTTTCTCTGAAGTATATCGAATTAGATCATTTTTAATTTGAGGGAAACCGTGACCATGTCAGATTAAAACAAATTGAATTCAAGGCAAACCATGACCAAATAAAACTAAAACAATTTTAATCAAACATGGACCAAATGATGCGGCCGGGCCAAGCACATCCCAGGAGGGCACCCATTCTGTTACTGACCCTGCACCAGCATGCTGATGCGGCTGGGCCAAACACTTTTCAGAAGGTCACCCATCTTGGTACTGACCCTACACCAGCACGCTTAACCAGAAAGAACGCTAACCATTTCTACCAAAAGCTTAAGCTGTCAGTAGAGGCGCACCCATTTCCTTTATTTGGATAAAACATGGGCTCACCAGTCTCTTTCTAGTTTATGTGCCACCTTTATCGAACCTAATCCACAACCCTCCAAACCCTCAAACATATCATTCCCTCCCTCTTTAAAAAAGTTCATCCTCGATGAGCAAGAGTTAGGACGTGGGGAACAAGTTGAGGAGATCATCAATCCAATTATTTTGCCACAATGATGCGGCCGGGCCAAGCACTTCCCAGGTGGACACCCATTCTGGTACTGACCCTGCACTAGAACGGCTGGGCCAAGCACTTCCCAGAAGGTCACCCCTCCTAGTACTGACCCTGCACCAATACGGCTAGGCCAAGCACTTCCCAGAAGGTCACCCATCCTGGTACTGACCCTGCACCAGCACGCTTAACCGGAAGAACGCTAACCATTTCTACCAAAAGCTTAAGCTGTTAGCAGAGGCGCACCCATTTCCTTTATTTGGATCAAACATGGGCTCACCAGTCTCTTTCGACTATATGTGCCACCTTTATCGAACCTGATCCACAACCCTCCAAACCCTCGGACATATCATTCCCTCCCTCTTTTAAGGAAGTTCGTCCTCGAACTTGGAGCAGTGGGACCAGACCCGATAATAGGCTCTGATACCAAATGATGCGGCCGGGCCAAGCACTTTCCAGGTGGACACCCATTCTGGTACTGACCCTGCACTAGCACGGCTGGGCCAAGCACTTCCCAGAAGGTCACCCCACCAGCACGCTTAACCGGAAGAACGCTAACCATTTCTACCAAAAGCTTAAGCTGTTAGCAGAGGCACACCCATTTCCTTTATTTGGATCAAACATGGGCTCACCAGTCTCTTTCGACTATATGTGCCACCTTTATCGAACCTGATCCACAACCCTCCAAACCCTCGGACATATCACACAAGGTCCTATAACTAGATCGCGAGCCAAAAAGATTCAGCAAGCACTAATTTGCCATTTGCAAGATTTGGTGAATTTGGCTAACTATGGTTTGCAAGGAATTACAAGCTTGGAGACAAGACCCAAGGAAGTCAATTACAACTTGCTACAAGTTGTAATTCACGAATGAGGCTTGTAATTAATATGTATTAAGGCCCACTAGTTATGCTTATTTAAAAAGTAAAGGCCCTGTTTGTTTTGTATTAAATCAGAACGTTGTTTACTTTATTATTTCTTAAAATTTGATTAGAAAGCCAAATGCTACTTAATAACCCTAATTAGGGTTTAGTTATTTATATCTCATTTAGGGTTGTAAGACACCAGTTTTGAAGTTTTGGACGAATTTATTAACCTAAAGCCGAATTGCTTTTATCTTTGTGTTCTTGCTTGAATACATGCTTCAGAAACATTCAAGTAGTTTGATCAACTTTTTTGTGGAGTGTTTCGAATCTGGAATTTAGGATCTGACTTGTTTCGAAATCTTAGATATTTGATCAATTCAAGGTAATCTAAAATCTAACCTAATCCTTGGGGGTTGTACCGAATTCGACTAGGGGTTTTCAAGTTAATGCTGTGGGGGTTCAAAATCAAGGGGTTCTCAGGCTTATTCTTGGAGGTTCCGTATCATTTGGTATCAGAGCCTACGCTCTAGATCAGGTTTTATCCCTATCAATTCATTTTCGTTCCTTCTTTTGTTATTTGCGTTTTCGTTACTTTGATCCAATTGTTGAATTCGTTCTCTTGTTTTCCTTGTTCCTCTGAATTGTTTTCTTTGTGGGTTATTTTCGTTTTTGTTTTCTTCACCTGTTATTTGCGTTTTTGTTTTTCTTTGTGGGTTATTTTCATTTTCATTTTCATAAAACCTAAATTTGAAATTCAGGGAAAGTGTTCTAAATCCGAATCTTGTTCTTGTTAATCATTCTAATTTGAATTCGAAATTCAACAAAGTGTGCTAAATTCGAATCTTGTCTTGATTATTCATTCTGATTCAGTTTCGAAATTCAAAGAAAGTGCTTCAAATTCGATCTTGTTCTTGTTACCTGATTGGAAAAAAAAGTTTCGTGGTGTGAACTAGGGCTGCCCTTCAAAAGAGATAGTGAGAGGGAGCAAAAAAAAAAAAGAGTATAGAATCACTTCAAGAAAAATTTTTCATTTTCCTTGTTATTTAGATGCTAAGGGTCGAATCTAGGTGGGTTAGAAGTAACTGAATTTTTTTCTCACGAAATTTCAGATTTTGGGATACTACACATGGAAGGCTATTTGAGTTGTTTCATAAAGTGTGATTCACCTAAGAACGTAAAAGATATCAGCTTGAGAGGTGTGAGCTGAACCGTGAGTGATTTCATATATTGAGTGAAACACGAGAGACCAACCTTCATCTATTGAGTGTAAACACGTGAGGGAGTGTTGTGAGGCCTTTTATTTGTTTTGTGCTAACCTTTTATTGCAGGAAAAATGTCTGGGAGAGATGAAAGTGATAGCAGGGGTGTTCCGATTGATCCAGCTCGATTGCGTGAGGCGCAGCAAGCTGAATTTACACGTTTATACCGCACTATGGAGAACAAAACAGAAACATTGGAGCACATGGATTTGAGGTTGCAGAGTGTTGAAAGAGCCACACTGGAGCGCATTGAGAGGCAAAGAGGTGGCAGAATTCGAATGCAACAGCCTGAACATTTGGAAGATGAAAATGAGCTTGAGGAGGATAATGCAAGTCTGGTTGGAGGAGCTCTGCATAGAGGTGGAGGTAGAGGAGGACGTGGTGCTGGTAGAGGTAGAGGAAGGATGAATAATAATCCTTTCTATGGTAGAAATCATGGTGATGATGAAGCCGTTGATAGGAGATTGGGAAGCATCAAGCTGAAAATTCCTAATTTTCGTGGTAAATTAGATCCACAAGCTTATTTGCAATGGGAGAAGCAGGTTGACCTCATATTTGATTGCCATCGATGTACTGAGGAAAAGAAGGTCAAGCTTATTGTTACTCAATTTACAGATTATGCTATAGGTTGGTGGGATCAGTTAGTGACTAGTAGAAGAAGGAATTTAGAGTATCCTATTAAGACTTGGGCTGATCTTAAATCAGTCATGAGGAAGAGGTTTGTGCCTAGACATTTCCATAGGGAAATCATGCAGAGACTTCAGGTTCTCAAGCAAGGAAGTAAAAGTGTTGATGACTACTACAAAGAGATGGAGATGTTGATGACTAGAGCTAACCTAGATGAGGATGTAGAGGCTACTATGGCACGTTTCTTGGCTGGTTTGAATTCAGATATTGCTGACCAGGTTGATTTGTAGCCATATGTGGAGTTAGAAGAGATGGTGCATATTGCAATCAAGGTGGAAAAACAACTCTAAGGAAGACGACCATCAAGGTATTATTCAAAACCTGTTTCTAATTCTTTTTCTCCTTGGAATAGGGAAGGAAGGCGTGATTACAAGGAAAGAAACAAGGCTGGTCAAGATAGTGGGAAAGTCAAGGCCGAATCAAGTTCTAAAGACAAGTCCAAAGTTGAAGAGCCTAAGCTGCGAAATCGAGATATTAAGTGTTTGAAGTGCCAAGGTATGGGACATATCAGCAAAGAATGTCCAAACAAGAGAGTTATGACCATGAGAAATGGTGAGATAGTGACTGATGAAGAGGAAGACGACAATGAGAGTGATGATGGTGAGATGCCAGCATTGGAAAGTTGTAGTGATGGGAGCATTGAAGAACCAATTAAGGGTGACTTGCTGGTTACTAGGCGTGCTCTTAATATGCAATTGAAGGAGGAAAACCATGAAGAACAACGAGACAACTTGTTCCATACAAGGTGTCACGTTCAAGGCAAGGCTTGTAGTATGATTGTGGATGATGGAAGCTGTACCAATGTGGTAAGTACATTTTTGGTTGATCGATTGGGGCTGCCTATGAAACTTCACCCACATCCTTACAAACTTCAGTGGCTGAATGATTGTGGAGAGGTTAAGGTAAATCGACAATCTATCATTTCTTTTTCCATTGGTAAGAGTATCATGATGAGGTGTTGTGTGATGTGGTGCCAATGCATGCTGGAGAGATTCTACTTGGACGTCCATGGCAGTATGATAGGCGAGCTAAGCATGATGGATATCTCAATCGGTATTCATTCACTAAGGATGGACGAAAGACAATTCTGACACCACTCTCTCCAAAAGAAGTGTATGAAGACCAATGTAAAATGGAAAGAATGAGACTTGAATTTGAAAAGAAAGAAAGAGAGAGTGACAAAAAAATGAGTGAAAAAAATCAGATTGCAAATGAAAAGAAAGAGAGAAAAGAAAAATCAAAACAAATTCAGTTTGAGAAAAATAGAGAAGGAGAGAAGAATGTGAGTTTGTTAGCTAGTACAAGTGAGGTTAAACATGATTTTTACACCAAACAACCTATGTTTGTGCTTTTGTGCAAAGAGGCTCATTTAGATACTACTGTTTCTAACCAATCTTTGCCTAGTGTGTTTGTTGATCTTTTGCAGGAATATGCAGATTTTTTTCCCGAAGAAATGCCTGATGAATTGCCGCCAATCAGAGGCATAGAGCATCAAATTGATTTCATTCCTGGAGCTTCCATTCCCAATAGGCCAGCGTATCGAGCTAATCCTTTTGAGACAAAGGAGATACAAAAGCAAGTGGAGGAATTGCTAGCTAAGGGATATGTGAGGGAAAGCTTGAGTCCTTGTTCAGTTCCTGTTATTCTTGTACCAAAGAAGGATGGGACGTGGAGGATGTGCGTGGATTGCAGAGCCATCAATAAAATCACTGTAAAGTATCGTCATCCTATTCTTAGACTAGATGATATGCTTGATGAGTTACATGGTTCTTGTTTGTTCACCAAAATTGATTTGAAATTTGGTTATTATCAAATTAGAATGAGTGTGGGTGATGAGTGGAAAACAGCATTTAAGACTAAATATGGGCTGTATGAGTGGTTGGTTATGCCGTTTGGTCTTACTAATGCACCTAGCACATTCATGCGTTTGATGAATCATGTGTTGCGTGAGCACTTGGGTAAATTTGTTGTTGTTTACTTTGATGATATTCTTGTTTACTCTAAGTGTTTGGATGATCATGTCATGCATGTGCGTCTTGTGTTAGACATTCTTAGGCGTGAGAAGTTATATGCTAACCTTACGAAGTGTAGTTTTTGCATCGATAAGGTTCATTTTCTTGGTTTTGTGGTGTCTAGTCAAGGTATTGAGGTTGATGAGGAAAAGGTAAAGGCTATTAGGGACTGGCCGAAACCTAAGAATGCTAGTGAGGTGAGGAGTTTTCATGGACTTGCTGGTTTTTATAGGAGATTCATTAGAAATTTCAGTACTATAGCTGCACCTTTGAATGAGTTAGTTAAGAAAAATGTCGGATTTGTTTGGGGAGATGCACAAGAACATGCATTTAATGAACTTAAGGATAAATTATGTAATGCACCCTTGCTTGCTTTGCCTAATTTTGATAAGACTTTTGAGATTGAATGTGATGCAAGTGGCATAGGAATTGGAGCTGTTTTGATACAGGATCAAAGGCCATTGATGTACTTTAGTGAAAAGATAAGTGGAGCAGCTTTGAAGTATCCAACATATGATAAGGAGTTATATGCATTGTTTCGAGCTTTGCATACATGGCAGCATTATTTGTGGTCAAAAGAGTTTGTGATACATACTGACCATGAGAGTTTAAAGCATTTGAAGGGTCAAGATAAGCTGAATCGTAGGCATGCCAAATGGGTGGAGTTCATAGAAACATTCCCATATGTGATTAAATACAAGCGAGGTAAGGAGAATGTAGTGGCTGATGCGTTGTTGTGGAACAATGAGCACACCACAAGGACGAGCAAGGCCTAGGACGTGAGGACCAAGTTGAGGACATCATCAATCCAATTATTCTGCCACAAGGTCCTATAACTAGATCGCGAGCCAAAAAGATTTAGCAAGCACTAATTTGCCATTTGCAAGATTTGGTGAAATTGGCTAACTATGGTTTGCAAGGAATTACAAGCTTGGAGACAAGACCAAAGGAAGTCAATTACAACTTGCTACAAGTTGTAATTCATGAATGAGGCTTGTAATTAATATGTATTAAGGCCCACTAGTTATGCTAATTTAAAAAGTAAGGGCCCTGTTTGTTTGGTATTAAATTAGGACTTTGATTACTTTATTATTTCTTAAAATTTGATTAGAAAGCCAAACGCTACTTAATAACCCTAATTAGGGTTTAGCTATTTATATCTCATTTAGGGTTGTAAGACATCAGTTTTGAAGTTTTGAACGAATTAATTAACCTAAAGCCGAATTGCTTTTATCTTTGTGTTCTTGCTTGAATACATGCTTCAGAAACATTCAAGTAGTTTGATCAACTTTCTTGTGGAGTGTTTCGAATCTGGGATTTAGGAACTGACTTGTTTCGAAATCTTGGATCTTTGATCAATTCAAGGTAATCTAAAATCTAACCTAATCCTTGGGGGTTGTACCGAATTCTACTAGGGGTTTTCAAGTTAATGCTGTGGGGGTTCGAAATCAAGGGGTTCTCAGGCTTATTCTTGGAGGTTCCGTATCATGCGTTGTCGCGAAGGTATGTTTTACTTAATTCTCTTAGTGCTAGATTGTTGGGTTTTGAGCATATTAAGGGATTATATGTTAGTGATGTGGATTTTGGTGACATATATAATTCGTGAGGTGATGTGGCTGTTTTGAAAGACTTTCATTTGTTTGATGGTTTTTTGTTCAAGAAAAGTAGATTGTGTATTCCTAAGTGTTCCATGAGAGAGTTGTTAGTTAAGGAAGCCCATGGAGGAGGCTTGATGGGTCATTTTGGGGGTAAGTAAGACCTATGATGTGTTGATAGAACATTTTTATCGGCCTGGTATGAAACATGATGTGCATAAAGTTTGTGAGCAGTGCATAACATGTAGAAAAGCTAAGTCTAGGTTGAAACCGCATGGTTTGTACACGCCATTACCTGTTCCTAATGGACCTTGGACTGATTTGTCTATGGATTTTGTGCTTGGTTTGCCTAAAACTAGGAGAGGTCGTGATAGTATATTTGTTGTGGTTGATAGATTTAGTAAAATGGCTCATTTTATACCATGTCATAAAACCAATGATGCAAAATTGATTGTTGATTTGTTCTTTGAAGAGGGTGTGCATTTGCATGGCATACCCAAAAGCATTGTTAGTGATCGAGATGTTAAGTTTTTGAGTCATTTTTGGCGTGTTTTGTGGGGAAAGTTGGGAACTAAGTTGCTGTTTTCTACTACTTGCCATCCTCAAACCGATGGTCAAACTGAGGTTGTGAATCGAACATTGATTACTTTGCTTAGGGCAGTAATAGAAAAGAATATTAGGATGTGGGAGGATTGTTTACCATTTGTGGAGTTTGCTTACAATAGGGCTGTTCATAGCATTACTAACTGTTCTCCATTTGAAATTGTTTATGGTTTTAATCCGCTTACTCCTTTAGATATTTTGCCATTGCCATCTAATGATTTTGTGAGTGTTGATGCTAGTTCAAAGGCAGATTTTGTGAGGAAGTTACATAAGCAGGTTAAGGAAATGATTGAAAAGCAAAATGCCAAAGTAGCTTCTAGAGTGAATAAAGGAAGAAAGCCAATGCTTTTTCAGCCTGGTGATTGGGTTTGGGTACATTTTCGCAAAGAAAGGTTCCCACAGCAACACAAGTCTAAGTTAAATCCACGAGGAGATGGTCCTTTTCAAATACTTGAAAGGATTAATGATAATGCGTATAAAGTGGATTTGCCAGGTGAGTATAATATGAGCGCTTCGTTTAATGTTGCTGATTTAAGTCCTTTTGATGTAGGTGATGCTTTTGATTCGAGGATGAATCCTTTTAAGGAGAGGGGAAATGTTGTGGAACAACTAGGACACCGCAAGGATGAGCAAGAGTTAGGATGTGGGGAACAAGTTGAGGAGATCATCAATCCAATTATTTTGCCACAATGTCCTATAACTAGATCGCGAGCCAAAAAGATTCAGCAAGCACTAATTTGCCATTTGCAAGATTTGGTGAATTTGGCTAACTATGGTTTGCTAGGAATTACAAGCTTGGAGACAAGACCAAAGGAAGTGATGAGGATCTGATTGCTAGCATACAACACCAAGGACCTATTACTCGATCAATGGCAAGAAAACTTCAAGGATTAGTTTCCAAACATCTATATGTTCTCAATACAATTGGAACGTTAAGACTTGAAGAAAATAAGAGAAAAGAAGCTGTTTGGTTGCACGTGTCCAAATTGCAATCTTCCCAAGAGGCCAATTGACCCAAAGGAGTTAGAATACATATTGGCATCCATCATTATACCTTTGGGAGCTAAATACATACCATTCACGTACCATTGGATGCCCATATAAAGAGTGGCTGAAACTCACATTGGGAGTCAAAGATTCCTTTTAAAAGCTAGTGGGAGACAAGCTATATGGCTGCCCAATTTGTTTTATGTAACCACATCATTATATTTGTATTTTTCCATTATTTCACTTGTTTTATGCTTTCTTTAAGTCTTTAAAAATAGATGTAATGGCAGACTTTGAACTTAATGAATATTCTGAGTTTTCTCTCCATTTTTGAGAGCTTTGAGAGGTTTTTAGCCTTCTTTTGAGTTCTGGTTAGAACTTGCACGAATTCCTTGCAAAAATAACCAAGTTTGCTAGGTCTTAACTTATATTCAAGGTTTTTCCTTCACAAGTTGGGGTTGGGTCTTGAATCTTTGGTTTCCAGCCATATAGCTTTAGTTTTACATCACAAGTTGGTGTTGGGTTGAAGGTGCTGGTTGGTGTTCTTATGTTTTGGAGATGATCCGTAGCTTGAGCTTCCTTAGGAATTAAATCCCAGCAAGGCAGGCTCACATCATTTGGTATCAGAGCTTAGGCTCTCCAAATCAGGTTTTTAGCATCATTCCTTCTTGTTTATGTCAAAAAAATATTGTCTTTCTTTGAGTCATTTTTTTTTTGCCATTAGTTTAATTTCTACAAGTTGTATGCTTTCTTGTTTCTTTGAGTCCTTCTTCCTTAGTGTTGTTGCTGGATTAATTTAAAAAAAAGAAAGAAAAAAAATCAAAGAAAAAAAGAACAGCAACTAATCTCTAAAATTTGCTATTGGGTTAGAAACTGAAGTTGGGTTTGCACATAACAAAATCTTCTTAAATTTTATATGCTTGTTTCATATGCTAAAATTAGCTTGGAAATCAAATTTTAAGTCAAAATTCGTCCATTTGCCTCGTTATCCATATATTGCAGCCAATTTAGCTAGTTTTGTGTCCAAAAGTGAACGTGTATGTAAACATGTCCAAATCCATTCAAATTTTATAGGCATGTTTTAGATATTCAGCTAAGCCTACATATTAAATTTCATATCAAAATTCGTTCGTTTGCTTGGTTGTCCATATATTACCGCTAGTTAGCCATTTTTGGGTCCAGAATATAAATGTTTCATAAGAGACCTAAAAATTCATTTTTTCTTCTTCCATTTTGTCTCAATATATTGTCCTAAATCCAGTTTTGTCAAATTCTTCCCTTTGGTGATGTTTGTCTAAAATTTCAGTGTCTTTCGTCCTTAGGTTTCAAATATCAAATATTCTATTTTTTCCAGCTTGTGTTACTCTTGTTCCATTCTTGAATGTGTTTTAAACCTTGCAATTTAGTTATTTAGTTGAGGAAATATTAAGTTCTTGCTAGAACTTGGAAGGGGCTGAAGTGAGTGGAAAAAGGCATAGAGTGGTGAGACTGTTAGAGGGTAAAAAGCCAAATTTTGAGTGAAACACAGATTGAGTGTTACTAGATTAGAGTGAAACACGTGAGGGAGTGTGTGAGGAAATATTTCTAACATTTGTTTTTGTAGCAATCAGTATGTCAACAAAACGAGATAGTGATCGAGAGAGCAACCAACCCCAAGAGGAGCCAGAAGCTTCTTATGTTCTTAAGGCATTGCAATCTCAATTTCAAAGGATGAATGTGTTGTTTGTTGATATTAGAGAACAGATGGAAAAAAACTCAAAGCAAATTGAAGAATTGCAGCAAGAAAGCTCTACAAATCAAAGGAATTTAGGAAGGGATGAAAGAGATAATTTTCATAGGGAGCAAAACACAAATAGGGGGCAGAATAGAGGTAGGCGTGCTGGACTAAATGATTTGCCAGTTTTCAATGAATTGGAGGATGTAGATGAAGATAATCTTGATGATGACGATGGGCAGCAATCTGTTGCACTTGATGATGTTATTAGACCAAGATATATGAGAGGTAATATGGGTGGTAGAGGTGGTGGCAGAAATATTAGGCAAGAAACTATGGAAAATGCAAGAGGGAGAGGGAGAGTAGACAGCAATGTTAATGGAATTAAAATGAAAATTCCATCTTTCCAAGGCAAGGCAAATCCAGATGCATACTTGGAATGGGAGAGAAAGACCAAACTCATCTTTGATTGCCACAACTATAGTGAGCAAAAGAAGGTGACACTTGCTGTGGTAGAGTTTACTGATTATGCATTAGTTTGGTGGGATCAATTACTCACTAAATGAAGAAGAAATGGCATGAGAGGAGTGCAGACTTGGGATGAGCTGAAACAAGTCATGAGAGATAGATTTGTACCACAACACTACTATAGGGAGTTACATCAACGATTACAAGGGCTGGTACAAGGCAATAAAAGTGTGGAAGAATATTTTCAAGAGATGGAAATGGCTATGATACGAGCTAATATAGAAGAAGAAAGGGAAGCAACTATGGCACGGTTTCTACATGGGCTGAAAGATGAAATTGCCGACATAGTGGAGCTGCATCATTATGTGGAGCTTGATGACATGTTAAATATGGCAATCAAGGTAGAAAAACAACTCAAGAAGAAGAAAACAACCAGATCGGGAATGGGAATGAATTCTGCCAATAATGTTCCTTGGAAGCCAAATTGGAAGAAAGGTGAATCTAGTGAGAATAAATTTGTTTCAAAGGAGAAGAAAGAGGGGAACAAGGCTGGAGAAAAACCCATTGTGATTGATAAGGGTAAGGCACCAATGAACTCCAATGGAAGAACAAGAGACATCCAATGTTTTCGATGTTTAGGGAAAGGGCATTATGCTAGAGAATGTCCAAATAAAAGGGTGATGGTGGTGAGGCCGATTGGTGATATTGAATCTGAAGATGATGAAGTTGTAGATGAAGATTCAGATGTTAACATTCCACCTTTGGATGAAGATAGTGATGTAGAGCATGCTGTGCATGGAAATGCTCTTGTTGTTATACGTGCTTTAAATATACAGGTGAAGGAAGATGAAGGTGATGAACTGCAAAGAGAAAATATTTTTCATACTAGATGTTTAGTCAAAGAAAAAGTTTGTAGTATGATCATAGATGGTGGGAGTTGTGTTAATGTGGCTAGAACTCTACTAGTAGAGAAACTTGCATTTCCTACTACAAAACATACTAATCCATACAGATTGCAGTGGTTGAATGATAGTGGAGAAGTTAAGGTGACCAAGCAAGTATTATTGTCATTTACCATTGGGAGGTATAAGGATGAAGTGTTGTGTGATGTAGTTCCCATGCATGCTAGTCATATCCTACTTGGGAGGCCATGGCAATATGATAGAAGAGCAACACATGACGGGTTTAAGAATAGGTATTCATTTGATTTTGAAGGCCAAAAGGTGACTCTTGCACCTTTAACACCTATGGAGGCTTTTGAAGACCAAAAGCGAGTACAAGCTGCCATGCAAGAGAAAATGCAAAGAGAGGTTGAAAAGAGGGAGAGAGAAAAGAAAGACCAAGAGGAAAAACAAAGAATAAAAACTGAGAGAGAAAAAGAAGAAATTACATAATAAAAATGAGAGTGGAGAGAAGAAAGTAAGTTTAGTTGCTAGGGGGAAAGATGTGAGGCAAGCATACTCTTCTGATAGTATGATGCTCCTTCTGATATGTAAGGGAGTTTTTCTTAATGTAACTGACCTTGATACATCTATTCCTAGTGTTGCTTTGACTTTGTTGCAGGAATTTGAAGATGTCTTTCCAAATGAGGTACCGAGTGGATTGCCACCCATTAGAGGAATAGAACATCAAATTGATTTCATTCCTGGAGCTGTAATTCCAAATCGTCCAGCATATAGGACAAATCCTCAAGAGGTCAAGGAGTTGCAAAAACAGGTGGATGAGCTGCTTGCGAAAGGTCATGTTAGGGAGAGCATGAGTCCATGTGCTGTGCCGGTACTTCTAGTACCTAAAAAGGATGGATCAATGCGAATGTGTGTGGATTGTCGTGCTATCAATAAAATCACTATAAAGTATAGACATCCAATTCCTAGACTTGATGATATGCTTAATGAATTGCATGGCACATGTATATTTTCAAAAATTGATCTTAAAAGTGGTTATCATCAAATAAGAATGAGATTAGGAGATGAATGGAAAACAGCTTTTAAGACTTAATATGGTTTGTATGAATGGTTAGTCATGCCTTTTGGACTAAGCAATGCACCTAGTACTTTCATGAGATTAATGAATCATGTATTGCGTGCTTTTCTTGGAAAGTTTGTTGTTGTGTATTTTGATGATATTTTAGTGTATAGTCAAAGTTTAAATGATCATTTAATGCATTTAAGATGTGTGCTTGAAGTTCTTAGGAAAGAGAAATTGTATGCAAATTTAAAGAAATGTACATTCTGCATGGAAAAAATCATTTTCTTAGGATTTGTAGTGAGTGGGAAAGGAATTGAGGTTGATGAGGATAAGGTAAAAGCCATCAAAGAGTGGCCTACACCAAAATCCGTGACTGATGTTAGGAGTTTTCATGGTCTTGCTAGTTTTTATAGGAGATTTGTTAGAGACTTTAGTACAATTGCAGCGCCATTAAATGAAATTGTGAAGAAAAATGTAGGGTTCAAATGGAATGAGGAACAGGAGCATGCATTTAGATTACTAAAAGAAAAATTATGTTCTGCACCATTACTTGCATTACCTGATTTTTCTAAGACTTTTGAAGTTGAATGTGATGCTTCCGGAGTGGGTATAAGTGCTGTTTTGTTGCAGGAAAGAAGACCAATTGCATACTTTAGTGAGAAGCTAAGTGGAGCTCCTTTGAATTACTCTACTTATGACAAGGAGATGTATGCATTAGTGAGGGCGTTGGAGACGTGGCAGCATTATCTTTGGCCAAAGGAGTTTGTTATTCATAGTGATCATGAATCACTAAAATACTTGAAAGGACAAAGCAAGCTGAACAAATGCCATGCCAAATGGAGTGAATTTATTGAAGCGTTTCCATATGTGATTCAATATAAGCAAGGAAAAGAAAATGTTGTTGCTGATGCCTTATCTAGGGGTATTCCCTAATCTCTATGCTTGATGCTAGACTTCTAGGATTTGAGCATATGAAAGAATTGTATAAGCATGACTCTGAATTTGCACAAATATATGCCTCTTGTGAAAATGCTGCCTTTGAAAAATTTTATAGGCATGATGGTTTCTTATTTAGAGAGAAACGACTTTGTGTTCCAAATACCTCCATAAGAGGATTGCTTATAAGAGAGTCACATGGGGGAGGTTTAATGGGACATTTTGGGGTGGCTAAAACATTAGAAATTCTGAATGAACATTTTTATTGGCCACATATGAGGAAAGATGTAGAGAAATTTTATGCTAAATGCGTGACATGTATGAAAGCAAAGTCCAAAGTAAGACCACATGGTTTGCATATGCCTTTAAGTGTACCTAGTGAACCTTGGGTAGACTTATCTATGGACTTTATTTTGGGGCTACCTAGGACAAAAAAGGGTCATGATAGTTTATTTGTTGTGGTTGATAGATTTTCTAAAATGGCACATTTCATTCCATGTCATAAAACTGATGATGCATGCCATATATCTGATTTGTTCTTTAGAGAAGTAGTGAGATTGCATGGTATTCCTAGGACCATAGTAAGTGATCGAGATGTAAAATTTTTGAGTCATTTTTGGAAAGTCCTATGGGGAAAGTTAGGTACAAAGCTTTATTTCTCTACTACATGCCATCCGCAAATAGATGGGCAGACGGAAGTTGTTAATAGGACTGTGGGCACTCTTCTTCGTACCATGATTAAACAAAATTTGAAGATATGGGAGGAATGCATACCATTTATTGAATTTGCATATAATAGATCAATGCATTCATCCACTGGATTTTCACCCTTTGAGCTTGTCTATGGTTTTAATCCACTTACTCCATTAGATTTGTTGCCTCTTCCTACTAATGAGCTTACTAGTTTTGATGGTAAAAAGAAAGCTGAATTGGTGAAGCAAATGCATCAAAGGGCCAAGCAACAAATGGAGAAGATTAATGAGAATAGAGCAACCAAAGTAAACAAAGGAAGGAAAAAGATGGTGTTCCAGCCTGGTGATCTGGTATGGGTTCATTTGCGAAAAGAAAGGTTTCCTACACGAAGGAAATCAAAATTGCAGCCGAGAAGTGATGGACCATTTGAAGTACTCGAAAGGATTAATGATAATGCCTACAAGATTAATCTACCAGGTGAGTATGGTGTAAGTGCAACTTATAATGTTTCTGATCTTGCTCCTTACTATGCAGATGATGAAGATTCGAGGACGAATTCTTTTGAAGAGGGAGAGGATGATGAGGATATGATTGCTAGCATACAACACCAAGGACCTGTTACTCGATCAATGGTAAGAAAACTTCAAGGATTAGTTTCCAAACATCTATATGTTCTCAATACAATTGGAACGTTAAGACTTGAAGAAAATAAGAGCAAAGAAGCTATTTGGTTGCACGTGTCCAAATTGCAATCTTCCCAAGAGGCCAATTGACCCAAAGGAGTTAGAATACATATTGGCATCCATCATTATACCTTTGGGAGCTAAATACATACCATTCACGTACCATTGGATGCCCATATAAAGAGTGGCTGAAACTCACATTGGGAGTCAAAGATGCCTTTTAAAAGCTAGTGGGAGACAAGCTATATGTCTGCCCATGCCTTTTAAAAGCTAGAGGGAGACAAGCTATATGGCTGCCCAATTTGTTTTATGTAACCACATCATTATATTTGTATTTTTCCATCATTTCACTTGTTTTATGCTTTCTTTAAGTCTTTAAAAACAGATGTAATGGCAGACTTTGAACTTAATGAATATTCTGAGTTTTCTCTCCATTTTTGAGAGCTTTGAGAGGTTTTTAGCCTTCTTTTGAGTTCTGGTTAGAACTTGCATGAATTCCTTGCAAAAATAACCATGTTTGCTAGGTCTTAACTTATATTCAAGGTTTTTCCTTCATAAGTTGGGGTTGGGTCTTGAATCTTTGGTTTCCAGCCATATAGCTTCAGTTTTACATCACAAGTTGGTGTTGGGTTGAAGGTGCTGGTTGGTGTTCTTATGTTTTGGAGACGATCCGTAGCTTGAGGTTCCTTAGGAATTAAATCCCAGCAAGGCAGGCTCACATCAGGAAGTCAATTACAACTTGCTACAAGTTGTAATTCACGAATGAGGCTTGTAATTAATATGTATTAAGGCCCACTAGTTATGCTTATTTAAATTAAGGGCCCTGTTTGTTTTGTATTAAATCAGAACGTTGTTTACTTTATTATTTCTTAAAATTTGATTAGAAAGCCAAACGCTACTTAATAACCCTAATTAGGGTTTAGTTATTTATATCCATTTAGGGTTGTAAGACACTATTTTTGAAGTTTTGGACGAATTTATTAACCAAAAGCCGAATTGCTTTTATCTTTGTGTTCTTGCTTGAATACATGCTTCAGAAACATTCAAGTAGTTTGATCAACTTTCTTGTGGAGTGTTTCGAATTTGGGATTTAGGATCTGACTTGTTTCGAAATCTTGGATCTTTGATCAATTCAAGGTATTCTGAAATCTAACCTAATCCTTGGGGGTTGTACCGAATTCAACTAGGGGTTTTGAAGTTAATGCTGTGGAGGTTCGAAATTAAGGGGTTCTCAGGCTTATTCTTGGAGGTTCCGTATCAAGACCCGATAGTAGGCTCGATACCAAATGATGCGGCCGAGCCAAGCACTTCCCAGGAGGGCACCCATTCTGGTACTGACCCTGCACCAGCACGCTGATGCGGCTGGGCCAAGCATTTCCCAGAAGGTCACCCATCCTGGTACTGACCCTGCACCAGCACGCTTAACCGAAAAGAACGCTAATTATTTCTAGCAAAAGCTTAAGCTGTCAGCAGAGGCGCACCCTTTTCCTTTATTTGGATCAAACATGGGCTCACCGGTCTCTTTCGACTTTATGTGCCACCTTTATCGAACCTGATCCACAACCCTCCAAACCCTCGGATACATCACCAAAGTCCATATTGAATTGGCAATCCTAATTCAACATAGACAAGCTCGACATTGAATTAGTTATCACCCAATTCAATATGGACATCCATACAAAATTAGGACTGCCCCAATTTGATATGGACATTGATGCAAGAAATGACCCCTTGAAGCTAGCAAGTGGACCAATCACTATGAGCAAGGCAAAGAGATATCAAGCTAGCATGGCTTTGCATATTCAAGAAGAGATTTCCAAAGAGCTTCAAGAATTATCATTCAAGAAGATGGAGATGGAGCTGCAAGGAAGGCCTAAATATATCATGGTTCTAGAAGCATGCAATGGAAGCCAAGAAGGAGCCTTTGAAGGTTATTTTTAAGCCTAGGCCGAAACTACCAAGGAAGAGTCAAAGATTGGTCAATCTTATTTCCATGCACATGCATGCATGATACAAACCAGATATGGCAGCTTTGTGCCATTGAAGAAAAGCAATCTTACATCATCCAAATAGATTTAAAAGGAGTTCAAAAGCTCTTTTATGAGGCTGAAATACACTTGGGGCGTGCTACACTTCATATGGAACAGATTTGGTGCAATTCAAGCAATATGGGCTTTGTGGAGCTTGATACAGCTTATAGGCCAAAGCTACACAAAGGGAAGCCTAAAGTGAAGATCAAAGTATGGAAATCACGTCCAAACACATGGGCATGCTTTCTTGGGCTTGTTCAGCAAGTTTTTTGGCATGTTTAGAAAGTTTTTAAGGCTGAACATGGCTGCACATGTTGGGCTTGTTTTTCCAATACATTAGGCCTTTTTTTGGACTTAATTAAGGCATGTTTAATATGGGCCCAAGGAAGTTACGAATTTCAGCAAGTGGAAGGCATCTTTTTGTCACATGGGATGTGGTCCCCTCATTCCTTAGTTAGTTAGGATATTATTTTATTTTCCATATCTTTTAGGATTTGATATTATTTAGTCTTTCCAAATCTATTTTGGATTTGTTTTATTAGATTTGGATAGGATTTAGATTACTTATCTGATTTAGATTCAGATTTACTTTATGTTTTCCTTAGTGGATTAGGATTACTTTATATTTTCCTTAGTGGATTAGGATTACTTTATATTTTTCCTTATGCAATTAGGAATTTTTTCCTTATGCAATTAAGAATTTTGTAACCCTTATTTAAGGGCACTATTAGGCCAAATTTGACATACAACAATTAATAAAAATTTTTGAATTCTTCTACAAGTTATTCTTGTGAATTTTCATGTGAGAGAGATTAGAGTGGATTCTTTAATTCTTTCTTTGCTTCAAGAATTAGGTTTACTTATCAAAAAGCGTTGTGGAGTTTTCCTTCTTCTTACCAACTAAATCCTTCAATCATAGTGAGTTCGCGTCTCTTTATAGGTGTTGGGTTCCTTAGGAGGTGATTATCAAGTTTCAAGGAGTTCTCTACCATTGTTATACGTTGGGTTTGCTGCCATCGTTGCTAAGGGTCCACGTCAATCTCCCACATTATACTCAATGTCTTGTCGCTTCAAATCTGCATAAGATTTTTTTCTATCCATCATAGTTTTCAGCCGATCCTTTATAAGCTTCACTTTATCTTCACTTTGACTAATGAGATCAGGTCCCACAAGCCTACTTTCACCTAATTCTTTCCAACAAAGTAGGGTTAATGCAATCACAAAATCCATGGTGACTATCTCATTACTATATAATTCTGCATGTCTATCTGACGCGGACCCTTAGCAACGATGGCAGCAAACCCAACGTATAACAATGGTAGAGAACTCCTTGAAACTTGATAATCACCTCCTAAGGAACCCAACGCCTATAAAGAGTATGATTGAAGGATTTAGTTGGTAAGAAGAAGGAAAATGCCACAACTCTTGTTGATAAGTAAACCTAATTCTTGATGCAAAGAAAGAATTAAAGAATCCACTCTAATCTCTCTCACACGAAAATTCACAAGAATAACTTGTAGAAGAATTCAAAAATTTTTATTAATTGTTGTATCCCAAATTCAGCCTAATAGTGCCCTTAAATAAGGGTTACAAAATTCCTAATTGCATATGGAAAATTAAGACTAAAACATTCCTAATTGAATAAGGAAAACATTCCTAATTGCATAAGAAAACATTCCTAATTGCATAAGGAAAAACATTCCTAATTGCATAAGGAAAACATTCCTAATTGCATAAGGAAAAACATTCCTAATTGCATAAGGAAAACATTCCTAATTGCATAAGGAAAAACATTCCTAATTGCATAAGGAAAACATTCCTAATTGTATAAGGAAAACATAAAACATTCCTAATTGCATAATGAAAACATAAAGTAATCCTAATCCACTAAGGAAATTATAAAGTAATCCTAATCCACTAAGGAAAACATAAAGTAAATCTGAATCTAAATCAGATAAGTAATCTAAATCCTATCCAAATCTAATAAAACAAATCCAAAATAGATTTGGAAAGACTAAATAATATCAAATCCTAAAAGATATGGAAAATAAAATAATATCCTAACTAACTAAGGAATGAGGGGACCACATCCCATGTGACAAAAAATGCCTTCCACTTGCTGAAATTCGTAACTTCCTTGGGCCCATATTAAACATGCCTTAATTAAGTCCAAAAAAAAGGCCTAATGTATTGGAAAAACAAGCCCAACATGTGCAGCCATGTTCAGCCTTAAAAACTTGCTAAACATGCCAAAAAACTTGCTGAACAAGCCCAAGAAAGCATGCCCATGTGTTTGGACGTGATTTCCATACTTTGATCTTCACTTTAGGCTTCCCTTTGTGTAGCTTTGGCCTATAAGCTGTATCAAGCTCCACAAAGCCCATATTGCTTGAATTGCACCAAATATGCTCCATATGAAGTGTAGCACGCCCCAAGTGTATTTCAGCCTCATAAAAGAGCTTTTGAACTCCTTTTAAATCTATTTGGATGATGTAAGATTGCTTTTCTTCAATGGCACAAAGCTGCCATATCTGGTTTGTATCACTATCTAATTAGTAGTCAGTCCAAAGGAAATGATCTGATTTGGTCAACCTATCAACAATCACCTAAATTGCATCATGCCTCTTTTGAGTTTTCATAAGAATAATAAAAAAATCAATGGTGACTCTATCCCATTTCCACTTTGGTATTGAGATGGGCTATAGAAGACTCGATTGAACTTGGTGCTCTGCTTTGACTTGCTGACATATCAAACATCAAGTAACATATTCAGTGATACCCTTTTCATATACGGCCACTATTAAAGGCTTTAAATCCGAATGCATCTTATTGCTTCCTAGTTGTATAGTATAAGTACTATTATGAGCTTCATTAAGAATACCCTCCTTCAGCTCTTTAATGTTCGGAACACATAATTGACCCGTATAATACAAACCACTACCTTCCAAAACAACATAATCTGGTTTTCACCTTTGTGCACATGTTCCATCACTTCCAATAACTTTTGATTTTGTTTTTAGGCTTCGATAAATTTCTACTTCAAGGTTGGCTCACCTCTCAATTCTGCTAACATAACATATAATATCATTTTTAGTTATATAATACACACAAACATATATATTACAATTTATGTATAACATACCTGCTAAAGTCTTTCGACTTAAAGCATCAGCTACTATATTAGCTTCTCCAAGATGGTAGTTAATGATATAATCATAATCTTTAATTAATTCAATCCATCTTCTCTGCCTTATGTTGTGCTCTTTTTGTGTAGGCAAATACTTCAAACTTTTATGATCAGTGAAAACATAACACCATTCATCGTATAAGTAATGTCTCCCATTTTGATATGAGACAGCTCCATATTGAAATGGGGCAGCTTCATTTTGATATGAGGCAATTTTGGGTAGTCCATATCGAATTTAGATTGTAAATTCATTATGGACTTTGATTCCATGTCAAATTAGGGTAACTTTAGTTCGAGATGGTATCGGTTTGCCTAGAATAGAATTGGTTTGAACCCGATATGGTCATAGTTTATGCCGAATTAGGAAATCACCAATTCGATATGCCTCAGAGTTTCATTTTTAAAATGGAAAGCTTTCACATTTAACCTAATGCACTTTTATATAAATGCAGGGATTAGCAACCTTTAGGGGACTTTGGGAACGGTAGCAAGTATCAGCAACAGAAGAAAATTTAGCAAGAAAAAAGATGATAAACATAGAAGCATCAAAGACATAAAATGATATAAAGGCAGTTACATACTGTCTTGCTCCTGCTCAGCCAGAGTTTGAGATTGTTGCAAGCAAAGGTTTGATCAACGTTCGACTGTGGTGGAGCCAACAAATGATGGTACACTCTAAATTAATTCAATATATCATGTTTTGATAGTTTTAAATATTGAATAATTTTGTTCTTAGCTTAGATTAATTCCAGACTAATTATAGTAGGCTATATGCTTTAGTTTTGATTCATATGAGTCTATGTGAAGCATGACTTGATGACGTTGTTGGTTATTCATACAAAATAAATCCAGTAAGCCCGAATTTTACAAATATCATCACAGTAGTTTAGCTTTATTCTTCCAACATCAAAGAACTTTAATCCTATTTTCATAAATCCTAATCCTTTTTTAGAAAATCCTAAACCTTAATATTGTTTTCATAAAAATTCCAAACCCTAATTGTATAGTAGCTAAATTCTATTTCTCTAAAAAATAAAACCCTAATTGTATTTTGCTATAACCTTAAAACACTAATCATATTTTCTTAAACCTTAATTCATAAATTAAAAGCCCTAGCTTGTAAATCTATTGTTTAAATATGACACTTAAATGTAGGATTGATTACTAATGCATGTGTATCTATTATATATCTTGATGGATGGTTTATTTGATCTATGATGAATGATTTATTTATGATGAATGGTTGCTTATTTTTATTGGTTTATTTTGGTTTCAATAATTTTAAGAGGTATGTTTCCATGCCATGGGTACCTCATTTCTTGAGTATCATGTAATTTAATTGATTTTAAGTTTTAGATCATTGTAAAGGATATGTTTCCACCAATTGGTGGGTATCCCATTTTATTTGTTTTCTTTTGGACATTGAACAATTGTAAAGGCATGTTTTCATCTATGGATAGATGCCTATTCATTTATTTTATTTGAACTTATTATGATTTTAATAAAGTGATTATCTATTCTTATGATTGCATGTAGTATGGATAATATCGTATTAACTAAGAATTTTATAGTATTAAGACCAAAAAAGGAGGTTGGTTCTAATGAACCAGGCACTATGGAGGTGTTGGGTCATTCTCACCTTCCCCACATGTATCCAACTTTTCGAACGCAATAGGGGGTTGGGGATTCCTTAGGAATCGAGTCATCCACCTCTTTTTATTTTTCGGCCATTTTTTTCGAGTTTAGGCTAGTGTTCTCTAAGGCCCTGAGCCTAACAGTGTTGAAGTCGCAAGAACCATTTCACATGGGAATAGGGGTGAAAATCCCCGCTCACAAATCATATAAACACCATGCTATCGGAATAACCAATTGCTTAATATTGTTAAAATGAATTACTAGAATATTAATATTATTTAAACAAACGACTGAATAAAATGATATTGTTTAAAGCATGAGAATAGCCACTATAAATTTAAATGGATTAATTATAAAAAATAAACCTTCGTTTGTTAGTTCCACCAAATGGAATGCGTTGAACCAAGCTTTCTTGCCTTATTGCTACTGGCAGGGTCACCCTAACTTTGGTTGGAAGCTTGATATAATTCATGGATTGATTTGTTTACCTACTATCTCCTTGAATGACTTGCTTTTTGTTTCTATCTATTGATAGTTGCCGCTTCCAATCAGTTAAGCTGTTCTTTTTATTTATTTATTTTTATTTCTTTATTACGGTTGTGAATGACTAATGTTGTCGTCCCCCTTTCTGGATTCCAGCTTTTGTATTTATAAGCATAGATTAGGGTTAAAGTGAGATTAATTTTCTCAAACTCCCTCTGCTTATCCCAAAGTAATTAGAGTTTGAAATAAACTCAAATTGAATTTGGTCTGGATTAGGAAATAAAGCAGAGACTCATCGAATTGAACTTTTATTCATTTGATATGAACCAAAACTCATATCAAATTGAACTGTGGTCAATTTGATATGGGCTTTATGCTCATGCCGAATTGAACATTGTTCTGTTCAATATGAGCATGTTCATATCGAATTGGACATTATCTAATTCGATATGAGCCTATTCTCATATCAAACTTGGCATCCCAATTCGATATGGGCACAATCCATATCGAGCTGGCACGCCTAATTTGGTATGGCATGGCCCATATCAAATTAAATCAAACCAAAAGCGCCATTAGGAGTTTTAGAAATTGAATTGGCCTACTTTGGGCATTTTTAAAATTGATCTGGCCTAATTTAGAGCTTTAAATTAGGTTTTTGCTTTTAAAGTCAGATAAAATTTAATTTGGCCACTATTAATTGAGATGATCTTGCATAGGGACAAAATTAAGGGTCTACAGTTTTGTCCATTTCTTGAATGATCTAGAAGTCATTCAGAGAGTGAAAAGCAATATGACTTTGAGCCAATTTTAGATGAACATAGATTTTAGACTTGAAATTTAACTTGGGTCATGGACCCGGGATTAAAATTGGATTTTTTACCTAAGATTGGATTTTGGATTCTGGACTTGAGACTGGATTTTGAGTTCTAGACCCGAGATTAGATTTTGGGTTCTAAACTTGGGACTAAATTTTGGGTTATGGACCTGAGACTAGATTTTGGGTTCTAGACCCAAGACACTTGCAAAAAATTGATTTAGTTAGTCAACAAAAAAAAAAGCTATTTTTAACCATATATTGAGCTAGATAAGCTTTCTTATATACTCTTATCCCCTACGTGAAAAAATATTTATAAGAATAAAATATTTTTAGAAATGCAAAAATATTGTTTGCTCGTGATGCATATGAATTATTGATCAAAACTGTTTATCCTTTTATTCAGTCTGATCATATTCTATTATGTTTTGTTTTTTACTTTTTGCTTTTTGTTTTGTTTTTTTTTCTTTTTTTTTTCTTTCCAATAACTTTCTTTTGCTTTATACTTTACTTGTGCTCCTGAATGAGTTTGTCCATTTTTCATATTAATTTTTCTATATAAACAATGCATCATTCATTCAGTTCATTCAAAATTCTTTCATCCTGCTCTCTTTTTTAGTTTTTGATTTTTCCAATCTTTTAGTTCAATTCCAAGATTTACATGGTGATTATCCATCATGCATCCAGGAATGGACCTCAACCAAATGCTGAGTTACTAACTTTTCTCAAGGCCAGTGGGTGCAACCGAGTCCCAATCTTAGCCGGAATGCATCTCCATCGAAGTGCAAAAGACAAGACACAAGTAAGCATTATTTTGCTACAATTTAACTATTTAATGGTGCAAATTTTATTGATAAAGATGATAATTTATATTAAATATGCATGAAAAATTAATTCTTTAGACTTATTTATCAAAATTATATGAGAGAAGTAGACAAAAATAATGTAAATGAAGGAAGAATATTATAAAAATGTTGAAAATAAATATTTAGAGCCTATAAATGCAGAACTACAAGAAAAAAGAAACTAAGCTTAGTATTGAAGAAAAAGAAAAAAAATTACTAAAGTGCTAAAAGTGAATTTGTAGGGCTTGTTTACTTACCTGGCCTGACTTACCTATATTATGGTCGTATGACAGCTCTGTAATCCATGGTGGAGAAAATGTCTATAAAGCTCATCAATGGTATGACTGTGTGCCACCTCTAGTAAGGAGGATGATTTGGGAATGCGGATTCAAAGAATTTGTCTTGCTGTTTCCATCCAAAGGGTTCAAAATTGATAGGAGTGTGATCCAAGAACTCTCAGAATAGTGGATGGACACCATCCATATTTTTTATTTGCCTGTAGGAGAAATGATTATTAGTTTAGTTGACTTTTCGGCAATAGCATGCCTCCAGTGTAATGGGATTCCAATTCCCTTGATAAATAATATTTTGACCCAAGATGAGATCCACCAACTGATCGGAATGAGGCCTCAGTACAAAGGACCATGCAAAATTAAATATGAGTATATTCGAGAGAACTGGATGAGATACACTAGCCCAGTGCACAGTGAATGGGCAATACAATATACTCATGACTTTCTATTATATTTGATAGCGTTGACCATTTTATACAGTACTAAAGTTGCCTTCCATTGATAAGTTTTGCAGGCTCTAGATGATCTTGATCTTGTGCCATTATGCCTAGGGAGAAGCCGACTTTGCCTGTCTTTGTCATGGTTTTGACAAAATCTATAGGAATTAAGAGATCTTTTACTGGCCTCATGGTCGTTGCCGAGGTACAAATTCCTACAACTGCTGATTCGAGCAATCTGCATATGCCAGCTTAACCTTTTTGTTGTTAATTCTTATATGTGTGGGAGTATGAGCACAACCTTGTGAGGCTTCTAGGTATTACTAGATGTGGGAGTATTCCTGCTCCTACCTAATATGTCATATGTTCAGTTTATTCATGATGTGCTCTTAAATTTCCAAGTATCTTTTACTAATGTTGAAGGTCTTGAGGGAAAATAGGAGGATGATGGATGAGAAGAAGAAGAAGAAGAATATAATGATGAGGAATTAGAGGGAGAAATGGAGGAGGGAAAAGAGGAAGGGGAGGAAGATGAAGAGGAGGAAGAGGATAAAGAAGGAGAAGAAGGAGAAGAGGAAGAGGGAATAGAGTCTTATTGTCTCCATTCTCGTGGAGATCCCGGGGTCAGCACTTCTTATGTAAATGACAACATATTGTTTGGTCATAACTACTCACTCTTTAATTTGTTTTGTCTCTCTTTATGATCATTGCAGTCTACTGGTTCTATTGATCATGAAACTGGCCCTTCATATGCTACTCCAACTCAACGGCAATTTTCTCCATTTGCACCTTCTTCTCATCCGGATATGCCATCCTATCCTCAGGGATTCGACTTAGGCTACTTGGTCTGTCATCCTATTTTTATGTTAATTTATGTTGTATGTGTGCATGATTATGAATGTCTTACCTTTTCCTTTTTTAACTCACAGTGGATGCTTGAAGAATAGAATAAGAAGTTATAAGAAGACTTAACTGCCAGCCATCAGCATGCTACTCATTTTGAAGGGTTATACCATTAGTCGGAATAAAATTTTTGAGACTTTTGATTCTAAGGCATAAGGGATCCTAATGCTTCTTCATCGATGGGACCTTGGACAGATGACCTTGATCACGGTGTGCCTCCTTTTCTTTTAAGTGATGACTATTTTAGGAATGACCGCCAAGGCCACATAGGTCCTAATGGGGCAGATGATATGCTTCTTCCTCTAACAGATGATAATTTTTCAGGGATTTATTTAATTATAGACCGCCTCCTCCATCTCAGTGATCTTATAATTAGACATGTAATGAAAAAAGAAATATTGTAAAAGAAAATAAAATAAATAAATTCTTTTTTTAACTTTTCTGTAACTTCTCTCTTATTTTACTATTCTGTAACTTTTTTTCTTTTTTTATCATAAACAAACTGTGTCCAATACAGTATCCATGTCAAATTTGTTTTAAATGAATTTGACATGGATTTCCACTTTCCCTGGGATTCCCACTTTCATAAGGTATTCCCACTTTCAAAAGATCATATCAAATCCAACACTCTTCTTTTGCTTGTGGTTTGGTTTTTGATTCATCACCTATTTAAATTGTCACCGCTTTTATTCCTTTACCAATTCAACTAAAGTTGTATTCATTCAACACAAATATCACCAAAGCATATGATTCTCAATTTCAACAAACTCAACAATGATCGAATCTAATTTAAAGAAGATGAAGAATTTATTCAAGTCCCTTGAAACTACACATTGGCAACAAATATCTTATTCTCTCATAGATACTTTGAAGTGTTTTCAAAACATCAAACTGAATCATCCATTCTTACATCAAATCTAGGACTTTTAATGTTAACAACTTCAAATTGTGCCCCGTGATTGAAGAATTTGAAGCCATACTCGGATATCCAAGAGATCGTCAAATACCATTGCCCATATTGTCCTCAAAAACTCATCCAAAAATGCGGATGCTATTTCACCTTTCAAAGTTTGAAGTTCTTCAATTCTCCAATGTTTTTAAACCAATTCGACATGGATTTCCACTTTCCTTGGGATTCCCACTTTCATAAGATCATATCGAATCCAACACTCTTCTTTTCCTTGTGCAATTTGGTTTTCAACTCATCACCTATTCAAATTGTCACCGCCTTTCTTTCTTTACCAATTCAACTAAAGTTGTATTCATTCAATACAAATATCACCGAAGCAGATGATTCTCAATTTTAACAATCTCAATAGTGAATGAATCTAATTTAAAGAAGATGAAGAATTTATTCAAGACCCTTGAAACTATACATTGGCAACAAATATCATGGTCTCTCATAGATACTTTGAAGTGTTTTCAAAACATCAAACTGAATCACCCATTCTTACATAATATGGCTTCTTTTTGGAATATGGAATCTAGGACTTTTAAAGTTAACAACTTTGAATTGTACCCCATTGATACAAACCAGAAATGGCAGCTTTGTGCCATTGAAGAAAAGCAATCTTACATCATCCAAATAGATTTAAAAGGAGTTCAAAAGCTCTTTTATGAGGCTGAAATACACTTGGGGCGTGCTACACTTCATATGGAGCAGATTTGGTGCAATTCAAGCAATATGGGCTTTGTGGAGCTTGATACAGCTTATAGGCCAAAGCTACACAAAGGGAAGCCTAAAGTGAAGATCAAAGTATGGAAATCACGTCCAAACACATGGGCATGCTTTCTTGGGCTTGTTCAGCAAGTTTTTTGGCATGTTTAGCAAGTTTTTAAGGCTGAACATGGCTGCACATTTTGGGCTTGTTTTTCCAATACATTAGGCCTTTTTTTGGACTTAATTAAGGCATGTTTAATATGGGCCCAAGGAAGTTACGAATTTCAGCAAGTGGAAGGCATCTTTTTGTCACATGAGATGTGGTCCCCTCATTCCTTAGTTAGTTAGGATATTATTTTATTTTCCATATCTTTTAGGATTTGATATTATTTAGTCTTTCCAAATCTATTTTGGATTTGTTTTATTAGATTTGGATAGGATTTAGATTACTTATCTGATTTAGATTCAGATTTACTTTATGTTTTCCTTAGTGGATTAGGATTACTTTATATTTTCCTTAGTGGATTAGGATTACTTTATATTTTCCTTATGCAATTAGGAATGTTTTTTATTTTCCTTATGCAATTAGGAATGTTTTCCTTATGCAATTAGGAATGTTTTCCTTATGCAATTAGAAATTTTGTAACCCTTATTTAAGGGCACTATTAGGCAGAATTTGACATACAACAATTAATAAAAATTTTTCGAATTCTTCTACAAGTTCTTCTTGTGAATTTTCGTGTGAGAGAGATTAGAGTGGATTCTTTAATTCTTTCTTTGCATCAAGAATTAGGTTTACTTATCAACAAGAGTTGTGGCGTTTTCCTTCTTCTTACCAACTAAATCCTTCAATCATAGTGAGTTCGCGTCTCTTTATAGGCGTTGGGTTCCTTAGGAGGTGATTATCAAGTTTCAAGGAGTTCTCTACCATTGTTATACGTTGGGTTTGCTGCCATCGTTGCTAAGGGTCCGCTCTGATACCAAAATGACGCGGACCCTTAGCAACGATGGCAGCAAACCCAATGTATAACAATGGTAGAGAACTCCTTGAAACTTGATAATCACCTCCTAAGGAACCCAACGCCTATAAAGAGACGCGAACTCACTATGATTGAAGGATTTAGTTGGTAAGAAGAAGGAAAATGCCACAACTCTTGTTGATAAGTAAACCTAATTCTTGATGCAAAGAAAGAATTAAAGAATCCACTCTAATCTCTCTCACACGAAAATTCACAAGAAGAACTTGTAGAAGAATTCGAAAAATTTTTATTAATTGTTGTATGTCAAATTCTGCCTAATAGTGCCCTTAAATAAGGGTTACAAAATTCCTAATTGCATAAGGAAAACATTCCTAATTGCATAAGGAAAATGGAAAACATTCCTAATTGCATAAGGAAAAATATAAAGTAATCCTAATCCACTAAGGAAAATATAAAGTAATCCTAATCCACTAAGGAAAACATAAAGTAAATCTGAATCTAAATCAGATAAGTAATCTAAATCCTATCCAAATCTAATAAAACAAATCCAAAATAGATTTGGAAAGACTAAATAATATCAAATCCTAAAAGATATGGAAAATAAAATAATATCCTAACTAACTAAGGAATGAGGGGACCACATCCCATGTGACAAAAAGATGCCTTCCACTTGCTGAAATTCGTAACTTCCTTGGGCCCATATTAAACATGCCTTAATTAAGTCCAAAAAAAGGCCTAATGTATTGGAAAAACAAGCCCAACATGTGCAGCCATGTTCAGCCTTAAAAACTTGATAAACATGCCAAAAAACTTGTTGAACAAGCCCAAGAAAGCATGCCCATGTGTTTGGACGTGATTTCCATACTTTGATCTTCACTTTAGGCTTCCCTTTGTGTAGCTTTGGCCTATAAGCTGTATCAAGCTCCACAAAGCCCATATTGCTTGAATTGCACCAAATCTGTTCCATATGAAGTGTAGCACGCCCCAAGTGTATTTCAGCCTCATAAAAGAGCTTTTGAACTCCTTTTAAATCTATTTGGATGATGTAAGATTGCTTTTCTTCAATGGCACAAAGCTGCCATATCTGGTTTGTATCACCCATGATTGAAGAATTTGAAGCCATACTCGGATATCCAAGTGATCGTCCAATAGCATTGCCCATATCATCCTTAAAACTCATCAAAAAATACAGATGCTATTTCACCTTTCAAAGTCTAAAGTTCTTCAATTAACTAGAGATAAGAAAATGCTTCTTGGTCCTTTGATTTATTTCTACACATCATATTTAGCTCCCAACAAAGCATGGGGACACATGTTCTGCGTATATTTGCTTTGCCAACTCCTACTTGTTTCTTCTAATGGTGACATTGATCCTTGAGTATTAGGCATTGTGGACCAAATGGAGGGGGGTTTGCCACTAATACCTCTGATTTAAGTTGAAACCTTGATCAGGTTGGATCAATTTAGGGCTGATTTTTCAAGAAAGTTGATTGGAAGTCCTCTGCTACTTCAAGTAATTACCTAAACTGTAACACCCCTTTCTAACCTACATGTGTAAGCCGAGTAGAGGTGCCACACTATCCAAATGTTGCTACCAATTTTACATAGTCAAATTTATGTTCCGATTAAAAAAAAATTTGCCAGAGTTTCCCCTATAATTGGTGGTCCCAAGTGTCGACAAAACTGATTTTTCTTATTTTTGAAAACATTTTACACAGACCAATATGAATACCATCAAATTTAATGCACTCCCAATGAATTCACCTTATACCCTCAACTACAAATCTGCAAGAAGAGTTCACACTTCTAATACAACATAAAGTAAAGGTTTATGATTATTACACACTACTAACATACCATTGTAACATAGAAATTCTCTTTTATATTTATTGATATACATGCCACAACTAGCTAACTCATAATGGATCTAAAAGATCTACCCCTGAGATTTGCTGTGGTCTGGTCGTTGCTTCCCCAAGATTTATCTACTGCTCTGAACCTACGAGTCAAGGAAAACTTAACTCGCTGAGCGTTGTCGCTCAGTGGGTACTTTACCAATAAAAATAAAAGTAATATATGAAAGTATTCGAAATCAAAGGAAATAGTTAAATCAACAATCAACCCACTTTATACCAATAGAAATCGTGATACATTCAGTGTGATATGCTTTCAATAATGTAAAATCATAATTCAAACTCATTGGCATTATATAGTTCAACGAAAAATAATATGTCTTTGATTCAGGCTCTACTGGTATATAGGGAACCATAGTGATAAGGCAGTGGGCCTCCCCACTGTAACATAGGTGGGCCTCCCCACCGATATCAAATCACAGGAATGGGCCTCCCCATCCTGGTTAACCAATAGGCCTCCCCATTGGCTTCAGTGGCCACCGATATCAGATCACAGGAATGGGCCTCCCCATCCTGGTTAACCAATGGGCCTCCCCATTGGCTTCAGTGGCCTCACCACTGAATAAAATATCATATCACAATGATGAGCAGTACTGCATACGTTAGTATAGTGCACCATACCCTTATCTACTACTCCCACTATCCAATAGAGCAAAAAGATTAAAATGATTCAATTTAAGTCTCAACTTCATTTTAGAATGATTCAAGAAATCAATTTAAATTCTCACTGCGCTTTGCCATTTATGCCGCGTACCACTTTCTTTGGTCAAACCGTTACTCTTTTTCACATATTTAACATCCACAATAAACACATCAAACATTTCAAAGTATTCCTCAAAAGATCACAAATTGACCAAATGAATAGTGTTGCGGCGAGAAAAATTGGCAACGCAAAATGGCATGACCAAATGAATAGTAAAATCTGGGTTTTTGTCAAAATTTCAGTCCACTTCAGTCATACATTTGACCAAGTAAATGATCTTATTTTTGGCTGAAATTTTACAGAAAACTTATTTCATATGTTGACTAATTGCATGTAAAATTTCGTTGAAAAATTCATTTGTTTGCTGCCCCAAACAATTTCCACAAAAATAGTCCAGAAGCTGTCACTTTGGGACCATTTCGGCCCAAACATTTGAAATGCATAGGATAGTTTATTTTTCTTTTGCAAATCAATATTAAGGCTTCTTTAATAGTAAAGTGAAGATTCAAACACTTCCTTTTAACAATTTTTGCATGTTTAAATCAAATCAAACTAATTAAAGTCCAAACAACTTACCAAATCAACTTGCCAAATTTTCTCAAAACATTTGGTTTCAATTAAATTTAACAACACAATTGCCATAAGAAAACAAGAACATAACTCAAATATTTAATTTAAACTCAATCAATATATTTAAACATCAACTTCAAAACTTCCATAAACCAAAGTTTGTAAGAAAATAGAATTTCTTTTATGGTAAAGCACCAAATCAAAAGTAATTATTCAAAGGTAACGTACCAAATCAAAATTAATTATTCAAAGGTAAAGTACCAAACCTTGCTTTTCCTTGCTCTTCTTATCTATTTCACTTTCTTTCCTCTCTAATCTCCTTGATTTCCTATGAATTTAATATGTCACATATGTAAGAACAAACCCTAGATATGAACATGATGCTACCTTATGATTTTCTAACAATCCTTTACTTATTCTTACTAATAATCACCATTTTCATCATTTCCTTTAAGTAGTTTATCATTTTTCACCATAATCATCAACTTACTAATTCTTTCCCAACATGAACATAATATCAAATCTTCCTAAACATAGCCTAATACCTAATTCTAATGAAAGAATAAGACTTAGGATGGTATCTTACCTTATTTCCTATTGAATTTCACTTGAGAAATGGCTTGGACTTGAAACTTGTCTCCTTGAAAATGGAAGGGAGGGGGAGCACGACTTAAAGAAGAAAAAAAGTGGTGATGGTGGTGTCTTTTTGATCCTTACTTGTGTTTGGAAGACCATAATTAGTTATTTATAATTTAATTTCCATTTAATTTATTTATTTATTTTCAATGGCCATGATTTGTCCAACACATTTGGATTTAATGGCTAGGATTTGGTTTATTTTCAATGGCCATGATTTGTCCAACACATTTGGATTTAATGGCTAGGATTTAGCCACTTGAAAGTGGTTTTTTGTTCTTTTAATATTTTGCCCCCAAAGTTATATTTAATTACAAAATCACCCCTCCAGTGGAAATGTCCAAAATGTCCTTATCGGAAAATCGCCCGTAACTTACAAACCGTGCGTTTTCAGGAAAATTTGAAACCCACGGATATGACCCGATTAATCTCGAGAATATTCTTCCGGGGATATGTGCACTATTAAGAACTTTCGACACTTAATTTTTAAGTTTACATAGTTGCCCCTAACTTTTGAGAAATTTCCACTTAGGTCCTTTTGATATCCCTTCTTGACCTTGCTGTCTTTCTTTATTAATATCTTTTTACTCACAACTCCAAATTAAGTAATTCTTATTCCCACTGAAACTAGACATCCGGGGACATATTCTATCAAAATTTCAGGTCGATCCAAGCTATATTTTATTTTTGACGGTCCTTTGAAGTCAAGCCTACTATGCTGTCCTGAGGCAGCTTGCACATTGTCTAGTAAATCCATCATATCTTATTCTGTACAACTCCAAATTGAGTAATTTTAAGTTATACGTCTAGATAAGACACAAATAAACAATTAAGTCTTCTTTGAGACTCTCTAATTCTGTCATTGACTTAGATGAAATTCGAGTTCAATTTATAGGTCATGTTCTAAACTCCTTTGCTCTAAGCCTAATTCATATCCTCAATGTCTGTTTCTTACCAATCTGGAATTCGGGATGTTACATAAACTACCCTTATAGGTTTTTGATTCAGATTTTTTTCCTACTCTAATTTTTGCCTAGCCGCCCTTGCGGGTTTTTTAGAACTAGCGAGCTTTTTCATGTTTTATTGTGATTCTAATTTTTGCTTAGTCCGCCCTTTTAGATTTTTAGAACTAACAAGCCGCCCTAACTTTTGCCTAGGCCGCCCTTGTGGGTTTTCAACCTAGTGGGATTTTTTAAAATGTTTTTTGTCTTTTAGATATGGTTGCAAGAATGCTTTTGCTTGCTTGACCTTTCAACTGTGGATCATGCAATATACCTACCTCGACACCATTCTACAAGAAAACTTCTGTGACTTGCTTCTTCACATGTTGAATGGGATGAGTGGATTAGTTATAGAGCTATTACCAATATCCGTTGGTTAGTGCTTTGGTGGAAAATCAGACTCATTACCACTTGGACGTACTTGATGTATGTTCCACTTGCTGCTCTTCATCGAGGTACCTGCTATGATCCTTGCCGCCTTGGTCTCTAATATAGAGCTCAACCTCAAGATTCTGACTTTACAGCTAATTTGGATATGCATGTGCTGACTGAAGCATTCTTGGATCATTTGAGATAGATTTGGCCTGCACGTTATACCAATCGGCTTCCATGATTTTTGCAATTGTCATTCTTTAAATAAAATTATGTTAGGATGAAAGATATTTTCTCTTTATTATTATTATAAATTGTCATCACTTTTTGCTATTATGCAATTTATTTTTTAGCCTTTTTGTTGATACTTAACATGGTGCATATAAAATAGTTTTATTATTAATTCTGTCTCACTAAATCAGGAACAAACATAAACATATATCAAGCATACACAAAATTACTCTTGTCGCCAACTAGCCCTTTTGGGTTTTCTAGTTAACAAATTTCTCTCATTTTTAGCCTAAATTGTTGCCTAGTCCACCCTTTTGGGTATTTAGAACTAGCGGACTGCTCAAATTTTTTCTTAGGCCACCTTTTCAATTTTTCCAACCTAGCAAACATACTTTTTTTTAGACATAGAACTTCTTTAGCTGGTCAATGTTTATTTCGCCGAACTCATTTCCATCCATGTCAGCTATCTTGACTATGCCTTTCTTCATTATTTCTTTTACAACATAAGCCCTTCCCAACTAGGTCTGAACTTCCCTGTTGGATTTGGAACATTCAGTTTGCACTATTTGAGTACTAGATCATCAATCTTAAGTCTCCTGACGTTGACTCTTTTATTGTAAGCCCGAGCTATCTTTCTTTGGTAAAGCTGGTGATGATACAGTGCTTTTAACCTCCTCTCTTCTAATAAAGCCAACTGTGTGTATCTACTTAGTACCCATTCTGTTTTTGGCAACTCACCTTCTACTATAACCCTTAGAGATTTGACCTCAATTTCAATAGGTAGTACCACCTCTATTCCATAGACCAGAGAGAATAGTGTCTTTCTAGTAGGAGTTCACACACTTGTTCTATACCCCCATAAGGCAAACAGAAGCATCTCTGTCTAATCTCTGTATGTCTTTGTCATCTTAGAAAGAATTTGATTAATCATTTTGTTACCTGCTTCCACTACACCATTCGCTTTGGTCTATATGGAGAAGACCAATGATGAGAAATTTGGTATTTGGCAAACAAATCCCTAAAGATTCCTTAGAACTACACTCCATTATCTGATATTATGTTGTGTGGAACTCTATGTTTGCAGATAAGATTTCTTTCAATAAACTGAGCTATTTACTTTGCCCCCAATTTATTAAAAGATTTGGCTTCCACCCACTTTGAAAAGTAATCGATTGCCATAACTATATATCGATGACCATTTGAAGTTGTCTGGTGTATCTCCCCAATAATGTCTATCATCCAAGCTGCAAATGACCAAGGTGAAGACATGGCATGCAACTCTTCAGGAGATAAATGATTCAAATTCCCATATAACTAGCATTGTGGACATTTTTGTACAAAATCAAAACAATCTTTTTCAACCAATAGTAGCCTTGCCGGTTCATGTGGGGTCCATAAGTTCCTTCATGTATTTCTGACATGATTTGCCCAACTTTAGACCTTTTCAAACATCTTAAATGCACCCCATCAGGACATATTCTATACAATTCTCCTTAGAAGGTGATGCCTTGTAAAGACTATCGCCTTATTGCTTTTTTTTTCCTTCTTTGGTTGCCACCAACGAATAATCTTGACTTTCCAGGAACTGCTTAATTATATCATACCATGCATCATTGTCTATCCCAGTCTCCATAATCATCTCATACTCATAGCAAGTAGTTGATGAGCTAGTCAAAACCAGAGGTTTGAGGAACAATTTGACAGGATCCTCCCATACTGAAGCCAATGCAGCTAGGTCATCGGCCATCTGGTTTTTTTCCCTTGGCAGGTGTATGAATCTACAATCCTTGAAGTTCTTCCTCATCATACTCAGATAGTCATGTTATGGCTTCAGTGTTTCTTCTTTCAATTCCCATGCTCCATTCATTTGAGATATCACAGCAATGAGTCACCAAAAACATGCACTTTATCGACCTTCATCACTATTAAGGTTTCTAACCCAAAGATACATGCTTTGTATTGCACCATATTACTGGTTACCTTGAATTTTAATTTCTTGGACAAGGGGATGAGCTCTCCTTCAAGTGATTCTAATATAAACCCTAATCCAACTCCTTTCTTGTTTACAGTTCCATCAAAGTACATCCTCCATTCTTGCACCTATATTGGCCCCAGATGTTTGTTTGGAAATTTGAAGGTCACTTTTCACTTTCAGGCAGTGGTTGTTGAGCCAGAAATTTTGCTACTGCTCTCCCTTTAATGGTTTTCCTAGTTACATACTCAATCTCAAATTCTTATAGGATTATCAACCACCGACCATCCTTCCTAATCATTGAGGGCATTTCTCTTGAGTATTTTATTCGATCAAACCTAAAGATTGCCTACACACTATAAGACTAAAAGTAATACCGCAATTTCTTTGATGACCAAACCATGGCAATGCAAGTCTTTTCAATGATACTATACTTGACTTTGTAAGGTAAAAGTTTCCTACTTAGGTAGTAGATTACATGTTCTACTCCTGATTCATCTATTTGGGCCAACATCACCCCTACTGATCCTTCTTCAACTGCTAAATACAGTATCAATGGTCTACCTGATTTGGGTTGCTTCAGAATAGGTGGATTCAACAAGCATTCTTTTATGCGCTCAAAAGCATTCTAACACTCATCATTCCATTCTACTGGTCAGTTCTTCTTAAGCAACTTAAAGATGGATTCACAAATAGTTGTGAGTTTTGCAATAAACCTTATATATTGTAACCTTCCAATAAACCCCCTAACCTTCTTCTTCATCTTAGGCACCGACATATCCCTTATTGCCTTAACTTTGTCATGATCAATCTTAATGTCATTTGGGCTAATGACATGCCCTAACATCTTACCTGAGGTAACTCCAAACACACACCTCTTTGGGTTCAATCTAAGGTTATACTTGACTGCTCTTGCAAAGAAACTTTCTAAGTTCTAGAAGTGTTGCTCTCTTATTTTTGATTTTACCATCGTATCATCAACATACACCTTAATTTCTGTATGCATCATATCATGAAGCAAAGTCATGCCCATCCTCTAATAGGTTGTTGCGGCATTCTTTAATCCAAATGGCATCACTCTATATCAAAATATGCCCCATGTGGTTATTAAGGCAGTATTGATTGTATACTCTTGGGCCATTAACACTTGATTTGTAACAACCTATACCCTATATACGTATAGTATATATATCCCTTATATATAAAATAAATATAAAAAATATAAGAGTGCCATGATAAACTCCTTAATAAAATATCTATTTCAAATTATATAGATAATTGTTAATAGTTTAAGAGATACTCTAGTAGTACGTTGTTAAAAATAAAAATGTATAAATAAAATTTCTGAAAAAAAAATTGCCAGAATTTTGTCTGTAAACTCATTATTTTCCAAATTTAATCAAAACACAACATGTATAAAATTGAACACTCCCAAAAATACAGTTTTCACCAATTCTCCAAATCACCAATTTATAAATACATATTCAAATTCATAATTCAAAATATTATTTACAACCAATCATCCAAATCACTATTTCATTAGTTTATGTAACAAGATTTTATATCTAAGACATTTCTAAATATTTACACATACGAATATATATAATATCACTCGTAATCTTATATATATATATATATAACATTACCCAAAATCATCATTTATTATACATAATATATATTTACCTAAAATATTTTATAGAGCCTTGCTTAACTCAAGTATTCAACATCAAAGTCTATTATCTTCAAGAATTAAAGGACACCAAAATCAACTTATACATGGATGCAACACTGTCCAACTTGGTCTCGTGGCGCATAAGAGCTTCAAGCCTCAACCTCACTCCGGATCTATACTTCTAATGGACTGCGCGATACACACTACCACTCTAAGCTTTATAGCTTAGTGGTATATATTTATAAATAATAAATATTACACACATTACTCATTTTATTCATTATGTATATATATACGTATATCTCTTTAATTTTCATTACACAATATATCGATTTCATGGCCCAATTATGCTTAGGTCATCTCAGTCTTTAGACCTAACTCTGCTTGGGTCTATCAATATATGCATTTTCAGTCATATATCTTTATTCACATCACAATCAATTCATCATATTTTATTATCCTTGACACAACACACATATACACCTAAACTTATCACAAACACACACATTGAGCCCAAATATCCCTATATAATATTAAAGTTTCAGAGATATTGCTTTGGACCTATTTTTGACACCTAGTGTCTGGCCCGAAGGCAAATAATAATAACACTTAGTGTCTAGCCCGAAAGCAATGTAATAGTGATGTCCAACATCTGGCTCGAAAGAAATAATAATGACACCTAGCATTTGGCCCGAAGGTAATCATCGGTATACCGTAACACCAAACACAATACTTTGGAAATTGATACTACATAAGGTGACTTACATTCACTAAACATTTTCTCAATTCTAATTCTTTGGCAATAATGCAAATTTCCATTTTGTATGCAGTTTTTCATCATTTAAAATTATTTCCACACATTTTCAATAATTTTATCAATTTTCTTACCACATACTCAATGTGGCAAATTATGCATTTATTAAGAAAAAATACACATATGAAGGATATTAACCATTCTACAATGGCTTAATATTTGACAATTGAAGCATTTCACATGATTTTTCTTATTTTTCATATTCTTTTACTAGTTTTTACACATTTCAAGTGATCAGCTCAATCCTTGATAACTTTTACATTATATAATATTTTCACATTATTTCACATTTTATCACATTTCATATTTTTAATTTATCAAATTTCATATCTGTAAATCACATTCACAATGTGACCTACTTCCCAAATTTTCTCACAAGCCACAAATGTGTCCACATTGGACAACACACCCCATATATCATTTATATATATATATATATATATATATCCACATTGGATTATTGCCAATGTGACACCCAATACATAACTATGACACAATGCATAGATTATGTGCAAAACCATATTTTACAATAACATTAGACATTCGTAATGCTCACTTATATTTAATGAAAATACAAGCCAAATTCTAAATTCCACCTCTTTTATCATATTTAATGTCACTTACATGCTCATTGATTATCGAACTACCATTATTTATTCAATTTTCATGAAAACTTCATTAATGTTCTAATTTCGCCATTCACTTCTTTACTTAAACTTCATTCCCTCAACCTCATTTTCAACATTTAATCTTATAAACATTACTTATACATTAATATAATACTAAAACAATTCACTTTCACAATTATGAAATTCTCCTTCAAAAAACCAAATTCCACATACTACAACATTCACCGTGAACTTCACCAAAACTTATCTATATCACATTTCCAACCTTAAAATCACAACTTCTACATTAAAACAACACTAATTCATCTTATTACAACAATTAACATCATCCATATTAGAAACCCTAATTTTACATAACCAAACCTTGAATCCCAACTTTATCCAAACTTGCCCATAATTACTTTCTAACCATAGAATCATTATATACATATTGAAATAACATTAATTTTATCCATTCCAACAATTATCTTAATCTATATGGAAAATCCTAATTACACATTATCATTCCAAAATCATAATTCCATCAACTCTGTTCTTTTCAAACAAACAACCATTAATTCATTATATAGTCATCCTTTTAGCATCATTTCTATTTATTTTAACAATTTAATGTCACTTTCTCTCTCTAGTAATTCCAAACATAACCATTAAACTAAGCAATTAAAGCTTTAAAGGAAGGAAATTTACTTGATTTCTTGATTTCTTTTAAAAAACTATTTGATTTCCTAAGCTTTTGATGTAATTTGATGTTATTAGAAAAATCTCTCTCCCTCTCTTTATCTTCTTCAATTTCGTTCACTACATGGAGGAAGGAAGAAGATAATATTTCATTTTTGTTTCTTACAATTTCTATCCATAAATATACATATATTAATTAAATAATTAAATAATTAATTACTTATTCATTTTACTTTAAATATCCACCATGTATTTTTCTTTCCTCCTTTGACTTTCTTTTTCTTTTTACTTATTATAATTATCTCTTTCCTATCCATGATTATCCACTATCTATATATACTTTATTTATATGTTACATTTATTTAATGTATATGTATATGTACTATCTATGTAATGTATATGTCGAATATACATAATACATACATAATACATACATATCATATATATATTATGTATATAAATAATATAAATCCAATACATTATATATTTGGTAAAAACTATGCATATACTGGTTATATGTTAGGTATGTATAACACCAATACCTCTCTTGATACTTTAATTTATATCCAAATTAATTATTTAACAACCTCTAAAATTTACGGTTGTCCTTGAAATTATCTACCACTGTAAACAAATCAATTCAAACAAATATTAATACCAACTCCTCATGACAATTAATTACCTCATTATCACCACCATAGTTTCTATTTACTTATTCTAATGTTTATTTTCTCTTATAATCTCATAAATATATGTATTTCAACATTATAAATAAGCAATTGTTAGCATAATTGACTTTTGCTTATGATTTTTTTGAATTAAAACTATCATTCATATTTCCATCACCTCATAGATAACTTGTTAAGAAACACCATCAAATACCTTACACTACCCATCAATCTCAACTCTCCCCCTTTATGCATATTCTCAAATATTTATACCAATTCTTAATTAATACAAAGAAATTCCAAATTCTAATAGCGCCATTAAATTATAAATTCTTTACCAATGTATAATCAGTGATACTAGATAATAAAAATTTATCTTCATCTATCTCTTAGACATCCTGTCCCTTTTTTATTACACATGCACATACTTTTTTCCGTACGGATATCCACAATAATTTTCTACAACATCAAATTCTCTCTTTCTTTATAATTTTACAAATTTCTTAAACTACAAAAGATTAATTTATAACTATTTCATTAGGATCTCACTCTCATAAATGTTTAAACTAATAGAAAGAACCCTCAATTTATATAGATTAAAGCGTACATGCTCTACCATTGCATAAATAATAACTTCAAGTAAAAAGATTATATCTTCATCTACATCCAAAATATCTTATATATATTTTTAAACCATTTCAAGTCATAATTTGTCAATTATCTTATCAACTTCCTTATTCACATTTTTTTAAACCTAATTACTTTCTAAAAAATGTTATATCAATTTGCTACTTACATCCAATGAACATTTATTCCTTCTCTAGGTATATATCTATTTCGAACATCCAATTTGAATTGAATTGGTTACACTGCAATCTTAGCATTTACTTAATATATCTTTATTGATTCCATTCATCTAAATCAAATAAATAATATTTAGCATACTAAAAACTCAATCTAATTCCACTCTAAACTTCCAAAAATTAATCAACTAAATACCATTCAATGTACTTGCATTAAATCTTCATTAAATTAAATATTCATCTTTCTTATCTTCAATTCCCATTCAACAACACTTTTCTTTCTATTTTCCTCTTTATTTTCTTTATCTTCTTTCCCAAATTATTTTAAGTCACTAATAATGCATTATTCTATCAATCTTCTTTCCTTGATCCATGAGTTGTCCACTTCCTCTATAAGATAAACCAAAATCCATTTATTATATGATCATTATGTATCCATTATTAAATTTTTACATCCACTTTATATATCCTAAAACATATTTATTATTTTTCTTATAACTTCCACTTCCACATAATACATTAATAAATACATCATATTCATGCAACCAAACATAGATTGCATGTATAACCACAACTCATATTAACATAATAAACTATTTATGCATATTCATATTTTAAATGCTTATATTCATTTATAACTTAGAAAATACTCAATATAGATAATCATTTATGATAATAATATCATTAAATTTTTATTCATTCATAGTAGATCTTAACTTACCAATACTATAAGTCACTTTAATAAATCTTTTATATACTTCCATAAAAAAAAATTGTTGTTGTAAACTAGTTTTTCCATTTATTTTAATTATAAAATATTTGTTCTTAATTTATTAAAAGCTCTATATTCATTGTTAATACATTTACCAATCCATATGTAAATGTTCATAATTTCCTTCATTCATTTATCATATAAAATTTAATTTATTACTAAATTCCATAAATCCACATGACTTCCTAACTTCCATGTCTATCTCACTTTTCAACTTTCCATTCATCATAAATCTTCACTAAAGATTGTAAACTTTTAACCATGTATACTAGACACATATAGGGACTTATGTATAAAATTTTAGATGTTTCTAAGTTTATTTACTATATTTAAAAATTATGTTTTCCAAACTCACAAATTCTGTCTCTTTAATAATTTTTATGACAGTACCAATTTATCTATTTTTTTTAAGATACAAATCTTGATAGAAATTTGTGAAATTTTAAATATATATCCTATAAATACATAAGATCTTGTATATAAATTTTCATATATTTCTGGGTTTATTTCCTATAGTTTTTAAATATGTTTCACAATTTCTACAGATTCTGAATTGCTGGAATTACTTTAATAGTTTGTGTTCTTCTATTTTTCTTAAATAGTAAATCATCCTTAAAAATTATAAAATTTCATACTTCAAATATTAACACATAGATAAACTTTCAATTAAAATTTAAAGCTCATTTAATCTCTAAATTAGTCTAAAAATTCAGACAAAATTACTTTGCAGCACATAAGCATAATTCCAGCAACCATCATACTTATCTCTCAAGCTTTTATTTCATATCCTAAATCATTTCCTTAATTTCACTAATTTATCAATTGAATCAATATAAATCTTAATTTTTAGATGAATATTCTAGAAATTCTTAGTCTAAAATCTCTATAATGATACTTCTGCTGTGCTATTCAGATCCATGCACCGTATACACCACCTTAACTTATATTCAATATATCGGATGGACATTGCCACATCAGAGACCAACACAGGTACCAATGCATATGCATGTATTAAAACTTAAATCATATTTTAAAACTCTCCTTCCTCATTTTTGAAGCCTACCTAGATAAAATAAACATATAAAATATAAAAGTGCCATGATAAACTCCTTAATAAAATTTCTATTTCAAATTATATAAATAAATGTTAATAGTTTAAGAGATACTCTAGTAGTACGTTGTTAAAAATACAAATATATAAAGAAAATCTTTGGAAAAAAAATTGTCTGTAAACTTAATATTTTCCCAATTTAATCAAAGCACAACCTGTACAAAATTGAAAACTCCCAAAAATACAGTTTTCACCAATTCACCAAATCACCAATTTATAAATACATATTCAAATTCATAATTCATAATATTATTTACAACCATTCATCCAAATCACCATTTCTTTAGTTTATATAACAAGATTTTATATCTAAGTCTCATCGTAAATATTTATACATATAAATATAGATAATATCACTCTTAATCTTATATGTATACTTAACATTACCCAAAATCATCATTTATTATACATAATATATATTTACCTAAAACATTTTACAAAGTGTCACTTAACTCAAGTATTTAACATCAAAGTCTATTATTGTCAAGAATTAAAGTACACCAAAATCAACTTATACATAGATGCAAAACCGTCCAAGTTGGTCTCGTGGCGCATAAGAGCTTCAAGACTCAACTTCAATCAACTTCAATCCGGATCTACATGTCTAATGACCCGCGTGGTACACATTATTTCATTAAGCTTTACAACTTAGTGGTATATATTTATTAATAATAAATATTACACACACACTTTCTTATCACTCATTTTATTCATTATGTATATATATCTATATGTATATCTCTTTAATTTTCAATACACACTATATCAATTTCATGACCCAATTATGTTTTGGTCATCTTAGTCTTTAGACGTAGCTCTGCTCGGGTCTATCAATATATTTGCATTTTCAGTCATATATCACAGTCAATTCAACATAGTTTATTACCCATGACACAACACACGTATACACCTAAACATATCACAAAAACACACATTGGGCCCAAATATTCCTGCATAATATTCAAGTTAATTTGGACCAATTTTTGACACCTATTGTCTAGACTGAAGGCAAATAATAGTGACGCCTGACGTATAGCCTGAAGGCAATATAATAATGATGCCCAATATTTAGTCCGAAGGCAATAATAATTTTGGCCCAACTGGAAATTAATTTTTCCTGGACCAAGTTTACTTTTAAAAAAATTGATTTAATTAAACCCAGCCGGTTGAGCATAATTTTAGAAGATACAATCGGTCCAAAGCACAAATTTGATATCAGACTTCAGGTGAGGGCCATGTCAAATTTGGGACACCAAATTCGATATGAGCCTGTCTCATGTCGAATTTGGATTCCCACATTCAACTTGAACTTGAATTCAGTTTTAATCTGATCCAGATTCAATTTAAATTTGGTTTAAACTGTAATTGCGCTCTAATAAGCATGATTAGTTTTGAAAATTAAGGTTGGATAATCCGGCTTTAACCTAATTTATGGATATAAATACAAAAGTTTGTAACGAGAAAAAGCAGCCAAAATTATTAAACAAAAAGTAAGAGCAAGAGGAGAAGCAACTGTCGACCATTGATTTTGGCCCTAAGCACATTCGGTCCTAATTAAAGATGGCCTAAATATTTATCGGTCCATTCTTAAATGCTTAAATATATTTTAAGGTTTTATCTTGATAGGTACAATTTTTATAAAGACCCAAATGAGTCCAGTTTAGTTTCTAAAACTTTAAAACGGTAACAAAGAAAATTTTAAAACCTAAAAATGGTCTAGAAGTCATTTTGGTTAGATATTGGATCATGCATGCCGAATTGGGCATGTTCAGTTAGATATGGAAGTCATTTTGGTTCAATATCGTTTTGTCCATATCGACTTGGAGGAATACAGAATATCTAACCAACAAATAAGCTTGAGCAAACGAGGCAGACAATAAGCTTAAGTAGTTCAATAAATAGGAATACAAAATATCAAACCAACAAATCCAAAGGCAATAACACATTGCTTTCAACTGAGATTTAGCCGTGGTGCAAGAATAGAGATTGTATCAATATAAAAATATTAGTGTAACTAACAACAAAGGTTTACAATCCTTTATTTAACTCTTTTAAAAAAATTTACAGTAATCCCTTTATTTTGTTTCTTTATTTTATTTTGTTTTTACACTTATAAAAATATCCAATAATCATGCTTCTCTTTCATATTGAATATTAGCCATATTCCTTCTTTTAAATATTGAATATTGAATGTTGATTAATGTTAGGTTTGGTGTTTTTCATATGTGTTTTGATGTTTTTTAATTAATTCCCAAAAATAATCTGACAATGAAGGCCTCAAACCCAACAGACGATTGATAGAAGAAAACCAAGAACGAAGGAAAAACCACCTTCTAAAGCACCCAATTGCTTAGCAAAGCACGAACACTTATAACAGAAGGATTTAGGAAGCTCGAATTAGAAGAACGCCACAATCAAAATTGATAAGTAAATCTAATTCTTGATGCAATCAGAAGAAAAAGAGAATCCACTCCTGTTCTATGATGGCCGAAATTTCAATAAGAAAATTGAGAATATAATTTTTCAAAAAGTCTCCTTACAAGAAAAATAAGGCCCTATTTATACTAAAAGGCACACATAAATCCGAAACCCTAATTCTAATGGGAAAAGGAAAGCTACAAAGTCAAAATCCTAACCCATTAAGGAAAATATAAAGTATGGAAATAAATTAATATTCTGAAATAACTAAATAGGAAACCACACATCCTAACCCACTAAGAAAAATATAAAGTATAAAAAAAATGGCCAAACTAAAACCCTTTAAAATAAGAACACGCCCCACACTATTTGGGCTGTCCATGGGCCTTAAATTACTTCCCAAGGCTGTATATGAACCCCCATGGACCTTTCTTGCACATTGGACCTCTTTAGCTAGCCTTTAGCTTCCATATTCACACTAAGCATCATAATCAGCTTTGGTGTGCCTTCTTCAAGCTCTATTGTGCACTTTTCCATTGCCATTTAGTCACTTCCTTTGAAATTTGATCTTAAATATCCAATCCCATAGCTGCTTCAAACTTTTTAGCTCTGCTCCTAGTCAATGGCCCATTTGGAAGCACCAATGGATCCTTACCTCGTGGCTAGTTCGTATAAAGTAAAATCAAAATCCTAACTTTATTTTGTAAACCCTAAAACCTTGATTGTTTCTTTAAAACTCTACTTTGTATGTTTGAAACCCTAATTGCATGATATAAACTCTAAACCATAATTTAGCAATCTAAACTTTAAGAAATCCTAATTCATATGTTAAAACCCTAGTTTGTGCGTTCATTATTTAACATGATATTTGAGTATATTTTTTATTATTAATATATGTTCACTTATTATATGTTTTGATGTGCAACTTATTTTATTTTGATTTGTGATGAATGATTGGATTTTCTTATTTTAGTTTTCAAGATGTAAAAGGTATGTTTTCGCTTTGTGGGTACCTCATTAGTTAGGTTTAATATAATTTTATTTATTTTGGATTTTAGGATTGATGTAAAGGGCATGTTTTCCACCAAATGGTGGGTGTCCTATTTAGTTGTAGACATTGGACATTGTAAGGACATGTTTCTATCCAGTATGGGTGCCTATTTATTTTGTTTGAACTAGTTGTGATTTTAATAAAATGATTACTTATTTTTATTGCATGTAGTATGGATGATACTGAAATAAGTTATGAATTTAATAATATTTTGACCTGAAAAGGAGACCGATTCTAATGAACTGGGCGCTGTGGGGGTGCTAGGCCATTTTTACCTTTCCCATGCGTACCTAACTTTCCAAACCCAGTAGGGGGTTGGGGATTCCTTAGGAATCAATTCATTCACCCCTTTCTTTTTTCCTGGCCCGTTTGGGTGACAACTCTATTTTCTCCAAGTTTAGGCCCATGTTCTCTAAGGCCCTGAGCCTAATAGTGCCGAAGTCAGAAGAACCATTCCACATGGGAGTGGGGAAAAATCTCCTATCACAGAAACCTAACAGTAAAGGCCGTCAGGGTGGACATGAGTTTGGTTTAACAAATCAAATTATGTGTTGCCAACAAATGCATGTTTGAATTCTTAAGTTTAATCTATTTTTAATATTATATTATGTTTTCATTCTATAACATAATTAAGCAAAAGTTAATTAAAATTGATAGTTGGATATGCATGGGGAAGCTGAGAATGACCTAGCACCCACAACGAAAGGTATGGATGACTTGATTTCTAAGGGAACCAAAGCTTCTCAACCCAAAGACTAAAGCCTTTGGCCTAGTAATTTTCCTTAGGTTTGTCCTAATTGCTTGTTGCTTAACTATGTTTAACATGTCCTACTTGAATTATGGCCCATTTGGTTTGTCTTTTTCTAATATGACCTAATTATGGTGAAGGCCCAAAACTATTTTATGGCCCAAAAATTCTTTTAAAACCAAAAGCCCAAATTATTTTCAAAAACCTTTCAATGTAAGCTTAAAATCTTATTAAGATGGGCCCAATCTCAAAGCCCAAAATTAATTTTTGGAATAAACTTTTTCAAGAAAGGGCTCAAAATCATTCTTTTACCTTATGGCCCAATTTTCAAAATTAAGCTTTCATTGGGCTTTAAATTAAAACTCCTTTTATAATGGACCAAATTTCTTGAAAGGGGCTTGTAAGTAGTTAGGTCAATTATGAAATGTTAAAATCAATTGTAGGCCTTATTTATACTAAGGTTTGTTAATCATGTGCTTGTTTATGGCATGAATCATTAGTTGCTTTTCCAACTAAGAAATCTACTTATGATAAATCCTTTAATTTATTTTTAATCCATAATATAGCATAAAAGCTATTTTCCAGTTTATCCAATGAAATAAGGCCCAATTAATGGGAGTTATCGTGGACTGAGTTCTTATTTGAAAATACAACTACTAGATAATCCATATGAGTGAATATTTTAAAAAATAAAACATCCCATGTTGATGTTATGTTGATCATATGCCTAGTAAAAGAGACTCACCGCTCGTGTGTTGATGATATAAGGTTGGAAGGGACGTCCTGACTTTACTTATTTTTTTGTTTGCTACAAGTGCATACATGCATACATGCATTGCATTTCACTCGTTAACCCTTTTTGTCTCACATACCTAGAGTACGATAATTCAAGGGCTTACGACAACCCTACCTACAACTCAAAATCTAGTGAGAATTCAATCAATTTCACACCAAACCCAATAAATCATGAACAAATTTATAACTTGGTGAATGAGGCCCTAGCCTTAAAATGGATGAGCTGAAGGGGGCCCTAGTTGAGACCATGAGGAGTCAATTACTTTCATTGTTGGAGGATAACAATGCTAAAGCATTTGCTAGTACTAAGAAACAAAAAGACAAAGGGAAGGCTAAGGTGAGAGAGGCAGCCTTTGATGATGAGAATGTGGTCATTGATGATGATGAATAGGAGCAGTACTTTCAAGACCAACATGATAAGAAGAAAGAAAAGAAGGTTGTGGAGAAGACTAAATCCGCTGATGTTGAAAAAATAATTGCTGATTTGGAAAGGAAGTTTGAAAAAAAGATAAAAACTAAAGAGGTGTCGAAGGTGGACAAACTATTTGAAGATGATGAAGCAGTTCCTTATAAATTTAAGATGCCTGGTTTCACAAGTACAATGGTACAGGAAATTCCCAATTGCATGTTAAGCAGTACATCACTGTCATGTAGTATGCTAGAGCTACTAAGGGTCAAAATCTAAGGTATTAGCCAACAACTAGTATCCACCTTGTTAATATCAATTCCTAATTTGTTCCTTTAAGCCTTCTTAAGATTTTTGCTTGCTTCTTATTGGCTTGTAAACTCGATAATCTACCCTAAGTTTGTGTGACACTTATGACAAGTCTGATGATCACTGAGCTACCAAGAAGCAAGAAGATCAATGAAAAGAATATTTAGTTAAGACTATAAGGATAGTTGAAGTTTTCCTAAACCAAATCTAATATATCAGATCTATTTCATTATTATGATGACGTCTGAGCAATGAAAGAATGCATCCTCATTGAAGTAGACTCATGCTTCTCCATGGTCAGAAGCATAGGATGACACAAATAAAACAACTTTCTTAGGGCTAAGACCAAAACAAAAAAAAAACAAAAAGAATAAGAGAAAGAAAGGAAAAAAAAATAAAGAAAAGGAAAAAAAAGAAAATGAAATAACAAAAGAAAAGAAAGAGGAAAGGGAAAAAAAAAGAAAATAGATCCTGAGTTTGTGCAAAAGCAAAAGGAAAAGATGAAGATTGTCCTAATCAAATCTAGATTTCTCTAAGGATATGGAAGGAAATTGAAGTGTATCTTTTCATGAAGCAAGATAACAAGTTGTCCAGAGTTTAATATTACTCCCAGCTGCCTATGGTTCCAACAAAAGGTTGTAGTGTGAAGATCTGTTAGCAGTATCACATCAACTCCAATCTACAAATGGCCTTCACTTGACGCATATTCCTTATAGATCCCATTTCAAGCCTATTAAAGACTTTTTGATCTCTCTTGGTAGGTAGAGTTTATTAGTGGAGATTATTTGAATAAGCTTGCATATGAGGTAAACATTATATAAACACAATGATATTTTTGTCCTGGTAATGTGTATGTGCCTATCTGAAATGCAATAGTTTCATTGAAATAGAATTAATTCCTAATTTTAGTATGGTAACTAGGTTTATGATGTTATAGATGTGTTAATTTGAAAGACCAAGACCTGAGGTATATTGACACTAATTTGGAAAGGCCAACATTTGATTTCAAAATTAAAATTAAATTTTAAAAAAAAAGTGTTTTCTTGTCAAATGAGCCTTCAAGCTTGGAGAAGTACATTGCATTGTTGAACCTTGAAGGACATATTTGGCAAAGATAGGATTGTTTGCAAGGTTATGAAGAAGCTTCCAATTAATGTGCTAAAGTATGGTATGAAATGAGTATATCTTGTATCCCTTACTATCTTGCTTGGGCCTCACTACTCATGTTCACTATTTCTTGAAGATAAAGCTATGAATGCAACATCTCCTGATGATCTAATGCAAGACCTATAGAATATCCTGAAAGTACCAATGGGAGTGCTTCGGCTTACCACCTCGGTTTGTGAGTCAATATAACTACTGTAAGTATCATTTATGCATAACATGCATACATGCATACATGAGTACACGTCACTGCATTTTTGTTATCTTGTGTTGCCTATCCTTGTCGAAGTGAAAGAGTGACATTCTATAAAGTAAATAATTAGAAGCAGACATGGAATCGGGGGGTATAAAAGGCCAATTGCTTAAGAAAGATTTAATCATGGAAACACATTATTTGCACAAAGAAAAAGACAAAAGTATCAGCTAAGGCCTATAAGGCACAAAATCATCGATTTCAGCCTACACATGGGACAAAGTTTCTCCTTTCAAATTTTAATTTTATTCATGTACAAAACATTTTTTGACTTTCTTTTAATGTTTTCCCATGTAAGAAACAAAGAGGGGATATGAGGGCTAAAGGGATAAAGAATTGCCAAATTTTTTTTTGCCAAACGGAAGCCATTAAAGAATTAAAAGCATAACTAAAAGAAGAACGGTACAAATGAATAAAGAAAGCCATGATAGAAGGTTAGTCAGCTAGAAGAGCTGAAGTCAATATAAGATGAAGGTTCATCCTTAAGTAGAATCCACTGAAGAATGGAGCAGAAGGTCAATAAGCTCAAACCAACTCTCAGGTTCTGAACCTAAACCATCTCCTAGGTACAAAACCCAAACTAACTCACGAGTCCAGAATCCAAACCACCTCCTGGGTTCAGAACCCGAACAAATCCATAGGTCCAGAACCCGAACCAATCCATGGGTCTAGACCCAATCTATCAAAACAATTCTATTTTTATTTATTTGATCTAGCTCGAAATGTCTAAGATCATCTCAAAAGTTTATTGCTTTTCACTCTCTAAACAAATTTAGGATTGTTCAAGCAGGTGGCAAGACTGTGGACCCCTATTTTTTATACCAATTCAAATATCGTTTTCATTTGAAGGCTAGATTAAAGTTTGGTTCCAATAACAAGTACCAAACTAAATCAAGTCTAATTATATGAAATTTTAATTAGGTCGGTTCAATCTAAATCCGGCCTATACGGATAAATTTTTATCCTGTCTAAGCAAACTTGATATGGACACCTAAGCCAAGTCCTGGGTCCAGAACTTGAGCTAACCAAGGGCCCAGAACTTGAGCCAAATTCGGGTCTAGAACCTGAACCAAGTCATGGGTCCAGAACCCAAGTCTATCCGTGGGACCGGAACCTAATTTGTTAAATAAACTTTATTTTTGTCCTGGAATATCCTATATCATCTCAAAACTTATTGCTTTTCACTCTTTGAAAATTCCAGATCGCTCAAGCAGGGGGCAAGACTGTAGATCTTTAATTTTGGCCCAAGTGAAAATTGATTTTTAATTAATAGGGCCGAGCAAAGTTTAGTTTAAAAATAAAAAAATCTAATTTAATTAAACCCAGTCAGTTGAGCCCAATTTAGAAGATACAATCAATCCAAAGGCCAAATTCAATATGTGCTTTGCCTCATATCTAATTTGGCACACCAAATTCGATATGAGACATACCTCATATTGAATTTAAGTCCCAAATTTGATATGAGACTTTAGGTGAGGACCATGTGGAATTTGGGACACCAAATTCAATACGAGCCTGTCTCATGTCGAATTTGGAGTCCCAAATTCAAAATGAACTTGAATTTAGTTTTAATCAGAGCCAAATTAAGTTTAAATTTAGTTTAAACTCTAATTGCACTCAGGTAAGCAGGAGTAGTAGTTTTGAAAATTAAGGTTGGATAATCTGGCTTTAACCTAATTTGTGGATATAAGTACAGAAGTTTGTAACAAGAAAAAGCAGCTAGAATTATCAAACAAAAAGTAAGAGCAAGAGGAGAAGCAGCCTAACAACAAAGGTTGAAGCAGTAACAAAAGGCACTAACTAATATTTCCATTTATCCAGGCTTTCAAGGACACAAGTTTGGTTTAATGTATCAAATTGGGTGTAGCCAATGAACCCAAGTTTGAATTCTTAAGTTCAATCTATTTTAAATATTATATTACATTTTCATTCCATAATTAATTAAGCAAAAGTTAATTAAAATTGATAGTTTATAATTTAAGATTCATCCAGTAAGTAATGGACTGAGTTTAATGTGGTTTGGGTCTTCAATATATTAGTTGATATGCTGAAACCCTAATTTTATACATCTAGAACCTTACTCTATTAATTAACATTAAGTTGCATATTAATCATACCCATCCATGTCTTAATCCTAAAAGCCCTAATTTTATAAAATCCTGATTGTGCCCTTGTATTTTAGAAACCCTAATTTCCAAAGTCCCTAAAATCTTAAAAGCCCAAACCTTGTTTCTAAAACCCTAAATCTTGTTTTCAAAATCTAAATCTTGTTTTTTCAAAATGTCGAAACCCTAATATAAATCCTAAAACCCTAAAAAACACTAATTTGTTCCGTTATAATTTTAAAGGGACTAAGCCTAATTTTAAAGCTTGAAATTGAACTAGCTTGATTCATAAAAGCCCATATTAAAATTGTGAAAAAAGGTAGACCCAAAAATTAATAATTTTAGATTGGCTTGAGTTTGGACGGTTCAAATCGATATGAGCCATGACTCATATCAATTTAGGCATCCTAAATAGATATGAGGCTAGCTCATATCAATTTGGGATATCCAAATTGATATGAGTTTTGCATCATATAAATTTGGACATCCCAAATTGATATGAGGCTAGCTCATATCAATTTGGGATGTCCCAATCGATATGAGCTTTGCCTCATATCAATTTGATCATCCCAAATCGATATAAGCCTATCTCATGTCGATTTGGGCCTTCCAAATAGACATGAATTGGAGTTCTCAAAGAATTTTGACTAGCAATTTTAACTTCCTAATCAATATATGCTTTGATTAAAGCACGAATAAGCTGACTAGGGCTTTAGGTTAAAATTATCATTTGCCTATAAATACAGGATCAAAAAGAGCAGAAAAGGATTAGCAACACAGGGACGACAATTATTAAGAATACCCTAGAATCTCGAGAGCACAAAACCTTAAATACGCCATATAAAGGCAATGACATACTGTCTTTGTTTTGCTCAGCTGGAGTTCCAAATTGTTGCAAGCAAAAGTTTGATCAACGTTTAATTTTGGTGGAGCCAACAAACGAAGCTACATTCTAAATTTAATTCATTTAAATTCAATGTAAGATGCTTAGATGATTATTTTAAATATTGAATATATTTATCCTTTGTCTAAATTAATTCTAGTAGGTTATATTCATTATTTTTGTTTGATATTAGTTTTCTTTGAAGCATGTCCAGTGGTTGTTGATTCACAGTAGCTATTTGTCTATCAACATTGTCTTTAAATCATAGTAGTAATTGAATTTTCAAATATTAATGATCATTAAATTAGTTTAAATTGCTATTAGATGTCTAAACAAATTGCTATTACTTTGAATCATCTTTACACAACAATCTGTTTAGACATCTAGTAGCAATTTACAAAAACATATCTCATACAATCATAAAGTAGTCTTGTTTCTATAATTACAGCAACCAAGTTCAAAGAACCAAAACCCTAGCCTTTATCCTAAAGCCCTGAAATTATTTTTAAAACCATAATCTATAAAACCAAGTTCCAAAACCCTAATCTGTAAAATAAATTTCTAAAATCTAAAACCCTAACTAGTAAAACCAATTACTAAACTGTAAAACTCTAAACCCAAATTTCCAAACCATAATCTAAAACCTTAAACCCTAATATCCTAATATCCAGTAACCTAATTTTTTTAAAAAACCCTAAAAACCTAATTTTATTTTCTAAAAACCCTAGTTTGGTCACCAAAACCCTAATTTTCATTTATAAACCATAATTCATATATTGAACCCTAATTTTATATATCTTATGCATAATTTAAAGGTTATGAACCTAGCTTGATTGTTTTATATTTATGATGAGTGATTTATTGATGCTTTATGATGGATGATTAGCTTTTATCATTGTGAATGTTTGAATGGTTTAATTTATTTGGTTAATTATTTTAATGTTGATTATTTTGATTTTAATGATGTATGAGGTATGTTTTCACTTTATGAGTACCTCATTCACTAAGTTAAATGTAATTTAATTTATTTTAAGTTTTGAATTAATGTAAAGGGCATGTTTCCACCAAAAGGCGGGTGTCCTATTTTACTTAATTTTGGACATTGTAAGGGCATGTTCCCATATTGTATAGGTGCCTATTTATTGTTTTGTTTGGACTTTCTTTGATTTTAATATAATAAATATTTATTTACTTTAATATATATGTAATATGGATGATATTTCAATAACTTAAGAATTTAACAATATCTAGACCTGAAAAGGAGGTTGGTTCCAATGAATCAGGTGTTTTGGGGGTGTTGGGTCACTCTTACCTTCCCCATATGTACGTAACTTTCGAACCCAATAGGGGGTTGGGGATTCCTTAGGAATCGAATCATCCACACATTTTCTATTTTCCCGGTCTGTCAGGGTGGCGACTCCATTTTCTTCTAGTTTAGGCTTGTGTTCTCTAAGGCCCTGAGCCTAACAGTGCTGAAGTCGCAATAACCATTCCACATGGGAGTGGGAGTAAAAATCCCCTCTCACAGTGGCGACTCCACTGGAGATAAGAGAAGTTGATTCCATTGGTCTTTATATTATTTTATTCTTTCTTACTATGATATTGTCCATTGCATCATTTAGTTTGCATGGTGTGCTGGAGTTAAGACTTCTATGTAATGTTGTATTATGTAAGAGATACCACACTTTCACTCAAGGTATGGAGATCGAGCATGGCATAGCAACTCATAGCCTCTTACCATTTGGTATATGCTTGTTATGGGAACCTAAACTTTTCAACCCAAAGACTAAAGCTTATATAATTGGCCTAATTACTATTCTTAGGTTTTTTACCCAAATGCTTATTGTTTGACTATGATTGATGTATCTTGGTTTGAACCATGGCCTATTTGGTTTGTTCTTTTTCTAATATGACCTATTTATATTGTACACACAAAATAGCTGAAGGACAAAAAATATTTTAAGCTCTTTTTTAAGAAGGTCTTTGGACATTAAAACTTTTCTAAAATAGGTCAAAAATCTTGTTCTACCTTATGGCTCAAATACAAAGCTTAAAAATTTATTTTTAGACAATCTTTTTTACAATAGACTTTGAAACAAAATTATTTTTCACTTCATCAAAATTATAATTTTTTTAACTTTTTTCTTTAATGAGCTTATAGTTATTTAGGTCAATTATGGAATATCAAAAATTAATTGTGGGCCTAATTTATACCAATAATTGTTAATCATGGGCTTGTTTATGACATGAATAATTAGTTATTTTTCCAAATAGGAAATCTATTTATGATAAACCCTTTAATTTAGTTTTAATTCATAATATAGCATAAAAGCTATTTTTAGTTGATCCAATGGATTAAAGCTTAATTAATGGGAATTATCATGGATCGACTTCTATGTTTAAAAATATAACTATTGGTTAAACAGTCTGAATGAATTTTTTTTCGAAAACAAGATGTCCTATGTTGATATTTTGTTGACCATATACCTAAGAAAAGAGACACATTATTCGTGTATGGAAGTTATAAGATTAGATGGAATATCCTAATTATTTTTGTTTATATGTTACTTGTGTATCCATGCATATATGCACGCATGCATTGCATTACATTACCATTAATCTTTTCTAGCTCATGGACCTGGAGCATGATAGTTCATGAGCATATGACAATCCGACCTATGCCAGTGATGTAGAATCCAGTAATAACTCAGTTAGCTTCCCAATAAAACCAATGGAACCTGAATAGAGTCAAAAGATGGTGGATAATGCCCTTAATGCCAAGATGGAAGAACTAAAAGGTGTTCTGGCTGAGACCATGAAAAGCCAACTAGCTGCACTATTGGAAAACACCATTAAAGCATCTACTAGTACAAAGAAGCAAAAGGACAAGGGAAAGACTAAGGTAACAAAAGCAGCTTCTGATGAAGACAAGGTAGTAATGGATGATGCTGATTGGGATATGTACTTTCGAGACCAACAAGAAAAGTTAAAAGAGGAGAAGGTCGAAAGAAGACTCAGTCTACTGGTTTTAAAAAAATGATTGCTAATTTATAAAAGAAGTTAGAAAAGAAGTTGAAAACTGAGGAAGTGTCAAAGGTGGATAAGCTATTTGAGAAAGATGAAGAAGTTCCTTACAAGTTCAAGATGCCTTCTTTTGCTAGGTACAATGGTACAGGGAATCTCCACCTGCATGTTAAGCAGTACATCACTGCTATACAATATGCTAGAGCTACTAAGGCTCAAATCCTAAGGTATTTCATACTGTCTCTAGATCCTGTTGTGCAAAACTAGTTCAATACCTTGGAGGAGAATATTCAAAAAGATTTGGATTTGCTGTATAAAGCTTTCATCCAATAATATGGGTACAATGTTGAGCTGGAAGTGAACTTGATAGAGGTGGAAACTATCAGAAAAAAGCAAAATTAGAATTTTATTGACTATGTGAAGAGGTGGAGAAACAAGGTTGCACTACTTAAGAAGAGACCAGATGAGTCCGACCAGATTTGAATGATAGTAAGGGGTGTCCCACCCAATCTGCATGAATAGATGTCTCACACTCTTATTAGAGATTTCAAAGTTCTCTTTAAGCTGGCTTACAAATAGAAGAATGGAAAAGAGAGAAGAACTATTTTTTCTACAAAAAGGAATTATCAGTTTGGCAATTAAAGTAAATAAAATGCAGTAGATGTCAATACAATTGTTCAAGTAAATAGAAGACAGTTTTCATATCTAGGGAAACCTTTGTCTTGGGTTTTCAACAAGTTACAGAAAAAGGGGTTATTATAGACGTTGGATCCTCGACTGCTACATGATCCTCTGCCATTAAATTTTTATGCCAAGGCCTTCTGTCAATTCCATCAAATGCAAGGGCATGAGACAGATAAATGTGCTCAATTAAGATATGAAATTCAAGATCTTATTAATAGTAGTAAGCTACCTGAGTTGGATAAGGCCAATACCAATAGCAATCTTTTGCTTAAATTTGGAAGAGTACCTCCATCAGTAACCTTCATGGTAGGAGGAGGATTGGAGGAAGATCTTATCTTATCCTCTTTTCAAGATGAGAGTATTGAAGATGTGAAGAGAGAAGAGGTCCAAATCAATGAACTTCCCTTGGCTTGAATGTTGCTCATCTTATTTTGCTTTCTCTAGTATCTAATTGGAACAATTATGTTTTTGAAATTAAGATTGTTTGAATAAATTACTTTCATTACATTTTTACATTGGTTTTTATTTATTTTGGTGTTCAACCGATGATGAGTCTACCTTGATATTAATAAATTAGTGTATCTATGCACCATGATCTGAATGACTTTACTAGGTGAGGAAATTATTTTATAGCATTGAGCTATGTATGCTTACTTAGAGATCCTACATAATTATGAGTATCTAGGTCCTAGTAAAAAACATGCTTTGACAAACTTTCGAGACAAAAATTGAACTCTATTTATTTAAGAGAGAGAGATGATCTAGGCATTGTTTGATGAGCCAACAACTAGTATCAACCCTATTGACATCAATCCCTAGTTGTCCCTTTGAGCCTTCATAAGATTTTAGCTTGCTTTTCATTGGCTTGTAAACCCAATAACCTTTCCTAGGCTGTTTTGAGACTCATAACAAGTCTGATGATCATTGAGTTACTAAAGAGAAAGAAGATCAAAGAAAAGGATGTACAACCAAGACTATAGGTGACGCGGACCCTTAGCAACGATGGCAGCAAACCCAACGTATAACAATGGTAGTGAACTCCTTGAAACTTGATAATCACCTCCTAAGGAACCCAACGCCTATAAAGAGACGCGAACTCACTATGATTGAAGGATTTAGTTGGTAAGAAGAAGGAAAACGCCATAACTCTCGTTGATAAGTAAACCTAATTCTTGATGCAAAGAAAGAATTAAAGAATCCACTCTAATCTCTCTCACACGAAAATTCACAAGAAGAGCTTATAGAAGAATTCAAAAATTTTATTAATGTTCTAGCTGAAATTCGGCCTAATGGTGCCCTTAAATAAGTGTTACAAAATTCCTAACTGCATATGGAAAATTAAGACTAAAACATTCTAGAAGGATCCTAGGCTTGTATGGGAAAACAATTCCAAAAACCCAACAAGAATAGGATTTGACAAAGTCAAAAACAACTTAAAAAACCCAACAAGAATAGGATTTGACAAAGTAAAAAACAACTTAACTAATTAAAATAAAAGGATGGGGACCACAAAATAACAAAAATATCCCCTCTAACTAACTATGAAGATTCGGCCAAGGGGTGCAACAAACTCCCTTGAATTCGGCCAACTTGCATTCATGCATGTGCATGGAAATATGATTGACCAAGCTTTGACTCTTCCTTGGTAGTTTCGGCCTAGGCTTAAAAATAGCCTTCAAAGGCTCCTTCTTGGCTTCCATTGCATGCTTCTAGAACCATGATATATTTAGGACTTCCTTGCAGCTCCATCTCCATCTTCTAGAATGATAATTCTTGAAGCTCTTTGGAAATCTCTTCTTGAATATGCAAAGCCATGCAGCTTGATATCTCTTTGCCTTGCTCCTAGTGATTGGTCCACTTGCTAGCTTCAAGGGATCCTTTCTTGCATCATTCTCCCCATCTTCAAAAAGATTTGTCCTCAAATCTGCATCATCAAAAGGAGAAAGATCACTTACATTGAAAGTAGCACTAACATTATACGTACTTGGTAAGTCGATCTTCTAGCCATTGTCATTAATCTTCTCCAGCACTTGGAATGGGCCATCTCTCCTTGCTTGCAACTTGTTCTTCCTTTGGTTAGGAAACCTCTCTTTTCGAAAATGCACCCAAACCCAATCTCCTACTTGAAACTTCATCTCACGTCTCCCTCTATTTGCAGAATCAACATATTTCTTGTTCCTTTTCTCAATATTCGCCCTTGCTTTCTCATGCATCTCTTTCACCAATTTAGCTTTCTTCTCACCATCTAAACTAACAAGCTCATGAGAAGGTAAAGAAACAAGATCCAAAACTGTTAGTGGGTTAAGACCATAAACAAGCTCAAAAGGTGAATATCCTGTAGAAGAATGAATAGCACGATTATAAGCAAACTCAATAAATGGCAAACAATCTTCCCAAGAACTCAAATTCTTACCCACTAAAGCTCTCAACATGGTACCTAAAGTTTTGTTTACTACTTCTATTTGTCCATCTGTTTGAGGATGACAAGTGGTGGAAAATAACAACTTGGTGCCTAACTTTCCCCAAAGCACACGCCAAAAGTGAGACAAAAACTTGGTGTCTCTATCAGAAACTATGGATTTTGGTATCCCATGAATTCGAACCACCTCCTTAAAGAAGAGTTCGGCCACTAAACTAGCATCATCACTCTTATGACATGGGATAAAGTGTGCCATCTTACTAAACCTATCAACAACCACAAATATGTTATCTCTCCCCCTTTTAGTCCTTGGTAATCCTAAAACAAAGTCCATACTAATTTCCATCCAAGGAGAACTAGGAACGGGTAATGGCATATACAAACCATGAGGCATAGACTTAGACTTAGCTTGCCTACAAGCCAAACAAGCCTTACAAATCCGAATTACATCCCTTTTCATATTTGGCCAATAAAAGTGTTCATTCAGCATGTCTAAAGTCTTATCAACTCCAAAATGCCCCATCAAACCCCCACAATGTGATTCTAATACTGGAAAATCTGTCATAGAACATCTAGGCATGCATAATTTCGAACCCTTAAATAAAAACCAATCATGTCTATAGAAAGAATTAAAAGCACCATGCTCACAAGCATCATAAACATTGCCGAAATCAGAATCACCAACATATTATTCCTTTATACATTCAAATCCAAGCAATTTAGTACTCAAAACATTAAGTAAAGCGTACCTCCTTGAAAGTGCATCTGCCACTACATTATCTTTACCTTGCTTGTATTTGATCACATAAGGAAACTTCTCAATCTTCACAACCCATTTTGCATGTCTTTTATTCAACTTGCCTTGCCCTCTCAAATGCTTCAATGATTCATGGTCCGAATAGATAACGAATTCCTTGGGCAACAAATAATGCTCCCATACTTCCAATGCTCTCACCAAAGCATATAGCTCCTTGTCATAAGTTGATGCAAGAAAGGATCCCTTGAAGCTAGCAAGTGGACCAATCACTAGGAGCAAGGCAAAGAGATATCAAGCTAGTATGGCTTTGCATATTCAAGAAGAGATTTCCAAAGAGCTTCAAGAATTATCATTCAAGAAGATGGAGATAGAGCTTGAAGAAGGCACACCAAAGCTGATTATGATGCTTAGTGTGGAAGCTAAAGGCTAGCTAAAGAAAGGTCCAACATGAAAGAAAGGTCCATGGGGGTTCATATAAAGCCTTGGGAAGTAATTTAAGGCCTATGGACAGCCCAAATAGTGTGGGGCGTTTCTTATGTTGAAGGGATTAGGATTTTGTTTCCACACTTTATATTTTCCTTAGTGGATTAGGATTTTGTTTCCATACTTAATGTTTTCCTTATGCAATTAGGAATGTTTTCCTTTATGCAATTAGGAATGTTTTAGTCTTAATTTTCCATATGCAATTAGGAATTTTGTAACCCTTATTTAAGGGCACTATTAGGCCAAATTTCATACTACAACAATTATTAAAAATTTTTGATTTCTTCTACAAGTTCTTCTTGTGAATTTTCGTGTGAGAGAGATTAGAGTGGATTCTTTAATTCTTTCTTTGCATCAAGAATTAGGTTTACTTATCAACAAGAGTTGTGGCGTTTTCCTTCTTCTTACCAACTAAATCCTTCAATCATAGTGAGTTCGCGTCTCTTTATAGGCGTTGGGTTCCTTAGGAGGTGATTATCAAGTTTCAAGGAGTTCTCTACCTTTGTTATACGTTGGGATTGCTGCCATCGTTGCTAAGGGTCCGCGTCATTTGTTATCAGAGCCTTGCTACAAGGTAATTTTTATCTACTTTGTCTTTCTAGGGTTTGTTAATTTAAGTCTTTTAAATTTCTGCGTTTTAGGGTTCTTAGAGAGTCTAGTCATTAATTTTTTAAAAAAAGTCATATATCAATTCTGATCAAGGCCGAATTGAAGGAGGGTATTCTTAGGGTGAAAACGAAACCTAGGAAAGGATTCTTGGAGAATTTCGAAACCAAGAATTAGGGTTCTTGAAAGAAAGCAAAAGCTAGAGTTTGTATTCAAGTTTGATTTCGATTTGGTCTTGAGTGAATCTGGGGTTGCGAATTAAGTCCAGATTTCAAAAAGTCCTTGGGAGTAAATTAAGTCCCGAATCAAGGGGATAGTGAGAGGAAGCAAAAAAAAAAAAGAGTACAAAACCATCTCAACAAAAATTGTTTGATATTCTTGCTATTTGGGTGCTAAGGATCAGATCTAGGTGGGTGACAAGTAATAAAATTTTTTGGGCGAAAAATTTCATCTTTTGAGGGGCTTTTGGAATTCGAAAATCATACCTTAATATTCATGTTATTTGAGTGTTATAGGTGGGAATTAGAGTCTAGAAGCTAGCGTTTTGGGTAGAATTGATTAGGTACATAAAGCAGCTTGCCAAGTATGGGTTATTTTTGATTCATTATATCCAAATTTGTCTTGTTTATTGTCTTCATTGTTTCTGATTTCTTTATCTAGCATTCAATTCCATTACATTGCTAAGTATCATTTGCTTGTATCGATACTTGGTTTTATATCTTATAGTGCAAATTACCTTGCATTGCCTCCGGATACTTGTCTTGTTTTCTATCTAGTTTTAGGATTTAGGTTCTAGTTTCTTGAACGACTTGACAATTGTTGGTTGGTGAGCTTGGTTCTGAAGTGCAATCAAGGAAGACAAGAAAAGTGAGGTAATTCTAAACACTTGAGTGAATTTTGATTATTACTAATCTTGTTTCTTTGAGTTTGTTTGTTTGTTAACATGGCTGGAAAAGGAGAAGAGACTAGCAAAGAAGGAGCTATGGCCGAAAGCTTGGCTAGGCTTAATGAGACTTTGGCAGCAATGCTTGGTCGAATGGAGATGATGGATACTAGATTGCAAGAGAATGCAGCACGACAAGCACAACAAATTTAGCAAGTGCAACAAGGGCAGCCAACCGCACATCCAAATCCCATAATGCGAGCTAGAAGAGTGCTTAGGAGAGAAGGGCAAGGAAATCTTGAAGCCCTAAAAGCAGCATAAAGGGTAGAAGATGAAGATGAAGGTGGAAATCAACCTACCACTGATGGTGACCTTACTTCCATCAAGATGAAGATTCCTTCCTTTGAAGGGAAGAACAATGCAGAAGAGTTCATAGAATGGGAGAGGAAAGTTGATCAGATTTTCGAATGCCATAACTACACCGAAGAGAAGAAATCAGTTTTGGCAGCCATAGAGTTCAAGGGGTATGCTACCTTTTAGTGGGAGCAATTGAAAGCTAATAGAAGAGGGAAAGGTATGAGGCCTATTCCTGAATGGTCAACCTTGAAAGAACTAATGAGGAGTCGATTTGTACCATTTCACTACATTCGGGATTTGTACAATTGACTAGCAAGACTAGTTCAAGGTGGAAGAAGTGTGGAAGAGTACCACAAAGAGATGGAGATGATCATGGCTAGGGCAAATATTGATGAAGATGAAGACAAGAAGATGTCATGATTTCTTGGGGGATTGAATTTGAACATAGCCAATGAATTGGAGATGTATGAATTCAACACAATGGAAGAGTTAGTTCAAAAGGCCATGAAGATAGAGAGAAGATTGAAGAATAAAGCTATTTCGAAAACTGGCTACTCTAAAGCTAGTGGAAATTTTTCAAACTTCAAGGGTTCAAGTTTGAGTGGAGGTTCCTACAAAGGGGATTACAAGGGTTCTTTCCAAAAGAATTCTTCCTACAATCCTAATTTCATGAAGCCGAATGATGGGGATGCAAAAACAGCCAAGGAAACACCTTCTAGACCTACTCCAAGTAGGGAAATTAAATGCTACAAGTGTTTGGGAAGTTTTCTCAATGTCCGAATAAGAGGGTGATGATTGCTACCCATGAAGGGGAAATTGAATCAGAATCTGAACATGAAGAAGAAGAGGAGGCTAAATGTGGTGATAGGGTCGAATATGATGAAGAGGCTTGGGAGAATCAAGTCTTGAATGCTGAACATGGAGAGATGCTTGTTACTAGAAGAGCCTTGAATATTCAAGTCAAGGAAGAAGGCTTGGATCAAAGGGAGAATCTTTTCTACTCTAGGTGTTTGGTGAATGGTAAGGTTTGTACACTTATCATTGATGGTGGAAGTTGTACCAATGCTGCTAGTACCACAATGGTGGATAAATTGGGGTTAACTTGTTTTAAACATCCCAATCCTTACAATGACGCTGGGGAAGTAAAAGTGTTGAAGCAAGTCAAGGTATCATTCTCCATTGGGTGGTATAAAGATGAGGTTTTGTGTGATGTAGTGCCAATGCAAGCTGGACTTTGCTATTAGGAAGACCATGGCAGCATGATAGAAGGGCACAACATGATGGCTTTTCTAATAAGTATACCTTTACTTATGAAGGAAAGAAGGTTGTTCTAGCACCATTATCACCTCAAGAGGTGTATGAAGATCAGAAGAGGATGCTAGAGAGGGAGAAAGAAGTTTCAACCAACATGAGCCAAGGGGGTTCAAATTTGGCCAATGATGTTTCTTCAACACCCAAGGGTAATTCTAAGGGTAGGGAAAGAGAAAATAATAAAGTGAGTAAGTGCAGAAAGGGAAAAGAGGCCGAGAGTCAAAAGAAAGTAAGCAAACAAATAAATGGCCCATTGGTGAGAGAAAATAAGCAAGGAGAAAAAGCAAAACATACTTTTTATGCAAGAGCAAGAGAGATAGATGTAGGGCAGCTTGTACTCATTATTATGTATAAAGAATCATTACTTGCTGACAGTGAAGAATCTCTTGATTCTTTACCTTCTAGTTTTGTGTCTTTGTTGCAGGATTTTGAGGATGTGTTTCCTGAAGACCTTCCTAGTGGTTTGCCACCATTAAGAGGGATTGAACATCAAATTGACTTCATACCCGGTTCTACAATTCCAAACCGGCCAGCATATAGGAGCAATCCTATGGAGACAAAAGAGATGCAAAGACAAGTTGAAGAGCTTTTGGAGAAAGGCTTGGTTCGCGAGAGCCTTAGTCCTTGTGCCGTTCCAGTCTTATTAGTACCCAAGAAAGATGGTTCTTGGAGGATGTGTGTTGATTGTAGGACTATGAACAAGATTACTGTGAAGTATAGACATCCCATTCCTAGACTTGATGACATGTTGGATGAATTGCATGGGGCGAAATATTTCACAAAGATTGATCTTATGAGTGGTTATCATCAAATTTGCATGAAGCCTGGAGATGAATGGAAGACTGCCTTCAAAACGAAATATGGTTTGTATGAATGGTTAGTTATGCCTTTTGGTTTATCTAATGCACCTAGTACTTTCATGAGATTAATGAACCATGTTTTGAGAGCTTATTTAGGTAAGTTTGTGGTAGTTTACTTTGATGATATTCTGATTTATAGCAAAACTGAGGAAGAACATGTTAAACATGTTAGGAAAGTGCTTGAAATCCTTAGGGAGCAAAACCTTTATGCTAAGCATAAGAAGTGTTCTTTTTGTCTAGATAGGGTTGTTTTTCTTTGTTTTGTTGTAAGTATGCAGGGAATTGAAGTTGATCAAGAGAAGGTGAAAGCTATCCAAGAGTGGCTGAATCCTTCAAGTGTGACAGAAGTGAGGAGTTTTCACGGATTGGCAAGCTTCTATAGGAGATTTGTCCCTAATTTCTCTACATTGGCAGCCCCCTTAACTAGCATAATCAAGAAAGAAGTGGGATTCGTTTGGGGCAAGGAGCAACAAGAAGCATTTGATGCTTTGAAAGAGAAGCTTTCTACTACACCCATTTTAGCTTTACCTAACTTTGATTCTACTTTTGAAATTGAATGTGATGCTTCTGGTGTAGGTATTGGAGCTGTTTTGATGCAGGAGAAGAAGCCCATTGCATACTTTAGTGAAAAGCTTAATGGAGCATTATTTGCTGCCCAAGGAATTCGTGATCCATTCAGACCATGAATCATTGAAGCATTTGAGAGGGCAAGGCAAGTTGAATAAAAGACATGCAAAATGGGTTGTGAAGATTGAGAAGTTTCCTTATGTGATCAAATACAAGCAAGGTAAAGACAATGTAGTGGCAGATGCACTTTCAAGGAGGTACGCTTTACTTAATGTTTTGAGTACTAAATTGCTTGGATTTGAATGTATAAAGGACTTATACGTTGGTGATTCTGATTTTGGCAATGTTTATGATGCTTGTGAGCATGGTGTTTTTAATTCTTTCTATAGACGTGATGGGTTTTTGTTTAAGGGTTCAAAATTATGCATGCCTAGATGTTCTATGAGAGATTTGCTAGTATTAAAATCACATTGTGGGGGTTTGATGGGGCATTTTGGAGTTGATAAGACTTTAGACATGCTGAATGAACACTTTTATTAGCTGAATATGAAAAGGAATGTAATTTGGATTTGTAAGGCTTGTTTGGCTTGTAGGCAAACTAAGTCTAAGTCTATGCCTTATGGTTTGTATATGCCATTACTTGTTCCTAATTCTCCTTGGATGGACATTAGTATGGACTTTGTTTTAGGATTACAAAGGACTAAGAGGGGGAGAGATAGCATATTTGTGGTTGTTGATAGGTTTAGTAAGATGGCACACTTTATCCCATGTCATAAGAGTGATGATGCTAGTTTAGTGGCCAAACTCTTCTTTAGGGAGGTGGTTCGAATTCATGGGATACCAAAATCCATAGTTTCTGATAGAGACACCAAGTTTTTGTCTCACTTTTGGTGTGTGCTTTGGGGAAAGTTAGGTACCAAGTTGTTATTTTCCACCACTTGTCATCCTCAAACGGATGGACAAACAGAAGTAGTAAACAGAACTTTAGGTACCATGTTGAGAGCTTTAGTGGGTAAGAATTTGAGTTCTTGGGAAGATTGTTTGCCATTTATTGAGTTTGCTTATAATCGTGATATTCATTCTTCTACAGGATATTCACCTTTTGAGCTTGTTTATGGTTTTAACCCACTAACAGTTTTGGATCTTGTTTCTTTACCTTCTTATGAGCTTGTTAGTTTAGATGGTGAGAAGAAAGCTAAATTGGTGAAAGAGATGCATGAGAAAGCAAGGGCGAATATTGAGAAAAGGAACAAGAGATATGTTGATTCTGCAAATAGAGGGAGATGTGAGATGAAGTTTCAAGTAAGAGATTGGGTTTGGGTGCATTTTCGAAAAGAGAGGTTTCCTAACCAAAGGAAGAACAAGTTGCAAGCAAGGGGAGATGGCCCATTCCAAGTGCTGGAGAAGATTAATGACAATGCCAACAAGATCGACTTACCAGGTACGTATAATGTTAGTGCTACTTTCAATGTGAGTGATCTTTCTCCTTTTGATGATGCAGATTTAAAGGGTATGTTTCCAAAAAAAGGTGGGTATCCTATTTTATTTAATTTTGGACATTCGACGTTGTAAGGGCATGTTCCCATATTGTACGGGAACTCATTTATTATTTTGTTTAGACTTTCTTTGATTTTAATAAAATGAATATTTATTTACTTTAATATGTATGCAATATGGGTGATATTTCAATAGTTTAAGAATTTAATGATATCTAGACCTGAAAAGAAGGTCGGTTCCAATGAACCAAGAGTTATGGGGGTGTTGGATCATTCTTACCTTCCCCATTCCTACCCAACATTCTGAACCCAATAGGGGGTTGGGGATTCCTTAGGAATCGAGTCATCCACTTCTTTTTTATTTTCCCAATCCATCCGGGTGGCGACTCCATTTTCTCCGGATTAAGGACTGTATTCTCTAAGGCCCTGAGCTTAACAGTGCCGAAGTTTCAAAAACCATTCTTCTCAGTCACACTAAACCCTAATTTTGCATTGAACCTTAGATGTTATTTGATTTATTATTGTATGCTTTTGGGGGATGATGAATTTCTAATTTTATTTTGTTGATAAATGGTTGCATAGTTTAATTACACAATTTAAATTTGAAGGATGATGTAAAAGGGATATTTTCACTTTGTGGGTGCTTTGGTTTTGATTATGTAATTCAATTTACTTTTTGAGGATTTTGGAATAATGTAAAGAACACTTTTCTACTAATCGTGGGTGTCCTATCTTATTTGTTTATATTTTGGACATTGAACGGTTGTAAGGGCATGTTTTCATCCTTGGATTAGTGCCTATTTTGTTTACTTTATTTCAATAATTTAATAGATGTTTATTTCTTTAAATTGCATATAATATCGATAATATAATAATAATAAAGAATTTAATAATATTTAGACCTGAAAAAAAGGTCGGTTTTAATGAATCGAACATTGTAGGGGTGCTGGTTCATTTTCACATTCCCCATGCGTACCCAACTTTTCGAGCTTAATAGGGGGTTGGAGATTTCTTAGGAATCGAGTCATCCACCCTTTTCTTTTCTTTCCTGGCCCATCCAAGTGGTTACTTCATTTCTCTAGGTTTAGGCCTGTATTATCAAGGCCCCGAGCCTAACAGCTCCAAAGTCGCAAGAACCACTCCACCGGGAGTGGAGGCAAAAATTCCTACTCACAGAGCCCTTTTCTGAAAAACATTTGTTCAAACCAAAATTAATTTTGAGCTTTGAGATTGGGCCCATTGAAAGGTTTTTAAAAATGATTTGGGCTTTTGGGTTTAAAAGAACTTTTGGACCATAAATGATTTTGGGCTTTGGGCTTAAAAGAACTTTTGGACCATAAAATAATTTTGGGCTTTGGGCTTAAAAAAACTTTTGGACCATAAAAATATTTTTGGGCTCATACTATAATTAGGTCATATTAGGAAAGGAAAAACAAAATGGGACTCAATTCAACTAAGACATGCTAACTATAGTCAAACAACAAGCAATTAGGTCAAACCTAAGGAAAGTTACTAGGCCAATTATATGGGCTTTAGTCTTTGGGTTGAAAAGCTTAAGTTTCCATAGTAAGTATATACCAAAAAGTACAAGGCTATGAGTGGTTATGCAATGCTCAATCTCTATGCCTTGAGTGAAAGTATGGTATCACTTGCACTTGCACTTACACAACACGGGTTTCACAGGGCATCCTAACTCACACACACAATGCAATCTAAATGATATAATGAATAATGTCATAATAATAAAGAATAAAATAATATAAAGACCAATGAAATTAACTTATCTTATTCCTAGTAGAGTTGCCACTGTGAGCGGGAATTTTTATCCTCATCTTTCGATGGAGTGGTTCTTGTGACTACGACACTGTTAGGCTCAGGGCCTTAGAGAACACAAGCCTAAATCTAGAGAAAATGGAGTCACAACCTGGATGGACCAGAAAAGAAAAAAAAGGGTGGATGACTCGATTCCTAAGGAATACCCAATCCCTTATTGGGTTCAAAAAGTTGAATACGCATGAGGAAGATGGGAATGATCCAGCACCCCCATATTGCTCGGTTCATTGGAATTAGCCTCCTTTTCATTCTTAAATTATTATAAAATTATTCATAATACATGCAATCAAAAAATAAACATACATCATTTTATTAAAACAAACAAGTCAAAATGGACACCCATCCAAGGATGGAAATATGCCCTTACAATAGTTCAATATCCAAGATATAGAAAAATAAAACAGGACACCCACCATTAGTGAAAACGTGTCCTTTACAATTTCCCAAAATTCATAAAATAAATGTGAGCAGGAATTTTTGCCCCCACTTCCGATGGAATAGTTCTTTGCACTTCTGCACTGTTTAGGCTTAGGACCTTAGAGAACATAGGCTTAAGCTCGAGGAAAATGGAGTTGCCAGCCGGACGGGCCGAAAAAAAGAAAGGGCCGGATAATTCAATTCCTAAGGAATCTCCAACCTCCTAATGGGTTTGAAAAGTTGGGTACATGTGGGGAAAGTGAGAAATGGCCCAGCACCCCCACAATGCCCGCTTCATTGGAACCGGCCTCCTTTTCAGGTCTTAATATTATAAAATTCTTAAATATAACGATATTATCCATACTACATGCGATCATAAGAATAAATAAATACTTTATTAAAATTACAACAATGTCCAAACAAAATAAATAAATGGACACTCATCCAAGGATGGAAACATGCCCTTACATCATCCATATTTAAAACTAAATAGGACACCCACCAAAAAGGGAAATGTATCCTTTATATTAATTCCAAAATATGAAAATAATCTAAATTGCATAAAGATTAATTAATGAGGCACCCAATCATGAAAACATACCTCTTACAATTTTAACAAATAATAATAATAATAAAGAAATCATCCATCCATGATAAACAAATCAAATATTGAAATTAAATAAATCAATCATCAAAATATATAATAAACTACATAATCAAATTTAAAATTAAATAAAGTAATAAATGTATAAATTTAGGCTTTTAGAATTTTAATTACCAAATTAAGGTTTTTAAATAAAGGGAGTTCAATACAAAGGCTTATAATGCACAATTAAATATTGACCCCTTCGATGATCCCATACGGCGATCCCGCTAGCTGATTAGGCTGCGGGGGTCAAGGGGGCAGTGCCCCTTGTGGGGTCGAGGGCCGCGCCCCAAAAGATTTTGAAAACTGGCTTTTAGGGTTGTAGGTTTTGGTGTTGAAAATTAAGATTTTAGGGTTTAAGATTTAGAAAATAGGGTTTTGAGATTTTAAGGAACTAATGTTATTTTTTAAAAGAATAATGCTACTGTGTGATTTTTAAAAAAAGAATTAATTAGGGTTAAAGCTTTTGATACTTAAAAAAATAAGACTACTGAATGTTTGAATTAGAGATTAGGTTTGAAATAAGTTAGGGTTTGAATCTAAACAATGGATGTTTTGGATTTAGGGTTTCGAAAGTTGTATATGAAATAAAATTAAAGTTTAAGGTTTAAGTAAATAAGATTGAAGATCATGAAAATAGTATTATAAGTTAGGTATTTGGAAAGAATAGGCTATTGTGAATCTTCAGAAAAAATAGATTTCGTTAGGATTTTAAGGAAACAAATTTGTGGTTTTAGAAAAGTGTAATTAGAATTTTAGATTTCAAAAATATGTTTTACGGGTATTAAGGCATTAGAGTTTTGAAAAATAGTTTTTAGGGTTTCAAATAGAGTTTGGATGGTAAGTAGAACAATTCATCATCTTTTGCACGTTTAAACAATTAATCCAATTGAGTGATGAGACTGCTGTAAACATAAACAAGTAAATAGAGATTCAAACTTCCATTGTTGGTTCCACCACAATTTTAAATTTTGGTTGAACAATAACAAAGATAGTGTGGGTTGCCTTTGATGGAGTGTTTGTTGTTTGCTGCCTCTTGATCTTTCAAGCTTGAGATTCTCAATCCACTGCCAAAAGGAATTCAGATAGTTCTTGAATAAAATTCCAAAAATCCTAATCCTAAAAGTCCCAAAGTCCCAATAACCCTTTCTGTATGTTTTGATGTGGTATTTATAAGAAAAATAAAAACCTAATACTAATTGGTTAAGGAAATAAAAAAACCATTTAGGAAATAAAATTAAAAACTAAAATCACGTAGAATAGGATTTCGAAAAAAATTACACTGGCAAAAATTGATGCGGGGCGAGAGGGTTGGGCGCTCGGGCTAGGTGCGGGCTGGGCGAGGGCCACAGGCCAATTCGTCGCAGGAAAATTCACCGTAAGTTTTTCCTGCGGTGAATTGGCCCAAGCTAATTCGTTGCCAGCGATGAAAATTTTCGTCGCTGATTTTGCCCGTCGCTGATTTCTATTTTTAATTTATTTTTTTTAATCTTTTCTTCTTCTTTTTTTATATTTTTTATTTTAATTAAAAATAAATACTATAAATAATAAATATTATTAAAAATACCACAAAAATTATTTTGAATTATTTAAAAATATCGGACTGAACTGAGTTAAAAATTAAGGGTCTACAATAAATTACATAATTTAAAAATAACTAAGGCACCCACAAGGTGGAAACTTGCCATTTTCAATTACTTAAAATCCCAAATAATAAGTTCAATCATCATAAAATAAATCAATTATCAACAAGTAATTCTAAGCAGATCATTCATTAGCACTACAAGAATGCAGCGGATTACTGACAGAATTTTATCGATAAAATTTTATTTGTTGGTAATACCAAGAGAATATCGAGAGAAAAAATTAAAAAAATTAAAAAATTATCAATAAATTATTGACATAATAACGACAGATCCATTTGCTGACAAAATTGTGCCGATAATTATGGCGCGATATTATGGCGGGTGGCTTTACTGACAAAACTTATCGATCGAAATCCATTTTTCTCGGTAGTACCGATGGAAAAAGATTCTCTCGGTAAATAATAGGCATTTACCGAGATAAAAACTTTATGTCGATAAATAAAAAAAATCCAATATAATAATTATTAATTATATTTACTGCTAATTTTACTGAGAGAATTGGATTTCTATCGGTAGTACCGATGAAAAGATTTTCTGTCGGTAAATGAATAGCACAATAATTAATATTTATTTATTCAGCATTACTAAGAGAATAAAATTTTTCTCAGTAAATTACCGACGAAAATATTTAATTGTCGGTAAATAAAAAATCTAATATAATTATTAATTATATTTATTGCTAATTTTACCGACAGAATCACATTTTTATTGGTAGTACCGACGAAAATATTTAACTGTCGATAAATGAAAAATTCAATATAATTATTAATTATATTTATTGCTAATTTTACCAACAGAATTATATTTCTATCGGCAGTACCAACGGAGATATTTTATCTCGGTAAATGAATAGCAAAATAATTAACATTTATTTATTCGATATTACCGAGAGAAAAAATATTCTCTCGGTAAATTATCGATGAAAATAAATATCTGTCGATAAATATATAGTCAAATTTTTATTAAAGATAATTATCGACAGAATAAACGGCCTCTCAGTAAATGACGTAATACCGACAAAAGCCATTTCTGTCTGTAATTCTATAGTGTCAGACAATTAATATAGCTCTGCTTTTGAGAAAACTTATAGACGGATAATATTTCTGTCTGTAATGAATAATAGAATGACATGATTTTTTACGCCTTTTGATGCCATTTACCGAGAGAATATTTTTTCTCTTGATAATACCGATGGAAGTATACTTTCTCTCAGTAAATTGTTAGTGCCAGTCAGTCAATTAGTTAAGGTCATTTACTGATAAAAAAAAGTATGATTGTCAGTAAATTTATCGAGAGATAATAATGTCTCTCGGTAAATTTAATATTTACCCTATCTTCTTTCCCATTTTTTAATTTGCACCGCTTTCTTCATTTTTAGTTCTTCCCCTGTTACTGTTGCTGCTGCTATTGCTGCTCCTGTTGCACGAAGAAGAAGAAGAAGAAGAAGAAGAAGAAGAAGGAAATCAAATTCAGGTATTTATTTCATTTTTTAAAATTTTGTTAAATTTTTTATTATTATTTTTATTTTTGTTCAATTTTTAATTTATAATAAATTTTGTGTTTTGTGTTAATCTTTATATTTGTGTAGTTTAGGTTGATATGTATATTTATTTTTTGGTTGTTTGAATTTTTAGGGTAGTTTTATATTTTTACAAAAATATATCCAAAAATTGATTTTTTTTACACATTTTTATTTACTCATAATATTATTTTATGAAAGTAAAATTTTTTATAAAAAAATATAGAGAATTTTTATTTTTATTTTAGGCAGTGTATGTATGTATTATTATTATGTATTATTATTAAATTTTAAAAAAATTAAGCAAATTATTTATTTGATTTTTGAAATTAATTAAAAAATTAGATTATATTTTATAAAATTTCAAAAATTTAAATATAATTTTTTAATTTTTTTGGTATTTATAGTATTATTTTAGTGTTTAAGATATTTATATTGTTTTAAAAAAATTAATATGTGTATTATTGTAGATTTTTATATAATTGTTTAAAATAAAATAATTAAGTAAGATAAATTAATTTTATAAATTTTAGTAAAAAAATTTATTTGTAAGGTTTTTTAGGGCAAAAAAATAAATTTTTAAATAAATTTAAATTAATTAAATTTTTTGAAAATTTTTGTAAATATAAATATTTTAGATTTATTTTATTATTGTTAGGATTTTTTAAAAGTTTTATGTAATTAGATTTAATTTAATAAATTGTAGAATAAAAAAATATAAAAATTTATGGTTATAAAATATTTTTTTGAGAAATTATATTTATTGTTATATTTTAGAATTTATTTTGGAGTTTATAGTATTATTTTAAGGTTTTAGATTTTTGTATAATTTAAAGAAAAAAGCTAGAATGAATAAATTTTTAATGATTGTTTTACTTCACAAAATAATTTTTTAGGCAAATTTAAAATATTTATATTTTTTAAAATTTTTGGTAATGATTAATAATATTTTAGGCTTATTTGATTGTTGTTAAGTTTTTTTTTAAAATTTTAGTAAATTACATTTAATTTAAGTAAATTAGATTTTTTTAAATTTTAGTAAATTAGAATTAATTTAGTAAATTTTATAATAAAAAATATAAAAATTTGAATGTATTTTTAATGGTTATAAAATATGTTTTAGAGAAATTTAAAACTTTTAGTATAATTAATAATTTATTTTTAATTATAAATATTTTAGGATGTTAGATTTTTATTAAGGTATTTTTTTGTCTTACAAAATATTTGATACTTTTTTTTATTAATTATAGAATTTTATTGCATATAAAGAATTAATTTTGTATCTAAAATATAAAATATTTTAGAAAAATTTTATATATTGCTATAATTTTTAAACTTTTTTGGTAAATAGAAATAATTTAGGGTTTGGATTTATTTTAGGTAATTTTATAATTTTTTAGTAATTTTACATTTTTTTCATTAATAAATTATAATTAATATATTTTTTTGTATTTTAGGTTTAGCTTAAAGGTGTACAATTTAGGAAATATTTTGCGATCCAACTGATGTATAGGTAATTAGTTGTATGAATTAAAAATTTTGATTATATTATTAATTAATTGTATTTTTTTCATTTTAGTGATTGTTAGGTTATGGTTAAATAATTAAATATTAATTTTATATATGCTTAATAATAGAAATTTATGAAATATTTTAATAATATTTTTATTAATATTTTTAATATATTTGTATTTGGATTTTTACATATAAATATGTATATATTTTTTATATGTATTTTTTTTATTTTTGTAGATTTAAATAAGTATTGTTATTTTTACACTTTTACCAAAAAATAAGCGCGATATTTTAATAATAATCCGATAATTCAAACATTAATAATAAAATACAAAATAATAAAATTCATTCTATTTTATTTGAATTAAAAAATCTCAAATGTGCAAATTTACAAGAAAATGGTAAAGCGAAATTGAATTTATGATTTGCTGACATTTAAAGTATAATTAAAAGAATAATTTGATTATAAATTTATACTATAAATTTGATAAGTTAAAAAAATAATAGTAAAAAATATGAGGTAAAATAATTATAGCCCTCAAAATCTATATTTATTTTAATATATATAACAATGATACTTTTATTTCTAGTACATTTTTAATATTTACATCAACATGATTATAAATTATATATAAAAAAGAATATCTCGCAATTATAAGACTATTACTTAGGTAAAAGAAATAAAGTGAAAATAAATTAGTATCCCAATTGTTAGCGGTTAAATCTAATAAATAGTTAATAACAAATCCAATGAGCAAATATTTAGTTGAATGCAAATAATAAATAATAAATAAATAAAACGTAAAATATACTTAGAATATATATTTAGAAAAAAATAAAATAATTAGATAGCAAAATACTGATTATAAATTGAAGCAAAGAAAAATTAAAAAAAAAACTAACGCAACGAAAAAAAGAAACAGAAGGATGAAAATCACATAAATTTGATTTTAATGTTGCAGAAATAAATCTTAATAAAATAATATTTCATTTAAATTTTTTTAAAAAATTACTAGAGAATAGATAGAAGCCCAAATAAATGCAATAGATTAGTAATATCATTTTTTATATGTAATTTCTCAAATATTTTATATTTAGAGGAATTAATTGTATTTAATATTTAAGGAAATATATTTTAAAGAAATGTAAAACATGATCAGATTAGAAAATAATAAATAACAGAATTAGTATTAAACACACATATTATAGTGGAAATAATTAATAATTTCATATCTATAATCAATTTTTTATAGAACTCTTTAATCGATGAATTATTTATTAAATAACAATCTTAAAACATACTTCAAAGCAATTGCAATGCAACCAACCAAGACTCAAAAATAAAATAATAAAAATATTTAATAGTACAATAATAATAAAAAAATAAGTTTATTACTTACAAAGTATCTAAGAAATGCAATGAGAATAATAATATACATGAGCAATAAACATCACAAGCACAACACTTAATCCAATCAAAAGAATTCATTTGATGTAGAACAGGTCTCAACACTTTATAGACCTTATGAGCTTGATTAGTCATAGTTTCTAAAATTGCATGAGTAAATGTAAGGTTAAAATATAAAAAGGGTGTGCTACCTCAATATTGATTGTTAATGTCTTCTGTTTGAATAAAAATAATTTGCTAAAAATCCATAGTACCCGTTTGGTGAGTTACTCCTTTGTTTCTAAAAAAATGAGAACTCATTGAATTATCCCATTTGGATAGTTTAGAAACAATAATATATATCTATTGGGCCATTAACATTAATGTGAGACATAATAGTATGCAAGTTATGTAGAAAATTCATAGTATTTCTCTTATTTTGTTCTCCAAGTGCATACCAAATAATATAAATATTCATAAATCTCAGAGGAAATGCTGAGATTTAATATTTATATTATTTGATGTAATATACTTAGAGAACTTAGGGGAAATGCTGTCGAATTTTCTTCATAATTTGTATAAAGTCTTGCAATATGTTAAATAAGATATATATTGTGTTTCTTAATGGGTTGGGCCTTACCCTTTTATGAAGGAGAAATAAGGAGATTTAATTCTTATGATATAATTCCATTGTCTGATTTGTATACAGAGGTAAAATGAACACAATACATGGTTGAATGCATGAATGACTCAATACGGATCGCACTCTTTCAATGGCATTTGTTAATGGGTTAGAAGAGTTTATTGGTTTTGCAGTTGAATGTCGTAATGTTAGGTTGGGTTTGTGTACTAATGGTTTTTAGGCTTTTGGGTCATCAGGACAGTAGTACTCTTGTTGGCCGAAAATACTCACTCCTTATAATTTGCCATCATGGATGTGTATGAAAGAACAATATTTATTTCTATTTATACTTGTACCTGGTCCAAATAACCCAAAATATCAAATTGATGTATTTCTACATCCATTGATAGTAGAGTTGACACAGTTATGGAATGAGGGTGTCGTAACTTATGATTGTTTTGAGAAACATAATTTTTGTTTTGAGAGCAGCACTTATGTGGACTATAAGTAATTTTTCACATATGCGATGTTATCTGAATGGAGCACTGCGGGTAAATTAGCATGCCCTTATTGCATGATTGATTTTGAAGCATTCACTCTTTCGAATGGTGGTAAAATAAGTTGGTTTGACAATCACGGGAAGTTTTTAAAGGCAGATCATTCATTAAGAAGGAATAGAAAAGGTTTCAGAAAGAACATTATAGTAAGGAAAGATGCTCCTCCTATATTGAATGGGGAAGATTTGTTGTTTCAAATTAAGCAACTGAGGCTTCATAAGGTAATTGAATATAATGAAAAATCCAATAGCAATGTATGTCGGAATTGTGGATGAAAAAAAAAAGTATCTTTTAGGATTTGCCTTATTGGAGTTCAAATCTTATAAAACATAACTTAGATGTAATGCACATTAAAAAAAATATATTTGAGAATGTGTTTAATACGATAATGGATGTGCCGGGTAAAACAAAAGAAAATGCCAAATCAAGAGAAGACTTGAGGATATTTTGTAGAAGGCTGGAGTTGGAATAAGATGAAATGTATAGGAGATATCCTAAAGCTAATTACACATTGGATCATAATCAAAAGCAATTAATATACCACTGGGTAAAAAATTTGAAGTTTCCAGAAGGATATGTCACAAAATTGTCAAGGCGTGTTGATATGAGGAAATATAAATTATTCAAGATGAAGAGTCATGATTGTCACATATTTATGCAATGATTATTACCCATTGCATTTAGAGAGTTATTGCCAAAAAAAGTTTGGGAAGCTCTGACGGAGTTAAGCTTATTTTTTAGAGAACTTACTACAATATTCTAAAAGTTTCCCAAATTGAGCGTTTTACAAGAAGAAATTCCAATAATTCTTTGTAAATTAGAGCAAATATTTCCTCTGAGTTTTTTTATTCAATGGAACATTTACCATTTCATTTGCCATATGAAGCTAAAATAGCAGGATCGGTATAGTATCATTGGATGTACCCTTTTGAAAGATACCTGCGACACCTGAAAAAATGTTAAAAATAAGGCGAAAGTTGAAGCATCAATTTGTAATGCCTTTATAGTGGAAGAAGCATCACTTTCTATTCTTATTATTTCGAGCATAATGTAATAGCAAAATTGCGTGAAGTCCCTCGGAATGATGATGGAAGTATACAAGATCAATTTGAATATCTTCTATCTATTTTCAAACATTCGGGTCGACCATATGGCAAACTAGCCAACCAAAGATTAGAATAAAGAGAATATTGTACAGCTCATACTTACATATTGTTGAATTATGATGAAGTTACACCTTATATCAAGTAAGTTAGTAAGTTTTTAGTAATCCGAAACAAAATTTTCTACGTCAAAAATAAAATCCAAAAAATTTGAATGATAATGATGTTTTTGGTAAACTATTTCAGCATATTCATTGAATACTTACGAGATTTGGATGAAAATATAGCGAATTCACAAGTTGATATAGAGGTCGAGAATAATTTTTCCTTATGGTTTCAAAAATTTGTAAGTATAATTCATTGGTATTAACATTTAAAAAAACTTTTATGTGTTCAATTTGCCATATTTTAAACTTATGCATATTTTTTTTTATTGATTTAGGAAAATGAAAATAGGAATATGATTTTTGACAAATGTTTGAAGGATTTAGCCCAGGGTCCATTACCAACTATTAGACGTTATAAGGTGTATTTTGTTAATGGTTATAAATTTCACACTAAATCTCACTGTACTTTGAGAGCAACAACAAATAGTGGTGTTTGTATGAAGGGGTCAAACTATAAAGGAACTATAGTGAAAACTCATTTGATTTCTATAGTCAATTAATAGATATTGTAGAGGCTGAATATCCTGCATTACCAAATAAAAGGGTGGTATTATTTAAATGTGACTGGTATGACCCCATAAATGGTACAAAAGTTCATCTAGTATATAATTTGGTGGAAGTGGAAGTGAATAGAAGGAGGACATATGCTAAATATGAACCGTTTATACTTTGCTAGTCATGCTGCCCAAGTGTATTACATTCCTTTTCCTAGCACAAGGTGAGACGTACCTAGTACAAGAGTTAAATCTCATGTTTATTTGCGATTTGAAAAATAAAAGCAAGATCACGGATTGATATGCCCGAACTGTATGCCAATAAACATGAGATTGATACTACATTTCAAGAAGATAGTCCTAAAAATGTACAGTTGGTTGATAGGACAAATGAGGGTGATCCAGGTCCTTTAAATGATCCAACTGGAGAACTCATGGATATTGAGGCTATGAAGGTAGAATCTGAATCGGATGAATCATTATTGGACTCTGAATCTGAATCATCCCAATCATCCTAACAATAATAATAGCTATAGCTTTTATTGAAAATTTATTTCTATGTTTATTATTTTATTCATATTAATTATACTGATGGTTTTTGTTCAGATATGTATCGCGGACCTAGAATGCAATACCCTAATTTTTGATGTACTTTGAAATAGTGATTATGGGAGAGTATATTGGTGTAATGGATAAAGAAAATATAAGATGAATCTGTATGATAGATGTAATATATATGTAACACCCCGATACTCCACATAAGTACTATACATATACCTGGTATACATACAGTAAGTATATAAAGTATAAGGATGTCACTTTTCGTTTTTTATTTAAAAACCTTTAACAGTGTTTAAAGCATCATACATTCAATACAGAACATTTACCAAAAATCATTATACTGTTAATAATCTTACAGTATTATAATAATCTTATCTTTATCAAATCTTCATTTATACATTTGAATATATTGTATCAGAAATACATCAAAATTAAAAGTTATACATGTATGCATCACCATCTAGTTGGTCTCGACAAACTCTTACTCTTCTCGTGGCATAACGAAAGACTTCCTATCCTTCACCTTGTCACCTGCGCGATAACACATCCGCGCTAAGCCCGAGAGCTTAGTAGTACAAATATAAAATATAAACGTATAATGATATAACAATTCAATGTACAATTAGTTCTTATCATGTTTTTACTTATTAGTTGCACCTTCAATATATCTTGACTAATTTCATATTTTATATACATTTATACAAAACATTACCACCATCCACAATTCATTGCTGATACTCACAATTAATATATCAATATACATACATTATATATCATACCAATCAAGAGTCACATTTCCAAGGAAAACAATCCTTATCACCAAACACAATTCATCAATAATACCCACAATCAATACACACATCACATATCATACTTCATAACATTAGCTTGTTCACAATTCACTAATATTCATAATTTATATAACTTCTTACTCATTTATTCCAACATTTATATATATCACATTTACGACATTTGACAGACTCGGGCCCAAAAGACACTAATATGCTATTCGACTTTCAGAGTTAATGCTTTGGTTTAATTATCACATTCATCATTATCCCAACTAGGCTTCAAGGATTAGGTTCAACCAAGCTTCAAGGGGAACAAAGCATGCTAAGTCTCAACCCAACTTGGCTTCAAGAACCAACCCAACCTAGCTTCAAGGGTTGTAACATCTCAATTAGGCTTCAAGGACTAGACCCAACCAAGCTTCAAGGGGAGTATCACATGTAAAACTTCAACCCAACTTGGCTTCAAGGATCAAGCCCAACCTAACTTCAAGAGATTGTTACCATTAGGCATGCCACCAACAACAAAACTCTGAAAATGAATAACACATTAGATACACAATCCATTTCATTCTCAATTGAATCATTATCTAAGCAAACATGCCTCATTTATCACAATTGAATCATCATAGCCAATCACAATGGCTTCACATCTCATTTGAATCATCATTGCCAATCACAATGGCTTCACATCATACACATCATTATTGATATATATATATATATATACAACACCAATTACATTAACTACACGAACATGTCATTATTCGAACATACATCATTAATTTCATTGCATATGTATCTTAAATTCATCGTCATATAAACAATATGTCTATTTATTTCATTTCAATCATTTCTCAAGACACATTAACATCATTCATTATTAAAACGTTTATCATAACAAATTACATTGTACGTACCTTTTTGAATGATCATCGCCTCTTTCGCGCTATATAAGTCATAACACTAGTCACGTTATGCAAACAATATAATACATTACCATTCACAATACATAATATAACATTGTTCAATCTCAACAATAATGTTAGACAAATGATCTCTATTTTGATCCTTGACAACTCATATGGATGATCTATTTAACATGTATTTGAGAATCTTGTTACAAAATTAAATTGCTTCAAATAAAGCAGAACAGAACACTTCTAGCGGTCGCGCCTCACCTGAATACGACCGCGCCATACAGTTACACGATGAAACCTTATCACAGTAGATTTCGCGGTCAGAAGCTCGACTTAAGTCGCGACCGCACTTCACAATCAAAAGATGAAACCCTATCACAGTAGGTTTCGCGGTCAGAAGTCCGACCTAAGTCGCGACCGCACATGACTAAATAGCTACCGCCCATGACTAATAGCGACCGTCCCAAATTACGTCTCTCATACATAAACCCTAAATGTAGCCAAACTTCTTTTGGTTAACTTAAAACACATTGTACACAACATAACCTCATTCAAATGGACATAATCAACATCATTAACAATTATTTTACATACTCATCACAACATTTTCATCACCAACATATAACAATCAAACTTTCAAACAACTTCAATTAGCAAGAGAAACAAGTGTGTACTTACCTTAAGCACCACTTCTAAACACTTCCTTTTCCAAGACTTCTTCACTTCCCAAATCAATGACAATTCACTTCCTTCAAAACTTAATACTTAAAAACACATCACAAACACACTTAATCAACCATCCATATCAACTCACCAATCCCAAACACAATTTCAAAAGAACAAAGGAAAATCAAGAGAAAGAACTTACCTAAGTTGTTGAATTCCACAAATCTTCAATTAAATCCTTTGATTCTCCCTTCAATTCTCTTAAAACCCTAAGGTTTTGATGAAGATCATCTAATCTCTCTACCTCTCTCTCTCTCTCTCTCTCGTGCAAGAACCAAAAAGGAGAAGAAGAAGAAGAAGAAGAAAATATCTTGTTTTCTTTTTCCTCTTCCCACGATAGCCACATATATATATATATAATAATAATAATAATAATATAATATAATTACTTATTTCCAAAAATCCTCCACCATGCAATCCAACAAGGAAAATTACATAATTACCCTTTTCCATTTGTTCTAGCTTTCCTCTTAGTCAAATGCCCCTAATAGAAATTTCACATAACACAATTAAAATATCTTCTCCCATTGACTCTTCATTTGACCAACTTATATGTTATATATATTACAATATACACAACATATACATTCTTTTAACACACTCATTTCCTTTGCAAATCATATATACATTTAATTCAAATCAACAACAATAATATTCAAAACTTCTAGGGCATACATTGGGATATTACAATTCTCTCCCCCTTAAATAATTTTGTCCTCGAAATTATCAGTACCATAACGATTCATTCTTAACAAAATACTATCTCAACTTTCATATGAAGTTAATTATATGCTTAAGTCATAGTGTCATCAAATCATATAACTTCAACTCTTCCCTTTAAAATCAACCACCTTCTTTAAATTTCAATATATTCTATTCCTTCACTTCTTTGTAATTACTCTCTTAACTTTAACCTCAAAAATCATTGGTTTAAATCTTAGCATTAATTATCCCGTCATTACAATCACTATCTAAATAGACATTTATCAAACCTCAATGGATAACAAAATCCTTATTTTTCACAAATGGAGTTATTTCTTTAGCATGCTTTTTATTTAAATTACATATTAGTACACTACCTTTCAACTTATTTCATAAATAACCAATCTTTTCCCTTTTTATCATGATTTAGAACTACTATAACTCCATTTATTCATGTCCACTCACACTTTAAAATTTACATCATATACATTATCATGCAAACAATTATACTCTTAGCACAACTATACATGTCAGATCTCAATAATGATTCATAATCTTAGCCAATTCAGATCCATTGATCTATTTATCACAATATATCCATGTTCCAATCTTGTTCAATTCCAACCAACAATTAATTTATTCAAACTTATCATAAAATTTCACAATATTCATATATGTATATATGTAACTTAGTTCCATTAGGGTAAACTTACATTCAATTCCTGATCTCTTCCGATCCATATTCAATCAAATTATCATGATAACAAATCACTTCAAATTATCTTAATATAATTTCCAACCAATTCTCATAAAAATTTTATACCATATTTACTATCTATAGCTCATTCACTTAAACCTCAAATTCATTCATTTATTCATCACATATCATAAACATATTTAGTATAACTTTCAGTCACATTTTGTATTTTCTCCCTTTTTAATATCTCCTCACATTTCATTTCATTGTTATATTTATTTTGATTACCTCTTTGCCATATTATTCATAACTCGAAACATTTCCATAATTTCTTTTTTTCTCTTAACTATCATAAATATAACCAAATGCTTAACATAAAATTGATAAGATACAACTTTATCCATCATAACGTTTAACTATACTTCTCATCATAATTTCAATCTCATCAAATCTGTATTACAGTCATTATATCTAAGACCCAAATCCATGGATAACAAATTAATCGATCAAATATACCAAACAAAACACATAGCTTTAAGAGATTAATATTCAAGCCTGGAACTTTCAAATCAATTCTGTTCTTTCATAATTTTATTCTCAATTTTTACAAATACAAGACTAAGGTGTATCTCAAGAATTACATATTCCTTCTTTACATTATTGCTATATCAAAAGTTAATACATTCCAACTCCATTTCAAACCACTTTGCACTCGATTATAATGTCTATCTCAACTTAATTCACATTTCAACAATATTACTATATACATATTTAATCATATGTAATTTCTATAAAATTTCTTTTCGTCACTTCATTTCGAATCCATTTACAATCTCTTATAATATAATTACATGGAACTTCCATATGTGAATACTTTAGAACTCTAACTATCATATGATTATCAAATTCAATGCTCACTATAACCATTTCCACTGTCCAATATTATTCAAGTCCATTCTATACTCACTTCCATCATATAATCCATTTAGCTTTACACAGTTCAAAACCTAATATCTCTTAGGTCCACTAATACATACAACATCATTTCCATATCACTAATTCTATAATTATACCACATACATATTCATAGGTCACCTTCATAATGTGATTCACACATTTGTTTATATATCATAATTTCATTCATATTGAAAACTCAATTCACATATCATATACATGTATACCCTTAATTATATACTCTTGTTTTATTTTCCTTTTTCATACATTCACTAAAAATGTTCCTTTATAACTGTAACAACCGTCCTAGTCCACCTGCTGAGCCATTCCTATCCGGAGAAACCCCTAGAGCCTTTGGGCTGAGCTGCTACAGTACTAATTCTTCCCGTATAATGTAAAGTATTTATTCACACAACATATATACATATATATTGACTATAATAATATTTCACATCCATCTTGGTCATATTCCCAAGGTGACATCTCTTTCACTTTCATCTTTAAAAGCATTTAATATACTTTCATATCCATTATTACTCTTTGCAATAAAATGATTTAAAATGGTTCATTTTCGTTTACTCATCCTCTTCCCTTTTTACTTCAGAACCAATTCTCATACTATCAATCACATTACTCAATTCACTATACTTTCATGTGCAACATTAGTCATTTCACCTAGCCCATGTATGGTATATACATTAAACCATCAACATCCCAATAATCTTTAACAATTTCCACTAAAATTTTAACTTTTCAACCTATTAATTCGCTCAAGCTTTAATTTGCCAAACTCATCTTTTCTTAATATCAACTTTAAAAACATCTTATATATATATCACAAAGCAATATCAAAACATATATGTTTCACAATTATCAAGCTCATTAAAAAAAATCTCAAATATTACATATCACCACCATTACCATGAACTTTCACAATATCCAAGCATCTCACATTTCTAACATTGAATTCACAATGTTTGCATTATAGTAACAATACTAAGTTATATTCTTACTTAACCACTATCATCTCTTTTTCCTTTAAACAATACCTTAATTATATATATATATACCCCAAACTTTAAATAATCACACTTTGTCTATACTAATCAACTCATTCAATATTCAACCATACTCTCCTCATTAAAATAACATAACTTTCCATAATAACAATCCAACAATATTTCCTCTATTTAGCAAACCCAACATAAACTCTATTATAAAGATATTCAAAATGTACAGGAAAGAGTACATACTCTTATCTTAATCTTGATTTCAACTCATTTTCAACTTTATTCCCCTTTTCATTTCTTTATGTTTCAATTCATATTATGTCCTATATAATATTACTCATAAACATCCACATTATATTCCATGTTGCACACGACATAACATTTTCATATACATCATCAATATACACATATATCACATTACATTTCACAATTCGTTTCTCATAATCAATTAGGCACTATGCCTCAGTTATAATTCATTTCCCACATCATTGCCAATAATCATGGTTTCTCATCACATCAACATAGTATACACATATACCATCAACTATATTGAACATCTCATATAACACAAATATTCTACAATTCATATTATGCCACGTCCGAGACCAACCTAGGTGTCAATGCATATGCATGTATTACAAATTCCATTTCAAAACTTTTCCTTTTTACTTCCACTTAAACTTTTCAAACTTTTTCTTTTCATTTCTACTTAGGCCGAGAATCTCGAACCTAAGCTCTGATACCAAAATAATTGTAACACCCCGATACTCCACATAAGTACTATACATATACCTGGTATACATACAGTAAGTATATAAAGTATAAGGATGTCACTTTTCGTTTTTTATTTAAAAACCTTTAACAGTGTTTAAAGCATCATACATTCAATACAGAACATTTACCAAAAATCATTATACTGTTAATAATCTTACAGTATTATAATAATCTTATCTTTATCAAATCTTCATTTATACATTTGAATATATTGTATCAGAAATACATCAAAATTAAAAGTTATACATGTATGCATCACCATCTAGTTGGTCTCGACAAACTCTTACTCTTCTCGTGGCATAACGAAAGACTTCCTATCCTTCACCTTGTCACCTGCGCGATAACACATCCGCGCTAAGCCCGAGAGCTTAGTAGTACAAATATAAAATATAAACGTATAATGATATAACAATTCAATGTACAATTAGTTCTTATCATGTTTTTACTTATTAGTTGCACCTTCAATATATCTTGACTAATTTCATATTTTATATACATTTATACAAAACATTACCACCATCCACAATTCATTGCTGATACTCACAATTAATATATCAATATACATACATTATATATCATACCAATCAAGAGTCACATTTCCAAGGAAAACAATCCTTATCACCAAACACAATTCATCAATAATACCCACAATCAATACACACATCACATATCATACTTCATAACATTAGCTTGTTCACAATTCACTAATATTCACAATTTATATAACTTCTTACTCATTTATTCCAACATTTATATATATCACATTTACGACATTTGACAGACTCGGGCCCAAAAGACACTAATATGCTATTCGACTTTCAGAGTTAATGCTTTGGTTTAATTATCACATTCATCATTATCCCAACTAGGCTTCAAGGATTAGGTTCAACCAAGCTTCAAGGGGAACAAAGCATGCTAAGTCTCAACCCAACTTGGCTTCAAGAACCAACCCAACCTAGCTTCAAGGGTTGTAACATCTCAATTAGGCTTCAAGGACTAGACCCAACCAAGCTTCAAGGGGAGTATCACATGTAAAACTTCAACCCAACTTGGCTTCAAGGATCAAGCCCAACCTAACTTCAAGAGATTGTTACCATTAGGCATGCCACCAACAACAAAACTCTGAAAATGAATAACACATTAGATACACAATCCATTTCATTCTCAATTGAATCATTATCTAAGCAAACATGACTCATTTATCACAATTGAATCATCATAGCCAATCACAATGGCTTCACATCTCATTTGAATCATCATTGCCAATCACAATGGCTTCACATCATACACATCATTATTGATATATATATATATATACAACACCAATTACATTAACTACAAGAACATACATCATTAATTTCATTGCATATGTATCTTAAATTCATCGTCATATAAACAATATGTCTATTTATTTCATTTCAATCATTTCTCAAGACACATTAACATCATTCATTATTAAAACGTTTATCATAACAAATTACATTGTACGTACCTTTTTGAATGATCATCGCCTCTTTCGCGCTATATAAGTCATAACACTAGTCACGTTATGCAAACAATATAATACATTACCATTCACAATACATAATATAACATTGTTCAATCTCAACAATAATGTTAGACAAATGATCTCTATTTTGATCCTTGACAACTCATATGGATGATCTATTTAACATGTATTTGAGAATCTTGTTACAAAATTAAATTGCTTCAAATAAAGCAGAACAGAACACTTCTAGCGGTCGGACCTCACCTGAATACGACCGCGCCATACAGTTACACGATGAAACCTCATCACAGTAGATTTCGCGGTCAGAAGCCCGACTTAAGTCGCGACCGCACTTCACAATCAAAAGATGAAACCCTATCACAGTAGGTTTCGCGGTCAGAAGTCCGACCTAAGTCGCGACCGCACATGACTAAATAGCTACCGCCCATGACTAATAGCGACCGTCCCAAATTACGTCTCTCATACATAAACCCTAAATGTAGCCAAACTTCTTTTGGTTAACTTAAAACACATTGTACACAACATAACCTCATTCAAATGGACATAATCAACATCATTAACAATTATTTTACATACTCATCACAACATTTTCATCACCAACATATAACAATCAAACTTTCAAACAACTTCAATTAGCAAGAGAAACAAGTGTGTACTTACCTTAAGCACCACTTCTAAACACTTCCTTTTCCAAGACTTCTTCACTTCCCAAATCAATGACAATTCACTTCCTTCAAAACTTAATACTTAAAAACACATCACAAACACACTTAATCAACCATCCATATCAACTCACCAATCCCAAACACAATTTCAAAAGAACAAAGGAAAATCAAGAGAAAGAACTTACCTAAGTTGTTGAATTCCACAAATCTTCAATTAAATCCTTTGATTCTCCCTTCAATTCTCTTAAAACCCTAAGGTTTTGATGAAGATCATCTCATCTCTCTACCTCTCTCTCTCTCTCTCTCGTGCAAGAACCAAAAAGGAGAAGAAGAAGAAGAAGAAGAAAATATCTTGTTTTCTTTTTCCTCTTCCCACGATAGCCACATATATATATATAATAATAATAATAATATAATATAATTACTTATTTCCAAAAATCCTCCACCATGCAATCCAACAAGGAAAATTACATAATTACCCTTTTCCATTTGTTCTAGCTTTCCTCTTAGTCAAATGCCCCTAATAGAAATTTCACATAACACAATTAAAATATCTTCTCCCATTGACTCTTCATTTGACCAACTTATATGTTATATATATTACAATATACACAACATATACATTCTTTTAACACACTCATTTCCTTTGCAAATCATATATACATTTAATTCAAATCAACAACAATAATATTCAAAACTTCTAGGGCATACATTGGGATATTACAATATATGTATATGTTATATATATACTTGAAAAATATTTGAAATAAACATGTCATATATATGACATATACATATACCAAACATATACAACACATATAAAAAATTATATATATATAAGGATGGAAAGGAATAGAAGTTGAAATTTGCTTCTTCTTCTTCTTCTTCAACATGAGATAGAGAGAGAGAAGTGAGAAGAGTGAGATTTTCATATTATATATCAAATTTTATAAGAGATTTAAGAGAAATTAAAGAAGATAATGAAGGTTTAGCAAAGGAAACAAGTAAGTGCCTTCTTCTTAAGCTTATTTTATGGATTATATATATATGATATGGTTAGTGAGAGAAAGTGATGATTAATTGAATAATATGATGATAATGAAATATTGAAGTATATATATGTTGAATTAATGCTTAGATGATGAAAATATGATTATTTGTGAGGATGATGATGAGTAGTTGAAATTGAGGAAAAAGGGTGATAAGGAAAAGAGTAAGGGTTTTGTATAAATGAGTTGGGAATTGAGTAAATTGATACATGGATGATTGTATAAATGAATTATATAATGATTATTATTATGATATGTTGGAGTTATATAAGTGTTGAAATAATGAGTGAATTATGAATATAAACTAAGATGATGATTAAGGGTGTTGTAGTATTGAGTTTGGAATGATTGTGTTCATATGGTTGAGAGTTAGAAATGCAAAACTTTTGCCTGACATGGTCAGTGGCACGGTCACTACAAAAATATTCGGCATTTACGATGAAAATCTGCGACGGACATGTTTCCGTCGCAAATTTGCTACGGATCTGCGACGGATTTGTGACGAAAAGATAAGTCAGAGGAATTTTGAGAAACTGGTCGCAAATCTGTTGCAAATCCATCGCAGATCTGCGACGAAAATCATTCCGTCGCAAATAATCGTTGCAAAAGTTGGCGCGGAAACTTGGCGCGAGAGAGACCCGGGTATATTTTTTCGCAAAATGTTTTTCCGTCGCAGATTGGTTGTAGAAAACACTAAAAAAAGCAATTTGCAACGGAGATCTGCTACCGTCTATTGCCGTCGCAAATTTCACTACAAAAATATTCGGCATTTGCGACGAAAATCTGCAACGAAAAATTTCTATCGCAAATTTGACAACAGTTTAAGAAACAAGACCTAGCAACACGCAAGTAAACATTACAAAAACCCCATTTATCAGAATAAATAGTATTAGCTAGCCAAAATCCCCAATCCCAATTGCATTTGTCGTTCTACGTTTTCCGTTTGTTTCCCGAGAAAATTACCATGGCTCCAAAGCCCAAAGACAAAGGGAAACCATCTCCATCACCGTCGCAGCCACCGCCTGCCATTGAAGATCTCTTTACTACTCTCAACAACCACATCGAGTGATCCGATTACGAGCAAGCAGTCAAAGTTGTAGATCAAGGTCCAATTATCGTATTCAAACAAAATTCTTTTTTTTTTTTGCTGTATACTGCTAGATTTTGTGGTTTTGTTGTTGAATGTTGAATGTAGTAGTTGTTATTGTGCAGTACTTGGAGTTGCTCCTGCTGATGAGGACGCGTTTCGATGCAAAGTTGTGGCATTGATAAAGGCGGACAGTATTGACGATGCTCTTTCGACGATTCAGGCAACTCAGAGAGTTCCTATCGACTTCAGTTTCTTCAAGGTAGTCAAATTGAGTTACTTTCTACTGTTTTGTTTTTGTCCATTGCTTCATTACATTCTGTAAAAAGTGAAATTTTGGCCAATTTTGTGATTCTCTGGTTGCTTAATCTACGTAATATTGATTATAAGCATAAATTTATAATTGGTTCAATGACGCATTGGAACTGGAAAATGTAAACTAAGGAAAAAAAAAGGAGAGAAAGCCAATGTAATTGGGATTTCATTTGTTTCATGATGCGTATGGGTATTAGAGTTCTAATGGCTAGTTTCAATTTGGGTACTTTTTATTTAAATGTACACATAAATATGTCATTTTATTTGGTTGTGCTACTTGCATAGTTTGAATTATGTGCTGTGATCTCAAGGTTCATGTTAGATGGGACATTGAGCAGCAAATTTATGTGGTTGTTGAAGTGTCTAATGGAAACTAAATGGTTTGTGTTTTCCCCGAAATAGGCATACTATTTATAAAGACAAAACAAGCTGAATGAAGCTTTGGAATCCTTGAAAGGCCAAGAGAGAACGTCTGAAACTACGCTATTAGAATGTCAGATTCTCTTTCACATGGGAAAAATGGATGCCTGTGTTGACATCTATAAGAAGCTTCTGAAATCAAAAATTGATTCCTTAGAAATTAACCTTTTTGCTAGTTTGATTTTGGGTGGGAGAGCTTCTGAAGTGCAAGAAATGATGGACGCAAATCGGATTAAAGCATCTAGCAGCTTTGAGTTGGCATACAACACTGCTTGTTCTTTGATAGAAAGGAATAAGAACACAGATGCAGAACAACTTTTGCTGACAGCTCGAAGGTTATAAAAACATACTCTATTTTCTCAAGGTTATAGAAACAAAGTGCTTTGCATGTGTTTCTTTCACCATTTTTCTTAGTTTCTAGCTATTGCTAGTGAATAAAAAGCTTTTTTCTATATTAGAAATAAGTTTCTCTAGTAAATTTTCCTTGTCTATAAACATTATTTGTTTATTTGTAACAAAAGTGACATGTCAGCAACATGCGTGCTACTTTCCTTCTTAATCAAATTTTTTTAGTGTGGATTATAATTTGAGCTATAAATTTCTCCAAAGATACAAGTATTATGGACTAAAATGCTCCATTTTTTTTTCCACATTTGTCAGAATTGGTCAGGAAACTTTAATGGATGACAATTTGGCTGAGGATGATATAGAGATTGAATTGGCTCCTATAGCTGTTCAATTGGCATATGTTCAGCATGTATGATAATGATACAATGTGAATAATTTACTAAGATGGGATCTACTTTCGGGAATTTCAGTGCTGATAAGGTTTGTGGAGACGTTGTCGAACAAGTTCAACTGACAGATCCAGAAAGGAAGATAACATGCAATTGTAAATTTCCGAACAGCACCTGCCATATTACATCCCTGTACATCTCTCAATGTCAATGATTTTCTGACAAATTTGCAATTTACCTTTATGTTTGTCTACATATCTGAATTTGCCTCAGTTTATAATGATTTTTACCAAGTTCTCAGTTTCATAAATCTGGATAAGGATGTTTTAAAATAAACAAAATATAAGTTTGTACAGTTATTATCGTTCTATTTAGTATTTTTGTCGAGGAGCTAGATCTATGTCATGGCTTGTTTCTGTGTATAGTTCCGCAATACAGCTCTTGGATGTTACTTTACCCTTGTGCTAAGAACCCAATTCTGGCTTTGGTATGATTTTCAGGGAAATCAAGCGCTATAGTCTTCCAGGAGAACTTCCACCCGAACTTGTTCAGCTTCCTTATCTTGAAAGAATGTGAGAATTTGGATTCTCCATGTACATTGCATGTGTATCTGTGTGAACTTTCTGGTTTTCACAGATAAAGTCAACTGATCATTGTGATAATTAAACTAGTTTGAATTGAAGGAAGGGAAAGAATAATTCCAAGAAATAGCTTTTGTTTTCTTTTATTATTTTGAAACAGGGGCATGTATTTGTCTGCTTTCTTCTGTATTTCATTCAATTTCTTTATCAGAAAGAAATGCAATCTGAAAATGTCATAATGTTTTAAACTCATGTCTTATTTGCTTGCAGTGATTTTGCTTACAATTACCTGAATGGTTCTATACCACGTGAATGGGCTTCCATGCCCCTTAATTTCATGTAAGCTCTGTATTTATCTCCATTTTTTAATGGAATTTTTCTATGCATATTATTGAATTGACAATGCAATGTTAGCGCAGCTCTCTTCTTACAAATCGGTTATCAGGGGATATACCAACCTATTTGGGGAATTTTACCAATCTTACATACTTGTAAGTAGTAAATTTCAGTGTATGTAGATTTCCTCACAGCACTGAATGATAATATCATTCATGAATTGTCTGCTTAATGAATTTTATACAGTAAGCTATCCAGTTTTCTGGCTAGAATAAGGGAAATGAAAAGGAAATTTTTTCTGTCTTATGAAATTAAGTGATGTTGCACATTTAGTCTTCTTTCTCTCTTCCTTGAGTACAGAATTATCTTTAAATGAACAAAAAAATTTGCTTTATGTATTTTGTAATTTCAGTTGCTGATATGAACTTTGTTTGTGTGTATCTATGTGGATATGAATTTGTTCAAGTGATTAAAGAGCAGTCCATCTCAGTTAGTTTTTCTTTCTTGCCAGGAACTTTGAATTAAACCAATTCTCAGGAACTGTCCCTCGTGAGCTTGGAAAGTTAGATAACTTGGGAACATTGTAAGGAATTTTATGGAACTCATTTCTAGTTCTCTTTTTTCCCTCTTAAATTGTTCTCCCACAGTTGGGTTTCCTTTAGAGAATAAACCAATTTGTTATTGCAGGATTCTATCTTCCAACAGATTGAGTGGAAATTTGCCAATGGAACTTGGTGATCTGAACTTGACTGATTTGTAAGTCTTTCAGAACAAAATTTTTAGTAAATTATTCACATTGTATCATTATCATTATCAAGGTCAATAATGCCTCTATTTTTCCTTTTTATGTTCATGACTGGTATGTCATTGAATTATATTAATTCCATTTTTAGAATTGCTATTGATGCTGATGAAGTTTTGATATCAAGCTTTATGTTACATTTATTAGGAAAAGGATTAGATTCAAATTCAATATGTGTTGTGTGCTGTTTATGTTCTTTGATATAGAATTCTTGAGTCATCTTAAGATTTGCCTTCTGTTTTGCTACAAATTACATGATATTGCTCATATTGCAGCTTATTAATGCAAATGTTTGTTCAGGTTCTCTTAAGAGGTCCAAAGAATGCCCGTGAAGCTGTGAAACACTTTGGCCCAGCTCCTGGTGTGCCACACAGCCATACTAAACCCTATGTACGATCAAAGGGAAGGAAGTTTGAGAGAGCTAGAGGAAGGAGGAATAGCAGATGATTTAGAGTTTGATTTGTTTTTAGTTCTATATTGTGAGACACTTGTGTTACTTTTTCCCAAATATTGTTATTTTCAAGATAGATTATTTGTAGTAGTGTTCTTAACACATGCATAATTAAATTGTAAAATATTTTATTCTATTGAAGATTAATAAAAGAATTATTTTTATCAATATAATTAGTGTTTTTTTTAGATTGTGTTTAAATGTTCCAAATGTATTTATAAAGTTCTCATAAAATTAATTGATAATACAAATAGTTCCAATAAAAATCAATATTAAATTGTTACATATTTGCTACGAATCTGTGACGGATATCTGAAATCTATGACGGATTCTGCGACGAAATCTGTGACGAAATCTGCAACGAATTTGCGACGAAAATCTGTGACGGAATCTGCGACGAAAATCTACGACAGAATCTGCGATGGAATTTGCGATGGCTGCCCTTTACCCGCGAAAATTTAAGTGCGAGATTTTCCGTCGCAATCTGTGATGGCCTGTCGCAAAATTGAAAATTGCGACGCCTTTTTTATTAACGGATCGTATCCATCGCAGATCGGTCGAAATACTTGATTTGCGACGGATTTGCGACGGATCTGCGACGAATTCTGTCCGTCGCAGATAGCGTATTTTTTTGTAGTGGGTCATGTCATTGGGCATGTCAACGGTGTTAAGTTTAACATTGATTACACGACCATTAACACGGCCATGTCCCTGAGCGTGTCTTAACTTATGTAAGGTAAAATAATTGACACGGCCATGAACATGTCCATGTTGTTGGGCATGTCAAAGTTTCTATGAGGCATAATGAATGACACAGGCAGTGATACGTCCATGTCATTGGACATGTCAATACTTCTGTATGAGTGAGTTAATGACACGGTCATTAACATGCCCGTGTTGTTGGGCATGCACTTGAGAATAACTCTTTTCTTTGTTTTTCATTTGTAATTCCTATTTAAATGATTTGATGTTAAGAATACCTTAGAATGTGATATTAAATGGTTGTTTATGATCACATTTAGTATAGGCATTGAGAGAAAGTAGTTTGCCCAACCCTAGTGTTGAAGTACAACTTCGAAGAAAAGGTTAGAGGAAGTTTTAAAGCTTATTTTGGAGTGTTTCCTAAGGTATGTACAAACTCTTAATAAATAGAATGTGATTGCATTACATTTGACCTAACACATTTTGGATGTAAAATGTGTTAAGTTATTTAATACATTAAGTGTTCATGAACATGGTGCTAAAACATGTGAATTGCTATGTATGCATTATTATGCATTGTGAAAAGCTATTGTTAGTGGCTGAATTGAATGAAATGTGATCTATGTGTAAAATATGAAAATGACCCAAAATGTTTGGGTAATGTGGTTTGTTGTGTATACATTAAAGATATTATGTAAAGCCATTGGTGATGGCTAGATTGTATAAAATGTGATATTATGATTATATGATGATGCTGATATAAATGAGGCAATGTGCCTAGCTTGATCATAAGAAAATGAGAAAGAGATTGATAATAAAAATATGAAATAATTGTGTGCCTAATAAGTTATTTAATTTTTAGAGTTATGTGTTTGGTGGCATGCCTATATTTGCCTATGGGGCTAGACGCTTGGCGTCATTGTGAAAATATTTTTAAGGTGAAAAGACCAGGTCATAAGCCTCAGAAATAAGTCCTTGAAACTTGGCTGGGTGAAAAGATCGGGTCATAAGCTCAGACCCAGTTGGACTATTACATTGATATTTTGCCTTCAGGACTAGACACATGGTGTCATTATGGACTAAAACAGTAACTCTGAGATTTGAATGATGTATTAGTTGTTTGGACCCATGCTTGTGTATGTGATGTTGTGGTACCTATTGTATATAAAACCTGTGATGTTAAATGAGATATATGATGGTGATCATGGAATGATATGATCACAATACATATGCAAATTACTAAAAAGGAATGTGGCATAAGAAAATATGCTAAATGATGAGAAATTAATTGTTGAAAGACTTGAGCTGAGCTAAGTCTTGATATTAAAAATGAGATTATGGAAACATAATGTGATGTGTAATATATATATAGTTGTGGAAATTGTGTGTATTGTTTCATGAATGTTATGATAAGCCATCGAATTATGGCTTATGTTAAAGATTGTATAAATTATGAGATTTGTGAAAAGCTATGAAAAGTGCATTGAAAATGAGAAACATGGTAAGAATATGATGATAAATGATGTTAGAGGTGTGAGTGTGATTTTATAGAATGTATGTATATGTTGTTTATATGTACCATTAAGCTTTCGAGCTTAGCGCGATTGTGTAAATCATGCAGGTGAGTAGATGGTTGATCTGGGAGTAAAACAGTTGTGCCACGAGAAGAGTAAGAGTATTTCGAGACCAACTAGAAGGTGGTGCATACATGTACAATTTTATTATGTTGTATTTTTATAAAAATGTATATGTTCATAAGTGAATTTCGGAAAAGAAAATGCAAATTTATATACATGTAATTTAATCAAAAGTATAATGGTTTTGTAAATGTTACTTTTAAAAGAATGAGATTTGATAATGAGAAATGTTCTTTTATTAAAAATATATAATTGATATAGAACTAAGGTAAGGGATTTAAACAATACTGAAATGTGACATTCTTATATTTCATATACATATTGTATGAATACATGGTATATGTATAATAATTATATAGAGAATAGGAGTATTACATGGAAGAGGATTGGATCGATCGGGGTCTAGCGGTCGATCCACTGGAGGTCAAGGTTCTAGTAGTATAGGCCAGCCATGTCTATAGTTGCGCGATGTCCCAGATGATATATTTGTTGAGGATCCTCAGGTTGATGCGACTACAGATGATATGCTTAGAGAGGAGCCTGCTTTTACTTCTCACCAAGCCCAGACAGAGGACCCAACTTCTTCTTCTCACCCGGCCCAGACAGAGGATCTTACTGCTTCTTCTCTCCCGACCACTTCAGATGCCCACATTGGTGATGCCAATACTGCAGCATTAGCTGCAGGTCGTGATGGTAGGATGCAACATTTGACTGTTCGGGAGTTAGAGTAAGTATTTTTAATTTTTTACATTACTTATATTAAATTATAAAGTTTAATTGGTTTATTTTAAATAAATGTGTACTATTTCTTTAATTTTGCAGTTACATGATGGATCTAGCTGGGGCTTCCACTAGACACATTTGGAAAGTCATGACATAGAAGATGGACCCTGCAGGAGTTTCTTGGAAGGTCATCCCTCCAGAGATGAAGAACTTTTGGTTTGAAGAGTTTAAGGTTAAAAAGAAAATTAAAATTTAATATTTAAGATAAATGTACAAGTGAATATTTTTACATTTAGATGATACTAATTATCTTGATTTTTTGCAGAAATATTTTTACTGGGACCAGGCTATTGATAGCCTTGTCCAGATTGCCTTCATGAAGAAGGCAGCTATTCAGTACAGCAATATGCTAAGTGAGGTGAAGGCTGCGGGGAAGCAGACTTCATTTATTGATGATCAGTTATGGGCAAACCTGCAAGCCCAGTGGAGCTCTCCTGAGGGGCAGGCACGTTCTGTCGTTGCCTCTCATAATAGGATGTCCAGTGTTGTGGATGGTGCAGGTCCATCCACACATACAGGAGGTAGCCGATCACATCGTGATCATGCCCGTACACTCGTAAGTATATTTATATTTTTTAATAATTTTAATTTATATTTTTTTGTGTTATTAAACTAACATTTTTTTTTCTTTAAATAGGAGTCAACCATGGGTCGGCAGCCAAACAACTATGAGTTGTTTGTGCATACGCACACCCAAGGTCACGACAGACCTTCATTTGTGAATCGTCAATCATAGGATGTAAATATAAGTAATTCCATAATTTTTTAAATATTACAAAAATTAAATTTAAAATATAGAATTAATAATCTTTTTTATATTATATAGGATCGTTTCATTGCTTCTCGGGAGGAGGTCTCTCAGTTTGATATGCCTGTTGATGATGATAGCTTATTTAGATCTGCTGGGGGCAAAGAGAAGAAGAAGAAGCTATATGGACTTGGCTCATAGTATGTTAGCACAACTTCTTCTTCTTCTAGTAGTTCATCTGCCTTACGGGAAGAGATCGAGCATTTAAAGGAGCAGTTGGCGGAGCGTGATCAGACTGTTCAGCAGCAGATCTAAGAGCATGTGTAGATAGAGGTAGAGGCACAAGTTCAATCTTAAATTCAGGAGAAGATGCAAACCGAGGTGAAGAGGCTAGTCCAACAGCAGCTTAATGAGTTTATGTCTAACTTCATACGAGAAACCTTCGATCCATCACGACACTTTCCACCTAATGGTGCTCCTCCACCCCCACTTTCACCACCTCCTGCTACTTAATTTTAGATTTTTTTTGTATTTGTACAACGATATTTTAATTTCATATGGTTATATATATTTTATTATTTTTATTTTCATCTTTTTTTATATTTGAATATTTATTACATTTAATATTTTTTAAATATTAATTTTATTTTTATATTTATATTTTTATTCTTATTAATAAAAAAATTTATACATACATTTATATATTATAAAATTTAAAAAGATTTTTAAAATTTAAAAAATAATTTATTTTTTATCGACATATTTATTTTCTGTTGTCAATTTCTTCGATATTGCAGACAAAAAATATTTTCTGTCTGTAATACCAACAAAAAATTATCTGTTGGTATTACCGACAGAAAATATTTTCTATCGATATTACAGACAGAAAATATTTTCTATCAGTATTACCGACAGATAATTTTTCATCAATAATACCAACAGAATTTTCTGTCGGTTTTTTTTCTTCTATACCGATGGAAATAATTTCTATCGGTAAATATTACCAACTACTTTTCTGTCAGAAATTACTGACAGATTATTTTTGTTGAAAAATTTATCGACGGATTTCTATTTTCATCGGCCTTTTAATTACTGGAGAAAGATTTGGCAACATATTTTTTTTTTGTCGGTAATCTGTTGGTAAATACTGTTACAGACAAAAAAATAAGGATTACTGACAAAAAAATCCATTGAATCCGCTACATTCTTGTAGTGTAGAAATCATCCATTATAATAAATAATAAATAGATAAATAGTTAAAATTGGAGTTCTACTATTATGCCAGGGTTAAGTTACGAAATTAGGGTTTTCAATTTACAAATTAGGATTTTGAGAATAGAATTAGGGTTTTAAGATGTAAATTAGGTTTTAAGGTGTAAATTAGGGTTTTTCATCAACACTAGGGTTTTAAGTATAAAATTGGGATTTCAATCAAAATTATGGTTTTAGGTGTAAAATTAGGGTTTTAGGTATAAAAATTGGAGTTTTTGGCCAAAATTAGGGCTTTAGTTGTAAAATTAGGGCTTTTGGTCAAAATTAGGTTTTAGGTGTAAAACTAGAGTTTTTCTTTTGTCAAAATTAGGGTTTTAGGTGTGAAACTAGAGTTTTTGGTTAAAATTAGGGTTTTAGGTGTAAAACTTGGATTCTTGGATTAAGGTTTGCAGATTTTGAAGAACAAGATTTAGGATTTTGGAAACAAAGTTTGGGTTTTAATAATCATATAAACACCATGCTATTGGAATAAAAATTACTTAATATTGTTAACATGAGTTACTGGAATATTAATATTATTTGAACAAACGACTGAATAAAATGATATTGTTTAAAGCATGAGAATAGCTATTGTAAATTTAGATGGATTAAATATAAAAAACAAACCTTCGTTTGTTGGTTCCATCAAATTGAATGCATTGAACCAAGCTTTCTTGCCTTACTGCTACTGCCTCGGTCACCCTGACTTTGGTTGGAAGCTTGATGTAATTCGTGGATTTCTTTATTTAGCTACTGTCTCCTTGAATCACTTGCTTTGGGCCACTCAAGCTTTTCTTTTTGTTTATTTGTTTCTGTTTCTTAATTGTGGTTGTGAATGACTAATGTTGTCGTCCCCCTTTCTGGTTTCCAGCTCATGTATTTATAAGCTCAGATTAGGGTTAAAGATAGATTAATTTTCTTAAACTCCCTCTACTTATCCCAGAGTGATAAGAGTTTAAACTAACTCTAATTGAATCTGGTCTGGATTAGGAAATAAAATAGAGACTCGTATCAAATTAAACTTCTGTTGATTCGATATGAACCAAAACTCATATCGAATTGAACTATGGTCAATTTGATATGGGCTTTGTGCTCATGTTGAATTAGACATTGTTCAATTCGATATAAGCCTGTGCTTATATTGAACAGGCTTATATCGAATTGGGTGTCCCAATTCGATATGGGCATAACCCATATGGAATTGGCATGCCTAATTTGATATGGCATGACCTATATCAAATTAAACCAAACCAAAAGTGCCATTTAGATTTTTTAGAAATTGAACCACCCTACTTTGGGCCTTTTTAAAATTTGTCCTGCCTAATTTAGAGCTTCAAATTAGGTTTCAGCATTTAAAGTTAGACTGAATTTAATTTGGCCACTGTTAATTGAGATCGATCTTGCATAGGGACAAAATTAAGGGTCTATAGATTTTTAAACCATATGTGCCTCCAATTCCTTTTTCTCAAAGACTAAGGAAGCAAAAATTAGATAAGCAATATGAAAAATTTTAGAAGTATTTAAACAACTTCACATAAATATTCCTTTTGCATAAGCACTAGCGCAAATGTCCACTTATGTGAAGTTCTTTAAGGAGTTGATGTCTAATAGGAGGAAGCTAGAAGATAATGCAAAAATTACACTTACAGAAGAATGCAGTACAGTGATCCAAAATAAGCTTCCTTCAAAATTAAAAGATCCAGGGAGTTTTTTCTATTCCTTGTACTATTATTGAAGTAGATTTTCATAAAGCATTATGCGACTTAAGTGCTAGTGTCAGTCTAATGCCTTTTTCCATTTGGAGGAAACTTGGCTTCACACAACTTCAACCAACAAAGATGTCTCTTTAATTAGTAGATCATTCAAAAAAGTATCCAGTTGGAGTAGTATAAGACGTCCTTGTAAAAGTAGACTTCATGATTCTGGAAATAGATGAAGATGTAGAAATTTCACTTATTTTAAGAAGACCATTATTGGCTATAGCTGGAGCTATGATTGATATTCATGGAGAAAAACTCACTTTACAACTATGAGAGGAGAAAGTGGGATTCACCTTGACAAAAGCAGCAAGAAATCCTGCATTTCTTGATGATTATTTTCTGGTTGATGTCATAGATGAATGTGTGCAACAGTATTGTGAGCCAAATGTTAAAGATTATTTAGAAACTTGTCTTACACAAAATTCCACTCTAGAAGATGAGAATAAATAAGTTGTTGCTTATGCTTCAGCATTGGAAAAATCTTTAATGATGTACTTTCAAAAATTTGAACCACTTAGCAAAGGTATAACCCTACCTTTTCCTTCTATTGCAAGAGCTCCAGAATTGAATTAAAAGCTCTCCCCAACCATCTCAGGTATGCTTTTCTTGGACCTAATAATACCTTACATATTATTGTAAATGCTAATATGTTTGAAAATTAGTTAAGTCAAACCTTAGATTTGATTAGACAATATAAAAAGGCAATAGGTTGGACTATATATGATATTAAAGGAATTAGCCCTTTAATATGTATGCATAGGATTTTATTGGAAATTCTAAACCTGTGATAGATCAATAAAGGAGATTGAATCCAAATATGAAAGAGGTAGTAAAGACTGAAGTGACAAACTATTAGAAGCAGGAATAATTTATCAAATATCTGATAGAGCATGGGTGAGTTCGGTTCATGTAGTTCCTATTAGGAAATCAAGGAGATCACTACAAACCAAAAACACGCAGCAAAAAAAATTTTTGATCTCTGATTTCCCACCAGGATCCATGCTGTTCGTTTAATTCGACGAAAGTGTTCAAAGAACTAACCTGTTGATGATTCGAAATCACAGTTTGGAAGAGATGCCTCGATCGCGAAACATCCTCTATCGCGTATCCACACGAATGCTACCATCTGGAGTGCTAGCTCTCTGCAACGACGAAGGCTGGAAAAATATTTTCTCTAAAACGTATTAGGGTTCCTTTGTTTTCGTTCTCTTTCATTTTCTAATGTTACCTCTAAGAAGACTTAATGTCTGGAGTGAATATAATCACTCCAGAATCCAATTCGAAATTGGATAAGGTAAGTCAAATTCAGAATCCAAATCTAATAAGGATTCTGAATATATTATCTAATAATATATATATATATATATAAAAAATGAAAATAATAATAATAATAAATATTAATATCTAATATTAATATTATTAATATTATATCCAGCCCAAAGCGCATTCTTGTGTGTGACCCGATAGGCCCATATTAATTGGCAATCAATTTAATCTCTATTAAACCAACAAGTCGTAATTGGCTTCTAGCAAGGCGTTACAACTACCCAATTAATATAAGGAATGTCCAATTTGCCTCATAATAGTACATGCATTAATCCCTTTGTCACATGATATCTAGCTTGAACATAAGTCATGGTCAACGTCATACTTATATTGTCCAAACTTATGATTACTCGATCTCCAAGTAGACTGATAAAAACAAATGAAATTGATCACACTATCAATTCATTTGAGCACGGCCATGCATTTCATAGTCTCACTTATCGAGGGGCCCAAAAGATATCTCTCTCAAAGAGAGGGACAAATTCTATCTTGATTGTTCATTATCCTTTACATAATTTCTATCATATATGATCATAACCTTTATTACTATCTAGTTACGGATAATGTTTGATCATGTCAAAATATAATAGTCCTTATATTGGAAACTATGACAATCTCAAGTCAAAGAATTAATACATAACTATCATGAGATTTACTTATGACACTAACCCATGTAGTAATCTCATGATGGGTCTATCCAATACATTGTTCTCTAACAAGTATCTATGAAATCGATTTGTATCACTATACACATAACCATCTGATGATTATCAAATCAATGTTCATACTGGTTAAGAATAATTTTTTTATCTCTATAACAATAATAAACCAGGGACAAATATCAAAATTGTGTAACATGCAAACAAACAATAATGATAATAAAACCTCATTTATTAATAATGAATGTATAACATAAAGATCCAAATAAATGGCCTAGGGCACATACACTAACAATCTCCCACTTGCACTAGGCCTACAAATTTTTAAGACCCATAGATCTAGTGTGCTGATCATGCTTGACCCGTGAGAGAGGCTTTGTTAATGGATCTGCTATGTTATCATTTGTGTCAACTTTGCATATCTTGATATCTCCTCTATCGATAATGTCTCGAATGAGGTAAAAATGCCTGAGTATATGCTTAGACCTTTGATGAGATCTAGGCTCTTTTGCCTGTGCTATGGCACCATTGTTGTCACAATAAATGTCCACAGGATTTGCAATGCTAGGCACCACTCCTAGCTCAGTGATGAATTTCTTCAACCAGACTGCATCCTTAGCTGCATCTGATGATGCTATATACTCAGCCTCTGTTGTAGAATCAGCCACAGTGCTTTGTTTTGAACTCTTCCAACTAACAGCTCCACCATTCAATGTGAATACAAAACCTGACTGCAATCTAAAATCATCTATGTCAGTTTGGAAACTAGCATCTGTGTAACCATTTGCAACTAGCTCATCTTCCAAAACTCCATAAACCAAGAATGCATCTTTAGTCCTTCGAAGGTACTTAAGAATATTCTTGACAGTTGTCCAGTGACCTTCACCAGGATCAGCTTGAAATCTACTAGTTGCGCTTAATGGATATGAGACATCTGGTCTAGTACATAACATGGCATACATAATAGATCCTATAGCAGAAGCATAAGGAATCTTATTCATTTGATCTCGCTCATCAGATGTCATAGGACATTGACTCTTGCTGAGATGAATGCCATGAGACATAGGCAAGAATCCCTTTTTGGAATCTTGCATGTTGAACCTCTTCAACACTTTATCTATGTATGTACTTTGACTCAGGCCAATTATCCTTCTAGATCTATCTCTATAGATCTTTATACCAAGGATATAGGCAGCCTCACCTAAGTCTTTCATTGAGAAAGAATTCCCTAACCAAGTCTTAACCTTTTGCAAGGTAGGGATATCATTCCCAATGAGTAATATGTCATCCACATATAAGACTAAAAACACTACTGCACTCCCACTAACCATCTTGTAAACACAAGGTTCATCTTCATTCTTGATGAAACCAAAGTTCCTAACTGTTTCATCAAAACAAAGATTCCAGCTTCGAGATGCTTGCTTCAATCCATAAATGGATCTTTGAAGCTTGCAAACCTTTGTAGAATTCTCAGGATTTACAAAACCCTCAGGTTGTGTCATATACACATCCTCAAGCAAGTTTCCATTAAGGAAAGCGGTTTTGACATCTAACGCGGACCCTTAGCAACGATGGCAGCAAACCCAACGTATAACAATGGTAGAGAACTCCTTGAAACTTGATAATCACCTCCTAAGGAACCCAACGCCTATAAAGAGACGCGAACTCACTATGATTGAAGGATTTAGTTGGTAAGAAGAAGGAAAATGCCACAACTCTTGTTGATAAGTAAACTTAATTCTTGATGCAAAGAAAGAATTAAAGAATCCACTCTAATCTCTCTCACACGAAAATTCACAAGAAGAACTTATAGAAGAATTCGAAAATTTTTTATTAATTGTTGTTGTGTGAAATTCAGCCTAATAGTGCCCTTAAATAAGGGTTACAAAATTCTTAATTGCATATGGAAAACTAAAACATTCCTAATTGCAAAAGGAAAACATTCCTAATTGCATAAGGAAACATAAAGTATGGAAACAAAATCCTAATCCAATAAGGAAAATATAAAGTATGGAAACAACCAAACTAATCCCATCAACATAAGAAATGCCCCACACTATTTGGGCTGTCCATGGGCCTTAAATTACTTCCCAAGGCTTTATATGAACCCCCATGGACCTTTCTTACATGTTGGACCTTTCTTTAGCTAGCCTTTAGCTTCCACACTAAGCATCATAATCAGCTTTGGTGTGCCTTCTTCAAGCTCTATCTCCATCTTCTTGAATGATAATTCTTGAAGCTCTTTGGAAATCTCTTCTTGAATATGCAAAGCCATACTTGCTTGATATCTCTTTGCCTTGCTCCTAGTGATTGGTCCACTTGCTAGCTTCAAGGGATCCTTTCTTGCATCATTATCCCCCTCTTCAAAAAGATTTATCCTCAAATCTACATCATCAAAAGGAGAAAGATCACTTACATTGAAAGTAGCACTAACATTATACATACCTGGTAAGTCAATCTTGTAGGCATTGTCATTAATCTTCTCCAGCACTTGGAATGGGCCATCTCCCCTTGCTTGCAACTTGTTCTTCCTTTGGTTAGGAAACCTCTCTTTTCAAAAATGCACCCAAACCCAATCTCCTACTTGAAACTTAATCTCACGTCTCCCTCTATTTGCAGAATCAACATATCTCTTCTTCCTTTTCTCAATATTCACCCTTTCTTTCTCATGCATCTCTTTCACCAATTTAGCTTTCTTCTCACCATCTAAACTAACAAGCTCATGAGAAGGTAAAGAAACAAGATCCAAAATTGTTAGTGGGTTAAAACCATAAACAAGCTCAAAAGGTGAATATCCTGTAGAAGAATGAATAGCACGATTATAAGCAAACTCAATAAATGGCAAACAATCTTCCCAAGAACTCAAATTCTTACCCACTAAAGCTCTCAACATGGTACCTAAAGTTCTGTTTACTACTTCTGTTTGTCCATCCGTTTGAGAATGACAAGTGGTGGAAAATAACAACTTGGTACCTAACTTTCCCCAAAGCACACGCCAAAAGTGAGACAAAAACTTGGTGTCTCTATCAGAAACTATGGATTTTGGTATCTCATGAATTCGAACCACATCCCTAAAGAAGAGTTCGGCCACTAAACTAGCATAATCACTCTTATGACATGGGATAAAGTGTGCCATCTTACTAAACCTATCAACAACCACAAATATGCTATCTCTCCCCCTCTTAGTCCTTGGTAATCCTAAAACAAAGTCCATACTAATGTCCATCCAAGGAGAACTAGGAACGGGTAATGACATATACAAACCATGAGGCATAGACTTAGACTTAGCTTGCCTAGAAGCCAAACAAGCCTTACAAATCCGAATTACATTCCTTTTCATATTCGGCCAATAAAAGTGTTCAGTCAGCATGTCTAAAGTCTTATCAATTCCAAAATGCCCCATCAAACCCCCACAATGTGATTCTAATACTAGCAAATCTCTCATAGAACATCTAGGCATGCATAATTTCGAACCCTTAAACAAAAACCCATCATGTCTATAGAAAGAATTAAAAGCACCATGCTCACAAGCATCATAAACATTGCCGAAATCAGAATCACCAACATATAAGTCCTTTATACATTCAAATCCAAGCAATTTAGTACTCAAAACATTAAGTAAAGCGTACCTCCTTGAAAGTGCATCTACCACTACATTGTCTTTACCTTGCTTGTATTTAATCACATAAGGAAACTTCTCAATCTTCACAACCCATTTTGCATGTCTTTTATTCATCTTGCCTTGCCCTCTCAAATGTTTCAATGATTCATGGTCCGAATGGATCATGAATTCCTTGGGCAGCAAATAATGCTCCCATAATTCCAATGCTCTCACCAAAGCATATAGCTCCTTGTCATAAGTTGAATAATTCAGCTTTGCTCCATTAAGCTTTTCACTAAAGTATGCAATGGGCTTCTTCTCTTGCATCAAAACAGCTCCAATACCTACACCAGAAGCATCACATTCAATTTCAAAAGTAGAATCAAAGTTAGGTAAAGCTAAAATGGGTGTAGTAGAAAGCTTCTCTTTCAAAGCATCAAATGCTTCTTGTTGCTCCTTGCCCCAATCGAATCCCACTTCTTTCTTGATTATGCTAGTCAAGGGGGCTGCCAATGTAGAGAAATTAGGGACAAATCTCCTATAGAAGCTTGCCAATCCATGAAAACTCCTCACTTCTATCACACTTGAAGGATTTGGTGATGCAAGAAAGGATCCCTTAAAGCTAGCAAGTGGACCAATCAGTAGGAGCAAGGCAAAGAGATATCAAGCTAGTATGGCTTTGCATATTCAAGAAGAGATTTCCAAAGAGCTTCAAGAATTATCATTCAAGAAGATGGAGATAGAGCTTGAAGAAGGCACACTAAAGTTGATTATGATGCTTAGTGTGGAAGCTAAAGGCTAGCTAAAGAATGAAGTTTAATTCTTGAACTAACTCTTCCATTGTGTTGAATTCTGTGTTCGAAATAGCTTTATTCTTCAATCTTCTCTCTATCTTCAAGGCCTTTTGAACTAACTCTTCCATTGTGTTGAATTCATACATCTCCAATTCATTGGCTATGTTCAAATTCAATCCCCTAAGAAATCGTGACATCTTCTTGTCTTCATCATCATCAATATTTGCCCTAGCCATGATCATCTCCATCTCTTTGTGGTACTCTTCCACACTTCTTCCTCCTTGAACTAGTCTTGCTAGTCGATTGTACAAATCCCGAATGTAGTGAGATGGTACAAATCGGCTTCTCATTAGTTCTTTCAAGGTTGACCATTCATGAATAGGCCTCATACCTTTCCCTCTTCTATTAGCTTTCAATTGATCCCACCAAAAGGTAGCATACCCTTTGAACTCTACAGCTGCCAAAACTGATTTCTTCTCTTCGGTGTAGTTATGGCATTTGAAAATCTGCTCAACTTTCCTCTCCCATTCTATGAACTCCTCTGCATTGTTCTTCCCTTCAAAGGAAGGAATATTCATCTTGATGGAAGTAAGGTCACCATCAGTGGTAGGTTGATTTCCACCTTCATCGTCATCTTCTACCCTTTCGGCTGCTTCTAGGGCTTCAAGATTTCCTTGCCCTTCTCTCCTAAGCACTCTTCTAGCTCGCATTATGGGATTTGGATGTGCGGCCGGCTGCCCTTGTTACACTTGAGATATGCTGATTCTGCAAATAGAGGGAGACATGAGATGAAGTTTCAATTAGGAGATTGGGTTTGGGTGCATTTTTGAAAAGAGAGGTTTCCTAACCAAAGGAAGAACAAGTTGCAAGCAAGGGGAGATGGCCCATTCCAAGTGCTGGAGAAGATTAATGACAATGCCTACAAGATCGACTTACCAGGTACGTATAACATTTGTGCTACTTTCAATGTAAGTGATCTTTCTCCTTTTGATGATGCAGATTTGAGGACAAATCTTTTTGAAGAGGGGGAGAATGATGCAAGAAAGGATCCCTTGAAGCTAGCAAGTGGACCAATCACTAGGAGCAAGGCAAAGAGATATCAAGCTAGTATGGCTTTGCATATTCAAGAAGAGATTTCCAAAGAGCTTCAAGAATTATCATTCAAGAAGATGGAGATAGAGCTTGAAGAAGGCACACCAAAGCTGATTATGATGCTTAGTGTGGAAGCTAAAGGCTAGGTAAAGAAAGGTCCAACGTGCAAGAAAGGTCCATGGGGGTTCATATAAAGCCTTGGGAAGTAATTTAAGGCCCATGGACAGCCCAAATAGTGTGGGGCGTTTCTTATGTTGAAGGAATTAGTTTGGTTGTTTCCATACTTTATATTTTCCTTAGTGGATTAGGATTTTATTTCCATACTTAATGTTTTCCTTATGCATTTAGGAATGTTTTCCTTATGCAATCAGGAATGTTTTCCTTATGCAATTAGGAATGTTTTCCTTATGCAATCAGGAATGTTTTCCTTATGCAATTAGGAATGTTTTCCTTATGCAATCTGGAATGTTTTCCTTAAGCAATTAGGAATGTTTTAGTCTTAATTTTCCATATGCAATTAGGAATTTTGTAACCCTTATTTAAGGGCACTATTAGGTCGAATTTGAGACAACAACAATTAATAAAAATTTTTGAATTCTTCTACAAGTTCTTCTTGTGAATTTTCGTGTGAGAGAGATTAGAGTGGATTCTTTAATTCTTTCTTTGCATCAAGAATTAGGTTTACTTATAAACAAGAGTTGTGGCATTTTCCTTCTTCTTACCAACTAAATCCTTCAATCATAGTGAGTTCGCATCTCTTTATAGGCGTTGGGTTCCTTAGGAGATGATTATCAAGTTTCAAGGAGTTCTCTACCATTGTTATACGTTGGGTTTGCTACCATCATTGGTAAGGGTCTGCATCATTTGGTATCAGAGCCTTGCTACAGGGTAATTTTTATCTACTTTGTCTTTCTAGGGTTTGTTAATTTAGGTCTTTTAAATTTCTGCATTTTAGGGTTCTTAGAGAGGCTAGTCTTTAATTTTTGAAAAAGAGTCATATATCAATTCTGATCAAGGCCGAATTGAAGGAGGGTATTCTTAGGGTGAAAATGAAACCTAGGAAAGGATTCTTGGAGAATTTCGAAACCAAGAATTAGGTTTCTTGAAAGAAAGCAAAAGCTAGAGTTTGTGTTCAAGTTTGATTTCGATTTGGTCTTGAGTGAATCTGGGGTTATGAATTAAGTCCAGATTTTGAAAAGTCCTTGGGAGTAAATTAAGTCCCGAATCAAGAGGATAGTGAGAGGAAGCAAAAAAAAAAAAGAAAAAAAAAGAGTACAAAACCACCTCAACAAAAATTGTTTGATATTCTTGCTATTTGGGTGCTAAGGATCAGATCTAGGTGGGTGAGAAGTAATAAAATTTTTTGGGCGAAAAATTTCACCTTTTGAGGGGCTTTTGGAATTCGAAAATCAGACCTTAATATTCATGTTATTTGAGTGTTATAGGTGGGAATTAGAGTCTAGAAGCTAGTGTTTTGGGTAGAATTGATTAGGTCCATAAAGCAGCTTGCCAAGTGTGGGTTGTTTTTAATTCTTTATATCCAAATTTGTCTTCTTTATTGTCTTCATTGTTTCTGATTTCTTTATCTAGCTTTTAATTCCATTACATTGCTAAGTATCATTTGTTTGTGTCTATACTTGGTTTTATATCGTGTAGTGCAAATTACCTTGCATTGCCTCCGGATACTTGTCTTGTTTTCTATCTAGTTCTAGGATTTAGGTTCTAGTTTCTTGAACGACTTGACAATTGTTGGTTGGTGAGCTTGGTTCTGAAGTGCAATCAAGGAAGACAAGAAAAGTGAGGTAATTCTAAACACTTCAGTGAATTTCGATTATTACTAATCTTGTTTCTTTGAGTTTGTTTATTTGTTAACATGGCTGGAAAAGGAGAAGAGACTAGCAAAGAAGGAGCTATGGCCGAAAGCTTGGCTAGGCTTAATGAGACTTTGGCAGCAATGCTTGGTCGAATGGAGATGATGGATACTAGATTGCAAGAGAATGCAGCACGACAAGCACAATAAATTCAGCAAATGCAACAAGGGCAGCCAGCCACACATCCAAATCCCATAATGCGACCTAGAAGAGTGCTTAGGAGAGAAGGGCAAGGAAATCTTGAATCCCTAGAAGCAGCCGAAAGGGTAGAAGATGAAGATGAAGGTGGAAATCAACCTACCACTGATGGTGACCTTACTTCCATCAAGATGAAGATTCCTTCCTTTGAAGGGAAGAACAATGCAGAAGAGTTCATAGAATGGGAGAGGAAAGTTGAGCAGATTTTGATACAAACCAAATATGGCAGCTTTGTGCCATTGAAGAAAAGCAATCTTACATCATCCAAATAGATTTAAAAGGAGTTCAAAAGCTCTTTTATGAGGCTGAAATACACTTGGGGCGTGCTACACTTCATATGGAGCAGATTTGGTGCAATTCAAGCAATATGGGCTTTGTGGAGCTTGATACAGCTTATAGGCCAAAGCTACACAAAGGGAAGCCTAAAGTGAAGATCAAAGTATGGAAATCACGTCCAAACACATGGGCATGCTTTCTTGGGCTTGTTCAGCAAGTTTTTTGGCATGTTTAGCAAGTTTTTAAGGCTGAACATGGCTGCACATGTTGGGCTTGTTTTTCCAATACATTAGGCCTTTTTTTGGACTTAATTAAGGCATGTTTAATATGGGCCCAAGGAAGTTACGAATTTCAGCAAGTGGAAGGCATCTTTTTGTCACATGGGATGTGGTCCCCTCATTCCTTAGTTAGTTAGGATATTATTTTATTTTCCATATCTTTTAGGATTTGATAGTATTTAGTCTTTCCAAATCTATTTTGGATTTGTTTTATTAGATTTGGATAGGATTTAGATTACTTATCTGATTTAGATTCAGATTTACTTTATGTTTTCCTTAGTGGATTAGGATTACTTTATATTTTCCTTAGTGGATTAGGATTACTTTATATTTTTCCTTATGCAATTAGGAATGTTTTCCATTTTCCTTATGCAATTAGGAATGTTTTTCTTATGCAATTAGGAATTTTGTAACCCTTATTTAAGGGCACTATTAGGCAGAATTTGAGATACAACAATTAATAAAAATTTTTGAATTCTTCTACAAGTTATTCTTGTGAATTTTCGTGTGAGAGAGATTAGAGTGGATTCTTTAATTCTTTCTTTGCATCAAGAATTAGGTTTACTTATCAACAAGAGTTGTGGCGTTTTCCTTCTTCTTACCAACTAAATCCTTCAATCATAGTGAGTTCGCGTCTCTTTATAGGCGTTGGCTTCCTTAGGAGGTGATTATCAAGTTTCAAGGAGTTCTCTACCATTGTTATACGTTGGGTTTGCTGCCATCATTGCTAAGGGTCCGCGTCACATTTATTTGTTTGCTTACTTTCTTTTGACTCTCGGCCTCTTTTCCCTTTCTACACTCACTTACTTTATTATTTTCTCTCTCCCTACACTTAGAATTACCCTTGGGTGTTGAAGAAACATCATTGGCCGAATTTGAACCCACTTGGTTCATGTTGGTCGAAACTTCTTTCTCCCTCTCTAGCATCCTCTTCTGATCTTCATACACCTCTTGAGGTGATAATGGTGCTAGAACAACCTTCTTTCCTTCATAAGTAAAGGTATACTTATTAGAAAAGCCATAATGTTGTGCCCTTCTATCATGCTGCCATGGACTTCCTAATAGCAAATGTCCAGCTTGCATTGGCACTACATCACACAAAACCTCATCTTTATACCACCCAATGGAGAATGGTACCTTGACTTGCTTCAACACTTTTACTTCCCCAGAGTCATTGAACCATTGCAACTTGTAAGGATTGGGATGTTTAAAACAAGTTAACCCCAATTTATCCACCATTGTAATACTAGCAGCATTAGTACAACTTCCACCATCAATGATAAGTGTACAAACCTTACCATTCACCAAACACCTAGAGTGGAAAAGATTCTCCCTTTGATCCAAGCCTTCTTCCTTGACTTGAATATTCAAGGCTCTTCTAGTAACAAGCATCTCTCCATGTTCAGCATTCAAGACTTGATTCTCCCAAGCCTCTTCATCATATTCGGCCCTATCACCACATTCGGCCTCCTCTTCTTCTTCATGTTCAGATTCTGATTCAATTTCCCCTTCATGGGTAGCAATCATCACCCTCTTATTCGGACATTGAGAAACAATGTGTCCACTTCCCAAACACTTGTAGCATTTAATTTCCCTACTTGGAGTAGGTCTAGAAGGTGTTTCCTTGGCTGTTTTTGCATCCCCATCATTCGGCTTCTTGAAATTAGGATTGTAGGAAGAATTCTTTTGGAAAGAACCCTTGTAATCCCCTTTGTAGGAACCTCTACTTGAACTTGAACCCTTGAAGTTTGAAAATTTTCCACTAGCTTTAGAGTAGCCAGTTTTCGAAATAGCTTTATTCTTCAATCTTCTCTCTATCTTCAAGGCCTTTTGAACTAACTCTTCCATTGTGTTGAATTCATACATCTCCAATTCATTGGCTATGTTCAAATTCAATCCCCTAAGAAATCGTGACATCTTCTTGTCTTCATCATCATCAATATTTGCCCTAGCCATGATCATCTCCATCTCTTTGTGGTACTCTTCCACACTTCTTCCTCCTTGAACTAGTCTTGCTAGTCGATTGTACAAATCCTGAATGTAGTGAGATGGTACAAATCGGCTTCTCATTAGTTCTTTCAAGGTTGACCATTCAGGAATAGGCCTCATACCTTTCCCTCTTCTATTAGCTTTCAATTGATCCCACCAAAAGGTAGCATACCCTTTGAACTCTACGGCTGCCAAAACTGATTTCTTCTCTTCTGTGTAGTTATGGCATTCGAAAATCTGCTCAACTTTCCTCTCCCATTCTATGAACTCCTCTGCATTGTTCATCCCTTCAAAGGAAGGAATCTTCATCTTGATGGAAGTAAGGTCACCATCAGTGGTAGGTTGATTTCCACCTTCATCTTCATCTTCTACCCTTTCAGCTGCTTCTAGGGCTTCAAGATTTCCTTGCCCTTCTCTCCTAAGCACTCTTCTAGCTCGCATTATGGGATTTGGATGTGCGGCCGGCTGCCCTTGTTACACTTGAGATATGCTGATTCTGCAAATAGGAGACGTGAGATGAAGTTTCAATTAGGAGATTGGGTTTGGGTGCATTTTCGAAAAGAGAGGTTTCCTAACCAAAGGAAGAACAAGTTGCAAGCAAGGGGAGATGGCCCATTCCAAGTGCTGGAGAAGATTAATGACAATGCCTACAAGATCGACTTACCAGGTACGTATAACGTTTGTGCTACTTTCAATGTAAGTGATCTTTCTCCTTTTGATGATGCAGATTTGAGGACAAATCTTTTTGAAGAGGGGGAGAATGATGCAAGAAAGGATCCCTTGAAGCTAGCAAGTGGACCAATCACTAGGAGCAAGGCAAAGAGATATCAAGCTAGTATGGCTTTGCATATTCAAGAAGAGATTTCCAAAGAGCTTCAAGAATTATCATTCAAGAAGATGGAGATAGAGCTTGAAGAAGGCACACCAAAGCTGATTATGATGCTTAGTGTGGAAGCTAAAGGCTAGGTAAAGAAAGGTCCAATGTGCAAGAAAGGTCCATGGGGGTTCATATAAAGCCTTGGGAAGTAATTTAAGGCCCATGGACATCCCAAATAGTGTGGGGCATTTCTTATATTGAAGGGATTAGTTTGATTGTTTCCATACTTTATATTTTAATGACGCGGACCCTTAGCAACGATGGCAGCAAACCCAACGTATAACAATGGTAGAGAACTCCTTGAAACTTGATAATCACCTCCTAAGTGTAAAAGAAGTAGGCACCAACCATTTTTTAGTAAAAAATGGAGGTGCCTAATTGTCAAAAATGAAGGTGCCTAATTTAGGACATTGTCAAAAGTGGAGGTGCCTAATTTGGGGAATTGTCAAAGTAAAAAATGGAGATGCCTAATTTAGGTAATTGTCAAAATGGATGTGCCTAATTTATTGACTAATTTCACCAACCCATGTTTTTGAAGCCTATATAAACCCATCTCCCTCATTTGGAGAATACACCTTAAATTGAAGAAGTAAAGAGAAGAGAGTGTCTTTGAGAGAATTTTGTGAGGAAAAATTCTTGTTCATAATTGAGTGAGGGTTGTGAGTGTTTGTAAATACATTGTATTTTTCTCCTTAATATAAGTCTGCAGCAGCTCCGGAGACGTAGGCATAATTGGTCGAACTCCGTTATCAAATTCTGTGTTAATATTCCGCATTTATTTTCGCTCTCCTACTAATCTGGTTTAAGGGAATAGAGTGTTAATCACCATAATTTTCCAACAACTAGTATCAGAGCTTTGGGTGATAAATTCTGTCAATTTTTGCAAGATTACTATTCACATGAATAGTGAATTTCATGAATAGTGAAATTCTATCGGCAGTTCTGATTTGTCGACAAAGGTGTCCTAGTACACAGTGATTTGCAGGAACAGTCAGAAACGATCCAAAGGAGTCCAGATTTGAGTGGGAGCGATGGCTGCAGATGAAGGAAAAGTGAGAATTGAAAAGTTCGACGGTGCGGACTTTGGCTTCTGGAAGATGCAGATTGAAGATTATCTGTACTAGAAAAAGTTATATCAACCTCTCTCAGGAATAAAGCCAGAAGGCATGAAAGATGAAGAATGGAATCTTCTCGACAGACAAGCCCTTGGTGTTATTCGATTGACATTATCACGAAATGTTGCTTTCAACATCGCCAAAGAAAAGACCACAGCAGGTCTAATGGCGGCTCTCTCCAACATGTATGAAAAGCCATCAGCTTCAAACAAAGTTCATTTGATGAAGCGGTTATTCAATTTGCAAATGGCAGAAGGGGCATCAGTGGCCCAACATCTGAATGAATTCAACACAATCACAACCCAGTTGAGTTCAGTAGAAATTGAATTTGATGCTGAAATTTGGGCTTTAATTCTCTTATCATCTCTACCAGATAGTTGGAATGCTACCGTTACAGCGGTCAGCAGCTCATCGGGAAAAACCAAATTAAAATTCGATGATGTTCGGGATCTGGTGTTGAGTGAAGAAATTTGACGAAGAGAATTGGGTGAAACATCTACCTCTTTAGCTTTACACATAGAATCAAGAGGGAGAACTTTAGAAAAAAGTTCAAATCATGGCAGATCAAAATCTAGAAGAGACAAATCTAGATCGGGGAAGAAAGATTTCAAGTGTTATAACTGCGGCAAGAAGGGTCATTTTAAGAAAGATTGTCGAGCACCAAAGAAAGATAGCGGTGCACAGGGATCTGCAAATGTGACCGAGGAAGCAGGTGATGCCATGATTCTAAGTGTCAACAGTCCAATTGAATCATGGATTTTAGATTCTGGGGCATCTTTTCACGCCACTCCATGCCAAGAAATCATGGACAACTATGTCAGTGGTGATTTCGGGAAGGTTCATCTAGCTGATGATGAAACCTTAAAGATCGTAGGAAAAGGGGATGTCCGATTAAAGTTGTCAAATGGGAATACCTGGAAGCTGCAAGGAGTAAGACATATTCCTGGTCTTAAAAGGAATTTGCTCTCTGTAGGACAACTTGATGAAGATGGTGATGGTACAACCTTCAAAAGCGGTGAATGGAAGATTACCAAAGGAGCACTTGTCATTGCTCGTGGTAAGAAAACTGGCACTCTCTATGTAACCTCAAACTTAGAGAATGTTATTTCAGTAGCAGAAGCAGATGAAAAATCAAACCTATGGCACCAAAGGCTTGGCCATATGAGCGAGAAAGGGATGAAGACGCTTTTGTCAAAAGAAAAGTTGCCGGAACTGAAAAGTATCAATGTCGGCCTATGTGAAGATTGTATCTTTGGAAAACAAAATAAGGTCAGTTTTTCAAAGATTGGCAAGACACCCAAGGCAGAAAAATTAGAGTTGGTCCATACCGATGTATGGGGACCGTCTCCAATTCCATCTCTTGCAGGCTCATTGTATTACGTCACATTCATTGACGATTCAACAAGAAAGGTATGGGTGTATTTTCTGAAGAAGAAATCAGAAGTCTTTAATACATTCAGAAAATGGAAGGCCATGGTAGAAAATGAAACTGGTTTGAAAGTCAAACGATTGAGGTCTGACAATGGAGGAGAGTACAGAGATAGAAGATTCAGAGAATTTTGTGCAAACAGCGGAATCAAGATGGAGAAAACAGTTCCCATGACACCGCAACAGAATGGCATAGCTGAGCGTATGAACAGAACTCTGAATGAACGTGCCAGAAGCATGAGGATACATGCTGACTTGCCCAAGAATTTATGGGCTGAAGCTGTCAACACCGCTGCCTACCTAATCAACCGTGGGCCTTCAATACCTCTGGATGGTGGAATACCAGAGGAAGCATGGAGCAAAAAAGAGGTAAACCTTTCACACATAAGAGTGTTTGGTTGTATCTCTTACATACATATAGATTCTGCTGGAAGAAGTAAATTGGATGCCAAGTCAAACAAATGTGTCTTTGTTGGATATGGTGATGATGAGTTCGGTTACCGATTTTGGGATTATGAAAATCACAAGATCATTAGAAGCCGGGATGTCATATTCAATGAGAATGTGATGTACAAAGACAGATTAAATGCATAATCAAATAGCTCCAAGATAGATGTTGAAAATAAGGAATTTGCTGAGTTCGAGGATATTTCTGGAAATGATGTTCAGAATAGTCCTGAAGTAGAGGAGCCAAGCACTCCGGAATTGAGGCGCTCCTCCAGAATTACAAGACCAATCCAATGTTACTCGCCTTCTTTGCATTACTTGTTGCTGACAGACAATGGTGAACCAGAGTGCTACGATGAAGCAATACAAGTGGAGGATTCAATCAAGTGGGAGTCTGCCATGAAAGATGAGATGGACTCACTCATGTCAAATCATACATGGGAATTAGCTGAACTACCATAAGGCAAGAAAGCACTCCACAACAAGTGGATTTATAGGATCAAAGAAGAGCATGATGGAAGTAAATGCTACAAAGCAAGATTGGTTGTAAAAGGTTTTCAACAAAAGGAAGGTATTGACTATACTGAAATTTTCTCTCCAATCGTGAAGCTTACGACAATCAGATTGGTATTGAAAATTGTAGCCACAAAAAATTTACATCTTGAACAATTAGATGTAAAGACAACATTCCTTCATGGAGATTTGGAGGAAGAGATCTATATGAAGCAACCAGAAGGCTTCATTAAGGCAGACAAGAAAAATCTAGTGTGCAGGTTAAAGAAGAGTTTGTATGGTCTGAAACAAGCTCCTAGACAGTGGTACAGAAAGTTTGATAGTTTTATGGGTAGCAGCGGTTTCACAAGATGTCAAGCAGATCATTGTTGCTACATCAAGAAGTTTGACAATAGCTTTATTATTTTATTGTTATACGTCGATGATATGCTCGTTGCAGGTTCAGACATGCAAGAGATTAAAAATTTAAAGCAAGAATTGTCAAAACAGTTGGCAATGAAAGATCTGGGCACCGCAAAGCAGATTCTTGGAATGAGGATCAAGAGAGACATGAAGCAAGAAAATAATGTCTTGTATTGTGACAGTCAAAGTGCCATACATCTAGCAAAGAATCCGTCTTTTCATGCCAGAACAAAGCACATACAGTTGTAGTATCACTTTATCAGGTCACTTCTGGAAGATGGGATTTTGAAACTTGAGAAGATTAGTGGAACTCAAAATCCGGCAGACATGTTGACGAAGACGGTGACTATTGATAAACTGAAGCTGTGCTCAGCTTCAGTTGGCCTACACTAGTATCAAGGTCGTAGAAGAGCTGTTGCATTGATCAAGATGTGAAGACACATTGAAATCGGTCTTCAAGTGGGAGATTGTCAAAGAAGTAGGCACCAACCATTTTTTAGTAAAAAATGGAGGTGCCTAATTGTCAAAAATGAAGGTGCCTAATTTAGGACATTGTCAAAAGTGGAGGTGCCTAATTTGGGGAATTGTCAAAGTAAAAAATGGAGGTGCCTAATTTATTGACTAATTTCACCAACCCATGTTTTTGAAGCCTATATAAACCCATCTCCCTCATTTGGAGAATACACCTTAAATTGAAGAAGTAAAGAGAAGAGAATGTCTTTGAGAGAATTTTGTGAGGAAAAATTCTTGTTCATAATTGAGTGAGGGTTGTGAGTGTTTGTAAATACATTGTATTTTTCTCCTTAATATAAGTCTGCAGCAGCTCCGGAGACGTAGGCATAATTGGTCGAACTCCGTTATCAAATTCTGTGTTAATATTCCGCATTTATTTTCGCTCTCCTACTAATCTGGTTTAAGGGAATAGAGTGTTAATCACCATAATTTTCCAACACTAAGGAACCCAATGCCTATAAAGAGATGCGAACTCACTATGATTGAAGGATTTAGTTGGTAAGAAGAAGGAAAACGCCACAACTCTTGTTGATAAGTAAACCTAATTCTTGATGCAAAGAAAGAATTGAAGAATCCACTCTAATCTCTCTCACACAAAAATTCACAAGAAGAACTTGTATAAGAATTCAAAAATTTTTATTAATTGTTGTTGTCTCAAATTCGGCCTAATAGTGCCCTTAAAAAATTCCTAATTGCATATGGAAAATTAAGACTAAAACATTCCTAATTGCATAAGGAAAACATTCCTAATTGCATAAGGAAAACATTAAGTATGGAAACAAAATCCTAATCCACTAAGGAAAATATAAAGTATGGAAACAACCAAACTAATCCCTTCAACATAAGAAACGCCGCACACTATTTGGGCTATCCATGGGCCTTAAATTACTTCCCAAGGCTTTATATGAACCCCCATGGACCTTTCTTGCATGTTGGACCTTTCTTTAGCTAGCCTTTAGCTTCCACACTAAGCATCATAATCAGCTTTGGTGTGCCTTCTTCAAGCTCTATCTCCATCTTCTTGAATGATAATTCTTGAAGCTTTTTGGAAATCTCTTCTTGAATATGCAAAGCCATACTAGCTTGATATCTCTTTGCCTTGCTCCTAGTGATTGGTCCACTTGCTAGCTTCAAGGGATCCTTTCTTGCATCAATTATTCAAGAAGATGGAGATAGAGCTTGAAGAAGGCACACCAAAGCTGATTATGATGCTTAGTGTGGAAGCTAAAGGCTAGCTAAAGAAAGGTCTAACGTGCAAGAAAGGTCCATGGGGGTTCATATAAAGCCTTGGGAAGTAATTTAAGGCCCATGGACAGCCCAAATAGTTTGGGGCGTTTCTTATGTTGAAGGGATTAGTTTGGTTATTTCCATACTTTATATTTTCCTTAGTGGATTAGGATTTTGTTTCCATACTTAATGTTTTCCTTATGCAATTAGGAATGTTTTCCTTATGCAATAAGGAATGTTTTAGTCTTAATTTTCCATATGCAATTAGGAATTTTGTAACCCTTATTTAAGGGCACTATTAGGCCGAATTTCACATACAATAATTAATAAAAATTTTTGAATTCTTCTACAAGTTCTTCTTGTGAATTTTCGTGTGAGAGAGATTAGAGTGGATTCTTTAATTCTTTCTTTGCATCAAGAATTAGGTTTACTTATCAACAAGAGTTATGGAATTTTCCTTCTTCTTACCAACTAAATCCTTCAATCATAGTGAGTTCACGTCTCTTTATAGGTGTTGGGTTCCGTAGGAGGTGATTACAAGTTTCAAGGAGTTCTCTACCATTGTTATACGTTGGGTTTGCCGCCATTGTTGCTAAGGGTCCGCGTCATTTGGTATCAGAGCCTTGCTACAAGGTAATTTTTATCTACTTTGTCTTTTTAGGGTTTGTTAATTTAGGTCTTTTAAATTTCTGCATTTTAGGGTTCTTAGAGAGTGTAGTCTTTAATTTTTGAAAAAGAGTCATATATCAATTCTGATCAAGGCCGAATTGAAGGAGGGTATTCTTAGGGTGAAAACGAAACCTAGGAAAGGATTCTTGGAGAATTTCAAAACCAAGATTAGGGTTCTTGAAAGAAAGCAAAAGCTAGAGTTTGTGTTCAAGTTTGATTTCTATTTGGTCTTGAGTGAATATGGGGTTGCGAATTAAGTCCAGATTTCAAAAAGTCCTTGGGAGTAAATTAAGTCCCGAATCAAGGGGATAGTGAGAGGAAGCAAAAAAAAAAAAAAGAGTACAAAACCACCTCAACAAAAATTGTTTGATATTCTTGCTATTTGGGTGCTAAGGATCAAATCTAGGTGGGTGAGAAGTAATAAAATTTTTGGGCAAAAAATTTCACCTTTTGAGGGGCTTTTGGAATTTGAAAATCAGACCTTAATATTCATATTATTTGAGTGTTTTAGGTGGGAAGCTAGCATTTTGGATAGAATTGATTAGGTCCATAAAGCAGCTTGCCAAGTGTGGGTTGTTTTTGATTCATTATATCCAAATTTGTCTTATTTATTGGCTTCATTGTTTCTGATTTCTTTATCTAGCTTTTAATTCTATTACATTACTAAGTATCATTTTCTTGTGTCGATACTTGGTTCTATATCGTGTAGTGCAAATTACCTTGCATTGCCTCTGGATACTTGTCTTGTTTTCTATCTAGTTCTAGGATTTAGGTTCTAGTTTCTTGAACGACTTGACAATCATTGGTTGGTGAGCTTGGTTCTGAAGTGCAATCAAGGAAGACAAGAAAAGTGAGGTAATTCTAAACACTTGAGTGAATTTCGATTATTACTAATCTTGTTTCTTTGAGTTTGTTTGTTTGTTAACATGGCTGGAAAAGGAGAAGAGACTAGCAAAGAAGGAGCTATGGCCGAAAGCTTGGCTAGGCTTAATGAGACTTTGGCAGCAATGCTTGGTCGAATGGAGATGATGGATACTAGATTGCAAGAGAATGCAGCACGACAAGCACAATAAATTCAGCAAGTGCAACAAGGGCAGCCAGCCACACATCCAAATCCCATAATGCGAGCTAGAAGAGTGCTTAGGAGAGAAGGGCAAGGAAATCTTGAAGCCCTAGAAGCAGCCGAAAGGGTAGAAGATGAAGATGAAGGTGGAAATCAACCTACCACTGATGGTGACCTTACTTCCATCAAGATGAAGATTCCTTCCTTTGAAGGGAAGAACAATGCAGAAGAGTTCATAGAATGGGAGAGGAAGGTTGAGCAGATTTTTGAATGCCATAACTACATCAAAGAGAAGAAATCAGTTTTGGGAGCCGTAGAGTTCAAAGGGTATGCTACCTTTTGGTGGGATCAATTGAAAGCTAATAGAAGAGGGAAAGGTATGAGGCCTATTCCTGAATGGTCAACCTTTAAAGAACTAATGAGAAGCTGATTTGTACCATCTCACTACATTCGGGATTTGTACAATCGACTAGCAAGACTAGTTCAAGGTGGAAGAAGTGTGGAAGAGTACCACAAAGAGATGGAGATGATCATGGCTAGGGCAAATATTGATGAAGATGTCACAATTTCTTGGGGGATTGAATTTGAACATAGCCAATGAATTGGAGATGTATGAATTCAACATAATGGAAGAGTTAGTTCAAAAGGCCATGAAGATAGAGAGAAGATTGAAGAATAAAGCTATTTTGAAAACTAGCTACTCTAAAGCTAGTGGAAATTTTTCAAAATTCAAGGGTTCAAGTTCGAGTGGAGGTTCCTACAAAGGGGATTACAAGGGTTCTTTCCAAAAGAATTCTTCCTACAATCCTAATTTCAAGAAGCCGAATGATGGGGATGCAAAAACAGCCAAGGAAACACCTTCTAGACCTACTCCAAGTAGGAAAATTAAATGCGACAAGTGTTTGGGAAGTGGACACATTGCTTCTCAATGTCCGAATAAGAGGGTGATGATTGCTACCCATGAAGGGGAAATTGAATCAGAATCTGAACATGAAGAAGAAGAGGAGGCCGAATGTGGTGATAGGGCAGAATATGATGAAGAGGCTTGGGAGAATCAAGTATTGAATGCTGAACATGGAAAGATGCTTGTTACTAGAAGAGCCTTGAATATTCAAGTCGAGGAAGAAGGCTTGGATCAAAGGGAGAATCTTTTCCACTCTAAGTGTTTAGTGAATGGTAAGGTTTGTACACTTATCATTGATGGTGGAAGTTGTACCAATGCTGCTAGTACTACAATGGTGGTTAAATTGGTGTTTGCTTGTTTTAAACATCCCAATCCTTACAAGTTGCAATGGTTCAATGACGCTGGGGAAGTAAAAGTATTGAAGCAAGTCAAGGTACCATTCTCCATTGGGTGGTATAAAGATGAGGTTTTGTGTGATGTAGTGCCGATGCAAGCTGGACATTTGCTATTAGGAAGACCATGGCAGCATGATAGAAGGGCACAATATGATGGCTTTTCTAATAAGTATACCTTTACTTATGAAGGAAAGAAGGTTGTTCAAGCACCATTATCACCTCAAGAGGTGTATGAAGATCAAAAGAGGATGCTAGAGAGGGAGAAAGAAGTTTCGGCCAGCAAGAACCAAGGTGTAACACCCCCATACTCTATATAAGTACTATACATATACCTTGTATACATGCAGTATGTATATAAAATATAAGAATGTCACTTTTCATTTCAGATTAAAAACCTTCACTCTAGTTCCAAACCATAGTACATTTTATTTAAAGAACATTTACAAACTCATTATACTTTTGATGATATTACATACATATAATAATCTTGTTTTTACCAAAATTCACTTATACATATGAATACATTTTTATCAAAATACAACATAATTAAATTGTACATGTATGCACCACCTTCTAGTTGGTCTCGAAATACTCTTAACCTTCTCGTGGCATAACGACTTGACTTCAAATCAACCACCTACTCACCACACAACCGCGCTAAGCTCGAAAGCTTAGTAGTACAAATAAATATTATAAACATACATTACAGAAAATCATACTCATATGTTAACTTCATGTATCATTATTTTCTTATCATGTTTTCCCATTTCAATTACATTTTTCATATATTTTTACTAATCTCATAATTATATACATATACACATATATTATTAACACTACCCACAATTCCATAACTTATTAGAACATTCATAAAATAATACTCACAATGTCCACATCCATATACATATTACATGTCATATTATACTTTCAGAATCTCATCTTTCAACATAGCTTCTCAGGCCATATTTCTTTTTTAATAATTTACTTATGTATTGTAAACATAACATACTTCATAACATTACATTCCATTACTTTATTCAATTATTTCACCATTCATAAAACACATTGAAACAAAGACAAGAATGGGCCCAAAAGACACTAATATGTCATTCAACTTTCAGAGTTAATGTTTTGGTTCAATTATCACATTTATCATTATCATTATCCCAACTAGGCTTCAAGGATTAGGTTCAACCAAGCTTCAAGGGGAATAAAGCATGCTAAATATCAACCCAACTTGGCTTCAAGAACCAAACCCAACCTAGCTTCAAGGGTTGTAACATCTCAACTAGGCTTCAAGGACTAGACCCAACCAAGCTTCAAGGGGAGTGAAGCATGCTAAACTTCAACCCAACTTGGCTTCAAGGATCAAGCCCAACCTAGCTTCAAGAGATTGTTACCATTAGGCATGCCACCAACAACAAAACTCTAAAAATGGAATAACATATTAGACACACAATTCATTCATTATTTCATTATCAATTTCATTCTCATTTTCTTATCATCATTTAGGCATCCATGCCTCAATAATCTCATTTGCATCATTATAGCCAACAACAATGGCTTCACATCTCATCAATAGAGTACACATAACCAATTGTATTGGACATACATTTTGAATTCATCATCATCTAAGCAAACATGCCCCATTTATTTCATTTGAATCATTATAGCCAACCACAATGGCATCACATTTCATCATTTCTCAATTCACATTAAAGCAATTCATCATTAAAGTATTCATCATAACCAATTGCATTGCACATACCTTTTGAATGATCATCATATCTTTCACACTATACAAATCATAACATTAATCAAATAGTAATAACAATATAGTAGATTACTTAACACATTTATAACCAAATGTGTTAAGTCTCAAAATCATGTAAAAGAATGCATCCATGTAAGTTTGTACTTACCTCAAGAGCAACTCACATCAATCTATACGCTTCCTCTTCCAAGAATTCTTCACATCTAGGTTAAGGCAACTCAACCTTTTCACAACCTAATCCAAAAGGAAGAATACACACTTACTTACAAATACACATGAATTCCAATACACTTATTCACCTATTAGTCTCATACTAGAATCATAGATCATAAATTACAAACCAAAACCCTTATCTAAGTCCCCACGGTCGTGGCCTCACAACCCCACGTCCATGGGTTAACAAACGAATCTGCCTACTTTTCTCTAACCCCCACGGTTGTGTCCCTCACTTGCCACGACCGTGGCATCCATTTTGCCTCTGTTTCGGACCAAACTCATGTATTTTATGTTCTTAACTTCAATAAACACAAACATATAGAAAATCCAAGATAGTAATTGATCAAACTCATAACATACATCAATTACCAATTAATCTAACACTTATATAACTTCAACATATCATAATAATAATCATTATATACATCATCTAAATACCAATTCAACATATATATATACTTCAATCTTTCATTATCATCATCTTCACACACTAACCATATCAAATATAGACACAATCAATAGAAATCAACACAAAGAAATGAACACTTACTTGAACTCTTTGCCCAATTTTCAATATCCACCTTCTATTCTCTTAAAGCTCTTAAGAATTTGATGTATATGCCACAAAATCACATCTCTCTCTCTCTCTCTCTCTCTCTCTCTCTCTCTCTCTCTCGTTCAAGAAGAAGAAGAAGAAGAAGGAAATAAAGAAAATTTTCTCTTTTCCCTTTCAAGCTTATCTTATATATATATATAATAATAATATAATTAAACAACTCTAAAAATTCTCCACCACAAGATTTACTCTTCTCTTTGACTTTCTTTTCTTCTTTTTCTCTTGTCATTATTATTATTATTATTACTTACTTACTTACTTACTTACTTTTCCTACACCAATATATACATCATGTATATGTGATGTATATGTTGTTATATGTATATCTCTTATCTATTGTATTTATATTTCCCATATTTTTCAAATACCATATATACATATCATCCTTCATATACATCTATCTCTTATAATATTTCCTTTTAATGAATTAATTATCTTCTTTTCTCTTTCCATTAAACATATACATTAAATCCAAATACAACAATAATTCCAACACTTTTAGGGTATACTTTGGGATATTACAATTCTCTCCCCTTAAATAATTTCGTCCTCGAAATTATCCAGTACTGTAACGATCCATTCTTAACAAAATACCATCTTAACTTCCATATGAAGTTAATGATATTATTAAGTTATTATGTCATCAGATCACATAACTTCTACTCTCCCCCTTAGAGTCAATCATCTTCTCTAAATTTCATAACTCATCATTATATATATTTATATATATTATTACTTTCTTAACCAAACATTCAAAATAACTCATTACATTCCCAATTAATTTATCTTTGTACAAGAATCAGATCATCTTATAATATACTTATACTTCGTCCAATTATTACATTCAAGATATTTTATTACTTCATCTCTTTATAAATATTCTCTTAACTTTAACCTTAAAAATCATTGATTTATATCTTAATATTGATTATCCCGTCATTACAATCACTTTCAGAATAGACATTTATCAAACCTTAATTGATAATAATATCCTTATTCTTCATACACTTAATTCCTTCTTTAGCATGCTTCTCACTTAACATAAATATTAGTACAATGCCTTTAAACTTACTTTACAGGTAATCAACCTTTTCCCTTTTATCATCATTTACAACTAATATAACTCAATTCATTCATGTCCATTCATTTGTCAGAATATTACATCATATACATTATCATTTAAATTTTATACTCTTAGTACAACTATACATATTAAATCTCAAAAATGATTCGCAACCTTAGCGAAATCTAGATCAATTGATCTATCTGACACAATATACCCACGTTTCAATATTGTTCGATTCAAACCAACAATTAACTTATTTAAACTTATCATTAGATTTCACAATATATATATGTATGACCTAATTCCATTAGATCAAACTTATATTCAAATTCTAATTTCTTCAAATCCATTTTTCAGCTTTTTGAAATTATGATTATTAATAACAAATCACTTCAAATTATCTTTCCATATACACATAGTTTATTTTCTATTATCTTAGTACAATTTCCACAAAATTCTCATGATCATCTCATACCATATTTATTACCCATAGTTCACTCACTTAAACCTTAAGTCCATCCACTTATTCACTTTATACCATAAACATATTCAGTATAACTTTCAATCACATTTTGTAATTTCTCCCATTTAACATCTCCTCACATTCATACCATTACTATTTTTACAATAATTACCTTTTTATCATGTTATCCATAAATCAAAACATTTTCACAGTTCTCTTTTCTTCCATACTTTCTATAATTATAAACAAATTTCTAACATAAAATGATAAAGTACAACTTTACCCATCATAACTCTTAACTATGATTCTAGAAACATAATTGTCAATCTCATCAAAACTGTACTACAGTCATGTTATCTCAATCCCAAATTTGTGGATAACAAAACTAACTGGCCAGATATACTAAACAAATCATATGGCCATAGGAGATTAATGATCACACCTGTGGCTTATAAATCAATATTGTTCCTCTATTATTCTGCTTCCAACCTTTCCAATTACAATGCTAAGTTTGTATCGCAAGGATTACATATTCATTCTCTAAACTTTTGCTACACCAAGAGTTAACACATTTCAACTCCATTTCAAACCAATTTACACTCGATTATATGATCATCATTAGCCTAATTCATGTTTCAACAATATTACTATTAACATCTCTTACGTATACATATTCGATCATATGCAAATCTTACAAAATTTCCATTTGTTACCCCATTTCTAATCTATCTCTTCTAAATATTTTTATACATTATACTTTTCCCTTTTTCCTTACAATCTCTTATTATACACATATACATAGAACATTTCCACATGTAAATACTTTGGGACTCAAAATATTATATGATCATCAAGTTCAGTGATTACCATAACAATTTCACTGTCCAATATTACTCGAATCCATTCCCACTCTCAATTCCGTCACATAGTTTATCTAGCTTTGCGCAGGTCAATACCTAATCTCTCTTAGGTCCACTAATACATGCAATATCATTCTCAATACCACTAGACCAGTAGTTATAACACATACACATTCATAGGTCACATTCATAATGTGACTTACTTTCCACATTTCTTACATAATACAATTACATTCATATCGAAAAACTCATCTCACATATCCTATACATGTATACACATAATCATGCAATTTTACTTAATTTCTTTTTTGCATACAATCTATACAAATCTAATGTTTATTACTTTTCATTGAACATTATCATTCTCATTCCTTTAACATGACTTAGGTTATTCATCAACTCAACAAATATATACACTCTAACCATAATAGTACTTCACATAAGTCTTAGTCACATTTCTAATGTGACATCTCTCTCACATTTGTTTTTAAAAACATTTAGTATACCCTTCATATCCATTTTCATCATTTCCAGTCAAATTACTTAAGTAACTCATTTTCACTTGCTTATTCGTTTTCCCTTTATTTCCAAAACATATTTTCGTATTATCAATCACATTATCCACTTCATAATACTTTCATGTACAATAATATTCATTCCACATAGCTCATATGTTTAATATACATTAAACTATTAATATCTAAATAATCCTCATCAAAATTCTATTAAAACTCTAAACTCTCAACTTGCTACTTTACCAAAACTTCAAATTACTAATCTCGTTTTCTTAATATCAACTTTAAAAGCATTATATATATATACCATAATGTAACATCAAAACATATCATTTTCACAATTATTAAAGCTCATTTCAAAAATTCAACTTTCACATATTACCACCATTAATATGAGCTTTATTAACACTTAAACATTTTACATTTCTAATATTAAAATCACAATGTTTGTATCAAACAATAATACAAACAACACCATTATATCTCCTTGCTTTAACCAACACCATCCCTTTTTAAAAAAAACCTGAACTTTACGTACCCAAAACCTTAAATTGTCACACTTTGTCTATACCAATCAACTCACTCAATATTCCACCATACTTTCTTCAATTTAATAACATATCTATCCATTTTAACATTCAAACAATATTTCCTCTCTCTAGCAATCCAAACATAAACTCTATTAGAAAGAGATCCAAACTTTAGAGAAATGAGTAACTACTTAAATCTTGATATATATATTTTTTTAAACTCATTTCCAACATTATTCTCCTATTCATTTCTTTATGACCTTTTCACAAGCACTCTTCCATAATTAAAAATTTCAAAATTTACTTTACTTAAGTAAACTTCAATTCCTTAATTTATAAATTAAACTTATATAAATTTTTCCATATCATTTCTTTCTCTAGCTTTACTTTCATGTAAAACCTCATTCACACACTATCATCCATCTCATATAATTCAGATATACTACAAATCACATAATGCCACATCCGAGACCAACCTAGGTGTTAATGCATATGCATGTATCACAATTTCATTTTTTTTTAAATTTTCCTCTTTTCATTTTAAATCTACTTAGGCCGAGAATCTCAAACCTAAGCTCTGATACCAAAATAATTGTAACACCCCCATACTCTATATAAGTACTATACATATACCTTGCATACATGCAGTACGTATATAAAATATAAGAATGCCACTTTTCATTTCAGATTAAAAACCTTCACTCTAGTTCCAAACCATAATACATTTTATTTAAAGAACATTTACAAACTCATTATACTTTTGATGATATTACATATATATAATAATCTTGTTTTTACCAAAATTCACTTATACATATGAATACATTTTTATCAAAATACAACATAATTAAATTGTACATGTATGCACCACCTTCTAGTTGGTCTCAAAATACTCTTAACCTTCTCGTGGCATAACGACTTGACTTCAAATCAACCACCTACTCACCTGCGCGATTTACACAACCGCGCTAAGCTCGAAAGCTTAGTAGTACAAATAAATATTATAAACATACATTACAGAAAATCATTCTCATATGTTAACTTCATGTATCATTATTTTCTTATCATGTTTTCCCATTTCAATTACACTTTTCATATATTTTTACTAATCGCATAAATATATACATATACACATATATTATTAACACAACCCACAATTCCATAACTTATTAGAACATTCATAAAATAATACTCACAATGTCCACTTCCATATACATATTACATGTCATATTATACTTTCAGAATCTCATCTTTCAACATAGCTTCTCAGGCCATATTTCTTTTTTAATAATTTACTTATGTATTGTAAACATAACATACTTCATAACATTACATTCCATTACTTTATTCAATTATTTCACCATTCATAAATCACACTGAAACAAAGACGAGCATGGGCTCAAAAGACACTAATATGCCATTCAACTTTCAGAGTTAATGTTTTGTTTCAATTATCACATTTATCATTATCATTATCCCAACTAGGCTTGAAGGATTAGGTTCAACCAAGCTTCAAGGGGAATAAAGCATGCTAAATATCAACCCAACTTGGCTTCAAGAACCAAACCCAACCTAGCTTCAAGGGTTGTAACATCTCAACTAGGCTTCAAGGACTAGACCCAACCAAGCTTTAAGGGGAGTTAAGCATGCTAAACTTCAACCCAACTTGGCTTCAAGGATCAAGCCCAACCTAGCTTCAAGAGATTGTTACCATTAGACATGCCACCAACAACAAAACTCTAAAAATGGAATAACATATTAGACACACAATTCATTCATTATTTCATTATCAATTTCATTCTCATTTTCTTATCATCATTTAGGCATCCATGCCTCAATCATCTCATTTGCATCATTATAGCCAACAACAATGGCTTCACATCTCATCAATAGAGTATACATAACCAATTGTATTGGACATACATTTTGAATTCATCATCATCTAGGCAAACATGCCCCATTTATTTCATTTGAATCATTATAGCCAACCACAATGGCATCACATTTCATCATTTCTCAATTCACATTAAAGCAATTCACCATTAAAGTATTCATCATAACCAATTGCATTGCACATACCTTTTAAATGATCATCATATCTTTCACACTATACAAATCATAACATTAATCAAATAGTAATAACAATATAATAGATTGCTTAACACATTTATAACCAAATGTGTTAAGTCTCAAAATCATGTAAAAGAACACATCCATGTAAGTTTGTACTTACCTCAAGAGCAACTCACATCAATCTATACACTTCCTCTTCCAAGAATTCTTCACATCTAGGTTAAGGCAACTCAACCTCTTCACAACCTAATCCAAAAGGAAGAATACACACTTACTTACAAATACACATGAATTCCAATACACTTATTCACCTATTAGTCTCATACTAGACTCATAGATCACAAATTACAAACCAAAACCCTTATCTAAGTCCCCACAGCCGTGGCCTCACAACCCCACGGCCGTGGGTTAACAAACGAATCTGCCCACTTTTCTCTAAACCCCCACGGTCATGTCCCTCACTTGCCACGACCGTGGCATCCATTTTGCCTCTGTTTCGGACCAAACTCATGTATTTTTTGTTTTTAACTTTGATAAGCACAAACATATAGAAAATCCAAGATAATAATTGATCAAACTCATAACATACATCAATTACCAATTAATCTAACACTTATATAACTTAAACATATCATAATAATAATCATTATATACATCATCTAAATACCAATTCAACATATATATATATACTTAAATCTTTTATTATCATCATCTTCACACACTAACCATATCAAATATAGACACAATCAATAGAAATCAACACAAAGAAATGAACACTTACTTGAATTCTTTGCCCAATCTTCAATATCCACCTTCAATTCTCTTAAAGCTCTTAAGAATTTGATGTATATGCCACAAAATCACATCTCTCTCTCTCTCTCTCTCTCTCTCTCTCATTCAAGAAGAAGAAGAAGAAGAAGGAAATAAAGAAAATCCTCTCTTTTCCCTTTCAAGCTTATCTTATATATATATAATAATATAATTATACAACTCTAAAAATTCTCCACCACAAGATTTACTCTTCCCTTTGACTTTCTTTTCTTCTTTTTCTTTTGTCATTATTATTATTATTATTATTATTATTATTACTTACTTACTTATTTACTTTTTCTACACCAATATATACATCATGTATATGTGATGTATATGTTGCTATATGTATATCTCTTATATATTGTATTTATATTTCCCATATTTTTCAAATACCATATATACATATCATCCTTCATATACATCTATCTCTTATAATATTTCCTTTTAATGAATTAATTATCTTCTTTTCTCTTTCCATTAAACATAAACAGTAAATCCAAATACAACAATAATTCCAACACTTTTAGGGTATACTTTGGGATATTACACAAGGGGGTTCAAATTCGGTCAATGATGTTTCTTCAACACCCAAGGGTAATTCTAAGGGTAGGGAAAGAGAAAATAATAAAGTGAGTGAGTGCAGAAAGGGAAAAGAGGCTGAGAGTCAAAAGAAAGTAAGCAAACAAATAAATGGCCCATTGTTGAGAAAAAATAAGCAAGGAGAAAAAGCAAAACATACTTTTTATGCAAGAGCAAGAGAGATAGAAGTAGGGCAGCCTATACTCATTATTATGTATAAAGAATCGTTACTTGCTGACAGTGAAGAATATCTTGATTCTTTACCTTCTAGTTTTGTGTCTTTATTGCAGGATTTTGAGGATGTGTTTCCTGAAGACCTTCCTAGTGGTTTGCCACCATTAAGAGGGATTGAACATCAAATTGACTTCATACCCGGTTCTGCAATTCCAAACCAGCCAGCATATAGGAGCAATCCTATGGAGATAAAAGAGATGCAAAGACAAGTTGAAGAGCTTTTGGAGAAAGGCTTGGTTTGCGAGAGCCTTAGTCCTTGTGCCGTTCCAATCTTATTAGTACCCAAGAAAGATGGTTCTTGGAGGATGTGTGTTGATTGTAGGGCTGTGAACAAGATTACTGTGAAGTATAGACATCCCATTCCTAGACTTGATGACATGTTGGACAAATTGCAAGGGGAAAAATATTTCACAAAGATTGATCTTATGAGTGGTTATCATCAAATTCGCATGAAGCCTGGAGATGAATGGAAGACTGCCTTCAAAAAAAATATGGTTTGTATGAATGGTTAGTTATGCCTTTTGGTTTATCTAATGCACCTAGTACTTTAATGAGATTAATGAACCATGTTTTGAGAGCTTATTTAGGTAAGTTTGTGGTAGTTTACTTTGATGATATTCTGATTTATAGTAAAATTGAGGAAGAACATGTTGAACATGTTAGGAAAGTGCTTGAAATCCTTAGGGAGCAAAACCTTTATGCTAAGCTTACGAAGTGTTCTTTTTGTCTAGATAGGGTTGTTTTTCTTGGTTTTGTTGTAAGTATGCAGGGAATTGAAGTTGATCAAGAGAAGGTGAAAGCTATCCAAGAGTGGCCGAATCCTTCAAGTGTGACAGAAGTGAGGAGTTTTCATGGATTGGCAAGCTTCTATAGGAGATTTGTCCCTAATTTCTGTACATTGGCAGCCCCCTTGACTAGCATAATCAAGAATGAAGTGGGGTTCGTTTGGGGCAAGGAGCAACAAGAAGCATTTGATGCTTTAAAAGAGAAGCTTTCTACTACACCCGTTTTAGCTTTACCTAACTTTGATTCTACTTTTGAAATTGAATGTGATGCTTCTGATGTAGGTATTGGAGCTGTTTTGATGCAAGAGAAGAAGCCCATTGCATACTTTAGTGAAAAGCTTAATGGAGCAAAGCTGAATTATTCAACTTATGACAAGGAGCTATATGCTTTGGTGAGAGCATTGGAAGTATGGGAGCATTATTTGCTGCCCAAGGAATTCATGATCCATTCAGACCATGAATCATTGAAGCATTTGAGAGGGCAAGGCAAGTTGAATAAAAGACATGCAAAATGGGTTGTGAAGATTGAGAAGTTTCCTTATGTGATCAAATACAAGCAAGGTAAAGACAATGTAGTGGCAGATGCACTTTCAAGGAGATGGTGAGAAGAAAGCTAAATTGGTGAAAGAGATGCATGAGAAAGCAAGGGCGAATATTGAGAAAAGGAACAAGAGATATGCTGATTCTGCAAATAAAGGGAGATGTGAGATGAAGTTTCAAGTAGGAGATTGGGTTTGGGTGCATTGTAACACCCCTTCCCGACCTACGTGTGTAAGCTGAGTAGAGGCGCCACCCTATCCTAATGTTGCTACCACTTTTACTTAGTCAAATTTTTGTTCCGATTTTTATAGAAATTTTGCCATATTTTTGCCTAAAAATTCAATCCCAAGTGTCGACAAAACTGGTTTTTTTCTAATTTTTGAAAACATTTTTACACAAACCAATGCAAACAAAATCATTCTCAGTACACTTCCAATAAATCCCCCTTATAACCTCAACTACAACCTGCAAAAAGGATTTACACTTCTAGTACAAAATAAAGTAAAGGTTTATTATGAAATACAGCAGATAAAATCTTTGTTCACTATGCAACGGAAAGTAACAATATTTACAAATTCATATACATCAAAACTCAAGTTTTACAACACATAAAATTTATACATGTTTGGCAGTCAGTCTTCGATCTTAAAGCCCACTATTCACTCTTCAAAATCTAGGCTCGACTCGGCCTAGAGGAACTCTCTGGTTCTTCCTTGTCACCTGCGCGAAGAATCACATTCGCGCTAAGCCAACGGCTTAGTAAGATAAAACATGCTAATGGTATGCTTTAATGTAATGCAATGCCACATATGTTATTGATAAGATCAATATCATAAATATAAAGTTAACCACATAATTATGCATTTCACAAATCATAGTCATATGAGCATACCACATTTCAACATCTTTCCACATTCAACATTAATCAATCATACTCAATAACCAACATCTCATTTCATTAACTCATAACATTATTTAGGACATTCATATAACCCTGACACCTATGGGCCCAACAAGTATTTAATATGATATTCAGAGTTCAGAGTTACTGCTTTGGTTCATAGTCACAATAATCACGCCCGTAGGCAATGTATATACATGTATCTCTATCCATGGATAGTGTAACAGACCCAGTCTCTTGGATCATCAACTCAACACATATGAGGAGATCCTCAACCCGGCAAGACTGTTACAAATCATATATCTCATAGTGTAACAGACCCAGTCTCTTGGATCATCAACTCAACACATATGAGGAGATCCTCAACCCGGCAAGACTGTTACCTTTTATCATTTCTTAGGCATGCCACCCAAATCCAGAACTCTGAAACTGAATAACATATTAAACAAACAATTCATTTATTATATAGTTACCATTTCCATTCTCAAATTCTCATCACATTTAGGCAAACATGCCTTCTTTCTTTCAATATCATCATCATAGCCAATCACAATGGCATTGCCTCATATCATGTCTTATTTGAATTATCATTTCAATTTCAATGTATATTATTCATGAAACACATAACCATTCACAATGCATAACATAACATTGTTCAATCTCAACAATGCAATTAGGGCAAAGAACAATTGATATGATTCATATGAATAGTACATTCTGGTTTTAAACTCCATTTTATCCTTATTTTGAAAAATTGTATAAAATAATCTACTTGACTAAAAATTCTAAAATTTTTACAGAATTTATTTTTGTATCTAAAAATCATTCCTTTAAAATTTCAGATCAAACTGAACACAAAATCTTGGTCAAATAGTTCACCTAACCAGACTGCCCCAATTGCCCTGCATCCTGGCAGCAGTTCTGAACTTTGTGAATTCCATAAATCAAATTCAATCAACGTGGTTCCAAATTATTTTTCTCAAATACTAGACTCACTAAGCAACAACATATCCAAAATTCGACTGGATATGATTTTTCTACATTTTATTAAAAATCCCGAAGTATAGCTGTCTCAGTTAAGGTACCTGCTGGAACAGGTCTAATAAAAATAATCTTTCTAAACTCATAACCATTCCAAAATCGAATCAACATATTTTTCAGTCATTCTACACTCATAGAGGCACAACATATCAAAAATTCACTTCAAGAACATTTTTCTATAATTAATTAAAAATCATACAAATCACAGCCTTTACTAATTGTAAAACAGAAACAATTTCACTAAACACAACTCTTACTCAACACAATCACTTCCAACACCTTCACCAACTCAACTTCTCATCATCAAACCAACAAACCCTAATTCCTTTCTCACACCACTTCAAAAGAATTGAAGAAATTAAAGAAAAGATCTTACCTCAAATGAAGAAATCCACAAATCTTTAACCAAAACCCTTGCTTCCTTCTTCAAAATGCTTCAAACCTCAAGATCACCTCTCTTTCTCTCTTTGTCTATGGAGAATCCGGCCACTTCAAGAAAGAAAGAAGAAAATGCACAAGTCAAACACCTTTTCTTCTTTTAATCTCCACCATGCATCTTACAAGGAAAATTACCAAAACACCCTTAACCATATAACTAACTCTTTGTCTCATATAAGCCCTTTATAGTAATTTCATTAACAACCAAAAATATCTTCTTCCACTTAACCATCACCTTGACTCTTCATTTGACCAATGTATATGTTAATTATATCATCATATAAACAACATATACATTTGTCTCTAAACCCTAAATTTCTTCTCCAAAACACATATACATATACATTCTCTTCCCATTTCTTTTCTCTTACAATTTAACACATATATGCACAAACATTCACTTCCCAATATATATATCAACAACCACAATAACAACAACATACTCAAAACTTCTAGGGCATAAATGAGGATATTACATGCATTTTCGAAAAGAGAGGTTTCCTAACCAAAGGAAGAACAAGTTGCAAGCAAGGGGAGATGGCCCATTCCAAGTGCTGGAGAAGATTAATGACAATGGCTAGAAGATCGACTTACCAGGTACGTATAATGTTAGTGCTACTTTCAATGTAAGTGATCTTTCTCCTTTTGATGATGCAGATTTGAGGACAAATCTTTTTGAAGAGGGGGAGAATGATGCAAGAAAGGATCCCTTGAAGCTAGTAAGTGGACCAATCACTAGGAGTAAGGCAAAGAGATATCAAGCTAGTATGGCTTTGCATATTCAAGAAGAGATTTCCAAAGAGCTTCAAGAATTATCATTCAAGAAGATGGAGATAGAGTTTGAAGAAGGCACACCAAATCTGATTATGATGCTTAGTGTGGAAGCTAAAGGCTAGCTAAAGAAAGGTCCAACATGCAAGAAAGGTCCATGGGGTTCATATAAAGCCTTGGGAAGTAATTTAAGGCCCATGGACAGCCCAAATAGTGTGGGACATTTCTTATGTTGAAGGGATTAGTTTGGTTGTTTCCATACTTTATATTTTCCTTAGTGGATTAGGATTTTGTTTCCACTAGCTTTAGAGTAGCGAGTTTTTGAAATAGCTTTATTCTTCAATCTTCTCTCTATCTTCATGGCCTTTTGAACTAATTCTTCCATTGTGTTGAATTCATACATCTCCAATTCATTGGCTATGTTCAAATTCAATCCCCCAAGAAATCATGACATCTTCTTGTCTTCATCTTCATCAATATTTGCCCTAGCCATGATCATCTCCATCTCTTTTTGGTACTCTTCCACACTTCTTCCACCTTAAACTAGTGTTGCTAGTCAATTGTACAAATCTTAAATGTAGTGAGATGGTATAAATCGGCTCCTCATTAGTTCTTTCAAGGTTGACCATTCAGGAATAGGCCTCATACCTTTCCCTCTTCTATTAGCTTTCAATTGATCCCACGAAAAGGTGGCATACCCCTTGAACTCTATGGCTACCAAAACTGATTTCTTCTCTTTGGTGTAGTTATGGCATTCAAAAATCTGCTCAACTTTCCTCTCCCATTCTATGAACTCTTCTGCATTGTTCTTCCCTTCAAAGGAAGGAATCTTCATCTTGATGGAAGTAAGGTCAACATCAGTGGTAGGTTGATTTCCACCTTCATCTTCATCTTCTACCCTTTCGACTGCTTCTAGGGCTTCAAGATTTCCTTACCCTTCTCTCCTAAGCACTCTTTTAGCTCGCATTATGGGATTTGGATGTGCGGCTGGCTGCCTTTGTTGCACTTGCTGAATTTGTTGTGCTTGTCGTGCTGCATTTTCTTGCAATCTAGTATCCATCATCTCCATTCGACCAAGCATTGTTGCCAAAGTCTCATTAAGCCTAGCCAAGCTTTTGACCATAGCTCCTTCTTTGCTAGTCTCTTCTCCTTTTCCAGCCATGTTAACAAACAAACAAACTCAAAGAAACAAGATTAGTAATAATCAAAATTCACTCAAGTGTTTAGAATTACCTCACTTTTCTTGTCTTCCTTGATTGCACTTTAGAACCAAGCTCACCAACCAACAATTGTCAAGTCATTAAAGAAACTAGAACCTAAATCCTAGAACTAGACAGAAAACAAGACAAGTATCCGGAGGCAATGCAAGGTAATTTGCACTACACGATATAAAACCAAGTATCGACACAAGCAAATGATACTTAGCAATGTAACGGAATTAAAAGCTAGATAAAGAAATCAGAAACAATGAAGACAATAAACAAGACAAATTTGGATATAATGAATAAAAAACAACCCACACTTGGCAAGCTGCTTTATGGACCTAATCAATTCTACCCAAAATGCTAGCTTCTAGACTCTAATTCCCACCTATAACACTCAAATAACATGAATATTAAGGTCTAATTTTCAAATTCCAAAAGCCCCTCAAAAGGTGAAATTTTTCGCCCAAAAATTTTATTACTTCTCACCCACCTAGATCTGATCCTTAGCACCCAAATAGCAAGAATATCAAACAATTTTTGTTGAGGTGGTTTTGTACTCTCTTTTTTTTTTTGCTTCCTCTCACTATCCCCTTGATTCAGGACTAAATTTACTCCCAAGGACTTTTCAAAATCTGGACTTAATTCGCAACCCCAGATTCACTCAAGACCAAATCGAAATCAAACTTGAACACAAACTCTAGCTTTTGCTTTCTTTCAAGAACCCTAATTCTTGGTTTCGAAATTCTCCAAGAATCCTTTCCTAGGTTTCGTTTTTACCCTAAGAATACCCTCCTTCAATTCGGCCTTGATCAGAATTGATATATGACTCTTTTTCAAAAATTAAAGACTAGACTTTCTAAGAACCCTAAAACACAGAAATTTAAAAGACCTAAATTAACAAACTCTAGAAAGACAAAGTAGATAAAAATTACCTTGTAGCAAGGCTGTAATACCAAATGACGCGGACCCTTAGCAATGATGGCAGCAAACCCAACGTATAATAATGGTAGAGAACTCCTTGAAACTTGATAATCACTTCCTAAGGAACCCAACGCCTATAAAGAGATGCAAACTCACTATGATTGAAGGATTTAGTTGGTAAGAAGAAGGAAAATGCCATAACTCTTGTTGATAAGTAAACCTAATTCTTGATGCAAAGAAAGAATTAAAGAATCCACTCTAATCTCTCTCACACGAAAATTCACAAGAAGAACTTGTAGAAGAATTCAAAATTTTTTTATTAATTATTGTTGTGTGAAATTCAGCCTAATAGTGCCGTTAAATAAGGGTTACAAAATTCCTAATTGCATATGGAAAACTAAAACATTCCTAATTACATAAGGAAAACATTCCTAATTGCATAAGGAAAACATAAAGTATGGAGACAAAATTCTAATCCAATAAGGAAAATATAAAGTATGGAAACAACCAAACTAATCCCTTCAACATAGGAAATGCCCCACACTATTTGGGCTATCCATGGGCCTTAAATTACTTCCCAAGGCTTTATATGAACCCCCATGGACCTTTCTTTAGCTAGCCTTTAGCTTCCACACTAAGCATCATAATCAGCTTTGGTGTGCCTTCTTCAAGCTCTATCTCCATCTTCTTGAATGATAATTCTTAAAGCTCTTTGGAAATCTCTTCTTGAATATGCAAAGCCATACTAGCTTGATATCTCTTTGCCTTGCTCCTAGTGATTGGTCCACTTGCTAGCTTCAAGGGATCCTTTCTTGCATCAACATCCATTTGCCATATTTCATAATCATAGTATGCTGCAATGGCAATGAGAATTCTAATAGACTTAAGCATAGCAACTGGTGAAAAGGTTTCATCATAGTCTATACCATGAGTTTGCTTGAAACCTTTTCAACAAGCCTTACTTTATAGGTCTGCACTTTCCCATCCATGTCAGTTTTCTTCTTGAAAACCCATTTGCAACCAATAGTCTTAATACCCTCTGGAGGATCAATTAAAGACCAAACTTGGTTGTCAAACATAGATTGCATCTCAGATTTCATGGCTCCAAGCCATTTGTCTGAATATGGATCTGACACAGCTTCTTGATAGGTAGTAGGCTCATCTTGATCTATGAGCATTACTTCACTATCATCAGTCACAAGAAATCCATATCTCTCTGGCTAACGGCGTGTCCTATCAGACCTGTGAGGGATTTATGTTACATCTTCAGACTCCACAACTATTTGTGGTTCTGAAATAGGCTCTATAGACGGCTCAATGATTTCTTGTGGTACTTGAGTTTCCTCAAGTTCTACTATACTCCCACTAGTTCTCTTAGAAAGAAATTCCTTTTCCAAAAAGATCCCATTTCGAGCAACAAACACTTTGTTCTCTGAAGGAGTATAGAAATAGTATCCTTTAGTTTCCTTAGGATACCCCACAAAATTACATTTGATAGACTTTGGAGCTAACTTATCTGAAACTGGTCTTTTCACATAAGCTTCACAACCCCAAATCTTAAGAAAAGACAAACTAGGTGTCTTACCTATCCATATCTCATATGGTGTCTTTTCAACCGCCTTAGATGGTACATGATTCAGAATGAATGCAGCTGTCTCCAAGGCATAACCCCAAAAAGATAAAGGAAGATCCGCTTGACTCATCATTGATCGAACCATATCTAATAGAGTTCAATTTCTCCTTTCAGAAACTCCATTCCACTGTGGAGTTCCTGGAGGAGTCAGTTGTGAAACAATTCCACAATCCCTTAGATGATCATCAAACTCTTGGCTCAAATATTCACCACCTCGATCTGATCGAAGTAGTTTAATTGTTTTACCAAGTTGATTTTGTACTTCATTTTGAAAAGTTCTAAACATTTCAAAAGACTTATGCTTATGTTTCATTAGGTAGACATAGCCATACCTACTGAAATCATCAGTAAAAGTAATGAAGTATCAAAATCCTCCTCTGGCACTAATGCTAAAAGGACCACATACATCTGTATGTATCAAGCCCAATAAATTATTAGCCCTTTCACTATGCCCAGTAAAAGGATCCTTTGTCATCTTACCAAGCAAACAAGACTCACATGTTTCAAATGATTCAAAATCAAATGAATCTAATAATCCATCTTGATGGAGCTTAGAAATGCGTTTCTCATTTATATGGCTAAGGCGACAATGCCATAAATAAGTAGGGTTTAACTCATTTGGCTTAGTTCTCTTAGAAGTTATGTTATAGATATCATTACCATTAGAATCATCAAGATTAAGGATATAAAGGCCATTATAAGAATTTGCAATACCATAAAGCAAATCATTTTTATCAAAAATAGAACATTTCTTATTCTTAATAAAAAATGAATAACCTTCATCATCCAAAATAGATACTGAAATAAGATTCCTACTCATAGTAGGAACATAAAAGCAATTGTTCAAAATTAACAAAAACCCATTGGGCATAACAAGTTCATAAGTTCCTACAGCTATAGCAGCAACTCTTGCTCTATTGCCAACACGTAGGTCCACTTCGCCCTTCTTCAGCATCCTACTCCTTTTGAGTCCCTGCATATTTTTACAAATATGAGATCCACATCCGGTATCTAATACCTAGGAAGAAGGAATAGATAAATTAATTTCTATAACATAAATACCTGAAGATGTAGTCTCACTACCCTTCAACTTCTTTAACTCATCCAAATAGAGTTTACAATTTCTCTTCCAATGCCTAGGCTTGTTGCAATGGAAACAAGTCCCTTCCTTAGGAACTTTAGCCTTAGGTTCAGGTTTTGGTTTAGCTTGTCCCTTGGACCCTTTAGCACCTTTTGCCTTACCCTTGCCTTTAGTATCTTTGGCTTTCTTTTTCATTTGTTTAATATTGACATTCAATATTTGGGTAGGCTTTTTGATATTCCCCTCAGCAGTTTTGAGCATACCATGTAGCTCAAGAATGGATTTCTCCATGTCATTCATGTTATAGTTCATGACAAACTGTGAGAAACTGCTAGGCAATGAATGTAGGATCAAATCCGTGGAGAGTTCTAAACTCAGGGGATATCCAAGTCTAGCAAGGTGATCTAGATAGCCTTTCATCTTCAAAACATGAGCACTAATAGATTCACCTTCAGACATTTTGCAGTCAAATAATGCAACAGCAGTGTCAAACCTATCTTGCCTAGCCTATTGTTGGAAAGCTTGTTTGAGATGCACACTCATCTCATAAGCCTCTAAGTGTTCCAGATCCTTCTGAAGTCCTGGACACATAGTAGCCAACATAAGACATCCTATGTCATTGGAATCATCCACATGCTTCTTATGCTTACTCTTAGCAGCATTAGAAGCATCAGTAGGAGGTGGGTCAGGGAAAGCTTCATCAATCACGTAGGACTTTTTCTCTTGTTTGAGAACAATTCTCAGGTTCCTAAACCAGTCAACAAAATTAGTCCCACATTCTTTCAATTTTTCCTTCTCAAGGATAGATCGCAGTAATAAGGTGGAATTGTTATTAGCAGCCATCTACAAAATAAATATGCAAAGTCAAATTTTAATTAATAATGAGGTTAAAATTATTTAAACTCCTACTAAAAATATAACCCTCTAAAGAAATATTTTAGTAGGCTAAGATCCGTATTTCACTTAATTCTAAACTCAGCTTTGGCGTGACGCTTAAAATCAAGTTATTTAGGTAGGTAACATCTTTACCAATTACATCTCATGTAACTCTTAGTAATTATGGAATATTGACATCATATGTCATAGCATGTTGAATTCCATCTAATGCCTTAGGCCCAAAACCATTTTGATAGCCTAATTAAGTCTAACCAATTTTAAAACATATGAGTAGCACTATTACTCATCCTACTTAGCTAGGAATGTTTAAAGCACATTGCTTTGGCAATACCTACTTTAATACAATCTTAGTTTTGTTAGGTGTTCAAAACGTGGATGGCATTTAGACTTAAATTATTAATGAGGGTTCAACTAAATTATTATCATGTCTTGCATTACATATCATTATATTTTAGCATCCTATATGCATATATATAATTTATCACATAAGCATCATAATGACAAAATATGTAAACGTGACATAGCATGGCCAAACTAAATATGATCTTCAAGAGACCAAATGAAGATCATAAAGGCAACCCTAGGTGAAAAACCTATCTATTACAACACTTGCAATATTACATATCTTCAAAACTTGAGCTTGTGCTTCCATCACCATGGAACCATCTTCTCCTTGGTATGAATCTCCATCACAAACATTGTAGCTTGAATCTTCATTTATTACAATAAAAGAAAATCTAACTACTAGTAAAATAAATTACAAAAAAATAAATGACACGCAGGCCGTATTTACCCAAAATTAAGATATGAATAAACCAATCACATAGGTCATATGGCCATGCTATGCACCATGCCAAGACATTAAACAAACATAACATATTCATCACCAACATGTTAAATAGAAACAAATATATTGACATTCTTAATGTTGCGGTAATGAACTATAGGGCACGAATACACGGCGGCCCCGCTAGCCGGTTAGCGGGCGGGGCTCCCACTGGGGGGGGGGGGGTTCGAAAGGGGCAGCGCCCCTCGAAGCCAAATAGAAACGTTAATCTCATTAACATTTTTCTTTGGTGAAACCTTAAAACAGAATCGTTAATCTTATTAACCTTCTTACTGTTTTATTTTGAATATGTACAACCCATTATAGAATCATTACCAAATGTTTATATCACATATGAACTTAATCATTTTCATCATATGAAAATCATTTTAATCAACCAATCATATATACGTGATCATCTCATGAAAACAAAATTAAAAACACCAATCCTTTCTCATCATATGAAAAACGAATTAGGGTTTTACAGAAACGAAACCAAAAAACCAATCCTTTCTCATCATATGAAAAATGAATTAGGGTTTTATAGTTAACATGCCATACAAAATCAATATATCTCATGTAATCATATCAACATGGCATTTTCGACTTAAACGAAAACAACAAGTGGTTCTGATACCACTGTTAGGAAATCAAGGAGATCACTGCAAACCAAAAACACGCAGCAGAAAATTTTTTTGATCTCTGATTTCCCACCAAGATCCATGCTGTTCATTTAATTCGATGAAAGTGTTCAAAGAACTAACCTGTTGATGATTCGAAATCACAGTTTGGAAGAGATGCCTCGATCGCGAAACACCCTCTATCTCGTATCCACAAGAATGCTACCGTCTGGAGTGCTAGCTCTCTGCAACGACGAAGGCTAGAAAAATTAGGGTTCCTTTGTTTTTGTTCTCTTTCATTTTCTAATGTTACCTCTGAGAAGACTTAACGTCTGGAGTGAATATAATCACTCCAGAATCCAATTCGAAATTGGATAAGGTAATTCAAATTCAGAATCCAAATCTAATAAGGATTCTGAATATATTATCTAATAATATATATAAATGAAAATAATAATAATAATAAATATTAATATCTAATATTAATATTATATCCAGCCCAAAGCGCATTCTTGTGTGTGACCCGATAGGCCCATATTAATTGGCAGTCAATTTAATCTCTATTAAACCAATAAGTTGTAATTGGCCTCTAGCAAGGCGTTAAAACTACCCAATTAATATAAGGAATGTCCAATTTGCCTAATAATAGTACATGCATTAATTCCTTTGTCACACGATATCTAGCTTGAACATAAGTCATGGTCAACATCATACTTATATTGTCCAAACTTATGATTACTCGATCTCCAAGTAGACTGATAAAAACAAATGAAATTGATCACACTATCAATTCATTTGAGCACGGCCATGCATTTCACAGTCTCACTTATCGAGGGGCCCAAAAGATATCTCTCTCAAAGAGAGGGACAAATTCTATCTTGATTGTTCATTATCCTCTACATAATTTCTATTGTAACACCCCCATACTCTGTATAAGTACTATACATATACCTGGTATACATACAATACGTATATAAAGTATAAGAATGTTACTTTTCGTTTCAATTATTTAAAACCTTTATCCAAATTCAAGCAATATTACATTAATTTAAAGAACATTTACAAATATCATGATTCTTATAAAAATACAATATAATTAAAATCACATATGTATGCATCACCTTCTAGTTGGTCTCGAGACACTCTTACCCTTCTCGTGGCATAACAGCTGAACTTCCAGATCAATCGCATAATCACCTGCGCGATTACACAACCGCGCTAAGCCTGAGAGCTTAGAAGTACAAATAAATATAAAATATAAAATATATGCTTTACCAAAGAATCATACCTCATATTTTTAGCATCATGTTTTATTGTTCTTTTACCCCGTTTTCCTTTCTCAATGTATCCTTCATATATTCCCACAAATCTCATAAATTATATACATATTTACATGGAACATTCACAACACGATACTTACCCTTTCTATCTCATATACATAAACATATACATCATTTCAATAAATCACCATTCAATGACCTATCCAAACCTTCATGAAAACAATACTCACAAATTCCACATTCATATACATTTTACACATCATACTATATTTTCATAAAATCATATCTCAACAAAGCTCCTCAAGCCATATTCACTTTCAATATATTATTACATACATTACAAAATCATACTTCATAACATCATTTTATTCACAATTCGTTAATCATGAATCACACTTTCAACAAAGTCAGCCATAAATCCCATTATTCATTTATTTCAACATTTGAATATCACATTGACAACAAAGACAAACTCGGGCCCAAACAACACACTAATATGCCATTCAATTTTCAGAGTTAATGCTTTGGTTTAATTATCACATTTATCATTATCCCAACTAGGCTTCAAGGATTAGGCTCAACCAAGCTTCAAGGGGAACAAAGCATGCTAAGTATCAACCCAACTTGGCTTCAAGAACCAATCCAACCTAGCTTCAAGGGTTGTAACATCTCAATTAGGCTTCAAGGATTTGACCCAACCAAGCTTCAAGGGGAGTAAAACATGTTAAACTTCAACCTAACTTGGCTTCAAGGATCAATCCAACCTAACTTCAAGAGATTGTTACTAATAGGCATGCCACCAACAACAAACTCTGAAAATGGAATAACACATTAGTCACACAATTCATTTATTATTTCTTTATCAATATCATTCTCAAATATCATTATAGCCAATCACAATGGCTTCACATCTCATTTGATTCATCATGGCCAATCACAATGGCTTCATATCACATTTGATTCATCATAGCCAATCACAATGGCTTCATATCACATTCTTATTCACAATAATACACTTTATTATTCAAGTATACATGTATAACATCAATTAGGCAAATCTATCATATCATTTCTATCATCACTCAATGGCATTGAACATTATCTAGGCATACATCAATCATAACATTACTTTCACATCATACAAATTATATCATCACATCTTTCACCTTCCATAACATATACATTATCCATATATATATACATCAACAATATAATACATTAACACATTTATAGCTGAAGGTGTTAAGGTCCTAAATCATATAAATATATGAAATCAAATGAAGTTTTGTACTTACCTCAAGAGAAACTCACATCCATCTACTCTTTCTTTCATAAATCCTTCAGTACTTGGATTAAAGCAACTCAATCTCTTCAACACCTAATCCCAAAAGTGATCATACATACTTACTTAGAGATACACATAAGATAATATAGGTAAGAATCAACTAGGGCAAACTCCACACACATGACACGCTCACCAACACGGGCGTGTCCTTGATCGTGCCCTAAACCAACAATACAGAAGCTTTGACACGCTCAATACCACGGGCGTGTCACTGGACGTGTAATACATTCTGCCTCACACAAAACATCGACACGTCCAACAACATGAGCGTGCTCATGGCCGTGTAAATTCTCAAATCTCACAGTAGCTATGACACGCTCACCAACACTGGCGTGTTACTGGTCGTGTCGAACCTACTGCCACCAACATAATTGACACGCCTAAGAACCTGGACGTGCTCATGGGCGTGTCAGGCCAAAAATCCAGATTCTGGCCAAAACAACAAGACACCCAACAAAACACCCCTTATCACCAACATCCACTTCCAACAAACTTACCAAAACATACCCAAAAACCATCTTAAACTTACAAAACATCAAAACAACTCCCACATACATCAATCACAAATCACAAACATCATTACAAACCTTAAACACAATTACAACACCATCTCTTTCAACACACTTACTCTTTTCTTCAATCCATCCTTAAAATCCATAATCAATTTACTCACATACTCTTAAACATATCAAAATCAAACAACACACTCTTAAACAATCTATCAAACTCAAACACAACTTCAATTAAACCAAGAAATCAAAAGATGACTTACTTGAATTTCTTGCCAAATCTTTAAACTTCATCTTCAATCTTCTTAAAATCCTTAAGCAATTTGATGCGAAGATCAAAAATCACATCTCTCTCTCTCTCTCTCTCTCTCTCTCTCTCTCTCTTTCTCTCTCTCTCTCTCTCTTTCTCTCATCCACGAAGAAGAAGAAGAAGAAGAAAGAAAGAATCTTTTCTTTCTTTGTTCTTATCTCTTATATATATAATAATAATAATAATATTATTATTATTATTATTATATTATTATTTCCAAAATATCTTCTTACTCCTTTTGACTTTCTTTCCTTCTTTCTTTTATTATTATTATTATTATTATTTAACTATATAAACTTACTCTTCCCTACATCACTTTATACATTATGTATATGTCTTATATATATATATTGCATTTATATTTCCCAAATACCATATGTATACATATTATCCTCCATATACATCCATTCCTTATACTATTTCCTTTGAATTAATTTATCTATCTTTCTATTTCCATAAAACATATACCTTAAATCCAAATACAACAATAACTCCAAAACTTTTGTGGTATATTTTGGGATATTACAATTCTCTCCCCCTTATATAATTTCGTCCTCGAAATTATTCAGTGTAGTATCAATTCATTCTTAACAAAACACCATCTAAATTTCATATAATATTAATCGTATTCTTATATTATGATTTCATCAAATCACATAACTTCTACTCTCCCCCTTTAGAGTTAATCATCTTCTCTAAAATTCATAATTCACCATTGTATGGGTATATATATATATCTTTATATCTTATTACTTTCTCAACAAAGCAATCAATATAACTCATTACATCTCCAATGAATTTTATCTTTGTATTAGAGTTAGATTATCATTTTAACTCTTTATCGATATTCTCTTAACTTTAACCTCAAAAGTCATTAATTAATATCTTAATATTGATTATTCCATTCTTACAATCACTTTCAAAATAACATTTACCAAGCCTCAATGGATAACAATATCCTTACTTTCTTAAGCTTGCTTCTCACTTAATATAAATATTAATACAATACTTTTAAATTTACTTAACAGGTGAACTACATTTCCCTTTTTCTCACCATGTACAATTGATATAATTCAATTTATTTATGTTCATTCATAAGCCAAAATATTACATCATACACATTACCATTTAAATTTTACACTTCCAATACAACTGCACGTATTAAATCTCAATATTGACGCGCAACTTTAGCGAATTCTAGATCAATCGATCTATCCATCACAAAATACTTACATTTCAACCTTATTTGATTCAAACCAACAATTAACTTATCGAAATTTATCATTGGATTTCACAATATATATATAATAATAAAACCTAATTCCATTAGGTCAAACTTATATTCAAATTCTAGTCTTTTCAAATTCATATATTCAATCAATAAGAATCATGCTTATAACTATACATTTCATTATTATTATAATTATATCATCATCTCTCATACTCATTCAAAGTTTATCAATATAGCCAACAACTATGGCTTCATAAACGAACTTTTCCCCAACTAGGTCGGTAGTCCAAGTTCGGTTGCCCAACACAATGGGTCCGCATGTTTCCGTAGGAGGCAGATAAGTCCGCTTATTTATCTTTTCACAATTCATTTTTCATAATCAATTAGGCATTATACCTCAATTATAATTTATTTCCAACATCATTGTCAACAATCATGGTTTCTCATCACATCAAAATAGTATACACATATATCATCAACTATATTGAACATCTCATTATTCAATCATATCATCTAAACATGTTTCAATCATATTTACAATTTCTTCCCTTTTATTATTTCTTCACTTCACATAATTATAATTAAATTTTTAACATAGAAATTATAAGATATAACTTCACCAATCATATCTTTTAACCATGTTTCTGGAAACATAGTTATCAATCTCACCAAAACTGTACCACAGTTATATCATCTCAGTTCTAAATCTGAAGATAATAAAACTAATCAACTAATCACACTAACCAAATCATATGACCATAATATATTAACAATCACGCTTGGGGTTTGTAAATCAATATTGTTCTTCTATTATTCGATTTCCAGCCTTTACGATTATAATGCTAAATTGTATCACAAAAATTATATATATATTCTCCAAACTTTTATTACACTAAGAGTTAACACATTTTAAATTCCATCTCAAAACAGTTTGCTTTTGATTATATGGTCGTTATTAACCTAACTCATGTTCAATAATATTATCTTTAACATTTCTACACCCAACCTTCAATCAGATACAAATCTTACACAAGTTTCCTTCATTACTACATTTCCAATCCATCTCTTCTAAAAATTTCAAATACCATATTCTTTCCTTACAATTTCTTATACTACACTTATACATAGAACATTTCCACGCACAATTACTTTGAGTTCCAAAACTTCTTATGATAGCCTCATTTAGTTATTGACATAACAATTTCACTGTTCAATATTACCCAAGTCCATTCTCATTTCTAATACCATTAAACATGTAATGGTATAAAATAATAAACATATTATATACACATTCATAGGTCACGCTTATAATGTGACTCACTTCCCACCTTTCTTACATATAATCATTTCATTCATGTCGAAAAGTTCATTTCCCATATCCTCTTTATATATACACATAATTATGCAATTTATTAAATTTCTCTTTTGCATATAGTTTATACAAATTGAATATTTATCACTTTCCTTTGACTATTATCATTCTCATTCTTTTAACCTAACTTAAGTTATTCATTAACTTCAATAAATATATACACTCGACTTATAATATCATTTCACAAGGAGCTTAATCACATTTCCAATGTGATATCTCTCTCACATTTGTTTTTAAATATCTTTAACATATCTTCCATATTCATTTTCATCCTTTCCAATCAAATTACCTAAAGTAACTCATTTTCATTTGCTCAATTCCTTTTCTTTTATTTCAAACCAAATTTTCCTACTATCAATCTCATCCCCCAATTCTTAATACTTTCATGTGCACTACTATTCATTTCATATATCTCATGTATTAAACACATTAAACTATCAATATCTAAATGATCTTTATCCACATTCCATTAAAACTATAAATTTTCAACTTACTAATTTTCTTAAATTTCAATTTATTCATCTCATTCTCTTAATATCAACTTTAAAACATCTTATATGTATATACCACAAAGCAACATCAAAACATATATGTTTCACAATTACTAAGCTCATTCCAAAAATCTAAATGTCACATATTACCACCATTTACATGAGCTTTTACAATATTCAAACATATCACATTGCTATCATTGAAATCATCATGTTTGCATTAAAATAATAATATAAACAACACCAATATCTCTTTGTACTTAACCCACATCATTTTTTTTTAAACAAAACCTTAACTTTTCATATCCACACCTTAAATTATCACACTTAATCTATACCAATCAACTCATTCAATAATTCACCGTACTCTTTTCATTTAAATAATATATCTTTCCATATTACCCATCCAACAATATTTCCTCTTTCTAGAAATCAAAACATAAAGTTTATTAGAAAGAGGTTCAAATAATAGAGGAAAGATTACATACTTTAATCTCAATTTTGTTTTTAACTCATTCCCAACTTTATTCTTCTAGCTATTTCTTTATATGTCAAACACATATCAATAATCAAAATTTTTTTTTATTCCATATCATTTCTTCATATCACCATCACTTTTCAATTATCAACATTTCAAAATTTGCTTTCATATAAAACCTCATTTACGCACTATCATCTATCTCCTGTAATTTAGATACATCACCAATCACATAATGCCACGTTCGAGACCAACCTAGATGTGAATGCATATGCATGTATTACCAATTGCATTTCAAAACTCTTCTTTTTAATTCTATTTAAACTCTTCAAAAATTTTCTTTTTAATTTCACTTAGGCCGAGAATCTCGAACCTAAGCTCTGATACCAAAATAATTGTAACACCCCCATACTCTGTATAAGTACTATACATATACCTGGTATACATACAATACGTATATAAAGTATAAGAATGTTACTTTTCGTTTCAATTATTTAAAACCTTTATCCAAATTCAAGCAATATTACATTAATTTAAAGAACATTTACAAATATCATGATTCTTATAAAAATACAATATAATTAAAATCACATATGTATGCATCACCTTCTAGTTGGTCTCGAGACACTCTTACCCTTCTCGTGGCATAACAGCTGAACTTCCAGATCAATCGCATAATCACCTGCGCGATTACACAACCGCGCTAAGCCCGAGAGCTTAGAAGTACAAATAAATATAAAATATAAAATATATGCTTTACCAAAGAATCATACCTCATATTTTTAGCATCATGTTTTATTGTTCTTTTACCCCGTTTTCCTTTCTCAATGTATCCTTCATATATTCCCACAAATCTCATAAATTATATACATATTTACATGGAACATTCACAACACGATACTTACCCTTTCTATCTCATATACATAAACATATACATCATTTCAATAAATCACCATTCAATGACCTATCCAAACCTTCATGAAAACAATACTCACAAATTCCACATTCATATACATTTTACACATCATACTATATTTTCATAAAATCATATCTCAACAAAGCTCCTCAAGCCATATTCACTTTCAATATATTATTACATACATTACAAAATCATACTTCATAACATCATTTTATTCACAATTCGTTAATCATGAATCACACTTTCAACAAAGTCAGCCATAAATCCCATTATTCATTTATTTCAACATTTGAATATCACATTGACAACAAAGACAAACTCGGGCCCAAACAACACACTAATATGCCATTCAATTTTCAGAGTTAATGCTTTGGTTTAATTATCACATTTATCATTATCCCAACTAGGCTTCAAGGATTAGGCTCAACCAAGCTTCAAGGGGAACAAAGCATGTTAAGTATCAACCCAACTTGGCTTCAAGAACCAATCCAACCTAGCTTCAAGGGTTGTAACATCTCAATTAGGCTTCAAGGATTTGACCCAACCAAGCTTCAAGGGGAGTAAAACATGTTAAACTTCAACCTAACTTGGCTTCAAGGATCAATCCAACCTAACTTCAAGAGATTGTTACTAATAGGCATGCCACCAACAACAAACTCTGAAAATGGAATAACACATTAGTCACACAATTCATTTATTATTTCTTTATCAATATCATTCTCAAATATCATTATAGCCAATCACAATGGCTTCACATCTCTTTTGATTCATCATGGCCAATCACAATGGCTTCATATCACATTTGATTCATTATAGCCAATCACAATGGCTTCATATCACATTCTTATTCACAATAATACACTTTATTATTCAAGTATACATGTATAACATCAATTAGGCAAATCTATCATATCATTTCTATCATCACTCAATGGCATTGAACATTATCTAGGCATACATCAATCATAACATTACTTTCACATCATACAAATTATATCATCACATCTTTCACCTTCCATAACATATACATTATCCATATATATATATACATCAACAATATAATACATTAACACATTTATAGCTGAAGGTGTTAAGGTCCTAAATCATATAAATATATGAAATCAAATGAAGTTTTGTACTTACCTCAAGAGAAACTCACATCCATCTACTCTTTCTTTCATAAATCCTTCAGTACTTGGATTAAAGCAACTCAATCTCTTCAACACCTAATCCCAAAAGTGATCATACATACTTACTTAGAGATACACATAAGATAATATAGGTAAGAATCAACTAGGGCAAACTCCACACACATGACACGCTCACCAACACGGGCGTGTCCTTGATCGTGCCCTAAACCAACAATACAGAAGCTTTGACACGCTCAATACCACGGGCGTGTCACTGGACGTGTAATACATTCTGCCTCACACAAAACATCGACACGTCCAACAACATGAGCGTGCTCATGGCCGTGTAAATTCTCAAATCTCACAGTAGCTATGACACGCTCACCAACACTGGCGTGTTACTGGTCGTGTCGAACCTACTTCCACCAACATAATTGACACGCCTAAGAACCTGGACGTGCTCATGGGCGTGTCAGGCCAAAAATCCAGATTCTGGCCAAAACAACAAGACACCCAACAAAACACCCCTTATCACCAACATCCACTTCCAACAAACTTACCAAAACATACCCAAAAACCATCTTAAACTTACAAAACATCAAAACAACTCCCACATACATCAATCACAAATCACAAACATCATTACAAACCTTAAACACAATTACAACACCATCTCTTTCAACACACTTACTCTTTTCTTCAATCCATCCTTAAAATCCATAATCAATTTACTCACATACTCTTAAACATATCAAAATCAAACAACACACTCTTAAACAATCTATCAAACTCAAACACAACTTCAATTAAACCAAGAAATCAAAAGATGACTTACTTGAATTTCTTGCCAAATCTTCAAACTTCATCTTCAATCTTCTTAAAATCCTTAAGCAATTTGATGTGAAGATCAAAAATCACATCTCTCTCTCTCTCTCTCTCTCTCTCTCTCTCTCTCTCTCTCTCTTTCTCTCATCCACGAAGAAGAAGAAGAAGAAGAAAGAAAGAATCTTTTCTTTCTTTGTTCTTATCTCTTATATATAATAATAATAATAATAATAATATTATTATTATTATTATTATATTATTATTTCCAAAATATCTTCTTACTCCTTTTGACTTTCTTTCCTTCTTTCTTTTATTATTATTATTATTATTATTATTATTATTTAACTATATAAACTTACTCTTCCCTACATCACTTTATACATTATGTATATGTCTTATATATATATTGCATTTATATTTCCCAAATACCATATGTATACATATTATCCTCCATATACATCCATTCCTTATACTATTTCCTTTTAATTAATTTATCTATCTTTCTATTTCCATAAAACATATACCTTAAATCCAAATACAACAATAACTCCAAAACTTTTGGGGTATATTTTGGGATATTACATTTATCATATATGATCATAACCTTTATTACTATCCAGCTACAGATAATGTTTGATCATGTCAAAATATAATAGTCTTTATATTAGAAACTATGACAATCTCAAGTCAAAGAATTAATACATAACTATCATGAGATTTACTTATGACACTAACCCATGTAGTAATCTCATGATGGGTCTATCCAATACATTGTTCTCTAACAAGTATCTATGAAATTGATTTGTATCACTATACACAACCATATGATGATTATCAAATCAATGTTCATACTGGTTAAGAATAATTTTTTTATCTCTATAACAATAATAAACCAGGGACAAATATCAAAATTGTGTAACATGCAAACAAACAATAATGATAATAAAACCTCATTTATTAATAATGAATGTATAACATAAAGATCCAAATAAATGGCCTAGGGCACATACACTAACAGTTCCTAAAAAGGGGGGAATGACTATGATAATAGATGAAAATAATGAATTGATTCCCTCAAGAACACTAACTTGATGGCATGTTTGCATAGATTATAGGAAATTGAATAAATCATTTCTAAAAAGAGGGGAATGATTGGATCATTTTCCTTTATCATTCATTGATCAAATGCTTGAAAGACTTGTAGATAACGCTTAGTTTTGCTTATTAGATGGATATTCAGGATATTTTCAAATTCTTGTAGCGCCGAAAGATCAAGAGAAGACCACATTCACATATCCATATGGAACTTTTTCTTATTGAAGAATGTCTTTTGGACTATACAATAAACTAGTAACTTTTCAAAGATGCATGATGGCTATATTTTCTGATATTGTAGAATTAATTGTTAAAATTTTTATGGATGATTTTACTATCTATGGTTCCACTTTTAATAATTGTTTACAACATTTGGAACAGGTACTTAAAGATGTGAAGAAACAAACATTATTCTCAATTGGAAAAATGTCATTTTATGGTAGAAGAAGAAATTATACTTTGATACAAAGTTTCCCAAAAAGGAATTGAAGTGGACAAAGAAAAAACAGAAGTTATAGAAAAGCTATCACCACCAAATAATATTAAAGAAGTTTGCAGTTTCTTAGGACATGCAAGATTTTACATACATTTTATTAAAGATTTTTCAAAAATTGCTAAACCTTTATGTGAATTATTAAATAAAGATATTATTTTAAATTTTTCTAATGAATGTTTAATTTCTTTTAATAGGCTAAAGGCAGCTCTTACAACAACTCTTATTATCTCGCCACCATATTGGTCTTTACCATTTGAGCTTATGTGTAATGCCAGTGATTATGCAATTGGATCTGTTTAGAGTCAAAGAAAGGATAAGAAAATTCATGTTATTTACTATACAAGTCAAACTCTTGATGACACAGATTAATTATGCTACAACAAAAAAAGGAAATGCTTGCTATAGTTTCTGCTCTTGAAAAATTTAGATCTTACGTTTTTAGGCTATAAAGTTATTATTTATACTGACCATGAAGTTATCAAGTATCGTATGAGTAAAAAGAAGCTAAGCTAAGGTTGATTAGGTGGATTTTACTCTTTCAATAATTTGGTATGTAAATTAAAGATAAAAAAGGAGATGAAAATGTAGTGGTAGATCACCTTTCGAGATTGGAGAAATAAATGAATAAAGAAGCAATGCCATTAAATTATATTCCCTGGCATGTTGATTTTGTTAATTATTTGGTAGGTGGTGTCCTTCCATAAGAAATGTCTTATGTTCAGAGGTAGAAATTTCTTGCTGATGTAAAACATTATATATGGGAGGACAATTTACTAGTTGTGGGGATGGGATGATTCATATAGGTGTATCGAAAGAGAAGATAAAAAGTATCATGGAATTTTGTCATTTGAAAGAATGTGGTGGTCATTCTAGCACTTCAAAGACAATTGCTAAAATTAGGCAATTTGGATTTTTCTGGCCTACCATGTACAAAGATACAAGATCTTATATTCAATCATTTGATCGATGTCAATGAGCTGGGAATGTTTCAAAAAGACATGACATGCCACTTAATTCAATCCTTAAAGTTAAACTCTTTAATGTCTGGGGAATTGATTTCATGGGACTTTTTCCACTATCAATCAATAATCAATATATTTTAGTGGCAGTTGATTATGTGCCAAAATGGGTTGAATCAATCGCAAGTCCAACTAATGATTCAAAAAGGGTTACTAAGTTCACTAAAAAGAACATTTTCACAAGGTTCGAAGTTCTAAGGGCTATGATCAATGATAAAGGTACTCATTTTTGTAGTAAGATTTTTGATTCTCTTCTTAAGAAATATGGAGTACACCATAAGGTGGCAACACCTTATCACCCTCAAACTAGTGGACAAGTAGAAATATCTAATAGGGAACTTAAATAGATTTTGGAGAAAACAGTTAGCGCTTTAAGAAAAGATTGGTCTCTTAAATTAGATGATGCACTTTGGGCTTACAAAACAATATTCAAAACTCCAATTGGTATGTCACCTTATTGACTTTTCTTTGGAAAAGCATATCATTTACCAGTTGAGCTAGAGCACAAAGTGTATTGGGCTATCAAATAATTAAACATGGACTTACCAATAGTCAGACATAAAAGACTTCTGCAAATAAGTGAGTTGGATGAAATTCGATTCCAATCTTATGACAATGCCAAAATTTATAAGGAAAGAACTAAAGAATGACATGATAAGTTTATTTAACCAAAGCAATTCCATGAAGGACAATAAGTTTTGTTGTACAATTCAAGATTAAGGCTTTTTCCTAGAAAATTAAAGCCTCATTGGTCGGGACCATTTAAAGTTGTAAAAGTTTATCCTCATGGTGCAGTGGTCATTCAAAATCAAGGAGGAGAAACGTTTAAAGTAAATGGCCAACGTTTGAAACCCTATTATATTGATGATCCGGTAGACATTGGAAGTGTCTATCATTTCAAAAAATAAACCTTTGAAGCAGAGAAAGTCAAGCTATCAACTATAAATATAGCACTTGTTTGGAGGCAACCCAATTAATTTTATATTTTTATTTATTTTCATTAGTTTGGATTGAATTTCTTTTGAGTATTATAGATAATATTGTTTTCAATTTTTTGTTTAGGTAATTTGGACTAGAAAACCACATTGAATTGAAGGAAAATAAGAGTTATGCCCATGGTGAATCATCACCATGGTTGTGGGATTCAATTTGAAGCTGTAAAAATTACGGAGAGTCAAAAATTTTGAAGTTGTAGTGGCTGAACAGATCCCATGATCATGGCGTAGGAAGGCCCATGCCCTTGGGATTGAACCTAAAACTGCCAAATTACAAGAGTTATTTCAAGATGAAGTGGCAAAGGCAAAATAGATCCCACGACTGTCGCTATCAAAACCCACGCCCGTGGCATGCATTTCAAAACTACCTGGAGAAGTTACAAGGTCATTTGACCAGTCAAAAGAGACTCCACGATTGTGGCATTTATAACCATGCTCATGGCACATTTGATGGTATATAAACATCATATTTTCTCTCTCCTTTCATTTTCACAAACCATGGCTGCTCACATTCAAAACCTACAACCTTAATCTCTCAACCCATGCCCAAATACTACTTTTAAACTCAATTTTCATCAATCAATAAAAAAAAAACACCAAGAAGCAAGACTTTAGTAAAGAAATTAAGAGGAGAAAGTTCAAAAAGGAGGAGACAAGAAGAATCATCATCATCAATGTCATCTCCACCTTCATCACTAACTCCTCAAATTCCAAATTGGTACCCAAAAATTCATTTTTGTGATGAGGTTCAACAAAAAAGGTACCATGAACTTAGTTCTAGAAAAATTGTTCATTCTAGATTTATTGATGGTGATGTGATTAGAAAACTAGGATGAAATGATAATTTGATGAAAATGTTCACTGACATGCAATGGATTCTTTTTGTTTCGATGCATTTTTCCACCTATGTTGAATTAACTCTATAATTTTTAAGTGCTTTTAAATTTATTCCACCCGATAAAAATGCTGCTCATAATGGAAATGTGGAATTTAGGTTGGCCAATCAAAATTATAATTGAAGTATGATTGAATTTGGAGATGCAACTAGCTTAGTCGATAGACAAGGTACTGGTGGGAAAACTGATGGATTTGATGAAAAGGAGACTTGGACTAGATTAGGTAGATTGGGTAGGTTTAATAGTAAAATCTCTAAGGCTTCTAATTTTACAAATCCTTTTTATAGATATATTCATATTGTCTTAGCTAATACCATTTTTGGTAAAGGTGAAAGTCTCTAAGGAGTTGCATTTCTTTTACTGTGCTATGAGGAAAACTCCTTTTAATTTTGGATTTGGTTTGCAAAATGTTATGAGAAAGTTGTTAAACAATATGGAAAAATTTTTATTGGTGGAATGATCAAACAAATTGTAGATTATTTGAATATTAGAGTTGATCATCTCACCACCTGTACTTGGAAAGACAACTGTTGATATAAGTATTGTCCTTGCCATGAAAATAGCAAAAAAGAGGGGTAGATGTTATATGGTTTTAGGACTTGCTGATGCCAACATTGAAATAGATGAAAGATATTTGTTTGTAGAGGGGGATAATTTGGAGGAACTTATACAACAACACCATTCACTTAGCCCATCAAGGCTAGTTTTCTATTCCACCAAATTCTTTTTAATATTTATCTACAGGCTTGATTCTTCTGAAAATGAGATGAACCCTAGGAATGACGCCTAGGAGCAGCGATTTGATAGCATAGAGCAAAGATTTAGAGGTGTCGAGAATAAGGTCCGCATAGTCCATGCAGATGACTGGATTAAGTGAGCAGATCAACAATTTTTTTTTGCCCCATTTGGATTATACTATCCACCTCCACAGTAACCTCCTCCTCATGATGAGGATAATAGTATTTAAAGTTTGGGAGAGTTTCCCTCAACTTGGTTTTCAGAATTAAACTTATATGTGGTACTTTATGTTTTATTTTAACGTTTGTTTTATTTTAATGTTTGTTTTATTTTTGAAGTTTGTTTGTTTTTGAATAATTTATTAAGTATTTTTGTGCTAGTTTTTACTTGAACTTATATTGGGTTTTATGTTGGATTTTATGTGATTAAATGTAGCTTTTACTACGTGTATGTGTTTTAAGGAAATATTATAAGAGGTATGAACTATATGTTATTTTGTGCATGAATATTGGAATTTTACAATAGATTGCTTATAGGTGATTTTATATATTAAAAATTTTGACATTTAAGATAAAAAAAATTTGGTAAAATAGCTATATTTTATTAAAATTTGAACCAAATGAGCTCTTAAATTTAATTAAAAGTGATTGATTATTAACATTTAGAAAAAAAAAACTTATATTCTTTAAATTATTGTTTTCTATCTAGCCAAATTCTAATATCCACCAATTTTAAACATTGCCCCTAGTTTTTCCCCTTTAAGCCTAAATTAAATTCTTAGCTTGAGTTCTTTGACAAAATAACCAAAACAACTACCCTTTTCAAGGTTCATTATCTTTTGAAAAATTTTTCAAGTTACTAAATTATGGAGGATAAGTATGGAAAATCTTCATTAAAATCCACAATAGACTCTTAAGTTTAAAGCTTGGGGGAATTTATAATCTTTAAAAATAAATAAATAAATAAAATAATAAATAATAATCCCCAAGGGAGTAGAAAAGGAGGCAAGCAATGATTAAAAGAAGACTCTCCATATATACATGATCTACATTCAATGATATGAGAAAATTTTGAAAGATAAGTAAGCTATTCTATTTAGTATTATTTTAGTCTTTACATGTATAGACCCCATTACAAGCCAATGAAAGTCTTTTTGATTTTCCTCAAATTAGTAAGGTCTATTAGTGGAGAAAGCTCAATTAAACATGCATATGAGAATAGACTAAGTTTACATAAAAAGAATATTTGTTTATCTAAAGTTTTGTAACTTATTGTAATTAAATAAATTTCTTGAGCAAAGGAGGTGAGAATAAAGTAAGTAGAGTTATGGAGCTGAATTTAAGATCTAAATTTTTGAAAGTTTTAATTGTTTAAATTTTTGTATATAAACTCAACATATAAGAAATTCTATAGTACCAAAATGCATTTGCTTGAGGACAATAAATAATGTAAGTTTGGGGGAGTTTGCTAGAGTGAAATTTTGATTAATATTTTGGATAATTCTAATATGATCTAAGTCATTTTTCCAATTGAATTTGATGGATTTTGTTTGTTTGAGCTAGAATTCTCTTTTTTTTTTAGCTTGGAAATGCAAGATACAAGGTTTTTAATAATAAGTGGTACAAAAGTGAAGAAAAGTATGCAAAAATGAAGAAAATACAAAAGCCGCGCCTATGGCTCTTGAAAACAATGACCTTGGACTTCAAACTGAATTTACCAAGAAGAAAAAAATGAATTCCAAAAGCAAAATGAAACCCACGATCGTGGCAATCCAAGGCCATGCCAGTGTAATGAGTTTGCCGACTATCCAAGAGAAGAGAAGGAAGAAAGGTCAGAGTTTGTAGTTTATGTTCAAAAACCATGACCGTGGCATTCAAACACCACTCCAGTGGTCTACCTAGCCACCATCTACAACTAGAAAATTACTTTAAACAATCCATTCCAACTCAGGCCACGGCCATGGCACTCATATACCACAACCATGGAGCTGAAATTTATGACTTTAAGCATAAAAACTTGAAAAATGAAGAAGCATACAACTGTAAATAATTGTACTCCAACATTTACCAACTTGTTTCCACCAAGAAACTTCCAAGCACTCCATATAAACACACATCCCCCCATTTTTTAAAGGAGAGGAGGAGAGATTAAAGTTAGATCCAAGATTTCATTAAAGTTTTGATTATAGTTTGTATTAGGTGAAATTCTAGTTTTTCTTTGAGAAGAAGTGTTATGGAACAGCCTACACACCAAGAGGATGAGCATGACCAAAGAAGCAAGGATCAAATTGAGGAGATTTTCAATCCAATTATTCTGCCTCGAGGACCTATAACTAGATCATTACCCAAGAAGATTCAGCAAGTGTTAATTTGTCATCTACAAGATTTGGTGAATTTGGCTTGTAATGGGCTACAAGGGATCCAAGGCTTGGAAACAAGATCAAATAAAGTTAATTACAACTTAATTCATGTCCAACTTTAAAATGGGCTTACTTAAAATTCATGTCCAACTTCAAAATGGGTTTACTTAAGTTGTTTTTAGATCTTAGCCTTTTTAATTGAGTAAAATTAAATATGTTTTTATTTTTATCTTAATGGGCTATTTAAAACATGTTAATTTAAAAAGCCTATTATTTTTATTGCTTTGATAATGGGCTGTCCAAACTTGTTTATGTTAAGGCCCATAAGTTGAGTTTGTCAATTTTAGTTTATGAGTTTTTAGGTCTTGTAAAGGCTATATAAAGGCCTAAAACGAATTTCAATTGACATGATTGATGATTTATAACCAAAAGGTTGTTTGCTTTTATCTTTGTGTTCTTGAGTAGAATACATTCTAAGAAACATTCAAGTGGACTGATCATCTTCTTATGGAGTGTTTCGAATCTGGAATTTAGAAACAAGTTTCCTTTATTCTAGATCTTTGATCATCTTTCTAAGCAATCTGAATTCTAGCCTTTCTTAGGGGTTGAGACTGAATTGTTATTGGGATTTTCAAGTTAATGTTGTGGGGGTCCATAATAATCAAAGGGGTTCTCAAGCTTATTCTTGAAGGTTCCTTATCATTTGGTATCAGAGCCTATTTATCGGGTCTGGTCCCACTGCTTCAGATTTGAGGATGAACCTCCTTAAAGATGGAGGGAATGATATGTTCGAGGGTTTGGAGGGTTGTGGATCAGGTTCGACAAGGTGGCACATAAAGTCGAAAGAGACTGGTGAGCCCATGTTTGATCCAAATAAAGGAAATGGGTGCGCCTCTGCTAACAGCTTAAGCTTTTGGTAGAAATGGTTAGCATTCTTTTTGGTTAAGCATGCTGGTGCAGGATAAGTACCAGGATGGATGACCTCTTGGGAAGGGCTTGGCCCAGCCGCATCATCATTTCTTAAGACCAACCAATTTCCCCCCCTCTAGGTTGCTATCTTGGGGCAACAATTGGTATCAGAGCTTGTCAATTTCTTAAACTTAATTGTGAAATTTGACCCAATATGACAACCTCTTCTTCATCCTCTCATGGAAACCTCAACTCTCTTTTTAGACCATACTTTGATGGAACTGATTATTCCTATTTTTTGTTTCTATATAGTGAGGGAATACAGCTTTGGGACCATATTGAAAGTGAGTGGAACCATCCTACTCATGAAGTTGAGGGTGTCCAAGTTCCTCTTCCCAAGTCACAATGGTTAAATGCCAACACAAAAGATAGATTCAAAAACCATAGGGCAAACTCCATCTTATTGAATTCTATCTCAAGAGAAGAAGGTGGGAGAGTCCAACATCTCACTTGTGCTCATTGTATTTGAAAAACTCTTGAGAACTATCATGAGGGTACTATCCAAGTGAGGCTCACCAAGAAGCAAATGTACATATATGAGTATGAGCTATTCAAGATGAAGACCAATGAAAATGTTACCGATATGATAAATTAATTACTTGCCATCGTCAACGAATTATTTTCAAAAGTAACATTACCTCCATGCTTATAAGTGAGTGTTGTAAAAAGATTTGCATTTTCGCCATATGCCTTGAGCATCCACTATCCATAAACCAAGAACTCTTATTGATAGTAGATTTTAGACATACCTACAAAAGCAATAATGTTTATCTTCTTTTAGGTACCCAAATGAAGTTGGGTCCTTAGGGGTTAGTAGTAGAAGGATCCTCTAACTTGAGATGTGCCTTCCTAATATAGCAAAATGTGCTCTTATGCCCAAATTTCATACAATATGTGCATTGATATAGTGTTCTATACTTATGCACCTTTTTATTGAAAGTCAATGAATTGTGCACACAATTACAAATATAAGTTGGCTTTTGTGCAATTTTGTGTTTGTTTTCATGTCTAGTGTGCATGAATGCATGATTTGCTCTTGGAACCTTGATTCTAGAATTTTGTGTACCCAAAGCAATCCTTTTAGGATTTTTAGGCTTGGTTTGTGCATTGGTGTTCTTTACAACTTCAACACTTGAGGTTTGAGTTGTAGATGCCTTTACAAATATGGGTGCTCTAGATGGGGTATTTGATGATCCATTGAACCCTAAACCATGTTTCAAGGAAGTTGATCTTTGATTATCAATTAACGTATCTAATTCTTCTTTCCCTTTATGAAATTTTGAAATTAACTCTTTAAGTTCCTTTAGTTCATGTTTCAAAATTTCATTTTCCTTGTTCACATTTTCTAAACTATGTGAATCTTTATTCATTGCATTAAGTGATTTCAACAATTGTTCATTTGAGGTCTTTAATTTTAAGGAAGAATTTTTTAAACTTACAAAGTCCTTTTCTAGCTTAGAGCATTTATCCTTATAAAATTTCATCTTAGAAAAATATTTTTCTATCCTAAGATTCATATGTTCAGTCATATCATTATCATCTAAAGCATTATCATTGTATTCAATTAAATTCAAGGGTTGAGTACCTACCTTATTGGAATCTTTTTCATCATCAATAGCCATGAGACATAGATTAGTAATTTCTTCGTCATCATCATCATCTTCTTCACTTGAGGAAGAGTCATCCCATATAGCTTTGAGTAATTTCTTCTTTTCTTTATCCCACTTCTTTTTGTTCTTTAATTTGAAGCAATCCGACTTGATATGTCCGGATTTGCCACATTCATAACATTTTACTTCATTTTTCTTATCTTTGAAGGAAGTTTTAGAAAGTGTACCTTTGTTAGTTTGCAATCTTCTCTTTCTCTTCTAATCATTCATCCTTTTAGAAAACATTGCCTTTTCTTCTTCATCATCACTATCTTCATTACTTGAGCTCTCCAACTTCTTTGATTGCTTTGATAGCTATTGCTTTCCTCTTATCCTTCTCACCTTGTTCTTCATCTCTTTCAGTGTGCAATTCAAAGGTGAGTAGTTTTTCAACAAGTTCATTGGTTCTCAAAGAACTTAGATCATGAGCCTTTTCAATAGAAGAAACCTTAGACTCAAAGTTCTTCTTGCCTCTAAGTGCTCTCAAGATTTTCCCATTGACTTCATCTTGATCAAGATTTGAATGTTTGATCTCTATTAATGATGATGCTTGGTTGTGGCATAGAAGACTAGGACATGCTAGTATGGATCATTTGCAATGCATTAATAAAGAAGAGCTAGTTGATGGTCTTCCTAAAATTAATTTAACAAAAATAGAACATGTGAACCTTGTCAATTTGGTAAGCAACATAAAAGCTCATTTAAATCTAAAAATGTTGTAAGTACATTTAGACCTTTGGAACTTATTCATTTAGATTTGTTTGGACCTAATAGAGTTGCTAGTCTAGGTGGAAAGCTATATGCATTTGTACTTGTAGATGACTACTCAAGGTTTACATGGGTAAATTTCTTACTCAAAAGAATGAAGTTTTTAATCATTTTAAAATATTTGCAAAAAGAGTTCAAAATAAAAAAGGCTATGTGATCACATTTATTAGAAGTGATGGTAAAGAATTTGAAAATGTAGATTTTGAAAACTTTTGCAATGAACTTGGTATTTCACATAACTTTTTAGCTCCTAGAACACCATAACAAAATGGTGTGGTTGAAAGAAAAATAAAACTTTAATTGAAATGGCTAGGACAATGCTCAATGAGTATAAACTACCATCTTTTATTTTTGGGCAGAAGCGGTTAATATTGCTTGTTACATCTCAAATCGTGTCTATAAAAGACATTTAATAAACAAAACTTCTTATGAGTTATCGAATGGAAGAACACCCATAATTTCATACCTTAGAGTATTTGGATGCAAATGCTTTATATTAAACACCAAGAATAATCTTGGAAAATTTTCATCCAAATCAGATGAAGGCATATTTTTAGGATATTCATTATTTAGCAAAGCATATAGAGTATTTAATAAAAGAACTCTAGTAGTTGAAGGGTCAATGCATGTTGTCTTTGATGAATCTTCTAAACTTGATCAAAGGAAAGGTAGTGTTCTTGATGATTTTGTAGGTACACTTGAACAAATTGATACTCCAAAGGATAGTCATGATGAACAAGATGAGGAGACTCAAGAGCAAAATAAGGATTGGGAATACAAGAAGGATCATCCGAAAGAACTCATCATTGGTGAAACATCAAAGGGAGTAACTACTAGATCCAAACTTAAACACTTAGATGTTAATTTTGCCTTTGTTTCTCAAATTGAGCTAAGGACAATTAATGAGGCCCTTAGTGATGAATGTTGGGTGATTGCTATGCAAGATGAACTCAACCAATTTGAGAGAAATAATGTATGGGAACTTGTTCCTAAACCTAAGGATCATCCAATTATTAGATGTAAATGGGTATATAGGAACAAGCTTGATGAAAATGGTCTCATCACTAGAAATAAAACTAGATTAGTAGCCAAAGGGTATAACCAAGAGGAAGGCATAGACTATGATGAGACATTTGCCCCCGTTGCTAGATTAGAAGCTATTAGGATACTTCTTGCATTTGTATGCCACAGGAATTTTAAACTTTTTCAAATGGATGTTAAAATTGCATTTCTAAATGGATTTATCAATGAAGAAGTTTATGTTAAACAACCTCCCGAATTTGAAGATTATAAATTTTCAAATCATGTTTTTAAACTTACAAAAGCACTATATGGATTGAAACAAGCTCCAAGAGCTTGGTATGATAGACTTAGTGTGTATTTGCTTGAAAATCATTTTTCAAAAGGCAAAGTTGACACAACTCTTTTGTTAGAAAGAATAGACATAATATATTAATTGTGCAAATTTATGTTGATGACATTATTTTTGGTGCTACTAATGAATCCTTGTGCAAAGAATTTGCTTCTTGTATGACTAAGAAATTTGAAATGAGCATGATGGGTAAACTCAAATTCTTCCTTGGACTACAAATCAAGCAATGGAAAAATGGGATCTTCATTAATTAATCCAAATCCACAAGGGAACTCCTCAAGAAATTTGGAATGGATGGATGCAAGTCTAGCAAAACTCCCATGAGTACATCTCTAAAGCTTGACAAGGATGAAAGTGGTAAGGTAGTAGATGAGAAAAAAAATATTAAGGTATTATCAAATCCTTACTTTACTTAATCACATCTAGACTAGATATAATATATAGTGTTTATTTGTATGCTAGATTTCAATCATACCCTAGGGAATCTCACTTGAATGCTACTAGATGAATTTTGAAATACTTGAATGGCACATTGCATCTAGGACTTTGGTATCCTAGGAATACATAATTTGACATATTAGGTTTCTCAGATGCCAATTATGCTGGTAGTCTTTTGGATAGAAAGTGCACGATCGGGGCATGTCATTTTCTTGGTGAATGTCTAGTTTCTTGGTTTAGCAGGAAACAAGTGTCAGTTGCTCTATCTATCATGAATGCCAAATATGTTGCTGCATGTTTTTATTGTACTCAAGTTCTTTGGATGAAACAACAATTATTTGACTATGGAAAAACATTTGAACACATCCCCATTAAGTGTGATAACACTAGTGCCATAAACTTATCCAAAAATCCAATTCAACATTCTAGGTCAAAACATATAGACATTAGGCATCACTTCTTAAGAGACAATGTCCAAAACCAAAATGTGGTCTTAGAGTTCATTAATACACAAAACCAACTTGCTGACATATTTACCAAACCCCTAAATGAAGAAAGGATGAACTTCATAAAACAACACTTAGGAATGATGGATGGAAGCACAATTTCATAAGTTCAAAACTACTTGAAAATCTACTTTTCCTGATCCAAATTTTAAATCATTATCTATTTTTATCAAATATTTATACCTTTATCTTTAAAAATATCTTTTGCTTTGAAAAAAAAATTGATTTTTGATAGTTTCCCAATTGAACCAACATTAAGTCTGACCGCACTTATTAAAAACTCTTGATTTCAATTTATTCTGCAAAAGTATGACCATACTTTTTATGGTATGACTAGAATTTTTTTAAAATTTTATGACCGTTATGCCTAAAAGCTGAATTCCATTCGATTCTTACATAGTTCGGCCATATTTTTTAAATTTTCTAAAAATCACCACCGGAATTTTAAAAGTCTGAACAGACTTTTCCTCTACATTTAAAAATTTCTAACCATTGAAACTTAATCAAACTATGCACATTTTGTCTCTAACAACTATAAATGGCTAGTTTCCATACAAAACACTATAAATACCCCCAATGTCAGTTTTTACACTCTTTTATCTATTTCTAAACACTCAAATACTAAAAACACTTAAATTTACTTGTATCAAACCCTCCTCTTCATCTACTTTTCTCTTGAACTAAACAATGGCTCCTAAAGAACATAAGAAGAAGGCCTCTAGAGCTAAAAAAGGGAAGGGTATTGCTACCCCTTCTTAACAAGAGGAAGCTCCTAGAAGAAGCCACAAGATAAGGTTCAAGGATGAAGAAGAAAGACTAAGGTATGCTATCCTAAAAGATAAACCCATAGAACCAAAATGTCTCTTCTCCTCACTCACTCTAGAGTCATTAGGAATTGAGAATGACATTAGGGGTTGTCTCAGAACCTTGGGCTGGGAAAAATTTGTGTTCTTGGAGCGTGATGACCTCAATTGGGAATCCTTGACAAAGGAATTCCTAACAACCTTGTTTATTAGCAAAAAGAGTACTATTCCCTTATGCTATTATGGTATTTCATTTAGACTATTCAACCAAGAGTATGGCCTTACCCTAGAAGACTTCTCATCCATTTGGGGCTTTCAAACAGAAGGCATTTCTTAATTCTCTACCTCTCTCCTAACTCTTGAAGTCCAACTAGAATTTTGGAAAGAAATTTCCATTGAAACCTCTCTCCACAAACAATCCAATGCCAAGAACCTTAGAACTCTTACTTATTAGATGTTACATAGGATTGTCACCTATACCATTAGTGCTAGGGGTGAGAGAAATGAAAAAGTCACCCAAAAGGACTTACTCTTCCTCTTTTGCTTGATTAGAGGTCAATCCATCCAAATGGAAAAATTCCTTACTGACACTTTCCTACATATTAGGAAAACTAAGTCAGGACTCATCCTTCTTTCCTCACAAATCACTCAAATTGCAAAGTATGTTGGTGCATTTACACCATTAAACAATGCAACCCTCTCCAATCCTCTAGATCCCACCAAAAAATCTATAAATATAGGCTATCTCAAATATGCCAAAGGTATTAGGGATGATGATGGGAACTATATCTCTCTAGTAGGAGCACTAGGTGCTAGGGCTCAATAAAGGAAAAGACCTAGGATTATAGAGGAAGGTGAGGAGACTTTCCAAATGGAATTTCCTATAACCCAAACTATTAGACCTCAAACCTCCATCCTTCAAATTCTTCAAGACATCCAAGGATAAATGAGCTCACAAGGCTCAAGGATAGACAAGATCACTAGTGACATCTCTCATCTTCATCTTGACATTTAATCCATCCAAGAAGCATTAGGTTTACCAAAATTCTTTGAAGATGAACCTAGCTTGTCACCTTCTATCCATGGCTCCTATCCTCAAGAAAAAGAAGGAGAAGCTGCTGCCTCTCAACTAAGAGAAGGAGATCATGGAGAAGAGGAACATGAGGAAGAAGAGGGGATGAAGAAGAAGAAGAGGATGAATGATACAAACCAGCCACGAGGTAAGGATCCATTGATGCTTCCAAATGGGCCATTGACTAGGAGCAGAGCTAAGAAGTTTGGAGCAGCTATGGGATTGCATATTCAAGATCAAATTTCAAAGGAAGTGACTGAAATGGCAATGGAAAAGTGCACAATAGAGCTTGAAGAAGGCACACCAAAGCTGATTATGATGCTTAGTGTGAATATGGAAGCTAAAGGCTAGCTAAAGAGGTCCAACGTGCAAGAAAGGTCCATAGGGGTTCATATACAGCCTTGGAAAGTAATTTAAGGCCCATGGAGAGCCCAAATAGTGTGGGACGTGTTCTTATTTTAAAGGGTTTTAGTTTGGCTGTTTTTTTTATACTTTATATTTTCCTTAGTGGGTTAGGATGTGTGGTTTCCTATTTAGTTATTTCAGAATATTAATTTATTTCCATACTTTATATTTTCATTAATGGGTTAGGATTTTGACTTTGTAACTTTCCTTTTCCCATTAGAATTAGGGTTTCAGATTTTTGTGTGCCTTTTAGTATAAATAGGGCCTTATTTTTCTTGTAAGGACACTTTATGACATTATATTCTCAATTTTCTTATTGAAAATTTCGGCCATCATAGAACAGGAGTGGATTCTCTTTTTCTTTTGATTGCATCAAGAATTAGATTTACTTATCAATTTCGATTGTGGCGTTCTTCTAATTCGAGCTTCCTAAATCCTTCTGTTATAAGTGTTCGTGCTTTGCTAAGCAATTGGGTGGTTTAGAAGGTGGTTTTTCCTTCGTTCTTGGTTTTTCTTCTATCAATCATGCGTTGGGGTTTGAGGCCTTCATTGCCATAGGGTTCCGCGTCATTTGGTATCAGAGCCAATTACAGGTAAATCTTTATCTATATATCTTTCTAGGGTTGTTTTAGTTGTTCCGTTAGGGTTCTAATTGGATTTTTGAATTAGGGTTATAGAATTCTTTGTTCAATTTCGAAATTGTGTTCTTGCCTTTTGATTCGAAATACGTTTTTCTTATTCTGAATTGGGTATAAATTGGACTGGAGGCTTTGTGTTTCATTGGTGATCCAAGGATAGTGACCAGATCCTAAAAAAAAAAAAAGAGTACAAAATCACTTCAACAAAAATTCTTTGCTTTTCTAGTAATTTAAGGTATTAGAATTGTTTTGAATCAGGTTGAAAGTAATCAAAATTTTGGCCACCAATTTCGGTCAATTGAGGGGTTGTTTTATTACGTTTTTCTTGCTGATTTGGAAGTTTCCTTTTTCGAAATTAAATTCTTGGGGAGTCTTGATACTAGCTTTCTTGGGTAGAATTATTAGGTCCATAAACTAACTTGCTAAGGTGAGTTGGTTTTGATACATTTTGACCAGATTCGTCATAATTTTTTACCTCTTTGTTTCTATTTCTTGTTTGAGCTATCGTTTTGATTCCGTGACATTGCTAGAGTATTATTTGTTTGATTCTATACTCTGGTTGATATAATCGTGTGACACAAAATTTCTTGTGTTGCCTCCAATTTTGTCAAGTTTCTTTCTAGGTGTCATTCTAGGATTTAGGTTCTAGTTCCCTTGAACGTGCTTGGTGATTGATTTGTGAGCCTTTGTTCTGAAGTGCAATCGAAGAATTAGCGAAGGTGAATTCTTTTTTTTGTGAGATAATGAGTAGTAATTCTAGTAGAGATAAAGGCATAACTGTTGAGAAAGAAGAGATGAGTATCCGGGATATTGTAGATGATCTTGAGACGTACAAGCAAGCAAATGAGGACAATATGGAAAGAATAGCAAATATGTTGGCTAGCTTGCAGCAGTCCATGGAACGCTTAATGCAAGCACAACAACCTGCTCCAATAAGGCTACCACAGAGAATTCTACAACCAGCAAGAGTTGAAGAGAGAGAAGAGCCAATTAGGAGGAGGGCACCAAGAGGTGCATATGAGAGAGGCCGTGTGGCTGATTATGGATTTGAAGAAGGAGAAGCTGGAATTTATTAAGCACCTATCAATGATAATGATTTGACTTCCATCAAAATGAAGGTTCCTGAATTTAGAGGGAACAACAATGCTGAAGAATACATTGAATGGGAGCGCAAAGTAGAGCAAATTTTTGAGTGCCATAATTATTCTAAAGAAAAGAAGTCACACATTGCAGCTGTGGAGTTCAAGGGTTATGCAACATTCTGGTGGGATCAACTAAAATCCACTAGAAGAGGCAAGGGGTTGAGAGCCGTTCATGGGAGGAGTTGAGAGACCTGATGAGGTAGCATTTTATCCCTTGTCATTATTATAGGGATCTTTATAATCGCTTAGCACGACTGGTGCAAGGTGGCAAGAGTGTAGAAGAATACCACAAGGAGATGGAGATGATCATGGCTATAGCCAATATTGAGGAAGATGAACAACAGATGATGTCTAGATTTCTTGGAGGACTTAATCAGAATATTGCAAGTGAGTTGGACATGTATGATTACAATACCATTGAGGAGATGGTTGATAAAGCTATGAAGATAGAGAGGAGGTTAAAGAGTAAGAGTTCCACCAAACTTGGCTATGGGAGACCACAAAATGTGTTTGGGAGTAATTTGGCCTAAAGAGGACCCCAATATAGTGGTGGGGCAAATTCAGCCAATAGGGGTGGAGAGAAAGGGGAGTTCAAGAATTCATTCCAGAAAAGCAATGCTGCAACCTCCAGTAGAAAAGGGCCATCTAGTGTTCCAAACAAGCAAACAGGTACGCCTAACACTACCACTCCTAGTAGGGAGATTAAATGTTTTAAGTGTTTAGGGAATGGGCATATTGCATCCCAATGTCCAAATAAAAGAGTTATGATTGCTACAGCTGATGGTGATGTTGTGTCTGATTTTGAACCTAGTGATAATGATAATGATGATGTTGGGAACTTTGATTCTCCTATATATGATGATGTTGGTAGTGATGAGCATGTTGATTGTACTTTGTTAGCTGAGCATGGTGAATTGTTAGTTGCTAGGCGTGCATTGAATATGCAAGTGAAAGAGGAAAGTCTAGTACAGCGTGATAATAATTTTCATACTAGATGCTTAGTGAATAATAAGGTTTGTACACTTATTATTGATAGTGGGAGCTTTACTAATGCTGCAAGTACTACTATGGTTGAAAATTTGGGGTTAGAATGTATGAAGCTTCCCAATCCTTATAAGTTGCAGTGGTTTAATGATAGTGGTGAGGTGAAAGTAACTAAGCGAGTGAGGGTACCATTTTCAATAGGCTGGTACAAAGATGAAGTTGATTGTGATGTAGTTCCTATGCAAGCTGGACATATGTTGTTGGGCAGACTGTGGCAATATGATCGGAGAGCGTAACATGATGGGTTTTCTAATAGGTACACATTTACCTATGAAGGAAAACAGGTCACTCTTGTTCCATTATCACCCATAGAAGTGTATGAAGATCAAAGAAAGATGATTGAGGCAGAGAGGAAAGTTGGGGCTACCAATTCAAAAATTAAGGGGAGTTTGAGAGAACATGATAAGGTGAGTGAGAGTGAAAAGAAAATGGGAAAATGACTCGGACCCTTAGCAATGATGGCAGCAAACCCAACGTATAACAATGGTAGAGAACTCCTTGAAACTTGATAATCACCTCCTAAGGAACCCAACCCCTATAAAGAGACGCGAACTCACTATGATTGAAGGATTTAGTTGGTAAGAAGAAGGAAAACGCCACAACTCTTGTTGATAAGTAAACGTAATTCTTGATGCAAAGAAAGAATTAAAGAATCTACTCTAATCTCTCTCACACGAAAATTCACAAGAAGAACTTGTAGAAGAATTTGAAAATTTTTATTAATTGTTGTATATCAAATTCGGCCTAATAGTGCCCTTAAATAAGGGTTACAAAATTCCTAATTGCATATGGAAAATTAAGACTAAAACATTCCTAATTGCATAAGGAAAACATTCCTAATTGCATAAGGAAAACATTAAGTATGGAAACAAAATCCTAATCCACTAAGGAAAATATAAAGTATGGAAACAAAATCCTAATCCACTAAGGAAAAAATAAAGTATGGAAATAACCAAACTATTCCCTTCAACATAAGAAATGCCCCACACTATTTGGGCTGTCCATGGGCCTTAAATTACTTCCCAAGACTTTATATGAACCCCCATGGACCTTTCTTGCACGTTGGACCTTTCTTTAGCTAGCCTTTAGCTTCCACACTAAGCATCATAATCAGCTTTGGTGTGCCTTCTTCAAGCTCTATCTCCATCTTCTTGAATGATAATTCTTGAAGCTCTTTGGAAATCTCTTCTTGAATATGCAAAGCCATACTAGCTTGATATCTCTTTGCCTTGCTCCTAGTGATTGGTCCACTTGCTAGCGTCAAGGGATCCTTTCTTGCATCATTCTCCCCCTCTTCAAAAATTTTTTTCCTCAAATCTGCATCATCAAAAGGAGAAAGATCACTTATATTGAAAGTAGCACTAACATTATACGTACCTGGTAAGTCGTTCTTGTAGGCATTGTCATTAATCTTCTCCAGCACTTGGAATGGGCCATCTCCCCTTGCTTGCAACTTGTTCTTCCTTTGGTTAGGAAACCTCTCTTTTCAAAAATGCACCCAAACCCAATCTCCTACTTGAAACTTCATCTCATGTCTCCCTCTATTTGCAGAATCAGCATATCTCTTGTTCCTTTTCTCAATATTCGCCCTTGCTTTCTCATGCATCGCTTTCACCAATTTAGCTTTCTTCTCACCATCTAAACTAACAAGCTCATGAGAAGGTAAAGAAACAAGAACCAAAACTGTTAGTGGGTTAAAACCATAAACAAGCTCAAAAGGTGAATATCCTGTAGAAGAATGAATAGCACGATTATAAGCAAACTCAATAAATGGCAAACAATCTTCCCAAGAACTCAAATTTTTACCCACTAAAGCTCTCAACATGGTACCTAAAGTTCTATTTACTACTTCTATTTGTCCATCCATTTGAGGATGACAAGTGGTGGAAAATAAAAACTTGGTACCTAACTTTCCCCAAAGCACACGCCAAAAGTGAGACAAAAACTTGGTGTCTCTATCAGAAACTATGGATTTTGGTATCCCATGAATTCGAACCACCTCCCTAAAGAAGAGTTCGGCCACTAAACTAGCATCATCACTCTTATGACATGGGATAAAGTGTGCCATCTTACTAAACCTATCAATAACCACAAATATGCTATCTCTCCCCCTCTTAGTCCTTGGTAATCCTAAAACAAAGTCCATACTAATGTCCATCCAAGGAGAACTAGGAACGGGTAATGGCATATACAAACCATGAGGCATAGACTTAGACTTAGCTTGCCTACAAGCCAAACAAGCCTTACAAATCTGAATTACATCCCTTTTCATATTCAGCCAATAAAAGTGTTCATTCAACATGTCTAAAGTCTTATCAACTCCAAAATGCCCCCATCAAACCCCTACAATGTGATTCTAATACTAGCAAATCTCTCATAGAACATCTAGGCATGCATAATTTCGAACCCTTAAATAAAAACCCATCATGTCTATAGAAAGAATTAAAAGCACCATGCTCACAAGCATCATAAACATTGCCAAAATCAGAATCACCAACATATAAGTCCTTTATACATTCAAATCCAAGCAATTTAGTACTCAAAACATTAAGTAAAGCGTACCTCCTTGAAAGTGCATCTGCCACTACATTGTCTTTACCTTGCTTGTATTTGATCACATAAGGAAACTTCTCAATCTTCACAACCCATTTTGCATGTCTTTTATTCAACTTGCCTTGCCCTCTCAAATGCTTCAATGATTCATGGTCTAAATGGATTACAAATTCCTTGGGCAGCAAATAATGCTCCCATACTTCCAATGCTCTCACCAAAGCATATAGCTCCTTGTTATAAGTTGAATAATTCAGCTTTGCTCCATTAAGCTTTTCACTAAAGTATGCAGTGGGCTTCTTCTCCTGCATCAAAACAGCTCCAATACCTACACTAGAAGCATCACATTCAATTTCAAAAGTAGAATCAAAGTTAGGTAAAGCTAAAATGGGTGTAGTAGAAAGCTTCTCTTTCAAAGCATCAAATGCTTCTTATTGCTCCTTGCCCCAAACGAATCCCACTTCTTTCTTGATTATGCTAGTCAAGGGGGCTACCAATGTAGAGAAATTAGGGACAAATCTCCTATAGATGCTTGCCAATCCTTGAAAACTCCTCACTTCTGTCACACTTGAAGGATTCGGCCACTCTTGGATAGCTTTCACCTTCTCTTGATCAACTTCAATTCCCTGCATACTTACAACAAAACCAAGAAAAATAACCCTATCTAGACAAAAAGAACACTTCTTAAGCTTAGCATAAAGGTTTTGCTCCCTAAGGATTTCAAGCACTTTTCCTAACATGTTCAACATGTTCTTCCTCAATTTTGCTATAAATCAGAATATCATCAAAGTAGACTACCACAAACTTACCTAAATAAGCTCTCAAAACAAGGTTCATTAATCTCATGAAAGTACTAGGTGCATTAGATAAACAAAAAGGCATAACTCACCATTCATACAAACCATATTTCATTTTGGAGGTAGTCTTCCATTCATCTCCAGGCTTCATGCGAATTTGATGATAACCACTCATAAGATCAATCTTTGTGAAATATTTCGCCCCATGCAATTCATCCAACATGTCACAAGTCTAGGAATGGGATGTCTATACTTCACAGTAATCTTGTTCACAGCCCTACAATCAACACACATCCTCCAAGAACCATCTTTCTTGGGTACTAATAAGACTGGAACGGCACAAGGACTAAGGCTCTCGCGAACCAAGCCTTTCTCCAAAAGCTCTTCAACTTGTCTTTGCATCTCTTTTGTCTCCATAGGATTGCTCCTATATGCTGGCCAGTTTGGAATTGTTTCAACCGGGTATGAAATCTGGACTTAATTCGCAACCCCAGATTCACTCAAGACCAAATCGAAATTAAACTTGAATACAAACTCTAGCTTTTGCTTTCTTTCAAGAACCCTAATTCTTGGTTTCGAAATTCTCCAAGAATCCTTTCCTAGGTTTCGTTTTTACCCTAAGAATACCCTCCTTCAATTCGGCCTTGATCAGAATTGATATATGACTCTTTTTCGAAAATTAAAGACTAGACTCTCTAAAAATCCTAAAACGCAGAAATTTAAAAGACCTAAATTAACAAACCCTAGAAAGACAAAGTAGATAAAAATTACCTTGTAGCAAGGCTCTGATACCAAATGACGCGGACCCTTAGCAATGATGGCAGCAAACCCAACGTATAACAATGGTAGAGAACTCCTTGAAACTTGATAACCACCTCCTAAGGAACCCAACGCCTATAAAGAGAAGTGAACTCACTATGATTGAAAGATTTAGTTGGTAAGAAGAAGGAAAACGCCACAACTCTTGTTGATAAGTAAACCTAATTCTTGATGCAAAGAAAGAATTAAAGAATCCACTCTAATCTCTCTCACACGAAAATTCACAAGAAGAACTTGTAGAAGAATTTAAAATTTTTTATTAATTGTTGTATATCAAATTCGGCCTAATAGTGCCCTTAAATAAGGGTTACAAAATTCCTAATTGCATATGGAAAATTAAGACTAAAACATTCCTAATTGCATAAGGAAAACATTCCTAATTGCATAAGGAAAACATTAAGTATGGAAACAAAATTCTAATCTACTAAGGAAAATATAAAGTATGGAAACAAAATCCTAATCTACTAAGGAAAATATAAAGTATGGAAACAACCAAACTAATCCCTTCAACATAAGAAACGCCCACACTATTTGGGCTGTCCATGGGCCTTAAATTACTTCCCAAGGCTTTATATGAACCCCCATGGACCTTTCTTGCACGTTGAACCTTTCTTTAGCTAGCCTTTAGCTTCCACACTAAGCATCATAATCAGCTTTGGTGTACCTTCTTCAAGCTCTATCTCCATCTTCTTGAATGATAATTCTTGAAGCTCTTTGGAAATCTCTTCTTGAATATGCAAAGCCATACTAGCTTGATATCTCTTTGCCTTGCTCCTAGTGATTGGTCCACTTGCTAGCTTTAAGGGATCCTTTCTTGCATCAGAAAAGAGGCCAGAAAAGAAACAAAACAAATAAATGGCCCATTGGTGAGAGAAAATAAGAAAGAAGGGAGAGCAAAACAAACTTTTTATGAAAGAGCGAGAGAGGTAAATTTTGCAATGTCTATTGGGCAGCCATTATTGCTCATTAGATACAAAGAAACTTTGTTTGCTAACACTAATGTTTCGCTTGATAGTTTGCCTTCTAGTTTTGTGTCTTTGTTGCAAGATTTTCAGGATGTGTTTCTAGATGAATTACCTAGTGGATTGCCACCGCTAAGAGGAATTGAGCATCAAATAGACTTCGTGCCTGGTTCTACCATCCCAAATAGACCAGCTTACCGGAGTAATCACGTGGAAACGAAAGAGATGCAAAAGCAAGTAGATGAGTTACTGGAGAAAGGCTGATTAGAAAGAGTTTGAGTCTGTGTGCTGTTCTTGTGTTGTTGGTTCCAAAGAAGGATGGCATGTGGAGAATGTGTGTTGATTGTAGGGCTGTAAATAAGATCACAGTGAAGTATCGGCATCCTATACCACGACTTGATGACATGTTGGATGAGCTGCATGGTGCCAGGTATTTTTCTAAAATTGATCTTATGAGTGGATATCATCAAATTCGTATGAAACCTGGTGATGAATGGAAAATAACATTTAAAACTAAATATGGTCTATATGAGTGGTTAGTAATGCCTTTTGGGTTGTCTAATGCACCTAGTACTTTTATGAGACTAATGAACCATGTTTTGAGAGCTTATTTGGGCAAATTTGTTGTAGTATATTTTGATGATATTCTGATTTATAGTAAGACTTTGAATGACCATGTTGAGCATGCTAGGCTAGTTTTGGAAGTATTGAGAAATGAAAACTTATATGCCAAGCTTAAGAAATGCACATTTTGCATAGATAGGCTTGTGTTTCTTGGTTTTGTTGTGAGTGCGCAGGGCATTGAAGTAGATGAAGAGAAAGTGAAAGCTATAAAGGAGTGGCCTACTCCAAAGAGTGTGACAGACGTGAGGAGCTTTCATGGATTGGCTAGTTTCTATAGGAGGTTCGTGAAGGACTTTTCTACTATTGCAGCACCGTTAACTAGCATAATCAAAAAGGAAGTTGGGTTCCAATGGGGAGAGGAGCAACTAAAAGCCTTCGACTGCCTGAAAGGGAAGTTGACATCCTCTCCTATTTTATCATTACCTAATTTTGAGAGTACATTTGAGATTGAGTGTGATGCTTCTGGTGTAGGTATTGGACCTGCATTGATGCAAGAGAAAAAGCCCATAGCCTATTTTAGTGAGAAACTCAATGGTGCACAATTGAACTATTTCACTTATGATAAGGAGTTGTATGCCTTGGTGAGAGCATTGGACGTGTGGCAGCACTACCTTCTTCCAAAGGAGTTCATGATACATACGGATCATGAGTCCCTCAAACACTTGAAGGGACAAGGTAAGTTGAACAAGAGGCATGGTAAGTGGATAGAATTTATAGAACAATTCCCATATGTTGTTAAATACAAGCAAGGAAAGGATAATATAGTGGCTGATGCGTTGTCTAGAAGATATACATTACTATCTGTGTTGAGTTCTAAATTGCTTGGTTTTGAGTACGTTAAGGACTTATATGTAGGTGATGTTGATTTTGGCAATGTGTTTGTTGCATGTGAACATGGAGCTTTTAATTCATTTTATAGGCATGATGGATACTTGTTTAAGGGAAATAAATTATGCGTGCCTAAATGTTCCATGCGTGATTTGCTTGTGTTAGAATCTCATTGTGGGGGATTGATGGGACATTTTGGGGTAGCTAAGACTTATGATATCTTGTTTGAGCATTTTTATTGGTCGTCTATGCGTAAGGATGTTGAGAGATTGTGTTCTGCTTGTATTGCTTGTAGACAGGCGAAATCTAAGTCTATGCTCATGGTCTATATATGCCTTTACCTGTACCTAGTTCACCTTGGATTGATATTAGCATGGATTTTGTGCTTGGATTGCCTAGAACTGGAAAGGTAGGGATAGCATTTTTGTAGTTGTTGACAGGTTTAGTAAGATGGCACATTTTATTCCTTGTCATAAAGCTGATGATGCGATTGTTCTAGCTGATTTGTTATTTAGAGAAGTAGTTCGACTACATGGGGTGCCTAGGACTATTGTGTCTGATAGAGATGCTAAGTTTTTGTCCCATTTTTGGAGAGTTTTATGGGGTAGATTAGGAACTAAGCTTTTGTTTTCTACTACTTGTCATCTACAAACAGATGGGCAAACAGAGGTAGTTAATCGTACACTTGGTACATTGTTGAGAGCTATAGTGGGAAAGAATTTGGCTGCTTGGGAAGATTGTTTACCTTTTATTGAGTTTGCTTATAATCGTTCTATTCATTCTTCTACAGGTTATTCGCCATTTGAGCTTGTTTATGGTTTTAACCCATTAACTGTACTTGATCTTATTCCTTTACCTTCACATGAGCTTGTTAGCTTAGATGGAGACAGGAAAGCAGAATTGGTGAAGGCTATGCATGAGAAAGCTCGAGTTAATATGGAGAAAAAGAACAAGTCATATGCTGATTGAGCGAATAGAGAACGCAAGAAGATAGTGTTTGCTCCTGGGGATATGGTTTGGGTACACTTTCGAAAGGAGAGGTTTCTAAATCAAAGGAAGAATAAGCTTGATGCACATGGTGATGGTCCATTTCAAGTGTTGGCAAAGATCAATGATAATGCATACAAGATAGACTTGCCTGATTTGAGGACAGATCTTTTTAAAGAGGGGGAGAATGATACGAACCAGCCACGAGGTAAGGATCCATTGGTGCTTCCAAATGGGCCATTGACTAGGAGCAGAGCTAAGAAGTTTGGAGCAGCTATGGGATTGCATATTCAAGATCAAATTTCAAAGGAAGTGACTAAAATGGCAATGGAAAAGTGCACAATAGAGCTTGAAGAAGGCACACCAAAGCTGATTATGATGCTTAGGGTGAATATGGAAGCTAAAGGCTAGCTAAAGAGGTCCAACGTGCAAGAAAGGTCCATGGGGGTTCATATACAGCCTTGGGAAGTAATTTAAGGCCCATGGACAGCCCAAATAGTGTGGGGCCTGTTCTTATTTTAAAGGGTTTTAGTTTGACCTTTTTTTTATACTTTATATTTTCCTTAGTGGGTTAGGATGTGTGGTTTCCTATTTAGTTATTTTAGAATATTAATTTGTTTCCATACTTTATATTTTCCTTAATAGGTTAGGATTTTGACTTTGTAACTTTCCTTTTACCATTAGAATTAGGGTTTTGGATTTATGTGTGCCTTTTAGTATAAATAGGGCCTTATTTTTCTTGTAAGGACACTTTATGACAAATTATATTCTCAATTTTCTTATTGAAAATTTCGGCCATCATAGAACAGGAGTGGATTCTCTTTTTCTTTTGATTGCATCAAGAATTAGATTTAGTTATCAATTTCGATTGTGGTGTTCTTCTAATTCGAGCTTCCTAAATCCTTCCGTTATAAGTGTTCGTGCTTTGCTAAGCAACTGGGTGCTTTAGAAGGTGGTTTTTCCTTCGTTCTTGGTTTTTCTTCTATCAATCGTGCGTAGGGGTTTGAGGCCTTCATTGCCATAGGGTTCTGCGTCAATGAAGGAAGTGATAACGATAATTAGGATGTTGTTTCTTAGATTTCTTTTGTACATTTGATTTCCTATCTAATGAAATTAAATTTTTCTTAATTTTCATTTAATGCATTGCAATTTCTCTTCAAATTATTCTTCAATGCATTTCACTTTTACCTTTGTCAAAGGGGGAGAACAACACATAAAATTGAATAATAAAATTAAAAATATGAATGCCAGAAATTAAAAAGTGCACAAATTACATTTGAATAAGAAAGATAAACATAGCATTCATTAAGGGGGAGCATACTAAGCATTTGTTATACACTTTTAAAGTTTTTAAATTCAATTCAATTATCAAAGTCAAAAAGGGGGAGATTGTTAACCAAACCCTCCTTGTTAACCAAAAAGGCAATCAAATTGAATTTACCTAACTCTTACACCAAGTTTTATTTTACAGGAAGTTAATTTTTTTGAAGAAATATGAAAAGTCTGATCGGACCATATAAAAGACCAATCAGACCCTTGATGATTAAATGAGCCAAAAAGACATGAAGGTTTCACAGTGGAGAGTACTCCTAAAATCTCACCATAAAGTGTAAAGTTTGATCGTACTATATGTCATACAGACCAGACCATGGATGACCAAAAGAGGTAAATCACATTGAAAGATTCACGGTCAGAAGCGCTCTAATTTTCTCAGAGTACCATAAAAGTCTGACCAGACTCAATAAAATTCCGACAGGATCTTACAATGTAATTTTCCCTCAAAACATCTAGTAGGTTTCTCAGTTGAAGGTATGCCCAAGAATTGGCGGATCAAGTAAAGTTTGACTGGACTAGACGCAAGCCTGACCAGACTTTTTAAATATTACTCAAGTCAAAAGTCATTACATATCCACTTAATAAATGGAAGCCATGTGGACCAGCCGTTGGAAGAGCATTAAGCAGAAATTCAATTACTCCTACCGGACCATACCTTATTATGACTGGACTACTGTACTTTCGACTAGACCATGAAGATTTCGATTAAGAAATTGCTTTGGTAGAGAAGTTAATGGAAGACAAGAATCAAACATGTTGGTCCCAACTTCAAACGGCTAATTCTTGGCTTGAAGGTTATAAATACGTTATGTAACTTCATCATTAAGAAGTTTTTTGATTATAATAGCCTCCTTGAACATCTTTCTTTCTGTTGCATCAAAATCAACCTTTGTATTAATTGAGTGTTGGGTGTGAGCATTAAACACCATCTTAAGTTTGAGTGTGAGCTTGAAAAAACTTAGGTTGTGAGAGTAAGCTTGGGAAAACTCTTATTAGGATTGTGAGGAAGTGATCTCAAACCATTGTGAGTAGTTTGGTGTGAGCAAGAAAAAACACCAAGTTAGAGTTAAGCTTGTAAAAACTCAAAGCTAGTGGAACCTTAACAAGTTGTTAATGAAGTGGATGTAAGGATTAAGGTAAATTCGAACCACTATAAATCTTATGTTCCATCTTCTACTTAATCTTCTTCTACACTCTCCATACTTTCTTTTTAATCTTTGAATTTTTGAATTGATCATCATTTCTTAAGACCAACCAATTCACCCCCTATTGGTTGCTATCTTCGAACAACATTGTACAGTGATAAAAGTGACCTGGATAAATGATATAATGGAAAATAATGAATAAAGGATCTTAAAATTTACTGAAGAAATTATTCATACAATTTTATGGGACTAAAACTCGAATTAGGATCAAAGGTTAAGAGTGAGGGTGCACCATAGTTATTGTGAGTATGCCCTCACCTGATTAAACTATATATATACATGTGTGTGTGCATAGAAATTTCTTTTCTCATCTTCTATCCCCATGCCATCTACCACCACCATCACCATCTTCTCTATTTTCTTCTTCCTTTCATCAAATTAATCAAGAATCAAGGGAAATTCATCTTTTGTTGCAAATTTTTAAGAGAATTAGCTAGAGTATGTAAGATTATTAACAAGTGATTAAAGAGAAAAAGAGGGATTTTGAAGAGGTATGTGCTTATGTTTATGTATCTTAATTTGAGAATATTTGAATTGGTTGATTAAGTCATTTATAATGAATTATTTCTTGAAAGTATTGATTAAATGGATTGATGAGTGAAAAATGAATTAAAAGAACTTATATATGATGAGTATAATTCGTAATTCAACCTTTATAAGAATTGGGTGGTTTGATGTTGTTTTTAGCCATGAGTGATGGTTGAAGGTTTGATTAATTGAATTTTGAGTAAAGTATTTGATATGAACTATTTTTATGTCAAACTTTTAGTTTTGATACATTTTCAACTTAGATCTTTAATATGTTTATGTTTTATGAAGTTATAAGTGCAAACTATAATTTTAGGATGCCACGAGTGTGGCTTGGAGGTACCATGGGCATGGTATTGAAGTCAAGACTATCGGAGGAAGAATTACATTGAAGGCAGACTCAAAACCAATGCCACGGCTGTGGTAATTTAGTGCCAAGACTGTGGGATTGAAAGTGAGGCTGTTTAATGAAACAGAGCCATTCATATGTCAAGGCTGTGGCCCTTTAGTGCCACGATCGTGGTCTACAAAGGTATTTGGTAGCCTCATTTTGTATCTGTGAGCTCCCACTCCCGATAGAATGATTTTTGTGACTTCGGCACTGTTTAGGCTCAGGGGCTTAGAGAACACGGGCCTAAGCCGGGAGAAAATGGAGTCGCCACCTGGATGAGCAGGAAAAATAGAAAGGGGCAGATGACTCAATTTCTAAGGAATCCCCAACCTCCTAATGGGTTCAGAAAGTTGGGTATGTGGGAAAGGTGAGAAATGGCCCAGCACCCCCACAATACCCGATTCATTGGAACCGAGCTCCTTTTCAGGTCTTAATATTATAAAATTCTTAAAAATAATGATATTATTCATATTACATACAATAATTAAAATAAAGCATCATTATATTAAGATCAAAGTAATGTTCAAATAAAATAAATAAATGGACACTCATCCAAGGATGGAAACGTGTCCTTACATTTTCCATTGTCTAAAACTAAATAGGATACCCACCAAAAGGTGGAAACATGTCCTTTACATTAATCCCAAAATATAAAAATAATTTAAATTACATGAAAATTAATTAATGAGGTACCCAATGATGGAAATATATCTCTTATAATTTTAATACCAAAATAAACAAATAATAATCATAATAATAAAGAAAATATCCATCCATGATAAATTAAACCAATCAAACATTGAAATCAAATAAATCAATCATCAAAACATATAATAAACTATATAATCAAATTTAAAATTAAATAAATGTATAAATGTATAAATTTAGGGTTTTAGAATTTTAATAATCGAAGTAGGGTTTTTAAATAAAGGAAGTTAAACACAAAGGCTTATAATGCAAAAATAAATATTGACTTATTCGACGAGCCCATACAGCGGTCCCGCTAGCTAGTTAGCAGGCAGGGTCAAGGGGCAGTGCCCCTAAAATTTTTAAAAACTGGCTTTTAGGATTGTAGGTTTTGGTGTTGAAAATTAAGATTTTAGGGTTTAAGATTTTGAAAATAGGGTTTTGGGATTGGAAGAAACAAGCTACTATAGTATTTATAAATAAATAATCATGCATTAAAAAATTATTAGTTTAAACACATTTAGATTACTGGAATTAAAAGATTACCAAGATCAATTTGCCTAAAGGATAATCAACATCACACGGAAATTTAATTTGCCGTATTTAAAGAGATTCAATTTTAGAAGCGTACCTTCGTTTGTTGATTCCACCAATAATCAAACTTTGATCCAAACTTTTGTTTGCACCAGTCTTATATTTGTTGGTTGAATTGAGAATAAGATAATTAGCTAAGCTACTACCTTGTTAATATGTTCTCACTGCTTGATATTTTAGTTTCGTTGCTTTTCTCTTAATAATTGTTAAAATTCTATTAATGGTTGCTTCTCATCCTAAAAGTCTCCAAGTCTCTGCCTAAATTGCTCAAGTCCTTGAATAACCCTTCAATAATTGTGTTGTCCAAAGTTTCCAAGAAAAAGCCAAGAAAAGTCCTCCAATACAGTGTTTTAATGTGTTATTTATAGGAAAAAAATAAAACCTAATGTCCTTTGGTTAAGGAAATAGGGACTATTAAGGAAATAAAACAATCCAAGGTTGATAAGGTTTTCTGGAAAAATCTGTAGAGCGCGCGGGTTGTCATGGGCTACTGGCCATTTGCTGTGAGAAATTGGGTTGCTGGCACGGGAGCTGGGCTAGGCAAGCACGTGTTGCTGCGAGGCGAGCTGGGTGTGTTGCTGCAAGGATGTGTGGCGAACTGGGGGCTACTTGCTGGCGTATGCAGCGAATTGGCTGCTTGCCAATTCACCGTAGGCCTTTCGGCTAACGGCAAATTTCCTTATTGCTCGGTAGTGTTGCCGCACGGCGCTCGCCAATCCGTTTGATTTTTTATTTTTTATATATTTTATATTTTTATTATTAAAAATAACTATTAAATACTATAAAATAAATAATAAATAAAATAAAATAAATACCATAAAAATTATTCCGGACTACGTTAAAATATTGGATCGAACTCAGTAAAAAATTAAGGGTCTATAGTTTGCCCCCTGCTTGAATGATCTGAGACTTTTAGTAGAAGAGAGTGAAAAGCAACATGACTTTGAGTAGATTTTGGATAAGGATGGGTTCTTGACCTGAGGTTGAAGTTGGATTGGGTTTTGGACCCAAAATGAGTTGGGTTCTCAACCCGAGACTAGATTTGATTGGGCTCTTGACCAGGGACTAAATTTTGTGTACTCGATGCGATACTAGATTTGAATTTGGATTTTTGACTCGAAACTAAATTTTGGGTTCTCGATCCGAAACTGAATTTGGATTTGGGTTCTCGACCCTAAATTGGATTTTGGGTGCTTGACTCGAAACTGGATGTGAATGCTAGATCCTAAATTGGATTTAGGTTCTCGATCAGAAATTGGATTTTGGATGCTCTACTCAAAATTGGATGTGGATGCTCGATCCTAAATTGATTTGGGTTCTCCACTAGAAATTGGATTTTGGGTGCTCGACTCAAAACTAAATTTGGATTTGGGTTCTTGACCCGAAATTGAATTTTGGGTGCTTGACTCGAAACTAAATTTGGATTTGGATTCTCGACCCAAAATTGAATTTTGGGTGCTCAATCCAAAACTAAATTTTTGGACTCTCAACCTGAGGCTGATTTGGATGCGAAATCCAAGATTGGATTATGGGTGCTCGACTCGAAACTGGATGTGGATACTCGATCCTAGATTAGATTTGGGTGCTCGACCCGACATTGGATTTGGATTTGGGTTTTTGATCTAAAATTGGATTTTGGTTTGGGTACTTGGACCCAAGGCTAATTTGGATGCTCGATCCGAGAATGATTTGGATTTAGATTCTCGACCAGAAACTAGATTCTTGATCCTAAACTAGATTTGGATTTGGGTTCTCGACTCGAAACTGGATTCTCAATCCTAAACTAGATTTGATTTGGGTACTTAGACCCAAGACTGAATTTTGGGTGCTCAATCTGAAATTGGATTTTTGGGTACTCAACCCGAAACTAGATTTTTGGGTTCTCGACCAGAGTTTGGGTACTTGGACCTGATATTAAATTTGACTGACCTTTTATCAGTTGAGAATTCTAACTTCTTTTTAGCAGGCTATTCCATTCTTTAATGGCATGTGGGTCTTTACTCATAAAATGGATCTTCATCCTTGGACCTTGGATCCTCTTCTCTTGTCTTTGGGTCTTCACCCTTGAAATTGGATCTTCATCCTTGGCATTGAGTCTTATATTGGCTTTAGCTCTTCTAGCTGGACTGATCTTTTGTCTCTTGCATCTTTATTCTTTTGAGAATCTTACTTTCTTCTTGTTTTATTCTTTTTGTTCTTCCTTTTGCAAAAAAATTCAGCTATTTTTAGCTGGCCCTCATATCTTCTCCTTGCCCCCCTGCGTGGCAAAACTAAAAATTGAAAAGGAGAAATTTTTTTAGGCTCAAACCAATGATTTGTTCGGTAGGCTCTGATTGATGTTTGTATTTTATCTAGTTCCTTGCATAAGCATGCATTTCTTCTTTCTTTTGCAAAATGACTAGAGCTTCCTCAAGCACTGGGCCTCCATGCCCCCCTGATTCCGTATCTTCTTCATGCTTACTTCATAGAGTATTGCTATTTACTTTTGACAAATGATAGGTAACACAAGATAACAAAATGCAATGTGATATACTCATGTATGCATGATATACATGGATTATACTTACAATGGTTCCATTAACTCATAGATCGAGGTGATTAATTGAAGTGTTCTCATAGATTTCATCCAGATGCTCATTCAAGTCTTGCATTGGAATGACAAAAAGTTTTGTATTTATGGATTCTATCATCAAGATGTTGAAAATATGAGTAGTGAAACCCAAGCAGCGGAGTCAGGGATACATCCATTTCAAACTATGATTCAGCATGTCAGTTGGTAGCTTCTTCATAGTCTTGCCAATAATCATTTACTTTGCCCAATGTGTCCTTTGAGGTTCGATGGTTCAACAAACTTCTCTTAACTTGAAGGCTTTATATATAAAAATAAATTTCTCTTATGAGTTTTGAAATTTGAAATCAAATGTTGGCTTTGCCAAAACAATGTCAATTTACCTCAGGACTTGATTTTCTAAATTAACATATCTATAACATGACAACCCTTATTACATACTAAACTCGGGAATCAATTCTATTCAAGTAATAAGTATTGCACTTTAGATAGTTACATACACATTACTTGGTCAAAGGTCTCATTGAGTTTGAATATTGTCTATCTCATAAGTATGCTTATTCAGACTATCTCCACTAATAGACTCTACCTACCAAGAGAGACCAACAGGTCTTTAACAGGCTTAAAATGGAGTCTATAAGGGACACGGGTAAAATAAAAGCCATTTTGAGATTGGAGATGTTGTGATACTATGGGCAAATCCTCACACTATAAATTTCTTGTTTGAACTTTTAGGTAGTTGGGAGCATGAAAGATAAAGCTTTGAACATTCTTCTTTCTTTATGATATGAATCTGGATCTTAATTGGGACTGTCTTTTCCCTTATAAAAAGGTTGATACCCACATTCCTTTTCTTTCTTCTTTTCCCTTTTCTTTCTCTTGCTTTTTCTTACTCCTTCTTTTCTTTGAGCATTTTATCATCTTATCCTTCTCCCCTGTAGGACTATCAAGTACAAGACTTTCAAGAACTGGATGACCTTTCTCCTTTTTCTCTGATTTTGATTGAATCTTTGGATGGGTTAGAACAATTCAAGTCAAACTGTCCTTATAAACCAAATGGAAGCCTTTTATTGCTTTAGGTAAAAGAGAACTTGGTTGGCTTTCTGAACTATTTTGGATTTTCTTTTCTTTTCTTTTTCTTCTTTTTTTTCCCTTTATTTTTGGTCCTAGCTCCAAAAGAGTTATCTTGTTTGTACCAACTTGTATTTCTGGTAATACATGAGTGGAGTGGTATTAAGCTGCTTCAGTCCTGACTTTATCTGTGATATTTGGTCTAATTTAGGTGAATTTCAACTACCCCTATGGTTTTAAGAACATCAACTATTCTTATGGTCTTGGCTATGCATTCATTTCTTTTTAATCTTCTTGCATCTTCCCCTTAGTGATCATAAGACTTGTCAAAAGCATCACAACTGCTCAGGGTAGGTTGTTGGGATTTGTAAGCCAATGAAAAGAAAGCTAAAATTTTATGAAGGCTCAAAGGGACAACTAGGGATTGATATCAATAGGGTTGATACTAGTTGTTGGCTAACCAAATAATACCTAGATCATTTCTCTCTTAAATAAGAAGATTTCAATTTCGCCTAAAAAATTTATCAAAATATGTTCTAAGACTGACTAGGACCAAGACAAAGGTAATTATGCAGGAGTCCTCTCTATGTAAGCATACACAACTCAATGTTATAGAATAATTCCCTTACCTAGTAAAGCCATTCGAATCATTATGCATAGATACACTAATTTATAAATATCAAGTTAAATTCGTCATCGGTTGAGCACCAAAATGAACAAAGACCAACAAAATTTTTTATGAAAGTAATTTATTCAAACAACTTTAAATTTGAAAAACATGATTGTTCCATAAAATACCAAATAAGGAAAAAAAAAACAAACAAGCCAAGGGAAGTTTGTTGAGTTAAGATTCTTCTCCTTTCACATCTTCAATATTCCCATCTTGAAAGGAGGATAAGACAAGATCTTCCTCCAATCCTCCTCCTACCATGAAAGTTACTGGTGGTGGCACTCTGTTGAACCTAGGCAGAGGATTGCTTTTGGTATTCGGCTCGGGTAGCTTACCACTGCCAATCAAATCTTGGATCTCGTGTCTTAAACGAGCACATTTATCCATCTCATGCCCTTGCATTTTGATAAAATTGACAGAAGGCCTCGGTATTGAAGTTTGGTGGTAGAGGATTATGTAGCGGTCGAGGAACCAACGGTTGTAACAACCCCTTCTTCTGTAGCTTGTTGAAAACCCAAGATAGAGGTTTCCCCAATTCTGAAAACTATCTTCTATTTCCTTGACTAGTTATATTAACATTTCCTTGACTAGTTATATTAACATTAACTTCCTTTTGCGTGCTTTGATTACCTTACTAGTAGTTCCCTTTCTCATTCCTTTTTGCCAAAAAGTTGTTCTTCTCCCTTTCCCACTCTTCAATTTGTAGACCATCTTGGAGAAGATCTTTGAAATCCCGGATGAGTGTATGAGATATCCTTTCATGAAGACTAGGCAACACCCCTCTCACAATCATCCTAATATGATCTGATTCATCAAGCCTCTTCTTGAGCAAAGCAGCCATATTTCTCCATCTCTTTGCATAATCAACGAAGTTCTCATTTGGTCTTTGCCTAATGGTCTCCACCTCCATCAAGGTAACTTCCAGCTCGACATTATACCCATACTGTTGAATGAAAGCCTTATACAACATGTCACAATCTTTTTGAGTACTTTCTTCTAAGGTGTTGAACCAATTTTGGACAACAAGGTCCAATGAGAGCATGAAATATCTTAGAGTTTGAGCCTTAGTTTCCAGTACCATTGTACCTAGCAAAGGAAGGCATCTTAAACTTATAAGGGACCTCCTCATCTTGTTCAAACAATTTTTCAATATCGAATATCTCTTTGGTTTTTAGCTTTTTCTCAAATTTCTTTTCTAAATCAGCAATCATCTTCTCAACATCAGAACTTTTGGTCTTTTCAAAAGTTGTCTTCTCAACAACCTTTGGCTCTTTCTTCTTATCTTGAGGATCTTGGAAGTATTGAGCCTAGTCATCATCATCATCAATGACTACCTTGTCATCATCAAAAGCCACTTCACCAACCTTAGCCTTCCCTTTGTCTTTCGGCTTCTTGGTGCTAGCAGATGCCCTAACATTGTTTTTCAAAATTGTAGCCAATTGATTTTTCATGGTCTTCGCCATGACTTCCTTTAGTTCTTCCATCTTGGCATTGATGGCATCGTCCACCATTCTTTGAATTTGTTGGGGCTCCATTACTTTTGGTGAGAAAGTAATTGAGTCACTGCTGGATTCAATGTCACTAGCGTAGGTGGGGTTGTTGTACACTTTTTTTTTCTTTTTTTTTTGTTCTAGCTCTAAAAGAGTTATCTTGTTTGTACCGACTTGTGTTTTTGATAATGGATGAGTGGAGTGGCATAAATCTTCTTTAACAAAGAGAAATCATTTGTTACTCTGATGTTATCTTAATAAATTGGAAATATTAGTTGAACTTCAACTATCCTTGATGCAAGAAAGGATCCCTTGAAGCTAGCAAGTGGACCAATCACTAGGAGCAAGGCAAAGAGATATCAAGCTAGTATGGCTTTGCATATTCAAGAAGAGATTTCCAAAGAGCTTCAAGAATTATCATTCAATAAGATGGAGATAGAGCTTGAAGAAGGCACACCAAAGCTGATTATGATGCTTAGTGTGGAAGCTAAAGGCTAGCTAAAGAAAGGTCCAACGTGCAAGAAAGGTCCATGGGGGTTCATATAAAGTCTTGGGAAGTAATTTAAGGCCCATGGACAGCCCAAATAGTGTGGGGCATTTCTTATGTTGAAGGGAATAGTTTGGTTATTTCCATACTTTATTTTTTCCTTAGTGGATTAGGATTTTGTTTCCATACTTTATATTTTCTTAGTGGATTAGGATTTTGTTTCCATACTTAATGTTTTCCTTATGCAATTAGGAATGTTTTCCTTATGTAATTAGGAATGTTTTCCTTATGCAATTAGGAATGTTTTCCATATGCAATTAGGAATGTTTTAGTCTTAATTTTCCATATGCAATTAGGAATTTTGTAAACCTTATTTAAGGGCACTATTAGGCTGAATTTGATATACAATAATTAATAAAAAATTTTGAATTCTTCCACAAGTTCTTCTCGTGAATTTTCGTGTGAGAGAGATTAGAGTGGATTCTTTAATTCTTTCTTTGCATCAAGAATTAGGTTTACTTATCAACAAGAGTTGTGGCATTTTCCTTCTTCTTACCAACTAAATCCTTCAATCATAGTGAGTTCGCATCTCTTTATAGGCGTTGGGTTCCTTAGGAGGTGATTATCAAGTTTCAAGGAGTTCTCTACCATTGTTATACGTTGGGTTTGCTGCCATCGTTGCTAAGGGTCCGCATCATGGACACATTGCTTCTCAATGTCCGAATAAGAGGGTGATGATTGCTACCCATGAAGGGGAAATTGAATCAAAATATGAACATGAAGAAGAAGAGGAGGCTGAATGTGGTGATAGGGCCGAATATGATGAAGAGGCTTGGGAGAATCAAGTCTTGAATGCTGAACATGGAGAGATGCTTGTTACTAGAAGAGCCTTGAATATTCAAGTCAAGGAAGAAGGCTTGGATCAAAGAGAGAATCTTTTCCACTCTAGGTGTTTGGTGAATGGTAAGGTTTGTACACTTATCATTGATGGTGGAAGTTGTACCAATGCTGCTAGTACTACAATGGTGGATAAATTGGGGTTAGCTTGTTTTAAACATCCCAATTCTTACAAGTTGCAATGGTTCAATGACGCTGGGGAAGTAAAAGTGTTGAAGCAAGTCAAGGTACCATTCTCCATTGGGTGGTATAAAGATGAGGTTTTGTGTGATGTAGTGCCAATGCAAGCTGGACATTTGCTATTAGGAAGACCATGGCAGCATGATAGAAGGGCATAACATGATGGCTTTTCTAATAAGTATACCTTTACTTATGAAGGAAAGAAGGTTGTTCTAGCACCATTATCACCTCAAGAGGTGTATGAAGATCAAACGAGGATGCTAGAGAGGGAGAAAGAAGTTTCGGCCAACATGAACCAAGGGGGTTCAAATTCGGCCAATGATATTTCTTCAACACCCAAGGGTAATTCTAAGGGTAGGGAGAGAGAAAATAATAAAGTGAGTGAGTGCAGAAAGGGAAAAGAGGCCGAGAGTCAAAAGAAAGTAAGCAAACAAATAAATGGCCCATTGGTGAGAGAAAATAAGCAAGGAGAAAAAGCAAAACATACTTTTTATGCAAGAGCAAGAGAGATAGATGTAGGGCAGCCTGTACTCATTATTATGTATAAAGAATTGTTACTTGCTGACAGTGAAGAATCTCTTGATTCTTTACCTTCTAGTTTTGTGTCTTTGTTGCAGGATTTTGAGGATGTGTTTCCTGAAGACCTTCCTAGTGGTTTGCCACCATTAAGAGGGATTGAACATAAAATTAACTTCATACTCGGTTCTACAATTCCAAACCAGCTAGCATATAGGAGCAATCCTATGGAGACAAAAGAGATGCAAAGACAAGTTGAAGAGCTTTTGGAGAAAGGCTTGGTTCGCGAGAGCCTTAGTCCTTGTGCTGTTCCAGTCTTATTAGTACCCAAGAAAGATGGTTCTTGGAGGATGTGTGTTGATTGTAGGGCTGTGAACAAGATTACTGTGAAGTATAGACATCCCATTCCTAGACTTGATGACATGTTGGACGAATTGCATGGGGCGAAATATTTCACAAAGATTGATCTTATGAGTGGTTATCATCAAATTCGCATGAAGCCTGGAGATGAATGCAAGACTGCCTTCAAAATGAAATATGGTTTGTATGAATGGTTAGTTATGCCTTTTGGTTTATCTAATGCACCTAGTACTTTCATGAGATTAATGAACCATGTTTTGAGAGCTTATTTAGGTAAGTTTGTGGTAGTTTACTTTGATGATATTCTGATTTATAGCAAAACTGAGGAAGAACATGTTAAACATGTTAGGAAAGTGCTTGAAATCCTTAGGGAGCAAAACCTTTATGCTAAGCTTAAGAAGTGTTCTTTTTGTCTAGATAGGGTTGTTTTTCTTGGTTTTGTTGTAAGTATGCAGGGAATTGAAGTTGATCAAGAGAAGGTGAAAGCTATCCAAGAGTGGCCGAATCCTTCAAGTGTGACAGAAGTGAGGAGTTTTCACAGATTGGCAAGCTTCTATAGGAGATTTGTCCCTAATTTCTCTACATTGGTAGCCCCCTTGACTAGCATAATCAAGAAAGAAGTGGGATTCATTTGGGGCAAGGAGCAACAAGAAGCATTTGATGCTTTGAAAGAGAAGCTTTCTACTACACCCGTTTTAGCTTTACCTAACTTTGATTCTACTTTTGAAATTGAATGTGATGCTTCTGGTGTAGGTATTGGAGTTGTTTTGATGCAGGAGAAGAAGCCCATTGCATACTTTAGTGAAAAGCTTAATGGAGCAAAGCTAAATTATTCAACTTATGACAAGGAGCTATATGCTTTGGTGAAAGCATTGGAAGTATGGGAGCATTATTTGCTGCCGAAGGAATTTGTGATCCATTCAGACCATGAATCATTGAAGCATTTGAGAGGGCAAGGCAAGTTGAATAAAAGACATGCAAAATGGGTTGTGAAGATTGAGAAGTTTCCTTATGTGATCAAATATAAGCAAGGTAAAGACAATGTAGTGGTAGATGCACTTTCAAGGAGGTACACTTTACTTAATGTTTTGAGTACTAAATTTGACACGGACCCTTAGCAACGATGGCAACAAACCCAACATATAACAATGGTAGATAACTCCTTAAAACTTGATAATCACCTCCTAAGGAACTGTAACACCCCATCTTAGCCTACGTTTATAGACCAAGATGGACTGTTATTTCATGGTGGTTGTGTCTTAACATTTTACTTAGCCAGTTTTAAGTGCAGATTTTAAAAAAAATTTGCCAGAACCTCCCTTAAAAATGGAGGTCCCAAGTGTCGCCAAAACTGATTTTTTTAATTTTTGAAAAATATTTTGTTTCACAATTCAACTCAAGCACACTCCCAATAATCCACCCTTATAACCTCAACTACAATCCTGCAAGAAGAATTCACACTTCTATACGTGCATACATAAGTGCTAAACCCAAATAAGATTTATTAAATTACTAGCAGTGTACGTGTTCTAGCTTTTCATTATTATACATTTATTTGCTAGATCATACAAGCTTATGTACATGCCATATTACTACAATAAATCATATCCAAACTCCTACCCAAAGTAGTAGTCAAGGCCAGCTGCGCAGGACATGCTGCAATCTCGTCTCCTCGTTTAACCTACGAGTTTAGAGGGAAACTAAACTCGCTAAGCAATTGCTTAGTGGGTACTTAAATCATTGCAATAAAATAATAAAATGAAAGAATGATTTGAACATACATTTATATACTTTAAATACTTGAAAGGAATCAATACAAAACACAGATGGTAAAAAGGCTTGACTGAATAATTTGAATTTAAATCATTTCTCTTGCTTTTATCATTTTGGTTGCTCTACTGGTTTAACAGAACGTCAGCGGATAAGGAAGGGTCATGATAAACATATCTCGTCATGATCATATTTCATTATCTTTCATCATAATTCTTGCACATGTGCCAATGGCCATTATCATTGCATCATTGATCATATCATTGTAATCATCGGCCTTCAGCCGGTATATCATATCATGTCATAAGCAGTACTGCAATAATAGTATGATGCATCATACCCTTATCTCAAGGGTTCTGTCATAACCAAGTAGAGCATAAATAATTTATTAAATTACTTTGATCATGATATTCAATAAGCCATGATTTGTCCATAATGCATGTATTGTCGGAATAGCTTGTCATGATGACTTTCTGATCATTTCCAATTCTCCTTCATGTCATTTTATATGATTTAACATCAATCCATATCATAATATTCAAGTTTTAACACATTTAGAAAAATGACCAAAGGAATAGTAGCGCGGCGCGTAAAATCGGCAACACAATAGCGCGCGACAACTAAATGGTAAAATCTGTTTTTACTGCTGAAAATCAGTCAACTTTGGCAACGGTTTTGACCAAGTAAACAAACTTATTTTTTGCTGAATTTTTGCAGGAAAACACTTTCATAAGTTAACTAAATGCATGTAAAATTTCGTCGAAAAATTCTTTCGTTTGCCCCTTCAACGGACTGCCCAAAATGAAAGCTGCAGAATGGTGCCCAAAAGGGACCATTCGGCCCAATTTTCCAAACTTGAGGGAAATTCATTTTTTTCTTGCAAAATTGATTTTTAGAATCCTTTTGTGATACCATTGAAGGACTAAGGGTCCCTCTTCCAAAAATCAAACCAAAGGAGTGATTAAAAGTTCATCAAAGTTTATGGATAATTGAGCAAAGTTTAGCTAGTTTGTTTTGTTTTCATTCTTTTCACAATCAATTGATTACAAATGGTTCAAGAGCACTTTCCCACATATTTACCACACAAAATAACATTATTTCAAAACCATTTCAAAAGTCCCATAATGCAAAATATGTGAATTAATTGAAAAGGGCAATGATTTAAGTACCAAACCTTGTTTATTTGCTTTGTTCCTTGCTTGTCCTATTCTTTCTTCCCTTATTCTTCTTTATCCCTTTGATTTCCTATAATTTTCATAACTTTTCTTTCATTGATAACTTGAAAACTATCAATCAAATGAATAAACTAAAGCTAGAATTGGAATCCTGACCTTAAAATTAAGCTTTTCCTTCCAAAAATCCACTTGAACACTTGAAAAATTCCTTCCCTTTTTTGATGGAGAGAATTTCGGCCATACCTCTCAAAAATGGAGAGAAAAATGTGTCCTTTGTTCTTTAATCATCCTTCTCTCCCTTTTTATATTTTTCCATTTTCCATTTATTTAATTAATTTCATTTTGGAGGGTTAAGATGTAACCACCACAAAAGTATCTTTAACTAGGATGGTGCCATATGGAGGGTTAAGATTAATCCAACCCAAAAGTGTCTTTAAACAAGATTTTGCCATGTGTCCTTTTCTAGAAAATTACTATGCCATGTGTCCCTTTTCTAGAAAATGGGTGGAAGTGAAAAGACCAAAATACCCTTCAATGGAAGGTTTTGCCTTTTCTTCGTACCCGGGTGGTTTTACGACGCGTAAAATGTACCGTTCTCCTCCTTTCAACCTCTCGTTTCCATTTTTGACATTCATTCTTGATTTTGAACTAATTTATAAAAATTACACTCATGCCCTTGACTTTTGTAAAAATTCCCTTTAGGTCCTTACGTGATTCGGGTCTCCACTTAGGTTCGTTCTTCAACATCGATCACTGCGGAGTCCTTCCGTTTACTTCGGATACCTTTACGTGTCTTGTTTTCCAGTGTATACATTATTATCACAAGAATGACAAAAATACCCTTGGTCAAGAATCCACTGTATCTCTCAAACTATGCGTTTTCGGGAAAAACTGTGGTGTTCCATTTCGACCCAATTTTTCTCTACTTTCCATTTCTGGAGTCTGTTATATGCACTATTAAGAACCTCCAGTACAACTTTTGGAAATTATAGTTACCTCCCCAAAACTTTTTGAAATTACAGTCACCTCCCCAAAACTTTTACAATCTTTTCAGTTAGGTCCTTTTTGTCCTATAGAGCTTCCTTTCACTTCGTGTTCTTTGGTGATTACTCGGGACGGCTCCTGTTACTGTACGCGGATGTACGGTACATGGATGTATTGTACATATGTACAAATTGGGTCGTGACATTTCTTCCCCTCTAAAATTTAGGCTTCATCCCGAAGCCGATCGGGTGTAAAATTTAGGCTTCCATCCTCATTATTCCTTCTTTTTCCCAAAATATCTCTTCCATTCTATGGTTCCTTCGCCGCACTTTAACTGGAGGAAATCTCTTATTTCTTAATCCTTTGACTTTTCATGCTAAAATTTCTATTGGTTCTTCTTCATAATTTAGGTCAGATTGGACTCTGATATTTTGTGTCTTTATATCGTGTGTGAAGTTCAACGATATTGCCTTATCATTGAAACGTGAAAAACATTATGTATTTTGTTCAGTTCTGGTAATAGAGTTAACCGATAGGCTATTGATCTATGCGTTCGATGATCTCGTATAGTCCAATAAGCCTAAGGCTTAACTTACTTTTCTGCTTAAATCTTAATACCTTCTTTCATAGGAAAGTCTTAAGAAAAACCTTGTCTTCCACTTAGAGTTCTATGTCCCTTCGTTTCGAGTCCGCATATGCTTTTGCTCCTACCTACCCGCATATGATTTTATCTTGTCTCTACTTAATTCCATCCAACACTCTGGGCGTTACCCTATATCGGTGTTACTATTAATTCAGCATACGTTAACCTACCCACATCGGTGTTCCATGTTTTCTTTTGTATACTTCTTTATAGGGCATTACCGTATGCTGAATTAATAGTCATTGTTATATGCATATTCAATTAAATTCAAATACCTATTCCAGCCACCCTTAAATTCTATAACACATACTCTTAATATGTCCTCCCAAAAATTTGGATTACTCTTTCAAATCGTCCATCTGTTTACGGGTGAAAGGCAGTGCTATAATTTGTTTGGGTTTCAGAAGCTGTTTGCGACTTCTATCATAAATTCATGATGAACTGTGGACCTCTGCCTAAAATGATAGATGTTGGAATCCTGTGTAATCGTACAATTTCCTTGGCGAACATTTCCACCAATTTATCTATTGAATAATCCATTAGTAAAAGTAGAAAATGAGCTAACTTAGTTAGGCAGTCAACGATTATCTGAACAACGTCCTGCCAGCCTCGTGTCATTGGTACTTCTATGACGAAATCCATAGTGATATGTTCCCACTTCCATACCAGACTGGGAATTAGTTGTAACTGTCCCGATAGGATTTGATATTTCGCTTTTGCTTGTTGACATATTAAACATTTGGTCATAAAATCAACAATATCTCTCTTCATTCCAGGCTACCATTAAAACTTCTTTAGATATTGATACTTTTGTAACTCCTGGATGCATTGCGTAGAGACTACTATATGCTTTTCAAAAAAAAATTTCTTTCTTATGTCTCCCATTGTTCGTATCATTATTCTATTGTCATAATACAAACCACTGTTCTTAGAAATTTAGAATTTTATATCCTTTCCTCCTTGCACTTGCTTGATCCATTTTTGTATTTGTTCATTTTTCTTTTGCACTTGATGAATTTCTTGAAAAGAAACATAGTTTATGCTTGCATTTCTATTACTAGTACTTCCTCTTCCATTGGTCTTAAACTGATCTTTATAGCGCCTAAGGCTGGTATCAAATTTCCACCAAGTTCATCGGCCACCACGTTAGCTTTTCCTAGATGATAATTTATAACTTAGCTGTTATTTCCAAAACTTGGGCTTACTTTCCTTACCATAAATTGAGATCCTCATGGGTTGGCTGATATTTTAAACTTTTGTGTCTGTATAAATATAACACTTTTCTCCATATAAATCATATCTCCAAATCTTGAAGGCCAATACGATAACTGTTAATTCCAAACAGTGTGCTGGGTTATTATTATTATTTTTTTTCGTATGGTTTAAATCATCAAAAGACTTATGCAACTATTTTATCCTTTTTCATATGCATATAACCTTAACCGACTATATATTCTTTGCTGGACACGGGCCGTATGGGTATTGCAACATTCGTTAACTTTTTCTTTAGTTTCTCAAAGTTCCTCTATCATTTATCAGTCCATTGGAGTTTGGCATTCCTTTGAAACAACCTTGCCATTGGGATGATAATAATGGAAAACCCTTTTATAAAACATTATTAGTACCCAGCCAGTCCTAAGAAGATTTTTACTTCTATTACTGTCTTTGGTGTTTTCCATTCCAAAATGGCTTTTGTTTTCTTAAGACCTACTTTAATGCCTTATGCTAATATGGTGTGTTCTAAGAATGTCACTTTTTCCAATCAAAATTCGCATTTGTCATGTTTGACGTACAACTGCTTCTCTCGCAACATTTGCAATACTATGCAAAAGTATCGATCGTATTCTTCTTTGTTCCTTAAATAAATAAAGGTGTCATCTATGAACACCATTTACAAATTGGTCAAAATATGGATGAAAGATATGATTCATTAAATCCATGAATACTACTGACACATTTGTGGGCTCAAAAGGCGTTACAAGGAACTTATAACGTCCGTATCGAGTTCTAGATGTAGTCTTTGGAATGTCTTTTCCTTTGATCCGCAGCTGCTGATATCCCAGTCGGTGATCTATTTTTTTTTTAAACAAAACCTTGGTTCCCTTAAGTTGGTTGAATACATCGTCAATGGATGGTAATAGATATTTATCCTTAATCGCAAGCTCATTCAACTACTATAGTTCACATATGACCTTAAGGATTTATCTTTCTTCTTGACAAAGAGTACTGGCATGCCCCATGAAGAAATACTTGGCCGTATAAGACTCTTGTCGAGTAGCTTCTATAATTGTGTTTTCATTTCTTTGGGTTCCGCTGGTACCATTCAGTATGAGGCAACCGACACCGGTGCAATTCCCGGATATACATTTATAGTGAATCCTACTTTTCTCTTAGGTGATAATCCGGGTAGCTTGTCTAAAGAAACATCGAGAAAATCACGCATTGTTGATACCTCTTGAATCTTTATCACATTCTTCTTTGCTTCCATAGTGCTTACCAAGTGTGCCTCACATCTGTTTGTATGGAATGCCTTGTTGTAACTGCTGCTGTTACGTTGTTTAGGTAATCGGCTCTCTTTCCTACTACCGTCACTTCCTCCTTATGGGGAGTATGAAGTGTTACTCTCTTTCTTCTTATAATCTACCACTGTTTTATGCCTTGTTAGCCAATCCAATACCAACATTACGTCAAATTCTCAGAATGGTAACTCTATTAAATTTTCTGGAAATGCATTTTCATGTAACTCTATAGAACATTCTTTAATCACTTGTGTGTAACTACCTCGTCTCTTATCAGATTTATAACTAATGTTTCAAACTTAACATATCCTACTGATAATTCTTCTAAGTTTTCATCACGTAGTCTCTGGCTGGTGTACTTGAATTGAGCTAGTCAATGGTCTCTGATTGTGCTCTTTGAAAATTTGAATCACTTTCCTTTCCCCTGCTTAGGCCTCGGCCAAAAGCGGGTCATGATTTTTCTGTCGGTGCGGTTGCATTCACTTGTCTTTCTGACAGTTTACCCTAACATGATCTGGTGCCCCGCATTCCCAGCATCCATCTGTTAAATCCTAGCATTCACTCTTATATCTTCATCCACAGTGTTTGCATAGAGGAGTAATATATCCTTCAAATCTATATTTCTTTCCAATCCTCTAGTAATTTTTGTATTGTTACTTTTTCCTTTTTCCTTTACCTAGTCCTTGGGTTGTTATTACTTTCATTCTTTCCTTTTTGATCTAATTTTAATTTTGCACTTTCTACCTCTTTAGTTCTCAATTTCTCTCTTTCTCTTCTTTCTTTTTTTTTTTCTTTCATTGACTGAATTCATAAATCTCATATATCCTCTTCTTATAATTTCTCAATTTTGATGATTACATTGGGGCATTTTCAGGAAAAATCGCAATACAGTGTTTTGATTAGATTTCGTCTAGTTTCTACTCATATAGTACGTCACCTACCTTATTAAGACTTCACGGGATGGTCACCCATCATCATTGGTTGAGCACGTTTAACTTTGATTTCTTGCTAAATTTCAACATGACCTTCTTAGTGCGCTTACTTCATCTGCTTATGTGAATATTGTACATGGGGTTACTGTACATATTCTATAGTGGCCGGTCATGAGAATTTCTCATATACTTATTTCTGTTCACTCATCTTTGTTATCTAAGTTCTATCTATTTTATCTCTTACCGTTTGGTCTTAACATTTTACGTACTTTTCTTTTTTCCTCTTATTCTGTTCCTCTTTTTATTCCATTCTTCAAATTTCATTTTCTTATATACATTTTCATTTTTTTCATTCATATACGCCTATCTAACCTTCTACTGGAACCCCTTATAAGGACCCCAGTATACTAGCTACGAATGTCTGGCACCTTGAACCTTGGCCGGATCCTTGGCTTTGCAATCGCCGGCTTTACTGTGTAAAACTATCTTCACTTCTAAACTTCTTCTCAACTTGTCAAAATCTTCCCAAGCTTTAAGTTTGTACTCTCTTTTGTTGCATACGTTGGTCTCTACTTCTCTAATCTATGTATACCCTCTCTATACCTAAAACTTTCACAACTAATCTTGTAAATTCAAACACATCCATGACTACTAATTGTACTTTAATTTCATTATTTAATCCTTCCAAAACCTTTGACGTCTTTCTTGCTTTGTTTCTATCATTTTCTTTGCATACTTACTAAGACGGGTGAACTCTCTATCATACTCAGATACTGTCATTCTTCCTTGCTGTAGATATATAAACTCAATTCTCCTTGCGTTTAGGTATGTTTTACCAAGTGTATGTTTCTTCTACCAAAAGGGACATGGCATAAATAAATATTTTATCTGGCGTGCATCTCAGTTGTTCCAATGCCCTACTGGTACTGTCCAAACAGTACTCAACTTCTTCAAATCCTTCTTCCCTACTAGCCTTAAATTCTTTAGCCCCATATTTCCTTAACTACTCAATTGGGGACTTCCTTTCTCTTTTGGTAGCAACAGGTACCATTCTTGCCGTTTATTGCAATGGTACTATCATCTATCTTAAATAAACTTTGGGGCCTTCCACAGCCACCGTTGCGGGTCGTGGCATAAGTCCAAGATCCATTTCTACATTTATGGATACGAAAGCATGTGATTCCTTTTCTTGATCTATAATTCTTTGTGATTCTGCCTCTTGCAACCTTATACCATATACATATGTCGTGATAAGAATTAGCAGCTGGCTTGACTCAACACATTAACTTTCCTATATGGCATGTACGTAAGCACTATTAAATTTTCCTTTATCACATGTACCTTATATACTTATGTATTTATAATATTCTTTCTACTATACCGACATTTTGTACCTAAATGATATATGCTCTCATTTCTTATCTGCTATAGGATATCCCATTTTACATTGGTAATGGCCACTCCCAACATAAAATGTGTATCCTCCTATGTTGAATTTTCCAGGACCGGCTAAACCGGTGCTCTGATACCACTAAATGTAACACCCCATCTTAGCCTACGTTTATAGACCAAGATGAACTGTTATTTCATGGTGGTTGTGTCTTAACATTTTACTTAGCCAGTTTTAAGTGCAGATTTTAAAAAAATTTTGCCAGAACCTCCCCTAAAAATGGAGGTCCCAAGTGTCGCCAAAACTGATTTTTTTAATTTTTGAAAAATATTTTGTTTCACAATTCAACTCAAGCACACTCCCAATAATCCACCCTTATAACCTCAACTACAATCCTGCAAGAAGAATTCACACTTCTATACTTGCATACATAAGTGCTAAACCCAAATAAGATTTATTAAATTACTAGCAGTGTACGTGTTCTAGCTTTTCATTATTATACATTTATTTGCTAGATCATACAAGCTTATGTACATGCCATATTACTACAATAAATCATATCCAAACTCCTACCCAAAGTAGTAGTCAAGGCCAGCTGCGCAGGACATGCTGCAATCTCGTCTCCTCGTTTAACCTACGAGTTTAGAGGGAAACTAAACTCGCTAAGCAATTGCTTAGTGGGTACTTAAATCATTGCAATAAAATAATAAAATGAAAGAATGATTTGAACATACATTTATATACTTTAAATACTTGAAAGGAATCAATACAAAACACAGATGGTAAAAAGGCTTGACTGAATAATTTGAATTTAAATCATTTCTCTTGCTTTTATCATTTTGGTTGCTCTACTGGTTTAACAGAACGTCAGCGGATAAGGAAGGGTCATGATAAACATATCTCGTCATGATCATATTTCATTATCTTTCATCATAATTCTTGCACATGTGCCAATGGCCATTATCATTGCATCATTGATCATATCATTGTAATCATCGGCCTTCAGCCGGTATATCATATCATGTCATAAGCAGTACTGCAATAATAGTATGATGCATCATACCCTTATCTCAAGGGTTCTGTCATAACCAAGTAGAGCATAAATAATTTATTAAATTACTTTGATCATGATATTCAATAAGCCATGATTTGTCCATAATGCATGTATTGTCGGAATAGCTTGTCATGATGCCTTTCTGATCATTTCCAATTCTCCTTCATGTCATTTTATATGATTTAACATCAATCCATATCATAATATTCAAGTTTTAACACATTTAGAAAAATGACCAAAGGAATAGTAGCGCGGCGCGTAAAATCGGCAACGCAATAGCGCGCGACAACTAAATGGTAAAATCTGTTTTTACTGCTGAAAATCAGTAAACTTTGACAACGGTTTTGACCAAGTAAACAAACTTATTTTTTGCTGAATTTTTGCAGGAAAACACTTTCATAAGTTAACTAAATGCATGTAAAATTTCGTCAGAAAATTCTTTCGTTTGCCCCTTCAACGGACTGCCCAAAATGAAAGCTGCAGAATGGTGCCCAAAAGGGACCATTCGGCCCAATTTTCCAAACTTGAGGGAAATTCATTTTTTTCTTGCAAAATTGATTTTTAGAATCCTTTTGTGATACCATTGAAGGACTAAGGGTCCCTCTTCCAAAAATCAAACCAAAGGAGTGATTAAAAGTTCATCAAAGTTTATGGATAATTGAGCAAAGTTTAGCTAGTTTGTTTTGTTTTCATTCTTTTCACAATCAATTGATTACAAATGGTTCAAGAGCACTTTCCCACATATTTACCACACAAAATAACATTATTTCAAAACCATTTCAAAAGTCCCATAATGCAAAATATGTGAATTAATTGAAAAGGGCAATGATTTAAGTACCAAACCTTGTTTATTTGCTTTGTTCCTTGCTTGTCCTATTCTTTCTTCCCTTATTCTTCTTTATCCCTTTGATTTCCTATAATTTTCATAACTTTTCTTTCATTGATAACTTGAAAACTATCAATCAAATGAATAAACTAAAGCTAGAATTGGAATCCTGACCTTAAAATTAAGCTTTTCCTTCCAAAAATCCACTTGAACACTTGAAAAATTCCTTCCCTTTTTTGATGGAGAGAATTTCGGCCATACCTCTCAAAAATGGAGAGAAAAATGTGTCCTTTGTTCTTTAATCATCCTTCTCTCCCTTTTTATATTTTTCCATTTTCCATTTATTTAATTAATTTCATTTTGGAGGGTTAAGATGTAACCACCACAAAAGTATCTTTAACTAGGATGGTGCCATATGGAGGGTTAAGATTAATCCAACCCAAAAGTGTCTTTAAACAAGATTTTGCCATGTGTCCTTTTCTAGAAAATTACTATGCCATGTGTCCCTTTTCTAGAAAATGGGTGGAAGTGAAAAGACCAAAATACCCTTCAATGGAAGGTTTTGCCTTTTCTTCGTACCCGGGTGGTTTTACGACGCGTAAAATGTACCGTTCTCCTCCTTTCAACCTCTCGTTTCCATTTTCGACATTCATTCTTGATTTTGAACTAATTTATAAAAATTACGCTCATGCCCTTGACTTTTGTAAAAATTCCCTTTAGGTCCTTACGTGATTCGGGTCTCCATTTAGGTTCGTTCTTCAACATCGATCACTGCGGAGTCCTTCCGTTTACTTCGGATACCTTTACGTGTCTTGTTTTCCAGTGTATACATTATTATCACAAGAATGACAAAAATACCCTTGGTCAAGAATCCACTGTATCTCTCAAACTATGCGTTTTCGGGAAAAACTGTGGTGTTCCATTTCGACCCAATTTTTCTCTACTTTCCATTTCTGGAGTCTGTTATATGCACTATTAAGAACCTCCAGTACAACTTTTGGAAATTATAGTTACCTCCCCAAAACTTTTTGAAATTACAGTCACCTCCCCAAAACTTTTACAATCTTTTCAGTTAGGTCCTTTTTGTCCTATAGAGCTTCCTTTCACTTCGTGTTCTTTGGTGATTACTCGGGACGGCTCCTGTTACTGTACGCGGATGTACGGTACATGGATGTATTGTACATATGTACAAATTGGGTCGTGACAGGAACCCAACGCCTATAAAGAGACGCGAACTCACTATGATTGAAGGATTTAGTTGGTAAGAAGAAGGAAAACGCAACAACTCTGGTTGATAAGTAAACCTAATTCTTGATGCAAAGAAAGAATTAAAGAATCCACTCTAATCTCTCTCACACAAAAATTCACAAGAAGAACTTGTAGAAGAATTCGAAAATTTTTATTAATTGTTGTGTCTGAAATTCGGCCTAATAGTGCCCTTAAATAAGGGTTACAAAATTCCTAATTGCATATGAAAAACTAAAACATTCCTAATTGCATAAGGAAAACATTCCTAATTGCATAAGGAAAACATAAAGTATGGAAATAAAATCCTAATCCACTAAGTAAAATATAAAGTATGGACACAAAATCCTAATCCAATAAGGAAAATATAAAGTATGGAAACAACCAAACTAATCCCTTCAACATAAGAAACGCCCCACACTATTTGGGCTGTCCATGGGACTTAAATTACTTCCCAAGGCTGTATATGAACCCCCATGGACCTTTCTTGCACGTTGGACCTTTCTCTAGCTAGCCTTTAGCTTCCACACTAAGCATCATAATCAGCTTTGATGTGCCTTCTTCAAGCTCTATCTCCATCTTCTTAAATGATAATTCTTGAAGCTCTTTGGAAATCTCTTCTTGAATATGCAAAGCCATACTAGCTTGATATCTCTTTGCGTTGCTCCTAGTGATTGGTCCACTTGCTAGCTTCAAGGGATCCTTTCTTGCATCACTCTCCCCCTCTTCAAAAAGATTTGTCCTCAAATCTGCATCATCAAAAGGAGAAAGATCACTTACATTGAAAGTAGCACTAACATTATACGTACCTGGTAAGTCGATCTTGTAGGCATTGTCATTAATCTTCTCCAGCACTTGGAATGGGCCATCTCCCCTTGCTTGCAACTTGTTCTTCCTTTGGTTAGGAAATCTCTCTTTTCGAAAATGCACCCAAACCCAATCTCCTACTTGAAACTTAATCTCAAGTCTCCCTCTATTTGCAGAATCAGCATATCTCTTATTCCTTTTCTCAATATTCTCCCTTGCTTTCTCATGCATCTCTTTTACCAATTTAGCTTTCTTCTCACCATCTAAACTAACAAGCTCATGAGAAGGTAAAGAAACAAGATCCAAAACTGTTAGTGGGTTAAAACCATCCTGTAGAAGAATGAATAGCACGATTATAAGCAAACTCAATAAATGGCAAACAATCTTCCCAAGAACTCAAATTCTTACCCACTAAAGCTCTCAACATGGTACCTAAAGTTCTGTTTACTACTTCTGTTTGTCCATCCGTTTGAGGATGACAAGTGGTGGAAAATAACAACTTGGTACCTAACTTTCCCCAAAGCACACGCCAAAAGTGAGACAAAAACTTGGTGTCTCTATCAGAAACTATGGATTTTGGTATCCCATGAATTCGAACCACCTCCCTAAAGAAGAGTTTGGCCACTAAACTAGCATCATCACTCTTATGACATGGGATAAAGTGTGCCATCTTACTAAACCTATCAACAACCACAAATATGCTATCTCTCCCCCTCTTAGTCCTTGGTAATCCTAAAACAAAGTCCATACTAATGTCCATCCAAGGAGAACTAGGAACGGGTAATGGCATATACAAACCATGAGGCATAGATTTAGACTTAGCTTGCCTACAAGCCAAACAAGCCTTACAAATCCTAATTACATCCCTTTTCATATTTGGCCAATAAAAGTGTTCATCCAGCATGTCTGAAGTCTTATCAACTCCAAAATGCCCCATCAAACCCCCACAATGTGATTCTAATACTAGCAAATCTCTCATAAAACATCTAGTCATGCATAATTTCGAACCCTTAAACAAAAACCCATCATGTCTATAGAAAGAATTAAAAGCACCATGCTCACAAGCATCATAAACATTACCGAAATCAGAATCACCAACATATAAGTCCTTTATACATTCAAATCCAAGCAATTTAGTACTCAAAATATTAAGTAAAGCGTACCTCCTTGAAAGTGCATCTGCCACTACATTGTCTTTACCTTGCTTGTATTTAATCACATAAGGAAACTTCTCAATCTTTATAACCCATTTTGCATGTCTTTTATTCAACTTGCCTTGCCCTCTCAAATGCTTCAAGGATTCATGGTCTGAATGGATCACGAATTCCTTTGGCAGCAAATAATGCACCCATACTTCCAATGCTCTCACCAAAGCATATAGCTCCTTGTCATAAGTTGAATAATTCAGCTTTGCTCCATTAAGCTTTTCACTAAAGTATGCAATGGGCTTCTTCTCTTGCATCAAAACAGCTCCAATACCTACACCAGAAGCATCACATTCAATTTCAAAAGTAGAATCAAAGTTATGTAAAACTAAAACAGGTGTAGTAGAAAGCTTCTCTTTCAAAGCATCAAATGCTTCTTGTTGCTCCTTGCCCCAAATGAATCCCACTTCTTTCTTGATTATGCTAGTCAAGGGGGATGCCAATGTAGAGAAATTAGGGACAAATCTCCTATAGAAGCTTGCCAATCCGTGAAAACTCCTCACTTCTGTCACACTTGAAGGATTTGGCCACTCTTGGATTTATTTTCGCCCAAAAGTAAGGAGCTAAATTATACTCACTGAGCATTATTCTAGCCATTTCTACCAATGTTCTATTTTTCCTTTCAACCACACCATTTTATTATGGTGTTTTAGAAGCTGAAAAATTTTGTGAAATTCCAAGTTCATTTCAAAAATTTTCAAAGTTATCATTTTCAAATTCTTTGCCATGATCACTTCTAATAGATGTGATCACATAACCTTTTTCATTTTGAACTCTTTTTGTAAAAATTTTAAAGTGATTAAAAGCTTCATTCTTTTGACTTAAGAAATTAACCCATGTAAACCTTGAGTAATCATCAACAAGTACAAATGTATGCAACTTTCCTCCAAGACTAGAAATTTTATTAGAACCAAACAAATCTAAATGAATTAATTCCAAGGGTCTAGATGTACGTACAACATTCTTTATTTTGAAAGAACTATTATGTTATTTTCAAAATTGACAAGGTTCACAAATTTTATCTTTATTAAATCTCATTTTAAGGAGACTATCTACAAGTACTTCTTTTCTTAGACATTGCAATTGGTCCATAGTAGCATGTCCTAATCTTTTATGCCAAAGTCAAGGATCATTGCTAATAGTGACTAAGCATTCAAAAGCATTATTAGAGTGTAGATCAAATTTATATGTGTTACTAATTGTACTTCCATTAAATGCAAGCTCACAATTAGAAGAGGTAATTTTGCATGCTTTAGAATTAAAATTGACATTATATCCTTTGTCACATAAGTAAATTATGTTTTAATCCATCAACTAGCCACACATCATCAAGTAAATTTTTACCAAGCATACCAATTGAGAGAATGCCTATAATTTTTCCTTGAGCATTATTTCCAAATGTCATATTAGCTCCTTTCTTGTAAGTAAGAGTTGTAAAAAGTTTTGCATTATCAATCATGTGCCTTGAAGATCCACTATCTTCAAGCCAAACACTTTTATTGATAGTAGACTTTAGGCATACCTCATTGGTGTGATCATCATCATCTCCAATATCCATGAGACATAGATTTGCAATTCCTTGCTCTTCATTCTCTTCTTCTGCACTTGAAGAGTCATCGTTCCATGTGGCTTTGAGAGATTTCTTCTTCTCCTTATCCCATTTCTTTTTTATTCTTGATTTTGAAGTAATCCATTTTGATGTAACCTGACTTGCCACATTCATAACATTTTACTTCATTTTTCTTCTTCTTATCTTTTAAAGAGAATTTGGAGGGATTGCCTTTTGCTTTCAATCTCTTCTTTATTTTCCATTCAATTGCTCTCCTAGATAGCATGGCCATTTCTTCATCATCATTACTATCTTCTTCACTTGAGCTCTCAACTTCTATGGTGACTTTGAGAGCTATTGCTTTTCTTTTGTCTTTTTTACCTTTCCATCTTCCTTTTAGATGTGCAATTCAAAGGTAAGAAGTTTTCCAACTAGTTCATCGGTCCTTAGTATGCTAAGATCATGAGTTTCTTAATTTAAGAAACCTTTGATTTAAAGTTCTTCTTGGCTCTAAGTGCTCTTGATATCTTGCTATTGATGTCACCTTGATCATAGATTTTTTCATATTTCTTCAAGTCATTGACAATAGCAAGTAATCAATTTGTCATCTCGGTGACATTTTCGTTGAGCTTCATTTTAAAAAGTTCATACTCGTGCACAAGCATTTGAGTCATGGTGAGCCTCACTTGGGTAGTTCCCTCGTGATAAGTCTCAAGAGTTTTCCAAATACTATATGCATAAGTAAGATGTTGGATTCTTCCAACTTCTTCTCTAGATAAGGAATTTACCAAGATGGAGGTTGCTCTAATGTTCTTATAGTGAGCCCTTTCTTGAGCATCGGTTGATTTGTCTCTAGGAAGAGTCACTTGAACACCATCAACTTCATGATTAGGATGTTTTCACTCATTTTGCATACACTTCCAAAGCTCAATTCCTGCACTGTCAAGAAATAAATATATCTCATATTTCCAATAAGAATAATTTGTTCCATTGAAGTATGGTCTTAGATAAGAATTGCCATTTCAATTGTATTGAGCAATAGAGGTAGAATAAGGAGTGGCTACCATTGTTTATTAAATTTCACAATTAAGCTAGAAATTTTGAGACTCTGATACAAATTGTTGTCCCAAGATAGTAACCGAGAGGGGGGATGAATTAGTTGTCTTAAAGAAGTGATGGTAAATTAAAATTTAAAATCAATTAAAGCAAGAAAGGAGTAGAGTAGAGAAGAATAAACACAAAGAGTTTATAGTATTTTGAATTACCTCAATCCTACATCCACTTCCTTAACAACTTGTTAAGGATCTACTAATCTTGAGTTTTTACAAGCTCAACCTAATTTTGTGTTTTCACAAGTTCACACCGAACTTTTACAAGGTTTGAGTAATTTTCTCACAACCCCAACAAGAGTTTTTCTAGGCTCACTCTAAAACCTAAGTGTTTCAAAGATCACAATCAAACGTACAATGATGTTTAATGCTCACACCCAATACTTAAATAAGTACAAAGAGAGTTTTATTGCAAAGAGATGAAAGTTGTTAATATTGGCTATATCAAAACAAAAAACCTATTGTAAGTGAAGTTTCTTAGGATATTTATAGCCAACATAGGTCCAACTAGCCATTACTAATAAAATTTAGGAGAGTTCCTATTCTATTTGGCTAGTTGCTACAATAATATTAAGTATGGCTCAGGTAGAAGTCATCTAAGCATGAGAAATGGTCACTTAAGGACTTAGCACGGTCATGTGTTGATCATGGACGATCTCTCCATTTGAAAGTTTTCCAATGGTCATGTGTTAGTGCTCAGACATAGATATTTTTGCCCATCATTTGGAAACTTATAGTTGTTCGAATGGTTTCCCAGAGGCCAGGGAAGGTTTCCCTTTTCATATTTTAAGTATTCTCTTTTAAAGGTTATTCCACGTGTCATAGATTTAGTTGTCAAAGGAATTATTACCTTAATATGAAAGGTGTGGTCATCCTTCTTCTGAATAGCAGTCTATTTGGTTGACTCGTATCGAACTTCTGAGTGTACTCTAGACTGTAAACTCTACTGCCAATATTTATGATTTCAGCCTTAAAATATGTGGACGGTCTCTAAAATTCAAGGATTGTCGCGACATGCTAACATGTGACCATTCTTCTCATTTTGCTTGTCACTGCGTCCTCTACTATAAGTGTTGAAATGTTTGCCAGTTGAAGTATTGTCATCCATATTGGTAGATGGTCACGAATTATGTAATAGCGGTAGTCCTTCAAGTCAAACTTCTCTTTACAAACACTACTATGACTTTATTTCTTTTTCAAAACATCAGGGGCGGACGTCTAAGACTTGAGGACGACCGCTATATGTGTCATATTCTGGCAATATTGCATACTACATTCCTCCATCAATAATATTAAAAAAACATATTAAATGTATCATTCAATTTGAGTGCTAAAGATCAAAATAGAGGTTATTTGGCTAACATGGCTTTTTAAAATTGGAACGAATTTGTTTTAAGCTTTATTATTCGACAAGACCTATTTTAAGCTTTTAAAATTATACTAGACTAGGTTTAAGCTTCTAAAAGTTGGACTGGACTAAGTTTAAGCTTCTTGGATTTAACCTTGCCCTTTTTAATTGGGACTAAACTTGTTCAGGGTAAAAGTTAAGGGTCTACAGTCTTACCCCTTGCTTGAACGACCTAAGAATCCAGTATAAGAGAGTGAAAAGCAACGATATAGCTTCTAAATTTTACACCATGTATCTGCAAAACAAAACATAGGGACAAATAAAAAAATGTAATGGATGGATACCCTATAGTAAGGAATCATAGAGTTTCGACATCCGACCGTTGAACGACTCTAATATCTCAACGAGCTATTGGGCAACTCTAATATCCCAATGGGTTTATAGAGCAAATTTAATATCTTGATAAAATTACCAAGCATCTTTAATATCTTGGTAAATTAAAATAGTCATCGAGCTACTCCAATATCCAGATGAAAATCACCAAGCTATCTTATTAAAACAACAACCCCTGAGCAACTTTAACATCTCGATGAAACCACCAAGCAATTGTAATATCTTGGTGAAACAACCATCTAGCAACTTTAATATCTCGATAGGATAATGAGCGACTCTAATATCTCATTAAGAACAAACATGGATGCTGAAGATTTGGATACTTTAACAAATCCAATATAGGCTAAAGATTCGGATACTTTACCAAATCTGCAAATTTACACCATCAGGATACTTTAACAATTCTAATATAAGCTAAAGGTTTGTATGTTTTACCAAATCCACAAAACTACGCTGTCAAGATACTTTAACAAATCCAATATATGCTAGAGGATTGGATGTTTTACCTAAAATCCATAAAATTGCGTCGTCAGGATACCTTAACAAATCCAACATAGGCTGGAGGTTTGAATATTTCATCAAATCCATTAAGGTTTCACATGGATAGAAACTTGATTCTGAATACTTTGACATGTTTAGAAAAATGCCTGGCTTTGTAGAAATGGATCTTTATCTTTATTCTTTATTCTTAGAAATAGACCTTTATCATTTCAGCTCTTCTAGTTTGACTGACCTTCTATCATTTGTATCTTCATTCATTTGAGAGATCTAAATTTCTTCTAGTCACTTGTTCCATTCTTTAATGGATTTTGCTTTCGATTCTTTAATGAATTTTAGTGTAAAAAATTCGGCTATTTTTTTAGTCCTCATATGCTCTCTTGCCCCCTGTATGGCAGAACATTGAAAGAGAATCTAAAAATATTTTGTATATGCATAAACTCAAAAATTTAAAAGGAGAAGTTTTTCCATCTTATGGTCTTAAACTCATGATTTTGTTCAAATGTAGGCTCCAACTGATGTTTTTGTTTTTTCTCATTCTTTGCACAAGCATGCATCTCCATTTTCGCAAAGTGATAGGATCTTTCCCAAGCAACAGGATTTTCATGCCCTCAAACATTATGTATACTTCTCATTGTTTGCTTCATAAATTATCAACTGTGATAAAGAGTAGGCAACACAAGACAACAAGAATGCAGAGTGATATGCTCACGTATGCATGTATGCATGACATGCATGAATGATACTTACAGTGATTATACTGACATACGGACGAGGTGATAGGCTATAGTACTCCCATTGTCACTTTTGAGATGTTCATTTAGGCCTTGCATTGGATCATCAGGAGATGTCAGATCCATATCATCATCTCTAAGATATAGAAAACATGAGTAGGGGGATCCAAGCATGATAGTCAGGGATACATGAGATATCCATTTCAAACCATGATTTAGCACATTAGTTGATAGTTTCTTCAAACCTTGCAAACAATTCTTTCATTAGCCTACCTTATCCAATATGTCCTTTAAGGTTTGACAGTATAACATACTTCCCTATGCTTGAAGGCTCATTGACAAGAAAACACCTTTTTTTTCTTTTTTTTTTAAATTTAATTTTAATTTTGAAATCAAATGTTGCCTTTGTCAAATCAGTATCAATATACCTCGAGACTTATCTTTCAAGTTAACACATATATAACATCATAATCCTAGTTGCTGTACTAAATTTGAGAATCATTTTCATTTATGGAAGAACTGTTATACTGCAGATAGGCATATACACATTACTTGGCCAAAAGTATCATTGAGTTTAAATATTCTTTATCTCATATACGTTCTTTTTCAAACAATCTCTACTAATAGACTCTACCTACCAAAAGAGATCAACATGTCATTAAAAAGTTTGAAATGGGGTCTATAAGGGGTATGGGTTAAGCGAAGGCCATTTGTAAATTGGAGTTGATGTGACACTGCTAAAAAATCTTCATACTGCAAACTTCTTGTTATAGCCATAGGCAGTTGGGAGCATTCTTAAACTCTAGGCATCTTATTATCTTGCTCGAATGATCTTCCACCATATTGGCAGAAATCTGGATTTGATTAGGACAATCTTAATCTTTTCCTTTTGCTTTTGCAAAAAACTCAGGACCCTTTTTCTTCTTATTTTTTTTCTTCCTTCCTTCTCTTTTTTCTTCTTTTTTTTAGACATGACATTTCATCATTTCACCCCTTTTCCTTTTTGAAATATCAATTCTAAGAATTTCAAGATGGTTGACTTGGAGTTGTATTGGTGTAAACCCTTAATTTTAGCCCTGAATGAGTTCAGTCCCAATTAAAACGGCCAAATAAAATCCAATCCAATTTTAAAGCTTGAATTAAGTCTTATCCAATTTTCAAAGCTTGAATTAAAATTTGGATCCAATTAAAAAGCCAAATCAACTCTGGTCCAATTTAAAAAGGGCCTAAACCCATAGATTATCGAATGGGCCACCCCAACTCTACATGAGCCATGACTAATTCAAAATGATCGCATAATTTTGGCTAGATACAATCCTAATGGTGTTAGAATTTGAAGACACTGGAATAAACAATAGGTTTTTTAATAGGACATGGAGTGTTAGCCGGTTTTGTTGCCCTAATCACTACCTATTAAAACAAAAGCAAAGGGCAAGTTGTAGGGAGAGAGGTGGAAATTAGGTAGTAGCCACACTTAGCTAGAATTAACAATTAAACATCCATAATTATCAAACCAAAAAAGAGATAGAAAGTAAAAAACAAAAAAGGTAATCAGGTAGTAACAATTAAGCAATTAAATTGAAAAAGAAGCAGCAGTTAAGAATTAGCAATATCAACTCAGAAAACAAAGAAAGAAACTGAGAGTGACCCTAAACACACAGAACACCAGAGACTTGGTACCAGGCTGTTCCAAACTCCAGTTGATCCAGACTATCGAAGGCTAAAAGAAATTGTGCAACTCAAATATCCAAGCTTGGTTCAACATTAATATTTTGGTGGAACCGACAAATGAAGGTATGGTTTTCCATACTTTTATTAATTTAATTTAATAAACTAAAATCTTTGATTTTCCTATAACTTTTAATATATGCTTCTTATTACTTGATCTTGCTTAATTTCATTACTAAAACCCTAATTTTATTACCCGTTTGACCTCCGCCAGCTAAAAAACTAGCGGGACCACCATGTGCATCACACACTATATTTCATTAATGGGTTAATATTAAGATTTTCTTGTTAATTAAAATTTTTATGATTAATCTTAATTTCCTTTTAATTAAGCCCTAATTTTATAATTCTTTGTTTGATGATTTATATGTTTATGGATTGCAATTTTTATTTGGGTTTTAAGGTTGTAAAAGGCATGTTTCCACTTTGTGTGTACCTTATTTGTTTTGCTTATATAATTAAATTTATTTTGAGAAATTTAGGATAATTGTAAAGGACATGTTTTTATCTTTTTGTGGGTGTCCTATTTTATTTATTTTTGTTGATATTTGGATAGTTATAAGGGCATGTTTCCATCTTGTATGGGTGCCCATTTTGTTTGCTTGTCTAATTTATAATATGATGGATGATTATTTATTTTAATTACATGTAATGTGAATAGTATCATAATAATTTAAGAATCTAATAATATTTAGGCATGAAAAGGATGCTGGTTCCAATGAATTGGTGCATGGGGGTGTTGGGTCATTCTCACATTCCCCATGAGTACCTAACTTTTTGAACCCAGTAGGAGTTGGGGATTCCTTAGAAATCAAGTTATCCACCCCTTTCTATCTTTTTGGCTTGTCTGGATGGCGGCTCTAATTCCCTAGGTTTAGGCTTATGTTCTCTTAGGCCCAAAGCCTAACAGTGCCAAAGTCATAAGAACCATTCCATTGGAAGTGGGGATGAAAATCCTCACTCACAGTGGCAACTCCACTGAGGATAAAAGAAGTTGATTCCGTTGGTCATTATATTTTTTATTATTATGATAATATTCCTTGCATCATTTGGAGTTGCATTATGTGTGTGAGTGAGGATGCCTTGTGTAAATTGTGTTATGTGTCTGTAAGTGATACCATACTTTCACTCAAGGTATGGAGATCGAGTATTACATAACCAGTCATAGCCTTGTACCTTTAGGTATATACTTGCTATGGGAACCTAAGCCTTTTTACCTCTAAGACTAAAGCCCATGTAGTTGACCTAGTAACTTTCCTTAGGTTTAACCTAATTGCATGATGTTTGACTATAATTGGCATATTTTGGCTTGAGCTATGGCCCATTTGGTTTGTATTTTCCTAATATGACCTAATTATGGTGTAAGGCCAAAATTATTTTATGGTCCAAAATTTCTTTTAAGCCTAAAGCCTAAATCATTTTCAAAATGTTTTTTAAATAAGCTTAAAATCTTTCAAACAAAGTTGGGTCAACAATTACCTTCTACCTCGTGGCCCAAATATGAAGTCCAAAATTAATAAACCATTTTACAATGGGCTTTATTTTCTAGAGATGGGCCCAAAACTATTTTTCTATTTATTTCCTAAAAATCAATTTTCTAACTTTAAATAGGCTTTCAATTAATTGGGTCAATTATGGAATACTAAAATCAATTGTGAGCCTAATTTATACTAAGACTTGTTACTTGTGGGCTTATTTATAGCATGGATCATTAGTTGTTTTTCCAAATAAGAAGTCTATCTATAACAAACCTATTAATTTAGTTTTATTCCAAAATACAGCAGAAATGCTACTTGGATTTTTCAATGGACTCAAAGGATTAAGGCTTAACTAATGGAAATTATCATGGACTGACTTTTGTATTTGAAAACACAAATAATGATCAACTCATCTAAGAGATTCTTGAAAACAAAAGTATCGCTTGTTGATATCTTTATTGGCCATAACACCTAAGAAAAGATATTCACCGCTTGTGTGTGGAAGATATGAGGTTGGAAGGATCGACCTAACTTTATTTGTTTGTTTGTTTACCACACATGTATACATGCATTGCATTACATTGCATTGATCCTTTCTAGCTCACAGACTTGGATTCAAGAGTTCAAGGCTTACGACAACCCGACCTATGACAGTAACTCAAAATTCAGTGAAGGTTCAGTTAACTTCGCACCAAAACCAATGGATCATGAGCATATTTAGAATTTAATGAATGAGGCCTTAGCTTCAAAATGGAAGAATTGAAGGGGACCCTGGCTGAAGGCTTGAGAAGTCAGTTAGATGTGTTGTTGGAGACTACTATTGAGGCAACTGCTAGTACCAAGAAGCCAAAAGATAAAGGAAAGGCTAAGGTGGGCAAAGTAACTTTTGATGAAGAGAAGGTGCCGACTGATGATGATGAAGACTCGGATGCATACCTCTAATACCAACAAGAAAAATTGAAAGAGAAAAAGTTTGTACAGAAGACTGAATCTACTGGCATTGAAAAGATGATTGCTGATTTAGAAAAGAAGTTGGAAAAGAAGCTGAAGATTGAAGAAGTGTTAGAGGTGGACAAGTTATTTGAGGATGATGAAGGAATCCCTCACAAATTCAAGATGACTCCTTTTGCTAGGTTTGATGGAACAGGGAATCTCCACTTGCAAGTCAAGAAGTATATCACTACCATGTAGTCTACTAGAGCTACTAAGGCTCAAACCCTGTGGTATTTTATGCTTTCTCTGGATCTTGTTGTATAAAAATGGTTCAATACTGTAGAGGAAAACACCCAAAAAGGCTGGGATTTGATATGCAAGGCCGTCATCCAGCAATATAGATACAACATTGAGTTAAAGGTAACCCTGATGAAGGTTAAGTCCATCAGAAAAAGATAGAATGAGGGCATTGTTGATGACATAAAAAGATGGAGAAACAAGGCTGTTGTTCTAAAAAAGAGGCCTGATGAATCTGACTAGATTGGAATGATAGTGAGAGATGTCCTCCCTAACATCCTTGAAACACTGTCTTACACCCTTATCAGAGATTTCAAATACCTTCTCCAAGTGGCTTGCTAATAGAAGAGTGGGAAAGGGAGAAGAATCATTTTTCTAGAAGAAGGAATGAGAAGGGAAATTACTAATTTGGTTGTTAGAGTACACAAAAAGCAGTGGATGTTAATGCAACTGTTGGTTAAGTATAAAGAAGATAGTTTTTATATATGGGAAGACCTTTGTCCTGGGTTTTCAATAAGCTATAGAGGAAAGGGCTATTATAGCCATTGGCTCCTCGACCATTACAAAATTCTTCACCACCAAACTTTAATGTCGAGGCCTTTTGTAAGTCCATCAAACACAGGGGCACAAAATAAATAAGTGTGTTAGGTTAAGACATGAGATTCAAGAACTTAATGATAGTGGTAAGCTGCCTGAGCCCAACAAACCTAGTAAAAAAATAACCCTTTGCCTTTGTTCGATAAAGCACCTTCACTGGGAACCTTCACAATCGGAGGAAGACTGAAGGAAGATTTTATTTTATCCTCTTTTCGAGATGTGGGTATAAAAAATATGAGCAAGGAAGCATTGGCTGTTTGTACCATGAATGCATTTTGGGACTCAACTAATTGTGATGATAAAACCAAAACTAACAAAAGAGGATGGGCCTCTAAACCTAAAATAGAAGAGGTACAAAATAATAAGATTTTCACCCCTAGCATGTTCAAGTAGATGAAGTATTTTCTACTCCAATTCAACAAACTTCCATAGGCTTGACTGTTGCCTATTTTATTCTTTCTTTGGTATTTTGAAAAATTAAGTTTTTTCAAATTGTTTGAATAAATTAATTTTGTTGCATTTATAATTTTGTTGGTTTTTGACATTCTTGTGCTCAGCCAATGATGAATCTAGCTTGATATTCATAAATTAGCATATCTATGCATCATGAACTGAATGGATTTACTAGGTGAGGGAATTGTTCTATAGCATTGTATTGTCTATGCTTACTTAGAGGGGGCTCCTGCATAATTACATGTGTCTAGTCAATCTTAGAACATGCTTTGACAATCTTTCGAGGCAAAATTAAACTCTGCCGATTTAAGAGAGAAATGATCTAGGCATTGTTTGGTGAGTCAATAACTAGTATCTACCCTATCTATATCAATCCCTAGTTTGTCTCTTTTGAGCCTTCATGAGATTTTTGCTTACTTTTTATTAGCTTGTAAATCCTGATAACTTACTCTGAGCTGGTGTGACACTTATGACAAGTCTGATGATCACTAAGATACCAAGAAGCAAGAAGATTGAAGGAAAGGAAGTATAGTTAAGACCATAAGGATAGCTGAAGTTTACCTAAACTAGACCTTATATCTTAAATATATTGCATCATTAAGCTGGCATCAAAATGGTAAAAAGATCCATCCTTATTGAAGCACACTCGTGCTACTCCATAGTAAGAATCATAGGACAGTACGAACAAGGTGACTTTCTTAGAGTTAGAAGGCAACAAAAAAAAGAGAGTGAAAAAAATCAACCAAGACACAAAAGAAAGAAAAGAAAAATAAAAAGCTTGAAAACCCGAAAGGTTAGCCTAGGCAAAAATAAGACCAACTCACTAGTTTAAAAAACCCAAAAGGGCAGGCTAGGAAAAAATAGAGCTAAACAAAGAGAAGAAAATCATAAATTGAAAACCCAAAATGGTAGTTCATGAAGCCAACATAGTTTTTTTTTTTACTTGAAGCAGTAAAAGGTTTCCACTCAGCCTATGAGAAGAGTTTGACTTGAATTGATCTAGCCTAACTATTCCAAAAAGGGATAAGGGTGGAATGTCCAAAACAACTTTCTTTTGGTTCATAATGTCCAATACAGCTTTAAGTCAACAATCTTGAAAGTCCTAAACATAATATTCCAAAAAGGGAAAAGGGTGGAATGATGAAATTCTATGTCCAGAAAAAGGAGCCAAAACAACCAAAACAAAAAGAAGAAAAAAGAGGATAAAGGAAAAAATAAGAGAAAGAAAAAAAAAGAAAAAGAGTCTTGAGTTTTTTAAAAAGAAAAAAAGAAGAAGAAAAAGATTAAGATAATCCTAATTAGATCCGGATTAATGTTAAAAAAAAATAGAAGATCATTCAAGCTTTATCTTTTCATGAAGCAAGATAACCAGATGCTTAGAAGGTGAAAATGATGCCCAGAGTTTAAGAATTTTCCCAACTGCCTATGGCTCTAACAGAAAGTTTTGCAGTGTGAAAATCTTTTAGCAGTGTCACATCAGCTCCAATTTATAAATGGCCTTCATTTAACTCATATCCCTTATAAACCCTATTTTAAGCTTTTTAAATACCTGTTGATCTCTTTTGGTAGGTAGAGTCTATTAGTAGAGATTGTTTAAATAAGCACGCATTTAAGATATGCAATATTTAAACTTAATGAGACCTTTGGCCAAGTAATGTGTATGTGCCTATCTAAAGTACAACATCTCTTGATCAAATGGAAATGATTCCCAAATTTAGTATGGTAACTAGGGTTATGATGTTATTGATGTATTAATTTGAGAGACCAAGTCCTAAGGTATATTGACACTGATTTGACAAAGCCAACATTTGATTTCAAAATTAAAATTAATTTTTTAAAAAAATATTGTCTTGTCACATGTGCCTTAAAGCATAAGGAAGTACGTTGCAGTGTTGAACTTTAAAAGGACATATTAGGCAAAGGAAGGTTGATGAAAAATTTTTCACAAAATTATGAAGAAACTATCAACTAATGCCCTGAATCATGGTTTGAAATGGATGTCTCATGTATCTCTGACTATCCTGCTTAGGCCTCTACTACTCATATTTTTTATATCTTGAAGATGAAGTTATGGATGTGACATCTCCTGATGATCCAATACAAGGCTTAAATGAACATTTTAAAGGTGCCAATGGGAGTCCAATGGCCTATCACATAAGTTCGTAAGTCAGTATAATCACTATAAGTATCATTCGTGCATATCATGCATACGTTAGTATATCACACTACATTCTTGTTGTCTTATGTTGTCTACTACTTGTCACAGTTGATACTTTATAAAGTAAATAATGAGAAGCAGACATAGCATCAGGGGCATGAAAGGCCTATTACTTGAGAAAAATCAAATCATTTCATAACACTGGAGATGTATGCTTGCAGAAAGAATAAGAACAAAACAAAGGCATCAATTGGAGCCTAATGGGAGCAAAATCATTGGTTTGAGCCTATACAGAGGGCAAAATTTATCCTTTTCAATTTTTTGAGTTTATGCATGTGTAAAACATTTTCAGACTCTCCTTTAATGTTTTTCCATGCAAGGGGCAAAGAGAGGATATGAGGGCTAAAGGGCTAAAAAATAGCTGAATTTTTATATAGCAAAATCCATTAAAAAATCAAAAGGAGAATTCAAGAAAGAAATGAACAAATGGCTAAAAGAAAGTGAGAACTCTCAAATGAATGATAGCTAGAAGAAAGCCAGAACTCTCAAAATTTAATGATGGCTAAAAGAAAGCCAGAACTCTCAAATGATTGAAGATATAAATGATAGAAGGTAAGTCTTGCTAAAAGAGCTAAAGTCGATGCAGGACATAGGTCCATTCCCAATAATCAAGATGAAGATCCATTTATGCAAAGGTACATATTTTTCTAGATTTGTTAAAATATTTAGAATCAAGTTTCTACCCACATGAAACTCCAATGGATTTGTTAAAGCGTCCACAGTTGAGTCTACTTAGAATTAAAGGATGATGAACTCTTTGGATTTATTGAAGTATCTAAACCTCAGCCTATATTGGATTTGCTAAAGTATGTTGACGGTGTAGTTTTACGGATTTGGTAAAGCACCCAAATCTCAAGCCTATATTGGATTTGTTGAAGCATCCTGGGGCATAGTTTTGTAGATTTTTTGAAGTATCCAAACCTTCAACCTATATTAGATTTGCTAAAGTATCCTGATGACATAGTTTTGCAGATTTGGTAAAATATCCAAACCTTTAGCCTATATTGAATTTGTTAAAGTATCCTGATGGCGTGGTTTTACTGATTTGGTAAAGCATCCAAATCATCCACCTATACTGAATTTGTTAAAGTATCTTGACGACACAGTTTTGCAGATTTGGTAAAACATCCAAACCTTCAGCTTATACTAGATTTGTTAAAGTATCCTGACGGTGTAGTTTTATGGATTTAGTAAAACATCCAAACCTTAAGTATCCAGGTTTTTTCCTTGTGATATATTAGAGTTGTTCAATGGTCAGATGTTGATATTTAATGGTTCACCACTATAGGGTATCCATCCTTTGGATTTTTGTTTATCTCTGTGTTTTGTTTTGTAGATTCTTGTTGCAAAATTTAAAGGCTGTATTATTTCTTTTCACTCTCTTCTATAGGACTCTCAATCATTAAAGTAGGGAGAAAAACTATAGACCCTTCATTTTGGCCCTGAATGAGTTCAGTCAAAATTAAAAGGGCCAAATTGAAGCCAATCCAATTTTTAAGGTTGAATTAAGTCTGGTCCAATTTTAAGAGCTTAAATTTAAATTTAGATCCAATTAAAAGCCCAAATAGACTCTAGTTCAATTTAAAAAGGGTCTAAAATGATAGATTGTCAAATGGCCACCCCAATTCGACATGGGACATGCTCATGTCAAATTGGCATGGCTAATTAAACATGAACCATGCCAATTGGACATGAGCATGGCTCATGTCGAATTGTCCATGGCCAATTTGAAATGATCCCATAATTTTGGCTAGAAACAATCATAATGGTATTAGAATTCGAAGACACTCGAATAAACAATATGTTTTTTAATAGGATTAGGAGTGTTAGCCAATTTTGTTGCCCTAATCACTGTATATAAATTCAAAAGCAAAGGGCAGGCTATAGGGAGAGAGGTGGAAATTAGGAAGTAGCCATGCTTAGCTAGAATTAACAATTAAACAGCCACAATTATCAAACCAAAAAGAGAAACAAAAAGTAAAAACAAAGAAGGTAATTAGGCTATAACAATTAAGCAATTAAAAGCGAAAAGAAGCAGCAATTAGAATTAGCAATATCAACTCAGAAATAAAGAAAGAAACTGAGAGTGACCCTAAACACACAGAACACTAAAGATGTAGAAAACAAACACAGAGACTTGAAACTAGGTTGTTCAACAAAACCCCAACTGATCTAGACTATCAAAGGCTTAAAGAAATCATGTAACTCAAATAGCCAAGCTTAGTTTAACATTAATATTTTGGTAGAACCAACAAATGAAGGTATGGTTTTCCATACTCTTATTTATTTAATTTAATAAACTAATATCTTTGCATACTCTTATTTATTTAATTTAATAAACTAACATCTTTGCTTCTTTTTGAAACTTTGTAAATTTGCTTCACATTGCTTGATCTTATTTAATTATATTAGCCAATCCATTTCCCTCTATTTTAATCTTAGGCAGGACTAAATTTGTTAAAGATTTCTCAAGAGCCCAACCAGACCAACAACCACTCCGACCGGACTCAAAGAGAAGTTGGCCATACTGAGCTAAAGTGTGACCACACTAAGCATAGCTTAATGTTCTTGACTGGACCTTCTGACAGTCCAAGCGCACCATTATCTAACTGACGAGTCTCCCACCAATGAGGTGACAAGAGCATGAATGTTCTAAAACCAAGTTGACTAAACTAAAGTATGCTATGACTGGACAAAGCACGAGCTGAATGGACTAAGCATGAGCTGAGCATACTGGGCTCAAGCCAAAGATATCTACTAGAGTTCACGATCAATGTCACACCTACATTGTGAATGGACTATATGGCATGATGGACCTCTAAGTAGTCCAATCGTACCAAGCCCGACTCAGAACATCAAGCAGAGCTCACGATCACTAATTACTCCAAAATCTTCAGTATACCATGGCAGGTAAGACTGGATCTAATGCAGTCCGACTAGACCGAGCCAGAGCAGAAAATCAAACAAAGTTCTAGTAGAATTCACAGTCGCCAATACTCCCAAAATCTCAGCATACGAGAATGAGACCAGCCTTACCAAACTAGTCCCAACCATGCCAGTGGTACAGGGTTTGAAAAATATAGTTGTTACTTATCCACTCAATTATTGAATACCATGTGTACTAGTCTTTGAAGAACTTTTACTATAAAGAATGGAGAGCATGAACAGATCGAGCCCAAACTGATAGAACCATAGGCAATTTGACCATGAACTTGCTTTGAAAAGTGATTAAAGTGGGACACAAGAATCAAACATGTTGGCTCCCACTCCAAATAGCTAGTTGAAGACTTGAAAATTTCAAATACCATAAGAAACCATATTTTTCAAATGATTGTGATAGTAATTGTTAAGATTAACAACTTCCATTTGTTTGCATAAAAATTTCTACTTATATTCTTTGAGTGTTGGGTGTGAGCATTGAAATACCATTGTAAGATTGAGTGTGAGCTTTGAAACACTTAGGTTATAGAGTGAGCCTAGGAAAACTCTAGTTTGGGCTATGAGGAAGATTCTCAAAACTTGTAAAAGCTCAGTGTGAGCTTGTGAAAACACCAATTTAGAGTTGAGCTTGTAAAAACTCAAGATTAGTGAAACCTTAATAGGTTGTTAAGGAAGTGGATTTAGGATTAAGGTAAACCAAACCACTATAAACTCTTTGTGCTTATTCTTCTCTACTATACTCTTTATTGGTGTTTTAATTTTTAATTTACCATCACTTCTTTAAATCAACCAATTCACCCCCCCCCCCCTCTTGGTTGCCATCTTGGTACAACAAATTCCATTACTAAAACCATAATTATATTGTAAAACTCTAACTTTATATGTTAAACCCTAGTTTTAGGATTAAACCCTAAATTATGATTTAAAACCCTAAATTATATTCTTGAGACAATAACTCATTCATTTAGTATGGTAAATCATTTACCTTTTAGAGGCATTGCCCTCGATCCCCTGCAAGGGGCACTACCCCCTTGACCCCCGCCTGTTAACCGGCTACCGCGACCACCGTGCGAGACCGTGTGCTTCGCGCACTATATTTTCTTAATGGGTTAATATTAAGATTTGCCTGTGGATTGTAATTTTTGTGATTGATCTTAATTTTATTTTTATTAAGCCCTAATTTTATAATACTTTGTAAGATGATTTATATGTTTGTGGATTGCAATTTTTATTTGGGTTTTAAGATTGTAAAAAGCATTTTTTCAATTTGTGTATGCCTTATTTATTTTTCTTATGTAATTTAGTTTATTTTATAGACTTTGGGACAATTGAAAGGGACACATTTCAAGATTTTAGTGGGTGTCCTGTTTTATTTACCTTTATCAATATTTGGACAGTTGTAAGGGCATATTTCCTTCTTATATCAATTTTATTTGGTTGTTTAATTTATAATATAATGGATCATTATTCATTTTAATTGCATGTAATGTTAATAGTATTATAATAATTTAAGAATCTAATAATATTTAGACCTGAAAAGGAGGATGGTTCCAATGAGCGGGGTGCATGGGGGTGCCGGGTCATTCTCACCTTCCCCATACGTACGCAACTATCCAAATCTTGTATTGGTTGGGGATTCCTTAGGAATCAAGTAATCCACCCCTTTCTATCTTCCCGTCCCATTCAGGTGACGACTTCAATTCTTCGAGTTTAGGTTCGTGCTCTTTACGGCCCAAAGCCTAATAATGCTAAAGTCACAAGAATCATTCCAACAGGAGTGGGGATGAAAATCCCTGCTCATAATTGGACATTATGAACCAAATGAAAGATGGGCTTGTTGCTATTTTAGCTGAGTCTTTGGTTGGACTAGACCAATTCAAGTCAAACTCTTCTCGTAGGCTGGGCAAAAACCTTTTACTGCTTCAGGTAATAAGAACTTTGTTGATTTTCTGAACTGCCCTTTTGGGTTTTCAATTCAAACTTTTGTTATTTTTCCTTTTTTCTTTTTTTCTAGCTCTAAGTTTTACCTAGCGTGCCCTTTTGGATTTTTTAAACTTGCTATGGGAGTCTAAACTTTTCAACACAAAGACTAAAGCTCATGTAATTGGCCTAGTTACTTTCCTTAGGTTTTTACCCAAATGCTTGTTGTTTGAGTTTGATTTGTTCTTTTTCTAATATGACCTAATTATATTATAAACTCAAAATAGTTTTATTCCTTTAAGCTCAAAAGACCAAAACTATTTTCAAAATTTTCAAGATGGTCTTTGGACATATAACTTCTCTAAAATGGGTTAAAGATTCTTTTCTACCTCACGGCCCAAATTCAAAGCCCAAAATTCATTTTTAAACAAACCTTTTTACAAATGGGCTTTGAAATTATTTTTCACTTCATTTAAATTACAACTTTTCTTAACCTTCTTCTTAAATGAGCCCACAACTATTTAGGTCAATTATGGAATACCAAAAATCAATTGTAGGCCTAATTTATACTATTACTTGTTAACCATGGGCTTGTTTGTGGCATGAATCATTAGTTACCTTTTCAAATGGGAAATCTATTTATGATAAACTCTTTAATTTAGTTTTAATCCCAAATGTAGCATTAAAGCCACCCCTTTGTTGGCTCAATGGATTAAGACTTAATTAATGGAAATTATCATGGACTGACTTCTAAGTTTGAAAATGCAACTATTGGTTAAACCATCCAGGTGAATTTTTGAAAATAAGATATCCCATGTTGATATTTTGTTGACCATATACCTAAGAAAAGAGATTCACCATTCGTGTGAGGTTAATATAAGGTTGGAAGCGTCATTCTTACTCCTTTTGCTTGTTTGCTGTGCATACATGAGTACATGCATTGCATTACATAGCATTGATCCTTTCTATCTCAAAGACCTGGAGTACAAAAGTTCAAGAGCTTATGAAAATCTGACCTACACCAGTGACATAAAATCCAGTAATGACTCAGTCAACTTCTCACCAAAAGCAATGGAACTTGAATAGATTCAGAAGATGGTGGATGATGCAATCAGCTCCAAGATGGGAGAACTGAAGGATGTCCTAGTTGAGACCATGAAAAACCAACTGGCTACACTTTTGGGGAATGCTATTGAAGCATCTATGAGTACTAAGAAGCATAAAGGCAAGGGAAAGGCCAAGGTTGGTGAAGTGGCTATGGATGATGAATGTCACAACCCAATTCGTACATATGTACAGTACGTCCATGTACAGTAAGAGGAACCCTCCCGAGAAGCTACTCAAAAGCGCGAAGTGAAGGGAAGTTCTGTAAAATTGAAAGGACCTATTTGAAAAGATTGTAAAGTTTTGGGGAGGTGACCGTAATTACCAAAAGTTGTTCCGGAGGTCCTTAATAGTGCACATAACAGACTCCAGAAATGGGAAGTAGAGAAAAATCGGACAGTAACGGTGCGACACGGTTTTTCCCGAAAAAGCACGGTTTGGAAGATATAGGGGATTTTGACTAGGGGCATCATGGTCATTTTTTAAAAGTGTCTCGGAAGTAATAAAGGATCTCAAAAATGAAAAGTAGAGGAAAAACTGAGTCAAAAAGTGTACCACAGCATTCGGCGAAAGTGCGCGGTTTAAAAGTTACGAACAAGTAACCGCCGGAGGGTATTTTGGTCTTTTCACACCTTAGACCATAAAATTACAGCACAATGAGGTTGAGGGGCCAAAATATAATTAAAATGAAGCCCAAGGGCTTGAGTTGTAAATAAATTAAAGAAGGAGACATTTGGACCAATGAGAATTGGCCATTTTCTCACATATGTGTACCAATGGGAAATCAACATCTACACCATGACCTATCAACCTCTCTTGGCTGCCATTTGGAGGAGAGAACACCACAAAAATAAAGCCAAGAACTCTCTTTGTTCTTGCTTGGCCGAAAATAGGAGGAAGGGAAAAGAGAGAGAGATTGTTTTTTTTTCACGTAGCCAAATTTGGAGAATTGGGAGAGATTGCAAACTTTGGTGGAGAATAAGATTTTGAGGTAAGGAAATTCATCTATGGTTCTATTTCTTTCATTGGTTATAGTATTTGTAAGATAAAAATGAAAGAAAAAATATGATGATTATAGAAAATTTAAGAAGTTGAAGAAAAGTGAAAGAGGTGATTTGCACATATAAGATTAAGGATAAAAAGGATGACTAGTAGTTTAGTTAGCAAAAGAAGGCATGAAGCACTTAAATTTTATTATGTTCTTGACATGGATTTTATGAAAATTATAGGAAATCAAGAAGTGAGAGAGAAGGAAGCAAAGAAGACATAAAAGAACTAGAAACAAGTGAAAAGAATTAAGGTTTGGTACTTAAATCATTGCCTTTTCAGTTAATTCACATATTTTGCATTATGGGACTTTTGAAATGGTTTTGAAATGATGTTATTATGTGTGGTAAATATGTGGGAAAGTGCTCTTGAACCATTTTTAATCAATTGATTGTGAAAAGAATGAAAACAAAACAAACTAGCTAAATTTATGCAATTATTCATAAACTTTGATGAGTTTTTAATCACTCCTTTGGTTTGATTTTTGGAAGAGGGACCCTTAGTCCTTCAATGGTATCACAAAAGGATTCTAAAAATCAATTTTGCAAGAAAAAAATGAATTTCCCTCAAGTTTGGAAAATTGGGCCGAATGGTCCCTTTTGGGCACCATTCTGCAGCTTTCATTTTGGGCAGTCCGTTGAAGGGGCAAACGAAAGAATTTTTTGACAAAATTTTACATGCATTTAGTTAACTTATGAAAGTGTTTTCCTGCAAAAATTCAGCCAAAAATAAGTTTGTTTACTTGGTCAAAACCGTTTCCAAAGTTGACTGATTTTCAGCAGTAAAAACAGATTTTACCATTTAGTTGTCGCGCGCCATTGCGTTGCCGATTTTACGCGCCGCGCTACTATTCCTTTGGTCATTTTTCTAAATGTGTTAAAACTTGAATATTATGATATGGATTGATGTTAAAACATATAAAATGACATGAAGGAGAATTGGAAATGATCAGAAAGGCATCATGACAAGCTATTCCGACAATACATGCATTATGGACAAATCATGGCTTATTGAATATCATGATCAAAGTAATTTAATAAATTATTTATGCTCTACTTGGTTATGACAGAACCCTTGAGATAAGGGTATGATGCATCATACTATTATTGCAGTACTGCTTATGACATGATATGATATACCGGCTGAAGGCCGATGATTACAATGATATGATCAATGATGCAATGATTTATGTACCCACTAAGCAAACGCTTAGCGAGTTTAGTTTCCTTTCTAAACTCGTAGGTTGAGCGAGAAGCTGGTTTCTGCAGTGTTCCGAGCAGTTGGTGTTGGCAACTCTTCGGATAGAAAGATGTTATAAGTAATGTAACTAGAATGGCATGTACATATGTTAGTGTAACTAAGAATTGTATGTATGACTAGTAAAAGACCAAAGTACGTGTGCTAAGTATATTAACTAATGTATGTTGTATGAATTAGTGTGTATGGATGTGTGTATAGAAGTGTGAAACTTTAATGCAGGTTGTAGTGGAGGATATAAGGAGTTAGACTATGGAAGTGTTTGAGATTGATTGAGATTGTTGGATTGAGAACAAAATTGTTTTCGAAAAAAAAAAATCAGTTTTGGCGACACTTGGGACCCCTAAATATAGGGGAAACTCTGGCAAATTTTTTTAAAATCTACACTTAAAATTGGCTAAGTAAAATAATAAGACACAATCATTATGAGATAACAGTCCATCTTGGTCTATAAACGTAGGCTGAGATGGGGTGTTACATTTAGTGGTATCAGAGCATAGGTTTAGTCGATTCTGGGTAGTTAGTTGAATCAAACTGTGAATGCATGACACATAGGTTTAGGAAGGGAATTTTAATAAGCTGATGTTTATGTTTATGATGCTTATTAGTGATATTGTGGTATTGAGAACAGGAGTGAAGATGAGTGATTCGAAGCAACCAGCTAAATTGGCTTTAGGTCCTAAACCTTATTCTCAGGCCAGCACAAGTGAGGAACAAGCCATAAATAAGAAGCTTTTTGAATTGGGAAAGGAGAATCTGCGCCAGAAAATTAAAATGGAAGCCAGAGAGCGGGAAATAGCAGAGTTGAAAGTGGAAGTATTTAGAATGAAGAGGAAATAAGAGGAGCAAGAGGAAGTAATAGATCAGCTGAGAGACTTGAGACTCCAGGACCGGGAAGACTTAGTGTTAGCCCTGGATAATGTTAGGCTCTTGATAGAAGATGTTAGGGCGTTACAAGTGGATAAGAGGCAAACTACAGTAGAGCTTGAGAATGTGAATCGTTTGGCTAGGACCTTGCAAGGAAGGGTAGAGATGTTACAGGATAGAATGGATGAACTCCCTCGTAACCTTCCTAGAGTTCAGTCTAACGAGGTAGATCCAGATCCGATGGAGTTTGCTTCAGATAGTGCTACCTTTCCCCGAGCTCCTACTTATTGAGCTGTGATGGGCTAATGATTTTGCTACCCCTTTGGGTTATGTATATAAGCGGATAAAAATGCAACAGTAGATAGGCCATTTTGTTGTAAATAGATATAAATAGGCCATAAGTAGGAGTATGTGATGATGTATGTCAAATATGTATGAAAACGCGATTATGTGAATAAATAAGGTTATGTTTATATTAAGTGTATGATCTGAAATTACGATTGGAATTTATCTATGTACATGCCATATAGGAAATTTTATAGGTCAAGCCAAACCAGCTGCTAACTTTATTGTGATATACATGTATATGATTGTAGAATGTCGCAAGATGTTGAATCACAGAGAGCCGTAGACGAGGAAGGCGAGTCACGTGCCTCCGTGCCTATAAATGTAGAGGAGAATTTTGAAAATATGCCACAACCAGCAGCGGCGGCCGCGGAAGGCCCCGATGCTTATTTACGACAAATGGCAGCAGCATTTCAACGAATGGCAGGAATGGTACCTGCTGCTGCCGAAAGAGAGAAAAAGCCCCCAATCGAGAAATTAAGGAGATATGGAGCTAAGGAATTTAAAGCTAGTAGGGAAGAAGGATCTGAAGAAGCAGAATACTGGTTAGATAGTACTATTAGAGCGTTGGATCAATTAAGGTGCACGCCAGAGGAAAGATTTATTTGTGCCACATCTCTTTTGGTTGAAGAAGCGTACATTTGGTGGGAGACTACGCAGCAGCGAGTGCCACCAGAACAGCAGACATGGGAATTTTTCCAAACCGAGTTTAAGAAGAGATATATCACCGAGGCATACTTAAATGCAAAAAGAAATGAATTCACGTACATAAAGAAAGGAAGAATGACGGTATCCGAGTATGAAAAAGAGTTCACTCGTCTTAGTAAGTACGCAAGGAGAATGATAGAAACAGAACAGGAAAGATGCCAGAGATTCTTAGAAGGATTAAACAATGAAATCAAAGTGCAATTGGTAGTCATAGATATATCAGAATTTTCCAAGCTTATTGCAAAGGCTTTGGACGTTGAGAAAGTACAAGTGGATGAGAGGAATAGGCACCAGCGTATGCAGCAAAAAAGAACGCAAACTCGAGGCCTAGGGGGACCTCAGCAAGCCCGAAAGAGATTCAGGGGAGGAAGTAGTTCTATACAACAAGGCGGGCGATTTCAGAATCAGAGGTCAGGCCGAGGTATGAGTTATCAAACATCTGTAGCCAGTGTACCGGGGTCGTTTGGAAGAGGCTTCGGAAGAGGATTAAGTAGAGGCCGAGGAAGAAGTAACAATCCAGGAATTAGTGGAGGATTTGGAAGAAACACGGGTTTTGAAAGATATACTTTTCCTCTATGTGAACATTGTAGACGGAAACATGGAGGCGAATGTTGATATTTAACTGAAGGATGCTGGGAGTGTGGAGCACTAGACCATATAAAGGTGAACTGCCCTAAAATACAGATGACTACTCCTGCACCAACAGAGAGGTCACAGCTTATCTTTGGCAGAGGCCGAGGTAGAGGAAGAGGAGGTAATCCAAACTTTCAAAAGGCACAATCAGAGACTATTAACCAGCCTAGTACAAGTGCACCAGCAAGGGTATATGCGATGAGAACCCGAGAAGAAGAAGAAGCACCGGACGTCATTGTTGGTACATTTTATATGTTCAACAAACCTGTACATGCTTTAATTGATCCCGGATCCACACATTCGTACATATGCATGCATAGTGAGAATTTAGAAGGATTACCAGTAGAATATGTCAAGTCCGGTATACTAGTTACAAACCCTATAGGAGATGAAATAGTTACAAACAAAGTAATCAAGGAATGTCCTATAGAGATACATGGAAAGGTATTTCCTGGAAATTTGATGGAATTACCATTTCGGGAATTTGACATAATTTTAGGAATGAACTGGTTAGCAAAGCATAAAGCAATAGTTGACTGTGAGAAGAAAAGAGTGACGCTCCATACCCCTCGCGGAGAGGAAGTGATAGTAGTCGGAAAAAGAGGCGACTATTTGGACAACATAATATCGGCAGTGACGGCAAGGAAGCTAATACAAAAAGGATGCGAGGCATATCTAGTAAGCTCCATGGAAGCAAAGAAAGATGCTACTAGGATCCAAGACATACCAACGGTGCGTGATTTTCCCAATGTTTTCCCAGATGAGCTACCCGGACTACCACCTAAGAGAGAAGTGGAATTCACCATAGATGTTTATCCGGGAGCTGCACCAGTGTCAATTGCCCCATACCAAATGGCGCCAGCGGAACTTAAGGAATTGAAGACGCAATTACAAGAGTTACTCGACAAAGGCTTTATACGACCAAGTGTGTCCCCATGGGGCACACCAGTACTTTTCATCAAGAAGAAAGATGGATCTTTAAGGCTATGCATGGATTATCGACAGTTGAACAAACTCACAATCAAGAACAAGTATCCACTACCACGCATTGATGATTTATTCGATCAACTCAAAGGAGCCAGTGTATTTTCAAAGATAGATCTCCGATCGGGATACCATCAGCTGCCAATTAAGGAGGGGGACATTTCAAAGACTGCTTTCAGAACTCGGTACGGACATTATGAGTTTCTTGTAATGCCTTTTGGGCTTACAAATGCACCAGCGGTATTTATGGATTTGATGAATCGAATTTTCCATCCGTACCTTGACCAATTCGTAGTGGTGTTTATAGATGACATTCTTGTGTATTCAAAGAACAAAGAAGAGCATGATCGACACCTCCGCATTGTATTGCAAACATTGAGAGAAAAACAACTATATGCCAAGCTCAATAAGTGTGAATTTTGGCTGGAAGAAGTGACATTCTTGGGACACATTGTAACTGCTGAGGGCATCAGAGTGGATCCTAAGAAAATAGAAGCTATTTTGGATTGGAAACCGCCAAGGACAGTAACAGAAGTGAGAGGATTGGCAGGATACTATCGACGATTCGTGAAAGGATTTTCCATTATCGCCGCCCCAATGACCAAGTTGCTTCGGAAGAATGCTAGATTTCAGTGGACAGATGAATGTCAAAGAAGCTTTGAGAAACTAAAAGGAAAGCTAACAAATGCCCCGATACTCAAGCAACCAGTGTCCGATAAGGACTTTGTGATATATAGCGATGCATCGCACATTGGCTTAGGTTGTGTACTCATGCAAGAAGGTAAAGTGGTCGCGTATGTTTCCCGGCAACTTAAACCATACGAGAAGAATTATCCAACACACAATTTAGAATTGGCAGCTATTGTATTGGCATTCAAGACATGGAAACATTACCTGTATGGAGAAAAATGCTACATTTATACAGATCACAAAAGCTTGAAGTATCTGCCAACACAAAAGGACCTCAATTTGCGACAAAGGAAATGGATCCAAATTTTGGCAAACTATGACTATATCATAAACTATCATCCAGGAAAGGCGAACGTCGTTGCTGACGCACTTAGTAGGAAATCAATGCAAGCTTTAAGGGCTATGAGGATCAGTTTGAGACCAACCAAAGAAGGAGCACTGCTAGCAGAAATGCAAACACGACCCATGCTTTTTCAGGAAATCCACCAAGCACAACAAAAAGATAAACAAGTCCAAAAATGGATCAAGCAAGTTCAAGAAGGAAAAAGTACAAAGTTTCAAATTTCAAGAGACGGCAGTTTATATTACGAAAGTCAGACAATAATACCAGCAACAGGAGATATAAAAAAGAAGATTCTTTATGAAGCCCACAGTAGTTCTTACGCAATGCACCCAGGGGCTACAAAAATGTACCAAGACTTGAAGAAATTCTATTGGTGGCCAGGAATGAAGGGAGACATCGTAGATTTCGTAACTAAGTGTTTGACATGCCAGCAAGTGAAAGCAGAACATCAAGTGCCATCAGGATTATTACAGCCAATTACAATTCCGACATGGAAATGGGATCGCATCACTATGGATTTCGTCACAGGATTGCCAATGACGAGAGATAAACATGATGCTGTATGGGTAATTGTCGATTGATTAACTAAGTCAGCTCATTTTCTGCCTGTGCGAATGGACTATTCAATGGATAAATTGGCAGAAATATACGTCAAAGAGATTGTACGATTACATGGAGTCCCGACATCCATTATTTCGGACAGAGATCCACGGTTCACTTCGAACTTTTGGAGAAAGCTCCAAACAGCCCTCGGAACCCAAGCAAGCTATAACACTGCTTTTCATCCTCAAACGGATGGGCAATCTGAAAGAGTAATTCAGATTTTGGAAGACATGATGAGAGCGTGTGTTATGGATTTTAAAGGCAGCTGGGATAAGTACCTAAGCCTAATGGAATTTGCATATAACAACAGCTACCAATCCAGCATACAGATGGCACCCTATGAAGCATTGTACGGAAGAAAGTGTAGAACGCCAGTATGTTGGACAGAACTAAGTGAGGAAAAAATTCTTGGACCCGACATTGTAAAGGAGACTCAGGAGAAAGTTAACATCATTCGAGACAGACTAAAGGTTGCATCAGATAGACAGAAGTCGTACGCAGACCTGAAACGAAAAGACATAGAATTTGCAGTAGGAAACAAAGTTTTCCTTAAAGTTTCTCCATGGAAGAAAGTACTGAGATTTAAGTAGAAAGGCAAATTAAGTCCCAGATTCATTGGACCATACGAAGTCATCGAACGTATAGGCCCAGTAGCTTATCGGTTAGCCCTACCACCCGAACTGGATAGGATACATAATGTTTTTCATGTTTCGATGTTACGACGATATCGTTCAGACCCTGCACACATCATCAAGACACAAGATATCGAGGTCTAGCCCGACTTGACTTATGAAGAGGAGCCAGTGAAGATTTTGGCACGAGAGGTTAAAGAATTGAGAAATAAGAAAATTCCTCTGGTTAAAGTATTGTGGAGAAATCATAAGATAGAAGAGGCAACCTGGGAAAGAGAAGAAACTATGAAGCAGCAATACCCGCATTTGTTTACAATTGACTAGCTTCGGGACGAAGCTTAAATTTTAGAGGGGATGAAATGTCACTACCCAATTCATACATATGTACAGTACGTCCATGTACAGTAAGAGGAACCCTCCCGAGAAGCTACTCAAAAGCGCGAAGTGAAGGGAAGTTCTGTAAAATTGAAAGGACCTATTTGAAAAGATTGTAAAGTTTTGGGGAGGTGACCGTAATTACCAAAAGTTGTTCCGGAGGTCCTTAATAGTGCACATAACAGACTCCAGAAATGGGAAGTAGAGAAAAATCTGACAGTAACGGTTCGACACGGTTTTTCCCGAAAAAGCACGGTTTGGAAGATATAGGGGATTTTGACTAGGGGCATCATGGTCATTTTTTAAAAGTGTCTCGGAAGTAATAAAGGATCTCAAAAAATGAAAAGTAGAGGAAAAACTGAGTCAAAAAGTGTACCACAGCATTCGGCGAAAGTGCGCGGTTTAAAAGTTACGAACGAGTAACCGCCGGAGGGTATTTTGGTCTTTTCACACCTTAGACCATAAAATTACAGCACAATGAGGTTGAGGGGCCAAAATATAATTAAAATGAAGCCCAAGGGCTTGAGTTGTAAATAAATTAAAGAAGGAGACATTTGGACCAATGAGAATTGGCCATTTTCTCACATATGTGTACCAATGGGAAATCAACATCTACACCATGACCTATCAACCTCTCTTGGCTGCCATTTGGAGGAGAGAACACCACAAAAATAAATCCAAGAACTCTCTTTGTTCTTGCTTGGCCGAAAATAGGAGGAAGGGAAAAGAGAGAGAGATTGTTTTTTTTTTCACGTAGCCAAATTTGGAGAATTGGGAGAGATTGCAAACTTTGGTGGAGAATAAGATTTTGAGGTAAGGAAATTCATCTATGGTTCTATTTCTTTCATTGGTTATAGTATTTGTAAGATAAAAATGAAAGAATAAATATGATGATTATAGAAAATTTAAGAAGTTGAAGAAAAGTGAAAGAGGTTATTTGCACATATAAGATTAAGGATAAAAAGGATGACTAGTAGTTTAGTTAGCAAAAGAAGGCATGAAGCACTTAAATTTTATTATGTTCTTGACATGGATTTTATGAAAATTATAGGAAATCAAGAAGTGAGAGAGAAGGAAGCAAAGAAGACATAAAAGAACTAGAAACAAGTGAAAAGAATTAAGGTTTGGTACTTAAATCATTGCCTTTTCAGTTAATTCACATATTTTGCATTATGGGACTTTTGAAATGGTTTTGAAATGATGTTATTATGTGTGGTAAATATGTGGGAAAGTGCTCTTGAACCATTTTTAATCAATTGATTGTGAAAAGAATGAAAACAAAACAAACTAGCTAAATTTATGCAATTATTCATAAACTTTGATGAGTTTTTAATCACTCCTTTGGTTTGATTTTTGGAAGAGGGACCCTTAGTCCTTCAATGGTATCACAAAAGGATTCTAAAAATCAATTTTGCAAGAAAAAAATGAATTTCCCTCAAGTTTGGAAAATTGGGCCGAATGGTCCCTTTTGGGCACCATTCTGCAGCTTTCATTTTGGGCAGTCCGTTGAAGGGGCAAACGAAAGAATTTTTCGACGAAATTTTACATGCATTTAGTTAACTTATGAAAGTGTTTTCCTACAAAAATTCAGCCAAAAATAAGTTTGTTTACTTGGTCAAAACCGTTTCCAAAGTTGACTGATTTTCAGCAGTAAAAACAGATTTTACCATTTAGTTGTCGCGCGCCATTGCGTTGCCGATTTTACGCGCCGTGCTACTATTCCTTTGGTCATTTTTCTAAATGTGTTAAAACTTGAATATTATGATATGGATTGATGTTAAAACATATAAAATGACATGAAGGAGAATTGGAAATGATCAGAAAGGCATCATGACAAGCTATTCCGACAATACATGCATTATGGACAAATCATGGCTTATTGAATATCATGATCAAAGTAATTTAATAAATTATTTATGCTCTACTTGGTTATGACAGAACCCTTGAGATAAGGGTATGATGCATCATACTATTATTGCAGTACTGCTTATGACATGATATGATATACCGGCTGAAGGCCGATGATTACAATGATATTATCAATGATGCAATGATTTATGTACCCACTAAGCAAACGCTTAGCGAGTTTAGTTTCCTTTCTAAACTCGTAGGTTGAGCGAGAAACTGGTTTCTGCAGTGTTCCGAGCAGCTGGTGTTGGCAACTCTTCGGATAGAAAGATGTTATAAGTAATGTAACTAGAATGGCATTTACATATGTTAGTGTAACTAAGAATTGTATGTATGACTAGTAAAAGACCAAAGTACGTGTGCTAAGTATATTAACTAATGTATGTTGTATGAATTAGTGTGTATGGATATGTGTATAGAAGTGTGAAACTTTAATGCAGGTTGTAGTGGAGGATATAAGGAGTTCGACTATGGAAGTGTTTGAGATTGATTGAGATTGTTGGATTGAGAACAAAATTGTTTTCGAAAAAAAAATCAGTTTTGGCGACACTTGGGACCCCTAAATATAGGGGAAACTCTGGCAAATTTTTTTAAAATCTGCACTTAAAATTGGCTAAGTAAAATAATAAGACACAATCATTATGAGATAACAGTCCATCTTGGTCTATAAACGTAGGCTGAGATGGGGTGTTACAATGAAAACGTTATGATGGATGATGATGATTGGGCTTAGTATTTCCAAGATTCTCAAGATAAGAAGAAAGAAGCAAAGTCTGCAGAGAAGGTAACCATGGAAAAGACTGAAACTTTAGATATGGAAAAGATGATTGCTGATTTAGAAAATAAGTTTGAAAAGAAGCTGAAGGTTGATGAGATGTCAGAGGTAGACTAGATGTTTGAACAAGATGAGGAAGTCCCTTACAAGTTTAAGATGCCTTCTTTTGCTAAGTTCTATTGAACCAGCAATCCTCATCTACATGTTAAGCAATACATCATTGCCATGCAGTCTACTCAAGCTACTAAGGCTTAAACTCTAAGGTATTTTATGCTCTCATTAGATCATGTTGTACATAATTGGTTCAACACCTTGGAGGATAATACTTAAAAAGAATTAGGATTCACTATATAAAGCCTTCCTCCAACAATATGGATACAAATGCCTAGTTGGAAGTTACTTTGTTTGAGGTAGATTCAATTAGGCAAAAACATAATGAGAACTTTGTTGACTATGTGAAGAGGTGAAGAAACAAGGCTGCATTGCTCAAGAAAAGGCCAAATGAGTCAAACCATATTAGAATGATTGTGAAAGTGGTGCTACCTAATCATCATGAAAGAATGTCCCACACCTTTATTAGAGATTTTAAAGATCTCCTTCAAGCTGGTTTGCAAATAGAAGAATGAAAAGAGAGGAACTATTTTTTTGCAAGAAGGAACAAGAAAGGGAATTATCAGTCAGGCAATCAAAGCACACAAAAGGTTGTCAATATTAATACAACTGGTCAAGGAGGTAGGAGGTAGTTTTTAGAGTTTGGAGAGCTACTATCCTAAGTTCTCAATAAGTTACAAAAGAAGTGACTGTTACAACCCTTGACTCCTCAACCATTGCCAAATCTCTTACTACCAAACTTTGATGCCAAAGCTTTCTGTCAGTTCCATCAAATGCAAGGCATGAGACAGACAAATGCATTGACAGTGGAAAGTTTCCTAAACCTAACATGCCTAGCACGAAGGACAACCTATTGCAAAGGTTCAATAAAGTGCAACCACTAGCAACTTTCTTGATTGGAGGAGGTTTGGATGAAAAGTTTATTCTGTCTTCTTTCCAAGATATAAGTGGAGAAGCAACTAAAGAAGAAGAGGTGTTTAGCAAGATAGAACCAACTATTGTAAAGAAGGAAGTAGCCATCTATGTTGTGAATGAGTTCTTGGATTCAACTGACAGTGATGATGATTCAAAACCAAAGAAAGAAGAATGGACCTGATCTGAGCCCAAAGAGGACAAAGTGTTGAATACTCGATCTGGAAAGCCTTATTCAAGGCCTCCAACAAAGGAAGTATAAGCCGATAAGGGGAGGGATACTGAAAAAGAAGTGAAGGAAGATGAAGATGATACAATCCTTAAGCAATTGAAAAGGACTTAAGCAAGTGTCAACATTTGGGATCTATTACCGCGTCTAAGAAACAACATTAAACTATGGCCACAGCTTTGGCTAGCATGCCAATTTCCACTTCTGTAACACCAGAGGAGCTGGTAAATCTCATGAAAGTTGAAGGAGTGATGAAGTGCAAGGATGTTCAGAAGTAGAACAAGGTTGATGTGGGAATGGTGTCATTTTCAAATGCAAATTTACCAAAAGAGGGAAGAGATCACATCTGCCGACTTTTCATCAAGATAAAAGTCAAAGGAAAAAGGACTCCATTTGTTATGGTCGATGATGGATCTATGATAAATGTGTGTCCATTCAAAATCCTATTGAAGCTAGCTAAGATATTTGAGCCCGACCGAGGTGACCATTAGGGCTTATGACAATAAGGCATGTTGAGGGAACCTTTAAAGCTATTGTGAAGGCTGGCCCGATTAAATCCGTGGTAAAATTTATAGTCCTGGATATACCTGCCACTTTTGCATTGTTGTTAGGTCGACCTTGGTTCCATCCTCTTGGTGGAGTTCCTTCTATGCTCCATCAAAAGATCAAGTTTCCAAATGGAGATGAGACAGTGGTTATCGATGTTGAGGATAATGAAGTAATAGTTGCTTTAATGATTAGAGCCTCTCAATGGATTTCAAGTGGCTTATGTTTCTAATAACGAGATAATGGGCTCTAGAATTTTGGTTATGATGAAGAAAATGAACTATCTACCAGAGCTCCCAGATTTCAAGGCTCAAACTTTCAAGAAAGGGTTGCGATATGATGAAGGAAATGGAGGTGTTCTACTAAAAATGAATGAGAAGATGAGTTTTCCTCCACTTGAAGAAGTGTTCATCAATGCTCCAGATATGGAACCACTCCAAGGGAAGCCGAAGCCAATCATGTTCATGGGGAAGCTAATTCCAGGTTTTGAGATCTTTGCTAATGTTGCTGAGTTGGTGGAACAGAGGGAGAAAAAGCTTGTCTTGCCAGCTGACAAGGAATCCAGCCCAAAAGAAAAAAAAGAAGCTGCCATGAAGATCCAGAAGACTCCAGGGGAAATTGCTACTCTCATCAAAGAACCATTTGAGAACCTTGTAGTTTATGATTATTAGAATGATGATTTTGATTTTGATTTTAATTTGTCTACTCTCTATGAGGCTGATGATGTTATCTTTTCAAAGATGAATGCAATAAAGTCTGATTTTGCTTACTTGTGTGATATTTTTCCTAATGGTTGCATACATTCAAGTAGTGAGTACATAAGCATTTTTAATATTACCTCTGTTGGTACACAATCATTAAATTTGGGAACAACCTACAATCCTAAAAATATTAGCATAGCATCCGACCTTACTCCTCAAGAGAGAGAGAGAGAGAGATTAAAAAAAATATTTTAAAAAATATAAAGAAGTCTTTGCTTGGTCTTATGAGGATATGCCTGGAATTGATCGAGATATAGCCGAGAACATGATTCCCACTTACACTCACATGAAACCTGTAGACCCTTAATTTTTGACCAAGTCCAGTCCAATATTTTAAAATAAGTCTGAAATAATTTTTATGGTATTTATTATTTATTTTATTTTATTGTTATTTTAATACTTATTTTATTATTTATTTTTTATTATTTATTTTATTTATTTTTAAAATATATATATAAATAAAAATTAGACTGACCAATCGGTGAATGACACATGGCAAGGCAGTTCGCCGCAGGCCGAAAGGACCTTCGGCGAATTGGCTTGGGCCAATTCGACATAGGTACCAGCTGCGGTGAATTGGCCTGCCCCAATTTGTCAAAGTGCCTCAACTATAATGCTGCCACAACTACAATGATATGATGAATTGGGCAGTGCCTCGCAGACGCTCGCCTGATTGTTAGTATCCCAGGCTCGTTGCTCGCGTCTCAGCAGCCCATGCCAGTGCGTTGGTCGATTTTTGCCAAAATTCTATTTTTACTTGAAAACATCAATTAATTTCCTAAATAGTTTTAACTTTCTTAACATATTGGGTTTTATTTTAAATTCTATAAATAGTAGTCTTAAACACAGAAATAAGGATGGCAGAATTATTTAAGAATTATTCAGAGACTTTTGATTTGTTGAGAGAATTAAATAGAAAGGACTCTTGGCAATTACTCTTGGACATTTGAATTTTGAAAAAGAGAAAGTAACCTTAAGCAATCAAAAACAAAAAGAACAAGGCAACAAGGCTTTGTTGTCTAGATCAAGCTCATCCAAAATCTCATCAAAAAATTTTGGTGGAGCCTTCAAATGTAGGTATGTTTATTTAAATCTTGTTTGTCAAAAATCATCTTCATCCAGTAGCAACTAATTCTTTAAAGCCCTAGTTAATTTCTTTTTACTTAATTATCACAATAGCTTAAATCTTTTAAAAATAATGGGCCCATCAACAAATAATTGGGACAGCCGTATGGGCTCGTCGAAGGGGTCAATATTTATTTGTGTATTATAAGTCTTTGTGCTTAACTTCCTTTATTTAAAAACATTAATTTGGTTATTAAAACCCTAAATTTATACATTTATTAATTTATTTAATTTTAGATTTGATTATGTAGTTTATTATATGTTTTGATAATTGATTTTGTAACATCCGTGATTTTGGAGAAATTAAATAAGTATTTGGAGATATAAATTGCATGTACTCAATATATATATATATCTAGAGTATATATAACATATACATATGGTATATTAATTATATATGTTGAATTAATACATTACATACTTAATATTTAATGCACATATAAGGTACATTTGATGTATATATAAGATACACATTACTTGTGCATATGTGTAATATCCCAAATTTTTCAAAAGTTCTAATTTTTAGAAATTTTATAAAATAAATTATAATTTAAATGGATAAATTAAATTAATGGTTTTAAATGATAAATGAAGGGGTTTTAAATGAAAAAGTAGAACATATATGTGATATATATGTAAAATATACATAACATATAAAAGTCAACACTTTTTAAAAGAAAAAGTCAAAGTAATTAAATCTTAGAATTTTAAAATTAATAACATAATTTAAAAATAAATTATTTTTGAATGGAAGAGGGAATTTAGGAATTTTAATTTATTAAATAAATAAATAATTAATTAATTATTAAATTATTTTAATATATATATATATATGGTTTAAAATTAAAGGGTGAAAGGAAAGAGAAATAAAAAAAATAAAGTCTTCTTCTTCTTCTTTCCTTCAAGGACGAATTTCATGGCCAAAGAGGGAGATTTTTAGCTTCTTCCATCATCAAATTCTTCAAGGTTTCAAGGGAATAAGAGTAGTTTTGGTGATTTTCCAACAAGTAAGTAAGTTTTATTTTCAAAATTATGAAGTTCTTTAAAGCTTATGAATATATATGAATTGAGTTTTTGAAAGAGCATGTTATAATTGTTGGAATGGGTATGGAAGATGTTCTTTTTGATGAATAAATAATGATTTTAAGGTTGGATTAAAGAAATGGTTGAGTTTGCGTAAGATTGGAGAAGAGAGAGAATTTAGGGTTATGGAACATTTGAGTTTTTGAAATCATGATTTTTAATTTTGCAAATTGATTCCAAATGAGTTGTTTTGATGCATAAACAAGTATTTTAAAGTCAAATATTGGATTTGGTTGTGTTTGGTTAGAGTTTGAAGAGGGCAGTATTCATTTAGAGTTTTGGAAAAGTGAATTTTCAAAGAATGATTAATTGTTTGATTTTAATGCTTAAATCATTTTATTTAAGGATATAAGTGGTGGAAATAAGATTGAAATGATAATTGGATTGAGTTGGAATGTAGATCCTTCAATGGTGAAGGTTATGTCATTTTATGGTTTTGGACATAAGCACAATGCAATTGGTTTAAACATGCTAAAATATATTTCTAATGATATTAATAAACTTAAAACACTACTTTAAATAGCTTGATATGGTTTTTCAAAGTTAAAGTGAGCTGAAGTTTAATTTTCAGATTTGGTTTAGAGTGATGTTTAATTATGGTTTGATGTTGAGAATACCTTAGAATGTGATATTAAATGATTATGTATGATCACATTTGGTAAAGGCATTGAGGGAGATTGATTTGCTTCATCCAAGTGGTGAAAGGCAAGTTGGAAGGATAGGATTGGAGGTTGTGTTAAGCTTGCTTTGGGTTGCTAGTAGAGGTATGTACAAACTTTGAATATATTGTTTATATTTGCTGACATTTGAGCTTAACACATTTTGGTTGGAAAATGTGTTAAGTTACTTAGTTCATTGATTGTGTATTAATAATGTGCTATGACATTTGTAATGTCATATATGTGTTAAATGCATTGTGAAAAGCCATTGATAATGACTAAATTGTTTAGAATGTGAAATATGTATATTATATGAAAATGCCCAAAGTAATTGGGTAATGTGTTGTGAATGCAAAAATGACATATGTGGAATAATGAAATGAATTAATATTGTTAAAAATGAGAAAAGTGAGAAAAATGAGAAAGATGAGAAAGATGTAAAAAATGAGAAAAAAATGTAAAAATAAAGCAATGTGCCTAGATTGAATATGTGACAATGAGAAAGAAATTGATAATGAGAAAAATGAATAAATGAAAAAAAAAAGTGAGAAAAAGATGATATAATAAGGCAATGTGACTAGTTTGATCATGAGAAAATGAGAAAAGTTTTATAAAGGAATTATGAAAGAATTTGATAATGAGAAATATGAATAAATTGTGTGCCTAGTATGTTATTCAATTTTTAGAGTTCTGGGTTTGGCAGAATGCCTATGATTGCCTACCGGCTAAATGCTGAAATGGTGAAAAGACTGGGTTGTAAGCCAGGCCAGCTGATAAATATGATGTTTTTTGGGTGAAAAGACTAGGTCGTAAGCCTCAAAAACTGTAGCAGTCTAGCCGGGTTGAGGACCAAGATACTGAGGCCTAAGGGTCTAACCGAGTTGAGGTCCAAGAGACTGGGGCTGTTATATTATCCATGGATATATTGTCTACGGGGCTAGACACATGGTGTCATTATGGACCAAAGCAGTAACTCTGAAATTTGAATAGCATATTAGATCCTTTTTGGGCCCATGCTTGTCATTGTTTTTGTAATAACCCTATACTCCATATAAGCACTATACATATACCTGGTATACATACAATGCGTATATAAAGTATAAGAATGTCACTTTTAGTTTCTATTTAAAAATCTTTATCCGAATCTAAGCAACATTATGTTAATTTTAAGAAATATTTATAAAAATCATGATTCTTATCAAAAAGTGAATCATAACTAAAATCATACATGTATGCATCACCTTCTAGTTGGTCTCGAGACACTCTTACCCTTCTCATGGCATCACAGCTAGATTTCCAGATCAACCGCATAAATACCTGCGCGATTAAACAACCACGCTAAGCTCGAAAGCTTAGTAGTACAACTGAATAATAAAATATACTTTACCAAATTATCATACCTCATATGTTTAGCTTTATGGTTTATTGTTCTCTTACCACATTTTCCTTTCTTAATGCATTCTTCATAAGTTCCTACTAATTTCATAAATTAGTTATATAATCACATAGAACATTCACAACTCAATTCTTCCCTTTTTCTATCTCATATACATATAAATATACATCATTTCAACAAAGCACCATTTTATATTCTATCCAAGCCTTCATGAAGACAATTCTCACAAATTCCACATTCATATACAATTTACACATCATACAACATTTTCATAAATTCATATATCAAGAAAGTCCCTCAAAACATATTCACTTTCAATACATCAATACACATATTACAAAATCATACTTCCAATAAAGGCAGTTATAGATCTCATTACTCATTTATTTCAACATTTGAATATCACATTGTAAACAAAGACAGACTCGGGCCCGAACAACACTAATATGTTATTCAAAGTTCAGAGTTACTGCTTTGGTCTATAATCATAATCATCAAGCCCGTAGGCATCATATATAGATATCTCTATCCATGGATAGCGTAACAGACCCAGTCTCTTGGATCATCAACTCGGCTAAACTCGAGGAGATCCTCAACCCGGCAAGACTGTTACTACAATTCTCATATATGACATTTATCAAGTAACAGACCCAGTCTCTTGGACCATCAACCCGACTCAATCGAGGAGATCCTCAACCCGGCAAGACTGTTACTAATCATATATCTTATAAGCACAAATCTCATAGTGTAACAGACCTAGTCTCTTGGACCTCAATTCAACTCAAATTGAAGAGATCCTCAACCCGGCAAGACTGTTACCTTTCATTTTATAGGCATGCCTCCCAAATCCAGAACTCTGAAATTGAATAACACATTAGTTACACAATTCATTTATTAATTCATTATCAATTTCATCATCAATTAGGCAAACATGCCTTATCTCTTTCACTTGAATCATCATAGCCAATCACAATGGCTTTCCATCACATTTAAATCATTATAGTCAATAACAATGACTTCTCATCATATTTTTCATAATATATGTATATTTATATATATATATAAGTCATCATTGCAATTCACAAGATTCACAATGCATTAAACACAACATTGTTCATATAGTATCATAAACATCATTGTTATCATCTAATCATATTGATCAATTCATCACTCAACAATACATAATCAATGGCATTGCACATACCATTTTCCATGATCATTATCTCTTCCACATTTCCTATATCATCATTGTTATATACAAAACAATTTACATTATACATGAATGTAGAATCTTCTATACACATTTGGTTGGATCATTATTGTTTTTAAGTGTGTTTAGATACAAAAGACCCTTGAAGATCCAACAAAGTAAGAAGAACAATTAACAAACATAATAACAAACACCCTCAAGGGACACGGCCAAGCCTGTGGCCGTGTCTCTCAACCCAAAGTTCCAGTAGCAAACACGGGCAGTAGACACGGCCAAGCCAGTGGCCGTGTCTCTCAACATAAACAATCCAGAAGCAGACACGGCAAGGGACACGGCCGTGTCTCTCAACACAAACTAGGCAGTGGCAAACACGGTCAAGGGACACGGCCAAGACAGTGGCCGTGTCTCTCCAAAAACCATTCAACACGGCCAAGTTTGCCCTAACTTGGCCGTGTCTCTCATAACTTGGCCGTGTCCTTCAATGATTCAAAGACCAAACACTTCCAAATTCATCCAAGCCCTTCCAAAATCACACCACAACCCTATTAATCATCATCTTTATTAATATTTATCAATTTCCTATCATTTTAACATATAATTATCTTCATTATATCATCATAATAATCAATATATACTCCTCACTATAATCAACTACTAAAAGTACCAATTCATTTATACACAACCCTAACTCAACAATTCATCATCATTCTCACAATTATCTCAACTTATCATCACTTAGATGATAGTTCAATACATTTACATGCTTCAATCTTTTCTTTTCATCATCTTACACACCCATTATACCAAATATAAATCTCAATCCAAAAGAAATCAAAACAAGAAGATAAAAACTCATATATTTCTATAATCAATAAAAATCCACTTAAGAGATTAGTACTTACTTGAATAGCTTGCCAAATCTTCATCTCCATCTTCAATTCCCTTAAATTCCTTTAATCCTTGGTGCTTCTCTCTCTAGCTTCTCTCTCTCTCTCTCTCGTTCACCAAACAGAAGAAGAAGAAGAATGAAGTTTCTCCATTCTTCCTTCGTTCTTATCCTTTATATATATATATATATATAATAATAATAATAATAATAATAATAATAATAATACCATTAAATCTCCTCCACACAAATTTCTTTTGCTTTCCTCTTCTTTTTCTTTTTGTCCTTATTATCATTATTATTATTATTAACTAATTATACAAATATATATATATTTATCTCACTTTCCTACACCAATTTATACATCATAAATATGTGATGTATATGTGAGTATATGTATATGTTATATATATTGCATTTATATTTCCCATATCATCAAATACCATATATACACTTTATTATTCATATCCATCTAGCTCTTATAATATTTTCCTTACATATTTTACCAACATATCTTCTCTTCACTTCTTTTCTCTTTCCCCTTAATACACACACAAATTACATCCAATTAAATAGCTCCAAAACTTTTAGGGTGCATCTTGGGATATTACAATTCTCTCCCCCTTAAATAATTTCGTCCTCGAAATTGTCCAACATAATAACAATCAATTTAAAACAAATTACCATCTTAATTTCCATACGAAGATAATCGTATCGTACATTATAACTTTATCAAATCACATAACTTCTACTCTCCCCTTTAGAAATAATCATCTTCTCTGAAATTCATAATTCATCATTGTATAGGTATATATATATATCTTTATACCTTATTACTTTCTCAGCAAAGCAATCAAAATGACTCATTACATTTCCAATGAATTTTATCTTTGTATTAGAGTCAAATTATCACTTTATCTCTTGATAGATATCTCTTAACTTTAATTATTCCATTCTTTCAATCACTTTCAAAATAACATTTGCTAAACCTCAATGGATAACAATATCCTTACTTCCTTAATATAAATATTAATACCAAACTTTTAAACTTACTTAACAGGTAAACAACATTTCTCTTTTTCTCACCTTGTACCATTGATATAATTCAATTTATTTATGTTTATTCATAAGCCAAGATATTACATTATACACATTACCATTTAACTTTTACACTCCCAATACAACTGCACATATTAAATCCCAATATTAACTTGCAACTTTAGCAAACTCTGAATCAATCGATCTATTTATCACAATATACTAATATTTCCATCTTATTCGATTCAAACCAACAATTAACTTATCAAAATTTATCATTGGATTTCACAATATATATACCTATATAAATATAACCTAATTCCATTAGGTCAAACTTATATTCAAATTCTAGTCTTTCAGATTCATATATTGTTGATTCAAGCCACAGTTCCATACCTTATTAGGATATTCATAAATTAATACTAACAATGCCCATATTCTTATCATACATCACAATGTATTTCAATGTTGTATTTATACATCTCATCATTCACATAATCTTATTTCAATAATTATATCATCATCTCTTATATTCATTCAAAATTTATCAAATTAGCCAACCACTATAGCTTTATAAACGAACTTTTTCCCCAACCAGATTGGTAATCCAAGTTTGGTTGTCCAACACATTGGATCCGCATGATTCCACAGGAGGCAGATACATCTGTTCATTTATCTTTTCACAATCAATTAGATAATCTACCTCCATTATAATTCATTTATAACATCATTGCCAACAATTATGGTTTCTCATCACATCAAAATAGTATACTCATATATCATCAACTATATTGAACATCTCATTATACAATCATATCATTTCCAACATTATTCATACTCCCATAAATTTTAAGTTCATTCACGTAATCACTTTACACTGTAAATATATCCTATATAACTTTCATAGATGATTACAATTTCTTTCCTTTTATTATTTCTTCACTTCACCCAATATTACTATATTTATATAATTATTGTTTTATCACACAATTCATAGCTTAAAACTTTATCACAATTCTCTTCCCTTGCTTTACTTCTCATAATTACAATTAAATTTTTAATATCGAAAGTATAAGATATAACTTCACCAAGCATATCTTTTAATCATGTTTCTGGAAACATAGTTATCCATCTCAGTTCTAAATCTGAAGATAATAAAACTAATCACTAATCACACTAACCAAATCATATGACAATGATATATTAACAATCACACTTAAGGGTTGTAAATCAATATTGTTCTTCTATTATTCAATTTCCAACCTTTACAATTATAATACTAACTTGTATCACATATATTATATATTTATTCTTCAAGCTTTTATTACACCAAGAATTAATACATTTTAATTCCATCTCCAAAACAATTTGCTTTTGCTAAATTTATCATTATTAACCCAACTCATGTTTAATAATATTATCTTTAACATTTCCTAAGCCCAACCTTCAATTAGATACCAATCTTACATAAGTATCTTTCATTACTCCATTTCCAATCCATCTCTTCTAAAAATTTTCAAATATATAACTCCTTCCTTACAATTTCTTATTACACACTTATACATAAAAAAATATATCCACATAAATTCTTTAAGCTCCAACACATCTTATGATAATCTCATTTCGTTATTACTATAACAGTTTCACTTTTCAATATTACTCAGGTCTATTCTCACTCCTAATACCATTAAACATGTAATGATATAAAATAATAAACATATTATCCACACCTTCATAGATCACATTCATATCAAAAGTTCATTTCACAAATCCTCTTTATATAAACACATAATTATGCAATTTATTAAATTTCCCTTTTTCATATAGTTTATACCAATCTAATATTTATCATTTTCCTTTGACTATCATCATGCTCATTTGTTTATTATAACTTAAGTTATTCATTAACTTTAATAAATATATACACTCTACTTATAATATTATTTCACAAAGAGATTACTCACATTTAAAATAACTGTAATAACCCTATACTCCATATAAGCACTATACATATACCTGGTATACATACAATGCGTATGTAAAGTATAAGAATGTCACTTTTAGTTTCTATTTAAAAATCTTTATCCGAATCTAAGCAACATTATGTTAATTTTAAGAAATATTTATAAAAATCATGATTCTTATCAAAAAGTGAATCATAACTAAAATCATACATGTATGCATCACCTTCTAGTTGGTCTCGAGACACTCTTACCCTTCTCATGGCATCACAGCTAGATTTCCAGATCAACCGCATAAATACCTGCGCGATTAAACAACCACGCTAAGCTCGAAAGCTTAGTAGTACAACTGAATAATAAAATATACTTTACCAAATTATCATACCTCATATGTTTAGCTTTATGGTTTATTGTTCTCTTACCACATTTTCCTTTCTTAATGCATTCTTCATAAGTTCCTACTAATTTCATAAATTAGTTATATAATCACATAGAACATTCACAACTCAATTCTTCCCTTTTTCTATCTCATATACATATAAATATACATCATTTCAACAAAGCACCATTTTATATTCTATCCAAGCCTTCATGAAGACAATTCTCACAAATTCCACATTCATATACAATTTACACATCATACAACATTTTCATAAATTCATATATCAAGAAAGTCCCTCAAAACATATTCACTTTCAATACATCAATACACATATTACAAAATCATACTTCCAATAAAGGCAGTTATAGATCTCATTACTCATTTATTTCAACATTTGAATATCACATTGTAAACAAAGACAGACTCGGGCCCGAACAACACTAATATGTTATTCAAAGTTCAGAGTTACTGCTTTGGTCTATAATCATAATCATCAAGCCCGTAGGCATCATATATAGATATCTCTATCCATGGATAGCGTAACAGACCCAGTCTCTTGGATCATCAACTCGGCTAAACTCGAGGAGATCCTCAACCCGGCAAGACTGTTACTACAATTCTCATATATGACATTTATCAAGTAACAGACCCAGTCTCTTGGACCATCAACCCGACTCAATCGAGGAGATCCTCAACCCGGCAAGACTGTTACTAATCATATATCTTATAAGCACAAATCTCATAGTGTAACAGACCTAGTCTCTTGGACCTCAATTCAACTCAAATTGAAGAGATCCTCAACCCGGCAAGACTGTTACCTTTCATTTTATAGGCATGCCTCCCAAATCCAGAACTCTGAAATTGAATAACACATTAGTTACACAATTCATTTATTAATTCATTATCAATTTCATCATCAATTAGGCAAACATGCCTTATCTCTTTCACTTGAATCATCATAGCCAATCACAATGGCTTTCCATCACATTTAAATCATTATAGTCAATAACAATGACTTCTCATCATATTTTTCATAATATATGTATATTTATATATATATATAAGTCATCATTGCAATTCACAAGATTCACAATGCATTAAACACAACATTGTTCATATAGTATCATAAACATCATTGTTATCATCTAATCATATTGATCAATTCATCACTCAACAATACATAATCAATGGCATTGCACATACCATTTTCCATGATCATTATCTCTTCCACATTTCCTATATCATCATTGTTATATACAAAACAATTTACATTATACATGAATGTAGAATCTTCTATACACATTTGGTTGGATCATTATTGTTTTTAAGTGTGTTTAGATACAAAAGACCCTTGAAGATCCAACAAAGTAAGAAGAACAATTAACAAACATAATAACAAACACCCTCAAGGGACACGGCCAAGCCTGTGGCCGTGTCTCTCAACCCAAAGTTCCAGTAGCAAACACGGGCAGTAGACACGGCCAAGCCAGTGGCCGTGTCTCTCAACATAAACAATCCAGAAGCAGACACGGCAAGGGACACGGCCGTGTCTCTCAACACAAACTAGGCAGTGGCAAACACGGTCAAGGGACACGGCCAAGACAGTGGCCGTGTCTCTCCAAAAACCATTCAACACGGCCAAGTTTGCCCTAACTTGGCTGTGTCTCTCATAACTTGGCCGTGTCCTTCAATGATTCAAAGACCAAACACTTCCAAATTCATCCAAGCCCTTCCAAAATCACACCACAACCCTATTAATCATCATCTTTATTAATATTTATCAATTTCCTATCATTTTAACATATAATTATCTTCATTATATCATCATAATAATCAATATATACTCCTCACTATAATCAACTACTAAAAGTACCAATTCATTTATACACAACCCTAACTCAACAATTCATCATCATTCTCACAATTATCTCAACTTATCATCACTTAGATGATAGTTCAATACATTTACATGCTTCAATCTTTTCTTTTCATCATCTTACACACCCATTATACCAAATATAAATCTCAATCCAAAAGAAATCAAAACAAGAAGATAAAAACTCATATATTTCTATAATCAATAAAAATCCACTTAAGAGATTAGTACTTACTTGAATAGCTTGCCAAATCTTCATCTCCATCTTCAATTCCCTTAAATTCCTTTAATCCTTGGTGCTTCTCTCTCTAGCTTCTCTCTCTCTCTCTCTCGTTCACCAAACAGAAGAAGAAGAAGAATGAAGTTTCTCCATTCTTCCTTCGTTCTTATCCTTTATATATATATATAATAATAATAATAATAATAATAATAATAATAATAATAATAATAATAATACCATTAAATCTCCTCCACACAAATTTCTTTTGCTTTCCTCTTCTTTTTCTTTTTGTCCTTATTATCATTATTATTAACTAATTATACAAATATATATATATATTTATCTCACTTTCCTACACCAATTTATACATCATAAATATGTGATGTATATGTGAGTATATGTATATGTTATATATATTGCATTTATATTTCCCATATCATCAAATACCATATATACACTTTATTATTCATATCCATCTAGCTCTTATAATATTTTCCTTACATATTTTACCAACATATCTTCTCTTCACTTCTTTTCTCTTTCCCCTTAATACACACACAAATTACATCCAATTAAATAGCTCCAAAACTTTTGGGGTGTACCTTGGGATATTACAGTTTTAATGTGAATTATGAATTATGATAAAATTGAGCAATATAATGAGATATAATGTTATGAGTTGTGATATGTATATGTGTTGTGCATTGACATTTCATTTGGACTATATTGTTATCAAAATTTGTACCACTAGTCTTCGGCTTAGCGCGATTGTAATTCGTCGCGCTGGTGTCATGGACGTTTTGGTAGAGCCGGAGAGTTTTACTAGACCTGGTCGGGTCTATGTTTGTATTTTTCTGAGCTTGAAGAGTTTTTAGGTACATCAAGATCAGAGCCAGTTGCCAGCATGTACATTTTTTTATATTATGTATGTTATGATATGTTTTTGAAGGAGATATTGTAAATTGTAAAGAATGATTTGAGTAATTTTGTTTAAGATGGGATTTTATATGTAATGTTGATATATAAATATATACCTATATATAAGTATTTTGAGAAATATGGAGAAATTGAGAAGTATTGGTGAATTGATTTATTTGGATTGTTTGTTTTATGCAGGTTGTGTTTTTTTGAATTTTGGAAATGTTCAAATTACAAACAAATCTCTGGCGAATTTTTCCTAGAGATTTTCATATAAAATATTTATTTTGGATTCCTATAACAAGAAAAGAATATTTATATACTATTTATTTTATATATTAGTATTTGAAATCTTAAAACAGAAATATGAAAATTTTTATTAAATCATTCTGTGACATTTTTATACCGTATATGCGTACTTTACATATGCTGAAAATATGTATTTTACGTATATAGGGTATAAGGGTGTTACATTTATTTTTGTATCAGAGCCTAGATTTGAGGTTCTCGACCTAGGTGGGATGATAGAGAGAGAAAATTGGAATAAAAAAAATGATTTTCAATTGTGATGTGTGCATTGGCACTGGCAATTTATCTGATCCCTGATATGGCAATGTCCATTTGATATAATGGATATGAATTGAGATGACGTTTGGGTTATATAGATTATAGTGGCACAATAGAAGTGTCATTCTAGAGATTATGGATTAAGAATTTTTGGAACTTTTATTTGAAATTTTAAATTCATAGTTGATTCAATTGATGAATAAGTGAAATTAGAAAAACAATCTAGGAAATGATTTAAGATATAAAAATAAAAAGTTTGAGAAATGAGCATGATGTTACAAAAAAATTTTAGGTGTACTGCAAAGTGATATTGTCTGAATTTTTTGACAAATCTAAAAATGTTGGATGAGATTGAACATTTAATAGAAAGTTTTTCTATATGTTAGAATCCAATGTATAAAATTTTATAAATTTTAAAGATGGATCTCTAATTAAGGAGAATAGAAGAACACAGATTGTTGGAGAAATTTCAGCAACTCAGAATCTATAGAAATTGAAAACAAAAATAAATTTAGAAACTATGGTAAACCAACCCAGAAAAATCTAAATATTTACACACAATATCATATGTATTCCTATAACATATGGTTAAAATTTGATGAAGTTTTATTAAGTTTTGATACCTAAAAAAAATGGAAAATCGGGTGTTGCCAGAGAAATTATTAAAGAGACGGATTCTTTGATTTTGGAAGATTTAATTTTTAAATATACTAAATCAATTTGGAAAAATCTAAAATTTTAAATATAAGTCCATATATGTGTCAAGTGCACATGGCTAAAAATTTTACAAGATTTTATAAAGAATTGGTAAGGAATATGAAAATTGAAAGTGAGAGTGACATGAAACTAAGGAAGTCATACAATTTTGTATATATGAGTAATAAATTAATTTCATGAGACAAATGAATGAAGAAAATTATGAAAATTTATATACATATGGGTAGAAGTATGAAGAAGGAATATGGAGTTTTTAATAATTTTCAACAAAGAGTTCATAATTAAAATCAAAGAGTAAAATCATAAATGATAGCGAATTATTTATTATGTAATAATGATGCATGATTTAGGGTTGAGTGTATAAAATTAAAGTATCTAAATGGATGATGCTAATTAGTGTAAAGAAAATGAATTATTATTGTTTAAAAGTAAATGTTATGATCTTAAGATTAAGAATGTGATATGGATGAGATTTGGTGAGGTTCATGTTGTTGGTTGCATTATATGAAATTTGAATTTTTGAAATGGGTTTTCATTATTGTGAAAGTAATGTGTTTTGATATTATATTAATATAAAAAATAAAGTTAATAAAGTTAGCTCTTGAAAATGAGATTAATAGAATGAAGTTTAAGTAAAGTAGTAAGTTGGAAATTTAGAGTTGTAAGAGAATTTTGATGAAGATTGTTTAGATATTGATAGTTTAATGCTTAATAAGCATGGGAGTAATTTTGAATGAGTAATATTATTTATAAAAGTACTAACTAAGGTGTAATGTGGTTGATAATATAGAAATTTGTTATGAAATAAAGGGAAATGATTAAGTAAAAATGAGTTACTTTAGGTAATTGAATTGGAAATGATGAAAAGGGTTATGAAGGGTATGATAAATGCATAAAAAAATGTGAGAGAGATATCACACTGGAAATGTGACTAAGATTTATGTGAGGTGTTAAAATATATATATATATATATAATAAGAAACTTATTTAAGAGATGGGCGATTAAATAAGGAAGATGTTAATTATGTTATGGTCAGAGTGTATATATATGTTGAATTAATGAATAACCTAAGTAATTTCAAAAGAATGAGAAATGATAATGTTCTCTGAAAGGTGATAAATGTTAACTTTATATAGATTGTATGTAAAAGAGGAATTGACTATAATTGTATGATTTGTGTGATGAGATTTTTTTCAATATGAACACAAATATGATATGTAAGAAAATGTGGAAAGTAAGTCACATTGTGAATATGACTTATGAAGGTGTATATGGATGATTAAAAAAAGATGTTATCGAGTGTTTGTTACCTTATATAATTACTTGTTTATTGATATTGAGAATGATATTGCAAGTATTAATATATCTAAGAGAGATTAGGTCTTGACCTGCGTAGAGTTAGGTCATGTGATGAAATTGAGAATGGACCCGAGCAGCGTTGGACGGTGAAATTGTTATTTTAACAACTGAACTTGATGATTGCATAGTGTTTTGGGCCTAAAGTATATGCGTATTAATAAGAGATTGTAAGGAAAAGAAAAGTATAATGAAAAAAGTATGGAACTGAAAAAAAATGAATGAAAATTTTTATAAGAGATAGATTAGAAATGGAGTAATAAATGGAAATTTTGTAAAATTAGCATATGAACGAATGTGTATATGTAAGAGATGTTAATGATAATATTGTTGAAACTTGAGTTAGGCTAATGATGATCAAATGATTAAGAGTAAATTGTTTAGAGACAGAAGTAATCAAAAGTAAATTGCTTTGAAACAGAGCTGAAATGTGTTAACTCTTTGTGTAGCAAAAGATTAAAAAAAATGAATATGTGATTTTTGAGATACGAACTTGACGTTGTGATTGGAAATATTTGAAGAAGAATGATAGAGGGGCAGTATTTATTTATAAGCCACAGGCATGACCATTATTATGTCATGGTCATATGATTTGTTTAGTATATTGACCGATTAGTTTTGTTATCTACGGGCATGGGCCTGAGATGACATGACCATTGGATAGATTTGGTGAGGTTGATAGTTATGCTACAAAAAACATGGTCAAGATTTATGGTTTGCATAGTTGTATCTTATAATTTTATGTTAGAAATTTGTTTATAATTATAGAAAGTTTGGAACAGAAGAGAATTGTGAAAATATGATGAGCTTTAAATGATGTGTAAGAAAAGTGATTTGTGTAAATATGGTAACTATAAGAAATGTGAGAAAATGGCAAATGAAAGGAATTATGAAATGTGAGTAAGAGTTATAATGACTGTGTTTAAAAGTGGTATAAAATGAATAAGCTGATGAAAATGATGTCTAAAGTAAATGAGACTAGGGGAAGTGAATATCATTTGTAAAAATGAATTCGAAGAGAATTAAAATTTGAGAATAAATTTGACCTAATAGAATTAAGTCATGAATTGAAAATAGATTGATGAATTTAAAATAGACTAAAGGTTGGTCAGAATAGAATAAGGTTGTGATGGTCATATTGTGATAGTTAGATCAATTGATCCGAAATGTAATAAGTTTACAAGTATTTATTGAAATTCAATGTGTGTAGTTGTGTTAAGAATATGCAAGCTATATGATAATGTGCTTAATACAATATTATGATATGTATATGCATATGAAAGGAGCTAAGTTATATTATTTTCAAATAATTATAAGAGAAAAATGTTAGTTATAGTATAATGGGAATGAATCTTATTAAGAAAATAAGATTTTGCTGCTGTATAATGGTGATGTCAAATTAATATGGGGTAATTGTATAAAGAGTAGGATCAAAGTGAAGATGTGTAAAATTATTGTGTTAAGATAAAAGTTATCAACATTTGAATTTAAGGTGATGAGAGTATATTTTTAAGTTAATGAAGTGATCAAATATCTTGAGTGCAATAGGTGTGTGGGCATATATATTAAAGAGATGAACTAATTTTTGTCTAATGACAATTCGATTAATAATATAATAATTTGTTGTGACTGTTTGAGTAAATAGACAGTATAAAGATGTGTTAGGGAATGGTTAAAAGGAAATTAAGAATGAATCTAAGGGGAATAATAGAAATTATGTAATTTGGTAAAATAATGATTTGGATGATTTATTACAATACTGGATAATTTCGAGGACGAAATTATTTAAGGGGGAGAAAATTGTAACATCCGTGATTTTGGAGAAATTAAATAAGTATTTGGAGATATAAATTGCATATACTCAATATATATATATCTAGAGTATATATAAAATATACATATGGTATATTAATTGTATATGTTGGATTAATACATTACATACTTAATATTTAATGCACATATAAGGTACATTTGATGTGTATATAAGATACACATTACTTGTTCATATGTGTAATATCCCAAATTTTTAAAAAGTTCTAATTTTTAAAAATTTGATAAAATAAATTATAATTTAAATGGATAAATTAAATTAATGGTTTTAAATGATAAATGAAGGGGTTTTAAATGAAAAAGTAGAACATATATGTGATATATATGTAAAATATACATAACATATAAAAGTCAACACTTTTTAAAAGAAAAGTCAAAGTAAAAGGGTATTTGGGTAATTAAATCTTAGAAATTTAAAATTAATAAAATAATTCAAAAATAAATTATTTTTGAATGGAAGAGAGAATTTAGGACTTTTAATTTATTAAATAAATAATTATTAAATTATTTTAATATATATATATATATATAAGGTTTAAAATTAAAGGGTGAAAGGAAAGAGAAATAAAAAAAAATAAAGTCTTCTTCTTCTTCTTTCCTTCAAGAACGAATTTCATGGCCAAAGAGGGAGATTTTTAGATTCTTCCATCATCAAATTCTTCAAGGTTTCAAGGGAATAAGAGTAGTTTTGGTGATTTTCCAACAAGTAAGTAAGTTTTATTTTCAAAATTATGAAGTTCTTTAAAGCTTATGAATATATATGAATTGAGTTTTTGAAAGAGCATGTTATAATTGTTGGAATGGGTATGGAAGATGTTCTTTTGATGAATAAATAATGATTTTAAGGATGGATTAAAGAAATGGTTGAGTTTGGGTAAGATTGGTGAAGAGAGAGAATTTAGGGTTATGGAACATTTGAGTTTTTGAAATCATGATTTTTAATTTTGCAAATTGATTCCAAATGAGTTGTTTTGATTCATAAACAAGTATTTTAAAGTCAAATATTGGATTTGGTTGTGTTTGGTTAGAGTTTGAAGAGGGTAGTATTGATTTAGAGTTTTGGAAAAGTGAATTTTCAAATAATGATTAATTGTTTGATTTTAATGCTTAAATCATATTATTTAAGGATATAAGTGGTGGAAATAAGATTGAAATGATAATTGGATTGGGTTGGAATGTAGATCCTTCAATGGTGAAGGTTATGTCATTTTATGGTTTTGGACATAAGCACGTGGTTAATTAATGTAATTGGTTTAAACATGCTAAAATATATTTCTAATGATATTAATAAACTTAAAACACTACTTTAAATGGCTTGATATGGTTTTTCAAAGTTAAAATGAGGTGAAGTTTAATTTTGGGATTTGGTTTAGAGTGATGTTTAATTATGGTTTGATGTTGAGAATACCTTAGAATGTGATATTAAATGATTATGTATGATCACATTTGGTATAGGCATTGAGGGAGATTGATTTGCTTCATCCAAGTGGTGAAAGGCAAGTTGGAAGGATAGGATTGGAGGTTGTGTTAAGCTTGCTTTGGGTTGCTAGTAGAGGTATGTACAAACTTTGAATATATTGTTTATATTTGCTGACATTTGGGCTTAACACATTTTGGTTGGAAAATATATTAAATTACTTAGTTCATTGATTGTGTATTAATAATGTGCTATGACATTTGTAATGTCATATATGTGTTAAATGCATTGTGAAAAGCCATTGATAATGACTAAATTGTTTAGAATGTGAAATATGTATATTATGTGAAAATACCCAAAGTAATTGGGTAATGTGTTGTGAATGCAAAAATAAGATATGTGGAATAATGAAATGAATTAATATTGATAAAAATGAGAAAAGTGAGAAAAGTGAGAAAAATGAGAAAGATGTGAAAAATGAGAAAAAAAATGTAAAAATAAGGCAATGTGCCTAGATTGAATATGTGATAATGAGAAAGAAATTGATAATGAGAAAAATGAATAAATGAAAAAAAAAGTGAGAAAAAGATGATATAATAAGGCAATGTGCCTAGTTTAATCATGAGAAAATGAGAAAAGTTTTGATAAAGGAATTATGAAAGAATTTGATAATGAGAAATATAAATAAATTGTGTGCCTAGTATGTTATTCAATTTTCAGAGTTTTGGGTTTGGCAGAATGCCTATGGTTGCCTACCGGCTAAACGATGAAATGGTGAAAAGACTGGGTTGTAAGCCAGGCCAGCTGATAAATATGATGTTTTTGGGGTGAAAAGACTAGGTCGTAAGCCTTAAAAACTGTAGCAGTCTAGCCGGGTTGAGGACCAAGATACTGGGGCCTAAGGGTCTAGCCTGGTTGAGGTCCAAGAGGCTGGGGCTGTTACATTATCCATGGATATATTGCCTATGGGGCTAGACACATGGTGTCATTATGGACCAAAGCAGTAACTCTAAAATTTGAATAGCATATTAGATCCTTTTTGGGTCTATGCTTGTCTTTGTTTTAATGTGAATTATGAATTGTGATAAAATTGAGCAATATAATGAGATATAATGTTATGAGTTGTGATATGTATATGTGTTGTGCATTGACATTTCATTTGGACTATATTGTTATCAAAGTTTGTACCACTAGGCTTCGGCTTAGCGCGATTGTAATTCATCGCGCAGGTGTTATGGACATTTTGGTAGAGCCTGAGAGTTATACTAGACCTAGTCGGGTCTATTTTTGAATTTTTTTTTTAGCTTGAAGAGTTGTTTTGGGTACATCAAGATCAGAGCCAATTGCCAGCATGTATATTTTTTTATATTATGTATGTTATGATATGTTTTTGAAGCAGATATTGTAAATTGTAAAGAATGATTTGAATAATTTTGTTTAAGATGGGATTTTATATGTAATGTTAACATATATATACCTATATATAAGTATTTTGAGAAATATGGAGAAATTGAGAAGTATTGGTGAATTGATTTTATTTTGAGTGTTTGTTTTATGCAAGTTGTGTTTTGTTGAATTTTGAAAATGTTCAAATTACAAACAAAACTCTAGCGAATTTTTCTCATAGATTTTCATATAAAATATTTATTTTGGATTCCTATAACAAGCAAAGAATATTTATATACTATTTATTTTATATATTAGTATTTGAAATCTTAAAATAGAAATATGAAAATTTTTATTAAATCAGTCTGTGACATTTTTATACCCGAGGATGCGTACTTTACATATGCTGAAAATATGTATTGTATGTATATAGGGTATAAGGGTGTTATAGATTTATTTGATTTCAATATTTGATTTGTTTATCATGGAAGGATGGTTTCTTTATTATTATTACTTTATTTTTCATTATATAAGAGGTATGTTTCTATCTCGTGGGTACCTTATTAATTAAGCTTCATGTAATTTAAAATTATGTTCATATTTTGGGATTAATGTAAAGGATACGTTTCTACCTTTGGGTGGGTGTCCTATTTAGTTTTAGACATTGGACGATGTAAGGACATGTTTTCATCCTTGGATAGGTATCCATTTATTTGTTTTATTTGGTAATTGCTATGATTTTTAATAAAGTATTTATTTATTCTTATGATCGCATGTAGTATGGATAATGTTATTATATTTAAGAATTTTATAATATTAAGACCTAAAAAGGAGGCCAATTCCAATGAACCGGGCATTGTGGGGGTGCTGGGTCATTCTCACCTTCCCCACACGTATCCAACTTTTCAAACCCAATAGGGGATTGGAGATTCCTTAGGAATCGAGTAATCCACCCCTTTCTTTTTCCCTGCCCATACGGGTGGTGACTCCATTTTTTCTGGGTTTAGGCCCGTGTTCTCTAAGGCCCTGAGCCTAACAGTGCCGAAGTTGCAAGAACCATTCCACGTGGGAGTGGGGGCAAAAATCCCCGCTCATAAAACCTGTCAAACAAAAGCTTAGAAGGTTAAAACTAAAATGGGTAGAGTTGATCAAAGAAGAACTCACTGAGCAGATACAAGTAAAGTTCCTTGAAGTGATAGATTATCCAGACTGGTTAGCCAACATAATTCTCATGCCAAAGAAAGATGGAAGAATTAGGGTTTGTGTGGACTATAGAGACTTGAACAAGGCTTCCACTAAGGATGACTTTCCTTTACCCCATATAGATTTCCTTATTGATAGTGCAACCTCTAGCGTGCTACACTCATTTGTAGATGGATTTTCTAGATACAATGAAGTGTTAATGGCCTAAGAGGATAAAGCTAAAACTACTTTCATTACTACGTGTGGTATATTTTTTTATAGGGTGATGCCATTAGGGATAAAGAATGTTGGAGCAACCTACCCAAGGATGACCACCACCTTGTTTCATGACATGATGCATAAAGAAGTTGAGGTCTATGTTGATGATATGATGGTGAAGTCGAATACAAGAGAGCAACATTTCTTAAACTTAGAGATATTCTTTAAGAGAGAAATAAAGTATAATCTAAGGTTGAACCCAAAGAAGTGTGTGTTTGGAGTTACTTCAGGCAAAATGCTAGGGCATGTGATCAGCCCAAATGGTATTGAGATCGACCCTAACAAGGTTAAGGCAATCAGGGATATGCCAGCCCCTAAGATGGAGAAGGAAATTTGGGGGTTCATCAAAAGGTTACAGTACATTAGCAGGTTCATAGCAAAGCTTACAACAATCTGTCAAGTGGAATGAAGAATGTCAAAAGGCCTTTGAGCATATAAAAAAGTATTTGTTGAATCCACCTATTTTGAAACCACCTAGACCCGGTAGACCTTTGTTACTATCTTAGCAGTAGAGGAAGAGTCGGTAGGTGCAATGGTAGCCCAAGCTTTGAGTGCTTCCTAACTCTCACAATCATTCTAATCTGGTCTGATTCATCTGGCCTCTTTTTGAGGAGAGCAGCCTTATTTCTCCATTTCTTCACATAATCAATGAAATTCTCATTCTCCTTTTTTATGATAGTTTCTAGTTCCATCAAGGTCACTTCTAGCTCAATATTATACCCATGTTTCTATATGAAGGCATTGTATAGCAAATCCTAGTCTTTTTGGTATTTTCCTCCAAGGTATTGAACAAAATTTGTACAATAGGGAAAGCATGAAATACCTCAAGGTTTGAGCATTAGTACCTCTAGAAGACTGATGGCAGTGATGTACTGCTTGACATGCAAGTGGAATTTCTTGTTCCATCAAACTTGGCAAAAGGTGGCAACTTGAATTTGTAAGGTATTTCTTGATCATCCTCAAATAACTTGTCCACCTTCGACTCTTCTTCAGCCTTCAGCTTCTTTTTAAAATTATTTTCTGAATAAGCAATCATCTTTTTAATGCCGACAAATCCAGTCTACTTCATAGCCTTTTTCTCTTTTTGTTTATCTTGGTGGTATACATCCCAGTCTTCATGTCATTAGTCACCACCTTTTCTTCATCAAAAGCTACCTCGCCCACCTTAGCCTTCCCTTTGTCCTTTGGCTTCTTGGTACTAGCGGATGCTTCAGCAATGTTATCTTCCAATAGTGTGGCTAGCTGACTTCTCATGGCCTCAATCAAGGTCCCCTTCAGATATTCCATCTTTGAGGCCAGGGTCTCGTTTACCAGGTTCTGAATTTGCTCATGATCCATTAGTTTTGGTACGAAGTTAACTGGACCTTCATTGAATTTTGAGTCACTATCATAGGTTGGGTTGTCATAAGCCCTTGAACTACTGAACTCTAGGTCTGTGAGCCAGAAACGATCAATGTAATGTGATGCAATGTATGTGTGCATGTATGCATGGAGACATGACAACAAACAAACAAAAAGAGTTAGGAAGCACTCCTTCCAACCTTATATCTTCTACAAACAATTGGCAAGTCCCTTTTCTTAGGTGTTTTGGTCAACAAAAATATCAATAGGCGATACTTTATTTTTGAAAATCTCTTAGATGAATTGATCATTAATTGTGTTTTCAAATATAGAAAGCAGTCTATGATAATTCCCATTAATTAATCCTTAATCATTTGAGTCCAATGAAAAATCAAGCAGCATTCCAGCTATATTTTGGATTAAAACTAAATTAATAGGTTTATTATAAATGGACTTCTTATTTGAAAAAGCAACTAATGATCCATGCCACAAACAAGCCCTAAACTAACAAGTCTTGGTACAAATCAAGCCCACAATTGATTTTAGTTTTCCATAATTGACCCAATTGATTGAAATCGATTGAAAGTTAGAAAAATGATTTTTGTCATAAATTGAAAATTGGTTTTGGGCCCACCTCTAGAAAATAAATTTCACTGTAAAATAGTTTATTAATTTTGGGTTTGAAAAGGTCTTACGTCTAAAGTTTGGTCTTTTTTGGGTTCATGTTTTGGCCATATGGTAGAAAATAATCTTTGACCCATCTTTGCTGGAAAAGAGTTTTATGCCCATTTTGAAAATGCTTTGAAAATAATTTTGGATTTGGGCTTAAAAGAGTTTTATGCCCATTTTGAAAAAGCTTAGAAAATGATTTTGGAATGATTATTGTGACTTTAGCACTGTTTGGCTCTAAGCCTTAGAGAATACGGGCCTAAACCTAGAGAATTGGAGTTGCCACCCGAACGGGCTGGAAAGATAAAAGGGGTAGATGACTCAATTCCTAATGAATCCCTAATCCCTACTGGGTTTGGAACGTTGGGTATGTATGGGGAAGCTGAGAATGACCCAGCACCCCCAAAACTCCCGGTTCATTAGAACTGGCATCCTTTTCAGGTCTAAACATTGTTAGATTCTTAAATTATTGTGATACTAATCACATTAAATGCAAGTAAAATAAATTAACATCCATCATATAATAAATTAAATGACCAAAAAAAATGGACACTCATACAAGATGGAAACATGCCCTAACAACTGTCCAAAAATCCACAAAATGAATAAAATAGGATACCTACCCAAAGGTGGAAACGTATACCTTACAATTATCCCAAAGTCCATAATGTAAATTAAATTTCATAAACTATATAAATAAGGCACCCATAGTGGAAACATGCCTTTTACATTACCTTTAAATCCAAACGGTAAATCCATAGACATAATTCAATCATCAATCCTCAAAATAGTAATAAATAATCAAAATACATCATTAGGTCACCAAGCACATGATAATAAATCAGGATTAAATTAATAATGTTAAGGTTCCATAATTAAAATAGGGTTTTAGTTGCAATATAGGGTTTTTAACCTAAAACTAGTGTTTTGGAATGAACTTAGTATTTAAGACTTAAAAGTTTGGGTTTTGATTATCAAGTTAGAGTCTTATTATTTGATAAGGGTTTTGGATTAATAAGGCTAAGGTTAAAATATGAAATTGAGTTTATGATTGGTTTTAGTTTTAGGTCTATGGCTTATTATATAAAATTTGCAAACTCAAATTCATAATTTAACAAAATAGTGAGTCAAACAATGAGGATCATATATTAAATTGATTTGATTAATGAAAGTCACACCTATGTTGTTGACTCCTCCAAGATGAATTTGTTGAACCAAGATTAATTGTTTACACAGTAGCCTTAAACAACCTAGATCAACTAAAGTCTTAGTTGGATGAAATAATCCTAAGATAGTGGCTACTTTAAAGCTCTTGCCTCTCCTTATGGTTGCTGTGTTTTGCTCTCTCTGTGTATTGGTATTAATTGCTTACTATTTTCTAATTACCAAATCTAATTGTTGGCTGCTAATTGCCTCCCTAATTTTGTTTGTTAATTTTGCACTTATAGACAGCATTAGGGTTAATCAAATTCCCTCTCGGTTAAGAAGTCTTAACTACCTTGTAAAACCTTCATCTTATCCGAGTCCATTCTTGAGTTTAAACTTAATTAGGATACTAAATTAAGCCGTAATCGAGGATTCATGGCGAATTGGATAGGCCAATTTGTCATGAACTTAGTTTCTTAACCTTGGATCGGCTCGGTTTGTTCTTTTAAAATCGGACCAGACTTAGTATTAGCTTTTAAAATTGGACCAGATTTATTTTAAGCTTTTAAAATTAGACCATACCTATTTTAAGCTTTTAAAATTGGACTAGACTAGGTTTAATATTCTAAAATTGGATTGAACTAGGTTTAAGCTTCCTGGATTTGATCTTGCCCTTTTTAATTAGAATTGAACTCATTCGAGACAAAAATTAAGGGTCTACACATGCCTTTTGGCCTAGCCCACAAAGGATAAAAGCCAGAGTGCTGAAAAATTAGGCTAAGGCTTCATGAAATGTGTCGAGGTCACTCTTCCTTCATTGGCTATGCTCAGTTGAAGTAAAATGGTTTTGGATGTGTTTTGCCCCTCAAATTTTTTTTGAAAATGGGAAAATTTAAGAAAAATTACAAAATGAATATCATGATATGACATATATAATACAAATTACAAATTAAAACAAAACTTAAGTATTCATACATAGCAAGAAAATAAAGTAAAGTACAGAAAGTAAATCTTGCATTTCAAAACCAAAGATAAAGGGATTATAGGTTGAGCACACATTCCCCAACTATTGTTGTGCGCTTGTGATTAAGAACTATTAGTTTCTAACTAACTCTTTAGGTGTGTCCTAGCTATAAGAAACTTCAGGGGACTTATGTTTCCCCAAACAATTGTTTCGACAAAAAAGTTACAACAAAACTATAAATATTTAAGGAAAAAGTTTATTTTACAAAGTGGACTTGAAACTTGGAGTGAAATTCAAAACAAACACGCATATCCCATTTGAATATGAATCAAAGCCCACAAAGTTCTAACCATTGCAAAATAGTTGGTTTTGAACTCAAAATGGGGTTTTAACCTAAGCTAGGTGAGCCTAAGTCTACATTGATTTTAGGTTTCAACTTAATAGAAACCCTAAATCTATTTTAGGAAATTAGACTCAACTTAATGAATCGCTAATTTAGAAAATGATTTTATTCTTAACTAAATGAAACCTAATTTAGAAAATGATTTTTAGGCTCAACTGGATGAAATCCTAATTCATAAAATGATTTTAGGCCCAATTGGATGAAACCTAATTTAGAAAATGATTTTTAAGCTCAACTGGATGAAACCCAAATTTGGAAAATGATTTTAGGCCTAACTGGATGAAACCTAATTTAGAAAATGATTTTAGGCTCAACTGGATGAAACTTATTTTAGAAAATTATTTTTATTAATTAATTAATTTTAAGAACTAAATGATAGTCCTTAAAATTAGGGCAAAAAGAGATTAATTTTAACTTTTAATTTTGAAAACCAAAGGATAGTTGTCAAAATTAGGGCAACAAAAGTGGTAAATTCCACCTTAATTTGGGTTATGGTTTTACTAAAGAGGTAAATTAATTTTATCTAGCTTAAGGAAAGATAAACCAGAAAGGAATAACACCCAAACTTTCTAAGGAAATAAATTTTAGGCCGTTCAAACTAAGGAAGAATGAATCTTTTCCTAAAGAAAAGAAAGAGGTAGAGAATAAGAGCCAACTAGCAAATAGGGATTGCTTGGTTGGATGGTATGTGGAGAAATGATGCGAAAGGATCTATTTATAGATGTTTGAAAGGAAAAAAATCATAAAAAGCCATACTAGAGCATTGCAACACAAAAAGGGGTGCCATGCAGCACTTTTTGGCCTCCCTGTGGCACCACAGGGTGCTATAGGGGCCATTATGGCTACCGTAATGGGCCTGAGACTATGCAATAATTTTCCCTATGCTTGTTCTTCTCCGTCCGATGTTCGTTCTGAGTGATTCAAGTTGCATTGTGACCTTAACAAACTAAATTTTAAGTTCACACTTGGAAGGTCATACTTGAATTGTTTGGGCTTACTACCATATAAGCATAATATTACTTTATTTATATATTACATAATTAGTTACTTTATACTAGTAAAAATTATTATTATTTTTTGCCAACATGGCTAAGCATACTTTTTAAATTTATTACTTATTATTATTCAATTATCATTTGGTGTATGTATTACCTTTATTATTTTAACTTATTGGCCATATCTTCATGAATAAAATTTTATATTTTTGATTCCATAATACTATTAAAAATAATAATAATAAATTTTTTTTTTAAAAATAGTATATTAAATTCTTTATTGTCTTTCATTACTATTAAAAAAATCATTTTGACTTTAGAGTTAATTTTATTATTTGCCACTTTGATAGTCTCATGCATTTACTTGTAAGAGATTACTTTAGTTTTCTTGATTTTACTATCTTCAAATTCATTATTTACTCATGCATTCCAAAGCTTTGTTTACTTTTCTCATGCATAAACATTTACAAATTTCCATATATCTAAGCAATAATATTTAGCCAATGCATGGCTACTAATAAAAAAATCATTTTTTCCTTTGAGCCATATGGTTGTCGGCCACTTTAATACCCATACCATAATTATGCTTTTCATTTAACTTCCATCATCATGTATACATATCGAAGCATTTTAGATACGAAATAATTAAATATTTTATTCATGAATCATAAGCTACTTTTAGCAATAATTACCACTTTGAGGGTTTACTTGTTTTTTACTCATGCTCTTTAAACAGCCTTTACCACCCATGCAAACTAATCATTTTATCATTCATCATTACACATCAAGCTACACTTAAACTTTTCATAACCATACAAATTTTCACTTTAAATATCAAACATATCTCGGCCAACATAGTCAATCACCATTCATCACTAATTTATCTACAATATCAAATAATATAACGCACTATATTACTACATAATGATATCTAATCTTTATATAGAGTTTCAAGTCTCGGCCCCCATTTAAACATCCAATAATTGCAACATTACTCATATAAGGCAACATTTCATAATATATTTCATAGTTTGGCCAACAACGAACTTCACCATACCAAAATAAAACTCAATATAACCATAACATGAAAGATAATTTTTAGCATATAATTTATGCCAACATTAAAATCTCATTTTACAAATTTCAATAGTCCATGTATAAATAATATTCACATTAACAACAATATGCAAAATAGCATTTAGACAAGAATCCTTATTGAAAGTCTCGGCCAATAACACAACATTATCATAACATGAAAAATAATACAAAATCAAATCATTAATTCTTTTAGACCTATAAGTCTCAGCCTCATCACATTTATAAAATAAACATGCATTTAGTTACATGAAATTTAAGATCATGTATTTAAATTTACTATAAAACATTAGAAATTAAACTTTAAATTCTTTTAGACCTACAAGTCTTGGCCTCGTCACATTTTTATACCATAAACAAGCATTTCGTTACATGCAATTTAAGATTATTAATTATAATCAATTATATAACCTCACACTTGCACTAGAACGTCACTAACATTCAAATTTTTCCTTGAAGCTACCTCTAATCTCATTTTCATTTTAACAAGTTATACAAAGTATTACAAATGGCCATCCAAGCATTGATGTACATTGCATGGTCTCACAATGTGCCTAAAAATATTTCTTCTACTTACTTCTTGGTAAAAAAAAATTAATCTTGGGATTTAGATACCATTTTTCACAGGCAGTGGTTTATTTTATGTCTAGATGAACCAATTTACCACTTATTGTTTAAAATTCAAATTTTTTATCTTCTTTAATTAAAGGGCCAAACCATATGTCATCATTTTTATCTTTTTTAAATGTTCAAACAAGTCCCTTCCATCCAAGTTATTTAGCAAACATCACATGCAAATCAAATTTTATGGTTTGGAACACTCACTTTTTTTTTTCTTTGACCTTTGCTTATGCTTATAGTTTGGCCTCCTTGCTTCAAAGTCTCCTTATACATCCCTTAAGTGGTGTTCCCCCCCCCCCCCCCCTCTCTTGGTTAGTTTAGGTTGAATAAGAAAAAGCTTTTGGTTTAAATTAAGGAGAAGAAGATAATAGATTTTTTCATGTAAAAGGCCTCTTTTAATGCTTTAGCTTTTTAAGATTTGAAATGCTACTTATACTTGAGGCCCTTGAGTTTTAACTTCAGATTTTCCAGCCCTCTAAATTTGATTTTTGTACAATAGAAATTATGGCTTTTCTTGCTTTTTCATTAGCCTTTTTCTCATTTGGATGAAATTCATCTTCACTTCAACTTATAGTTTAAGTTGCTCCTTATTAGTCACTCATCCTTCTTCTTATTATTTTATTCTCATAAATTACAACACTTGACACTTCATTCTCTACAATTACATGCATAGCGCCACTTGTCATTATTCTTTTAAACAATGATGACATTAGTTTCTTGTTGTTCACTCTACTAAGCAATGATGATATCTAGTTTTTAAGAACTCACAAAATATACAATTTAGGTTTAATAGATTGAACCACCTACCTCAAAGGCAGTGAACACAACGATCTTTGAACACTTGATATGCTAAACCATGCCTTTCTCCTTATTCTTGATGATTCCCACAATCTTAAGTGAACTTGGATGAAGAGCAACTCTAATGATTAACCACGAACACTCTTTCTTGCTTGGATCACCGATGATACTGGATTGGGAGAGTTTTTAAGGATGAAAAAGCTATTAGACTCCTTGAGGATAATGAAAGCTTTTGTTAGTTTAGAGAAAAATATGTATTTCTTAGTCAATTGGTGTTGGAATCCCCCAAAATAGGTTTTAAGATGTATTTATAGGCTTAGGGTTATTTTAGAAAGCTTCCTGATCAATTTAGAATGTGCACTAAGGAAACAAATCAGGTAGAATCCAAATAAAGAATGAAAAACATCTTTAAAATCTTGAAAAAAAATGACCTATTGCTTATTCTATCAAAGAACCTCCATGTGGCAAGAGAGAACCGCCGCCTCGATAGTTCTGCCTAGTTAAAGAAGATTGTGGCATGAACCATTGCACTGTAGTAGTAGTAGTGGCCATAGATTCTCTATGAAATAGTTGATACGTCGACATAGCAAGTCTAGTCATTTATCCCTTTATTTCATGCTTTTAAGTCATTTTCTTGATGCTCCAAGCCATTTTTTGGATCTTTGAAGTTTTGTTCACTACTATTGAGCTAGTTTTCAGTCCACTTACTTTGCCTTTCTATTTTATGAGTTCCAACAATAAAACAAACTAGACTAAAAGACTCAATGGTTTTCATCATTGGGTTTATCTTTAGCTCAGATCATTTGGACAAAATTGAGCACTAACAATTTGCCTCCATTTTAACGAAAATCAGTTAATGCTCATCTTTTGTGTTTCATTGTAGTATATGGAGGACAAGCACAACATGATAATTTTGAATAAAATAAATTTTGAACTAACAATATTTATAACGCTTGCCAACCACTGGGGATTAGCAAGGCAAGATGCAATATATGATATTGGAATTCACTCAGGATTGCTAAGGACTTCCAGTCACTAGGGATCGAAAGGTGTGATCACTTAAGATCATTGACTAGTCAACCATTCGAGTTTTCTAAATAGAATTGACCACTTATGTTAATGGCTTTAACCACTCTGGGCTAAAAATTGAAGTATGACAAGAACCATTCAAGGTCTGTACTCCTTAGCCACTCAAGAATTGCAGAGCCATAACACACGCGAACCTTTTGGGGTTAAGACTCAGGCTGCTCAGGACCAATAAGCCTAAAACACGATAGCTGGATTGCTCGAGATCTGGATTCCTAGCCATTTAGGTTTCTTAGAACCAAAACACATTAGGGTGAACCACTCGGGGTCAAGGCTTAAGTTGCTCAAGACCTGCAAGCCTAAAACACGATAGTTGGATCACTCGAGATTCGAGTTCTTAGATATTCAAGCTTTACAAAAAAAATGCTTCTAATTTGGACCACTTAGGGCCTAGGTTCCCAACCACTCAGGCTTTAGAAAACCAAAACACATTAAAAACTATTGATAAATTGGCTTAGGATGCTTGTTTCGTTAGGGATTGATTTATGGTGATTGCTTTCATAGCATGTCTTTCAAAAAATGTCACCACTAAGGTGGGGTCACATCACATTTTTTAATGTCATACATTAACTTCCCTTACATGACTAGGACTCTTCTTGAACATGTCTTGCTCAAAAGATTCTTGAACACACCTTGCCTCATCTAGGCCCACTAGGCCCATCAGCTATATATACTATTTTTAAAATCTCAGTTGTTCACATCACTTGAAAATCTCTTCTTATCAAACTCTTCTATTCTCCAATTCCCTAATTTCTCTAAATGACTAGAACTCCTGCCGATTAAGATTTTAATTCTAGAGATTCTATGGATCCTGCAAAAGCTCCTACAAGCCTGCACTTCAATAATGGTATTGAAATTCTTTGGAAGATGGGTGAACACATCTCCTTGCAAACTCTAATCTTTGTAAGTTCATCAAAAACCCTAATCTTGATATTTTTCACCTTTATTTTACTTTAGGATCAACTTTATGCATGCTGAAATTTGCTTAGGCATCATTTTTTAGGGTTAAAATCTTGAGAAACTTGAGTAAAACTTTAAAATTTCAACTTTGCATGTGTTACTACTAGTTTCTATTCTAGTAACTCCACACGACAAGAGGGAACCACCAAAATCCTGTGTGTGGTAGTTTCACAAGACTTCCTCACAACAGTTTTGTACTTCTCGCGGTAGTTCCATATTAGCACAACATCTCTTTTTAGTTACTTCCATATATATTTTTTTAATTTTTAAACTAACACATTTCCCTTCAACACTTTTCAAGATGTCTATGAGCAGGGATTTTCGCCCCCACTCCCGGTGGAATGGTTCTTGCGACTTCGGCACTGTTTAGGCTCGGGGCCTTAGAGAACACGGACCTAAGTCCGGAGAAAATAGAGTCACCACCCGGACGGGCCAAGAAAAAGAAAGGGGTGGATGACTCAATTCCTAAGGAATCCCCAACCCCCTAATGGATTCGAAAAGTTGGGTACGTGTGGGGAAGGTGAGAAATGGCCCAGTACCCCCACAACGCCCGGTTCATTGGAACTGGCCTCCTTTACAGGTCTTAATCTTATAAGATTCTTAAATATAACAACATTATCCATATTACACACAATAATTAAAAGAAAGCATCAATATATTAAAATCAAAGCAAGGTCCAAGCAAAACAAATAAATGGACACCCATCCGAAGATGGAAACATGTCCTTACATCACATGCTTAAATAGGACACCCACCGAAAGGTAGAAACATGCCCTTTACATAAGTTCTAAGATAAAAAAGCAAATTAAATTACATGATATTTAACTAATGAGGTACCCACCAAGTGGAAACATACCTCTTACAACATTTAGAAACCTAAATAAATTGATAAAAGTAAATAATCATTCATCATAAATAAATCATTCATCAAAGATGTTGAAATATCAAAAAAAAGTAAACATCCATCCATGATAAGCTAAATAAACCAAGCATTGAACTTAAATAAATTAAAGCATATAAAATAAATCAAAGCATAATCAAATATAGAATTGAATAAGGCAAAAACAATAATCCAAATTATAGCTACTATTTCCATTTTGGGTCCTTTATTTCATGTGTTTAGGGTTTTGTAATTCATAGAATTAGGCTACTGACTTTTTTAAGGAAATAAAATAGATTAAGGTTTTATGTTTTAAAAGGCTGGTAAGACTCTTTGATTAACCAAATTAAGGTTTGAATGGTGAAATCATGAAACTAGGGTTTTGGACACTTTAAAATACTTTTGATTTGTGATTCACGGTTAATGAATTGTTATTTTGAGCTTACTATGTAAAATTATGTTTATATGATTTTTAAAGTTTTAAAGAATTAGGATCTAGAAGAATTAGGGTTTAAGGTTTTAAAGGGGTTAGGGTTTATTATTTTGAGTTTTGGAATTGAATTAGGGTTTTAAAGCTTTTGAATTAGGGTTTCGGGTAATGAATTTATTTTAGGATTTGGAAAGGCAATTTTCAATTTTCATGAATTTTATGAAAAGTAAACCAACGATTTAAAGTTTATAAAGTAAAAAAAGGATATTTTTAAAGCTTTTAGAAAGAAACAGAATCAAATTTTGGTTTTGTTGAAAAACATGTTCAATGGTTTTGGAGTTTTGAAAAAAATTAAATTAATAACTTTAAATTCTTTGGAAAAATAAAGCAACGAATTTAGTGTTTTAAACCATAGAAAAGCTAAATTAAAGGTTCTGGGATTTTTTTTTCTTTGATGAATTAAGCTACTGTAAACAAAAAGAATTTAGAATTCAAAACTTTTTTCGTGGGGTTGCACCAAAATTGCTTCTTAGATCAACAAAAACAAAGGTAGTTGATGCCTTTGATGAATTCCTTGAATTGTTTTTTGGCTCTGTCACAAAATCAGCTTGGTTGCACTGCTTTCCTTCACAGATTCGGTTTCAACTTTGTTTCCAATTTCCTCCCTAATTTCTCCTTTCTTTTCCTCTTTTTTGTGTTGTTATTTATAGAGGTTTTTTATGGTTTTTTCCTAGTTACTCACAGCATACAATATTTAATAAGAAAAGGAAATTGAAACCTAATTGTATTAGGTTTCAAAAAATTTGCGTCGGAAAATTTCGCTGGCGAAAAAAAAACTGCTGCGAAAAAATTACGCTAGCGAAAAAATTTACCGTAGGAAAAATTGTGTTGGCTAAAAAAATCTGCCTCAGTTGGCTACGACAGGGGAGGGGAATAGGCCTGTGGACCATTTCGCCCAGAGGAAACTCCTGCGGGCGAAATGGCCCACGGCCAAGCCCACTGGAAAATCGTCGCCGATTTTTATTTTTATTTTTTGATTTTTATTTGTTTATTTTTATTTTTTATTAATAAAAATTAGATAATAAAGCAAAAATTATTTAATTAATATAACAAAAATTATTTTGGACCAATTAAAATATATTAGACAACACAAATTATTTTGGACTAAACAAAATATATTGGGCCGGACTAGGTAAAAAATTAAGGGTCTACAGTTTGCCCCCTGCTTGAATGATCTAAAACTTTAGTGAAAGAGAGTGAAAAGCAATAAGATTTGATTTTTGAGATGGTGGAGTTTTGGGTTTTGGACCCGGTTCGAGTTCTGGACTCAGGGATAATTCTAGGTTCTGGACCCAAGGAAAATTTGGGCTCTGGACCCGAACTAAGTTTTGGACTTAGAAATAATTCTAGGTTCTGGACCTAATAGTAAAATTAGGGTTCTTGACCCGAGCTAAGTTCTGGACTTAGGAATAATTCTAGGTTCTGGACCTAATGATAATTTGGGTTCTGGACCCGAGCTAAGTTCTGGACTTAGAAATAATTCTAGGTTCTAGACTTAAGAAAATTTGGGTTCTGCACCCGAGCTAAGTTTCGGACTTAGAAATAATTTTTAGGTTCTAGACCTAATGGTAATTTGGATTCTGGACCCGGTTTGAGTTCTGGACTCAAGGATAATTCTAGGTTCTGGACTTAAGGAAAATTTGGGTTCTGGACCCGAGCTAAGTTCCGGACTTAGAAATAATTTCTAGGTTCTGGACCTAATGGTAATTTGGGTTCTGGACTCGGTTCGAGTTCTGGACTCAAGGATAATTCTAGGTTTTGGACCTAAGGAAAATTTGGGTTCTAGACCCGATTCGAGTTCTGGACTCAAGGAAGATTCTAGGTTTTAAACCTAAGGAAAATTTGGGTTATAGACCCAGTTCGAGTTCTAGACTCAAAGAAGATTCTAGTTATTGAACCTAAGGAAAATTTGGGTTCTGGACCCGAGCTAATAATTTTTTATTTCAAAAAGTTTGGCTAAGTTTTATGTATATGACCTAATGGTAAATTTGGGTTCTGGACCCGAGCTAAGTTTTGGACTTAGAATAATTCTAGGTTCTGGATCTAAGAAAAATTTGGGTTCTGGACCCGGTTCGAGTTCTGGACTCAAGGATAATTCTAGGTTCTGGACCTAAGAAAAATTTGGGTTCTAGACCCGAGCTAATAATTTTTTATTTCAAAAAGTTTGGCTAATTTTTATGCATATGTGTTCTTATTGCCCCCTGGGTGTAAAAATATTTATATGCCTGCAATTATTTGAATGATTAAAATAATAAATGAATTTACTGTGTAATAACTGTTCATGCACTATTTACTATTTATAAATAGTAAATTTACTATTCACAAATAGTATCAAATAGTACTTACTATTGAAAAAAGTACTGTTACTATTCATCAATAGTAATACTATTCATGAATAGTAAAATTTAATATTCATCAATAGTAAAGTTTACTATTTATAAATAGTAAAATTTACTATTTATGAACAGTGTTGAGTTTTTTTTGCTTGTCATTTCTCTATAAAAACTCACCATTCCTTCATTTCATTTTACAGCACGATTTCAATTTCATAATTCTCTCAAATTTCTTTTAATTTATCATATATTTTTCAAAAACAATGCATGCTTTGAGGTCAGAGACTCATTCTAATGCCGAGTTATTGGAGTTTCTTCGGCATCATGAAGATGGAAATTTAGATATACTAGCCGGGATGCCGCTCCATCGCAATTCCAATCAAAAGAGCGAGGTAATTATTTTTTCCCTTTTTATTTCTTAATTTTTTTTGTTTTGTTTTGTTTTGTATATTTTATTCTTCTGTTATTATTTGTTATTATGAGAAATAAATTAATTTAAGTGGACAGAATGATATGTACTTACCTGGTATTAACTTACCTGGGTCTGTGTTAGCATGATCGTTGTGTTGTTCGGGTTGGAGGGTGTATTTACAAAGCCCGACAATGGTATGATGTAGTGCCTTCTTGGGTAAGGCAGATTATCTGAGATTGCGGCTTTGAGCAGTTCATCTTACAATTGCCATCCAAGGAATATCAGATAGACCAGAGTGTAGTCCAGGCACTTGCAGAGCGATGGTTGGATACAACCCACACTTTTCACTTGCCCATTGGAGAGATGACAATTGGTCCGGTCGATTTTACTGCCATAATCGGCCTTCGATATGATAGTGAACCGGTCCCTCTGACCAACAATATTTTAACATTTGAAGAAATTCAGGAATTAATTGGTATGGAACAATCATATAAAGATCCTTTTAAAATAAAAATTGAGCTAATTCGTAGTTATTGGATGAACTACGAAGGACGAGTTGGCAGAGACATGGTCGAACAATATTATATTTGCTCGGATCGACCATCTTAGGTAGCACTGAATCCTCCATTCACTTGTCAGTGTTGAGTGCACTTTCTTATCTCAAAATGGTACCATCTTCTGGTTGGGGTGAAGCTGGTCTCGCGTATCTTTATCATGGTCTTGATAAGCTTTGCCTAAACAAGAAGTCTTTTGTCGGCTTAATGGCGGTTGTCGAGGTATTCTTTTCCTTCACCAATGTTACTTCCACTTTTTTCTTGCATGAATTTGATCTTTACTATCATTGTTGTAGGTATGGGCATATAAACATAACCTCGTGAGGGTACCCGGTATTTCCTAAGAGAGAGTCGAGTATCCGAGATTAAATTTTTGGTTGTCCGATCGTGTGGACGTTCCCAGCTCTCATCATGTGCATACTCACCGCTATGTGTTGAGCTGCTTAACCTGGGACCAGGTAAAATAATATTAGTATTCTTTAAATTTTATGTGAAAGTTTTACTTACCTTATGTTATTTCGCAGGTGAATTTGGCCTGGTAGAGCCCAGAAGAGCGAGCAAACTGATCTCCTTTGATGAGGGCTGCACTGTCTTTCCAACATTCTCGCCGAATTATTGCTGGCCCAGTGTCTAGTGGATGGTTTCTCGGGAAGAGAGTTTATGAATGGTTTCTCGGTCCAGAGCAGCGGAGGTTTTCGATGCAAATTCCAGAATATACTTTAAATATTATGTCAATGCTGGAGGATGCATGGTGGTCGGTCCGATATGGTTATGACGCCGAGTCATTTCTCCATTTACTGGGTCCATTTTATGCCTATTTCATTCAAAGAAGACTCTTGAACTTTGATGTATCTCCTGTTGGTGTGCGGGAGATTTCTGACGAAAATGAGGTTAGAGATGGAGAAGAACATCACGGTGCTTCAGGAGAGTCCGTTCCACATCTCGGGGTCAGTACTTCTTAGGTAAATGGCCATGTCACCTTAGTGCATCATCTTCTGTTTCTCCTTTAATCTTCTTTGTTCTTTGAAGATGAGAGTGACACGGTCAGTGGCTTGGCTGTGTCTCTTGGATGTGTCAGCTTCTGTGTTTTTTCTTTGGTTCTTCTTTGTTCTTGGCTTAGGATGGACACGGCCAAGCTTGTGGCCATGTTATGTGACACAGCCAGTGACTTGGCCGTGTTGCCTGCCAGTGTCACCTACTGTTTCTTTTCTTTCTTTGCTTGGTCCTTCTTGGCTTTACCCTTTAGGTGAGACACGGCCAGTGGCTTGGCCGTGTTGCCTGCCAGTGTCACCTACTATTTTTTTCTTTCTTTGCTTGGTCCTTCTTGGCTTTGCCCTTTAGGTGAGACACAGCCAGTGGCTTGGCCGTGTCTCCTGCCCGTGTCATGTTCTCCCAATATTTCATTTGAGGTGACACGGCCAAGCTTGATTTGGCTTGGCCATGTCTTGCTTGATTCATGCTCTTCTTTCCTTGTTTTGATCTTCCAAAGGAATTTTTGCATTTTAACCACTTTTCCCTTGCAACTTTTTCTTTCTTTGATTTTTCAATGATTGTTGCAGGTTGTTGGCTCATTTGATCATGAGGCTGGACCTTCCTTTACTGCCCCTTCATTTGCTCACCCTAGCCCGCCAGATATGCCATCTCATCCGCAGGGTATTGATTTGAATTACCTGGTACGTTCCTTATTTCATGGTAACTTATGCTATTTGTATGCATGATTATGTATGTTCTTACCTTTTCCTCTTTGACTCATAGCGGATGCTTGAAGAACAAAATAGGAAACTTCAAGAATAGCTGGCGGCAAGTCACCAGCAGGCTTCTTATTTTGAAAATTTATATCATCAATCTGAACAACATTTCCGAGACTTCCGATTTTAGGGAATGAGGGATCCCGACGCTTCTTCATCAAGAGGCCCCCAGACTGATAACCATGAGATCCTTTCATCTACTTCTGATGAGGACCATGACGGATCAGAACCTTAAGGTAATAGGGATTTTGGTGCCCCTGCTTCGGGTGATCTCAGGATGAGTAATTTGCCTAGTTTTGGTGCTCTCGCTTCGGGCGGACTCGGGACGAGTGATTTGCCTCCTCCTCCAACAGGCGACGATTTTTTCATGTCTTTATTTGGTGACCTACCATCACCCTCTTAGTGATATGTAATAATTGTAAAATATTGTATAATAATGAAAAATATACAATTTGTATCTTTAACGTAACCCCCTTTTTTATTTCTTTATTACCGTACATCATAATTTTAGAATACACATCATTTGCTAAACCCAATCCAACGTGGAAAAGGAAATTGCCACTAATTCCTTTCCTTATACCATATGGTCTTACCCTTTCCCATCACCTTTTCCTTTTCACTTTAGGAAAAGGTTTATTTCTTCTATATAAATCACCCTTCATGCCATATTTTAATACTTAAACCAAAATTCTTTCTCTTTCAACGTGAAGACTCCCTTTAATAATTTAAACTTTTCCTTCATTCATTCACCATGACTGAGCATCATTTAAAGAGAATAAAAATTCTATTTAAGAATATGGATGACATTCATTGGAAGCAAATTTCATGGTCAAAACTTGATGTTTTAAAATGTTTTCAAAATGTCAAATTGGACCAATCCTTCTTACATGTCGTGGCTTCCTTTTGGAATATGGATTCTAGGGTATTTAGAATTAATGGCTTTGAAATATGTCCCTTGATTGAAGAATTTGAGGCCATCCTTGGATATCCAAATAATTAACAAATGGTGTTACCCACATTGATTTCCAATACTCAACAGAAGATGCAGATGTTATTTCAAATTCCAAAACTCGAAGTTCTTCGGTTGATGAGAGGAGAAAAAATTTTACTTGCTCCTTTGATTGACTTTTGTCTCTCTCATTTGGCGCCTACTAAGGCATGGGGACGCATGCTTTGTCTTTGCTTGCTCGACCAATTCTTGCTTGTTTCTTCCGACGACAATATTGATCCACGAGCATTGGATATTATGGACCAAATGGAAGGAGGCTTGTCGCCGGTACCTGTGATCTTAGCCGAGACCTTAGTTGGATTAGACCGATTTAAATCAGGATTGTCAAAGAGACTAACGGGGAGTTCATTGCTACTACAGGTAATTACCTAAACTACCCTTTCAGGTTTTCAATTTAGGTTTTTTTTTCTCTCTTTTTTATTCTTTTATTTATTGCTCTAATTTTTGCCTAGTCTGCCCATGTGGGTTTTCGGAACTAGCGAGCTGTCCTAATTTTTGCTTAAGCTGCCCTTATGGGTTTTCAACTTAGCGGACCTTTTTCATTCTTTTTTTTAATTTTTCTTTATTAATTTAATTCTTTCTTCATAGATTTGGCTTCAGGAGCATCTTTGTTTGCTTGATACTCCATCCATGGATTTTGCTAGATACCTGGCACGTCATCATTCTGCTAGGAAGCTACTCCATCCTGCTTCTTCATATGCTGACTGGGTTGACTAGATCGACTCACGCTCTGAAGTCAATATCCGTTGGTTGGTACCTTGGTGGAAGATTTCTCGTATCACCATGCGGACATACTTGATGTATGTTCCCCTTGCTGCTCTTTGTCAAGGTACATGCTATGATCCTTGCTGACTTGGGCGTCAGTATGGAGCTGAGCCTAATGATCCTAACTTTGCTCCCGACTTAGACATGCCTTGCTTGACTGAAGCCTACTTGGATTGGCTGAGGCAAAGCTGGCCGGCACGTTACACTTATCTATTGCCATAGATTTTACATTTGTCAATTCAGAAAGTGTATTGTTAGGATTAAAAAATAATTAAAGTAATAAAATATGCTTCTTTTCCATTTATAATTTGTCATCACCTTTCACTATTGTGTTTATTTATTTTAACCATATCTGGTCAAATACTTATAATAGTGCACATAGAACAATTTAACATTAATTCTGTTTTATTAAATTGGGGAATAACCAAACATAAAGCCAGCATACACAAGATTACTCATGTTGCCAATTAGCCCTTTTGGGTTTTCTAATTGATGATTTTCTCTCATTTAGCCCTAATTGTTGCCTAGCCCGCCCTTTTGGGTTTTCGGAGTTAGCGGACTGCCCTAACTTTTCCTAGGCTGCCCTTTTGGGTTTACAACCTAGTGAGCTCTTTCCTTTTTACTTTTCATATCATACATAAAACCTCTTCAACCTGTCAATGTTTACTGGCTCACTAAATTCGTTCCCGTCCATGTCTGAAAACTTCACCGCACCTTTGCTCATGACTTGTTTCATGACATATGGTCCTTTCCAGCCAAGTCTGAACTTCCCTCTTGGATCAGATACATTAGGCTTACGCTGCTTCAACACCAAATCCCCAACTCTAAATTTTCTGATTTTAACCCTTCTATTGTAGGCCCGAGCTATCTTCTTTTGATACAGTTGGTGATGGTATAGTGCTTTTAACCTTCTCTCTTCTAGTAGAGCTAACTGTGTGTATCTGCTTGCTACCCATTCCATTTCAGGCAGTTCAACTTCCAAGACTACTCTTAACGACTTAATCTCAATTTCAATAGGCAACACTGCTTCCATCCCATAAACCAAAGAGAATGGTGTCATTCCAGTAGGTGTTCGTACACTTGTCCTATATCCCCACAAAGCAAAGGGAAGCATCTCTGACCAATCCCTGTAAGTCTTGGTCATCTTGGACAGAATTTGCTTAATTGTCTTGTTTGTTGCTTCTATTGCACCATTAGCCTTTGGTCTCTAAAGAGAGGATTGATGATGATGGATGTGGTACTTGGAGAATAAATCCTTAACTGCTCCTTGAAACTGTACCCCATTGTCTGATATCACACTATGCGGGACCCCGTATCTGCAGATTAGGTTCTTTTCAATAAACCTAGCCATTTGGCTTGCACCCAGTTTATTGAAGGATTCAGCTTTAACCCATTTTGAAAAATAATCTACTGCTACCACAATGAATCGGTGACTGTTTAAAGCTGTCAGATGTATATCTCCTATAATGTCAAAACCCCAGGTGGCAAATGGCCAGGGTGAAGACATTGAATGCAATTCTTCAGGAGGCTGTGATTCAAGTTACCATACATCTGACATTGTTGGCACTTCTTGACAAACTCAATACAGTCTCTCTCCATGGTCAACCAATAGTAACCTTGTTGAATAACCTTCTTAACTAGGGCCAAACCACTTATGTGCGGACCACAACTTCCCGCATGTATTTCTGACATGATGCGCTCCACTTCAGGTTTTCTTAAACATCTTAAATGCACTCCATTAGGCCATCTTCGATATAACTCTCCATGGAAGGTGATGTATTGCAATGACCACCTCTTTATGGCTCTTCTCTCTTTCTTCGTTGCCCTCGGCGGGTATTCTCTTTCCTCCAAAAATCGTCTTATAGTATCATACCATGCATCATGGTCCGTATCAATTTCCATGATTGTTTCATATTCATAACAAGGAGTTGATGAACTGGTCAAGATTAGAGGCTTAAGGAATAGGCTAACAGGGTTTTCCCATACCGAAGCCAATGTGGCGAGGGCATCAGCCATCTGATTTTCTTCCCTTGATAGGTGTATAAACCTACACTCCTTAAAGTTCTTCTTCATCATGGTCAAGTAATGGTGGTATGGTTTCAATTTTTCTTCTTTCAACTCCCATTCTCCATTTACTTGGGATAAAACTAGCAATGAATCGCCATAAACTTCCACCTTATCCACCTTCATAATCATTAGGGTTTCCAAACTGAAAATATAAGCTTCGTACTCCACCATATTATTGGTTGCCCTAAATTTTAATTTTTTGGCTAAAGGGATGAGTTCCCCTTTGGGCGATTCTAGTATAACTCCTAAACCTGCTCCTTTCTTGTTTACTACTCCATCAAAATACATTTTCCACCCTTGTACCTCAATTACTTCTAAATGTTCATCTGGAAATTCCATGATTACTTCTTCACTATCTGGTAATGGTTGTTGGGCTAGGAATTCTGCCACCCCTCTACCTTTGATTTTTTCCTAGTTACATACTCATTCTCAAATTCTTCTAATATTATCAACCATCGACCATATTTTCCAATCAAAGAAGGTGTCTCCCTTAAGTACTTCATTGGGTCCAACCTAGAAATTGCTTGTACACTATACGATTAAAAGTAATGACGCAACTTCTTAGAAGACCAAACCACGGATATACATGTCTTTTCAATGACACTCTACTTAATTTCATAAGTGTGAACACTCAAATTTTGAGGCTCGGAAAGCCAATTTTCTCAGACTACTGACGATCGGACCAGACCGGAGGTCCACGGTAAAGTTCATCGGAAATATATCGATATGGTACTTGAAATGTCTGGGACGACGTGAGGATCACGGATATGGTCCCGGAATAATTTTTGGAGGTCTCTAGCTCCCGAAAAATCAGTTTGAGCGAAAATCGGATGAAACCGGCGGCCCAGCCACCGTGACCCTGGCGGCTCAGCCGCCAAAACTTTCAGCTTCTTCCGTCTTTTCTGCTTGTCACATCCACGGCGGCCCGGCCGCCGTACAGCCCGATTTTGCCTATAAATTGCCTTCAGGTGTTTAGAAAAAGAGGTGGGCTTTTGGAGACTCCGGGCCTCATGCTGACGAATTTAATCCGTAATCAAGAATCATAATCCAAGATCCAAGAAAACGAGATCTGAAACTTCGAAGTGGAAAAATCCTAAGCAAGGTAATATCCTAATTCATCATTTGTCAATTTAAGCATGTCATAAGCATTCCATCTTCTTCTTAATTTCTTTCAGTCAAAGACCTAATCCTTTTAGGTCTAATGGCCTAATGGACAAATCAATCAACATTTCGGCATTAAGCCGTGAATCAATCAATCTTTTTGGCATGGAGCCTAAATCGCATCCTTTTGGTACAAAGTACCTAAATTTCACAGTTAAAATCAACCTTTTGGCACGAAGCCTAAATTGTCTCACTTTGGTACGAAGTACCTAAATTTCACAATCAATCAATCTTTTGGCATGAAGCCATATTGCACTCTTTTGGTACAAAGTACCTAAATTTCACCATTTAGCACTAAGTGCTAAATCTCACAAATTTGGCAAAAAGCCCGACAATGCAGGCCAAAGGCCTAAAATTTGCATCTTTTTGGTACAAAGTACCTAAATTTCACCATTTAGCACTAAGTGCTAAATCTCACCAATTTGGCAAAAAGCCCGATCAATACTTGGCATGAAGCCCGACACCAGCACGAAGCACTAAGTGCTCAAAATCCCACATTTAGCATGAAGCCTAAATTGCACTCCTTTGGTACAAAGTACCTAAATTTCACCATTTAGCACTAAGTGCTAAATCTCTCAATCCTTGGCATGAAGCTCGACAATGCACGAAGCATACACACACACATGCATGAAGCATAATTTTTATCGCCTTTAAATAGGCTTTCCCGAACTACATGGGCTTTGATCTCCTATTCAAACGGGAGTATGTAGGCATGTTTGGGATTCACCCCAAATAGCAAGTCCACAATTTACTAACAATCTGTCTATTTTTATTTCTTTGTTCCTTTTGTTTGCAAGTTAGTCAAATGCATGACATAGTCTCCGAATCCTCCTTGGGTTCGTAGATCAGAAGCCTTTACATTGGAAGCATTAATTGGAGTCAAACAAGGGTTTTCTTAGTTTTTCCCTTTGAACAGAAAAAAACTGAGTGGCGACTCCCGACAACAAGTGAACGTTCGCCCGAATCCTTTTCGGGCGGAATCCGAGGTTCACAATAAGGTAGAAGCTTTCTACTCAAATAGTAAATGACATGCTCAATCCCTGACTCATCTGCTTGGGCTAGCTGGCTCCTATCGACTCTTCTTCTACTGCTAAGTATAGTAATAGAGGTTTGCCGGGTTTAGGTGGTTTCTAAACAGGTGGATTCAACAAATACTCTTTTATTCGATCAAAGGCCTTTTGATATTCTTCATTCCATACGACCGGCTGATTCTTTCTAAGCAATTTGAAGATAGGCTCACAAATTTTTGTGAGCTTTGCTATAAATCTGCTAATGTACTGCAGTTTACCAATGAATCCCCAAACTTCTCTCTCCGTCTTTGGGGCTGGCATATCCCTGATTGCTTTGACTTTGTTAGGATCTATCTCAATACCATTCGGACCAATTACATGTCCCAATAATTTGCCTGAAGTAACACCGAATACACACTTCTTCGGGTTTAATCTTAGCTTATATTTCAAAGCTCTATCGAAGAATAATTCTAAGTTTTGGAAGTGTTGCTCCCTTGTATCTGACTAACCATCATATCATCAACATATACTTTAACTTCTTTGTGCATCATGTCATGGAATAATGTGGTGGCCATCCTTTGGTAAGTTGCTCCAGCATTCTTTAAGCCAAACGACATCACCCTATAACAAAATGTACCCCATGTAGTAATGAAAGCAGTTTTAGCTTTATCCTCTTGGGCCATTAACACTTGGTTGTATCCGGAAAATCCATCTACAAATGAGTGTAACATGCTAGAGGCTGCACTATCAATGAGAACATCTATATGAGGTAAAGGAAAATCATCCTTAGGGGAAGCCTTGTTCAAATCTCTATAGTCGACACAAACCCTTATTCTTCTATCTTTCTTTGGCACGGGTACTATGTTAGCTAGCCAATCTAGGTATTTTATCACTTCAAGGAACTTCACTTGTATTTTCTTAGTGACCTCTTCTTTAACCAGTTCAGCCCACTCAGGTCTTAATCACCTAAGCTTTTGTTTGACAAGTTTCATGTGAGTGTAAGTAGGAATATGATGCTCGGCTATGTCCCGATCTATTCCAGGCATATCTTCATAAGATCAAGAAAACACTTCTTCATATCTTTTGAATATTTTTCAAATCTCTCTCTCTCATCAGGAGTAAGGTCGGATGCTATGCTAATGCTTTTAGGATTTTCAGTTGTTCCCAAATTTAATGATTGTGTGCTAACAGAATTAATATTAAAGATGCTCATGTAACTGCTATTTGAATGTATGCAACCATCAGGAGAAACATCACACAAGTAAGCAAAATTAGACTTTATTGTATTCATTTTGGAAAAGAAAACACCATCACCCTCATATAAAGCAAGTAAATTAAAATCAAAATCAAAATCATTGTTCTCAGAATCATAAAGCAGGATGTCTTCAAACTTTTCTTCAACCAGGGCGGCAATCTCCTCCGGAGTCTTCTCGGCTTTTAGGATAGCTTCATTCTTCTCTTTTGGAGAGGATTCTTTGTTGGTTGACAAGGTGAGCTCTTTCTTCACTTACTCCACTATCTCAGTAACATCTGAAAAAAATTTCAAAACCTGGGGTTAACTTACCCATGAACATGATTGGCTCGAGCTTTCTTTAACACTTCTCCCCATAAAGGTAATGTCACCAAATCTTCAAAGCAAAAACTATGGCTGCCAACTCCAAATCATGTGTCGGGTAATTCAACTCAAGTGGCTTCAACTGCCGAGAAGCATAAGCTATGACTCTACCCTCCTGCATCAAAACACAACCTAAACCACTATGTGAAGCATCACTGTAAATCACATATGGTTTATCTTCCACAGGCAAAGTAAGAATAGGAGCTTGAGTCAACATTTCCTTCAACTGCTCAAACCTTGCTTGACACCGATCCGTCCAAATCTAACTCCCTTTCGAAGTAATATGGTGAGTGGAGTAGCTATCAAAGAAAAACCTTTCACAAATCGTCGATAATAACCTGCCAAACCCAAAAAACTTCTAACTTCTATCACTGTCTTCGGTGGACTCCAATTCAAAATGGCCTCAACTTTACTCGGATCAACTCTTATACCCTCTACTGAAACCACATGAACGAGAAAAGTCACTTGATTAAGCCAAAACTCACATTTAGACAGCTTAACATACAACTACTTCTCTCTTAAAGTCTTCAATACAATTCGCAGATGCTTGTCATGATCCTTCTCATTGTATGAATACACCAAGATATCATCAATAAAAACCACCACAAACTAATCTAGATAGGGTCTAAACACCCTATTCATCAAATCCATAAAAGATGTTGGTGCATTCATCAACCCAAAAGGTATCACCAAGAATTCATAATGCTCATACCTCATGCGGAAAGCTATCTTAGGTACATCTTCAGCTCTGACTCTCAACTGATGGTACCCTGATCTCAAATCAATCTTAGAGAATATTGCTGCTCCCTTCAACTGATCAAAGAGATCATCTATCCTAGGCAAAGGATACTTGTTCTTAATGGTCACCTTATTCAACTGCCGATAATCAATGCACAATCTTAAGGTACCATACTTCTTCTTCACAAACAAAATAGGTGCTCCCCACGGAGACACACTAGGGTGAATGAACCCTTTTATCCAACAACTCCTACAACTGCACCTTCAACTCTCTCAGCTCAGCAGGTTCCATTCGATAAGGGGTAACAGAGATGGGAGTGGTACCAGGCAACAAATCGATACCAAACTTCTCCTCTCTCTCGATGGGTATCCTTGGCAACTCCTCAGGAAAAACATCTGGGAATTCAGCAACTGTGGGTATACTATCAAGCTGAGAACCCACTACCTTGGTATCTACAACATGAGCAAGATAAGCCTCACATCCCTTCCGGATCAACCTCCAAGATGCAGCAGTTGAAAAACATGGATGCAAGTTGTCTCTGCTCACTAGATACCATCACACTTCTACCATCACCAATTCTCAAGGTAACACATTTATTCTGACAGTCTACCACAGCCCCATGCTTGGATAACCAATCCATGCCTAAAAGTAAATCATACTCCTTAAAAGGCATTTCAAATAAATCACCAAGGAACTCTTCATCCTGTACCACAACTGAACTATTACGATGCACCTTGCTAACTACCACACTATGCCCTAAAGGATTTGTCACCAAAACATCAAATCCTAGGGATTCTGAATGCAATTTAGTCACAGGCAAGATAGATGCACTTATGTATGAATACATAGATTCAGGATCTATTAGAGGAAGAACTGAAATGTCAAATAAAGAAAATGTACCCGCAATGATGGCTGAAGCATTCGGTTATCTCTGCATCACATAAACCCGCTGTGATGGCCCAGCCTCATCTGGCCTACTTCCTCCAGCTATAGAACCTCCTCTCTAACTAAACCAAGGTCGACCACCTCTACTAAAACCTCTGTCCTTTCAACCTCCACTAACACTGGGTCGAGAAGTTGCAGTATCAGTCTATCTATCCTCCGATAGCTTAGGGAAATCTCTGAGGAAATGATCTGGTGACCCACATCTATAACAAACTCCTGGTCCACCTGTCTTCCAACAAGCACCCCTATGTGCCCTACCACAATGGACACATGTATAAGAAACTGGCCTCTGAACCACTGGAGTCGGAGCACTAGCTATAGAAACTATAGGTCTCAATCTCTGCCTCTGATGCTGTACTAACCTACCAGGCTGCCTTTGGCTCCTAATGAACCTCGAAAAATAGCCTCCTCTTCCTCTCTTCATAGACGAAGACCCTGCCTCACTCAGGGGTCTCCTAGCTCTAGTCTCCCCTCAGTAGTAGCTGCTGCAATACCCTGTGCTCTCTCAACACTCTTGGCAGCTACAACCAACTGAGAAAAATGTTGATATCGGGAGCCTGCAACAATACACATAATAGAGGGTCTCTACCCCTACTCAAATCTCTTACACCGGTCTATCTCATCTGAAATAATTCCACCGCATAATGACTCAACCGGATATACTCAATCTCATACTCTGTCACTGTCCGGTTATCCTATCTCAGATTTAGAAACTCCATCTTCTTCACATCTTTATACTCAGAGTATACTTCTGCTCAAACTCCCGCAGAAAATCACCATAAGTCGGGGTTGGTGGATCATCCAATGTATGTGGAACCGTCTTCCACCAATCATATGCATCTCTCTGCAGAAGGGATCTATCATAATCAAACTTTTCCTCAGAAGTAGCTTGTAGCTGAATGAATACCCTTTGAACTCTATCTAACCACTGCTCAGCTACTGCAGGATCTGTAGTACCAATGAAATCCTCAGCTCCGAACTTCCTCAATTTATCATATTGCCTCACCGAGCCTATCTCAACAACTCTACCATATGCCGTAACCAAATCGGAGGAATCTCATCAGCTGTTGGTCTCTCTGGCACAGGAGCAGGTGCCTCACCAGCTATCTCAACCCTAGCTCCATCACTACCCTCAATAGGAGCTACACTCTTAGCACTACCCTTTATGGACTAACGTGTCTGAGGTGCCATCACTACCTATATCTGCAAACATAGCAGAAGATTACCTCATCAAAGATCAAAACTACCAGTGCCAATGCATGTATCTTATTTAAAAACCATATTTTAAAATCTAAATTTTCTTTTTCTTACAATTCACCTAGGTTGAGAATCTCAAACCTAGGCTCTAATACCAAAACAATTGTAACACCCCTATACCCAATATACGTACACCACATACACCCACAATATGTAATATACATATACCGGATACAAGAATGTCACAATCCATTTAGAAATCTACCAATCTTTAAACTTTAACATAAAATTATCGTAAGTCAATCTGAGTAAACTTAAAATATTTAACTTATATTTTAATAAGTAATAAATAAAACATCATTTGTTAACATCATATAAATAATAGGTGATATATTACTTGTTAAAACATATTTAATTTCATTACCCAAAAGTTTATCCAAAACATTTGTTTAATAAGCAGCGGAATATGCACGGAATAAACTTATGTATACATCAAAATCAATATTTACAAAAATACAGAATTTATACATGCTGGCAGTTCGTCTCTGATCTTGATGTCCAAAAATCAACACTTGACAAGGGATCACAAGCCTAGACTAGACTCAGTCTAGCTGAACTCTCCGGTTCAACTGGATCTGTCATGTCACTTGCGTGATAAATCACAATCGCGCTAAGCCAGAAGCTTAGCGGTACAAAACTTGATAACAATGTGATTCAAATGTAATGCCAATGTCAAACTTTCAAGAATTAGACATAATATACGAGGATATCATCTTTCATAACATTAAATCTCATTATATTGTTCAATTGATCCATCATTCATAATTCACATTAAAGTAAAGACAAGTATGGGCCTAAAAGGATCTAATATGCCATTCAAATTCCAAAGTTACTGTTTTGGTCTAATAATCATATTTATCTAGCCCAAAGGTGAATCATTATCACAATGAGGATTACCTCTTATGTAACATCCCAACTAGGCTTCAAGGACTAGGCCCAACCCAGCTTCAAGGGGAGCACAACATCACCCAACTAGGCTTCAAGGACCAAGCCCAACCCAGCTTCAAGGGATTGTTACTTTTAGGCATGCCACCAACAACAAAACTCTGAAAATTGAATAACATACTAGGCACACAATCCTTTCATTATGTCATTATCAAATCCTTTCATATTTTCTCATGATCATCATAAGCACAATGCTTCAAATATCCCGTTTATATCAATGTACCCATCAACAATGCCTTCACACACTATCATTAGTGTATACATAACAAATTGCATTATCCATACATTTTAAATCATCATTATATATTTCACATAGTTCACATTATGCAAAACATAGTACTATTCTCATACATCAATAACATAGTAGGTAACTTAACACATTTTCCAACCAATTGTGTTAAGTCCCAAAGTCATGTAAATGTATGCAATCATGTAAGGTTTGTACTTACCTCTAAGAGCAACAAACACCAATCTATCAACCTCCTCTTACAAGATATTCTTCAACACTTAGATTGGGGCAACTCAAATCTCTTCAAAACCTAATCCAAATGTGATTATACATGTTCACTTAGTGATACACATAAGAAAATAAGGAAAAGCACTATCTAGGGAAAACTCTACACATGACACGCTCAACAACATTGGTGTGCCCCTGGCCATGCCCTAAACCCATAACACAGAAGCTTTGACATGCTCAGTGACATGGGCATGTCGCTGCACGTGTCAATCCTCCTCCAACACATAAGTTATGACAAGCTTAGTGACATGGGCATGTCACTGGACGTGTCAATCTTCCAACAACACAGTAGCTATGACATGCTCAGAGACATGGGCGCGTCACTAGATGTGTCAATACTACTACTACACAGAAGCTATGACACGCTCAGTGACATGGGCGTGTCACTGCTCGTGTCACCTACACTGAAAATAGAACCAATGACACGCCCAAAGACATGGCCGTGTTACTGGGCGTGTCAGGCCAAAAACTTGAAATCGACACCAAAAATGCCACATCCAACAAACATCTTTCAATCACCTTATTATCACCACACAAACTTAACCAAATCCATCAATGTACCATAATAAACTTGCATAAACATCAAAACAACTCAATTACATGCATCAAAACACAATCACAACCATGTTTTACAACTCAAACTTACACAATCCACAACTCTTATTTTCTTCACCAAACTCCAAAATCAAAGTTAATTAAACAAAACAACCTCAAACACACCAAAATCAACCATACACACAACTACACCAATCATCCACCAAACTCATAAACACAAACTCAAAAGAAAACAAAGAAACAAGTTGGAAACTTACCAAATATGAAGAAAAATCCTTAAAACTCCAACTTGATCTCTTGGAATTCTTCAATTGCTTGAGTTAGGAAGCAACAAAACCTCTCTTTCCTTTGACAATGGTGATGGCCAGCCTCTTGAAGAAGCAAGAAGAAGATGAAGATAGTTATCCTCAAGTCAAAGCAAAGCACCTCTCTTAACCACAAGATTACCCTCTTTTAATTTCCACCAAGAAATTAATATATTATAATAATATAATCTCAAAATATCAACCTCCACCATCACTTAATTTCTATATTAATAAACAAAATATCATTTGACCATAAATAAAATGTTGACTTGTATATGTTATATATATCTTCATATATACAACATATACACACTTCCCTTTTCCTTTGTTTCCACTCAATCATATATACACTTAAAATCATTTAATTCCATTTCAACAATTAACATTTCTAAAATTTTAGGGTATCATTTGGGATATTACAAGATCACTATTTTATTACCAAAACCTAATTTTCGGTTGCTTAATTGCTAAGCTCCTCATTTCTTTACTTTTAGAATTCCCTTCTCTTTACTGCCAGTTCGTTAATCAAAGTTGCCATCCCCTATTCAACTTATTAATCACCTATTTATAGGAAACCAACTAGGTTAAAATAGGTTCAAAATGAGCTTAATCAAGATTTTCAATTTAAGCATGGCTCAGATTAAGTCTAAAAATAGGAACCATGTCGAATTAAAATCAATTTTTTTACATGGAACCCATCCATAACAAATTAAAGCTTGTTTAATTTGATATGGATCAATTAAATACCCATATCAAATTAGATTAAATACAATTCGACATGGATGTTTGTCCATGTCGAATTGGATGTCCAATTCGACATGGACATTGTCCATATCAAATTGGATAGGCCCAATTCGACATGGCATGATCCACACTGAGCCTAACTCATTCTTATTTTGAATCAGACCTAATTCTTACTTTAAAAATTCAATTGGCTTATTTTAGGCTAATAAAATTGAACCAATCTAATTAAAGACTTTAAAATATGTTTAAGCCATTTTGAATGGACTAAACTTGACTAGGCCTTCCTTAATTAGGATCAGACTAGCTTAAGGCCAAAATCAAGGGTCTATAACCCTGAAAAAACACAGGGAGCGATAACAAAAAGAAAGCAAACATAAGAGAGGTAGAAGCAAACTCAGAAACCCTTTGAAAAATATTATTCGACCAAAAAAACAATTGATCCAAGTCATTAGAGATTCTTCTTAGTAGAGCCCTATCATCAATTTTCATATAGGATTATGCCAGTCCAGTCTAATATAACTATTTGGTGGAGCCAACAATGTAGGTATGCTCTCTAATAAGCAATACTTATTCAAATTAATAAATTATCATTTCTTTCTTATGATACAACCTTGCAGACTTATTTTGTTTTGATTTGTTAATTTGATTTTGTTTAAATTGAATCCAAAATCCTAATTGCATGTCAAAACCCTAAATTCAATCCATTGAAACCTTAATTTCATAAATGAAAACCTAATATCATGATTAAACTATAATTTCATTAATTTAATTTTAATTTAGTAATTATTTGTATAGTGACTATGTATATGATGATTATTTATATATTTGTGGGTTTTAATTGTTTATAATTTGGGTTGTGAGCTTGTAAAAGTCATGTTTCACTTGTGGGTGCCTTCTTTATTTAAATTGTTTCTTTTACGTAATTTATTTTTGGGATAATTGTAAGGGCATGTTTCCATCTTGAATGGGTGCCTATTTTATTATTTGTACTTTGTATTATTTATTTATGATATATGGATGCCTAATTTAAATTGTTTGTAATATGAATAATATTATAATAATATAACAATTTAATAATATTTACACCAGAAAAAAGAGACTAATTCCAATGAACCAGGCATTATGGGGGGGGGGGGGGGGGGGGTTGGGCCACTTCTCACCTTCCTCATGCATACCCAACTTTCCAAAACCAGTAGATGTTAGGGATTTCTTAGGAATCAAGTCATCCATCCCTTCTATTTCCTTAGAAATCGAGTCATCCATTCGAGTGATGACTCGTATTCTTCAGGCTTAGGGATGCCCCCTGAATTTAAGGGATGGCGATTTGCCTGGCATTTTTCTTTTGACTTGACTACTAATCCATTGAAGACAAAGTAATGGGGCTAGTAGTGTTATAGTAGGCTCTGATTGAGTATGTATGGCTAATGACAAGTTCAATTTGGTCAAGTGAGAGATGTTTTGGTAAAGTTTTACTAAAGTTAGTTATTGTGGCTAAATTTAACTTCAAGTGTGAGGCCTTAGATTGGGTTAATTTGTCTCAGAGGAGTTGGCGTAGGTTTGACTTATCTTGGAGGGCTTGGCCTTAGGTTTGAATGGTTTTGGAGGGTTTGGCTTCATGCTTGACTTGTTTTAGAGTTTTTTTCCTCATGTTTAACTTGTTTTAGAGGGCTTAGTCTTAAGTTTGACTTGCTTTTAGAGGGATTGTCCTCTGGTTTGATTTTGGGATTATGGAACTTTGGCTTAGGGGAAAAGGATGCTACCTAAATTTGACTACTTTAGGAAGGATACAATTTGCTCAGGTTATCTTTCTTCTTCTTTTTTTTTCTTTTCTTTTTGGTCAATTTTTTTATTTGAAGAGATCCCATGTAGGGTTGAAAAAGATGTTGACTTGAAGAAAATTGTGTAACTCCTGTTTGACAAGCTTCATGATATTGACTTTGTAAACTCTTTAAGAGGTTCGGTCCTCGTATGTTATTGAATGATGATGTAATTATATTTTCATGCCAAGGCCTTTTTTATATTTTTTTAATGATTTTTTTACTAGGCATAAAAGATAATTGGATAAAGGTACCAAAAAATTGTAAGAAGAATTTCTTATGCTTTTATTAATAAATGGAACATTGCAAAAAAAAAAAAAAAGGATATGTAAACACTTATTTGAAATCTCACTTATTAGATTCCATTGTGGATGACATAATTTTTCTGAAGAATTCGCCATGATATATCTTATCCTTGCATAATATCATGAAAAATGGATACAAAATTTGACTAGTACTTAGTATCGGTAATAGGTCCAAAAAGGTATCTAAAAATATCAAATTTAGATATTTGTACCCTATCAAAGAAAAGAACCATGGCATATATGTTTGGAATAGATTCCATTTTGAGAGAGTTGAAAAAGCACTATCTCGTTAAAAGGTTCTAACATATGCCCTTTTTTAACACATTCGGACTAGACTCAGATTTTGACTCTGACTCATATTAGGGTTCAGACTTTAACTTAATGTTGGGAGACTCAGACTCTTTAACTAATTAATGTTTTGACTCGGTATTGGTAGATTCAGACTCTTAATCCTTGGACTAGACTGGGGCTTGACCTTCTCATAGTACAAGTTGTTATCTTTGGTGGTTGGCATGAAAGGGATCATATTCCATATCTAGTTAGGAAATGCAATAGACATCTTGATGGTTGGGAAATAGGTTTGTGTTTATACTTGAAGGTTTCTTGGTGGGATAAGGGTTCCACATTCCACTAGGTCTTCGATTCTATGTCTCAAGTTCTTACACATGTCTATTTTATGCTTGATGCCTTAATTATCCTCATAGATCTCACTAATGTTCCAGCTTTTAGGTAAAGGGTTTAATGGAGGCCTTGGCTTTAAAGGCTAAACTAATCTTGCCTCTACACTCAACGACATACCTAAATCTATGAAAACCCATTATTGTCTCTTGATAAGGGGTTGGGACTTGATTGCAAACACTTCCCCATTCTCTTGATTGGTGGTTAAGGTTATCCGCATATCTAGAGGAGGAGCTTGTCTCATCCTTAACTTGATAACTCTAGATCAAATCTTCAACCTTTGTGGTAGTGGTGACCAAGGCTTAAAAGTCTAGTAAGTACTGTATCTATAGGTGAGTTTGATATAGCGACTTGAGATTCTTGACTTTGATGTCAATTTGTTCTTGCTAAGGAGGTCTGTCTACCATTTGAGCTATCATAACCCTCTACCTCATAAGGAATGAGGAGAAGGGTTCCTTGTGACCTTGCTTGGTAGTCTCTAGGTCATTTCTAGTCATGTCCACATTAAGGTTGTAGTGGTATTGTTTGGTGAAGGTCTTATAGATTTTCTTCCCAAGTGTGGTACTTCTTTTTGTCAAGACCAATAAACCATTTGACAGCTACTCTAGTGAGAGATTGTTGGAATAGTTGGGCAAGGAGCTCATCATTAATTCCCATCGCTTTAAGGCGCACCACATATATCTTGAGATGGGTCTTAGGGCAAGTGGTTCCATTAAACTTGTCCATGTCAGGCATCTTTAACTTAGGACGCAACTAAGTCTCCAGGAACAATGTAAGGGATTGCATGTCTAAGGCTTCATCCGTATGCTTAATGGTATTAATCTTTATTTCCATATCCTTTAACTTTTCGATTAAGTATTTGATTTTAGGGTTCTTTCCCCCCTTGAAAAGGATTTGAAGGAGAGTTAAGGGCAATGACTCTTAATGGATTCGAAATAGTGGTAGTCTCATTGTTCATCAAATTAACAAAAAGTGGTGCTTGATTGGATGAAGAACCATTATTCTAAGTGGCTTGAGCAGTGGCTACATTATTTTTGCAGTGTATACCCTGGATGATAGCTTGAACCTTTTCCATTATTGAATTACACTATGCACTCATTGAGTAGCTAGGGTCTTGTTGAACTCAGCTTGTTTGTTAGTGAACATATTCTTAAAACTTTCTTCTTGTCTATTGGGAATTGTCTCAATAGAGGCCTGCATGTTGGTTTGTTCAAAGTTGGCCATTGGTACCTTCACATGTAAGAGCTAGGTTAGTAAGGTCTTTAAAGGTTGAGAGGTGTTAGATAGCTCAAAAGGGGACACATGGTGTATGGACGTAAGATGGAAGGATTGATTGCATAATGGCATAAGTCTATTTTATGCAATAAGGTTTGCATGAATGGCTCCATAGTGGCTTTAGAAATGGGTCTAGTTAGTTTAAATGGGTATGGATCATGTGGTCAGGTGGTTAGGTGCATGAGCTCATGTGGTCGAGTGTTTAGGTACATGAGTATGATCCATGGCTAAGGTTGGTGCACAGTTGAGACCATGGCTAAGGTTAGTGCATGGTATGTCCCATAGCTAAGGTTGGTTGAATCTTTATGGATAAGGCGTATGTTCTAACAGATTGAGCCCTTGTGGCTAAAAGTTAGCTCCTATGGCTGAGATCTAATGGTTAGCTCTTACGATGTGGTCTAATAGTTTAAGCCCTTACAACTATAGCTCTTATGACTAAGGTCTATTTAGATAGGTTTAGCTCTTTGTGGATAAGAACCATATGGATGAGGATAGCCCTATTGTGGCTAATGGCAATGATGATGGGTTTGGTTCTAAAAGTTTAAGCCATGTGGCTAGGTTGGATGGTGAGCCATTATAGCTAGGTTGGATGGGTATGATCCCAAATGGTTCAAGTTGTTACAACTAGGTGAGGTTGGAGGTGGTCCTTAATGGTTCAAGTCATTGTGGATCAGTGAGGTTGAGGGTAATCTCAAATGGCTCAAGCCCTTGTGAAGTATTGAGGTTGGGTATGGTCCCTAATAGTTTAAGTCACTATGCCTTGGTGAGATTGGATGTGGACCCTAATGGTTCAAGCCAATGTAGGTTGGAGAGGTTAGGTGAGGTCCCAAATAGTTTAAGCCATTGTGGCTTGATGTGGTTGAGGGTAGTCTTAAATGCCTTAAGACATTATGGTTTAATAAGGTTGGGTATGGTCCTTAATGGTTCAAGCCATCATTACTTAGTGTGTTTGGGTGTGGTCCCTAATGGTTGAAGCAATTGTGGCTCAATGAGGTTGGGTGTGGTCCTAAATAGTTCATGACATTAAGGCTTGGTGAGATTGGGTGTAGTCCATAATGGTTCAAACCATTATGGCTTGGTGAGGTTGTGTGTGGTCCCTAATAGTTTAAGTCATTGTGGCTTAGTTTCATGTTTAAAGGTCAAGCCATTATGTCTTGAGTTCATGTCTAAAGGTTAAGCCATTATAGCTTAGGTTGATTTTTTTTGCATGCTAAGCCAATGTGACATAGGTTTTGTCCTTGATGGTTAATCCATTGTGGCTTAAGGTTCAAATTTAAGGGTCAAGCCAAATATGGCTTCGGTTCATGTTTATGAGTCAAGCCATTGTGGCTTAGGTTCATGTTTAAGGGCCAGGCCATTATGGCTTAAGTTTGCAGGTTTTCCTTTCTTAAGGTAGGGTGCCCTAAAGTTTGACTTTCTAGGGGGCTTAAAGGTTTTAATGTATGGTATGCATGTATGTATGCATGAATGAAAAAGATTTTATGATCATGGCATAGGTCTTGTTATTATGGTTCATAAAACCTAAGTGTAAGATCCATTACAATTATATGCATGAAAGGGTGGGCTTAGTCCAAAGGGTCCCATCACACTAAGATAGCTATATATCTAACTACATGTCAGATAAAGAATTTGGCTTGGTAAATGCTACTCGCTATCTAGTGGCTTCCTAAAACTAAGGGTGATGAACCCTTATGCATGCTGATGGATGAAAAAAAAAGGTTTAGTTAAAAGGGAAACTAATCTTACTTGAAAAGAGCCCATTATTTTGAAAATGTTTTGCTCTCCTTTTATTTTGAAGAGAGAGGCTGGCTTTGTTTTGAAAGCTTAATTGCAGAGTTTGCACCTCAACTTATTTTATTTTGGGAAAATTGAAGGAAAAATCAATTTAATATGACTCAATGAAAAATGTTTAATTTTTACCTAAAGAGCACTAGTTCAAAACTAATCATGATAGGTTTTCAAGATAATTTTAAGTAAAACATTTCCCGTTAAAGAAACTTTATCTTTTGAGTATTTTATTTTCATGCAATGACAAATAAAATATGAATGATAATTAATAATGCATGAGTAATTAAATATAACTTCCATTCCACATATTTAACAAGGAAAGTAAATAATGAATTTACATCCCTAAAATTGCTTTCACATGGTAGCTTTAACTCTAGCCCTTATGGGTACTAGGTCAATTAGAAATCTAAAATAAATAAAAAAAAATAAATATTACAACTCTAAATAATCATACATAGAGCAACTTTAACTCATCCCTTATCTGCATGGTTAAGCACAAATCCTCAAAAACAAGATAAATTGAAAGAAATTATATAATGAAGAATAAATTAAAATAAATAAATAAAGATAAAGAGATAGGAGGACAAATTATATGGCTTTTAATGGGCTCGTTACTTGGAATAATATTTCAAGGTATGCCTACTTATCCCCTTTGAATGGGAATCAGAGCCTTTAATAGTTTGCTCCTTTGATTGCAAAGGATATGGGTTGATTAATTAGTTTGGTTATGTTACCGAGCTTGGAAAAGATTAAGTTTAAGAGTTACCTTTTTTTGAAGATTTCCACTTGCTTGACTTGAAGGCTTGAGCCTTGACTTGAGCTTGAATATTGAGAGAAGAAATTTATTATGAAAATATTAATAGAGAAAAAATAATTTAGAGCATTAAAAATATTTTTGGAGGAAAAAGTGAGAAATAATTTTAGTATAACTTCCATGGGACCATTACATGTTTATGGAAAAACCCAAAAATCACAAAAACTTGTGTCCAGGGGTGGCAACCACAAAGTGGGGAGCACAGCTCCCGCACAAGCTTATTCATGGCCAACCATAAGTGTCACAGGCACTGCTGCTATCACTCGGTCGCCACATGTGACTTGGCTTGTTTTTTTTTTTTTCCATTTTGGGCCCTTCTAACCTTCGATTTGTGCCAGTCTATGATTCATTATCACATAGCCTTTCGTCTATTAGCAAAATTAAAGATTTTCCTTTTGGTTCAAAATTGTGGGTTCACAGTGGCCTCGTGTAGCTTTTTGTATTTTTGGACCTGTTTGGACTCCGATTTATACAATTCTAATTGTGTTGGAACCATCATCATATTTATTTTAATCTAAGTGCAAAATTAGGGGTTCACACCAATTCACCGATGGGTAAAATTGCTTTTAAGCCTATAAATACATCTTCAAACAAGTCTCAAAGTGATGAGAAATACTATTTCTTGAGCCTCTTGTAATTTTATTTCTTGATCTTTTAATCTTTTTGTGTACTTATAAGGTTGAGTGTTAGCCATTAAAACACTATTGAAAAGGTTTAGTGCGACCCATAAACACTTGTTGGGTTTAAGAGTTAGCCAAGAAAACTCTTGTGAGGCATTTGAGTGTTATCATTTGGAAAACACTTGGTTAATGTGAGCCTAAACACTATGTTTAGAGTGAGCCTTGGAAAAACTCTTGTAAGGTTTGGTATAAGCATACAAAACACTGAGTTGGGAGTGAGCTTGTAAAAATCAAAGTATAGTGAAATTCCCAATTGAGTTTGGAAAATGGATGTAGGGATTGTTACATGAACAACTATAAATCTCATCTCCTACTCTCCCCTTACTCTTTTAGAATTTTTTTTATTTTCCCATTTTATAACCATATTACCATCTCAACCCCCTTCTTAGTGCCATCATTAGGGGCCAACAATTAGTATCAAAGCCAAAAATCATCATATTCTAGCTTCATTATGTGGTTGAAGATTCAAGATGGCCAATGAATGGATAACGCTCTCTTAAGATGCAATTCTACCTTGGTAGCGATCTCTAAAGGTTGTGGCACTAAAGGATGAAAGCCTCTATAAAGAGTAGTTGATGGTGTAGAAGAAGAGATTCTATCAAAAGAGTGGAATGAAGCTCAAAGAAAGGCTAACAGGAGGGGCAAAATGGCAATGACAATTCTTATAAGCTCATTCTCAAGGGAAGAATGTGGAAGAGTTCTACATTGCCAAAATGCCTATAGCTTTAGTCAAAGTCCTTTAGTCAACTAGCTTATTTGTTTCTTAGTCATGCAATTGTACCTTGGAACAGTCATTTAAGGACTAGAACAGTCTTGGAAATGCTTAATGGATTCCTTGTCTTCTAGGTATAGTGGTTTCGATAACAAAATAGTCTTGTAATTTACTTTTGTCTAAATTGTGTGAATTTGAAGTTGTGTGGTATGAGTGTGCTTTGGACAGAACAAGCTTGGAAGACTATGCTTCTTATATTGATGCATCTCTTCATCTGACCAGGATGGTTGTGCCTTTATGAATACGATCGTAGGTTTTGGTTGTGCCTTGATATTCATGGTTGCACTAGAATGAGTATAATCGTAGCTTTATTTTTGTTCTTTGTCATTCAAGTTGGAAAGGTCATTGTTTTATCTAGGATATACGTACTCAGTATAATTCTTCCTAGGATGTCAGAATGAGTCATGATACACGAACACGACATACAAAACAAGTAAAATCAGGGAGTTAGTGTCAACCTTAATTGGGTTAGTGTCAAAAACATGTCAACCCGTTATGATACAACTTTAAATGGGTCGTTTAGTGGGTTGACAAGCGAATCCGCTATGACCCATTTAAATTAAAATGATGTAGTTTTAATACAACTCAAAACTGCATCATTTTATTATTATTTGCTCTAAGAAATAAAAATAAGTGTAATATATTTATTATATTATTAAAATTATATTATTGCATGATGTATTATTATTTATTTAGAGATAGTTTATTTAAATTTTTATTAAAATGTATTAATTTCATCTAATTACAAACTTAATTTTAATTATTTTATTAATGTAATTATTAATTAATTTAACTTTAATTCTTTATGAATTTTAGAAATCATTTTTCTAAATCAAATATTAAAAGTTAAATAATTTTTATGATTTAAATAATCTAATCTTTTATATTTTATATCAAATAAACTTTATATTTAGCATTTAGAATAAAATTTATAAAAGAAAACATAATAGAAAAATAAATAGAAAATAAAATAAATTTTTCAAAAACATTTATTGTAAAATTTATATTGACAACAATAAATTATCTCCTTAACTTTTTTTACTAAGTCTAATACTAAAATATAATACGCACCCATAATTTATTTCAAATTAATTGTATTATATATTATATATTATATTTATTTTAAAGAAAATTTTAATATATTTTCATTTTAAAATTATTCTAATCATAATTTTACTATATATATAATTTTTTAATTGATTATTTCAGAATATAAAATTATTTTAAATTAAAAATATTATATGAGTTAAATAGATACTGTTGAATTATGTGACTCGTTTATAATCTATTTATGTCAATGTGTTAAATATATCGTATTCGTGTAACCAGTTTAATTTTTGTATCATATTCATATTGACACAATTAGTGAATGTGTCATGTTCATTTTGACCTTAATTGTATCACCAAAGTGAATAAACTCGATATGAACATGACCTGCTAACCCATTTTGACACCTCTAAATTTCTTGCAAAACATATTAAGCATCAATTTCTTTCTCTTTTGGCTATCAAGTTAGATGTATGATAATATAGTTTTAATCAACTTAATTAATTTAATGTTTTTCATAATTAAAATTACGTTCTTATATGGAGAAAATATAATATTTCACCATAACCAAGATAATATATTAAAAGAAAATTGACAAATTTATAGAGAATCTTAGAGCCTGCTAACCTTAAGTAAGAGCCTAATAATGGAACAAGGTATTTTGTTAATGTTATGTTAGGATCTCTAACTCATGTTACTCCCATTTATAGGCACACCTTTTTCATAACCAATAGAAAACCAAAAGACAAAACACACCTCTTCACTGAAGGTGTAACTAATGCAAAATCAAATGATGCCTTAAAGGTTAGCAATTATCACACCAAAATAAATGGATTTAGAAAAGAATTTAAACACACTTAATATATAGAACTAAGAGAACTTAAATTTAAACACAACGACTAGTATACATGGCAACCAATAATTGATCTAACATATAACGGCTATATAACACCCTTATACCCCTTATATGTAAAATATATATATAATACAAGGAATGCTACTGTAATTATCTATAGAAGTTTTTATTTAGTAATAAAAATATAGCCTTAATTAAATAGAAAATAGTTGGGAAAAATTTACCAAAGTTTCATCTATAATTTTGATAAATCCCAAAATCAACAAAATCACAATCTGTAAAAATTCTCCTTTCAATTCAAACCCACCTCTTCATTTACTTACTTACAAAATTTTCAAAATTCAAAACATTTTTCATCAAGTACATATATATACAATACCTCAACTTTATTTAATATAAATAAGTTTTAATTATAGAATACAAACTAATAAATATATAATAAAAATTTTACATGCATGCAGCATCAAAAAGGATTTGGTCTTGTGGAAAAAGCTTTACCTCAAACTCTATCCTCAACTCCTATGCTCTATCTTAGGTATACCAGGGCCTCCTATCTCTACCCTGTCACCTTCGCGATAAATTGTAATCATGCCAAGCTACAAGCTTAGCACACAGTCACACACATTGGGCCCTAAAAATCCCTACACAATATTCATATCCCAGAAAGATTGATTTGGCCTATCGAGACCTAATGATTCGACACCGAAGGTCAAGTGTCATGTGATACCAATCTACCACTCTTACCCAAAGGCTCTTCCTAGACACCAAAGTGTTTGACACTAGTGTATCTCACTCGAAGGCATAATAATAAATATGATACCAGTATATCCACCTGAAGGCATATAAAATGTCATGGCATATTGTTGGCATGCCAACTCCACATTACCAAATTTAATTCTCTACAACAAGTAATTATGCAAGACAATAAACATCAATCATTATATTTCATTTTTCTAATATTCATTTCATTGTTCATTATTTCACAATTTCCACATTATTCCATAACCATTTCACATTTTCTAATCACATTGCATAAAATTCTTTAATTATATAGTCTCAATGTGTATCACTTTCACAATGCCAATGTACAACCATATTCCCAACAATATTTCATAAGTTATGCGAATAGCCACATTTCAAAGCGACATAGCACATTTTCGAATGACAATGCCCATACCTTAAAATAATGGTTTTTAGTTTTAAACCAATGCATAAATCACAACTTTGATAAAAACAAAAATGCAAAAAATACTACACAATGTTACTTTAAAGAATAGTTAACAAAGTATGTACTAACCTTGAAAAGTTTCAAAATCAAGCAAAAATCACCTCCCAAGCCTGACTTCCCTTAAACTCTAAACTTCTTCACTTTAAGGGAACTTGGAAAAATCTCTCCTAAACAAATATTAAGTAAAATTCTTCCATTAGAATCATACTTATACCCATTTTATACAAAATAATCACTAATTACTCAAATTCTACCCAAACTTCCATTAAAACCCTAGTTTTCCTTACTACCCTACTAAAACTTCACCAAAACAACCTCTTTTCCATTTTCTAACCCTAAAATCAACACTTACATATCAAAATTACTTCAAAACAATCCATTACAACAATTATAGCCATCTCCAACAAAAATTTAAAATTCACATGTTCATAAACTTAACAAAACAAGCTTAAAGTGATAGAAACTTACTTGAATTATTGTTTAACCTTCAAAACCACCTTGAATCATTTGCAATTCTTGTGAAATTTGGTACTTATGATGAACAAAACTTCCTCCCCTCTCTCTAGAAAAAATTCAGCCACCGTTAATGGAAGAAGAAGATGAAGAGCTTTTAAATGTTCTAAAAATTTCAATTTTAGCCCTTTCTTATATACATAATTATAAACTAATTAATTAATAAAATATTGTGCTATTTTTGGACTTCCCATCTATAAATAATTTTAACCTTCTTTTATTATTATTATTATTATTATTATATTTAATTTTAACTTTTTACTTTTTACCCAACTTTGTTTTTAGTGAAAATGTATATATTAGGTATGTAACATGTATACATTATGAATCCAATAAATATTGTTGTGAGGTCTCACCTAAGCGCCAAGGGTCCAGCCCGCCAATGAGAATGGGCTAGAATGCTCTTTTGGACATAGTCCTATGCGATACCGTCGCATATAATCTCCAGTCAGTTAGGTAAGCACGAGTTTAGAATTCTCTTTTATTTTGAAAAAGATTTTGTTTCTTTTATCTAAAGAAACTCTCCATATATTTTGAAAATGGATAGTGGCTTTCATTTTTAAATGCAAAGATTGAAGAGTCGACACCTTAATTTTATTTTATTTTTAGGAAAATTTAAGAAAAAACTGATTTGATTGACTCCATTAAATTCGCTTAATTTTCATCCAAAAAGGACACTAGCTAGAAATCAATCACGATGGGTCCCAGGCTAAGTTCCAATTTTAATAAAAAATGATTTGTATCTCTCTTTGATTGATTTAGTCCTTCTTTTAATTGATTTAGTGAAAATTATGATTTTTTATGGACTATACCACAAATAGCTGTGAATGACAATATATTATAATGCATGTACATTTAATACTGATGACATCCACAAATACAATGTTGAATAATAAAATATTACAACTCTCTCAAAATAATTATTCCAAAAGAGCTCCAACTTTAGCCCTTATGGGTCCTAGGTTAAGCACAAATCCCTAACTAATGAATAAACTCAAAAGATAAAGAAATGAGAAAACATGCATAATCATAGGGTATTCATATGCAGAACTCACCAAATTTGCAAACAGAGCCTCAAAATTTTTAAAATTTAATAAGAAAATAAAAACAATAATAACTTTGAAATAATAATTAAGAACAATAAAAAGAAATTAACAGGGTCGGTCGGTTGTTAAAGTGTAGGCCCGCCACTAAGAGTAATATTTCGAGTGTATCTACTTATCCCGTTCGAATGGGAATTAAAGTCATAAATATTTTGTGCCTTTATTGAAATGGGCTTTGTATTAACAATTTTATGAGTTGATTAATTACCAAATTGAAACTGGGATTCGAAAGTGCACCATACCCAGGGTAAGTGCTTAATCTCGTAACTCAACTTGCGCAGAAGATTAAACAAAATTAATTAATAATGAAGTAAAAGTTCAATAACAGTCCAAGAAGAATTTTGAGTTTTAATTAATTTTTGTTATTAAAATATTTTGACAGAGTTTCGAGGTCAAAAATCCTATTCTTAAATAAGAGGGGGCAGACTCCTATTTATTGGAATAAAAAATCAGGACTAAGCAACATGTGGCCCAGATAATATGCATGGATAAGTGCACTACTTGCAACCTGGTTACCAGCCCTGCGTCTCATGGCCGCTCGGTACGAGGCCTCATTTAAAAAAAAGAAATGTATTTTTCTTAATTTCACTTTTCTAAATTATCTTGTCTAGGTGCAAAATTAGGGTATCACGGCTGCCCCTCATTGCATTAATTTTACAATAAAATTTAATACAATTGTGTGAACCAGGGGAAAGTAGATAGAATGAACCTAATTCACGCATCATTCTTTGATTTCTGGAATGAATTTGAGCATATTTGGCACTTTTCATTTGGAATGCCTTTTGGTTGAAAAGCTTGTAAATAGGAGGAGGGGGGAGGAGCATTTGCTTATCACCTCTCTTCTCTCCTACTTCTTTGCATCCATTAAATAACCATCCTAAGATGTCACAATCCTCTGCTTCTTCTCCCAACGTTGCTGAGGCACCAACCATTGGAGACTTGCTTGTGGATCCTCACACCCCATGCTTTGCAAACTAGGGCCATGCAATTATGCCTTGCTTTATTTCCCTGTAAAAATAAAATACCTTTCTCATTGCCTTTGGGCTTACATCAAATAATTTTATTATTTATTGAAATTTTAGCAATATACTCAATTGAAATTTTGAGGTGGCCGCTCCAACCTGGGAAACCTTAATCTTCCGAATGATGTAGAGGAATTGTTGCTCCCCACTGGCTTTATGGATCTTTTATCCCTTGACTGCACGGGGTAAGCAAATCATGATCTGTTACATGCCTTGGTTGACAGGTGGTGGGATACTACCAATTCCTTCCATTTCCCCTATGACAAATTAACCATGATGTCGCAAGATTTATATTTACTGATTGGCATCCCGTTTGGCATACATCCTTTGGAACTATTCCCAAACAAGAGAAGTTTACCTGAAAAGCATATTATAGACCTGCTTGGGGCCATCCCACCTATTCTCAAGACTAGCAATCCCGTAGTTACTTGGACTTTGTTAAGAGGACACATCAATTTCTTATTGAGTAAATATGGTGATCTTGAAGACCACCCTTTCCACATTGCCCACTGTAGACCCTTAATTTTTGACCTAGTCCGGTCCAATATGTTTTATTTAGTCCAAAATAATTTTTGTGCTGTCTAATTGGCCCAAAATAATTTTTGTTATCTTAATTAAATAATTTTTACTTTAGTATCTAATTTTTATTAATAAAAAATAAAAATAAAAATAAAAATAAAAATAAAAATAAAAATAAAAATAAAAATCATCGTCGGAAAAATCGGCGACGAAAAAATCATCGCGTGGACCCGTGGGCATTTCGCCCGCAGAAGTTGCCTGTGGGCGACGCCCGCTCCTTGCCTACTGCCGCAACCAGCTGCAGTAGATTTTTTTTGCCAGTGCATTTTTTCCTGCGGCAATTTTTTTCGGCAGCGTAAATTTTTTCGAAACCTAATTCAATTAGGTTTTGGTTTCCTTTTCTTATCAATATTATTTGCCATGATTAATTAGGAATAAACCATATGAAACCTCTATAAAAAAGGACGAAAGGCAATCAAAATAAGGGGGGATGGAAAGAGGAGAAAAATTGGACAGTGATAGGAAAACGTTGAAACCAAATCAGTGAAGGAAAAGGAGCAATTGAATTTGATTTTTTCTGGAATAGCAGGGACATGATTTAAGCAATTCAAAGGCAGCAACTGTCTTTGTTCTTATTCATCCAAGAAGAATTATTTTTGGAGAAACTATCAAAAAGAGGTATGTGTTAATTGTTGTATTTATTTTTTACAGTAGCTAAACTATGAAATTGTGTCTTTCAAAATAAAAAAAGCCTAGGATTTTAATTTAGTTTTTCCAAAGTTAAAAACACTAATACATTACTTTATTTTTCAAAAAGACTTAAAATTGTTATTTTTACCTCTTCAAAATCTTAAAACCTTAACTGAACATGTTTTTCAACAAAACCAAAATGTGATTCTGTTTCCTTCAAAAAGCTTTAAAAATATCTTTCCTATTTATGTAAACTTCAAATCACTTTGTTTAAACTTATAAAACCTCATGGAATCATCAAATTGTTTTTCCAAATCCTAAAATCAACAAATCACCCGAAACCCTAAAATCAAAAGTCTAAAAACCTAATTCAACTCCAAAACCTAAAATAATGAACCCTAACCTCCCTTAAAACTTTAAACCTTAATTTTTTCTAAACCTTAATCCCTTAAAATTTTAAAAACCATAAAAACATAAATACTTTAATTTTACATAGTAGCTTAAAAACACAATGAATAACCGTAACCCACAAATCGGAAGTATTTCAAAGTGTTCAAACCCTAGTTTCATGATTTCACCATTCAAACCTTAATTTGGTTAATCAAAGTGTCTTACCAACCTTTTAAAACATAAAATTTTTAATATATTTTAATTCTTTAAAAAGTCACAGTAGTTTAAATTCATGAAAATACAAAATCCTAAACACATAAAATAAAGAACCCTAAATGGAAACAGTAGCTATAATTTGAATTTTTATTTACCTTATTCAATTCCATATTTGATCATGCTTGGTTTTATTTCTTATGCTTTAATTTATTTAAATTCAATGCTTAGTTTATTTTATTTATCATGGATGGACGTTTACTTTTTATTGATATTTGGTACCTTTGATGAATGATTTATTTATTATGAATGATTATTTACTTTTATCAATTTATTTAGATTGGTGGGTACCTCATTAGTTAAATATCATGTAATTTAATTTGCTTTTCTATCTTAGAACCAATGTAAAGGGCATGTTTCTACCTTTCGGTGGGTGTCCTATTTAGGCATGTGATGTAAGGACATGTTTCCATCTTCAGATGGGTGTCCATTTATTTGCTTTTTTTGGACTTTGTTTTGATTTTTAATATACCGATGCTTTATTTTAATTATTATGTGTAATATGGATAATATTGTTATACTTAAGAATTTTATAATATTAAGACCTGTAAAGGAGGCTGGTTCCAATGAACCAGGCATTGTGGGGGTGCTGGGCCATTTCTCACCTTCCCCACACGTACCCAACTTTTCGAACCCATTAAGGGGTTAGGGATTCCTCAGGAATCGAGTCATCCACCCCTTTCTTTTTTCCCAGCCCGTCCGAGTGGCGACTCCATTTTCTCCGGACTTAGGTCCGTGTTCTCTAAGGCCCCGAGCCTAAACAGTGCTGAAGTCGTAAGAACCATTCTACCGAGAGTGGGGGCGAAAATCCCCGCTCACAATGGCGACTCCACTGGAGATAAGAGAAGTTGATTTCGTTGGTCTTTATATTATTCTATTCTTTCTTATAATGATATTATCCATTGCATCATCTTAGATTGCATCGTGTACATGAGTTAGGACGCCCGTGTTACCTGTGTTATGTTATATAAGGGATACCATAATTTCAATCAAGGTATGGAGATCGAGCATGGATAAACACTCATTGCCTCATACCGTTTGGTATATACTTGCTATGGGAACCTAAGCCTTTTAACCCGAAGACTAAAGCTCATGTAATTGGCCTAGTTACTTTTCTTAGGTTTTACCCCAAATGCATATTGTTTGACTATGGTTAATTTATTTTGGCTTAAATCATGGCTTATTTGGTTTGTTCTTTTTCTTATTTGGTTTGTTCTAATTTCTTTTTCAAAAGAAATTTTTCTTTAAAGTCCAAAAGACCAAAGCTATTTCCAAATTTTTTTTTTCAAGTTGGTCTTTGGACATAAGACTTTTCTAAAAACAAATAAAAAATTCTTTGGCCCATGGCCCAAATACTAAGCTCAAAATCCATTTTTCTAAAATCATTTACAATGGGCTTAGAAACAAAACTATTTTCACCCAACCTTTGCAAAAATATCTAGGTCAATTATGAAATACCAAAAATCAATTGTGGGCCTAGTTTACACTAAGAATAAATTAACCATGGGCTTGTTTTTGGCATGAACCATTAGTTACCTTTTGCAAGTGAGAAATCTATTTATGATAAACCTCTTAATTTAGTTTTAATCCAATATAGCATAAAAGCTACTTTAGTTGGTTGGATGGATTAAAACCTAATTAATGGGAATTATCATGGATGGATTTCCATCTTCAAAAATATAACTAGTGGTTGAAACGTCCTAGGGAATTATTCGAAAGTAAGATACCCCATGTTGGTATTTTGTTAACCATAACCTAGGAAAAGGGACTCGCCATTCGTGTGTGGATGTTATAAGGTTGGAAGGAACGTCCTATTTTTATTTGTTGATTGTTTGTGCATACATGCATACATTTGCATCTCATATCATTGATCCTCTCTGGATCACAGCCCTGGATTACGATAGTTCTAAAGCTTATGACAATTCGACCTACGCCGGAAGCAAAGAATCTAGCAATGACTCAATCACTTGATCACTAAAAGCAATGGAACCCGAACAAATTCAAAGAATGGTGGATAATGCCCTCAATGCCAAAATGGAAGAAATAAAAGATTCCATGGCCGAGACCATAAAGAATCAACTAGCTGCAATTTTAGGAAACCATGTCGAAGCATCTGCTAGCACCAAGAAAGTCAAGGGGAAGGCTAAAGCTGATGAAGTAGCTTTTGATGATGATAAGGTGATCATTGATGATGATGATTGAGCTCAATACTACCAAGATCTTCAAGACAAAAAAGAGCCAAAGGTCATTGAGAAGGCAACTATTGAAAAGACTGAGACATCAGATGTTGAGAAGATGATTGCTAATTTGGAAAAGAAATTTGAGAAGAAGCTGAAAACTGAAGAAATGTCCGAAGTTGATAAATTATTTGAGCTAGATGAAGAAGTCCCGTACAAGTTCAAGATTCCATCCTTTGCAAATACAATAGCACCGAAAATCCTCATCTCCATGTGAAGCAGTATATCACTGCCATGCAGTCTGCCCGAGCTACTAAGGCTCAAACTCTAAGGTACTTCATGATCTCATTGGACTCTATTGTCCAAAATTGGTTCAATACCTTGGAAGAAGGAACACAAAAGAGTTGGGATCTACTTTACAAAGCCTTCATCCAATAATATGGATATAATGTCGAGATGGAAGTTACCTTGATGGAAGTTGAGTCCATTAGGCAATGACCAAATGAGAATTTTGTGGACTATGTGAAACGATGGAGAAATAAGGCCGCTTTGCTCAAGAAAAGGCCCGATGAATCCGATCAAATAAGAATGATCGTGAGAGGTGTCCTACCCAATCTTCATGAAAGGATGTCTCACACCTTTATAAGGGATTTCAAAGATCTTCTCCAAGCTGGTCTACAAATTGAAGAATGGGAAAGGGAGAAAAATTGCTTTTCAATAAGAAGGAATGAGAAAGGGAATTACCAGTCGGGCAATCAAAGCACACAAAAAGAAGTTGATGTTAATGCCACTAGTCAAGGAGGAATGAGGCAGTTTTCAAAATTGGGGAAACCTCTATCTTGGGTTTTTAGCAAGCTGCAAAAGAAAGGGTTATTACAACCATTAGCTCCTCGACCTTTACATAATCCATTGCCACCAAACTTCAATGCCGAGGCCTTCTGTCAATTTCATCAAATGCGAGGATATGAAACAGATAAATGTGCTCGTCTAAGGCATGAGATCCAAGACCTAATCGATAGTGGCAAGCTACCTGAGCTGGATAAGCCCAATACCAAGGACAACCCTTTGCCTAAATTTGGAAGAGTGCCACCACTAGCAACCTTTATGGTGGGAAAAGGATTGGAAGAAGATTTTGTTTTATCCTCTTTTCAAGATGGGAATGTTGAAGATGTGAAAGGAAAAGAAGCCTAACTCAATGAACTTTCCTTAGCTTGAATGTTGCTTTTCAATCTTACTTTCTTTAATATTTTGGAACTATTGTGTTTTTCAAATTTAAAGTTGCTTGAATAAATTACTTTCATCAAAATTTTTGTTGGTCTTTGTTCATTTTGGTGCTTAACCAATGAGGAATCTAGCTTGATAATTCATGAATTAATATATGCATCATGACTCGAATAACTTTACTAGGTGAGGGAATTGCTCTATAGCATTGAGTTGTATATGCTTACTTAGAGAGGGCTCCTGCATAATTACCTTTGTCTAGGTCCTAGTCAGTCTTAGAACATGCTTTGACAAGCTTTCGAGGCAAAATTGAACTCTACTAATTTAAGAGAGAAATGATCTAGGCATTGTTTGGTTAGCCAACAACTAGTATCCACCTTATTAAATATCAATCCCTAGTTGTCCCTTTGAGCCTTCATAAAATTTTAGCTTTCTTTTCATTGGCTTAAAAACCCCAATAATCTACCCTAAGCTGTTGTGATACTTTTGACAAGTCTTATGATCACTAAGATAAAGTGGCAAGAAGAACAAAGAAAGCAATGATTGGTCAAGATCATGAAGATAGTTGAAGTTCTCAAGACCATGAAGATAGTTGATGTTTTTAAGACCATAAGGGTAGTTGAAGTTTTCAAGACCATAAGGGTAGTTGAAGTTCCTTTGATATCTCCAATATATCAAAACAACATCATTATTGGAGTAACAAATGATTTATCTCTAAAGGTTTATGTTACTCCACTCATCCATTATTGGATGCCCAAGCTAGTACAAACGAGACAATTCTTTTAGAGCTAGAACAAAAAAAAATAAAAATAAAAAAAAAGAGAGAAGAGAAAAAAGAAGAAAAAGAAAAGAAAAAGGACAAAAGAAAAAGGAAAGAAAGAAAAAGAAAAAAGAAAAAGAAAAAGAAAAAGAAAAGAAAAAAACAACAAGAAAAGAAAACCTAAAAAGGTGGTTCAGAAAGCCAACTGAGTTCTCTTTTACCTAAGCAGCAAAAGGCTTCCATTTGGACAGTTTGACTTGAATTGGTCCAACCCAACCAAAGATTCGATCAAAATCAAAGGAAAAGGAGAAAGACCATCCAGTTCTTGAAAGTTCTGTACCTGATAGTCCTACAAGAAAGAAGGACAAAATGATAAAAGAAAGGGAAGAGTAAGGAAGAGAAAGAAAAGGGAAGAGTAAGAAAAATAAAGAGGAAAGAAAAGGGAAAAGAAGGAAAGAAATGAATTTGGGTCTTAAACGTTTTGCAAGAGAAAAGACTGTCCTTATCAAGATCCAGATTAATGCCAGGAAGAAAGAAAGAATTTAGAGACTAGCAAGATCGCTCCCAACTGCCTTAAGTTCCAATAAGAAATTTATAGTGTGAGGGTTTGTCCATTGTGTCACATCAGCTCCTATCTCAAAATGGCCTTCATTTAACCCATGTCCCTCATAGACCCCATTTCAAGCCTATCAAAGACCTGTTGATATCTCTTGGTAGGTAAAGTCTATTAGTGGAGATAGTTTGGATAAGCATGCATATGAGATCGACAATATTTAAACTCAATGAGACCTTTGGCCATGTAATGTGCATGTGCCTATCTGAAGTGCAACAATTTTTGCTTAAATAGAAATGATTCCCGAGTTTAGTACGGTAACTAGGGTTGTCATGTTATAGATATATTAATTTGGAAAATCAAGTCCTGAGGTACATTGACATTGATTTGGCAAAGCCAACATTTGATTTCAAAATTAAAATTCCAAAAATTCAAAAAAATTCAAAAAATGTTTTGTCATACAAAGCCTTCAAATTAAGGGAAGTAAGTTGAACCTTGAATAACACATTGGGCAAAGGAAATGATTATTGGCAAGGTCATGAAGAAGCTATCAACTGACATGCTGAAATATAGTTCGAAATAGATGAATCCCTGACTCTGCTGCTTGGGGTCTCCACCACTCATGTTCTCAACATCTTGAAGATAAAAGCCATAAATGCAAAGCTTTCTATCATTCCAATGTAAGACTTGAACGATCGTCAAAAAGGAACCAATGAGAAGACTTCTGCTAATCACCTCAGTCTGTGAGTCAATAAAACCACTGTAAGTATCATTCATGCATATCATGCATACATGAGCATATTACATCGCACTTTCTTGTCTTAATGAATAGCAAACACCCTGGGAATTAAAGAATCAAAAGAAGATATTGAATCAAGGGGGCATGGAAAGCCTATTCGCTTGTGGAAGCCCCAGTCACTTTGTAAAGAGAAGAAATGCATGCTTATGCAAAGAACTAGACAAGAAAAACATCAATCAAAGTTGCATGAAAGAAAAAAAAAATTCTTGGGGGGCAAGGAGAGGATATAAGATCCAATCAAAATTGGAAGAAAAAAGGAAAAAGCAGTTGCAAGGGAAAAGTGGTTAAAGTGCAAAAGCTCCCTTGGAAGATCAAAACAAGGAAAGAAGAACATGGATCAAGCAAGACATGGCCAAGCCAAATCAAGCTTGGCCGTGTCACCTCAAAGGAAATCTTGGCAGAACATGACACGGGCAGGAGACACGGCCAAGCCACTGGCCGTGTCTCACCTAAAGGGCAAAGCCAAGAAGGACCAAGCAAAGCGAGAAAAGAAACAGTTGGTGACACTGGCAGGCGACATGGCCAAGCCACTGGCCACGTCACATGACACGGCCACAAGCTTGGCCGTGCCCCATCCTAAGCCAAGAACAAAGAAGAACCAAACAAAAAACACAGAAGCTGACACACCCAGGAGACACGGCCAAGCCACTGGCCATGTCACTCCCATCTTCAAAGAACAAAGAAGACCCAATCTCCAAGGATGAAGATCCATTTTCAAGGGTGAAGACCCAATCTCCAAGGATGAAGATCCATTTACAAGGGTAAAGACCCGATCTCAATGGATGAAGATCCATTTACAAGGGTGAAGACCCAATCCCCAAGGATGAAGATCCATTTTCAAGGGTGAAGACCCGAAGTCTAAAGGAAGAAGATCCATTTTTAAGGGTGAAGACCTTATCTCAAAGAAGGAAGATCCATTTTCAAAGGTAAAGATATGTTTTAAGGCTAAAGAACCACAATGCATAGAACGGCCAGAGCAGTCAAAATTTTCACCTAAAAGGTTAGTCAACTCATTCTCGGGTCCAAGTACCCAATCTCAGGTCCAAATACTCAAATCAAATTCAAATCTTGGGTCCAAGTACCCAATCTCGGGTCCAAGTACCCAAATCTGATTCAGGATCGAGTATCCAAATCTAGTTAGGATCGAGTATCAAAATCAAGTTTAAGATCAAGTATCCAAACCCTTTAGGATTGAGTATCCCAATCCAGTTTAGGATCGAGTATCCAAAGCCAATTTAGGATCGAGTATCTCAATCCAACATAGGATCGAGTATCCAAGTCCAGTTAGGATCGAGTATCCCAATCCAATTTAGGATCGAGCATCCAAATCCAGTTTAGATCAAGTATCCTAATCTAATTTAGGATCGAGTATCCAAATTCAGTTAGGATCGAGTATCCAAATCCAGTTAGGATCGAGTATCCCAATCTATTTTAGGATCGAGTATCCAAACCTTTCGGGTCCAGAACCCAAATCTTCCTTAGGTCCAGAACCTAGAATTATCCTTGAGTCAAGAACTCGAACCGGGTCCAGAACCCAAATCTTCCTTAGGTCTAGAACCTAGAATTATCCTTGAGTCTAGAACTCAAACCGGGTCCAGAACCCAAAACTTTCTTAGGTCCAGAACCTAGAACTATCCTTGAGTCCAGAACTCGAACCGGGTCCAGAACCCAAATCTTCCTTAGGTCCAGAACCTAGAACTATCCTTGAGTCCAGAACTCGAAACGGGTCAAGAACCCAAATCTTCCTTAGGTCCAGAACCTAGAATCTTCCTTGAGTCCAAAACTTGACCCGGGTCCAGAACCCAAATTTTCTTTAGGTCTAAAACCTAGAATTACTTCTAAGTCCAGAACTTAGCTCAGGTCCAGAATCCAAATTTTCTTTAGGTCCAGAACCTAGAATTATTCCTAAGTCCAGAACTTAGCTCGGGTCCAGAACCCAAATTTTATCATTAGGTCCAGAACCTAGAATTACTCCTAAGTCAGAACTTTGCTCGGGTCTAGAACCCTAATTTTACCATTAGGTCCAGAACCTAGAATTATTTCTAAGTCCAAAACTTAGTTCGAGTCCAGAACCCAAATTTTCCTTAGGTTCAGCACCTAGAATTATCCCCGAGTCCAGTACTCGAATCGGGTCCAGAACACAAAACCTCCATCATCTCAAAAATTAAGTCTTGTTGCTTTTCACTCTGTTTCACTAAAGTTTCAGATCATTTAAGCAGGGGCAAACTGTAGACCTTTAATTTTTGACCCAGTCCGGTCCAATATGTTTTATTTAGTCCAAAATGATTTTTGTGTTGTCTAATTGGTCCAAAATAATTTTTGTTATCTTAATTAAATAATTTTTGATTTAGTATCTAATTTTTATTAATAAAAAATAAAAATAAACAAATAAAAATAAAAATAAAAATAAAAATAAAAATAAAAATCAGCGTCTAAAAAATTTGGGAAGAAAAAATCGTCGCGCGGGCCCGTGGGCATTTCGCCCGCAGAAGTTGCCTGCGGGCGAAATGGTACACGCCATTTTGCCTGAAGGAAAATCCTGCAGGCGATGCCGGCTCCTCGCCTACTGCCGCAGCTGGCTGCGGCAAATTTTTTTTGCCAGCGCATTTTTTCCTGTGGAAATTTTTTTCGGCAGTGCAATTTTTCCGATGCAAATTTTCCGAAACCTAATTCAATTAGGTTTTTGTTTCCTTTTCTTATCAATATTATTTTCCATGATTAATTAGGAATAAACCATATGAAACCTCTATAAATAAGGACCAAAGGCAATCAAATTAAGGGGGACGGAAAGAGGAGAAAAATTGGACAGTGATAGGAAAACGTTGAAACCAAATCAGTGAAGGAAAAGGAGCAATTGAATTTGATTTTTTCTGGAATAGCAGGGACACGATTTAAGCAATTCAAAGGTAGCAACTGTCTTTGTTCTTGTTCATCTAAGAAGAATTATTTTGGAGAAACTATCAAAAAGAGGTATGTGTTAATTGTTGTATTTATTTTTTACAGTAGCTAAACTATGAAATTGTGTCTTTCAAAATAAAAAAAACCCTAGGATTTTAATTTAGTTTTTCCAAAGTTAAAAACACTAATACGTTACTTTATTTTCCAAAAAGACTTAAAATTGTTATTTTTACCTCTTCAAAATCTTAAAACCTTAATTGAACATGTTTTTAAACAAAACCAAAATGTGATTCTATTTCCTTCAAAAAGCCTTAAAAATATCTTTCCTATTTATGTAAACTTCAAATCACTTTGTTTAAACTTATAAAACCTCATGGAATCATCAAATTGTTTTTCCAAATCCTAAAATCAACAAATCACCCAAAACCCTAAAATCAAAAGTCTAAAAACCTAATTCAACTCCAAAACCTAAAATAATGAACCCTAACCTCCCTTAAAACTTTAAACCTTAATTTTTTCTAAACCCTAATCCTTTAAAATTTTAAAAACCATAAAAACATAAATACTTTAATTTTACACAGTAGCTTAAAACACAATGAATAATCGTAACCCACAAATCATAAGTATTTCAAAGTGTTCAAACCCTAGTTTCATGATTTCACCATTCAACCCTTAATTTGGTTAATCAAAGTGTCTTACCAACCTTTTAAAACATAAAATCCTTAATTTATTTTAATTCTTTAAAAAGTCACAGTAGTTTAAATTCATGAAAATCCAAAATCATAAACACATAAAATAAAGAACCCTAAATGGAAACAATAGCTATAATTTGGATTTTTATTTACCTTATTCAATTCCATATTTGATCATGCTTGGTTTTATTTCTTATGCTTTAATTTATTTAAATTCAATGCTTGGTTTATTTTATTTATCATGGATGGACATTTACTTTTTATTGATATTTGGTACGTTTGATGAATGATTTATTTATTATGAATGATTATTTACTTTTATCAATTTATTTAGATTTCTAAATGTTGTAAGAGGTATGTTTCCACTTGGTGGGTACCTCATTAGTTAAATATCATGTAATTTAATTTGCTTTTCTATCATAGAACCAATGTAAAGGGCATGTTTCTACCTTTCGGTGGGTGTCCTATTTAGGCATGTGATGTAAGGACATGTTTCCATCTTCGGATGGGTGTCCATTTATTTGCTTTGTTTGGACATTGTTTTGATTTTTAATATACCGATGCTTTATTTTAATTATTGTGTATAATATGGATAATATTGTTATACTTAAGAATTTTATAATATTAAGACCTGTAAAGGAGGCCGGTTCCAATGAACCGGGAGTTGTGGGGGTGCTGGGCCATTTCTCACCTTCCCCACACGTACCCAACTTTCCGAACCCATTAAGGGGTTGGGGATTCCTTACGAATCGAGCCATCCACCCTTTTCTTTTTTCCCAGCCCATTCGGGTGGTGATTCCATTTTTTTCAGACTTAGGTCTGTGTTCTCTAAGGCACCGAGCCTAAACAGTACCGAAGTCGCAAGAACTATTCCACCGGGAGTAGGGCAAAAGTCCCCGCTCACACCTGCAGTATAGTTTTTGTACTGCTGGGAGTACCTTTTGGCATACTCACCATGATACCATTGACCTTTCTACTCTAATAAGATTGGGGGACCCAACCTATCTTCACGAATACAACTAGGACAGTGTTGTACTTACCACCATGTATGAGGAAAGTGGGTTGATTATCAGGGGAAAAATCCACTCTATTAGAGGAACACAAGTTTTTTGGGAGGTTTGCATCTTCACCCCCTTTCTTAATTTCATATGACTTTCGTACCGATCTTCATTAACTTCTATAGATATGGGCTTATGAATATAGACCTAATTTGGAATCTAGCCTAAGAAGTCCATAGTTGGAAAATTTTCCTGTAATCTAGACTTTAGAGGTATGCAGGCAATCTTCAATAATCTATAGGTGAAATGGTGTCCCTTTAATGTAAGGTTCATCCCCTTCAATCCCAATTATCTACACTAGGCTGCATTTTACTCTAACAGTTGAGTAGTCTTCTACTTGCCAAAGACCCAACAATATTATTTAGGCGAGCGTTTCATGCATCAAACATCCGTGAAAAGACTAGTTCCATGTGATCCACCTACAGACATCAAATTAGAGAGAAGTGCATCTGCTCACCTCACTACTACATTGGCCTCCTTGCTTCTAACTTCACCCTTCCTGAGTTAGACTACGAAGACTTCTATAAGTCTTCTTTGTGCCTTTTATCAAGGTCTACTTAAGTAACTAGTCTCAGCATATTTTCCCTTCTTCTTAGGCTTCTCACCCTCAGACTAGCACTATTGGGGCTAGGCAAGGCATATTTCATCACAAAAGGGCCAAAGTCTTGGCAAGTTCAGACTCTGAGTTCATTACTCCTCAGCCAGGTGGTCCTCTTTTCAACCCACAGTTAATATTCACTAGGACCCACCCTGTGCCTCCCGAAGGTGTTCCACCTTATTACTGTTTAGGAAATAGCATCTATATACTATTGATGATGATAGGATCAAAGTCAGGGCTCTTATACCTCCAATCCCGGTCTCTCCATTGTCGAACAACTGTCATGAGATAAGCTTTCCCGATTCTTTTTACTTTTTATGGCTTTCTTATTTTTGGATTCAAACTCATTTATTGTTTCCTTGCAGCGGCATGAAGAATGTGATCATACATATATGATGGCATGTGATTACAAGGCCTATTTGTCAACCACCCTAAGCCAGCTAGCTATTGAGCACGGAGGGAGACGTCAACGTGGTAGGAGATAGATTTCTTGCTTTTGCTGGTTTCTTGTTTATGTAGGATTTGATTGTATGCTTAATGATGCACTATGACACATGTGATGTTATGGATGATTGTTCTCAGATGATTTCCTTTCTAGTTTAGGTAGCATGAACCATACTATTATATTAAATCTTATTATGATACTTTTGCTCGTTTTGCCTCTTTTTGTAATATATATATATATTTATTTTATTATATTTATTATTATTATTATTATTATTATTATTGGACACACACCGTGCCATGTGCAGCATGTCTGTGCATTGCACGAACGTCGCTCAATACATGACCGTCCCAGCAAGATGCTAATAGGGTTCTCTTTTTATATTTAGTCTATTTTTTTTACTTTTGAAATTTTCACAATTTGTTTTTTCCTATGAATTTTTTAACTTTTTAAAAATGAACTGTGTCTTTATGGAGCCTTTTTTAGTAATTCTTTGTATCTATGGACCACCCATTTGGACAAAGTGGATAAAATTGACCTCGACATATATGGTATTGCACTACCTATTACTCTGAAGGTAGTGAAATTAGACAATGATTTTATTCAGACTTGCCTAAACTTTTGAGACCCTATGGGTCAGGTATTTAGATTTAGGGGTATGATGGAGGAGATGTGTCCTACTTTTGAGGAATTTAGTGTTATTTTAGGATATATCACTAAATTAGAACTGGCGACTCCTGAGCATTGTACTAGTTATTTAAATGCTTTTCAGCTATTGTTCAATTTGAGTGAGGCTGAGGCTTCACCCATGGTGAGGGATGATAAAGTGAATTTGTGTGCTCTTATTAATGAATTTTAGGTAGAAACTAAAGATAGAATGAGACAAAATCTACGTATAAGAGCTTTGGCATTCTATTTGACTAATTCTATTCAGAGGGGAGCCAGGCTAGGGTTTGATTGACTTGGTTCCACTGATTCTACAAATGGAGGACTCCCATTCTATTGTCGCACTTTTACTAGCTGAGACCATTATTAGCCTTGACAGGGTTTATATGGTCTAAGGAGGCTAGTTGTGACTCCTATTCTTCTTCAAGTCCAGATTTTTTTTTTTAACTTGCCTTACTGCTTTCAAATTTGGCTGAAGGATCATCTTCACATTGTAGCTATGCCATCCTGACTACCCTATTCTTCCTTTGCCTACTAGAACTTGGTCCTAATGAGGTTTTGTGGTACTACCCATGGTATTATATTTGCTCCTTCATGACTATGAGCTTCAGCAATAGGGTTGTTTGCTTGTTGGATTTTTCTATGTTTACATTCTACTAGGGGACCCCGATTCTCAGACAGATGGGCCATTCTCAAGGAGTCCCACCTAATGGGATAGCTCATACTCCTAGGGTCATCACCCCCTGCTTCTACCCAAGCAATTCTAAATGGATGGGCCTAAGGATTTCATGTGGTGAGGCTAATTGGGTTGACCGACACTATTAATGGGTGTAGGGGTTGGTTTATTACCATGGTTTGGCCTAGAGAGAAAGTTTGACAACTGGTTCTAATTAATGAGCTCTAGGTAGGGACTACTGATGAGACTGCCTAGTTTTTTAGGACTTACTTTTTTGTACAATGTTTAGGAAGACAACTTATTTTTTGATATTTTCTTCAATTTTAGGCCCTAGGTTGTAATGAGAAACCTTTATGAACATTATGGAATATATTTTATCACTTCATTTCCTTGCTTCTTTTTTTTCAATGTGTTGCATGGGATGTATGTTATATGATGATTTGGACCAAACCCAAAGAGGACTTCCTATGTATCTTTTTATTTTTGTTGCTATAATTTCTTCTTGAACTACCCTTTTGACTTTTCAACTCACCGAGCCATTTTTTAGAATCAGGTCCACGTAATTCTTTTACGAGCATGTTGATGTGATTTAGACAAGATATCTTTTGAGCTATTTCCATGTTTCATGGACTTGAAAACTCGATGTCATCCAAGCCTATGGGTATTGCAGCCCCTTCTGACAAGATTTTCTTGAGCAAGTATGGTCTTGTCCAGTTTAGTCTAAACTTCCCTTTGGGTTCATGCACTGAGGCCCTTATTTCTTTTAAAACCAATTGCCCTTCTTGTAATCCTCGATCTTTAACCCTCTTTTCATAATGCTAAGACATTTTTTGTTGGTATCCTTTCATCTTGTACAAGGCATCCATTATTTTCTCATCAATGGCATTTAGGTGATCATGGTAGGCCTTGACACATTCAACTTCATCGATTTGGCCTTCACATAGTATACAGACTGATAAAACCTCTACCTCTATTGGGAGAATTGCTTCCATTCCAAATATCAAGGAATAAGGAGTTACCCCAGTTGGAGTTCTAACCGAAGTCTTGTAAACCCAAAGAGTAAAAGGAAAATGCTCATGCCAATTTATGTCGCCTTGCATCATCTTTTTTAGGATATTTTTTATGGTTTTTTTGCCACTTCAATGGCCATATTAGTTTGATAAGTGGATGATTTGTGATGTTATATCTTGTATTTTGTCATTAGTTGAACCACCTCTTTTTGAAAGTGAGCCCCATTGTCTAAAATAACTTCAAAAGGAACTCCGTATCGACATATGATATTAGAGCGAATGAATAATCTATTACTTGGTGAAATAATCTATTACTACCAATATGAGAACAGAGTAAGAGGATGCTTCAACACACTTGGTCAAATAAATCTATTACTACCAATATGTATTCATGCCCATTAGACGACCTTGGAGTGATTTTTCTTATTGTATCAATTCCCCATGTTGCAAATAGCCAGGTGGTTATAGTAGGATGTAAAGAAACAAGAGGTTGCTTTTTAAGCTTGGCATATACTTTGCAGTTGTGACATGTCTTGAAAAGATTTGAGCAATCATCTCTCATGATGAGCCAATAATAACCCAAATTAGTGATTTTTCTTGCTAAAGCAATCCTATTCATGTGGGGACCCTATTCATTACCATGCACCCATTCCATTATCTATTATGCTTCAGATTCATCGACACATCTAAGATGGATATTATTCTAGGACCTTTTGCATAACACATCATCATTCAAAATGTACTAGCTTGCCAGCTATCTTAAAGTTCTTCAGTCTATTTTTAGGCTTGATCAGAGTACTCACCTTTGTGAATAAAATTGAAGATGTCCCATAACCATGGCTTTTAATCTGTCACTTGAACTGTAGCACAATATGCTGGCTGAGTCTTCACATCAATTGTGATGGGGAGGACTATCTTTTCTTCTCCCATATGGGTCATAGAAGCCAAGGTAGCCAAAGCAACAACAAATTAATTCCTCATTAGAGGTAAGTAATGGAATGAAATCTCCTCGAACTGTGATGGCGAATCTGTGCTATCGTAGTGTTACCACAAGTGCACGGGTTACGCAAGTAATAACGTAGTGAGTAAGATATCGTTCGACTGGGGATAAGATCAAGTACAAGTGCAAATTTCAACTATTGTTTAGTGAATCAATAGTTTGTGATGATTAAAGTAAAGGACGAATTACTTAATAAATTAAAGTAAAGAAAATTTGAATATTGTGCAACAAGAGTTGATGATGAAAATACTATCCAGATATTGAATCCCCTTAGCCATAAAAATATTTATGAATATCAATTCAATTAAATCAAATAATAGAGCTAAATTGGCATTCCTCTAAATTAGATTAAAACCTCTCTCGAATGAATTAATCCCTAATCACTAAGTAGAATGCTAGGAATCTCTTCTCAAGCATAATTAAATAGATCTTGCAATAAGAACAAGGAACTTTGAACCAAAGGTTCTTGTAAGTCCATCTCTAGCACTCCAATCAACCCTCAATCCTAATGAAAATTCTGTTCATATCAAGCTTTGTCAAGTCAATAATATGAAAATTGCAACCAATCAATACGCATGCTATTATCAATTGGAAATAAGAAATTAAGAATCAAAAAGATAAAATAACTCAATTAAATGATTTAATTTAATAAGAACTATTCAATCCATACAACAAGGCTAGGGTTCATCAATATCTAGATAGAAATAATTTGGCTCAAGTTCATAACTAGAAAACCAAAACAAAAGAAATAATTAAAAGAATTCAAACAACCCATAATGATCTATTTGTGTTTCTACACTTCAATCCTTGAATCTTGATTTAAATCTCGCATGAATTGGATCTTCTCCTTCACTCTTCACTGCAAAAAACTCTCTTTTTCTCAGGAAGTCGGCTCTAAAAAATAAAACTTCTATCCCTAATTCGCACTTTGGCTCAAATTTTATAGCCTATAAATTTTTGCCTGACACTCCCATTGACACGAGAGTGTCTACGGGCATGTCAACGGTGATGTTTCAAACTTTAATGACATGGGCAGGGACATGCCCATGTCCTTGGGCATGTCATTGCTACTGGAATGCTGAGTTAGGGACACGATCAAGGACAAGCTCGTGTCAGTGGCCTTGTCATAGCTTCTGTAAGGCAGGATCAATGGCATGTTCAATGACACACCCATGTCTCAGGAAGTGTCGAAGCATCTATAAAAGTAGTTGAATGATACAGCCATTGACACACCCATGTCACTGGGCATGTCAATTGAAGAATTTGCCCAAAATAGCTCCTTGTCTTTCATCTGTGATTTCAGCCTAAATAACCTTAAGGTTCCAACGTGTCAAATGTTCCTGGAATCAACCCTAATAAACACTTGAACAAACAAATTAAACTCAATTTGACAATAAATATATTAAGAAATAGGGGCAAAAATATCATCATTTATACACTTATCAAATTCCCCCACACTTGAGTTTTTGCTTGTCCTCAAGCAAACCAAATCACTATAACAGGTAGAAATGAATGATCCCTCTATATCCAAAGAAAATAAAATTTTTACAATACTTGAATTAGAAAACCCAACATTCTCAACCATAAACTAAATCTCAAGCATGATAGCTAATTTAAGAAGTTTCAAAACAAAAATCTAATAGATCTAAAATCTAAAAATTCAGAGTTAAAAAATTGAGCATAAAATTCCAAGAACTCAAAAGTCATGAACGGAGTAAGAAAGTGTAAATTTTCTCTTAAGTCCTTTGACCCCTTCGTAAAATGCATTGCCTGAAACTTTTTTTTTTCAAAAGGAACCTAGCTTGTTTGAATTGATACTAACTTTTTGATGTGAAGGTAAATATTTGTGATGCTGACCCCCGGTTACTCAGTTAGAATCACCATTCAAATGGCTACTAGCACTATTCATAATTCCAACTCATTCGTTTCAATTCAAGAGTTAAAATCAATAGAACAAGGATAAATTTTCAAAGCTCCTGAAAAATTATTTTAATTTATTTATTTATTATTTTTTATTCAAGTGAAGTGGTCAGGAACTTAAGATAATAAAGATGTCATACTAAGTTCGACTCAAGTATCTAAGGAATTGGGACAAGCTAAAAAATGTAACTAAGATTTTAAACTTCAGATGTGCAACTCTCATCAATCAACTAACTAATTCAAACTATCACACTTAGTCTTTAGCAATCAATTAAGAATACCGAGTCAACCTCAATAAGAAATTATCGTTCATTAAATCAACCATTAATTTAATAAAAAAGAGGAACCATTTCACTTCATATTATTATAGCAATCTAGTTTACTTGAACCCAAAAATAAAATCGAAGAAACTCAATGAGACAAATGCATCAAATGGAAAAAATAAAAACAAAAGCTCAATCTATAAAATAGACCTTTCCCCTACACTTAAGACACACATTTTCCCCAATGGGTGTAAAATAATAAAAAGAACAAAAGAGAGAGAGAACTACCCTGACATGTCCTGAATCGACATATATGAATATGGTTCCAAAAGCGTTGCGAAGTCGATTGAGCTACAGGACAAAAATGGACATATAGAATTATGAAGGTTTAAAGATATATATAAAAAATAATAATAATAAAAAGAAAGACAAAAATATGAAATTAAACCTATAGTCATCTAGAAGAAAATAAAAATAAAATAAAATAAGAGAAAAAAAATGAGCTAGTCGGTTTTGGGCTCGGCACTGGAATCATCACTAGCACCAGTATCATCACCGTTGACACTCGCATCATCACCATCACCGTCATTCAAAACATCAACATGGGGTACTGGAGGCTGGTACAGTGGAGGTGGTTTCTGCAAAGGGCTAAGTCCTTGAGATCTCCAAAACTCGAGCATGGACTGCTCGAGCCATTGCCTCCTCAATATCTCGTGTTCTAGTTATGCTTGGAAGGATGAGTAGTATTGCTCCAAGGAACATTGGATCTGATCCTGCTGAGTCAATAATTTATTCTGGTTCAGCTCGATGTTCCCAATTTTTCCTTTTATCCTGCATATCTAACTTTCAATCTCAGTTGCTTTCCGGTCATCATCCCACTCAACTTTCATAGAATGACACCAATCTCTGAAGGTGGGGGCTGGAGTAAAAGATGGGCCAGCTGAGGAAGAAGGTCCAGCAGTGATGGACGGGCCAAGGACGTCTGTCGGTGGAGGTATGTCTGTAGTGGGAGCAGAAGGAACTGGCTTAGAGTTAGTAGGAAAAACTAGCTCAAAGTCCATAGATGGTGCCTGTAGCTACACCACCTTCTCCCAGTTCAACCGTTTCAAAGTGTCCATGCCCAAAAGTTTGGGGAGCCTGTAATATCCTCATGTATGCCCTAGAAGTTTTGATTATGTTGTTGTTGTTGTTGTTTTAAATTGGATTGAAAGTATATGTTGTGTGATAAGAAAAGAAATTGGAAAGTGAATGCTTATGTATATGTGTTTTGGGAAAGAAAAGAGGGTTTAGAGATAAGTGTATATGTTGGTTATATGTTAATATATGCAACATATAAATTGGTCAAATGAAGAGTCAATGCAAGAGGATATTTTTGTGTGACATATGAAAGTACATAAATGGGCATATAAGAGACAAGAGGTTAGTTAAATGGATGAAGGGTGTTTTAGTAATTGCTTGAATTGAAACACTTGGTGGAGATTAAAAGAAGAGTTGACTTTGTTTCTTGTGGTTCATTTCTTCTTCTTTCTCCATTTGGCCGGCTCCTCCATAGACAAAGGAAAGCAAGAGACAAAGAGAAGATCTTGAAGAGTTAAGCTCAAATTGAAGGAAGATTGAAGTGATCAAGTTGGAGATTTGTGGAATTCAACAACTTTAGTAAGTACTCTTTTGATCTCTTTGCTTATTTGAATGATATTTGGTTTTGATAGATGATTTTAAGAGTGAGTTGTTTGTTTGTGAGATGATTAGAAGTGTTTGGTCGATTTGATGATGGATTTTAAGGATAAGTTAAAGCAAAGAGTAAGTTGATTGGAGGAGATGATGTTGTGTTGTGTTTAGGGTTTTGAGATGATTTGGTGTTTTGTGTTTGATGTGTGTTTTGGTTTGTTTTTGGTGTTGTTGCAAGTTTAAGATGGTTTTTGGGTATGTTTTGTGAAGATTGTTTGAAGAGGATGTTGGTGAATAGAAGTGTGTTGTTGAGCGTTTGGTTGTTTTGGCCGGATTTTGAAATTGTGGCCGGACACGCCCATGTGCACGTTCAGGGTTTTTAGGCGTGTCAATTGTGTTGGAGGCAGTAGGTTTGACACGACCAGTAACAAGCCCGTGTTATTGAGCGTGTCATAGCTACTGTGAGAATGGAGAAATTACACGGCCAAGAGCACGCTCACTTTGTTGGACGTGTTGTTAATTTTGGAGAGGCAGAAGGTATTACACGCCCAGTGACACGCCCATGGTTCTGAGCGTGTAAAAGCTTCTGTGTTGTGGAGTTAAGGCACGGTCAGGGACACGCCCGTGTGGTTGAGCGTGTCATGTTTAGGGTTGCCCTAATTAACTCTTAATTGGATTATCTCTTGTGTATTCCTAAGCAAGTGTATGCTATTACTTTTGATTTAGGTCTTGAAGAAAGTGATTGATCATTGATATAAGAGGTTAAAGAATCTTGGACAAGGAAGTGTTAGGAGTTGTATGAATTGTTAGTGAGGTAAGTACAAATCTTATATTATTGCATTGTTGCATATGATGTTGAGATTGATCATAAATATGATGATAATGGTAATGTATATGATACTATGTGAACAATGTGATATTTCATGTATTGTGACTCATGTGGTGAGTAATGTGTTTTGTTATGTTTATATCAATAATGCTATATGTATAATGTGATGGAATATAATGCCATTGTGATTGGCTATGGTAACTTATATGTGATATGAGGCCATTGTTATTGGCTATGATGAGAGTTGAGAATGGAAATGATAATTAAATAATAAATGATTTGTGTGGCTAATGTGTTATTCCATTTTCAGAGTTTGTTGTTGATGGCATGCCTAATAAGTGTAACAATCTCTTGAAGTTAGGTTGGATTGAATCCTTGAAGCCTAATTGAGATGTTACCACCCTTGGAGCTAGGTTGGGTTGGTTCTTGAAGCCAAGTTGGGTTGATGCTTAGCATGCTTTGCTCCCCTTGAAGCTTGGTTGAACCTAATCCTTGAAGCCTAGTTGGGTATATGATATTGATAAATGTGATAACAAAACCAAAGCATTAACTCTGAAAATTGAATGACATATTAGTGTGTTTTGGGCCCATGCTTGTCTTTGTTTAATGAGATTCATGAATGATAACATGATTGATAAATGAGGAATATGGAAGGATGCTGAAATGTGATATGCTTATATGATTATGATTGGTGAAATTCAAAGATGTTAGCTTCTCATTTATGTTGTGTGTTTATTAATAATATGTATGGCATTGTATTGCATTGAAGCATATCTTTAGCATGATTTGTCTTACTAAGCCGTTGGCTTAGCACGATAGTGTTAATCGCGCAGGTGATAGAGTTGAACCAGAGAGTTCATCGAGACCGAGTGAGAGTAGACCTTGAAGAGTTGATTTTGGGAACTTAAAGATCAGAAGAGATTTGCCAATCATGTACTACTTCTTTATATTTTGTAAAGTAGTGTTTATAATGTAATTATATGCACATTTGTAAATATGGATTTAAATGTTTCAATTATGCAAATATTTTATAAATTCCGCTGCGTATTAACTAAATGTATCTATATATCTATTTTGTTTTGTATTACAAGTAACTACCTATTTTTCTATAATGTATACAATTGAAAGATTATGGTATCGTTTAAAATGTTTTGAATGTTAAGAAAATCCGTAGCATCCCTATGTTTAGTGCATGTATACTACATTGTGGTGTTTGTAGTGTGCATGTATTGAATGTGGGGGTGTTACAATTGTTTTGGTATCAGAGCCTAGGTTTGAGATTCTCAACCTAGGTAAAATGTAAGAAAAATAATATTTTTTTTACTTAAAAAGTGAGTTTTTGAATAACATATATGTTTGGGATTGCAATCTCTGATCTTTAATAAGATGTAATCTACTGTGTTTGCAGACTTAGGTTGTGATGGATCCTCATTCGCGTCAGTCAGTTGAGGGAAGTGCGAAGAGTGTTGCTCCTGAGGATGGAGCTAGAATTGATAGTGCTGGAGAGGCACCTGTTTCGGTGTCGGGGAGACCAGCTGGTGAGGAGATTCCACCAGTTTGGCTTAGGCATGTGGTAGAGGCTTTGAGGCAAGCACCAGTGCAATCACAGCCACCACCCCCTCAGCCTTTGGTATCTGTGAGGCACTATGACAAACTGAGAAAGTATGGAGCTAAAGATTTTATAGGTACTACTGATCCAGCAGTGGCTGAGCAGTGGTTAGACAAAGTACAGAGAATATTTGTTCAGTTGCAAGCCACTCCAGAGGAAAAGTTTGATTATGCAAGATCCTTGTTGCAGAAGGATGCATATAGTTGGTGGAAGAAAGTGCCCCATTCTATGGATGATCCACCTACCTTATCCTATGCAGATTTTCTGAGAGAGTTTGAATTGAAGTATACTCCAAGGGAGTATAAAGATGGGAAGAAAAGAGAGTTTCTAGATTTGAAGCAAGATCACCGGACTGTAACTGAATATGAGGTTGAGTTTATTCGATTAAGTCAGTATGCTGGGGGCATAATATTAGATGATATAGATAGATGTAGGAGATTTGATGAGGGATTGAGGCCCTTTATCATGTGTCTGGTAGCTGGATCCAGATATCATGATTTTTCTCAGCTTGTGGCAGAGGCTCGGAGTGTGGAGCGAGCTCAGGGTATTGCAGCTGCTTCAGAGGAAGAGGTTAGGGTTAGGAGGCCCCAGTTTGAGGCAGGGTCTTCTTCTACAAAGAGAGGTAAAAGTAGCTTTGTTCCTCGGATTAGTAGAAGTCAGAGAATAGCTGGTAGGTTAGTGCAGTTCCAGAGACAGAGATTTAGACCTACAGCTTCAGTGGCGAGTGCTCCGACCCCAGTGACTCATAGATCCACCCCACCCATCTGCATTCATTGTGGTAGGCCACATGGAGGTCCTTGTTGGAAGGCTGGTGTAGCAGGGGTTTGCTTCAGATGTGGATCCCCTGATCACTTTGTGAGAGATTGTCCTGAGAGGCAAGAGCAGATGTCAGTTGATACTGCAGCTTCTCGACCTAATGTGAGGGGAGGTCGAGGAGGCAGAGGTGTTAGCAGAGGGGGCAGACCGGGGTTCAGTTCTAGAGGAGGTGCTACATCCAGGGAGAGTAGACCAGAGGAGGTTGGATCTTCCCAGAGGATGTATGTTATGCAGAGGCAGCCAGATGCTTCGGCAGTCATAGCTTGTACTTTTTCTTTATTTGATATTCTAGTACTTGCTTTGATTGATCCGGGTTCCACACATTCATATATTAGTGCATCTGTTTTGCCTGTGTCTGATTTGCATGCTGAATCCCTAGGGTTTGATGTTTTGGTAACAAATCCGTTAGGGCATAGTGTGATTGTTAGTAAAGTGCACAAAGATAGTGCAGTAGTGGTGCAGGGTGAGGAGTTCCTTGGGGATTTGATTGAGATGCCATTTAAGGAATATGATGTGATTTTGGGCATGGACTGGCTATCTCGACATGGAGCTGTGGTGGATTGTAAAAAGAAAATTGTTTCTTTGAGAACTGGTGATGGTAGAGAAGTGATAGTATCTAATGAGCAGGAGCAACTAGCATCTTTGTTTGTTTCAGCTGTTGCAGCCAGGAGATTGATTAGAAAAGGGTGTGAAGCCTATCTTGCTCATGTGATAGATACTAGAGTAAGAGGTTCTCCTATTGATAGCATTGCTACAGTTGCTGAGTTCCCAGATGTATTTCCAGAGGAATTGCCAGGATTGCCTCCTGAGAGAGAAGTGGAGTTTGGTATTGAATTGTTGTCTGGTACCACTCCTATCTCTATTACTCCGTATAGAATGGCACCAGCAGAATTGAGGGAGTTGAAAGTGCAATTACAGGAGTTGTTGGATAAAGGATTTATTCGCCCCAGTGTTTCTCCTTGGGGAGCTCCTGTACTATTTGTGAAGAAGAAGGATGGTACTATGAGATTGTGCATCGATTATAGGCAATTGAACAAGGTGACTATTAAAAATAAATATCCTTTGCCTAGAATTGATGATCTCTTTGATCAATTGAAGGGAGCGTCAGTGTTTTCTAAAATTGATTTGAGATCTGGGTACCATCAGCTGAGAGTCAGAGCTGAAGATGTTCCGAAGACAGCTTTCCGGACCAGGTATGGGCATTATGAATTTCTAGTTATGCCTTTCGGTCTGACGAATGCACCTGCAACTTTTATGGATTTGATGAATAGGGTGTTTAGGCCCTATCTGGATCAGTTTGTAGTGGTCTTCATTGATGATATTCTGGTGTATTCACGAAATAAAGAGGAACATGACAAGCATTTGCGGATTGTGCTGCAGATTTTGAGAGAGAAGCAGTTGTTTGCCAAATTGTCGAAGTGTGAGTTCTGGTTGGATCAAGTCGCTTTTCTCGGACATATTGTTTCAGCAGAAGGCATTAGAGTTGATCCAAGTAAAGTTGAAGCTATTTTGAATTGGAGTCCACCAAGGTCTGTGACTGAAGTTAGAAGTTTTCTGGGTTTGGCAGGCTATTACCGACGGTTTGTGAAAGGATTTTCTTTGATAGCTACTCCACTCACCAGATTGCTTCGTAAGGGAGTGAGATTTGTGTGGACGGATCAGTGTCAGGCTAGCTTTGAGCAGTTGAGAGATATGCTGACTCAAGCGCCTGTTCTTACTTTACCTGTTGAAGGCAAACCATATGTGATTTTCAGTGATGCTTCACATAGTGGTTTGGGTTGTGTGCTTATGTAGGAAGGTAAAGTTATAGCTTATGCATCTAGACAGTTGAAACCGCATGAGCTTAACTATCCAACCCATGATTTGGAATTGGCAGCCATTGTGTTTGCATTAAAGATTTGGCGCCACTATCTATTTGGGGAGAAATGCTTCATCTATACTGATCACAAGAGTTTGAAGTATTTGGGGGTTCAGAAGGAGCTCAATCTTCGACAGAGGAGATGGTTGGAATTGATTAAAGACTACGACTGCTTGATTGATTATCATCCAGGTAAAGCAAATGTTGTTGCTGATGCCTTGAGTCGGAAGTCTTTAGCTAGTTTAACTTTTTACTCGCTCTCGTTGCTTGTTGAGTTGAGAGCATTGTGTGCTAGTTTTACATCTTGTGATGATGGTGCATTGTTAGCACAGTTGCATTTAAAACCAGTTTTATTGGATCAGATCAAAGAGGCTCAGTTGGCTGATAAGAAGATTCAGAAGATTATTTCAGATTGTCAGAATGGAAAGAGTAGAGATTTTGTTGTGAAAAGTGATGGAAGCCTCTGGTTTAAGAACAGATTGTGTGTACCAGATGATGCTGATATGAAAAGGATCATTTTGGAAGAAGCACATCAGTCAGTATTTGCTATGCATCCGGGCAATACCAAGATGTATCATGATTTGAGACAGCATTACTGGTGGTTTGGTTTGAAGAGAGACATTGCTGAGTTTGTATCGAATGTCTCACATGTCAGAAGGTAAAAGTTGAGCATCAAGTTCCAACCGGGTTGCTTCAACCGTTGTCAGTGCCTGAATGGAAGTGGGAAAGAGTGACAATGGATTTTGTGTCTGGTTTGCCATTGACACAAAGGAAGCATGATGCCATTTGGGTAATTGTGGATAGATTGACTAAGACAGCTCATTTCCTTCCAGTTCGGATGGATTACTCTTTGGAGAGGTTGGTTGAGCTGTATATTAGTGAGATTGTGAAGTTGCATGGGGTTCCAACTTCTTTAGTGTCCGATCGAGGTCCCAGGTTTACTTCAAGATTTTGGAAGACTTTGCATAGTGCTTTGGGTTCTCGACTGCATTTCAGTACTGCTTTTCATCCACAGACAGATGGACAGTCAGAGAGGGTGATACAGATTATTGAAGATATGTTGAGAAGCTATGTCATCGATTTCTCTGGAAGTTGGGATAGATTCTTACCACTTGTGGAGTTTGCTTATAACAACAGTCACCAATCTAGCATTGGTATGGCACCGTTTGAAGCGTTGTATGGTAGACGGTGTAGGACACCTCTTTGTTGGAATGAACTTGGGGAAAGTAAGTTAATTGGACCTGATTTAATTCAAGAAACTGAAGAGAAAGTGAAAATGATTCGAGGGAGGTTGAAGGCAGCTTCAGACCGACAGAAGTCTTATGCAGATCTGAAAAGGAGAGATATTGAGTTTAATGTGGGAGATAAGGTATTTTTGAAAGTGTCTCCTTGGAAGAAGATCTTGAGATTTGGTCGGAAAGGAAAATTGAGTCCTCATTTCATTGGACCGTATGAAGTTCTAGAAAGGATTGGGCCAGTTGCTTATCGACTTGCTTTGCCACCTGAGTTGGATCATATTCATAATGTATTTCATGTTTCTATGTTGAGGAAGTATAGGTCGGATCCATCTCATGTGTTGCCAATTGAATCTATCGAAGTGAGTCCAGATTTGACATTTGAAGAGGAACCAGTTGCTATCTTGGCACGTGATGTGAAAGAATTGAGAAACAAGAGAGTGCCATTGGTGAAGGTTCTATGGAAAAATCATGCAAAGGAAGAGGCAACTTGGGAGAGTGAACAAGCAATGCGAGAACAGTACCCTCAGTTGTTTCAGACTTGATATCAGGTAATTTCGAGGATGAAATTTTTTTAGAGGGGGAGAATTGTAATATCCTCATGTATGCCCTAGAAGTTTTGATTATGTTGTTGTTGTTGTTGTTGTTTTAAATTGGATTGAAAGTATATGTTGTGTGATAAGAAAAGAAATTGGAAAGTGAATGCTTATGTATATGTGTTTTGGGAAAGAAAAGAGGGTTTAGAGATAAGTGTATATGTTGTTTATATGTTAATATATGCAACATATAAATTGGTCAAATGAAGAGTCAATGCAAGAGGATATTTTTGTGTGACATATGAAAGTACATAAATGGGCATATAAGAGACAAGAGGTTAGTTAAATGGATGAAGGGTGTTTTGGTAATTGCTTGAATTGAAACACTTGGTGGAGATTAAAAGAAGAGTTGACTTTGTTTCTTGTGGTTCATTTCTTCTTCTTTCTCCATTTGGCCGGCTCCTCCATAGACAAAGGAAAGCAAGAGACAAAGAGAAGATCTTGAAGAGTTAAGCTCAAATTGAAGGAAGATTGAAGTGATCAAGTTGGAGATTTGTGGAATTCAACAACTTTGGTAAGTACTCTTTTGATCTCTTTGCTTATTTGAATGATATTTGGTTTTGATAGATGATTTTAAGAGTGAGTTGTTTGATTGTGAGATGATTAGAAGTGTTTGGTCGATTTGATGATGGATTTTAAGGATAAGTTAAAGGAAAGAGTAAGTTGATTGGAGGAGATGATGTTGTGTTGTGTTTAGGGTTTTGAGATGATTTGGTGTTTTGTGTTTGATGTGTGTTTTGGTTTGTTTTTGGTGTTGTTGCAAGTTTAAGATGGTTTTTGGGTATGTTTTGTGAAGATTGTTTGAAGAGGATGTTGGTGAATAGAAGTGTGTTGTTGAGTGTTTGGTTGTTTTGGCCGGATTTTGAAATTGTGGCCGGACACGCCCATGTGCACGTTCAGGGTTTTTAGGCGTGTCAATTGTGTTGGAGGCAGTAGGTTTGACACGACCAGTAACACGCCAGTGTTATTGAGCGTGTCATAGCTACCGTGAGAATGGAGAAATTACACGGCCAAGAGCACGCTCACTTTGTTGGACGTGTTGTTAATTTTGGAGAGGCAGAAGGTATTACACGCCCAGTGACACGCCCGTGGTTCTGAGCGTGTAAAAGCTTCTGTGTTGTGGAGTTAAGGCACGGTCAGGGACACGCCCGTGTGGTTGAGCGTGTCATGTTTAGGGTTGCCCTAATTAACTCTTAATTGGATTATCTCTTGTGTATTCCTAAGCAAGTATATGCTATTACTTTTGATTTAGGTCTTGAAGAAAGTGATTGATCATTGATCTAAGAGGTTAAAGAATCTTGGACAAGGAAGTGTTAGGAGTTGTATGAATTGTTAGTGAGGTAAGTACAAATCTTATATTATTGCATTGTTGCATATGATGTTGAGATTGATCATAAATATGATGATAATGGTAATGTATATGATACTATGTGAACAATGTGATATTTCATGTATTGTGACTCATGTGATGAGTAATGTGTTTTGTTATGTTTATATCAATAATGCTATATGTATAATGTGATGGAATATAATGCCATTGTGATTGGCTATGGTAACTTATATGTGATATGAGGCCATTGTTATTGGCTATGATGAGAGTTGAGAATGGAAATGATAATTAAATAATAAATGATTTGTGTGGCTAATGTGTTATTCCATTTTCAGAGTTTGTTGTTGGTGGCATGCCTAATAAGTGTAACAATCTCTTGAAGTTAGGTTGGATTGAATCCTTGAAGCCTAATTGAGATGTTACCACCCTTGAAGCTAGGTTGGGTTGGTTCTTGAAGCCAAGTTGGGTTGATGCTTAGCATGCTTTGCTCCCCTTGAAGCTTGGTTGAACCTAATCCTTGAAGCCTAGTTGGGTATATGATATTGATAAATGTGATAACAAAACCAAAGCATTAACTCTGAAAATTGAATGACATATTAGTGTGTTTTGGGCCCATGCTTGTCTTTGTTTAATGAGATTCATGAATGATAACATGATTGATAAATGAGGAATATGGAAGGATGCTGAAATGTGATATGCTTATATGATTATGATTGGTGAAATTCAAAGATGTTAGCTTCTCATTTATGTTGTGTGTTTATTAATAATATGTATGGCATTGTATTGCATTGAAGCATATCTTTAGCATGATTTGTCTTACTAAGCCGTTGGGTTAGCGCGATAGTGTTAATCGCGCAGGTGATAGAGTTGAACCCGAGAGTTCATCGAGACCGAGTGAGAGTAGACCTTGAAGAGTTGATTTTGGGAACTTAAAGATCAGAAGAGATTTGCCAATCATGTACTACTTCTTTATATTTTGTAAAGTAGTATTTATAATGTAATTATATGCACATTTGTAAATATGGATTTAAATGTTTCAATTATGCAAATATTTTATAAATTCCGCTGCATATTAACTAAATGTATCTATATATCTATTTTGTTTTGTATTACAAGTAACTACCTATTTTTCTATAATGTATACAATTGAAAGATTATGGTATCGTTTAAAATGTTTTGAATGTTAAGAAAATCCGTAGCATCCCTATGTTTAGTGCATGTATACTACATTGTGGTGTTTGTAGTGTGCATGTATTGAATGTGGGGGTGTTACAGAGCCCATCCAAACTCATTGGGAGACATCCATCCAACACTCCCAAATTGTGATCCAGTCTCGTGGCATACATGCCACCATTCAAGTTACTCGGTGCCCCTTTCTTGGATGATAGCATGAACTACGTTGCATCAGATCTTTTGGACCATGCAGTTTAAGAAGAATAGCACCCTCAAGCCAATAACCCTCGCACTGCTAAGTCAAGTCGCAATGGTATGAACCAATAGATTATGTACTACTTGATAAGAAAATGACTCAAAATTTGATGCCTTGGATACCTTCGGTTGATACTTGGCTGCATTCGATGTAAACATGCTCCAAACCCTTGGAGGAATGACATCATACTCTGCAAAGTCTACCTCGGAGTTGAGATACTCTATGGTCTGCACCTCCTCTGCAGTAAATAAACCCAAATGCACGCCAATTCTGTTGATGTTCATGTGGAATCCCTAACCACCCAACCAGAACTTCATCATCAGCTTGATAATGGAGAGCTTGTTTTTATCGAACTGAAAAGTGTAGAAGAACTCCAAGGTTAACTCTATGTATGAAAGCTCATCAATGGAGAATAGTTGCTCCCATCCCAGTTGGTTTATCAAATCCTGGATCTCGATCAATATGTTGGCTTGCTCCATGGCACTCCAATCCAAAACCCTAGGTGGCGACCAATCATTGTTCCCTAACAGTTCAAACCATTTTCGTTCCTTAGAAGTTGAGAATCAAAGGCACTTATGACTGGCCATAAATTTTGAGATTGGATGTGTAGAGAGTCAGATTGAGCTACCTTCACCTCTAGCCCGTTTAGTTGGTAATTTAGACTGCACTTGTTTGTGAGACCTATTATCTGCAAAATAAACAAGAATAGCCTAAAAAACAAAGTACACCATATAATCTAGGAATAGCAACACAATAAACTAAACCAATTAAACCAACAATAGCAATGCATTATCAAAAAATAAAAGCAATGAAACTAAACCAATAAGAGCAATGAACCAATTTTCAACAAGGGAAATTTTTGAAATCCACATAATAATAAATCTCCATAACAGGCATCGCTCCAATTCAATATCGCCATAGTCCAATGCAATAAAATAAAGGATTTCAACTCATTATGCATAAACAATTAATAAGTGTGCCAATATATGCAACTCAATTCTGGCCATAGAATCCTCAAAAACACAATGAGTAAATCACAAGACATCCATAAAACTAGGGTCAAAACTCAAAATCCCTAGAAACTGGCTATGGTGAATAAACAAATCCAAAACAAAGTAAAATAGAGTCTCTAAGAATCCAACAAAATAAAGCAAATCCAATAATCAATAAATCTCAAAGAATCTCTAATCAAATCGCAAGAAATATAGTGTTGAAATCGCAAGAAATCACAATAAGCAAAATAAATTTTCAAAAGTTATGAGTGTGTACCAGAATAGCATGAAGAATGTGATAAAATCTAAGGAAAATGATTAAATCCCCTCTAAATCATGAAATAGGAGTCAAAATCCCCTCCAGGATGAATGGGTGTGTGATTTTGAGTGTGTGAGTGTGAAAATTTGAGAGAAAATCAACAAAGAGTGAGAGAGGAGAGAGGAAATTATGTTTAATTCAAAATTATGTAGCACTTAAAAACATGCTTACACGCCCACAAACACGGTTGTGTCTATAGGCATGTCATAACTACTGCCTCTAAACTATTACGACACGCTCATGGACACGGGAGTGTCAATGCTGCTGTGACTTAAATAAATTAACATGGCCAGTGAGATGGGCGTGTCTCTGGGCATGTTGTGGCTACTGTGAATCTCAAATTTAACCAACATGACAAGACCATAGACACGGGCATGTCAATGGGAGTGTTGTAGCTACTGTGGTGCCATTTAAATGACACATCCAGTGACACGGGTGTCTCCCTGGTCGTGTCATAGCTACTGTCTCTGAAAATAAATGACATGCTCACTGACACGGGCATGTCTCTAAATCAAGCTCAAGTTACCCCCTCAAAAGAAAATTTTCCTCTACATATTCAAGTGAACTCAAAACAACACACCACCAACCAATGATAGAAGAATTAAAAATCAACAAAAAAAACTAAAAACATGAAAATTAAAGAAACAATATCAAAAAACAAATAAAATAGTGGGTTGTCTCCCACCCAGCACTTCTTTAACATCGTATTAGTTGGACGTTCAAGATTAGTTCATCCTTAGTCTTGAAGGTATAAAACCTCATTCAATTCATTCAAGTCTCCCCCTAAATATAGTTTAAGTCTTTTCCCACTAACCTTAAAATTCCCTTTTTTGGTTGAGTAATTTTGATTGTCCCATAGGGAAAAACTTCTTTGACCATAAACGAACCAGACCATCTTGATTTTAACTTACCTGGAAAAAGTTGAAGCCTTGAATTGTACATTAATACTTGATTTCCATCTTTGAACTCTTTTTGTTCCTTAATGTGAGCATCATGTCATCTCTTAGTCCACTCCTTATACATCCTTGCATTGTCATAAGCTTGTAATCTCCATTCATCCAGCTCATTGATCTGTAATTTCCTTCTTTCACCTGCACTAGCTAGATCAAGGTTAATTTGTTTTATAGCCCAATAAGCATTATGTTCAATTTTCACAGGTAAATGACAAGCCTTTCCATATACTAGCCTAAATGGCATATTACCCAGTGGAGTTTTGAATGCAATCCTAAAGGCCCATAGAGCATTGTCTAAGTTCTCAGATCAATCCTTTTAAGGTTTCTCTATAGTTTTTTCAAGAATCCTTTTCATTTCTCCATTTGTGTTCTCAACTTGGCCACTAGTTTGGGGATGGTAAGGAATAGAAAACCTATGTGTAACACCTAGCCTTTTGAAAGCTTTCTCAAGCTGAGCGTTACAAAAGTGAGTACCCCTATCACTTATGATTGCTTTTGGTGTACCAAATTGAGAAAATAACTTTTTCAAAAACCTCATCACTACCCTGGCATCATTCGTTGCTAAAGCTTGGGCTTCAGGTCATTTAGAGACATAGTCTATAGCTATGAGAATATATTTGTTACTAAAAGAACTAGGAAATGGTCCCATAAAGTCAATCCCCCATACATCAAAGACTTCACACAATAGAATTTCATTTTGGGGCATCTCATCACGAGATGAGATGTTTCCAGTTCTTTGACAATGATCACAAAATTTCAAAAAATCATAGCTATCCCTAAACAAAGTGGGCCAATAAAATCCTAATTCTAGCACCTTTTGAGCAGTCCTATTGGCTCCCATATGACCACCAGCTGGTCCAGCATGACAATGATGAAGAATATTCATCATTTCAGGCCATGCCACGCAACGTCAGATCATGTGGTCTTTACATAACCTAAACAAGAAAGGATCCTCCCAAAAGTAATTTTTCAAGTCAGAAAATAATTTCTTCTTTTCTTGATAAGTCATATCTTTAGGGAGTTCCCTAGCAGCCAAGTAATTAGCAAAATCTGCAAACCAAGATACTTTAAAATTTGAACCACTTACCTCATTTACCATTGCATAAAGCTGCTCATTTGGGAAATGGTCATCAATATTCCCTTCTTCAAACTTCTCTAAGTTTGGGTTTTCCAAGTGAGAAAGGTGATCTACTGCCAGATTTTTAGCCCCCTTTTTATCTTGAATCTTCAAATCAAATTCCTACAATAACAAAACCCAATGAATTAGCCTAGGCTTTGTATCTGTTTTGGAAAATAAATACCTCAAAGCCAAGTGGTTCGTATACACAATCACTTTGGACAAGATCAGATATGATCTAAACTTGTCAAAAGCAAAAACCACATCTAGAAGTTCTTTTTCTGTAGTTATGTAATTGGCCTGGGTTGCATTTAGTTTCTTGCTTGCATAATAGATGGGCTAAAATTCTTCTCTTTACATTGACCCAAAACTACCCCCCATTGCAATATCACTTGCATCACACATTAGTTCGAATGGTAAATTCCAATTGGGAGCCACCATGATTGAAGCATGGGTCAATTTCTCCTTAAGAGTTGTGAAAGACTTAAACATTCTTTGTCAAACACAAAATCAACATCCTTTTCAAGGAGTCTTGTAAGAGGATGAGCTATCTTAGAAAAGTCATGTAGAAACCTTCGATAGAAGCCTGCATATCATAAAAAGCTTCTGATGGCCTTGACTGATGTGGGGGTGGTAGTTTTTCAATGGTTTCCACCTTAGCCCGGTCCACCTCAATACCCTTGCTTGAAATCTTATGTCCCAACATGATTCCTTCTTGAACCATGAAATGACATTTTTTCCAATTAAGTACCAGATTTGTTTCCTCACATCTTATCAAGACCCTCTTAAGGTTTTCCAAACATCCTTTGAATGAGCTTCCATAAATCGAGAAATTATACATGAACACCTCTATAATATCCTCAATAAGCTCATCAAAGATTGCCACCATGCACCGTTGAAAATTTGCAGGTGCGTTGCATGATCTAAATGTCATCCTTCGATAAGTGAATGTCCCAATGGATAGGTGAATATAGTTTTCTCTTGGTCTTCTAAGGCAATAGGAATTTGGAAGTAGTCTGAAAGGCCATCCAAAAAGCAGTAGTACTCATGCCCGGACAATCTCTCCAACATCTAATCAATAAAGAGCAAAGAAAAATGGTCCTTCCTAGTTGCATCATTCAACTTCTGATAGTCGATGTAAACCCTCCAACTGGCAACTGTTCTTGTTGGAATTAGCTCATTATTTTCATTGGGAACCACCACCGTCCCTCCTTTCTTTGGTACTACCTGAACCGGGCTCACCCAAGAGCTATCCGAAATCGGATATATAATTTCCGCATCAAGTAGCTTGATTGCTTTAGCTTTAACTACTTCTTTCCTCTTAGGTTTTAGTCTTCATTGTGCTTGCACCACTGGCTTGAATTCATCCTCCAGCAGTTTTTTAGGAGTGCAATAGGATGGACTAATACCTTTGATGTCTACTATCTTTCAAGCTATAACTTTCTTATGCTTTTGTAGCAACCCGATGAGTTTTACCTTCTGCTCAGAAGATAGGTGGGAACACAAAATAATTGGCAATTTATTCTCCTCTCCCAGGAATCCATACTCAAGATGATCCGGAAGGATCTTAAGTTATAAATTGGGTGGATCAATCACAGATGGTCGCGGCTTCTGTTCTTTTGGCATTTCAATGGTTTCATACGCCTGACTCCTAAATGATTTGCTTGCTTCAAGATAAGCAAGCTGCTCTAGTGCTTCCTGATCCTTAACATTATCCTGCAATAAACACAACTCAAGGGGATCCTTGGAAACAATGTTAATAACACAATTTAAGGTTTTATGCTCAATGATATCATTGCGTGAATCCACCTCATTAAGTGTAAGTGGGTGCTTCATAACATAATATATATTTAAAATAACTTTCTCGCTTCTCACTCTTAAGGTCAATGTGTCGTCATGGACATCGATAAGGGCACGGGCTGTATTCAAAAATGGCCTACCAAGGATAAGTGAAACATCTGCATCCTCGTCTATATCAATGACAACAAAATCATTGGGGAAAATAAAATCCCCGACTTTTACCAACACATCCTCTATAATACCATGAGGGTGAATTACTGACTTATCAGCAAGTTGAATGGTCATGAGTGTTGGTTTAGGTTCTCTAAAACCTAGCTCTTTAAACATCTTATAGGGCATAACATTTATGCTAGCCCCTAAATTAGCCAATGCACTTTGAACTTCAAGATTACCTATCAAACATGGAATAGTAAAACTATCAGGATCTTTTAATTTCTTAGGCAACCTCTTCTGCAAAATTGCTGAACTCTTTTTTTGACAATTGCACCAAGGATACTTCCTCAAGTTTCCTTTTATTAGAAAGGATATCTTTCAAAATTTTGGCATATTTGGTCACATGCGATAAAGCTTTAGCAAATGGAATATTAATGTGCAGTTGTTTAAAGAGTTCAAGAAACTTACCAAACTGAGTATTCATCTTGTCCTTGTTCAAACTTGTTGGATATGACACTCGAGGTCGGTATTCCTTCACTATTGGACTGGGTTCTTGTGGTTGATTCCCTTTCTCAATTTCCACTACAGCCTTCTCACCCAAAGCGATAGTAGGGTTATCTTCTTCTTCTTATGTCTCAACCTCTTTTGCTTGTGACTCAACCTCTTTTTCAACCACACCACCCTTATTTTCCTTTCCACTCCTTAGAGTAATTGTCTTCAGCTGCTCCATTGGGTTTGCCTCAGTATTGCCAAGTAAGCTCCCTTGTGGTCATTCACTGAGTAACTAGGCAATTTGCCCCACCTGATTTTCCAAATTGTGAATGGAGGATTACTGATTTCTAAGGGTTGTTTCTGTTGATTGAAATCTGGTTTCTAAAGCTGCTATAAACTTCTCCATCATGTCCTCCAAATTGCTCTTTCTTGGAGGGGCAGCTTATTGATGTTGAAGCTGCTGAAATCCAGGGGGAGGCCTTGGATTATTCTGATTACTCCAGGAGAAATTAGGATGATTTCTCCACCCCGGATTATATGTGTTGCTATAGGGGTTGTTCTATTATTTCCTAGGCATATTTCCAATATAATCCACTTGCTCATGTCTAGTAAACATATTGCCACTTTGGCAATCTTGACTTTGATATTCACCCCCACACCATTCACAAGACATCACTTGCATTGACTCTACCCTCCTGCATCAAAACACAACCTAAACCATTGTGTGAAGCATCACTATATATCACATATGGTTTACCTTCCACAGGCAGGGTAAGGACAGGAGCTTGAGGTAACATCTCCCTCAGCTGCTCAAAACTCGCCTGACACTAATCTGTCCACACAAATTTAACTCCTATCCAAAGTAATCTGGTGAGTGGTGTAGCTATTATAGAAAAACCCTTCACAAACCGATGATAATGGCCTGCCAATCCCAGAAAACTTCTAACCTCTATCACAGTCTTCGGTGGACTCCAATTCAAGATAGCCTCAATTTTACTTGGATCAACTCTAATACCCTCTGTTGAAACCACATGACTAAGAAAAGCTACCTGATATAGCCAGAACTCACACTTAGATAGTTTAGCATACAACTGCTTCTCTCTCAGAGTCTACAATACGATCCGCAAATGTCTATCATGATCCTCCTCATTACGTGAATACACCAAAATGTCATCAATGAAGACCACCACAAATTGATCTAAATATGCTCTGAATACCCTGTTCATCAAATTCATAAAAGCTGCTGGTGCATTCGTCAATCCAAAGGGCATCACTAGAAACTCATAATGCCCATACCTCGTACGAAAAGTTGTCTTGGGTACATCCACATCTCTGACTCTCAACTGATGGTACCCTAATCTCATATCAATCTTAGAGAATATTGCTGCTCCCTTCAACTGATCAAAGAGATCATCTATCCGAGGCAAAGGATACTTGTTCTTGATGGTCACCTTATTCAACTGCCTATAATCAATACACAATCTCATGGTGCCATCCTTCTTCTTCACAAACAACACAAGCGCTCCCCATGGGGACACACTAGGGCGGATAAACCCTTTATCCAATAACTCATGCAACTACACCTTCAACTCTCTCAACTCAGCAGGTGCCATCCGATAAGGGGTAATAGAGATAGGAGTGGTACCAGGCAACAAATCGATACCAAACTCCTCTTCTCTCTCAGGAGGTACCCTTGGCAACTCATCAGGGAAAACATCTGGAAACTCAGCAACTGTGGGTATACTTTCAAGTAGGGATCCAACTACTCTAGTATCTACAACATGAGCAAGATAAGCCTCACATCCCTTCCGAATCATTCTCCCAGCTGAAACAGCTGAAACAAACATAGATGAAAGATACCTCTGCTCACTAGATACTATAACATCCCTACCATCCCATGTTCTCAAAGTAACACATTTCTTCTGGCAGTCTACCACAGCCCCATGCTTGGATAACCAATCCATGCCCAAAATCAGGTCATATTCCCTAAAAGGCATCTCAATCAGGTCACCGAGAAACTCCTCATCCTGAACAACAATTGGACTATCTCGGTGCACCTTGCTCACCACAACACTATGCCCTAAAAGATTTGTCACCAAGACATCAAATCCTAGGGACTCAGAATGCAATTCAGACACAGGCAAGATGGATGCACTTATGTATGAATGCGTAGATCTAGGATCTAATAGAGCAAGGACTAAAATACCAAATAAAGAAAATGTACCCGCAATGATGGCTGAAACATCCGGCTGCCTCTGCATCACATAAACCCGCTGAGATGGCCCAGCCTCATCTGGCCTACTGCCTCCGAATGTAGAGCCTCCTCTCTGACTAAACCCAGGGCGACCACCTCTACTAAAACCTCTGCCACCATGACCCCCTCTGACACTAGGTCGAGAAGATGCAGTATCTGCCTGCCTAACCTCTGGTGGCTTGGGATAATCTTTGATAAAATGGTCTGATAACCCACATCTAAAACACACTCTCGAAGCACCTCTCCACTAGCAGACACCTCCATGTACTCTACCACAATGAACGCAAGTAGGTGGAGTATGTCTCTGAGCCACTAGAGTCAGAGCACTAGCCACTGATACTATAGGTCTCTGTCTCTATCTCTGCTGCTGTACTGACCTGCCAAACTGCCCCTAACTCCTACTAAACCTCTGAAAATGTCCCCCTCGGCCTCTCTTCACTGATGAAGACCCTACCTCACTCTGGAGTCTCCTAACTCTGGTCTCCTCAACCCTTGCAGCTGCTGCAAGACTCTGTGCCCTCTCAACACTCCTGCCAGCTGCAACTACCTAGGAAAAATCCTGATACCGAGAGCCTGCGATGATGCACATGATAGAGGGTCTCAGTCCCTCCTCAAACCTCCTACACCTATCAAACTCGTCAGAAATGATCCCACCAGCATAGTGACTCAACTAGATAAACTCGATCTCATACTCGGTCACTGTCCTAGTATCTTGTCTCAGACTCAGGAATTCCATCTTTTTTGCATCTTTATACTCTCTCGGAGTATACTTCTGCTCAAATTCCCGTAGGAAATCATCATAGGTCAGAACTGGTGGATCATCAGAGCATGTGGAACCATCTTCCACCAATCATATGCATCTCTCTGCAGAAGAGATCTGGCATAATCAAACTTCTCTTATGGACTAGCCTGTAACTGAATAAATATCCTCTGAACCTAATCTAGCCACTGCTCTACTACAACAGGGTCTGTAGTACCAACAAAAGCAATCCTTAGATATTAATTTTGCTTTTGTTTCTCAAATTGAGCCAAGGACCATTGATGAGGCTCTCGGTGATGAAAATTAGGTGATTGCTATGCAAGATGAACTCAACCAATTTGATAGAAATAATATATGAGAACTTGCTCGTAGACCTAAAAACCATCCAATTATAGGATGTAAATGGGTATATAGGAATAAGCTTGATGAAAATGGTCTCATTACTAGAAATAAAGCTAGATTGGCAGCCAAAGGGTATAACCAAGAGGAAGGCATAGACTATGATGAGACATTTGCCCCCGTTGCTAGATTAGATGCTATTAGAATACTACTTGCATTTGCATGTCACATAAATTTTAAACTTTTTCAAATGGATGTTAAAAGTGCATTTCTAAATGGGTTTATTAATGAGGAAGTTTATGTTGAACAACCTCCTGGTTTTGAAGATTATAAACTTCCAAATCATGTCTTTAAACTTACCAAAGCACTATATGGATTGAAACAAGCTCCAAGAGCTTGGTATGATAAACTTAGTGTATATTTGCTTGAAAATGGTTTTTCAAAAGGCAAAGTTGACCCTACCCTTTTGTGTTAAAAAGAATAAATATAAAATTTTGATTGTGCAAATTTATGTTGATGATATTATATTTGGTGCTACTAAAGAATCTTTGTGCAAGGAATTTACTTCTTGTATGACTAGGGAATTTGAAATGAGCATGATAGGTGAACTCAAATTCTTCCTTAGACTACAAATCAAGCAATGACAAGATGGGATCTTCATCAACCAATCCAAGTGCACAAAGGAACTCCTCAAGAAATTTGAAATGGATGGTTATAAGACTAGCAAGACTCCCATGAGCACATCCATGAAACTTGGCAAAGATGAAAGTGGTAATGTAGTAAATAAGAAGAAATATTGAGGTATTATTGGATCTCTACTTAACCCCTTCTAGACCCGATATAATGTATAGTGTATGTTTTATGTGCTAGATTTCAATTACGCCCTAAAGAATCAGATTTGAATGCCACTAAAAGAATTTTGAAATACTTGAGTGGTACAATGCATTTAGGGCGTTGGTATCCTATAAACACATCATTTGACATTTTAGGCTTTTCAGACGTTGATTATGCTTATAGTCTTTTGGATAGAAAAAGCACAATTGGGGCATGCAATTTTTTTAGTGATTGTCTAGTTTCTTGGTTTAGCAAGAAACAAGTGTCGGTTGTCTTATCTACCATATAAGCCGAATATGTTGCTGCATGATTTTGTTATACTCAAGTTATTTGGATGAAACAACAATTGCTTGATTATAGAAAAACTTTTGAACACATTCTTATTAAATGTGATAACACTAGTGCAATAAATCTATCTAAAAATCAAATTCAACACTCTAGGTCAAAACATATAGATATTAGGCACCATTTCTTAAGAGATAATGTCCAAAACTAAAATGTTATATTAGAGTTTATTGATACAAAAAATCAACTTGCTGATATAATCACAAAATCCTTAAATGAAGAATGGATGAACTTCATAAAACATCATTTAGGAATGATAGATGGAAGCACCATATTATAAATTGTTTGAAAACCTATTTTACTTATCCAAATCTCCTATTAATATCTATTTTTGATCAAACATTTGTATCTTCAACTAAAAGCGTTCTAATCTTTCAAAAAATTCTAATTTTTGAATGATTCCTAATCAGAACACCTATAAGTCCGACCATACTAATTTGAAAATTCTTGGTTTCAAACTTCTTGTCAAAGTATGACCATAATTTCTATTGGTACGATCGGAATTTTTCTAAATTTCATGACCGTTGTGCCTAAAATAATATCCCATTTGGAATTTATAAAGTGTAACATCCAAAAACAATTTTTTCAAAAATTTCTAATTTTTGGAAAATTTGATAAAATAAATTATAATTTAAAAGGATAAATTAAATTAATAGTTTTAAATGAAAAATGAAGGGATTTTAAATGAAAAATTGGAATATATATATGATATATATGCAAAATATACATAACATATATAAAAAGTTAACACTTTTTAAAAGAAAAGGGTATTTTGGTAATAATATATATTCAAAATTTATAAATCTTATAAATTCAAAATTAATAAAATAATTCAAAAACAAATTAATTTTGAATGGAAGAGGGAAATTAGGACTTTTAATTTATTAAAAACAATAATTAAATTATTAAATATTAAATTATTTTAATATATATACATATGAGGTTAAAAAAATGAAAAGGAAAGAATATTTAAAAGTCTTCTTCTTCTTCTTCTTCTTCTTCTTCTTCTTCTTCTTCTTCTTCTTCTCAAGAACGTGGCTTCCATGGATGATTGAAGACCAAGGATTTTGCTTATTCCATACTCCATAAATTGAAGGAATTAATAAGTTTCAAGTGGATTTTTGGTGATTTCTACCAAAATTAGTAAGTTTCCATCTCTTTTCTTTGAATTCCTTGGAAATTTAGATTATGTGAGAATTTGGATTTTTATGTAGTATGTTATAATTGTTGGAATTCGTGTGTATGATGTTATTTTGGGTAGTTAACAATAATTCTAAGGTTAGATTGAAGAGATGATGGAATTTGGTTAAAGAATGGTGAAGAGAGAGAATTTAGGGTTATGGATTTTTGGGGTTTTGAAAACATGAATTTTAATTGTGCAAATTGATTCCAAATGAGTTTTTTTTTATTCATAAACAAGTATTTTAAAGTCAAATATTGGATTTGGTGGTGTTGGGTTGGAGTTTGAGAATGGAAGTGGAGATTTAGGGTTTTGGAAAAGTGATTTTCCAAAGTGGTTGAATTGTGTGATTTTATTTGTTTAACCATGTTGTTTAGTGTTAAAAGTGATAAATACAAGCTTGGAATGAGTAATGCATTGTGTTGGAATGGAAAACCTTCAATGGGGGAAGGTTAGGCCATTTTTGAGATTTTGTATATAAGAGTGTATTTTTATAATGTAAATGATTTAAATGTATTAAAATATGTTTTTAATAATATAAATAAACTTAAAATACTAATTTAATTGTAGTAGAATGGAATTCTAATGTTGAAGTAAGGAAAGGCTAAATTTTTGGAAATTTATAGGAGTGATGTGTAATTATGATTTAATGTTGGAAATGTCATTAAATGTGATACTAAATTATTATTTGTTATCACATTTGGTTTAGGCATTGAGGGAGGTTGATTTGCTTCATCCAAGTGATGAAGGGCAAGTTGAAAAGATTGGATTGAAGGTTCTTTTTAGCTTGCTTTGGGTTGCTAGTGGAGGTATGTACAAACTTTGAATATAATGTTTATATTTGTATAACATTTGGACTTAACACATTTTGGTTGAAAAATGTGTTAAGCTACTTGGTTCATTGATTGTGTATGAATAATATGCTATGACATTTGTAATGTCATATATGTGTTAAATGCATTGTGAAAAGTCATTGATAATGGCTAATTTGTGTAACATGTGAAATATGCATATTATGTGAAAATACCTAAAGTAATTGGGTAATGTGTTGTGAATGCAAAAATAAGATATGTGTAATAATGAAATGAATTGATATTGATAAAATGAGAAAAATGAGAAAGATGTGAAAAATGAGAAATATGAGAAAAAATGTGAAAATAAGGCAATGTGCCTAGATTGAATATGTAAAAATGAGAAAGAGATTAATAATGAGAAATATGAATAAATTGTGTGCCTAGTATGTTATTCAATTTTCAGAGTTCTGGGTTTGGCGGCATGCCTATGATTGCCTATGGGCTATATGCTGGAATGGTGAAAAGACTGGGTCGTAAGCCAGGCCAGCTAATAAATATGATGTTTTTGGGGTGAAAAGACTGGGTCGTAAGCCTCAAAAACTGTAGCAGTCTAGCCGAGTTGAGGACCAAGATACTGGGGCCTAAGGGTCTAGCCGGGTTGAGGCCAAGAGACTGGGGTTGTTACATTATCCATGGATATATATATTGCCTACAGGGCTAGACACATGGTGTCATTATGGACCAAAGCAGTAACTCTGATTTTTGAATAGTATATTAGATCCTTTTTGGGCCCATGCTTGTCTTTGTTTTACTGTGAATTATGAATTGTGATACAATTGAGTAATATAATGTTATGAGTTGTGCTTATGAATTATTTAAAAAATATATGAAAGTGGATTGATGTGACATCTATATGCATTGTGCATTTGGTATTGCATTGAGTTATATTGTTATTATCAAAGTTTGTACCACTAGGCTTCGGCTTAGCGCGATTGTTTCCATCGCGCAGGTGACAAGGTAGACCTAGTTGAGCCAGAGAGTTTTTCTAGACCAAGTCGGGTCTAAACTTGTAGTTGAGCTTGTAGAGTTGCTATCGAGATCAGAAACACTGCCAGCAACATGTATATATTTTTATGTTATTGTACATTTTGAGTTTTATGCATAATATATTATATTTTGAATTTTATGTATTGTATATTATAAAGAATGTTTGGGTCAATGTATTTGAAATGGGAGAGTAAGTGTGTTTTAAATTATATATATCTATATGTATAAATGTTTGAGAAAATTGGTGAAATTGAGAAGTGGTTGAGAGGGTGATTGGAAATTATTGGGAGTGTTTTCTTTTTGCAGGTTGAGTAATTGCTAAATTTTGGGATATCCAAAATACAGATAAAACTCTGGTTAATTTTTCCCAGAGATTTATATATATATTATTTATTTTGGGTTCTTGTAACAAGTAAATAATATTTATATTCTATTTAATTTTTATATATTTAGAATTTGAAATTTTAAATTGGAATGTAAAAAAAAAATTTTGTAAATCCATCTGTGACATTTTTGTACCGTATATGCGTATTTTACATATGCTAGAAATATGTTTTGTATGTATATAGGGTATAAGGGTGTTATATTTGTTTTGGTATCAGAGCCTAGGTTTGAGGTTCTCGACCTAGGTGGGCATGATAGAGAGAGAAAATGGGGGATTTGAAAAATAGTTTTTAATTGTAATACATGCATTGGCACTGGCAGTTTTTGATCTCTGATATAGTATCTTCTGCTTTTTTTGCAGATATAGGTAGTTATGGCGTCTCAGCCGCATCAGGCTGCTGAGGGTAATGCAGAGAGTGTGGCTCCAGATGAGGATAGAGATGGAGCTAGAGTTGTATCTGCTGGTGAGGCATCTATTTCTGTACCTGTGAGACCAGCAGCTGATGAGGTTCCGCCTGGCTGGGTATGGCATATGGTAGAGTTGTTGAGGCAGGCTCTAGTTCCGCAGCCGCCACAGCCACAGCCGCAGCTGCAGTTACCGGTGAGGCAGTATGATAAACTGAGAATGTATGGGGTTGAGTCTTCTCTTTATGTTCATCATGATTATTCTTTAGAGCATCAATTATTTCTTATTGTTCAAATGTACCTATAAAATCATCAAGAGCACTGTCTTTTCTTTGATAATGTTTGGAGGTTTCATCAAAGACAATATGCATTGATTCTTCAACTACTAGAGTTCTCTTGTTAAATATTCTATATGCTTTGCTAGATGATGAGTATCCTAAAAATATGCCTTCATCCGATTTGGATGAGAATTTTTCAAGATTATCCTTGGTATTCAATATAAAGCATTTGCATCCAAATACTCTAAGGTATGAAATTTTAGGTATTCTTCTATTCCATAGGTCATAAGAGGTTTTGTTTATCAATGGCCTTTTGTAAATACAATTTGAATTGTGACAAGTGGTATTAACGACGTCTGCCCAAAAGTAAGATAGTAAGCCATACTCATTGAGCATTGTCCTAGCCATTTTAATCAAAGTTCTATTTTTGTCTTTCAACCACACTATTTTGTTGTGGTGTTCTAGGGGCCGAAAAGTTATGTGAAATACCAAATTCATTGCAAAAATTTTCAAAATTCTCATTTCAAATTCTTTACCATGATTACTTCTTATAGATATGATCACATAGCTTTTTTCATTTTGAACTCTTTTTGTAAATATTTTAAAATGGTTAAAAGCTTCATTCTTTTGAGTTAAGAAGTTTACCCATGTAAACCTTGAGTAGTCATCAACAAGTACAAATGCATATAATTTGCCACCTAGGCTAGCAACTCTATTTGGTCCAAACAAATCCAACTGAATGAGTTCTAACGGGTCTAGATGTACTTACAATATTTTTAGATTTAAATGAACTTTTATGTTGCTTACCAAATTGACAAGATTCACATATTCTATCTTTGTCAATTTTAACTTTAGGAAGACCAACAACTAGTTCTTCTTCACTAATGCATTGTAAATGAACCATGATAGCATGCACTAGTCTTCTATGCCATAACCAAGCATCATTATTGATAGAAATCAAACATTTAAATGTATTATTGGAATATATGTCAATTTTATATGTGTTACTAACTCTAGCTCCTTTGAAGGCAATTTCACCATTTGAATTGGTAACGTTGCATTATTTGGATCAAAACTTACATCATATCCTTTATCACATAATTGACTTACACTAAGCAAATTGTGTTTCAACCCATCAACAAGCCAAATATTTTCAATTAATTTTTTTCCAAGCATGCCAATGGAGCTAATACCAATTATTTTATATTTAGCATTATTTCCAAAAGTGGCATTATCTCCATTCTTGTAAGTGAGAGTTGTAAAAAGCTTTGCATTCCCTGTCATATGCCTTGAACATCCACTATCCACAAACCAAGAACTCTCATTGATAGTAGATTTTAGACATACCTACAAAAACAATGATGTTCATCTTCTTTTAGGTACCCAAATAAGGTTGGATCCTTGGGGGTTAGTAGTAGAAGGATCCTCTAGCTTGAGATGAGCCTTCCTAATATAGCAAAATGTGCTCTTATGCCTAAATTTCATACAATATGTGCATTGATACAATGTTTTATACTTATACACTTTCCTATTTAAATTCAATGAATTGTGTACACAATTACAAGTATGTGTTGAATGAGCTTGTTTTGTGTATTTTTGTGTTTATGTTCATGCCTAGTGTATATGAATGTATGATTTTCTCTTGGAACTATAGTTTTAGATCATTGTGTACTTAATGCAATTCTTTTAGGACTTTTAGGCTTAGTTTGTGTTTTGGTGTTCTTTACAACTTCAATGCTAGATGTTTGAGTTGTAAAAGCTTTTACAAATATGGGTGCTTTGGGTAGAGTATTGGATGATCCATTGAATCCTAAACCATGTTTCAAGAATGGTGACCTTTGACTATCAATTAATGTATCTAATGTTTCTTTTTCTTTGTGAAATTTTGAAATTGATTCTTTAAGTCCTTTTAGTTCATGTTTCAAGGTTTCATTTTCCTTGATTACATTTTCTAAGCTATGTGAATTTTTATTCATTGCATCAATGGATTTCAACAATTGTTCATTTGAGGTTTTTAATTCTAAGGTAGAATTTTTTTTTTAAGCTCACAAAGTCCTTCTCTAGCTTAAAGCATTTATCCTTATAAAAATTCATCTTAGAAAAATACTTTTCTATTCTAAGGTTCATATGTTTAATCATATCACTAACATCTAAAGCATCAATATCATTGTCATCACATCTAATTAAAATCAAGGATTGGGTACTTAGATAATTAGGATCTTTTCATCTTTAATAGCCATTAGATATAGATTTGCAATTCCTTCTTCTTCTTCTTCTTCTTTTTCACTTGAGGAAGAGTCATCCCATGTAGTTTTGAGTGATTTCTTCTTTTCCTTATCCCACTTCTTTTTGTTTTTTAATTTTAAGCAATCCAATTTGATGTGACCGGATTTGCCACATTCATAACATTTCACCTCATTCCTTTTATTTTTATCTTTAAAGGAAGATTTAGAAAATGTACCTTTGTTGGCTAGTAATCTTCTCTTTCTCTTCCAATCACTCATTCTTTTTTAAAACATTGCCATTTCTTCTTCATCATCGCTATCTTCTTTACTTGAATTCTCAACTTCTTTGATTGCTTTGAGAGCTATTGGTTTCCTCTTATCCTTCCCATCGTGTTCTTCATCTCTTTCGGTGTGAAACTCAAAGGTGAGTTTTCCAACAAGTTCATCGATTCTCAAAGAGCTAAGATCATGAGCTTCTTCAATTTAAGAGACTTTAGATTCAAAGTTCTTCTTTGTTCGTGCTCTAAAGATTTTTCTATTGACTTTATCTTGATCATATATCTTACAATATTTCTTTAACTCATTCATGATGGCAAGCAAGCGATTCGTCGTGTCTTTAACATTTTCATTGGGCTTCATCTTGAATAGCTCATACTCATATATATACATTTGCTTCTTGGTGAGCCTCACTTGGGTAGTACCCTCATGATAGTTCTCAAGAGTTTTCCAAATTCAATGAGCACAAGTGAGATGTTGGACTCTCCCACTTTCTTCTCTTGAAATAGAAATCATCAAGATGAAGGTTGCCCTATGGTTTTTAAATCGATCTCTTACATTAGTATTTGACCATTGTGCTTTGGGAAGAGCAACTTGGACACCCTCAACTTCATGAGTAGAAGGTTTCCACTCCTTTTTAACGTAATCCCATAGCTCTATTCCCTCACTATCTAGGAACAAAAACATTTTGTGTTTCCAATAGGAATAATCGATTCTATCAAAGTAGGGTCTAAGAAGAGAATTAAGATTTCCATGAGAAATTGAGGCAGATGAAGAAGAGGTTGCCATTTTGGATCAAATTTCACAGTTAAGTTTAAGAAATTAACAAGCTCTAATACCAATTGTTCTCCCAAGATAGCAGCAAAGAGAGGGTGAATTGGTTAGTTTGGAAAGTGACGGCAAATTCAAAATCAAAAGTAAGGAATGTAGAAAATGTAAAAAAAAAAAGATTAAGTAGAAGATGAGGCAATGAACACTAAGATTTATAGTGGTTCGAATTTACCTTAATCCTACATTCACTTCCTTAACAATTTGCTAAGGTTCCACTAGCTTTGAGTTTTTACAAGCTTAACTCTAATTTGGTGTTTTCTCCAGCTTACATAAGTATATAAAGTATAAGGATGTCACTTTTCATTATCTTTTTAAAAACCTGTAACAGAGTTCAAACCATAATACGTTAATTTAAATAACATTCACAAAATCATTATCTTTATCAAAACTCCATTTATACATATAAATACTCTCTCATCAGAAATACATCATAATTAAAAGTTATACATGTATGCATTACCCTCTAGTTGGTCTCGACAAATTCTTACTCTTCTCGTGGCACAACAGCTGGACTTCCAAATCAACCGCATATCCACCTGCGCGATTACACAACCGCGCTAAGCCCGAGAGCTTAGTAGTACAATATAAAATATAAACATACCTTATAGAAATTCTAACATATAATAATTCTATATTCATTCCATATACCATTAATTCTTATCATGTTTTTCTCTTTTTAAATTGCACCTTTCATATATCTCGACTAATTTCATAGATTATGTAAATATATATACATACCATTATTACCAATTCCAACCTGTCACTAATACTCACAATCAATTTATCAATACACACATTATACATCATACCAATCATGAATCACCTTTCCAATGAAGACAATCATTATCACCATCCACAATTCATTAATAATATCCACAATCAATATATCAATATACATACATTATATATCATACTAATCAAAAGTCACATTTTCCAAGGAAGACAATCCTTATCACCAAACACAATTCATCATTAATACCCATAATCAATACACACATCACATATCATACTTCATAACATTAGTTTGTTCACAATTCATTAATCATACATCACATTTCTCACAAAGGCAATTATTATCACCAACCATCATCCTTCACTAATATCTACAATTTATATATCTCATTACTCATATATTCCAACATTTGTATATATATATCATATTTACAACAAATGACAGACTCGGGCCCAAAAGACACTAATATGCTATTCGACTTTCAGAGTTAATGCTTTGGTTTAATTATCACATTCATAAATATCCCAACTAGGCTTCAAGGATTTAGTTCAACCAAGCTTCAAGGGGAACAAAGCGTGCTAAGTATCAACCCAACTTGGCTTCAAGAACTAATCCAACCTAGCTTCAAGGGTTGTAACATCTCAATTAGGCTTCAAGGACTAGACCCAACCAAGCTTCAAGGGGAGTAAAACATGTTAAACTTCAACCCAACTTGGCTTCAAGGATCAAGCCCAACCTAACTTCAAGAGATTGTTACCATTAGGCATGCCACTAACAACAAAACTCTGAAAATGAATAACACATTAGATACAAAATTCATTGTTTATTTCATCATCAATATCATTTTCAATTCTCATCATCATTTAGGCAAACATGCCTTACATATCTCAATTGAATTATCATAGCCAATCACAATGGCTTCATATCACATTTGAGTTATCATTGCCAAGAACAATGGCTTCATATCACATTATATCTCAAATCACATTTCATGTTTCATCATTGATATATGCAACATCAATTACATTACTAAATAAGCATGTTATTAATCAATCATACCATATAGGCATGCTTTAATCATATCATTCAAGCATACATAATCCATTTCTTTGTACATGTATCTTAAATTCATTGTCATATAATCCATATGTCCACTTATTTCATTTTGATCATCATTATCAATCATGATAACATCACATTTCATCATTTCTCAAGACACATTAACACCATTCATTATTAAAACATTTATCCTAACAAATTGCATTGCACATACCTTTCTTTTGGATGATCATTATAGCTTTCACACTATACAAATGACAATATTAGTAACATTGAATTAACAATATAATAATCTACTTAACACATTTATACCAAGGGTGTTAAGTCTCAAAATCATATAAAAGATTACATCTATGTAAGTTTGTACTTACCTCAAAAGCAAATCACACCACTCTTAACACTTTCCTTTATCCAAGATCTTCACTTCCCAAACTTAGGGCAAATTATCTTCTTTCAAACCCTAATCCAAACATAACACAATCCATCAATTCCAATACCATTTAATCACTTAATAACTTCATCTTAAACCTTAAATCACAAAATTACACTTCAACATAATTCATTATAGGCCACGGTCGTGGCAACCATAACCCCCACGGGCGTGGGGTACAAAATAGTTCTGCCACCCAAGCTTCCATCCTCTACGACCATGGCACCAAAAGCCTACCAATGGCCACGGCCATGGCCAATCAAGGCCACGGGCGTGGCATCAAAAAGGCTACTGCCTTCGGCCAACTTCCCATTTCCAAGCCTAAAATTCCAACAAACACCAACAACAAGAAGATCTTTGAAAATAATGAAGCAAACACAAGGAAAACATCATGTAACACTTCAAAATCCTAAAACAATTTCAACTCCAACACTTCCAACAACAACACCTCTTAACCCTCTTCACTTAAAATCAAAAATAACATTTGAAAACACATCACAAACACATTTAATCATTATCTCAACAAACCAAAATTTATTTCAAACTCCACTTCAAAAGAATAAAGGAAATTAAGAAAAAAGAGCTTACCAAAATTGTTGAATTTAACAAATCTTCCACTTAATTCCTTGAATCTCCTTTCAATTTTAGTTTAGAAATCAAAACAACACTTTGCTCTCTTCCTCCCTTTGGATAGCCGGCCACACACACATGAGAAAAGACAAGAAAATGAGCAAGTCAACCTTTCTTTCCTTCTTTTAATCTCCACCATGCAATCCTACAAGGAAAATTACTAAAACACCCTTAACCATTTAACTAGCCTCTTGTCTTTTATGTGCCCATTTATGTAATTTCACACTCAACAAAATGAATATCTCTTCCCCCTTGACTCTCCCTTTTGACCAACTTATATGTTACATATATTACCATATAATCAACATATACACCTCTCTCTAAACCCTCTTTTCTTTCCCAAAACACATATACATAAACCTTCTCTTCCCATTTCTTTTCTCTTCACATAACATATACATTCAATTCAACTTACAACAACAACATAATCAAAACTTCTAAGGCATACATGAGGATATTACAATTCTCTCCCCCTTTAAATAATTTCGTCCTCGAAATTATCTAGTATAATTGTAATCCATTCATAATACCATACCATCTTAACTTCCATATGAAGTTAATTATACGTTTAAGTCATTATATCATCAAATCATATAGCTTCAACTCTCCTCTTTAGAATCAACCACCTTCTTTAAATTCCATAACTCATCATTCTATATGTTTATACATCTTGTTACTTCCTTAATCAAACATTCAAAAGAGCTCATTACATTTCTTGTTAATGTCTTTATATAAGAATCAAATCATTTTATAGTACATTTATACTCCATCTAATCTTTATATTTAATATATTTTGTTCTTTCACTTCTTTGTAATTACTCTCTTAACTTTAACCTTAAAAACCATTGATTTATATCTGAGCATTAATTATCCCTTCATTACAATCACTGTCTAAATAGACACTTATCAACCCTCAATGGATAACAAGATCCTTATTTCCACAAATAAAGTTACTTCTTTAACATGCATTTCACTTAACTTACATATTAATACATTACCTTTTTATTTATTTTATAAATAACCCATCTTTACCCTTTTTATCATGATTTATAACTACTATAATTCCATTCGTTCATGTTCATTCACACTTTAACATTTTACATCATATACATTATCATGTAAATAATTACACTATTGGTACAACTACACACATTAAATCTCAATAATGATTCATAATCTTAGTCAAATCTAGATCAATTGATCTATTTGTCACTATATACCCACATTCCAATCTTGTTCAATTCCAACCAACGATTAATTTACTTAACTTATCATAAAATTTCATAATATTCATATGTGTATATATATAACTTCATTCCATTAGGGCAAACTTATATTCAATTTCTGATCTCTTCCGATCCATTTTCAGTCAAATCATCTTGATAACAAATCACTTCAAATTATCTTTTAATATACACATAGTTTATTCTCTATTATCTTACTATAATACCCACCAATTCTCATAAAAATTTTATACCATATTTACTATCTACAATTCATTCACTCAAACCTTGAGTTACATACCTTAAACATATTCTATAATTTCTCCCTTTTTAATATCTCTTCACATTTCATATCATTGTTATATATATATATATTTATATATTATCCAGAACTCAACACATTTCCATAATTTCCTCTTTCTCTCCTTATTTTCACAATTATAACCAAGTTTTTAACATAAAATGATAAAGTACAACTTTATCCATCATAACTTTTAACTATACTCCTCCAACATAATTTCAATCTCACCAAATCTGTATTACAATCCTTTTATCTAAGATCCAAATCCATGGATAACAAAATTAACCGATCAAATACGCTGAACAAAACACATGGCTTTAAGAGATTAATATTCAAGCCTGAGACTTTCAAATCAATACTGTTCTTCTCATAATTCTATTCTCAATCTATACAAATACAAGGCTAAGGTGTATCTCAAAAATTACATATTCCTTCTTTACATTTTTACTATATCAGAAGTTAACACATTCCAACTCCGTTTCAACCAAATTTGCATTCGATTATACGATCTTTATCAACTTAAGTCACGTTTCAACAATATTATTATATACATATTCAATCATATACAGTTCTTATACAATTTCTATTCGTCACTTCATTTCTAATCCATTTACAATCTCTTATAATATAATTTCATAGAACTTTTTATATGTGAATACTTTGGGACTCTAAATATCATATAATCATCAAATTTAAAGCTCACCAACAATTTCCACTGTCCACTATTACTCAAGTCCATTTCATACTTACTTTTATCACATAATCCAATTAGCTTTAACCAGTTCCAGACCTACTCTCTCTTAGGTCCACTTATACATACAACATCATTTCCATATCATTAATTCTATAATTATACCATATACATATTCATAGATCATCTACAAAACATGATTCACACCTTTATGTATATATGTATAATTTCATTCACATGTCATATGCATGTACACACTTAATTATATGCTCTTATTTTATTTTCCTTTTTCATACATTCAATACAAATTTAATGTTCATCACTTTCTTTTAAACACTATCATTCTCATTCTTCCAATATAATATAAAGTATTTATTCACACTACAAAAATATATATATTTATGTATTCCGACTACAATAACACTTCACATCCATCTTGGTCACCTTCCAAATGTGACATCTCTTTCCCTTTCGTCTTTAAAAGCATTTAATACACTTCCATATCCATTTTACCCTTTCCAGTAGTGTGGCTTAAAATACCTCATTTTCATTTGCTCCTCCACTACCCTTTTTACATCAAAACAAATTCTCATACTATCAATCACATTACTCAATTCATAATACTTTCATGTGCAATATAAGTTATTTCACCTAGCTCATGTATTGAATATACATTAAACTATCAATATCCAAATAATCTTTATCAAATTCCACTAGAACTTTAACTTTTCAACTTACTACTTTGCTTAAACTTCAATTTGCCAAACTCATCTTTTCTTAATATCACTTTAAAAACATCTTACGTATATATATATATATATCACAAAGCAATATCAAAACATATAATTCTCACAATTACCAAGCTCATTTCAGAATCTCAAATATCGTATATTACCACCATTACCATGAGCTTTCACCATATTCAAGCATCTGACATTTCTAACATTAAATTCACAATGTTCGCATTAAAATAACAATACCAATTTATATTCTTACTTAATCAATATCATCTCTTTTTCCTTTAAACAAAACCTTAACTGTATATACATCCCAACTTTACATAATCACACTTTGTCTCTACTAATCAACTCATTCAATATTCCACCATACTCTCCTCATTTAAATAACATAACTTTCAATATTAACAATTCGATATTATTTCCTCTGTCTAGCAAACTCAACATTAGCAAACCCAACATAAACTTTATTATAAAGAGGTTCAAAGTATAGAAGAAAAGTACATATTCTTATCTTGATTTGATTTTCAACTCATTTTCAACTTTATTCTCCTTTTCATTTCTTTATGTTTCAATTCATATTATGTCCTACATAATATTGCTCATAAACATCAACATTACATTCCATGTTGCACACGACATAACATTTTTCATATGCATCATCAATATGCATATATCACATTACATTTCACAATTCGTTTCTCATAATTAATTAGGCACTATGCCTCAATTATAATTCATTTCCAACATCATTGCCAACAATCATGGTTTCTCATCACATCAACATAGTATACACATATATCATCAACTATATTGAACATCTCATATAACACAAATATTCTACAAGTCATATTATGCCACATCCGAGACCAACCTAGGTGTCAATGCATACGCATGTATTACAAATTTCATTTCAAAACTTTTTTTTTTACTTCTATTTAAACTTTTCAATTTTTTTTTAATTTCACTTAGGCCGAGAATCTCGAACCTAAGCTCTGATACCAAAACAATTGTAACACCCCGATACCCTATATAAGTACTATACATATACTTAGTATACATACAGTAAGTATATAAAGTATAAGGATGTCACTTTTCGTTATCTTTTTAAAAACCTATAACAGAGTTCAAACCATAATACGTTAATTTAAATAACATTCACAAAATCATTATCTTTATCAAAACTCCATTTATACATATAAATACTCTCTCATCAGAAATACATCATAATTAAAAGTTATACATGTATGCATTACCCTCTAGTTGGTCTCGACAAATTCTTACTCTTCTCGTGGCACAACAGCTGGACTTCCAAATCAACCGCATATCCACCTACGCGATTACACAACCGCGCTAAGCCCGAGAGCTTAGTAGTACAATATAAAATATAAACATACCTTATAGAAATTCTAACATATAATAATTCTATATTCATTCCATATACCATTAATTCTTATCATGTTTTTCTCTTTTTAAATTGCACCTTTCATATATCTCGACTAATTTCATAGATTATGTAAATATATATACATACCATTATTACCAATTCCAACCTGTCACTAATACTCACAATCAATTTATCAATACACACATTATACATCATACCAATCATGAATCACCTTTCCAATGAAGACAATCATTATCACCATCCACAATTCATTAATAATATCCACAATCAATATATCAATATACATACATTATATATCATACTAATCAAAAGTCACATTTTCCAAGGAAGACAATCCTTATCACCAAACACAATTCATCATTAATACCCATAATCAATACACACATCACATATCATACTTCATAACATTAGTTTGTTCACAATTCATTAATCATACATCACATTTCTCACAAAGGCAATTATTATCACCAACCATCATCCTTCACTAATATCTACAATTTATATATCTCATTACTCATATATTCCAACATTTGTATATATATATCATATTTACAACAAATGACAGACTCGGGCCCAAAAGACACTAATATGCTATTCGACTTTCAGAGTTAATGCTTTGGTTTAATTATCACATTCATAAATATCCCAACTAGGCTTCAAGGATTTAGTTCAACCAAGCTTCAAGGGGAACAAAGCATGCTAAGTATCAACCCAACTTGGCTTCAAGAACTAATCCAACCTAGCTTCAAGGGTTGTAACATCTCAATTAGGCTTCAAGGACTAGACCCAACCAAGCTTCAAGGGGAGTAAAACATGTTAAACTTCAACCCAACTTGGCTTCAAGGATCAAGCCCAACCTAACTTCAAGAGATTGTTACCATTAGGCATGCCACCAACAACAAAACTCTGAAAATGAATAACACATTAGATACACAATTCATTGTTTATTTCATCATCAATATCATTTTCAATTCTCATCATCATTTAGGCAAACATGCCTTACATATCTCAATTGAATTATCATAGCCAATAACAATGGCTTCATATCACATTTGAGTTATCATTGCCAAGAACAATGGCTTCATATCACATTATATCTCAAATCACATTTCATGTTTCATCATTGATATATGCAACATCAATTACATTACTAAACAAGCATGTTATTAATCAATCATACCATATAGGCATGCTTTAATCATATCATTCAAGCATACATAATCCATTTCTTTGTACATGTATCTTAAATTCATTGTCATATAATCCATATGTCCACTTATTTCATTTTGATCATCATTATCAATCATGATAACATCACATTTCATCATTTCTCAAGACACATTAACACCATTCATTATTAAAACATTTATCCTAACAAATTGCATTGCACATACCTTTCTTTTGGATGATCATTATAGCTTTCACACTATACAAATGACAATATTAGTAACATTGAATTAACAATATAATAATCTACTTAACACATTTATACCAAGGGTGTTAAGTCTCAAAATCATATAAAAGATTACATCTATGTAAGTTTGTACTTACCTCAAAAGCAAATCACACCACTCTTAACACTTTCCTTTATCCAAGATCTTCACTTCCCAAACTTAGGGCAAATTATCTTCTTTCAAACCCTAATCCAAACATAACACAATCCATCAATTCCAATACCATTTAATCACTTAATAACTTCATCTTAAACCTTAAATCACAAAATTACACTTCAACATCATTCATTATAGGCCACGGTCGTGGCAACCATAACCCCCACGGGCGTGGGGTACAAAACAGTTCTGCCACCCAAGCTTCCATCCTCTACGACCATGGCACCAAAAGCCTACCAATGGCCACGGCCATGGCCAATCAAGGCCACGGGAGTGGCATCAAAAAGGCTACTGCCTTCGGCCAACTTCCCATTTCCAAGCCTAAAATTCCAACAAACACCAACAACAAGAAGATCTTTGAAAATAATGAAGCAAAAACAAGGAAAACATCATGTAACACTTCAAAATCCTAAAACAATTTCAACTCCAACACTTCCAACAACAACACCTCTTAACCCTCTTCACTTAAAATCAAAAATAACATTTGAAAACACATCACAAACACATTTAATCATTATCTCAACAAACCAAAATTTATTTCAAACTCCACTTCAAAAGAATAAAGGAAATCAAGAAAAAAGAGCTTACCAAAATTGTTGAATTTCACAAATCTTCCACTTAATTCCTTGAATCTCCTTTCAATTTGAGTTTAGAAATCAAAACAACACTTTGCTCTCTTCCTCCCTTTGGATAGCCGGCCACACACACATGAGAAAAGACAAGAAAATGAGCAAGTCAACCTTTCTTTCCTTCTTTTAATCTCCACCATGCAATCCTACAAGGAAAATTACTAAAACACCCTTAACCATTTAACTAGCCTCTTGTCTTTTATGTGCCCATTTATGTAATTTCACACTCAACAAAATAAATATCTCTTCCCCCTTGACTCTCCCTTTTGACCAACTTATATGTTATATATATTACCATATAATCAACATATACACCTCTCTCTAAACCCTCTTTTCTTTCCCAAAACACATATACATAAACCTTCTCTTCCCATTTCTTTTCTCTTCACATAACATATACATTCAATTCAACTTACAACAACAACATAATCAAAACTTCTAAGGCATACATGAGGATATTACACGTATACTATGATGCTGGTCGGAGAACATGATGGTTTGGTTGGAATATTTGAGATTCTACTTAATGCTCTTCCAACGGTTGGTCTGTGTGGCTTCCACTTATTGAGTGGAGATGCAACAGCTTTTGACTTGAGTATTTTTTAAATAGGCCGGTCAGACTTGCACCGAGTCTGGTTAGAATATATGTGGTCCATCCAATTTTTTAGCGTACCATTAGTCTGGAATCCTACCGAATGATTTGGAGAAAATTTTCTTCAATGGTTGGTTAGAATCCCTTGAAGTCTGGTCGGACTTCTTGTGGTACTCTGAGAAAGTGAGAGTACTTCTGACCGTAAAACCTTCTGTCTCTTTTGGTTCTTTTCTCATCCAATGGTCCGATCGTAATGGTGAATATTTCAATCGGACTGGATGTGGTACGGTGAGATTTTAGGAGTAATCTCCACCGTGAAATCTTCTGTGTCTTTTGGTTCATTTTGAACATGAGTGGTTTGGTCGGTCTTTTCAGTGGTCTGATCAGACTTTTCAAGGATTCTTCAAAGAAATAACTTCTTGCACAATGTAACTTAATACAAGTTTTAGTTAAATTCAATTTTATTGCCTAACTTTGGCTAACAGTTTGTATGATATTTATCTTCTTCTTTTTTATTTTTTTCATTTGACATATATCTAAACTCAGCAAAGATTATGATTCTAAGATATCATTATGGTGAATTAATCACACTTAGGGTTTCTTGGACATGTTCAAACTTGGAAAAAAAAAATTTTTATTGTTCTAATTATGGGGTAAGTAAATTTTATTTGTAAATATTTCAAAATCATTGAACTAAAAAATTGGTGTTTTTGTTGATTTTTGAGTTTTTGAATATTTTTGTTGATTTTGGGGTTTTTATTTACAAATTTGTTTATAAATACCATAACTTCCCAATATTTATTTTTATATAATTGTTTAATTTTTTTCTACTCTATTGATTTTCTCTTTTATTGGTTATGTGGATTGTTACTTGCATAATCCACAAATATTATAGTTATGCAGTGTCGTTATTTACAAATTTCAGCAACTACAATAATTAGAGATTGCTACAATGTGGGTAGCTATATGGATATTTGTTGAATTGTAGATATTGTTGTAAATTGTAATGAGTTTTTTCAATATGATCTCTACTGAATGTAATGAGTTATTTTTATATTGCATATTGGAATATTTTGCAGATTGTGTAAAAATGTCTTACAAAATATATAAAAATTTGGAATTGTCTAAAAAATATTATAGATTATTGGAATGAAGCACATAACAAAACTCAGTTTCAGTTTTCACATGCTAACTGGATTCAATTATTGTTTAATGAAAATAATCCATGTCAAAGTGCGTGTTTTCCACGCATTAGCTGAAGTGGAAATATTGTATTTATAAGTTAAGAAAAATGTGAGTTCAAGGAGCTATATACTTATAAGTTCATAGGATAAAATGACTAATTATGTGATGTTCAAGTGCCTACATATGTATTTGGCCTTAAAAATATAATAATAAAAATAGTGTTAATGGCTAAAATCCACTTCTTATTTAACAATACTAACAAATATGCCTCATCAGTTTCTAAAATTGAGTTAAATAATTGTTAACTTTTGATTTTGTGATATTCTAGTCATTTAATTATATTCTTCATCATTTAAATGAATCAATTGACGAAAAAATTACCCAGGCCTAACATTGCACATCACAAATTTTCAAAAGGATTAATTAAATTTGTCTTAAAATCACCATACAAGAATTGAAGGTAAAGAAAAAAGTAAAATAAACTTATCTCTTATAGCTTAAAAGGCTAACATCCATTTGATCTTGTAACACTCCAAGTATGATGTCTATAGTCCATCCATTAGGCACCGTGTGTTGGACTTGGCTAGTATAGCTTATTCGATCTTCTCTCTTGTAAACTCAGAGTGATCGATTTGTCCTTAAATTCTCTAAGCCATTTAGATTATAAGTATCAAGACTAGATCTATACGACAATCTTTACTTCTAATATTTTTACCAAAAGCTCAAGTGAAAATGATGGAGAAAATAAAGATGTTTCATATATAAACTTCAATTTCAATCATCCAGTTGTTTACACCTAAAATTAACCACTTTTTGGTGGTTAAGGAAAGTGGAAGGTGGTTAAAGAAAATGGAGAGTTGAAAAAAAAATAAATTATAGGCATTAAGTATGAAGTGAGTAGTTATGTGAAAAGAAGTTAATGGAAGATGCGGGGATGGGAAGTTATGGAAACAAATAAGGAGTAACTTCCAAAGAAAAATTTTTAAAAGGAAGAAAGAAAGAAAGAAGAGAAAAGGACCTTCAACAACTAACACTTAGTTAAAAAAATGGATCAAACATAGCTCTCAACCTTAGAAATAAAAGTGCAGAATTTTCAGCTCTACAGCAGCAGATTTCAATTCTATAGTGGCAAAATTTCAGGTTTTTTAGTTTATTTAGTTTGCTAATTCTTCAATTTCATTTCATTTAGTTTTAGCTTTTTAGCTTAGTATGATTCGAGCTTAATATTATAATATACTATCCTTATTTTGAAATTTGTGAATTTACTACAATTATGGCCATTCTTCAGCCAAACAGTATTTTTCCACAGTTATCATTCCACAGACCAGTTTTTCCACAGGTTTCATTAGTCTCATATGTTGTTGTAGATCCAAATGAACATACTAAAAGGAGTTTAAGGACTTTGATTTCTCTTGGGGACTTTGATTTCTCTTTGGTCCTTTGAGAAATCTACACAATCGCTTGATAGGAGTCGAATTAGGCTCATTTTGATCAAGGACACTATATCCTCTCACAAGCCTACACCAAATCAAAAGGCCAAACATGTTTTTCTCATTTTGAGGGAAACACCAGCATACAAATCAACACTAGCCATTGGTGTTTATAAAAAAGGAAGAAGGAGATAAAGATGAGGAGAATTTCAAATTTAATCTCCAACATGCAAAAGGAATTTTTAAGGTGAAGTTCATTACTTATGTATTTCCTTTTCACTATCTCTAATAGGCAATATTGAAAAAATATGTTGAAAAACAAAGTTTTTTTTATCCTTCTCTTTCTATATCAAACACTAATATAATAGAGGAAATAAGAAGAAGAAGTGAAAGTCATCTTCATCATTCTATAGAGATGATGATTTAACTAAGCTTAACAAGTGTTAACTTAATTAACATAATCATAATTTAATCCCAAAATCAATTTAGTATGTCTAGCTTCTAAATTTATTTTTAGGAATCACGGTCACAGATACCCTAAAACATTAATTTGTCTTTAAATACCAAATAACATTAAGTTTTTCAATTTAGATTATCATATTTATATCCAACATAAATGAGGAAAAATTGGTAGAACCAAATAATGTTGAACCAAACAAATGGTTATGCTAGGTAAATGTTTTATCCAGTTGTTCTAATTAATTAATTGAAACAATACGTTAAATTGGATAATACCTATTTTCGTGTGTGACTTACTAGGTTCACATGTAATTGGTAATGGAAGTGACAATACTTATTTTTTGTGACTTTCTATCTTCATGTCTAATTAGTAATAAGAAGTGACAATGTCTAAAATGTCGCAAGAGAATATTTATCGACCAATTGTAAAATCTCATTTATGATTAATACCTATAAGTCAAGAGTGACTCCTAGCATTGGATGCGTGATTACTTAACTAGAAATAGATGGTAAATAATTATTTACATTTCATGAACCCCTTGATTAAGATTGATAAAGCCCCAGTTTCAATACACTATAAAATCTCTATCATAAAGCCCCAGTTTCAATTGCATTGTCCCTTATACCACAAGAGGGGGATGAATTCATGGATTTTGAAGATTAAAAGAAAATTGAAATTTCTTTTGGAAATAAGAAAGAGTAGGGAGAAGAAAGATCAATACCAAAATTTATAGTGGTTTGGATAAGTGTATCCTACATCAACTCCCTGACTCATAAGTTGAGTATTCACTATCAATTTGGTGTTTTGCAAGCTCAGATCAAACTTTTATAAGAGTGTATAGTTAACTCACAACTTTTACAAGAGTTTTCCTAGGTATACTCTCTAATATAGTGTTTAAAGCTCACAAAAAACTTACAACTAGGTGTTTTCTTATGCTCACACACAACACTCAAGAGAATATAAGAAAAATTATTACAAGGCAATTCAAGAATTAAATTTGCAAGAGTAGCTCTAAATACTTCAAAGTTACATTAAATTATGTTTGTAAGATATTTATAGCTTTCATAACTCCTCAAGGGCTTTAGAGTTGTGTATTAAAAGATCTTTCGCTCACCAACTAAAATCTCCTACAGTTAATGATATCAAACAAGAATCGAGGTTGCTTGCCTTGTAGCATGGTCATGATTGATGTTTTGCAGTGACATTGGCTTCCATAGAGTTGCAAGACTTAAATTGTGTCTATCAGCTAGTACACTTGGCAACAATCTATTGGTTGAGGTTCCAATGTCTCCTTCCACTACCAATTTTATGAATATCATTGTTGCTTTCTTTTAGACTGTGATGGTGATATCTAAAGGCTAAAAACTTTTAAGAATTTTTCCTTCCACGTGGCAGCTAGTGATTAGAAGGTCAACATCTTGCCAACTGCTTATGGCCATATGAACTTCACAGCATGCCTTTTTAGATTCATGGTGACAGGCTAAATTTTGTGCCATGACACTGACTATTACACTAACCCTGTACCTTTTTGCCAAAATCTTCACCAAGTGGATTTAGGTACCTATAGTCTCAATGACTAATGTTGTGTCGAGATCTGAAGTGCAGTCTGAAGAGATACCACTCCTTTAGTAGTGATCTCTTGTGTGTCTCAAGTGAATTTCCTTTTCTTGTGGACCAGTTGCATGCTATAGGGCATTTATTGAGAGATTGTTATCGCAGTCTGCCTTAGTGACTGCTAACCATTCTATGAAAAGGTATTGTTGCCAGACAGAGAACTTTAATTTTTCTAATTCCTAAGTCAAAAACACTTAGTCCAAATATTAGTACACTTCAATTTGGTTGCTAAAAATCAAAATAGAATTTATTGTCCAAGGCATTGACAAATAATCTTCCCCTTTTTTACTTTGCCATAGTGTTTGCTTTGAAGATTTGGCGACATTACCTTTATGCGGAGAAGTGTTTCATTTATACAGATCACAAGAGTTTGAAATACTTGGGTGTTTAGAGAGAGTTGAATCTTCGACGGAGACGGTGGTTGGAGTTGATTAAAGACTATGACTGTTTGATTGATTATCATCCTGATAAGGCAAATGTAGTTGTTGATGCATTGAGTCAAAAGTCTTTGGCAGGTTTGACTACTTATTCACTCTTGTTGCTTGTTGAGTTGAAAGCGTTGCATGCTAGTTTTGAATCATGTGATGATGGTGCTTTGTTAGCTCATTTGCAATTGAGGCCAGTCTTATTGGATCAGATTAGAGAGGCTCAGTTGGCAGATGAGAAAATTCAGAAGATTGCTTTGAATTGCAAAAAGGGGGAGAGTTGAGATTTCCATGTGAGAAATGATGGCAGTTTATGGTACAAAGATAGATTGTGTGTTCCTGATGATGTAAAATTGAAAAAAGATTATTTTGGAGGAAGCACATCAGTTGGCTTTTGCTATGCACCCTGGAAGTACTAAGAAGTATCATGATTTGAAGCAACATTATTAGTGGTCAGGTATAAAGAGGGACATAGCAGAGTTTGTATCCAAGTGTCTCACTTGTCAGAGAGTGAAGGCCAAGCACCGAGTTTCTTCGGGGTTGCTCCAACCTTTAACAATGCCAGAATGGAAATGGGAACGAGTGACAATGGATTTTGTAACTGGTTTATTACCTCTATATACCCGATTTATTAGAACTGGCCTCCTTTCTTGGTCTTAATATTATATTATTTAAACATATCAAAAGTATCATTAACTATGCAAGCAATAAGAATATGCAAAGGGAAACCACAAGAATTTCATTGCAAATGAGATAAAATATATGTACAACATGAAAAAGTTCAAAACTGATAAAATAAATAAAAATGAATGAGCACCCATCAGGGGCAAAAACATGCCCTTACATCTGATCATAAATCCTATACATTATTAACACTACAAGAATATAGCAAATTATCGAGAAAAATTTACCAAAAGAAAAATTTTTGTTGGTAATATTGAGAAAATATTGAGAGAAAATATTAAAAAAACAAAATAGAAAATACACCGACAGATTACCGATAAAAAGTTTGTCGATAATAATGGTGCCAGTGGATGACGAGTTTAGTTATCGATATAATTTACTGATAGAAATATGTTTATGTCGGTACTACCGAGAGACTATGATTTCTATCGGTAAATTTTTCATAAATAGACAAGCACTAATTATGCTTGCAACTATTTATTTACTGACAGAAATATACTTCTACCGGTACTACCGAGAGAAAAAATGTCTTTTGATAAATGGCTAACAAATGAACATAATAATCCCCGTGCTTTCTATTGTTCATTTACCGAGACATATGGTTCTCTCGGTAATACCGATAAAAAATATTTTTGTCAGTAAATGAATAATCACAAGTATAATTAAATACTTGAGACCTTTATCGTCAAAAATAAGCTTATGTCGGTATTACCGAGAGATATTTTTTTCTCTTGGTAATATCAAAAAAAGCACATTTCTGTGGTAAATGAATATTGCAATTTGATATTCATTTAATATTCATTTACCACATAAATGTGCTTCTGTCGGTGTTAATAAGAGAAAAATATGTCTCTTGGTAATACCGATAGATGAATATTTATGTCAATAAAGGTCTCAAGCATTTAATTATCTTGCAACATTCATTTACTGACAGAAATGTGCTTCTATCGATAGTATCGAGAGAAGAATTTCTCTTGGTAAATGACTAAAAAATGGCGCTAAAAATTCCGCCATTATACTATTCATTTACCGAGGGAACAAAACTTCTGTCAGTAATGCCGACAGAAACTTGTTTTGTAGGTAAAGGTCTTGAGCAATCAACTAACTTATGACTATTTATTTACCAACAGAAATGGTTTCTGTCGATATTACTGAGAGAAATTACTTTCTCTCAGTAAATGAATAGTAGAATAACAGGATTTTTACCTCCATTTGTAAGCCATTTATCGAGAGAAATTCTTTTCTCTCGGTACTACCGATAGAAGCACATTTCTATCGGTCAATGAATTGCATTATAACACCCTTATACCCCATATACGTAAATTACATACACCCACATATATAATATACATATACCGGATACATGAATGTCACAGTCTATTTAAAGCAAACCAATCTTTAAAACTTTAACATAAAATCATCATTATAAATAGTAATAGATAAAACATTCCTTGTTAAAAATACATATACATATATCTTCATTACCTCAAAAGTTTATCCAAAATATTTGTTTAATAAGCAGTGGAAAATGCAGTGGAATTTATATATGTTTGCATCAAAAACAATATTTACAAAAATATAGAGTTTATACATGCTTGGCAGTTCATCTTTGATCTTGAAGTCCATAAATCAACACTTCACAAGGGATCACAAGACTAGACTCGACTCGGTCTAGTTGAACTCTATGGTTCAACCAGATCTACCCTGTCACCTGCATGATTAACTACAATCGCGCTAAGCCAACAGCTTAATGGTACTAACCATGATAACAATATGCTTCAAATATAATGCCAATGTCAAACTTTCAAGAATTAGAAGCAATATACAAGGATATCATATTTCATAACATTACATTTCATTATATTATTCAATTGTTTCATCATTCATGATTCACATTTAAGCAAAGACAAACATGGGCCCAAAAGAAACTAATATGCCATTCAAATTCCAGAGTTACTGTTTTGGTTAATTTCTTTCTATCATACTATGTATCTGTATATATATGCACCTTTCGGTCTACTTTCTATCATTTCTTACTGACCGTCTATTCCAATTGTCATATATTTCTCAATTTCTAACTAGTACAAGGCTTACTATTTCGTGTTAATCATATTCACTCATTGCATTAACCTCTTTCTACCTGATATCTTTCTATCTCACTCCATTTACCTTTCCTCCGTATCCTAATTGGCACATACTTTCCTATAGTTAACCGCCCAGAAACGGCTAAACCAATGCTCTGATACCAAAAATTGTAACACCCCTTAACCCGACTATTTCTAGCCGAGCCAAGTGTGCTACAGTATATGCAACATGATATACAGAACATGTACTAAATAAAATTTTTTTTCTTTTTATTACAAATAATAATAATTTACACATTTCTTTAATTGTTATAATTACATTTTGAAAGTCCTTAACAGTACATGCCAAGCTAAACTTTGCTTTGCTCCTCACTTCAACTCCTGTTGCACACTCTAGTGCTCCTTTGTAGCTTCCCATTTGTCAGCTTGGACTCCATAACCTACGAGTTTAGAAAACTAAACTCGCTAAGCATATAGCTTAGTGGGTACTTTAACCGTTAAATAGAAATTAGATGCAAACCACACAATGTTACAGATATGGCACAGCCAACCCAATCATCAATATAAACATTTTCAGGTTCTTATTATATTTTTTCTATTATTTGTTAAGCTTTTATGACAGTATGCTATTTATTTCTATTGATTTACTGCCACTGGATGGTACCTCATCCTATGTCTGTTAGTTGCCTAACATTGTTGTTGATTACCGATCTGATGGTTTTTTATTTGTATTTTATGGCATTATAATTTCTTTATCATTGTAGGCCCAATACTCTCTTGTTTTGAGTTCCGGTTGTTAAATAACTTATGCATGAATTAAAGGTGTGTATTCACTATCTTTGTCCTATGTTTTCCTTTGGTAGTTTGGCATGAATGGTTATTCGTGTGTTCATATTCTCCTTTCATTAAGTTCACATATATTTGTTAAGGTTTGGATAAGTCATATAAGAAATTAACCAACTGAATAATGTTTATTACCCTTTGCCGAGTTTAATATTTTGACGGTTCGAAATTTATTTTATTAAAAATTCATAGGGCACCAGTGATTAGGAATCTGTCTATTTTTATCCTAAATCAGCTCAATAGAACTAATTTGTAATTCAAAGTTTTTATCCCGGGCCTTTGGGCCAGACTGCACTTTTTAGGCCACACCGGGTTTTACAATACTGCAAAAAATCCCTCGGTGGGCTTTAAAATCTAAATAAAACACAATTGGGATGTGATTTTCAAAAAAATGAAAAATGCTATCTTGTTCTTAATTGGTCAAGCTTTCAAGAGCATATTTTTGATAATTTATTTCATTCCAAACGAATATTTTATCTCAATTATACCTCATTTATTTCTTACCAAATGAACAGTGAATTCTAGCATTTAGTTTCTTATATACCTTGTTATCTTATTTCCCCAATAACTTTTGTTCTACTAATTCGAATGTAAAAATTCTTGTTTTCACTTGAACTAGACTCATATGAGTCCTTATGGTTAAATTTCTAGATTTAATTTTGTTACACATAATTCTTGATGACTCCTTGAACTCTTCCTTGTCCAATTGGTTACTCAAGTCTGCGCAATGCGTACTATTTCATTTATAACTTTACCTACGCAACTTGGATTGAGACAATTCTTATCTTAAATTAAACTAGACACATAAGGCTATATTCAGTAAACATTTCAGCTTAAAATAGGCAACACGTGATGTTTGGAACATTTTAAAATTCAGCCCTGCAGTCTGCTAGGGTCTGCCTGCGCATGGTTTGTTCATTCTTATGTAACTTCTACATTTTAAGTCCAATCGAGATGAATCCAACTCCTATGATTCACCAACATACAAGGGTTCATTTATATATTCTATCACAACATCTAATTCCTGAGGTAAATGGATCAAAACCTGGACTCAAGGCACAAATCTCAGTCTGTCCGGTTTCACAATTCCAGTGTGTATGAGTTATACTCTTTTGATCATATCTTTTTATCTACAAGTGGGATTTAGGAAATTAAAAATTATATGGTTTCATAACACATAAGGGTACATTTAAGTCTTCTTTCACAGCTGCTAAATGTGTCATTAAGGTCACCTAAACGTAGTCCCAAGTCACAGGTTACTGACTGAGGAATCTCAGTTTTTCAGTTTGTACGCCTGGTATCATTTTGATCATAACTTTCATTCCACACATGAAAATGAGTTGATTCCAAATCATATGGTTTACTGAATTAATGGAGAACAATTAAGTCTTCTTTGTCAAGTTCTAGTTCTATCATTTTGCTAGTCTAAATTTCGGTTGAATTTCCAGAAAAATGCAGGACACATGGCTGGCTGCATCAAAACAACACAACATAGCACTCCCATATTTACCTCCCTTATAACCTCAACCCCAAAATCAATCAATACACAACAAACTACAAACACTTCTATATCATCATCAATCTCAACCACATAACCACCACAACTCAAGGACATGAACAATTATAGCAATTACACATCCAAATGCAAAGGCAATAGAGATCACTAATTCAAGAAGGTTAAAGTACCAAACCTTTTTCCCCTTTGCTTTCCTTAGCTCATCTTTGATCTTTTTCTTCTTTTTCCTTTAGCTTTTCTTGATTTCCTACAAGAATTCCAGCATACACACTTTAAACATACATCCTATGGTTTGAAAACATAAGCTACCAATTCATTTCTTGCCAATTTTTCCTCAATCTAATCTCCTCTAACCTTAAAACCATTATTTCTTTCATCAAATCCTTCAAATAATTATTTTTTGAATTTTCTCCAAATCTAGCTACATGAACCCTAATTTCAATGTCTTAAATTAACCATTAATCCATGAAATTAAAACTAGAGATAGGTTTCTCTTACCTTATAATCTTGTTTGTCACAAAAATCATCAACCAAAAGCCTTAAACTTTGGAAAAATCACCTCCTTCTTCCTTCTCTTATGGTTTGGACGAGTTCACCATGTAAGAGAGGGCTTTTATTTTCTTTCCTTAGCTTATTTTGATCCAAATGGCAGCCATAAATGGAGAAAATATGTTGGTATAGATGTTGACTTCCAATTGGTACACCTTATAGCAAAAATGACCACTTTTAATTGGTCCACTTGCCTTCTTCTTTTATCTATTTATTTGGCAAGCCATTAGGCTTCCTTTTATTCATATTTTGACCCCCTCAACTTTTTTGTGCTGTAATTTTATAGTCTAGGGTGTGAAAATGTCAAAATACCCTCCAGCGATTAATCGATTGTAACTTTTAAACCGTGCGTTTTCGGGAAAAATTGAAACCCACAGTTATGACCCGATTAATCTCGAGAATATTCTTCCGGGGTCGGATATGGGCACTATTAAGAACTTACGATACTTAATTTTTAAGTTTACATAGTTGCCCCTAACTTTTGAGAAATTTTCACTTAGGTCCTTTTGATATCCCTTCCTGATCTTGCTGTCTTTTCTTTATTAATATCTTTTTACTCACAACTCCAAATTAAGTAATTCTTATGCCCACTGAAACTAGACATCTGGGTCTACATTGTGTCAAAATTTCAGGTCGATCCGAGCTATATTTGATTTTTGACGGTCCTTCAAAGTCAAGCCTACTATGCTGTCTTGAGGCAGCTTGCACATTGTCTACTAAATCCATCATATCTTATTCTGTACAACTCCAAATTGAGTAATTTCAAGTTATAGATCTATCTAAGACAAATAAACAATTAAGTCTTCTTTGAGACTCTCTAATTCTGTCATTAATTTGGATGAAATTCGAGCTCAAGTTATAGGTCATGTTCTAAACTCCTTTGTTCTAAGCCTAAATCATATCCTCTATGTCTGTTTCTTACCAATCTGGGATTCGGGATGTTACAGATTGTTAGGTTTAAGCTTAAAAATAATTAAAAATTTTAGTTTTGTAATTTTATGGATTTTATCTGAATTAGTATTCAAAAATTAAGCGTTTAGAGGTTTTTTTTATTAACCTTTTTATTTAAAATGATTTTTTATTTTTTTTTAGCTATTGTTAGGTTTGTAGTTAAACAAAAAAAATTTGAATGTGCATTCTTAAATTTTGAAATTGCAAAAAATTTTGTGAATTTTGGATTAATATTTTACATTATATTATTTGGGTTATTATATATGTATGTATATGTTTTTTTTGTTATATATATATATATATATATATTCATTGTTATGGATTTAAATAAGTTCATGTACTTTTATAATTTCAATGAAAATTAAGAGTAATATAATTTAAACATGATAATTTAAACTTAATAATTAAAAGTGATATAATGAAATCTATATTACCTTATTTTGAGTTAAAAAAAAAATTCAAATGTGCAAATACAGTAGAAAATAATAATATTTTTGGTTTGACAATTTATAATATAAATTAGAAAAGTTAAAAAAATTAATAGATTTAAAAATTAGATTATGTGATAAATGGATTAATCAACAAATATTTTACGGGATATAAATAAAAATAGGTTAAATTTTGGATAATTATTTTTAATTATAGCACAAATTGTATTTTTTTTCTTTAATTTACACCCCAATTCTTCTTTCATTTCTAGTACACTTTTAATATTTACAACATGAATGTTATAAATTATAAAAAAAATTAAAAGTAATTACAGGGCCTTAGAACCAATAAAAATTAATTAATTAATTTAATTGGTGCGTGAATGATAAATACTTAAATTATTGAAATTAATTTTTTTTTATATATTGGAGTAAATAAGGGAAAAAATTAGTAAACTGATTATTAATGGTAAATTCTAATATATAATTAATAACAAATTCAAGGAGCAAATATTTAAAAGAATACTGAAAATTCATAATATGCAATAAATAATTATTAAAATATATTCAAAGAGTATATATTTAGGCATATAAAATTTTATAATGTGTAATAAATAATAATTATAAATATCTAAAGAGCATATATTTAGGCATATGAAATTTCATAATATGTAATAAATGTGAATTATAAATATCTAAAAGAGCATATATTTAGGCATATGCAATTTCATAATATGTAATAAATAATAATTTAAAATATTTAAAGAGCATATATTTAAGCCTATAAAAATTCATAATATGTACTAAATAATAATTTAAAATATCTAGGTAGTATATATAAGGGTGCGCTAAATAATAATTTAAATATTGATTGTTAATACATTTATTTTAAATAAATATGCTTTAAAAATAAACATTAGTACCCGTTTGGTGAGTTACTCATTTTTTTATAAAATGACAGAACTCACTGAATTGTCATATTTGTACAGTTTAGAAATAACAATATATATCTATTGGGTCATTAACATTAATGTGAGATGTTATATATGCAAATTTTATAGAAAACTCGTAGTATTTATCTCATTTTATTCTCTGAGTACATACCAAATAATATAAATATTCAAAATTTATAAAAGTTTTGAATATTTACTATATTTGACGTAGTGTATTTAGAAAATCTAAGAGAAATGCTGCCGGATTTTCTCCATAATTTGTATGAAGTCTTGCATTATGTTAAATAAGATATTTATTGTGTTTCTAAATGGGTTAGGACTCAACCATTTAGGAAGGAGAAATAAGGAGATTTAATTTGTAGTATTTAATAACATTATCCTTTTTTTATACATTGGCAAAATTAATACAATAAGTACTTAGATGCATGAATGACTCAGTCTAAATCACACTCTTAGTATGCCATTTGTCAATTTGGTAGAAGAGTTTGTTGCTTTTGCATCTAGTCAAAAAGATTATATGCAAGGCAATAAGATTCATTGTCCTTGCATAAATTGTCATCATAGTAGATTTCAAGAAGTAGATGAAGTGAAATACCATTTAGTGAAATGGGATTTGGTACCAGATTATTTTATTTGGAATATGCAAGGTGAAGAAAATATAGTCGACCAATCTATTCCACAACAATATAGTATATTTGAATCTGTGTTTGAAAATCCATACCAACAAATGGTATATGATGCAGTTGGGCCTAATGTGTTTTATTGGGGCATGCCAAATATTGGTGTTCCTCTCAAACCTAGACTTCAAAGATTATATGCGTCAAATGCTACAGTAGAACACATGAGATGTCATTATGAGCACGAGCAAGAAGATGGAGTCATATGCAATCCCTCAAATTCTGAGGCATTGAAGCATTTCAACTGATTACATCCTGATTTTATAGCTGAATATCGTAATATTAGGTTGGGATTGTGTACTGATGGGTTTTAGCCTTTTGAGTCACCAGAACAACAATACTCTTATTGGCCAGTAATACTCACTCCTTATAATTTGCCACTGTGGATGTATATGAAAGAGCAATATTTATTCATGTATATACTTGTACATGAATAACCCAAAACATCAAATTGATGTATTTCTTTAGTCATTGATAGTAGAGTTGAAACAATTATGGAATAAGGGCGTCGTGACTTTTGATTATTTTGAAAAATAGAATTTTTGTTTGAAAGCAGCACTTTTGTGGACTATAAGTGATTTTTCCACATATGCAATGTCATCTATATGGAGTACTAGGGGAAAATTAGCATGCCCTTACTGCATGACTGATTCTGAAGCATTTACTCTTTCGAATGGGGGTAAAATAAGTTGGTTTGACAATTAGAGAAAGTTTTTGAAGGCAAATCATCCATTCAGAAGGAATCAAAAATATTTCAGAAAGAACATTACAGGAAGGAGAGATGCTCCTTCTATATTAAATGGGGAAGATTTGTTGTTTCAAATTGAGCAATTGGGGCTTCAAAAGGTAACTGAATATGATGAAAATTCCCATAGTAGTGTATGTCAGAATTGTGGATGGAAAAAATATCTTTTGAGATTTGCCTTATTGGATTTCAAATCTTATAAGACATAACCTAGATATAATTCACATTGAAAAAAATATTTTTGAGAATATGTTTAATATGATAATGGATGCTCTGGGTAAAACAAAAGACAATACTAAGTCAAGAAAAGACTTTAGGATATTTTATAGAAGGCCAGAGTTGGAAAAGGATGAAATGACTAGGAGGTATCCTAAAGCTAACTACACATTGGATTGTTGATAAGTGTATAATTGATGATATTTTTGTCCCTATTTCTTAATATATTTATTGTCAAATTGAGTTTAATTTGTTTGTTCAAGTTTTATTAGGGTTGATTTGAGAAACCTTTGACACGTTGGGACCTTAAGGTTCTTTAAGCAAGAATCATGGATGAAAGACAAGGGAAGAAGCTTTTTTGGGTAGATTCTTCAAATGACACACCCAGTGACATGGGCGTGTCCGTGGCCGTGTCATTCAACTACTTTACAGAAGCTTCGACACGCCCAGAGACATGGGCGTGTCACTGAACGTGCCATTACTTCTGACTTATAGAAGCTGTGACATGCCCAATGACACGGGCGTGTCCCTGACCATGTCCCTAACTCAAAATTGCAGTAGCAACAGCACACCCAAGGATATGGGCATGTCACTACCCATGTCATTAAAGTGTAAAACAGCACCGTTGACACCCCCACAGACACGGTATTGTCTATGGGAGTGTCAGGTAAAAATATCTGGGCTATAAAATCTGAGTTAAAGAGCAAATTAGATGGTTTTTATTTTTCAGAGTCGGCCTCCCAAGAAAAAGAGAGTTTTTGGCAACCAAGAGTGAAGGTGAAGACATAATTCCTATGAGATTTAATCCAAGATCCGAGGATTGAAGTAATGAACACAAAACGTTCATTATGGATTATTTGAATTCTTTTACTTATTTTCTCTTTTTTGGTTTTCTGGTTATGAACATGAGTGTGAGCGGGGATCTTTGCCCCCACTCCCGGTGGAATTGTTCTTGCAACTTCGGCACTGTTTAGGCTCAGGGCCTTAGAGAACATGGACCTAAGTCATAAGAAAATGGAGTCACCACCTGGACGGGCTGGAAAAAAGAAAGGGGTGGATGACTCGATTCCTAAGTAATCCCCAACCCCCTAATGGGTTGGGAAAGTTAGGTACGTGTGGGGAAGGTGAGAAATGGCCTAGCACCCCCACAACGCCCGGTTCATTGGAACTAGCCTCCTTTACAGGTCTTAATATTATAAGATTCTTAAGTATAACAACATTATCCATATTACACACAATAATTAAAATAAAGCATCGATATATTGAAAATCAAAACAATGTCCAAGCAAAACAAATAAATGGACACCCACCCGAAGATGGAAACATGTCCTTACATCGCATGCCTAAATAGGACACACACCGGAAGGTAGAAACATGTCCTTTACATTGGTTCTAAAATAGAAAAGCAATTTGAATTACATGATATTTAACCAATGCGGTATCCACCAACTGAAAACATACCTCTTACAACATTTGGAAATCTAAATAAATTGATAAAAGTAAATAACCATTCATCATAAATAAATCATTCATCAAAGGTATTAAACATCAATAGAAAGTAAACATCCATCCATGATAAATTAAATGAACCAAGCATTGAAATTAAATAAATTAAAGCATATAAAATAAATCAAAGCATAATCAAATATAGAATTGAATAAGGAAAATAAACATCTAAATTATAACTACTATTTCCATTTAGGGTTCTTTATTTCATGTGTTTAGGGTTTTGGAATTTATGGAATTTGGCTACTGTGAGTTTTTTTAAGGAATTAAAATAGATTAAGGTTTTATGTTTTAAAAGGTTGATGAAGTTATTTGATTAACCAAGTTAGTGTTTGAATGGTGAAATCATGAAACTAGGGTTTGAACACTTTAAAATACTTTTGATTTGTGGTTTACGGTTACTCATATGGTTTCAAGCTTACTGTGTAAAATTAAACATTTGTGTTTTTATGGTTTTAAAGTTTTAAAGGATTTAGGGTTTAGAAAAAAATTAAGGTTTAAGGTTTTAAGGGGTTAGGGTTTACTATTTTGAGTTTTGGAATTAAATTAGGGTTTTAGGATTTTTGAATTTAGGGTTTCGGGTAATGAATTTAATTTTAGGATTTGGAAAGACAATTGACAATTTCATGAAGTTTCATGAATTTAAACAAAATGATTTAAAGTTTATAAGAGCAAAAAAGATATTTTTAAGGCTTTTGGAAGGAAACAGAACACAATTTAAAGTTTTGATAATTTGGAAAGCAAATCTTAGTTTTGGGGTTTTGAAGAAATAAAACTAATAGCTTTAAACTTTTGGAAAATAAAGCCACAATTTAAGATTTTCATACTTGAGAAAAGGTGAATTGAGGTTATGAGGTTTTTAATTTAAAAGAAACAATTATATGATCTAGCTACTGTGAAAAAATAAAAGAAATTAAGAATTCAAACCTTCTTTTGTAAGTTACACCAAAAACAAGGTCAAAGACAAGCCTTTTTGCCTTTGAATTGCTTGAATTGTTTTTCTGCTCTCTCAAAAAATCAGCTTGATTCAAGATTTTCCTTTACAATTTCGGTTTCCACTTTTGTTCAAGCTTCTGTCCGATTTCTTCCTTCTTTCTCCATTGATTTTTTGTGTTGTAATTGTACTTATTTATAAAATAATTCTTGATTAATTCTAGTTTCTCACGGCATACATTATTCATTAAGAAATTCTTGATTAATTCTAGTTTCTCACGGCATACATTATTCATTAAGAAAAGGAAACCAAAACCTAATTGCATTAGGTTTTAGAAAATTTGCGTTGAAAAAATTTCGCTGGCAAAAAAAAAAACTAGTGCGAAAAAAATGTGCTGGGGAAAAAGCTACCGTAGCTGGCTGCGGTAGCGGGCGCGCGAGCTGGCCTGCTGGCGGGCGAAGGCCATTTCGCTCGCAAAAAAATTATGCGGGTGAAATGGCCCACAGCCATGCCCCGCTCTGGTTTTCGGCGACGATCTTTTAGTCGCCGATTTTTATTTTTATTTTTATTTGTTTATTTTTATTTTTTATTAATAAAAATTAGATACTAAAGCAAAAATTATTTAATTAAGATAACAAAAATTATTTTGGACTAATTAAAATATATTAGACAACACAAAAATTATTTTGGACTAAATAAAATATATTGGACCAGACTGGGTCAAAAAATAAGGGTCTACAGTTTGCCTCCTGCTTGAATGATCTGAAACTTTAGTGAAAGAGAGTGAAAAGCAATAAGACTTAATTTTTGAGATGGTGGAGGTTTTGGGTTCTGGACCCGGTTTGAGTTATGCACTCAAGGATAATTCTAGGTTCTGGACCTAAGAAAAATTTGGGTTCTGGACCCGATCTAAGTTCTGGAACTTAGAAATAAATTCTAGGTTCTGGACCTAAGGGTAATTTGGGTTTTGGACCTGAGCTAAGTTCTGGACTTAGAAGAGATTCTAGGTTTTGGTCCTAAGGAAAATTTGGATTCTAGACCCGAGCTAAGTTCTTGGACATAGAAATAAATTCTAAGTTCTGGACCTAAGGAAAATTTGGGTTCTGGACCCGAGCTAAGTACTTGACTTAGAAATAAATTCTAGGTTCTGGACCTAATGGTAATTTGGGTTCTGGACCCGAGCTAAGTTCTAGACTTAGAAAAAAATTTTAGGTTCTGGACCTAATGGTAATTTGGGTTCTGAACCCGAGCTAAGTTCTGGACTTAGAAATAAATTCTTGGTTCTAGACCTAATGGTAATTTGGGTTTTGGACCTAAGCTAAGTTCTGGACTTAGAAATAAATTCTAGGTTCTGGACCTAAGAAAAATTTGGGTTCTGGACCCGAGCTAATAATTTTTAATTTCAAAAAGTTTGGCTAATTTTTATGCATATATCTTCTTATTGCCCCTGGGTCTAAAAATATTTATATACCCGCAATTATTTGAATGATTAAAGTGAATAATTGAATTTACTGTTTATTTACTGTGTAGTCACTGTTCATGCACTATTTACTATTTATAAATAGTAATGTTACTATTTGTAAATAGCAGTAAATAGTATTTACTATTGGAAATAGTAATTTTACTATTTATCAATAGTAATACTATTCATAAATAGTGAAATTTACTATTCATCAATAGTAATACTATTTATAAATAGTGAAATTTACTATTCATAAACAGTTTTGAATTTGTTTTTTTTTTGCTTGCCATTTCTCTATATAAAGGAGTTGATTCTTCATTTCATTTCACAGCAAGATTTCTTAAGTTATATAATTCTCTCAAATTTCTTTCAATTTTAGCACATATTTTTCAAAAACAATGCATGCTTCGAGATCAGGGACTCATTCTAATGCCGTGTTATTGGAGTTTATCCGGCATCATGAAGACGAAAATATAGATATACTGGCCGGGATGCCGCTTCACCGCAGTTCCAACGAAAAGAGCGCGGTAATTATTTTTTCCTTTTTCTTTTCTCTTGATTTTTCATCGTTCTGCTTTGCGCTCTTTTTTTGATATATTTATTTTTTGTTATATTTTTGTTATATATTTTTTATTATTATTTTTTATTTTTTATTTATGATTTTTTTACTATTCATATTTTTTCTACTATTTTTTGATTATTTTTGTATTATATTTTTTAGAAGAATATATTAATTTAAGTAGATAGAATAATATGTACTTACCTGGTATTAACTTACCTGGGTCTGTGTTAGCATGATCGTTGCGTTGTTCGGGCTGGAGGGTGTATTTACAAAGCCCAACAATGGTACGATGTAGTGCCTTCTCGGGTAAGGCGGATTATCCGAGATTGCGGCTTTGACCAGTTCATCTTACAATTGCCATTTGAGGAATATCAGATAGACTGGAGCGTAGTCCAGGCGCTTGCAGAGTGATGGTTGGATACAACCCACACTTTTCACTTGCCCATTGGAGAGATGACAATTGGTCCGGTCGATTTTACTACCATAACCGGCCTTCGATATGATGGTGTTCCGGTTCCTCTAACCAACGATATTTTAACATTTGAAGAAATTCAGAAATTAATTAGTATGGAACCATCATATAAAGGGCCTTTTAAGATAAAAATTGAGCCAATTCGTAGTTATTGGATGAACTACGAAGGACAGGTTGGCAGAGACACGACCGAACAGTATGCTCGAGGATTTTTATTATATCTGCTCGGGTCGACCATCTTAGGCAACACTGAATCCTCCATCCACTTGTCAGTGTTGAGTGCCCTTTGTTATCTCAGAATGGTACCATCTTCTGGCTGGGGTGAAGCTGGTCTCGCGTGTCTTTACCATGGTCTTGATAAGCTTTGCCGAAACAAGAACTCTTTTGTCGGCTTGATGGCGATTGTCGAGGTATTCTTTTTCTTCACCAATGTTATTTCCACTCTTTTCTTGCATGAATTTGATCTTTATTATTATTGTTGTAGGCATGAGCATATGAACATAACAACGTGAGTGTACCTGGTATTTCCCAAGAGAGAGTCGAGTATCCGAGATTAAATTTTTGGTTGTCCGATTGTGTGGACATTCCCGGCTCTCATCATGTGCATACTCACCGCTATGTGTTGAGCCGCTTAACCTGGGACCAGGTAAAATAACATTAGTATGCTTTAAATTTTATGTGAAAGTTTACTTAACTTATGTTATTTTGCAGGTGAATTTGGCCTGGTGGAGCCCAGAAGAGCGAGCAAACTGGTCTCCTTTGATGAGGGCTGCACTGTCTTTCCAATATTCTCGCCGAGTTATTGCTGGCCCAGTGTCTAGTGGCTGGTTTCTCGGGGAGAGAGTTTATGAATGGTTTCTCGGTCCAGAGCAGTGGAGGGTTCCGATGCAAATCCTGGAATATACTTTAAATATTATGTCAATGCCGGAGGATGCATGGTGGCCGGCCCGGTATGGTTATGGTGCCGAGTCATTTCTCCATTTACCGGGTCCATTTTATTCAAAGAAGACTCCTGAACTTTGATGTATATCCTGTTGGTGTGCAGGAGATTTCCTAAGAAAATGAGGGTAGAGATGAAGAAGAACATCACGGAGCTGTAAGAGAGTCTGTTCCACATCTCGGGGCCAGTACTTCTCAGGTAAAACTTTTACCACTTTTCCCTTGCAACTGCTTTTTTCTTTCCTTGATTCTTTAATGATTATTGCAGGCTGTTGGCTCATTTGATCATGAGGCTGGACCTTCTTTTACTGCCCCTTCTTTTGCTCATTCTAGCCTGCCAGATATGCCATCGCATCCGCAGGGTATTGATATGACGTTTCTTATTTCATAGTAGTTTATGCTATATGTATGCATGATTATGTATGCTCTTACCTTTTCCTTCTTGGCTCACAGCGAATGCTCGAAGAACAAAATAGGAAACTTCAAGAAGAGTTGGCTGCAAGTCTTCAGCAGGCTTCTCATTTTGAAAGTTTATATCATCAATCTGAACAACATTTTCGAGACTTCCGATTTCAGGGGATGAGGGATCCCGGTGCTTCTTCATCAAGAGGCCCCCAGACTGATGAACATGAGATCTTTTCGTCTGCTTCTGATGAGGACCATGATGGATCGAAACCTCAAGGTAATAGGGATTTTGGTGCTCCTGCTTCGGGTGATCCCGGGATGAGTAATTTGCCGGGTTTTGGTGCTCCCGCTTCGGGCGGACTCGGGACGAGTGATTTCCCCCCTGCTCCAATAGAAGATAATTTTTTCAAGGCTTTATTTGATGACCTACCAGCACCCTCTTAGTGATATTATAGCAATTGTAAAATATTGTACAATAATGAAAAAATACAATTTTCCTCTTTACTGTAACTTTTTTTTTTCCGTTACTGCACCACTTTTTTTTTAATACTGCACCACTTTTTTTTTATCACAATACATCATAATTTCATAATCCACATCATTTGCTAAACCAAATCCAACATGGTAAAGGAAATTGCCACCAATTCCTTTCCTTATGCCATATGGTCTTACCCTTTCCCATCACCTTTTCCTCATCACTTTTGGAAAAGGTTTATTTTCTTCTATATAAATCACCTTGCATGCCCTATTTTAATACAGAAACCAAAATTCTTTCTCTTTCAACATGAAGACTCCCTTTAACAATTTTAATTTTTTCTTTATTCATTCACCATGACTGAGCATCATTCAAAGAAGATAAAAATTCTATTTAAGAATATGGATGCCATTCATTGGAAGTAGATTTCATGGTCAAAACTTGATGTTTTAAAATATTTTCAAAATGTTAAATTGGACCACTCCTTCTTACATGCCGTGGCTTCCTTTTGGGATACCGATTCTAGGGTATTTAGAATTAATGGCTTTGAAATATGTCCCTTGATTGAAGAATTTGAGGCCATCCTTGGATATCCAAATAATCAACAAATGGCATTACCCACATTGATTTCCAAGACTCAACAGAAGATGCAGATGTTATTTCAAATTCTAAAATCCGAAGTTCTTCGGTTGATGAGAGGTGAAAAAATTCTACTTGGTCCTTTGATTGACTTTTGTCTCTCTCATTCGATCCCTACTAAGGCATGGGGATGCATGCTCTATCTTTGCTTGCTCAGCCAATTCTTGCTTGTTTCTTCCGACGGTGATATTGATCCACGGGTATTGGATATTATGGACCAAATGGAAGGAGGCTTTTCGTTGGTACCTGTGATCTTAGCCGAGACCTTAGTTGGATTAGACCGATTTAAATCAGGATTGTCAAAGAGACTGACTGGGAGTCCGTTGTTGCTTCAGGTAATTACCTAAACTGCCCTTTCTGGTTTTCAATTTAGGTTTTCTTTTTTCTTCTTTTCTTTATTGCTCTAATTTTCTTTATTCTACTGGATCCACTCACGCTCTGAAGTTAATATCCGTTGGTTGGTACCTTGGTGGAAAATTTCTCGTATCACCATGTAGACATACTTGATTTATGTTCCCCTTGTCGCTCTTCGTCAAGGTACATGCTATGATCCTCGCCGACTTGGCCATCAGTATGGAGCCTCGCGATTCTGACTTTACTCCTGACTTAGACATGCCTTGTTTGACTGAAGCCTACTTGGATCAGCTAAGGCAAAGCTGGCTTACACGTTACATTTATCGACTACCATAGATTTTGCATTTATCAATTCAGAAAGTGTATCGTTAGGATGAAAAATAATTAAAGTAATAAAAGATGCTTCTTTTCCATTTATAATTTGTCATCACCTTTTGCTATTGTGTTTATTTATTTCATCCATATCTGGTCAAATACTTATAACAGTGCATATAGAATAATTTTAACATTAATTCTATTTTATTAAATTAGGGAACAACCAAACATAAAGCCAGCATACACAAGATCACTCCTATTGCCAATTAGCCCTTTCGGATTTTTTAATTGACGATTTTCTCTCATTTAGCCCTAATTGTTGCCTAGCTCGCCCTTTTGGGTTTTCGGAACTAGCGGACTGCTCTAACTTTTGCCTAGGCTGCCCTTTTTGGGTTTTCAACCTAGCGAGCTCTTTTTTCTTTTTCTTTTATCATACATAAAACCTCTTCAACCTGTCAATGTTTACTGGCTCACTAAATTCATTCCCGTCCATGTCTGACAACTTCACCGCACCTTTGTTCATGACTTGTTTCACGAGATATGGCCCTTCCCAGCTAGGCCTGAACTTCCCATTTAGGCTTACATTGTTTCAACACCAAATCCCCAACTCTGAATTTTTTGTCCTTAACCCTTCTATTGTAGGCCCGAGCTATTTTCTTTTGATACAGTTGGTGATGATACAGTGCTTTTAACCTTCTCTCTTCTAGTAAAGCTAACTGTGTGTATCTGCTCGCTACCCATTTTATTTCAGGAAGTTTGGCTTCCGAGACTACTCTTAACGACTTGATCTCAATTTTGATTGGCAATATTGCTTCCATCCCATAAACCAAAGAGAATGGTATCATTCCAGTAGGTGTTCGCAGACTTGTCCTATATCCCCATAAAGGAAAGGGAAGCATCTCTGACCAATCCCTGTAAGTCTTGGTCATTTTGGATAGAATTTGCTTAATTGTCTTGTTTGTTGTTTCTCCTGCACCATTAGCCTTTGGTCTATAAGGAGAGGATCTATGATGATGGATGCAGTACTTTGAGAATAAATCCTTAACTGCTCCCTGAAACTGTACCACATTGTCTGATATCACACTATGCGGGACCCCGTATCTACAGATGAGGTTCTTTTCAATAAACCTAGCCATTTGGCTTGTACCCAGCTTGTTGAAGGATTCGACTTCGACCCATTTTGAAAAATAATCTACCGCTACCATAATGAAACGATGACCATTTGAAGCTATCGGATGTATCTCTCCTATAATGTCGATACCCCTGGTGGCAAATGGCCAGGGTGAAGACATTGAATGCAGTTCTTCAGGAGGCATGTGATTCAAGTTACCATACATCTGACATTGTCGGCACTTCTTGACAAACTCAATACAATCTTTCTCCATGGTCAACCAGTAGTAACCTTGTCGAATAATCTTCTTAACTAGGGCCAAACCACTCATGTGTGGACCACAATTTCCCGCATGTATTTCTAACATGATACGCTCCACTTCATGTTTTCTTAAACATCTTAAATGCACCCCCATCAGGCCATCTTCGATATAACTCCCCATGGAATGTGATGTATTGCAAAGACCACCGCCTTATGGCTCTTCTCTCTTTCTTTGTTGCCCCCGACGGGTATTCTCTTTCCTCCAAAAATTGCCTTTTAGTATCATACCACGCATCATGGTCTGTATCAATTTCCATGATTGTTTCATATTCATAGCAAGGAGTTGATGAACTGGTCAAGATTAGAGGCTTAAGGAATAAGCTGATAGGGTTTTCCCATACCGAAGCAAATGTGGCTAGGGCATCAGCCATCTGATTTTCTTCTCTCGATAGGTGTATAAACCTACATTCCTTAAAGTTCTTCTTCATCATGGTCAGGTAATGGTGGTATGGTTTTAATTTTTCCTCTTTCAACTCCCACTCTCCATTTACTTGGGATACTACTAGTAATGAATCACCAAAAACTTCCACCTTATCCACCTTCATAATCATTAGGGTTTCCAAACCAAAAATACAAGCTTCGTACTCCACCATATTATTGGTTGCCCTAAATTTCAACTTTTTGGCTAAAGGGATAAGTTCCCCTTCGGGCGATTCTAGTATAACTCCAAAACGTGCTCCTTTCCTGTTTACTGCTCCATCAAAATACATTTTCCACTCTTGTACTTCAATTCCCTCTAAATGTTCATCCGGAAATTCCAAGATTACCTCTTCGTTATCTGGTAATGGTTGTTGGGCCAGGAATTCTGCCACTGCTCTACCTTTGATTATTTTCCTGGTTACATATTCAATCTTAAAATTTTCTAATATTATCAACCATCGACCGTATTTCCCAATCAAAGAGGGTGTCTCCCTTAAGTACTTCATTGGATCCAACCTGGAAATTGCTTGCACACTATACGATTAAAAGTAATGCCGCAACTTCTTAGAAGACCAAACCATGACTATACAGGTCTTTTCAATGACACTATACTTAATTTCATAAGGTAGAAGCTTTCTACTCAAATAGCAGACTGCATGCTCAATCCCTGACTCATCTGCTTGGGCTAGCATGGCTCCTATCGACTCTTCTTCTACTGCTAAGTTTAGTAATCGAGGTTTGTCGAGTTTAGGTGGTTTTAAAATAGGTGGATTCAACAAATACTCTTTTATTCGCTCAAAGGCCTTTTGACACTCTTCATTCCACATGACCGGCTGATTCTTTCTAAGCAATTTGAAGATAGGCTCACAGATTGTTGTGAGCTTTGCTATAAATCTACTAATGTACTGCAGCTTACCAATGAATCCCCAAACTTCTCTCTCCGTCTTTGGGGCTGGCATATCCCTGATTGCTTTGACTTTGTCAAGATCAATCTCAATGCCATTCGGACCAATTATGTCCCAATAATTTACCTGAGATAACACCGAATACACACTTCTTCGGGTTTAATCTTAGCTTATATTTCAAAGCTCTATCGAAGAATAATTCTAAGTTTTGGAAGTGTTGCTCCCTTGTGTCCAATTTAACCATCATATCATCAACATATACTTCAACTTCTTTATGCATCATGTCATGAAATAGTGTGGTGGCCATCCTTTGGTAGGTTGCTTCAGCATTCTTTAAGCCGAACAGCATCACCCTATAACAAAATATACCCCATGTAGTAATGAAAGCAGTTTTGGCTTTATCCTCTTGGGCCATTAACACTTGATTGTATCCAGAAAATCCATCTACAAATGAGTGTAGCACACTAGAGGCTACACTATCAATGAGAACATCCATACGAGGTAAAGGAAAATCATCCTTAGGAGAAGCCTTGTTCAAATCTCTATAATCCACACAGACCCTTATTCTCTCATCTTTCTTTGGCACGGGTACTATGTTGGCTAACCAATCTGGATATTCTATTACTTCAAGGAACTTCACTTGTATTTGCTTAGTGGCCTCTTCTTTAACCAATTCATCCCACTCAGGTCTTAATTGCCTAAGCTTTTGTTTGACAGGTTTCATGTGAGTGTGAGTTGGAATATAATGCTCGGCTATGTCTCGATCTATTCCAGGCATATCCTCATAAGACCAAGCAAACACTTCTTCATATTTTTTGAATATTTTTTCAAATCTCTCTCTCTCTCATCAGGAGTAAGGTCGGATGCTATGCTAATATTTTTAGGATTTTCAGTTGTTCCCAAATTTAATGATTGTGTGTTAACAAAATTAATATTAAAGATGCTCATGTAACTGCTATTTGAATGTATGTAACCATCAGGAGAAACATCACACAAGTAAGCAAAATTAGACTTTATTGCATTCATTTTGGAAAAGAAAACATCATCATCCTCATACAAAGCAGACAAATTAAAATCAAAATCATTGTTCTCAAAATCATAAAGAAAGATGTCTTCAAACTTTTCTTCGACCAGGGCAGCAATCTCTTTCGGAGTCTTCTCAACTTTCAGGACAGCTTCATTCTTCTCTTTTGGATTGGATTCTTTACTGGTTGGCAGGGTGAGTTCTTTCTTCACTTGCTCCACTAGCTCGGCAACATCTACAAAAATTTCAAAACATGGGATTAACTTACCCATGAACATGATCGTCTCAGGCTTTTCTTGGAGTGGTCCCATATCTGGAGCCTTGACAAAGATCTCTTCAAGTGGTGGGAAGCTCATCTTCTCACTCTTCTTTGGCTGGACATCATTGGCTTCATCATATCCCAACCCTTTCTTAGAAGTTTGAGTTCTAAAATCTAGCAATTTTGTCAAATTGGCCTTACTCTTTCCAAGACCAGCTTTGGGAAGGTAGTTCATGTTCTTCATCATATTCAAGACTTTTGGAGTCCACTACTTCATTATTAGAAATTGCAGCTACTTGGAAACCATTGAGAGGCCTCTCAATCATTAGAGTGTTAACAATCTCATTATCTTCAGCTTCAATGACCACTGTCTCATCTCCATTGGGGAACTTGATCTTTTGATGAAAGGTGGAAGGAACTCTACCAAGAGGATGAAACCATGGTCATCCCAAGAGCAAGACGAAGGTGACTGGTATGTCTAAAACAACAAACTCAATAATAGATTCAATTGGACTAACCTTGACAGCCGCGTTGAAAGTCCCTTCGGCATGCCTCTTAGTGTTGTCATAAGCACGAATCGTTACCTCGGTCGGGTTTAGATCTCTTGTTGACATGGCTAGCTTTGGCAATATCTTAAGTGGACAAACATTTATGGTAGACCCATCATCAACCATTACACATGGAATCCTCTTCCCCTTGACTTCTATTTTGATAAAGAGAGGGCGAATGTGGTCTCTCCCCTCCTTCGGTAAGTCCACATCCGAAAAAGAAACTGCTCCCATTTTAACTTCACTCTTTTCTTGAACCTCTTCACATTTCATTACTTCTCCAATTTTTGTGAAGTTGATCAACTCCTCCGGTGTTGTGGAGGTAGAAATTGGTATGCTAGCTAAGGCTTTGGCCATTGTTTCTCGGTGCTTTTTATAAGTAGCTAATAAGTCCCAAATGCTAACACTTGCTTGGGTTCTTTTCAATTGCTTGAGCACAGCATCATCTTCTTCTACTTCAACTTCCTTTCCCTTATTAGTTTCTACCTCCTTAGGTGGTGGCCTTGCATAAGGCTTACTCGAGCTAGTGTTCATTACTTCATCTTCTTCGGGCTCAGACCAAGTCCACTCCTCTTTCTTGGATACAATATCATTATCACTATCACTTGAATCCCAAAAATTGTTGACAACACAAATTGTTACTTCTCCACCCATCATAGCTTGTTTAATTTCACCAAATACCTCTTCTTCTTTGGTTGCTTCTCCACCCACATCTTGAAAAGAAGACATGACAAAATCCTCATGCAAACCTCCTCCAATCTTGAAGGTTGTTGGTGGTGGTACCCTAATAAATTTTGGTAATGGGTTGTCTTTGGTGTTTGGCTTATTGGGCTCGGGTAGCTTCCCATTATCAATTAGATTTTGGATCTCATGTCTCAACCTCACACATCTATCCATGTCATGCCCTTGCATTTGGTGAAATTGACAAAATGCTTTAGTGTCAAAATTAGGTGGGAGAGGGTTAGGCAAAGGACGAGGATTTAAGGGTTGTAGTAATCCTTTTCTTTGAAGTTTATTGAGAACCCAAGACATCGGCTTCCCTAATTTCGAAAATTGTCTCCTCGTTCCTTAGTTAGTAGTGTTAAAACCGACTGCCTTTTGCATGCTTTGGCTACCAAATTGATAGCTCCCTTTCTCATTCCTTTTTGTTGCAAAACGACTCTTCTCTCTCTCCCATTCTTCAATTTGCAAACTAGCTTGAAGAAGGTCTTTGAAATCACGGATGAGTTTATGAGACATTCTCGTACGAAGAATAGGCAATACCCCTTTCACAATCATCCTTATTTGATTGGATTCATCGGGCCTCTTCCTGAGCAAAGCAGCCTTGTTTCTCCACCTCTTCACATAATCCACAAAGTTCTCATCGACCTTTGACTAATGGACTCCACTTCCATTAAGGTAACTTCCAACTCGACATTATACCTATAGTGCTGGATGAAGGCCTTGTATAGCAAATCCCAATTCTTTTGTGTTCCATCATCTAAGGTATTGAACCAATTTTGGACAACAGGATCCAATGAGAGCATGAAGTACCTTAGAGTTTGAGCCTTACTAGCTCGGGAGACTACATGGCAGTGATATACTTCTTCACATGGAGATGAGGATTTTCGATTCCATCAAACATCGTGAAAGATGGCATCTTGAACTTGTACGAGACTTCTTCATCTAGCTCAAATAATTTGTCAACTTCGGACATTTTATCGATTTTCAGTTTCTTCTCAAATTTCTTTTCTAAATCCATGATCATCTTTTCAACATCAGAATTTTCAGTCTTTTCAAAAGTTGCTTTCTCAACAACCTTCGGCTCCTTTTTGTCTTGAAGATCTTGGTAGTATTAAGCCCAATAATCATCATCAATGATCACCTTATCATCATCAAAAGCTACTTCATCAACTTTAGCCTTCCCCTTGACTTTCTTGGTGCTAGCAGATGCTTCAGCATTGTTTCCTAAAATTACAGCTAATTGATTCTTTATGGTCTCGGCCATGGCCTCTTTTATTTCTTCCATTTTGGCATTGAGGGCTTCATATACCATTCTCTGAATTTGTTCGGGATCCATTATTTTTGGTGAGCAAGTGATTGAGTTGTTGCTAGATACTTCATCTCCAGCGTAGGTTGGATTGTCGTAAGCTTTTGAACTATCGTAATCCAAGGCTATGAGCCAAAAAGGATTAATGATATGAGATGAAAATGTATGCATGTATGCATGTATGCACAAACAATAGACAAACAAGGACAAATAGAATGTTCCTTCCAATCTTATAACATCCATACATGAATGGCGAGTCTCTTTTCCTAGGTATATGGCTAACAAAATACCAACATGGGGTATCTTGTTTTCGAATAGATCCCTCGGACGTTTCAACCAATAGTTATACTTTCGAAAATAGAAATCAACTTATGATAATTCCCATTAATTAGGTTTTAATCCATTTAACCAACTATAGTAGCTTTTATGCTATATTGGATTAAAACTAAATTAAGAGGTTTATTATAGATAGATTTCTCACTTGAAAAAAGTAACTAATGATTCATGCCAAAAACAAGCCCATGATTAATTATTCTTAGTATAAACTAGGCTCACAATTGATTTTTGGTATTTTCATAATTGACCTAAATAATTTGCAAGCTCTTTGTAAGAAAAGGTTGGATAAAAATAATTTTGTTTCTAAGCCCATTGTAAAAGATCTTAGAAAAAATGGATTTTGGGCTTAGTATTTGGGCCATGAGCTAAAGAATTTTTTATTTGTTTTTAGAAAAGTCTTATGTCCAAAGACCAACTTGAAAAATTTTGAAAATAGCTTTGGTCTTTTGGATTTTAAAGAAAAATTTATTTTGAGCTTACAATATACTTAGGTCATATTAGAAAAAGAAGAAACCAAATAATCCATGATTTAAGCCAAGATAAATTAATCATAGTCAAACAACATGCATTTGGGGTAAAAGCTAAGGAAAGTAACTACGCCAATTACATGAGCTTTAGTCTTTGGGTAAAAAGGCTTAGGTTCCCATAGCAAGTATATACCAAATGGTATGAGGCTATGAGTGGTTATGCCATGCTCGATCTCCATACCTTGAGTGAAATTATGGTATCCCTTACATAGCACAACACAGGTAACACGAGCGTCCTAACTCACGCACACGATGCAATCTAATATGATGCAATGGATGATATCATTATAAGAAAGAATAGAATAATATAAAGACCAACGGAATCAACTTCTCTTATCCCCAGTGGAGTCACCACTGTGAGCGGGAATTTTTGCCCCCACTCCTAGTGGAATGGTTCTTGCTACATCGGCACTGTTTAGGCTCAGGGCCTTAGAGAACACGGACCTAAGTTCAGAGAAAATGGAGTCGACACCTGGACGGGCCGGGGAAAAAGAAAGGGGTGGATGACTCGATTCCTAAGGAATCCCCAACCCCCTAATGGGTTCAAAAAGTTGGGTACATGTGGGGAAGGTGAGAAATGGCCCAACATCCCCACAACGCCCGGTTCATTGGAACCGGCCTCCTTTACAGGTCTTAATATTATAAGATTCTTAAGTATAACAACATTATCCATATTACACACAATAATTAAAATAAAGCATCAATATATTGAAAATCAAAACAATGTCCAAGCAAAACAAATAAATGGACACCCACCCAAAGATGGAAACATGTCCTTACATCCCATGCTTAATAGGACACCCACCGGAAGGTAGAAACATGTCCTTTACATTGGTTCTAAAATAGAAAAGCAATTTAAATTACATGATATTTAACTAATGAGGTATCCACCAAGTGAAAACATACCTCTTACAACATTTGGAAATCTAAATAAATTGATAAAAGTAAATAACCATTCATCATAAATAAATCATTCATCAAAGGTATTAAACATCAATAGAAAGTAAACATCCATCCATGATAAATTAAATGAACCAAGCATTGAACTTAAATAAATTAAAGCATATAAAATAAATCAAAGCATAATCAAATATAGAATTGAATAAGGCAAATAAACATCTAAATTATAACTACTATTTCCATTTATGGTTCTTTATTTCATGTGTTTAGAGTTTTGGAATTTATGGAATTTGGCTACTGTGAGTTTTTTTAAGGAATTAAAATAGATTAAGGTTTTATGTTTTAAAAGGTTGATGAGTTTCTTTGATTAACCAAATTAGTGTTTGAATGGTGAAATCATGAAACTAGGGTTTGAACACTTTAAAATACTTTTGATTTGTGGTTTACGATTACTCATATGGTTTCAAGCTTACTGTGTAAAATTAAACATTTGTGTTTTTATGGTTTTTAAAGTTTTAAAGGATTTAGGGTTTAGAAAAAAAATTAAGGTTTAAGGTTTTAAGGGGTTAGGATTTACTATTTTGAGTTTTGGAATTAAATTAGGGTTTTAGGATTTTTGAATTTAGTGTTCCGGGTAATGAATTTTATTTTAGGATTTGGAAAGACAATTGACAATTTCATGAAGTTTTATGAATTTAAACAAAATGATTTAAAGTTTATAAGAGCAAAAAAGATATTTTTAAGGCTTTTGGAAGGAAACAGAACACAATTTAAAGTTTTGATAATTTGGAAAGCAAATCTTAGTTTTGGGTTTTGAAGAAATAAAACTAATAGCTTTAAACTTTTGGAAAATAAAGCCACGTTTTAAGATTTTCATACTTCAGAAAAGGTGAATTGAGGTTATGAGGTTTTTAATTTAAAAGAAACAATTATATGATCTAGCTACTGTGAAAAAATAAAAGAAATTAATAATTCAAACCTTCTTTTGTAAGTTTCACCAAAATTTGCTTCTTGGATGAACAAGGTCAAAGACAAGCCTTTTTACCTTTGAATTGCTTGAATTGTTTTTTTGCTCTCTCAAAAAATCAGCTTGATTCAAGGTTTTCCTTCACAGTTTCAGTTTCCACTTTTGTTCAAGCTTCTGTCCGATTTCTTCCTTCTTTCTCCATTGATTTTTTGTGTTGTAATTGTACTTATTTATAGAAGAATTCTTGATTAATTCTAGTTGCTCAAGGCATACATTATTCATTAAGAAAAGGAAACTGAAACCTAATTGCATTAAGTTTCGAAAAATTTGCGTCGAAAAAATTTCGCTGGCAAAAAAAAACTGCTGCGGAAAAAATGACCTGGCAAAAAAGCTGCGGCAGCTGGCGCACAAGCTGGCCTGCGGGCAGGCGAAGGCCATTTCGCCCATAGGAAACTCTTGCGGGCGAAATGGCCCACGGCCATGCCTCGTGCTGATTTTCGGCGACGATTTTTTCGTCGCCAATTTTTATTTTTATTTTTATTTTTTATTAATAAAAATTAGATACTAAAGTAAAAATTATTTAATTAAGATAACAAAAATTATTTTGGACCAATTAAAATATATTAGACAGCACAAAAATTATTTTGGACTAAATAAAATATATTAGACCGGACTGGGTCAAAAATTAAGGGTTTACAATGAGCTAAACATTTTATCTATCTAGATATTGATGAACCCTAGCTTTATTATATGGATTGAATAGTTCTTATTAGGTTAAATCATTTGATTGAGTTGTTTTATCCTTTTGATTCTTAATTTCTTATTTCCAATTGATAATAGCATGCTTATTGATTGGTTGCAATTTTCATATTCTTGACTTGAGAAAGCTTGATATGAACAAAATGCTCATTAGGGTTGAGTGTTGATTAAAGTGCTAGAGATAGACTTACAAGACCCTTTGGTTTAAAGTTCCTTGTTCTTATTGCAAGATCTATTTAATTATGCTTGAGAAGAGATTCCTAGCATTCTTCTACTTAGTGATTAGGGATTAATTCACTTGAGAAAGGTTATAATCTAATTTAGGGGAATGCCAATTCAGCTTTATTATTTGATTTAATTGAATTGATATTCATAAATACTTTTCATGGCTAGGGGGATTCAATATCTGGATAGTATTTTCATCACCAACTTTTGTTGCACAATATTCAATTTTTCTTCACTTTAGTTTATTGAGTAATTTGTCTTTTATTTTAATCATCACATAAACTATTGATTCACTAAATAACAATTAAAATTTGCACTAATATTTGACTTTGTCCCCAATGGAATGATATCTTACTCACTATTTTATTACTTGAGCGACCCATGTACTTGCGGTAACATTGCGATAACATAGATTCGTCGTCAAGTTTTTTGGCGCCGTCGCCAGGGACAACGATTTTCAATATTAGTAATATAATCAAGACTATTGATTTAGTTTTATTTTATTTGTTTTAACATTAGTTCTTGTATGTGATTGTCATTTTAGGTACTTCTTCCCGTTTATGACCCGAGCTAGCTCTTTCCAACAACTTGAATTAGATCAAAAGCTAGAGAGAACATTAAGGAGAAAGCGAAAGGAAGAAGAGAAAGCAGTTCTGGCAGAAACAAAACCAAACTTTGAAGATCTTAGCACAGAAGAAGAATTGGAAATAATGGCAGGAAATGAGCCAAGGACAATGCAGGAATTTGCTAGGCCTACTCTTAATGAGGCCGATTCAAGCATATAGAGACTGGTAGTTGCTGCAAATAAATTCAAGATAAAGACAAATATAATTCAAATAGTACAGTAGACTTGTCAGTTTGATGGTTCCCAGATGAAGATCCTAATGCACATATTGAGACTTTTCTGGAAATATATGACACATTCAAGATATAAAATGTCTTCGAAGATGCAATTAGACTGAGGTTGTTCCCATTCAAGCTTAGAGATCGATCGAAGAAATGGCTGAAATCTTTTTCCCCAAACACTTTCACTATATGGGATCAATTGGCAGAAAAATTCTTAGAGAAATATTTTCCACCATCCAAGACTGCCAAGTTAATGAATGATATTTCATCTTTTCTCCAGCTAGATGGTGAAACTCTTTATGATGCTTGGGAACTATTAAAAGATTTATTGAGAAGGTGTCCTCACCATGGGCTTCCGATGTGGCTATAGATTCAAACTTTCTATAATGGATTGAATTATGCAAGTAAGCAGTCCATCAATGCAGCTAGTGGAGGTACCATAAATAATAAAATACCTGAACAAGCAAGGGATTTGATTAAAGATTTGGCCCTTACCAATTATCAGTGGAAAACTCCAAGGGAACAAGGAAAATTAAGGGTTACTGGTTCACATCAATTGGATCCCGTAGTTGCTTTGACAACACAGTTGGAAGCAATGAATAAAAAGATTGATTCTTTAGCTTCATCTTCAGGGAAATCAATGCATGTAATGTCTTGTGAATGGTGTGGGGGTGGACATCAATGTCAATATTGCAAATGTGGCAATATGTTTGCTAGACAAGAGCAGGTGGATTATGATGGAAACATGCCTAGGCAACAACATAACAACCCCTATAGTAACATATATAATCCAGGGTGGAGAAATCATCCTAATTTCTCCTAGAATAATCAGAATAATCCAAGGCCTCCTCCTAGATTTCAGCAGCCTCAGTCTCAACATCAACAAGCTGCCCCTCCAAGAAAGAATAATTTGGAGGAAATGATGGAGAAGTTTATAGCAGCTTTGAAAATCAGATTTCAATCAACAGAAACTACCCTTAGAAATCAGCAAGCCTCCATTCACAATTTGGAAAATCAGGTGGGGCAGATTGCCAAGTTACTCAATGAATGACCACAAGGGAGTTTACCTAGCAATACTGAGGCAAACCCGAAGGAGCAGCTAAAGGCAATTATTCTAAGGAGTGAAAAGGAAATTAAGGGTGGTGTAGTTGAAAAATAAGCGGAGTCACAAGCAAAAGAGGTTGAGACATATAAAGCAGAAGAAGATAATTCTACTATCACTTCAGGAGGGAAGGCTGCAGTGGGAAATGAAAAAGAAAATCAACCACAAGAACCCAGTCCAGTAGAGAAGGAATACCGACCTCTAGTGCCATATCTAGCAAGGTTAAACAAGGACAAGATGGATACTCAGTTCGGTAAGTTCCTTGAACTCTTTAAACAACTTCACATTAATATTCCATTTGCTAAATCTTTATCGCAAATGCCCAAATATGCTAAATTTTTGAAAGATATCCTTTCTAACAAAAGGAAACTTGAGGAAGTATCTTTGATGCAATTGTTAGAAAAGAGTTCAGCAATTTTTCAGAAGAGATTGCCTAAGAAATTAAAAGATCATGGTAGTTTTACTATTCCATATTTGATAGGTAATCTTGAAGTTTAGAGTATATTGGCTGACTTGGGGGCTAGCATAAGTGTTATGCCTTACAAGATGTTTAAAGAGTTAGGTGTCAGAGAACCTAAACCAACACTTATAACCATTCAACTTGCTGATAAGTCAGTAATTCATCCTCGTGGTATTATAAAGGATGTGCTAGTAAAAGTTGGGGATTTCATTTTCTCCAATGATTTTGTTGTCATTGATGTAGATGAGGATGCAGATGTTTTGCTTATCCTTGGTAGGCCATTTTTGAATATAGCTCATGCCCTTATCGATGTCCATGATGACACATTGACCTTAAGAGTGGGAAATGACAAAGTTGTTTTTAATATACATTATGCTATGAAGCACCCACTTACACTTAATAAGTTGGATTCATGCAATGATATCATTGAGCATGAAAAATTAAATTATGTTACTAACATTGTTTCCAACGATCCCCTTGAGTTGTGTTTATTGCAGGATAATGTTGAGGATCAGGAAGCACTGGAGCAGCTTGCTTATCTTGAAGCAAGCAAGTCATTTGAGAGTCAGGCATATGAAACCATTGAAATGCCAAAAGAACAGAAGTCCCGACCATCTGTGATTGATCCACCTAATTTAGAACTCAAGATCCTTCTGGATCATCTTGAGTATGGACTTTTAGGAGAGGAGAATAAATTGCCAATTATTTTAAGTTCCCACATATCTTCTGAGTAGAAGGTAGAACTCATCGAGCTATTACAAAAACATAAGCAGGTTATAGCTTGGAAGATAGCAAACATCAAGGGCATTAGTCTGTCCTATTACACTCACAAAATACTATTGGAGGATGAGTTCAAGCCAGTGGTGCAACCATAACGGAGACTAAACCCTAAGATGAAAGAAGTAGTTAAAGCTGAAGTGATCAAGCTACTTGATGCTGAAATTATATATCCAATTTCGGATAGCTCTTGGGTGAGTTCGGTTCAAGTAATACCAAAGAAAGAAGGGACAACTGTGGTTCCTAATGTGAATAATGAGCTAATTCCAACAAGAACAGTTACAGGTTGGAGGGTTTGCATTGACTACTAAAAGTTAAATGATGTAACTAGGAAGGACCATTTTCCTTTTCCCTTCATTGATCATATGTTGGAGAGATTGTCCGGGCATGAGTATTGCCGCTTTTTGGATGGCCTTTCAGGCTACTTCCAAATTCCTATTGCCCTAGAAGACTAAGAGAAAACTACATTCACCTGCCCATATGGGACATTTGCATATCAAAGGATGCCATTTGGATTATGAAACGCACTTGCAACTTTTCAATGGTGCATGGTGGCAATCTTCGATGAGCTCATTGAGGATATTATGGAGGTATTCATGGATGATTTCTCGATTTATGTTAGCTCATTCAAAGGTTGTTTGGAAAACCTTGAGAGGGGTCTTGATAAGATGTGAGGAAATAAACCTGGTACTTAATTGGGAAAAATGTCATTTCATGGTTTAAGAAGGAATCATATTGGGACACAAGATTTCAAGCAAGGGTATTGAGGTGGACCGAGTTAAAGTGGAAACCATTGAAAAACTACCACCCCCCACATCAGTCAAGGCTATCAGAAAGCTTTTTAGGACATGCAAGCTTCTATCGAAGGTTTATACGTGACTTTTCTAAGATAGCTCGTCCTCTAACAAGACTTCTTGAGAAGGATATTGATTTTGTGTTTGACGAAGAATGTTTAAGAGCTTTCACAACTCTTAAGGAGAAATTGACCCATGCCCCAGTCATGGTAGCTCCTGATTGGTATTTACCATTCGAACTAATGTGTGATGCAAGTAATATTGCAGTGGGGGCAGTTTTAGGTCAACGCAAAGAGAAGTATTTTCAGCCCATTTATTATGCAAGCAAGACGCTGAACGCAGCCCAGGCCAATTACACAACTACAGATAAAGAACTTCTAGATATGGTTTTTTCTTTTGACAAGTTTAGATCATATCTGATCTTATCCAAAGTGATTGTGTACATGGACCACTCAGCTTTGAGGTATTTATTTGCTAAAATAGTTGCAAAGCCTAGGCTAATTATTTAGGTTTTGTTATTGCAGGAATTTGATTTGAAGATTCAAGACAAAAAGGGAGCTAAAAATCTGGCAGTAGATCACCTTTTTCCCATAGAGAACCCAATGTTGGAGAAGTTTGAAGAAGGAAACATTGATTATTATTTTCCTGATGAGCAGCTTTACGCTATGGTAAGTGTTTCAACTTTTGATGTACCTTGGTTTGAAGATTTTGCTAATTACTTGGCTGCTAGGCAACTCCCTAAAGATATGACATATCAAGAGAAGAAGAAATTCTTTTTTGACTTGAAATATTACTTCTGGGAGTATCCTTTCTTGTTTAGGTTATGTAAGGACCACATGATCCAGCGTTGCATGGCATGGCCTGAAACGTTGAATATTCTTTGTCATTGTCATGTTGGACCAGCTGGTGGTCATATGGGAGCCAATAAGACTGCTCAAAAAGTGCTAGAATTAGGATTTTATTGGCCCACACAGTTTAGGGATAGCTATGATTTTGTGAAATGTTGTGATCATTGTCAGAGAATTGGAAACATCTCCTCTCGTGATGAGATGCCCCAAAATGGAATTCTAGTATGTGAAGTCTTTGATGTATGGGGGATTGATTTTATGGAACCGTTTCCTAGTTCTTTTGGTAAAAAATATATTCTTGTAGCTATAGACTATGTTTCCAAATGGCATGAGGCCCAAGCATTAGCAACAAATGATATCAGGGTAGTGATGAGGTTTTTGAAAAAAGTTGTTTTCAAGATTTGGTATACCAAAAGCGATCATAAGTGATAGGGGTACTCACTTTTGTAACACTTATCTTGAGAAAGTTTTCTAAAGGCTAGGTGTTACACATAGGTTCTCTGCTCCTTACCATCCCCAAACTTGTGGCAAAGTTGAGAACACAAATAGAGAAATAAAAAGGATCCTTGAAAAAACTATAGAGCAATCCCAAAAGGATTGGTTTGAGAAATTAGACAATGCTCTATGGGCCTTTAGGACTGTATTCAAAACTCCATTGGATATTATGGCATTTAGGCTGGTATATGGAAAGGCTTGTCACTTACCTATGGAGATTGAACATAATGCTTATTGGGCTATAAAACAAATTAACCTTGATCTAGCTAGTGCAGGTGATAGGAGGAAATTGCAGATCAATGAGCTGGATGAATGGAGATTACAAGCTTATGACAATGCAAGGATATATAAGGAGCAGACTAAGAGATGGCTTGATGCTCACATTAAGGAATGAAAAGAGTTTCAAGTTGACAATTAGGTATTATTATACAATTCTAGGCTTTGACATTTTCCTGATAAGTTAAAGACAAGATGGTCTGGTCTATTTATAGTAAAAGAGGTTTTTCCCTATGGGAAAATTGAAATTACTCACCCAAAGAAAGGGACTTTTAAGGTTAATGAACAAAGGCTTAAATTGTATTTTGGGGGAGACTTGAGTGAGTTGAAGGAGGTTTTATACCTCCAAAACTAAAGGCGAACCAATCCTAAACGTCCAACTAATATGACGTTAAAGAAGTGTTGTGTGGAAAGCAACCCACTATTTTATTTGTTTTGATATTTGTTTCTTTAGTTTTCAAGTTTTTAGTTTGTTCTATTATTTTATTTATTTTTATTCTTCTATCATTGGTTGGTGGTGCGTTTGCCTTAAATTTATTTGAATTTGTAGAGAAAATTTTCTTTTGAAGGGTAACTTGAGCCTATTTGGGGACACGCCCGTGTGAGTAGGCGTGTCATTAATTTTAATAGACAGTAGCTAAGACACGACCAATGACACACCTGTGTCACTGGACGTGTCATTTAGATGGCACCACAGTAGCTACAACACGTCCACTGACACACCCGTGTCATTGGTCGTGTCATCTTGGTTAAATTTGAGATTCACAGTAGCTACAACACACCCAGTGACACACACTGTGTTGATTTAAATGAGTCACAGTAGCTACAACATGCCTACTGACACACCCATGACAATGAGCATGTCATTTTATTTAGAAACAGTAGTTATGACACGCCCATTGACATGATCGTGTCTATGGAGAGTCTTTGAGATCTGTTGATTGTTGGCTTTGTTTTTGTTTAGTTGGATTCTAGAGAGCCTATTCTACTTTATTGTTGATTTGTTTATTTGCCATAGCTAGTTTCTAGGGATTTTTGAATTCTTTTTACTATGGGCTTTCAAGTTTTATTAGAGTTTTGTGATTTACTCATTATGTTTTTAACTCTATGGTTAGAATTGAGTTGTGTATATTAACACACTATTTTTGATTGTTTATGCATAATGAGTCGACATCCTATGTTTTGTTGCATTGGGCTATGGTGATATTGAATTGGGGTGATGCTTGGTAATTGATTATTGCATGAATAGGGGGTTGCCCTTGTTGAGAATTGACTTATTGTTCTCTCGTTGGTTTAGTGTCATTGCTGTTATTGTTTGATAATGCCTTACTATTGTTGGTTTTATTGGGTTGGTATATTATGTTTTGGATTGTTTGGTGTACTTTGTTCCAAGGCTATTCTTATGCGTTTTGCAGATCATGTGTCCTCACAAACAAATACCATCTAAATTACCAATGAAATGGTCTAGAGGTGAAGGTAGCTCAAGCCAACCTGCTACCAATCCCATCTCGAAATTCATGGCTGGCCACAAATGCCTTTGATTCTCTACTGCAGAGGAGCAAAGATGGATTGAACTATTAGGGAACAAGGACTGGTTGCCACCTAAGGTTTTGGATTTTGGTGCCAGGGAGCGAGCCAACATAATGACTAAGGTTTGGGAATTGATCAACCAGCCGAGATGGGAACAACTCTTCTCCATCAGTGAGCCTTCCTACAGAGAGTTAACCCTGGAGTTCTTCTGTACTTTTCAATTTGATAAAAATAAGATCTCCATCATCGAGCCAATGATGAAATTTTGGTTGGGCGGTCAGCAATTTCACATGAGCATCAACGAACTTGGCATACATTTGGATTTATTTACTATGGAGGAGGTGCAGACCGTAGAGTATCTTAACTCTGAGGTGGACTTTGCAGAGTATGATGTCATTCCTTCTAGGGTTTGGATCACGTTTGCACCAAATGCTGCTAAGTATCAGCCGAAGGTATCCAAGGCATCAAATTTTGAGTCCTTTCCTTGTCAGGTAGTGCATAATCTATTGGTTCACACCATCATGGCTCGGCTTAGAAGTATGGGAATTGTTGGCCTGAGGGAGTTGTTCTTCTTGAACTGCATGGTCCATAAGATCCGATGGAATGTAGCTCATGCTATCACACATTTATTCTATAAGCAGTCCAAGAAAGGGGCACCGGGTAACTTGCACGATGGCATGTATGTTACAAGATTCACTCACAGCTTGGGGGTGTTGGATGGATGCCTCCTGATGTCTTTGGATGGGCTTCCTAAACTATTGGGCATGGATACTTTGAAATGATTGAACCGGGAAAAGGTTGTGGAACTGCAGGCACCACCCACGGATCTCGAGACAGTTCCACCCATGAATTTTGAGCCAGTTCCTCTTACTCCCACTTTCGACATACCTCCACCTCCACCGACAGACATCCCCGACCCATCCACCACTACCAAACATTCTTCCTCAGCTGGCTCGTCTTTTACTCCAGCCCCTACTTTCAGAAACTGGTGTCATTCTGTGAATATTGAGTGGGATGATATCGAAAACCAATGGAGTTTGAGCGCCAGATATGCAGGATAGAAGGAAAGATCAGAAACATCAAGTTGAACCAGAATAAGTTATTGACTCAGCAGGATCAGATCCAACGTTCAATAGAGCAGCACTACTCATCCTTCCAAGCGCAACTAGATCATGAGATACTGAGGAGGCAATGGCTAGAGCAATCTATGCTCGAGTTCTGGAGGCATCAAGGATTTAGCCCTTCACAGCCACCACCACCATCGTACCAACCTTCAATGCCCCATGTCGACATCTCCAACGATAATGATAGCAATGATGCTAGTGCCAACAGTGATAATACTGGCGCTAGTAATGATTCCAGTGCCGAGCCCATGAACGACTAGTTCATTTTATTTAATTATTTTTATTTTTATTTTCTTATGAATTCTTGTACGTTTCATTTTTAATATTTTCATGTTTTTGTTTTTTTATTATTATTCTTATTTTTATATATGTCTTTGAACCTTCACCATTCTCTTTGTCAATTTTTTTGTCCTGTTGCTCCTTCAATATCGCAACACTTTTGAAACCTTATTCATATATGTCGATTCAGGACATGTCAGGGCAGTTTTCTCTCTTTTGTTCTTTTTATTATTTTACACACATTGGGGAAAATGTGAGTCTTAAGTGTGGGGGAGATGTATATTTTATAAATTGAGCTTTTATTTTCATTTTTTGCCATTGGTTGCATTTGTCTCAATTACTTTCTTTGATTTTATTTTTGGATTCAAGTAAACTAGATTGCTGTTATAATATGAAGTGAAATGGCTCCTCTTTTCATTAAAATAATGATTGATTTAACGAACGACAATCTCTTGTTGAGGTTGACTCGATTTTCTTAATTGATTGCTAAAGACTAAATGTGATAGTTTGAAATAGGTAGTTGATTGATGAGAATTGCACATCTGAAGTTTAAAACCTTAGTTACATTTTTTAGCATAGCCAATTTCTTTAGATACTTGAGTCAAACTTAGTATGATATATTTATTATCTTAACTTCTTGACTACTTTGCTATAAATAAAATAAAAATAAATAAATAAATAAATTAAACCAATTTGAAAATTTATCCCTGTTCCGCTGATTTTAACTCTTGAATTAAAACAAATGAGTTGGAATCATGAATAGTGCTAGTAGCAATTTGAATGATGATTCTAACTGAGTAACTGGGGGTCGGCATCACAAATGTTTACTTTTCCGTCAAAAAGTTAGTATTAGTTCAAACAAGTCGGGCTTCTTTTGAAAAAAAAATTAATGTTTCACGCATTGCATTTTATGAAGGGGTCAAAGAATTTAAGAGAAAACTTACTTCCTTACTTCGTTCATGACTTTTGAGTTATTGGAATTTTATGCTCAATCTTTTAACTTTTAACTTTTAAATTTTAGATCTGTTAGATTTTTATTTTGAAACTTCTTAATTCAGCTACCATGTTTGAGATTTAGTTTTTGGTTGAGAATGTTGGATTTTCTAATTCAAGTATTTTAGAAACTTTTGTTTTCTTTGGATATAGAGGGGTCTTTCATTTCTACCTATTATAGTGATTTGGTTTGCTTGAGGACAAGCAAAAACTCAAGTATGGGGAAATTTGATAAGTGTATAATTGATGATATTTTTGTCCCTATTTCTTAATATATTTATTGTCAAATTGAGTTTAATTTGTTTGTTCAAGTGTTTATTAGGGTTGATTCCAGGAACTTTTGACACGTTGGGACCTTAAGGTTATTTAGGCCAAAATCACATATGAAAGACAAGGGAAGAAGCTATTATGGGCAGATTTTTCAAGTGACACACCCAGTGACATGAGCGTGTCCGTGGTCGTGTCATTCAACTACTTTACAGAAGCTTAAACATGCCCAGAGACATGGGCATGTCACTGAATGTGCCATTACTTCTGACTTATAAAAGCTGTGACACGTCCAATGACACAGGTGTGTCCCTAACTGAACATTGCAACACTCCCAAGGACAAGGGTGTGTCACTTCCCAGGTCATTAAAGTTCAAAATAGCACCGTTGACACACCCACAGATGATACAAACCAGCCACGAGGCAAGGATCCATTGGTGCTTCCACGTGGGCCATTGACTAGGAGCGGAGCTAAGAAGTTTGGAGCAGGTATGGGATTCCATATTCAAGATCAAATTTCAAAGGAAGTGACTGAAATGGCAACGGAAAAGTGCACAATAGAGCTTGAAGAAGGCACACCAAAGGTGATTATGATGCTTAGTGTGAATATGGAAGCTAAAGGCTAGCTAAAGAGGTCCAACGTGCAAGAAAAGTCCATGGGGGTTCATATACAGCCTTGGGAAGTAATTTAAGGCCCATGGACAGCCCAAATAGTATGGGGCATGTTCTTATTTTGAAGGGATTTAGTTTGGCCGAATTTTGGCATCTTTTTGGCACATGGGATGTGTGGTCTCCTATTTAGTTATTTCAGAATATTAGTTTTTTCCATACTTTCTATTTTCCTTAGTGGGTTAGGATTTTGACTTTGTAGCTTTGCTTTTCCCATTAGAATTAGGGATTCAGATTTTATTGGCCTTTTAGTATAAATAGGGCCTTATTTTCTTGTAAGCACACTTTTTTTGACAAATTATATTCTCAATTTTCTTATTGAAAATTTCGGCCATCATAGAACAAGAGTGGATTCTCTTTTTCTTCTGATTGAATCAAGAATTAGATTTACTTATGAATTTTGATTGTGGCGTTCTTCTAATTCGAGCTTCCTAAATCCTTCCGTTATAAGTGTTAGTGCTTTGTTAAGCAATTGGGTGCTTTAGAAGGTTGTTTTTCCTTCGCTCTTGGTTTTCTTCTATCAATCATGCGTTGGGGTTTGAGGCCTTCATTGCCATAGGGTTCCGTGTCATTTGGTATCAGAGCCAATTACAGGTAAATCTTTATCTATCTATCTTTCTAGGGTTGTTTTAATTGTTCCGTTAGGGTTCTAATTTGGGATTTCGAATTGGGTTAGAGTCTTTATTATTCTGAATTGGGTTTGTTTTATTTATTCCAAATTGGATTTGTTTTATTTGTTCCAAATTGGGTTGTTCTATTTGTTCTATTTTGGATTTTCGAATTGGGTTATAGAATTTTTTATTCAATTTTGAAATTTTGTTCTTGCCTTTTGATTCGAAATACGTTTTTCTTATTTCGAATTGGGTATAAATTGGACTGAAGGCTTTATGTTTAGTTGGTGATCAAAGGATAGTGATCAGATCCTTAAAAAAAAAAGAGTACAAAATCACTTTAACAAAAATTCTTTGCTTTTCTAGTAATTTAAGGTATTAGAATCATTTTGAATCAGGTTGAAAGTAATCAAAATTTTGGCCACCAATTTCGGCCAATTGAGGGGTTGTTTTATTACATTTTTTTCTTGCTAATTTGGAAGTTTTCTTTTTGAAATTCAATTCTTGGGGAGTCTTGATACTAGCTTTCTTGGGTAGAATTATTAGGTCCATAAACTAACTTGCTAAGGTGAGTTGGTTTTGATACATTTTAACCAGATTCATCATAATTTTTGACCTCTTTGTTTCTATTTCTTGTTTGAGCTATGATTTTGATTCCGTGACATTGCTAGAGTATTATTTGTTTGATTCTATACTCTTGTTGATATAATCGTGTGACACAAAATTTTCTTGTGTTGCCTCTAAAATTGTCAAGTTTCTTTCTAGGTGTCATTCTAGGATTTAGGTTCTAGTTCCCTTGAACGTGCTTGGTGATTGATTTGTGAGCCTTTGTTCTCAAGTGCAATCAAAGAATTAGTGAAGGTGAGGTAATGATTAGCAATTCTAGTAGAGATAAAGGCATAGCTGTTGAGAAAGAAGAGATGAGTATTCGGGATATTACAGATGATTTTAAGATGTACAAGCAAGCAAATGAGGGTAATATGGAAAGAATAGCAAATACGTTGACTAGCTTGCAGCAGTCCATGGAACGCTTAATGCAAGCATAACAACTTGCTCCAATAAGGCTACTATAGAGAATTCTACAACCAGCAAGAGCTGAAGAGAGAGAAGAGCCAGTTAGGAGGAGGGCACCAAGAGGTGCATATGAGAGAGGCCGTGTGGCTGATTATGGATTTGAAGAAGGAGAGGCTGAAATTTATCAAGCACCTATCAATGATAATGATTTGACTTCCATCAAAATGAAGGTTCCTGAATTTAGAGGGAACAACAATGCTGAAGAATACATTGAATGGGAGCGCAAAGTAGAGCAAATTTTTTAGTGCCATAATTATTTTGAAGAAAAGAAGTCACACATAGCAGCTGTGGAGTTCAAGGGTTATGCAACATTCTGGTGGGATCAACTAAAATCCACTAGAAGAGGCAAGGGGTTGAGAGCTCACCCGCATGGGAGGAGTTGAGAGACCTGATGAGGCAGCGATTTATCCCTTCTCATTATTATAGGGAACTTTATAATTGCTTAGCACGACTGGTGCAAGGTGGCAAGAGTGTAGAAGAATACCACAAGGAGATGGAGATGATCATGGCTAGAGGTAATATTAAGGAAGATGAACAATTGATGATGTCTATATTTCTTGGAGTACTTAATCAGAATATTGCAAGTGAGTTGGACATGTATGATTACAATACCATGGAGGAGATGGTTGATAAAGCTATGAAGATAGAGAGGAGGTTAAAGAGCAAGAGTTCCACCAAACTTGGCTATGGGAGACCACAAAATGTGTTTGGGAGTAATTTGGCCTGTAGAGGACCCCCATATAGTGGTGGGGCAAATTCAGCCAATAGGGGTGAAGAGAAAGGGGAGTTCAAGAATTCATTCCAGAAAAGCAATGCTGCAACCTCCAATGGAAAAGGGCCATCTAGTGGTTTAAACAAGCAAACAGGTACGCCTAACACTACCACTCCTAGTAGGGAGATTAAATGTTTTAAGTGTTTAGGGAATGGGCATATTGCATCCCAATGTCCAAATAGAAGAGTTATGATTGCTACTGCTGATGGTGATGTTGTATCTGATTCTGAACCTAGTGATAATGATAATGATGATGTTGGGAACTTTGATTCTCATATATATGATGATGTTGGTAGTGATGAGCATGTTGATTGTACTTTGTTAGCTGAGCGTGGTGAATTGTTAGTTGCTAGGCGTGCATTGAATATGCAGGTGAAAGAGGAAAGTCTAGTACAGCGTGATAATATTTTTCATACTAGATGCTTAGTGAATAGTAAGGTTTGTACACTTATTATTGATAGTGGGAGCTGTACTAATGCTGCAAGTACTACTATGGTTGAAAAATTGGGGTTAGAATGTATGAAGCATCCCAATCCTTATAAGTTGTAGTGGTTTAATGATAGTGGTGAGGTGAAAGTAACTACGTGAGTGAGGGTACCATTTTCAATAGGCTGGTACAAAGATGAAGTTGATTGTGATGTAGTTCCTATGCAAGCTGGACATATGTTGTTGGGTAGACCGTGGCAATATGATCGGAGAGCACAACATGATGGGTTTTCTAATAGGTACACATTTACCTATGAAGGAAAACAGGTCACTGTTGTTCCATTATCACCCCTAGAAGTGTATGAAGATCAAAGAAAGATGATTGAGAAAGAGAGGCAAGTTAGGGCTACCAATTCAAAAATTAAGGGGAGTTTGAGAGAACATGATAAGGTGAGTGAGAGTGAAAAGAAAATGGGAAAAGAGGCCAGAAAAGAAACAAAACAAATAAATGTCCCATTGGTGAGAGAAAATAAGAAAGAAGGGAGAGCAAAACAAACTTTTTATGCAAGAGCGAGAGAGGTTAATTTTGCAATGTATATTGGGCAGCCATTATTGCTCATTAGATACAAAGAAACTTTATTTGTTGACACTAATGTTTCGCTTGATAGTTTTCCTTCTAGTTTTGTGTCTTTGTTGCAGGATTTTCAAGATGTGTTTCCAGATGAATTACCTAGTGGATTGCCACCACTAAGAGGAATTGAGCATCAAATAGACTTCGTGCCGGGTTTTACCATCCCAAATAGACCAGCTTACCGGAGTAATCCCATGGAAACGAAAGAGATGCAAAAGCAAGTAGATGAGTTACTGGAGAAAGGGCTGATTAGAGAGAGTTTGAGTCCGTGTGCTGTTCCTATGTTGTTGGTTCCAAAGAAGGATGGCACGTGGAGAATGTGTGTTGATTGTAGGGCTGTAAATAAGATCACAGTGAAGTATCGACATCCTATACCACGACTTGATGACATGTTGGATGAGCTGCATGGTGCCAGGTATTTTTCTAAAATTTATCTTATGAGGGGATATCATCAAATTCGTATGAAACCTGGTGATGAATGGAAAACAACATTTAAAACTAAATATGGTCTATATGAGTGGTTAGTAATGCCTTTTGGGTTGTCTAATGCACCTAGTACTTTTATGAGACTAATGAACCATGTTTTGAGAGCTTATTTGGGCAAATTTGTTATAGTCTATTTTAATGATATTCTGATTTATAGTAAGACTTTGGATGACCATGTTGTGCATGCTAGGCTAGTTTTGGAAGTATTGAGAAATGAAAACTTATATCCCAAGCTTAAGAAATGCACATTTTGCATAGATAGGCTTGTGTTTCTTGGTTTTGTTGTGAGTGCGCAGGGCGTTGAAGTAGATGAAGAGAAAGTGAAAGCTATAAAGAAGTGGCCTACTCCAAAGAGTGTGACGGATGTGAGGAGCTTTCATGGATTGGCTAGTTTCTATAGGAGGTTCATGAAGGACTTTTCTACTATTGCAGCACTGTTAACTAGCATAATCAAAAAGGAAGTTGGGTTCCAATGGGGAGAGGAGCAACAAAAAGCCTTCGACTGCCTGAAAGGGAAGTTGACATTCGCTCCTATTTTATCATTACCTAAATTTGAGAGTACATTTGAGATTGAGTGTGATGCTTCTTGTAATATCCCTAAGTATACCCTAAAAGTTTTGGAATATTTATTGTTGTATTTGGATTAAGTGTATATGTTAAGTGAGAAGAGAAAAGAAGTAAAGAGAGAGAGTGTATATGTTGTATATATATAGAATATATACAACATATACAAGTCAAGGTGATGAAAGTCAAAAGAAGATATTTATTGATTTTAAATTAGTGAAATTAATTAAAAGGAAAATAAATGAGTGGAAGAGAAAATATGAGAATATTTTAATGATTTATTGCTTGGTTAAGGTTTAAGTGGAGAATTAAAGTTTGACTTGTCTCTTTTCTTCTTTATTTTCTTCTTCTTTTCCTTCTTGGCCGTGTATCACAAAGCTAAAGAGAGAAAGAGAGTTTTATTTTCCTAAGATCAAAATTGAAGGAGAATTCAAGTGATCAAGTTGGAGATTTGAGAAGTTTCATTAACTTTGGTAAGTTTCTTCTTGATTCTCTTGTTTTATTTTAAGTTGTTATTGAGTTTGATGATTGATTGTGGATAGTATGAATATGTTTGATTGTGGTGTGTTTGAGAGTATTGGGTATAATTGATTTTGATTTTGGGATTGAATTGAAGAAAAGGAATTAGGTTGGTGTTGAAAGAGTAAGAGTTGTGACTTGGTAATTGATGTCAATATTGAGTTTGATGAATTATTTTTGGTAGATTTTCAATGTGTTTGTGTTTAATGGAGTGGAAAGCATAGAATACATGAGTTTGGTCCGAAACAGAAGCATTTTGGATGCCACGCCCGTGGCCCTTGGATGCCACGACCGTGGGGGTGTTAAGCAATTGGACAGATTTGTTTTCTAACCCATGCCCATGGGGGTTTGTGAGACCACGACCGTGGGGTTGTGAGGCCAGGACCGTGGGGTTGTGAGGCCACGACCATGGGGGTATGAGGCCACGAGCGTGGGCCCTAGTTAGTGGTTTTGGTTTGTAATTTGTGATCTATTGGTCTAGTATGAGACTAATAGGTGAATAATTGTATTGGAATTCATGTGTATCTTTAAATAAGTTTGTATTATTTCCTTTTGGATTAGGTTGTGAAGAGGTTGAATTGCCCTAACCTAAGTGTTGAGGATTCTTGGAAGAGGAAGTGTATAGATTGGTATGAGTTGTTCTTGAGGTAAGTACAAACCCTACATTATTGCATACATTTACATGACATTGGGACTTAACACATGTGGTTGTAAATGTGTTAAGTAAGCTATTACATTGTTGATGCATTTGATTAATGCTATGATTTGCATAATGTGAAAGATATGATGATCATTCGAAATGTATGTTCAATGCATTTGGTTATGAATACTTTAATGATGAATTGCTTTAATGTGAATTGAGATATGATGAAATGTGAAGCCATTGTTATTGGCTATGATAGTGCAAATGAAATAATTAGGGCATGGTTGCCTATTTGATTATGGAATATGAAATGAGAAATGAATTGAGAAAGAGATTAATAAAGAGATAAATGAAATAAATGTGTTCTTAATATGTTATTCAATGTTCAGAGTTCTGGGTTTGGCGGCATGCTTATGAATCACTGGATAGGTGAAAAGACAGGGTCGTAAGCCGAATCCAGCTGAAAAATGTGAAATATGATGTTTTTGGGGTGAAAAGACTGGGTCGTAAGCCTCAAAAACAGTAATAGCCTAGCCGGGTTGAGGACCAAGATACTGGGGCCCTAGAGTCTAGCCAGGTTGAGGTCCAAGAGACTGGGTCTGTTACACTATCCATGGATAGAGATATATATATATATATGTATCGCCTACGGGCTTGATGATTATGATTATGGACCAAAGCAGTAACTCTGAATTTTGAATAACATATTAGTGTCTTTTAGGCCCATGCTTGTCTTTGTTTTATATGTGATTGACGAATGGTGAAACAAATGAATAATGAGATTCAATGTAAGACTTTGAAATGTGATATTCTTAGGTATTGTTTATAATGTTTGAACATATGATATTGGCATTGCATTGAAACATATTATCATTGGGGTTTGTACCACTAAGCCGTTGGCTTAGCGCGATTGTGGTTCATCGCGCATGTGACAAGATAGAACCAGAGACCTCAGTTAGACCGAGTTGAGTTTAGATTCTGAACCGTTGATAGAGGGCTTAAAGATCAAAGACAAATTGCCAAACATGTATAAATTTTATGTTTTGTAAAATTTAGTTTTGATGTATATATAATTGTAAATACCGCTATATTTTCCGCTGCGTATTACATAGATGTTTTATCTATTGTACTTTAAAATATGATTTGAATGTTTTCAAGTTTTCTCATGTTATTGTTAAAAGGAATGAGTGGTTTGTTTAGTAAACCGTAGCATTCTTATATTCAGTATATGTATATTAGATATATGGTGGTATGTAGTGTGCGTATATGGGGTATAGGGGTGTTACAATTGTTTTGGTATCAGAGCCTAGGTTTGAGATTCTCAACCTAGGTCAATTGTAAGAAAAAGAACATTTTGATTTTTAAAATGTGATTTTTTAAATAAGATACATGTTTTGGTATTGGCAGTCTTTGATCTTTAATGAGGTATATTCTACTGTGTTTGCAGACATAGGTAGTGATGGCGTCTCATTCATGTCAGTCCATAGAAGGTAGTGCTGAGAGTGTAGCTCCTGAAGAGGGTAGAGATGGGATTAGGGTTGAGAGAGTTAGTGAGGCACTTACTCCTGTGCCAGAGAGATTAGCTACTGATGAGGTTCCACCGGTTTGGTTACGGCATGTGGTAGAATTGTTGAGACAAGCTCCAGTGCAGCCGCCACCGCCACCACAGCCGCAAGTACCGGTGAGGCATTATGATAAATTGAGAAAGTATGGGGCTGAGGATTTCTTGGGTGCTACAGATCCTGCAGTAGCTGAGCAGTGGTTGGATAGAGTACAAAGGGTATTTATTCAATTTCAAGCTACTCCTGAAGAGAAATTTGATTATGCTAGATCCTTATTGCAGAAGGATGCTTATGATTGGTGGAAGACAGTTCCTCATGCTATGAATGATCCACCGACTTTGCTTTATAGTGATTTTCTGAGGGAGTTTGAGCAGAAATATACCCCGAGGGAGTATAAGGACGTCAAAAAGATGGAATTTCTGAATTTGAGACAAGATAACCGGACTGTGACAGAGTTTGAGGTAGAGTTCATCCGGTTGAGTCATTATACCGGGGGGATTATTGTAGATGTGATAGACCAGTGTAGGAGGTTTGAGGAGGGATTGAGGCCCTCTATTATGTGTATTGTTGCTAGATCTCTCTGTATCAGGAGTTTTCTCAATTGGTTGCAGTAGCAAGAAGTGTTGAGAGAGCACAATCTATTGCAACAACTGCTACTGAAGAGGAGACCAGAGTTAGGAGATCCCAGTTTGAGGCAGGGTCTTCATCTATGAAGAGAGGCCGAGGAAGTTTTATCCCGAGAGTTAGTAGGAGCCAGAGGTAATCAAGTATGTAAGTTCAGTATCAGAGGTAGAGACCGAGACCTACAGTTTCTGTAGCTAGTGCTCTGACTCCATTGGTTCAGAGGTCTACTACACCTACATGTGTTCATTGTGGTAGGATACATGGGGGTGTTTGTTGGAAGATTGGTGGATTAGCTGTGTGTTTTAGATGTGGATCGCCTGATCATTTCATTAGAGATTGTCCTAAGATGCAGGAGCATAGACAAGCGAATTCTGCAGTTTCTCGACCTAGTGTGAGAGGAGGTCGAAGTGGCAGAGGTGTTAGTAGAGGTGGTCGACCTGGGATCAGTCAGAGAGGAGGCTCTGCATCTGGAGGCAGTAGGCCAGATGAAGTTGGGTCTTCTCAGCAAGTGTATGTGATGCAGAGGCAGCCAGATGCTTCAGTAGTTATTGCGGGTACATTTTCTTTATTTGGCATTTCAGTTCTTACTTTGATTGATCCAGGATCTGCTCATTCATACATTAGTGCATCTATCTTGCCTGTGTCTAAATTGCATTCAGAGTCCTTAGGATTTGATGTGTTGGTGACAAATCCTTTAGGGCATAGTGTGGTTATTAGCAAGGTGCACCGAGATAGTTCAGTTGTGGTGCTAGGTGAGGAGTTTTGTGGTGATTTGATTGAAATGCCTTTTAAGGAGTATGATTTGATCTTAGGCATGGATTGGTTGTCTAAGCATGGAGCCATGGTAGATTGTCAAAAGAAGTGTGTTACTTTGAGAACCGGTGATGGTAGAAGTGTGATGGTGTCTAGTGAGCAGAGACAACTTGCATCCTTGTTTGTATCAGCTGTAACAGCTAGAAAGTTGATTAGAAAAGGGTGTGATGCTTATCTTGCTCATGTTGTGGATACCAGAGTAGTGAATTCTCAACTTGATAGTATAACCACAGTTGTGGAGTTCCCAGATGTGTTTTCGAAGGAGTTGCCAGGCTTACCCCCTGAGAGAGAGGTTGAGTTTGGTATCTATTTGTTGCCTGGTACCACTCCTATATCTAGTACTCCTTATCGAATGGCACCTGCTGAGTTGAGAGAGTTGAAGGTGCAATTGCAGGAGTTGTTGGATAAAGGGTTTATTCGCCCTAGTGTTTCTCCATGGGGAGCTCCTGTTTTGTTTGTAAAGAAGAAGGATGGTACTTTGAGATTATGCATCGATTATAGGCAATTGAACAAAGTGACTATCAAGAATAAGTATCCTTTGCCTCGAATTGATGATCTCCTCGATCAGTTGAAGGGAGCAACAGTGTTTTCCAAGATTGATTTGAGATCAGGGTACCATCATTTGAGGGTTAGAGCTGAAGATGTTTCTAAGACAGCTTTCCGCACAAGATATGGGCATTATGAGTTTTTAGTGACACCTTTTTGATTGACGAATGCACCTGCAGCTTTTATGGATTTGATGAATAGGGTGTTTAGGCCCTATCTGGATCAGTTTGTGGTAGTTTTTATTGATGATATTTTGGTGTATTCACGTAATGAAGAGGAGCATGACAAGCATTTACGGATTGTGTTGCAGACCTTGAGAGAGAAGCAATTGTATGCTAAACTGTCAAAGTGTGAGTATTGGCTTGATCAAGTGACTTTTCTGGGTCATATAGTTTCAGCAAATGGTATTAGAGTTGATCCGAGTAAAGTTGAGACTATTTTGAATTGGAGTCCACCGAAGTCTATAACTGAAGTTAGAAGTTTTCTGGGTTTGGCAGGCTATTATCGACGCTTTGTGAAAGGTTTTTCTTTGATAGCTACTCCACTCACCAGATTACTTAAAAAGGGAGTTAGATTTGTGTGGATAGATCAGTGTCAAGCAAGCTTTGAGCAGTTGAAAGAGATGTTGACTCAAGCTCCTGTTCTTACATTGCCCGTGGAAGATAAACCATATGTGATTTACAGTGATGCTTCACATAATGGTTTAGGTTGTGTTTTAATGCAAGAAGGTAAAGTCATAGCTTATGCTTCTCGGCAGTTGAAGCCGCATGAGCTTAATTATCCGACACATGATTTGGAATTGGCAGCTATAGTGTTTGCTTTGAAGATTTGGCGACATTATTTGTATGGAGAGAAGTGTTTTATCTATACAGATCATAAGAGTTTGAAATATTTGGGTGTTCAAATGGAGCTGAATCTTCGACAGAGACGGTGGTTGGAATTGATCAAAGACTACGACTGTTTGATTGATTATCATCCTGGTAAGGTGAATGTTGTTACTGATGCCTTGAGTCAGAAGTCTTTGGCAGGTTTGTCTGTTTATTCACTCTCATTGCTTGTGAGTTGAGAGCATTGCATGCTAGTTTTGAGCTTTGTAATGATGGTTCATTGTTGGCTTAGTTGCATTTGAGATCAGGGTTGTTGGATCAGATTAAGGAGGCTCAATTGGCAGATGAGAAAATTCAGAAAGTTGTGTCAGATTGCCATAATGGGAAGAGCCGAGAATTTCATGTGAAAAGTGATGGTAGTCTTTGGTTTAAGGATAGATTGTGTGTTCCTGATGATGCTAGTTTAAGAAAGATTATTTTAGAGGAAGCACATCAGTCGGTTTTTGCTATGCACCCTGGGAGTACTAAGATGTATCAGGATTTGAAGCAACATTATTGGTGGTCAGGTATGAAGAGGGACATAGCGGAGTATGTATCCAAGTGTCTCACTTGTCAGAGGGTGAAAGCTAAGCATCAAGTTCCAACAGGGTTGCTTCAACCTTTATCAGTGCCTGAATGGAAATGGGAACGTGTGACAATGGATTTTGTGTCTAGTTTGCCATTGACTCAGAAGAAGCATGATGCTATTTGGGTGATTGTTGATCGGTTGACAAAGACAGCTCATTTTCTTCCAGTTCAGATGGACTATTCTCTTGAGAAGTTAGCTGAGCTGTATATCAGTGAGATAGTGAAGTTGCATGGAGTCCCAATTTCTTTAGTGTCTGATCAAGATCCTCAATTTACTTTGAGGTTTTGGAAGAGTTTACATGGTGCTTTGGGTTCTCGATTACATTTTAGCACTGCTTTTCATCCACAGATAGATGGGCAGTCAGAAAGAGTGATACAGATTATTGAGGATATGTTGAGAAGTTGTGTCATTGATTTCTCTGGAAGTTGGGACATATTTTTGTCACTTGTGGAATTTGCTTACAACAACAGTCATCAATCTAGTATTGGAATGGCACCATTTAAGGCATTGTATGGTAGAAGATGTAGGACGCCTCTATGTTGGAATGAAGCTGGAGAAGGCAAAATGGTTGGTTCTGATTTGATTAAAGAAACGAAAGAGAAAGTGAAGATAATTCGGGATCGATTGAAAGTAGCTTCAGATCGACAGAAATCTTATTCAAATTTGAAGATGAGAGACATAGAGTTTGATGTTGGAGATAAAGTATTTTTGAAAGTGTCTCCTTGGAAAAAGATTTTGAGATTTGGCAGAAGAGAAAAGCTAAGTCCTCGTTTTATTGGACCTTATGAAGTATTAGAAAGAGTTGGACCTGTTGCTTATCGACTCGCTTTGCCGCCTGAATTAGATAGAATCCATAATGTTTTCCATGTTTCTATGCTGCGGAGGTACAGATCAGATCCATCTCATGTTTTACCAGTTGAATCTAATGAGGTGAGTTCGGATATGACATTTGAAGAAGAACCAGTTGCTATTTTGGCACATGAAGTGAAAGAGTTGAGAAATAAGAAAGTGCCACTTGTGAAGGTTCTTTGGAAGAATCATGCAAAGGAAGAAGCAACTTGGGAGAGTGAGCAAGTGATGCGAGATCAATATCCTCAGTTGTTTCAGACTTGATATCAGGTAATTTCGAGGATAAAATTTCTTTTTAGAGGGGGAGAATTGTAATATCCCAAAGTATACCCTAAAAGTTTTGGAATATTTATTGTTGTATTTGGATTAAGTGTATATGTTAAGTGAGAAGAGAAAAGAAGTAAAGAGAGAGAGAGTGTATATGTTGTATATATAGAAATATATACAACATATACCAGTCAAGGTGATGAAAGTCAAAAGAAGATATTTATTGATTTTAAATTAGTGAAATTAATTAAAAGGAAAATAAATGAGTCGAAGAGAAAATATGAGAATATTTTAATGATTTATTACTTGGTGGAGGTTTAAGTGGAGAATTAAAGTTTGACTTGTCTCTTTTCTTCTTTATTTTCTTCTTCTTTTCCTTCTTGGCCGTGTATCACAAAGCTAAAGAGAGAAAGAGAGTTTTGTTTTCCTAAGATCAAAATTGAAGGAGAATTCAAGTGATCAAGTTGGAGATTTGAGAAGTTTCATTAACTTTGGTAAGTTTCTTCTTGATTCTCTTGTTTTATTTTAAGTTGTTATTGAGTTTGATGATTGATTGTGGATAGTATGAATATGTTTGATTGTGGTGTGTTTGAGAGTGTTGGGTATAATTGATTTTGATTTTGGGATTGAATTGAAGAAAAGGAATTAGGTTGGTGTTGAAAGAGTAAGAGTTGTGACTTGGTAATTGATGTCAATATTGAGTTTAATGAATTATTTTTGGTAGATTTTCAATGTGTTTGTGTTTAATGGAGTGGAAAGCATAGAATACATGAGTTTTGTCTGAAACAGAAGCATTTTGGATGCCACGCCCGTGGCCCTTGGATGCCATGACCGTGGGGGTGTTAAGCAATTGGACAGATTCGTTTTCTAACCCACGTCCGTGGGGGTTTGTGAGACCACGATCGTGGGGTTGTGAGGCCACGACCGTGGGGGTGTGAGGCCATGACTGTGGGCCCTGGTTAGTGGTTTTGGTTTGTAATTTGTGATCTATTGGTCTAGTATGAGACTAATATGTGAATAATTATATTGGAATTCATGTGTATCTTTAAATAAGTGTGTATTATTTCCTTTTGGATTAGGTTGTGAAGAGGTTGAATTACCCTAACCTAAGTGTTGAGGATTCTTAGAAGAGGAAGTGTATAGATTGGTGTGAGTTGTTCTTGAGGTAAGTATAAACCCTACATTATTGCATACATTTACATGACATTGGGACTTAACACATGTGGTTGTAAATGTGTTAAGTAAGCTATTACATTGTTGATACATTTGATTAATGCTATGATTTGCATAATGTGAAATATATGATAATCATTCGAAATGTATGTTCAATGCATTTGGTTATGAATACTTTAATGATGAATTGCTTTAATGTGAATTGAGATATGATGAAATGTGAAGCCATTGTTGTTGGCTATGATAGTGCAAATGAAATAATTAGGGCATGGTTGCCTATTTGATTATGGAATATGAAATGAGAAATGAATTGAGAAAGAGATTGATAAAGAGATAAATGAAATAATTGTGTGCTTAATATGTTATTCAATGTTCAGAGTGCTGGGTTTGGCGGCATGCCTATGAGTCGCTGGATAGGTGAAAAGACCGGGTCGTAAGCCGAATCCAGCTGAAAAATGTGAAATATGATGTTTTTGGGGTGAAAAGACTGGGTCGTAAGCCTCAAAAACAGTAACAATCTAACTGGATTGAGGACCAAGATACTGGGGCCCTAGGGTCTAGCCGGGTTGAGGTCCAAGAGACTGGGTCTGTTACACTATCCATGGATAGAGATATATATATGTATCGCCTACGGGCTTGATGATTATGATTATGGACTAAAGCAGTAACTCTGAATTTTGAATAACATATTAGTGTCTTTTGGGCCCATGCTTGTTTTTGTTTAAATGTGATTCATGAATGGTGAAACAAATGAATAATGAGATTCAAAGTAAGACTTTGAAATGTGATATTCTTAGGTATTGTTTATAATGTTTGAACATATGATATTGGCATTGCATTGAAACATATTATCATTGGGGTTTGTACCACTAAGCCGTTGGCTTAGCGCAATTGTGGTTCATCGCGCAGGTGACAGGATAGAAACAGAGAGCTCAGTTAGACCGAGTTGAGTTTAGATTCTGAAGCGTTGAAGAGGGCTTAAAGATCAAAGACAAACTGCCAAACATGTATAAATTTTATGTTTTGTAAAATTTTGTTTTGATGTATATATAATTGTAAATACCGCTATATTTTCCGCTGTGTATTACATAGATGTTTTATCTATTGTACTTTAAAATATGATTTGAATGTTTTCAAGTTTTCTCATGTTATTGTTAAAAGGAATGAGTGGTTTGTTTAGTAAACCATAGCATTCTTATATTCAGTATACGTATATTACATATATGGTGGTATGTAGTGTGCGTATACGGGGTATAGGGGTGTTACACTTCTGGTGTAGGTATTGGAGCTGTGTTGATGCAAGAGAAGAAGCCCATAGCCTATTTTAGTGAGAAACTCAATGGTGCACAATTGAACTATTCCACTTATGATAAGTAGTTGTATACCTTGGTAAGAGCATTGGACGTGTGGCAGCACTACCTCCTTCCAAAGGAGTTCGTGATACATACGGATCATGAGTCCCTCAAACACTTGAAGGGACAAGGTAAGTTGAACAAGAGGCATGGTAAGTGGATAGAATTTATAGAACAATTCCCTTATGTTGTTAAATACAAGCAAGGAAAGGATAATATAGCGACTGATGCGTTGTCTAGAAGATATACATTACTATCTGTGTTGAGTTCTAAATTGCTTGGTTTTGAGTATGTTAAGGACTTATATGTAGGTGATGTTGATTTTGGAAATGTGTATGTTGCATGTGAACATGGAGCTTTTAATTCATTTTATAGGCATTATGGATACTAGTTTAAGGGAAATAAATTATGTGTGCCTAAATGTTCCATGAGTGATTTGCTTGTGTTAGAATCTCATTGTGGGGGATTGATTGGACATTTTGGGGTAGCTAAGACTTATGATATCTTGTTTGAGCATTTTGATTGGCCATCTATGCATAAGGATGTTGAGAGATTGTGTTCTACTTGTATTGCTTGTAGACAGGCGAAATCTAAGTCTATGCCTCATGGTCTATATATGCCTTTACCTATACCTAGTTCACCTTGGATTGATATTAGCATGGATTTTGTGCTTGGATTGCCTAGAACTAGAAAAGGTAGGGATAGCATTTTTGTAATTGTTGACAGGTTTAGTAAGATGGCACATTTTATTCCTTATCATAAAGCTGATAATGCGATTGTTGTAGCTGATTTGTTCTTTAGAGAAGTGGTTCGACTACATGGGGTGCCTAGGACTATTTTGTCTGATAGAGATGCTAAGTTTTTGTCCCATTTTTGGAGAGTTTTATGGGGTAGATTAGGAACTAAGCTTTTGTTTTCTACTACTTGTCATCCACAAACAGATGGGCAAACAGAGGTAGTTAATCGTACACTTGGTACATTGTTAAGAACTATAGTGGGAAAGAATTTGGCAGCTTAGGAAGATTGTTTACCTTTTATTGAGTTTGCTTATAATCGTTCTATTCATTCTTCTACAGGTTATTCGCCATTTGAGCTTGTTTATGGTTTTAACCCATTAATTGTACTTGATCTTATTCCTTTACCTTCACATGAACTTGTTAGTTTAGATGGAGACAGGAAAGCAGAATTGGTGAAGGCTATGCATGAGAAAGCTCGAGTTAATATGGAGAAAAGGAACAAGTCATATGCTGATCGAGTGAATAGAGGATGCAAGAAGATAGTGTTTGTTCCTAGGGATTGGGTTTGGGTATACTTCTGAAAGGAGAGGTTTCCAAATCAAAGGAAGAATAAGCTTGATGCACGTGGTGATGGTCCATTTCAAGTGTTGGCAAAGATCAATGATAATGCATACAAGATAGACTTGCCTGGTGAGTATGGTGTTAGTGCTACTTTTAATGTGTCTGATTTATCTCCTTATGATGATGCAGATTTGAGGACAAATCTTTTTGAAGAGGGGGAGAATGATACGAACCAGCCACGAGGCAAGGATCCATTGGTGCTTCCAAATGGGCCAATGACTAGGAGCAGAGCTAAGAAGTTTGGAGCAGCTATGGGATTGCATATTCAAGATCAAATTTCAAAGGAAGTGACTGAAATGGCAATGGAAAAGTGCACAATAGAGCTTGAAGAAGGCACACCAAAGCTGATTATGATGCTTAGTGTGAATATGGAAGCTAAAGGCTAGCTAAAGAGGTCCAACGTGCAAGAAAGGTCCATGGGGGTTCATATACAGCCTTGGAAAGTAATTTAAGGCCCATGGACAGCCTAAATAGTGTAGGGCATGTTCTTATTTTGAAGGGATTTAGTTTGGCCAAATTTTGGCATCTTTTTGGCACATGGGATGTGTGGTCCCCTATTTAGTTATTTCAGAATATTAGTTTGTTTCCATACTTTCTATTTTCTTTAGTGGGTTAGGATTTTGACTTTGCAGCTTTCCTTTTCCCATTAGAATGGGATTCGGATTTTATTGGCCTTTTAGTATAAATAGGGCCTTATTTTCTTATAAGCACACTTTTTTTGACAAATTATATTCTCAATTTTCTTATTGAAAATTTCGGCCATCATAGAACAAGAGTGGATTTTCATTTTCTTCTGAATGCATCAAGAATTAGATTTACTTATCAATTTCGATTGTGGCGTTCTTCTAATTCAAGCTTCCTAAATCCTTCCGTTATAAGTGTTCGTGCTTTGCTAAGCAATTGGGTGCTTTAGAAGGTGGTTTTTCCTTCGTTCTTGGTTTTCTTCAATCAATCATGCGTTGGGGTTTGAGGCCTTCATTGCCATAGGGTTCTGCGTCAACAGACATGGGCATGTCTATGGGCATATCAGGCAAAAATATCTGGGCTATAAAATCTGAGCTAAAGAGCAAATTAGATGGTTTTTATTTTTCAAAGCCGACCTCCGAAGAAAAAAAGAGTTTTTGGCAGCCAAGAGTGAAGGTGAAGACCCAATTCCTGCGAGATTTAATCCAAGATCCTAGGATTGAAGTAAAGAAACACAAAATGCTCATTATGGATTGTTTGAATTCTTTTACTTATTTTCCCTGTTTTGGTTTTCTGGTTATGAACATGAGCTAAACATTTTATCTATCAAGATATTGATGAACCCTAGCTTTATTGTATGGATTGAATAGTTCTTATTAAGTTAAATCATTTGATTGAGTTGTTTTATCCTTTTGATTTTTAATTTCTTATTTTCAATCTATAATAGCATGCTTATTGATTGGTTGCAATTTTTATATTCTTGACTTGAGAAAGCTTGATATGAATAGAATGCTCATTAGGATCGAGGGTTGATTGGAGTGCTAGAGATAGACTTACAAGACCATTTGGTTTAAAGTTCCTTGTTCTTATTGCAAGTAATTCCATAATTTTTTTAATTTTCCAAAATTTAAAATATAAAGTTAATAATCTTTTTAAATTACATAGGATCATTTATTTGCATCTCGGGAGGAGGCCTCTTAGTTTGACACACCTGTTGACAATGATAACTTATTTAGATCTGCTATGGGCAGAGAGAAGAAGAAGAAGTTGTATGGACTTGGCTCACAGTATGTCAGCTTCTTCTTCTTCGTCTACTAGTTCATCTGCTTTACTAGAGGAAATCGAGCATTTGAAGGAGCATTTGGCAATGTGATTGGACTATTCAGCAACAGATCAAGTAGCAGGTGTAGATGGAGGTGGAAGCACAAGTTCAGACTCAGATTCAGGAGCAGATGCAGACAAAGGTGCAAAGATTGGTCTAGCGACAACTTAATGAGTTTATGACCAACTTCATGCGAGGTACCTTCAATCCATCATGATAGTTTTCGCCTGATTGTACTCCTCCACCTTCACCGCTTCCTGCTACTTGTTTTTTATTTTTTTCTATATATACTTTATATTTTAATTTTATATGGTTCTAAGCATTTTATTATTTTTATGTCTATCCTTTTTATATTTGTTTATTTATTACATTTAATATTTATTTAAATATAAATTTTATTTTTATATTTTTATTCTTTTTAATATAAATTTATTCATAAATTTTACATTATAAAAATTAAAAAGAATAATTCAAAATATATTTTAAAATTCAAAAATAATTAAATTTTATAAAACAATAATTCATTTTTTTACCGACAAATTATATTTTTTGTCGGCAATTTATTTCGCCGATATCGACAAAATTTATTAGTTAATGACATAAACTTTTGTCAATAATACCAGCATAAAAGATTTTCTATTGGTATTACCGACAAAAGCTTCTCTCGGCATTACCGACAGAAAAGCATTTCTATCAATATAACCGACAGAAAATTTTGTCCTATTTACCGACAAAAAAAACTTTTATGTCGGTAAATTTTATGCCAGAATTAGCAACAAAAAATAATTTTGTCGGTATCAGTGACAAAATTTTTTGTCAATAATATAGACAGAAAAAATCTCTTTCTATAGGTAAATATTGCTGACTACATTTCTATCGGAAAAATGCCGACATATATTTTTTTGTTTGTAATTTACCGACAGATAGCTATTTTTCTTGGCTTTTCAATTGCTGGTGAATGATATAACTACAGATTTTTTTGTTGGTAATCTATCGATAAATATGATTAATGACAAAAAACTAAAGATTACCGATGTATTTTTTGTCTCTAATCCGGTACATTCTTATAGTGTAATGCTGGAAAATAAAGGAAAATTACATCCAAAAAAGCCTACTACATTAATTCTCAGGAGAGAAAATTAAATTAAGATTAAGCGATGAAACAAACCAAACATTAATATCCACATAACCTCATTAATCATACATTTTCAAAATCATCATAAATAACCACAAATGATCACAATAAATCAATTAAACCATGTTTGAATCAACAATAGTATAAAAGTCCAATAAAGCATGTAAATCGAGGAATTTTCAAAGTTTTCATAGAAAATACCACAATTTATGTCAAAATTGCTCAAAAACAATCAAGTTCATCATTAAGAATTATATTAGGGCTAAACAAGTGCATCAGAGACAAAAATCGAGGTAAACAAAATGCATAGCACTTTTCGAGGCAAAATCGAATCTAATCAAGAAAAGTCCCATTTTTTATCCAAAATGTTAAATTTTCATTTCATATATCTTTAAATATGTTAAATACATGATTATGTCAATTACTTTTGAATCTGATTCAAAAATCCTTTCGACATGCAAACCGAGGCAAAAATGATCCAAAATCTCAAAATTAGGGTTTTTACTTAAAAATTCAAAAAATCAATTTTAACTACTTTAAAATACTTTAGAAATTATAAAATTAATTTTAGAATTGATTAATTTAGAAAATAGATTATGAAATCACATTGGACCTTTACAAAACTTAATTTTTTGGCCTTCAGCAGAGATCCAATGTTTGGATCAATTTATGGTTCGAGTTCTAGTAGATTTAGAGATTTCAAAACACTTTCATTTTAGTCCTCATATGTCCAAATTCGGATTACCCATGGAGATGTCTGAAAGCCCATGTATCTTGTCCAAAACAAGTCCATTCAAGCAAGAAGTCAAGGTTCAACTAAATGTAGTGCCAATATCCAAGTTCAAATTAATTGTTCAAGGTCCAAAATACATTCAAAGTTACTGCCTTCATCAAAACCCATCTTAAAAATTTAGTCAAATGGGTTTCATGGATTAAAAAACATAAAAACAACATCTTAACTCATTATTAAATTTATTTTGACATACTATCATGTTTTAATGGCTTAATGAAAACAAGAAAACCAAGAGCAAAGGAGCAAGAAAGGGAGAAAAGAATATATATCAAAGAAAATAAAGTTTAAAAACACAAACCAATGAGTCGGCTACACCAAATCTTCAATCCTAAAGGAAAAATGCAGAAGCCCTTTTAGAGTCCCAAAAATCACCAATTTTGGTTTATGGAAAAGGGATTTTTCAAGGGATTTCTTCCCAAATTTAAGATGTTTGGTGTGTTTAAAGTGTTTTAATATCGGTTGGAGAGAAATATTTGGCAGAGTTTCAACCTCAAAATTCCAAAAAAAAAATCCCCCTAAATAGGTTAGGGGCGACCTATTTATAGAGAGAGGTGGAATAGGCATTGTGAGCGGGGATTTTCGTCCCCACTCCCGGTGGAATGGTTCTTGAGACTTCAGCACTGTTTAGGCTCAGGGCCTTAAAGAACACAAATCTAAGTCTAGAGAAAATGGAGTCGCCACCCGGACGGGCAGGGAAAAAGAAAGGGGTGGATGACTCGATTATTAAGGAATTCCCAACCCCCTAATGGGTTTGGAAAGTTGGGTACGTGTGGGGAATGTGAGAAATGGCCCAGCACCCCCATAACGCCTGGTTCATTAGAACCGGCCTCCTTTACAGGTCTTAATATAATAAAATTCTTAAATATAACAATATTATCCATATTACACACAATAACTGAAATAAAGCATCGTTATATTAAAATCAAAACAATGTCTAAATAAAGCAAATAAATGGACATCCATCCGAAGATGGAAACATACCCTTACATCATCCATGTCTAAGCTAAATAGGACACCCACCAAAAGGTAGAAACATGTCCTTTACATTGGTCCAAAATATAAAAGCGATTTAAATTACATAGAACTTAATTAATGAGGTACCCATAAAGTGGAAACATATCTCTTACAACATTTGGAAATAAAAAAATAAATTGATAAAAGTAAATAACCATTCATAATAAATAAATCATTATCAAAGATATTAAACATCAATCAAAATATATAATAAGCATTCATCCATGATAAATTAAATAAATCAAGCATTGAAATTAAATAAATCAAAACATATAATAAACTACATAATCAAATTTAAAATTAAATAAAGCAATAAATATATAATTTAGGGTTCGCATCTTAAAATAGGATTTTAGAATTTTAGTTACTTAATTAGGGCTTTGGAAAAAGGAAAGTTAAATACGCGGACTCATAATACACAAATGAATATTGACCCCTTTGACGAGCCCATACGGATTGTATCTTTTAGTGAATATCTCCTTTTTTTTTTAATCTTTTAGTGTTATTTATAGGAAATTTATATGATTAATTCAAATTGTTTATGGAAACTATCATTAATTAGGAAAAGGAAACTAAAACCAAATAGAATTTGGTTTCGAAAAAAATTACGTCGGAAAAATTTCGCTGGCGAAAAAACTGCTGCGAGAAACTACGTGGAAACTTGTGTTGAAAATTGCGAGGGGCAGGCTGCGGGCCATTTTGTCTACTGTTTTCGGTAATGAATTTTTCCGTAGCCGATTTATTTTTATTTTTATTTATTTATTTATTTATTTTTATTTTTATTATAATAATAATTTTTAAAAATTATAAAAAATAAATACTAAAATAAATATTATTTAATTAAGATAACACAAAAATTATTTTCGACTAATTAAAATATATTGGACCAGACCAGGTCAAAAATTAAGGGTCTACAGGCATGTGACAAACCTATTATTTATAGGAATAGTATCCAACACCTATTCCATGGGAATGGACTCACATGCCTATTCCCATGGATTAAACACATCACCATGGGTCCTTCCTACCCCTAAAAGTGAATACTTTTGACTTTTTAGGCCTGACCTTTGGATTTGCAACCCCAAAGGGTTTTTTTTTCATTCTTAATCTTCTGGAATGCTAAAAAAATGATTTGGAAATGTTTTCAATGAATTAGAATAATTTTGATAAAACCCTAAAAAGATCTTTTTTCAGGCTGTCGGGCCTAATTCAAGGTTTTCAGCCTTCTAAGGTTTTTTCATGTTCTTAATCTCTTAGAATGCCTAAAAAAATGTTTTGAAAATTTTTTCGATGCATTTTAAAAGGATTTGGGTGAAAAAAAAAACCCTAAAAAGTGGATTTTAGCCAGACTGACAATTCACTCAGGTCTTTCCCAACATCTTTTTTCCTATCATCTTGACATGCTATAAAATGCATGTAAAAATATGTTAATGTTTCCAAATATATATATTTTCTAGGAAACATTCATAACCCAAGCCTTTTCAAGTCCAATGTAAAAACCTAGGGCCTACAACCCCCTTTTATCAAAGGCAAAAATAACAAATTATAAAGCAAAGAGAGAAATAATATGTATTAAATCATAAGTAAACATCAATTGAAGAGATGTGAAAGTGAAATTGCATTAATAATCATAAAGACATTACATAAAAAAAATAATGTATGATCCTTACAATGAAAGTCCACAAGATCAACTTAGATTGATGTTGTGTTAAGATGGTAACCAAGAGAGGGGGGTGAATCGGTTGATTTGAAGAAGTGATGGTAAATTAAAATTTTAAAATCAAATAAAGCAAGAAAGGAGTAGAGTAGAGAAGAATGAGCATAAAGAGTTTATAATGGTTCAGATTACCTCAATCTTGAATTTTTACAAGTTCAACTCTAACTTGGTATTTTTACAAGCTCACACTGAACTTTTAAAAGATTTGAGAATCTTCCTCACAACCCAAACAAGAGTTTTTCCAGGTTCACTTTATAACCTAAGTGTTTCAAAGCTCACACTCAAACTTACAATGGTGTTTCAATGCTCACACCCAACACTCATGGAATACAAGTAGAAATTTTGATGCAAACAAATGAAAGTTGTAAAATCCTAGCAAATACAATCACAATCTTACAGAAAAATATGGTTTCTTATGGTATATATAGCCTTCAAGTCTTCAACTAGCTGTTTAGTAGGATCCAACATGTTTGATTTTAGTCTCCCACTTTAATCACTTTTTAGAGCAATTTCATGGTCAGACTACCTGTGGTCTGATCGGCTCGGGCTCGGCATGGTCAGACTAAGCTCGGTCTGATCATGCTCTCCATTCTTTCTAAAAAAAGTTCTTCAATGGCTAGTACACATGGCATCCAATAATTAAGTGGATAAGTAATGGCTATATTTTTTATATCTCGTACCACCGATATGATCAGGATGATTTGGTCTATCTCATTCTGGTCTTTGTTGGATTTCTTACTCTAGCTCGGTCAGGTAGGACTGTATCAGGTCTGGTTGTACCTGCCATGGTATGCTGAAGTTTTTAGAATAATTATTGACCTTGAGCTCTACTGGATGTTTTGAGGATTTAGCTCGGGATTGGTATGGTCGGATTGCTCGAAGGTCCAGTTGTGCCATATAGTCCATTCACAATGTGGAAGTGACATTGATCATAAACTCTGCTGGATATCTTTGGCTTGAGCTCGATCTGCTCAACTCGTGTTTGGTCCATTCAAATTGTGCTTGGTGCGTTCAACTCATGCTCTATCTAATTATAGCATACTCTAGTCCGATTAGCTCGGTTTTGAAACATTTATGCTCTTGTCACCTCATTGGTGGAACACTCACCAGTTTGGTAATGGTGTGGTCGGGCTGCCAGAAGGTCTGGTCAAGAACGTTAAGCTCTGCTCGGTACAGTCATTCTTTAGGTTGGTATGGACAACTGGTCTTTGAGTCTGGTCAGCTTGGTTTTTGGTCCGATCAGGCTCTTGAGAAATCTTTAACAAATTTAGTCCTACAAAATGTAGCTTGGTACAAATATTAGTCTCATTCAATTTGATTGCCTAAGGTCAAAATAGAGGCCAATGGATTAGCTAACAATCTCCCCCTTTTTGGCTTTGGCAATTTAATTGAATTGATTTAAAGTGAACTTTAAAAGTTTTCATGTCTAAAAAGTGTTTTTCCTTTGACAAAAGAATGTTGTGAAAAGTAAATGCTCCCCTTAGCATGTACTATCAAGTTTTTACAAATTCTCCCCCTTAACATATGCTATTAAGTCAAATAATGTAATTCAAAAATTTCAATCAACAATTCAAATGCAAATGCAAATTCTCCCCCTTTGGTAAAGACAAAAATGAACGCAAATTATCATAAACTTTTATTAAGATTACACAAATGAAAAGTAAGCATATATGTATGATCATTTGCATTTGAGGGCCAACAAAAGATATAGAGATCATACATAAACAAAAAACAACAAGTTAAGGTTGTGGTGAATAAATAGGATAATCAAAATTATCATCATTATTTTCATTTCCCTTTTCCTTTTCTTCATCCTTATCCCCTTCTTCTTCTCCTAAACATTCATCAAAGATTCTGGTTGGCTCTCCTTCATCTCTTTCTTCATCAGATGGGGGACTTTTGGGAATGCCCATGAACTCTAGCATGTCCCTAAATTCCATATGAAGGTGAGAGACTCTCTTGGTAAGGTCATCAATGTGAGATGTTTGTGAGGTAATTTGTTCTTGAATTTGATGGAGGATGTCAAGGATTGACCCTTGGGCTCTAGAGGTTTGAGGTCTTGAAAATTTCACTTGAAATGATTCTTGACTTTCATCAACAATTATTGGCCTTTTTCTTTGTTGAGTTCTAATACTTTAAGCACCAAAAGCATAATGATATGTTCCATCTTCTTCCAATATGCATTTGGAGTGTTTTAAGTATTTGAAGTTGATGGGAGTTTTAGCCAAATCAAGAGGATTGGATAGAGTGGCTAAATTGGTGAGAGTAAGAGCATTCACATATTTGGCAATTTACGTGATGAAGGGTATGATCATGAGTTTCCTGGTTGATTTGTTTTGGAGGATGAGAAATTTGTCAATTAGGAACTTACAAGTTTGGATTTTCACCTTTTTCTCTAAGTAATAGAGAAATAGAAGATCTTTGTGAGTCACTTTCTCATTCCTTTCTCCTTTTGCATTGATGGTATAGGTGATGATTCTATGAAGGGTCTAAAGAGGTAAGGTTCTAAGGTGTTTAGCATTAGATAGCTTATGGAAATCAATTTCTAAGGACATGTCTTTCCAAAAGTCAAGTAAGATGGCATTGGAAATGGAAGGATCGAACAGATGAAAAATATCTTCCATGTTGAAACACCAAATAGAAGAGAATTCTTGGAGAGAAAGTTGATAGGATACATTGAAAATCTTAAATGTGATACTATAGAATCCACTAAAGGAGTGAGAAATTTTTTTGTTAGAGATTCCCAACCTAGATCATCTTTTTCTAAAAAAATAAAATATTCCCACCCAAGATATGTTAAGGCTTCATGTACATAGGATTCAATGCCTAGGGATTCTAGAGTGAAAGAAGAAGGAAATTTGTTTGGTTCACATTTTTTGTTTTGGATAATTGCATTCCTTTGTTTTTCTTCTTCACTTAAATGCCTAGCTTTGTGAGTTCTTGGCCTAGAATCTTCCTTAGGAGTGAAAGAAGTGGCAATTCCCTTCCCCTTTTCTCATGTCTTGGAGCTTTCTTTTGAAAGTTTTGGAAGCCATAAAGATGGTGATGATGAGATGAGATGAATGAAAAAAAAAATTAGAGTGTTGATGTTCTAAGTGTTTATCAGTGGAAGCAAATGTTAAAGATCATAAACTTTGAGTAAAAATGAATTTATATAGAGTTTAGAGGTCAAACTAGCCATTTTATGGCTGTTATGAGTAAAATATACAAGTTTTTAAAGGTCTCCAACAGCTAGAATTTTTTAAAAATTTTGATTCTACCTAGTTGGACTACTTACAGTACGGTCGGACCAAACAAAAAATTTGGTAGTCCGAGCATGCGCAAAGGAGTCCAAATGGACCGAGCTGACTGTACCATAAGGGTCAAAAATAAATTTTGAAAGCGCTTGGTCATGCATAAGGTAGTCTGGTCAGATTGAGCTCACTGTATCATAATGATAAAAAATTTTTGAAGGTACTCGACCGGACCAGGTCTCAACATGCTCAGTTGAGAGGGATAAGCTGTGATACTATCAGATTGTTGTTACTCTGGATGTACTAAGACATAGTCTGGGCAGGCTAAGGGTATTTTTTAAAGAGAAATGAAAGGATTATGGATCTAAATTTATGGCCTTTAATTCATGATCAAAATAGATGTAAATGAGGAATTAGGTCATGTTAAATTATACTTTTGTAAGTAATTCTAATTCCATCATTGATATGCACATTCAAACCAATAAAATGTATTTCAATTCAAAGTACTTCCATCTATCATTCCTATGTGTTGTTTTATAAAATTTAATCATTTTTCATTTAAAGGTTTTGTAAAGATGTCTGCAAGTTGATTTTGAGCGTCAGTAACTTCTAAGACAACATTTTAATTTTGAACATTATCTCTTAAGAAATGATGCCTAATGTCTATATGTTTTGACCTAGAATGTTGGATTGGATTTTTTGATAGATTAATGGCACTTGTATTGTCACATTTAATGGGAATGTGATCAAAAGTTTTACCATAATCTAGTAAGTTTTGCTCATCCATAAAACTTATGTACAATAAAAACATGTAGCAAAATATTCGGCTTTCGTAGTGTATAGAGCAACCGACACTTGTTTCTTGCTAAACCAAGAACTAGGCAATCAATAAGAAAATGGCATGCACCGCTCATGCTTTTCCTATCTAATAGGCCTTCGGCATAATTCGCATTAGAAAATCCTAAAATGCCAAATGATGTATTTTTAGGATACCAAAGTCTCAAATGCAATGTTACACTCAAATATTTTAAAATCCTTTTAGTGGCATTCAAATGTGATTCTTTAGGGCATGATTGAAATCTAGCATACAAACAAACATTGTACATTATATCGGGTCTAAAAGCAGTTAAGTAAAGAAGTGATCTAATAATATCTCAAAATTTCTTCTCATCAACTTTCTTACCACTTTCATCTTTGTCTTGGAGTTTTGCTTGCTTTTCAACCATCCATGTCAAACTTCTTGAGAAGTTCTTTTCTATATTTAGACTGATTGATGAAGATATCATCCTTGCATTACTTAACTTATAGACCAAGAAATAATTTAAGTTCACCCATCATACTCATCTCAAATTCCCTAGTCATACAAGAAGCAAACTCTTGGCATGAAGATTCATTAGTAGCACCAAATATAATTTCATCAACATAGATTTGCACAATTAAAATGTTATGCAATTTCCTTTTAACAAAAAATGTAGTATCAACTTTTCCTTTTGTAAAACCATTTTCCAATAAATAAGCACTAAATGTATCATACCAAGCTCTTGGAGCTTGTTTTAATCCATATAGTGCCTTGGTTAATTTAAATACATGATTTGGAAATTTATAATCTTCAAAACTAGGGGGTTGTTTAACATAAACTTCTTCATTAATAAAGCCATTCAAAAAATAACTTTTGACATCATTTTGAAAATGTTTAAAATTCATATGACATACAAATGCAAGTAAAATTCTAATTGCGTCTAATCTTGCTACGAGGGCAAATGTCTAATAATAATTAATGCCTTTCTCTTAGTTATAGCTTTTGGCTACCAATCTAGCTTTGTTTCTAGTGATGAGACCATTTTCATCAAGCTTAGTCCAATATACCCTTTGAACTAGGAACAAGTTCCCATACTTTGTTTCTCTCAAATTGGTTGAGTTTATCTTGCATGACAATCAACCAACATTTATCATTAAGAGCCTCCTCAATAGTCCTTAGCTTAATTTGAGAAACAAAAGCAATATTAGAATATAAATATTTAAATTTTGATCTAGTAATTACTCCCTTTGATGTATCCCTAATGATGAGTTCTTTAGGATGATCCTTTTGATAGTGCCAATCTTTTGGTAGTTCTTGAGTTTCATCTATCTTAGATTCTTCTTGTTCTATAATTTATTCTAGCTCATCATTGTTTTGCTTTAGAGCATCCTTTTTCTCAAGTTCTTCAAATGTACCTACAAAATCATTAAGAGTACTACCTTTCCCATGATCAAGCTTGGATGATTCATCAAAGATAACATGCATTGATTCTTCAACTACTAGAGTTCTCCTATTAAGTACTCTATATGCTTTGCTAGAAGAAGAGTATCCTAAGAAGACTCCTTCATCGAATTTGGTTGAGAATTTTCCAAGGTTGTCCTTGGTATTTAATATAAAGCATTTGCATCCAAATACTCTAAGGTATGAAATTTAGGTTTTCTTCCATTCCATAGCTCATAAGAAGTTTTATTCATTAAGGTTCTTTTGAAAACTCTATGTAAAATATAACATGTGGTATTAACGGCTTCTGCCCAAAAGTAAGAAGGTAAATTATACTCATTGAGCATTATTCTAGCCATTTCTACCAATGTTCTATTTTTCCTTTCGATCACACCATTTTGTTATGGTGTTCTAGGAGCTGAAAAATAATGTGAAATACCAAGTTCATTGCAAAAATTTTCAAATATCTCATATTCAAATTCTTTTCCATGATCACTTCTAATAGATGTGATTACATGGACTTTTTCATTTCGAACTCTTTTTGCAAAAATTTTGAAATGATTAAAAGTTTCATTCTTTTGATCTAAGAAATTAACCCATGTAAACCTTGAACAATCATCAACAATCACAAATTTCTATAATTTACCTCTTAGACTAGCAACTCTATTTGGTCCAAACAAATCCAAATGTATTAGTTCTAGAGGTTTAGATGTACTTACAAAGTTCTTAGTTTTGAAAGAGCTCTTATGTTGTTTTCCAAATTTATAAGGTTTATAAATTTTATTTTTGTTAAATTTTTTTTATGGAGACCATCTACAAGTTCTTCTTTGTATAGTCATTGTAATTGATCCATATGAGCATGTCCTAATCTTCTATGCCAAAGACAAGCATCATTGCTAATACTGACTAAATATTCAAAAGCATTATTAGAATGTAAGTCAATTTTATATGTGTTACCAATTCTACTTCCATTGAATGCAAGTTCATCATTAGAATAGGAAATTTTTCATTCTTTAGAATTAAAAATTGACATCATATCCTTTGTCAACAATTAATTAACACTAAGCAAATTATGTTTCAATCCATCAACTAGCCACACATCATTAATTAAATTTTTACCAAGGATACCAATAGAACCAATGCCTATAATGTTTCCTTTAGCATTATTTTCAAAGTTGCATTACCTCCTTACTTGTAAGTAAGAGTTGTAAAAAGTTTTGCATTACTTGTTATGTGCCTTGAACATCCACTATCTATAAGCCAAACACTTTCATTGATAGTAGACTTTAGGCATACCTACAAGACAATAAGGTTTATCTTTTTTTGGGTACCCAAATGAACTTAGGTCCTTGGGGGTTACCTGTAAAAGGATCCTCTAATTTGAGGTGAGCCTTTCTAATGTAACAAAATATACTTTTATTACTAAATTTCATGCAATATTAGCATTGATATAGAATTTTATGCTTTTGCATTCTTTTCTTATTAAATCTTGAAGAATTAAATTGACAAAAACAAATGTGTGTGGGATAAGATTATTTATTTGCATACTTGTGGTTGTATTTATGCCTTATGTACATGTATGCATAATTTGGTCTTGTAAACTTAGTTCTAGAGCCTAGAGAGCCTAGTGTTGTCTTTTTAGGATTTTTAAACTTAGTTTGTGTAATATCCCAAAGTGTGCCCTAGGAGTTTTGATATAATTGTTGTTTTATTTGAATTAAAATGTATATGTCTAATTGGAAAGAGAAAAGAATTTAAAAGAGAGTGTATATGTTGTATATATAGAAATATATATAACATATATACAAGTCAAATGGATGGTCAAAGGAAGAAGATATTTATTTTGTTAATTATGAAATTACTAAAAAGGGCATGTAAGTGAAAGGAAGTTAAAATAAATAGATGAGGGTATTTAAGTAATTTTCTTTTTGAAATGCTTGGTGGAGGTTTAAAGAGATGAGAAGTTTGACTTTGTCTCTTTCACTTGTTCATTTTCTTCTCTTTCCCTTTTGTTGGCCGGCCATCCAAAGCAAGAGAGCAAGAGTGAGTTTTGTTTGTTCCAAACTCAAAATTGAAGGAGTTTTCAAGAGATTAAGTTGGAAATTCAAGAAGTTCATCATTTTTGGTAAGTTTTCTCTTGATTTCTCTTGTTCTATTTGGAATTTTGTTTGAGTTTGATGGAGTGTTGTTGATGGTTGGAGTGTGTTTGTGTATGGTGTGTGTAAAAGTTTTGAAATGGAATTAAAGATAAGAAGTTAGGTTGGTTATGGTGATGGAAGAGTAAGAGTTGTGTTTAGTGAAGTTGAAATTTTTCTGTTTTACAATTAGTAAATGCTGTGACTTGTATGATTTTTAATTAAATATAAAAAAATGTTCTTGAAGTGAATTTTTGATATGTTGTTCCTCTATGAGTCTAGAATGACTGAAAAATATGTTGATTTGATTTTGGAATGGTTATGATTTTGAAAAGATTATTTTTATTAGACCTGTTCCAGCAGGTACCTTAACTGAGCAGCTATCTTTCGGGATTTTTAATAAAATTTAGAAAAATAATAACCAATTTAATTTTGGATATGTTGTTTCTTAGTGAGTCTAGTATTTGAGAAAAATAATTTGGAACCACGTTGATTGAATTTGATTTATGGAATTCACAAAGTTCAGAACTGCTGCCAGGATGCAGGGCAATTGGGGCAGTCTGGTTGGGTGAACTATTTGACCAAGATTTTGTGTTCAGTTTGATCTGAAATTTTAAAGGAATGATTTTAAGATGTAAAATTAAGTTCTTTAAAAATTTTAGAATTTTTAGTCAAGTAGATTATTTTATACAATTTTTCAAAATAAGGATAAAGTGGAGTCTAAAACAAGAATTTACTATTCATATGGTCATTTTGCTAATATTCCTTTTGGATTAGGTTGTGAAGAGGTTGAATTGCCCTAACCTAAGTGTTGAGGATTCTTGGAAGAGTAAGTGTATAGATTGGTGTGAGTTGGTTTTAAGGTAAGTACAAACTACACTATTGTATACATTCATGTGATGTTGAGACTTGACACACATTTGATTGTAAATGTGATAAGAAACCTAATGCATTGTTGATGGATATTAAAAATCACATTATGTTTTGTAATATGTGAATGTTGTGATTTGAAATATAATATGAGATGGTTGAAACATATTTGCTTATATGATGATGAAATGAAATATGGAAATGAAATGTGAAAGATATGATATTATGAAGAATTGTTTTATTGTGATTTGAGATCATATGGGATATGATGCCATGGTTGTTGGTTATGATGATGCAAATGAGATATATAATGGAGGCATGGTTGCCTAATTAATTATGAGAAATGAAATGAAAAGAGATTAAAAAAAAGATAAATAAAATGATTGTGTGCCTAATATGTTTATTCAATTTTCAGAGTTCTGGTTTTGGCGGCATGCCTATGAATCACTGGATAGGTAAAATGATTGGGTCGTAAGCCGATTCCAGTTAGAAAATGTGAAATGTGATGTTTTTGGGGTGAAATGACCGGGTCGTAAACCTCAAAAACAAGTTATTGAAACTAGATTGAGTGAAATGACTGGGTCGTAAGCTCAAATCTAGTTAATTATCCATGGATAAATGTATTAATGATTATGATTATGGACCAAAGCAGTAACTCTGAACTTTGAATAACATATTAGTGTATTTTGGGCCCATGCTTGTCTTTGTTTTCAATGTGAATCATGAATGTATTGATTAATTATTAAATAATGTAAGATTGTGAAATATAATATTCTTTTGAATTATTTTTGAAACTTGATTGTGTGACATTGGCATTGCATTGAGGCATAATATTATGGCTGTTTGTATCACTAAGCCGTGGGCTTAGCGCGATTGTGGTTCATCGCGCAGGTGACAGGGAAGAACCAGAGAGTTCCTCTAGGCCGAGTCGAGTCTAGATTTTGAAGTGTGAATAGTGGGCTTAAAGATCGAAGACTGACTGCCAAACATGTATAAATTTTATGTTTTGTAAAACTGAAGTTTTGATGTATATCAATTTGTAAATATTGTTACTTTTCGCTGCATAGTGAACAAATATTTTATCTACTGTGTTTCATAATAAACCTTTACTTTATTTTGTACTAGAAGTGTAAATCCTTTTTGCAGGTTGTAGTTGAGGTTATAAGGGGGATTTATTGGGAGTGTATTGAGAATGATTTTGTTTGCATTGGTTTGTGTAAAAATGTTTTCAAAAATCAGAAAAAAAAACCCGTTTTGTCGACACTTGGGATTCAATTTCTAGGCGAAACTATGGCAAAATTTCTGTAAAAATCGGAACTAAAATTTGACTAAGTAAAATTGGTAGCAACATTAGGATAGTGTGGTGCCTCTACTCAGCTTACACATGTAGGTCGGGAAGGGGTGTTACAATTTTTGGTATCAGAGCCTAGGTTTGAGATTCTCAACCTAGGTCAATTGTAAGAAAAAGAATATTTTGATTTTTAAAGTGGGTTTTTGAGTAAAATACATGTTTTGGTATGGCAGTCTTTGATCTTTAGTGAGGAATATTCTGCTGTGTTTGCAGATATAGGCAGAGATGGCATCTCATTTACGACAGTCTGTTAAGGGTAGTACGAAAAATGTAGCTCCTGAGGAGAGTAGAGATGGAGCTAGGATTGAGAGGGTTAGTGAGGCACCTGTTTCTGTGCTAGAGAGATCAGCTGCTGAGGAGGCTCCGCCGGGTTGGTTAAGGCATATGGTAGAACTGTTGAGGGGAGCTCCAGTGCAGCCACCACCACCACCACCACAGTCTCAGATGCCGGTAAGACATTATGACAAGTTAAGAAAATATGGGGCTGAAGATTTCTTGGGCACTACCGATCCTGCAGTGGCTTAGCAGTGGTTGGATAAGGTGCAGAGGATATTCATTCAGTTGCAAGCCACTTCGGATGACAAATTTGACTATGCCAGATCCCTCCTGCAGAAAGATGCCTATGACTGGTGGAAGACGGTTCCTCATGCCATGGATGATCCACCTACATTATCTTATGGTGATTTTCTGAGGGAGTTCGAGCAGAAATATACTTCGAGGGAGTATAAAGATATTAAGAAGATGGAATTCCTGAATTTGAGGCAAGACAACCGGACGGTAACAGAGTATGAGATTGAGTATATCCAGTTGAGTCGATATGCCGGAGGAATTATCTTTGATGAAATAGATCGATGTAAAAGATTTGAGGAGGGATTGAGACCCTCTATCATGTGCATTGTGGCTGGTTCTCGGTACCAGGATTTTTCTCAGCTTGTTGCAGCAGCTAGAAGTGTTGAGAGAGCACAGGGCATTGCAGCAGCTGCTACTGAGGAAGAGACCAGGGTAAGGAGATCCCAGTTTGAGGCAGGGTCTTCATCTATGAAGAGGGGTCGAGGAGGTTTTGTTCCGAGAACCAGTAGAACCCAAAGACAGTCAGGCAGATCAGTCAGTATCAAAGGCAGAGGCCGAGACCGACAGTTTCTGTAGCTAGTGCCCCGACTCCAGTGATTTAGAGGTCTACTCCACCTGTATGTGAGCATTGTGGAAAGACCCATGGGGGTGTTTGTTGGAAGATTGGTGGATCAGCTGGGTGTTTTAGATGTGGGTCACCAGCTCATTTTGTTAGAGATTGTCCTGAGATGCAGGAGTATAGGCAGGCTGATACTGCAGCTTCTCGACCTAGTGTCAGCAGAGGTGGTCGAGGGGGCAGAGGTTTCAGTAGAGGTGGTAGACCTGGGTTTAGTCAGAGAGGAGGATCTTCATCCAGGGGCAGCAGGTCAGATGAGGCCGGATCTTCTCAGAGAGTATACGTGATGCTTCAGCAGTTATAGCAGGTACATTTTCTTTATTTGGCATTTCAGTACTTGCTTTGATTGATCCAGGATCTACTCATTCATACATAAGTGCATCTATCTTGCCTGTGTCTGAATTGCATTCAGAGTCCTTAGGATTTGATGTCTTAGTGACCAATCCTTTAGGACATAGTGTTATGGTGAGTAAGGTGCATCGTGATAGTGCTGTTGTGGTGCAAAGTGAGGAATTTCTTGGTGATTTAATTGAAATGCCTTTTAAAGAATATGATTTGATCTTAGGCATGGATTGGTTGTCTAAGCATGGAGTTGTGGTGGATTGTCAAAAGAAATGTGTTACTTTGAGAACTGGTGATGGTAGAAGTATATTAGTATCTAGTGAGTAGAGACAACTTGCATGCTTGTTTGTATCAGCTGTAACAGCCAGAAAGTTGATTAGAAAAGGGTGTGTTGCTTATCTTGCTCATGTTATGGATACCAGAGTAATGGGTTCTCAACTTAATAGTATACCCACAGTTGCGGAGTTTCCAGATGTTTTTCCTGAGGAGTTGCCAGGGTTACCCCCTGAGAGAGGTTGAGATTGGTATCAATTTGTTGCCTAGTACCACTCCCATCTCTATCACTCCATATCGAATGGCACCTGCTGAATTGAGAGAGTTGAAGGTGCAGTTGCAGGAGTTGTTGGATAAAGGGTTTATTCGCCCTAGTGTTTCTCCGTAGGGAGCTCCTGTGTTGTTTGTGAAGAAAAAGGATGGTACTTTGAGATTGTGAATCGATTATAGGCAATTGAACAAAGTAACTATCAAGAATAAGTATCCTTTGCCCCAAATTGATGATCTCTTTGATCAGTTGAAGGGAGCAGCGGTGTTTTCCAAAATTGATTTGAGATCAGGGTACCATCAATTGAGGGTTAGAGCTGAAGATGTTTCTAAGACTGGGCATTATGAGTTCTTGGTAATGCCTTTTGGATTGACGAATGCACCTGCAGCTTTCATGGATTTGATGAATAGGGTGTTTAGGCCCTATCTGGATCAGTTTGTGGTGGTTTTCATCGATGATATTTTGGTGTATTCACGTAATGAGGAAGAACATGACAAGCATCTGCGAATTGTGTTACAGATCTTGAGAGAGAAGCAGTTGTATGCTAAGCTGTCAAAGTGTGAGTTTTGGCTTGACCAAGTAATTTTTCTCGGTCATATAGTTTCAGAAGATGGTATAAGAGTTGATCCGAGTAAAGTTGAGGCCATTTTGAATTGGAGTCCACCAAAGTCAGTGACTGAAGTTAGAAGTTTTTTGGGTTTGGCAGGCTATTATCGAAGGTTTGTGAAAGGTTTTTCTTTGATAGCTACTCCACTCACCAGATTGCTTTGAAAGGGAGTTAGATTTGTGTGGACAGATCAGTGTCAAGCTAGTTTTGATCAGTTGAAAGAAATGTTTACTCAAGCTCCTATTCTTACTTTGCCATTGGAAGATAAACCATATGTGATTTACAGTGATGCTTCACATAATGGTTTAGGATGTGTTTTAATGCAAGAGGGTAAAGTTATAGCTTATGCTTCTCGGCAGTTGAAGCCGCATGAGCTTAATTATCCAACACATGATCTGGAATTGGCAGCTATAGTATTTGCTTTGAAGATTTGGTGACACTACTTGTATGGGGAGAAATGTTTTATCTATACGGATCATAAAAGTTTGAAATATTTGGGTGTTCAGAGAGAGCTGAATCTTCGGCAAAGGCGATGGTTAGAGCTGATCAAAGACTACGACTATTTGATTGATTATCATCCTGGTAAGGCAAATGTAGTTGTTGACGCCTTAAGTCGGAAGTCTCTGGCAGGTTTGTCTATTATTCGCTCTCGTTGCTTGTTGAGTTGAGAGCGTTACATGCTAGTTTTGAAGCATGTGATGATGGTGCATTGTTGGCTCAATTGCAATTGAGACCAGTATTGTTGAATCAGATTAAGGAGGCTCAATTGACAAATGAGAAAATTTAGAAGATTATTTCATATTTCCAAAACGGGGAGAGCCGAGATTTCTTTGTGAGAAGTGATGGTAGCCTTTGGTTTAAGGATAGATTGTGTGTTCCTGATAATAATAGTTTGAAAAAGGTTATTTTGGAGGAAGCACACCAATCGATTTTTGCTATGCATCCGGAAAGTACAAAGATGTACCATGAATTGAGACAGCATTATTGGTGGTCTGGTATGAAGAGAGACATAGCAGAATTTGTGTCCAAATGTCTCACTTGTCAGAGGGTGAAAGCTAAGCATCAAGTTCTAACAAGGTTGCTTCAACCTTTAACGGTGCCTGAATGGAAATGGGAGAGAATCACAATGGATTTTGTGTCTGGTTTGCCTATGACACAGAGGATGCATGATGCCATTTGGGTGATTGTTGATAGATTGACAAAGACAGCTCATTTTCTTCCGGTTCGGATGGACTTTTCACTTGAGAAGTTAGCTGAATTGTAAATCAATGAGATAGTAAAGTTGCATGGAGTCCCAATTTCTTTAGTGTCTGATCGAGATCCTAGATTTACTTCAAGATTTTGGAAGAGTTTACATGGTACTTTGGGTTCTCGATTGCATTTTAGCACTGCTTTTCATCCGCAGACAGATGGGTAGTCAGAGAGAGTGATACAGATTATTGAGGATATGTTGAGAAGCTGTGTCATTGATTTCTCTGGAAGGTCGGACAGATTTTTGCCTCTTGTAGAATTTGCTTACAACAACAGTCATCAATCCAGTATTGGAATGGCACCATTTGAGGCATTGTATGGAAGAAAATGTAGAATGCCTCTATGTTGGAATGAAGTTGGGGAAGGCAAATTGGTTGGTCCTTATCTGATTAAAGAGACTGAAGAAAAAGTGAAGATGATTCGGGATAGGTTGAAAGCAGCTTCAGACCGACAGAAGTCTTATTCAAATTTGAAGAGGAGAGACATAGAGTTTGATGTTGGAGATAAAGTATTTTTGAAAGTGTCTCCTTGGAAAAAGATATTGAGATTTGGTTGAAAAGGGAAGCTAAGTCCTCATTTCATTGGACCGTATGAGATATTAGAAAGAGTTGGGCCAGTTGCTTATCGTCTTGCTTTGCCGCCTGAGTTGGATAGAATCCATAATGTATTCCATATTTCTATGTTGCGGAGGTATAGATCAGATCCATCTCATATCTTGCCAGTTGAATCCATTGAAGTGAGTCCGGATTTGACATTTAAAGAAGAACCAGTTGCTATTTTGGCACATGAAGTGAAAGAGTTGAGGAATAAGAAAGTGCCATTAGTGAAGGTTCTATGGAAGAATCATGGGAGAGAAGAGGCAACTTGGGAGAGCGAGCAAGCAATGCAAGATCAGTATCCTCAACTGTTTCAGACATAATATCAGGTAATTTCGGGGATTAAATTTCTTTTTAGAGGGGGAGAATTGTAATATCCCAAAGTGTGCCCTAGGAGTTTTGATATAATTGTTGTTTTATTTGAATTAAAATGTATATGTGTAATTGGAAAGAGAAAAGAATTTAAAAGAGAGTGTATATGTTGTATATATGGAAATATATATAACATACATACAAGTCAAATGGATGGTCAAAGGAAGAAGATATTTATTTTGTTAATTATGAAATTACTAAAAAGGGCATGTAAGTGAAAGGAAGTTAAAATAAATAGATGAGGGTATTTAAGTAATTTTCTTTTTGAAATGCTTGGTGGAGGTTTAAAGAGATGAGAAGTTTGACTTTGTCTCTTTCACTTGTTCATTTTCTTCTCTTTCCCTTTTGTTGGCCGGCCATCCAAAGCAAGAGAGCAAGAGTGAGTTTTGTTTGTTCCAAACTCAAAATTGAAGGAGTTTTCAAGAGATTAAGTTGGAAATTCAAGAAGTTCATCATTTTTGGTAAGTTTTCTCTTGATTTCTCTTGTTCTATTTGGAATTTTGTTTGAGTTTGATGGAGTGTTGTTGATGGTTGGAGTGTGTTTGTGTATGGTGTGTGTAAAAGTTTTGAAATGGAATTAAAGATAAGAAGTTAGGTTGGTTATGGTGATGGAAGAGTAAGAGTTGTGTTTAGTGAAGTTGAAATTTTTCTGTTTTACAATTAGTAAATGCTGTGACTTGTATGATTTTTAATTAAATATAAAAAAATGTTCTTGAAGTGAAGTTTTGATATGTTGTTCCTCTATGAGTCTAGAATGACTGAAAAATATGTTGATTTGATTTTGGAATGGTTATGAGTTTGAAAAGATTATTTTTATTAGACCTGTTCCAGCAGGTACCTTAACTGAGCAGCTATCTTTCGGGATTTTTAATAAAATTTAGAAAAATAATAACCAATTGAATTTTGGATATGTTTTTTCTTAGTGAGTCTAGTATTTGAGAAAAAAAATTTGGAACCACGTTGATTGAATTTGATTTATGGAATTCACAAAGTTCAGAACTGCTGCCAGGATGCAGGGCAATTGGGGCAGTCTGGTTGGGTGAACTATTTGACCAAGATTTTGTGTTCAGTTTGATCTGAAATTTTAAATGAATGATTCTAAGATGTAAAATTAAGTTCTTTAAAAATTTTAGAATTTTTAGTCAAGTAGATTATTTTATACAATTTTTCAAAATAAGGATAAAGTGGAGTCTAAAACCAGAATTTACTATTCATATGGTCATTTTGCTAATATTCCTTTTGGATTAGGTTATGAAGAGGTTGAATTGCCCTAACCTAAGTGTTGAGGATTCTTGGAAGAGTAAGTGTATAGATTGGTGTGAGTTGGTTTTAAGGTAAGTACAAACTACACTATTGTATACATTCATGTGATGTTGAGACTTGACACACATTTGATTGTAAATGTGATAAGGAACCTAATGCATTGTTGATGGATATTAAAAATCACATTATGTTTGGTAATATGTGAATGTTGTGATAATCATGTAAAATATGTGTTAATGCCATTGATTATATCCATTTGAATAATGAACTGATTAATGTGATTTGAAATATAATATGAGATGGTTGAAACATATTTGCTTATATGATGATGAAATGAAATATGGAAATGAAATGTGAAAGATATGATATTATGAAGAATTGTTTTATTGTGATTTGAGATCATATGGGATATGATGCCATGGTTGTTGGTTATGATGATGCAAATGAGATATATAATGGAGGCATGGTTGCCTAATTAATTATGAGAAATGAAATGAAAAGAGATTAAAAAAAAGATAAATAAAATGATTGTGTGCCTAATATGTTTATTCAATTTTCAGAGTTCTGGTTTTGGCGGCATGCCTATGAATCACTGGATAGGTGAAATGACCGGGTCGTAAGCCGATTCCAGTTAGAAAATGTGAAATGTGATGTTTTTGGGGTAAAATGACCGGGTCGTAAACCTCAAAAACAAGTTATTGAAACTAGATTGAGTGAAATGACTGAGTCATAAGCTCAAATCTAGTTAATTATCCATGGATAAATGTATTAATGATTATGATTATGGACCAAAGCAGTAACTCTGAACTTTGAATAACATATTAGTGTATTTTGGGCCCATGTTTGTCTTTGTTTTCAATGTGAATCATGAATGTTTTGATTAATTATTAAATAATGTAAGATTGTGAAATATAATATTCTTTTGAATTATTTATGAAACTTGATTGTGTGACATTGGCATTGCATTGACGCATAATATTATGGTTGTTTATATCACTAAGCCGTGGGCTTAGCGCGATTGTGGTTCATCGCGCAGGTGACAGGGAAGAACCAGAGAGTTCCTCTAGGCCGAGTCAAGTCTAGATTTTGAAGTGTGAATAGTGGGCTTAAAGATCGAAGACTGACTGCCAAACATGTATAAATTTTATGTTTTGTAAAACTGAAGTTTTGATGTATATGAATTTGTAAATATTGTTACTTTCCGCTGCATAGTGAACAAATATTTTATCTACTGTGTTTCATAATAAACCTTTACTTTATTTTGTACTAGAAGTGTAAATCCTTTTTGCAGGTTGTAGTTGAGGTTATAAGGGGGATTTATTGGGAGTGTACTGAGAATGATTTTTTTTGCATTGGTTTGTGTAAAAATGTTTTCAAAAATCAGAAGAAAAAAAAACTCGTTTTGTCGACACTTGGGATTCAATTTCTAGGCAAAACTATGGCAAAATTTCTGCAAAAATCGGAACTAAAATTTGACTAAGTAAAATTGGTAGCAACATTAAGATAGTGTGCGCGCCTCTACTCAGCTTACACACGTAGGTCGGGAAGGGGTGTTACAGTGTGTGCATGTGTATTCTTTATAACTTCAACACTAGAAGTTTGAGTTATAGATGATTTAACAAATTTTGGTGCATTAGATGAAGTAGTAGATGAGCCATTGAACCCTAAGCCATACTTGGAGGAAGGTGACCTTTGGACACTAATCACCGTATCCAAGGCTTCCTTACCTTTGTGAAACTTTGAAATAGAATTTTTTAGTTCATTTATTTATTCTTTCAAAGTGTTATTTTCCTTAGAAATTTTCTCTAATCTAGATGAATTTTTTGACATTTCATCTAATGATTTCATTAATTGTTCATTTGAAGTCTTTAATTCTAAAGTAGAATTCATTAAAGAAATAAAGTCCTTTTCTAACTTAGAACACTTTTCTTTATAACACTTCATCTTAGAAAAATATTTTTTGGACTCTTAGGTTCATATGCTCAACTAACTCACTATCATCTAAAACATTATCAACATTGTCACTGTCACATCCCAAAGTTTAGATAGTCGAGTATTAGGCAAGAAGGACATAAATAAGTGGTCAAATAGAGGCTTGAGATAGTCAAAAACAAAATCGGTGTGCAAAGGAGGCCCGTGAAGTCGACGGGACCTAAAGGTAATTTTTTGAAAAGCCGAGGATCTAAGAGTAATTTTCTGAAAAGTTGTGTCGGTTCTTAATAGTGACCCTAACGGATGCCATAAATGTGTTCTCGGGATTAATCGGGTAGTAACGGTGGTGCACGATTTTTCCTGAAAAAGCACGGTTTGTAAGTTACGGGCGATTTTCCGATAAGGACATTTTGGACATTTCCACTGAAGGGGCGATTTTGTAATTAAATATAACTTTGGGGGCAAAATTTAAAAGAACAAAAAGCCACTTTCAAGTGGCCAAATCCTAGCCATTAAATCCAAATGTGTTGGATAAATCATGGCCATTGAAAATAAACCAAATCCTAGCCATTAAATCCAAATGTGTTGGACAAATCATGGCCATTGAAAATAAACCAAATCCTAGCCATTAAATCCAAATGTGTTGGAAAAATCATGGCCATTGAAAATAAACCAAATCCTAGCCATTAAATCCAAATGTGTTGGACAAATCATGGCCATTGAAAATAAACCAAATCCTAGCCATTAAATCCAAATGTGTTGGACAAATTATGGCCATTGAAAATAAATAAATTAATTAAATGGAAATTAAATTATAAACAACTAATTATGGTCTTCCAAACACAAGTAAGGATCAAAAAGACACCACCATCACCACTTTTCTTCTTCTTTAAGTCGTGCTCCCACTCCCTTCCATTTTCAAGGAGACAAGTTTCAAGTCTAAGCCATTTCTCAAGTGAAATTCAATAGGAAATAAGGTAAGATACCATCCTAAGTCTTATTCTTTCATTAGAATTAGGTATTAGGCTATGTTTAGGAAGATTTGATATTATGTTCATGTTGGGAAAGAATTAGTAAGTTGATGATTATGGTGAAAAATGATAAACTACTTAAAAGAAATGATGAAAATGGTGATTATTAGTAAGAATAAGTAAAGGATTGTTAGAAAATCATAAGGTAGCATCATGTTCATATCTAGGGTTTGTTCTTACATATGTGACATATTAAATTCATAGGAAATCAAGGAGATTAGAGAGGAAAGGAAGTGAAATAGATAAGAAGAGCAAGGAAAAGCAAGGTTTGGTACTTTAACCATGGAACTCCTTTTGAAATTTTTCTGTTTTACAATTAGTAAAATGCTGTGACTTGTATGATTTTTAATTAAATATAGAAAAATTATCTTGAGTTGAATTTTGGATATGTTGTTGTTTAATAAGTCTAGTATTTGAGAAAAATAATTTGGAACCACGTTGATTGAATTTAATTTACGGAATTCATAAACATTCAGAACTGCTGCCAGGATGCAGGGCAACTGGAGCAGTCTGGTTGGGTGAACTATTTGACCAAGATTTTGTGTCCAGTTTGATCTGAAATTTTAAAAGAATTATTTTAACATGTAAAAATAAATTCTGTAAAAATTTTAGAGTTTTTAGCCAATTGGATTATTTTATACAAATTTTCTAAAACAAGGATCAAGTTGGGTCAAGAACCAGAATTTACTATTCATATGGTCATTTTGCTAATATTCATTTGGTCATTTTTTAAAGTAATCCAATTGATTCCTTATGCATATAAATGAGCATAATATGTTATTAAAATGACAAAATATGATATTTCACATTGAAATAATATAAGAAACATAAGTCGATAATTGTATAATGCATATTCGATTAAGAAATGGCATGAGAATTTTGGCTCCACTAGGTATCTGGGATAGTACTGAGTACGGTAAGGGTATGATATATCATACTATATGCAGTGCTGCTTTAATATAGGACTTCGGTCTGAGTTATATAGGGTGACGACCCGAGCTATATAGGACTTCGGTCCGAGTTATATAGGGTGACGACCCGAGCTATATAGGACTTCGGTCCGAGTTATATAGGGCAATCGCCCGAGTTATATAGGACTCTGGTCCGAGGGCTTCGGCCACATATTCCACAGGGCTTGGTCCGCAATTTTTTTAGGGCCACAGCCATAGAATATATATACAGTTATTTTAGTTAGTTCCTTACCATACGTTAGTCTACCAAATTACCTTGTGGAGCGAATTGATAAAATGATAATAACTGAATATATGACATGTATGGATTGTTTTTACTGTGATATTATTTTTCAATACGGCTCATTGATTTTTAATGTGCATTATGCTTTTATTATTTATTTTCCGTAATTAGTTAAAGTACCCACTAAGCAATGCTTAGCGAGTTTAGTTTCTTCTAAACTCGTAGGTTATTAGCAAGGAGCCAGTAGCGAGCAGAAGAGTTCTGCGATTTGCGAGTCATCAACAAATTTAAGTGGTGCTCTTCATTTTGTATTTTGGTATTAGAAACTGGCATGTACTTATTTGAACAATACAAAGAGATAACTTGATGTAGCATGTAAATCTAGTAATGTATAATAACTGTATGGTTTTGAATTGAGTTGGGTTGTGAATATAGAAGTGTGAATTTTTCTTGCAGGAATGTAGTTGAGGTTATAAGGGTGGATTATTAGGAGTGTGCTTGAGTTGAATTGTGAAACAAAATGTTTTTCAAAAATAAGAAAAATCAGTTTTGGCAACACTTGGGACCTCCATTTTTAGGGCAGGTTATGGCAAAATTTTTTTTAAATCTGCACTTAAAATTTGCTAATTAAAATATTAAGACACAACTACCAGGAGATAACAGTCCATCTTGGTCTATAAACGTAGGCTAAGATGGGGTGTTACAGTCACTATATTCATTCGACGATTAAGTACTTACCTGATTTGTGTGATTATCATTATCTCCAAAATATATGAGATAAAGATTTGCAATTTCTTGCTCTTCCTCCTCCTCTTCTTTACTTGAAAAGTCATCATCACATGTGGCTTTGAGAGATTTCTTTTTCTCCTTATCCCATTTTTGTTTATTCTTGATTTTAGAGAAATCGGTTTTGATGTGACCTAGTTTTCCACATTCATAACATTTTACTTCATTCTTCTTCGTCTTATCTTCGAAAAGGAATTTGGAGGAATTGCCTTTTTCTTGCAATCTCCTCTTTCTTTTCCATTCACTTAATCTCTTAAATAGCATGGCCATTTCTTCATCATCATCATCACTATCTTATTCACTTGAACTCTCAACTTCTTTGGTGACTTTGAGTGCTATGGATTTCTTCTTATCCTTCTCACCCTTATCATCTTCTTTCTCGGTAATCAATTCAAAGGTGAGGAGCTTACCAACTAGCTCATCAGTTCTTAGTGTGCTAAGATCATGAGCTTCTTCAATTGAGGAGACTTTTGATTTAAAGTTCTTCTTGGCTCTTAATGCTCTCAATATTTTTCTATTGACATCACCTTGATCATATATTTTTTTCATATTTCTTCAAGTCAATAACAATAGCAAGTAACTGATTCATCATTTTGGTGACATTTTCGTTTGGCTTCATCTTAAAGAGTTCATATTCATGTATAAGCATTTGGGTTTTGGTGAACCTCACTTATGTAGTACCCGCATGATTATTCTCAAGAGTTTTCCAAATGCTATGTGCACAAGTAAGATGTTGAATTCTTCTAACTTCTTCTCTAGATAAAATATTTACCAAGATGGAGGCTACTTTAATGTTCTTATAGTGAGCCTTTTCCTAAGCATCAGTCCATTTACCCCTAGGAAGAGACACTTGGACACCAGCAACCTCATGAGTAGGAGGTTTCCATGCATTTTTCACACATTTCCAAAGCTTAATTCCCTCACTATAAAAAAGCATCCTGTATTTCCAACAAGAATAATTTGTTCTATAGAAGTAGGGTCTTAGATAAGAGTTGACATTTTCTTGAGATTGAGCAAAGGAGGTGGATGAAGAAGTGGTTCCTATTGTGGATCAAATTTCATAATTAAGCTTCTTAAAATTTTGAGGCTGTGATACCAATTATTGTCCCAAGATGGCAACTAAGAGAGGGGTGTGAATTGGTTGATTTAAAAAAGTGATGGTAAATTGAAATTTTAAAATCAAACAAAGCAAGAAAGGAGTAGAGTAGAGAAGAATGAGCACAAAGAGTTTATAGTGGTTCGGATTACCTTAATCCTACGTCCACTTCCTTAACAACTTATTAAGGTTCCACTAATCTTAAGCTTTTATAAGTTCAACTCTAACTTGGTGTTTTCACAAGCTCACACCAAACTTTTAAAAGATTTGAGAATCTTCCTCATAACCCAAACAAGAGTTTTTCCAGGCACACTCTATAACCTAAGTGTTTCAAAGCTCACACTCAAACTTACAATGTTATTTCAATGCTCACACCCAATACTCAAGGAATACAAGTAGAGATTTTGATGTAACAAATGAAAGTTGTTAATCTTAGCAAATACAATCAAAATCTTACAGAAAAAATGTAGTTTCTTGTGGTATTTATAGCCTTCAAATCTTCAACTAGCCATTTGGAGTAGGATCCAACATGTTTGATTCTCTTCTCCCACTTTAATCACTTTTCTAAGTGAGTTCATGGTCGGATTGCCTATGGTATGGTAGGCACAGGTTCGGCATGTTTGGACTGAGCTCATTCTAGTTGTGCTCTCCATTCTTTCTGACAAAAGTTCTTCAATGGCTAGTACACATGGCATCTAATAATTGAGTGGATAAGAAACAACTATATTTTTCAAACCCCGTACCACTAGTATGGTAGGGACTAGTTTGGTCCAGTCGATCTCATTTTTGCATGCTGAGATTTTAGGAGTATTGGTGATCATGAACTCTACTGGAACTTTGTTTGATTTTCTGCTCTGGCTCGGTCTAGTTGGACTGCATCAGGTCTTGTTGTACCTTCCATGGTATGCTGAAGTTTTCAAAGTAATTAGTGACCATAAGCTCTACTAGATGTTCTGAGAATTTAGCTCGGGATTGGTATGGTCAGACTCCTCGGAGGTTTGGTCATTCCACATAGTCCATTCACAATGTGGGAGTGACATTGATTGTGAACTCTACTAGATATCTTTAGCTCAAGCTCAGTCTGCTCAGCTCGTGCATGGTCCACTCAACTTGTGCTCTATCCGGTCATAGCATACTCCAGTTCAGTCAGCTCAATTTTGGAACATTCATGATCTTGTCACCTCGTTGGAGGAACACTCGTCAGTTTGGTAATGATGCGCTTGGACTGTCAAAAGGTCTAGTCAAGAACGTTAAGCTCTGATCAGTTTTATCATACTTTATCTCGGCATGGACAACTGCTCTTTGAGTCCGGTCAGCCTAGTTGTTGGTCCGATCGGGTTCTTGAGAAATCTTTAACAAATTTAGTTCTGCAAAATATAGCTTGGTATAAATATTAGTCTTATTCAATTTGATAATCTAATATCAAAATAGAGGCTAATGGATTAGCTAACAATTGATAATAAAAAATCACAAACCAAAAATGAAAAAAGAGATTTTCAAAACAAAAAGAAACTAAAAATGGTAAAACAAATCTGAGTCTTTATCTTCAACCATCTCTTCATCTTTAGCAATCTCTTTGCCTTTTCTTTGAGTCACTTCCCTTTCTCCATCACTACACCCTAAATCATCACCAACTTCTTCAAGTGGAGGAGTAGTTAAATATTCTTCCTCATTTTCTATGTGTTAACTCACACTCCATTCACCAAGATCACATTGACGTATCTTAAAATTCCCTTACATCTCATAAATGTCATGATGTACAAGGATAATAGGTTTAGTCTCCTATTGTGTTTGGAAAACCTCTTGGCACTTTAAATGATTTAATTATTTTTGAATTCAAAGGAGCATCTTTAAAATCTATTAGAGGAAGAAGAAGATGGTTCACCTTTAAAAGTCCTTTTGGTCACCCTCCTAGGGATTTATACCTCAACCTCACCACCATCATATTCTACAACCCTTGCCCTTTTTCTTTTTCTTTAAAGTACTTCTTTACTACCCAACATATAGACATAGTTGTCTCCCACCTTCTTGATGCACTTGGAGTGCTGACGATATCCAATGATTAGGGCATTTGTTAAAGGATTAAGGGTGTCTTTTAGAGTGGCTAGGTTTTCTAGGGTTGTAAGTTGTAATATCTTTCTATTTGAGTGACTTGTGAGGATAGGAAGAAAACTCCTTTTTGGTGATTTCCATGGTGAATAAAGGTATCAATAAAAAAATTTATTGTTTGGACTTTCGCTCCTTTAATTAGACTATAGAAGAAAAAGAGATTACGTTGTGTAATTTCCTCATTCTCTTCCACTCTTACATGGATTGTGTAGGTGATAATTCAATGTACAATCCAAAAGGTTAAGGTTTTGAAATGGTTGGATTTAAAGTTTTTGGTATCATAGGTGTCCTTTATAAAGATCTCCTTCCAAAACCCCTTTTGGCTTTCCATAGGAAACTTATTATCATTATAGGCGAAAGCCTCATCTGTTTGAACATCCCAAATTTTTGCAAAATCATTAAAACTTATTGCCTTAGGTTGATTAAAAAAAGCATAAAATAGACATCATAATAGCCAACAATAATATTATGGCTCTTTTTTCCCCTTAAGGTTATCAAGAACTCCCTAGTTAGGGTAGGGTATCCAATCTATTAAGAGGAGGAGATGGAGGTTGTTGTGGTTTAGGTTCTCTAATTAATATACCCTTCCCTTTTTTCTTAGAGGAAAAAGGTTTGGTTTATGGTGTCATGGATTTCAAAAATCCCAATAATCAAAAGAAAACAAAAACAAAGGTAGAAGATGAGATTTTCTTTAGGAAAAGTGTTCAAAACAAATTCTTCAAGACTTGGGAGAATAAATCTTCAAACAATTTCTTTGCAAAGATTTAGAATTTTAAAATCCCATGAAGTGAGTATGGAAGAATTTGAAGAGAAATATAATTTCTCTGAGGTTTAAAGTGTTTAAAAGTAGAAAAAAAAATTGTTAGAAATCAGTTTTTATAAGCAAAATCTTAAAAATTAGCCATTTTATAACCAATATGGACATTTTTGGCATTTTTGTTAATTTTACAATGGCTATATTTTTTTGAATAAAACTATGGCTCGCAATTGCACTATAAAGATTCTAACTACAAGGTTTGAAAAAAAAAATCAATCTCGAGGTCATTTTTCTCTAAGCGTGACTGCATTACCTGTTGATATTAGATAACAATGAAAAAATTTTGAATTCTTATGACCAAAACTATGAGTGTGCTACCTCGTGTTTCATGACCAGGCTAAACCATCAAGTCACTAATCTTACAACTACATGTCAAAGAAACTAACTGCGAAAATAAGGTCAAAAACTAAAAATCTACAGAAGAATTTTGAAAACAATATTTTGATTGTGGACTTTTATGTAAGATCAAAATAGAAGTAGTTGATGAATTTGTACATTTAAGAATATATCTTTTACATGTTTTTCAAATTCTATCAACAAAATACATATATATACACAATATAACCATATCAAACATCAAAACATCAAATTTATCATCAAATACAAATCAAATCACATAATCACATCAAAACCATCACAAAATATACAAAATGCATAAGTATGATGTAAATGACACATAAATACAAAATTTTCAAGTTAGAGTGCTCACATCAAGCATCCCAAGGTTTTGTTTTATAAAGTTCATTCTTTCTTCATTAATAGGTTTATAAAATTATTAGCAAGTTGGTTTTGAGTATTAATGAACTCTAAAACCACATTATGGTTTTGAGCATTATCTCTTAAAAAGTGATACCTAATGTCTGTATGTTTTGATCTAGAATATTGGATGGGATTTTTGGATAGATTAATGTCAATATAAAAATTTGATTAATAGCTCATCCATAATCTAGTAATTATAGTTTCATGCAAAGGACTTGGGTGCTACAAAAGCAAGCCATTGCATATTTGACTTCTGTGATAGATAGAGCAACCATAGCTTTTTTCTTGCTAAACTAAGTGATCACCTAGAAAGTGACATGCCTCGATTGTACTCTTCCTAGCTATTAAGGAGACTACCAGCAAAATCTGCATCCAAATATCCTAATATGTTAAATGGTGTATTCTATATACCAAATTCCTACATGCAATGATCCACTTTAATATTTTAAAATCCTTTTTGTAGCATTCAAATGAGACTCTCTAGGACTTATTTGAAACCTAGCACACATACACTATACATTATATCGGGCCTAAAAGAGGGAGTTAGAGAAGGATTCAATAATATCTCTATATTTCTTCACATTTACCTTCTTATCACTTTAATTCTTGTCCAACTTTAAGGATGTACTCATTGGAATTTTGCTAGCCTTGCAACCATCCATGCTAAACTTCTTGAGAAGTTCCATGGTATACTTAGATTGATTGATGGAAATGTCATCCTTACATTGCTTAATTTGTAGACCAAGAAAGAACTTGAGCTCACATATCACGCTCATCATGATCTCTATAGTCATATACTTAGAAAACTCTTTACATAAGGTCTCATTAGCAACACCAAATATAATGTCATCAAAATATATTTTTGTACAATTAAAATTTCATGCTTATTTTTCTTAACAAAAAGGCTTTTATCAATGTTTCCTTTAGAAAAATTATTTTTAAGAAGATATGAACTAAGCCTTTCATACCAATCTCAGAGCTTGTTTCAAACCATACAAGGCCATAGTAAGTCTGAAAACATGATTTGTAAGCTTATGATCCTCAAAACCTAGAGGTTGTTCAACATAAACTTTTTCATTTAGAAAATCATTTAAAAATGCACTCTTAACATCCATTTGAAAATGTTTGAAATTCATATGATAAGAAAATGCAAGAAGAATCCTAATAGCCTCTAACCTAGCTACGACAGGGAATGTCCCATCATTATTAATTCCTTTCTCTTGGTTGTACCCTTTACAACCAATCAGACCTTGTTTCTAGTGATGAAACCAATACACCCATTTGGATGGTCTTTGGGTCTAAGGACTAGCTCCCATATTTTATTTCTCTCAAAATTGATTGAGTTTATTTTGCATAGCAATCACTCAACTCTCATTATCTAGAGCCTCCTCATAGTCCTTGACTCTATTTGAGAAACAAAATTGGTATTATAGTCTAGATATCTAAGCTTAGATAAAATACTTACACCCTTGGAGGTATCTCCAGTAATAATCTCCTTTGTATGGTCTTTGCAATATTGCCATTCCTTGTGTAGCTCTTAGGTTGCCTCCACTTGGGGCTCCTTTTGATGATTCTTTTGTTGTTGGGATGCTTCTTCTCAAATGAATCTACAAGGTCACCAATAGCATTACCTTCCCCAAGATCAAGCTTAAAGGATTAATTAAATATAATATGCATACTTTCTTTCTACAGCTAATGTTATTTTGTTAAAGACCTTATATGCTTTGGTTGAGGTGGAATAGCCTAAAAATATCCCTCTATCTAATTTGGATGAAAATTTTCCAAGGTTATCCTTGGTGTCTAATATATAGTATTTGCAACCAAATGTGCATAGGCATGAGACCTTGGGTTTTCTATCATTCCATAGCTCATATGAAGTTTATTTCATTAAATGCCTTTGTTCATTAAAGGACTTTTAAAATTGAAAATATTGCATATGGTGTTGATGGCTTCAGCCTAAAAGTATAAGGGTAGCTCATAATCATTGAGCATGGTTTTAGCCATCTCAACCAACATCCTATTTTTTCTCTCCACAACAGCATTTTGTTGGGGAGTCCTATAAGTAAAAAAGCATGTGGAATTACAAGTTCATTACAAAAGTTTCAAAAAATTCATTTTCAAACTCCTTACCTTTGAATACTACTTGTCCATCTAGAAGGGTTGAGACATGGCATCCATTGGTATCAAAGGTGACTTTATACCCATTTGTCGTAAAGTTGGCTTATGCATAAAATTTTATACTTCAAATCACCAAAAAACCAAAACTTATCAATTAAAGTCTTACCATGTACACCTATAAAACTAAAGCCAATAATTTTACTTTTGGCATTATTTCTAAAGGTTACAACTTCATCCTTTTTGGTCTTTATAGATGTGAAGAGACTTGCATTGCCCGATATGTGCCTTTAACATCCACTATCCATAAGCCAAATGCTTTCCTTTGAAATAGATTTGAGGCACACCTATAGGATAATAATTGTTCACTTCTTCTTTGGTTGCCAAATGTACTTGGGTAATCGATGGTTAGCTTTGGATAGATCCTCAAGTTTGAGGTGAGCCTTCCTTATGTAAAAAAACATGTTTATGTGACCATACTTCATGCAATAATGGCATTGGTATAATGGTCTAGATCTTTGCATCCTCTTCTTAGGAGATTATAAAGGATGATGTTGGGTATGATGATGTACACATGTGTGTTGTTGTTATGGATGCTTGTGCTTTTATGCATTTCTTGTGTATATAAATGCATGGTTAGCTTTATGAGGCTTGGCTCTTAAGCTTTATGAGCCTTGGTTAGTCTTTTTGGGACTTTTAGGCTTGGTGAGTGCCATTTTGTTCTTCTCAACCTCAATACTAGAAGTTTGAGGTGCAGAAGCTTTAGAAAAGGTGGGTGCCTTAAAAGTTAATAAGCTATCAAAACCCAAACCATATTTTATAGATGGTCACTTTGAGACTTAGTGAAAGTGTCTAAGGCCTCCTTCCCTTTGTAAAATCTTGAAATAGAATTGTTTTAATTCATCAATCTCTTTTCTTAACTCTTGGTTTTCTTTTGAGACTTTCTTTAAAATTGTGGAATTTTTAGAAATTCCTTCCATTGAGTTTTCTAAGTTCTCATTGGAGGTTTTGAGTTCTAAAGTAGAATTTTTAAAACTTATAAAATCTTTTTCAAGTTTGGAGCATTTGTTTTTTATAAAACTTCATTTTAGAAAAATGTTTTTGAACTCTTTGGTTCATATGTTTTAAGAGCTCATCATCACCCACATCACTAACATCATCATAAGATTATTACTACAAGATTTGGATGTGGATTTTACCTTATTTGGAGCTTATTCATCACCCACTGCCATGAGACACAAGTTTGCAATCTCTTGCTCTTCCCTTTCTTTGCTTGAGGAATCATCATCCCATATGGCTTTGATAGCTTTCTTCTCCTCCTTATCCCACTTCTTCTTGTTTGTCAATTTGGGACACTCTATTTTGATATGGCTAATTTTCTCACACTCATAACACTTGACATCCCTCTTCTTCTCTTTATATTTAGAAGAGGACTTGTTGGAGTGTGGGCTTTTTTCTTCTTATTTTTATCTCCTTTACCCTTCTAAATAATTAGGCTACTTCATCTTCATCACTTTCACTCCCACTTGTGCCATCACTATCCTTTATCTATTTTATTACTTTAAAAGTTATCTCCTTCTTTTTCTCCTTCTCACCTTAATCTCTATTCTTCTCTATGGTCTTCTCATGAGTAAGAAGCTTTCCAATGAGCTCATCCATTCATAGCTTACTTAGATAATAGGCTTCTTCAATTAATGAAACTCTAGGTTTGAAGTTCATCTTGGGAAATGCCCTAAGGATTTTATTTTTAACATCTTTTAGAGAGTACAACTTCTCAAACTTCTTCAAGTTGGTTACTATTACTAGCAACAATTTTGTCATATTAGTGACATTCTCATTTTGCTTCATCTTGAAGAGCTTATACTCATGTACAATCATTTGGATCTTCTTTGACTTCGCTTGAGTAGTACCCTCATGGTAGTTTTCAAGGGTCTTTCGTATTCCATAGGCACTTGTATTATATTAGACTCTTCTAACTTCGTCTCTTGAGTTAGAGTTTATGAGGATGGAAACAACATGGTTGTTCTTGTAGTTGGATCTAATTTGAGCTTTCATCCATTGTTCTCTTAGAATGAGAAATTCCACTTCTTCAATGGTTTGAGTTGTTGGCTTCGATTCATTTAGTAAAAACCCCACAACTTAATACCTTCACTATCTAAGAACATATGCATCTTGCACTTCCATATGTAATAGGCAGTCCCATCAAAAAATGGTCTAAGGTGAGTGTTTAGGTTTTCATAGGTGAAAATTCTTGGGGTGGTTGTAAAGGTTGAGGTAGACATAAAGGTTCTTGGAGGAGGAATAGCGGCTATGATCATTAACCTTCCACATAAGTTTGAATGTGATTGGTGAGACTCTAATACCTCTTGTTATCCCTTATGTCACCAAGGGGGAGGGTGAATTGGTAGATTTTAAAGATTAAGAGAAAATTGAAATTTCTTTTGGAAATAAGAGAGAGTAGGGAGAAGAAAGACTAACATCAAAATTTATAGTGGCTCGGATAATTGTATCCTACATCCACTCCTCAATACACTAGTTGAGTATTTCACTATCAACTTGGGTTTTTATAAGTTCAACCGTAGCTTGATGTTTTGCAAGCTTACATCAAACTTTTATAAGAGTTTATGGTTAACTCATAACCCTTATAAGAGTCTTAATTTTAGCCCTAGATAAATATGATCCTAATTAAAAAAAGGCCAAAATCAAATCCAGTGCCAATTAAGACCAATTAAAACTCAAATTACCGAATTGGCAGTGGAACCATGACAAATTGGCCATGACTCATGGCAAATAGGCTATGAGTCCATGGCCAATTTGCTATGAGGTTCGGTCTATTAAATTCTCCTGATCCTACTTAAACTCCAAGTTTATTCAGATAAACAAAGGGCTTTCTAATAAGATCGAGACTTCTCAATGGGAGCAACTCTAATCAAAACCCTAATTGAGCATTATAAAAAGGGAGGCATCAATTAATCGGGAAGAATAGCAACCAAGAGCAATTAAGAATGTGTAAAACAAAAGAAACAATGAGTGAAAAAAGCAATTAAAACACAAAAGAGAGATAATAGCAAGGAAAATAAAAGGAACAATGCGTAAACCAAGATTTATTTGATCCAAACTAATTGTTGAACTATCAAGCAGAAGCATGCATTGATCTTCACAAAGGAATTGTGCTATTATAGAGGTTTGGTTCAATATTGTTAATTGGTAGAGCCAACAACGTCGGTAATAATCTTAGATACTCATACTTAATTTAGTTATTATCTCTATTTATTATGTAACTCTATATATTCTCTTAATTTATTTTATTGTCTTAATTTTATCGAATTGTATACCGAAATCCTAATTTTACAATCCAAACCCTAATTGCATGCTAAAATCCAAATTTCATGATTAAAACCCTAGTTTTATAACTAAAACACTAATTTTGCAACTAAAATCCTAATTTTATAATCAACCCCCTAATTTTATAATCAAAACCCTAATTTGTGGGTTAAAATCCTAATTTATGAATCAAAATCCTAATTTTGTGATTAACCCTAATTTCCTTTAATCAAGCCCTAATTTTATGATTGTTTGTGTAATGACTATATGTACGATTATTATTCATATGCTTGTAGTTTTTAATTTCTTATTCTTCGAGTTCAAAGGATGTAAAAGGCATGTTTCCACTTGTGGGTGTCTTATTTGTTTAAATTTTTTTATTATAATTTATTTTTGGGACAATTGTAAGGAATATGTTTCCACTCTTTTGTGGGTGTCCTATTTTATTTATATTTTGGACCTCGACATTGTAAGAGCATGTTTCTATCTTGTATGGGTGCTCACTTTATTATTTGCTTATTTTATGGATTGATGGATGTTTATTTATTTCATTGCTTGTAATATGGATAATATAATATTAATCTAAAATTTTAATAATATCTAGACCTGAAAAGGAGGTCGGTTCTAATGAACCGGGTATAATGGGAGTACTAGGCCATTTCTTACCTTCCCCATGCGTACCCAACTTTTTGAAACCAGTAGGGGTTGGGGATTCCTTAGGAATCAAGTTATCAACCCCTTCTATCTTCTCCCTGCCCCATCCAGGTGGCAACTCCTATTCTCCTAGATTAGGCTTGTGTTCTCTAAGGCCTAAAGCCTAACAGTGCCGAAGTAGTAAGAACCATTCCAACAAGAATGGGGGTAAAAATCCTCCCACACAGTAGCAACTCCACTGACGATAAGAGAAGTTGACTCTATTGATCTATATACTATATTATTTTATTATTGTTATGATTTTATTCATTGCATCACTTAGAATTGTATTATGTGTGTGAGTTATGATGTCATGTGGAACCTATGTTATGTGCATGTAAGTGATACCATACTTTCATTCAAGGTTCAGAGATCGAGCACTGCATAACTACTCAAAGCCTTATACCTTTTGGTATATACTTAGTGTGGGAGCCTAAGCATTTTACTCTAAAGACTAAAGTTCATGCAATTGGCCTAGCAATTTTCCTTAGATTTACCCGAAATGCTTGCTATTTGACTATGATTAACATATCTTTTTTTTGAATTATGGCCTATTTGGTTTGTCTTTTCCTAATATGATCTACTTATGGTGTAAGCCCAAAATTATTTTATGACTCAAAAATTACTCTTTTAAGCCCAAAAGACTAAAATCATTTCAAACCTTTCAAGATAGACTTTAGGCATAAAAACCTTTTTTAACATGGTCAAAAATTATCTTCTTATAGCCCAAGCACAAAGCCCAAAATTAATTTTTTAAATAATTTTTTTATAATGGGCTTTGAAATATTTTCAAAGATGGGCTTAGAACCATTTCTAACTTTATGGCCCTAATTAAGCTTTTATTTGGCTTTGAAAATTAAAACCTTTTCTTGAATGGGCTTATAATTAGCTAGGTGAATTATGGAATACTAAAATCATTTGTGGGTCATATTTATGTCAAGACTTGTTAGTTATTGGCTTATTTGTGGCATGGATCATTAATTGCTTTTCCAAATGAGAAGTCTATTTATAATAAACCAATTAATTTAGTTTTAATCTACAATGATTTTCAATGGATTTAAAGGATTAAAGCTTAATTAGTAGGAATTATCATAAAGTGACTTCTTTATTAGAAAAGACAACTATTGGTTATTTCGTTTGAGTGATTCTTTCAAAAATAAAAATATCCACTATTGATATTTTGTTGACTGTGATACCTAGGGAAAGAGACTCGCCTCATGTGTAAAAGATATAAGATTAAAAGGAACGTCTTGACTTTATTTGTTTGTTTGCTACAAATACATACATACATTGCATTGCATCAAATTGATCCTTTCTGGCTCACAAACCTATAGTATAGTAGTTCAAGAGCATACAACAACTCAACCTACTTTAGTGATTCAGAATTCAATGAGGGTTCAATCAACTTTACACTAAAAGCAATGGATAGTAGAAAGTTTAGAACCTGGTAAATGAAGCCCTCACATCCAAGATGGAAGAATTGAAGGGGGCCTTGGTTGAGGCTATAAGAAGTCAATTAGTTGTACTATTGAAAAACATTATTGGGGCTTCTGCTAGTTCTAAGAAGTAGAAAGACAAAGGAAAGGCCAAGGTAGCTAAGGTAACCATTGATGAAGAAAATGTGGTGATTGATAATAATGATGATTGGGATCCATACTTTCAAAAACAACAAGAAAAGAAGAAAGAAAAGAAGGTTGTAGTGAAGACTGAATTTGCCAGTGTTGAAAAACTGATTATTGATCTAGAAAAGAAGCTAAAGACTGAAGAGGTGTCAAAAGTGGACAAGTTGTTTGAAGATGATGAAGGAATCCCTTACAAGTTCAAAATGCCTTCTTTTGCTAAGTTTGATGGAATGAGAAGTCCCTACCTACATGTCAAGAGTACATCACTGCCATGTAGTTTACTGTAGCCACAAAGGCTCAATCCTTAAGATATTTCTTGATTTTTTTTTATCTTGTTATGTAAAACTGGTTTAATACCTTGGAGGAAAACACTTAGAAAGACTAGGATTTGCTATACAAAGCCTTCATCCAACAAAATGTGTACAATGTTGAGGTGGAAGTGACCATGATGGAGGTAGAAACTATCAGATAAAAGTATAATGAGAATTTTGTTGATTATGTGAAATGGTGGAGGAACAAGGCTGCTCTTCTCAAAAAGGCCTGATGAGTTTGGTCATATTATAATGATAGCAAGGGGTGCTCTGTCTAACCTCTATGAATAGTTGCCTCATACCCTTATAAGAGATTTCAAAGACATTCTCCAAGTTGGCTTGCAAATAAAAGAATGGCAATGATAGAAGAATTATTTTTTTGGTAGAAGGAATGAAAGAGGAAATTACCAACTTGGCAGTCAAAGTACACAAAAAGCAGTAGAGGTTAATGCAACAACTAGTCAAGCTAAGAGCAGATAGTTTTTAGATCTAGGAAGACCTTTGTCCTAGGTTTTCAATAAGCTGTAGAAGAAAGAACTGTTGTAACCATTGGCCCCTCGACCACGACCAAATTCTCTTCCACTAAACTTTAATGCCAAGGTCTTCTATCAATTTCACCAAACACAAGGGCATGAAATAGATAAGTGTATTCGATTGAGGCACGAGGTCCAAGATCTAATAGATTGTAATAACCTAAAACTTTAAAATAATTTAAAATATCATTTAAAGATAATAATAAAAATAATAAAAATAATAATAAAGTAATTTGAGATGAAGTTTAGTTGAAAAAGAATTAAAAACGGGAGAAAGAATTGAAAATTAATATGAAAATTTTAAATTTTAAAATAAAATAAAATAAAATAATAAGATATATGATATATAATATAAAAGAAAAGATGAAGATAAGGGGAAAAATGGCTAAAAAAATAAAGAGAGAGAGAGAGAGAGAGAGAGAGAGAGAGAGAAAATTAGCACTCTATTCATCACTGGACCTCCGATTGATGTACTGTCGGTGGCATTAGAAAGATGACATCCAAACAAAGCTAATATCATTAGAATCATTCTGATCGAAGTCTGTCCGGTGCTAAACATGCTTCCCGAAGTTGCTATGTTTTCATACAGTATGAGGGGATCACCGGAGTCAGAGAAAACTCTAATAAAAATAGAAACTTTTCGGTGAGATTCTGATGATTTTTTGCCAAGTGAGTTAACACCTCTAGCATAATTGAGGTCATGAATTCATTATCTTTTCAATGACATCAACCATGTTTCATTTGAATATCGAAAACCTTCTAAATAGCGATGTGAACAATGACCGACGAAAATTTCAGAAACCTAGTTTCGATGTTCCGTTCGAAATTTTAGAAGCACAAATAATTGTATTATCACTTGGGTAAGCATGAATCCTTTAAATTATTTTATTTAGATTAATTAATTTAAATATTATTAATTATTAATCAATTGATTGAATTGATTTGACTAACAAATTATGCTTTAAAATTCATAAGATTAAAATTAATTGAATTATTATTAACTATATTAATTAATTTTTAATTAATCAAGATTGATGAATTTGAAATGAATTTAGGAATAATATTATAATTAATTAGTTAGTTAGTAGTGATTAAAAGGAAATTAGCGAAACTTAAGAAATTAAGAGAATTTAGAATGTGTAATTTTAGTTAGTTGATGAATAAATTGTATTAAGGAGAAAATAATAAAAATAAATAAATATAATAATATTAATTAGTTTAAAAATAATTTATTTTATAATGTTTATGAAGTTAATTGAATTTAGAAATAATTATTTTAAGTAATTGATTAATTATTTGAAATTAAGGTAAAGTATTATTATTAAAGTTAAAATAAATAAATTATGAAGCATTTAATTTTAATTATGAGTACTTAGAAAAGTTTCTTTCTAAAAACAAATTATGTACATTAAGTTATGATTTGTTTAAAATATAAAGTAATTATTTTAGAAACTAAATAAATAATATTAAGGTTATTTTAATAAATTTTTTTATTAATGTCATTAACATTATAAATTAATATTTATGGAAATAAAGTAAATGATAAATATATGTATATTAATTAATTTTCATTGGAAGACATTTATCAAATGTTCTTTCTTAAAATTACTTAAATTTAATTTAAGATATATTCTAAAAATATTTAAATAATTATTTAACAACAATATTAAAGTATTAAAATAAGGTATAATTTCTTTATGAATAATTAAAGTAAGAATGACAAATAATAAATTAAGAAAAAAAATCTAATAGTGCAATACTTGTGTAAATGTGAATGTATGTTGAGAATTACTACATAACCAATATGATATTATCAGTGTCAAAGATGAATTAAATTTTCAAATTCAAGGTGAGTTATAGTGTTCATCCCTACCTTTGTTACTCTGAAATTCTTTGATGAAATTTGAACCATTGTTAATACTTGAGTCACTTAATTCTATTGTTGATTGTGTTCTTATATTTGTGAATTGTGAAACATGATGTGGCCTCTAGGCCTATGTGATGCAAAGCCAATTGTTTAACTAATATGATAGAATCCCAACTTGATGGGGACTATACCATCAGGCTATGTGCATATAGAGACTTGTGATTAGTAGGGTAGAAGTTATTACCCTTATGTGAATGTAATGTGTGATAGCACTAGAATGTACATAGTGAAATGTAACCTTCAGTGCTATTGCTATGTATTATCTGTCATATTATTTAATTTATTTTTGTGATATTGGTCCAGTAATTGAGGGCCCTTATTGTGAATTAAATTTTATTGATATTCCTTTACTGTGCAGCCACCTTGTGTTATTATTATTATTTCAAACCTTGAGATATCTTTATTGTGTATTTCATCCTTATGAAACTATAATCTCACTGAGTTAATGACTCACCCAATCTTCTATGTGGTTTCAAGTAGAGGTTATCCAGGTCTATCAACTTCTTGATTTCTTCCTTCCAGCAAGAAGTTTGAGAATAATGTAATTAGCTTTTAACTCTTATAAGTAAATTAAGTACTAAATTTGAACAATATTCTAGTTGCTCCGTAATGTTAATATAAATGGTTATCAGGTGTGAGAGAAAAATTATAATGAAATTATAGAATATATGATTGTGGAGTATAATAACAAAATAATTGTATAAAATATGTTATAAAATGATAAATAAGAACACAAAATCTTATATATAATTATAATCTACTAGAATAAAAATTATAGATAATTAATGTGTAAGAATACAGTAGTTTATTTGGATTCTACGTGATGCTTGGTATCCTTAAGCATTCTTGGACCCTAGGTTACTATGCAATGGTTACTGGAATGTTTAATTTTTGATTTGTGATGTAATTTATTCAAATTTTTATGTTAATCTAGATAAGCTCAATGAACATGATATTTTAATTAAGAATTTATCTATGTATTAATAGTTGATTCATGAAATTTTATAATTTTTAAAGGTAATTTACTATTTGAGAAAAATAGCAGAAGATAAACTGTTGGAGTTGTCCTAATAATTCAAAATCTGTAGAGGTTGAGAAACCTATTTAAAAACCATAGTAAATGAACCCAAAAAAACTTTTAAATTTTAAATACTAGTTCATAGGTATTCTTGAGATATATGGCTAAAATTTTATTAATTTGATGAATTTTTATTCATGAAAATAAAATTAAAAAAAAAGATATTGCCAGAGCAGTAACTGTAAGACCAGAATCTATAAAGCTAAATATACATAATTTAAAATCATAGTAAATGAAAGAATAAAATTATAAAATTTCATTTATACATTTATATATATGTCTTTGTTATGTTTGTAAATTTTCATAAATTTTAGTAAAGTTTTGGTACCTAATTAAAATTGTAAAATAAGTACTAGTGGTGAGGTTATTATAGAAACAAAATAAATAAATTTGAAAAACATAATTTTTAAATATATTAAATGGATTTAGAAAATTTTAAAATTTTAAATACAGGTTTATATATGTACCTTTAGATTTTATAGTTTTTAGTGAAGATTTAATAAAAACAAATTGGAAAAGTGAGGATTTGAGCTATGAGCAAAAGAAATCTAAATAAAAAAAATCCTTACTAAATTATGGTAATTAGTTAAATAACTAAGTAATTACTATGTAAATATCATAAATTAAGAGGGACAAAGAGGGAAAAGCAAATATCAAAAATAAAGAAATCAAAGAAAAATGAGTATAAAGCTAAGAGGTTTGGTGTATGACACATGTAGTGTGAAAAAGAATTATGGTTGGTTATATTGGACGATTTTTCTGAGATACTTAAATAAGTTCAATTGAATTGAAATTTTTATGAGGTGTGTATTTGCTTATCTATTTGATGTGATAAAAATTTAGAAATTTTAGTGCTTCTTGATATGTTTAGAAAATAGAGAATTTAAGTATGCTCAAATAAATTCTATACAGATGGAAAAATGAAATTTGTGAAAGTTAAGTAAGTTAGGCAGTAAATGATTTTAGTTTTCCATGAAATTTTATATATGAATTTATATACATGTCGGTGAAAGTTTTGCAAATTTTAGGAATTTTCAGAATTCATTTGTTAATTTAAATAAATTAGTATATATGGACTGCCTATTGGAGACAAAATAGGGCAGATTGAATTACTTTAATAATTATGTTATTTGAAGGCCTGAATGGTGTTATATGTGGATGAAATAATTTTAGTGGACTTACACACATGTTAAGAGAGTTTATTTAAAGCTTTATAATTTTTATAATTCATTTAATAATTTGAATTAATTAAGAAATATGAACTATTAGTTGAATAGTAAGTTGGACAAAAATATAGAACTAAGTTACTTTCATTGATTAAAATAGTAAATAGTTATGGATATAAATAAAATAATTTATAAAAGCTAGTGTATATCTTAGGAAAATCTCATAATATCTTCGTATTGAATATTAAGGTAGAAAAGTAAAGGAATGAAAGTGGTTCAGTAGAGTTAAAACAAAGTAGAATTGGAGAGCTTAAGGTGACAAAAGACCTTAGAAATTAGTTGAACTTTTGTATGCAAGTTCATATTCATGTTATGATAATCGTGGGTCAAGAGAATGTGATTTAATAAGCAAATAATTTGCGAATTAGAGGTTGTAAGTGCTATTAGAACTTTTGAAATAATTTGCATATGTAATTATAGATAATATATGAGTGTAAGATTTGAATTGACTAACTAAAGTGCAAATTGAATGTGCATATCTAAAATGTGGAGATTTGATAGTGACTAGCTTAAAGTATGAGTGAAATAGAATCAGTTAAAGATTATAGTTGAGTCGGCATTTTTGAAGTAGGGACTAAAGTAAAACAAGAACTCAAACTGAATTTTAATAGTCAAAGTATATGAATAGAAATTACTTAGTTACTAAATTGATGAGCGTAACTATAAGCATCTGGTTACGAGAAATTTAATAAGTTGAAATTTTGATGAACATAAAAAATATTAAAAAAATAAATATATAGTTAAATAATAATTATAGAGTTGAATCTTTAATAAGAAAGACAAATATAGTTAATTGTTATACTTATATATAGAGGATGATTAAGCTATAAATTAGAAGAATAATTGCGATATACATGTAAGTATTATATAATGTTTGTGGATTTCAAGCATGAGTTTTCTTTGGTCTATCAAGATCAGAGTGCAGCTTATGTTAGAGAATCATATGCTATGATTTGTGTATTTCTTTAAGATGACTGAGTTGAAAGACCCTAAATATATCCATGCTTTTGCTCAGTAGTTGAAAAATAAGACAATTAACATATGAATGCCACTAGTTTTTAGTGAAGGAGATCATTAGTAAGTAATAAAATTTGAAATGAATTTGGTAATTAGAACATTCTGGAAAGCTTAAGGTATTCCTAGAATTGATGGACAACTAGAGGTATTTAGATTCATAAGAATAAATGATTCAGAGATATGGATGGAGATCTTGGACATGTATAAAGATGAACAATAAGATTTGGCCTTAGTTAAAATATAGGACTAGAGTTCATGAATTATTATGAATAAAATGTGCTTGGAAGTGACTAGTGTGTGAATGATGCTCTATGATATATGAATAGTTGTGACATTAGTATATGAAAAGTGTGCGTGAGTCAAAAGTTTAAAGTTATAAGAATTCGAAGTATCAAGATAAATATATGATGATATTATAATGAACTCAGTTTTTAGCTTTAACGTCGTTCATATTCTTAGTCCAAGTGAGTTGTGTCATTTTTTAAATATAACCCTACTTGGATTATAAGGTAGTGGCATAATCAACAAGTAAACTTGAGGGCTATGTCTAAAATGATTATTCAAATGCTTTTAAATAATTTTTGGTGATAGTTGAGTAAGATTTCTGAAATGAGAGATTGGTTGATTCAAGAATATTACTTGTGTCTAAAATGATTATTCTTATTATAATATATCAGAGCGTGCAAGGAAGCGTAAAAAAACTAATTTTCTACTTGGAAACATTTTGAGTTAAAAATTCGAGGATGAATTTTTAAAAGGAGGAAGAATGTAATAACCTAAAACTTTAAAGTATTTTAAAATATTATTTAAAGATAATAATAATAATAATAATAATAATAATAATAATAATGATAATAATAATAATAATAATAATATTTGAGATGAAGTTTGGTTGAAAAAGAATTAAAAATGGAGGAAAGAATTGAAAATTAATATGAAAATTTAAAATTTTAAAATAAAATAATATAATAATATATAATATAAAAGAAAAAGAAGAAGATAAAGAAAAAAATGGGTTGGAAAAAGAAAGAAAGAAAGAAAGAGAATGAGCACTCTATGATTTTTTAGTGATAACTTCATTACCGGACCTCCGATTGATGCACTATCAGTGGTATTAGAAAGATAAAATCCAACTTAACAGAATTAGAATAACTCTGATTGGAGTCTGGACAGTGTCGGACGGGCTTCCCAAAGTTGCCATAATGAATTTTGGCAAACTCTGGCGACGAAAACTTTAAATGGCCATATCTCCCTCATTTGAACTTCAATTTAAGTGATTCAATATGTGTTGGAATTCTATTTTTATAAGATTTAATTTGAGTACTAGCAGGCTATGAGGGGATCACCGAAGTCAAAGAAAAATTATAGTAAAAATAGAAACTTTCTAGTGAGATTCTGATGATTTTTCCCAAATGAGTTGACACCTCTAGCATAATTGAGATCCAGAATTCATTATCTTTCTAATGACACTAACCATGCTTCATTTGAATATCGAAAACCTCCTAAACAAATATAACTAACAAAAATACTGGCGCCTCAGTTCCAATGTTTCGTTCAAAATTTTAGACGCATCGATAATTGTATTTTCACTTGGGTAAGCTTGGAATCCTTGAAATTATTTTATTTTAGATTAATTAATTTAAATATTATTAATTATTAATCAGTTGATCGAGTTGATTTAATTAACAAATTATATTTTAAAATTTATAAAATTAAAATTAATCAAATTATTAACTATATTAATTATTTTTTAATTAATTAAGATTTATGAATTTGAATTGAATTTACGAATAATGTTATAATTAACTAATTAGTTAATTGTAATTAAAAGGAAATTAGTAAAATTTACGAAATTAAGTGAATTTAGAATATGTAATTTTAGTTAGTTGATGAATAAATTGTATTGAGGAGAAAATAATAAAAATAATCATATTAATTAGTTTAAAAATAATTTATTTTATAATCTTTATGAAGTTAGTTGAATTTAGAAATAGTTATTTTAATTAATTGATTAATTATTTGAAATTAAGAGAAAATATTATTATTAAAGTTAAAGTAAATAAATTATGAAGTACTTAATTTTAATTATGACTATTTAGAAAAGTTTCTTTCTAAAAAAATTATGATATTAAGTTATGATTTGTTTAAAATATAAAGTAATTAATTTTAGAAACTAAATAAATAATATTAAGGTTATTTTAATAAATGTATTTAATTAATTTCATTAACATTATAAATTAATATTTATGGAAATAAAGTATGTAACATCTCCTGACAATTCTTATATAAAACTATCAGAGAATGTTACTCTACATACTGTCAATAATTTAATCAATTCATCGACAAAGTTTTCTTTCAAATTGTTACTAACAAAAATTTTTAAATAATAATACAATATGTATAATACAACACTTATAAATTAAACATTTAAACAAATCTCTAATATCTCGAATAAACCAAATACTAATTATAAATTAGATAACCATTATAAGTTTATCAATTCAAAATAATATATAATGCATTACTAGATTTGATAATCATTCACTAAAATCTAAAACTTCGTTCTCTAAGTACATATATTCCTTTCACGTTTACAAATTTATACAATATCTCAAATAGCCAAAATAAATTGTATATATATATATATATATATTTCATAACTTACAAGTACAATATACAAAAGATCTCTATATGCACTATAGATAATTTCTGAGATCTTTATTTCCACTTTCTAACTTACTCCGATGACCTGATACGTGTGTGTCAGAAAATAAATTCTAACACGCTAAGTAAGGCTTAGTGGTGCTTGTATAAATATATTTTATCACTTCATATTAAAGAAAATACAGTAATAACACTCAATTTTAATAAACATTTCAATATATTAAATATTCTCAATAACAAACTAATACAATATCTTGATTACACAAAATAATAATTTTAACTTTATAAAAATCATCATGCTATACTACACTTTCGGTATTGTAACTTTTCTCTTTTTGAATCATTTCATTTAAGACTTACTTTTCTCATTTGCTAACATTACTCATATTACACTTATTTTATTTTTCAGTAAGTCTTACTTTTCAGTTTCACAGATAGGATAATTTCATTCAATTTATAATTTTGGCACTTTGATTTAGTACTATAATTTGGAGTACTTTGTATCTTATATCATTATATATACTTTTAATCGTTCTAACACTTAGAAAGTTATTGATCAATTCAATATCTTAAACATAACATTTCTATTATGTGCATTAGAACTTTCACTTGAAATATTATTATATACATTATCAATGACTTTCACATTGTAACACAATAAGTCAATTTTAAATAATTGACTTATATTATTGTTTTGCATTTCTTTCATTATTCATAACATCATATTCACATATCTTTTCAATATAGATAACTTCATTAAAATGCCCATATATATTGAACTCGGATCATAGGTTTGGATAATAGGTCACTATAGTAATTTTAATGTTAAATCTCGAGAATGTATAATGGCAAATATGTCCACTATCACTGATGACACAATGTGTCCATTAATGGCATGATATGCTCACTATTACTATGGATATCCTCCCTCTGACTAGCCATTCAATGCCAAGCTAGATATAAAATCAGTATACTTTGGGCAATTCATTAGTTTTAATTAACATTGAATTATGTATATCACTTCAATGGAACAATTCTTTGATCAACAATTAGTATTACACATATTTATCATATATTTAAAATTTATTACACTACTTGTTAGGGTTGATTTCAAAATCTTTTACACTTTGAGGCCTTATAGTCATTTAGGCTGGAATCATAGATAAAAGACAAGAAAAGAGCTATTTTGGGCAAATTCTTCAAGTGACACGCCCAACGATATAGGCGTGTCAATGACCATGTCATTTGCCCATCTTACAGAACCTTTGACATGCCCAACGACATGGGCGTGTCACTGCCTGTGTCATTAATCCTACATTATAGCAGCTACGACACACCCAGAGACATGGTCGTGCCAGGTAAAAATTCTGTATTTCACACACTAACTATTCAAACACAATATATTCAAGATCTATGATAAAAATGAATCAAAAACTAATTTTTTTTAACATAAAAGAGTCTATATCAAATACTTTACTCAAACATCAATTAATCAATCTTTAACCATTACTCATGACTAAAAACAACATCAAACCACTCATTTCTTATAATGATTGAATTAAGAATCTTACTCATCACTTATAAGTTCCTTTAACTCATTTTTTACTCATTAATCCATTTCTTATATAAAATGATCTATTCCCCCAGTTCTAGGAAGTCTGTGAATGTTGTCTATGAAGGGAACAAGTTCGCCACCTTAAGACTTGTGTCCTTGCATAAAATGCCTGGGCAATTCAAAAAGAAACACACAAATAATTAAGTAAAAGAACCAAACTATCACTTAAATAGCTTTTCCCGGCAACAACGCCAAAAACTTGTTGTGCTCTACTTAACACTACTAAAAGTGACTTTCACAAGTATACGAGGTTGTTATAGTAATGGGTAAACATCCCAAGGTCATCTTTCAAGAAAGTTATTTATTTTGTAATAATTTGATTAAAAGAAAAGAATTAAAGAAAAAATTTGTAATGTTGAAATTGTAGAAGAATTTAAAAATTAGAAATAAAATGAATAGTGGTTTTGCAATGAATTAATGTAAAACTTTTAAAAGAGAGACCTAAGATTTATATATCAATTTAATCAAAGTCAAATTCTCAAACTGTCCATTAAAATAACTTTGCAACTTAATTTCTTCCTTAATTTTAATTTGCAACTATCAATTCATTAGTTCTCATGTTCACAAATAAATAATACCAATTATTTTTGAATTGTAAATTAAGTGAACCTCAGAACTTATATTTCTAGTTCATTCTTGGAGTAGTTGAATGCATATTTTTAATATCTAGTTTCACTTCTTGGTCCTTCACTCAATATCTAAAGACTAATAGGTGGCCAATTTATTAACCTAACATACATTCCAATGCAATCAACTCACAACAAGGCATATTAATGGAAATTATTGAATTAAAATATTTAATTAAATCTACTGCAAACCTTAGGCATGAGTAATTTTGCTCCTCATCACAGTAAGAAAGAAATTCATTTTAATAGAACTCAAATCACAAAATTTCATTTAAATAATAATGTATTAAAATAAGAAAATTCTTTATAATAAATTGAATTAAAAAATAGAAAAACATTATGAAGATGACTAGAGTTGAAATGGTTCTTCTCTTCCAGCTCCTATCAATCTTGATGAAGAACTAAAAAACCTCCTTCAAAAGCTTACAAACAATTTTGAATCTAAAAAGAATAAAAATAAATCAATCAATGTAATTTTTCCTAATCTAATTTTTTGAATTGATGCCTCTTTTTTTTCTTCAATTTTTTTTATTCTCTAGAAAAATAGTCCTTCCCCTTCTCCACCAAATTTGTTTTTTTATTTATCCGAATCATCTTTTAAAAATCAAAATGCATATTGGCTTATCCAGTGCAAACACAGTCAAGCTTAAAGTTGTCCTAGTCGTGTTTATTAGGTTCCTTCTGAGACACGGCCAAGCTCCCAAGCCATGTCCTATTCTGCCTATACTCATGCTTCTCTTCGTGGAATGGAACATGGCCAAGCTTAATCTTTCACGGCCAAGACCTGGGACACGGCCATGACAGCAACCGTGTGCAATTCTGCCTTGAAGCTCTGCCCTGAAAACTTATTATAATTGAGAATGGCATCGTAGTAAATACCTTGCATGATCTACCATCGAGATGTCAAGCAAGCAAAAGCATTCCTATAGCTAGATCTGGAGGAAAGCAGAAGTTTAAAAAAAAAAAGGAGACCCGCTAGTTTGAAAACCCACAAGGGCAGACTAGGCAAAAGTTAGGGTGGTCTGCTAGGTCCAAAAACCCGCGAGGGCGGACTAGCAAAAATTAGGACCAAAATAAAAAAAAGGGCCTGCTAGGCTGAAAATCTGCAAGGATGACCTAGGTAAAAATTAGAGCAGTCCGCTAGCTCCAAAAATCAACAAGGGCAGACTAAGCAACAATTAGGACTAGAATAAAAAGTAAAAAAGAGAGAGGCTCGCTAGTTTCAAAAACCCATAAGGGCGGACTAAATAAAAATTAGAGCAATAAATAAATGATGACCCGAATTGAAAACTTGAAAGGGCGATTTAGGTCATTACCTGAAATAGTAATAGACTTTCAATCAATCTCCCTGAAGAACCAGTTTTGAATTGATCAAATCATACTAGAGTTTCAGCTAAAATCAAAATAGCAGGTAAAAAAACTACCTTCCATTTGGTCGACAATGTCCAGCACCCATGGGTCGATATCACCATCAAAAGAGACAAGTAGAAATTGACCAAGCAAACATAAGTAGAACATACACCCCCATACTTTAGTGGGAGCCAAATGGGAAGCATAAAAATCAATTAAAGGATCAAATAAATTTTCATGACCTCTAGTTAATTGAAGAACCTCAAATTTTGAAATTTGAAATAGCATTTGCATTCTTTGATGAGATCTTGAGGAAAATATGAGCAATGCTATCTAACGATCACTTGGATATCCAATGATGGCTTCAAATTCTTCAATCATAAGGTATAGCTCTAAATTATTAATTTTAAAAGTTTTTACATTCCAAAAGAAAGTCATAGCATGCAAGAAAGGTTGGTTTAATCTAATGTTTTGAAAGCATTTTAAAGCACAAATTTCAAACCAAGATATCTATTTCCAGTGGACTGCTTCAAGGCTCTTGAATAAATTCTTCATCTTTCTCAAATTTTCCTTAGTCATAATTCTAGTTGGGATTAGTTATAGGAAGAAAACTATTAAGAATTGTTTATGTGCTCAAAAAGATGGAAATGGAGGGATTTAAAAAGCAAAAATTTGGAGAATAATTTGGGAAAGGATTTTATCATTACTGGGGATTGTAAGTCAGAATAGGAGAAGGAAATGAATTGCCTAGGTCATGATGAACTCATCATGACCTATGGAAATTTGTCATGGGTTTTTTATAAATAAAAAAAAGGCAAGTTAGTCACAAAGTAAAAATAAGTTAAAAAATGAAGTTAAAAAAAAGGAGGAAAAGTCAAAAAGTGAAAAAGTGAAAAGTCAAATATAGTGCATTAATACTATATAATGTTATTACAAGTACATTAATCACTGGGAAGGGAGAGGTGGTCCATAATCAAATAGTGCTATGAAGAAATCAACGCCCGAAGGTGGAGGGGGAATGCCATGGTCATCAGCCCATTGTCCACTTGATGAAGAAGAATCGCCAGTATCTCTAAAATTCTAGAACCTATAGTCCCAGAAATTCTACTTCGATTAGTTAAACAAATTTTCAAAATGAGCGGCATTTTAGCGACTGGCATCTAATTCCTCTTATAGCTTCCTATTCTGCTCGTCAAGCATCATTTGTGAGCCAGAAAGAAAAAAAGGTAAGAATATGCATTCTCATGCATACATATAACCTAAGCAGACATGAAATAGGAGCACAAATAATGTAATTCGAATCAAAGTGTAACGCCCCCATACTCCATATAAGCACTATACATATACTTGGTATACATACAATGCGTATATGAAGTATAAGAGTGTCACTTTTAATTTCTATTTAAAAGTCTTTATCCAAGTTCAAGCAATATTATGTTCATTTAAGAAACATTTATAGTAATCATTATTCTTATAAAAATATAAAGCATAATGAAAAATCACACATGTATGCATCACCTTCTAGTTGGTCTCGAGACACTCTTACCCATCTCGTGGCATAGCAACTAAGCTTCTAGATCATCCGCATAAAAACCTGCGCGATTACAAAACCACGCTAAGCTAGAAAGCTTAGTAAAACAAATAAGCATTAAAATATACTTTACAAAATAATCATACCTCACGTTCTTAGCATTATGTTCTATAGTTCGCTTATCCCGTTTTTCCTTTCTCAAAACATTCTTCATATAATCCCACTAATCTCAGAAATTATACACATTTCTATATACAACATTCACAATACAATACTTACCATTTCTATCTCATATACATATACATATACAAAGTCATATTTCATAACATCATTTTATTCACAATTCATCAACCATGAATCACATTTCCAATGAGGGCAGCCATAGATCTCTTTAGTCATATCTTTCAACATTTGCATATCACATATTTCAACAAAGACAGACTTGGGCCCAAACAACACACTAATATGTTATTCAAAGTTCAGAGTTACTGCTTTGGTCTATAATCACAATGATCAAGCCCGTAGGCAATATATCTCATATCTCTATCCATGGATAGTGTAACAGACCCAGTCTCTTGGACCATCAACTCAATAACTTGAGGAGATCCTCAACCCGGCAAGACTGTTACTAGTAACAGACCCAGTCTCTTGGACCATCAACCCGACTAAATCGAGAAGATCCTCAACCCGGCAAGACTGTTACTTTTCATATATTTCATATCAATAATTCATATAGTGTAACAGACCCAGTCTCTTGGACCTCAACTCACTCAAATTGAAGAGATCCTCAACCCGGCAAGACTGTTACCTTTTTCACATTTTCTAGGCATGCCGCCAAAACCAGAACTCTGAAATTTGAATCAACATATTAGACACAAAATCTTTTCATTCTCATTTCATTCTCAATTGAATTGCCATAGCCAATAACAATGGCTTCATATCTCATTTGAATCATTAGAGCCAATCACAATGGCTTCACTTCATATTTTAATCATCATAGTCAATAACAATGACTTCACATCATTTTATAACATTTCACTATATAACACTTCATTATTCAAATGCACATTTATATCATCAATTAGGCAAACAAGCCTTAATCATAACATTAAGGTAATTCATCATCAATGATCACATGATATTTCACATTGTACATAACACGTCATTATTCATATGCATCATTAATCTACATATAGCACAATACAATTCATAAGATTGACAATGCATAAAGCATAACATAGTTCATATAATATCAACATTATCATCAAATCATATTGATCAATTCAATTTATCACTCAACAATACATAAACAATGGCATTGCACAAACCTTTTTCCATGATCATTATATCTTCCACATTGCCTATACCATCATTGTTATATACAAAACAATTTACATTATACATTAATGTAGAATCTTCTATATACATTTGGTTGGATCATTATTGTTGCAAGTGTATGTAAGTACAAAAGACAATTGAAGATCCAACAATGTATGAAGAACAATTAACAAACACAAAAACTAACACCCTCAAGGGACACGGCCAAGCCTGTGGCCGTGTCTCTCAATTTAAACATCCAGTAGCCAACACGCCCAAGGGACACGGCCGTGTTCGTGGCCGTGTCACTCAACACCAATTCAAGCAGTAGCAAACACGGGCAATGGACACGGCCAAGGCAGTGGCCGTGTCTTTCAACACAACAATCCAGTACCAGACACGGGCAAGGAACACGGCCGTGTCTCTCAACACAATTCAGACAGTAGCGAACACGGGCAAGGGACACGGCCGTGTCAGTGGCCGTGTCTCTCCAAAATTCATTCAACACACTCAAATTTGCCCCAACTTGGCCTTGTCTCTCATGACTTGGCCGTGTCCTACAATAATTTAAAGACCAAACAATCGAAAATTCATCCAACTAAACCCCAAATCAACATTTCATCATTTTCCTTACAATTATCTCAACTCATCATCACTTAAATGTTAATTTTACACATTTATATACTTCAATCTCTTGTTATCATCCACTTACACACCAATCAAACCAAATATAACCCAAATCCAAAAGAAATCCAACTAAGGAAATAAAAACTTATAGATATAAGTATAATCAATAAATTCAACTCAAGAGATGATTACTTACTTGAATATGTTGCCAAATCTTCATCTCCATCTTCAATACTCTTAAATTCCTTTAATCCTTGGTGTAATTTGAAGCAAAATCATCTTTCTCTCTCTAGCTTCTCTCTCTCTCTCTCTCTCTCTCTCTCTCTCTCGTTCACTAAGAAAAGAAGACGAAGGAGAAGAAGAAAGAAAGATCTAGTTCTTTCTTTCATTCTTATCATATATATATATAAATATAATAATAATAATAATAATAATAACAATAATAATAATAATAATAATAATAATAATAATAACATTAATACCATTAAATCTCCACCACACACAATTCCTTTTGACTTTCTTCTTCTTTTCTCTTTCCTTCAATACACACATTGAATCCAAGTACAATAGTAACCCCAACACTTTTAGGGTATACTTTAGGATATTACACAAAGCCCTGAGGAACAAATGATGAGCTAGCATAAGGTGGTGGCGCCATAAAAGGAGAAAATAAAGATGTCTGCAGGTGAGTCGGGGCTGCATAGGATGGTCTGACTTGGTCATAAGAAAAATTGACAGACAAAAATGGTGAACTGCCTTATTGTCCAATTGCCTGCAATAATCATACGAAGTTAGAAAAGTAAAAAAGAGAGAAATTCTACACAATACATATGTATGTGTGAAGTTGACCTATAATGAGCTGGCCTCAACATTATTGTGTGAATGAGAAAAAATTCTCCATCATTACCCTCCTCTTTACCTTCATTATTAGCACCTTTGTCATCTTCTTCATCTTCCTCCTCATCACCATCGCCTACATTAGCTTCTTCCTTTTCCTCCTTCTTCTTCAGAAATTCCTTGGATGCCTATGAAAGAGACTTGAAAATCCAAAAGACATTCCTCAATAAACCTAACATATGGGAACTCAGTTGGTGAAAGTAGGAAAGACTGTAATATCCTCATATATGCTCTAGAAGTTTTGATTTTGTTATTGTTATTGTTGTTATTATTGTTGTTGTTATATTGGATTGTATATATGTGTTAAGTGCAAGAGAAAAGAAATTGGGAAAGAAAATAGGGTTTAGAGAGAATGGTATATGTTGTGTATATGATGATATATATAACATATAAATTGGTCAAATGAAGAGTCAAGGGGGTAGAGATATTTATTTGGTTATTGGTGAAATGACTATTAAGGGCATTGGATTAAAAAGAAAGCTAGAACAAATGATAAAAGGGTGTTTTGGTAATTGTTTGAATTGGAACACTTGGTGGAGATTAAAAGAAGAGTTGACTTTATTTTTGTGGTTCATTTCTTCTTTCTTCTTTGTGTGGCCGGCTCCTTCATAGACAAAGGAAAACAAGAGACAAAGTGAAGATCTTGATGTGTTAAGCTCAAATTGATGGAAGATTGAAGTGATCTAGTGGATGATACAAGAAGTCTTATAACTTTGGTAAGTTCTCTTGTGATCTTTGTGTTTATTTGAAATGATATTTGAGTTTGATAGATTTTTAAGAGTGTGTTGGTTGATTTTGAGATGTGAGAAGTGTTTGAGTGATTGGATGATGGATGTTGAGTATGGATTGAAGAAAAGAGTAAGTGGTTGGAAGAGATGATGTTGTATATGTGGTGAGGGTTTTGAGATGATTTTGTGTTTTGTGCTTGATGTGTGTTTGGCTTGTTTTGGTGTGTTGCAAGTTTGAGATGAGTTTTGAGTATGTTTTGTTAAGATTATTTGAAGAGGATGTTAATGTATAGAAGTGTGTTGTTGAGTGTATGGTTGTTTTTGATCGGAGTCTTGATTTGTGGCCGGACACGCCCATGAGCACGTCCAGGGTTTTTAGGCGTGTCAATTGTGTTGGAGGCAGTAGGTTTGACACGACCAGTAGCACGCCCGTGTTATTGAGCGTGTCATAGCTACTGTAAGATTTGAGAATTTACACGCCCAGGAACACGCCCATGTTGTTGAGCGTGTAAATGTTTCTGTGTTGTGGAGTTAGGGCACGGCCATGAACACGCCCGTGTGGGTGAACGTGTCAGGGTTAGGGTTTGCCCTAATTAATTCCTAATTGGATTATCTCTTGTGTATCCTTAAACAAGTATATGCTATTACTTTTGATTTAGGTCTTGAAGATAGTGATTAATCATTGATTTAAGAGGTAGAAGGATCTTGAACAAGGAAGTGTTAAGAGTGGTGTGATTTGTTTTTGAGGTAAGTACAAAACCTATATGATTGTGTGTAAGTTCAAATGTGGCATTATTACATTGTTAATTTATTTGAGCAATGTGTATTGTTATGTTTATATCACTGATGATATATATATATATATATGAATAATGTGAATGACATGATGATGCAAATGAATGTGTTTATGAAAGATTGAAATGTTATGTTGTGAATTGAGATGAAATGGAATATAGAGCCATTGTGATTGGCTATGATGATATAATTGAATGATGTATGGCATGTTTGCCTAATTGATGAGAAAGATTGAGAAAGAGTTTGATAAGGAGAATAATGAAATAAGTGTATGCTTAATATGATATTCAATTTCAGAGTTCTGGTTTTTGGAGGCATGCCTATTTAATGAAAGGTAACAGTCTTGCCGGGTTGAGGATCTCTTCAAATTGAGTTGAATTGAGGTCCAAGAGACTGGGTCTGTTACACTATGATAATTGATATTATGAGATATTTGATTTGTAACAGTCTTGCCGGGTTGAGGATATCCTCGAGTTAGATGAGTTGATGATCCAAGAGACCGGGTCTGTTACGCTATCCATGGATAGAGATATATATATGTATATGTTGCCTACGGGCTTGATAATGGTGTTTATGAACCAAAGCAGTAACTCTGAATTCTGAATATCGTATTAAGTACTTGATGGGCCCATAGGTGTCTAGGTTTTATGTATAACATAAATGTTGTTCTAATGTAATGAAATGTTAATATTACTTATATGATGAAACGGACTATTCATGGAATATTGTTTGTTGAGTATGATCTTTACTAATTGTGTGTGTATCATTGATGTTGATTTATTAATACAAATGTGAAACATTGCATTGCACTAAAGCATAACATTAGCATGAATTGTCTTACTAAGCCCTTGGCTTAGCGCGATAGTGTTTGATCGCGCAGGTAATAGGGTTGAACCCGAGAGCTCTTCGAGACCGAGTGAGAGTAGACAGTGAAGAGTTGATTTTGGGAACTTAAAGATCAGAGGAGACTTGCCAATCATGTATAACTCTTTTATATTTTGTAAATATGGGTTATAATGTAAATATATGTATAATTGTAAATACGTATTCAAATGCTTTCATATATGTAAATGTTTTCTATATTCCGCTGTGTAATATTTAAATGTATGTATATATATCTAATATGTTTTGTTTATAAGTAAATGATTTACTTTTCTATAATATATAACGATAAGGGTATTGTATCAAGTTTAAAATGTTTTGAATGTTAAGAAAATCCGTAGCATTCTTATATTCGATACATGTATACTACATTGTGGTGTATGTAGTGTGTATGTATTGGGTGTGGGGGTGTTACAATTGTTTTGGTATCAGAGCCTAGGTTTGAGATTCTCAACCTAGGTAAAATGTAAGAAAAAGACTATTTTGATTTTAAAAAGTGGTTTTTGAATAAAATATATGTTTGGGATTGGCAATCTCTGATCTTTAATAAGATGTATTCTGCTGTGTTTGCTGAAATAGGTTGTGATGGATCCTCATTTGCGTCAGTCAGTTGAGGGTAGTGAGGAGAGTGTAGCTCTGGAGGATAGAGCTAGAGTTGATAGTGCTGGGGAGGCACCTGCTTCGGTGTCGGGGAGACCAGTTGGTGAGGAGGTTCCACCAGCTTGGCTTAGGCATGTGATAGAGGCTTTGAGACAAGCACCAGTGCAACCAGTGCCACCACCCCCTCAGCCTGTGGTACCAGTGAGGCACTATGATAAACTAAGGAAGTATGGAGCGGAGGATTTCCTTGGTACTACTGATCCAGCTGTAGCAGAAAAGTGGCTTGACAAAGTACAGAGGATCTTTATTCAGTTGCAAGCCACCCCAGAGGAAAAGTTTGATTATGCAAGATCATTGCTACAGAAGGATGCATATGACTGGTGGAGGACAGTGCCCCATTCTATGGATGATCCACCAATCTTGTCATATGCAGATTTTCTGAGAGAGTTTGAGTTGAAGTATACTCCTAGGGAGTACAAAGACATGAAGAAGATGGAGTTCTTAAGCTTGAAGCAAGATAGCAAGACTGTAACTGAGTATGAGGTTGAGTTTATTCGATTGAGCCAGTATGCTGGGGGCATTATAGCTGATGAGATAGATAGATGCAGGAGATTTGAGGAGGGATTGAGGCCCTCTATCATGTGTCTAGTGGCTGGATCTAGATATCATGATTTTTCCCAGCTTGTGGCAGCAGCTCGGAGTGTGGAGCGAGCTCAAGTTATTGCAGCTGCTTCAGAGGAAGAGGTTAGGGTTAGGAGGCCCCAGTTTGAGGCAGGGTCTTCTTCTGTTAAGAGAGGTAAAGGAAGCTTTGTTCCTAGAGTTAGTAGGAGTCAGAGGTCAGCTGGTAGGTCAGTGCAGTTACAGAGGCAGAGATTTAGACCTACAGCTTCAGTGGCGAGTGCTCCGACCCCAGTGACTCAGAGATCCGCTCTACCTGTGTGTGCTCAGTGTGGTGGATCACATAGGGGTGCTTGTTGGAGGTATAGTGGGTCAGCTGTGTGCTTCAGATGTGGATCTCCTGAGCATTTTATTAGAGATTGTCCATAGAGACAGGAGCGGATGTCAGTTGATACTGCAGCTTCTCGACCTAGTGTGAGGGGAGGTCGAGCAGGCAGAGGTAGCAGCCGGGGAGGCAGATCTGGGTTCAGTGCTAGAGGAGGTGCTACATCCAGGGAGAGTAGACCAGAGGAGGTTGGATCTTCCCAGAGGATGTATGTTATGCAGAGGCAGCCAGATGCATCGGCAGTCATAGCTGGTACTTTTTCTTTATTTGATACTTCAGTGCTTGCTTTGATTGATCCGGGTTCCACACATTCTTATATTAGTGCATCTGTTTTGCCTGTGTCTGATATGCATGCTGAGTCCCTAGGATTTGATGTGTTGGTGACAAATCCGTTAGGGCATAGTGTGATTGTGAGTAAGGTACACCGAGATAGTGCAGTGAAGGTGCAAGGTGAGGAGTTCCTTGGAGATTTGATTGAGATGCCATTTAAGGAATATGATGTGATTCTAGGTATGGACTGGCTATCTAGACATGGGGCTGTGGTGGATTGTAAAAAGAAAATTGTTTCTTTGAGAACTGTTGATGGTAGAGAGGTGATAGTATCTAATGAGCAGGAACAGCTAGCCTCCTTATTTGTTTCAGCTGTTGCAGCCAGGAGGTTGATTAGAAAGGGGTGTGAAGCTTATCTTGCTCATGTGGTAGATACTAGAGTAAGAGGTTCTCCTATTGATAGCATTGCCACAGTTGCAGAGTTCCCAGATGTATTCCCAGAGGAGTTGCCAGGATTGCCTCCTGAGAGAGAGGTGGAGTTCGGTATTGAATTGTTGCCTGGTACCACTCCTATTTCTATTACTCCTTATAGAATGGCACCAGCAGAATTGAAGGAATTGAAAGTGCAATTATAGGAGTTGTTGGACAAAGGATTTATTCGCCCCAGTGTTTCTCCTTGGGGAGCTCCTGTGCTATTTGTGAAAAAGAAAGATGGTACTATGAGGTTGTGTATCGATTATAGGCAATTGAACAAGGTGACTATTAAAAATAAATATCCTTTGCCTAGAATCGATGATCTCTTTGATCAATTGAAGGGTACAGCTGTGTTTTCTAAAATTGATTTGAGATCTGGGTACCATCAATTGAGAGTTAAAGCTGAAGACATTTCCAAGACCGCCTTTCGGACCAGGTATGGGCTTATGAATTTTTAGTTATGCCTTTTGGTCTAACGAATGCACCTGCAGCTTTTATGGATTTGATGAATAGGGTGTTCAGGCCCTATCTGGATCAGTTTGTAGTGGTCTTCATCGATGACATTCTGGTGTATTCGCGGAATGAAGAGGAACATGATATGCATCTGCGGATTGTGTTGCAGATTTTGAGAGAGAAGCAGTTGTTTGCCAAATTGTCGAAATGTGAGTTCTGGTTGGATCAAGTCGCTTTTCTCGGACATATTGTTTCAGCAGAAGGCATTAGAGTTGATCCGAGCAAAGTTGAAGCTATATTGAATTGGAGTCCACCCAAGTCGGTGACAGAGGTTAGAAGTTTTCTGGGTTTGGCAGGCTATTACCGACGGTTTGTGAAAGGGTTTTCTTTGTTTGCTACTCCACTCACCAGATTGCTTCGTAAGGGAGTGAGATTTGTGTGGACGGATCAGTGTTAGGCTAGTTTTGATCAGTTAAGAGAAATGTTGACTCAAGCGCCTGTTCTTACTTTACCTGTAGAAGGCAAACCATATGTAATCTACAGTGATGCTTCACATAATGGTTTGGGTTGTGTACTGATGCAAGAAGGTAGAGTGATAGCTTATGCTTCTCGACAGTTGAAACCGCATGAGTTTAATTATCCGACCCATGATTTAGAGTTAGCAGCAATTGTTTTCGCATTGAAGATTTGGTGACACTATTTGTTTGGGGAGAAATGTTTCATCTACACTGATCACAAAAGCTTGAAATATTTGGGTGTCCAGAAAGAACTTAATCTTCGACAGAGGAGATGGTTGGAATTGATTAAAGACTACGACTATTTGATTGATTATCATCCAGGTAAAGCAAATGTTGTTGCTGATGCCTTGAGTCGGAAGTCTTTAGCTGGTTTAACTTTTTACTCGCTCTCGTTGCTTGTTGAGTTGAGAGCTTTGCATGCCAATTTTGTACCTTGTGATGATGGTGCATTGTTGACACAATTGCATTTGAAACCAATTTTATCGGATCAGATCAAAGAGGCTCAGTTGACTGATATGAAGATTCAAAAGATTATTTCAGATTGCAAGAATGGGAAGACTAGAGATTTTATTGTGAAAGGTGATGGGAGTCTCTGGTTTAAGAACCGATTGTGTGTACCCGATGATGCTGATTTGAAAAGAGTCATTTTAGAAGAAGCACATCAGTCAGTGTTTGCTATGCATCCGGGTAATACAAAGATGTATCATGATTTGAGACAGCATTATTGGTGGATTGGTTTGAAGAGAGACATTGCTGAGTTTGTATCGAAATGTCTCACTTGTCAGAAGGTAAAAGCAGAGCATCAAGTTCCAACTGGATTGCTTCAACCATTATCAGTACCAGAATGGAAGTGGGATAGAGTGACGATGGATTTTGTGTCTGGGTTGCCATTGACACAAAAGAAGCATGATGCTATATGGGTGATTGTGGATAGATTGACTAAGACAGCTCATTTCCTTCCGGTTCGGATGGATTACTCTTTAGAGAGATTAGCTGAGCTGTATATCCATGAGATTGTGAAGTTGCATGGTGTTCCAACTTCTTTAGTGTCTGATCGAGATCCCAGGTTTACTTCAAGATTTTGGAAGAGTTTGCATAGTGCTTTGGGTTCTCGATTACAGTTCAGTACTGCTTTTCATCCACAGACGAATGGATAGTCAGAGAGGGTGATACAGATTATTGAGGACATGTTGAGAAGCTGTGTCATCGATTTCTCTGGAAGTTGGGATAGGTTTTTACCTCTTGTGGAGTTTGCTTACAACAACAGTCACCAATCCAGTATTGGTATGGCACCGTTTGAAGCATTGTATGGCAGACGGTGTAGGACACCTCTTTGTTGGAATGAGCTTGGAGATAATAAGTTGGTTGGTCCTGATTTGATTCAAGAAACTGAAGAAAAAGTAAAGTTGATTAGAGGCAGGTTAAAAGCAGCTTCAGACCGACAGAAGTCTTATGCAGATCTGAAAAGGAGAGACATAGAGTTTGATGTTGGAGATAAGGTATTTCTGAAAGTGTCTCCTTGGAAGAAGATTTTAAGGTTCGGTCGGAAAGGGAAATTGAGTCCTCGTTTCATTGGACCGTATGAAGTTTTGGAAAGAGTTGGGCCAGTTGCGTATCGACTTGCTTTGCCACCTGAGTTGGATCGTATTCATAATGTATTTCATGTTTCTATGTTGAGGAGATACAGATCGGATCCATCTCATGTGTTGCCGATTGAATCTATCGAGGTAAATCAAGATTTGACATTTGAAGAGGAACCAGTTGCTATCTTGGCATGTGATGTGAAAGAATTAAGAAATAAGAGAGTGCCACTTGTGAAGGTTCTATGGAAGAATCATGCAAAAGAAGAAGCAACTTGGGAAAGTGAACAATCCATGCGAGAGCAATATCCTCAGTTGTTTCAGCTTTGATATCAGGTAATTTCGAGGACGAAATTTTCTTTTTAGAGGGGGAGAATTGTAATATCCTCATATATGCTCTAGAAGTTTTGATTTTGTTATTGTTATTGTTGTTATTGTTGTTGTTGTTATATTAGATTGTATATATGTGTTAAGTGCAAGAGAAAAGAAATTGGGAAAGAAAATAGGGTTTAGAGAGAATGGTATATGTTGTGTATATGATGATATATATAACATATAAATTGGTCAAATGAATTGTCTTACTAAGCCCTTGGCTTAGCGCGATAGTGTTTGATCGCGCAGGTAATAGGGTTGAACCCGAGAGCTTTTCGAGACCGAGTGAGAGTAGACAGTGAAGAGTTGATTTTGGGAACTTAAAGATCAGAGGAGACTTGCCAATCATGTATAACTCTTTTATATTTTGTAAATATGGGTTATAATGTAAATATATGTATAATTGTAAATACGTATTCAAATGCTTTCATATATGTAAATGTTTTCTATATTCCGCTGCGTAATATTTAAATGTATGTATATATATCTAATATGTTTTGTTTATAAGTAAATGATTTACTTTTCTATAATATATAACGATAAGGGTATTGTATCAAGTTTAAAATGTTTTGAATGTTAAGAAAATTCGTAGCATTCCTATATTTGATACATGTATACTACATTGTGGTGTATGTAGTGTGTATGTATTAGGTGTGGGGGTGTTACAAAGACTCTGCATCGTAACCAACCTGAGCATGCCACCAATCACTTTTTGGCATTGATATACTGTTTAACATGTATTTTGGGATGTCCACGGATACCCTTCGCTGAGATTGAACCTAGGAACCAGTTATGAACCTGCTCGCTAAGAAACTAGCAACTAGAGACTAGCCCAGAGTGGATCTGATGAAAATTTTGCAAGGGCAATGCTGTATTCATGCCTACAGTCTAGTTCACCTGCTCACTAACTCCCTACCATACAATGTTCACCAACAAAATTTCCAAAAGAAGGTAAGTTGATTTTTGTAAATTTCAAACACTGCAAATGATTTTTCTTTTACCTTTTCCCAAGTCAGTCTACTTAAATGGTAGCGGTTTGAAAACACATGATGAGTGATGGGCCTTTCTTTAACCAGAACTTTAACCTTGGGTATCCGACTTACCATCTAGAAACATGGGAAATTCTCACAAGATGGTACTCATATGCGCAACCTAAAAGTCAACTAAAGTCAGGGTTGTGAAAGTCCATTGATTGATTGAAAGTTGTAAGAGTCAATAACACCTCAGCAATGACCATAAAGCTGGTAAATGACTTTTTGTTCCAGCAAAGATTATCAAAATCATGATAAATGCAAGAAAGACCAGCTTTCCTCCAGTCATATTGTGGTACAAGATCAAGGGTGGCAAGCACCCATAGCATTGACAAATGAATGGTTGATTCAGTAATACACAGAATGGTGGATCCAAGTAAATACAGCAAGAACCCTCTGGTATATTGTTCATCTTATTCCCCATGTACTAGTCTCCAAATCGGTTCAAATTTAATCTTAGATAGTTCCTTTATTGAGGATTTCATGCCTATCAAATGGCAGATCTATTCATAAGTTATTGGTTCATCTATAATGGAACACGAATACCGTGACAAGGGATACTTGTTATAGCAGAAAAGTCTACCAGGCCGATTGTCAATTCTCCATCGGTAAGTGGAAGGTCTGTGTAGTATCCATCCACCACTCTACTAGTGCCTAAATCACACTTCTGTCAATTTGAAAATTTTCTATTAGCAATTGCAAAATAAAATTCTCAAACCCACATTCTCGTACCATCCACTTAACCGAAGGAGGTTCTTTATTGTACAATTTCATAGGCTTTATAAATGCATCCGTTGCCATGAACTTCATAAATGTCAGCTTGTAACAAAGCAAATAAGGTATAATTTATGCTTTTAATTCTTTCTACACATGCAAAATAAGCAAGACCCAATTCCCCCAGTAATAAATTTGACGTGTTGTTTTATACTCTTAATTCTTTTTAGAATAGGCCCTAATAATTTATTTTTAAGCATTTTATTTTTCTAGGAAGTTTGTTCTTTTAATTTTTTTTACATGCAAAGTAAATAGATTTTCATAAATGTGTCCTAAATAAATCATTTTATGGAATTTTTTTTGCTTAGAAATTTTTCAAGAAGCGAGTAATCTATAATTTATTTTAGGTATACTAATTTTTCTTTAATATTCTTTAAAGATTTTTTCACATTTATTAACATAATTTGACTTTAAAGTACTTAAATTACAGTAAAATGACAAAAAAAAATGGCACTCCCTTGAGTTTTTCGCCATGCTGTGGTGCTCGAGTAGTGCAGCCAAAATTGAAACCTTGCCTTGCTCGTGGGCCCAGATATAACTGAGTAGCTCAGTATTTACACGAGTACCAATTCTAGAAGGATGATGAATTCACTCCATTTGTCAAAAATATATTAAAGAAGTTGAGAATGGTTAAAGACGAAGGAAACCATGAGAATACTGAAGTGTTTATAGCTCTCTGGACGAAGAAGGAGGTTTTTAAGCAAAATATTATGATACATTATGCTGGTCTTATATATAAGATGAGAACTTGTTAAGTTATGATGAAGTAGGAAAAACAATGTTACAGTAATGTGATATTTATTATTGGTCTAATTTTATACTTGTCTAAAAATATATTTTTTACCAGTAAAAATATTTTTTCATGCAAGAGGCAAGGGTATATAAGGAGGTACCCAACGTAGAAGACAATTAAAAAATAGCCAAAGTTTTTTATGACTTTTAGAATTAATTTTTTTGCAAATATTATGGATATACTAAAGCACCCAGACCTTTTTTCAAAGAAGATCAAGGATTTAATCCATATTTTTTAAAGTATCAAACATAGACTGCCTGCAGTTACAATAAAATTCCAAACTTGGATCAACAAAATTTCTAGAAGCTCGAATTTATTGAAGCATCCACTTGAAGATCCTTAGTTTATTTAAAGAACTCGGACTGGCCAGGGTTTATGCAAAGCACCCGAACCATCACGGATTCATTGAAGCATCCACTAGAAGATTCTAGGTTTATTTGAAGCACTCGGACTAGCCTGAATTTATTGAAGTATCCAAGAACAGTTTAGATTTATCAAAGAATATTGCTTTTCACTCTCTAAATAAATTCAAGATTGTTCAAGCAGGGGGCAAAACTATAGACCTTTAATTTTTGCTCTAGATGAATTTGATCCCAATTAAAAAGCCCAAATCAAATTCGATGCCAATTAAAGCCCAATTAAAACTCAAATACCGAATTGGCCCTAGAATCATGATGAATTGGCCATTACACATGGCCAATTCGCCATGAGTCATGGTGAATTGACCATGAATCATGATGAATAGGCCATGAGTCCATGGTCAATTCAATACGAGGCCCGGTCCATTAAATTCTCCTAATGCTACATAAACTCTGAGTTTATTTAGATAAATAGAGGGCTTTCTAATAAGATCAAGACTTCTTAATGGGACCAACTCTAATAAAAACCTTAATTAAGCATTTATAAAATGGGAGGCATTAATTAATCATAAGGGATAGTAGTCAAGAGCAATTAAGAACCTGCAAAACAAAAGAAACAGCGAGTGAAAAAAACTAAAAAATAAAAGAGAGACAGTAGCAAGGTAAACAAAAGGAACAATGGGCAAACCAAGATTTATTTGATCAAAACTAATTACTAAACTATTAAGCAAAAGCCTTTATTGACCTTCATAAAAGGATTACAATATTACAGAGGTTTGGTTCAATATTGTTAATTGGTGGAGCTAACAATGCCGATAACAATCTTTGATACTCATACTTAATCTAATTATTATCTCTATTTGTTATGTGACTCTAAATATTCACTTTAATTTATTTTTGTTGTCTTTATGTTATTAAATTGTATTCCAAAACCCTAATTGTATACCCAAACCCTAATTTTACAATCCAAACCCTAATTGCATGCTAAAATCCAAATTTCATTATTAAAACCCTATTTTTATAACTGAAACCCTAATTTTGCAACTAAAACCCTAATTTTACAATCAAAATCCTAATTTTATAATCAAAACCTTAATTTACGAGTAAAACAAATGTTGGACAATTAAACTCTATTTTGATCATTGACAATCAAATTGATGTGTACTAAAAAGTTCAAATAAGTTTATTTTTATAGGTACTCAATTTTAGGCCTCATGTGACTGCCCAACATACTGAGGTATTGCATAAAGTCTAAGGGAAAGAAACTCCTCGAAAGCATAGAAGATATCAAAGTCTCTAGTGCGGCCACAATGGACCACAAGCACATTGTGCGACCGCTTCAAATATATGAGAGACTGCATAAACCAATGAACAAAAATCTCAAAACTCATAGAAGCGATAGCGGCCAGGGTGTACTGTTGGGCATCGATGCACAAACACTTGTGCAACCGCTCATTATTTCATGCGACCATACAATTTATGACCAAAACTTCCACCAAACCACATAAGATATAACGGTGAAGTTGTGCAGTGAGAAACTCAAATTGTGCTATCGCACCACACTAACAAATTTGACTTTCAACACCAAACATGTTGGAAAAATGATAATTGGACATGTGGAAGAAGGATTTCAAATTAAATAGTACCTATGCATTATGCAACCACGCAGAGCATTTATGTGACTGCAAGGCATGGCAGGATGCGTAGATATGATCCTATCAGGCACTTGTAGTTTACCGTTGGAAATAGCCGTTGAAGAAAACTTGAATTGTGCAACCACTCAAGTGTATGGTGAGCACACAAAGTGTCTCAGACACAATTTAAGTAGAAAAAAAGGACCAAACATGTGGAAACCACTTCAAACGGCTAGTTAAAGTCCTAATGGCTATAAATACCAGAAGAAACCTCTTATTTAAAAGTAATTCTGATAGATATAGCCAAGGGAAACTACTTTTTATTTTTTATATCAAAATCTACATTTATATTGATTGAGTGTTAGGTGTAAGAATCAAAACACCATTGTAATAGTTGAGTGTTGGTTTTTAAACATTTAGATTTTAGATTGAGCCTTGAGAAAACTCTTATAAAATTGTGAGGAAGATACTCTAGAAGCGAGGATTTTTGCCCCCACTCCCATATATAATGATTCTTGCGATATCGGCACTATTAGGCTCAGGGCCTTAGAGAACACGGGCCTAAACCGGAGAAAATAGAGTAGCCACCCGGACGGGCCAGAAAAAACAAAGGAGCTGATGACTCGATTCCTAAGGAATCCCCAACTCCCAAATGGGTTCGGAAAGTTGGGTGCATATGGGGAAGATGAGAATGATCCAGTACCCCCAGAATGCCTGGTTCATTAGAACCAACCTCCTTTTCAGGTTTAAATATTATTAAATTCTTAACTTATTGAAATATCATCCATGTTACATGCAATTATCAAAATAAATAATTATTGTATTAAAATCAAAACAAGTTCAAACAAACAATAAATGGGCACTCATACAAGATGGAAAAATGCCCTTATAACCATGTCTAATGTCCAAAACAAAATAAAATGGGACACCTGCCATTTGGTGGAAACATGTCATTTATAATAATCCAAAACTTGAAATAATTTAAATTACATGGAACTTGACTAATGAGGTACCCACGAAGTGGAAACATACCTCTTTACAATTTTGAAACTAAGATAAACTAATAAAAGACATTCAATCATCTATTATAAATAAAAGTAAACTATCCATCACAAAACAAATAAATCATCCCTCGTGAACATATAATAAATCACATAATCAATCTTAATTTTAATGTTACATTGGAATAATAAGTGCATAAAACTAGGGTTTTAATTTATGAATTAGGGTTTTGGGAAAATATGATTAGGGTTTTAGGATTATAGAAAAAACATGATTAGAGTTTAGGATTTCAAGTTTTAGGAATTGATTTTACTATTTTATAAATGAAAATTAGGATTTTAGGATTTGAATTAGGGTTTTGGTTACTAAAACAAAGGTACTATTTTGGTCTTGGTAAACAAAGCTATTTTTTGGTTTGAGAAAACAAAGCTAGGGTTTTGGTTTTAGAAAATAAAGCTACTATGATTATATTTATAAACTTTAGGCCATCAAATATTTAATTCAAATTGATATTGTATGAGACTGATGCTAATGTGATATTGATTTAAGGTTACTGTGATATTTGAATTAAGGTTAAACAAGCCCCCGTGGATAAAGTAGTTTACTTAACATTCAAAATAAGTTTTGTAGACATGGATTCTCAAATAATTTGTTGGATATTTTATAAAAAACAACAGAAGAATGAAATAAAACAATTCAATGAAATAATAAAGAATGAACTACTATGAATTTTCAAACAGATTAGATAAAGAATTTCAAACCTCCGTTTGTTGGTTCCATTGATATTTCACATTGATTCATGCTTTATGTTTACACCAGTTGTAAAATTTTGGTTGAACAAAGCGAAGACAGTATGCTACTGGCTTCTGGTTTATTGTGGTTCTATGTATTTTGGATTGCTTTTCGTAATGGTTGCTGCTAAGGTTTTTTTTTAATTAATTCCTTGTTGCTTGTCGCTCCTAAATCTTGCTGCTGCTAATAATTGCAAAAAACCCCTCTCTGTTCTTTTTAATCTTGTATTTATAGAAAAATATTATGTTAAAATTGTGTAACCAAGTATTAATTTCCTATTTAGAAATGCTTTCTCTAAAGCATATCGAATTAGATCATTTTTAATTCGAGGGAAACCGTGACCATGTTGGATTAAAATAAGTTTAATCCGACATGGAACAAAGACCATATTGAATTAGAAAGTCTAGTTCGATATGGACTAGCTTCATATCGAATTAGAATTTACCTAATTTAACATGGAGCAAGGTCCATATTGAATTAGAGTAATTCTAATTCGATATGGATCACCATATCAAATTAGAGGTGCCTTAATTCGGTATGGAAATGTCCATATCGAATTAGGCATGGTCTAATTCAATATGGCATGATCATATCAAACCAACCTTGCTTCAATATCTAATCAGACCATTTTGGGGCTTTAAAAATTGAACCAGACTTATTTTAGGCCTTAAAAAGCTGGACCAATTAAATTAAAAGCTTAGAATAGGTCTAAGCTTATTAATAAATGGACTGAACATAACTTAGGCCTTCTTTAGTTAAGATCAGACTATTTAGGGCCAAAATCAAGGGTCTATATACTCAAGCCTTGTAAAAGTTCAATGCGAGCTTTTGAAAAAAAATACTAATTTAGAGTTAAGCTTATAAAACTCAAGATTAGTAGAACCTTAACAAGTTGTTAAGGAAGTGGACGTAGGATTGAGATAATTCAAACCACTATAAACTCTTTGTGTTTGTTCTTTTATACTCTACTCCTTTCTTACTTTATTTGATTTTAAATTTTCAATTTATCATCACTTCTTCAAATCAACTAATTCACCTCCCCCCCCCCCTTTTGATTGCCATCTTGGGACAACAACCACAAATATAATCAAAACCCTAATTTATGGGTCAAAACCCTAATTTATGAATCAAAACCCTAATTTTATTATTAATCCTAATTTCCTTTAATCAAGCCCTAATTTAATGATTGTTTGTGTGATGGTTGTATGTATGATTATTATTCATATGCTTGTGGATTATAATTTCTTATTATTCGGGTTTGAAAGATGTAAAAGGTATGTTTTCACTTATAATGTTTGAAATTTGAAATAGTAATCTTTTGTTATATATATTGATATTGGATTGTGTATAGTGATGAGAGTGACTGAGATATTAGAAATAAATGGAAAAAATAGAATGATTTAAGTTTAGAAACTTGAAAGATTGATCCGAGAATGGACGAAATTGGTATTTTCTAAAAAGAATCCTAAAGTGATAGAAATTTATGAAAATGCCCTTGTGGCAAAAAAATTAAATTTTACTAGGATTGGGATGTGAAATATGAATAGTATGGCTTTAAATTAATCAAAGAAATTATTTTTATGGTTTTACGAAATTAAAAATTGGATTGGAATCAAAATTTGAGAAAATGGATGCACTATAGTTTTAATGAGTATACCCTTACCCAATCAAACTCTGGATATTATATACATTGGGCCTAGAAATTTCTCCTTGCTTCTTTCTTTCATCATCCATGCTTCTCAAAATGACCATCACTATCTTTCCATCTTTCTTTCATCAATTTGAGTAAGAATAAATAGAAATTCTCATCTAGTTGCAAGTTTTTAACAGAATCCACTGGAGTAGACAAGATTATCATCAAATTGTAACATCTAAAATTTTTTGAAAATTTCTAATTTTTGAAAATTTTGATAAAATAAATTATAATTTAAAAGGATAAATTAAATTAATTTTTTTAAATAAAAAATGAAGGGATTTTAAATGAAAGAGTGAAATGTATATGTGATATATATGCAAAATATACATAACATATATAAAAGTCAACACTTTTTAAAAGAAAAGGGTATTTTGATAATTAAATCTTATAAATTCAAATTAATAAAATAATTCAAAAAAAATTAATTTTGAATGGAAGAAGGAAATTAGGACTTTTAATTTATTAAAAAAATAATTAAATATTAAATTATTTTAATATATATATATATGTGTGTGTGTGTGGTTAAAAAAAAGATGAAAGGAAAAGAAAGGTAAAAGTCTTCTTCTTCTTCTTCAAGGATGTAGCTTCCATGGGAGTTTGAAGACCAAGGATTTTGCTTCTTCCGTACTCCATAAATTGAAGGAATTAACAAGTTTCAAGTGGATTTTTTGGTGATTTCCACCAAAATTAGTAAGTTTCTATCTCTTTTCTTTGAATTACATGGAAGATGAGATTATGTGAGTTTTGAGATTTTGATGTAGCATGTTATAATTGTTGGAATTGGTGTTTATGATGTTATTTTGGGTAGTTAACAATAATTCTAAGGTTAGATTGAAGAGATGATGGAGTTTGGTTAAAGAATGGTGAAGAGAAAGAATTTAGGATTATGGATTTTTGGGGTTTTGAAAACATGAATTTTAATTGTGCAAATTGATTCCAAATGAGTTGTTTTGATTCATAAACAATTATTTTAAAGTCAAATTGTAACACCCCGATACTCCATATAAGTACTATACATACACCGGGTATACATACAGTAAATATATAAAGTATAAGGACGTCATTTTTTTTTTTACATTTTTAAAACCTTTCATATAGTTCAAAACACAATACATAAATTTAAAGAACATTTACCAAATCATTATACTTTTACTGATCTTATAAATATATAATAGTCTTATCTTTATCAAAACTTCATTTATACATATACATACACTCTTGTCAGAAATACATAATAATTAAGAATTATACATGTATGCATTATCCTCTAGTTGGTCTCGATAAACTCTTACTCTTCTCGTGGCATACGCAAGTCTCCATATCTTCCACCTAGACACCTGCGCGATTATACATCCGCGCTAAGCCCGAGAGCTTAATAGTACAAACAAATATTAAAATATACTTTACAAAAGAATCGTACCTCATATTTTTAGCATCATGTTTTATTGTTTTCTTATCCTGTTCTTCCTTTCTTAGTGCATTCTTCATATACTCCCACTAATCTCATAGATTATATACATATTTACATAAACACTCATAAAACAATACTTACCATTGCTACCTCATATACTTATCACATATCATATAATATTCCATAATCATATATCTCAACATAACTTCTTAAAATCAAATCTCTTTTCAATAACTCATTTATACAATATTATCATGCCATACTTCATAACCTTACATCTCATTACACCATTCTATTAAATCATTACTCACAATTCAATATTCATGAATCACATATTCAACAAAGGCAATCATTATATCATTCAATTGAATCATTATCCGCAATCCATTATTAATATTCACACTTAGCATATCAATATACACATTTCACATCATAATTCATAACATTGTTTAATTCACAATGCACCAACCATAACATATCACCAACACTCATAATCAATATATCGATACACACATTACACAACATACACTATAGCATTATTTTGTTCATAATTCACCAATCATGAATCACATTGTCAACAAAGTCAACCATATATCACATTACTCATTCATTTCAAAATTTGTATATCATATTGACAACAAAGACAGACTCGGGCCCAAACGATACTAATATGCCATTCAATTTTCAGAGTAATGCTTTGGTTCAATCATCACATTTATCATTATCATAGACCCAACTAGGCTTCAAGGATTAGGTTCAACCAAGTTTCAAGGGGAGCAAAGCATGCTAAGCTTCAACCCAACTTGGCTTCAAGAACCAATCCAACCTAGCTTCAAGGGTGGTAACATCTCAATTAGGCTTCAAAGATTCAATCCAACCTAACTTCAAGAGATTGTTACACTTATTAGGCATGCCACCAACAACAAACTCTGAAAATGGAATAACATATTAGTCACACAACTCATTTATCAATTTTATTCACAATTGAATTATCATAACCAATAACAATGGCTCACATCTCATTTGAATCATCATAGCCAATAACAATGGCTTCACATCATATTTTATCTCAATTCACATTATACACTTTATCATCCAAGCATACATAATCAATTACTTTGCACTTGTATCTTAAATTCAGTGTCATATAAACCATATGTTCATTTATTTCATTTTGATCGTTATTAGCAACCATGATACTATCACATTTCACCATTTCTCAAGGCACATTTGCACCATCCATTATCAAAACATTTATCCTCACAACTCACATTGCACATATCTTTTTGGATCATCCTTATAGCTTTCACACTATATATATATATATAACAACATTATTCACATTGTATTAACAATATAATAATCTACTTAACATTGTTTTAAGTTCCAAAATCATATAAAAGAATGAGTCTAGGTAAATTTGTACTTACCTCAAGAGCTACTCCCATCAAGCTATACATACTCAATTACTTCATCATATCTTTCCCATTTTACCTATAACATCATCAATATCATCAAATGTATGTTCCACATATATTTGTTTAGGTCATTCTTTGTTTTCAAAATGTTTATGTTTAGGTTTAGGCACAACAAGACCTTTGAAGAATCAAAATAATGTGAGAAAAGTTAAGAACCATCACAATAACTAACACCCTCAAGGGACACGGCCAAGCTTGTGGCCGTGTCTCTCAACACCAATTCAAGCATAAGCAGACACGGGCAGGGGACACGGCCGTGTCTCTCAACCAACTCAAGCAGTAGCAAACACGGGCAAGGGACACGGCCAAGCCTGTGGCCGTGTCTCTCCCTAAACTCAACCAACACGGCCAAACTTCCCTCAACTTGGCCGTGTCTCTCAAAAACATTAAGTCTTGACCGTGTTCCTTTCTTATTTTGGCCGTGTCACTCAAGAACAAAACCCTAATTGTGGCCAAAACACTTCTAGTTACATTTAAACACATCATACATAACATAAACTCATTCAAATGGAGGTAATCAAAGTCATTAACACCTATTTTGCATGTTTAACACAATAATCACAATTAACCATACATTTAATCATTCATCACTTCAAAACCCTAAAACCAAATTCACTCTTGATCTTCCACTTTCAACCTCCACATATCTTACCATCTTCACAACCAAACTAACACCAATTTCCTTCTTTTAACTTACAATCAATATTAACACTTGTAAACACCTATCAAACACACCAAATCACCACATCAACAAATCACAATTCATCTTAGACACAACTTCAAATTTAACAAAGGGAAACAAGAGAGTACTTACCAAATAATGAAATTCCTTGAAATTTCAACTTGATTACTTGAAATCTCTATCAACCTTTGAGCTAAGAACTTCAAAACCTTGCTTTGCTCTTTTGCTTTCTCTTGTTTTTGGTGAGCCGGCCAACACAATGAAGAAGAAGAAGAAATGATGATGAAAACACAAAGTCAAGCACTCATTAAATACTCATCCAAAAGAAAGTTACTATAATACCCTCATACACATTTTAATTCTCTTTATAATTTCTTGCCCATTTTGGTAATTTCACACTTAACAATCTAAATATCTTCTTCCCTTGACTAAGCACTTTGACTTGAATATATGTTATATATATTGCCATATACCCAACATATACACTTTCTCCATACATTGCTTTCTTTCCAAACAACACATAACCATTCTCTCTCAAATTCTTTTAACATTCAAATAAACCATACTCAAATACACCACTTATCAAATACACATTCAATTCAATAATAACAATATTATCACAACTTCTAAGGCACACTTTGGGATATTACAATTCTCCCCCTCTAAAAAGAAATTTCGTCCTCGAAATTATCAGTACCATAACACTTCATTCTTAACAAAATACTATCTTAACTTCCATATGAAGTTAATTAAATTCTTAAGTTGTTATATCATCAAATCACATAATTTATATGTCTTATCACTTCCTTGATCAAACATTCAAAAGAACTCATTACATTTCTTATCAACATTTTTTTTTATACAAGAATCAGATCATTTTATAGCACACTTATACGTCATCCAATCTTTATATTTAATATACATTGTTCCTCCATCTCTTTGATATTACTCTCTTAGCTTTAACTTTAGAAATCATTGGTTTATATCTGAGCATTAATTATCCCATCTTTACAATCACTGTCTCAATAGTCATTTGCCAAACCTCAATGGATAACAAGATTCTTATTTCTCACAAATAAAGTCACCTCTTTAACATGCTTTTTATTTAACTTGCCTTCTAATACATTATCTTTCCACTTATGTTACAAATAACCAAATCTTTTCCCTTTTTCATCATGATTTATAACTACTATAACTCCATTCATTTATGTCCCATCACACTTTAACTTTTTACGTCAAACACATTATCATGTAAATAATTACACTCTTGGTACAACTACACACATTACATCTCAATAATGATTTATAATCTTAGCCAAGACCAGATCAACTGATCTATCTATCACGATATACTCACATTCCAATCTTGTTCAATTCCCACTAAAAATCAATTTATTCAAATTCATCATGAAAGTTCACAATATTCATATATGTTTATATATAACCTAATTCCATTAGGATAAACTTATATACAATTCCTGATCTCTTCTGATCCATATTTAATCAAATTATCATGATAACAAATCATTTCAAATTATCTTAATATAATTCTCAACAATTCTCATAATAATTTTATACCATATTTACTATCAATAGTTCTTTCACTTAATTCTCAAGTCCATTCATTTATTTCATTTCATACCATAAACATATTCAGTATAACTTTCAGTCATATTACCCATAACTCAACACATTTCCATAATTTCCTTTCTCTCTTTACCTTCATAAGTATAACCAAGTTCTTAACATAAAACGATAAGGTACAACCTTATCCATCACAACTTTTAACTATACTTCTCAAACAAAATTCCAATCTCACCAAATCTGTATTACAATCATCTTATCCAAGATCCAGATTCATTGATAACAAATTAATCGATCAAATATATTGAACAAAACACATGGCCTTAAGAGATTAATATTCAAGCCTAGAACTTTCAAATCATTTCTATTCTTATATAATTTTATTCTCAATCTTTACAGATACAAAGCTAAGATGTATCTAAAAAATTACATATTCCTACTTTACACTTTTGCAATATCAGAAGTTGACACATTCCAACTCCGTTTCAACCTAATTTGCACTCAATTATACAATCTTAATCAACTTAATTCAAGTTTTAACAATATTACTATACACATATTCAATCACATGCAATTCCCATATCATTTCTATTCGTCACTTCATTTCTAATCCATTTACAATCTCTTAATATATATTTACATAGAACTTTTCATATATGAATACTTTGGAGCTCTAAATATCACATAATCGTCAAGTTCAATGCTCATCATGACAATTTCCACTATTTACTGTTATTCAAGTCTATGCCATTCTCACTTCCATCATATAATTCATTTGGCTTTACACAGTTCAAGACCTAATCTCTCTTAGGTCTACTAATACATACAACATCATTTTCATATCACTAATTCCATAATAATACCACATACATTTTCATGGGTCACCCTCATAATGTGATTCACCCATTTGTTTATATGTCATAATTTCATTCATATCGAAAACTCAGTTCACATATCATATACATGTATACACTTAGTTAGATGCTCTTATTTATCATACATTCAATACAAATTTTCCTTTATAACTGTAACAACCATCCCAGTCCACCTGCTGAGCCATTCCTATTCGGAGAAACCCTCAGGGCCTCTAGCTGGGCTGCTACAGTACTAAACTGCCCTCACAGCCTTCCAACAGGATTCGCTTATTTGACTTACACCCAAGACACATGAATGCAAGTCGCCTCTCCGGACCGAACACCTGACCTCCCCCTTAAGAGAATCAGCGAAATTCATCCAGTACCATTTCTTCCAATATGATACAAAGTATCTATTCACACAACACACATATATATATATTTTCTGACTATAATAGCACTTTATATCCATCTTAGCCACATTTCCAATGTAACATCTCTTTCACTTCCATCTTTAAAAACATTTAATATATATTTCCATATCCATTTTTACCCTTCTCAATTAGTGACTTAAAATAGCTTATCCACTTCCCTTTTTACTTCAAGACAAATCCTCATACTATCAATTACATTACTCCATTCATAATACTTCCATATGCAATATTAATCATTTCATCTAGTTCATGTATTGCATATACACTAAACCATCAACATTCAAATAATCTTTATCAATTTCCACTAAAACTTTAACTTTTCAACTTACTACTTCACTTAAACTTCAAGTTGCCAAACTCATCTTTTCTTAATATTATATTAAAAACATCTTATAGATGTATATCATAAAACAACATCAAAACATAAAATTTCCCCAATTATTAAGCTCATTTCTAAGAAAATCACAAATATCACATATTATCACTATTACCATGAGCTTTCACAATATCCAAGCATCTCACATTTCTAAAATTTAAATTCACAATATTTGCATTACAATAAAAATACCAATTTATATCCTTACTCAACCAATGTCATCTCTTTTTCCTTTAAACAAAACCTTAACTTTACATATCCATCTGTTTTCTATTCAACATATATATATATCACTCACATAAGTATACATATGTACATTACATCCAATCATATACACATTGAGCCCAATAACCTCTATACACTTTCCAAGTCTAGTTATCACAAATCTCAGTTTCTTGAACCGACGTTGCTCAATCCAATTTTCACTATCAATCTTATCACACGACCTGACTTTGCACAAGTTGTCAATGCAAGCGTAATCATTCTCAATCTTAATAGGCAAGTAATTATATAGGTTCAAACATGCAATACTATACGTACATTACATTTTCAAGTGATCAACTCAATCTTTGATCACTAACATATTACATCACCTTATCACATTAGATTCACAATGTTTGCATTAAAACAACCATGCAAACAACACCATTATTTTTCCTTACATTAACCAATATTTTTATTTTAGTTTTCATATCATTTCTTTCTCTAGCTTTACTTTCATGTAAAACATCATTCACACACTAACATCCATCTCATATAACACAGATATAAATTCATATAATGCCACATCCGAGACCAACCTAGGTGTAAATGCATATGCATGTATTATCAATTTCATTTCAAAACTTTTCTTTTCAATTCCCTTTAAGTTTTTCAAGACTTTCTCTTTTTAATTTCACTTAGGCCGAGAATCTAGAACCTAAGCTCTGATACCAAAATAATTGTAACACCCCAATACTCCATATAAGTACTATACATACACCGGGTATACATACAGTAAATATATAAAGTATAAGGACTTCATTTTTTTTTTTACATTTTTAAAACCTTTCATATAGTTCAAAACACAATACATAAATTTAAAGAACATTTACCAAATCATTATACTTTTACTGATCTTATAAATATATAATAGTCTTATCTTTATCAAAACTTCATTTATACATATACATACACTCTTGTCAGAAATACATAATAATTAAGAATTATACATGTATGCATTATCCTCTAGTTGGTCTCGATAAACTCTTACTCTTCTCGTGGCATACGCAAGTCTCCATATCTTCCACCTAGACACCTGCGCGATTATACATCCGCGCTAAGCCCGAGAGCTTAATAGTACAAACAAATATTAAAATATACTTTACAAAAGAATCGTACCTCATATTTTTAGCATCATGTTTTATTGTTTTCTTATCCTGTTCTTCCTTTCTTAGTGCATTCTTCATATACTCCCACTAATCTCATAGATTATATACATATTTACATAAACACTCATAAAACAATACTTACCATTGCTACCTCATATACTTATCACATATCATATAATATTCCATAATCATATATCTCAACATAACTTCTTAAAATCAAATCTCTTTTCAATAACTCATTTATACAATATTATCATGCCATACTTCATAACCTTACATCTCATTACACCATTCTATTAAATCATTACTCACAATTCAATATTCATGAATCACATATTCAACAAAGGCAATCATTATATCATTCAATTGAATCATTATCCGCAATCCATTATTAATATTCACACTTAGCATATCAATATACACATTTCACATCATAATTCATAACATTGTTTAATTCACAATGCACCAACCATAACATATCACCAACACTCACAATCAATATATCGATACACACATTACACAACATACACTATAGCATTATTTTGTTCATAATTCACCAATCATGAATCACATTGTCAACAAAGTCAACCATATATCGCATTACTCATTCATTTCAAAATTTGTATATCATATTGACAACAAAGACAGACTCGGGCCCAAACGATACTAATATGCCATTCAATTTTTAGAGTAATGCTTTGGTTCAATCATCACATTTATCATTATCATATACCCAACTAGGCTTCAAGGATTAGGTTCAACCAAGCTTCAAGGGGAGCAAAGCATGCTAAGCTTCAACCCAACTTGGCTTCAAGAACAAATCCAACCTAGCTTCAAGGGTGGTAACATCTCAATTAGGCTTCAAGGATTCAATCCAACCTAACTTCAAGAGATTGTTACACTTATTAGGCATGCCACCAACAACAAACTCTAAAAATGGAATAACATATTAGTCACACAACTCATTTATCAATTTTATTCACAATTGAATTATCATAACCAATAACAATGGCTCACATCTCATTTGAATCATCATAGCCAATAACAATGGCTTCACATCATATTTTATCTCAATTCACATTATACACTTTATCATCCAAGCATACATAATCAATTACTTTGCACTTGTATCTTAAATTCAGTGTCATATAAACCATATGTTCATGTGAACACTCGAATTTTGAGGCTCGGAAGGCCGACTGCAAAAGACTAAGCCAGACCGGAGGTCCACGGTAAAGTTCACCGAAAATATATCAATATGGTACTTGAAATGTCCGGGACGACGTGAGGATCACGGATATGGTCCCGGAATAATTTTTGGAGGTCTCTAGCTCCCGAAAAATCAATTTGAGCAAAAACTGAACGAAACCGGCGGCCCAGCCGCCGTGATTCCGGCGGCTCAGCCGCCAAAACCGGCGGCCCGGCCGCCGTGACCTGCGGCTCAGCCGCCGTCCAGCCTGATTTTGCCTATAAATAGGCTTCAGATTTTCAGAAAATGAGGTGGGCTTTTGGAGACTCCGGGCCTCATGCTGCCGAATTTAATCCGTAATCAAGAATCATAATCCAAAGCTCAAGAAAACGAGATCTGGAACTTCGAAGCAAGAAAATCCTAAGCAAGGTAATATTCTAATCCATCATTTGTCAATTTAAGCATCTCATAAGCATTCAATCTTCTTCTTAATTTCTTCTCGGTCAAAGACCTAATCCTTTTAGGTCTAAGGCCTAATGGACTAATCAATCAGCCTCTTTGGCACGAAGCCTAAATTGAATCCTTTTGGTACAAAGTACATAAATTTCACAATTAAAATCAACCTTTTGGCACGGAGCCTAAATTACACCATTTTGGTACAAAGTACCTAAAATTTCACAATTTAGCACTGAAGCCCGACAATGCAGGCCTAAGAATTGCATTCTTTTGGTACAAAGTACCTAAAATTGCACCATTTAGTACTAAGTGCTAAATTTCACAACTCTGGCATGAAGCCCGACTCAATTAAAATCAACCTTTGGCATGAAGCCTAAATTCCATTCTTTTGGTACAAAGTACCTAAATCTCACCATTTAGCACTAAGTGCTGAATCAATCTTTGGCATGAAGCCCGACAAATGCACGAAGCATACACACACACATGCATGAAGCATATTTTCCATCGCCTTTAAATAGGCTTTCCCGAACTACATGGGCTTTGATCTCCTATTCAAACGGGAGTATGTAGGCATATTTGGGATTCACCCCAAATAGCAAGCCCACAATTTACTAACAATCTGTCTCTTCTTGTCTTCATTCCTTTTAAATTTGTTCTTTTTGCAAGTTAGTCAAATGCATGACATAGTCCCCGAATCCTCCTTGGGTTCGCAGACTAGAAACCTTTACATTGGACAAGTTATTGGAGTCAAACAAGGGTTTTCTTAGTTTTTCCCTTCGAACAAAATAAACTGAGTGGCGACTCCCGACAACGAGTGAACTTTCGCCCGGATCCTTTTCGGGTGGAAAACCGAGGTTCACAGTTCATTTATTTCATTTTGATCATTATTAGCAACCATGATACTATCACATTTCACCATTTCTCAAGGCACATTTGAACCATCCATTATCAAAACATTTATCCTCACAACTCACATTGCACATATCTTTTTGGATCATCCTTATAGCTTTCACACTATATATATATATATATAACAACATTATTCACATTGTATTAACAATATAATAATCTACTTAACATTGTTTTAAGTTCCAAAATCATATAAAAGAATGAGTCTAGGTAAATTTGTACTTACCTCAAGAGCTACTCCCATCAAGCTATACATACTCAATTACTTCATCATATCTTTCCCATTTTACCTATAACATCATCAATATCATCAAATGTATGTTCCACATATATTTGTTTAGGTCATTCTTTGTTTTCAAAATGTTTATGTTTAGGTTTAGGCACAACAAGACCTTTGAAGAATCAAAATAATGTGAGAAAAGTTAAGAACCATCACAATAACTAACACCCTCAAGGGACACGGCCAAGCTTGTGGCCGTGTCTCTCAACACCAATTCAAGCAAAAGCAGACACGGGCAGGGGACACGGCCATGTCTCTCAACCAACTCAAGTAGTAGCAAACACGGGCAAGGGACACGGCCAAGCCTGTGGCCATGTCTCTCCCTAAACTCAACCAACACGGCCAAACTTCCCTCAACTTGGCCGTGTCTCTCAAAAACATTAAGTCTTGGCCGTGTTCCTTTCTTATTTTGGCCGTGTCACTCAAGAACAAAACCCTAATTGTGGCCAAAACACTTCTAGTTACATTTAAACACATCATACATAACATAAACTCATTCAAATGGAGGTAATCAAAGTCATTAACACATATTTTGCATGTTTAACACAATAATCACAGTTAACCATACATTTAATCATTCATCACTTCAAAACCCTAAAACCAAATTCACTCTTGATCTTCCACTGTCAACCTCCACATATCTTACCATCTTCACAACCAAACTAACACTAATTTCCTTCTTTTAACTTACAATCAATATTAACAATTGTAAACACCTATCAAACACACCAAATCACCACATCAACAAATCACAATTCATCTTAGACACAACTTCAAATTTAACAAAGGGAAACAAGAGAGTACTTACCAAATAATGAAATTCCTTGAAATTTCAACTTGATTACTTGAAATCTCTATCAACCTTTGAGCTAAGAACTTCAAAACCTTGCTTTGCTCTTTTGCTTTCCCTTGTTTTTGGTGAGCCGGCCAACACAATGAAGAAGAAGAAGAAATGATGATGAAAACACAAAGTCAAGCACTCATTAAATACTCATCCAAAAGAAAGTTACTATAATACCCTCATACACATTTTAATTCTCTTTATAATTTCTTGCCCATTTTGGTAATTTCACACTTAACAATCTAAATATCTTCTTCCCTTGACTAAGCACTTTGACTTGAATATATGTTATATATATTGCCATATACCCAACATATACACTTTCTCCATACATTGCTTTCTTTCCAAACAACACATAACCATTCTCTCTCAAATTCTTTTAACATTCAAATAAACCATACTCAAATACACCACTTATCAAATACACATTCAATTCAATAATAACAATATTATCACAACTTCTAAGGCACACTTTGGGATATTACACAAATATTAGATTTGGTGGTGTTGGGTTGGAATTTGAGAATGGAAGTGGAGATTTAGGGTTTTGGAAAAGTGATTTTCCAAAGTGGTTTAATTGTGTGATTTTATTTGTTTAAGCATGTTGTTTAGTGTTAAAAGTGATGAATATAAGCTTAGAATGAGTAATGGATTGTGTTGGAATGGAAAACCTTCAATGGGGAAAGGTTATGCCAATTTTGAGATTTTGTGTATAAGAGTGTATTTTTATAATGTAAATGATTTAAATGTATTAAAATATGTTTTTAATAATATAAATAAACTTAAAATACTAATTTAATTGTAGTAGAATGGAATTCTAATGTTGAAGTAAGAAAATGCTAAATTTTTGAAAATTTATAGGAGTGATGTGTAATTATGATTTAATGTTGAAAATGCCATTAAATGTGATACTAAATGATTATTTGTTATCACATTTGATTTAGGCATTGAGGGAGGCTGATTTGCTTCATCCAAGTGGTGAAGGGCAAGTTGGAAAGATTGGATTGAAGGTTGTTTTTAGCTTTCTTTGGGTTGCTAGTGGAGGTATGTACAAACTTTGAATATAATGTCTATATTTGCATAACATTTGGACTTAACACATTTTGGTTGAAAAATGTGTTAAGCTACTTGGTTCATTGATTTTGTATGAATAATGTGCTATGACATTTGTAATGTCATATATGTGTTAAATGCATTGTGAAAAGTCATTGATAATGGCTAATTTGTATAACATGTGAAATATGCATATTATGTGAAAATACCCGAAGTAATTGGGTAATGTGTTGTGAATGTAAAAATGAGATGTGTGTAATAATGAAATGAATTGATATTGATAATAAATGAGAAAAGTGAGAAAAGTAAGAAAAATGAGAAAAATGAGAAAAAAAATGTAAAAATGGGAAAAGTGAGAAAAAAATGTGAAAATAAGGCAATGTTGTAACACCTCATCTTAGCCTAAGTTTATAGACCAAGATGGATTGTTAACTCATGGTGGTTGTGTCTTAATATTTTACTTAGCCAATTTTAAGTGCTGATTTAAAAAAAATTTGCCATAACCTCCCCTAAAAATGGAGGTCCCAAGTGTCGCCAAAACTGATTCTTTAATTTTTGAAAAAACATTTTGTTTCACAATTCAACTCAAGCACACTCCCAATAATCCACCCTTATGACCTCAACTACAATCCTGCAGGAAGAATTCACACTTCTTTACTTGCATGCATAAATGCTAAACCCAAATAAGATTTATTAAATTACTAGCAATGTATGTGTTCTAGCTTTTCATTATTATACATTTATTTGCTAGATCATACAAGCTTATGTACTTGCCATATTGCTACAATCAATCATATCCAAACTCCTACCCAAAATAGTAGTCAAGGCCAGCTGCGCAGGACATGCTGCAATCTCATCTCCTCATTTAACCTACGAGTTTAGAGGGAAACTAAACTCGCTAAGCAATTGCTTAGTGGGTACTTAAATCATTGCAATAAAATAATAAAATGAAAGAATGATTTGAACATACATTTATATACTTTAAATACTTGAAAGGAATCAATACAAAACACAGATGGTAAAAAGGCTTGACTGAATAATTTGAATTTAAATCATTTCTCTTGCTTTTATCATTTTGGTTGCTCTACTAGTTTAACAGAACGTCAGCGGATAAGGAAAGGTCATGATAAACATATCTTGTCATGATCATATTTCATTATCTTTCATCATAATTCTTGCACATGTGCCAATGGCCATTATCATTTCATCATTGATCATGTCATTGTAATCATCGGCCTTCAGCCGGAATATCATATCATGTCATAAGTAGTACTGCAGTAATAGTATGATGCATCATACCCTTATCTCAAGGGTATTGTCATAACCAAGTAGAGCGTAAACAATTCATTAATTAATTTGATCATGATATTCAATAAGCCATGATTTTTCCATAATGCATGTATTGTCAGAATAGCTTGTCATGATGCCTTTCTGATCATTTCCAATTCTCCTTCATGTCATTTGATATGATTTAACATCAATCCATAACATAATATTCTAGTTTTAACACATTTAGAAAAATGACCAAATGAATAGTAGCGCGGTGCGTAAAATCGGCAACGCAATGGCGCGCGACAACTAAATAGTAAAATCTGTTTTTACTGCTGAAAATCAGTCAACTTTGGTAACAGTTTTGACTAAGTAAACAACCTTATTTTTGGATGAATTTTTTCAGGAAAACACTTTCATAAGTTAACTAAATGCATGTAAAGTTTCGTCAAAAAATTCTTTCGTTTGCCCCTTCAACGGACTGCCCAAAATGAAAGCTGCAGAATGGTGCCCAAAACGGACCATTCGGCCCAATTTTCAAAATTTGAGGAAAATTCATTTTTTTCTTGCAAAATTGATTTTTAGACTCCTTTTGTGATACCATTGAAGGACTAAGGGTCCCTCTTTCAAAAATCAAACCAAAGGGATGATTAAAAGTTCTTCAAAGTTTATGAATGATTGAACAAATTTAGCTAGTTTGTTTTGTTTTCATTCTTTTCACAATCAATTGATTACAAATGGTTCAAGAGCACTTTCCCACATATTTACCACACATAATAAAATTATTTCAAAACCATTTCAAAAGTCCCATAATGCAAAATATGTGAATTAATTGAAAAGGGCAATGATTTAAGTACCAAACCTTAATTCTTTTCACTTGTTTCTAGTTCTTTTATGTCTTCTTTGCTTCCTTCTCTCTCACTTCTTGATTTCCTATAATTTTCATAAAATCCATGTCAAGAACATAATAAAATTTAAGTGCTTCATGCCTTATTTTGCTAACTAATACTACTAGTCATCCTTTTTATCCTTAATCTTATATGTGCAAATCATCTCTTTCACTTTTCTTCAACTTCTTAAATTTTCTATAATCATCATATTTATTCTTTCATTTTTATCTTACAAATACTATAACCAATGAAAGAAATAGAACCATAGATGAATTTCCTTACCTTAAAATCTTATTCTCCACCCAAGTTTGCAACCTTTTTTTTTTCCTCCAAATTTAGCTACTTGAAAAAAAAACAATCTCTCTCTCTTTTCCCTTTCTCTTATTTTCGGCCAAGCAAGAACAAAGAGAGTTCTTGGCTTTATTTTTGTGGTGTTCTCTCCTCCAAATGGCAGCCAAGAGAGGGTAATATGTCATGGTGTAAATGTTGATTTCCCATTGGTACACATATGTGGGAAAATGGCTAATTCTCATTGGTCCAAATGTCTCCTTCTTTTATTTATTTACAACCCAAGCCCTTGGACTTCATTTTAATTATATTTTGGCCCCTCAACCTCCTTGTGCTGTAATTTTATGGTCTAAAATGTGAAAAGACCAAAATACCCTCCGACGGTTACTTGTTCGTAACTTTTAAACCGCGCACTTCCGCCGAATGCTGTGGTACACTTTTTGACTCAGTTTTTCCTCTACTTTTCAATTTTGAGATCCATTATTACTTTCGAGACACTTTTAAAAATGACCATGATGCCCCTGGTCAAAATCCCCTATATCTTCCAAATCGTGCATTTTCGGGAAAAACCGTATCGCACCGTTGCTACCCGATTTTTCTCTACTTTCCATTTCTGGAGTCTGTTATGTGCACTATTAAGGACCTCCGAAACATTTTTTGTTAATTACGGCCACCTCCACAAAACTTTACAATCTTTTCAGTTAGGTCCTTTTTGTCCTATAGAGCTTCCTTTCACTTCGTGTTCTTTGGTGGTTACTCGGGATGGCTCCTCTTACTGTATGCGGATGTACTGTACATGGATGTACCGTACATATGTATAAATTGGGTCGTGACAAATGTGCCTAGATTGAATATGTGAAAATGAGAAAGAGATTAATAATGAGAAATATGAATAAATTGTGTGCCTAGTATGTTATTCAATTTTCAGAGTTCAGGGTTTGGCGGCATGCCTATGATTGCCTACGGGCTATACGCTGGAATGGTGAAAAGATTGGGTCGTAAGCTAGGTTAGTTGATAAATATAATGTTTTTGGGGTGAAAAGACTGGGTCGTAAGCCTAAAAAATTATAGTAGTCTAGCCGGGTTGAGGACCAAGATACTAGGGCCTAAGGGTCTAACCAAATTGAGGTCCAAGAGACTGGGGCTGTTACATTATCCATGGATATATATATATATATATTGCCTACGGGGCTAGACACATGATGTCAATATGGACCAAAGCAGTAACTCTGAAATTTGAATAGCATATTAGATCCTTTTTGGGCCCATGCTTGTCTTTGTTTTAATGTGAATTATGATACAATTGAGTAATATAATGTTATGAGTTGTGCTTATGAAATATTTGAAAAATATAAGAAAGTGGATTGATGTGACATCTATATGCATTGTGCATTTGGTATTGCATTGAGTTATATTATTATTATCAAAGTTTGTACCACTAGGCTTCGGCTTAGCACGATTGCTTCCATCGCGCAGGTGACAAGGTAAACCCAGCTGAGCCAGAGAGTTCTTCTAGACCATGTTTGATCTAGACTTGTAGTTGAGCTTGTTGAGTTGCTATCGAGATCAGAAACACTACCTGCAGCATGTATATATTTTTATATTATTGTACATTTTGAGTATTATGCCTAATATATTATGTTTTGAATTTTACGTATTGTATATTATAAAGAATGTTTGGGTCAATGTATTTGAAATGGAAGAGTAAGTGTGCTTTAAATTATATATATCTATATGTATAAATGTTTGAGAAACTTGGTGAAATTGGGAAGCATGGTTGAGATAGTGGTTGGAAATTATTTGGGAGTTTTTTCTTTTTGTACGTTGAGTAATTGCTAAAGTTTGGGATATCCAGAATTCAGACAAAACTCTAGCGAATTTTTTCCCTGAGATTTTTATATATATTGTCACATCCACCCACCGCATTTATGCATAGCAGTCACGTGCACAGTGAGAGAAGGGGAAAGGAGAAGATACTTCCTGACAAAGGCCCCAGATAAGGCAATAGGATCAATGGGACCTAATTGAAGAAATGCAAAGTTTTGGGGAGGTGACTGTAATTTCCAAAAGTTTTGGGGAGGTGACTGTAATTTTTGAAAGTTGTACTGGAGATTCTTAATAGTGCACATAACAGACTCCAAAAATTGAGAGTAGAGAAAAATCGGGTTGCAACGACGTGTAACGGTTTTTCCAAGAAACGTCCCGTTAGAGAGAAATGAAGACATGTAGACTGAGGCCATTTTGGTCATTATTAATTAAAATTTATACATGAATCCAAAGTTGGGAAATAAACATAAGAGTGAGTAGAGGACGTCAAGGGGTTGAATATGAAACGATCGTCAGAAGAAACAAAGTCGGGCAAAACCCAAGCAAAGAAAGGACCTAAAGGGAATTTTGTAAAAAGTCAAGGGCTTATTGGTAATTTTTCAAAACGACTTGGAAACCTAAAATAGACTTCAAAAATAGAAAGTAGAGGTCAAGAGGATCAAAACCATATGCGGTTTGCCTCGTGGAACAGTACGGTTTAAAAGTTACAATCGATTAATTGCTGGAGGGTATTTTGGTCTTTTCACATCCTAGACCATAAAATTACAGCACAAGGAGGTTGAGGGGCCAAAATATAATTAAAAGAAAGTCCAAGGGCTTGGGTTTTAAATAAATAAAAGAAAGAGACAAATGGACTAATGGAAATTAGCCATTTAAAAGTTATAAAAAGAAGAAAAGAAAAAGGTGTGGACAAATGGTCATAAAACATTCATCCAACCCAAAAGTGGACATCATTTCCACTATATATATCATAACAAGAAGAGCGAAATCTCTCTCTCACAACTCTCCCAAACCGTCGGCCTCCATAGGAAGAAAACCAAAGAATTTCCAATTTTTGTCAAGTTTGATTCAAGTTCAAGGTGAGTTTTAAGGTTTTCAAGTACGTAGAATTCAATTCTAGTATCAATTTTAAGTATTTATATATCTATTGGAAGGTTGGAAATTAGGGTTCTTATGGTGGAATTGGAAAAATTTAAGTAGTGATGATATTTATTAATTAAACGAAAGAATCAAGGTTTCTAAGGTTTAATAAGGTTAGATTAGGATTTAGTTTGAAAAGAAATGGAGGATAGCTTATTGTTATAAATTGCTAAGGTTTATGTTTAAGGTTGTGTTCTTGAATTTCTTGAAGGAGAAACAAGGATTAAGGAAGGAGAATAAGGAAAAGCAAAGGGGAATTAAAAGAACAAGGTTTGGTACTTTACCATAAAAGAAATTTTATTTTTCTTACAAACTTGGGTTATGGAATTTTTGATGTTGATGCTTAAATGTATTGATTGAGTTTAAATTAAATGTTTGAGTTATGTTCTTGGTCTCTTATGGCAATTGAGTTGTTTAAATTTAATTTAAACCAAATGTTTTGAGAAAAATTTGGCAAGTTGATTTGATGAACATTAATTAGTTTGATTTAAGTTAAACATGCAAAAGTTGTCAAAGGGAAGTGTTTAAATCTTCATTTTATCATTAAAGAAGCCTTCATATTGATTTGAAAAAGAAAAATAAACTATCCCATGTATTTCATATGTTTAGGCCGAAATGGTCCCAAAATGGCAGCTTTCTGGACTCTTTTTGTGGTAGTTGTTTGAGGTAGAAAATGAATGAATTTTTCAACGAAATTTTACGTGTAATTAGTCAACATATGAAATAAGTTTCCTGTAAAATTTCAGCCAAAAATAAGATCATTTACCTAGTCAAATGCATGACTGAAATGGACTGAAATCTTGACGAAAACCCAGATTTTACTATTCATTTGGCGCTTGCCTTTTGCGTTGCCGATTTTTCGCGCCGCGACACTATTAATTTGGTCAATTTGTGATCTTTTGAGGAATGCTTTGAAACGTTTGATATGTTTATTGTGGATGTTAAATATGTGAAAAAGGGTAATGGTTTGACTAAAGAATGTGGTGCGCGGCGGGAATTAAAATGATTTCTCGAGTCATTCTAAAATGAAGTTTGAGACTTAAATTGAATCATTTTAACCTTTGTGCTCTGCTGGGTAGTTGGGAGTGGTAGATAAGGGTATGGTGCACTATACTAACTTATGCAGTACTGCTTGATATTGTGATTGCATTGTTATGATCTGAACTCAATGGTGAGGGCCATTGGGGCCAATGGTGAGGCCCATTGGTTATAACCAGGATGGTGAGGGCCATTCCTGTGATATGATAAATGGTGGTGAGGGCTACCTATGTTACAGTGGTGAGGGTCAATGCCTTATCGTTATGGTTCCCTATATACCAGTAGAGCCAAAGTTCTGTTTTTTTTTAAACTACGTAATGCAAAATGAGTTTGAATTATGGTTATTACATTTGTTGAAAGCATATTTACACTGAATGTACAATAACTTCCATTGGTTTAATGTTGGTTGATTTTTTATTTAATTATTTCCTTTTATTTTGAATGCTTTCATGTTTTACTTTTATTTCCATTGGTAAAGTATCCACTAAGCGACATTGCTCAGTGAGTTAAGTTTTCCTTGACTCGTAGGTTCGGAGCAGTAACTAACCCTTGGGAAGCAACGACCAGACCCACAGCATCTCAGGGTAGATCTCTTAGTTTCCATTATGAGTTAGCTAGTTGTGGCATGTATATATATATATAAGATTGAGAATTACTATGTTATATTGTACGTTAGTAGTATGTAATAATAATAAACCTCTACTTTATTTTGTACTAGAAGTGTGAATTCTTCTTGCAGGTTTGTAGATGAGGTTATAAGGGGGATTCATTGGGAGTGTATTGATACTGATTGCGTTCGCATTGGTTTGTGTAAAAATGTTTTCAAAAATCAGAAAAACTAATTTTGTCGACACTTGGGACCCAATTTCTAGGCGAGCCTCTAGCAAAATTTCTGTAAAATCAGAACAAAATTATGACTAAGTAAAATTGGTAGCAACATTCGGATAGTGTGGCGCCTCTACTCGGCTTATACACGTAGGCCGGGAAGGGGTGTTACATATATTATTTATTTTGGGTTCTTATAACAAGTAAAGAATATTTATATTTTATTTAATTTTTTATATATTTAAAATTTGAAATTTTAAATTGGAAATGTTTAAAAAAACTTTAGTAAATCGGTCTGTGACATTTTTATACCGTATATGTGTATTTTATATATGTTGAAAATATGTATTGTACGTATATAGGGTATAAGGGTGTTATATTTGTTTTGGTATTAAAACCTAGGTTTGAGGTTCTCGACCTAGGAGTGATGATGGAGAGAGAAAATGAGGGATTTGAAAAATAGTTTTTAATTGTAATACATGCATTGGCACTGGCAGTTTCTAATCTCTAATATAGTATTTTTCTATTTTGTTTGCAGATATAGGTAGTTATGGCGTCTCGGCCGCATCAGGCTGCTGAGGGTAGTGCTGAGAGTGTGGCTCCAGATGAGGGTAGAGATGGAGCTAGAGTTGTATCTGCTGGTGAGGTGTATGTTTTTGTGCCTGTGAGACTAGCAGCTGATGAGATTCCGCCTGGCTGGGTATGGCATATGGTAGAGTTGTTGAGGCAGGCTCAAGTTCCGCAGCTGCCACAGTCACAGCCGCAGCCACAGTTGCCGGTGAGGCAGTATGATGAATTGAGAAAGTATGGGGCTAAGGACTTTATTGGTACTACAAACCCTACTGTAGCAGAGCAGTGGCTAGACCGGGTTTAGAGGATATTTATTTAGTTACAAGCTAGTCCAAAAGAGAAGTTTGATTATGCCAGATCTCTTCTGCAAAGAGATGCATATGATTGGTGGAAGACGTTTTCACATGCTCTGGATGATCCACCAGTCCTAACCTATGATGATTCCCTACGGGAATTTGAGCAGAAGTATACTTCGAGAGAGTATAAAGATGTAAAGAAGATGGATTTCCTGAGTCTGAGACAGGATACCAGGACAGTGACCGAGTATGAGATCGAGTTTATCTGGTTGAGTTACTATGCTGGTGGGATCATTTCTGATTAGTTTGACAGGTGTATGAGGTTTGAGGAGGGACTGAGACCCTGTATCATGTGCATCATCGCAGGCTCTCTGTATCAGGATTTCTCCCAGTTAGTTGTAGCTGCCAGGAGTGTTGAGAGGGCACAGAGTCTTGCAGCAGCTGCAAGGGTTGAGGAGACCAGAGTTAGGAGACCCCAGAGTGAGGCAGGGTCTTCATCAGTGAAGAGAGGTCGAGGGGGACATTTTTAGAGGTTTAGTAGGAGTCAGGGGCAGTTTGGCAGGTTAGTACAGTAGCAGAGACAGAGACAGAGACCTGCAGTTTCAGTGGCTAGTGCTCCGACCCCAGTGGCTCAGAGACCTACTCCACCTACTTGCGTTCATTGTGGTAGAGTACACAGAGGTGTCTGCTGGTGGAGAGGTGCTTCGGGAGTGTGTTTTAAATGTGGGTCATCAGACCATTTTATCAGAGATTGTCCCGAGCCACCAGAGGTTAGTCAGGCAGATACTGCAGCTTCTCGACCCAGTATCAGAGGGGGTCATGGTGGCAGAGATTTTAGTAGAGGTGGTCGACATGGGTTTAGTCAGAGAGGAGACTCTACATCTGGAGGTAGTAGGCCAGATGAGGCTGGGCCATCTTAGTGGGTTTATGTGATGCAGAGGCAACCGGATGCTTCAGCCGTCATTGTGGGTACATTTTCTTTATTTGGTATTTCAGTCCTTGCTCTATTAGATCTTGGATCTACGCATTCATACATAAGTGCATCCATCTTGCCTATGAATGAATTGCATTCTGAGTCCTTAGGATTTGATGTCTTGGTAACAAATCCTTTAGGGCATAGTGTTATGGTGAGTAGGGTGCACTAAGATAGTCCAGTTATTGTTCAGGATGAGGAGTTTCTCGGTGACCTAATTGAGATGCCTTTTAGGGAATATGATCTAATTTTGGGCATGGATTGGTTATCCAAGCATGGGGTTGTGGTAGATTGTCAGAAGAAATGTGTTACTTTGAGAACACGTGATGGTAGGGATGTGATGGTATCTGATGAGCAAAGGTATCTTTCATCTATGTTTGTTTCAGCTGTTTCAGCTGGGAGAATGATTCGGAAGGGATGTGAGGCTTATCCAGATATTTTCTCTGAGAAGTGGAGTTTGGTATCAATTTGTTGCCTTGTACCATTCCTGTCTCTATTACCCCTTATCGGATGGCACTTGCTGAGTTGAGAGAGTTGAAGGTGCAGTTGCAGGAGTTATTGAATAAAGGGTTCGTCCTCCCTAGTGTGTCCCCGTGGGGAGCGCCTGTGTTGTTTGTGAAGAAGAAGGATGGCACCATGAGATTGTGTATTGATTATAGGCAGTTGAATAAGGTGACCATCAAGAACAAGTATCCATTGTCTCGGATAGATGATCTCTTTGATAAGTTGAAGGGAGCAACGGTATTCTCTAAGATTGATCTGAGATCAGTGTACCATCAGTTGAGAGTCAAAGATGTGGATGTACCCAAGACAGCTTTTCGTACGAGGTATGGGCATTATGAGTTTCTGGTGATGCCCTTTGGATTGACGAATGCACTAGCAGCTTTTATGGATTTGATGAACAGGGTATTCAGACCATTTTTGGATCAGTTTGTGGTAGTCTTCATTGATGACATCTTGGTGTATTTGTGTAACGAGGAGGATCATGATAGACATTTGTGGATCGTATTACAGACTCTGAGAGAGAAGTAGTTGTATGCTAAACTGTCTAAGTGTGAATTCTGGCTCGATCATGTAGCTTTTCTTGGTCATGTGGTTTCAGCAGAGGGTATTAGAGTTGATCCGAGTAAAGTTGAGGCTATCTTGAATTGGAGTCCACCAAAGACTGTGACAGAGGTTAGAAGTTTTCTGGGATTGGCAGGCTATTATCATCGATTTGTGAAGGGTTTTTCTATAATAGCTACACCACTCACCAAATTACTTCAGAAAGGAGTTAAATTTGTGTGGACAGATCGGTGTCAGGCGAGTTTTGAGCAGTTGAGGGAGATGTTGATTCAAGCTAAGGTAAACCATATGTGATATATAGTGATGCTTCACACAATGGTTTAGGTTGTGTTCTGATGCAAGAGGGTAGAGTCATTGCTTATGCCTCTCTACAGTTGAAATCGCATTAGCTGAATTATCCAACGCATGACTTGGAATTAGCAGCAATAGTTTTTGCCTTGAAGATTTGGCAGCATTATTTGTATGGGAAAAAGTGTTTCATTTATATGGATCACAAGAGTTTGAAATACCTGGGTGATCAGAGAGAGATCAATCTTTGGCAAAGACGGTGGTTAGAGTTGATTAAAGACTATGACTATTTGATTGATTATCATCCTGGTAAGGCAAATGTTGTTGCTGATGCCTTGAGTCAAAAATCTTTGGCAGGTTTGACTGCTTATTCGCTCTCGTTGCTTGTTGAGTTGAGAGCGTTGCATGCTAGATTTGAATCTTTTGATGATGGTGCTCTGATGGCTCAGTTGCAGTTAAGGCCAGCCTTGTTGGATCATATTAGGGAGGCTCAGTTGGCAGATGAGAGAATTCAAAAAATTGTGTTGGTTTGTTAGAAGGGGAAGAGTTGAGACTTTTATGTGAGAGATGATGGAAGTTTATGGTACAGAGATAGATTGTGTATTCCTGATGATGCAGAAATGAATAGAATGATATTAGAGGAAGAACATCAGTCACTTTTTGCTATGCACCCTGGGAATACCAAGATGTATCAGGACTTGAAGTGACATTATTGGTAGTCAGGTATGAAGAGGGACATAGCAGAGTTTGTATCCAGATGTCTCACTTGCCAGAAAGTGAAGGCTGAGCACCAAGTTCCTTCAGGGTTGCTTCAGCCTTTATCAGTGCCAGAGTGGAAATGGGAGCGAGTGACAATGGATTTTGTGACTGGACTGCCTTTGACCCAGAAGAAGCATGATGCAATCTGGGTGATAGTTGATCGGATGATGAAGACAGCTCATTTTCTTCCAGTTCGGATGGATTTTTCTCTTGAGAGGTTGGTTGAGCTGTATATCAATGAGATAGTCAGGTTGCATTGAGTCCCAGTTTCTTTGGTGTCGGATCGAGATCCCCGGTTTACTTCGAGATTTTGGAAGAGTTTGCATAATATTTTGGGTTCTTGATTGCATTTTAGTACTGCTTTCCATCCTCAAATAGATGGATAGTCAGAGAGAGTGATACAGATTCTGGAGGATATGTTGAGGAGCTGTATCATTAATTTTACCGGGAATTAGGACAGATTTTTGCCATTAATTGAGTTTGCTTATAACAATAGTCATCAGTCGAGTATTGGGATGACTCCTTATGAGGCTTTATATGGCAGGAGGTGCAGGACACCTTTGTGATGGGATGAAGTTGGAGAAGGTAAACTAGTTGGTCCCTATTTGATTAAGGAAACAGAGGAAAAAAGTGAAAGTGATTCGGGGTCATTTGAAAGCAACTTTAGACCAACAGAAATCTTATTCAGATTTAAAGAGAAGAGACATAGAGTTCAATGTGGGAGATAAAGTGTTTTTAAGGGTGTCCCCATGGAAAAAGATTTTGAGATTTGGCCACAAAGGGAAGTTGAGTCCTCGTTTCATAGGACCATATGAGGTGTTGGAGAAAGTTGGTCCAACGGCTTATAGACTAGCTTTGCCGCCTGAATTGGATCGAAAAAAAAATGTTTTTCATGTCTCGATGCTTCGGAGATACAGGTCTGACCCATCTCATATCTTGTCAGTGGAGTCCATTGAGATGAGTCCAAATCTGACTTACGAGGAAGAACCGGTAGCGATTTTAGCACGAGAGATTAAAGAATTGAGGAATAAGAGGGTGCCACTTGTGAAAGTCCTTTGGAGGAATCATGCCACTGATGAGGTGACATGGGAAAGTGAGCAGGCAATGCAGTGTCAGTTTTCCCATTTGTTCCAGACTTGAGGACAGGTAATTTCGAGGACGAAATTTGTTTTAGGGGGAGAGAATTGTAACATCCAAAAATTTTTGAAATTTTCTAATTTTCAAAAAATTTGATAAAATAAATTATAATTTAAAGGATAAATTAAATTATTTTTTTTAAATGAAAATTGAAGGGATTTTAAATGAAAAAGTGAAATATATATGTGATATATATGCAAAATATACATAACATATATAAAAGTCAACACTTTTTAAAAGAAAAGGGTATTTTGGTAATTAAATCTTTTAAATTCAAAATTAATAAAATAATTCAAAAACAAATTAATTTTAAATGGAAGAGGAAAATTAAGACTTTTAATTTATTAAAAAAATAATTAAATATTAAATTATATATATATATATATGGTTAAAAAAAAGATGAAAGGAAAAGAAAGGTAAAAAGTCTTCTTCTTCTTCTTCTTCTTCTTCTTCTTCTTCTTCTTCTTCTTCTTCTTCAAGGACATGGCTTCCATGGGAGTTTGAAGACCAAGGATTTTGCTTCTTTCATACTCCATAAATTGAAGGAATTAACAAGTTTCAAATGGATTTTTGGTGATTTCCATCAAAATTAGTAAGTTTCCATCTCTTTTCTTTGAATTTCATGGAAGGTGAGATTATGTGAGTTTTGAGATTTTGATGTAGTATGTTATAATTGTTGGAATTGGTGTGTATGATGTTATTTTGGGTAGTTAACAATAATTCTAAGGTTAGATTGAAGAGATGATAGAGTTTGGTTAAAGAATGGTGAAGAGAGAGAATTTAGGGTTATGGATTTTTGGGGTTTTGAAAACATGAATTTTAATTGTGCAAATTGATTCCAAATGAGTTGTTTTGATTCATAAACAAGTATTTTAAAGTCAAATATTAGATTTGGTGGTGTTGGGTTGGAATTTGAGAATGGAAGTGGAGATTTAGGGTTTTGGAAAAGTGATTTTCCAAAGTGGTTGAATTGCGTGATTTTATTTATTTAAGCATGTTGTTTAGTGTTAAAAGTGATGAATATAAGCTTAGAATGAGTAATGGATTGTGTTGGAATGGAAAACCTTCAATGGGGGAATGTTATGCCATTTTTGAGATTTTTTTGTATAAGAGTGTATTTTTATAATGTAAATGATTTAAATGTATTAAAATATGTTTTTAATAATATAAATAAACTTAAAACACTAATTTAATTGTAGTAGAATGGAATTCTAAAGTTGAAGTAAAAGGCTAAATTTTTGGAAATTTATAGGAGTGATGTGTAATTATGATTTAATATTGGAAATGCCATTAAATGTGATACTAAATGATTATTTGTTATCACATTTGATTTAGGCATTGAGGGAGGTTGATTTGCTTCATCCAAGTGGTGAAGGGCAAGTTGGAAAGATTGGATTGAAGGTTGTTTTTAGCTTTCTTTGGGTTGCTAGTGGAGGTATGTACAAACTTTGAATATAATGTCTATATTTGCATAACATTTGGACTTAACACATTTTGGTTGAAAAATGTGTTAATCTACTTGGTTCATTGATTGTGTATGAATAATGTGCTATGACATATATAATGTCATAAATGTGTTAAATGCATTGTGAAAAGCCATTGATAATGGCTAATTTGTGTAACATGTGAAATATGCATATTATGTGAAAATACCCAAAGTAATTGGGTAATGTATTGTGAATGCAAAAACGAGATATGTGTAATAAAGAAATGAATTGATATTGATAATAAATGAGAAAAATGAGAAAAATTAAAAATGAGAAAAATGAGAAAAAAAAATTGTAAAAACGAGTGAGAAAAAAAAATGTGAAAATAAGACAATGTGCCTATATTGAATATGTGAAAATGAGAAAGAGATTAATAATGAGAAATATGAATAAATTGTGTGCCTAGATTTTTATATATATTATTTATTTTGGGTTCTTATAACAAGTAAAGAATATTTATATTCTATTTAATTTTTTATATATTTAGAATTTGAAATTTTAAATTGGAAATGTTTTAAAAAAAAATTAGTAAACCGGTCTGTGACATTTTTGTACCGTATATGCGTATTTTACATATACTAAAAATATATATTGTACGTATATAAGGTATAAGGGTGTTGCACAAACAATCAAAACGAAAGAAAGAAAAGACAAATGGAGGAGTTCTTTGGAAAGGTATGTGCTTGTGTATTAATAATTTGAATTTGTTGATTTTTCTTTGAATTTTAATGCTTAAAGAAGCTAGTGAAGTCTTATTAACTAAGTTAATTGCTAGAGATTTGATTAATTGAGGGTTTGAGCGAAGTGTTAGATATGGTTCCTTTTTATATGAATAGTTTGGTTTTTGGTTCACTTTTATTATATATATTCAATGTGTTTATGTTGTTTTTACCTAAAGTGAAGTTTGGAGTAGCTTTTGGCTTATTAAAAGATGAATTTTAGAATTTGAAAGAATCTGGGAATCACAAACGAGCATGTGGAGCAATTCACATGGCCATGTGAATTTTTCAGCTTCTGTAATTGCACTTCCAGTAAGATTTTTATATGCACGGGCATGTGGATTCACTAGAAATGCTTGTTTTTTAAAAGTAAATGTTATGATCTTAAGATTGAGAATGTGATATGGATGAGATTTGGTGAGGTTCATGTTGTTGGTTGCATTATATGAAATTTAAATTTTTGAAATGGGTTTCCATAATTGTGAAAGTGATGTGTTTTGATGTTATATTAATATAAAAATAAAGTTTATAAAGTTAGCTCTTGAAAATGAGTAGGGCTGTGCATGGTTACTAATGGAACCGCCCCAGAACCGGGAACCGAACTGAAACCGGTACTGGGCTTGAAAAAGAACCGGTTATTTTGGAACCGGTCCGATACCGGTACCGAAAATTATAATTTTTGGTACCAGTTCCAGTTCCTCTACTAGAACCGAACCGAAATCGGTCCGGAACCGGTACTGGAACCGGTACCGAACTGGAACTGGAAAAAGGAACCGGTTTCTCTAAAAAAACAAAACCACTTATAAACATTAAACAACTAAACTTTTAGGTCAAAAATATTTTCCAATTGCTACTCCTCTATTCCTCTCTCTTGCGTAGCCGCTTAACTCCTTTCATTCTCTCTTTTGAGCCGCCTTGCCACTGCCGTTCTTTCACTTTCATGCTCAACTGATCATCTTCAGTCGCCTTCTTCTTCCCTTTGCTTCCATTTTTCAGGTCTGATTTTTTATTTTTTTTGGAAATGTCTCTTTTATCAGTTGATTTTAATTGTATTTGTGTTTGTGTTCTTGGATTTAGCAGTTAATTTTATTTTGGCATGGATTTTTTTTCTGATTTAATTTTGGTATGATATTTAGTAGTTTAATATCGGTAGGTTTCACAGAGGGGTGTGAAAATAGGAAAATTTGAGTGCAAAGGCAGTAGGTTTCACAGGGGGTTGTGAAAATTAGAAATTTTGAGTGCAAGGGCAGTAGGTTTCACAGAGGGGTTGTGAAAATTGGAAAACTTGAGTGCAAGGGTAGTAGGTTTCACAGGGTGGTTGTGAGACAGAGTACATTTAGAGATTAGAATGATCCTGAAGTTTTGGAGAATATTATTCCAAGAACTGAAGTGGATTGCTAGATATTTTGACTTCTACAATCTACATGGTATATTAATTTTTTTTTATAATTAAATTATGTTAAAATGTTAAGTGCATGTTAACTAATTACTAATTAATTTGTAAATTTTGAAATGCAGATTGTGAAATATGGAGGGCTATATGGTTCATTTGGAATTTTTTTTTAATTTTTTTTATTATGCACAACTTATTTGTACGCTTACGGAGCTTTCAAACTTATTTTCTTTAGACTTAAGTTCCTTTATGGAGCTTTTGGAACTTCTTGATGGTGGTGCTTGAGAACTATTTTAACAATTTAATTATGTTGCTTGAGAACATAAGTAATTTTTTCATATATACTACGTTTAAGTTGGTTTTATTATGTTAGTTTTGGAATGATTTTTTTTTTTGAGGAAAATGTTAATTTTGGAATGATTTTTTATAAATATAGATTTGATTTAATGATGGTGATTTCATAGGTTTTTTTTATAATTGGATTGATTATACAAAGTCCGGTTCTTTTCCCAGAACCGGTACCAGAACTGTACCTGAAGAACCGGTACCGTTAGTACCTGGAACTGGTACCAGAATCGGAATGGTAACTGGAACAGTACCGGTACCGATTCTAGGTACCAACGGTTCCGGTATTGGTTCCTCAAAAAATAAGAACCGGTCATTTGGTTACAGTTACCGGTTCCTTCAAGGGACCGGTACCAAAATCGGTCCCGCATAGCCCTAAAAATGAGATTAATAGAATGAAATTTAAGTAAAGTAGTAAGTTGAAAATTTATAGTTTTAAGAGAATTTTGATGAAGATTGTCTAAATGTTGATAGTTTAATGTTTAATAAGCGTGGGAGTAATTTTGAATGAGTAATATTATTTGTGAAAATATCATGTAACGTGTAATGTGGTTGATAATATAGAAATTTGTTATGAAATAAAAGGGAAATGATTAAGCAAGTAAAAATGAGTTACCTTAGGTAATTGAATTGGAAATGATGAAAAGGGTTATGAAGGGTATGATAAAAGCATAAAAAAAATGTGAGAGAGATGTCACATTGGAAATGTGACTATGATTTATGTGAGGTGTTAAATATATATATATATAATAAGAAACTTATTTAAGAGATGGGCGATTAAATAAGGAAGATGTAATTATATTATGGTCAGAGTGTATATATATGTTGAATTAATGAATAACCTAAGTAATGTCAAAAGAATAAGAAATGATAATGCTCTCTGAAAGGTGATAAATGTTAACTTTGTATAGGTTGTATGTTAAAGAGGAATTTCGTATAATTGTATGATATGTGTGATGAGATTTTTCAATATGAACACAATTGTGATATATAAGAAAATGTGGAAAGTAAGTCACATTGTGAATATGACTTACGATGGTGTATGTGGATGATTAAAAAAATTGTTATCGAGTGTTTGTTATCTTATACAATTACTTGTTTAGTGATATTGAGAATGATTTTGCAAGTATTAATATACCTAAGAGAGATTAGGTCTTTACCTGCATAGATTGAGATTGAGAATGGACCCGAGCAGCATTGGACGGTGAAATTAATATTGTAACGACTGAACTTGATGATTATATAGTGTTGGGCCCAAAGTATATGCGTATTAATAAGAGATTGCTTTAAAACAGAGTTGAAATGTGTTAACTCTTTGTGTAGAAAAGGAATAAAAAAATGAATATTTGATTTTTGAGATACGAACTTAACGTTATGATTGGAAATATTTGAAGAAAAATGATAGAGGGGCAGTATTTATTTATAAGCCACAGACGTGACCATTATTATGGCATAACCGTTGGATAGTTTTGGTGAGATTGATAGTTATGCTTCAAGAAACATGGTCAAGACTTATGGTTTACGTAGTTGGATCTTATAATTTTATGTTAGAAATTTGTTTATAATTATAGAAAGTGTGGAAACAGAAGAGAATTGTGAAAATATGATGAGCTTTAAGTGATGTGTAAGAAAAGTGATTTTTATAAATATGGTAACTACAAGAAATGTGAGAAAATGGTAAATGAAAGAAATTATGAAATGTGAGTAAGAGTTATAATGAATATGTTTGAAAGTGGTATAAAATGAATAAGTTGATGAAAATGATGTGTAAAGTAAACGAGACTAGGGGAAATAAATATTATCTGTAATGATAAATTCGAAGAGAATTAAAATTTGAGAATAAATTTGACCTAATAGAATTAGGTCATGAATTGAAAATAGATTGATGAATTTAAAATAGACTAAAGGTTGGTCAGAATGGAATAAGGCTGTAATGGTCATATTGTGATAGTTAGATCATTTGATCTGAAATGTAATAAGTTTATAAGTATTTACTGAAATTCAATGTATGTAGTTGTATTAAGAATATGCAAGCTATGTGATAATGTGCATAATACAACATTCTGATATGTATATGCATACGAAAGGAGCTAAGTTATGATAGTTATAGTATAATTGTAATGAATCTTAATAAGGAAATAAGATTTTGTTGTTGTATAACGGTGATATTAAATTAATATGTGGTAATTGTATAAAGAGTATGATCAAAGTGAAGATGTGTAAAATTGTTGTGTTACGATAAAAGTTATTAACATTTGAATTTAAGGTGATAAGAGTATGTTTTAAGATAATGAAGTGATCAAATATCTTGAGTGCAATAGGTGTGTGATGTATATATATTAAGGAGATGAACTAATTTTGTCTAATGACAATTCGATTGAAGATATAATAATCTGTTGTGACAGTTTGAGTAAATAGACAGTATAATGATGTGTTAGGGAATGGTAAAAAGAAAATTAAAAATGAACCTAAGGGGGAGAATAGAAATTATATAATTTGGTAAAATAATGATTTAGATGATTTATTACTATACTGGATAATTTCGAGGACGAAATTATTTAAGAGGGAGAAAATTGTAACATCCGTGATTTTGAAAAAATTAAATAAGTATTTAGAGATATAAATTGTATATACTCAATATATATATCTAGAGTATATATAACATATACATATGGTATATTAATTGTATATGTTAGATTAATACATTGCATACTTAATATATTTAATACACATATAAGGTACATTTGTTGTGTATATAAGATACACATTACTTGTGCATATGTGTAATATCCCAAATTTTTTGAAAAGTTTTAATTTTTGGAAATTTGATAAAATAAATTATAATTTAAATGGATAAATTAAATTAATAGTTTTAAATGAAAAATGAAGGGGTTTTAAATGAAAAAATGGAACATATATGTGATATATATGTAAAATATGCATAATATATAAAAGTCAACACTTTTTAAAAGAAAAGTCAAAGTAAAAAGGTATTTTGGTAATTAGATCTTAAAATTTTAAAATTAATAAAATAATTCAAAAATAAATTATTTTTTAATGGAAGAGGGAATTTAGGACTTTTAATTTATTAAATAAATTATTAAATTATTAATTATTAAATTATTTTAATATATATATATATATGGTTTAAAATTAAAGGGTGAAAGGAATGAGAAATAAAAAAAATAAAGTCTTCTTCTTCTTCTTTCCTTCAAGGATGACTTTCATGTCCAAAGAGGGAGATTTTTAGCTTCTTCCATCATCAAATTCTTCAAGGTTTGAAGGGAATAAGAGTAGTTTTGGTGATTTTTCAACAAGTAAGCAAGCTTTATTTCCAAAATTATGAATTTCTTTAAAGCTTATGAATATATATGAATTGAGTTTTTGAAAGAGCATGTTATAATTGTTGGAATGGGTATGGAAGATGTTCTTTTGATGAGTAAATAATGATTTTAAGGTTGGATTAAAGAAATGGTTGAGTTTGGGTAAGATTGGTGAAGATAGAGAATTTAGGGTTATGGAACATCTGTCACCGTTAGGGTTATCTTATACAATTACTTGTTTAGTGATATTAAGAATGATATTGCAAGTATTAATATACCTAAGAGAGATTAGGTCTTGACCTGCGTAGAGTTAAGTCATGTGATGAAATTGAGAATGAGAATGGACCCGAGCAGCGTTGGACGGTGAAATTATTATTGTAACGACTGAACTTGATGATTATATAGTGTTGGGCCCAAAGTATATGCGTATTAATAAGAGATTGTAAGGAAAAGGAAAGTATAATGAAGAAAGTATGGAAGTGAAAAAAAAATGAATGAAAATTTTTATAAGAGATAGATTAGAAATGGAGTAATAAATGGAAATTGTGTAAAATTAGTATATGAACAAATGTGTATATTTAAGAGATGTTAATGATAATATTGTTGAAACTTGAGTTAGGTTAATGATGATCAAGTGATTAAGAGTAAATTGTTTAGAAACAGAAGTGATCAAAAGTAAATTGCTTTGAAACAGAGCTGAAATGTGTTAACTCTTTGTGTAGCAAAAGATTAAAAAAATGAATATGTGATTTTTGCGATACGAACTTAACATTGTGATTGGAAATATTTGAAGAAGAATGATAGAGGGGCAGTATTTATTTATAAGCGACAGACGTGATCATTATTATGGCATGACCGTTGGATAGTTTTGGTGAGATTGATAGTTATGCTTCAAGAAACATGGTCAAGACTTATGGTTTGCGTTGTTGGATCTTATAATTTTATGTTAGAAATTTATTTATAATTATAGAAAGTGTGGAAACAGAAGAGAATTGTGAAAATATGATGAGCTTTAAGTGATGTGTAAGAAAAGTGATTTTTGTAAATATGGTAACTATAAGAAATGTGAGAAAATGGTAAATGAAAGGAATTATGAAATGTGAGTAAGAGTTATAATGAATATGTTTGAAAGTGGTATAAAATGAATAAATTGATGAAAATGATGTGTAAAGTAAACGAGACTAGGGGAAATAAATATTATCTGTAATGATGAATTCGAAGAGAATTAAAATTTGAGAATAAATTTGACCTAATAGAATTAGGTCATGAATTGAAAATAGATTGATGAATTTAAAATAGACTAAAGGTTGGTCAGAATGGAATAAGGCTGTAATGGTCATATTGTGATAGTTAGATCATTTGATCTGAAATGTAATAAGTTTATAAGTATTTACTGAAATTCAATGTATGTAGTTGTATTAAGAATATGCAAGCTATGTGATAATGTGCATAATACAACATTCTGATATGTATATGCATACGAAAGGAGCTAAGTTATGATAGTTATAGTATAATTGTAGTGAATCTTAATAAGGAAATAAGATTTTGTTGTTGTATAACGGTGATATTAAATTAATATGTGGTAATTGTATAAAGAGTAGGATCAAAGTGAAGATGTGTAAAATTGTTGTGTTACGATAAAAGTTATTAACATTTGAATTTAAGGTGATAAGAGTATGTTTTAAGATAATGAAGTGATCAAATATCTTAAGTGCAATAGGTGTGTGGTGTATATATATTAAGGAGATGAACTAATTTTGTCTAATGACAATTCGATTGAAGATATAATAATCTGTTGTGACAGTTTGAGTAAATAGACAGTATAATGATGTGTTAGGGAATGGTAAAAAGAAAATTAAGAATGAACCTAAGGAGGAGAATAGAAATTATGTAATTTGGTAAAATAATGATTTGGATGATTTATTACTATACTGGATAATTTCGAGGACAAAATTATTTAAGGGGGAGAAAATTGTAACATTAGTGATTTTGAAAAAATTAAATAAGTATTTGGAGATATAAATTGTATATACTCAATATATATATCTAGAGTATAACATATACATATGGTATAATAATTATATATGTTAGATTAATACATTACATACTTAATATATTTAATACACATATAAGGTACATTTGATGTGTTTATAAGATACACATTACTTGTGCATATGTGTAATATCCCAAAATTTTTGAAAAGTTTTAATTTTTGGAAATTTGATAAAATAAATTATAATTTAAATGGATAAATTAAATTAATGGTTTTAAATGAAAAATGAAGGAGTTTTAAATGAAAAAGTGGAACATATATGTGATATATATGTAAAATATACATAACATATAAAAGTCAATACTTTTTAAAAGAAAAGTCAAAGTAAAAGGGTATTTTGGTAATTAAATTTTAAAATTTTAAAATTAATAAAATAATTCAAAAATAAAATATTTTTGAATGGAAGAGAGAATTTAGGACTTTTAATTTATTAAATAAATAATTAAATTATTAATTATTAAATTATTTTAATATATATATATGGTTTAAAATTAAAGGGTGAAAGGAAAGAGAAATAAAGAAAATAAAGTCTTCTTCTTCTTCTTTCCTTCAAGGACGACTTTCATAGCCAAAGAGGGAGATTTTTAACTTCTTCCATCATCAAATTCTTCAAGGTTTCAAGGGAATAAGAGTAGTTTTGGTGATTTTCCAACAAGTAAGTAAGCTTTATTTCTAAAATTATGAATTTCTTTAAAGCTTATGAATATGTATGAATTGAGTTTTTGAAAGAGCATGCTATAATTGTTGGAATGGGTATGGATGATGTTCTTTTGATGAGTAAATAATGATTTTAAGGTTGGATTAAAGAAATGGTTGAGTTTGGGTAAGATTGGTGAAGAGAGAAAATTTAGGGTTATGGAACATCTGAGTTTTTGAAATCATGATTTTTAATTTTGCAAATTGATTCCAAATGAGTTGTTTTGATGTATAAACAAGTATTTTAAAGTCAAATATTGGATTTGGTTGTGTTTGGTTGGAGTTTGAAGAGGGTAGTATTGATTTAGAGTTTTGGAAAAGTGAATTTTCAAAGAATGATTAATTGTTTAATTTTAATGCTTAAATCATGTTATTTGAGGATATAAGTGGTGGAAATAAGATTGAAATGATAATTGGATTGAGTTGGAATAGAGATCCTTCAACGGTGAAGGTTATGTCATTTTATGGTTTTGGACATAAACATGTAGTTAATTAATGTAATTGGTTTAAACATGCTAAAATATATTTCTAATAATATTAATAAACTTAAAACACTACTTTAAATGGCTTGATATGATTTTTCAAAGTTAAAGTGAGGTGAAGCTTAATTTTGGGATTTGGTTTAGAGTGATGTTTAATTATGGTTTGATGTTGAGAATACCTTAGAATGTGATATTAAATGATTATGTATGATCACATTCAGTATAGGCATTGAGGTAGTTTGATTTGCTTCATCCAAGTGGTGAAGGGCAAGTTGGAAGGATAGGATTGAAGGTTGTGTTAAGCTTGCTTTGGGTTGCTAGTAGAGGTATGTACAAACTTTGAATATATTATTTATATTTGCATGACATTTGGGCTTAACACATTTTGGTTGGAAAATGTGTTAAGTTACTTGGCTCATTGATTGTGTATGGATAATGTGCTATGACATTCGTAATGTCATATATGTGTTAAATGCATTGTGAAAAGCCATTAATAATGGCTAAATTGTGTAGAATGTGAAATATGTATATTATGTGAAAATACCCAAAGTAATTGGGTAATGTGTTGTGAATGCAAAAATGAGATATGTGAAAAAATGAAATAGATTAATATTGATAAAAATGAGAAAATGAGAAAAGTTTTGATGAAGGAATTATGAAAGAATTTGATAATGAGAAATATGAATAAATTGCGTGCCTAGTATGTTATTCAATTTTCAGAGTTCTGGGTTTGGCGGCATGCCTATGATTGCCTATGGGCTAAACACTGGAATTGTAAAAAGACTGGGTCATAAGCTAGGCCAGCTGATAAATATGATATTTTTGGGGTGAAAAGACTAGGTCGTAAGCCTCAAAAACTGTAGCAGTCTAGCCGGATTGAGGACCAAGATACTGGGGCCTAAGGGTCTAGCTGGATTGAGGTCCAAGAGACTGGGGCTGTTACATTATCCATGGATATATTGCCTACCGGACTAGACACAAGGTGTCATTATGCACCAAAGCAGTAACTCTGAAATTTGAATAGCATATTAGATCCTTTTGGGCCCATCCTTGTCTTTGCTTTAATGTGAATTATGAATTGTGATACAATTGAGCAATATAATGAGATATAATGTTATGAGTTGTGATATAGATATGTGTTGTGCATTGACATTACATTTGGACTATATTGTTATCAAAGTTTGTACCACTAGGCTTCAGCTTAGCACAATTGTAATTCGTTGCACAGGTGTCATGGACGTTTTGGTAGAACCGGAGATTTCTACTAGACCTGGTTTGGTCTAGGTTTATATTTATTGAGCTTGAAGAGTTTTTCAGTACATCAATATCCAGTTGCCATCATGTAGATATTTGATATTACAGTATATTTTAATATTATATATGTTATGATATGTTTTTGAAGTATATAATGTAAATTGTAAAGAATGATTTGAATAATTTGTTTAAGATGGGATCTTATATGTGATGTTGATATATATACCTAAATATAAGTATTTTGAGAAAATATGGAGAAATTTAGAAGTATTGGTAAAATGGTGAATTGATTTTATTTGGAGTGTTTGTTTTATGCAGGTTGTGTTTTTTGAATTTTGGAAACGTCCAAATTACAAATAAAACTCTGGCGAATTTTTTTCAGAGATTTTCATATAAAATATTTATTTTAGATTCCTATAATAAGCAAAGAATATTTATATACTATTTATTTTATATATTAGTATTTGAAATCTTAAAACAGAAATGTGAAAATTTTTATTAAATCGGTCTGTGACATTTTTATACCGTATATGCATATTTTACATATGCTGAAAATATGTATTGTACGTATATAGGGTATAAAGGTGTTACATAGAAGATGATGATGATGATGATGATGATGATGATGATGATGTTGATGATGATGATAATAATAATAATAATAATAATAATAATAATAATAATAAAGAGAGAAAAGAAAAGTCAAAGGAAGAAATGAAATACATGGTTGGAAAAAATAGAAAAAATAATTTATTATTAATTAATATGGATGGAAGAGGAAGAAAAGAAATAATAAATAATAAATAAATCAAAATTAAATTAATTGTGGTCGGAAAGACTTAAAATATCTAATATTTAAATATTAATTAATTAATTATATATGAGTGGTTAGGAAGAAAGGAATTTAAAAGTGGTCTTCTCCTTATTCTTCTCCATGGTTTGCCAAAATTTTAAGGAAGGAGAGGGAGGATTTCTTCATCAAACACTTTATATTTTTCAAGAATTCCAAAGGATTTAAGGTGATTTTGAAGTTTAATCAAGCATTAGGTAAGTTTTCTTCCATCTAAGCTTGATTTTTCTTAATTTTAGATTATGTAATAATATAGGTTGGTGATAGATGGGTTTTAAATTGTTAAAAATAGATAGTAATGAAGTTCAAAGGATGAATAAATGAATGTTTGTTGGTTGATTGGTTGAAATAGACATAATAGATGAATTTAGGTTTATGGGATGAATATGTACAAATTAGGGTTTTAATATGGATGATCATAATTCTTGTAATGGGTGGATTTAATATTGTTTTAATGTATATGTTGTGATTTTATGGTTGAAATTTGGATAAGAGTGAGTTTTGGTGAAGTTATGGTTTTGCTATAAGTTATGTGAATTTAGGATTTTTGAAAAAGATTGATATAATTATTGAAATATGTTGCTTTGTTGTTATTTTGATATGTAAGTAATGAATTTATAGTTAAATGTTGGAAATAAGTTGAGTATGATGAAGTCTAAACCAAGTAGTATGAAACATCTCCTGACAATTCTCACATAAAACTATTAGAGAATGTTACTCAATATACTGTCAGTACTCTAATTATTTCATCGGCAAAGTTTCCTATCAAAGTGTTACTAACAAAAATTTTCAAATAATAATACAATATGTATAATACAACACTTATAAATTCTACATTTAAACCAATCTCCAATATCTTTAATAAATAAAATATTAATTATAAATCAAATGACCATCATAAGTTTGTCGATCCAAAATAAATATATAAAACATTACTTGATTTGATAATCATTCACACTAATCTAAAACTTCATTCTCTAAATACATATATTTTTTTCACATTTACAAATTTGTACAAACTCTCAAATAGACAAAATAAATTGCATATATATATGCTTCATTCTGCATAATTGCCACTTCTTAACTTACTCTGATGACATAATACCTGCGTATCAGAAAATAATTCTAACATGCTAAATAAAGCTTAGTGGTTCTTGTATAAATATATTTTGTCACTTAATATTAAAGAAAAATACTTGCAATAATACTCAGTTTTAATAAACATTTCAATATATTAAATATTTTTAATAACAAACCAACATAATAATTTGATTACACAAAATAATAACTTTAACTTTATAAAAGTCATCATGCTATACTACACTTTCGGTATTGCAACTTTTCTCTTTTTGAATCATTTCATTTAAGACTTACTTTCTCATTTGTTAACATTGCTCATATTACATTTATTTTTTTTTTAGTAAGTTTTACTTTTTAGTTTCACATATAGGATAATTTCATTCACTTTATAATTTTGGCACTTAGATTTAATACTATACTTTAGAGCACTGTATCTTATATCATTATATACACTTTCAATCTTTATAACACTTTGAAAGTTATTGATCACTTTAATATTTTGAACATAACATTTCTATTTTGTGCATTAGAATTTTCACTTGAAATATTAATATATCCATTACTAATCACTTTCACATTATAACACAGTAAGCCGATTTTAAATAATTGACTTATATTATTATTTTGCTTTTCTTCCATTATTCATAACATCACATTCACATATATTTTCAATATAGATAACTTCATTAAATATGCCCATACACACTGAACTCAGATTATAGGTTTGGATAACGGGTCAGCTTAGCAATTTTAATGCCAAATCTTAAGAATGTATAATGGCAATTATGCACACTGTCACTGATGACACAATGTGTCTATTAATGGCATGAGGTTGTAGACCCTTAATTTTTTATTCAGTTCGGTCCGTTATTTTTTATATAGTCCAAAATAATTTTTGTGGTATTTTAATTAAATAATATTTATTTTAGTATTTATTTTTTATAAGTTTTGATAAAATAAAATAAAAATAAATAAATAAAAATAAAAATCGGCGACGGAAAAATCAGCGACGAAAAAATTCATCGCCGAAAGTAATTGGCAAAGGCCAATTTCGCCCGCAGGAACTTCCTGCAGGTGGCCATTTCACCTGCAGGAAGTTCCTGCGGCGAAATTGGCTGACTCACCAATTCTCGCTCGCAGCTCGCAATTTTCTCTCAGCCCGTCACAGTTTTCGCCAGCGAGATTTTTCCAACGTAATTTTTTCAAAACCAAATTCTATTTGGTTTTGATTTCTTTTCCTAATTAATCATAGTTTCCTTAAACAATTAGAATTAATCTTATAAATTTGCCTATAAATAACACTTTGAAAACAAAGAAAGGGGGGAGAACTTTGGACTTGGATCAGATAGTGGGACTTTGATTAGGTGATCAAAACTTGGTTTACAGAAAACCCTAGCCAGAGAAGATTAGCAACAAGCAAAGCCATCAACAATTCATCAAAGGCAGCAACCTTGCCTTTGTCTTTGTTCATCCAAAAAGCAACTTTTAGTGGAACCAACGAACGGAGGTTTGAATCTCCATTTTCTTTTTATACAGTAGCTTCAATCACTGAAAATTAACAAATTATTTCTTTTGTTTCTTCTAAACCTTAAAACCCTAAAACGTTTTTTCCAAATACCTTTAAAACCCTAATTCGTTTCTTTTGTTTCCAAAAATCTTAAATCATCCTTCTGTTTCCAAAAACTTCAAAAACCCTTAATCATTTTCTTAATTCCCAAAACCCTAATCTCTATTCCAAAAAGTCAATAGCCTATTTTTTAAGCATCAAAAGCTTTAACCCTAATTAATCATTCTTTCCAAAATCACATAGTAAGCATCATTCTTTTAAAAATAACACTAGTTTTTCTAATTTCAAAACCCTATTTTCTAAATCTTAAATCCTAAAATCTTAATTTTCAACACCGAAACCTACAATCCTAAAAGCCAGTTTTCAAAATCTTCGGGGTCAGGGGCCCGACCCTGCAAGGGGCGCTGCCCCTTTGACCCCCGCCCGCTAATCGGCTAGCGGGACCGCTGTGTGGGCTCGGGTCAATATTTATTTATGTATTATAAATCTTTATGTTTAACTTCCTTTATTATGATTATTCAAAATATAGTAGCTTTATTCAAAATACAAACCTAAACCCTAATTTATTCAAACCGTAAATTCAAATTCTGTTTTCAAATCTTCACAGTAGCTTTTTATAATTTTATTCACTGGGATATTTTAATCTTTCATATAACTCCATTAAAGACTTTCTATATTTGTTCCATCCAAAAATACTAAAGTAGTTATTATAGTCAATACTAAAACCATACTTACCTTTGATCACGGCAAAATAAAATCAAGGTTTCAAACCATAAACCCCTAATTTCATAATTTTACCCCTTAAACCCTAATTTGATCAATCAAAGAACCTTACTAATTTCTTAAATTTATAAAACTCTAATCCCTTTCAATTCTCTTAAAACCTACAGTAGCCTAAACAAATAACAATAATAATATCTTAAGATTCCAAAACCCTAAAATATTAATTAAAGAACTTTAAATAGAAACAGCAAACCTCAATTTGTATCTTTACTTGCTTTTAGATTTGATTATGTTGTCTATTATATTCTTTGGTGGTAGATTTATTTAATTTCAATGCTTGATTTATTTAATTTATCATGGATGAATTTTTTTTTATTGTTATTATTTGCTTGTTTTAGTATTAAAAGTGTAAGAGGTATGTTTTCATTTTGTGGGTACCTCATTATTTAAATATCATGTAATTTAAATTGCTTTTATATTTTAGACCAATGTAAAGGACATGTTTCTACCTTTTGGTGCGTGTCCTATTAGTTTAGAAATGGATGATGTAAGGACATGTTTCCATCCTCGGATGGGTGTCCATTTATTTATTTTGCTTGGACATTGCTTTAATTTTAATATAATGATGCTTTATTTTAATTGTTGCATGTAATATGGATAATATTGTTATATTTAAGAATTTTATAATATTAAGACCTGTAAAGGAGGCCGGTTCCAATGAACCGGGCGTTGTGGGGGTGCTGGGCCATTTCTCACCTTCCCCACACATACCTAACTTTTCAAACCCATTAGGAGGTTGGGGATTCCTTAGGAATCGAGTTATCCACCCCTTTCTTTTTCCCGGCCCATCCGAGTGGTGACTCTAGTTTCTCCGAACCTAGGTCCATTTTCTCTAAGGCCCTGAGCCTAAACAGTATCAAAGTCGCAAGAACCATTCCACCGGGATTGGGGGCAAAAATCCCCGCTCACAGAGGTGCCCACTATCACTATGGCTATCCTCCCTCTGGCTAGCCATTCAATCCAAAGTTAGATCTAAAATCAGTATGATTTGGGCAATTTATTAGTTTTAATTAACATTGAATTATGTATATCACTTCAATGAAATAATTCTTTGATCAACACTTGGTATTACACATATTTATCATATATTCAAAATTTATTGCACTACTTGATAGGGTTGATTTCAAAAATCCTTTACACTATAAGGTCTTATAGTCATTTAGGCTGAAATCATGGATGAAAGATAAAAAAAAAAGCTATTTTGAGAAAATTTCTTCAAGTGACACACCCAACAACATGGGCATGTCAATGACCGTGTCATTTGCCATTTTACAGAAGCTTTAACATGTCCAACGACATGGGAGTGTCACTGAGCGTGTCATTTATCTTGCAATACAGTAGCTACAACATGCCCAGTGACATGGCCGTGTCAAGCAAAAATTCTGCATTTCACACATTTAACCATTTTAACTCAATATATTCAAGACCTATGATAAAAATGAATTAAATCTAAATTTTTTGACATAGAAAGAGTCTACATCAATACTTTACTCAAACTTCAATTAATCAAGCCTTCAATGATCACTTATGGCTAAAACAACATCAAACTACCCAATTCTTATAAAGATTGAACTAAGAATCATACTCACCACATATAAGTTCTTTTAATTCATTTTTCATTCATTAATCCATTTAATCAATATTTTCAAGAAATAATTCATTATAAATGACTCAATTAATCAATTCAAACATTAAAACTCATAGAAATTCAAATATTTGCAAATTAAAATACATAAGCACATACTTCTTTCAAAATCCATCTTCTTCTCTCTTTCCCCTCTTTTTCTATGATCACTTGTTGATAATCTCACCTACTCTAACTAATTCTCTAAAAAAAAACTTATTTCAAAAGATGGATTTCTCTTGATTCTTTAATGAAAGGAAGAAGAAAATAGAGAAGATGGTGATGGTGCTGGTAAATGGCATGGATGATGGGAGAAGAGGGAAGAAGATTCTACACACAAACACATATCCACACACACACACACATATATATATATATATAATAAGTTCAATCTAGTGTGGCCAATCTCATTTTAACTATGGTGCACCCTCTTTCGTATCTTTTGATTTTAATTCGATTTTTAATCCTGTAAAACTGTAAAAATAATTTCTTCAGTAAATTTTAAGATATGCTATTCACTATTCTCTACTTATAGTAGTTATACATGTTACTTTTATCATCATACACTATCAATTATCAATATTAGTTAAAAAGTTCTCTGTTTAAAATTTAGAGCATTACATAGTAAGTGGTGGAAATAGAGTTTTATTGAGATTTTGGCAAAAATAAATTGTGTAAATAATGATGATTTGATAGAAATTAAGCATGAAGATGATTTTAAATGAATAATTGTGCTTCTTGTGTGGCTTATGTGTGTTTATGGAAAATTGGTACAAGAGGTGAAGGTTAAGGCATTGGTGAAAATGAAAGGTGGAGGGAGAATTTGATTGATTTTAGAGCAAGAAAAAGGTTTGTACATACTTAACTAATATTTGTTTTAAAAGTTCATGTTTGGCATATTGTATATTGTTGCTTTAGAATGTGGTTATTCACATAATCTATGCAATGTTGCATAGTTATATGATGAGTGTTGCATTGAACATTTGACCATTGTAACATGGTGGTTGCATGTGATTTATATGTTGTATGTAGTAATATGTTTTGTGAAATGTAACATGTATATGTATGTGCAACGCAAATGGAAATGTATAATGTGATAGCATTGTGCGAATAAAATGATAAAATATGATTAAAGGTGTGAAAATGAGTTACCTTATGTAACTTGATTGGAAATGATGAGAAATATTGGACATGGATATGGAAGGTGAATGAATATGATAAATGTGAAAAAGGAATGATATGAATGAGAAATATGGAAAATGAAAATAGTGATGAGAAAGAGGAAAGGAAAGGTAAATGAAAATGTGACATGATGTAAAGTGTATGTTGTATGTTTACCTTATATAATATTCTATTCCAAAGAATTGTATTTGGTAATATTGGTATGGCATGCATATGATATGATTTGCCTTCGGGGCTAGACACTGAATGTCACTATTAATGATATTATTGTCTTCGGGGCTAGACACTCGATGTCACTTTGATAACATTATTTGCCTTCGAGACTAGACATAAAAGTGCCAACTGATACGATAAACCAAATCAATGTCTCTAGTACTTGAATATTGTATAAGGCTATTTGGGCCCAATGTATGTGTTTGTGACAATTTGATGAAATTTAGGAAAATGTATGTATATAAAGGCATTAATCATGTTATGTATAAAAAATTCATATTGCATTATATTTAAATTATTTTTATTATCAAAGTATGTACCATTAAGCTCTTAAGCTTAGCGTGTTAGTGTGTATCATGCAGGTATTGGAAGTATAGACCGGCGTGATCAAGACTGTGATTGGAACTTTGAGATTAGGTGTGCCATGAGACCAACTCTGAGAGAGATGCATACATGTATAAGTTTTGACAATATGAACTTTGTGTTTGTATATTTTAAACATATTGCATGTATATTAGATAAGTTTTAGAAAAAGTTTTATGTGTTGGACATTATGTATGTGTGTTCAAATAATTTAAATATTTAATGGAGAAATGATGGAATTTGAGAAAATTTTATTTTGGAAGTGTGTCTTTAAGGCAGTTTGTGTTTCCATTGATTTTGGGATTTAATAAAAATACATATAAAACTCTGGCGAAATTTTTAAGATATTTTTATTAACAAATGCTATTTTAATATGTGAATTACTTGTATTTATATTTGTTTACCTAATAAATTATCTTTAAGGAAAAAAATTATATTATTTAAAATTACAATAATTTACTAATTACTAGAATAGTGACATTCTTATATTCTGTATATGTATTTTACATATATAGGTATATGTATTATATGTATATAGGATATAAGGGTGTTACAATAAAAGAGTGGTAAATTACCCGAATCATACTAGTATTAAACTTAGTTTTTGGATTGAATAGCTAGCCAAATAGTGGATATTCATAGTGATAGTGAGCATTCCGTGACATCAGTGGACACATTATGCCACCTGTGATAGTGGGCATACTTACTAAAAGTGAACACATTGCATTAATAGTGGGCCTTTGGTCATATTCTTGATATTGGGTATTAAATTGCCACAAGTGACCTGTTATCCAATCCTAAGGTTTAAATTCAGTGCGTGCGGGCATATAAGAAGAATTACTAAAACAAGGAACTTGTATTAACTAGTTAAACTTACCTAAGTTTCTGGAACTTCGAGTTTACCAATGTTATGATTGATTGATCTATAAGTAAATCTACATTCATGTTTTGTTAAGTTTCTATAATAGTTTTTTATTTTCTTTAAAAGTGATTGTTCAAAAGATACTTCTCTTTGTTACATTCCTTTACAAATTATTAAAATGCAAGCACCACTAAGTTTTGCTTAGCATATTACACATGTTTCTGACGTGCAAATCAAATAGGAAGAGTTGAGACTGCAGAGTGAGAGTTTCAAGCTTCAGATCAACTGCATCACAAAAAGGTCTTATGAGTAGTATATAAATGTTGTATCTTGAACAGTTCACATAGCAAAATTTCTAAATTTTGAATGACAGTTGTATATATTTGTGGGTAGTGTGAATAATATACATATATTTATATTTTCGAACAAACAAGGGACTTTTGTAAGTTACAATAATTACATATTATATATATACATATCTAATGTATGTTCATATGTATATTCATGTAACATCCCCTGACAAGTCTCACATAAATCTATCAGAGAATGTTACTTAATATACTGTAAGTAATCTAATCAATTCATCGATAAAGTTTCCTTTCAAATTGTTACTAACAAAAATTTTTAAATAATAATACAATTTGTATAATACAACACTTAAAAATTCAACATATAAACAAATCTCCAATATCTCTAATAAACTAAATACTGATTATAAATCAAATAACCATCATAAGTTTGTCAATCCAAAATAGATATATAATACATTACTAGATTTGATAATCATTCACTAAAATCTAAAACTTCGTTCTCTAAATACATATATTCCTTTCATGTTTATAAATTTGTACAATTTCTTAAATAGCCAAAATAAAATTGCATATATACATTTAATAATTTACAAGTACAGTATACAAAAGATATCTCTATATGTATTGTAGATAATTTCTAAGATCTTTATTTCTACTTGTTAACTTACTCTGATGACATGATATTTACGTGTCAGAAAATAATTCTAACACTCTAAGCAAAGCTTAGTGGTATAAATATATTTTGTCACTTAATATTAAATAAAATACTTACGAAAATACAGTAATAACACTCAGTTTTAATAAATATTTCAGTATATTAAATATTCTCAATAACAAACCAATACAATATTTTGATTACACAAAATAATAATTTTAACTTTATAAAAATCATCATGATATACTACACTTTCGGTATTGCAACTTTTCTCTTTATGAATCATTTCATTTAAGACTTACTTTCTCATTTGCTAATATTACTCATATTACACTTATTTTATTTTTCAGTAAGTCTTACTTTTTAATTTCACATATAGAATAATTTCATTCAATTTATAATTTTGGCACTTTGATTTAGTATTATACTTCGGAGTACTTTGTATCTTATATTATTATATACACTTTCAATCATTATAACACTTAGAAAGTTATTGATCAATTCAATATTTTAAACATAACATTTCCATTTCATACATTAGAACTTTCACTTGAAATATTATTATATACATTATCAATCACTTTCATATTGTAATACAGTAAGTCAAATTTAAATAATTGACTTATATTATTATTTTGCATTTCTTCCATTATTCATAACATTATATTCACATATATTTTCAATATAGATAACTTCATTAAATATGCTCATACACACTGAACTCGGATCATAAGTTTGGATAACGGGTCACTGTAGCAATTTAAATGTCAAATCTCAAGAATGTATAATGGCAAATATGCCAACTGTCACTGATGATACAATGTGTCCGTTAATGGCATGATGTGCCCACTATCACTATGGATATCCTCCCTCTGGCTAGCCATTCAATCCCAAGCTAGATCTAAAATCAGTATGCTTTGGTCAATTCATTAGCTTTAATTAACATTGAATTATGTATATCACTACAATGGAATAATTCTTTGATCAACACTTGGTATTACATAGATTTAGCATATATTCAAAATTAATTACACTACTTGTTAGGGTTGATTTTAAAAATCTTTTACACTTTGAGGCCTTATAGTTATTTAGGCTGGAATTACAAATGAAAGACAAGGAAAAGAGCTATTTTGGGAAAAATTTTCAAGTGACACACCTGTAGACCCTTAATTTTTGACTCAGTCCGGTCCATTATTTTTTATATAATCCAAAATAATTTTTGTGGCATTTTAATTAAATAATATTTATTTTAGTATTTATTATTTATAATTTTTAATAAAAATAAAAAATGGTAAAGTTAATAAAAAAATATAATAATAAAAATAAAAATCGGCGACGAAAAAATTTCGTCGCCGAAGGTCCAATTGGCCAGGCCAATTCGCTCACGGGATGGCCTTGGGCCAATTCGCTGCAGGAAATTCCTGCGGCAAATTGGCTTGCCACCCAGCCAGTTCGCAATTTTCGTCCGCCAGCTCTTGCAGTTTCCAACGCTCGCAGTTTTTGCCAGCGAAATTTTCCAACGCAGTTTTTCCGAAACCAAATTCTATTTTGTTTTGGTTTCTTTTCCTAATTAATTTTAGTTTTCTTAAATAATTAGAATTAGGTTTATGATTTTTCCTATAAATAACACTTTAAAACTCATAATTAGGGGACGGGGATGAGGGATTGAAAATTTGTTTTACTAAAGTTAAACTTGGGACTTCAAATTTGAGAGGAGCAAGAATAAGCAATCAATCCATCAAAGGCAGCAATCTTGCCTTTGTTATTATTCATCCAGAAATCAATTTTTGGTGGAACCAACGAATGGAGGTTTGAATCTCTATTTTCTTTATTTATTTCTTTACAGTAGCTTCATCATTCAAATTGGATTAATTGTTTCATCAAACAATTTGATCAAAAATTTCAAAAATCCTAAATCATCCTTCTGTTTCTAAAATTTCAAAAACCCTAAATCGTTTCTTCTGTTTCCAAAAACTTTAAAACCCTAATCTAATCTCTATTCCAAAAATTCAGTAGCCTTATTTTTTTAAGCATCAAAAGCTTTAACCCTAATTAATCCTTCTTTTCAAAATTACACAGTAAGCATTATTCTTTTAAAAATAACACTAGTTTCTTCCAATTTCAAAACCCTATTTTCTAAATCTTAAACCCTAAAATCTTAATTTTCAACACCAAAACCTATAACACTAGCAGACCTCGCAAGGGGCCCCCTTGACCCCCGCCCTCTAACCGGCTAGCGGGACCACCGTATGGGCTCGGGTCAATATTTATTTATGTATTATAAGTCTTTATGTTTAGCTTCCTTTGTTATGATTATTCAAAATACAATAGCTTTATTCAAAATACAAACTTAAACCCTAATTTATTCAAACCATAAATTCTAATTATGTTTTCAAATCTTTACAGTAGCTTTTTATAATTTTATTCACTGGGATATTTTAATCTTTCAATAACTCCATTAAAGACTTTCTATGTTTGTTCCATCCAAAAATACTTAAGTAGTTATTATAGTCAATACTAAAATCATACTTACCTTTGATCACAGCAAAGTATCAAATCCTAAATCATAATATGCCAAATCAAGGTTTCAAACCATAAAACCCCAATTCATGAAGTTTGCTTAAAACCCTAACTAAACCTACCTTTTTTTAAGTCACAGTAACATTATTTTCATAAAACATCCAAAACCTTAAATCTTTTACACATCCGGTAGCTATGCTATTGCTTTAAAATATTTCTCAAAACCCTAGTTATTGAGCATAAAACTCTAAAAACCCGAATTAATGTATGGATCCCTAAAGTTAATATATTTACTGTTTTATTTACATTGGATGAATGTTTTTTATATATTTTGATTGAAATTTAATATCTTTGATGAATGATTTATTTATGATGAATGGTTATTTACTTTTATCGATTTATTTTGATTTTCAAATTTTGTAAGAGGTATGTTTCCACTTTGTGGGTACCTCATTAATTAATTTATATGTAATTTAAATTGCTTTTATATTTTGGACCAATGTAAAGGATATGTTTCTACCTTTCGGTGGGTGTCCTATTTAGTTTAGACATGAACAATGTAAGGACATGTTTCCATCCTCGGATGGGTGTCCATTTATTTGCTTTGTTTGGACACTGCTTTGATTTTTAATATAACAATGCTTTATTTCAATTGTTGCATGTAATATGGATAATATTATTATACTTAAGAATTTTATAATATTAAGACCTGCAAAGGAGGCCGGTAACAATGAACCAGGCATTGTGGGGTTGCTGGGTCATTTCTCACCTTCCCCACACATACCCAACTTTTCGAACCCATTAGGGGGTTGGGGATTCCTTAGGAATCGAGTCATCCACCCCTTTCTTTTTCCCAGCCCGTCCAGGTGGTGACTCCATTTTCTCCAGACCTAGGTCCATGTTCTCTAAGCCCCTAGCCTAAACAGTGCCGAAGTCGCAAGAACCATTCCACCGAGAGTGGGGGAAAAAATCCCCGCTCATAACACCCAATGACATGGGTGTGTCAATGACTGTATCATTTACCCATCTTACAGAAGCTTTAACATGCCCAATGACATGGGCATGTCACTGCCCGTGTCATTACTCCTGCATTATAGTAGCTATGACACATCCAGAGACATGGCCGTGTCACTAGCCATGTCATAAATCCTATATTATAGTAGCTACAACACGCCCAGAGACATAGCAGTGTCAGAAAAAAAAATTTAGTATTTCGCACACTCAACCACTTAAACACATTATATTCAAGATCTATGATAAAAATGAATCAAAAAATAATTTTCTAACATGAAAAGAGTCTATATCAAATACTTTACTCAAACATCAATTAATCAATATTTAACCATCATTCATGGCTAAAAATAACATCAAACCACTCATTTCTTATAATGATTGAATTAAGAATCATTCTCATCACTTATAAGTTCCTTTAACTCATTTTTCACTCATCAATTCATTTAACCAATATTTTTCAGTAATAATTCATTATAGATGACTCAATCAACCAATTCAAACATTAAAATTCATAGAAATTCAAATATTTGCAAATTAAAATACATAAGCACATACCTCTTTCAAAATCCCTCTTCTTCTCTCTTTTCCTTCTTTTACGTTGATCACTTGTTGATAATCCCATCTACTCTAACTAATTCTCTTTTAAAAAAATTATTGCAAAAGATGGATTTTCCTTTATTTTTTTTATGAAAGGAAGAAGAAAGTAGAGAAGATGGTGATGGTCGTGGCAGATGGCGTGGATGATGGAGAAAGAAAAGAAATTTCTACACACACACACACATGTATATATATAATAAGTTCAATCTAGTGTGGTCAATCTCATTTTAATTATTGTGCACCCTCTTTCTTATCCTTTGATTCTAATTCGATTTTTAGTCTCGTAAAACCATAAAAATAATTTCTTCAGTAAATTTTGACAAATAATATTTACTATTTGTTGTGCTCTAATAAACACTACTAAAGCTACACTCGCAAGTATACGAGGCTGCTGTAGTATTTCGGTGAACACCTCAAGGTTGTCTCACAAGGAAGCTAGATAAGCTTAATTATTTATCAAATCATAAATAACAAATTATCAATAAAATTAAATTGCTAAACAACTAATGAAAACAGAAAGGAATTGAATTTAATGCAATGAAAGAAAATTGAACAGATATATTGATTCACTTAATAGAAAAGCCTAGGGTTTGCACTTCTCTACTAATTTATATGTATGAACGACTATTCCTCTCAACTGATTTAATTTCAAAGATCAGATTTCAAGCAACTTAATTAATCAAATTAAGGAAATAGCTCTTGCATTCAATCCTTTTTCAATTAATCTTACTACAATCAAAATGATCCTTTCCTTAGGTTTATATTTCTAATTCACCTAAGTCCCTAATTAAATTATTCCGGTATTAGACTTCATTTCTCAATCCTTCATTTAAATACCTAAAACACATAATTGGTGGCCAATCAATTATATATTAAGATTAATCCATTCAATTAAGGATAAAAGAAATAAACCAATTAAGAGAAATAACCAGTTCATACAATCATAGTAGATTCATGCAAACCCTAGACTAGATCGAAATTAGTTCATAGTAATGCTATCAAGCAAATTCATCTCATTGAAATTCAAAGAAATTAATTTAATCATTAAAGAATTCATAAATAAAATTTCAATGAAACTTAAGAAATAGAGTTGAAGATCAAAACCAATTACAATCTTCCTTTGGTTTCTGAAGAATCTATTGCTCAGATTTTTGCTAAAAGAATAATGTAATGGCTAGAACTAATTTGATCTAGAGTGTTTGAATAAAAATGACATCAATCTTTGATAGATTTCTTGTTTTAGAGATAAATTCCAAAAGAAAAATGAAGAACGACTCAAAAGTTTCTCCCCTTTGACCTAATCTTATCTATTTATACAATTCCCTTCGCTAAAAAATTTGCGCAAGCTCGTATTTGGGTGCTAGGTGTGACACGGCCACAAGCTTGGCCATGTCACATGGGTGTGTCACCTTCTGCTTCTCTATTTTGCTTGTCTTTTCTTTGGAATGAGATGGGACACGGCCAAGCTTACTGGCCGTGTCATGTGGGTGTGTCAGCTTCTGTTTTTTTTCTTTGGTTCTTCGTTCTTTGGCTTAGGATGGGACACGGCCAAGCTCCTGGCATTATCATGTGACATGGCCAGTGGCTTGGCCGTGTCACTTGAATGTGTCAGCTTGGCCGTGTCTCCTGGCCATGTCAGCTTCTGCCAAAATTCCCTTTGAGGTGACACGGCCAAGCTTGATTTGGCTTGGCCATGTCTTGCTTGATTCATGCTCTTCTTTCTTTGTTTTGATCTTCCAAGGGAGTTTTTGTACTTTAACCTAAAACAAAAACTTTAAACAAACTTCAAACAAAAATCAAATGAAACATTAACTAAAAACACATAAACATCATACTAAAAACTAGTACAAAAATGATCTAAACACTGGGATAAATTAAAAACTACCAAAATGCTGAAATCACTAAATAAACAGATTAAAACTACCAAAATGCATGAAGAAAACAATAATTATCATAATAAATAAATAGCAATTTGAGAACAAAAACTAATAAAACAACTACCCCACACTTAAAACTTTGCTTGTCCTCAAGCAAATTCACATGGCATAAATTAAAAACTCAATTAACCTTAACTATAATTCAAGTATATAAGATGAAATCCTTTAATACTTAGTAATAAATAAATGCAATTTACTTCAATCACTCATTCATTAATTCAGACATAACAAATCTCATCTCTCATCTAAGTGTTTCTCTCAATTCAAAGGTTGATTCACTCAAACCAATCATGATTGTATACTGCCATAAACTTGCTTAATTATCCAATCTCCCTCACTGATTTTTCTCAAGAAATAATCCGAAGGTCTTTTCATTTGGATGTAATGGGGCTAAGGTGAAGGTGTGAGAAAAGACATTTAAGTTGGAACATTAAGAAATGGAGCATCTAAATTAGACAATAATCTTACGTAGAAACTCGTAACTCCCTCAAATGGCATATTCACCAACCCCTTAATAGTCTCAAATATTTGCATACTTAAAGAAAAGTAAATGAGTCGAAATTCCTCTTTCATGACTAATGCTAGAAATTATATGAATTTTGTATATATATATATCTTCTCTTTTTTTTTTGTTTTACATATATATACAAACTATAAAAATACATTGAACATCTAGCTCAAATGTAGAAGAAAAGAATAATCGACTCTTAGTCAAATAAAATCTGCAAAGTATGCATTTCAGCCCCAAATCTTACTAAAACAATACTATTTTTTTATGTTTACCCCATACTTATCAACTAAACCACTCCTATTGTCATATCATAAGAAACTTCATTCCTTAATGAAGGTATGATAATAATAGAAAAATGTTGAGTTGTTAATTGTGTTGATCAATCAAGAAAAGGTCAAAGGCTCAACTTGGCTCACTAAGGAATTCACAATTAAGGGAGGTCTTTTTAAGCTAAAGGGGGTAATCCTAATTTGCCTTCATCATTTTAAAACTTGAAATAAAATCATAATGTGAGTTCAATTAGTATGCAAAAGCAAGCTCTAGAGATACATAATCATGATGCACACTTAAGAAAAGAAAATCGATTGACAATAATATTCAATATATTAAGCTCAAAACTCACAAAGGGTGGGTTCTCAGAGATTTATATGTCATGAATTGCAGAACATGAAAATTAATCCTGAATGAATTCAAATGTTAATCTCTATGCTGATAATAAAGGCTCAAATGCTAGAATTACAGAAAAGTCAATAAGTTTCCAACAATTATCAACAATTATCCCATGAAAAACGCACAATATAACTCACAAAGAAAATAAAACAAAAATTAAAGAAAAGCTTAAAAATTACCCCACACTTATGAGTTACATTGTCCTCAATGTAAACAAAAGAAAAGATAGGAAGAACCTCTTTTGCGATCAAGGAACTGGATGGCCCTCCTTGTACTACCCCATACTTAAAACTCAATGCTCCTGGAATATTCTCTGCAAGAATAAAAACACTTCCAATCTCCAAACTATCAAGCCTTAAAGAAAAATAGAAGGGAAAATAAATAAATAAACTGAAGATACTAAACTTAAAATGATAAAAATGATAACAATGGGTTGCCTCCCATCGAGCGCTTCTTTAACGTCGTCTTAGCTGGATGTTTCTACAAGAATTAAGGATCGTAGATCAAAGTACTATCGACAATCCTTACTTCTTGGAACCCCTTGTTATATGGTTTAACTCTCTGTCCATTTACTTTAAAAGTTTCATTCGTTCAAGAGTTAAGTAATTCTATAGCACTAGAAGGATATACCTGAGTTATCTCAAAAGGACTGCTCCATCGAGACTTGAGTTAACCTGAAAATAGTCAGAGATGAGAATTGAAAAGCAAGACCTTCATACCCGGGCTCAATGTCTTTCGTACTAAAATTCGGTCATGAAGTGATTTAGTACGATCCTTATAAATCCTCGAACTCTCATATGCCTCATTCCTTAGTTCATCTAACTTCAAAATTTGCAAAAAATGTTCTCTCTTTGCCTTGTCCAAATCTAAATTCAGAGTCTTAATTGCCCAATACGCCTTGTGCTCTAACTCCACTGGCAAATGACAAGCCTTACCGAAAACCAATCAATATGAACTCATACCCAAGGGAGTCTTAAAAGCAGTTCGATATGCCTACAATGCGTCATTCAATCTACTTGCCCAATCCTTCCTTGATGAGTTAACTGTTTTTTCCAAAATTCCTTTGATTTGCTTGTTGGATGTCTCAACTTGTCCTGAAGTCTGTGGATGGTATGGGGTCACTACTTTGTGTTTCACACCCGACTTGTGCATTAACTTCTCAAAAAGTTTGTTACATAAATGACATGCCCCATCACTGACTATCACTCTTAGTGTGCCAAATATGCTAAGAATGTATTCCTTCACAAATTTAACAACCACATTAGCATCATTAGTTCGAGTGGGGATTGCCTCCACCCATTTTGAAACATAATCAATAGCAACCAATATGTATTCATAACCAAAAGATTTGAGAAAAGGACCCATGAAGTCTATTCCCCAAACATCAAATAATTCAACTACAATATAAGATTGAAGGGGCATTTCATTCCTCCTTCCAATATTACCTATGCTTTGACAGAGGTCACAATGCTTACAATATTCTTGAGCATCTTTGAATAGAGTAGGCCAATAAAATCCACTTTGAAGCACTTTTTCGGCAGTCTTTCTCCCTCCAAAATGACCACCGCAGTGAAGGTCATGACAAAATTGAAGAACACTAAGTTGTTCTTCCTCAGGTACACATCTGCGAACTATCTCATCTTTGCATATCCGGAATAGGTAAGGTTCATCCCAGAAATAGAATTTACTCATGTGCAAAAACCTTTTCTTTTTATGAAATGACATGTTAGAATGCAAAAGACCACAAGCAAGATAGTTAGCAATATCTGCAAACCATGGTGAAGTAATTACCGCAAACAACTGCTCATCAGGAAATGCTTCTAGATTTCTATGAACGCTATCAGATGCAAGATTTTCATCAAAGGAAGGCAACCTAGATAAATGATCAGCTACAACATTTTCACTTCCCTTAGTATCTTTGATTTGAAAATCAAATTCTTGCAATAATAGCACCCATCTAATTAAACGAGGTTTAGCATGTTGTTTGGACAAAAGATATTTTAAAGTTGCGTGATATGAATGCACAATAATTTTAGACCCAATCAAATATGCTCCAAACTTATCTAAGGCAAAAACAATAGCTAGCATTTCTTTTTCAGTTGTTGTGTAATTAACTTGTGTGCTACTTAGGGTCAAGCTAGCATAATAAATCACTCTCAAAAATTTCTCAACTCTTTGCCCAAGGACAGCTCCTACTGCATGGTTGGATGCATCACACATAATCTCAAAAGGTAAGGACCAAACAGGAACAACAATTACCGGTGCACTGGTCAATTTTTCCTTAAGAGAATTGAAAGCTTACATGCATTGTGCAGTAAATACAAATGGAACATCTTTTCCAAGCAAATGACACAATGGTTGGCTTATTTTAGAAAAATCTTTAATAAACCTCCGGTAAAAACCTGCATGCCCTAGAAAGCTTCTTATTCCCTTAACAGAGGTAGGTAGGGGTAACTTAGCAATCAACTCTACCTTAGCTTTATCCATCTCAATCCCTTTACTAGACACAATATGGCCTAATACAATACCGTTAGTAACCATGAAATGACTTTTTTCCCAACTCAAAGTGAGATTACATTCAATGCATCTTTCAAGCATAAGAACAAGTTTACTGGGGCAATTATCAAAAGAGTCACCAAAAATAGAAAAATCGTTCATAAATACCTCAATAAAGTCATCAATCATGTCTGTGAAAATAGGCATCATGCATCTCTGAAAAGTTACAGGAGCATTGCACAAGCCAAAGGGTTAGAAATTGTTGGGTTAGACCATCGTAAAAAATTGATTTAGCAGTTGAAGTGGGTAGTGATGGTGTGGACATTGGATTAACAATATCTTAAACCTGTCCCAAGCCTCATGAAATGGCTCTCCATCCAATTGAGCAAATGTAGCTATTTTTCCTCTTAATTCAACTGTCTTCTGATGTGAGTAAAATTTTTCCATAAACTTGTTATATACTTGCTCCCAAGTTGTCAAAGAATTTTCAGGCAACATCATAAGCCGGCCTTTTGCCCTATCCTTTAATGTGTATGGAAAACACCTCATCCTCAACTGGTCTTCTATTAGTCATCCCAATGGAAATGTGTTGAGGGTGGAGTAGAAATCCTGGATAAAATTCAGAGGATCCAAAATGCTGAAATCACTAAATAAATAGATTAAAACTACCAAAATGCATGAAGAAAATAATAATTATCATAATAAATAAATAGCAATTTGAGAACAAAAACTAATAAAATACTATTCTCTACTTATAGCATTTATCCATGTTACTTTTATCACTTACACTATCAATTATCAATATTAGTTAAAAAGTTCCCTATTTAAAATTTTGAACATTACAGTTCATGTTATGTTAATGTTGAGAATTTGGTTGAATTTGTATTGTTGATGATAGAAATTATTGATTTTAATGATTGAATGAATAGGTGATGTTGAAATGAATTTTCTTAGGAAGTACAATGAATGGCAAAAATAAAATGAAGCACATGGGCATGTCATTCTGGTAGACACAGCTGTAATGCATATTTTCATTTAGGGAGGCAGTGCTGAATTTAAAAACATGGGTGTGTCAACCTTGTTTGGTACAGGCGTGTCCTTATTTTAATGGACAAAATTCTTTTGAGTTGTTAGAGTATGCGAGCTATGTAACATCTCTTTTATAGTCAAGTGTATGGACTATCTTGGGGGTGTTACACCACATGTGGGAACATTGTCTATTTAAATTGTTTATTTTAATTTATTTTTGAGACAATTATAAGAGACACATTTTTACTCTTTTGTGGGTATCCTATTTTATTTATATTTTAAACTCGAACATTGTAAAGGCATATTTCTATCTCGTATGGGTGTCCATTTTATTATTTTTTATTTTATGGATTGATGGATATTTATTTATTTCATTTCTTATAATATGGATAATATAATAATAATCTAAAAGTTTAATAATATATAAACCTGAAAAAGAGGCCAGTTCCAATGAACCGAGCGTAATCAGATGCTGGGTCATTTCTCACCTTCCCTATATGTACCTAACTTTTTAAACCCAGTAGGGATTGAGGATTCCATAGGAATCGAGTCATCTACCCCTTCTATTTTCTCCCCAGCCCATTTGGATGGCGACTCTTATTCTCAAGGCTTAAGCTCATGTTCTCTAAGGCCTAGAGCCTAACAGTGCTGACGTTACAAGAATCATTCTACCGGGAATGGGGGCAAAATTTTCCACTCACATTACCAAAAGATCTTCCCCTCACCAACCAAAATCTTTTATATTTAATGTTGTCAAACAGGAGTCACAGTACTTGCCTTAAAGTGTGGTCATGATTGATGTTTCGCAATGACATTAACTTGGGCACGACGCAACACTTAAATTGTATCTATTAGCTAGTTCAATGGTTAGTACACATGACAACAATCTGTTGGTTGAGGTCCCAACAACTCACTCTGCACCAACTTTATGAATATTGTGGTCGCAATTTCTCAATGCTGAAAATTCTTTAGAATTTTTCTTTCAGCATGGCAATTAGTGATTGGAAGGTCAACATCCTGCCAATTGCTTCTAGCCATATGAACTACACCAGTATGTCTCTCTGGATTCATAGTGACAGGATGAATTATGCATCGCAACATCGACAGCTACACTGAACGCGTACCTTTCTACCAAAATCTTAGCCAAGTGCATTTTGGTGCCTCGCAATCGAGCGATGACGGATGTGGTCATGAGATCTAAAGAGATATCACTCCTTTGGCCACTATCTCTTCTGTGTCTTAAGTTAATTTCCTCTTCTTGTGGACGTTTGTGTGTTGAAGGGCATGGTTGTGAAATTACTGTAGCGGTCTACCATGTTGACTACTAACCATTCTATGAGAAGATATTATTGGTTCACTTTGGCTTGCAATCACATGCATAAGGAAATAGTCATGCCATTTAGGTCTAATAGAGAACTTAAATTTTTCTAATTTCTAAGACTAAAACACTTGGTCCAAATATTTGTATACTTCAATTTGATTGCTAAAGATTAAAATAGAATTTATTGTCCAAGGTTTTGACAACAAGTTGGGTCGTGGTGAATGTCAAATCTAATATCAAAATACTATGAATATGTTATTCCACTCTATTCTTAATAAGTTTAGACTCTTATTAGAAACACACTTTCTAATCAATCCAAAATGCTTGACCAAGGGTTTAAATATTAAGAAGAACATAATCACTTTATCACAAAGAATGAATCTCATATATGGTGGACAATTGGACCCACTATATAACTTACTAAGGCCACTACAAGCCCATATATGGATACATGATAATGCGGCCGGGCCAAGCACTTCCCAGATGGACACCCATTCTGGTACTGACCCTGCACCAGCACGTTTGGGCCAAGCACTTCCTAGAAGGTCACCCCTCCTGGTACTGACCCTGCACCAGCACGCTTAACCGAAAAGAACGCTAACCATTTCTACCAAAAGCTTAAGCTGTCAGCAGAGGCACACTCATTTCCTTTATTTGGATCAAACATGGGCTCACCGCCACCTTTTGTCGAACCTGATCCACAACCCTCCAGACCCTCAGACATATCATTCCCTCCCTCTTTAAGGAGGTTCGTTCTCAAACCTGGAGCAGTGGGACCAGACCCGATAAATAGGCTCTGATACCAAATGATGCGGCCGGGCCAAGCACTTCCCGGGTGGACACCCATTCTGGTACTGACCCTGCACCAGCACGGCTGGGCCAAGCACTTCCCAGAAGGACACCCCTCCTGGTACTGACCCTGCACCAGCACGGCTAGGACAAGCACTTCCCAGAAGGTTACCCATCCTGGTACTGACCCTGCACTAGCACGCTTAATCGGAAAGAACGCTAACCATTTCTACCAAAAGCTTAAGCTGTCAACAGAGGCACACCTATTTCCTTTATTTGGATCAAACATGGGCTCACCGCCACCTTTTGTTGAACCTGATCCACAACCCTCCTGACCCTCGGACATATCACATGATTCCTTCTTATATGAAAGAAGCAAAGGGAAATTATATCATAGATTGGGTCAATATCTCCACATATAGACTCGGCCAATCACAAAGCATGATTTAAATTATAATATTAAAAAAATAATTTTAATTACTTTTTATTTTTAAATCATGTTTTGTGATTGGCTAGATTCATGAGTGGAGACATGGAACCGATCCATATTAAAATTTTCTGAGGAGCAAATTATAACAACTTATATGTGAATGAGGCGATTGTGTTACCTCAAGGTTTAAGGATTATATGTACTATTAGAAAGTGGACAATGCTTGTTGGTAAATGACGACGGATCTATGCTATCGCAATGTTACTGCAAGTGCACGAGTCGCTCAAGTAATAAAACAGTGAGTAAGATATCATTCCACTAGGGACAAGGTCAAATATTAGTGCAAATTTTAACTGTTATTTAGCGAATCAATAAAATGTGTGATGATTAAAATAAAAGACAAATTATCAATAAACTAAAGTGAAGAAAAATTGAATATTGTGCAACAAAAGTTGGTGATGAAAATATTATCTAGATATTAAATCCCCCTAGCCATGAGAAGTATTTATGAATATCAATTCAATTAAATCAAATAATAGAGCTGAATTGGCATTCTTCTAAATTAGATTAAAACCTCTCTCAAGTGAATTAATCCATAATCACTAAGTAGAATGCTAGAAATCTCTTCTCAAGCATAATTAAATAGATCTTGCAATAAGAACAAGGAACTTTAAACCAAAGGGTCTTGTAAGTCTATCTCTAGCACTCCAATCAAACCTCAATCCTAAAGAACATTCTGTTCATATCAAGCTTTCTCAAGTCAATAATATGAAAATTACAACCAATTAATAAGCATGCTATTATTAGTTGGAAATAAGAAATTAAGAATCAAAAGGATAAAACAACTCAATCAAATGATTTAATTTAATAAGAACTATTCAATCCATACAATAAAGCTAGGGTTCATCAATATCTAGATAGATAAAATGTTTGGCTCATGTTCATAACCAGAAAATGAAAATAGAGGAAATAAGTAAAAGAATTCAAACAATCCATAATGAACGATTTGTGTTTCTTCACTTCAATCCTCGGATCTTGGTTTAAATCTCACAGGAATTGGGTCTTCACCTTCACTCTTGGCTACCAAAAACTCTCTTTTTCTTGGGAGGTCGGCTCTGAAAAACTAAACTCTCTCTAATTCGTTCTTTAGCTCAGATTTTATAGCGCAGATATTTTTGCCTGACAAGCCCATAGACACGCCTGTGTCTGTGGGCTTGTCAACGGTGCTGTTTCAAACTTTAATGACATGGGCAGTGACACACCCATGTCCTTGGGCATGTTGTTGCTACTATAATGTTGAGTTAGGGACATAGTCAGGGACACGCCCGTGTCATTGGGCGTGTCACAGCTTCTATAAGTCAGGAGTAATGGCACATTCAGTGACATGCCCATGTCTCTGGGCGTGTCGAAGCTTCTGTAAAGTAGTTGAATGACACAGCCACGGACATGCCCATGTCACTGGGAGTGTCACTTGAAGAATCTGCCTAAAATAGCTTCTTCCCTTGTCTTTCATCCATGATTTCACCCTAAAATAACCTTAAGGTCCCAACGTGTCAAAAGTTCCTGGAATCAACCCTAATAAACACTTGAACAAATAAATTAAACTCAATTTGACAATAAATATATTAAGAAATAGGGAAAAAAATATCATTAATTATACACTTAGCAAATTCCCCCATACTTGAGTTTTACTTGTCCTCAAGCAAACCAAATCACTATAATAGGTAGAAATGAAAGACCCCTCTATATCTAAAGAAAACAAAAGTTTTTACAATACTTGAATTAGAAAACCCAACATTCTCAACTAAAAACTAAATCTCAAACATGGTAGTTTAATTAAGAAGTTTCAAAACAAAAATCTAATAGATCTAAAATTTAAAAGTTCAAAGTTAAAAGATTGAGCATAAAATTCCAAGAACTCAAAAGTCATGAACGAAGTAAGGAAGTAAGTTTTCTCTTAAGTTCTTTGACCCCTTCATAAAATGCATTGCGTGAAATATTAATTTTTTTTTTTCAAAAGGAGCCCGACTTGTTTTAATTGATACTAACTTTTTGACGTGAAAGTAAACATTTGTGATGCCGACCCCCAGTTACTCAGTTAGAATCATCATTCAAATGGCTACTAGAACTATTCATGATTCCAACTCATTTGTTTTAATTCAATAGTTAAAATCAGCGGAACAGGGATAAATTTTCAATTGGTTTAATTTATTTTTTTTATTTTATTTATAGCAAAGTGGTCAAGAACTTAAGATAATAAAGATATCATACTAAGTTTGACTCAAGTATCTAAAGAATTGGGCTATGCTAAAAAATGTAACTAAGGTTTTAACTTTAGATGTGCAACTCTCATCAATCAACTACCTAATTCAAACTATCACATTTAGTCTTTAGCAATCAATTAAGAAAACTGAGTCAACCTCAACAAGAGATTGTCATTCGTTAAATCAATCATTATTTTAATGAAAAGAGAAACCATTTTACTTCATATTATAATAGCAATCTAGTTTACTTGAATCCAAAAATAAAATCAAAGAAACTAATTGAGACAAATGCAACCAATGACAAAAAATGAAAATAAAAGCCAGGGATGTATGTCGATGGAGGTGGAGGTATGTCAAAAGTGGGAGCAAGAGGAACTGGATCAAAATCCGCAGGTGGAACAGGCTCAAAATCCGTGGGTGGCGCCTGTAGTTCCACCTCCTTTTTCCAATTCAACCATTTCAAAGTATCCATGCCCAACAGTTTGGGGAGCCCATACAAAGTCATCAGGAGGCATCCATCCAATACCCTTAAGCTGCAAGCGAGTCTCGTAACATACGTGCCACCGTGCAAGTTACCCGGTGCTCCTTTCTTGGACTGCTCATAGAAAAAATGAGTGATAGCATGAGCTACGTTGCACCGGATCGTATGAACCATGCAGTTCAAGAAGAACAGCTCCCTCAGGCTAACAACTCCCATACTATTAAGCCGAGCCATGATGGTGTGAACCAATAGATTATGCACTACTCGACAAGGGAAGGATTCAAAATTTAATGCCTTGGATACCTTCAGCTGATACTTGGCGGCATTCAGTGCAAATGTGCTCCAAACCCTAGAAGGAATGACATCGTACTCCATAAAGTCCACCTCGGAGTTAAGATACTCTACAGTCTGCACCTCCTCCACAGTAAATAAACCCAAATGTATGCCAAGTTCGTTGATGCTCATGTGAAATCGCTGACCGCCCAACCGAAATTTCATAGTCAGCTCGATGATGGAGATATTGTTTTTATCAAATTGAAAAGTGCAGAAGAACTCTAGGGTTAACTCTCTGTAGGAAGGCTCACTGATGGAGAAGAGTTGTTCCCATCTCGGCTAGTTGATCAATTCCCAGACCTCAGTCATTATGTTGGCTTGCTCCATGGCACCCCAATCCAAAACCCTAAGTGGCGACCAATCCTTGTTCCCTAATAGTTCAAACCATCTTCGCTCCTCCGCAGTTGAGAATTAAAGGCATTTGTGGCCGGCCATGAATTTCAAGATGGGATTGACAACAGGTCAACCTGAGCTACCTTCACCTCTAGCCCATTTAGTTGGTATTTTAGATGGTATTTGTTTGTGAGGACCCATGATATGCAAAACACACAAGAATAGCCTCAAAACAAAGTACACCAAACAATCCAAAAAGAGCAACAAAATATACCAACCCAACGAAACCAACAATATTAAGGCATTATCAAACAATAACAGCAATGGCACTAAACCAACGAGAGAACAATGAGTCAATTCTCAACAAGGGCAACCCCCTATTCATTCAATAATCAATTACTAAGCATCACCCCAATTCAATATCGCCATAGCCCAACGCAACAAAACATAAGATGTCGACTCATTATGCATAAACAATCAAAAACAGTGTGTCAATATACGCAACTCGATTCTAACCATAAAGTCAAAAACTTAATGAGTAAATCACAAAACATCCATAAAACTCAAATAAAACTCGAAAGCCCATAGTAAAAAGAATTCAAAATTACTAGAAACTAGCTATGGCAAATAAACAAATCAACAATAAAGTAGAATAAGGTCTCTAGAATCCAACTAAATAAAACAAAGCTAACAATCAATAGATCTCAAAGACTCTCCAAACAGCTCACAAGAATCTCCAAACAAATCGTAAGAAATTGCAAATAACAAAATAACATTTCAAAAGTTAAGAGTGTGTACCTCAATAGCATGAAAAAAAATATATGATAAAAGCGAGGGAAAATGGATGAAATCCTCTCCAAATTACAAAATGGGAGTCAAAATCTCCTCTAGGATTAATGGGTATGTGATTTCGAGTGTGAGAGTGTGAAAAAAATTGAGAGAAAATCAAAAAAAAGAGGGGAAGAGGAGAGAGGAAATTATGTTCAATTCAAAATCAGCACGACTTAAAAACACATGGACACGCCCATTGACACGGTCGTGTCTGTGGGCGTGTCATAACTACTGTTTCTGAACAAAATGACATGCTCAGTGACACAGGTGTGTCAGTGGGTGTGTTGTAGCTACTGTGGTGCCATCTAAATGATACATCCAGTGACATGGGAGTGTCACTGGCCATGTCCTAGCTACTGTCTCTTAAAATTAATGACACGCCCACTTACACGGGTGTGTCCCCAAATAGGCTCAAGTTACCCCTCAAAAGAAAATTTTCTCTACAAATTCAAATGAATTCAAGGCAAACACACCACCAACAAATGATAGAAGAATAAAAATAAATAAAACAACAGAATAAAATAAAAACTTGAAAATTAAAGAAACAAATATTAAAACAAATAAAATAGTGGGTTGCCCCCCCCCCCCCCCCCCCCCCACAGCACTTCTTTAATGTCGTATTAGTTGGACGTTTGGGATTGGCTCATCTTTAGTCTAGGAGGTATAAAACCTCCTTCAACTCACTCAAGTCCCCCCCCCCCCTAAATACAGTTTAAGCCTTTGCCCATTAACCTTAAAAGTCCCTTTCTTTGGGTGAGTAATTTCAATTGTCCCATAGGGAAAAACCTCTTTGACTGTAAAATGACCAGACCATCTTAATTTTAACTTATCTGAAAAAAGTCAAAGCCTGAAATTGTACAATAACACCTAATCGCCAACTTGAAACTCTTTCTATTCCTTAATGTGAGCATCATGCCATCTCTTAGTCCGCTCCTTATACATCCTTGCATTGTCATAAGCTTGTAATCTTCATTCATCCAGCTCATTGATCTACAATTTCCTCCTATCACCTGCACTAGCTAGATCAAGGTTAATCTGTTTTATAGCCCAAGAAGTATTATGTTCAATCTCCATAGGTAAGTGACAAGTCTTTCCATATACTAGCTTAAATGACATAGTATCTAATGGAGTTTTGAATGCAGTCCTAAAGGCCCATAGAGCATTGTCTAATTTCTCAGACCAATCCTTTTGGGATCGCTCTATAGTTTTTTCAATGATCCTTTTTATTTCTCTATTCGTTTTCTCAACTTGGCTACTAGTTTGGGGATGGTAAGGAGTAGAGAACCTATGTATAACACCTAGCCTTTTAAAAACTTTCTCAAGCTGAGTGTTACAAAAGTGAGTACCCCATATCACTTATGATCACTTTTGGTGTACCAAATCTTGAAAACAACTTTTTCAAAAACCTCATCACTACCCTGGTATCATTTATTGCTAAAGCTTGGGCTTCATGCCTTTTGGAAACATAGTCTATAGCTACAAGAATATATTTATTACCAAAAGAACTAGAAAATAGTCCCATAAAATCGATCCCCTATACATTAAAGACTTCGTACACTAGAATTCCATTTTGGGGCATCTCATCAAGAGAGGAGATGTTTCCAGTTCTCTGACAAAGATCACAATATTTCATAAAATCATAGCTATCCCTAAACAGTATGGGCCAATAAAATCCTGATTCTAGCACTTTTTAAACAGTCCTATTGGCTCCCATATGACCACCAGCTGGTCCAACATGACAATGATGAAGAATATTCAACGTTTCGGGCCATGCCACGCAACGCCGGATCATGTGGTCCTTATATAACCTGAACAAGAAAGGATCCTCCTAGAAGTAATATTTCAAGTCAGAAAAGAATTTCTTCTTCTCTTGATACGTCATATCTTTAGGGAGTTCCCTAGCAACCAAGTAATTAGCAAAATCTGCAAACCAAGGTACATCAAAAGTTGAAACACTTACCATAGTGTAAAGTTGCTCATCAAGGAAATAATCATCAATGTTTCCTTCTTCGAACTTCTCCAACGTTGGGTTCTCTAAGCTTGAAAGGTGATCTGCTGCCAGATTTTCAGCTCCCTTTTTATCTTGAATCTTCAAATCAAATTCCTACAATAACAAAACCTAACGAATTAGCCTAGGCTCTGCATCTGTTTTGGAAAATAAATCTCAAAGCTGAGTGGACGTAGACACAATCACTTCAGACAAGATCAGATATGATCTAAACTTGTCAAAAGCAAAAACCACAGCTAGAAGTTCTTTCTCTGTAGTTATGTAATTGCCCTGGGCTGCGTTCAACGTCTTGCTTGCATAATAAATGGGCTGACAATACTTCTCTTTGCGTTGACCCAAAACTTCCCCCACTGCAATATCACTTGCATCACACATTAGTTCGAATGATAAATTCCAATCAGGAGCTACCATGATTGGGGCATGGGTTAATTTCTCCTTAAGATTTCTGAAAGCTCTTAAACATTCTTCGTCAAACACAAAATCAACATCCTTCTCAAGGAGTCTTGTTAGAGGATGAGCTATCTTAGAAAAGTCACGTATAAACCTCCGATAGAAGCCTGCATGTCCCAAAAAGCTTCTGATAGCCTTGACTGATGTGGGGGGTGGCAGTTTTTCAATGGTTTCCACTTTAGCCCGGTCCACCTCAATACCCTTGCTTGAAATCTTATGTCCCAACACGATTCATTCTTGAACCATGAAATGACATTTTTTCCAATTAAGTACCAGGTTTATTTCCTCACATCTTATCAAGACCCTCTCAAGGTTTTCCAAACAACCTTCAAACGAGCTGCCATAAACCGAGAAATTATCCATGAACACCTCCATAATATCCTCAATGAGCTAATTGAAGATTTCCACCATGCACCGTTGAAAAGTTACAGGCACGTTGCATAATCCAAATGGCATCCTTTGATATGCGAATGTCCCATACGAGTAGGTGAATATAGTTTTCTCTTGGTTTTTCTGGGCAATAGAAATTTGGAAGTAGCCTGAAAGGCCATCCAAAAAGCAGTAATACTCATGCCCGGACAATCTCTCTAACATTTGATCAATGAAGGGCAAAGGAAAATGGTCCTTCCTAGTTGCATCATTCAACTTTCGGTAGTCAATGCAAACCCTCCAACCTGTAACTGTTCTTATTGGAATTAGCTCATTATTCTCATTAGGAACCACCATTGTCCCTCCTTTCTTTAGTACTACATGAATCGGACTCACCCAAGAGCTATCCGAAATTGGATATATAATTCCAACATCAAGTAGCTTGATCACTTCAGCTTTAACTACTTATTTCATCTTAGGGTTTAGTCTCCGTTATGGTTGCACCACTGGCTTGAACTCATCCTCCATCAGTATTTTGTGAGTGCAATAGGATGGACTAATGCCCTTGATGTCAACTATCTTCCAAGCTATAACCTACTTATGTTTTTGTAATAGCTCGATGAGTTTTACCTTCTGCTCAAAAGATAGGTAGGAACTTAAAATAATTGGCAATTTATTCTCCTCTCCCAGAAATCTATACTCAAGATGATCCGGAAGGATCTTGAGTTCTAAATTAGGTGGATCAATCACAGATGGTCGCGGCTTATGTTCTTTTGGCATTTCAATGGTTTCATATGCCCAACTCTCAAATGACTTGCATGCTTCAAGATAAGCAAGCTACTCCAATGCTTCTTGATCCTTAACATTATCTTGCAATAAACACAACTCAAGGGGATCCTTGGAAACAATGTTAGTAACACAATTTAATGTTTCATGATCAATGATATCATTACATGAATCCACCTCATTGAGTGTAAGTGGGTGCTTCATAGCATAATGTATATTAAAAATAACTTTCTCATTTTCCACTCTTAAGGTTAATGTGCCATCATGGACATCGATAAGGGCACAGGCTGTATTCAAAAATGGCCTACCAAGGATAAGTGAAACATTTGCATCCTCATCTACATCAATGACAACAAAATCATTTAGGAAAATGAAATCCCCGACTTTTACCAACACATCCTCTATAATACCACAAGGGTGAATTACTGACTTATCAGCAAGTTGAATGGTCATGAGTGTTGGTTTAGGTTCTCCGACACCTAACTCTTTAAATATCTTGTAGGGCATAACACTTATGCTAGCCCCCAAGTCAGCCAATGCACTTTGAACTTCAAGATTACCTATCAAACATGGAATAGTAAAACTACCAGGATCTTTTAATTTCTTAGGCAATCTCTTCTGCAAAATTGCTTACCTCTTTTTCGACAATTGCACCAAAGATACTTTCTCAAGTTTTCTTTTATTAGAAAGGATATCTTTCAAAAATTTATCGTATTTGGGCATCTACGATAAAGCTTCAGGAAATGGAATATTAATGTGCAGTTGTTTAAAGAGTTCAAGGAACTTACCGAGCTGAGCATCCATCTTGTCCTTGTTTAACCTTGCTGGATATGGCACTCGAGGTTGGTATTCCTTCTCTACTGGACTGGGTTCTTAAGTTTGATTTTCTTTTTCATTTCCCACTGCAGCCTTCCCTTCCGAAGCGACAGTAGAATTATCTTCTTTTGCTTTTTGTGTCTCAACCTCTTTTGCTTATCACTCCGCTTCTTTTTTAACTACACCACCCTTAAATTCCTTTCCACTCCTTAGAGTAATTGCCTTTAGTTGCTCCTTCGGGTTTGCCTCAATATTGATAGGTAACTCCCTTGTGGTCGTTCACTGAGTAACTTGGCAATTTACCCCACCTGATTTTCCAAATTGTGAATGGAGGCTTGCTAATTTCTAAGAGTAGTTTCTGTTGATTGAAATCTAGTTTCAAAGCTGCTATAAACTTCTCCATCATTTCCTCCAAATTGTTCTTTCTTGGAGGGATAGCTTGTTGATGTTGAGGCTGCTGAAATTCAGGAGGAGGCCTTGGATTATTTTGATTATTCTAGGAGAAATTAAGATGATTTCTCCACCCTGGATTATATGTGTTATTATAAGGGTTGTTCGCTGTTGCCTAGGCATGTTTCCAACATAATCCACCTACTCTTGTCTAGTAAACATATAGCCACTTTGGCAATCTTGACTTTGATGTCCACCCCCACACCATTCACAAGACATTACTTGCATTGATTTCCCTGAAGATGAAGCTAAAGAATCAAACTTTTTATTCATTGCTTCCAACTATGTTGTCAAAGCAACTACAGGATCCAATTGATGTGAACCAGTAACCCTTAATTTTCCTTATTCCCTTGGAGTTTGCCACTGATAATTGGTAAGGGCCATATCTTCAATCAAATCTCTTACTTGTTCAGGTGTTTTATTATTTATGGTACCTCCGCCAGCTGCATTGATGGACTGCTTACTTGCATAATTCATTCCATTGTAGAAAGTTTGAATTTGTAGCCATAGCGGAAGCCCATGGTGAGGACACCTTCTCAATAAATCTTTGAATCATTTCCAAGAATCATAAAGAGTTTCACCATCTAGCTGGAGAAAAGATGAAATATTATTCATCAACTTGGCAGTCTTGGATGGTGGAAAATATTTCTCTAAGAATTTTTCTACCAATTGACCCCATGTGGTTAAAGTGTTTGGGGGAAAAGATTTCAGCCATTTCTTCAGTCGATCTCTAAGCGTGAATGGGAACAACCTCAGCCTAATTGCATCTTCAGAGACATTCTGTATCTTGAATGTGTCATATATTTCTAGAAAAGTCTCAATATGTGCATTAGGATCTTCATCTGGGACCCCATCAAACTGACAAGTCTGCTGCACCATTTTAATTACATTTGTCTTTATCTCAAATTTATTTGCAGCAACTACCAGTCTCTGTATGCTTGAATCGGCCCCATTAAGAGTAGGCCTAGCAAATTCCTGCATTGTCCCTGGCTCATTTCCTGCCATCATTTCCAGTTCTTCTTCTGAGCTGAGATCTTCAAAGTTTGATTCCGTTTCTGCTAGAACTGCTTCCTATTCTTCCTTTCGCTTTCTCCTCAACATTTTCTCTAACTCTTGATCTAATTCAAGTAGTTGGGAAGAGCTAGCTCGGGTCATAAACAGAAAGAAGTACCTAGAATGACAATCACAAGCAAGAACTAATGTTAAAACAAATAAAATAAAAACTAAATCACTAGTCTTGATTATATTACTAATATTGAAAATTGTTGTCCCCGGCAGCGGGGCCAAAAACTTGATGACGGATCTATGCTATCGCAATGTTACCACAAGTGCATGGGTCGCTCAAGTAATAAAACAGTGAGTAAGATATCGTTCCACTGGGGACAAGGTTAAATATTAGTATAAATTTTAACTGTTATTTAGCGAATCAATAAAATGTGTGATGATTAAAATAAAAGACAAATTATCAATAAACTAAAGTGAAGAAAAATTGAATATTGTGCAACAAAAGTTGGTGATGAAAATACTATCCAGATATTGAATCTCCCTAGCCATGAGAAGTATTTATGAATATCAATTCAATTAAATCAAATAATAGAGCTGAATTGGCATTCTGATTAAAACCTCTCTCAAGTGAATTAATCCCTAATCACTAAGTAGAATGCTAGGAATTTCTTCTCAAGCATAATTAAATAGATCTTGCAATAAGAACAAAGAACTTTAAACCAAAGGGTCTTGTAAGTTTATCTCTAGCACTCCAATCAACCCTCAATCCTAATGAACATTTTGTTCATATCAAGCTTTCTAAAGTCAATAATATGAAAATTGCAACCAATTAATAAGCATGCTATTATCAATTATAAATAAGAAATTAAGAATCAAAAGGATAAAACAACTCAATCAAATGATTTAATTTAATAAGAACTATTCAATCCATACAATAAAGCTAGGGTTCATCAATATCTAAATAGATAAAATATTTAGCTCATGTTCATAACCAGAAAACTAAAACAGAGGAAATAAGTAAAAGAATTCAAACAATCCATAATGAAGGATTTGTGTTTCTTCACTTCAATCCTTGGATCTTGGTTTAAATCTCGCAGGAATTGGGTCTTCACCTTCACTCTTGGCTACCAAAAACTCTCTTTTTCTTGGGAGGTCGACTCTAAAAAACTAAACTCTCTCTAATTTGCTCTTTAGCTCAGATTTTATAGCCCAGATATTTTTGCCTGACACGCCAATAGACATGCCCGTGTCTGTGGGCGGTGCTGTTTCAAACTTTAATGACATGGGCAGTGACACGCCCATGACCTTGGGTATGTTGTTGCTACTGCAATGTTGAGTTAGGGACACGGTCAAGGACATGTCCATGTCATTGGGCATGTCACAGCTTCTATAAGTCAGGAGTAATGGCACGTTCAGTGACACGTCCATGTCTTTGGGCGTGTCAAAGCTTCTGTAAAGTAGTTGAATGACACAACCACGGACACGCCCATGTCACTGGGCATGTCACTTGAAGAATCTACCCAAAATAGCTTCATCCCTTGTCTTTCATTAGTGATTCCGGCCTAAATAACCTTAAGGCCCCAACATGTCAAAAGTTCCTGGAATCAACCTTAATAAACACTTGAATAAATAAATTAAACTCAATTTGACAATAAATATATTAAGAAATAGGGACAAAAATATCATCAATTATACACTTATCAGTAAACTATAAAATCCCAAGTTGACCTTGCCCAATACCACAATTCAACCACTTCACGAATAAAATCCATTTGTTTGTCCTAACACCACAATTCAAGTGGTTAATAACCCATTTTTGTTCCATAAGTACCTGTAGACCCTTAAGTTTGGCCTTGAATAAGTTCAGTCTAAATTAAAAGGGCGAAGTTAGGCCTAATCCAATCTTAAGAAGCTTAAATATGGTCTAATCTAATTTTAAAGGCTTGAATTTAGTTTGGACCAATTTTAAAAGCTTGAATTTAATCTAATCCAATTTGAAAAAGCCCAAAATAAGTTTGATTGGACTTATTTACCAAACCGAGCCAGTCCAGGGTTAAAAAGCCAACTCCATGATGAATTGGCCCAGCCAATTTGCCATTAGCCCTTAATTCTGGCTAGGTTCAATCTAATTGTGTTTAAATTCCAATGCAGATCGGATAAGCAGAGAGGTGTTTGAATTGGATAAGGATTAATGAACTGAAGTTACCCTAATTGCTGCTTATAAATACAGAACCAGAATCAGCAAAAGAGGCAGCCATGATCATCAATAAAACAATTGATATTACCAAAACAAAACAAAAAGGCATAAAGCAAAAAGAGCAAAGAGAGACAATAGCCCAAAACATCCATTGATCCTTGGATCATTGAAGCCGCAGCCAAGACTCGGTTTAATCTAGGTAGTAGCATCATCTGGCACCAACTTCTGTGGGGTTAAGATGATAAAACAAATCAAGTTTGGTTCAACGGATTAAACTAGGTGGAGCTAACAATGCAAGTCTGACTTCTTATTAACCAATTCAATTTGATTTTATAGATTATCTTCATTGTTAGCCCACCATGTTGCTAAAATGTAAATATAGTTTCGCACCTTATATACTGTGAACCATACAAACCTGTTTGCATGTTAGTTCCATAATTTAAACCTTAATTCATACATCTAGATCCTTTTTAAACATAAAACCTTAGTTTAGAAAAATCCTAATTTGCATTAACAAACCATAGTTTTCCATATAAAACCCTAATTCTAGGATTGAAATCCTTACCTTGCATGTAAAACCCTAATTCTATGATTGAAACCCTAACCTTGCATGTAAAATTATAAATTGCATAATTAATCTTAGCTTGTATATTAAACACTAATTTACCTTTTAAAAACCCTAGTTTACATTCTAAAATCCTAGTTTGCATGCTTTAATCTTAGTTTGTATATTTTGATCTTAGTTTGCATGTAAAAACCTAGCTTAGGTTAGAAAACCCTAGTTTGTATGAACAAACCCTAATTTTGCATATTTACATCTAAAATCCTAATTTTGCATGTTTGCATCTTAAACCCTAATTTTGCATGTTTTAGCCCTATTTTATGATTCAAAACCCTAATTTACAAAATTAAACCATAATCTTGTGATTGAAACCTTAATTTTGTCAATTTAGTTCTATTTGTTATTATATGCAATCTTATTTATTATTATGTTTTTTATGATGGGTGATGAGCTTTAATTTTATTGCTTATAATGGATGATTGAGTTGTGCTTGTTTATCGTTGTTTGGATTTTAAGGATGCAAAAAGCATGTTTTCACTTCGCGGATGCCTCATTTATTGTGATTATTTATTTTAAGGATTTTGGACTATTGTAAATGACATATTTTCACTAATTTATGGGTGTTTTATTTTATTTATTTGTATGGATATTAGGATATTATAAAGGCATGTTTTCATATTTGTATGGGTATCCATTTTATTTATTTATTTGTTTGCTTAATTTATAATATGATGATTATTTATTTTTCACAATTGCATGTAATATGAATTTTATTATAATAATATAAGAATTCAATAATATTTAGACCTGAAAAGAAGGTCAATTTTAATAAACCGGGAGTTATAAGGATGTTGGATCACTTCTCACCTTCCCCATACATACTCAATTTTCCGAACCTAAGTAGGAGTTAGGGATTCTTCAGGAATTGAGTCATCCACCTCTTTCTATCTTTTCGACCCATCCGGGTGGCGATTCCAAATTCTCCAAGTTTAGGCTCGTATTTATTAAGGTCTAAAGCCTAATAATGTCGAAGTTGTATGGGAGTAGGAGTGAAACTCCCCACTCACAGTACCATACTGAATGACAATATAAATAGAAGGGCCAATCTTATTAACTAGTGCAGCCCAAACAAAACCAACGACTGTGAACTATATATTAAGTAATGGGTTATTTACAAAAAAAAAACCTAAAAACTAATTTTGTTTTCAATTTTTACGAAATATAAACAAAAATTTCAATTTTACGGTTTGTGTATCTTTTTCTTACAAAATTACGGCAAATAAAATGGAGGTGGACCCAGACATATACTTGTTAATATTTTATGTACAACATACACAAATGTGGATCAATATTTCTCATTTATTAATATTTTAAAATTTTTATATAATTAAAAATATAATTTATGCCAAATAATTTTAAATTATATTTTATATACATACTTTTATATTTTTTATATTTTTTTTAAATAAATTTAACATATACTATAAAAATAATTTAAAAATAATTTTCTTAATATATAATATAATTCACACTTTTATACAAATATGTCTAGTTACATATAACATATGCACACATATACGCACATATATCACACTTTTATATATTTCATTTAATATGTGTTAATTAATTTATGTTATATTTTATGTTATTTAATTTGAAATTATACACAAAAGATTTTTTTTTTAAATATGGTGGATTTTGACATTTAAAACACACGAAATCTATAAATTATAAAAATGTCATTTTATAACATATACTGATATATATCAACATATGTCGATATATACTAATATATACTGTCATTATTTTGTTAATTTTAAATTATATTACTTTTAGACAAAAAAAAATTTAAATGCGATGGATATATAACATATACCGACATATATATAACATATATATATATAATATAAACTGATATATACTAACTTATATCCACATATATCAACATATACCACTTATAATATTATTATTTATTTAAAGTATATGCAATATATCTCAAAATATACCCATATATATAACATATATTATTATTATTATTATTTACAACATATATCCATATATATCTAATTATATGTAACATATACTAATATATATTATTATTTTTTGATATATTTATTTATATGTAATATATACCCCCATATATTGGTTATTTTTTAGTTAAATTATATGTAACATATATCAAAATATACCCATTATATCCATATATATATAACATATATTGTTATTCTTTTGCAATATATATAACATATATTATATCTAGTTATATGTAATGTATACCAGCATATATTATTATTCTATTGCAACATATATCCACACATATCTAGTTATATACAACATATGCCAACATATATTATTATTTTTTTCGATGTATTTAATTATATATAAAATAGTTATATACTGACATATATTTATATATATCTACATATACTCATATATACCAACATATACTCACATATATTGTTATTTTTTAGTGAAAGAATATATAATATATACCGATATATATCTATATATATATGTAATATACATATATATATATATATCTAGTTATATGTAACATAAATTCACATATAAATAAAATATAAAATAGCTATATATCCACACATATTTATATATACCGATATATACTCGCATATATTATTATTCTTTAGTTAAAATATATGTAACATATACTGACATATACTTATATATATGTAACATATAATATTATTATTTTGTAACATATATCATGCATATGTAACATATACCAACATATATTACGTAATATTGTCATATGTCATATGTTGTTATATATTATATATAACTACATAAAACTAAATATATATCTTATTACATGTAACATATACATACACTATTATTCTTTTCGATATATCTAATTATATGTAATATATAGAAAAATATAACTAAATATATAGAAAAATTACTGTTATTTTTTAAAAAATTCATTACATATATCTAGTTACACATAATATATACTCATATATACCAAAATATAATTATATCAATATATATCCACGTATAAATGCATATATTGTTATTCTTTAGATGAAATGAATCTTTGTTAATAGTTTATATATTGTCAAAAATTATAAATACGTAACAATAAATTCTAATTTACCAACACTAAATTTTTTTATAAAACTGTTGTAAATTTAAATTTTTGTTTAAATATAATTAATCAATAATTTTTATTACAAAAAATATATTTTTCTTTATCTTTTTACGCTCATAAAAACGATAAGATAAATGAAATAGTGAAAATATATTATTAAAATAAATGATGACAGTCATTTATAAATTTTAGTTCACTAAAAATTATATCAAATCTCAGAATTAACTTTTAAGAAATATTTAATTAAAATTTTTATCAAAGTACATATAATCAATCAGAAAAAAAAAATAAATAACAAAAAATAAAGTATATTGTAACCAATAAAGATTAAAACCAAATAATTAATAGTGAAAGCCCATTAATATTTAAAGAATTAAAGTATAATTTGCCAGTTGAGCAAATATATGCATGTATGGTATAATTGGCCAAAAAAGTCAAACTTTGAATTCAAACAATATAATACATATATTATAGGCATCGTATTTTTTAAAAAATAAAAAATAAAAAAAGGCTAAAGTTGAAAAGAAGAGTAGTTAAAAATAAAAAGAAAAAGTAAAAATAGTAAAAATAAAAATAGAATTTAAAATGTAGTATACTATGTAATTTTCTCTTAATTAATTGTATAAGATAGAGTTGTCACTCGATTCTTTATATTGAGAAAAACTCATCTAACAATAGATGAAAATCGTAGTAAGCATCGTAGATAAATAAAAAAATCATGAATAAAAGAAAAAAATCATGAATAAAAGAAAAAAAAAACTTTTTTTTTTGCCATTAAGGGATTTAATGTTACAAATGATGTACTAGTATTATTGGAGAGCATGCTACACTAACAATAATAATTAATTTAGTCCTTCACTTTTTTTATTTTTTTAATTAAAAGATTATTTTATACTATATTAAAGCATTAACAACAACAACAACAACACAATAGCAAAGCCTTAATCTTTAGTTAATTAGGGTCAGCTATATAGATTTTTTTTTACTTGATTTAATTTAAGGCTACCTCTTCTGAAAAATTTAAAACAGCAAGATCTTTTTGTATCACTTTTGTCCAAGTTAATTTTGGTCTACTCATACCTCTCTTAAGTATTTCTACTTTAATTAGCTCAACTTTCCTAATCGGTGCATCCCTAGGTCTACGTTTCACATAGTCAAACCATCTCAATTTATGCTCCCTTATCTTATCTTCGATAGACGCTATCCCTACTTTTTCTCTAATGCTCTCATTCTTGATTTTATCCATTCTAGTGTGTCCACATATTCATCTCATCATTTTCATCTCTACAACATGCATCTTACTCACGTGTTGTCCTTTCATAGCCTAACACTCACTACCATACATCATCACAGGCCGTATGACAGTACGATACAATTTTTCTTTAATTTGACTAACATTTTTCAGTCACATAACACTCTTGTGACACTCCTCTACTTTATCCAACCAGTTTTAATCATATGACTTACATCTTCTTCACAACCACCATCCGCTTGAATAATAGAACCATGATATTTAAAATGAGTACTATGAGGTACTGCTACTCCGTCTAAAATAACTTTGCTTCCTTCTATAGTCGCGTTATTAAATATACAATGCATATACTCAGTCAAAGTTTTACTAAGCTTAAAACACTTTGATTCCAAAGTACTTCTCCATAACTTCAACTTTTGACTTATACCTGCTTTAGTCTCATCTATCAACACAATATCATCTGTAAACATCATACACTAAGGAATATCATTTTATATATGCCTTGTTAGCTCATCCATGACCAAGGCAAATAGATAAGGGTTCAAAGCAGAACCTTTATGTAATCCAATAGAAATAGAAAAATTCTTAGTATCCCCTCCAACAGTACAGACACTAATGATAGCTCCATCATACATATCCTTCAAGCCTTGAATATATCTTATAGAAATCTCTCTACGCTCTAGGGTCCACCATAAAATTTCTCTAGAAACTCTATCATACGCCTTCTCCAAGTCAATGAAAATCATATATAAATCCTTCTTCATCTCTTTATACTTTTTCATCACATCTCTAATAAGGAAGATAGCTTTCATAGTAGATCGTCCAAGCATAAAATCAAACTGGTTTGAGGAGATACAAATATCTAAACATAAACGGTGTTCTACAACTCTCTTCTATAATTTCATGGTGTGGCTCATAAGCTTAATACCTCTGTAATTTGATCAATTTTGAATATCTCCTTTATTCTTAAAAATAGGTATCAGACTGCTTTGTCTCCATTCATTAGGCCTTTTCTTTGTACTTAAGATCTAATTAAACAAAGTCATAAACCACACAACTCCTGTATCTCCCAAACTTTTTCAAATCTCAATGGGCATTCCATCCGGTCCACATGCTTTATAGATTTTCATTCTCTTCAAAGCTTCCTTTACTTCGGAAAACCTAATCCGTCTAGTATACTTTACATTTTTCTCGGCTATGTCATCCAAACTCTCAATGATTTTATTACAGTTACCATTAAGAAGCTCCTCAAAATAACTTCTTCATCTTTCCTTGATATCTTATTCTTGAACTAAGACTCTATTCTTTTCATCCTTAATGCACTTAACTTAGTTCAAATCTCGACATTTTTTTTTCTTATCTTAGCCAATTTATAAATAGCTTTTTCTCCTTCCTTTGTTCCAAGTTTTTCATACAAACTCTCTAGAGATTATGTTCTTGCTTGCCTAACTGTCTTTTTAACATCCTTTTTTGCTTGTTTGTAATGCTCAAATGCCTCATTGTCACTGCACTTTGACAAACTCTTATACCATTTCCTTTTATTTTTTACTTTTTTTTTTGCACTTCTTCACTTTACCACCAAGACTCCTTCAAGAGATGTCTACATCCTTTAGACTCTCCTAGTACCTTTTTAGCTACTCCTTTAATTATTATAGATATGTTCACCCACAAATCATTTGCTGACATATTCATATCCATCTCCCAACCTCCGGCTTTAACCAACTCATCCTTAAACATCAACTGTTTTATACCTTTTAAAGTTCACCACCTAATCATAGGAACTTCGTTTCTCCTAGGCCTACTAGTCCAACTCTTAATCTTGATATCCAACACCACTAACCTATATTGAGTAGTCAATGTTTCACTAGGAATAATCTTGTAATCCTTACATCTATTTCAATTAGTTTTTCTTGTGAGTATGAAATCAATCTAACTTCTATTTTGTCCATTTTTAAATGTTACTAGATGTGATTTACTCTTTATAAAATATGTGTTTGCCATAATCAAACCGTAAGCTATAGCAAAATCAAGTATATTCTTGCCTTCTTCATTTCTAATTTCAAAACCAAAACCTCCATGTACATCCTCAAAACATACTTTATTTTTTCCTACATGTCCATTTAAGTCTCCTCCTATAAAAATATTCTCGATCTCTTGTATAAGCTCATCCATATCCTACCAAAATTTTTGCTTGTTGTCCCCATCTAATCCAACTTGAGGAGTATAAGCACCAACTATATTAATAGTCTTATTTTATAGCACAAGTTTTACTGAAATAATCATATCACCTACTCTTTTTGTCGCTATAACCATTTTCTTTAGATTTCGGTCTAAAATCATACCGATATTATTCTTATTTTTATAAATTTCTATAAATCACAACTTATACCATGTGTTCTCGACTTCTTTACTCTTTAGATAATGCCCAAGCATATAAATATTTTATGAAATGCCTAAGCACAATGAAATAAAAAATTTTAAAGAATAATTTAATTCTTTTTTTTTTGAAAAAGGAGAAATCTAAATAATAGTATATCAATTACTTGGGATAATGAATAGTACAAATTCTCACTTCCATTCTGTAGCGTTGTTCTTCAATATATTTATAATTTCAATAAAACTTAAAAATTAACCAATAATTATTTTTATAGAAAAATTATTCAATAACTTAATTTTGAATTAAAATTAAAAATAGGTATTCGTTATGAATAATTATTCAATTTTCATCATGTTTGTGTCCTAATCTATGAACTGAATAAGGTGAAAAAAATTTAAGGCAAATAGATTCATGTGTTTTTAGATATACATGGATTACCATAATGAACTCGATGATAATCAAAAATATTTTTTTTAGTGGAGCAAAGAAGAATTAAGTTTGGAGCATATATCAAAACACTGAATTTAGCTTAAAAGCCTCTTGCTCATGTGTCAATTATAAATGATAAAGGCAAAGTTTGGAAAAGAAAATTTGTTGGTTGAAGACGACATTAACAAAGTTAAAAAAAAAAAAAAGCAGAGAAAGAAAATCAAATGAAATTTGACTGATTTGAGTTGAAAAAGATGAAATGACACCAAAGGAAAAGGAAACCAATAGATGAAAAAAAACTAAAAAAAAAAAGTCAAGAAAAAAAAAAACGATAATTGCAGTAAAGTATTGATATCAAATTACCAAGGGTAAAAATATTGAAATATACTACAAAACTGTTTAACATTAGGCAAATGTGCAGGTAAGTTTATTCTCCAAATATATAATTTTAGTGTATAGTAGTTAACTCTTCAAAATTTGTTACAATCTAATGCATTTAAGTTTTTCTATTATTTAAAAATTCTTTAAATAAATTATTAAAATTTGAATTCTCAATCTTTATATTAAAAACATTTATCAAAATTTAGACATATTTTTAGAATATGAAGCATAAACTTAATTAACTTTTTAAACCTTAAGTAGAGAATTTGAATCCAATTATATTTTTTAAATTATACACATACTTATAATTTAATTAATATTTGGAACATATTAATTATTAGACTAATAACTCAATTAAATTATATTTTTTAATAGTAAGATAGTATCATAGGTCAATTGTAGCGTGCTATACTATAAGAGAATATTTGACTTAACTTATAAACTGATTAAGCCAGCTTTTATAGGTACTAAAAGTCAACATATCTTTTTTAATAATTTTAAGTACTAAATAAGTTAATGTGTTTGTTTAAATAATTTTATAAGTTTATAAGTCTAATTTATAAGTTTAAAAATATAAATTGGGCGATCATTTTATTATTTTAATGCTTATAACTATTTATCTTATAAGTTAGTTTGACTAAATAATTTATTATTATTTTATTTATTTTAATAAGTACACTTAATAATATAATTCTATATCATTTTTAGTCAATTTAACAGTATAAAGTGCTTATAAAAATTATTTTTTACTGAACATATTAGGTGCATAATAATTACTTATAAGTATTTAAAACACATATATAACTGCTTAAAATTTTAAATATTTATAAACTCATATTAACTTATAAAAATATAATTACTCAAATTTTTTAATACTTATAAACCCATATTAACTTATAAAAACTTGATGATTATGAGTTATTTTTTTTAAGCTAAGCTAAACACCCTCTAAAATAACCCATCGTATAATAAAAGAAAGACTATTCATTATGGCACTAGGAAGTTTATAAATGAGGAAAAAATCTCATTTATGATTTTGATCAATAAAAAGGGAAGCAAACTCTCTTAACAGTCTAACCAGTCACGCTTAATTTTGAAATTTTTATAAAAATGCCAAGAAAAAAAATTCAAATTATCATATTTCTAAAAATATGTTTAGATTTATAAGAATTTTTTATTAATTTTTTAAAATACTATATTTATATTATTTATTATGAGTTTATTATAAATTTATTATGAGTTTATTAATGTATATATTTTGTTATGAATTTATTATAGATTTATTATAAAATGACTAAAAAATTCTGATAAAAATGAAAAAAATTATGAAAAATGGTAGATGGGATAATTTCTTCTTTAATTTTATATTTATCAATCTAATAAACTATAATTTCTTTGGGTTTTAATTTAATTAAGGATTTATTTGGTTACAAATATGAATGATAAATTATTAGGAGTTCGCAACTAGAGATTTGAAATTCTAAAAAGTTCAAACACCAAATACTAGTTAAATATTAGTTCCCAACTATTTTTTCTCATATATTTTTAATAAGAATTATCTACTATTTTGATCTAGCTTAAAAGTAAAATGAAAAAGCAATATTAATTATTATAAAATTAAAATTAATTTTTTATGGCATTCTTTTTTCATGTTAAGCGAAATTCATAGATTTATTAAGGGGTCTTTAATTGTGAGAAATATCTTTTATTTGTATTTTCTAATTTTCTTTTTTCTTTTTTCTTTTTCTTTTCTAATTATTTTAAATAAATAATATATTTATCTAATCTTGTTTTGTAATTTTTATTTTTTATAATATTTAAACAACTTTCTTTTCAAATACTTTTATATAAGAATATAATTATATAAAAAAATTCATAATCTAAATAATTTACATTTTTTAATTTAAAAATAAAATTATAATTAAATAATATTTTTAAAATAAAATAAAAAAATTTAAAAAAATCAATTTAAAAATATTCTCAAACTTCTATGTATAGCATTAACAAATAAAATAAATCGATTAATCCAAATAAAAAAAATATTTTAAAGTGAGAAGAATAGAACTATAAAAAAAATATAAATAGAAAAGCAATTTGAATCAAAATGGAAAATAAAATATAAGCTAGGTAATAACTATGGAAAACTATTTTTTATATTCTTCAAATAGAAATAAACAACTTTTCATTTTTTTCATTTTTTTGGGAAAATTTTTCTTAAAAAAAATATGACTTATTTTTCACAAGCAAATAGCTCTTTACATATTTTTTATTTTTTTGTTCATTTTCAAGTAAATAAAAAATTATGAAATTTTTAATTTAAATTAAAGATATAAAATATAAAATATTGTATCGAAAAATAATTTTAATATGTAAAGTATATCTATTTTTAAAATGTAAAGTATAAATATTTTTCTTTTATTTAAAAAAATAAAAAGAAAAATGTTTTTTCTTATAGATTGTGACTTGATGAGGCAATCATTAACAGAAAAAAATAGATAATAATTTATATAATTTATTTTTTTATTTAATAAAAAGTAAAGATTATTATATTATGATTTACGATAGAAAAATGTCTTAACATATTTTTTATAATTCACCCTAAATATTTACTGTCCAAAAATGCTAAAAGTTTGAATTACTTATTCGCACCAAATTTATAAATAAATTATTATCATACAATAAATATAATATTTAGAAAAAAAAAAAGAAGAAAGGAAGAAAAATAAAAAGAAAGAAATAAAGGAAAGGAAACAGAAGGCAGTCGCTCCATCTCTTTTCTCTTTTTCACCAGTTCGTCAGCCACCAAATGGGGAGGTTTAGCAAAAACAGTAATCCAAATTATCAGATTAAAATTAAAATTATGACTATAATGCACAGAATTTAAAATCCATGTTATCCTTTTTTTTAAAATTTTTAATTTTTCTCAATCTTATTTATATTCTCTCTTTTTCTCTCCATTTTCACTTCTTTCTCACTCAGCCATACACTGGCCTACCTCCATTTTTATATCTTTTATTATTACTAATTTTATGATATAATCCCTCTCTCTCTCTCTCTCTCTCTCTCTCTCTCTCTCTCGACTTGCATGGTTAAAGCGCTTTCTCTCTCTTCTCTGTACTTGACAACTGGAAAAATCAGATAGATCATACAGTTTTTGCTGGATTTTCCCTCACTTTCTCGCCACCCAAACAATACATTTTTCCAGCTCCAAAATCTCGGGAAATTTTACTTTGGTACCTTTTTTTTTATTTTTTTTGTCACTGTGCAGTTCAACAGCTGTCAATTGATTAGCTTGCTTTGCTGCGTATTTCAATTAGCTGTCAAATTGAACTAGTGCGACTTGAAGAGGAACCGAAGCTGGAAGTCAGTTAGGGTTCGAAATGTTATTGAATGTGTTGATTGTGAATACAATGGTTTAGTTTTCTTGAAAATGGTGAGTAGATTATTGTTTTTCTCCTGATGTCGCGGACTGATAGAATGGCCTCGGATCTTAGTAGGACTGGCCCAGTTGAAAGAAACATCGAACAGGTATATATTATTTGCTGTTATGGGCAAATGTTGTTTTACATTTCTTTTGAGTTATTGAATGATTTCTGTGCTACAGTTAGCTAATTTAAATACTTGGGAATTTCTGATTTTCATTTTGGTAAGATATATTTGAGTATTGTAAATTAGACTTCTTGTTAGATGAATTGAAATGTAATTTAACTACTTGTTGTGGAAATAGTATGGCTAGTGTTCTTTGCACTGAAGTTGATAGGTATTGCTCAATTTAGAAATACAAATTATGCGAGGATAGGATTTCTGAAGTATGGATTAATTGCTGCAAATGACCTTTGGCTATATTGGGATTTTCCTTTTTCGTTTTTTTTGTTGGATTGTTGGTAGGAATTGCTATCTGGGTAATGGTTAGATAAGGTTCCATGCTTTGCCTTATGCTTTGGTTTGAATGACTTTGTTCTAAATAGCTTAGCTAGAGTTATCTGTTTTATATAACAAACTACAAAACCTGATGACATAATTCAGTATCTGTTGGTTTGTGAAAAGAAAAATGGGAAAAAAAAAGCCATGGTGACAGGATATACAAGAAGAATAATGGTAGCAAAAAAAAAAAAGATAAGTAGAATAAGTAGAACAAGGTGAAACTGGGTTAGCCTTTATCCTAGCTACCCTCTTTATTGTTATACGATACCGCTCCTGGGGAAGAACTGATAAATGTTGATCATATGGTTAAATTTCATTGGCTGGAAGCGAGATATTACTTTAGAGCTGTAAACAAGTACTTTTGCAATTAGATTTTGATAGAAGATTAAAAGGGCTAGAAAATTGTTGGTGTAGTGGGAAATTATTGCCAAAATCAGGAAGTGATTAAGTATTGTTGAGGAGGATATTAAGTATGGGGCACAAAAGTTAAAGGCAGAAAGTAGGAGGAGAATATTGCGTGTCAACAGATGTTTGCTTCATAAAAACAATGGAGAAGGTAAGGGAAAAAAAAAGATGATGGATAATGCAACTGTGCTAGATGGAATAAAAGATTGTCAACATTAAAGGAATTCAAGAATTGGCTCAGCTCCATTCTCATCCATTGATCCCATTCCCTTGTTTCAATTTTCAGAATACTGAAATAATCAGACCAAATATGAAATGGATCCATTTCTTGATGTAGCTGAATTTATGTTCCTTGATACTACATGATGAACCATTTTTTCAAGGGTAGCAAACTCTTAACAAAAGGCATCAACAGGCAATGAAGGACAAGGGAGTAGAACTCTCACAATATTTTTATTTTTATGTGCTATCATTTATATTATGTGTAACATTGATGGTGGAAAAAGTCACCATGTATAATATTGATAGGAGTTCAAATGAGAATTGGAAATATGCATTCCTCCCATGAGTCTAGAGAGGCTGTTGTCGAACATACAATATCTGTGACTTTCCTTACAAATCTGTTGCACGAAAAATTGTATAGCTACATTGTTTTAGTTTGACATGTTCATATGGTTTCTGTGGGTTTATCTCACTTTTCTCTCAAATGAAAGCTTAACCTCTCAAGTCAAATTTCTGAAATATGAAATAATGATGATAGCCTAAATTTTGAAATCTGGATGGAAAATGGGTGTATTAGTGGAGTGTTGTCCTCTCTTCCCCCTAGTGCATTCTAATTATTCGTGAATCTTGGTCTTTAATCAACTGTTACAGCAAGTACTATATTAGAAAGTTATTTGTAGAGCCAGGCAATGTAGCATCGTAGGATTTCGATATCGAAACATGCCGTGGTGAAGTAATAAGGCATAATACATACATGGTCCTTCTTTTCTTTTTGGAGCCCAACAAGGCAACACCCTGAAATATTGTCTTGAACCTGATTTAGGATTAACAAGAGTAGTTAGGGGGATTAAAAGAGTTACCGTCATGGAGACATCCATTATTTTCTTGATAATCAGAGTCTTAGATCACTCAAATCCTGAATGTAGTAGTCTACATGAGTTCTCTTAGCCACTGAAAGAGACAAGATGGATGGAATATCTTCAAATGAGCACTTCATCTTCATCTTCATTTATAATTCTGCTAGTTTCATATTTTAGTTTTTAAACTATAAATTAATTCACCACCAGCAGATGTGCTGAACATGCTTAAGTTAGGTTGTTGGATGATATTTACAACAGGCCATCACTGCTCTAAAGAAGGGGGCTTACTTGCTCAAGTATGGAAGAAGAGGAAAGCCCAAGTTTTGTCCTTTCCGTCTTTCCAATGTAAGTTTTCTCCAAGTTTTGCATTCTTTTATACCCTTTCCTTTTTTTTTCTCCAAATTGTCTTTGCTTTTGTTTGATATTTAACTCAATGAGAAGTAAACTTTTGTTTTATTTTCATTTAATTGTTGTTATTGAGATAAATGATATGAATAAATTGTGACTTATTTTTTGTATCCAGTCGAATTTTTAGAGTAATTTTGTTTCTTTATTTTTTTGGTGAGCCCATTGAATAGCGAATTAGTGTTTCCATAGAAGGTGCCGGTGCATGTCTTTGTTTTTCAATTTTATTTTATGTTGTTTTGTTTAGTGTATGAAGTATTTGCTAGTGGATATTCATTTGTGTAATCTTCAATACAGAATTTTCCATTTTTAGCTTGTCGTTCAATTAGACTCTTCCTGTTAGAAGGTCTAAGTGGCAATTTATTTATTTTTATTTTGCTTTCAGGATGAGTCAGTTTTGATATGGTTCTCAGGGAAAGAGGAAAAACATCTTAGGCTAAGCCATGTATCTAGAATCATATCCGGGCAACGCACTGTAAGTGTATTTACTATGAAAGTGACATGCTTGTATATGGTAACTCACCCTTGAATTGACAATGTCAATATGGTGCAATTATGCATCTACAACTTGTGACAATTTTACCATTTCTGGCGCTCTCTATTCTTCTGAATCTCTTTAATGGCACTCATAGCACATTGTTGGTATTGGAGCTCATATGTTTGATTGCATGGATAAGTAAATTTGACATTGTGATTAGAATCATAGTCTAAATTTTATCTCAGTTGAACTAGAGCTGGCTAAAATGGTTAACTGATTATAATTCACATCTTACATAAATGTACTAATAATCTCTACAGTATGAATTCCTATTTACTATCAGTTATAAAGAAAAAAGAAAAAGAAAGTTGATTACAACTTCAAGCTGATATTCTTTATTATTCAAGTAGGAATTGGTTATTACATGGTGTTGGTCCTGTGGAATAGGGGTCTTGAAAAGGTGATTGGTACTTGCTCTAACCTGGAGTGTATTTTACTTAACATAAAATTCTTACATTTTAGGTATTTTCAGTTTGTCAAAATTTAATTTCAATAGGAAAAAAATTTCACTATGTTTTTGCCACTAGTGCACATAATCATCCTCAATTTTCTTGTTAGTCCACTGCTATCAGGAAATCATGAAAATCACTTCTCAAATTTCATGGCGACACTAATTCTATAGTAATTTGTGTGTGACTATTTGCTCTGATAACATAATGTTCCTACGCTTCATATGTCATATGAAGTATTTTGTAGTATAAGTCTTCTTCTTCTCTTGGTGCATACTGATCAAACGTTGACTTACTTTTCCAGCCAATATTTCAACGGTATCCACGGCCTGAGAAGGAGTACCAGTCTTTTTCTCTTATATATAATGACAGGTCACTGGATTTGGTAAGAATGCCCTTTTTGTAACCATTACTTTCAATATTTAAAATATATTTGTACTTTGGTGTACATATTCATTCATTTGATTGTTGCCATGATTTTTCCTGCTATGGCTTTTTTCCCTGCATGTGTTTTAAAGTTTATCATTGATGGTCTAATCATTCTTTACTAGATCTGCAAAGATAAAGATGAAGCTGAGGTGTGGTTTAGTGGTTTAAAAGCATTAATTTCACGTAGTCATCACAGAAATTGGAGAACAGAATCAAGGAGTGATGGAATTCCATCTGAAGCAAATAGCCCTAGGACATACACGCGTAGAAGTTCGCCTTTGAATTCTCCATTTGGTAGTAATGAAAGTTTGCAGAAGGTATGATTCTCTTCAGTATCTGTCGTCTTCCTCCACTGAATTGGTTGATAAATTGAGGATAAGGGTTTTTCTTTGCTTTAAATTTAGGATGGAGATCACCTTCGACTTCAGAGTCCATATGAAAGCCCCCCAAAAAATGGTCTGGATAAGGCATTTTCAGATGTAATATTATATGCTGTTCCTCCCAATGGATTTTTTCCTCCAGATTCTGCTAGTGGTTCTGTACATTCTTTGTCATCTGGAGGCTCAGATAGTGTACATGGTCATATGAAGGCAATGGTGATGGATGCCTTTCGGGTTAGCTTATCTAGTGCTGTTAGCTCATCAAGCCAGGGTTCTGGTCATGATGATGGTGATGCATTGGGAGATGTATTCATTTGGGGGGAAGGGACAGGGGATGGTGTTGTAGGAGGTGGAACTCATAGAGTTGGAAGTGGTTTTGGTGTAAAAATGGATTCATTATTGCCTAAAGCCTTAGAATCTACTGTAGTACTTGATGTTCAGAATATTGGCTGTGGCGGACGACATGCGGCCTTAGTTACTAAGCAAGGAGAGATTTTCTCTTGGGGGGAGGAATTGGGAGGCAGACTTGGGCATGGTGTAGACTCTGTTGTTATGCATCCAAAGCTTATTGATGCCCTCAGTAATATAAACATTGAGCTTGTGGCATGTGGCGAGTACCATACATGTGCTGTAACACTTTCTGGTGATTTGTACACATGGGGTGATGGCACTTACAATTTAGGTCTTCTTGGACATGGGAACGAAGTAAGCCATTGGGTCCCAAAAAGAGTGAATGGGCCCTTGGAAGGCATACATGTCTCATATATCTCATGTGGACCTTGGCATACAGCAGTTGTAACTTCATCCGGGCAATTGTTTACTTTTGGTGATGGCACATTTGGTGTTCTAGGTCATGGAGATCGGCACAGTGTTTCATTACCAAGGGAAGTGGAATCCCTTAAAGGTCTCCGCACAGTACGAGCAGCCTGTGGTGTTTGGCACACTGCTGCAGTTGTAGAAGTCATGGTTGGGAATTCAAGTTCTAGCAATTGTTCTTCAGGGAAGCTATTCACTTGGGGTGATGGAGATAAAAGTAGACTTGGGCATGGTGACAAGGAAGCAAAACTGGTACCTACTTGTGTTGCTGCTCTTGTTGAGCCAAACTTTTGCCAAGTTGCATGTGGCCATAGCTTTACGGTTGCACTTGCAACCTCAGGCCATGTCTACACAATGGGCAGTCCTGTTTATGGCCAGCTAGGAAATCCCCATGCTGATGGAAAGCTCCCCACTCGGGTTGAAGGAAAGCTCTCTAAGAGCTTTGTTGAGGAGGTTGCCTGTGGCGCTTACCATGTTGCAGTTTTAACTTCAAAGACTGAAGTTTATACCTGGGGCAAGGGAGCAAATGGACGATTAGGTCATGGGAATACGGACGACAGAAATTTCCCAACATTGGTAGAAGCCTTGAAAGACAAACAAGTAAAAAGTATTGCTTGTGGGACTAATTTTACCGCAGCTATCTGCCTTCATAAGTGGGTTTCTGGTGTTGATCAGTCTATGTGTTCTGGCTGCCGCATCCCATTTAATTTTAAAAGAAAACGACATAATTGTTATAATTGTGGACTAGTTTTTTGTCATTCATGCAGCAGTAAGAAGTCTCTTAAGGCTTCCATGGCACCTAATCCTAATAAACCTTATCGCGTTTGTGACAATTGCTTTAACAAACTGAGGAAAGCCATTGAAACAGATGCTTCATCTCAGTCTTCTGTAAGTAGGAGAGGTAGTGTCAATCGTGGTTCTAATGAGTTTGTTGATAAAGATGAGAAGTTGGACTCTAGATCTCGTGCACAATTTGCTAGGTTTTCATCAATGGAATCCTTGAAGCAAGCAGAGAGTCGATCTAAGAGAAACAAAAAACTGGAATTCAATAGTAGCCGAGTTTCGCCTGTTCCTAATGGAGGCTCCCAGTGGGGAGCACTTAACATTTCTAAATCCTTCAATCCAATGTTTGGTTCATCAAAAAATTTTTTCTCAGCATCTGTTCCGGGATCCCGAATTGTTTCTCGAGCAACATCACCGATATCAAGACGACGCAGCCCACCTCGCTCAACAACACCAACCCCAACCCTGAGTGGACTAACCTCACCAAAACTTGTTGTAGATGATGCTAAAAGAACAAATGAGAGCCTCGGCCAAGAGGTTGTTAAATTGAGAGCACAGGTTTGTGCCTTTTTCCCGTTTTCTTCAGTGAACTGCCTATGTAAGAATCTAGTCAATTGCTGTCGTTATCCCTTTTCCAATGCCAACGTTGTTCCATTATGTAAAATGATATGGAAATGGAATGAGGCAAAATTACCACATAGTTTCAATATAATTTATTTACTGACCGACATAGTTTCAGTATAATTCATATTAACCGATGTTTATTGGCTGTGGTGTGAAAATATAAAGGCTATCCATTTTTGCTTTCTGTATCCCTATAATTTATTTATATTTACATCATCATTGATCAGTTACTTCTTACTTGCCATAATTGCAGATTTTAGTTGTTCTAGATTTTTTTATTAAACCATTGAGCCTTAATGCATGGTTACTCCTGGAACAGCCCCAGAACCGGGAACCGGACCGAAACCGGTATTGGACCTGAAAAAGAACCGGTTATTTTGGAACCGGTCCTGTACCGGTACCGAAAATTATAATTTTTGGTACCAGTTCCAGTTCCTCTGCCGGAACCGGACCGGACCGGACCCGGTACCGAACCGGAACTGGAAAAAAGAACCGGTTTCTCTAAAAAAACAAAACCACTTATAAACATTAAACAACTAAACTTTTAGGTCAAAAATATTTTCCAATTGCTACTCCTCTATTCCTCTCTCTTGCGTAGCCGCTTAACTCCTTTCATTCTCTCTTTTGAGCCGCCTTGCCACTGCCGTTCTTTCACTTTCATACTCAACTGATCATCTTCAGTCGCCTTCTTCTTCCCTCTGCTTCCGTTTTTCAGGCCTGATTTTTTATTTTTTTGGAAATGTCTCTTTTATCAGTTGATTTTAATTGTATTTGTGTTTGTGTTCTTGGATTTAGCAGTTAATTTTATTTTGGCATGGATTTTTTTTTCTGATTTAATTTTGATATGATATTTAGTAGTTTAATATCGGTAGGTTTTACATGGGGGGTGTGAAAATAGGAAAATTTGAGTGCAAGGGCAGTAGGTTTCACAGGGGGGTTGTGAAAATTGGAAAACTTGAGTGCAAGAGCAGTAGGTTTCACAGGGGGGTTGTGAGACAGAGTACATTTAGAGATTAGAAATGATCCTGAAGTTTTGGAGAATATTATTCCAAGAACTGAAGTGGATTGCTAGATATTTTGACTTCTACAATCTACATGGTATATTAATTTTTTTATAATTAAATTATGTTAAAATGTTAAGTGCATGTTAACTAATTACTAATTAATTTGTAAATTTTGAAATGCAGATTGTGAAATATGGAGGGCTATATGGTTCATTTGGAATTTTTTTTAATTTTTTTTAATTATGCACAACTTATTTGTACGCTTACGGAGCTTTCAAACTTATTTTCTTTAGACTTAAATTCCTTAATGGAGCTTTTGGAACTTCTTGATGGTGGTGCTTGAGAACTATTTTAACAATTTAATTATGTTGCTTGAGAACATAAGTAATTTTTTCATATATACTACGTTTAAGTTGGTTTTATTATGTTAGTTTTGGAATGATTTTTTTTTTTGAGGAAAATGTTAATTTTGGAATGATTTTTTATAAATATAGATTTGATTTAATGATGGTGATTTCATAGATTTTTTTTATAATTGGATTGATTATACAAAGTCCGGTTCTTTTTCCAGAACCGGTACCAGAACCGTACCTGAAGAACCGGTACCGTTAGTATCTGGAACTGGTACCAAAACCGGAACGGTAACTGGAACAGTACCGGTACCGGTTCTAGGTACCAACGGTTCCGGTACCGGTTCCTCAAAAAATAAGAACCGGTCATTTGGTTACAGTTACCGGTTCCTTCATGGGACCGGTACCAGAACCGGTCCCGCACAGCCCTATTAATTATGGCCTAGCATTGTTTGCTACATTCTATAGCTGTCTCATCCTAGCATAAGAAAAAATAGCTGTCTTATTGTTTATGGGAAGAGGGATTCCTACCTTCCTTGGCAGAACCAAAGGACAGAAGCATCTTACTTTTTCCTTGGCAGGCAATAAAGTGGTTGTTGGCTGTTGTAGAACAGATTTGGCTTTCTGCCTACTAGTGCTGCATGGTTAACAAAACTTGAATGATAGATGGACTTTAGGCTTTAGGGACAGGGCTAATGTTGGAAGTAGGAGTACTTGGTTTAGGTGGGATATTGGCTTAAACAACAGCTTGAATAGGAAATGTGAATAGCTATAATTCTACAGAGCAAAATGGATTGAAACTTCGAAGAGAAATTTTGGATTTATCTGGTGATGAATGCTAGGAAATTGTAAAAGGAATTCTGTAATAATGATGAAACTTGTGTAGAAAGTTATTTAAGGTAAGGAAATAAAAAGAGGAGACTGGCAGCACCTGGATAGGAGTGCGATTACTACTGCAGGATCCAAATTCAGGGTGAAGCCCCACCTCACTATTTTGAAAATTTCTGCAATTGCAATTATTTGGAATGCAAAGGTTGTGAGAAATGGTTCCATGCTGCTAAAGTCTTCATGATCTTGCTTGGACCGGGGCTTTCGTTTTTGCTTGAAAAATATTGGTTACATGAATCCTTGTCAAATCAAGAATTAAATCAAAAGAATTTCTAAATTGTCTTTTCCTTCATTTCATCATTCATTTGATGATTTCTGCTGGAATGCTGAAAATTCTGGACATGGCAATTTTCTTCTTCTTTTTTTCCTTTGTTTTTGATGTTTGTTCGGATGAGCAATCAACAATTAATATATTTAGTAGTTGAAAATTAATTTTTCTTTTGTTGGTGCCACAAGACATTATTTTAAAATGTGCAGGGTAGAAATATGCATCCAGCCTTATTGTGAACATTATTTGAAGAGCATAGTCAGGTTATGCTTTAAATAGTGTTGGACCCAAAAAGCACACAGTTAATAGGTTTTGTTATAGTTTTTTAATCTAATTTCACTGGCTGCTAATATCTTGCAATATTTTGTAGTTGCGATTCGAAGTTTGCTCTAGATTTGTTGTTTTAGAAAGTCATACATGTTTCAATTTATTTCAGTGAATCATTATTCGAATCTCACAAACTGGAAGTGCCTATTGTATTTGAAGTATTTCTTTGTTTAGAGAACTCATTTTTAATCCTCGAGTATGGGCATAAAAGTTAATGTTGGCTGTTCATTGTGGTATGGCCTCAGTTTTTGAATCCATGAACAAACATATATAAATTGCTTGATCATCTGCCTCTCCATTATGCTTCATGAATGACTCAATGTTTCTCTTTCAGGTGGAAAATCTTACTCGCAAAGCGCAGCTTCAGGAAGCTGAGCTGCAAAGGACAACTAAACAACTGAAGGAAGCAATAGCAATTGCAGGAGAAGAGACTGCTAAATGCAAAGCAGCAAAAGAAGTGATCAGGTCACTGACTGCCCAGGTAATATGGATTTAATTATTATTAAAAGAATAAATCATAGAATGTCTTTGGTTGGCTGATGTTCTCTTAGATACTTCAAAGTTGGGTTTTTTTTTTTTAATTTTCCTTTTATAGAACTTAATTTGGATATTTTCTAATGGGATTTAGGTTTATAATGTGTTCTTTCTATATATTTAAAGACAAAAGTTCCAGAACCGCAATCATTCATTAATAATTGACTGAGCGACATCCATAAAATTATTAACAGACAATTAATTGGATTTGGCACTAATCACTTCAATTATTACTTGTAGATGCACTCAAGCATGTGTATTTTTCACATATGCTCGCGTGCATGTAAAGATGACATTGTATGATCTTGCCATTTGTGTGAAGCATTTAATATAACAATGTACAATGTTTGTCACTACTTTGAATTCCCAGCGCTTTTTAATTGAAATTTTCCTATTTTACAGTGTACTACTTTGATATTATTCTGTGCTCGATTTTATTTTTACACATGTACATGCATGGATGTGCATTCACATAAATGACAATGCCTTACTTTTTGAAAGGGGCTTAATTATGGTATTCGTAATTTTAAATAGTGAAGGATATTTGTACACCTTTTTTACTGAATGACACTTGCATATGAAATGCTCAATTCCATCGGTGCATGGACTTGGTAGACAATTGTTTAAAGTTAACATTGTTGCCTTACTTTGATAGCCTTATTTGCAGGCACTGTCAAATTTGTATTTGACAGCCCTATTTTAAGGCGTGAAACATCTGAACACAATTTAGGCTATGTTTGGATGAGGGTAAATTAGAGGAGAAATTGAATTTACTTTAATGAAGGAAAGGAGGGTAAATTAGAGGTGAATTGAATTTAGGTTAAATTTACTTTCCTTTGCTCCTTTTTATCCTATCATTTCTTATAACAAACAAGGGAAAGTAAGGGAAATTGAATTTATTTTCTCCTTCTTTACTTCTATTTACACTCATCCAAACAAAGTCTTAGAGTTGAATTTGTCTGGACAATAAAGAAGCTTTATGTTTTAATTAATATTACATAAAGTTCAAGTTATGCCCTTCACCTATCCACTGTATTTGTAGGCATATTAGTTTATGCCCTTCACCTACTTTAGTTCTTTGGTTTGGCTTTGCAACTAACAAAGTGCTCAAATGATTTATGGATTGTAAATCATTGATCATATAGTCGCTGACACTTCACATTCTGATAGATCTTCAAACTGGTGGTGACTTTCCTTTTTATTTTTTTATATGCTTAATAGTTAAAAGACATGGCTGAGAGGTTACCAGTAGGAGCAGCTCGAAATATCAAATCACCTTCCTTTACTTCGTTAGGTCTGACTCCTGCTTCCACTGAAGTTCCTAATGCACCTGTTGATCGTCTGAATGGTCAAATAGCCCCCCAAGAACCAGACACAAATGGATTAAGCAGCCAGTTACTATCTAATGGCTCTAGCACCACCAGCATCCGCAGTTCAGGTCATAATAAACAAGGCCATTTAGAAGCTACAGCTAGAAATGGAAACAGAACAAAAGAAGCTGAATCACATGATGAATCTGAATGGGTTGAGCAAGATGAGCCTGGAGTATATATAACACTTACATCACTGCCAGGAGGTGTCAAGGATCTTAAACGAGTGCGCTTCAGGTGCGTTGTTTCTTTGCCAGTTCAATAATCTGAATGAAGCATTCATATCTGTGGTAAATTAGATTATATTGTTATTATTAACATGCTAAAGTGTACAGATCCTTTTCAATGCATCTGCACTAAGAGTATAATCGAGTTGAAAGAATATTTGAGCTCCTTCTTGACTCAATTAGATAATTTTATATAAGATGCTGCTCTCTCTCTCTCTTTTTTTTTTTGTGGCCTTCTAAAAAAAAATTATTTTCTTAAATGCAGTCGAAAACGGTTTAGTGAGAAGCAAGCAGAACTGTGGTGGGCAGAGAATAGGGCAAGGGTATATGAACAATACAATGTACGCATGATTGACAAGTCAAGTGTTGGTGCTGAGAGTGAGGATTTGGCTCGCTAGCAGGAAAAAAAAATAGATATGAAAAAATCCCTTTAGATGCAATGTTCTTTTTTCCTTTTTAAGCTTCTCGTACTGGGAGGCAATCTTTACTAATTGGTTGGCTTCCATACTTTCGACAAGTTTAGAGAAGCAAATACAACTAAATTTAAGGAGAGTGAATCAGAGGGGTTTGATTGTCTTAAATATTTTTTTTTTAACCTTTGTATTTTTTTTATTTTTCATGGTTTTCAATTTTTTCCCCTATATATATGTACGGTGTGTCTGGGGGTTGATGGTGAGAAATGTAAATTCTTAGTAGGTTGCTGGCTCGTCAAAAAGCAGCTGCCATGTAAATTCATAAAGCCAATGCATTGCAGATTTTTCCTTTTGCTTTGGTTGATAAAAGTTCAGTTCAGGCTTGTTAAATCAGCTCCCATCTACATTAACTGTCAAATGCATCTTCAGATTTGTCTTCTTTCAGTTGCAGCTTAAAAGGACCATGACATAGTTATGGATGAACCAAGGTACTCTCTTTTCCTTTTTCTCTTTCTTTATTATTATTATTTTTCTAAAACCTTGGTGAAGGGGTCCGGTTTTTATTAAGTTCTTGATTTTTACTTTAGGTTATATTATTATTATTATTATCTAGGTGTTTTTCTTCTGAATGTACGTTTCATCACTTCATGCATCGAATGAAAGATTGCATCTACATTATTTAAATTTACAACTCAGTTGTTAACTGTTTGACCATTTCATACATGTAATACATTTTAACTAGAACTTGTAAATGTACCTTTTTCATCATATATATATCAACAAAAAGGGGGCTGCCGTTCAGAATTGTAAATTTGAATTTTTAAGTGAAATGATGGAACTCATGCAGATAAAAGTTGAATAAATCCAAAGCTGGTCGTGAAGAAAATGAAAATTAAAAAAAAAAAAAAAGACTTGTGGCTATAATGAATGAAAGATTTCCTCTATCGGTATTTCTATATCTTAATTTTCCTTTGCGAGTTGTAGACTATTTTTGTGAGACTGTATCTATGGCTTATTTGATCCTTTGCCTTTATTTACTAGTGTTACTTCATGTTAAAGCAATTTAAGGTCAGCTTTTTAATTGATTGCTGCTGTTCTAAAGATTATATTATTATGCTTCCTTTATTAACATCATACAAATATGGGAATCTGTAAATCTTAATTTTAGACTCATTTTACTTGATTAATTAAAAAATAAATATTTGCATTTTATTAATTGCCTCCCAAATTCAAATGGAAAACAAGCAGCGTTACATATACAAGTCATAATGTAACTAATAGAGAAAACAGAAACAGTATTGTCTAAAAAGTTCAATTCCTAAAACATCACTCTTCACCATTCTTGATCGTCTGAAAATCTTCAAAAACCATTCATAAGGCTCCCTAGTGATGCTGGAGAGATTGAGCAAACGAAGGCTAATTAAACGCTCATCTTGATCAAGTGAGAAATGATAAGGAAAGTAGTTTAATTTCCAAAGGAACTTGGGAATAGTGAGTAGGAGGAATCAACATTATCAAGCAATGATAGTTGTTTCCAGTCAACCCTAAATATTATTTGCAGCAAATCTAAGGGATTTAAGGTTTTTTAAGTTGGAATATTGAGTTTGGAATTGAACCTTGTACTTGGTTATGTAGGGCTTTTAATAAAAATATAAGAAAAATTAAAAATAATGTTAAGTTTATAATATTTATAAAATATTTATCAAAATATTAGAATTTATAAAATATTTATCAAAATATCATATTTTTATTAGTTTTTAAAAAGTTTACTAATACGTTTATTATGAATTTATAAATTTTATACAGTTTATAATGAGTTTATTATGAGTTTATAATAAAATTATTAAAATATTTCTCATAAAAAAATAAAAATTTTAAAAAATATTATGGAGGATGTCATTTTCTCTATTAGATATCTAGTTCCCCTAATTGGATCATGTTTGTAGACCAACATGGGGGTTAGATTAGCAAGCTACCAAGTTGGGTTAAATTGGCAAAATAAAGAGGTATCTCACTCTCACCATTGAAGCTAATGGTAGAAGTATTTAGTTTGCATTCCATTCCATGATGTTACACGTTTTTGTCATTACAACTTTTGTGGCATAGTGATCAGTTTTATTTAGTTTATTTTCAATATTTTAAAATAAAAACAATCCCTATTTTACTGCCTAATTTCATACTAAAGCTGAATCTTGACTGTTAAGTCTCACATTGAGTATGCTGATCAAGTGGCTGAGGTGAGGTACTTGATGTTAGTGTATATGCCCTAGGCTATTGATTTGGACCTTAATTTTATTCATTTTGTTATTAATAAAGAAGTTTTTATTATCATTGTTATGTTTGCATGTTATATATAATAATGATTATATCCCTGGTTTATTATTGTTATGGAGATAATAATAAATATAACTAGTGTAATATTGATTTGATAATCATAAGATGATTATAGGTATGAAGATACAAATCAATATTATGGATACATGTTAGAGAACAGTGTATTGGATAGACCCACATAGATATCACTTCATGGTTTAATGTCATAAGTGTATATCATAATAGTTTTCATTCAATCCTTTGACTTGAGATTGTCATAGTTTCCAACATAAGGAATATTATGTTTTGACATGATCAAACGTTATCTGTAACTAGATAATTATAAAGGTTATGCTTGAACATGGTATAAATTATGTAGAGGAAAATGAACAATCAAGATGGAATTTGTCCCTCTCTATGAGAGAGATATCTTCTGGACCCCTCGATAAGTGTAACTGAGAAATGCATGGCCGTGCTCAAATAAGTTGATATAAGATCTATCTTATTTGTTTATCAGTTAACTTGGAGATCGAGTAATCATAAGTTTGGACAATATAAGTATGACATTTACTATGACTTATGTTCAAACTAGATATCGTGTGATAAAGGGATTAATGCATGTACTATTTCAGGTTTTCATTTATGATGATTCTCATGATTAATTGGGTAGTCGTAATGTCTTGCTAGAGGCTAATTATGATTTGTGCATTTCAATAGAGATTGAAATACACTACCAATTAATATGAGCCTATCGGGTCACACACATAGAACGTAGGCTGTACTTAAAATAATAATAATTAAATTTTTATTATTGTTGTTGGTATTATTATTATTATTAGATATTAATAATAATATTGTTATAATAATTATTATTAGATAATAATAATTAAAGACGTGGGTCCATATAGGATATGGACAGTTAGGGTTTTAAAAGGACTGGAGGCCTTGATGATATTATGATTATTCGTTTTGAAAGAAAACGGAAGAAGAGGAAAAACCTAAAACCCTAGTTTCGTTTTTGCAAAAAAAGTTCAGCCACTGCCGTTGGTGAGCTAGCACTCAGACCGGCGTACGTTTGTGTGGACTTCGTTAGAGGGTGTTCGTCTTCCGAAGGCAGCATCTGTTAATCATTTTGAAGCTACACAAAAGGGTTAGTTTCGAATCTCTTTTATCGAACTGAATGGATCACATGGATCCTGGGAGTAAATCGAAAGAAATTTTTTTTTTTCCGCTGCAGCAAGGGTTGCAGATTCTTCTCGATTTACTAACAGTGGTATCAGAGCCCCTTGTTGATTCCATTTAATTCGAAATATGCCATGTTGATGTGTTGATGTGATCTATTGTTTTTCGAATGGCATGATTGGATTCGTTTTATCATTTGATGATGATTCGAATATGTTATATGAGATATAACCTAAATCGTTGTTGATATATGATGTCAAAGATGACCAATTGTATAAGATACAATTCTGTGAAGTCGAATTAGGGTTGGTATACAATCTGTTATGGTTTCGAATTAGGGTTAATATGATTAATTCAATTCGTTTATTCATATTGAATGTATACATAGATTTCGATTTTGATTAATATGATTATTGAGTAAATCGTTTTCTAAGGTTTCTTGTAATAGTTCTCTGTTAATATGATTAATAGATTGCTATTATATTCTGTTTAATATGATTGACAGAATAAGGGTTTTGACAGAAAATAATTAATTGGATTAATGATTCTGTTTAGCTTCGAGGGGTGCTGCCCCTCGACCCCGCCCAGGGGCGCTGCCCCTTCGGAACCCCGCCCGCTGACCGGCCAGCGGGAGCCCCGCCCGCTAACCGGCTAGCGGGACGGCCGTATGTTCGCGCCCTATAGTTCGTTACCGTGACATTAAGAATGTCAATATATTTGTTTCTATTTAACATGTTGGTGATGAATATGCTATGATTATTTGATGTCTTGGCATGGTGCATAGTATGGCTTTATGACCTATGTGTTTGTTTATTCATATCTTTGGATTGTATATACGGCCTGCGTGTCGTTTATTTTTGTAACTTTATTATTACTAGTTTAGTAGTTAGTTTTATTATTAATGTAATAATGAAGACTCAAGCTTGGAGAAGAAGATGAAAATTCCATGGAGATGAAGTTGCCTTTCAAGATATGAAGAAATGTACTATTGCAAATGTTGTAATAGATAGGTTTTCTTTTCACCTAGGGTTGCCTATATGATCTTCATTTGGTCTCATGAAGATCATATCTAGTTTGGCCATACTATGTCACGTTTATTTTTATCGAATATGTATGAGATGCCATGTTTGATAGTTTATGTATGCATATGGGATATGATATATAAATGTTAATTTTAACATGTTTTCAAAATTAAATGGAATGAACCCTCACTATTAATCTAAGTTTTAATGCCATCCATATCTTAAACACTTATCAAGGCTAAGATCACCTAAATGTAGATTTTGCCAAAGCAAAGTACTTTAGGTTATCCTAGTAAGATATGATGAGTAATGGTGCTGCTCATGCGTTTAAAATTGGTTAGACTTAATTAGGCTATCAAAATGGTTTTGGGCCTAAGGCATTAGATGGGGTATAACATGCTATGACATATGATGTCATGATCCCATATTATCTAAGAGTTACATGTGATGTAATTGGTAAGGGGTTACCTACCATAATAACTTGATTTTAAGTGTCATGCCAAAGCTGACTTAATATTAAGTAAAAAATTGGATCTTAGCCCACTAAAATGTCATTGTGATGATTGAGGGTTATATTTTAGTGGGATTTTAATTACTTATCACTTTTTATTAATTAAAATTTGCATATTTTGTAGATTGAAATGGCTACCAACAATAACTCCACTTTATCACTGCGATCCATCCTTGAGAAGGAAAAACTGAAAGAGAATGGGACTAATTTTGTTGATTGGTTTAGGAACCTGAGAATTGTTCTCAAACAAGAAAAGAAGTCCTATGTGCTTGATGAAGCTGTCCCTGAGCCACCTCCTGCTAATGCTTCTAATGCTGATAAGAACAAGCATAAGAAGCATATGGATGATTCCAATGACATTGGATGTCTTATGCTTGCTACTATGTGTCCAGAACTTCAGAAGGATCTGGAACACTTGGAGGCTTATGAGATGAGTGTCCATCTCAAACAAGCTTTCCAACAGCAAGCTAGGCAGGATAGATTCGACACTGCTGTTGCATTATTTGACTGCAAGATGTCAGAGGGCGAATCGGTTAGCGCTCATGTTTTGAAAATGAAGGGCTACATAGATCACCTTGCCCGACTTGGATATCCCTTGAGTTTAGAACTCTCCACGGATTTGATCCTTCATTCTTTGCCCAGCAGTTTTTCACATTTTGTTATGAACTATAATATGAACAACATGGAAAAGTCCATTCCTGAGCTACATGGTATGCTCAAAACTGCTGAAGGGAATATCAAAAAGCCCACTAAGGCTACCCATGTATTGAATGTCAATAAGGGTAAGCCTATGAAGAAGAAAGGCAAGGCAAAGGGTAAAGCAACAGTTGCTACAAAGCCTAAGGGACATCCCAAGCCAAAAGAACCCAAGGCACCTGTTCCTAAGGAAGGAACTTGTTTCCATTGCAAGGAGCCTGGGCATTGGAAAAGAAATTGCCCACTTTATTTGGCTGAATTGAAGAAATCGAAGGATAGTGCGACTACATCTTCAGGTATATATGTTATAGAAATTAACTTACCTGCTTCTACTTCATGGGTATTGGATACTGCATGTGGTTCTCACATTTGTACAAATGTGCAGGGACTCAAAAGGAGTAGATCACTGAAAAGGGGCGAAGTTGACCTACGAGTTGGGAATAAAGCAAGAGTTGCTGCACTAGCTGTAGGATCTTATGAACTTCATATGCCTAATGGCTTTTTGTTAAATTTGAACAATTGCTATTATGTTCCTACTCTGAGTAGGAATCTTATTTCAGTTTCAGTTTTGGATGATGAAGGTTTTTCATTTTTAATTAAAAATAAGACCTGTTCTATTTTTGATAAAGATGATTTGCTTTATGGTATTGCAAGATCTTTTAATGGCCTTTATGTCCTTGATTTAGATGATTCTAGGGAGAATCATATTTATAACATAAAATCTAAAAGAATTAAGCCAAATGACCTAAACCCTACATTTTTATGGCATTGTCGTCTTAGCCATATAAATGAGAAACACATTTCTAAACTCCATCAAGATGGATTATTAGATTCATTTGATTTTGAATCATTTGATAAATGTGAATCTTGTTTACTTGGCAAAATGACAAAGAATCCTTTCATCGGACAAGGTGAAAGGGCTAATGACTTGCTTGGACTAGTACATACAGATGTATGTGGCCCGTTAAGCATTAGTGCCAGAGGAGGATATAATTACTTCATTACTTTTACTGATGATTTCAGTAGGTATGGCTATGTCTACCTAATGAAACATAAGCATGAGGCTTTTGAAATGTTCAAAACTTTTCAAAATGAAGTACAAAATCAACTTGGTAAAACTATTAAGGCACTTCGATCTGATCGAGGTGGTGAATTTTTGAGCCAAGAGTTTGACGAACATCTAAGAAATTATGAAATTGTTTCACAATTAACTCCTCCAGGAACTCCACAGTGGAATGGTGTTTCTGAAAGAAGAAATCGAACTTTATTAGATATGGTTCGATCTATGATGAGTCAAGCAGATCTTCCATTATCGTTTTGGGGTTATGCCTTGGAGACAGCTACTTTTGTTTTAAACCGTGTACCATCTAAAGCGGTTGAAAAGACGCCATATGAGATATGGACTGGCAAAACACCTAGTTTGTCTTTTCTTAAGATTTGGGGTTGTGAAGCTTATGTGAAAAGACCAGTTTCAGATAAGTTAGCTCCAAAATCTGCTAAATGTATCTTTGTAGGATATCCTAAGGAAACTAAAGGATATTATTTCTATATTCCATCTGAGAACAAAGTGTTTGTTGCTCGAAATGGAACCTTTTTGGAAAAGGAATTCATTTCTAAAAGAACTAGTGGGAGTACAGTTCAATTAGATGAATTTATAGAACCACAAGAAGATATTGAACCGCCTGTAGAAACAGTTTCAGAACCACAAGCCATTGTGGAAACTGAAAATGTTACACAAGTTCTGCGCAGATCTGATAGACCACGTCATCAGCCTGAGAGATATGGATTTCTCATGACTGAAAGTCATGAAGTTTTGCTCATAGATCAAGATGAGCCAACTACCTATCTTGAAGCTGTGTCAGGTCCAGATTCAGAGAAATGGCTTGGAGCCATGAACTCTGAGATGCAGTCCATGTTTGACAACCAAGTTTGGGCCTTAATTGATCCTCCCGAAGGTATTAAGACTATTGGTTGCAAATGGGTTTTCAAGAAGAAAATTGACATGGATGGAAATGTACAAACCTATAAAGCAAGGTTGGTTGCAAAAGGTTTCAAACAAACTCATGGTATAGACTATGATGAAACCTTTTCTCCAGTTGCTATGATTAAATCTATTAGGATTCTCCTTGCCATTGCTGCATACTATGATTATGTGATATGGCAAATGGATGTCAAAACCGCTTTCCTTAATGGAAATTTACTCGAGGATGTGTACATGACACAACCTGAGGGTTTTGTAAATCCTGAGAATTCTGGGAAGGTTTGCAAGCTTCAAATGTCCATTTATGGATTGAAGCAAGCATCTCGAAGCTGGAATCTTTGTTTTGATGAAACAGTTAAGAACTTTGGTTTCATTCAAAATGAAGATGAACCATGTGTTTACAAGATGGTTAGTGGGAGTGCTATCGTGTTCTTAGTCCTATATGTAGATGACATATTGATCATTGGAAATGATGTCCCCACTTTACAAAAGGTTAAAGATTGGTTAGGGAATACTTTTTCAATGAAGGACTTGGGTGAGGCTGCATATATCCTTGGTATAAGGATCTATAGAGATAGATCTAGAAGGATACTTGGCTTAAGTCAAAGTACATACATTGACAAAGTGTTGAAGAGGTTCAGCATGCAAGATTCCAAGAAGGGATTTTTGCCTATGTCACATGGTATTCATCTTAGCAAGAATCAATGTCCTAAGACATCTGATGAGCGAGATAGAATGAATAAGATCCCTTATGCTTCTGCTATTGGATCTATTATGTATGTCATGCTATGTACTAGACCTGATGTCTCATATTCTTTGAGCACAACAAGTAGATATCAAGCTGATCCTGGTGAGGGTCACTGGACAGCTGTTAAGAACATTCTTAAGTATTTAAGAAGAACTAAGGATGCTTTCTTGGTTTATGGAGGTTTGGAAGATGAGCTAGTTGTAAATGGTTACACAGATGCTAGTTTCCAAACTGATATAGATGATTACAAATCGCAGTCAGGTTTTGTATTCACATTGAATGGTGGAGCCATTACTTGGAAAAGTTCCAAGCAGAGCACAGTAGCAGATTCTACAACAGAAGCTGAGTATATAGCAGCATCAGATGCAGCTAAGGAAGCAGTTTGGCTGAAGAAATTCATCACTGAGCTTAGAGTGGTGCCTAGCATTGCTAATCCTATGGCTATCTATTGTGACAACAATGGTGCCATTGCGCAAGCAAAAGAGCCAAGGTCCCATCAGAAATCCAAGCATATACTCAGGCGATTTCACCTCATTCGAGACATCATTGATAGAGGTGATATCAAGATATGCAAAGTTGACACAAATGACAACATAGCAGATCCATTGACAAAGCCTCTCTCGCGGGTCAAGCATGATCAGCACACTAGGTCTATGGGTATGAGATATTTGTTAGACTAGGCCTAGTGCAAGTGGGAGACTGTTAGTGTATATGCCCTAGGCCATTGATTTGGACCTTAATGTTATTCATTTTGTTATTAATAAAGAAGTTTTTATTATCATTGTTATGTTTGCATGTTATATATAATAATGATTATATCCCTAGTTTATTATTGTTATGGAGATAATAATAAATATAACTAGTGTAATATTGATTTGATAATCATAAGATGATTATAGGTATGAAGATACAAATCAATATTATGGATACATGTTAGAGAACAGTGTATTGGATAGACCCACATAGATATCACTTCATGGTTTAATGTCATAAGTGTATATCATAATAGTTTTCATTTAATCCTTTGACTTGAGATTGTCATAGTTTCCAACATAAGGAATATTATGTTTTGACATGATCAAACGTTATCTGTAACTAGATAATTATAAAGGTTATGCTTGAACATGGTATAAATTATGTAGAGAAAAATGAACAATCAAGATGGAATTTGTCCCTCTCTATGAGAGAGATATCTTCTGGGCCCCTCGATAAGTGTAACTGAGAAATGCATGGCCGTGCTCAAATAAGTTGATATAAGATCAATCTTATTTGTTTATCAGTTAACTTGGAGATCGAGTAATCATAAGTTTGGACAATATAAGTATGACATTTACTATGACTTATGTTCAAACTAGATATCGTGTGATAAAGGGATTAATGCATGTACTATTTCAGGTTTTCATTTATGATGATTCTCATGATTAATTGGGTAGTCGTAATGTCTTGCTAGAGGCTAATTATGATTTGTGCATTTCAATAGAGATTGAAATACACTACCAATTAATATGAGCCTATCGGGTCACACACATAGAACGTAGGCTGTACTTAAAATAATAATAATTAAATTTTTATTATTGTTGTTGGTATTATTATTATTATTAGATATTAATAATAATATTGTTATAATAATTATTATTAGATAATAATAATTAAAGACGTGGGTCCATATAGGATATGGACAGTTAGGGTTTTAAAAGGACTGGAGGCCTTGATGATATTATGATTATTCGTTTTGAAAGAAAACGGAAGAAGAGGAAAAACCTAAAACCCTAGTTTCATTTTTGCAAAAAAAGTTCAGCCACTGCCGTTGGTGAGCTAGCACTTAGACCGGCGTACGTTTGTGTGGACTTCGTTAGAGGGTGTTCGTCTCTGAAGGCAGCATCTGTTAATCATTTTGAAGCTACACAAAAGGGTTAGTTTCGAATCTCTTTTATCGAACTGAATGGATCACATGGATCCTGGGAGTAAATCGAAAGAAATTTTTTTTTCCGCTGCAGCAAGGGTTGCAGATTCTTCTCGATTTACTAACACTTGAATACTATCTAGACTTACGATTCGCATTGCTTAAAAGAGTGACATGCCTAACTTAGTGGGACCTATACCATGACATACATATCATACTGTATCTATTATATGTTGACCAATATTGGGAGTGATAAAAAATTTCTTACTTTGTCACTCTGTGAAACAACTCCGCCTGCGAGTATCGTAGCCGGTCCCAAGCCCGGATAAAGGAGGAGGGTTGCAGTAGATTGGCCGCCAGTGTAAAAATTTTGCCAAACTTTTTATGGATCCTCAAAGCTATCATTATACCGTTGGGACGTGCTCACTTAGGCACGCGCTACATCGGCACCCGGGTGTAGTGTTAAATGAGCAAGGGGTTCCATCACATCAACGCCTGGGTGTGGTGGAGTATGAGCAAAGGTTCCCATGCCATGGACGGGTATGGGTAAAGAAGTTAGTCCCTCCATATCAGTGCCCGGATGTGGTGTCAGACAGGAAAGGGCTACCCCATTATGGACGAATGCGGCTAAAGAAGCAAGTCCAAGGGAGCCGATTAAGATTAGGTAGTTGGAATATTGGCACTCTGACTGAGAAGTCTATAGAGCTTGTGGATACTTTAAAAAGAAGGAAGGTTAGTATTGCTTGTTTGCAGGAAACTAGGTGGAGGGGAAATAAAGCAAAAGAGATTGGTAACTCAGGATATAAGTTGTGGTATTGTGGCTTGGATAACAATAGGAATGGTGTGGGTATTATTATTGAGCCTACGCTTAAAGACAAGGTGGTGGAAGTGAAGAGAAAGGGAGACAGGATTATCTCTTTGAGGCTTGTTTTGGGAGATGACACTATTAATGTTATTAGTGCTTATGCTCCCCATGTAGGTTTTGACGGAGCATCCAAGGTTCAGTTCTGGGAAGATATGGATGAAATCATGCAAGGTATTCCAGATAATCAGCAAATTTTCATTGGTGGGGACCTTAACGGGCATGTTGGTAAGGATAGTAATGGTTATGACAGGGTCCATGGGGGTTATGGTCTTGGCAACAAGAATGAGGAGGGAAAGAGCATTTTGGATTTTGCGGTAGCTTATGATCTAGTGCTAGCAAATACCTGCTTTGAAAAGAGGGGGTCACACTTGATTACCTTTAGGAGTGGACAAACCCAAAGTCAAATAGACTTCATACTTACTCGAAGACGGGACAAAAGTAAGTGTAAGGATTGCAAGGTCATTCCGGGTGAAGCATTGACGGCGCAACATCATATTGTGGTTTTAGATGTTAAGAATAAAAGTAGCTGGAGGAATGATAAGAAAGTATTGGAACCAAGAATAAGATGGTGGAAATTGAAAGACCTAGCTCAAGGTACCTTTAAGGAGGAGTTACTAAAGGAAAACATTTGGAACCTTGAGGCTAGTGCAGAGGACTTGTGGACAAAAATGGAAGGTGACATTAAGAAAGCAGGTAGTAAATTGCTTGGGATCTCTAAAGGGGCAGGGCCTCGACCGCACGATGCATGGTGGTGGGATGAGGAGGTTCAAAAGGCTATTAAGTCTAAGAGGAAATGGTATAAAAAGTTACTGAATGCGGTTAATAGCGAGGCCTTTGAGGAATATAAGAGGGCTAAGAAAGAGGCAAAGAAGGCTGTTAGTGTAGCTCGTGGCAGAGCCTTAGAAGGGATTTATCAAAAGTTAGGTACTAAAGAGGGAGAAATTAGCATTTATAATATTGCAAGGATGAGAGAAAGGAAAAACAGAAATTTAAGCCAAGTCAAATGTATAAAGGACGAAGATCAACGGGTGTTGACAGGAGATGTTGAGATTAAGGAGAGGTGGAAGGCTTATTTTGAGCAGTTATTCAATCCTGAACATGAACAAGATTTTCAAGGTCTTCATGCAACAAATGGTTATATCAGCTGGTCTAGGAGGATCTTGCATAGTGAAGTAAGATAAGCCTTGAAGTATATGAAAGTTGGTAAAGCTTGTGGCCCGGATGGTATCCCTATAGAGGTTTGGAAGAACCTTGGAGAGGTAGGAGTTGCCTGGTTAACTAAACTCTTTAATGCTATTGTGAAAGGACGTAAGATGCCGAATGCCTGGAGGAAGAGTATCCTGATACTCATATATAAAAATAAGGGAGACATTCAATGCTGTACAAATTATCGGGGTAATGAGTCATTCTATGAAATTATGGGAAAGGATTATTGAACACAGATTGAGTAAGCTTACAAGAGTTTCGGAGAATCAGTTTTGGTTTATGCCAGGGAGATCTACCATGGAGGCTATTTCTCTTCTAAGAAGACTAATGGAATTGTATCAAGAGAAGAAGAAAGATCTCCACATGGTATTTATTAACTTAGAGAAAGCCTATGATAGAGTACCAAGAGAAGTGTTATGGTGGGTTCTGAAGAGGAAAGGAGTCAGCGGCAAATATATCAACATCATCAAGAACATGTATGAGAATGCATCCACTAGTGTGAAAACACCTGGTGGAGATACTGAGGCTTTTCCCATTACTACCGGATTGCATCAAGGTTCGGCCATTAGTCCATATTTATTTACCCTGGTTATGGACGAGCTAACTAGAAGCATACAAGACGATGTTCCTTGGTGTATGTTGTTTGCTGATGACATTATTTTAATTGATGAGACTAGTGTTGGTGTAAATCGTAAGTTGGAAGTGTGGAGAAAAACCCTCGAGGACAAGGGTTTTAAGTTAAGTAGGAGTAAAACGGAATATATGCACTGTGAGTTCAGTCTAAGGAAGAAGCAGGAACATGAGGTTAAGTTGGATGGAGTTTTGGTTCCTAAAACCAAGCAGTTCAAATATTTGGATTCGTTGTTCCAAAATGATGGTCGTATAGATGAAGATGTGGCTCACAGAATACAGGTAGGGTGGTTGAAGTGGAAGGGTGCGACTGGGGTTCTATGTGATAAGAAAATACCTCTGAAAGTGAAAGGTAAATTCTATAGGACGGTTGTTAGACCTGTGATGCTCTATGGTAGTGAGTGTTGGGCACCAACGGGACAACATTTGCATAAGATAAGTGTGGCAGAAATGAGGATGCTAAGATGGATGTGTGGACATACCAGACTGGACAAAATTAAGAATGTTCATATTCGACAAAAAGTTCAAGTAGCGGATGTCGGAGATAAGGTGATGGAAGGAAGACTTAGATGGTATGGACATGTTTTAAGAAGACCTCCTAATGTTGCGGTTCGTAAGTGTGAAAATTTGTTGATTGAGGGGGCTAGAGGTCGTGGAAGACCTAGAACTGTGTAGAATGAGGTGATAGCAAGAGACTTACGTGCCTTAGATCTTTATGCGAATTTGATTAATGACAGACTTGAATGGAGACGTAAAATCCGTGTCTTGGAAGGGGCCTAAGGCTGGAGTATCTTTTTTGGTGTCTTTTGAGCTTATTTTGTTGAGGATCCATACAGCCGACCCCAACTTATTTGAGACTAAGGCTTAGTTGTTGTTGTTGTTGTTATTGTTGTCGCTCTGTGAAACCTATGGACCTTTGATTAAGGTTCTTTTGTATAATAATCTTTGACTTAGAACTATATTTTGAAGTCAATGTTTGATATTGCATCTTTAATATGTTTCCAAGAGCCATGAGAAGTTTGACTTAGAACTATATTTTGAAGTCAAGGTTTGATATTGCATCTTTAATATGTTTCCCAGAGCTATGAGAAATACTGTTCAACGGAGCACATTAGGAAAGCGTTAAACTAAGATGGATTTTCATATGTGTTTAAGGAAAAATCTTTCTGATATCACCATATAAGCCTGGGAAGTTATATTTTGCATATAACCAAGTGACATAAACATAGCACGGAGGGACATTATATGCTATCGGTGATGTCCTGATGATTTGGCGTATTTGTGAATGTGAAAGTGTTATATTAGTTAGATGGTTACTTAGTATAACATCGCTTGGCCGCATGCCCCATTTCCTGTATGAGGTGTATTGATGTTGAGTTGTTTTGAAATGGAGTGCTTGTGTAGCCGAGTAGGAGATGTTACAATTTTTTTTATAATCGGCCACTATAACCTTTTGAGTCATAGTGGGCAGTTTTATTTAATTTATTTTCAATTTTTTAAATAAAATAATCCCCATTTTATTGAGGTAATGTTATCTGATATATTAAGAGAATATATTGAAAAGTGGGTTATTCTCCTAAGAAAAAAATATAGACACAGGACGTTCTCTTACGCTAAAAAAGAAAACTATCTGAGAAATTTTTGAAATTTGGAGTGTGACTGATTTCCAATGGCTCTGATAGCTATCAGACATATTAGAGATATACAACAGAAATTTAAAGTAATTTGTAATTACCATCGCTTTTGCAATAAGGTCAATCCTTCTAATTTTCTTACACATGACAAGGAAGAATAATTCACAATCTTAAAATTGTTATGCGAAAGTCCTTTGGTTTTGACAAATGAAGCCACAATAAGAGAGATCTTAAATCTTTCAGAAAAACATGCATGCAAAGTTATAATGAATAAGGTCATATGTAGGCGTACCTTTGAATCAAAATTAAAAATCCAATCTATAGTGATACAGCTGAAACCATCATATTCATAAAACTTCATTCTTCTTTCTTTATATTTATTCAATATAAAATCTTAACTCTAAATAATTAAGTATTTAAGAGTATTATAAGAAAATTTGAGGTACTTATGTATAGCATTTTTCCTAAACAAATTAAAAACACAAATAATATTCCAAAATTACATTCTAATTCCACAATAAACAAAACATGACTTTTAAGTATGGTTGAGTATAGTTTGGTTCGGTCTGGAGATCTAGAAATCTTTGAAACTTAACCGAAGTTCGGAGATTTCAAAATCATTAGAATCGAAATCAAACCAAAATATAAAATATATGTATTGTATTGTACAAAAAAAATTGATATGATTCGGTTCGGATATTTAATTCAATATAGTAGTTTCGGTTTTAAATGGAGATTGAGATTTGGAGATTTAGAATTATTTTTTTTAATTTTAAGTAATAAAATAATATTTAATTATTTTAGCCATAAAAATGAAAAGTTAAGTTAAACTCCAATATTCATATTACAAACTATTTATAAAATTAAAATTTTTAACATCTAGTATCAAATAAAATTATTTAAACTTCAATATTCATATTACAAACAATTCATAAAATTAAAGTATCTAACATCTAGCATCAAATAATATTGTCTAAACTCAAAATAATTATAAATTTTAAATAAAATGCAGAAATAATTTACTATTATTACTCATAAGTATTAATTACTGTTAAGATCTATACTCAGTATTGTTATTAGAAACTATAAATATTATTATATTGAGTAACTTTATTAAGTACAAATTATTATAATTAGTATGAATTACTATCATTAGTATTAGTGGTAGCAATTATTCATATAAACAAATTATGAATAGAAATAAAATAATTTTTATAGTTTAAAAATGAATATTATAAAAATATACTAATAACACATTTATATTCAATTAATAAAACATATAATTAAAAAATCAAGATATATTTCTATATATAAAGTATAATATAAAAAATTAAAAATCTCAAAGTGAGTATTAACATAACATAATATGAATTAATAAAATAATTTTAATATATTTTAAAGATATCAAATATTAGGTAATAAATTAATAAAATAAAATAAAATTTCATATTATTAATAATAAATCAGTTATTATTTTGGCTGATACAGTTTGCAGTGTGGATATAGTCTAGTATCCAAAATATTCTATATTAAAAAAAATTAGGTCGCTCAATTTGATTTTAAAAAAGTCAAAAAATTAATAAAAAAATTTTTATTTTAAATATTTTAATTAAAATATTTAAATGAATTTAGATATTTTTAGAATTTATGGTCAGTCCCACTTTTAAGTATTGAAGAATAGGTACATTTGAGTTTAAAACAGTAAAATAATGGAATTAAACTGCACCACGTTAATTAACTGTCCACTTCTTGGTCAATTCATCCCAATAGTTATACGTTCAATATTTCTAATATTTTTATACGCTCTATTTTTTAAATTTTAATATATTACAAAAAAACAATTGACATTTTGAGGTAAAGTTTCCACATTGATAACAATTATATTTTTAATAAAAACATTGACTCCTTTTGTAGTAAACATCTCTTTATAATAGTCAAAAGTTCAAATAAATTTCTAAAGAATTATTACTATCTCAATTCAGCCCCTTAATTAATTATACTTTTTTTTAATTAAAAAGGGTCAATTAAACTCTTGTAATTAAAAAATAAAAAGTTAATTGGCTATTAAAATACTAAGTTAGCGCTGTAGGATTCACTTTTTTAGTTTATATTTTTTAAATAATTTAAAAATATTAAAATATTTATTTTCAAATAATAAAAAATAAAAGAAATATAATTTTTTCAATTAAAATATTAAAAATATATTTTTATAAATATTAAATAAAAAATTAAATAATATATAGAAAAATAAAAAAATAAAAATTAATGTATATTAAACTTTTTTCAAATAAAAAAAATTATTTTTTTAAAATTAAAAGCATTTAAAAATCATAAAAAATTATTTTTTTTATTATTTTGCCACTGAGAGAAAAAAAGTCATATTATACTTATCAACGTTTAACAATTTACAAAAAAAAAATCAAAATTTAATGAATATTAGATTATAAATTAAAAATTATGAAAAATAATTTTTTAGCATACAGAAATTAATATTCATAAAAAATTTATTATTTGGAATTTTGATTTTTTAAAATACAATATAGATTGTAAAATTTTCATTTTTATAATCTGTAAAAGATTACTATTTTTAAATATTTTTAATTATTTAAAAATATAAAGTGAATAAAGTGAGTTCTATAATATCACTTTTGAGTTCCATAGTACCACCTCAATATTTTTAATGGCTAGTTAACTTTTTTTTTTTTAAATGCAAGGGTCTAAATGACTCCTTTTAACAGAAAAATGGCATATTTAGCTAGTTTTTAATTGAAACATAACATATTTAAAAATTTTAAGGGCTCAGTTAAGATAGTAGTAATATTTGGCTTATTTGAACCTTTAGCCTAATTTGTATATTCAATTAATTTCAATTTGGCATTTTATAATATTTCTTCTGAATATGCATATTTTTTTAAGTAATATTTACAAAATCTCTTTAAAAAAATTTCATTTTAAAAAATACTACACATTCAAAAAAAAGTTTTTATAAATACTTCAAGCAATATTTTCTTTTTACAAAAATACCTTGCTCCTCACTTTAAACAAAGTTTTTTTTTAAAAAATACATCATCTCTCACTTTAAATAATATTTTGCTTTAATTTTAATTTTTTTAAATTTTATTATTGTAACACTCTTATACCCTATATATGTATAATATATATTTTCAGCATATGTAAAATACACATATACGGTATAAAATGTCACAGACCGGTTTACTAAATGTTTTTTCACATTTTCAATTTAAAATTTCAAATTCTAAATATATAAAAATTAAATAGAATATAAATATTCTTTACTTGTTATAAGAACCCAAAATAAATAATATATATATAAAATCTCTAGAAAAAATTCGCCAGAGTTTTGTCTATAATTTGGATATCTCAAAATTTAGCAATTACTCAACCTGTAAAAAGAAAACACTCCAAAAAAATTTTCAATCACCATCTCAACCATACTTCTCCGTTTCACCAAGTTTCTCAAACATTTATATATAGATATATATAATTTAAAACACACTTACTCTCCCATTTCAAATACATTGACCCAAACATTCTTTATAATATACAATACGTAAAATTTAAAACATACTATATTCTGCATAATACTCAAAATGTACAATAATATAAAAATATATACATGCTGCTGGTAGTGTTTCTGATTTCGATAGCAACTGAATAAGCTCAACTACAAGTCTAGACCCGACCTGGTTTAGAAGAACTCTCTGGCTCAGCTGGGTCTACCCTGTCACCTGCGCGATGAAAACAATCTCAATAAACCGAAGCATAGTGGTACAAACTTTGATAATAACAATATAACTCAATGCAATACCAAATGCATAATGCATATAGATGTCACATCAATCCACTTTCTTATATTTTTCAAATATTTCATAATCACAACTCATAACCTTATATTGCTCAATTGTATCATAATTCATAATTCACATTAAAACAAAGACAAGCATGGCCCAAAAAGGATCTAATATGCTATTCAAATTTCAGAGTTACTGTTTTGGTCCATAATGACACCATTTGTCTAGCCCCATAGGCAATATATATATATATCCATGGATAACGTAACAGTCCCAGTCTCTTGGACATCAACCCGACTAGACTGCTACAGTTTTTGAGGCTTAAGACCTAATCTTTTCACCCCAAAAATATCATATTTATCAGCTGGCCTAGCTTACGACCCAACCTTTTCACCATTCCAGTATGTAGCCCGTAGGCAATCATAGGCATGCCACCAAACCCAGAACTCTAAAAATTAAAAAACATACTAGGCACACAATTTATTCATATTTCTCATTATTAATCTCTTTCTCATTTTCACATATTCAATCTAGGCACATTGCCTTATTTTCACATTTTGTTCTCACTTTTCTCATTTTTATCAATATCAATTCATTTCATTATTACACATATCTCTTCTTCTTTTTTTTGCATTCACATCACATTACCCAATTACTTTGGATATTTTCACATAATATGCATATTTCACATGTTACACAAATTAGCCATTATCAATGGCTTTTCACAATGAATTTAACACATATATGACATTACAAATGTCATAGCATATTATTCATACACAATCAATGAACCAAGTAGCTTAACACATTTTTCAACTAAAATGTGTTTAGTCCAAATGTTATGCAAATATAGACATTATATTCAAAGTTTGTACATACCTCCACTAGCAACCCAAAGCAAGCTAAAAACAACCTTCAATCTAATCTTTCCAACTTGTCCTTCATCACTTGGATGAAGCAAATCAGTCTCCCTTAAAGCCTAAACAAATGTGATAACAAATAATTATTTAGTATCACATTTAATGGCATTTCCAACATTAAACCATAATTACACATCACTCCTACAAATTTCTAAAAATTTAGCCTTTCCTTACTTCAAAATTAGAATTTCATTCTACTACAATTAAATTAGTGTTTTAAGTTTATTTATATTATTATAAACATATTTCAATACATTTAAATCATTTACATTATAAAAATACACTCTTATACACAAAATCTCAAAAATGGCATAACCTTCCCCCATTGAAGGTTTTCCTTTCCAACACAATGCCTTACTCATTTTAAGCTTATATTCATCACTTTTAACACTAAACAACATGCTTAAACAAATAAAATCACACAATTCAACCACTTTGGAAAATCATTTTTTCAAAACCCTAAATCTCCACTTCCATTCTCAAACTCTAACCCAACACCACCAAATCCAATATTTAACTTTAAAATACTTGTTTATGAATCAAAACAACTCATTTAGAACCAATTTACATAATTAAAGTTCATGTTTTCAAAATCACAAAAATCCATAACCCTAAATTCTCTTTCTTCACCATTCTTTAACCAAACTCCATCATCTCTTCAATCTAACCTTAGAATCATTGTTAACTAACCAAAATAACATCATACACACCAATTCCAACAATTATAACATACTACATAAAAATCTAAATCCTCACATAATTCAAATTTCCAAGGAATTCAAAGAAAAGAGATGGAAACTTACTAATTTTGGTGGAAATCACCAAAAATCCACTTGAAGATTGTTAGATCCTTCAATTTATGGAGTATGGAAGAAGCAAAATCCTTGGTCTTCAAGCTCTGTTTTGTTAGTTTTTATTATAGATTTGTATCTTATTTGTTATGATAATTATTGTTTTCTTTAGGTATTTTGTTAGTTTTAATATGCTTATTTAGTGTTTTCATTAATTTTGGTAGTTTTAATTTATTTAAGTGTTTATATTATTTTTGTCCTAGTTTTTAGTGAGTGTTTATGTTTTGTTGGTTAATGTTCATTTCATTCTTGTTTAAAGTTTGTTTCAAGTTTTGTTTTAGGTTAAAAAGCTAAGGAACCAAGAAGAAGGAAAAAATCGATAGTAGCTGACACATGCAGAGGACACGGCCAAGCCACTGGTCGTGTCCCATACCAAGTTAAAGAGGAAGACCAAGACACAGGAGCAAACACATGCAAGGGACACGGCCAAGCTTGTGGCCGTGTCCCTCCAAAAAAGCTCCAACACGGCCAAGTTGCTTAAGCTTGGCCGTGTCTCACTTAAGTCCAAAGGAAAAAGAAAGATCAACATCAAGCAGTAGAAGACACAAGCAAGGGACACAGCCAAGCTTGTGGCCGTGTCCCTCCAAAATTTTCCAACACGGCCTAGAAACTTCCAACACGGTCATGTCACTCAATCACACCAAAGAAGAAAAGAAGAAACTCTCACAGAAGCGAACACAAGCAAGGGATACGGCCAAGCTTGTGGCCGTGTCCCTCCAAAGACCTCCAACACGGCCAAGTCTCATCCAACTTGGCCGTGTCTCTCCTGGACCAAAGACAACGCGGATTTTTAAGCGGAGGATTCATATAAATATTAAAAAAGTTAGGGTTTCCAGGGTTGTTGAGAATTTGAGTTTGGTTTCAGCCGTCAAAGAGAGTTTGAGGGTTTAACATTTATTTTTCTTTGATTTTTGATTACACTTGGATTAAACTAGCTAGATTAGATTTGTTCTAGCCATTGATACATTCTTCTTGCAAGATTTGAACAAGAGATTCTTCAGAAGCTTCAAGGAGTTTGTAATTTGGTTTTGTTCTTGAACTTTATCTCTTTATTTTCATTGGAATTGCATTTATGGATATTATCATGTCTAAATTGATTTCTTTGAATATTAATGAGATGAGTATGTTTGATAGCATTATGAACTAATTTGATCTAGTCTAGGGTTTGTATGGATCTGCTATGATTGTATGAATTGGTTATTACTCTTAACTCAATTATTTCTTTAAGCCTTTATTGAATGAAATATTGTTAATATATAATTGATTGGCCACCAATTATGTGTTTTAGGTATTAGATGATGGATTGAGAGATGAAGTTTAATGCTGGAATAATTCAAGTAAGGACTTAGGTGAATTAGAGATATAACCTAGGAAAAGATTATTTCAATCGTAACAAAATTATTTAAGAAAGGTTTGAATGCGAGAGCTTATTTCCTTTATTCAATTAATTAAGTTGCTTGAGATTTAATCTTTGAAATTAATTTGGTTAAGAGGAATAACCATTCATGCATATAAATAGTAGAGAAGTGCAAACCCTAGACCCTTCTATTAAGTGAATTAAAACATCAGCTCAATTTACTTTTATTGTTTTAAACTTCGATCAATCTGTCTTTATTAATTGTTAGCAATTTAAATTTATTCATTACTTGTTATTTATAATCTGATAATCAATTAGCTACTTTAGCTTCCTTGTGAGACGACCTTGGGGCGATCACCTTTGCTACATCTACCTCGTATACTTGCGAGTGACGCTTTGTGGTAGAGTTAATTCGAGCGCAACAAGTTTTTGGCGCTGTTGTCGGGGAAGCTAATTGGCGTAATTGTTTATTAGGCAAAAATACTTTAGATTATTTTTCATTGTTTACTTTTGATTTTATTTTGTCTTTTTCTTTTAATAATTTTTTTTTGTTCTAGAAATTTTATTTATGCAAGGCAGGAGATCACTCGAAGGAGAGTTGTATCCATTTATTCCAGAAATTCAGAGAGTGAAAAGGAGCAGAGAAGAATTTGAACTTTATACCGAATTTGATACCGAGGAAGACACTTCTGATTTTGAGTCGGAATCTGCACAATCTGTTAAAATGGCAGAAGAAAGACAAAGGACTATGAGAGATTTTGCTAGACCTGTCATTGGAACTTCCACCTCTTGCATAAGACTGACAGATGCAGCAAGAAATTATGAGTTGAAGAACATTCATTACAACATGATGCCATCATTCTATGGAGTTCCAAATGAAGATCCTTTAAACTTTATTCGGGATTTTTATTCTACCCTCAACACTTTTCTATTGGGAGGACTAACAGAGGACCAGTTGAGGATGAGATGTTTCCCATATACATTTAAGGATAGGGCAAAGAGCTGGCTTATGATGTTGCTCGAAAATTCTTTGACAACTTGGGAGCAAGTTTATAATAAATTTATGGGCAAGTTTTACTCACATCAAAAGACAGCTGAATTGAGAGGGAAGATTGCTACATTCTCTCAATTTGAAGGAGAGCCATTTCATGAGGCTTGGGACAGATTTAAAATGTTATTGATCCAGTGTCCACATCATCACTACCCACTTCAACTTCTTAATCAGTTTTTCTATGATGGTTTAACCCAGCAATTTCAGAACACTGTTGATAATGCAGCTGGGGGAGCTATGGGAGAAAAGACAGCTGATGAAACTTATGAGATCTTTGAGATGTTGGGAGCTAATTCTCAACAGAAAAGTGTAAGGGGAAGAAGTAAAGGGGTGAATCAACTGGAAGCCAATAGTGAGATGATCAATCAAATAGCTGAATTGACAAGGTAGGTGCAGATGCTGAATATGAAAAACAACACTTCTTCATCCACTCAAGAAATTTGTGGAATTTGTAGAACTTTCGGGCATGGAGCAAATATTTGCCCCTCCGCATATGAGACTTATGGGAATGAAGCTGAGCAAGTCAATGCTATGGGAGGATTTCAACCAAGGGCCAGGAATGATCCTTACTCTAATTCTTATAATCCTGGTTGGCGGAATCATCCTAATTTTTTCTGGGCAACAAATAATTCTCAGCAACCTTTCCATTTGCTCCAGAGACAAAACCAACAGCAGGGTCAATCCTCAAATCAAGGGCAGTCTAAGATAGAGAGTTTGGAGGAAAGTTTACAAGCTTTTATCTAAGTCAGTGCTAAAAATCAAGATATGACCAATAAGAGGCTGGATTCATTAGAAACATCTTTTAAGAAAGTGGAGACTCAAGTAGGACAACTTGCACAACAGATGCAGATTCAACAAAAGGAGAAATTCCCAAGTCAACCTGAGCAGGCACAATCAGTGATTGTTCTTAGAAGTGGTAAGGTAATTAACAATAATGTTGAAAATGATTCTGTGAATGCAGGTGACCAAGAGAACAAGAAGGAAGGAGAAACAGAGAACAAAGGTGCTGGAGAAAGATCAATGGAGAAGTCCCCTTCAGCAAATTTACACAAGGCAAGCAATCCATACCGGCCACCTATATCATTCCCCAGCAAGTTGAAGGATGATAAAACAGATAAGTAATTTTCTAACATCTTCAACATGCTGTCTAAGGTAAGTATTAACTTACCCTTATTGGAAGCAATAAAGAACATTCCGGCTTATGCTAAATTCTTCAAAGAGCTGATCACCAAGAAAAAGAGGTATGAGCCGAATGAAAAGGTGATAGTTTCAGAAGTAGCTAGTGTTGTTCTGCAGCATAAACTACCTCCCAAACTAAAGGATCTTGGAAGCTTTATAATTCAAATTACTATGGGAAATGGAAAGGGGACTGATGGCATGTGTGATCTAGGAGCCAGTATAAATTTGATGCCTTATTCTGTGTATAAAGAATTAGAACTAGGGAAACTCAAACCAACCAAAATGGTGTTGCAATTAGCTGATAGATCTCTTAGATTCCCGAAATGGGTTATGGAAGATGTGTTAGTTAAGGTTGGTGGGTTAATAGTACCTGTGGATTTCATAGTTCTTGACATGGAAGGGAGTAACCCTGCACCATCAGCACACACTATTTTGCTGGGTAGGCCTTTTATGGCTACTACCAACACCTTAATAGATGTTAAAAATGGTAAATTATCAATGACTGTCTTGGGACAGAAGGTTGAATTTTCTATTTTTAACACCTCTCCCATTCCTACAACTACTTTATAAGAGGAATGTTCTTTAATTAATTGTGTTGAAGCCGTTGTTTCAGATGCTTTCTTGCAGACAAGTTCCTCAGATAAATTGGAGCTGACATTGACTTTATAAGAGGGGGCTAAACCAGTGGGGGAGAGCCAAAGGTGCCTTAACCCAAAGGCATATGAGAGCTCGAGGAACTATAAGGATCGCACTAAAGCACTTCATGACAGATTTATTGTGCGACAGACACTGAGTCTAGGTATGAAAGTTTTACTTTTTAATTCTCGACTCCGTCTATTTCCAAGTAAACTCAAGTCTCGATGGAGTGGCCCTTTCGAGGTAACTAAGGTATGTCCTTCTGGTGCCATTGAATTGCTTAACTCTCAAACCAATAAGACTTTTAAAGTAAATGGATAGAGAGTTAAACCATATAAAGAAGGATTTCAAGAAGTGAGGATCATTGACAGCACTTTGATCCATGATCCCTAGACTTTGCAATGATGTCCAGCTTTATGACATTAAAGAAGCGCTAAATGGGAGGCAACCCATCGGTTTGCATTTCTTTTTCATAGTTATAATTTTATTTTTAGCAATTTTGATTTTATGTTTAGTTTAAATAAATGGAAACCCTAAAGCTCTCTTGTATTTTATTTTTTGAACATTTGTGTTTGTGATGAAAAGTTAGGGTTTTGCCTCACCAGGGTACGATGGAAGACAGGTTGTCCTTTAACTATTTCTCTTTATTATTCTTGTTTTCCATTGAGGACAATGTAAATTCTAAAGTGTGGGGTAATCTTTAAGCTTTTCTTTAATTTTTGTTTTGTTTGTCTTTGTGTGTTATTTTGTACGTTGTGCAGGGCATAATTGTTGAAAACTTATTGACTTTTTCTGTGATTCTAGCATTATAGTTGAGACTTTAGTATCGGCATAGAGATTAGCATTTGAATTCATTCATGATCAATTTTCACATTCTGCAATTCATGACATATAAATTTTTTAGAACCCACCTTTGTGAGTTTTGAGCCTTATAGATTGAATATTAGTGTCAATTGATTTTCTTTTCTTAAGTGTGCTCATTCATGATTTTGCATCTCTAGAGCTTGCTTTTGCATACTAATTGAACTCACATTATGATTTTATCTCAAGTTTTAAAATGATGAAGGCAAATTAGGCTAGCCCTTTAGCTTAAAAAGACCTCCCTTAATATTGAATTCCTTAGTGAGCCAAGTTGATCCTTTGACCTTTTCTTGATTGATCAACACAATTCATAACTCAACTTTTTCTTATTATCATTATACCTGCATTAAGGAATGGAGTTTCTTATGATATGACAATAGGGTGGTTTGATTCAAAAGTGTGGGGTAAGCAAATAAAAAAATTGTATTTGGGGTTGAAATGCATACTTTGCACAATGTATTTGCTAAGAGTTGGTTATTCTTTTCCTCTTTATTTTAAGATAGATGTTCTATGCAATTTTATATTTTGTATATATATATATATATATAAGGGAACTATAAAAAAAAGAAAAAAAAAGTGATAAATAAAAGTAAATAAAGAAAAGATATATATATATATATATACAAAATTCATATATTTTCTAGCATTAGAGGAATGTCGACTCATGTATTTTTCTTTAAGTGTGCAAGTATGTAAGATTATCAAGGATTAGTGAGTATGCCATTTGAAGGAGTTATGAGTTTCTTAGCAACAGTATTGTCTAATTTAGATACTTCATTTCTTGATGCTCCAGCTTAAATGTCTTTTCTCACACCATCATCTTAGCCCCATTACATCCAAATGAAAGACCTTCGGATTATTTCTTGAGAAAATCAGTGAGGGAGATTGGATAATTAAGCAAGTTTATGGTAGTATGCAGTCATGAGTGGTTTGAGTGATTAACTTATGAAATCGAGTGAAACACTTAGATGAGAGATGAGATTTGTATGTCTGGATTAATGAATGAGTTAAGAAAATCCTTGATTGAAGTAAATTGCAATTATTTATAGCTGAGTCTTAAAGGATTTCATCTTATATGCTGGAATTATAGCTAAGGTTGTTTGAGTTTTTAATTTATGCCATGTGAATTTGCTTGAGGACAAGCAAAGTTTTAAGTGTGGGGTAGTTGTTTTGTTAGTTTTTGTTATAGATTTGTATCTTATTTATTATGATAATTATTGTTTTCTTTAGGTATTTTGTTAGTTTTAATATGCTTATTTAGTGTTTTCATTAATTTTGGTAGTTTTAATTTATTTAAGTGTTTATGTTATTTTTGTCCTAGTTTTTAGTGAGTGTTTATGTTTTGTTGGTTAATGTTCATTTAATTCTTGTTTAAAGTTTGTTTCAAGTTTTGTTTTAGGTTAAAAAGCTAAGGGACCAAGAAGAAGGAAAAAATCAACAGTAGCTGACACATGCAGAGGACACGGCCAAGCCACTGGCCGTGTCCCATACCAAGTTAAAGAGGAAGACCAAGACACAAGAGCAAACACATGCAAGGGACACGGCCAAGCTTGTGGCCGTGTCCCTCCAAAAAAGCTCCAACACGGCCAAGTTGCTTAAGCTTGGTCGTGTCTCACTTAAGTCCAAAGGAAAAATAAAGATCAACATCAAGCAGTAGAAGACACAAGCAAGGGACACAGCCAAGCTTGTGGCCGTGTCCCTCCAAAATTGTCCAACACGGCCTAGAAACTTCCAACACGGCCGTGTCACTCAATCACACCAAAGCAGAAAAGAAGAAACTCTCACAGAAGCGAACACAAGCAAGGGACATGGCCAAGCTTGTGGTCGTATCCCTCCAAAGACCTCCAACACGGCCAAGTCTCATCCAACTTGGTCGTGTCTCTCATGGACCAAAGACAACGCGGATTAATAGGATTCATATAAATATTAAAAAAGTTAGGGTTTCTAGGGTTGTTGAGAATTTGAGTTTGGTTTCAGCCGTCAAAGAGAGTTTGAGGGTTTAACATTTGTTTTTCTTTGATTTTTTATTACACTTGGATTAAACTAGCTAGATTAGATTTGTTCTAGCCATTGATACATTCTTCTTGCAACATTTGAACAAGAGATTCTTCAGAAGCTTCAAGGAGTTTGTAATTTGGTTTTGTTCTTGAACTTTATCTCTTTATTTTCATTGGAATTGTATTTATGGATATTATCATGTCTAAATTGATTTCTTTGAATATTAATGAGATGAGTATGTTTGATAGCATTATGAACTAATTTGATCTAGTCTAGGGTTTGTATGGATCTGCTATGATTGTATGAAATGGATATTACTCTTAACTCAATTATTTCTTTAAGCCTTTATTGAATGAAATATTGTTAATATATAATTGATTGGCCACCAATTATGTGTTTTAGGTATTAGATGATGGATTGAGAGATGAAGTCTAATGCTGGAACAATTCAATTAAGGACTTAGGTGAATTAGAGATATAACCTAGGAAAAGATTATTTCAATCGTAACAAAATTATTTAAGAAAGGTTTGAATGCGAGAGCTTATTTCCTTTATTCAATTAATTAAGTTGCTTGAGATTTAATCTTTGAAATTAATTTGGTTAAGAGGAATAACCATTCATGCATATAAATAGTAGAGAAGTGCAAACCCTAGACCCTTCTATTAAGTGAATCAAAATATCAGCTCAATTTATTTTTATTGTTTTAAACTTCCATCAATCTGTCTTTATTAATTGTTAGCAATTTAAATTTATTCATTACTTGTTATTTATAATCTGATAATCAATTAGCTACTTTAGCTTCCTTGTGAGATGACCTTGGGGCGATCACCTTTGTTACAGCTACCTCGTATACTTGCGAGTGACGCTTTGTGGTAGAGTTAATTCAAGCGCAACAAGCTCCCATGGAATTTCGACCAAAGGAAAGAGAAGAAGAAGAAGATGATGACTTTTAATATTTCTTTTCCTTTCATCTTTTTTTTTAAACCATATATATATATTTATATTAAAATAATTTAATATTTAATTATTTTTTTAATAAATTAAAAGTCCTAATTTCCTCTTCCATTCAAGAATAATTTATTTTTTTAATTATTTTATTAATTTTGAATTTATAAGATTTAATTACCAAAATACTCTGTTCTTTTAAAAAGTGTTGACTTTTATATATGTTATGTATATTTTGCATATATATTACATATATATTCCACTTTTTTTATTTAAAATCCCTTCATTTTTCATTTAAAACTATTAATTTAATTTATCCTTTTAAATTATAATTTATTTTATCCAATTTTTCAAAAATTAAAAATTTTTAAAAATTTTAGGATGTTACAATTCTCTCCCCCTAAAATAAATTTCGTTTTCGAAATTACCTTTCTTCAAGTCTGGAACAATTGAAAATACTGACTCTTCATTGCCTGCTCACTTTCCCAGGTCGCCTCCTCAGTGGCAAGATTCTTCCAAAGGACTGTCACAAGTGGCACCCTCTTATTCCTCAATTCTTTAACCTCTCGTGCCAAAATCGTCACTGGTTCTTCCTCGTAAGTCAGATATGGACTCACCTCAATGGACTCCACTGACAAGATATGAGATGGGTCAAACCTGTATATCTGAAGCATCGAGACATGGAAAACATTATGTATTCGATCCAACTCAGGCGGCAAAACTAGTCTATAAGCCACTGGACCAACTCTCTCCAACACCTCATATGGTCCTATGAAACGAGGACTCAATTTCCCTTTGTGCCCAAATCTCAAAATCTTCTTCCATGGAGACACCTTCAGAAACACTTTATCTCTCACATTAAACTCTATGTCTCTTCTCTTTAAATTTGAATAGGATATCTGTCGGTCTGAAGCTGCTTTCAAACGACCCCGAATCACCTTCACTTTCTCCTCTGTTTTCTTAATCAAATCGAGACCAACCAATTTACCTTCTCCAACTTCATCCCAACACAAAAGTGTCCTGCATCTCCTGCCATATAAAGCCTCTTAAGGAGTTATCTCAATACTCGACTGATGACAGTTGTTATAAGCAAACTCAATTAATGGCAAAAATATGTCCCAATTCCCGATAAAATCAATGATACAGCTCCTCAACATATCCTTCAGAATCTGTATCACTCTCTCTGACTGTCCATCTGTCTGAGGATGGAAAGCAGTACTAAAATACAATCGAGAACCCAAAGCATATGCAAACTCTTCCAAAATCTTGAAGTAAACCGGGGATCTCGATCCGACACCAAAGCAACTGAGACTCCATGCAACCTGACTATCTCATTGATATACAGCTCAGCCAACCTCTCAAAAGAATAATCCATCCAAACTGGAAGAAAATGAGCTGTCTTCGTCATTCGATCAACTATCACCCAGATTGCATCATGCTTCTTCTGGGTCAAAGGCAGTCCAGTCACAAAATCCATTGTCACTCGCTCCCATTTCCACTCTGGCACTGATAAAGGTTAGAGCAACCCCGAAGAAACTTGATGCTCAGCCTTCACTTTCTGGCAAGTGAGACATCTGGATACAAACTCTGCTATGTCCCTCTTCATACCTGACCACCAATAATGTTAAGTCCTGATACATCTTGGTACTCCCAGGGTGCATAGCAAAAAGTGACTGATGTGCTTCCTCTAATATCATTCTTTTCAATTCTGCATCATCAGGAATACATAATCTATCGCTGTACCATAGACTGCCATCATCCCTCACATAAAAGTCTCAACTTTTCCCCTTCTGACAAACCAACACAATTTTCTGAATTCTCTCATCTATCAACTAAGCCTCCCTAATATGATCCAACAAGACTGGCCTTAAATACAACTGAGCCATCAGAGCACCATCATCATAAGATTCAAATCTAGTGTGTAATGCTCTCAACTCAACAAGCAACGAGAGTGAATAAGCAGTCAAACCTGCCAAAGATTTTCGACTAAAGATATCAGTAACAACATTTGCCTTGTCAAGATGATAATCAATCAAACAGTGTTAGTCTTTAATCAACTCTAACCACCGTCTCTGTAGAAAATTCAGCTCTCTTTGAATACCCAGGTATTTCAAACCTAGGTATTTTAAATGTAACACCCTTATACCCTATATGCGTACAATACATATTTTCAGCATATGTAAAATACGCATATACAGTATAAAAATGTCACAGACCAGTTTACTAAATTTTTTTTCCACATTTCCAATTTAAAATTTCAAATTCTAAATATATAAAAATTAAATAGAATATAAATATTTTTTACTTGTTATAAGAACCTAAAATAAATAATATATATATATAATCTCTGAAAAAAATTCGTCAGAGTTTTATCTGTAATTTGGATATCCCAAAATTTAGCAATTACTCAACCTGCAAAAAGAAAACATTCCCAAAAAATTTTCAATCACCATCTCAACCATACTTCTCCATTTCACCAAGTTTCTCAAATATTTATATATAGATATATATATATATATAATTTAAAACACACTTACTCTTCCATTTCAAATACATTGACCCAAACATTCTTTATAATATACAATACGTAAAATTCAAAACATAATATATTATGCATAATACTCAAAATGTACAATAACATAAAAATATATACATGTTGCTGGTAGTGTTTCTGATCTCGATAGCAACTCAATAAGCTCAACTACAAGTCTAGACCCTACCTGGTCTAGAAGAACTCTCTGGCTCAGCTGGGTCTACCCTGTTACCTGCACGATGGAAACAATCGCGCTAAGCCAAAGTGACGCGGAACCCTATGGCAATGAAGGCCTCAAACCCCAACGCACGCTTCGATATAGGAATCCAAGAACAAGGATAAACCACCCTCTATAGCACCCAATGCTTAGCGAAGCAAGAACACTAATGACGGAAGGATTTGGAAGGACAGATCAGAAGAACGCCACAATCGAAATTGATAAGTTAGTCTGATTCGTGATGCAATCAATGAAAGAAGCAAAATCTCTCACTCTCTAAAAGATGGCTGAAATTTGCATAAAAAGCAATCTGAATATAATTTTGTCAAAAGTTCCTCTTACAAGAAAATAAGGCCCTATTTATAGAAAAACAAATTAAAATTCATAACTATCCTAACCCTAGTGAAAAAAGGAAAATTACAAAATCAAAATCCTTGTCAAATAAGGAAAATATCATCCTAACCAACTAAGGAAAGAAGGATCCTTGTCAAATAAGGAAAATATCATCCTAACCAACTAAGGAAAGAAGGATCCTTGCCAAATAAGGAAAATATCATCCTAACCAACTAAGGAAAGAAGGATCCTTGTCAAATAAGGAAAATATCATCCTAACCAACTAAGGAAAGAAGGGAACCACATCTCACGTGCATGGGTGTGAACACAGCCCATGTGCATGAAAGAATAGGCTGCCCATGTGACAAAAGTGGTCCCAAAAAACCTAATTTCGTCCAAGGCCCATGTGCTTGCATGTGGGCTGCCTTCCTTACTCCTTTCTTGCTCCTCTAGCCCATTTTTAAAGCCTTATCTTCCATATAAACATTCAGCATCACAATCAGCCTTTGTTGGTCTTCCAGCTCCATACTGCACTTGTTTATTGCTAATTCAGTCACCTCCCTTGTAACAAAGTCTTGAACATGCAATCCAAGAGTGACGCCATACTTCCTTGCTTTATTCCTTGTCAATGGTCCTTGTTGTAGCACCAAAGGATCCTTGCCATGCTGGTTTACATCATTCTCCCCTTCTTTAAAAAGATTTGTCCTCAAATCTGCATCATCATAAGGAGATAAATCAGTCACATTAAAAGTAGCACTAACACCATACTCACCAGGCAAGTCGATCTTGTATGCATTGTCATTGATTTCTCCAATACTTGGAATGGACCATCACCACGTGCATCAAGCTTACTCTTCCTTTGATTTGGAAACCTCTCCTTTCGGAAGTGTACCCAAACCCAATCACCAGGAGCAAATGCCATTTTCTTTCGTCCCTTATTTGCCCTATCAGCATATGACTTGTTCTTTTTCTCTATATTTGGTCGAACCTTTTCATGCAAAGACTTTACCAAATCAGCCTTCTTCTCACCATCCAAACTAGCAAGCTCATGTAAAGGCAAAGGAACAAGATTAAGTACAGTTAGTGGATTAAAACCATAAACAATCTCAAATGGCGAATAACATGTAGAAGAATGAATTGAACGATTATAAGCAAATGCAATGAAAGGTAAACAATCTTCCCAAGTGACCAAATTCTTCCCCACTAAAGTTCTCAACAACGTACCAAGTGTACAATTCACTACTTCAGTTTGCCCATCTGTTTGTGGATGACAAGTAGTAGAATATAAAAGCTTAGTTCCTAATCTACTCCATAACACACGCCAAAAATGGGACAAAAACTTAGTATCTCTATTAGAAACAATTGTCCGAGGCACCCCATGTAAACGAACAACATCTCTAAAGAACAAATCAGCCACAACTTTGGCATCATCAGCTTTGTGACATGGAATAAAATGTGCCATCTTACTAAACCTATCAACAACCACAAAAATGCTATCTCTACCTTTCCTAGTCCTAGGCAAACCAAGCACAAAATCCATACTAATATCAACCCAAGGTGAACTAGGTACAGGTAATGGCATATAAAGACCATGAGGCATAGACTTAGATTTCGCCTGTCTACATGCAATACAAGCAGAACATAATCTCCCAACATCTTTATGCATAGACGGCCAATAAAAATGCTCAAACAGAATATCATAAGTCTTAGACACACCAAAATGCCCCATCAAACCACCACAATGAGATTCCAAAACAAGCAAATTACTCATGGAACATCTAGGCACACATAGTTTACTTCCCTTAAACAAATAACCATCCTGCCTAAAAAATGAATTAAAAGCTCCTTGTTCACATGCGACATAAACATTGCCAAAATCAATATCACCAATATATAAGTCCTTAATATACTCAAAACCAAGCAATTTAGAACTCAAAACAGACAGCAATGTATATCTCCTAGACAACGCATCGGCAACAACATTATCCTTACCTTGCTTATACTTAATGACATAAGGAAATTTCTCAATTTGTTCAATCAACTTACCATGTCTTTTGTTCAACTTACCTTGCCCTTCAAATGCTTGAGGGATTCATGGTCAGTGTGAATAATGAACTCCTTTGGCAGCAAATAATGCTCCCACACATTCAATGCCCTTACCAAAGCATGCAACTCCTTGTCATAGGTAGAATAATTCAGCTGCGCACCATTGAGCTTCTCACTAAAATATGTTATTGGCTTCTTTTCTTGCATCAAAACAGCCCCAATACCTATACCTGAAGCATCACATTCAATCTCAAAAATAGAATCAAAGTTAGGTAAAGCTAAAACAGGCGCAGTAGTGAGTTTTTCTTTCAAACTTTCAAACGATCGTTGTTGCTGTTCACCCCATTGAAATCCAACTTCCTTCTTGACAATACTTGTGAGTGGTGCGGCGGTGGTAGAAAAATCCTTCACGAATCTCCTATAAAAACTCGCCAGCCCATGGAAGCTCCTCACTTCCGTCACACTCTTAGGAACAGGCCATTCCCTTATAGCTTTCACTTTCTCTTCATCAACTTCCAATCCCTGCGCACTAACAACAAAACCAAGAAAAACAAGCCTATCCATGCAAAATGTGCACTTCTTAAGCTTTGCATATAAGTTCTCTTTTCTCAAAGCTTCTAAAACCAACCTAACATGTTCTATATGCTCTTCATCAGTCTTACTATAGATCAAAATATCATCAAAATAAACAACTACAAATCTGCCCAAATAAGCCCTCAAAACATGGTTCATCAACCTCATAAAAGTACTAGGTGCATTAGACAACCCAAAAGGCATTACCAACCACTCATACAACCTATATTTTGTTTTAAAAGCTGTTTTCCATTCATCCCCAGGTTTCATACGAATTTGATGATATCCACTCATAAGATCAATTTTAGTAAAATACCTTGCACCATGTAATTCGTCCAACATGTCATTAAGACGCGGTATAGGATGTCGATACTTCACGGTGATCTTATTTACAGCCCTACAATCAACACACATTCTCCACGTGTCATCTTTCTTTGGAACCAACAAAACAGGAACGGCACACGGACTTAAACTCTCTCGAATCAACCCTTTCTCCAACAACTCTTCCACTTGTCTCTGCATCTCCTTGGTCTCCATCGGATTACTTCGATATGCTGGTCTATTTGGAATGGTAGAACCAGGTATGAAGTTAATTTGATGTTCGATTCCTCTTAATGGTGGCAAACCACTAGGCAACTCCTCCGGAAACACATCTTGAAAATCCTGCAATAAAGACACAAAACTAGAAGGCAAATGTTCAAGTGAAACATCAATGTTAGCAAACAAAGTTTCCTTGTATCTAATGAGTAACACAGGCTGCCCAACATTTAATTCTCTCGCTCTTACATAAAAAGTTTGTTTTGCCTTCCCTTCTTTCTTGTTTTCTCTCACCAATGGGCCATTAATTTGATTAGTTTCTTTTCTGGCCTCTTTTCCCATTTTCTTCTCACTTTCACTCACCTTATCATGTTCTCTCGCACTCCCCTTGTTTTTGGAAGAAATAGCCCCAACCACTGCTTTGGCCGAATCTTGCTTTGCTTTCTCAAGCATCTTTCGATGATCTTCATAAACCTCCAATGGTGATAATGGAACAAGAGTAACCAGCTTTCCCTCATAGGTAAACGTGTACCTATTTGAATGCCCATCATGCTGTGCTTTCCTATCAAATTGCCAAGGTCTTCCCAATAACATATGGCCTGCTTGCATAGGAACTACATCACACAACACTTCATCTTTATACCAGCCTATAGAGAATGGTATTCTCACTTGTTTAGTAACCTTCACCTCTCCACTATCATTAAACCATTGTAGTCTATATGGATTGGGATGTTTTAAACAAGTCAATTTCAGCTTCTCCACCATGGTCTCACTTGCGGCATTAGTACAACTACCGTTGTCAATGATGAGCATACAAACCTTACCATCAACTAAACATCTAGAATAAAATATGTTATCTCGCTGCTCAAGACCCTCTCCCTTCACCTGCATATTCAAAGCACGCCTAGCAACTAACATTTCACCATGTTCAGCCATCAACACATTTTCAACTTGCTCACTACACTCATCATCATCATCATACATGTCATTCACATCATTATCAACATCACTATGATCAGAATCAGAAATTATACCCCCATCATTAGTAGCAATCATAACTCTCCTATTTGGACATTCAGAAGCAATATGCCCATTCCCTAAACATTTGAAACATTTAATATCTCTACTAAGAGTAGTATTAGAAATACCTGATTGCTGCCTATTTGGACCACCATTCGTCCCTTTTCCACTTGTAGGTGGAGGATTGTTCCTTTGGAAGGAATTCTTGAAATCTCCACTTCTTGAGGACGAATTGCTACTAGTGTTTTGAGGTCCTCTGTAGGTCGAACTACTTCCACCCATATTCTGAAATTTGCTAGAACCAGACTTGGTGTAATTCTTGCTCTTTAGTCTCCTTTCTATCTTTATGGCCTTTTCAACCAATTCTCCCATGGAATTGTAATCATACATTTCCAGCTCATTTGCTATGTTTGAATTTAGACCCCCAAGGAATCTAGACATCAACCTCTGCTCATCCTCTTCAATATCATCTCTTGCCATGATCATCTCCATCTCCTTATGGTATTCTTCAACACTCTTACCCCCTTGGATCAGCCTTGCCAACCTATTATACAAATCCCTATAGTAATGAGAAGGGACAAACCTTGTTCTCATTAAGTCTTTCAAAGTCTCCCAATCAGGTACGGGTCTCAATCACTTTCCTCTCCTATTAGATTTGAGTTGATCCCACCAGAATGTAGCATATCCCTTAAATTCCACGGCTGCAATGTGGGACTTCTTCTCTTCTGAATAATTATGGCATTCAAAAATCTGCTCCACCTTTCTCTCCCATTCAATGTACTCTTCAGCATTGTTTCTCCCTTCAAAGGAAGGTACCTTCATCTTTATGGAAGTAAGGTCATTGTCATTTGATGGGTTATTTTCACCAACCTCATCATTACCTCTAGGTACTCTACGATCTCCTTCACCGATTCTTAGTAGAACCCTTTGTGGTAACCTCACTTGAGCTGCTGGGTGCTGCTCTCTTTCTCTCATCATTAGATTCATGCTCTCTTGTAGAGTAGCCATCATTCTTGCCATCTCATTCATCCTTTCATTACTTTGCTGCATATATGTCTCAAAATTGCTAGAACCTTCTTGGACATTTTCCTCCCCATCTTGCAAGTTCTGGTTTCTCCCACTACTCATGATCACAAACACAAACTCACAAAGAAAAGATTAGTAATAAACAAAATTCACTCAAAGTGTTTCGCTCTTACCTCACCTTTGCTGATTCTTCGATTGCACTTCAGAATCGAGGCTCACAAATCAATCTGCCAAGCACGTTCAAGGAAGCTAGAAACCTAATTCCTAGACACCTAGAAAAGAAACTCGATGATTTGGAGGCGACACAAGGAAATTTATGTCGTACTATTATCATAAACCAGAGTGTTGGAACAAGCAAATAACACTCCAGCAACATAACGGAATCCAAAAAATGGTAGCTCAATCAAGAATTAGAAACAAAGAGGTAAAAATATGATAATTCTGGCCAAGATGTATCAAAACCAACCCACCTTTAGCAAGCTGATTTATGGACCTATTGATTCTACCCAAGAAAGCTAGTGTCAAGTCTTCCTAAACTAAAGAGAATTTCAAATTCCCCTTTGCAATGGCAGCCCCCACAATTCGAACAAAAAAACAGCCCAAAAAAAATGGAAATTTTGTGGCCTAAAAATTTTGATTGCTTCTAACCCACTTCAAACCAACCACGGAACCTTTAATTACTAAGAAACATAAAAATTTTTGTTGGAGTACTTTTGTACTCTTTTTTTTTAGGGATAGATCACTATCTCTAGATCACCCCCCCCCCCCCCCAAAATACTAAACGAAAATCAAGAAATAGAAGCTTAAACAGCACACGAATTATTGCAAACTCAAACGGAAAGATCCGTATACTTTAAAAATTGAAAACGAATTGACTATGGTGAAGTAGGTGAAAAACGATTTGGACTATGATGAAAAGGGGACACAAACGAATTGGGGGATAGGGAAAGAAGAAATTTCGAATAAAATAAAAGAACCCTAAAAAAACAAATTGAACAAATGAAGACTCTAACGGAAATAAAAACAAGCCCTAGAAAGACAGATATATAAAGATTTACCTGTAATTGGCTCTGATACCAAATGACGCGGAACTCTATGGCAATGAAGGCCTCAAACCCCAACGCACGCTTCGATATAGGAATCCAAGAACAAGGATAAACCACCCTCTATAGTACCCAATGCTTAGCGAAGCAAGAACACTAATGACGGAAGGATTTGGAAGGACGGATCAGAAGAACGCCACAATTGAAATTGATAAGTTAGTCTGATTCGTGATGCAATCAATGAAAGAAGCAAAATCTCTCACTCTCTCAAAGATGGCCGAAATTTGCATAAAAAGCAATCTGAATATAATTTTGTCAAAAGTTCCTCTTACAAGAAAATAAGGCCCTATTTATAGAAAAACAAATTAAAATTCGTAACTATCCTAACCCTAGTGAAAAAAGGAAAATTACAAAGTCAAAATCCTTGTCAAATAAGGAAAATATCATCCTAACCAACTAAGGAAAGAAGGATCCTTGCCAAATAAGGAAAATATCATCCTAACCAACTAAGGAAAGAAGGATCCTTGTCAAATAAGGAAAATATCATCCTAACCAACTAAGGAAAGAAGGGAACCACATCTCATGTGCATGGGTGTGAACACAGCCCATGTGCATGAAAGAATAGGCTGCCCATGTGACAAAAGTGGTCCCAAAAAACCTAATTTCGTCCAAGGCCCATGTGCTTGCATGTGGGCTGCCTTCCTTACTCCTTTCTTGCTCCTCTAGCCCATTTTTAAAGCCTTATCTTCCATATAAACATTCAGCATCACAATCAGCCTTTGTTGGTCTTCCAGCTCCATACTGCACTTGTTTATTGCTAATTCAGTCACCTCCCTTGTAACAAAGTCTTGAACATGCAATCCAAGAGTGACGCCATACTTCCTTGCTTTATTCCTTGTCAATGTTCCTTGTTGTAGCACCAAAGGATCCTTGCCATGCTGGTTTACATCATTCTCCCCTTCTTTAAAAAGATTTGTCCTCAAATCTGCATCATCATAAGGAGATAAATCAGTCACATTAAAAGTAGCACTAACACCATACTCACCAGGCAAGTCGATCTTGTATGCATTGTCATTGATTTTCTCCAATACTTGGAATGGACCATCACCACGTGCATCAAGCTTACTCTTCCTTTGATTTAGAAACCTCTCCTTTCGGAAGTGTACCCAAACCCAATCACCAGGAGCAAATGCCATTTTCTTTCGTCCCTTATTTGCCCTATCAGCATATGACTTGTTCTTTTTCTCTATATTTGGTCGAACCTTTTCATGCAAAGACTTTACCAAATCAGCCTTCTTCTCACCATCCAAACTAGCAAGCTCATGTAAAGGCAAAGGAACAAGATCAAGTACAGTTAGTGGATTAAAACCATAAACAATCTCAAATGGCGAATAACATGTAGAAGAATGAATTGAACGATTATAAGCAAATGCAATGAAAGGTAAACAATCTTCCCAAGTGACCAAATTCTTCCCCACTAAAGTTCTCAACAACGTACCAAGTGTACAATTCACTACTTCAGTTTGCCCATCTGTTTGTGGATGACAAGTAGTAGAATATAAAAGCTTAGTTCCTAATCTACTCCATAACACACGCCAAAAATGGGACAAAAACTTAGTATCTCTATTAGAAACAATTGTCCGAGGCACCCCATGTAAACGAACAACATCTCTAAAGAACAAATCAGCCACAACTTTGGCATCATCAGCTTTGTGACATGGAATAAAATGTGCCATCTTACTAAACCTATCAACAACCACAAAAATGCTATCTCTACCTTTCCTAGTCCTAGGCAAACCAAGCACAAAATCCATACTAATATCAACCCAAGGTGAACTAGGTACAGGTAATGGCATATAAAGACCATGAGGCATAGACTTAGATTTCGCCTGTCTACATGCAATACAAGCAGAACATAATCTCCCAACATCTTTATGCATAGACGGCCAATAAAAATGCTCAAACAGAATATCATAAGTCTTAGACACACCAAAATGCCCCATCAAACCACCACAATGAGATTCCAAAACAAGCAAATTACTCATGGAACATCTAGGCACACATAGTTTACTTCCCTTAAACAAATAACCATCCTGCCTAAAAAATGAATTAAAAGCTCCTTGTTCACATGCGACATAAACATTGCCAAAATCAATATCACCAATATATAAGTCCTTAATATACTCAAAACCAAGCAATTTAGAACTCAAAACAGACAGCAATGTATATCTCCTAGACAACGCATCGGCAACAACATTATCCTTACCTTGCTTATACTTAATGACATAAGGAAATTTCTCAATTTGTTCAATCAACTTACCATGTCTTTTGTTCAACTTACCTTGCCCTTCAAATGCTTGAGGGATTCATGGTCAGTGTGAATAATGAACTCCTTTGGCAGCAAATAATGCTCCCACACATTCAATGCCCTTACCAAAGCATGCAACTCCTTGTCATAGGTAGAATAATTCAGCTGCGCACCATTGAGCTTCTCACTAAAATATGTTATTGGCTTCTTTTCTTGCATCAAAACAGCCCCAATACCTATACCTGAAGCATCACATTCAATCTCAAAAATAGAATCAAAGTTAGGTAAAGCTAAAACAGGCGCAGTAGTGAGTTTTTCTTTCAAACTTTCAAACGATCGTTGTTGCTGTTCACCCCATTGAAATCCAACTTCCTTCTTGACAATACTTGTGAGTGGTGCGGCGGTGGTAGAAAAATCCTTCACGAATCTCCTATAAAAACTCGCCAGCCCATGGAAGCTCCTCACTTCCGTCACACTCTTAGGAACAGGCCATTCCCTTATAGCTTTCACTTTCTCTTCATCAACTTCCAATCCCTGCGCACTAACAACAAAACCAAGAAAAACAAGCCTATCCATGCAAAATGTGCACTTCTTAAGCTTTGCATATAAGTTCTCTTTTCTCAAAGCTTCTAAAACCAACCTAACATGTTCTATATGCTCTTCATCAGTCTTACTATAGATCAAAATATCATCAAAATAAACAACTACAAATCTGCCCAAATAAGCCCTCAAAACATGGTTCATCAACCTCATAAAAGTACTAGGTGCATTAGACAACCCAAAAGGCATTACCAACCACTCATACAACCTATATTTTGTTTTAAAAGCTGTTTTCCATTCATCCCCAGGTTTCATACGAATTTGATGATATCCACTCATAAGATCAATTTTAGTAAAATACCTTGCACCATGTAATTCGTCCAACATGTCATTAAGACGCGGTATAGGATGTCGATACTTCACGGTGATCTTATTTACAGCCCTACAATCAACACACATTCTCCACGTGTCATCTTTCTTTGGAACCAACAAAACAGGAACGGCACACGGACTTAAACTCTCTCGAATCAACCCTTTCTCCAACAACTCTTCCACTTGTCTCTGCATCTCCTTGGTCTCCATCGGATTACTTCGATATGCTGGTCTATTTGGAATGGTAGAACCAGGTATGAAGTTAATTTGATGTTCGATTCCTCTTAATGGTGGCAAACCACTAGGCAACTCCTCCGGAAACACATCTTGAAAATCCTGCAATAAAGACACAAAACTAGAAGGCAAATGTTCAAGTGAAACATCAATGTTAGCAAACAAAGTTTCCTTGTATCTAATGAGTAACACAGGCTGCCCAACATTTAATTCTCTCGCTCTTACATAAAAAGTTTGTTTTGCCTTCCCTTCTTTCTTGTTTTCTCTCACCAATGGGCCATTAATTTGATTAGTTTCTTTTCTGGCCTCTTTTCCCATTTTCTTCTCACTTTCACTCACCTTATCATGTTCTCTCGCACTCCCCTTGTTTTTGGAAGAAATAGCCCCAACCACTGCTTTGGCCGAATCTTGCTTTGCTTTCTCAAGCATCTTTCGATGATCTTCATAAACCTCCAATGGTGATAATGGAACAAGAGTAACCAGCTTTCCCTCATAGGTAAACGTGTACCTATTTGAATGCCCATCATGCTGTGCTTTCCTATCAAATTGCCAAGGTCTTCCCAATAACATATGGCCTGCTTGCATAGGAACTACATCACACAACACTTCATCTTTATACCAGCCTATAGAGAATGGTATTCTCACTTGTTTAGTAACCTTCACCTCTCCACTATCATTAAACCATTGTAGTCTATATGGATTGGGATGTTTTAAACAAGTCAATTTCAGCTTCTCCACCATGGTCTCACTTGCGGCATTAGTACAACTACCGTTGTCAATGATGAGCATACAAACCTTACCATCAACTAAACATCTAGAATAAAATATGTTATCTCGCTGCTCAAGACCCTCTCCCTTCACCTGCATATTCAAAGCACGCCTAGCAACTAACATTTCACCATGTTCAGCCATCAACACATTTTCAACTTGCTCACTACACTCATCATCATCATCATACATGTCATTCACATCATTATCAACATCACTATGATCAGAATCAGAAATTATACCCCCATCATTAGTAGCAATCATAACTCTCCTATTTGGACATTCAGAAGCAATATGCCCATTCCCTAAACATTTGAAACATTTAATATCTCTACTAAGAGTAGTATTAGAAATACCTGATTGCTGCCTATTTGGACCACCATTCGTCCCTTTTCCACTTGTAGGTGGAGGATTGTTCCTTTGGAAGGAATTCTTGAAATCTCCACTTCTTGAGGACGAATTGCTACTAGTGTTTTGAGGTCCTCTGTAGGTCGAACTACTTCCACCCATATTCTGAAATTTGCTAGAACCAGACTTGGTGTAATTCTTGCTCTTTAGTCTCCTTTCTATCTTTATGGCCTTTTCAACCAATTCTCCCATGGAATTGTAATCATACATTTCCAGCTCATTTGCTATGTTTGAATTTAGACCCCCAAGGAATCTAGACATCAACCTCTGCTCATCCTCTTCAATATCATCTCTTGCCATGATCATCTCCATCTCCTTATGGTATTCTTCAACACTCTTACCCCCTTGGATCAGCCTTGCCAACCTATTATACAAATCCCTATAGTAATGAGAAGGGACAAACCTTGTTCTCATTAAGTCTTTCAAAGTCTCCCAATCAGGTACGGGTCTCAATCACTTTCCTCTCCTATTAGATTTGAGTTGATCCCACCAGAATGTAGCATATCCCTTAAATTCCACGGCTGCAATGTGGGACTTCTTCTCTTCTGAATAATTATGGCATTCAAAAATCTGCTCCACCTTTCTCTCCCATTCAATGTACTCTTCAGCATTGTTTCTCCCTTCAAAGGAAGGTACCTTCATCTTTATGGAAGTAAGGTCATTGTCATTTGATGGGTTATTTTCACCAACCTCATCATTACCTCTAGGTACTCTACGATCTCCTTCACCGATTCTTAGTAGAACCCTTTGTGGTAACCTCACTTGAGCTGCTGGGTGCTGCTCTCTTTCTCTCATCATTAGATTCATGCTCTCTTGTAGAGTAGCCATCATTCTTGCCATCTCATTCATCCTTTCATTACTTTGCTGCATATATGTCTCAAAATTGCTAGAACCTTCTTGGACATTTTCCTCCCCATCTTGCAAGTTCTGGTTTCTCCCACTACTCATGATCACAAACACAAACTCACAAAGAAAAGATTAGTAATAAACAAAATTCACTCAAAGTGTTTCGCTCTTACCTCACCTTTGCTGATTCTTCGATTGCACTTCAGAATCGAGGCTCACAAATCAATCTGCCAAGCACGTTCAAGGAAGCTAGAAACCTAATTCCTAGACACCTAGAAAAGAAACTCGATGATTTGGAGGCGACACAAGGAAATTTATGTCGTACTATTATCATAAACCAGAGTGTTGGAACAAGCAAATAACACTCCAGCAACATAACGGAATCCAAAAAATGGTAGCTCAATCAAGAATTAGAAACAAAGAGGTAAAAATATGATAATTCTGGCCAAGATGTATCAAAACCAACCCACCTTTAGCAAGCTGATTTATGGACCTATTGATTCTACCCAAGAAAGCTAGTGTCAAGTCTTCCTAAACTAAAGAGAATTTCAAATTCCCCTTTGCAATGGCAGCCCCCACAATTCGAACAAAAAAACAGCCCAAAAAAATGGAAATTTTGTGGCCTAAAAATTTTGATTGCTTCTAACCCACTTCAAACCAACCACGGAACCTTTAATTACTAAGAAACAGAAAAATTTTTGTTGGAGTACTTTTGTACTCTTTTTTTTTTAGGGATAGATCACTATCTCTAGATCACCCCCCCCCCCCCCCCAAAATACTAAACGAAAATCAAGAAATAGAAGCTTAAACAGCACACGAATTATTGCAAACTCAAACGGAAAGATCCGTATACTTTAAAAATTGAAAACGAATTGACTATGGTGAAGTAGGTGAAAAACGATTTGGACTATGATGAAAAGGGGACACAAACGAATTGGGGGATAGGGAAAGAAGAAATTTCGAATAAAATAAAAGAACCCTAAAAAAACAAATTGAACAAATGAAGACTCTATTGGAAATAAAAACAAGCCCTAGAAAGACAGATAGATAAAGATTTACCTGTAATTGGCTCTGATACCAAATGACGCGGAACTCTATGGCAATGAAGGCCTCAAACCCCAACGCACGCTTCGATATAGGAATCCAAGAACAAGGATAAACCACCCTCTATAGTACCCAATGCTTAGCGAAGCAAGAACACTAATGACGGAAGGATTTGGAAGGACGGATCAGAAGAACGCCACAATCGAAATTGATAAGTTAGTCTGATTCGTGATGCAATCAATGAAAGAAGCAAAATCTCTCACTCTCTCAAAGATGGCCGAAATTTGCATAAAAAGCAATCTGAATATAATTTTGTCAAAAGTTCCTCTTACAAGAAAATAAGGCCCTATTTATAGAAAAACAAATTAAAATTCGTAACTATCCTAACCCTAGTGAAAAAAGGAAAATTACAAAGTCAAAATCCTTGTCAAATAAGGAAAATATCATCCTAACCAACTAAGGAAAGAAGGATCCTTGTCAAATAAGGAAAATATCATCCTAACCAACTAAGGAAAGAAGGATCCTTGTCAAATAAGGAAAATATCATCCTAACCAACTAAGGAAAGAAGGGAACCACATCCCATGTGCATGGGTGTGAACACAGCCCATGTGCATGAAAGAATAGGCTGCCCATGTGACAAAAGTGGTCCCAAAAAACCTAATTTCGTCCAAGGCCCATGTGCTTGCATGTGGGCTGCCTTCCTTACTCCTTTCTTGCTCCTCTAGCCCATTTTTAAAGCCTTATCTTCCATATAAACATTCAGCATCACAATTAGCCTTTGATGGTCTTCCAGCTCCATACTGCACTTGTTTATTGCTAATTCAGTCACCTCCCTTGTAACAAAGTCTTGAACATGCAATCCAAGAGTGACGCCATACTTCCTTGCTTTATTCCTTGTCAATGGTCCTTGTTGTAGCACCAAAGGATCCTTACCATGCTGGTTTACATCACAAAGCCTAAAGGTACAAACTTTGATAGTAACAATATAACTCAATGCAATACCAAATGCACAATGCATATAAATGTCACATCAATCCACTTTCTTATATTTTTCAAATATTTCATAATCACAACTCATAACCTTATATTGCTCAATTGTATCATAATTCATAATTCACATTAAAACAAAGAAAAGCATGGGCTCAAAAAGGATCTAATATGCTATTCAAATTTCAGAGTTACTTCTTTGGTCCATAATGACACCATTTGTCTAGCCCCGTAGGCAACATATATATATATCCATAGTTAATGTAACAGTCCCAGTCTCTTGGACCTCAACCCGGCTAGACCCTTAGGCTCCAGTATCTTGGTCCTCAACCCGACTAGACTGCTATAATTTTTGAGGTTTACGACCCAGTGTTTTCACTCCAAAAATATCATATTTATCAGCCGGCCTGACCTACGACCCAGTCTTTTCACCATTCCAGCGTGTAGCCCGTAGGCAATCATAGGCATGCCGCCAAACCCAGAACTCTGAAAATTGAATAACATACTAGGCACACAATTTATTCATATTTCTCATTATTAATCTCTTTCTCATTTTCACATATTCAATCTAGGCACATTGCCTTATTTTCACATTTTTTTTCTCACTTTTCTCATTTTTATCAATATCAATTCATTTCATTATTACACATATCTCAATTTTTTTTTTGCATTCACAACACATTGCCCAATTACTTTGTATTTTTTCACATAATATGCATATTTCACATGTTACACAAATTAGCCATTATCAATGGCTTTTCACAATGCATTTAACACATATATGACATTATAAATGTCATAGCATATTATTCATACACAATCAATGAACCAAGTAGCTTAACATATTTTTCAATGTGTTTAGTCCAAATGTTATGCAAATATAGACATTATATTCAAAGTTTGTATATACCTTCACTAGCAACCCAAATCAAGCTAAAAACAACCTTCAATCCAATATTTTCAACTTGTCCTTCACCACTTGGATGAAGCAAATCAACCTCCCTCAAAGCCTAAACCAAATGTGATAGCAAATAATCATTTAGTATCACATTTAATGACATTTCCAACATTAAATCATAATTACACATCACTTCTACAAATTTTTAAAAATTTAGCCTTTCCTTACTTCAACATTAGAATTTCATTCTACTACAATTAAATTTTTGTTTTAAGTTTATTTATATTATTATAAACATATTTTAATATATTTAAATCATTTACATTATAAAAATACACTCTTATACACAAAATCTCAAAAATGACATAACTTTCCCCCATTTCCATTCCAACACAATGCATTACTCATTCTAAGCTTATATTCATCACTTTTAATAATAAACAACATGCTTAAACAAATAAAATCACACAATTCAATCAATTTGGAAAATCACTTTTCCAAAACCCTAAATCTCCACTTCCATTCTCAAACTCCAACCCAACACCACCAAATCCAATATTTGACTTTAAAATACTTGTTTATGAATCAAAACAGCTCATTTAGAACCAATTTGCACAATTAAAGTTCATGTTTTTAAAACTCCAAAAATCCATAACCCTAAATTCTCTCTCTTCACCATTCTTTAACCAAACTCCATCATCTCTTCAATCTAACCTTAGAATCATTGTTAACTACCCAAAATAATATCATACACACCAATTCCAACAATTATAACATACTACATAAAAATTCAAATTCTCACATAATCCAAATTTCCAAGGAATTCAAAGAAAAGAGATAGAAACTTACTAATTTTGGTGGAAATCACCAAAAATCCACTTGAAACTTATTAGATCCTTTAATTTATGGAGTATGGAAGAAGTAAAATCCTTGGTCTTCAAGCTCCCATGGAATTTTGGCCAAAGGAAAGAGAAGAAGAAGAAGAAGATGACTTTTAATATTTCTTTTCCTTTCATCTTTTTTTTAAACCACACACATATATATATATATATTAAAATAATTTAATATCTAATATTTAATTATTTTTTAATAAATTAAAAGTCCTAATTTTTCTCTTCCATTCAAAAATAATTTATTTTTGAATTATTTTATTAATTTTGAATTTATAAGATTTAATTACCAAAATACCATTTTTTTTTAAAAAAGTGTTGGCTTTTATATATGTTATGTATATTTTGCATATATATCATATATATATTTCACTTTTTCATTTAAAATCCTTTCATTTTTCATTTAAAATCATTAATTTAATTTATTCTTTTAAATTATAATTTATTTTATCTAATTTTTTAAAAATTATAAATTTTTAAAAATTTTAGGATGTTACAATTATTAAATAAATATATTTTAATAAAATAATAAAAAATTAATATTTTAAATTACATTTTTAACATATGAAATATATTATTTTTATAGAGAAAAATTTTAATTTTAATTTCAAAGAAGAAATAACACTCACAAATTTATATAAAAAGTAAAAAATATAAAAATATTTTAATAAATATCATTAAATTTATTATTAAATAAATTTTGCATATTATATATAAAAATAATAAAGTTAAAAAAATAATTTTATTGTGTATATATTAAATATATATTGCGTGTATATTATATAAATATCTATGTATATTGTGTAAATATTATATATATATATATTATATATATTTACTATATATGTTGTATGAAAGTGATGTATATATAAAATTTAAAAATATTAAAAATATTATATATATATATGTTATATTTATGTTGTGTGCATGTCGATATTTGTTGTGTATATATTTTATATATATTGTAAATGTTGTATATATATTTATATATTTGGGTGTATATTGTTAATACAAGAACAATAACATTATTTATGAATAAAAAATATAAATAAAGATAAAAAGCAAAAAAAAATAAAAAATAAAAAACAATGTCATTTGAATGTAAAAAAGAAAAAAAATGCGAAAACTGTCGAAATTTAAAAAGAAAACCTTAAATGAAAACGAAAATTTTTTTTTCTCGTATTTGGAACAATTTTCCCTTATTTTCAATATAAAGATATTAATGCCCCTTTTTTTCATATTTAAGTTACACTTCCATGAGAGAAATGCACTGCTACTAATATAAACCAAGTCTAATTGTTTGTGTCGCACACGGAGCCGCGAATCGGCAGAAGCTATAAATATTTAATTTAATTTTTGTCAGTTTGGGTTTAATTATTAATTTTTTATATATATTTTATAATACACCACCAAATGATTATAAAATTTAATTAAATATTTAGTAATATTTTGTATTTTTAAATTCAAAAATTAATTACGATGAAAAATCACTCTATGACTTTTAAAATTGATAATATAATTATTATAATATTTTATTATCTTTATTTTATATTTTTAAAAGAAATTATATTCAGGCATCCCAATTATTTTTTTACTATTTAATGCCTGAAGATAAAATTTTTTATTTTATTTTATTATTTTTTATAATTTTGTTATCCTTATAGATATATATATCATTTATTAGTTAATGATTTAATCTTTATGTTTACTGTCTGAATATAAAAATTTTATAGTTTAATATTTATTAAATTTATTATAATTATTTTCAAATTATGTCTATTCCCCAATCATAACTATTTTAGTTTTAGATTTTTATAAAATTTCTTTTTATATTTTATTTTTATAATTTATTAATATATTTTTTAAATTTTTTTTAATTAAAGTGAACTTAAATTTAAAACTTGATTTCAAATATCTGCGATTCTGTTTGACGAAATTAAAATTTTCGTGGTTCGAATATTATTATTTTTTCTTATATTATTGTTGTAATTGTGTCCACTTTCTAAACACAATTATACTTTTTTAATTATTTATATTTATGAATTTATTTTTAATATATCATTTTTTTATGTTATTTTTTATAACTATATTTATTGTCTAAATATAATTATTAAATTTAATTTATTAATCTTATTTTATTTATATATTTATTTTTCTATATATAAATTATAAATATATTTAACAATTGGTATATCTACTGTCTTTGTATAATATTTTTATTGCCTTATTTTAATTTTTGTTGTATATAAAATAAGTGTGTTTATTATGAATGATCGAAAAAAACAAAAATAAAATATTAATATTGATGGGTTTGCCCAAAAAAAAAAAGTTTATATTATTATTATTATTATTATTTAAAAAAAAATACTAAATTATTAAGTAATCCATTGATTAAAGGAGTTAACAACAATCAAGGGATCATCCTTTATGGTGAGTACTAATTTAATCTTTAATTCTACAAAAAAAGAAAAAAAATAATAATCGAAAAAAAAAATAAGAAAACAAGTTGCAGTGTACGTCACTTCCAACGTTACACTGCAAAAATGTGTAATTTTACAAAATATAATATATTGAAATGATGCAGAGGCGGAGATAAAGGGGGTCCCATGGGGCCCTGTTCCCCCCTCAGTTAAAAATAAAAATTTTTTAGGTATATTTGAGAATGAATATTACATTGGTTGAGATGGAACAGCTTGGCCTTACTATGTGAGAGCACGCAACTTCGATCCACGCTCCCAACATTTTTCATCCTTTTTTTTCCAATATTTAAAACTGGGCCTTTTAATCAAGTCCATTACAAACAAATAAGATTTGTCAATGACTCTGCCCATTACAAACAAACAAGAATAACTTAATTGTGACTCTTTCTCTTCTATAAAAAAGCATAAAGTTTTTCCTTTAGTGTATCTGTTAATCAAATTGGCATTGCTTTTACCAGTTGCTACAGCTACAGTGGAAAGAGCTTTCTCCGCAATGAAAATTATTAAGAGTTCACTTCGTAATAGCATGGGAGATGAGCTGCTAAATGATTGTTTAGTTACCTATATTGAAAGAGATGTATTTGCAAGTATTGACAATGAAACAATTATGAATAGATTTCAATCAATGAAAAATAGGCGAGGAATATTGTAATTTAATGTTTTAAATTTTCTTTGTATCCAACATTTTTCTTGTTTTATTTATTTTATTATAAATGTTATTTTTGTGAATTATAAATTTTAAGTTAAATTGGACCCCCCTTATCTAAAATCCTGGCTACGCCACTGAAATGACGTCACTTTGCCATTAATATAATAATAATAATAATAATAATAATAATAATATGAAGGTGCAGGGTATGCGTCAGATCATGCATCATTTCACTTGTTTTCTAAGTTTTATTTTTATTTATTTTTTAATTATGTATTATAATAAATAAACAGATAATAGTAAAATAAAAGCCCACCATTTTGAAATGTAGCATTTTAAAACCCTAGTTCTCAGGATACATATTAATCATTTTCTTCATTTTAGCCTCGGATCTTTTTCATTCTTGCAGTCCCGTTTTTTCTTATTTTCCTCTCTTTTCAGTTCATTCTCACAAGTGCACCCCCATCTTTCAACCAACTTTAAAAATCTTTGTTCAACAAATGACAGTGAAGGTAAAGGAAACTAAAACTTCATTTATTGTATAAGCATTTTATTAGGAATACAGTTCCAAACAGAATGAGGAAGTTAGAATTAAAATAGGAGTTAGTTTCTTTTCCTATTAGTATTAGATAAACAGATTTATATAAATAGAGACAGATACAGCTATTGCAAATATATAGCAAAAACTCAATAAAAAAAAACTTTCTTTATGATCAGATTTTGACATGGTATCAGAGCTCCAGTTCTAATCCGGGAATTCATCATCTACCCAAAGAAAGACTCAGAATCACTTGATTCATCACAGTCTGTGTCTTTTTTCCAAAAACCAGAGCAATTAGGTAATCGCTACAATGGCAGAGAAAACAACTTCAGAAACAACCGAACAAACCTCAGAATCATCACACATTAATCCAACACCGACAGAAATCCCACCATAATTCATAAACCAATTGTACAATCTGTTCAAGAATGTACAAAATCAAGATCAGAAATCCGAAGAAGAAGGAGGAACCCTAAAACTTGAAATTAAATTGAACGAGCAGAATTACTCCCTGTGGTCGAGGATGATGCGCATTGCATTAGGAGGAAAGGGAAGACTTCATCACATCATTGGGAACCCAGAATCGCCAGATCTGTCGAGCCCTCAGTTTTCAAAGTGGCAGAGGCATGACTGCCAAGTTTATAGTTGGATCTTGTGCAATATTGAACAAGATCTCCTCAACGGCGTGACTGAATACGGAATCGCGAAAGAACTTTGGAGAGCATTAGAAATAACCTATGGATCAGGGAGCGACTCTCTGCAAATCTATGAACTTCACATCAGAGCCTCCCGTTTAATGCAAGGAACCAGCAGCGTGGAACAGTACTGGATTTCGTGTCAAGCGATCTGGAAGGAGATCGATCGGAGACAGCCAAATCCAATGACCTCTCCAACAGATATCAAAACCTACAACCGAATCAAAGAAGAAACAAGATTATATCAGTTTCTGTCAGGACTGAACTAGAATTATGAGAACACAAGAAGAGATATCCTAAAAACAACTCCCCTTCCATCAATCGAATCTGCATATGGAGAAGTCAGAAGAGAAGGAGCTCGACAAGCCATTTTCTCCGGCGGCGTCGAAGAAACAGGGATTGGTTCAGGTCTGATGACTAAGAACAAGGGTAAATTTTTTCAGACAAGGTCAGAGAACGCTAGCAAAAGCAACGGCAGCTCATCATCCCTGGAAAAAATTGACAAATCGAGCCTGGAATGCTCTCACTGTGGACAGAAAAAGCACACTAAGGACCAGTGCTTCGAAATCATAGGATATCCAGACTGGTGGGATCATACCAGGAATCGGAACAAATCAACAAAGAGAAGCAACACCGGCGGCCGCCGTGAGGCTACCAGCAGCGGTGGAAAAGGAAACGACAAGACTGGTAAAGCAGCTATTTCAAAGGAAGAAGAGGGTGAAGAGCTGTCAGGTAAGTGTCATGTAACCCTAGCTCCTCTTTATAAACAATTACACACCGGCCCAAGTAGAAACAGGCCCTCTGAATCTGAATCTCAAGTCAGCAGACCCAACAAGGAGAAGAATTGGGCCCTTGACAGTGGGGCCTCGGACACAGTGACATATGACTCAAATGATTTGATTGAGCCCAAAACACCAACAAAGAAGTATCTCCAAATAGCGGATGGGAATTTGTCGAGAGTGACTAAGACCGGCACAGTAGAGATAACACCCAATATTAAATTAAAAAAATGTTTACTTGTGCCTTCTTTTTCAAATAAATTACTGTCTGTCAGCCATGTAACTAAGGAACTTAACTGCACAGTATTACTCACACCTTCTTTTTGCATATTACAGGACATTCCGACGGGGAAAATCATTGGGCGTGGTACTGAACACCATGGACTTTACTACGTAGATGAGATGTCTCAACAAGGGATCACGTTGCTTGCTCACGGGACTACAGATCGACAAGCTTGGCTATGGCACCGTCGACTGGGACACTCCTCACCTGGGTATCTCAAACACCTATTCCCTGTTTTTTTAATAATAGAGACTTTAAGTGTGAGACATGTATTTTAGCTAAGAGTCATAGGAAAACTTACCCTGTTAGTGAAACTAGAAGTGTCTCTATTTTTTCCTTAGTTCACTCAGATGTGTGGGGCCCTGCTCCAAATAACACTAATTCTGGTCTTAAGTATTTTGTGCTGTTCATTGATGATTTTTCAAGAATGGTGTGGATTTATTTTTTGAAACAAAAATCGGATGTATGTGAAAAATTCATAGAGTTTCATAAAATGGTTCAAACCCAGTTTGGAAAAAATATAAAAATCCTGAGATCAGACAATGGTGGAGAGTTTGTTAACTCAACACTAAAATCTTTTTTTTACAACATGGAATCATACACCAGACATCTTGCCTAATACACCACAACAAAACGGTGTAGCAGAAAGGAAAAATCGATTTCTCTTAGAAATCACCAGAGCACTAATGATAGAGTCACACGTTCCTAAATCTTTTTGGCCTGAAGCTTTAGAAACAGCGGTTTACCTTGTAAATCGACTACCAACAAAAATCCTACAATACCAAACACCTTTAAAAACTCTTGCCACTCAGACAACCATACCATCAACATTAACTGTTTTACCACGAGTTTTTGGGTGTAGCGTCTATGTTCACATTCACAAAAATGATAGAAATAAACTAGAACCATGCGCTATAAAATGTGTATTTGTAGGATATGGAAAAAACCAAAAAGGGTATAGATGTTACGATCCAAAAGCAAAGAGAATGTATACTACTATGGATTGTGATTTCTTAGAAACTGAATATTACTACACCTCCCAACCACCAAGTCAGGGGGAGAATAACAGTAACTTGTTAGGTTGGATGTCCATGCCCAGTTCAACTTTGACAGAAGTGGTCCCAAAAGAACAAGTTAGTGATTCCGCTGATGACATCTCAGAAACAGAAGTTCAAAGCATGGATTGTTTGAACCAAACTCCAAATAAATCCCCCGAGGATACTCCTGAAGTAAGTCCTTCTATTCCAGTTTTTACTTCTTCTCCTTCTACTACTATTCCTACTTCTTCTCCTTCTACTCCAATTCTTGAAGAAAACATTGTCTATGAAGAAGACAGAAGTGAGGAACCTGAGGAAGACAGATATACCCTTCCACCCAGAAGAAATCGAGGGATTCCGCCAAGAAGATATTCTCCAGAACATCTACCAAAGAGTAGTAGATACCCAATAGCCGAAATGGTTACAAGAAATATGACGAAAGAAGGCCAGATTTTCTCTTCCATCCTATACAATGAAAGAATTCCTCGAACAATTACAGAAGCAGAGGAGAAGGAAGAATGGAAAGAAGTAATGAAAGCAGAAATTGATGCACTAGAAAAGAATCAAACTTGGGAAAAATGTAAACTTCCAGAAGGAAAGAAACCTGTGGGATGTAAATGGGTGTTTACCATTAAACACAAGGCAGATGGGACCATTGAAAGATATAAAGCAAGATTAGTGGCTAAAGGATATACTCAGATATATGGGATAGACTATGAAGAAACTTTTTCTCCAGTTGCAAAGCTTGATACTATAAGAATTCTGTTTTCTATTGCAGCAAACCGAGATTGGCCCCTATCCCAGTTTGACGTAAAGAATGCATTCCTTCATGGAAATCTCGAAGAAGAAATCTACATGGAAGCACCCCCAGGTTATAACGCAGGATTCAAGAAAGATGAGGTTTGTAGGTTGAGGAAGTCTCTCTATGGATTAAAACAGTCACTGAGAGCATGGTTTGGAAGATTTGCAATGGCAATGAAGAAATATGGATACAAACAGAGTAACTCTGACCACACCTTGTTCATCAAAAAGAGAGACTCCAAAATCACATGTCTCATTATTTATGTGGATGATATGATTATCACAGGAGATGACAAGGAAGAAATGGAAGTTTTAAAGAAGAATTTATTTTCTGAATTTGAGATGAAAGATTTGGGAGGACTAAAATACTTTCTAGGGATAGAAGTCCTACGCTCAAAGCAAGGAATTTTTATTTCTCAGAGAAAGTATATTCTAGATCTCCTTGCAGAAACAGGTCTGATAGACTGTAAATCAGCCAATACCCCAATTATTATGAATCATGTCTTACAGATGAAAGAAGATGCTGAGATGGTAGATAAAGAACAATATCAACGCCTAGTAGGGAAACTAATCTATTTATCTCACACTCGACCTGATATCGCATTTGCAGTTGGAGTAGTAAGCCAATTTATGCATCATCCTCAGAAAGAACATCTAGATGCTGCATTAAGAATTATGAGATATCTCAAAGGGTCACCTGGAAAAGGGATCATATTTAAGAAGAATGGCCACCTGGAAGTTGAAGCTTATACTGATGCAGATTGGGCTGGAAATCCAATGGATCGAAGATCAACTTCGGGTTATTTCACCTTTGTAGGCGGCAACTTAGTGACATGGAAAAGTAAAAAACAAAATGTTGTTGCCAGATCTAGTGCTGAAGCAGAATTTCGTGGGATAGCTAGAGGAGTTGCAGAAATACTGTGGGTCCGAAAACTACTAAGTGAAGTTGGATTCGAACCCAAAGGGAAAATTGCATTAAAATGCGACAACAAAGCTGCAATTAGCATCTCAGAAAATCCAGTTCAACATGATCGCACCAAGCATATTGAAGTTGATAGACACTTTATCAAAGAAAAACTCGCAGAAGGAATAATTTCTCTTCCTTTCGTTAGTTCAAAAAATCAACTGGCAGACATACTCACCAAAGCAGTTTCTGGAGAAGTCTTTCACAGTGTGTTGGGCAAGTTAGGCATTGAAGACCCTATGACCTAACTTGAGGGGGAGTATTAGGAATACAGTTCCAAACAGAATGAGGAAGTTAGAATTAAAATAGGAGTTAGTTTCATTTCCTATTAGTATTAGGATAAACAGATTTATATAAATAGAGACAGATACAGCTATTGCAAATATATAGCAAAAACTCAATAAAAAAAAACTTTCTTTATGATCAGATTTTGACACATTTTTTTATTTTCTTTATTATTGTTAAACTCTAATATATACTCTTATTTATGGATTCTACTTCATATCTGTAAATATAATATATATATATATTACCGAATGCGGGTAATAGCGAGGCCTTTGAGGAATATAAGAGGGCTAAGAAAGAGGCAAAGAAGGCTGTTAGTGTAGCTCGTGGCAGAGCCTTAGAAGGGATTTATCAAAAGTTAGGTACTAAAGAGGGAGAAATGGACATTTATAAGATTGCAAGGATGAGAGAAAGGAAAAGCAGAGATTTAAGCCAAGTCAAATGTATAAAGGACGAAGATCAACGGGTATTAACAGGAGATGTTGAGATTAAGGAGAGGTGGAAGGCTTATTTTGAGCAGTTATTCAACCCTGAACATGAACAAGATTTTCAAGGTCTTCATGCAACAAATAGTTATATCAGCTGGTCTAGGAGGATCTTGCATAGTGAAGTAAGAGAAGCCTTGAAGTATATGAAAGTTGGTAAAGCTTGTGGCCCGGATGATATTCCTATAGAGGTTTGGAAGAACCTTGGAGAGGTAGGAGTTGTCTAGTTAACTAAACTCTTTAATGCTATTGTGAAAGGACGTAAGATGCAGAATGCCTGGAGGAAGAGTATCATGGTACCCATATATAAAAATAAGGGAGACATTCAATGCTGTACAAATTATCGGGGTATCAAACTTATGAGCCATACTATGAAATTATGGGAAAGGATTATTGAACACAGATTGAGGAAGCTTACAAGAGTTTCGGAGAATCAGTTTGGGTTTATGCCAGGGAGATCTACCATAGAGGCTATTTCTCTTCTAAGAAGACTAATGGAATTGTATCAAGAGAAGAAGAAAGATCTCCACATGGTATTTATTGACTTGGAGAAAGCATATGATAGAGTACCAAGAGAAGTGCTATGGTGGGTTTTGAAGAGGAAAGGAGTCAGCGGCAAATATATCAACATCATCAAGGACATGTATGAGAATGCATCCACTAGTGTGAAAACACCTGGTGGAGACACTGAGGCTTTCCCCATTACTACCGGATTGCATCAAGGTTCGGCCATGAGTCCATACTTATTTACCCTGGTTATGGACGAGCTAACCAGAAGCATACAAGACGATGTTCCTTGGTGTATGTTGTTTGCTGATGACATTATTTTAATTGATGAGACTAGTGCTGGTGTAAACCGTAAGTTGAAAGTGTGGAGAAAAACCCTCGAGGATAAGGGTTTTAAGTTAAGTAGGAGTAAAACAGAATATATGCACTGTGAGTTCAGTCTAAGGAAGAAGCAGGAACATGAGGTTAAGTTGGATGGAGTTTTGGTTCCTAAAACCAGACAGTTCAAATATTTGGGTTCGGTGTTCCAGAATGATGGCCGTATAGATGAAGATGTGGCTCACAGAATACAGGTAGGGTGGTTGAAGTAGAAGGGTGCGACTGGGGTTCTATGTGATAAGAAAATACCTCTAAAAGTGAAAGGTAAATTCTATAGGACGGTTGTTAGACCTGCGATGCTCTATGGTAGTGAGTGTTGGGCACCAACGGGACAACATTTGCATAAGATGAGTGTGGCAGAAATGAGGATGCTAAGATGGATGTGTGGACATACCAGACTAGACAAAATTAAGAATGTTCATATTCGACAAAAAGTCCAAGTAGCGAATGTCGGAGATAAGGTGAGGGAAGGAAGACTTAGATGGTTTGGGCATGTTTTAAGAAGTCCTCCTAATGCTGCGGTTCGTAAGTGTGAGAATTTGTTGATTGAGGGGGCTAGATGTCGTGGAAGACCTAGAACTGTGTGGAAGGAGGTGATAGCAAGAGACTTACGTGCCTTAGATCTTGATGCGGATTTGATTAATGACAGACTTGAATGGAGACGTAAAATCCGTGTCTTGGAAGGGGCCTAAGGCTGGAGTATCTTTTTTTGGTGTCTTTTGAGCTTATTTTGTTGAGGATCCATACAGCCGACCCCAATTTGTTTGGGACTAAGGCTTAGTTGTTGTTGTTGTTGTATATATCTAAGATTTATTAATCATACATTTTAATTTTGTTCTTAACTTTATTTGGTTTTCTTTTTTATTGATTATATATTTTTTTGAGATTTTATTAAAAGTATACCTTATTATTGTTTGTTTTTGCTTCTGCTGAGATTTTAGAAAAATTTTTGATGTCCATTTTATTTATTTATTTATTTTTTTAAATCTGTCTATTTTGTGTTTAATTCATTTTTCTAAAAAAAAAAAAAACTCAATTAGTCACCAAAATTTTATTCTCGTCTTGCCAAATTTCCAGATGTGCATGTCTTTGGGTTTAATCCTGTTATATATATATATATATATATATATATATATGCGCTATTTAGTTCTTATTTATTTTTTTTTAAAAAAATCTAAATCAATGCATTCTTTTAAGATTCATTATTATATTATTATTTTTTTCAAAGATTTTTTTTTCACATGTTTTATTTTTCTTTTATTATCTTTGTTGGATTTATTTTTTATACAACATTTGGTATTATCTAATTGTTTTGCTTTTTTATTTTTTTATTTTTATATTTACCTGATTTGTGTGTGTGTATATACATATTAAATTGGTATCAATCTATGCTTTTGTGTCTATTGTAGACAATTTAAGATTTTGTGTGCTTAAATTTATACTTATAGTGTATATTGTCTACTATTATTGATTATTTTAATTTTCTCATTTTTTTAATAAGATAGATGGATATAGTTACTATCTGACTACATGATGTATTTATTTTGAGTTTAAAAACAAACAAAAATACATGTAAATAGAAATAAATTAATAAATAAATACAGTAAAGTATTTATCTGACTTGTTTTCGTAATTATTAAAAATTATATATAAATTTTTTGTTGCTTATGTTTGAATCTCCAGGGTACATATTAAATATACTTTATGTACTTAATAAGTTTCAAGTTTTTTTCACAATTTCCTCTCTCAGAAAACTATCCCAAAGTTACTCTTAACTTTCACTCATTTCTCTCTAATTTTTCCTTTTTTGTTTCTTTTTTTCGTGTGATTTTTTTTATTTTCACCTCTCGCTGTGTTCTCTCCTCTTTTTTTCTATCAATTTTCTCCTTTATTGATAGAGAACATGATTTTCTTTTTTTTTTTAATCTTTTCTATTTTCTTTTTTGCAGACAAAATTTTTTTTATAAGAAATTATTGTAGAAAATCAGGGATTGATTTTTTTTATTTGTTTTTTAATGTATTTAGTATAAGATTATGAATTTTTTATTAATAATCTTGTTTATTTATTTTTAATCACTGTTTCTTTTTTTTTTTAAATGGATTACTACAGTTATAATTAAATCTTTGAAAATTGGCTCCCTAGCCAAATAATTCTATAATCTCAAGCTAAGCAAAAGACTCCACCTTCTTAAGACTCTTAGATGGGTTTGCTTTAGCAATAAGTTTTGGCCTAATTAGCATATTGAGTCTCCCCTTAAATAATTAAATAATTATACTAAAACCATTAATACAATATAATATAATTTTTTTATATGTAAAAAGAGACAGAGATAAGACGCACATCACCTTAATAAGATATAATGTTAATATTACCTTGAAGCTGAAATTTATAGCATCTCAATATATTCAATTTTATCCATATACATGTTTGCCTATTATAAAAACGACTTAATACATACACAACTTTTTAAACTTGATATAATTGGTCTGTTAATCCCCTTTAATTTTTATTTTAACTGTTTTAATACTTTAACTTGACCTTTTTGTTTATTTATTTAATCCTTATTTACAGAGGTGACAGAATGCATAAGGTGCATTTTATCTCACATAAAAACAAAAATTTGCATTAAAAGAGCTTATATAGACAAGAAAAAAAGTTTAATATACACGCAGCTCCTGTATTTAGTTGAATTGGTCAGTTTGCTCTCTTCACCTTTATTTTAACCATTTTGACACCTTGACTTGGATTTTTAATAGTACAACTCATATGTTGTATCACTTTGTTATTTAGTACTAATTCAAAATGTTACTTCCTCAAAAAAAAAAAAAGAAAAAAGAAAAAAAAAACTAAACATGTATTTTTTCTTATTGTGAATGTATTTCATTTGTCTATTAATTAATTAATTAATTTTTATAAATAAGTCTTTTATGATTTTTAAAATTTTAGTAATTTATTCTTCTTGTAATTTTAAACAAGTTATTTATTTTGATTCTAATACTCATAAATTATTTTTCAAAAAAAAAACTATTAAAAAATATTTTGACTTAGAAATAAAAAAAAATATCAAATAGCACCATAATAAAAAAAAAACCTCTTTCTCCATTCAGGGGCAAAGTCAGATTTTTTAATAAAGGGTGACAAAATAAAAATATCATATATATATTAAAAATAATATAAATTTAAAGAGAGTCAATTAAATATTTTAAAATTTTTAATAATATATATACATATATATAAAAAAAATTTAAAAAAGAAGGGTGGCAACTGCCCCCTTCCAATGTATGTGGCCTCGCCACTGTCTCCATTAAAAAAAATTTAAAATATTGATTGACTTTTTATTGTAATCTATAATAAAAAAATTAATTGAAATTCCCTTCAATAATCTCTAATAATATATTAATAAAGCATTAGAATTATAATTCATAAATATATTTATTAATAATTATTTTGAGTTTTTTTAGAAAATATTATTGTCAAAATATTAATAAAATATATTAAATTTTAATCTTTGTCTAAATATTGGTTGTACTTCAAATAAGGAGTATCAAGTCAAATTGGTATGAAAAAGTTAAGTTGGAGTATCAAAATAGTTAAAATGAAAATTAATGTGAAGACATGCTAAATACAAGAATTGTATATAGGTTTAATATATCTATTGCCCTATAAACTTGACATTTTTGGTTATTTTGCCACATTATATTTAAGCATTTATTAGAGTGCCCTCATATATTTATTTATTTTATTCTATATGTACATATAAGTATATATTTGATACAAAATATATAAATATAATGAGTAATGTGATCAATATGTAATTATAATCTTTACATAAATGTCTATTGAGTATGAAATAGATAATTATAAGAGGTAAAGTTATCAAAATAAATAAGTACAAGGGGCAAAATAATTAATATTTATTTATATAAATATCTGTTGGCATGAAATGAATAAATACAGAGGATAAAGTGATAAATGCATAAATACATAGAATAAAATGACTAAAATATAAATAAATACAAGAGGCTGCAAATTTATTAATCCTTGTATATATGTTATATCAATGAACATTCAATAAGTACGACATGTTAAAATGCATGCACCTCATGCATCATATTCATATCTCACATTATTAAATTAAGGGTTAAAATCAAATAGGTGAGTAAAAGCTAAATTAGAGTATTAAAATAGTTAAAATGAAAATAGAGAGGATAAATCGACTAATTATATTAAATACAAGGAGTTGTATGTGTATTAAATCTATATTTTTTTTTGTCATCACATATATAATTTAATTTAATAAATCATATATCATATTTTAATTTTTCTTTTATAAGGAATAAAAACATAACATGACTTATTACAAGAATCTAATAAAATTCAATCAATTAACCTATTAAGCATTATTCGAAATTCTATTTATATCTGCAAATGGAAAAAGTCTTGATCAGGGATATATGTAATTAAAATTTCTTCATGTTTCTTTTAAACTTTTGTATATAATAATTTGTGGTTTTAATTTTTGATATTATATAGTTGATATAAAATATTATAGATATATCGTTTGACTTTTTTTTTTGGCAGTTTTACCTACTTGAAAATAATAGTAAATATAATTTCATTGTATCTATTTCTTTTCTTTTTAATTTCTCTTTAATACTAATTTTATTTTTGAAAAATTATAAATAAAAGTCATGTGTTCCATTACCAGAAATCGAACCACATCTCCTGGGTGAAAGCCAGACATCCTAACCGCTGGACGACAATGGAATTGATAACAAGAATTGTGAATATTCTATATTTAGTGCAAACACATTTTAAAACTTATTTTGTAAAAAGCATGAAATGATTATAAATAATGAACTAATATTCATACTAATCATAATGAATGTAAAAGGCATTAAATGATTATAAATAATGAACTAATATTCATACTAATCATTATGAATGTAATATACAGAATATTTGAAAACATAATTCATTATTGAATTTATTTCAATTCGATCAACATAGTTGATATAAAAATTGACTATTTTATTCTTTTATCTCTAAAATTTATAAATTATGGAAAATCAAATGTATTGAAATTCAACAGAAAAAAAAGTAAAAAATATATCAATATGTCTTATTACAATGATATTGAAATTATTTTTTAAGAATTTTAAATATTAATTCAACGGAAATCAAATTAATAAAAACAAATATTTTTTGCTTTTATTTCATAGAAAGAGCGTTAATCTAACAATTTTTTTTAAAAAAAAATAAATGTCTCTAAGATTGACCAAATCAAATAAGTAATTCTTCCATTTTGAAAAAATAATTGAAATATACCTCTCTTTTGCATTCATCAATGTTTATATTAATATTTACTAATATAAACAGATATCCAATGTTTTATAAATTAATTTATATTTATATACTTTAGTATATTTTTAAAAATATATTATGTTGATCTCTTTAAACTTTTGAAATAAGTTTAACATATATATATATATAACTTACGTGTAATCATATTTATATATAAATATATAATTTGAAATAAAATAAGTAGACCAAATATATATGTAGTCTTTTTAACTTTACTCGTTTAGTCAGTTTACCTTTTAAATTTTTAATTTAATAACGTAATATCTTGTACTCATATTTTTCTTAACTTATAAATAGAAACTTATCGAATTACACTTAGCCATGTCAAGTTACTAATATATCTATTTGATATAAAATATATAAATACAATAGGCAAAATAACAAGAATTTATTAATATAAGCGTATATTAGCTCATAATTATAAATAAAATAGGAGACAAAGTGACAAATACATAAATACATGTAGCAAAGTGATTACAATTTACAAATACAGAGAGTTACGGATATGTTATGCCTAAATATATTTTAATTTAAAAATTTTAAATTTTAAAAAACTTGTTATTATAATAATAAATAATAACATAATAATATAATAAACATTTTGATTTTGCTTATAAAAAATATTAAATCATTGTGATAATTCTAGACGAAATCTTAAAATTCTACATATGTTGAGTATAGTATTTATATAATTTTAAATATGTTTTCAATTTTTTAAATTTAAATATTTTAAAATATCTTTTTAAATATCTGGATTTTTAAAATTTTTTAAATATATATTTTTACATATATTACATTAAATATATTTCAATTTTTAAATTTATATTTTTAAAATTTTTAAATTTTTATAATTGTAAATATAGATATTTTTTTATATTTTTTATATTATATTAAATATATTTTTCAATTTTTATATTTTAAGCATTTTCAAATTTTAGAAATATATATTATTTTAAATTTTAAATATTTTTACTATTTATAAATATATTTTTTAAAATTTGATTTGTACCTTTTTACACACTTAATATTTTTATAGGTATATATTTTCCCTTCATATAATGCCAATAAATATTTTATTATGAGAGAGGCTAAAATATATATATTTTTTGAAATCCCAACCTATTGGCTTAAAAAATTAGTTTAACGGCAAATTATACCTTTGCTACATTTTAAAAAAGAACTGGTTACCATCATCATCTTCATCATCACAGTATTTCAAGTAATTAAAAGAGAGGAAAAAAGGGTTATTTTTGAAATACTAAAATTTAAAAAGGATATTTGTGAAAAGAAGGAGAGAAAGTATTTTTATTATATTATGATATATGCGGACTACTTAATTATATTAATTTTATTCTATCAAGATTATGATTAGTTTTATTCTATTTAAATTAAGATTTAATTTGATGGTAGTTTTAATATTTTATTCTTATTTATACTCTACTTACATCACTATATACTCTTATTATAGGTAGTGCAAAAAAAAAAATTAATAAAGAGATTCCTCTCATTTCTCATTTTTTATTTATCTTATTTCTTCTTTTATTTACAAAACGTTATCAGCACGATAGCCTCTACAAATTATAATAGTGAAGAGAGCAATATCTAATTTTTTAAAAGAAAATTTTTATATCTTTTAAATGAAGGCACACTTCTACATTTTATATTTTTTTAATGATTTTATAATTGATCTTGATTAGATTGATAATTAAGATTTTATTTATAAATAGTATCAGAGCCCTTCATATTGAATCATTAAGAAATATTTTAAGGTTACAATATATATAATATTTGTTCGGAGTTTTATTGTATATAATTTTATTCATATTTGTGAGATTACAATTGTCTATAATCATAAAATTATTTGATTCATGAATTGGGTAAAGCATATAATATTTTGTTCATGTTTGTATATGTGATGAATAACGCATACATGTAAAAAGAAAGTGTGACAATCCTGATATTGTGTTTACTTGTAAGGCTACTGTTTGCATATATTTATGTAAAGAAGAGTTGATATTTGTATTGACTTTTTGACATGGATTCACAAACTTAAATAATAATATTAATAACATAAATAACATATAATAAGATTACAGTTTGTGAATACATATATATATATAACGTATTGATTTGAGAAATATATAATTTAAATATATTAATAGTATTCATATACTCTTAAAATAAAGAATAAATAAAATTTTAAAATTTTATTTGTAAAATTCAAATTTAATAGTTATTTTTGTTTATGGTTATATATCTAATAACATAATATAGTATATAAAAATAAAAGAGATATAAAATTATGAGTAAATATTTGTATATTGAAGTAAAGATTGTAAATAAATTGATATTTACTATGATTTAATATAATTTTAGAGTTATGGTATTTAAACTCTAATTATATTATTTGGTCCTTATTTATTTGACGAGCTCTGTAATTTATTTAATTTATAATTTTTTTTAATTTGGTATATTTATCACGTTAAATCTCATAAAATTTAAATTTATTACCCTTTATAGTTTCTGAAGAAATTATTCGTTATGGATACTTGATAATTAGATTAATCTTGATATTGAGAATCTTCAATATATTTGAGAAGAAAATCAAATATCTCTGCAGGATCGCTTAAAAGTAATGATAATTTTTTTTATTATTCAAACGAAGAATTAAAAATTGATTATTTTAATATTAATAATTTATTACAATATTTTTTGGTAAATATTAAACTTTTTATGCCTCAAATATACTCATATAGTAGCAATATTAAGACTATATATTCATAAAATATTTTAAACTAATTTTTTTTTACCTGTAATTAAACAAAATTATTAGTTTTTGATGAAAAATCATCAAACTCGTCCAATTGGCTTAATATCATTCCCTGAAGTGAATGTGCTATTTTTTCAAGACTATGGATGAGATCTTGATAAAAAGGATTGTGGTAAATTTTTTTTTCTTACCAATTTTGAAATAAAAAAGTACTAACAACTCTTATAATTATTCATGATCATAAAATATTTGTTATAGTTAACATTAGCAAAAATTAATGTTAACATGATATCTGATTCTGCAAATATGGTTGAAAACTCTAGAAGAGTCCACCTTATATTCTGAATTTGAACATTCTGAATTTAAATAAAATGATATTTCGATGATGTATTATATTTAAGCAGATCCTGAAGAAATCTATTAAGTTTTAAAGAATACGTCGCAATGGATATCCCATTGAAATAAAGTAAAAGAGATATTAAATTTTTATATTTTAACTCTATGAATTTGAACCAGAAGTTCATATTTAAAAAATTCTAAATTTCTTAACTGGATTGTACTTTATAAAAAATAAAGAGAGTTGAGTTACACTATATTCAATGGAAGTATATAGATTCTAAAATTTTTATACTTTAGCATGATCGTCTTAGTCATTCAAGTTCAAATATAATGCGACATATTGTTAAGAATACAAATGGACATTCACTGAAAAATTAGAATTTTTTTTTGTCTAATAATTACTTTTGTGCTTCTTGTGCTTAGGATAAATTAATTATGAAACCTTTACTATCTAAATTATATTTAGAGTCCCTTGAATTTCTACAAAGAACACATGAAAATATTTATGGTCATATCCTTCAATCTTGTGGACCATTTAAATCTTTATGGTTTTAATTGATTCTTCAACTCGATTCAATTGTCACATGTTTGTCTATTGTCAACTCGTAATATTACTTTTGCTAAATTTCTTGCTCAAATTATAAAAGTTAAGGTCAATGTTTCTTGATTATTGTATCAAGACAATTTATTTAGATAATGCATATAAGTTCACTTAAAAAGTATTTTATGATTATATTACCATTGAACATTTTATTACATATGTTCATATTCAAAACTTTCTATATTCATTTGGATATATGTTTAGAAACATATTATAGTTTATATTACATTTTTAATTTATATTTAACTACCTGCACATTATAAGTTTTTCACTTTACAACTTATACTTATCTGACATTAAAATTTGTGATATTAAAATTTGTTATTTGAAGTGTTTCTATTTTAATTGCATTCCCTCAAAGAACTAAAATGAATTATCAATAAAATCTTGATATCTATATAAGTTTTGATTGTTTATATTTGACATTATGAACCTTAATGGTAAATTTTCTAAAGCAAGATTTTAGTAAGTTGATTTTCTCACCATTAGGGGAAGATAAAAGTAAAGGTCTAAAAGCACAAAAGATTAGTTGGAATATACCAACTTTATCCAATCTTGATACACGTATAACTTAATGTAAACTGAAAGTTCAAAAACTAAATCATTTGCAGAATACTGTAAATCAATTACCAGATATCAAGCTAGACTCGTCATTGGTTGAGCACCAAAAATGAACAAATACCAACAAAAATTTTAATGAAAGTAATTTATTCAAATAACCTTAATTTTAAAGACATAATTATTCCATATAAGTACTAAAGAAAACAAAATAAAATAAGCAACACTTCAAGATAAGGGATGTTTGTTGAATAAAATTTCTCCTTATTCCACATCTTCAATACTCCCATCTTGAAAGGAGGATAAGACAGAATCTTCTTTCAATCCTCCTCCTATCATGAAGGTTGCTGGTGATGACACTCTATTGAACCTAGGCAGAGGATTATCCTTTGTATTGGGCTTATCGGGCTTAGGCAGATTACCACTGTCAATCAAATTTTGGATCTCATGTCTCAATCTCATATAGTTGTTCGTCTTATGTCCAGGCCTTTGATGGAATTGGCAAAATGCCTTAACATCAAAGTTAGGTGGAAGAGATTTAGGCAAAGGACTAGGAGTCAAGGGTTGTAACAATCTCTTCTTTTATAGCTTATTGAGGCCCAAGATAGTGGCTTTCCCAATTCTGAAAACTACCTCATTCCTTCTTGACCAGTGGCATTAACATCAACTATCTTTTGAGTGCTATGATTACCGAACTGATAGTTCCCTTTTTCATTCCTTCTTGCCAAAAAGTAGTTCTTCTCTATTTCCCACTCTTCAATTTGAAAACCAGCTTATAGAAGGTCTTTGAAATCCCGGATGAGTGTATGAGACATCCTTTCATGAAGACTAGGCAACACCCCTCTCACAATTATCCTAATCTGATTCGATTCATTGGGCCTCCTCTTGAGTGATGCAGCATTATTCCTCTATCTCTTCACATAGTCCACAAAGTTCTCATTTGGCCTTTGTCTAATGGATTCAACTTCCATTAAAGTAACCTTCAATTTAGCATTATACCCATATTATTCAATGAAGGCTTTGTATAGTAAATTCCAACTCTTTTGAGTATCATCCTCCAAGGTGTTGAACCAATTTTGGACAACAGGGTCCAATGAGAGCATAAAGTACCTTAGAGTTTGAGCCTTAGCTGCTCGGGCAAACTATATAGTAGTGATGTACTATTTCACATGGAGATAAGGGTTTCCAGTTCCATCAAATTTTGCAAAAGGAGGCATCTTGAACTTGTATGGGACCTCCTCGTCTAGCTCAAACAACTTGTTAACTTTAGACATTTCTTCAGTTTTCAACTTCTTTCAAATTTCTTTTCCAAATCAGCAATTAACTTCTCAACATCTGAGGTTTCAGCCTTTTTCACGGCTGATCTTTCAACAACGTTTAGCTCCTTCTTCTTGTCTTGAGGATCTTAAAAGTATTGGGCCCGGTCATCATCATCATCAACGACTACATAGTCATCATCAAAGGCGACTTCAACGACCTTAGCCTTCCCTTCGTCTTTTTGCTTCTTAGTACTTGCAGATGCCTCGACAGTGTTTTCCAAAAGTGCATCCAATTGTCTCTTCATGGTCTCAGCCAGGGCCTCCTTTAGTTTTTCCATTTTGACATTGAGGGCATCGTCCACCATTCTTTTAATTTGTTCGGGATCCATTGTTCTTGGCGAAAAGGTAATTGAGTCATTGCTGGATTCTACATCATTGGCATAGGTAGGGTTATCATACACTCTTGAACTATTATACTCCAGGTCTGTAAGCTAGAAAGGATTAATGATATGTTATGCAATGTGTGTATGCATGTGTGCACAAACAACAAACAAAAAAGATAATTAGGATATTCCTTCCAACCTTATAACTTTCACACACGAATGACGAGTATCTTTTTCTAGGTGTATGGTTAACAAAATATCAATATAGGATATCTTGTTTTTGAAAAATTACCTTAGAGATTGGAACCAATAGTTATATTTTCAAACATGAAAGTCAGTCCATGATAATTTTCATTAATTAGGCTTTAATCTATTGAATCTTGACTAAAATGGCTTTTATGCTATATTGGATTAAAACAAAATTAACAGGTTTATCATAAATAGATTTTTCATTTGGAAAGATAACTAATGATTCATGCTAAAAATAAGCCCACAATTAATAATTCTTGTTTAGGCCCACAATTAGTTTTTAGCATTCCATAATTGACCCAAATATTTTGTAAGCTTATTTTAGAAAAAGTTGTAATGAAGTGAAAAATAGTTTTGTTTCAAAGCCCATAAAAAGATTTTAGAAAAAATAAAATTTGGACTTTGAGCTTGGGCAATGTGGTGAAAAAGAATTTTTTTTGATCCATTTTTAAAAATTTTTATGTCCAAAGACCATCTTGAAAAGTTTTGAAAATAACTTTGGTTTTTTGGACTTTAAAGGAAAAATTATTTTGAGCTTACAATATAGGTAGGTCATATTAGAAAAAAAAACCAAATAAACCATGATTCAAACCAAAATAAATTAACCATAGTCAAACAATAAGCATTTAGGGTAAAAACCTAAAGAAAATAACTAGGTCAATTACATGAGCTTAAGTCTTTGGGTTGAAAGGTTTTAGGCTCCAATAGTAAATATATACCAAAAGGTACTAGACTATGAGTGATTATGCCATGCTCGATCTCCATACCTTGAGTGAAAGTATGGTATCCCTTACATGACACAACAAGGATAACACGGGTGTCCTAACTCACGCACACAATGCAATTAAATAATACAATGGACAATATCATAATAAAAAAAGAATAGAATAATATAAAGACCAATGAAATCAACTTCTCTTATCCCCAGTGGAGTCACCACTGTGAGCGGGGATTTTTTCCCTCACTCCCATGTAGAATGGTTTTTGCAACTTTGACACTGTTAGGCTCAGGGCCTTAGAGAACATGGGCCTAAATCTGGAGAAAATAGAGTCACCACCAGGATGGGCCAGGAAAAAAAAGGGATGGATGACTTGATTTCTAAGAAATTTCCAACCCCCTAATGGGTTCAAAAAGTTGGGTATGTGCAGGGAAGGTGAGAATGACCCAGCACTCCCACAGCGCCCGATTCATTAGAACCAGCCTCCTTTTCAGGTCTTAATATTATAAAATTCTTGAATATAATGATATTATCCATAATAACATGCAATGATAAGAATAAACAAATTCTTTATTAAAAATCATAGCAATGTTCAAACAAAATAAATAAATGGACACTCATCCGAGGATAGAAACATGTCCTTACATCATCCATGTCTAAAACTAAATAGGACACCCACCGAAGGGTGAAAACGTATCCTTTACATTAATCCCAAAATATGAAAATAATTTAAACTACATAAAGTTTAATTAATGAGGTACCCACAAAGTGGAAACATACCTCTTACATTATTAATAAATAAATAATAATCAAGAAAATATACATCCATTCATTCATCATAAATTAAATAAATTAAACATCAAAATTTAAATAAATCATTCATAAAAACATATAATAAACTACATAATTAAAACTAAAACTAAATAAAGAAATAAATATATAAGTTTAGGGTTTACATCTTAAATTAGGATTTTAAATAAAGGAAGTTAAACACAAAGACTTATAATACACAAATAAATATTGATCTCTTCGACGAGCCCATACGACGGTCCCACTAGCCGGTTAGTGGGCAGGGTCAAAAGGTAGCGTCCTAGAAAATTTTGAAAACTGATTTTTAGAGTTATAGGTTTTGGTGTTGAAAATTGATTTTTAGAATTTTAATAAACAAGTTACTGAGATATTAAGGTTTAATGTTAATTTAATTAAACGAGCTACTATGATGATATATAAAAATTTAAATGTACCTACTGTGTATTAATTTAGGTGAAGAAAGAACATATTCAACACTTAAAACAATCAAAGCACGTTATATTTATTTAATTCAGAACATACCTTCATTGTTAGTTCCTCCACAATTTATTGAATGAAATTCTGGATGAGCTAACACCAAGACAACACTCGTTGCTGCCTTGCTTATGGATTGTTTCTTGTTGCTAATCGTTCTCTGCCGTTTCAAAAGAATTGTCTCAAAATTGGCCAAAACGTCCTCCAAAAATCAAAAGTACTAAAGTCCTATTTCCCAAAAGTCCAGTCTCTGAAAATTTTTCAAAAGTCCGTTCAAGTTAAAAGTTCGTGAAGGCTGCTCTCTCGTTACTTCCTCTTGCTAAGAGTTACTATTCATGCATAATATTAATTGCCATGCATATTATATTTGTCATCATGAAATCTATTTCTAAAATCTTAGTTTATGTTAAGGCTAAATTTATTTGCTTAAAGTGAAAACCTAGTATTGGATACATTCTTTGTTTCAGCTAGTGCCTTTTTCTTAAAATTGAGTCATAAGAGGTTTTCCTTTAAATTTTCCCTCTAAAAAAAAGTTTAAAGTGGTGACTCTTTTCAAAATCAAGCTTACCGATGAATGGGGACCGAATGCGGTGTTTTTTCATAAACCAAACCCAAATGAGCATGTCAACCTCACCATAGATCAAATAGATGCTCGGGGGAGACCACAAAATGATATTGATATATGCATCATAAAAATGACATCGTTTGATGTGTAAGTAATAAACATATGTAAGGTCCAAGTTTCTATGAAAATTAAAAGGTCAACCCAATCAACCGACCTAACCTAAAATTTTAATGAACCCACTTGTTTATGATTTTTAAGTTGATTGAACCCACTTGAAATCATGCAATTTAGTCAGATTTTGTCGATTTTAATATTTCTACAAGCCCTTGTTCCGTATATAATTATTTGTTTGGAAAAATAATATTATATGGAATCTCACTATAGAGTATTAATAAAGGCATGCAATTAATTTTAAAAAAATAGTGGACATAACATTAGCCCAAAATTATTTTGGAACTTTCAATTGAAATAAAAGGACTCAAGCTGTTTAAAGTAAATGTTTTCTTTTCCTCTTAACATCTCCGTTTTGAGATGGATATTGACATAAGAGGATTGGTGAAAGATACCATTTTGGGTTATATAGACTTAAAAAGTAATTTTTCGATTATAACTATAAAATCCATACTTTTGATACATATAAAAATAATTAATATAAGGGAATAACTTGATGTGTTGGAAGGGAGATATATAATATATACACTAAATATACATAATATATATGCTAGATGCATAATGTATACACAGGATATACATAATGTATACACACATACATATATATATATATATATTTAAGTTAGAAAAGTAAAAATAAATAAATAAATAAAGTTCAAAAGTAAGAAAGAAATATTTATGGATGGGAATTAAATATAAATATATAATATTTAATTATTTAAGCATAAAAAGGGGAAAGATGGAAATCTCATTAAAAATCTTCTTCTTCTTCCTTTCACCTCCATCATGGCTGAATTTTGAGCATAAAGAGGGGAGAAATTTTTCTTCAAATGCACCAAATTTCACTAAAAACTTAAGTGTTTCAAGTGGATTTTGAGGAAAAACCAAGGTTTAAGTAAGTATCTTTCACTTTAAGTTTGTTTCCTTGATTTTTAAGATTATGTGATTATTGTGTTAGAGATAGAATTGGTTTTAATTGTTAAATTAGATAGTTATGAAGCTAATAGGTTGAGAATATGTTGTTTTAATGGTTAGATGATAGAAGTGAGCTTGTTGGAAAAGTTTCAAATATAGAAGTTTTGGGAAAATAGGGTTTTGTTGGATTTTGGTTAGAATTATTATAATTGATGGTTATTTTGATTAAATTGAGTATAAGTATGATTTTATTTGAAGGATTGGACCTTTGTTTGGTTTAGAAGTGGATAAGCATAATTGAAGAAAAAGGCAAAGTTTAGGGTTTCTTTGAAATTATGGCTCGAAAATGCTTTTGGTTGGAATTAAGAGCTAAATAAGGTTTATACATACTTTAACAACATATATTTTAAATGTTTATGTTTGACATAATCACATTGGCATTTTTAAATGATTGTTGTTTTACTTTTAAATGAATTACTTATAAATCCAAAGCATTATTTCAAAATATGATTTGCATATTACTTTAAACTTTAAACTAATATGTTACGGTGATTGGAAGTTTTCTAATGTGACACATTATCGTTTATGAAAAAGATGTGTATTGTGAGAATGACTGTGAAAAGTGGTGAATATGCGAAAAATGTGAAAAAAGGGATTGTGGGTGGGGATTTCTCCCCCCACTCCCAGTGGAATAGTTCTTGCCACTTCGGCACTGTTAGGCTCGGGGCCTTAAAGAACACGGGCCTAAACCCGGAGAAAATGGAGTAGCCATCCAGACGGGCTAGAAAAGAAAAGAAAGGGGTGGATGAATCCATTCCTAAGTAATCCCCAACCCCCTATTAGGTTCAAAAAGTTGGATACACATGGGGAAGGAGAAAATGACCCAGCACCTCTGTAACGCCCAGTTCATTGGAACCAACTTTCTTTTCAGGTCTAAATATTATTAAATTCTTATATTACTATAACATTACTCATATTACATGTAATTAAAAAGAAATATTCATCATACCATTAATTTAAACAAACTAATCAAAATGGACATCCATTAGAGGATGGAAACATGTCCTTATAACTATCCGAAATCCACAAGAATAAATAAAATAGGATACCCATCAAAAGTTGAAAACATGTCCTTTATAAAGTCCCAAAGTTCATAAAATAACTTACATAATTAAAATAACTAAAGCACCCACAAAGTGAAAGCATGCCTTTTACAATCTTTAAAATCTGAATATCAAATTTAATTAAACCATTCAAACATTCATGATAAACAACAAGATGAAATCAAAGCTCATCATCCATCACAAGCATACAGTAATAAATTAAATAATCAAAATTTGGGTTTAATCTTAAATTAAGTGTTAAATATTTAAAATTAGAGTTTTATATATTAAACTAGGTTTTTAATGATTTTGGAAATAAACAAAATTAGGGTTTTCAGGTATAAATTAGGGTTTAAGCTTAAATTATTAAAAATTAGGGTTTGAATTTAGAAATTAGGGTTTTGGGAATCAAATTACAACTAACTCATGCAAATTAGGGTTTTGAAAAATAAATTAATGCTAAAACATGCAAATTAGGAATTTGGAAAATAAACTAAAGCTAAAACATGCAAATTAGGGTTTTAGAAAATAAATTAAGACTAAATCGTGCAAATTAGGGTTTTTGCTTCTTTGAATAAATAAAATCGCACAACAGACTTATTAATTATTTCAAACCCTAATCTATAACTTCAACCAAGAATTCATACTACTGATACAGTACATTGACCAATATAAATAAATCATGTGATTGAATTAAATTGATTAATAAGTAGTCATACCTATGTGTTGGCTCCACCAATATTAATATTGTTGAATCAAGCTTTATATCCTGCTTATTTCTTGAGTCAACTTGGTTCTTGGTTGAGTGAGACAAGCCAAAGACAATCGCTATTGACTTCCTTGGTTGCTAATTGCTTTTGATTTTCATGTGTCGATAATTGTCGCTGCTAATCACTTAAGCTTTCTCTCTGTCTTTAATTGCTAGGTTAATCTCCCCATAACCTTTTCACTGAATGTAGCCTTGTATTTATAAGCCACAACTAGGGCAACCTTGGCTCGGTAATCCTTATCCAACTCAGACTCCCCCTTGCTTATCCGAAGCTTATTTGAATTAAATCACAATAAGCAATTCATTTTGACCTAATTTAGGCTAAATCCATGCCTCATATCAATTTTGGTGTCATGTCGAATTTGGCTACCAAGTTCAACTTGAATGGCCCTCATATCGAATTTAGGTTGCCAAATTCGACATGAGCCAAATTCGACATGAGTGGCCCTCATGTCGAATTTGGGTATCCAAATTTGACATGAGTGGCACACATATCAAATTTGGGCCCCATATCGAATTTGCTAAGGACTAAATCACTTTTTGACTGTACTAGCCCAATTTAATTTGATCCTGACCCAATCCAAACTCTAAAATTAGGCTTAATTTAATTTGGACTTTGTTATTGAAACCAAACTTAACTTAGCCATTATATTAGAACCAGTTTGAATTAGTGCCAAAATTAAGGGTCTATAATCTTGCCCCCTGCTTGAATAATCTAAGACCTTGGTAAAAGAGAGTGAAAAGCAATTGGTTTTAAGCTGATATTGGATTTTTTGAGCTGGACCAAAACAAAAACAGAGTTGCTTTGATAGGTTGGGTTATGAACCCGTGATTTGGTTCAGGTTCTGAAACTACGGATTGATTGGGGTTTTGGACCCATGGCTCATGGTTCGGGTTCTGGACCCAGAAATTGGTTTAGGTTCTGGATCCAAAAATTGGTTTGGGTTCTAGACTCAAGAGTTGGTTCAGGTTTTGGACATAGGAGGTGGTTTGAGTTTTGGACCCGGGAGGTGATTCGCGTTGTAGACCCGAAAGGTGGTTTTGGTTCTGGACCCGGGAGTTGGTTCAGGTTCTGAACTCATAGCTTGGTTTGAGTTCTAAACCTAAGAGTTAGTTTGGGTTTTGGACCAAGGAGTTAGTTCAGGTTCTAGACCCAAGATTTAGTTCGAGTTCTGAACCAGAGAGTTAGTTCGGGTTTTGGACTAAGAAATTACTTTGGGTTCTGAACCCGTGGCTTGGTTTGGATTTTGAACCGGTAGATTGACTCGAGTTCTAGACTCGTGATTAGATTTGGCTTTTGAATTCAAAATTGGATTTGGATTATGGACCGGAGACTGAATTTAGGTTCTGGACTCGAGACTAGATTTAGATTCTAGACCTGAGATTGGATTTGAATTTTGAACCTGAGATTGAATTTGGGTTTTGAATCAGAAACTGGATTTTAGGTTCTAAATTCGAGACTAAATTTGGGTTCTGGACCCGAGATTGGATTTGTGTTCTGGATCTGAGACTGGATTTGGGTTCTAGACCCAAGACTGGATTTGTGTTCTGGACCCGAGACTATATTTTGGATTCTAAATCCAAAACTGGATTTGAGTTTTGGACCCGGGATTGGATTTGGGTTTTGGACCTAGATTGAGTTCTGGACTCGTGAATTGGTTTGGGTTCTAGACCCGAGATTGGATTTTAGGTTCTTGACCTGAAACTGGATTTGGATTTTAGACCCTGGACTAGATTTGGGTTCTGTATTCAAATTGAGTTCTAGACTCGATACTGGATTTAGATTCTAGACCCATAACTTGGTTCAAATTGTGGACCTATGAGGTTGTTCGGGTTTTGGATCGGGAAGGTAGTTCGAGTTCTAGACTTAGAAATTGGTTTGAGTTCTGGATCCAAAAAGTGGTTCGGGTTCTGGACCCAAAAATGGATTTGGGTTCTCAATTGGAGACTGGATTTGGGTTCTAAACCCAAGACTAGATTTGGATTCTGGACCCGAGATGAGATGTGGATTTTGGACCCTTGACTGGATTTGGGTTTTAGACCCAGATTGAGTTTTGAACTCATGAATTAGTTTGGGTTCTGGTCCCAAGATTGGATTTGGGTTCTGGACCCAAAACTGGATTTGGGTTCTAGACCTAAGATTGGATTTGGATTTTAGACCCGAGATTGAATTAGGGTTCTGGTCTCAGATTGAGTTCTAGACTCGAAACTGGATTCGACTGACCTTCTGTTAGTTGAGAGTTATGGTTTTCTTGTAGCCATCAATTTCAGCTCTTCTAGTTGACTGACCTTCAATCATTTGTATCTTCATTCATTTGTTCCATTATTCTGTGAGTTCTGCTTTTGATTCTTTAATGGCTTTTGCTTTGTAAAGAGAATTCGGCGATTCTTTACCCCCTTTAGCCCTTATATCCTCTCTTTATTTCATGCATGGAAAAAAATTGAAAGAGAGTCTAAAAATATGTTGTATATGCATAAAATTAAAAATTGAAAGGAGAAGCTCCACCCCCTGTGTAGGCTCAAACCAATGATTTTATGCCCTATAGGCTTCAGTCGATTCTTTTGTCTTGTTCTTTGCATATGCATGCATCTCCATGATTGGATCTTTTTTAAGCAATGGGTCTTTCATGACACTTTGCTTGCTTCTAATTATTCACTTCAAGAGTATTGGCTGCTTGAAGAATAGACAACAAAAGTGCAGTGTGATATGTTTATGTATTCATGTATGCACGATATGCATGAGTGATGCTTACAGTAGTTATACTGACTCACAAACTGAGGTGACAGGCTATAGGACTCTCGATGGTACCTTCAAGATGTTCATTTAGGTTTTCTTTGGATCATTAAGAAATGTTAAATCCACATCTTCATCTCCAAAATGTGAAAAGCATGACTAGTGGAGCCCAAACAGTATAGTGAGAGATATAAGATATACTAATTTCAAACCATAGTTTACCACATTAGTTGGAAGCTTCTTCATAACCTTATGAACAATTTCTATCTTCGCCCAATATGTCCTCCAAGGTTCAACAGTGCAATGTACTTCCCCAAGTTTGAAGGCTCATTTGACAAGAAAACACTTTTTTATTTTAATTTTAATTTTAAAATCAAATGTTGGCTTTGTCAAATCAGTGTCAATATACCTCAAGGCTTGATCTTTGAAATTAACACATCTATAACATCATAACCTTAGTTACCATACTAAACTTGGAAATTATTTCTATTTAAGCAAGAATTGTTACACTTCCGATAGGCACATACACATTACTTGGCCAAAGGTCTCATTGAGTTTAAATATTATCTATATCATATGCATGCTTATTCAAACAATCTCCACTAATAGACTCTACCTACCAATAGAGATCAACATGTCTTTAATAGGCTTGAAATGGGGTGCCATTTTTATGTTGGAGCTAATATGACACTATAGACAAATCTTCACACTATAAACTCCTTACTGAAATTGCAGACAGATGGAACCATTAAACTCTAGACACTATTTCTACCTTTTAGGCATCTTATTATCTTGCTTCATGAAAAGATATCTGGGAACATTCTTAAACTTTGGGCATCTTATGGGCAGAAATCTAGATCTGACTTGACTAGGACAAACCTATTCTTTTTTCCTTTCCTTTGCAAAAACTCAGGACCTCTTTTTTTCCTCCCTTTTCTTTTCTTTTTTCTATCTTCTTCCTTTTTTGTTTTGTTTTTTGTTTTTCTATTTGTGCTCTCTCTTTTTTGGACATGGCATTTCATCATTCTGCTCTTTTCCACTTTTGGAATATGAAATCTGGGGCATTCAAGATTGGAGCTATGATGGATAAAAGATGATCTTTCTCCTATTTTTTTTAATTTAGTTGAGTCCCTGGTTGGGCTGGACTGATTCAAGTCAGGTTCTTCTCGTAGGCCGAGTGAAAGTCTTCTGAACTATCCTTTCTGATTTTCAAAACTAGAGAGCTGCTCTAATTTTTGCCTAGGTGCCCTTTCAAGTTTTCAACCCAGTGAGCTTTTTCTTTTTCTTTTTTTGTCTTTTTTTTGTCTTTTGATTTTTTTTATCCTAATTCTAAGAAAGTCATCTTGTTTGGAGGAGCACAAGTCTGCTTTATTGAGGATTGATCCTTTTGTTGCCCTGATGCCACCTTAAAGATGAAATAGATCTGAGAAATTAAGTCTAGTTCAGGTAAAACTTTAACTCTTCTTATGGTCTTGACTAAGCATCCCTTTTTTCAATCTTCTTGCTTCTTGATAGTTTAGTGATCATTAGACTTGTCATAAATATCATACAAGCTCAGGGTAGGTTTTTGGCCTTACAAGCCAATAAAAAGCAAGCTAAAATCTCAAGAAGGCTTAAAGGGATAAACTAGGGATTAATATTAACAGGGTGGATAATAGTTGTTGGCTCACCAAATAATCCCTAGATCATATCTCTCTTAAATAAACAGAGTTCAATTTTGCTCGAAAGTTTGTCAAAGCATGTTCTAAGATCGACTAGGACCTAGGCATAGGTAATTGTGCAGGAACCCTCTCTATGTAAGCATACACAGCTCAATGCTATAGAATAATTCTCTCACTTAGTAAAGTTATTCAAATCATGATTCATAGATACACTAACTTATAAATATCAAGCTAGATTCATCATTTGTTGAGCACCAAAATGTCAAAAACCAACAAATTATAAATACAACAAAAATAATTTATTCAAATAATCTTAATTTAAAAAACATAATTGTTCAAATTAAATATCAAAGAAAGCAAAATAAAATGAGCAACACTCAAGCTAAGAGAGGTTTGTTGACTTGAGCATCTTCTCTCTTTACATCTTCTATACTCTCATCTCGAAAGAAGGATAAGATAAAATCTTCCATCAATCCTTCCCTTACCTTGAAGGTTATTGGTGGTGTAATATCCGTAAAAATTGCTAAAATAAAATAAAATAAAATAAAACTAAAATGAATAATTTGATGGATAAATGAAGATTTATAAGTGAGAAAAATAGATTGTATATGTTAAATATATGTGGAATATAAATGACATATAAAAGTCAAAGGTAATAGTAAAAGTCAATATGTGAATAGTGAAACGAGAATATTAAAATATAAAAAAGGTTAAAAAAATTTAAATAATTTTGAATGGGAGATGGAAAATATGATTTTTAAAATAAATAAATAAATAAATAACAATAATTAATTATTTATGTTTTAAAAGAAAAAAAAGAAAAAAATTAAAACATTAATTTTGGGTTTCGGGGAAGACCTATGTGGAGAACCTTTTGGGTGTGGGATGCTCGTTTAACCTCTGTATTCATCACGTTCCTTATTTAACTGGGTGCACTGCATTTTCAAAAGCTTCCTGTCGAACCGACTTCTATTTCAATCCGTGCTGGACCGATCGATATACCAATAATATCCATCTTCTTCCTCTCTTCTTAGTCTTGGCCAAAACTCCATGGAAGAAAGGGGAAGCTTTTCTTTTATTCCAAACACCAATATATGAGTAGATTTTCAAGAATCAAAAGAATTTTTGGTGATTTTTCAACAAATTGGTAAGCTTTCCTCTTTAATTTTTAAGTTAGGTTGGAAAAATTAGATTATGTAAGATTTGGACTTTTGCTGAGGTGTATTTTAATTTGTTATATGGGTATGAAAGGTGTTGTTTGGATGAGGAGGTAAAGATTTATATAGTTATTTGGTTGATTTGCCCAAGTTTGATGGTAGTTTGGATGAAGTAGTGGATGAGTTAGGGTTTTAGAATAGTAATCACAAAGAATTGATGTTTATTTGATTTTATGATTTAAATGATGTTATTAAATGATTTTAATGATAGAAATGAACTTAGAATATCAGTTGGAATTTAGTAGAATAGATATTTAAAATTAAAGAAAGTTAGGGTTGAAATTTATAATTTTGAAGGAAATGTATTAAATTTATTTTTATTAGTTAGAATGTGTAGAAATATGGCTCTAATTCATAATATATACTTAGTAGATTGTGTAGAAATAGGCATTTAGTAGATTGTATTTGCCAAATTTTGGTGGTGAAGGGCATTGCAGAAAGTGGTGAGGAAGTGGCGGTTTTGGTAGCTTGGAAGTTATTTAAACAAGGTTAGTACATTCTTTGAATGAATTGTATTATAAAATCATTGTAAATGGCATACTATAATATATTTTAGTTTTGATACTTTGTCACTTCGATGTGTGAATTCACATGCAAAGTGCTTAGCTATATATTTAAAGGTATGAATTGCATAATATATGGATATTTAAGTCATTTTAGGATGGCTAATGACATTATAAAATGTGTTTGTATGAAAAAGTGTTAAATGTCAAATTATAATTTTATATTGACTACATTATGAAAATAAAATGGAATATGAAGTTTGTGATTGGAAATGTGATAAAAAGATGGAAAAGTGTAAAAAGAATGAAAATTGGCATAATTGCCAAAGTATGAGAAAAATATGAAATTGTATATATTATGTGTGAAACCTTATATAATATTCTTTTCCAGAGTTTTATATTTGGCGGCATGCCTATGATTGTCTTCGGGCTAGCCGCTGGACATCACTGATATGTGATGTGTCTTCGGGCTAGACGTTGGGCACCATCATTATGTATTTTGTCTTCGGGCTAGACGTTGGGCGTCATTATTATTTACCTTCGGGCTAGACACTGGGTGTCAAAAATTGTTCAAAACATTATCTCTAGAACTTAAATATTATATATGGTCCTTTTGGCCCAATGCATGTGATTGTGTCAAATGATAAGTTGAAAAGTTAATAAATAAAATTTTGAAAGGAAATTCCATGTTGCATCATTAGATTTAATAAAAAGCAATTTACATTTTTTTATTTTAATTTACATTAATATAAAGTATATACCACTAGGTGAAATGCTTATCACGATTTTGTTTATCGCGTTTGTAACAAGGTTAGTACTGAAAGCCCTGCTGGACCTGAGTAGGTTTAAGGATTCAAACCTTTATTGTAAGGTTTGTATTGTTACTACAGGACCTTAGCCAGTTGTCAGCATGTAAACATCTACTTATAAAACTTGTTTTAATTATGTACAATATTTATGCTTATTTTAAATTGTTGTAAATTATAAAGTTTTGGGATAAGTGTGAAGTTTGTATATATAAATATATATATATTAAATATGTATTTATATATGTTTGTGTGATTTTGAGAAAATACTGGAGGATGATGAATTAGTGGATATTTGAATGTATGAATTTGGGAGTACAAAATTTTTATGCAGGTTGAGTTATTGACCTAAAAAATTATCTTAAAAATTTGTATTTTATTAATTAAATTATTTACATATTTCCAAGATGGTTGCAATTGCCAAAAAATGTAGAAAGGGCCCAGGAACTTGCAGCGGCTATCAGAACCGAGAGTAGAGACAAGAGATCAAAGAGAGGTAGAGGAGGCCTTTCACAGAGGTTTGGCAGAGGTTAGGGGCAACTTGTTAGGGGGTCTCAAAAGCAAAGACAGAGATAGGTACTTGTAATTTTAGTGGCTAGTACCCCGACTCCAATATCACAGAGAGTTACTCCACCCACCTGTGCTATTTGTGGTAGGGCACATAGGGGTGTTTGTTGGAGGGCAGTGGCATGAACAGTTTATTTTAAATGTGGGACACTAAACCACTTCATCAGAGATTGTCCATAGCCACCACCAGATGATAGACAGAAAGATACAACCGTATCTAGACCCAGTTTTAGAGGAGTGTGAGCAGGGGTTTTCGCCCCTACTCCCATGTAGAACGGTTCTTGTGACTTCATCACTGTTGGGCTCAGGACCTTAGAAAACATGGGCCTAAACCTGGAGAAAATGGAGTCACCACCTGGACGGGCGAGGAAAAAGAAAGGGGTGGATGACTCAATTCCTAAGGAATCCCAAACCCCCTAATGGGTTTGAAAAGTTGGGTACACATGGAGAAGGTGAGAAATGGATTAGCACCCCCATAATGCCGGGTTCATTGGAACCGACCTCCTTTTTTAGGTCTCAATATTATTAAATTCTTAACTTATTGAAATATCATCCATAATACATGCAAAATAAAGAAATATTTATTAAAATCAAGAAAGTCCAAACTAATAAAAATGGGCACCCGTACAAAAAGAAACATGCCCTTACAATTATGTCCAATATACAAAGTACAAGTAAATAAAAATAGGACAACCACCAATTGGTGAAAACATATCCCTTACAATTATCCCAAATTCTTTAAATAAATTAAACTATAAAAAAATAAATTAATTAAATAAATAAGATACCCACGAGTGGAAACATTCCTTTTACAAGTCTGTTTAAAAATACATATAAATCTAAAGAAAAGAATAAAGCAAGGAAAAAATAATACAACATATATGAAAATAATTGAATAATTACAAAGAAAATAAACAAACACATCTTAATATTACCCCCATTAAGAAAATATAGTGGGCGATAATACAAGTTGTGCCTATGGCGGTCCCGCTAGTCGGTTAGTGGGCGGGGTTAAGGGGGCGTTGCCCCCTAAAGGTAAACAATTTACAAGATATGGTTTTAATGTAGAATTAGAGTTTCTATTTCAACTAGGGTTTTATATTTATACAATTTAGGATTTTTCCTAAATTAGGGTTTTGACAATTAAGGAAGGAAGCTCAGGTTTTGGGAAATAGATTAGGGTTTTGATAATTAAATCAGTGATTTAAATCAAATTTTAAGCTACTTGATGAACAAATAGATCTAGCTTTTGTTTTGTAAAATATATAATTAGGGTTTAGCAATGTAAACTACTGAATTATAATAAAAACAATCAATCAAAATGTTTAAAAGAAAAGAAGATATGGCTATTGTATGTTTAAGCAAACTAAGTTTAGGAAACAAAACCTGTGTTGAAGGCTTTACAAAATTAATTGTTGATTCCAAGCTACTACCTGCACCAATTGCTTATTCTGGCCGATCCAAGATTTAAAAGCAGTGGTTACTTACTTTGGTGTGTTGATTGTTGATGAACATTGCCTATTGATGATTGACTCTTACTGATTGTTGATGCTTCCTGATTGATTATTATTGTTGCTGATTCCTCTCACCTCTCTTTGCTTTTAAACCCCATATTTATATAAAATACATTAGGTTAAATCCCTCAAGACTCCCAAAGCTAATCGAATTATAATCAAAATTGGAAACTGGTTCAAATTGAATCTGGATGCAAACAAGCCCAAAGTTCAGAAGTAACATTGCGAGTTGTGGCGAGTTGGCTACCAATTTGGGCCTGCAGCAAATTGGGCATGCCAATTCACCTCGGCTGGCCAGGCCTACGGGTCTAAGGTGAATTGGGACCACCAATTCACTGCAATTGGGGCCTATTGCAAATTGAGGCTTCTAATTCATCGTAGCCATCACCTACTACAAATTGGGAGTCCCAATTCGCAGCAACAAGCCCCTGCAGCGAATTGGGTGTACCAATTCATTGCAGCAAGGCCTATGGTAAATTGGGCGCCCCAATTCACTAGGCCTGCGGCAGGGGCAGATTTGACATTGTAAAAATCATATTGGGCTTGGATTGACTCATTTTTTATTTGTATCAGACCTATTTTAGCATTTAAAATCCAACTAGATTATTTTAGATCATCTAAAAATTGGACTGACCTAAATTGAAGCTTTAAGCTTTTAAAATCAGACCAAATTTAGCTTGACCTTTTAAATGGGATCGACTAGCTTGGGGCCAAAATTAAGGGTCCACAAGGAGGTCGTGGAGGTAGAGGTGGTGCTAGAGGTGGCAGGTCTGGATTCAGTTAGAGAGGAGGATCCGTAGAGGGACTAGTTGATCAGAGCAGGTAGGATCATCATAGAGAGTGTATGTGATGCAGAGACAGTAAGATGATTCAACTGTGATATATGGTATTTTCTCTTTATTTGGCACTTCATTTTATGCATCAGTGCATCCATTTTTCCTATGAGTGATGTGCATTTAGAGTCCTTAGGGTTAGATATGTTAGTTACCAACGCTTTAAGGCACAATATGGTGGTTAGCAGAGTCTACCGAGACAGTCCAGTTGTAGTGCACGATGAGGAGTTTCTTAGTGATCTAATTGAAATGCCTTTCAGAGATTATACCTTTCAGAGGTTGTGCATTGACTATCGGCAGCTAAATAAAGTGACCATCAAAAATAAATACCCATTACCTCGCATTGATTATCTCTTTGATAAGTTGAAGGGAGTGGCATTATTTTTTAAGATTGATCTGAGATCCGAGTATCATCAATTGAGGGTTAGGAGATACATATGTGCCTAAGACTACTTTTCATACAAGATATGGCCATTATGAATTTTTGGTGATGCTATTTGGATTGACTAATGCACCAGTGGCATTCATGGATTTAATGAATCGAGTGTTCAGGCCGTACTTAGACCAGTCTGTGGTAGTGTTTATTGATGATATTTTGGTGTACTCTCATAGTAAAGAAGAGCATGACATGCATATGCAAAATTGTATTATAGATATTGTGGGATAAACAATTGTATGCCAAGTTATCTAAATGTGAGTTTTGGTTAGATAAGGTGACTTTTCTCGGACATGTTGTTTTAACAGAGGGTATTAGAGTTGATTCAAGTAAAGTTGAGGCAATTTTGAATTGGCATCCACCAAAGATTGTGACTGAGATAAGAAGTTTTCTGGGATTGGCTGGTTATTATTGTCAAATTGTAAATGGATTTTCCACGATAGCTTGTCACTTACTAGATTACTTCGAAAGGATGTAAAGTTTTTATGTATGGATCATTGTCAGTTGAGCTTTGAGCAGTTGAGAGACATGTTGACTCAAGCTCCAATTCTTACTCTACCTATAGAAGGTAAATCATATGTGATCTATAGTGATGCTTCACATAATGGTTCAGGCTTTGTTTTGATGCAGGAGGGTAGAGTTATTGCTTATGCCTCTAGACAACTGAAGCCTGATAAGCTGAATTATCCAACATGTGATTTGGAGTTGGTAGCCATTGTTATTGCACTAAAGATTTGGAGACACCACTTATATGGAGTGAAATGTTTTATTTACACAGATCATAAGAGTTTAAAGTATTTGGGTGTTCAGAAAGAGTTGAATCTTCGGCAAAGGCGATGGTTTAAATTAATAAAGGATTATGACTATTTAATTTATTACTATCCGGGCAAGGCTAATGTATTTGTAGACGACTTGAGTCAAAAGTCAGAGGCATGGTTGACTGCCTATGCTCTTGTTTTGCTTGTTGAGTTGAGAGCATTGCATGCCAAATTTGAGATTTGTAATGATGGTGCTTTTATGGCTCAATTACAGATGAGACCATTGCTGCTTGCTCAAATTAAAGAGGCACAAAAGACGGATGTAAGAATTCAAAAGATTATGGTGGACTATAAAAAAAGGGAGAGCATGTATTTTTATGTGAGAAATGATGGCAGTGTGTGGTATAATGATAAACTATGCATTTCTAATGATATAGAATTAAGGAAGAGAATTTTAGAGGAGGCACATCAATCATCTTATGCTATGCACCCTGGAAGTACCAAGACGTATCTAGACTTAAAGCGATACTATTGGTGGACAGGGATGAAAAAGAACATAGCAAAATTTATATCTCGATGCCTCACTAGTCAGAGAGTGAAAGCTGAGCATTAGGTTCCCTCAGGGTTACTATAGCCCTTATCAATTCCTGAGTGGAAATGGGAATGAGTGACCATGGATTTTGTGCCTGGACTACCTTTGACCCAAAGGAAATATGGTGCAATTTGAGTAATAGTAGATAAATTAACAAAGTTAGCTCATTTTCTTCTAGTTAGGATGGATTACTCAGTAGATAGGCTAGCTGAGTTATACATTAATGAAGTGATAAGATTGTATGGAATCCCAATTTTTATTATGTCTGATTGAGATCCAAGGTTCACATCCAGATTTTAGAAGAGTTTACAGGATGCTTTGGGTTCTTGGTTACATTTTAGTACTGGTTTCCATCTGCAGACAGATAGACAGTTAGAGAGAGTAATACAGGTCTTAGAGGACATGTTGAGGAGCTGTTTTATTGAGTTTACTGGGAGCTAGGATAGACACTTATCTTTAGTTGAATTTGCATACAACAATAGCTTCCAGTCTAGTATTGGAATGGCTCCTTATAAGGCTTTGTATGGTAGGAAGTGTAGAACACCATTATGTTGGGATGAAGTTGGAGAAGGTAAACTAGTAGCTCATTTAATCAAAGAAAAAAAGAAAAAGTGAAAATAATTCAGGATTATTTGAAAGTAGCTTCAGACCAACATAAATCATATACATACTTGAAGAAAAAAGATATAGAGTTTAGTGTGGGAGAAAAGGTATTCTTGAAGGTATCTCTGTGGAAGAGGATTTTAAGATTTAGTCGAAAAGGAAAGTTGAGTCCTCGATTCATTGAGCCGTATGAAGTACTAGAGAGAGTAGGACCGGTGGCCTATAGGTTGGCTCTACTGCCCGAGTTGGATCAAATACATAATTTCTTCCATGTCTTTATGCTTTGAAGGTATAGATTGGATCCATCTCATATTTTATCAGTGGAATCTATTGAGGTAAACCTAGATCTAACCTACGAAGAGGAACCTATGGCGATTTTGGCACGAGAGGTAAAAGAATTGAGAAACAAAAAGGTGCCATTAGTTAAAGTTCTTTGGCAGAATCATTCCACTTAGGAGGTGACATGGAAAAGTGAGTTGACGATGTGTAGCCAGTATCCTCAACTATTTCGGAGCTAATGCCAGGTAATTTTGAGGATGAAATTCTTTTAAGGGGGAGAGAGTTGTAACATCTGCAAAATTTGCTAAAATAAAATAAAATAAAATAAAACTAAACTAAATTAAAATAAATAATTTGAGGGAGAAATGAAGATTTAGAAGTGAGAAAAATAGATTGTATATGATAAATAATGTGGAATATAAATGACATATAAAAGTCAAATGTAATAGTAAAAGTCAACATGTGAATAATAGAATATGAATAGTAAACGTGAAAACGTGAAAAAGGTTAAAAAAATTTAAAATTTAAATAATTTTGAATGGGAGATGGAAAATATGTTTTTTAAAATAAATAATTAATTAAAAATAATTAATTATTTAAGTTTTAAAATTAGAAAATAAAAAATAAACTCCATCTTCTTCATCTCTTCTTAGTCTTGGCCAAAACTCCATGGAAGCAAGGGGGAGCTTTTCTTTTCTTCCAAATACCAATTTTTGAGTAGATTTTTAAGAATCAAAAGAAGTTTTGGTGATTTTTCAACAAATTGGTAAGCTTTCCTCTGTAATTTTTAAGTTAGGTTGGAAAATTAGATTATGTAAGATTTGGACTTTTGATGGGGTGTATTTTAATTTGTTATATGGGTATGGAAGGTGTTGTTTGGATGAGGAGGTAAAGATTTTATAGTTATATGGTTGATTTGCCCAAGTTTGATGGTAGTTTGGATGAAGTAATGGATGAGTTAGGGTTTTAGAATAGTAATCACAAAGAATTGATGTTTATTTGATTTTATGATTTAAATGATGTTATTAAATGATTTTAATGATAGAAATGAACTTAGAATATCAGTTGGAATTTAGTAGAATAGATATTTAAAATTAAAGAAAGTTAGGTTTAAAATTTATAATTTTGAAGGAAATGTATTAAATTTATTTTTATTAGTTAGAATGTGTAGAAATATGGCTCTAATTCATAATATATACTTAGTAGATTGTGTAGAAATAGGCATTTAGTAGATTGTATTTGCAAAATTTTGGTGGTGAAGGGCATTGTAGAAAGTGGTGGTTTTAGTAGCTTGAAATTTATTTAAACAAGGTTAGTACATACTTTGAATGAATTGTATTATAAAGCATTGTAAATGACATACTACAATATATTTTAGTTTTGATGCTTTGTCACTTTGATGTGTGAATTCACATGTAAAGTGCTTAGCTATATATTTAAAGGCATGGATTGCATAATATATGGATATTTATGTCCTTTTAGGATGGCTAATGACATTATGAAATGTGTTTGTATGAAAAAGTGTTAAATGCCAAATTATCATTTTAAATTGGCTACATTATTAAAATAAAATGGAATATGAAGTTTGTGATTGAAAATGTGATAAAAGATGGAAAAAGTGTAAAAAGAATGAAAATTGGCATAATTGCCAAAGTATGAGAAAAATATAAAATTGTATATATTATATGTGAAACCTTATATAATATTATTTTCTAGAGTTTGTATTTGGCGGCATGCCTATGATTGCCCCCGGGCTAGATACTGGGCATCACTGATATTTGATATGCCTTCAGGCTAGATGTTGGGCGTCACCATTATGTATTTTGCCTTCAGGCTCGGCGCTGAGCATCATTATTATTTGCCTTCGGGCTAGACATTAGGTGTCAAAAATAGTCCAAAATATTATCTATAGAACCTAAATATTATATATTATCCTTTGGGCCTAATGCATGTGATTGTGTTAAATGGTAAGTTGAAAAGATAATAAACAATATTTTGAAAGGAAATTTCATATTGCATCATTAGATTTAATGAAAAAGCAATTTACATTATTTTAATTTAATTTACATTAATATCAAAGTATATACCACTAGGTGAAATGCTTAGTGCGATTTTATTTATCGCTCAGGTGACAGGGATAGTACTGAGAGCCTTGTTGGACCTGAGCAAGTTTAAAGATTCAGGATTTTGTTGTAAGGTTTGTATTGTTACTACTGGACCTTAGCCAGTTGCCAGCATGTAAACATTTACTTATAAAACTTGTTTTAATTATGTACACTATTTATGCATATTTTAAAATGTTGTAAATTATAAAGTATTTGGATAAGTATGAAGTTTGTATACATATATATATATTTTAAATATGTATTTATATATGTTTGTGTGATTTTAAGAAAATACTAGAGGATGATGAATTAGTGGATATTTGAATGTATGAATTTGGGAGTGCAAAATTTTTATGCAGGTTGAGTTATTGATTTTTGCTAAAAGTCTAAAATACAGCCGAAACTCTGGCTAATTTTTTCTAAAAATTTATCTTAAAATTTTGTATTTAATTAATTAAATTATTTACATATTTTCACTTGAGAACTTGTTAAAGTATATTTATAAGCTTTAATTATTTTCTTGTAATTATGGAAAATTTCATAATTGTCAAAGATAATAACATTCTTATATTCTATATAAGTATTATACTTATACGGGTTATAGGTATTGTACATATATAGAGTATAAGGGTATTACAGGTGGAGGTACTTTGCCAAACTTAGGCAAATGATTGTCCTTCGTGCTAGGTTTGTTGGGCTCATGCAACTTTCCACTGTCAATCAGATTTTGGATCTCGTGTCTTAACCGCATGCAGTTATCTATTCCATATCATTGTACCTGGTGGAATTAGCAAAGGCCTTAGCATTAAAATTTGATGGCAGTGGATTTGGCAAAGGTCACGGGGTCGATAGCTGTAATAGCCATTTCTTTTGCATCTTATTGAAAACCAAGGATAAAGGTCTCCCCAGAGCTAAAAATTACCTCTTATTTCCTTAGCCAGTAGTTGCATTAACATCTTTTTTTTTTTTTTGTACTATGACTGCAAGATTAGTAATTTCCACTTTCATTCCTTCTTCTAGAAAAGCAATTCTTCTCTCTTTCCCAATCTTCTATTTGCAAGTCACCTTGGAGAGAGATATTTGAAATCTCTGATAAGGGTGTGAGACAGTCTCTTACAAAGGTTGGGCATGACACCTCTCACTATCATTCTGATCTTATCAGACTCATCGGGCTTTTTTTTAAAAGAGCAGCTTTACTGCTCCACCTTCTTACATAATCAACAAAATTCTCTTTCTGCTTCTGCCTGATAGTCTCCACCTCCATCAGGGTCACTTTCAGCTCAATATTGTACCCATACTACTGAATAAAGACTTTGTATAGCAGATCCCAATCTTTTTGGGTGTTCTTCTCTGAGGTATTGAACCAATTGTGCACAATAGGATCCAATGAAAGCATAAAATACCTTGGAGTTTGAGCCTTAGTAGCTCTAGCAGACTGTATGACAGTGATGTACTGCTTAACATACACGTTAGGATTTCATGTGCCATTATACTTAGCGAAAGTAGGCATTTTGAAGTTGTAAGGGATTCCTTCATCATCCTCAAATAGTTTGTCCACCTCCGACACCTCTTCAGTTTTCAGCTTTTTTTCAAATTTCTTCTCCAAATCAGCAATCATCTTCTCAACCTCAGCGGATTTAACTTTCTTTTTTGTAGTCTTCTTTTCTTTCTTATCTTCTTGTTGATCTTGAAAATATTAGTCCCAGCCATCATCACCTACCTTAGCATTTCCTTTGTCTTTCTACTTCCTAGTGCTAGCAGAAGCTTCATCATTGATTTCCAATAGTGTAGTTAATTGGCTTCTTACTCCCTCAGCCAAGTTCCCCTTTAGTTCTTCCATCTTGGATGCAATAGCCTCATTCACCAGGTTCTAAAATTGATCATAATCCATTGGTTTGATGCAAAGTTGATTGATCCTTCACTGGATTCTGAGTTATCATCGTAGGTAGGATTGTCGTAAGCCCTTGAACTGCTGAACTCCAGGTTTGTGAGCAAGAAAAGATTAATGTGATGTAATGCAATGCATGTATGTATGTATGCATATGGAGCAAACAAACAAACAAAGTTAAGTTAGGATGTTCCTTCTAACATTATATCATCACCCAAATGGCAAGACACTTTTCTTAGGCATAAAGTCAACATAACATTAACATGTGATGTTTTATTTTCAAAATATCCACTCATATGGATTAATCAATAGTTGTATTTTCAAATAAGAACTCAGTCTATGATAACTCCCATTAACTGAGCCTTAATCCATTGGGTTAATTGGGAAATAGCTTTTATGATATATAATAGATGAAAACTAAATTAAAGGGTTTATTATAAATAGACTTCTTTGTTGGAAAAGTAACTAATGGTTCATGCCACAAACAAGCCCATAACTAACATGTCTTGGTATAAATAAGGCCCACAATTGATTTTAATATTCTATAATTGATCTAAATATTTACAAATTGTAAAAATGTTTTGATTCTCAAAGCCCAATGAAGGCTTGATTTTGATAGATGGGCCATGAAGTGCAAAAATGGTTTTGGGTTATTCCTCTGAAAATATTTTGAAGTCCATTGTAAAAAGTTTAAAATTTGATTTTGGGCTTCTTGTTTAGGCTATAAGGTAGAAAATAATTTTTTGACCCATCTTTGTTGAAAAAAACTTTGAAAATGATTTTAGAAAAGAATTTTGGGCCATAAAATGATTTTTGGGCTAATTAGATCATATTAGAAAAGGACAAACTAAATGGGTCATAATTCAACTAAGACATCTTAACCATAGTCAAACAATAAATAATTAGGCCAAATCTAACGAAAGTTACTAGGCCAACTTCATGGGCTTTAGTCTTTAAGGTAAGAAGGTTTAGGTTCCTATAGCAAGTATATACCAAAAGGTACAAGGCTATGAGTGGTTATGCAATACTCGATCTTCAAACCTTGAGTGAAAGCATGGTATCCCTCACATATATATAACACGGTTCCACAAAGCATCCTAACTCACATACACAATACAATTAAAATGATGCAATGAATAATATCATAATAAAAAAGAATAAAATAATATAAAGACGAACATAATCAACTTCTCTTATCCCCATTGGAGTTACCACTGTGAGCGGAGATTTTTGCTCTCACTCCCAGTGGAATGTTCTTAAAACTTCAGCATTGTTAGGTTTGGGGCCTTAGAGAATATAGGCCTAAATTCGAAGAAAATAGAGTCGCCATCAGAATGGGTTAGGAAAGAAAAGAAAGGGGTAGATGACTTGATTACTGTAATATCCCAAATTTTTTTTTGAAAATTTCTAATTTTTAGAAATTTGATAAAATATATTATAATTAAATTAGATTAATTAAATTAATATTTTTAAATAAAAAATGAAGAAATTTTAAATGAAAAAGTAGAATATAAATATGATATATATGTAAAATATACATAACATATAAAAGTCAACACTTTTTTAAAAGAAAAGTCAAAAGTCAAAGTAAAATGGGTATTTTGGTAATTAAATCTTAAAAATTTAAAATTATTAAATTAATTCAAAAATAAATAATTTTTGAATGAAAGAGGAATTTTTGGGCTTTTAATTTATTAAATAAATAAATAAATAATTAATTATTAAAATATTAAATAATATATTCATATGGTTATAAATAAAAGATGAAAGGAAAGAGAAAATAAAAAGCTTTTTTTTCATCTTCTTCTTCTCCATCAAGGGCTGAAATCACCATGGATGTTCAAGAGAGGATTTTGATCTTCCAAGCTTCCAAAATTGAAGGATTTCAAAGTTTTGAAAAGAATTTTTAGAGATTTCCACTTGAAAAAGTAAGTTCTTTAGTTTTTTCTTTGGATTTCCATAGAAATTTTGAATATGTGAGTTTTGAATTTTTGAAGTAGTATGTTATAATTGTTGAAATTGGTGTGTATGAAGTTATTTTGGGTCGTTAATAATGATTTTAAGGTTGGATTGAAGAAATAGTTGAATTTGGATAAAGGATGGTGAAGAGAGATAATTTAGGGTTATGGACTTTTAGGGCTTAAGAAATCATGATTTTTAATTGTGCAAATTTCTAAATGAGTTGTTTTGGTGCTTAAACAAGTATTTTAAAGTCAAATATTGGATTTAATTGTGTTTGGTTGGAGTTTGGGAATGGAAGAGTGATTTAGGGTTTTAGAAAATGATTTTTCCAAAGTTGTTGAATTGTATAATTTTATTAGTTTAATCTTGTTGTTTGGTGATATAAGGGATGAATATAAGCTTAAAATGATTAATGGATTGTGTTGGAATGGAAAACCTTCAATGGGGGGAAAGTTATACCATTTTAGGATTTTGTGTATAAGAGTGTGTTTTTATAATGTAAATGGTTAAATGTATATGCGTATTTTACATGTGCTGAAAATATGTATTGTACGTATATAGGGTATAAGGGTATTACAATTCCTAAGGACTCCCCAACCTCCTATTGGGTTCGAAAAGTTAGGTACACATAGGGAAGGTGGGAATGACCCAGCACTCCCATAACGCCTGATTCATTGGAATCAACCTCCTTTTCAGTTATAAATATTATTAAATTCTTATATTACTATAACATTACTCATATTACATGCAATTAAAAAGAAACATTCATCATATCATTAATTTAAACAAACTAATCAAAATGGGCACCCATCTAAGGTTGGAAACATACTCTTACAACAATCCGAAATCCACAAGAATAAATGAAATAGGACTCCTACCAAAAGGTGAAAACATGTCCTTTACAAAATCCCAAAGTTCATAAAATAAATTACATAATTAAAAATAATTAAGGCACCCACAAAGTAGAAACATGCCTTTTATAATCATTAAAATATGAATATCAAATTTAATTAAACCATTCAAACATTTATCATAAACAACAAGATAAAATCAAAGCTCATCATCCATCACAAGCATACATTGATAAATCAAATAATCAATTCTAGGGTTTAATCTTAAACTAACTGTTAAACATTTAAAATTAGAATTGATTAGGGTTTAAATTATTTCTAAAATCATTAAAACCCTAGAATTAAATTATATTTGAATCTTAAATTAGTGTTTACCGCAATCAAACCCTAGTTCCTTTCATATTTGAATTTAGAGTTTAAATGTTGATAAAATTAAAATTAAAAATAGGAACTAGGATTTTAATGATTTTGGAAATAAAATTAGAGTTTTAAGGTATAAATTAGGGTTTAGGGTTAAAGTAATAAAAATTAGGGAATCAAATTAAAGCTAACTCATGCAAATTAGGGTTTTGAAAAATAAACTAAATCTAAAACATGCAAATTAGGGATTTGAAAAATAAATTAAGGCTAAATCGTGCAAATTTGGGTTTTTGCATATTTGAATTTATAAAATGGTGCAGCAGACTTATTAATTATTTCAAACCTTAAATCTATAACTTCAATCAGGAATTAATACTACCGATATAATACATTGACCAATATAATAAAACATGGGATTGAATTAACTTGATTAATAAGTAGTCATGCCTACGTGTTGGCTCTACCAATATTAATATTATTGAATCAAGCTTTATATCCTGCTTATTGCTTGAGTCAACTTGGTTCTTGGTTAAGTGAGACAAGTCAAAGAAAATCGCTACTACCTTCCTTGGTTGCTATTTTCATTTGATTTCTATGTGTTGATAATTGTCACTGCTAATCACTCAAGCTTTCTCTTTTTCTTTAATTTCTAGGTTAATCTCCCCATACCCTTTTCACTGAATGCGACATTTTATTTATAGGCCACAACTAAGGCAACCTTGGCTCTATAATCCTCATCCAACTCAAACTCCCCCTTGCTTATTCGAAGCGTATTTGAATTAAATCACAATCAGTGATGCATTTTAACTGAATTTAGGCTAAATCCATGCCTTATATCAAATTTGGGTAGAAAAATTAACATAGTGTCACGCCAAATTTGGCTACCAAATTCGACATGAATGGCCCTCATGTCAAATTTGGGTCGCCAAATTTGACATGGGCTAGTGTCATGTCGAATTTGGCTACCAAATTCAACATTAGTGGCCCTCATGTCGAATTTGGGTGACATGGGCTAGTGTCATGTCAAATTTGGCTACCAAATTTGACATTAGTGGCCCTCATGTCGAATTTGGTATCCAAATTCGACATGAGTGGCACTCATATCAAATTTGGTGCCCCATATTGAATTTACTAAGGATCGAATCATTTTTAATTGTACTGGCCCAATTGGATTTGAACGTGACCCAATCCAAACTCTAAAAATTAGGCTTGAATTAACTTGAACTTTGTTATTGAAATAAATTTAACTTAGCCTTTAAATTAGAACCACGTTTGAATTGGTGCCAAAATTAAGGGTCTACAGGGATGAAATGAAATGAGAATGTGAAATGTGATATGACATTATGAGATTAGTTGTCTTGCATAGTTATTTATTTCAGAATATTGAGTTTGGTACTATTGATTGGCATGCCTACGATACATCATGACATTTTATATGCCTTCGGGTGAGATACACTGGTATCACTTTTATTATTATACCCTGAGGCAAGACACACTAGTGCCGGACACTATAATGTTGAAAAGACAGCCTTCGGGTGAGATATAATGGTATCATATGACACTTAGTCTCCAGCGTCGGACCTTTGGGTCATGATAGGCCAAGTCAATCTTTCTAGAACCTGAATATCGTGTAAGGATTTGTTGGGCAATAAGTATTGATATTTTATGTTTATATGGTTTATTAGATTACAAATATTGATTGAGCATTACTTTGTAATTGAAACTAAATGCATTTTGTAACATGAGAAGAAGTTTTTAATTTAAATATTTTATGATATCAAAATATGTACCACTAAGCTTAAAACTTAGCGTGATTAGTTTTTATTGCACATGTGACAAAGTAGATAAGGAAAGGCCTAACATACCATATATACATATAATACATACACCCAACATATGTAATATATGAATATACGGTACAAGAATGCCATAACCCATTTTAATAAAAACCTTACTTTTTGAAACTGTATAATTTTAAATCATTGAACTGATATAATTTAAATAATAAATAAAATATTACTTGTTAAAACACATACATACCTTCATTATAAAATTTTTATCCAAACATTCTTTATAGTTTACGATATATATATGCATCAAAATATAATATAATATACATGAAGTCAAAATGTATAAAATATAAAATATGTACATGATGACAGTGTGTCTCTGATCTTGATATCCAACAATCAACTCCACACTCAAGATCTCAAGCCTAGACCCGGCTCGGTCTAGACAAACTCTCTAGCTCTACCGGATCTCCCTGTCACCCGCGCGATGAATCATAATCGCACTAAGCCAAAAGTCTAGCAATACAAACTTTGATAATAATAAAGTTCAAATGCAATGCCAATGTACAATGCATATGGATATCATATATCATATCACTTTATCTTAACATATTTCTCAATTGTTCCACAATTCACAATTCACATAAAAATAAATACAAGCATGGGCCCAAAGGATCTAATATGCTATTCAAATCTTAGAGTTACTGTTTTGGTCCAAGTTGACACCATGTGTCTAGCCCCGAAGGCAAATCAAGTAATTGCTTAAAAGCTAGCCCCGAAGGTAGATCATATCACAATGAGGATAACCTCCTATGTAACATCCCAACCAGGCTTTAAGAGCTAAGCCCAACCTAGCTTCAAGGACTATATCATAGGCATGTCGCCAAACACAAAACTCTGAAAATTGAATAATATACTAGGCACACAATTATTTTATATTTCCATTATCAATCTCTTTCTCATTTTCTCATTATCAAGCTAGGCACACGGTCTCATTTATCTCATTTATATCACATTTTATACAATCTATCCATCACCAATGGCTTTACATAATATCTTTAATGTATACATAACAAACCACATTACCCAAATATTTTGGGTCATTTTCACATTTTGCATACTTTTCCACTTTTACTCAATTTAGCCATTATCAATAGCTTTTCACATTACATATAATGCATTTATGACATTGCACAAGTCATAGCATATTACTCATGTATAATCAATGCAGTAAGTAACTTAACACATTTTCAAACCAAAATGTGTTAAGTCCAAATGTCATGCAAATATAATCAATTTATTCAAAGTTTGTACTTACCTCTAAAAGCTGCAAAACAAGCTCAAACACCACTTTCAACCTTCTCTTCCAAGATATCCTTCAACACTTGGATTGGGCAACTCAAGTCTCCTCAAAGCCTAAACCAAATGTGATTATAAATAATCACCTAGTAACATACTTAAAGGCATATACATAACCTCTCAACACAAGGATAAGAAAACACAAAGGAAAATAAGGAAAAGAATTATCTAGGGAAAAATCTAAAAATAACATGCTCAACAATACGGGCGTGTCAATGACCGTGCCCTAAACCTACAACACATAAGCTTTGACACACTTAGTGACATGGGAGTGTCAATGATCGTGTCCTTAGCTTTGCATTACAGCAGCTAGGACATGTCCAGAGACATAGGTGTGTCCCTGCCCGTGCCAAAACTCCTATATCAAAGTAGATGTGACACGCTCAGTGACATGGGCGTGTCACTTCACGTGTCACCAACACTGAAAATAGAACAAACCATCGACATGTCCAAAGACATGGCCATGTCACTGGGCGTGTCAGGCCAAATTTCTGATATCAACACATAATTGTCATACCCAAAGATATCTTTCTTTTCTCTTTCCAACTCTATTCAAAATCAACCAAAACCATCATTTAACTATAAAATACTTGTATATACATCAAAACAACTCAATTAAAAGCAAAATACACAATTTAAAACCATGACTTCACAACTCAAAAGTTACATAACCCAAAACTCTTACTCTCTTCACCAAACTTAACCATTTCTTCAATCAAACCTTAAAATCATAGTTAACTACTCAAAACAACTTCATACATACCAATACCAACCATTAAAAATATACTACACTAAACATCCAATTCACACATATACAAACTTTCATGAAAATTCAGAAAAATAAGTTGGAAACTTACCAAATATGGAGAAATTTCCCAAAATTCCAACTTGAACACTTGAAATCCTTCAATTACTTGAGCTTGAAAGTAGCAAATCCTTCCTTCCCTCTAATGGAGAAAATTGACCTTCAATGGAGAAAGAAGAAGAAGAAGTTGATCCACAATCATCTCTATCCAACCACTTTACTTTTAACCACATAACTTTTCACTTTAATTATCCACCAAGTAAAATATATTATTACTTAATTAACATCTAAAGTCATCTTCCACTAACTATACAATTTACTTTGTACTAATTTAAAATAACATTTGACTAATTTAAAATATTGACTTGTATATGTTTGTATATTTACATATATATCATATACACATTTTACTTTTTCACTTAATTTTTTTAAATCATTTATTTAATTTCCAAAAATTAAAATTTTTAAAATTTTGGGATATTACAATAACTATAAGATTGAGGCTTGCCACGAGACCGTTTGACCAATGTTACACTGCATTACATGTACAAATTTCTATTCTAATATTTTTAGGATACATACATTATAAATCTTTGCTAAATATGTTTAAGTTACAAAGTTTCTAATTTTTAAAAATACTAAAGTTGAATATTATTTAAATGTGTTAAGTATTTGGATATGAATTGAAGAGGTGGTAGTTTTGAGAAATTATGAATTTTGAGAATGTTTTCAATGCAAATTAAGTTACTTTGATTTTGAGATTTATTGAAATTATAGACAAAACTCTGAAAAAAAAATTTTAGATATTTTATGTAAATTAATTAAGTTATATTTTAATTATATTTATTTAATTGCTATATACATATATTTAAATGCTTATTCTATTTATATCTTTTAAATTATAATTATTTTTTACATTAAATATGAGGGTTTCTACAGTTAATTATTGTAGGACATTTGTATTATATATATATATTTTATGTATGCAGAATATATATATTATATGTATATAAGGTATAATGGTGTTACAATAACTTTTCAATATGTGCACAAAAATATTAAATTGGATTTTAATCTCAATGAAAAGGCACAAAATGAAAAAAAAATACTTTAGAATGAATTTTTGCACTATGGAAAATCTAGAGATGAGCAAAATTGTCTGAACCGTACTAATCCAACCACAATCCGACTAACCCGACCAACTATAATGATTTAAATTGATTGAGTTAATTAATTTCGGCTTGTATATTTATTGATAAATCCGACTAAACATGAAAAAACTAGACAAACTAGACCGATTCAAGCCATAATGGTCGATTTTTAAAAATAAAATTTTTAGATCCATTAATAATGGTTGGGTTAGCCAACTAACCAAATCACTGCACATCCCTAAGGAAATCAATTCCAAAATTATTGCTTGCTATTATTAGAGCTTCAACATATGGACGAAGTCTTGGTCAATTAGCTTCATTTGTCAAAACATCCAAATCCTATCTATTTCTAATAGATACAGGATATCTTAAAAATTCTCTTTAGTCATTATGGCCAACGTGGTAGTCTTTTTTTATATATAAATATTGTTATGAAACTTTTTTATAATTTTTGTGTTCTAGAAAAGGAGTTATATGAATGGTTAATTTTCTAAGTTATAATTAATTTTGAGTAATTAATAAGTAATTTATTAATTGTCAGTAAAACAAATTAACAAATAACTTATTAGATAATTGAATTGTTTTATTTGATTAGGTTATATGCTGTTGGAATATTCAACATTTCATAGTTTAAAAGACTTAATTATTTTTTCTCCATAAATTTTTTATTTTTTTCTACACTGTTTATCATATAGTTGTTGCATTTTTTAACTTGCCTCTTAGAGGTAATTTATGTTTTCCACTTTCGAGGTATTTTATCTTATTTTCAATTTTTTTGTTCTTTAGTTCATTTTTTTTTCATTTTTATTTTATTTATTATAAATAAAAAAATCTGTGGCATTTACATAAGAATTATATTATTTTATAATCAACTTCAATTTATAAAATTTTATATATTTATCAAATTAATTTACACTAATATAAAGTTAAAAAGAAATAGGTTTAATAACAGGGGTAAATTGAACTAAATAATAAAAGTTATAATATGCTAATTTATGAGTGATTGTAGCTACAGACTTGTAAGCTGTACAACATTCCAATATGCAGTGGCGGAACCAGGAATTTTTCGAGGGGGGGTCAAAACTTATACAGAATAAAAATTACAGACGAGTTCACAATAAAATTAAACATTTAATATTACAGTATCAGTAGTTCAAAAATTAATTTGTGCTATTAGGTTGACTACGACTAAGAGACGATAATTGTATCCTACGAGTCTGCATTTTTTGAAAACGTTGCATAACAGCCTCATTTTCAATTTTTAAAAAAATTTCTCTCTCCACATAACAAATCAAACAGTCGCTCAAAAATTCATCTCCCATCTTATTGCGCAAATCCGTCTTGATAATGTTCATCGCTGAAAAAGCTCTTTCGACAGTAGCAGTTGCAACAGGTACGACTAAAGCCAACTTGATAAGCAGATATACCAAAGAAAACATAGTGTCATAACTTGTCTCAACCATTTTCTCAGCAAGAGCTCCAATATCATCTAGATCAGAGAAAGCTATATTTCTTCTTACATCAGCAATGTAAGTCTCAAGTTGATCTTCAAGTACCATCCGATCAGTAATCGTGAAATCATATGGATATAGTTCAGCGAGATGAAGTAATTTAGATACCTGAAAGCTGGAGAATGAGTTTCTAGGAGAAAGACAAGCAATGCATGAAAGCAATTCCGTACTTGATTCTGTAAAGCGATTTTCCATTTCTTGAGCAATGAAATCAATAACCTGAAATTTGGATGAAATAATATTAGGTAATAGCATAATAAAAAGTTAAATATATTATTAATTAATAAAATAGTACCTGACAAAATATTTCTACTCGAAAGTGGTGGTAATAAGTAATTGGAGTACCAACACGCTTAGATCTTAGATAACCTGCATTATCTTCCATATTAGGCACTGCGATATCATGATCTATACAAAAATCATTAACAACGTCCAGTAATTTATTCCATCCATCCTCCCTGAAGCTTTGCAATGTTTGTTTAACAGTTGCAATTAAATGAATTGCATTAATAATATTTTGATCATTTCTTTGTAAGGCTTGAGATAAATCATTTGTCATTCCTAAAAGTTTTCTCATCAAGAAAGCAATGAAAATAAATTCATAACTTCCCATTTTATCAAGCAAGCCCACAACTGCCCCTCGATTTCTCAGATCAGAACCATCCTCAAAAATATTCTCAAGAACCTCTTTCACAGGAGACCACATTGAGAGAAGACGCACAATTGTTTTATAATGAGAACCCCATCGCGTGTCACCAGGTCGAGCTATATTTGTTTCTTGATTCAAGCCTCTTCCAGTTTGAATATCACCACTTTCTAGACGCTGAACTACTTCATCATGTTGTTTTTGACGGAGAGCATCCCTCCTTTTACATGAAACTCCAACAATGTTTGCAATCATTGCAACATAATCAAAAAAATGACTTACAAATCTATTGCTCCTTGCTGTTGCAACAAGTACTAATTGGAGCTGATGAGCGAAACAATGAATGTACCTTGCCGAAGGATTTTCATTTAAAATGAGAGTTTTTAACCCGTTGAATTCACCTCGCATATTGGAAGCTCCATCATAACCCTGACCTCTAACTCTGCTTATTGATAACCCATGTTTTGCCAGGAAATCATCAAGTGCACTTTTCAAAGACAAAGCAGATGTATCACTCACGTGTACTACTCCAATTAATCGCTCAACCACTTGTCCCAATTTGTTAACATATCTCAATACCACAGCCATTTGCTCCTTTACTGAATTATCACGAGCCTCATCAATTAATAAGGAGTAGAAGTCATCTCCAATATCATTAACAATGGCTTGTGTCGTCTCCAAAGCACAAGCACTAACTATTTGCTTCTGGATTAATGGAGAGGTGAGTTGATTATTACCAGGAGCATTTGAGTTAACTGCATTCCCAACATCAACACTGCGATCGCTGTACCAACTAAGAAGTGAAAGAAAATTACCCCGATTTGTTGAATTCACTGACTCATCATGCCCGCGAAAAGCCAACCCTTGAACTAGAAGAAAACGAATGCAATCAACAATAGCGGTCAAACGAGTGCGGTAAGTAATCTCAATCTCATGACTATGAGAAGATAAGACATGAGACACACTTTGTCTCTGGTTTTTAAAACCAACATATTGCATTCTAGCATAATTGTGTGGACTATTTGGACCCCCAACATGTTCATTAAACCTCTCCATTGCTTTTTTCCAATTGCGAAATCCAATATCTGTGAAGACATTATCCCCATGCTTGGAGCCTCTATTTGATCTAAAAAGATAACACCAAAAACAAAAAGCCGCATCTTTACTAATACTATATTCCAACCACTCATATTTAGAGAACCAGTGATCTCTAAAGCTTCTCATAATTTTTGAAAAATTTGTTTGTGGAAAATTATGCCCAATTGGTTGACAAGGTCCTTTAATCACATATTGTCTCCTAACATCATCTCTAATCCCAACATCAAACTCATCAATGGGTTTACGCAATGCGGGATCACTAATAATATCATCTAAATTTAACTCTGGACGTCCTTTTTTATTGCTAGTTTCTTCGCCAATTGCGTGACTACTTGATGTTGAAATTGGTTTGGGAATATTTGAAGATTCACCACATTCATTCCGCACTCTCTTTGTCTTGATTAAAAATTTATCCATTTCTGTTATAATATATAATCAGTATATATAAAATCAAATTTCTAAGGAAATCTCAAATTGCAATAATATTTCTAATAAAATTAAAATTAAATAATCAATAAATAAAATATATATAATTTTTAATAAAATCTCATCCTATTATATATTTCTAAAACAAATCTCAAATTACATTAATTAAATCAAATAAAACCAAAATTAAATAATCAATAAATAAACTATATATCATTTTTAATTATTTTTATTCTATTATATATTTCTAAAAAAATCTCAAATTACAATATTAAAATCAAATAAAATCAAAATTAAATAATCAATAAATAAAATATATATAATTTTTAATAAATTTTATCCTATTATATATTTATAAAACAAATCTCAAATTACATTAATTAAATCAAATAAAACATAAATTAAATAATCAATAAATAAACTATATATCATTTTTAATTATTTTTATTCTATTATATATTTCTAATAAAATCTCAAATTACAATATTAAAATCAAAACAAACCAAAATTAAATAATCAACAATTAAATAAAACAAAATAATCAAATTACAATAATAAATTTTAATTAATCTAATCCTATTAAATATTTCTAAAAAAAATAATCCTATTATTAAATATTACAATAATAAACAAAATAATCAATTTACAATAATAAATTTTAATTAATCTAATCCTATTAAATATTTCTAAAAAAACTCTCAAATTACATAAATTAAATCAAATTAAAAATTAAAAATTATTAAATAAATTATATATAATTTTTAATAAATCTAATTAATAAATAAAATTAAAAATACACAAAAATAAACATCAATCTAATTAAATAAAAAAAATCACAAATCACATAACAACAATTAAACAACACACAAAATTAATATTTCATTAAAAAAAATTATAAAAAAATTAGAAAAAAAAATTTGACAAAAATAAAAAAATTATAAAAAAAATTAGAAAATATAAAAAATACCTGCTGGGGGCGGCTTGCTGCTGCTGCGGGCGGCCGGTGGGTGGCTGTGGTGCGGCGGTCGGCGACTCGGCGGTGCGGCTGGCCTGGCTGCCTGTGGCTGGTGCTGCTGGGTTTGGGGACAGGGAGAGGGGGCGGGGTGGGCAGAAGCTTGAAGATGGAGAGGAAGGGCTGCGTTTTAAAACGCAGCCCTTTTTATTTTTTGAACCGGCCCAAGCGAAACGGCGTCGTTTCGCTTGAGCCGGTTTATTTTTTTTTTTTTAAACCCCTGGCGAAACGGCGCCGTTTCGCCAGGGGTTTATTTATAAAAAAAAATTGTCCCTGGCGAAACGACGCCGTTTCGCCAGGGACTAATTAATAAAAAAAAATAAACCGAAATTGCAGCGAGGGGTTCGTCTACCCCTCGCTGCAATTCGGTCTGAAACTCAACGGGGGCTGAGTTTCTTCGCTGGCTGCCGGCAACAAGTATACTCCACGTCTGGCTGCCGGCGAGGGGGGGTCGTGTGACCCCCCACGACCCCATGGTCGTTCCGCCACTGCCAATATGACATTACTCTTTCTCCACGCAATGGTAGGACGGTGCCCCAATTCTATAAATATAATTAATATCTTTAATTTGATACATTACTACACACTTAAAAGGTATTTATAATTAATATCTTTAATTTGATACATTACTACAAACTTAAAAGGGGTTAATTAGACAAACAGTCCCTAAACTTTCACAACTTTCCCAAAAAAAATTCTTAAACTTTAATTCGTTAACTAAAAGTTTCTCGACTTTTAAAATTGTAATGATTAAATCCTTGAATTCATTTTCTGATGATCATAAAATGATTTGACAGATACGTATCATAGCTTTGCGACACGTGAATAAAAGAAAAATTAAAAGCCGTATAATTTTCCATAGGTGTATGAGAAATTAATCATTGAAAAAAAAACTCTTAATCTCTCTCTCATCTGAGTTCCCAACCATCTCTCTCTTTCTCTCTCAAGAAAAGCTCTCTCTCTCTCTAAAAAATCATGTTTGTTCATCGACTGAAACTTCAGAAATTGATTGTTTTATTTTGTAAATCGATTTTCAAAATGGAAGCAATTATCAATTACATGTTCTTTGCAATCAAACTTCCCTTATCAATTATCATAGGGGAACCCACAATGATGAAGACATCTTGGACAAACAAACATCCTAGAATGGTTTCTTTTGTTACAGTCAATATGAGGTAGGTCCTGTTTCATTTATGTATTATTTTGTGTTGTTGAAAATTAGATGAGATTTGAAAAAATTGTTAATTCTAATTCTATTTTTTCTGTAATTGTTGTAGAAGGATGGGTGTTGTGATTTCTTTGAATGGATTGATGGTCCTATGACACTTGGAGCAAAACAAGTGATTTTAGGGCTCTTGAAAAAATGTGTAAGTTGGAGAATGAGAAACGAAGGAAGCATAAGTGTTTAAGCATGCTTTGAGCAATATTAATTGTCGGGTTTTTGGTACTTCTCATTGCAATTAAGTAAGAACAAATGCAAAATTGAATTTGATTTATAGAAATCTAATTAAATTGTGTGTGGGGTTGACAATTGATGTAGTAGTTCCATTGTTATATTGTTAATTTACTTGTGAGTTGTAGTTGGTACTTTAAAATGGTCTTTTGTTAATCTGTAGAGGTTGTAAATAAAGGGTCACTTTTTATGTGTTTTTGTTTTTAAATATCTGTTTGTTAATTGATAATCCTTTTGGTACTTGTGCATGTATTTTTACAACAACCCAAATTCCAATCACATACTTGAGAGAGGATGATAGGGCCACCTTGTGATGCAGATAACCTTTCATTTTTCATCATCTGCATAATTTATTATGTAAAACCTTCCTTGCATTGCCACCTTAAAAATAATAAATGAGGTAATTATCAACTACATGTTAGCATTATGTCTTACCAATTATTTTCTCAAAAGCTTCAATTGACTCCTCTTTTCAGTAAAAGAAATTTAAAATTAGAAGTAGAACAATAACCTAAAAAGGCTCATTATTTATTCAGAAGCTAATACTAAGAACATATTTCAACACAACCTGCAAGAATTGATAATACAATATGATAATTCTCAATCTAAACCATCTCATAATAAAAAATAATAATAATAAATTAAACCACAAGACGAATCTATAAATGATCTAATCAACACCACAATCTTCATTTCGCAAAGAAAAAATTGTCATGCCCAAAATAATAATGAACTAATCAACACCACAACTTGGATAAATTAACAAACATATAAATGCCCATATACAATACCTAAATCCCATACGCAAAATAAGGAGTCAAAAAATTGTCAAGTAGCCTATAAATGGTATTTACAAAAAAAAAAATCTTTAATCCCATTACCATAATACTAGTTTTGAAACTATAGTCTTTGCCTAACACATTATCTTGAAAACTTGCAGTCTTTCCCATTCCTAGAAATTAGTAGTGGTGCTTCTTTGACCATCCTCGATGTGATATGTTTGAGTTGCATCTACTGGAATGGAGGTGAAGTAGCTACATTTGTCCATGGATTAACATGTGTTTGATTGCTTCCCTAAAAATGAAAATTAAATAGAAAAATTACATAAGATTTAAAAGAACAACTTAAAAAAAATATTAAATTACAATGCAACAACGTACATCAAAAAACCACCGCACAGTCATGGGAGAGGTCCTAATTGAATTGGTACATCCACTTGTGCCAGTTACTAAATCGCCTCTATTTGAATGAACATTTTTTTTTCTCCAATTTATGTTATTTTTCCTTCTTGCCTGTCATTTACACATGAAAAAAAATTAGTATCTTAATTACTTCTAAAAATTCAAATTAAATTTAAGTTGTATAAAATTTACCTCTGCATTTGGCCCATGATATCTTTTATTATGACCTTTAGCTCCACAAACAGAAAAAGTCATAGACATATGTCCTTTCCCAGACAATTTGGTTGGAACAGATTGATCCTCTGCTTCTGCTAACCTCTTTCCACTGGATTTTTTTTCTTCTTTAATGTAGCTTGTTCCAACTCTTCTACTTCTTTTCTTCTAGATTTAGGTTTTCTCCCTCTTTTCTTCCTAACAAATATAAACACCATCAAAAAACCCATCACTAGATAAAAACTCTAATGTGCTACTAGGATTTGTCCTCAAAATTTCCAATTTATAATCATGAAGCCTAGCATACTGTAATGATGCATCCCCATTGATTCTTGTAAGTGCAAACTTTTTTTCCCTCCATGCCTTCATCCTACTAATGTTATACCCATGGTCTTCTCGCACCCTTATAGGCAAAGCAGATGTTTTCCAGTCTGGGTCAGCCCTAAAATGGTCTAGGTATTCAGATGCAATCCATTTAGAGGATGCATGATAATTTTTGCTACTTTTCCCACACCTATGTTTTAAATCCAATGTCCTAATCTAAAATGTTTCATCAGCCAGGTCTTTTTTATTATATTTTGCCCCAAATATAAAAAAGCCAACTTATTAGCACATACACATCTAGCCCTATCATTGTCATTTTTTTTGAACAACACAGGAAACCTACTTTTTATGCCATATATCCTACATGCTTCCTTGAGTATTTTCCTATTACTAAACAACATCCCAAACTTAAAGCTAGGATCTTTCAAGTCCCTATGTACATGAAATGAAGGGTACTTTTCCTTGGGGTCCCCATCTTCATTAGATTCAGTATTAAGCTCATCAGATTGAGCATAATCTGAATCACAAGATTCAACTCAACCCTAAAGCTATTGTTAGCCCAACTGATCTATTTTGAACACTACTCACCTTAGGCCTTCCCCTAATAGCCCTCCCTTTAACTATATTTTCCCTTCTTATTGGATTTATGGCTTCCTCAAGGTCATCATCCCCAAATAAAAAGCCATATTCTTCATCAAACAATACACAATCTTCTTCATCATTGTCTTCACTTTCATTGTACTTCCCACTAAAATCATTATCCTCACTTTCACCTTTACTCTCTATACTATTATCACTGCTTATTATTTCCCTTATTTCTTGCACTATTTTATTCACCCTAAAATCATCCCTAGACCTAGCTGCATTAAGCCCATCACACATGTCCTGCCTAAGCCCACTATCACTATCCTATAGAAATATAGCGATTGCATGAGCACAAAAAAAAATCAGTTAAATATTTAACTTTTAAGCACATGCAAAAAATTGACAAATTCTTTTTTTCCCTTGAAAAAAATTATTTAGAATATGTTACCCCAGAAAAAAGAAATAATCAAGAATAAACATGGAATAATAATAATAAAAAAAGCAAACTATAAAAAGTAAACATTTACAGAAATTAGGAATAGTAGAGAATAAGAAATATTATTTGATGATAAAAATACAAAATAAATGAAGTTAATTATACAACAAATACTGCAAAATAATGATAGTGAACTATGAAAGCAAATAAATAAATAAAGATAGAACATTAGCAGAGTACATTTCAAGGCTCATACATGAAAATTATATACGAAATCATTAAATTAACCACATGCAAGTGATATTTTAACTGATTTTTAATTGATATTTCATGTCCCTTAAGCACAGGCAAGCATAGTACATACAACAAAAATAAAATATGCATAAAATACATAGTACCCAAGTCTTAAATTTTATCTAAATTTTTTTGTAGGCATACCTTCTTTTGTCCCCATCACCAGTGGTCCCCTAGCATACTAACTTTATTTCTTTGTCTACTCTGCCAAGCAATAAAAAAAATATTAAATTAATTCAAACCAATAAAAAAAATGAAGTATTTGGCACATTCAAAACTCTAAGGGTGGGCGGTTTATAAAAGGGGCACTTATTTCTTAGAACTTACCCCAGCATAATTACATTTTTCTTTTAATAAACCCTAATTAAAAATGTGGTGGTGACAAAGAACAATCGATCAAAGGGTTTAAAAGAGAAAGAATAAGTGGTTAGAGATATACCAAAATCGATTTATAAAATGAAACAATCAATTTATGAAGTTTCAGTCGATGATTAAATAAGATTTTTGAGAGAAAGAGCTTTTCTTGAGAGAGAGATGGTTGGGAAGTTCAGATGAGTGAGAACTTAAGAGTTATTTTTTTTCAGCGATTAATTTCCCACACACGTATGGGAAATTACATGGATTTTTATTTTTATTTTTTTCTTTTTATCTACATGTTACCAAGTGTATGATACATGTTTGCCAAATCATCCTCCGGCAGCCTGAAATTGGATTCAAGGATTTAATTGTTACAATTTTAAAAGTTGAGTGATTTTTAATTAACAAATTGAAGTTTATGGATTTCTTTTAGAAATATTGTGAAAGTTTATGGACTATTTATGTAATTAACCCCACTTAAAAGCTATATATATTTTCTTCACAACTAGAGTGAACAAATAGATTTAAATTCAAAAAGATGCAAATACAAAGAGAAAAATGGCCAAGACTTCTCATCTTCTTTACAACAATATATTTGGTGGTGAAAATTTCTATTAGTGACTCTCAAATTAATATTTTAGGCTCTCCTTGTAGTCAATACAAAGTTAACGATGCCTTCCAATTTGGGACCAATATAAATACAACTTTCTCTAGACTCCGAGCTCAATTAAACTCCGGCAAGTTTTTTGCAATTGCCGAGAAAGCCAGGGGTTCAGCCCCTGTCTATACTATGATTCAATGCCGGAAGTACTTGTCTTCAGTTGATTGTCTTCGGTGTTTCAATGCTGCCGCCATGCTAATACACAATTGCTCTACTACTAACGGTGCTCATGTTGCCTATGATGGCTAGTTTTTTGAGGTAAAGCTTTGGTCCATGTCAGTAACAATTTGCATGCTAATTAAATGTTTATTATAACAAGAGAATTTCATAATTTCATTCATATAAAATCTGTGTTCATTCATATATTTAAAAAAATATGTTTATTTATATATTCATTTGAATGATTTTGAAAATTTATTATTTAATTAAACTAATTGACTAATACTAATAACAAATTTGTATCTTATTAGTTTAAATTTTATTTTTAAAATAGTGTGTGGGAGATATTGGACAAAAGTTTCGGCCTCCTACATCTAAAAAAGATTGTGTGTGTTTAAGAAATATATTTATTAGTAGGACACAATAAAATTATCATGATTTTATTATGATTTGTGTCCAATCACTTTGTGTTATTCCTTAAAAAAAATTATTTTCAAATTCAAATTTATATCAAGATTTTTAAAATATAATCATTGTACACATTTTGTAAAAAATTCAAATATAATTTATGGCTAGACCACTAAATTTTGGTAGAGGGAGAGAACTTCACATTAACTAAAAAGTCACTTTCATGCTAAGGATAAAGATGATGTTTTCATTTTTTATTAGTAAAAGTTAATATCATTAAAGATAAAGAGAAGACAAATAGCCTTATATAAGGCACAAATAAAAAAGACCATAATACATTTGAAATAATACAATAATGATCCAGTGAAACATCTCCCACGTACAAACCAAGACCATAAAAGAGAAAGCTATATGGCCTAAAGGACAAATAGAAAGAAAAACAACTCAGTGAAACTTCTATTTAAACAAGAGAACAAAGATGAAACACAATAAACAATAAAGCCATAGTTACTAAACAACCTCAGATATTATAATTATGAAAATTGAGGATAGAGAAAAATAATAAACCCCCTTCGGAGGACTTGGAGAAAGCTCTGAAATAACTTCTTAAATAAGCAGGATTGGAGGGGTGCAAACTATTGCCTTGAAAGTAACTTCCTAGAAAACTAACCATAGAAGATCGGAGTGGGAAGAGATTGAACTCCTTGAAACACACAAATAGCAAGATGATATCTTATAGTTAACATTAGAGCACTAAAATATGTGAAGATGAAGAATAAAATAGTATTCAATCCCTAACTTCAAAAATAGAGTTAAGTTAAATTTATTTAATAGATCATGAAAACTTATATGTATATATATTTATATATTTAAAATTTTAACTTTTGAAATATAATTTGTAGCATCTTTTTCATATTAAGGTAGAATCATATATTTTGTGAAAATGTGGTACAATTAAGAAAGACATAAAATTTGAGGTTTATTTATTCAATAAGTATTAATTTGATAAATAAAATTTTATTTTAATATTTTTAAAAGTAAATTAGATTTTTTTTAAGGAATAACTAGTTATTGACTTGTGTGATAGGATGGGATTTTTTTTATCAAGAGTATAACCAATTTTTTAACACTGATAATTTTTTTGTCACTAAATAGCTAATAAATTAAATTAATAAACTGAAAATATTAAATAAAATGTACATAAATAAATAATTAAAGAATTAAAAAATATCATTATACTATATATTTTATAATGAAGTTATTACATATGAAATATAATATATTAGATTGTGAAAGAGATAATTACTTACTATCACATGATGTGTAAAAATCTTAATGATATTAATAAAATATATTGAATTAATTTTTATCATTTGTCTATTGTATATAAATCTCTCGTTTGCTCCTGCAAAAAAAGAGACTACTAGTATCATTATAGTAAGATCAGAATAAATTATTACTGCCACAAAAAAGATGAAAGAAAAATTTAAACATTTCATTCTAATTTAAATTAACTACTATTGTATATGTAGATTTTTAAGTTGAAAATTTATTTCTTAAGTGTCAAAATTTATAATTAAAAGTTTTTTATTCTTAAAATTATTATTTATTAATTATTAATTTCTTAATTAATAATATTTTATACATGATAATAAATAATATTTAATTATTTATTGTCTTTTTAAATTTTAATTTTGTCTTTTAAAATTTTAGAAATTTTTATGATAATAAATTATAAATTATAATTCAAAGTGAGGACTGAGGGGAAGGGCATAAGTGGGATCTTAACTACGTTATAGTTGCTAATGATGGGGCGCTGAACAGTTGAGGCTTTAGGTTGCGCAGAATTTGTTTGATGTTTTGTCTAAATGAATTCTACTGGGTGTTTAGGCAAAAACGTTACACGTTCGAGGATGGTGTTGATCTTATGCTAATGGCCCAATGCCGATGTCGGTCCTTGAAACAAAACTTGTAACTTTCAGAAACTTGGTTGTGTAAAAAAAGGAAAGAAAAAAAAAGCTAAATTTTCATTGATAGATATGCTTTCTTAATTACTAATGAAAATGTGAAAGATGGTGTTGCAGTGTATTGTCCCAAGATAGCAACTAAGAGAGGAGGGGTGAATTGGTTTTCTTGAGAAATGATGGAAAATTGAAACAAAGAATTCAAAACTCAACAACAAGAAATGTAGAAGAAATAAATGGTTGAGTAGTGAGTAGAAGAAAGAACACACAAGATTTATAGTGGTTCGGATTTACTCCAATCCTACATCCACTTCCTTAACAACATGTTAAGGTTTCACTAACTTTGAGTTTTTTTCTTACAAGCTTAACTCTAACTTTTCAATTGGTTTGAGATCATATACCTCACAACCCTTACAAGAGTTTTTCCCAGGCTCACTCTTACAACCTAAGTGTTTCCAAGCTCACACTCAAACTTTTACAATGGTGTTTTTAATGCTCACACCCAACACTCATTACAATTCAAATGTTAATTGAAGTAATAAAAGAAAATATGTTGCTTGGTGTGAACCTCGGATTCCACCCGAAAAGGATTCGGATGAACGTTCACTCGTTATTAGGAGTCGCCACTCAGTTTTTTCTGTTCAAAGGGAAAAACTAAGAAAACCCTTGTTTGACTCCAATTAATGCATCCAATGTAAATGTTTCTAATCTATGAACCCAAGGAGGATTCGGGGACTATGTCATGTATTCGATTAACTTGCCAAAAGAAATAAACCCAAAAGAGACTAAGAAAAGAAGACAAGCAGATTGTTAGTAAATTGTGGACTTGCTATTTGGGGTGAATCCCAAATGTGCCTACATACTCTCGTTTTTTATGAGAGATCAAAGCCCATATAGTTCGGAAAAGCCTATTTAAAGGCAATTATGCATTTGTGCATGTGTGTGTGTGTATGCTTCGTGCATTGTCGGGTTTTTTGCCAAAATTATGAGATTTTGAGCACTTAGTGCTAAATTTGATAAAATTTGGGTACTTGGTACCAAAAGAAAATGCAATTTAGGCTCCGTGCCAAAAGGTTGATTTTAATTGTGATGGGCTTCATGCCAAAAATTGATTGATTACTTAATTAGGCCTTAGACCTAAAAGGATTAGGTCTTTGACCAAAAATATTGATTGATTCAAGGCTTAATGCCGAAAGATTGATTGATTACTTAACTAGGTCTTTGACCTAAAAGGATTAGGTCTTTGACCAAAAAGAAATTAAGAAGAAGATTGAATGCTTATGGCATATTTGAATTGACAAAGAATGAATTAGAACATTACCTTGCTTAGGATTTTCGCACTTCGAAGTTCCAGATCTCTTTTTCTCGGACCTTGGATTATGATCCTTGATTACGGATTAATTCCTGCAGCACAAGGTTAGATTTATACAGAGAAAAGTCCAAGAGAAGTTCTTAAGCTTGAAAATAGAGAGTTCGTCAGCACGAGGTCCCGAGATTCGAAAAGCCAACCCCTTTTCTGAAGATTCGGAGGCTTTTTATAGACAAAAAACGGACCCGGACGGTGGTCGAACAGCCGGAAGAAAAATCCGGCGGTTGGACCGCCGTGCGTGGCGGTTGGACCACCGTGCATGGCGGTTGGACCGCTGGCATACTTAACCATTTTAACTCTATATATTCAAGACCTATGATAAAAATGAATAAAATCTAATTTTTTTTTACATAAAAAGAGTTTACATCTAATACCTTACTCAAATTTCAATTAATCAAGCCTTCAATCATCACTTATGGCTAAAACAACATCAAACTACCCAATTCTTATAAAGATTGAATTAAGAATCATACTCGCCACATATAAGTTCTTTTAATCCATTTTTCACTCATCAATCCATTTAATCAATATTTTCAAGAAATAATTCATTATAAATGACTCAATCAATCAATTCAAACATTAAAACTCATAGAAATTCAATATTTGCAAATTAAAATATATAACCACATACCTCTTTTCAAAATCCCTTTTCTTCTTTAATCACTTGTTGATAATCTGTACTTTTTCTAGCTTATTCTCTTAAAAACCTATTACTAGATATGATTTTCTTTTAAATTTTAGCTGAATTTTTAAAAAGGAGAAAGGAGGAGTTTGGTGGTGATGGTGATGATATGCGTGGATGAAGATGAAAGAAAAAAGAAGAAGATTCTACACACACACATGTCCACCTATATATATAGTTTAATCCAGTGTGGTCAATCTCATTTTAACTATGGTGTACCCTCTTTCTTAACCTTTGATTCTAATTCATTTTTTAGTTACTTAAAATCATAAAAATAAATAATTTCTTCAGTAAATTTTAAGATCCACTATTTATATTATTTATCCATGCCACTTTATCACTATTTATTATCAATTATCAATATTAAATTAAAAGTTTAGTATTTAAAATTTTAAACATTATAATTACTCCTATGCATGTTTTTTAGTGAGTCTCTTCCCTAATATTTTTGTTTTTATTGAAAACTCTCTTGAACTTAGTCGTTTGTATTACCTTGATTAAAAAAATATATTTTAAAGACTGTGTTTCCAAAAAATTGAATTGATAATGCTTAGGTCATACAAATAGAAAGTTTATTGGTTCAAACAAGAATAATACAATCAATAATCCCCTTAATTTTTAAAGACAAACCCGTAATTTGGTCAAAGTGAGCAAGAGATGGGTCTTATCTAAAAAAAATCAGGAGATTGTTGATTATGGAATATGTGTTAGGTAATCCTAGGGGAAGTTGTTATGTTTTCTTCATGTGATTTTCAAACTAGGGTAAAAGGCTTAAGCTCCCGTAGTAAAATATACCCGAAGGTATAAGACATGTGAGTATAAGGTCTATGAGAATGGAGTTGCCCCCGACATGTAATAGGAAAAAATGGTAGGGGGTAGCATGCTCTTAGTTCCATGACAAATCTCTAACCCACTTTTCTAGGTTCAGGAAATGAGGTACATATAAAAATAATAAAATGAAAAAATTCTTTCATATTATTTGCATACGCCTTATCAGGAACGATCGACCTCCTCTATGATTCAAATATTATTAAATTGGAGTCACTTGAAATGTTAAACACTTAATGTCTTCATAAATAAACTATTCATCACAGATAACATAATATGATGTAGACGATACATATTATTATAAAAATAACCTTCGAGCATCCACCAGGGTGGAAACATGCTATTTCAATTTTCTAAAAATGAAAAAAGGAATGAAACTTAATTATTTACATGGATTTGAATAAATCCTATACATTAATCTAAAAAAATTACATTGGGTCCTATATACATCATATCTAGAAAAGAGATTATATGTGCTTGTGATGATAATGAATGTAAGATGTGAAAACAATAACTGACAATAACAATAAAAGATAGACAACATCAAATAAAGAATCTAAGAAATAGAGTAATAAAGAACGAAATATTGAAAAATTATCGAGCTGAATAATCCATAGATTATCGAGTTCGCCAGAATGACGATCTAAGTTTAAAAAATGAATATTTTTTATTTGCTAGTGGAAATTGTCAAGTTCAATAGTAAAAACTATTGAGCTCGACAAAATTTCCCCAGAACTTGAAGAAGTTATTTTTTAAGTTGTTTCTTGTGGTTCAAAATGTCCAAAACTTCCTTTCAGATCATTTTTGTTTACACACGATCATCTTTATTCTAAAAATGCTTATAGGGGGTTTAAAAATTTGAAGTTCTTTTAAGTTCTAAAAAATTTCAGTCTTTAATCTTTCAAAGATATGATTTTTTAGCTCAAAATCAGATTGTGAATTATTGGTTTAAAGTAATTTCATCTTGATAATGTGTATTTTAGTTTTATTAGGTGTCTCATTGATGTTAAAAAGCTCAACTAATTTAAAGAGGGTTGAAGGCATGCCTCCTAAAAAGTTGTAAATCTGTTGCCAAGGGTAGTTGATCCATAGAAAATTTCTTGTTTTGTGATCTCCTTTGGCTTTGGGTGATTGGCTCTTATAGTCCACCTGTTAGGCTTGTTGTTGGTAATTGGTTGGAAAGTGAGTTTTGATTGCCTGGATTTTTTACCCCCACAAAAAGTGCAGCAAGCTGCCTTCTATAGGCAAAGGCTGCTGTTAAAAAGCTCTAATTACCGAGCTCGACAATAAATAATTGTCAAACTCAATAATTAAATCCCATGTGACAAAATTCCATTAAGTTCATTTTACCTATCCCTTATGGGATCCTTGACAATCTTTTAACAATTATTGAGTTAGGTAATGTAAAATTATCAAGCTCGACAGTTAATGACACTTTTGAAGAAATTTGCATAAAGTGCCAGACTTAGGTGTCCATAGCCATACTTACCGACAGTTTGGCCATTGGTAAATGTTTCCTTTGGTAACTTGTCAATAATCTCTCGGCATACATCCCATTTAATTTTTCCAATAAATTCTCTCAGTATATGGTCGGCAATTAGGCACAAAATTTGTTCTCTCCGTAACTATACATAAGTAATTTTTTACATTCTTGTAGTGTATATGTTCTATATAATTTTAGATATATAACTAATAACAAAAAAATAACAATAAAAATAAAGAAATATATATGAATACCCATAAACGAAAAAATTAAATACAGTTACTATAATATTACTACAAAAGAATAAACAACTAAAAAATAAAAATAATCCAACAAAAACAATAAAAACATAAACAAGAAAAATAAAAATAAAAAAGGAAAAATATCTATTTTACAGCACCTTTAACCCATTTACTAGTCGTATTACTCGATTTTTTAGCCATTGAAGGTCTTCTCACAAATTTGATAATCTGTAAAATTATTTTAAGTAATGGAATAGGTGAAGAAACACTATGAACCATTAAAAGCGCAAACTATAAAATCGAGTCGACAAATAAGAGAAAGAAATGAAATGCAGAAGAAATGGAGAAAATGGTATAAACTGCAGAAATAAAAGAAAAACCTAAAGCAACTAACTGATAACAAAAGAGAAAGTGGGTTTAATGGGGAAGAAAATGAAACACGTGATTGAAAAGGAAAAAAAAAACGATGAAGAAATGAAAAAGATAGAGAAAACATAGAAGAAATGAAAAATGTAAAATTAAAAACAAAAAATTAAAAAAATATATGTACATTTGCAAAAAAAAAAAAGGTTAAAAATGAAAAAAAAAAGTAAAAAATGACAATCAAAGTAAAAATATAGTAATGGTGTAATTTCCTCTATTATAAAATGAATGCAAGTCCAATATTTATAAAGTAATGTTTCGCCACCATTTTCACTCCTCTTAGTTCTTCTCAACTTTCATTAATTCTTGTTGTTTTACTCCTATTTTTATACTATGTTTGAATAGGGTGAGTTGAAGATTCATTTAAGGAGTGAAAAAGAAAGGTAAAATATGAAAGAGAGGAGAACGTAAATTAAATATTTAATCTTATTTGGAAAGAAAGTAAATATATACATTCATTAAAGAAATTATAAAAAATATTGAAATTACAAAAATATTGATGTTATAAAATAAGGATCTAATCTAAAAGGATGAAAAGTTAAATCATTGTTCCTTATAAATTATTAATTTACTTTCATTCATTTTATTATTTGATAAGGAAGGGTAAGATTTACCCTTTCATTTCCTTCATTTAATTTGTACACTCATTTGTAAGTATAAAAATATATTCTCTATTCTTATACAATCTCTTTTCCTTCCTTACCCCAATCTAAACGGGCTATTAGGAAAGTTTTACCTTGCAGCTAGAGCAAAAGGAAGGTGTTGATCACTTTTTGTAAGTAAATATTAATTTATGTAAATTTAATTTATATTATATAATCTAATAATAATAAAATTTGAACGATCCAATGTAGGTGAGCCCAAGGCAGATATATATGATACCATTTTAGTATTCCATTTTTACGGACTCTATTTAATAACTTCACTCATATAATTTATGCATATTTTAAAAAATAAGTAATTGTATTCATATTAGTGAAACTCAGTCTATCTTTTCTCTTTTAAGGTTTCTTTCTCTCCTCTGTGCGAAACTCAACTGTCTCCCCTTTATGGGTTTTCAGATCTCGATTTAGGGTTGCCGACGGCCGTTTCGTTCTCTATTTTTTTCATTAGTATTTTTAGTAATCTGAGAGTATAGGGTATAGATTTCTTAGATCTAAACCCTTTCGATTCTCTCTTCTGCACCTTAGTTTTGAGCTCATAAGAGCTAGGTATTTCTGGTATGTGCTCTGTGCATGTTTGGGTTTTGTAGGTACTGCAATTGCAAAGAAGAAGCTTCACAATCTCATTTCCTTCCTCTGTGCATGTTTGGTTAATAGTTTGGTCGTTTTTCTTCTCTCTTTCTCTATGCTTTGTTTGATAATGACAGCTCCCATGGTGTTCGGATCAAAGTACCAGGATGGTATTATGCTAGCAGATTGGGCATTGTTGATTTTCCTTTTTCAGTGAGAAATGTGAAGTAGACACTCAATCTTCCCTTGGAGTCTAACACAGGTTTCTATCCATGGCTCATGACCAATAATTTTATGGTCCTTGGTTTATTACACAATGATTTTGCCGGTTCTCATTATCAGATTATGTTGTGTTGGTTTTCTTCATATGGCCAACTCTCTCTTTTATCTGGTCGAAGGCACCCAAGATAGAGTTAGCTTTAGATATTTGATTATTAAGCTTTATATTTTCAGTCTTTCTGTTATTTCTGTTCATGGTTTTTTTCTCATGGTGGAGATTTTACGTAATCTGTGGTTATTTTAATTTTAATACACCTATCTTTCTTCTGGGTAAAAAAATATTATAAAAAAAAGTAAAATATAATTTTTTTAATTTATCATTAATACTATTGTATTATGAGATGAGTGAAAGTGTGTCAATGTATAATTCATGCGAGAATAATAATTGGAAACGTGGCAATAGTGTAAAGTAGCTAGTCAGTGAAAAAACTGAAATGAAATTAATGAAAAAGATAAAAAGGACAAATCTGTATATAAAAGAAAAAATAATGGGAAGGTTACGGAAGCAACCGTTATTCTGTTTCCTTCTACCATCCGATTTCTGAAGGATTGTAATTCTGTTCCTCTCTCTTCCATTTCCAAACCCTAGAGAGAGAGAGAGAGAGAAACCAATCAAAATTCGAAAAGCATTTCAAAATTATTTCGAAAAAAAGAAAAAATGAATTCAATTCTCATTTTTGGATTGCAAAATTTGTGTTTCTCATAAAGAAAGTTGAATTCTCTTTTTTTTTTTTTTTCTCGAGAAACCCATGAAATGATTTCGAATCCAGATCTCATCTTGTATGCTTGTATTGCAAAAGGACCCACAATTCTGGCGCAGTTCTGTTCCTCCAAAGAGCCAGGAATCGAAGCCATAGTTAAACAATGTATAGAGAAAACCCCTCCTCACCACTCCATTTTCTCCCATACAATTCGCAACAAGACGTATACCTTCTTAATCCATGACTCTTTTGCCTATTTTGTCATTTTCGATGAAAATCTTGAGAAATCTGAGTCTATGTGGTTCTTATATCGTGTGAAGATCTCTTTCGAGGATCTAATTCTGTCAAATCCAATCAAAGATTTTGATAAGCTCACTTCCCTTTGTTTTCAAGGTCAATTATATCCTTCTTTTCGTGAGATACTCTCGTTAGATGTGGAATTGGTGGATTCTTTATTGGATGTATCCAAGGAGATTAGGAATCCAAGCGTGGATTCAACAAGAGGGAAAAGAACGGTGGCCAGACCTTTGCTTTCCAAGCCAACAAAATTTATGATGAAGAAGAAGAAGAGATCATGAGGTTGCGCTGGTGATGGTGGTTGTGGTGGTGATGGAGGAGCAGAGGCAAATGGGGATCATCATAATTTTAAAGATGGCGGACTTGCCATTGCGGATAATAAGGTGAATCATGTGTGTGTGAACGGGAATATTGTGATGAATAGGGATTTGTCAGTTTCCATGACCCATAAAAATGGTGGGTTTTATTTGGGTGGTGGCAGGCAGAAAGCCAAGCAGATTTGGAGGAAGCATGTTTGGGTGGTTTTGATATTGGATTTGGTGATCTGTGCTGTTCTATTTGGGTTATGGTTGTGGGTCTGCAGGGGCTTTAAGTGCATTGATGGTTGAATTGTATTAAGATATTTTGGTATGTTTCTTATATTAGAGTTGGGATGTTTTACCTGTAAATAATCTTCTACATTGTGGTTCTGCAACATTTGGGAGAGGAGCATATTTTTAGCATCTCTTTGATGAGCTCTTGGCAATATTTTTAGCTTCTTTGATGAACTCTTTGTACTGTTTACTTTCTGGACCAGTCAAATAGCTCATCTCAGTATGTATATTTTCTTGTATTGCCGATAATTGTGAATACCTACAAGCTACATATATAAATTGTGCAGGCTTCTGTTGCTTTTTCATTATTTGCAGCTGCCATTTATGATCTGTTTTTGCTTTTTGCTTGCTTAATCAGAAGTTATTTTGTTCTTGGAACATGGTAGAATTTACAGGTAAAACATACTGAGATGATATGATTGAGCAAAATAATAATGGGAAATTCACTGACATTGTAACAAGAAAGATACAAGCGAATAGATTACAGCCACCTCCCAAGAAGAAATGACTCTAGCTTTCAATTTAGCATCTACCCCGGTTCCTCTGTTAGTAGATTTACATTTTGGATCTTTTATGGAAGCATATAGGGAAAAAATTGAGCCAAGGGACACCTATTTGAACGAACTATCAAATCATGAAGACTTCCTTGTTTAATTTGTATTGTCTTTTAAATTTGTGACTATGGTATTGGCAATTTTAGTTGATTCGGTTTTGAAACCAAATAATTTGGATATATGAAAGCATGAAAGAATAAGAAGAAAGATTAAGGTAGGGTTTGGCCATGAGATCCTGAAAATAGATAAGTAATTTGATTTATAGTCAAGTGAGGAAATGGAAGGTTTTGAATTGAATTTTTCGTATGTGTATATTGAGTTCCGCAAATTTTTTCAAGTTATTAATAATAATGAGAATTAATATTACAGGAGTTCTCATCAAAATGAGAACAATCTTTTACAGCGTAATCCACGTTGCAAAGCTCACTCGAAACCCTTTTTTTTTTAATTGTATAAATGAGATAGCTACTAGGCGTGTTAGTCCGGCGGTAAGTCAAACAATTGTAAACCTCTAATTGAAGTTATGAAAATTATTGTTTTTTTTTTCGAGAATAAGCTAATGTTGCTGATGATGAGGTGGACTTCAAGGACTTTTTGTTCGGGTTCTGCTACTGTCTGTTTTTCTACCTGCAAGACAAGAGACACCGAACTCCAGCAGAGAAGCTCCGATATTTAAGTCAGTGATCAGTTTGTCTGACAAATAGAAGAGCTTAAAGAGTAGAAAAAGAAGATCTTTTACCTATGGGGATCTACCCATATTTATAGTTGAAGAGTGGGAGGAAAACACTTGCGAGGGTTAGCGAATTTTTCGGATGTCAGTACAGTACTCTTTGTCACATCAAAGCTTTCTCTACCAGACACAGGAAAGCTCGACACACACTTCAGTCGTTCGAAGTCGAGGTCCACACGTGTGATTAGTTTGATCAATGGGTCAGAGTTCGGTCTAAGAGTCTGGTTGAGTAGGGATAGTATCACTAGTCCTTCCTAGCTATTTGCCGTTTATGTTAGGAAGAGGTGTTAGTAAGAAAGCTCAGAAAGGTACGTGTCATCCATTGAAAAGGGTGACGCTCTGTTTGCCACAAACTCGGATGGGCGGGAAATGGAACCCAATTTTCCTGCCAAGTGCAATAAATACAATGATCCCTACATAAGGGAGTGGATGCCGATCATTTACCACTTCCAAGTTTTGTGAGAGTTCGGTTGTTTTGGTAATTTTTAGGTTTTACACAGTTTTGGGAGCTTAATTAAAGAGTGATTTGAAGTTTTCTGCTGATCGAGGTTTGTTGTAGCTCTTAGCAACAATTGTTGAGTTTTGTTTTTAGATTTTGATTGATTTTTTAATTTTTGTTGAGTTCGGATAAAATGAGTTTGGATAGTTAGTATGTGTCTATAGATGAGCAGATTGTGAGTGAAGAGTATATACAATATAGCGACTCTTTTGAGTCTAGTAATGAAGTTGGGAGCTTGTCCGAAGGAGGAAGCTCGGTAAATATCGATGTGCCAAAAGCCATGAAGGTAGAACTACAACAACTCATCCCACCTTAATAGATGAGGAAATGGAAGAAGAAGAGGGTGGCTCTAGTGTTCGGGTTGGTAGCGATCGGGCTCGTGTCAAGGATATCCCATCTACCTTGATCGAGGAAGATCTAAAGGGCATCCGAGAGAAATATAAAATACCGATCGAATACAAAATGTTGCTGCCAAAAAGTAATGTTTGGGGTCACAATACTCCTGAAGCGAATCAAATAATAATATATGAGGAGGATTTTAGGGTGGAAGTTTGGTTTCCTCTCCGCCCGTTCATAATAAGGTTCTTAAATATTAACGGTATTTCTTTGGGATAGCTTAGTCTGAATGCCTGGCGAACCATTGTGGAGTTTGAATTACTCACTAAGCTGCTAGGCGTGGAAGCATCTCCTAAGATCTTGGCCGCCTTTTTCTTTATCAAGGCTTGGCCAAAATTAGATGAGGATTTTTTGTTCCTACAAGCTTGACCGAGACTTGCACTCTTTACAGGAAAATCGGATTCCATGAAAGGCTGGAAAGACTGATTTTTTATTTTAGAGAAATTCAGAGGGTTTGATTGTCTCACTAAGTGGATTTGAGGTGGGAGATGGCCGAATATAAGGAGTGGGAATTTGAATGCTGATGACCTAGCTATCTTTGATAAGATAACGCAGGACATTCAAAGGGGAAAGTTGAATGTTCTGTACCTAATTACGAGATATTTTTCTATCAGGAAAGAACCGATCGAGCCACTCCTTGAGGATCAGGCTGGTAATGCCTCTGTTATTTTTTGGTAAGTTTTTTTTTATAATAATATTCTAATTTTTTTTCTATGCAGAAATGGAAAGAGGGGGAATGAAGGATCGTGTGAAGGCGATCTATAAGGCAAAATTTGAAGCTGAAAAGGATGCTTGAGCAACTAACAGAGATAAAAGGAAGAGTTTTGGCTCTTCTAGAGGAAAAGGAGGAGAGTCCTCTAAAAGAAAAAGGAGGGAGAAAGAGAAAGAGAAGGAAGCAACAACCGAGGCGGAGATTGGCTTTCCATTAGTGCCAATGAGCCGATTGCTAGAGAGCAGGACACCGAAGGTGATCTCACTCTCGCACAAGGTGGAGATTGGGGAGCTACCTCAAGAGCTCCAGGGTACGAAACTCGTTCCGAGGGTCGAGAGTAGGAGCACGAGCTTGACCCCAAAGAATTAGTAGAAGCACTAGTTATGGGGTTTGCTTCCTGGTACGGTGATGACTTCTCTGTTCACAAGCTGAAAGTCGACTATTTTAGTAGAGTACCTTAGGAACATTCCCTAGGAAAATAAGCTCTTCATAAATATGAGCCCGAAGACCATTTTGGAAACATATCAGGGTGCAGCGATCGAGGTAATTTTAAGTTCGGAATGTAATGTGTTGATATTAAGTTTACGATCTATATTAACTTTTTCTTTTTACAATATGACCTAAAGTGCCAGCATGTGGGAGATCGGTTTGCTGGAGTTGTGGCTTCTTAGGATGAAGCAAAGGATGAGCTTGAGTCTTTGAGGAAAAGACAGGTGGAGACTGAGATGTGCTTAGCCAGGGCAAATCGCCGAGCTGATGAAATGTGGAAAGAGCTCAATCAAGTGAAGAACGACATTTCCATTGCACAAGGGTCATTAACCAAAGAACAAGAAGCCTTAGTCAAGCTCAAGGATAAGATGGATGACCAAATAGCTCACGGAATTGTGAAGTTCCAAGAGCTCATTGTAGTTGAGCTAAAGAAGAAATCTCCTGAAGGAGATTATGACTAGATATTTGATGTCAACCCCAATCAAGCTCCTGATGTAGGGCCAATCAATTTGGAGGATGAGGATGAGAAGGGCGGGGTTTGAAATGGAGATGAAGTTTAAGCCGGGGTTCTTATTATTTTTGTTTTTTAATAGGACTTAACAGAGCAGTTCGATATAGCTTTTTAGTTGTACTAGCTAATTTCAACAGTTTTATTTGCTTGTTGTTTTGTTTTTTTATGAATTGCTCGGTAAAGAGCTAGGTAAGCTCATTTGAGTGCTTTATTAGCTCTGTTTGAAGCTTTGTAATTTTTAGTTTTGCAAACTTGCTTATAACAAAGAAAGGTTACACTGATGGCAGTTTGAGATTGATGTAAAGACCGACATTCTCATACTTGTAATTTCGAAGCATGCAATGAATTTGCAATTTTGAAACTTATAATGATTGATATGAATTACTCAGTTTCTCCGAACCTATACTTGCAACGAATGATATGGATTATTCAATTTATCCGAACTTTTAACAATTAATTGTATAAATTTATTGGAGTTGAAACTCGAAATAAATGATACGGAGTATTCAGTTTATCCGAACTTTGAACAATAAAATAAATTTACTGCAATTGAAAGGCTTTGAGCTCATAACATATTCAGTTAATTATAGTTTGGCATGCGATTGTGGTGCTAATAAATGAAATTGCGTGACCAGGGTGCCATGAGATGCACGATTAGTACTAAAAGTTTAGGACGCAATGAGAAGCACGATTAGTACTAAAAGTTCAGTGTGCGGCCAAGGCACTGTAAGATGCACGGTATGTGCTAAAAGCCAGTGTGCGACTTAGGCAATGTAAGACTTGGTATGTGAGGCATGGTGAGTTGCACAATATGTGCTAAAGATCATTGTACGACTGTGGCATTATAAGGCTCAGTGTGTGAGGCACGATGAGCTACTTGATAAGTGCTGAAAATTTGTATGATTAAGGCACTATAAAAACTCAGTGTGCGAGGTACTATGAGCTGTATGATATGAACTAAAAATTTGCTTGCATGTTTGGATATGTGTGTTTATAACTTCAAGCTCATTTTTAAGATGTGAGTTGATTAGCTCGGTGTTTATGTGTCCATTCGTGTGTATTCATTATAGTCAAGTATTTAATAGCAACACTATATAGGCGCTCTGGTGGTGCCCATTTTCACTTTCTTGTCTTTCATGAGTACAGATACAAGTATCGTTTGCATATGTGGAGAATATAGGAAAAGCAATAATACAAAAGTTTATAATTAGGATCATAACTTGGTAGGTCTTAATGGAAGTACTTTCTCAGATTATTGGCATTCCAAGCTCTCGGGATCTCTTTGCCATCTATAGTGTGCAATTTGTATGCAACCCCCCTAAAGTATCTCGATCCTTTTCAGTTTGCTCCAAGCTTCCCCAGTCCAGCAGATTTGTGTGTGAAAATGGCTCTCCTCAAGACCAGATCTCCTTTACATAGCAGTTTATGATGAACTCTCTTATTATGAAAATTGGCCACCCGAGCCTTGTAAGCCTCAGCTCTGATGCTAGCCTGCTCCCTTTTAAACTCTAACATGTCAAGGTTGTACCTTGAATCTGATTCATGCTCTTCTGAAAAATTAAGAGTTCCGACTGATGGGAGTCCAATCTCTATAGGGATGACCGCGATGCCATAAGCCAATGCAAAAGGTGTTTCTCCAGTAGCAGTCCTTGGGGAAGTGCAGTAAGCCCATAAGACATTACACAATTCTTCTGCCCACAAACACTTGGCTTCGTCCAGTCTCTTCTTCAACATGCCAAGATTGTTCAGTTGATGACCATGGCTTGAGTGTTGGTCTGAGGGTGATAAACCGAGGTAAATCAGAGATCAATCTTAAGCAATACTCTCTAAACTGCCTGCAATCAAATGGTTTACCATTATCAGTAATTAGAGTGTGAGGAATGTCAAACCTTGTGATGATTGCCTTTCTAAGAAATTTAATGATTGCAGTCAGAGTGATGGAGGCTAAGGGTTCTACTTCTACCCATTTAGTGAAAAGATCAACGGTAACCACCAAGAACTTTCTCTGAGTCAAGGCTTTGGGGAAGGGACCTAGGATGCCCATTCCCCAATGAGCAACTCGCTATGGGCTTTTGATGGGTCTCTACTATGTAGAGGGTTAGTGCTGTAAATTAGCATATTTTTGGCATTTCTCACATTTTTCAACTATGTTTTTTGCATCATTATTCAAGGAAGGCCAAAAGTAACATTGCAGCAATGCTTTCTGAGTTATGGTTCGAGCTCCTTCATGGGCTCCATAGATTCCCTCATGAATTTCCCTCAATAAGTAGTTACTTTCATCCTTGGATACACATCTGCTCCATAGATGAGAAAAAGACCTCCTATAGAAGAGTCCATCATGAATGGCATACAAGCTAGACTTTCTAACAATCTTCTTAGCTTCCATTGGATCTTCTGGCAACTCACTAGAGTTAAGAAATTTGTAAATCGGAAGTCTCCATCCCTCAATTGGCTCGGCTGTCATTATCAACAAAGTGTCACAGCTCGGACTATGAATAGTCTAAAAGAGAACTCCTCTTCAGGGGCTCCCTCCTTGGCAGCAGCGGCTTTAGCGAGCTTGTCAGCCTGTTCATTTTTCGACTCACTATCTAATGAATCTCCTAAGAGCAACCACTCTTTTTTAAAGCTGTAAGGAGCTCAGATATGTGTTCTTTGTAGCAGATCATGCTCAGTTCTCGAGCTTCATATTTCCCATTAGCTGACTAACTACTAATTGAGAATCGAAGAAGACTTGCAAGGACTTTAGCCGAACTTCTAGGGCAACTCTCAGCCCCAAACAAATGGCTTCATATTCTGCTACATTGTTTGAAGTTGTGAAGCAAAGCTTTGCTGAATATCTGACTTGTATCTTGCCCATGCTTCTAAGAACTGCCCTAATACCAGCTCCTTCAACACCTGAAGCTCCATCCACATTAAGAATCCATGCTTGGTTGAATAAGGAGGTTGTTCATATAGCTATGTGACAAAGTTTGCTAAAATATGTGCCTTCATGGCCCGCTTGGGCTCATATCAAATATCAAATGTTCCCAACCGTGTCACCCATTCTGTTAGGCCCCCTCAGGTCTCTAGCCACTGAAGAATTTTCTTCAATCATGAGTTAGTGTGCATAATGATGATATGTGCATCAAAATATGAAAAAAGTCTCTTTGAAGCGGCTTGGAGTGCCCAGGTTAGTTTCTTTGGTGGAGGGTACTAAAGCTTGGGTCCTTTCAAGGCGTGACTGGTATAGTATATTGGGTATCGCTAACCATTCTCTTCTCTAACTAGAACCAAGCCCACAGAAGCTGGCGATGCTGAGAGATACAAATAAAGTACTTCACCTTGAACAAGTTGACTAAGGAGTGGGGGCAAACTTAGGAACTATTTTAGCTCGAGGAAGGCCTGCTGGTATTCGTCATTCCACTAAAAGTGCTTCAAATTCTTCAAAAGCTTGTAAAATGGTAGGCATCTTTTTTTCCTGGCACGATATGAACCTTCTCAAAGCAATAATTCTACCATTCAACTTATGTACTTCCTTAATACTCTTGGGTGGCTCCATTTCTATTATTGCTTGTATCTTCACAGGATTTGCTTCAATGCCCCTGTTTGACATGATAAACCCCAAGAATTTTTTAGAGTGAATTTAAAAGGTGCACTTCTTCGAATTCAGCTTCATATTCGTCTGTCGGAGTATTGCAAAGACTTCTGCTAAATCTTTTGGGTGTTCGACTGTAGTTCGGGACATGATAACCATATCATATAGACGTACTTCCACAATTCGACCTATGTGATCCTGAAAAGGCTTGTTAACAAGCCTCTGATATGTTACTCCTACAGTTTTTAAACCGAATGGCATGACTTTGTATCAATAAGTGCCCCTTTCAATTATAAAACAGGTCTTGCCCTAATCTTCAACTTTCAAAGGAATTAGGTGATAGCTATACAAAGCATCAATAAAACTGTATTCTACATAGCCCGCAATAGAGTTAACAAGCTGAACAATGTTGGAAAGTGGGTATGAGTCTTTAGGGCATGCCTTGTTTAGATCTGTGAAATCTACACACATCCTCCACTTCCCATTAGGTTTCTTCACTTACACAACATTGGCTTACCAATCTAGAAATAACATTTCTCTAATGAAGCCCGCCCTTAAGAGCTTTTCAACTTCCTGGCCTGCAGCTACCTATCTCTCTGGTCCCAGGTTCCTTCTCTTATGTTTCACTAAGATTGCCTTAGGGTTCACGTAAAGCTCGTGAACCATAAGTTCTGGTGAAATACTTGTGACATCATTAGAATCCCAAGCAAAGACATCTTAGTGCTCTTCTAACACTTGAGTCAAGGCGTGCTCTTTTTCACGCCCCAAGGAGCTCGTAATCTTGAAAGTTCGGCTCGCCCCAACTTGTGTTTCTTTTAACATGTCTACTGGCTTGGCACGTGATCCTAAGTCACTGAGGAGATCAAGGGAATCTACTGGGAGCACCATTTTTTCACCCTTAAGGAGAACTGCATAAGAATCCCAAGCTATTTGCTTATTCCCTCTCAAAATCGCTACTCCCTGGTGGGTTGGGACCTTCATAATAGATTTTTCATCAAAATATATGCATCCACTCCAACCAGAAGTGGTCTTCCGAAAATGGCATTGTAAGCCAAATTCATGTCCACTGCCATAAATAGGCTCGGCAATTTCTTACTATTAAGTCATTATCCAATTATACATCCAACATGATGGATCCCTTCACTGGTACTGTATGTCCTAATAAACTGACCAAGGGTGCAAAAACGAGCTTCAAGGTATTAGGTGATAAACCGAGCTTCTTGAAAGCATCTAGGATTAACAAGTTTATGGCACTATTAGTGTCAACCAAAATTTGTTGTACTAGGTAGTCTTGAATTACAGCTTCAACCACTAGTGCATCAGTATGGGGGCTGGTAACCTGGTGTGACTATTTAGGGTTAAAAGTGATAACCGAGCTTTTAGAATTTGGTATCTCCATTACAGAGAAAACTTCTTTAGCCTTGCGCTTTCGCGAAGCGCTTATCACATTATAATGCTCACCTCCTGCTATAACATGTATTACCCCAACTGGCGTCTTTTTTGAAATTCCTGCAGGCTAAATGTTCTGCTCGTCTTGATCATTGTGCCCAGTAATGGTGGCAACAAATTGTTTTAACTGACCCTCTTGAATCAACCACTCAATTTCTCGCTTTAACTTAGTTCAACATTGGTTCTATGGCCATGACATCTGTGGAAGCTACAATATTATTCTTGATCTCTATTAGGGTCTTCTTTCATGGATTAAGGCCAATTTACCTCGGTATTTTGTTTAAGCCAATGCAAGTTGCTGACTTTGGAAGTGGTTAGAGATGTGAATTATTCAGGGGCTTTAGTGACGTGATAAGTGTGGTTGGGATAACATTGGCCTGATGGCCTTGTTGAGTTTGAATTTGAGCTTCTCTAAGAAGTTTTTGGTTTAAATTGTCTAGGGGCATTTGGGTTAGAGGAGTTTTGTTTAGATGGTTTGGGCTTATGGGGTCCTCCAAAGGTTTTGTGTGTTTGTTCTTGGCTTTGGTGGTTGGGGTGAAGCTCCTCCCACACCCGATAAATCTCATCAGCACAAATATACTTGGGGCCATGAGCTCTACAAAGTCTTGGGGAGTGTTTTTACTCAAAGATTACGAAAATTGAGCACATGCAGTGTTCTAGATTAATGACTCTAATGTTATCTCAAAGTTCACCTTTGGAATCTTACTTATTGTTTCATTGAATCTATCAACATATTCTCGTAACATTTCTTTGGACTTTTCTATGACTTTGAATAAGTCTGCTAAGGTTCAACCAAGATCAATGGAAGCCACAAATTTGTTTATGAAGAGCTCGGTGAACTGGCTAAAATTATGAATAGAGTGCAGTTCTAGGTACTTATGCCATATCTGAGCATTGTTGATTAAAGTATTTGGGAATGTTTTACAAATAGCGGCATCTGAAGTTGTGTATATGAGGGCAATATTGTAGAAAGTGTCAACATGTAAGCGAGAATTCGTTGTTCCATTGTACTCCTTCAACTTCGATATATGGAAGCGCTTAAGCTTGTCCTCAGCCAAGGCATTAGTATCCTCCACCGTCATCACTACCTCTTTCCTTTTAAACTGGGATTGGGTATGTGCTGATATCAGGTGGGTTGGAATATAACATGTTAAGTGCTCGAGTGAATGAAGCATTCTCTAGGCCTACATCTCTAATTCAGGGGAGGTATCTATGGGTCCGTACTGTTAGTTAGGCTCAAGGTTATATTGTGGGGGATAATATGGGGGTGGTGTCTGATAAGTTGTGGATGGTGGTGGTGAGGTATGGTATATCAGAGGAGGAGGAGGAGGTTCATGCTCTGACAATGTAGGTCTTGTTTGGGGCTGTTATTTATTTCCAACACCTTGCGATCCAAAAGCTGTGATGAAATCTTCGAAGGTAGAGGTGAGCTCTCTAATTGCTTATTTGGTTGGGCTGGAGGATTGTAACATCGTTGAGGTCATTCGAGCTAATGGGGCGAACAGAGTTGAGGGCCTGGCAGAGATTGATTCTACCATTAGATCAGTTCATGAAGGTCTAGGAGGAGAAGGTCCTATTGTTGATGGTCCGATTTGATTATTGTTTGTAGTGTTCTGAGTTGCGTGGTATTGAGGAGTGTTTAGTGGTGGGGGTAATATGTTATTTGGAGTTTGAATGTGGTTTTGTGAACTCCGGGTTAGATCTTGAGTCCTATTGTCCATTTTTAGGGATTAGCTAGTCACGCTCACTACACCATTGATGACGAGGTGAACTTTAAGGACTTCTATTCGGATTCGGGTTCTGCTACAGTCAGCTCTCCCACCTTTGAAGACAAGAGGGGGACCGGACTCCAGTGAAAAAGCTTCGATGCCTAAGTTAGTGATCGATTTGTCTGCCAAATAGAAAAGCTTAAAGAGTGAAAAAAGAATATCATTTACCTGTAGGGATCTACCCCTATTTATAGTTGAAGAGTGGAGGGCAACACCTGCGAGGGAGAGGATTTTCCAGATGTCAGTACAATACTCCTTGTCACATCAAAGCATTCTCTATCAAAAACAAGAAAGCTCGGCACACACTTCAGTCATGCGGAGTCGAGGTTCACATATGTGACTAGTTCGGTTAATGGGTCGGAGTCCGATCTAAGAGTCCAATTGAATAGGGGTAGTATCAATTCCAATTAAAAAGGTAAAATGATTTTTCATTATTGTCTTTATATAGTAAGTAGTAACTAATAGTTATTGATTAATACTTACAAAATTTGGTTTAACAAATTTGGTTTAACAATAATAAGTATGAGTTGCAAGCTAAGAGAATCAAATATGTGAGAAAACAGCAAATGAACATGCCTTTACCTAGACAGTCATCCTCATGTGGTCACTAGAAATAATATTTGATGTTATAAATTTTGAACTTTATGAAAGAGGGGCCGAAGTGCGTTAATCAAATTTGAAGATTTTATTATAGTTAATCAAGGATGGTTGAGATCCAAAGGAGTCTTGATATCCAAAAATGTGAAAGTTAGTTCTAAACTCACGTGCAGGATGCATAAACACTGGATCTAACTCGTTATACCTGTCTAGCTCGCCCAGAAAAAAAAAATACCATTCCAGTGGGGCCGTGCCGTTAACTTTATTTTATTGAAATTTTGAAGCAAAAGAGAAGAAAGCTAATAGAGGTGAAAAGAATGAAGAGAATAAATGATACTTCACATTTATTATTGAGTTTTTAAAAGGGTTTAGTTTCACTTGGTCATTGAACTAAATATTAAATTTTAGTAAAATATTGGTAATGGTTAGTGAATCTCAACTCGAATTGATAACGTCACTAAAAGTTTTTTCACTGAATACTGATTATTTGAAAAAAAAAACTCGTGACAAACAAGTACAACCATGCTATAATTTGTAAAATCAAATTATAAACTTTTATTTTGTTATGTCCAAAAATGAAAATCCGAGAAAATACAGCAATAATAATCTGTCTTGCAGCAAAAGTTTATTTTTGAAGTAATATTATTCATAGAAATTGAAGTAATGCTATCACTTTTTTAGTAATCTCACTCTCTCGCCTCCCCCTCGTATACTGAAAGTACATTACTGGATTATCATTTGCTATTAAATCAGTTGGTCATACTAAGCGGAATTAGATGCTCACATGAGAGTTATAACACAATTGTGTATGAATCGAAAGTTATTTTGAATTGAATGTCTTGAATACTGTGTGCATTTTTCACCTGTTGCTGTAATCTCGACGGTGACTAGCGCCTAACCAACAATGTGTTGGAAATAATGATCGCACATTCTTCATCAAGACTGATTTAGATTCAAGAATTATTTAGTAGCTCAGTCAACTCATTAGGGTAACTTATTGTCCCCAATCCACTCAAAATCGACAATTGATTGTCCTAAATTATGAGGTTCACTTCAGTAACATCCATGATCACACAGACAAGTGGGTCCTACTCGATAATTTCTCCAATTAATGTCACAATCACTAAAAATAGGGAAGAAATAAATAAAAAAAATATCAACGCGAAGAACCCTAATTTGTGTGAAAAGAGGTGATTTTGTAAGACCATGTTTACTTAGCTTAGCTTAAATTATATTACTGGTTTCAGGTCTCTTTTGGATGGATTGCTACACACAATGAGATATGGGGGGTGGCGGGGAAATGATGAGAGGCCAAAAAAATTTAAGCATTAACCATACATGCATGGTAACAACTCATGCTCGTCACATACAAGAAGAAACTTCTACTTGAAATCTAGTTGGCACAGTTGATGCTCAAAATGCATGACTATACACCCTCAATACCGCAATGCAATTTGCGAAGCTAAAGTGATTGAAAAAATGTCCCTCACTTGTGAAAGAATAAACTCTTTTTCCTCCCTTTCTTTTTCTCACCAGCCTGCACAGGCGAAGAAGATAGAAATTTCTGCATAAATACTTCTAAATACCAATGAACAATAATTAAATTTGATGAAATACTAACTTGGGTAAATATAATCTGTGGTCAATCAACATAACTCTTAATTTCAAGAGTCAACTTCAATTTGTTACAAAGAAATCACCAAATCCAATTACAGGCCAATAAAATCATTAAAGCTAGCAGAAGACTTCATGTCGCAATCTATTAATGCCAATTTACCCGAAACTAAGATACGACAAGAAGTGAGTACGTGACAACCATTTTCTCTTTCATACTTATCCCAATTGGACTTATCAAGTGGATTTTATAAAAGTTGTCAAAACTATATAAATATATATATATTTTTTTAATTTAAAAAAATGTTCAAACCCTGGAAATATATTTTATAGGAGTTCGAACCCGCGACCTTCCTCTAGTGGGTTGGGTCGCTAGCCCGCTGGACTAACCCCAGCGGGTTTGTCAAAACTATATATATATATATATATATATATATAGCAGCCATTTACTAGAATGTGCCCCTAGTGAGCTTACTAAAATAAGAAATTCCAGTTTCTACGAATAATTGAAGTTTAGCTAATGCACTTTGCAGTTAAATGCTATGTAACCAAAGAATATGTAGACAACCTAGTTTCGATGCACATCAGATGTGCTCAAACTCAAATATGAACTGATAGATTAGTGGTCAATTATCAGCTTTAAACAGACCATTCAGAGGAAAATCACGCAAGCTTTTGGAAATTTCTTTTACCCCATTAAACTTTTGTCTCTGCCACAATTTTAACTATTTACCATTTACCCAATTACTTTAATTTTATCAATTAGGTATAAAATTGGATAAATTATTAAAAAAAATTCTTAAACTTCACCTTTTTTTTGTTCAATTTTATCACAAACTTTTAATTTTAGCAAATGAGGCAGCAAACTTTGAGATTGTTCAATTTTATTACATGACCGGTTGAGCCTTCGGGAAATGCACTGATGTGACAGTAAAAAATTAAAAACAAAAAAATAATAATAATAAAAAAAAAAAGCCAAAGCCACCAAGCACCAATACCGCTCCTTTCTCTTCTTCCCAACATCCATCTCCACACCCTCACTTTTATTCTCCATTTTTTTTCTCAATTCAACCCAAATTTGTGATACCCAAAACCCAATTCTTATTTGATTCCATCAATTTTGATGAAATAAGCCTTCTGTGTGAACTGGGTACCACAAGAATGCTGTGGAAGTTCCAAGTTTATGGCGGAAAAAGTAAGAATTTTTTTAAGATTTTGAAAGAGAAGAGCTCAAAATTTGAAGATTTGGAAGGAAAAATGAAGTATTTACAAGTAATAATTTCCACTTTCTGAAGACAGGTTCTTTTTTTTTCCTGAATCCCCTTCTAATTTTTGTTTGTTTGTTTCTCGTTTTTTAGTGAAATTTCTCTCCTTTTCCTTACTTGATTTGGTATTATGATTGTACAAACAGTTTGGAATTTATAAATGCAATTTCTTGACTGCCATTCTGGATTCAATCATCCATTCCGGCATGGGATAATGATCCCCAAGTGCTTTCAAATTCTGGCTAAGCTTGTATATGGCATTTTTTGTTTGGTTTTAATAGAACTGTTTACTTGCTATCTTGCATATATGGCTATTTGCCGCTAAAAGAATACTACAATTTTTGAAAGGCAGAAAAAAGAAAAAGTAATTATCATTCTACCTTGAGCTCAGCTGAGCTCGGTCTTGCTATGGAGTTGTTTTTTTTTTTTTTTTAAGAATGAAAATGGTGAGAGTTAGGCAAAATTTTTTATTTATGAACCAGCATTACTTTCGTGTTGCACTAAAGCAACGCTCGTTTGTCTGTCTCAACCCATTATATAATAGAAATGAAAACGATCTCAAAGCCTGTTACCTCTTTTGCTAAAATTAAAAATTCGTGATAGAATAAAAATCATAAAGTTTATGATTTTTTTTGGTAATTTGCCCTATAAAATTTTGAAATGCAGGAATGTTTTTAGTCATTAGGCCATTGTTCTATGAAAAGTATCATGAGTTCATAAATGCAGCATAATGAAATAATTCAAAATTTACAGGGGAAAAAGAAATAAAAGGTCACAGAATTCCAGGCATTCAAATTGAAGAGAGAGGAACCAAAAAGTAAAGAAATTTATACCCGTATGATAAAATATCTCAGTGTCAGCACAACTCTGTCTCTTGAACTGCAAAAAAGGAGGGTTGCAAGGAAAGATAAAGGCACAGTGGTAAAACAAACTTAACAAAAAAGCATAAATACTAAAATAAAAAAAAATGAACCCACAATAACACAAATTAACCAATCTTTTCAACCTCCACATAGCCATTCACAAAGAAAACCTTCAAATCACTATTCACATTCAATTAACAATTTACTGTTACAAACAAGTTTATTTTTTAATATATAGTTTTCGAACACTGATGCAAAATAAATATCATATTTGTCTCTAGCATTGATCTTGTTCCTTTCCCTTTTTAATTATTTGACCATGCATGATACTCAACTCAACAAAGCCTAAATACCAAGTTAATTGAAGTCAGCTATATGTATTTTAGTTTTCCCTCAGTACGATTTAAGACTACATTTTCTAATAAATATAAATCCGTACGATCATTTTGAACTACTTTTGTCCAAGTTAGTTTAAATCTACCCTACCTCGCCTAGCAATATATACCTTAACTTACTCAATTTTTCTTACTAAACTTATTCAATTTTTCTTACTAATATACCACTAAGTTTTCATTTCACATTGCCAAACTACCTCAATATATACTCTATTATCTTATCTTTCATAAAAGCTACACCTACCTTTTTCTCTAATGTACTCATTGCAGATTCAATTTATCCTAGTGTGTATACATATCTATCTTAGCATTCTCATTTCTGTAACATGCATCTTACCCATACGTTGTCCTTTCACTCCCCAACACTCGCTACTATTCATTGTACTAAGCCGTATTGCAGTGCGGTAAAACTTTTCTTTCAATTTAACCGGCATATTTTTGTCGCATAAAACTCCTATGACACTCCACTTCATTAACCAGCTTTAATCCTATGACTAACATCCTCTTAAAGAATCGAGTCAATGTGCTTAAAATGAATACTATGAGGCATTGTCACTCCGTCCAAAACAACTTCGCCGCCTTCTCCATTAGCATTAATAAATCTACAATGCATATAATTAATCTTAGTTCTACTTAAAACCCTTGGATTCCATAGTACTTCTCTACAACTTCAACTTCCGACTTATTTCTGCTTGAGTATTATCCATTAACACAATATTATCTATGAATATCATGCATGAAGGGATGTCATATGGTATATACGTCTTGTTAGCTCATCCATGACCAAGGAAAAAAAAAATGAAGACTCAAAGCTGAACCTTCATCTAGCCCAATAGAGACAAGAAAATCATTAGCATCCCCTCCAACAATGTATAAACTGGTAATAGTTCCACCGTACATATCCTTTAAGACTTAGATATATCTTATAGATACCCACCTGTACTCTAGAACCAATCATAAAACTTTTCTAGGACCTCTATTATAAGTCTTCTCCAAGTCAATGAAAACCATATATAAATCTTTCTTCGTCTCTTTAAATCTATAATAAAGAAGATAGCTTTCATAGTTGATCAACAAGGCATAAACCCAATTAGTTTGAGGAAATACAAGTGTCCAAACGCAAACGACATTCCACAACTCTCCTACAGTTTCATAGTGTGGCTTATAAGCTTTATACATCTATAATTTGAGCAACTTTGAATATCTCCCTTATTTTTAAAATAGGTTTTAAACTGTTGTCTCCCTTTATTAGCATTTTCTTTGTACTCACGATCTTATAAAACAAAACAGTCAACCATGCAACTCCTACATCTCTCAAACATTTCCACAACTCAATGGGTATTCCATCTAGACCATAACCTTTGCCGATTTTTATTCTCTTCAAAGCTTACTTCACTTCAGAAAATATAATCCGTATAGTGTACTTCACATTTTTATCGGCTATGACATCCAAACCCTCAATGTGTTCACTACGGTTATCATTAAAAAGATCATCAAAATAACTTCTTCATATTTTCTTGATATCCTCCTCATGAACCAAAACTTTGTTCTCTTCATCTTTGATATACTTAACTTAGTTTAAATCCCAGCATCTTTGATATATTTAACTTAGTTTAATCATGCATAATATAATAAATAATTGGTTAAGGAACAGACAAAATATCTATTACATGCAGAGAACAAAAATAGACCCAAAATCTATAGAATATTATTTTATTTGAATTTTTAGAAATATTGCTTCTTCATTACTACTTTTGTAGCCATAAGACTTGCCATATATTAGTACTCCACAAAAATAGCAATTTAAATTATGAAGATCAAATGTAATGAATAAGCTAACCTTTTTTATGTTAATAAAGTTAATAGGTCCTCCTACTTGGGCATCAAGATTCATATATCAATAATAGGGATCCCATTTCTCCTCTAAATTGTAATGATTTTCAGTGATAAGAATTGGCGCTCACAAAAAAGGATTCTTAGATTTGTATCTTTTTCTTTTCAAAAAACATACAAATTTATAAGTTTTCTTCAAGAAGTGAATTATACTCTATAATTATTTCTAGGATTTTGTTTCTAGGATTTCTAGTAATTTACAATATTAGTTCCAATGCATCATATTTATAACATGAGGAAAAATAGGAACATGTAAGAAATCATTGATACTCACCTACCACTATCCATTGAGTTGTTCTCCACCCGCATGACATGCTGAACATTATTAGAATTGGTAATTATGAATTCTGTAGGATGTCCATATGGGATCGACACCTAGAACAAAAAATATGATAATTCAACAGGACACTTAAGCAAAATATGACATTATGAAAGATCTATAATTGGTAAATGAAAGGTAGAATTGGATTACTGCAAAAAACAAAAAAAGAAGCTAGCACCGCTGACTTGTAAGATGATCATAATATCACAGGTTGTCTAAGCACAAGCACGACCCCTTAATTTAGCCATTTGCTCACAATAAGTTAATAACCATTAATATCAAGTTGTGAAAAACTAAGGAACGTAATTTTTTTTCCTGTTTTAGCTCTTCCATACCACAAAATAGCAAGTGCGCACTACAAATTACCACATTATATTCCGCATAATTCTTGAGAGAAATTTTCTGAAAATAACAATATTAAGATTGAGGGGAATGAGGGGTTAAGCTGGAAAAACAAGGAGAGTGGGAGAGAAGGAAACATTTCAATCTTGGTTGGGAGTTTGTTTCTTTTTCATAAAAGCTGTACAGGGAACTAAGTGACCAGCAGTCCTCTTAAATATGCAAGCTCCAAATGGATGGTATAAGAAGAGAGGGAAAGAATTTATAAATTTTTTTCTTCATACTGTCTTCCAAGTTCGTAACTTCTGTTTTTGATAGAAATCTCATATCTACAAACCTTATCTTGCCTTTTGACTTAAGTTTATCTTGCCTTTGAATTTTTTCCCCTCCCTCCCCATCCTCTGCCCTTAGTAAAACAAACTTACAAGGAGATTTATATACCCTTTCCCTTGTTATCTACTTTCATTCAAGTATTCTTACAATACTAAGAATTAAATCAGGTTGGCGTTCAATGCCTGCCATATGATGAAGTGCAGACTGAACTGAGCTTCAAAAAGCACAATAATGAAATCTGTATTAGCAGGGTTTCATAGAGTAAGCTACAGATACAGTTTTAAGTCTACCTTTTATCATGCTCCAACAGTACTCAAATATGCACCATTTTCCTTTTATGAATGGAGGAAATTTATGGATTAAATCTAAAGTGCAGAGAGAGCTTCTCAAGCAGCAGCTCACTTTAAATATCCAAAACTAATATCTATATGCACATCGAAATCTTTCAAAGCACATTTCATGAAAGTTCTCTCCAAGCACATTTCATGAAAGTTCTCTCCAAGCACATTTCATGAAAGTTCTCTCCAAGCACATTTCATGAAAGTTCTCTCCAAAAATGTAGCATCTGCAGCAATTACCATTCAGGCAGCGCAACAAAAAGAATAAGTGAAGAAACGTACATTTGTGGCTGGAGAGAACTTCTCATTAATCACAGCACCACTGGACCCGCTACACTTGATAGTGTAACCTATTCTTTTAATCGTCAAAGTGGCTGGTTCCCATACACCAAGAAATCCACTCTGTAACAAAATAAGGCACATGTAATATTAGCCATGCCTTTTTCCTTATGGTGTTAAGAGGGTCTGATATTAACTGGATAACAAACTAAAAAATCTAATATATATATATAGAGAGAGAGAGAGCCTTTTTCTCTCTCACTAGAAGCCATACCGATAAGGATACTCTGTAAGAAGCATGACCACTATATAGAGTTCCCTCAATATGTTTCTGCATTTCAGGATCTGTGAATAAAGGGGAAAAAATTTGTAATATTTATGTCAAGAAAAAAAACAACAATTTGACAAGAGGGATATATCAAGATATCAACAAAAGACACAAAACACAGTTAAATTCCTTAACATATAAAATACCAAATCGACAAAGACATGCAACATGTTATTTATGCCTCCTAATCAGCTTAGAGTTGTTGATTTTGATAAGAGTTGCACAACAGCTCAACAGTAAATAATGTCAGACACATCTATTGCGAGAATAGAGGGAAAACATGGTTGTAGATAACAAAATAAAACAACATTATTTGGCGACTAAATAAACCAATTTGAACTTATCACAAGGAGTTAAAAAAATCAATACAATTGCCAGCACTCAAAGGAGGCTACTATAACTGATAAGCAAGATTCTAACTCAACAACAACAGCAGCAACTTGAGTAAGGAATGATTTACAATTACTGTAAGTCACTAAGTTGTAAAAGTCAGGAAATACTTTTTTATTCCCGATTTATACAGATTACATAATAAAAATATTTCAGCAAAAAAAAATGCAACCATAAAGCTTCATCCAGACCAATTAGAAGTAACATTGCAATTACTAACCGTGAACAATCTTCCTGCGCTCATTCGCAAACACCGTTACAATCTCCCCCTGGAGAATTGTGAAAACAAAGAAATGTATTATACACCGAATTTCATACAATTTAGACATATACCCACAACAAAAATCCTCATTTAAGCCAATTTTATGTACACATACTTAGTGTGTCTACACATTCATTTATGCAAGTCTTTATCCCAATGGCCCAAAACCAAAGCTCCTATTTGTTCGCAGTGCAAGTGATATTACAAAATTGAAATTGCAGAAAATCAACACAATATGATGCAGTATAATTCTAAACATCAACCAAGAAGTTCTATCCTATTATTTAGCCTTATAAAGGATACTTGACAAGAACATATAGTAATGCAAATTAACACATTCAGACCAGCAATACACAAGATACACAAAACCACATGCCAAAACGAACAATTAAAAACAGATCCATTTCAATTCAATCCCATTAAAATGGCTACACTAGTCAGATGGCAAATTTACACCATGCCCAAGAAAGGCTATGCTGATGCATGACCTTAATTGAATAATAGAAGATTATAAGTAAAGCCACAGAATTTATCCAGAGTCATTGGAGGACGGCCACAGTTTTGAGAATTGTCTTTGTATCTTGTATTTCTCTTAATCCAAAGCTGATATAAAGCCTGGGCTAATCAAGTACAATTAAGCAAATTTAGGATGTAAATGGTGCCGACAACAAGAAGAAAACTTTACGCACACGAGTAACGTCAAATAGAAGTAAATCATTTCAGACCAAGATAAGTTTGAAAAAGAATTATTCAGAATGATTTCAAAATTATGGTCTGATTCGAAATTAATTGCAAAGGGCCTGGGTCATCATGTAATTAATATTGAAAATTAACTAAGATACTAAGTCTATCCTTACAGCCTTAAATTTGACATAAAGAAAGGGAATTAGAGGATTAGAGATGCTATAACTGATTATTTTAGGGAATTTCTTTCAAATGAACAAAAAAAAAAGTTAAGCTCTAATGAAGTTGAAAATGATAGAAACCACAACGTTGAATATCTCACTCAATGATGCAGGAGATGAACAATGGCCCCACCAAAGTTTTAAATACCCCAAACAGCTAATGGAGATAAGAGGGACATTCGCAATGGCAGGAGTAGAAAGAAAAGAAGGAACTAGCGGGCAAAAGTGAGCGGTAGAAAGAAAGGAACACAAGGTGAAATACAGCAATATGTCATGAAAAATGGATGAAGGGAAATATAAGAAAAATAAGAAGAGGAGAAGAAAAGAGAAAGAAGGGTAGCAGCTATCCTCTTCTGAATCTCATATATATTTCAGTGAAGAGAAGGATTAAGCTTTTATATGATCCTAATTAATTCTAAGATCTAAACCTTTGCCCTTAGGTGCAGCTCACCATCCCAAACAGTAAAGAGAATGTGCAATTAAGTGATCGTGTGCGCACAGCACACACAGGTAATCATGTGATGTAGAAATTCTTTAGCTTTACAACCAAATTAAAGAATCACAAGTTCTCATCAAAATGATAAATTAGGGACTCCCAGTATGAAACTACATCAAAGTTTCCTCATTGCAGGAAGTAGACACACAAAAAGAAAATTAAACAAAACACAGCACAAGGGCCAACTAAGCAACAATTAGAAAGTATATGGATTGCTTTACAAGGATTACAGAGTGTTTGTCCATATCAGAAAACTCATACCTTCCGCTTTCTGACATCTAGAGGCTGGACTTCTATAGCTAGGTAGGTATTAACATCATCTGCGGTAACAAGATAGTTTGGTTGTTTTGCTCCTGTAATCAGAACATTCTTTTCCTTAATAAACAGTACTTAGGTACCCTCAAAAAATGACAGGAAAATAAATAGAATTGCATAACAGAGGGATAAAGAGATTACCATCAATATACTCAACCGACCCATCTTCCAAATGACGTACCCACTGGTGATGTAACAAAAAAGTCGAAGAAATATGAATAACATCACTAGAAATGCACCCAGATATAACATGTAACGAATATCCTAGAATTTATGACCAAAAAAACTAATGGGTGAAATCCAAAAAGTGATCATGACATCGAAACTGAATTAATTCATTTTTTTAGTAAATGAGTAATTGATGCAATCATCAATGGAGTCGGTCACCTCAAAATTACAACTGGTTGTTCCATTGATAGAATATCCACATGCCTGGAGCTCTCGTCCAGGAAATGCTTCGCCCAAAATCTGGAGACCCTCAATAGCTGGCAATGAGTCATCATCTGCAGCTGCAAACCACAACAATTTAGCATAGCCAATAATTGCGCTTAACCGAGAACTTGGGCAGAGAAAAATGGACCAGCAAGCAAACCCATCTCGCCGTCAGAAAAGGAAGAAGAAGGTTCTTCAAGAACAGGAGGAAGGTAAGGAGGATATGAGGAGCTAGGATCATCAAGGGCTGTTGTTCCCCAATTGGCTGAATGTTCTCTCTCATTCTGGTGTCCCTCTGCATCTAGATCATCCATCTCGTTGTTGCTAACAGGGTCATGAAATGTAACTACTTTATTGGTGGGTTCCTCACCAAACTGTACAGCATGCGTGTCACCCCTAGTAACTGCAAATTGTGCTGGTATATCATGTGTTGCGGAGTTCCTAGAAAACATAAACAAACTGGATCAATGCAACAAGAAGAAAAAGAGAGAGAGAGAATATAAGTAATTCACTGCTAAAAATCACAAAAAAGAAACTTTAGACGTCCACAGCAATTGGGCTTAGATTTCCACCAGCCAATTCATGAAAGCACTATTGCACACACTCCAACTCAGGTTAGCGGAAAGAAACTGCTATCATCAATATTTTCTTCAAAATCATCCACAAGATTTCAAGTAACAACCACCACATTTAGTTCCCACATTGCCTTTCCGTCTATTCATAAACATCAGTCACTCTCCAACAAAAACTTTTTTTAGGAGAGTCAAACCTCCCAGAAAACAGAAGAATTACATTGTATTGTATAGATAATATTTAAAAAATTTTAACTTGGATTAAGTAATTGAATAACATAAGATAATTATAATGTATTCACATTTAAACTACATATTTCCCAGCAAGAATATTTCTCGAGTCTGAGAGTAACAGCAAAAACCAATTCATTTAGCTAGCTGCACTAGCACATATTTCCCAGTAAGAATACTTCTGATTTTTGGTTTTAGTTTTGACTTTCTTTTTCCCCTTTCCCTCCTCTGTACACGTCACTGTACAGGAATTGGTACCTCTGCATACTGTTTCACACTAACACATTCAGCTTTATCACTGATCAATAAAATACATAAAAGTTTCCAAAAGCCTTCATTTTTTAACGTCAAATACAAGCAATCACTTCCCACAAGAGAATGCATGCCATGCTATGACCTTAACTGACAATAACAAGCAGCTAGAGCAGACATCAGTACTAGATTTAAGAAGAGTGCAAATAAACAATAAAGGAAAAAGGCATTTGCTAGTGAATTAAGTAATTTATTAATACATTTAGAAACCCAGTGTCCTTGTTATCCAAAAATGGTTAGCATAATATATCAATTCTGAATGCATGATGAAAGCACTCGACCATCAGAAAATTCTGAACTTGTTCCCCACACTGCTAAACAAACATTTCAATCCGCTTAATTTCACCACTAAACAAAAGCATTTCAATACTCTCTTCTGTGGCCCATGTAACTTGATAAAATTAATTTCTATGAAAACTTCTGCAAACCATTGCTCCAAAAATAAAAATAGGACTATAAACCCAAACAATCTTTTTCGCCACATGCAAAAAACTCATGTTGCCTAATCTTGGCCACCATATAAAAAATCAACCCAAGCAGCCATCAGATGGAGAAGCAGATGATAGAGTCTCACCATTAGTACACATACATCACCAGTGCATAATAATTTTCTACTCAAGATTATAAATATAAGGAACTTCATATACTGTATGGAAAGAAGTACTATCTGCCCATCAACACACCTTATGAAGAATTAAGTAGACCACAAGCCTTTACCTCTCCTCATAGCAGGTTTTCCAAATACAACGATATTAAATTCTTAAAAAATACTGCTATATTACTTGTGCACCGTTGATAAAAAAAAGGATTGATAAAAGGAGCCACTAATTGACCCCACCTCTCCAGCCCACGTCTAAAAAACATGGTTCTCTTTGGAGATCAAAGACCAAGTTTTAGCCAAGAAATAAAAAGTGATTGGTAATTGGCATTTTATTGCTTCAGGATTTGTTAGCTTCTTATTTAGTGCTTTTTATTAACTCTAGCTGTAATGGAATAAGAAAAAATTCCATACATTTTCCTTACCACCTTTACACTTCAATACAGATTAATAATAACATGTTATAAGTTCCGCATATTGTCCCTGCCCTTTATCTGCTATTAAACCTCTCAACTAAACTCTAGATGATAGATTAGTTTCACCCATGATCCCTGAATTGTTGAATAATACCCATTATTATCCTCCAACTCAAATTCATTACTTAAAAATCATCAAACCTATTCTAATAGTCACTTAAAAGTACTTTCATTGAACTTTCATCAAAATCATTAACGGCAAGCTTACATGGATAGCCAACTCAACATTTCAAAGTCAGCAGGTGCCACATAAGCATTATTTGCTCCAATTGCTCTAATCCCATCTAACATAATTAACCAAAATCTCCATCTTCATTTTTGTATCCCTAGATCAAGAACATACAGTCTCCCTCACAGGCACCGTCTTTTTCATCAAACAAAGGATATTGAAAGATTTATTAGAACTAGGAGAATGAGCCCTTAAACCTGGAAATCGAGAGCCCACCTGGACGAAGGAGTATGAGCACCAATCTAGGACTTGCAACAATTGTTGTTTGTACAAGACCGAGTTTCAACTTTGGTTGGAGCGACATCTTGACAATGCCGATCAAGATCAAGAAGATGACAGTATGATGGCAGCTTCCAGCAGTGAGAGCTCCCGAAGCAAGCTTGGATCTTGATCAGCATAGGGCTCTCAATTGATAGCAGGAGTTTGGCCTTTTCCACCAATCGTGGTGATGGAGATGGACTTCAGTTATGGTGAAGCTTGCACTGCTGGCTCGATGATAGTGTAATCGATGGGTGAAGATGACTGAATAACAGCTTGGCCACTCTCAATACAATGATGATAGCAACTCCTATGTCAATGGTAGTGATATCTTGGCAAAGGTAGGTGAGCTTATTTCTCTAAGCTATTTATGTTTATTTATTTTGTGGTTTTTGATTTTTCAAAAATTTGGGGATGGATCTTGTGTCTTTGGGATTTGGAAATGAATCCCTTTGGATTTTGTCTTTTTCGTCTTGTTTTTGGTTCTAATCTTTATACTTTGTTTTAAGAAAAGAAAGCAAACCCAAATGAAAATGCCTCTCATTTGTGGCAGAGAGATTGGTTTTATGGGCAAAGAACAACAAAAGAAAAGCAGGACGAAATGAGGTCCAGCGGAAAAAGATTACGCTAGAAAGAAGACCAGAGATTTCATGGCTTATGTGGTGCATGTTAACTTTGAAAATAGTGAGTTAGCTGTCCATATAAGTTTGTTAATAATGGTTTTGACAAGAGTCGGACTGGACTACTTCCAAGTGACCACTAGAATAAGTTCAATGATTTTTTTAAAATAAGTTCAATGATTTTTTTAAAATATGTTTGATGATTCTTATAGAATAAGTTCAATAGTTTGAGGGCAATGAGTGAAATTAACCCCTAGATAACAGCTTTATGCTATTACCAGTGAGGGGAAAAATTAGAAACCTGATCTAACTATACAGCAACCATGTTTACATTCAAACCTAAGCCTAAAATCCATCAACTATTTCAAGTCTTGCCAACATAAAAGAGTCTATAAGACATTAGGCAGAATATATCCCATTGCCAATAGACTCTTAAATCTCATATTTCAATATTTACACAAAAACTCCGTGAATATCTACTACCTACTGCATCCTTGTCCACGGCATGGAGGACAAATTTGCCAAAGCCAATTCTCAAGAGTTCTCTCTGCAACAAATATCATACCAGAAACAGATTTCTTACCATTGAAAATGCATAAATCAACAACTCAAGCAAAACATCCCAGCAACTATAAATGTCACTTCTGCAAATTAACTCATAAACCATTTTTATTATACATAAGAGGAAGAAAAAATAAATAAATTTTTAAAAGCTAAAGCCTAAACTCGAACCATTATTTCTTTTTCTTTTTTTTTTCTCTCTGTTTTAAGAAATAAGATGTTAAGAAGCTTACAAATGTTTTCTTCTGAAAAAGTACTAGTTGTTTCACATAATGAACAACAGTGATCAAGAAAAGACAAGGGGGTGCACAAAATACTTTTTCACAAATTTTATTAGAAGATAGGCAGAGTTAAAGGAACATTAATTATTTGCAACATAGATGCAAGACAGTTAAATGTCAAGGAAGGTTTACTGTCCACCACAAACTAGCATGCATTATTTAAACAACAGTCACACATAAATTGCCAACCAACATAAAAAATTAATGAAAATAGAACCCACCAACAAATGGAGATGGTTGTAATTTGTACATTCAGTTCACAGTAGCAGTCTCCAATTGACCAGGCTCACCTGCTTTCAAGTGGTGAATATCTCCCCACATCATCAGGTTCCAGATTTCTTGCAACAGCACCACCCAGATCTCTCTGATGGCGATTCATTGGCTCCCAAACTGGTCTCTGTGGATCAGGAGAAGTCATTGGCACCTTTCCATGGGAGTACGTTGGCTGCGGCACCAATTCAAGCCCATTTTTGTTCTGGCAGGAAATAGCAGGAGTTAAGAAGATTACTACAACACATTGAAAAAGAAGGCATATGAGGACAATAAAATTACCAATGTTGCACCAATGGAATGAGATGGTGATTGAAAAGCAAGATTTGGGTGGTCCACATCCGAACGCCAAGGCGTCAATTGATACTGGGATTCCTTGAGATTTGACTACAACCAGGAAAAAAGATAATCAACACAATACATTCATGATATATTGATAGAGCTCCGCAAGATTCACGAGAGAGTCAATGAGTAGAGAAACAAGATATTTTAGACAATCATAGCCACACACCAGCTTAACTGTCTATTAATTAAAGATCCAAAATAAGAAAGATAGGCATGGAGAGTTTAATGCACAATCATCTCATATATCCTGAAGTTTGGTTTTTTTTTTCTCAAATTATATCCTATCCTATCACTCTTATAAAATTAACACAAGAGTTTGTAAATTAGTTTTCAAAAGTATCCATGTATGAAAAATGTATCCATAGTAGTGCAGCATTAAAAAACTGAAGGTAAAGAAACAAAACTTGCTATTTAGAAATGAATGAATCCTTCCTTAGTCTCAAAAGCAACCAGATTGCGTCATTTTGTCAAAATATCTATTGTCTTTAACGTAACTTTATGAGGACAAAAAATTTTGCAATGCCCACAAATTTGGTTTTTTTTAACTCAAAACATTTTTATTTTATTCCACATTAGTGAGTTTTGTCCATATTTGCCTTCAAATTTGAATACAATTGATATTAATTCACATACTTATGTGTTAATTTTGATAAAATTAAGAGGATAGGATAAAATTAGAAAAGTATGTGAAGTTCAGGATTTTCTAGATAATAACCCCAAAACTTATTGACAGCCTCATACATGAATACATACCTCAGTTTGAATGAGCTTCTCCTGAAGATGTTTGAACAGAACCTGTATAAGCACCTCAGCATGAAAAACATGCATACATTTGATAGTATGAACAAATAAAACAGGAAATAATTGATAATTAATTAATTAAAAAAGAAATATAAAAGAAAAAGGAGTTTTATATATGCTTCAAGTACCAAAAAAAAAGAAGAAAAAGAAAAGATACTTGAACAAAGGTAATGAGAATGCAGCACAAGAGAGGCAGAGCAGAGAAGAAGGAGAGAGAGACTATACCAGTTAAGAAGCATGGTTTTAAATATTATATGGCTCATGTATCAAACCAGCAGAAACACAACAGATTATGAAGGGCCAGTGTCATATTTTCCTTTACAACCCTGGTAATTCAGATAACTGCTGTGAAACCCCAATGTATCAAGTGTAACAACCATTTTCATTGGAAGAGCAATGGACCTAATGCCAATTCACCAACAAAAGCCAACGCATTTTTTGTCAAGGAGCAGACAGATCTTTATTTTCATGATAACAGCAGCCCCCTCGACACTGCTTATTTTCTATCATCCCCAACCATGAACAACTCTTCTTACACAAAATCCATGATATTTTCATGTTTATTTCCAATTACAAAGGTTGTAAAAGTAAACTTTTGACCATATAAAATAAATATCATAATTTAACATTTTTTTTACTTTTAATTTCTCATATAATATCAATGTTTAGGCCCAAAAGATCTTTATACCATTTTTAACAATTTGCTTTGACTCAGTTTCATCTTTTAAAATTCAATTATAATTTTCTAATTTATTTAAATAAATAATGAATTAGGGAAAACTAATGATTAGTGGCAATCCATGTTTTGTTTAAAAAAGTTGCATATACTTTGACTCATACAATTTCACTAAATTCAAGATTTTCATACAGACATAATTTTCCCTATTCTCAAATTTATTAATACTACTGGTATATAATTCTAAATAGTATGTTATTTTCAGATGTATAAATATATATAATACTTTGACTCGTACAATTTCACTAAATTCAAGGATTTCATACAGATACATAATTTTTCCTATTCTCAAATTTATTAATACTACTGGTATATAATTCCAAATAATATGTTATTTTCAGATGTATAAATATATATAAATACTACTACAGTCATTTTAATATTTTTTTGACAATAATTGATAACTGGAAATGCAGTATATATCATGGATAATACCTCAACTTCATCAATGTCAAATTTTTTATCTATATTTATACTTATTTATCATTTTTTTGGAGTTATAAAAGCATGTAATTTATTGAAAAGCAATATAATTACTATCTGCAAATAAATATGTTTCACGAGTTATGGGCCATCCTAATTCTTTGTAAATTGAGGATTTTGTTGCATTATTATACTTAACCACCAATTTTCAAGTTAGTCATGTTCAATCATCTAATAAAGTGCTCCTTTTGGTATTTGTGATGTATTATTTTGCATATTTAATTCAGTCCTCGGATGATTGTTGCTCTGAGTCAGTATGCTGTTGGCATGAAACATTTCAAGATACAAGTAGAGCCCCCATTTGGATCATCATCTTTTTCTTCTCTTCTTTTCTTATCTCAACCTTGTTATGGTAGAATTCAGTTTGTTCATTTTTTTTAATTGGTATTATTTTCAGCTGAAAATGTCATAACATCTTGTGTCCTCATCTTTTTTTTTCTTTTTCTATTAATTTGAGTTTAATAATTAGGTGTAGTACAAAACATCATAAACTAAATGTCCAATTGTATTCCAATTGTATAGAATTAGAGATAAAACAATTACAAATAAATAAATGGTGGGAATCAAAATAGAGAGGCATGCCTTTGTGAGCCTACACCTTAAAAAAGATGCATGCTTCAGTTGGGTCAAGCAGGCAATAGTAGAGGTGCTAGACCAAGCACCTTTTGAGCCTTAAGCCTGTGACACACAGACAACTATTTCTAAACAATATGCATTCATTCAAAAAACACAAATGTAAATATTAATTTGCGGGCACTGTATCCTTCAAAGATAATTCTACAAGCATAAAAACATAATATATTAAGAGAATCAGAAACAACTTGATACTGACCCTGACACTGCTAACAATGGATTGGGCATCTGGAACTGGTGGCTGCAAAGAATACTCTGCAAGAAGAGGCAGCAAAGAGGACACAAATGTTGACCTCTCTTGTTGTGCAGTCTGATAGAACAAATTAAGGAACTCAAAAGTAACTCAGATGAAATTTCATTAAACCCAAAAAATGATAGATAAGAGGGCATATGAGTAGCAGCTAAAATTAATGGTGATCATGATGCTATTCCTGACATCAGATACACTAGCTTTTCAAAAGATGGATTATAAGAGTCAGATGCTGCCTGACAAAAGGAAATGTACTTAAACAACAATTTATCTGAACACATTGAGGAAAGGAAAGTAAGAAAACAAGGAATGGCATTTGCTGTTAATTGTGTTCAAATAAAAATTAGTTTATATTTGGAATTCTGATACTCATTACTCATGATAAAAGGTCCAATTCAAGGGATTAAACAAACAGAATATAATATGCATGGCAAGCATTTCAATAAAATAGAACTATGATTAAACACTGATCAGAAGTTGAACATGTCAGAACATTCAAGCAATCAGTATGAAAATGCATAATAAAGTAAATCAAATACCTTAACCTGAAAAGGAAAAAAAGAGAAACAAATACAGTATTGAGTAAACAAACCTGCAATTCATATGTCAAACGTATATTCTCTTCAATTATGTCTTGTCTGTATGAGAGAGCTTTTGATGCAGCATCAACAAGGTCCTGCTGTTGGTGATCAAAAGCCTAACCGCAAGAGTTCCAAAACATTTGTAACATATTCCGAACCAAAAGTAGGAATGTAAAAAGAAAGAAACAACGGGAACAAACTTTTAAGAAACCAGTAAGAACACAAGTCAATGGCCAACATACCAGGCGCATAAAAGCAATGCGCTTTTCCAGAACAAATTTTTCATTGCGTATTTGTGCTTCCTATGCACAATTGTCAAACATTAGGCCTTTAAATAAGGGGATAAAATCAGGAAACAAGTGATTATTACTCATGCTCATGTACCTTCAAAGAATAGTCAGCAAGATGTTTCCTTAGCTGCAAAATCTCTTCATCATGCTCCCGAGCCTTGAGAGTGAAATACAATAGAAATGTAAATACAGTTTATAAAACAACACTTCTATAAATGCGCACGCATACACACAAATGCACATATATATGTATATAAAGGCCTTTAAGAGCAATGCGTGAATACCTGCTTCCAAAGACCACTTGGGTTATTTACTTCAGCCATTTGCATTAGAGCATGTCCAGACAAATTAAACTGTGGATCATATTCTGCTTCCATTTGATACCTAGGAGAAACATGCAACATTGTCTAAAACTGTGTTTACCTCACTGACTATACTATGTTATGCAAAATACCTGCTTGGGGAAAATGACTTCGCGGATGGTGAAGAGAACTGTGAAAAACCAGCATTATCAACAGGTGCCTGTCCTCCAGGAAGTACCTTCAATGTACCATTGATATTGCTGCTTTCAAAGCGGCTTTCCACTCGACTCCTTATGGCAGTGTCCTCACTATTACGCTTTAAATCTTTATGCAGAACCATTGTGCCAGTTGGATCAACTGCAGAGGCAGTGCTCAAGCTCTTACCATTATCTTCTAGACTGCCTACAGTGGGAACAGATTGATGAACTTCATAAGGACCCTGAACCCGCTCATTCCATGGATCAATAGAATAAGATCTTTGGCCCACAGGTTGATCTATCCTCTGCCAAATTTCCAAAGCCAAGAAAAAAGTGTAAACAATCAACAGACTAGGGACAAGACTGTTTTATGAAGGCGAAACCCCACTACGCATAGCTACATGGACTCGGTTGCAAATCAAAAGAATTGTGAAATCAATGATATGCCAAAAAAATAATAAAAAAATCAATTTGAAAAATAAAGATGCTTAATAGCCTAGCAGTAGTCCTCAATGAAATCTCAGTAGAAAATGAGAAATAAATTGCAGTACCAATTGGAAACAAGGATTCATTTTAACGTTTTTGTAAGAAGGATTCATTTTCATATTTTTCTATTTCTTACAAAAACTTTGAACCTAGCCATTCAAGTCCACTCTGATTCTCACCAATCACTGCCCCATCAGCCAATGGAAAGAGAAGAAATTCCCAATCCTAGCCAACCCATAGAAAGGGGAGAACTATGCATGTATCTGGTTGAGGGTTTAGGCAGGTGTTAGCTATTCATTCCCGTACAGGTAGATCAAACCTGTTTGAAAGCTCTTGGAATCCGAAAGTGCTGCTCTTCATACAGCTCCAGTTTGGAGAAACTTACTTTTCAGTTGAGTGGGTGCTTAGGGTGATTAGACCTGAAATATGCTCACTCAAGCTCTAAATAAGAAGACACTTTGAGGAACTAACTCTTCTTTCTGGTAAGAAAATTGTCATAATAAGAGCCTAATAATTGGGAATTGGTTCAGAGTTCAATTATATTGATATATATAATTCATTTCGGTAATATCTTCACGTGGAAATTATTAGTTGCAGATAAAATATGCCCTCAAAAGTATTATTTTAGATTTCTAAGTCAATGGAAACACATTTGAAAAAGATTCTATTTTGAGCAAAATCTACTGAAATTACACACACTCATTAAATACAACCATAAATACAATTCCAATCAAACCATAAACTTCGAAAATCAAAATCACTTGCTTAAATCTAAACTAATTTAAGTTGTAAAATCAAATTTGTTGGATGGATGGAAAAATAGAAAGTGCAGAGGCACTTACATATTTTTCGAGTTCATGAACTTTCCGCTGTAATTCAGTCCTTAATCGGTTATTCTCTTCAACCTGAGAAAGTGCAATGCAAATAATTCAACAAGTAAAGCTCTACACTGAATAAGGCCAAAAACTAGTACATAAACATATTAACATTACAATATAGAGAATACTGGATCCGTCAAAACTATATTGTATTATCAAAACAAACAATAATAAATAACCAAATCATGTAAAATCACCAAAACATACCTGTTGTCTGATAGTAGCTTCGGCAGCTTCTACAGCTTTCATAACCTGAAACAAGCTATCGTTATTGTTGTTGTTGTTGTTGACAACGTTGGTAGCAGCGGCAGTCCCGTTGTTATCATTGAAATGATTAAGATTGGGAGACGAAGAAGCTGATTCATTAAGCCCTAATCCTGACATCTTATTAGCTAATTTCCCATCAAAACCGTTTTCCATGATCCAAAAGTCCAATCGGAAGAAATAAAGAAAATTAAAAAAAAAAATTATAACTTGTTTTGCATCAATTAGATTACCCTAAACTGGAAAGAAATCGACACCATAGAAGTAAAATAATACTCCATCCATTACAAATGAAATGAAATGGTGAGAGAAGCAAATATTTGAAAAACCTAATCAAAACAGAGATTGAGATTGATAGAGAGAGAGAGAGAGAGAAATCAATCAAATTTTAATTCTCTCTTTTGAGTCTATTATGTGTGTGGGAAGGGGCGCGTGTTAAAAAAGATAGGAGCAAGTCTATTTAGAAGACAATGATTTTATTTTATTTTATTATTTTTTCTTTTCCTTTTCCTTTTCTTTGTTTGCACACTTGTGCAGTATGATTGCCATTATTACGATGATTAAAAATAATCACAACACCTGCCTTTTTCTACTTATTATTTTTTTAATTTAATAATTTATTAATTTATTAATAGAATTTTTTATTATACTCATTATTTTTTAATTTGTAAATATAGATTTTTTTATGGGATAAGAAATAGTTGAATAATTGTGAAATCAATAAAATATAGTTTAGAATTTAAATTTTGAGGATAAGTATATATTTTTTATTATTTTTTATTTTTTGCATATATTATTTTTTATTTTTTTATAAATTTAATTATAAAATGGAAGATTTATTTTTTTATTTTTATTTTCTTCATTTTAAATAAATTTATTTTATTTTAATAATTATTTTAATATCTAATTAATATTATGATATGCCAATAGAAAAAATAATAAAGTTTTCTAGTTGGTTAATAAAATATTTATTTGTATACGTATAATAAAAAAATTATAATATAATTTTTAAAAATATAAAATAAATTTTTAAAAAATTAAAAATTAAAAATTTATAATAAAAATAAATAATCTAAAATATCAATATTATATATGTCGATAAAAGATCCACTTAAAAAATTAAATCTAAATTAATTTGAGAAAAATATAATAAAAAAATTGATTTGACACAAATAGAATAAGATAGGAGTACCATATCTAATAAAAAAAATCCATTAAATTAAAAATGGAATTGAAATCTATCAAGTAAAATTGGAAATTATAGTAAATCAAATTTATAATTTAGATTTAGATTTTTTATTTTTAATTGTTTAGGTTTTCGATTTAAATTTAAATTTTTGTTAATAAAAAATGTTCATTCCAATTAACCAAATCCAAAAATTTATGTATATACATATATTTTATAAATTAAAAAAGATCTTTTTAACTGTAACGACCCCACCTGCACAGTCTTACGACAGCTGGTCTATTGCGCCTTTTCTCTCATAGGTGGACAGTAGCCCCAGCCCTCAACCCGGCAGGGCGCCACAGTACTAGACTGCCCTCGCGGGCCCTCCAGCAGGATTTGTTTATTTGGCTCCCAAAATAGTCGCCTCCCCGGATCGAACACCTGACCTTTCCCTTAAGAGAGCCAGCAAGCACAATCTAGTACCATTTCTACCAGTACAGTTGTAACACCCCCACACCCAATATACACACACTGCATATGCCCGCAAAACAAGCGATATACGCATACCGGATAAAGGAGTGCTACGGTTCATTTCTAAACAACCAACCTTAAATCTTTAACATATAAGTATCATAAGTCAGTCCAAGTAAACTTAAATTATTTCACTCATGTTATAAATAGTATTAGAGAAAATATTTCTTCGTTAAAATACATATATATATATATATATATATTAGTACCCAAAAGTTTATCTAAAATAGTATGTTCAAAATATTTGTTAATTAAGCAGCGGAAAATATGCATGTTTACATCAAATCCAATAAGTACAAAAATATAAAGTTTATACATGCTAGTAGTTCGTCTCTAATCTTGATGTTCACAACTCAACACTGCTCTCACAAACTCAAGCCTAGACTCGACTTGGTCTAGATGAGCTCTTCGGCACAACCGGATCTACCTTGATACCTGCATGATGAACCACAATCGCGCTAAGCAAAAAGCTTAGTGGTACAAACTTTCATTCAATAAAGATCAATGCGATGCTCATGCACAATATATATATATATGAATATATCAACTCATAGCATTATATCTCAATATATTAATCACTTGCATCACATTTCATAATTCACATTAAAGCAAAGACAAACATGGGCCCAAAAAGGATCTAATATGCTATTCAAAGTTCAGAGTTACTGCTTTGGTATATAATCACATTTATAAAGTCCGTAGGCGATATATACATATCCATGGATAATGTAACAGACCTAGTCTCTTGGACCTCAACCCGGCTAGACCCTAGGGCCCCAGTATCTTGGTCCTCAACCCGGCTAGATTGTTACTGTTTTTGAGGCTTACGACCCGGTCTTTTCACCTCAAAAACATCATATTTCACATTTTTCAGCTGAGCTCGGCTTACGACCCGGTCTTTTTACCTGCCCAGCGATTCATAGGCATGCCGCCAAACCCAGAACTCTGAAAATTGAATAACATATTAGGCACACAATTAATTCATTTATCTCATTATCAATCTCTTTCACAATTCATTTCTCATTTCATTTCTCATAATCAAACTAGGCTCATTGCCCTAATATATCATCTTTTCTCAATTTTTCTCATTCTTCTATTTCATCTCAATATAGATTGGTTACATTATGTTTTCACATCTCATATCACCTATTTTCACATTTCTTTTCATATACAATACTTTACTCAATTGCATTGATACATCAATAAAATTCACATTATGCATATCACAACATATAACTCATTCATCAACAATGTATCAAGTAACTTAATACATTTTTAACTAAATATGTTAAGTCCCAATGTCATATAAATGTATGCAATCATTCAAAGTTTGTACTTACCTCTAGAGCAACTCACACAACACCAAACTCCTCTTCCAAGAATAACTCTCAACACTTGAATAAAGGTAACTCAACTCTCTTCAAAACCTAATCCAAAGGTGATCATACACACTCACTTAGAGATATACAAGAAGAAAATAAGAAAGAGAACTATCTAAGGCAAACTTTACACTTGACACGCTCAACAACACGGGCGTGTCCCTGACCGTGCCCTAAACTCACAACAAAAAAGCTTTGACATGCTCAGTGACATGGGCGTGTCACTGGCCGTGTCAATCCTCCAACAACACAGTAGCTATGACACGTTCAGTGACATGGGCGTGTCACTGGCCGTGTCAATGCTACTACAACATAGAAGTTGTGACATGCTCAGTGACATGGGCGTGTCACTACTCATGTCACCAACCCAAACAACAGAACCAACAACACGCCCAAAGACATGGCCGTGCTCCCGGGCATGTCAGGCCAAAAACCCTGAAATCGACACCAACAAAGCCACAACCAACAATCATCTTCCAATAGCCATATCGACAACACATAACTCAACCAAAACCATCAACAACTCAAAAATACTTGAGTAAACCTTAAAACAACTCAATACATACATCAAACACCAATCAAAGTTATCATCACAACTCATCTCATACCCAAAACATAACACTTGCTCTTTCACCAAACCTAACTCTTTCTCTTCAATCCAACCCCAAAATCAAAATCAATTAAACCAAACACTCTCAAATACACCACAATCAAATATACACATACCATCAATAATCAAACACCAAACTCAGAACACAAACTTAAAAGAAAACCAAGGAATCAAGTGGAAAACTTACCAAAAGTGATGAAAACACTTAGAATTCCAACTTGATCACTTGAAACACCCTTCAATCTTGAGTTTGGATGAGCAAAATCTCTCTTTCCTCTCTTGCTATGGTGATTGTTGGCCAAACAAGGAAAGAAGAAGATGATGAAGAAAGAAGAGCAAAGTCAACATAATAACCACTCAATCTTCTCTTTAAATCTCAACCAAGCAATTTTAATAATATAATATATAAATATCCACTTCCACTTAACTCAATTTTCATTTCAATTAATTTAATTATAATTAAATATTTCTTTTGACCCATTCATTAATTGACTTGTATATGTTGTATATATCTCTATATATACAACATATACACACTTCTCTTTTCATCTTTTATCTTCCCACTTAAACATTTATACCTTATAACATTTAATCCGATTTCAACAATAAGCATTCCAAAAATTTTAGGGTAAAGTTTGGGATATTACAATTCTCCCCCTCTAAAAATAAATTTCGTCCTCGAAATTACCTGATCTCAAGTCTGAAACAATTGAGGATACTGATCTCGCATCACTTGCTCACTCTTCCAAGTTTCCTCTTCTCTAACATGATTCTTCCAAAGAACCTTCACAAGTGGTACTTTCTTATTTCTCAACTCTTTCACTTCATGTGCCAAAATCGCCACAGGTTCTTCTTCAAAAGTCAGAGCTGGACTCATCTTAATAGATTCAACTGACAAGATATGAGATGGGTCTGATCTGTACCTCCGCAGCATAGAGACATAAAAGACATTGTGAATTCTATCCAACTCAGGCGGCAAAGCAAGTCGATAAGCAACTGGTCCAACTCTCTCCAATACCTCATAAGGTCCAATAAAAAGAGGACTCAACTTTCCTTTTCGGCCAAATCTCAAAATCTTCTTCCAAGGAGACACTTTCAGAAATACTTTATCTCCAACATTGAATTCTATGTCTCTCCTCTTCAAATCTGAATAAAATTTCTGTCGGTCTGAAGCTGCTTTCTACCGATATCGAATAATCTTCACTTTCTCTTCCATTTCCTTAATCAAATCGGGACCAACCAATTTGCCTTCTCCAACTTCATTCCAACATAGAGGGGTCCTGCATCTTCTACCATACAATGTCTCAAATGGTGCAATTCTAATACTAGATTAATGACTGTTGTTGTAAGCAAATTCCATCAATAGCAAGAATTTGTCCCAACTTCCAGAGAAATCAATGATACAGCTTCTTAACATGTCCTCTAAAATCTGTATCACTCTCTGTAACTGCCCATCTGTTTGCGGATGAAAAGCAGTGCTAAAATGCAATCGAGAACCCAAAGCAGCATGCAAACTCTTCCAAAACCTTGAAGTAAACCGAGTATCTCAATCAGACACTAAAGAAATTGGGACTCCATGCAATCTTACTATCTCACTGATATACAACTCAACCAACTTCTCAAGAGAATAGTCCATCCGAACTGGAAGGAAATGAGCTGCCTTAGTCAACTGATCAACAATCACCCAAATTGCATCATGCTTCTTCTGAGTCAACGGCAAACCAGTCACAAAATTCATTGTTACATGCTCCCACTTCCATTCAGGCACTGATAAAGGTTGAAGCAACTCTGTTGGAACTTGGTGCTCGGCCTTCACTCTCTGACAAGTGAGACACTTGGATACAAACTCCGCTATATCTCTCTTCATACCTGACCACTAATAGTTTTGTTTCAAATCATGATACATCTTAGTACTCCCAGGGTGCATAGCAAAAGCCGACTGATGTGCTTCCTTTAAAATAATCTTTCTCAATCTTGCATCATTAAGAACACACAATCTATCTTTAAACCAAAGGCTGCCATCATCTCTCACAAGAAAATCTCGGCTCTCTCCTTTTTGGCATTCTGACACAACTTTCTGAATTTTCTCATTAGCCAATTGAGCCTCTTAATCTGATCCAACAACACCGATCTCAACTGCAACTGAGCTAATAGAGCACCATCATCACAGGATTCAAAACTAGCACACAACGCTCTCAACTCAACAAGCAACGAGAGCGAATAAGCAGTCAAACCTGCCAAAGACTTCCGACTCAAGGCATCAACAACAACATTTTCTTTACCAGGATGATAATCAATCAAACAGTCATAGTCTTTGATCAACTAGAACCACCGTCTCTGCCGAAGATTCAGCTCTCTCTGAACACCTAATTATTTCAAACTCTTATGATCCGTATAGATAAAACACTTCTCCCCATACAAGTAGTGTCGCCAAATCTTCAAAGCAAAAACTATAGCTGCTAACTCCAAATCATGCATCGGGTAATTCAACTCATGTTGCTTCAACTGCCGAGAAGTATAAGCTATGACTCTACCCTCTTGCATCAAAACACATCCTAAACCAATACGTGAAGCATCACTGTAAATCACATATGGTTTATCTTCCACAGGCAAGGTAAGTACAGGAGCTTGAGTCAACATCTCCTTCAACTGCTCAAAGCTTGCTTGACACTGATCTATCCTCACAAATCTAACTCCCTTCTGAAGTAATCTGGTGAGTGGAGTAGCTATCAAAGAAAAATCCTTCACAAACCGTCGATAATAGCCTGCCAAATCTAGAAAACTTCTAACTTCAGTCACTGACTTCGGTGGACTCCAATTCAAAATGGCCTCAACTTTACTCGAATCAACTCTAATACCATCTGCTGAAACTACATGACCGAGAAAAGTCACTTGATCAAGCCAAAATTCACACTTCGACAGCTTAGCATACAACTGCTTCTCTCTCAAGGTCTGCAATACAATCTACAAGTGCTTAACATGTTCCTCTTCATTACGTGAATACACCAAAATATCATCAATAAAGACCACCACAAACTGATTTAAATAGGGTCTAAACACCTTGTTCATCAAATCTATAAAAGCTGCAGTTGCATTCGTCAATCCAAAAGGCATTACCAAAAACTCATAATGCTCATACCTTGTGCGGAAAGCTGTCTTAGGAACATCTTCCTCTCTGATTCTCAACTGATGGTACCCTGATCTCAAATCAATCTTGGAGAAAACTGCTGCTCCCTTCAATTGATCAAAGAGATCATCTATCCAAGGCAAATGATACTTGTTCTTGATGATCACCTTATTCAACTGCCTATAATCAATGCACAATCTCAAAGTACCATCCTTCTTCTTCACAAATAAAACAGGAGCTCCCCACGGAGACACACTAGGGCGAACAAACCCTTTATCCAATAACTCCTGCAACTGCACCTTCAACTCTCTCAACTCAACAGGTGCCATTCGATATGGAGTAATAGAGATGGGAGTGGTACCAGGCAATAAATTGATACCAAACTCAACCTCTCTCTCAGGGGGTATCCCTGGCAACTCCTCGGGAAACACATCTTGGAATTCAGCAACTGTGGATATACTATCAAGCTGGGAACCCACCACTCTGGTATCTACAACATGAGCAAGATAAGCATCACACCCTTTTTGAATCATCCTCCTACCTGTAACAGCTGAAACAAACATGGATGCAAGTTGTCTCTGCTCACTAGATATCATCACATCTCTACCATCACCGGTTCTTAGGGTAACACACTTCTTCTGACAATCTACTACAGCCCCATGCTTAGACAACCAATCAATGCCTAAGATCAAATCATACTCCTTAAAAGGCATTTCAATCAAATCACTAAGAAACTTCTCATCATAAACAACAACTGGACTATCTCGGTGCACCTTACTCACCACAACACTATGTCCTAAAGGATTTGTCACCAACACATCAAATCCTAGGAACTCAGTATGCAATTCAGACACAGGCAAGATAGATGCACTTATATATGAATGAGTAGATCCTGGATCAATCAAAGTAAGAACTGAAATACCAAATAAAGAGAATGTACCTGCAATGACGACTAAAGCATCCGGCTGCCTCTGCATCACATACACTCGCTGAGAAGGCACAGCCTCATCTGGCCTACTGCCTCCGGATGTAGAGCCTCCTCTCTGACTGATCCCAGGTCAACCACCTCCACTGAAACCTCTGTCCCCTCGACCTCTTCTCACACTAGGTCGAGAAACTGCAGAATCTGCCTGCCTATCCTCCTGTAGCTCCGGACAATCTCTGATGAAATGGCCAGACGACCCGTATCTGAAACACACAGCTGATCCACCAATCTTTCAACAAACACCCTCATGTATCCTACCACAATGGACACATGTAGGTGGAGTAGACCTCTGAACCACTGGAGTTGGAGCACTCGCTACAGAAACTGTAGGTCTCGGTCTTTGCCTCTGATACTGAACTGACCTATCAGACTGCCTTTGGCTCCTACTGATCCTCGGAACAAAACTTCCTCTGCCTCTCTTCATAGATGAAGACCCTGCCTCAAACTGGGGTCTCTTAACTTTTGTCCCCTCTTCAGTAGCAGCTGTTGCAATACCCTGTACTCTCTCAACATTTCTAGTTGCTGCAACCAATTGAGAAAAATCTTGACACCGAGAACCAGCAACAATACACATAATAGAGGGCCTTAATCCCTCCTCAAATCTCCTGCACCGGTCAATCTCATCTGAAATAATCCCACCGGCATAATGACTCAACCGTATATACTCAATCTCATACTCTGTCACTGTCCGGTTCTCCTGTCTCAAACTCAAAAATTCTATCTTCTTGGCATCCTTATACTCCTTCAAAGTATACTTCTGCTCAAACTCCCACAGAAAATCACCATAAGACAAAGTTGGTGGATCATCCATAGCATGGGGAACCGTCTTCCACCAATCATAAGCATCTTTCTGCAAAAGGGATCTAGCATAATCGAACTTCTCTTCAAGAGTGACTTGCAACTGGATAAATATTCTTTGAACTCTATTAAGCCACTGCTCAGCTCTGCAGGATCTGTAGTACCAAAGAAATTCTCAGCCCTAAACTTCCTCAATTTATCATAATGTCTCACAGGCATTTGTGGCTGTGGTTGTGGTGGCGGCTGCTGCACTGGAGCTTGCCTTAACAATTCTACCATATGCCGTAACTAAACCAGCGGAATCTCATCAGTAGCTAATCTCTATGGCATAGGAGCAGGTGCCTCTTCAGCACTCTCAACCCTAGCTCCATCTCTACCCTCTTTAGGAGCTACACTCTCAGCACTACCCTCTACGAACTGACGTGACTAAGACACCATCAGTATCTATATCTGCAAACACAGCAAAAAATACCTCATCAAATACCAGAGACTACCAGTGCCAAAACATGTATCTTATTCAAAAACCATATTTTAAAATTAAGATTTCTCTTTTTCTTACAATTCACCTAGGTTGAGAATCTCAAACCTAGGCTCTGATACCAAAACAGATGTAACACCCCCACACCCAATATACGCACACTGCATACGCCCGCACAACAAGCGATATACGCATACCGAATAAAGGGGTGCTACGGTTCATTTCTAAACAACCAAACTTAAATCTTTAACATATAAGTATCATAAGTCAGTCCGAGTAAACTTAAATTATTTAACTCATGTTATAAATAGTAATAGAGAAAATATTTCTTAGTTAAAATACATATATATATATATATTAGAACCCAAAAGCTTATCTAAAACAGTCTGTTCAAAATATTTATTAATTAAGCAGCAGAAAATACGTATGTTTACATCAAAATCAATAAGTACAAAAATATGAAGTTTATACATGCAGGCAGTTCGTCTCTGATCTTGATATCCACAACTCAACACCGCTCTCACAAACTCAAGCCTAGACTCGAGTTTAGATGAGCTCTCCGGCACAACCGGATCTACCCTGACACCTGCGCGATGAACCACAATCGCGCTAATCAGAAAGTTTAGTGGTACAAACTTTGATTCAATAAAGATCAATATGATGCTCATGCACAATATATATATGAAATCACTTGCATCACATTTCATAATTCACATTAAAGCAAAGACAAACATGGGCCCAAAAAGGATCTAATACGCTATTCAAAGTTTAGAGTTACTGCTTTGGTCTATAATCACATTTATCAAGTCCATAGGCGTTATATATATATATATCCATGGATAATGTAATAGACCTAGTCTCTTGGACCTCAACCCGGCTAGACCTTAGGGCCCCAATATCTTGGTCCTCAACCTGGCTAGACTGTTACTATTTTTGAGGCTTACGACCCGGTCTTTTCACCTCAAAAACATCATATTTCATATTTTTCAGCTGGGCTCGGCTTACGACCCTGTCTTTTTACCTGCCCAGCGATTCATAGGCATGCCGTCAAACCCAGAACTCTGAAAATTGAATAACATACTAGGCACACAATTAATTCATTTATCTCATTATCAATCTCTTTCACAATTCATTTCTCATTTCATTTCTCATAATCAAACTAGGCTCATTGCCCTAATATATCATCTTTTCTCAATTTTTCTCATTCTTCTATTTCATCTCAATATCGATTGGTTACATTATGTTTTCACATCTCATATCACCTATTTCCACATTTCTTTTCATATACAATACTTTACTCAATTGCATTGATACATCAATAAAATTCACATTATGCATATCACAACATATAACTCATTCATCAACAATGTATCAAGTAACTTAACACATTTTTAACTAAATATGTTAAGTCCAAATGTCATATAAATGTATGCAATCATTCAAAGTTTGTACTTACCTCTAGAGCAACTCACACAACACCAAACTCCTCTTCCAAGAATAACTCTCAACACTTGAATAAAGGTAGCTCAACTCTCTTCAAAACCTAATCCAAAGGTGATCATACACACTCACTTAGAGATACATAAGAAGAAAATAAGAAAGAAAACTATCTAAGGCAAACTCTATACTTGACACGCTCAACAACACGAGCGTGTCCCTGACCGTGCCCTAAACTCATAACACAGAAGTTTTGACATGCTCATTGACATGGGCTTGTCACTGGCTGTGTCAATCCTCCAACAACACAGTAGCTATGACACGCTCAGTGACATGGGCGTGTCACTGGCCGTGTCAATGCTACTACAACACAGAAGTTGTGACACGCTCAGTGACATGGGCGTGTCACTGCTCGTGTCACCAACCCAGAAAACAGAACCAACAACATGCCCAAAGATATGGCCGTGCTCCCGGGCGTGTCAGACCAAAAACCCTGAAATTGACAACAACAAAGCCACAACCAACAATCATCTTCCAATAGCCATATCGACAACACATAACTCAACCAAAACTATCAACAACTCAAAAATACTTGAGTAAACCTTAAAACAACTCAATACATACATCAAACACCAATCAAAGTCATCATCACAACTCATCTCATACCCAAAACATAACACTTGCTCTTTTACCAAACCTAACTCTTTCTCTTCAATCCAACCCCAAAATCAAAATCAATTAAACCAAACACTCTCAAATACACCACAATCAAATATACACATACCATCAACAATCAAACACTAAACTCAAAACATAAACTTAAAAGAAAACCAAGGAATCAAGTGGAAAACTTTCCAAAAGTGATGAAAACCCTTAGAATTCCAACTTGATCACTTGAAACACCCTTCAATCTTGACTTTAGATGAGCAAAATCTCTCTTTCCTCTCTTGCTATGGTGATTGTCGGCCAAACAAGGAAAGAAGAAGAAGATGATGAAGAAAGAAGAGCAAAGTCAACATAATAACCACTCAATCTTCTCTTTAAATCTCAACCAAGCAATTTTAATAATATAATATATAAATATCCACTTCCACTAAACTCAATTTCCATTTCAATTAATTTAATTACAATTAAATATTTCTTTTGACCCATTCATTAATTGACTTGTATATGTTGTATATATCTCTATATATACAACATATACACACTTCTCTTTTCATCTTTTATCTTCCCACTTAAACATTTATACCTTATAACATTTAATCCGATTTCAACAATAAGCATTTCAAAAATTTTAGGGTAAAGTTTGGGATATTACATGACTCATTGGCCCATTCTCATTGGGCTAGACTCACAGAACACCCAGTTTGTAACTTCAGCTTTTGACAGTAATTATTAAACTGTTACTAGAGCAGTTTTCTATCAAACTACTCTATGAAAGTCAAAATTCTCTATTCTACATTAAATCTTAATTGTAATGATTCAAGAATGGGTAGAGGAAAGAAATAATAGAATTTATTGCTTCAAAAATATGAAAACCAATTTATAACCAAATATTTGAGACTATACTTTAGAAACTCTAATTTAATTTATATATTATGTTAGTTGTGTCTATGCTTTAAGAATTGTAATTGATGTATTATAAATATTATATTATATTATATTATATATTATATTTTATTAAGATATTTATAGTTTAAAAATTAATTTAATAAAGAAATTTGAAGATTAATATGAATATTTTTAATTTAATTTAGTAATATAAAGATTTTAATTTTAAAAAAAAAGAAAATTGAATATTAATATGAATATTTTAATTTAGTTTGAAGATTATAAAATATTTTTAGATTAATATGAAAGAATTTAATATTTAAAAAAATCTAATTTTAATTTATCAATATCAAATATGATATCCTACCTATTTTTATTTGAACCATCCAAATAAATATTTATTTTACTAAATAAAAAATTTAGTTTGATTTTTTTTGTGTGTTTTTTTTATATACTTAGATAGGATATTATAATACTATTTGAACTCTCCAAATATATATAATTATTATCGATATTAAATAGGATATCATAATTCTATTTGAACTCTTCAAATAAATATTTAATAAAGCAAATAAATTAATTTTTGTTTTAGTTCAAGTTAGTAGTAAGATTAATTAATTAAATATTAATTCAAATGTAAAAAATGGGTCATGTTAATTGACATTGGAAAATCTTAGCTAGCCAGATTAATTTTTATAGCTACTATGAATTACTTGGACTACCACTAACCTAATTTAATGTTAGTAATAATTTTGACAGAATAGTAAAAATTTATATTTGTGAGAACTATAACTACTAATACCAATAAATTTAACTTGCATGTTCAATATAACTATATCTACATAAGATATTGTAGTGTTTTATTTATATAGATCTCATATTAAACGTATATTAATTAAATATAGTCATGGGTGTTATGGACATAGATGTATATATCATCTAAATACATTCATATGTAACACATGTACATGTTTAACATGACTATATCTACATAAAATATTATTATATTCCATTTATATGGATCTCATATTAAATATATATTAATTAAACATGTCATGTGTGTTACAGACATGGCTATGTATATCACGTAAATACATTCATATATAACACTTGTATATTTACATGTTAATGTCTACGTAAAATATTGTAATATTTTTTTATATGGATTTCATATTAAACACATTAATTAAACATGACCATGTGTGAAATTGATATGGCCATGTATATTACCTAAAGGCATACATGTATAAGAACTGTATAAATTATATGGATCTCATATTAAATATATATTAATTTAAGCATGACCATATGTATTATGGACATGACATATAAATCACTGTGAAAAGAAAAATGTTTAAATAAAATCATACTTTCAAGTTAATCAAAACCCACTAAACCCATTCAAAAAATAAACAAACTTCTAAATATTATGTAAAAAAGGAAAAATTTTCATAAAAAAACCTATGTTAAAAATTAAAAAAAAAAAGAAAAGAAACTTTACTTTTCTATAGAATATTTATTATTTAAGATATCAAACACATTATATCTGCATTTACAAAAAAAAAAGAACTTACAAAAGTTATAAAAATTATTTTTTTTTCAAAATGATAGCTGAAATTAAGAATTTATTGTTTGCAAGTGTAATACCTATAGTAAGAAAGAGAAAAGAGTAGAGAATAATAGCATATTTAGGATTTACATGAAGAGAAAGAAAGCAAGAGAATGAAAAAAAAATGAGAAAAAGAAAGAGAATGAAATAGAATGTAGGGTTTTATCTTTCTCTTTTTTAGTGTCAATAGTAAAAATGTCTAAAATGGCCTAACTAAGATGAGTATGGTCAATCTATTAAATATCAATTCTAACTTGCTAATTTTATGGTAGTCATAAAAAGCACAATTTCAAAACTCGTACCTAAGAAATTAAGTATTGAAATCTTAAAACAAAATAAGCCTTAAAGTCATGATAAGAGCATGTTTTTGTCATGTTGAGTCCACTTTTTAAGGTTTTCTTAGGGTTTTGATTGGAGCCTTCTGCATTATCCTTTTGTTCTTTCTTCTATTACCATGTAATCTATGAAGATCGATGAGGCTTTTTCAGATATGAACCTGGAAGGAGATGAACTAGAAGCTTTCTTAGCAGGGCCAATAAAGGAAAATGCTGAGGAGTTTGGTTAGTAGGCAAATTGCTTACAGATTAGCGCATCGATTTCAAGGCTCTTCAGGAAACCATGGCATCGATATGAAGGCCAATGAGAAGTATAGTAGTGAAGGAGCTAGGATAGAAACTATACCTCTTTCAATTTTTCCATCAAAGAGATCTTCAGAAAGTGGAGAATGGTTCTTCATGGACCTTTAAGAATCATTTGCTAGTGCTACGAAAAATATATGAAAGTGATGATCCCCATTGCATATACTTTAATTTTTTAAAATTTTAGGTATAAGTGATAGACTTGCCTGTGGGTTACATGTCTGAGCAGCTAGCTTCTCAGTTAGGGAATTTTATGGATGAATATATTCAATCACCCCAAGCACACTAGCCATCAGTAAACACTGTATGAGGATTAGGGTGCGGCTAGATATTAGAAAACATCTTAAGCATGGTAAGTTGATTAAAAAAAGGATGTTACTATAGTGTTGGTGAAATTTAGATATGAGAAACTGCCACTTTTTTGTTTTATTTATGGCGTCATCAGGCATGCTGACTCTGATTGTGATGTTTTGTCGCTCAATGAGCGAAGCCGACCAATAGGTAGTTGCAAAATTTGAACAACAAATCTATTGTTGATATTATCTCCTCTAATCAAGGGATGATTTCAAATTTAAATCAGGCATCTAATCAGTTAGGGAATTCTAATTAAGCTAAAAATAAGGGTACAGTTAGAGGTTTATTAGCTTATAATCACATGAATGTTAAGGAAGGTGATACATAAACTGAATTATGCCACACGTTGGATGAGTCAGATAGAGGGCACGTGATTGGTATTAGGGAATGGGAAAAGCACGTGGCTTCCAGAACCCATAGTAAGCCTGACAACTTATTTTTCGATAAATATAGATGGTGACAGTAATCACTATCTCGAACCGGACCCACTAACCTACTAATATCATACTTTAATATACTATCATATTATCATAATCAGATATTTATTAATAAATATATTTAACTAAACTGCGAAACTAAATAAATAAAAAAAATACATAAGAAAAGAAATACCATGCGAAGTTCTAGAAAATAATTATAACAAAATTATACAATAAAACATATACAATTAACACTCCTACCGAGAAATAAAAAGGCATAATAACCTGAATAAGCAGTACTCCTATGCTCAACCTGCAACCTAAGAAACATGGTGAACAGGAATTAGCGCTCAACTCAATGAGCTATATAGTAATAAATATAATATAACTATCTCATGCATAATGTGCTCATACAAATATCAATTAACTAACAAATCACAAAAGCAAACAAGGATATGAGTAAGTTAATGGGGCCATACTAAACCTAAACTGGGGAGCCTATCCCCCTATAAGATAGATAGAAAACAAGAGAGAGCAGACAATTCAACAACTGATTTTCTGATAAAAGAAAAAAAAAGATTTATTAAGTGCAGGCAGTGCACTTGACAAAACCCCCTGAAATTTCAATAGCAAATAGCAAAGCATACAAAAAAAAAAATCAAACAATAGAAAACACAGTAAAAAAGAGGGAGCCAAACAATAAAAAGAAAAATATAATAGAAGAGGTCGAATTAGTGAGCTACTTAAGATTTTAATTTCCAGTGGAAAAAAATGCAAAATCTTGAATTCTATTAAGTAAAGAAAGTGTGCTCAATAGGGTCCTGAAAATTCGACAAAAGCAGCCTCAAACAACTAAAGTACCAATCTCAGGTAAACAACTTGATCATTTACTTATTCACGCGTTTACTTATTTATTTGTTCTTTTTATTTTTTTATTATTGCAATTTCAAATAAATGGATATAGTCAGGCAGGTCTGCATCCTTATCTTGATGGCTTAAACAAATAAAAATAAATGACTCAGAGTTATAGGAAATACACAAAAATGGGCATGGATGCAAGAATCAAATCTTAACCAGCTACAAATTCGCCAATTTAATGTCAACATAACACACATGTATTCAAAAATAAAATGATTAATGAATAGAATATAAGAGCACATAGAAATAACACACTCATATATACTCATAGCCTTCACATAAGCTTTAATACAAGATTTAGACTCAAATCTTTATGAATTTGACACAACCTAAATAGAATAATCTCAGGAAGAGAAAGAGTTAACAAAAAAGTAAAAAGAAAAGATAAATATTATAATAAATGAATGCATGCTTTAGGATCTCTAAATAAATTAGGATAAATCAAACAATAACAATAAAAATAAAATTGATCTAAAAAATGGTAAAGCAAGAATATTGCAAGAAATTTAACAAAAAATGAAATCTGTCAATTTTTTTTAAAAAATAATATGTTAATATATATATAAGCAAACTAAAAAAATAAATATGAAATTTTTACCTTAACATGTGTTGGCAAATAACCGAGATGCTTGAATATGTTTATTTATAGCCATGAAATTAAATAAAGAGAAAATAAAAAATAATAATGTCCACATTTTGCGAGAATTTTTGATGGAGGGGATAGGAAGAAAGAAAAGACGGCACGAACTAGGGTGAGAAAAAAAAAATGCTAGTTATATCAAGAAGAATTAGGGTTGGTGGCTTAAATGCAAAGCGGTAGAGTTTTCGATGACTTAATTTTGCTAAGTTTTAAAATCTCTCAGTTTTTTTATAAAGAAAAGAATGTATTAATTTTTAATAAGGTGAGGTAACATGGCCCATAACGTTACCCACCAGCCCATGATGCTAGTTTTAATAAATATTCTTTTTAAATTTAATTATTTGAATTCTTTGTTAGGGTGAAAGCAAAAAATCAATGTTTATATTTATTTATAATGCAATATAAAGTCAAAATAGGCCATTAACTCTAATATTTTAATTTTATTATTAATTTATGTGTAATTTTTTTTAATTATCTTGAACATTCATAAAAATATTTTACCTTATATGCTATATTTAATTAGTTAACAATGAAATTAAAACAGGTAATGAATATTATATCCAGGTAGCAGATATAATTAATAAAATTTAGAATTCATGTCTAGCGAATGAATACATACACATAAATAATATCAAACAAATAAACTCAATAATCATATTAGAAAAAAATGGGTGCTTATGAACATAACATATGAAACAATAAGGAACAACATACTAGAATTGATAAAGAAGAGGACATACATAAAATATAATTTTAAACCCAGGAAATGGACATAATAACAATAATGACAATATAAAAATTAATAAAAAAAATTTATAATATATATATATTCTCTAAAATCAATCAAACTTCAGGAACTTTGATTTCGTCAAGCGGATACGTAGGAATTCGAAATCAAATTTTGAATTCAAGTCAACTTTAATAAAAAAAATATACCCTTTTCAAAAAATTATTTTAACGAATTACAAAAAAAATTAAAAAAAATATTTAACTAAAATAGTCTTGTCCAGGGAGTGGATATAATGTAAAAAAAAAATAATAAATTTAACAAATAATAAATTAACTAATAGCATAATATTCTTATATTCAGGAAGTGAATATAAGAATCAAGCTATCAATTAATAAACAAAAATATATCCATAGGGGTAATAAAACTATAAAAAATAATAATAATAAAATTAAATAAAAATATTTATAAAAACATTTATGTCCAAATAGTGGATATAATAATTGAAATACATGAATGATTTAATAATAATAATAATAAATAGTAATAACAAAGATTTATATTCAGACAGTGAATATAATCCTTCTTACGAGTATAAATAATAGGTAATAAATATTACAGTAATTATAGTATCAATTTTTGGGTGTTGTAGGATACTTTTTTTTCTCTACACTTAATCAACTCATGAACCTTATCTCTGAAAACGCAGATCATTAATAGGTGTCCAATAAAACTTTATAATTGATTAGTGGCGACTCACAATAACTAAATATAAACTGACCTAAAATCACTAAATTTACATAGTCTGCTCCCCCGTTGTCCATGTGAGACAATTGGTGACTCCACTAGGGATTAAAATAAATCAAGGGGTTCAGCTATACTTATTATTGTGATGTTCATATTTTATTCAATGATCATGTTTTTGAAATTTATTAATTATTATTCTTCACATGCTAAGCAATTGATAAACTCCTATCACACACGCATTTAAAGGTCAGAAAGTAACATGTTTCCCTAATAGGATTAGTATGAGGATGAAGTAGAAATGCCTCCGTGGGAAACCCGGTAGGACTTTCAAAAAATCCTCACTGAGCCTGTCTTTTAGCCAGGCACTGGCTAAAAGAACCCACTAGTCTAAGTTATAGGCGATAGTGGGATGGTCCACAGTCTGAGAACTTCAAAACCATGGTGCAATAAGGTGGGTCCATATCCTTAAAAATAGAACTCAACTCAATCACTCACACATTTAGATAAAATATCCTAAATCATTCTAAATCCATTTAGGATCATTAAACAAAATAGTCTTGTATTTGTATTTTCTATATGTCTTTTATTCAATTTAGCTCCTAGTATAAAAGTTTCAATACTAATATCTTTATACATGTGTATGACATATCATGTAAAATTACACACTATGGTACGAAGGGTGCTAAGAAATGGAACCTGAAAACCTTCCTCCAATCGAGCGGGTAGCCGAACTCCTGCTATCAGATTTGATCTTAGAAATGGCCAAAAGAACACTTCGCGAGAGAGACGCTAAGATGATATGCAGGTTTCAAGCATTGTTATTGAGGAAATATGGGCTGCATGATATGCCCATTAAGTTCTTTAACTGGCATCGGGAGCTTCCCTTTTTAAATTATTTTTATGTGATTGAGAAGGATGTTCGAACTTTCCCTAGAGAAGCGCTTTGTCTCTTATGGTACCTAGCAAAGATATATAAGATTAGAATCATACTAGACAAAGCCTAGTTACTAAAATGTTTTGAGAACTAGGAATTCAAATTTGAACAATGATCTCACTTCTTTAGGTGGTTAACCTTATTCATGGATCTCGACTAATGGCTCCTAATCCTACAAGAAGATAATATGAAAAATTACTACTTAGTCATATTCCATATTCAAAGGAGATACAGTTGGAATAATCAAGCTAAGCTGATTAACAGATATACATATGAGACAAAGATAGTAGAAGACTATGAAGAGAATCCTTTGATAGATCCATATAAACATGGATTTGATTGGAGAAGGATTAAAGAGATTCTTTGTCAAGCTAACAATGTGAACCCTTATTATGTGCCTCTAGGCCTTTTAACTGCTGAGGCCTACCATTTTGATGGGAGATTGAAGTGGACTTTAGATAGCTTGCCACTCAGTGTCATCCTATTTTATAAGACAGTCCACTGATTACTACAGTGGACTAGAACAGTTGATTATCTTAGATGATAAAGATGCAATGGAAGAAGTAGGACCACCAGAGGTTGAGTTAGATGGTGATATGTTTGAAGAAGAGCCACTACAAATAGACGAGAAAATGGGAGAGCTACCCTACAATGTGGATGAGATTATGAGTAAAGGACAAGTTGTAGAAGACGAAGAAGAAGTACCTCATGATTATGAAGAAGCAGATTACAAGCCTATGGAAGTAGAGCCACCTGTGAGCGATGAAGTGGTAAGAGACGGAGAGTAAAAAGGATTCAAAGCCATATAAGAAATAGTAGAGATAGGACTATCTTGTAATAGAAGGGGTCTGAGATAATATCCCCCTATTTTGGATTTGTGAGAAAAGGATGTTTTTGAAGAATATATGTTTGTGTCTTATAAGATTTAGGCTATAAGACACAAAAATATATTATAAGACGCGAAAATAGATTCCCTTATAATGAAAAATGTTTCCATAAATTAATAACAAGGCACCCTTCGAATAAATATTGTGTAATTTTGTATGATATTATAACTTTGCATCATATAGCATTGTAATTGTGCATTGCATAAAATTTTAGCATTTGTCTGAATATATTTGCACTAGTTTATTGGGTGACTAATGAGTCTATTTTACTATCTCTTTTACATCAGGAACCACTTCATACTCTTTTGACCATCCAAAATGAACCACCGTAATAGGGTTGTTTTAGATATGTCTGAAGCTGAGGTCGTGAAAAAATTCAGAATAAAAAAGAAAATGGGATTGTGTTCCTGCAGGAGTCATGATCCAGCTTCCGGCATTAACGAAAGAGGACTTCCAACAAAATGACTTGAAGGCTTTAAAGGAAATGTGGGATAGTATGAGACCACGACAAAGGATTCAATTTAATGAGCAGTTTGGGTGGATTGCTTACCTAGTGTACATCCCAGTATTTTTTCCCATGCTGACGGCCATGCTAAATTACTGGGACCCATGCTATCATTGCTTCACATTTGGCCAGTTGGATTTAACGCCTACAATAGAAGAATATCGTATCATAACCAATATATTAGAAAAGAAGGATATTAAGCCATATGCACACGATAAGAGGGCATTAGGCATAAGACAATTGGCCAAGATCGTAGGTGTGTATGCAAGTGTGATAGAAGGATGGGAAAGCTCATAATCCAAGGCTATTTTGGTAAAACTCCTACTTGAATTCATGAGAAGTAATCTGGGTCAAAAGGAAGGGCTCTGCTCATCTATGGAATGGTCATATTTCCAAGAGAATTAAACTCTGTAGATCTCAAAGTGATCACCCTCTTTACCAGTATAATACGAGGAATAGATCCAATCATTAGTATACGAACAGAAACAATAAAGTCTTTGAACCATTATAAGAAGCAAGGAAGCAGATGATTCATTGGTTGCACTACTTTATTAAGTATGTGGGCTTTAATACATTTCAGGTGCCCTCCTCAATTCTAGTTTCCTACCATTGAGTATGAACTTGGATACAATGCTACAATGTCTTGCGAAATTCGGATCAACAGAATGGCCTATGACAGCCCCAAGCAAAAGGCAGTGGTTAAGATTTCTTCAACGAATAAAAGAAGAAAATATATCTTGGTTAGCCTTTTGAAAGGACAAACAACCATTGATATACTGTTGTGGTGACTTTTCGTAGGTGCCTTTGATCGAAATATGTGGGGTCACTGCATATGCACCTATAATGATAAGAAGACAATTGAGATCTTTACAATTCATTCCTCAAATAATAGGGTTAGATCATGCGGACTTTTATTACAGGGATGAGAATACATCTGGTAAGCTTGGAAAAGCCTTAGATACATGGCAGATTGTGAAAAAATAAGATCCAGAACTTATAGAGATTCAGTGACTGAGGCTATTTAGAATGGCACTGGAAAAGAGGAAAAGGGTTTGTCCCTCCAATAGTAAAGATATACAAAGAACCCTTTACATCAAGCAAACATGTTCCTGTTGTTGTATATGTCAATGAAAAAGGGCCTTTCACAAATAATAGAGATAGCCTATTGGATTCGAAAAACTACAGAAGTTGAGAAAAGACTTTTGAGCTGCGCAGAGAAAATAAGAAGCTTAAAGATGAAATAGCAAAAGTGCAAGTGCAATTAAAAGAATCTAACATAATGAAAAGAAAGGCAACAATCTTAGAAGTTGTTGGAAAGGTATAAAAAAAGAGAAGAAAGCATGAAAGGTGAGATAGAAATTCTAGTCGAGCACTCATGCCAACAACAAGCTAGCATCCAAGATTGGATATTGGAAATTTAAGCATATCAAGACAAGAGAGGTCAACTGACAGCTTCCGCAGCAAATCTTGGCAGAAAAAATGACTTGACAGCTCGCATAAGAGCATATAAGGAATATTGTATCTTTTACCATGATAACCTTACAAGAGTATGTACATAGTCCAACACCTTACCAAAAAGTTAAGGGCACTAGCTCAACAAGCAAACAATATGGCTCAAGAGGTGATCCATATGAGGATGATTTACATGCCAGTGGGAGCACATGGACATGAGCTCTATGATCTGCTGGAAAAGATGTAACGAGAATTTTCCTATTACGGACGGTTTAAATGAGGGGGTTATAAGAGTTAATAAGATTTGATTCCTTTTGTAATTTAATAGACAAAATATTTGTGTTTCTTGTCATGTTATTGGATGTTTAAATATGCTTGCTAATTTCCATTTTTGCACAACATGAGTCACACTTTTTTTTACATCATGATTTCATTCAAAAGAAAAATGGTAAATAAAGGTATTTTCTAATATAAAAATACATATATACCATCAGGAACATCAACATAGCCTGAATTTCAAAAAATAGATCCAACTTAACTCACCGTTATGGGATCTGGTCAAAGACTAAACTGATTGAGGACCAAGCCTAGGAAGAAATGAGGTGAGATATCGACCAAATAAAGGATAGGTTAGATGAAGTTTCGAAATGAGAAATCAATTGGCACAACTCATGGAATTACTCAAAGGCAAGAACACCGTATAAACCTTACCTAATCCCTCAGGATCAGGAACCTCAATAGCTTATCCCTTTAAGGGAGCCATAGGGGATCCTATGTATCTACTAGGTTTTATTCCACCATACAGGCTAGAGGAAGGGGGGCCAAATAATAATATCCATCCAGCTAAAAAATATCTATGCTTCCCAACTTCATTAAGGAGCACCGCAAGGAGCACAAGTAGGTGGAGCTCCAACCAATCCTAGACCTCCTGTTATTCCTGAGGAGCCGATAGTAATACCAGACTTGGATGATCTAAAGATCCAGAGTAGTTTTAAGAGGTCCAGTTCTGAACCTATTTTGGAAAAAGATAGAATGGTTAGAAGATGTTTAAAGGCGATTGCAGGAGTTAATATATATGGGACCACTGATTTATCCCAGCTGTGCTTGGTACTCGATGTGACCATATCATTGAATTTCAAAACTCCAAAATTTGAAAAATATGATGGCCTATCTTGTCCCCAAAGTCATCTATCAATATTCTGTAGTAGGATGGTAGTATACATCAGTAATGAGAAATTACTGATTCATGTTTTTCAAGAAAGTCTCATAGGACAGGCAATAAGGTGGTACACGAATTTCGATCAAACACACATTCGAAGATGGAAAGATTTGGTAGATGCTTTTATAAAATAATATAAACATAACATGGATATGACACCTAGTAGGGATGATCTAAGAGCTATGAAAAAGAAAAAAAGATGAAACTTTTAAAGAATATGCACAAAGGTGGAGAGATAAAGCAGCACAAGTTAGTCCCCCTCTCACGGATAAGGAGATGATATCCAATTTTTTGGACACATTGGGACAACCATTTTATAACATGCCGCTAGCTAACATAATCACCAACTTTTCAGATTTGGTCTTAGCTGGAGAAAGGTTTGAGTAAGGCATGAAAAAGGGAAAGATTGAAGAGTGAAGCATGGAAGTGAATAGCTCAAAAAGATAATATTCAGGCAAAAAGAAAGAGGGAGAAGCCCACATGGTAGGAGGACATCCACAGCCTAAAGAAAATTATTATCATAATCCCCCATCACATTATATGGCAAATGTAGGGCCTGGAATGTATTAGTACCCTTATCACGCTCTCCAATTCACGAATTCTCAAAATGCTCTTTATTCCACTCCACTGGGTGTTCCTATGCTTGCATAAGGAGAAAACAATAGACCAAATCAATTCAATCAAAGAGGGAAAGAAAATAATTACCCTCCAGAAAGAAGGATAGAAACATTTGACCCTATCCCAACTTATGCATAATTATTACCTCAACTAATCCAAGGACAACAAATGTGCCTAACACCATTAGAATTGATGAAGCCGTCGTATCCCAAGTGGTACAATCCTAATGCAAAATGTGAATATCATGCGGGGGCACCCAGGTATTCCATTGAAAAATGCACAATATTTAAAAGAGAAGTCCAAAGTCTTTTAAATGCAGAATGATTGAAATTCAATCAAGAATAAAAAACTCCTAATGCGAACAATAATCCTCTGCCAAACCATGATGGGGGCAAAATCAACGCTGTAATTGAAGAAGAGGTTCATCAGTGTAAGGAAAGGGTAGAGAAAGTTTAAATGCCTATGGAGCAACTTTTTCAAATTTTGGTCAAGGCAGAAATAGTTTTAAAAGCCAATCAGGAGATAATTCTCCCCCTCAACTCGGTTCTTTTTATGACTACATGGTAAGGCATCAGATCATGCAATCAATGAATGCATGCAGTTTAAGAAGAAAGTTCAAAAATTGAGGGATGCTAAAATTTCGATATTCGGAGTAGAAAGAAAGGAGAAGGAAGATGTGAATATGGTGTTCATTGATCTTTCCATCCCAACACCCATTATAATATCATGTTCACTAGACATAACCAAAGAGGAAAAGTTTGACAAATCTTTGCAGGTCCCAAAGCATGTAATCAAAACACCAACTCCTTTTAGATATAAGAATCAAAAGCAGTACCTTGCAAGTATGGATGTAAGATAACAAGTCAAAATTAGGGTATATACCAAGCAAGTAGTGAAATTAAATAGTCAATATTTCTGGAGTAGGTGGTATGATAAGAAGTGGTTGTTGTTATACTCCAAAAGAAGTAGTGTAATATCCCTTGACAATTCTCACATAAAACTATCAGAGAATGTTACTAAATATACTTTCGGTACTCTAATCAATTCATTGGGAAAGTTTTCTTTTAAAGTGTTACTAACAAAAATTTTTAAATAATAATACAATCTGTATAATACAACACTTATAAATCCAATATTTAAACCAATATCCAATATCTCTAATAAACCAAATATTAATTATAAATCAGATAACCATCATAAGTTTTTCAATCCAAAATAAATATATAATACACTACTTGATTTAATAATCATTCACTAAAATCTATAACTTCATTCTCTAAATACATATATTTCTTTCACATTTACAAATTTGTATAATCTCTCAAATATCCAAGATAAATTGCATATATATATAGTTAATAACTTATAAGTATAATATACAAAAGATCTCTATATATATTGTAGATAATTTCTGAGATCTTTAATTACACTTCTTAACTTGCTCCGATGATTTGATACCTGCATGTCAGAAAATAATTCTAACACACTAAGCAAAAGCTTAGTGGTGCTTGTATAAACATATTTTGTCACATAATATTAAATAAAAATACTTACAAAAATATAGTAATAATACTCAGTTTTAATAAACATTTTAATATATTAAATATTTTTAATAACAAACCAACATAATATTTTAATTATACAAAATAATAACTTTAACTTTATAAAAGTCATCATGCTATACTACACTTTCAGTATTGCAACTTTTCTCTTTTTGAATCATTTTATTTAAGACTTACTTTCTCATTTGTTAACATTACTCATAATACACTTATTTATTTTTCAGTAAGTCTTATTTTTCAGTTTCACATATAGGATAATTTTATTCATTCTATAATTTCGACACTTAGATTTTATACTATACTTTGGAGCACTTTATATCTTATATCATTATATACACTTCCAATTATTATAACACTTAGAAAGTTATTGATCAATTCAATATTTTGAATATAACATTTCTATTCCATGCATTAGAACTTTTACTTAAAATATTAATATATACATTATCAATCACTTTCACATTGTAACACAGTAAGTTAATTTTAAATAATTGACTTATATTAATGTTTTGCATTTCTTCCATTATTCATAACATCATATTCACATATATTTTCAATATAGATAACTTCATTAAATATGCCCATGTACACTGAACTCAGATCATAGGTTTGGATAATGGATTAGTGTAGCAATTTTAATGCCAAATCTCAAGAATGTATAATGATAATTATGCTTACTGTCACTGATGACACAATGTGTCCATTAATGGCATGAGGTGCCCTGTAACATCCTAAAATTTTTGAAAATTTCTAATTTTTGGAAAATTTGATAAAATAAAGTATAATTTAAAAGGATAAATTAAATTAATGGTTTTAAATGAAAAATGAACGGACTTTAAATGAAAAAGTGGAATATATATGTGATATATATGCAAAATATACATAACATATATAAAAGTCAACACTTTTTAAAAGAAAAAGGTATTTTGGTAATTAAATCTTATAAATTCAAAATTAATAAAATAATTCAAAAATAAATTATTTTTGAATGGAAGAGGGAAATTAGGACTTTTAATTTATTAAAAAAATAATTAAATAATTAAATATTAAATTATTTTAATATATATATATATATATGTGGTTAAAAAAAAGATGAAAGGAAAAGAAATATTGAAGTCTTCATCTTCTTCTTCTTCTTCTTCTTTTTCTTCAAGGGACGTTTTCCATGGGAGCTTGAAACCAAGATTTTGATTCTTCCATACTCCATAAAGTGAAGGATTTAACAAGTTTCAAGTGGATTTTTGGTGATCTCCACCAAAATTAGTAAGTTTCCATCTCTTTTCTTTGAATTCCTTGAAAATTTGGATTATGTGAGAATTTAAATTTTTATGTAGTATGTTATAATTGTTTAAATTGGTGTTTATGATGTTATTTTGGGTAGTTAACAATGTTTCTAAGGTTAGATTGAAGAGATGATGGAGTTTGGTTAAAGAATGGTGAAGAAAGAGAATTTAGGGTTATGGATTTTTGGGGTTTTGAAAACATGAACTTTAATTGTGTAAATTTATTCCAAATGAGTTGTTTTGATTCATAAACAAGTATTTTAAAGTCAAATATTGGATTTGGTGGTGTTGGGTTGAAGTTTAAGAATGGAAGTGGAGATTTAGGGTTTTGGAAAAGTGATTTTCCAAAGTGGTTGAATTGTGTGATTTTATTTGTTTAAGCATGTTGTTTAGTGTTAAAAGTAATGAATATAAGCTTGGAATGAGTAATGGATTGTGTTGGAATGGAAAACCTTCAATGGAGAAGGTTATGCCATTTTTGAGATTTTGTGTATAAGAGTGTATTTTTATAATGTAAATAATTTAAATGTATTAAAATATGTTTTTAATAATATAAATAAACTTAAAACACTAATTTAATTGTACTAGAATGGAATTCTAATGTTGAAGTAAGGAAAGGCTAAATTTTTAAAAATTTGTAGGAGTGATGTGTAATTATGGTTTAATGTTGGAAATGCCATTAAATGTGATACTAAATGATTATTTGTTATCACATTTGGTTTAGGCTTTGAGGGAGGTTGATTTGCTTCATCCAAGTGGTGAAGGGCAAGTTGGAAAGATTGGATTGGAGGTTGTTTTAAGCTTGCTCTGGGTTGTTAATAGAGGTATGTACAAACTTTGAATATAATGTTTATATTTGCATAACATTTGGACTTAACACATTTTGGTTGAAAAATGTCTTAAGCTACTTGGTTCATTGATTGTGTATGAATAATGTGCTATGACATTTGTAATGTCATATATGTGTTAAATGCATTGTGAAAAGCCATTGATAATGGCTAAATTGTGTAAAATGTGAAATATGCATATTATGTGAAATACCCAAAGTAATTGGGTAATGTGTTGTGAAAGCAAAAATGAGATATGTGGAATAATGAAATGAATTGATATTGATAAAAAAAATGAGAAAAGTGAGAAAAATGAGAAAGATGTGAAAAATGAGAAAAGTGAGAAAAAAAAAGTGAAAATAAGGCAATGTGCCTAGATTGAATATGTGACAAAGTGAAAGAGATTAATAATGAGAAAAATGAATAAATTGTATGTCTAGTATGTTATTCAATTTTCAGAGTTCTGGATTTAGTGGCATGCCTATGATTGCCTACGGGCTAAATGCTAGAATGGTGAAAAGACTGAGTCGTAAGCTAGGCAAGCTGATAAATATGATGTTTTTAGGGTGAAAAGACTGGGTCGTAAGCCTCAAAAACTGTTGCAGTCTAGCCAGGTTGAGGACTAAGATACTGGGGCCTAAAGGTCTAACCGGGTTGAGGTCCAAGAGACTGGGGCTGTTACATTATCCATGGATATATATATTGCCTACGGGGCTAGACACATGGTGTCATTATGGACCAAAGCAGTAACTTTGAAATTTGAATAGCATATTAGATCCTTTTTGGACCCATGTTTGTCTTTGTTTTTATGTGAATTATGAATTATGATACAATTGAGCAATATAATGTTATGAGTTGTGATTATAAAATATTTGAAAAATATAAGAAAGTGGAATGATGTGACATCTATATGCATCGTGCATTGGCATTGCATTGAATTTTATTGTTATTATCAAAGTTTGCACCACTAGACTTCGGCTTAGCGCGATTGTTTCCATCGCGCAGGTGACAGGGTAGACCCAGCTGAACCAGAGAGTTCTTCTAGACCAGGTCGGGTCTAGACTTATAATTGAGCTTGTTGAGTTGTTATCGAGATCAGAAACACTGCCAGCAACATATATATAGTTTTATGTTACTGTACATTTTGAGTTTTATGCATAATATATTATGTTTTGAATTTTACGTATTGTATATTATAAAGAATGTTTAGATCAATATATTTGAAATGGGAGAGTAAGTGTGTTTTAAATTATATATATATCTATATATATAAATGTTTGAGAAATTTGGTGAAATTGAGAAGTATGGTTGAGATGGTGGTTGGAAATTTTGAGTAATTGCTAAATTTTGGGATGTCCAAAATACAGACAAAACTCTGGCGAATTTTTCCCAGAGATTTATATATATTATTTATTTTAGGTTCTTATAACAAGTAAAGAATATTTATATTCTATTTAATTTTTATATATTTAGAATTTGAAATTTTAAATTAGAAATGTGAAAATTTTTTATTAAACCGGTCTGTGACATTTTGTACCGTATATGCGTATTTTACATATGCTGAAAATATGTATTGTACGTATATAGGGTATAAGAGTGTTACATGCCCACTATCACTATAGTTATCCTCCCTCTGGCTAGCCATTCAATCCAAGGTTAGATATAAAATCAGTATGATTTGGGCAATTCATTAGTTTTAATTAACATTGAATTATGTATATTACTTTAATGGAATAATTCTTTGATCAACACTTATATTACACATATTTATCATATATTCAAAATTTATTGCACTACTTGTTAGGGTTGATTTCAAAAATCTTTTACACTTTGAGGCATTATAATCATTTAGGCTGGAATCACAAATGAAAGACAAGGAAAAGAATTATTTTAGGCAAGTTCTTCAAGTGACACGCCTAACGATATGGGCGTGTCAATGACCATATCATTTTTCCATTATTACAGAAGCTTTGACATGCCCAACGATATGGGCGTGTCACTGCCCGTGTCACTACTCCTGCATTACAGAGATTTGACACACCTAATGACATGGGCGTGTCACTGGCCATATCATTAATCTTGTATTATAGTAGCTACGACCCAACCATAGACATGGCTGTGTCAGTGGCTGTGTCATCAATATTGAAACACAACATCGTTGACATGCCCAGTGACATGGGCTTGTCACTGGGCGTGTTCAACAAAAATTCTGTATTTCGTACACTCAACCACTTAAACACAATATACTCAAGATCTATGATAAAAATGAATTAAAAACTAGTTTCTTTGACATAGAAAGAGTCTATATCAAATACTTTACTCAAATATCAATTAATCAATCTTTAGTCATCACTCATGGCTAAAAATAACATCAAACCACTCAATTCTTATAATGATTGAATTAAGAATAATACTCATCACTATAAGTTCCTTTAACTCATTTTTCACTCATCAATCCATTTAACCAATACTTTTCAGTAATAATTCATTATAGATGACTCAATCAACTAATTCAAATATTAAAATTCATAGAAATTCAAATACTTATAAATTAAAATACAAAAGCACATGCCTCTATTAAAATCTCTCTTCTTCTCTCTTTTTCCTCTTTTTCTTTGATCACTTGTTTATAATCTCACATTTTCTAGCTTATTCTTTTAAAAATCCATAACTAGGCATCATTTCCTTCAAAATTTTGGTTAAAATTTCTGAAAAGAAGAAGAAATGAGTAGTTTTGGTAGTGATGGTGATGATAGCTGTGGAAGATGGGAGAAGAGAGAAGAGTCTTCCACACACACACACACATGTCTTTATATATATAGTTTAATCAGGTGAGGCAATCTCATTTTAACTACGGTACACCCTCACTCTTAACCTTTGATTCTAATTCGATTTTTAGTCTTGTAAAACATTAAAAATAATTTCTTCAGTAAATTTTTGAGATATCATTTTTAGTCCATTAAAACCCATAACTAGATGTCATTTCCTTCAAAATTTTTGTTAAAATTTCTGAAAAGAATAAGAAATGAGTAGTTTTAGTAGTGATGGTGATGATAGGCGTGGAAAATGGGAGAAGAGAGAAGAGTCTTCCACACACACACACACATGTCTTTATATATATAGTTTAATCAGGTGACGCAATCTCATTTTAACTATGGTGCATCTTCACTCTTAACCTTTGATTCTAATTCGATTTTTAGTATTGTAAAATCGTAAAAATAATTTCTTCAGTAAATTTTTGAGATATACTATTCACTATTCTCTACTTCTAGCATTTATCCACATTACTTTTATTACTATACACAATCAATTATCAATATTAGTTAAAAAGTTCCCTGTTTAAAATTTTGAAATATTATAATTCTCCTCCACTAAAGAAATTTCGTTCTCAAAATTTACCTGTTATGACAATAAGCCATTTGATTCATAACTAATCTTAAATCTCACATAAAATTAATTATTTTATTAATTTATATAACTTTTATTTATTTACTTATATTTTTTATGTATGATATCAGTCAATATAACACTTCAAGAATAATCTTATTATAGAACTGCAGAAGATGCAGCTCTACATACTTACACTATGCAAGCTCAATTCAGTAATTGCCTTTAATTCTCTTTAAAAATTTTTTTATATATAATTTGTATCATTACATTCCACTGTTATATATATATCTCTTCCTTTCCCTCATATGTTGAACTTTAAATCCTAGTTTCGAATAGCGGGTCACTGATGGCAAGTAAATGCCCACTGTAATGATATGGCCAAAGGCCCACTATAACACGAATGCCCATTGTAATGATAATGGGATCAAAGATCCTCCATGACGCAAAGCGTCCATTGTTGGCATAAAAGCCAATATCACTAGGATATAAAATGTGTCCTCTATGGCAAAGAGTGTCCATTGTCACTATGACATAAAATACCCACTGTCACTTTGGATATTCACCCTTTAGCTAAATTCAAAAACTAGATTTAACATTAGTATAATCGGGTGATATATTTATTTCACTATTTTAAATTATTTTCAATCATAATATCTTATAGTATAGAAAATTTTCTTTTTAAATTTTTTGCTTATTACTATAAATTTATAAGATATTATCAATTATTTCAAATACATTTATCACATGAACATATATACACATTATATTTGTTTCCGATTAGTTCGACTAATTTTATTTATTCATCAATCTTTATCTTTCAAAATCACTTCCATGTTTCCACTGTAATAATAAAATCTAAATAGATTTCCACTCTTACTTGTTTAATTCTTTTCTTAACATATTAAGAATTCACAACTATTCTTTCACTTTAAGAGTATATGTACATATATAATGTATTCACTATGTTTAATACACACTTACACACACATATGTATATTTCTAACTTGATCCACAGTACATCATTTCACTAGAAGGGTCAAACTACCTACAAATCTAATTACATTCTTTCCTCTTCACATTATTAATTTCTTTCTTTCTATTGTAATCAATTAGTAGCAGTTAACTCTTTAACACTTCTATATATAATCTATAACTTATCTTCAATCATCAAATAATGTTTCTATCAAGTATTCCATAAGTACAAAATATGTAAATCTCATATTCTTACTTTCATTACTTAATCAATTCTTAAATACACCTCTTTGTTTTCTTTATCTTACTCTTCAAACTATTTAAAATCATCAATGATTCATCAATATATCATTCTTCTTACCTTGCTTCGTAAATTATCTTATTTCTTTATGAATAATGTGAAATCTACTAATCACTTGTAATCATCTTTTTTCTCTTCTCTAACCTTACAGTTATTTCAAATATCCAATTACATTTATCCATACATTCCTCAAGTTTTCTCCACATCTAAGTTTCATCATTTAATGGATTGATTTCATTTCAAACTTATAAGTAATCTTTCATCAATTATAACTGTTTCCAAGATGTATTCAATAATTCACTGCTAATTCCACCCATAAACCCTACTTTGTGAAGGTATAAGAAGGTAGGAATATGCATGAGCAAATGCATGACCGTGCAAGTGATCATGCACATCACTGCTTGAATTATTTTTAAAATTTTGAAGAATAGAAGTATACATAGCCAGATGCATGACCATGCGAATGGTCATACACGTCTCTGCTGCAATCTCCTTTCAAAGTTTTAAGGACACAAGTATTTGCATGACCACGTGAATGATCATGTAACACCCCGATACCCCATATAAATACTGTACATATACCAGGTACACATACAATATGTATATAGAGTATAAGAATGTCACTTTTCATCCCCATTATAACTCTTTACTTTAATTTTTAAAACCATAATACATTTAAATCATATGAAAGTATTTACAAAATGGTTATTCTTATCATGGTAATACATAAATATAAGTTACATTGTTTCTTCCAAAGATTCATTTATACAAATGAATACATTCTTATGAAAATACAGTATAATTACATGCATGCACCACCATCTAGTTGGTCTCGAACTATACTTGTCCTCGTTATGACATAGTAGCTTATCTCCAGCTTCATCACCTATATACCTGCGCGATTAAGATAACCGCGCTAAGCTCGAAAGCTTAGTAGTACAAGTAACCATTAAAATATACAATATAAAGGAAACATACCTCATATGTTTAGTCTCATGTTTTAACATTTTCTTACTCTGTTTTCCCCTTTTTCAATGCATTCTTCATATAATCCTATTAACCTTATAGAGGATATACATATACACATATAACATAACCATCAAACATAATTCAATAAATTGATAGAACCTTCATCTTATGATACTTACCAATTTCACCTCATACATATCATATATATCATTTTATACTTTATAATCGCATATTGCATATAACTTCACAAACCATATCTCCTTTCAATAATTCATGTATGTTATATAATCATATTACTAACCACAATTCATCATTCACAACTCACATTTCCAACAAAGGCAACATAGATCCCATTACTCATTTATTTCAACTTGTATATACATCACATTAACAACAAAGACAGACTCGGGCCCAAAAGACACTAATATGTCATTCAAAGTTCAGAGTTAATGCTTTGGTTTTGTTATCACATTTATCAATATCATATACCCAACTAGGCTTCAAGGATTAAGTTCAACCAAGCTTCAAGGGGAGCAAAGCATGCTAAGCTTCTACCCAACTTGGCTTCAAGAACTAACCCAACCTAGCTTCAAGGGTGGTAACATCTCAATTAGGCTTCAAGGATTCAATCCAACCTAACTTCAAGAGATTGTTACACTTATTAGGCATGCCACCAACAACAAAACTCTGAAAATGAATAACACATTAGCCACACAATTCATTTATTATTTCATTATCAATTTCATTCTCATTCTCATCATCATTTACATCATCATAGCCAACCACAATGGCATCATTTAGGCAAAACATGCCTCATTTATCTCATTCTCAATATCATAGCCAACCACAATGGCTTTATACATCATCACCTCTCAATTTACATTTCATATTCCATCACAATATCACATTTCATAGTTCACCACAATATCACATTATCACATTTCATAGTTCACCACAATATCACATTATCACATTTCATAGTTCACCACATTATCACATTATCACATTTCATAGTTCATCACAATATCACATTATCACATTTCATAGTTCACCACAATATCACATTATCACATTTCATAGTTCATCACAATATCACATTATCACATTTCATAGTTCATCTTTGATATTTATATACATAATCATTCATTACTCAAGTATGCACAATCAATTGCATTACCATATAAATTGGAATACACATCATACAAATCATATCCTCACATCTTTCACATTTCATAACATATATATATTGAATGCCTTCACATCTTATATGTATTAATGTATTATCATATCTCTTATCTTTTCATTGCATATACAATATTAATATTTATTTTAACAATATACTTATATGCAATCCAATAGGGTTTTGTACTTACCTCTAAAGAACTCACTCCCATATAACTTCTCTTCCATAGATCTTTCAATACTTGGATTAGGGGCAATTCCATCTCTTAAAACCTAATCCAAAAGTAATCATACACACTCACTTAGAAATACACATGAGATAATACAAATAAGAATCAATTAGGGCAAACTCAACACATGACACGCTCATCAACACGGGCGTGTCCCTGATCGTGCCCTAACTCCACAACACAGAAACATTGACACGCTCATAACCACGGGCGTGTCACTGGGCGTGTAATACATTCTGTATCTCAAAAACATCAACACGTCCAATCAACAAGAGCGTGCTCATGGCCGTGTCAATTCTCCAAACTCACAGTAGCTATGACACGCTCAATAACACAGACGTGTTACTGGTCGTGTCAATTCTACTGCCACACAGAACTTATGACACGCTCAATAACATGGGCGTGTCACTGCTCGTGCTACCAACTCCAGAAAACAGAACCAACGACACGCCTAACAAACTGGCCGTGTCTCTGGGCGTGTCCGACTAAAAACCCAGATTCCGGTCAACACACAACAACATCCAACAATACCCATCTTTTTATCATTACTCACTTCAAACAATCTTCATCAAACACACCCAAAAACCATAACAAACTTACCAAAACATCAACAACACTCAAAACACACACCAATCATCATTATAAACATCATTCATATACCAATTTATCAAATCCCCAAATTTCATTAAACTCAACCCTTATTCAACAATTCATCATCATCTTCACAAATAATCATATTATCATCATCCAATTACCAAATCAACACATATATATACTTAAATCTTTCAATATCATCATCATCACACATCAACCATACCAAACCCAACTCAAACAATGAAAATCAATTTAAAGAAATAAATACTTACTTGAATCCTTTATCAAATCTTCATCTCTATCATCAAATCTCTTGAATTCCTTAAGAAATTTGGTAAGAAAATCACATCTTTCTCTCTTTCTCTCTCTCTCTCTCTCTCTCTCTCTCTCGGCCAAGAAGAACGAAGAAGACGAAGAAGGAGTAGAAGGAAGAAGAAGTTTCTACTTCTTTCCTTTGTCCTTATCCATATATATATATATATAATAATAATAATAATAATAACAACAATAACAATAACAATAGTAATAATAATAATAATACTTTAAATCTCCACCACATATTCTTTCTTTGATTTTCTTCTTCTCTTTTCTTTTTGTCTTTATTATTATTATTATTATTATTTAGTTATACAAATATATATACAACTCACTTATCCTTCACCATTATATATATCCCATGTATATGTGATGTATATGTATATGTCTTACATATATTATCCTTATATTTCACATATACACATATACATTAATTCCAAATACAACAACAATAACTCCAAAACTCTTAGGGTCTATTCCGGGATATTACAGATCATGTGTCTCACTGTAGAGATTTCTTCTCAAAGTTTGAAGAATAAAAATATGCTCAAGCATATGCATGACCATGCAAATGATCATGCGTATTTCTGCTAGAATTTCTTTTCAAAATTTTAAGGAACAAAAATATACACAGGCATATGCATGATCATGCAAATGATCATGCATACTACTGCATGAATATTTTTTTATGATTTAATCAATAAGTTATCAATAATTCAACTCGTAAATGATTCAATGACATATTTAAAAATTATTTTTAGTTAATAATCAATAAATACACATTTACATATTGCAAGAATAACTTTACTATCATAGAAGTAAAATTTTATACTCATATTTTTCATAATTATTCTATACACAATATCTTTCACAAGTAATGGTGTTTTATTAATTCACAAATCTCTTTTCATAATAAAAATTAAGATTAATTCAACAAATAGCAAAATAAGTATTATACAATCACTAACATCTTTAAAAATACTCTTCCATCACTTTTCATTTCAATCTTTTATCTTGATGATGTTTTTCTCGATAAATCAAGCTTAAATTAACTAAAATCCATCAAAACTTGGTTTTTCTATCAATTCTCCATGATTTCTATAGTGAGAAATGGAAGAAGAAGAAAAAGAGATGAAGATGGAGGTGGAGATAATGAGTATGACGTTTTAGAAGGCAATAGAAGACACTAGAAATTTTTAAATAGGCTTTAGAATTTTTATCCAATACACTCACTTATACAATAGTTTCGGTGTACTCACTCTCTTTAATTCACTATTATTCCAATTTTTAACCCGAAATATTGTAAAAATAATTACATTAGCTACTTTAAAACCCCATTATCCATATTTCACATTTAAATTACAGCTCGAGTTCATTTCGGGGCTATAAGTGTATTTTCGTAATTTCTTACCTTTTTGAAATCTTTTTCTAGAAATACATATTATCCATACTCGGATTTAATGTTACTCTTTTTCGGTCTTAGTCAACCTTATTACTATCAGTTCCAAATACTCAAGCTATACATAATATCATAATCAATCCAATTTGCACTCATATATCCACTTAATGCAGAAAATCAATACTTAAAATTTTTAGGGAGTTTCTGTAATATCCCAAATAATATCCCAAAATTTTGAAAATTAATTAAATAATTTAAAGGTATATATTTAATTAAGTGAAAAGATAAGAAAAAGGAAGTGTGTATATGATGTATATATGTAGATATATATAATATATACAAGTCAACATGTAATAAGGTCAAATGATATTTTATTTATTAAAATAAGATATTTATATTAATGGATAGTGGAAGAGAATTTTTGAGATTAATTAGTATTATAATAATATATTCCTTGGTGGAGATTAAAAGAGGAAAAAGTGGGGATTTGTGTGGTTAAAAGTGAAGTAGTTGTTTTGATGTTTATCTTCTTCTTCTTCCTTCTCCTTTGAGGCCGACCACCACCATCATCAAAAGGGAAAGAGATTTTGCTTCTTGCTAACTTAAATAATTGAGAGATTTCAAGTGTTCAAGTTGGAGCTTTAAGGATTTTCTCCATATTTGGTAAGTTTTCAACTTTTTTTCTTGATTTTCTATGAAAGCTTGTATGTGTGAAGTGGATGTTTGATGTAGTTGTGTTAATGGTTGATTTTGGTATGTTTGAAGTTCTTTTGTCTAGTTAGCTATGAATTTGGGATTGGATTGAAAAAAAAAATGTTAAGTTTGGTGAAGAGAATAAGAGTTTTGGAATTGTGTAACTTTTGAGTTGTGAAGTATGGTTGTATTTGTGTATTTTGCTTCAAATTGAGTTGTTTGAAGTTTATACAAGTATCATGTGGTATTATGGTGGAATTGGTTGAATTTGTATGGAGTTGGAAAGTTAATGAAAGATGATAGTTGGATGTGACATTTTTGTGTCGATATCAAGTTTTTGGCCTTACACGCCCGGTGGCACGATCATGTCTTTGGGCTTGTCGATGGTTCTATTTTTGGTGTTGGTGACACGATCAGTGACACGCCCATGTCACTGAGCGTGTCATAGTTTCTGTGTTGTTGTAGTATTGGCAAGAGCAGTGACACGCCCATGTCACTGAGCGTGTCATAGCTATTGTGTTAGAGGAGAATTGACACGACCAGTGACACGCCCATGTCACTGAGCGTGTCTTAGCTACTGTATTGTTATAGTATTTACATGTGCAGTGACACGCCCATGTTACTGAGCGTGTCAAAGCTTCTGTGTTGTAAGTGTAGGGCATGGTCATGGACACGCCCGTGTTGTTGAGCGTGTCATATGTAGAGTTTGCCCTAGATGATTCTTTTCCTTATTTTCCTTTGTGGATCACTTAGTGATTATTTATAATCAAATTTGGTTTAGGTTTGGAAGAGACTTGAGTTACTCCAATCCAAGTGTTGAGGGATATCTTGGAAGAGAAGGTTGAAGTGGTGTTTGTTGCTTTTAGAGGTAAGTAAAAACTTTGAATAATTGTCAACATTTACATGACATTGGGACTTAACATATTTGGTTGAAAAATGTGTTAAGTTCCCTACTACATGATTGGTACATGAATAATATGCTATGATTTGTATAATGTCACCAATGTATTATATATAATGTGGACTTGGTGCAAAATATGATAATGATCTAGATGTATGGATAATGCAAATTGTTTTGTGTACATTAAAGATGGTATGTAAAGTCATTGATAATGACTATATTGATATAAGTGAAATATTTGAGGATTTGTGCCTAATGTGATCATGATAAAATGAGAAAGGATTTGATAATGAAATGAGATATATGGAAACATGATACAATGAATTGATATTGGTATAAATGAGAGTTAAGAATAAATTGTGTGCCTAGTATGTTATTCAATTTTCAGAGTTCTGGGTTTGACGGCATGCCTATGAATTGCCTACGGGCTAGACGCTGGGCGTCATTGTGAAAATATTTTTGAGGTGAAATGACCGAGTCGTAAGCCTCAAAAATAAATCCTTAGGCTGGGTGAAATGACCGGGTCGTAAACTCAGACCTAATTGGATTAATCCATGGATATATTGCCTACAGGGCTAGACACAAGATGTCATTATAGACCAAAGCAGTAACTCTGAAATTTGAATAACATATTAGATCATTTTTGGGCCCATGCTTGTCTTTGATTTATGTAAATTATGAATTGTGGATTAGTTGAGTAATATAATGAGATATAATGTTATAAAATATGATATCCTTATGTATTGTTTCTAGTTCTTGAAAGTTTGACATTGGCATTGCATTTGAACTATATTGTTATCAAAGTTTGTGCCACTAAGCTTTTGGCTTAGCGCGATTGTGGTTCATCGTGCAGGTGACAGGGTAGATCCGGTTGAGTCGGAGAGTTCAACTAGACCGAGTCAAGTCTAGGCTTGAGATTATGAGTGCAGTGTTGATTGTGGACATCAAGATAAGAGACAAACTGCCAGCATGTATATATTTCATATTTTTGTACATATTGATTTTGATGTATATAAATATGTATATTCCGCAAACTATCAAAAATATTTTGGATTAATCTTTGGTAATGAAATAATATATATGTTTTAACAAGTAATATTTCAACTATTATTTATATGATATTAGCTGAATGTTTTAAGTTTATACAGATTTTATAAGTGATGATTGAATTGTTTAAAAGGGGTTTTGACATTCTTGTATTCTTTATACGTATATTACATACGTGGGGAGTATGTAGTGTATGTATATTGAGTATAAGGGTGTTATATTTATTTTGATAACAGAGCCTAGGTTTGAGGTTCTCAACCTAGGTGAGTTGTAAGAAAAAGAAAATTGAGATTTTAAAATATGGTTTTTAAATAAGATACATGCATTGGCACTGGTAGTTTTTGATCTCTGATGTAGCAATTTCTGCTGTGTTTGCAGATATAGGTAGTTATGGCGTCTCAAATGTTAGTGTATGTGCCCTAGGCCATTTATTTGGATCTTTATGTTATACATTCATTATTAATAAATGAGGTTTTATTATCATTATTGTTTGTTTGCATGTTACACAATTTTGATATTTGTCCCTGGTTTATTATTGTTATAGAGATAAAAAAAAATAATTCTTAACCAGTATGAACATTGATTTGATAATCATTAGATGGTTATGTGTATAGTGATACAAATCAATTTCATAGATACTTGTTAGAGAACAATGTATTGGATAGACCCATCATGAGATTACTACATGGGTTAGTGTCATAAGTAAATCTCATGATAGTTATGTATTAATTCTTTGACTTGAGATTATCATAGTTTCCAATATAAGGACTATTATATTTTGACATGATCAAACATTATCCGTAACTGGATAGTAATAAAGGTTATGTTCATATATGATAGAAATTATGTAGAGGATAATGAACAATCAAGATAGAATTTGTCCCTCTCTTTGAGAGAGATATCTTTTGGGCCCCTCGATAAGTGAGACTGTGAAATGCATGGCCGTGCTCAAATGAATTGATAGTGTGATCAATTTCATTTGTTTTTATCAGTCTACTTGGAGATCGAGTAATCATAAGTTTGGACAATATAAGTATGACGTTGACCATGACTTATGTTCAAGCTAGATATCGTGTGACAAAGGGATTAATGCATATACTATTATTAGGCAAATTGGACATTCGTTATATTAATTGGGTAGTTGTAACGCCTTGCTAGAGGCCAATTATGACTTGTTGATTTAATAGAGATTAAATTGACTGCCAATTAATATGGGCCTATCGGGTCACACACAAGAATGCGTTTTGGGCTGGATATAATATTAATAATATTAATATTAGATATTAATATTTATTATTATTATTATTTTCATTTATATATATATATTATTAGATAATATATTCAGAATCCTAATTAGACTTGGATTCTGAATTTGACTTTCCGTATCCAATTTTGAATTGGATTCTGGAGTGATTATATTCACTCCAGACGTTAAGTCTTCTCAGAGGTAACAATAAAAAACAAAGAGGAACGAAAAAGGTAACCCTAATACGTTTTTAGAGAAAACATTTTTCCAGCCTTCGCCGTTGCAGAGAGCTAGCACTCCAAACGGTAGCATTCGTGTGGATACGCGATAGAGGGTGTTTCGCGATCGAGGCATCTCTTCAAAACTGTGATTTCGAATCATCAACAGGTTAGTTCTTTGAACACTTTTGTCGAATTAAACGAACAGCATGGATCCTGGTGGGAAATCAGAGATCAAATATTTTTCCGTTGCGTGTTTTTGTTTGCAGTGATCTCTATGATTTCCTAACAGTGGTATCAGAGCCACTTGTTGTTTTCGTTTAAGTCGAAAATGCCATGTTGATATGATTATGGTGATATATATTGTTTACGTATGGCATGTTAACTATAAAACTCTAATTCGTTTTTCATATGATGAGAAAGGATTGGTTTTTGGTTTCGTTTCTGTAAAACCCTAATTCGTTTTTCATATGATGAGAAAGGATTGGTGTTTTTAATTTCGTTTTCATGAGATGATCACGTATATATGATTGGTTGATTAAAATGATTTTCATATGATGAAAACGATTAAGTTTATATGTGATATAAACATTTGGTAATGATTCTGTAATGGGTTGTACATATTCGAGATAAAACGAATTAGTATGGGTTGTAGCGGGACCGCCGTATGTTCGCGCCCATAGTTCGTTACCGCGACATTAAGAATGTCAATATATTTGTTTCTATTTAACATGTTGGTGATGAATATGTTATGTTTGTTTGATGTCTTGGCATGGTGCATAGCATGGCCTTATGACCTATGTGATTGGTTTATTCATATCTTTATTTTGGGTAAATACGGCCTGTGTGTCGTTTATTTTGTTGTAATTTATTTTACTAGTAGTTAGATTTTCTTTTATTGTAATATATGAAGATTCAAGCTACAATGTTTGTGATGGAGATTCATACCAAGGAGAAGATGGTTCCATGGTGATCGAAGCACAAGCTCAAGTTTTGAAGATATGTAATATTGCAAGTGTTGTAATAGATAGGTTTTTCACCTAGGGTTGCCTTTATGATCTTCATTTGGTCTCTTGAAGATCATATTTAGTTTGGCCATGCTATGTCACGTTTACATATTTTGTCATTTGGTATATGATGCTTATGTGATAAATTATATATATGCATATAGGATGCTAAAATATAATGATATGTAATGCAAGACATGATAATAATTTAGTTGAACCCTCATTAATAATTTAAGTCTAAATGCCATCCACGTTTTGAACACCTATCAAAACTAAGATTGTATTAAAGTAGGTATTGCCAAAGCAATATGCTTTAAACATTCCTAGCTAAGTAGGATGAGTAATAGTGCTACTCATATGTTTTAAAATTGGTTAGACTTAATTAGGCTATCAAAATGGTTTTGGGCCTAAGGCATTAGATGGAATTCAACATGCTATGACATATGATGTCAATATTCCATAATTACTAAGAGTTACATGAGATGTAATTGGTAAAGATGTTACCTACCTAAATAACTTGATTTTAAGCGTCACGCCAAAGCTGAGTTTAGAATTAAGTGAAATACGGATCTTAGCCTACTAAAATATTTCTTTAGAGGGTTATATTTTTTAGTAGGAGTTTAAATAATTTTAACCTCATTATTAATTAAAATTTGACTTTGCATATTTATCAACAGATGGCTGCTAATAACAATTCCACCTTATCACTGCGATCTATCCTTGAGAAGGAAAAACATAAAGAATGTGGGACTAATTTTGTTGACTGGTTTAGGAACCTGAGAATTGTTCTCAAACAAGAGAAAAAGTCCTACGTGCTTGATGAAGCTATCCCTGACCCACCTCCTGCCGATGCTTCTAATGCTGCTAAGAGTAAGCATAAGAAGCATGTGGATGATTCCAATGACATAGGATGTCTTATGTTGGCTACTATGTGTCCAGGACTTCAGAAGGATCTGGAACACTTAGAGGCTTATGAGATGAGTGTGCATCTCAAACAAGCTTTCCAACAACAGGCTAGGCAAAATAGGTTTAACACCGCTGTTGCATTATTTGACTGCAAAATGTCTGAAGGTGAATCTGTTAGTGCTCATGTTTTGAAGATGAAAGGCTATCTAGATCACCTTGCTAGACTTGGATATCCCCTGAGTTTAGAACTCTCCACGGATTTGATCCTACATTCATTGCCTAGCAGTTTCTCACAGTTTGTCATGAACTATAACATGAATGACATGGAGAAATCCATTCCTGAGCTACATGGTATGCTCAAAACTGCTGAGGGGAATATCAAAAAGCCTACCCAAATATTGAATGTCAATATTATACAAATGAAAAAGAAAGCCAAAGATACTAAAGGCAAGGGTAAGGCAAAAGGTGCTAAAGGGTCCAAGGGACAAGCTAAACCAAAACCTGTACCTAAGGCTAAAGTTCCTAAGGAAGGGACTTGTTTCCATTGCAACAAGCCTGGGCATTGGAAGAGAAATTGTCAACTCTATTTGGATGAGTTAAAGAAGTTGAAGGGTAGTGCGACTACATCTTCAGGTATTTATGTTATAGAAATTAATTTATCTATTCCTTCTTCCTGGGTATTAGATACCGGATGTGGATCTCATATTTGTACAAATATGCAGGGACTCAAAAGGAGTAGGATGCTGAAGAAGGGCGAAGTGGACCTACGTGTTGGCAATAGAGCAAGAGTTGCTGCTATAGCTGTAGGAACTTATGAGCTTGTTATGCCCAATGGGTTTTTGTTAATTTTGAACAATTGCTTTTATGTTCCTACTATGAGTAGGAATCTTATTTCAGTATCTGTTTTGGATGATGAAGGTTATTCATTTTTTATTAAGAATAAGAAATGTTCTATTTTTGATAAAAATGATCTGCTTTATGGTATTGCAAATTCTTATAATGGCCTTTATATCCTTAATCTTGATGATTCTAATGGTAATTATATCTATAACATAACTTCTAAGAGAACTAAGCCAAATGAGTTAAACCCTACTTATTTATGGCATTGTCGCCTTAGCCATATAAATGAGAAACGCATTTCTAAGCTCCATCAAGATGGATTATTAGATTCATTTGATTTTGAATCATTTGAAACATGTGAGTCTTGTTTGCTTGGTAAGATGACAAAGGATCCTTTTACTGGTCATAGTGAAAGGGCTAATGATTTATTGGGCTTGATACATACAGATGTATGTGGTCCTTTTAGCATTAGTGCCAGAGGAGGATTTCGATACTTCATTACTTTTACTGATGATTTCAGTAGGTATGGCTATGTCTACCTAATGAAACATAAGCATGAGTCTTTTGAAATTTTTAGAACTTTTCAAAATGAAGTACAAAATCAACTTGGTAAAACAATTAAACTACTTCGATCAGATCGAGGTGGTGAATATTTGAGCCAAGAGTTTGATGATCATCTAAGGGATTGTGGAATTGTTTCACAACTGACTCCTCCAGGAACTCCACAGTGGAATGGAGTTTCTGAAAGGAGAAATCGAACTCTATTAGATATGGTTCGATCAATGATGAGTCAAGCGGATCTTCCTTTATCTTTTTGGGGTTATGCCTTAGAGACAGCTGCATTCATTCTGAACCGTGTACCATCTAAGGCGGTTGAAAAGACACCATATGAGATATGGACAGGTAAGACACCTAGTTTGTCTTTTCTTAAGATTTGGGGTTGTGAAGCTTATGTGAAAAGACCAGTTTCAGATAAGTTAGCTCCAAAGTCTATCAAATGTAATTTTGTGGGGTATCCTAAGGAAACTAAAGGATACTATTTCTATACTCCTTCAGAGAACAAAGTGTTTGTTGCTCGAAATGGGATCTTTTTGGAAAGGGAATTTCTTTCTAAGAGAACTAGTGGGAGTATAGTAGAACTTGAGGAAACTCAAGTACCACAAGAAATCATTGAGCCGTCTATAGAGCCTATTTCAGAACCACAAATAGTTGTGGAGTCTGAAGATGTAACACAAATCCCTCGCAGGTCTGATAGGACACGTCGTCATCCAGAGAGATATGGATTTCTTGTGACTGATGATAGTGAAGTAATGCTCATAGATCAAGATGAGCCTACTACCTATCAAGAAGCTGTGTCAGGTCCAGATTCAGACAAATGGCTTGGAGCCATGAAATCTGAGATGCAATCTATGTTTGACAACCAAGTTTGGTCTTTAATTGATCCTCCAGAGGGTATTAAGACTATTGGTTGCAAATGAGTTTTCAAGAAGAAAACTGACATGGATGGGAATGTGCAGACCTATAAAGCAAGGCTTGTTGCAAAAGGTTTCAAGCAAACTCATGGTATAGACTATGATGAAACCTTTTCACCAGTTGCTATGCTTAAGTCTGTTAGAATTCTCATTGCCATTGCAGCATACTATGATTATGAGATATGGCAAATGGATGTCAAAACCGCTTTCCTTAATGGAAACTTGCTTGAGGATGTGTATATGACACAACCTGAGGGTTTTGTAAATCCTGAGAATTCTACAAAGGTTTGCAAGCTTCAAAAATCCATTTATGGATTGAAGCAAGCATCTCGAAGCTGGAATCTTCGTTTTGATGAAACAGTTAAGAACTTTGGTTTCATCAAGAATGAAGATGAACCTTGTGTCTACAAGATGGTTAGTGGGAGTGCAGTAGTGTTTTTAGTCTTATATGTGGATGACATATTACTCATTGGGAATGATATCCCTACCTTGCAAAAGGTTAAGACTTGGTTAGGGAATTCTTTCTCAATGAAAGACTTAGGTGAGGCTGCCTATATCCTTGGTATAAAGATCTATAGAGATAGATTTAGAAGGATAATTGGCCTGAGTCAAAGTACATACATAGATAAAGTGTTGAAGAGGTTCAACATGCAAGATTCCAAAAAGGGATTCTTGCCTATGTCTCATGGCATTCATCTCAGCAAGAGTCAATGTCCTATGACATCTGATGAGCGAGATCGAATGAATAAGATTCCTTATGCTTCTGCTATAGGATCTATTATGTATGCCATGCTATGTACTAGACCAGATGTCTCATATCCATTAAGCGCAACTAGTAGATTTCAAGCTGATCCTGGTGAAGGTCACTGGACAGCTGTCAAGAATATTCTTAAGTACCTTCGAAGGACTAAAGATGTATTCTTGGTTTATGGAGGTTTGGAAGATGAGCTAGTTGTAAATGGTTACACAGATGCTAGTTTCCAAACTGACATAGATGATTTTAGATCGCAGTCAGGTTTTACATTCACATTGAATGGTGGAGCTGTTAGTTGGAAGAGCTCAAAACAAAGCACTGTGGCTGATTCTACAACAGAGGCTGAGTATATAGCAGCATCAGATGCAGCTAAGGAAGCAGTCTGGTTGAAGAAATTCATCACTGAGCTAGGAGTGGTGCCTAGCATTGCAAATCCTGTGGACATTTATTGTGACAACAATGGTGCCATAGCACAGGCAAAAGAGCCTAGATCTCATCAAAGGTCTAAGCATATACTCAGGCGTTTTCACCTCATTCGAGACATTATCGATAGAGGAGATATCAAGATATGCAAAGTTGACACAAATGATAACATAGCAGATCCATTAACAAAGCCTCTCTCACGGGTCAAGCATGATCAGCACACTAGATCTATGGGTCTTAGAAATTTGTAGGCCTAGTGCAAGTGGGAGATTGTTAGTGTATGTGCCCTAGGCCATTTATTTGGATCTTTATGTTATACATTCATTATTAATAAATGAGGTTTTATTATCATTATTGTTTGTTTGCATGTTACACAATTTTGATATTTGTCCCTGGTTTATTATTGTTATAGAGATAAAAAAAAAATAATTCTTAACCAGTATGAACATTGATTTGATAATCATTAGATGGTTATGTGTATAGTGATACAAATCAATTTCATAGATACTTGTTAGAGAACAATGTATTGGATAGACCCATCATGAGATTACTACATGGGTTAGTGTCATAAGTAAATCTCATGATAGTTATGTATTAATTCTTTGACTTGAGATTGTCATAGTTTCCAATATAAGGACTATTATATTTTGACATGATCAAACATTATCCGTAACTGGATAGTAATAAAGGTTATGTTCATATATGATAGAAATTATGTAGAGGATAATGAACAATCAAGATAGAATTTGTCCCTCTCTTTGAGAGAGATATCTTTTGGGCCCCTCGATAAGTGAGACTGTGAAATGCATGGCCGTGCTCAAATGAATTGATAGTGTGATCAATTTCATTTGTTTTTATCAGTCTACTTGGAGATCGAGTAATCATAAGTTTGGACAATATAAGTATGACGTTGACCATGACTTATGTTCAAGCTAGATATCGTGTGACAAAGGGATTAATGCATATACTATTATTAGGCAAATTGGACATTCGTTATATTAATTGGGTAGTTGTAACGCCTTGCTAGAGGCCAATTATGACTTGTTGATTTAATAGAGATTAAATTGACTGCCAATTAATATGGGCCTATCGGGTCACACACAAGAATGCGTTTTGGGCTGGATATAATATTAATAATATTAATATTAGATATTAATATTTATTATTATTATTATTTTCGTTTATATATATATATATATTATTAGATAATATATTCAGAATCCTAATTAGACTTGGATTCTGAATTTGACTTTCCGTATCCAATTTTGAATTGGATTCTGGAGTGATTATATTCACTCCAGACGTTAAGTCTTCTCAGAGGTAACAATAAAAAACAAAGAGGAACGAAAAAGGTAACCCTAATACGTTTTTAGAGAAAACGTTTTTCCAGCCTTCGCCGTTGCAGAGAGCTAGCACTCCAAACGGTAGCATTCGTGTGGATACGCGATAGAGGGTGTTTCGCGATCGAGGCATCTCTTCAAAACTGTGATTTCGAATCATCAACAGGTTAGTTCTTTGAACACTTTTGTCGAATTAAACGAACAGCATGGATCCTGGTGGGAAATCAGAGATCAAATATTTTTCTGCTGCGTGTTTTTGTTTGCAGTGATCTCTATGATTTCCTAACATCAAACACGTCAGTCTGCTGAGGGTAGTGCTGAGAGTGTAGCTCCTGTTGAGGGTAGTGATAGAGCTAGAGTTGAGATAGCTGGAGGGGCACCTACTCCTGTGCCAGAGAGACCAACAGTTGATGAGATTCCGCCTGGCTGGGTACGACATATGGTTGAGTTGTTGAGGCAGGCTCCAGTTCAACAGCCGCCGCCACCGCAGTCGCAGCTGCAAGCACCGATGAGGCAATATGATAAGTTGAGGAAGTTTGGATCTGAGGACTTTATTGGTATTGCTGACCCTGCTGTAGCTGAGCAATGGCTAGATAGAATTCAGAGAGTGTTCATCCAGCTGCAGGCTATCCCAGAAGAAAAGTTTGATTATACTAGATCTCTTTTGCAGAGGGATGCATATGACTGGTGGAAGACGGTTCCTCATGCTTTGGCTGATCCACCAGTCCTAACCTATAATGATGCAAAAATATACTCCGAGGGAGTATAAAGATGCGAAGAAGATAGAGTTTTAAGTTTGAAGCAGGATACCAGAACTGTGTCGAAGTATGAGTAGAGTTCACTCGGTTGAGTCAGTATACTGGCGGGATTATTTCTGATGAGATTGACCGGTGTCGGTGATTTGAGGAGGGGTTGAGACCCTCTATTATGTGCATTATCGCAGGTTCCCAGTATAATAATTTTTCCCAGTTGGTTGCAGTTGTCAGGAGTGTTGAGAGAGCACAAGGTCTTGCAGCAGCTGCTAGAGATGAGGAGACCAGAGTTAGGAGACCTCAGAGTGAGGTAGGATCTTCATCTGTGAAGAAAGGCCGAGTAGGGAGTTTTCTGACGTTCAGTAGGAGTCAGAGGCAGTCTAGTAGGTCAGTACAACAACAGAGGCAGAGATCGAGACCTACAGTTTCTGTGGTTAGTGCTCCAACTCCAGTAGTTTAGAGGTCTGCTCCACCTACTTGTGTTCATTGTGGTAAAGCACACGGAGGTATTTATTGGTGTAGAGGTACTTCGGGAGTGTGTTATGGATGTGGGTCACCAGATCATTTTATCAGAGATTGCCTAGAGCCACCAGAGGATAGGTAGATAGATACTACTGCTTCTTAACCCAGTGTTAGAGGGGGTCGTGGTGGCAGAGGTACTAGTAGAGGAGGTCAGACATGGTTTGGTAATAGAGGAGGCTCTACCATAAGCAGTAGACCAGATGAGGCAGGGCCATCACAGAGGGTTTATGTGATGCAGAGGCAGCCAAATGCTTCAGCTGCTATTGCTGGTACATTTTCTTTATTTGGTACTCCAGTTCTTGCTTTGATAGACCCTGGATTGACTCATTCATATATTAGTGTATCCATCTCACCTGTGACTGATTTGCATTTTGAGTCCTTAGGATTTGATGTTCTGGTGACAAATCCTTTAGGGCATAGTATTGTAGTTAGCAAGGTGCACCGTAATAGTCTGGTTGTGGTGCAGGATGAGGAGTTCCTTGGTGATTTGATTGAGATGCCTTTTAAGGAGTATGATTTAATTTTAGGCATGGATTGGTTATCTAAGCATGGGGCTATGGTAGATTGTTAGCAAAAGTGTATTACCTTGAGAACCTATGATGGTAGAAGTGTGATGGTATTTAGTGAGCAGAGACATCTTGCATCCATGTTTGTTCAACTGTTTCAGCTAGGAGAATGATTCGAAAGGGATGGGAAGCTTATCTTGCTCATGTTATAGATACCAGAGTAGTGGGTTCTCAGCATGACAGTATACCCACAGTTGCTAAGTTTTCAGATGTTTTTCCTAAGGAGTTGCCAGGGGTACCTCCTAAAAGAGAAGTGGAGTTTGGTATTGATTTGTTACCTGGTACCACTCCCATCTCTATTACTCCTTATCGTATGGCACCTGCTGAGTTGAGAGAGCTGAAGATGTAGTTGCAGGAGTTGTTGGATAAATGGTTTGTTTGCCCTAGTGTGTCACCATGGGGAGCACCTATGATGTTTGTGAAGAAGAAGGATGGTACCTTAAGATTGTGCATTGATTACCGGTAGTTGAATAAGGTGACCATTAAGAACAAGTATCCATTGCCTAGGATAGATGATCTCTTTGATCAGTTGAAAGGAGCAGCAATATTCTCCAAGATTGATTTGTGATCAGGATACCATCAATTGAGAGTCAGAGATGAAGATGTACCTAAGACAACTTTTCGCACAAGGTATGGGCATTATGAGTTCTTGGTGATGCCTTTTGGGTTGACGAATGCACCAGCAACATTTATGGATTTGATGAACAGGGTATTAAGACCCTATCTAGATCAATTTGTGGTGGTTTTCATTGATGATATTTTGGTGTATTCACGTAATGAGGAGGATCATGACAAGTATTTGAGGATTATATTGCAGACTTTGAGAGAGAAGCAGTTGTATGCTAAGCTGTCTAAATGTGAATTTTTGCTTGATCAAGTGACTTTTCTCGATCATGTGGTTTCAGTAGAAAGTATTAGAAGTGATCCGAGTAAAGTTGAGGCTATTTTGAATTGAAGTCACCGAAGATTGTGACAGAGATTAGAAGTTTTCTAGGTTTGGCAGGTTATTATCGATGGTTTGTGAAAGGTTATTCTATAATAGCTACCCCACTCACTAGATTACTTCCGAAGGGAGTTAGATTCTTGTGGACAGATCGGTGTCAAATGAACTTTGAACAGTTAAAGGAGATGTTGACTCAAGCTCATGTCCTTACTTTGCCTGTGGAAGGTAAACCATATGTGATTTACAGTGATGCTTCACATAATGGTTTAGGTTGTGTATTGTTGCAGGAGGGTAGAGTCATTGCTTATGCCTTTAGACAGTTGAAGCCGCATGAGCTAAATTACCCGATGCATGATTTGGAGTTAGCAGCTATAGTTTTTGCTTTGAGGATTTGGCGACATTACTTGTATGGGGAGAAGTGTTTCATTTATACGGATAATAAGAGTTTGAAATATCTGGGTGTTTAGAGAGAGTTGAATCTTCAGCAGAGATGATGGTTAGAGTTGATTAAAGACTATGACTACTTAATTGATTATCATCCTGGCAAGGCAAATGTTGTTGCTGATGCCTTGAGTCAGAAGTCTTTGGAAGGTTTGACTGCATATTCGCCCTTGTTACTTGTTGAGTTGAGAGTATTGCATGCCAGATTTGAGTCCTGTGATGATGGTGCATTGATGGCTCAGTTGCAATGGAGGCCAGTGTTATTGGATCAGACTAGGGAGACTTAGTTGGCAGATGAGAAAATTCAGAAAGCTGTATTGGATTGCCAAAAGGGGGAGAGTCAAAACTTTTATGTGAGAAGTGATGGTAGTTTGTGGTACAAACACTAGGTTGTGTGTTCCTAATGATGCAAGTCTGAAAAAGGTAATTTTGGAGGAAGCACATTAGTTAGCTTATGCTATGCACCCTGGGAGTACCAAGATGTATCAGGATTTGAAACAATATTATTGGTGGTTAGGTATGAAGAGGGACATAGCAGAATTTGTATACAGAGTGAAGGCTGAACACCAAGTTCATTTGGGATTACTTCAGCCATTATCGGTGCCAGAGTGAAAATGGGAGCGAGTAACGATGGATTTTGTGACTGGTTTGCCTTTGACTCAGAAGAAGCATGATGCAATCTGGGTGATTGTCGATCGAATGACAAAGACAACTCATTTTCTTCCAGTTTGAATGGATTATTCTCTTGAGAGGTTGGCTGAGCTGTATGTCATTGAGATAGTGAGGTTGAATGGAGTTCCAGTTTCTTTGGTATCAGATCGAGATCCTAGGTTTACTTCGAGGTTTTGGAAGAGTTTATAGGATGCTTTGGGTTCTCGGTTACATTTTAGCATTGCATTCCATCCTCAGGCAGATGGGCAGTCAAAGAGAGTGATACAGATTTTAGAGGACATGTTGAGAAGTTGTGTCATCGATTCCTCTGGAAGTTGGGACAGATTCTTACCACTGATTGAGTTTGCTTATAATAACAGTCATCAATCCAGTATTAGAATGGCACCTTATAAGACATTGTATGGTAGAAGATGCAGGATGCCTCTATGTTGGGATGAGGTTGGAGAAGGTAAGTTGATTTGTCCCGATTTGATTAAGGAAACAGAAGAGAAAGTGAAGATAATTAGGAATTGTCTGAAAGCAGCCTCAGACCGACAGAAATCATATTTGGATTTAAAAAGAAGAGATATAGAGTTCAGTGTGGGAGATAGTATTTTTGAAAGTGTCTCCTTGGAAGAAAATTTTGAGATTTGGCCACAAAGAAAAGTTGAGTCCTCGTTTCATAGGACCTTATGAAGTATTGGAGAGAGTTGGACCAGTGGCCTATAGATTAGCTTTACCGCCTGAATTGTATCAAATTCACAATGTTTTCCATGTCTCTATGCTTCGGAGGTATAGATCATACCCATCTCATATTTTGTCAGTAGAATCAATTGAGGTGAGTTTAGATTTGACTTATGAGGAAAAACCAGTGGCTATTTTGGCACTTGAAATGAAGGAGTTGAGAAATAAGAAAGTGCCACTTGTGAAAGTTCTTTGTAGGAATCATGCTACTGAAGAGGCAACATGGGAGAGTGAGCAGATGATGCAGGATTAGTATCCTCAATTGTTCCAGACTTGAGAGCAGGTAATTTCGAGGATGAAATTTATTTATAGTGGGGGAGAATTGTAATATCCCAAATAATATCCCAAAATTTTAAAAATTAATTAAATGATTTAAAGGTATATATTTAATTAGGTGAAAAGAAAAGAAAAGAAAAAGGAAGTGTGTATATGATGTATATATGTAGATATATACAATATATACAAGTCAACATGTAATAAGGTCAAATGATATTTTATTTATCAAAATAAGATATTTATATTCATGTATAGTGGAAGAGGATTTTTGAGATTAATGAGTATTATAATAATATATTACTTGGTGGAGATTAAAAGAGGAAAAAGTGGGGATTTGTGTGGTTAAAAGTGAAGTAGTTGTTTTGATGTTTATTTTTTTCTTCTTCCTTCTCCTTTGAGGCCGACTATAGACCCTTAATTTTTAACCCAATCCGGTTCAATATGTTTTATTTAGTCCATAATGATTTTTGTTGTCCAATTGGTCCAAAATAATTTTAATTAAATAATTTTTGCCTTATTATCTAATTTTTATTAATAAAAAATAAAAATAAAAAATAAAAATAAAAATAAAAATCGGAGTCAAAAAAATCAGCAGCGAAAAAACAGTCGCACGGGCCCGTGGGCTATTTCGCCCGCAGGAAATTCCTGCGGGCGAAATCACTGTGCTATTTCGCCCGTAGGAAAATCCTGAGGGCGAAATAGCTCGCCCGCAGGAAATTCCTATGGGCGATGCCCCAGCCCGCCCACTGCCGCAGTTTCTTTTCACCATCACACTTTTTCCTACGGCAATTTTTTCGGCAACGCGATTTTTTCCGATGCAAAATTTTCGAAACCTAATTTAATTAGGTTTTGATTTCCTTTTCTTATTTAGATTATTTGCCGTGATTAATTAGGATTATACATAGAAAGACCTCTATAAATAAGGATCAAAGGCAACCAAATTAGAGGAGGAAAATTTTTGGCAGTAGCTTGGAAATTGGAAAACCAAATCAGTGAAGGAAAAGTAATAAATTCAATTCAATTGATTTTTAAAGGAGCAGCATCACGATTTAAGCAATTCAAAGGCAAAAAAAGTTTGTCTTTGGAGCTAGTTTATCCAAGAAGAATTATTTTTGGAGGAATCATCAAAAGAAGGTATGTGTTAATTGATTTTCTTTAATTGTTTTTACACAGTAGCTAAAATTAGGAAATTGTGTTAATCAAAATTAAAAACTTTTGAACTTTAATTTAGTTTTTCTAAAGTTAAAAACATTGATCCGTTGCTTTATTTCCCAAAGAATTTAAAGTTATTAGTTTTATTTCTTCAAAACCCCAAAACCAAAATTTGTTTTCTAAATTTATAAAATCTTAAAACATGTTCTGTTTCTCACAAAAAAACCCTAAAAACACTTTTTCCAATTATATAAATCTTTTCTATTTATAAAAACTTTAATTTGTTTGGTTTATTTTCATAAAATCACATAAAAGTATCAAATTGATTTTTAATCCTAAAAGTTCCATGCATCACCCGTAACCATAAATTCTAAAAACACTAAATCCAAATTCAACTTCTAAACCTAAAATAATAAACTCTAAACCCTTTAAAACCTTAAACCTAACTTTTTCTAAACTTTAATTTTTTAAAACATTAAAAACCATAAAAATACAAATTTTACAACTTTACACAGTAGCTTAAAAACACAATGAATCACCATTTAAAACCACAAATCAAAAGTATTTCAAAGTGTCTAAAACCCTAGTTTCATGATTTCATCATTCAAATATTAATTTAGTTAATCAAAGAGTTTTACCAACCTTTTAAAACATAAAAACCTAATCTATTTTAATTCTATAAAAAGTCACAGTAGCTATAATTGAACTTTTATTTGCTTTATTCAATTCCATACTTGATTATACTTTGATTTATCTCTTATGCTTTAATTTATATTATTTCAATACTTGATTTATTTAATTTATCATGGATGGATGTTTATTTTATATTTTGATTAATAGCTTTGATGAATGATTTATTATGAATGGTTATTTACTTTTATTAATTAATTTAGATTTCCAAAAGTTGTGAGAGGTATGTTTCCACTTGGTGGGTACCTCATTAGTTAAACATTATGTAATTTAATTTGCTTTTCTATTGTAGAACCTATGTAAAGGGCATGTTTCTACCTTTTGGTGGGTGTCCTATTTAGGCATGTGATGTAAGGACATGTTTCCATCCTTGGATGGGTGTCCATTTATTTGCTTTGTTTGGACATTGCTTTGATTTTAATATAATGATGCTTTCTTTTTATTGTGTGTAGTATAGATAATATTGTTATATTTAAGAATTTTATAATATTAAGACCTGTAAAGGAGGCCGGTTCTAATGAACCGGGCGTTGTGGGGGTGCTGGGCCATTTCTCACATTCCCCACACGTACCCAACTTTCCGAACCCATTAGGGGGTTGGGGATTTCTTAAGAATCAAGTCATCCACCCCTTTCTTTTTTCCCGGCCCGTCCGGGTGGCGACTCCATTTTCTTCCGACTTAGGTTCGTGTTCTCTAAGGCCCCGAGCCTAAATAGTGCCGAAGTCGCAAGAACCATTCCACCGGGAGTGGGGCGAAAATCCCTGCTCACAGTGGCGACTCCACTGGGGATAAGAGAAGCTGATTCCGTTGGTCTTTATATTATTCTATTCTTTCTTATAATGATATTATCCATTGCATCATCTTAGATTACATCGTGTGCGTGAGTTAAGATGCCCGTGTTACCCGTGTTATGTTATGTAAGGGATACCATACTTTCACTCAAGGTATGGAGATCAAGCATGGCATAACCACTCATAGCCTCGTACCATTTGGTATATACTTGCTATGGTAACCTAAGCCTTTTTACCCAAAGACTAAAGCTCATGTAATTGGCCTAGTTACTTTCCTTAGGTTTTTACCCCAAATGCATGTTGTTTGACTATGGTTAATTTATCTTAGCTTAAATCATGGCTTATTTGGTTTGTTCTTTTTCTAATATGACCTAAGTATATTGTAAGCTCAAAATAAACTTTTCTTTAAAATCCAAGAGACCAAAACTATTTTCAAAAATTTTCAAGATGGTCTTTGGACATAAGACTTTTTCAAAAAACAAATCAAAAAATTCTTTGGCCTATGGCCCAAATACTAAGCCCAAAATCCATTTTTCTAAAATCTTTTACAATGGGCTTAGAAATAAAATTATTTTCACCCAACCTTTTCTTACAAAGAGCTTGCAAAAATATTTAGGTCAATTATGAAATACCAAAAATCAATTATGGGCCTAGTTTACACTAAGAATAAATTAACCATGGGCTTGTTTTTGGTATGAATTATTAGTTACTTTTTTCAAGTGAGAAATCTATCTATAATAAACCTCTTAATTTAGTTTTAATCCAATATAGCATAAAAGCTACTATAGTAGGTTGAATGGATTAAAACCTAATTAATGGAAATTATCATGGATTGATTTCCATTTTTGAAAATATAACTATTGGTTGAAACGTCCGAGGGAATTATTCAAAAGCAAGATACCCCATGTTGGTATTTTGTTAACCATATACTTAGGAAAAAGGGACTCGCCATTCGTGTGTGGATGTTATAAGGTTGGAAGGAATGTCCTATTTATCCTTATTTGTTGATTGTTTATGCATACATGCATACATTTTCATATCATATCATTGATCCTCTTTGGCTCACAGCCCTGGATTACGATAGTTCAAAAGCTTACAACAATCCGACCTACGCCGGAGATGAAGTATCTAGCAACGACTCAATCGCTTGCTCACCAAAAACAATGGAGCCCGAACAAATTCAAACGACGGTAGATGAAGCCCTCAATGCCAAGATCGAAGAAATAAAAGAGGCCATGGTGTAGACCCTTAATTTTTGACCCAATCCGATCCAACATGCTTTATTTAGTCCACAATGATTTTTGTTGTTTAATTGGTCCAAAATAATTTTAATTAAATAATTTTTACCTTAGTATCTAATTTTTAGTAGTAAAAAATGAAAATAAACAAATAAAAATTAAAATTAAAAATAAAAATCAAAATCGGAGTCGGAAAAAAATCGGCAGCGAAAAGTGGTCGCGTGGGCCCGTCGGGCCAACAGTGGCTCGCCCGCAGGCTCCTGCGGGCTGGCACGCCGCCCGCAGGAATTTCCTGTGGGCTGGCACGCCCACGGGCCCGTCGCCAGAATTTTCGCCAGCGCAAATTTTTCAGCTGCAATTTTTAGAATTCTAATCCAATTAGGTTTTAATTTCTTTTTTTTTATTATTACTTACCTTAATTAATTAGGAATAAACAACCTAAAAACCACTATAAATAAGGACCAATTAAACCAAATCAAGGGGGAAAAACTTTTCATGATAGCTTTAGGTTTTGAAACCAAATCAAGGAAGGAAAGGGAAAACTCAATTCAATTGATATTTATAGCAGCAGTAGCACGAAAAAGGGAGAAGAAAAGAGGCAATCAAAGCTTGTCTTTGGAGCTAGTTCATCCAAGAAGAGTTATTTTTTGGAGAATCAACAAAAGAAGGTATGTTTTAATTCTTTTGATTTATGTTTTACAATAGCCAAATCTATAAAATTTAAATTTTTTAAATAAAAAATCTTAGAGTTTTAATTTAATTTTTCCAAGTTTAGAACATTAAAAACGTGACTTTCTTTTCTAAAAGGACTCAAAATTGTTACTTTTTCTTCTTAAAAACCTTAAAACACTCATTTAACATATTTTTCTACAAAACCAAAATAAAATTCTGTTTCTATTAAAATTTTAAATTAGGTTCTTTTTCACTCAAAAAACCTTAAAAACATCTTTTCTACTTACAAAAACTTTAATCCATGTGTTTAAGTTCATAAAACCTCATAAAATATCAAATTGCTATTTAAAACCCTAAAAATTATCCTTTAGCCGAGACCCAAATTTCAAAGCCTAAAATCCAAAAATCATCTTTTAAACCTAAAATAATGAACCCTAACCCTTTAAAACCTTAAACCCTAACTTTTTCTAAACTTTAAACCCTTTAAAACATAAAAAACATAAAAACATAAAAAATTCAAAAAAGCTACAGTAGCTCAATTTATTATTTAAAATCATGAATTAAAGATATTTCAAAAGTGTCTAAAACTCAAGTTTTTTTTATTTCATCATTCAAATCTTAATCTGTTTAATCAAAGTGTCTTGCCAACCTTTAAAAAACATAAAACCTAATCTATTTTAATTACCTAAAAAGTCATAGTAGCTTAAACTTTAGAATTTCCAAAGCCTTAACACATGAGATAAATAATCCTAAATAGAAATAATAGCTATACTTGAACTTTTATTGGTTTTATTCAATTCCATATTTATTTATACCTTGATTTATTTATTATGCTTTAATTTATTTAATTTTAATACTTGATTTATTTAATTTATCATGGATGGATGTTTATTTTATTGATTTTAAAATACTTTTGATGAATGATTTATATATTATGGATGATTATTTACTTTTATCAATCAATTTAGACTTCCAAAAGTTGTAAGAGGTATGTTTCCACTTGGTGGGTACCTAATTAGTTAAACATCATGTAATTTAATTTTCTTTTCTATTTTAGAAGTTATGTAAAGGGCATGTTTCTACCTTTTGGTGGGTGTCCTACCTAGGCATGTGATGTAAGGACATGTTTCCATCCTTGGATGGGTGTCCATTTATTTTGTTTTGTTTTGTTTGGATATTACTTTGATTTTAATACAAGGATGCTTTCTTTTTATTGTGTGTAGTATGGATAATGTTATTATACTTAAGAATTTTATAATATTAAGGCCTGTAAAGGAGGCCGGTTTCAATGAACCGGGCGTTGTGGGGGTGCTGGGCCATTTCTCACCTTCCCCACACGTACCCAACTTTCCGAACCCATTAAGGGGTTGGGGATTCCTTAGGAATCGAGTCATCCACCTCTTTCTTTTTCCCAGCCCGTCCGGGTGGCGACTCCATTTTCTCCGGACTTAGGTCCCTGTTCTCTAAGGCCCCGAGCCTAAACAGTGCCGAAAATCCTTGCTCACACATGGCCGAGACCATAAAGAATCAATTAGCTGCAATTTTAGGAAACAATGCCGAAGCATCTGCTAGCACCAAGAAAGTCAAAGGGAAGGCTAAAGTTGATGAAGTAGCTTTTGATGATGATAAGGTGATCATTGATGATGATGATTGGGCTCAATACTACCAAGATCTTCAAGACAAAAAGGAGCCAAAGGTCATTGAGAGGGCAACCATTGAAAAGACTGAGACATCCGATGTTGAAAAGATGATTGCTGATTTAGAAAAGAAATTTAAGAAGAAGCTGAAAACCGAAGAGATGTCTGAGATCGACAAACTATTTGAACAAGATGAAGAGGTTCCATACAAGTTCAAGATGCCTTCCTTTGCTAAGTACAATGGCATCGGAAATCCTCATCTTCATGTGAAGCAGTATATCACTGCCATGCAGTCTGTTCGAGCTACTAAGGCTCAAACTCTAAGGTACTTCATGCTCTCATTGGACCCTGTTATCCAAAATTGGTTCAATACCTTAGATGAAGGAACACAAAAGAGTTGGGATTTGCTATACAAGGCCTTCATCCAACAATATGGATATAATGTTGAGTTAGAAGTTACCTTAATGGAAGTGGAGTCCATAAGGCAAAGGCTGAATGAGAATTTTGTGGACTATGTGAAAAGATGGAGAAATAAGGCTGCTTTGCTCAAGAAAAGGCCCGATGAATCTGATCAAATAAGGATGATCGTGAGAGGTGTCTTGCCCAATCTCCATGAAAGGATGTCTCACACCCTTATAAGGGACTTCAAAGATCTTCTCCAAGCTGGTCTACAAATTAAAGAGTGGGAAAGGGAGAAGAATCGCTTTTCAATAAAAAGGAACGAGAAAGGGAGCTATCAACCTGGAAGACAAAGCACACAAAAAGAAGTTGATATTAATGTAACCGGTGAAGGAAATAAAAGACAATTTTCAGATATGGGAAAGCCTCTATCTTGGGTTTTTAGCAAGCTGCAAAAGAAGGGATTGTTACAACCCTTGACTCCTCGTCCTTTGCCTAATCCTCTACCACCTAACTTTGATACTAGTGCATTTTGCCAATTCCATCAAAGGCCTGGACACGAAACGGACAATTGTATGAAGTTGAGGCATGAGATCCAGAATTTAATTGATAATGGTAAGTTGCCTGAGCCGGACAAGCCCAATACCAAAGGTAATCCATTTTCAACGTTCAATAGGGTGCCTCCACTGGCAACCTTCATGGTGGGAAAAGGATTAGAAGAAGATTTTGTTTTATCATCCTTTCAAGATGGGGATATTGAAGATATGAAGGGAAAAGAAGCTTAAATTCAACAAACTTTCCTTAGCTTGAATGTTGCTTTTCAATTTTACTTTCTTTAATATTTTATTGGAACAATCTTGTTTTCCAAATTTAAAATTGCTTGAATAAATTATTTTCATCAAAATTTTTGTTAGTCTTCGTTCATTTTGGTGTTCAACCAATGAGGAATCTAGCTTGATAATTCATAAATTAATGTGTCTAGGCATCATGACTTGAATGACTTTACTAGGTGAGGGAATTGCTCTATAGCATTGAGTTGTGTATGCTTACTTAGAGAGGGTTCCTGCATAATTACATTTGTCTAGGTCCTAGTCAGTCTTAGAATATGCTTAGGCAAACTTTTGAGGCAAAATTGAACTCTACTTATTTAAGGGAGAGATGATCTAGGCATTGTTTGATGAGCCAACAACTAGTATCCACCCTATTAAATGTCAATCCCTAGTTGTCCCTTTTGAGCCTTCATAAAATTTTAGCTTTCTTTTCATTGGCTTACAAACCCTAATAACCTACCCTGAGCTGTTGTGATACTTTTGACAAATCTTATGATCACTAAGGTGAAGAGGCAAGAAGATAAAAAAGGGGAATGCAAAGCCAAGACCATAAGGGTAGTTGATGTTTTCAAGACCATAAGGGTAGTTGAAGTTTTCAAGACCATAAGGGTAGTTGATTTTTTCCTAACATCTCCAATATATCAACATCAACATCAGAGTAACAAATGATTTATCCCTATTAAAAGAAGATTTATGTTATTTCACTTATCCATTATTGGAAGCCCAAGCTAGTACAAACACGACAACTCTTTTAGAGCTAGAACTAAACAAAAAAAAAAAAGAGAAAAGAAGAAAAGAAGAACAAAAGAAAAAAAAACCCAAAATGGTTCAAAAAGCCAACTGAGTTCTCTTTGACCTAAGACAACAAAAGGCTTCCATTTGGTTTATAAGAACGGTTTGACTTGAATTGGTCCAACCCAACCAAAGATTTAATCAAAATTGGAGAAAAAGAGGAAGATCATTCAGTTCTTGAAAGTTCTGTACTTGACAGTCCTACAAGGAAGAAGGACAAAATTATAAAATGCTCAAAGAAAGGGAGGAGTAAGAAAAACAAGGAGGAAATAAAAGGGAGAAGAAGAAAAGAAACAAGTTTGGGAACCAAATTTTTTGCAAGGTGATAAGAGCATTTTTATACTTGTTTTTAGTATGATTTTAATGTGTTTTTAGTTAATGTTTCATTTGATTTTTGTTTAAAGTTTGTTTTAGGTTAAAGTGGAAAAACTCCCTTGGATGGTCAAAACAATGAAGAAAGAGCATGAATCAAGCAAGACATGGCCAAGCCAAATCAAGCTTAGCCGTGTCCCTCAAGAGAATTGCATGATAATAGCTGACACACCCAAGAGACATGGCCAAGCCACTGGCCGTGTCTCACCCAAGGAGCAAAACCAAAGAGACCAAGCAAGAAAGGAAAGAAATGAAGGCAGTAACTGACACACCCAGGTGACACGCCCAAGCCAGTGGCCATATCACATGACACAGCCACAAGCTTGGTCGTGTCCCATCCCATGCAAAGAATAAAGGACAAGCAAGGAAGAAGAAAAATGAAGAAGCAGAAGGTGACACACCCAAGTGACACGGTCAAGCTAGTGGCCGTGTCACATGACATGGCCACAAGCTTGGCCATGTCACTCATTGAGAACAAATAAAAGAAAAGAAAAGCAAGAAGGAAAGAATTGGCAGTGATGGACACGACCAACTAGCTTGGCCGTGTCCCAAAGAAAGATGAGAGACACGGCCAAGCCACTCATGGCTTGGCCGTGTCACCCATTAAAAGTTGAATTTTCTTGCACGGTTGGAGGAACAAGTAGGGGACAACCAATTTGCTTTTTCCAAAAGAAGGATTAAAGAAAGAAAAAGCTTGTCTAAAAGATGGAAAGAAAGATTAAATAAAGAGAATGTGGGAGACAAGGATGAATTGGGTGAGTTGGAAGCATGGCTTGAGCTTTGGAAGGAAATAAAAACAGAAGAAGAGGGAGTTTTGGAGAGGCTTCTGCAGAGGGCTGGAGGTTTGTGCAGGAAATAGAGAACAGAGGCAGAGAAGAGAGGTTTGAGAGGAGGAGGCTTGGGCATACACGGTTTGAGCAAGGAGGGAGTGACACTTTCCTTGTCTCTTCATCTTAATCCTCCATTTCCATCCTCTCCACCATCTGCATCTTCCATTGGCAGTCCTGAAGATTCAAGAAGCTACATTGAAAGGGTTTTTTCTATTTTCTCCTTTTAATTCATTTTAATATTATTGTTGTTGTTGATTGTATTAAGTGTATTGAACATGAACTAAATCATTCTCTATCTAGATATTGAAGAACCCTAGCTTATTTGTATAACTAGATAATTTTAATTCATGGAGTTGTTTTAATCTTATGATGCTTAATGATTTATTTCCAATTGATAATAGCATGCTTATTGATTGGTTGCCATTTTCATATTATTGACTTGAGAAAGCTTGATATGAATTGATTACTCATAAGGGTTGAGGATTGATTGGGGTGCTGGAGATAGACTTACAAGATCCTTTGGTATATAGTTCCTTATTCTTAATGCAAGATCTATTTAATTGTGTTTGAGAAGAGATTCCGGCACTCTACTTAGTGATTAGGGATTAATTCACTCGAGAAAGCTTTTAGTCTAGGTTAGAGAAATGCCAATTCAACTCTATTATGTGATGTAATTGTGGCTAGGGGGATTCAATATCTGGATAGTATTATTATTATCAAACCTTTTACACAACACACAATTTATCTATGCTTACATTTATTTAAGTTAGTTGTCTTTAATTATAAAACATCACAAAAATATCAATTTGCTAAACAACAGTTAAGATTTGCACTAGTGCTTGGCATTGTCCTCAGTGGAACGATAACTCACTCACTACTTTATTACTTGGACGACCCGTGCACCTGCGATATTGCTATAGCACTAGGAGCGACGCACCAAGTTTTTTGGCGCCGCTGCCGGGGACAATGGTTTCAATACTAGTAATATAATTAAGACTGTTGATTTAGTTTTATTTTTTTTATCAAGAATGTTTGTGTATTTTCTGTGAATTGTTTGTGTGTTTTTCTTTGAATTGTTTGTTTGTTTTCTGTAAATTTATTTGTTTATTGTGTTTGAATTTGTTTGTTTGTTTGTTTTTGTTTAAATTGCTGAGTGCCTTTTGTAAATATGCAGTTTTCAAGGCACGGGGGAGTTTATGATAGGGACTATAATTCTAACATGGTATGTGCAGCATGTGGCAATGCAGGACATAGTGCCAATACATGTTCATTTGATTTCGAACGATACCAAGATTGGCACGAGGAAGAATATGGCCACAAAAGTTTCCATCAAATGGGTGGTAATGACCCATATTCCAATTTTTACAATCCAAGTTGGGAAAGCCACCCAAAATTTTCTTGGGAAAATCAGCAATACATTCCACCTCAACAATTTTTTCAGCCTTACTAAAGAAGTTCTTACTTTCAAGAATAATTTTCAAACCAAGACCACCTTAAGGAATCCACATTGGAGGATAAGTTAAATGCCTATATTCAAAAACTCACGATGAATCAAGATTACCTTGAGGAACCCACTTTGGAGGAAAGATTGAATGCCTTCATTCAACATAACGAGAAATTTCAAGCTCAATGCGAGCAATACATAGTGGAAGATAAGTTGAGGTTTGAATCTTTACAAGAAACACATATGAGGTTGGACGCTCTAACTAGGCAGCTGGCACATCAACCCCAAGCATACCAAAAGGAGGAGTCTCCTAGCCAATTGGAGCAAATTGAGGTAATCATAAATATAAGGAATGAACAGGTAATATATAACAATTTTTGTGATTTCTTTGATGCAGGGACTAATCAGGAAGACAATGGCGAGGAGATACAATCCAACATGGAGGAGCCAAACCAATCAAAGGAGGAGGAAAATTTGGAGGCATCAACCTCACCCAAGTTGCATGAAACTTCTGATCCTTATAGGCCATTAGATCCACTTCCAAATAATTTGAAGGATGAGAAGCAATGTATGCAACTTTTTGACATCTATGACATGCACTCCCAAGGAGATAATGAAAACAAGCTTGAGATGGGTATGCCCTTAGAAGAAGAGCATGACATACCCAATTTAGAACTTGAGGAGTGTAAACTAATTTTAGATGTTGAGGTTGTTGAGAGGGGACTTGACATTATTCAAATAGATGAGAAAGTGATTTAACCGACCTTGGTTGAATTTCAAGAGTCCCGAAAAGTCATCCCTTCTACTTTTGGTAGTAAAGAAGAGCAGAAATCTGATATGCCCATGTTACACAAAGACAAAGATTATTACCAAGTTCCAATAGTACTGGAGGATCACCTCGAGGCAACCTTCACATGTCCCTTTGGGGCAATATCTCTTCAAGGAATAATATATAGGGGTTGCCATACATTGGGCGCACTTCAATGTTGCATGTTGATCATCCTCTCAGTCATGGGCTGCACATGTATTATGGAGGGGAAGGAGCCCTACATATCTCATATGGGAGCGGTGGAAATCAGGTTTCATCTAAACTCTCCTTTAGTTTATGCATGCTCACATTGAGGACAATGTGAAATTTTAAGTGTGGGGTGTATTTTGTGTTTTTACTTTTTTTCTTTTAAGTTATTTTTGTTTAGGTTTAGTTAATGTTTTTCTTTGAATAAATGAATTTTGGAAAGTTCAATTGTTATAAATTGTTGATTGATGACCTTTGAATTTTAGAAGCATGAATTTGAGAATTGAGTAGAATTGGTGCTTATTGTCAATTTTGTTGGTTTTTCTTTGCACCACCATCAACCTAGTGAGGAATTGAGCCATCAACTAATTATTCTAATTGTGTGTGGACATCTTTGATTGATAACTTGCTAGAACTTGCTTTGACATACATTTTAAGATTACATAAAAATTTTAATTAGGCATCAAGATGATTAAGGCAACTAGGTGAACCCACTTTGGCTTTAAAAGACCAACCCTATTTTTAACCCTAGTTAGCCAATTTTGAGCCTATTTCATTTTTCCTTTTCTTCATTTTTCGCAACACTACCAACTTTGAATCATGCTATTTTGTCTCTTACCTTTTCATTAGGTCAAGAGCATTTTAAGAGCGTTTACGACCGAGTGTTGTGTCGAATTAAGTGTGGGATTAAATTTAGTAGGTTTAAGATTGCAAAAAAAATAAAAAATAAAAAAAATAAAAAAATATCAAAATCAAATAAAAAGAAGAAAAATAAGAAAAATTGTTGTTATTGTTGAAAGGGTTGGAATATGTGTGGAAATAATCATTGCAAGATGTAATAAGTGAGTTCCCTTGAAAAGTTCTTTCAATGTCAAGGGGTAGATAAGAGAAAGGTGTTTTGGGATCATTGGGTTATATTTATATGATCAGTTGCTTCATTCTTGAAGTGCTCTTGAACTTAATGATTAAGCTCACATTTCCTAAATGCCATGCCTCTACCTTAGCCCCATTACAACCCAATAAAAGACCTTTTGATTGATGCTTGATTGTAATTAAGTGGTGGAGATTTGATAGATAAGCAAGCCTATGGCGATAATCTTTCATTGATTATTATGAGTGTAAACACCACCTTGATCAAACACATTTTAAGAGTTGGTGAGGGATTGACAATATAGGTTATGCATGAAAAGCCACTTAATTGCATTGGTATCGATTTTGTTCGATTTGATATTGATTGCGGATTTAGGGATAAGGAAGTCTTGATGTTATTTTATAACACTTGAACTTGACAAAATTTTTATGTTTAGTTTATTTTGATTTTAGCCTTGCTTGGGGACAAGCAAGGAATTAAGTGTGGGGTATTTGATAAGAGCATTTTTATACTTATTTTTAGTATGATTTTAATGTGTTTTTAGTTAATGTTTCATTTGATTTTTGTTTAAAGTTTGTTTTAGGTTAAAGTGAAAAAATTCCCTTGGATGGTCAAAACAATGAAGAAAGAGCATGAATCAAGCAAGACATGGCCAAGCCAAATCAAGCTTGGCCATGTCCCTCAAGAGAATTGCATGACAGTAGCTGACACATCCAAGAGACATGGCCAAGCCACTGGTCGTGTCTCACCCAAGGAGCAAAACTAAAGAGACCAAGCAAGAAAGGAAAGAAATGAAGGCAGTAACTGACACACCCAGGTGACACGCCCAAGCCAGTGGCCATGTCACATGATACGGCCACAAGCTTGGCCGTGTCCCATCCCATGCAAAGAATAAAGGACAAGCAAGGAAGAAGCAAAATGAAGAAGCATAAGGTGACACACCCAAGTGACACGGCCAAGCCAGTGGCCGTGTCACATGACACGGCTACAAGCTTGGCCGTGTCACTCATTGAGAACAAAGAAAAGAAAAGAAAAGCAAGAAGGAAAGAATTGGCAGTGGCCGTGTCCTAAAGAAAGATGAGAGACACGGCCAAGCCACTCATGGCTTAGCCGTGTCACCCATTAAAAGTTAAATTTTCTTGCACGGTTGGAGGAACAAGTGGGGGACAACCAATTTTCTTTTGCCAAAAGAAGGATTAAAGAAAGAAAAAGCTTATCTAAATGATGGAAAGAAAGATTAAATAAAGAGAATGTGGGAGACAAGGATGAATGGGGTGAGTTGGAAGTGAGTTGGAAGCATGGCTTGAGCTTTGGAGGGAAATAAAAAGAGAAGAAGAGGGAGTTTTGGAGAGGCTTCTGCAGAGGGCTGGTGGTTTGTGCAGGAAACAGAGAACAGAGGCAGAGAAGAGAGGTTTGAGAGGAGGAGGCTTGGGCATACACGGTTTGAGCAAGTAGGGAGTGACACTTTCCTTGTCTCTTCATCTTCATCCTCCATTTCCATCCTCTCCACCATCCGCATCTTCCATTGGCAGCTCCTGAAGATTCAAGAAGCTACATTGAAAGGGGTTTTTCTATTTTATCCTTTTAATTCATTTTAATGTTATTGTTGTTGTTGATTGTATTAAGTGTATTGAACATGAACTAAATCATTCTATCTAGATATTGAAGAACCCTAGCTTATTTGTATAACTAGATAATTTTAATTTGATGGAGTTGTTTTATTCTTATGATGTTTAATGATTTATTTCCAATTGATAATAGCATGCTTATTGATTGGTTGCCATTTTCATATTATTGACTTGAGAAAGCTTGATATGAATTGATTACTCATAAGGGTTGAGGATTGATTGGGGTGCTAGAGATAGACTTACAAGATCCTTTGGTATATAGTTCCTTATTCTTAATGCAAGATCTATTTAATTGTGTTTGAGAAGAGATTCCGGCACTCTACTTAGTGATTAGGGATTAATTCACTAGAGAGAGGTTTTAGTCTAAGTTAGAGGAATGCCAATTCAACTCTATTATGTGATGTAATTGTGGCTAGGGGGATTCAATATCTAGATAGTATCATTATTATCAAACCTTTTTACACAACACACAATTTATCTATGCTTGCATTTATTTAAGTTAGTTGTCTTTAATTATAAAACATCACAAAAATATCAATTTGCTAAACAACAGTTAAGATTTGCACTAGTGCTTGGCCTTGTCCTCAGTGGAACGATAACTCACTCACTACTTTATTACTTGGGCGACCCGTGCACTTGCGGTATTGCTATAGCACTAGGCGCGATGCACCATAAGGGCATAAACTGTCCTAATCAAGATACAAATTAATGCCAAGAATTTGGAGTCTAGCAAAATTGCCTCCAAGCTGCCTAAAATTCCAATAAGAAATTTGTAATGTGAAGGTTTGTCCATTGTGTCACACCAGCTCCAATCCTAAAATGGCCTTCACTTTAACCCATGTCCCTTATAGACCCCATTTCAAGCCTATCAAAGACTTGTTGATCTCTCTTGATAGGTAGAGTCTATTAGTGGAGATAGTTTGGATAAGCATGCATATGAGATAGACAATATTTAAACTCAAATGAGACCTTTGACCAAGTAATGTGTATGTACCTATCTGAAGTGCAATAGTTCTTGGTTAAATAGAAATAATTCCCAAGTTTAGTATGGTAGCTAGGGTTTTCATGTTATAGATATGTTAATTTGGAAAACTCAAGTCCTGAGGTACATTGATATTGATTTGGCAAAGCCAACATTTGATTTCAAAATCAAAATTCAAAAAATTCAAAAAAAAAATTCAAAAAATATTTTGTCATACAAAGCCTTCAAGTTAAGGGAATTATGTTGAACCTCCAAAGGATATATTGGGCAAAAGAAATAATTATTGGCAAGGTCATGAAGAAGCTATCAATTGACATGCTGAGACATAGTTTTCAACACCTTGAAGATAAAAGCCGCAAATGCAAAGCTTTCAATCATTCCAATACAAGGCTTGAATGAACATCAAAAAGGGAACCAATGAGAACACTTCTGCTAATCACTTCGGTCTGTGAGTCGATGGAACAATTGTAAGTATTATTCATGCATATCATGCATACATGAGCATATCACGTCGCACTTTCTTGTCTTGTGTTGTCTATTCTTTGGCAAAGTGAACAGCAAACACTCTGTGAAGTGAAGAATAAAAAAAAGATGTCAAATCAGGGGGGCATGGAAAGCCCATTGTTTGAGAAAGCTCCAGTAATTTTGCAAAGAGAAGAAATATGTGCTTGTGCGAAGAACTAGACTGCAAAAACATCAATCAAAGCTTGCATGGATAAATCTTTGGTTTGAGCCTACACAGGGGGCAAGGTTTCTCGTTTTCAATTTTTGAGTTTATATACCAAATATTTTTAAACTCACTTACAAATATTTTGCCGCACAGGGGGGCAAGGAGAGGATATAAGGTCCAATTAAAAATAGCTAAATCTTTCAAAAAAGGAAGAACAAAAGAAAAGAACATTAGAACTCTCAAAAGAATGCAGATGCAAAAGACAAAAGACCAATCCAGCTAAAAGAGCTGAAGCAAGGTAAAGACCCGACCTCCAATGGATAAAGACCCATGTTTTAGGGTGAAGACCCGATCTCAAAGGATGCAGATCCAATCTCAAAGGGTAAAGACCCGATGTCAAAAGATGAAGATTCATTTTCAAGGATGAAGATCCGATCTCAAAGGATGAAGATCCATTTTGATGAAAAACCACAATGCATAGAATAACCGGAGCAGTCGGATTTCTCAAATGATAAAAGGTCAGTCAAACTCAATCTCAGGTCCAAGCACCCATTCTCAGGTCCAAGTACCCAAATCAATTCAAGCTCGGGTCTAAGTACCCAATCTCGGGTCCAAGCACCCATTCTCGGGTCTAAGTACCTAAATTAATTCAAACTCGGGTCCAAGTACCCAATCTCGGGTCCAAGTACCCAAATCAATTCAAACTCGGGTCCAAGTACCCAATCTCGGGTCCAAGTACCCAATCTTGGGTCCAAGAACCCAATCTCGGGTCCAAGTACCCAAATCAGTTCAAGCTCGGGTCCAAGTACCCAATCTCGGGTCCAAGTACCCAATTTCGGATCCAGGTACCCAAATCAAATCTAATCTCGGGTATAAGTACCCAAATCAAATCAATCTAGGGTCCAAGTACCCAATCCTGGGTCCAAGTACCCAAATTCCATCCAATCTTGGGTCCAAGTACCCAAATCGAATTCAACCCAATCCCGGGTCCAAGTATCCAAAATTAATTCAATCTCAAGTCCAAGTACCCAATCTTGGGTCCAAGTACCTAATCTCGAGTCCAAGTACTCAATCTTGGGTCCAAGTATCCAAATCAAATCAATCTTGGGTCCAAGTACCCAAATCAAAATCAGTCTCGAGTCCAAGAACCCAATCTCGAGTCCAAGTACCCAAAATCAATTCAATCTCGGGTCCAAGTACCCAATCTTGGGTCCAAGTACCCAATCTCGAGTCCAAGTACTCAATCTTGGGTCCAAGTACCCAAATTCAATTAATCTCGGGTCTGAGTACCCGATTTCGGGTCCAAGTACCCAATCTCGGGTCCAAGTACCCAAAACAAAATTTAAATCTCCATCTCAAAAATTAAGTGTTATTGCTTTTCACTCTCTTTCACTAAATTTTCAAAATTTTCAAGCAGGGGGCAAACTGTAGACCCTTAATTTTTGACCCAATCCGGTTTAATATGTTTTATTTAGTCCATAATGATTTTTGTTGTCCAATTGGTCCAAAATAATTTTAATTAAATAATTTTTGATTTATTATCTAATTTTTATTAATAAAAAATAAAAATAAACAAATAAAAATAAAAAAATAAAAAAAAAATCGGAGTAGGAAAAATCGACAGTAAAAAAACAGTCGCAAGGGCCCGTAGGCTATTTCGCCCGCAGGAAATTCCTGTAGGAGAAATCACTGTGCTATTTCGCCCGTAGGAAAATCCTGCGGGCGAAATAGCTCTTCCGCAGGAAATTCCTGCGGGCGACGCCCCAGCCCTCCCACTGCCACAGTTTTCTGCGGTAGTTTTTTTCGCCAGCACATTTTTTCCTGCGGCAATTTTTTCGGCAGCGCAATTTTTTCCGACGCAAAATTTCCGAACCTAATTTAATTAGGTTTTGGTTTCCTTTCCTTATTTAGATTATTTGCTGTGATTAATTAGGATTATACATAGAAAGACCTCTATAAATAAGGATCAAAGGCAACCAAATTAGAGGAGGAAAGTTTTTGGCAGTAGCTTGGAAATTGGAAAACCAAATCAGTGAAGGAAAAGTAATAAATTCAATTCAATTGATTTTTAAAGGAGCAGCATCACGATTTAAGCAATTCAAAGGCAAAAAAGGTTTGTCTTTGGAGCTAGTTCATCCAAGAAGAATTGTTTTTGGAGGAATCATCAAAAAAAGGTATGTGTTAATTGATTTTCTTTAATTGTTTTTACACAGTAGCTAAAATTAGGAAATTGTGTTATTCAAAATTAAAAATCTTTGAACATTAATTTAGTTTTTTTAAAGTTAAAAACATTGATTTGTTGCTTTATTTCCCAAAGAATTTAAAGTTATTAGTTTTATTTCTTGAAAACCCCAAAACCAAAATTTGTTTTCTAAATTTATAAAATCTTAAAACATGTTCTGTTTCTCACAAAAAAACCCTAAAGATACTTTTTCGAATTATATAAATTTTTTCTATTTATAAAAACTTTAATTTGTTTGGTTTATTTTAATAAAATCACATAAAAGTATCAAATTGATTTTTAATCCTAAAAGTTCCATGCATCACCAGTAACCATAAATTCTAAAAACACTAAATCCAAATTTAACTTCTAAACCTAAAATAATAAACTCTAAACCCTTTAAAACCTTAAACCCTAACTTTTTCTAAACTTTAATCTTTTAAAACATTAAAAACCATAAAAATACAAATTTTACAACTTTACACAGTAGCTTAAAAACACAATGAATCACCATTTAAAACCACAAATTAAAAGTATTTCAAAGTGTCTAAAACCCTAGTTTCATGATTTCATCATTCAAATATTAATTTAGTTAATCAAAGAGTCTTACCAACCTTTTAAAACATAAAGCCCTAATCTATTTTAATTCCATAAAAACTCACAGTAGCTATAATTGAACTTTTATTTGCTTTATTCAATTCCATACTTGATTATACTTTGATTTATTTCTTATGCTTTAATTTATTTAATTTCAATACTTGATTTATTTAATTTATCATGGATGGATGTTTATTTTATATTTTGATTAATAGCTTTGATGAATGATTTATTTATGATGAATGATTATTTACTTTTATCAATTAATTTAGATTTCCAAAAGTTGTAAGAGGTATGTTTCCACTTGGTGGGTGGCTCATTAGTTAAACATCATGTAATTTAATTTGCTTTTCTATTTTAGAACCTATGTAAAGGGCATGTTTCTACCTTTTGGTGGGTGTCCTATTTAGGCATGTGATGTAAGGACATGTTTCCATCCTTGGATGGGTGTCCATTTATTTGCTTTGTTTGGACATTGCTTTGATTTTAATATAATGATGCTTTCTTTTTATTGTGTGTAGTATGGATAATATTGTTATATTTAAGAATTTTATAATATTAAGACCTGTAAAGGAGGCTGGTTCCAATGAACCGGGTGTTGTGGGGGTGCTGGGCCATTTCTCACCTTCCCCACACGTACCCAACTTTTCAAACCCATTAGGGGGTTGGGGATTCCTTAGGAATCGAGTCATCCACCCCTTTCTTTTTTCCCGGCCATTCGGGCGGTGACTCCATTTTCTCCGGACTTAGGTCCGTGTTCTCTAAGGCCCCGAGCCTAAACAGTGTTGAAGTCGTAAGAACCATTCCACCGGGAGTGGGGGCGAAAATCGCCGCTCACACCGACCACCACCATCATCAAAAGGGAAAGAGATTTTGCTTCTTGCTAACTCAAATAATTGAGAGATTTCAAGTGTTCAAGTTGGAGCTTTAAGGATTTTCTCCATATTTGGTAAGTTTCTAACTTGTTTCCTTGATTTTCCATGAAAGTTTGTATGTGTGAAGTGGATGTTTGATGTAGTTGTGTTAATGGTTGATTTTGGTATGTTTGAAGTTCTTTTGTCTAGTTAGCTATGAAATTGGGATTAAATTGAAAAAAAAAAGGTTAAGTTTGGTGAAGAGAATAAAAGTTTTGGAATTGTGTAACTTTTGAGTTGTGAAGTATGGTTGTATTTGTGTATTTTGCTTCTGATTGAGTTGTTTGATGTTTATACAAGTATCATGTGGTATTATGGTGGAATTGGTTGAGTTTGTATGGAGTTGGAAAGGTTAATGAACGATGATAGTTGGATGTGGCATTTTTGTGTTGATATCAGGTTTTTGGCCTGACACGCTCGGTGGTGCGGCCATGTCTTTAGACATGTCGATGGTTTTATTTTCGGTGTTGGTGACACGATTAGTGACACGACCATGTCACTAAGCAGTCATAGTTTCTGTGTTGTTGTAGTATTGACATGCTCAGTGACAACAGTGACACGCCCATGTCACTGTGCATGTCATAGCTATTGTGTTGGAGGAGAATTGACACGACCAGTGACACGCCCATGTCACTGAGCGTGCCATAGCTACTGTGTTGTTGTAGTATTTACATGTGTAGTGACATGCCCATGTTACTGAGCGTATCAAAGCTTCTGTGTTGTGAGTTTAGGGCACGGTCATGGACACGCCAGTGTTGTTGAGTATGCCATATGTAGAGTTTGCCTTAGATGGTTCTTTTCCTTGTTTTCCTTTGTGGATCACTTAGTGATTATTTATAATCACATTTGGTTTAGGTTTGGAAGAGACTTGAGTTACCCCAACCCAAGTGTTGAGGGATATCTTGGAAGAGAAGGTTGAAGTGGTGTTTGTTGCTTTTAGAGGTAAGTACAAACTTTGAATAATTGTCTACATTTACATGACATTGGGACTTAACATATTTGGTTGAAAAATATTTTAAGTTCCCTACTACATGATTGGTACATGAATAATATGCTATGATTTGTATAATGTCACCAATGTATTATATATAATGTGGACTTGGTGCAAAATATGATAATGATCTAAATGTATGGATAATGCAAATTATTTTGTGTACATTAAAGATGGTATGTAAAGTCATTGATAATGACTATATTGATATAAGTGAAATATTTGAGGCTTTGTGCCTAATGTGATCATGAGAAAATGAGAAAGGATTTGATAATGAAATGAGATATATGAAAACATGATACAATGAATTGATATTGGTATAAATGATAATTAAGAATAAATTGTGTGCTTAGTATGTTATTTGATTTTCAGAGTTCTGAGTTTGACGGCATGCCTATGAATTGCCTACAGGCTAGACGCTGGGCATCATTGTGAAAATATTTTTGAGGTGAAATGACCGAGTCATAAGTCTCAAAAACAAATCCTTAGGTTGGGTGAAATGACCGGGTCATAAACTCAGACCTAATTGGATTAATCCATGGATATATTGCCTACGGGGCTACACACAAGGTGTCATTATAGACCAAAGCAGTAACTCTGGAATTTGAATAGCATATTAGATCATTTTTGGGCCCATGCTTGTCTTTGCTTTTATGTGAATTATAAATTGTGGAACAGTTGAGTAATGTAATGAGATATAATGTTATAAAATATGAGATCCTTATGTATTGTTTCTAGTTCTTGAAAGTTTGACATTGGTATTGCATTTGAACTATATTGTTATTAAAGTTTGTACCACTAAGCTTTTGGCTTAGCGCTATTGTGGTTCATCGCACAGGTGACAGGGTAGATTCGGTTGAGCCGGAGAGTTTAGCTAGACCGAGTTGAGTCTAGGCTTGAGATTGTGAGTGCAATGTTAATTGTGGACATCAATATAAGAGACAAACTGCCAGCATGTATATATTTCATATTTTTGTACATATTGATTTTGATGTATATAAATATGTATATTCTGCAAACTATCAAAAATATTTTGGATTAATCTTTGGTAATGAAGTAATATATATGTTTTAACAAGTAATATTTCAACTATTATTTATATGATATTAGCTGAATATTTTAAGTTTATATAGATTTTATAAGTGATGATTGAATTGTTTAAAAGGGATTGTGACATTCTTGTATTCTCTATACGTATATTACATACGTGGGGAGTATGTAGTGTACATATATTGGGTATAAGGGTGTTACAGTTTCAATTCTCACTCTCGTAAGAAATTTCATCCTCAAAATTTATCTATCAGTTATAATTCATTCCTCATATTCCAATAAATTATTACATTTCTACTGTGTTACTTTGATAAATCTCTTTAACTACTCATATTATGTTTTCTTTTCATATCTTTCTTTTTCACAAATAGGTTTAGTGCACTCCAAATAATACACTATGAATTCTCAATCAATTCTTAAAAAATTTCTACTACCGTAAACATATGAAATATCAATTGTATCAAAACACATAACCACTTATTCAATTCACATTATTTAGACAATTGCATTTCACTTCTCCCATAACTCCACATGCCAGAAATGCCTAAAACAGGCTCTGATATCACTAAATGTAACATCCCTTGATAATTCTCACATAAAACTATTAGAGAATGTTACTCAATATACTATTAGTACTCTAATCAATTCATCGGCAAAGTTTCATTTTAAAGTTTTACTAATAAAAAATTTCAAATAATAATACAATATGTATAATACAACACTTATAAATCCAACATTTAAACCAATATCCAATATCTCCAATAAACCAAATATTAATTATAAATCAGATAACCATCATAAGCTTTTCAATCCAAAATAAATATATAATACATTACTTGATTTGATAATCATTCAGTAAAATCTATAACTTCATTATCTAAATACATATATTTCTTTCACATTTACAAATTTGTATAATCTCTCAAATAGCCAAGAAAAATTGCATATATATACTTCATAACTTACAAGTACAATATACAAAAGATCTCTATATGTACTGTAGATAATTTATGAGATCTTTAATTCTACTTCTTAATTTGCTCCGATGACATGAAACCTGCATGTCAGAAAATAATTCTAACACGCTAAGCAAAGCTTAGTGGTGCTTGTATAAACATATTTTGTCACTTAGTATTAAAGAAAAATACTTATGAAAATATAGTAATAATACTCAGTTTTAATAAACATTTCAATATATTAAATATTTTCAATAACAAACCAACATAATATTTTGATTACACAAAAGAATAACTTTAACTTTGTAAAAGTCATCATGCTATACTACACTTTCGGTATTACAACTTTTCTCTTTTTGAATCATTTATTTAATATTTATTTTCTCATTTGTTAACATTGCTCATAATACACTTATTTATTTTTCAATAAGTCTTCCTTTTCAGTTTCTTATATAGGATAATTTCATTCATTCTATAATTTTGGCACTTAGATTTAGTACTATACTTTGGAGCACTTTGTATCTTATATCATTATATACACTTTCAATTATTATAACACTTAGAAAGTTATTGATCAATTCAATATTTTGAATATAACATTTCTATTTCATGCATTAGAACTTTCACTTGAAATATTAATATATACATTATGAATCACTTTCACATTGTAACATAGTAAGTCGATTTTAAATAATTGACTTATATTATTGTTTTGCATTTCTTTCATTAATCATAATATCATATTCACATATATTTTTAATATAGATAACTTCATTAAATATGCCCATTGTAACACCCCTTAACCCGACTATTTCCAGCCGAGCCAAGTGTGCTACAGTATATGCAACATGGCATACAGAACATGCACTAAATAAATTTTTTTTTCCTTTTTATTACAAATAATAATAATTTACACATTTCATTAATTGTTATAATTACATTTTGAAAGTCCTTAACAGTACATGCCAATCTAAACTTTGCTTTGCTCCTCACTTCGCCTCCTGTTGCGCACTCTGGTGTCCCTTTGTAGCTTCCCATTTGTCAGCTTGGACTCCATAACCTACGAGTTTAGAAAACTAAACTCGCTAAGCATATAGCTTAGTAGGTACTTTAACCGTTAAATAGAAATTAGATGCAAACCAGACAATGTTACAGATATGGCACAGCCAACCCAATCATCAATATAAACATTCTCAGGTTCTTATTATATTTCTCCTATTATTTGTTAAGCTTTTATGACAGTATGCTATTCATTTCTATTGATTTACTGCCACTGGATGGTACCTCATCCTATGTCTGTTAGTTGCATAACATTGCTGTTGATTACCAATCTGATGGTTATGTATTTTTATTTTATGGCATTATAATTTCTTTATCATTGTAGATCCAATACTCTCTTGTTTTGAGTTCCGTTTGTTAAATAATTTATGTATGAATTAAAGGTGTGTATTTACTATCTTTGTCCTATACTTTCCTTTGGTAGTTTGGCATGAATGGTTATTCATGTGTTCATATGCTCCTTTCATTAAGTTCACATATATTTGTTAAGGTTTGGATAAGTCATATAAGAATTTAACCAACTGAATAATGCTTATTACCCTTTGCCGAGTTTAATATTTTGACGGTTTGAAATTTATTTTATTAAAAATTCATAGGGCACCAGTGATTAGGAATCTGTCTATTTTTATCCTAAATCAGCTCAATAGAACTAATTTGCAGTTCAAAGTTTTCATTCCGGGCCTTTGGGCCGGACTGCACTTTTTAGGCTACACCGGGTTTTACAACACTGCAAAAATCCCTCGGTGGCCTTTAAAATCTAAATAAAACACAATTGGGATGTGATTTTCAAAAAAAATGAAAAATGCTATCTTGTTCTTAATTGGTCAAGCTTTCAAGAGCATATTTTTGATAATTTATTTCATTCCAAACGAATATTATCTCAATTATACCTCATTTATTTCTTACCAAATGAACAGTAAATTCTAGCATTTAGTTTCTTATGTACCTTGTTATCTTATTTCCCCAATAACTTTTGTTCTTCTAATCCGAATGTAAAAATTCTTGTTTTCACTCGAACTAGAATCATATGAGTCGTTATGGTTAAATTTCTAGATTTAAATTTGTTACACATAATTCTTAATGACTCCTTGAACTCTTTCCTGGCCAATTGGTTACTCAAGTCTGCGCAATACGTACTATTTCATTTATAACTTTACCTACGCAACTCGGATTGAGAAGATTATTATCTTAAATTAAACTATACACATAAGGCTATATTAAGTAAAGTTTTCAGCTTAAAACAGGCAACACGTGATTTTTGGCACAATTTCTAATTCAGCCCTGCAGTCTGCTAGGGTCTGCCTGCGCATGGTTCGCTCATTCGTGTGTAACTTCTACATTTTAAGTCCAATCGAGATGAATCCAACTCCTATGATTCACCAAAATACAAGGGTTCATTTATCTTCTATCACAACATCTAATTACTGAGGTAAATGGACCAAAACCTGGACTCAAGGTACAAATCTCAGTCTGTCCGGTTTCACAATTCCAGTGTGCATGAGTTATACTCTTTTGATCATATCTTTTTATCCACAAGTGGGATTTAGGAAATTCCAAATTATATGGTTTTATAACACATAAGGGTACATTTAATTCTTCTTTTACAGCTTCTAAATGTGTCATTAAGGTCACCTAAACGTAGTCCCAAGTCACAGGTTACTGACTGAGGACTCTCAATTTTTCAGTTTGTACGCCTGGTATCATTTTGATCATAACTTTCATTCCACACATGAAAATGAGTTGGTTCCAAAGCCTATGGTTTATGAATTAATGGAAACAATTAAGTCTTCTATGTCAAGTTCTAGTTCTATCATTTTACTAGTCTAAATTTTGGTTGAAGTTCCAGAAAAATGCAGGACACATGGCTGGCTGCAACAAAACAACACAACGTAGCACTCCCATATTTACCTCCCTTATAACCTCAACCCCAAAATCAATCAATACCCAAAAAACACTTCTATATCATCATCCATCTCAACCACATAACCACCACAACTCAAACACATGAACAATTATAGCAATTACACATCCAAATGCAAAGGCAATAGAGATCACTAATTCAAGAAGGTTAAAGTACCAAACCTTTTTCCCCTTTGCTTTCCTTAGCTCATCTTTGATCTTTTTCTTCTTTTTCCTTTAGCTTTTCTTGATTTCCTACAAGAATTCTAGCATACACACTTTAAACATACATCCTATGGTTTGAAAACATAAGCTACCAATTCATTTCTTGCCAATTTTTCCTCAATCTAATCTCCTCTAACCTTAAAACCATTATTTCTTTCATCAAATCCTTCAAATAATTATTTCTTGAATTTTCTCCAAATCTAGCTACATGAACCCAAATTTCAATCTCTTAAATTAACCATTAATCCATGAAATTAAAACTAGAGATAGGTTTCTCTTACCTTATAATCTTGTTTGTCACCAAAATCTTCAACCAAAAGCCTTAAACTTTGGAAAAATCACCTCCTTCTTCCTTCTCTTATGGTTTGGACGAGTTCACCATGTAAGAGAGGGATTTTATTTTATTTTCTTTCCTTAGCTTATTTTGATCCAAATGGCAGCCATAAGTGGTGAAAATATGTTGGTATAGATGTTGACTTCCAATTGGTACACCTTATAGCAAAAATGGCCACTTTTAATTGGTCCACTTGCCTTCTTCTTTTATCTATTTATTTGGCAAGCCATTAGGCTTCCTTTTATTCATATTTTGACCCCCTCAACTTTCTTGTGCTGTAATTTTATAGTCTAGGGTGTGAAAATATCAAAATACCCTCCAGCGATTAATCGATTGTAACTTTTAAACCGTGCGTTTTCGGGAAAAATTGAAACCCACGGTTATGACTCGATTAATCTCAAGAATATTCTTTTAGGGTCGGATATGGGCACTAATAAGAACTTCCGATACTTAATTTTTAAGTTTACATAGTTGCCCCTAACTTTTGAGAAATTTTCACTTAGGTCCTTTTGATATTCCTTCCTGACCTTGCTGTCTTTATTTATTAATATCTTTTTACTCACAACTCCAAATTAAGTAATTCTTATTCCCACTAAAACTAGACATCCGGGGCTACATTGTTTCAAAATTTCAGGTCAATCCGAGCTATATCTGATTTTTTATGGTCCTTCGAAGTCAAGCCTACTATGCTGTCCTGAGGCAGCTTGCACATTGTCTACGAAATCCATCATATCTTATTCTGTACAACTCCAAATTGCATAATTTCAAGTTATACATCTAGCTAAGACACAAATAAAAAATTAAGTCTGCTTTGAGACTCTCTAATTCTGTCATTAACTTGGATGAAATTCGAGCTCAACTTATAGGTCATGTTCTAAACTCCTTTGTTCTAAGCCTAAATCATATCCTCTATGTCTGTTTCTTACCAATCTGGGATTCGGGATGTTACACCCATACTCACTGAACTAAGATTATAGGTTTTGATAATGGATTAGTTCATCAATTTTAATGCCAAATCTCAAAAATGTATAATGGCAATTATGCTCATTGTCACTGATGACACAATGTGTCCATTAATGGCACGAGGTGCCCACTATCACTATGGCTATCCTCCCTCTGGCTAGCCATTCAATCCAAAGTTAGATCTAAATTTAGTATGATTTGGGAAATTCATTAGTTTTGATTAACATTGAATTATGTATATCACTTCGATAGAACAATTCTTTGATCAACACTTGTTATTACACATATTTATCATATATTCAAAATTTATTGCACTACTTATTAGGGTTGATTTCAAAAATCTTTTACACTCTGAGGACTTATAATCATTTAGGCTGGAATAAGAAATGAAAGACAAGGAAAAGAACTATTTTAGGTAAATTCTTCAAGTGACACGCCCAACGACATAGGTGTGTCAAGGACCATGTCATTTGCCCATTCTTACAGAAGCTTTGACATGTCCAATGATATGGGCATGTCATTGCTCATGTCACTACTCCTGCATTACAAATCTTTGACATGCCCAATGACATGATTGTGTCACTAGCTGTGTCATTAATCTTGTATTACAGTAGCTACTACATGCCCAGAGACATGGCTGTGTCACTGGCCGTGTCAACAATGTTGAAACACAACATCATTGACATGCCCATTGACATGGGCATGTCAAGGAAAAATTCTGTATTTCGCACACTCAATTACTTAAACACAATATACTCATGATCTATAATAAAAATGAATAAAAAACTAGTTTCTTTGACATAGAAAGAGTCTATATCAAATACTTTACTCAAACATCGATTAATTAATCTTTATTCATCACTCATGGCTAAAAACAACATCAAACCACTCGATTCTTATAATGATTAAATTAAGAATCATAGTCATCACTATAAGTTCCTTTAACTCATTTTCATTCATCAATCCATTTAACCAATACTTTTCAGTAATAATTTATTATAGATGACTCAATCAACTAATTCAAACATTAAAATTCATAGAAATTCAAATATTTATAAATTAAAATACAAAAGTACATGTCTCTTTAAAAATCTCTCTTTTTCTCTCTTTTTCCTCTTTTTCTTTGATCACTTGTTGATAATCTCACTTTTTCTAGCTTATTCTTTTTTAAAAACCCATAACTAGATGTCATTTCCTTCAAAAATTTTGGTTAAAATTTCTAAAAAGAAGAAGAAATGAGTAGTTTTGGTAGTGATGGTGATGATAGGCATGGAAGATGGGAGAAGAGAGAAGAGTCTTCCACATACACACACACACAAATCTTTATATATATATATATATTAATCAAGTGAGGCAATCTCATTTTAACTACGATGCACCATCACTCTTAACCTTTGATTCTAATTCAATTTTTAGTCCCGTAAAACCATAAAAATAATTTATTCAGTAATTTTTTGAGATATACTACTCACTATTATGTACTTATAGCATTTATCCACGTTACTTTTATCACTATACACTATCAATTATCAATATTAGTTAAAAAATTTCCTGTTTAAAATGTTGAAACATTACAAGTAAAGCATCGAAGAAAAGATGAACTTGAAAGGCGTAGGAAGGGGAAAGCTAAGGAAGTAGAATTTTTGAGAGAAAGTGAATACAAACAATTTCAAGATGCAGGCAACAAGAATGACTCCCAATTGGAAGTGAAGAAGTCAGTCTCTAAGCATGAGGCATGTGAATTTTTGCAGTTGGTTAAGCAAAGTTAGTATAAAGTGATTGAACAATTGAATAGAACTCCAGCTAGAGTTTCACTACTATCTTTGATCTTGAATTCAGAATCTCAACAAAATTCACTATTGAGAATTCTGAATCAGGCACATGTTTGCCATGATATATTTGTAGAAAGCTTCAATGATATAGTTGGAAGTGTGATGGCAGATAACTACATATCCTTCACTGATGGTGAAATACCTGGAGAAGGAACTGGGCATATAAAGGATTTACATATACAAATCCAATGTAAAGGATATTCCATTGCCAAAGTTTTAGTAGACAATGGATAATCCCTGAATATCCTACCTAAAACAACCCTCTCAAAGCTACCAATTAATGAGACATGTATACAACCTAGTTCTATGATAGTACAAGCTTTTGACGGAACCAGAACAGAGGTCTTAGAAGGTATTGAAATACCCATCCAAGTTGGTCAAGTCACATTTAACATCACATTTCAAGTGATGGAAATGGTACTAGATTACATCATGTTATTGGGACAACCATGGATACACTCGGCAGAGGCAGTACCATCATCTCTACATCAAAAGGTCAAATTCATCATTGAAGGAAAATTGATTGAAATTTCAGGGGAAGAAGACCTTTTGATCACTAACCAGTCTCAACCCCATATATCGAAGTAGCAGGAGAAGCCTTTGAAAGTTCTTTCCAATCATTTGAAATAACAACTACTTCATATGTTGGAGAAGGATTAGTCATGCCAACTCCTCGATTATCAGCTGCAGCTGTGATGGTGGAAAGAGAAATGTTAAGGGCAAGCTATTCCCCAGGGAAAGGTTTAGGAAGACATGAATAAGGAATAAATGCCTTTCTGCTTCCTCCCAACATTGACAATAAAGCTGGATTGGGATACAAGATTACTAGAGAAGATAAGAAGAGGATTTAGAAAGAGAAAAAGGATCATCGTCTGGCAAGATTGGGAAATCAAGAAGCTTTAATGAAGAAAATGACATTCCCACCCCTAAGGCAAACCTTTAGAAGCACTAGCTTTTTCCATGAAGAGACAGAAATGGCAGGAGAGCCATGAGATGTAGAAGCAATATTAGAAAATTCATTGGTAACTATGGTGAATGAAAATGAGCCTTATGATAAAGCAGCCTTATGGGTTACACCTTTGCCATTAGGACAAGATCTGAGCAATTAGAAATCTTATGAATTGCCTTCTCATGAATCAAAGTAATCCAAATAATTAATTTCCTATGATTCTACCCAATATTATAGGAAAATATTGGCATGGGCTTCCTTTTCGAATGTTTTAAAATAGTTTTTAATAAAATAAAGTGCATGTTCCATTTTCATCCTTAAACTCCTTGCTACTTTTATTTCATTACTTTCTGCTTATTTTCTATCTCTTTGTAATATTTTCCTTTTATACTCACTCTACCAAGGATTGACAATGATGAATTAAATCTTAATGAAATTGAGTTTGGGTATGACTTCAATAACCCTATCTTTGAAATTACATCAGATAAACAGGATGAAGAGGATTTTCCTCCTAGAACTCAAAGAGAGGCTAGTTAAAGTACTAGAGGAGTTCATGGACATCTTTGCATGGTCATACCAGGATATGCCAGGACTGAGTACGGACATAGTTGTGCATCGTTTACCATTAAAGCTAGAGTGTAAACCCATAAAATAAAAGTTGAGAAAAATGAAGCCGGATGTTTTGCTGAAAATAAAAGAAGAAGTAAAAAAGCAGTTTGAAGCAGGTTTCTTGGAGGTGGCCAAATATCCAGAATGGGTGGCTAACAAATATTCCTATTCCTAAGAAGGATGGAAAGGTTAGGATGTTTGTTGATTATCGAGATCTTAATCGAGAAAGTCCAAAGGATGATTTTCCTTTGCCGCATATTGATGTACTAGTTGATAATGATAATAAGGAAAAAATAATTTTTATCACTCACTAAGGAATGTTTTACTATAAAGTGATGCCATTTGGATTAAAGAATGTGGGGGCAACTTATTAGAGAGCAATGACTACCCTGTTTTATGATATGATGCATAAGGAAATAGAGGTGTATGTCGATGATATGATAGCAAAATCTCAACATGGTAAATATCACGTTGCAGTTTTGAGAAGGTTGTTTGAGTGGTTAAGGAAATATCAACTCTGATTAAATCCTACAAAGTGCACATTTGGAGTCTCATCGAGGAAGTTATTAGGGTTTGTAATTAGTAGGAGAGGTATTGAGATTGATCCTGATAAGATTAGGGCTATAGTTGAAATGCCAACTCCTAAAACTGAAAAGGAGCTCCGAAGTTTTTTAGGAAGGCTCAATTATATAGCTCGATTCATTTCACAACTAACAGCTACATGCAAGCCTATTTTCAAGCTTTTGAGAAAGAACAACCCGAGAAAATGGAATGAATAATGTCAAATGGCCTTTGATAAGATCAAACATTATTTACAGACTTCTCCATTTCTGCAACCTCCTATACCGAGTCGCCTTCTCCTATTGTACTTGACAATTTTTGAAAGTTCATTGGGTCGTGTTCTTAGGCAGCACGATGATTCAGGAAAGAAGGAGTAAGTCGTATATTATATAAGCAAAAAGTTCACCAATTATGAAGTTAAGTATTCTCTATTGGAAAGGACTTGTGCCGTATTAACATGGGCCACTCACCGACTAAGGCACTATATGCTATATCACCTTTTTGATATCTCGAATAGATCCCATCAAGTATATTTTTGAAAAGCCAACTATGACAGGGAGAATTGCTCGATGGCAATTTTTATTGACTGAGTATGAGATAATATAAGTCACCCAAAAGGAAAGAAAGGGGAGTATTATAGCTGACTATTTAGCAGATTGAGCTATTGAAGACTATCGACCAATAAGTTATGAGTTCCCCGATGAGGGAATCATGTTGGTAGAAGAAAAGCTGGGATAAAAATATTAGATTATGAAATTCGATGGGGCTTCAAATGTCTTAGGAAGTGGGATAAGAGCCATTTTAAACTCTCCAAAAGGAAAATATTTTCCAGTGACAGCCAAATTGTGTTTCGAATGCACCAATAATGTGGCTAAATATGAAGCTTGTGCTTTAGGGATATAAGCCACTATTGATATGAAGATTAAAAGGATAAAAGTATATGGAGATTCTGCATTAATAATTAACCAATTGAAAGGAGAATGGGAAATTAGAAATCCAAAATTGGTTCCTTATCAAGAATATATTCTTGATTCAGGTCAAAGCTTTAAATTCATAAGTTTTGATCATGTTTCCCGAATCGAGAACCAAATTGCTAATGCATTGGCTACATTAGCTATAATGTTTTGGCTGGACACTTGTGGAAATATGCCTCCCATTAAGACTAAAACCAAAGGGGTCAATGCTTACTACACAAATCTTAAAGAGGAACGTGATGGTAAGCTGTGGTTTCATGATATCAAACAGTACCTCATAAACAAGACATACCCTCTAGGAGCCTCAGACATTGATAAAAGAATAATTCGATGACTAGTAATGAATTTCTTTTTAAGTGGCGATGTTTTATACAAAAGAAATTATGATACAATGCTGATTAGATATGTGAATGAAAAGGAAGCTCAGAGATTGATAGAAGAAGTACATGAGGGGTTTTGTAGGATGCATTCAAGTGGACATATGTTGGCCCATAAAATTCTCAAAATGGGTTATTTCTAGTTGAAAATGGAATCAGATTGCATAAACTATGTTAAAAAAATGTCATAAGTATCAAATATATGCTAATGATATTAATGCTCCTCCAATACCCTTGCATGTGATGGTTTTCCCGTGGCTTTTTTAATATAGGGAATAGATGTGATTGGTCCAATAGAATCTAAAACTTTTAATGACCATAGATTCATTTTGGTAGAAATTAATTATTTTGCTAAATAGGTAGAAGCAGCCTCTTATGCCAATGTAACAAGGAATGTAGTTCTGAAATTCATCAAACAAAATATCATATGTCGATATTGTCTTCCTAAATGTAGTATCACTGATAATGCAAAGAATTTTAGAAATAAGGACATGCCAAAAATGTGTGCAAAATTTAAAATTAAACACCATAATTCTTCCTCGTATTGCCCAAAGATGAATGGTGCAGTTGAAGCAGCAAAGAAGAATATAAAAAAAATTCAAAAAATGGCAATAACATATAAAGATCGGCATGAAATGCTTCCTTATGCTTTTCATGGGTATAGGACAACAATAAGAACATCTACTAGAGCAACACTATTTTCTTTAGTATATAGTATGGAGGCAGTATTACCTATTAAGATTAAGATTCCTTCTCCTAGGATTTTTATAGAAGCCGAGCTTAATGATACCGAATGGGTGCAGAGTCGTTATGATCAGTTAAACTTTATTGAAAAAAAAGATTGACAACCTTGTGTCACAGTCAATTATACCAAAAATGACTTATTAGGGCACATGCAAACTTATTAGGGCACATGCAAAGAAGATGAAAGCAAGGGAATTTCAAGAAGGAGACTTGGTGCTTAAAAAAATTATTCTTATGCATCAAGAGTCTCGGGAAAAATGGACTCCCAAATATGAAGGCCCATACATCATGAAGAAATATTCTCTAGAGGAGCTCTCATTTTAACCAATATATGAATGGAGAAGATTTGCCAAATCCAGTGAATTTAGATGCTGTGAAAGTGTATTATGCCTAAAGTTGTATCGGGAGAGAAAACAGAAGATGTGAAAAACATAATTAGGGATTATTCAAAGTCAATTCAAACTTATGATCATTATATTTGTATAATTCATTGACTTCCCTAATTAATTTTTTTTTCTATTTTTTCTTCTTTTTCTCTCACACATGTTTTGCTCCTTTTGAAAATAAGTAACTATACAAAACATCAATAAAATGATTATTGAGGGACTAACTAATCCAACATACTTGCCTAACCCATTCTTTAAAGCATATATTTTATTAAAAATTATTCATAAAATATTTGAAAGGGGACGTGATGCTAAAAGATGGTGAAAAATTGAGCTTAATAAACCTGTTTGTGAGATATAAAATTATAAATTTAAAATGAAATGAGTGTATACCAATGGGCGAAAGAATTATTACTAGGATATTTATAAGGACACTGACAAATGAGGTTATTTTAAGATCCAAAGTTGTTTCCCTAATAGAACCAAAGAATACATCTTGAAGATCTCGTAATCAAAGTTAAGTATTAAATTTGATCTAGATTCAGAGATTATGGTAGTTCCAATGTTATATTTATATATATATATATATATTTTTTTTGAAAAAATCCTTAATCAAAAAGATGGTTTCAAAAATTGATATTTTTTTTTCTAAACATTTAGATACAAATTTTTGAGCATGACATAAAAATTTTAAAAATATTCTTGAGAATTTTTGAAATCCCCTAAATATCATCAAAAGAGTTTGCATATACAGATAACTTCTCAAGTAATTTTAGAGTCAGGTTTTGAATTTCTCTTAGTTTTTCAAAAATATCCTAGAGTTAAGCTTTAGGAACTCCAAGGGTCGAACCCTAGGTTCTTTTTTTCTTTTTCAAAAAAAAAAAATCATAACAGTAAGTATTACAAACTCATAGGATCAAGCCTTAGATTGCCCTTTTTCTTTTTTGAAAAGTTCATAGTGTCTAGCACTATATACTCCTAGGGTTGAGCCTTAGGTTTTCATTTTTCTTTTTAAAAAAGTTTCTAGTGTCGAGCACTAGATATTCCTCAGGTCAAGTCTTAGGTTCATCATTTTCTTTTCAAAATTCCTAATGTCGAGCGTTAGACACTCCTAAGTTGAAGCCTTAGGTTCCTCTTTTTCTTTTCAAAATTTCTAATGCCAAGTATTAGACACTCCTACGGTCAAGTCTTAGGTTTCTTTTTTTTCTTTTAAAATTCCTAATGTTTCCCAAAGCTAAGCTTTGGATACTGCTGAGGTCAAACCTTAAGAAATAATTGCTATTAATCTTTTGCATAACTTTAATTAATTAAAGTATCCAAGGGAGGGGGGCAACTGTAGTAAATTATTTTTTTACATAATCAAATCAAAGTCAAATAAACTAACAAAATTAACAATAAATAAAATTTAATTAACCAAAATACAACATTCCTTTAGTGATACAATCCAAGTGAAAAATGACAAAATTTCAATTTACAAGAAAAGAAAGAAGAATCTGCAGCAACAACAACCTGCAAAGTATGAGGGTAAAATTAGATGCTTGAAAAATATATAAAGAATAGAGAAAAAATAAAAATAATTATGAAAAATAGAAACATTCTCTACTATAAATAGTGGATAAAATACAAAAAATGGGAGGGGAGGGGGGAGAGGAAACTAAAAGATAGAGAGAAAATAAGAGAGAACAGACAAGTTCAACAACTGATTTTCTGATAGAAGAAAAAATAAGGTTTATTAAGTGCAGGCAATGCACTTTATAAACTCCCTGAAATTTCAAATGCAAACAACAAAGCATATACAAAAAAAATTCAAACGATAGAAAACACAGTAAAAAAGAAGGAGCCAAACGATAAAAAGAAAAATATAATAGAAAAGGATGAACCAATGAGCTACTTAAGATTTTAATTTCATGTGGAGGAAATTGCAAAATCTTGAATTCTATTAAGTAAAGAAAGTGTGTCATGACCGGCCATAGTAGGTATATACAGTAATTACGTGTACAATATTCACACGTGCTGACAAAGTAGGCATGCTAAAGAGATCTGGCTAACCCTAGACCGTTAAGCTATAATTCATTAAAGGATCGGGGTTAAACGTGCGTAACTAACGGCGATGGGTGACCAGTCTGGGAAGTCTTAATAATGTATGTGATAGTGTAATGAAATGGAAACTAGAGAAAAACCGGGTAAAAACTGTGAACTGTGACTTTCTTCGGAAACGCCCCGTTAGAGAGAAACGAAGACACGTAGACTAGGGGTATTTTGGTCATTATTAATTAAAATTTATACATGAATCCAAAGTAGGAAATAAAACACACGAGTGCATAGAGGACGTCGAGGGGTTGAATATGAAACGATCGTTAGTAGAAACGGAGCCCGGGCAAACCCGAGCAAAGAAAGGACCTAAAGGGAATTTTGTAAAAAGACGAGGGCTTATGGGTAATTTTTCAAAATGACTTAAAAACCTAAAATAGACCTTAAAAATAGAGAGTAGAGGTCGAGAGGATCAAAACCATATGTAGTTTACCTCGTGGAACTGTACGGTTTAAAAGTTACAGACAATTAATCGCCGGAGGGTATTTTGGTCTCTTCACATCCTAAATCATAAAATTACAGCAAAGGGAAGAAGAGGGGCCAAAATATGATTAAAAGAAAGCCCAATGGCTTGGGCCTTAAATAAATAAAAGAGAGAGACAATTGTACCAATGAAAAATGGCCATTTTGCCTTAAAGTGGACCAATTGGAATTAAGCATTTGTATTAGCCAAATTGAGCAGTCATTTGGACCAAAAACACATGAAAGAAGAAAGCAAAAAACTCCCTCTTGAGAAGCCATAGGAGAAGGAAGAAAGGTGGTGATTTTCAAGTTTTAAGGTTTATTATCAAAGGTTTTGGTGGAATCCAAGGTCCTAAACTAAGGTAAGTTCATTTCTAATCCTAATTTCAGGTTTTAATGAGTAATTTGAGAGATTAAAATTAGGGTTATTATGGTGGATTTGGGGAAAACTTAAGTAGTGATGATATTGATTAATTAAATGGAAGAATTAAGGTTTCTAAGGTTTAAAAAGGTTAGATTAGGACTTAATTTGAAAAGAAATGGAAGGGTAGTGCATGTTCTAAATTTCTAGGGTTTATGGTTGAGGTTGTGTTGTGAAATTTTTGTAGGCAAGGGTGGAAATAAGGAGAAGGAAGAGCTTGAAAGAGAAGGGAAAGCAAAAGGAAATTAAAATACAAGGTTTGGTACTTTACCTTGGAAGAATTAATTTTTCTTTCATTTTCTTGCCAAAACAATTTATCTATGGAACTTTTGCTATGGATGCCTAAATGTGTTGTTTGAGTTTGAATTCAATTGTTGAGTGGTATTTTTGAATCCATGTGGTGATTGGGTTGTTTAAATTCAAATGAAATCTAATGTTTTCAATGATTTTGGTAAAAGAGTTTATAAACTCCATTTAGTCCAAATTGATTTAAACAATCAAGTTATTTTAAAAGGGAAGTGTCTAAGTCTTCATTATATTATTAGGGAAGCTTTGAAATGGGTTTAGAACAAAAAAATAAACAATTTTGCACCAAATGCAAGTGGGGGCCGAATTGGTGCCCTTTGGGAGCCAATTCTGGACCCAACTTTGGGCAGCTAGTTGAGGCAGAAAACGATGGAATTTTTCTACGAAATTTTACATGCAATTAGTTAACATATGAAATAAGTTTCCTGTAAAATTTCAGCCAAAAATAAGATCATTTACCTGGTCAAATGCATAACTGAAATTGACTGAAATTTAGACGAAACCCAGATTTTACTATTCATATGGTCATGCCATTTGCGTTGCCGATTTTAGGCGCCGTGTTATTATTCTTTTGGTCATTTTTGGGAATTGTTCTAATGTGATTTGAAGTGTGTGGAAATGACTGGGAATGGTGGTAAACACTTGGAAATGAAACGGCCTTTAGCCACAGAGTTAGTACACGACGAAATGGCATGACTTAGTAAAAATGAAAAAGGGTGTGCAAATCATTTGAAAATTTTGTGGAAATCTTGGTTTTGAATTTTAAACCCTTATGCTCTACTTGGTGGTTGAACTTGGTAGATAAGGGTATGGTGCACTATACTAACTTATGCAGTACTGCTTGATATTGTGATTGAATTGTTATGATCTGAACTCAATGGTGAGAGCCATTGGTTATAACCAGGATGGTGAGGGCCATTCCTGTGATTTGATATCGGTGGTGAGGGCCACCTGTGTTACAGTGGTCAGGGCCACTGCCTTATCGCTGTGGTTCTGCTTTTACCAGTAGAGCAAAAATTTAAAAACTATGACACGACTATTTTATGGTATAAGTTGAGTTGTGAATATTTTACAATTTTAGTTGAAATCTTTTGAAAAACTTGAAATTCTTTTTCGGGAAGTACGTTTTTATTTCATTGAAGTGAGCTTTATATTTTATTGCTTATAATATTTAACATGCATATATTTTATTGCCTTGCTTTTATAAATACTCTTTACTTTTATTTCCATTGGTAAAGTACCCACTGAGCGACATTGCTCAGTGAGTTAAGTTTTCCTTGACTCGTAGGTTCGGAGCAGTAGCTAACTCTTGGGAAGCGATGACCAGATCCACAGCATCTCAGGGTAGATCTCTTAGTTTCCATTTTGAGTTAACTAGTTGTGACATGTACATATATATATATATATATAAGATTGAGAATTACTATGTTATACTGTACGTTAGTAGTATGTCATAATAATAAACCTCTACTTTATTTTGTACTAGAAGTGTCAATTCTTTTTGCAGGTTTGTAGTTGAGGTTATAAGGGGGATTCATTGGGAGTGTTTTGAGACTGATTGTGTTCGCATTGATTTGTGTAAAAATATTTTCAAAAATCAGAAAAACCAGTTTTGTCGACACTTGGGACCCAAATTTCTAGGCGAACCTCTGGCCCAATTTCTGTAAAAATCGGAACTAAAATTTGACTAAGTAAAATTGGTAGCAACATTAGGTTAGTGTGGCGCCTCCACTCGGCTTACACACATAGGCTGGGAAGGGGTGTTACAAAGTGTGCTTAATAGAGTCCTGAAAATTTGACAAAAGCAGCCTGACACAACTAAGGTACCAATCTTAGGTAAACAACTTGATCGTTTACTTATTTATGCATTTACTTATTTGTTTGTTCTTTTCATTTTTTTATTATTGCAATTTCAAATAAATGGATGCAGTTAGGCAATGCCTGCATCCTTATCTTGATGGCTTAAACAAATAAAAATAAATGACTGAGAGTTATAGGAAATACACAAAAAATAGGCATGGATGCAAGAATCAAATCTTATCCAGCTACAAATTTGCCAACTGAATGTCAACAAAATACACATGTATCCAAAAATAAAATGATTAATGAATATAATATAAGAGCACATAGAAATAACACACTCATATATACTCAGCCTTCACATAAGCTTTAATCCAAGATTTAGACTCAAATCTTTATGAATTTGACACAACCTAAATAGAATAATCTCAGGAAGAAAAAGAGTTAACAAAAAAGTAAAAAGAAAAGATAAATATTCAAATAAAATGAATGCATGCTTCAAGATCTCTAAATAAATTAGGATAAATCAAACAATAAAAATAAAAATAAAATTGATCTAGAATATGGTAAAGTAAGAATATTGCAAGAAATTTAACAAAAGATGAAATCTATCAGTTTTTTTTTTAAATAATATGTTAATATATATATATATGCAAACAAAAAAATAAATAAATATGAAAATTTTACCTTAACATGTGTTGGCAAATAACCGAGATGCTTGAATATGCATATTTGTAGCCATGAAATTAAATAAAGAAAAAATAGCAAAAAAAAAATGAAAAAAATGATGTCTACATTATGTGAGAACTTTTGATGGAGGAGATAGGAAGAAAGAAAGGACAACACGAAATAGGGTGAGAAAAAATGCTATTTATATCAACAAGGATTAGGGTTGGTGGCTTAAATGTAAAACGGTAGAGTTTTGGATGACTTAATTTTGCTAAGTTTTAAAATCTCTCAGTGTTTATATAAAGAAAAGAATGTATCAATTTTTAACAAGGTGAGGTAACATGGTCCATAACGTTACCTCACCAGCCCATGATGCTACTGTTAACAAATATTCTTTTTAAATGCTACTGTCAACAAATATTCTTTTTAAATTTAAGTACCTGAATTTTTTTTAGGGTGAAAGTAAAAATCAATGTTTATATTTATTTATAATGCAATATAAAGTGAAAATAGGCCATTAACTCTAATATTTTAATTTTATTATTAATTTATGTGTATTTTTTTAATTATCTTGAGCACTCATAAAAATATTTTACCTTATACTCTATATTTAATTAGTTAACAATAAAATTAAAATGAATAATGAATATTATATCCAGTAGTGGATATAATTAATAAAATTTAGAATTCATGTGTAGGGCATGAATACATACACATAAATAATATCAAACAAATAATCTCAATAATCATATTAGAAAAAAACGAGTGCTTATGAACATAACATATGAAACAATAACGAATAACACACTAGAATTGATAAAGAAGAGGACACATATAAAATATATTTTAAATCCAAGAAGTGGACATATTAATAATGACAATATAAAAATTAATAATATATATATGTTCTCTTCAAAATCAATCGAACTACGGAGACTTTGATTCCATCAAGCGGATACGTAGACATTTGAAATCAAATTTCGAATTCAAGTCAACTTTAATAAAAAAAAAATATACCCTTTTCAAAAATTATATTAACGAATTGCAAAAATAAAAAATAAAAAATATTTAACTAAAATAGTCTTGTCCAGGGAGTGGATATAATGTAAAAAATAATAAATTTAACAAATATTAAACTAGCTAATAGAATAAAATTCTTATATTTAGGAAGTGAATAAAAGAATTAAGCTATCAATTAATAAACAAAAATATATCCATAGAGGTAATAAAACTATAATAAAATAATAAAATCAAATAACAAAATTTATAAAAATATTTGTGTCCAGATAGTGGATATAATAATTGAAATACACGAATAATTTAATAATAATAATAATAATAATAAATAGTAATAACAAGAATTTATATTCAGGCTGTGAATATAATCCTTCCTGCAAGTACAAAAAATAGGTTTTATTTAAGGTGCTATCCAACAATGTGAATGTGTGAAGAAATAATTTAAACTATTTTTTGGTTGTTCCACATAATTTTATTCAATGGGATTTGAGTCTTTTATCTTCTTATTATTTTTAGATTTTTATAAAAGATTTTTTATAATGATTTAGTCAATGTGGCTCAGTTTTGATCATTATAGTCAAGACAGCCAAGTTTCATGTTTTGGTAATTGAGTAGATGGGGCTCAATTGGGATGATGAATGGTCAAGTTGTTGTTCAGGCTAAGTCAATGGGGCTTAGTCCTATATTGAGTGTTCAGGTTAATATAGCTTGATTTTGATGGGCTAAGCCGGTGTGGCTTGATTTGCAATGGATTAAGCAGGTGTGGCTTAAGTCCATGCTTAATGATCAAGGCTTGGGTTCTTGCTTGATGGGCTAAGTCGATGGGACCTAAGTTTTGTGGTTTGGATTTATGTTCATGGTTTAGGCTTATGTCTTCAATTTTGATTGATTTTTAAGGGAAGGGTGCTTTAAAATTTAATAGTCTTTTAAAGTCTTGATGGTATGCATGCATGCATGAATGAAAAATGTTTCATAATAAGGGGTTGTTACGGTGCATACAATCTAAGGATAGGATCTATGGTCCTTATATGAAAATAGCTGATTTGATCCAAAGACTCTCATCACACTATGACTGTAACACCCTCTCATAACCCAATCTGAGGGCACATGATTAGCATTAGGGAACGGGAAAAGCACGTGGCTTCTAAAACCCGTAGTAAGCCTGATAACTTATTTTCTAATAAATATAGAAGGTGACAACAATCACTATCTTGAACTGCGTCCATTAGCCTACTAATATTATACTTTAATATAATATCATATTATCATCATCAGACATTTATTAATAAATATATTTAACTAAAAATGAAACTAAATAAATAAGAAGATAGAAAAGAAAAAAAATTCCATGCGGAGTTCTAGAAAATAATTATAACATAATTATATAATAAAACATATACAATTAACACTCCTGTCGAGAAATAAAAAGCAGAATGATCTGAATAAGTAGTACTCCTATGCTCAACCTGCAACTTGGGAAAAATGGTGAACAAGAATAAGCATTCGACTCAATGAGCTATATAGTAATAAATATAATATAACTATCTCATGCATAACGTGCTCATACAAATGCCAATTAACCAACAAATCACATAAGCAAATAAGGATATGAGTAAGCCAATGGGGCCACACTAAACCTCAAATTGGGGAGCCTATCCTCCTATCTGGCTCTCTTAATCCACACATTTCTCTTAGAATCCAATACATAGGGTCCTCCATCATAGCCGTAGCTAATCAGCGCTGAGCATGAAAATGCACATGAAAATACCCCCGCCGTCACGCCAGTCTTAATCTCATCATATAATATCCTCACATCATAATCCATATCCCCGATCATGTGTGGTCCCACATCATCCTAACTCTATCTGGCATCACATATTATATACATTAAGTACAACTAACTCATACTCAACACACATTATGCTTATAACAATAATAATTATATATATATTGCATAAGAAGTCGATGCATTATGCAAATATAATTATGAACGTAAATTAGGGGAGCGGGGTATGATATTATTCAATATAACTCACAAAATTTTGAAAACTTAACAATTCTCTTTGAAATATTTGATTGAAAATAGAAGACACCTAAAAATATTTTCAATCGACAATAAAAACTATTAAAATATAGACAAATACAACTTTAGAGATTCTTCCTAAATTTTGGTAGAGTCTCCTCTATAACTAAGACATTTTTCCCTGAAACAAAACGTGAACACACTTCAAAAAAATCTACAACAGTTAACGTCAACCCAATTGCCCCATCTGGGCCACCAATATAATTCTCAATAACTCAAATTTAAGCCCAAAATATATCTCACAAATACAATAGTAATAGTTTATTATATCAACGTTAATCTTATATATTTAATTTACTAACAAAATATTCACTTAAAATTTTAATATATATGCTAATTCAATTTTAAATAATTCTTAGAAAATTAGTTTATAACCGTCCCTCAATTATAATTAATTACCATATAATTTATTTACCTCACTTTATAAAAATAACTTAGTTAATTTAATTATAAAAATACTAATTTTAATCCAGTAATTAGTTTTAAAATTTTTTTAAATATAATACTTTAACCATTTAATTTAGTTACTTAGTACTCTATTTACTTATTTAATATTTAATAATTAATTCAATTAAAATTATAATCTTTAAATTATAAATCTTTACATTTAATTAGTTTTAAATTAACACCTTCAAAATATTCAAATTTCAATCTATTTACTATCAATCGTTAATTATACATATTTATTATTATTATTATTATTTATTCCTTTAATTATATATAAAATTACTATCATAACTCATAATTTATTTTATTATCTAATTATAAATATCTACCAATTAAATACTACAAATTTATAATAATTAACCTTCAATTATTCATTATATATTATATGTTTTTACTATTTTTTATCATTGCCAGAATAGTAACTCTGTCATCGAAATAGTATCACTGTTGTCAAAAAAGGTAATTGGAATAGTATTGCTATCATTGAAAAATGATAACCGGAATAGTGTCACCGTTGTCGAAAAATGGTCGCCGAATTTTGGCCAAAATCAAAAGTGGTCTAAAATTAACAAATAGTATACCAAAATGAAGCTCCTGAGGAAAGTAGCTGAATGGTACCTGAATCATCATGAAAGTATGTCGAAAAAATGAGTAAAAAGTTCTGTTGAAGTAGTCGGCGACGGGTCTGCAGCGTGGATATCGGACGGCGCGTGAACAGTGCTCTAGCATTGAACGACAGCGATCTTAGTGGCGTTAGACTCATCAGATGATGGACTTTCCAATGGTATGAGAGGTGTCAAAAAATGTTCACCAAACAGTAGTAGATCTGAGAAAAATGTCGGATGCTCGCTCTCCCTCTCACTTTCTCTCTCCTCTATCTCTCTCTCTGTTTCTTTTCTTTTCTTCTTTCCTTTTTTGATTCTTTTCCTATTATCATTATTATTATATTATATTATATTATATTATTATATATATGTGTATAAGATATTACACAAATAAAAAGCCAGTTTAGACTGAGAGTCAAGATGAAGATATAATGATGTTGGTGGATGAAAATAAAAAATGTCTACATCTAAATAAAGAAGTTGGGAATGATTGGAGTTTTTCTATTGCACCCATGCAACTTTATCCTATTAAGATTTTAGAAATGGTTGAGTCTGAAGCTCGAACCTGCCGAGGGCCATGATTTGCATTAGTTGAAACTATAAAGGGATGGGGAACTGTGAGCGGGGATTTTCGCCCCCACTCCCATGTGAAATGGTTCTTGCGACTTCGACACTATTAGGCTCAGGGCCTTAGAGAACATGAGCCTAAGCCCGGAGAAAATGAAGTCGCCACCTAAATGGGCCGGGAAAAAAAGATATAGTGACTCGATTCCTAAGGAATCCCTAGCCTCCTATTGGGTTCGGAAAGTTGGATACGCGTGGAAAAGGTGAGAAATGGCCCAACACTCCCACAACGCCCGGTTCATTGAAACTGGCCTCCTTTTTAGGTCTAAATATTATAAAATTCTTAAATATAATGTGTTATCCATACTACATGCGATCACAAGAATAAATAAATATTTTTTAAAAATCATAGCAAATTTAAACAAAATAAATGAATAGGCACCCATCGATGGATGGAAACATGCCTTTACAATTGTCTAATGTTTAAAAGAAAATAAATAAAACATGATACCCACCAATTGGTGGAAATGTATTCTTTACATTGATCCAAATTTTAAAATAAATCAAATTACATGAAACTTAACAATTGAGGTACCCAATCATGGAAACATACCTCTTACAATTTTTTGAAACTAAAAATAAATCAAAACATTCAAACATTCACAATAAAATCGAATAAAAATGAATCATCTATTAAGACATAATAATTCATGCATTCAAACTTAAATAAAGCAATAAAAATATAAATTTAAGTTTACATCTTGAATTAGAGTTTCTTGAATGAAATTAGGGTTTGGAGGATTTTATGAAAATAATATTAGGATTTTGATAAATACTTAGTCATATATAAACCCTAATATCCCTTTAATATTGATACCGATACGAGATATGGCTATTAAATATATTTCAATGAAGATATAGTAAATATAAATTGACAGTATTATCAAATAGAACTTATTAAACATGTTTAAACTAAACCACATATATAAAATCCATAATAATAATAAACAGAAGTTGTTATGATTTTGGAGAGTTTAGAAGATTGTACTTGCATTTGAAGGCTCCACCAAATTTTAAAGTGTTTGAATCAAGCTTTGTTGATATTTGTTACTGCCTGAATCAAATTATTTCTTCGATTGAACTTTGGCAATTGCCTTGACATTGCCCTGGTTAAGGTTACTGAGCCTTTTTGTTTAAATTATCAGTTTTCGTCTCTGTTGATCCTTTCTCACTCTCTATCTATGTTCCTTTTTTGGATAGTTAGGGTTTTATAAACTGCTCTTGTCTCTCTTTTCTTTACTGCATGAAAATTCCTCAAGTCCAAAGTCTGCTGAAGTTCCAAGTCACCAAGAAAAGTCCCTCCATGGTCTTCTCAAACCTGTATTTATAAGGTTATATTAGGTTAAATGGTGGAAGCAAATGGATCATCTAATGCATATCGAATTAATGGGTTTATTTGACACAAACCGAGCCCATATCGAATTAGAAAACTTTTATTCGAGCAAAACTGACACTATCTTGAATTTAAGTAACTCTAATTCGACAGAATCCAAGTCCATATCGAATTGGAAATCCAAATTTGATATGGACTGCCAACAAACGGTCCCATATTGAAATGGGAAAATGGGAGAGTCCCATTTCAATATGGGGCTGCCCCATATCGAAATGGGGCTGCCCCATATCGAAATGGGGCTGCCCCATATCGAAATGGGGCACCAATTCGATATGGGGATAGCTTGATATCGAATTGGAGTAGCCCCAATTCAAAATGGGGAGCCTCTATATCAAATTGGAGGCTCTAATTCGATATAGGGTGCTTCCCCCACTTAAAATTAACCCAAATCGCGTGAAAAATCAACCAAACCATCAAATCAGACCCATTTAGGGTTTAGTGTACCTGTCTCAAATAAAAATCAACTAAATCTTTTAAATCAGACCCAATTAGTGTTTTAAAATTTAAATAGCTTATTTTAGGCCCTATTAAAATATTTCAATCCAATTAACGATTTGGAATTAACACTGGACTAACTAGGGCCAAAATCAATGATCTACAGGAACCCTCGTGTAGTTCATGTCTTAAAGGATTTGCTTCTCACACATTGACAAAACCTTATTTTCCTCATAGAAACATTGGTTAGTAAGGATGTGATTGAGAAGATTGCTAAGGATATGGGTTTTGTGGGAGGTTTTTTTGTTGATAGAATGGGAAGAGGAGGTGGATTAGCTGTCATGTGGAAGGATGCAGATGTTGCTAATGTGCTGGGATTTTTCTAATAATCATATTGACCTTGAGGTTTCTCAGCAAGCTTTACCAAAGTGGAGGTTCACTGCTTCTGCGTGTAATGTACAAAATTTTAAATAGGAAACTTTATACTAATATTGATAATTGATAGTGTATAGTGATAAAAGTAACATGGATAAATGCTATAAGTAGATAACAGTGAATAGTATATCTCAAAATTTATTGAAAAAATTATTTTTACTGTTTTACCGAATTAAAAATCGAATTAGAGTCAAAGGTTAAGAGTGAGGGTGCACTGTAGTTAAAATGAGATTATCTCACCTAATTAAACTATATATATATAGACATGTGTGTGTGTAGAAGACTCTTCTCTCTTCTCCTATCTTCCACGCCATCTACCACCACTATCACCATCTTCTCTATTTTCTTCTTCCTTTCATAAAAGAATCAAGGGAAATCTATCTTTTCCAACAATTTTTTTAAGAGAATTAGTTAGAGTAGGTGAGATTATCAACAAGTGATCAAAGAAAAAGAGGGAAAAGAGAGAAGAAGAGAGATTTTGAAAAAGGTATGTGCTTATGCATTTTAATTTGCAAATATTTGAATTTCTATGAATTTTAATGTTTGAATTAGTTGATTGAGTCATCTATAATGAATTATTACTAAAAAGTATTGGTTAAACAGATTGATGAGTGAAAAATGAGTTAAAGGAACTTATAGTGATGAGTATGATTCTTAATTCAATCATTATAAGAATTGAGTGGTTTGATGTTATTTTTATCCATGAGTGATGGTTAAAGATTAAGTAATTGATTTTTGAGTAAAGTATTTGATATAGACTCTTTCTATGTCAAAGAAACTAGTTTTTGATTCATTTTTATCATAGATCTTGAGTATATTATGTTTAAGTGGTTGAGTGTGCAAAATACAGAATTTTTGCTTGACACGACTAGTGACATGCCCATGACACTAGGCGTGTCAATGATGTTGTGTTTTAATGTTGATGACATGGCCAGCGACAAAGCCATGTCTCTAGGCGAGTCGTAGCTACTGTAATACAAGATTAATGACACAGTCAGTGATACGCCCAAGTCTTTGGGTGTGTCAAAGCTTCTGTAATGCGAGAGTAATGACACGGGTAGTGACACGTCCATGTCATTGGGCGTGTCAAAACTTCTGTAAGAATGGGCAAATGACACAGTCATTGACACGCCCATGCTATTGGGCATGTCACTTGAAGAATTTGCCCAAAATAGTTCTTTTCCTTGTCTTTCATCTGTGATTCCGGCCTAAATGACTGTAAGGCCTCAAAGTGTAAAAGATTTTTGAAATTAACCCTAACAAGTAGTACAATAAATTTGGATTATATGATAAATTTGTGTAATACTAAGTGTTGATCAAAGAATTATTCCATTGAAGTGATATACATAATTCAATGTTAATCAAAACTAATAATTAAAAGTGTATATAATGATATAAGATACAAAATGCTCCAAAGTATAGTACTAAATTTAAGTGCCAAAATTATAAATTGAATGAAATTCTCCTATATTTGAAACTGAAAAGTAAGACTTACTGAAAAATAAATAAGTGTAATATGAGTTATGTTAACAAATGAGATGTAAGTCTTAAATAAAATAATTCAAAAAGAGAAAAGTTACAATACTGAAAGTGTAGTATGGCATGATGGCTTTTATAAAGTTAAAGTTATTATTTTGTGTAATCAAAATATTATGTTGGTTTGTGTAGACCCTTGATTTTTGCCTTGACTAGTCCATTGCCTGAGTCATAAACCTTTTGATTAGATGGTGTAATGATTAGATGGGTTTGTTTTGAAGATTTGGTTGGGTCTGATTCAATATTTGGGCATTCAGGGGTGTGTCCGAATCAAACCGGGCCTCCCAATTCAATATGGGATAGCCCCCCAATTCGATATGGGGTCCCAATTTGATATGGACCCATATTTTGTCAGATTAAAATTGTTTTACTTCAATATAGTCTCGGTTTGCCTCAAATTGATATGGTTCAAACTCGATATGGTCCCGGTTTTTGTCGAATTCGTTAATTCGATATGCATCAGTAATCCATTTTCTTCAGAAGGGACTTTTTGGATGAGACTTTAACTTGGTACTTCAGCAACGGGAGCAATGGATAATTAAAAAAGAGAAAACCCTAGCAACACACAAAAAAAGAAAACGGCAAGCAACAAGCAGTTGAGCGAGGAGAGACACAAAACATTAAACCATGAAGGTAGTCAACAACTGTTTTCATTCCATTCAATCGAGATTCGACACTGGAACCAATATAAAGTTTGGATCAAAGTAAAATATCGGTGAAACCAACAAACGAAGGTTTGAAATTCTTTTTTTTCATCTACTTTAAGTTTACAGTAGCTTACTCAATGATTTACTCATCGAATGGTTTTTAGTTAATTAGTTTTTTCTTCTTTAAAACGTCCAGTAGCTATCTTTAATACTTTATACCATAGCAATTTATGTGTTAAGATTTACAATTGCACCACCTTAATAATCCAGACAGTAATTTAGCAAAGTCAATAATACAGTGATCATCAATTTATGAATTTGTTTGCAGTGGTTAAGTTTTAATATTCAAAACTTGAGTTGCATGTTTGAATAATACCAAACCTTAAACTTCATCTAGTAGCCAATCAAGAATAAAACCATAATTTTTACCTTAAAAACCCTAGTTTAGATAGAAACCCTAATTCCCCAATAAAATCATACCATGTAAACCGTCTACCTTTCGGGGGCGCTACCCCCTTGATCCCCTCCCACTAACCGGCTAGCGGCACTGCCGTAAGCTCGACCCTCGTCGTCACACCCTATATTTCTTTAATGGATAATATTTAGATATTTTTTATCTTCTTTTTAATTATTTAACTATCTTTATATACATTGTATTATTTTTTATTTGCTTTATTCTTTTCCTTAGATTTATATGTATTTTTAAATAGACTTGTAAAAGGCATGTTTTCACTCATGGGTGCCTTCTTTGTTTGATTTATTTATTTTTTGTAGTTTAATTTATTTTAAGTTTTGGATTAATTTAAAGGATATGTTTTCACTAATTGGTGGGTATCCTATTTTATTTATTTTCTTTTGGACATTAGACGATTGTAAAGGTATGTTTCCATCCATGGATGGGTGCCTATCTATTTATTTTGTTTGAACTTGTTTTGATTTTAATAAAGTATTATTTATTCTTATGATTGCATGTAGTATGGATAATATCATTATAATTAAGAATTTTATAATATTAAGATCTAAAAAGAAGGCCAGTTCCAATAAACCGAGCACTGTGGGGGTGCTGGGTCATTCTCGCCTTCCCCACGCGTACCCAACTTTTCAAACCCAATAGGGGTTTGGGGATTCCTTAGGAATTGAGTCATCCACCTCTTTCTTTCTCCCGACCCATCCGGGTAGAGACTCCACTTTCTCCGGGTTTAGGCCTATGTTCTCTAAGACCTTGAGCCTAACAGTGCTGAAGTCGCAAGAACTATTCTACATGGGAGTGGAGGTGAAAATCCCCGCTCACAGTTTGTTATTGATAATATTTAATATATTGAAATGTTTAGTAAAATTGAGTGTTATTACTGTATTTTCGTAAGTATTTTCTTTAATATTAAGTGAAAAAATATAATTATACAAACACCACTAAGCTTTGCTTAGCGTGTTAGAATTATTTTCTAACACGCAAGAATCATATCATCGGAGAAAGTTAAGAAGTGGAATTAAAGATCTCAGAAATTATCTACAGTACATGTAGAGATCTTTTGTAAATTGCACTTGTAAGTTATGAAATGTATATATGCAATTTATTTTGGCTATTTGAGAGACTGTACAAATCTATAAACGTGAAAGAAATATATGTATTTAGAGAATGAAGTTTTAGATTCTAGTGAATGATTATCAAATCTAGTAATGTATTATATATTTATTTTGGATTGACAAATTTATGATAGTTATCTAATTTATAATTAGTATTTAGTTTATTGGAGATATTGGAGATTGGTTTAAATGTTGGATTTATACGTGCTCTAATATACAGATTGTATTATTATTTGAAAATTTTTGTTAGTAATAATTTGAAAGGAAATTTTATGGGTAGATTGATTAGAGTACTGACAGTATATTGAGTAACATTCTCTGATAGTTCTATGTGAGAATGATTAGGCGATGTTACATTTAGTGGTATCAGAGCGTGGTTTTGTGAACCTCGGATTCCACCCAAAAAGGATTTGGATGAACATTCACTTGTTGTTGGGAGTTGCCACTCAGTTTTTTTAAAAGGGTAAAACTAAGAAAACCCTTGTTTGACTCCAATAATGCATCCAATGTAAAGGTTTCTTGTAATATCCCAAAATATAAACTAAAGCATTTCTCAAATCTCAAATCAAAAATCATCAACACAAACCTAAAACACAACCTCAAAACAATCACTTCCAACAACTTACTCTTTCCTCCAATCCATCCCCAAAAACAAGAAATCAGTTACCCAAACACTCTTAAACCCATCTTAAACAACATAATCACATACCAATCACAACTCAACTCAAAAACTCAAAGAAATCAAAGAGTCAAGTGAAGAACTTACCAAAGATGAAGAAATCTCTTAACTTTCCACTTGAACTCTTGAAAGCTTCCTTAGATCTTGAGTTAGAGGTTCAAATCTCTTCTTTTCTCTCTTGTTTCTTGTGTTAACCGGCCAAACAAAGCAAAAGAAGGAGAAGGAGAAAGTGATCCACGGCAATGAAAAAGAAAGAAGAAGGAAGAAAGAGAAATCCAAAGTCAAACCCCTCTTTTCCTTAAAACCCTCTCAACCAAGCAATTTAAAATATTAAACTAATCTCTTTCAACCTCTTCCACACATTCAAATCCTTATTAATTAATTAATAACAAATTCAAAAACACAACAAATATCTTCTTCCACTAACTCAAAACTTTGACTTTCCATGACTTAGGTATATGTTATATATATCCTAATATACATCACATATACACTTCCTTTAAAAACCCCTTTTCTTCCAATAAAACATATACAATAAATCCAATTATAATAATAATAAAACCCAAAACATCTAGGGTATATTTTGGGATATTACATTTCTAATCTACGAACCCAAGGAGGATTCGGGGACTATGTCATGCATTTGATTAACTTGCAAAAAAAAGAAACAAACCTAAATAAAACAAGGAAAAAGACAAACAGATTGTTAGTGGATTGTGGACTTGCTATTTGAGGTGAACCTCAAAATATGCCTACATACCCTCGTTTGAATGGGAGATCAAAGCCCATGTAGTTCGATAGTGCCTATTCACAGGCGATAAGAATTATGCTTCATGCATGTGTGTGTGTATGCTTTGTGCATTATGAGATTTAATTAGCACTTAGTGCAAAATTGTGAAATTTAGGTACCTTGTACCAAAAGGATGCAAATTTTAGGCCTTTGGCCAAAAAGGTTGATTGATTCATGACTTAATGCCGAAAGATCGATTGATTAGTTAATTAGGCCTTAGACCTAAAAGGATTAGGTCTTTGACCAAAAAGAAATTAAGAAAATGGTGTAATGCTTATGGCATGCTTGAATTGACAAAGGATGAATTAGGATATTACCTTGCTTAGGATTTTCCCACTTCGAAGCTCCAGATCTTGTTTTCTTGGACCTTGGATTATGATTCTTGATTTCTACTTTCTTGATATGATTTGAGTTGATTCCTGCAGCACAAGGTCAGATCTATGCAAAGAAGAGTAGAAGAGAAGCGCCTAAGCATATAGGAAAATAGGGAGTTCATCAACATGAAGTCCGGGGCCCCTTTTCTGACTATTCTGGGGGCTATTTATAGTGAAAATCGGACCTGGATGGTGGTTGAATTGCTGGTCCCGGCGGCTGAACTGTTGTGGACGACGGTTGACTTGCCAGAAGAGAAAAAAAGGCGGCAGTTGGAACCCTACACGGCGGTTGCCCGCGGCGGTTGAACCGCAGAGTGCGGCGATTAAACCACGGCATTCGGCGGTTGAACCGCCGGTCACAACGGTTGGACCGCTGCATGTGGCGGTTCGGTCTCCAAAAAAACACATTAGCTTGCACGATCTTCGCTCAAACTGATTTTTTAGGAGCTACGAACCTCCAAAAATATTCCGAGACCATTTTTATGATCCACGTGTCGCTCCGGACATTTCAAGTACCATATCGATATATCTTCGGTGAACTTTTCCAAAGTCACCCAGTCTTAGTCAGCATTTTGCGGTCTGGAAAAATCAGCTTTCCAAGCCTCAAAATTCAAGTATTCACAATTGCCCCCCACTGGGGTCCATAAAAATGATTTATGGGGCTCAGTGGTTGTCAGAAACGAGAATTTTGGGCAAGGTGCAAAAGACCCGCATTCTCACCTTTTCCTTATAAATAGGCTCATTTCTATTTCATTTTCATTTACTTTCATTCCTTCTCCTCCTTTCCTTTCCTCCAAACTTTCTCTCGACGATGGATTTCTCCGGCCTAGAGGACTTCGACATCCCACTCCCTCCCTGTAAGCTTTTACTCGAGGAGGAGAAGCACAGCTCTCAGACCGGCTCCTATGAGGTAAGTACCTTCCCCTTTACTCATCTAGCATGCATGCTTAGAAATTTTTATTTATTTCCAGTAAAGAACTTAGAAATAAATTTTAGGAATCTTTCCTTTACATGTACTTGAATTAGCTCTAGTAATGAACCAGAAGTAATATTAGGCTTCACTAAGCTCTGCTATCAGTAATTATTTCTAGTAAAGAACATAGAAATAATCCTCTAGGAAGTCAAACTATAACATCCCGAATCCCAGATTGGTAAGAAACAAACATAGAGGATATGATTTAGGCTTAGAACAAAGGAGTTTAGAACATGACCTATAACTTGAGCTTGAATTTCATCCAAGTTAATGACAAATTAGAGAGTCTCAAAGAATACTTAATTGTTTATTTGTGTCTTAGCTAGATGTATAACTTGAAATTACTCAATTTGGAGTTGTACAGAATAAGATATGATGGATTTAGTAGACAATGTGCAAGCTGCCTCAGGACAGCATAGTAGGCTTGACTTCGAAGGACTGTCAAAACTCAGATATAACTCGGATCGACCTGAAATTTTGAAAAAATGTAGCCCTGGATGTCTAGTTTCAGTGGGAATAAGAATTACTTAATTTGGAGTTGTGAGTAAAAAGATATTAATAAAGAAAGACAGCAAGGTCAGGAAGGGATATCAAAAGGATCTAAGTGAAAATTTCTCAAAAGTTAGGGGTAACTATGTAAACTTAAAAATTAAGAGTCGGAAGTTCTTAATAGTGCCCATATCCGACCCTGGAAGAATATTCTAGAGAATTAATCGGGTCACAACGACGTGTAACGGTTTTTCCAGGAAATGTCCCGTTAAAGAAAAACAAAGACATTTTGACTAGGGGCATTTTGGTCATTATCAATTAAAGTTATACATGAATTTAAAGTAGAAAATAAAAAAATGAGTACGTAGAGGATGACGAGGGGTGATATATGAAACGATCGTCAGTAGAAACGGAGCCGGAAGAAACCCGAGCAAGGAAAGGACCTAAAGGGAATTTTATAAGAAGTTGAGGGCTTATTGGTAATTTTTTAAAATGACTTGGAAACCTAAAATAGACCTTATAAATAGAAAGTAGAGGTCGAAAGGATAAAAACTATATGTAGTTTGACTCGTGGAACTGTACGGTTTAAAAGATATGATTGATTAATTACCGGAACGTAATGTGGGCCCGGTTTCGTGTCGGGACCGTATGGGTAACTCGGGATAACTTTAGGATATCCTATGGGAAGAGGGACAAGTGGAAAGAAGTAAAGGAAAAGAAAACTATAAAAATCTAATGTTGGCCAATCAAAAGTAACCATTTAGCATGTGTAATAAATGAAGAAAGAGAAAGGTGGACAAGTGGTCTTAAAGGGTTTAACCAACACATAAGGTGATCATCATTTCCTTTGTATATAAATATATGTGATATGAAGAACAAACTCTCTCTTTTTCCACTTACAAATTTCGGCCAACAAAGGGAAACACCAAAGGACTTCCAAGTTTCTCCAAATTTGATTTTTAAGGTAAGTTTTTAAGGTTTTCTAGTAAGTAGACTTTAATTTTAGTATTAATTTTAGGTAGTTATATATTTATTGGAAGATTGGAGATTAGAGTCTTTATGTGGAAGTGGAAAAATATTAAGTAAGTGATGAGATTAATTGATTAAATGGAAGAATAAAGATGTATAAAGATTAATAAGGTTGGATTAGGGTTTCGATTGGAAAAGAAATGGAGGATAACTTACTATTTTGAATTTCTAAGGTTTATGTTGTATCTTGAATTTATTGAAGGAGAAATAAAGAATTAAAGAAGGAGAAGAAGGAAAAGCTAAGAGGAATTAAAGAAATAAGGTTTGGTACTTTACCTTTGAATAATTAATTTTGATTTGGTGCTTTACCATAAAAGAAATTCTATTTGCTTACAAACTTTGGTTTATGGAAGTTTTGAAGTTGATGTTTAAATATATTGATTGAGTTTAAATTAAATATTTGAGTTATGTTCTTGTTTTCTTATGGCAATTGGGTTGTTAAATTTAATTGAAACCAAATGTTTTGAGAAAATTTGGCAAGTTGATTTGGTAAGTTGTTTGGACTTTAATTAGTTTGATTTGAGTTAAACATGCAAAAATTGTTAAAAGGAAGTGTTTGAATCTTCACTTTACTATTAAAGAAGCCTTAATATTGATTTGCAAAAGAAAAATAAACTATCATATGCATTTCAAATGTTTGGGCCGAAAATGGTCCCAAAGTGACAGCTTCTGGACTATTTTTGTGACAATTGTTTGAGGCAGCAAATGGATGAATTTTTCAACGAAATTTTACGTGTAAGTAGTTAACATATGAAATAAGTTTTCTGTAAAATTTTAGCCAAAAATAAGATCATTTACCTGGTCAAATGCATGACTGAAGTGGACTGAAATTTTGACGAAAACCCAGATTTTACTATTCATTTGGTCATGCCATTTTGCGTTGCCGATTTTTCTCGCCGCAACACTATTCATTTGGTCAATTTGTGATCTTTTGAGGAATGCTTTGAAATGTTTGATGTGTTTATTGTGGATGTTAAATATGTGAAAAAGAGTAACGGTTTGACCAAAGAAAGTGGTGCGCGGCATAAATGGCAAAGCGCAATGAGAATTTAAATTGATTTCTTGAATCATTCTAAAATGAAGTTGAGACTTAAATTGAATCATTTTAATCTTTTTGCTCTACCGGATAGTGGAAGTGGTAGATAAGGGTATGGTGCACTATACTAACGCATGCAGTACTGCTCATTATTGTGATATGATATTTTATTCAGAGGTGAGGCCACTGAAGCCAATGGGGAGGCCCATTGGTTAACCAGGATGGGCAGGCCCATTCCTGTGATCTGATATTGGTGGTGAGGGCCACCTATGTTATAGTGGGGAGGCCCACTGCCTTATCACTATGGTTCCCTATATACCAGTAGAGCCTGAATCAAAGACATTATTTTTCGTTGAACTATATAATGCCAATGAGTTTAAATTATGATTTTACATTATTGAAAGCATATCACACTGAATGTATCACGATTTCTATTGGTATAAAGTGGGTTGATTGTTGATTTAATTATTTCCTTTGATTTCGAATACTTTCATATACTACTTTTATTTTTATTGGTAAAGTACCCACTAAGCGACAATGCTCAGCGAGTTAAGTTTTTCTTAACTCGTAGGTTCGGAGCAGTAGATAAATCTTGGGGAAGCAACGACCAGACCACAGCAAAATCTCAGGGGTAGATCTTTTAGTTCCATTATGAGTTAGCTAGTTGTGGCATGTATATGAATAAATATAAAAGAGAATTTCTATGTTATAACTGTATGTTATTAGTATGTAATAATCATAAATCTTTACTTTATGTTATATTAGAAGTGTGAACTCTTCGTGCAAGTTTGTAGTTGAGGGTATAAGGTGGATTCATTGGGAGTGCATTAAATTTGATGGTATTCTTATTCACATTGGTCTGGGTAAAATGTTTTCAAAAATCAGAAAAACAAGTTTTGTCGACACTTGGGATCCAAATTTCTAGGCGGCACTATGGAAAAATTTCTGTAAAAATCAGAACTAAAATTTGACTAAGTAAATTGGTAGCAACATTAGGATAGTGTGGCGCCTCTACTCGGCTTACACATGTAGGTTGGGAAGGGGTGTTACACAAATCCTACTGGGGAAGGAACTTAAATTTTTCTGAAGTTGCCCCCAAATTTTTCCCAATAATGAATTAGAAAATCTCTCTTTTTTAGGACACTATGATTAGGATATCTATTGCTGAGAGTCCCATGAGCACTATTCTGGCTCACATCTTTGATGCCGGGCATCCGGTGGGGGATCTTATCAGACCTGCTTTCCTCCATCATTTGAAGACCATAGATGTGGGCAGAGATATCCACAGGGAGTTAATCTGCGCACTGGCCGAGCGATGGTGGCCCACTACTGATACCTTCCATTTTGCTTGGGAGGAGATGACGATGACGCCTACTGACTTTTCCATTATTTTCGGGATTCCCTTCGGCGTTGAGATGGTGGAGTTCTATGCTGACTGGCGGCAGGACATTCTTTCAGCCGACATGGTTACTTTGATCGGGGTCGACTATCCTCGACATCATGCACCTCGCTGCATTCAGCGAAAGTGGCTCGTAGAGCAGGCGCCAGGCATCTATGCTCGCTACGAGGTAGGTGATCTTACTGCTGACCAGGTAGCCAGGTTCACCCTGATTCTCTTGTTTGCTAGCTCCTTCTTAGCAAACAGGAAGGACGCAGTGAGTCTCAATCTGCTGAAGAGCCTACTCGACCTGACACGACTTCAGACATACGTTTGGGCTAGCATGATGCTGTGTAGATTGTATGACAACATGTCAGATCTCTGCTATACCCGCATTGCTCCATGCGGCCTGTACTACTTTTGGGAGGTAATGTAAAGAACATTTCCTTTACCTTATATATGTTGAGATACACCAATTCTGATATCCTCTTCATTTTTTCAGACTTGGGCTTACGAGTACTTTCCTAGTGTCACCCCTTTCCTTCGTGAGCTACCTGCCCCTGCAGATCCTCTTTCTCCCATTGCTTGGAGATGGTATAGAGAGAGGATAGAAGCACCAAAGAGGAAGCTTCCTATCAGAGAGCTGAGATCATTTTTTGACGGCTACTCCATGGACTCGATAAATATTTTATCCTCATCCTTATTTATTGTATTAGAGAAAATGATTCACTAACATAATAAATTTTTACAGATTGTCTTTACAGCGATGTCTAGTCGGCTGTCAGAGTGGATTGTTCAGGATCACAGCTTTCAGCGATCGCAGTTCCTGACTCACCTTCGATTCATACTTCCCCATCCAGAGTATCGACGGTATTATCTCGCTGAGAGAGTGACTTTCCAGATCGCCGGTTTTCGTGCAGCTCCACTAGATCCCCCTGATGATATGCTATCTCTGACGCTTCTGCCGATCACTGTGTCCTAGTATGAGGGTGATCCCTTCGAGTCGGCTTATGTCCTGGATGATGATTATGACTTCTACTGCCTTTAGCGACTGATGCCATGCATTGGGACACGGTTCGACCCTGCACCACCTTATCGGTCCTCCCATTCTTCAGTTCCCACTACTAGCACTTTGGGAGACCATCCCTCTACCAGCCGGCCAGTTGACAAACCTTCTTCCTCTAGGGCCGAGGCTTCTGCTTTCAGAGCTAGCCCATCATATACTGGAGCAAGTGGCAGTTCATCACATTTGAGGCCTCCCCCATCTATTCTTGCGGCTACCGGTCAATTGGACCCTGCGTTGGCTGACCTGAGGCTGCCTTATGATGTTCGCTATCGCACACCCGACGGTTGGATGACCTGACCGATCAGTGTGGAGGGTGTACCATATCGGAGCCTTGCTCACATCACTCAGTTATATTTTTAGAACTTTTCATGAAAAGGATTCATAAAGTTCTCTTGAAATTGACTGTGATTCTATGCTTTTTTGCAGGTACCTGTGGGCCTAGTTGCTGACATGGCGGCACTGATCACTGCTTTGTCGGATGAGCTGTCTGGTGCTTGGACTGATAGTGCATATGAGAGGCAGGATAGGTTGCAAAGATGGAGAGCCCGGCGCTGATTTTTCATATTTGTCTTATTTTTCTCGTGTATCTGGATTATATTCCTTCTGTACTTTGTACTTTCCATGTTTTCCACATGTTATTTGAACTTAGATACGAACCTGCACTTATTTGTTAGCATTGACAACAAACATGTATGTATGATGCTTGTTTTATAGAAATTTATTTTCAGAAAATCCCTAAGACAAACCAAAAAAATAGTACCTAACAGGGCCTAAACAGGGCCAAAACACAAGAATTTCACAAAAAAAAAAATTTTGAATCTGGGTCGGTGGTGGTTGGACCGTCGGAAGCAGCGGTTGGACCGCTGGAGACAGAGGTTGGACCACTGGTCGCAGCGGTTGGACCGCCGGGGCAGCGGTTGAACCGCCATCTGGGTTCAGGGCAGTATATAAAAAATGGAACTGCAGTGTATTTTTACAACTTTCAAGCCAGAAAATAGGTTTTTTACTGCAGGATTTTTATTTTTCCCTCAACAATGAACCCTCTTTTTAACCATGTGATGCATGAATGGACCAAGAGCCTCCATAATGTTGAAAGGATCAATATGGGAAGATATGGATTGAAAGCTGTTGCTACTTTTAGAGGCGTAGCTGTAGATTGGGATTTCATGCATGCTTGTATCAGATTTTGGGATCCCCAAGCTCACGTCTTTAGATTTGGTGTCCGGATGGACGAGATGTGTCCTCTTTTTGAGGAATTCTGCTCAATTATTGGATGCGATCCAAATGCCCCTCTTGTAAGGCATGAGGTTCGAGTTGGCTATGTGGGGTCTTTTCAGAGGCTTTTCAACTTTACAAGGCCTCAAGCTCAAGCTATGATTGTGGATGGGAATAAGGCGATGCTGCTTCCTTTGATTGATACATTCCTGACTGCTAATTTTGAAGATGAGATTCAACTGAAGCATAGGATGCAAGCTTTTATTTTCTGCCTATTAGCTGGGTTTCTTTTCAACCGTGACCCTGGCTTTGGAGATTTACGGCTTTGCCCCATGATTAGGTAGATGGAAGAACTTAACTGCATTGGTGGTATGATTCTGGCTGAGACTATTCAGAGTCTTGACAGAACTGCACTTGGATTTAAAGATTGGACTGTTACTCCGATTATTCTTCAGGTAATTTTGTTATACCTTTTGTTTCTTCTCATATTTTTTTCTATAAATAGAAAGGATCTATATTTATTTATTTTTATTTTAGGTTTGGCTGAGAGACCATCTTCGAGTGGTTGCTGCTCCCCATGCCTTGACTTATAACCCTTCTCAGTATCGTACTAGAAGAATCTAGGTTTCATTTCCTTCTATGACCAGGTGGATTATCTGGTTGTATGAGCTTTGACCAGAAGAATTGTTGTGGTACATCTCTTGGTATAGAATTTCTCGCTTCATGGAGGCAAATGCAATACATAACCATGTCTACCTTCTTGGTTTCACTCATAGTACATGGTATAGTGCTTCTCGCATCCTTAGGCAGATGGGGATTGATCAGAGGGTTCCTCTTTCTGTTGGGCTTACTATTGCTGCCCCTATTACTCCTGGAGTTACTCGAGCTGTTCTTCAAACTTGGGTTAGGAACCATCAGATGATCAGGCCTTTTGCAGAGCCTTCTCTTGTCCAGCCTACTCCAGAGTATAGGACTTGGTTTATAGCCAAAGTTTGGCCAATTGAAAAGCCAAGGAGGCATGCATTACTGCAGGAGCTGGAGGGAGAGGAGGTGGTTCCTCTTAACGAGGAGAAAATAGATGCTGCAGAGAGTTCCAGAGCTAAGGAAGATACAGAAGACTCTACCCCACGTAGGAGGCGTAGGATTTAGACCCTAGGGTTGACTCTTTTTTTTTTGGGATTGCTTTTACCTTTTTGGTTCATTTGACGCTTTGGGACTTATGGTTTGACTCTTTTGATTGGTTTGATATTTCATGGAATGAATGACTCTTTTTGGAATAAATGACTATCACATCCACCTACCGCAATTATGCAGTGTAGTCACGTGCATAGCGAGAGTAGGGGAAAGGAGAAGATAATTTTTGATAACGGCCCTAGATAAGGTTGTATGACCAAAGGGACCTAGTTGTAATTTTTAAAAGTTTTGGGGACGTAGATGTAATTTTAAAAAAAGTTGCACCGGATGTTCTTAATAGTGCATATAACAGATTCCAAAAATGGAATGTAGAGAAAAATCGGATCGCAACGACGTGTAACGGTTTTTCCAGGAAATGTCCCGTTAAAGAAAAATGAAGAAATGTTGACTAAGGGCATTTTGGTCATTATCAATTAAAGTTATACATAAATTTAGGGTAGGAAATAAGGACGTGAGTACGTAGAGAATGGCGAGAGGTTAAATATGAAACAATCGCCAGTAGAAACGAAGCCGGAGAAAACCCGAGAAAAAATAGGACCTAAAGGGAATTTTGTAAAAAGTTGAGGGCTTATCGGTAATTTTTCAAAATGACTTGGAAACCTAAAATAGAACTTATAAATAGAAAGTAGAGGTCGAGAGGATCAAAACTATATATAGTTTGACTCGTGGAACTATACGGTTTAAAAGATATGATCGATTAATCGCCGGAACGTAAAGTGGGCCCGGTTTGGTGTCGGGACCAGATGAGTAACCCGGGACAACTTTATGAGATCCAATGGGAAGAGGGACAAGTGGAAAGAAGTAAAGGAAAAGAAAACTAATAAAAATCTAATGTTGGCCAATCAAAAGAAAGCATTTAGCATGTGTAATAAATGTGTAATAAATGAAGAAAGAGAAAAAGTGGACAAGTGGTCTTAAGAGGTTAACCAACACCTAAGGTGATCATCATTTCCTTTGTATATAAATATATGTAAAATGAAGAGCAAATTCTCTCTTTTTCACTTACAAAATTCGGCCAACAAAGGGAAACACCAAAGGACTTCCAAGTTTCTTCAAAATTTGATTTTTAAGGTAAGTTTTAAAGGTTTTCTAGTAAGTAGACTTTAATTTTAGTATTAATTTTAGGTAGTTATATATTTATTGGAAGATTGGGAATTAGAGTCTTTATATGGAATTGGAAAAAAAAATATTAAGTAAGTGATGAGATTAATTGATTAAATGGAAGAATCAAGAGGTAGAAAGATTAATAAGATTAGATTAGGGGTTTCGGTTGGAAAAGAAATGGAGGATAATTTATTATTTTGAAATTCTAAGGTTTATGTTGTATTTTGAATTGATTGAAGGAGAAATAAAGAATTAAAGAAGGAGAAGAAGGAAAAGCTAAGAGAAGTTAAAGAAATAAGGTTTGGTGCTTTACCTTTGAATAATTAATTTAGGTTTGGTACTTTACCTTTGAATAATTATTTTTGATTTGGTGCTTTACCATAAAAGAAATTCTATTTGCTTACAAACTTTGGTTTATGGAAGTTTTGAAATTGATGTTTAAATATATTGATTGAGTTTAAATTAAATATTTGAGTTATATTCTTGTTTTCTTATGGCAATTGGGTTGTTAAATTTAATTGAAACCAAATGTTTTGAGAAAATTTGGCAAGTTGATTTGGTAAGTTGTTTGGACTTTAATTAGTTTGATTTGAGTTAAACATGCAAAAATTGTTAAAAGGAAGTGTTTGAATCTTCACTTTACTATTAAAGAAGCCTTAATATTGATTTGCAAAAGAAAAATAAACTATCCTATGCATTTCAAATGTTTGGGCCGAAATGGTCCCAAAGTGACAGCTTCTGGACTATTTTTGTGGCAATTGTTTGGGGCAGCAAACGAATGAATTTTTCAACGAAATTTTACATGCAATTAGTCAACATATGAAATAAGTTTTATGTAAAATTTCAGCCAAAAATAAGATCATTTACTTGGTCAAATGCATAACTGAAGTGGACTGAAATTTTGACAAAAACCCAGATTTTACTATTCAGTTGGTCATGCCATTTTGCGTTGCCGATTTTTCTTGCCGCAACACTATTCATTTGGTCAATTTGTGATCTTTTGAGGAATGCTTTGAAATGTTTGATATATTTATTGTTGATGTTAAATATGTGAAAAAGAGTAACGGTTTGACCAAAGAAAGTGGTGCGCGGCATAAATGGCAAAATGCGATGGGAAATAAAATGATTTCTCGAATCATTCTAAAATGAAGTTTGAGACTTAAAGTGAATCATTTTAATCTTTATGCTCTACTGGATAGTGGGAGTGGTAGATAAGGGTATGGTGCACTATACTAAGGCATGCAGTACTGCTCATTATTGTGATATGATATTTTATTCAGTGGTGAGGCCACTGAAGCCAATGGGGAGGCCCATTGGTTAACCAGGATGGGGAGGCCCATTCCTGTGATCTGATATCGATGGTGAGGGCCACCTATATTACAGTGGAGAGGCCCACTGCCTTATCACTATGGTTCCCTATATACCAGTAGAGCCTGAATCAAAGACATTATTTTTCGTTGAACTATATAATGCAAATGAGTTTGAATTATGATTTTACATTATTGAAAGAATATCACACTGAATGTATCATGATTTCTATTGGTATAAAGTGGGTTGATTGTTGATTTAATTATTTCCTTTGATTTCGAATACTTTCATATACTACTTTTATTTTTATTGGTAAAGTACCCACTGAGCGACAACGCTCAGCGAGTTGAGTTTTCTTGACTCGTAGGTTTGGAGCAGTAGATTTTGGTGATTAGCATCGAGCAGCACAACACAGCGCAGCACCTCAGAGTAGCCTTTAGTTTCCATTATGAGTTAACTAGTTGTGGCATGTATATGTATATATAAGATTGAGAGTCAGTATGGGATACTGTACGTTATTGGTATGTAATAATAATAAATCTCTACTTTATTCTGGATTAGAAGTGTGAAATTTTCTTGCAGGTTGTAGTTGAGGGTATAAGGTGGATTCATTGGGAGTGTATTGGAAACTGATTGTATTCACATTGGTCTGTGTAAAATGTTTTCAAAAATCATAAAAACAAGTTTTGTCGACACTTGGGACCCAAATTTCTAGGCGAACCTCTGGCAAAATTTCTATAAAAATCGAAACAAAAATTTGACTATGTAAAATTGGTAGTAACATTTGGATAGTGTGGCACCTCTACTCGGCTTACACATGTAGGTCGGGAAGGGGTGTTACAATTGTGGTATCAGAGCTCCGGTTTAGCCGCTTCTGGGTAATCCAACATAGAAGGATGTACGTTTTATGTCGGGAGTGGCCATTACCGACGTAAAATGAGATATCCTATAGTAAATAGGAGATAAAAAGTAGGCATCATTCAAGAAGGAAATATAGGAAAATAAATAAGGGAATGTTTGCATATATTTGATTAAGTGTTTTGTCTTTATATACATGCCACATAGGGTTTAATAGTGCTGTTGAGCTGTGCTGCTTTTGACTGTGAGTTATGTGTTAGAATATAGATGTCGCGAGAGTCCTCTCAAAGAGCCGTAGAGGAGGAAGTTGAATCTCGAGCGTCACATATTGTAGAGACGCATGTATCTGAAACACCGGAGGCTGAGCAACCCTCAGCGGGAGCTCCTCTTCCGAATGAGATGTTGCAACAGATGGCTGTAGCGCTGCGACAGCGCCAGCACCCATACCAGTACCTGCTGTAGGAGGGGAAAGGAAACCCCCGATCGAAAAGATAAGAAAGTACGGTGCGAAGGAGTTTAAGGCTCGAAGGGACGATGATTCTTCTACAGCCGAGTATTGGCTGGAAGGAACGATACGAGCCTTAGGTCAGTTACAGTGTACTCCAGAGGAGCGAGTGGTATGTGCTACTTCCTTATTAGTGGAAGAAGCGTATGTCTGGTGGGACATAGTGCAACAACGAGTTCCACCGGAACAGAGGACATGGGATTTCTTTGTGAATGAATTCAAGAGGAAGTTTATATCGGAGGCATACCTAGATGCCAAGAAAAAGGAGTTTCTACACTTAAAGCAAGGTCGACTGACCATTGCTGAATATGAGAGAGAATTTACTAGGCTGAGTAGGTATGCCAAGAAGACAATTGAAGACGAACATGATAGGTGTAAGCAATTCCAGGATGGTTTGAATAATGAGATTAGGATGCAGCTAATTGCTACTAATATCAAGGAATTTTTCAAGATGGTCACTAGGGCTCTGGAAGTAGAGCAATGTCAGAAGGATGAGCGAAATAGGAGACAGAGGGTAAGACCAAGAAGGGATACCCAGAGTTAATCAGAAAATTTCCAGCAAACAAGGAAACAGTTTAGAGAAGGTAGTTCCATGGGAGGAAATCAGAGAAGGATATCCAGTCAAAGGCGATTCGGGGCGGCCCGAGTCAAGCTACCTTTGTAGCTAGTACTGGTAGGTCTGGGAGAGGACAAGGAAGAGGGCATGGCCAAGGTGGAGGTAACTTTGCTCAGTTCAAAACTATCGGAGGAAGTGAAAACACCCATCCACGTTGTGTTCAATGTGGGCGTAGGCATTCAGGAAAATGTTGGGGCAAGGCTTGGGTATGTTTTATTTGTGGAGCGAAGGACCACTTTAAACGAGAATGCCCTTAAGAGAGCAAAACACACTAGATAATATCGAAGGATCTCGAGCCATAGCTGGTAGAGGTCAAGGCAGAGGTCGAGGAGGAAATCCATCACGGGCACAGTCAGAGACGGTGGATAGACCTGAGCCAAGAGCCCCTGTGAGGATGTATGCAATGAGGGTGCGTGAGGAAGAAGAGGCTCCAAATGTCATAACAGGTCAGCTAATTATGTTTGGAATGCCGATTTATGCTTTAATAGACCCAGGTTCTTCACATTCATATATATATGCATGAAAAATGAAGAATTAAAGGATTTAGAAGTAGAACTTGAAACAGATGGAGTGTTAGTTATAAATCCTTTGGGTAGTGAGATGGTTACCAGGAAGGTAATAAAGGATTGTCCGGTAGAAGTACACGGACACACTTTCTTAGGTGATCTATTTGAGTTGCCATTCCAGGAATTTGATGCAATACTTGGAATGGATGAGCTGACAAACATAAGGCATTAGTGTACTGTTCGTGAAAAAGAAAGACGGGTCCCTAAGACTATGTGTGGATTATCGGCAGTTAAATAAGCTTACGATTAAGACTAAATACCCGCTACTCCGGATAGATGATTTATTTGATCAATTGAAAGGTGTGAGAGTTTTTTTTTTAAGATTGATCTGCGATCCGGCTATCATTAACTAAAGATTAAAGATGAAGATATACCAAAGACTAGATTCAAAACCCGATATGGACATTATGAGTTTATCGTAATGCCTTTTGGGCTCACGAATGCACCTGCGGTATTCATGGATTTGATGAATCGGATTTTCCATCCTTATTTGGACCAATTTGTCGTGGTATTCATCGATGACATACTGGTTTATTCAATGAATGCAGAGGATCATGGTCGGCACTTGAGAATCGTGTTACAAACATTGAGGGAGAAGCAGTTATACGCCAAATTCAGCAAGTGTGAATTTTGGTTAGAAGAAGTGGCCTTTTTAGGACATATTGTATCGGCGGAAGGAATAAGAGTTGATTCTAAGAAGGTAGAAGCAGTATTGGATTTGAAAGAATGTTATTAGTGGCCAGGGATCAAGAGAGATGTGGTAGATTACGTGGCGAAATGTTTAACTTGCCAACAAGTAAAGGTAGAACATCAACTACCCTCAGGACTTCTATAACCTATTACGATTCCAACATGGAAATGGGATTGCATAGCTATAGATTTTGTGGCGGGACTACCAATGATAAGAGACAAAAATGATGCAATATGGGTGATAGTAGACCAGCTAACTAAGTCAGCTCAATTCTTACCAGTAAGGATGGACTACTCCCTGGATAAGTTAGCGGACTTGTACATTAAAGAGATTGTACGACTTCATGGAGTCCAACATCAATCATATCGGAAAAAGATCCACGCTTTACGTCGAACTTTTGGCAAAAGTTCCAAACGACTTTGGGAACTCGAACGGACTAGAGTACGTCGTTTCATCCACAAACGGACGGACAGTCAAAGAGGGTAACCCAGATCTTGGAAGATATGTTAAGAGCATGCATATTAGAATTCAAAGGTAGCTGGGAGAAGTATTTAAGTTAATGGAGTTCGTTTACAACAACAGCTACCAGTCCAACATACAGATGGCTCCTTATGAAGCACAATAAGGACAAAAATGCAAGACTCCAATTTGCTGGACGGAATTAAGCGAAGCAAAGATCTTGAGCCGGAGATAGTTAAGTAGACCGAGGAGAAAGTAGAAATTATCCGGGATCGGTTAAAAGCTGTGACGGATAGAAAATAATAATAATAATAATCATACGCGGACCTGAAGAGAAGGGACATAGAATTCAATGTTGGTGATAAGGTATTTATTAAGGTTTCACCATGAAAGAAAGTGCTAAGATTTAAACAAAAGAGTAAGCCAAGTTCAAGGTTATTGGGCCTTACATATTCATTGAACGTATAGGTCCGGTAGCTTACCAATTGGCGTTACCACCCGAATTAAGTAAAATACATGATGTTTTCCACGTTTCAATGCTAAGGAGGTATCGTTCAGATCCAACCCATGATATACAAGCTCAAGATATCGAGATTCATCCCGACCTGACATACGAGGAAGAGACGGTAGAAACCTTAGCACGGGAAATCAAAGAGTTGCGAAATAAGAAGATTCCATTGGTCAAAGTGCTTTGGAGAAATCACAAAGTAGAAGAAGCTACATGGGAACGCAAAGAAACTATGAGGAAGCAATACCCATGTTTATTTCAATCTGATGGGCTTCGGGACGAAGCCTAAATTAATGAGGAAGGAACTGTCACATCCGCCTACCGCAATTATGCAGTGTAGTCACGTGCATAGCGAGAGTAGGGGAAAGGAGAAGATAATTTTTGATAACGGCCCTAGATAAGGTTGTATGACCAAAGGGACCTAGTTGTAATTTTTAAAAGTTTTGGGGACGTAGATGTAATTTTAAAAAAAAGTTGCACCGGATGTTCTTAATAGTGCATATAACAGATTCCAAAAATGGAATGTAGAGAAAAATCGGATCGCAACGACGTGTAACGATTTTTCCAAGAAATGTCCCGTTAAAGAAAAATGAAGAAATGTTGACTAAGGGCATTTTGGTCATTATCAATTAAAGTTATACATAAATTTAGGGTAGGAAATAAGGACGTGAGTACGTAGAGAATGGCGAGAGGTTAAATATGAAACGATCGCCAGTAGAAACGAAGCCGGAGAAAACCCGAGCAAAAATAGGACCTAAAGGGAATTTTATAAAAAGTTGAGGGCTTATCGGTAATTTTTCAAAATGACTTGGAAACCTAAAATAGAACTTATAAATAGAAAGTAGAGGTCGGGAGGATCAAAACTATATATAGTTTGACTCGTGAAACTATACGGTTTAAAAGATATGATCGATTAATCGCCGGAACATAAAGTGGGCCCGGTTTCGTGTCGGGACCGGATGAGTAACCCGGGACAACTTTATGAGATCCAATGGGAAGAGGGACAAGTGGAAAGAAGTAAAGGAAAAGAAAACTAATAAAAATCTAATGTTGGCCAATCAAAAGAAAGCATTTAGCATGTGTAATAAATGTGTAATAAATGAAGAAAGAGAAAAAGTGGACAAGTGGTCTTAAGAGGTTAACCAACACCTAAGGTGATCATCATTTCCTTTGTATATAAATATATATGAAATGAAGAGCAAATTCTCTCTTTTTCACTTACAAAATTCGGCCAACAAAGGGAAACACCAAAGGACTTCCAAGTTTCTTCAAAATTTGATTTTTAAGGTAAGTTTTAAAGGTTTTCTAGTAAGTAGACTTTAATTTTAGTATTAATTTTAGGTAGTTATATATTTATTGGAAGATTGGGAATTAGAGTCTTTATATGGAATTGGAAAAAAAAATATTAAGTAAGTGATGAGATTAATTGATTAAATGGAAGAATCAAGAGGTAGAAAGATTAATAAGATTGGATTAGGGGTTTCGGTTGGAAAAGAAATGGAGGATAATTTATTATTTTGAAATTCTAAGGTTTATGTTGTATTTTGAATTGATTGAAGGAGAAATAAAGAATTAAAGAAGGAGAAGAAGGAAAAGCTAAGAGAAGTTAAAGAAATAAGGTTTGGTGCTTTACCTTTGAATAATTAATTTAGGTTTGGTACTTTACCTTTGAATAATTACTTTTGATTTGGTGCTTTACCATAAAAGAAATTCTATTTGCTTACAAACTTTGGTTTATGGAAGTTTTGAAATTGATGTTTAAATATATTGATTGAGTTTAAATTAAATATTTGAGTTATATTCTTGTTTTCTTATGGCAATTGGGTTGTTAAATTTAATTGAAACCAAATGTTTTGAGAAAATTTGGCAAGTTGATTTGGTAAGTTGTTTGGACTTTAATTAGTTTGATTTGAGTTAAACATGCAAAAATTGTTAAAAGGAAGTGTTTGAATCTTCACTTTACTATTAAAGAAGCCTTAATATTGATTTGCAAAAGAAAAATAAACTATCCTATGCATTTCAAATGTTTGGGCCGAAATGGTCCCAAAGTGACAGCTTCTGGACTATTTTTGTGGCAATTGTTTGGGGCAGCAAACGAATGAATTTTTCAACGAAATTTTACATGCAATTAGTCAACATATGAAATAAGTTTTCTGTAAAATTTCAGCCAAAAATAAGATCATTTACTAGGTCAAATGCATAACTGAAGTGGACTGAAATTTTGACAAAAACCCAGATTTTACTATTCAGTTGGTCATGCCATTTTGCGTTGCCGATTTTTCTTGCCGCAACACTATTCATTTGGTCAATTTGTGATCTTTTGAGGAATGCTTTGAAATGTTTGATATGTTTATTGTTGATGTTAAATATGTGAAAAAGAGTAACGGTTTGACCAAAGAAAGTGGTGCGCGGCATAAATGGGAAATAAAATGATTTCTCGAATCATTCTAAAATGAAGTTTGAGACTTAAAGTGAATCATTTTAATCTTTATGCTCTACTGGATAGTGGGAGTGGTAGATAAGGATATGGTGCACTATACTAACACATGCAGTACTGCTCATTATTGTGATATGATATTTTATTCAGTGGTGAGGCCACTGAAGCCAATGGGGAGGCCCATTGGTTAACCAGGATGGGGAGGCCCATTCCTGTGATCTGATATCGGTGGTGAGGGCCACCTATGTTACAGTGGGGAGGCCCACTGCCTTATCACTATGGTTCCCTATATACTAGTAGAGCCTGAATCAAAGACATATTATTTTTCGTTGAACTATATAATGCAAATGAGTTTGAATTATGATTTTACATTATTGAAAGAATATCACACTGAATGTATCATGATTTCTATTGGTATAAAGTGGGTTGATTGTTGATTTAATTATTTCCTTTGATTTTGAATACTTTCATATACTACTTTTATTTTTATTGGTAAAGTACCCACTGAGCGACAACGCTCAGCGAGTTGAGTTTTCTTGACTCGTAGGTTTGGAGCAGTAGATTTTGGTGATTAGCATCGAGCAGCACAACACAGCGCAGCACCTTAGAGTAGCCTTTAGTTTCCATTATGAGTTAACTAGTTGTGGCATGTATATGTATATATAAGATTGAGAGTCAGTATGGGATACTGTACGTTATTGGTATGTAATAATAATAAATCTCTACTTTATTCTGGATTAGAAGTGTGAAATTTTCTTGCAGGTTGTAGTTGAGGGTATAAGGTGGATTCATTGGGAGTGTATTGGAAACTGATTGTATTCACATTGGTCTGTGTAAAATGTTTTCAAAAATCATAAAAACAAGTTTTGTCGACACTTGGGACCCAAATTTCTAGACGAACCTCTGGCAAAATTTCTGTAAAAATCGAAACAAAAATTTGACTATGTAAAATTGGTAGTAACATTTGGATAGTGTGGCACCTCTACTCGGCTTACACATGTAGGTCGGGAAGGGGTGTTACAATGACTCTTTTCGGAATGAATGACTCTTTTATTTGCTTTCCAAGCATTATCTATTTTATTTACTTGCTCTAATTTTTGCTTAAGCCGTCCTTTTGGATTTTCAACTTAGCGAGCTCTTACCCATTCTTGCCTAAGCCGTCCTTTGCGGGTTTTTGACTTAGCGGGCCCCACTATTGCCTAAGCCTCCCTTTGTGAGTTTTTGACTTAGCGGGATTTTTCTTTCTTTTCTTTCCTTTTTTTTTTTATATATATTGGCAAAGGAAAAATGAATCAATGATTTTTATTAAAATTTAGACCGTGCTCAAGGAGAGCTGCCTACATATCTCGAATTAGTTTGCGAGAATCAGGTCTAATGTAGTTCCTTTTTGAGTGCTTCTTTATACATAATATCTCTTTAACTAGTCCATGTTACATGGATTTGTGAATTCTAACCCATCCAAATCAGTTAAGATGACGGCTCCGCCGGAAAGTATTTTCTTCAAAATGTAGGGTACCGCCCAATGAGGACGAAACTTCCCACGAGGATCTGAAATAGGTGCTTTGATTTCTTTTAGGACCAAACAACCTTCTTCCAACTTTCGGTTTTTGACCTTTTTGTTGAAATGCCTAGCCATTCGCCTTTGGTACCCTTGAATTTGATGTAGAGCTTGAAGTCTTTTTTATTCAAACCCAACAACTGATGATGATAATTGCTGATCCATTCAGCTTCATTTATCTGACTTTCTTGAATTATTCTCGCCGATTGAACTTCCAGTTCAATGGGGAGTACTGCTTCCATTTCGTACACTAGTGAATACGGGGTTGCTCCAGTAGGAGTTCTAATTGATGTTCTATATCCCCACAAGGCCAGTGGTAACTTCTCATGCCAACCCTTATGTTCATTGATCATTTTTTGTATGATCACCTTTATAGACTTATTTGCTGCTTCTACAGCTCCATTTGTTTGAGGTCTATAAGGAGAGGACTTATGATGCTGGACCTTCTTATCCTTCAAGAGTTTAGCAATTTATGCTTGGAAATGAGTTCCATTATCAGTGATAATCTCAAATGGCATTCCGTACCGACAAAGGATGTTGGTTCGGACAAACTGTGCTGCCTTTTTGGCGTCTAATTCTGCATAGGAAGCTGCTTCAACCCACTTTGTGAAGTAATCCACTGCGACCAAGATAAACTGATGTCCATTCGAGGCTTTTGGATATATTTTGCCAATTATATCTATTCCCCAAGTAGCGAAGGGCCATGGAGAAGTGATTGGATTCAGGGCAACGGGAGGTTGCTTCTGCAGTTTGGCAAATACCTGACACTGATGGCATTCTTGCACAAATGCCACACAGTCTGTATTCATGGTGGACCAATAATAACCTAGATTGGCTATTTTTCACGCCAAGGCGATCCCATACATATGCGGTCCTGATTCTCCACCATGTACCATTTCCATTATTCGCTTAGCCTCTGCTTCATTTACACACCTTAGGTGTATCCCATTCCAACTTCTTTTGTAGAGGATATCTCCATTAAGAATGTAACCCGTGTCTAGCTGCCTTATTGCCCTCTAATCAACCTTTGATGATCCCTCCTGATAACTTCCATCCTTGAGATAACTCTTGATATCCCAAAACCATGGCTTACCATCGGCCAAGTACATTATATGGGCGGGTTGTTTCTGAAGCTGAACTTTCAATGGACGAATGGCTTTCCCCCCCTTGATATTGACCATGGAAGCTAAAGTAGCCAGGGCATCAGCAAACTGATTCTTTGCTCTCAGGAGATATTCGAAGGACAAATCATCGAATTGTTGTGCCAAATGATCAAGGCGTTGTAGGTAAGGAACCAAACGCTCTTCTCTTATCTTCCATTTCCTTAAAGCTTGTGATACTATTAAAATAGAATCACCATAGACCTTTAGGTTCTTAATTCCTAACTCCAAGGTGGCTTCAAGCTCATTGATGCAAGCTTCATATTCTGCTTCATTGTTTGTGCAGCTAAAGTCAAGTTTAACTGCAAATGGAATGTATTCTCCACAAGGAGTTTTGAACACAACCCCAATTCCATTTCCATGATAATTGGATGCCCCATCAAAGTACATCTCCCAAACACTCCTTTCCACATTCAAGAGGTCTTCGTCAGGGAAATTCATTTCTCTCATCTCATCTTTTACGGGTAATTCCGCTAACTGGTCAGCTATTGCCCCACCTTTCATAGCTTTCCTTTGAATGAATTTTAAGTCAAAGGCTACCAATGTTGACACCCACTTTGCCATTTTGCTGTCCAAAACAGGCCTCTCCATAAGGAATTTCAAGGGACTCTGTTCTGCGATGACATAAGTAGTGTAAGAAGACAAGTAGTGCCGTAACTTCGTGCAAGCCCAATACAACGCTAAACACAACTTCTCAATCTTGTTATACTTTAACTCATAGTCCAACATCCTTTTGCTGAGGTAGTAAATTGCATTTTCCACCTTTGTACCTTCAGCTTCTTGAGCCAGCATTGCACCCATGCTTCATCTGTTACAGAAAAATACAAGAGCAGAGGTTTTCCCATTCTGGGAGGTTGCAGAATCGGCGGACTTAACAAGTATTCTTTGATCTTGTCAAAGGCCTTCTGGCAGTCTTCATTCCATTCTTGTGAAGCACCTTTCCTTAGTAGCTTAAAGATGGGACCGCAAGTCTCTGCCAACTGCGATATGAATCGACTGATATACTGTAATCTACCTAGCAAACCTCAAATCTCCTTTTCTGTTCTTGGTGGAGGCATTTACAAAATAGCTTTTGACTTTGCTGGATCAATTTCTATTCCTTTCTTGCTGACCAAATACCCCAAAAATATGCCTGATGTTGCACCAAAGAGGCACTTTGCAGGATTAAGCTTCAAATTGTACTTGCGAAGTCTAAGGAAAAACTTCTCAAGTGCTTCAACGTGCTCTTCTGGAGATTTTGACTTGACAATCATATCGTCAACATACACTTCTACTTCTTTGCGAATCATGTCATGAAAGATTGTTGTCGCCATCCTCTGGTAGGTAGCCCCTGCATTTATCAATCCAAAAGGCATAACCCTGTAGCAGAAAGTGCCCCATTCTATAATGAAAGTTGTCTTCTCTTTGTCTGGTGGGTGCACCATGATCTGATTGTACCCAACCGCAAGGTCAGTCATGGAAACCATCATATGCCTAGCCATCCTGTCTATTAGCAAATCGATGTGTGGTAGCGGGAAATCATCCTTGGGACAAGCCTTATTCAAATCTCTGTAGTCAACACACATCCTGACCTTTCCGTCTTTCTTCGGGACCGGCACAATGTTTGCTAACCAGGAAGGGTAGGCAATTGGTTCTATAAACTTATTATCCAGTTGCTTGGCAACCTCTTCTTTAATTTTCAAAGACCATTCTGGCTTCATTCTTCTCAACTTCTGCTTAACCAGCTTTGCATCTGGGTATAGCGGAATCTTATGAACTGCTATGGCTGGGTCTATTCTCGTGACATCACTTGTCTTCCACATGAAGCAGTCGGCATACTTTCTGATGCACTCAACAACCTGTTCTTTATTCACACAATCATATGCAATGTATGTATATTCATTTTCTTTGCCAATTATTATCTTTTCATTTATTTCTTTTATTTCATTTATTTCATTTTTGCTAGATAATACTTGGAAAGCAAAAGACACAGGGTAACCAAGAATTTGAACAGTTTTATTGATAATGGCGGAGTCATTCTCCAAGGTTACATTAAATTTGACATTAGGGTTCTCTAAATCTGAAGCTATAGAAGACTCAAAACTAGACTCTGACTTGGTGTTTGACTCAGTACAAGACTCAAGTTCAGGGTGTGACACAGGACTAGGTTTGACTATAATAGGTTGTCCCTCCTTGGCGTACCAGTTTGTCAGCGGTCCATCTGTTGTCTTGATCAACTTTGTGAAGTCCCTTTTGTCTTCGAAATTGATTATCATAGCAACCTCATCCAAGAGACTAGGCTGCATGAAATCCTCCACTTGTGAGTCAGTTATAGGTTCTGACTCTTCTTCCTTTATGGCCAAAACATCAGCGAACATCTCAAAATCCGATAGCTTCTTTCCAGTCTTGGGAGAATAGAATGGCTCCTAGAAACCACAGTAAGGAACTGCTTTTCCAGGCTTGCGGAAGTGACCGTTCAGAGTTCTAAAGTAAGGGCGCATTTTGAGGCTTTTTGCCCACCAAGTCTTCTTTTTCTTCTTCCCATGCTCAAACTCTTCTATCTCCTCGTCTGTGGGTTTGTACCCCAAGCCAAAAGTTCCCTTATTCTCAGGTTCTTCCCATGGCCACACTATGGATGATTTCCTCCCAGGCCTTATCATTTCCATTCCGGGTAGCAGACCTACCCTTAGCATCATTCCTACCAGACAATTGACTTGGACCTCCCCAAAGTCATATAGAATGAATGGCCCTTTGGGCCTTTCTCCTTCAATGCATTGAACAGTGTCATAATGGAACCCAGTCAATGCCATAGCAGTTTCACCAGGAACAACCTCAAAGAGGGACTGATCCGTGGTTTTCTTATTGATTTCACATGTGTCTCCTTTGATAGTGATGATTTTTCCTTCAAAAGGGAACTTAAGTTTTTGATGTAATGAAGAAGGGACAACATTATTTTGATGAATCCACGGCCTTCCAAGGAGGAGATTAAAGCTCGTGGGTACATCAATGACTTGGAATGGCACTCCCATTTTTACCGGTCCAATAGCAACTTCCAGAGTAGCAACACCCAAAATTTCTCTTCGAGTGTTATCATATGCTTTAACAATTTGATCAGAAGGTGTAAGATCTGTAGCCTCTAATCCCAGACAGCTTGCTACTTTCAAAGGACATACATTTAAGGCTGACCCATTATCAACGAGAACCATGGGCACAGTCTTTCCCCTAGTTTGTAAGGTGATGTATAGAGCATCATTGTGTTTCCTGCCATCTTCTGGTAGGTCTACATCGGAAAACCGGATACTCAATGCCTTGGTTGATTGGGTCAAAGTGGCTACCAAAGCTTCTGGACTTGTGTCTACTGATGTATTGAGTTGACTCAAAGCTTTGCTGAGAGCCTGACGGTGTGGGAATGAGGAAGCAAGGAGCTCCCAAATTGACACCTTAGCTTGAGTTTGTTTAAGCTGAGCGAGGACAGGGTCTTCCTTTGGTTCTGGCGTCTTCTTATAGGGGTGACTTGGAGTTTTAGGGGCTTCCCCCAAGTCGAGTGGCTGATATTGTCTTCCGCTTCTTGTCAAAGCATCGACCTCTTCAGCGAGGTCATTCAGATCCAGCACACATACTTCATTCATCTCCAAGAGAAGTTTGAAAGGATCAAACAACTTTTCTTCTACAGTGATGGCATGGATGAAATGATTGGGCAAAGGGTTAGTATTAATGTTTGGTTGGCTCTTGAGAGGAATGATGTCACCGCTATCCACCGGATCCTGGACGTGGTTTTTCAGAGTCCAGCAAGCATCTGTTCTATGCCCATTTCCTTGGTGGTATTCACAGTACTCATTGACCCTATAATTGGAGGGTAATGGGTTTGGAGGAGGCCTTGGGTCCAAAGGCTTCAAGTACTTTCCTTCCACGGCCTTTTTAAACACCAGATGAAGGGGCATCCCAAGGTCGATATATTGCCTTCTTGGCTGATTTTTCTGCCTAAGATTGCCCACACGTAAAGGATTCGCAGGGGCAATATTGGCCACTTCATTGACTTTGCTTGAGGAAGCAGCTTGGCCTTGTTTCTTGTACTTTGAAGTAGCTCCCTCATCTACTATCTTACCCAATTGTATCAAATCTTCTACCTTGGTTGCGATCGCAATGAGCGATTTGAAAGTAGGCAGGTATTGGGTTTGCAGTTGAGCTTGATATGTAGGCCTTAAATTCTTGATTATGATATCAATTTGCTCCTGTTCTGAAGGGCGATTGATCATTTGGGCGGCCTTTGCCCTCCACCTCGTAAGGAACGAGGAGAAGGGTTCATTGTTGTTCTGCTTTGTAGTCTCAAGCTCCCTTCTAGTGACATCCACCTCAATATTGTAGTGGTATTGAGTGTTAAATGCATTGCAGATGTCTTCCCAGGTCTTGATCTTGGCACGATCCAGGCTTACAAACCATTTAAGGGCAGCACCAGTCAAGGATTGTTGGAATAGTTGAGCAAAGAGCTCATTATTTAAACCCCAAGGGCTTAAGGCCCCCACATACATCTTCAGGTGGGTTTTATGGCAAGTAGTCCCATCAAATCTGTCCATCCCCGGCATCTTGAATTTTGGAGGCAATCTAGCTTGGGGAAACAAGGATAAGGAATCCATGTCTACCACCTCTTTATGAGTTTTCATGGCAGTGATTGACCTTTCAAGCAATTCAAGTTTCTTTTTCAGTTCATCAGTTTCAGTGGCATTCTTAGAGGGTGGATCCTCCAAATTAATGACAGGGGTATTATTCTAAGCAGTCGCGGGGGTACTAGTTTGCCCCACAGTAGGTTCTTTTCTTAGATTTCCAGGAGTAGTGTCCGTCCTTGGTGCCCCTCCCAATTCGGCCAAGATTGCTACCCTTTGGGCAGTCAAAGCTTCATCAATTCTTTCTTGCATCCTAACTTCAATCTCCCTAACCTGTCCGTCTAGCAAGGCATTAATCTGTTCAATAGTAGCCATTTCAGCAATTGGGGTAGTTGGTGAAGTTGGGGTAGTAGAACTTGTGGGTGACTGCACCGTTGGAGTTGGTGTAGCTTGTGTAGGTGAAGGCACATGGGTGGTGGATACCTGCAAGGGTTAAGGGTAAAGGATTAGGGTAGTGTGTAGGGTAGGAAGACTCTTGGTCCACTTGTATACATCAAAAGGTTTTCCCCAAAACCATGTTGTTATGTTGCATGAATGCACCTCATCACATCATAATTCATTTTAATGGAATGTGGCACTATCATTGGGTACATACAACCTAAGGGAGGGTTCTATTGTTGAATGAAAATAGAGAATGGGCTTATAATAGGGACCCTTGAACCTCGAGTAAGATATACCTGCCACATGTGAAACAAGGAGTTTCGCGTGGGTCAAAGTGTACGATATACTCGTGGGCCATTCCAAAAGGATTGGAATGGTTTGCGGTAACAGGGAGGACGCTTTGGCTGTCCGCCGGCATAATCAAGGAGACCTGCCGGTCAGTGCTACTTGCTATCTAGACTCAGAACTTTGAACAGAAAGAGAAGAAATTCATTTGAAAATGATTTTTATGCAATGGAGGAAAATGATTCCTCCATATAATACAAGAGAAAAAGATTCTCTGAATGACAAAACAAATGCACAATTAATCAAACAAGGGATCCATTAAAGGAAAAAGATTCCTTTTATTAATCTTCAATTCCAATATCCTTAAAGAAAGGATAAACATTGCTAAGGTACCCTACAAAACAAATAAAAGTACCCTAAAGAGGGGCAAGTTAGCCAAATAAGCAATTGTAGTCTACTAGGAAATCCCCAGTGGAGTCGCCAGATTGTGAACCTCGGATTCCACCCAAAAAGGATTTGGATGAACATTCACTTGTTGTTGGGAATCGCCACTCAGTTTTTTTTAAAAGGGTAAAACTAAGAAAACCCTTGTTTGACTCCAATAATGCATCCAATGTAAAGGTTTCTAATCTACGAACCCAAGGAGGATTCGGGGACTATGTCATGCATTTGATTAACTTGCAAAAAAAAGAAACAAACCTAAATAAAACAAGGAAAAAGACAAACAGATTGTTAGTGGATTGTGGATTTGCTATTTGAGGTGAACCTCAAAATATGCCTACATACCCCCGTTTGAATGGGAGATCAAAGCCCATGTAGTTCGATAGTGCCTATTCACAGGCGATAAGAATTATGCTTCATGTATGTGTGTGTATGCTTTGTGCATTATGAGATTTAATTAGCACTTAGTGCAAAATTATGAAATTTAGGTACCTTGTACCAAAAGGATGCAAATTTTAGGCCTTTGGCCAAAAAGGTTGATTGATTCATGACTTAATGCCGAAAGATCGATTGATTAGTTAATTAGGCCTTAGACCTAAAAGGATTAGGTCTTTGACCAAAAAGAAATTAAGAAAATGGTGTAATGCTTATGGCATGCTTGAATTGACAAAGGATGAATTAGGATATTACCTTGCTTAGGATTTTCCCACTTCGAAGCTCCAGATCTTGTTTTCTTGGACCTTGATTCTTGATTTCTACTTTCTTGATATGATTTGAGTTGATTCCTGCAGCACAAGGTCAGATCTATGCAAAGAAGAGTAGAAGAGAAGCGCCTAAGCGTATAGGAAAATAGGGAGTTCGTCTACATGAAGTCCGGGGCCCCTTTTCTGACTGTTTTGGGGGCTATTTATAGTGAAAATCGGACATGGATGGCGGTTGAACTGCTGGTCCAGGCGGCTGAACCGCCGTGGATGACGGTTGACTTGCCAGAAGAGAAAAAAAGGCGGCGGTTGAAACCCTACACGGTGGTTGGACCGCGGAGTGCGGCGGTTGAACCGCCGGTCACGATGGTTGGACCGCTGTATGTGGCGGTTCGGTCTCCAAAAAAAACACATCAGCTCGCACGATCTTCGCTCAAACTGATTTTTCGGGAGCTACGGACCTCCAAAAAATATTCCAAGACCATTTCTATGATCCACGTGTCACTCCGGACATTTCAAGTACCATATCGATATATCTCCGGTGAACTTTTTCAAAGTCACCCAGTCTTAGTCGGCATTTTGCGGTATGGAGAAATCATCTTTCCAAGCCTCAAAATTCTAGTATTCACAAGTTTAGGTGTTTCTGGCATGTGGAGTTATGGAAGAAGTGAAATGCAATTGTCTAAGTTATGTGAATCGAATTAGTGGATATGTGTTTTGATACAATTGATATTTAATGTGTTTATTATAGTAGAATATTTTCTAAGAATTTATTGAGAATTCATAGTGTATTGTTTGGAGTGCACTAGACCTATTTGTGAAAAAGAATGATATGAAACGAAAATAAAATATGAGTAGTTAAAGAGATATATCAAAGTAACACAGTGAAAGTATAATAATTTATTGGAATTTGAAGGATGAATTATAATAGATAGATAAATTTCGAGGATGAAATTTCTTATGAGGGTGAGAATTGTAATGCCCTAAAAATTTTAAGTACCGATTTTCTACATTAAGTGAATATATGAGTGTAAATTGGATTGATTATGATATTATGTGTAGCTTGAGTATTTGAAACTGATCGTAATAATATTGACTAAGACCTAATAAGAGTAACATTAAGTTCAACTATGGATAATATCAGTATTTTTGGAAAAGATTTCAAAAATATAAGCAATTATGAAAATACCCTTATAGCCCCGAAATGAACTCGAGCTATAATTTAAATGTGAAATATGGATAATGGGGTTTTAAAGTAGCTAAAGTAATTATTTTTACAATGTTTTGGGGTTAAAAATTGGAGTAATAGTTAATTAAAGAAAGTGAGTGCACCGAAACTATTGTATGAGTGAGTGTATTGGATAAAAATCCTAAAGCCTATTTAAAGATTTCTAGTGTCTTCTATTGTCTTCTAAAATGTCATACTCATCATCGTCACCTCCATCTTCATTTCTTTTTCTTCTTCTTACATTTTTCACCATAGAAATCATGAAGAATTGGTAGAAAAACCAAGTTTTGATAGATTTTAACTAATTTAAGCTTGATCTATCAAGAAAAACATCATCAAAATAAAAGATTGAAATGAAAAGTGATGGAAGAGTATTTTTAAAGAGGTTAGTGCTTGTATAATACTTACTTTTCTATTTATTGAATTGATCTTGATTTTTATTATGTAAAGAGATTTGTGAATTGATCAACACCATTACTTGTGAAAAATATTGTATATTGAATAATTGTGAAAAATATGAGTATAAAAATTTACTTCTATAATAGTAAAGTTATTCTTGTAATATGTAAATGTATATTTATTGATTATTAACCGAAACAATGTGTAAATCCATCATTGAATCATTTATGAGTTGTTTTAAGGTTGTGGAAGAAAATAAGGTTTTGAAAGATTTTAGGGTTATGGATGTTTAGATTTGAATTTGATTGTTCTTTGAAGGGTTGGATCTTGTTTTCTTAATTTGTTTAAGTTGAATTATTGATAACTTATTGATTAAATCATATTTTTTTTTTGCATTAGTATGCATGATCGTTCGCATGATCATGCATATGCCTATGTATATTTTTGTTCCTTAAAATTTTGAAAAGAAATTCTAGCAAAGATATGCATGATCATTTTCATGGTCATGCGAATGCTTGTGCATATTTCTATTCTTCAAACTTTGAGAAGAAATCTCAACAGTGAGGCACTTGATCATTCACATGGTCATGCATATACTTGTGTCCTTAAAACTTTGAAAGGAGATTCCAGCAGAGACGTGTATGACCATTCGCATGGTCATGCATCTGGCTATTCATACTTTTGTTCTTCAAAATTTTAAAAATAATTCAAGCAGTGATGTGCATGATCTCTTGCACGGTCATATATTTGCTCATGCATATTTCTACCTTCTTATACCTTCACAAAGTAGGGTTTATAAGTGGAATTAGTAGTGAATTATTGAATACATCTTGGAAACAGTTATAATTGACAAAAGATTGCTTATAATATTGAAATGAAATCAATCCATTAAATGATTAAACTTAGATGTGGAGAAAACTTAAGGAAAGTATGGATAAATGTAATTGGATATTTGAAATAAGTGTAAGGTTAGAAAAAAGATAAAAGATGATTACAAGTGATCAGTGGATTTCACATTATTCATGAAGAAATAAGATAATTTACGAAGCAAGGTAAGAAGAATGATATATTGATGAATCATTGATGATTTTAAACAGTTTGAAAAGTAAGATAAAGAAAATAAAGAGGTGTATATACAAATTAATTGAGTAATGAAAGTAAGAATGTAGTGAGATTTAAAGGTAGTTTAACCCTTCTAGTAAAATGATGTACTGTGGATCAAGTTAGAAATATATATGTGTGTGTGTGTTAAACATAGTGAATGAATTATATATAAGTACATAAACTCTTAAAGCGAAAGAATAGTTGTGAATTCTTAAAATATTAAGAAAGAATTAAACAAGTAAGAGTGGAAGTGATTTGAAACATATATTATTTAGATTTCATTGTTACAGTGGAAACATAGAAGTGATTTGAAAGATAATGATTGATGAATAAATAAAATTAGTCGAACTAATCGAAAATAAATATAATGTGTATATATGTTCATATGATAAATATGTTTGAAATAATTGCTCATATCTTATAAATTTATAGTAATAAGATAATAATTTAAAAAGAAAATTTTCTATACCAGAAGATATTATGATTGAAAATAATTTGAAACAGTGAAATAAATGTATTGCCCGATTATACTGATGTTAAATCTAGTTTCCAAATTAGCTAGAGGGTGAATATTCAAAGTGACAGTGGGCATTTTATGCCATAGTGACATTGGGCACTCTGTGCCATAGAGGACACATTTTATGTCCCAGTGATATTGGCTTTTATGCCAACAGAGGACGCTTTGCATCATAGAGGATCTTTGATCCCATTATCATTATAGTGAGCATTTGTGCTATAGTGGGCCTTTGGCCATATCGTTACAGTGGGCATTTACTTGCCATCAGTGACCCGCTATTTGGAACTAGAATTTAAAGTTCAGTATATGAGGGAAAGAAAGAGATATATATATATATATAACAGTGGAATGTAATGATACAAATTATGTATATAATTTCTAAAGAGAATTAAATGCAATTATTGAATTGAGCTTGAATAGTGTAGGTGTGTAGAGTTGCATCTTCTGCAGTACTATAATAAGATTATTCTAGAACTATTACATTGAGTGATATTAGACATAAAAAAAGTTATGTAAATTAATAAAATAATTGATTTTATGTGAGATTTAAGATTAATTATGAACTAAATGGCTTATTGCCATAACGGTAAATTTCAAGGATGAAATTTCTTTAGTGAGGGAGAATTGTAATGTACAAAATTTTAAATAGGAAACTTTTTAACTAATATTGATAATTGATAGTGTATAGTGATAAATGTACGTGGATAAATGCTATAAGTAGATAACGGTGAATAGTATATCTCAAAATTTACTGAAGAAATTATTTTTACGATTTTACGGGACTAAAAATCGATTTAGAATTAAAGGTTAAGAGTGAGGATGCACCGTGGTTAAAATGAGATTGCCTCATCTGATTAAACTATATATATATAAAGACATGTGTGTGTGTGTGTAGAAGACTCTTCTCTCTTCTCCCATCTTACACGAAATTTACCACCACCACCACCACCACCATCACCATCTTTTCTATTTTCTTCTTCCTTTCATAAAAGAATTAAGGGAAATCTATCTTTTCCAACAATTTTTTTTAAGAGGATTAGTTAGAGCAGGTGAGATTATCAACAAGTGATCAAAGAAAAAGAGGGAAAAGAGAGAAGAAGAGAGATTTTGAAAGAGGTATGTGCTTATGTATTTTAATTTGCAAATATTTAAATTTCTATGAGTTTTAATGTTTGAATTAGTTGATTGAGTCCTCTATAATGAATTATTACTGAAAAGTATTGGTTAAATGGATTGATGAGTGAAAAATGAGTTAAAGGAACTTATAGTGATGAGTATGATTCTTAATTCAATCATTATAAGAATTGAGTGGTTTGATGTTGTTTTTAGCCATGAGAGATGGTTAAAGATTGAGTAATTGATGTTTAAGTAAAGTATTTGATATAGACTCTTTCGATGTCAAAGAAACTAGTTTTTAATTCATTTTTATCATAGATCTTGAGTATATTATGTTTAAGTGGTTGAGTGTGCGAAATATAGAATTTTTGCTTGACACAGCCAGTGACATGCCCATGTCACTGGGCGTGTCAATGAATATGTGTTTCAACATTGATGACACAGCCAGTGACACAACCATATCTCTGGGCATGTCGTAGCTACTGTAATATAAGATTAATGACATGGCTAGTGACACGCCCATGTTGTTGGGCATGTCAAAGCTTCTGTAAGAATGGGCAAATGACACGGTCTTTGACGCGTCCATGCCGTTGGGCGTGTCACTTGAAGAATTTACCCAAAATAGTTCTTTTTCTTATCTTTCATTTGTGATTTCAGCCTAATTGACTATAAGGTCTCAAAGTGTAAAAGATTTTTGAAATAAACCCTATCAAGTAGTGGAATAAATTTTGAATATATGATAAATATGCGTAATACCAAGTGTTGATCAAAGAATTATTCCATTAAAGTAATATATATAATTCAATGTTAATCAAAACTAATAAATTGTCCAAATCATACTGATTTTAGATCTAGCTTTGGATTGAATGGCTAGCCAAAGAGAGGATAGCTATAGTGATAGTGTGCACCTCATGCCATTAATGGACACATTGTATCATTAGTGACAGTGGACATAATTGCCATTATACATTCTTGAGATTTGTCATTAAATTGCTGCAATGATCCGTTATCCAAACCTATGATCTGAGTTAAGTGTGTATGAGCATATTTAATGAAGTTATCTATATTGAAAATATACGTGAATATGATGTTATGAATAATGGAAGAAATGCAAAACAATAATATAAGTCAATTAGTTAAAATCGACTTACTTTGTTACAATGTGAAAGTGATTGATAATGTATATATTATTTTTTCAAGTGAAAGTTCTAATGCACAAAATAAAAATGTTATATTCAAAATATTCAATTGATCAATAACTTTCTAAGTGTTATAATGATTAAAAGTGTATATAATGATATAAGATACAAAATGCTCCAAAGTATAGTACTAAATCTAAGTGCCAAAATTATAAATTGAATGAAATTATCCAATATGTGAAACTGAAAAGTAAGACTTATTGAAAAATAAATAAGTGTAATATGAGCAATGTTAACAAATGAGAAAGTAAGTCTTAAATAAAATGATTCAAAAAGAGAAAAGTTGCAATACTGAAAGTGTAGTATAGCATAATTGTAATATTCTGATTTTTAATATACTTTAGAATAGTAAACACGGGAGAGCATATGGTTGTAATGGGCAGAGAAAATATTAGATGGATGTTTATGATGGATGTTATATATGTAATATATATATATTTGAAATATATGAGAAGGGCAAATAGAATATATAAGACATATACATATACCTAACATATACTACACATATGCATGAGGATTACATTGGTGGTGGGAAAATTGATTTTAATCATTTAATTCATTAATAATAATAATAATAATAATAATAATAATAATAATAATAATAATAAAAGGGAAAGTAAAAAGTCAAAGGAAGGAAGAAGATGAGTGGTGGAGAATTTAAGTGGGAATTGTATATAATATTTTATTTATATAAGGATAAGGACGAGTAAAGAAGATACAGTGTTTTTCTTTTTCTTCTTCTTCTTCTTCAGTGTGAGATAGAGAGAGAGAGTAGGGAAGAGTGAACTTTTCATGCTACATGAGATTCAAGAGGGATTAAAGAAAATAGTCAATGGCAAGTAATTCAAGTAAGTACTTTCTTCTTGAGCTTATTTTATGGATTATATATATGTATGATATAATTAGTGAGAGAAATTGATGATTAATCGATTAATATGATGACAATGATATATTGAAGTATATATATATATATGTTGAATTGATACATAAATGAAGTAAATATGGTTAGATGTTGAGGATAATGATGAGTAGTTGGAATTGAGGAAAAGAGTAAGGGTTTGGTAAAGTTGAGTTAGGGATTGGGTGAATTGATATATGGATGATGGTATGAATAAAATGCATGATGATTGTTATTTTGATTTTGTGTTTAGATTAACAAGAAGTAAGTAAAGAAGAGTAAACTTGGGAATATCCAAAGATTTGTATATATAACTTCTTTGGTTTGTATATATGATCTTGAGTTTATATATATGATTTTTAGATTGTGCATATTTGATTTAACATGGGTTGGAGTTGCTATATGATATGCGAGTATTGTATTGTTGAAATGGAGTGAAAGAGTATGTTTGCAATGTCATGGGCATACTCAGAGATTTAGCTTGGCACGCCAATGTCCCTGGATGTGTCGTAGCTACTGTAAGGTAGCATTAAGGACACAGACAGTGACACGCCCATGTCCCTGGGTGTGTCGTAGCTACTGTAAGGCAGTATTAAGGACACGGGTAGTGAAACGCCCATGTCCCTAGGCGTGGAAAAGTTTGTAGAAGTTGAGTATGTCACTTGAGGAATTATGAGAAAATATGTTAATTATGCTATATATTTATATGTTGATGAGTCATATGGTGAGTGTGGCTCATGCTTGCATGATGAAAGTATAAATTGAGAAAATGGGGTTGGATGTCAATTGTGAATTATAAATGAATAATGATTATGATACAGATGAAATGATCAATGTGCTATGACATGTGATTTGTCATGTATGCATTTAATGTATTGTGAAGCCATTGATAATGGCTAAATTGAGCATAAAGTGAAACATGTGCAATATGTGAAAATGACCCAAAGTGTTTGGGTAATGTGATGTGATTATAAAAAGTGATGATCAATGAAAAGTATAAACTAAAGTGATGCTATATACATGCAACCTATATCATTACTTGTCTAATTGTGCTGAGATTGATTGGATATGCAAGAGAGGTCCTGATCAGAGCTAGGCCTAGAGGTGCATATGTTAATAGACCTGAGTAGAGCTAGGTCTTGACCTAAGTAGAGTTGGGTCATGTGTTTGAGATGACGATTGGCCTGAGCAGAGCTAGGTAATGTGATTGAAATTGAAAATGGACCTAAGCAGAGCTGGGTCGAGAAACTGATAGTGTGACAGCTGAACTTAGTAATTGCAATGATGTGCGAGTGGGATATGAAGCCCAATAGTTATGTACAAATATGGAATGTGATTTCTAATAGTGTAATGATGTGTAAGTGGGATGTGAATCCCACTATTGTATTTGTGTATATTATATGTGGATAAAGATGTGATATTTGTATTTGTGTATTTATATATATATTGTTTATATATACCACTAAGTTTTGAAGCTTAGCGCGGTTGTATGAATCGTGCAGGTAAGTAGATTACTGATCTAAGAGTCGGATATTTGTGCCACGAGAAGACCAAGGGTGTGCCAAAAACCAACTAGAAGGTGGTGCATGCATGTACATTTTGTTATTTTGTAGTTTGACCATATGTATATGTATATAAGTAAATTTTTGGAAAGACAATGTATAAATGTATATATGTAATTAAATGAAAAATGTTCTTATGTTCTTATATATATATATATTTGAATAAATACAATAATGAAAGGTTTGAATGGATCTGTAACGTGGCATCCTTATGTCTCATATGCATATTGTACATATATGGGGTATGTGTACAGTATGTATATAGGATATAGGTGTGTTACAATGATGACTTTTATAAAGTTAAAGTTATTATTTTGTGCAATCAAAATAGTATGTTTGTCTGTTATTGAGACTATTTAATATATTGAAATGTTTAGTAAAACTGAGTGTTATTATTGTATTTCTGTAAGTATTTTTTTAATATCAAGTGACAAAATATGTTTATACAAGCACTACTAAGCTTTTTTTAGCATGGTAGAATTATTTTCTGACACACAGGTATCATGTCATTGGAGCAAGTTAAGAAGTGAAATTAAGGATCTCAGAAATTATCTACAGTACATATAGAGATCTTTTATATATTGTACTTATAAGTTATGAAATGTATATATGCAATTTATTGTGGCTGCTAGGAGATTATACAAATTTATAAATGTGAAAGAAATATATGTGTTTAGAGAACGAAGCTTTAGATTCTAGTGAATGATTATCAATCTAGTAATGTATTATATATTTATTTTGAATTGACAATTTTATCATAGTTATCTGATTTATAATTAGTATTTAGTTTATTGAGGATATTAGAGATTGATTTAAATGTTGGATTTATACCTATTGTATTATACATATTGTATTATTGTTTGAAAATTTTTATTAATAATAATTTGAAAAGAAACTTTGTCGATGGATTGATTAGAGTACTGACAGTACATTGAGTAATATTCTCTAATAGTTCTATGTGAGAATTGTCAAGGGATGTTAAACTACATGTAATATCCTTAATTTTTTGAAATATGGAAATTAATGATGTTTAAATGATAATGTGGAAAGAAATGTGTGTTTGCCTTGTATAGTATCTTATTCCAGAAAATTATTTTTGGGGCTATATGATTTGCCTTTGGGCTAGACGCTGGGTGTCACTATTATTTGTCTTCGGACTATATGCTGGGCATCACTATTATTTATTTAATTAATAAAAACCCCAAAATTACTTCTTGCATACAAAAATAATTTATTTTAAAATTATTTTTATAAATTTTAATTTTCAAAATATAATTACAAAAATGACACTTGACTTTGACTTTTCTTTTAAAAGAGTTGACTTTTATATACTTTATATATATTTCATGTATATTTTACATATACATTCCACTTTTTCACTTAAAATCATTTCATTTTTCATTTAAATAATTTATTTAATTTATCCAATTTAATTTTAATTTATTTTATTTAATTTCAAAAAATTTGGGATATTACAATTGAAAATCATATTTAAACCCCCATTTTCTCTCTCTAACAATCCACCTAGGTCGAAAACTTCAAACTTAGGCTCTGATACCAAAATAAAGTAAAAGTACAGGCTATAACAGCTGAAACATCCAGTTGCCTCTGCTTCACATAAATCTGCTGTGATGGCCCTACCTCATTTGGTCTACTCCTTGCTGTAGAACATTCTCTCTGACCAGTTCCTGATTGACCACCTCTATTAAAACCTCTGCCACCACAACCCCCTAACACTGGGTCTAGAAGCTGTTATATCTTTCTATCTTCTGGTGGCTCTGGACAATCTGAGAAAATGGTCTGGTGATCCATATATGTCACAGTCTTCGGTGGACTCTAATTCAAGATAGCCTCAATTTTACTCGAATCAACTCTAATACCCTTTGTTGATACCACATGACCAAGAAAAGTTACTTGATTGAGCCAGAACTCACACTTAGACAACTTAGCATACAACTCTCAAAGTCTGCAGTGTAATGCCTGTCATGATCGTCCTCATTACTCGAATACAACAAAATATGTATGATACAGACACCCCGTATATCTAAAACATGTATATACGGTATAAAAATGTCACAACCCGATTTAATAAAAATTTTCATATTTCAAATGTTTGCAACATATTTCATCATTTTTCTAGCCACAACCACAATATGACTAATAAATCACATTTCTAGTATATTTATCACATTTTAACACATTTCACAATTTTCACACTGCATATACATATACATGTCACACATCACATTACATAAGGCATATCCACATCATGATTCATTTCCACAACACAATGCACAAAACATTATCATTTTATCCATGTTCATCACATTACCATAGTTATGCTATCATTCCTCATTCTTATCATCTTATTTATGTCTTTTTCACAATTTCACAATTTTCCTTGTTCTTTATTCAATTTTCATATACCATTATTCACAGTACAACACATATATATATATACACATAAACACATCACAAACACACACCTTGGGCCCATATAACCTTGTACAGTATTCTGGTTTCAGAGATATTGTTATGGTCTATTGCGACACCGGGGATCTAAGTGTCACATCCATCCCCTGTGGACACATCTATGTCTAACCTCGAAGGCAAATAACAATGACACCCAGTGTCTAGCCCGAAAGCAAATAATAGTGATGCCCAGTATCTAGCCTGAAGGCAAATAATAGTAACGCCCAGCGTCTAGCCCGAAGGCAAATAATAATAACGCCCAGCGTCTAGCCCGAAGGCAAATCATATAACACCAAAAACAATTCTCTGGAATAAGATATTATACAAGGCAAACACATATTTCTTTTCACATTATCATTTAAACATCATTAATTTTCATATTTCAAAAAATTAGGAATATTACAATACAGATTTATAGAGTGTAGTAGAAGAAGGGAGGATGCATGGAGACTGTTGGAAACCCTTTCAAATTTATCAAGATTACCATTGGTTGTAATGGGAGATTTTAATAATTTACTGTTGGCAAGGGGTAAATGGGGTAGTGGGGGGAGTGAACATCCAAGTAATCTAATTCAAGGCTTTAATGAAAACTTTGATTGACTGTGGCTTAATTAACATTTCACTCATTGGATTTGAGTATACTTGGTCTATGTTATTAATAGTTTAAAATTAAAACTTTTTAGTTTATAGAAATATATAGTAAATCTTTTGGATGGTTATAATTGTTAATTATTTAATACCTTTAATATCTTAGTTAGAAAACTATATAGAAAAAGTATAAATATCCCTCCCCTTATGTTTTGAAAATTAATCCAAAGCATTTGTATATATTTGAGAAAAAATCTTAAAAGATTTTGAGAAAAAAATTTAGGTAAAAATTCTTGGGTTTTGGGTACAATTTTCTTTTATTATTAAAAGATATGCAACGATCTGTAGATGTAGGCCAACTTATGAACCTTCTCAATCATCTTCTGAAATTTTAGATTCTCCCTCTGCACTTCTATAATTTACTCAAATAACAATAGACCAACTTGTAACCATACCATTATAATACATTCTCACAAATCTCCAAATTAGCACAAAGAACTCTCAACGATACGCTTTTGCTGCACTACTAATCTACACATCCTAGACTCCATCTCAAATTGTATCCGTTACAACACACAAACATTGTCACATTAGAGACCAACACAGGTACTAGTGTATATGCATGTATCATAACTAAATTCACATTTTTAAAATTCCTCTTTCCTCTCTTTTAAAATTCACCCAGGTAAAAAATCTCAAACCTTGGCTCTGATACCAAAACAAATGTGACAACATCATACCCTATATACATATAGTACATATACCATATATATATAGAGTATATATATAATATAAGAATGTCATAGTGCATAACTGTAAAAAACTCATATTCTTGAATATTAAAATAATTACACCTTTAAAAGACCTATTTAATAAATAAATTCATTTATATTTAGTAATTCAATAAATCTTTATAAGAAAATATTTGAAAAAAAATATCAAAGTTTTATTTGTAATTTTAATAAATCCCAAAATCAACAACTCACAATTTGCATTGAAATTTTACACTCTCAAAATCACAATTCATTCCAATCTCCTTCTTTCATAATATACATTTAAAGTTTAAATATCTAAAACACTTCCCCATGTATCATCAAACATTTCATATCTAAAAGAAAATAAAACACTTTTTTCATTAATTCACATCCAAAAGTTCCTTAAATAAAATAACATCCATCACAAGTATACATACATAAGTTATGTTTTAAAATTGGACAACACCAAGGTACAAAGCAACATAATTTATATATGTATACAACACCATCATGGTTGTTCTTGTGGCACTCACAATTCCAAGTCTCAATCACAATCCAGATCAACCTAGTTTGCACTTCTAATAACCTGTACGATACACCCTATCACGCTAAGCTCAAGAGTTTAGTGGTACATATTTTGATATATAACAATTTAATAACTGATGCACATTTATTATCACATGATAACATTTAGTACAATTGCCATTTTATATTCACTATTTCATCATATATATATCTTACACCACACACATCATCTTGTAATTTATTCAATACTATTACACTGCAATATTCATTTAATACCCATTCTCTCATCATATACCAAGTCACACAGCCAATCATACTGTCATCACACTTATTACATATCATTTATCTCATAAAGACATCAAATAACATTACCTTATTATATTTACTGTTTGTCCATTATTCCATCATGTAATTACATTATCTCACATACATACACACATTGGGCTCAATAAGTCCCTACATCATATTTATATTCCAAAAAATATTGATTTGGCCTATCTTGACACCAGCGTGTCTAGCCCGAAGGCATAGTAATCACAGTGACACCAACATGTCTAGCCCGAAGGCACGGTAATGACACCAGCGTTTCTAGGCCCGAAGGTAAAATAAATGCCATGATATATTGTTGGCATGCTAACTCGAGAGTAGCAACACCAACTTTCTAGAACAAGTAATCATATAAGGCCAACACCCAATACACATATCATATCATGTCACACTTTCATATTTTCATTTTCTTTTCTCTTTCTTATCACTATTATTCATGTCTTCTCCACATTTTCCACATTTTTGTATTTTCTTATATTTTCTTCATATTTCTCGTGATCATCTCCCATCGTTTCACTCGCTTTGAACATTAGTTCCATCATTTTACTTACATTATGCCATCATAATACATATAATGCTTGTTCACATTCATAATATGATTCATTTTCTCATCTTACATATTATAATTTATACAACATTTTCATTTACCATTATCACATTGCATATAATTTCCACATCTTTCATATCACTTTGCATCAAATCATTATTATATTCACAATCACATGCACTTTACATATAATATGACTTAAAAGGAACATAAAATCCCTCAAAGTATACCAAAAGGGTCAATGCCACACATGTAAATTCAATTAACAATTACCAAAGTATGTAATAACCTTAATTCATTTCCAAATCAACTTAAAACCTCTTTCTTAGCCAAAACCTTATATATTACCACTTGTACTAATTTGGCCTACACACACATAAACCCAACAACAAGCCAAATTATTCAATGAAAATCACTTCTATGCTTAATTTATATCAAACTATCATTATTTTCATAAATTCCATCAAAATCCCAACAAAACCCTAATTTCACCACTTACTACCTTTCTTAATTTCTACCCTAACCAACTCTTTTCTACCATACAACAATAAAATAATTAATAATGCATAAATATAACATCAAAATAATGCATTAAAATGATTATAAATACCTCTTTTAGAAACTCTAATTTCACATAATCTACCCGTAAACCCTAACTTCACCGAAACCTGCTCATATCCAACTTCCAACCATAAAATCATTATATACATATCACAATAACTTCAAAATAACTCATTATAATAAGTAAGAACACCTCCATCAACATTCTACTTTTCATATCATCTAAAACTTGAAGAAAAGCTCTTAAATCATAAAGAATCATTACCTTTAGTTGATAAATTTTCAAAATCACCTTAAAATCCTTAGAAGTTTTGTAAAATTTGATGTGATGGAAGCAAAAATCCTCACCCTTTCTTCTCCAAAAATTCGGCCATGGTGTTTCAAGAAGGAAGAAGAAGACTCTTTTTTTAAACTTCACTTTTCCATTTTGCCCCTCACCTTTTTACATAATTTCAAAATTATTAATTAATAAAATATTTAGATATTTTATCTTCTTATTATCTATAAATATATATTATTTTAATTATATTATATTTATTATTTTTAATTTTAATTTTTTTAAACTTTTTTACTTTTTGACTTTTTACCATTCTTTGTCTTTTTATGAAAGTGTATATGTTAGGTATATATCGTGTCTACATTTGGTATCCAATGTATATTTTATGTATATCTTGTGTATACATTAGATATATACTATATATATATCTCTCCCAACACTCTAATTACCCTCTATATACCTTATTTAATTATTCCTAGTGAGATTACAGGTGTGTAATAACCCAAATTTTGAATTATTTTAAAATTAAAAAAAATTAAAATTAAAATTAAAATATATATTTGTATTTATAAGAGAAAGAAAAAAAAAGAAGGAAATAGAAAAAGAAGAAAAGAGGAAGAGAGAGAAAGAGCAGAATGAGGAGAGAGAAGGTGAGCGGAAGAGAGGGGCAGATCAATTTTCTCCAATCTATCACCATCTGATCATTATTTATCGATACCTCCCACACCATTGGAAAGCCCATCGTCCGACGAGTCCAACGCCACAAAGTTCACCGCCGTTCGATGCCGGATCATTGTTCACATGTTGTCCAAAGTTCTCTGTGTAGTCTCGCCGTCGACGACTTTGACCAGAGTTTTTGCCAATTTTTCAACCTCCTTTCATGATGATTTAGGCACTATTCGACTCCTCTCCTTATGAGCTTCATTTTTGGTATATTATTTGCAAACTTTAGAGCATGTTTTAGGTTGGCCGGAATCCAATCACTGTTCCAGTGACAGTGATACTATTCCGGCAACGGAAATACAATTTCTGCAGAAAAAATAAAATAATAAAAAATAAGAATAAATAAGAATAAATAAGTATTGATAGATAATTAATGTATAAGAAATTAGTTAGGAATTTTAAACTAAAATAAATTTAGAAAATATAAATTTAATTAGATGATTAATGAAATGTATTTAAAAGAAAGTATGAGTAAAATAAAATAAAATGAAATGAATAATTGAATAAAGTTAATTATTACAAATTTTTTAAATATTTAATAGCTAGAAATTTATAATTAGATAATAAAATGAATTATGAGTTATGATAGTGATTTCAAATATAATTAAAGAAATAAATAAAATTATGATAAATATGTATAATTAATGATTGATACTAAATAAATTGAAATTTGGATATTTTGAAGGTGTTATTCTAAAACTAATTAAATATAAAGATTTGTATTTTAAGGATTATAATTTTAATTGATTATTTAAAATAATAATTATTTACTTTGTTAATTAATTTAGATTAATTTAACCATAAAATAATATTGATATCAATATGAATATTATTATTATTATTATTATTATGAAACTAAAGATATTTGTGTAATTATTTTATAATAAAAATTAATTAAATAATTATTTTATAATGAAAACCTATTAAATAATACCAATAATTTGTTAAATTATATTCTTATTCTTAATTTTATTAAAATATAGATAATAATTAGATTTAGTTAAAGGTCAACTATGAAATTATTTTCTTGAAGCTAATCGAAATTATTTTGAAGTATGTTTTAAAATTTTAAGTAATTGTGTTGAAAACCTAATAAATAAATAAATAAGGAAATTAAATTAATTAACATTGATTTAATAAATTACTATCATTGTATTGTATTTGTAAGATATGTGTTGAGTTATGTTGAGTCGGATTGGAAGCCCAGGTTGGGCAGTTGTTTAGAGGGTTATTGTGATCTATTTTGGAGTGTTATTCAATTATTTTATTTTAGGGGGAAATGCCCTAATTATAGGGGAGACTCTGTCAAAATTTTGGCAGAATCTTTAGAGTTATCCAACCGTCCATATTCTAATAGTTTTTATTGTCATTTGAAAATAATTTGCAGGTGTTCTTTCACCTTCACTTTGTATTTCAAAGAGAGTTATCAAGTTTCATCTGTTGTGAGTTATATAGAATAATATGATATCCCACTCCCCTAATTTATGTTTATAATTACATTTGCATAATACATCGACTGTTTGTGCAATATATGTACAATTATTATTATTATAAGCATAATGTGTGTTGAGTATGAGTTGGTTGTGCTTAATGCATATAATATGTGATGCCGGATAGAATTAGGATGATATGGGACCATACATGATCGGAGATACGGGTTATGATATGAGGATATTATATGATGAGATTAGGATTGGCGTGACGGCGGGGGCATTTTTATGCTCAATGTCAGTTGGATAGCGTTGCTTGGCTACGACTGTGATGGCAGACCTTATGTGTTGGATTCTAAGAGAAATGCATGGACTAAGAGAGCCAATAGGGGGATAGGCTCCCCAGTTTGAGGTTTAGTATGATCCTATTGACTTACTCCTATCCTTGTTTGCTTACGTGATTTGTTGGTTGATTGACATTTGTATGAGCACGTTATACATATGATGGTTGTATTATATTAATTACTATATAGCTCATTGAGTCAAACGCTTATTCTTGTTCACCATTTTTCCTAGGTTACAGGTTGAGCATATGAGTACTGCTTATTCAGGTCATCATGCATTTTTATTTATCGGCAGGAGTATTAATTGTATATGTTTTATTGTACAATTATGTTATAATTATTTTTTATAATTTTGCATGGTATTTCTTTTCTTGTCCATCTTCTTATTCAGTTAGTTTCGCAGTTTAGTTAAATATATTTGTTAATAAATGTCTGATGATGATGATGATGATGTGATATTATATTGAAGTATAATATTAGTAGGCTAGTGGACCTGGTTTAAGATAGTGACTGATACCACCATCTATATTTATCGAAAAATGAGTTATTAGGCTTACTATGGATTTTAGAAGCCACGTGCTTTTCCCTTGGGTTGGGTCGTGACAGGGTGTTACAGTCATAGTGTGATGACAATCTTTGGACCAAACCAATTATTTTCATATAAGGACCATAGATCCTATCCTTAAATTGCATGAACCATAACAACCCCTTGTTCATGAAACATTTTTCATTCATACATGCAAGCATACCATCAAGACTTTAAAAGACTATTAAATTTTAAAGCACCCTTCCTTTAAAAATCAATCAAAATTGAAGACATAAGCCTAAACCATAAACATAAATCCAAACCACAAAACCTAGTTCCCATCGACTTAGCCCATCAAATAAGAACCCAAGCCTTGATCATCAAGCATGGACTTAAGCCACACCAGCTTAATACATTGCGAATCAAGCCATACTGGCTTAGCCCATCAAAATCAAGCTATATTAACTTGAACACTCAACATAAGACTAAGCCCCACCGACTTAGCCTGTCAAAAATTGAGCCACAACAACTTGACCATTCATCATCCCAATTGAGTCCCATCGGCTTAATTGCCAAAACATGAAACCTAGTTGTCTTGACTATAATGATCAAAACTGAGCCACATTGACTAAATCATTACAAAAAATCTTTTAGAAAAATCTAAAAATAATAAGAAGATAAAAGACTCAAATCCCATTGAATAAAATTATGTGAAACAACCAAAAAATAGTTCAAATTGTTTCTTCACCCATTCACATTGATGGATAGCACCTTACATCAAACCTATTTCTTTTTTCAAAGGTCAAACCATGAATCGAGAAGAAGACTCCCTCATGAAATTAGGCCAATCCATAAGCATCTTGATAAGGAAATTGCTTGTGAAATAAGAAAAGGATACGAGTAACCTCTAAGAGATAATTTTGGTAAAAGTCCAAACCATGATAGACCAAGCATTCACTTAGTACCATGCATCAAAATATGCAACTACTTCCTATCCATCACCAACTCATCTTTCTTTTTCTCCTTTAAAGGTACCCATGACTCAACCAACTGAATTCCCTGACATGCAAACTTTCGTTAAGACCATCCTTAAGAGAAAGAGCATTTCGACTTCATATCCCGAGTGGGTCGGATCGATGCTTGGGCAAAACTTCACACAAATATGACAAAAAAAAAAAGCTGGTGATGCTATGATTTTAAGCATCAACAATTCGATTGAATCTTGTATTTTGGATTCATGAGCATCTTTCCCTTCCACTCCATGCCTAGAAATTATAGAGAATTATATCAATGATGATTTCAGAAAGGTTCATCTAGCTAATGATGAAACATTGAAGATCATAAGAAAGAGAGATATTAATATAAAGCTACCAAATAAGATAGTATGAAAACTACAAAGAGTGAGGCATATTTATGGTCCTAAAAAGAATTTGATCTTTGTGGGATAACTTGATAGTAAAGGTTATAACACAACCTCTTTATGTTGTGAATGGAAAATTACCAAAGGAAAATTCATCGTTGCTCGTGGTAAGAAGAATGTGTGAGCAAAAATTTTTGCCCCCACTCCCGGTGGAATGGTTATTGCGACTTCAGCACTGTTTAGGCTTGAGGCCTTAGAGAACACGGGCCTAAGCCCAGAGAAAATGGAGTCGCCACTCGGACTGGCCGGGAAAAACAAAGGGGTGGATGACTCAATTTCTAAGGAATCCCAAAGTTGGGTACATGTGGGAAAGGTGAGAAATGGCCCAGCACCCCCACAATGCCCGGTTCATTGGAACCGACCTCCTTTGCAGGTCTTAATATTATAAAATTCTTAAATATAACAATATTATCCATATTACATGCGACAATTAAAATAAAGCATCATTATATTAAAATCAAAGCAATTTCCAAACAAAACAAATAAATGGACACCCATTCGAGGATGGAAACATGTCCTTACATCATCCATGTCTAAAACTAAATAGGAAATCCATCGAAAGGTGGAAACGAGTCCTTTACATTGGTCCAAAAAACTTTAAAATAAAATAAATTACACGAAATTTAACTAATGAGGTACCCTCAAAGTGAAAACATACCTCTCACAATTTTAAAACTAAGACAAATAAAAGAATATTCAATCACCCAATTATAAATAAAAGCAAACCATTCTTAAAATAAAATAAACCATTCATCATTTACATATAACAAATCACATAATCAAATAGATAAATAAAATGAGAATTCAATCCATTAAATAAACAAGGTTAAGATTTAAAATTTAGGATTTAAGAAATTAGGGTTCTAGGATTTAAGGTTTGAGTAAATGGGGTTTTGGTTATGGATTTAGGCTACTGGGAGTACTGGGTGTTGGTTTAATAAATTATGATTTTTGGATTTTGACTTTGTGGAATTAAGGTTTTGACATTTAGAATTAGGGTTTTAAAGAATTTAAGGTTTGGGAAAAATGATTTAGGGTTTTTTGAAAAATAAAGCACTTTAAGTTTTGTTAAGTTATGAAACTAATTGGGGTTTGAGAAATTAGACTAATATTTGAATGATCATATGTACTTTAAGTAAAACCTTAGCTACTGTTTGAATTAAAAAAGAGAATTTGATTATACAAACAGTGTGATGAAAATTTGAAAGGTGAAGATAATTATTTATTCAATAAACTGAATTTAGAGAACTTACCTACGTTTGAAGGCTCCATCAAATTTAAAGTGTTTCAATCAAGCTTGCTTGGACATGTGCTACTGCCTAAATCAAAGTTTATTTTTTGGGTTGAGCTAGATCAAGACAACACTGCTTTTATCGCCTTGATTTTGTAAATTAGATCGTCACTTATTGATGTTTTCTCTTTGTCTCTTGTTGCTCTTTTTAAATAGTTCTAGTCGCCTCTTGATCTCTTCCTCTTAATTTGCCTCCCCTTTTTATTCGTGTTAATCATGTATTTATATAAAAATCAACACTTTAACCTAAACATAATCTGACTCTCATAAGGTAATTAGGAAGTCTAATGGCCGGTACAATTACATTTAGGACTCGGATTAAAGGCCAATAGCCCAAATCGATATGAGGCAGATTCCATATTGATTTAGCCAAGCCAAATCAATATGAAATTGCCTCATATCGATTTGGCTTGCCATAATCGATATGCAAATCGATATGGGTAGTACCCATATCGATTTGGCCCTCCCAAATCGATATGGCAGTACCCATATCAAACCAACTCGACTAAAACCATTAACTTCAACACAAATCGGTCCAAAATAATTAAATTTTCAGCCAATATTTTTGTAATTTTTATATAATTTCCAATTTAATTCTAAAATTAGGTTTAAGAAATCTAAATTCATAATGGACCATCATAAACCTTTTAAATTTAAACCGGTCCAAATTTAAGGGTCTACAGTTTGCCTTCTGCTTGAACGATATGAGACTTGGTTGAAGAGAGTGAAAAGCAACATGACTTTGAGTAGATTTTGGATGAGGATGAGTTCTCGACTAGAGGTTAGAGTTGGTTTGGCTTTGGACCCAAAAAAGATTTAGGTACTTAGACCTGAGACTGGATTTGGTACTTGGACCCAAGACTTAATTGGGTACTTGGACCCATGACTAAATTGGGTACTTGGACCCAAGACTGAATTTGATTTAGGTACTTAGACCCGAGACTGAATACTTAGACCCAAAAGTGGATACTTAGACCTGAGACTGGATTGAGTTTGGGTACTTGGACCCGAGACTAGATTGGATTTGGGTACTTAGATCCGAGACTGAGTTTGACTTACCTTTTATCAGTTGAGAATTCTGGCTGCTCCGGCTGTTCTATTCTTTAACGGATTATGGGTCTTTACCCTCGAAATGGATCTTCATCGTTGGACCTTGGATCTTCATCCTTAGCATCGGATCTTCACCTTTGAAAACGGATCTTCATCCTTGGAGATCAGGTCTTCACCCTTGTAAATGGATCTTCATCCTTGGAGACCGGGTCTTCACCCTTGAAAACGGATCTTTATCCTTTGGACTTCGGGTCTTCACCCTTTGAAATTGGATCTTCATCCTTGGAATCAAGTCTTCACCTTTGAAAATAGCTCATATGTTTAATATCTAAATAATCTTTATCAACATTCCATTAAAATTCTAAATTCTCAAATCACTATTTCACCTAAACTTCAACTTACAATTCTCATCTTTTCTTAATATCAACTTTAAAAACATCTTATATATATACCACAAAGCAACGTCCAAACATATAGTTTTCACAATTATTAAGCTCATTTCAAAAATCCAAATTTCACATATTACCACCATTAACATGAGCTTTCACAATATTCAAACATATCATATTTCTAACATTGAAATCACAATGTTGCATTAAAATAACAATACAAACAATACCAATATATCTTTTTACTTAACCAACATCATCTCTTTTTCTTTTAAACAAAACTTTAACTTTATACACCCAAACCTTAAATGATCACATTTTGTCTATACCAATCAACTCACTCAATGTTCCACCATATTTCCTTCAAGTTAATAACATATTTATTCATTTTAACATCCGAATAATATTTCTTCTCTCTAATAATCCAATCATAAGCTTTATTAGAAAGAGATTCAAATAGTACCTACTTAAATCTTGATTTTATTTTTAGCTCATTTTCAACTTTATTCTCTTATTCATTTCTTTATATTTCAAACACATTTCAAAAATAAAAAATTTAAAAATTTACTTTACTTGGATAAATTTCCATTCTTTAATTTATCAATTAAACTCATATGAATATTTCCATATCATTTTTTTTCTTTCATGTAGAACTTCATCCACACACTATCATCCATCTCATCTAATTCAAATGCATTACAATTCACATAATGCCACATCCGAGACCAACCTAGGTGTTAATGCATATGCATGTATTACAAATTTCATTTCAAAACTTTTCTTTTTAATTCTCTTTAAGCTTTTCAAAACTTTCTCTTTTCAATTTTATTTAGGCCGAGAATCTCGAACCTAAGCTCTGATACCAAAAATTGTAACACCCCTTCCCAGCCTACATGTGTAAGCCAAGTAGAGGCGCCACACTATCCTAATGTTGCTACCAATTTTACTTAATTCGAATTTTAGTTCCAGTTTTACAGAAATTTTGCCATAGTTTCGCCTAAAAATTGAGTCCCAAGTGTCGACAAAACTGGTTTTTTCCTGATTTAAAAAAAAACATTTTACACAAACCAATGCAAACAAAATCATTCTCAGTACACTCCCAATAAATCCCCCTTATAACCTCAACTGCAACCTGCAAAAAGGATTTACACTTCTAGTACAAAATAAGTAGAGGTTTATTATTATCACATACTTTCAATAATCTTATATATATATATATGATAATCTTGTCTTTACCAAAATTTCATTTATACATATGAATACATTCTTGTCAGAAATACAACATAATGAAATTATACATGTATGCATCACCTTCTAGTTGGTCTCGAAATACTCTTACCCTACTCGTGGCATAACAGTTTGACTTCCAGATCAACCACCTACTCACCTGCGCGATATATACAACCGCGCTAAGCCCGAAAGCTTAGTAGTACAAATAAATATTATAAACATACATAACAGACAATCATACTTATTTTAACTTCATATATTATTATTTTCTTATCATATTTTCCCATTTCAATTACACCTTATTTATATTTCTACTAATCTCATAATTATATACATATGCACGTATTTCATTAATACAACCCACAATTCCATATTATACATCATATTGTATTTTCATGTAGTACCTTCAGATCTCATCATTCAACATAGTTTTTCAATCTACATTCACCTTCAATAATTTACTTATACATTGTAATCATCTCATTTCATAATTATCATCATATATCTCATATCATTACATCTTATTCCATAATTCACATTTAAACAAAAATAATCATTGGTCTCATTATTCATTCATTTCACATTTCATGAATCACATTTAAACAAAGACAAGCATGGGCCCAAAAGACACTAATATGTTATTCAAAGTTCAGAGTTACTGCTTTGGTCCATAATCATAATCATCAAGCCCGTAGGTGATACACATATATATCTCTATCCATGGATAGGGTAACAGACCCAGTCTCTTGGACCTCAACTCGGCTAAACTCGAGGAAATCCTCAACCCGGCAAGACTGTTACCTGTAACAGACCCAGTCTCTTGGACCTCAACCCGGATAAACCAAGGAGATCCTCAACCCGGCAAGACTGTTACTATAATTCACACTTCACATTTATCAACTGGAATCGGCTTACGACCCGGTCTTTTCACCTATCCAGTACTTTATAGGCATGCCACCAAACCCAGAACTCTGAAGGTTGAATAACAAATTAGACACAAAATTCTTTTCATTTATATCTTTATACATTTCTTTCTCAATTCATTTCATTCTCATAAGCAAATTAGGCAACCATGCCTTAATCATCTCATATGATCTCAAATCACAATGAAGCAACTCTTCATAACATCATATCTTTCACATTTCATTTCATCATCACATCTTGCACATTTCACATTTTGTTATATTTCAAATCACATTAATCAATTCATTATTCAAATGGATATAATCAATGGCATTAACACATATTTTACATGCTCATCACAACATTCACATTATAACCAAATATGATATTATTAATATACATCAACAATGCATTAGATTCCTTATCACATTTACAATCAAATGTGTGTCAAATCTCAATATCATATGAATGTATGCAATAATGTAGTTTGTACTTACCTTAAAACCAACTCACACCAATCTATACACTTACTCTTCAAAGAATCCTCAACACTTAGGTTAGGGCAATTCAACCTCTTCACAACCTAATCCAAAAGGAATATTAGCAAAATGACCATATGAATAGTACATTATGGTTTTAGACTCCATTTTATCCTTATTTTGAAAAATTGTATAAAATAATCTACTTGACTAAAAATTCTAAAATTTTTACAGAATTTAGTTTTACATCTTAAAATCATTCCTTTCAAATTTCAGATCAAACTGAACACAAAATCTTGGCCAAATAGTTCACCTAACCAGACTGCCCCAATTGCCCTGCATCCTGGCAGCAGTTCTAAACTTTGTGAATTCCATAAATCAAATTCAATCAACGTGGTTCCAAATTATTTTTCTCAAATACTATACTCACTAAGCAACAACATATCCAAAATTCAATTGGATATGATTTTTTCTATATTTTATTAAAAATCCCGAAATATAGCTGTCTCAGTTAAGGTACCTGCTGGAACAGGTCTAATAAAAATAATCTTTCCAAAATCATAACCATTCCAAAATCGAATCAACATATTTTTCAGTCATTCTAGACTCATAGAGGCACAACATATCAAAAATTCACTTCAAGAACATTTTTCTATAATTAATTAAAAATCATACAAGTCACAGCCTTTACTAATTGTAAAACAGAAAAAATTTCACTAAACACAACTCTTACTCTTCCATCACCAACACCAACCTAACTTCTTATCTTTAATTCCATTTCAACACTTTTACACACACCATACACAAACACACTCCATCAAACTCAAACAAATTTCCAAATAGAACAAGAGAAATCAAGAGAAAACTTACCAAAAATGATAAACTTCTTGAATTTCTAACTTGTTTCCTTGAAATCTTCCTTCAATTTGAAACTTGGAACTCAAAACAACTTCTTGCTCTCTTGACTAAGTGATACTCGGCCACCCCAAAAGAAAAGAAGAAAAATGAAAGAGACAAAAGAAACAAAGTCAAATTTCCCCTCTCTTTAAACCTCCACCAAGCAATTTAAAAAGAAAATTACCTAAATACCCTCTTCTATACAATTAAACTCCCTTTCACTTACTTGCCCTTTTTAGTAATTTCATACATAACCAAAATAAATATCTTCTTTTTCTTTTATTATTATTATTATTATTAATTAATTATATAAACTTACTTTTCCTACACCACTTTATACATTATGTATATGTAATATATATGTTGGTATATGTATATCTCTTTTATATTTCCTTTATATTTTCCATATTTTTCAAATACCACATAAATATATATCATCCCTCATATACACCTATTTCTTATAATATTTTCCTTACATATTTTACCAACATATCTTCTCACAACTACCATTCCAATGTACACCAAAATCGGGTATTAAATTAATTCATTTATCTTCTTTTGACTTTCATTAGTTTAACTTATATATGTTATATATACCTTCACTTCTTTTCTCCTTCCATTAAACATACTCCTTAAATCTAAATACCACAATAATTATTCCAAAACTTTTAGGGTGTACCTTGGGATATTACAATTCTCTCCCCCTTAAATAATTTCGTCCTCGAAATTATCTAGTATAATAGCAATCCACTCTTAACATAATACCATCTTAACTTTCATATGAAGTTAATTATATTTTTAAGTTATTATGTCATCACATCATATAACTTTTACTCTCTCCCTTAGAGTCAATCATTTTCTCTAAATTTCATAACTCATCATTAGATCCATTTATATATCTTATTACTTTCTTATCCAAACATTCAAAATATCTCATTACATTCCCAATTAATTTACCTTGATGCAAGAATCAGATCATCTTATTTTATACATGTACTTTGTCTAATTATTACATTCAAGATATTTTATTACTTCATCTCTTTATAATTACTCTCTTAACTTCAACCTTAAAAAAAAATCATTGATTATCCCATCATTAAAATCACTTCCAGAATAGACATTTATCACACCTTAATTGATAACAATATCCTTATTTTTCCTACACTTAAAATTTTTTTTTTCTTTAGCATGCTTCTCACTTAACATAAATATTAGTACAATGCCTTTCAACTTACTTTACAGGTAATTAATTTTTTTCCCTTTTATCTTCATTTACAACTGATTTAACTCAATACATTCACGTCCATACATTTGTCAGAATATTACATCACATACATTATCATTTAAATCTTATGCTCCTAGTACAACTGTACACATTAAATTTCAATAATGATTCATAATCTTCATAGAATCTAGATCAATTGATCTATCTGTCACAATATACCCACGTTTCAATCTTGTTTAATTCAAATCAACAATTAATTTATTTAAACTATCATGAAATTCACAATATATATATATAACCTAATTCCATTAGAGCAAACTTATATTCAAATCCTGATCTCTTTAGATCCATATTCAGTAAAATTATCATGATTACAAATCACTTTAAATTATCTTTCAATATACACATAGTTTATTTCCTACTATCTTAGTATAATTTCCATCAATTCTCATGATAATCTCATACCATACTTTCTATCCATAGTTCACTCACTTAAATCTTAAGTCCATTCATTTATTCACTTTATACCATAAACATATTTAGTATAACTTTCAGTCACATTTTGTAATTTCCCCTTTTTAATATCTCCTCACATTTCATACCATTACGATCTTTACATAATCAGCCTTTTATCACATTAGCCATAACTCAAAACATTTTACATTTCTCTTTTCTTTCCTTACTTTTCATAATTATAACCAAATTTCTAACATAAAATGATAAAGTATAACTTTACCAGTCATAATTCTTGACCATGTTTCTAGAAACATAATTATCAATCTCACCAAAACTGCACTACAGTCATGTTATCTCAGTTCCAAATCTGTGGATAACAAAATTAATCGACCAAAATATACTAAACAAATCATAAGAGATTAATGGTCATGCCTGAAGCTTATAAATCCATAATGTTTCTTTATTATTCAACTTCCAACCTTTTTAATTACAATGCTAAATTATATCACAAGAATTACATATTCATTCTCTAAACTTTTGCTACACCAAGAGTTAACACATTTCAACTCTATCTCAAAACAATTTGCACTCGATTATGTTCATCATTAGCCTAACTCCTGCTCAACAATATTATTATTATTATCATCTCTTATGTATACATATTCTATCATATGCAATTCTTACACAATTTCCCTTTTGTTATTCCATTTCGAATCTACTTCTAATCCATTTACAATCTCTTATTATACACATATACATAAAACCTTCCCACATGTGGATACTTTGGGACTCAAATTATTATATGATCATCAGGTTCAATGTCTACCATAACAATTTCACCATCCAATATTACTCGTCCATTCTCACTCTTAATTTCGTTACATAATCCATCTAGCTTTGCACAGTTCAAGACCTAATCTCTCTTAGGTCCATTAATACATTCAATATCGTTCTTAATATCATTATACCAGTAATTATACCACCTACATATTCATAGGCCACATCCATAATGTGACTCACTTCCCACATTTCTTACATAATACAATTACATTCATATCGAAAAACTCATCTCACATATCCTATACATGTATACACTTAAGCATGTAATTTTATTTAATTTATCTTTTGCATACAATCTGTACAAATTTAATGTTTATCATTTTTCTTTGAATATTATCATACTCATTCTTTTGACATGATTTAAATTATTCATCAACACAACAAATATATACATTCTAACCATAATAACACTTCAAATATATATTCAAGTCACATTTCTAATGTGACATCTCTCTCAGTTTATATATATATATATATTTAAAGCATTTAATGTACCTTCATATCCATTTTCACCCTTTCCAGTCAAATGACTTAAAGTAACTCATTTTCACTCGCTCAATCACTTTCTTTTATTTCAAAACAAATTCTCATACTATCAATCTCATTACCCAATTCGTAGTATTCTCATATGCAAGAATATTCATTGCAAATAGCTCATATGTTTAATATCTAAATAATCTTTATCAACATTCCATTAAAATTCTAAATTCTCAAATCACTATTTCACCTAAACTTCAACTTACAATTCTCATCTTTTCTTAATATCAACTTTAAAAACATCTTATATATATACCACAAAGCAACGTCCAAACATATAGTTTTCACAATTATTAAGCTCATTTCAAAAATCCAAATGTCACATATTACCACCATTAACATGAGCTTTCACAATATTCAAACATATCATATTTCTAACATTGAAATCACAATGTTGCATTAAAATAACAATACAAACAATACCAATATATCTTTTTACTTAACCAACATCATCTCTTTTTCTTTTAAACAAAACTTTAACTTTATACACCCAAACCTTAAATGATCACATTTTGTCTATACCAATCAACTCACTCAATGTTCCACCATATTTCCTTCAAGTTAATAACATATTTATTCATTTTAACATCCGAATAATATTTCTTCTCTCTAATAATCCAATCATAAGCTTTATTAGAAAGAGATTCAAATAGTACCTACTTAAATCTTGATTTTATTTTTAGCTCATTTTCAACTTTATTCTCTTATTCATTTCTTTATATTTCAAACACATTTCAAAAATAAAAAATTTAACAATTTACTTTACTTGGATAAATTTCCATTCTTTAATTTATCAATTAAACTCATATGAATATTTCCATATCATTTTTTTTTCTTTCATGTAGAACTTCATCCACACACTATCATCCATCTCATCTAATTCAAATGCATTACAATTCACATAATGCCACATCCGAGACCAACCTAGGTGTTAATGCATATGCATGTATTACAAATTTCATTTCAAAACTTTTCTTTTTAATTCTCTTTAAGCTTTTCAAAACTTTCTCTTTTTAATTTTATTTAGGCCGAGAATCTCGAACCTAAGCTCTGATACCAAAAATTGTAACACCCCTTCCCAGCCTACATGTGTAAGCCAAGTAGAGGCGCCACACTATCCTAATGTTGCTACCAATTTTACTTAATTCGAATTTTAGTTCCAGTTTTACAGAAATTTTGCCATAGTTTCGCCTAAAAATTGAGTCCCAAGTGTCGACAAAACTGGTTTTTTCCTGATTTAAAAAAAACATTTTACACAAACCAATGCAAACAAAATCATTCTCAGTACACTCCCAATAAATCCCCCTTATAACCTCAACTGCAACCTGCAAAAAGGATTTACACTTCTAGTACAAAATAAGTAGAGGTTTATTATTATCACATACTTTCAATAATCTTATATATATATATATATGATAATCTTGTCTTTACCAAAATTTCATTTATACATATGAATACATTCTTGTCAGAAATACAACATAATGAAATTATACATGTATGCATCACCTTCTAGTTGGTCTCGAAATACTCTTACCCTACTCGTGGCATAACAGTTTGACTTCCAGATCAACCACCTACTCACCTGCGCGATATATACAACCGCGCTAAGCCCGAAAGCTTAGTAGTACAAATAAATATTATAAACATACATAACAGACAATCATACTTATTTTAACTTCATATATTATTATTTTCTTATCATATTTTCCCATTTCAATTACACCTTATTTATATTTCTACTAATCTCATAATTATATACATATGCACGTATTTCATTAATACAACCCACAATTCCATATTATACATCATATTGTATTTTCATGTAGTACCTTCAGATCTCATCATTCAACATAGTTTTTCAATCTACATTCACCTTCAATAATTTACTTATACATTGTAATCATCTCATTTCATAATTATCATCATATATCTCATATCATTACATCTTATTCCATAATTCACATTTAAACAAAAATAATCATTGGTCTCATTATTCATTCATTTCACATTTCATGAATCACATTTAAACAAAGACAAGCATGGGCCCAAAAGACACTAATATGTTATTCAAAGTTCAGAGTTACTGCTTTGGTCCATAATCATAATCATCAAGCCCGTAGGCGATACACATATATATCTCTATCCATGGATAGGGTAACAGACCCAGTCTCTTGGACCTCAACTCGGCTAAACTCGAGGAAATCCTCAACCCGGCAAGACTGTTACCTGTAACAGACCCAGTCTCTTGGACCTCAACCCGGATAAACCAAGGAGATCCTCAACCCGGCAAGACTGTTACTATAATTCACACTTCACATTTATCAACTGGAATCGGCTTACGACCCGGTCTTTTCACCTATCCAGTACTTTATAGGCATGCCACCAAACCCAGAACTCTGAAGGTTGAATAACAAATTAGACACAAAATTCTTTTCATTTATATCTTTATACATTTCTTTCTCAATTCATTTCATTCTCATAAGCAAATTAGGCAACCATGCCTTAATCATCTCATATGATCTCAAATCACAATGAAGCAACTCTTCATAACATCATATCTTTCACATTTCATTTCATCATCACATCTTGCACATTTCACATTTTGTTATATTTCAAATCACATTAATCAATTCATTATTCAAATGGATATAATCAATGGAATTAACACATATTTTACATGCTCATCACAACATTCACATTATAACCAAATATGATATTATTAATATACATCAACAATGCATTAGATTCCTTATCACATTTACAATCAAATGTGTGTCAAATCTCAATATCATATGAATGTATGCAATAATGTAGTTTGTACTTACCTTAAAACCAACTCACACCAATCTATACACTTACTCTTCAAAGAATCCTCAACACTTAGGTTAGGGCAATTCAACCTCTTCACAACCTAATCCAAAAGGAATATTAGCAAAATGACCATATGAATAGTACATTATGGTTTTAGACTCCATTTTATCCTTATTTTGAAAAATTGTATAAAATAATCTACTTGACTAAAAATTCTAAAATTTTTACAGAATTTAGTTTTACATCTTAAAATCATTCCTTTCAAATTTCAGATCAAACTGAACACAAAATCTTGGCCAAATAGTTCACCTAACCAGACTGCCCCAATTGCCCTGCATCCTGGCAGCAGTTCTGAACTTTGTGAATTCCATAAATCAAATTCAATCAACGTGGTTCCAAATTATTTTTCTCAAATACTATACTCACTAAGCAACAACATATCCAAAATTCAATTGGATATGATTTTTTCTATATTTTATTAAAAATCCCGAAATATAGCTGTCTCAGTTAAGGTACCTGCTGGAACAGGTCTAATAAAAATAATCTTTCCAAAATCATAACCATTCCAAAATCGAATCAACATATTTTTCAGTCATTCTAGACTCATAGAGGCACAACATATCAAAAATTCACTTCAAGAACATTTTTCTATAATTAATTAAAAATCATACAAGTCACAGCCTTTACTAATTGTAAAACAGAAAAAATTTCACTAAACACAACTCTTACTCTTCCATCACCAACACCAACCTAACTTCTTATCTTTAATTCCGTTTCAACACTTTTACACACACCATACACAAACACACTCCATCAAACTCAAACAAATTTCCAAATAGAACAAGAGAAATCAAGAGAAAACTTACCAAAAATGATAAACTTCTTGAATTTCTAACTTGTTTCCTTGAAATCTTCCTTCAATTTGAAACTTGGAACTCAAAACAACTTCTTGCTCTCTTGACTAAGTGATACCCGGCCACCCCAAAAGAAAAGAAGAAAAATGAAAGAGACAAAAGAAACAAAGTCAAATTTCCCCTCTCTTTAAACCTCCACCAAGCAATTTAAAAAGAAAATTACCTAAATACCCTCTTCTATACAATTAAACTCCCTTTCACTTACTTGCCCTTTTTAGTAATTTCATACATAACCAAAATAAATATCTTCTTTTTCTTTTATTATTATTATTATTATTAATTAATTATATAAACTTACTTTTCCTACACCACTTTATACATTATGTATATGTAATATATATGTTGGTATATGTATATCTCTTTTATATTTCCTTTATATTTTCCATATTTTTCAAATACCACATAAATATATATCATCCCTCATATACACCTATTTCTTATAATATTTTCCTTACATATTTTACCAACATATCTTCTCACAACTACCATTCCAATGTACACCAAAATCGGGTATTAAATTAATTCATTTATCTTCTTTTGACTTTCATTAGTTTAACTTATATATGTTATATATACCTTCACTTCTTTTCTCCTTCCATTAAACATACTCCTTAAATCTAAATACCACAATAATTATTCCAAAACTTTTAGGGTGTACCTTGGGATATTACAATTCTCTCCCCCTTAAATAATTTCGTCCTCGAAATTATCTAGTATAATAGCAATCCACTCTTAACATAATACCATCTTAACTTTCATATGAAGTTAATTATATTTTTAAGTTATTATGTCATCACATCATATAACTTTTACTCTCTCCCTTAGAGTCAATCATTTTCTCTAAATTTCATAACTCATCATTAGATCCATTTATATATCTTATTACTTTCTTATCCAAACATTCAAAATATCTCATTACATTCCCAATTAATTTACCTTGATGCAAGAATCAGATCATCTTATTTTATACATGTACTTTGTCTAATTATTACATTCAAGATATTTTATTACTTCATCTCTTTATAATTACTCTCTTAACTTCAACCTTAAAAAAAAATCATTGATTATCCCATCATTAAAATCACTTCCAGAATAGACATTTATCACACCTTAATTGATAACAATATCCTTATTTTTCCTACACTTAAAATTTTTTTTTCTTTAGCATGCTTCTCACTTAACATAAATATTAGTACAATGCCTTTCAACTTACTTTACAGGTAATTAATTTTTTTCCCTTTTATCTTCATTTACAACTGATTTAACTCAATACATTCACGTCCATACATTTGTCAGAATATTACATCACATACATTATCATTTAAATCTTATGCTCCTAGTACAACTGTACACATTAAATTTCAATAATGATTCATAATCTTCATAGAATCTAGATCAATTGATCTATCTGTCACAATATACCCACGTTTCAATCTTGTTTAATTCAAATCAACAATTAATTTATTTAAACTATCATGAAATTCACAATATATATATATAACCTAATTCCATTAGAGCAAACTTATATTCAAATCCTGATCTCTTTAGATCCATATTCAGTAAAATTATCATGATTACAAATCACTTTAAATTATCTTTCAATATACACATAGTTTATTTCCTACTATCTTAGTATAATTTCCATCAATTCTCATGATAATCTCATACCATACTTTCTATCCATAGTTCACTCACTTAAATCTTAAGTCCATTCATTTATTCACTTTATACCATAAACATATTTAGTATAACTTTCAGTCACATTTTGTAATTTCCCCTTTTTAATATCTCCTCACATTTCATACCATTACGATCTTTACATAATCAGCCTTTTATCACATTAGCCATAACTCAAAACATTTTACATTTCTCTTTTCTTTCCTTACTTTTCATAATTATAACCAAATTTCTAACATAAAATGATAAAGTATAACTTTACCAGTCATAATTCTTGACCATGTTTCTAGAAACATAATTATCAATCTCACCAAAACTGCACTACAGTCATGTTATCTCAGTTCCAAATCTGTGGATAACAAAATTAATCGACCAAAATATACTAAACAAATCATAAGAGATTAATGGTCATGCCTGAAGCTTATAAATCCATAATGTTTCTTTATTATTCAACTTCCAACCTTTTTAATTACAATGCTAAATTATATCACAAGAATTACATATTCATTCTCTAAACTTTTGCTACACCAAGAGTTAACACATTTCAACTCTATCTCAAAACAATTTGCACTCGATTATGTTCATCATTAGCCTAACTCCTGCTCAACAATATTATTATTATTATCATCTCTTATGTATACATATTCTATCATATGCAATTCTTACACAATTTCCCTTTTGTTATTCCATTTCGAATCTACTTCTAATCCATTTACAATCTCTTATTATACACATATACATAAAACCTTCCCACATGTGGATACTTTGGGACTCAAATTATTATATGATCATCAGGTTCAATGTCTACCATAACAATTTCACCATCCAATATTACTCGTCCATTCTCACTCTTAATTTCGTTACATAATCCATCTAGCTTTGCACAGTTCAAGACCTAATCTCTCTTAGGTCCATTAATACATTCAATATCGTTCTTAATATCATTATACCAGTAATTATACCACCTACATATTCATAGGCCACATCCATAATGTGACTCACTTCCCACATTTCTTACATAATACAATTACATTCATATCGAAAAACTCATCTCACATATCCTATACATGTATACACTTAAGCATGTAATTTTATTTAATTTATCTTTTGCATACAATCTGTACAAATTTAATGTTTATCATTTTTCTTTGAATATTATCATACTCATTCTTTTGACATGATTTAAATTATTCATCAACACAACAAATATATACATTCTAACCATAATAACACTTCAAATATATATTCAAGTCACATTTCTAATGTGACATCTCTCTCAGTTTATATATATATATATATTTAAAGCATTTAATGTACCTTCATATCCATTTTCACCCTTTCCAGTCAAATGACTTAAAGTAACTCATTTTCACTCGCTCAATCACTTTCTTTTATTTCAAAACAAATTCTCATACTATCAATCTCATTACCCAATTCGTAGTATTCTCATATGCAAGAATATTCATTGCAAATAGCTCATATGTTTAATATCTAAATAATCTTTATCAACATTCCATTAAAATTCTAAATTCTCAAATCACTATTTCACCTAAACTTCAACTTACAATTCTCATCTTTTCTTAATATCAACTTTAAAAACATCTTATATATATACCACAAAGCAACGTCCAAACATATAGTTTTCACAATTATTAAGCTCATTTCAAAAATCCAAATGTCACATATTACCACCATTAACATGAGCTTTCACAATATTCAAACATATCATATTTCTAACATTGAAATCACAATGTTGCATTAAAATAACAATACAAACAATACCAATATATCTTTTTACTTAACCAACATCATCTCTTTTTCTTTTAAACAAAACTTTAACTTTATACACCCAAACCTTAAATGATCACATTTTGTCTATACCAATCAACTCACTCAATGTTCCACCATATTTCCTTCAAGTTAATAACATATTTATTCATTTTAACATCCGAATAATATTTCTTCTCTCTAATAATCCAATCATAAGCTTTATTAGAAAGAGATTCAAATAGTACCTACTTAAATCTTGATTTTATTTTTAGCTCATTTTCAACTTTATTCTCTTATTCATTTCTTTATATTTCAAACACATTTCAAAAATAAAAAATTTAACAATTTACTTTACTTGGATAAATTTCCATTCTTTAATTTATCAATTAAACTCATATGAATATTTCCATATCATTTTTTTTTCTTTCATGTAGAACTTCATCCACACACTATCATCCATCTCATCTAATTCAAATGCATTACAATTCACATAATGCCACATCCGAGACCAACCTAGGTGTTAATGCATATGCATGTATTACAAATTTCATTTCAAAACTTTTCTTTTTAATTCTCTTTAAGCTTTTCAAAACTTTCTCTTTTTAATTTTATTTAGGCCGAGAATCTCGAACCTAAGCTCTGATACCAAAAATTGTAACACCCCTTCCCAGCCTACATGTGTAAGCCAAGTAGAGGCGCCACACTATCCTAATGTTGCTACCAATTTTACTTAATTCGAATTTTAGTTCCAGTTTTACAGAAATTTTGCCATAGTTTCGCCTAAAAATTGAGTCCCAAGTGTCGACAAAACTGGTTTTTTCCTGATTTAAAAAAAACATTTTACACAAACCAATGCAAACAAAATCATTCTCAGTACACTCCCAATAAATCCCCCTTATAACCTCAACTGCAACCTGCAAAAAGGATTTACACTTCTAGTACAAAATAAGTAGAGGTTTATTATTATCACATACTTTCAATAATCTTATATATATATATATATGATAATCTTGTCTTTACCAAAATTTCATTTATACATATGAATACATTCTTGTCAGAAATACAACATAATGAAATTATACATGTATGCATCACCTTCTAGTTGGTCTCGAAATACTCTTACCCTACTCGTGGCATAACAGTTTGACTTCCAGATCAACCACCTACTCACCTGCGCGATATATACAACCGCGCTAAGCCCGAAAGCTTAGTAGTACAAATAAATATTATAAACATACATAACAGACAATCATACTTATTTTAACTTCATATATTATTATTTTCTTATCATATTTTCCCATTTCAATTACACCTTATTTATATTTCTACTAATCTCATAATTATATACATATGCACGTATTTCATTAATACAACCCACAATTCCATATTATACATCATATTGTATTTTCATGTAGTACCTTCAGATCTCATCATTCAACATAGTTTTTCAATCTACATTCACCTTCAATAATTTACTTATACATTGTAATCATCTCATTTCATAATTATCATCATATATCTCATATCATTACATCTTATTCCATAATTCACATTTAAACAAAAATAATCATTGGTCTCATTATTCATTCATTTCACATTTCATGAATCACATTTAAACAAAGACAAGCATGGGCCCAAAAGACACTAATATGTTATTCAAAGTTCAGAGTTACTGCTTTGGTCCATAATCATAATCATCAAGCCCGTAGGCGATACACATATATATCTCTATCCATGGATAGGGTAACAGACCCAGTCTCTTGGACCTCAACTCGGCTAAACTCGAGGAAATCCTCAACCCGGCAAGACTGTTACCTGTAACAGACCCAGTCTCTTGGACCTCAACCCGGATAAACCAAGGAGATCCTCAACCCGGCAAGACTGTTACTATAATTCACACTTCACATTTATCAACTGGAATCGGCTTACGACCCGGTCTTTTCACCTATCCAGTACTTTATAGGCATGCCACCAAACCCAGAACTCTGAAGGTTGAATAACAAATTAGACACAAAATTCTTTTCATTTATATCTTTATACATTTCTTTCTCAATTCATTTCATTCTCATAAGCAAATTAGGCAACCATGCCTTAATCATCTCATATGATCTCAAATCACAATGAAGCAACTCTTCATAACATCATATCTTTCACATTTCATTTCATCATCACATCTTGCACATTTCACATTTTGTTATATTTCAAATCACATTAATCAATTCATTATTCAAATGGATATAATCAATGGAATTAACACATATTTTACATGCTCATCACAACATTCACATTATAACCAAATATGATATTATTAATATACATCAACAATGCATTAGATTCCTTATCACATTTACAATCAAATGTGTGTCAAATCTCAATATCATATGAATGTATGCAATAATGTAGTTTGTACTTACCTTAAAACCAACTCACACCAATCTATACACTTACTCTTCAAAGAATCCTCAACACTTAGGTTAGGGCAATTCAACCTCTTCACAACCTAATCCAAAAGGAATATTAGCAAAATGACCATATGAATAGTACATTATGGTTTTAGACTCCATTTTATCCTTATTTTGAAAAATTGTATAAAATAATCTACTTGACTAAAAATTCTAAAATTTTTACAGAATTTAGTTTTACATCTTAAAATCATTCCTTTCAAATTTCAGATCAAAGTGAACACAAAATCTTGGCCAAATAGTTCACCTAACCAGACTGCCCCAATTGCCCTGCATCCTGGCAGCAGTTCTGAACTTTGTGAATTCCATAAATCAAATTCAATCAACGTGGTTCCAAATTATTTTTCTCAAATACTATACTCACTAAGCAACAACATATCCAAAATTCAATTGGATATGATTTTTTCTATATTTTATTAAAAATCCCGAAATATAGCTGTCTCAGTTAAGGTACCTGCTGGAACAGGTCTAATAAAAATAATCTTTCCAAAATCATAACCATTCCAAAATCGAATCAACATATTTTTCAGTCATTCTAGACTCATAGAGGCACAACATATCAAAAATTCACTTCAAGAACATTTTTCTATAATTAATTAAAAATCATACAAGTCACAGCCTTTACTAATTGTAAAACAGAAAAAATTTCACTAAACACAACTCTTACTCTTCCATCACCAACACCAACCTAACTTCTTATCTTTAATTCCATTTCAACACTTTTACACACACCATACACAAACACACTCCATCAAACTCAAACAAATTTCCAAATAGAACAAGAGAAATCAAGAGAAAACTTACCAAAAATGATAAACTTCTTGAATTTCTAACTTGTTTCCTTGAAATCTTCCTTCAATTTGAAACTTGGAACTCAAAACAACTTCTTGCTCTCTTGACTAAGTGATACCCGGCCACCCCAAAAGAAAAGAAGAAAAATGAAAGAGACAAAAGAAACAAAGTCAAATTTCCCCTCTCTTTAAACCTCCACCAAGCAATTTAAAAAGAAAATTACCTAAATACCCTCTTCTATACAATTAAACTCCCTTTCACTTACTTGCCCTTTTTAGTAATTTCATACATAACCAAAATAAATATCTTCTTTTTCTTTTATTATTATTATTATTATTAATTAATTATATAAACTTACTTTTCCTACACCACTTTATACATTATGTATATGTAATATATATGTTGGTATATGTATATCTCTTTTATATTTCCTTTATATTTTCCATATTTTTCAAATACCACATAAATATATATCATCCCTCATATACACCTATTTCTTATAATATTTTCCTTACATATTTTACCAACATATCTTCTCACAACTACCATTCCAATGTACACCAAAATCGGGTATTAAATTAATTCATTTATCTTCTTTTGACTTTCATTAGTTTAACTTATATATGTTATATATACCTTCACTTCTTTTCTCCTTCCATTAAACATACTCCTTAAATCTAAATACCACAATAATTATTCCAAAACTTTTAGGGTGTACCTTGGGATATTACAGGCAATGTGCCTAGATTGAATATGTGAAAATGAGAAAGAGAGTAATAATGAGACATATGAATAAATTATGTGCCTAGTATGTTATTCAATTTTCAGAGTTCTGGGTTTGGTGGCATGCCTATGATTTCCTACAGGTTATACGCTGGAATCGTGAAAATGCTGGGTCGTAAGCCAGGCCAGTTGATAAATATGATGTTTTTAGGGTGAAAAGACTAGGTCATAAGCCTCAAAATTGTAGCAGTCTAGCCGGGTTGAGGACCAAGATACTGGGGCCTAAGGGTCTAGCAGGGTTGAGGTCCAAGAGACTGGGCTGTTACATTATCCATGGATATATATATTACCTACGGGGCTAGACACATGGTGTCATTAAGGACGAAAGCAGTAACTCTGAAATTTGAATAGCATATTAGATCCTTTTTGGGCCCATGCTTGTCTTTGTTTTAATGTGAATTATGAATTATGATACAATTGAGTAATATAATGTTATGAGTTGTGCTTATGAAATATTTGAAAAATATAAGAAAGTGGATTGATGTGACATCTATATGCATTCTGCATTTGGTATTACATTGAGTTATACTATTATTATCAAAGTTTATACCACTAGGCTTCAGCTTAGCCCGATTGTTTCCATCGTAAGGTGACAGGGTAGACCCAGCTGAGCCAGAGAGTTCCTCTAGACCAGGTAGAGTCTAGACTTATAGTTAAGCTTGTTGAGTTGCTATCGAGATCAGAAACACTGCCAGCAGCATGTATATATTTTTATGTTATTGTACATTTTGAGTTTTATGGATAACATATTATATTTTGAATTTTACGTATTGTATTATAAAGAATGTTTGGGTCAATGTATTTGAAATGGGAGAGTAAGTGTGTTTTAAATTATATATATCTATATGTCTAAGTGTTTGAGAAACTTGGTGAAATTGAGAAGTATGGTTGAGATGGTGATTGGAAATTATTTAGGTTCTGGACCAGAGCTAAGTTTCGGACTTAGAAGAGATTCCAGGTTCTAGACCAAGGAAAATTTGGGTTCTGGACCCGAGCTAAGTTCTGGACTTAAAAGAGATTCTAGGTTCTGGACCTAAGGGTAATTTGGGTTCTGGACCTGAGCTAAATTCTTGGACTTAGAAGAGATTCTAGGTTCTGGACCTAAGGGTAATTTGGGTTTTGGACCCGAGTTAAGTTCTTGGACTTAGAAATAATTCTAGGTTTTGGACCTAAAGATAATTTGGGTTCTGGACCCGAGAGATTTGGATACTTGATCCTAAACTAAACTTGGATACTCGATCCTAACTAGATTCGAATACTCGATCCTAACTAGATTTGGATACTCGATCCTAAACTGGATTTGGATACTCGATCCTAACTATATTTGGATACTCGATCCTAACTGAATTTGGATACTCGATCCTAACTGGATTTGGATACTCGATCCTAACTGGATTGGGATACTCGATCCTAACTTGATTTAGGATACTCGATCTTAACTGGATTTGGATACTCGATCCTAACTGGATTTGGATACTCGATCCTAAACTATATTTGGATAATCGATCCTAACCGAATTTGGATACTCGATCGTAACTGGATTTGGATACTCGATCGTAACTGGATTTGGATACTCGATCCTAAACTGGATTTGGATACTCGATCGCAACTGGATTTGGATACTCGATCCTAGACTGGATTTGGATACTCGATCCTAACTGGATTTGGATACTTGATCGTAACTGGATTTGGATACTCGATCCTAAACTGGATTTGGATACTTGATCCTAACTGGATTTGGATACTCGATCCTAGATTGAATTTGGATACTCGATCCTAACTGGATTGGGATACTCGATCCTAACTGGATTTGGATGCATGATCCTAACTGGATTTGGATACTCGATCCTAAACTGGATTTGGATACTCAATCCTAAACTGGATAGGGAAACTTGATCCTAAACTGGGTACTTTGACTTGAGATTTGAATTCGATTTGATTGACCTTTTATTAGTTGAGGATTCTATCTTAACTTATTGTTCCATTCTTTTGTTCTTCCTTTTGCAAAAAATCAGCTATTTTTAGTTGGTTCTCATAACTCCTCCTTGCCCCCAGCATGGCAAAATACAAGTGAGTTTGAAAATATTCAGTATATAAACTAAAAAAATTGAAAAAGAGAAACTTTGCCCCGTGTGTAGTCTCAAACCTAAGATTTTTTCCATGCAAGCTTTGATTGATGTTTTTACCATCTAGTTCTTCGCACAAGCACGTATTTCTTCTCTTTGAAAAATGACTGGAGCTTCCACAAGCGAATAGGCTTTCCATGCCCCCTGATTCAATATCTTCTTTTGATTCATTACTTCGCAGGGTGTTTGTTGTTCATTTTGACAAGGAATAGACAATACAAGATAAGAAAGTGTGATGTGATATGCTCATGCATGCATGATATGCATGAATAATACTTACAATCATTCATCGACTCATAGACCAAGTGATCAGCAGAAGTGTTCTCATTGGTTCCTTTGAGATGCCGTTCAGTTCATGCACTTGGAATGACAGAAAGCTTTGCATTTATGGCTCTTATCTTTGAGATATTGAAAACATGAATAATAGAGGCCCCAAGTAGCAGAGTCAGGGATTCATCTATTTCAAACTATGTTTCAGCATGTCAGTTGATAGCTTCTTCATGACCTTGCCAATAATCATTTCCTTTGCCCGATGTGTCCTTTGGAGGTTTGACATACTTCCCTTAACTTGAAGGCTTTGTATGACAAAACATTTTTTTTTTTTGAATTTTGATTTTGAAATCAAATGTTGGCTTTGCCAAATTAATGTCAATGTACCTCAGGACTTGATTTTCCAAATTAACATATCTATAACATGACAACCCCAGTTACCTTACTAAACTCAGGAATTATTTCTATTTAAGCAAGAACTGTTGCACTTCAGATAGGCACATACACATTACTTGGCCAAAGGTCTCATTGAGTTTAAATACTGTCTATCTCATATGCATGCTTATTCAAACTATCTCCACTAATAGACTCTACCTACCAAGAGAGATCAACATGTCTTTGATAGGCTTGAAATGGGGTCTATAAGGGACACATGTTTAAGTGAAGGCCATTTTGAGATTGGAGCTGGTGTGACACAATGGACAAACCCTCACACTATAAATTTCTTATTTGAACTTTAGGCAGCTGGGAGAAATCTTGCTAGACTCCAAATTCCTTCTATATCTTCTTGGCATTAATATGGATCTTGATTAGGATAGTCTTTGCCCATACAAAAAGTTTGGTTCTCAAATTCGTTTCTTTTCTTCTTCTCCCTTTTCTTTATTTTTCTTACTCTTCCCTTTTCTTTCTCTTTATTTTTCTTACTCTTCCCTTTCTTTGAGCATTTTATCATTTCATCCTTCTTCCTTGTAGGACTGTCAAGTATAGAACTTTCAAGAAATGGATGGTCTTTCTCTTTTTTCTTTGATTTTGATCGAATCTTTGGTTGGGTTGGACCATTTAAAGTCAAAATGTCCTTATGAACCAAATGGAAGCCTTTTGCTGCTTTATATAGAAGAGAACTCAGTTGGCTTTCTGAACCGCCTTTTTAGATTTTATCTTTCTTTTCTTTTTTCCCTTTTTCTTTTCTCCCTTTTTCTTTTTCTTTTTTTTTCTTTCTTTTTTTTTTCTTTCTTTTTCTCTTTTTTTTTTGGTTCTAGCTCTAAAAGAGTTGTCTTGTTTGTACTAACTTGGGCTTCCAATAATGGATGAGTGGAGTGACATAAATCTTCTTTAACAGGGATAAATCATTTGTTACTCTGATGTTGTCTTGATATATTGGAGATATTAAGTGAACTTCAACTTCCCTTATGGTCTTGAAAACTTCAATTACCCTTATAGTCTTGAAAACATCAACTGCCCTTATGGTCTTGAGAACTTCAACTATCTTCATGGTCTTGAGAGCTTCAACTATCCTCAAGATCTCAACTAATCATTGCTTTCTTTGATCTTCTTGCCTCTTCATCTTAGTGATCATAAGACTTGTCAAAAGTATCACAACAGCTCAAGGTAGGTTGTTGGGGGTTATATGCCAATGAAAAGAAAGCTAAAATTTTATGAAGGCTCAAAGGGACAGCTAGGGATTGATATTTAATTGGGTGGATACTAGTTGTTGGCTCATCAAACAATGCCTAGATCATCTCTCCCTTAAATAAGAAGAATTTAATTTCGCCTCGAAAGTTTATCAAAGCATGTTTTAAGACTGACTAGGGCCTAAACAAAGGTAATTATGCAGAAGCCCTCTCTAAGTAAGCATACACAACTTGATGCTATAGAGCAATTCCCTCATCTAGTAAAGTCATTCACGTCATGATGCCTAGACACATTAATTTATAAACATCAAGCTAGATTCCTCATCGGTTGAGCATCAAAATGAACAAAGACCAACAAAAATTTTGATGAAAGTAATTTATTCAAATAAATTTAAATTTGAAAAACACGATAGTTCCAATTAAATATTAAAGAAAGTAAAATTGAAAAGCAACATTCAAGCTAAGGAAAGTTCTTTGAGTTTAAGCTTCTTTTCCTTTCACATCTTCAATATTTCCATCTTAAAAAGAGGATAAAACAAAATCTTCTTCCAATCCTTTTCCCACCATGAAGGTTGCTGGTGGTGGCACTCTTCCAAATTTAGGCAAAGGGTTGTTCTTGGTATTGGGCTTATCCGGCTCGGGTAGCTTGCCACTATCAATTAAATCTTGGATCTCATGCCTTAGACAAGCACATTTATCTGTTTCATGCCCTCGCATTTGATGAAATTGACAGAAGGCATGGCAGTGGATTATGTAGTGGCCAAGGAGCTAACGGTTGCAACAATCCTTTCTTTTGCAGCTTGCTAAAAACCCAAGATAGAGGTTTCCCCAATTCTGAGAATTATCTTTTATTTCCTTGACCAGCCACATTAACATCAACTTCTTTTTGTGTGCTTTGATTGCTAGACTGATAATTCCCTTTCTCATTCCTTTTTATTGAAAAACGGTTCTTCTCTCTTTTCCACTCTTCAATCTGCAGACCAGCTTGGAGAAGATCTCTGAAATCCCTTATAAGGGTGTGAGACATCCTTTCACGGAGATTGGGCAGGACGCCTCTCACAATCATCCTTATTTGATCAGATTCATATGGTCTTTTCTTGAGCAAAGCAGCCTTGTTTCTCCATCTCTTCACATAGTCCACAAAATTTTCATTTGGCCTTTATCTAATGGACTCAACTTCCATTAAGGTAACTTCCATCTCGATATTGTATCCATATTGTTGGATGAAGGCCTTATAAAGCAGATCCCAACTCTTTTTGTGTTCCATCATCTAAGGAATTGAACCAATTTTGGACAATAGGATCCAATGAGAGCATGAAGTACCTTAGAGTTTGAGCCTTAGTAGCTCGAGCAAACTGCATGGCAGTGATATACTGCTTCACATGGAGATAAGGATTTCCTGTTCCATCAAACTTTGTGAATGATGGCATCTTGAACTTGTACGGAACTTCTTCATCTTGCTCAAATAATTTGTCAATCTCGGACATCTCTTCAGTTTTTAGTTTCTTCTCAAATTTCTTTTCTAAATCAGCAATCATCTTTTCAACAACGGATGTCTCGGTCTTTTTAATAATTGCCTTCTCAACGACCTTTGGCTCCTTTTTGTCTTGAAGATCTTGGTAGTATTGAGCCCAATCATCATCATCAATGATCACCTTATCATCATCAAAAGCTACTTTATCAACTTTAGCCTTCCCCTTGACTTTCTTGGTGCTAGAAGATGCTTCGGTATTGTTTCCTAAAATTATAGCTAGTTGATTCTTTATGGTCTTGGCCTTTTATTTCTTCCATCTTGGCGTTGAGGGCATCATCCACCATTCTTTGAATTTGTTCGGGATCCAATGTTTTTGGTGAGCAAGTGATTGAGTTGTTGCTAGATTCTTCGCTCTCGGCGTAGGTTGGATTGTCATAAGCTTTTGAACTATTGTAATCCAGGGCTGTGAGCCAGAGAGGATCAATGATATGAGATGCAAATGTATGCATGTATGCATGTATGCACAAATGATAGACAAACAAGGACAAATAGGACGTTCCTTCCAACCTTATAACATCCACACATGAATGGCAAGTCTCTTTTCTTAGGTATATGGCTAACAAAATACAAACATGGGGTATCTTGTTTTCAAATATTTCCCTCGGACATTTCAACCAATAGTTATATTTTCGAAAATGGAAATCCATTCATAGTATTTCCCATTAATTAGGTTTTAATCCATTCAATCAACTATAGTAGCTTTTATGCTACATTGGATTAAAACTAAATTAAGAGGTTTATTATAGATAGATTTCTCACTTGAAAAAGTAACTAATGATTCATGCCAAAAACAAGCCCATGATTAATTATTCTTAGTATAAACTAGGCTTACAATTGATTTTTGGTATTTCGTAATTGACCTAAATATTTTGCAAGCTCTTTGTAAGAAAAGGTTGAATGAAAATAATTTTGTTTCTAAGCCCATTGTAAAAATATTTTAGAAAAAATGGATTTTGGGCTTAGTATTTGGGCCATGAGCAAAATAATTTTTGATTTATTTTTAGAAAAATTTTATGTCCAAAGACCATCTTGAAAAGTTTTGAAAATAGCTTTGGTCTTTTGGACTTTAAAGAAAAATTTATTTTGAGCTTACAATATACTTAGTTCATATTAGAAAAATAACAAACCAAATAAGCCATGATTTAAGCCAAGATAAATTAACCATAGTCAAACAACATGCATTTGGGGTAAAAAACCTAAGGAAAGTAACTAGGCCAATTACATGAGTTTTAGTCTTTGGGTTGAAAAGGCTTAGGTTTCCATAGCAAGTATATACCGAATGGTACGAGGCTATGAGTGGTTATGCCATACTCGATCTCCATACCTTGAGTGAAAGTATGGTATCCCTTATATAACACAACACGGGTAACACAGGCGTCCTAACTCACGCACACAATGCAATCTAATATGATGCAATGGATAATATCATTATAAGAAAGAATAGAATAATACAAAGACCAATGAAATCAACTTCTTTTATCCCCAGTGGAGTCACCATTGTGAGCGGGGATTTTCGTCCCCACTCTCGGTGGAATGGTTCTTGTGACTTCGGCACTATTTAGGCTAAGGGCCTTAGAGAACACGGACCTAAGTCCGGAAAAAATGGAGTTGCCACCCAGACGGGCTAGGAAAAATAAAGGGGTGGATGACTCGATTCCTAAGGAATCCACAACCCCCTAATGGGTTCAAAAAGTTGGGTACATGTAGGGAAGGTGAGAAATGGCCTAGCACCCCCACAATGCCCGGTTCATTGGAACCGACCTCCTTTACAGGTCTTAATATTATAAAATTCTTAAATATAAGAATATTATCCATATTACACACAATAATTAAAATAAAGTGTCGATATATTGAAAATCAAAACAATGTCCAAACAAAACAAATAAATGGACACCCATCCGAAGATGGAAACATGCCCTTACATAATCCATACCTAAATAGGACACCCACCGAAAGGTAGAAACATGTCCTTTGCATTGGTTCTAAAATAGAAAAGCAATTTAAATTACATGAAGTTTAACTAATGAGGTACCCACCAAGTGGAAACATACCTCTTACAACATTTGGAAATCTACATAAATCAATAAAAAGTAAATAACCATTCATCGTAAATAAATCATTCATCAAAGGTATTAATCAAAATATAAAATAAACATCCATCCATGATAAACTAAATAGATCAAGCATTGAACTTAAATAAAACAACAAAGCATTGAAAATAAATTAAAGCATATAATAGACTACATAATCAAATATAAAATTGAATAAAGCAAACAAAGATTCAAATAAGGGGTACTGTTTCTATTTAAGATTTTTTATTTAATGTGTTTAGGGTTTTGGAATTTATGGGTTTAAGTTACTGTGAGTTTTAAAGGAATTGAAATGGATTAAGGTTTTACAATTTAAGAGGTTGATAAAATTCTTTGATTAACCAAATTAGGGTTTGAGATGTAAAATCATGAAATTAGGGTTTGGACACTTTAAAACATTGGATTTATGATTATTAGCTACCGAATTATGGTCTTTAGGCTTACTGTGTCCAAATTTTAATATTTAAATTTATATGGTTTTAAGGTTTAAAGGATTAGGGTTAAGAAAAATTAGGGTTTAAGGTTTTAAGGGAGTTAGGGTTTACTGTTTTGGGTTTTGGAATTGAATTAGGGTTTTAGAATTTTAGAATTAGGGTTTCGGAGGATGTATTAGGTTTTAGAATTTTAAGAAACAATTGATAATTTTATGAAGTTTTATGAAAATAAACAAAACGATTTAAGGTTTATATAAACAAAAAAGATGTTTTTAGGGTTTGTGGAAAGAAACAGACTCAAATTTAGGATTTTGAAAAGAAACAGGTTCAATTAGTGTTTTAAGATTTTGAAGAAGCAAAAATAACAATTTTAAGATTTTTGGAAAATAAATAAACGAATTAAGTTTTCTAAGCTTTAGAAAAGGTAAATTAAAGTTCTTAGGGGTTTTTGATTTTGAAGAAGCAGAAACAATTATTTTTGATCTATAGTGATGAAGCTACTGTGAATTCATGAAACAAATAAAGAAATTCATACCTTCGTTTGTTGGTTCCACCAAAAATCACTTCTTGGATGAACAAGAACAAAAACAAGCTTTGCTGCCTTTGATGGGTTGAATTGCTTGTTTGCTCTCTAAAAAAAACAGTCCAATTGATTCAAGGTTTTCCTCCTCGATTTCGGTCTCAATTTCTCCTCCCAATTTTCGATCCAATTTTGCCTCTTTTTGTGTTGTTTTTGATCTTATTTATAGAAGAATTTTATGGTTAATTCTAGTTATTCATGGAATCTAATATTGATTAAGAAAAGGAAACCGAAACTTAATTGCATTAGGTTTCGGAAAAATTTGCGTCGAAAAAATTTCGCTGGAAAAAAAAACTGTTGTAGAAAAATTGCGTTGGCAAAAGAAATACTGCTGCGGAAAAAATGCGCTGACAAAAAAAAACTGCCGTAGCTGGCTGTGGCAGCGGGCGAGAATGGGCCTGCGGGCGAAATGGCTCACTGCCATTCGTCCCGCGTTGGTTTTCAGCGATGATTTTTTCATCGCCGATTCTTTATTTTTATTTTTATTTTTTGTTTATTATTATTATTTTTTATTTTTTATTTATAAAAATTAAATATTAAAGCAAATATTATTTAATTAAGATAACAAAAATTGTTTTGGACTAATTAAAATATATTGGACAACGCAAAAATTATTTTAGACTAATTAAAATATATTGGACCGGACTGGGTCAAAAATTAAGGGTCTACAATTTATATTCTATTTAATTTTTATATATTTAGAATTTAAAATTTTAAATTGGAAATGTAAAAAATTTTTATAAAATCGGTTGTGAGCGGGGATTTTTGCCCCCACTCCTAGTGGAATGGTTCTTGCGACTTCAGCACTGTTTAGGCTCGGGGTCTTTGAGAACATGGATCTAAGTCCAGAGAAAATGGAGTCACCACCCGCACGGGCTGGGAAAAAGAAAGGGGTGGATGACTCGATTCTTAAGGAATCCCTAACCTCCTAATGGGTTCGAAAAGTTGGGTACGTGTGGGGAAGGTGAGAAATGGCCCAGCACCCCCACAACGCCTGGTTCATTGGAACCGGCCTCCTTTACAGGTCTTAATATTATAAAATTCTTAAATATAATGATATTATCCATATTACACTCAATAATTAAAATAAAGCATCATTATATTAAAATCAAAGTAATGTCCAAGCAAAGCAAATAAATGGACACCCATTCGAAGATGGAAACATGCCCTTACATCATCCATGTCTAAACTAATAGGACACCAACCAAAAGGTAGAAACATGTCCCTTACATTGGTCTAAAATATAAAAGAAATTTAAATTACATGATATTTAACTAATGAGGTACCCACAAAGTGGAAACATACCTCTTACAACATTGGAAAATCAAAATAAATCGATGGAAATAAGTAACCATTCATCATAAATAAATCATTCATCAAAGATATTAAACATCAATCAAAATAGAAAGTAAGCATTTATCCATGATAAGTTAAATAAATCTAGCATTGAAAATAAATCAACCACCAAAGCATATAATAGACTACATAATCAAATAAAGCAAGTACAAATACAAATTAGGGTTACTGTTTCTATTAAAATTCTTTAATTAATATATTAGGGTTTTAGAATTTTAGAATTTTAGTATTATTATTGTTATTTGTTTAACCTACTGTAAGTTTTAAGAGAATTGAAATGGATTAGGGTTTTATAATTTAAGAAATTAATAAGGTTCTTTGATTAATCAAATTAAGGTTTGAGGGGTAAAATTATAAAATTAGGGTTTGGACACTTTAAAACATTTGGCTTTATAATTCTTAGCTACTGGATTATTATTTTGTATTTACTGCATTGAGTTGAATGTTTAAGTTTATAAGATTTTAAGGATTCGGGTTAGGATTTAGGAAAACTAGGGTTTATGATTTTGGTTTTGAGGGAATTAGGGTTTTTAGTGTTTCAGAAAGTATGTTTGGTTTTAGGATTGAAGAAAATAGTTTAGAGTTTTATAAAGCTTTTTGTGATTTTTAGAAACTGTAAGGTAAGTTTAGAGTTTGGATATTTAACAAAGGATTTGGAAATTTTGGAAAAGAATTAGGAGAAAATAATTTAGGGTTTTTAAGAGCTTTTGAAAATAGGAAAAATGATTTAAGGTTTTAGGAAATAAAAGAGTATTTTTTTTAGGGTTTTTGGAAATAGCACGAACAATTTAGGGTTTTACGATTTTGAAGAAATAGGTTAGGGTTCTTAAGTTTTAGAAGAAACAGAATTAGGGTTCTTGAGTTTTAAAAGAAACAGAAAGAACGATTTAAGAATTTTTCGAAAAACAAAAGAAACGAATTAGGGTTTTTAAGGTATTTAGAAACAGAGGAAATCATTTAAGGTTTTTGGAATCAAAAGAAAAAAATTAGGGTTTTAAGGTTTAGAAGAAACAAAAAAGTGTTTTTAGGGCTCTTAAGGTTTTTGGAAACATAAGAATACTTTTTAGGGTTTGTGAAATGAAGATCAATGTTACTACATATTTATAGATCAAGGTTTTGTGTGTATAATCTTATGAATCAAAGAAACAAAGTTACTGTAAGAAAATAAAAAGAAATTAGAGATTCAATCCTTCGTTCATTGCATCCACCAAAAATTGCTTCTTGGATGAACACGGACAAAGACAAGCTTGTTGCCTTTGATGAATCTTTGATTTGCTTGCTTATTGCTGGAGTTTTCTGTAATCCCAGTTTCAAAGTTTTCTTTTTTCTCCAATAGTTTTTCCCAGTCCGATCCCCCCTTTTCTGTGTATTTTTTAGTGTTATTTATAGGAAATTTTGGAAGCTTAATTCCAATTGTTTAAGGAAATTATCATTAATTAGGAAAAGAAAACTGAAACCAAATAGAATTTGGTTTCAGAAAAAAATTGCGTTGGAAAAATTTTGTTGGCAAAATTTGTGATGGCTGGCTGTGAAGAAATGCTAGCGAGAATTGGTGCTGGCGGGCTGCAGGCCATTTCGTCCAATGGCTTTCGGCCACGAAATTTTTTGTCGTCGATTTTTTCGTTGCCGATTTTTATTTTTATGTTTATTTATTAATTTATTATTATTATTTTTTATTACTATAATTATAAAAAAAATAAATACTAAAATAAATATTATTTAATTAAGATAACATAAAAATTATTTTGGACTAAATAAAATATATTAGACCGGACTGGGTAAAAAATTAATGGTCTACAGTTTGCCCCCTGCTTGAACGATCTGAGACTTTAGTAAAAGAGAGTGAAAAGCAATAAGACTTAATTTTTCTGAGATGGTTGAGGTTTTAGGTTCTGGACCCAGTTTGAGTTCTGGACTCAAGGAAAATTTTAGGTTTTGGACCTAAGAGTAGTTTTGGGTTCTGGACCAGAGCTAAGTTTTGGACTTAGAAGAGATTTTAGGTTCTGGACCTAAGGATAATTTGGGTTCTGGACCTGGGTTAAGTTCTGGACTTAGAAGAGAATTTAGGTTCTGGACTTAAGGATAATTTGGATTATAGACCCAAGCTAAGTTCTGGACTCAGAAGAGATTTTAGGTTCTGGACCTAAGGATAATTTGGGTTCTGGACCCGAGCTAAGTTCTGGACTTAGAAGAGATTTTAGGTTATGGACCTAAGGATAATTTGGGTTCTGGACCCAAGCTAAGTTCTGGACTTAGAAGAGATTTTAGGTTCTGGACCTAAGGATAATTTGGGTTCTGGACCCGAGCTAAGTTCTGAACTTAGAAGAGATTTTAGGTTCTGGACCTAAGGATAATTTGGGTTCTGGACCCGAGCTAAGTTCTGGACATAGAAGAGATTTTAGGTTTTGGACCCAAGCTAAGTTCTGGACTTAGAAGAGATTTTAGGTTCTTGACCTAAGGATAATTTGGGTTCTGGACCCGAGCTAAGTTCTGGACTTAGAAGAGATTTTAGGTTCTGGACCTAAGGATAATTTGGGTTTTGGAACCGAGCTAAGTTCTGGACTTAGAAGAGATTTTAGGTTCTGGACCTAAGGATAATTTGGGTTCTGGACCCGAGCTAAGTTATGGACTTAGAAGAGATTTTAGGTTCTGGACCTAAGGATAACTTGGGTTCTGGACCCGAGCTAAGTTCTAGACTTAGAAGAGATTTTAGGTTCTGGACCTAAGGATAATTTGGATTTTGGACCCGAGCTAAGTGAGATAAAATTATTTGCAAAAATTTAACTGCAAAAAATTTAGTTATTTTTTATGCACATATCTTTTTCTTGCCCCCTGCGTGTAAAAATATTTTAATAATACAAAAAATATTTATATACAAGCGGGTATTTGAATGATTAAATTGAATGATTGAATTTTCTGTTTATTTACTTTGTCGTCACTGTTCATGCACTATTTACTATTTATAAATAGTAACTTACTATTTATAAATAGTATCCTACTATTGCAAATAGTAACATACTATTTGTAAATAGTAATTTACTATTATAAATAGTAACTTACTATTCATCAATAGTAAAATTTACTATTCAACAATAGTAAAATTTACTTTTTGAATTTTGTTTTTTTCTTTACCGTTCCTCTATAAAACGAACGATTTCTTCATTTCATTCATAGCAACATCGTTAATTTCATTCATTCATTACTATAATTATCTCAAATTTAGCTTATAGTTTTGAAAAAAATGCATGTTTCAAGATCAGGAACTCATTCTAATATTGAGTTATTGGAGTTCATTAGGCATCATGAAGATGGAAATATAGGCCTACTAGTCGGAACGCCACTTCATCGTAGTTCAAATAAAAAAAGCACAGTAATTATTTTTTCTTCATTTTTTTGTTATTTTTTCTTTTTAATTTCTGTTTTATTATTATTATTATTTCTGTTTTTATTTATATTTTTGCTATTTTTTAGAAAATTTAGGAAAAATATATTAATTTAAGTAGATAGAATAATGATATACTTACTTAGTGTTAACTTACCTGACTTCGTGTTAGCGTGATCGTTGCGTTGTTCGGGCCGGAGGGTGTATCTACAAAGCTCGACAATGGTATGATGTAGCGCCTTCTCGGGTAAGACAATTTATCCGAGATTACGACTTTGAGAACTTCATCTTTCAATTACCATCCGAGGAGTAACTGATAGACCGGAGCGTAGTCCAGGCACTTACAGAACGATGGTTGGACAAAACTCATACTTTTCACTTGCCCATTGGAGAGAAGACAATTGGTTAGGTCGACTTTGCTGCTATAACCGACATTCGGTATGATGGTGCTCCGGTTCCTCTTACCAATGATATTTTGACATTTTTAAGAAATTCAACAATTAATTGGTATGGAACCATCATATAAAGGGCCTTTTAAGATAAAAATCGAGCCAATTAGTAGTTATTGGATGAACTACGAAGGACGGGTTCACAGAGACATGGCCCAACAGTATGCTCGAGGATTTTTGTTATATTTGCTTGGGTCGACCATCTTAGGCAGCACTGAATCCGCCATCCATTTGTCAGTGTTGAGGGCCCTTTCTTATTTTAGGACGATACCACTTTATGGCTGGGGTGAAGCTGGTCTCGCCTGTCTTTACCACGGTCTTGACAACATTTGCTGAAATAAGAAGTCTTTTGTCGGCTTTATGGCGGTTGTCGAGGTACTCTTCTTCTACCAATGTCAATTCCATTCTTTTCTTATATGAATTTGATTTTTATTGTTGTTGTAGGCATGGGCATACGAACACAATCTTGTGAGGGTGCCTAGTATTTCTCGAGAGAGAGTCGGGTATCCGAGATTAAATTTCTGGTTGTCAGATCGTGTGGGAGTTCCTGGCTCGCACCATGTGCATACCCAACTCTTCGTGTTGAACCGCTTAACCTGGGACCAGGTAAAATAGCATTAGTATGCTTTAAAATTTATGTGAAAGTTTACTTACCTCATGTTATTTTGCTGGTGAATTTGGCCTGGTGGAGCCCAAAGAGCGACCAAACTGGATTTCCTCCATGGATGCTGCATTGTCATTCCAACATACTCTCCGAGTCATCGCCGGCCCTGTGTCTAGTGGCTGGTCTCTCGGAGAGAGAGTATATGAGTGATTTCTTAGTCCCGAGCAATGAAGGATTCTGATGTCTTGCTCGAAATATACTTTAAATATTATATCAATGCCGGAGGATGCATGATGGTTGGCCCGGTACGGTTATGGTGTTGAAACATTTCTCTATCCGCCGGGTGCATCTTATGCCTATTTTATTCAAATGAGGCTCTTGAACTTTGATGTATCTCTTGTTGGTGTATGAGAAATTCCCAAAGAAATTGAGGGTAGAGATGAAGAGGAACAACATGGAGATGCAGGAGAATTCATTCCACATCTCGGGGCTAGCACTTCTCAGGTAAAACTTTTACCATTTTTCCATTGCAATCGCTTCTTTCTTATTTTGACTTTTAATTATTGTTGTAGGTCGCTGGCTCATTTGATCATAAGGCTAGACCCTCTTTTACTGCTCCTTCATTTGCTCATTCTAGTCCTCCAGATATGCTATCTCATCCACAAGGTATTGTTATGAATTACCTGGTAAGTTTTCTTGTTTCATGGTAATTTATGCTATATGTATGCATGATTATGTATGTTCTTACTTTTTTCCTTTCTGGCTCACAGCGGATGCTCAAAGAACAAAATAAGAAACTTCAAGAAGAGTTGGCCACTAGTCGTCAGTAGGCTTCTTATTTTGAAAATTTGTATCATCAATCAGAATAAAATTTTTGAGACTTCCGATTTCAGGGGTCGAGGGATCCTGGTGCTTCTTCATCTAGAGGCCCCCAGACTGATGACCATGAGATCCTTTCGTCTACTTCTAATGAGGACCGTGATAGATCAAAACTCTGAGGTAATAGGGATTTTGGTGCTCCTGCTTCGGGTGGACTTGGGAAGGGCGATTTGCCTCCTCCAACAGGCAATGATTTTTTCAGGGCTTTATTTGATGACCTACCACCACCTTCTTCGTAATGTATAAATTGTATCAATTGTATAAACATTGCACAATAAGCATAAGAATTATAATATATAATTTCCATCTTCACTGTAACTCTCTTATATATATATATCATATCATAATCATTGCACCACAATTTCCTTTTCACAATTCACAGCCGCATCACTTAGCTAAAACCAAATGCAATACGGTAAAGTAATTTCGTTGCAAATTCTTTTCCTCATGCATCACTGTCTCATGCTTTTCCTTATCATCTTTTCCTTATCAATTTTGAAAAAGGATGTTTCTACTATATAAACTACTCTTCAAGCCATAATTTCATACAGAAACCAAAAGATTTTCCATTTCAACATAAGAACTCCTTTTAACAATTTTGATTTTCCTGCATTCATCAACAATGACGAACTTTATTTAAAGAAGACAAAAATTCTATTTAAGAATATGGATGCCATTCACTGGAAGCAAATTTCTTGGTCAAAACTTGATATTTTAAAGTGTTTTCAAAATGTTAAATTGGACCACTCCTTTTTACATGCCATGGCTTCTTTTTGGAATGTAGATTCTAGGACATTTAAAATTAATGGCTTTGCTTGATTGAAGAATTTGAGGCCATCCTTGGATATCTAAATAATCAACAAATGGCGTTACCCATATTAATTTTCAAGACTCAACAGAAGATGCAGATGTTATTTCAAATTTCAAAACCCGAAGTTCTTCACTTGATGAGAGGGGAGAAAATTCTGCTTGCTCCTTTGATTGATTTTTGTCTCTCTCATTTGGCTCCTACTAAGGCATGGGGACGCATGCTTTGTCTTTACTTGCTTGGCCAATTCTTGCTTGTTTCTTCTGATGGTGATATTGATCCATGAGTATTGGATATCATGGACCAAATGGAAGGAGGCCTTTCGCCGATACCGGTGATCTTAGCCGAGACTTTAGTTGGATTAGACCAACTTAAATCAGGATCATCAAAGAGACTGACCGGGAGTCCGTTGTTGCTTCAGGTAATTACCTAAACTGCCCTTTCAGGTTTTCAATTTAGGTTTCCTTTTTCTTCTTCTTTTTTATTGCTCTAATTTTTGCCTAGTCTGCCCATGCAGGTTTTCGGAGCTAGCAAGCTGTCCTAATTTTTGCTTAAGCTGCCCTTGCAGGTTTTCAACTTAGTGGACCTCTTTTATTATATTTTTTTATATTGCTTTAATTTTTGCCTAGTCTGCCCATGTGGGTTTTCAGAACTAGTGAGTTGCCCTAATTTTTGCCTAAGCTGCCCTTACAGGTTTTCAACTTAACGAAATTTTTTTCTCACAGATTTGGGTTCAGGAGCGTCTCTGCTTACTTGATACTCCATCTATGGATTTTGCTAGATATCTGCCACGACATCATTTTGCTAGGAAGCTACTCCATCCTGCTTCTTCATATGCTGACTGGGTCGACTGGATCCACTCACGCGTTGAAGTCAACATCCGTTGGTTGGTACCTTGGTGGAAGATTTCTCGTATCACCATGCGGACATACTTGATGTATATTCCCCTTGCTGCTTTTTGTCAAGGTATTTTCTATGATCCTCACCGACTTAGCCGTCACTATAGAGCTGAGCCTCTCGATTCTGACTTTACTCCCGATTTAGACATGCCTTGCTTGACTGAAGCCTACTTGGATTGGCTGAGGCAAAGCTGGCCTGCACGTTATACTTATATTCTGCCATAGATTTTACATTTATCAATTCAGAAAGTGTATTGTTAGGATGAAAAATAATTAAAGTAATGAAAGATGCTTCTTTTCCATTTATAATTTGTCATCACCTTTTGCTATTGTGTTTATTTATTTCATCCATATCTGGTCAAATACTTATAACAGTGCACATAGAACAACTTTAACATTAATTCTGTTTTATTAAATTGGGGAACAACTAAACATAAAGCCAGCATACACAAGATCACTCCTGTTGCCAACTAGCCCTTTCGGGTTTTCTAATTGACGATTTTCTCTCATTTAGCCCTAATTGTTGCCTAGCCCTCCCTTTCGGGTTTTCGAAACTAGAGAACTGCTCTAACTTTTGCCTAGGCCGCCCTTTTGGGTTTTCAACCTAGCTAGCTCCCTCTTTTTTTATATATATTTTATACATAAAACCTCTTCAACCTGTCAATGTTCACTGGCTCACTAAACTCGTTCCCATCCATGTCTGATAGCTTCACTGCTCCCTTGTTCATGACTTGTTTTACGACATATGGCCCTTCCTAGCTAGGCCTAAACTTCCCTCTTGGATTAGATATATTAGGCTTACATTGTTTCAACACCAAATCCCTGACTCTGAGTTTTTTTAATTTAACCTTTTTATTGTAGGCCCAAGCTATCTTCTTTTGATACAGTTGATGATGATATAGTGCCATTAACCTTCTCTCTTCTAGTAATATCTACTCGCTGCCCATTCCATTTCTGTAATATCCCAAAGTACACCCTAAAAGTTTTGGAATTATTATGGTATTTGGATTTAATGTATATGTTTAATGGAAAGAGAAAAGAAGTGAAGAGAGTGTATATGTTGTATTTATGGAAATATATATACAAGTTAAATTAATGAAGGTAAAAAGAAGAGAAATGAATTAATTTAATATCCTATTTTAGTGTACATTGGAATAGTAGTAGTGAGAAGATATGTTGGTAAAATAGGTAAGGAAAATATTATAAGAGATAGATGTATATGAAGGATAAAATGTATATATGGTATTTGGAAAATATGGGAAATATAAATACAATATATAAGAGATATACATATACCAACATATACATCACATATACATAATGTATAAAGTGGTGTAGGAAAAAGTAAGTTTATATAATAATAATAATAATAATAATAATAATAATAATAAAAGAAAAAGAAGAAAGGAAAGTCAAAGGATGAAAGTGGTGGTGGAGAATATTTTAGAAATATTTAATTATATTATTATTATATATATATATGATAAGTGTGAAAAAGAAGAGAAAAGATCTTCTTCTTCTTCTTCTTTTTGAACGAGAGAGGGAGAGAGAGAGAGAGAGAGAGAGAGATGTGATTTTAAATTACTTTCACACCAAATTCTTAAGGGCTTTAAGAGAATTGAAGGTGGAGATTGAAGATTTGGCAAAATATTGAAGTGTTCATTTCTTTGAGTTGATTTCTATTGATTTTGTTTATATTTTATTTGGTTGGTGTGTGAAGATGTTGTTAATGAAAGATTGAAGTATATAGATATTTTGAATTGGTATTTAGATGATGATAATATGGTTATTTGTGAGGATGATGATGGATTGTTGAGATTGTTTAGTAAGGGTTTCATATAAATGAATTGGGGAATTGAGTAGTTGATACATGGTGATGTATATAATGATTATTATTATGATATATTGAAGTTATATAAGTGTTAAATTGATAGGTAATTGATGAATATAACCAAGATGTTAATTAAGGGTGATGTAGTATAGGTTTTGAAGTGTTTGTGTTTACATGGATGAGAGTTCGAGATGCATGATTTTTGCCTGACACGGCCATGTTGTTGGACGTGTCAATGGTACTGAGTTTGACGTTTGTGACAAGACCATTAACACGGTCATGTTACTGAGCGTGTCATAGCTACTGTGAGAAAAAGCAATTGACACGGCCATGAACACACCCGTGTTGTTGGGCGTGTCAATGTTTCTGTGAGGCAAAATGAGTGACACGTCCATTGACACTCCCGTGTTACTAAGCGTGTCAAAGCTTCTGTATTGTTGGTTTAGGGCACAATCAGGGACACGCCCGTGTTGGTAAGTGTGTCATATGTAGAGTTTGCCCTAGTTAGTTATCATTCTTATTTTCTTATATGTATAATTATCTTTGGATTAGGTTTTGAAGAGATTGTGTTGCCCTAATCCAAGTGTTGAGGATTATTGGAAGGTGAGTTTGGTGTGGTGTGATTGCTCATGAGGTAAGTACAAACCCTATTTGATTGCATATATTTATATGTCTTTGGACCTTAACACATTTGGCTATAAATGTGTTAAGTAACCTATTACATTGATGATGCATATGAATAATGCTATGTATATATGTTAATGATGAAATATGAAATGTAAAAGATATGATGATCATTAAAAAGGTATGTGCAATGCAATTGGTTATGATGAATTGCTTTTATATGATTTGAGCTTAATGAGATGTAATGCCATTGTTGTTGGCTATAATGATACAAATGCAATGAATGAGGCATGGTGTTTAAATGATGATGTCCAATACAATTGAGTATGTATACTCTATTGATGAGATGTGAAGCCATTGTTGTTGGCTATAATGATGCAAATGAGATAATTGAGGCATGGATGCCTAAATGATGATGAGAAAATGAGAATGAAATTGATAATGAAATAATGAATGAATTGTGTGTCTAATATGTTATTCATTTTCAGAGTTTTGTTGTTGGTGGCATGCCTAATAGTAACAATCTCTTGAAGTTAGGTGGGGCTAAATCCTTGAAGCGAAGTTGGGTTGAAGTTTCGCATGCTTAACTCCCCTTGAAGCTTGGTTGGGTCTAGTCCTTGAAGCCTAATTGAGATGTTACAACCCTTGAAGCTAGGTTGGGTTTGGTTCTTGAAGTCAAGTTGGGTTGATACTTAGCATGCTTTGTTCCCCTTGAAGCTTGGTTGAACCTAAATCCTTGAAGCCTAGTTGGGATAATGATAATGATAAATGTGATAATTAAACCAAAACATTAACTCTGAAAGTTGAATGGCATATTAGAGTCTTTGGGCCCATGCTTGTCTTTGTTGGAAATGTGATTCATGAATGGTGAATTGTGAATAATGAATTAATTGAATAAAATAAGGACATGTAATGTTATGAAGTATGATATGATTACAACACATAAGTAAACTATTGAAAAGAAATATGGCTTGAGAAGCTAAGTTGGAAGATGAGATTCTGAAAATATAGTATGATATGTAAAATGTGTATGGATGTGGACATTGTAAGTATAAGTTATGAATGTTCTTATAAGCTATGGAATTGTAGTTATGTTAATGATATGTGTATCTGTATATAAGTATGAGGTTAGTAGAAATATATGAAAAGTGTAATTGAAATGGGAAAATATGATAAGAAAATAAGAATACATGAAGTTAGCATGTGAATATGTTTATGTTATTTATTTGTACTACTAAGCTCTCGGGCTTAGCACGGTTGTGTAATCGCGCAGGTGAGTAGGTGGTAGATCTGAAGTCAAATCATTTTGCCATGAGAAGGGTAAGAGTATGTCGAGACCAACTAGAAGGTGATGCATACATGTATAATTTAATTATGTTGTATTTCGGACAAGAATGTATTCATATGTATAAATGAAGTTTTGGTAAAGATAAGATTATTATATATATGTAAGATCATTAAAAGTATAATGATTTTGTAAATGTTCTTTAAATTAATGTAATATTGTTTGAACGCAGCTAAAGGTTTTTAAATTGAAACAAAAAGTGACATTCTTATACTTTATATACGTATTGTATGCATTCCCGGTATATGTATAGTATTTATATAGGGTATGGGGGTGTTACAATTTCAGGCAGTTCGGCTTCCAAGACTACTCTTAATGACTTGATTTCTATTTCAATTGGCAATACTGCTTCCATCTCATAAACTAAAGAGAACGGCGTCATTCCAGTAGGTGTTCGCACACTTGTTCTATATCCCCACAAAGCAAAAGGAAGCATCTCTGACCAATCCCTGTACGTCTTGGTCATCTTGGATAGGATTTGCTTAATTGTTTTATTTATTGCTTCTACCGCACCATTAGCCTTTGGTCTAGAAGGAGAGGATTTTTGATGATGGATTCGGTACTTCGAGAATAAATCCTTAACTGCTCCTTGAAACTGTACCCCATTGTCTGATATCACACTGTGCGGGACCTCGTATCTGCAGATGAGGTTCTTTTCAATAAATCTAGCCATTTGACTTGCGCCCAATTTATTAAAGGATTTGGCTTCAACCCATTTTGAAAAATAATCTACTACTACTACAATGAAACGGTGACCATTTGAGGCTGTCGGATGTATCTCTCCTATAATGTCGATACCCCAAGTGGCAAAGGGCCAAGGTGAAGACATAGAATGCAATTCTTCAGGAGGCATGTGATTCAAGTTACCATACATCTGACATTGTTGGCACTTCTTTATGAACTCAATACAGTCTCTCTCCATGGTCAACCAGTAGTAACCTTATCGAATAATCTTCTTTACTAGGGCCAAACCACTCATATGCAGACCGTAACTTCCCGCATGTATTTCTGACATGATATGCTCCACTTCAGGCTTCCTTAAACATCTTAAATGCACGCCATCAGACCATCTTCGATATAACTCTCCATGGAATGTGATGTATTGCAAAGACCATCGCCTTATGGCTCTTCTTTCTTTCTTTATTGCCCCTGACAGGTATTCCCTTTCCTCCAAAAATCATCTTATAGTATCATACCACGCACCATGGTCTATATTAGTTTCCATGATTGTCTCATATTCATAGAAAGGAATTGACAAACTGGTTAAAATAAAAGGCTTAAGGAATAAGCTGACAGAATTTTCCCATACCAAAGCCAATGTAGCTAGGGCATCAGCCATTTGATTTTCTTCTTTTGATAGGTGTATAAACCTACACTCCCTAAAGTTCTTCTTCATCATGGTCAAGTAATGGTGGTATGGTTTTAATTTTTCTTCTTTCAACTCCCATTCTCCATTTACTTGGGATACTACTAGCAATGAATCGCCAAAAACTTCCACCTTATCCACCTTCATAATCATTAGGGTTTCCAAACCAAAGATACATGCTTCATATTCCACCATATTATTGGTTGCCCTGAATTTCAATTTTTTGGCTAAAGGGATAAGTTCTCCTTCGGGCGATTCTAGTATGACTCCCAAACCTACTCCTTTCTTGTTTACTGCTCTATCAAAATACATTTTTCACCCTTGTACTTCAATTACCTCTAAATGTTCATCCAAAAATTCCAAGATCACCTCTTCGCTATTTGGTAATGGTTGTTGGGCCAGGAATTCTGCCACTGCTCTACCTATGATTGTTTTCTTGGTTACATATTCAATCTCAAATTCTTCTAATATTATAAACCATCGACCATACTTCCCAATCAAAGAGGGTGTCTCCCTTAAGAACTTCATTGGATCCAACCTGGAAATTTCTTGCACACTATAAGATTGAAAGTAATGCCGCAACTTCTTAGAAGATCAAACCATGGCTATACAGGTCTTTTCAATGATACCATACTTAATTTTATAAGGTAGGAGCTTTCTACTTAAATAGTAAACTGCATGCTCAATCCCTGACTCATTTGCTTGGGCTAGCATGACTCCTATTGACTCTTCTTCTATTGCTAAGTATAGTAATAGAGGTTTACCGGGTTTAGGTGGTTTCAAAATAGGTGGATTCAGCAAATACTCTTTTATTCGCTTAAAGGCCTTTTGACACTCTTCATTCCATATGACCGGCTGATTCTTTTTTAAGCAATTTGAAGATAGGCTCACAGATTGTTGTGAGCTTTGCTGTGAATCTGCTAATGTATTGCAATTTACCAATAAATCCCCGAACTTCTCTCTCCATCTTAGGGGCTGGCATTTCCCTAATTGCTTTAACTTTGTCAGGATCAATCTCAATGCCATTTGGACCAGTCACATGTCCCAATAATTTACCTGAGGTAACCCGGAACACACACTTCTTCGGGTTTAATCTTAGCTTATATTTCAATGCTCTATCGAAGAATAACTCTATGTTTTGGAAGTGTTGTTCCCTTGTATCCGATTTCACCATCATATCATCAACATATACTTCAACTTCTTTGTGCATCATGTCATGAAATAGTGTGGTGGCCATCCTTTGATAGGTTGCTCCAGCATTCTTTAAATGGAACGACATCACTCTATAACAAAATATACCCCATGTAGTAATGAAAGCAGTTTTGGCTTTATCCTCTTGGGCCATTAACACTTGGTTATATCCAGAAAATCCATCTACAAACGAGTGTAGCACGCTAGAGGCTACACTATCAATGAGAACATCTATATGAGGTAAAGGAAAATCATCTTTAGGGGAAGCCTTGTTTAAATCTCTATAGTCCACATAGACCCTTATTCTTCCATCTTTCTTTGGCACGGGTACTATGTTGGCTAGCCAATCTGGATATTCTATCACTTCAAGGAGCTTCACTTGTATTTGTTTAGTGACCTCTTCTTTAACCAATTCAGCCCACTCAGGTCTTAATCGCCTAAGCTTTTGTTTGACAGGTTTCATGTGAGTGTAAGTAGGAATAAGATGTTCGGCTATGTCTCGATCTATTCTAGGCATATCCTCATAAGACCAAGCAAACACTTCTTCATATTTTTTGAATATTTTTTCAAATCTCTCTCTCTCATCAGGAGCAAGGTCGGATGCTATGCTAATGTTTTTAGGATTTTTGATTGTTCCCAAATTTAATGATTGTGTGTTAACATAATTAATATTAATGATGCTCATGTAATTGCTATTTGAATGTATGCAACCATCAGGAGAAACATCACAAAAGTAAGCAAAATCAGACTTTATTGCATTCATTTTGGAAAAGAAAACATCATCATCCTCATACAAAGTAGACAAATTAAAATCAAAATCAAAATCATTGTTCTCAAAATCATAAGGCAGGATGTCTTCAAACTTCTCTTCAACCAGGGCAACAATCTCTTCCGGAGTCTTCTCAGCTTTCAAGACAGCTTCCTTCTCCTCTTCCGGATTGGCTTCTTTGTTGGCTGACAAGGTGAGCTCTTTCTTCACTTGCTCCACTAGCTCGACAACATCTGCAAAAATTTTAAAACCCGAGATCAACTTTCCCATGAACATGATTGGCTCGGGCTTTCCTTGGAGTGGTCCCATATCTAGAGCTTTGACAAAGATCTCTTCAAGTGGTGGGAAGTTCATCTTCTCACTCTTCTTTGGCTGGACATTGTTGTCTTCATCATATCCCAACCCCTTCTTGGAAGTTTGAGTTTTAAAATAGGTAGCTTTGTTAAACCGGCCTTACCCTTTCCAAGGCTAGTTCTGGGAAGGTAGTTCATGTTCTTCATCATATTCAAGACTTTAGAATCCACTATTTCATTATCAGAAATTGCAGGTACTTGGAAACCATTGAGAGGCCTCTCAATCATTATAGCTTTAACAATCTCATTATCGTTGGCCTCGATGACCAATTTTTCATCTCCGTTAGGGAACTTGATCTTTTGATGAAGGGTGGAAGGAACTCCACCAAGAGGATGAAACCATGGTCGTCCCAAGAGTAAGGTGAAGGTAATAGGTATGTCCAAAACAACAAATTCAACAATAAATTCAATTGGACCAACCTTGACAGCAGCTTCAAAAGTTCCTTCGGCATGTCTCTTAGTGTTGTCATAAGCCCGAATGGACACCTCGGTCAGGTTTAGATTCCTTGTTGACATGGCTAGCTTTGGTAATATTTTAAGTGGATAAACATTTATAGCAGATCCATCATCGACCATTACACATGGAGTCCTTTTCCCTTTGATTTCTATTTTGATAAAGAGAGGGCGGATGTGATCTCTCCCCTCCTCCAGCAAATCTGCATCTGAGAAAGAAACTGCTCCCATATTAACTTCGCTCTTCTCTTGAATATCGTCACATTTCATTGCTCCTCCAATTTTTATGATGTTAATCAGCTCTTTCGGTGTTGTGGAGGTAAAAATTGGCATGCTAGCTAAGGCTTTGGCCATAGTTTCTCGGTGCTTTTTAGAAGTAGCCAATAAGTCCCAAATGCTAACACTTGGGCTCTTTTCAATTGCTTGAGCACAGCATCATCTTCCTCCTCTTTATTTCCTACTTCAACTTCCTTTCCCTTATTAATTTCTACCTCCTTAGGCGGTGGCCTTGCATAAGGCTTACCGGACCTGGTGTTCATTACTTCATCTTCTTCAGGCTCGGACCAGGTCCATTCCTCCTTCTTGGATACAAAATCATCATCACTATCGCTTGAATCCCAAAACCCATTGACGACATAAATTACTACTTCTTTACCCACCATAGCTTGTTTAATCTCGCCAAATACTTCTTCTTCTTTGGTTGCTTCTCCTCCCACATCTTGGAAAGAAGAAATGAAAAAATCTTCATGCAAACCCCCTCCAATCATGAAGGTTGCCGGTGGTGGTACCCTATTGAACTTTGGTAATGGGTTGTCTTTGGTGTTTAGCTTATTGGGCTCAGGCAGCTTCCCACTATCAATTAAATTTTGGATCTCATGTCTCAACCTCACACATCTATCCGTGCCATGCCCTTTCATTTGATGAAACTTACAAAATGCTTTAGTGTCGAAATTAGGTGGGAGATGGTTAGGCAAAGGACGAGGATTTAATGGTTGTAGCAATCCCTTTCTTTAAAGCTTATTGAGAACCCAAGACATCGATTTCCCCAATTTCAAAAACTGCCTCCTTGTTCCTTGGTTAGTAGCATTGACACCGACTGCCTTTTGTATGCTTTGGCTACCATATTGATAGTTTCCTTTCTTGTTCCTTCTTGTTAAAAAATGGTTCTTCTCTCTTTTCCATTATTTAGTTTGTAGACCAGCTTGGAGAAGATCTTTGAAATCACGGATGAGTGTATGAGACATCCTTTCACGAAGACTAGGCAGCACCCCTCTCACAATCATCCTTATTTGATCGGATTCATCGGGCCTTTTCTTAAGCAAAGCGGCCTTGTTTCTCCATCTCTTCACATAGTCCATAAAATTCTCATTTGGGCTTTGCCTAATGGACTCAACTTCCATTAAGGTAACTTCCATTTCAACATTGTATCCATATTGTTGAATGAAGGCCTTGTATAGCAAATACCAACTCTTTTGTGTTCCATCATCTAAGGTATTGAACCAATTTTGGATGACAGGATCCAATGAGAGCATAAAGTACCTTAGAGTTTAAGCCTTAGTAGCTCGGGCAGACTGCATAGCAGTGATGTACTGCTTCACATGGAGGTGAGGATTTCCGGTTCCATCAAACTTCGCAAAAGATAGCATCTTAAACTTGTACGGAACTTCTTCATCTAGTTTAAACAGTTTGTCGACTTTGGACATTTCTTTGATTTTCAGTTTCTTCTCAAATTTCTTTTCTAAATCAGCAATCATCTTTTCAACATCAGAAGTTTCAATTTTCTCCATAGCTGATCTTTCAACCATCTTTGGTTCTTTCTTCTTGTCTTGAGGATCTTGGTAATATTGAGCCCAATCATCATCATCATCATCATCAATGATCAACTTTTCATCATCAAAAACCACTTCACCAACTTTAGTCTTCCCTTTGTCCTTTGGCTTCTTAGTGCTAGCAGATGCTTCGGCATGATTTTCTAAAATTGCAGTCAATTGGTTCTTCATGGTGTCAGCTAGGGCCTCTTTTATTTCTTCCATTTTGGCATTGAGGGCTTCATCCATCATTCTTTAAATTTGTTCAGGCTCCATTTCTTTTGGTGAAAAAGAGATTGAATCATTGCTAGATACTTCATCTCCGGCGTAGGTCGGATTGTCGTAAGCTTTTGAACTGTCGTAATCCAGGGCTATGTGCCAGAAAGGATTAATGATATGAGATGCAAATGTATGCATGTATGTATGTATGCATAAACAATCAACAAAGAAAGATAATTAGGCCGTTCCTTCCAACCTTATAACATCCACACATGAATGGCGAGTCACTTTTCCTAGGTAATATGGTTAACAATTGGGTATCTTGTTTTTGAATATTTCCCTCGGTCGTTTCAACCAATAGTTATATTTTCAAAAATGGAAATCAGTTCATAATAATTCCCATTAATTAGGTTTTAATCCATTTAACCAACTAAAGTAGCTTTTATGCTATATTGGATTAAAACTAAATTAAGAGGTTTATTATAAATAGATTTCTCACTTGAAAAAAGTAACTAATGATTCATGCCAAAAACAAGCCCATGATTAATTATTCTTAGTATAAACTAGGTTCACAATTGATTTTTGGTATTTTGTAATTGACCTAAATAATTTGTAAGCTCTTTTGGATGAAAATAATTTTGTTTCTAAGCCCATTGTAAAAAGATTTTAGAAAAAATGGATTTTGGGCTTAGTATTTGGGTCATGACCAAAAGAATTTTTGATTTGTTTTTTTTAGAAAAGTTTTATGTCCAAAGACCATTTTGAAAAGTTTTGAAAAGAAAAATTTATTTGAGCTCACAATGTAATTAGGTCATATTGGAAAAAGAAATAAACCAAATAAGCCATGATTTAAAACAAGATAAATTAACCATAGTCAAACAACATGCATTTGGTGTAAAACCTAAGGAAAGTAACTAGGCCAATTACATGAGCTTTAGTCTTTTGGGTTAAAAGGCATAGTTTCCCATAGCAAGTATATACCAAAAGGTACAAGGCTATGAGTGGTTATGCCATGCTCGATCTCCATATCTTGAGTGAAAGTATGGTATCCCTTACATAACACAACACGGGTAACACGGGCATCCTAAATCACGCACACGATGCAATCTAATATGATGCAATGGATAATATCATTATAAGAAAGAATAGAATAATATAAAGACCAACGGAATCAACTTCTCTTGTCCCCAGTGGAGTCGCCACTGTGAGCGGGGATTTTTGCCCCCACTCCCGGTGGAATGGTTCTTGCGACTTCGGCACTGTTTAGGCTCGGGGCCTTAGAGAACATGGACCTAAGTCCGGAGAAAATGGAGTCGCCACCCAAAGAGGCCGGGAAAAAGAAAGGGATGGATGACTCGATTCCTAAGGAATCCTGTGAGCGGGGATTTTCGCCCCCACTCCCGGTGGAATGGTTCTTGCGACTTCGGCACTGTTTAGGCTCGGGGCCTTACAGAACACGGACCTAAGTCTGGAGAAAATGGAGTCACCACCCGGATGGGCCAGGAAAAAGAAAGGGGTGGATGACTCGATTCCTAAGGAATCCCCAACCCCAATGGGTTCGGAAAGTTGATTACTTGTGGGGAAGGTGAGAAATGGCCAGCACCCCCACAACGCCTGGTTCATTGGAATCAGCATCCTTTACAGGTCTTAATATTATAAATTCTTAAATATAACAATATTATCCATATTACACACAATAATTAAAATAAAGCATCGATATATTGAAAATCAAAACAATGTCTAAGCAAAACAAATAAATGGACACCCATCCGAAGATGGAAACATGCCCTTACATAATCCATGCCTAAATAGGACACCCACCGAAAGGTAGAAACATGTCCTTTACATTGGTTTTAAAATAGAAAATCAATTTAAATTACATGATATTTAACTAATGAGGTACCCACCAAGTGGAAACATACCTCTTACAACATTTAGAAATCTAAATAAATCGATAAAAGTAAATAACCATTCATCATAAATAAATCATTCATCAAAGATATCAATCAAAATATAAAATAAACATCCATCCATGATAAACTAAATAAACCAAGCATTGAACTTAAATAAATTAAACCATATAAAATAAATCAAAGCATAATCAAATATAAAATTGAATAAAGCAAATAAAGGTTCAAATTAGGGCTACTGTTTCTATTTAAGATTCTTTATTTAATATGTTTAAGGTTTTGGAATTTATGGGTTTAAGCTACTGTAAATTTTAAAAGAATTGAAATGGGGCAAAGTTTTAAAATTTAAGAGGTTGATAAAGTTCTTTCATTAACCAAATTAGTGTTTGAGAAGTGAAATCATGAAATTAGGGTTTGAACACTTTAAAATATTGGATTTATGATTTACGGTTACTTGCTGTGTAGAATTATAACATTTAGATTTATATGGTTTTAAGGTTTTAAAAATTAGTGTTTAGAAAAATTAGGGTTTAAGGCTTTAAAGGAGTTAGGGTTTACTATTTTGGGTTTTGGAGTTGAATTAGGGTTTTAGAATTTTAGAATTAGGGTTTTGGAGAATGCATTAGATTTTAGAATTTGGAAAAACAATTGATAATTTAATGAAACTTTATGAAAACAAACAAAATGATTTAAAGTTTATAGAAACATAAAAGATGTTTTTTTAGGGTTTTTGGAAAGAAACAGATTTAATTTATGGTTTTGAAGAATTGGAAGGCAAATTAGGGTTTTAAGATTTTGAAGAAACAAAAACAACTATTTTAAGATTTTTGAAAAACAACGAGACGAATTAAGGTTTTTAAACTTTAGAAAAGGTGAATTGAGGTTCTAGGGTTTTTTGATTTTGAAGAAATAGAAACAATAATTTTAAGATTTTTGAATGATGAAGCTACTGTGAGTTAATGAAACAAATAAAGAAATTCATACCTTTGTTTGTTGGTTCCACCAAAAATCACTTCTTGGATGAACAAGAACAAAGACAAGCTTTGCTACCTTTGTTGATTCAAAGTTTTCCTCCTCAATTTCGGTCTCAAGTTCTCCTCCCAAATCCTCTCCCCTTTTTGTATTGTTTTAGTCCTAATTTATAGAAGAATTTTATGATTAATTTTAGTTATTCACGGAATCTAACATTGATTAAGAAAAGGAAACTGAAACCTAATTGTATTTGGTTTCGAAAAAATTTGCGTCGGAAAAATTGCGCTGGCAAAAAAAAACTGCTGCGGAAAAATTACGCTGGCAAAAAAAAACTGCTGCGGAAAAAATGCGTTGGCAAAAAACTGCCGCAGTTGGCTGCAAGCTGCGGGCGAGAATTGGCCTGCTGACCATTTCGCCGCAACTCTTTTCGGCGATGAAATTTTTCGTCGCCGATTTTTTTATTATTTTTATTTATTTGTTCATTATTATTATTTTTTATTTTTTTATTATAAAAATTAAATACTAAAGCAAATATTATTTAATTAAGATAACAAAAATTATTTTGGACTAATTAAAATATATTGGACAACACAAAAATATTTTGGACTAATTAAAATATATTGGATATGACTGGGTTAAAAATTAAGGGTCTATAGTTTGCCCCCTGCTTGAATGATCTGAGACTTTAGTGAAAGAGAGTGAAAAGCAATAAGACTTAATTTTTGAGATGGTTGAGATTTTGGGTTCTGGACCCGGTTCGAGTTCTGGACTCAAGGATAATTTGGATTCTGGACCCGAGCTAAGTTCTGGACTTAGAAAAGATTCTAGGCTCTGGACCTAAGGATAATTTGGGTTATGTACCCGAGCTAAGTTCTGGACTTAGAAGAGATTCTAGGTTATGGACCTAAGGAAATTTTGGGTTCTGGACCCAAGCTAAGTTCTGGACTTAAAAGAGATTCTAGGTTCTAGACATAAGGAAAATTTGGATTTTGGACCCGAGCTAAGTTCTAGACTTAAATGAGATTCTAGGTTCTGGACCTAAGGAAAATTTGGGTTCTGGACCCGAGCTAATAATTTTTTTTATTTCAAAAAGTTTGGCTAATTTTTATGCACATGTCTTCTTTTCCTTTGCCCCTTGTGTGTAAAAATATTTATACACATGCAAACATTTGAATAATTAAAATGAATAATTGAATTTAGTATTTATTTATTGTATAGTCACTGTTCATGCACTATTTACTATTCATAAATTGTAACTTACTATTTATAAATAGTAGTAAATAGTATTTTTACTATTGAAAATAGTAATTTACTATTTATAAATATTAAAATTTACTATTCATCAATAGTAAAGTTTACTATTTATGAACAGTAAAACTTACTTTTGAATTTTATTTTTTTCCTTGCCGTTTCTCTATATAAACCCACGAGTTCCTTCATTTGATTCACAACAAAACTTCTCAATTTCTATAATTCTCTCAAATTCTTTTAAATTTAACACATAGTTTTAAAGAAAAATGCATGCTTCAAGGTCAGGGACTCATTCTAATGCCGAGTTATTGGAGTTTATTCAGCATCATGAAGATGAAAATATAGATCTACTAGCCGGGATGCCGCTTCATCGTAGTTCCAACCAAAAGAGCGCGATACTTATTTTCCCTTTCTTTTTTCTCTTTTTTTCTTCATTTTTCTGTTGTTCTTTTGTTTTTTTGTTTTTTATTATATTTTTTATATTTATATTTTATTTTATTATTTTTTTGTTATTATTTTTTCTAATTTTTTTATTTATGCTCTTTTATTATTATTATGTTTGCCTTATTTTTTATTTATATTTCATATTATTATTCTTTAGAAATTTTAGGAAAAATAAATTAATTTAAGCAGATAGAATAATATGTACTTACCTGGTATTAACTTACCTAGTTTCGTGTTAGCGTGATCGTTGCGTTGTTCAAGCTGGAGGGTGTATCTACGCCCAATAATGGTATGACGTTGTGCCTTCTCGGGTAAAGCAGATTATCTGAGATTGCGGCTTTGAGAGTTTCATCTTACAATTGCCATCGGAGGGGTATCAGATAGATCAAAGTGTAGTCCAGGCGCTTGCAGAACGATGGTTGGACACAACCCACACTTTTCACTTGCCCATTGGAGAGATGACAATTGGTCCGGTCGATTTTACTGATATAACCGGCCTTCGATTTGATGTTGTTCCAGTTTCTCTGACCAATGATATTTTAACATTTGAAGAAATTCAGGAATTAATTGGTATGGAACCATCATATAAAGGGGCTTTTAAGATAAAAATCGAGCCAATTCGTAGTTATTGGATCAACTACGAAGAACGGGTTCACAGAGACATGGCCCAACAGTATGCTCGAGGATTTTTGTTATATTTGCTTGGGTCGACCATCTTAGGCAGCACTGAATCCTCCATCCACTTATCAATTTTAAATGCCCTTTCTTACTTTAGGACAGTACCACCTTCTGGCTGGGGTGAAGCTGGTCTCGCATGTCTTTACCATGGTCTTGATAAACTTTGCCGAAAGAAGAAGTCTTTAGTCACCTTGATGGCGGTTGTCGAGGTATTATTCTTCTACCAATGTCAATTCCACTCTTTTCTTGCATGAATTTGATCTTTACTATTATTGTAGGTATGGGCATATGAACACAACCTCGTGAGGGTACCCGGTATTTCCCTAGAGAGAGTCAGGTATTCGAGATTAAATTTCTAGTTGTCAGATCGTGTGGACGTTCCCGGCTCTCACCATGTGCATACTCACCGCTTTGTGTTGAGCCGCTTAATGTTTTATTAGTTTTTGTTATAGCTTTGTGTCTTGTTTATTATGATAATTATTATTTTATTTAGGTATTTTGTTAGTTTTTACCGGTTTGTTTAGTGTTTTCATTAATTTTGGTAGTTTTAGTTTATTTCAGTGTTTATGTTATTTTTTATCTAGTTTTTATTATGGTTTTATGTTTTGTTGGTTATTGTCTATTTACTTCTTGTTTTAAGTTTATTTTGAGTTTTGTGTTAGGTTGAAAAAGGCAAGGAAACAAATTGAAGGAGAAAGGGGCAGTAGCTGACACAGGCAGAGGACACGGCCAAGTCACTGGCCTTGTCCCGCACCAAGTTAAAAAGGAAGGGCAAGTCACAGAGAGAGACACAAGCAAGGGACACGGCCAAGTCAGTGGCCGTGTCCCTCCAAAGAAGCTCAACACGGCCAAGTCACCTTCACTTGGCCGTGTCTCACTTAGTTCCAAAGCAAAAGAGAATTACATCTTCACAGAAGCTAACACAGGCAAGGGACATGGCCAAGTCAGTGGCCATGTCCCTCCAAAATAGTCCAACATGGCCAAGTCAAGCTTCAACTGGCTGTGTCACTCAACCAAAGAAGAAAAGAAGGAATTATGAGACAGAAGCGGACACATGCAAGGGACACGCCCAAGTCATTGGCCGTGTCACTCCAAAGAGCACCCACACGGCCAAGTCACATGCATCTTGGCCGTGTCTCTCATGAACCAAAGCCGTAGCGAGTTTTTAAAGCAGACGATTCATATAAAAAGAAAGGAGAAGCTAGGGTTTGGGACTATTGGCGATTTTGAGAGAGAATTGAGCCGTTCAAGAGATTAGGGTTTTGATAACTTTATTTTCTTTTGATTTTGATTTCACTTTGGATTAATTTAGCTTAGATTAGATTGTTCTAGCCATTGATTCATCCTTCTTGCAAGATTTGATCAAGAGATTCTTCAGAGCTTCAAGGAGTGTGTAACTTGGTTTTGTTTTCGAACTTATTCTCTTTATTTTCATTGAAATTGTATTAATGGATATTATCATGTCTAATTTGATTTCTTTGAATATTAATGAGATGAGTATGTTTGATTGCATCATGAACTAATTTGATCTAGTCTAGGGTTTGTATGGATCTGCTATGATTGTATGAATTGGTTATTCTCTTAGCTAATAATTTCTTTAGCCTTGATTGAATGGAAAATTGTTAATATATAATTGATTGGCCACCAATTATGTGTTTTAGGTATTAGATGATGGATTGAGAGATGAAGTCTAATACTGGAACAATTCAATTAGGGACTTAGGTGAATTAGAGATATAACCTATTAAAAAGATTGTTTCAATTATAACAAGATTAGTTGTAAAGAGGTTTGAATGCGAGAGCTTATTTCCTTGACTCAATTAATTAAGTTGTTTGAGATTTAATCTTTGAAATTAAATTAGTTAAGAGGAATAACCGTTCATACATATCAGTAGTAGAGAAGTGCAAACCCTAGACCTTTATATCAAGTGAATCAAAACATTAGCTTAATTTACTTTTATTCGTTTTTACACTACAATCATTCTTCTTCAGTATTTAGCAATTTAAATTTATTAATTACTTGTTACTTTTAATTTGATAATTAATTAGCCACTTTAGCTTCCTTGTGAGACGACCTTGGGGCGATCACCTTTGCTACAGCTACCTTGTATACTTACGAGTGACGCTTTGTGGTAGAGTTAATTTGAGCACAACAAGTTTTTGGCGCCATTGCCGGGGAGGCTAATTGGCGTAATTGTTTATTAAAAAAAATATTTTAGATTATTTTTCAGTGTTTATTTTTTATTTTATTTTGTCTTTTGTGTTTAATAATTTCTTTTTTCTAGAAAAATTCTATTTATGCAAGGTAGGAGATCGCTCGAAGGAGAGCTACATCCATTCATTCCAGAAATTCAGAGAGTGAAAATGAGCAGAGAAGAGTTTGAGCTCTACACCAGATTTGATACAGAGGAGGACACTTCTGAATTTGAGTTAGATTCTGCACAATCAGTTAAAATGGCTGAAGAAAGACAAAGAACCATGAGAGATTTTGCTAGACCTGTCATTGGGACTTCCACATCTTGTATAGGTTGACAGATGCAGCAAGGAATTATGAGTTGAAGAACATTCACTACAACATGCTGCCATCATTCTATGGAGTTCCAAATGAAGATCCTTTGAACTTTATTCGGGATTTCTACTCCACCCTCAACACTTTTTCATTGGGAGGATTAACAGAGGATTAGTTGAGGATGCGGTGTTTTCCATATACTTTGAAGGATAGGGCAAAGAGTTGGCTTATGATGTTGCCCGAAAACTCACTAACAACTTGGGAGCAAGTTTATAACAAGTTCATGGGCAAGTTCTATTCACACCAAAAGACAGCTGAGTTGAGAGGGAAGATTGCTACATTCTCTCAATTTGAAGGAGAGCCATTTCATGAGGCTTGGGACAGATTTAAGATGCTATTGATCCAGTGTCCGCATCATCACTACCCACTTCAACTCCTTAATCAGTTTTTCTATGATGGTCTAACCCAGCAATTTCAGAACACTGTTGATAATGCAGCTGGGGGAGCCATGGGAGAAAAGACAGCTGATGAGACTTATGAGATCTTTGAGATGTTGGGAGCTAATTCTCAACAAAAGAGTGTAAGGGGAAGAAGTAAAAGGGTGAATCAATTGGAAGCCAATACTGAAATGGTTAGTCAAATAGCTGAGTTGACAAGGCAGGTTCAGATGCTAAACATGAAGAACAATATTTCTTCATCTACTCAAGAAGTGTGTGGAATCTGTGGGACATTTGGGCATGGAGAAAATATATGCCCCTCTGCATATGAATCTTTTGGGAATGAAAGCTATGGGGGGATTTCAACCAAGAGCCAGGAATGATCCTTACTCCAACACTTACAATCCTGGTTGGAGGAGTCACCCCAATTTTTCCTGGACAACAAATAATGCTCAACAGCCTTTTCATTTGCTCCAGAGACAGAAGCAACAGCAGGGCCAATCCTCAAATCAAGGTCAGCCTAAGAGGGAGAGTTTGGAGGAAAGTTTACAGGCTTTTATCCAATTCAGTGCTAAAAATCAAGAGATGAACAACAAGAGGCTGGACTCACTAGAAGCATCTTTTAAGAAGGTGGAGACCCAAGTGGGGCAACTTGCTCAACAGATGCAGATTCAACAAAAGGGGAAGTTCCCAAGTCAACCTGAGCAGGCACAATCAGTGACTGTTCTTAGGAGTGGCAAGGTAATTAATAATAATGTTGAAAATAATTCTGTGAATGCAGGTGAGCAAGAGGATAAAAAGGAAGGAGAACTAGAGAACAAAGGTGCTGAAGAAAGATCAATGGAGAAGTCCCCTACAGCAGATTTGCACAAGGCAAGCAATCCATACCGGCCACCTATACCATTCCCCAGCAGGTTGAAGGATGATAAAAAAGATAAGCAATTTTCAGATATCTTCAACATGCTGTCTAAGGTAAGTATCAACTTACCCTTACTTGAAGCAATTAAGAACATGCCGGCTTATGCTAAATTCTTCAAAGAACTGAATACCAAGAAAAAGAGGTATGAGCCGAATGAAAAGGTGATAGTTTTTGAGGTAGCTAGTGCTGTTTTGCGGCATAAACTACCTCCTAAGCTAAAGGATCCTAGAAGCTTTATTATTCAAATTACTATGGGGAATGGAAAAGGTACTGATGGCATGTGTGATTTAGGAGCTAGTGTGAATTTAATGCCTTATTCTGTTTATCTTGATTTGGAACTAGGGGAACTTAAACCAACACAAATGGTGTTGCAATTAGTTGATAGATCTCTTAGATTCCTGAAAGGGGTTATAGAAGATGAGTTAGTTAAAGTTGGTGGTTTGATAGTACATGTGGATTTCATTGTTCTTGATATGGAAGTAAGTAATTCTTCACCATCTGCACACACCATTCTGCTGGGTAGGCCTTTTATGGCAACTACCAACACTTTGATGATGTTAAAAATGGTAAATTATCAATGACTGTCTTAGGAAAAACTGTTGAATTTTCTATTTTTAACACTTCTCCTATTCCTACAACTGCTATGAGGATTGTTCTTTCATTGATTGTGTTGATGCAGTTGTTTCAGATGTTTTCTTGCAGATAGGATCCTCTGATAAATTGGAGCTGGCATTGACCTTAGATAGTGATTTGGAAATTTTTGATGCAGAAATAGCCAGTTGTCTTGAGACCTTAGGAAGTGCAGAAGTAGAGGAACTTAAGAAGAACCCAGTTTGTGAGCTTCCCTCCATTCAAAAAGAAGAGAAGAACCCCTCACTAGAGTTAGAGCTGAAAGAGTTGCCTAAGAACCTGAAATATGTGTTTTTAGGAGATCACAACACTTTACCTGTGATAATATCTAGTGAACTTAGTGAAGGGGAGGAGATGAGGTGGGTGAGTGAGCTTAAAAGATTAAAGAGAGCAATAGGATGGGGATTGAGTGACATCAAGGGTATTAGCCCTTCCATGTGCATGCATAGAATCACTTTAGAAGAGGGAGCTAAACCTGTGAGGGAGACTCAAAGGCGTCTTAACCTAAATATGAGTGAAGTGGTTAAAAAGGAAGTGCTCAAATTGCTGGATGAAGGAGTAATATATCCAATTGCTAATAGTGAGTGGGTGAGCCCAGTACATGTAGTTCCTAAGAAATACGGAATCACTGTGGTGAAAAATGAGAATAATGAATTGGTTCCTACTAGGACTACTACTGGGTGGAGAACGTGCATCGATTATAGGAAGTTGAACAATGCTACAAAGAAAGATCATTTCCCTCTTCCTTTTATTGATCGGATGTTAGATAAACTTTCTGGACACTCACATTATTATTTTTTGGATGGTCTTTCAGGTTACTATTAGGTGCCGATTGCATCAGAGGATCAGTCCAAGACTACCTTTACTTGCCCTTTTGGGACTTATGCATTTCGGCGTATGCCCTTTGGCTTGTGCAATGCACCTGCAACTTTTTAGAGATGCATGATGTCTATCTTCTCATATATGATAGATGATTTTATTGAGGTATTTATGGATGACTTTTCTGTTTTTGGTAATTCTTTTGATAATTGCCTCAATAAACTTGTTCGTGTGCTTGAGAGATGCATTGAATGTAACCTTACTTTAAGTTGGGAAAAGAGTCATTTTATGGTTACCCAGGGCATTGTTTTAGGTCATGTGGTGTCAAGTAAAGGGATTGAGGTGGATAAGGCTAAAGTTGAATTGATTGCTAAATTACCCCCACCTACCTCTGTTAAGGGAATAAGAAGTTTCCTAGGGCATGCAGGATTTTACAGGATGTTTATTAAGGATTTTTCCAAAATAAGCCAACCATTGTGCCATTTGTTGGGGAAAGATGTTCCATTTGAATTTACAGCACAATGCATGCAAGCTTTTAATTCCCCTAAAGAAAAATTGACTAGTGCACCAGTGATTGTAGCTCCTGTTTGGACTTTACCTTTTGAAATCATGTGTGATGCCTCTAATCATGCAGTAGGAGCTGTTCTTGGGCAAAGGGTTGATAAATACTTGAGAGTAATATATTATGCCAGTTTGACCCTGAATAGTGCACAAATGAACTACACCACAACTGAAAAGGAAATGTTAGCTGTTTGTTTTATTAGTTTTTGTTATAGTTTTGTGTCTTGTTTGTTATGTTAATTATTGTTTTATTTAGGTATTTTGTTAGTTTTAATCGGTTTATTTAGTGTTTTTATTAATTTTGGTAGTTTTAGTTTGTTTCAATGTTTATGTCTTTTTTTATGTAGTTTTTAGTATTGTGTTTATGTTGTGTTGGTTATTGTCTATTGATTTCTTGTTTAGATTTGTTTTGAGTTTTGTGTTAGGTTAAAAAGGCAAGGAAGCAAATTTGAAGGAGAAAGTGGTAGTGGCTGACACAGGCAGAGGACACGGCCAAGTCACTGGCCGTGTCCCATACCAAGTTAAAAAGAAGAGCAAGTCCCAGTAGCAGACACAAGCAAGGGACACGGCCAAGTCATCTGGTCGTGTCCCTCCAAAGAAGCCCAACACGGCCAAGTCACCTTGACTTGGCCGTGTCTCACTTGGTTCCAAAGGCAAAGATGAAGCAAATTTCACAGAGGCAGACACATGCAAGGGACACGGCCAAGTCACCTGGCCGTGTCCCTCCAACAAGGTGCAACACGGCCAAGTCAAGCTCTACTTGGCCGTGTCACTCAACTAAAGAAGAAAGAGGAGAGAAACAAGCAGAGGCAGACACTGGCAAGGGACATGGCCGTGTCTTGAGGCCGTGTCCCTCCAACAAGCTCTCACACGGCCGTGTCCCTCATGAACCAAACGCGCACTGAATTTTAAAGCGGACTTTTCGTATAAAAGGAAAGAAGAAAGCTAGGTTAAGAGACTGTTGACGATTTGGAGCAGATTTTGAGCCGTCAGAGATTAGAGCTAGGGTTTTAACATTTATTTTCTTAATTTTGATTTCATTTTGGATCAAAACTAGCTAGATTAGACTGTTTATGCCAGTGATTCATTCTTCTTGCAAGATTTTGAACAATAGATTCTTCAGAAACTTCAAGGAGCTGTAACTTGGTTTTGTTCTCGAACTTATTCACTTTATTTTTATTGAATGGATGTTATCATGTCTATTTCGGTTTCTTTGAACATTAACAAGATGAATATGTTTGATTGCATTATGAACTAATTTGATCTAGTCTAGGGTTTGTATGGATTTACTATGATTGTATGAATTGGTTATTCTCTTAACTAATGATTTCTTTAGCCTTTATTGAATGAAATATTGTTAACATATAATTGATTGGCCACCAATTGTGTGTTTTAGGTATTAGATGATGGATTGAGAGATGAAGTCTAATGCTGGAATAATTCAATTAAGGACTTAGGTGAATTAGAAATATAACCTATTAAAAAGATTGTTTCAATTATACCAAGATTAGTTGAAAGAGGTTTGAATGCAAGAGCTATTTCCTTGACTCAATTAATTAAGTTGTTTAGATTTAATCTTAGAAATTAAATTAGTTAAGTGGAATAACCGTTCATGCAAATAAGTAGTAGAGAAGTGCAAACCCTAGACCCTTTTATCAAGTGAATCAAAACTCAGCTCAATTTACTTTAATCGTTTTAAACTTCAATTCAATCTTTTCATTACTTAGCAATTTAAATTTCTTTAATTACTTGTTACTTTTAATTTGATAATCAATTACCCATTTTGGCTTCCTTGAGAGAACGACCTTGGGGCGATCACCTTTGCTACAGCTACCTCGTATACTTGCGAGTGACGCTTTGTGGTAGAGTTAATTCGAGCGCAACACTGTTGTTTTTACTTTAGACAAATTTAGAGCATATTTAATTGGGTCAAAAATTATTGTGCATTCTGACCATGCAGCTCTAAAATATCTTTTAACAAAACAACATGCTAAACCTCGCTTAATTAGATGGGTGTTGTTATTGCAAGAATTTGATTTCCAAATCAATGATACTAAGGGTAGTGAGAATGTTGTTGCTGATCATTTATCTAGATTACCCTTCTTTAGTGAAAATCTTGCATCTGATAGCATTCATAAAAATTTAGAAGCATTTCCTGATGAGCAGCTTTTTGTGGTATTTGATGCACCTTGGTTTGCAGATATTGCTAACTATCTTGCTTGTGGTATTTTGCGTACTAACATGTCATTTCAGGAAAAGAAAAGGTTTTTACACTTGAGTAAGTTTTATTTTTGGGATGAACCTTATCTATTCCGGATTTGCAAAGATGAGATAGTTTGCAGGTGTGTATCTGAGGAAGAACAACTGAGTGTTCTTCAATTTTGTCATGATCTTCACTGTGGGGGTCATTTTGGAGGAAGAAAGACTACAGAAAAGGTGCTACAAAGTGGTTTTTACTGGCCTACTTTATTTAAAGATGCTCAAGAGTATTGTAAGCACTGTGATCGTTGCCAAAGAGTAGGTAACATTGGGAGGAGGAATGAAATGCCCCTTCAATCATATATTGTTGTTGAACTGTTTGATGTGTGGGGAATAGACTTCATGGGTCCTTTCCCCAAGTCTTTTGGATATGAGTATATTTTAGTTGCTGTTGATTATGTTTCCAAATGGGTGGAGGCAATCCCCACCCGTACTAATGATGCTAATGTAGTTGTTAAATTTGTGAAGGAAAATATTTTTAGTAGATTTGGTACGCCAAGGGTGATAGTCAGTGATGGGGGGAACCATTTTTGCAACAGGCTTTTTGAGAAGTTAATGCACAAATCTGGTGTTAAGCACAAAGTGGCAACCCCATATCATCCACAGACTTCTGGACAAGTGGAAACATCCAACAAGCAGATTAAGGGAATTCTGGAGAAAATAGTCAACGCATCAAGTAAGGATTGGGCAAACAGATTGCATGATGCACTATGGGCATATCGGACTGCTTTCAAAACTCCTCTTGGTATGAGTCCATACCGATTGGTTTTTGGAAAAGCTTGTCACTTACCAGTGGAGTTGGAAACAGAGCATATTGGGCAATCAAGACTCTGAATTTGGACTTGGACAAAGCAAAGAAAGAACGATTTCTGCAAATTTCAGAGTTAGATGAGTTGAGAAATGAGGCGTATGAGAGCTTGAGAATTTACAAGGATCGCACTAAAGCACTTCATGACAGAATTATAGTACGAAAGACATTGAGTCCAGGTATGAAAGTGTTACTTTTTAACTCTCGACTCTGTCTTTTTCCAGGTAAACTCAAGTCTCGATGGATTAGTCCTTTTGAGATAACTCAGGTGTATCCTTCTGGTGCCATTGAATTACTTAACTCTCAAAAAAGTGAGACTTTTAAAGTGAATGGACAGAGAGTTAAACCATACAATGAAGGATTTCAAGAAGTGAGGGTTATTGACAGTACTTTGATCCATGATCCCTAGGCTTTGCATGATGTCCAGCTTTATGACATTAAAGAAGCGCTTAATGGGAGGCAACCCATCGGTTTGCATTTATTTTTTATAGTTGTAATTTTAAATTTAGCAAGTTTTGATTTTATGTTTAGTCTAAATAAATGGAACAGGTGCTTTGATCAGTTTTTATCTTTCTAATGTGTTTCGGGGGTTGATCGGAGAAGAGGGTGCAATTTCTTTGATATTTGGTAATTTATATATATAAAAAAATAAAAATAAATAAAAAAAAGAAAAAGTTGAAATGGCAGAAGGAGACACGGCCAAAGGACTTGGCCGTGTCACTTGGACACGGCCAAGCCTCAACAAAACCACAAATATGCACTTTGTCACAGTGAGAGACACAGCCGTGTCCCTTGGCCATGTCACTTGGACACGGCCAAGCTTCACTATTTTTTTTTTGCTTTTTATTTTGCACCTTACTTCACAAAGATGAACACGCCTAAGGGACACGGCCAAGTCACTGGCCATGTCCCTCAAAAATCACATGACACGGCCGTGTTGTCCACAACTTGGCCGTGTCCCTCATTTTTACACGTTAAAAAACACGATTTTGCCCAGTTTCTTTCCATTAAATCTCTAATTCCCTGTTTCTTCATCTCTCTCGCTCTCTCATTCTCTTTCTCCCAAACTCCATAATTTTTTATTCCAAGCTCCAAATCTTCCTTTAATCCTCAAATCTCTTCACCAAAACTAGAAATAATCCATTAAAACTTCTTCTTTTCTAATAAAATTTTGATTTGATCAAGTTTTGGTTTGAATTTTTCAGATTTCTAGAGATGCCAAGAACAAAGGTTGTTTCACACCGCAAGACGAAGAAGTCTACAACCGAAGGAGCTTCTTCCTCTTCATCAACTTTATCTTCGAAGAGAACGAGTCTTTTGGCTCGGGGTTTTTTCCCGATAAGGTATGTCAATGATGAATCTCTTGATGCCCTACAAATTAGGACTAATTTTGATCGATATGTGCAAATTCTTGGGTGGGAGACTCTAGTCTCCTTGAGACCTTTGCAGTTTGAGGAGCTTACTTTAGAATTTTTGACATCTCTCAAGGTTGAAAGAAATGATAAGAAAATATGCACTAGAATGATGTTTAAATTGCTGGGTAAATCATTTGTGCTTAATATTGACCAGTTAAATGATATATATGGTTTTCATCAGCATGGGGAAAGGTCGGTACCCAAAGAATTTAAACAACAATTTGCTTGGGGAGCTTTAGGCTCGGGTACTTATGTGGCCAAATCGGCTAAATCATCTAAATTAAGAAATTCCACTTTGAGGTATTTGCATAGGTTTATGGCTTGCGGATTCTTTGCTCGGAAGGAGAGCCCGGGTGTGGTTGAAGTGAGTGAACTATTTTTCCTGGATTGTGCTTTGAATGCAATGCATGTTAGTGCCGGCTATTGGTTAGCCGATATTTTTGATGTTGTGGCTAACAAAAGAAAGGGGGCAATTTGTGTTGGAGGGTTGGTTACCACATTAGCAGTAGCCCTTGTTGAGGATTTTGACTCGAGTACTAGTCGCATGACTAGAATTTCGGGTAATGACTCTTTGGATTTAGCTACACTTGAGAAGATGCACATGGTGGTGCATAGGAGAGGGACTTATGTGATGCCTTCAGCTGAGCCTGCAGCGCCGGGGGACAGGCAGAAGAGAGCACGGGTCCAAGAGGAGTCCGACTCGGATTCTCTTGACCTAGATGAGGATGCTCCGATTTCGGAAAGTCAAGAGGTACTTCTTAGGATTGAGGCCCTGGAGGGCAAAGTGGATCGACTAGATGGCAAGGTGGACCGTAACCATGTTGAGGTTTTGCAGCAGTTGGAACAGATTAATAGCAACCTTGCGAAGATCTTGAGTTTCCATCCCTTGGCTACATCATCTTCACGTCCGCCTTTTCCATAGATTTTGAGTTCCTTGCTTTATTTTGTTTAGTGTATTTTGTTTTTATTTTTCATTTTTGTTTTAATGCTAACGTTTTATATTTGGATATTTTATTTTTATATATTGTACTTTTGTTTTTGAACTTTTGTGTTTGTGATGGAAAGCTAGGATTTTGCCTCACCAGGTACGATGAAGACAGGTTGTCCTTTAACTCATTTTATTTATTATTCTTGTTTTACATTGAGGACAATGTAAATTTTAAGTGTGGGGTACTTTTTAAGCTTTCCTTTAATTTTTGTTTTGTTTGTCTTATTTTGCGTATTGTGTTTGTTGTGCATGGCATAATTGTTGAAAATTTAGTGATCTTTTCTGTGATTTTAGAATTGTAGTTGAGACTTTAGTATCAGCATAGAAATGAGCATTTGAATTCGTTCAGGATCAATTTTCACATTCTGCAATTCATGACATATAAATCTTTGTGAACCCACCTGTGTGAGTTTTGAGCCTCATAATTTGATATTATTTTCAAGTGATTTTCTTTTCTTAAGTGTGCACCTTCATGATGTTGCATCTCTAGAGTTTGCTTTTGCATACTAATTGAACTCACATTATGATTTAATCTCAAATTTTAAAATGATGAAGGCAAATTAGGTTAGCCCTTTAGCTTAAAAAAACCTCCCTTAATATTGATTTCCTTAGTGAGCCAAGTTGAGCCTTTGACCTTTTCTTGTTTAATCAACACAATTCACAGCTCGACTTTCTCTTATTATCATCATACCTGCATTAAGGAATGGAGTTCTTATTATATGACAATAGGGTGGTTTATTTCAAAGTGTGGGGTAAGCAAATAATAAAAAAAATACGGTATTGCTATTTGGGGTGAAATGCATACTTTGCACTTTGTATTTGATTAAGAGTTGACTATTCTTTTCCTCTACATGTTAAGCTAGATGATCTATGCAATGTTATATTTTGTATATATATGTATAAAAAAAATTTATATATAATAAAAGAAAAAGAAAAAGAGAAAATTTTTTTTTAAAAAAAGAGGATATATATATACAAAAGTCAAATATGTTCTAGCATTGGTTATCAAAAGAGGAATGTCGACTCATGCATTTTTCTTTGGGTATGCAAGTATGTGAGGTATCAAGGGTTGGTGAGTATGCTATTTGAAGGAGTTATGAGTTTCTTAGCAAGAATAGTGTCTAATTTAGATACTCCATTTCTTGATTCTCCAGCCTAAATGTCTTTTCTCACACCTTTACCTTAGCCCCATTACATCCAAATGAAAGACCTTCAGATTATTTCTTGAGAAAATCATTGAGGGAGATTGGATAATTAAGCAAGTTTATGGTAGTATGCAATCATCAGTGGTTTGAGTGACTAACTTTTGAAATCGAGTGAAACACTTAGATGAGAGATAAGATTTGTATGTCTGGATTAATGAATGAGTTAAGAAAATCTTGATTGAAGGAAATTGCAATTATTTATGTTTGATGTCTTGAAGGATTTCATCTTATATGCTGGAATTATAGTTAAGGTTGTTTGAGTTTTTAATTTATGCCATGTGAATTTGCTTGAGGACAAGCAAAGTTTTAAGTGTGGGGTAGTTGTTTTATTAGTTTTTGTTATAGCTTTGTGTCTTGTTTATTATGATAATTATTGTTTTATTTAGGTATTTTGTTAGTTTTTATCGGTTTGTTTAGTGTTTTCATTAATTTTGGTAGTTTTAGTTTATTTTAGTGTTTATGTTATTTTTGATCTAGTTTTTATTATGGTTTTATGTTTTGTTGGTTATTGTCTATTTACTTCTTGTTTTAAGTTTATTTTGAGTTTTGTGTTAGGTTGAAAAAGGCAAGGAAACAAATTGAAGGAGAAAGGGGCAGTAGCTGACACAGGCAGAGGACACAGCCAAGTCACTGGCCATGTCCCATACCAAGTTAAAAAGGAAGAGCAAGTCATAGAGAGAGACACAAGCAAGGGACACGGCCAAGTCAGTGGCCGTGTCCCTCCAAAGAAGCTCAACACGGCCAAGTCACTTTCACTTGGCTGTGTCTCACTTAGTTCCAAAGCAAAAGAGAATTACATCTTCACAGAAGCTAACACAGGCAAGGGACACGGCCAAGTCAGTGGCCATGTCCCTCCAAAATAGTCCAACACGGCCAAGTCAAGCTTCAACTGGCCGTGTCACTCAACCAAAGAAGAAAAGAAGGAATTCTGAGACAGAAGCGGACACATGCAAGGGACACGGCCAAGTCACTGGCCGTGTCCCTCCAAAGAGCACCCACACAGCCAAGTCACATGCAACTTGGTCGTGTCTCTCATGAAGCAAAGCCGTAGTGAGTTTTTAAAGATGATTCATATAAAAATAAAGGAGAAGCTAGGGTTTGGGACTGTTGGCGATTTTGAGAGAGAATTGAGCCGTTCAAGAGATTAGGGTTTTGATATCTTTATTTTCTTTTGATTTTGATTTCACTTTGGATTAATTTAGCTTAGATTAGATTGTTCTAGCCATTGATTCATCCTTCTTGCAAGATTTGATCAAGAGATTCTTCAGAGCTTCAAGGAGTGTGTAACTTGGTTTTGTTTTCAAACTTATTCTCTTTATTTTCATTGAAATTGTATTAATGGATATTATCATGTCTAATTTGATTTCTTTGAATATTAATGAGATGAGTATGTTTGATTGCATCATGAACTAATTTGATCTAGTCTAGGATTTGTATGGATCTGTTATGATTGTATGAATTGGTTATTCTCTTAGCTAATAATTTCTTTAGCCTTGATTGAATGGAAAATTGTTAATATATAATTGATTGGCCACCAATTATGTGTTTTAGGTATTAGATGATAGATTGAGAGATGAAGTCTAATACTGGAACAATTTAATTAGGGACTTAGGTGAATTAGAGATATAACCTATTAAAAAGATTGTTTCAATTATAACAAGATTAGTTGTAAGAGGTTTGAATGCGAGAGCTTATTTCCTTGACTCAATTAATTAAGTTGTTTGAGATTTAATCTTTGAAATTAAATTAGTTAAGAGGAATAACCGTTCATACATATCAGTAGTAGAGAAGTGCAAACCCTAGACCTTTTTATCAAGTCAATCAAAACATAAGCTTAATTTACTTTTATTCGTTTTTACACTACAATCATTCTTCTTTAGTATTTAGCAATTTAAATTTATTCATTACTTGTTACTTTTAATTTGATAATTAATTAGCCACTTTAGCTTCCTTGTGAGATGACCTTGGGACGATCACCTTTGCTACAGCTATCTCGTATACTTGCGAGTGACGCTTTGTGGTAGAGTTAATTTGAGCGCAACACTTAACCTGGGACCAGGTAAAATAACATTAGTATACTTTAAATTTTATGTGAAAGTTTACTTACCTTATGTTATTTGGCAGGTGAATTTGGCCTAGTGGAACCTAGAAGAGCGGACAAACTGGTCTCCTTTCATGAGGGCTGCGCTATCTTTCCAACATTCTCGCCGAGTTATCGCTGGCCCAGTGTCTAGTGGTTGGTTTCTCGGAGAGAGAGTTTATGAGTGGTTTTTCAGTCCAGAGCAGCGGAGGATTCCAATGTCTAGCCCGGAATACACTTTAAATATTATGTCAATGCCGGAGGATTCCTGGTAGCCGGCTCGATACGGTTATGGTATTGAAGGATTTCTCTATTCGCCGAGTGCATCTTATGCCCATTTTATTCAAAGAAGTCTCTTGAACTTTGATGTATCTCCTATTGGTGTGTGGGATATTCCCGAAGAAAATGAGGGTAGAGATGAAGAGGAACATCACGGAGATGCAGGAGAGTTTGTTTCACATCTCGAGGCTAGTACTTCTCAGGCAAAACTTTTACCATTTTTCCCTTGCAACTGCTACTTTCTTCTTTTTATTATTATTATTTTTTTATTCTTTAATGATTGTTGCAGGCTGCTGGTTCATTTGATCATGAGGCTGGACCTTCTTGTATTGCCCCTTCTTTTGCTCATTCTAGCCTGCCAGATATGCCATCTCATCCGCAAGGCATTGATATGAATTACCTGGTGAGTTCTCTTATTTCATGGTAATTTATGCTATATGTATGCATGATTATGTATGCTCTTACCTTTTTCCTTCCTTGCTCACAGCGGATGCTCAAAGAACAAAATAGGAAACTTTAAGAAGAGTTGGCTGCAAGACATCAGCAGGTTTCTCATTTTGAAAATTTATATCATCAATCCGAATAAAATTTTTGAGACTTTCGATTTTAGGGGATTAGGGATCCTGGCGCTTCTTCATCAAGAGGCCCCCAGACTGATGACCATGAGATCCTTTCGTCTGCTTCAGATGAGGACCGTGATGGATCGAAACTTCAAGGTAATCGGGATTTCGGTGCTCTTGCTTCGGGTGATCCCGAGACAAGTAATTTGCCTCCTCCTCCAATAGGTGATGACTTTTTTAGGGCTTTATTTGATGACCTACCTGTGAGCGGGGATTTTTCCCCCACTCCCTGTAGAATGGTTCTTGCGACTTCGGAACTGATAAGCCTCGGGGCCTCAGAGAACATGGACCTAAGTCCAGAAAAAATGGAGTCGCCACTCGGACGGGCCGGGAAAAAGAAAGGGGTGGATGACTCGATTCCTAAGGAATCCCCAACCCCCTAAGAGGTTCGAAAAGTTGGGTACGTGTGGGGAAGGTGAGACATGGCCCAGCACCCCCACAACACCCGGTTCATTGGAACCGACCTCCTTTACAGGTCTTAATATTATAAAATTCTTAAATATAACAACATTATCTATATTACACACAATAATTAAAATAAAGCATTGATATATTGAAAATCAAAACAATGTCCGAGCAAAACAAATAAATAGACATCCATCCGAAGATGGAAACATGCCCTTACATAATCCATGCCTAAATAGGACACCCACCGAAAGGTAGAAACATGTCCTTTACATTGGTTCTAAAATAGAAAAGCAATTTAAATTACATGATATTTAACTAATGAGGTACCCACTAAGTGGAAACATACCTCTTACAACATTTGAAAATCTAAATAAATCGATAAAAGTAAATAACCATTCATCATAAATAAATCATTCATCAAAGATATCAATCAAAATATAAAATAAACATCCATCTATGATAAACTAAATAAACCAAGCATTGAACTTAAATAAATTAAAACACATAAAATAAATCAAAGCATAATCAAATATAAAATTGAACAAAGTAAATAAAGATTCAAATTAGGGCTACTATTTCTATTTAAGATTCTTTATTTAATGTCTTCGGAATTTATTGGTTTAGCCTACTGTGAGTTTTTAAAGGAATTAAAATGGAATAAGGTTTTATGTTTTAAAAGGTTGATAAAGTTCTTTGATTAACCAGATTAGGGTTTGAGATGTAAAATCATGAAATTAGGGTTTAGACACTTTAAAACATTTAGATTTATGATTTACGGTTACTGGATCATGGTTTTTAGACTTAATGTATTTGAATTTTAATATTTATGTTTATAAGGTTTTAAGGTTTAAAGGATTAGGGTTTAAGGTTTTAAGGGAGTTAGGGTTAATTGTTTTGATTCTAAAGTTGAATTAGGGTTTTAGAATTTTAGAATTAGGGTTTCGGAGAATACATTAGATTTTAGAATTTGAAAATCAATTGATAATTTTATGAAACTTTATGAAAATAAACAAAATGATTTAAGGTTTATAGAAATAGAAAAGATATTTTTTGGGTTTTTAGAAAGAAACAGATTCAATTTAGGGCTTTGAAAAGAAACAAATTCAAATTAGGGTTTTGAGATTTTGAAGAAATAAAAAATAACAATTTTAAGATTTTTGGAATACAAATAAACGAATTAAGGTTTTTAAGCTTTAGAACAGGTAAATTAAGGTTCTAGGGTTTTTAAAATCAAAACATGCTACTGTAAATTTATAAAACAAATAAAGAAATTCATACATTTGTTTGTTGGTTCCACCAAAAATCACTTCTTGGATGAACAAGAACAAAGACAAGCTTTGCTGCCTTTGATGGGTTGAATTGCTTGTTTGCTCTCTCAATAAAGTCCAATTGATTCAAGATTTTCCTCCTCAATTTCGGTCTCAATTTTTCCTGCCAATTTATGTTCCAATTTCTCCTCTCAATTTTTCGATCCTTTTTGTGTTGTTTTTGGTCTTATTTATAGAAGATTTTTTTTATTAATTCTAGTTATTCACGGAATATAACATTAATTAAGAAAAGAAAACCGAAAAGTAATTGTATCAGGTTTCGAAAAAATTTGCGTCGGAAAATTTCTCTGGCGAAAAGAAAACTGCTGTGGAAAAATTATGCTGGCGGAAAAATTTCGCTGGCGAAAAAAACTGCTGCAGCTGGCTGCGGCAACGGGTAAAAATTGGCCTACGGGCCATTTCGCCCGCAGGAAATTCTTGCAGACGAAATGGCCCTGGCCATTTCGCCGCAACCCTTTTCGGCGATGAAATTTTTTTATTTGTTTATTATTATTTTTTATTTTATAAAAATTAAATACTAAAGCAAATATTATTTAATTAAGATAACAAAAATTATTTTGGACTAATTAAAATATATTGGGCAGCACAAAAATTTTTTTGGACTAATTAAAATATATTGGACCGGACTGGATCAAAAATTAAGGGTCTACAGTTTGTCCCCTGCTTAAATGATCTGAGACTTTAGTGAAAGAGAGTGAAAAGCAATAAGACTTAATTTTTGAGATGGTTGAGGTTTTGGGTTCTGGACCCGGTTCGAGTTTTGGACTCAAGGATAATTTTAGGTTTTGGACCTAAGCATAATTTTAGGTTCTGGACCTAAGAAAAATTTGGGTTCTGGACACGAGCTAATTTCTGGACTTAGAAGGGATTCTAGGTTTTGGACCTAAGGAAAATTTGGGTTCTGGACCCGAACTAAGTTCTGGACTTAGAAGAGATTCTAGGTTCTGGACCTAAGGAAATTTTGGATTCTGGAGCCGAGCTAAGTTCTGGACTTAGAAGAGATTCTAGGTTCTAGAACTAAAGAAATTTTTGGTTCTGGACCCGAGCAAAGTTCTAGATTTAGAAAAGATTCTAGGTTCTGGACCTAAGAAAATTTTGGGTTCTAGACCCGAGCTAAGTTCTGGATTTAGAAAAGATTCTAGGTTCTGGACCTAAGGGTAATTTGGGTTCTGGACCTGATATTGAATTTAATTTGGGTGCTTGGAACCGAGGCTGAGTTTGACTGACCTTTTATCATTTGAGAAGTCTGACTGCTCCGGTTATTCTATGCATTGTGTTTTTTCACCCTCAAAATGGATCTTCATCCTTTGAGATCGGGTCTTCATCGTTTGAGATCGCGTCTTCACCCTTGAAAATGGATCTTCGTCCTTTGAGATCGGGTCTTCACCCTTGAAATATGGATCTTTATTCATTGAGATCGGGTCTTCACCCTTGAAAATGGATCTTCAACCTTTGAGATCGGGTCTTCACCCTTGAAAATGGAACTTCATCTTTTGAGATCGGGTCTTCACCCTTGAAATATGGATCTTCATCCCTTGAGATTGGGTCTTCACCCTTGAAAATGGATCTTCATCTTTTGAGATCGGGTCTTCACCCTTGAAATATGGATCTTTATCCATTGAGATCAGGTCTTCACCCTTGAAAATGGATCTTCATCCTTTGAGATCGGGTCTTCACCCTTGAAAATGGATCTTCATCCTTTGAGATCGGGTCTTCACCCTTGAAAATATGGATCTTTATCCATTGAAAATCAGGTCTTTACCCTTAAAACATGGATCATTATTCATTAGAGATTGGGTCTTTACCCTTGAAAATGGATCTTCATCCTTTGAGACTTCAGGTCTTCACCCTTTAAAATTGGATCTTCATCCTTTGGACTTTGGGTCTTTACCCTTGCTTCAGCTCTGATCTTTTTTCTTTTGCATCTTCATTCTTTTGAGAGTTCTAATGTTACTTTCTTTTGTTCTTCCTTTTTGCAAAAATTCAGCTATTTTTAATTGGACCTTGTATCCTCTCCTTGCCTCCTGCGTGGCGAAATATTTTCAAGTGAGTTTGAAAATATTTGGTATATAAACTTAAAAAATTGAAAAAGGAGAAACTTTGCCCCCTATGTAGGCTCAAACCAAAGATTTTTTCCATGCAAGCTTTGATTGATGTTTTTGCCGTCTAGTTCTTCGCACAAGCACGTATTTCTTCTCTTTGCAAAACGACTGGAGCTTCCACAAGTGAATAGGCTTTCCGTGTCCTCTTGATTCAATATCTTCTTTTGATTCTTTACTTTGCAGGGTGTTTGTTGTTCATTTTGACAAGGAATAGACAACACAAGACAAGAAGGTGCGATGTGATATGCTCATGTATGCATAATATGCATGAATAATACTTATAGTCATTCCATCGACTCACAGTCCGAGGTGATCAGCAGAAGTGTTCTTATTGGTTTCGTTTTGATGCTTGTTCAAGTCTTGCATTGGAATGATTGAAAGCTTTTGCATTTGTGGCTTTTATCTTCAAGATGTTGAAAACATGAGTGGTGGAGACCCTAAGCAGCAGAGTCAAGGATGCATCCATTTCAAACTATATTTCGGCATGTCGGTTGGTAGTTTCTTCATAACTTTGCCAATAATAATTTCCTTTGCCCAATGTGTCCTTTAGAGGTTCAACATACTTCCCTTAACTTGAAGGCTTTTTATGACAAAACACTTTTTTTTTATTTTGATTTTGAAATCAAATGTTGGCTTTGCCAAATTAATGTCAATGTACCTCAGGACTTGATTTTTCAAATTAACATATCTATAACATGACAACCCTAGTTACCGTACAAAACTCGGGAATCATTTCTATTTAAGCAAGAATTGTTGTACTTCAGATAGGCACGTACACATTACTTGGCCAAAGGTCTCATTTGAGTTTAAATATTGTCTATCTCATATGCATGCTTATCCAAACTATCTCGACTAATAGACTTTACCTACCAAGAGAGATCAACAGGTCTTTGATAGGCTTGAAATGGGGTCTATGAGGGACATGGGTTAAATGAAGGCCATTTTGAGATTGGAGCTGGTGAAACACAACGGACAAACCCTCACACTATAAATTTCTTGTTTGAATTTTAGACAGCTTAGAGGCAATCTTGCTAGACTCCAAATTCCTTCTATCTTCTTGGCATTAATCCGGATCTTGATTAGGATAGTTTTTGCCCTTGCAAAAAGTTTGGTTCCCAAATTCATTTCTTTTCCTCTTCTCCCTTTTCTTTCCTTTTATTTTTCTTATTCTTCTATTTATTTGAGCATTTTATCATTTTGTCCTTTTTCCTTGTAGGACTGTCAAGTACAGAATTTTCAAGAACTGAATAGTCTTTCTCCCTTTTCTTTGATTTTTATTGAATCTTTGGTTGGGTTGGATCAATTCAAGTCAAAATGTCCTTATGAAGCAAATGGAAGCCTTTTGCTGCTTTAGGTAAAAGAGAACTCAGTTGGCTTTTTGAACCGCTTTTTTAAGCTTTATTTTTCTTCTTTTTTTTCCTTGTTGTTTTGTTTTTTCTCTTTTTCTTTTCTTCTTTTTTTCTCTTTTTTTTTCTTTTCTTTTCCTTATTTTTTCCTCTCTCTCTCTTTTTTTTTTTTTTTTGGTTCTAGCTCAAACAGAGTTGTCTTGTCTGTACCAACTTGGGCTTCCAATAATGGATGAGTGGAGTGACATAAATCTTCTTTAACAGGAATAAATCATTTGTTACTCCGATGTTGTCTTGATATATTGGAGATATTAGAAAAACTTCAACTACCCTTATGGTCTTAAAAACATCAACTACTCTTATGGTCTTGAGAACTTCAACCATCTTTATTGTCTTGTGAACTTCACCTATCCTCATGATCTTGATTAATCATTACTTTCTTTGATCTTCTCGCCTATTCATCTTAGTGATCATAAGACTTGTCAAAAGTATCACAACAGCTCAGGGTAGGTTGTTGGGGTTATATGCCAATGAAAAGAAAACTAAAACCTTATGGAGGCTCAAAGGAACAAGTACGGATTGATATTTAATAGGGTGGATACTAGTTGTTGGCTAACCAAACAATGCCTAGATCATCTCTCCCTTAAATAAGCAGAGTTCAATTTCACCTCGAAAGTTTATCAAAGCATGTTCTAAGACTAACTAGGACCTAGACAAAGGTAATTATGCAGGAGCCCTCTCTAAGTAAGCATACACAACTCAATGCTATAGAGCAATTCCCTCACCTAGTAAAGTCATTCGAGTCATGATGCATAAATATATTAATTCATGAATTATCAAGCTAGATTCCTCATCGGTTGAACACCAAAATGAACAAAGACGAACAAAATTTTTGGTAAAAGTAATTTATTCAAACAAATTTAAATTTGAAAAACACGATAGTTTTAATTAAATATTAAAGAAAGTAAAATTGAAAAGCAACATTCAAGCTAAGGAAAGTTTGTTGAGTTTAAGCTTCTTTTCCTTTCATATCTTCAATATTTCCATCTTGAAAAGAGGATAAAACAAAATCTTCTTCCAATTCTTTTCCCACCATGAATGTTGCCGGTGAAGGTACTCTTCGAAACTTAGGCAAAGGACTGTTCTTGGTATTGGGCTTGTCCGGCTCCGGTAGCTTACCACTATCAATTAGATCTTGGATCTCATGCTTCAATCGGGTACATCTATTAGTCTCATGTCCTTGAGTCTGATGAAATTGACAAAAAGCCTTAGTATCAAATTTTTGGGGTAATGGACTAGGCAAAGGTCGAGGAGCTAATAGTTGTAACAACCCTTTCTTTTGTAGCTTGTTGAAGACCCAAGACAAAGGCTTCCCCAGATCTAAAAATTGCCTTCTATTTGCTTGACCAGTTGTATTGACATCAACTTCTTTTTGCGTGCTTTGATTTCCAGACTGGTAATTCCCTTTCTCATTCCTTCTTATTGAAAAGTGATTCTTCTCCCTTTCCCACTCTTCAATTTGTAGACCATCTTGAAGAAGATCTTTGAAATCCCTTATACGGGTGTGAGACATCCTTTCACAGAGATTGGGCAGGACGCCTCTCATGATCATCCTTATTTGATCAAATTCATCAGGCCTTTTCATGAGCAAAGCGGCCTTGTTTCTCCATCTCTTCACATAGCCCATAAAATTCTCATTTGGCCTTTGCCTAATGGACTCAACTTCTATTAAGGTAACTTCCATCTCGATATTATATCCATATTGTTGGATGAAGGCTTTGTAAAGCAGATCCCAACTCTTTTGTGTTCCATCATCTAAGGTATTGAACCAATGTTAGACAACAGGATCCAATGAGAGTATGAAGTAGCTTAGAGTTTGAGCCTTAGTAGCTCGGATAGACTGCATAGCAGTGATTTACTGCTTCACATGGAGATGAGGATTTTTGGTTCCATCAAACTTTGCGAAAGACGACATCTTGAACTTGTGCGGGACTTCTTCATCTAGCTCAAATAATTTGTCAACTTCGGACATTTCCTCGGTTTTCAGTTTCTTCTCAAATTTCTTTTCTAAATCACCAATCATCTTTTCAACATCGGATGTCTCAGTCTTTTCAATCGTTGCCTTCTCAACAACCTTTGGCTCCTTTTTGTCTTGAAGATCTTGGTAGTATTGAGCCTAATCATCATCATCAATGATCACCTTTTCATCATCAAAAACCACTTCACCAACTTTAGTCTTCCCTTTGTCCTTATGCTTCTTAGTGCTAGCAGATGCCTCGACATGATTTTCTAAGATTGCAGTCAATTAGTTCTTCATGGTCTCAGCTAGGACCTCTTTTATTTCTTCCATTTTGGAATTGAGGCTTCATCCACCATTCTTTGAATTTGTTCTGGCTCCATTGCTTTTGGTGAGCAAGTGATTGAGTCGTTGCTAGATACTTCATCTCCAGCGTAGGTCAAATTGTTGTAAGCTTTTGAACTATCATAATCCAGGGTTGTGAGCCAGAGAGGATCAATGATATGAGATGCAAATGTATGCATGTATGCATAAACAATAGACAAACAAGGATAAATAGGACATTCCTTCCAATCTTATAACATCCACACACGAATGGCGAGTCTCTTTTCCTAGGTATATGGTTAACAAAATAACAACATGGGGTACATTATATTTTCGAAAATGGAAATCCATTCATAGTAATTCCCATTAATTTGGTTTTAATCCATTCAACCAACTAAAGTAGCTATATTGGATTAAAACAAAATTAAGAGGTTTTGTTATAAATAGATTTCTCACTTTAAAAAGGTAACTAATGATTCATGCCAAAAACAAACCCATGGCTAATTTAATCTTAGTATAAACTGGGCTCACAATTGATTTTTGGTATTTCATAATTGACCTAAATATTTTTGAAAGCTGTTTGTAAGAAAAGGTTGAACGAAAATAATTTTGTTTTAAGCCCATTGTAAAAATATTTTAGAAAAGATGGATTTTGGGATTAGTATTTGGGCCATGAGCAAAATATTTGTTTTGTAAAAGACCACCTTGAAAAGTTTTGAAAATAGCTTTGGTCTTTTGGATTTTAAAGAAAAATTTATTTTGAGCTTACAATAAATTTAGGTCATATTAGAAAAAGAACAAACCAAATAAGCCATGATTTAAGCCAAGATAAATTAACCATAGTCAAAACAACATGCATTTGGGGTAAAACCTAAGGAAAGTAACTAGGCCAATTACATGAGCTTTAGTCTTTGGGTAAAAAGGATTAGGTTCCCATAGCAAGTATATACCAAATGGTACGAGGCTATGAGTGGTTATGCCATACTCAATCTCCATACCTTGAGTGAAAGTATGGTATCCCTTACATAATATAACACGGGTAACACGGGCGTCCTAACTCACGCACACGATGCAATCAAATATGATGCAATGGATAATATCATTATAAGAAAGAATAGAATAATATAAAGACCAACAGAATCAACTTCTCTTATCCCCAGCGGAGTCGCTACTGTGAGCGGGGATTTTTTCCCCCACTCCCGGTGGAATAGTTCTTGCGACTTCGGCACTGTTTAGGCTCGGGGCCTTAGAGAACACAAACCTAAGTTTGAAGAAAATGTAGTCGCCACCCGGATCGGTCGGGAAAAAGAAAGGGGTGGATGACTAGATTCCTAAGGAATCCCCAACCCCCTAATGGGTTCAGAAAGTTGGGTACGTGTGGGGAATGTGAGAAATGGCCCAGCACCCCCACAACGCCCGGTTCATTGGAACCGGCCTCCTTTAGAGGTCTTAATATTATAAAATTATTAAATATAACAACATTATCCATACTACACACAATAATTAAAATAAAGCATTGATATATTGAAAATCAAAACAATGTCCGAGCAAAACAAATAAATGGACATCCATCCGAAGATGGAAACATGCCCTTACATAATCCATGCCTAAATAGGACACCCACCGAAAGGTAGAAACATGTCCTTTACATTGGTTCTAAAATAGAAAATCAATTTAAATTACATGATATTTAACTAATGAGATACCCACTAAGTGGAAACATACCTCTTGCAACATTTGGAAATCTAAATAAATCGATAAAAGTAAATAACCATTCATCATAAATAAATCATTCATCAAAGATATCAATCAAAATATAAAATTAACATCCATCCATGATAAACTAAATAAACCAAGCATTAAACTTAAATAAATTAAAACACATAAAGTAAATCAAAGCATAATCAAATATAAAATTGAACAAAGTAAATAAAGATTCAAATTAGGGCTACTGTTTCTATTTAAGATTCTTTATTTAATGTCTTTAGGGTTTTGAAATTTATTTGTTTAGGCTACTGTTAGTTTTTAAAGGAATTAAAATTGATTAAGGTTTTATGTTTTAAAAGGTTGATAAAGTTCTTTGATTAACCAAATTAGGGTTTGAGATGTAAAATCATGAAATTAGGGTTTAGACACTTTAAAAGTTTTAGATTTATGATTTATGGTTACTGGATCATGGTTTTTAGGCTTACTTGATTTGAATTTTAATATTTATGTTTATAAGGTTTTAAGGTTTAAAGGATTAGGGTTTAGAAAAATTAGGGTTTAAGGTTTTAAGGGAGTTAGGGTTTACTTTTTTGATTCTAAAGTTGAATTAGGGTTTTAGAATTTTAGAATTAGGGTTTCGGAGAATACATTAGATTTTAGAATTTGAAAATCAATTGATAATTTTATGAAACTTTATGAAAATAAACAAAACGATTTAAGGTTTATAGAAATAGAAAAGATATTTTTTGGGTTTTTAGAAAGAAACAGATTCAATTTAAGGCTTTGAAAGGAAACAAATTCAAATTAGGGTTTGAAGAAACAAAAATAACAATTTTAAGATTTTTGGAAAATAAAAAAATGAATTAAGGTTTTTAAGCTTTAGAACAGGTAAATTAAGGTTCTAGGGTTTTTAAAATCAAAACAAGCTACTGTAAATTGATAAAACAAATAAAGAAATTCATACATTCGTTTGTTGGTTCCACAAAAAATCACTTCTTGGATGAACAAGAACAAAGACAAGCTTTGCTGCCTTTGATGGGTTGAATTGCTTGTTTGCTCTCTCAATAAAGTCCAATTGATTCAAGATTTTCCTCCTCAATTTCGGTCTCAATTTTTCCTCCCAATTTATGTTCCAATTTCTCCTCTCAATTTTCCGATCCTTTTTGTGTTGTTTTTTGTCTTATTTATAGAAGAATTTTTTTTATTAATTCTAGTTATTCACGGAATATGATATTAATTAAGAAAAGAAAACGAAACCTAATTGTATTAGGTTTCAGAAAAATTTGCATCGGTAAATTTTGTTGGCGAAAAAAAACTGTTGCGGAAAAAATGCGCTGGCGAAAAAAACTGCAAAATTGGCCTGCGGGCCATTTTGCCCGCAGAAATAATCTGCGCAACCCTTTTAGGTGATGAAATTTTTCGTCGCCGATTTTTTTATTTTTTTATTATTTTTTATTTTATAAAAATTAAATACTAAAGCAAATATTATTTAATTAAGATAACAAAAATTATTTTAGACTAATTAAAATATATTGAACAACACAAAAATTATTTCGGACTAATTAAAATATATTGGACAGGACTAGGTCAAAAATTAAGGGTCTACACTACCACCACCCGCTTAGTGATGTATAAATATTGTATCAATTATATAAATATTGTACAATAATGAAAAATACAAATTTCATCTTTACTGTAATTTTTTTTTTACTTTTTTTTTATGTTTTTATTACTGCGCCACAATTATTATACTTTTTTATATCACATCATAAATAGTGCATCACAATTTCCTTTTCACAGCCGCACTATTTGCTAAAACCAAATGCAACACGGTAAAGGATTTCGTCGCTAATTCTTTTCCTCATGCCATACTGTCTCACTCTTTCCCATCACCTTTTCCTTATCACTTTCGGAAAAGTTTATTTCCTCTATATAAATCAACTTTTGCGCCATATTTCATACAAAAGCCAAAATACTTTCCATTTTAAAGTAAAAACTCCTTTAACAATTTTAATTTTTCTTCATTCGTCCACCATGACCGAACTTCATTTAAAGAAGATAAAAATTTTGTTTAAGAGTATGGATGCCATTCACTGGAAGCAAATTTCATGGTCAAAACTTGATGTTTTAAAATGTCTTCAAAATGTTAAATTAGACCACTCCTTTTTACATGCCATGGCTTCCTTTTGGAATATGGATTCTAGGGCATTTAAAATTAATGGCTTTGAAATATGTCCATTGATTGAAGAATTTGAGGCCATCCTTGGATATCCAAATAATCAACAAATGGCGTTACCCATATTGATTTCCAAAACTCAATAGAAGATGCAGACGTTATTTCAAATTCCAAAACCCGAAGTTCTTTAGTTGATGAAAGGTGAAAAAATTCTACTTGCTCCCTTGATTGATTTTTGTCTCTCTCATTTGGCTCCTACTAAGGCATGGGGACACATGCTTTGTCTTTGCTTACTCGGCCAATTCCTGCTTGTCTCTTTTGACGGCGATATTGATCCACGAGTATTGGATATTATGGACCAAATGGAAGGAGGCTTGTCGCCGGTATCTGTGATCTTAGCATAGACTTTAGTTTGATTAGACCAGCTTAAATCAGGATTGACAAAGAGACTGACTGGGAGTCCATTGCTGCTTCAGGTAATTACCTAAACTGCCCTTTCAGGTTTTCAAGCTAGGTTTTCTCTTTTTCTTTCTTTCTTTCCTTTATTGCTCTAAATTTTGCCTAGTCCGCCTATGTGGGCTTTCGGAACTAGCGAGCTGTCCTAATTTTTGCCTAAGCTGCCCTTGTGGGTTTTCAACTTAGCGAACCTCTTTTTTATTATATTTCTTTTATTGCTCTAATTTTTGTCTAGTCCGCCCATGTGGGTTTTCGAAACTAGTGAGATGTCCTAATTTTTGCCTAAGTTGCCCTTGTAGGTTTTCAACTTAGCGAACTTTTTTTTTAATTTAATTCTTTCTTCACAGATTTGGCTTTAGGAGCATCTTTGTTTGCTTGATACTCCATCCATGGACTTGTTAGTGTATGTGCCCTAGGCCATTTATTTGGATCTTTATGTTATACATTCATTATTAATAAATGAGGTTTTATTATCATTATTGTTTGTTTGCATGTTACTCAATTTTGATATTTGTCCCTGGTTTATTATTGTTATAGAGACAAAAAAAAATTCTTAACCAGTATGAACATTGATTTGATAATCATCAGATGGTTATGTTTATAGTGATACAAATCAATTTTATAGATACTTGTTAGAGAACAATGTATTGGATAGACCCATCATGAGATTACTACATGGGTTAGTGTCATAAGTAAATCTCATGATAGTTATGTATTAATTCTTTGACTTGAGATTGTCATAGTTTCCAATATAAGGACTATTATATTTTGACATGATCAAACATTATCCGTAACTGGATAGTAATAAAGGTTATAATCGTATATGATAGAAATTATGTAGAGGATAATGAACAATCAAGATAGAATTTGTCCCTCTCTTTGAGAGAGATATCTTTTGGGCCCCTCGATAAGTGAGACTGTGAAATGCATGGCCGTGCTCAAATGAATTGATAGTGTGATCAATTTCATTTGTTTTTATCAGTCTACTTGGAGATCGAGTAATCATAAGTTTGGACAATATAAGTATGACAATGACCATGACTTATGTTCAAGCTAGATATCGTGTGACAAAGGGATTAATGCATGTACTATTATTAGGCAAATTGGACATTCCTTATATTAATTGGGTAGTTGTAACGCCTTGCTAGAGGCCAATTACGACTTGTTGGTTTAATAGAAATTAAATTGACTGCCAATTAATATGGGCCTATCGGGTCACACACAAGAATGCGCTTTGGGCTGGATATAATATTAATAATATTAATATTAGATATTAATATTTATTATTATTATTATTATTATTTTCATTTTTTTATATTATTAGATAATATATTCAGAATCCTTATTAGATTTGGATTCTAAATTTGACTTACCTTATCCAATTTCAAATTGGATTCTGGAGTGATTATATTCACTCCAGACGTTAAGTCATCTTAGAGGTAACATTAGAAAACGAAAGAGAACGAAAGGAACCCTAATACGTTTTAGAGAAAACATTTTTCTAGCCTTCACCGTTGCAGAGAGCTAGCACTCCAGATGGTAGCATTCGTGTGGATATGCGATAGAGGGTGTTTCGCGATCGAGGCATCTCTTCCAAACTGTGATTTCGAATCATCAACAGGTTAGTTCTTTGAACACTTTCATCAAATTAAACGAATAGCATGGATCCTGGTGGGAAATCAGAGATCAAAAATTTTTTCACTGCGCGTTTTTGGTTTGCAGTGATCTCGTTGATTTCCTAACAGTGGTATCAGAGCCAGTTGTTGTCTTCGTTTAAGTCGAAAATGCCATGTTGATATGATTACATGAGATATATTGATTTCGTATGGCATGTTAACTATAAAACCCTAATTCATTTTTCATATGATGAGAAAGGATTGCTTTTTTTGGTTTTGTTTCTGTAAAACCCTAATTCTTTTTTCATATGATGAGAAAGGATTGGTGTTTTTAATTTCATTTTCATGAGATGATCACGTATATATGATTGGTTGATTAAAATGATTTTCATATGATGAAAATGATTAAGTTTATATGTGATATAAACATTTGGTAATGATTCTGTAATGGGTTGTACATATTCGAGATAAAACGAATTAGTATGGGTTGTAGCAGGACTGTCGTATGTTCGCGCCCTATAGTTCGTTACCGCAACATTAAGAATGTCAATATATTTGTTTCTATTTAACATGTTGGTGATGAATATGTTATGTTTGTTTGATGTCTTGGCATGGTGTATAGCATGGCCTTATGACCTATGTGATTGGTTTATTCATATCTTAATTTTGGGTAAATACGGCCTGCGTGTCATTTATTTTGTTGTAATTTATTTTACTAGTAGTTAGATTTTCTTTTATTGTAATAAATGAAGATTCAAGCTACAATGTTTGTGATGGAGATTCATACCAAGGAGAAGATGGTTCCATGGTGATGGAAGCACAAGCTCAAGTTTTGAAGATATGTAATATTGCAAGTGTTGTAATAGATAGGTTTTTCACCTAGGGTTGCCTTTATGATCTTCATTTGGTCTCTTGAAGATCATATTTAGTTTGGCCATGCTATGTCACGTTTACATATTTTGTCATTTGGTATATGATGCTTATGTGATAAATTATATATATGCATATAGGATGCTAAAATATAATGATATGTAATGCAAGACATGATAATAATTTAGTTGAACCCTCATTAATAATTTAAGTCTAAATGCCATCCACGTTTTGAACACCTATCAAAACTAAGATTGTATTAAAGTAGGTATTGCCAAAGCAATATGCTTTAAACATTCCTAGCTAAGTAGGATGAGTAATAGTGCTACTCATATGTTTTAAAATTGGTTAGACTTAATTAGGCTATCAAAATGGTTTTGGGCCTAAGGCATTAGATGGAATTCAACATGCTATGACATATGATGTCAATATTCCATAATTACTAAGAGTTACATGAGATGTAATTGGTAAAGATGTTACCTACCTAAATAACTTGATTTTAAGCGTCACGCCAAAGCTGAGTTTAGAATTAAGTGAAATACGGATCTTAGCCTACAAAAATATTTCTTTAGAGGGTTATATTTAAAGAAATATTTTTAGTATGAGTTTAAATAATTTAAACCTCATTATTAATTAAAATTTGACTTTGCAAATTTATTTTGTAGATGGCTGCTAATAACAATTCTACCTTATCACTGCAATCTATCCTTGAGAAGGAAAAACTGAAAGAATATGGGACTAATTTTGTTGACTGGTTCAGGAACCTGAGAATTGTTCTCAAACAAGAGAAAAAGTCCTACGTGCTTGATGAAGCTGTCCCTGACCCACCTCCTGCTGATGCTTCTAATGCTGCTAAGAGTAAGCATAAGAAGCATGTGGATGATTCCAATGACATAGGATGTCTTATGTTGGCTACTATGTGTCCAGGACTTCAGAAGGATCTGGAACACTTAGAGGCTTATGAGATGAGTGTGCATCTCAAACAAGCTTTCCAACAACAGGCTAGGCAAGATAGGTTTGACACCGCTGTTGCATTATTTGACTGCAAAATGTCTGAAGGTGAATCTATTAGTGCTCATGTTTTGAAGATGAAAGGCTATCTAGATCACCTTGCTAGACTTGGATATCCCATGAGTTTAGAACTCTCCACGGATTTGATCCTACATTCATTGTCTAACAGTTTCTCACAGTTTGTCATGAACTATAACATGAATGACATGGAGAAATCCATTCCTGAGATACATGGTATGCTCAAAACTGCTGAGGGGAATATCAAAAAGCCTACCCAAATATTGAATGTCAATATTAAACAAATGAAAAAGAAAGCCAAAGATACTAAAGGCAAGGGTAAGGCAAAAGGTGCTAAAGGGTCCAAGGGACAAGCTAAACCAAAACCTGAACCTAAGGCTAAAGTTCCTAAGGAAGGGACTTGTTTCCATTGCAACAAGCCTGGGCATTGGAAGAGAAATTATCAACTCTATTAGGATGAGTTAAAGAAGTTGAAGGGTAGTGCGACTACATCTTCAGGTATTTAAGTTATAGAAATTAATTTATCTATTCCTTCTTCCTGGGTATTAGATACCGGATGTGGATCTCATATTTGTACAAATATGCAGGGACTCAAAAGGAGTAGGATGCTGAAGAAGGGCGAAGTGGACCTAATTGTTGGCAATAGAGCAAGAGTTGCTGCTATAGCTATAGGAACTTATGAACTTGTTATGCCCAATGGGTTTTTGTTAATTTTGAACAATTGTTTTTTTGTTCCTACTATGAGTAGGAATCTTATTTCAGTATCTGTTTTGGATGATGAAGGTTATTCATTTTTTATTAAGAATAAGAAATGTTCTATTTTTGATAAAAATGATTTGCTTTATGGTATTGCAAATTCTTATAATGGCCTTTATATCCTTAATCTTGATGATTCTAATGGTAATGATATCTATAACATAACTTCTAAGAGAACTAAGACAAATGAGTTAAACCCTACTTATTTATGGCATTGTCGCCTTAGCCATATAAATGAGAAACGTATTTTTAAGCTCCATCAAGATGGATTATTAGATTAATTTGATTTTGCATCATTTGAAACATGTGAGTCTTGTTTGCTTGGTAAGATGACAAAGGATCCTTTTACTGGGCATAGTGAAAGAGCTAATGATTTATTGGGCTTGATACATACAGATGTATGTGGTCCTTTTAGCATTAGTGCTAGAGGAGGATTTCGATACTTCATTACTTTTACTGATGATTTCATTAGGTATGGCTATGTCTACCTAATGAAACATAAGCATGAGTCTTTTGAAATGTTTAGAACTTTTCAAAATGAAGTACAAAATCAACTTGGTAAAATAATTAAACTACTTCGATCAGATCGAGGTGGTGAATATTTGAGCCAAGAGTTTGATGATCATCTAAGGGATTGTGGAATTGTTTCACAACTGACTCCTCCAGGAACTCCACAGTGGAATGGAGTTTCTGAAAGGAGAAATCGAACTCTATTAGATATGGTTCGATCAATGATGAGTCAAGCAGATCTTCCTTTATCTTTTTGGGGTTATACCTTGGAGACAGCTGCATTCATTCTGAACCGTGTACCATCTAAGGCGGTTGAAAAGACACCATATGAGATATGGATAGGTAAGACACCTAGTTTATCTTTTCTTAAGATTTGGGGTTGTGAAGCTTATGTGAAAAGACCAGTTTCAGATAAGTTAGCTCCAAAGTCTATCAAATGTAATTTTGTGGGGTATCCTAAGGAAACTAAAGGATACTATTTCTATACTCCTTCAGAGAACAAAGTGTTTGTTGCTCGAATTAGGATCTTTTTGGAAAAGGAATTTCTTTCTAAGAGAACTAGTGGGAGTATAGTAGAACTTAAGGAAACTCAAGTACCACAAGAAATCATTGAGCCGTCTATAGAGCCTATTTCAGAACCACAAATAGTTGTGGAGTCTGAAGATGTAACACAAATCCCTCGCAGGTCTGATAGGACACGTCGTCAGCCAGAGAGATATGGATTTCTTGTGACTGATGATAGTGAAGTAATCTCATAGATCAAGATGAGCCTACTACCTATCAAGAAGCTGTGTCAGGTCCAGATTCAGACAAATGGCTTGGAGCCATGAAATCTGAGATGCAATCTATGTTTGACAACCAAGTTTGGCCTTTAATTTATCCTCTAGAGGGTATTAAGACTATTGGTTGCAAATGGGTTTTCAAGAAGAAAACTGACATGGATGGGAATGTGCAAACCTATAAAGCAAGGCTTGTTGCAAAAGGTTTCAAGCAAACTCATGGTATAGACTATGATGAAACCTTTTCACCAGTTGCTATGCTTAAGTCTGTTAGAATTCTCATTGCCATTGCAGCATACTATGATTATGAGATATGGCAAATGGATGTCAAAACCACTTTCCTTAATGGAAACTTGCTTGAGGATGTGTATATGACACAACCTGAGGGTTTTGTAAATCCTGAGAATTCTACAAAGGTTTGCAAGCTTCAAAGATCCATTTATGAATTGAAGCAAGCATCTCGAAGCTGGAATCTTTGTTTTGATGAAACAGTTAGGAACTTTGGTTTCATCAAGAATGAAGATGAACCTTGTGTTTGCAAGATGGTTAGTGGGAGTGCAGTAGTGTTTTTAGTCTTATATGTGGATGACATATTACTCATTGGGAATGATATCCCTACATTGCAAAAGGTTAAGACTTGGTTAGGGAATTCTTTCTCAATGAAAGACTTAGGTGAGGCTGCCTATATCCTTGGTATAAAGATCTATAGAGATAGATCTAGAAGGATAATTGGCCTGAGTCAAAGTACATACATAGATAAAGTGTTGAAGAGGTTCAACATGCAAGATTCCAAAAAGGGATTCTTGCCTATGTCTCATGGCATTCATCTCAGCAAGAGTCAATGTCCTATGACATCGATGAGCGAGATCGAATGAATAAGATTCCTTATGCTTCTGCTATAGGATCTATTATGTATGCCATGTTATGTTCTAGACCAGATGTCTCATATCCATTAAGCGCAACTAGTAGATTTCAAGCTGATCCTGGTGAAGGTCACTGGATAGCTGTCAAGAATATTCTTAAGTACCTTCGAAGGACTAAAGATGTATTCTTGGTTTATGGAGGTTTGGAAGATGAGCTAGTTGTAAATGGTTACACAGATGCTAGTTTCCAAACTGACATAGATGATTTTAGATCGCAGTTAGGTTTTGTATTCACATTGAATGGTGGAGCTGTTAGTTGGAAGAGTTCAAAACAAAGCACTGTGGCTGATTCTACAACAGAGGCTGAGTATATAGCAGCATCAGATGCAGCTAAGGAAGCAGTCTGGTTGAAGAAATTCATCACTGAGCTAGGAGTGGTGCCTAGCATTGCAAATCCTGTGGACATTTATTGTGACAACAATGGTGCCATAGCACAGGCAAAAGAGCCTAGATCTCATCAAAGGTCTAAGCATATACTCAGGCATTTTCACCTCATTCGAGACATTATCGACAGAGGAGATATCAAGATATGCAAAGTTGACACAAATGATAACATAGCAGATCCATTAACAAAGCCTCTCTCACGGGTCAAGCATGATCAGCACACTAGATCTATGGGTCTTAGAAATTTGTAGGCCTAGTACAAGTGGGAGATTGTTAGTGTATGTGCCCTAGGCCATTTATTTGGATCTTTATGTTATACATTCATTATTAATAAATGAGGTTTTATTATCATTATTGTTTGTTTGCATGTTACACAATTTTGATATTTTTCCCTGGTTTATTATTGTTATAGAGATAAAAAAATTCTTAACCAGTATGAACATTGATTTGATAATCATCAGATGGTTATGTGTATAGTGATACAAATCAACTTCATAGATACTTGTTAGAGAACAATGTATTGGATAGACCCATCATGAGATTACTACATGGGTTAGTGTCATAAGTAAATCTCATGATAGTTATGTATTAATTCTTTGACTTGAGATTGTCATAGTTTCCAATATAAGGACTATTATATTTTGACATGATCAAACATTATCCGTAACTGGATAGTAATAAAGGTTATGATCGTATATGATAGAAATTATGTAGAGGATAATGAACAATCAAGATAGAATTTGTCCCTCTCTTTGAGAGAGATATCTTTTGGGCCCCTCGATAAGTGAGACTGTGAAATTCATGGCCGTGCTCAAATGAATTGATTGTGTGATCAATTTCATTTATTTTTATCAGTCTACTTGGAGATCGAGTAATCATAAGTTTGGACAATATAAGTATGACGTTGACCATGACTTATGTTCAAGCTAGATATCATGTGACAAAGGGATTAATGCATGTACTATTATTAGGCAAATTGGACATTCCTTATATTAATTGGGTAGTTGTAACGCCTTGCTAGAGGCCAATTATGACTTGTTGGTTTAATAGAGATTAAATTGACTGCCAATTAATATGGGCCTATCAGGTCACACACAAGAATGCGCTTTGGGCTGGATATAATATTAATAATATTAATATTAGATATTAATATTTATTATTATTATTATTTTCATTTTTTTATATTATTAGATAATATATTCAGAATCCTTATTAGATTTGGATTCTGAATTTGACTTACCTTATCCAATTTCGAATTGGATTCTAGAGTGATTGTATTCACTCCAGACGTTAAGTCTTCTTAGAGGTAACATTAGAAAATGAAAGAGAACAAAAACAAAGGAACCCTAATACGTTTTAGAGAAAACATTTTTTCAGCCTTCGCCGTTGCAGAGAGCTAGCACTCCAGACGGTAGCATTCGTGTGGATAAGCGATAGAGGGTGTTTCGCGATCGAGGCATCTCTTCCAAACTGTGATTTCAAATCATCAACAGGTTAGTTCTTTGTACACTTTCATCGAATTAAACGAACAACATGGATCCTGGTGGGAAATCAGAGATCAAAAATTTTTTCGCTGCGTGTTTTGGTTTGCAGTGATCTCCTTGATTTCATAACAGGACTTTGCCAGATACCTGCCATTTCATCATTCAGCCAGGAAACTACTCCATCCTGCTTCTTCATATGTTGATTGGGTTGACTGGATCCATTCACGCTCTGAAGTCAATATCCGTTGGTTGGTACCTTGGTGGAAGATTTCTCGTATCACCATGTGGACATACTTGATGTATGTTCCCCTTGCTACTATTCGTCAAGGTACATGCTATAATCCTCGACATCTTGGCCGTCAATATGGAGCTGAGCTTTGTGATTCTGACTTTACTCCCGATTTAGACATGCCTTGTTTGACTGAAGCCTACTTGGATCGGCTGAGGCAAAGCTGGCCTGCACTTTACATTTATCGACTGCCATAGATTTTACATTTGTTAATTCAGAAAGTGTATTGTTAGGATGAAAAAGTAATAAAAGATGCTTCTTTTCCATTTAAAATTTGTCATCACTTTTTGCTATTGTGTTTATTTATTTCATACATATCTAGTCAAATATTTATAACAGTGCACATAGAACAATTTTCACATTAATTCTGTTTTTATTAAATTGGGGAACAACCAAACATAAAGCCAGCATACACAAGATCACTCTTGTTGCTAACTAGCCCTTTCGGGTTTTCTAATTGACAATTTTCTCTCTTTTAGCCCTAATTGTTGCCTAGCCCGCCCTTTCGGGTTTTCGGGACTAGCGAACTGCTCTAACTTTTGCCTAGGCCGCCCTTTTTGGATTTTCAACCTAGCGAGCTCTCTTTTTTTTTTATCATACATAAAACCTCTTCAACCTGTAATGTTTACTGGTTCACTAAACTCGTTATCGTCCATGTCTGATAACTTCACTGCACCTTTGTTCATGACTTGTTTCACGACATATGGCCCTTCCCAGCTAGGCCTGAACTACCCTCTTGGATCAGATACATTAGGCTTACATTGCTTCAACACCAAATCCTCGACTCTAAGTTTTCTGATTTTAACCCTTCTATTGTAGGCCCGAGCTATTTTCTTTTGATACAGTTGGTGATGATATAGCGCCTTTAACCTTCTCTCTTCTAGTAAAGCTAACTATGTGTATCTGCTCGCTACCCATTCCGTTTCAGGCAGTTCAGCTTCCAAGACTACTCTCAGTTACTTGATTTCTATTTAAATTAATAACACTACTTCCATCCCGTAAACCAAAGAGAATGGTGTCATTCCAGTAGGCATTCGCACACTTGTCCTATATCCCTATAAAGCAAAGGGAAGCATCTCTGACCAATCCCTGTAAGTCTTGGTCATCTTGGACAGAATTTGCTTAATTATCTTATTTTTTGCTTTTACCGCACCATTAGCCTTTGATCTATAAGGGGAGGATCGATGATGATGGATTTGATACTTCGAGAATAAATCCTTAACTACTCCTTGAAACTGTACCCCATTATTTGATATCACACTGTGCGGGACTCCGTATCTGCAAATGAGGTTCTTTTCAATAAATCTAGCCATTTGACTTGCACCCAGTTTGTTGAAGATTTAGCTTCGACCCATTTTGAAAAATAATCTACTGCTACTACAATGAAACGGTGACCGTTTGAAGTCGTCGGATGTATCTCTCCTATAATGTCGATACCCCAGGTGGCAAATGGCTAGGGTGAAGACATAGAATGCAATTCTTCAGGAGGCATGTGATTCAAGTTACCATACATCTGACATTGTTGGCACTTCTTTACAAACTCAATACAATCTTTCTCCATGGTCAACCAGTAGTAACCTTGTCGAATAATCTATTTAACTAGAGCCAAACCACTCATGTGCAGACCGCAACTTCCCGCATGTATTTCTGACATGATACGCTCCACTTCAGGCTTTCTTAAACATCTCAAATGCACCCCATTAGGCCATCTTCGATATAATTCTCCATGGAATGTGATGTATTGCAATGACCACCACCTTATGGCTCTTCTCTCTTTCTTTGTTGCCCCCGGTGGGTATTCTCTTTCTTCCAAAAATTGCCTTATAGTATCATACGACGCATCATGGTCTGTATCAATTTCCATGATTGTCTCATATTCATATCAAGGAGTTGATGAACTAGTCAAGATCAGAGGCTTAAGGAATAAGCTGACATGGTTTTCCCATACCGAAGCCAATGTGGCTAGGGCATCAGCCATCTGATTTCTTCTCTTGATAGGTGTTAAACCTACACTCCTTAAAGTTCTTCTTCAACATGGTCAAGTAATGGTGGTATGGTTTTAATTTTTCTTCTTTCAACTCCCACTCTCCATTTAGTAGGGATACTACTAGCAATGAATCGCCATAAACTTCCTCCTTATCCACCTTCATAATCATTAGGGTTTCCAAACCGAAAATACAAGCTTCGTACTCCACCATATTATTGGTTGCTCTAAATTTCAACTTTTTGGCTAAAGGGATAAGTTCCCCTTTTGGCGATTCTAGTACAACTCCCAAACCTGCTCCTTTCCTGTTTACTGCTCCATCAAAATACATTTTCCACCCTTGTACTTCAATTGCTCTAAATGTTCATCCAAAAATTCCAAGATTACCTCTTTGCTATTTGGTAATGGTTGTTGGGCTAGGAATTCTGCCACCGCTCTACCTTTGATTGTTTTCCTGGTTACATACTCAATCTCAAATTCTTCTAATATTATCAACCATCGACCATATTTCCCAATCAAAGAGGGTGTCTCTCTTAAGTACTTCATTGGATCCAACCTGAAAATTGCTTGCACACTATACGATTGAAAGTAATGCCGCAACTTCTTAGAAGACCAAACCATGGCCATACAGGTCTTTTCAATGATATTATACTTAATTTCATAAGGTAGGAGCTTTCTACTCAAATAGTAAACTGCATGCTCAATCCCTGACTCATCTGCTTGGGCTAGCATGGCTCCTATTGATTCTTCTTCTATTGCTAAATATAGTAATAGAGGTTTACCGGGTTTAGGTGGTTTTAAAATAGGTGGATTCAACAAATACTCTTTTATTCGCTTAAAGGCCTTTTGGCATTCTTCATTCCATATGACCGGCTGATTCTTTTTAAGCAATTTGAAGATAGGCTCACAAATTGTTATGAGTTTTGCTATGAATCTGCTAATGTATTTTAATTTACCAATAAATCCCTGAACTTCTCTCTCCGTCTTAGGGGCTGGCATATCCCTGATTGCTTTAACCTTGTCAGGCTCAATCTCAATGCCTTTCAGACCAATCACATGTCCTAATAACTTACCTGAGGTAACACCAAACACACACTTCTTCGGGTTTAATCTTAGCTTATATTTCAAAGCTCTATCGAAAAATAATTCCAAGTTTTGGAAGTGTTGTTCTCTTGTATCCAATTTAACCATCATATCATCAACATATACTTTAACTTCTTTGTGCATCATGTCATGAAATAGTGTGGTGGCCATCCTTTGGTAGGTTACTCCAGCATTCTTTAAGCCGAATGGCATCACCCTATAACAAAATATACCCCATGTAGTAATGAAAGCAGTTTTGGCTTTATCCTCTTGGGCCATTAACACTTGATTGTATCCAAAAAATCCATCTACAAACGAGTGTAGCACACTAGAGGCTGGACTGTCAATGAGGACATCTATATGGGGTAAAGGAAAATCATCCTTAGGGGAAGCCTTGTTCAAATCTCTATAGTCTACACAGACCCTTATTCTTCCATCTTTCTTTGGCACGGGTACTATGTTGGCTAACCAATCTGGATATTCTATCACTTCAAGGAACTTCACTTTTGTTTGCTTAGTGACCTCTTCTTTAACCAATTTAGCCCACTCGGGTCTTAATCATCTAAGCTTTTATTTGACAGGTTTCCTGTGAGTGTAAGTAGGAATATGATGCTCGGCTATGTCTCGATCTATTCCAGGCATATCTTCATAAGACCAAGCAAACACTTCTTCATATTTTTTGAATTTTTTTTAAATCTCTCTCTCTCATGAGGAGTAAGGTCGGATGCTATGCTAATGTTTTTAGGATTTTCGGTTGTTCCCAAATCGGCTTTCAGGATAGCTTCATTCTTCTCTTTTGGATTAGATTCTTTGTTGGCTGACAAGATGAGCTCTTTCTTCACTTGGTCAACTAGCTCGGTCAGATCTGCAAAAATTTCAAAACCTGGGATTAACTTACCCATGAACATGATCGGCTCAGGCTTTCCTTTGAGTGGTCCCATATCTGGAGCTTTGACAAAGATTTCTTAAAGTGGTGGGAAGCTCATCTTCTCACTCTTCTTTGGCTGGACATCGTTGTTTTCATCATATCCCAACCCTTTCTTGGAAGTTTGAGTTCTAAAGTCTGGCAGCTTTGCCAAACCGGCCTTACCCTTTCCAAGACTAGCTCTGAGAAGGTAGTTCATGTTCTTCATCATATTCAAGACTTTGGAATCCACTACTTCATCATCAGAAATCATGGCTACTTGGAAACCATTGAGAGTCCTCTCAATCATTAGAGCATTAACAATCTCATTATCTTCAGCTTCAATGACCACTATCTTATCTCCATTGGGGAACTTGATCTTTTGTTGAAGGGTGGAAGGAACTCCACCAAGAGGATAAAAACCATGGTCGCCCCAAGAGTAAAGCGAAGGTAACCAGTATGTCTAAAACCACAAATTCAACAATAGATTCAATTGGACCAACCTTGACAGCAGCTTTGAAAGTCCCTTCGGCATGTATCTTAGTGTTGTCATAAGCCCGAATTGTTACCTCGGTCGGGTTTAGATCTCTTGTTGACATGGCTTGCTTTGGCAATATCTTAAGTGGACAAACATTTATGGCGGACCCATCATCGACCATTACACATGGAGTCCTCTTCCCTTTGACTTCTATCTTGATAAAGAGAGGGCAGATGTGGTCTCTCCCCTCCTCCGGTAAATCTGCATCTGAAAAAGAAACCGCTCCCATATTAACTTCGCTCTTCTCTTGAACCTCTTCACACTTCATTACCCCTCCAATTTTTATGAAGTTGATCAGCTCCTCCGGTGTCATGGAGGTAGAAATTGGCATGTTAGCCAAGGCTTTGGCCATAGTTTCTCGGTGCTTTTTAGAAGTAGCTAATAAATCCCTAATGCTAACACTTGATTGGGTTCTTTTCAATTGCTTGAGCACAACATCATCTTCTTCTTCTTTATTTCCTACTTCAACTTCCTTTCCCTTATTAGTTTCTACCTCCTTAGGTGGTGGCCTTGCATAAGGCTTACCAGATCTAGTGTTCATTACCTCATCTTCTTCGGGCTCGGACCAAGTGCACTCCTCCTTCTTGGATACAAGATCATCATCACAATCGCTTGAATCCCAAAACCCATTGACAACACAAATTGTTACTTCTTCACCCATCATAGCTTGTTTAATTTTGACAAATGCCTCTTCTTCTTTGGTTGCTTTTCCACCCACATCTTGAAAAGAAGACATGACAAAATCTTCATGCAAACCCCCTCCAATCATGAAGGTTGCCGGTGGTGGTACCCTATTGAACTTTGGTAATGGGTGGTCTTTGGTGCTTGGATTGTTGGGCTCGGGTAGCTTCCCATTATCAATTAGATTTTGGATCTCATGTCTCAACCTCACACATCTATCTGTGTCATGCCCTTGCATTTGGTGAAATTGACAAAATGCTTTAGTGTCAAAATTAGGTGGGAGAGGGTCAGACAAAGGACAAGGATTTAAGGGTTGTAGCAATCCCTTCTTTGAAGCTTACTGAGAACCCAAGACATCGATTTCCCCAATTCTGCAAATTGTCTCCTTGTTCCTTGGTTAGTAGCATTGACACCGACTGCCTTTTGCATGCTTTGGCTACCAGATTGATAGTTTCCTTTCTCGTTCCTTCTTGTTGAAAAATGGTTCTTCTCTCTCTCCCATTCTTCAATTTGCAAACCCACTTGGAGAAGGTCTTTGAAATCATGGATGAGTGTATGAGACATCCTTTCACATAGACTAGGCAACACCCCTCTCATAATCATCCTTATTTCATTGGATTCATCGGGCCTCTTCTTGAGCAAAGCGGCCTTGTTTCTCCATCTCTTCACATAATCTACAAAATTCTCATTTGGCCTTTGCCTAATGGACTCCACTTCCTTGAAGGTAACTTCCATCTCAACATTGTACCCATATTGTTGGATGAAGGCTTTGTAAAGCATATCCCAACTCTTTTGTGTTCCATCATCTAAGGTATTGAACCAATTTTGGACAACAGGATCCAATGAGAGCATGAAGTACCTTAGAGCTTGAGCCTTAGTAGCTCGGGCAGACTACATGGCAGTGAAATACTGCTTCACATGGAGATGAGGATTTCCGGTTCCATCAAACTTAGAGAATGATGGCATCTTGAACTTGTACGGGACTTCTTCATCTAGCTCAAATAATTTGTCAACTTCGGACATTTCCTCGGTTTTCAATTTCTTCTCAAATTTCTTTTCTAAATCAGCAATCATCTTTTCAACATCAAAAGTTTCGGTCTTCTCCATAGTTGATCTTTCAACAATCTTTGGTTCTTTCTTCTTCTCTTGAGCATCTTGGTAGTATTGAGCCCAATCATCATCATCATAAATGATCACTTTTTCATCATCAAAAACTACTTCACCAACTTTGGTCTTCCCTTTGTCCTTTGGCTTCTTAGTGCTAGCAGATGCTTCGGCATGATTTTCTAAAATTGCAATCAATTGGTTCTTCATGGTCTCAACTAGGGCCTCTTTTATTTCTTCCATCTTGGCATTGAGGGCATCATCCACCATTCTTTGAATTTGTTCGGGATCCATTGTTTTTGGTGAGCAAGTGATTGAGTCGTTGCTAGATACTTCGTCTCCGACATAGGTCAGATTATTGTAAGCTTTTGAACTGTCGTAATCCAGGGCTGTGAGCCAAAGAGGATCAATGATATGAGATGCAAATGTATGTATGTATGCATATATGCACAAACAATAGATAAATAAGGATAAATAGGATGTTCCTTCCAACCTTATAACATCCATACACGAATGGTGAGTCTCTTTTCCTAGGTATATGGCCAACAAAATACCAACATGGGGCATCCTGTTTTCGAATAATTCCCTTGGACGTTTCAACCAATAGTTATATTTTCGAAAATGGAAATCAGTTTATAATAATTCCCATTAATTGGGTTTTAATCCATTCAACCAACTATAGTAGCTTTTATGCTACATTGGATTAAAACTAAATTAAGAGGTTTATTATAGATAGATTTCTCGTTTGAAAAAGTAACTAATGATTCATGCCAAAAACAAGCCCATGATTAATTATTCTTAGTATAAACTAGGCTCACAATTGATTTTTGGTATTTCGTAATTGATCTAAATATTTTGCAAGCTCTTTGTAAGAAAGGGTTGAATGAAAATAATTTTGTTTCTAAGCCCATTGTAAAAATATTTTAGAAAAAATGGATTTTGGGCTTAGTATTTGGGCCATGAGCAAAAGAATTTTTGATTTATTTTTAAAAAAGTCTTATGTCCAAAGACCATCTTGAAAATTTTTGAAAATAGTTTTGGTCTTTTGAGCCTACAATATATTTAGATCATATTAAAAAAAGAACAAACCAAATAAGCCATGATTTAATCCAAGATAAATTAACCATAGTCAAACAACATGCATTTGGAGTAAAACCTAAGGAAAGTAACTAGGCCAATTACATGAGCTTTAGTCTTTAGGTTAAAAGGCTTAGGTTCCCATAGAAAGTATATACCAAATGGTACGAGGCTATGAGTGGTTATGCCATGCTTGATCTCCATACCTTGAGTGAAAGTATGGTATCCCTTACATAACATAACACCGGTAACATGGGCGTCCTAACTCACGCACACAATGCAATCTAATATGATGCAATGGATAATATCATTATAAGAAAGAATAGAATAATATAAAGACCAACGGAATCAACTTCTCTTATCCCCAATGGAGTCGCCACTGTGAGCGGGGATTTTCGCTCCCACTCCCGGTGGAATGGTTCTTGCGACTTCGGCACTGTTTAGGCTCGGGGCCTTAGAGAACACGGATCTAAGTTCGGAGAAAATGGAGTCGCCATCCAAACGGGCCGGGAAAAAAAAAGGGGTGGATGACTCGATTTCTAAGGAATCCCCAACCCTCTAATGGGTTCAGAAAGTTGGGTACGTGTGGGTGTAGACCCTTAATTTTTGACCCATTCAAATCCAATAGTCTAAAATAATTTTTTTGTGTTATTTTATTTATTTAATTACTTTTATTAAAAATAAAAAATATAAAAATATAAAAAATGAAAAAAATAAAAAATAGGACAGATTTGCAAGCATCGCGCGGCAGCAGAAATGATCTGGGGGCGAATTGCGACACCAATTTCGTAGCCAGATGCCACTGGCTGCGAATTGGGACACCAATCTCACAGCCAGATGCCACTGGCTGTGAAATTGGCCCGCTGCGCCCATTTTTGCCAGCGCAATTGCTGCCAGCACAGCCACGGGCCCGACAGCTCGCGTGCTGCCAATTTTTTGACCAAAACTTTTTTTGACCCAGTCCAGTATAATATATTTTAATTAGTCCAAAAAAAATTTTGTGTGGTCCAATATATTTTAATTAGTCCAAAATAATTTGTGTTATCTTAATTAAATAATTTTTGCTTTAGTATTTAATTTTTATTAATAAAAAATAAAAAATAATAATAATAAACAAAAAATAAAAATCGGCGATGAAAAAATCATCACCGAAAATAAGTGCGGCGAAATTGCTCCGCAGTTTATTTTTGCGGGCGAAATGGCTCGCAGACCAATTCTCGCCCGCTGCAGCAGCCAACTGCGGCAATTTTTTTCGACGCAAATTTTTTCGAAACCTAATGCAATTAGGTTTCGGTTTCCTTTTCTTAATGAATGTTATATTCCATGAATAACTAAGATTAATCAAAAAATCTTCTATAAATAAGACCAAAAACAACACAAAAAAGGGGAGCAGAAATTGGATCGGATTGGGGAGGAAAAAACTGAAACCGAAACTAAGGAGGAAAAGCTTTGAATCAATCTGATTTTTTTTAGAGAGCAAACAACAATTCAATCCATCAAAGGCAGCAAAGCTTGTCTTTGTTCTTGTTCATCCAAGAAGTGATATTTGGTGGAACCAACAAATGAAGGTATGAATTTCTTTATTTGTTTCATTAATTCACAGTAGTTTCATCATTCAAAAATCTTAAAAATTGTTTATGTTTCTTCAAAATCAAAGAAAACCTAAGAACCTTAATTCCCCTTTTCTAAAGTTTAAAAACCTTAATTCGTTGCTTTGTTTTCCAAAAAGCTTAAAATTGTTATTTTTGTTTCTTCAAAATCTCAAAACCCTAATTTGCTTTCCAAATTTTCGAAATCATAAATTAAATCTGTTTCTTTCCAAAAACTCTAAAAAATATCTTTTCTGCTTCTATAAACTTTAAATCATTTTGTTATTTTCATAAAATTTCATGAAATTATGAAATTGATTTTCAAATCCTAAAAACCTCATGTATTCTCCGAAACCCTAATTCAAAAATTCTAAAACCCTAATTCAACTTTAAAACAAAATAGTAAACCGTAAACCCTAATTTTTCTAAACCCTTATCCTTTAAACTTTAAAAACCTTATAAACATAAATGTTATAATTTTTACACAGTAAGCTTAAAAACATAATTCAGTAGCTAATAGTCATAAACTTAATGTTTTGAAGAGCCCAAACCCTAGTTTCATGATTTTACCACTCAAACACTAATTTGGTTAGTTAAAGAACTTTATCAACCTCTTAAATAATAAAAATTTAATTCATGTCAATTCCTTAAAGTTCACAGTAGCTAAGAATTACAAATCCTAAACCCATAAATTCCAAAACCCTAAACACATTAAATAAAGAAACTTAAATAGAAACAGTAACCCTAATTTGAATCTTTATTTGCCTTATTCAAATTCATATTTGATTATGCTTTGATTTATTTTATATGCTTTAATTTATTTAAGTTCAATGCTTGGTTTATTTAATTTATCATGGATGGATGTTTACTTTCTATTGATATTTAATACCTTTGATGAATGATTTATTTACGATGAATGGTTATTTACTTTTATCGATTTATTTAGATTTCCAAATGTTGTAAGAGGTATGTTTCCACTTGGTGGGTACCTCATTAGTTAAATATCATGTAATTTAAATTGCTTTTCTATTTTAAAACCAATGTAAAGGACATGTTTCTACCTTTTGGTGAGTGTCCTATTTAGGCATGGGATGTAAGGACATGCTTCCATCCTCGGATGGGTGTCCATTTATTTGCTTTGTTCGGACATTACTTTGATTTTAATATAATTATGCTTTATTTCAATTGTTGCATGTAATATGGATAATGTTGTTATATTTAAGAATTTTATAATATTAAGACCTGTAAAGGAGGCCGGTTCCAATGAACCGGGCGTTGTGGGGGTGCTTGGCCATTTCTCACCTTCCCCACACGTACCCAACTTTCCGAACCCATTAGGGGGTTGAGGATTCATTAGGAATCGAGTCATCTACCCTTTCTTTTTCCCAGCCCATCCGGGTGGCGACTCCATTTTCTTCGGACATAGGTCCGTGTTCTCTAAGGCCCCGAGCCTAAACAGTGCCGAAGTTGCAAAAACCATTCCGCCGGGAGTGGAAGCGAAATCCCCGCTCACAGTGGCGACTCCACTGGGGATAAGAGAAGTTGATTCCATTGGTCTTTATATTATTATATTCTTTCTTATAATGATATTATCCATTGCATCATCTTAGATTGCATCGTGTGCATGAGTTAGGACCCGTGTTACCCGTGTTGTGTTATGTAAGGGATACCATACTTTCACTTAAGGTATGGAGATCGAGTATGGCATAACCACTCATAGCCTCGTACCATTTGGTATATACTTGCTATGGTAACCTAAGCCTTTTAACCCAAAGACTAAAGCTCATGTAATTGGCCTAGTTACTTTCCTTATGTTTTACCCCAAATGCATGTTGTTTGACTATGATTAATTTATCTTGGCTTAAATTATGGCTTATTTGGTTTGTTCTTTTCTAATATGACCTAAGTACATTATAAGCTCAAAATAAAATTTTCTTTAAAATCCAAATAGACCAAAACAATTTTCAAAACTTCTTAAAATGGTCTTTGGATATAAGACTTTTCTAAAAATAAATCAAAAATTCTTTTACTCATGGCCCAAATACTAAGCCCAAAATCCATTTTTTCTAAGATCTTTTTACAATGGGCTTAGAAAAAAAATTGTTTTTATCCAACCTTTTCTTACAAAGAGCTTGCAAAATATTTAGGTCAATTACGAAATACCAAAAATCAATTGTGAGCCTAGTTTATACTAAGAATAAATTAATCATGGGCTTGTTTTTTGCATGAATCATTAGTTACCTTTTTTTCAAGTGAGAAATCTATTCATAATAAACCTTTTAATTTAGTTTTAATCCAATATAGCATAAAAGCTACTTTTGTTGGTTGAATGGATTAAAACCTAATTAATGGGAATTATCATGGATTGATTTCCATTTTCAAAATATAACTATTGATTGAAATGTCTGAGGGAATTATTCGAAAGCAAGGTATCCCATGTTGTTATTTTGTTAACCATATACCTAGGAAAAGAGACTCGCCATTCGTGTGTGGATGTTATAAGGTTGGAAGGAACGTTCTATTTATCCTAGTTTGTCTATTGTTTGTGCATACATGCATACATTTGCATCTCATATCATTAATCCTTTCTGGCTCATAGCCCTGGATTACGACAGTTCAAAAGCTTACAACAATCTGACCTATGCCGGAGATGAAGTATCTAGCCATGACTCAATCACTTGCTCACCAAAACAATGGATCCCGAACAAATTCAAAGAATGGTGGATGAAGCCCTCAATGCCAAAATGGAAGAAATAAAAGAGGCCCTAGCTTAGACCATGAAGAACCAACTAGCTGCAATTTTAGAAAATCATGTTGAAGCATCTGCTAGCACTAAGAAGCCAAAGGACAAAAGGAAGACTAAAGTTGGTGAAGTAGTTTTTGATGATGATAAGGTGATCATTGATGATGATGATTGGGCTCAATACTACCAAGATCTTCAAGACAAAAAGGAGCCAAAGGTTTTTGAGAAGGCAACTATTGAAAAGACTGAGACATCTGATGTTGAGAAAATGTTGACAAAATAATTGCTAATTTAGAAAAGAAATTTGAGAAGAAACTAAAAACCGAAGAAATGTCCGAAGTCGACAAACTATTTAAGCTAGATGAAGAAGTTCCGTACAAGTTCAAGATGCCATCTTTTGCGAAGTTTGATGAAACCGAAAATCCTCATCTACATGTGATGCAGTATATCACTGCTATGCAGTCTGCCCGAGCTACTAAAGCTCAAACTCTAAGGTACTTTATGCTCTCATTGGACCCTATTGTCCAAAATTGGTTCAATATCTTGGAAGAAGGAACACAAAAGAGTTGGGATCTGCTTTACAAAGCCTTCATCCAACAATATGGATATAATGTCGAGATGGAAGTTACCTTGATGGAAGTTGAGTCCATTAGACAAAGGCCAAATGAGAATTTTGTAGACTATGTGAAGCGATGGAGAAACAAGGCCGCTTTGCTCAAGAAAAGGCCTGATGAATCTGATCAAATAAGGATGATTGTGAGAGTGGTGTTGCCTAGTCTCCGTGAAAGGATGTCTCACACCCTTATAAGTGATTTCAAAGATCTTCTCCAAGCTAGTCTACAAAATAAAGAGTGGGAAAGAGAGAAGAACCATTTTTTAATAAGAAGGAATGAGAAAGGGAATTACCAGTCTGGAAATCAAAGCACAGAAAAAGAAGTTGATGTCAATACAACTGGTCAAGCAAATAGAAGGTAGTTTTCAGATCTGGGGAAGCCTTTGTCTTGGGTCTTCAACAAGCTACAAAAGAAGGGACTATTACAACCCTTGATCCCTCGTCCTTTGCCTAATCCTCTTCCACCTAACTTTGATACTAATGCATTTTGCCAGTTCCATTAAAGGCCTGGACACGAAATGGACAATTGTATGAAGTTGAGGCATGAGATCTAGAATTTAATTGATAATGGCAAGTTGCCTGAGCCGGATAAGCCCAATACCAAAGGTAATCCATTTTCAAGGTTCAACAGTGTGCCACCACCAGCAACCTTTATGGTAGGAAAAGGATTAGAAGAGGATTTTGTTTTATCATCCTTTCAAGATGGGGATATTGAAGATATGAAAGGAAAAGAAGCCTAACTCAATAAAATTTCCTTAGCTTGAATGTTGCTTTTCAATTTTACTTTCTTTAATATTTAATTGGAACTATCGTGTTTTTCAAATTTAAATTTGTTTGAATAAATTACTTTTATCAAAAAATTTGTCGGTCTTTGTTCATTTTGGTGCTCAACCAATGAGGAATCTAGCTTGATAATTCATGAATTAATATATTTATGCATCATGACTAGAATGACTTTACTAGGTAAGGGAATTGCTCTATAGCATTGAGTTGTGTATGCTTACTTAGAAAGGACTCCTGCATAATTACCTTTGTCTAGGTCCTAGTAAGTCTTAGAACATGCTTTGACAAGCTTTTGAGGCAAAATTGCAATTCTGCTTATTTAAGGGAGAGATTATCTAGGCATTATTTGGTTAGCCAACAACTAGTATCCACCTATTAAATATCAATCCCTAGTTGTCCCTTTGAGCCTTCATAAAATTTTAGCTTTCTTTTCATTGGCATATAACTCCAACAATCTACCCTGAGCTGTTGTGATACTTTTGATAAGTCTTATGATCACTAAGATGAAGAGGCAAGAAGATCAAAGAAAGCAATGATTAGTCAAGACCATAATGGTAGTTGAAGTTCTTAAGACCATAAAGATAGTTGAAGTTCTCAAGACCATAAGGGTAGTTGATGTTCTCAAGGCCATGAGGGTATTTGATGCTTTCAAGACCATAAGGGTAGTTGAAGTTTTCCTACTATCTCCAATATATCAAGACAGCATCAGATTAACAAATGATTCATCCCTGTTAAAGGAGATTTATGTTGCTCCACTCATCCATTATTGGAAGCCAAAGTCGGTACAAATAAGACAACTCTGTTTGAGCTAGAACCAAAAAAGGAAAGAAAGAAAGAAAAAGAAAGAAAGAAAATAAAACAAAACAAAACAAAAGAAGAAAACAAAAAGAAGAAAAATAAAAATAAAAAAGGTGGTTCAAAAAGCCAACTGAGTTCTCTTTTACCTAAAGCAACAAAAGGGTTCCATTTGGGTTATAAGGACATTTTGACTTGAATTGGTCCAGCCCAATTAAAGATTCGATCAAAATCAGAGGAAAAGGAGAAAGATGAGAGCGGGAACCTATGCTATTGCAATACTGCAAGTGCACGGGTCGCTCAAGTAATAAAGTAGTGAATGAGTTATCGTTCCACTGAGGACAAGGCCAAGTACTAGTGAAAATTTTAACCGTTGTTTAGCGAATCAATAGTTTTGTGAAGTTTTGTATTTAAAGATAATTAACTTAATAAATGAAAATAAAGAGAAATTGAGAATTGAATAAATTGATTGATGATGATGATACTATCCAGTTATTGAATCCCCCTAGCCACAATTATATTTATGAAAATCAATTCAATTAAACCAAATGATAGAGTTGAATTGGTATTCCTCTAAATTAGACTAAAACCTTTCTCAAGCGAATTAATCCCTAATCACTAAGTAGAATGCCGGAATCTCTTCTCAAACATAACTAAATAGATCTTGCATTAAGAATAGAGAATTATAAACCAAAGGATCTTGTAAGTCTATCTCTAGTACCCCAATCAATCCTCAATTCTTATGAATATTCAATTCATATCAAGCTTTCTCAAGTCAATTATATGAAAATTGCAACCAATCAATAAGCATGCTATTATTAATTGGAAATAAATCATTAAGCATCATAAGAATAAAACAACTCAATCAAATGATTCAATTTAATAAAATTATTCAATCCATATAATAAAGCTAGGGTTCATCAATATCTAGATAGATAATGAATTAGTTCATGTTCAAAATCAGAAAACTAGAACAAGAGAAATAAGAAAAAGAATCCAAACAATCCATTGCGAATAATTCGTATATCTTCTCTTGAATCCTTGAATCTTGGTTTAGATCTTGTTTAAAATATGTCTTCACCCTCAATCTTAGCTCCAAAACTCTCCCCTTTGCTTTAGAAGTCGGCTCTAGGTTATAAAATATGAAATTTGGATCCTTAATTCGTGCTTCAGCGCAACTTTTATAGTGCAGATAATTTCGCCTGACACACGTCGCTGGGCGTGTCATTGCCACTAAGATTTTGAGCATAAGGCACATCCAGTGACACGCCCATGTTACTGGGCGTGTCACAGCTACTGTGAAACATTGCAAAAGGCATGCTAGGTGACACGCCCATGTCACTGGGCGTGTCAATGCTTCTGTATGCAGCATCAAGGGCACGTCCTTTGACACGCCCATGTCCATGGGCGTGTCCATTGATGAATTTTGCTCTTTTCTTCTACTTTCATCCATAATTCCTCTGAAATGACCATAAGCCTCAAAATATAGAGAATTCCTGAAATTAACCCTAAAATACACTTGAATAAACAAATTAAAATCAATTGGATAATAATCATATTAAGAAATAGGAATAAAATATCATCAATTGTGCACTTATCAAAAGACCATCCAGTGCTTAAAAGTTCTGTACTTGACAGTCCTACAAGGAAGAAGGACAAAATAATAAAATGCTCAGAGTAAGGAAAATAAAGAGAAAGAAAAGGGAAGAGTAGGGAAAATAAAGAGAAAGAAAAGGAAAGAGTAAGAAAAATAAAGAAAAGGGAGAAGAAGAAAAGAAATGAATTTGGGTCTTAAACTTTATGCAAGGGCAAAGACTGTCCTAATCAAGATCCAAATTAATGCCAAGAAGATAGAAGGAATTTAGAGTCTAGCAAGATTGCCTCCAAGCTGTCTAAAGTTTCAACAAGAAAATGGTAGTGTGCGGGTTTGTCCATTGTGTCACACCAGCTCCAATCTCAAAATGGCCTTCATTTAAACCCATGTCCCTTATAGACCCCATTTCAAGCCTATCAAAAACCTGTTGATCTCTCTTGGTAGGTAGAGTCTATTAGTAGAGATAGTTTTGATAAGCATGCATATGAGATAGACAATATTTAAACTCAATGAGACCTTTGGCCAAGTAATGTATATGTGCCTATCTGAAGTGCAACAGTTCTTGCTTAAATAGGAATGATTCCCGAGTTTAGTACGGTAACTAGGGTTGTCATGTTATAGGTATGTTAAAGGAATGATTCCCTGACTCTGCAACTTGGGATCTCCATCACTCGTGTTTTCAACATCTTGAAGATAAAAGCCACAAATGCAAAGCTTTCGATCATTCCAATGCAAGACTTGAACGAGCGTCAAAAAGGAACCAATGAGAACACTTCTGCTGATCACCTCGGTCTGTGAGTCGGTGGAATGACTGTAAGTATTATTCATGCATATCATGCATACATGAGCATATCACATCACACTTTCATGTCTTGTATTTATCAAAGTGAATAGCAAACACTCTGTGAAGTAAAGAATCAAAAGAAGATATCAAATCAGGGGGCATGGAAAGCCCATTGCTTGAGAAAGTTCCAGTCGTTTTGCAAAAGAAGAAATACGTGCTTGTGTGAAGAACTAGACGGCAAAAACATCAATCAGAGCCTGCATAGAAAAATCGTGGGTTTGAGCCTAAATAGGGGGCAAAGTTTCTCCTTTTCAATTTTTTGAGACTATATATAAAATGTTTTCAAACTCACTTAAAAATATTTTGCCACGCAGGGGGGGCAAGGAGAGGATATAAGGTCCAATTAAAAATAGCTGAATTTTTGCAAAAAGGAAGAACAAAAGAATGGAATATTAGAACTATCAAAAGAATGAAGATGCAAAAGACAAAAGATCAGTTCAGCTAAAAGAGTTGAAGCCAGGGTAAAGACCCGACCTCCAATGGATAAAGATCAATGTTTCAAGGGTGAAGACCCAATCTCAAGGGATGAAGATCCATTTTTCAAGGGTGAAGACCCTATCTCCAATGGATAAAGATCAATTTTCAAGGATGAAAACCCAGTTCAAAGGATGAAGATCCATTTTCAAGGGTGAAGACCCGACCTCAAAGGATGAAGATCCATTACGAGGGTGAAGAACCACCATGTATAGAACAGCCGGAGCAGTCAAACTTCTCAACTGATAAAAGGTTAGTCAAACTTAGTCTCAGGTCCAAGTACCCTAAAATCAAGATCAATCTCGGGTCCAAGTACACAAATTCAATCCAATCTTGGGTTTGAGTACCCAATCTCGGGTCCAAGTACCCAAATCAAATCAATCTCGGATCCAAGCACCCATTCTCGAGTCCAAGTACCCAAAACAAATCAATCTCAGGTCCAAGTACCCAATCCTGGGTCCAAGTATCCAAATCAAATTCAATCCCGGGTATAAGTACCCAAATCAAATCAGTCTCGGGTCCAAGTACCCAAATCAAATCAATCTCGGGTCCAAGTACCCAAACCAAATTTAATCCTGGGTCCAAGTACCTAGATTCAATCTGGCCTCGAATCCAAGAACCCAAATCAAATTCAATCTTGGGTCCAAGTACCCAATCCCGGGTCCAAGTGTTGCGCTCGAATTAACTCTACCACAGAGCGTCACTCACAAGTATACGAGATAGCTGTAGCAAAGGTGATCGCCCCAAGGTCGTCTCACAAGGAAGCTAAAGTGGCTAATTGATTATCAGATTTTAAATAACAAGTAATGAATAAATCAAAGTTGCTAACAATTAAAGAAAATAGATTGATTGAAGTTTAAAACAATAAAAGTAAATTGAATTGATGATTTGTTTCACTTAATAAAATGGTCTAGGGTTTGCACTTCTCTACTACTTATATGTATGAATGATTATTCCTCTTAACCAATTTAATTTCAAAGATTAAATCTCAAGTAACTTAATTAATTGAAATAAGGAAATAAGCTCTCGCATTCAAACCTCTCTCAAATAATCTTATTCCAATTGAAATAATCCTTTCTTAGGTTATATCTCTAATTCACCTAAGTCCTTAATTGAATTGTTCCAGCATTAGACTTCATCTCTCGATCCATCATCTAATACCTTAAAACACATAATTGGTGATCAATCAATTATATATTAGCAATAATTCATTCAATAAAGGCTTAAAGAAATAATTGTGTTAAGAGTAACAACCAATTCATACAATCATAGCAGTTCCATACAAACCCTAGACTAGATCAAATTAGTTCATAATGATTTCAAACATACTCATCTCATTAATAATCAAAGAAATCAACTTAGACATGATAATGTTCATAAATACAATTTCAATGAAATTAAAGAGATGAAGTTCAAGAACAAAACCAAATTACAAACTTCTTGAAGCTTCTGAAGAATCTCTTGTTCAAATCTTGCAAGAAGGATGTATCAATGGCTAGAACAATCTAATCTAAGCTAGTTTAATCCAAAGTGAAATCAAAATCAAAGAAAAACAAAGTAAAAACCCTAGCTTAACTCTCTGACGGCTCAAACTTTGCTCCAAATTGTCCACACCAAAACCCTAGCTTTTCTTTTCCTTTTATATGAATCGTACGCTTTAAAAATCCGTTGTGAGTTTAGATCATGAGGAACACGGCCAAGTCAGAAGTGACTTGGCCGTGTTAGTGCATTTTGGAGGGACATGGCCAGTGACTTGGCCGTGTCCCTTGCATGTGTCACCCATTATTGCTTCTGATCTTCTTTTCTTCTTTGTTGAATGACATGGCCAAGTCAGAAGTGACTTGGTCGTGTTGGACTTCTTTTGGAGGGACATGGCCACAAGACTTGGCCGTGTCCCTTGCCTGTGTTTGCCTCTGTGAAATTTAGTCTTCTTTTCCTTTGGAACCAAGTGAGACACGGCTAAGTGGGTGTGACTTGGCCGTGTTTGGGCTTCATTGGAGGGACACGGCCAGTGACTTGGCCGTGTCCCTTGCATGTGTCAGCTTCTGTGAGTTGCTCTCCTTCTTTAACTTGATATGGGACACGGCCAGTGACTTGGCCGTGTCCTCTGCCTGTGTCAGCTACTGTGCATTCTTCCTTCAGTCTTGGTTCCTTGGCTTTTTAACCTAAAACAAAACATCAAACAAACTTTAAACAAAAAGTAAATAAACAATAACCAACAAAACATAAACACTATACTAAAAACTAGATCAAAAACAACATAAACACTAAAATAAACTAAAACTATCAAAATTAATGAAAACACTAAACAAACCGATAAAAACTAACAAAATACCTAAATAAAACAATAATTATCATAATAAACAAACTACAAATCTATGACAAAAACTAACAAAACACCAAGTACCCAAATCAAATTCATTATCGGGTCCAACTACCCAAATCAAATTCAAGCTCGGGTCCAAGTACCCAATCCCGGGTCCAAAACCCAATCCCAGGTCCAAGTACCCAAATCAAATTAAATCTCGGGTCCAAGTACCCAAGTCAAATTCAATCTGAGGTCTAAGTACCCAATCTCGAGTCCAAGTACCCAATCTCGGGTCCAGATACCCAATCCCGAGTCCAAATACCCAAATTCAATCTAGTCTCGGGTCCAAGTACCCAAATCAAGTTCAGCCTTGGGTCCAAGTACCCAAAACAAATTCAAGTAACCATCTCATCAAAAATTAAGTCTTGTTGCTTTTCACTCTCTAAAGTCTCAGATCGTTCAAGCAGGGGGCAAACTGTAGACCTTTAATTTTTGACCCATTCAAATCCGATAGTCTAAAATAATTTTTTATGGTATTTTATTTATTTTAATAATATTTTAATTACTTTTAATAAAAATATAAAATATAAAAAAATATAAAATATAAAAGATGAAAAAAATTAAAAAATCAGACGTATCGGCGAGCATCTCGCGGCAGCCCAATTCGCCGCAGAAATGATCTAGGCGCGAATTGGGACACCAATTTCGCAGCCAGATGCCACTGGCTGCGAATTGGAACACCAATTTCGCAGCCAAATGCCACTGGCTGTGAAATTGGCCCGCTGCGCCCATTTTCACCGGCGCAATTGCTTCGCAGGAAAATGCCACTGGCTGTGAAATTGGCCCGCTGCGCCCATTTTCACCAGCGCAATTGCTGCCAGCATAGCCACTGGCTCGACAGCTCGCACACTGCCGATTTTTTTACCAAAACTTTTTTTAACCCAATCTGGTCCAATATATTTTAATTAGTCTAAAATAATTTTTGTGTGGTATAATATATTTTAATTAGTCCAAAATAATTTTTGTGCTATCTTAATTAAATAATTTTTGCTTTAGTATTTAATTTTTATTAATAAAAATAAAAAAATAATAATAAACAAAAAATAAAAATAAAAATTAAAGAAAAAATAGACGATGAAAAAATCGTCACCGAAAATCAGTGCGGCGAAATGGCCTTGGGCCATTTCGCCCTAAGTTTGTTTCTGCAGGCGAAATGGCCCGCAGGCCAATTCTCGCCCTTAACCGCAGCCAACTGCGGCAATTTTTTTTGCCAGCGCATTTTTTTCTCAGCAATATTTTTTCGCCAGCGAAATTTTTTCGACGCAAATTTTTTCGAAATCTAATGCAATTAGGTTTCGGTTTCCTTTTCTTAATGAATGTTATATTCCGTGAATAACTAAGATTAATAAAAAAATCTTCTATAAATAAGACAAAAAACAACACAAAAAAAAGGATGAGAAATTGGATCAAATTTGGCAGGAAAAAACTAAGACAGAAACTGAGGAGGAAAAGCTTTGAATCAATCTGACTTTTTTTTTGAGAGAGCAAACAACAATTTAATCCATCAAAGGCAGCAAAGCTTGTCTTTGTTCTTGTTCATCCAAGAAGTGATTTTTGGTGGAGCCAAAAAACGAAGGTATGAATTTCTTTATTTGTTTCATTAATTCACAGTAGTTTCATGATTCAAAAATCTTAAAAATTGTTTATGTTTCTTCAAAATCAAAGAAAACCTAAGAACCTTAATTCCCCTTTTCTAAAGTTTAAAAACCTTAATTCGTTGCTTTGTTTTCCAAAAAGCTTAAAATTGTTATTTTTGTTTCTTCAAAATCTCAAAAGCCTAATTTGCTTTCCAAATTTTCAAAATCATAAATTAAATCTGTTTCTTTCCATAAACTCTAGAAAACATCTTTTCTGCTTCTATAAACTTTAAATCATTTTGTTATTTTCATAAAGTTTCATGAAATTATCAAATTGATTTTCAAATTGTAACACCCCTTCCCAACCTACATGTGTAAGCTGAGTAGAGGTGCCAAACTATCCTAACGTTGCTACCAATTTACTTGGTCAAATTTTGGTTCTGATTTTTACAGAAATTTTGCCATAGTTCCGCCTAGAAATTTGGATCCCAAGTGTCGACAAAACTTATTTTTCTGATTTTTGAAAACATTTTACACAGACCAATATGAATACCATCAAATTTAATGCACTCCCAATGAATTCACCTTATACCCTCAACTACAAATCTGCAAGAAGAGTTCACACTTCTAATACAACATAAAGTAAAGGTTTATGATTATTACACACTACTAACATACCATTGTAACATAGAAATTCTCTTTTATATTTATTTATATACATGCCACAACTAGCTAACTCATAATGGATCTAAAAGATCTACCCCTGAGATTTGCTGTGGTCTGGTCGTTGCTTCCCCAAGATTTATCTACTGCTCCGAACCTACGAGTCAAGGAAAACTTAAATCGCTGAGCGTTGTCGCTCAGTGGGTACTTTACCAATAAAAATAAAAGTAGTATATGAAAGTATTCGCAATAAAAGGAAATAATTAAATCATAATTCAACCAACCTTAAACCAATGGAAGTTTCTGTACATTCAGTGTAAATATGCTTCCAACAAATGTAAAAAAAAACATAAATCAACTCATTTTGCAATACGTAGTTTAACGAAAAATAATATGTATTTGATTCAGGCTCTACTGGTATATAGGGAACCATAGTGATAAGGCAGTGGGCCTCCCCACTGTAACATAGGTGGCCCTCACCACCAATATCAGATCACAAGAATGGGCCTCCCCATCCTGGTTAACCAATGGGCCTCCCCATTGGCTTCAGTGGCCTCACCACTGAATAAAATATCATATCACAATAATGAGCAGTACTGCATGCGTTAGTATAGTGCACCATACCCTTATCTACCACTCCCACTATCCAGTAGAGCAAAAAGGTTAAAATGATTCAATTTAAGTCTCAAACCTCATTTTAGAATGACTAGCGAAATCATTTTAAATTCCCATCGCACTTTGCCATTTATGCCGCGCAACACATTCTTTAGTCAAACCATTCCCCTTTTTCGCATATTTAATATCCACAATAAACATATTAAACATTTCAAAGCATTCCTCAAAATATCCCAAATTGACCAAATGAATAGTGTTGCGGCGAGAAAAATCGGCAACGCAAAATGGCATGACCAAATGAATAGTAAAATCTGGATTTTCGTCAAAATTTCAGTCCACTTCAGTTATGCATTTGACCAAGTAAATGATCTTATTTTTGGCTGAAATTTTACAGAAAACTTATTTCATATGTTGACTAATTGCATGTAAATTTCGTTGAAAAATTCATTCGTTTGCTGCTCCAAACAATTGCCACAAAAATAGTCCAGAAGCTGTCACTTTGGGACCATTTCGGCCCAAACATTTGAAATGCATAGGATAGTTTATTTTTCTTTTGCAAATCAATATAAGGCTTCTTTAATAGTAAAGTGAAGATTCAAACACTTCCTTTTAGCAATTTTTGCAAGTTTAACTCAAATCAAACTAATTAAAGTCCAAACAACTTACTAAATCAACTTTCCAAATTTTCTCAAAACATTTGGTTTCAATTAAATTTAACAACCCAATTGCCATAAGAAAACAAGAACATAACTCAAATATTTAATTTAAACTCAATCAATATATTTAAACATCAACTTCAAAACTTCCATAAACCAAAGTTTGTAAGCAAATAGAGTTTCTTTTATGGTAAAGCACCAAATCAAAATTAATTATTCAAAGGTAAAGTACCAAACCTTGCTTTTCCTTGCTCTTCTTATCTATTTCACTTCCTTTCCTCTCTAATCTCCTTGATTTCCTATGAATTTAATATGTCACATATGTAAGAACAAACCCTAGATATGAACATGATGCTACCTTATGATTTTCTAACAATCCTTTACTTATTCTTACTAATAATCACCATTTTCATCATTTCCTTTAAGTAGTTTATCATTTTTCACCATAATCATCAACTTACTAATTCTTTCCCAACATGAACATAATATCAAATCTTCCTAAACATAGCCTAATACCTAATTCTAATGAAAGAATAAGACTTAAGATGGTATCTTACCTTATTTCCTACTGAATTTCACTTGAGAAATGGCTTGGACTTGAAACTTGTCTCCTTGAAAATGGAAGGGAGGGGGAGCACGACTTAAAGAAGAAGAAAAGTGGTGATGGTGGTGTCTTTTTGATCCTTACTTGTGTTTGGAAGACCATAATTAGTTATTTATAATTTAATTTCCATTTAATTAATTTATTTATTTTCAATGGCCATGATTTGTCCAACACATTTGGATTTAATGGTTAGGATTTGGTTTATTTTCAATGGTCATGATTTGTCCAACACATTTGGATTTAATGGCTAGGATTTAATGGCTAGGATTTGGTTTATTTTCAATGGCCATGATTTGTCCAACGCATTTGGATTTAATGGCTAGGATTTGGTTTATTTTCAATGGCCATGATTTGTCCAACACATTTGGATTTAATGGCTAGGATTTGGCCACTTGAAAGTGGTTTTTTTTTCTTTTAATATTTTGCCCCCAAAGTTATATTTAATTACAAAATCGCCCCTCCAGTGGAAATGTCCAAAATGTCCTTATCGAAAAATCGCCCGTAACTTACAAACCGTGCGTTTTCAGGAAAAATTGAAACCCACGGTTATGACCCGATTAATCTCGAGAATATTCTTCTAGGGTCGGATATGGGCACTATTAATAACTTTCGACACTTAATTTTTAAGTTTACATAGTTGCCCCTAACTTTTGAGAAATTTCCACTTAGGTCCTTTTGATATCCCTTCTTAACCTTGCTGTCTTTCTTTATTAATATCTTTTTACTCACAACTCCAAATTAAGTAATTCTTATTCCTACTGAAACTAGACATCCGGGGATATAGAGGTCGATCCGTGCTATATCTGATTTTTGACTGTCCTTCGAAGTCAAGCCTACTATGCTGTCCTGAGGCAGCTTGCACATTGTCTACTAAATCCATCATATCTTATTCTGTACAACTCCAAATTGAGTAATTTCAATTTAGAAATCTAGATAAGATACAAATAAACAATTAAGTCTTCTTTGAGACTCTCTAATTCTATCAATAACTTGGATGAAATTCGAACTCAATTTATAGGTCACGTTCTGAACTCCTTTGTTCTAAGCCTAAATCATATCCTCTATGTCTGTTTCTTACCAATCTGGGATTTGGGATGTTACAATTCTATCCCTCTTAATTTAAGTTTCGTCCCGAAACTTACTCATTCTATATACTTGATGTTCTTTAACTACTGTCTATTGCTTTTGCCACTCTTTCACCTTATTAACTTGATTGCTCTTTGTCATCTTTCTATATTGTTTACGTATTGCCTTATTTTGACTGAGATTAACTATTTTAAGATTCAACATGTTTTACCTTTTGTATTCTATTTTCTTCCCATATCTGTTCACTTGCTGTTTATTATTCTACAAGATCATCCAATAGACTATTATGTGGTTCAACATGCTTTGACTTTTGTCACGATTTCTCATTTGAAACATCACTATTACTCTCTTGTATTTCCTTCAACTTTGATTCAGGTTTGTTCTTTCTCATTCCTTCTTGTATGTTTTTCACTTTCTAATGTATTCATTTCTAAGCTTCCTTCTCTTTGCATTGTGGTTATTCTTTATTTACTTCTTACTGAATTTGTATGTCCTATGTATATTCGTGCAGTGTGGTAGCATTCCTTAAGTATCAACTCATCTGACTTTCCTTGTGTTGTCATATATACATCTCAAATAATAGCTCATGGGTGATCAGTCCATGATACCATTATTCTCAAAGTACTATTTATTTCATTACGTGTCTTACTCTATGTTGGTTACGGCCGATCCCTACATAAGGTGAGAACATCTTTCTTTCTTTCTTTTTTTTACATTTAAAACTCTTTCTTTCCTTTCTTTTTCGAATATGTTTCAATTCACTTTCTGTTTATTTTCATATATACTTTTTTTTTCATCTGTATATTATTACATATTTTTCTTACTTAGCTCCTCAAGGTAATAACAGTAGAATCAAAGTGGGATGAGACAATACCATATGGAACCAGCATGGCATGGGTGGCCCTCACCACCATTTTATTTCCATGGCACAGGTGGCCCTCACCACCTTTTTCATCAAACCAATGGCCCTCACCATTGGCCCCCAGTGGCCCTCACCACTGAGTATATATATTGGTGCCAGATAAATATCAAACCAGTGGCCCTCACCGCTGGCCCCAATGGCCCTCACCATTGAGTATAAATGTTAATGCCATATAAATACACTCATCCCAACTCTGATTCAATCTGAATTACTAAGGTAAGCATATCTTTTTAATATTTTATTCTCTTTCCTTCATTCATATCAATACACACATAGGCACAAAAATTCTCAAGTTGTTAGAACACATTACCAAACATTTCCAACATAAGTATAAATAGTTCATTATATAAGGAACACATGATTTCAACCAGGTAAAGCATTAATCCTGGAGAATCTAACTAGTTTTGCTTCCTTTTCTTAGTTCTCAATTTTATTTTCTATGATTTTTTTTCTTGCCGTACTATTATTCTTCACTCTTTCAATTTTAGACTCTTGTATTATGGTTGGTATTCTATTCGTTATTATATTCTTTCGGTGCTTTTACTACTTACCTCTCATAATTGCCTTAACCTTTATTGCATATATTTCTCATTTTTTTTTCGTGCATATATATGAGTGTGAAGAACCTGAATCTATTAAAACGTAAAGCAGAACTCCAAACATAGACAACTGACCTGCAATCACGTCTAGTGCTTCTTGCGACATCTAAAGAACAGAGCAAAACGTATAAAATCCCATCATACGTAACGACCCAGACCAACAGCATTATCTTATCCTAGGTGGCACGTATATAAAGATCCCATCATCAACTAATTACCCAGAAACCGGCTAAACCTTTGCTCTGATACCACTAATTGTAACACCCCTTCCCAACCTACATGTGTAAGCTGAGTAGAGGTGCCACACTATCCTAACGTTGCTACCAATTTACTTAGTCAAATTTTGGTTCTGATTTTTACAGAAATTTTGCCATAGTTCCGCCTAGAAATTTGGATCCCAAGTGTCGACAAAACTTGTTTTTCTGATTTTTGAAAACATTTTACACAGACCAATATGAATACCATCAAATTTAATTATTCAAAGGTAAAGTACCAAACCTTGCTTTTCCTTGCTCTTCTTATCTATTTCACTTCCTTTCCTCTCTAATCTCCTTGATTTCCTATGAATTTAATATGTCACATATGTAAGAACAAACCCTAGATATGAACATGATGCTACCTTATGATTTTCTAACAATCCTTTACTTATTCTTACTAATAATCACCATTTTCATCATTTCCTTTAAGTAGTTTATCATTTTTCACCATAATCATCAACTTACTAATTCTTTCCCAACATGAACATAATATCAAATCTTCCTAAACATAGCCTAATACCTAATTCTAATGAAAGAATAAGACTTAGGATGGTATCTTACCTTATTTCCTATTGAATTTCACTTGAGAAATGGCTTGGACTTGAAACTTGTCTCCTTGAAAATGGAAGGGAGGGGGAGCACGACTTAAAGAAGAAGAAAAGTGGTGATGGTGGTGTCTTTTTTATCCTTACTTGTGTTTGGAAGACCATAATTAGTTATTTATAATTTAATTTCCATTTAATTTATTTATTTATTTTCAATGGCCATGATTTGTCCAACACATTTGGATTTAATGGCTAGGATTTGGTTTATTTTCAATGGCCATGATTTGTCCAACACATTTGGATTTAATGGCTAGGATTTGGCCACTTGAAAGTGGTTTTTTTTCTTTTAATATTTTTCCCCTAAAGTTATATTTAATTACAAAATCGCCCCTCCAGTGGAAATGTCCAAAATGTCCTTATCGAAAAATCGCCCGTAACTTACAAACCGTGCGTTTTCAGGAAAAATTGAAACCCACGGTTATGACCCGATTAATCTCGAGAATATTCTTCCGGGGTCGGATATGGGCACTATTAAGAACTTCCGACACTTAATTTTTAAGTTTACATAGTTGCCCCTAACTTTTGAGAAATTTCCACTTAGGTCCTTTTGATATCCCTTCTTGACCTTGCTGTCTTTATTTATTAATATCTTTTTACTCACAACTCCAAATTAAGTAATTCTTATTCCTACTGAAACTAGACATCTGGGGATATATTGTATCAAAATTTGAGGTCGATCCGAGCTAAATCTGATTTTTGACTGTCCTTCGAAGTCAAGCCTACTATGCTGTCCTGAGGCAGCTTGCACATTGTCTACTAAATCCATCATATCTTATTCTGTACAACTCCAAATTGAGTAATTTCAGGTTAGAAATCTAGCTAAGACACAAATAAACAATTAAGTCTTCTTTGAGACTCTCTAATTCTATCATTAACTTGGATGAAATTCGAACTCAATTTATAGGTCACGTTCTGAACTCCTTTGTTCTAAGCCTAAATCATATCCTCTATGTTTGTTTCTTACCAATCTGGGATTTGGGATGTTACACAAATCCTAAAAACCTCATGTATTCTCCGAAACCCTAATTCAAAAATTCTAAAACCCTAAGTCAACTTTAAAACAAAACAGTAAACCTTAAACCCTAATTTTTCTAAACCTAATCCTTTAAACTTTAAAACCTTATAAACATAAATGTTATAATTTTTACACAGTAAGCATAAAAACATAATTCAGTAGCTAATAGTCATAAACTTAATGTTTTAAAGAGCCCAACCCTACTTTCATGATTTTACCACTCAAACACTAATTTGGTTAGTTAAAGAACTTTATCAACCTCTTAAATTATAAAACTTTAATTCATGTCAATTCCTTAAAGTTCACAGTAGCTAAGAATTACAAATCCTAAACCCATAAATTCCAAAACCCTAAACACATTAAATAAAGAAACTTAAATAGAAACAATAACCTTAATTTGAATCTTTATTTGCCTTATTCAAATTCATATTTGATTATGCTTTGATTTATTTTATATGCTTTAATTTATTTAAGTTCAATGCTTGGTTTATTTAATTTATCATGGATGGATGTTTACATTCTATTGATATTTAATACCTTTAATGAATGATTTATTTACGATGAATAGTTATTTACTTTTATCGATTTATTTGGATTTCCAAATGTTGTAAGAGGTATGTTTCCACTTGGTGGGTACCTCATTAGTTAAATATCATGTAATTTAAATTGCTTTTCTATTTTAGAACCAATGTAAAGGACATGTTTCTACCTTTCGGTGGGTGTCCTATTTAGGCGTGGGATGTAAGGACATTTTTCCATCCTCGGATGGGTGTCCATTTATTTGCTTTGTTCAGATATTACTTTAATTTTAATATAATGATGCATTATTTCTATTGTTGCATGTAATATGGATAATGTTCTTATATCTAAGAATTTTATAATATTATGACCTGTAAAGGAGGCCGGTTCCAATGAACCGGGCATTGTGGGGATGTTGGGCCATTTCTCACCTTCCCCACACGTACCCAACTTTTGGAACCCATTAGGGGGTTGGGGATTCCTTAGGAATCAAGTCATCCACCCCTTTCTTTTTCCCAGCCCGTTCGGGTGGGACTCCATTTTCTCCGGACCTAGGTTTATGTTCTCTAAGGCCCCGAGCCTAAACAATGCCGAAGTCGTAAGAACCATTCCACCGGGAGTGGGGATAAAAATTCCCGCTCACAATGGGGAAGGTGAGAAATGGCCCAGCACCCCCACAATGCCCGGTTCATTGGAACCGACCTCCTTTACAGGTCTTAATGTTATAAAATTCTTAAATATAACAATATTATCCATATTACACACAATAATTAAAATAAAGCATCGATATATTGAAAATCAAAACAATGTCCAAGCAAAACAAATCAATGGACACCCATCAGAAGATGGAAACATGCCCTTACATAATCCATGCCTAAATAGGACACCCACCGAAAGGTAGAAACATGTCCTTTACATTGGTTCTAAATTAGAAAAGCAATTTAAATTACATGATATTTAACTAATGAGGTACCCACCAAGTGGAAACATACCTCTTACAACATTTGGAAATCTAAATAAATAGATAAAAGTAAATAATCATTCATCATAAATAAATCATTCATCAAAGATATCAATCAAAATATAAAATAAACATTTATCCATGATAAACTAAATAAACCAAGCATTGAACTTAAATAAATTAAAGCATATAAAATAAATCAAAGCATAATCAAATATAAAATTGAATAAAGCAAATAAAGGTTCAAATTAGGGCTATTGTTTCTATTTAAGATTCTTTATTTAATATGTTTAAGGTTTTGGAATTTATGGGTTTAAGCTACTGTAAATTTTAAAAGAATTGAAATGGAGCAAAGTTTTATAATTTAAGAGGTTGATAAAGTTCTCTGATTAACCAAATTAGTGTTTGAGAAGTAAAATCATGAAATTAGGGTTTGAACACTTTAAAATATTGGATTTATGATTTACGGTTACTTACTGTGTAGAATTATAACATTTAGATTTATATGGTTTTAAGATTTTAAAAATTAGAGTTTAGAAAAATTAGGGTTTAAGGCTTTAAGGGAGTTAGGGTTTACTGTTTTGGGTTTTGGAGTTGAATTAGGGTTTTAGAATTTTACAATTAGGGTTTCGGAGAATGCATTAGATTTTATAATTTGGAAAAACAATTGATAATTTTATGAAACTTTATGAAAACAAACAAAATGATTTAAAGTTTATAGAAACAGAAAAGATGTTTTTTTAGGGTTTTTGGAAAGAAGCAGATTTAATTTATGGTTTTGAAGAATTGGAAGGCAAATTAGGGTTTTAAGATTTTGAAGAAACAAAAATAACTATTTTAAGATTTTTGAAAAACAACAAGACGAATTAAGATTTTTAAACTTTAGAAAAGGTGAATTGAGGTTCTAGGGTTTTTTTTTTATTTTTAATAAACAGAAACAACAATTTTAAGATTTTTGAATGATGAAGCTACTGTGAGTTAATGAAACAAATAAAGAAATTCATACATTTGTTTGTTGGTTCCACCAAAAATCACTTCTTGGATGAACAAGAACAAAGACAAGCTTTGCTGCCTTTGTTGAATTAAATTGTTGGTTTGCTTTCTCAAAAAGTCCGATTGATTCAAAGTTTTCCTCCTCAATTTTGGTCTCAATTTCTCCTCCAAAATCCCCCCCTTTTGTGTTGTTTTAGTCCTTATTTATAGAAGAATTTTATGATTAATTTTAGTTATTCACGAAATCTAACATTGATTAAGAAAAGGAAACTGAAACCTAATTGTATTTGGTTTCGAAAAAATTTACGTCGGAAAAATTACGCTGGCAAAAAAAACTGTTGCAGAAAAATTGCACTGGCGAAAAAAACTGCTGCGAAAAAAATGCGCTGGTGAAAAAACTGCCACAGTTGGCTGCGGGCTGCGGGTGAGAATTGGCCTGCGGACCATTTCGCCGCAACTCTTTTTTGCGACGAAATTTTTCATCGCCGATTTTTTTTATTATTTTTATTCATTTGTTTATTATTATTATTTATTTTTTTATTATAAAAATTAAATCCTAAAGGAAATATTATTTAATTAAGATAACAAAAATTATTTGGACTAATTAAAATATATTGGACAACACAAAAATATTTTAGACTAATTAAAATATATTGGACCGGACTGGGTCAAAAATTAAGGGTCTACAACTCACCAACCCCCTAATGGGTTTGAAAAATTGGGTACGTGTGGGGAAGGTGAGAAATGGCCCAACACCCTCACAACGCCCGGTTCATTAGAACCGACCTCCTTTACAGGTCTTAATATTATAAAATTCTTAAATATAATGATATTATCTATATTACACGTAACAATTAAAATAAAGCATCATTATATTAAAATCAAAGTAATGTCCAAGCAAAGCAAATAAATGGACACCCATCTGAAGATGGAAACATGCCCTTACATCATCCATGTCTAAACTAATAGGACACCCACCAAAAGGTAGAAATATGTCCCTTACATTGGTCTAAAATATAAAAGAAATTTAAATTACATGATATTTAACTAATGAGGTACCCACAAAGTGGAAACATACCTCTTACATCATTGGGAAATCAAAATAAATCGATAGAAATAAGTAACCATTCATCATAAATAAATCATTCATCAAAGATATTAAACATCAATCAAAATAAAAAGTAAGCATTTATCCATGATAAGTTAAATAAATCTAGCATTGAAAATAAATCAACCACCAAAGGATATAATAGACTACATAATCAAATAAAGCAAGTAAAGATACAAATTAGGGTTACTGTTTCTATTAAAATTCTTTAATTAATATATTAGGGTTTTGGAATTTTAGTATTTTAGTATTATTATTGTTATTCGTTTAACCTATTGTAAGTTTTAAGAGAATTGAAATGGATTAGGGTTTTATAATTTAAGAAATTAATAAGGTTCTTTGATTAATCAAATTAGGGTTTCAGGGGTAAAATTATGAAATTAGGGTTTGAACACTTTAAAACATTTGGCTTTATAATTCTTAGCTATTGGATTATTATTTTGGATTTACTGCATTGAGTTTGAATGTTTAAGTTTATAAGGTTTTAAGGATTCATGTTAGGATTTAGGAAAACTAGAGTTTATGGTTTTGGTTTTGAGGGAATTAAGGTTTTTAGTGTTTCGAAAAATATGTTTGGTTTTAGGATTGAAGAAAATAGTTTAGAGTTTTATAAAGCTTTTTGTGATTTTTAGAAACTGTAAGGTAAGTTTAGAGTTTGGATATTTAACAAAGCATTTGGAAATTTTGGAAAATAATTAGGAGAAAACAGTTTAAGGTTTTTAAGAGCTTTTGGAAATAGGAAAAATGATTTAAGATTTTTGGAAATAAAAGAGTATTTTTTTTAGGGTTTTTAGAAATAGCAGGAACAATTTAGGGTTTTAAGGTTTTGAAGAAATAGGTTAGGGTTCTTAAGTTTTAGAAGAAACAAAATTAGGGTTCTTGAGTTTTAAAAGAAACAGAAGGAACGATTTAAGATTTTTTTGGAAAATAAAAGAAACAAATTAGGGTTTTTAAGGTATTTAGAAACAAAGGAAATCATTTAAGGTTTTTGGAATCAAAAGAAACAAATTAGGGTTTTAAGGTTTAGAAGAAACAGAAAAGTGTTTTTAGGGCTCTTAAGGTTTTTGGAAACATAAGAATACTTTTTAGGGTTTTTGAAATGAAGATCAATGTTACTACGTATTTATAGATAAAGATTTTATTTGTATAATCTTATGAATCAAAGAAACAAAGCTACTGTTAGAAAATAAAAAGAAATTAGAGATTCAAACCTTCGTTCGTTGGTTCCACCAAAACTTGCTTCTTGGATGAACAAGGGCAAAGACAAGCTTGTTGCCTTTAATGAATAGTTGATTTGCTTGCTTATTGCTAGAGTTTTCTGTATCCTAGTTTCAAAGTTTTATTTTTTCTCCAACATTTTTTCCCAGTCCGATCCCCCCTTTTTTGTGTATTTTTTAGTGTTATTTGCAGGAAATTTTGGAAGCTTAATTCCAATTGTTTAAGGAAATTATCATTAATTAGAAAAGGAAACCGAAACCAAATAGAATTTGGTTTTGAAAAAAATTGCGTTGGAAAAATTTTGCTGGCGAAATTTGCGACGGCTGGTTTCGAGAAAATGCGAGCGAGAATTGGAGCTGGCGGGCTGCAGGCCATTTCACCTGCAGGAAAATCCTGCGGGCAAAATGGCTTTGGCTGTAATATCCTAAAGTATACCCTAAAAGTGTTGGGGTTATTGTTGTATTTGGATTCAATGTGTGTATTGAAGGGAAAGAGAAAAGAAGTGAAGAGAAGATATGGGAATTATAAATGCAATATATATATGACATATACTTATATCTACATATATATTACATATATATGAGGTATAAAATGGTGTAGGAAAAGTGAGTTGTAAATATATATATATTTGTATGATTAGTTAATAATAATGATGATAAGGACAAAAAGAAAAAGAGAAGTGGAAAGTCAAGGGAAGAAAGTGTGGTGGATATTAACTTAGAAATTATAATTATTATAATAATAATAATAATAATTATTATTATTATATATATGATAAGAACGAAAGAAAGAACGAGATTGTTCTTTCTTCTTCTCCTTCGTCTTCTTCTTCTTCTTCTTAGTTAACGAGAGAGAGAGAGAGAGAGAGAAGTTAGAGAGAGAAAGGTGATTTTGCTTCTAATTACACCAAAGATTAAGGATATCAAAAGGCTATATAATTATGTGTATATATAAAGAGGATATGTGAAATGAACTTTTTGTCATGAATGTAATGGTTATATGTAAGAAAGGTGGAAAGTGAGTTACATTATGAATGTGTATATAATATGTTTATTATTTTATACCATTGCATGTTTAATGGTATTAGAAATGAGATTGCATATAGTAGTGGACCTTATAGAGATTAAATTTTAAGTTACGCAGAATAAATTTGGTGATGAAATGGAAAATGAGAATGAACTTGGGTAATATGAGGCCGTGAAATTGTTATGACGATAATTAAATCAGGTTATTATAAGATGTATTGGAATTTAAAGTATTTGCGTGTGGAAATGTTTTATGTATAAGTGTAATAAGAAATCGTAAGGAAAAAAAAAGTAATGTATTTAAATTTTTTTTTAAGAGATGGATTGGAAATGGAGTAATGAATGATATTTGTGTAAGATTTGTATTTGATTGAAGGTTGGGCGTAGAAAATGTTAAAGATAATATTATTGAATATGAATTAGGTTATGCTGATCAAATAATCAAAAGTAAACTGTTTGAGATGAAATTAAAGGTGTTAACTCTAGGTGTAATAAAAAGTTTAGTGTATATATAATTTTTTGTGATACAATCTAGCATTATAATCGTAATGGTTGGAAAACTGAATAAGAGAAGAACAATATTGATTTACAAACCTTAAGTATGATTGTTAATATATCATGGGCATATGAGTTGGTTAGTGTGATTAATTGGTTGGTTTTATTATCTTCAGAGTTAGAGCTGAGATGATATAATTGTAGTACAGCTTTGGTGAGATTGATGAATAGGTTCCTATAAACATGGTTAAAAGATATGATTTAAGCTTGTCTAGATATTATGATTGAATAATGAGATGTTCAATATAGTTAATGATATATGTGTATACTATTTTGATATGATGAAAAACTATGATTGTTGACAAGGATGTTGAAAATGAATTATAAAGGAGGTAGAATGCTTAACTGATTATGAGGAATAAATTGTGAAAAGATAAATGAACGGACTTGTCTGCCTCCTGCGGAACCAAGCAGACCCATTGTATTGGGCAACCGAACTTGGACTACCGACCTGGTTGAGAGAAAGTTTGTTTATGAAGCCATAGTTGTTGATTATATATTGATACACTTTGAATGAGTATGAGAGATGATGATATACTTATAATAATAATGAAAAGTATATTTATAAGTATGATTTTTATTGATTGAGTATATGAATCTTAAAAGACAAGAATTTGAATATAAGTGTGATCTAACGAGATTATGTTATATATATGTATATATTGTAAAATCCAATGATAAATGTTGATAAGATAATTGTTGGATTGAATCGAATAAGGTTGAGATATTAGTATATGGTGTTTAATAGATCGATTGATCTAGATTTTGCTAAAGTTGCAAGTCAATATTGAGATTTAATACGTACAGTTGTATTGGGAGTGTAGAACTTAAATGGTAATGTGTATGATATAATATTCTGGCATATGAATGAACATAAATAAATTGAATTATATCAATTGTATTTGGTGAAAAAAAGAGAAATGTTGTTTACCTGTTGAATAAATTTAAAAGTTGGTAGTAATATTTATATTAAGTGAGTAGCAAGTTAAAGGAATTAAGGATATTGTTATCCATTGAAAGTTGGTAAATGTTATTCTGAAAGTGATAGTAAGAATGGAATAATCAATGTTAAGATATTGATATTTGAGGTTAAAGTTAAGAATATCTATAAAGAGATAAGGTGATAATGTGACTCTAATACAAAGATAAAATTTATTGGAAATGTAATGAGTTATCTTGATTGCCTTATTGAGAAAGTAATAAGATATAAAAGTATATATATCTGTACAATGAGGAATTGTGACAATTCAGAGAAGATGATTATTTCTAAGGGGGAGAGTAGAAGTTATGTGATTTGATAAAATTATAATGTATGATACGATTATCTTCATATAGAAGTTAAGATGGTGATTTGTTCTAAAGGGGTTGTTATTATGCTGGATAATTTCGAGGACGAAATTATTTAAGGGGGAGAGAATTGTAATATCCTAAAGTATACCCTAAAAGTGTTGGGGTTATTGTTGTATTTGGATTCAATGTGTGTATTGAAGGGAAAGAGAAAAGAAGTGAAGAGAAGATATGGGAATTATAAATGCAATATATATATGACATATACTTATATCTACATATATATTACATATATATGAGGTATAAAATGGTGTAGGAAAAGTGAGTTGTAAATATATATATATATATATATTTGTATGATTAGTTAATAATAATGATGATAAGGACAAAAAGAAAAAGAGAAGTGGAAAGTCAAGGGAAGAAAGTGTGGTGGATATTAACTTAGAAATTATAATTATAATTATTATTATTATTATTATTATTATTATTATTATATATATATGATAAGAACGAAAGAAAGAACGAGATTGTTCTTTCTTCTTCTCCTTCGTCTTCTTCTTCTTCTTCTTAGTTAACGAGAGAGAGAGAGAGAGAGAGAGAGAGAAGTTAGAGAGAGAAAGGTGATTTTGCTTCTAATTACACCAAAGATTAAGGATATCAAGAGGCTTGCAAGTGGATATGGAAGATTTGGCAAGCTATTCAAGTAAGTACTCCTCTCTTGAATTGATTCTATTGATTATGTATATATATAAGTTTTTATCTTCTTGTTTTGGGTTTCTTTGGATTGAAGTTATGGTTGGTGTATAATATGATGGAAATGAAAGATTGAAGTATGTAATTGTGTTGAATTGATATTTAAGCATTGATAAGTTGGGGTAATTGGGAGGATGTTGATGAATTGTTGAATTGGTATTTTGAGTAATTGGTTATAGTGATGTATATAGATATTGATTATTATGATGATGTAATGAAGTTATATAAATGTTAAAGTAATATGGAATTGATAAATATGAACAAAGATGATGATTAAAAGGGTGTGGTATGAATTTTGGAAAGGCTTGGTCTTTGAATCCTTGAAGGACACGGCCAAGTCATGAGAGACACGGCCAAGTTAGGGCAAACATGGTCGTGTTGGATGGATTTTGGAGAGACACGGCCACAAGCTTGGCCGTGTCCCTTGGGTGTGTTTGTTACTGCCTGACTTTTGTTGAGAGACACGGCCGTGTCCTTGCCCGTGTTTGCCTCTGTTTGAAATGGTGTTGAGAGACACGGCCAAGCTTGTGACATGAAACTAAGGAAGTCAAACAATTTTGTGTACATGAGTAATAAATTAATTTCATGAGACAAATGAATAAGAACAATTATGAAAATTTATATGCATACGGGTAGAAGTATGAAGAACGAATATGGAGTTTTAATAATTTAGAACAAAGAGTTCATTAAAAAAAATGAATGATACATGATTTAGGGTTTGAGTATGTAAAAGTAAGATATCTAATTGATGATGTTAATTAGTGTAAAGAAATGAATTAGTGTTGTTTAAAAGTATATGTTATGATCTTAAGATTGAGAATGTGATATGGATGAGATTTGGCGAGGTTCATGTTGTTGGTTGCATTATATGAAATTTAAATTTTTGAAATGGGTTTCCATAATTGTGAAAGTGATGTGTTTTGATGTTATATTAATATAAAAATAATATTTATAAAGTTAGCTCTTGAAAGTGAGATTAATAGAATGAAGTTTAAGTAAAGTAGTAAGTTGGAAATTTAGAGTTGTAAGAGAATTTCGATGAGGATTGTTTAGATATTGATAGTTTAATGTTTAATAAGCATGGGAGTAATTTTGAATGAGTAATATTATTTATAAAAGTACTAACTAAGGTGTAATGTGGTTGATAATATAGAAATTTGTTATGAAATAAAGGGAAATGATTAAGCAAGTGAAAATGAGTTACTTTAGTTAATTGAATTAGAAATGATGAAAATGGATATGAAAGGTGTGATCAATGCATAAAAAAATGTGAGAGAGATGTCACATTAGAAATGTGACTAAGATTTATGTGAAGTGTTAGAAAAAATATAATAAGAAACTTATTTAAAAGATAGGTGATTAAATAAGAAAGATGTTAATTATGTTGTGGTCAGAGTGTATATATATGTTGAATTGATGATTAACCTAAGTAATGTCAAAAGAATGAGAAATGATAATGTTCTGTGAAAGGTGATAAATGTTAACTTTGTATAGGTTGTATGTAAAAATGGAATTCAGTATAATTGTATGATTTGTGTGATGAGATTTTTTTTCGATATGAACACAAATATGATATATAAGAAAATGTGGAAAGTAAGTCACATTGTTATTATAACTTACGAATGTGTATGTGGATGATTCAAAAAAATGTTATCGAGTGTTTAATACCTTATACAAATACGTGTCTGGTAATATTGCGAATGAAATTGCATGTATTAATAAACCTAAGAGAGATTAGGTCTTGACCTGCGTAGAGTTAGGTCATGTGATGAATTGAGATTGAGAATGGACCCGAACAGAGCTGGACAGTAAAATTGTTATTTTAACAACTAAACTTGATGATTGTATAGTGTTTTAGGCCTAAAGTATATGCGTATAAATAAGAGATTATAAGGAAAAGGAAAGTATAATGAAGAAAGTATGGAAATGGAAATATATATATATATATATGAATGAAAATTTTTATAAGAGAGATTAGAAATGGAGTAATAAATGGAAATTGTGTAAAATTAGCATATGAACGAATGTGTATATGTAAGAGATGTTAATGATAATATTGTTGAAAGTTGAGTTAGGCTAATGATGATCAAGATCAAGAGTAAATTGTTTTGAAACAGAAGTGATCAAAAGTAAATTACTTTAAAACAGAGCTGAAATGTGTTAAATCTTTGTATAGTGATAAGAGCATTTTCATACTTGTTTTTAGTATGATTTCTATGTGTTTTTAGTTAATATTTCATTTAATTTTTGTTTAAAGTTTGTTTTAGGTTAAAGTGCAAAAAACTAACTTAGATGATCAAAACAATGAAGAAAGAGCTTGAATCAAGCAAGACATGGCCAAGCCAAAGCAAACTTGGCTGTGTCCCTCAAAAGAATTCCAGGACAGTACATGACACGGGCAGGAGACACGGCCAAGCCACTGGCTGTGTCTCACCTAAGGAGCAAACCCAAGGAAACCAAAGAAAGAAAGGGAAATTTGGCAGAAGCTGACACTGGCAGGTGACACGCCTAAGCCAGTGGCCGTATCACATGACACGGCCACAAGCTTGGCCGTGTCCCATCCTAAGCCAAAGAACAAGTGAAGAGCAAAATGGCAAGCAGAAGGTGACACACCCAAGTGACACGACCAAGCCACTGGCCGAGTCACAAGACACGGCCAGGAGCTTGGTCGTGTCACCCCATGAAACCAAAGAGAAAAGAAAGAAAGGAAGAGAGGCAGTGATGGACACGGCCAGCTAGCTTGGCCGTGTTCCAAAGAAAGATGAGAGACACGACCAAGCCACTCATGGCTTAGCTGTGTCACCTATGGAATTTTGGCTTCTCTTTCACGAGTTGGGAGACAAAGTGGGCAACAAAAAATTGTGCTTGCCAAAAGAAATATTAAACAAAGAGAATGTGGGGAACAAGGGAGAGTGGTGTGAGTTGGAAGGTATGGGGTGTGAGTTGGAAGGCATGGCTTGAGCTTTGGAGGGAAATAAAAAGAGAAGAAGAGGGAGTTCTTAAAAAAGTTCGGGAGGAGGTTTTTGCAGGAGATAGAGAGCAGAGACAAAGAAGAGAGGTTTGAGAGGAGCAGGCTTGGGCATACACGGTTTGGGCAAGGAGGGAGTGACACTCTCCATGACTCTTCATCTTCATCCTCCATTTCCATCCTCTCCACCATCTTCATCCTCCATTGGCAAGCTCTTAGAGATTGAAGAAGCTACATTGAAAGGGGTTTTTTCTATTTTCTCCTTTAATTCATTTTAATGTTATTGTTGTTGTTGTTGTATTAAGAGTATTGAATATGAACTAATTCATTCTCTATCTAGATATTGAAGAACCCTAGCTCATTTGTGTGATTGAATAATTTTAATTGATGGAGTTGTTTTATTCTTATGATGCTTAATGATTTATTTCCAATTGATAATAACATGCTTATTGATTGGTTGCCATTTTCATATTATTGACTTGAGAAAGCTTGATATGAATTGAATACTCATAAGGGTTGAGGATTGATTGGAGTACTAGAGATAGACTTACAAGATCCTTTGGTTTATAGTTCCTTGTTCTTAATGCAAGATCTATTTAATTGTGTTTGAGAAGAGATTTTGGCACTCTACTTAGTGATTAAGGATCAATTCACTCGAGAGAGATTTTAGTCTAAGTTAGAGGAATGCCAATTCAACTCTATTATGTGATGTAATTGTGGCTAGGGGGATCCAATATCTGGATAGTATCGTTATCATCAATCCTTTTTACACAACACTCAATTTATCTTTACTTTCATTTATTTAAGTTAATTGTCTTTAATTACAAAACTTCACACAAAAATATTAATTTGCTAAACAATAGTTAAGATTTGCACTAGTACTTGGCCTTGTCCTCAGTGGAATGATAACTCACTCATTACTTTATTACTTGGGCGACCCGTGCACTTGCAGTATTGTTATAGCATTTAGGTTCACGTGCACCACATAGCAAAAGATTAAAAAAATGAATATGTGATTTTTACGATACGAACTTAATGTTGTGATTGAAAATGTTTGAAGAAGAATGATAGAGGAGCAGTATTTATTTGTAAGCCACAGGCATGACCATTATTATGCCATGGTCGTATGATTTGTTTAGTATATTGACCGATTAGTTTTGTTATCCACGGGCATGGGTCTGAGATGACATGATCGTTGGATAAATTTGGTGAGATTGATAGTTATGCTACAAGAAACATGGTCAAGATTTATGATTTCATAGTTGTATCTTATAATTTTATGTTAGAAATTTGTTTATAATTATAGAAAGTGTGGAACATAAGAGAATTGTGAAAATATGATGAGGAGGCTTGGGCATACACGGTTTGGGCAAGGAGGGAGTGACACTCTCCTTGACTCTTCATCTTCATCCTCCATTTCCATCCTCTCCACCATCTTCATCCTCCATTGGCAAGCTCCTGGAGATTGAAGAAGCTACATTGAAAGGGGTTTTTTCTATTTTCTCCTTTAATTCATTTTAATGTTATTGTTGTTGTTGTTGTATTAAGAGTATTGAATATGAACTAATTCATTCTCTATCTAGATATTGAAGAACCCTAGCTCATTTGTATGATTGAATAATTTTAATTGATGGAGTTGTTTTATTCTTATGATGCTTAATGATTTATTTCCAATTGATAATAGCATGCTTATTGATTGGTTGCCATTTTCATATTATTGACTTGAGAAAGCTTGATATGAATTGAATACTCATAAGGGTTGAGGATTGATTGGAGTAATAGAGATAGACTTACAAGATCCTTTGGTTTATAGTTCCTTGTTCTTAATGCAAGATCTATTTAATTGTGTTTGAGAAGAGATTTTGGCACTCTACTTAGTGATTAGGGATCAATTCACTCGAGAGAGATTTTAGTCTAAGTTAGAGGAATGCCAATTCAACTCTATTATGTGATGTAATTGTGGCTAGGGGGATTCAATATCTGGATAGTATCATTATCATCAATCCTTTTTACACAACACTTAATTTATCTTTACTTTCATTTATTTAAGTTAATTGTCTTTAATTACAAAACTTCACATAAAAATATTAATTTTCTAAACAACAGTTAAGATTTGCACTAGTACTTGGCCATGTCCTCAGTGGAACGATAACTCACTCACTAATTTATTACTTGGGTGACCCGTGCACTTGCAGTATTGTTATAGCATTTAGGTTCACGCGCACTAAGTTTTTGGCACCGCTGCCGGGGACAATGGTTTCAATATTAGTAATATAATCAAGACTGTTGATTTAGTTTTATTTTTATCAAGACTGTTTGTTTGTTTTCTTTGAACTGTTTGTTTGTTTTCTTTGAATTGTTTGTTTGTTTTCTGTAAATTTGTTTGTTTGTTGTGTTTGAATTTGTTTTAAATTTGATTGTTTGTTTGTTTTCTTTAAATTGCTACGTGCCTTTTGTAAAGATGCAGTTTTCAAGGCATGGGGAGTTTATGATAGGGACTATAATTCTAACGTGGTATGTGCAGCATGTGGCAATGCAGGACGTAGTGCCAATACATGTTCATTTGGTTTCGAACGATACCAAGAAGGGCAAGAGGAAGAATATGACTACCAAAGTTTCCAGCAAATGGGTGGTAATGACCCATATTCCAATTCTTATAATCCAAGTTGGGAAAGCCACCCAAATTTTTCTTGGAAAAATCAGCAATACATTCCACCTGAACAATATTTTCAGCCTTACCAAGGAAGTTCTGAATTTCAAGAACAATTTTCAAACTAAAACCACCTTAAGGAACCTACATTGGAGGATAAGTTAAATGCCTATATTCTAAAACATACACTGAATCAAGATCACCTTAAGGAACCCACTTTGGAGGAAAGATTGAATGCCTTCATTCAAAATAGCCCACAAAATGTAGATCGACCTAAGAACCTCACATTGGAGGAAAGATTGAATGCCTTCATTCAAAATAACGAGCAGTATCTAGCTCAATGGAAGCAATCCATAGTGGAAGATGATTTGAATGCTTGCCTTCAACTAGGCACACAATGTCACATCCCAAAGACTAGATAGTCGAGTAATAGGCAAGGAGGACATGAACGAGTGGTCAAATAGAGGCTCGGGATAGTCAAATATGACATTGGTGTACACAGTGGAGCTGACGGGACCTAAGTGAAAATTTCTCAAAAGTTAGGGGCAACTATGTAAACTTAAAAATTAAGTGTCGAAAGTTCTTAATAGTGCCCATATCCGACCCCGAAAGAATATTCTCGAGATTAATTGGGTCATAACCGTGGGTTTCAATTTTTCCCGAAAACGCACGGTTTAAAAGTTACAATCAATTAATCGCTGGAGGGTATTTTGATATTTTCACACCCTAGACTATAAAATTACAGCACAAAAAAGTTGAGGGGGGTCAAAATATGAATAAAAGGAAGCCTAATGGCTTGCCAAATAAATAGATAAAAGAAGAAGGCAAGTGGACCAATTAAAAGTGGCCATTTTTGCTATAAGGTGTACCAATTGGAAGTCAACATCTATACCAACATATTTTCACCACTTATGGCTGCCATTTGGAACAAAATAAGCTAAGGAAAGAAAATAAAAGCCCTCTCTTACATGGTGAACTCGTCCAAACCATAAGAGAAGGAAGAAGGAGGTGATTTTTCCAAAGTTTAAGGCTTTTGGTTGAAGATTTTGGTGACAAACAAGATTATAAGGTAAGAGAAACCTATCTCTAGTTTTAATTTCATGGATTAATGGTTAATTTAAGAGATTGAAATTAGGGTACATGTAGCTAGATTTGGAGAAAATTCAAGAAATAATTATTTGAAGGATTTGATGAAAGAAATAATGGTGTTTAATGGTGAAAATAAGCTAGCAACCATTAGAAAAATCATAAGATAAGACTATGTCTATACCTAGGGTTCTTACCTTTGTATATGTGATGTTAAATTTCATAGGAAATCAAGGAGAAAAGGAAGGAAAGGAAGTGATATAGATGAAGGACTAAGAAATAGTAAGGTTTGGTACTTTAACCATTGAACTCCTTTTGAAATTTTTCTGTTTTACAATTAGTAAAATGTTGTGACTTTTATGATTTTTAATTAAATATATAAAAATTATCTTGAGTTGAATTTTTGATATGTTGTGTATCAAAGAGTCTAGAATGACCGAAAAATATGTTGAGTTGAAGTTGGAATGGTCATGATTTTGGAAAGATTATTTTTTATTAGACCTACTCCAGCAGGTACCTTGACTGAGACAGCATTTTCTGGATTTTTAATAAAATGTAGAAAAATAATATCCAATTGAATTTTGGATATGTTGTTGTTTAGTGAGTCTAGTATTTGAGAAAAATAATTTGGAATAACATTGATTGAATTTAATTTACGGAATTCACAAAATTCAGAACTACTGCTAGGATGCAGGGCAACTGGAGCAGTCTGGTTGGGTGAACTAGTTGACCAAGATTTTGTGTCCAGTTTGATATAAAATTTTAAAGGAATGATTTTAAGATACAAAACTAAATTCTTTAAAAAATTTTGAGTTTTTATCCAAGTGGATTATTTTATACAAATTTTCTAAAACAAGGATCAAGTTGGGTCAAGAACCAGAGTTTATTGTTCATATGGTAATTTTTCATTATTAACTTGGTCAAAAACTTGGTGTGGGTGGAAAAGAGGAGAAAATCAATCTGAATTTCATAACCGTGATAAAAGTCACGTGATGGAATACATGTTCGTTATCATGTGAATATATAGATAAGGTATATACGTGGGGAATACGTGTATATATGGTATATATATGCATGTATATGGTATATATGTGAATACATATGATACATATGTGAGTATACGTGGTAATTGTGTAAGTATATATTGTATATACATGGAGAATATGTGGTATATATACGAAGTGAATGGGTATATATGAAATATTATATATGCTCTACTCGGTAAATGGGTAAAACCAGTCTGGAATGGGGGTTTGGCATGCCATCCTACCGGCAGTACTGTCTTAACGGCTTCGGTCTGGATATTACTTACGCGCGCGCGATTATATCGTGTGAGTTCAAGATCATGGCAACTAGTCGTGTGAGACCAAGACCACGCAGTTATGTTGTATATTCCATATCATGTGAGACCAAGACCATGGCAATTAGTCATGTGAGGTCAAGACCATGCGTAACACTATACGAGGCCTCATTTCGAGATTGGTGTATTCATAATTACCTAGTGGAGCAGATTAACTCGTAATGATAATGAAGTTATATTACATATTGTTTACATACAGAATGTGAATCTTAACTTAATTAGAAAATATAAATATGATGATTGTATGAAAATAGTTTAATTATGCAGTATTCTACTTTTATATGTGTTTCAATTTATATTCGGCAATGGTTAAAGTACCCACTGGGCAATAAGTTGCTCAGCGAGTTATATGTCTAACTCGCAGATAGTGGATAGAAGATCAGCATTTCTGCAGTGGCCCGCACCAGCTCGACGGCGAATAGGTAGGACTTTTGACATAAAATAGTAGTATGGCATGTACGTTATATCTATTTTAAAGGTTTGTTAAACATATTAAGTATTATGGTTTATGTAACAAGAGAATAAATAGTAGTATGGTAATGAAACTTAGCAAATGATATGTGATCTTGAGAAACGATATAGAAGTGTGAAAATTTTCTTGCAGGGTGTAGTTGAGGATATAAGGGAGATTATTATTGGGAGTGTTCTTGAGTTGAATTGTGAACAAAAGTATTTTTTTAAAAAAATTAGTTTTGGCAACACTTGGGAACCCCGCTTTTTAGGGGAAACTCCGCCCAATTTTTTCGAAAATTTTTTTATAAGAATTCTTAATTAAGACATTGTAACCAGAGCTCACATCCCGATATGACATTCCTCCCCGGCTTATTCGTAGGTCGGGAAAGGGTGTTACACACAAAATTAGGAAGGGAGCAATGAGAGGTTTGATTCTTTGGAAGAATCAGTGAAGAGGATGGAAACTCAAGTTAGACAGCTGGCACATCAACTCCAAGCACACCAAAAGGAGGAATTTCCTAGCCAATTGAAGCAAATTGAGGTAATCACAAATTTGAGGAATGAACAGGTAATATATAACAATTTTTGTGATTTCTTTGATGCAGATACTAATCAAGAAACAAGTGGCGAGGAGATCAAATCCAACATAGAGGAGTTGAGTCAAACAAAGGAGGAGGAGAATTTGGAAGCATCAACTTGGATAAAATTGCATGAACCTCCAAATCCTTTTATGCCACCAATTTCATTCCCATGTAGGCTGGAGGAAGAGAAACAAGGTATGCATATTCTTGAACTCTATGACATGCCCTATAGTGAAGATAGTGTAGATAAGCTTGAGGTAGCCATAACTTTAGAAGTAGAGCCTAATATTTCCAATTTAAAAATTGAGGAGAGCAAATTAATATCAAATGATGAGATTGATGAGAGGGAACTTCAAATTGCTAAAGAGGGTGAGAAAGAGATGCAAACAAACTTGGTTGAACTTAAAAAGACCCCAAAAATTTTGGAATTTGTTTTAGTTGGGGAGAACAATATGCAACCAATGATCATCCCTCCCACTTTCGGGAGCAAGAAAGAGCAAAAAATGAATATAACCATGTTGCATACTGAAAAATATTTTTACCAAGTTCCTATAGCATTGGAGGATCACCCAAGACAGCCTTCACATGTTCTTACTGGCCAATTGCTCATCCAAGGATGCTACCTAGGCTTTGCAATACATTGGGCACATTTCCCAGTTGCATGTTGTTCATCCTCTCACTCATGGGTTGCAATTGCATTATGGATGGAAGGAGCCCTACGTATCGCATATGGGAACGATGGAAATCAGGTTTTATCTGAACTCTCTTTTAGTTTATGCATGCTCACATTGAGGACAATGTGAATTTTTAAGTGTGGGGTGCATTTTGTGTCTTTACTTTTATGTTATTTTTGTTTAAGTTTAGTTAATGTTTTTAATGTTTTTCTTTGAATAAATGAATTTTGGAAAGTTCAATTGTTATAAACATTGTTGATAGATGACTTTTGAATTTTTGAAGCATGAATTTGAGAATTGAGTAGAATTGGTGCTTATTGTCAATTTTGTTGGTTTTTTCTTTCATTACCATTAACCTAGTGAGAAATTGAGCCATCAACTTATTATTCTTTTTTGTGGGAAAACATCTTTGATTGATGAATTACTAGAACTTGCTTTGACATGCATTTTGAGACTGCATAAAAATTTCAATTAGGCATCAAGATGATTAAGGCAATTAGGTGAACCCACTTTGGCTTAAATAGACCAACCTTATATCCAACCTTAGTTAGCCAATTTTGAGCTTATTTTATTTTTTCCTTTTCTTTCTCTTTCACAACACCATTTGTAATATTCCAAAATGTGCCCTAGAAGTTTTAAATATTATTGTTGTTTTAATTGGATTGAATGTATATGTTAATTTGAAAGAGAAGAGAATTTTTAAAGAAAGTGTATATGTTGTATATATGGTAGTATAAATAACATATACATAAGTCAAAATGGTGGGTCAAGGTAAGAAGATATTTAATTTGTGAAATGTGAAATTACTAAAAAGGGCAAATGAATGATAAAGGAGTTAGAATGTTTAAAAGAGGGTATTTTAGTCATTTTCATTTTGAATTGCTTGGTGGAGATTTAAAGAGAAGAGGAAGTTGACTTTTCTCATTTCTTCCTCCATCCTTTTCTCCTTCCATGGCCGGCCACCCTTAAGCAAGAGAGAGAAAGTGTTGTTTTGATGTTCAAGCTCAAAATTGAAGAGGTTTTCAAGTGATTAAGTGAAAGTCCAAGAAGTTTTATTATTTTGGTAAGTTCTCTCTCTTGGTTTCTTTTGTTTATTTGAAGTGATGTGTGAGTTTGTTGATAGATGTTTGAAAATAGGGGTGTGTTGGTTGAAGTATGTTTGATTTTATTAAATATGGTGTTGGTTTTGGTTTGAAGGAAGTAAGTTAAGTTGATGTTGGTTTTGAAAGTGGTTGTGTTGAAATTGTATTAGGGTTTTGAGTTGGTAAGTGTTGTTAGTGCTAAGTTTGGTTTATTATTTTTGTTGGTCTTCATGATTTTTGGGATTTGTTGGAAATTAGAAGCTTGGAAAACATGTTTTGATGGAAGGCAGTGGCATCTCGGATGCCACGCCCGTGGCCTTTTTATGTTTTGGCCGTGGGGTGTTGGATAATTTTGGGCAGAAGCAAATCCTAACCCATGCCCGTGGGGGTCTTGAGTGACCACGACCGTGGGCTTTAAGGTTGGGTGGTTGGTTTGTGATGGTGATCTAAGGGTCTTGTATAAGGTTAATAAGTGATTAGTTGTATTGGAATTGATGTGGTTCATTATTGTTTTGGTTTAGGTTGTGAAGAAAGTGAGTTGCCTTAATTCATTTGGTGAAGGACTTTTGAAAAGGGAAAGTGTTTAGAATTGTGTGGATTGCTTTTGAAGTAAGTACAAACCTTGCATTGTTGCATACATTCACTTGATATAGCATTGTTGATATATATATATATATATAATGTTATGTCTTGCTCATTGTGAATCTTATGAAATGTACTATATGTATAATGTGAAATGAGATGATTGAGGTATGTATGCATATATGATTATGTTCAATGTAATTGATTATGAATATGTGAAAGATGATGTATAATATGGTGAATTGAGACATGATGATTCAAATGTGATGAGAAGCCATTGTGAGTGGCTATTGTTATACAAATGAAATTGTTGAGGCATGATGGCCTATTTGATATTTAAATACAAATTGAGAAAGAAAATGATATAATTGTATGTTTAATATGTTATTCAGTTTCAGAGTTCTGGATTTGGATGGCATGCCTATGAAATTATGAATAGTAACAGTCTTGCCGGGTTGAGGATCTCTTCAATTTGAGATGAATTGAGGTCCAAGAGACTGGGTCTGTTACACTATGATAATTGTGATTATGAGATATATGATTTGGTAACAGTCTTGCCGGGTTGAGGATCTCCTCGATTTGGTCGAGTTGATGGTCCAAGAGACTGGGTCTGTTACTTGATAAATGTGAAATGTGAATTGTAGTAACAATCTTGCCGGGTTGAGGATCTCCTCGAGTTTAGCCGAGTAGATGGTCCAAGAGACTGGGTCTGTTACGCTATCCATGGATAGAGATATATATATATATGTTGCCTACGGGCTTGACTATTGTGATTATGAACCAAAACAGTAACTCTGAATTCTGAATATCGTATTAAATACTTGTTGGGCCCATAGGTATCTATGTTACATGAATGATCTTATAATGGATGAGATAATGTAATGAAATGATAGTATTACTTAAATGATGAAATGTAATATTCATGAGATATTGTATATTGAATACAATCTTTGTGGTTTGAATGTATATCATTGTTATTGATAAAGCATAATAGCATTATGGTTTGTACTACTGAGTTGTTGGCTCAGCGCGATTATGATTCATCGCGCAGGTGATAGAGGTGATAGAGGTGATAGAGTTGAGACGGAGGACTCCTCTAGACCTAGTTGAGTTTGTTTTGATTGTGAAGAATTGGATTAGAGCTTAAAGATCAGAGAGTCAAGCTGCCAATCATGTATATATTTCATATTTTGTAATTTTTGACGTTTAATATATATGCACTTGTAAGTTTTGGATGTAACTTCCGTTGCGTAATAAACAAACGTTTTTATCTATTGTGTCTTATGATTTTCATTTAAACATTTGGTATGTCTTTAAATTTTTTCTTTTATTTTAAATGTCATTTGTGTATTTTGAAAAGTGTGGCATTTCTATATTCAGTATACGTATATTACGATCGTATAAGCATGCTGTGTACATATACGGATATAGGGGTGTTACAATTATTTTGGTATCAGAGCCTAGGTTTGAGATTCTCAACCTAGGTCAAGTGTAAGAAAAAGAGTATTTTGATTTCTAAAGGTTGGTTTTTGAATAAAATATATGTTTGGTATTGGCAGTCTCTGATCTTTAATGAAGTGTGTTCTGCTGCATTTGCAGATATAGGTTATAATGGATCCTCATTCGCATCAATCTGTTGAGGGTAGTGCTGAGAGTATAGCCCCTGATGATGTTAGAGATGGAGTTAGAGTTGATAGAACTGGAGAGGCCCCTGTTTCTGTGTCAGGGAGACCAGCTGGTGAGGAGGTTCCCCCAGTTTGGCTTAGGCATATGGTTGATATAATTAGGCAAGTACCAGTGCAACCACCGCCACCACCACAACCAATAGTACCAGTGAGGCAATACGATAAATTAAGAAAGTATGGAGCAGAAGATTTTCTGGGTACTATTGATCCAACGGTAGCTGAGCAGTGGCTAGATAAGGTACAAAGAATTTTCATTCAGTTGCAAGCCACTCCAGAAGAAAAATTTGATTATGCCAGATCATTGCTATAGAAGGATGCATATGATTGGTGGAAAACAGTACCCCATGCTATGGATGATCCACCAACATTGTCCTACAGTGATTTTCTCCGAGAGTTTGAACTGAAATATACTCCAAGGGAGTATAAAGATGTGAAGAAGATAGAGTTTCTGACCTTGAGGCAAGATCACCGGTCTGTGACAGAATATGAGTTAGAATTTATCCGGTTGAGCCACTACGCGGTGGGGGGGGGGGATTATCTCAGATGAGATTGATAGGTGTAGAAGGTTTGAGGAGGGATTGAGACCCTCAATTATGTGTATTGTGGCTGGCTCTAGATATCAGGATTTCTCTCAGCTGGTAGCAGCAGCTAGAGGTGTGGAGAGAGCACAAGGTATAGCAGCAGCTGCTACTGAAGAGGAGACCCGGGTTAGAAGACCTCAGTTTGAGGCAGGGTCCTCATTTGTGAAAAGAGGTAGAGGCAGTTTTGCTCCTAGGTTCAGTAGGAGTCAGAGGCAGGCTGGTAGGTCAGTTCAGTTTCAGAGACAGAGATCGAGACCTACAGCTTCAGTAGCGAGTGCTCCTACTTCTGTAGTTCAGAGATCCACTCTACCTATATGTGCTCAGTGTGGTGGAAGACATTCGGGTGTTTGTTGGAGGTATAGTAGATCAGCTGTGTGTTTCAGGTGTGGATCTCCTGATCATTTCATTAGAGAGTGTCCAGAGATGCCGGAGCAGAGGCCAGCAGATTCTGCAGTTTCTCGACCTAGTATTAGAGGTGGTCGAGGGGGCAGAAGTTTCAGCAGAGGGGGTAGATCTGGGTACAGTCAGAGAGGATCATCATCCAGGGATACTAGGCCAGATGAGGCTGGGCCTTCTCAATGAGTTTATGTGATGCAAAGACAACCCGATGCTTCTGTAGTTATTGCTGGTACTTTCTCTTTATTTGGCATTTCAGTTCTTGCTTTAATTGATCCAGGCTCTACTCATTCATATATTAGTGCATCTGTTTTGCCTGTATCTGAATTGCATGCTGAGTCCTTAGGATTTGATGTGTTGGTAACAAATCCCTTAGGGCATAGTGTGGTTGTTAGCAAGGTGCACCGAGATAGCGCAGTGGTTGTACAAGGTGAGGAGTTTTGTGGAGATTTGATTGAAATGCCTTTTAAAGAGTATGATTTGATTTTGGGTATGGACTGGTTATCTAGACATGGAGCTGTGGTAGATTGTAAAAAGAAATGTGTCACTTTAAGAGCTAATGATGGTAAAATTGTATTAGTCTCTAGTGAGCAGAGACAGCTTGTATCCTCGTTGGTTTCAGCTGTTACAGCTAGAAGGTTGATTAGGAAAGGATGTGATGCTTACCTTGCTCATGTGGTGGATACTAGAGTAAGGGGTTCTCAACTTGATGATTTAACCACAGTTGCAGATTTTCCAGATGTGTTTCCAGAGGAGTTGCCAGGGTTGCCTCCTGAGAGAGAGGTTGAGTTTAGTATCAATTTGTTACCTGGTACCACTCCCATCTCTATCACTCCTTATAGAATGGCACCTGCTGAATTAAGTGAGTTGAAGGTGCAGTTACAGGAATTATTGGATAAAGGATTTATTCGCCCCAGTGTTTCTCCGTGGGGAGCTCCTGTGTTGTTTGTGAAGAAGAATGATGGTACCATGAGATTGTGTATCGATTATAGGCAATTAAATAAAGTGACGATCAAGAATAAATATCCTTTTCCTAGGATTGATGATCTTTTTGATCAATTAAAGGGAGCAGCAGTATTTTCTAAAATTGATTTGAGATCTGGGTACCATCAGTTGAGGGTTAAAGCTGAAGATGTTTCTAAGACAGCTTTCCGTACCAGGTATGGGCATTATGAGTTTTTAGTAATGCCTTTTGGGTTGACGAATGCACCTGCAGCCTTTATGGATTTGATGAACAGGGTGTTTAGGCCCTATCTGGATCAGTTTGTGGTAGTTTTTATTGATGATATTTTGGTGTATTCGCGTAATGAAGAGAAGCATGACAAGCATCTGCGGATTGTGCTGCAGATTTTGAGAGAGAAGCAATTATATGCTAAGCTGTCGAAGTGTGAATTTTGGCTTGATCAAGTGACTTTTCTTGGGCATATAATTTCAGCAGAAGGTATTACAGTTGATCCGAGTAAAGTTAAAGCTATTTTGAATTGGAGTCCACCAAAGTCTATAACTGAAGTTAGAAGTTTTCTGGGTTTGGCATGTTATTATCGACGTTTTGTGAAAGGATTTTCTTTGATAGCTATTCCACTCACCAGATTACTTTGAAAAGGAGTTAGATTTGTGTGGACAGAACAGTGTCAGTCTAGTTTTGAGCAGTTGAAAAAGATGTTAACTCAAGCGCCTGTTCTTACCTTACCTGTAGAAGATAAACCATATGTGATCTACAGTGATGCTTCACATAGTGGTTTGGGTTGTGTTTTGATGCAAGAGGGTAAGGTTATAGCTTATGCTTCTCGACAGTTGAAGCCGTATGAGCTTAACTATCCGACGCATGATTTGGAGTTAGCAGCCATAGTGTTTGCTTTAAAGATTTGGCGACACTACTTGTTTGGAGAGAAGTGTTTCATCTACACTGATCATAAAAGTTTGAAATATTTGGGGGTTCAGAGAGAACTTAATCTTAGGAAGAGGCGATGGTTGGAATTAATTAAAGATTATGATTGCTTAATTGATTATCATCCTGGTAAGGCAAATGTTGTGGCTGATGCCTTAAGTCGAAAATCTTTGGCAGGATTGACTGTCTATTCGCTCTCGTTGCTTGTTGAATTGAGAGCATAGCATGTTAGCTTTGTATCTTGTGATGATGGTGCATTGTTGGCGCAATTACAATTGAGGCCAGTATTGTTAGATCGGATTAAGGAAGCTCAGTTGGTTGATGAGAAAATCCAAAAGATTATTTCAGATTGTCAAAAAGGAGAGAGTCGAGATTTTCTTGTGAGAGGTGATGGTAGTCTTTGGTTTAAGGACAGATTATGTGTACTGGATGATGCTAATTTGAGAAGGATTATTTTAGAAGAAGCACACCAGTCAGTTTTTGCTATGCATCCAGGCAATACAAAGATGTACCATGATATAAAACAATACTGCTGGTGGTCTGGTTTGAAAAGAGACATTGCAGATTTTGTGTCTAAATGTCTCACTTGTCAGAGGGTGAAAGCTGAACATCAAGTTCCAACAGGGTTGCTACAACCTTTATCAGTGCCTGTATGGAAATGGGATAGAGTAACCATGGATTTTGTATCTGGTTTGCCATTGACTCAGAGAAAACATGATGCTATTTGGGTGATTGTTGATAGGTTGACAAAGACAGCTCACTTTCTTCCGGTTCGGATGGATTATTCTCTTGAGAGATTGGCTGAGCTGTATATCCATGAGATAGTGAAGTTGCATGGGGTCCTACTTCTATAGTGTCTGATCAAGATCCTAGATTTACTTCGAGGTTCTGGAAGAATTTACATGGTACTTTGGGTTCTCGATTGCATTTTAGTACTGCATTCCATCCACAGACCGATGGGCAGTCAGAGAGAGTAATACAGATTATTGAGGATATGTTGAGAAGCTGTGTCATTGATTTTTCTGGTAGTTGGGACAGATTCTTGCCACTTGTGGAGTTTGCTTACAACAACAGTCACCAATCCAGTATTGGAATGGCACCATTTGAGGCATTGTATGGTAGACGGTGTAGAACGCCTCTATGTTGGAATGAAACTGGTGAAGGTAAGTTAATTGGTCTTGATTTGGTTAGAGAGACTGAAGAGAAAGTGAAGATAATTCGCAATAGATTGAAAGCAGCTTCAGACCGTCAAAAATCTTATTCAGATTTGAAGAGGAGAAACATTGAGTATAATGTAGGAGATAAAGTATTTTTGAAAGTGTCTCCTTGAAAAAAGATATTGAGATTTGGTCGAAAAGGGAAGCTGAGTCCTCGTTTCATTAGACCGTATGAAGTTTTAGAAAGAGTGGGACCAGTTGCTTATCGTCTTGCTTTGCCGCCTGAATTGGATAGAATCCATAATGTCTTCCATGTTTCTATGTTGAGAAGGTATAGATCAGATCCATCTCATATCTTGCCAATTGAATCCATTGAAGTGAATTCGGATCTGACAATTGAAGAAGAACCAGTTGATATATTGGCCCATGAAGTGAAAGAGTTGAGAAATAAGAAAGTGCCATTGGTGAAGGTTCTATGGAAGAATCATGGGAGAGAAGAAGCAACTTGGGAAAGGGAGCAAGCAATGCGAGATCAATATCCTCAACTGTTTCAGAGATAATAATAGGTAATTTCGAGGACCAAATTTCTTTTTAGAGGGGGATAATTGTAATATTCCAAAATGTGCCCTAAAAGTTTTAAATATTATTGTTGTTTTAATTGGATTGAATGAATATGTTAATTTGAAAGAGAAGAGAATTTTTAAAGAAAGTGTATATGTTGTATATATGGTAGTATAAATAACATATACATAAGTCAAAATGGTGGGTCAAGGGAAGAAGATATTTAATTTGTGAAATGTGAAATTACTAAAAAGGGCAAATGAATGATAAAGGAGTTAGAATGTTTAAAAGAGGGTATTTTAGTCATTTTCATTTTGAATTGCTTGGTGGAGATTTAAAGAGAAGAGGAAGTTGACTTTTCTCATTTCTTCCTCTTTCCTTTTCTCCTTCCATGGCCGGCCACCCTTAAGCAAGAGAGAGAAAGTGTTGCTTTGATGTTCAAGCTCAAAATTGAAGAGGTTTTCAAGTGATTAAGTGAAAGTCCAAGAAGTTTTATTATTTTGGTAAGTTCTCTCTCTTGGTTTCTTTTGTTTATTTGAAGTGATGTGTGAGTTTGTTGATAGATGTTTGAAAATAGGGGTGTGTTGGTTGAAGTATGTTTGATTTTATTAAATATGGTGTTGGTTTTGGTTTGAAGGAAGTAAGTTAAGTTGATGTTGGTTTTGAAAGTGGTTGTGTTGAAATTGTATTAGGGTTTTGAGTTGGTAAGTGTTGTTAGTGCTAAGTTTGGTTTATTATTTTTGTTGGTCTTCATGATTTTTGGGATTTGTTGGAAATTAGAAGCTTGGAAAACATGTTTTGATGGAAGGCAGTGGCATCTCGGATGCCACGCCCGTGGCCTTTTTATGTTTTGGCCGTGGGGTGTTGGATAATTTTGGGCAGAAGCAAATCCTAACCCACGCCCGTGGGGGTCTTGAGTGACCACGACCGTGGGCTTTAAGGTTGGGTGGTTGGTTTGTGATGGTGATCTAAGGGTCTTATATAAGGTTAATAAGTGATTAGTTGTATTGGAATTGATGTGGTTCATTATTGTTTTGGCTTAGGTTGTGAAGAAAGTGAGTTGCCTTAATTCATTTGGTGAAGGACTTTTGAAAAGGGAAAGTGTTTAGAATTGTGTGGATTGCTTTCTAAGTAAGTACAAACCTTGCATTGTTGCATACATTCACTTGATATAGCATTGTTGATATATATATAAATAATGTTATGTCTTGCACATTGTGAATCTTGTGAAATGTACTATATGTATAATGTGAAATGAGATGATTGAGGTATGTATGCATATATGATTATGTTCAATGTAATTGATTATGAATATGTGAAAGATGATGTAAAATATGGTGAATTGAGACATGATGATTCAAATGTGATGGGAAGCCATTGTGAGTGGCTATTGTTATACAAATGAAATTGTTGAGGCATGATGGCCTATTTGATATTTAAATACAAATTGAGAAAGAAAATGATATAATTGTATGTTTAATATGTTATTTAGTTTCAGAGTTCTGGATTTGGATGGCATGCCTATGAAATTATGAATAGTAACAGTCTTGCCGGGTTGAGGATCTCTTCAATTTGAGATGAATTGAGGTCTAAGAGACTGGGTTTGTTACACTATGATAATTGTGATTATGAGATATATGATTTGGTAACAGTCTTGCTGGGTTGAGGATCTCCTCGATTTGGTCGAGTTGATGGTCCAAGAGACTGGGTCTGTTACTTGATAAATGTGAAATGTGAATTGTAGTAACAGTCTTGCCGAGTTGAGGATCTCCTCGAGTTTAGCCGAGTAGATGGTCCAAGAGACTGGGTCTGTTACGCTATCCATGGATAGAGATATATATATATATATGTTGCCTACGGGCTTGACTATTGTGATTATGAACCAAAACAGTAACTCTGAATTCTGAATATCGTATTAAATACTTGTTGGGCCCATAGGTATCTATGTTACATGAATGATCTTATAATGGATGAGATAATGTAATGAAATGATAGTATTACTTAAATGATGAAATGTAATATTCATGAGATATTGTATATTGAATACAATCTTTGTGGTTTGAATGTATATCATTGTTATTGATAAAGCATAATAGCATTATGGTTTGTACTACTGAGTTGTTGGCTCAGCGCGATTATGATTCATCGCGCAGGTGATAGAGGTGATAGAGTTGAGACGGAGGACTCCTCTAGACCTAGTTGAGTTTGTTTTGATTGTGAAGAATTGGATTAGAGCTTAAAGATCAGAGAGTCAAGCTGCCAACCATGTATATATTTCATATTTTGTAATTTTTGATGTTTAATATATATGCACTTGTAAGTTTTGGATGTAACTTCCGTTGTGTAATAAACAAACATTTTTATCTATTGTGTCTTATGATTTTCATTTAAACATTTGGTATGTCTTTAAATTTTTATTTTATTTTAAATGTCATTTGTGTATTTTGAAAAGTGTGGCATTTCTATATTCAGTATACGTATATTACGATCGTATAAGCATGATGTGTACGTATACGGATATAGGGGTGTTACACCATTAGCTTGAACCTTGTTGTTTTAACTCTTACCCTTTCATTAGGTCAAGAGCATTTTAAGAGCATTTATGACCGAGAGTTGAATTAAGTGTGGGGTTAAATTTAGTAAGCATAAGATTGCAAAGCAAAATATATATATAAAAAAGAAATATAAAAAATCAAGTAAAAAGAAGAAAAATAATAAGAATAATTGTTGTTCTTGTTGAAAGGGTTGGAATATGTGTGGAAATAATCATTGTAAGATGTAATAAGTGAGTTCCCTTGAAAAGTTCTTTTAATGTCAAGGGGTAGATAAGAGGAAGATGTTTTGGGATCGTTGGGTTATGCATATGATCGGTTACTTCATTCTTGAAGTGCTCTTGAACTTAATGATTAAGCTCACATTTCCTAAATGTCATGCCTCTACCTTAACCCCATTACAACCCAATAAAAGACCTTTTGATTGATGCTTGATTGTAATTAAGTGTAGGAGATTTGATAGATAAGCAAGCCTATGGAAATAATCTTTCATTGATTGTTATGAGTGTAAACACCACCTTGATCAAACACTTTCTAAGAGTTGGTGAGGGAGTGACAATATAGGTTATGCATGGAAAGCCACTTAATCACATTGGTATCGATTTTGTTCTATTTGATATTGATTACGAATTTAGGGATAGGGAAGTCTTGATGCAATTTTATAACTCTTGAACTTGACAATTTTTTCTTGTTTAGTTTGTTTTGATTTTAGCCTTGCTTGTGGACAAGCAAGGAATTAAGTGTGGGGTATTTGATAAGAGCATTTTTTATACTTGTTTTTAGTATGATTTCTATGTGTTTTTAGTTAATGTTTCATTTGATTTTTGTTTAAAGATTGTTTTAAGTATTTGTTTTAGGTTAAAGTGCAAAAAACTCCCTTAGATGATCAAAACAATGAAGAAAAAGCTTGAATCAAGCAAGACATGGCCAAGCCAAAGCAAGCTTTGTAATGGTCAAGATTTTAATCAGGGACATTTTAACAAATATTGAAAAATGCATAGTGTATAGTGACAAAAGTGTGATGGATAAATGCTACACGTAAAGAATAGTATATTGTGTAGCTTAAAACTTTACTGAAAAGAGTATTTTTACTGTTTTACGAGATTAAAACTCGATTTAAAATCAACGGTTAAGAATGAGGGTGCACCATAGTTATTATGAGCATTCCCTCACTGGATTAAAAATATTATATATACATATATATATTTATGTGTGTATATGTGTATTGTGTAGAAATTTCTTCTTTCTTCTTCTCTGTCACATCCGCCTACCGCAATTATGCAGAGTAGTCACGTGCATAGCGAGAGAAGGGGAAAGGAGAAGATAATTCTTGATAACAGCCCTAAATAAGGTTGTATGACCAAAGGGACCTAGTTGTAATTTTTAAAAGTTTTGGGGATGTAAATGTAATTTCAAAAAAAGTTGCACCGGATGTTCTAAATAGTGCATATAACAGATTCCAAAAATGGAGTATAGAGAAAAATCTGATCGCAACGACGTGTAACGGTTTTTCCAGAAAATGTCCCGTTAAAGAAAAACGAAGACATGTTGACTAAGGGCATTTTGGTCATTATCAATTAAAGTTATACATGAATTTAAAGTAGGAAATAAAAATGTGAGTACGCAGAGAATGATGAGGGGTTAAATATGAAATGATCGTTAGTAGAATTGGAGCCGGAGAAAACCCGAGCAAAGAAATGACCTAAAGGGAATTTTATAAAAAGTCGAGGGCTTATTGGTAATTTTTCCAAATGACTTGGAAACCTAAAATAGACCTTATAAATAGAAAGTAGAGGTCGAAAGGATCAAAACTATATGTAGTTTGACTCGTGGAACTGTACGGTTTAAAAGATATGATCGATTAATCGACGAAACGTAAAGTGGGCCCGGTTTTGTGTCGGGACCGGATGGGTAACCCGGGGCAACTTTATGATATCCTATGGGAAGAGGGACAAGTGGAAAGAAGTAAAGGACAAGAAAACTATAAAAATCTAATGTTGGCCAATCAAAAGTAACCATTTAGCATGTGTAATAAATGAAGAAAGAGAAAGGTGGACAAGTGGTCTTAAAGGATTCAACCAACACATAAGGTGATCATCATTTCCTTTGTATGTAAATATATGTGAAATGAAGAACCAATTTCTCTCTTTTCCACTTACAAATTTCGGCCAACAAAGGGAAACACCAAAGGACTTCCAAGTTTCTCCAAATTTGATTTTTAAGGTAAGTTTTTAAGGTTTTCTAGTAAGTAGACTTTAATTTTAGTATTAATTTTAGGTAGTTATATATATTTATTGGAAGATTGGAGATTAGAGTCTTTATGTGGAACTGGAAAAATATTAAGTGATGAGATTAATTGATTAAATGGAAGAATCAAGATGTATAAAGATTAATAAGGTTGGATTAGGGTTTCGGTTGGAAAAGAAATGGAGGATAACTTATTATTTTGAATTTCTAAGGTTTATGTTGTATCTTGAATTTATTGAAGGAGAAATAAAGAATTAAAGAAGGAGAAGAAGGAAAAGCTAAGGGGAAGTACAAGAATAAGGTTTGGTACTTTACCTTTGAATAATTAATTTTGATTTGGTGCTTTACCATAAAAGAAATTCTATTTGCTTACAAACTTTGGTTTATGGAAGTTTTGAAGTTGATGTTTAAATATATTGATTGAGTTTAAATTAAATATTTGAGTTATATTCTTGTTTTCTTATGGCAATTGGGTTGTTAAATTTAATTGAAACCAAATGTTTTGAGAAAATTTGGCAAGTTGATTTGGTAAGTTGTTTGGACTTTAATTAGTTTGATTTGAGTTAAACATGCAAAAATTGTTAAAAGGAAGTGTTTGAATCTTCACTTTACTATTAAAGAAGCCTTAATATTGATTTGAAAAAGAAAAATAAACTATCCTATGCATTTCAAATGTTTGGGCCGAAATGGTCCCAAAGTGACAGCTTCTGGACTATTTTTGTGGCAATTGTTTGGGGCAGCAAACGAATGAATGTTTCAACGAAATTTTACATGCAATTAGTCAACATATGAAGTAAGTTTTCTGTAAAATTTCAGCCAAAAATAAGATCATTTACCTGGTCAAATTCATGACTGAAACGGACTGAAATTTCGACGAAAATCCAGATTTTACTATTCATTTGGTCATGCCATTTTGCGTTGCCGATTTTTCATGCCGCGACACTATTCATTTGGTCAATTTGTGATCTTTTGAGGAATGCTTTGAAATGTTTAATATGTTTATTGTGGATATTAAATATGTGAAAAAGGGTAATGGTTTGACTAAAGAATGTGGTGCGCGGCATAAATGGCAAAGTGCGATGGGAATTAAAATGATTTCTCGAATAATTCTAAAATGAAGTTTGAGACTTAAAGTGAATCATTTTAATCTTTATGCTCTACTGGATAGTGGGAGTGGTAGATAAGGGTATGGTGCACTATACTAACTTATACAGTACTGCCACTTATTGTGTTTGATATGCCCCGGCGGTTACCTTCGGGTATAGGCCGTGGAGCGTAGATGTTATGAAATTGTGATTGAAATGCTCCGGCGGTTACCTACGGGTATAGGCCGTAGAGCGGAATTGGTTACAACCAGGATGGGGAGGCCCATTCCTGTGATCTGATATCGGTGGTGAGGGCCACCTATGTTACAGTGGGGAGGCCCACTGCCTTATCACTATGGTTCCCTATATACCAGTAGAGCCTGAATCAAAGACATATTATTTTTCGTTAAACTATATAATGCCAATGAGTTTGAATTATGATTTTACATTATTGAAAGCATATCACACTGAATGTATCACGATTTCTATTGGTATAAAGTTGGTTGATTGTGGATTTAATTATTTCCTTTGATTTCGAATACTTTCATATACTACTTTTATTTTTATTGGTAAAGTACCCACTGAGCGACAACGCTCAGGGAGTTGAGTTTTCTTGACTCGTAGGTTTGGAGCAGTAGATTTCGGTGATTAGCATCAAGCAGCACAACACAGCGCAGCAGCTCAGAGTAGCCTTTAGTTTCCATTATGAGTTAACTAGTTGTGCAATGTATATGTATATAAGATTGAGAGTCAGTATGTGATATTGTACGTTATTGGTATGTAATAATAATAAATCTCTACTTTATTATGGATTAGAAGTGTGAATTTTTCTTGCAGGTTGTAGTTGAGGGTATAAGGTGGATTCATTGGGAGTATATTGGAAACTAATTGTATTCGCATTGACTTGTGTAAAAATGTTTCAAAAATCAGAAAAAATCAGTTTTGTCGACACTTGGGACCCAAATTTCTAGGCGAACCTCTGGCAAAATTTCTATAAAATCGGAACAAAAATTTGACTATGTAAAATTGGTAGCAACATTTGGATAGTGTGGCACCTCTACTCGGCTTACACATGTAGGTCGGGAAGGGGTGTTACATTCTCTCCACGCTATCATCACCATCTTCACTCCTTTCTTCTTCCTTCTTTTCATGAGTTGAATCAAAACTTAAGATTAAGTTGGAAAAGTGATAATTATCAACAAGGTATGTGCTTTTGATTTATATTTTATAAAAATATGACTTTTTACAAGTTTAAATGATTTAATTGATTGATTAAGTTATGTATAAAGATATATTGATGAGAAGTGAAGGATTTGATTATGTTTTTATCCATATGAAATGGTTAAAAGTTTAATCAAGTGAAGGTATTTGATATGAACACTTTTTATATCAAAATATTGAGTTTGATCAATTATTATCTTAGATCTTCAATATGTTTGTGTTTAATGAAGTTAAAAGTGCAGAATACATGATTTTACTTTGAAAATAGTCCCGAAATCAATGCCACGACCATGGCCCTTGAGTGCCACGACCGTGGGATTGAAAGTGATGTTGTTTCTTCAAAAAAAATTCGAGAGAACAGAAGAGTTTGAGATGCCACGACCGTGGCCCTTGAAGGCCACGACCGTGGGGTCTTCAAACTTATTTTACAGCTTCATTTTGGATCCCACGGGCGTGGGGTTGAGATGCCACGGCCGTGGGGTACCTAAATAATGTTTTTGGCTTGTAATTTATAATCTACGGGCCTCGTATGAGAATTATATGTGAATAATTGTATTGAGACTTCATGTGTATGTGTTAAATGCATGAAAAAGAGTGAGAAACTTTAAATAAGTGACAAATATATATATCATACTAAATGTTGCTAAGAGTAATGTACCAAGATCATGGTATAAACAAGTGAAATGATATAAACAAGTGCTTATATAAACAAGTGAGTGTTTATATAAACAAGTGTTAATCAATAACATGATACTAATATGTGTATAGTCCATACTTTTGTGTTAATGTGTTAAACGTATGAAAACGAGTGATAAACTTTAGACAAGTGACACACATATGCCAAATGTTGATAAGAGTATAGTACCAATGAAATGAAATAAACAATGTAGTGTTCATCAAAATTAATGAATTGCCCAAATCATATTAAATTTATATCTAGCTTTGGATTGAACCGCTAACCAGATGATGGATAGCCACAGTGATAGTGGGCACCTCGTGCCTTTAGTGGACACATTGTGTTATCAGTGAAAGTGGGCATAATTGCCATTATAAATTCTTGAGATTACTACACTAACATGTTATCCAAACCTATGATCTAAGTTTAGTATGTTTGGGCATAATTAATGAAAATATATGTGAACATGGTAGTGTGACTAATGAAAGAAATGTAAAATCATAGATAAGTCAAGTACTTAAAATTGAAGTATTGTGTTCCAGTGTAAAAGTGATTGGTAATAAATATATTAATGCTTACACGTGAAAGTTCTAATGAACGTAATGGAAATGTTATGCTCAATGTATTGAGTTAATCAAATGATTGAAAGTGTATATAATGTTGTGAGATACAAAGTGCTCCAAAGTATATCAAATGATTGAAAGTGTATAACATGATGTGAGATACAAAGTGCTCTAAAGTATAGTAATAGATGTAAGTGCTGAAAAGTATAGATTGAATGAAATGATCCTATTTGTGAACTTAAACTTGAAAAGAAAGACTTAGTGAAAAACAAAATAAGTGTATTGTGAACAATGTTATCAAATGAGACAACAATTCTTGAATAAAATGATTCTCAATGAGACAAGTTGCAATACCGAAAGTATTGTATTATATGATAACTTATATACAAGGATAGCTATTATGTTGTGTAATCAGCATGGTATGTTGATTTGTTACTAAAATTAGTTCATATATTGAAATACTTCTTTAAACGAAGTGTTAGTACTATATTTTCATAAGTATATTTCTTTAATATTAAGTGTTAAAATTTGTGTATTAAAATTTGTGTATACAAGCACCACTAAGCTTTGCTTAGCGTGTTAGAATTGTTTTCTGACACGCAGGTATCAGGACATTGGAGCAAGTTAAGAACAGATGAAGATCTTGTGTATATTGTATTCATAAGTGATAAATGTATTTAGATACTCCAATTTGGCAATTTGAGAGATTGTATAAATGTGTAAACATAATAAGATTTATGTATTTAGAGAATGAAGTTTGAGATTCTAGTGAATGAGTATATTAAAAGAAATGTATTGTTTATTTATTTGATTTGATGAACTTATAAAGTTTATCTGATTAAAATTGGAGATATTGGAAATTGGTTTAATTATTGGATCTATAAGGGTTGTGATATACAGATTGTATTATAATATGGAATTTTATTTATGAAGAGAGTTTTCTCTGAATTGATTGGAGCGCGAACAGTGCATAGCATAACATTCTCTGATAGTTTTTTATATAAGAATTGTCAGAGGATGTTACATTTAGTGGTATCAGAGCGTGGTTTAGGCGTTTCTGGAATGTGGAGTTATGGGAGAAGTGAAATGTAATTTTCTAAGTTATGTGAAGTGAATAAGTAAATATGAGTTGTGGTACAATTGATATTCCATATTTTTATGGTAATAGAATGTTTACTAAGAATTGATTGACAATTCATAGTGTATTGTTTGGAGTGTACTAAATCTATTTGTGGCAAAGAAAGATGTGAAAAGAAAACAAATTATGAGTAGTGAAAGAGATATGTCAAGTAACACAGTGGAAGTGTAATAATTTATTGGAATCAGAGGAATAAATTATGACAGAGAGATAAATTTCGAGCATGAAATTTCTTACGAGAATGAGAATTATCATGTTGTACAACATTAAGTATTGATGTTCTACATTAAGTGAGTGAATATATGACTGTCAAAGTGGAGTGACTACGATATGAGAGCATTTGAAACTGATAGTGATAAGGTTAAATAAGCCTTAATAAGAGTAATATTAAATCCTAGTATGGATAATATCCGTATAGTGGAAAAAGAGTTCGAAGAGGTAAGAAATTATGAAAATACCCTTATAACTCGAAATGAATTCGAGCTGTACTTTGAATGTGAAATATGGATAATGGAGTGTTAAAGTGTCAAAAGTAATTGTTTTTATAATGTTTCAACGTTAAGGATTGAAGTGATAGTTAAACGAAAGCACGTGAATGTATCGAAACTATTATACAAGTGAGTATATTGGATAACAAGTCTAAAACTTATTGAAAGATTTCTATTGTCTTCTAAAACATTATCAAAACAAAAGATTGAAATGAAAAGTAATGGAAGAGTATTGGTAAAGAGGTTAGTGTTTGAATACTACTGAGTGCTATTTAATGAAATGATCTTGAGTGTTATTATGAAAAGAGAGTTGTGAATTTATAAAACACCATTACTTGTAAAAGATATGATGTAATAAATAATTGTGAAAAAAAAATAAGAGTATAAAACTTTACTTCTATGATAGTAAAGTTCTCCATGCAATATGTAAATGTGTATTTAACTAGAACAATGATTAAATCTATCATTGAATCATTTAAAAGTTAATATCCAGTTGTGAAAGAAAATAAGGTTGAAAGGGTTATGGAAATTGAGATTTGAATATGATTGTGCTTTGAGGATCCTGTTTCCTCAATTTGTATGAGTTGAATTAATGATAACTTATTGATTAAATCAAGAAAAGAAATTCGAGCAGAGATATGCATGATTATGTGTATAGTCATGCATATGCTTGTGTAAATTTCTATTCTTTAAACTTTGAGAAGAAATTCCAATATTGAGGTGCATGATCATTTCTATGGACATGCATATATTTGTGCCCTTAAAACAATGAAAATAAATTTCAGTAGAGACGTGCAAGACCATTTATGTATCTGGCTATGTATACTTCTGTTCTACAAAAGTTTAGTAATGTGTATACTTTCACAGAGTAGAGTTTATCAGTGGAATTAGTAGTGAATTAATGACTACATCTTGAAAATAGTTATAAGTGATAAAAGATTGCTTATAAGATTGAAATGAAATCAATCCATTAAATGATAAAACTGAAATGTGAAGAGAACGTGAGGAAAGTATGAACAAATGTAATTGGATATGTGACAGAAGTGTAAAGGTAGAGAAAAAGATGAAAGACAATTACAAGTGATTAGTGGATTCAACATCTTCATGATAAAATAAGATAATTTCAGAAGTAAAGTGAAAAAGAAACAGCATGATAGATTGATAAATCAGTAATGATTGTACATAGTGAAGCGCAAGTTAAAGAAACTAAAGAGGTATATACAAATGGATTGAGTAATGAATGTAAGAATGTGAGATTTACATATTGTGTATTTATGAAATACGTGATTGTAATGTTATTTGGTGATTAAAGCCAAGGTATAGATTATATATATAGAAGTGTTAAAGAATTACTTAATACTAATTGATTGCAAATGGAAAGAAAGGAAGTGATAATGTAAAAAGAAAAGAATGTAGTGAGATGTGAAAGTAGTGAACCCTTCTAGTGAAATGATGTCTGGTAGAAAAAGTTAGTAATACATACATATATGTGTGTGTGTGAATGTGTGTATGAGACATAGAGAATAAAGTATAAATGTACATGTACTCTTAAAGTGAAAGAATAGTGATAAATTCTTAATATGTTAAGAAAAGAATGAAACAAGTAAAGAGTGGAAATCTTTGTAGATTTCATTATTACAGTGAAAATGTGAAAATGATTTGAAAAGATAAAGATTGATGAAGAAATAAAATCATTCGAACTAATCGAAAACAAGTATAATGTGTATATGTGTTCATATGATAAATGTGTTTGAAATGATTGTTTATATCTTATACATTTATAGTAAGAAATAAACATTTCAAAGAGAAAGTGTTATATTCCATTCAAAGAGAAAGTGTTATATTTCAAAATATATTATAATTGACAATACTTTGTACCATTGAAAGAAATGATACTGATGTTAAAACTAGTTTCCGGATTAGCTAAAGGGTGTGATAGTGGGCATTTTATGCCATATTGATAGTGAGCACTCTGTGCCATAGAGGACACTTATGTCCCATATTGACAGTGGGCACTCTGTGCCATAGAGAACATTTATGTTCCATATCGAAAGTGGGCACTTTGTGCCATAGAGGACATTTTTTTATATATATATGTCCCAACGATATAGGCAACCATGCCATCAGTAGACGCTTTGCGTCATAAAGAACCTTTGGTTCTTTTCTCTCAGTGGTCACTTCGTGACATCATATACAGTGGGCATTCATGCCATAGTGGGCCTTTGGCCATATTGATACAGTGGACATTTACTTGCCATCAGTGACCCGCTATCCGGAACTAGGATTAAATGTTCAGTATATAAGAGAAAGAATGTGATATATGTAACAGTGAAATGTAATAATACAAATTATATATAAAATAAAACTTCTAAAGAGAGTTAAAGGTAATTATTAAATGGAGTTTGAAAAGTGTAAGTGTGTAGAACTGAATTTTCTATAGTTCTATAATAAGATTACTCTAAAAGTGTTATATTGCTTGATATCAGATAGAAAGAAATGTTATATAAGTTAATAAAATAATTGATTGTATGTGAAATTTAAAATGACTTAAAAAGTAAATAGCTTAGTGCCATAGTATATAAATTTCGAGGACGAAATTTCTTTAGTGGGGGAGAATTGTAATGGTCAAGATTTTAATCAGGGACATTTTAACAAATATTGAAAAATGCACAGTGTATAGTGACAAAAGTGTGATGGATAAATGCTACACGTAAAGAATAGTATATTGTGTAGCTTAAAACTTTACTGAAAAGAGTATTTTTACTGTTTTACGAGATTAAAACTCGATTTAAAATCAACGGTTAAGAATGAGGGTGCACCATAGTTATTATGAGCATTCCCTCACTGGATTAAAAATATTATATTTACATATATATATGTGTGTGTGTGTGTGTATATGTGTATTGTGTAGAAATTTCTTCTTTCTTCTTCTCTCCACGCCATCATCACCATCTTCAATCCTTTCTTCTTCCTTCTTTTCATAAGTTGAATCAAAACTTAAGATTAATTTGGAAAAGTAATGATTATCAACAAGGTATATGCTTTTGATCTATATTTTTTAAAAATATGACTTTTTACAAGTTTAAATGATTTAATTGATTGATTAAGTTATGTATAAAGATATATTGATGAGAAGTGAAGGATTTGATTATGTTTTTATCCATACGAAATGGTTAAAAGTTTAATCAAGTGAAGGTATTTGATATGAACACTGTTTATGTCAAAATATTGAGTTTGATCAATTATTATCTTAGATCTTCAATATGTTTGTGTTTAATGAAGTTAAAAGTGCAGAATACATGATTTTACATTGAAAACAGTCCCAAAATCAATGCCACAACCGTGGCCCTTAAGTGCCACGATCGTGGGATTGAAAGTGATGTTGTTTCTTCAAAAAAAATTCGAGAGAACAGAAGAGTTTGAGATGCCATGACCGTGGGGTCTTCAAACTTATTTTACAGCTTCATTTTGGATCCCACGGGCTTGGGGTTGAGATGCCACGGCCGTGGGGTACCTAAATAATGTTTTTGGCTTGTAATTTATGATCTACGGGCCTCGTATGAGAATTATATGTGAATAATTGTATTGAGACTTCATGTGTATGTGTTAAATGCATGAAAAAGAGTGAGAAACTTTAAATAAGTGACAAATATATATCATACTAAATGTTGCTAAGAGTAATGTACCAAGATCATGGTGTAAACAAGTGAAATGATATAAACAAGTGCTTATATAAACAAGTGAGTGTTTATATAAACAAGTGTTAATCAATAACATGATACTAATATGTGTATAGTCCATACTTTTGTGTTAATGTGTTAAACGTATGAAAACGAGTGATAAACTTTAGACAAGTGACACACATATGCCAAATGTTGATAAGAGTATAGTACCAATGAAATGAAATAAACAATGTAGTGTTCATCAAAATTAATGAATTGCCCAAATCATATTAAATTTATATCTAGCTTTGGATTGAACGGCTAACCAGAGGATGGATAGCCACAGTGATAGTGGGCACCTCGTGCCTTTAGTGGACACATTGTGTTATCAGTGAAAGTGGGCATAATTGCCATTATAAATTCTTGAGATTACTACACTAACATGTTATCCAAACCTATGATCTAAGTTTAGTATGCTTGGGCATAATTAATGAAAATATATGTGAACATGGTAGTGTGACTAATGAAAGAAATGTAAAATCATAGATAAGTCAAGTACTTAAAATTGAAGTATTGTGTTCCAGTGTAAAAGTGATTGGTAATAAATATATTAATGCTTACACGTGAAAGTTCTAATGAACGTAATGGAAATGTTATGCTCAATGTATTGAGTTAATCAAATGATTGAAAGTGTATATAATGTTGTGAGATACAAAGTGCTCCAAAGTATATCAAATGATTGAAAGTGTATAACATGATGTGAGATACAAAGTGCTCTAAAGTATAGTAATAGATGTAAGTGCTGAAAAGTATAGATTGAATGAAATGATCCTATTTGTGAACTTAAACTTGAAAAGAAAGACTTAGTGAAAAACAAAATAAGTGTATTGTGAACAATGTTATCAAATGAGACAACAATTCTTGAATAAAATGATTCTCAATGAGACAAGTTGCAATACCGAAAGTATTGTATTATATGATAACTTATATACAAGGATAGCTATTATGTTGTGTAATCAGCATGGTATGTTGATTTGTTACTAAAATTAGTTCATATATTGAAATACTTCTTTAAACGAAGTGTTATTACTATATTTTCATAAGTATATTTCTTTAATATTAAGTGTTAAAATTTGTGTATTAAAATTTGTGTATACAAGCACCACTAAGCTTTGCTTAGTGTGTTAGAATTGTTTTCTGACACGCAGGTATCAGGACATTGGAGCAAGTTAAGAACAGATGAAGATCTTGTGTATATTGTATTCATAAGTGATAAATGTATTTAGATACTCCAATTTGGCAATTTGAGAGATTGTATAAATGTGTAAACATAATAAGATTTATGTATTTAGAGAATGAAGTTTGAGATTCTAGTGAATGAGTATATTAAAAGAAATGTATTGTTTATTTATTTGATTTGATGAACTTATAAAGTTTATCTGATTAAAATTGGAGATATTGGAAATTGGTTTAATTATTGGATCTATAAGGGTTGTGATATACAGATTGTATTATAATATGGAATTTTATTTATGAAGAGAGTTTTCTCTGAATTGATTGGAGCACGAACAGTGTATAGCATAACATTCTCTAATAGTTTTTATATAAGAATTGTCAGAGGATGTTACAAGCTTGGCCGTGTCCCTCAAAAGAATTCCAGGACAGTACATGACACAGGCAGGAGACTGGCCGTGTCTCACCTAAGGAGCAAACCCAAAGAAACCAAAGAAAGAAAGGAAAATTTGGCAGAAGCTGACACTAGCAGGTGACACGCCCAAGCCAGTGGCCGTGTCACATGACACGGCCACAAGCTTGGCCGTGTCCCATCCTAAGCCAAAGAACAAGTGAAGAGCAAAATGGCAAGTAGAAGGTGACACACCCAAGTGACACAGCCAAGCCACTGGCCATGTCACATGACACAGCCAGAAGCTTGGCTATGTCACCCCATGAAACCAAAGAGAAAAGAAAGAAAGGAAGAGAGACAGTGATGGACACAGCCAGCTAGCTTGGCCGTGTTCCAAAGAAAGATGAGAGACATGGCCAAGGCACTCATGGCTTGGCTGTGTCACCTATGGAATTTTGGCTTCTCTAGCACGAGTTGGGAGACAAAGTGGGGAACAAGACATTGTGCTTGCCAAAAGAAATATTAAACAAAGAGAATGTGGGGAACAAGGGAGAGTGGTGTGAGTTGGAAGGTATGGGGTGTGAGTTGGAAGGCATGGCTTGAGCTTTGGAGGGAAATAAAAATAGAAGAAGAGGGAGTTCTTAAAAAAGTTCGGGAGGAGGTTTTTGCAGGAGATAGAGACCAGAGATAGAGAAGAGAGGTTTGAGAGGAGGAGACTTGGGCATACACGGTTTGGGCAAGGAGGGAGTGACACTCTCCTTGACTCTTCATCTTCATTCTCCATTTCCATCCTCTCCACCATCTTCATCTTCCATTGGCAAGCTCCTGGAGATTGAAGAAGCTACATTGAAAGGGGTTTTTTCTATTTTCTCCTTTAATTCATTTTAATGTTATTGTTGTTGTTGTTGTATTAAGAGTATTGAATATGAACTAATTCATTCTCTATCTAGATATTGAAGAACCCTAGCTCATTTGTATGATTGAATAATTTTAATTGATGGAGTTGTTTTATTCTTATGATGCTTAATGATTTATTTCCAATTGATAATAGCATGTTTATTGATTGGTTGCCATTTTCATATTATTGACTTGAGAAAGCTTGATATGAATTGAATACTCATAAGGGTTGAGGATTGATTGGAGTACTAGAGATAGACTTACAAGATCCTTTGGTTTATAGTTCCTTGTTCTTAATGCAAGATCTATTTAATTGTGTTTGAGAAGAGATTCCGGCACTCTACTTAGTGATTAGGGATCAATTCACTCGAGAGAGATTTTAGTCTAAGTTAGAGGAATGTCAATTCAACTCTATTATGTGATGTAATTGTGGCTAGGGGGATTCAATATCTGGATAGTATCATTATCATCAATCCTTTTTACACAACACTCAATTTATCTTTACTTTCATTTATTTAAGTTAATTGTCTTTAATTACAAACTTCACACAAAAATATTAATTTGCTAAACAACAGTTAAGATTTGCACTAGTACTTGGCCTTGTCCTCAGTGGAACGATAACTCACTCACTACTTTATTACTTGGGCGACCCGTGCACTTGCGGTATTGTTATAGCATTTAGGTTCATGCGCACCATATAGTAAAAGATTAAAAAAATGAATATATGATTTTTGCGATATGAACTTATTGTTGTGATTGAAAATGTTTGAAGAAGAATGATAGAGGAGCAGTATTTATTTATAAGCCACAGGCATGACTATTATTATGCCATGGTCGTATGATTTGTTTAGTATATTGACTGATTAGTTTTGTTATCCACGGGCATGGGTCTGAGATGACATGATCGTTGGATAGATTTGGTGAGATTGATAGTTATGCTACAAGAAACATGTTCAAGATTTATGATTTGCATAGTTATATCTTATAATTTTATGTTAGAAATTTGTTTATAATTATAGAAAGTGTGGAACATAAGAGAATTGAGAAAATATGATGAGCTTTAAATAATATGTAAGAAAAGTAATTTTTGTAAATATGGTAACTATAAGAAATGTGAGTAAGAGCTGTATTGAATGTGTTTGAAAGTGGTATAAAATGAATAAGTTGATGAAAATGATGTTTAAAGTGAATGAGACTAGAGGAAATGAATATTATCTATAATGATGAATTTGAAGGGAATTAAGATTTGGGAATAAATTTGACCTAATAGAATTAAGTCATGAATGGAAAACAGATTGATGAATTTCAAATAAACTAAAGGTTAGTCAGAATAGAATAAGGTTGTGATGATCATATTGTGATAGTTAGATCAATTGATCTGAAATGGAATAAGTTTACAAGTATTTATTGAAATTCAATGTATGTAGTTATATTAAGAATATGCAAGCTATGTGATAATGTGCATAATACAACATTTTGATATGTATATGCATATGAAAGGAGCTAAGTTATATTAGTTTCAAATAATTATAAGAGAAAAGTGTTAGTTATATTATAATTGGAATGAATCTTAATAAGGAAATAAGATTTTGTTGTTGTATAATGGTAAAAAGATAATTGAGAATGAACCTAAGGGAGAGAATAGAATTTATGTAATTTGATGAAATAATGAATTGGATGATTTATTACCGTACCGGATAATTTCGAGGACAAAATTATTTAAGAGGGAGAAAATTGTCACATCCGTGATTTGGGAGATATAAAATTTTATATATACTCAATATATATATATCTAGAGTATATATAACATATACATATGGCATATTAATTGTATCTATTGGATTAATACATTACATACTTAAAATATTTAATACACATATAAGGTACATTTGATGTGTATATAAGATACACATTACTTATGCATATGTATAATATCCCAAATCTTTTGAAAAGTTCTAATTTTTAGAAATTTAATAAAATAAATTATAATTTAAATGGATAAATTAAATTAATAGTTTTAAATAAAAAAATGAAGGGATTTTAAATGAAAAAGTGGAATATATGTGATATATATGTAAAATATATACAACATATAAAAATCAACACTTTTTAAAAGAAAAGTCAAAGTAAAATGGTATTTTGGTAATTAAATCTTAGAAATTTAAAATTAATAAAATAATTCAAAAATAAATAAATTTGGATGGAAGATAATATTTTGGGGTTTTAATTAAATAAATAAATAAATAAATAATAATATATTAAAATAATAATATATATGAGGTTGAAAATGTGAGTGGGAGGAAAGAGAAAATCACTTTTTTTTCATCTTTTTCTTTTTCTTTCCTTCAAGGACGACTTTCATGGCTTCAAGAGAGGGATTTGCTTCTTCCAAACTCGTTTAATTGAAATATTTACAAAGTTCCAAGTGGATTTTTAAGGTTTTCGTCTTTAATTAGTAAGTTTACTCACTTTTTCTTTGGATTCTCATGAAAGTTTGAATATGTGCGTTTTGGGTTCTTGAAGTTCTAAGATTTAATTATTTATTTGGATATGGATGAAGTTATTTTAAGTGATTAATAATGATTTTAAGGTTAGATTTAAGAAATGGTTGAATTTAAGTTGAGTTTGGTGAAGAGAGAGAATTTAGGGTTATGGAACATCTGAGTTTTTGAAATCATGAGTTTTAATTGTGTAAATTGGTTCCAAATGTGTTGTTTTGATGCATAATCAAGGATTTTAAAATCAAATGATGGATTTAGTTAAGTTTGGATAGAGTTTGAAGATGGTAGTATTGATTTAGGGTTTTGGAAAAGTGAATTTTCAAAGAATGATTAATTGTTTGATTTTAATGCTTAAATCATGTTATTTAATGATATAAGAAGTGGAAATAAGATTGAAATGATAATTGGATTGATTTGGAATGGAGATCCTTCAATGGTGTGCCATTTTAGGATTTTGAGCATAAGCATGTGGTTAATTAATGTAATTGGTTTAAACATGCTAAAACATATTTCTAATGATATTAATAAACTTAAAACACTAATTTAAATGGCTTGATATGGTTTTTCAAAGTTAAAGTGAGGTGAAGCTTAATTTTGGGATTTGGTTTAGAGTGATGTTTAATTATGGTTTGATGTTAATAATACCTTAGAATGTGATATTAAATGATTATGTATGATCACATTTGGTATAGGCATTGAGGGAGGTTGATTTGCTTCATCCAAGTGGTGAAGGGCAAGTTGGAAGGATATGATTGGAGGTTATGTTAAGCTTGCTTTGGGTTGCTAGTGGATGTATGTACAAACTTTGAATATATTGTTTATATTTGCATGACATTTGGGCTTAACACATTTTGGTTGGAAAATGTGTTAAGCTACTTGGTTCATTGATTGAGTATGAATAATGTGCTATGACATTTGTAATGTCACATATGTGTTAAATGCATTGTGAAAAGCCATTGATAATGGCTAAATTGTGTAGAATGTGAAATATGTATATTATGTGAAAATACCTAAAGTAATTGGGTAATGTGTTTTGAATGCAAAAATGAGATATGTGGAATAATGAAATAATTGATATTGATAAAAATGAGAAAAATGAGAAAAATGAGGAAAATGAGAAAGATGTTAAAAATGAGAAAAACAAGGAAAAAAAGTGAAAATAAGGCAATGTGCCTAGATTGAATATGTGACAATGAGAAAGATATTAATAATGAGAAAAATGAAAAAATGAAAAAAAAAGTGAGAAAAATATGATATAATAAGGCAATGTGCCTAGTTTGATCATGTGAAAATGAGAAAAATTTTGATAAAGGAATTATGAAAGAATTTGATAATGAGAAATATGAATAAATTGTGTGCCTAGTATGTTATTCAATTTTCAGAGTTCTGGGTTTGACAGCATGCCTATGATTGCCTATGGGCTAAACGCTGGAATGGTGAAAAGACTGGGTTGTAAGCCAGGCCAGCTGATAAATATGATGTTTTTGGGGTGAAAAGACTGGGTCGTAAGCCTCAAAAATTGTGGCAGTCTAGCCGGGTTGAGGACCAAGATACTAGGGCCTAAGGGTCTAGCCGGGTTGAGGTCTAAGAGAATGGGGCTTTTACATTATCCATGGATATATTACCTACAGGGCTAGACACATGGTGTCATTATGGACCAAAGCTGTAACTCTGAAATTTGAATGGCATATTAGATCCTTTTTGGACCCATGCTTGTCTTTGCTTTAATGTGAATTATGAATTGTGATACAATTGAGCAATATAATGCTATGAGTTGTGATTATGAAATATTTGAAAAATATAAGAAAGTAGAATGATGTGACATCTATATGCATTGTGCATTGGCATTGTATTGAGTTTTATTGTTATTATCAAAGTCTGTACCAATAGGCTTCTGCTTAATGTGATTGTAATTCATCGCGCAGGTGTCATGGATGATTTGGTAGAGCCAGATAGTTCTACTAGACCTAGTCGGGTCTAGATTTGTATTTATTGAGCTTGAAGAGTTGTTTTTGGGTACATCAAGATCAGAGCCAATTGCCAGCATGTAGATATTTAATATTACAATGTATTTTGATATTATATATGTTATGATATATTTTTGGAAGTATATAATGTAAATTGTAAAGAATGTTTTGGATAATTTGTTCATATGGGATTTTATATGTGTTGTTAATTTATATATCTATATATAAGTATTTTGAGAAAATATGGAGAAATTGAGAAGTATTGGTGAAATGGTGAATTGATTTTTATTGGGAGTGTTTGCTTTATGCATGTTGTGTCTTGCTGAATTTTTGGAACGTCCAAATTACAAACAAAACTCTGGAGAATTTTTACAGAGATTTTCATATAAAATATTTATTTTGGATTCCTATAACAAGCAAAGAATATTTATATAATATTATTTTATATATTAGTATTTCAAATCTTAAAATAGAAATGTAAAATTTTTTTATTAAATCAGTCTGTGACATTTTTATGCCGTATATGCATATTTTATATATGCTGAAAATATGTATTGTACGTATATAAGGTATAAGGGTGTTACACAACTAGGGATTGATATTTAATTTGGTGGATACTAGTTATTGGCTAACCAAATAATGCTTAGATCATTTCTCTCTTAAATAAGCAAAGTTTAATTTCGCCTCGAAAGTTTGTCAAAACATGTTCTAAGACTGACTAGGACCTAGACAAAGGTCATTGTGTAGGAGCCCTCTCTAAGTAAGCATACACAACTCAATGCCATAGTGCAATTCCCTCATCTAGTAAAGTCATTCAAATCATGATACCTTGACACATTAATTTATGAACATCAAGCTAGATTCCTCATTGGTTGAGCACCAAAATGAATAAAGACCAACAAAAATTTTGATGAAAGTAATTTATTCAAACAATCTTAATTTTAAAAAATATAATTGTTCCATAAAACACCAAATAAAGAAAATAAAACAAAAAAACAAATAAGCCAAGGGAAGTTTGTTGAGTTAAGCTTCTTCTCCTTTCACATTCTTCAATATTCCCATCTTGAAAGGAGGATAAGACAAGATCTTCCTCCAATCCTCCTCCTACCATGAAAGTTGCTGGTGGTGGCACTCTGTTGAACTTAGGTAGAGGATTGTTTTTGGTATTGGGCTTATCCATCTATGGTAGCTTACCACTATCAATCAAATCTTGGATCTTATGTCTTAGATGAGCACATTTATCCGTCTCATGCCCTTGCATTTGATGAAATTGACAGAAGGCCTCAGCATTGAAGTTTGGTGGCAGAGGATTATGTAGCAGTCAATGAGCCAACGGTTGTAACAATCCTTTCTTTTGTAGCTTGTGGAAAACCCAAGATAGAGGTTTCCCCAATTCTGAGAATTGTCTTTTATTTCCCTGACCAGTCTCATTAACATCAACTTCTTATTGCGTGCTTTGATTTGCCCGACTGGTAGTTCCCTTTCTCATTCCTTTTTACTGAAAAGCGGTTCTTCTCCCTTTCCCACTCTTCAATTTGTAGACCAACTTTGAGAAGATCTTTGAAATCTCAGATGAGTGTATGAGACATCATTTCACGAAGACTAGGTAACACCCCTCTCACAATCATTCTTATTTGATCAGACTCATCAGGCCTCTTCTTGAGCAAAGCAGCCTTTTTTCTTCATCTCTTCACATAGTCCACAAAATTCTCATTTGGTCTTTTCCTAATGGCTTCCACCTCCATCAAGGTAACTTCTAGCTCGACATTGTACCCATATTGCTGAATGAAAGCTTTGTATAACAAATTCCAGCTTTTTTGAGTACTATCCTCTAAGGTGTTGAATCAATTCTGGACAACAGGGTCCAATGAAAGCATAAAATACCTTAGAGTTTGAACCTTAGTAGCTCTAGCAAACTGCATAGTAGAGATGTACTGCTTCATATGGAGATGAGGGTTTCTAGTACCATTGTACCTAGAGAAAGAAGGCATCTTAAACTTATAAGGAACCTCCTCATCTTGTTCAAACAGTTTGTCGATCTCAGACATCTCTTCAATTTTCAATTTCTTCACAAATTTCTTTTCCAAGTCTGCAATCATCTTCTCAACATCGGACGTCTCGGTCTTTTCAACAGTTGTCTTCTCAACAACCTTTAGCTCCTTCTTTTTATCTTGAGGATCTTGGAAGTATTGAGCCCAGTCATCATCATCATCAATGATCACCTTATCATCATCAAAAGCTACTTCACCAACATTAGCCTTCCCCTTATCTTTCTTGGTGCTTGCAAATGCTTTGGCATTATTCCCAAACATTGTAGTCATTTGATTCTTCATGATCTCAGTTAGGGCTCCCTTTAATTCTTTCGTTTTAGCATTAAGGGTGTCGTCCACCATTCTTTGAATTTGTTCGAGCTCCATTGCTTTTGGTGAAAAAGTGATTGAGTTGCTACTAGATTCTTCATCTCCGGCATAGGTTGGATTGTCGTAAGCCTTTGAACTGTCATAATCCAGGGCTGTGAGCTAGAAAGGATTAATGATATGTGATATGATGCATGTATGAATGTATGCACAGACAATAAACAAACAAGGATAAATAGGACATTTCTTCCCACTTTATAACTTCCACACACGGATGGCGAGTCTCTTTTTCTAGGTATATGGTTAACAAAGTACCAACATGGGGTATCTTGTTTTTGAAAAATTCTCTCAGACGTTTCAACCAATAGTTATATTTTCAAAAATGGAAATCAATTCATGACAATTTCCATTAATTAGGCTTTAATCCATCCAATCAACTAAAGCGGCTTTTATGCTATATTGGATTAAAACTAAATTAAGAGGTTTATTATAAATAGATTTCCCGCTTAAAAAAGTAACAAATGATTCATGCCAAAAATAAGCCCATGGTTAATAATTCTTAGTATAAACTAGGCTCACAATTGATTTTTAGTATTTCCATAACTGATCTAAATAATTTGTAAGCTCTTTGAAAAGGTTATGAAATTAATTTTGTTTCTAAGCCCATTGTAAAAAGATTTTAGAAAAAATGGATTTTGGACTTTATATGAGAAAATAATTTATGACTTGTTTTTTTAGAAAAGTTTTATGTCGACAGACCATCTTGAAAAGTTTTGAAAACAGCTTTGGTCTTTTGGACTTTAAAGAAAAATTTATTTTGAGCTTACAATGTACTTAGGTCATATTAGAAAAAGAACAAATCAAATAAGCCATGATTTAAGCTAAGATAAATTAAACATAGTCAAACAACAAGTATTTGGGGTAAAAACCTAAGGAACGTAACTAGGCCAATTACATGAGCATTAGTCTTTGGGTTGAAAAGGCTTAGGTTCCCATAGCAAGTATATACCAAAAGGTACAAGGCTATGAGTAGTTATGCTATGCTCAATCTCCATACCTTGAGTAAAAGTATGGTATCTGTAATATCCCAAACTATACCCTAAAATTTTGGAGTGTTAATTGTTGTATTGAATTAAATAATTTAAAGTGTATATGTTATGTATATGGAGATAAAAATAATATATACAAGATTATGTCTTTTTGGTCAAAAGAGATATTTTGATTAATTAAATAGATTTGTTTAATGTTAGTGGAAGATGATGTAGTGGATTTAATATTATATAGTTTAAATGTATGGTGGAGAGTAATTTGGGGGAAAATGGTTTAGTTAAAAGAGAAGAGTGTTGACTTTCTTTCTTTCTTTCTTCTTCTTCTTTCATCTTCATCTTCTTCTTTTCTTCTCTTTGGCCAGCCACCATTAGCAACCAAAGGAAAAGAGATTTTGTTGCTTCCAAGCTCAAGAGATTGAAGGTGTTTCAAGTGATCAAGTTGGAATTCTAAAGATTTTCTTCACTTTTGGTAAGTTTCCAAATTGTTTCTTTGGTTTTCTTTTGAGTTTGTGAATTTAGGTTGTTGATGATATGTGTATGGTTATTTTGGTGTGTTTGAAATGTTTTGTCTTGGCAACTTTGATTTTTGGATTTGGATTGAAGAGAAAAAGGGTTGAGTTTGGTGAAAGAGGCAAGTGTGTGGATTGTGTGATTTTTGAGTTGTGAATATGGTGGTGTTTGTGTTTGATGTTTGTAATTGAGTTGTTTTAAGGTTTACTTAAGTATTATATGGGTTGTTGATTGGTGCGTTCGAGCCTAATGCTATAGCAATACCGCAAGTGCACGGGTCGCCCAAGTAATAAAGTAGTGAATGAGTTATTGTTCCACTAGGGACAAGGCCAAGTACTAGTGCAAATCTTAACAGTTGTTTAGCAAATCAATAATTTTGAGATATTTTGTAATTAAAAATAATTAATTTAATAACTAAAAGTAAAGGGAAATTAAATGTTGTGCAAAAAGGATTGATGATAATAATACTATCTAGATATTGAATCCCCCTATCCACAATTATATTTATGAAAATCAATTCAATTAAATCACATAATAGAGTTGAATTGGCATTCCTATAAATTAGACTAAAACCTCTCTCAAGTGAATTAATCCCTAATCACTAAGTAGAATGCCGAAATCTCTTCTCAAACATAATTAAGTAGATCTTGCATTAAGAACAAGGAATTATAAACCAAAGGATCTTGTAAGTCTATCTCTAGCACTCCAATCAATCCTCAATCCTTATGAGTATTCAATTCATATCAAGCTTTCTCAAGTCAATAATATGAAAATTGCAACTAATCAATAAGCATGCTATTATCAATTGGAAATAAATCATTAAGCTTCATAAGAATAAAACAACTCAATCAAATGATTCAATTAAATAAGATTATTCAATCCATACTAATAAGCTAGGGTTCATTAATATCTTGATAGAGAATGATTAGTTCATGTTCAAAACCAGAAAAATAGAACAAGAGAAATGAGTAAAAGAAACCAAACAATCCATGGCGAATAATTTGTATTTCTTCACTTGAATCCTTGATTCTTGGTTTAGGTCTTGTATAGGATGTATCTTCTTCTTCAAACTCAGCTCAAGACTCTCCTCTTTGCTTCAGCAGTCGGCTCCTTCTCCCTCTCCCAGTCTGCTCTCTTTCTTTCCTCTTCTTCTCTTTTTAAATCATTCAAAGCTCAAACCCATACCTTCCAACTCACACCACTCTCCCTTGTCTCCCACTATTCTCTTTGTTTAATAATTCTTTCCATCAATTAGGCAAGTTTTCTTTTCTTTAATATTTCTTTTGGCAAAAGCAAAGTCTTTATTCCCCACTTGTCTCCCAACTCGTGCAAAAGGATTCAAAACACCAAGAGTGACACGGCCAAGCTTGTGGCCGTGTCTCTCAATTTCTTTGGGACACGGCCAAGCTTGCTGGCTGTGTCACTTACTGCCCATTTTCTTTCTTTTCTTTTCTTTGTTCTCAAGGAGTGACACGGCCAAGCTTGTGGCCGTGTCATATGACATGGCTAGTGGCTTGGCCGTGTCATGTGGGTATGTCACCTACTGCTTCTTCATTTTGCTTCATTTCTTTTGATCCTCTGTTTCTTGGCTTAGGATGGGACACGGCCAAGCTTGTGGCAGTGTCATGTGACACGGCCAGTGGCTTGGCCGTGTCACCAGCCAGTGTCAGCTTCTGCCAAATTTTCCTTTCTTTCTTGGTTTTGTTCCATGGGTGAGACACTGCCCGTGGCTTGGCCGTGTCAGCTACTGCCTTTAAGTTCCTTTGAGGGACACGGCCAAGCTTGCTTTGGCTTGGCCATGTCTTGCTTGATTCATGCTCTTTCTTCATTGTTTTTATCATCCAAGGGAGTTTTTGCACTTTAACCTAAAACAAACACTTAAAACAAACTTTAAACAAAAATCAAATGAAACATTAACTAAAAATACATAAAAATCATATTAAAAACAAGTATAAAATTAATCTCATCAAATACCCCACACTTAATTCCTTGCTTGTCCCCAAGCAAGGTTAAAATCAAAATAAACTAAACAAGATAAATTTTGTTAAGTTCAAGAGTTAAAAAAATGTTTCAAGACTTCCCTATCCTTAAATCCACAATCAATATCAAATCGAACAAAATCGATACCCAAGCAATTAAGTGGCTTTCCAAGCATAACCAATGTTGTCACTCCCTTACCAACTCTTAAAAGTGTTTGATCATGGTGGTGTTTACACTCATAACAATAATTGAAAGATTATCGCCATAGGCTTGCTTTTCAATCAAATCTTCACTACATAATTACAATTAAGCATCAATCAAAAGGTCTGTCTTTGGTTGTAATGGGGCTAAGGGTAAGGTATGACATTTAGGAAATGTTAGCTTAATCATTAAGTTCAAAAGCATTTCAAGAATGAAGTAACCAATCATAAGTATAACCTAACAATCCCAAAATACCTTCCTCTCAACTACCCCTTGACATTGAAGAGCTTTTCAAGGGAACTCACTTATTACATCTTGCAATGATTATTCCCAAACATATTCCAACCCTTTCAACAAGAACAACAATTAATCTTATTATTATTATTATTATTATTATTATTATTATTATTATTATTATTATTATTATTATTATTATTATTATTATTATTATTATTATTATTATTACATTTATATGTATTTTTTATTTTCTATAATTTTTTTATTTTTTTAGAATATGGTTTTGCAACTAAAGAAGATAATAGTTTGTAATCTTGGACCTAGTAAATTTAACCCCAGACTTAATTCAACACAACACTTGGTCATAAATGCTCTTAAAATGCTCTTGACCTAATGAAAGGGTAAGAGACAAAATAGCATGTTTCAAAGTTAGTAGTGTTGCGAAAAAGAAAGAAAAAGAGAAACAAAATAGGCTCAAATTTGGCTAACTAAGGTTAAAAATAGGGTTGGTCTTTTTAAGTCAAAGTGGGTTCACCTAATTGCCTTAATCATCTTGATGCCAAATAGAAATTTTTATGTAATCTTAAAGTGCATGTCAAAGCAAGTTCTAGCAAGTCATTAATCAAAGATGTTAAACCACAACAAGAATGATAAGTTGATGGCTCAATTCCTCACTAGGTTAATGGTGATGCAAAGAAAAACCAACAAAATTAACAATAAGCACCAATTCTACTCAATTCTCAAATTCATGCTTCAAAAATTCAAAGGTCATCAATCAACAATTTATAATAATTAAGCTTTCCAAAATTCATTTATTCAAAGAAACATGAAAAACATTAACTAAACTAACACAAAAACAAATTAAAAGTAGAAATACAAAGCACAAAATGCACCCCACACTTAAAGATTCACATTGTCCTCAATGTGAGCATGCACAAACTAAAAGAGAGTTTAGATGAAACCCAATTTCCATCATTCCCATATACGATGTGTAGGGCTCCTTCCACCTATAATGCAATTGTAGCCCATGAATGAGAGGATGAACAACATGCAACTTTGAAATGTGCCCAATGTATGGCAACCCCTAAATAGTATTCCTTGAAGAGAAATTGTCCCAAAGGGACATGTGAAGGTCACCTCGGGGTGATCCTCCAGTGCTATAGGAATGTGGTAATAAGTTTTGTCTTTGTGCAACATGGGTATATCAAATTTCTGCTCTTCCTTACCACCAAAAGTAGAAGGGATGATTTTTCGGGACTCTTGAAATTCAACCAAGGTTGGTGGAATCACTTTTTTTGTCTATTTTAGCAATGTCAAGTCCCCTCTCAACAACCTCAGCATTTAAAATTAGTTTACACTCCTCGGCATTTCATGCTCTTCTTCTAAGATCATAGCTATCTCAAACTTATTTTTACTATCTCCTTGGGAGTGCATGTCATAGATGTCAGAAAGTTACGTACCTTGCTTCTCATCCTTCAAGTTACTTGGAAATGGATTTGATGGCCTATAAGGATCAGAAGTTTCATGCAGCTTGGGTGAGGTTGATGCCTCCAAAATCTCCTCCTCCTTTGATTGACTTAACTCCTCTATGTTGGATTGTATCTCCTCTCCATTTTCTTCTTGATTAGTCCCTTCATCAAAGGAATCACAAAAATTGTTATATATTACCTATTTACTCCTCAAATTTCTAATTACCTAGATTTGCTCCAATTGGCTAGGAGACTCCTCCTTTTGGTGTGCTTGGAGTTGATGTGCCAGCTGCCCAACTTGAGTTTCCACCCTCTTCACTGATTCTTCCAAAGACTCAAACCTCTTATTGCTCGCTTCCTGATTTTGTGTACTAAGTTGAAGGTAAGCATTCAAATCATCTTCCACTATGAATTGCTTGCATTGAGCTAGATGTTGCTCACTATTTTGAATGAAGGTATTCAATCTTTCCTCCAATGTGAGTTTCTTAGGTTAATCTATATTTTGTGGGCTATTTTGAATGAAGGCATTCAATCTTTCCTCCAAAGTGGGTTCCTTAAGGTGATCTTGATTCAGCGTGTGTTTTTGAATATATGCATTTAACTTATCCTCCAATGTGAGTTCCTTAAGGTGGTCTTGGTTTGAAAATTATTCTTGAAAGTAAGAACTTCCTTGGTAAGGCTGAAAAAATTGTTGAGGTGGAATGTACTATTGATTTTCCCAAGAAAAATTTGGGTGGCTTTCCCAGGTTGGATTATAAGAATTGGAATATGGGTCATTACCACCCATTTGCTGGAAACTTTGGTAGTCATATTCTTCCTCTTGCCATTCTTGGTATCGTTCGAAACCAAATGAACATGCATTGGCACTATGTCCTGCATTGCCACATGCTGCACATACCATGTCAGAATTATAGTCCATATCATAAACTCCCCCGTACTATGAAAACTGCATCTTTACAACAAAGAGTACACATAAAAATTTAAAGAAAAACAAACAAACAATTAAATTAAAAACAAATTCAAACACAACAAACAAACAATTCAAAGAAAATAAACAAACAGTCTTGATTCAAATGAAAATAAAACTAAATCAACAGTCTTGATTATATTACTAATATTGAAACCGTTGTCCCCGGCAACGGTGCCAAAAACTTGGTGCATGCGAGCCTGATGCTATAGCAATACCGCAAGTGCACGGGTCACCCAAGTAATAAAATAGTGAGTGAGTTATCGTTCCACTAGGGACAAGGCCAAGTACTAGTGCAAATCTTAACCGTTATTTAGCAAATCAATAATTTTGTGATATTTTGTAATTAAAAACAATTAATTTAATAACTGAAAGTAAAGGGAAATTAAATGTTGTGCGAAAAGGATTGATGATAATAATACTATCTAGATATTAAATCCCCCTAGCCACAATTATATTTATGAAAATCAATTCAATTAAATCACATAATAGAGTTGAATTGGCATTCCTCTAAATTAGACTAAAACCTCTCTCAAGTGAATTAATCCCTAATCACTAAGTAGAACGCCGGAGTCTCTTCTCAAACATAATTAAGTAGATCTTGCATTAAGAACAAGGAATTATAAACCAAAGGATCTTGTAAGTCTATCTCTAGCACTCCAATCAATCCTCAATCCTTATGAGTATTCAATTCATATCAAGCTTTCTCAAGTCAATAATATGAAAATTGCAACCAATCAATAAGCATGCTATTATCAATTGGAAATAAATCATTAAGCATCATAAGAATAAAACAACTCAATCAAATGATTCAATTAAATAAGATTATTCAATCCATACAAATAAGTTAGGGTTCATCAATATCTAGATAGAGAATGAATTAGTTCATGTTCAAAACCAGAAAAACAGAACAAGAGAAATGAGTAAAAGAAACCAAACAATCCATGGAAAATAATTTGTATTTCTTCACTTGAATCCTTGATTCTTGGTTTAGGTCTTGTATAGGATGTATCTTCTTCTACAAACTCAGCTCAAGATTCTCCTCTTTGGTCCAGCAGTCGGCTCCTTCTCCCTCTCCCAGTCTGCTCTCTTTCTTTCCTCTTCTTCTCTTTTTAAATCATTCAAAGCTCAAACCCATACCTTCCAACTCACACCACTCTCCCTTGTCTCCCACTATTCTCTTTGTTTAATAATTCTTTCCATCAATTAGGCAAGCTTTTCTTTTCTTTAATATTTCTTTTGGCAAAAGCAAAGTCTTTGTTCCCCACTTGTCTCCAAACTCGTGCAAAAGGATTCAAAACACCAAGAGTGACACGGCCAAGCTTGTGACCGTGTCTCTCAATTTCTTTGGGACACGGCCAAGCTTGCTGGCCGTGTCACTTGCTACCCATTTTCTTTCTTTTCTTTTCTTTGTTCTCAAGGATTGACACGGCCAAGCTTGTGGCCGTGTCATGTGGGTGTGTCACCTACTGCTTCTTCATTTTGCTTTATTTCTTTTGATCCTTTGTTTCATGGCTTAGGATGGGACACGGCCAAGCTTATGGCCGTGCCATGTGACACGGCTAGTGGCTTGGCCATGTCACCTGCCAATGTTAGCTTTTGCCAAATTTTCCTTACTTTCTTAGTTTTGTTCCTTGGGTGAGACACGGCCAGTGGCTTAGCCGTGTCTCTTGGCCGTGTCAGCTACTGCCTTGAAGTTCCTTTGAGGGACACGGCCAAGCTTGCTTTGGCTTGGCTATGTCTTGCTTGATTCATTCTCTTTCTTCATTGTTTTGATTATCCAAGGGAGTTTTTGCACTTTAACCTAAAACAAACACTTAAAACAAACTTTAAACAAAAATCAAATGAAACATTAACTAAAAACACATAAAAATCATACTAAAAAAAGTATAAAATTGATCTCATCATTGATGGTTTTGGTTGAGTTGTGTGTTGTTGATTTGGCTATGGGAAGATGATTGTTGGTTGTGGCTTTGTTGGTGTTGATTTTAAGGTTTTTTGCCTGACACGTTCAGGAGCACGGCCATGTCTTTGGGTGTGTCGTTGGTTCTGTTTTCTGGGTTGGTGACACGAGTAGTGATACGCCCATGTCACTGAGCATGTTATAGCTTCTGTGTAGTAGTAGCATTGACACGGCCAGTGACACGCTCATGTCACTGAGTGTGTCATAGCTACTGTGTTGTTGGTTGATTGACACATCCAGTGACACACCCATGTCACTGAGTGTGTCATAGTTTCTGTGTTGGAGGAGGATTGGCACGGCCAGTGACACGCCCATGTCACTAAGCGTGTCAAAGCTTCTGTGTTATGGATTTAAGGCACGATCAGGGACATGCCCGTGTTATTGAGCGTGTCAAGTGTAGAGTTTGCCCTAGATAGTTCTCTTTCTTATTTTCTTATGTGTATCTCTAAGTGAGTGTGTATGATCACCTTTGGATTAGGTTTTGAAGGGATTTGAACTACCTTAATTCAAGTGTTGAGAGTTATCTTGGAAGAGGAGTTGATAGAGTGGTGTTGTTGCTCTTAGAGGTAAGTACAAACTTTGATTGATTGCATACATTTATATGACATTGGGACTTAACACATTTAGTTGAGAAATGTGTAAAGTTACTTAATACATTGTTGATGAATGAGTTATATGTTGTGATATGCATAATGTGAATTATGTTGATGTATCAATGCAATTGAGTAAAGTATTGTATATGAAAAGAAATGTGGAAATATGTGATATAAGATGTGAAAACATAATGTAACCAATCGATATTGAGATGAAATAGAAGAATGAGAAAAATTGAGAAAAGATGATATATTAAGGCAATGAGCCTAGTTTGATTATAAGAAAAGAAATGAGAAATGAATTGTGAAAGAGATTGATAATGAGATAAATGAATTAATTGTGTGCCTAGTATGTTATTCAATTTTCAGAGTTCTGGGTTTGGCGGCATGCCTATGAATCGTTGGGCGGGTGAAAAGACTGGGTCGTATGCCGAGCCCAGTTGAAAAATGTGATATATGATGTTTTTGAGGTGAAAAGACCGGGTCATAAGCCTCAAAAACTGTAACAGTCTAGCAGGGTTGAGGACAAAGATACTGGGGCCCTAGGGTCTAGCCGGTTTGAGGTCTAAGAGACTGAGTCTGTTACATTATCCATGGATATATATATCGCCTACGGGCTTGATAAATGTGATTATGGACCAAAGCAGTAACTCTGAACTTTGAATAGCATATTAGATTCTTTTTGGGCCTATGTTTGTCTTTGCTTTAATGTGAATTATGAAATGTGATGCAAATGATTAATATGTTGAGATATAATGCAATGAGTTGATATATTCATATATATTGTGCATGAGCATCGCATTGATCTATATTGAATCAAAGTTTGTACCACTAAGCTTTCTGCTTAGTGCGATTGTGGTTCATCGCGCAGGTGGCAGGGTAGATCTGGTTGTGCCGGAGAGCTCGTCTAGACCTAGTCGAGTCTAGGCTTGAGTTTGTGATAGCAGTGTTGAGTAGCGGATATCAAGATTAAAGACGAACTGCCAGCATGTATAAATTCTATAATTTTGTAAACATTGAGTTATATATATATATACATATGTATTTTCCACTGCTTATTTAACAAATGTTTTGAACAGACTGTTTTGGATAAGCTTTTGGGTACTAATGTTATATATATATATATATGTATTTTAACGAAGGAATGTTTTATCTATTAATATTTATAATATAGGTTAAATATTTTAAGTTTATTCGGACTGACGTATGATAATAATATGTTAAAGATTAAAGATTGGTTTGTTTAAAATGAACCATGGCACCCCTTTATCCAATATATGTATATCGAGTGTTGTACGGGTGTATCCGGTGTGCGTATATTGGGGTAAGGGGGTGTTACAAACTATTTTGGTATTAGAGCCTAGGTTTGATATTTTCAACCTAGGTAAATTATAAGAAAAAGAAATTTTTTATTTTAAAATATTATTTTTAAATAAGATACATGCATTGGCACTGGCAGTTTCTGATCTTTGATGAGGTATTTTCTGCTGTGTTTGCAGATATAGGTAGTGATGGCGTCTCAGCCACGTCAATCTGTGGAAGGTAGTGCTGAGAGTGTAGCTCTTATTAAGGGTAGAGATGGAGCTAGGGTTGAGTTAACTGATGAGGCACCTGCTCCTGCTGATGAGATGCCACCAGTTTGGTTACAGCATGTGGTAGATTTATTGAGGCAGGCTCCAGTGCTGCAGCCGCCACAGCCACCACAGCCGCATGTACCGGTGAGGCAGTATGATAAATTGAGGAAGTTCGGAGCTGAGGACTTCTTTGGTACTAAAGATCTTGCTGTAGCTGAGCAGTGGTTGGATAGAGTTTAGAGGGTATTTATCCAGTTGCAAGCTACTCCTGAAGAGAAGTTTGATTATGCTAGATCTCTTCTGTAGAGAGATGCATATGATTGGTGGAAGACGATTCCCCATGCTATAGATGATCCACCGACCTTATCTTATGGTGATTTTCTGCGGGAGTTTGAGCAGAAGTATACTTCGAGGGAGTATAAGGATGCTAAGAAGATGGAGTTTCTGAATCTGAGACAAGATAACCGGACAGTGACAGAGTATGAGATAGAGTTCATCCGGTTGAGTCACTATGCCGGTGGGATTATTTTAGATGAGATAGACCGGTGTAGGAGATTTGAGGAGGTGTTGAGGCCTTCTATTATGTGTATTGTTACTGGTTCCCAGTATTAGGATCTTGCTCAACTTGTTGCAGTGGCCCGGAGTGTTGAAAGAGCACAGGCTATTGCAGCAGTTGCTACTGAGGAAGAGACCATAGTTAGGAGACCCCAGTTTGAGGCAGGGTCTTCATCTGCAAAGAGAGACCAAGGAGGTCATTCTCAAAGGTTCAGTAGGGGTCAGAGGCAGCCTGTTAGGTCAGTACCACATCAGAGGCAGAGATTGAGACCTACAGTTTCTGTGGCTAGTGCACCGACCCCAGTGGCTCAGAGGTCTACTCCACCTACATGTGTCCATTGTGGTAGGATACATGGGGGTGTTTGTTGGAAGATCGGTGGATCAGCTGTATGTTTTAGATGCGGATCGCCTGACCATTTTATCAGAGATTATCCTGAGCTACAGGAGGATAGGCTAGCAGATTCTGCAGTTTCTCGACCTAGTGTGAGAGGAGGTTGAAGTGGCAGAGATTTTAGTAGAGGTGGTAGACCTGGGTTCAGTCAGAGAGGAGGCTCGACATCCAGAGGTAGTAGGCCAGATGAGGCTAGGCCTTCTCAGTGAGTGTATGTGATGCAGAGGCAGTCGGATGCTTCAGCCGTCATTGCGGGTACATTTTCTTTATTTGGCATTTCAGTTTTTGCTTTGATTGATTTAGGATCTACTCATTTATATATAAGTGCATCCATCTTGCCTGTGTCTGAATTGCATTCTGAGTCCCTAGGATTTGATGTCTTGGTGACAAATCCTTTAGGGCATAGTGTTGTGGTGAGTAAGGTGCACCGAGATAGTTCACTGGTTGTTCAAGATGAGGAGTTTCTTAGTGATTTGATTGAAATGCCTTTTAAGGAGTATGATTTGATCTTAGGCATGGATTGGTTGTCTAAGCATGGAGCTACGGTAGACTGTCAAAAGAAGTGTGTTACCCTAAGAACCAGTGATGGTAGAAGTGTGATGGTATCTAGTGAGCAAAGACATCTTGCGTCCATGTTTGTTTTAGCTGTTGCAGCTAGGAGGTTGATTCGGAAAGGATGTGACGCTTATCTTGCTCATGTTGTAGATACCAGGGTATTGGGTTCTCAGCTTGATAGTATACCCACAGTTGCTGAATTTCCAAATGTTTTTCCTAAGGAGTTGCCAGGGTTACCCCCTAAGAGAGAGGTTGAGTTTAGTATCGATTTGTTGCCTGGTACCACTCCTATCTCTATTACTCCCTATCGAATGGCACCTGCTGAGTTAAGAGAGTTGAAGGTACAGTTGCAGGAGTTGTTGGATAAAGGGTTTGTTCACCCTAGTGTGTCTCCTTGGGGAGCACTTGTTTTGTTTGTAAAGAAGAAGGATGGTACCTTAAGATTATACATTGATTATAGGCAATTGAATAAGGTGACTATCAAGAATAAGTATCCTTTGCCTAGAATAGATGATCTCTTTGATCAGTTGAAGGGAGCAGCAGTTTGCTCTAAGATTGATTTGAGATCAAGGTACCATCAGTTGAGGGTCAGAGAGGAAAATGTTCCTAAGACAGATTTCTGCACAAGGTATGAGCATTATGAGTTTTTGGTAATGCCTTTTGGATTGACGAATGCACCTACAGCTTTTATGGATTTGATGAATAGGGTGTTTAGACCCTATCTAGATCAGTTTGTGGTAGTCTTTATTGATGATATTTTGGTGTATTCGCATAATAAGGAGGAGCATGACGAGCACTTGCGGATAGTATTACAGACCTTGAGAGAGAAGCAGTTGTATGCTAAGCTGTCTAAGTGTGAGTTTTGGCTTGATCAAGTGACTTTTCTGGGTCATGTGGTGTCAGCAGATGGTATAAGAGTTGATCCGAGTAATGTTGAAGCCATTTTGAATTGGATTCCACCGAAGTTTGTGACTGAAGTTAGAAGTTTTCTGGGTTTAGTAGGCTATTATCGACGATTTGTGAAGGGTTTCTTTGAATGCTACTCCACTCACTAGATTACTTCAGAAGGGAGTTAGATTTGTGTGGCAGATCAGTGTCAAACAAGCTTTGAGCAATTGAAGGAGATGTTGACTCGAGCTTCTATTCTTACCTTGCCTGTGGAAGATAAACCATATGTGATTTACAGTGATGCTTCACATAATGGTTTAGGATGTGTTTTGATGCAAGAAGGGAGAGTTATAGCTTATGCTTCTCGGCAGTTGAAGCCGCATGAGTTGAATTACTCGACGCATGATTTGGAGCTAACAACCATAGTTTTTGCTTTGAAGATTTGGCGACACTACTTGTATGGGGAGAAGTGTTTCATTTATACAGATCACAAGAGTTTAAAATATTTGGGGGTTCAAAGAGAGCTAAATATTCGACAGAGACGGTGGTTGGAGTTGATTAAAGACTACGACTGTTTGATTGATTATCATCCGGGTAAGGCAAATATTGTTGCTGATGCCTTGGGTCAGAAGTCTTTGGCAGGTTTAACTACTTATTCGCTCTTGTTGCTCGTTGAGTTGAGAGTGTTGCATGCTAGTTTTGAATCTTGTGATGATGGTGCGTTGTTGGCTCAGTTGCAGTTGAGACCAGTGTAGTTGGATCAGATTAATGAGGCTCAGTTGGCTGATGAGAAAATTCAGAAGATTGTTTCGGGTTGCCAGAAAGGTGAGAACCGAGATTTTCTTGTGATAGATTATGGTAGCCTTTGGTTCAAGGATAGATTGTGTTTTTCTGATGATGCAAGATTGAGAAAGATTATTTTAGAGGAAGCACATCAGTCGACTTTTGCTATGCACCCTGGGAGTACTAAGATGTATCATGTTTTGAAGCAACATTATTGGTGGTCAGGTATGAAGAGAGACATAGTGGAGTTTGTATCCAAATGTCTCACTTGTCAGAGAGTGAAGGCCGAGCACCAAGTTCCTATAGGGTTGCTCCAACCTTTATCAGTGCCTGAATGGAAATGGGAGAGAGTGACGATGGATTTTGTGACTGGTTTGCCTTTGACTCAGAAGAAGCATGATGCCATTTGGGTGATTGTTGATCGATTGACAAAGGCAGCTCATTTCTTTCCAGTTCGGATGGATTATTCTCTTGAGAAGTTGGCTGAGCTGTATATCAGTGAGATAGTGAGATTGCATGGAGTCCCAATTTCTTTAGTGTCTGATCGAGATCCCCGGTTTACTTCAAGGTTTTGGAAGAGTTTGCATGCTGCTTTGGGTTCTCGATTGTACTTTAGCACTGATTTTCATCCGTGACCAGATGGGCAGTCAGAGAGATTGATACAGATTTTAGAGGACATGTTGAGAAACTGTGTCATTGAATTCTTTGTAAGTTAGGATAGATTTTTTCCATTGATGGAATTTGCTTAAAACAACAGTCATCAATCCAGTATTGGAATGGCACCATATGAGGCATTGTATGGTAGAAGATGCAGAACACCTCTATGTTGGAATGAAGTTAGAGAAGGCAAGTTGATTGGTCCCGATTTGATTAAGGAAACGAAAGAGAAAGTGAAGATAATTCAGGATCGGTTGAAAGCAGCTTCAGATCGACAGAAATCCTATTAAGATTTGAAGAGGAGAGACATAGAATTTGATGTTGGAGATAAAGTATTCTTAAAAGTGTCTCCTTGGAAGAGAATTTTGAGATTTGGTTGCAAAGGAAAGATGAGTCCTCATTTTATTGGACCTTACGAGATTTTAGAGAGTGTTGGACCAGTTGCTTATCGACTTGCTTTGCCTCCTGAACTGGATCGAATTCACAATGTCTTCCATGTTTCTATGCTGTGGAGGTACAAATCAGACCCATCCCATATCTTGTCAGTTGAAGCTATTGAGGTGAGTCCGGAGCTGACTTTTGAATAATAAATAGTTGCTATTGTGGCACATGAAGTGAAAGAGTTGAGAAATAAGAAAGTTTCACTTGTGAAAGTTCTTTGGAAGAATCATGGTAGAGAAGAGGCAACTTGGGAGAGTGAGCAAGCGATGCGAGATTAGTATCCTCAATTATTCCAGACGTGAGAACAGGTAATTTTGAGGGTGAAATTATTTTGTAGAGGGGGAGAATTGTAATATCCCAAACTATACCCTAAAATTTTTTAGTGTTAATTGTTGTATTGGATTAAATAATTTAAAGTGTATATGTTATGTATATGGAGATAAAAATAATATATACAAGATTATGTCTTTTTGGTTAAAAGAGATATTTTTATTAATTAAATGGATTTGTTTAATGTTATTGGAAGATGATATAGTGGATTTAATATTATATAGTTTAAATGTATGGTGGAGAGTAATTTGAGGGAAAGTGGTTTGGTTAAAAGAGAAGAGTGTTGACTTTCTTTCTTTCTTTCTTCTTCTTCTTTCATCTTCATCTTCATCTTTTCTTCTCTTTGGCCGGCCACCCTTAGCAACCAATGGAAAAGAGATTTTGTTGCTTCCAAGCTCAAGAGATTGAAGGTGCTTCAAGTGATCAAGTTGGAATTCTAAAGATTTTCTTCACTTTTGGTAAGTTTCCAACTTGTTTCTTTGGTTTTCTTTTGAGTTTGTGAATTTAGGTTGTTGATTGGTTGTTGATGATATGTGTATGGTTATTTTGGTGTGTTTGAAGTGTTTTGTATTGGCAACTTTGATTTTTGGGTTTGGATTGAAGAGAAAAAGAGTTGAGTTTGGTGAAAGAGGCAAGTGTGTGGATTGTGTGATTTTTGAGTTGTGAATATGGTGGTGTTTGTGTTTGATGTTTGTGATTGAGTTGTTTTAAGGTTTACTCAAGTATTATATGGGTTGTTGATGGTTTTGGCTGAGTTGTGTGTTGTTGATTTGGCTATTGGAAGATGATTGTTGGTTGTGGCTTTGTTGGTGTCGATTCAGGGTCTTTTGCCTGACACGCCCAGTAGCATGGCCATGTCTTTGGGCATGTCATTGGTTCTATTTTCTGGGTTAGTGACACGAGCAGTGACATGCCCATGTCACTGAGCGTGTCACAGCTTCTGTGTAGTAGTAGCATTGACATGGCCAGTGACATGCCCATGTCACTGAGTGTGTTATAGCTACTGTGTTGTTGGTTGATTGACACGTCCAGTGACACGTCCATGTCACTGAGCGTGTCATAATTTCTGTGTTGAAGGAGGATTGGCACGGCCAATGACACGCCCATGTCACTGAGCGTGTCAAAGCTTCTGTGTTGTGGGTTTAGGGCACGGTCAGGGACACGCCCGTGTTGTTGAGTGTGTCAATTGTAGAGTCTGCCATAGATAGTTCTCTTTCTTATTTTCTTATGTGTATCTCTAAGTGAGTGTGTATGATCACCTTTGGATTAGGTTTTGAAGAGATTTGAGCTACCTTAATTCAAGTGTTGAGAGTTATCTTGGAAGAGGAGTTGATAGAGTGGTGTTGTTGCTCTTAGAGGTAATTACAAACTTTGATTGATTGCATACATTTATATGACATTGGGACTTAACACATTTAGTTGAGAAATGTGTTAAGTTACTTGATACATTATTGATGAATGATTTATATGTTGTGATATGCATAATGTGAATTATGTTGATGTATCAATGCAATTGAGTAAAGTATTGTATATGAAAAGAAATGTGGAAATATGTGATATGAGATGTGAAAACATAATGTAACCAATAGATATTGAGATGAAATAGAAGAATGAGAAAAATTGAGAAAAGATGATATATTAGGGCAATGAGCCTAGTTTGATTATGAGAAATGAAATGAGAAATGAATTGTAAAGAGATTGATAATGAGATAAATGAATTAATTGTGTGCCTAGTATGTTATTCAATTTTTAGAGTTCTGGGTTTGTCGGCATGCCTATGAATCGCTGGGCAGGTGAAAAGATCAGGTCGTAAGCCGAGCCCAGCTGAAAAATATGAAATATGATGTTTTTGAGGTGAAAAGACCGGGTCGTAAGCCTCAAAAACTGTAACAGTATAGCCAGGTTGAGGACCAAGATACTGGAGCCCTAGGGTCTAGCCAGGTTGAGGTCCAAGAGACTGGGTCTGTTACATTATCCATGGATATATATATCTCCTATGGGCTTGATAAATGTGATTATGGACCAAAGCAGTAACTCTGAACTTTGAATAGCATATTAGATTCTTTTTGGGCCCATGTTTGTCTTTGCTTTAATGTGAATTATGAAATATGATGCAAATGATTAATATGTTGAGATATAATGCAATGAGTTGATATATTCATATATATTATGCATGAGCATCGCATTGATCTATATTGAATCAAAGTTTGTACCACTAAGCTTTCAGCTTAGTGCGATTGTGGTTCATCGCGCAGGTGGCAGGGTAGATCCGGTTGTGCCGAAGAGCTCGTCTAGACAGAGTCGAGTCTAGGCTTGAGTTTGTGATAGCAATGTTGAGTTGTGGACATCAATATCAGAGACAAACTGCCAGCATGTATAAATTCTATAATTTTGTAAACATTGATTTTGATATATATATATATACATATGTATTTTTCGCTGCTTATTTAACAAATGTTTTGAATAGACTGTTTTGGATAAGCTTTTGGATACTAATTATATATATATATGTGTGTGTGTGTGTGTATTTTAATGAAAGAATGCTTTATCTATTACTATTTATAATATAGGTTAAATATTTTAAATTTATTCAGACTGACGTATGATAATAATATGTTAAAGATTAAAGATTGGTTTGTTTAAAATGAACCGTGGCAACTCTTTATCCGGTATACGTATATTGCGTGTTGTACGGGTGTATGCGGTGTGCATATATTGGGGTATGGGGGTGTTACAGTATCCCTCACATAACACAACACGAGTAACACGGGCGTCCTATCTCACGCACACAATGCAATCTAATATGATGCAATGGATAATGTCATGATAAGAAAGAATAGAATAATATAAAGACCAATGAAATCAACTTCTCTTATCTTCAGTAGAGTCGCCACTGTGAGCGGGGATTTTCGCCCCCACTCCTGGTGGAATGGTTTTTGTGACTTCGACACTATTTAGGCTCTGGGCCTTAAAGAACACCAGCCTAAGCCTGGAGAAAATGGAGTCGCCACCCGGACTGGCCGAAAAAAAGAAAAGGGTGGATGACTGGATTCCTAAGGAATCCCCAGCCCCCCTAATGGGTTCGAAAAGTTGGGTACGTGTAGGGAAGGTGAGAAATGGCCCAGCACCCCCACAATGCCCGGTTCATTGGAACCTACCTCCTTTGCTGGTCTTAATATTATAAAATTCTTAAATATAACAATATTATCCATATTACATGTGACAATTAAAATAAAGCATCATTATATTAAAATCAAAGCAATATCCAAACAAAATAAATAAATGGACACCCATCCGAGGATGGAAACATGTCCTTACATCATCCATGTCTAAAACTAAATAGGACACCCATCGAAAGGTAAAAACAGGTCCTTTACATTGGTCCAAAAACTATTAAAATAAAATAAATTATATGAAATTTAACTAATGAGGTACCCACAAAGTGGGAACATACCTCTCACAATTTTAAAACTAAGACAAATAAAAGAATATTCAATCATCCAATTATAAATAAAAGCAAAACTATTCATAAAATAAAATAAACCATTCATCATTAACATTTAACAAATCACATAATCAAATAGATAAATAAAATTAGAATTCAATCAATTAAATAAACAAGGTTAAGATTTAAGATTTAGGATTTAAGAAATTAGGGTTCTAGGATTTAAGGTTTGAGGAAATAGGGTTTTGGTTATGGCTTTAGGCTACTGGGAGTACTGGGTGTTGGTTTAATAAATTATGATTTATGGATTTTGGCTTTGAGGAATTAAGGTTTTGACATTTAGAATTAGGATTTTAAAGAATTTAGGGTTTGGGAAAAATGATTTAGGGTTTTTTGAAAAATAAAGCACTTTAGGTTTTGTTAAGTTATGAAACTAATTGGGGTTTGAGAAATTAGACTAATATTTGAATGATCATATTTACTTTAAGTAAAACCTTAGCTACTGTTTGAATTAAAAAAGAGAATTTGATTATACAAACAGTGTGATGAAAATTTGAAAGGTGAAGATAATTATTTATTCAATAAACTAAATTTAGAGAACTTACCTATAACTGAAGGCTCCATCGTAGTTAAAGTGTTTGAATCAAGCTTGTTTGGATATGTGTTACTGCTTGAATCAAAGTTTATTTTTTGGGTTGAGCTAGATCAAGACAATACTACTTTTATTGCCTTGATTTTGTAAATTAGATCGTCACTTATTGATGTTTTCTCTCTGTCTCCTGTTGCTCTTTTTAAATAGTTCCAGTCACCTCTCGATCTCTTCCTCTTAGTTTGCCTCCTCCCCTTTTTATTCGTGTTAATCATGTATTTATAAAAAAAACTAACACTTTAACCTAAACCTAATCTAACTCTCATAAGGTAATTAGGAAGTCTAATGGCCGATACAATTACGTTTAAGACTCGGATTAAAGGCCGAAATAGACATGGAGTGCAACTCATATCGATTTGGGCTGTCCAAATCAATATGAGGCAGATTCCATACCTATTTGGCCTAGCTAAATCGATATGAAATTGCCTCATATCGATTTTGGCTAGCCAAATCAATATGAAATTACCTCATATCGATTTGGCTTTCCAAAATCGATATGGGCAAAGTGCCTCATATCGATTTTGGCAAGCTCAAATTTATATAGGCAGTACCCATATTGATTTGGCCCTCCCAAATCGATATGGCAGTACCCATATCAAACTAACTCGACCAAAACAATTAAATTCAACACAAACCGGTCCAAAATAATTAAATTTTCAGCCAATATTTTTTTTATTTTGATATAACTTCCAATTTAATTCTAAAATTAGGTTTAAGAGATCTAAATTCATAATGGACCAACATAAACCTTTTAAATTTAAACCGGTCTAAATTTAAGGGTTACAGAATGGTACTCTCTGTGCAACATCAAATTTAGAGAATATCATTACATTATCAAATTCAAATGGAAAATTAAACCTATGGCACCAAAGGCTTGGCCATATGAGAGAGAAAAGAATGAAGACATGTTTTTTCAAAAGGAAAGTTACCAAATCTACAGGGTGTAGACGTCCACTTATGTGAGGATTGTATCTTTGGCAAGCAAAAGAAGGTCAATTTCTCAAAAGTTGGCATGACTGCCAAGTCAAAAAAAGTTAGAATTGGTTCATACAGATGTATGGGGACCATCTCCAGTTCAATCTCTTACATGATCGATATATTATGTCACATTCATAGATGATTTTATAAGGAAGGTGTGGGTTCATTTTTTGAAGAAGAAATAAGAAGTCTTTAATACTTTTAGAAAGTAGAAAGCCATGGTAAAAAATGAAACTAGTTTGAAAGTTAAGCTGCTGAGGTCTGATAGTAGAGAAGAATATAACGATCATAGATTTAGAGAATTTTAAACTACTAATGATATCAAGATGGAGAAAATAATTCTCATGACACCACAATAGAATGGTGTAATAGAGTGCATGAATAGAACCTTAAATGAATGTGCCAGAAGCATGAGGATATATGTTGGCTTACCTAAGATGTTTTGGGCTGAAGCCATCAACACCTACATGATCAACCATGGGCCTTCAGTTTCTTTGCATGGTGAACTACCACATGAAGTTTGGAGCAAAAAAGAGGTAAACTTTTACACTTGAAAGTGTTTAATTGTATCTCTTATGTACATATTGATTCTACTAAGAGAAGTAAATTAGATCCAAAGTCTAAAAAATGTGTCTTTGTTGGATATGGTAGTGATGAGTTCAATTATCAATTTTGGGATTATGAAAATTGAAAAATCATCAGAAGTAGAGACATCATATTTAATGAGAATGTGATGTACAAAGACAAGTCAGTCACAAAATCAAACAACTCTAGCAAAGGAATTTGTTGAGTTTGAAGGGATTTCTAGAAATGATGTTCAGAATAGTCTTGAAGTTGTTCAAAAAGGACCAAGCACGCTAAAATTGAGACACTCCTCTAGAATTCCTAAACCAGTAAAACACTATTCACCTTATTTATATTATTTATTATTAATTGACAATGAAGAACCAAAGTGCTATGAAGAAGCAATGTAGGTGGAGGATTCAATCAAGTGGGAGTCTGCCATGAAAGATGAGATGGACTCACTCATTTCAAATTAGACATGAAAATTAATCGAATTACCACTAATCAAGAAAGCGCTCCATAACAAGTGGGTTTTCAAGATTAAAGAGGAACATGATGGAAGTAAGCATTACAAAGCAAAATTAGTTGTTAAATGATTTCAACAAAAAGAAGGTGTTGACTTCACAAAAAAATTCTCTCTAGTTGTGAAGCTGACTATAACATGGCTGGTATTAAAAATTATAGTTATAAAAAAATTTATATATTGAGCAATTAGATTTAAAGACAGATTTCCTCATGGTGATTTGGGGCAAGAGATTTATATGAAGCAATTAGAAGGCTTTATAAAGGTGGGTACATAAAACCTGGTATGCAGATTGAAGAGGAGTTTGTATGGCTTAAAATAAGCTCCTAGGTAGTGGTATAAGAAGTTTGATAATTTCATAAGCAACAACGATTGCTATATTAAGAATGACAATAACTACATTATTCTATTGATATATAGACGACATGCTCGTTGCAGGTTCAGAAATACAACAAATTATCAATTTCAAGTAAGAACTGTCAAAGCAGTTTGAAATGAAAGATCTGGGTACTGCAAAGCAGATTCTTGGAATGAGAATCGTGAGTGACTATATTGTCATAGGCTGAGTATATCAACAAAGTAGTCTCTAGGTTCAATATGCATAATGCCAAATTAGTGAGTACACCTTTAGGTGTTCTTTTCAAACTTTCTAAGGAATAGTCACAAAGATTAGAGGAACAATGTGCACACATGGAAAAGGTTCCATATGCCTCTGCAATTGGAATTTTGATGTATGTCATCGTTTGTATCATACTAGATATTTGCTCAAGCAATGGGAGCTGTTAGCAGGTACATGAACAACCTAGGTAAGGAATATCGGGAACCAGTCAAATGGATCCTTAGATATCTATATGGTACCATACAAGGCATTTTGTTTCAAAGGTAAGGATATAACACTAACTGGCCATGTGGATGCTAATTTAGCTTAAAATATAGACAACATAAAAAATCACTACAGTGTATATTTATACTCTAGGAGATACGATAGTGAGTTGGATTTCTCAACTGCAAAAGATTGTTGCTTTCTCAACAACTAATACAAAATATGTTGCTATTATGAAAGCCAGCAAAGAGATGATCTGGCTATAGAATTTATTAAAGGAATTAGGCAAGAAACAAGAAGATAATGTCTTATATTGCCATAGTCAAAGTGGAATTTATTTAGTAAAAAATCCATCCATTCATTCCAGAACAAAAGCACATACATGTGTGATATCACTTTATCCGGTCACTTCTGGATGATAAAATTTTAAAGTTAGAAAAGATAAATGGAACTGAAGATCCAGCAGGCATGTTAACGAAGGTGGTGACTATTGTTATTAATGGTTTAAAATTAAAGTTAAAAATAAATTAAACCACATTTAGTTGATATATATATATAGTAGAACTTTTGGATGGTTATAATTGTTAATGATTTAGTACCTCTAATATTTTAGTTAGAAAACCATATATAAAAAGTATAACCCCTCCCCCTATGTTTTGAAAATCAATCCAAAGCATTTGTATATGTTTGAGAAAAATGCTTAAAAGATTTTGAGAAAGAATTTAGGTAAAAATTATTAGGTTTTGGGTTTAGCGTTGTAAATATTTTATACAATTTCCCTTTATTATTAAAAGATTTGCAACAATATACGGACGTAGGCAATATTATACCAAACCATGCTAAAAAGAGTCTATAATTTTCACTCTCATTTTATATTCTCGCCAATCTGATTTATTGAAAATATGAAATTACTTTATTTGTTTTCTTAACAGTCTAGGGCTGCAGGGACGGATCATCAAATTTTTTAGAAGATAGACCATTGCTTTGCATCACAGGCTTGGTTGGAGCCTTTTACTAGACATTCAGCTTTTAATCTTGTTGCAACGATATCAAACCACAACCCACTGAAGTTAGTGGTTGGTAACATACACCAATCATGAATACATACGAAGAAGATATAACTTATATTGTATCTTGTGCTTGGAACTAGGATTGAAACTTAGTTATTTTGGACATAATTTCTGTTTGTGCTAATGCCTTGTCAACTTAGAGTTGGTGTATCCATGGTAACTTTTAAGGGAAAAAGGTAAGGCTTAAAGAGGAACTAAATACAACCTAGGCTTGTAGGGATTGGAATAGAGTTAAAAGCCTCAATGGGGAGTTCAATTTAATTCTTGTTCAAGAAGAGTGTCACTGGAAACAAAGGGCTCAAAATTTTTAGTTGGAGAATGGGAATGCCAATACTCATTTTCCACCAACAAACTGCAATAAGGAAAATAACAAATTTGATAAGGGTTTTAAAGGATGACCAGGGTATTTATCATTCCGGCATAGAAGGTATAACCACTATTGTCCTTTATTATTTTATGAATTTATTCAATAAGCCTAATGGTTAGTATGATGATATGCTAAATTGTGTTAGTCAGAAAGTTAATAACACCATGAATGAATCCTTGTTAGCTCCTTTTCATGAGTCATATTTTAAGGAAGCTCTGTTCCAAATGCACCCTGACAAAAGGATGATATGAATCTAGGTTTTTTTCCAGAAATTTTGTCACATAGTTGGCCCAAATGTATTAAAAGGCTATCAATACTAACTTTCTCCTTATGAATTCCCTACAGGCTTAAATGACGCTATGTCACATCCGTGATTTTAGAGATATACAATTTTATATATACTCAATATATATATCTAGAGTATATATAACATATACATATGGTATATTAATTGTATATGTTGGATTAATACATTACATACTTAATATTTGATACACATATACGGTATATTTGATGTGTATATAAGATACACATTACTTATGCATATGTGTAATATTCCAAATTTTTGAAAAGTTTTAATTTTTGGAAATTTGATAAAATAAATTATAATTTAAATGGATAAATTAAATTAATGGTTTTAAATAAAAAATGAAGGAGTTTTAAATGAAAAAGTGGAATATATATGTGATATATATGTAACATATATACAACATATAAAAGTCAACACTTTTTTAAAAGAAAAGTCAAAGTAAAAGGGTATTTTGGTAATTAAATCTTAAAAATTTAAAATTAATAAAATAATTCAAAAATAAATAATTTTGGATGGAAGATAATAATTTGGGGTTTTAATTAATTAATTAATTAATCAATCAATCAAAATATATTTAAAAATAAAATATATATGGTTGAAAATGTGAGTGGGAGGAAAGAGAAAATTATTTTTTTTTTCATCTTCTTCTTCTTCTTTCCTTCAAGGCCGACTTTCATGACTTCAAGACAGGGATTTGCTTCTTTCATACTCCAAAAATTAAAGAATTTCAAGTATTCAAAGTGGATTTTTGGTGATTTCCACCAAAATTAGTAAGTTTTCAACTCTTTTCTTTGAATTATATAGAAAATTGGATTATGTTGAGTTTGAGGTTTTGATGTAGTATGTTATAATTATTGGAATGGGTGTGTATGATGTTATTTTGGGTATTTAACAATGATTTTAAGGTTGGATTAAAGAAATGGTTGAATTTAAGTTGAGTTTGGTGAAAAGAGAATTTAGGATTATGGAACATTTGAGTTTTTGAAATCATGAGTTTTAATTGAGTAAATTGGTTCCAAATGTGTTCTTTTGATGTACAAACAAGGATTTTAAAATCAAATGATGGATTTAGTTAAGTTTGGCTAGAGTTTGAAGATGGTAGTATTGATTTAAGGTTTTGGAAAAGTGAATTTTCAAAGAATGATTAATTGTTTGATTTTAGTGCTTAAATCATGTTATTTAATGATATAAGTGGTGGAAATAAGATTGAAATGAAAATTGGATTGAGTTGGAATGGAGATCCTTCAATGGTGAAGGTTATGCCATTTTAGGGTTTTGAGCATAAGCATGTGGTTAATTAATGTAATTGGTTTAAACATACTAAAACATGTTTCTAATGATATTAATAAACTTAAAACACTAATTTAAATGGCTTGATATGGTTTTTCAAAGTTAAAGTGAGGTGAAGCTTAATTTTGGGATTTGGTTTAGAGTAATGTTTAATTATGGTTTGATGTTGAGAATACCTTAGAATGTGATATTAAATGATTATGTATGATCACATTTGGTACAGGCATTGAGGGAGGTTGATTTGCTTCATCCAAGTGGTGAAGGGCAAGTTGGAAGGATAGAATTGGAGGTTGTGTTAAGCTTGCTTTGGGTTACTAGTGGAGGTATGTACAAACTTTGAATATATTGTTTATATTTGCATGACATTTGGCCTTAACACATTTTGGTTGGAAAATATGTTAAGTTGCTTGGTTCATTGATTGAGTATGAATAATGTGCTATGACATTTGTAATGTCATATATGTGTTAAATGCATTGTGAAAAGCCATTGATAATGGCTAAATTGTGTAGAATGTGAAATATGTATATTATGTGAAAATACCCAAAGAAATTAGGTAATGTGTTGTGAATGCAAAAATGAGATATGTGGAATAATGAAATGAATTGATATTGATAAAAATGAGAAAAGTGAGAAAAGTGAGAAAAATGAGAAAAAAAAATATGAAAACAAGGCAATGTGCCTAGATTGAATAATTTGTTCAGATGGAATTTTATATGTGTTGTTAATTTATTGTTGTCCCAAGATGGCAACCAAGAGGGGGGTGAATTGGTTTCCTCAAGAAATAATGACAATTAAAAAACTCAACAAAATAGAAATGCGGAATTAAGAGATGGTTGAGTAATGGAAGAAAGAAAGAACACACAAGATTTATAGTGGTTCGGATTTACTTCAATCCTACATCCACTTCCTTAACAACTTGTTAAGGTTCCACTAATCTTTGAAGTTTTTACAAGCTCACTTCCAACTTTGGTGTTTTCACAAGTTCACACCTAACTTCACAAGTGTTTTCTAAGGCTTACACTCAATAACCTTTAAAGGAGGTTTTAAGGCTCACTCTCACAACCCAAACAAGAGTTTTACAAGGATTACTCTCACAACCCAAGTGTTTTTCCAAGCTCACACTCAAACTTATACAATGGTGTTTTCAATGCTTACACCTAACATTTATTACAATTCAAATGTAAGTTTAAGTAAAAGAAAAGTTGTTGCTTGGCTATCAAATTCTATTTTGCTTCACTTGTCTTCTTGCTTTTCTTGTAGAAGCACTGTATTTATAGCCAATGTGGTCTTACTAGCCGTTATTGATAGTGAGAATAAAGTCTTGGCAGTTTAGACCTTCTTTACTTAAACTGTCCGAAGCATTTAGCGATTGTCCTTCATACAAGGATGGTCGCGCTCATGCCTCACGCGGTCGTCCTTGGACAAGGGACGGTCGCTGCATTTAAAAAGCTTCAACGGTCAAATTTTAGTGCCCTGCAGCAGGAATCTTGCCCATGCTGTGATTGTCGGGACAGTCACGCCTAGCAAAGGTGCGGTTGAGTGGGTTTATAACGGTCATGTCATGTGTCATTCTCTGACAGGGCAGAAGAGATGTCCGCCATAATTTGAATGTCGCGGTCGCCCTAGGTAGCATCTCGCGGTCGAGTTGAGATTCTCGCGTCGAACTTCTGGACGCACCTGAGGACGTGAACACTACTGTCTCTTTAAGCAAATTCTTCTTGAATTGGTAGAGCGTTCGAGACTCTGAATGGGCGGTCGCTAAAGTGGTAAGCGAGGCCAAGTCATTCGCCGTTCTTGTCACCACGAACCTTACTGTGATTAGAATGATTTGAGTTCCTTAGGTAGTGGTCGTCCATAAATTGGGACGGTCGCTCTTCTTTATGCGCGGTTGCGACGGAGGTCGGGCTTCTGACCGCGAAACCTACTGTGATAAGGTTTCATCCTTTAATTGAATGGTGCGGTCGTATTCAGGTTTGGTGCGACCGCTAGAAGTGTTCTGTTCAGCTTTATTTGAAGTAACCTAAGCCTGCAACAAGATTCTCCAAACACATGTTAAATGGATCATTCATTTGAGTTGTCAATGATCAAAATTGAGATCATTTGTCTAACAATAATATTTATATATCTATATATAAGTATTTTGAGAAAATATGGAGAAATTGAGAAGTATTGATGAAATGGTGAATTGATTTTTATTGGGAGTGTTTGCTTTATGCAGGTTGTGTTTTGCTGAATTTTAGAAACGTTCAAATTATAAACAAAACTCTGGCGAATTTTTTCCAGAGATTTTCATATAAAATATTTATTTTGGATTCCTATAACAAGCAAAGAATATTTATATACTATTTATTTTATATATTAGTATTTGAAAATTTAAAACAGAAATGTGAAAATTTTTATTAATCTATCTGTGATATTTTTATACCGTATATTTGTATTTTATATATGCTGAAAATATGTATCATACGTATATAGGGTATAAGGGTGTTACACGCTATCTTAGTTCTGATCCCTAAGGTTGCTAGTCTTGATAATATGAGGGATCTCTGACCCATTGCATTATGCAATGTTATATATACGATCGTTTCCAAAGTCTTATCGAACATGCTTAAAAATTTTCTTTCCTCTATTATCTCTATGTCTCAGTCAAATTTTATTCCGAGGTACCTAATTACAGATAATATCATGGTAGCCTTTAAGGTGGTTCATTTTCTTAAAAGGAAAACCAAAGGGAAAAAGGGTGAAGTGGCATTGAAAGTGGACATTAATAAAGCTTATGACTATGTGGATTGGGAATTTTTACTGTTGATGCTTTTAAAACTGGGCTTTCATGAAAACTAGGTTAAGATAATTATGTTATGTGTATTTTTAGTCAGATATAAAGTCTCTTTTAAAGATGCAGCAATGGGCCTAATTAGTCCTCAAAAGGGTTTGAGACAAGGTACCCATTGTCACCTTGTTTATTTATTTATTATATGTGCTAAAGCCTTATCTGCTTTGTTTTTCTAGAGCTGAAAGATTAGGGAAGATTCGTGGCTGTAAAATTTGCAGGAGTATCCCTACTATATCTCACCTTTTATTTGCAAATGATAGTTTCTTCTTCAAGGAAAATGAAAGTGAGGTAGAGTAGTGAAGGGTATTCTCCAATCCTACAAGATAGCAATAGGGCAAGTCATTAACTTCCAAAAATCTGGCATTATGTTTAGTGCTAATGTTGGACATGATATAAGGAATTTGGTTCAACAAGTCTTGGAAGTCAACACTCCACTAAATTGCAGTAGATACTTAGGCTTACCATCTCTCGTTGGGAGGAATAAGAAATAAATTTTTTCTTTGCTCAAAGAAAGGATTGGGACTCATATCACCAATTGGAAAAATAAGATTTTATCAAAAGCTAGCAAGGAGGTGTTATTAAAATAATAGCCCAATCAATTCTAATATATTGTATGGGTGTTTTTCTAATACCTGTATCCCTATGTGATTATCTCCAAAAAATGATGAATTCATTTTGGTGGTGTTCGAAGACTGGACAAAATAGGGGTTTACATTGGTTTTCACGGGATCATTTTGTGTAGAAAAGTGATGGAGGTTTGAGGCTTCGACATCTTCGCTATTTTCAACTTGGCCATGCTAGGTAAGCAGGGCTGGAGATTAATCTCCAATCCAAGTACTCTTTCTTTGAAAATCTTCAAAGCCAAATATTTTTCGAGATGTGGTGTTTTAGAAGCTAAAGAGGGTCATAACCCTAGCTTTGCTTGGAGGAGTCTATTGCATGCCCAAGATGTACTTCGAAAGGGTGTTAGATGGAGAGTGGGAATTGATACTTCAATTAATGCATGGCATGACCCATGGATACCTAATAATATTGATTTTAGGGTTTCTTCACATTTGGTTCAAAGGAATGAATAATTACGTGTTAATGACCTTCTAACTCCCCACTCAAGGAGCTGGAATATTGATTTTATTAATGAAATGCTACCTGAAGATGAATACAACATTATGCAAATCCCTTTTAGCAAGAAAGTTATAAAAGATAGGCTTGTATGACATATGAGCAAAGATGGGATTTACTCATTTAAAAGTGGTTACCATGGTGTTGAATTAAGAGGTAGTGTTGGCTCTTTCAATCATGGCAATTTATGGTGTAAAGTTTGGAATGTAGATGTAGCACCTCAAATTAAACACACGTTATGGAGAATGATTCATGGTATCCTCCCCATTAAAATGATGTTGATTCACAGAGGGGTCGAAGTAGATGTTGGCTGCCCTTTTTATGCCTAGGAAGAGTCTATTCACCATGCACTATTTACGTGCATTAGAACTACTGCTTGTTGGAGGTTATTAAGGGTCTGAAGTAATTTTAGCAATGTCAATAAATTCTTTGACTGGCATTTCTCTAATTCTGATAAAGAAACTATTGGCAAAATATGTTATCTTCGATGGTTTATCTGGTTTTGCAGGAACAAATGGTTGTGGAATAAAGATTTTTATGATTCAACTACCATCTTTAATAAGGCCATGAGAGTGTGGCAGAAGTGGGAGGGTATGAACTCTCGTGTGAAGGCAAGCATGGTAGCACAAAATCGAACGGTATCCGAATCTTGAATCAGATCAATTCAAACTTTGTGTGCTCCTCCATCTGGCTTATTAAAGTGCATTGTTGACATAGCAATATTTTAGAGCCAACAGAGGTCCAGGATGGGTGCTATTCTTCGAGACCATCATGGTTATTTCCTTGGTGCTCAGTCAATAATATGGAGAGGTTGCCTAAAGCTGAGAATTGCTGAGGTGCTTAGCATTATAAAGGCTTTATCTTGGCTAAAAAGCACCTTACATTCTAATGTTATTATTGAAACATAAGTTATGTGAATTTGATTTAATAGTGCTAGATTGTATTGAGATAGGAAAGGATGTCTATGACCTTTCTTTCTCCTGGACTAGTAGGCAAGCTAATAGAATAGCTCATTCAATAGCAAAAGCTGCTCTAAATTTTACTAGCCCTTATTTTTAGTGTATAACTCCAGCTTTTATTTTATCTGAAGAGAACTTTGAGAATCATAAGACAATGAGTATTGGGACGACTTGATGGTCAGGGCTTAGATTTGATCCTCTTCTCTCCAATTTTGTTTTTGTCTTGATTATGAATATAGTACCTTTATTCATTAAAAAAAATGAATATAATACCTTCATTCCTCAAAAAATGAGTATAGTCTAAAACTTATTAATACTCTTCTCGACGATATTTACATGGTGATTCGCTTAAAAATGAAAGTAAACGTCATCAAATCATTTTAAAATAATAAAATGCTGGTACTTTTTCATCACTTTTCTTTCTTTATCTGACTAGGGCAAATGGAATTCTTTCAAAATTTAACCCATCTTTTTCCCAAACATTGCAAAATTTATCCCATCTTTTTCCAAAACATTGCCTTGCGTTAGCGAGGGAGAAAATTTACTTGTGTAAAACTAACATTTCTTTACAATTTAATGAAATGATGGCATAGTTTGCAAAACTTACTCAATTGATTAAGGTAAATGGTTACTAAATAAAAACATTATCGACCAACCATATTTTAAACAAAGCATACAATGCACTGACCTTCAAGTTATTCAATTTGGAAATTTGGACACATTTGAATTAGAAGTGCCATTACTTGCATCCTTATTAGAAAAATATACGTGATGTAGCTCATTAGTATTCAAAATCTGATATCTATGGATGTTTGATTACCATTCCTACATTTGACAGTGCAGTTTATAACCTTTAGGAAATAGAATTCTAATCTAGAAACCCAGAATATGTTCTATGGACACTTGACACTAAACAAAAATTGGTAGGCTGAGTAGAAATCCTCTTCGCTGATAATATATACAAAAAATTCCTCCAAATTGATCCTACAATAAATAAAAAGTTTTGATGCCAAAAAAGAGAAAAAAATAAAAAAGACACCATAAGTTAGATTCCTAGTATTCAATGAAGACGCTATCTTCTCTTAGAAGCTCTGCTGAACATTTCTTTGATATTTAGAGATTCTGTCTCCGCTTTAGCCTTTTTAACTTGTTTCCCAGTTCTCTTGGTTTTAATATCACTCCTACTCTTTTCCTGATTGAAAGAAAAGACACCGACAATTAGTATTAACTCCTCAAGTGGGTAATACTGAAGTAAGTATGTATTAGTTGTACGTGCTATGCATCTTTTTCTATCCATTGCGACTATCCACCAAGCTCATCATATTCTACACACCAAAAGTTCTCTTGCCCATACCTGTATGAGACTAGATGATGCTTGGTTATTTTCATCAGCAGGCCCAGAAGTTTCAGCATCTGGCACCTTCCGGGTTGCCTCCGGAAAATTTAATCTGCAACCACATTCCACGTTAGACATAAAAGCAAACTATTCAAGCACAAGGAATTTAATCTGCAATTCTTTTTAAGCTGCCTAATTACACCAAGTAACCAAGTATGAAAATGGAGAAGTTCTTAAGTTGAGGCAATACTTCAAATAGTCACACAAAAGCTTCAACCAGGGCTCATCCTTCAAGTACTCCCCTAATATTGTGGCAGCATCAGCTACTGCACAAGTAAATGAGCAAAATTAATGAGCCTGCATAATAAAGCTCTGGAGGGAGGAAATAAAGAAAAGGGATATAAGTCGATATAGAATTACTAATTTACATGTATTCTTCTCATCTTGAGCAGCATAGTTTTTGTCCAATGATGATAAAGCCTGTTTTACTTGGCAGACCTGCATTTACAAAGGCTTGAAAACATTAAAGACCATTAAAAAAACTCTATCCTGAACAATTCATGTAAATTTTCAAATACATAGATAGAGGGATTAATAGATGCAATGCTGAAATTAATTGGTCATTGAAGATCAATAATGATGCCATAAAGCTTCAATAGAGGAATAAGACAAAACATGTAGCCAGATAATTGTGATAAGAAGAGAGATCAATGTATGTTCAAGGAAATGAGGAAACAGTGATTGTCCTTTCTACTACAACCGTATCAACACAATACAAATTCTGAAAGATGGTTTTCAAGCCCTGAAATTTTTTTACATTACTAAATAAAAAATTCCAGGAAATGATGAAGCAATGATTGTTATTTCTAATTTCTACTACACCAATGCTTTATGATATCATCACAATACAAATCTGAGAGATGGTTTTCAGGTACTGACAATTTTTCATATGATGAAAGTATAAAGCAAGATTCCTATTGTAAGTGAAAGCAGACATAAACAGACCTTGCAGAACAACCAAGATAAAACCTTCGAATCATCAAGGCGGAAGAACTTCAGCGAGCCAATTTCTGCACATGGAGAAAGGATGGTATCATTGAAAAACATGCAAATAACATGATATTAGGAAATTATTAAATCCATTGGCATATTGAGTTATTTCTTTCAATTAAACATACTATTCTGACAATGTCTACAATGACTTATCCTTGTATCAAATATCATGGAGTGTAACATATAATTGAGCATTAACCCATGCATCACTTCTCAATATTCTAAATTCAGACACATTGCAGCTAGGCTTAAGATTTTTCAACTTTTAGCCTAAGAGGGTATATATGACTGGACCTGCCAGAGGACCAGTTTCAAATCCAAAATCTTAATTGGATTTCACTATTAACTAATAGAAATAAGAGGAAATTATACTGTATAACACACTTTTTAACTTTTTTTTTTTTCAAAAATATCCTATGTTTTTTGTATACTTTTGATATATCAAATGTATATCCAATGTATACCTTTTGAAAATTGAATATACCTTTAGTAAACTAAATATATACCCAAAATATACCTTCAAAAAGGGGTATTTTTTAAATTGAAAATTAAAAAAAGGGTAGTTTGAAATTGAAAAAGAAAAGTGGGTATTTTCGAAAATATTTTTATTTTTTAGAGTATTTTTGAAGAAACCCCTAGAAATAATACAGGTCAATATCCATTATAGCAGATCAGCATAGTAAGACTGCATTAAGAAAACAAATAACCATGGGATAAAATGAGTTAGCTGATATATTTCAACATTGTTGCTATGATTTGAACCATACTGAGATAAATGGACAACCTTTAATTTCACAAACTACTTGCATACAGTTCTCTGTGATGGACTTTAAATGATGATATCCAGGATAGCCATTAATGAAGATTATCTCGTCTAATTGTCTGAACTTGCCAGGATCATCCCCCTTCTGCAAATCAGGAAAAGACAAGTTTTACTTGAAACAGGAAGGATGACAATAACTGGCATTGAATAGCCCGCTATCAAATCTACATGTATATTTCCATATAAACATAATGTAAAACCAAAGAAACCAAATAAATCTAGTTTCCACTTGCCAGACCAACATATCACTCTAGGTTTTCAATTCAATTTTCCACTCAAGATGGAATGCAACTGATTGAAAGGCTTATGAAGATGACACAATCCTTTAAACAAGGAACCGAGATTAATCAAAGTACCAGGATAGCTCTGACTGACATGACCATACAATGAAGCAGAAATTCCTACTGTACCTTCATTCTAGCTTCCTCAAAAATAGGCAACAAAAGGAAGATAGGATCAACTGGAGTGGCAGAATATAGGCGCCCATCTGTATGGGAAAGAAAAGAGGGAACAAGGGACGCGGTAAGCAGTCACACAGAAAGGAGACCAATTGGCTAGTTATTAATATGGCTGAAGTCAATGGGAAAGAAATGAGAGTATAAAAACAAAAAATTACATAATCATGTAGATGGTATACAATAATTTCGAAATGTACATAACGTGCCTACCTTCTTTCTCTAAAATTAGAAAGGGAATACCCTTTTTCTTGTTTTAACCAATGATAAATGTTGAACACTTTGTTAACAAGTTCTTTATGATCAAAGACCTCTGATACCTACTAATGTAAATGAGCAGCGCTCTACAACACCAGTAACAACAAAAAGTGCTTATTATTGTATTAATCAGGTCATATACTTTTGCAACAAAGTATCATTCATCAATTTACAACTGGATGTAATCATTCCGAGAAATCAAACAAGATCAGGTAAATATTAATTTTGTTTTTCTTTTTGGGTCGGAACAAGAGCAGTAATAGCAATAAATATATGAATACCTTCACATATATAATCTCCCAAAAACCAAGATGTGTAAGATTGTTTGAACCAGTGAAGTTCTTGAAGCACTCCATTGACAAGGAGATAGCATGTCGTCTTCCCTGATTTTGGATGTTGCAGCGATAATAAACGTCCAATACCATTTCTAATTGAACCTATAAAAGGCAAGAGAATTAGTTTTGTCTCATAAAAAGGAATACGAAAGAGAAAAAAAGAGGGACAAATTGGGACTTTACTAGGTGCAATGAGAAGACGAGTTTCTTCCACACCTTCCCACCAAGCCATTTCAACCTTTGATTATCAACTGAGAAAGAAATTTCACAAAATGACACTGTAGATTATAAGACAAAACAAAGGAGACTCAGAAAACAAAGAAATTACACACCATCGCAAGAAAAAATTAAATGAAAACAAGAAATTAACAAAAAAAAAGTAGGTTGGATTTGTATAAAGGAAAATTTCTTTGTCATGTTAAAAAGGGACTAACCTGAAATCCTGAATAAAGGATGAAGCACAAGAAATTTGGAAATGGTAAGTTGTTTTTTTTTTTCCGGAGCCGATATAAGATAAAGGACAGAAGGAGAACCGAACGAAAGATTACCTAAGAAACTGAAAGAGTGAAGGTGAGCGGAGAGCGAAGAAAAATACAGCAGCGGGGTTTCGCTTTTTATTTATTGGGCTACTTTCTTTCTTTTTCTTTTTTTTTTTTTTTAAAAAAAACATATAACTTTATAATCAAAATTGGGCCAAACATTCAAATAAGTCCCTAATTTATAGTCATAGTCTCAAGTTGAACCTCCATGTGTTTTTTTAACCATTTAAACTCTTTTCTTATGAATAGTAGACCAAATATACCCCTACCGGGACCGATAAATTTTACATAAGTGACGTTATGGGTCCCACTCTCTTTCCACCGAACATGTAATGTCATTCTTTCAATGGTCCATTTCTTAATAGTATATAATATTTTTTTTAAGATAATAAATAATGTTTAAATAAATAAAACCGTAAAATCCCTAACACTAACTTGTCTTTTTACCTCAATAGCATCGCCTTCTTTGTAAGAATAGAAAAAAGGGTTACAGTGTGAATTCTCAGGGCTGTCTTGGACATTTTAGGGGTTTCGAGCAAAAATTAAGATATAGGCCCCTAAAAAATAATGTCGGAGCGTTATATATATATATATATATATATATTTAGCTTTATGAGTATTTGCTCAATCACTTATTTTTATTATGCTAAAAACTAATTAATGTTTCTTTTCTTGATGTTTAAATGGGGTTAAAATTAATAATAATAATCAAAATTATTTTTAGCATATGAAAATTCTGAACACCTAAATGGATTCATCATGTAGTTCAGTACAATACTTTTTAATTTATTTAATAGTTTTTGCTAAGGATTAATGCTAAAAAAGATTCAAATAAAATAAAAAAATAAATTAAATAAGCAAAATATGATAATTTGAAATATTACTAATTAGAATGACTTTTGTCAATTTTAGAATATGGAAAATTAATTTTTGACAATTTTTAGCATATGAAAAATTAATGTTTCTCTTGGGGGCCCTGAGCGGTTGCTCAGGGTGCTCCCCCCAAGAGACGGGCCTGTCAATCATGAAGGAAAAAAATATCACTGAAAAATCACAAAAAGCTTGGAAAAAGGCTCTTGATAATTTCAAAGAACAAGCTTGGAAGATGACATGACAAGCAATGGAGAATACTCTAAGAAAGCATTGGTTTCTTTGGAAGAGACATTGGTATTGTTAGAAACTCAAACAGAAAAGATGACAAAAGAAGTGTCTAAATATGCTAAAGAGTTGCACTCAATAGCTGCCGAGAAATCACCTGAATCGAGGAAAACAACGGAAAAAACATTAAATAAAAATTTACAAAAAAGGTTAATAATAAAGAGAACACAGTATATAGAGGGATTAATGTATGTAATGAGAACACAGTAGAGTAAGAAAAAGGGGAAAAAGGAAGCCAAAATCAATATCAAAGACTAAAAAACATAAAAAAAAAATGGCCATTGTAGTTAGATAAAAACACACCACCTAGCAAAGGAAAAGCAGCTGATAAGAACAATATTGGATTAATGTAATGCATCTTAAACTCTTCAAAAATAACAAAAAAATATATATATTGTGATATAAAGTATTCATAGTTATATAAAACTCATATTTAAAAACTTGTATTTGAGAAACAGAGTAAACGAGAGGAAAGTAAAGTGGGCTTATGAACCATTATTAAAAAAATATATGGAATAAAAATATGCAAATATGCCAAACAAAAATATCTGTAATCACTATGACTCTATAAGTAGCAAAATCATTAAAGAAAATTGTTTTCAAGATAAAGTAATGAAAAAACAAAAAATAATTTAAACTTGTTCATTATTCATTATTTTATTTTGATGTTCCTTTAAACATCTTATTGGTAGCTGTAATGCAATCTAGACAAAATCATCACTCTGACCAGTGGGGCAAACTTACATATCGTATGACTATTTCAATAAAATCATATATTTAATATCACTAAAAAATTATAATACATTCTTCAACATAAGAGATAGTAGATCATTATGAAAAATAAAATAAAAGTAATATATTTATGATAGCATTTGCTTTTACAAGAAGAACTTTAATATGATTCTAATGGAAATAAAAATCACTTCAATCTTCTCACTTGCAATATATCAACATTATTCTCTAAGAGTTCATATTTTGATATTATTACATATTTTTTTTATCAATGCTATTAAAATAAAAAGCCAACAAAATAAATTAAAATAAAAATTTAACTAATAATTTATAAGTCATGTTTAGAAAATCTAACTGAAATAAAAATTAACAAAATTAACAAAAAAAAAATTAATACTAACTTTTAATTAAATGTCCATAACAGTAACTTAGCTAGCAAAAGAAAAAGTTTAGAGGCTTAATTTTTAACTTTTTCTATAGTGGTTGAAAGAAAGAGGGGTTGTTTTTAGTAAAGAGATAACATGATAGAAGAAAGGAAGAGAACAATATGCAATATATAATAAAATATTTGATTAGACAGTTAATAATTATTTATTAAAAAAATATTATAATAGGTTGAGATTTTATTATTTAGCTCAATGTCTAATTTATATTTATTTAACCAAATTCAATTTATATTAATTTTAGAGTCAATTCATAAAAAATATATGTTACTAATTAATATTAATAAAATATTTGACAAAATATTATTTTTAATGGGCGGTAAAAAAATTATGTATAAAAATTATTAAAAATAAAAAATATTAGCAGACTGCCCTCACTGCTCCCAGTGTAAATCTGCCTCTATCTCCATAATAAAGTTTGACAGATCTGGCCAGTTCTCAAACCTTTTTTTTTTCACAAAACTCAATTCAAGAATTTATCTTAATATTCTCTAATTATAAATAAATACTCTCGTATTTATATATAAATTTATCTTTTAAGAATTGGATGAGAAAAATAGAGAAAATAAAAAAGAAACTTAAATGGAAAATAAATCATCTATCCATGTATGTTTACTTTTTTTTTTAATTTTATTTTAATTAAAAAGATACTTTCTTATTTTATTTTATTTAAAAAGAAACTTATAAACATAGAAAATAAATAAGAGCGTGCAATCTATAATAAGCTATGTATGCAAAATTTAACGGTTTTTTGACGCCGTTATGTAAGGGTTATATTTGATCCATTTTTGCACATTTTCCTTCAATTTTTTACCACTTTATGTTAAAATTTTGTATATTTACTTTTCAACCTAAAATAAGATATTCTAACTCAAACAAAGAAAAATTATCAAACTCAATTGAAAAATTTTTGGAAACCTAGTTAGACTTTTCCAAAATATTAGTCAAAATACAGCTCTATCATTCATGTCCCCGCATGAAAAATCCCCTTTTAATGCCATAGGCCTAAAACCATTTTGATAGCCTACTTAAGTCTAATTATTTCATACTTATGAATATCACCATTATTCATCCTATCTTACTAAGATGGTCCTAATACACTTTGCTTTGGAAAACCCATATTAAAGGCAATCAAAGTCTTGATAATTATAGAGTTATAAAAGGCATATTAATGACTTAATATTATGTGAGGGATTTTGCCATTTTATTTATTTTATTCTTGTTATTAATCTTATTAATATAATTATATATATCATCCATTCACCCATTATGTAACACCCCTTTCCGACCTATGAATAAGCCGAGGAGGAATGCTACATCGGGATACGAGCTCTGGTTATGTCAGCTTACTTAATGTTCCTTATAAAAATTTTTCAAAAATTTTTACGGAGTCTCCTTTAAAATTCTAGGTCCCAAGTGTCGACAAAACTAATTTTTCTTATTTTTGAAAAATATTTTGTTTCACAATTCAACTCAAGCACACTCCCAATAATCCACCCTATAACCTTAACTACAATCCTGCGAGAAGAATTCACACTTCTATATTCACAACCCAACTCAATTTAAAACCATACAGTTATTATACATTACTAGATTTACATGCTACATCAAGTTATCTCTTTGTATTATTCAAATAAGTATATGCTAGTTTCTAATACCAAAATACAAAATGAAGAGCACCACCTAAGTTTGTTGATGACCGACAGATCGCAGGACTCCTCTGCTCGCTACTGTCTCCTTGCTAATAACCTACGAGTTTAGAAGAAACTAAACTCGCTAAGCATTGCTTAGTGGGTACTTTAACTAATTACGGAAAATAAATAATAAAAGTATAATGCACTTTTAAAAGCAATGAGTCGTATTGAAAAATAATATCACAATAAAAATAATTCATACATGTCATATATTCTGTTATTATCATTTTATCAGTTCGCTCCACAAGGTAATTTGGTAGACTAACGTATGGTAAGGAACTAACTGAAACAACTGTATATATATTCTGTGGCTGTGGCCCTAAAAAAATTGTGGACCAAGCCCTGTGGAATCTGTGGCCGAAGCCCTCGGACCGGAGTCCTATATAACTCGGGCGATTGCCCTATATAACTCGGACTGAAGTCCTATATAGCTCGGGTCGTCACCCTATATAACTCGGACCGAAGTCCTATATTAAAACAGCACTGCATATAGTATGATATATCATACTCTTACCCTACTCAGTACTATCCCAGATACCCAGTGGAGCCAAAATTCTCATGCCATTTCTTAATCGAATATGCATTATACAATTATCGACTTATGTTTCTTATATTATTTCAACGTGAAATATCATATTTTGTCATTTTAATAACATATTATGCTCATTTATATGCATAAGGAATCAATTGGATTACTTTTGAAAAATGACCAAATGAATATTAGCAAAATGACCATATAAATAGTAAATTCTGGTTTTGGACTCAACTTGATCCTTATTTTGAAAAATTGTATAAAATAATCTACTTGACTAAAAACTCTAAAATTTTTACAGAATTTAGTTTTACATCTTAAAATCATTCATTTACAATTTTAGATCAAACTGGACACAAAATCTTGGTCAAGTAGTTCACCCAACCGAACTGCTCCAGTTGCCCTGCATCCTGGCAGCAGTTCTAAATTTTGTGAATTCCGAAATCTAAATTCAATCAATGTGGTTCCAAATTATTTTTCTCAAATACTAGACTCACTAAACAACAACATATCCAAAATTCACTTCAAGAACATTTTTCTATATTTAATTAAAAATCATACAAGTCACATCATTTCACTAATTCTAAAATAGAAAAATTTCAAGAAAATGAACAAACAAATAGTTAAAGTACCAAACCTTGCTTTTCCTTGCTCTTCTTGTCTATTTCACTTCCTTTCCTCTCTAATCTCCTTGATTTCCTATGAATTTAACATGTCATATATACAAAGGTAAGAACCCTAGGTATAGACATAGTCTTATCTTATGATTTTTCTAATGGTTGCTAGCTTATTTTCACCATTAAACACCATTATTTCTTTCATCAAATCCTTCAAATAATTATTTCTTGAATTTTCTCCAAATCTAGCTACATGAACCCTAATTTCAATCTCTTAAATTAACCATTAATCCATGAAATTAAAACTAGAGATAGGTTTCTCTTACCTTATAATCTTGTTTGTCACCAAAATCTTCAACCAAAAGCCTTAAACTTTGGAAAAATCACCTCTTCTTCCTTCTTTTATGGTTTGGACGAGTACACCATGTAAGAGAGGGCTTTTATTTTCTTTCCTTAGTTTATTTTGATCCAAATGGCAGCCATAAGTGGTGAAAATATGTTGGTATAGATGTTGACTTCCAATTGGTACACCTTATAGCAAAAATGACCACTTTTAATTGGTCCACTTGCCTTCTTCTTTTATCTATTTATTTGGAAAGCCATTAGGCTTCCTTTTATTCATATTTTGACCCCCAAAGTTATATTTAATTACAAAATCGCCCCTTCAGTGGAAACGTCCAAAATGCCCTTAATTACAAAATCGCCCCTTCAGTGCATACAAATCTCTTTTTCAGCCGTTCTTTATTTTTCTCTAGAGAATTTTTCTCTAAAACAAGAAAACTATCAGAGATTGATTTCACTTTCATTCAAACACTTTAGATCAAATTAGTTCTAGCTATTATGTTATTCTTTTAGCAAAAATCTAAGCAAGAGATTCTTCAGAAGCCAAAGGAAAATTATAATTGGGTTTTGTTCTTTAACTCTATTTCTTAAGTTTTATTGAAATTTTAATTATGAATTCTCTAATGTCTAAATTAATTTCTTTGAATTTTAATGAGATGAATTTGTTTGATAGCATTACTATGAACTAATTTTGATCTAGTCTAGGTTTGTATGAATCTACTATGATTGTATGAAATGGTGATTTCTCTTAATTGATTTATTTCTTTTATCCTTAATTGATTAGATTAATGTTAATATATAATTTATTGGCCACCAATTATGTGTTTTAGATATTTAGATGGAGGATTGAGAAATGAAATCTAATATTGGAATAATTTAATTAGGGACTTAGGTGAATTAGAAATATAAACCTAAGGAAAAGATCATTTTGATTATAGTAAGATTAATTGAAAAAGGTTTGAATGCGAGAGCTTATTTCCTTAATTTGATTAATTAAGTTGCTTGAAATATGATCTTTGAAATTAAATCAGTTGAGTGGAATAGCCGTTCATACATATAATTTAGTAGAGAAGTGCAAACCCTAGGCTTTTCTATTAAGTGAATCAATATATTTGTTTAGTTTTCTTTCATTTTTATTAATTCAATTCCTTTTTGTTTTCATTAGTTGTTCAGCAATTTAATTTTATAAATCAAAAACTATTAATTGATAATTTGTTATTTACGATTTGATAAATAATTAGCTTATCTAGCTTCCTTGTGAGACGACCTTGAGGTGTTCACCGAAATACTACAGCAGCCTCATATACTTGCGAGTGTAGCTTTAGTAGTGTTTATTAGAGCACAACAAGTTTTTGGCGCTGTTGCCGGGGAAGCTAATTGGCATAATTGTTTATTAGTCATATATATATTTTAAATTATTTTTCACTGTTTATATTTTATTTTATTTTTCTTTTGCTTTAAATAATTCCTTCTTTCAGAATTTTTTTTATGCAAGGTAGGAGTTCACTCGGAGGAGAGCTTGGCTCATTTATTTCAGAAATTCAAAGAATGAAAAGGAGCAGAGAAGAGTTTGAATTGTATACCGGGTTTGATACAGAGGAGGAAATTTCTGATTTTGAGTCGGATACTGCGCAATCTACCAATATGGGAGACGATAGGCAAAGAACTATGAGAGATTTTGCCAAACCTGTCATTGGGATTTCCACCTCATGTATAAGATTGACAGATGCAGCAAGAAATTACTAGTTGAAGAATATCCATTACAACATGCTGCCATCTTTCTATGGAGTTCCGAATGAGGATCCTCTGAATTTTATCTGGGATTTCTACTCCACCCTCAACACATTTCCATTGGGAGGACTAACAGAAGACCAGTTGAGGATGAGGTGTTTTCTCTACACATTAAAGGATAGGGCAAAAAGCTGGCTTATGATGTTGCCAGAAAATTCTTTGACAACTTGGGAGCAAGTATATAACAAGTTTATGGGCAAATTTTACTCACATCAAAAGACAGCTGAATTAAGAGGAAAAATAGCTACATTTGCTCAATTGGATGGAGAGCCATTCATGAGGCTTGGGACAGGTTTAAGATGTTGTTAATCTAGTGTCCACACCATCACTACCCACTTCAACTGTTGAATCAGTTTTTCTAAGATTGGTCTAACCCAGCAATTTCAGAATACTGTTGATAATGCAGCTGGGGGAGCTATGGGAGAAAAGACAGCATAAGAGACTTATGATATCTTTGAAATGTTGGGAGCTAATTCCCAATAAAAAAGTGTAAGAGGAAGAAGTAAAGGGGTAAATCAAGTGGAAGCCAACAGTGAGATGGTCAATCAGATAGCTGAATTGACAAGATAAGTGCAGATGCTAAACATGAAGAACAATGCTTCTTCATCCACTCAAGAAGTGTGTGGAATTTGTGGGACTTTTGGGCATGAAGCAAATATATGACCCTCTACGTACGAGTCTTATAGAAATGAGGCTGAGCAAGTTAACACTATGGAGGGATATCAACCAAGGGCCAGGAATGATTCTTTCTCAAACATTTACAATCCTGGTTGGCGGAATCATCCAAACTTTTCGTGGGCAACAAATAATTCCCAACAACCTTTCCATTTGCTCCAAAGACAAAATCAACAGCCAGGGCAGCCTAAGAGATACAGTTTGGAGGATAGTTTAGATGCTTTTATCCAAGCCAGTACCAAGAATCAAGAGATTAATAACAAAAGGTTGGATTCATTGGAAGCGTCTTTCAAGAAAGTGGAGACCCAAATGGGACAACTTGCACAACAGATGCAGATTCAACAGAAAGGAAAATTTTCAAGTCAACCTGAGCAAGCACAAGCAGTGACTATTCTTAGAAGTGGCAAGGTAATAAATAATGGTGTTGGAAATAATTTTGTGAATGCAGGTGATCAAGAAAATGAAAAAGAAGGAGAACCAGAGGACAAGAGTGTTGGAGAAAAATCAATGGAGCAATCTCCTTTAGCAGATTTACACAAGGCAAGTAATCCTTACCGGCCACCTATACCATTCCCCAGCAGATTGAAGAATGATAAACAAGATAAGCAATTTTCAGACATCTTCAACAAGCTATCTAAGGTAAGTATTAACTTACCTCTACTTGAAGCAATAAAAAATATGCCGACTTATGCCAAATTCTTCAAGGAATTGAACACTAAGAAAAAGAGGTATGAGCCAAATGAAAAGGTGATAGTATCAGAGGTAGCTAGTGCTATTTTGCAACATAAACTACCTCCGAAGCTAAAGGATCCTGGCAGCTTCGTTATTAAAATTACTATGGGTAATGGAAAGGGGACTGATGGCATGTGTGATTTAGGAGCCAGTGTTAATTTGATGCCTTACTCTGTGTATCTTGAATTAGAACTTGGGGAACTTAAACCTACTAAAATGGTCTTGTAATTAGCTGACAGATCTCTTAGATTCCCGAAAGGAATTATAGAAGATGTGTTAGTTAAGGTTGGTGAGTTGATAGTGCCCATGGATTTTATAGTCCTTGACATGGGAGGAGATAACTCTACACCATCCGTACACACTATTCTACTTGGTAGGCCTTTTATGGCTACGACCAACACCTTGATTGATGTTAAAAATGGTAAATTGTCAATGACTGTCTTAGGACAAACGGTTGTATTTTCTATTTTTAACACTTCTCCTATTCCTACAACTGCATTATATGAGGATTGCTCTTTAATTGATTGTATTGACGCAGTTGTTTCAGATGTTTTCTTACAAACAGGTTCTTCGGATAAATTGGAGCTGGCACTGACCTTAGATCATAACTTGGATATTTTTTACTTAGAAGTAGCCAGTTGCCTTGATATATTAGAAAGTGCTGAAATAGAGAAACTTAAAGAGGAACCATCATTCGAGCTCCCCTCCATCCAAAAAGAAGAGAATAATCCTTCACTTAAGTTAAAGCTAAAAGAGTTGCCTAAAAACCTGAAATATGTGTTTTTAGGAGATCACGACACCTTACCTGTGATAATTTCTAGTGAACTTAGTGAAAGGGAAGAGATGAGGTTGGTGAGTGAATTAAAAAGATTGAAAAGAGCTATGGGATGGGGGTTGAGTGATATTAAAGGTATTAGCCCTTCAATGTGCATGCATAGAATTATCTTAGAAGAGGGAGCTAAACCTGTAAGAGAGACCCAAAGGTGCCTTAACCCAAACATGAGTGAAGTGGTTAAGAAGGAAGTGCTTAAATTGCTTGATGAAGGAGTGATATACCCGATAGCCAATATTGAGTGGGTTAGCCCAGTACATGTAGTGCCTAAGAAATCAGGAATCACTGTGGTAAAAAATGAAAAGGATGAAATGATTCCTATTAGGACTACCAATGGGTGGAGAATGTGTATAGACTATAGAAAGTTAAATAATGCCACAAAGAAAGATCATTTCCCTCTTCCTTGTATTGATCAAATGCTAGATAAACTTTTTGGACACTCTCACTATTGCTTTTTGGAGGACTTTCAGGTTATTATCAGGTGCCGATAGCACCAGAGGATCAATCCAAGACCACTTTTACTTGCCCTTTTGGGATTTTTGCATTTCGGCGCATGCCCTTTGGCTTGTGCAATGCGCCTGCAACTTTTCAGAGATGCATGATGTCTATTTTCATGGACATGATAGATGACTTTATTGAGGTATTTATGGACGATTTTTCTATTTTTGGTGACTCTTTTGATAATTGCCTCAGTAAACTTGTTCTTGTGCTTGAAAGATGTATTGAATGTAATCTCACTTTTGAGTTGGGAAAAAAGTCATTTCATGGTTACTCACGATATTGTATTAGGCCATATTGTGTCTAGTAAAGGGATCGAGGTGGATAAAGCTAAGGTAGAGTTGATTGCTAAGTTACCCCCACCTACCTCTGTTAAGGGAATAAGAAGCTTTCTAGGGAATGCAGGTTTTTACCGGAGGTTTATTAAAGATTTTTCTAAAATAAGCCAACCATTATCTCATTTGCTTGGAAAAGATGTTCCATTTGTATTTACTGCACAATGCATGCAAGCTTTCAATTCCCTTAAGGAAAAATTTACCAGTGCACCGGTAATTGTAACTCTTGTTTGGTTCTTACCTTTTGAAATTATGTGTGATGCATCCAACCATGCAGTAGGAGCTGTCCTTGGGCAAAGGGTTGAGAAATTTTTGAGAGTGATTTATTATGCTAGCTTGACCCTAAGTAGCACACAAGTTAATTACACAAAAACTGAAAAAGAAATGCTAGCTGTTGTTTTTGCCTTAGATAAGTTTAGAGCATATTTGATTGGGTCTAAAATTATTGTGCATTCAGATCATGCAGCTTTAAAATATCTTTTGACCAAACAACATGCTAAACCTCATTTAATTAGATGGGTGCTATTATTGCAATAATTTGATTTTCAAATCAAAGATACTAAGGGAAGTGAAAATGTTGTAGCTGATCATTTATCTAGGTTACCTTCCTTTGATGAAAATCTTGCATCTGATAGCATTCATAGAAATCTAGAATCATTTCCTGATGAGCAGTTGTTTGTGGTAATGAATTCACCATGGTTTGCAGATATTGCTAACTATCTTGCTTGTGGTCTTTTGCGTTCTAACATGTCATTTTAGGAAAAGAAAAGGTTTTTGCACATGAGTAAATTCTATTTCTGGGATGAACCTTACCTATTTCGGATATGCAAAGATGAGATAGTTCGCAGGTGTGTACCCGAGGAAGAACAACTTAGTGTTCTTCAATTTTGTCATGACCTTCACTGCGGTGGTCATTTTAGAGGGAGAAAGACTGCCGAAAAAGTGCTTCAAAGTGGATTTTATTGGCCTACTCTATTCAAAGATGCTCAAGAATATTGTAAGCATTGTGACCGCTATCAAAGAGTAGGTAATATTGGAAGGAGGAATGAAATGCCCCTTCAATCTTATATTGTAGTTGAACTGTTTGATGTTTGGGGAATAGACTTCATGGGTCCTTTTCCCAAATCTTTTGGTTATGAATACATATTGGTTGTTGTTGATTATGTTTCAAAATGGGTGGAGGCAATCCCCACCTGAACTAATGATGCTAATGTGGTTGTTAAATTTGTGAAGAAATACATTCTTAGCAGATTTGGCACGCCAAGAGTGATAGTCAGTGATGGGGAAAGTCATTTTTGCAACAAAATTTTTGAGAAGTTAATACACAAGTCAGGTGTGAAACACAAAGTGGCGACCCCATACTATCCACATACTTCAGGACAAGTTGAGACATCCAACAAACAAATCAAAGGAATTGTGGAAAAAATAGTCAACTCATCAAGGAAGGATTGTGCAAGTAGATTGAATGACGCATTGTGGGCATATCGAACTGCTTTCAAGACTCCCTTGGGTATGAGTCCATACCGATTGGTTTTTGGTAAGGCTTGACATTTACCAGTGGAGTTAGAGCACAAGGTGTATTGGGCAATTAAGACTCTGAATTTAGATTTTGACAAGGTAAAGAAAGAATGTTTTTTGTAAATTTCGGAGTTAGATGAACTAAGGAACGAGGCATATGAGAGTTCGAGGATTTATAAGGACTGTACTAAAGCACTTCATGACGGAATTTTAGTACAAAAGACATTGAGCCCAGGAATGAAGGTCTTGCTTTTCAATTCTCGGCTCCGACTATTTCTAGAAAAACTCAAGTCTCGATGGAGCGATCCTTTCTAGATAACCCAGGTATATCCTTCCGGTGCTATAGAATTACTTAACTCTCGAACGAATGAAACTTTTAAAGTAAATAGATAGAGAGTTAAACCATATAATGAGGGGTTCCAAGAAGTAAGGATTATCGATAGTACTTTGATCTACGATCCTTAATTCTTACAGTAACGTCCAACTAAGACGGCATTAAAAAAGCGCTCGATGGGAGGCACCCCATTGTTATCATTTTTATCATTTTAGTTTAGTATCTTCAGTTTATTTATTTATTTTCCCTTCTATTTTTCTTTAAGGCTTGATGGTTTGAAGACTGGAAGTGTTTTTATTCTTGCAGAGAACAGGCTAGGAGCATTGAGTTTAATTGAGACAAGGAGGGCTATCCAGTTTCAACTTTCCTTGATCGAGTGTTTATGCTGAAGTCGATGTTGTTTTCTTTCATGTTGATTATCTGTTCGTAACGAAAAGCTTAATGAATTTTTTGTCGGAAAGCTCCACTATGCGTGACACAAAAGAGGTTCTTTCAATCTTTTCTTTTGTTTACATTGAGGACAATGTAACTCATAAGTGTGGGGTAATTTTTAACCTTTTCTTTAATTTTTATTTTTTTTTGTAAGTTATATTGTGCATTTTTTATGGCATAATTATTGGAAACTTATTGACTTTTTTGTAATTCTAGCATTACATTTGAGCCTTTAGTATCAGCATAGAGATTAGCATTTGAATTCATTCAGGATTGATTTTCACATTCTGCAATTCATGACATATAAATCTCTGAGAACCCACCCTTTGTGAGTTTTGAGCCTCATAGATTGAATATTATTGTCAATCGATTTTCTTTTCTTAAGTGTGCACCTTCATGATTTTGTATCTCTAGAGCTTGCTTTTGCATACTAATTGAACTCATATTATGATTTCATCTCAAGTTTTAAAATGATGAAGGCAAATTAGGATTACCCCCTTTAGCTTAAAAAGACCTCCTTTAATTATGAATTCCTTAGCGAGCCAAGTTGAGCCTTTGACCTTTTCTTGATTGATCAACACAATTCACAACTCAACATTTTTCTATTTTTATCATACCTTCATTAAGGAATGGAGTTTCTTATGATATGATAATAGGAGTGGTTTAATTGATAAGTATGGGTTAAACATAAAAAAAAGGTAAACATAAAAATAAAATAAAATAAAATAGTATTGTTTTAGTAAGATTTAGGGCTGAAATGCATACTTTGCAGATTTTATTTGATTAAGAGTCTATTATTCTTTTCTTCTACATTTGAGCTAGATGTTCAATGCATTTTTATATTTTGTATATATATAAAAAATAAATAAAAATAAAAAGAGAAGATATATATATACAAAATTCATATATTTTCTAGCATTAGTCATTAAAGAGGAATTTTGACTCATTTACTTTTCTTTTAGTATGCAAATATTTGAGACTATCAAGGGTTGGTGAATATGCCATTTGAGGGAATTACGAGTTTCTACGTAAGATTATTGTCTAATTCAGATGCTCCATTTCTTAATGTTCCAACTTAAATGTCTTTTCTCACACCTTTACCTTAGCCCCATTACATCCAAATGAAAAGACCTTTGGATTATTTCTTGAGAAAAATCAGTGAGAGAGATTGGATAATTAAGCAAATTTATGGCAGTATGCAATCATGATTAGTTTGAGTGAATTAACCTTTGAAATTGAGAGAAACACTTAGATGAGAGATGAGATTTGTTATATCTGAATTAATGAATGAGTTAAGAAAATCTTGATTAAAGTAAATTGCATTTATTTATTGCTGAGTATTAAAGGATTTCATCTTATATACTTGAATTATAGTTAAGGTTAATTGAGTTTTTAATTTATGCCATGTAAATCTGCTTGAGGACAAGCAAAGTTTTAAGTGTGGGGTAGTTGTTTTATTAGTTTTTATCCTCAAATTGCTATTTATTTATTATGATAATTATTGTTTTCTTCATGCATTTTGGTAGTTTTAATATGTTTATTTAGTGATTTCAACATTTTTAGAACTCAAGGAATTTTGAAAAAAAAAAGGAGCAAAAGTGAAGGAAAGAAGAACAAAGAGAAGAATTGAAGTACCAACTACACAGCTTGTGTATTTTTTCTTACACAGCCTGTGTTAAAGTGCAAAAACTCCCTTGGAAGATCAAAACAAAGAAAGAAGAGCATGAATCAAGTAAGACATGGCCAAGCCAAATTAAGCTTGGCCGTGTCACCTCAAAGGAAATGAAGGCAGAGCTTGACACGGCCAAGAGACACGGCCAAGCCACGGGCCATGTCTCACCTAAAGAACAAAACCAAAGAAATCAAAGAAAGAAAAGAAAAGAAGGAAAGAAATGGTAGCAAGTGACACGACCAACAGGCTTGGCCATGCCACTCTCATCTCCAAAGAACAAAGAAGAGCAAGGAGCGAAACAGAAGAGGACACACTCAAGTGACACGGCCAACAAGCTTGGCCGTGTCCCATCTCATGCCAAAGAATAAAAGACAAGCAAACTAGAGAAGCAGAAGGTGACATACCCACATGACATGGCTAAGCTTGTGGCCGTGTCACACCCAGCACCCAAATACACAGCGTGTGCAAATTTTTAGCCAAGGGATCTGTATAAATAGATAAGATTAGGGCAAGAGGGGAGAGACTTTTTCAGCCGTTCTTTATTTTTCTCTGGAGAATTTTTCTCTGAAATAAGAAAACTATCAAAGATTGATTTCACGTTCATTCAAACACTCTAGATCAAATCAGTTCTAGCTATTACATTATTCTTTTAGCAAAAATCTGAGCAAGAGATTCTTCAGAAGCCAAAGAAAAATTGTAATTGGGTTTTGTTCTTTAACTCTATTTCTTAAGTTTTATTAAAATTTTAACTATATTAATTCTCTAATGTCTAAATTAATTTCTTTGAATTTTAATGAGATGAATTTGTTTGATAGCATTACTATGAACTAATTTTGATCTAGTCTAGGGTTTGTATGAATCTACTATGATTGTATGAAATGATGATTTCTCTTAATTGATTTATTTTTTTTATCCTTAATTGATTGGATTAATGTTAATATATAATTGATTGGCCACCAATTATGTGTTTTAGGTATTTAGATGGAGGATTAAAAAATGAAATCTAATACTGGAATAATTTAATTAGGGACTTAGGTGAATTAGAAATATAAACCTAAGGAAAAGATCATTTTGATTGTAGTAAGATTAATTGAAAAAGGTTTGAATGCGAGAGCTTATTTCCTTAATTTGATTAATTAAGTTGCTTGAAATATGATCTTTGAAATTAAATCAGTTGAGTGGAATAGCCGTTCATACATATAATTTAGTAGAGAAGTGCAAAACCTAGGCTTTTCTATTAAGTGAATCAATATATTTGTTCAGTTTTCTTTCGTTGTTATTAATTCAATTCCTTTTTGTTTTCGTTAGTTGTTCAGCAATTTAATTTTATAAATCAAAGACTATTAATTGATAATTTGTTATTTATGATTTGATAAATAATTAGCTTATCTAGCTTCCTTGTGAGACGACCTTGAGGTGTTCACCGAAATACTACAGCAGCCTCGTATACTTGCGAGTGTAGCTTTAGTAGTGTTTATTAGAGCGCAACAATGCATGAATAATACTTACAGTGGTTCCATTAACTCACAGACCAAGGTGATTAGCAGAAGTGTTTTCATTGACTCCTTCTAGATGCTCATTCAAATCTTGCTTTAGAATGATATGATGCTTCACATTTATGGCTTTTATCTTCGAGATATTGAAAACATGAATAATGGAGGCTCTAAGCAGCAGAGATACATTCATTTTAAATTAAGATTCAGCATGTAAGTTGGTAGCTTCTTCATAATCTTGCCAGTAATTATTTCCTTTGCCTAACGTGTCCTTCGAGGTTCGATAGTTCAACATACTCCCCTTAACTTGAAGGCTTTGTAAAATTTTTTCTTTCTTTTTTTTTGAATTTTCAATTTTCAATTTTGATTTTGATATCAAATGTTGGCTTTGCCAATTTAATGTCAATATACCTCAGGACTTGATTTTTCAAATTAACATATCTATAACATGACAACTCTAGTTAACATACTAAACTTGGGAATCATTTCTATTTAAGCAAGAATTGCTGCACTTCAGATAGACACATACATATTACTTGGCCAAAGGTCTCATTGAGTTTAAATATGGTCTATCTCATATGCATGCTTATCCAAACTATCTCCACTAATAGACTCTACCTACCAAGAGAGATCAACAGGTCTTTGATAGGCTTGAAATGGGGTCTATAAGGTACATGGGTTTAAATGAAGGCCATTTGTAAGTTGGAGCTATCTGACACGATGGACAAACTCTCACACTACAAATTTCCTTTTTGAACTTTAGGCAGTTGGGAGCAATTTTTCTAGACTCCAAATTCCTTCTATCTTCTTGGAATTAATCTGGATCTTAATTAGAATAGTATTTGCCCTTGCAAAAAGTTTGCTACCCATATTCATCATCATTTTTCTTTTTCTCTTTCTCTTTCTTTTTCTTAATCTTCCTTTTATTTGAGCATTTTGTTCTTTTTCCCAGTAGGACTGTCAAGTATAGAACTTTCATGAACTGGATGGTCTTTCTCCTTTTTCTCTGATTTTGATTGAATTTTTGGTTGGGTTGAACCGATTCAAGTCAAACTATCCTTATAAACCAAATGGAAGCCTTTTGCTGCTTTAGGTAAAAGAGAACTCAATTGGCTTTTTGAATCGCCTTTTTAGGTTTTATCTTTCTTTTTTCCTTCTCTTTTTTTTCTTCTTTTTCTTTTGTCCTTTTTTTGTCCTCTTTTTTTTATCTCTTTTTCTCTTTCTTCTTTTTTTTGTTCTAGCTCTAAAAGAGTTGTCTTGTTTGTACCAACTTGGATTTCTAATAATGGATGAGTGGAGTGACATAAATATCCTTTAACAGGGATAAATCATTTGTTCTCTGATGTTATCTTGATAGATTGGAGATATTAGGTGAACTTCAAATACCCTTATGGTCTTGAGAACATCAACTATCCTTATGATCTTGACTATTCATTCCTTTCTTTAATCTTCTTGCCTCTTCATCTTAGTGGTAATGAGACTTGTCAAAAGTATCACAACAGCTCAGGGTAGGTTGTTAGGGTTATATGCCATTGAAAAGAAAGCTAAAAATTTTATGAAGGCTCAAAGGGACAACTAGGGATTGATATTTAATTAGGTAGATACTAGTTGTTAGCTTGTCAAACAATGCCTAGATCATCTCTCCCTTAAATAAGCAGAGTTCAATTTTGCCTTGAAAGTTTATCAAAGCATGTTCTAAGACTGACTAGGACCTAGACAAAGGTAATTAAGCAGGAGCCCTCTCTAAGTAAGTATACACAACTCAATGTTATAGAGTAATTCCCTCACCTAGTAAAGTCATTCGAGTCATAATGCATAAATATATTAATGCTTGAATCATCAAGCTAGATTCCTCATTAGTTGAGCACCAAAATGAACAAAGACCAACAAAAATTTTATGAAAGTAATTTATTCAAACAACTTTAAATTTAAAAAACACAATTGTGAAAGCAAAATAAATAGAGCAATATTCAAGCAAAGGAAAGTTTGTTGAGTTGGAGGCAAGGATTTTTTCCATCATCAAGGATCATTGCTTCATCATCCATAGTTAGTCCAAGCTTGCATAGTACCACATCATCTTTAGCAGCTTCTCTATCCATATCATCACAGGATGACAAGATAAAAATCTTCATGAAGGTTGTAAGTAGTGGCGCCCTTCAAAATATAGGTAGAGGATTATTCTTAGTGTTGTGCTTATCAGGCTTAGGCAATTTACCATTGTCATTACAGCTTGGATCTCATGCCTCAATCGAGTACATCTATCGGTCTCATGTCTTTGAGTCTAATGAAATTGAAAAAAAGCCTTAGCATTGAAGTTTGGTGGCAGGGGATTATGTAGCGGTCGAGGAGCCAAGGGTTGTAACAATCCTTTCTTTTGCAGCTTATTGAGAACCTAGGACTGCAGCTTCCCTAATTCTAAAAACTGCCTCATTCCTCCTTGACTGATGGCATTAACATCAACTTCCTTTTGTGTATTTTGATTGCTAGGCTAATAATTCCATTTTGAAGAAAAATGGTTCTTCTCTCTTTCTCTTTGACTTTTTCCACTGGGGTTATAGCCGCCCTTATTGCCCCACTTAGATAGCACATGATTCGGCTGGTCTCGTAGAATAGGGATTGGTCCCTCATTTTTCATGCGATCCTTATTAGTGAACATGTTCTCCATGGATGCTACCTTAGCATTGTTGATGAGCTCCAGAATTTCAATCAACTGGGTCTTCATAATTTCAACCAATTGATCTTATAGCTTAGCCATCCTAGCTTTGACAACTTCATCGATTATATCCCTTAGCTGGTTTGCATCCATCCTCCGAATGAAGCACTTGAATCAAAAATCAATGTTGTAGGTGATATCGTTGTATGCTCTTGTTGTACTTCAGGTCTATGAGCCAGAAGGGATTAATGATATGCGATGCAAATGTATGTATGCATGTATGCATAAACAATAAGCAAAGAAAGATGATTAGGACGTTCCTTCCAACCTTATAACTTCCACACACGAATGATGAGTCTCTTTTCCTAGGTAATATGGTTAACAAAATACCAACATGGTGTATCTTATTTTTTAATATTTCCCTCGGACGTTGCAACCAATAGTTATATTTTCAAAAATGGAAATCAGTTCATGATAATTCTCATTAATTAGGTTTTAATCCATTCAACCAACTAAAGTAGCTTTTATGCTATATTGGATTAAAACTAAATTAAGAGGTTTATTATAAATAGATTTCTTACTTGAAAAAGTAACTAATGATTCATGCCAAAAACAAGCCCATGATTAATTATTCTTAGTATAAACTAGGCTCACAATTGATTTTTGGCATTTCCGTAATTGACCTAAATAAGTTGTAAGCTCTTTCAAAGAAAAGGTTGGATAAAATGCAAAAAAAAAAAATAGTTTTCTTTGAAAAACCCATTATAAAAAGATTTTTAGAAAAAAATGGATTTTTGACTTCGTATTTGAGTCATGAGAAAAGAATTTTTGATTTGTTTTTAGAAAAGTTTTATGTCCAAAGACCATCTTGAAAAGTTTTGAAAATTGCTTTGGTCTTTTGGATTTAGAGAAAAAAAATTATTTGAGCTCACAATGTAATTAGGTCATATTAGAAAAAGAACAAACCAAATAAGCCATAATTTAAGCCAAGATAAACTAACCATAGTCAAACAACATGCATTTGGGGTCAAAACCTAAAGAAAGTAACTAGGCCTATTACATGAGCTTTAGTCTTTGGGTTAAAAGGCTTAGGTTCCCATAGCAAGTATATACCAAAAGGTACAAGGCTATGAGTGGTTATGCCATGCTCGATCTCCATACCTTGAGTGAAAGTATGGTATCCCTTACATAACACAACACGGGTAATACGGGCATCCTAACTCATGCACACAATGCAATCTAAATGATGTAATGGATAATATCATGATAAGAAAGAATAGAATAATATAAAGACTAATCAACTTCTCTTATCCCCAGTGGAGTCACCACTGTGAGCGGGAATTTTTGCCCCCGCTTCCGGTGGAATGGTTCTTGCGACTTCGGCACTGTTTAGGCTCGGGGCCTTAGAGAACACAAGCCTAAGCCCGGGGAAAATGGAGTCGCCACCCAGACGGGCCGAAAAAAAGAAAGGGGTAAATGACTCGATTCCTAAGGAATTCCAAATCCCCTAATGGGTTTGGAAAGTTGGGTACGTATGGGGAAGGTGAGAAATGGACCAACACTCCCACAACGCCCGGTTCATTGGAACCGGCCTCCTTTACAGGTCTTAATATTATAAAATTCTTAAGTATAACAATATTATCCATATTACATGCAACAATTAAAATAAAGTATTATTATATTAAAATCAAAGCAATATCCAAACAAAGCAAATAAATGGACACCCATCCGAGGATGGAAACATGTCCTTACATCATTCATGTCTAAATTAAATAGGACACCCACCAAAAGGTGGAAACATGTCCTTTACATTGGTCCAAAATATAAAAGCAATTTAAATTATATAGAAATTAATTAATGAGGTACCCACCAGTGGAAACATACCTCTTACAATATTTGAAAATCAAAATAAATCAATAAAAGTAAATAGCCATTCATAATAAATAAATCATTCATGAAAGATATCAAACATCAATCAAAATATATAATAAACATTCATCCAATTTAAGTAAAACAGTAAATATATTAACTTTAGGGATTCATGCATCAATTAGGGTTTATAGGGTTTATGTTCAATAACTAAGGTTTTGCACATACTAATTTAATTTGTTGAGAAATATTTTAAAGTAATAACATAGCTACTGGATGTTAAAAAGATTTAAGGTTTTGGATGTTTTTATGAAAATAATGTTACTGTGATTTCAAAAAGTAGGTTTAGTTAGGATTTTAAGCAAACATCATGAAATTAGTGTTTTGGAACCTTAAGACATTAGGGTTTATAATTTTAAAAGATTGGGTTTTAGGTTCACTGGATTAGGGCTTTAGGTGTTGATGAATTTGTCATAAAGTTTTGATATTTTAAGAATTAGGGTTTCTTGAAAACTAGGGTTTACTATATTGAAAAAATTAGGGTTTTTTTTTATATTTTGGAAAACATGTTTGATCTTAGGATTTAAGAAAACAGTTTAGGGTTTTATAGAAACAATTATGATTAAAGTTTTTAGAAACAATAAAGAAGATTAGGGTTTGGAGATTTAAGAAGACATTTAGAAATTTTGGACAAAAAGTTAGAGTTTAGATGATTAAAAAAAATTATTCAGGGAAAAATAATTTAGGGTTTTTAAAGTTTTGGAAATAGAAGGATGATTTAGGGTTTTTGAAGTTTTAGAAACAAAAGGATGATTTAGGTTTTTTAGAATTAGATTTGTGTTGAACGTTTATATTATTTACTTTAATTAAGATCTTAAGTATTGTATGACTTAATTCATACTACTGCCTAAATTAAATTGAAGGAATAATTAAATAACTTAGGCAGTGTGATGGTGATTTAAAAGGTGAAGATGGTTTATGATTGAATAAACTAAAGTTAGAGCAATTTACCTACGTTTGAAGGCTCCATCAAATTTGAAAAGATTGAACCAAGCTGTTGCCTGCTTCAAATTTGATTTTTGTTGAGCAAAGCAATCTGGAGATGATTGCTTCATTTGGTTGCTGTCTTTTGCTTGCTAGGGTTTTCTTTTGGTCGATAGAATTTTTGAGTGTCCGATCCAGTAAAATAATTTTCTTCCCCTAAGTCAGAAGTCCAAAGTTTCATCCCCTCCTTAATTATGTATTTTAATGTGGTATTTATAGGAAAAATCATAAACTTACTTCTAATTGTTTAAGAAAATTAAAACCAAATAGGAAAAGAAACCAAAACCAAATAGAATTTGGTTTTCGAAAAAACTGCTCTGGAAAATTGAGCTGGCGAAAAAATTGCTACAGGTGAAACTTGAGAGTGAGTGAAAATTGCTGCGGGCGAGCACCAATTCGTCGCAGGAATTACCTTCTGTGAATTGGCGCGATAAAATTTTTCTTCGTCGATTTTTATTTATGTATTTATTATATATTTTTTATTTATATTTTTTACTTTACTAATATTACTTTCTTTTATTTTTATTAAAAATTAAAAATAATAAATAATAAACACTAAAATGGATATTATTTATTTAAAATACCACAAAAATTATTTTGGACTATATAAAAAAATATCGGACCAGATTGGGTCAAAAATTAAGGGTCTACACTTGTTAAGGTCAATCTCAATATCGTCCGGGCTTATTACATGTCCCAACATCTTACTTGAGGTAACCCCAAACACACATTTCTTTGGGTTTAACCTAAGGTTGTACTTAACCGGCCTTTCAAAGAAAGTTTCCAGGTTTTGGAAATGTTGTTCTCTCATTTCCGACTTTACTATAATGTCATCAATATACACCTCAACCTTTGTATGCATCATGTCATGAAATAAAGTAGTGGCCATCATTTGATAGGTTTCTCCAGCATTATTGAGTCTGAAAGGTAACACCATGTAGCAAAAGATATCCCATGAAGTTATAAAAGAAGTTTTGGCATTATCCTTTTTGGCTATTAACACTTGATTATATCCAGAAAATCCATCTATAAATGATTATAGTATGCTAGAGGTTGTGCTATCAATTAAGACATCTATATGAGGTAAAGGAAAGTCATCTTTAGGGGAAGCCTTATTCAAATCCATGTAGTCCACACAAATCCTAATCCTTCCATCCTTCTTTGGCACGGGGACAATGTTAGCAAACCAGTCAGGATACTTAATTACTTCTAAAAACTTCACCTGTATCTACTTGGTGACCTCTTCCTTTATCAATTCTACCCATTTTGGCCTTAGGCGCCTTAATTTTTACTTAACAAGCTTAATGTCATTGTAGGATGGAATAAGGTGTTCTGCTATGTCTTTATCAATTCCCGGCATATCTTCATAGAACTAGGCAAAAACTTCTTTATATTTTTTAAATATTTTTTCAAATCTCTCTCTCTCTCTCTTCGAAAATATGATCAGACGCTATGCTAATGTTTTTAGGGTTTTCTAGGGTTCCCAAATTTAATGATTGCATTTTAACAGCGTATTAAAAATGCTCATGTAATCATTACATGGATATGTACAACCACTAGGAAAAACATCGCACAAGTAAGCAAAATTAGACTTTATTACATTCATTTTGGAAAAGAAAGCATCATCATCCTTATATAGAGCAGACAAATCAAAATCCAAAACAAAGTCAATGTTCTCATTATCACATATTGGAAGATTTTCAAATTGGTCTTCAATGAGTGCAATAATCTCTTCTACAGTTATGAGCGGGATTTTCGCCCCCACTCCCATGTGGAATGGTTCTTGTGACTTCGGCACTATTAGGCTCATGGCCTTAGAGAACACAGGCCTAAATTCGAAGAAAATGGAGTCGCCACCCGAACGGGCTGGGAAAAAAAAAAGGGGTGGATGACTCGATTCCTAAGGAATTCCCAACTCCTTATTGGGTTTGAAAAGTTGGGTATGTGTGGGGAAGGTGAGAATGACCCAGCACCCCCACAACGCCTGATTCATTAGAACCGACCTCCTTTTTATGTCTTAATATTATAAAATTCTTTAATAGAATGACATTATCCATACTACATATGATCATTAGAGTAAATAAATACTTTATTAAAAATCATAGCAATGTCCAAACAAAACAAATAAATGGACACCCATCCAAGGATGGAAGCATGTCCTTTCATCGTCCAATGTCTAAAACTAAATAGGACACCCACCAAAAGGTGAAAACATATCCTTTACATTAATCCCAAAATATGAAAATAGTTTAAATTGCATGAAGCTTAATTAATGAGGTACCCATAAGGTGGAAACATACCTCTTACATAATGACAGATAAAGTAAACCAATAACAACCATTCATTATGCAAGTAAACCATTCATTATAAGAAAAATAAAAATCAAGATATGAAGATGTAAATAAAGTATGTAAAGTAGGATTCAAATAACAATTAAAGACTAAATATACAAACTAGGGTTTTATGAATCAAGGTTTAGGAAACTAGGGTTTATGGTTTTATATTATTGGAATTAGGGTTTGGACCTAAATTCAAGAATTTAGCCACTGGAAATTAGGTTTTAGGTTTTGGGAATCACAGTTTAAGGATTTTAAGGCTCCTTGACTAGGGTTTGGGAAAATTAGGTTTTGACATTTTGGGAACAAATTAGGGCTTTTCTTTTTAAGTTTATTAGATTACGGTTTTGGTGTTTCTGGGTAGAATAAATTGCAGGACAAGTTTTAAAAAGAAATTAGGGTTTTAATTTATTATTTAAAAAAATAGTGATTTGTGAGAATAAATCAGGGTTTTGGAAAAACAATTAGGGTTTTGGGATTCGATGAAACAATATAAGGTTTTGGGAAAAAATAGTTTATGGCTTTGAGTTTTAACAAAACAATTTAGGGTTTTTGGGATTAATTAGCCACTGGGACATTAGGGTTTAAGGGTTTTAAGAAATTAGATGAGGGTTTAAGGATTTAATGAATTAGGGTTTCGGTTCATAAAACATATAATTTAGATTTAATAATTTTATGCTACTGGAAAAAAATAATATCAAAACACATCAACAAAACATTTAAAAGAAAGCATGTTATGGCTACTGTGAATATAAAAAATTATTGGCTAAGATCAAACCTTCATTGTTGATTTCACAATTGCACCATTGAAATTCTGGAGAAACCTTGATCAAGACAACACTACCTCATTTCCTTATAGATGGAATTGTTCTTTTTTCTTGGCTGCATCAGATTGCTTTAAGGTTTAAAAGTCCAATTGGAATTCTTGATTAATTTTGGGCATCCTTCATTATGTATTTTCATGCTAGTATTTATAGAATTTTTAAATTAAAACCTAATATCTTAAGGAAGTTCAATCTATTTATGAAATTAATTGACCTTTCCAAGTGAAAATCAAATTTTAGCAAAAATTGGCCAATGCACTGGCACGATGTGAGCGGGGATTTTCGCCCCCACTCCCGGTGGAATGGTTCTTGCGACTTCGGCACTGTTTAGGCTCGGGGCCTTAGAGAACACAAACCTAAGTCCGGAGAAAATGGAGTCACCACCGGGACGGGCCGGGAAAAAGAAAGGGGTGGATGACTCGATTCCTAAGGAATCCCCAACCCCTTAATGGGTTCGAAAAGTTGGGTACGTGTGGGGAAGATGAGAAATGGCCCAACACCCCCACAACTCCCGGTTCATTGGAACCGGCCTCCTTTACAGGTTTTAATATTATAAAATTCTTAAATATAACAATATTATCCATACTACACACAATAAAAAGAAAGCATCATTATATTAAAATCAAAGCAATGTCCAAACAAAACAAAACAAATAAATGGACACCCATCCAAGGATGGAAACATGTCCTTACATCACATGCCTAGATAGGACACCCACCAAAAGGTAGAAACATGCCTTTTACAAAGATTCTAAAATAGAAAAGATAATTAAATTATATGATGTTTAACTAATGAGGTACCCACCAAGTGCAAACATACCTCTTACAACTTTTGAAAATCTAAATTGATTGATAAAAGTAAATAATCATTCATCATAAATAAATCATTCATCAAAAGTATTTAAATATCAATAAAATAAACATCCATCCATGATAAATTAAATAAATCAAGTATTGAAATTAAATAAATTATACCATAAGAGATAAATCAAAGCAAAATCAAATATGGAATTGAATAAAGTAAATAAAAGTTCAATTATAGCTACTGTGAATTTTTATGGAGTTAAAATAGATGAGGGTTTTATGTTTTAAAAGGTTGGTAAGACACTTTGATTAACCAAATTGAGATTTGAATGATGAAATCATGAAACTAGGGTTTTAGACACTTTAAAATACTTTTGATTTGTAGTTTTAAATGATGATTTTAAGCTACTGTGTAATTTTATCATATTTGTGTTTTTATGGTTTTTTATGTTTTAAAGGATTAAAGTTTAGAAAAAGTTAGGGTTTAATGTTTTAAAAGGTTTAGTGTTCATTATTTTGGGTTTAAAAGTTGAATTTTGGATTTTAGGGTTTTAGAATTTGGGTCACGGGTGATGAATAATTTTTAGGGTTTTAGAAATAAATTTGATATTTTATGAAGTTTTATGAATTTAAACAAATGGATTGAAGTTTTTATAAGTAGAAAAGATGTTTTTTAAGGTTTTTTGAATGAAATAGAACCTACTTTAAAATCTTAAAAGAAACAGAATTTGATTTTGGTTTTGTTGAGAAATATGTTCAATTAGTGTTTTAAGGTCTTTAAGAAGAAAAAAATAACAATTTTAGGTCTTTTTAGAAAATAAGGTCACGTTTTAGTGTTTTAACTTTGGAAAACTAAATTAAAGTTCTAAGATTTTAACTTTTGAAAAACACAAAAAATCCTAGTTTTAGCTACTGTGTAAAAAAATTAGAATTTAGAATTTCATACATTCTTTTGTAAGTTGCTCCAAAATTGCTTCTTCTTGGATGAACTAGCTCCAAAGACAAGCCTTTTTGCCTTTGAAATCTCCTCTCTCATGATACTGCTGTCCAGAAAAGATTTAAATTGAATTATTTCTTTTCCTTCCTTGATTTGGTTTCTAACTTTCCAAACTCCCCTTGGATTTGCTCTCTCTCGGCCACCCCAATTTTAATTGCCTTTGGTCCTTTTTTATATTAGTTTTAGGTTGTTTTTTTCTTATTATACACGGCAAGTGATATTAATAAAAAAAAAGAAATTAAAACCTAATTGGATTAGGTTTCAAAAAATTTACGTCGAAAAATTTTGCGCTGGCAAAAACTGTGGCAGCGGGCCAATTTTGGGCCAGTGGGCGTGTCGCCCGCAGGAAAATCCTGCGAGAAGTTATTTTGCTCGCAGGAAATTCCTGCGGGAAAAATGCCCACTGGCCCGCACGACTGCTTTTTGCTGCCGATTTTTTTTTCCGACTCTGATTTTATTTTTATTTTGTTTATTTTCATATTTTATTAATAAAAATTAGATACTAAGGTAAAAATTACTTAATTAAAATTATTTTGGACCAATTAGACAACAAAAATCATTTTGGGCTAAATAAAACATATTAGATCGGATTGGGTCAAAAATTAAGGGTCTACAGTTTGCCCCCTGCTTGAATGATTTGAAACCTTAGTGAAAGAGAGTGAAAAGCAAAAAGACTTAATTTTTGAAATGGCGACTTGTTTTGGGTACTTGGACCCAATTTGAGTTCTAGACTCATGGATGGTTATAGGTTCTAGACCCAAGGCAAATTTGGGTTTCGGACCTAGATTCGAGTTTTGGACTCGAGGATATTTCTAGGTTCGGGACCTAAGAAAAATTCGGGTTTCGGACCCGGATTTGAGTTCTGGACTCGAGGACAATTCTAGGTTCTGGACCTAAGAAAAATTTGGGTTCTGGACCCGAGAAAAATTCTAGGTTCTGGACCTAAGGAAAATTTGTGTTCTGGACCCGGTTTGAGTTCTGGACTCAAGGACAATTCTAGGTTCTGGACCTAAGGAAAATTTGGATTCTGGACCCGAGAAAAATTCTAGGTTCTGGACCTAAGGAAAATTTGGGTTCTGGACCCGGTTCGAGTTCTAGACTCAAGGATGATTCTAGGTTCTGGACCTAAGGAAAATTTGGATTCTGGACCCGAGAAAAATTCTAGGTTCTGGACCTAAGGAAAATTTGGGTTCTGGACTTGATTCGAGTTCTGGACTCAAGGATGATTCTAGGTTCTGGACCTAAGGAAAATTTGGGTTCTGGACCCGGTTCGAATTAATTTTTGAGCTAATTTGGGTACTTGATTTAGGTACTTGGATCTAAGATTGGGTACTTGGACCCGGGATTGGGTACTTGGACCCGATATTGGGTACTTGGACCCTAGCTTGAATTGATTTTGGGTACTCGGACCCGGGATTGGGTACTTGGACCCGAGATTGATTAGATTTGGGAACTTGGACCCGATATTGGGTACTTGGACCCGGGATTGGGTACTTGGACTCGAGATTGATTTGATTTGGGTACTTGGACCCGAGCTTGGGTACTTGGACCCAGAATTGGGTACTTGGACCCGAGATTGATTTGATTTGACTAACCTTTTAGTTGGGAAGTCTGACTGCTCTGGCTGTTTTATGCATTGTGATTCTTCACCATCAAATTGGATCTTCATCCTTTGAGACCGGGTCTTTATCCTTGAAAATGAATCTTCATCTTTTGACATCGGGTCTTTACCCTTGAAGCATTGATCTTTATCCATTGGAGGTCGGGTCTTTACCCTGGCTTCAGCTCTTTTAGCTCGATTGATCTTTTGTCTTTTGCATCTTCATTCTTTTGAGAGTTCTAATTGTTCCATTCTTTTGTTCTTCCTTTTTGCAAAGATTTAGATATTTTTAATTGGACCTTATATCCTCTCCTTGCCCCCCTGTGTGGCAAAATATTTGTAAGTGAGTTTAAAGATATTTGGTATATAAACCCAAAAAATTGAAAAGGAGAAACTTTACCCCCTGTGTAGGCTCAAACCAAAGATTTTTTTCATGCAAGCTTTGATTGATATTTTTCTTGTCTAGTTCTTCACACAAGCATGCATTTCTTCTCTTTGCAAAATTACTGGAGCTTTCTCAAGCAATGGGCTTTCCATGCCCTCCTGATTTGACATCTTCTTTTGATTCTTCACTTCACAGAGTGTTTGCTGTTCACTTTGATAAAGAATAGACAATACAAGACAAGAAAGTACGATGTGATATGCTCATGTATGCATGATATGCATGAATAATACTTACAGTTATTCCATCGACTCACAGACCGAGGTGATCAGCAGAAGTGTTCTCATTGGTTCCATTTTGACGCTTGTTCAAGTCTTACATTGGAATGATCGAAAGCTTTGCATTTGTGGCTTTTAGCTTCAAGATGTTGAAAACATGAATAATGGTAGAGACCCCTAATGGTAGAGTCAGGGATGCATCCATTTCGAATTATGTTTCAGCATGTCAATTGGCAGCTTGCCAATAATCATTTCCTTTGCCCAATATGTCCTTTGGAGGTTCAACATACTTCCCTTAACTTGAAGGCTTTGTATGAAAAAATATTTTTTTTTTGAATTTTGATTTTGAAATCAAATGTTGGCTTTGCCAAATTAATGTCAATGTACCTCAGGACTTGATTTTTCCAAATTAACATATCTATAACATGACAACCCTAGTTACCGTACTAAACTCGGGAATCATTTCTATTTAAGCAAGAACGGTTGCACTTCAGATAGGCACATACACATTACTTGGCCAAAGGTCTCATTTGAGTTTAAATATTGTCTATCTCATATGCATGCTTATTCAAACTATCTCCACTAATAGATTCTACCTACCAAGATAGATCAACAGGTCTTTGATAGGCTTGAAATGGGGTCTACAAGGGACATGGGTTAAATAAAGGCCATTTTGAGAATGGACAAACCCTCACACTATAAATTTCTCGTTTGAACTTTAGGCAGTTGGGAGCAATCTTGCTAGACTCCAAATTCCTTCTATATCTTCTTGGCATTAATCTGGATATTGACTAGGACAGTTTTTGCCCTTGCAAAAAGTTTGGTTCCTAAATTCATTTCTTTTCTTCTTCTCCCTTTTCTTTATTTCTCTTACTCTTCCCTTTTCTTTCTCTTTGTTTTCCTTAATCTTCCCTTTCTTTGAGCATTTTATCATTTTGTCCTTCTCTCTTGTTGGACTATCAAGTACAAAACTTTCAAGAACTGGATGGTCTCCCTCATTTTCTCCAATTTTGATTGAATCTTTGGTTGCGTTGGGCCAATTTAAGTAAAAATGTCTTTATGAACCAAATGGGAGCCTTTTGCTGCTTTAGGTAAAAGATAACTCAGTTGGCTTTATGAACTGCCTTTTTAGGTTTTATCTTCTTTTTTTTTTCCTTTTTTGGTTCTAGCTCAAACATAGTTGTCTTGTTTGTACCAACTTGGGCTTCCAATAATGGATGAGTGGAGTAACATAAATCTTCTTTAATAGGGATAAATCATTTGTTACTCTAATGTTGATGTTGTCTTGATATATTGGAGACATTAAGGGAACTTCAACTACCCTTAAGGTTTTGAGAACATCAACTATCCTTATGGTCTTGAAAACATCAACTACCCTTATGGTATTGAGAACTTCAACTATCTTCATAGTCTTGACTAATCATTGCTTTCTTTGATCTTCTTGCCTCTTCATCTTAGTGATCATAAGACTTGTCAAAAGTATCACAATAGCTCAGGGTAGGTTATTGAGGTTTGTATGCCAATGAAAAGAAAGCTAAAATTTTATGAAAGCTCAAAGGGACAACTAGGGATTTGATATTTAATAGGGTGGATACTAGTTGTTGGCTTATCAAACAATGCCTAGATCATCTCTCCCTTAAATAAGCAGAGTTCATTTTCACCTCGAAAGTTTGTCAAAGCATGTTCTAAGACTGACTAAGACCTAGACAAAGATAATTATGCAGGAGCCCTCTCTAAGTAAGCATACATAACTCAATGCTATAGAGTAATTCCCTCATCTAGTAAAGTTATTCGAGTCATGATGCCTAGACACATCAAGCTAAATTCCTCATTGGTTGAGCATCAAAATGAACAAAGACCAACAAAAATAATTTAAATTTGAAAAACACAATAGTTCTAAAATATTAAAGAAAGTAAGATTGAAAAGCAACATTCAAGCTAAGGAAAGTTCATTGAGTTAGGCTTCTTTTCCTTTCACATCTTCAATATTTCCATCTTGAAAGGATGATAAAACAAAGTCCTCTTCCAATCCTTTTCCCACCATGAAGGTTGTCGGTGGTGGCACTCTGTTGAACCTTGGAAATGGATTATCTTTGGTGTTGGGCTTGTCCGGCTCGGGCAACTTGCCATTATCAATTAAATTCTGGATCTCATGCCTCAACTTCATGCAATTGTCCATTTTGTGTCCAGGCCTTTGATGGAATTGGCAAAATGTATTAGTATCAAAGTTAGGTGGAAGAGGATTAGGAAAAGGATGAGGAGTCAAGGGTTGTAACAATCCCTTCTTTTGTAGCTTATTGATTCTTTTTGTGTGCTTTGATTGCCCGACTGGTAGTTCCCTTTCTCATTCCTTTTTATTGAAAAGCGATTCTTCCCCCTTTCCCACTTTTCAATTTGTAGACCAGCTTGGAGAAGATCTTTGAAATCACGTATGAGTGTATGAGACATCCTCTCATGAAGATTAGGCAACACCCCTCTCACAATCATTCTTATTTGATAGGATTCATCAGGCCTCTTCTTGAGTAAAGCAGCCTTGTTTCTCCATCTCTTGACATAATCTACAAAATTTTCATTTGGTCGTTGCCTAATGGACTCAACTTCCATTAAGGTAACTTCCATTTCAACATTTTATCCATATTGTTGGATGAAGGCTTTGTAAAGTAGATCCTAACTCTTTTGTGTTCCATCATCCAAGGTATTGAACCAATTTTGGACAACAGGGTCCAATGAGAGCATAAAGTACCTTAGGGTTTGAGCCTTAGTAGCTCAGGCAGATTGCATGGCAGTGATATACTGCTTCACATGAAGATGAGGATTTCCAGTGCCATTGTACTTTGCAAAGGAGGGCATCTTGAATTTATAAGGGACCTCACCATCTTGTTCAAATAGTTTGTCTATCTCAGACTTCTCTTCGGTTTTCAATTTCTTCTCAAATTTCTTTTCTAAATCAGCTATCATCTTTTCAAAATCGGATGTTTCGGTCTTTTCTATAGATGATCTCTCAACAACCTTTGGCTCCTTTTTATCTTGAAGATCTTGGTAGTATTGAGCCCAATCATCATCATCAATGATCACCTTCTCATCATCACAAGCCACTTCATTAACTTTCGTCTTCCCTTTGTCCTTTGGCTTCTTAGTGCTAGCAGAAGCCTCGACATGATTCTCCAATATTGCAGTCAATTGGTTCCTCATGGTCTCAGCTAGGGCCTCTTTTATTTCTTCCATCTTGGCATTGAGGGCTTCATCCACCATTCTTTGAATTTGTTCGGGCTCCATTGTTCTTGGTGAGCAAGTGATTGAGTCGTTGCTAGATATCTCGTCTCCGGCGTAGGTCGGATCGTAAGCTTTTAAACTATCGTAATCCACGGCTGTGAGCCAGAGAGGATTAATGATATGAGATGCAAATGTATGCATGTATGCACAAATAATAGACAAACAAGGACAAATTAGGACGTTCCTTCCAACCTTAAAACATCCACACACGAATGGCGAGTCTCTTTTCCTAGGTATATGGTTAACCAAAATACCAACATGGGGTACCTTGCTTTCTAATAATTCCCTCGGACGTTTCAACCAATAGTTATATCCTTGAAAATGACAATTCCCATTAATTAGGTTTTAATTCATTCAACCAACCAAAGTAGCTTTTATGCTATATTGGATTAAAACAAAATTAAGAGGTTTATCATAGATAGATTTCTTACTTGAAAAAGGTAACTAATGATTCATGCCAAAAAACAAGCCCATAGTTAATTTATTCTTAGTGTAAACTAGGCCCACAATTGATTTTTGGTATTTCATAATTGACCTAAATATTTTGCAAGCTCTTTGTAAGAATTTTGTTTCTAAGCACATTAGAAAAAGAACAAACCAAATAAGCCATGATTTAAACCAAGATAAATTATCCATAGTCAAACAACATGCATTTGGGGTAAAACCCTAAGGAAAGTAACTAGGCCAATTACATGAGCTTTAGTCTTTGGGTTAAAAGGCTTAGGTTCCCATAGCAAGTATATACCAAATGGTACGAGGCTATGAGTGGTTATGCCATGCTCGATCTCCATACCTTGAGTGAAAGTATGGTATCCCTTACATAACATAACACGGTCTTTTCACCTATCTAGTGATTCATAGGCATGGCGCCAAACTCAGAACTCTGAAGGTTGAATAACACATTAGGCACACAATCTTTTCATTTATATCTTTATACATTTCTTTCTCAATTCATTTCTCATTTCAAAATAGGCAACCATGCCTCAATCATCTCATTTGCATCATTATAGCCAACAACCATGGCTTCATATCTCATCAAGATAATATACAATATCAATTGCATTAGACACCATCATAATAGCCAATCACATTGGTTTTATATCTCATTATATCTCAAATCACATTGAATCAATTCATCATTCAAGTGTACACAACCAATTGCATTATCATACATTTCATATTTCATCATATCATCAAATGTTTTAACCATGTAATCAACTACTTAACATATGTACAATCAAATATGTTAAGTATCAAATCATGTAAGTGTATGCAACAATGTAGTTTGTACTTACCTCAAAACTAACTCACACCAACTTATACACTTCCTCCTCCAAGAATCCTCAACACTTAGATTAGGGCAATTCAACTTCTTCACAACCTAAACCAAAGGTAATCATACACACTCACTTAGAGATACATATAAGATAATAAAGCTAAGAATCAACTAGGGAAAACTCTAAACATGACACGCTCAACAACACGGGCATGTCCCTGACCGTGCCCTAAACTCTCAACACAGAAGCTTTGACACGCTCAGAACCACGGGCGTGTCACTGGACGTGTAATACGTTCTATCTCACAGAAACATTGACACGTCCAACAACACGAGCGTGTTCATGGTCGTGTCAATTCTCCAACATCACAGTAGCTATGACACGCTCAGTGACATGGGCGTGTCACTGCTCGTGTCACCCATCCAAGAACACAGAACCATCAACACGCCTAAAGACCTGGTCTTGTTCATGGAATTGTCAGGCCAAAAATGCAGATTCCGGCCAAAACAACACTACATCCAACAAACTTCTTACTTCCACCATTTTCCACTTCAAACAACCTTATCTAAACTCACCCAAAAACCATAACAAACTTGCAAGAATACCAAAACAACTCAAAACATACATCAAACACAAATCATACTCATCACCACAAACCCCAAAACACAACCACAATACTTTCACTTCCAACAAACTTACTCTTTCCTTCAACCAAACCCCAAAATCCAAAATCACTTGAACCAAACACTCTTAAACATCCCACAATCAAACAAACACATATCAACCACAAACTCAACTCATAAACTCAAAGAAATCAAAGAATCAAGTGGAAAACTTACCAAGGATGAAGAAACTCTTAACTTTCCAACTTGAACACTTGAAAACTTCCTTCAATCATGAGTATGGAAGATCAAACCTCTCTCTCTCTTGCTCTCTTGCTATGGAATGTCGGCCAAAGAAAGAAAAGAAAAGGAAAGGAAATGGAGATACACGAAGAAGAAAGAAAGAAAGAAGAAAAGAAAGAAAATAAAGTCAAACACTCAACCTTCTCTCTCCTCAAAACCCTCTCCTCTAAGCATTTAATATTAAAATATTCCATTTAATCTCTTCCATTCATTTTATTTCTTCAAATTAATTTATAAATTCAAAAATACATAAATATCTTCTTTAGTTGACTATCCATTTTGACTTGTATATATGTTGTATATATTTCCATATATACAACATATAAACTCTCTCTTCACTTCTTTTTTCTTTCCAAATACACATATACATTTAATCTAAATAAAACAACAATTATATCAAAACTTCTAGGGCACACTTTGGGATATTACAATTCTCCCCCTCTAAAAAGAAATTTCGTCCTCAAAATTACCTGATATTATGTCTGAAACAGTTGAGGATACTGATCTCGCATTGCTTGCTCACTCTCCCAAGTTGCCTCTTCTCTACCATGATTCTTCCAAAGAACCTTCACCAGTGGCACTTTCTTATTTCTCAACTCTTTCACTTCATGTGCCAAAATAGCAATTGGTTCTTCTTCAAATGTCAGATCCGAACTCACCTTAATGGATTCAACTGGTAAAACATGTGATGGATCTAATCTGTACCTCCGTAACATAGAAACATGGAAGACATTATGGATTCTATCCAACTCAGGCGGCAAAGCAAGAAGATAAGCAACTGGCCCAACTCTTTCTAAAACTTCATACGGTCCAATGAAACGAGGACTCAACTTCCCTCTTCGACCAAATCTTAATATCTTTTTCCAAGGAGACAATTTCAAAAGTACTTTATCTCCAACATTAAACTCTATGTCTCTCCTCTTTAAATCTAAATAAGACTTCTGCCGATCTGAAGCTGCTTTCAACCGTTCCCGAATTATCTTTACTTTCTCTTCAGTCTCTTTAACCAAATCAGGACCAATTAACTTGCCTTCTCCAAGTTCATTCCAACATAAAGGCGTTCGGCATCTTCTACCATACAATGCCTCAAATGGTGCCATACCAATACTGGATTGATGACTGTTGTTGTAAGAAAATTCCACAAGTGGCAAAAATCTGTCCCAACTTCCAAAGAAATCAATGACACAGCTTCTCAACATATCCTCAATAATCTGTATCACTCTCTCTGACTGCCCATCTGTCTGTGGATGAAAAGCAGTACTAAAGTGTAATCGAGAACCCAAAGCACCATGTAAACTCTTCCAAAACCTCGAACTAAACCGGGGATCTCGATCAGACACCAAAGAAATTGGGACTCCATGCAACTTTACTATCTCATTGATATACAACTCAGCCAACCTTTCAAGAGAATAATCCATTCTAACAGGAAGAAAATGAGCTGTCTTAGTTAATCAATCAACAATCACCCAAGTAGCATCATGCTTCTTCTGAGTCAATGGCAAACCAGACACAAAATCCATTGTTACTCTCTCCCATTTCCATTCAGGCACTGTTAGAGGTTGAAGCAACCCTATTGGAACTTGATGCTCAGCTTTCACCCTCTGACACGTGAGATACTTGGATACAAACTCCGCTATGTCTCTCTTCATACCTGACCACCAATAATATTATTTCAAATCATGATACATCTTTGTACTTCCAGGATGCATAGCAAAAACTGATTGGTGTGCTTCCTCTAAAATAATCCTTCTCAAACTAGCATCATTAGAAACACACAATCTATCCTTGAACCAAAGGCTACCATCATTTTTCATGAAGAAATCTCGGTTCTCCCCATTTTGGCAATCTGATACAATCTTCTGAATTTTCTCATCTGCCAATTGAGCCTCCCTTATCTGGTCCAACAATACCGGTCTCAACTGCAACTGAGCCAACAATGCACCATCATCACATGATTCAAAACTAGCATGCAACGCTCTCAACTCAACAAGCAACAAGAGCAAGTAGATAGTTAAACCTGCCAAAGACTTCCGACTCAAGGCATCCGCAACAACATTCGCCTTACCCGGATGATAATCAATCAAACAGTCGTAGTCTTTGATCAATTCTAACCACCGTCTCTGCTGAAGATTAAGCTCCTTCTGAACACCCAAATATTTCAAACTCTTATGATCTGTATAGATAAAACACTTCTCCCCATACAAATAGTGTTGCCAAATCTTCAAAGCAAACACGATAGCTGCCAACTCTAAATCATGCGTCGGATAATTAAGCTCATACGGCTTCAACTGCCGAGAAGCATAAGCTACAACTTTACCTTCTTGCATCAAAACACATCCTAAACCATTATGTGAAGCATCACTGTAAATCACATATGGTTTATCTTCCACAGGCAAAGTAAGAACAGGTGCTTGAGTCAACATCTCTTTCAACTGCTCAAAACTAGCTTGACACTGATCTGTCCACACAAATCTAATTCCCTTCCGAAGCAATCTGGTGAGTGGAGTAGTTATCAACGAAAAACCTTTCACAAACCGTCGATAATAGCCTGCCAAACCCAGAAAACTTCTAACTTCAGTTACAGACTTTGGTGGACTCCAATTCAAAATAGCTTCAACTTTACTTGGATCGACTCTTATACCATCTGCTGAAACTATATGGCCTAGAAAAGTCACTTGGTCAAGCTAAAACTCACACTTTGACAGCTTAGCACACAACTTCTTCTCTCTCAAGGTCTGTAATACAACCCGCAAATGCTTGTCATGTTCCTCTTCATTACGCGAATACACAAGAATATCATCAATAAAACCACCACAAACTGATCTAGGCAGGGCCTAAACACCCTATTCATCAAATCCATGAAAGCTGCAGGTGCATTCGTCAACCCAAAAGGCATCACCAAGAACTCATAATGCCCATACCTTGTGCAGAAAGCTGTCTTAGGAACATCTCCAGCTCTAACCCTCAACTGATAGTACCCTGATCTCAAATCAATCTTGGAAAATACTGCTGCTCCCTTTAACTGATCAAAGAGATCATCAATTCTAGGCAAAGGATACTTATTCTTGATAGCCACTTTGTTCAATTGCCTATAATCAATGCACAATCTCATAGTACCATCCTTCTTCTTTACAAACAAAACAGGAGCTCCCCACGGAGATACACTAGGGCGAATAAACCCTTTATCCAACAACTCCTGCAACTGCACCTTCAACTCTCTCAACTCAGCAGGTGCCATTCGATAAGGAGTGATAGAGATGGGAGTGGTACCAGGCAACAAATTGATACCAAACTCAACCTCTCTCTTAGGGGGTAACCCTGGCAACTCCTCAGGAAACACATCTGGAAAATCTGCAACTATGGTTATATTGTCAAGTTGAGAACCTACTACTCTGGTATCCACCACATGAGCAAGATAAGCATCACACCCTTTTCTAATCAACTTTCTAGTTGTTACAGCTGATACAAACAAAGATGCAAGTTGTCTCTGCTCACTAGATACCATCACACTCCTACCTTCACTAGCTCTCAAAGTAACACACTTCTTTTGACAGTCTACCACAGCTCCATGCTTAGACAACCAATCCATGCCTAAGATTAAATCATATTCCTTAAAAGGCATTTCAATTAAATCACCAAGAAACTCCTCACCTTGCACCACAACTGCACTATCACGATGCACCTTACTCACCACAACACTATGTCCTAAAGGATTTGTCACTAAGACATCAAATCCTAAAGATTCTGAATGCAATTCAGACATAGGCAAGATAAATGCACTTATGTATGAATGAGTAGATCCTGGATCAATCAAAGCAAGTACTGAAATGCCAAATAAAGAGAATATACCCGCTATAACTGCTGAAACATCCGGCTACCTCTGCATCACATATACTCTCTGAGAAGACCCGGCCTCCTCTGGCCTACTGCTTCTGGATGAAGATCCTCCCCTCTGACTAAACCCAGGTCTACCACCTCTACTGAAACCTCTGCCCCCTCGACCACCTCTGCTGACACTAGGTCGAGAAGCTGTAGAATCAGCCTGCCTATGCTCCTGCATCTCAGGACACTCCCTAATGAAATGGTCAGATGATCCACACCTGAAACACCCAGCTGGTCTACCAATCTTCCAACAAACACCCATATGGTTCCTACCACAATGTTCACATGTAGGTGGAGTAGACCTCTGAACCACTGGAGTCGGAGCACTAGCTACAGAGACTGTAGGTCTTGATCTCTGCCTCTGATATTGAACTGATCTACCAAACTGCCTCTGGCTCCTACTGATCCTCGGAATAAAACTTCCTCGGCCTCTCTTCATAGATGAAGATCCTGCCTCAAACTGGGATCTTCTCACTATGGTTTCCTCCTCAGTAGTAGCTGCTGCAATACCTTGTGCTCTCTCAACACTTCTAGCTGCTACAACTAGCTGAGAGAAATCCTGGTACCGAGAACCAGCAACAATGCACATAATCGAGGGCCTCAACCCCTCCTCAAATTTCCGGCACCGGTCAATCTCATAAGAGATAATCCCACCGGCATAACGACTCAACCAGATGTACTCAATCTCATACTCTGTTACCATCCGGTCATCTTGCCTCAAATTCAAGAATTCCATCTTCTTAATATCTTTATACTCCCTTAGAGTATATTTCAGCTCGAATTCCCTCAGAAAATCACCATATGATAATGTAGGTGGATCATCCATGGCATGAGGAACAGTCTTCCACCAGTCATAGGCATCTTTCTGAAGAAGGGATCTAGCATAATTAAAATTTTCATCAGAAGTGGCTTGTAACTGAATAAATATCCTCTGTACTTTGTCCAACCACTGCTCAACCACTGCAGGATCGGTAGTGCCCAAGAAATCTTCAGCCCTATATTTTCTCAACTTATCATAGTGTCTTACTGGTACTTGAGGCTGTGGTGGTGGTGGCTGCACTGGAGCTTGTCTAAATAATTCTACCATATGTCTTAACCAACCCGGCGAACCCTCCTCTGCAGCTGATCTCTCCGGCATCGAAATAGGTTCCTCACTAATTCTCTCAACCCTAGCTCCCTCTCTACTCTCTTCAGGAGCTACACTCTCTGCACTACCCTCTACAGACTATCGTGAATGAGATGCCATCTCTACCTATATCTGCAAACATAGCAGAATATACCTCATTAAAGATCAAAGACTACCATACCAAAACATATATCTTATTTAAAAATAATATTTTAAAACTCAAAATTTCCTTTTTCTTACTATTGACCTAGGTTGAGAATCTCAAACCTAGGCTCTGATACCAAAATAATTGTAACACTCCTATACCCCGTATACGTACACAGCATGTTAATACGATCGTAATATACGTATACTAAATATAGAAATGCCACGGTTTACAAAAGACTCAAACATCCCTTTAATATAATATGAACAAATTTGAAACATTTAAATTATATTATAAAACACAAAAGATAAAGTGTTTATTTAAATCACAACAGAAAATATAACAAATGTTTACAAATACATATACATCAAAACTCAAGTTTTACAAAACATATAATATATATATATACATGTTTGGCAGTATGTCTTTGATCTTTAAGCTCCACTATCAACACCTCAAAATCTAGACTCTACTCGGCCTAGAGGAACTCTCCGGTTCTTCCCTATCACCTGCGCGACGAATCACACTCGCGCTAAGCCAACGGCTTAGTGGTACAAACTATAATAACATTATACCCTAATGAAATGCAAATGTCATACTTTCAAACATATAAACAATTCTCAAGAATCTCATTATTTATTTCATCATTCATAAATCACATTGTAAACAAAGACAAACATGGGCCCAAAAAGAAACTAATATGTTATTCAAAGTTCAGAGTTACCGCTTTGGTCCATAATCACAATCATCAAGCCCGTAGGCTATACATATATATCTCTATCCATGGATAGTGTAACAGACCCAGTCTCTTGGACCTCAACCCAGCTAAACTCGAGGAGATCCTCAACCCGGTTAGATTGTTACTGTTTTTGAGGCTTAAGACCCAGTCTTTTCACCCCAAAAAACATCACATTTCACATATTTCACATTTTTCAACTGGAATCGGCATACGACCCGGTCTTTTCACCTATCTAGTGATTCATAGGCATGGCGCCAAACTCAGAACTCTGAAGGTTGAATAACACATTAGGCACACAATCTTTTATTTATATCTTTATACATTTCTTTCTCAATTCATTTCTCATTTCAAAATAGGCAACCATGCCTCAATCATCTCATTTGCATCATTATAGCCAACAACCATGGCTTCATATCTCATCAAGATAATATACAATATCAATTGCATTAGACACCATCATAATAACCAATCACATTGGTTTTATATCTCATTATATCTCAAATCACATTGAATCAATTCATCATTCAAGTGTACACAACCAATTGCATTATCATACATTTCATATTTCATCATATCATCAAATGTTTTAACCATGTAATCAACTACTTAACATATGTACAATCAAATATGTTAAGTATCAAATCATGTAAGTGTATGCAACAATGTAGTTTGTACTTACCTCAAAACCAACTCACACCAACTTATACACTTCCTCCTCCAAGAATCCTCAACACTTAGATTAGGGCAATTCAACTTCTTCACAACCTAAACTAAAGGTAATCATACACACTCACTTAGAGATACATATAAGATAATAAAGCTAAGAATAAACTAGGGCAAACTCTAAACATGACACGCTCAACAACACGGGCGTGTCCCTGACCGTGCCCTAAACTCTCAACACAGAAGCTTTGACATGCTCAGAACCACGGGCGTGTCACTGGACATGTAATACATTCTGTCTCACAGAAACATTGACACGTCCAACAACACGAGCGTGCTCATGGCCGTGTCAATTCTCCAACATCACAGTAGCTATGACACGCTCAGTGACATGGGTGTTTCACTGCTCGTGTCACCCATCCAAGAACACAGAACCATCGACACGCCTAAAGACCTGGTCATGTTCATGGGCGTGTCAGGCCAAAAATGCAGATTCGCCAAAACAACACTACATCCAACAAACTTCTTACTTCCACTATTTTCCACTTCAAACAACCTTAACTAAACTCACCCAAAAACCATAACAAACTTGCAAGAATACCAAAACAACTCGAAACATACATCAAACACAAATCATACTCATCACCACAAACCCCAAAACACAACCATAATACTTTCACTTCCAACAAACTTACTCTTTCCTTCAACCAAACCCCAAAATCCAAAATCACTTGAACCAAACACTCTTAAACATCCCACAATCAAACAAACACATATCAACCACAAACTCAACTCACAAACTCAAAGAAATAAAAGAATCAAGTGGAAAACTTACTAAGGATGAAAAAACTCTTAACTTTCCAACTTGAACACTTGAAAACTTCCTTCAATCGTGAGTATGGAAGATCAAACCTCTCTCTCTTGCTCTCTTGCTATGGAGTGTTGGCCAAAGAAAGAAAAGAAAAGGAAAGAAAATGGAGATACACGAAGAAGAAAGAAAGAAAGAAGAAAAGAAAGAAAATAAAGTCAAGCACTCAACCTTCTCTCTCCTCAAAACCCTCTCCTCCAAGCATTCACTACAAAAAAAGTGCAATCAGCGACGTATTCTGTGACAACTCTTATTTCGTCACTGAATGGGTCGCTAAATGTGTCGCTGATTTACGACAAAAAAAATGGTCGTAGAATACGTCGCTGAATAGCGATAAAAGGTCATTTCTCGCTGAATGTGTCGCTGAATTTTGCGCCAAATTTTGGCACCGACAATCAACGACGACGTTATGACTAATTTACGACAAATTAGCAAAGAATGTGTTTATTTTCTATTTTAAAGTAATTGGTCGCTAATTAGTCGCTAAATGGGTCGCTGATTTGCGAGAAAAATAGTTAGCCGCAGAATTATCGTTAATTTGCGAGAATATTGCGACAGATTAGCGAGAAATTAATTTTATTTTCTATTTTAAAGTAATTGGTCACTAATTGGTCGCTAAATGGCTTGCTGATTTGCGAGAAAAATAGTTAGTCGCAGAATTATCGTTAATTTGCGAGAATATTGCGACGGATTAGCGAGAAATTAATTTTATTTTCTATTTTAAAGTAATTGGTCGCTAAATGGCTCGCTGATTTGCGAGAAAAATAGTTAGTCGTAGAATTATCGTTAATTTGCGAGAATATTGCGACGGATTAGCGAGAAATTAATTTTATTTTCTATTTTAAAGTAATTGGTCGCTAATTAGTCGCTAAATGGCTCGCTGATTTGCGAGAAAAATAGTTAGTCGCAGAATTATCGTTAATTTACGAGAATATTGTGACGGATTAGCAAGAAATTAATTTTATTTTCTATTTTAAAATAATTGGTCGCTAATTGGTCGCTAAATGGATCGCTGATTTACGAGAAAAATAGTTAGTCGCAGAATTATCGTTAATTTGTGAGAATATTGCGACGGATTAGCGAGAAATTAATTTTATTTTCTATTTTAAAGTAATTGGTCGCTAATTAGTTGCTAAATGGCTCGCTGATTTGCGAGAAAAATAGTTAGTCGCATAATTATCGTTAATTTGCGAGAATATTGCGATGGATTAGCGAGAAATTAATTTTATTTTCTATTTTAAAGTAATTGGTCTCTAATTAGTCGCTAAATGGCTCACTGATTTACGAGAAAAATAGTTAGTCGCAGAATTATCGTTAATTTGCGAGAATATTGCGACGGATTAGCGAGAAATTAATTTTATTTTCTATTTTAAAGTAATTGGTCGCTAAATGGCTCGCTGATTTGCGAGAAAAATAGTTAGTCGCAGAATTATCGTTAATTTGCTAGAATATTGCCTCTTCTAATAAAGAACACAATATCAATACAAATTTACTTCATTCATCAACATCACCCATCAACACCGTTCAACTACATCTACTACATTCATCAAGAAATTGATTTTCAACACATTTCAAAATATTAAAACTCAACAAAATAAAAAACCCACAATATATAAGTCACAATTAGTTCATTTAAGTATCGATTTTTCATCAACACTTCTCTTCCATTTAAAGGCAAAATCAACGACGCCCATCAAAATTTTCTTTGATGTGAATCACTTCCCTTACTTCACAATACACTAGAAATCCAACATAGCTCATTTTAAAATAAAAAATAAAAATAAAAAAAAAGCAAAAGAAACCTTACTTGTTGATTCGAAGAAGTGAAAGTCGATTTTTGGGTTTTTCCTCCATTAAAATGATGCACTATGGTTGCTTTAGACAAATTCTTTAAATAATTGATTTTTTCTCTTTCAGATAATGCCATATAACTTATGTAATCAATTAGGGTTTTTGCTATAAGATGATGCAAGAAGAATCAATAATCAAATAGGAAAGAATAGAAAATGGGGAGTGGGTTTTCTTCTAATAAAAATTAGTAAAATTGAATTTTTTGATTTGAAGGATATTTTAGTTAAAAAGGGTTCATTTAAGGTTAAAGGGAAAATGAAAAAAAGGATTTCCCTCTCAAAATCCCTCTCAAAATCCTTAAAAAGGATTTCCATCTCAAAATCTCTTCTCTCCTTAAAAAGGATTTCCCTCTCAAAATCCCTCTCCTTGTCTTCCTCGAAGAGTTATCTGAAACGCTCTCAACAAGTTCCACTCCCGGTACACTGAGGGTTTGGTTGAGCTTCTACTCACTGTTATTCATCGTCCCAATCATGGGCTAGACTGCCAGACTCGAGCCATTGCCTGTGAGTGCTTGTGTGAATTGGAGAAATATTACCCTTGTCTGCTCTCCAGTGTTGCTGGCTATCTCTGGAGTTTATGTCAAAGCGAGAGAACTCATGCCTGTCAGTCTTACCTCTTGTTGTTTACTATGGTTGTTCATAACATTGTTAATCGTAAAATGAATGTATCCATTTTGAATACTTCGGTGCCTTTGGTTCCATTTAATGTGCCTCACTCGATTTCCAGTAGTAAGGAGATTACGGGTTCGAATCATAAGGAGTTGAGGAGAGCTCTTGCGTTTCTGTTAGAGACGCCGCAGGTTTTGACTTCTTGTGGGATGGTGGAGTTCTTGCAAATGATAATGCCACTAGCTGTGGCTTTGGAGTTGCAAGTCTCCATGTTGAAGGTGCAGTTCTTTCAGTTAATTTATATATTTGATCCATTGTTATGTCATCTTGTTTTGGTCATGTATTCTCAATTTTTGGATGCATTTGATGGGCTCAAACGATTAATGCTGATTTCTCAGGAAATAGAGCATTGTTTGGTTTTCAGATTGCTTGCCCTTCATTGGTTGTTGGGTTTATTAAGTAAATTGATGTTGGGTACAGAGGGTAAGAAATATAAATCGGTTGCTGAGATGGGTTTGAGATTCTATCCTGCTATATTTGATCCACTTGCTTTAAAATCAATAAAGCTTGATTTACTTGCATTCTGCTTGATATTTCTTGATGGTTTGAAAGTAGAGGCTGGTTCTGGTGAGGAAGGAGGTGTTGCCAAGTGTGTTGTGAAGCTATTTGAGGATGGTCTGGTTTCAGTTTCGGCTTTCAAATGGTTACCTCCATGGAGCACTGAAATTGCTGTTGCATTCTGTGCCTTCCACAAATTTTCGATTGGTGCATCATCTCATTCTGACACTGATTTTTCCTGTACCAGAACCCTTATGAACTCTGTCTTCTTGCGTACTCTACAGGTACTTTTTGACCCTGATAATTAATTGTTTTATTCTTTTTTCTCTGTTTTATTTTCTTATTTATTTCGAAAAGTGATGACAGATATTAAGAGGAATTAAGATAATCGAGATTTCATTTATGATTTTGGCCTGTATATTATTGATATCAGCCAAAGAGTCTGTCCACTCTTTCGGATTGGAAATTTTCTTGAAGAAGTAATGGATTAATATTTAAAAACAATTGTTGGATAAAATTATTGCAGGTTAATGTAATAATTTATGATTAGGATATTATTTTCTCCTGGAGAAGGGGAACTGGCAAACGTTGATGTAATGAATTCTGCAACTGTCAATATGTCAGGTGATAGGGGTTATTTTTCAAAAGTTGAAAAGAGATTTCTAGTGTTATGATGGCTATAAACAACTAAAAAGTCCATATGGATGAATTGGAAACTGGTTTTGTGGTTCTAAGGGTTTAGATCAAACAAATTCTTTAATACTTCCGCGCATTAAAACTCAAGGTCGAGTCTTCTCTTAACTAGGGGAGAATGATGTAGATAAGGAGATCAAGTACATTTGAATTCAAAATTTTGAGAATTTTAGCATTACAGTCCATATTTTATTTAGGATTTATTTCAGATATTCTAATATTTATAGTCCTTTTAGAGTTATATTTATATTTATGTGTGTATTTAAATAAATAGGTTTCTGGCCAAGTAATTTGAGCATAAGGGCAATTTAGTAATTTTGTCTTTGCTAGAAAATTTGTGCAGATCCTATTTGGAGTCTGTAGTTTTATTTTAGGATCTTAGTTGAGTCCTTATTGCTTTGTGATAACAATATTCCTCTTAGTTTTCCTTAGGACTCCAACTAGTTATTTAATACTTGGCAATACATGTTTGGGATTAATCCTTTCTTGTTCTTGTTTCCCATATTGTTTTTTATTGTGATAAAACTACTGATTCAACAGTACAATGTTAAATTTGTAAGTTTAATCTCATAAAAGTGCTCTTAATTTTTTTTTTGACATATTGGCAAATGGCAAGGGTTCATGGCACCTTAAGTTACTCGGATGAGCACCTTTCATTGCATCTCTTGCCTCAGTCAATAGGAGGTCCTAGCGCCTTGAGTGCGCCTAACACATTTAAAGACACAGGGTGGGAAGAAAGAAAATAATTGAAAGTTTGTTTCTGTGCGTGCATCCCTCTATAAAATAACTTTCAGGCCATCAAATATTATTTTTCAGCTCATGGATTCATATAAGATCTTGATGCTTCACATGTAACAAACATAGACTGAAATGGGAGAATCAACTGGATTTTTTCTCTCTGTGATCCTGCACTTGGCATTTTCTTGTTTAATGGATCATACTTACAGGACATGTAATTGCTGAACTGTTAGTGTTTGACATCCAACTAAAATTAGAGATGCAGTCAAACTGATTTCTGGAGTTCTAGTCTTATAAATGGCAATATAGAATTTCTTTGATTCCCCTTTATAGTAACGGGTGAAGCCAAATGCTATAACTGTTATGCAGGTAGAATCCTCATGAATTGTGCAAATGCAGTTTTGGTTATGTTATGAGAAAAGTTCTAAAATGATTTATCCAAAATTCCATGTAAATGCATTTTGATGCTCCTCATCTAGGAGGCATTGACTAGCAATCAGGTCATCAGTTGTGATACTATACGCCCAAATTATAGTCTGCTTTTATATTTGAAAGGCTTACACAACTGAAAGAATATATTTCTTACTTTAGGAATCACTTGACAGAGTAAAGAATTGGGACGTGAAGTTTTGCTTGGAGAGGTTTTCTTATTTGGTCACACAAGCAAAACCGATAGAAATAAAGTCTTCATTGATAATTAAGCGCTCTGAGTTAGTTTATGTATGACTTTGTTTCTTCTCAAGTTAATTTAATTTTTTTATCCTATTTTAGATTAAATAGTTAAAAATGTAATTTGATTTGCATATATCTTTGGCAGGAGAAATACCAAGAACTTAAGAATGCCGAGCCTGAGTTGCAGACACTTGAGGCTGAGGAGGATGATATGCCTTCATTAACACCAGCCCAAATATCTCTGATTTCTTTGTTTGTGTTTGGAGTGTCGGATTATTAAAGTTGGTGTTCTCTTTGTTTGTGTTTGGAGTGTCGGATTATTAAGACCTTATGTGTTCAATATACTTTCTTAAGGGGGTAAACTTTACATTCGAATTGTTTATGTATACTTATTGCCACTAATAACTTAATTATGAATGTTGTGTTATTTGATTATTATTGTAATGAATGACTATTTTATAAACAGGTTTGGTTATTATATTTGAAATTCAACAGGTTCTTGAAAATGTGTAGACAAAAAAAATTGGAATATTGGAAAAATATAGCCAAACAATTACAAAATTGAGGCAAAATTGCGACAAAATCAGCGACCAAAGGTGACAAAAAAAATATTGAATTCTGCTACAAATCAACGACTGAAACAACGAGAAAAATATTGCGACATATTCTGCGACACATCAGTGACAAAATTTAGCGAGCAAATTAGCGACAAATTCAGCGACTAAATTAACGACCCAAATAGCAATGAATTCAACGATCAAAGCTAAATCAGCGATGACTTTTAGCGGGCCAAAAATGAAAATGTCGTTGAATTTGTCTCTGTTTTGTCGCTGATTTGTCACTAATCAACGACACGCACAATTGGTCGCTGATTTGTCGTTGATTTTTTAGCGACCAGGACATTACCGTCCACTCGATTTTTCTCGCTGTTCGTCGTTGATATTGTCGCTATCGTATTTTGGTCGTTGATTTCGTCGTTAATGGTGTCACAGATTGCCTCCCAGATTGCTGTTTTTTTTGTAGTGATTTAATATTAAAATATTCCATTTAATCTCTTCCATTCATTTTATTTCTTCTAATTAATTTATAAATTCAAAAATACATAAATATCTTCTTTAGTTGACTATCCATTTTGACTTGTATATATGTTGTATATATTTCATATATACAACATATAAACTCTCTCTTCACTTCTTTTTTCTTTCCAAATACACATATACATTTAATCTAAATAAAACAACAATTATATCAAAACTTCTAGGGCACACTTTGGGATATTACACGATTCCTAAGGAATCCCCAACCCCTTAATGGGTTCGGAAAGTTGGGTACGTGTGGGGAAGGTGAGAAATGGCCCAGCATCCCCACAACGCCCGGTTCATTGGAACCGGCCTCCTTTACACGTCTTAATATTATAAAATTCTTTAATATAACAATATTATCCATACTACACATAATAAAAAGAAAGCATCATTATATTAAAATCAAAGCAATGTCCAAACAAAACAAAATAAATAAATGGACACCCATCCAAGGATGGAAACATGTCCTTACATCACATGCCTAGATAGGACACCCACCAAAAGGTAGAAACATGCCCTTTACAAAGATTCTAAAATAGAAAAGAAAATTAAATTACATGATGTTTAACTAATGAGGTACCCACCAAGTGGAAACATACCTCTTACAACTTTTGGAAATCTAAATTGATTGATAAAAGTAAATAATTATTCATCATAAATAAATCATTCATCAAAAGTATTTAAATATCAATAAAATAAACATCCATCCATGATAAATTAAATAAATCAAGTATTGAAATTAAATAAATCATAGCATAAGAGATAAATCAAAGCAAAATCAAATATGGAATTGAATAAAGTAAATGAAAGTTCAATTATAGCTACTGTGAATTTTTATGGAGTTAAAATAGATGAGGGTTTTATGTTTTAAAAGGTTGGTAAGACACTTTGATTAACCAAATTGAGATTTGAATGATGAAATCATGAAACTAGGGTTTTAGACACTTTAAAAAACTTTTGATTTGTAGTTTTAAATGATGATTTTAAGCTACTGTGTAATTTTATCATATTTGTGATTTTATGGTTTTTTATGTTTTAAAGGATTAAAGTTTAGAAAAAGTTAGGGTTTAATATTTTAAAAGGTTTAGTGTTCATTATTTTGGGTTTAAAAGTTGAATTTTGGATTTTAGGGTTTTAGAATTTGGGTCACGGGTGATGAATAATTTTTAGGGTTTTAGAAATCAATTTTATATTTTATGAAGTTTTATGAATTTAAACAAATGGATTGAAGTTTTTATAAGTAGAAAAGATGTTTTTTAAAGTTTTTTTTGAATGAAATAGAATCTACTTTAAAATCTTAAAAGAAATAGAATTTGATTTTGGTTTTGTTGAGAAATATGTTCAATTAGTGTTTTAAGGTCTTTAAGAAGAAAAAAATAACAATTTTAGGTCTTTTTAGAAAATAAGGTCACGTTTTAGTGTTTTAACTTTGGAAAACTAAATTAAAGTTCTAAGATTTTAACTTTTGAAAAACACAAAAAATCCTAGTTTTAGCTACTGTGTAAAAAAATTAGAATTTAGAATTTCATACCTTCTTTTGTAAGTTGCTCCAAAATTTCTTCTTCTTGGATGAACTAGCTCCAAAGACAAGCCTTTTTGCCTTTGAAATCTCCTCTCTCGTGATACTGCTGTCCAGAAAAGATTTAAATTGAATTTCTTCTTTTCCTTCCTTGATTTGGTTTCAAACTTTCCAAACTCCCCTTGGATTTGCTCTCTCTCGGCCACCCCAATTTTAATTGCCTTTGGTCCTTTTTTATATTAGTTTTAGGTTGTTTTTTCCTAATTATACACGGCAAGTGATATTAATAAAAAAAAGAAATTAAAACCTAATTGGATTAGGTTTCGAAAAATTTGCGTCGAAAAATTTTGCGCTGGCGAAAACTGTGGCAGCGGGCAAATTTTGGGCCAGTGGGCGTGTCGCGCACAGGAAAATCCTGCACGACTGCTTTTTGCTACCGATTTTCTTTTCGACTCCGATTTTATTTTTATTTGTTTATTTTCATTTTTTATTAATAAAAATTAGATACTAAGGTAAAAATTACTTAATTAAAATTATTTTGGACCAATTAGACAACAAAAATCATTTTGGGCTAAATAAAACATATTAGATCGGATTGGGTCAAAAATTAAGGGTCTACACACGGGCTACTGAGACGCGAGCAACGGGAGAGCAACAGGCTGGGACGTGAACATTTGTGTGAGGGCCTGCAAGGCGCTGCCCCAATTCACCGCAACATGTAGCTGCGGTGAATTGGGGCAGGCTAATTTGTTGTAGCAACTAGCTACGGTGAATTGGCCCCAGCCAATTCGCCACAGCATACATCTGTGGTTAATTGGCCCAAGCCAATTCGCCTCAGATTATGCCTGCTGTGAATTATCCCAGGACAATTTGCCACAGGTCCTTTCGGCCTACTGCGAATTGCCTTGTCGCGGGCTGGGACACGAACATTTATGCGAGGGCCTGCAAGGCGCTGCCCCAATTCACCGCGACATGCAGCTGCGATGAATTGGGGTAGGCCAATTTGTTGTAGCAACTAGCTGCGGTGTGAATTGGCCCAAGCCAATTCACCACAACATACATTTGTGGTTAATTGGCCCAAGCCAATTCACCGCCGATTATGTCTGCGGTGAATTGGCCTAGGACAATTTGCCACAGGTCCTTTCGGCCTGTTGTGAATTGCCTTGTCGTGTGTCTCTCACCGATTGATTGGTCTGATTTTTTATTTTTTTTATTATATATATTTTTAAAAATGAATAAAATGAATATTAAATAATAAATAAATATTAAAATAAATAATAAATACTAAAATAAATAATAAATACCATAAAAATTATTTCGGACTTATTTTAAAATATTAGATTGGACTTGGTCAAAAATTAAGAGTCCATAGTTTGCTCCCTGCTTGAACAATCTGAGACTTTTGGTACAAGAGAGTAAAAAGCAACATGACTTTGAGCAGATTTTAGATGAGGATGGGTTCTCGACCCAAGATTTGGGCACATGGACCCGAGATTGGGTACTAGACTCAAAAATATTTTGGATTTGGATACTTGGACCCGAGAATGGGTACTTGAACCAGAGACCGGGTACTTAGCCCCGAATTGAATTTGATTTAGGTACTTGGACCCAAGATTGAGTTTGATTTGGGTACTTGGACCCGAGATTGAAAAATGATTTGGGTACTTAGACACGAGACTGGGAACTTAGACCAGGGATTGAATTTGATTTGGGTTCTGGACACGGGGTGAGTTCTGGACTTAAAAATAATTTAGGCTCTAGACCCGGGGTGAGTTATGGACTCAAAAATAATTTGGATTCTAGACCTGGGGTTAAATTCTGGACTAGAAAATGATTTGGGCTATGGACCCGATGGTGAGTTCTAAACTCAAAAAATGATTTGGGTTTTTAACCTAGAATGAGTTCTGGACTAAAAAATGATTTGGGTTTTGGACCCGGTGGTGATGTAATATCCCAAAATATACCCTAAAAGTTTTAGAGTTATTGTTGTATTTGGATTAAATGTATATGTTTGATGAAAAGAGAAAAGAAATGAAGAGGTAGATGTATTTGAGGGATGAGATGTATATTTGGTATTTGGAAAATATATGGGAAATATAAAAGGAATATACATATACCCACATATACACCACATATACATAATGTATAAAGTGGTGTAGGAAAAGTGAATATATATATATATATAATATTAATTAATTAATAATAATGATAATAATATTTATAAAAGAGAAAGAAGAAAAGAAAGTCAAAGGGTTGAATGAAGGTTGTGGTGGAGAATTTTTAGAAATAATTAATATTATTATTATTATATATATATATATAGGATAAGTATGAAGAAAAGAAGAAAAATCTTCTTGTCTCCTTCTTCTTCTTCTTCTTACGAGAGAGAGAGAGAGAGAAAGAGAGAAAGGAGATTTTAATTATGCACATCAAAATTTTTAAGGGCTTAAAGAGAATTGAAGTGAAGATTGAAGATTTGGCAAAGACTACTCAAGTAAGTATTCATTTCTTTGAATTGATTTCCATTGATTGTATTGATATGGGATGTAGTTAGTATGTTAAGATGATAATAGTGAAAGATTGAAAGATATGTGTAGATTTAAATGGTTATTTGTGAGGATGATGATGGATTATTAAATTGGTTAGTAAGGGTTTGATATATATATGAGTTGGAAAATGGAATAATTGATGTATGTTTGTGTTTAGTGAAATTGTTTCTGTTTTACAATTAGTAAAGGCTGTGATTTGTATGATTTTTAATTAATTATAGAAAAATGTTCTTGAAGTGAATTTTTGATATGTTGTGCCTCTATGAGTCTAGAATGACTGAAAAATATGTTGATTCGATTTTGGATAGGTTATGAGTTTAGAAAAATTATTTTTATTAGATCTGTTCCAGCAGGTACCTTAACTGAGACAGCTATATTTCGGGATTTTTAATAAAATGTAGAAAAATTATATTCAATTGAATTTTGGATATGTTGTTTCTTAATGAGTCTAGTATTTGAGAAAAATAATTTGGAACCAAGTTGATTGAATTTAAGTTATGGAATTCACAAAGTTTAGAACTGCTGCCAGGATGCAGGGCAATTGGGGCAGTCTGTTTGGGTGAACTATTTGACCAAGATTTTGTGTTCAGTTTGATCTGAAATTTTAAAGGAATGATTTTAAGATGTAAAATTAAGTTCTGTAAAAATTTTAGAGTTTTTAGTCAAGTATATTATTTTATACAAATTTTCAAAATAAGGATAAAATTTAGTCTAAAACCAGAATTTACTATTCATATGGTCATTTTGCTAATATTCCTTTTGGATTAGGTTGTGAAGAGGTTGAATTGCCCTAATCTAAGTGTTGAGGATTCTTGGAAGAGTAGGTGTATAGAGTGGTGTAAGTTGGTTTTAAGGTAAGTACAAAGTTTATATGATTGCACTTATTTACATGAATTAAGACTTAACACAATTGTTTGTAAATGTGTGAAGTGAATTACTATATTGTCAATATAATTTGATTAAGGTTATGATTGGATGATGTGAAAGATATGAAGATCATTCAAATAGGTAAGTACAATGCAATTTGTTATGATAAATATTGTAATGATGAATTGTGCTAATGTGTTTTGAGAAATGATGAAATGTATTGTAATTGTGGTTGGTAATAATGATTGAAATGAAATAAATAGACATGTTGATTATATGATGATGAATTTAAGATATATGCTCAATATAATTGTTTATGTCTACTTGAATGATGAAGTGCTATAACGTGAATTGAAATATGATAAGAGGTGAAGCCATTGAGATTGGCTATGATGAATCAAATGAGATGTGAAGCCATTGTGTTGGCTACGAGAATGTAAATGAATTATAATTGAGGCATGGTTGCCTGTTTTGAAAATGAAATGAATTGAGAAAGAAATGTACAAAGATATAAATGAAAAGAGTTGTGTCTAATATGTTAATTCAACTTTCAGAGTTCTGGATTTGACGGCATGCCTATAACATATGAAATGTAACAGTCTAGCCGGGTTGAGGATCTCCTCAAGTTGTTGAGTTGATGGTCCAAGAGACTGGGTCTGTTACACTATATGAATTATAAATGTGAAATATATGAAAAGTAACAGTCTTGCCGGGTTGAGGATCTTCTCGATTAGTCGGGTGGATGGTCCAAGAGACTGGGTCTGTTACACTCTCCATGGATAGAGATATGATATATGTTGCCTACGGGCTTGATTATTGTGATTATGGATCAAAGCAGTAACTCTGAACTTTGAATAACATATTAGTGTTTTGGGCCCGAGTCTGTCTTTATTGTCAATGTGAAATGCAAGTATTGAAATATTGATTGTGAGTATTAATAATGAATTATGATTGGTGGATTGTGAATAATATAATGTTATTAAGTGTAATAGGAAAATGAATGGTGGTTGATGATAAAGGTTGTCTTTATTGGAAATATGATTTATGATTTATATGATATGTAGATTGTGTATTGCAATAATGAGTGATATGATGTGTAATGTGTGTATTGCAATAATGGTTGGTATGGTATATATATAATGTAGGGGTATTAATATATTGGTTTTGAGTATTGGTGATGCATTGGGGTTGGTGATAATATTATATATATATATACATCTTATATGAAATTAGCTAGGATATATTAAAGATAAAGTTAAAAAGAAAAGAAGATATGATAAGAACTAATTATATATTGAATCGATGTATCATTACATATCAATACTTCTATACTATATGTTTATATTTTATATTTGGACTACTAAGCTCTCGGGCTTAGCGCGGGTGTTTATTCGCGCAGGTTTTTAGATGGAAGATATGAAGTCTTTTGTTATGCCACAAGAAGAGTAAAGTTTGTCGAGACCAACTAGAGGGTTATGCATACATGTATAAATTTTAATTATGATGTATTTCTGACGAGAGAGTATTTATATGTATAAATCTAGTAATGTATAATAACTGTATGGTTTTAAATTGAGTTGGATTGTGAATATAGAAGTGTGAATTCTTCTTGCAGGATTGTAGTTGAGGTTATAAGGGTGGATTATTGGGAGTGTACTTGAGTTGAATTGTGAAACAAAATGTTTTTCAAATATAAGAAAAATCAATTTTGTCGACACTTGGGACCTAGAATTTTAAGGGAGACTCCGTCAAAATTTTATTAAAAATTTTTTATAAGGAACATTAAGTAAGCTGACATAACCAGAGCTCGTATCTTGATGTAGCATTCCTCCTCGGCTTATTATAGGTCGGGAAGGGGTGTTACAATTGTTTTGGTATCAGAGCTTAGGTTCGAGATTCTCGGCCTAAGTAAATTTAAAAAGGAAATGTTTTAAAAAGAAAAATGATGATGAATGAAAATGAAAAGAATGAAATTTTTGATACATGCATATGCATTAACATCTAGGTTGGTCTCGAATGTGGTATTATATGAATTGAAATGTATTGAATTGTATGAAATGGATAATAATGTGTGGATGAAGTTCTATATGAATGGAAATTTAAAGAAAGCAATGAGATGGAAAAATTTATGTAAGTTTAAGTGATAAATTAAAGAATGGTAGTTTCCTTGAGGAAAGAAAATGTGAAATATGATTATAATATAAAGAAATGATCAGGAAAATAAAGTTAAAAAAAAATGAATTAAAAACAAAATCAAAATCAAAGTATGTAATCTTTCCTCTACTATTTGAATCTCTTTCTAATAAAGCTTATGTTTGGATTGCAAGGGAGAGGAAATATTGTTGATGGATAATATGGATGGATATGTAATTATAATGAAGAGAATATGGTGGAATATTGAATGAGTTGATTGATATAGACAAAGTGTGATAACTTAAGGTTTGAATATGTAAAGTTAAGATTAAAAAAAAAATGATAGGGGTTAAGCAAGGAGATAAAATGGTGTTGTTAGTATTGTTAATTTAATGTAAACATTGTGGTTTGAATGGTAGGAATATAATATGCTTGAGTATTGTTAAAGCTCATGTTAATGGTGATAATGTGTAATATTTGGATTTTTGAAATGAGCTTTAATGATTGTAAAAAGGATATATTTTGATGTTGCTTTGTAGTATGTATATATAAGATGTTTACTTAAGTTTATATTAATAAAACGAGATGAGTAAATTGAAGTTTAAGCAAAGTAGTAAGAGGAGAATTTATAATGTTAACGGAATTTGGATAAAGATTATTTAAATATCGAAAATTTAATGTATAGTACGTATATGAGTTAAGTGGAATGAAAATTTTTGCATATTAAGAATGACTTACAGATATGTAATTTGATGAACTAAAAGTTGGCAAGTGATGAAGTAATCATGATAAGGTTGACTACTTGGAAGGTGATAATGGGATGTAAGATGCTAGTGATCAAGGATTGAGTTGATCACTTGAAAGTGTAATGTACGCATAGTATTGCGTGTTTGTAACCTATACAACTACATATCTATTAGTGTTGAGAATGAGTACTCTTGCATTGATAAACTTGTGCAAAGTTAGGTCATGTGATAATATTAATAGTGAGAATTGGATTGAGCAATGTTAGTTCAAGAAATTGAGATTTGTGATAACGAAATTTGGAAATTTTATAGGGATTAATGGGCGATGTGTATATGATTGGATGTAAGGGACATATGTATAAATATGTGAGATATATATAAATAATTTAAGTCATGTAAAAAAAAAAAAAAAAAGAAGATGAAAATGGTGTTGTTCAATGAAAAATAATAAATGTTAAATGTGTATTGATGGTATGAAAAAGAGGAATTAAATATAATTGTAAAGTGTAAGAAATATGAAAGCAAGTCACATTGTGAACGTGACCTATGTATGTGAATGTGGTATAATTATTTGTATAGTGGTATGAAGAATGATATGGCATGTATTAGTGGATCTATGAGAAATTAAGTTTTGATTTATGAAGAGTTAGACTATGGATTGTAATGGAAAGTGAAAAAGGACTCGAGTAACAATGGACGATGAAATTGTTATGATAATAACTGAGCTAGACTATCATATAATGCTTTCTGGTTGAAGGATTATGCTTGTGGAAATATATTATATGTATATGTGTTTAATAAAGATGGAAAGTATAATGTATGAAAAGTTTTATAAGAGATAGGTTAGAAATGGAAGTTGTATAAAGTTTGTATATGATTGAATGTTGTACACATAAGTGTTATAAGAAATATTGTTGATGTGAGTTAGGCTAATGATAATCATATGATCAAGAACAAATTGTTTTGGAGACAAAGTTGAATTATGTCAACTTTTGAGATAGTTGGAAATGTTTGAAGAAGAATAATAGAGGAACAATATTGATTTATAAACTACATATGTGACTATTAATATACTCTGGCTATATAATTTGTTTAGTGTAATTGGCTGGTTAAGTTTGTTATCAGCAGATTTGGGCCTAAGGTGATATGATTGTAGTATTATGTGGGTGAGATTGATAATTTTGTTTCAAGAAATATGGTTAGGAGTTGTGATTGGTAAAGTGGTATCTTATCAATTCTATGTTAGAAATTTGTTTATAATTATGAAAAATATGAATAGAGAAGAGAACCGTGTAAATGTCTTGAATTGTGAAGAATGAATAAAAAGTGATTATGTAATCATAGTAATGGTATGATAATGTGAGAATATGATAAATGGGAGAAATTTATGAAATGTGATTGAAAATGATACTGAATATATTTTTGTTATAAGATGAATTAATTGATGGAAACAATGTTAAGTGAATGAACTATGGGTAATAATTATAGTATGAGAAAAATTATGAGAATTATGGGAGATTGCACTGCTATTATTGAAAGCAGAAGATATATATGAATATTGAAAGATAATTTGAAGTAATTTGTTAGTAAGGAGTCGAACAGATGGATCCTAAGGGATTAGAAGTTGAGAATGAGTTTGACCTAATAGAATTGTGTTATGTATATTGATATGTGATGATAAACTTAAATAAGTTAATGGTTGGTTTGAATGGAATAAGATTGAAATGTTGTTATTTTATGACAGCTAGATCAATTGATCTAGAATTCATTAAGATTGTGAATTATTATCGAGATTTAATATGTATAGTTATGCTAAGAGTATAAGATATATATGATAATGTATATATGAAGTGATATGCTGATACATGAATGAATTATGATATATCAGTTATTAAAGATAATGAAAGGAAAAAGGTTGATTATCTGTAAAGTAAATTTATAAAGATTGTATCGATATTAATATTAAGTGAAAAACATGGTAAAGAGGGATTTAAGTAATAGAAATGAAAATATTGTTATCAATCAAGGTTTGATAAGTGGTTATTTTCAAAAGTGATTGTAATAACAGGATAATCTATAGTAAGATTTAATTCAATAATTTCCAAGATTAAAGTTAAAAGATTGCCTATAAAAAGATGAAGTGATAAATATCTTGAATGTAATAGATGAATGGTATATTTATAGATTATAAGATGATTTGATTATTGTATAAAAGAAAATTTCTTTGAAATGTAATGAGTTATTTTGGGTGTTTTGTTGAAAAAGTAATAAGATAAATATAGCTATATAATGATGAGTTGTGAATTGGGAAAAGATGATTGACTAAAGGTGGAAGAGTAAAAGTTATGTAATTTGATGAAATCATAATATAAGAATACGATTACCTTCATATGAATTAAGATGGTGTTTTATTATAAATGAATTGTTATTGTGCTGGATAATTTCGAGGACGAAATTATTTAAGGGGGAGAGAATTGTAATATCCCAAAATATACCCTAAAAGTTTTAGAGTTATTGTTGTATTTGGATTAAATGTATATGTTTGATGAAAAGAGAAAAGAAATGAAGAGGTAGATGTATTTGAGGGATGAGATGTATATTTGGTATTTGGAAAATATATGGGAAATATAAAAGGAATATACATATACCCACATATACACCACATATACATAATGTATAAAGTGGTGTAGGAAAAGTGAATATATATATATATAATATTAATTAATTAATAATAATGATAATAATATTTATAAAAGAGAAAGAAGAAAAGAAAGTCAAAGGGTTGAATGAAGGTTGTGGTGGAGAATTTTTAGAAATAATTAATATTATTATTATTATATATATATATATAGGATAAGTATGAAGAAAAGAAGAAAAATCTTCTTGTCTCCTTCTTCTTCTTCTTCTTACGAGAGAGAGAGAGAGAGAAAGAGAGAAAGGAGATTTTAATTATGCACATCAAAATTTTTAAGGGCTTAAAGAGAATTGAAGTGAAGATTGAAGATTTGGCAAAGACTACTCAAGTAAGTATTCATTTCTTTGAATTGATTTCCATTGATTGTATTGATATGGGATGTAGTTAGTATGTTAAGATGATAATAGTGAAAGATTGAAAGATATGTGTAGATTTAAATGGTTATTTGTGAGGATGATGATGGATTATTAAATTGGTTAGTAAGGGTTTGATATATATATGAGTTGGAAAATGGAATAATTGATGTATGTTTGTGTTTAGTGAAATTGTTTCTGTTTTACAATTAGTAAAGGCTGTGATTTGTATGATTTTTAATTAATTATAGAAAAATGTTCTTGAAGTGAATTTTTGATATGTTGTGCCTCTATGAGTCTAGAATGACTGAAAAATATGTTGATTCGATTTTGGATAGGTTATGAGTTTAGAAAAATTATTTTTATTAGATCTGTTCCAGCAGGTACCTTAACTGAGACAGCTATATTTCGGGATTTTTAATAAAATGTAGAAAAATTATATTCAATTGAATTTTGGATATGTTGTTTCTTAATGAGTCTAGTATTTGAGAAAAATAATTTGGAACCAAGTTGATTGAATTTAAGTTATGGAATTCACAAAGTTTAGAACTGCTGCCAGGATGCAGGGCAATTGGGGCAGTCTGTTTGGGTGAACTATTTGACCAAGATTTTGTGTTCAGTTTGATCTGAAATTTTAAAGGAATGATTTTAAGATGTAAAATTAAGTTCTGTAAAAATTTTAGAGTTTTTAGTCAAGTATATTATTTTATACAAATTTTCAAAATAAGGATAAAATTTAGTCTAAAACCAGAATTTACTATTCATATGGTCATTTTGCTAATATTCCTTTTGGATTAGGTTGTGAAGAGGTTGAATTGCCCTAATCTAAGTGTTGAGGATTCTTGGAAGAGTAGGTGTATAGAGTGGTGTAAGTTGGTTTTAAGGTAAGTACAAAGTTTATATGATTGCACTTATTTACATGAATTAAGACTTAACACAATTGTTTGTAAATGTGTGAAGTGAATTACTATATTGTCAATATAATTTGATTAAGGTTATGATTGGATGATGTGAAAGATATGAAGATCATTCAAATAGGTAAGTACAATGCAATTTGTTATGATAAATATTGTAATGATGAATTGTGCTAATGTGTTTTGAGAAATGATGAAATGTATTGTAATTGTGGTTGGTAATAATGATTGAAATGAAATAAATAGACATGTTGATTATATGATGATGAATTTAAGATATATGCTCAATATAATTGTTTATGTCTACTTGAATGATGAAGTGCTATAACGTGAATTGAAATATGATAAGAGGTGAAGCCATTGAGATTGGCTATGATGAATCAAATGAGATGTGAAGCCATTGTGTTGGCTACGAGAATGTAAATGAATTATAATTGAGGCATGGTTGCCTGTTTTGAAAATGAAATGAATTGAGAAAGAAATGTACAAAGATATAAATGAAAAGAGTTGTGTCTAATATGTTAATTCAACTTTCAGAGTTCTGGATTTGACGGCATGCCTATAACATATGAAATGTAACAGTCTAGCCGGGTTGAGGATCTCCTCAAGTTGTTGAGTTGATGGTCCAAGAGACTGGGTCTGTTACACTATATGAATTATAAATGTGAAATATATGAAAAGTAACAGTCTTGCCGGGTTGAGGATCTTCTCGATTAGTCGGGTGGATGGTCCAAGAGACTGGGTCTGTTACACTCTCCATGGATAGAGATATGATATATGTTGCCTACGGGCTTGATTATTGTGATTATGGATCAAAGCAGTAACTCTGAACTTTGAATAACATATTAGTGTTTTGGGCCCGAGTCTGTCTTTATTGTCAATGTGAAATGCAAGTATTGAAATATTGATTGTGAGTATTAATAATGAATTATGATTGGTGGATTGTGAATAATATAATGTTATTAAGTGTAATAGGAAAATGAATGGTGGTTGATGATAAAGGTTGTCTTTATTGGAAATATGATTTATGATTTATATGATATGTAGATTGTGTATTGCAATAATGAGTGATATGATGTGTAATGTGTGTATTGCAATAATGGTTGGTATGGTATATATATAATGTAGGGGTATTAATATATTGGTTTTGAGTATTGGTGATGCATTGGGGTTGGTGATAATATTATATATATATATACATCTTATATGAAATTAGCTAGGATATATTAAAGATAAAGTTAAAAAGAAAAGAAGATATGATAAGAACTAATTATATATTGAATCGATGTATCATTACATATCAATACTTCTATACTATATGTTTATATTTTATATTTGGACTACTAAGCTCTCGGGCTTAGCGCGGGTGTTTATTCGCGCAGGTTTTTAGATGGAAGATATGAAGTCTTTTGTTATGCCACAAGAAGAGTAAAGTTTGTCGAGACCAACTAGAGGGTTATGCATACATGTATAAATTTTAATTATGATGTATTTCTGACGAGAGAGTATTTATATGTATAAATCTAGTAATGTATAATAACTGTATGGTTTTAAATTGAGTTGGATTGTGAATATAGAAGTGTGAATTCTTCTTGCAGGATTGTAGTTGAGGTTATAAGGGTGGATTATTGGGAGTGTACTTGAGTTGAATTGTGAAACAAAATGTTTTTCAAATATAAGAAAAATCAATTTTGTCGACACTTGGGACCTAGAATTTTAAGGGAGACTCCGTCAAAATTTTATTAAAAATTTTTTATAAGGAACATTAAGTAAGCTGACATAACCAGAGCTCGTATCTTGATGTAGCATTCCTCCTCGGCTTATTATAGGTCGGGAAGGGGTGTTACAGGTGAGTTCTGGACTCAAAAATAATTTAGATTCTAGACCCGGTGGTGAGTTTTGGACTAAAAAATAATTTGGGTTTTGGACCTGGAATGAGTTTTGAACTAAAAAAAGAATTGGATTCTGGACCCAATGGTGAGTTCTGGACTAAAAAATAATTTGTGTTCTGGACTCGATGGTGAGTTCTGGACTCAAAAATAATTTGTGTTCTGGACTCGATGGTGAGTTCTGAACTAAAAAATGATTTGGGTTTTGGACCCGGGGTGAGTTCTAGACTAAAAAATAATTTGGATTTTGGACTCGGTGGTGAGTTCTGGACTCAAAAATAATTTGGGTTCTGGACCCGGTAGTAAGTTCTGGACTAAAAAAAGATTTGGGTTATGGACCTTGTGGCCGCAAAAGATAATTGTAGTTAATAGAGTATTAATAATAAACCTACAAAATTGCAAAAAAATTAGCTATTTTTTACCATACCTATATCCTCTTACCCTTTGAGTGGAAAAATAATTTTTAAAAGTACCAAAAAAATATTTTTATACATGCAAACTATTCACTAATTGGAAAGAATGATTTGAATTTACTATTTAGATATTGTTCAATACTATTTGCTTAATATTCACCAATAGTGATTTTTTATTCACTAAATTACTATTCCTTTTTGTCTTTTTGTCTTGCAATTTGCCTATATAAAGGCTCTCATTTTTCCTCCATTTCAATAACTTTTATTCAGTTAAAAGTTATATATAAATTGGAGTACAGAGAGTTTAGCCATCAAATGAAAGGAAGGCATGCTTCAAGATCCGGACCTCGATCTAATGTTGAGTTGCTAGAATTTATTTGACAATATGAACGTGGGACTATCAATCCACTAGCTGGAATGCAACTTCATCGTAGTTCTAGTCTAAAAACTGAGGTAACACTTCAACTTTAGCAGCATAAACATTTATCATTTTATTATTATTATTATTATTTTTATTATTATTTATTATTTATTTTATTTATTTTTTATTATTTTATTTTTATTTTTTAAATTATAATTTAGTATATTAGCGAATAAATAGTAAAAAATATTCTAATGCTAAAAATAATAAAATAAAATATAGTAATCAGTAATTCCAGACATGGAAACAATAGGAGTTGTGAGATGATATACTTACCTCATATTGGCTTACCTTGTTCAGTTTTAGCGTGATCGTTGCATTGTCTGAGGCGGAGGGTGTGTCTATAAAGCCTGGCAATGGTATGATGTAGCTCCTTCTCGGGTAAAACGGATCATCCGAGAGTGTAGATTTGAAAGCTTTGATCTACAATTACCATCCGAGGAATGTCCAATAGACCATAGTGTAGTTCAAGCATTATCGGAGTGGTGGATGGACACAACCCATACTTCCCACCTAAATATGGGAGAAATGACTATTAGCCCAGTCAATTTTTTCGCCATAACTGATATCCGGTACCATGGCCTTTCAGTTCCTTTTACCAACGATATCCTGATACACGAAGAGATTCAACAATTAATTGGTGTGGAACCTTAAGTGAAAGATCCTTTCAAGATAAATATTAAGCTGATTTGGAGTTATTGGATGAGCTATGATGGGCAAGTTTGTAGAGAAATAGCCAAACAATATGCTCGGGGATTTTTGCTCTATTTGCTTGGGTCAACCATTTTATGTAGCATGAAATCTTCCATCCATTTGTCGGTGTTGAGGGCCCTTGCTGAAATAGATATGGTACCGCTTTACGGCTGAGATGAAGCTAGCCTTACCTATCTCTATCATGGCCTAGACAAGAGTTGCAGGAATAAGAAGTCTTTCATTGGCTTCATGGTGATTGTCGAGGTACTGTCTCCTGCATTGCTAATTCTACTCATATATTTGCATGAATTTGACTTCTGTTGTTATTACAGGTATGAGCTTATGAGCATAATCTCATGAGGATGCCTGATATTTCCCGAGAGAATCGGATATCCAAGGTTAGGATTTTGGTTGCCTGATCGCACAACGGTTTTTGGCTCTCACCATATGCACACCTAGCGTTATCACTTGAATTGCCTTACTTGGGACCAGGTAAAATAGTATTAGTATGCTTTATAGTTTATTTAAAAAGTTTACTTACCTTTTGTCATTTTGTAGGTCAACTTGGCTTGGTGGAAAATTGAAGAGCTGGCAAAATGGACGCCTTTTATGAATGTTGTACTGCCTTACTAGCACTCCCGCTGAATCATTATTGGTCATGTATCTAATGGCTGGTTTCTCGGGAAAAGGGTGTATGATTGGTTCTTTGGTCCTGAGCAGCAGAGGGTCTCAATGAACTGACCAATGAATACTTTGAATATTACATCGATGACAGAAAATTCATGGCAGTTAGCTCAAAATGGCTATGATGTTGAAGAGTATCTTTGTGCACCAGGCACGTCATACACACAATTCATCCGAACGCAGCTTTTGAACTTTGATATGTCTCCTGTTGTCATTCGAGGGCTTTCTGAGGAGGAAGAAGGAGATGATGAGGAAACTGGTGATGAAGAGGAGGAGAGACGATCTATCTCTTATTCTAAGGCTGAAACCTCTAAGGTAAATACTCATCATTCTATCATTGCAATTGCTTCTTTTTCAACTTATTTTGGCTATTCTCATGATTATTGCAGGCTGTCGGTTCATTTGATCATGAGGCTAAACCTTCCTCTAATGTTCCTCCATTTACACCTTCTCACCAATCGAAAGTGCCATCTCATCCGCAAGGCTCTGATACGAGTTACCTAGTGGGTCATCGTGTTTCATGGTGATTTTCTGCTATATGTATACATGATTATGCATGTTCTTACCCTTTCCTTTTCTGACTCACAACGAATGCTTGAAGAGCAAAATAAGAAACTGCAGGAAGAGTTGGCTGCTAGACACCAACAGATTGCCCATCTCAAAAGATTGTATCATCATTCAAAGCAAAACTTTCGAGACTTTCAGTTCTAGGGAATAAGGGATCCTAGGGCTTCATCTTCTAGGGGACCCCAAACTATATACCATGAGATTCCTGTGTCTACTCCGGATGATTACTACTATAGGCTTGAATTCCAGGATAGAGATTCAAGTGCTCCTTCTTTAGGTAGACTTGGGACAGATGATATGCCTCCTCCTCCAACAGGCGACGACTTTCTTAGAGCTTTGTTTGATTATGGACCACCTCCTCCTCCTAAGTGATCATTGTATTAATTGAGAAAATATTGTATTATTATTAATAACATTAATAACAACAATGATGATTATAATAATAATAACAATAATTTTTACTTTTACTAGAACTTTTGACCTTTTTTTCTCTTTCTCTTTTTTTGTATCATTATTATTATTACAGCATACACAAAACCCCTCTCGCAATTTAAAACCATAAAGCACCTCTGATTTGCAAATCCAAACGTGATGTGGTAACTTAAAATCTTTTGAAATTTTCTTTCCTTGGGCTTCTCGGTCCAAACTATTGCTCTTTCCTTGTCAAACTCAGTGAACAAAATAATCTCTTATACAAAGCAACTTTCAATGTTATAATTCCCAACGAAAACCAAGAAATTTTTCACAAAATTTTGTTTCAGTATTCAAAGATCCCTTCCAACAACTTTAAAATTTTCCCTTAATTTCAATAATGATAGAACTCAATTTGAAGAAAATTAAAGGTTTATTTAAAAATATGAAAGCTATTCATTGGGAGAAAATATCTTGGTCTCAAATTAACACTTTGAAGTGCTTTCAAAATGTTAAATTAGACTATTCTTTTCTTCATGCCATGGTTTCCTTTTGTGATGTGAATTCTAGGTCATTCAAGGTAAATGACTTTGAGATATGTGCCATGATTGAAGAATTTAAGGCCATCCTTGGATATCCAAGCAATCAACCAATGGCATTGCCAATATTGATTTCCAAAACTCAATAAAAGATGCAAATGTTGTTCCATATTTCAAAGCCTGAAGTCTTACAATTGACTATGTAATACCCCAATTTTAATGTATTATGGAATAGTAGTTATGAGAGAGTATGTTGGTGAAATAGGTAAAGAAAATATAATAAGAGATAGATGAGTATGAAGGATGTTATATATATATATATTATATTTGAAATATGTGGGATATATAAATACAATATATAAGACATATACATATATCAACATATACACCACATATACACAATGTATACATTGGTATAGGAAAAGTTAATTTTAAATAATTAATTAATAATAATAATAGTAATGATAATAATGATAATGACAAGACAAAGGAGAAATGAAAGTCAAAAGAAGGACAAATATTATTGATGGGAATTTAGGTGGTTATATTATTATATATATATAAGATAAGGATGAAATTGCAAAAGGGAGCTTTTTCTTTCTTTCTTTCTTTCTTTCTTTCTTTCTTTCTTTCTTTCTTTCTTTCTTTCTTTCTTTCTTTCTTTCTTCTTCTTCTTCCTCTTTGAACATGGGAGTAGAGAGAGAGAGAGAGAAGAGTTTGATTTTGTTCATATACACACCAAATTCATAAGATTCATAAGAGAATTGATGGTGGATATTGAAGATTTGGCAAAGAATTCAAGTAAGTGCTCTTCTCCTTGAGTTGATTTTTATAGATTTTGAGTTTATATGTGATATAGTTAGTGAGAGAAAATGATGATTAGTTGAATATTATGATGATAATGAAATATTGAAGTATATATATGTATGTTGAATTGGTGCTTAGATGATGAAAATATGATTATTTGTGAGGATGATGATGAGTAGTTGAGATTGAGGAATAAGGGTGATAAGGAAAAGAGTAAGGGTTTAGTATAAATGAATTGGGAATTGAGTAAATTGATACATGGATGATCTATATAATGATTATTACTATGATATGTTGGAGTTATATAAGTGTTGAATTGATGAGTGAATTTTGAATATAAATTAAGATGATGATTAAGGGTGTTGTAGCATTGATTTTGGAATGATTGTGTTCATATGGATGAGAGTTCAAAATGTAAAATTTTTACCTGACATGGCCAGTGACACTGGCGTGTCAACGGTGCTGAGTTTAACAATTGATGACATGACTATTAACACGTCCATGTCTCTGGGCATGTCATAGCTACTGTGAGATAAGATAATTGACACAGCCATGAACCCGCCCGTGTTTTTGGGCATGTCAATGTTTCTGTAAGGCAGAATGAATGACACGGGCAGTGGTATGCCCATGTCATTAGACGTGTCAATGCTTCTGTATGAATGAGTTACTGACACGGTCATTAACATGCCCGTGTTGTTGGGCGTGTCACTTGAGAATAACTTTTTTTTGTTGTTTTTCATTTGTAATTCCTATTTAAATGATTTGAATGTTAAGAATGCCTTAGAATGTGATACTAAATAGTTGTTTATGACCACATTTGGTATAGGCATTGAGAGAGAGTAGTTTGTCCAACCTTAGTATTGAAGGGAAACTTGGAAGAGAAGGTTAGAGGAAGTTTTAAAGCTTATTTTTGGAGTGTTTCATAAGGTAAGTACAAACTTTGAATAATTGCTTATATTTACATAGCATTGGGACTTAACACATTTGGTTGGAAAATGTGTTAAGTTACTTACTACATTGTTGGTGCATGAGTAATATGCTATAATTTGTATGATGTCACAAATGCATTATATGTAGTATGAACTATGTGTGAAATATGATAATGACCCAAAATGTATGGGTAATGTAATTTGTTATGTATACAATAAAGATGGTATGTAAAGACACTGGTGATGATTATATTGATATAAATGATATATATGGAAACATAAGGAAATGAATTGATATCGATATAAATGAGAAATATGAATAAATTTTGTGCCTAGTATGTTATTCAATTTTCAGAGTTCTGTGTTTGGCAGCATGCCTATGATTTGCCTACGGGTTAGACTCTGGGCGTCACTGTGAAAATGTTTTTGAGGTGAAATGACCAGGTCGTAAGCCTCATAAACAAGTCCTTGAAGCTAGGCTGGGTGAAATGACCGGGTCGTAAACTCAAACCTAGTTGGACTATTACATTGATATATTGCCTACGGGGCTAGACATATGGTGTCATTATAGACCAAAATAGTAACTCTGGAATTTGAATAGCATATTAGTTATCTTTGGGCCCATGCTTGTATTTGCTTTAATGTGAATTATGAATTGTGGAACAATTGTGCAATATATTAAGATATAATGATATGAGAAATATGATGGTGATCCTAGAATGACATGATCACAATACATAAGCAAATTACTGAAAAGGAATGTGGTTTAAGAAAATATGCTAAATGATGAGAAATGAATTGTTGAAAGACTGGAGCAGAGCTAAGTCTTGATATTAAAAAGGAGATTATGAAAATATAATGTGATGTGTAATATGTATATGGGTGTGGAAATTGTATGTATTGCTTCATGAATATTATTGATAAGCTATCGAATTGTGGCTTATGTTAAAGATATATATACATATATATATATAAATTATGAATTTAGCGAGAAGATATGAAAAGTGCATTGACAATGAAAAACATAATAAGAATATGATGATAAATGATGTTAGTATGTGAATATGATTTTCTGTAATGTATGTATATAATATTTATATGTACTACTAAGCTTTCGAGCTTAGCACGGTTATGTAAATCTCACAGGTGAGTAGATGGTTGATCTGGGAGTCATACAGTTGTGCCACAAGAAGAGTAAGAGTATTTTGAGACCAACTAGAAGGCGGTGCATACATGTACAATTTTATTATACTGTATTTTGATAAAAATGTATATGTACATAAGTGAATTTCGAAAAAAATAATGTAATTTATATATTTGTAACATAATAAAAAGTTTAATGGTTTTGTAAATGTTCTTTAATAAAAAATATATCTTTGTTATGGAACTAAGGTAAGGGCTTTAAACAATACTGAAATGTGACATGCTTATACTTTATATACATATTGTATGTATACAGGATATATGTATAGTACTTATATAGAGTATATGGGTGTTACAGACTAGAGACTAGAAAATTCTGCTTGGTCCCTTGATTGACATTTCCATTTCTCATTTGGCTCCCACCAAGGCATGGGGACGCATGCTTTGTCATGCCTACTTGGACAATTCTTGATTGTTTCTCCGGATGGGGACATCAATCCATGAATATTGGATATCATGGACCACATAGAAGGAGACTTGTTGCCGATACTTGTGATCTTGGCCGAGACCTAAGTGGGATTGGATCAATTCAAATTAGAATCTTTGAGGAGATTGGCCAGAAGTCCCTTACTTCTACAGGTAATTACCTAAACTTCTCTTTTGAGTTTTCAATTTAGGCCTTTTTCTTTTTATTTTTATAGCTCTAATTTTTTCCTAGTCCGCCCTTGTGGGTTTTCAGAACTAGTGAGTTATCCTAACTTTTGCCTAAGTCGCCCTTGTGGGTTTTCAACTTAGCGGACCCTTTTCTTATTATTTTATTATTGGTTCTAATTTTTGCCTAGACCGCCCTTGTGGGTTTTTAGAACTAGTGAACCGCCCTAACTTTTGCTTAGGTCACCCTTGCGGGCTTTCAACCTAATGGGCATCATCTTTTTTTTTATTTAATTTTTTTATTTTTATTTTATTAGGTTTAGAGATTTGGGTTCAAGAGTGCCTCTGCTTGCTTGACATTCCATCCATGGATTTCACTAGATATCTGCCGCAACATCACTCTGCTAGGAAACTATCCCATCCTGCTTCTTCATATGTTGACTGGATTGATTGGATCTGTACACGTGCTGTAGTCGACATCTGTTTGTTAGTACCTTGGTGGAAGATTTCTCATATCACCATTCGGACATATTTGATGTATGTTTCTCTTGCTGCTCTTCGTCGAGCTACTTGCTATGATCCTCATCGGCTTGATCATTAGTATGGAGCTGATCCTTGAGATTCTGAGTTTACTCCCGACTTAGACACGCCTCTTCTGACTGAAGCCTAGTCTGCCATAGATTTTAGATTTTGTTAATTCTTTAGAAAGAACAATGTTAGAATGAAAGATAAAGAACATAATAAAAGATGTTTCTTTTCCTTTTATAATTTGCCATCACCTTTTGCTATTGTGTTATTTATCTTACCATATTTGGTTAAATACTTGAAATAGTGCACATAGAATAATTTTAATATTAACTCTATTTTATTAAATTAAGGAACAACCAAACATAAAGCCAGCATACACAAGATCACTCCTGTTGCCAACTAGCCCTTTCGGATTTTCTAATTGACTGTTTTCTCTCTATTTGCCCTAATTGTTGCCTAGTCCTCCCTTTCGGGTTTTCGGAAATAGCGGACTACTCTAACTTTTTCCTAGGCCGCCCTTTGGGTTTTTAACCTAGCAAATTTTTTTTTTATTTTTTTAAATTTACACATAAAATTTTTTCAACCTGTCCATATTCATCGACTCATTAAATTCGTTCTCGTCCATGTCTGATATTTTGATTGTACCCTTGTTCATGACTTCTTTCATAATATATGGTCCTTTCCAACTAGGTCTAAATTTTCCTCTTGGATCAGAGACATTAGGCTTACACTGCTTCAACACTAAGTCGTCGATTTGGAACTTTCTGACCTTAACCCTTCTATTGTAGGCTCGAGCTATCTTCCTTTGATACAACTGATGATGATACAATGCTTTCAACTTCCTCTCTTCTAATAAGGCTAACTGTGTGTATCTGCTTACTACCCACTCTGTCTCAGGCAGTTTGGCTTCTAAGACCACTGTTAATGACTTGATCTCTATTTTAATTGGCAACACTGCTTCCTTCCCATAAACCAAGGAAAATTGTGTCATTCCAGTAGGCGTTCGTACACTTGTTCTGTATCCCCATAAAGCAAAAGAAAGCATTTCCGACCAATCTCTGTATGTCTTGGTCATCTTGGATAGGATCTGCTTAATTGTCTTATTTGTCACTTCTACTGCACCATTAGCCTTTGGTCTATAAGGGGAGGATCGATGATGATGAATTTGGTACTTCGAGAATAAGTCCTTAACTGCTCCTTGAAATTGTACCCCATTATCCGATATCACACTGTGCGGGACCCCGTATCTACAAATGAGATTCTTTTCAATAAATCTTGTAATATCCCAAAATATACCCTAGATGTTTTGGGTTTTATTATTATTATAATTGGATTTATTGTATATGTTTTATTGTTAGAAAAAGGGGTTTTTAAAGGAAGTGTATATGTGATGTATATTAGGATATATATAACATATACCTAAGTCATGGAAAGTCAAAATTTTGAGTTAGTGGAAGAAGATATTTGTTGTGTTTTTGAATTTGTTATTAATTAATTAATAAGGATTTGAATGTGTGGAAGAGGTTGAAAGAGATTAGTTTAATATTTTAAATTGCTTGGTTGAGAGGGTTTTAAGGAAAAGAGGGGTTTGACTTTGGATTTCTCTTTCTTCCTTCTTCTTTCTTTCTCATTGCCGTGGATCACTTTCTCCTTCTCCTTCCTTTGCTTTGTTTGGCTGGTTAACACAAGAAACAAGAGAGCAAAGAAGAGATTTGAACCTCTAACTCAAGATCTAAGGAAGCTTTCAAGAGTTCAAGTGGAAAGTTAAGAGATTTCTTCATCTTTGGTAAGTTCTTCACTTGACTCTTTGATTTCTTTGAGTTTTTGAGTTGAGTTGTGATTGGTATGTGATTATGTTGTTTAAGATGGGTTTAAGAGTGTTTGGGTAACTGATTTCTTGTTTTTGGGGATGGATTGGAGGAAAGAGTAAGTTGTTGGAAGTGATTGTTTTGAGGTTGTGTTTTAGGTTTGTGTTGATGATTTTTGATTTGAGATTTGAGAAATGCTTTAGTTGTTTTGGTGTTTTTGTGAGTTTGTTATGGTTTTTGGGTATGTTGAGATGACTTTGGTTGAAGTGGTTTTTGGTGAAAGAAAGAGTTTTGTTGGTTGTGTTGTTGTTTTGGCCGGAATATGGGTTTTTGGCCTGACACGCCCTAGGGCACGTCCAGGATTTTGGGCGTGTCGATAGCTCTGTATTTTGGGTTGAGTGGCACGACCAGTAACACGCCCGTGTTATTGAGCGTGTCATAGCCACTGTGTTTTTGGGGAATTGACACGGCCATGAGCACGTTCTTGATGTTGGACGTGTCAATATTGTTGTGAGGCAGAAGGTATTACACGCCCAGTAACACGCCCGTGTCATTGAGCGTGTAAAAGCTTCTGTGTTGTGGAGTTAGGGCACGGTCAGGGACACGCCCGTGTGGGTGAGCGTGTCATGGTTAGAGTTTGCCCTAGTTGGTTCTTAGCCTTATGTTCTTATAAGGGTTTCATCTTCCTTTGGATTAGGTTGTGAAGAAGGTGAATTACTCTAATTCAAGAAGTGAAAGATTGTTGGAAAGAGAGGTGTTAATATTGTGTGGGTTGCATTTAAGGTAAGTATAAACTACATTATTGCATACATCCATATGATGTTGAAATTTAACATACATTTCATGATATTGATGATGCTTATGAATAATGTTATGTTGTGTATAATGTGGAATATGATGTGAACATTTATAATGATATGACAGATATGATAATGTGATGAATTGTATTTATGTGATGAGAAGCCATGATTGTTGGCTATGATGATGAAATAAATTACAATTGAGGCAAGGTTGCCTATTGCGAAAATGAGAATGAAATGAGAATGAATGATTTTGTGTAAAGTGTGTTATTCAACCTTCAGAGTTCTGATTTTGGCAGGCATGCCTATTGTAGTAACAATCTAGCCGGGTTGAGGATCTCCTCAAGTTGTTGAGTTGATGGTCCAAGAGACTGGGTCTGTTACTTTATAAATGTGAAATGATAAATGTAAATTGAAGTAACAGTCTAGCCGGGTTGAGGATCTCCTCGATTTAGTCGGGTTGATGGTCCAAGAGACTGGGTCTGTTACAGGTAACATTCTAGCCGGGTTGAGGATCTCCTCAAGTTGTTGAGTTGATGGTCCAAGAGACTGGGTCTGTTACCCTATCCATGGATAGAGAGATATGTATATTGCCTACGGGCTTGATTATTGTGATATTGGACCGAAACAGCAACTCTGAACTTTGAATAACAAATTAGTGTCTTGTGGGCCCATAGGTGTCTTTGTTGAATGAGTATAATGGATGATGATATGATTATTGAAATTATGAAATGTAACCTTCATATATATATATGATTATTATTGATTGAATGTATGATATTGATATTGACATTTCATATTATCATGATGGTTTGTACTACTGAGTTTTGGCTCAGCGCGATTGTGGTTCATAGCGCAGGTGGTAGAGTTGATAGGGTTGAGACTGAGGATTCCTCTAGACCTAGTTGAGCTTTACTTGAAGAGTTGGATTAGAGCTTAAAGATCAGAGAGTCAAGCTGCCAATCATGTATCTATTCTATGTCGTATATATTTTTGACGTTTATGTATTTTAAACTTGTAAAAATTTGTAATAACTTCCGCTGTGAATTTATAAATGTTTTTATACATAGTGTCTTTTGAATTTCCTTTAAACATTCGAGTTATGAGTTATGTATTTTAAACAGTGGCATGTTCTATATTCAGTATACGTATTATACGATCGTATAAGCATGCTTGGTACGTATACGGGATATAGGGGTGTTACAATTATTTTGGTATCAGAGCCTAGGTTTGAGATTCTCAACCTAGGTCAAGTATAAGAAAAAGAGTATTTTGATTTTAAAAGTGAGTTTTTGAATAGAATACATGTTTAGTGTCGGCAGTCTCTGATCTTTAATGAGGAGTATTCTACTGTGTTTGCAGATATAGGTTATAATGGATCCTCATTCGCGTCAATCCGTTGAGGGTAGTGCTGAGAGCATAGCTCCAGAGGTTGGATTAGATGGAGCTAGAGTGGATGGATCTGGAGAGGCCCCTGTTTCTGTGTCAGGGAGACCAGCTGGTGAGGAGATTCCACCAGTTTGGTTTAGGCATATGTTTGAATTTATGAGGCAGGCACCAGTGCAACCACCTCCACCTCCACCACAGCCTATGGTACCAGTGAGACAGTATGATAAACTACGGAAATATGGAGCAGAGGATTTCTTGGGTACCATTGATCCAGCTGTAGCTGAGCAGTGGCTAGATAAAGTTCAGAGAGTATTTGTTCAGTTACAAGCCACTCCGGAAGAAAGATTTGATTATGCAAGATCTTTGTTGCAGAAGGACGCATACGACTGGTGGAAGACAGTGCCCCATGCTATGGATGATCCACCGACATTGTCCTATGCTGATTTTCTGAGAGAATTTGAATTGAAGTATACTCCGAGGGAGTATAAAGATTTGAAGAAAATGGAATTCCTAAGTTTGAAGCAAGATCACCAGACTGTAACAGAATATGAATTAGAATTTATCCGGTTGAGTCGCTATGCCGGAGGGATTATCTCTGATGAGATTGACCGGTGCAGAAGGTTTGAGGAGGGACTGAGACCCTCACTGATGTGTCATGTGGCTGGTTCTAGATACCAGGACTTCTCTCAGCTGGTTGCAGCGGCTAGAGGTGTGGAGAGAGCACAAATTTTAGCAGCAGCCACTACTGAAGAGGAGACCCGGGTTAGAAGACCTCAGTTTGAGGCAGGATCCTCATCTGTGAAGAGAGGTAGAGGCAGTTTTACTCCTAGGTTTAGTAGGAGTCAGAGACCGGCTGGTAGGTCAGTTCAGTTACAGAGATCACGATCGAGACCTACAGCTTCAGCAGCGAGTGTTCCTACTCCTGCAGTTCAGAGATCCACTCTACCTGTCTGTGCCCAGTGTGGAGGGTCACATAGTGGTGCTTGTTGGCAGAATAGAGGACCAGCTGTGTGCTTCAGATGTGGTTCTCCCGATCATTTTATTAGGGAGTGTCCAGAGATGCAGGAGCAGAGATCGGTTGATTCTGCAGTTTCTCGACCTAGTGTCAGAGGTAGTCGAGGGGGCAGAGGTTTCTCCAGAGGGGGTAGGCCTGGTTATTATCAGAGAGGAGGATCTTCATCTAGGGATACTATGCCAGATGAGGCTGGGCCTTCTCAACGGGTTTATGTGATGCAAAGACAACCAGATGCTTCTGCAGTCATTGCCGGTACTTTCTCTTTATTTGGCATTTCAGTTCTTGCTTTAATTGATCCAGGCTCAACTCATTCATATATTAGTGCATCTGTGTTGCCTGTGACTGAATTGCATGCTGAGTCCCCAGGATTTGATGTGTTAGTGACAAATCCGTTAGGGCATAGTGTGATTGTTAGCAAGGTGCACCGGGATAGTGCGGTTGAGGTACAAGGTGAGGAGTTTCTTGGAGACTTGATTGAAATGCCTTTTAAAGAGTATGATTTGATTTTGGGTATGGATTGGTTGTCTAGGCATGGAGCTGTAGTTGATTGTCAGAAGAAATGTGTCACTTTGAGAACTAGTGATGATAGGAGTGTGATGGTGTTCAGTGAGCAGAGACAGCTTGCATCCTTGTTCGTATCAGCTATATCAGCTAGACGGATGATTAGAAAAGGGTGTGATGCTTACCTTGCTCATGTTGTGGATACTAGAGTAAGGAGTTCTCAAATTGATGATATAGCCACAGTTTCAGATTTTTCAGATGTGTTTCCAGAGGAGTTGCCAGGGTTGCCTCCTGAGAGAGAGGTTGAGTTTGGTATCGATTTGTTGCCTGGTACCACTCCCATCTCTATTACTCCTTATAGAATGGCGCCAGCTGAATTGAGAGAGTTAAAGGTGCAGTTGCAGGAATTGTTGGATAAAGGATTTATTCGCCCCAGTGTTTCTCCTTGGGGAGCTCCTGTATTATTTGTGAAGAAGAAGGATGGTACTATGAGGTTATGCATTGACTATAGGCAATTGAATAAAGTGACTATTAAGAATAAATATCCTTTGCCTAGAATTGACGATCTCTTTGATCAATTGAAGGGAGCATCAGTGTTTTCTAAGATTGATTTGAGATCAGGGTATCATCAGCTGAAAGTGAGAGCTGAAGATGTTTCTAAGACAACTTTCCGCACCAGGTATGGGCATTATGAGTTTTTAGTAATGCCTTTTGGGTTGACGAATGCACCTGCAGCTTTCATGGATTTGATGAATAGGGTGTTTAGGCCCTATTTGGATCAATTTGTGGTGGTCTTTATTGATGATATCTTGGTGTATTCTCGTAGTGAGGAGGAGCATGACAAACATTTGCGGATTGTGTTACAAATTTTGAGAGAGAAGCAATTATATGCTAAGTTATCAAAATGTGAGTTTTGGCTTGACCAAGTGATTTTTCTGGGTCATATAGTTTCAGCAGATGGTATTAGAGTTGATCCAAGTAAAGTTGAAGCTATTTTGAATTGGAATCCACCAAAGTCTGTAACTGAAGTTAGAAGTTTTTTTTGGGTTTGGCAGGCTATTATCGACGCTTTGTAAAAGGTTTTTCTTTGATAGCCACTCCACTCACCCGATTGCTTCGGAAAGGATTTAAATTTGTGTGGACGGATCAGTGTCAATCTAGCTTTGAGCAGTTGAAAGAAATGTTGACACAAGCCCCTGTTCTTACTTTACCCGTGGAGGATAAACCGTATGTGATTTTTAGTGATGCTTCACATAGTGGTTTAGGGTGTGTTTTGATGTAAGAGGGTAAAGTTATAGCTTATGCCTCTCGGCAGTTGAAGCCGCATGAGCTTAACTATTCGACTCATGATTTGGAGTTAGCGGCTATAGTGTTTGCTTTGAAGATTTGGCGCCACTATTTGTATGGAGAGAAATGCTTTATCTATACGGGATATAGGGGTGTTACAAATCTAGCCATTTTCATTGCCCTCAGCTTGTTAAAAGATTCAGCTTTAACCCATTTTGAAATATAATCCACTGCTTGTAATATCCCAAATTTTGAAAATTTTAATTTTTAAAAATTAAATAAATGGTTTGAAAAAATATATATAATTATGTAATATCCTCATGTATGCCCTAGAAGTCTTGGTTATGTTGTTGTTATTGTTGTTGTTTTAAATTGCAAGAGAAAGAATTGAGAAAAGAAAAGTATAAGTGTTTTGGGAAAGAATTTAGGGTTTAGAGACAAGTTTATATGTTGTGTATATGATGATATATATAACATATAAATGGGTCAAAGGGAGAGTCAAGGTGTTGGTTAGTGGAAGAAGATATTTTTGTGTTGAGTGTGTAAGTACATATATGGGCTTATATAAGACAAAAGGTTAGTTATATGTTTGAGGGCATTTTGGTAATTGTTTGGATGAAATGCATGGTGGAGATTAAAAGAAGGAAAGAGAGGTTGACTTGTGCATTTTCTTTTCTTTTCTTGAAGAGGTGGCCGGCTCTCCAACAACAAGGGGGAAAGAGAAGTGTTCTTGATGCTATACTCAATTGATGAAAGAATTGAGAGATTTGGTGAAAGATTTATGGAATTTCTTCATATAAGGTAAGATCTTCTCTTTAATTTCTTCAATTCTTTTGAAGTGGTGTGAGAAAGGAATTAGGTTTTGTTGGTGTGATGATGAGATGAGTTTGTGTTATGTTTTTAAGTGTTAAAATTGATTGTAAGTTAAAAGATGGAATTAGTGTTGGGTTGATTGTGAAGATTGTATGTTTAAATGGGTGTTGTTTTTGAAAGATGAAAAAGGATGGTGATTAATTAGGGTTTTGAGATGGTGTTTGTTTAATTGTGATATTAATGTGTTTTAAAGTGATTATTGTAATGAATATGTGTTTAGAACATTGATTATGTTCATTTGAAGCATGTGGTATGATGTATATTGAGTTTAAATGCAATTTGGAAAGTGTTGGCTTTGGTTAGGGTTTTGATTATGGGTGACACGGCCAAAAGCTATGGGAAACACGGCCAAGACATGAAATTTTGAAGGTGTTGGATTGATTTTTGGGAGACACGGCCGTGTCCCCAAGCCGTGTTTGCTACTGCCAAAGTTTGGTTGAGAGACACGGCCACAAGCTTGGCCGTGTCCCTCATGTGTGCTGCCCGTGTCTCTCATATGGGTTAGATAAGTTTTGTTTTCCTTGACCTAGTTGCAATGTTTTGGTTCTTCAAAGGTAGGTTGGTTCCTAAACCTAAACTTAAACATTCTAAACATACTTTAAACTATGAATGAGCTAATCAAATGTATATGAAAGATCCTAAAGCTATGAATCATATAAATTGTTCTTTGCCCTAATTGCATTGTTGAAATTTAAACAAGGTTATGTTATGCATTGTGAAAGGTAATGTTTTTTATGAGTAATGTACCTTGAAATGTTATATCAAAGATGTGATATTAATGATGCTATATGCATAATATGAATTGAGATGTGAAATGTGATACCAAGCCATTGTTATTGGCTATGATGATGATATTGAGAAAAAGAAGGCATGTTTGCCTAAATGTTGATGATAATTGGAAATGGAAATGATAATTGAATAATAAATGAATTGTGTGGCTAATGTGTTATTCTATTTTCAGAGTTTGTTGTTGGTGGCATGCCTAGTGAGTGTAACAATCTCTTGAAGTTAGGTTGGATTGAATCCTTGAAGCCTAATTGAGATGTTACCACCCTTGAAGCTAGGTTGGATTGATTCTTGAAGCCAAGTTGGGTTGAAGCTTAGCATGCTTTGCTCCCCTTGAAGCTTGGTTGAACCTAATCCTTGAAGCCTAGTTGGGTATATGATATTGATAAATGTGATGATAGAACCAAAACATTAACTCTGAAAATTGAATGGCATATTAGTGTGTCTTGGGCCCATGCTTGTCTATGGTTAATGTGAGTCATGAATGATGCTTGTCTTTGCTTTGTGTTGATGATTAAATGAATACTAATGAGGTATATGAAAAGATATTGAAATGTGATATGTAATGTGGAAGTATGTTGTTAGTTTTGCATATATGATATTACATATATATTATGGATTGAGAAATGACATTGCATTGCACTAAGTCATATCATTAGTATGATTATCTTACTAAGCCGTTGGCTTAGCGCGATAGTGTTTAATCGCGCAGGTAATAGAGTTGATAGAGTTGATCCCGAAAGCTCTTCGAAACCGACCGAGGGTAGACAGTAAAGAGTTGATTTTGGAGACTTAAAGATAAAAGAAAACTTGCCAATCATGTATAACTCTTTTATATTTTGTAAAGTATTGATTAGATGTACATATATGTATATTTGTAAATATGGAATTAAGTGTTTTTTTTAAATATGTAAATATCTTATGACTTCCGCTGTGTAATAACTATATGTATGTATATATATATATCTAATGTGTTTTATTTTAAAAGTAAATGATCTACTTTTCTATAATATATAATGATAATAGTATTGTATCTATTTAAATGTTTTGAATGTTGAAGAAAACCGTAGCATCCCTATGTTTGGTGCACTTATGCTACATTGTTGTAGTTGTAGTGTGTGTGCATTGGATGTGGGGGTGTTACAAATTAAGTAAAAAAGGAAAATATGTATATGATATATATATGTAGATATACATAATATATTCAAGTCAACATTTTAACTTGGTCAAATGCTATTTTAAATTATTGGAAAATTTATTTTGTAGTTAGTGGAAGATGATACTCTTTTATATTAATTAAGTAATATATTTTACTTGGTGGAGAGTGAAAGTGGGATATTTGTGTGGTTAAAATAGTGTTAGTTGGATAAAGATGAGTGGATGATCATCATCTTCTTCTTCTTTCTCCATTGAAGGTCGGCTATCTCCATCAAAGGAAAGGAGAAATTTACTTCTTGTAAGCTCAAGTAATTGAAGGATTCAAGTGTTCAAGTTGGTGTTTTGAGAATTTTCTCCATATTTGGTAAGTTTTCAACTTGTTTCCTTGATTTTCTATGGAAGTTTGTATATGTGTGAATTGGATGTTTGGTGTAGTATGTGTTAATGGTTGGTATTGGTATGTATGAAGTTCTTTTGAGTAGCTAACTATGAAATTAGGGTTGGATTGAAGAAAAGGTTAAGTTTGGTGAAGAGAATAAGAGCTTTGGGTTGTGTAACTTATGAGTTGTGAAGTCATGGTTGTAATTGTGTATTTTTGCTTTTAATTGAGTTGTTTTGATGTTTATACAAGTATTTTGTGGTATAATGATGGATTTGATTGAGTTTGAATAGAGTTGAAAAGGGTAAAGAAAGATAATTTTGGATGTCACAAATTATGTGTTGATATCAGTATTTTGTCCTAACATACCCGGTGACACGGCCATGTCTTTGGGCATGTCGATGGTTCCATTTTTAGTGTTAGTGACATGTGCAATGACATGTCCATGTCACTGAGTATGTCATAGCTTCTGTAATGTTATAGTATTGACACATGAAGTGACACGCCCATTGTAGACCCTTAATTTTTGACCAAGTCAGGTCCAATATATTTTATTTAGTCCAAAATAATTTTCATGTTATCTTAATTAAATAATATTTCTTTAGTATTTATTTTTTATATTTTTTAAAAAATTATTATAATAATAAATAATAATAATAAATAAATAAAAATAAAAATCCGCGCTGGAAAAATCGGCGACGAAAAAATTCATCGCCGAAAGCGTTGGACGAAATGGCCTTGGGCCATTTCACCCGTAGGAAAATCCTGTGGGCGAAGTGGCTTCTGGCCGCCCAGCTCGTAAGTTTCCACAGCAATTCTGGCCTGCAGCCCGCCAGCGCTCGTAGCCCCTCGCAGCCCGACCTAGTTTTTTCAAGCAAAATTTTTCTGACGTAATTTTTTTCGAAACCAAATTCTATTTGTTTCGATTTTCTTTTCCTAATTAAATACAGTTTCCTTAAACAATAAAAATTAATCATCTAAATTTCCTATAAATAAGACTAAAAAAACACAGAAAATGGGAGGACAATCGAGAGGAGAAACTTTGGAGGGAGAATCGAACTTTGGACTGGGACTTGGATATTGAATTGGAACTTTACAAATTGATCGGACTTTTTAGAAGGGAATAAGCAAACAAGCAATCAAGCTATCAAAGGCAGCAACCTTGCCTTTGTCTTTGTTCATCCAAAAAGCAATTTTTGGCGAAAAAAACGAAAGAAGGTTTGAATCCTTAATTTCTTTTTATTTCTTACAGTAGCTTCGTTCTTTATTTGATTCATAAGATTATACACTCAAAACTTTAATCTTTGAAGATGTAATAATTTGATCTTCGTTTTCAAAAAACCTTAAATGATTTCCTCTATTTCTAAATACCTTAAAAACCTTAATTCGCTTCTTTGTTTTCCAAAAATCTTAAATCGTTCAACTTATTTCTTCAAAACTTTAAAACCCTAAATTGATCCTTTTATTTCCAAAAACCCTAAAAAAATACTTTCTGTTTCCAAAAACCTTAAATCATCTTGCCTATTTCCAAAAACTTTATAAACTCTAAATTATTTTTCTTCAATTCCAAAACCAAGACAGTAACCCCAAGCTAGCTAATCTAAACCCTAAGTTTTCTTAAATCCTAATTCCCTTAAAACCTAATTCCCTTAAAACCTTAAACCCTAGTTCCCTTAAAACCTTAAACCCTATTTTTCCTAAACCCTAATCCTTAAAACCTTAAAACCATACAAACCTAAACATTCAAACCCAATATAGTAAATCCAAAAATAATAATCCAGTAACCGTGAGTCCTAAATTCAAATGTTTTAAAGTATCCAAACCCTAATTTCATGATTTTACCCCTCAAACCCTAATTTGGTTAATCAAAGAACCTTATCAATCTCTTAAATTATAAAACCGTAATCCATTTCAATTCCCTTAAAACTTACAGTAGCCTAAACCAATAAATTCCAAAACCCTAAATATTAATTAAAGAACTTTAAATGAGAAACAGTAAACATCAATTTATATCTTTACTTACCTTATTTGATTATGTAGTTTATTATATGCTTTGATTTATTTAAGTTCAATGCTTGATTTATTTAATTTATCATGGATGGATGTTTACTTTCTATTGATGTTTAATAACTTTGATAAATGATTTATTTATGATGAGTGGTCATTTACTTTTATCGATTTATTTTGATTTTCAAATGTTGTAAGAGGTATGTTTCCACTTTGTGAGTACCTCATTAATTAAGTTCCATGTAATTTAAATTGCTTTTATATTTTAGAACAATTTAAAGGACATGTTTCTACCTCATGGTGGGTGTCCTATTTAGTTTAGACATGGATGATGTAAGGGCATGTTTCCATCTTCTGATGGGTGTCCATTTATTTGTTTTGCTTGGACATTGCTTTGATTTTTAATATATCGATGCTTTATTTCAATTGTTGCATGTAATATGGATAATATTGTTATACTTAAGAATTCTATAATATTAAGACCTGTAAAGGAGGCCGATTCCAATGAACCGAGCTTTATGGGGGGTGCTGGGCCATTTCTCACCTTCCCCACACATACCCAACTTTTCGAACACTTTAGGGGGTTGGGGATTCCTTAGGAATCGAGTCATCTACCCCTTTCTTTTTTCCAGCCCGTCCGGGTGGCGACTCCATTTTCTTTGGACTTAGAACCGTGTTCTCTAAGGCCCCGAGCCTAAACCGTGCTGAAGTCGCAAGAACTATTCCACCGGGAGTGGGGGCAAAAATTTCCGCTCACAGTGGCGACTCCACTGGGGATAAGAGAAGTTGATTCCGTTGGTCTTTATATTATTCTATTCTTTCTTATAATGATATTATCCATTGCATCATATTAGATTGCATCGTGTGTGTGAGTTAGGATGCCCGTGTTACCCGAGTTGTGTTAGGTAAGGGATACCATACTTTCACTCAACGTATGGAGATCGAGCATGGCATAACCACTCATAGCCTCATACCATTTGGTATATACTTGCTATGGTAACCTAAGCCTTTTAACCCAAAGACTAAAGCTCATGTAATAGGCCTAGTTACTTTCCTTAGGTTTTACCCCAAATGCATGTTGTTTGACTATGGTTAATTTATCTTGGCTTAAATCATGGCTTATTTGGTTTGTTCTTTTTCTAATATAACCTAAGTACATTGTAAGCTCAAAATAAAATTTTCTTTAAAGTCCAAAAGACCAAAGTAATTTTTAAAACTTTTCAAGATGGTCTTTGGATATAAAACTTTTCTAAAAAACAATTCAAAAATTCTTTTGCTCTTGGCCCAAATACTAAGCCCAAAATCTATTTTTTCTAAAATCGTTTTTACAATGGGCTTAGAAATAAAATTATTTTTATCCAACCTTTTCTTACAAAGAGCTTGCAAAATATTTAGGTCAATTACTAAATACCAAAAATCAATTGTGAGCCTAGTTTATACTAAGAAATAATTAATCGTGGGCTTGTTTTTGGCATGAACCATTAGTTACCTTTTTTCAAGTGAGAAATCTATTTATAATAAACCTCTTAATTTAGTTTTAATCCAATATAGCATAAAAGCTACTTTAGTTGGATAAATGGATTAAAACCTAATTAATGAGAATTATCATAAATTGATTTCCATTTTTTAAAATATAACTATTGGTTGAAACGTCCGAGGGATATATTCGAAAATAAGATACACCTAGGAAAAGAGACTCGCCATTCGTGTGTGGATGTTATAAGGTTGGAAGGAACGTCCTATTTGTCCTTGTTTGTTGATTTGTGCATACATGCATACACTTGCATCTCATATCATTGATCTTTTATGCCTCACAGCCCTGGATTACGACAGTTCAAAAGCTTACGACAATCCGACCTAGGCCGGAAGCAAAGAATCTAGCAACGAATCAATCACTTACTCACCAAAAATAATGGATCCCAAACAAATTCAAAGAATGGTGGATGATGCCCTCAATGCCAAGATGGAAGAAATAAAAGAGGCCCTAGCTGAGACCATGAAGAACCAATTGACTGCAATTTTAGAAAATCACGCCGAAGCATCTGCTAGCACTAAGAAGCCAAGGGATAAAGAGAAGACTAAAGTTGGTGAAGTGGTTTTTGATGATGAAAAGGTGATCATTGATGATGATGATGATTAGGCTCAATACTACCAAGATCCTCAAGACAAGAAGAAAGAACTGAAGATTGTTGAAAGATCAGTTATGGAGAAAACCAAAACTTCTTATGTTGAAAAGAAATTTAAGAAGAAACTGAAAGCCGAAGAAATGTCAGAAGTTGACAAATTATTTGAGCTAGATGAAGAAGTTCCATACAAATTCAAGATGCCATCTTTTGCGAAGTTTGATGGAATCAGAAATCCTCACCTCCATGTGAAGCAGTATATCACTGCTATGCAGTCTGCCCGAGCTTCTAAGGCTCAAACTCTAAGGTACTTTATTCTCTCATTGGATCCTGTTATCCAAAATTGGTTCAATACCTTAGATGAAGGAGCACAAAAGAGCTGGGATTTGCTATACAAGGCCTTCATCCAGCAATATGGATACAATGTTGAAAATGGAAGTTACCTTAATGAAAGTTGAGTCCATTAGGCAAAGGCCAAATGAGAATTTTGTGGACTATGTGAAAAGATGGAGAAACAAGGCCGCTTTGCTTAAGAAAAGGCCTGATGAATCTGATCAAATAAGGATGATTATGAGAGGCGTCCTACCCAACCTCCGTGAAAGGCTGTCTCACACCCTTATAAGGGACTTTAAAGATCTTCTCTAAGCTAGTCTACAAATTGAAGAGTGGGAAAGGGAGAAGAATCGCTTTTCAATGAGAAGGAATGAGAAAGGAAATTATCAGCCTAACAATCAAAGTACATAAAAGGAAGCTGATGTTAATATCACTAGTCAAGGAGGAATGAGGCAGTTTTAAAAATTAGGGAAGCCGCTGTCATGGGTTCTCAATAAGCTACAAAAGAAGCGATTGTCACAACTCTTGACTCCTCGTCCTTTGCCTAATCCTCTTCCACCTAACTTCGATACTAATGCATTTTGCCAATTCCATCAAAGGCCTGGACACGAAATGGATAATTGTATGAAGTTGAGGATGAGATCCATAATTTAATTGATAATGGCAAGTTGCCTGAGCCGGATAAGCCCAATACCAAAGGTAATCCATTTCCAAGGTTCAACAGGGTGCCACCACCAGCAACCTTCATGGTAGGAAAAGGATTAGAAGAAGATTTTGTTTTATCATCCTTTCAAGATGGAAATATTGAAGATGTGAAAGGAAAAGAAATTTAAACTCAACGAACTTTCCTTTGCTTAAATGTTGCTTTTCAATTTTACTTTCTTTAATATTTAATTGGAACAATCTTGTTTTTCAAATTTAAATTTGTTTGAATAAATTACTTTCATCAAAATTTTATTGGTCTTTGTTCATTTTGGTGTTCAACCAATGAGGAATCTAGCTTGATAATTCATGGATTAATATATTTATGCATCATGACTTGAATGACCTTACTAGGTGAGGGAATTGCTCTATAGCATTGAGTTGTATATGCTTACTTAGAGAGGGCTCCTGTATAATTACCTTTGTCTAGGTCCTAGTTAGTCCTAGAACAAGCTTTGACAAATTTTTGAGGCGAAATTGAACTCTGCTTATTTAAGGGAGAAATGATCTAGGCATTGTTTAGTTAGCCAACAACTTGTATCCACCTTATTAAATAACTTTCTCTAGTTGTCCCTTTGAGCCTTCATAAAATTTTACCTTTCTTTTCATTGGCTTACAAACCCCAATAACCTACCCTGAGCTGTTGTGATTATTAAGATAAAGAGGCAAGAAGATCAAAGAAAGAAATGAATAGTCAAGACCATGAAGATAGTTGAAGTTCTCAAGACCATAAGGGTAGTTGAGGTTTTCAAGACCATAAGGGTAGTTAAAGTTCACTTAATATCTCCAATATATCAAGACAACATTAGAGTAACAAATGATTTATCCCTGTTAAAGAAGATTTATGTTACTCCACTCATCCATTATTGGAGGCCCAAGTTGGTACAAACAAGACAACTCTTTTAGAGCTAGAACCAAAAAAAAAAGGAAGAAAAAAGATAAAAAAAAAAGAAGAAGAAAAGAAAAAGATAAAAAAGATAAAAAAAAAGGAAAAAAAAGAAGAGAAAAAAAGAAGAAAGATAATACCCAAAATGGTTCAGAAAGCCAACTGAGCTCTCTTTTACCTAAAGCAACAAAAGGCTTCTATTTAGTTTATAAGGACATTTTGACTTAAATTAGTCTAACCCAACCAAAGATTCAATCAAAATAAAAAAAAAAGGAGAAAGACCATTTAGTTCTTGAAAGTTCTATACTTGACAGTCCTACAAGGAAGAAGGATGAAATGATAAAATACTCAAAGAAAGGGAAGAGTAAGAAAAACAAAAGTAAATAAAAGGGAGAAGAAGAAAAGAAGCGAATTTGGGTGCCAAGCTTTTTGTGGGGGCAAAGACTGTCCTAATCATGATTCAGATTAATGACAAGAAGATAGAAAGAATTTAGAGTCTAACAAGATTGATCCCACCTGCCTAAAGTTCAAACAAGGAATTTATAGTGTGAAGGTTTGTCCATTGTGTCGCATCAGCTCCTTTCTCGGAATGGCTTTCATTTAACTCGTGTCCCTTATAGACCCCATTTCAAGCCTATCAAAGACCTATTGATCTCTCTTGGTAGGTAGAGTCTATTAGTGGAGATAGTTTGAATAAGCGTGCATATGAGATAGACCATATTCGAATGAAATCTTTGGCTAAGTAATGTGTATGTGCCTATCTGAAGTGCAACAGTTCTAGCTTAAATAGAAATAATTCCAAAGTTTAGTATGGTAACTAGGGTTGTCATCTTATAGATATGTTAATTTGAAAAAATCAAGTCCTGAGATACATTGACGTTAATTTGGCAAAGCCAACATTTGATTTGAAAATCAAAATTCAAAAAATGTTTTGTCATACAAAGCTTGCAAGTTAAGGGGAGTATGTTGAACTTCGAAGGACACATTGGGCAAGGAAATGATGATGATGGAAATTATATCTTGTCATTTTTATGCTTATTGTACAGTGTTTATACAATTTATACATTACTAAGAAGGTGGTGGTAGGTCATCAAATAAAGCCCTGAAAAAATCATTGCCTGTCGGAGGAGGAGGCAAATTACTCATCCCGAGTTCACCCGAAGCAGGAGCACCAAAATCCTTATTACCTTGGAGTTTTGATCTGTCACGGTCCTCATCGAAAGTAGACGAAAAGATCTCATGGTCATCAGTTTGGGGGCCTCTAGATGAAGAAGCACCAGGATCCCTCATCCCCTGAAATCGGAAGTCTTAAAAATTTTGTTCTAATTGATGATACAAATTTTCAAAAGCCTGCTGATGACTCGCGGCCAACTCTTCTTGAATTTTCTTATTTTGTTCCTCAAGCATTCGCTATGAGCCAAAAAGGAAAAAGGTAAGAGCATACATAATCATGCATACATATAGCATAAATTATCAGGGAAACTTACCAGGTAATTCATATCTGGCGGACTAGAATGAGCAAATGAAGGAGCAGTAAAAGAAGGTCCAGCCTCATGATCAAATGAGCCAGCAACCTACAACAATCATTAAAAAGTCAAAATAAGAAAGAAGCACTTGCAATGGAAAAGTGGTAAAAGTTTTACCTGAGAAGTGCTAGCCCCGAGATGTGGAACAAAATCTCATGCACCTCCATAATGTGCCCCTTCATCTTTACTCTCATTTTCTTTGGGAATTTCCCATACACCAACAGGAGATACATCAAAGTTTAAGAGCATCGTTTGAATAAAACGGGCATAAGATGCACCCGATGGATAGAGAAATGTTTTAACATCATAACCGTGCTGGGCCAAACACCATGCATCCTCCGACATTGATGTAATATTTAAAGTATATTTCGGGCAATGCATCGGGACCCTCCGCTACTCGAGACCAAGAAACCATTCATATACTCTCTTTTCGAGAAACCAGTCACTAGACACCGGGCTAGCAATGACTCGACGAGTTTGTTGGAAAGATAGTGCAGCATTCATGAAGGGAGTCCAGTTTGTCCGTTCTTCTGGGTTCTACCAGGCCAAATTCACCTGCAAAATAGCACGAGTAAGTAAACTTTCACATAAATTTTAAAGCATACTAATCCTATTTTACCTAGTCCCAGGTTAAGCGGCTCAACACAAAGTGTTGGGTATGCTAATGGTGAGAGCTGGGAACGTCCACGCGATCTAACAACCAGAAATTTAACCTTGGATACCTGACCCTCTCTCTGGAAATACCAGGCACCCTAACAAGGTTATGCTCGTATACCCATGCCTACAACAATAATAAAAATCAAATTCACATAAAAAAGAATGAAATTGACATTGGTGGAAGAAGAGTACCTCAACAACCGCCATCAAGCCGACGAAAGACTTCTTATTTCGACAAATTTTATCAAGGCCATGTTAAAGACAGGCAAGACCGGCTTCACCCCAGCCATAAAGTGGTACCGTCCTGAAATAAGAAAGGGCCCTCAACATTGACAAATGGATGGCGGATTTAGTACTGCCTAAGATGGTTAACCCAAGCAAATATAACAAGAATCCTCGAGCATACTGTTGGGCCGTGTCTCTATGAACCCATCCTTCGTAGTTCATCCAATAACTACGAATTGGCTCGATTTTTATCTTAAAAGGCCCTTTATATGATGGTTCCATACCAATTAATTGTTGAATTTCTTCAAATGTCAAAATATCATTGGTCAGAGGAACCGAAACACCATCATACCGAATGCCGATTATAGCAGCAAAATCGACTGGACCAATTGTCATCTCTCCAATGGGAAAGTGAAAAGTATGAGTTGTGTCCAACCATTGTTCTGCAAGTGCTTGGACTGCGCTCCGGTCTATCAAATATTCCTCGAATGGTAATTGTAAGTTGAAGCTCTCAAAGCCGCAATATCAGATAATCTGCCTTACTTGAGAAGGTGCTACATCATACCATTATCGGGCTTTGAAGATACATCCTCCGGCCCTAACAACACAACGATCACGCTAACACGGAGCCAAGTAAGTTAATACCAGGTAAGTATATATTATTCTATCTGCTTAAATTAATATATTTTTCCTAAATTTTCTAAAAAAATAATAATATAAAAATATAAATAAAAAATAACAACAAAAGCAGCAAAAAATGAAAAAAAGGAAAAAAAGGAAAAAAAAAAGGAAAAAATAGAAAATAGAAAATAATAAATAATAGGAAAAACAAAGCAAAAAGAAAAGAAAAGAAGAAAAATAATTACCTGGCTCTTTTGGTTTGAACTACGATGAAGTGGCATCTCGACTAGTAGATCTATATTTCTATCTTCATGATGCCAAATAAACTCTAATAACTCAGCATTAGAATGAGTTCCTGATCTTGAAACATGTATTTTTTTTCAAAACTATATGCTAAACTTGAAAGAATTATAGTAATGAACGAAATTAACTAATTTAATGTGAATGAAATGAAGGAATTCGTTCGTTTATATAGAGGAACAACAAGGAAAAAAACAAAATTCAAAAAAGTAAATCTTACAATTGATGAATAGTAAATCTTACTACTTATGAATGTAAATTACTATTGATAAATAGTATATTACTATTTACAATAGTATATTACTATTTATTTATGAATAGTAAATAAGGCATAAACAGTAACTACACAGTAAATAAACAATAAATTCAATCATTCAATTTAATCATTTGAATATTTGCATGTGTACACAAATATTTTTACACGCAGGGGCAAAGAGAAGATATGTGCATAAAAATTAGCCAAATTTTTTACAACCAAAAAATTATTCTTTGTAGATAATTAAATCTCTATTAGCTCGGGTCCAGAACCCAAATTATCCTTAGGTCCAGAACCTAAAATCCATTTTAAGTCCAGAACTTAGCTCGGGTCCTGAACTTGAATTATCCTTAGGTCCAGAACCTAGAATCTCTTCTAAGTCCAGAACTTACCTCAGGTCCCGAACCCGAATTATCCTTAGGTCCAGAACCTAGAATCTCTTCTAAGTCTAGAACCCAAATTATCCTTAGGTCCAGAACCTAAAATATATTTTAAGTCCAGAACTTAGTTCGGGTCCCAAACCTGAATTATCCTTAGGTCCAGAACCTAAAATCCATTTTAAGTCCAGAGCTTAGCTCGGGTTTCGAACCCGAATTATCCTTAGGTCCAGAACCTAGAATCTTTTCTATGTCCAAAACTTAGCTCGGGTCCTGAATCTGAATTATCCTTAGATCCAGAACCTATAATCTCTTCTAAGTCCAGAACTTAGCTCAAATCCAGAACCCAAATTATCCTTAGGTCCAGAACCTAAAATCCATTTTAAGTCCAAAACTTAGCTCGGGTCCCAAACCCAAATTATCCTTAGGTCCACAACCTAAAATTCCTTCTAAGTCCAGAACTTAGCTCGGGTCCAGAACCCAGATTATTCTTAGGTCCTGAACCTAAGATACATTTTACGTCCAGAACTTAGCCCGGGTCCAGAACCCAAATTACCATTAGGTCCAGAACCTAAAATCTATTTTAAGTTTAGAACTTAGCTTGGGTCCAAAACCCAAATTACCATTAGGTCCAGAACCTAAAATCTATTTTAAGTCCAGAACTTAGCTCGGGTCCAGAACCTAAATTATCTTTAGGTCCAGAACCTAAAATCCATTTTAAGTCTAGAACTTAGCTCGGGTCCAGTAAATTTTCCTTAGGTCAAAAACCTAAAATCTCTTTTAAGTCCAGAACTTAGCTCGGGTCTAGAACCCGAATTATCCTTAGGTCCAGAACCTAAAATCTCTTCTAAGTCCGGAACTTAGCTTGGGTCCAAAACCCGAATTATCTCTAGGTCCAGAACCTAAAATCTCTTTTAAGTCTAGAACTTAGTTCGGGTCCAGAACCCAAAATTACCCTTAGGTCTAGAACCTAAAACTATTATTTGAGTCCATAACTCAAATCGGGTCCAGAACCCAAAACCTCAACCATCTTAGAAAAATTAAGTCTTATTGCTTTTCACTCTCTTTTACTAAAGTCTCATATCGTTCGAGCAGGGGGAAAACTGTAGACCCTTAATTTTTGACCTAGTCCGGTCCAATATATTTTATTTAGTCCAAAATAATATTCGTGTTATCTTAATTAAATAATATTTGTTTTAGTATTTATTTTTTATATTTTTTAAAAAAATTATTATAATAATTAAAAAATGATAATAAATAAATAAATAAAAATAAAAATCCGTGATGAAAAAATCGGCGACGAAAAAATTCGTCGGCTAAAGCGTTGGACGAAATGGCCTTGGGCCATTTCGCCCGCAGGAAAATCCTGTGGGCGAAGTGGCTTCTGGCTTCTTAGCTTGCAAGTTTCCACAACAATTATGGCCCACAGCTAGCCAGTGCTGGTAGCCCCTAGCAGCCTGATGCAGTTTTCACCAGCGAAATTTTTTCGACGCAATTTTTTTCGAAACCAAATTCTACTTGGTTTCGATTTTCTTTTCCTAATTAAATACAGTTTCCTTAAACAGTTAAAATTAATCATCTAAATTTTCTATAAATAAGACTAAAAAAACACAGAAAATGGGAGGACAATCGAGAGGAGAAACTTTGGAGGAAGAATCGAACTTTGGACTGGGACTTGGATATTGAATTGGAAATTTACAAATTGATCAGACTTTTTAGAAGGGAATAAGCAAGCAAGCAATCAAGCTATCAAAGGCAGCAACCTTGACTTTGTCTTTGTTCATCCAAGAAGCAATTTTTGGTGGAACCAACGAAGGAAGGTTTGAATCCTTAATTTCTTTTTATTTCTTACAGTAGCTTCATTCTTTATTTGATTCATAAGATTATACACTCAAAACTTCAATCTTTGAAGATGTAATAATTTGATCTTCATTTTCAAAAAACCTTAAATGATTTCCTCTGTTTCTAAATACCTTAAAAATCTTAATTCTCTTCTTTATTTTCCAAAAATCTTAAATCGTTCAACTTATTTCTTCAAAACTTTAAAACCCTAAATTGATCCTTTTATTTCCAAAAACCCTAAAAAAAAACTTTCTGTTTCCAAAAACCTTAAATCGTCTTGCCTATTTCAAAAACTTTATAAACTCTAAATTATTTTTCTTCAATTCCAAAACCAAGACAGTAACCCCAAACTAGCTAATCTAAACCCTAAGTTTTCTTAAACCCTAATTCCCTTAAAACCTTAAACCCTAGTTTTCCTAAACCCTAATCCTTAAAACCTTAAAACCATACAAACCTAAACATTCAAACCTAATATAGTAAATCCAAAAATAATAATCCAGTAAGTGTGAGTCCTAAATTCAAATGTTTTAAAGTATCTAAACCCTAATTTCATGATTTTACCACTCAAACCCTAATTTGGTTAATCAAAGAACCTTATCAATCTCTTAAATTATAAAACCTTAAACCATTTCAATTCCCTTAAAACTTATAGTAGCCTAAACCAATAAATTCCAAAACCCTAAATATTAATTAAAGAACTTTAAATGAGAAACAATAAACTTCAATTTATATCTTTACTTACCTTATTTAATTGTGTAGTTTATTATATGCTTTGATTTATTTAAGTTCAATGATTGATTTATTTAATTTATCATGGTTGGATGTTTACTTTCTATTGATGTTTAATATCTTTGATGAATGATTTGTTTATGATGAGTAGTTATTTACTTTTATCGATTTATTTTTATTTCCAAATGTTGAAAGAGGTATGTTTCCACTTTGTGGGTACCTCATTAATTAAGTTCCATGTAATTTAAATTGCTTTTATATTTTAGACTAATGCAAAGGACATGTTTCTACCTCATGGTGTGTTTCCTATTTAGTTTAGACATGGATGATGTAAGGGCATGTTTCCATCTTCGGATGGGTGTCCATTTATTTGTTTTGCTTGGACATTGCTTTGATTTTTAATATATTGATGCTTTATTTCAATTGTTGCGTGTAATATGGATAATATTGTTATAATTAAGAATTCTATAATATTAAGACCTATAAAAGAGGCCGGTTCCAATGAACCGGGCGTTGTGGGGGTGCTGGGCCATTTCTCACCTTCCCCACACGTACCCAACTTTTCAAACCTATTAGGGGGTTGGGGATTCCTTAGGAATCGAGTCATCCACCCCTTTTTTTTTCCGGCCCATTCGGGTGGTGAGTCCATTTTCTCTGGACTTAGGTCCGTGTTCTCTAAGTCCCCGAGCCTAAACAGTGTCGAAGTCGTAAGAACTATTCCATCGGGAGTTGGGGCAAAAATCCCCGCTCACACCCATGTCACTGAGCGTGTCACAGCTACTGTGGGTTAGGAGTTTTGACAAGGGTAGGGACATGCCCATGTCTCTGGACATGTCTTATCTACTGCAATATAGAGCTTAGGACATGGTCATTGACACACCCATGTCACTGAGCATGTCAAAGCTTTTGTGTTGTGGGTTTAGGGCACAGTCATTGACACGCCCATGTTGTTGAGCGTGTCATGTGTAGATTTTGTCCTAGATAGTTCTTTTCCTTATTCTCCTTTATGTTTCTTATCTTTGTGTTGAGAGGTTTTGTATATGCCTATAAGTGTGTTATTAAGTGATTATTTTTAATCATATTTGGTTTAGGCTTTGAAGAGACTTGAGTTACCTAATCTAATTGTTGAGGGATATCTTGGAAGAGGAGGTTGAATGTGGTGTTTGAGCTTGTTTTGTTGCTTTTAGAGGTAAGTACAAACTTTGAATAATTGCTTATATTTGCATGACATTTGGACTTAACACATTTGGTTGGAAAATGTGTTAAGTTACTTACTACATTGTTGGTGCATGAGTAATATACTATGATTTGTATAATGTCACAAATGTATTATATGTAATGTGAACTATGTGCAAAATATGATGGTGACCAAAAATGTATGGGTAATGCAAAATGTTATGTATACATTAAAGATGGTATGCAAAGCCATTGGTGATGACTATATTGATATAAATGAGAAAATTGAGGCATTGTGCCTAGCTTGATCTTTAGAAAATGAGAAAGATATTGATAATGGAATTATGAAAGAATTGTGTGCCTAATATGTTATTCACTTTTTAGAGTTTTGTGTTTGACGGCATCCCTAAGACGTAACAGTCCCTTGAAGCTAGGTTGGACCTAGTCCTTGAAGCCTAGTTAGGATGTTACATATGAGGTTATCCTCATTGTGATTATGATTTGCCTTCGGGGCTAGACACATGGTGTCATCTTGGACCAAAGCAGTAACTCTGGAATTTGAATATCATATTAGATCCTTTTGGCCCATGCTTGTGTTTGTTTTTATGTGAATTATGAATTGTGGAACAATTGAGCAATATATTAAGATATAATGCTATGTGATATAATATCCTTATGCATTCTGCATTGGCATTGCATTTGAACTTTATTGTTATCAAAGTTTATATTACTAGGCTTTTGGTTTAGCGCAATTATGATTCATCGCACAGGTGACAGGGTAGATCTGGTTAAGCCGGAGTGTTCGTCTAGACCGAGTCGAGTCTAGGCTTGAGATCTTGAGCTCAAAGTTGATTATTGGACATCAAGATCAGAAACAAACTGCCAACAGGTACATATTTTATATTTTTGTACATTTTGACTTCATGTATATTATGTTATATTTTGATGTATATATGTACATATATCACAAACTATCAAGTATGTTTTGGATTAACAATTGGTAATGAAGTTATGTATGTGTTTTAGCAAGAAATATTGTATCTATTATTTATATGACATCACTTAAATGATTTAAGTTTATACAGATTTCAAAAAGTAAGGGTTTATTTTATTAAAATGGATTGTGGCATTCTTGTATCATATATTCATATATTACATTTGTTGGGTGTATTTAGTGCATGTATATGGGGTATAAGGGTGTTACACTGCTACCATGATAAAGCGGTGACCGTTTGAAGCATCGGATGTATCTATCTTATAATGTCAATTCCCCAAGTTGCAAAGGCCCAGGGTCAAGACATAGAATGCAATTCTTCAGGAGGCATGTGATTCAAATTACCATGCATCTAACATTGCTGACATTTCTTCACAAACTCAATGCAATCTCTCTCCATGGTTAACCAGTAGTAACCATGTCGAATTATCTTCTTAACTAGGGCTAAACCTCTCATGTATGAACCACAACTTCCTGTATGTATTTCTGACATGATACACTCAGCTTCAGGCTTTCTCAAGCATCTCAAGTGCACCCCATCAGGCCATCTTTGATACAACTCTCCAAGAAAGGTGATGTATTGTAAGGACCATCGTCTTATAGCTCTTCTCTCTTCCCTTGCTACCCCCAATAGGTATTCCTTATTCTCTAAAAATAGTCTTATGGTGTCATACCACGCATCATGGTGTGTATTAGTTTCCATGATTGTCTCATATTCAAAGCAAGGAGCTGATGAACTGGTCAAAACAGAGGCTTAAGAAATAAATTTACAGGATTCTCCCATACCGAAGCCAATGTGGCTAGGGCATCGGCCATCTGGTTTTCTTCTCTTGCTAGGTGTATAAACCTAAACTCCTTAAAGTTATTCTTCATCATGGTCAAATAATGGTGGTATGGTTTTAGCTTCTCTTCTTTCAACTCCCACTCTCCATTAACTTGGGATATTACTAGCAATGAATCACCAAAGACATGCACTTTATCTACCTTCATAACCATTAGGGTTTCCATACCAAAAATACATGCTTCATATTCCATCATATTATTGGTTGCCCTGAATTTCAACTTCTCATCTAAAGGGATAAGCTCCCCTTCGGGTGATTCCAACATGAATCCCAAACCTGCTTCTTTCCTATTGTAACACCCCTATACCCCGTATATGTACACAGCATGCTAATACGATCATAATATACGTATACTGAATATAGGTATGCCACGGTTTATTTAAACATACAAATAATCCCTTCTCAATAATATGAATAGATTTAAAACATTTAAAGAAAATTTTAAAAAGAAAAACAATAGATAAAATGTTTATTCAAAACGCAGCGGAACAATATACAAATATTTACAAATACATATATATCAAAAATCAAGTTTTACAAAATATAAAATATATACATGTTTGGTAGTATGTCTTTGATCTTTAAGCTTCACTATCAGCACCTCAAGATCTAGACTCTACTCGGCCTAGAGGAACTCTCCGGTTCTTCCCTGTTACCTGCGCGATAAACCATAATCGCGCTAAGCCAACGGCTTAGTGGTACAAACTACAATAATATTATGTTTTGATGCAATGCCAATGTCACACAATCAATTCCATACACCATTCAAAAGAATGTTATACTTCAACATCTTACTTTCCTTAATGTCATATCAAACATTCATTCTCAATAAGATACTTATACATTATGAGCAATCTCATTATTCATTGGTTTCACCATCCAAGAATCACATTGAAAACAAAGGCAAGCATGGGCCCAAAGACACTAATATGCCATTGAACTTTCAGAGTTAATGTTTTGGTTTAATTATCACATTTATCATTATCATTATCCCAACTAGGCTTCAAGGATTTAGGTTCAACCAAGCTTCAAGGGGAACAAAGCATGCTAAGTATCAACCCAACTTGGCTTCAAGAACCAAACCCAACCTAGCTTCAAGGGCTGTAACATCTCAATTAGGCTTCAAGGACTAGACCCAACCAAGCTTCAAGGGGAGTTAAGCATGCTAAACTTCAACCCAACTTGGCTTCAAGGATCAAGCCCAACCTAACTTCAAGAGATTGTTACTATAGGCATGCCACCAACAACAAAACTCTGAAAATGGAATAACACATTAGCCACACAATTCATTAATTATTTCATTATCAATTTCATTCTCATTTACTCATCATCACTTAGGCAACCATGCCTCAATCATCTCATTAGCATCATTATCATTTTAGCCAACAACCATGGCTCCATATCTCATCAAGAGAGTATATATATATCATCAATTGCATTGCATATCATCTAAGCAAACATGCCTCAATTATGTCTTTTACATCATTATAACCAACCACATTGGTTTCACATCTCATTATATCTCAATTTACATTAATCAATTCACATTATACCAATCATAACATTTATCACATGAAGTAACAATGTAATCAATTACTTAACATATGTACAATCAAACATGTTAAGTATCAAAATCATATAAATGCATGCAACCATGTAGCTTGTACTTACCTTAAGATAACTCACACCAATCTATACCCTTCCTCTTCCAAGAACTCTTCACCACTTAGGTTAAGGCAATTCAACCTCTTCACAACCTAAATCAAGAAGGAATATTACACATGAGATACTAAGACTAAGAACCAACTAGGGCAAACTCTATACATGACACGCTCAACAACACAGGCGTGTCCCTGACCGTGTCCTAAACTCACAACACAGAAGCTTTGACACGCTCAGAACCACGGGCGTGTTACTAAACATGTAATACATTCTGTCTCCCAGAAATATTGACACGTCCAACAACACGGACGTGCTCATGGCTGTGTCAATTCTTCAACCACACAGTAGCTATGACACGCTCAGTGACATGGGCATGTCACTGGATGTGTAATTGCTACTACAACATAGAATCATTGACACGCCCAAAGACCTGGCCGTGCTCATGGGCCTGTCAGGCCAAAAATACAGATTCCGGCAACATCAACACTACATCCAACAAGTCACTTTCTTTTTGTAACACCCCTTCCCGACCTACGTGTGTAAGCTGAGTTGTAATATCCTCATTTATGTCCTAGAAGTTTTGCATATTGTTGTTGTTGTTATTGTTATATATTGGATTGAATATATGTGTTAAATTGTAAGAGAAAAGAAATTGAGAAGAGAAAGTATATGTATATGTATTTTGGGAAGAAATAGGGTTTAGAGACAAATTTATATGTTGTGTATATGTTAATATATATGAAATATAAAGTGGTCAAAAGGCTTGGTCAATGCAAGAGAAGATATTTATTTGAGATTGGTAAATTACTTAATTGGGCACATATAAGACAAAAAGATAATTATGTGAATAAGGGCACTTTGGTAATTGCTTGGATAAAATCACATGATGGATATTTAAAGAAGGTTTGACTTGTGTTTTCTTCATCATTTCTTCTTCTTCTTCTTGTTGATGGCCGGCCCTCCATAGCCAAAGAGAAAGAAAGAGACAAGTGATGGTTTTGATGATTTCAAGCTTAAATTGAAGAAAGATTAAGTGTTCAAGTGTTGATTTAAGAAGTTTTTAACTAAGGTAAGATCTTTTCTCTAATTTCTTCAATTCTTTTGAAGTGGTATGATTAATTTGCTTATGGTATGATTGTAAGTATTGATTTTGCTTGATAGATGAGAAGTTGGGTTGGTGTTGGTGATGGAAGAGTAAGATTGGTGTTTAGTGAAATTGTTTCTGTTTTAGGATTAGTAAAGGCTGTGACTTGTATGATTTTTAATTAATTTTAGAAAAATGTTCTTGAAGTGAATGTTTGATATGTTGTGCCTCTATGAGTCTAGAATGACTGAAAAATATGTTGATTCGATTTTGGAATGGTTATGAGTTTAGAAAGATTATTTTCATTAAACCTGTTCCAGCAAGTACCTTAACTGGGACAGCTATATTTCGGGATTTTTAATAAAATGTAGAAAAATCATATCCAATCGAATTTTGGATATGTTGTTGCTTAGTGAGTTTAGTATTTGAGAAAAATAATTTGGAATCACGTTGATTGAATTTGATTTATGGAATTCACAAAGTTCAGAACTGCTGCCAGGATGCAGGGCAATTGGGGCAGTCTGGTTAGGTGAACTATTTGACCAAGATTTTGTGTTCAGTTTGATCTGAAATTTTAAAGGGATGATTTTAAGATACAAAACTAAATTCTGTAAAAATTTTAGAATTTTTAGTCAAGTAGATTATTTTATACAATTTTTCAAAATAAGGATAAAATGGAGTTTAAAAACCAGAATGTACTATTTATGGTTAGGGTTTTAATTCTTTGTTCTTCTTGCATTGCTTTGGTTCTCCAAAGGTAGGTTGGTCCTTAAACCTAACCCTAAACACTTTAAACACACTTGAATCAATGAATGTTATAATCAATTGTTCTTTGCCCTAATTGCATTGTTGAGATTGAACAATGTTATGTTGTGCATTGTGAATGGTAATGTGTTTCATGAGTAATGTGGAATGAAATGTTGATATTTATGAATGATGCTATGTGAAATATAATGTGATCATGGATGAGATATGTATATATATATACTTGAATAATGAGATGTTATATTGTGAAATGAAATGTGAAGCCATTGTTATTGGCTAAGATGATGTAATTGAAAGAAAGAAGGCATACTTTATATTTATGATGTTGATCTTATCAATAACATATGTGGCATTGCATTTCATTAAAGCATACCGTTAGCATGTTTTATCTTACTAAGCCGTTGGCTTAGCGCGATAGTGTTTAATCGCGCAGGTAGTAGAGTGGATAGAGTTGAACCCGAGAGTTCATCAAGACCTAGCGAGAGTAGACCTTGAAGAATCCATTTTGGGAGCTTAAAGATCAGAGCAGACTTGCCAATCATGTATAAATTTTATGTGTTGTAAAACTTGAGTTTTGATGTATATGAATTTGTAAATATGTAAATATTTTATAACTTCCGCTGTGTAATATTTAAATATGGGGGTTGTCACAAAACCTTTATTTTATGTTGTACTAGAAGTGTAAATCCTTTTTGCAGGTTGTAGTTGAGGTTACAAGGGGGATTTATTGGGAGTGTACTGAGAATGATTTTGTTTGCATTGGTTTGTGTAAAATGTTTTTGAAAATAAGAAAAAAACCGGTTTTGTCGACACTTGGGACTCAATTTTTAGGCGAAACTATGGCAAAAATTTTGTAAAAATCGGAACTAAAATTTGACTAAGTAAAATTGGTAGCAACATTAGGTTAGTGTGGCGCCTCTACTCAGCTTACATATGTAGGTTGGGAAGGGGTGTTACAATTGTTTTGGTATCAGAGCCTAGGTTTGAGATTCTCAACCTAGGTAAAATGTAAGAAAAAGACTATTTTTACTTAAAAAGTGAGTTTTTGAACAAAAATACATGTTTGGGATTGGCAGTCTCTGATCTTTAATAAGAGGTATTCTGTTGTGTTTGCAGACTTAGGTTGTGATGGATTCTCACTCACGTCAGTCGATTGAGGGTAGTGCCGAGAGTATTGCTCCTGTTGAGGGAGCTAGGGTTGATAGTGTTGAGGAGGCACCTGCTTCGGTGTCGGGTTTAGGCCTATGATGGAAGCTATGAGACAAGCCCCTATGCAACCACAGCCACCGCCACCACCCCCTCAGCCTTCAGTACCAGTAAGGCACTATGATAAGCTAAGGAAATATGGAGCAGAGGATTTCTTTGGTACAGTTGATCCGGCTGTAGCAGAACAGTGGCTTGATAGAGTTCAGAGGGTATTTGTGCAGTTGCAAGCCACTTCAGAGGAGAAGTTTGACTATGCAAGATCTTTGCTACAGAAGGATGCCTACGACTGGTGGAAGACAGTGCCCCATTCTATGGATGATCCTCCAACACTGTCTTACACTAATTTTCTGAGGGAATTTGAGTTGAAGTATACTCCTAGGGAGTATAAAGATGGGAAGAAAAGAGAGTTTCTAGATTTGAAGCAAGATCATCGGACCGTAACTGAGTATGAGGTTGAGTTTATTCGACTGAGTCAGTATGCTGGGGGCATCATTGCTGATGAGATTGATAGATGTCGGCGATTTGAGGAGGGATTGAGGCCCTCGATCATGTGCTTAGTGGCTGGATCCAGATATCAGGATTTTTCACAGCTTGTGGCAGCAGCTCGAAGTGTAGAGCGAGCTCAAGTTATTGCGGCTGCTTCAGAGGAAGAGGTTAGGGTTAGGAGGCCCCAGTTTGAGGCAGGGTCTTCTTCTGCGAAGAGGGGTAGAGGAAGTTTTGTTCCTCGGAGTAGTAGGAGCCAGAGACCAGCGGGTAGGTCAGTGCAGTTCCAGAGGCAGAGATTTAGACCTGCAGCTTCAGTAGCGAGTGCTCCTACTCCTGGAGTTCAGAGATCCACCTTACCTGTGTGTAACCGGTGTGGTGGAAGACATGGGGGCGTTTGTTGGAGGCATAGTAGATCAGGGGTATGCTTCAGGTGTGGATCACCTGACCACTTTGTGAGAGACTGTCCTGAGAGGCAGGAGCAGATGCCAGTTGATTCTGCTGCTTCTCGAGCTAGGGTGAGGGGAGGCAGAGGAGGCAGAGGTGCCAGCCGGGGAGGTAGACCAGGATTCAGTTCTAGAGGAGGTGCTACATCCAGGGAGGGTAGACCAGAGGAGGTTGGATCTTCCCAGAGGATGTATGTTATGCAGAGGCAGCCAGATGCATCAGCAGTCATAGCTGGTACTTTTTCTTTATTTAATACTCCAGTACTTGCTTTGATTGATCCGGTTTCCACGCATTCATATATTAGTGCATCTGTTTTGCCTGTATCTGATTTGCATGCTGAGTCCCTAGGATTTGATGTGTTGGTAACAAATCCGTTAGGGCATAGTGTGGTTGTGAGTAAGGTGCATAGAGATAGTGCAGTAGTGGTGCAGGGTGAGGAGTTCCTTGGGGATTTGATTGAGATGCCATTTAAGGATTATGATGTGATCTTAGGTATGGATTGGCTATCTCGACATGGAGCTGTGGTGGATTGTAAAAAGAAAATTGTTTCTTTGAGAACGGGTGATGGTAGAGAGGTGATAGTATCTAATGAGCAGGAACAGCTAGCCTCCTTATTTGTTTCAGCTGTTGCAGCCAGGAGGTTGATTAGAAAGGGGTGTGAAGCCTATCTTGCTCATGTGGTAGATACTAGAGTAAGAAGTTCTCCCATTGATAGCATTGCCACAGTTGCAGAGTTCCCAGATGTGTTTCCAGAGGAGTTGCCAGGGTTACCTCCTGAGAGAGAGGTGGAGTTCGGTATTGAATTGTTGCCTGGTACCACTCCTATCTCTATTACTCCTTATAGAATGGCACCAGCAGAATTGAGGGAGTTGAAAGTGCAATTACAGGAGTTGTTGGACAAAGGATTTATTCGCCCCAGTGTTTCTCCTTGGGGAGCTCCTGTGCTTTTTGTGAAGAAGAAAGATGGTACTATGAGGTTGTGTATCGATTATAGGCAATTGAACAAGGTGACCATTAAGAATAAATATCCTTTGCCTAGAATCGATGATCTCTTTGATCAGTTGAAGGGAGCGTCAGTGTTCTCCAAAATTGATTTGAGATCTGGGTACCATCAGCTGAGGGTAAGAAGTGAAGATGTTCCTAAGACTGCTTTTCGGACCAGGTATGGGCATTATGAATTTCTAGTTATGCCTTTTGGTCTGACGAATGCACCTGCAGCTTTTATGGATTTGATGAATAGGGTGTTCAGGCCCTATCTAGATCAGTTTGTAGTGGTCTTCATCGATGACATTCTGGTGTATTCGCGGAATGAAGAGGAACATGATATGCATCTGCGGATTGTGTTGCAGATTTTGAGAGAAAAGCAGTTATTTGCCAAATTGTCGAAATGTGAGTTCTGGTTGGATCAAGTAGCTTTTCTCGGACATATAGTTTCAGCAGAGGGTATTAGAGTTGATCCGAGCAAAGTTGAAGCTATATTGAATTGGAGTCCACCCAAGTCTGTGACTGAGATTAGAAGTTTTCTGGGTTTGGCAGGCTATTACAGGCGGTTTGTGAAAGGGTTTTCTTTGATAGCTACTCCACTCACCAGATTGCTTCGTAAGGGAGTGAGATTTGTGTGGACGGATCAGTGTCAGGCGAGTTTTGAGCAGTTGAGAGAATTGTTAACTCAAGCGCCTGTTCTTACTTTACCTGTTGAAGGTAAACCTTATGTGATCTACAGTGATGCTTCACATAGAGGTCTGGGGTGTGTATTGATGCAGGAAGGGAAAGTTATAGCTTATGCATCTCGACAGTTGAAACCGCATGAGCTTAACTATCCGACCCATGATTTGGAATTGGCTGCCATTGTGTTTGCATTGAAGATTTGGCGCCACTATCTGTTTGGGGAGAAATGTTTTATCTACACTGATCACAAGAGTTTGAAGTATTTGGGTGTCCAGAAAGAACTCAATCTTCGTCAGAGGAGATGGTTAGAATTGATTAAAGACTACGACTGCTTGATTGACTATCATCCAGGTAAAGCAAATGTTGTTGCTGATGCCTTGAGTCGGAAGTCTTTAGCTGGTTTAACTGTTTACTCGCTCTCGTTGCTTGTTGAGTTGAGAGCTTTGCATGCCAGTTTTGTAGCTTGTGACGATGGTGCATTGTTGGCACAGTTGCTTTTGAAACCAGTTTTGTTAGATCAGATCAAAGAGACTCAGTTGATTGATATGAAGATTCAGAAGATTATTTCAGATTGCAAGAATGGGAAGACTAGAGATTTTGTTGTGAAAGATGATGGGAGTCTCTGGTTTAAGAACCGATTGTGTGTACCCGATGATGCTGATTTGAAAAGAGTCATTTTAGAAGAAGCTCATCAGTCAATGTTTGCTATGCATCCGGGTAATACGAAGATGTATCATGATTTGAGACAGCATTATTGGTGGATTGGTTTGAAGAGAGACATTGCTGAGTTTGTATCGAAATGTCTCACTTGTCAGAAGGTTAAAGCAGAGCATCAAGTCCCAACCAGATTGCTTCAACCATTGTCAGTGCCAGAATGGAAGTGGGAAAGAGTGACAATAGATTTTGTGTCTGGTTTGCCATTGACACAAAAGAAGCATGATGCTATATGGGTGATTGTGGATAGATTGACTAAAACAGCTCATTTCCTTCCGGTTCGAATGGATTACTCTTTGGAGAGATTGGCTGAGCTGTATATCCATGAGATTGTGAAACTGCATGGTGTTCCAACTTCTTTAGTGTCTGATCGAGATCCCAGGTTTACTTCCAGATTTTGGAAGAGTTTGCATAGTGCTTTGGGTTCTCGACTGCACTTCAGCACTGCTTTTCATCCACAGACGGATGGACAGTCAGAGAGGGTGATACAGATTATTGAGGACATGTTGAGAAGCTGTGTCATCGATTTCTCTGGAAGTTGGGATAGGTTTTTACCTCTTGTGGAGTTTGCTTACAACAACAGTCACCAATCCAGCATTGGTATGGTACCGTTTGAAGCATTGTATGGCAGACGGTGTAGGACACCTCTTTGTTGGAATGAGCTTGGAGATGATAAGTTGGTTGGTCCTGATTTGATTCAAGAAACTGAGGAAAAAGTAAAGTTGATTCGAGGTAGGTTAAAAGCAACTTCAGACCGACAGAAGTCTTATGCAGATCTGAAGAGGAGAGACATTCAGTTTGATGTTGGAGATAAGGTGTTTTTGAAAGTACCTCCTTGGAAGAAGATTTTGAGGTTCGGTCAGAAAGGAAAATTGAGTCCTCGTTTCATTGGGCCGTATGAAGTGTTAGAAAGAGTTGGGCCAGTTGCATATCGACTTGGTTTGCCACCTGAGTTGGATCATATTCATAATGTATTCCATGTTTCTATGTTGAGGAGGTACAGGTCAGATCCATCTCATGTGTTGCCATTTGAGTCTATCGAAGTGAGCCCAGATTTGACATTTGAAGAAGAACCAGTTGCTATCTTGGCACGTGATGTGAAAGAATTGAGGAACAAGGTAGTGCCATTGGTGAAGATTCTTTGGAAGAATCATGCAAAAGAAGAAGCAACTTGGGAAAGTGAGCAAACTATGCGAGAGCAATATCCTCTGTTGTTTCAGACTTGATATCAGGTAATTTCGAGGACGAAATTTTTTTTTTAGAGGGGGAGAATTGTAATATCCTCATTTATGCCCTAGAAGTTTTGCATATTGTTGTTGTTGTTATTGTTATATATTGGATTGAATATATGTGTTAAATTGTAAGAGAAAAGAAATTGAGAAGAGAAAGTATATGTATATGTATTTTGGGAAGAAATAGGGTTTAGAGACAAATTTATATGTTGTGTATATGTTAATATATATGACATATAAAGTGGTCAAAAGGCTTGGTCAATGCAAGAGAAGATATTTATTTGAGATTGGTAAATTACTTAATTGGGCACATATAAGACAAAAAGATAATTATGTGAATAAGGGCACTTTGGTAATTGCTTGGATAAAATCACATGATGGATATTTAAAGCAGGTTTGACTTGTGTTTTCTTCATCATTTCTTCTTCTTCTTCTTGTTGATGGCCGGCCCTCCATAGCCAAAGAGAAAGAAAGAGACAAGTGATGGTTTTGATGATTTCAAGCTTAAATTGAAGAAAGATTAAGTGTTCAAGTGTTGATTTAAGAAGTTTTTAACTAAGGTAAGATCTTTTCTCTAATTTCTTCAATTCTTTTGAAGTGGTATGATTAAGTTGCTTATGGTATGATTGTAAGTATTGATTTTGCTTGATAGATGAGAAGTTGGGTTGGTGTTGGTGATGGAAGAGTAAGATTGGTGTTTAGTGAAATTGTTTCTGTTTTAGGATTAGTAAAGGCTGTGACTTGTATGATTTTTAATTAATTTTAGAAAAATGTTCTTGAAGTGAATTTTTGATATGTTGTGCCTCTATGAGTCTAGAATGATTGAAAAATATGTTGATTCGATTTTGGAATGGTTATGAGTTTAGAAAGATTATTTTCATTAAACCTGTTCCAGCAAGTACCTTAACTGGGACAGCTATATTTCGGGATTTTTAATAAAATGTAGAAAAATCATATCCAATCGAATTTTGGATATGTTGTTGCTTAGTGAGTTTAGTATTTGAGAAAAATAATTTGGAATCACGTTGATTGAATTTGATTTATGGAATTCACAAAGTTCAGAACTGCTGCCAGGATGCAGGGCAATTGGGGCAGTCTGGTTAGGTGAACTATTTGACCAAGATTTTGTGTTCAGTTTGATCTGAAATTTTAAAGGGATGATTTTAAGATACAAAACTAAATTCTGTAAAAATTTTAGAATTTTTAGTTAAGTAGATTATTTTATACAATTTTTCAAAATAAGGATAAAATGGAGTTTAAAAACCAGAATGTACTATTTATGGTTAGGGTTTTAATTCTTTGTTCTTCTTGCATTGCTTTGGTTCTCCAAAGGTAGATTGGTCCTTAAACCTAACCCTAAACACTTTAAACACACTTGAATCAATGAATGTTATAATCAATTGTTCTTTGCCCTAATTGCATTGTTGAGATTGAACAATGTTATGTTGTGCATTGTGAATGGTAATGTGTTTCATGAGTAATGTGGAATGAAATGTTGATATTTATGAATGATGCTATGTGAAATATAATGTGATCATGGATGAGATATGTATATATATATACTTGAATAATGAGATGTTATATTGTGAAATGAAATGTGAAGCCATTGTTATTGGCTAAGATGATGTAATTGAAAGAAAGAAGGCATGTTTGCCTAAATGTGATGAGAATTGAGAATGGAAATGAATTGTTTGTTTAATATGTTATTCAGTTTCAGAGTTCTGGATTTGGGTGGCATGCCTAAGAAATGATGAAAGGTAACAGTCTTGCCGGGTTGAGGACCTCCTCATAGGTGTTGAGTTGATGGTCCAAGAGACTGGGTCTGTTACACTATGAGATATATGATTTGTAACAGTCTTGCCGGGTTGAGGATCTCCTCATATGTGTTGAGTTGATGATCCAAGAGACTGGGTCTGTTACACTATCCATGGATAGAGATACATGTATATACATTGCCTACGGGTGTGATTATTGTGACTATGAACCAAAGCAGTAACTCTGAACTCTGAATATCGTATTAAATACTTGTTGGGCCCATAGGTGTCAAGGTTATATGAATGTCCTAAATAATGTTATGAGTTTAATGAAATGAGATGTTGGTTATGGAGTATGATTGATTAATGTTGAATGTGAAAAGATGTTGAAATGTGGTATGCTCATATGACTATGATTTGTGAAATGCATAATTGTGTGGTTAACTTTATATTTATGATGTTGATCTTATCAATAACATATGTGGCATTGCATTTCATTAAAGCATACCGTTAGCATGTTTTATCTTACTAAGCCGTTGGCTTAGCGCGATAGTGTTTAATCGCGCAGGTAGTAGAGTGGATAGAGTTGAACCCGAGAGTTCATCAAGACCTAGCGAGAGTAGACCTTGAAGAATCCATTTTGGGAGCTTAAAGATCAGAGCAGACTTGCCAATCATGTATAAATTTTATGTGTTGTAAAACTTGAGTTTTGATGTATATGAATTTGTAAATATGTAAATATTTTATAACTTCCGCTGTGTAATATTTAAATATGGGGGTTGTCACAAAACCTTTATTTTTGTTGTACTAGAAGTGTAAATCCTTTTTGCAGGTTGTAGTTGAGGTTACAAGGGGGATTTATTGGGAGTGTACTGAGAATGATTTTGTTTGCATTGGTTTGTGTAAAATGTTTTTGAAAATAAGAAAAAAACCGGTTTTGTCGACACTTGGGACTCAATTTTTAGGCGAAACTATGGCAAAAATTTTGTAAAAATCGGAACTAAAATTTGACTAAGTAAAATTGGTAGCAACATTAGGTTAGTGTGGCGCCTCTACTCAGCTTACATATGTAGGTTGGGAAGGGGTGTTACATGAGTAGAGGTGCCACACTATCCTAATGTTGCTACCACATTTACTTAGTCAAATTTTAGTTCCGATTTTACAGAAATTTTGCCATAGTTTCGCCTAAAAATTTAATCCCAAGTGTCGACAAAACTGATTTTTTTTTCTAATTTTTGAAAACATTTTTACACAAACCAATGCAAACAAAATCATTCTCAGCACACTTCCAATAAATCCCCCTTATAACCTCAACTACAACCTGCAAAAAGGATATACACTTCTAGTACAAAATAAAGTAAAGGTTTATTATGAAATACAGCAGACAAAATATTTGTTCACTATACAACGGAAAGTAATAATATTTACAAATTCATATACATTAAAACTCAAGTTTTACAACACAAAATTTATACATGTTTGGCAGTTAGTCTTCGATCTTAAAGCCCCCTATTCACTCTTCAAAATCTAGGCTCGACTCGGCCTAGAGGAACTCTTTGGTTCTTCCCTGTCACCTGTGCGAAGAATCACATTCGCGCTAAGCCAACGGCTTAGTGGTACAAACTACAGTGCTATGATGCTTTAATGCCATGCTAATGTCACACAATCAAGATTCAAGATCAATTCATGAGAATAGTATATTTCACAATTTTACATTATTTAATAATTAATCAAAACCTTCATGATTCACATTGAAAACAAAGACAAGCATGGGCCCAAAATACACTAATATGTTATTCGAAGTTCAGAGTTACTGCTTTGGTCCATAATCATAATCATCAAGCCCGTAGGCGATATACACATATATATATATATATCTATCCATGGATAGGGTAACAGACCCAGTCTCTTGGACCTCTACTTGGCTAGACTCAAGGAGATCCTCAACCCGGCAAGACTGTTACCAAAACAAGTGTAACAGACCCAGTCTCTTGGACCTCAACCCGACTAATCTCGAGGAGATCCTCAATCCAGCAAGACTGTTACTATTATTCATATATTTCATAGGCATGCCGCCAAACCCAGAACTCTGAAATCTGAATAACATATTAAGCACACAAACATTTCATTCATCTCTTCATAATCTCTTTCTCAATTCATTTTATATTTCATAAGCAAATTAGACAACCATGTCTCAATCATCTCATATGATCTCAAATCACAATAAAGCAACTCTTCATAACATCATATCTTTCACATTTCATTTCATCATCACATCTTGCACATTTCACATTTCATTATATTTCAAATCACATTAATCAATTCATTATTCAAATGGATATAATCAATGGCATTAACACATATTTTACATGTTCATCACAACATTCACATTATAACCAAATATGTCTCAAGTCTCAATATCATATGAATGTATGCAATAATGTAGTTTGTACTTACCTTAAAACCAACTCACACCAATCTATACACCTACTCTTCCAAGAATCCTCAACACTTAGGTTAGGGCAATTCAACCTCTTCACAACCTAATCCAAAAGGAATATTAGCAAAATGACCATATGAATAGTAAATTCTGGTTTTAGACTCCACTTTATCCTTATTTTGAAAAATTGTATAAAATAATCTACTAGACTAAAAACTCTAAAATTTTTACAGAACTAAATTTTACATCTTAAAATCATTCCTTTAAAATTTCAGATCAAAATGAACACAAAATCTTGGTCAAATAGTTCACCCAACCAGACTGCCCCAATTGCCCTGCATCCTGGCAGCAGTTCTGAACTTTGTGAATTCCATAAATTAAATTCAATCAACTTGGTTCCAAATTATTTTTATCAAATACTAGACTCACTAAGAAACAACATATCCAAAATTCAATTGGATATCATTTTTCTACATTTTATTAAAAATCCCGAAATATAGCTGTCTCAGTTGAGGTACCTGCTGGAACAGGTCTAATAAAAATAATCTTTTCAAAATCATAACCATTCCAAAATCGAATCAACATATTTTTCAGTCATTCTAGACTCATAGAGGCACAACATATCAAAAATTCACTTCAAGAACATTTTTATATATTTAATTAAAAATCATACAAGTCACAGACTTTACTAATAGTAAAACAGAAAAACATTTCACTAAACACAACTCTTACTCTTCCATCACCAACACCAACCTAACTTCTTATCTTTAATTCCATTTCAACACATACAAACACACCACAAGCAATCCTAACCATATTATCAACAACACTTCATCAAACTCAAAAATAACTTCAAAAACAACAAGAGCAATCAAGAGAGAACTTACCAAAATAATGAAATTTCTTGAAATTCCAACTTATTTATTTGAAATCTTCCTTCAATTAGCTATTAAAATTCAAAAACCCTCACTTGCTCTCTTGTTTCCTTGAGGTCCGGCCACACAAAGAGAAAAGAAGAGAAAATGGAAAAATAAAAGAGACAAAGTCAACTTCTCATCTCTTTAAACCTCCACCAAGCAATTTAAAAAGAAATTTACGTAAATACCCTCTACTATATATATTAACTCCCTTTCATTTACTTACCCTTTAGTAATTTCACAAATAACACAATAAATATCTTCTTCCTTTGACCATTCATTTGACTTATGTATATGTTATATATATTTCCATATATACAACATATACACTCTCTTTTAAATTCTTTCCTCTTTCCAATTTCACCTATACATTTTAATTCAAATAAAACAACAATTATATTAAAACTTCTAGGCACATTTTGGAATATTACACTTTCACCATTTCCCACTTCAAACAAACTTAACTAAACACACCCAAAAACCATAATAAACTTGCAAAAACACCAAACAATACAAAACATACCTCAAACACAAATCATAATCATCACCACAAACCCTAAGCACAACCACAAAACTATCTCTTCCAACAAACTTACTCTTTCATTCAATTCAACCCCAAAACTCAAAATCAAATGAATCAAACACTCTTAAACACACCACAATCCAACACACTTCTAGTAACAACAATCATCCATCAAACTCAAACACAACTTCAAATAAAACAAAGGAAAACAAGAGAGAGCTTACCAACAATAATGAAACTTCTTGAATTTTCAACTTGGTTACTTGAATCACCTTTCAACTTTGAGCTTGGAACCCAAAACTCTCTTTTGCTCTCTTGTCTTGATGATGTCCGGCCAACAAAGAAAAATAAAAGAAAATGAAGACAACAAGTCAAACACTTATCTCTTTAAACCTCCACCAAGTCATTTTAATATTAAAATAATCCAAATTAATCTCTTCCATTCATAATTTCCTTATTAATTAATTCCATAAATCATAACATAAATATCTTCTTCCATTAACTTTCTTTGACTTTGGCTTGTGTATATGTTGTATATATTTTCATATACACAACATATACACTCTCTCTATAATTCTTTTCTCTTCCCAAAGGATCATATACATTCAATCCAATTACAACAATAATATCAAAACTTCTAGGGCATACTTTGGGATATTACAATTCTCCCCCTCTAAAAAGAAATTTCGTCCTCGAAATTACCTGATATTAAGTCTGAAACAATTGAGGATATTGATCTCACATTGCTTGCTCACTCTCCCAAGTTGCCTCTTCTCTATCATGATTCTTCCAAAGAACCTTCACTAGTGGCACTTCCTTATGTCTCAACTCTTTCACTTCATGTGCCAAAATAGCAACTGGTTCTTCTTCAAATGTCAGATCCGAAATCACCTCAATAGATTCAACTGGCAAGATATGAGATGGATTTGATCTGTACCTCCGCAACATAGAAGCATGGAATACATTATGAATTCTATCCAACTCAGGTGGCAAGGCAAGACGATAAGAAACTGGCCCAACTCTTTCTAAAACTTCATAGGGTCTAATGAAACGAGGACTCAGCTTCCCTCTTTGACCAAATCTGTAACACCCCTACATTCAATATGTGCACACTACAAACACCACAATGTAGTATACATGCACTAAACATAGAGATGCTACGGATTTTTTTAACATTTAAAAACATTTTAAACCATACCATAATTTTTCAATTGTATACATTATAGAAAGATAAGTAGTTAACTTGTAATACAAAACTAAATAGATATATATAGATACATTTAGTTGTTACGCAGCGGAATTTATCAAATATTTACATATATGAAAACATTTAATTTCATATTTACAAATATACACATATGTACATTAAAATCATTACTTTACAAAATATAAAAGAGTTATACATGATTGGCAAGTCTCCTCTGATCTTTAAGTTCCCAAAATCAACTCTTCACTGTCTACTCTCACTCGGTCTCGAAGAGCTCTCGGGTTCAACCCTATTACCTGCGCGATCAAACACTATCGCGCTAAGCCAACGGCTTAGTAAAATAATTCATGCTAATGTTATGCTTTAATGCAATGCAATGCCAATTCTCAATCCATATTATACATGTAACATCATATATGCAAAGCTAACAACATACCTTTACATTTCATAACTCAACATAAATAGACATATCATATTTCAACATCTTATCATATACCTCATTAGTATTCATTTAATCATTCATAATCAACACTAAACAAAGACAAGCATGGGCCCAAAACACACTAATATGCCATTCAATTTTCAGAGTTAATGTTTTGGTTTTATCATCACATTTATCAATATCATAAACCCAACTAGGCTTCAAGGATTAGGTTCAACCAAGCTTCAAGGGGAGCAAAGCATGCTAAGCATCAACCCAACTTGGCTTCAAGAACCAACCCAACCTAGCTTCAAGGGTGGTAACATCTCAATTAGGCTTCAAGGATTCAATCCAACCTAACTTCAAGAGATTGTTACACTTATTAGGCATGCCACCAACAACAAACTCTGAAAATAGAATAACACATTAGCCACACAAATCATTTATTATTTAATTATCATTTCCATTCTCAACTCTCATCATAGCCAATAACAATGGCCTCATATCACATATAAGTTACCATAGCCAATCACAATGGCATTATATTCCATCACATTATACATATAGCATTATTGATATAAACATAGCCAAACACATTACTCATCACATGAGTCACAATACATGAAATATCATATTGTTCACATAGTATCATATACATTGCCATTATCATCATATGCAACAATGCAATAATACAAGATTTGTACTTATTTTACTAACAATTCATACAACTCCTAACATTTCCTTGTCCAAGATTCTTTAACCTCTTAGATCAATGATCAATCACTATCTTCAAGAATTAAATCAAAAGTAATAGCATATACTTGTTTAAGGATACACAAGAGATAATCCAATTAGGAATTAATTAGGGCAAACCTCAACCCTGACACGTTCACCCACACGGGCGTGTTCATGGCCGTGCCCTAACTCCACAACACATAAACATTTACACGCTCAACAACATGGGCATGTTCCTGGGCGTGTAAATTCTCAAATCTTACAGTAGCTATGACACGCTCAATAACACGGGCGTGCTACTGGTCGTGTCAAACCTACTGCCTCCAACACAATTGACACGCCTAAAAACCCTGGACATGCTCATGGGCGTGTCCGGCCACAAATCAAGACTCCGATAAAAAACAACCATACACTCAACAACACACTTCTATACATTAACATCCTCTTCAAATAATCTTAACAAAACAAACTCAAAACTCATCTCAAACTTGCAACACACCCAAAACAAGCCAAAACACACATCAAACACCAAACACAAAATCATCTCAAAACCCTTACCACATATACAACATCATCTCTTCCAACCACTTACTCTTTTCTTCCATCCATACTCAAAATCCATCATCAACTCACTCAAACACTTCTCACATCTCAAAATCAACCAACACACTCTTAAAAATCTATCAAACTCAAATATCATTTCAAATAAGCACAAAAATCACAAGAGAACTTACCAAAGTTACAAAACTTCTTGAATCACCAACTTGATCACTTAATCTTTCTTCAATTTGAGCTTCACTCAACAAGATCTTCTCTTTGCCTCTTGCTTCCTTTGTCTAAGGAGGAGCCGGCCACAATGGAAAAGAAGAAGAAAATATGAAGAAGCAAAGTCAAATTTTGCTTTTAATCTCCACCAAGTGATCTTATCCAAGCAATTACCAAAATGCCCTCAATCATATAACTAACTTTTTGTCTCATATAAGCCCTTATATGTAATTACACACTCAACACAAATAAATATCTCTTCCATTGACTCTTCATTTGACCAATTTATATGTTATATATATCATCATATACACAACATATACCATTCTCTCTAAACCCTAATTCTTTTCCCCAAAACACATATACACAAGCATTCACTTTCCAAAATCTTTTCTCTTGCAATTTAACACATATATTCAATCCAATATATCACTACAACAACAATAACAACAACATCAACAACATAATCAAAACTTCTAGACCATATATGAGGATATTACAATTCTCCCCCTCTAAAAAGAAAATTTCGTCCTCGAAATTACCTGATATCAAAGCTGAAACAACTGAGGATATTGCTCTCGCATTGTTTGCTCACTTTCCCAAGTTGCTTCTTCCTTTCCATGATTTTTCCATAGAACCTTCACCAATGGCACTCTCTTGTTTCTCAATTCTTTCACATCACGTGCCAAGATAGCAACTGGTTCCTCTTCAAATGTCAAATCTGGACTCACTTCGATAGATTCAATTTGCAACACATGAGATGGATCCGATCTATACCTCCTCAACATAGAAACATGAAATACATTATGAATACGATCCAACTCAGGTGGCAAAGCAAGCCGATAAGCCACTGGCCCAACTCTTTCCAAAACTTCATAAGGTCCAATGAAACGAGGACTCAATTTCCCTTTCCGACCGAACCTCAAAATCTTCTTCCAAGGAGACACTTTCAGAAATACCTTATCTCCAACATCAAACTCTATATCTCTCCTTTTCAGATCTGCATAAGACTTCTGTCGGTCTGAAGCTGCTTTTAACCTGCCTCGAATCAACTTTACTTTTTCTTCAGTTTCTTGAATCAAATCAGGACCAATCAACTTATTATCTCCAAGCTCATTCCAACAAAGAGGTGTCCTACACCGTCTGCCATACAGTGCTTCAAACGGTGCCATACCAATGCTGGATTGGTGACTGTTGTTGTAAGCAAACTCCACAAGAGGTAAGAATCTATCCCAACTTCCAAAGAAATCGATGACACAACTTCTCAACATGTCCTCAATAATCTGTATCACCCTCTCTGACTGTCCATCCGTCTGTGGATGAAAAGCAGTACTGAAGTGTAATCGAGAACCCAAAGCACTATGCAAACTCTTCCAAAATCTGGAAGTAAACCTGGGATCTCGATCAGACACTAAAGAAGTTGGAACACCATGCAACTTCACAATCTCATGGATATACAGCTCAGCCAATCTCTCCAAAGAGTAATCCATCCGAACCGGAAGGAAATGAGCTGTCTTAGTCAATCTATCCACAATCACCCATATAGCATCATGCTTCTTTTGTGTCAATGGCAAACCAGACACAAAATCCATCGTCACTCTATCCCACTTCCATTCTGGTACTGATAATGGTTGAAGCAATCCAGTTGGAACTTGATGCTCTGCTTTAACCTTCTGACAGGTGAGACATTTCGACACAAAATCTGCAATATCTCTCTTCAAACCAATCCACCAGTAATGCTGTCTCAAATCATGATACATCTTTGTATTACCCGGATGCATAGCAAACACTGACTGATGTGCTTCTTCTAAAATGACTCTTTTCAAATCAGCATCATCGGGTACACACAATCGGTTCTTAAACCAGAGACTCCCATCACCTTTCACAACAAAATCTCTAGTCTTCCCATTCTTGCAATCTGAAATAATCTTCTGAATCTTCATATCAATCAACTGAGCCTCTTTGATCTGATCTAACAAAACTGGTTTCAAAAGCAACTGTGCCAACAATGCACCATCGTCACAAGCTACAAAACTGGCATGCAAAGCTCTCAACTCAACAAGCAACGAGAGCGAGTAAACAGTTAAACCAGCTAAAGACTTCCAACTCAAGGCATCAACAACAACATTTGCTTTACCTGGATGATAATCAATCAAACAGTCGTAGTCTTTAATCAATTCCAACCATCTCCTCTGTCGAAGATTGAGCTCTTTTTGAACACCCAAATATTTCAAACTTTTGTGATCAATGTAGATAAAACATTTCTCCCCAAACAGATAGTGTCGCCAAATCTTCAATGCAAACACAATGGCTGCTAGCTCCAAATCATGGGTCGGATAGTTAAGCTCATGCGGTTTCAACTGTCGAGATGCATAAGCTATAACTTTACCTTCCTGCATCAGCACACACCCCAAACCACTATGTGAAGCATCACTGTAAATCACATATGGTTTGCCTTCTACAGGTAAAGTAAGAACAGGTGCTTGAGTCAACATTTCTCTCAACTGCTCAAAGCTAGTCTGACACTGATCCGTCCACACAAATCTCACTCCCTTACGAAGCAATCTGGTGAGTGGAGTAGCTATCAAAGAAAACCCTTTCACAAACCGCCGGTAATAGCCTGCCAAACCCAGAAAACTTCTAACCTCTGTCACCGACTTGGGTGGACTCCAATTCAATATAGCTTCAACTTTGCTCGGATCAACTCTAATGCCTTCCGCTGAAACTATATGACCGAGAAAAGCGACTTGATCCAACCAGAACTCACACTTCGACAATTTGGCAAACAACTGCTTCTCCCTCAAAATCTGCAACACAATCCGCAGATGCTTGTCATGTTCCTCTTCATTCCGCGAATACACCAGAATGTCATCGATGAAGACCACTACAAACTGATCCAGATAGGGCCTGAACACCCTATTCATCAAATCCATAAATGCTGCAGGTGCATTCGTCAGGCCAAAAGGCATAGCTAGAAATTCATAATGCCCATACCTGGTTCGAAAGGCTGTCTTAGGAATATCTTCAGCTCTGACTCTCAGCTGATGGTACCCAGATCTCAAATCAATTTTAGAAAACACAGCTGCACCCTTCAATTGATCAAAGAGATCATCGATTCTAGGCAAAGGATATTTATTTTTAATAGTCACCTTGTTCAATTGCCTATAATCGATACACAACCTCATAGTACCATCTTTCTTTTTCACAAATAGCACAGGAGCTCCCCAAGGAGAAACACTGGGGCGAATAAAACCTTTATCCAACAACTCCTGCAATTGCACTTTCAACTCCCTCAATTCTGCTGGTGCCATTCTATAAGGGGTAATGGAGATAGGAGTGGTACCAGGCAACAATTCAATACCAAACTCCACCTCTCTCTCAGGAGGCAACCCTGGCAACTCCTCTGGAAACACATCTGGGAACTCTGCAACTGTGGGTATATCATCAATAGGAGAACCTCTTACTCTAGTATCTATCACATGAGCAAGATAGGCTTCACACCCCTTTCTAATCAATCTCCTAGCTGCAATAGCTGAAACAAACAAAGGTGCTAACTGTTCCTGCTCATTAGATACTTTCACATCTCTACCATCACTGGTTCTCAAGGTAACAACTTTCTTTTTACAATCTACCACAACTCCATGTCTAGATAGCCAGTCCATACCTAGAATCACATCATATTCCTTAAATGGCATCTCAATCAAGTCTCCAAGGAACTCCTCACCTTGCACCCTCACTGCACTATCTCGGTGCACCTTACTCACAACCACACTATGCCCTAACGGATTTGTCACCAATACATCAAATCCTAGGAACTCAGCATGCATATCAGATACAGGCAAAACAGATGCACTAATATAAGAATGTGTGGAACCCGGATCAATCAAAGCAAGGACTAAAGTATCAAATAAAGAAAAAGTACCAGCTATGACTGCCGATGCATCTGGCTGCCTCTGCATAACATACATAATCTGGGAAGATCCAACCTCCTCTGGTCTACTCTCCCTGGATGTAGCACCTCCTCTAGCACTGAACCCAGATCTGCCTCCCCGGCTGCTACCTCTGCCTGCTTGACCTCCCCTCACACTAGATCGAGAAGCTGCAGTATCAACTGACATCTGTTCTTGCCTCTTAGGACAATCTCTAACAAAGTGATCTGGTGATCCACATCTGAAACAAACCCCTGCTACACCAGTCTTCCAGCAAGGACCACCATGTGGCCTACCACAATGAATGCAGATGGGTGGAGTGGATCTTTGAGTCATAGGGGTCGGAGCACTTGCCACTGAAGCTGCAGGTCTAAATCTCTGCCTCTGTAACTGCACTGACCTACCGGCTGACCTCTGACTCCTACTAACTCTAGGAACAAAGCTTCCTTTACCTCTCTTAACAGAAGAAGACCCTGCCTCAAACTGGGGCCTTCTCACTCTGACCTCTTCCTCTGAAGCAGCTGCAATAACTTGAGCTCGCTCTACACTTCGAGCTGCTGCCACTAGCTGGGAGAAATTGTGATATCTAGATCCAGCCACTAAGCACATGATAGAGGGCCTCAATCCTTCCTGAAACCTCCGGCATCTATCTATCTCATCAGCTATAATGCCACCAGCATAATGGCTCAATCTAATAAACTCAACCTCATATTCAGTTACAGTCTTGCTATCTTGCTTCAAGCTTAAGAACTCCATCTTCTTCATGTCTTTGTACTCCCTAGGAGTATACTTCAACTCAAACTCTCTCAGAAAATCCGCATATGACAAGGTTGGTGGATCATCCATAGAATGGGGCACTGTCCTCCACCAGTCATATGCATCCTTCTGTAGCAAAGATCTTGCATAATCAAACTTTTCCTTCGAGGTGGCTTGCAACTGAATAAAGATCCTCTGTACTTTATCAAGCCACTGTTCTGCTACAGCTGGATCAGTAGTACCAAGGAAATCCTCCGCTCCATACTTCCTTAGTTTGTCATAGTGCCTCACTGGTACCATAGGCTGAGGGGGTGGTGGCACTGGTTGCACTGGTGCTTGCCTCAAAGCTTCTACCACATGTCTAACCCAAGCTGGCGGAACCTCCTCCCCAGCTGGTGTAATATCCTCATTTATGCCCTAGAAGTTTTGCATATTGTTGTTGTTGTTATTGTTGTTGTTATTGTTATATATTGGATTGAATGTATATGATGGGATAAGAAAAGAAATTGGGAGGAGAATGCTTGTGTATATGTGTATTGAGAAAGATTTAGGGTTTAGAGAGAATGGTATATGTTGTGTATATGATGATATATATAACATATAAATTGGTCAAATGAAGAGTCAAAGTGTTGGTTAAGTGGAAGAAGATATTTTTGTGTTAAGTGTGTAATTACATATAAGGGCTTAGATAAGACAAAAAGTTAGTAATATGATTGAGGGCATTTTGGTATTTGCTTGGATAAGAATACTTGGTGGAGATTAAAAGCAAAAATTGACTTTGTGTCTTCATCATTTTCTTCTTTCTTCATGAAGTGGCCGGCTCTCCATTAACAAAAGGGAAAGATAAGTGTTCTTGATGCTAGAAGTGAATTGAAGAAGCAATCCAAGGTTTTGACAAAGGATTGGTGGAATTTCTTCTTCTAAAGTAAGTATTCTCTTGTTTTCTTTGTTTATTTGGAAGTTTTGTTGGAAGTGAATAAGGGTTTGGTGATTTTGTGATTTGGTGGGTTTGAGATGTGTTGTGTTGTGTTTTCAAGTGTTTAATTGATTTTAAGTTATGAGTTTAATTAGAGGTTGTTGTTGGAAATGGTGGAGATGTTGATTTGGAAGGATGGAGAAGAGTGTTGATTTTAGGGTTTTGAGATGATATGTGTTTAATTGTTATATTATTGTGTTGTGAAGTAATTCTTGTGATGAAAATGTGTTAGAACATTGATTTTGTTCACTTGAAACATGTTATATGATGAATATTGTGTTTGAGTGAAATTGAGAAAGTGTTGGTTTTAGTTAAGGTTGTGTTGATGGGTGACACGGCCATATGCATTGGAGAGACACGGGCGTGTCCATCAAAGGTGATGGGCGTGTCAATTGTTTGAATTGGCTACTGCCTCTTTTGTTGTTAGTGACACGGGCGTGTTCCATCAAGTGGTTGGGCGTGTCAATTGTTTGAATTGGCTACTGCCTCTTTTGTTGTTAGTGACACGGGCGTGTTCCATCAAGTGGTTGGGCGTGTCCTACAAATGAATTACATATTGCTTTTTACTTTGTTTCTTTTTACATTGTTTTGATTCTTTAAAGGTTCCATTGTTTCTAAACTTACATATGAACATTATAAACATGTTTCAAACACAAGAATGATCTAATCAAATGAATGTGGAAGATCATAAAGCTATGAATCATATCAATTGTGTTTTGCCCTAATTGCATTATTGAGATTTAGCAATGTTGTTATGCACTTTGAATGGTAATGTGTTTCATGAGTAATGTATATTGAAATGTTGTATCAAAGATGAAATGATAATTCAAATAAGACATGATATGAGACAAAGCCATTGTTATTGGCTAATGTGATTCAATGGAAATAAATGAGGCATGTTTGCCTAAATGATAATGAGAATTGAGAATGAAATCTAAATGAATTGTGTGGCTAATGTGTTATTCCATTTTCAGAGTTTGTTGTTGGTGGCATGCCTAATAAGTGTAACAATCTCTTGAAGTTAGGTTGGATTGGATCCTTGAAGCCTAATAGAGATGTTACCACCCTTGAAGCTAGGTTGGATTAGTTCTTGAAGCCAAGTTGGGTAGAAGCTTAGCATGCTTTGCTCCCCTTGAAGCTTGGTTGAACTTGATCCTTGAAGCCTAGTTGGGTATATGATAATGATAAATGTGATATTTAAACCAAAGCATTAACTCTGAAAATTGAATGGCATATTAGTGTGTTTTGGGCCATGTGTGTGTTTGTTTAGATGTAATTGTTGAATGGTGAAATGTTTGAATAATGAGACCATGCTTGTCTTTGTTTAGTGTTGATTATGAATGATTAAATGGATACAAATGAAGTATATGGAAAGATATTGAAATGTGATTTTGTAATGTGAAAGTATGTGGTTAGTTTTGTATATATGATGTTACATGTATAATATGGATTGAGAAATGACATTGCATTGCACTAAGTCATATCATTTGCATGATTATCTTACTAAGCCGTTGGCTTAGCGCGATAGTGTTTAATCGCGCAGGTAATAGAGTTGATAGAGTTGAACCTGAGAGCTCTACGAGACCGAGTGAGAGTAGACCTTGAAGATTTGATTTTTGGGAGCTTAAAGATCAGAGCAAACTTGCCAATCATGTATACTTCTTTATATTTTGTAAAGATATGTTTAATATGTAAATATGCACATATTTTATAACTTCCGCTGTGTAATACCTAAATGTATTTATATATCTATTTTGTTTATATTACCAATTGATTACTTACTATCTATAATGTATATTGATAAAGATGATAACATCATTTAAAGTGTTTTAAATGTTAAGAAAACCGTAGCATCCCTATATTTGGTGCACTTATGCTACATAGTTGTGGTTGTAGTGTGTGTGCATTGGATATGGGGGTGTTACAATTGTTTTGGTATCAGAGCCTAGGTTTGAGATTCTCAACCTAGGTAAAATGTAATAAAAAATAAAAAAATAAAATAAAAATAAAATATTTTGATTTTAAAAAGTGGTTTTTGAATAAAAATACATATTTGGGATTGGCAATCTCTGATCTTTAATAAAGTGTGTCCTTTTGTGTTTGCAGTGTTAGGTGTTGATGGATCCTCATTTGAGACAGTCAGTTGAGGGTAGTGAGGAGAGCGTTGCTCCTGATGATGGAGCTAGGGTTGATAGTGTTGAGGAGGCACCTGCTTCGGTGTCGGGTAGACCAGTAGGTGATGAGGTTCCGCCAGCTTGGTTTAGGCATATGATGGAAGCTATGAGACAAGCACCTGTGCAACCACAGCCATCACCCCCTCAGCCTTCAGTATCAGTGAGGCACTATGATAAGCTAAGGAAATATGGAGCAGAGGATTTCTTTGGTACAGTTGATCCAGCTGTGGCAGAACAGTGGCTTGATAGAGTTCAGAGGGTATTTGTTCAGTTGCAAGCCACCCCTGAGGAAAAGTTTGACTATGCAAGATCTTTGCTACAAAAGGATGCATATAGTTGGTGGAAAACAGTGCCCCATTCTATGGATGATCCACCAACTTTGTCATATACTGACTTTTTGAGAGAATTTGAATTGAAGTATACTCCAAGGGAGTATAAAGATGGGAAGAAAAGAGAGTTTTTAGATTTGAGGCAGAATCACCGGACCGTGACAGAGTATGAGGTTGAATTTATCCGGTTGAGTGAGTATGCTGGGGGAATTATAGTTGATGAGATTGATAGATGCAGGAGATTCGAGGAGGGATTGCGGCCTTCTCTTATGTGTCATGTGGCTGGTTCAAGATATACTGATTTTTCCCAGCTTGTGGCAGCAGCTCGCAGTGTGGAGAGAGCTCAAGTTATTGCAGCTGCTTCAGAGGAAGAGACTAGAGTTAGGAGGCCCCAGTTCGAGGCAGGGTCTTCTTCTGCGAAGAGAGGAAAGGGGAGTTTTATTCCTCGGGTTGGTAGGAGTCAGAGGCCTACTGGTAGGTCAGTGCAGTCTCAGAGGCAGAGATTTAGACCTGCAGCTTCAGTGGCTAGTGCTCCAACTCCAATGACTCAGAGATCTACTTACCCCATCTGCATTCATTGTGGGAGGCCACATGGTGGTCCTTGTTGGAAAGCAGGGGTAGCGGGAGTTTGTTTCAGGTGTGGGTCACCTGATCACTTTGTGAGAGATTGCCCTGAGAGGCAAGAGCAGGTGTCAGTTGATACTGCAGCTTCTCGGCCCAGTGTGAGGGGAGGTCGAGGAAGCAGGGGCTTTGGCAGAGGAGGCAGAGTTGGGTTCAGTTCCAGAGGAGGTTCTGCATCCAGAGAGAATAGACCAGAGGAGGTGGGAACTTCTCAGAGGATTTATGTGATGCAGAGGCAGCCTGATGCATCGGCAGTCATAGCTGGTACTTTTTCTTTATTTGATACTCCAGTACTTGCTTTGATTGATCCGGGTTCCATCCATTCTTATATTAGTGCATCTACTTTGCCTGTTTTTGATGTGCATGCTGAGTCCCTAGGATTTGATGTGTTAGTGACAAATCCGTTAGGGCATAGTGTGGTTGTGAGTAAGGTGCACCGAGATAGTGCAGTAAGGGTGCAAGGTGAGGAGTTCCTTGGAGACTTGATTGAGATGCCATTTAAGGAATATGATGTGATCTTAGGAATGGATTGGCTATCTCGGCATGGAGCTGTGGTGGATTGTAAAAAGAAAATTGTTTCTTTAAGGACTGTTGATGGTAGAGAAGTGTTAGTATCTAATGAGCAGGAACAGCTAGCCTCCCTATTTGTTTCAGCTGTTGCAGCTAGGAGATTGATTAGGAAGGGGTGTGAAGCCTATCTTGCTCATGTGGTGGATACTAGAGTGAAGGGTTCTCCCATTGATAGCATTGCCACAGTTGCTGAGTTTCCGGATGTTTTTCCAGATGAGTTGCCAGGATTGCCTCCTGAGAGAGAGGTGGAGTTCGGTATCGAATTGTTGCCTGGTACCACTCCTATCTCGATTACTCCTTACAGAATGGCACCAGCAGAATTAAGGGAGTTGAAAGTACAATTACAGGAGTTATTGGACAAAGGATTTATTCGCCCCAGTGTTTCTCCTTGGGGAGCTCCTGTGCTATTTGTGAAGAAGAAAGATGGTACCATGAGGTTGTGTATCGATTATAGGCAATTGAATAAGGTGACTATTAAAAATAAATATCCTTTGCCTAGAATTGATGATCTCTTTGATCAGTTGAAGGGTGCAGCTGTGTTTTCTAAAATTGATCTGAGATCTGGGTACCATCAGCTAAGAGTCAGAGCTGAGGATGTTCCGAAGATAGCTTTTCGGACCAGGTATGGGCATTATGAGTTTTTAGTTATGCCTTTTGGTGTGACGAATGCACCTGCAGCTTTTATGGATTTGATGAATAGGGTGTTTAGGCCCTATTTGGATCAGTTTGTAGTGGTCTTCATCGATGACATTCTGGTGTATTCGCGGAATGAAGAGGAACATGATAAGCATCTGCGGATTGTGTTGCAGATTTTGAGAGAGAAGCAGTTGTTTGCCAAGTTGTCGAAGTGTGAGTTCTGGTTGGATCAAGTAGCTTTTCTCGGACATATAGTTTCAGCAGAAGGCATTAGAGTTGATCCGAGCAAAGTTGAAGCCATTTTGAATTGGAGTCCACCCAAGTCAGTGTCAGAGGTTAGAAGTTTTCTGGGTTTGGCAGGCTATTACCGGAGGTTTGTGAAAGAGTTTTCTTTGATAGCTACTCCACTCTCCAGATTGCTTCGTAAGGGAGTGAGATTTGTGTGGACTGATCAGTGTCAGGCTAGCTTTGAGCAGTTGAGAGAAATGTTAACTCAAGCGCCTGTTCTTACTTTACCTATAGAAGGCAAACCATATGTGATTTTCAGTGATGCGTCACATAGTGGTTTGGGGTGTGTTCTTATGCAGGAAGGTAAAGTTATAGCTTATGCATCTCGTCAGTTGAAACCGCATGAGCTTAACTATCCTACCCATGATTTGGAGTTGGCAGCTATTGTGTTTGCATTGAAGATTTGGCGCCATTATCTATTTGGGGAGAAATGTTTTATTTACACTGATCACAAAAGCTTGAAGTATTTGGGTGTCCAGAAAGAACTTAATCTTCGACAGAGGAGATGGTTGGAATTGATTAAAGACTACGACTGTTTGATTGATTATCATCCAGGTAAAGCAAATGTTGTTGCTGATGCCTTGAGTCGGAAGTCTTTAGCAGGTTTGACAGTTTACTCGCTCTCGTTGCTTGTTGAGTTGAGAGCATTGTGTGCCAGTATTGTATCTTGTGATGATGGTGCATTATTGGCACAGTTGCATTTGAAACCGGTTTTGTTAGATCAGATCAAAGAAGCTCAGTTGGCTGATAAGAAGATACAGAAGATTGTTTCAGATTGTCAGAGTGGAAAAGGTAGAGATTTTATTGTGAAGAGTGATGGGAGTCTTTGGTTCAAGAGTAGATTGTGTGTACCCGATGATGCTGATTTAAAAAGGGTTATTTTGGAAGAAGCTCATCAGTCGATGTTTGCTATGCATCCGGGTAATACCAAGATGTATCATGATTTAAGACAACATTAGTGGTGGATTGGGTTGAAGAGAGACATTGCTGGGTTTGTATCGAAATGTCTCACTTGTTAGAAGGTTAAAGCAGAGCATCAAGTTCCAACCGGGTTGCTTCAGCCATTGTCAGTGCCTGAATGGAAGTGGAAAAGAGTGACAATGGACTTTGTGTCTGGATTGCCATTGACACAAAGGAAACATGATGCCATATGGGTGATTGTGGATAGATTAACTAAGACAGCTCATTTCCTTCCGGTTCGGATGGATTACTCTTTGGAGAGGTTAGCTGAGCTGTATATCCATGAGATTGTGAAACTGCATGGTGTTCCAACTTCTTTAGTGTCTGATCGAGATCCCAGGTTTACTTCAAGATTTTGGAAGAGTTTACATGGTGCTTTGGGTTCTCGACTGCACTTCAGTACTGCTTTTCATCCACAGACAGATGGGCAGTCAGAGAGGGTGATACAGATTATTGAAGACATGTTAAGGAGCTGTGTCATCAATTTCTCTGGAAGTTGGGACAGATTTCTACCGCTTGTGGAGTTTGCTTACAACAACAGTCACCAATCCAGCATTGGTATGGCACCATTTGAAGCATTGTATGGTAGACGGTGCAGGACACCTCTTTGTTGGAGTGAACTTGGTGAAGGTAAAATTATTGGCCCTGATTTGATTCAAGAAACGGAAGAGAAAGTAAAGTTGATTCGAGGCAGATTAAAAGCAGCTTCAGACCGACAGAAGTCTTATGCAGATCTGAAAAGGAGAGACATAGAGTTTAATGTTGGAGATAAGGTATTTTTGAAAGTATCTCCTTGGAAGAAGATTTTGAGGTTCGGTCGGAAAGGGAAATTGAGTCCTCGATTCATTGGGCCGTATGAAGTGTTAGAAAGAGTTGGGCCAGTGGTCGGATCCATCTCATGTGTTGCCATTTGAATCTATTGAAATGAGCCCAGACTTGACTTTTGAAGAGGAACCAGTTGCTATCTTGGCACGAGAAGTGAAAGAGTTGAGGAACAAGAGTGTACCATTGGTGAAAGTGCTATGGAAGAATCATGGAAAAGAAGAAGCAACTTGGGAAAGTGAGCAATTTATGCAAGAGCAGTATCCGCAGTTGTTTCAGCTTTGATATCAGGTAATTTCGAGGACGAAATTTTCTTTTTAGAGGGGGAGAATTGTAATATCCTCATTTATGCCCTAGAAGTTTTGCATATTGTTGTTGTTGTTATTGTTGTTGTTATTGTTATATATTGGATTGAATGTATATGATGGGATAAGAAAAGAAATTGGGAGGAGAATGCTTGTGTATATGTGTATTGAGAAAGATTTAGGGTTTAGAGAGAATGGTATATGTTGTGTATATGATGATATATATAACATATAAATTGGTCAAATGAAGAGTCAAAGTGTTGGTTAAGTGGAAGAAGATATTTTTGTGTTAAGTGTGTAATTACATATAAGGGCTTAGATAAGACAAAAAGTTAGTAATATGATTGAGGGCATTTTGGTATTTGCTTGGATAAGAATACTTGGTGGAGATTAAAAGCAAAAATTGACTTTGTGTCTTCATCATTTTCTTCTTTCTTCATGAAGTGGCCGGCTCTCCATTAACAAAAGGGAAAGATAAGTGTTCTTGATGCTAGAAGTGAATTGAAGAAGCAATCCAAGGTTTTGACAAAGGATTGGTGGAATTTCTTCTTCTAAAGTAAGTATTCTCTTGTTTTCTTTGTTTATTTGGAAGTTTTGTTGGAAGTGAATAAGGGTTTGGTGATTTTGTGATTTGGTGGGTTTGAGATGTGTTGTGTTGTGTTTTCAAGTGTTTAATTGATTTTAAGTTATGAGTTTAATTAGAGGTTGTTGTTGGAAATGGTGGAGATGTTGATTTGGAAGGATGGAGAAGAGTGTTGATTTTAGGGTTTTGAGATGATATGTGTTTAATTGTTATATTATTGTGTTGTGAAGTAATTCTTGTGATGAAAATGTGTTAGAACATTGATTTTGTTTACTTGAAACATGTTATATGATGAATATTGTGTTTGAGTGAAATTGAGAAAGTGTTGGTTTTAGTTAAGGTTGTGTTGATGGGTGACACGGCCATATGCATTGGAGAGACACGGGCGTGTCCATCAAAGGTGATGGGCATGTCAATTGTTTGAATTGGCTACTGCCTCTTTTGTTGTTAGTGACACGGGCGTGTTCCATCAAGTGGTTGGGCGTGTCAATTGTTTGAATTGGCTACTGCCTCTTTTGTTGTTAGTGACACGGGCGTGTTCCATCAAGTGGTTGGGCGTGTCCTACAAATGAATTACATATTGCTTTTTACTTTGTTTCTTTTTACATTGTTTTGATTCTTTAAAGGTTCCATTATTTCTAAACTTACATATGAACATTATAAACATGTTTCAAACACAAGAATGATCTAATCAAATGAATGTGGAAGATCATAAAGCTATGAATCATATCAATTGTGTTTTGCCCTAATTGCATTATTGAGATTTAGCAATGTTGTTATGCACTTTGAATGGTAATGTGTTTCATGAGTAATGTATATTGAAATGTTGTATCAAAGATGAAATGATAATTCAAATAAGACATGATATGAGACAAAGCCATTGTTATTGGCTAATGTGATTCAATGGAAATAAATGAGGCATGTTTGCCTAAATGATAATGAGAATTGAGAATGAAATCTAAATGAATTGTGTGGCTAATGTGTTATTCCATTTTCAGAGTTTGTTGTTGGTGGCATGCCTAATAAGTGTAACAATCTCTTGAAGTTAGGTTGGATTGGATCCTTGAAGCCTAATAGAGATGTTACCACCCTTGAAGCTAGGTTGGATTAGTTCTTGAAGCCAAGTTGGGTAGAAGCTTAGCATGCTTTGCTCCCCTTGAAGCTTGGTTGAACTTGATCCTTGAAGCCTAGTTGGGTATATGATAATGATAAATGTGATATTTAAACCAAAGCATTAACTCTGAAAATTGAATGGCATATTAGTGTGTTTTGGGCCCATGTGTGTGTTTGTTTAGATGTAATTGTTGAATGGTGAAATGTTTGAATAATGAGACCATGCTTGTCTTTGTTTAGTGTTGATTATGAATGATTAAATGGATACAAATGAAGTATATGGAAAGATATTGAAATGTGATTTTGTAATGTGAAAGTATGTGGTTAGTTTTGTATATATGATGTTACATGTATAATATGGATTGAGAAATGACATTGCATTGCACTAAGTCATATCATTTGCATGATTATCTTACTAAGCCGTTGGCTTAGCGCGATAGTGTTTAATCGCGCAGGTAATAGAGTTGATAGAGTTGAACCTGAGAGCTCTACGAGACCGAGTGAGAGTAGACCTTGAAGATTTGATTTTTGGGAGCTTAAAGATCAAAGCAAACTTGCCAATCATGTATACTTCTTTATATTTTGTAAAGATATGTTTAATATGTAAATATGCACATATTTTATAACTTCCGCTGTGTAATACCTAAATGTATTTATATATCTATTTTGTTTATATTACCAATTGATTACTTACTATCTATAATGTATATTGATAAAGATGATAACATCATTTAAAGTGTTTTAAATGTTAAGAAAACCGTAGCATCCCTATATTTGGTGCACTTATGCTACATAGTTGTGGTTGTAGTGTGTGTGCATTGGATATGGGGGTGTTACAGCTGGTCTCCCCGACACCAAAGCAGGTGCCTCCCCAGCACTAACAACCCTAACTCCATCATTAGGGACAATACTCTCAGCACTACCTTCAACTGACTGGCATGAGTGAGAATCCATCACAACCTAACACTGCAAACACAGTAGAATACTTCTTATTAAAGATCAGAGATTGCCAATCCCAAACATATATGTTATTCAAAAACCACTTTTTTTAAAATCAAAATAGTCTTTTTCTTACATTTTACCTAGGTTGAGAATCTCAAACCTAGGCTCTGATACCAAAACAATTGTAACACCCCTACATTCAATACATGCACACTACAAACACCACAATGTAGTATACATGCACTAAACATAGAGATGCTACGGATTTTTTTAACATTTAAAAACATTTTAAACCATACCATAATTTTTCAATTGTATACATTATAGAAAGATAAGTAGTTAACTTGTAATACAAAACTAAATAGATATATATAGATACATTTAGTTGTTACGCAGCGGAATTTATCAAATATTTACATATATGAAAACATTTAATTTCATATTTACAAATATACACATATGTACATTAAAATCATTACTTTACAAAATATAAAAGAGTTATACATGATTGGCAAGTCTCCTCTGATCTTTAAGTTCCCAAAATCAACTCTTCACTGTCTACTCTCACTCGGTCTCGAAGAGCTCTCGGGTTCAACCCTATTACCTGCGCGATCAAACACTATCGTGCTAAGCCAACGGCTTAGTAAAATAATTCATGCTAATGTTATGCTTTAATGCAATGCAATGCCAATTCTCAATCCATATTATACATGTAACATCATATATGCAAAGCTAACAACATACCTTTACATTTCATAACTCAACATAAATAGACATATCATATTTCAACTTCTTATCATATACCTCATTAGTATTCATTTAATCATTCATAATCAACACTAAACAAAGACAAGCATGGGCCCAAAACACACTAATATGCCATTCAATTTTCAGAGTTAATGTTTTGGTTTTATCATCACATTTATCAATATCATAAACCCAACTAGGCTTCAAGGATTAGGTTCAACCAAGCTTCAAGGGGAGCAAAGCATGCTAAGCATCAACCCAACTTGGCTTCAAGAACCAACCCAACCTAGCTTCAAGGGTGGTAACATCTCAATTAGGCTTCAAGGATTCAATCCAACCTAACTTCAAGAGATTGTTACACTTATTAGGCATGCCACCAACAACAAACTCTGAAAATGGAATAACACATTAGCCACACAAATCATTTATTATTTAATTATCATTTCCATTCTCAACTCTCATCATAGCCAATAACAATGTCCTCATATCACATATAAGTTACCATAGCCAATCACAATGGCATTATATTCCATCACATTATACATATAGCATTATTGATATAAACATAACCAAACACATTACTCATCACATGAGTCACAATACATGAAATAGCACATTGTTCACATAGTATCATATACATTGCCATTATCATCATATGCAACAATGCAATAATACAAGATTTGTACTTATTTTACTAACAATTCATACAACTCCTAACATTTCCTTGTCCAAGATTCTTTAACCTCTTAGATCAATGATCAATCACTATCTTCAAGAATTAAATCAAAAGTAATAGCATATACTTGTTTAAGGATACACAAGAGATATTAGGAATTAATTAGGGCAAACCTCAACCCTGACACGTTCACCCACACGGGCGTGTTCATGGCCGTGCCCTAACTCCACAACACAGAAACATTTACACGCTCAACAACATGGGCGTGTTCCTGGGCGTGTAAATTCTCAAATCTTACAGTAGCTATGACACGCTCAATAACACGGGCGTGCTACTGGTCGTGTCAAACCTACTGCCTCCAACACAATTGACACGCCTAAAAACCCTGGACGTGCTCATGGGCGTGTCCGGCCACAAATCAAGACTCCGATAAAAAACAACCATACACTCAACAACACACTTCTATACATTAACATCCTCTTCAAATAATCTTAACAAAACAAACTCAAAACTCATCTCAAACTTGCAACACACCCAAAACAAGCCAAAACACACATCAAACACCAAACACAAAATCATCTCAAAACCCTTACCACATATACAACATCATCTCTTCCAACCACTTACTCTTTTCTTCCATCCATACTCAAAATCCATCATCAACTCACTCAAACACTTCTCACATCTCAAAATCAACCAACACACTCTTAAAAATCTATCAAACTCAAATATCATTTCAAATAAGCACAAAAATCACAAGAGAACTTACCAAAGTTACAAAACTTCTTGAATCACCAACTTGATCACTTAATCTTTCTTCAATTTGAGCTTCACTCAACAAGATCTTCTCTTTGCCTCTTGCTTCCTTTGTCTAAGGAGGAGCCGGCCACAATGGAAAAGAAGAAGAAAATATGAAGAAGCAAAGTCAAATTTTGCTTTTAATCTCCACCAAGTGATCTTATCCAAGCAATTACCAAAATGCCCTCAATCATATAACTAACTTTTTGTCTCATATAAGCCCTTATATGTAATTACACACTCAACACAAATAAATATCTCTTCCATTGACTCTTCATTTGACCAATTTATATGTTATATATATCATCATATACACAACATATACCATTCTCTCTAAACCCTAATTCTTTTCCCCAAAACACATATACACAAGCATTCACTTTCCAAAATCTTTTCTCTTGCAATTTAACACATATATTCAATCCAATATATCACTACAACAACAATAACAACAACATCAACAACATAATCAAAACTTCTAGACCATATATGAGGATATTACAAAATCTCAATATTTTTTTCCTAGGAGACACTTTCAAAAAGACTTTATCTCCCACATCAAACTCTATATCTCTTCTTTTCAAATCTGAATAAGATTTCTGCCGATCTGAAGCTGCTTTCAACCGATCACGAATTATCTTCACTTTCTCTTCAGTTTCTTTAACCAAATCAGGACCAATTAGCTTGCCCTCTCCAATTTCATTCCAGCATAAAAGGTGTTCTACATCTTCTACCATACAATGCCTCAAATGGTGCCATACCAATACTAGATTGATGACTGTTGTTGTAAGCAAATTCCACAAGTGGTAAAAATCTGTCCCAACTTCCAGAAAAATCAATGACACAACTTCTTAACATATCCTCAATAATCTGTATCACTCTCTCTGACTGCCCATCTGTCTGTGGATGAAATTCAGTGCTAAAGTGCAATCAAGAACCCAAAGCCCCATGTAAACTCTTCCAAAACCTCGAAGTAAACCGGGGATCTCGATCAGACACTAAAGAAATTGGGACTCCATGCAACTTTACTATTTCACATATATACAGCTCAGCCAACTTATCAAGAGAATAGTCCATCCAAATTGGAAGAAAATGAGCTGTCTTAGTCAATCGATCAACAATCACCCAAATAGCATAATGCCTCTTCTGAGTCAATGGCAATCCAGACACAAAATCCATTGTCACTCTCTCCCATTTCCATTCAGGCACTGTTAAAGGTTGAAGTAACCCTGTTGGAACTTGATGCTCAGCTTTTACCCTCTGACACATGAGACACTTGGATACAAACTCCGCTATGTCTCTCTTCATACCAGACCATCAGTAGTGCTGTTTCAAATCATGGTGCATCTTTGTACTACCCGGATGCATAGCAAAAACCGATTGGTGTGCTTCCTCTAAAATAATCTTTCTCAAGCTATCATCATTAGGAACATACAACCTATCCTTGAACCAAAGGCTACCATCACTTTTTATATAGAAATTTTGGCTCTCCCCATTATGGCAATCTGATACAATCTTCTAAATTTTCCCATCAGCCAATTGAGCCTCCTTAATCTGATCCAGCAATACTGGTCTTAACTGCAACTGAGCCAATAATGCACCATCATCACATACTTCAAAATTAGCATGCAACGCTCTCAACTCAATAAGCAACGAGAGCGAATAAACAGCCAAACCTGCCAAAGACTTTCGACTCAAGGCATCAACAACTACATTCGCCTTACCAGGATGATAATCAATCAAACAGTCGTAGTCTTTAATCAGTTCTAACCATCACCTTTGCCGAAGATTCAGCTCCTTCTGAACACGCAAATATTTCAGACTTTTGTGATCCGTAAAAATAAAACATTTCTCCCCATACAAATAGTGTCGCCAAATCTTCAATGCAAACACTATAGCTGCCAACTCCAAATCATGAGTTGGATAATTAAGCTCGTGCGGCTTCAACTGCCGAGAAGCATAAGCTATGACTTTACCCTCTTGCATCAAAACACATCCTAAACCATTATGTGAAGCATCACTATAAATAACATATGGTTTATCTTCCACGGGTAAATTAAGAATAGGTGCTTGAGTCAACATTTCTTTCAACTGCTCAAAGCTAGCTTGACACTAATCCGTCCACACAAATCTAACTCCTTTCCGAAGCAATATGGTGAGTGGAGTAGCTATCAAAGAGAAACCTTTCATAAACCGTCGATAATAGCCTGCCAAACCCAGAAAACTTCTAACTTCAGTCACTGACTTTGGTGGACTCCAAATCAAAATGGCTTCAACTTTACTTGGATCGACTCTTATACCATCTGTTGAAACTATATGACCCAGAAAAGTAACTTGGTCAAGCCTAAACTCACACTTCGACAGCTTAGCATACAACTGCTTCTCTCTCAGGATCTGTAATACAATCCGCAAATGCTTGTCATGCTCTTCTACATTACGCGAATACACCAAAATATCATCGATGAAGACCACCACAAACTGATCCAAATAGGGCCTAAACACCCTATTCATCAAATCCATAAAAGCTGTAGGTGCAGTTACAGGAGTTGTTGGATAAAGGGTTTATTCGCCCCAGTGTTTCTCCTTGGGGAGCTCCTGTGTTGTTTGTGAAGAAGAAGGATGGTACTATGAGGTTATGCATTGATAGCTCTGATACCAAAATAATTGTAACACCCCTATACCCCGTATACGTACACAGCATGCTAATACGATCGTAATATACGTATACTGAATATAGGTATGCCACGGTTTATTTAAACATACAAATAATCCCTTCTCAATAATATGAATACATTTAAAACATTTAAAGAAAATTTTAAAAAGAAAAACAATAGATAAAATGTTTATTCAAAACGCAGCGGAACAATATACAAATATTTACAAATACATATATATCAAAAATTAAGTTTTACAAAATATAAAATATATACATGTTTGGCAGTATGTCTTTGATCTTTAAGCTTCACTATCAGCACCTCAAGATCTAGACTCTACTCGTCCTAGAGGAACTCTCCGATTCTTCCCTGCTACCTGCGCGATAAGCCATAATCGCGGTAAGCCAACGACTTAGTGGTACAAACTACAATAATATTATGTTTTGATGCAATGCCAATGTCACACAATCAATTCCATACACCATTCAAAAGAATGTTATACTTCAACATCTTACTTTCCTTAATGTCATATCAAACATTCATTCTCAATAAGATACTTATACATTATGAGCAATCTCATTATTCATTGGTTTCACCATCCAAGAATCACATTGAAAACAAAGACAAGCATGGGCCCAAAGACACTAATATGCCATTCAACTTTCAGAGTTAATGTTTTGGTTTAATTATCACATTTATCATTATCATTATCCCAACTAGGCTTCAAGGATTTAGGTTCAACCAAGCTTCAAGGGGAACAAAGCATGCTATGTATCAACCCAACTTGGCTTCAAGAACCAAACCCAACCTAGCTTCAAGGGTTGTAACATCTCAATTAGGCTTCAAGGACTAGACCTAACCAAGCTTCAAGGGGAGTTAAGCATGCTAAACTTCAACCCAACTTGGCTTCAAGGATCAAGCCCAACCTAACTTCAAGAGATTGTTACTATAGGCATGCCACCAACAACAAAACTCTGAAAATGGAATAACACATTAGCCACACAATTCATTAATTATTTCATTATCAATTTCATTCTCATTTACTCATCATCACTTAGGCAACCATGCCTCAATCATCTCATTAGCATCATTATCATTTTAGCCAACAACCATGGCTCCATATCTCATCAAGAGAGTATATATATATCATCAATTGCATTGCATATCATCTAAGCAAACATGCCTCAATTATGTCTTTTACATCATTATAACCAACCACATTGGTTTCACATCTCATTATATCTACATTTACATTAATCAATTCACATTATACCAATCATAACATTTATCACATGAAGTAACAATGTAATCAATTACTTAACATATGTACAATCAAACATGTTAAGTATCAAAATCATATAAATGCATGCAACCATGTAGCTTGTACTTACCTTAAGATAACTCACACCAATCTATACCCTTCCTCTTCCAAGAACTCTTCACCACTTAGGTTAAGGCAATTCAACCTCTTCACAACCTAAATCAAGAAGGAATATTACACATGAGATACTAAGACTAAGAACCAACTAGGGCAAACTCTATACATGACACGCTCAACAACACGGGCTTGTCCCTGACCGTGTCCTAAACTCACAACACAGAAGCTTTGATACGCTCAGAACCACGGGCGTGTTACTGAACGTGTAATACATTCTGTCTCCTAGAAACATTGACACGTCCAACAACACGGACGTGCTCATGGCCGTGTCAATTCTTCAACCACACAGTAGCTATGACACGCTCAGTGACATGGGTGTGTCACTGGACGTGTAATTGCTACTGCAACACAGAACCATTGACACACCCAAAGACCTGGCCGTGCTCATGGGCGTGTTAGGCCAAAAATACAGATTCCGGCAACATCAACACTACATGCAACAAATCACTTTCTTTCACCATTTCCCACTTCAAACAAACTTAACTAAACACACCCAAAAACCATAATAAACTTGCAAAAACACCAAACAATACAAAACATACCTCAAACACAAATCATAATCATCACCACAAACCCTAAGCACAACCACAAAACTATCTCTTCCAACAAACTTACTCTTTCCTTCAATTCAACCCCAAAACTCAAAATCAAATGAATCAAACACTCTTAAACACACCACAATCAAACACACTTCTAGTAACAACAATCATCCATCAAACTCAAACACAACTTCAAATAAAACAAAGGAAAACAAGAGAGAGCTTACCAACAATAATGAAACTTCTTGAATTTTTAACTTGGTTACTTGAATCACCTTTCAACTTTGAGCTTGGAACCCAAAACTCTCTTTTGCTCTCTTGTCTTGATGATGTCCGGCCAACAAAGAAAAAGAAAAGAAAATGAAGACAACAAGTCAAACACTTATCTCTTTAAACCTCCACCAAGTCATTTAAATATTAAAATAATCCAAATTAATCTCTTCCATTCATAATTTCCTTATTAATTAATTCCATAAATCATAACATAAATATCTTCTTCCATTAACTTTCTTTGACTTTGACTTGTGTATATGTTGTATATATTTTCATATACACAACATATACACTCTCTCTATAATTCTTTTCTCTTCTCAAAGGATCATATACATTCAATCCAATTACAACAATAATGTCAAAACTTCTAGGGCATACTTTGGGATATTACACCTATTTACTACTCCATCGAAATAAATCTTCCATCCTTGTACTTCTATGGCCTCTAAATGTTCATCATGAAATTCCAAGACTACCTCTTCACTATTTGGCAATGGTTGCTGAGCAAGGAATTCTGCCATCGCTCTACCTTTGATTGTTTTTCTGGTTACATACTCAATCTCAAATTCTTCCAAAATTATCAACCATCGACCATATTTTCTGATCAAAGAGGGTGTCTCCCTTAACTACTTCACTGGATCCAACCTGAAAATTTCTTGCACACTATAAGATTGAAAGTAAGGCCGTAAATTCTCAGAAGACCGAACCATAGCTATATGTAGACCCTTACTTTTTGACCCAGTCCAGTCCGTTATTTTTGTATAGTCCAAAATAATTTTTGAGGTATTTTAATTAAATTATATTTATTTTAGTATTTATTATTTATAATTTTTAATAAAAATAAAAATGGTGAAGTTAATAAAGAAAATAAAAATAGAAAAAATAAATAAACAAAAATAAAAAATAATAATATTAAATAAATAAAAATAAAAATCGGTGACCGAAAAATCGGCGACGAAAAATTCATCGCTGAAAATGGAATTGGCCAAGGCAAATTCGCCTGCAGGAAATTCCTGAGGCGAAATGACCTTGGCCAATTTGCCATAGGAATTTCCTGCGGCGAATTGGCTGGCCGCCCAGCCAATTTTGCACTGGCTCTCGCAGTTTTTGCCAGCAAAATTTTTCTAACGCAATTTTTTCCAAAACCAAATTCTATTTGGTTTCGGTTTCTTTTCCTAATTAATTTTAGTTTCCTTAAACAATTAGAATTAGGTTTATGATTTTTCCTATAATTAACACTTTAAAACTCAGAATTAAGGGACGGGGATTGAAAAAGAAAAATTGGTGATCAAAAATTGAACATTTAAACTCGGATAGGATGAAAAAAAACAAAAATCCTAGAGAAGAAACCCGAGGAGGAACATTAAAGAGAGACGGCAACGACAACAAACAGAGAAGATTAGTAGCAAGCATTCATCAATCATCAACCCAGCAAACATTCATCAATCATCAATCCATCAAAGGCAGCAACATTGCCTTTGTTATTGTTCATCCAGAAAATAATTTGGTGGAACCAACGAACGGAGGCTTGATTTAATTCTTTAATTTATTTGAATTCACAGTAGTTTCATCCTTGAGTTTCAACTTATTTAATTTATACACAGAAGTTTGAAGATTAAGAAGTTGTTTAGGTCCAGTAGTTAACTTAAATCTCGTAGTCTTGATTACTTAATTTAAATAACATGATTTGAGTTTAATGTTCATATAATCAGAAAACATTATCAAAACCCTAATCTAATTGCCCAATTGCTAAAACCCTAATCTGCTTTCCAATTTCAAAAACTCTATGTTGTTTTATTAATTCCTAAAACCTTAATCATTTTCATAATTTTCCAAAACCTTAAATCGTTTTATTAATTCCCAAAACCCTAATTATTTTCTTAATTTTCCAAAACTCTAAAAGATTTTCTAAATTCCGACCCTAAATTTATAAAATCTATTTTCAAAATTCAAAACACCAAAGCCCTGATCAAATTCTAAAATATCAAAATTCTTTAATTCCAGAAAATAAAAAACCCTAACTCCAGTTGCTTAATTCCCAAACCTAGACCCAAACCCTAATTCCAATGACTTAATTCCTAAACCCTAATTTCATAGAAACCTTAAAATTTCTTAAACCCTAAATTTCATAATCCCAGCAACCTCAAATCTCAATTCAAAACCCTAACTTCTAAAAACCCTAAATTCTTTAAAACACTAAATTTATATATTTATTGATTTATTTAATTTTAGATTTGATTATATAGTTTATTATATGTTTTGATGGTTGATTTATTTAATTTCAATTCTTGATTTACTTAGTTTGATTTTTTTAATTTATCATGGATGGATATTTTCTTTATTATCATAATTATTATTTATTTATTTTAGTATTAAAATTGGAAGAGGTATGTTTCCACTTTGTGGGTACCTCATTAGTTAAATATCATGTAATTTAAATTGCATTTATATTTTGGACCAATGTAAAGGACATGTTTCTACCTTTCGGTGGGTGTTCTATTTAGTTTAGACATGAACGATGTAAGGACATGTTTCCATCCTCGGATGGGTGTCTATTTATTTGTTTTGCTTGGACATTGCTTTGATTTTAATATAATGATGCTTTATTTCAATTGTTGCATGTAATATGGATAATATTGTTATACTTAAGAATTTTATAATATTAAGACCTGCAAAGGAGGCCGGTTCCAATGAACCGGGCGTTGTGGGGGTGCTGGGCCATTTCTCACCTTCTCCATATGTATCCAACTTTCCGAACCCATTAGGGGGTTGGGGATTCCTTAGGAATCAAGTCATCCACCCTTTCTTTTTCCCTGCCTGTCCGGGTGGCGACTCCATTTTCTCCAGACCTAAGTCCATGTTCTCTAAGGCCCGGAGCCTAAACAGTGCCGAAGTCACAAGAACCATTCCACCAAGAGTGGGGGCATAAATCCCCGCTCACAGTGGCGACTCCACTGGGGATAAGATAAGTTGATTCCATTGGTCTATTTATTATTCTATTCTTTCTTATAATGATATTATCCATTGCATCATATTAGATTGCATTGTGTGCGTGAGTTAGGACGTCCGTGTTACCCGTGTTGTGTTATGTAAGGGATACCATACTTTCACTCAAGGTAGGGAGATCGAGCATGGCATTACCACTCATAGCCTTGTACCATTTGGTATATACTTGCTATGGGAACCTAAGCCTTTTAACCCAAAGACTAAAGCTCATGTAATTGGCCTAGTTACTTTCCTTAGGTTTTTACCCCAAATGCTTGTTGTTTGATGTGGTTAATTTATCTTAGCTTAAATCATGGCTTATTTGGTTTGTTCTTATTCTAATATGACCTAAGTACATTGTAAGCTCAAAATAAATTTTTCTTTAAAATCAAAAAGACCAAAGCAATTTGCAAAATTTTTTTAAATTGGTCTTTGGATATAAAACTTTTCCAAAACAAGTTAAAAATTCTTTTGCTCATAACCCAAATACAAAGCCCAAAATATGTTTTTTTCTAAATTTTTTTTTATAATGGGCTTAGAAACAAAATTATTTTCATCCAACCTTTTCTTACAAAGAACTTGCAAAATTATTTAGGTCAATTACGAAATACCAAAAATCAATTGTGAGCCTAGTTTATACTAAGAGTTATTAATCGTGGGCTTGTTTTTGGCATGAATCATTAGTTACTTTTTCAAGTGACAAATCTATTTATAATAAACCTCTTAATTTAGTTTTAATCCAATATAGCATAAAAGCTACTATAGTTGGTTAAATGGATTAAAACCTAATTAATGGGAATTATCATGAACTGATTTCCATTTTTGAAAATATAACTATTGGTTGAAATGTCCGAGGGAAATATTCAAAAACAAGATACCCCATGTTGGTATTTTGTTAAACATATACCTAGGAAAAGATACTTGCCATTCATGTGTGGATGTTATAAGGTTGGAAGGAACATCCTATTTATCCATTTTTTTTATTTTTTGTGCATACATGCATACATGCATACATACATTTGCATCTCATATCATTGATCCTCCCTAGCTCACAACCCTGGATTACGACAGTTCAAAAGCTTACGATAATCCAACCTACGCCGGAGATGAAGAATCGAGTAACAACTCAATCACTTGCTCACCAAAAGCAATGGAGCCCGAACAAATTCAAAGAATGGTGGACGACGTCCTCAATGCCAAGATGGAAGAAATAAAAGAGGCCCTAGTTGAGACCATGAATAACCAATTGACTACAATTTTAGGAAATTATGCAAAAGCATCTGCTAGCACTAAGAAGCCATAGGACAAAGTGAAGACTAAAGTTGGTGAAGTAGTTTTTGATGAGGATAAGGTGATCATTGATGATGCTGATGATTGGGCTCAATACTTCTAAGATCCTCAAGACAAAAAGGAGCCGAAAGTTGTTGAGAAGACAACTGTTGAAAAGACCGAGACATCTGATGTTGAGAAGATGATTGCTGATTTAGAAAAGAAATTTGAGAAGAAGCTAAAAACCGAAGAGATGTCTGAGATCGACAAACTATTTGAACAAGATGAGGAGGTCCCTTATAAGTTCAAGATGCCTTCCTTCGCTAGGTACAATGGTACTGGAAACCCCCATCTCCATGTGAAGCAGTATATCACTGCTATGTAGTTCCCCTAAGCTACTAAGGCTCAAACTCTAAGGTACTTCATACTCTAATTGGACCATGTTGTCCAAAATTGGTTCAACACCTTAGAGGAAAGTACACAAAAAGATTGGAACTTGTTGTACAAGGCTTTCATTCACTAATATGGGTACAATGTCGAGCTGGAAGTAACCTTGATGGAGGTGGAAGCCATTATGCAACGACCAAATGAGAATTTTTTGGACTATGTGAAAAGATGGAGAAAAAAGGCTGCTTTGCTCAAGAAGAGGCCCGATGAATATGATCAATTAAGGTGATTGTGAGAGGAGTGTTGCCTAGTCTTCATGAAATGATGTCTCGTACACTCATCCATGATTTCAAAGATCTACTCCAAGCTGGTCTACAAATTAAAGAGTGAGAAAGAGAGCAGAATCGCTTTTCAGCAAGAAGGAATGAGAAAGGGAATTATCAGCCTAGCAATCAAAGCATGCAAAAAGAAGTTGATGTTAATGTGACTGGTCAAGGAAATAAAAGAAAATTCTCAAAATTAGGGAAACCTCTATCTTGGGTTTTTAGCAAGCTACAAAAGAAAGGGTTGTTACAACTATTAACTCCTCGACCGTTACATAATCCACTGCCATCAAACTTCAATGCCGAGGCCTTCTGTCAATTTCATCAAATGCAAGGGCATGAAACAAATAAATGTGTTCGTCTAAGGCATGAGATCCAAGATTTGATTAATAGTGGTAAGCAACCCGAGCCGGATAAGCTCAACACAAAAGATAATCCATTGCCAAGGTTCAACAGAGTGCCACCACCAGCAACCTTCATGGTGGGAAAAGGATTGGAAGAAGATTTTGTTTTATCCTCTTTTCAAGATGGGAATGTTGAAGATGTGAAAGGAGAAGAAGCTTAACTCAACAAACTTTCCTTAGCTTGAATGTTACTTTTCAATTTTACTTTCTTTAATATTTAATTTGAACAATTATGTTTTTCAAATTTAAATTTTTTTGAATAAATTACTTTATCAAAAATTTTGTTGGTCTTTGTTCATTTTGGTGCTCAACCAATGAGGAATCTAGCTTGATAATTCATGAATTAATATATTTATGCATCATGACTTGAATGACTTTACTAGGTGAGGGAATTACTCTATAGCATTAAGTTGTGTATGCTTACTTCGAGAGGGCTCCTGCATAATTACCTTTGTCTAGGTCCTAATCAGTCTTAGAACATGCTTTGACAAACTTTCGAGGCAAAATTGAACTCTACTTATTTTAAGAGAGAAATGATCTAGGCAATGTTTGGTTAGCCAACAACTAGTATCCATCCAATTAAATATCAAACCCTAGTTGTCCCATTGAGCCTTCATAAAATTTTAGCTTTCTTTTCATTGGCTTACAAAGCCCAACAACCTACCCTGAGCTGTTGTGATACTTTTGATAAGTCTTATAATCACTAAGATGAAGAGGCAAGAAGATCAAAGAAAGGAATGAATAGTCAAGATCATAAGGATAGTTGATATTCTCAATACCATAAGGATAGTTGAAGTTCACCTAGTATCTCCAATCTATCAAGACAACATCAGAGTAACAAATGATTTATCCTTGTTGAAGGGGATTTATGTCACTTCACACATCCATTATTAGAAACCCAAGTTGGTACAAACAAGACAACTCTTTTAGAGCTAGAAAAAAAAAAGAAAAAAGAAGAAAAGAAAAGAAGAAGAAAAAAAGGAAAAGAAAAAAAGAAGACAAAATAAAAAAAAGGGAGGAAAAAAAGAAAAAATAAAGAAAAGAAAAATAAAACCCAAAAAGGCGGTTTAAAAAGGCTTCCATTTGGTTTATAAGGACAGTTTGACTTGAACTGGTCCAACCCAACTAAAGATTCGATCAAAATCAGAGAAAAAGGAGAAAGACCATCCAGTTCTTGAAAGTTCTATACTTGACAGTCCTACAAGGAAGAAGGACAAAATGATTAAAATGCTCAAAGAAAAGGAAGAGTAAGAAAAAAAAAGGAAGAAAAGGGAGAAGAAGAAGAAAAATGAATATCGGTACCAAACTTTTTGCAAGGGCAAAGATTGTCCCAATCAAGATCCAGATTAATGCCAAGAAGATAAAAGGAATTTGTAGTCAAGCAAGATTGCCTCCAAGCTACCTAAAGCTCAAATAAGAAGTGTGAGGGTTTGTCCATTGTGTCACAATGGCTCCAACTTACAAATGGCCTTCATTTAACCCATTTCCCTTATAGACCTCATTTCAAGCCTATCAAAGACCTGTTGTTCTCTCTTGGTAGGTAGAGTCTATTAGTGGAGATAGTTTGAATAAGCATGCATATGAGATAGACAATATTTAAACTCAATGAGACCTTTGGCCAAGTAATGTGTATGTGCCTATCTGAAGTGCAACAATTCTTGCTTAAATAGAAATAATTTTTGAGTTTAGTACAGTAACTAGGGTTATTATGTTATAGATATGTTAATTTGGAAAAATCAAGTCCTGAGGTACATTGACATTGATTTAGCAAAGCCAACATTTGATTTCAAAATCAAAATTCAAAAAAAAATATAAAATGTTTTTGTCATACAAAGCCTTCAAGTTAAGGAGAGTATATTGAACTATCAAATCTCAAAGGACATTGTAATATCCTCATTTATGCCCTAGAAGTTTGCATATTGTTGTTGTTGTTATTGTTATAAATTGGATTGAATGTATATGATAGGATAAGAAAAGAAATTGGGAGGAGAATGCTTGTGTAAATGTGTTTTGGGGAAATTTAGGGTTTAGAGAGAATGGTATATGTTGTGTATATGATGATATATATAACATATAAATGGGTCAAAGGAAGAGTCAAAAGAAGAGAGATATTTTTGTGTTAAGTGTGTAATTACATATAAGGGCTTATATGAGACAAAAAGTTAGTTATATGATTGAGGGCATTTTGGTAATTGCTTGGATAAGATCACTTGGTGGAGATTAAAAGCAAAATTTGACTTTGCGTCTTCATCATTTTTCCTTCTTTCTTTCAAGTAGTGGCCGGCTCTCCATAAACCAAAAAGGAAGAGAAGTGTTCTTGATGCTAGAAGCAAATTGAAGAAACAATCAAAGGATTTGACAAGGGATTTGTGGAATTTCTTCTTCTAAGGTAAGTATTCTCTTGTTTTCTTTACTTATTTGGAAGTGGTGTTGGAAGTGAAGTAGGGTTTGGTGATTTTGTGATTTGGTGGATTTGAGATGTGTTGTGTTGTGTTTTCAAGTGTTAAATTGATTTTAAGTTATGAGTTTAATTAGAGGTTGTTGTTGGAAATGGTGGATGTTGATTTGGAAGGATGGAGAAGGATGTTGATTTTAGGGTTTTGAGATGATATGTGTTTAATTGTTATATTAATGTGTTGTGAAGTAATTCTTATGGTGATTATGTGTTTAGAACATTGATTATGTTCATTTGAAACATGTTATATGATGAATATTGTGTTTGAGTGCAATTGAGAAAGTGTTGATTTTAGTAATGGGTGACACGGCCATAAGCATTGAAGAGACACGCCCGTGTCATTTATTTGAGTTGGCTACTGTCTCTTTTATTTTTAGAGACACGGGCGTGTCCCTCAAGTGGGTTGGGCGTGTCCCTCAAGTGGGCTGGGCGTGTCCTACAAATGAGTTACATATTGTTTTATTCTTTGCTCCTTTTTACATTGTTTTGATTCTTCAAAGGTTCTATTGTTCCTAAACTTAAACATGAACATTATAAACATGTTTCAAACACAAGAATGATCTAATCAAATGAATGTGGAAGATCCTAAAGCTATGAATCATATCAATTGTGTTTTGTCCTAATTGCATTGTTGAGATTTAGCAATGTTATGTTATGCATTGTGATTGGTAATGTGTTTCATGAGTAATGTGGAATGAAATGTTGATATTTATGAATGATGCTATGTGAGATATAATGTGATCATGGATGAGATAAATATACACTTGAATAATGAAGTGTTATATTGTGAAATGAAATGTGAAGCCATTGTTATTGACTAAGGTGATTCAATGGAGATAAATGAGGCATGTTTGCCTAAATGAAAATGAGAATTGAGAATGAAATCTAAATGAATTGTGTGGCTAATGTGTTATTCCATTTTCAGAGTTTGTTGTTGGTGGCATGCCTAATAAGTGTAACAATCTCTTGATGTTAGGTTGGATTGAATCCTTGAAGCCTAATTGAGATGTTACCACCCTTGAAGCTAGGTTGGGTTAGTTTTTGAAGCCAAGTTGGGTTGAAGCTTAGCATGCTTTGCTCCCCTTGAAGCTTGGTTGAACTTAATCCTTGAAGCCTAGTTGGGTATATGATATTGATAATTGTGATAACAAACCAAAGCATTAACTCTGAAAATTGAATTGCATATTAGTGTGTCTTGGGCCCATGCTTGTCTTTGTTTAGTGTTGTTTATGGATTGTTTAATGATTAGCTAATGAAGTATAAGAAAAGATGTTGAAATGTGATATGCATATATATATATGTTGAATTATGAAATGTAAAGGTATGATGTTAGCTTTGCATCTAAGTGGTTACATGTATAATATGGATTGAGAATTGACATTGTATTGTGTTAAAGCATATCAATAGCATGTTTTATCTTACTAAGCCCTTGGCTTAGCGCGATAGTGTTTAATCGCGCAGGTAATAGAATTGATAGAGTTGAACCCGATAGTTCATCAAGACCAAGTGAGAGTAGACCTTGAAGAATCCAATTTGGGAGCTTAAAGATCAAAGCAGACTTGCCAATCATATATACTTCTTTATATTTTGTAAAGAAATGTTTAAGATGTAAATATGTAAATATTTTATAATTTCCGCTGTGTAATATTTAAATGTATATATATATATAACTAATATGTTTTGTTTTATAAGTAAATGATCTATTTTTCTATAATGTATAATGATAAGAGTATTGTATCAAGTTTTAAAGTGTTTTGATTGTTAAGAAAACCGTAGCATCCCTATGTTTGGTACACTTGTGCTACATCATTGTGGGTGTAGTGTGGGTGCATTGGATATGGGGGTGTTACAATTGTTTTGGTATCAGAGCCTAGGTTTGAGATTCTCAACCTAGGTAAAATGTAAGAAAAAGAATATTTTTACTTAGAAAGTGAATTTTTGAATAACATACATGTTTATGATTGGCAGTCTTTGATCTTTAATAAGATATAATCTGCTGTGTTTGCAGATATAGGTAGTAATGGATCCCCACTCACGGCAGTCAGTTGAGGGAAGTGCGGAGAGTGTTGCTCCTGAGGAGGTAGCTAGGATTGATAGTGTTGAGGAGGCACCTGCTTCGGTGTCGGGTAGACCAGTTGGTGAGGAGGTTCCGCCAGCTTGGTTCAGGAATATGATGGAATTGATGAGGCAAGCACCAGTGCAAGCACCTCCACCACCACCCCAGCCTCAGGTACAGATGAGACAGTATGATAAATTGAGGAAGTTTGGGGCAGAAGATTTTCTTGGCACTACTGATCCAGCTGTAGCAGAACAGTGGCTTGATAGAGTTCAGAGGGTATTTGTTCAGTTGCAAGCCACCCCTGAGGAAAAGTTTGACTATGCAAGATCTTTGTTACAGAAGGACGCCTACGATTGGTGGAAGACGGTGCCTCATTCTATGAATGATCCTCCAACACTGTCTTACACTGATTTTCTGAGGGAATTTGAGTTGAAGTATACTCCTAGGGAGTATAAGGATATGAAGAAGATGGAGTTCTTGAGCTTGAAGCAATGTAAAGGACATGTTTCTACCTTTCGATGGGTGTCCTATTTAGGCATGGGATGTAAGGACATGTTTCCATCTTTGGATGGGTGTCCATTTATTTATTTTGCTTGGACATTGTTTTGATTTTTAATACCTCGATGCTTTATTTTAATTATTGTGTGTAATATGGATAATATTGTTATACTTAAGAATTCTATAATATTAAGACCTGTAAAGGAGGCCGGTTCTAATGAACCGGGCATTGTGGGGGTGTTGGGCCATTTCTCACCTTTCCCACACATACCCAACTTTCTGAACCCATTAAGGGGTTGGGGATTCCTTAGGAATTGAGTCATCCACCCCTTTCTTTTTCCCGGCCCGTCCGGGTGGTGACTCCATTTTCTCCGGGCTTAAGTTCATGTTTTCTAAGGCCCCGAGCCTAAATAGTGTCGAAGTCGCAAGAACCATTCCACCGGGAGTGGGGGCAAAAATCCCCGCTCACACTAAGGAATCCCCAGCCCCTTAATTGGTTCGAAAAGTTGGGTACGTGTGGGGAATGTGAGAAATGGCCTAGCACTCCCATAACGCCTGGTTCAATGGAACCGGCCTCCTTTGCAGATTTTAATATTATAAAATTCTGAAATATAATAATATTATCCATATTACATGCAACAATTAAAATAAAGCATCATTATATCAAAGCAATATCCGAATAAAGTAAATAAATGGACACCAATCTGAGGATGAAAACATGTCCTTACATCATCCATATCTAAACTAAATAGGACACCCACCGAAAGATGGAAACATGTCCTTTACATTGGTCCAAAATATAAAAGCAATTTAAATTATATGAAAATTAATTAATGAGGTACCCAATAATGGAAACATACCTCTTACAATTTTAATACCAAAATAAACAAATAATAATCATAATAATAAAGAAAATATCCATCCATGATAAATTAAATAAATCAAGCATTGAAATTAAATAAATCAACCATCGAAACATGTAATAAACTACATAATCAAATCTAAAATTAAATAAAGCAATAAATATATAAGTTTAGGGTTTTAATGAATTTAGGGTTTTTAGAACTTAGGGTTTTGGATCTTAGGGTTTTAGAAACTAGAGTTTTATAATTAGGGTTTTTGAAACTAGAGTTTTGTAATTAGGGTTTTGAAATCAGGGTTTTTGAAACTAGGATTTTGGAAGTCAGGGTTTGGAATTAGGGTTTTAGGGTTTAACTTACTACCTTAAAAACATAATTTTGTATTTGGAGAGATAAATTAAGGTTTTGGAAAAATAATCAATATTTTGGATTTTAATAATAAAATGGTTTATGATTTTGGATTAAAATAGTTTAAGGTTTTGAGTTTTACTAAAATAATTTACGGTTCTTGAAGTTTAAGTAAAAAAAAATAGATTCTGACAATTAATTTAAATCCTTGAAAGCTACTGGTAGTTTTAAATTTTTTGTAAAACATATAAGTGGAGTTACGAACACCAACTGATCAATGTATTTATTAAATTTACTAAAACAATGTATTAAAGTTATTAAAACAAAGATCAATTTACTGCATGTTCAAATATCAAGTTACTGCATGTTCAAAGATCATGTTACTGCGTGTTCAAAGATCATGTTACTGTGTGTTTTTATTAATCAAAGAAAACAAAGCTACTGTGAGCATGAAATATTATGATTAAAGATCAAACCTCTGTCATTGGTTCCACAAAAAAAAATTGATTTCCGGATGAACAATGTGATGACAGTATGTACTCTGCCTTCTTCTTTGGTTCTCTTGATATTTCTGCTTGTTGTTTCCTTTGTTCTTCAAAAAAGCTACTGCTGTTCTTCTCTGTTTGTTGCCATCTCTTCTATTTTGTGGTTTAATCTCTCTTAATATTAATTTTTGACCCTCTTTAATGTTAATTGCCATTCCTCTTTAATGTTAATTGTTGTTCCTCTTTAATGTTAATTGCCCCTATTGTTAATGTTTATTTCTGTCCCTCTTTAATATTAATTGCCACCCTTGTTAAAGTATAAAACATTATTATTTATAGGCCCTAACCTCACTTAGAATCCTTAACCCTAATATTAATCCATCCTTAAAACAAATTTTAGTTCAATTAGGAAACTCATTGAAACCATGTTGACCTGGTTGCCCTAGGTCGACATGAGTCCAACCTCATGTCGATCTGGCAACCCAGATCGACATGAGGCATGCTCATTTTGACCTAGTCCCTCTAGGTCAACATGAGTAATTGCTCATGCTTCTCAGCCCACCTGACTCGAATTAGTCTTGCCTTTTTTAACTTATGGACCGAAAAATTTTAATTTGGGCCAATTCAACTTGATTTTAGGGTTTTATAATTTAATTTATGCCTCTTTAATCCGAACCAACTTCTTTGAAAATTATAAACTAGGTTTAAATATTTTAAAGTCGGATCAAATTTATTTTGGCATCCTTTAATTAGGACCGTATCAAATTGGGGTCAAAATTAAGGGTCTATAGATTGAAGTGAAGAAATACAAACCATTCATTATGCATTGTTTGAATTCTTTTACCTATTTCTTTTATTTAAATTTTCTGGTTATGAACATGAGCCAAAGTATTTCTATCTAGATATTGATGAACCCTAGCCTTATTGTATAAATTGAATAGTACTTATTAAATTAAATCATTTGATTAAGTTGTTTTATCCTTTTGATTCTTAATTTCTTATTTTCAATTGATAATAGCATGCTTATTGATTGGTTGCAATTTTCATATTATTGACTTGAGAATGCTTGATATGAACATAATTTTCATTAGGATTGAAGGTTGATTGGAGTGCTAGAGATAGACTTACAAGACCATTTGGTTCCAATTTCCTTGTTCTTACTGCAAGATCTATTTAATTATGCTTGAGAAGAGATTCCTAGCATTCTACTTAGTGATTAGGGATTAATTCACCCGAGAGAGGTTTTGATCTAATTTAGAGGAATGCCAATTCAACTCTATTATTTGATTTAATTGAATTGATATTCATAAATATTTTTATGGCTAGGAGGATTCAATATCTAGATAGTATTTTCATCATCAACTCTTTTTGAACAATAATAAATTTTTCTTTACTTTAATTTATTAAGTAATTCATCTTTATTTTAATCATCACAAAAACTATTGATTTGCTAAACAACAGTTGAGATTTGCACTAGTACTTAACCTTATCCCCAGTGGAACAATATCTTACTCACTATTTTATTACTTGCGTGACCCGTGCACTTGCGGTAACACTATGATAGCACAGATTTTTACATCAAGTTTTTGCGTGACCTGTGCACTTGCGGTAACATTGGTTCTTGCTTGTTGATTGTCACTTTAGATACTTCTTCCCATTTATGACCCAAGTTAGCTCTTCCTAATTACTTGAATTAGATCCAGAGCTAGAGAGAACATTGAGGAGAAAGCAAAAGGAAGAAAGGGAAGCAATTCTGGTAGAAACAGAACCAAACTTGGAAAATTCAAGCTCAGAAGAAGAACCTGAAGTGATGGCAGGAAATGAGCCAAGGACAATGCAAGAATTTGATAAGCCCACTCTTAATGGGGCTAATTAAAGCATACAAAGGTCGAGAGTTGCTGCAAATAAGTTTGAGATAAAAAAAAATGTAATTCAAATGAAGCAGTAGACTTGCCAGTTTGATGGGTTCCCAAATGAAGATCCTGATGCACATATTGAGAATTTTCTGGAAATATGTGACATGTTTAAGATACATAATATCTTAGAAGATGCAATTAGGCTGAGGTTGTTCCTATTTTTACTGAGAGACCGATCGAGGAAATGGCTGAAATCTTTCACTTTCGCCACATGGAGCCAGTTGGCAGAAAAATTCTTAGAGAAATATTTCCCATCATCCAAGACTGCCAAGTTGAGGAATGATATTTCATCTTTTCTTCATCAAGATAGTGAGACCCTTTATGATGCTTGGGAGAGGTTTAAAGATGTATTGAGAAGGTGTCCTCATCATGGGATTCCACTATGGCTTCAGATTCAAACTTTTAATAATGGATTGAATTATGCAAGCAAGCAATCCATTAATATAGTAGCCGGGGTACCATAAATAACAAGACACCTGAACAAGCAAGGGATTTGATTGAAGATATGGCCCTTACCAATTATCAGTGGAAAACTCCAAGGGAACAAGGAAAACTGAGGGCCACTGGTTCACATCAATTGGATCCCATGGTGGCTTTGACAGCACAATTGGAAGTAATGAATAAAAAGATTGATTCTTTAGCTTCATCTTCGGGGAAATCAATGCAGGGGATGTCTTGTGAATGGTGTGAGGGTGGACATCAAAGTCAAGATTTCCAAAGTGGTAATATGTTTACTAGACAGGAGCAGGTGGATTGTGTTGAAAATATGTCTAGGTAATAATAGAACAACCCCTATAATAACACATATAATCTGGGGGTGTAGAAATCATCCTAATTTCTCCTAGAGTAATTAGAATAATCCAAGGCCTCCCCCTGAATTTCAGTAGCCTCAACATCAACAAGCTACCACTCCAAGAAAGAGCAATTTGGAGGACATGATGGAGAAGTTTATATCAGCTTTAGAAATTAGATTTCAATCAACAAAAATCACCCTTAGAAATCAGCAAGCCTCCATTCACAATTTGGAAAATTAGGTGGGGCAAATTGCCAAGTTACTCAGTGAACGACCACAAGGGAGCTTACCTAACAATACTAAGGCAAACCCAAAGGAGCAGCTGAAGGTAATTACTCTAAGGAGTGGAAAGGAAATTAAGGATGGTGTGGTTGAGGAAGAGGCTGAGACATAAGAAAAACGAAGATAACCCTATTGTTGCTTTGGGTGAGAAGGCTGCAGTGAAAATTGAGAAAAGAGATCAACCACAAGAACCAAATCCAATAATGAAGGAATACTGACCTCGAGTGCCATATCTAGCAAGGTTGAACAAGGAAAAGATGGATGCTCAGTTCAGTAAGTTTCTTGAACTCTTTAAACAACTACACATTAATATTCCCTTTATTGAAACTTTATCGCATATACCTAAATATGCTAAATTTTTGAAAGATCTCCTTTCTAACAAAAGGAAACTTGAGGAAGTATCTTTGTTGCCATTGTTAGAAAAGAGTTCAACAATTTAGCAAAAGAGGTTGCCTAAGAAATTAAAAGATCCTAATAGTTTTTCACTATCCCATGCTTGATAGGCAATCTTGAAGCTCAAAGTGCATTGGCTGATTTGGGGGCTAGCATAAGTGTTATGCCCTACAAGATGTTTAAAGAGTTAGGTGTTCGAGAACTTAAAACAACACTCATGACCATTCAACTTGCTGATAAGTCAGTAATTCACCCCCGTGGTATTATAGAGGATGTGTTGGTAAAAGTCGAGGATTTCATTTTCCCCAATGATTTTATTGTCATTGATGTAGATGAGGATGTGGATGCTTCGCTTATCCTTAGTAGGCCATTTTTGAATACAAACCATGCTCTTATAGATGTCCTTGATGGGACATTGACCTTAAGAGTGGGAAGCAAGAAAGTTGTTTTTAATATACATTATGCTATGAAGCACCCACTTACACTCAATGAGGTGGATTCATGCAATGATATCATTAAATGTGAAACCTTAAATTGTGTTACTAACATTGTTTCCAAGGATCCCCTTGAGTTGTGTTTATTACAGAATAATATTGAGGATCAGGTAGCACTGGAGCAGCTTGCTTATCTTGAAGCAAGCAAATCATTTAAGAGTCAGGTGTATGAAACCATTAAAATGCTAAAAGAACAGAAGCCACAACCATATGTGATTGATCCACCCAATTTAGAATTTAAGATTCTTCCAGATCATCTTGAGTATGGATTCCTAGGAGAGGAGAATAAATAACCAATTATTTTGAGTTTCCACCTATCTTTTGAGCAGAAGGTAAAACTCATCGAGTTGTTACAAAAGCATAAGCAAGTTATAGCTTGGAAGATAGCAGACATCGAGGAGGTTATTAGTCTATCCTATTGAACACACAAAATGCTGATGGAGGATGAATTCAAGCCAGTGGTGCAACCATAATGGAGACTAAACCCTAAGATGAAAGAAGTAGTTAAAGCTGAAGTATTCAAGCTACTTGATGCTGGAATTATATATCCAATTTTGGATAGATCTTGGGTGAGCTCGGTTCAGATAGTACCAAAGAAAGGAGGGACGATGGTGGTTTCCAATGAAAATAATGAGCTAATTCCAATAAGAATAGTTACTGGTTAGAAGGTTTGCATTGAATACCGGAAGTTGAATGATGCAACTAGGAAGGACCATTTTCCTTTGCCCTTCATTGATAAGATGTTGGAGAGATTTTCTGGGCATGAGTACTACTACTTTTTGGATGGCATTTCAGGATATTTCCAAATTCCTATTGCCCCGAAAGACCAAGGGAAAACTACATTCACCTGTCCATATGGGACATTCGCATATCGAAGGATGCCATTTGGATTATGCAACGCACCTACAACTTTTCAACGATGCATGGTGGCAATCTTTGATAAGCTTATTGAGGATATTATGGAGGTGTTCATGGACGATTTCTCAGTTTATGGAAGCTCATTCGAAGGATGTTTGTAAAACCTTGAGAGGGTCTTGATAAGATGTGAGGAAACAAACCTGGTACTTAATTAGGAAAAATGTCATTTTTTGGTCCAAGAAGGAATCATGTTGGGACATAAGATTTCAAGCAAGGGTATTAAGGTGGACCGAGCTAAGGTGGAAACCATTGACAAACTACCACCCTCACAACAGTCAAGGCCATGAAAAGCTTTTTGGGACATGCAGGCTTCTATTGAAGGTTTATAGGTGACTTTTCTAAGATAGCTCATCCTTTAACAAGACTCCTTGAGAAGGATGTTGATTTTGTGTTTGATGAGGAATGTTTATGTGAGCGGGCATTTTCGCCTCCACTCCCGGTGGAATGGTTCTTGTGACTTCGGCACTGTTTAGGCTCGGGGCTGTTGTGCTCGAATTAAGTACTACTACAAGCGTCACTCGCAAGTATACGAGGTAGCTGTAGCAAAGGTGATCGCCCCAAGGTCATTTCCCCAAGAAGGTGTGGTTCGTAATAGCTTGATTAACAAGTAATTTAAAAGCGAGAGTTTGTTGCTTGGAATTGTAAAAGAATAATTTAAACCTAAGATTAATGTGCGTAGGGTTGATGTGTGTGAAGGTTGTACAAGATCAAATCGATTCTTGGGAATATGCCTAGGGTTATAGGTCCATTCAATCAAAGCTCAATTCTCAATTATCCATTAACATAACCTTGTAAATTAATTTGTTCCTTAAGGTTAATTAGTCAATTACCAATTCATTAGTTCTCACATTCATGAAATAGCAATAACCAATTATTTTACATTTGCAAATTAATGAAACCCTAGAATTTATATTTCTAATTCATTCATAGGGTAGTCAATTGCATAATTCCGATATCAAATTTCACCTCTTGGTCCTTCATTCAATATCTAGAGATCAATAGGTAGCTAATCTATTAACCTAGCATACAATCCAATGCAATCAACCAACAACAAGATACATCAATGGAAATATCAAATCAAAGCATTCAATCAAATATACTACAAACCTTAAGCATGGGTTTTTAGCTCAACATCATCAATTTAAAACATTCATTCAACTCAATATAAATCAAATACAAATTGTTCATTGTAATATCAGTTCTCTTAATACGACAAAAACAATATTGGAATGAATTAAAAGAGAGAATAGAAAAACCCCTTGTGAAGATGCCAAGAGTAGGATTGCTAGTCTTCCTCCTAGCTCCACTTTGATGTTTGATGAAGAACTCAAGCCCCTTCAATGGTTGATTCCCCTTTTGCAATATAGAATGGAGCTTTCTCAAGTCACCAACCCTTCAATTGATTGTGCCTTTGGAAGATGGAATGGAGCTTTCTCAAGTCACCAATCCTTTCAATGAAGCTTCTTCAACCTTCGAGAGCTTGTTAACCCAACTTATCCCAAAGAACCTCAAAGATCTTATCAATGGAAGATGGAGAAGATGAAGATGGAGGATGAAGATGAAGGGACAAGGAGAGTATCACTCTCTCCTCATCCCAAAAATATTTGCACGCTCCTTCTCTTTTCTTTTCTCCCTTTCAAAACCCTAGCCGTCTCTGTTTTCTTTCTTTCGAGCAGACGATTTTATAGAGATTAAGGGTGACACGGCCAAGCCAAGAGTGGCTTGGTCGTGTCTCTTGATTTCTTTTCCTTGCTTTCCATTAGGTGACACGGCCAAGCCAAGGTTGGCTTGGCCGTGTCTCTTGATTTCCATGGGACACAGCCAAGACAGTTGGCCGTGTTTCTCACTGGCTCTTTCTTTCTTTCTTTCTTTGGAGTTGAATGTGTGACACGGCCAAGCCAAGGTGAGCTTGGCCGTGTCTGAGGTATTTGGAGGGACATGGCCACAAGCTTGGCCATGTCCCTTGAGTGTGTCTCCTTCTGATCTTTTGGACTCCTTCTTAGCTTGGTATGGGACACGGCCACACGCTTGGCCGTGTCCCTTGAGTGTATCAGCTACTGTCCATTGTTTTCTTCCTCACTTGGTTCCTTGCTTTTTCCTTCCTCTCTTGTCTTTGGTTTTTCCCTTAAGATGATGTTTGCTTATTAACCTAAAATAAACACTTAAACAAACTTTAAACAAGAATCAAATAAACATTAATCAACAACAACTAAACACCAAACTAAAAACTAGAACAAAAATGACATAAACACTGAAATAAATTAAAACTACCAAAATTTATGAAAACACTAAATAAACATATTAAAGCTACCAAAATACCTAAATAAAACAATAATCATCATAATAAATAAGATAAAATTCTATGACAAAAACTAATAAAACAGGGGCATTAGAGAACATGGACCTAAGTCTGGAGAAAATGGAGTCACCACCCGGACAGGTCGGGAAAAAAGAAAGGGGTGGATGACTCGATTCCTAAGGAATCCCCAACCCCCTAATGGGTTTGGAAAGTTGGGTACGTGTGGGGAAGGTGAGAAATGGCCCAGCACCCCCACAACGCCAGGTTCATTAGAACCGGCTTCTTTTACAGGTCTTAATATTATAAAATTCTTAAGTATAATAATATTATCCATATTACACACAATAATTGAAAAGAAAGCATCATTATATTAAAATCAAAGCAATGTCCAAACAAAGTAAATAAATGGACACCCATCAAAGGATGGAAACATGTCCTTAAATCTCATGCCTAAATAGGACACCCACCGAAAGGTAGAAACATGTCCTTTACATTGGTTCTAAAATAGAAAAGCAATTTAAATTACATGATATTTAACTAATGAGGTACCCACCAAGTGGAAACATACCTCTTACAACATTTGGAAACCTAAATAAATTGATAAAAGTAAATAAATATTCAAAATAAATGAATCATTCATCAAAGGTATTAAATATCAATAGAAAGTAAACATCCATCCATGATAAATAAAATAAACCAAGCATTGAACTTAAATAAATTAAAGCATATAAAATAAATCAAAGCATAGTCAAATATAGAATTGAATAAGGCAAATAAAAATCTAAATTATAGCTACTGTTTCCATTTAGGGTTTTTTATTCCATGTATTTAGAGTTTTGAAAGCTACTGTGATTTTAATGGGATTAAAATGGAGCAAAAGTTTTATGATTTAAAAAGTTGGTAAAATTCTTTGATTAACCAAATTAGGGTTTGAGATGTATAATCATGAAATTAGTTCTTGGACACTTTAAAACACTTTGATTTATGATTTTCGGTTATTGCATTGTGTTTTTAAGCTATTGTGTAAAGTTGTAAAATTTGTATTTGTATGATTTTTAAAGTTTTAATGGATTAGGGTTTAGAAAAAAATTAGGATTTAAGGTTTTAAGGGGTTAGGGTTTACTATTTTAGGTCTCGGAGTTGAATTAGGGTTTTAGAATATTTGGATTAGGGTTTCGGGTAATGAGATAATTTTTAGAATTTGAAAATCAATTTGATAATTTTATGAAGTTTTATGAAAATAAACAAATGATTTAAAGTTTATAAAGCAAAAAAAGACATTTTTGGAACTTTTGGAAATAAACAGAACTCAATTTTGGCTTTTGAAAACTTGAAAAGCAAATTAAGGTTTTGGGGTTTTGAAGAAAAAAAACTAACAACTTTAAACTTTTTGGAAAACAAAGTAACGAATTAAGGTTTTGAAACTTTAGAAAAAAGTGAATTGAGGTTATTAGGTTTTTGAATTAAAAGACACAATTTTGATAATTTAAGCTACTGTGACAAAATAAAGGAAATTAAGAATTCAAACCTTATTTTGTAAATTTCATCAAAAATTGCTTCTTGGATGAACAAGGTCAAAGACAAGCCTTTTTGTCTTTGAATTGCTTGAATTGTTTTTCTGCTCTCTCAAAAAAATCAGCGTGGTTCACTGCTTTCCTACTCAGTTACAGTTTCAAACTCTCCCAAGTTTCTGTCCAATTTTCTTTCTCCATTTCCTCCCCTTTTTTGTGTTGTTTAGTCCATATTTATAGAAGAATTCTATGGGTAATTCTAATTATTCACGGCATACAATATTCAATAAGAAAAGGAAACTGAAACCTAATTGTATTAGATTTCGAAAAATTTGCGTCAGAAAAATTTCGCTGGCAAAAAAAAAACCGCTGCGGAAAAGCTGCTCTGGCAAAAAAGCTGCCGCACCTGGCTGCGGCAGCGCGGGCAGAACGGGCCCACGAGTCATTTTGCCCGCAGGAAATTCTTGCGGACAAAATGCCCACGGGCCCGTGCTGACTTTCGGTGATGATTTTTTCGTCGCCGATTTTTTTGTTATTTTTTATTATTTATTATTTTTGATTTTTTATTCATTTTATCATTTTTTACTAAAATAAATATTAAAATTAATCAAGATACTATAAAAATTATTTTGGGCTAACTAAAATATATTAGACATGTAATATCCCAAAATATACCCTAGATGTTTTGGGTTTTATTATTATAATTGAATTTAATGTATATGTTTCTTTGGAAGAGAAAAGAGTTTTTAAAGAGAGTGTATATGTTGTGTATATTAGAATATATATACCACATATACACAAGTCAAGTCAAAGGAAGATAGTGGAAGAAGATATTTTGTGTTTTTGATTTATAATTAAATAATAAGGAAATTAATTGAGTGGAAGAGATTAATTGAATTAGTTTAATATTATATTTGCTTGGATGAGAGGGTTTTAAGGAAAAGTTTGACTTTAAATTTTCTCTTTCTTCTTTCTTTCTTCCTTGCCGTGACACTCTTTCTTCTCTTTCCTTTGCTTTGTTTTGGCCGGCTAACAAAGAGACAAGAGAACAAAGGAGAGATTTGTACCTCTAAACTCAAGATCTAAGGAAGCTTTCAAGAAATCAAGTGGGAAAGTTAAGAGTTTCTTCATCCTTGGTAAGTTCTTCACTTGATTCTTTGATTTCTTTGAGTTTATGAGTTGAGTTTGTAGATGGTATGTGAATATGTTTGATTAAGATGGGTTTTAGAGTGTTTGGGTAAACTGATTTCTGGTTTTGGGGATGGTTTGAAGGAAAGAGTAAGTTGTTGGAGGTGAATGTATTGTGGTTGTGTTTTAGGTTTGTGTTGATGATTTTGATTTGTGTTGGAAGTATGTTTTTAGTTGTTTTGGGGTTTTTGTAAGTTTGTTATGGTTTTTGGGTATGTTGAGATGAGTTTGGTTGAAGTGGATTTTGGTGAAAGGAAGTGTTTTGTTGGTTGGGTTGTTGTTTTGGCCGGAATCTGGGTTTTTGGCCTGACACGCCCAAGGGCACGTCCAGGATTTTAGGCGTGTCGATGGTTCTATGTTTTGGATGAGTGACACGAGCAGTGACACGCCCATGACACTGAGCGTGTCATAGTTTCTGTGTGGCAGTAGGATTGACACGACCAGTAACACGCCCGTGTTATTGAGCGTGTCATAGCCACTGTGTTTTTGGGGAATTGACACTGCCATGAGCACGCTCATGATGTTGGACATGTCATTATTGTTAAGAGGCAGAATGTATTACACGTCCAGTAACACGCCCGTGTTGTTGAGCGTGTAAAAGCTTCTGTGTTGTGGAGTTAGGGCACGGTCAGGGACACGCTCGTGGTGTTGAGCGTGTCAAGTTTAGAGTTTGCCTAAGTTGGTTCTTAGCCTTATGATCTTATGTGAGTTTCATCTTCCTTTTGGAATAGGTTGCGAAGAAGGTGAATTACCCTAATTCGAGTAGTGAAAGATTATTGGAAGAAGAGGTGTTTAGAATTGTGTGAGTTGCTTTTAAGGTAAGTACAAACCTTGCATTGTTACATACACTCATATGATGTTGAGATTGAACATACATTTGATGATGTATATGAATAATGCTATGTTGCGTACAATGTGTGCGTACAATGTGGGACATAATGTGAACATTGATGATGCATATCCGTAATATTATGAGTTGCATAATGTGAAATGAGATAATGGAGGCATGTATGTCTATATGAATAATGATATGTTTGTTTAGTGAATGTAATCGATGTTGTATATTATAATGATGAAAATGAGAAATGAATTGAGAAAGTAATGTTTAAAGAGATAAATGAACAAACCTATCTACCTCCTGTGGAACCATACGGACCCAGAGAGCTGGGCAACCGAACTTGGACTACCGACCTGGTTGGGGGAAGGTTCGATATAGTTAGTATTACGTACCTATCTGCCTCCTGCGGAACCATGCGGACCCAGAGAGTTGGGCAACCGAACTTGGACTACCGACCTGGTTGGGGGAAGGTTCGTTACTGATAGTTTAATATGTTCCTATCTGCCTCCTGCGGAACCATGCGGACCCAGAGAGCTGGGTAATCGAACTTGGACTACCGACCTGGTTGGGGGAAGGTTCGTATATGAAGCCATGGTTGTTGGCTATAATGATGAACTTTGAATGAGTATATTGGATGATGACATAAATATTGAAATAATGAAATGTAACATTTATAAGTATAATCCTTATTGGTTGAACTTATGATATTGATATTGACATTGCATATTATCATTATGGTTTGTACCACTGAGTTGTTGGCTCAGCGCGATTGTGGTTTATCGCGCAGGTGGTAGAGTTGATAGGGTTGAGACGGAGGATTCTTCTAGACCTAGTTGAGTTTATGCTTGAAGAGTTGGACTAGAGCATAAAGATCAGAGAGTCAAGCTGCCAATCATGTATATATATTCTATGTTTTGTATATTTTGACTTTTATGTATTTGAATTTGTAAAAGTTTATAATAACTTCCGCTGCGGGTTGATAAACATTTTATCTATTATGTCTTTTGAATTTCTTTTAAATGTTTAAGATTTGCTTCACTTAATTTCAAAGATATGATTTGTGTATATTTAAACTGTAACATTTTCTACATTCTGTATATGTATATTACGATCGTATAAGCATGCTTGTACGTATAAGGGATATAAGGGTGTTACATTTATTTTGGTATTAGAGCCTAGGTTTGAGATTCTCAACCTAGGTCAGGTGTAAGAAAAAGAATATTTTGATTTAAAAAAAAGTGGTTTTTTTTAATAAAATACATGTTTGGTGTCAGCAGTCTCTGATCTTTAATGAAGGGTATTCTGCTGTGTTTGCAGATGTAGGTTATTATGGATCCTCATTCACGTCAATCTGTTGAGGGTAGTGCGGAGAGTGTAGTTCCTGATGATGGAACTAGAGTGGATAGAACTGGAGAGGCCCCTGTTTATGTGTCAGGGAGACCAGCTGGTGAGGAGGTTCCGCCAGTTTGGCTTAGGCATATGGTTGATTTAATGAGGCAGGCACCAGTGCAACCACCGCCACCCCCACCCCAGCCAATGGTACCAGTGAGACAGTATGATAAATTAAGAAAGTATGGAGCAGAACATTTTCTGGGTACTATTGATCCAGCGGTAGCTGAGCAGTGGCTGGATAAGGTTCAAAGGATTTTCATTCAGTTGCAAGCCACTCCAGCAGAAAAATTTGATTATGCCAGATCACTGTTGCAGAAGGATGCATATGATTGATGGAAGACAGTTTCGCATGCTTTGGATGATCCACCAACATTGTCTTACAGTGATTTTCTAAGAGAATTTAAGCTGAAATATACTCCGAGGGAGTATAAAGATGTGAAGAAGATGGAGTTTCTGACCTTGAGACAAGATCACCGGTCTGTGACAGAGTATGAGTTAGAGTTTATCCGGTTGAGCCACTACGCCGGGGGAATTATCTCTGATGAGATTGACAGGTGTAGAAGGTTTGAAGAGGGATTGAGACCCTCAATTATGTGTCTTGTGGCTGGTTCTAGATATCATGATTTTTCCCAGCTGGTTGCAGCAGCTAGGAGTGTGGAGAGAGCTCAGAATATTGCAGCTGCTGCCACGGAGGAGGAGACTAGGGCTAGGAGATCCGAGTTTGAGGCAGGGTCTTCATCCGTGAAGAGAGGTAGGGGAAGTTTTGTTCCCAGGATCAGTCGGAGCCAGAGGCAGGCTGGTAGGTCAGTTCAGTTTCAGAGACAGAGATCGAGACCTACAGTTTCAGTAACGAGTGCTCCGACTCCAGTAGTTCAGAGATCCACTCCACTTGTGTGTGCTCAGTGTGGTGGAATTCATAGGGGTGCTTGTTGGAAGAATAGTGGACTAGCTGTGTGCTTCAGATGTGGTTCTCCTGATCATTTTATTAGAGAGTGTCGAGAGATGCAGGCGCAGAGGCCGGCAGATTCTGCAGTTTCTCGACCTAGTGTCAGAGGTGGTCGAGGGGGCAGAGGTTTCACCAGAGGGGGTAGACCTGGTTATAGTCAGAGAGGAGGATCTTCGTCCAGGGATACTAGGCCAGATGAGGCTGGACCTTCTCAATGAGTATATGTGATGCAAAGACAACCAGATGCTTCTGCAGTCATTGCTGGTACTTTCTCTTTATTTGGCATTTCGGTACTTGCTTTAATTGATCCAGGCTCAACTCATTCATAAATTAGTGCATCTGTGTTGCCTGTGTCTGAATTGCATGCTGAGTTCCTAGGATTTGATGTGCTGGTGACAAATTCGTTAGGGCATAGTGTGATTGTTAGCAAGGTGCATCGAGATAGTGCGGTTGTGGTACAAGGTGAGGAATTTCTTGGAGATTTGATTGAAATGCCTTTTAAAGAGTATGATTTGATTTTGGGCATGGATTGGTTGTCTAGACATGGAGCTGTGGTAGATTGTCAAAGGAAATGTGTCACTTTGAGAACTAGTGATGATAGGAGTGTGATGGTGTTTAGTGAGCAGAGACAGCTTGCATCCTTGTTTGTATCAGTCGTAACAGCTAGAAGGTTGATTAGAAAAAGGTGTGATGCTTACCTTGCTCATGTGGTGGATACTAGAGTAAGGGGTTCTCAACTTGATGATATAACCACAGTTGCAGATTTTCCAGATGTGTTTCCAGAGGAGTTGCCAGGGTTGCCACCTGAGAGAGAGGTTGAGTTTGGTATTGAATTGTTGCCTAGTACCACTCCCATCTCTATCACTCCTTATAGAATGGCGCCAGCAGAATTGAGAGAATTGAAGGTGCAGTTACAGGAGTTGTTGGATAAAGGATTTATTCGCCCCAGTGTTTCTCCTTGGGGAGCTCCTGTGTTGTTTGTAAAGAAGAAGGATGGTACCATGAGGTTATGCATTGATTATAGGCAATTGAACAAAGTGACTATTAAGAATAAATATCCTTTGCCTAGAATTGATGATCTCTTTGATTAATTAAAGGGAGCTTCAGTGTTTTCCAAGATTGATTTGAGATCAGGGTACCATCAGTTGAAAGTGAGAGCTGAAGATGTTTCTAAGACAGCTTTCCGCACCAGGTATGGGCATTATGAGTTCTTAGTAATGCCTTTTGGGTTGACGAATGCACCTGCAGCTTTCATGGATTTGATGAATAGGGTGTTTAGACCCTATCTGGATCATTTTGTGGTGGTCTTTATCGATGATATCTTGGTTTATTCTCGTAATGAGGAGGAGCATGACAAGCATTTGCGAATAGTTTTACAAATCTTGAGAGAAAAGCAATTGTATGCTAAGCTGTCAAAGTGTGAGTTTTGGCTTGACCAAGTAACTTTTCTTGGTCATATAATTTCAGCAGATGGTATTAGAGTTGATCCAAGTAAAATTGAAGCTATTTTGAATTGGAGTCCACCAAAGTATGTGACTGAAGTTAGAAGTTTTCTGGGTTTGGCAGGCTATTATCGACGCTTTGTGAAAGGTTTTTCTTTGATAGCCACTCCACTCACCCGATTGCTTCGGAAAGGATTTAGATTTGTGTGGACGGATCAGTGTCAATCTAGTTTTGAGCAGTTGAAAGAAATGTTGACACAAGCACCTGTCCTTACATTACCCGTGGAAGATAAACCATATGTGATTTTCAGTGATGCTTCACATAATGGTTTAGGGTGTGTTTTGATGCAAGAGGGTAAAGTTATAGCTTATGCTTCTCGGCAGTTGAAGCCGCATGAGCTTAACTATCAGACTCATGATTTGGAGTTGGCAGCTATAGTGTTTGCTTTGAAGATTTGGCGCCACTATTTGTATGGAGAGAAATGCTTTATCTATACAGATCACAAAAGTTTGAAATATTTGGGGGTTCAAAGAGAGCTTAACCTCCGGCAGAGATGATGGCTAGAATTGATCAAAGATTACGACTGCTTGATTGATTATCATCCTGGTAAAGCAAATGTTGTTGCTGATGCCTTAAGTCGGAAGTCTTTGGCAGGTTTGGCTGTTTATTCGCTCTTGTTACTTGTTGAGTTGAGAGCAATGAATGCTCTTTTTGATGTATGTGATGATGGTGCATTATTGACTCAGCTCCAGTTGAGACCAGTACTATTAGATCAGATAAAGGAGGCTCAATTGGTGGATGAGAAAATTCAGAAGATTGTATCAGATTGCCGAAATGGAGAGAGCCAAGATTTTCATGTGAAGAGTGATGGTAGTCTTTGGTTCAAGGATAGGTTGTGTGTTTCTGATAATGATAGTTTAAAAAGGGTCATTCTGGAAGAAGCACATCAATCGGTTTTTACTATACATCCGGGAAGTACAAAGATGTACCATGACTTAAGACAGCATTATTGGTGGTCAGGTATGAAGAAAGATATAACAGAATTTGTGTCCAAATGTCTCACTTGTCAAAGAGTAAAAGCAGAGCATCAGGTTCCAACAGGGTTGCTTCAACCTTTAACAGTGCCTGAATGGAAATGGGAAAGGGTGACAATGGACTTTGTATCCGGTTTGCCATTGACGCTGAGGAAACATGATGCTATTTGGGTAATTGTTGATAGATTGACAAAGACAGCTCACTTTCTTCCGGTTCGGATGGATTATTCTCTTGATAAGTTGGCTGAGCTGTATATCCGTGAGATTGTGAAGTTGCATGGAGTCCCAATTTCTTTAGTATCGGATCGAGATCCCCGGTTCACTTCAAGGTTCTAGAAGAGTTTACATGGGGCTATGGGTTCTCGATTGCACTTTAGTACTGCTTTTCATCCACAGACAGATGGGAAGTCAGAGAGAGTGATACAAATTATTGAGGATATGTTGAGAAGCTGTGTCATTGATTTCTCTGGAAGTTGGGACATATTTTTACCACTTGTGGAATTTGCTTACAACAACAGTCACCAATCAAGTATTGGTATGGCACCACTTGAGGCATTGTATGGTAGGAGATGCCGAACGCCATTATGTTGGAATGAACTTGGAGAAGGCAAACTAATTATTCCTGACTTGGTTAAAGAGACTGAAGAGAAAGTGAAAACAATTCGGGATCAGTTAAAAGCAGCTTCAGACCTACAGAAATCCTATTCAGATTTGAAGAGGAGAGACATTGAGTATTATGTGGGAGATAAGGTATTTTTGAAAGTGTCTCCTTGGAAAAAGATATTGAGATTAGGTCGAAAGGGAAAATTAAGTCCTCGTTTTGTTGGACCGTATGAGATTTTGGAAAGGGTTGGACCAGTTGCTTATCGTCTTGCTTTGCCGCCTGAATTGGATAGAATCCATAATGTATTTCATGTTTCTATGTTGCGGAGGTATAGATCGGATCCATCTCATATTTTACCAATTGAATCCATTGAAGTGAGTCCGGATTTGACATTTGAAGAAGAACCAATCGCTATTTTGGCACATGAAGTAAAAGAGTTGAGAAATAAAAGAGTGCCATTGGTGAAAGTTCTTTGGAAGAATCATGGAAGAGAAGAGGCAACTTGGGAAAATGAGCAAGCAATGCGAGATCAATATCATCAATTGTTTCAGAGATAATATCAGGTAATTTCGAGGATGAAATTTCTTTTTAGAGGGGGAGAATTGAAATATCCCAAAATATACCCTAGATGTTTTGGGTTTTATTGTTATAATTGGATTTAATGTATATGTTTCTTTGGAAGAGAAAAGGGTTTTTAAAGAGAGTGTATATGTTGTGTATATTAGAATATATATACCACATATACACAAGTCAAGTCAAAGGAAGATAGTGGAAGAAGATATTTTGTGTTTTGGATTTATAATTAAATAATAAGGAAATTAATTGAGTGGAAGAGATTAATTGGATTAGTTTAATATTATATTTGCTTGGATGAGAGGGTTTTAAGGAAAAGTTTGACTTTGTGTTTTCTCTTTCTTCTTTCTTTCTTCCTTGCCGTGACACTCTTTCTTCTCTTTCCTTTGCTTTGTTTTGGCTGGCTAACAAAGAGACAAGAGAATAAAGGAGAGATTTGTACCTCTAAACTCAAGATCTAAGGAAGCTTTCAAGAAATCAAGTGGGAAAGTTAAGAGTTTCTTCATCCTTGGTAAGTTCTTCACTTGATTCTTTGATTTCTTTGAGTTTATGAGTTGAGTTTGTGGATGGTATGCGAATATGTTTGATTAAGATGGGTTTTAGAGTGTCTGGGTAAACTGATTTCTGGTTTTGGGGATGGTTTGAAGGAAAGAGTAAGTTGTTGGAGGTGAATGTATTGTGGTTGTGTTTTAGGTTTGTGTTGATGATTTTGATTTGTGTTGGAAGTATGTTTTTAGTTGTTTTGGTGTTTTTGTAAGTTTGTTATGGTTTTTGGGTATGTTGAGATGAGTTTGGTTGAAGTGGATTTTGGTGAAAGGAAGTGTTTTGTTGGTTGTGTTGTTGTTTTGGCCGGAATCTGGGTTTTTGGCCTGACACGCCCAAGGGCACGTCCAGGATTTTGGGCGTGTCAATGGTTCTGTGTTTTGGATGAGTGACACAAGCAGTGACACGCCCATGACACTGAGCGTGTCATAGTTTCTGTGTGGCAGTAGGATTGACACGGCCAGTAACACGCCCGTGTTATTGAGCGTGTCATAGCCACTGTGTTTTTGGGGAATTGACACGGCCATGAGCACGCTCATGATGTTGGACGTGTCATTATTGTTGAGAGGCAGAATGTATTACACGCCCAGTAACACGCCCGTGTTGTTGAGCGTGTAAAAGCTTCTGTGTTGTGGAGTTAGGGCACGGTCAGGGACACGCCCGTGGTGTTGAGCGTGTCAAGTTTAGAGTTTGCCCTAGTTGGTTCTTAGCCTTATGATCTTATGTGAGTTTCATCTTCCTTTTGGAATAGGTTGTGAAGAAGGTGAATTACCCTAATTCGAGTAGTGAAAGATTATTGGAAGAAGAGGTGTTTAGAATTGTGTGAGTTGCTTTTAAGGTAAGTACAAACCTTGCATTGTTACATATACTCATATGATGTTGAGATTGAACATACATTTGATGATGTATATGAATAATGCTATGTTGCGTCCAATGTGGGACATAATGTGAACATTGATGATGCATATCCATAATATTATGAGTTGCATAATGTGAAATGAGATAATGGAGGCATGTATGTCTATATGAATAATGATATGTTTGTTTAGTGAATGTAATCGATGTTGTATATTATAATGATGAAAATGAGAAATGAATTGAGAAAGTAATGTTTAAAGAGATAAATGAACGGACCTATCTACCTCCTGCGGAACCATGCGGACCCAGAGAGCTGGGCAACCGAACTTGGACTACCGACCTGGTTGGGGGAAGGTTCGATATAGTCAGTATTACGTACCTATCTGCCTCCTGCGGAACCATGCGGACCCAGAGAGCTGGGCAACCGAACTTGGACTACCGACTTGGTTGGGGGAAGGTTCGTTACTGATAGTTTAATACGTTCCTATCTGCCTCCTGCGGAACCATGCGGACCTAGAGAGCTGGGCAACCGAACTTGGACTACCGACCTTGTTGGGGGAAGGTTCGTATATGAAGCCATGGTTGTTGGCTATAATGATGAACTTTGAATGAGTATATTGGATGATGACATAAATATTGAAATAATGAAATGTAACATTTATAAGTATAATCCTTATTGGTTGAACTTATGATATTGATATTGACATTGCATATTATCATTATGGTTTGTACCACTGAGTTGTTGGCTCAGCGCGATTGTGGTTCATCACGCAGGTGGTAGAGTTGATAGGGTTGAGACGGAGGATTCTTCTAGACCTAGTTGAGTTTATGCTTGAAGAGTTGGACTAGAGCATAAAGATCAGAAAGTCAAGCTGCCAATCATGTATATATATTCTATGTTTTGTATATTTTGACTTTTATGTATTTGAATTTGTAAAAGTTTATAATAACTTCCGCTGCGGGTTGATAAACATTTTATCTATTGTGTCTTTTGAATTTCTTTTAAATGTTTATGATTTGCTTCACTTAATTTCAAAGATATGATTTGTGTATATTTAAACTGTAGCATTTTCTACATTCTGTATACGTATATTACGATCGTATAAGCATGCTTGTACGTATAAGGGATATAGGGGTGTTACAAGACAACACAAAAATTATTTTGGACTAATTAAAATATATTGGACCGGACTAGGTCAAATATTAAGGATCTACAGTTTGCCCCCTGCTTGAACGATCTGAGACTTTAGAGAGTGAAAAGCAACAAAACTTAATTTTTGAGATGGTGATTTAAACTTGTTTTGGGTACTCGGACCTGAGACTGAAGTTGATTTGGGTACTTGGACCTGAGATTGGGTACTTGGACTCGAGATTGGGTATTTAAACCCGAGATTGGGTACTTGGACCCAAGACTAAATTTGATTTGGGTACTTGGACCCGGGATTGGGTACTTGGACTCGAGATTGGGTACTTGAACCCAAGCTTGAATTGATTTTGGGTACTTGGACCTGAGATTGATTTGATTTGGGTACTTGGACCCGAGATTAGGTACTTGGACTCGGGATTGGGTACTTGGACCCGAGATTGAATTGATTTAGGTACTTGGACCCGAGATTGGGTACTTGGACCCGAGACTGATTTGATTTGGGTACTTGGACCCGAGATTGGATTGAGGGTACTTGGACTCGAGATTGGGTACTTGGACCCGAGATTGATTTGATTTGGATACTTGGACCCGAGATTGAATTGATTTGGTTTGAATTTGGGTACTTGGACCCGAGATTGATTGGATTTGGGTAATTGGACCCTAGATTGGGTACTTAGACCCGAGATTGATTGGATTTTGGTATTTGGACCCTAGATTGGGTACTTGGACCCAGATTGATTGGATTTGGGTACTTGGACCCGAGATTGGGTACTTGGACCCGAGATTAATTTTATTTGGGTACTTGGACCCGAGAATGGGTACTTGGACTCGAGATTGAGTTTGACTGACCTTTTATCATTTGTGAAGTCTGACTGCTCCGGCTGTTTTATGCATTGTGTTTCTTCACCATCAAAATGGATCTTCATCCTTTGAGATCAGGTCTTCACCCTTGAAAATGGATCTTCATCCTTTGAAATCGGGTCTTCACCCTTGCAAATGGATCTTCATCCTTTGAGATCGGGTCTTCACCCTTGAAAATGGATCTTCATCCTTTGAGATCGGGTCTTCACCCTTGCAAATGGATCTTCATCCTTTGAGATCGGGTCTTCACCCTTGAAAATGGACCTTCATCCTTTGAGATCGGGTCTTCACCCTTGCAAATGGATCTTCATCCTTTGAGATCGGGTCTTCACCCTTGAAAATGGATCTTCATCCTTTGAGATTGGGTCTTCACCCTTGCAAATGGATCTTCATCCTTTGAGATCGGGTCTTTACCCTTAAAAATGGATCTTCATCCTTGGGAAATTGGGTCTTTATCCATTGGAGGTCGGGTCTTTACCCTGGATTCAGCTCTCTTAGTTGAACTGATCTTTTGTCTTTTGCATCTTCATTCTTTTGATAGTTCTAATGTTCCATTCTTTTGTTCTTCCTTTTTGCAAAAATTCAGCTATTTTTAGTTGGTCCTCATATCTTCTCCTTGCCCCCTGCGTGGCAAAATATTTGCAAGTGAGTTTGAAAATATTTGGTATATAGATTCAAAAAAAATTGAAAAGGAGAAACTTTGCCCCCTGTGTAGGCTCAAACCTATGATTTTTCTATGCAAGCTCTGATTGATGTTTTTGTCGTCAGTTCTTTGCACAAGGATGCATTTCTTCTCTTTGCAAAATTACTGGAGCTTTCTCAAGCAATGGGCTTTCTATGCCCCCCTGATTTGATATCTTCTTTTGATTCTTTACTTCTCAGGGTGTTTGCTGTTCATTTTGCCAAGGAATAGACAACACAAGACAAGAAAGTGCGATGTGATATGCTCATGTATGCATGAATAATACTTACAGTTGTTCCATCGACTCACAGACCGAGGTGTTTAGCAGAAGTGTTCTCATTAGTTCTGTTATGATGCTTGTTCAAGTCTTGCATTGGAATAATAGAAAGCTTTGCATTTGTGGCTTTTATCTTTAAGATGTTAAAAACATGAGTGATGAAGCCCCTAAGCAGCATAGTCAGGATTTCATATATTTCAAACTATATTTCAGCATGTCGGTTGGTAGTTTCTTCATAACTTTGCCAATAATAATTTCCTTTGCCCAATGTGTCCTTTGGAGGTTTAACATACTTCCCTTAACTTGAAGGCTTTGTATGACAAAACACTTTTTTTTTCAATTTGAAATCAAATGTTGGCTTTTCCAAATTAATGTCAATGTACCTCAGGACTTGATTTTTTCAAATTAACATATCTATTCATGATAACCCTAGTTACCGTACTAAACTCGGGAATCATTTCTATTTAAGCAAGAACTGTTGCACTTCAGATAGGCACATACACATTAATTGGCCAAAGGTCTCATTGAGTTTAAATACTGTCTATCTCATATGCATGTTTATCCAAACTATCTCCACTAATAAACTCTACCTACCAAGAGAGATCAACAGGTCTTTGATAGGCTTGAAATGGGGTCTATGAGGGACATGAGTTAAATGAAGGCCATTTTGAGATAGGAGCTGATGTGACACAATGGACAAACCCTCACACTATAAATTTCTTGTTTAAATTTTAGGCAGCTTGGAGGCAATCTTGTTAGACTCCAAATTCCTTCTATCTTCTTGGCATTAATCTGGATCTTGATTAGGATAGTTTTTGCCCCTTGCAAAAAGTTTAAGACCCAAATTCTTTTCTTTTCTTCTTTTCCCTTTTCTTTCTGTGAGCGGGGATTTTCGCCCCCACTCCCGGTGGAATGGTTCTTGCGACTTCGACACTGTTTAGGCTCGGAGCCTTAGAGAACACGGACCTAAGTTCGGAGAAAATAGAGTCGCCACCCGGACGGGCCAGGAAAAAGAAAGGGGAGGATGACTCGATTCCTAAGGAATCCCCAACCCCTTAATGGGTTCGAAAAGTTGGGTACGTGTGGGGAAGGTGAGAAATGGTCCAGCACCCCCACAACGCCCGGTTTATTAGAACCGGCCTCCTTTATAGGTCTTAATATTATAAAATTCTTAAGTATAATAACATTATCCATATTACACACAATAATTAAAGGAAAACATCATTATATTAAAATCAAAGCAATGTCCAAACAAAACAAAACAAATAAATGGACACCCATCCAAGGATGGAAACATGTCCTTACATCACATGCCTAGATAGGACACCCACCGAAAGGTAGAAACATGCCCTTTACATAAGTTCTAAAATAGAAAAGCAAATTAAATTACATGATGTTTAAATAATGAGGTACCCACCAAATGGAAACATACCTCTTACAACTTTTGGAAATCTAAATTGATTGATAAAAGTAAATAATCATTCATCATAAATAAATCATTCATCAAAAGTATTTAAATATCAATAAAATAAACATCCATCCATGATAAATTAAATAAATCAAGCATTGAAATTAAATAGATTAAAGCATAAGAGATAAATCATGGTATAAGTAAATATGGAATTGAATAAAGCAAATAAAAGTTCAATTTATGGCTACTATGACTTCTTATGGAATTAAAATAAATTAGTATTTTAGGTTTTAAAAGGTGGGTAAGACTCTTTGATTAACCAAATTAAAGTTTGAATGGTGAAATTATGAAACTAGGGTTTTGGACACTTTGAAATACTTTTTATTTCATGATTTTTAAATGGTGATTTAAGCTACTGTGACTTTTTGAGTTTTTATGTTTTTATTTTTTTTATGTTTTAAAAGGACTAAGGTTTATAAAAATTAGGGTTTAAGGTTTTAAAAGGGTTAGGGTTCATTGTTTTAGGTTTAAAAGTTGAATTTTGGATTTAAACTTTGAAATTAGGGTTCTCGGGTAATGAATTATTTTTAGGGTTTTTAAAAAAGCAATTTGATATTTTATGAAGTTTTATGAATTTAAACACATGGATTGAAGTTTTTATAAGTAGAAAAGATGTTTTTTAAGGTTTTTGGAATAAACTAGAATGTACTTTAAAATCTTAAAAGAAACAAAATTTGATTTTGGTTTTGTTGAAAAATATGTTCAATTAGTGTTTTAAGATTTTTAAGAAGAAAAAAATAACAAGTTTAAGTTTTTTTAAAAAAGAAAGTCACATTTTAGGGTTTTTGATTATGGAAAAATTAAATTACAACTCTAAGATTTTTTATTTAACAAACTTAAACTTTATGGATTGGCTACTGTGAAACATAAATTAAAAGAATTTAATCTACCTTCTTTTGTTGATTCTCCAAAAAATAACTCTTCTTGGATGAACTAGCTCCAAAGACAAGCCTTGATTGCCTTTGAATTCTCCTCCCCCTTTAAATCGTGAGTCTGCTGCTTTAAATATCACTTCAATTGAATTCTTACTTTTCCTTCTTTGATTTGGTTTCAAATCCTAAAGTCACTGTTTAAATTTTTCCTCCTTTGATTTGATTTAATTAGTCCTTATTTATAGTGGTTTTTAGGTTTTTTATTCCTAATTCCCCACGGCAATTAATAATAATGAAAAAAAAGAAATTAAAACCTAGTTGAATTAGGTTTCAAAAAAATTCGTTGAAAAATTTTGGGCTGGCAAAAATAGTGGCAACGGGCCCGTGGCATGCCAACCCGTGGGGGTGTCAGCGTGCTAGCCCTCAGGAATTTCCTGCGGGAAGTTATTTCGATGGCAGGAAATTCATGCGGGCGAAGGATTGGGCCAGCAGGAGCCTCGCCAGCAAGAAATTCCTGCGGGCGAATATTTCTCCCACAGGAGTTTCCTGCGGGCGAAAATTTTGCCCGAAGGATTTTCCTGCGGGGCAAAATTCTCCCTGGCCGGTGAGACTATTTTTTGCTACCGATTTTTTCGACTCCCATTTTTATTTTTATTTTTATTTTTTGATTTTTTGATTTTTATTTTTTATTAATAAAAATTAGATAATAAAGCAAAACTATTTAATTAAAATTATTTTGGACCAATTAGACGAGAAAATTCATTTTAAACCAAATAAAACACAATGGACCGAATTGGGTAAAAAATTAAGGGTCTACAGTTTGCCCCCTGCTTGAATGATCTGAAACCTTAGTGAAAGAGAGTGAAAAGCAACAAAACTTAATTTTTGATGTGGCGACTTGTTTTGGATTCTGGACCCGAGGATGATTCTAGGTTCTGGACCTAAGAAAAATTTGGGTTCTGGACCCGAGGAAAATTTGGGTTCTGGACCCGAGCTAAGTTCTGGACTTAGAAAGTTCTAGGTTCTGGACCTAAGAAAAATTTGGGTTATGTACCCGAACTAAGTTCTGGACTTAGAAAATTCTAGGTTCTGGACCTGAGAGTAATTTGGGTTCTCGACCCGAGCTAAGTTATGGATTTAGAAAATTCTAAGTTCTGGACCTAAGGAAAATTTGGGTTATGGACCCGAACTAAGTTCTGGACTTAGAAAATTCTAGGTTCCGGACATAAGAGTAATTTGGGTTCTGGACCCGAGCTAAGTTCTGGATTTAGAAAATTCTAGGTTCTGGACCTAAGGAAAATTTGGGTTCTGGACCCGAGCTAAGTTCTGGAAAATTCTAGGTTCTGGACCTAAGAGTAATTTGGGTTCTAGACCCGAGCTAAGTTCTGGATTTAGAAAATTCTAGGTTCTGGACCTAAGGAAAATTTGGGTTCTGGACCCGAGCTAAGTTCTGGACTTAGAAAATTCTAGGTTCTGGACCTAAGAGTAATTTGGGTTCTGGACCTGAGATAAGTTCTGGACTTAGAAAATTCTAGGTTCTTGACCTAAGAGTAATTTGGGTTATGGACCCGAACTAAATTCTAGACTTAGAAATTCTAGGTTCTGGACCTGAGAGTAATTTGGGTTCTGCACCCGAGCTAAGTTCTGGACATAGAAATTCTAGGTTCTGGACCTGAGAGTAATTTGGGTTCTGCACCCGAGCTAAGTTCTGGACTTAGAAAATTCTAGGTTCTGGACCTAAGGAAAATTTGGGCTCTGGACCCGAGCTAAGTTCTGGACTTAGAAAATTCTAGGTTTTGATCAAAATGAGGTTGTGTTCAAACTTTCTGTTTATTGGGGAAGAATAAACAGAAATTTTCTAGGTTCTTCACCTAAGGAAAATTTGGGTTCTGGACCCGAGCTAAGAATTTAGCTAATTTCTAGGCATATGTCTTCCTATTGTCCCTAGGTGTAAAAACATTTGTATACTCGCAATTATTTGAATGATTAAAGTGAATAATTGAAATTTCTGTTTATTTTACTGTGTAGTACTGTTTATGCACCGTTCACTATTTATAAATAGTAAATTTACTATTTACAAATAGTATTAAATAGTAATTACTATTTGGAAAAGGTGATTTTACTATTTACCAATAGTAATACTATTTATAAATAGTAACATTTACTATTTATAAATAGTAATACTGTTTATAAATAGTAACATTTACTATTTATCAATAGTAATACTATTTACCAAATAGTAATACTATTTATAAATAGTGATATTTACTATTTATCTATAGTAATACTATTTATGAATAGTAAAATTTACTATTCATACATAGTTTTTAGATTGTTTTCATCTGATTGCCGTTCCTCTATAAAAGGCCATCAATTCTTCATAAAATTTCAATTTCAATTTTCTAATCCTTTCAAATTTCTTTTCAATTTCAACACATATTTTTCAAAAACAATGCATGCTTCGAGGTCGCGGACTCATTCTAATGTAGAATTATTGGATTTTATTAAGCATTATGAAGACGGAAATCTAGATATACTGGCCGGGATGCCGCTTCATCGCAGTTCCAATCAAAAGAGCGAGGTAATGATTTTTATATTATTTTATTATTTTATTATTTTATTATTTTTATTATTATTTATTATTTTATATATTTTTTATTATCTCTTTTTTTATTATTTATTTTTTATGAAAAATAAATTAATTTAAATAGATTGAATAATGCGTACTTACCTGGTATTAACTTACCTGGGTCTGTGTTAGCATGATCGTTGTGTCGTTCGGGCCGGAGGGTGTATTTACAAAGCTCGACAATGGTATGATGTAGTGCCTTCTCGGGTAAGGCAGATTATCTGAGACTGCGGCTTTAAGTAGGTTGTCTTACAATTGCCGTCCGAAGAATATCAAATAGACAGAAGCGTGGTTCAGGCGCTGGCAGAGCGATGGATGGATACCACTCATACTTTTCACTTGCCCATTGGGGAGATGACAATTGGTCCGGTCGATTTCACTGCCATAACCGGCCTTCGATATGATGGTGCTCTGGTTCCTCTAACCAATGAAATTTTAGCATTTGAAGAAATTCAGGAATTAATTGGTATGGAACCATCATATAAAGGTCCTCGTAAGATAAAAATAGAGCCGATTCGTAGTTATTGGATGAACTACGAAGGTCGGATTGGCAGAAACAGGGCCGAACAGTATGCCCGAGGATTTTTGTTATATCTGCTCAGATCGACCATCTTTGGTAGCACTAAATCATCCATTCACTTATCAGTGTTGAATGCCCTTTCTTATCTCAGAATGGTACCATCTTCCAGTTGGGGCGAAGCTGGTCTCGCATGTCTTTATCATGGCCTTGATAAGCTTTGTCGAAACAAGAATTCTTTTGTCGGCTTGATGGCAGTTGTCGAGGTATTTATATATTTTTTCACCAATGTCTTTTCCCTTTTTCTCTTGCGATCTTTGTTGTTATTGCAGATATGGGCATATGAACACAACCTCGTGAGAGTACCCGGCATTTCCCGAGAGAGAATCGGGTATTCGAGATTAAATTTCTGGTTGTCTGATCATGTGAACGTTCCCGGCTCTCATAATGTGCATACTCATCGCTTTGTGTTGAGCCGCTTAACCTGGGATCAGGTAAGATAACATTAGTATGCTTTAAATATTTTGCAAAAAGTTTTACTTACCTTATGTTATCCTGCAGGTGAATTTGGCCTGGTGGAATCCAGAAGAGCGAGCAAACTGGTCTCCTTTGATGAGGGCTGCACTATTTTTCCAACATTCTCAGCGAATTATTGCTGGCACTGTGTCTAGTGGCTGGTTTCTCGAGGAAAGGGTTTATGAATGGTTTCTCGGCCCAGAGCAGCGGAGGTTCCGATGCAAATCCCAGAATACACTTTAAATATTATGTCGATGCCGGAGGAAGCTTGGTGGTCGGCCCGGTATGGTCATAATGCCGAGTCATTTCTCCATTTACCGGGTCCATTTTATGCTCGTTTTATTCAAATAAGACTCTTGCACTTCGATGTGTCTCCTGTCGGTGTGCGGGGGATTTCCAATGGAAATGAGTGTAGAGATTCTTCGGTTGATGAGAGGTGAAAAAATTCTTCTTGCTCCTTTTGATTGACTTTTGTTTTTCTTATTTGGCTCCTACTAAGGCCTGGGGGCGCATGCTTTGTCTTTGCTTGCTCGGCCAATTCTTACTTGTTTCTTCTGACGGCGATATTGACCCACGAGTATTGGATATCATGGATCAAATGGAAGGAGGCTTGTCGTCGGTACCTGTGATCTTAGCCAAAACCATAGTCGGATTAGACCGATTTAAATCAGGAATGTCAAAGAGACTGACCGGGAGCCCGTTGCTGCTTCAGGTAATTACCTAAACTGCCCTTCCGGGTTTTCAATTTAGGTTTTTTTTATTGCTCTAATTTTTGCCTAGTCCGCCCATATGGGTATTCAGAACTAGCGAGCTGTCCTAATTTTTGCCTAAGTTACCCTTGCGGGTTTTCAACTTAGCAGACCTTTTTTTTAAACTCTTTCTTCGCAGATTTGGCTTCAGGAATGCCTTTGTTTGCTAGATACTCCCTCCATGAATTTTTCCAGATACCTGCCTCGTCATCATTCTGCTAGGAAGCTACTCCACCCAGCTTCTTCATATGCTGACTAGGTTGACTAGATCCACTCACGTTCTGAAGTCAATATCCGTTGGTTGGTACCTTGGTGGAAGATTTCTCATATTACCATGCAGACATACTTGATGTACGTTCCCCTTGCTGCTCTTTGTCAAGGTACATGCTATGATCCTCATCGACTTGGGCGTCAATATGGAGCTGAACGTCATGATTCTGATTTTGTTCCTGACCTAGACATGCCTTGCTTGACTGAAGCCTACCTGGACCGGCTGAGGCAAAGTTGGCCTGCATGTTACACTTATCGACTGCCATAGATTTTACATTTGTCAATTCATAAAGTATTTTGTTAGGATGAAAAATAACTAAAATAATAAAAGATGCTTCTTTACCATTGATAATTTGTCATCACCTTTTGCAATTATGATTATTTATTTCATCCGTATCTGGTCAAATACTTATAACAGTGCACATAAAACATATTTAATCATTAATTCTGTTTTATTAAATTGGGGAACAACCAAACATAAAGCCAGCATACACAAGATCACTCTTGTTGCCAATTAGCCCTTTCGGGTTTTCTAATTGACAATTTTCTCTCATTAGCCCTAATTGTTGCCTAGCCCGCCCTTTTGGGTTTTCGAAACTAGTGGACTGCTCTAACTTTTGCCTAGGCTTCCCTTTTTGGGTTTTCAACCTAGCGAGCTCTCTCTTTTTTTTTATTTCATACAAAAAACCTCTTCAACCTGTCAATGTTTACTGGCTCACTAAATTCGTTCCCATCCATGTCTGATAACTTTACTGCACCTTTGCTCATGACTTGTTTCATGACATATGGTCCTTCCCAGCTAGGTCTAAACTTCCCTCTTGGGTCTAATACATTAGGCTTACATTGCTTCAATACCAAATCCCCAATCCTAAATCTTCGTATTTTAACTCTTCTATTGTAGGCCCGAGCTATCTTCTTTTGATACAGTTGGTGATGATACAGTGCCTTTAGCCTTCTTTTCTTCTAATAAAACTAAGTGTGTGTATCTGCTCGCTACCCATTTTGTTTCAGGTAGCTTCGCTTCCAAGACTACTCTCAATGACTTGATCTCAATCTCAATTGGCAATACTGCTTCCATCCCATAAACCAAAGAGAACGGTGTCATTCCAGTAGGTGTTCGCACACTCGTCCTATATCACCATAAAGCAAAGGGAAGCATCTCTGACCAATCCCTGTAAGTCTTGGTCATTTTGGATAGAATTTGCTTAATTGTCTTATTTATTGCTTCCACTGCCCCATTAGCCTTTGGTCTATAAGGAGAGGATCTATGATGATGGATGTGGTACTTGGAGAATAAATCCTTAACTGCCCCTTGAAACTGTACCCCGTTGTCTGATATCACACTGTGCGGGACCCCATATCTGCAAATGAGATTCTTTTCAATAAACCTAGCCATTTGACTTGCACCCAGCTTGTTGAAGGATTCGGCTTTGACCCATTTCGAGAAATAATAAACTGCTACCACAATAAAACGGTGCCCGTTTGAAGCTGTCGGATGTATCTCTCCTATAATATCGATACCCCAGGTGGCAAAGGGCCAGGGTGAAGACATTGAATGCAGTTCTTCAGGAGGCATATGATTCAAGTTACCTTACATCTGACATTGTTGGCACTTCTTGACAAACCCAATACAGTCTCTCTCCATGGTCAACCAATAGTAACCTTGTCGAATAATCTTCTTAACTAGTGCCAAACCACTCATGTGCGGACCGCAACTTCCCGCATGTATTTCAGACATGATGCACTCCACTTCAGGCCTTCTTAAGCATCTCAAATGTACTCCATCAGGCCATCTTCGATATAACTTCCCATGGAAGGTGATGTATTGCAATGACCATCGCCTTACGGCCCTTCTCTCTTTCTTTGTTGCCCCCGGCGGGTATTCTCTTTCCTCCAAAAATTTTCTTATGGTATCATACCATGCATCATGGTCTGTAACAATTTCCATGACTATTTCATATTCATAACAAGGAGTTGATGAATTGGTCAAGACCAGAGGCTTAAGGAATAAGCTAACAGGATTTTCCCATACCAAAGCCAATGTGGCTAGTGCATCAGCCATCTGATTTTCTTCTCTTGACAAGTGTGTAAACTTACACTCCTTAAAATTCTTCTTTATCATGGTCATGTAATGATGGTATGGTTTCAATTTTTCTTATTTCAACTCCCACTCTCCATTTATTTGGGATACTACTAACAACGAATCACCATAAACTTCCACCTCATCTACCTTCATAATCATTAGGGTTTCCAAACCGAAAATACAAGCTTGGTACTCCACCATATTATTGGTTGCCCTAAATTTCAACTTTTTAGCTAAAGGGATGAGTTCCCCTTCTGGCGATTCTAGTATAACTCCCAAACCTGCTCCTTTCCTGTTTGCTGCCCCATCAAAATACATTTTCCACCCTTGTACTTCAATTGCTTCTAAATGTTCATCTGGAAATTCCAAGATTACCTCTTCACTTTCTGGTAATGGTTGTTGTGCCAGAAATTCTGCCACCGCTCTACCTTTGATTGTTTTTCTGGTTACATACTCGATCTCAAATTCTTCTAATATTATCAACCATCGACCATATTTCCCAAATAAAGAGGGTGTCTCCCTTAAGTATTTCATTGGATCCAACTTGGAAATTGCTTGCATACTATATGATTGAAAGTAATGCCGCAACTTCTTAGAAGACCAAACTACGGCTATACATGTTTTTTCAATAATACTATACTTAATTTCATAAGATAGGAGCTTTATACTTAAGTAGTAAACGGCATGCTCAATCCTCGACTCATCTGCTTGGGCTAACATGGCTCCTATCCACTCTTCTTCTACTGCTAAGTATAGTAATAGAGGTTTGCCGGGTTTAGGTGGTTTCAAAACAGGTGGGTTCAACAAATACTCTTTTATTCGATCAAAGCCCTTTTAACATTCTTCATTCCATACGACCGGCTGATTCTTCCTAAGCAACTTGAAGATAGGCTCACAGATTGTTGTGAGCTTTTCTATAAATCTACCAATGTACTGTAGTTTACCATTGAATCCCCGAACTTCTCTCTCCGTCTTAGGGGCCGGCATATCCCTGATTGCTTTGACTTTTTCAGGATCTATCTCGATGCCATTCGGGCCAATTACATGTCCCAACAATTTACCTGAGGTAACACCGAATACACACTTCTTCGGGTTTAATCTTACCTTATACTTCAAAGCTCTATCAAAGAATAATTCCAAATTCTGGAAGTGTTGCTCCCTTGTATCCGAGTTAACCATCATATCATCAATATATACCTCAACTTCTTTGTGCATCATGTCATGAAACAATGTGGTGGCCATCCTTTGGTAAGTTGCTCCAGCATTCTTTAAGCCAAAAGGCATCACCCTATAACAAAATATACCCCATGTAGTAGTGAAGGCAGTTTTGGCTTTATCCTCTTGGGCCATTAACACTTGATTGTATCCGGAAAATCCATCTACAAATGAGTGTAGCACACTAGAGGCTGCACTATCAATGAGTACATCTATATGAGGTAAAGGAAAATCATCCTTAGGGGAAGCCTTGTTTAAATCTCTATAGTCCATGCAGACCCTTATCCTCCCATCTTTCTTTGGCACAGGTACTATGTTGGCTAGCCAATCTGGGTATTCTATCACTTCAAGGAACTTCACTTGTATTTGCTTAGTGACCTCTTCTTTAACCAATTCAGCCCACTCATGTCTTAGTCGCCTAAGCTTTTGTTTGACAGGTTTAAGTAGGAATATGATGCTCGGCTATGTCTCGATCTATCCCAGGCATATCCTCATGAGACCAAGCAAACACTTCTTCATATTTTTTGAAAATTTTTTCAAATCTCTCTCTCTCATCAGGAGTAAGGTCGGATGCTATGCTAATGTTTTTAGGATTTTCGATTGTTCCCAAATTTAATGATTGTGTGTTAACAGAATTAATATTAAAGATGCTCATGTAACTGTTATTTAAATGTATGCAACCATCAAGAGAAACATCACACAAGTAAGCAAAATCAAACTTTATTGCATTCATTTTGGAAAAGAAAACATCATCATCCTCATATAAAGCAGACAAATTAAAATCAAAATCAAAATCATTGTTCTCAGAATCATAAAGCAGAATGTCTTCAAACTTTTCTTCAACTAGGGAAGCAATCTCTTCTGGAGTCTTCTCGGCTTTCAAGGCAGCTTCATTCTTCTCTTTTGGAGTGGATTCTTTATTGGTTGATAGGGAGAGCTCTTTCTTCACTTGCTCCACTAACTCAGCAACATCTGCAAAAATTTCAAAACCGGGAATTAACTTACCCATGAACATGATCGACTCGAGCTTTCCTTGGAGTGGTCCCATAGTTGGAGCTTTGACAAAGATCTCTTCAAGTGGTGGGAAGCTCATCTTCTCATTCTTCTTTGGCTGAACATTATTGGCTTCATCATATCCCAACCCCTTCTTGGAAGTTTGAGTTCTAAAATCTGGCAATTTTGTTAAACCGGTTTTACCCTTTCCAAGACCAGCTCCAGGAAGGTAGTTCATGTTCTTCATCATATTCAAGACTTTGGAGTTCACTGCTTCATCATCAGAAATTGCAACCACTTGAAAACCATTGAGAGGCCTTTCAACCATTAGGGCGTTAACAATCTCATTATCTTCAGCTTCAATGAGAACTGTTTCATTTCCATTGGGGAATTTGATCTTTTGATGAAGGGTAGAAGGAACTCCACCAAGAGGGTGAAACCATGGTCGTCCCAAGAGTAAGGCAAAGGTAACTGGTATGTTTAAAATAATAAACTCCATAATAGATTCAATTGGACCAACCCTGACGACCACTTTGAAAGTCCCTTCGGCATGCCTCTTAGTGTTGTCATAAGCACGAATTGTCACCTCGGTTGGGTTTAAATCTCTTATTGACATGGCTAGCTTTGGTAGTATCTTAAGTGGACAAACATTTATGGCAGACCCATCATCGACCATTACACAAGGAGTCCTCTTCCCTTTGACTTCTATTTTGATAAAGAGAGGGCGGATGTGGTCTCCCCCTTCCTCTGGTAAGTCCGCATCAGAAAAAGAAACTGCTCCCATACTAACTTCGCTCTTCTCTTGAACCTCTTCACATTTCATTACTTCCCCAATTTTTATGAAGTTGATCAACTCCTCCGATGTTGTGGAGGTAGAAATCGGCATGCTAGCCAAGGCTTTGGCCATAGTCTCTCGGTGCTTTTTAGAAGTAGCTAACAGGTCCCAAATGCTAACACTTGCTTGGGTTCTCTTTAATTGCTTGAGTACAAAATAATCTTCTTCCACTTCAACTTCCTTCCCCTTATTAGTTTCTACCTCCTTAGGTGGTGGCCTTGCATAAGGCTTACCGGATCTAGTATTCATCACCTTATCTTCTTCGGGCTCGGACCAAGTCCACTCCTCCTTCTTGGGTATAACATCATCATCACTGTCACTTGAATCCCAAAACCTGTTTACAACACAAATTGATACTTCTCTACCCATCATAGTTTGTTTAACTTCATTAAATTCCTCTTCTTCTTTGATTTCTTCTCCTCCCACATCTTGAAAAGAAAACATGACAAAGTCTTCATGCAAACCTCCTCCAATCATGAAGGTTTCTGGTGGTGGTACTCTATTGAACTTTGGCAATGGGTTGTCTTTGGTATTTGGCTTGTTGGGCTTGGGTAGCTTCCCATTATCAATTAAGTTTTGGATCTCATGTCTCAATCTCACACATCTATCGGTGTCATGTCCTTACATTTGGTGAAATTGACAAAATGCTTTGGTGTCAAAATTAGGTGGGAGAGGATTAGGCAAAGGACGAGGATTTAATGGTTGTAGTAGTCCCTTCCTTTGAAGCTTGTTGAGAACCCAGGACATCGGTTTTCCTAATTCCGAAAATTGTCTCCTTGTTCCTTGGTTAGTAGCATTAATACCGACGGCCTTTTGCATTCTTTGGCTACCAGGTTGATAGCTCCCTTTCTCATTCCTTTTCGTTGCAAATCGGCTCTTCTCCCTGTCCCATTCTTCAATTTGCAAACCAGCTTGAAGAAGGTCTTTGTAATCGCATATGAGTGTATGAGACATTCTCTCACAAAGACTAGGTAACACCCCTCTCACAATCATCCTTATTTGATCGGATTCATCAGGCCTCTTCTTGAGTAGAGCAGCCTTGTTTCTCCATCTCTTGACATAGTCTACAAAATTCTCATTCGGCCTTTGCCTAATGGATTCCACTTCCATCAAGGTAACTTCCAATTCAACATTATATCCATATTGTTGGATAAAGGCTTTGTAAAGTAAATCCCAGCTCTTTTGTGTTTCATCATCTAAGGTATTGAACCAATTTTGGACAACAGGGTCCAATGAGAGCATAAAGTACCTTAGGGTTTGAGCCTTAGTAGCTCGGGCAGATTGCATGGCAGTGATGTATTGCTTCACGTGGAGATGAGGATTTCCAGTGCCATTGTACTTAGCAAAGGAAGGCATCTTGAATTTGTAAGGGACTTCTTCATCTTGTTCAAATAACTTGTCTACTTCGGACATCTCTTCGATCTTCAACTTCTTCTCAAATTTCTTTTCTAAATCAGCAATCATCTTTTCAACATCAGATGTCTCGGCCTTTTCAATAGTTGCCTTCTCGACAGCCTTCGATTCTTTCTTCTTTTCTTGAACCTCTTGGTAGTATTGAGCCTAATCATCATCATCATCAATGACCACCTTTTCATCATCAAACGCCACTTCATTAACTTTGGTCTTCCCTTTGTCCTTTGGTTTCTTAGTGCTAGCAGATGCCTTGGCATGGTTCTCTAAGATTGCAGTCAATTGGTTCTTCATGGTCTCAGCTAGGGCCTCTTTGATTTCTTCCATCTTGGCATTTAGGGCTTCATCCACCATTCTTTGAATTTGTTCGGGCTCCATTGTCTTTGGTGTGCAAGTGATTGAGTCATTGCTAGATACTTCATCTCCGGCGTAGGTTGGATTGTCGTAAGCTTTTGAACTTTCGTAGTCCAGGGCTGTGAGCCAGAGAGGACCAATGATATGAGATGCAAATGTATGCATGTATGCATGTATGCACGAACAATCAATAAACAAGTGCGATTAGGATGATCCTTCCAACCTTATAACATCCACACACGAATGGCGAGTCTCTTTTCCTAGGTATATGGTTAACAAAATACCAACATGGGGTATCTTGCTTTTGAATAATTCCCTCGGACGTTTCAACCAATAGTTATATTTTCAAAAATGGAAATCAATCCATGATAATTCCCATTAATTAGGTTTTAATCCATTCAATCAACTAAAGTAGCTTTTATGCTATGTTGGATTAAAACTAAATTAAGAGGTTTATTATAGATAGATTTCTCACTTGAAAAGAGGTAACTAGTGGTTCATGCCAAAAACAAGCCCATAGTTAATTTATTCTTAGTGTAAACTAGGCCCACAATTGATTTTTGGTATTTCATAATTGACCTAAATATTTTTGCAAGCTCTTTATAAGGAAAGGTTGGGTGAAAATAGTTTTGTTTCTAAGCCCATTATAAAAGATTTTAGAAAAATGAATTTTGGGCTTAGTATTTGGGCCATGAGCCAAAAGATTTTTTATTTATTTTTGGAAAAGTCTTATGTCCAAAGACCATCTTAAAAGGTTTTAAAAATAGTTTTGGTCTTTTGGATTTTAAAGAAAATTTCTTTTGAGCTTGCAAATGTACTTGGGTCATATTAGAAAAAGAACAAACCAAATAAGCCATGATTTAAACCAAGATAAATTATCCATAGTCAAACAACATGCATTTGTGGTAAAAACCTAAGGAAAGTAACTAGGCCAATTACATGAGCTTTAGTCTTTGGGTAAAAAGGCTTAGGTTCCCATAGCAAGTATATACCAAACGGTACAAGGCTATGAGTGGTTATGCCATGCTCGATCTCCATACCTTGAGTGAAAGTATGGTATCCCTTACATAACACAACATGGGTAACACGGGCGTCCTAACTCATGCACACAATGCAAACTAATATGATGCAATGGATAATATCATTATAAGAAAGAATAGAATAATATAAAGACCAACGGAATCAACTTCTCTTGTCCCCAGTGGAGTCGCCACTGTGAGCGGGGATTTTCGCCCCCACTCCCATTGGAATGGTTCTTGCGACTTCGGCACTGTTTAGGCTCGGGGCCTTAGAGAACATAGACCTAAGTCCAGAGAAAATGGAGTCGCCACCGGGACGGGCCGGGAAAAAAGAAAGGGGTGGATGACTCGATTCCTAAGGAATCCCCAGCCCCTTATTGGGTTCAGAAAGTTGGGTACGTGTAGGGAAGGTGAGAAATGGCCCAGCACAGCCACAACGTCCGGTTCATTGGAACCGGCCTCCTTTACAGGTCTTAATATTATAAAACTCTTAAGTATAATAACATTATCCATATTACACACAATAATTAAAAGAAAGCATCATTATATTAAAATCAAAGCAATGTCCAAACAAAATAAAACAAATAAATGGACACCCATCCAAGGATGGAAACATGTCCTTATATCACATGCCTAGATAGGACACCCACCAAAAGGTAGAAACATGCCCTTTACATATGTTCTAAAATAGAAAAGCAAATTAAATTACATGATGTTTAAATAATGAGGTACCCACCAAATGGAAACATACCTCTTACAACTTTTGGAAATCTAAATTGATTGATAAAAGTAAATAATCATTCATCATAAATAAATCATTCATCAAAAGTATTTAAATATCAATAAAATAAACATCCATCCATGATAAATTAAAAAAATCAAGTATTGAAATTAAATAGATTAAAGCATAAGAGATAAATCAAGGTATAAGTAAATATGGAATTGAATAAAGCAAATAAAGTTCAATTTATGGCTACTATGACTTCTTATGGAATTAAAATAAATTAGTGTTTTAGGTTTTAAAAGGTGGGTAAGACTCTTTGATTAACCAAATTAAAGTTTAAATGGTGAAATTATGAAACTAGGGTTTTGGACACTTTGAAATACTTTTTAATTCATGATTTTTAAATGGTGATTTAAGCTACTGTGACTTTTTGAGTTTTTATGTTTTTATTTTTTGTATGTTTTAAAAGGACTAAGGTTCATAAAAATTAGGGTTTAAGGTTTTAAAAGGGTTAGGGTTCATTGTTTTAGGTTTAAAAGTTGAATTTTGGATTTAAACTTTGAAATTAGGGTTCTCGGGTAATGAATTATTTTTAGGGTTTTTAAAAAGCAATTTGATATTTTATGAAGTTTTATGAATTTGAACACATGGATTGAAGTTTTTATAAGTAGAAAAGATGTTTTTTAAGGTTTTTTGAATAAACTAGAACCTACTTTAAAATCTTAAAAGAAACAGAATTTGATTTTGGTTTTGTTGAAAAATATGTTCAATTAGTGTTTTAAGATTTTTAAGAAGAAAAAAATAACAATTTTAAGTTTTTTTAAAAAATAAAGTCACGTTTTAGGGTTTTTGATTATGGAAAAATTAAATTACAACTCTAAGATTTTTGATTTAACAAACTTAAACTTTATGGATTGGCTACTGTGAAACATAAATTAAAAGAATTTAACATACCTTCTTTTGTTGATTCTCCAAAAAATAACTCTTCTGGGATGAACTAGCTCCAAAGACAAGCCTTGATTTCCTTTGAATTCTCCTCCTCCTTTAAATCGTGAGTCTGCTGCTTTAAATATCACTTCAATTGAATTCTTACTTTTCCTTCTTTGATTTGGTTTCAAATCCTAAAGTCACTGTGTAAATTTTTCCTCCTTTGATTTGATTTAATTAGTCCTTATTTATAGTGGTTTTTAGATTTTTTATTCCTAATTCCCCATGGAAATTAATAATAATAAAAAAGAGAAATTAAAACCTAGTTGAATTAGGTTTCAAAAAAATTCGTTGAAAAATTTTGTGCTGGCGAAAATTGTGGCAACGGGCCCGTGGTGTGCCAGGTGCCAGCCAGCAGGAATTTCCTGCGGGAAGTTATTTTGCCCGCAGGAATTTCCTGCAGGCGAAATAACTTCGCCCGCAGGAAAATCCTGCGGGCGAAGGATTGGGCCAGCGAGCGAAATAATTTCCTGCGGGCGAAAATTTTTCCCGTAGGATTTTCCTGCGGGGCAAAATTCCCCTGGGTCCGTGCAACTGTTTTTCGCTGCCGATTTTTTTGACTCTGATTTTTATTTTTATTTTTATTTTTTGATTTTTGATTTTTATTTTTTATTAATAAAAATTAGATAATAAAGCAAAAACTATTTAACTAAAATTATTTTGGACCAATTAGACGAGAAAAATCATTTCAAACCAAATAAAACACAATGGACCGAATTGGGTCAAAAATTAAGGGTATACACTTTCCTCTTACTCTTCCCTTTTCTTTCTCTTACCTTACTCTTTCCTTTCTTTTATCATTTTGCCTTTTTTTCTTGTAGGACTATCAAGTACAGAACTTTCAAGAATTGGATGGTCTTTCTTCTTTTTCTTTGATTTTGATTGAATCTTTGGTTGGTTTGGACCAATTCAAGTCAAACCGTCCTTATAAACCAAATGGAAGCCTTTTGTTGTCTTAGGTCAAAGAGAACTCAATTGGCTTTTTGAACCATTTTGGGTTTTCTTTTCTTTTTTCTTTTCTCTTTTCTTTCTTTTTTTTTCTTTTCTTCTTCTTTTTTCTTTGCTCTCATTTCTCTTGTTTTCTTTTCTTCTCTCTTTTTTTTTGGTTTTGTTTTTTTTTGTTTGGTTCTAGCTCTAAAAGAGTTGTCTTGTTTGTACTAACTTGGGCTTCCAATAATGGATGAGTGGAGTAACATAAATCTTCTTTAACAGGGATAAATCATTTGTTACTCCGATGTTGTCTTGATATATTAGAGATATTAGAAAAACTTCAACTACCATTATGGTCTTAAAAACTTCAACTATCTTCATGGTCTTAAGAACTTCAATTATCTTCATGGTCTTGACTATTTATTTCTTTCTTTGATCTTCTTACCTCTTCATCTTAGTGACCATAAGACTTGCCAAAAGTATCACAACAGCTCAAGGCAGGTTGTTGGGGTTATATGCCAATGAAAAGAAAGCTAAAATTTTATGAGGCCACAAAGGGACAACTAGGGATTGATATTTAATTGGGTAGATACTAATTATTGGCTAACCAAACAATGCCTAGATCATCTCTCCCTTAAATAAGTAGAGTTCAATTTCGCCTCAAAAGTTTGTCAAAGCATGCTCTAAGACTGACTAGGACCTAGACAAAGATAATTATGTAGGAGCCCTCTCTAAGTAAGCATACACAGCTCAATGCTATAGAGCAATTCCCTTACCTAGTAAAGTCATTCAAGTCATGATGCATAAATATATTAATTCATGAATTATCAAGCTAGATTCCTCATTGGTTGAGAACCAAAATGAACAAAGACCAACAAAAATTTTGATGAAAGTAATTTATTCAAACCAATTTAAATTTGAAAAACACGATTATTCCAATTAAAAATTAAAGAAAGTAAAATTGAAAAGCAACATTCAAGATAAGGAAAGTTCGTTGAGTTTAAGCTTCCTTTCCCTTCACATCTTCAATATTTCCATCTTGAAAGGATGATAAAATAAAATCTTCTTCCAATCCCTTTTCCACCATGAAGGTTGCCGGTGGAGGTACTCTATTAAACCTTGGAAATGGATTACCTTTGGTATTGGGCTTGTCCGGCTCAGGCAACTTGCCATTATCAATTAAATTATGGATCTCATGCCTCAACTTCATACAATTGTCCATTTCGTGTCCAAGCCTTTGATGGAATTGGCAAAATGCATTAGTATCAAAGTTAGGTGGAAGAGGATTAGGCAAGGGATGAGGATTCAAGGGTTGTAACAATCCCTTCTTTTGTAGCTTATTGAGAATCCAAGACAGTGGCTTCCCTAATTATGAAAACTGTCTCATTCCTCCTTGACTAGTGACATTAACATCAGCTTCCTTTTGTGTGCTTTGATTGCCCAACTGGTAGTTCCCTTTCTCATTCCTTTTTATTGAAAAGCGATTCTTCTCCCTTTCCCACTCTTCAATTTGTAGACCAGCTTGGAGAAGATCTTTGAAGTCCCTTATAAGGGTGTGAGATAGCCTTTCACGGAGATTGGGTAGAATGCCTCTCACGATCATCCTTATTTGATTGGATTCGTTGGGCCTTTTCTTGAGCAAAGCGGCCTTATTTCTTCATCGTTTCACATAGTTCACAAAATTCTCATTTGGCCGTTGCCTAATGGACTCAACTTCCATTAAGGTAACTTCCAACTCGACATTATACCCATATTACTGGATGAAGGCCTTGTATAGCAAATCCTAATTCTTTTGTGTTCCATCATCTAAGGTATTTAACCAATTTTGGACAGCAGGATCCAATGAGAGCATGAAGTACCTTAGAGTTTGAGCCTTAGTAGCTTAGGCAGACTGCATAGCAGTGATAGATGAGGATTTCCAGTACCATCGTACTTCGCAAAAGATGGCATCTTGAACTTGTACGAAACTTCTTCATCTAGCTCAAACAATTTGTCGATCTCGGACACCTCTTCGGTTTTCAATTTCTTCTCAAATTTCTTTTCTAAATCAGCAATCATCTTTTCAACATCGGTTGTCTCGGTCTTTTAAATAGTTTCCGTCTCAACAACCTTCGGTTCTTTCTTCTTCTCTTGAACATCTTGGTAATATTGAGCCCAATCATCATCATCATCAATGATCACTTTTTCATCATCAAAAACCACTTCACCAATTTTAGCCTTCCCATTGTCCTTTGGCTTCTTAGTGCTAGCAGATGCTTCGGCATGATTTTCTAAGATTGCTGTCAATTGATTCCTCATGGTCTCAGCTAGGGCCTCTTTTATTTCTTCCATTTTGGCATTGAGGGCTTCATCCACCATTCTTTGAATTTGTTCGGGATCCATCATTTTTGGTGAGCAAGTGATTGAGTCTTGCTAGATACCTTGTCTCCGGCGTAGGTCGGATTATTGTAAGCTTTTGAACTGTCATAATCCAGGGTTATAAGCAGAGAGGATCAAAGATATGAGATGCAAATGGATGCACAAACAATCAACAAACAATGAAAATTAGGACGCTCCTTCCAACCTTATAACATCCACACACGAATGGCGAGTCTCTTTTCCTAGGTATATGGTTAACAAAATACTAACATGGGGCATCTTGCTTTCAAATAATTCCCTTGGACGTTTCAACCAATAGTTATATTTTTGAAAATGGAAATCCATCCATGATAATTCCCATTAATTAGGTTTTAATCCATTCAACCAATTATAGTAGCTATATTGGATTAAAATGAAATTAAGAGGTTTATTATAAATAGATTTCTCACTTGAAAAAGGTAACTAATGATTCATGCCAAAAACAAGCCCATGGTTAATTTGTTCTTAGTGTAAACTAGGCTCACAATTGATTTTTGGTATTTCTTAATTGACCTAAATATTTTTGCAAGCTCTTTGTAAGGAGGTTGGATAAAAACAATTTTGTTTCTAAACCCATTATAAATTTTTTTTAGAAAAATGGATTTTGGGCTTAGTATTTGGGCCATGGGCCAAAGAATTTTTGATTTGTTTTTATAGAAGTCTTATGTCCAAAGACCATCTTGAAAAATTTTTAAAATAGCTTTGGTCTTTTGAACTTTAAAGAAAAGTTTATTTTGAGCTTACAATATACTTAGGTCATATTAGAAAAAGAACAAACCAAATAAGCCATGCTATAGACTAAGATAAACTAACCATAGTCGAACAACATGCATTTGGGGTACAACCTAAGGAAAGTAACTAGGCTAATTACATGAGCTTTAGTCTTTGGGTTAAAAGGCTAAGGTTCCCACAGTAAGTATATACCAAATGGTACGAGGCTATGAGTGGTTATGCCATGCTTGATCTCCATACCTTGAGTGAAAGTATGGTATCCCTTACATAACATAATACGGGTAACACGGGCATCCTAACTCACACACACGATGCAATCTAATATGATGCAATGAATAATATCATTATAAGAAAGAAGAGAATAATATAAAGACCAACGGAATCAACTTCTCTTATCCCCAGTGGAGTCGCCACTGTGAGCGGGGATTTTCGCCCCCACTCTCGGTGGAATGGTTCTTGCGACTTCTGCACTGTTAAGGCTTGGGGCCTTAGAGAACACGGACCTAAGTCCGGAGAAAATGGAGTCGCCACCCGGATGGGTCGGGAAAGAAGAAAGGGATGGATGACTCAATTCCTAAGGAATCCCCAACCCCCTAATGGGTTCGGAAAGTTGGGTACCTGTGGGGAAGGTGAGAAATGGCCCAGCACCCCCACAACGCCCAGTTCATTGGAACCGGCCTCCTTTCCAGGTCTTAATTTTATAAAATTCTTAAGTATAATAATATTATCCATATTACACACAATAATTGAAAGAAAGCATCATTATATTAAAATCAAAGCAATGTCCAAACAAAGCAAATAAATGGACACCCATCCAAGGATGGAAACATGTCCTTACATCTCATGCCTAAATAGGACACCCACCGAAAGGTAGAAACATGTCCTTTACATTGGTTCTAAAATAGAAAAGAAATTTAAATTACATGATATTGAACTGATGAGGTACCCACCAAGTGGAAACATACCTCTTACAATATTTGGAAAGCTAAATAAATTGATAAAAGTTAATAACTATTCAAAATAAATGAATCATTCATCAAAGGTATTAAATATCAATAGAAAGTAAACATCCATCCATGATAAATAAAATAAACCAAGCATTGAACTTAAATAAATTAAAGCATATAAAATAAATCAAAGCATAATCAAATATAGAATTGAATAAGGCAAATAAAAATCTAAATTATAGCTGCTATTTCCATTTAGGGTTTTTTGTTCCAAGTATTTAGAGTTTTGGAAGCTATTGTGATTTTAATGGGATTAAAATGGAGCAAAAGTTTTATGATTTAAAAAGTTGGTAAAATTCTTTGATTAACCAAATTAGGGTTTGAGATGTATAATCATGAAATTAGTTCTTGGACACTTTAAAACACTTTGATTTATGATTTTTGGTTATTGCATTGTGTCTTTAAGCTACTGTGTAAAGTTGTAAAATTTGTATTTGTATGATTTTTAAAGTTTTAAAGGATTAGGGTTTAGAAAAAAATTAGGAATTAAGGTGTTAAGGGGTTAGGGTTTACTATATTAGGTTTTGGAGTTGAATTAGAGTTTTAGAATTTTTGGATTAGGGTTTCAGGTAATGAGTTAATTTTTAGAATTTGAAAATCAATTTGATAATTTTATAAAGTTTTATGAAAATAAACAAACGATTTAAAGTTTATAAAGCAAAAAAAGACATTTTTGGAGCTTTTGGAAATAAACAGAACTCAATTTTGGCTTTTGAAAACTTGGAAAACAAATTAAGGTTTTGGGGTTTTGAAGAAACAAAACTAACAACTTTAAACTTTTTGGAAAATAAAGCAACGAATTAAGGTTTTAAAACTTTAGAAAAAGTGAATTGAGGTTATTAGGTTTTTGAATTAAAAGACACAATTTTGATAATTTAAGCTACTGTGACAAAATAAAGGAAATTAAGAATTTAAATCTTATTTTGTAAATTTCACCAAAAATTGCTTCTTGGATGAACAAGGTCAAAGACAAGCCTTTTTGCATTTGAATTGCTTGAATTGTTTTTCTACTCTCTAAAAAAAACCAGCATGGTTCATTGCTTTCCTTGTAACACCCCTATACCCCGTATACATACACAGCATGCTATTACGATCGTAATATACGTATACTGAATATAGTAATGCCACGGTTTACTAACAAACGACTCACTTCTTTTACAATAAAATGAACAAATTTAAAACATTTAAGTTATATTACAAAACACAATAGATAAAAATGTTTATTCAAAACGCAGCGGAAAGTATAACAAATATTTACAAATACATATACTTCAAAACTCAAGTTTTTACAAAACATAAAATATATACATGTTTGGCAGTATGTCTTTGATCTTTAAGCTCCACTATCCATGCCTCAAAATCTAGGCTCTAGGTCTAGAGGAACTCTCTGGCTCTTGTCTGTCACTTGCGCGATGAACCACAATCGCGCTAAGCCAACGGCTTAGTGGTACAAACTACAATAATAATATACTTCTATGCAATGCCAATGTCACACATTTCAACAATTAAGACAATATTCACAAATGATATCTTTATATTGTTCATAAGACTACATTTCATCATTTTATTCAATTATTTCATCACTTATGATTTACATTGACACAAAGACAAGTATGGGCCCAAAAGACACTAATATGTTATTAAAAGTTCAGAGTTACTGCTTTGGTCCATAAACATAATCATCAAGCCCGTAGGCGATACATATATATCTATCCATGGATAGTGTAATAGACCCAGTCTCTTGGACCTCAACCCGGCTAAACTCGAGGAGATCCTCAACCCGGCTAGACTGTTACTTTTTTTGAGGCTTACGACCCGGTCTTTTCACCCCAAAAAATCATATTTCACATTATTCAACTGGAATCGGCTTACGACCCGGTCTTTTCACCTATCTAGTACTTTATAGGCATGCCGCCAAACCCAGAACTCCGAAGGTTGAATAACACTTTAGACACAAAATCTTTTCATTTATATCTTTATACATTTCTTTCTCAATTCATTTTTCATTTCATTCTCATAATCAAAATAGGCAACCATGCCTCAATCATCTCATTTGCATCATTATAGCCAACAACCATGGCTTCATATCTCATCAATATAATATACAATATCAATTGCATTAACACCATCATCATAGCCAATCACATTGGTTTTATATCTCATTATATCTCAAATCACATTAAATCAATTCATCATTCAAGTATACACAACCAATTGCATTAACATACCTTTCATATTTCATCATATCATCAAATGTTTTAACCCTGTAATCAATTGCTTAGCATATGTATAATCAAATATGTTAAGTATTAAATCATGTGAGTGTATGCAATAATGTAGTTTGTACTTACCTCAAAACCAACTCACACCAACCTATACACTTCCTCCTTCAAGAATCCTCAACACTTAGGTTAGGGCAATTCAACTTCTTAACAACCTAAACCAAAGGTAATCATACACACTCACTTAGAGATACATAAAAGATCATAAAGCTAAGAACCAATTAGGGAAAACTCTACCCATGACACGCTCAACAACACGGGTGTGTCCCTGACCATGCCCTAAACTCACAACACAAAAGCTTTGACACGCTCAGAACCACGGGCGTGTCACTGAACGTGTAATACATTCTGTCTCCCAGAAACATTGACACATCCAACAACATGGGCGTGTTCATGGCCGTGTCAAACCCTCACCAACACAGTACTATGACACGCTCAGTGACATGGGCGTGTCACTGGATGTGTCAATACTACTACTACACAGAAGCTGTGACACGCTTAGTGACATGGGCGTGTCACTGCTCGTGTCACCCATCCAAGAACACAGAACCATCGACATGCCCAAAGACTTGGCCGTGCTCATGGCGTGTCAAGCCAAAAATCTAGATTCCGGCAACAACAACAACACAACCAATAAACCACTTTCTTCCACCATCTTCCACTTCAAACAAACTGAACTAAACACACCAAAAAACCATAATAACTTGTAAAAACACCAAAACACTTCAAAACATACATCAAACACCACTTTACAACCATCAGATACACACAACTATTACTCTTTCAACATCAAACCTAACTCCTTCTTTACAATCCAACACCAACATCAAAATCAATTAAACCAAACACTCTCAAATACATCTTAATCAAACATATTCACATACCATCAACAATCAACCAACAAACTCAAACACATCTTAAAAGAAAATCAAGGAATCAAGAGGAAACTTACCAAGGATGAAGAAACTCTTAAATTTCCAACTTGATCACTTGAAAACTTCCTTAGACCTTGAGTTTAGAAGATCAAATCTCCTTCTTGCTCTCTTGATTCTTTGATAGCCGGCCAAAAGAAGAGAAAAGGAAAGAAAAGGAAATGGACCACGGAGAAAGAAAGAAAGAAAGAAGAAAAGAAAGAAATCAAAGTCAAATCTCATCCACTAACTCCTCAAAACCCTCTCCTCCAAGCATTAATATTAAAATATTAAAATATCTCATTCCACTCACTTAATTTTCCATTTCCACTAATTAACTTAATTAATTTAAAATCATTAACTAACCATCTTTTAACCTCCACTCACTTGACTTGTATATGTTGTATATATTGCTATATATACAACATATACACTCTCTCTTCACTTCCTTTCTCTTACCAATTACACATATACATTAAATTCAATTAAAACAACAATTATATCAAAACTTCTAGGGCACACTTTGGGATATTACAATTCTCCCCCTCTAAAAGAAATTTCGTCCTCGAAATTACCTGATCTCAAGTTTGAAACAGTTGAGGATATTGATCTCGTATTGCTAGCTCACTCTCCCAAGTTACCTCTTCTCTACCATGATTCTTCCAAAGAACTTTCACCAATGGCACTTTCTTATTTCTCAACTCTTTTACTTCATGTGCCAGAATAGCAATTGGTGCTTCTTCAAATGTAAGATCCAGACTCACCTCAATAGATTCAACTGGTAAAATGTGAGATGGGTCTGATCTATACCTCCGCAACATAGAAACATGGAAGACATTGTGAATTCTATCTAATTCAGGCGGCAAGGAAAGATGATAAGCAACTGGTCCAACTCTTTCCAATATCTCATAAGGTCCAATAAAATGAGGACTCAATTTTCCTTTACGACCAAATCTTAAAATCTTTTTCCAAGGAGACACTTTCAAAAATACTTTATCTCCAATATCAAACTCTATGTCTCTCCTCTTCAAATCTAAATAAGACTTCTGCTGATCTGAAGCTGCTTTTAACCGATCCCAAATTATCTTCACTTTCTCTTCAGTCTCTTTAACCAAATCAAGACCAATAAGTTTGTCTTCTCCAAGTTCATTCCAACATAAAGGCGTCCTACATCTTCTACCATACAATGCTTCAAATGGTGCCATACCAATACTGGATTGATGACTGTTGTTGTATGCAAATTCTACAAGTGACAAAAATCTGTGCCAACTTCCAAAGAAATCAATGACACAGCTTCTCAACATATCCTCTATAATCTATATCACTCTCTCTGACTGCCCATCTGTCTGAGGATGAAAAGCAGTACTAAAGTGCAATTGAGAACCCAATGCACTATGCAAAACTCTTCCAAGAACACAGAACCATCGACACGCCCAAAGACTTGGCCGTGCTCATGGGTGTGTCAGGCCAAAAATTCAGATTTCGGCAACAACAACAACACAACCAATAAACCACTTTCTTCCACCATCTTCCACTTCAAACAAACTGAACTAAACACACCCAAAAACCATAATAACTTGCAAAAACACCAAAACACTTCAAAACATACATCAAACACCACTTTACAACCATCACATACAAACAACTCTTACTCTTTCAACATCAAACCTAACTCCTTCTTTACAATCCAACACCAACAATAAAATCAATTAAACCAAACACTCTCAAATACATCTTAATCAAACATATTCACATACCATCAACAATCAACCAACAAACTCAAACACATCTTAAAAGAAAATCAAGCAATCAAGAGGAAACTTACCAAGGATGAAGAAACTCTTAAATTTCCAACTTGATCACTTGAAAACTTCCTTAGACCTTGAGTGTAGAAGATCAAATCTCTTTCTTGCTCTCTTGATTCTTTGATAGCCGGCCAAAAGAAGAGAAAAGGAAAGAAAAGGAAATGGACCATGGAGAAAGAAAGAAAGAAAGAAGAAAAGAAAGAAATCAAAGTCAAATCTCATCCACTAACTCCTCAAAACCCTCTCCTCCAAGCATTAATATTAAAATATTAAAATATCTCATTCCACTCACTTAATTTTCCATTTCCACTAATTAACTTAATTAATTTAAAATCATTAACTAACCATCTTTTAACCTCCACTCACTTGACTTGTATATGTTGTATATATTGCTATATATACAACATATACACTCTCTCTTCACTTCCTTTCTCTTACCAATTACACATATACATTAAATTCAATTAAAACAACAATTATATCAAAACTTCTAGGGCACACTTTGGGATATTACATTCCTCTTCAGTTATGGTTTCAAACTCTCCTAAGTTTCTGTCCAATTTTCTTTCTCCTTTTCCTCCCCTTTTTTGTGTTGTTTAGTCCATATTTATAGAAGAATTCTATGGGTGATTCTAATTATTCATGGCATACAATATTCAATAAGAAAAGGAAACTGAAACCTAATTATATTAGAATTTGGAAAATTTGCGTCGGAAAAATTTCGCTGGCGAAAAAAAACTGCTGCGGAAAAACTGCGTTGGTGAAAAAGCTGCGGCAGCGTGGGCGAAATGGGCCTGGGGGCCATTTCGCCTACAGGAAATTCCTGCAGGCAAAATGGCCTAGGCCATTTCTCCTGCAGGAGTTTCCTGCTGGCAAAATGCCCACGGGCTCGCGCTGACTTTAGACAACTATTTTTTCATCGCCGATTTTTCCGTCGCCGAATTTTTTTGTTATTTTTTATTTTTTATTATTTTTAATTTTTATTCATTTCACCATTTTTTACTAAAATAAATATTAAAATTAATCAAGATACCATAAAAATTATTTTGGACTAACTAAATTATATTGGACAACACAAAAATTATTTTGGACTAATTAAAATATATTGGACCGGACTAGGTAAAAAATTAAGGGTCTACAGTTTAATATCTTTCACAACTCTTAAGGAGAAATTGACCCATGCTCCAATCATGGTGGCTTTCTATTGGAATTTACCATTCGAACTAATTAGTGATGCAAGTGATATTGCAGTGGGGGCAGTTTTGGGTCAACACAAACAGAAGCATTTTTAGCTCATCTATTATGCAAGCAAGAAGTTGAACACAGCCCAAGCCAGTTACACAACTACTGAGAAAGAACCTCTAGCTGTGGTTTTTACTTTTAACAAGTTTAGATCATATCTGATCTTGTCTAAAGTGATTGTGTATGCAGACATCTCGGCTTTGAGGTTTTTATTTGCCAAAATGGATGCAAAGCCTAGGCTAATTCGTTGGATTTTGTTATTGCATGAATTTGATTTAAAGATTCAAGAAAAAAAAGGGAGCTAAAAATCTGGCAGCAGATCACCTTTCTCACTTGGAAAGCCCAACCTTGGAAAAGTTTGAAGAAGGGAACATTGATGATCATTTCCCCGATGAGTAGCTTTATGCCATGGTAAGTGAGGTAAGTGGTTCAACTTTTGAAGTGCCTTGGTTTGCAGATTTTGCTAATTACTTGGCTACTAGGGAACTCCCTAAAGATATGACTTATCAAGAAAAGAAGAAATTCTTTTCTGACTTGAAATATTACTTTTGGGAGGATCCTTTCCTGCTTAGGTTATGTAAAGACCAAATGATCCGGCATTGCGTGGCATGGCCCAAAACAATGAATATTCTTTGTCATTGTCATGCTGGACCAGCCGGTGGTCATATGGAGCTAATAGGATTGTTCAAAAGGTGCTAGAATCAGGATTTTATTGGCCCACTCTATTTAGGGATAGCTATGATTTTGTGAAATATTGTGATCATTATCAAAGAACTAGAAACATCTCATCTCGGGATGAGATGCCCCAAAATGGAGTTCTAGTGTGTGAAGTCTTTGATGTATGGGGGATTGACTTTATGGGACTGTTTCCTAGTTCTTTTGGTAACAAATATATTCTCGTAGCTATAGACTATGTCTCTAAATGGCCTGAAGCCCAAGCTTTAGCAACTAATGATGCTAGGGTAGTGATGATGTTTTTGAAAAAGTTATTTTCTCAATTTGGAACACCAAAAGCGATCATAAAGTGATAGGGGTACTCACTTTTGTAACTCTCAGCTTGAAAAAGTTTTCAAAAGGCTAGGTGTTACACATATGTTTTCTACTCCTTACCATCCCCAAACTAGTGGCTAAGTTGAGAACACAAATAGAGAAATAAAAAGGATTCTTGAAAAAACTGTAGAGTGATCCCAAAATTATTGGTCTAAGAAATTAGACAATGCTCTATGGGCCTTTAGGACTGCATTCAAAACTCCTTTGGGTATTATGTCATTTAGGCTAGTGTAGACCCTTAATTTTTGACCCAGTCCGGTCCAATATAATTTAATTAGTGCAAAATAATTATTGTGTTATTTTAATTAAATAATATTTGCTTTAGTATTTATTTTTTATAATTATAGTAATAAAAAATAATAATAACAGATAAATAAATAAAAATAAAAATCGACGACGGAAAAATCGCAAAAAAATTCATCGACGAAAGTGTTGGATGAAATGGCCTTGGGCCATTTCCCCCGCAGGATTTTCCTATGGTCAAAATGGCCTGGCAGCCCACCATTGCCAATTTCACTCGCAATCCCTTGCAATTTTCCATGCCAGTGCTCACAAGCTCGCAGCCAGTTTCAGTTTTCGCCAGCAAAATTTTTTCGACGCAATTTTTTCTAAAACCAAATTCTATTTGGTTTCGGTTTCCTTTTCCTAATTAATGATAATTTTCGTAAACAATTTGAATTAAGCTTCCAAAATTTCCTATAAATTACCCTAAAAAATGACTTTTTAAGAAAAAAAAAAGATCTTAGGCTTGATTGCTTGCTTGCTTCTCCTAAAATCCGAAGTCCCAAATTCAAAGTTATAGTACTCCATGTCCGATTGTTCTACTGCCATCAAAGGTAGCAATCCTGCCTTTGTCCTTGTTCATCCAAGAAGAAAATTTTGGTGGAACCAACGACGAAGGTTTGAATCTCTAATTTCTTTTTATTTTCTTACAATAGCTTTGTTTCTTTGATTCATAAGATTATACACACAAAACCTTGATTTATAAACATGTAGCAACATTGATCTTCGTTTCAATAACATAAACACTTTTCTGTTTCTAAACACCTTCAAAACCCTAATTCATTTTTTTTGTTTTTCAAAAAATCTTAAATTGTTCATTCTATTTCTTCTAAAACTTAAGAACCCTAACCTATTTCTTCAAAATCTTAAAAACCTAAATTGTTATTGTTATTTCCAAAAACCCTAAAAAAATAATCTTTTATTTCCAAAAACCTTAAATCTTTTTTCCTATTTCTAAAAGCTCTTAAAAACCCTAAACTATTTTCTTCTAATTCTTTTCCAAAATTTCCAAATGCTTTGTTAAATATCCAAACTCTAAACTTACCTTATAGCTTCTAAAAATCACAAAAAAGCTTTATAAAACTCTAAACTATTTTCTTCAATCCTAAAACCAAACATATTTTTCAAAACACTAAAAACCCTAATTCCCTTAAAACCAAAACCATAAACCCTAGTTTTCCTAAAACCCTAATCCTTAAATCCTTAAAACCTTATAAACCTAAACATTCAAACCCAATATAGTAAATCCAAAATAATAGTCCAGTAGCTAAAAATTATAAAGCTAAATGTTTTAAAATATCCTAAAACCCTAATTTCATAATGTTACCCTTAAACCCTAATTTGATTCATGAAAACCTAATTCATTCCAATTTTCCAAAACCTTTACAGCAGGTTAAACAAACACTAAAATACTAAAATTCCAAAACCCTAATATATTAATTAAAGAATTTTAAATAGAAACAGTAACCCTAATTTGTGTCTTTACTTGCTTTATTTGATTATGTAGTCTATTATATGCTTTGGTGGTTGATTTATTTAATTTCAATGCTTGATTTATTTAATTTATCATGGATGAATGCTTACTTTGTATTTTAATTGATGTTTAATATCTTTGATGAATGATTTATTTATGATGAATGGTTATTTATTTCTATCGATTTATTTTGATTTCCAAATGTTGTAAGAGGTATGTTTCCACTTTGTAGGTACCTCATTAATCAAGTTCTATGTAATTTAAATTGCTTTTATATTTTAGACCAATGTAAAGGACATGTTTCTACCTCATGGTGCGTGTCCTATTTAGCTTAGACATGGATGATGTAGGGACATGTTTCCATACTCGGATGGGTGTAACACCCCATCTTAGCCTACGTTTATAGACCAAGATGGACTGTTATCTCATGGTGGTTGTGTCTTAATATTTTACTTAGCAAATTTTAAGTACATATTTTAAAAAATTTTGCCATAACCTCCCCTAAAAATGGAGGTCCCAAGTGTCGACAAAACTGATTTTTCTTATTTTTGAAAAACATTTTATTTCACAATTCAATAAAAGCACACTCACAATAATCCACCCTTATAACCTCAACTACAAATCCTGCAAGAAGAATTCACACTTCTATATTCACAACCCAACTCAATTCAAAAACCATACAGTTATTATACATTACTAGATTTACATGCTACATCAAGTTATCTCTTTGTATTGTTCAAATAAGTACATGCCAGTTTCTAATGCCAAAATACAAAATGAAGAGCACCACTTAAGTTTGTTGATGACCGGCAGATCGCAGGACTCTTCTGCTCGCTACTGGTTCCTTGCTAATAACCTACAAGTTTAGAAGAAACTAAACTCGCTAAGCATTGCTTAGTGGGTACTTAAATCATTGCAATAAATAAATAAAATGAAAGAATGACTTGAACATATATTTATATACTTTAACTAATTGAAGGGAATAAATACAAAACACAGAAGGTAAAAAGGCTTGACTGAATAATTTGAATTTAAATCATTTTTCTTGCTTTTATCATTTTGGTTGCTCTACTGGTTTAACAGAACATCAGCGGATAAGGAAGGGTCATGATAAACATATCTCGTCATGATCATATTTCATTATCTTTCATCATAATTCTTGCACATGTGCCAATGGCTATTATCATTGCATCATTGATCATGTTATTGTAATCATCGGCCTTCAGCCAGAATATCATATCATGTCATAAGCAGTACTGCAGTAATAGTATGATGCATCATACCCTTATCTCAAGGGTTCTGATATACCAAGTAGAGCATAAATAATTTATTAAATTACTTTGGTCATGATATTCAATAGGTCATGATTTTTCCATAATGCATATATTACTAGGATAACTTCTCATGATGCCTTTCTGATTATTCCAAACCCCTTTCGTGTCATTTTAAATGATATAACATCAATCTATATCATAATATTCAAGTTTTAACACATTCAGAAAAATGACCAAATGAATAGTAGCGCGGTGCGTAAAATTGGCAACGCAATGGCGCGCGACAACTAAATAGTAAAATCTATTTTTACTACTGAAAACCAGTCAACTTTGGCAACAATTTTGACCAAGTAAACAACCTTATTTTTGGATGAATTTTTGCAGGAAAACACTTTCATAAGTTAACTAAATTCATGTAAAATTTCGTCGAAAAACTCTTTCGTTTGCCCCTTCAACGGACTGACCAAAATGAAAGCTGCAGAATGGTGCCCAAAAGGGACCATTCGGCCCAATTTTCAAAATTTGAGGGAAATTCATTTTTTTCTTGTAAATTTGATTTTTAGACTCCTTTTGTGATACCATTGAAAGACTAAGGGTCCCTCTTTCAAAAATCAAGCCAAAGAAGTGATTAAAAATTCATCAAAGTTTATGGATAATTGAGCAATGTTTAGCTAGTTTGTTTTGTTTTCATTCTTTTCACAATCAATTGATTATAAATGGTTCAAGAGCACTTTCCCACATATTTACCACACATAATAACATTATTTCAAAACAATTTCAAAAGTCCCATAATGCAAAATATGTGAATTAATTGAAAAGGCAATGATTTAAGTACCAAACCTTGTTTATTTGCTTTGTTCCTTGCTTGTCCTATTCTTTCTTCCCTTCTTCTTCTTTATCCCTTTGATTTCCTATAATTTTCATAACTTCCATAATAAGAACATTATAAAAACCATATGTTCAAGCCTTGATTCTTGCTATCTAAGGCTACTAATCACCATTTATTCATCACTTCTACATGTATGGATCATTTAATCTAATTCCTCTTCACTTTCTTAACTTTCCCATAATCTTTCCAACTTTTCTTTCATTGATAACTTGAAAACTATCAATCAAATGAATAAACTAAAGCTAGAATTGGAATCCTTACCTTAAAATTAAGCTTTTCCTTCCAAAAATCCACTTGAACACTTGAAAAATTCCTTTCCTTTTTTTGGTGGAGAGAATTCGGCCATACCTCTCAAAATGGAGAGAAAAATATGTGTTTTTAGTTCTTTAATCATCCTTCTCTCCCTTTTTATATTTTTCCATTTTCCATTTATTTAATTAATTTCATTTTGGAGGGTCAAGATTAATCCAAACCAAAAGTGTTTTTAAACAAGATTTTGCCATGTGTCCTTTTCTAGAAAATTACTATGCCATGTGTCCTTTTCTAGAAAATGGGTGGAAGTGAAAAGACCAAAATACCCTTCAATCGAAGGTTTTGCCTTTCTCCATTTTGAGATGCGTAAAATGTACCGTTCTCCTCCTTTCAACCTCTAGTTTCCCTTTTCGACATTCATTCTTGATTTTGAACTAATTTATAAAAAATTACGCTCATGCCCTTGACTTTTGTAAAAATTCCCTTTAGGTCCTTACGTGATTCGGGTCTCCACTTAGGTTCATTTTTCAACATCGATCACTGCGGAGTCCTTTCGTTTACTTGGGATACCTTTATGTGTCTTTGTTTTCCAGTGTATAATTTATTATCACAAGAATGACGAAAATACCCTTGGTCGAGAATCCACTGTATCTCTCAAACTGTGCGTTTTCGGGGAAAACCGTGGTGTTCTGTTTTGACTCGATTTTTCTCTACTTTCCATTTCTGGAGTCTGTTATATGCACTATTAAGGAACTCCAAAACAACTTTTGAAAATTACAGTCACCTCCCAAAACTTTTTAGAAATTACAGTCACCTCCACAAAACTTTGCAATCTTTTCAGTTAGGTCCTTTTTGTCTTATAGAGCTTCCTTTCACTTCGTGTTCTTTGGTGGTTACTCGGGATGGCTCCTCTTACTGTACGCAGATGTACTGTACATGGATGTACTATACATATGTACAAATTGGGTCATGACAATGGGTGTCCATTTATTTGTTTTGCTTGGACATTGCTTTGATTTTAATATAATGATGCTTTATTTTAATTGTTGCATCTAATATGGATAATATTGTTATATTTAAGAATTTTATAATATTAAGACCTGTAAAGGAGGCCGGTTCTAATGAACCGGGCGTTGTGGGGATGCTGGGCCATTTCTCACCTTCCCCACACGTACACAACTTTCCGAACCCATTAGGGGGTTGGGGATTCCTTAGGAATCGAGTCATCCACCCCTTTCTTTTTCCAAACCCGTCCGGGTGGTGACTCCAATTTCTCCGGACTTAGGTCCATGTTCTCTAAGGCCCTGAGCCTAAACAGTGCCAAAGTCGCAAGAACCATTCCACCGGGAGTGGGGGCAAAAATCCCCGCTCACAGTGGCGACTCCACTGGGGATAAGAGAAGTTGATTCCGTTGGTCTTTATATTATTCTATTCTTTCTTATAATTATATTATCCATTGCATCATATTAGATTGCATCGTGTGTGTGAGTTAGGATGCCCGTATTACCCGTGTTGTGTTATGTGAGGGATACCATACTTTCACTCAAGGTATGGAGATTGAGCTTGGCATAACTACTCATAGCCTTGTACCATTCGGTATATTCTTGCTATAGGATCCTAAGCCTTTTAACCCAAAGACTAAAGCTCATATAATTGGCCTAGTTACTTTCCTTAGGTTTTACCCCAAATGCATGTTGTTTGACTATGGTTAATTTATCTTGGCTTAAATCATGACTTATTTGGTTTATTCTTTTTCTAATATGACCCAAGTACATTTGCAAACTCAAATAAATTTTTCTTTAAAATCCAAAAGACCAAAGCTATCTTCAAAACTTTTAAAGATGGTCTTTGGACATAAAACTTTTCTAAAAACAAATCAAAATTCTTTTGCTCATGGCCTAAATACTAAGCCCAAAATCCATTTTTTCTAAAATCTTTTTACAATGGGCTTAGAAATAAAATTATTTTTATCCAACCTTTTCTTACAAAGAGCTTGCAAATTATTTAGGTCAATTATGAAATACCAAAAAATCAATTGTGAGCCTAGTTTATACTAAGAATAATTAACCATGGGCTTTTTTTGGCATGAATTATTAGTTACTTTTTCAAGTGAGAAATCTATCTATAATAAACCTCTTAATTTTGTTTTAATCTAATATAGCATAAAAGCTACATTAGTTGGTTAAATGGATTAGAACCTAATTAATGGGAATTATTATGAACTGATTTCCATTTTCGAAAATATAACTATTGGTTGAAACGACCGAGGGAAATATTCAAAAATAAGATACCCCATGTTGGTATTTTATTAACCATATACTTAGGAAAAGAGACTCGCCATTCGTGTGTGGATTGGAAGGAACGTCCTATTTGTCCTGGTTTGTTAATTGTTTGTGCATGCATGCATACATGCATACATTTGCTTCTCATATCATTAATCCTTTTTGGATCACAGCCCTGGATTATGATAGTTCAAAAACTTATGACATTCCGACCTACACTGGAAGTGAAGAATCTAGCAATGACTCAATCACTTGCTCACCAAAAGCAATGCAGCCCGAACAAATTCAAAGAATGGTGGATCAAGCCCTCAATGCCAAAATGGAAGAAATAAAAGAGGCCCTAGCTGAGACCATGAAGAACCAATTGACTGCAATTTTAGAAAATCACTCCGAAGCATCTGCTAACACTAAGAAGCCAAAGGATAAAGGGAAGACTAAAGTTGGTGAAGTGGTTTTTGATGATGAAAAGGTGATCATTGATGACGATGATGATTGGGCTCAATACAACCAAGATCCTCAAGACAAGAAGAAAGAACCAAAGATTGTTGAAAGATCAGCTATGGAGAAACTGAAACTTCTGATGTTGAAAAGATGATTGCTGATTTAGAAAAGAAATTTGAGAAGAATTTGAAAACTGAAGAAATGTCCGAAGTTGACAAATTATTTGAGCTAGATGAAGAAGTTCCGTACAAATTCAAGATGCCATTCTTTACGAAGTTTGATGGAACCGAAAATCCTCACCTCCATGTAAAGCAGTATATCACTGCTATGCAGTTTGTCCGAGCTACTAAGGCTCAAACTCTAAGGTATTTTATGCTCTCATTGGACCCTATTGTCCAAAATTGGTTCAATACCTTAGATGATGGAACACAAAAGAGTTGGGATTTACTATACAAGGCCTTCATCCAGCAATATGGGTATAATGTCGAGATGGAAGTTACCTTAATGGAAATGGAGTCCATTAGGAAAAGGCCAAATGAGAATTTTGTGGACTATGTGAAGAGATGGAGAAACAAGGCCGCTTTGCTCAAGAAAAGGCCCGATGAATTTGATCAAATAAGGATGATTGTGAGAGGGGTCTTGCCTAGTCTTCATGAAAGGATGTCTCATACGCTCATCTGTGATTTCAAAGATCTTCTCCAAGCTGGCTTGCAAATTGAAGAATGGGAAAGAGAGAAGAACCATTTTTCAACAAGAAGGAATGAGATAGGAAACTATCAATCTGGTAGCCAAAGCATGCAAAAGGTAGTCGGTGTCAATGCTACTAACCAAGAAACAAGGAGACAATTTTCAGAATTAGGGAAACCGATGTGTTGGGTTCTCAATAAGCTTCAAAGAAAGGGATTGCTACAACCCTTAAATCCTTGTCCTTTGCCTAACCCTCTCCCACTTAATTTTGACACTAAAGCATTTTGTCAGTTTCATCAAATGCAAGGGCATGACACGGATAGATGTGTGAGGTTGAGACATGAGATCCAAAATCTAATTGATAGTGGGAAGCTGCCCGAGCCTAATAAGCCAAACACTAGAGACAACCCATTACCAAAGTTCAATAGGGTACCACCGCCAGCAACCTTCATGATTGGAGGAGGTTTGTATGAAGATTTTGTTATGTCTTCTTTTCAAGATGTGGGTGGAGAAGCAACCAAAGAAGAAGAGGTATTTGGCAAAATTAAACAAGCTATGGTGGGTAAAGAAGTAGCAATTTGTGTCGTCAATGGGTTTTGGGATTCAAGCGATAGTGATGATGATTTTATGCCCAAGAAGGAGGAGTGGACCTAGTCCGAGCCCGAAGACGATGAAGTAATGAACACTAGATCCGGTAAGCCTTATGCAAGGCCATAGTCTAAGGAAGTAGAAATTAATAAGAGAAAGGAAGTTGAAGTAGGGAATAAAGAAGAAAAAGATGATGCTATACTCAAGCAATTGAAAAGAACCCAAGCAAGTGTTAGCATTTGGGACTTATTGGCAACTTCTAAAAAGCACTGAGAAACTATGGCCAAGGCCTTAGCTAGCATGCCAATTTCTACCTCCACAACGCCGGAGGAGCTGATCAACTTCATAAAAATTGGAGGGGTAATAAAATGTGAAGATGTTCAAAAGAAGAATGAAGTTAATATGGGAGCAGTTTCTTTCTCAGATGCGGACTTACCGGAGGAGGGGAGAGATCACATCCGCCCTATCTTTATCAAAATAGAAATCAAAGGGAAAAGGACTCCATATGTAATGGTCGATGATGGGTCTGCCATAAATGTTTGTCCAATTAAAATATTGCCAAAGCTAGCCATGTCAACAAGGGATCTAAACCCAAATGAGGTAACCATTCGGACCTATGACAACACAAAGAGACATGCTAAAGGAACTTTCAAAGCTGCTGTCAAGGTCGGTCCAATTGAACTATTGTTGAATTTGTTGTTTTGGACATACTTGTTACCTTCGCCTTACTCTTGGGATGACCATGGTTTCATCCTCTTGGTGGAGCTCCTTCCGCCCTACATCAAAAGATCAAGTTGCCTAATGGAGATGAGACAGTGGTCATCGAAGCTGAAGATAATGAGATTGTTAACGCATTATTGATTGAGAGGCCTCTCAATGGTTTTCGGGTAGCTGCAATTTATGATGATGAAATAGTAGACTCCAAAGTCATGAATATGATGAAGAGCATGAACTACCTTTCCGGAGCTGGCCTTGGAAAGGGTAAGCCAGGTTTAACAAAGCTTCCTGATTTTAAAACTCAAACTTCCAAGAAAGGGTTGGGATATGATGAAGACAACAATGTCTAGCCAAAGAAGAGTGAGAAGATGAACTTCCCACCACGTGAAGAGATCTTTGTCAAAGCTCCAGATATGGGACCACTCCAAGGAAAGCCCAAGCCAATCATGTTCATGGGAAAGTTGATCCCGGGTTTTGAAATTTTTGTAGTTGTTGCCGAGCTAGTGGAGCAAGTGAAGAAAGAGCTCACCCTGCCAGCCAACAAAGAATCCAATCCCGAAGAGAAGAAAGAAGCTATCCTGAAAGATAAGAAGACTCCGGAGGAGATTGCTGCCCTGGTTGAAGAAAAGTTTGAAGACATCATGCCTTATGATTTTGAGAACAATGATTTTGATTTCAATTTGTTTGCTTTGTATGAAGATGATGATGTTTTCTTTTCCAAAATGAATGCTATAAAGTCTAATTTTGCTTACTTGTGTGATGTTTCTCCTGATGGTTGCATACATTCAAATAGCAGTTATATGAGCATCTTTAATATTAATTCTATTAACACATAATCATTAAATTTGGGAACAATCAAAAATCCTAAAAACATTAGCATAGCATCCGACCTTACTCCTGATATGAGAGAGAGATTTGAAAAAATATTCAAAAAATATGAAGAAGTGTTTGCTTGATCTTATGAAGATATGCCTGGAATAGATCGAAACATAGCCAAACATCTTATTCCTACTTACACTCACATGAAACCTGTCAAACAAAAGCTTAGGCGATTAAGACCTAAGTGGGATGAATTGGTTAAAGAAGAGGTCACTAAAGAAATACAAGTAAAGTTCCTTGAAGCGATAGAATACCCAGATTGGCTAGCCAACATAGTACCCATGCCAAAGAGTGATGGAAGAGTTAGGGTCTGTGTGGACTATAGAGATTTGAACAAGGCTTCTCCTAAAGATGATTTTCCTTTAGCTCATATAGATGTTCTCATTGTTAGTGCAGCCTCTAGCATGCTACACTTGTTTGTAGATGGATTTTCTGGATACAACCAAGTGTTAATGACCCAAGAGGATAAAGCCAAAACTACTTTCATTACTACATGGGGTATATTTTGTTATAGGGTGATGTCATTCGTCTTAAAGAATGCTGGAGCAACCTACCAAAGGATGGCCACCACACTATTCCATTACATGATGCACAAAGAAGTTGAAGTATGTGTTGATGATATGATGGTGAAGTCTGATACAAGGGAACAACACTTCCAAAACTTAGAATTATTCTTCGATAGAGCATTAAAATATAAGCTAAAATTAAACCCAAAGAAGTGTGTGTTCAGAGTTACCTCAGGCAAATTATTGGGACATGTGATTGGTCCGAATGGCATTAAGATTGATCCTGACAAAGTTAAAGCAATCAGGGACATGCCAGCCCCTAAGACGGAGAGAGAAGTTTGGGGATTTATTGGTAAATTGCAATACATTAGCAGATTCATAGCAAAGCTCACAACAATCTATGAGCCTATCTTCAAATTGCTTAAAAAGAATCATCCGGTCATATGGAATGAAGAGTGTCAAATGGCATCTGAACGAATAAAAGAGTATTTGCTCAATCCACCAGTTTTGAAATTGCCCAAACCCGGTAAACCTTTATTACTATACTTGGCAATAGAAGAAGAGTCAATAGGAGCCATGCTAGCCCAAGCAGATGAGTCAGGGATTGAGCATACAGTCTACTATTTGAGTAGAAAGCTCCTACCTTATGAAATTAAGTATAGTATTATTGAAAAAACCTGTATAGCCGTGGTTTGGTCTTCTAAGAAGTTGCGATATTACTTTCAATCTTATAGTGTGCAAGCAATTTCTAGGTTGGACCCAATGAAATACTTAAGGGAGACACCCTCTTTGATTGGGAAATATGGTTGATGGTTGATAATATTAGAAGAATTTGAGATTGAATATGTAACCAGGAAAACAATCAAAGGTAGAGTTGTGGCAGAATTCCTAGCCCAACAACCATTACCAAATAGCGAAGAGGTAATCTTGGAATTTTTGAATGAACATTCAGAGGCAATTGATGTATAAGGATGGAAAATGTATTTTGATGGAGTAGCAAACAGGAAAGGAGCAGGTTTGGGAGTCATACTAGAATCGCCCGAAGGAGAACTTATCCTTTAGCCAAAAAGTTGAAATTTAGGGCAACCAATAATATGGTGGAGTACGAAGCTTGTATTTTTGGTTTGGAAACCCTAATGATTATGAAGGTGGATAAGGTGGAAGTTTTTGGCGATTCATTGCTAGTAGTATCCCAAGTAAATGGAGAGTGGGAGTTGAAAGAAGAAAAATTAAAACCATACCACCATTACCTGACCATAATGAAGAAGAACTTTAAGGAGTGTAGGTTTATACACCTATTAAGAGAAGAAAATCAAATGGCTGATGCCCTAGCCACATTGGCTTCAGTATGGGAAAGTCCTGTCAGCTTATTCCTTAAGCCTCTGATTTTGACCAGTTCGTTGACTCCTTGCTATGAATATGAGACAATCATGGAAACTTATACAGACCATGATGCGTGGTATGATACTATAAGACGATTTTTGGAGGAAAGGGAATACCAGTTGGGAGCAGCAAAGAAAGAAAGAAGAGCCATAAGGCGGTGGTCTTTGCAATACATCACATTCCATGGAGAGTTATATCGAAGATGGCCTGATGGGGGTGCATTTAAGATGTTTAAGGAAGCCTGAAGTGGAGCATATCATGTCAGAAATACATGCGGGAAGTTGCGGTCTGCACATGAGTGGTTTGGCCCTAGTTAAGAAGATTATTCGATAAGGTTACTACTGGTTGACCATGGAGAGAGATTGTATAGAGTTCATAAAGAAGTTCCAACAATGTCAAATGTATGGTAACTTGAATCACATGCCTCCTAAAGAATTGCATTCTATGTCTTCGCCCTGGCCCTTTGCCACTTGGGGTATCGACATTATAGGGGAGATACATCCGACAGCCTCAAATGGTCACCGTTTCATTGTAGTAGTAGTAGATTATTTTTTGAAATGGGCCGAAGCTAAATCCTTCAACAAACTGGGTGCAAGTCAAATGGCTAAATTTATTGAAAACTTATCTGCAGATACGGAGTCCCGCATAGTGTGATATCAGACAATGGGGTACAGTTTCAAGGAGCAGTTAAGGATTTATTCTCGAAGTACCAAATCCATCATCATAGATCCTCTCCTTATAGACCAAAGGCTAATGGTGTGGTAGAAGCAACAAACAAGATAATTAAGCAAATCCTATCCAAGATGACCAAGACATACAAGGATTGGTCAGAGATGCTTCCTTTTGCTTTGTGGGGGTATAGAACAAGTGTTCGAACAACGACTGGAATGACACCATTCTCTTTGGTTTACGGGATGGAAGTAGTGTTGCCAATTGAAATAGAGATCAAGTCATTGAGAGTAGTCATGGAAGCCAAACTGCCTAAAATGGAATGGGTACCTAGCAGATACACACAGCTAGCTTTACTAGAAGAGAGAAGGTTAAAGGCACTATATCATCATCAACTGTATCAAAAGAAGATAGCTCGGGCTTACAATAGAATGGTTAAGATCAGAAAACTCAGAGTCGAGGATTTGGTGTTGAAACAAGGTAAGTGTAGACCCTTAATTTTTGACCCAATCCGATCCAATATGCTTTATTTAGTCCAAAATGATTTTTGTTATTTAATTGGTCCAAAATAATTTTAATTAAATAATTTTTACCTTAGTATCTAATTTTTATTAATAAAAAATGAAAATAAACAAATAAAAAATAAAAATAAAAATAAAAATAAAAATAGGAGTCGGAAAAAAATCGGCAGCGAAAAGTGGTCGCGCGGGCCCGTATGGCTAAGTTATTTTCCTGCGGGCTGGCATGCCCACGGGCCCGGCAGCACAATTAGGAATAAACAACCTAAAAACCACTATAAATAGGGACCAATTAAACCAAATCAAGGGGAAAAAAATACATAGTGACTTTAGGATTTGAAACCAAATCAAGGAAGGAAAAGGAAAAACTCAATTCAATTGATATTTATAGCAGCAGTAGCACGACAAAAAGAGGGGGAGAGGCAATCAAAGCTTGTCTTTGGAGCTAGTTCATCCCAGAAGAGTTATTTTTTGGAGAATCAACAAAAGAAGGTATGTTTTAATTCTTTCAATTTATGTTTTACAATAGCAAAATCCACAAAATTTAAGTTTTTTAAATCAAAATCTTAGAGCTTTAACTTAATTTTTCCAAGATTAGAACATTAAAAACGTGACTTTCTTTTCTAGAAAGACTTAAAATTGTTATTTTTTCCTCTTAAAAACCTTAAAACACTCATTTAACATATTTTTCAACAAAACCAAAATCAAATTCTGTTTCTATTAAAATTTTAAAGTAGGTTCTTTTTCACTCAAAAAACCATAAAAAACATCTTTTCTACTTATAAAAACTTCAATCCATGTGTTTAAATTCATAAAACGTCATAAAATATCAAATTGCTTTTTTTTTTTTTAAAACCCTAAAAACTATACTTTACCCGAGAATCCAATTTCAAAGCCTAAAATCCAAAAATCATCTTTTAAACTTAAAATAATGAACCCTAACCCTTTAAAACCTTAAACCCTAACTTTTTCTAAACTTTAAACCCTTTAAAACATAAAAAACATAAAAACATAAAAAAGTCAAAAAAGTCACAGTAGCTTAAATCATTATTTAAAATCATGAATTAAAAATATTTCAAAAGTGTCTAAAACTCATGTTTTATTATTTCATCATTCAAATCTTAATTTGTTTAATCAAAGTGTCTTGCCAACCTTTAAAAAACATAAAACCTAATCTATTTTAATTACCTAAAAAGTCATAGTAGCTTAAACTTTAGAATTTCCAAAGCCTTAACACGAGATAAATAACCCTAAATAGAAATAGTAGCTATACTTGAACTTTTATTTGTTTTATTCAATTCCATATTTATTTATACCTTGATTTATTTCTTATGCTTTAATTTATTTAATTTTAATACTTGATTTATTTAATTTAACATGGATGGATGTTTATTTTATTGATATTTAAATACTTTTGATGAATGATTTATTTATGATGGATGATTATTTACTTTTATCAATCAATTTAGACTTCCAAAAGTTGTAAGGGGTATGTTTCCACTTGGTGGATACCTCATTAGTTAAACATCATGTAATTTAATTTTCTTTTCTATTTTAGAACTTATGTAAAGGGCATGTTTCTACCTTTTGGTGGGTGTCCTATCTAGGCAAGTTATGTAAGGACATGTTTCCATCCTTGGATGGGTGTCCATTTATTTATTTTATTTTGTTTGGACATTGCTTTGATTTTAATATAATGATGCTTTCTTTTATTGTGTGTAGTATGGATAATGTTATTATACTTAAGAATTTTATAATATTAAGACCTGTAAAGGAGGCCGGTTCCAATGAACCGGGCATTGTGGGGGTGCTGGGCTATTTCTCACCTTCCCCACACGTACCCAACTTTCTGAACCCATTAGGGGGTTGGGGATTCCTTAGGAATCGAGTCATCCACCCCTTTCTTTTTCCCGGCCCGTCTGGGTGGTGACTCCATTTTCTCCGGACTTAGGTCCGTGTTTTCTAAGGCCCCGAGCCTAAACAGTGTCAAAGTAGCAAGAACCATTCCACTGGGAGTGGGGGCGAAAATCCCCACTCACAGTGGCAACTCCACTGGAGACAAGAGAAGTTGATTCCGTTGGTCTTTATATTATTCTATTCTTTCTTATAATGATATTATCCATTGCATCATATTAGATTGCATTGTGTGCGTGAGTTAGAACGCCCGTGTTACCCGTGTTATGTTATGTAAGGGATACCATACTTTCACTCAAGGTATGGAGATCGAGCATGGCATAACCACTCATAGCCTTGTACCGTTTGGTATATACTTGCTATGGGAACCTAAGCCTTTTAACCCAAAGACTAAAGCTCAGGTAATTGGCCTAGTTACTTTCCTTAGGTTTTACCCCTAATGCATGTTGTTTGACTATGGTTAATTTATCTTGGTTTAAATCATGGCTTATTTGGTTTGTTCTTTTTCTAATATGACCCAAGTACATTTGCAAGCTCAAAATAAATTTTTTCTTTATTTAAAATCCAAAAGACCAAAACTATTTTCAAAACTTTTTAAGATGGTCTTTGGACATAAAATTTTTCTAAAAACAAATCAAAAATTCTTTGGCTCATGGCCCAAAATCCATTTTTCTAAAATATTTTACAATGGGCTTAGAAACAAAACTATTTTCACCCAACCATTTTTTACAAAGAGCTTGCAAAAATATTTAGGTCAATTATGAAATACCAAAAATCAATTGTGGGCCTAGTTTACACTAAGAACAAATTAACCATGGGCTTGTTTTTGGCATGAATCATTAGTTACTTTTTCAAGTGAGAAATCTATTTATAATAAACCTCTTAATTTTATTTTAATCCAACATAGCATAAAAGCTACTTTAGTTCGTTGAATGTATTAAAACCTAATTAATGGGAATTATCATGAATTGATTTCCATTTTCGAAAATATAACTATTGGTTGAATCGTCCGAGGGAATTATTCGAAAGCAAGATACCCCATGTTGGTGTTTTGTTAACCATATACCTAGGAAAAGAGACTCGCCATTCGTGTGTGGATGTTATAAGGTTGGAAGGAACATCCTAATTTGTTCTTATTTGTTAATTGTTTGTGCATACATGCATACATTTGCATCTCATATTATTGGTCCTTTTTGGCTCATAGACCTGAAGTACGACAATTCAAGAGCATACAACAATACCATCTACAACATTGACTTTAATTCAAGTGCCTCATTGGAAGGATGAATGCAAACCAGCTAAGGGATATAATTGATGAAGTTGTCAAAGCTAGGATGGCTGAACTACAAGACCAATTGGTTGAAATTATGAAGGCCCAGTTGATTGAAATTCTGGAGATCATCAACAATAACGCATCTCCCATTGACATAAGAAAAAGGGGAAAGGCAGCATCAATGGAGAATATGCTCACTAATAGAGATCAAATGAAAAATGAAGGATCAATCCTTATTTTACAAGATCAGCCGAACCATATGCTGTCTAAATGGAGCAATAGGAGTGACTACCACCTCAATGAGCAAAATCAAAAGAAAAGAAGAGGTGTTGAGAAAACTGCAGCAACTGAACCAATAAAGAGGCGTAAATTTTCAGACTTGGAGGAACCTCTGTCAAAAATGTTGGAGAATCTAATGAAGGAGGGATTGTTACAACCTTTGACTCCTCGTCCTTTGCCTAATCCTTTTCCGCCTAACTTTGATATTAAAGCATTTTGCCAATTCCATCAAAGGCTTGGACACGAAACGGACAACTGTATGAAGTTAAGGCATGAGATCCAGAATTTAATTGACAGTGGAAAGCTGCTTGAGCCTAATAAGCCCAACACTAGGAATAAGCCTCTGCTTAAAATTGAAAGGGCACCACCTCTTGCAATCTTCATAAAGAGTTTTATCTTGTCATCTCATCATGATATGGATAGAGAAGCTGCTAAAGAGGATGTACTGCTAAACAAGTTTGGTTTAACTGTGGATGATGATGATGAAGCAATCCTTGCCCTTGATATGTCTAAATAAATGAATTATCTTCAACGCCAACTCAACGGACCTTCCTTAGCTTGAATGTTGCTTTTCAATTTTAATTTCTTTAATATTTACAATCTTGTTTTTTTTTTTAAATTTAAATTTGTTTGAATAAATTTTTGTTGGTCTTTGTTCATTTTGATGCTCGACCAATGAGGAATCTAGCTTGATAACTCATGAATTAATATATTTATGTATCATGACTTGAATGACTTTAATAGGTGAGGGAATGGCTCTATAGCATTGAGTTGTGTATGCTTACTTAAAGAGGGCTCCTGCATAATTACCTTTGTCTAGGTCCTAGTCAGTCTTAGAACATGCTTTGACAAACTTTTGAGGCAAAATTGAACTCTGCTTATTTAAGAGAGAAATTATCTAGGCATTGTTTGGTTAGCCAACAACTAGTATCCACCCAATTAAATATCAATCCCTAGTTGTCCCTTTGAGCCTTCATAAAATTTTATCTTTCTTTTTATTGGCTTACAAACCCCAATAACCTACCCTGAGCTGTTGTGATACTTTTGACAAGTCTTATGATTACTAAGATGAATAGGCAAGAAGATCAAAGAAAGTAATGATTAGTCAAGATCATGAGGATAGTTGAAGTTTCAAGACCATGAAGATAGTTGAACTTCTCAAGACCATGAAGATAGTTGAAGTTCTCAAGACCATAAGGATAGTTGATGTTCTCAAAACCTTAAGGGTAGTTGAAGTTCCCTTAATATATCAAGACAACATCAACATCAGAGTAACAAATGATTTATCCCTGTTAAAGAAGATTTATGTCACTCCACTCATCCATTATTTGAAGCCAAGCTAGTATAAACGAGACAACTCTTTCAGAGCTAGAGCCAGACAAAAGAAAAGAAAAAGAAAAGAAAAAAAAGAGAAAAAAAAAAGAAAAAGAAAACCCAAAATGGTTCAAAAAGCCAACTAAGTTCTCTTTTACCTAAGACAACAAAAGGCTTCCATTTGGTTTATAAGGACAATTTGACTTGAATTGGTCCAACCCAACCAAAGATTCAATTAAAATTGGAGAAAAGGAGGAAGACCACACAGTTCTTGAAAGTTCTATGGTCCAACAAGAAAGAAGGACAAAAAAAAAACAAATAAAGGGAAGAGTAAAAAAAAATAAAAAGAAAGAAAAGGGAGAAGAAGAAAAGAAACAAATTTGGGTCTTAAACTTTATGCAAGGGGAAAAAAAATTGTCCTAGTCAATATCCAGTTTAATGCTAAGAAGATAGAAGAAATTTGGAGTCTAGCAAGGTTGCCTCCAAGCTGCCTAAAATTCCAATAAGAAATTTGTAGTGTGAAGGTTTGTCCATTGTGTCACACTAGCTCCAATCTCAAAATGGCCTTCACTTAAGCCTGTTTCCCTCATAGACCCCATTTCAAGCCTATCAAAGACCTATTGAGCTCTCTTGGTAGGTAGAGTCTATTAGTGGAGATAGTTTGGATAAGCATGCATATGAAATAGACAATATTTAAACTCAATGAGACCTTTGGCCAAGTAATGTGTATGTGCCTATCTGAAGTGCAACAATTCTTGCTTAAGTAGAAATAATCCCCGAGTTTAGTACGGTAACTAGGGTTGTCATGTTATAGATATGTTAATTTGGAAAAATCAAGTCCTGAGGTATATTGACATTGATTTGGCAAAGCCAACATTTGATTTCAAAATTAAAATTCAAAAAATCAAATAAAAAATGTTTTGTCATACAAAGCCTTCAAGTTAAGGGAAGTATGTTGAACCTCTAAAGGACACATTGGGCAAAGGAAATGATTATTGGCAAAGTTATGAAGAAACTACCAACCGACATGCTGAAATATAGTTTGATATGGATGTATCCCTAACTCTGTTGCTTGGGGTCTCCACCACTCATGTTTTCATCATCTTAATGATAAAAGCCACTAATGCAAAGCTTTCGATCATTCCAATGCAAGACTTGAAAAAGCATCAAAACGAAACCAATGAGAACACTTCTGCTGATCACCTCGGTCTGTGAGTCAATGGAACGACTATAAGTATTATTCATGCATATCTTGCATACATGAGCATGTCACATCACACTTTCTTGTCTTGTGTTGTCTATTCCTTGTCAAAATGAACAGCAAGCAATCAAAAGAAGATATCAAATCAGGGGGGGCATAAAAAGCCCATTGCTTGAGAAACCTCCAGTAATCTTGCAAAGAGAAGAAATGCGTGCTTATGCGAAGAACAAGACGGCAAAAATATAAATCAAAGCTTGCATGGAAAAAATCTTTGGTTTGAGCCTACAAAGGGGGCAAAGTTTCTCCTTTTCAATTTTTTGGGTTTATATACCAAATATTTTTAAACTCACTTACAAATATTTTGCCACGTAGGGGGGCAAGGAGAGGATATAAGGTCCAATTAAAAATAACTAAATCTTTGCAAAAAGAAAGAACAAAAGAATGGAACAATAGAACTCTCAAAAGAATGAAGGTGCAAAAGACAAAAGACCAATCCAGCTAAAAGAGCTGAAGCCAGGGTGAAGGCCCGATCTCAAAGGATGAAGATCCATTTTCAAGGGTGAAGGCCCGATCTCAAAGGATGAAGATCCATTTTCCAGGGTGAAGGCCCGATCTCAAAGGATGAAGATCCATTTTCAAGGGTGAAGGCCCTATCTCAAAGGATGAAGATCCATTTTCAAGGGTGAAGACCCGATCCCAATGGATGAAGATCCATTTTCAAGGGTGAAGACCGGATCTCAAAGGATGAAGATCCATTTTCAAGGGTGAAGACCCGATCTAAAAGGATGAAGATCCATTTTCAAGGGTGAATATCCAATCTCAAAGGATGAAGATCCATTCTTAAGGGTGAAGACCCGATCTCAAAGGATGAAGATCCATTTTCAAGGGTGAAGATCCAATCTCAAAGGATGAAGATCCATTCTTAAGGGTGAAGACCCGATCTTAAAGGATGAAGATCCATTTTCAAGGGTGAAGACCTTATCTCAAAGGATCAAGTTTAGGATCCTTTAGGGTGTCTCACCTAAAGGGCAAAGCCAAGAAAGACCAAGCAAAGAGAGAGGGGAAGCAGTAGGTGACACGGGCAGGAGACACGGCCAAGCCACTGGTCGTGTCTCACCTAAAGGGCAAAGCCAAGAATAAAGAAGAACCAAAGAAAAAACACAGAAGCTGACACACCCAGGGGACACGGCCAAGCCACTGGCCGTGTCACTCCCATCTTCAAAGAACAAAGAAGACTCGATCTTAAAGGATGAAGATCCATTTTCAAGGGTGAAGACCCGATCTCAAAAGATGAAGATCCATTTTCCAGGGTAAAGACCCAATCTCCAAGAATGAAGATCCATTCTGAGGGTGAAGAATCACAATGCATAAAACAGCCGGAGCAGTCAAACTTCTCAAATGATAAAAGGTTAGTCAAACTCAATCTCGGGTCTAATCACCCAGTACCGGGTCCAAAACCCAAATTTCCCATAGGTCCAGAACCTAGAATTATCCTCGAGTCCAAAACTCAAAACCGGGTCCAGAACCCAAATTTCCCTTAGGTCTAGAACCTAGAATTATCCTCGAGTCCAGAACTCAAATCCGGGTCCAGAACCCAAATTTCCCTTAGGTCCAGAACCTAGAATTATCCTCGAGTCCAGAACTCGAATCCGGGTCCAGAACCCAAATTTTCCTTAGGTCCAGAACCTAGAATTATCGTCGAGTCCAGAACTCGAATCCGGGTCCAGAACCCAAATTTTCCTTAGGTCCAGAACCTAGAATTATCCTCGAGTCCAGAACTCGAATCCGGGTCTATAACCCAAATTTTCCTTAGGTCCAGAACCTAGAATTATCCTCGAGTCCAGAACTAGAATCCGGGTCCAGAACCAAAATTTCCCTTAGGTCCAAAACCTAGAATTATTCTCGAGTCTAGAACTCGAATCCGGGTCCAGAACCCAAATTTCCCTTAGGTCCAGAACCTAGAATTATCCTCGAGTCCAGAACTCGAATCCAGGAGTGTAATATACGTATGCATACTATAGAACATAGTGTAACACCCCTATACCCCATATATGCATACTACTTACAACCACATCTGTAATATACGTATACCGGATACAGGAGTGTCACGGTTTATATTAAACAAACCAATCTTTCAATTTAACAATATAAGAAAACTTAAAACATTTATACTATATTATAGAACATAACAGATAAAACATTTATTTATTAAGCAGTGGAAAATGTAGCGGTATATAAATATATATACATCAAAATCAATATTTACAAAATATATATAGAGAGTTTATACATGCTTGGCAGTTCGTCTCTGATCTTGAAGTCCAATAATCAACTCTTCATAAGGGATCACAAGCTTAAACTTGACTCGGTCTAGCTGTACTCTCTGGTTCAACCGGATCTACCCTGTCACCTGTGCGATGAACCACAATCGCGTTAAGCCATAGGCTTAGTGGTACAAACTATGATAACAATATGCTTCAAATGTAATGCTAATGTCACACTTTCAAGCATTAGAAATAATACACAAGAATATCATATTTCTTAACATTACACTTCATTATATTATTCGATTGTTTCATCATTCATGATTCACATTTAAGCAAAGACAAGCATGGGCCCAAAAGAAACTAATATGCCATTCGAATTCTAGAGCTACTGTTTTGGTCTAATAATCACATTTATCAAGCCCGTAGGCGAATCATTATCATAATAAGAAACATCTCATATGTAACATCCCAACTAGGCTTCAAGGACTAGGCCCAACCAAGCTTCAAGGGGAGCTAAGCATTAACCCAACATGGCTTCAAGGACCAAGCCCAACCCAGCTTCAAGGGATTGTTACTTTTAGGCATGCCACCAATAACAAAACTCTGAAAATTGAATAACACATTAGGCAAACAATTCTTTTATTATTTCATTATCACTTCCATTCTCATTTTCTCATAATCATCTAGCCAACCATGCCCCAATTATTTCATTTGCATCATTATAGCCAACAACAATGGCTTCACATCTCATCATTAAGGTATACATAACCAATTGCATTGTACATACACTATGAATGATCATTTTATCTTTCACATTATGCAAATCATAGCATTAATCAAATGTAGCAACAATGTAATAGATTACTTAACACATTTACAACCAAATCTGTTGAGTCCCCAAAGTCATGTAAATGTATGCAACCATGTAAGGTTTGTACTTACCTCAAGAGCAACTCACACCAATCAAACCACCTCCTCTTCCAAGAATCCTTCCACACTCGGATTAGGGCAACTCAATCTCTTTAAAACCTAATCCAAAGGTGATTATACACACTCACTTAGTGATGCACATAAGAAAATAAGGATAATAACTAAGGCAAATACACATGACATGCTCAACAACACGGGAGTGTCCCTAATCATGCCCTAAACCCACAACACAGAAGTTTTGACACGCTCAGTGACATGGTCGTGTCACTGGCCGTGTCAATCTTCCCCCAACACAGTGGCTATGACATGCTCAGTGACATGGACATGTCACTGGATGTGTCAATCCACTAATAACACAGAAGCTATGACACGCTCAATGTCATGGGTGTCACTGGATGTGACAATCAACAAACAACACAGAAGCTATGACACTCTCAATGACATGGACGTGTCAATACTACTCCAACACAGAAGCTGTGACACGCTCAGTGACATGGGCGTGTCACTGGTCGTGTCACCCATCCAGAAAATAGAACCATTGACATGCCCAAAGACTTGGCCATGCTCATGGGCGTGTCAGGCCAAAAATACTGATTTCGACACCAACAACACCACATCCAACAAATATCATACTTTACCCTTTTCCACTCCAAACAATCTTACCTAAAACCATCAGTAAACCATACCAAACTTGCCTAAACACCAAAACAACTCAAAACAAGCATCAAACACAAATCACAACCACAATCACAACTCAACCCGTACATAATCCACAACTCTTGTCTCTTTCACCAAACTAAACTCTTTCTCTCTTGAATCCAACCTCAAAATCAAAGACAAATAGACAACACAATCTCAAACACACCACAATCAAACATACACACATCATCAACAACCATTCACCAAACTCAATTCACAAACTCAAAAGAAAACCAAAGAATCAAGTTGGAAACTTACCAAAAGTGATGAAAACCCTTCAAACTCCAACTTGATCTCTTGAAACACCCTTCAATCTTGAGTTAGGAAGAACAAAATCTCTCTTTCCTTCTTGCTATGGTGATGGCCGGCCAAAGAGAAGAGAAGAAGAATATGAAAAATGAAAGTTAACCCACTCAACTCTTCTAACCACACAATTCTTTCTTTTAATATCCATCAAGTAACTATAATAATAAAATAATCATAAATATCATCATCCACTCACTTAATAATTCAATTTCAATTAATCCAAATATAATTAAAATATCTCATATGACAAACTAATAAGTTGACTTGTATATGTTGTATATATCTCTATATATACAACATATACACACTTCTCTTTCCTCTTAATCCTTTATACATACTTTAAAATCATTTAATCCAATTTCAACAATAATCATTCCAAAAGTTTTAGGTTATAGTTTGGAATATTACAATTCTTCCCCTCTATAGATAAATTTCATCCTCGAAATTACCTGATCTTAAATATAAAACAGCTGGGGATACTGGTCTCGCATCACTTGCTCACTCTCCCAAGTTGCCTCTTCCTTAGCATGATTCTTCCAAAGAACTTTCACAAGTGGCACTTCCTTATTTTTCAACTCTTTTACTTCATGTGCCAAAATAGCCACTGATTCTTCTTCAAAAGTCAGATCTGGACTCACCTCAATAGATTCAACTGACAAGATATGAGATGGGTCTGACCTGTACCTCCGTAGCATAGAAACATGGAAGACATTGTGAATTCTGTCCAACTCAGGCGGCAAAGTGAGTTAATATGAAACTGGTCCAACTCTCTCCAATACCTCATAAGGTCCAATAAAATGAGGACTCAGCTTTCCTTTGCGGTCAAATCTCAAAATTCTCTTCCAAGGAGACACTTTCAAAAATACTTTATCTCCAATACAAAACTCTATGCCTCTCCTCTTCAAATCTGAGTAGGATTTTTGTCTGTCTGAAGCTGTTTTCAACCGATCCCGAATTATCTTCACTTTCTCTTCTGTCTCTTTAATCAAATCGGGACCAACCAACTTACCTTCTCCAACTTCATCCCAACATAGAGGTGTCCTGCATCTTCTACCATACAAAGCCTCATAAGGTGCCATTTTAATACTGGACTGATGACTGTTGTTATAAGCAAATTCCATCAATGGCAAGAATCTATCCCAACTTCCAGAGAATTCAATGACACAACTTCTCAACATATCCTCTAAAATATATATCACTCTCTCTGACTGCCCATCGGTTTGAGGATGGAAAGCAGTGCTAAAATGCAATCGAGAACCCAAAACACCATGCAAACTCTTCCAAAACCTCGAAGTGAATCTTGGATCTCAATCATATACCAAAGAAATTGAGACTCCATGCAACTTCACTATCTCACTAATATACAGCTCCGCCAACTTCTCCAGAGAATAATCCATTCTAACTAGAAGAAAATGAGCTGTCATTGTCAACCAATCAACAATCACCCAGATGGTATCATGCTTCCTCCGAGTCAAAGGCAAACCAGTCACAAAATCCATTGTTACACTCTCCCATTTCCATTCAGGCACTGATAAAGGTTGGAGCAACCCTGTTGGAACTTGATGCTCGGCCTCCACTCTCTAACAAGTGAGACATTTAGATACAAACTCCACTATGTTCCTCTTCATACCTGACCACCAATAATGTTGCTTCAAATCATGATACATCTTAGTACTCCCAGGATGCATAGCAAAAATCAATTGATGTGCTTCCTCCAAAATAATCTTTCTCAATCTTGCATCATTAGGAATACACAACCTATCTTTGTACCATAAACTGCCATCACCTCTCACATGAAAATCTCGGTTCTCTCCTTTTTGGCAATCCATCACAACTTTCTGAATTCTTTCATCTGCCAATTGAGACTCTCTAATATGATCCAACAACACCGGTCTCAATTGAAAAATAAACTAACAAAGTACCATCATCACATGATTCAAAACTAGCATACAACGCTCTCAATTCAACAAGAAACAAGAGCGAATAAGCAGTCAAACCTGCTAAAGACTTCCTACTCAAAGCATCTGCCACAACATTTGCCTTACCAAGATGATAATAAATCAAACAGTCATAGTCTTTAATCAACTCCAACCACTGTCTCTACCAAAGATTCAACTCTCTCTGAACCCCCAAATATTTCAAACTCTTGTGATCTGTATAGATGAAACACTTTTCCCCATACAAGTAGTGTCGCCAAATCTTCAAAGCAAACACTATAACTGCCAACTCCAAATCATGCATCGGATAATTAAGCTCATGCGGCTTCAACTGCCGAGAAGCATAAGCTATGACTCTACCCTCCTGCATCAAAACACATCCTAAACCATTATGTGAAGCATCACTGTAAATCACATATGGTTTATCTTCCACAGGCAAGGTAAGAACAGGAGCTTGAGTCAACATCTCCTTCAACTGCTCAAAGCTAGCTTGACACTGATCTGTCCACACAAATCTAACTCCCTTTCGAAGTAATCTGGTGAGTGGAGTAGCTATCAAAGAAAAAACTTTCACAAACCGTCGATAATAGCCTGCCAAACCCAGAAAACTTCTAACTTCAGTCACAGATTTTGGTGGACTCCAATTCAAAATGACCTTAACTTTACTCGGATAAACTCTTATACCATCCGCTGAAACTACATGACCAAGAAAAGTCACTTGATCAAGCCAAAACTCACACTTAGATAGCTTAGCATACAACTGCTTCTCTCTTAAAGTCTGCAATACAATTCACAAATGCTTATCATGATCCTCCTTATTATATGAATACACCAAAATATCATCAATAAAAACTACCACAAACTGATCTAAATAGGGTCTAAACACCATATTCATCAAATTTATGAAAGCTGCTGGTGCATTCGTCAATCCTAAAGGCATCACCAAAAACTCATAATGCCCATACCTTATGCCAAAAGCTATCTTAGATACATCTTCAGCTCTGACTCTCAGCTGATGGTACCTTGATCTCATATCAATCTTGGAAAACACTACTGCTCCCTTCAACTGATCGAAGAGATCATCTATCCTAGGCAAAGGATACTTATTCTTGATAGTCACCTTATTCAACTGCCTATAATAAATGCACAATCTCAAAGTACCATCCTTCTTCATAAACAAAATAGGAGCTCCCCACGGAGAAACACTAGGGCGAACAAACCTTTTATCCAACAATTCTTGCAACTACACCTTTAACTCTCTCAACTCAGTAGGTGTCATTCGATAGGGAGTAATAGAGATGGGAGTGGTACCAGGCAACAAATCGATACCAAACTCAACCTCTCTCTCAGGGGGTAACCCTTGCAACTCCTTAGGAAAAATATCTGAAAATTCAGCAACTGTGGGTATACTATCAAGTTGAGAACCCACTACTCTGGTATCTACAACATGAGCAAGATAAGCATTACACCCTTTTCGAATCAACTTCCTAGTTGTAATAACTGAAACAAACAAGGATGCAACATGCCTCTGCTCACTAGATACCATCACACTTCTACCATCACCGGTTCTTAGGGTAACACACTTCTTCTGACAATCTACCATAGCCCCATGCTAAGATAACCAATCCATGCCTAATATCAGATCATACTCCTTAAAAGGCATTTCAATCAAATCACCACGAAACTCCTCATCTTGCACCACAATTGAACTATCTCGGTGCACCTTGCTAACTACCACACTATACCCTAAAGGATTTGTTACCAGGACATCAAATCCTAGGGACTCTGAATGAAATTTAGACATAGGCAAAATAGATGCACTTATGTATGAATGAGTATATCTTGGATCGTTCAAAGCAAGAATTGAAATGCCAAATAAAGAAAATGTACCCACAATGACAACCGAAGCATCCGGCTGCCTCTGCATCACATACACTCACTGAGATGGTCCAGCCTCATCTGGCCTACTGCCTTCGGATGTAGAACCTCCTCTCTGACTAATCCCAGGTCGAACACATCTACTAAAACCTCTGCCCCCTTAACCTCCTCTGCTGACACTAGGTCGAGAAGCTGCAGTATCAGTTTATCTTCTTTCAGTAGCTCATGGCAATCTTTGATGAAATGAGCTGGTGACCCACATCTAAAACATACTCCTGGTCCACCAGTCTTCCAGCAAGCACCCCCATGTTCCCTACCACAATGGACACATGTAGGTGGAATAGATCACTGAACCACTGGAGTCGGTGCACTAGCTACAGAAACTATGGGTCTCGGTCTCTGCCTTTGATATTGAACTGACCTGCCAGACTGCCTCTGGCTCCTGCTGACTCTCAAAAAATAGCTTCCTTTGCCTCTCTTCATAGATGAAGACCCTGCCTCAAACTGGGATCTCCTAACTCTAGTCTCCTCCTCAATAGCAGTTGCTGCAATACCTTATGCTCTCTCAACACTCCTGGCTACTGCAACCAACTGAGAAAAATCTTGGTATCGAGAACCAGCAACAATACACATAATAGAGGGCCTCAATCCCTCCTCAAATCTCCAGTACCGGTCAATCTCATCTGAAATAATTCCACCGGCATAATGACTCAACCGTATATACTCAATCTCATACTCTGTCACAATCCAATTATATTGTCTCAGATTCAGAAACTCCATCTTCTTGGCATCCTTATACTCCCTCGGAGTATACTTCTGCTCAAACTCCCGTAGAAAATCACTATAAGTCAAGGTCTGTGGATCATCCATCGCATGTGGAACCGTCTTCCATCAATCATAAGCATCTTTCTGCAGAAGGGATCTAGCATAATCAAATTTCTATTTAGGAGTGGCTTGCAACTGGATAAATATCCTCTGAACTCTATCCAACCACTATTCAGCTACCGCAGGATCTGTGGTACCAAAGAAATCCTCAACACCAAACTTCCTCAATTTATCATACTGCCTCATCGGCACTTACGGTTGTGGTTACGGTGGTGGCTGCTACACTGGAGCTTATCTCAACAATTCTACCACATGCCGTAACCAAATCGGCAGAATCTCATCAGCTGCTAGTCTCTCTGGCCCAGGAGCAGGTGTCTCTCCAACTCTCTCAACCCTAGCTCCATCTCTACCCTCTTCAGGAGCTACACTCTCAGCACTACCTTCTATGGACTGACGTGACTGAGACACCATCACTATCTATATTTGCAAACACAGCAGAATATGCCTCATCAAAGATCAAAAACTGCCAGTGCCAAAGCATGTATCTTATTCAAAACACATATTTTAAAATCAAAATTTTCTTTTTCTTACAATTCAATTAGGTTGAGAACCTCAAACCTAGGCTTTCATACCAAAACAATTGTAACACCCCTATACCCCATATACGTACACTACTTACAACCACATCTATAATATACGTATACCGAATACAGGAGTGTCACGATTTATATTAAACAAACCAATCTTTCAATTTAACAATATAAGAAAACTTAAAACATTTAAACTATATTATAGAAAAGAATAGATAAAACATTTATTTATTAAGCAGCGGAAAATGTAGCGGTATATACACATATATACATCAAAATCAATATTTACAAAATATATATAGAGAGAGTTTATACATGCTTGGCAGTTTGTCTCTGATCTTGAAGTCCAAAAATCAACTCTTCACAAGGGATCACAAGCCTAGACTCGACTCGGTCTAGCTGAACTCTTCGGTTCAACTTGATCTACCCTGTCACCTGCGTGATGAACCACAATCGCACTAAGCCATAGGCTTAGTGGTACAAACTATGATAACAATATGCTTCAAATCTAATGCTAATGTCACACTTTCAAGCATTAGAAATAATACACAAGAATATCATATTTCTTAACATTACATTTCATTATATTATTCGATTGTTTCATCATTCATGATTCACATTTAAGCAAAGACAAGCATGGGCCCAAAAGAAACTAATATGCCATTCAAATTCTAGAGGTACTGTTTTGGTCTAATAATCACATTTATCAAGTCCGTAGGTGAATCATTATCACAATGAGAAAAATATCATATGTAACATCCCAACTAGGCTTCAAGGACTAGGCCCAACCAAGCTTCAAGGGGAGCTAAGCATCAACCCAGCTTGGCTTCAAGGACCAAGTGTAATATCCTCATATATGGTCTAGAAGTTTTGATTATGTTATTGTTATTGTTGTTGTTGTTATATTGGATTGTATATATATGTTAATTGCAAGAGAAAAGAAATTGGGAAAGAAAATAGGGTTTAGAGAGAATGGTATATGTTGTGTATATGATGATATATATAATATATAAATGGGTCAAAGGAGGAGTCAAAGGAAAAGAGATATTTTTGTGTTGAGTGTGTAATTACTTAAATGGGCTTATATGAGACAAAAGGTGAGTTATATGGTTAAGGGCATTGAGGTAATTTACCTTTAGAAATCTCTTTGTGGAGATTAAAAGATGGAAAAGTGTTTGACTTGTGGCTATTTTGTTTTCTTTTCATTTTGGGTGCCGGTGATTGAAGGAGAGAAAGAGGAAGAGAAGTGTTCTTGATGCTAGAGTCCAATTGAAGAGGCAATCAAAGAGTTTGGTTAGAGATTTGTGAAATTTCTTCATCTAAGGTAAGAAATCTCTTGTTTTCCTTTGTAAATTTTGAAGTTATGTTTAAAGTGAAGTGTGATTTGTTGATGTAATGATTTGGTGTATTTGATATGTGTTTGCAAGTGTTAAAAATTGATGGTAAGATAAAAGATTGAATTGGTGTTGATTTTGGTTGTGAAGATTGTAAGTTTAGGGGGATTTTGATAGTGGAAGTTCAATTGTAAAGTTGGTTTTAAGGTTTGGAATTGATGAATGATTTAATGTTTGGTTAATGTGAATATTGTGTTAAATGTGCAAAATAGGTGTTAATGATTTTGATTACATCCATTTGAGTGAGTTTGTGTTGGGATAATGTGTTAAAATGCATTTAGAAGAGTTTGGCCATAATTAGTGTTTATGCATGAGAGACACGTAATTTGGGGTGGTCGCTATTATTCAAGTGCGGTAGTGACTTAGGTCGGGCTCCTGGCCGCGAAACCTACTGTAATAAGGTTTCATCTTGTAATTGTATGGGGCGGTTGTATTCAGGTGAGGCACGACCGCTAGAAAGGTTCTGTTCACCTTATTGGAAGCAATCTAATCCTACAACAAGATTGTCATATACATGTTAAATAGATCATCCATTTGAGTTGTCAAGGATCAAAATAGGTATCATTTGTCTAACATCATTGTTGAATCATGAAATGTGAGATGATATGGAATTGATAATGCATATGATATTACATGAATAAGGTTATGTATTGTGTATTGTGAGGCCTGGGAATGGTGATGTGTATTATGAATAATGTACTTTGTAATGTGATACTATTAATGCTATATACACAATATGAATTGAGATATGAAATGCTATAAAGCCATTGTGATTGGCTATGATGATATAATTGAATGATGTATGGCATGTTTGCCTAATTGATGAGAAAGATTGAGAAAGAGTTTGATAAAGAGAATAATGAAATAAGTGTATGTTTAATATGATATTCAGTTTCAGAGTTCTGGTTTTTGGAGGCATGCCTATTTAATGAAAGTTAACAGTCTTGCCGGGTTGAGGATCTCTTCAAATTGAGTTGAATTGAGATCCAAGAGACTGGGTCTGTTACACTATGAAAATTGATATTATGAGATATTTGATTTGTAACAGTCTTGCCGGGTTGAGGATATCCTCGAGTTAGATGAGTTGATGATCCAAGAGACCGGGTCTGTTACACTATCCATGGATAGAGATATATATATATATGTATATGTTGCCTACGGGCTTGATAATGGTGTTTATGAACCAAAGCAGTAACTCTGAATTCTGAATATCGTATTAAATACTTGATGGGCCCATAGGTGTCTAGGTTTTATGTATAGCATAAATGTTGTTCTAATGTAATGAAATGTTAATATTACTTATATGATGAAACGGACTATTCACGGAATATTGTTTGTTGAGTATGATCTTTACTAATTGTGTGTGTATCATTGATGTTAATTTATTAATACAAATGTGAAACATTGCATTGCACTAAAGCATAACATTAGCATGAATTGTCTTACTAAGCCCTTGGCTTAGCGCGATAGTGTTTAATCGCGCAGGTAATAGAGTTGAACCCGAGAGCTCTTCTAGATCTAGTGAGAGTAGACATTGAAGAGTTGATTTTGGGAACTTAAAGATCAGAGGAGATTTGCCAATCATGTATAACTCTTTTATATTTTGTAAAGATTTTGTTTATATTGTAAATATATATGTAATGATAAATATGTACTCAAATGTTTTCATATGTGTAAATATTTTATATCTTCCGCTGTGTACTACTTAAATGTATTAATATATCTATAATGTATATTGAGAAAGATGATGGTATTATATAAAAATGTTTTGAATGTTGATGAAAAGCCGTAGCACTCCTATATTCGGTGCACATATGCTACGTTGTGGTGTTGTAGTGTGTGTGTACTGAATGTGGGGGTGTTACAATTGTTTTGGTATCAGAGCCTAGGTTTGAGATTCTCAACCTAGGTAAAATGTAAGAAAAAGACTATTTTGATTTTAAAAAGTGGTTTTTGAATAACATATATTTTTGGGATTGGCAACCTCTGATCTTTAATAAGATGTAGTATGTTGTGTTTGCAGACTTAGGTTGTGATGGATCCTCACTCATGTCAATCGATTGAGGGTAGTGCCGAGAGTATTGCTCCTGCTGAGGGAGCTAGAGTTGATAGTGTTGAGGAGGCACCTGCTTCGGTGTCGGGTAGACCAGCTGGAGAGGAGGTTCCGCCAGCCTGGTTTAGACATATGATGGAAGTTATGAGGCAAGCACCAGTGCAACCAGTGCCACCACCCCCTCAGCCTGTGGTACCAGTGAGGCACTATGACAAACTAAGGAAGTATGGAGCGGAGGATTTCCTTGGTACTACTGATCCAGCTGTAGCAGAACAGTGGCTTGACAAAGTACAGAGGATCTTTATTCAGTTGCAAGCCACATCGGAGGAAAAGTTTGATTATGCAAGATCTTTACTACAGAAGGATGCATACGACTGGTGGAGGACAGTGCCCCATTCTATGGATGATCCACCGACCTTGTCATATGCGGATTTTCTGAGAGAGTTTGAATTGAAGTATACTCCTAGGGAGTACAAAGACATGAAGAAGATGGAGTTCTTAAGCTTGAAGCAAGATAGCAAGACTGTAACTGAGTATGAGGTTGAGTTTATCCGATTGAGCCAGTATGCTGGGGGCATTATAGCTGATGAGATAGATAGATGCAGGAGATTTGAGGAGGGATTGAGGCCCTCTATCATGTGTCTAGTGGCTGGATCTAGATATCACGATTTCTCCCAGCTAGTGGCAGCAGCTCGAAGTGTAGAGCGAGCTCAAGTTATTGCAGCAGCTTCAGAGGAAGAGGTTAGGGTTAGGAGGCCCCATTTTGAGGCAGGGTCTTCTTCTGTTAAGAGAGGAAAAGGAAGCTTTGTTCCTAGAGTTAGTAGGAGTCAGAGGTCAGCTGGTAGGTCAGTGCAGTTCCAGAGGCAGAGATTTAGACCTGCAGCTTTAGCGGCGAGTGCTCCGACCCCAGTGACTCAGAGATCCGCTCTACCTGTGTGTACTCAGTGTGGTGGATCACATAGGGGTGTTTGTTGGAGGTATAGTGGGTCAGCTGTGTGCTTCAGATGTGGATCTCCTAAGCATTTTATTAGAGATTGTCCAGACAGACATGAGCAGATGTCAGTTGATACTGCAGCTTCTCGACCTAGTGTGAGGGGAGGTCGAGCAGGCAGAGGTAGCAGCCGGGGAGGCAGATCTGGGTTCAGTGTTAGAGGAGGTGCTACATCCAGAGAGAGTAGACCAGAGGAGGTTGGGTCTTCCCAGAGGATGTATGTTATGCAAAGGCAGCCAGATGCTTCGGCAGTCATAGCTGGTACTTTTTCTTTATTTGATACTTTAGTACTTGCTTTGATTGATCCGGGTTCCTCACATTCTTATATTAGTGCATCTGTTTTGCCTGTGTCTGATATGCATGCTGAGTCCCTAGGATTTGATGTTTTGGTGACAAATCCGTTAGGGCATAGTGTGATTGTGAGTAAGGTGCACCGAGATAGTGCAGTGAGGGTGCAAGGTGAGGAGTTCCTTGGGGATTTGATTGAGATGCCATTTAAGGAATATGATGTGATCCTAGGTATGGATTGGCTATCTAGACATGGAGCTGTGGTAGATTGTAAAAGGAAAATTGTTTCTTTGAGAACTGTTGATGGTAGAGATATGATAGTATCTAATGAGCAGGAACAGTTAGCATCTTTGTTTGTTTCAGTTGTTACAACCAGGAGGTTGATTAGAAAAGGATGTGAAGCCTATCTTGCTCATGTGATAGATACTAGAGTGAAGGATTCACCCATTGATAGTATTGCCACAGTTGCAGAGTTCTCAGATGTATTTCCAGAGGAGTTGCCAGGGTTACCTCCTGAGAGAGAGGTGGAGTTCGGTATTGAATTGTTGCCTGGTACCACTCCTATCACTATTACTCCTTATAGAATGGCACCAGCAGAATTGAGGGAATTGAAAGTGCAATTACAGGAGTTGTTGGATAAAGGATTTATTCGCCCCAGTGTTTCTCCTTGGGGAGCTCCTGTGCTATTTGTGAAAAAGAAAGATGGTACTATGAGGTTGTGTATCGATTATAGGCAATTGAACAAGGTGACTATTAAAAATAAATATCCTTTGCCTAGAATCGATGATCTCTTCGATCAATTGAAGGGTGCAGCTGTGTTTTCTAAAATTGATTTGAGATCTGGGTACCATCAATTGAGAGTTAAAGCTGAAGATGTTCCTAAAACAGCCTTTCGGACCAGGTATGGGCATTATGAATTTTTAGTTATGCCTTTTGGTCTGATGAATGCACCTGCAGCTTTTATGGATTTGATGAATAGGGTGTTTAGGCCCTATCTGGATCAGTTTGTAGTGGTCTTCATCGATGATATTCTAGTGTATTCAAGGAATGAAGAGGAACATGATTTGCATCTGCGGATTGTATTGCAGATTTTGAGAGAGAAGCAGTTATTTGCCAAATTGTCGAAGTGTGAGTTCTGGTTGGATCAAGTTGCTTTTCTCGGACATATTGTTTCAGCAGAAGGCATTAGAGTTGATCCGAGCAAAGTTGAAGCTATATTAAATTGGAGTCCACCTAAGTCGGTGACAGAGGTTAGAAGTTTTCTGGGTTTGGCAGGTTATTACCGGCGGTTTGTGAAAGGGTTTTCTTTGATAGCTACTCCACTCACCAGATTGCTTCGTAAGGGAGTGAGATTTGTGTGGACAGATCAGTGTCAGACTAGCTTTGAGCAGTTGAGAGAAATGTTAACTCAAGCGCCTGTTCTTACTTTACCTGTTGAAGGCAAACCGTATGTGATCTACAGTGATGCTTCACATAAAGGTTTGGGGTGTGTTTTGATGCAGGAAGGGAAGGTTATAGCTTATGCATCTAGACAGTTGAAACCGCATGAGCTTAACTATCCGACCCATGATTTGGAGCTAGCAGCCATTGTGTTTGCATTGAAGATTTGGCGACACTATCTGTTTGGGGAGAAATGTTTTATCTACACTGATCACAAAAGTTTGAAATATTTGGGTGTTCAAAAAGAGCTCAATCTTCGGTAGAGGAGATGGTTGGAATTGATTAAAGACTACGACTGTTTGATTGATTATCATCCAGGTAAAGCAAATGTTGTTGCTGATGCCTTGAGTCGGAAATCTTTAGCTGGTTTAACTGTTTACTCGCTCTCGTTGCTTGTTGAGTTGACAGCTTTGCATGCCAGTTTTGTACCTTGTGATGATGGTGCATTGTTGGCACAGTTGCTTTTGAAACCAGTTTTGTTAGATCAGATCAAAGAGGCTCAGTTGATTGATATGAAGATTCAGAAGATTATTTCAAATTGCAAGAATGGGAAGACTAGAGATTTTATTGTGAAAGGTGATGGGAGTCTCTGGTTTAAGAACCGATTGTGTGTTCCCGATGATGCTGTTTTGAAAAGAGTCATTTTAGAAGAAGCACATCAGTCAGTGTTTGCTATGCATCCGGGTAATACAAAGATGTATCATGATTTGAGACAGCATTACTGGTGGATTGGTTTGAAGAGAGATATTGCAGATTTTGTGTCGAAATGTCTCACCTGTCAGAAGGTTAAAGCAGAGCATCAAGTTCCAACTGGATTGCTTCAACCATTATCAGTACCAAAATGGAAGTGGGATAGAGTGACGATGGATTTTGTGTCTGGGTTGCCATTGACACAAAGGAAACATGATGCCATATGGGTAATTGTGGATAGATTGACTAAGACAGCTCATTTCCTTCCGGTTCGGATGGATTATTCTTTGGAAAGGTTAGCTGAGCTGTATATCCATGAGATTGTGAAGTTGCATGGGGTTCCAACTTCTTTAGTGTCTGATCGAGATCCCAGGTTTACTTCAAGATTTTGGAAGAGTTTGCATAGTGCTTTGGGTTTTCGATTACACTTCAGCACTGCTTTTCATCCACAGACGGATGGACAGTCAGAGAGGGTGATACAGATTATTGAAGATATGTTAAGAAGCTGTGTCATAGATTTCTCTGGAAGTTGGGATAGATTTTTACCTCTTGTGGAGTTTGCTTACAACAACAGTCACCAGTCTAGCATTGGTATGGCACCATTCGAAGCATTGTATGGCAGACGGTGTAGGACACCTCTTTGTTGGAGTGAAATTGGGGAAGGTAAGATAATTGGGCCTGATTTGATTCAAGAAACTGAAGAAAAAGTAAAGCTGATTCGAGGCAGATTGAAAGCAGCTTCAGACCGACAGAAGTCTTATGCAGATCTGAAAAGGAGAGATATAGAGTTTGATGTTGGAAATAAGGTATTTCTGAAAGTATCTCCTTGGAAGAAGATTTTGAGGTTCGGTCGGAACGGAAAATTGAGTCCTCGTTTCATTGGACCGTATGAAGTTTTGGAAAGAGTTGGGCCAGTTGCTTATCGGCTTGCTTTGCCACCTGAGTTGGATCGTATTCATAACGTATTTCATGTTTCTATGTTGAGGAGGTATAGGTCGGATCCATCTCATGTGTTGCCGATTGAGTCAATTGAAGTAAATCCTGATCTGACATTTGAAGAGGAACCAGTTGCTATTTTGGCACGTGATGTGAAAGAGTTGAGAAACAAGAGAGTGCCATGAACTTTAAGGAATTAACATGAATTAAAGTTTTTATAATTTAAGAGGTTGATAAAGTTCTGTAATTAACCAAATTAGTGTTTAATTGGTAAAATCATGAAACTAGGGTTTGGCTCTTCAAAACATTAAGTTTATGACTATTAGCTACTGAATTATGTTTTTAAGCTTTCTGTGTAAAATTATAACATTTATGTTTATAAGGTTTTTTAAAGTTTAAAGGATTAGGGTTTAGAAAAATTAGGGTTTAGGTTAGCTAGTTTAAGGTTTACTATTTTGTTTTAAAGTTGAATTAGGGTTTTAGAATTTTTGAATTAGGATTTCGGAGAATGCATTAAGTTTTAGAATTTGGAAAAACAATTGATAATTTTATGAAGTTTTATGAGAATAAACAAAATGATTTAAAGTTTATAGAAACAGAAAAGATGTTTTTTAGGGTTTTTGGAAAGAAACATATTTAATTTATGATTTTGAAAATTTGGAAAGCAAATTAGTGTTTTGAGAGTTTGAAGAAACAAAAACAACAATTTTAAGCTTTTTGGAAAACAAAGCAACGAATTAAGGTTTTTAAACATTAGAAAAGGTGAATTAGGGTTCTTAGGTTTTTTTTTTTTTGAAGAAACAGAAACAATTTTTAAGATTTTTGAATGATGAAGCTACTATGAATTAATGAAACAAATAAAGAAATTCATACTTCATTTGTTGGTTCCACCAAAAATCACTTCTTGGATGAACAAGAACAAAGACAAGCTTTGCTGCCTTTGATGGATTGAATTGTTTGTTTGCTCTCTCAAAAAAAAATTAGATTGATTCAAAGCTTTTCCTCCTCAGTTTCGGTCTCAAATTTTCTCCAAATTTTCGTCCTAATTTCTCCTCTTTTTCCCCCCTTTTTGTGTTGTTTTTGGTCCTTATTTATAGAAGATTTCTATGGTTAAATCTAGTTATTCACGAAATATAACATTCATTAAGAAAAGAAAACTGAAACCTAATACGGAAAATTTGTGTCAAAAAAATTTCGCTGGCAAAAAAAACTGCTGCGGAAAAATTGTGCTAGCAAAAAAGCTACCGCAGCTGGCTGCAGCATCAGGGGGCGAATTGGCCTGCAGGCCATTTCGCCGCAGCCAATTTTTTTTTGTTTATTATTATTTTTTATTTTTTATTAATAAAAATAGATACTAAAGAAAATATTATTTAATTAAGATAACAAAATTTGTTTTTGACTAATTAAAATATATTTGTCAACACAAAAATTACTTTGGACTAATTAAAATATATTGGACCGGACCGGGTCAAAAATTAAGGGTCTACAGTTTGCCCCCTACTTGAACGATCTGAGACTTTAGTAAAAGAGAGTGAAAAGTAATAAGACTTACTTTTTGATGAGATGGTTATTTGAATTTTTTTTGGGTACTTAGACCCGGTTCGAATTCTGGACTCAAGGATAATTTTAGGTTCTGGACCTGAGCAAAATTTGGGTTCTGGACCCGAGCTAAGTTCTGGACTTAGAATGGATTCTAGGTTATGGACCTAAAGATAATTTGGGTTCTGGACCCGAGCTAAGTTCTGGACTTAGAAGAGATTCTAGGTTCTGCACCTAAGGAAATTTTAGGTTCTTGACCCGAGCTAAGTTCTTGACTTAGAAGAGATTCTAGGTTCTGGACCTAAGGAAATTTTGAGATGTGGACCCGAGCTAAGTTCTATATTTAAAAGAGATTCTAGGTTTTGGACCTAATGGAAAATTTGGGTTCTGGACCCGAGAGATTTGGATACTCGACCCTAAACTAGATTTGGATACTTGATCCTAACTGGATTTGGATACTCAATCCTAAACTGGGTTTGGATACTCGATCCTAAACTGGATTTGGATACTCAATCCTAAACTGGGTTCGGATACTCAATCCTAGTATGGATTGGGATACTCGATCCTAACTGGATTTGGATGCTCGATCCTAACTAGATTTGGATACTCAATCCTAAACTGGGTTCAAATACTCGATCCTAACTGGACTTGGATACTCGATCCTAACTGGATGTTGATACTCGATCCTAATTTGGATTGGAATACTCGATCCTAACTAGATTTGGATACTCGATCTTAACTGGATTGGGATACTCGATCCTAAACTAGATTGGGATACTCTGACTCGAGATTGAATTTGATTTGGGTACTTGGACCCAGGATTGGGTACTTGGACCCGCGATTGGGTACTTGGACCCGAGTTTGAATTTGATTTGGGTACTTGGATCCGAGATTGAATTGAATTTTGGGTACTTAGACCCGAGAATGATTTAATTTGGGTACTTGGACCCGAGATTGATTTGATTTGGGTACTTAGACCCGAGATTGGGTACTTGGACCCAAGACTAATTTGATTTGGGTACTTGGACCCGGGATTGAATTTGGTTTGGGTACTTGGACCCGAGATTGGGTACTTGAACCTGAGATTGGGTACTTGGACCCAAAAATGGATTTGATTTGACTGACCTTTATCTGTTGAGAATTCTGGCATAACTGGTTATTCCATTTTTATGAATTGTAGGTCTTTACCCACGTAAATGAATCTTCATCCTTGGAGATTGGGTCTTCACCATTGAAAGTGGATCTTCATCCTTTGAGATCAGGTCTTCACCCTTGTAAATGGATCTTCATCCTTTTGGACTTCGGGTCTTCACCCTTGGAACATGGATCTTTATCCATTGGAGATCGGGTCTTCACCCTGGCTTTAGCTCTTTTAGATGAACTGATCTTTTGTCTTTTGCATCTTCATTCTTTTGATAGTTCTAATGTTCCATTCTTTTGTTCTTCCTTTTTGCAAAAATTCAGCTATTTTTAGTTGGCTTTCATATCCTCTCCTGCCCCCTACGTGGCGAAATATTTGGAAGTGAGTTTGAAAATATTTGGTATATAAACTCAAAAAATTGAAAAGGAGAAACTTTGCCCCTTGTGTAGGCTCAAACCCATGATTTTTCTATGCGGGCTTTGATTGATGTTTTTGTTGTTTAGTTCTTCGCACAAGCACGCATTTCTTCTCTTGTAAAATGACTGGAGCTTCCATAAGCAAATAGGCTTTCCATGCCCCCCATGATTCAATATCTTCTTTTGATTCTTTAGTTCGCAAGGTATTTGCTGTTCAATTTGATAAAGAATAGACAATACAAGATAAGAAAGTGTGACGTGATATGCTCATGTATTCATGATATGCATGATAATACTCATAGCGGTTTCATTGACTCACAGATGGAGGTGATCAGCAGAAGTATTCTCATTGACTCCTTTTCAACGCTCGTTCAAGTCTTGCATTGGAATGAATGAAAGCTTTGCATTTATGGCTTTTATCTTCAAGTTGTTGAAAATATGAATAATGGAGACCCCAAGCAGCAGAGATACATCCATTTTAAATTATGATTCAGCATGTCAGTTGGTAGCTTCTTCATAACCTTGCCAGTAATCATTTTCTTTGCCCAATGTGTCCTTTGGAGATTCGACAGTTCAACATACTTCCCTTAACTTGAAGGCTTTGTATGACAAAACATTTTTTATTTTTTTTGAATTTTTGATTTTTAATTTTGAAATAAAATGTTGGCTTTGCCAAATTAATGTCAATGCACCTCAGGACTTGATTTTCCAAATTAACATATCTATAGCATGACAACCCTAGTTACCATACTAAACTCTGGAATCATTTCTATTTAAGCAAGAATTGTTGCACTTCAGATAGGCACATACACATTACTTGGCAAAAGATCTTATTGAGTTTAAATATTGTCTATCTCATATGCATGCGTATCCAAACTATCTCCACTAATAGACTCTACCTACCAAAAGAGATCAATAGGTCTTTGATAAGCTTGAAATGGGGTCTATAAGGGACACAGGTTAAAGTGAAGGCTATTTTGAGATTGGAGCTGGTGTGACACAATGGACAAACCTTCACACTACAAATTTCTTATTGGAACTTTAGATAATTGGGAGTAATCTTTCTAGACTCCAAATTCCCTCTATCTTCTTGGCATTAATCTGGATATTGATTGGAATAGTCTTTGCCTTTGCATAATGTTTGGTACCCAAATTCATTTCTTTTCTTCTTCTCCCTTTTCCTTCTTTTTATTCTTCTTACTCTTCCCTTTCTTTGAGTATTTTATCATTTTGTCCTTATTAAGCACAAAATTTTCAAGAACTGACTAGTCTTTCTCCCTTTTCTCCAATTTTGATTGATCTTTAGTTGGGTTGGTCAAATTCAAGTCAAACTTTCCAAATGGAAGCCTTTTGCTGCTTTAGGTAAAATGGAACTCAGTTGGCTTTTTGAACCATTTTGGGTTTTCTTTTCTTTTTATTTTTTGCTCTTCCCTTTCTTTGAACTTTTATCATTTTGTCCTTTTTCCTTGTTGGACTGTCAAGTACAGAACTTTTAAGCACTGGATGGTCTTCCTCCTTTTTTCTCCAATTTTGGTTGGGTTGGCCCAATTCAAGTCAAAATGTCCTTATGAACCAAATGGAATCCTTTTGCTGCTTTAGGTAAAAGAGAACTTAGTTGGCTTTCTGAACATCCTTTTTAGGCATTATTCTCTTTTTTTCTTCTTTTGTTTTCTTCTTTTCCCTTTTTCTTTTTTTTTCTTTTTTATTTTTCTTGTTCTAGCTCTAACTTGGGCTTCCAATAATGGATGAGTGGAGTAATATAAATCTCCTTTAATAGGGATGAATCATTTGTTACTCTAATGTTGTCTTGACATATTGGAAATATTGCGGGAACTTCAACTACCCTTATTATTTTGAGAACTTCAACTATCTTGAAAACTTCAACTACCCTTATGGTCGTGAAAACATCAACTACCCTGATGGTTTTGAGAACTTCAACTATCTTCATGGTCTTGAGAACTTCACCTATCCTCATGATCTTGACTAATCATTATTTTCTTTGATCTTCTTGCCTCTTCATCTTAGTGATCATAAGACTTGCCAAAAGTATCACAACAGCTCAGGGCAGGTTGTTGGCGTTATATGCCAATGAAAAGAAAGCTAAAATTTTATGAAGGCTCAAAGGGACAACTAGAGATTGATAATTAATGGGTGGATACTAGTTGTTGGCTAACCAAACAATGCCTAGATCATTTCTCCCTTAAATAAGCAGAGTTCAATTTTGCCTCGAAAGTTTGTTAAAGCATGTTCTAAGACTGACTAGGACCTAGACAAAGGTAATTATGCAGGAGCCCTCTCTAAGTAAGCATACACAACTCAATGCTATAGAGCAATTTCCTTACCTAGTAAAGTCATTCAAGTCATAATGCATAGATATATTAATTTGTGAATTATCAAGCTAGATTCCTCATTGGTTGAGCATCAAAATGAACGAAGAACAACAAAAATTTTGATGAAAGTAATTTATTTCAAGCAACTTTAATTTGAAAAACAAGATTGTTCCAATTTAAATATTAAAGAAAGTAAAATTGCAAAGCAACATTCAAGCTAAGGAAAGTTCATTGAGTTTAAGATTCTTTTCCCTTCACATCTTCAATATTTCCATCTTGAAAGGATGATAAAACAAAATCTTCTTCCAATCCTTTTCCCACCATAAAAGTTGCTGGTGGTGGCACTCTTCCAAATTTAGGCAAAGGGTTATTCTTGGTATTGGGCTTATCCAGCTTGGGTAGCTTTCCACTATTGATTAGGTCTTGGATCTCATGCCTTAGATGAGCACATTTATCTATTTCATGTCCTTGCATTTGATGAAATTGACAGAAGGCTTTGGCGTTGAAGTTTGGTGGCAGTGGTTTTTGTAGTGGTCGAGGAGCTAACGGTTGCAACAACCCTTTCTTTTGCAGCTTGCTAAAAACCCAAGATAGAGGTTTCCCTAATTCGGAGAATTGTCTTTTATTTCCTTGACAAGTCGCATTAACATCAACCTCTTTTTGCGTGCTTTGATTGCTAGGCTGATAATTCCCTTTCTCATTCCTTTTTATTAAAAAAATGATTTTTCTCTCTCTCCCATTCTTCAATTTGCAAACCAGCTTGGAGAAGGTCTTTGAAATCACGGATGAGTGTATGAGACATCCTTTCACGAAGACTAGTTAGGACGCCTCTCATGATCATTCTTATTTGATCAGATTCATCGGGCATTTTCTTGAGCAAAGCAGCCTTGTTTCTCCATCTTTTCACATAGTCCACAAAATTCTCATTTGACCTTTGCCTAATGGACTCCACTTCCATCAAGGTAACTTCCATCTCGACATTATACCCATATTGTTGGATGAAGGCTTTGTAAAGCAGATCCCAACTATTTTGTGTTCCATCATCTAAGGTATTGAACCAATTTTGAACAACAGGGTCCAAAGAGAGCATGAAGTACCTTAGGGTTTGAGCCTTAGTAGCTCGGGCAGACTGCATGACAGTGATATACTGCTTCACATGGAGATGAGGATTTCTGGTTCATCAAACTTCGTAAAAGATGGCATCTTGAATTTGTATGGAACTTCTTCATCTAGCTCAAATAATTTGTCGATCTCAGACATTTCTTCGGTTTTCAGTTTCTTCTCAAATTTCTTTTCTAAATCAACAATCATATTTTCAATATCAGAAGTTTCGGTCTTCTCCATAGTTGATCTTTCAATAATCTTCTGTTCTTTCTTCTTATCTTGAGGACCTTAGTAGTATTGAGCCCAATCATCATCATCATCAATGATCACTTTTTCATCATTAAAAACTACTTCACCAACTTTAGTCTTCCCTTTGTTCTTAGGCTTATTAGTGCTAGCAGATGCTTCGGCATGATTTTCTAATATTGCAGTCAATTGGTTCTTCATGGTCTCAGATGGGCCTCTTTTATTTCTTCCATCTTGGCATTGAGGGCTTCATCCACCATTCTTTGAATTTGTTCGGGTTCCATTGTTATTGGTGAGCAAGTGATTGAGTCGTTGCTATATACTTCATCTTCAACGTAGGTCTGATTGTCGTAAGCTCTTGAACTTTCGTAATCCAGGGCTGTGAGCTAGAAAGGATTAATGATATGAGATGCAAATGTATGCATGTATGCACAAACAATTAACAAACAAGGACAAATAGGACGTTCCTTCCAACCTTATAACATCCACACATGAATGGCGAGTCTCTTTTCCTAGGCATATGGTTAACAAAATACCAACATGGGGTATCTTATTTTCGAATAATTCCCTCGGACGTTTCAACCAATAGTTATATTTTCAAAAATGGAAATCAGTTCATAATAATTCCCATTAATTAGGTTTTAATCCATTTAACTAACTATCGTAGCTTTTATGCTACCTTGGATTAAAACTAAATTAAGAGGTTTATTATAAATAGATTTCTTACTTGAAAAAGTAACTAGTGATTCATGCCAAAAACAAGCCCATGGTTAATTTATTCTTAGTATAAACTAGGCTCACAATTGATTTTTGGTATTTCGTAATTGACCTAAATAATTTGCAAGCTCTTTATAAGAAAAGGTTGGATAAAAATAATTTTGTTTCTAAGCCCATTGTAAAAAGATTTTAGAAAAAATGGATTTTGGGCTTAGTATTTGGGCCATGGGCAAAAGAATTTTTGATTTGTTTTTAGAAAATTTTATGTCCAAAGACCATCTTGAAAAGTTTTAAAAATAGCTTTGGTCTTTTGGACTTTAAAGAAAAAATTATTTTGAGCTTACAATATACTTAGGTCATATTAGAAAAAGAACAAACCAAATAAGCCATGATGTAATATCCCGGAATAGACCCTAAGAGTTTTGGAGTTATTGTTTTTGTATTTGGAATTAATGTATATGTGTATATGTGAATTATAAGGATAATATATGTAAGACATATACATATACATCACATATACATGGGATATATATAATGGTGAAGGATAAGTGAGTTGTATATATATTTGTATAACTAAATAATAATAATAATAATAAAGACAAAAAGAAAAGAGAGGAAGAAAATCAAAGAAAGAATATGTGGTGGAGATTTAAAGTATTATTATTATTATTACTATTGTTATTGTTATTATTATTATTATTATTATTATTATTATATATATATATATATGGATAAGGACAAAGGAAAGAAGTAGAAACTTCTTCTTCCTTCTACTCCTTCTTCGTCTTCTTCGTTCTTCTTGGCCGAGAGAGAGAGAGAGAGAGAGAGAGAGAGAGAGAGAGAGAGAAAGAGAGAAAGATGTGATTTTCTTACCAAATTTCTTAAGGAATTCAAGAGATTTGATGATAGAGATGAAGATTTGATAAAGGATTCAAGTAAGTATTTATTTCTTTAAATTGATTTTCATTGTTTGAGTTGGGTTTGGTATGGTTGATGTGTGATGATGATGATATTGAAAGATTTAAGTATATATATGTGTTGATTTGGTAATTGGATGATGATAATATGATTATTTGTGAAGATGATGATGAATTGTTGAATAAGGGTTGAGTTTAATGAAATTTGGGGATTTGATAAATTGGTATATGAATGATGTTTATAATGATGATTGGTGTGTGTTTTGAGTGTTGTTGATGTTTTGGTAAGTTTGTTATGGTTTTTGGGTGTGTTTGATGAAGATTGTTTGAAGTGAGTAATGATAAAAAGATGGGTATTGTTGGATGTTGTTGTGTGTTGACCGGAATCTGGGTTTTTAGTCGGACACGCCCAGAGACACGGCCAGTTTGTTAGGCGTGTCGTTGGTTCTGTTTTCTGGAGTTGGTAGCACGAGCAGTGACACGCCCATGTTATTGAGCGTGTCATAAGTTCTGTGTGGCAGTAGAATTGACACGACCAGTAACACGCCCGTGTTATTGAGCGTGTCATAGCTACTGTGAGTTTGGAGAATTGACACGGCCATGAGCACGCTCTTGTTGATTGGACGTGTTGATGTTTTTGAGATACAGAATGTATTACACGCCCAGTGACACGCCCGTGGTTATGAGCGTGTCAATGTTTCTGTGTTGTGGAGTTAGGGCACGATCAGGGACACGCCCATGTTGATGAGCTTGTCATGTGTTGAGTTTGCCCTAATTGATTCTTATTTGTATTATCTCATGTGTATTTCTAAGTGAGTGTGTATGATTACTTTTGGATTAGGTTTTAAGAGATGGAATTGCCCCTAATCCAAGTATTGAAAGATCTATGGAAGAGAAGTTATATGGGAGTGAGTTCTTTAGAGGTAAGTACAAAACCCTATTGGATTGCATATAAGTATATTGTTAAAATAAATATTAATATTGTATATGCAATGAAAAGATAAGAGATATGATAATACATTAATACATATAAGATGTGAAGGCATTCAATATATATATGTTATGAAATGTGAAAGATGTGAGGATATGATTTGTATGATGTGTATTCCAATTTATATGGTAATGCAATTGATTGTGCATACTTGAGTAATGAATGATTATGTATATAGATATCAAAGATGAACTATGAAATGTGATAATGTGATATTGTGATGAACTATGAAATGTGATAATGTGATATTGTGATGAACTATGAAATGTGATAATGTGATATTGTGATGAACTATGAAATGTGATAATGTGATATTGTGATGAAATATGAAATGTGATAATGTGATATTGTGATGAACTATGAAATGTGATAATGTGATATTGTGGTGAACTATGAAATGTGATATTGTGATGGAATATGAAATGTAAATTGAGAGGTGATGATGTATAAAGCCATTATGGTTGGCTATGATATTGAGAATGAGATAAATGAGGCATGTTTTGCCTAAATGATGCCATTGTGGTTGGCGATGATGATGTAAATGATGATGAGAATGAGAATGAAATAATAAATGAATTGTGTGGCTAATGTGTTATTCATTTTCAGAGTTTTGTTGTTGGTGGCATGCCTAATAAGTGTAACAATCTCTTGAAGTTAGGTTGGATTGAATCCTTGAAGCCTAATTGAGATGTTACCACCCTTGAAGCTAGGTTGGGTTAGTTCTTGAAGCCAAGTTGGGTAGAAGCTTAGCATGCTTTGCTCCCCTTGAAGCTTGGTTGAACTTAATCCTTGAAGCCTAGTTGGGTATATGATATTGATAAATGTGATAACAAAACCAAAGCATTAACTCTGAACTTTGAATGACATATTAGTGTCTTTTGGGCCCGAGTCTGTCTTTGTTGTTAATGTGATGTATATACAAGTTGAAATAAATGAGTAATGGGATCTATGTTGCCTTTGTTGGAAATGTGAGTTGTGAATGATGAATTGTGGTTAGTAATATGATTATATAACATACATGAATTATTGAAAGGAGATATGGTTTGTGAAGTTATATGCAATATGCGATTATAAAGTATAAAATGATATATATGATATGTATGAGGTGAAATTGGTAAGTATCATAATATGAAGGTTCTATCAATTTATTGAATTATGTTTGATGGTTATGTTATATGTGTATATGTATATCCTCTATAAGGTTAATAGGATTATATGAAGAATGCATTGAAAAAGGGGAAAACAGAGTAAGAAAATGTTAAAACATGAGACTAAACATATGAGGTATGTTTCCTTTATATTGTATATTTTAATGGTTACTTGTACTACTAAGCTTTCGAGCTTAGCGCGGTTATCTTAATCGCGCAGGTATATAGGTGATGAAGCTGGAGATAAGCTACTATGTCATAACGAGGACAAGTATAGTTCGAGACCAACTAGATGGTGGTGCATGCATGTAATTATACTGTATTTTCATAAGAATGTATTCATTTGTATAAATGAATCTTTGGAAGAAACAATGTAACTTATATTTATGTATTACCATGATAAGAATAACCATTTTGTAAATACTTTCATATGATTTAAATGTATTATGGTTTTAAAAATTAAAGTAAAGAGTTATAATGGTGATGAAAAGTGACATTCTTATACTCTATATACATATTGTATGTGTACCTGGTATATGTACAGTATTTATATGGGGTATCGGGGTGTTACACATGATTTAAGCCAGGATAAATTAACCATAGTCAAACAACATGCATTTGGGGTAAAACCTAAGGAAAGTAACTAGGCCAACTACATAAGCATTAGTCTTTGGGTAAAAAGGCTTAGGTTACCATAGCAAGTATATACCAAATGGTACGAGGCTATAAGTGGTTATGCCATGCTCGATCTCCATACCTTGAGGGAAAGTATGGTATCCCTTACATAACACAACACGGGTAACACGGGCGTCCTAACTCACGCACACAATGCAATATAAGATGATGCAATGGATAATATCATTATAAGAAAGAAGAAAATAATATAAAGACCAACGGAATGAACTTCTCTTATCCCCAGTGGAGTCGCCACTGTGAGTGGGAATTTTTGCCCCCACTCCCAGTGGAAAGGTTCTTGCGACTTCAGCACTGTTTAGGCTCGGGGCCTTAGAGAACACAAACCTAAGTCTGGAGAAAATGAAGTCGCCACCCGGACGAGCGGGGAAAATGAAAGGGGTGGATGACTCAATTCCTGAAGAATCCCCAAACCTCTAATTGTTTCAGAAAGTTGGGTACGTGTGGGGAAGGTGAGAAATGGCCCAGCACCCCCACAACGCTCGGTTCATTGGAACCAGCCTCCTTTACAGGTCTTAATATTATAAAATTCTTAAATATAATAATATTATCCATATTACACACGACAATTAAATGAAAGCATCATTATATTGAAAATCAAAATAATCTCCAAGCAAAACAAATAAATGGACACCCATCCAAAGATGAAAACATGCCCTTACATAATCCATGCCTAAATAGGACACCAACCGAAAGGTAGAAACATGTCCTTTACATTGGTTCTAAAATAGAAAAGCAATTTAAATTACATGATATTTAACTAATGAGGTACCCACCAAGTGGAAACATACCTCTTACAACGTTTGGAAATCTAAATAAATTGATAAAAGTAAATAACCATTCATTGTAAATAAATCATTCATGAAAGGTATTAAATATCAATAGAAAGTAAACATCCATCCATGATAAATTAAATAAACCAAGCATTGAACTTAAATAAATTAAAGCACATAAAATAAATCAAAGCATAATCAAATATGAATTTGATTAAGACAAATAAAGATTCAAATTAGGGTTACTGTTTCTATTTAAGTTTCTTTATTTAATGTGTTTAGGGTTTTGGAATTTATGGGTTTAGGATTTGTAATTCTTAGCTACTGTGAACTTTAAGGAATTGACATGAATTAAAGTTTTATAATTTAAGAGGTTGATAAAGTTCTTTAATTAACAAATTAGTGTTTCAATGGTAAAATCATGAAACTAGGGTTTGGGCTTATAGACCCTTGATTTTTGACCCAATCCGATCCAACATGCTTTATTTAGTCCAAAATGATTTTTGTTGTTTAATTAGTCCAAAATAATTTTAATTAAATAATTTTTACCTTAGTATCTAATTTTTAGTAGTAAAAAATGAAAATAAACAAATTAAAAATAAAAATAAAAATAAAAATCGGAGTCGGAAAAAAATCGGCAGCGAAAAGTGGTCGCGCGGGCCCGTCGGGCCAACAGTGGCACACCCGCAGGCCTGCGGGCTGGCACGCCCACGGGCCCGTCGCCAGAATTTTTGCCAGCGCAAATTTTTCAGCTGCTATTTTTAGAATTCTAATCCAATTAGGTTTTAATTTCTTTTTTATTATTATTATTACTTACCTTAATTAATTAGGAATAAACAACCTAAAAACCACTTAAATAAGGACCAATTAAACCAAATCAAGGGAAGAAAAACTTTTCATGATAGCTTTAGGTTTTGAAACCAAATCAAGGAAGGAAAGGGAAAACTCAATTCAATTGATATTTATAGCAGCAATAGCAGCAGTAGCACGAAAAAGAGGGAAGAAAAGAGGCAGTCAAAGCTTGTCTTTGGAGCTAGTTCATCCAAGAAGAGTTATTTTTTGGAGAATCAACAAAAGGTATGTTTTAATTCTTTTGATTTATGTTTTACAATAGCCAAATCTATAAAATTTAAGTTTTTTTTTTAAATAAAAAATCTTAGAGTTTTAATTTAATTTTTCCAAGTTTAGAACATTAAAAACGTGACTTTCTTCTCTAACAAGACTTAAAATTGTTATTTTTTCTTCTTAAAAACCTTAAAACACTCATTTAACATATTTTTCTACAAAACCAAAATAAAAATTCTGTTTCATTTAAGATTTTAAAGTAGGCTCTTTTTCACTCAAAAAACCTTAAAAAAACATCTTTTCTACTTATAAAAACTTCAATTCATGTGTTTAAATTCATAAAATCTCATAAAATATCAAATTGCTATTTAAAACCCTAAAAATAATTTATGGCCAAGAATCCTAAATTTCAAAGCATAAAATCCAAAAATCATCTTTTAACCTAAAGTAATAAACCCTAACCCTTTTAAAACCTTAAACCCTAATTTTTATGAACTTTAAACCCTTTAAAACATAAAAAACATAAAAACATAAAAAACTCAAAAAAGCTACAGTAGCTCAATTTACTATTTTAAAAACATGAATTAAAAAATATTTCAAAAGTGTCTAAAACTCAAGTTTTATTATTTCATCATTGAAATCTTAATTTGTTTAAGCAAAGTGTCTTGCTAACCTTAAAAAAACATAAAACCTAATTTATTTTAATTACCTAAAAAGTCACATAGCTTAAACTTTAGAATTTCCAAAGCCTTAACACATGAGATAAAGAATCCTAAATAGAAATAGTAGCTATACTTGAACTTTTATTTATTTTATTCAATTCCATATTTATTTATGCTTTGATTTATTTCTTATACTTTAATTTATTTAATTTCAATACTTGATTTATTTAATTTATCATGGATGGATGTTTATTTTATTGATATTTAAATAGCTTTGATGAATGATTTATTTATTATGGATGATTATTTACTTTTATCAATCAATTTAGACTTCCAAAAGTTGTAAGAGGTATGTTTCCACTTGGTGGGTACCTCATTAGTTAAACATCATATAATTTAATTTTCTTTTCTATTTTAGAACTTATGTAAAGGGCATGTTTCTACCTTTTGGTGGGTGTCCTACTTAGGCATGTGATGTAAGGACATGTTTCCATCCTTGGATGGGTGTCCATTTATTTGTTTTGTTTTGTTTGGACATTTTTTTTATTTTAATATAATGATGCTTTCTTTTTATTGTGTGTAGTATGGATAATATTGTTATATTTAAGAATTTTATAATATTAAGACCTGTAAAGGAGGCCGGTTCCAATGAACCGGGCGTTGTGGGGGTGCTGGGCCATTTCTCACCTTCTCCACACGTACCCAACTTTCCGAACCCATTAGGGGGTTGGGGATTCCTTAGGAATCGAGTCATCCACCCCTTTCTTTTTCCTGGCCCGTCCGGGTGGCGACTCCATTTTCTACGGACTTAGGTCTGTGTTCTCTAAGGCCCCGAGCCTAAACAGTGCCGAAGTCGCAAGAACCATTCCACCGGGAGTGGGGGCAAAAATCCCCGCTCACAGTGGCGACTCCACTGGGGATAAGAGAAGTTGATTCCGTTGGTCTTTATATTATTCTATTCTTTCTTATAATGATATTATCCATTGCATCATCTTAGATTTCATCGTGTGCGTGAGTTAGGATGCCCGTGTTACCCGTGTTATGTTATGTAAGGGATACCATACTTTCACTCAAGGTATGGAGATCGAGCATGGCATAACCACTCATAGCCTTGTACCGTTTGGTATATACTTGCTATGGGAACCTAAGCCTTTTTACACAAAAGACTAAAGCTCATGTAATTGGCCTAGTTACTTTCCTTAGGTTTTTACCCCAAATGCATGTTGTTTGACTATGGTTAGTCTATCTTAGTCTAAATCATGGCTTATTTGGTTTGTTCTTTTTCTAATATGACCCAAGTATATTTGCAAGCTCAAAATAAATTTTTCTTTAAAATTCAAAAGACCAAAGCTATTTTTCAAAACTTTTCAAAATGGTCTTTGGACATAAGACTTTTCTAAAAATAAATCAAAAATTCTTTGGCCCATGGCCCAAATACTAAGCCCAAAATCCATTTTTCTAAAATCTTTTATAATGGGCTTAGAAACAAAACTATTTTCACCCAACCATTTTTTACAAAGAGCTTGCAAAAATATTCAGGTCAATTATGAAATACCAAAAATCAATTGTGGGCCTAGTTTACACTAAGAACAAATTACCCATGGGCTTGTTTTTGGCATGAATCATTAGTTACATTTTCAAGTAAGAAATCTATTTATAATAAACCTCTTAATTTCATTTTAATCCAACATAGCATAAAAGCTACTTTAGTTGGTTGAATGGATTAAAACCTAATTAATGGGAATTATCATGGATTGATTTCCATTTTCGAAAATATAACTATTGGTTGAAACGTCCGAGGGAATTATTCGAAAGTAAGATACCCCATGTTGGTATTTTGTTAACCATATACCTAGGAAAAGAGACTCGCCATTCGTGTGTGGATGTTATAAGGTTGGAAGGAACGTCCTAATTTGTTATTATTTGTTAATTGTTTATGCATACATACATACATGCATACATTTGCATCTCATATCATTGATCCTTTCTGGCTCATAGACTTGAGGTACAGCAATTCAAGAGCATACAACAATATCACCTACAACATTGATTTTTTATTCAAGTGCTTCATTCGAAGGATGGATGCAAACCAGCTAAGGGATATAATCGATTAAGTTGTCAAAGCTAGGATGGCCGAGCTACAAGATCAATTGGTTAGAATTATGAAGACCTAGTTGATTCAAATTCTAGAAATCATCAACAATGCTAATGAGGCATCTCCCATTGACATAAGAAAGAAGGAAAAGGCAGCATTAACAAGGAGCATGTCTACTGATAGAGATCGAATGAAAAATGAGAGATCAATCCCTTTTCTACAAGACCAACCGAACCATGTGCTATCTAAGTGGAGCAATAAGAGAGGCTATCACCCTAGTGTGCAATGTCAAAGAGAAAAAGGAGGTGTTGAGGAAAATGCAACAACTGAGCCTACAAAGAAGCGTAAATTTTCAAACTTAAGGGAGCCTTTGTCAAAGATGCTAGAAAATCTAATGAAAATGGATTTGCTACAACCATTGGCACCTCGGTCTCTACATAAGCCTCTACCGCCAAATTTTGATGCCAAGGTCTTCTATCAATTCCATCAAATGCAAGGGCATGAGACAGATAAATTTGTTCGATTAAGGCATGAAATCCAAGATTTAATTGACAGTGGAAAGCTGCTTGAACCTGATAAGCCCAACACTAATAATAATCCTCAGCCTAAAATTGGAAGGGCATCATCACTTACAACCTTCATGAAGAGTTTTATCTTGTCATCTTGTCATGATATGGATAGAGAAGCTGCTAAAGATGATATGCTACTAAGCAAGCTTGGACTAACTGTGGATGATGAAGCAATGATCCTTGATGATGGAAAAAACCCGTGCCCTTGAGATGTCTAAATAAATGGAGTGTCTTTGACTCCAATTCAACAAACTTTCCTTAGCTTGAATGTTGCTTTTCAATTTTGCTTTCTTTAATGTTTTGGAACTATCATGTTTAAATTTGTTTGAATAAATTACTTTCATCATAAATTTTTATTGGTCTTTGTTCATTTTGATGCTCAACCAATGAGGAATTTAGCTTGATGTTTATAAATTAATGTGTCTAGGCATCATGACTCGAATGACTTTACTAGATGAGGGAATTACTCTATAGCATTGAGTTGTGTATGCTTACTTAGAGAGGGCTCCTGCATAATTACCTTTGTCTAGGTCTTATTCAGTCTTAGAACATGCTTTGACAAACTTTCGAGGTGAAATTGAACTCTGCTTATTTAAGGGAGAAATGATATAGGCATTGTTTGATAAGCCAACAACTAGTATCCACCCAATTAAATATTAATCCCAAGTTGTCCCTTTGAGCCTTCATAAAATTTTAGCTTTCTTTTCATTGGCATATAACCTCAACAACCTACCTTGAGCTGTTGTGATAATTTTGGCAAGTCTTATGATCACTAAGATAAAGAGGCAATAAGATTAAAAAAGGCAATGATTAGTCAAGATCATGAAGATAATTGAAGTTCTCAAGACTATGAAGATAGTTGAAGTTCTCAAAACCATAAAGATAGTTGAAGTTCTCAAGACCATAAAGATAGTGGACGTTTTCAAGACCCTAAGAGTAGTTGAAATTCCCTTAATATATCCAAGACAACATCAACATCAGAGTAACAAATGATTTATCTCTATTAAAGAAGATTTATGTTACTCCACTCATCCATTATTGGAAGCCCAAGTTGGTACAAACAAGACAACTATGTTTGAGCTAGAACCAAAAAAAAAGGAAAAAAAAGAGAAAAAAAAGAGAGAGAATAGAAAAAGAAAAGAAAGAAAAAAGAATAGAGAAAAAAAAAAGGAAGAGGAAGAAGAAAAAAAAAAGATAAAACCCAAAATGGTTCAAAAAGCCAACTGAGTTCTCTTTTACCTAAAGCAGCAAAAGGCTTCTATTTGGTTCATAAAGACTTTTTTTTTAGTTGGTCCAACCCAACCAAAGATTCAATTAAAATTGGAGAAAAGGAGGAAGATCACACAGTTCTTGAAAGTTTTGTAGTCCAACAAGAAAGAAGGACAATGGAAGAGTAAGAGAAATAAAGAAAAGAGAGAAGAAGAAAAGAAACAAATTTGGGTCTTAAACTTTATGCAAGGGCAAAAAAAAAAAATTGTCCTAGTTAATATCCAGTTTAATGCTAAGAAGATAGAAGAAATTTGGAGTCTAGCAAGGTTGCCTCCAAGCTGCCTAAAATTCCAACAAGAAATTTGTAGTGTGAAGGTTTATCCATTGTGTCACACCAGCTCCAATCTCAAAATGGCCTTCACTTAAGCCTGTTTCCCTCATAAACCCTATTTCAAGCCTATCAAAGACCTATTGATATCTCTTGGTAGGTAGAGTCTATTAGTGGAGATAGTTTGGATAAGCACGCTTATGAGATAGACAGTATTTAAACTCAAATGAGACCTTTGGCCAAGTAATGTGTATGTGCCTATCTGAAGTGCAACAGTTCTTGCTTAAATAGAAATGATTCCTGAGTTTAAGTATGGTAACTAGGGTTGTCATGTTATAGATATGTTAGTTTGGAAAATCAAGTCTTGAGGTATATTGACATTGATTTGGCAAAGCCAACATTTGATTTCAAAATTAAAATTCAAAAAATCAAATAAAAAATGTTTTGTCATACAAAGCTTTCATGTTTAGGGAAGTATGTTGAACCTCCAAAGGACACATTGGGCAAAGGAAATTATTATTGGCAAAGTTATGAAGAAACTACCAACCGACATGCTAAAATATAGTTTGATATGGATGTATACCTAACTTTGTTGCTTGGGGTCTCCACCACTCATGTTTTCATCATCTTGAAGATAAATGCCACAAATACAAAGCTTTCGATCATTCTAATGCAAGACTTGAACAAGCATCAAAATGGAACCAATGAGAACACTTCTGCTGATCACCTCGGTTTGTGAGTCGATGGAACGACTGTAAGTATTATTCATGCATATCATGCATACATGAGCATGTCACATCACACTTTCTTGTCTTGTGTTGTCTATTCCTTGTCAAAATGAACAGCAAGCAATCAAAAGAAGATATCAAATCAGGGGGGCATGGAAAGCCCATTGCTTGAGAAACCTCCAGTAATCTTGCAAAGAGAAGAAATGCGTGCTTATGAGAAGAACAAGACGGTAAAAACATCAATCAAAGCTTGCATGGAAAAAATCTTTGTTTTGAACCTACACAGGGGGCAAGGTTTTTCCTTTTCAATTTTTTGGGTTTATATACCAAATATTTTTAAACTCACTTATAAATATTTTGCCACGTAGGGGGGCAAGGAGAGGATATAAGGTCCAATTAAAAATAACTAAATCTTTGCAAAAAGAAAGAACAAAAGAATGGAACAATAAAACTCTCAAAAGAATGAAGTTGCAAAAGACAAAAGACCAATCCAGCTAAAAGAGCTGAAGCCAGGGTGAAGACCCAATCTCAAAGGATGAAGATCCACTTTTCAAGGGTGAAGACCCGATCTCAAAGGATGAAGATCCACTTTTCAAGGGTGAAGACCCGATCTCAAAGGATGAAGATCCACTTTTCAAGGGCGAAGACTCGATCTCAAAGGATGAAGATCCATTTTCAAGGGTGAAGACCCGATCTCAAAGGATGAAGATCCATCTGTAAGGGTGAGGACCCAAACTCAAAGAATAAAGATCCATTTTCAAGGGTGAGGACCCGATCTCAAAGGATGAAGATCCATTTTCAAGGGCGAAGGCCCGATCTCAAAGGATGAAGATCCATTTTCAAGGGCAAAGACCCGATCTCAAAGGATGAAGATCCATTTTCAAGGGCGAAGATGTAACACCCCTTCCCAACCTACATATGTAAGCTGAGTAGAGGCGCCACACTAACCTAATGTTGCTACCAATTTTACTTAGTCAAATTTTAGTTCCGATTTTTACAAAATTTTTGCCATAGTTTTGCCTAAAAATTAAGTCCCAAGTGTCGACAAAACCGGTTTTTTAAACTCCATTTTATCCTTATTTTGAAAAATTGTATAAAATAATCTACTTGACTAAAAATTCTAAAATTTTTACAGAATTTAGTTTTGTATCTTAAAATCATCCCTTTAAAATTTCAGATCAAACTGAACACAAAATCTTGGTCAAATAGTTCACCTAACCAGACTGCCCCAATTGCCCTGCATCCTGGCAGCAGTTCTGAACTTTGTGAATTCCATAAATCAAATTCAATCAAAGTGATTCCAAATTATTTTTCTCAAATACTACACTCACTAAGAAACAACATATCCAAAATTCGATTGGATATGATTTTTATACATTTTATTAAAAATCCCGAAATATAGCTGTCCCAGTTAAGGTACTTGCTGGAACAGGTTTAATGAAAATAATCTTTCTAAACTCATAACTATTCCAAAATCGAATCAACATATTTTTCAGTCATTCTAGACTCATAGAGGCACAACATATCAAAAATTCACTTCAAGAACATTTTTCTAAAATTAATTAAAAATCATACAAGTCACAGCCTTTACTAATCCTAAAACAGAAACAATTTCACTAAACACCAATCTTACTCTTCCATCACCAACACCAACCCAACTTCTCATCTATCAAGCAAAATCAATACTTACAATCATACCATAAGCAACTTAACCATACCACTTCAAAAGAATTGAAGAAATTAGAGAAAAGATCTTACCTTAGTTAAAAACTTCTTAAATCAACACTTGAACACTTAATCTTTCTTCAATTTAAGCTTGAAATCATCAAAACCATCACTTGTCTCTTTCTTTCTCTTTGGTTATGGAGGGCCGGCCATCAACAACAAGAAGAAGAAGAAATGATGAAGAAAACACAAGTCAAACCTTCTTTAAATATCCATCATGTGATTTTATCCAAGCAATTACCAAAGTGCCCTTATTCACATAATTATCTTTTTGTCTTATATGTGCCCAATTAAGTAATTTACCAATCTCAAATAAATATCTTCTCTTGCATTGACCAAGCCTTTTGACCACTTTATATGTCATATATATTAACATATACACAACATATAAATTTGTCTCTAAACCCTATTTCTTCCCAAAATACATATACATATACTTTCTCTTCTCAATTTCTTTTCTCTTACAATTTAACACATATATTCAATCCAATATATAACAATAACAACAACAACAATATGCAAAACTTCTAGGGCATAAATGAGGATATTACAATTCTCCCCCTCTAAAAAAAAATTTCGTCCTCGAAATTACCTGATATCAAGTCTGAAACAACAGAGGATATTGCTCTCGCATAGTTTGCTCACTTTCCCAAGTTGCTTCTTCTTTTGCATGATTCTTCCAAAGAATCTTCACCAATGGCACTTTCTTGTTCCTCAATTCTTTCACATCACATGCCAAGATAGCAACTGGTTCTTCTTCAAATGTCAAATCTGGGCTCACTTCGATAGACTCAAATGGCAACACATGAGATGGATCTGACCTGTACCTCCTCAACATAGAAACATGGAATACATTATGAATACGATCCAACTCAGGTGGCAAAGCAAGTCGATATGCAACTGGCCCAACTCTTTCTAACACTTCATACGGCCCAATGAAACGAGAACTCAATTTTCCTTTCCGACCGAACCTCAAAATCTTCTTCCAAGGAGATACTTTCAAAAACACCTTATCTCCAACATCAAACTGAATGTCTCTCCTCTTCAGATATGCATAAGACTTCTGTCGGTCTGAAGCTGCTTTTAACCTACCTCGAATCAACTTTACTTTTTCCTCAGTTTCTTGAATCAAATCAGGACCAACCAACTTATCATCTCCAAGCTCATTCCAACAAAGAGGTGTCCTACACCGTCTGCCATACAATGCTTCAAACGGTGCCATACCAATGCTGGATTGGTGACTGTTGTTGTAAGCAAACTCCACAAGAGGTAAAAACCTATCCCAACTTCCAGAGAAATCGATGACACAGCTTCTCAACATGTCCTCAATAATCTGTATCACCCTCTCTGACTGTCCATCCGTCTGTGGATGAAAAGCAGTGCTGAAGTGCAGTCGAGAACCCAAAGCACTATGCAAACTCTTCCAAAATCTGGAAGTAAACATGGGATCTCGATCAGACACTAAAGAAGTTGGAACACCATGCAGTTTCACAATCTCATGGATATACAGCTCAGCCAATCTCTCCAAAGAGTAATCCATTCGAACCGGAAGGAAATGAGCTGTCTTAGTCAATCTATCCACAATCACCCATATAGCATCATGCTTCTTTTGTGTCAATGGCAAACCAGACACAAAATCCATTGTCACTCTTTCCCACTTCCATTCTGGCACTGACAATGGTTGAAGCAACCCGGTTGGAACTTGATGCTCTGCTTTAACCTTCTGACAAGTGAGACATTTCGATACAAACTCAGCAATGTCTCTCTTCAAACCAATCCACCAATAATGCTGTCTCAAATCATGATACATCTTCGTATTACCCGGATGCATAGCAAACATTGACTGATGAGCTTCTTCTAAAATGACTCTTTTCAAATAAGCATCATCGGGTACACACAATCGGTTCTTAAACCAGAGACTCCCATCATCTTTCACAACAAAATCTCTAGTCTTCCCATTCTTGCAATCTGAAATAATCTTCTGAATCTTCATATCAATCAACTGAGCCTCTTTGATCTGATCTAACAAAACTGGTTTCAAAAGCAACTATGCCAACAATGCACCATCGTCACAAGCTACAAAACTGGCATGCAAAGCTCTCAACTCAACAAGCAACGAGAGCGAGTAAACAGTTAAACCAGCTAAAGACTTCCGACTCAAGGCATCAGCAATAACATTTGCTTTACCTGGATGATAGTCAATCAAGCAGTCGTAGTCTTTAATCAATTCTAACCATCTCCTCTGACGAAGATTGAGTTCTTTCTGGACACCCAAATACTTCAAACTCTTGTGATCAGTGTAGATAAAACATTTCTCCCCAAACAGATAGTGGCGCCAAATCTTCAATGCAAACACAATGGCAGCCAATTCCAAATCATGGGTCGGATAGTTAAGCTCATGCGGTTTCAACTGTCGAGATGCATAAGCTATAACTTTCCCTTCCTGCATCAATACACACCCCAAACCTCTATGTGAAGCATCACTGTAGATCACATAAGGTTTACCTTCAACAGGTAAAGTAAGAACAGGCGCTTGAGTTAACAATTCTCTCAACTGCTCAAAACTCGCCTGACACTGATCCATCCACACAAATCTCACTCCCTTACGAAGCAATCTGGTGAGTGGAGTAGCTATCAAAGAAAACCCTTTCACAAACCGCCTGTAATAGCCTGCCTAACCCAGAAAACTTCTAATCTCAGTCACAGACTTGGGTGGACTCCAATTCAATATAGCTTCAACTTTGCTTGGATCAACTCTAATACCCTCTGCTGAAACTATATGTCCGAGAAAAGCTACTTGATCCAACCAGAACTCACATTTCGACAATTTGGCAAATAACTGCTTTTCTCTCAAAATCTGCAACACAATCCGCAGATGCATATCATGTTCCTCTTCATTCCGCGAATACACCAGAATGTCATCGATGAAGACCACTACAAACTGATCTAGATAGGGCCTGAACACCCTATTCATCAAATCCATAAAAGCTGCAGGTGCATTCGTCAGACCAAAAGGCATAACTAGAAATTCATAATGCCCATACCTGGTCCGAAAAGCAGTCTTAGGAACATCTTCACTTCTTACCCTCAGCTGATGGTACCCAGATCTCAAATCAATTTTGGAGAACACTGACGCTCCCTTCAACTGATCAAAGAGATCATCGATTCTAGGCAAAGGATATTTATTCTTAATGGTCACCTTGTTCAATTGCCTATAATCGATACACAACCTCATAGTACCATCTTTCTTCTTCACAAAAAGCACAGGAGCTCCCCAAGGAGAAACACTGGGGCGAATAAATCCTTTGTCCAACAACTCCTGTAATTGCACTTTGCACTCTCTTTCACTAAGGTTTCAGATCATTCAAGCAGGGGGCAAACTGTAGACCCTTAATTTTTGACCCAATCCGATCCAACATGCTTTATTTAGTCCAAAATGATTTTTGTTGTTTAATTGGTCCAAAATAATTTTAATTAAATAATTTTTACCTTCGTATCTAATTTTTAGTAGTAAAAAAATGAAAATAAATAAATTAAAAATAAAAATAAAAATAAAAATCGGAGTCGGAGTCGAAAAAGAATCGGCAGCGAAAAGTGGTTTCGCGGGCTCGTCGGGCCAACAGTGGCTCGCCCGCAGGCCTGCGGGCGTTTTGCCCGCAAGCTACGCCACCCGCAGGAATTTCCTGCGGGCTGGCACGCCCACGGGCCCGTCGCCAGAATTTTTGCCAGCCCAAATTTTTCAGCCGCAATTTTTAGAATTCTAATCCAATTAGGTTTTAATTTCTTTTTTTTATTATTATTACTTACCTTAATTAATTAGGAATAAACAACCTAAAAACCACTATAAATAAGGACCAATTAAACCAAATCAAGGGAGGAAAAACTTTTCATGATAGCTTTAGGTTTTGAAACCAAATCAAGGAAGGAAAGGGAAAACTCAATTCAATTGATATTTATAGCAGCAGTAGCAGCAGTAGCACGAAAAAGAGGGAAGAAAAGAGGCAATCAAAGCTTGTCTTTGGAGCTAGTTCATCCAAGAAAAGTTATTTTTTGGAGAATCAACAAAAGAATGTATGTTTTAATTCTTTTGATTTATGTTTTACAATAGCCAAATCTATAAAATTTAAGTTTTTTTTTAAATAAAAAATCTTAGAGTTTTAATTTAATTTTTCCAAGTTTAGAACATTAAAAACGTGACTTTCTTCTCTAACAAGACTTAAAATTGTTATTTTTTCTTCTTAAAAACCATAAAAGACTCATTTAACATATTTTTCTACAAAACCAAAATAAAATTCTGTTTCATTTAAGATTTTAAAGTAGGCTCTTTTTCACTCAAAAAACCTTAAAAAACATCTTTTCTACTTATAAAAACTTCAATTCATGTGTTTAAATTCATAAAATCTCATAAAATATCAAATTGCTATTTAAAACCCTAAAAATAATTTATGGCCGAGAATCCTAAATTTCAAAGCCTAAAATCCAAAAATCATCTTTTAAACCTAAAGTAATAAACCCTAACCCTTTTAAAACCTTAAACCCTAATTTTTATGAACTTTAAACCCTTTAAAACATAAAAAACATAAAAACATAAAAAACTCAAAAAAGCTACAGTAGCTCAATTTACTATTTTAAAAACATGAATTAAAAAATATTTCAAAAGTGTCTAAAACTCAAGTTTTATTATTTCATCATTCAAATCTTAATTTGTTTAATCAAAGTGTCTTGCTAACCTTAAAAAAACATAAAACCTAATTTATTTTAATTACCTAAAAAGTCACATAGCTTAAACTTTAGAATTTCCAAAGCCTTAACACATGAGATAAAGAATCCTAAATAGAAATAGTAGCTATACTTGAACTTTTAAAAGTTGTAAGAGGTATGTTTCCACTTGGTGGGTACCTCATTAGTTAAACATCATGTAATTTAATTTTCTTTTCTATTTTAGAACTTATGCAAAGGGCATGTTTCTACCTTTTGGTGGGTGTCCTACTTAGGCATGTGATGTAAGGACATGTTTCCATCCTTGGATGGGTGTCCATTTATTTGGACATTGCTTTGATTTTAATATAATGATGCTTTCTTTTTTTGTGTGTAGTATGGATAATATTGTTATATTTAAGAATTTTATAATATTAAGACCTGTAAAGGAGGCCGGTTCCAATGAACCGGGCGTTGTGGGGGGTGTTGGGCCATTTCTCACCTTCCCCACACGTACCCAACTTTCCGAACCCATTAGGGGGTTGGGGATTCCTTAGGAATCGAGTCATCCACCCCTTTCTTTTTCCCGTCCCGTCCGGGTGGCGACTCCATTTTCTCCGAACTTAGGTCCGTGTTCTCTAAGGCCCCGAGCCTAAACAGTGCCGAAGTCGCAAGAACCATTCCACCGGGAGTGCGGGCGAAAATCCCCGCTCACAGACATTAAGTTTATGACTATTAGCTATTGAATTATGTTTTTAAGCTTACTGTGTAAAATTATAACATTTATGTTTATAAGGTTTTTTAAAGTTTAAAGGATTAGGGTTTAGAAAAATTAGGGTTTAGGTTAGCTAGTTTAAGGTTTATTATTTTGTTTTAAAGTTGAATTAGGGTTTTAGAATTTTTGAATTATGGTTTCAGAGAATGCATTAGGTTTTAGAATTTGGAAAATCAATTGATAATTTTATGAAGTTTTATGAGAATAAACAAAATGATTTAAAGTTTATAGAAACAGAAAAGATGTTTTTTAGGGTTTTTGGAAAGAAATAGATTTAATTTATGATTTTGAAAATTTGGAAAGCAAATTAGGGTTTTGAGATTTTGAAGAAACAAAAACAACAATTTTAAGCATTTTGGAAAACAAAGCAATGAATTAAGGTTTTTAAACTTTAGAAAAGGTGAATTAGGGTTCTTAGGTTTTTTTTTATTTTGAAGAAACAGAAACAATTTTTAAGATTTTTGAATGATGAAGCTACTGTGAATTAATGAAACAAATAAAGAAATTCATACCTTCATTTGTTGGTTCCACCAAAAATCACTTCTTGGATGAACATGAACAAAGACAAGCTTTGCTGCCTTTGATGGATTGAATTGTTTGTTTGCTCTCTAAAAAAAATCAGATTGATTCAAAGCTTTTCCTCCTCAGTTTCGGTCTCAATTTTTCTCCAAATTTTTGTCCTAATTTCTCCTCTTTTTTCCCACTTTTTACGTTGTTTTTGGTCCTTATTTATAGAAGATTTCTATGGTTAAATCTAGTTATTCATGGAATATAACATTCATTAAGAAAAGGAAACCGAAACCTAATTGTATTAGGTTTCAGAAAATTTGCGTCGGAAAAATTTGCTGGCAAAAAAAACCTGCTGCGGAAAAATTGCGCTGGCAAAAAAGCTGACGCAGCTGGCAACAGCAGCGGGGGGCTAATTAGCCTGCGGGCCATTTTGCCCACAGGAAATTCCTAAGAGCGAATTGGCCTAAGGCCATTTTGCCGTTGCTGATTTATTATTATTATTTTTTATTTTTTATTAATAAAAATTAGATACCAAAGCAAATATTATTTTATTAAGATAACAAAAATTATTTTGGAATAATTAAAATATATTAGACAACATAAAATTTACTTTCGACTATTTAAAATATATTGGACTGGGCCGGGTAAAAAATTAAGGGTCTACAATTACTTTAATTATTTTTCATCCTAACGATACACTTTTTGAATTGACAAATATAAAGTCTATGGCAGACGATAAGTGTAACGTGCATGCCAGCTTTTCCTCAGTTAATCAAAGTAGGCTTCAGTCAAGCAAGGCATGTCTAAATCGGGAGTAAAGTCAGAACCGCGAGGCTTAGCTCCATACTAAAGGGCAAGTCGGTGAGGATCATAGCAAGTACCTTGACGAAGAGCAGCAAGGGGAACATACATCAAGTATATCTGCATGGTGATACGAGAAATCTTCCACCAAGGTATGAGCGGGGATTTTCGCCCCCACTCCCGATGGAATGGTTCTTGACTTCGACACTATTTAGGCTCGGGTCCTTAGAGAACACAGACCTAAGTCCGGAGAAAATGGAGTCGCTACCTGGACGGGCCAGGAAAAAGAAAGGGGTGGATGACTCTATTCCTAAGGAATCCCTAACCCCCTAATGGGTTTGAAAAGTTGGGTATGTGTGGGGAAGGTGAGAAATGGCCCAGCACCCCCACAACGCCCGTTTCACTGGAACAGACCTCCTTTACAGGTCTTAATATTATAAAATTCTTAAATATAACAATATTATCCATATTACACACAATAATTAAAAGAAAGCATCATTATATTAAAATCAAAGCAATGTCCAAACAAAGAAAATAAATGGACACCCATCCAAGGATGGAAACATGTCCTTACATCACATGCCTAAATAGGACACCCACCGAAAGGTAGAAACATACCCTTTACATTGGTTCTAAAATAGAAAAGCAAATTAAATTACATAACTTTAACTAATGAGGTACCCACCAAGTGGAAATATACCTCTTACAACATTTAAAATCTAAATAAATTGATAAAAGTAAATAATCATTCATCAAAGGTATTAAATATCAATAAAAAGTAAACATCCATCCATGATAAATAAAATAAACCAAGCATTGAATTTAAATAAATTAAAGCATAAGAAATAAAACAAAGCATGATCAAGTATGGAAATTGAATAAGGTAAATAAAAATCCAAATTATAGCTACTATTTCCATTTAGGGTTCGTTATCTCATGTGTTAAGGTTTTGGAATTCATAAAATTAAGCTACTGTGACTTTTTTATGGAATTAAAATAGATTATGGTTTTATGTTTTAAAAGGTTGGTAAGACTCTTTGATTAACTAAATTAATATTTTAATGGTGAAATCATGAAATTAGGGTTTTAGACACTTTAAAATACTTTTTATTTGTGGTTTTAAATGGCGATTTCAAGCTACTGTGTAAATTTAAAATATTTATGTTTTTATGGTTTTTAATGTTTTAAAGAATTAAGGTTTAGAAAAAGTTAGGGTTTAAGGTTTTAAAGGAGTTAGAGTTTAATATTTTAAGTTTGGAAGTTGAATTAGGGTTTTAGGATTTAAAATTAGGGTCACGGGTGATGAATTGGCTTTTAGAATTTGGAAATCAATTGAAGATTTTATGGAATTTTTATGAAAATAAACCAATTATTTAAACTTTATAAAGAAAAAAAGATATTTTTAACGCTTTTGGGAAAGTAACAGAACACAATTTTGAGTTTTGAAAATTTTGAAAACAAATTTTGGTTTTGGAGTTTTGAAGAAATAAATCTAATAGCTTTAAACTTTTAGAAAATAAAGCCACGATTTAAGAATTTTAATCCTTAGAAAAAGTGAATTGAGGTCCTAAAAATTTTTGAATTAAAATAAACGAAAGGATGATTATGCTACTGTGAAAAAAAAAACAAAAAATTTAATACATACCTCCTTTTGATGATTCCTCCAAAAATTATTTTTCTTGGATGAATTAAAATAAAGACAATTGCTGCCTTTTGAATTGCTTAAATTGTGTCTCTGCTATTCCAGAAAAATATCAAATTGAATTGCTCCTTTTACTTCACAGATTTGGTTCCACTTTTTCAAGCTACTGCCATTTTTTTTTATTTTCGGCCCCCCTTTTTTGTGTTGTTTAATCCATATTTATAGAAGTTTTATATCCTCCATTCCTAATTATTCACGGCGTCTTTATTGAATAAGAAAAGGAAACCAAAACCTAATTGTATTAGGTTTTGAAAAATTTGCGTTGGAAAAATTTCGCTGGCAAAAAAAAACTGCTGCGGAAAAACTGCGCTGGCAAAAAAATCTGCCGCAGCCAGCGCAGAACGGGCCCGTTGGCCACTTTGCCCACAGGAAATTCCTGCAGGCGAAATGCCCACGGGCTCGCGCTGACTTTCGGTCGCCGATTTTTCCATCGCCGATTTTTTTTGTTATTTTTTATTTTTTATTATTTTTGAATTTTTATTCATTTTACCATTTTTTACTAAAATAAATATTAAAATTAATTAAGATACCATAAAAATTATATTGGACAAACTAAAATATATTGGACAACAAAAAAATTATTTTGGGCTAATGAAAATATATTGGACCGGATCGGGTCAAAAATTAAGGGTCTACAGTTTGCCCCCTGCTTGAATGATCTGAAACTTTAGTGAAAGAGAGTGAAAAGCAATAATACTTAATTTTTGAGATGGCGATTTAAATTTGTTTTGGGTACTTGGACCCGAGATTGATTAAATTTGGGTACTTGGACCCTGGATTGGGTGCTTGGACCCGAGATTGATTTAATTTGGGTTCTTTGATCCGAGATTGGGTACTTGGACCCAAGATTGAATTTGATTTGGGTACTTGGACCTGAGATTGATTTGATTTGGGTACTTGGACCTGAGATTGAGTACTTGGACTCGAGATTGGGTTCTTTGACCCGAGATTGGGTACTTGGACATGAGACTGAATTGATTTTGATTTAATTTGGGCATTTGGACCTGAGATTGAGTACTTAGACTCGAGATTGGGTTCTTTGACCCTAGATTGGGTACTTGGACCCGAGGCTGAATTGATTTTGGGTACTTGGACTAGGGATTGGGTACTTGGACCCTGGATTGATTTGATTTGGGTACTTGGACCCGAGATTGGGTGCTTGGACCCGAGATTGGGTACTTGGACCCGAAATTGGATTGAATTCGATTTGGGTACTTGGACCTAAGATTGGATGGAATTTGGGTACTTGGACCCTAGATTGGATACTTGGACCTGAGATTGATTTGATTTGGGTACTTGGACCTGAGATTAGATTTGATTTGGGTACCTGGACTCGAAATTGGGTACTTAGACCCGAGATTGGGTACTTGGACCCGAGCTTGAATTGATTTGGGTACTTGGACCAGAGATTGGGTGCTTGGACCCGAGATTGGGTACTTGGACCCGAGATTGGATTGAATTCGATTTGGTTACATGGACACAAGATTGGATGAAATTTGGGTACTTGGACCCAAGATTGAGTACTTGGACCCGAGATTTATTTGATTTGGGTACTCGGACCCGAAATTAGATTTTATTTGGGTTCTTGACCCAAGATTGATTTGATTTGGGTACTTGGACCCGAGATTGGGTACTTGGACCCGAGACTGATTTGATTTTGGTACTTGGACCCGAGATTGGATTGAATTTGGGTACTTGGACCCGGAATTGGGTACTTGGACACCATATTGAATTTTATTTGGGTACTTGGACCCGAGATTGGATTGAATTTGGGTACTTGGACCCGAGATTAGGTACTTGGACCCCAGATTGAATTTGATTTGGGTACTTGGACCCAAGATTAGATTTGATTTGGATACTTGGACCCGAAATTGATTTGATTTGGGTACTTGGACCCGAGATTGATTGAATTTTGGTACTTACACCTTGGATTGGGTACTTGGACCCGAAATTGATTTGATTTGGGTACTTGGACCTGAGATTGGGTACTTGGAGCAGAGATTGGGCACTTAGACCCGAAATTAATTTGATTTGGGTACTTGGATCCAAAATTTATTTGATTTGGGTACTTGGACCCGAGAATGGGTGCTTGGACTCAAGAATGGGTACTTGGACCCGAGACTGAATTGAATTTGGGTGCTTGGACCCGATATCGAATTGGAATTGGGTACTTGGACCCGAGATTGAATTAAAATTGGGTATTTGGACCCAAGATTGAATTGAATTTGGGTGCTTAGACCCGAGATTGAGTTTGACTGACCTTTTATCATTTGAGAAATCTGACTGCTCCAGTTATTCTATAAATTATGGTTTTTCACCCTCAAAATGGATCTTCATCCTTTGAGATCGGGTCTTCATCCTTGAAAATAAATCTTCATCTTTTGACATCAAGTCTTTACCCTTGAAAAATGGATCTTCATCCTTTGAGATAGGTTCTTCACCCTTGCAAATGGATCTTCATCCTTTAAGATTAGGTCTTCACCCTTGTAAGTGGATTTTCATCCTTTGAGATCGGGTCTTCACCCTGACTTCAGCTCTTTTAGCTGGATTGATCTTTTGTCTTTTGCCTCTTCATTCTTTTGAGAATTCTAATTTTCTTTTTTATTCCATTCTTCTTTGTTCTTCCTTTGCACTTTTGCAAAAATTCAGCACTTTTAGCATGTCTTCATATCCTCTACTTTTCCCCCTACGTGGCGAGATATTTGCAAGTGAGTTTGAAAATGTTTTATATATAAACTCAAAAAATTGAAAAGGAGAAACTTTGTCCCCTGTGTAGGCTCAAACCCATGATTTTTCTATGCGGACTCTGATTGATGTTGTTGTTGTCCAGTTCTTCGCACAAGAACGTATTTGCAAGATTATTGGAGCTTTCTCAAGCAATGGGCTTTCTATGCCCCCCTAATTTGATTTTGATTCTTTACTTCGCAGGGTGTTTGCTGTTCATTTTGCCAAAGAATAGATAAGAAAGTGTGATGTGTTATACTCATGTATGCATGATATGCATGAATGATACTTATAGTGGTTTTATTAACTCACAGACCGAGGTGATCGGCAAAAATGTTTTCATTGGTTCTGTTTTGACGCTTGCTCAAATCTTGCATTGGAATGATCAAAAGCTTTTGCATTTGTGGCTTTTATCCTCAAAATGCTGAAAACATGAGTGGTGGAGATCCTAAGTAGCAGAGTCAGGGATTCATCTATTTTGAACTATGCCTCAGCATGTCAGTTGGTAGTTTCTTCATAACTTTGCCAATAATAATTTCCTTTGCCCATTGTGTCCTTTGGAGGTTCAACATACTTCCCTTAACTTGAAGGCTTTGTATGACAAAACATTTTTTGAAATTTTTGAATTTTCATTTTGAAATCAAATGTTGGCTTTGCCAAATCAATGTCAATGTACCTCAGGACTTGATTTTCCAAATTAACATATCTATAACATGATAACCCTAGTTACCGTACTAAACTCGGGAATCATTTCTATTTAAGTAAGAATTGTTGCACTTCAGATAGGCACATACACATTACTTGGCCAAAGGTCTCATTTGAGTTTAAATATTGTCTATCTCATATGCATGCTTATCCAAACTATCTCCACTAATAGACTCTACCTACCAAGAGAGATCAACAGGTCTCTGATAGGCTTGAAATGGGGTCTATAAGGGACATGTGCTAAATGAAGGCCATTTTGAGATTGGAGCTTATGTGACACAATGGACAAACCCTCATACTATAAATTTCTTGTTTGAATTTTAGGCAGCTTGGAGGCAATCTTGCTAGACTCCAAATTCCTTCTATCTTCTTGGCATTAATTTGGATCTTGATTATGACAGCTTTTGCCCTTGCAAAAAAGTTTGGTTCCCAAATTCATTTATTTTCTTCTTCTCCCTTTTTTTTTCTTTTTATTTTTAATACTCCTCCCTTTCTTTGAGCATTTTATAATTTTGTCCTTCTTCCTTGTAGGACTGTCAAGTACAGAACTTTCAAGAACTGAATGGTCTTCCTCTTTTTCTCCAATTTTGATTGAATCTTTGGTTGGGTTGGACCAATTAAAGTCAAACCGTTCTTATAAACCAAATGGAAGCCTTTTGTTGTCTTAGGTCAAAGAGAACTCAGTTGGCTTTTTGAACCATTTTGGGTTTTTTTTTTCTCTTTTCTTTCTCTTTTTTCTTTTCTTCTTCTTTTTTTCTTTGCTCTCATTTCTCTTGTTATCTTTTCTTCTCTTTTTTTTTGTTGGTTTTTGTTTTTTTTTTGTTTGGTTCTAGCTCTAAAAGAGTCGTCTTGTTTGTATTAACTTAGGCTTCCAGTAATGGATGAGTGGAGTGATATAAATCTTCTTTAACAGGGATAAATCATTTGTTACTCCGATGTCGATGTTGTCTTGATATATTGGAGATATAAAGTGAACTTCAACTACCCTTATGGTCTTGAAAAATTCAACTACCTTTATGATCTTGAAAACATCAACTACCCTTATGGTCTTGAGAACATCAACTACCCTTATGGTCTTGAGAACTTCAACTATCTTCATTGTCTTGAAACTTCAACTATCCTCATGATCTTGACTAATCATTTCTTTCTTTGATCTTCTTGCCTATTCACCTTAGTGATCATAAGACTTGCCAAAAGTATCACAGCAGCTCAGGGCAGGTTGTTGGGGTTATATGCCAATGAAAAGAAATCTAAAATGTTATGAAGGCTCAAAGGGACAACTAGAGATTGATATTTAATTGGGTGGATACTAGTTGTTGGCTAACCAAACAATGCCTAGATCATTTCTCTCTTAAATAAGTAGAGTTCAATTTCGCCTCAAAAGTTTGTCAAAGCATGTTCTAAGACTGACTAGGACCTAGACAAAAGTAATTATGCAGGAGCCCTCTCTAAGTAAGCATACACAACTCGATGCTATAGAGCAATTCCCTCATCTAGTAGAGTCATTCGAGTCATGATGCATAAATATATTAATTCATGAATTATCAAGCTAGATTCCTCATCGATTGAGCATCAAAATGAACAAAGATCAACAAAATTTTTGATGAAAATAATTTATTCAAGCAATTTTAAATTTGAAAAACAAGATTGTTCCAATTAATATTAAAGAAAGTAAAATTGAAAAGCAACATTCAAGCTAAGGAAAGTTCATTGAGTTTAAGCTTCTTTTCCCTTCACATCTTTAGTATTTCCATCTTGAAAGGATGATAAAACAAAATCTTCTTCCAATCCTTTTCCTACCATGAAGGTTGCTGGTGGTGGCACCTTGTTGAACCTTGAATATGGATTACCTTTGGTATTGGGCTTGTCCAGCTCTGGCAACTTGCCATTATCAATTAAATTCTGGATCTCATGCCTCATCTTCATACAATTGTCCATTTTATGTCCAGGCCTTTGATGGAATTGGCAAAATGCACTAGTATCAAAGTTAGGTGGAAGAGGATTAGGCAAAGGACGAGGAGTCAAGGGTTGTAACAATCCCTTCTTTTGTAGCTTATTGAGAACCCAAGACAGTGGCTTCCCTAATTCTGAAAACTGTCTCCTTCCTCTTTGACTAGTGACATTAACATCAGCTTCCTTTTGTGTGCTTTGATTGCCCGACTGGTAGTTCCCTTTCTCATTCTTTTTTATTGAAAAGCGATTCTTCTCCCTTTCCCAATCTTCAATTTGCAAACCATCTTCGAGAAGGTCTTTGAAGTCCCTTATAAGGGTGTGAGACATTCTTTCATGGAGATTGGGCAGGACATCTCTCACGATCATCCTTATTTGATTAGATTAGTCGGGCCTTTTCTTGAGCAAAGCTGCCTTATTTCTCCATCGTTTCACATAGTCCACAAAATTCTCATTTGGCCGTTGCCTAATGGACTCAACTTCCATTAAGGTAACTTCCAACTCGACATTATACCCATATTGCTGGATGAAGGCCTTGTATAGCAAATCCCAACTCTTTTGTGTTCCATCATCTAAGGTATTAAACCAATTTTGGACAACAGGATCCAATGAGAGCATGAAGTACCTTAGAGTTTGAGCCTTAGTAGCTCAGGCAGACTGCATAGCAGTGATATACTGCTTCACATGGAGATGAGGAATTCCAGTACCATTGTATCTAGCAAAGGATGGCATCTTGAATTTGTATGGAACTTCTTCATCTAACTCAAATAATTTGTCAATCTCGGACATCTCTTCGGTCTTTAGTTTCTTGTCAAATTTCTTTTCTAAATCTGCGATCATCTTTTCAACATCAGAATTTTCAGTCTTTTCAAAAGTTGCCTTCTCAACAACCTTCGGCTCCTTTTTGTATTGAAGATCTTGGTAGTATTGAGCCCAATCATCATCATCAATGATCACCTTATCATCATCAAAAGCTACTTCATCAATTTTAGCCTTTCCCTTGACTTTCTTGGTGCTAGCAGATGCTTCGGCATTGTTTCCTAAAATTGCAACTAGTTGATTCTTCATGGTCTCAGCTAGGGCCTCTTTTATTTCTTCCATTTTGGCATTGAGGGCTTCATCCACCATTCTTTGAATTTGTTCATGTTCCATTGTTTTTAGTGAGCAAGTGACTGAGTCGTTGCTAGACACTTCATCTCTGGTGTAGGTCGGATTGTTGTAAGCTTTTGAACTATGTAATCCAGGGCTGTGAGCCAGAGAGGATCAATGATATGAGATGCAAATGTATGCATATATGCATGTATGCACAAACAACAAACAAGGATAAATAGGACGTTCCTTCCAACCTTATAACATCCACACACGAATGGTGAATCCCTTTTCCTAGGTATATGGCTAACAAAATACCAACATGGGGTATCTTGCTTTTGAATAATTCCCTCGGACGTTTCAACCAATAGTTATATTTTCAAAAATGGAAATCAATCCATGATAATTCCTATTAATTAAGTTTTAATCTATTCAACCAACTATAGCAGCTTTTATGCTATATTGGATTAAAATGAAATTAAGAGGTTTATTATAGATAGATTTCTCACTTCAAAAAAATGTAACTAATGGTTCATGCCAAAAACAAGCCCATGGTTAATTTATTCTTAGTGTAAACTAGTTCCACAATTGATTTTTGGTATTTCATAATTGACCTAAATATTTTTGCAAGCTCTTTGTAAGAAAAGGTTGGGTGAAAATAGTTTTGTTTCTAAGCCCATTTAGAAAAAATGGATTTTGGGCTTAGTATTTGGGCCATGGGCCAAAGAATTTTTGATTTGTTTTTAGAAAAGTCTTATGTCCAAAGACCAACTTGAATAAATTTTGAAAATAGCTTCGGTCTTTTGGACTTTAAAGAAAAATTTATTTTGAGCTTACAATGTACTTAGGTCATATTAGAAAAAGAACAAACCAAATAAGCCATGATTTAAGCCAAGATAAATGAACCATAGTCAAACAACATGCATTTGGGGTAAAACTTAAGGAAAGTTAATAGGCCAATTACATGAGCTTTAGTCTTTGGGTTAAAAGGCTTAGGTTCCCATAGCAAGTATATACCAAATGGTACGAGGCTATGAGTGGTTATGCCATGTTCGATCTCCATACCTTGAGTGAAAGTATGGTATCCCTTACATAACACAACACGGGTAACACGGGCGTCCTAACTCACACACACGATGCAATCTAAGATGATGCAATGGATAATATCATTATAAGAAAGAATAGAATAATATAAAGACCAACGGAATCAACTTCTCTTATTCCCAGTGGAGTCGCCACTGTGAGCGGAGATTTTTGCCCCCACTCCCGGTGGAATGGTTTTTGCGACTTCAGCACTGTTTAGGCTCGGGGCCTTAGAGAACACGGACCTAAGTCTTGAGAAAATGGAGTCGCCACCCGGCCGAGCAGGAAAAAAAAAGGGGTGGATGACTCGATTCCTAAGGAATCCCAACCCCCTAATGGGTTCGAAAAGTTAGGTAGGTGTGGGGAAGGTGAGAAATGGCCCAGCACCCCCACAACACCCGGTTCATTGGAATCGGCCTCCTTTACAGGTCTTAATATTATAAAATTCTTAAATATAACAATGTTATCCATATTACAAACAATAATTAAAAGAAAGCATCATTATATTAAAATCAAAGTAATGTCCAAACAAAGAAAATAAATGGACACCCATCCAAGGATGGAAACATGTCCTTACATCACATGCCTAAATAGGACACCCACCGAAAGGTAGACACATGCCCTTTACATTGGTTCTAAAATAGTAAAAGAAAATTAAATTACATGACTTTAACTAATGAGGTACCCACCAAGTGGAAATATACCTCTTACAACATTTAAAATCTAAATAAATTGATAAAAGTAAATAATCATTCATCAAAGGTATTAAATATCAATAAAAAGTAAACATCCATCCACGATAAATAAAATAAACCAAGCATTGAATTTAAATAAATTAAAGCATAAGAAATAAAACAAAGCATGATCAAATATGGAATTGAATAAGGTAAATAAAAATCCAAATTATAGCTACTATTTCCATTTAGGGTTCTTTATTTCATGTGTTAAGGTTTTGGAATTCATAAAATTAAGCTACTGTGACTTTTTTATGGAATTAAAATAAATTATGGTTTTATGTTTTAAAAGGTTGGTAAGACTCTTTGAAGCCAAATCTGTAAGGAAAGAATTAAATTAAAAAAAAAAAGAGTCCGCTAAGTTAAAAACCCGCAAGGGCAGCTTAGGCAAAAATTAGGACAGCTCGCTAGCTCTGAAAACCCACATGGGCAGACTAGGCAAAAATTAGAGCAATATAAAAAAATATATAATAAAAGAGGTTTGCTCAGTTGAAAACCCGCAAGGGCAGCTTAGGCAAAAATTAGGACAGCTCGCTAGTTCCGAAAAACCGCATGGGCAGACTAGGCAAAAATTAGAGCAATAAACAGAAGAAGAAAAAGAAAAACCTAAATTGAAAACCCAAAAGGGCAGTTAAGGTAATTATTTCAAGCAACAATGGACTCCCAGTCAGTCTCTTTGACAATCTTGATTTAAGTCGGTCTAATCCAACTAAAGTCTCGGCTAAGATCACAGGTACCGGCGACAAGCCTCCTTCCATTTGGTCCATAATATCCAATACTTGTGGATCAATATTGCCGTCAGAAGAAACAAGCAAGAATTGGCCAAGCAAACAAAGACAAAGCATGCATCCCCATACCTTAGTAGGAGCCAAATGACAGAGACAAAAATCAATCTAGGGAGCAAGTAGAATTTTCTCACCTCTCATCAACTGAAGAACTTCAGGCTTTGAAATTTGAAATAACATCTGCATCTTCTATTGAGTCTTGGAAATCAGTATGGGTAATGCCATTGGTTGATTATTTGGATACCCAAGGATGGCCTCAAATTCTTCAATTAAGGGACATATTTCAAAGCCATTAATTTTAAATGTCATAGAATCCACATTCCAAAAGGAAGGCATGGCATGTAAAAAGGAGTGGTCCAATTTAACATTTTGAAAACACTTTAAAATATCAAGTTTTGACCACGAAATTTGCTTCCAGTGAATGGCATCCATATTCTTAAATAGAATTTTTATCTTCTTTAAATGAAGTTCGATCATTGTTGAAGAATGAAGGAAAATTAGAATTGATAAAAGGAGTTTTTTGTTTTCTGTATGAAATTATGGCATGAAAGGTGAGTTATATAGAGGAAACAAGCTTTTCCAAAATTGATAAGAAAAAGATGATAGAAAAAGAGTGAGACCGTGTTGCATGAGGAAAGGAATTGGTGACGAAAGTTTTTTGCCATATTACATTTGGCTTTGTAAGTGATGTTGTGTAAATATTGAAATATGAAAAAGAAAGTATAATAATTGTGGTGCAGTAATGATGTTAAAAAAATAAAAAAAAAGTTGAAGTAAAATAAACATTATATTATCATTATTATTTTTATTATTATACAATAATTACTCAACTCATACAATATTTATACATCACTAAGAAGGTGGTGGTAACTCATCAAATAAAGCCCTAAAAAAATCATCGCCTGTTGGAGGAGGAGGCAAATCGCCCGTCCCAAGTCCACTCGAAGCAAGAGCACCAAAATCCCTATTACCTTAGAGTTTCAGTCTGTCACGGTCCTCATCAGAAGTAGACGAAAGGACCTCATGGTCATCAGTTTGGGGGCCTCTAGATGAAGAAGCGCCAGGATCCCTCATCCCCTGAAATCGGAAGTCTCAAAAATTTTGTTCTGATTGATGATACAAATTTTCAAAATGAGAAGCCTGCTGACGACTGGTGGCCAACTCTTCTTGAAGTTTCTTATTTTGTTCTTCAAGCATCCACTGTGAGCCAGGAAGGAAAAGGTAAGAGCATACATAATCATGCATACATATAGCATAAATTACCATGAAACAAGAAAACTCACCAGGTAATTCATATCAATGCCCTGAGGATGAGATGGCATATCTGGCGAACTAGAATGAGCAAATGAAGGAGCAGTAAAAGAAGGTCCAGCCTCATGATTAAATGAGCCAGCAGCCTACAACAATCATTAAAGAATCAAAATAAGTTAAGAAAGAAGCGATTACAATGGAAAATGGTAAAGTTTACCTGAGAAGTGCTGGCCCGAGATGTGGAATGAATTCTCTTGCCTCTCCATCTCTACCCTCATTTTCTTCAGGAATTTTTCGTACACCAATAGGAGATACATCAAAATTCAAGAGCCTCATTTGAATAAAATGGGCATAAGATGAACTTGGACGATAGAGAAATGTTTCAACACCATAACCGTGCCGAGCCAACCACCATGCATCCTCTGGCATTGATATAATATTTAAAGTATATTTCGAGCAAGGCATCAGAATGCTCCGCTGCTCTGGATCAAGAAACCACTCATAAACTCTCTCTCCAAGAAACCAACCACTAGAAACTGGGCCAGCGATGACTCGGCGAGTATGTTGGAAAGACAATGCAGCATTCATGGAGGGAGTCCAGTTTGTCCTCTCTTCTGGGTTCCACCAGGCCAAATTCACCTGCAAAATGACATAAGGTAAGTAAACTTTCATATAAATTTTAAAGCATGCTAATGCTATTTTACCTGGTCCCAGGTTAAACGACTCAACACGAAGCGTTGGGTATGCACATGGTGAGGGCTGGGAACGTTCACGCTATCTGACAACCAAAAATTTAATCTCGGATACCCGACTCTCTCTCGGGAAATACCAGGCACCCTCACAAGGTTGTGTTCATATACCCATGCCTACAACAACAATAAAAATCAAATTCATACAAGAAAAGAAAGAAATTGACATTGGTGGAAGAAGAGTACCTCGACAACCGCCATCAAGCCAATGAAAGACTTCTTATTTTGATAAATTTTATCAAGACCATGGTAAAGACAGGCGAGACCAGCTTCACCCCAGCCATAAAGTGGTACCGTTCTGAAATAAGAAAGGGCCCTCGACACTGACAAATGGATGGCGGATTTAGTGATGCCTAAGATGGTCGACCCAAGCAAATATAACAAAAATCCTCGAGCATACTGTTGGGCCGTGTCTCTGTGAATATTTCCTTCGTAGTTCATCCAATAACTATGAATTGGCTCGATTTTTATCTTAAAAGGCCCTTTATATGATGGTTCCATACCAATTAATTGCTAAATTTCTTCAAATGTCAAAATATCATTGGTCAGAGGAAACGGAACATCATCATACTGAATGCCGATTATAGCAGCAAAGTCGACTGAACCAATTATCATCTCTCCAATGGGCAAGTGAAAAGTATGAGTTGCGTCAACCATCATTCTGCAAGTGCCTAGACTATGCTTTGGTCTATCAGATATTCCTCGTATGGTAATTGTAATATGAAGCTCTCAAAGCCGCAATCTCGGATAATCTACCTTACGCGAGAAGGTGCTACATCATACCATTGTCGAGCTTTGTATATACACCCTCTAGCCCGAACAATGCAACGATCACACTAACATGGAGCCAGGTAAGTTAATACCAGGTAAGTACATATTATTCTATCTGCTTAAATTAATATATTTTTACTAAATTTTCTAAAAAATAATAATAATATAAAAATATAAATAAAATAAAGAAAAAATTATAAATAAAAAAAAGCATATAAAAAAAAGAAGAAAAAATATAAAACAAAAAAATAAAAATAAATAAATAACAGAAAAATGAACAAAGAAAAAGAAAAGAAAAGAAAAGGAAATTACTGTGCTCTTTTGGTTTGAACTATTTTGAAGCGGCATCCCTGCTAGTAGCTCTATATTACCATCTTCATGATGCCAAATAAAATCCAATAACTCAGCATTCGAATGAGTTCCTGATCTTGAAGCATGCATTTCTTTTAAAAAATATATGCTAAATTTGAAAGAATTATAGTAAAGAACAAATTAACTAATTTGATGTGAATGAAATGAAGGAATTCATTCGTTTATATAGAGGAACGGCAAGTAAAAAAAAAATTCAAAAAGTAAATTTTACTATCGATAAAAAGTAAATTTTACTATTGATGAATAGTGAATTACTATTGATAAATAGTAAATTACTATTTACAAATAGTAGGTTACTATTTACAATAGTAGGATACTATTTATAAATAGTAGGTTACTATTTATAAATAGTAAATAGTGCATAAAGAGTGACTGCATAGTAAATAAATAATAAATTCAATCATTCAATTTAATCATTCAAATACTTGCGTGCATATAAAAATTTTTACATGCAGGGAGGCAAGGAGAAGATATGTGTATAAAAATTAGCCAAATTTTTTGCAACCAAAAAAATTATTTTTGCAGATAATTAAATCTCTATCAACTTGGGTCCAGAATCCAAATTATCCTTAGGTCAAAAGCCTAAAAATCCTTTTAAGTCCAGAACTTAGTTTGGGTCCAGAACCCAAATTATCCTTAGGTCCAGAACCTAAAATCTATTTTAAGTCCAGAACCCAAATTACCATTAGGTCCAGAACCTAAAATCTCTTCTATGTCTAGAACTTAGCTTGGGTTCAAGAACCCAAATTATCTTTAGGTCCAAAACCTAAAATCTATTTTAAGTCCAGAACTTAGCTCGGGTCCAGAACCCAAATTACCATTAGGTCCAGAACCTAAAATCTCTTCTAAGACCAGAACTTAGCTCGGGTCTAGAATCCAAATTATCCTTAGGTCCAGAACCTAAAATCTCTTCTAAGTCCAGAACCTAGCTCGGGTCCAGAACCCAAATTATCCTTAGGTCTAGAACCTAAAATTTATTCTAAGTCCAGAACTTAGCTCGGGTCTAGAATCCAAATTATCCTTAGGTCCAGAACCTAAAATCTCTTCTATGTCCAGAACTTAGCTCGGGTCCAGAACCCAAATTATTCTTAGGTCCAGAACCTAAAATCTATTTTAAGTCCAGAACTTAGCTCGGGTCCAGAACCCAAATTACCATTAGGTCCAGAACCTAAAATCTCTTCTAAGTCCAGAACTTAGCTTGGGTCTAGAATCCAAATTATCCTTAGGTCCAGAACCTAAAATCTCTTCTAAGTCCAGAACCTAGCTCGGGTCCAGAACCCAAATTATCCTTAGGTCCAGAACCTAAAATTTCTTCTAAGTCCAGAACTTAGCTCGGGTCCAAAACCCAAATTACCATTTTGTCCATAACCTAAAATCCATTTTTAGTCTAGAACTTAGCTCGGGTCTCGAATCCGAATTAACTCTAGGTCCAGAACCTAAAACCTTTTTTAAGTCTAGAACTTAGTTCGGGTCCAGAATCCAAAATTACCCTTAGGTCTAGAACCTAAAATTATCCTTGAGTCCAGAACTCGAACCGGGTCCAGAACCCAAAACCTCAAGCATCTCAAAAAAATTAAGTTTTATTGCTTTTCACTCTCTTTTACTAAAGTCTCGGATCGTTCAAGCAGGGGGCAAACTGTAGACCCTTAATTTTTGACCCAGTCCGGTCCAATATATTTTAATTATTCCAAAATAATTTTTGTGTTATATTAATTAAATAATATTTGCTTTAGTATTTATTTTTTATAATTATAGTAATAAAAATTAATAATAACAAATAAATAAATAAAAATAATAATAAAAATCAACAACAGAAAAATCGGCGACGAAAAAATTCGTCGCAGAAAGTGTTGGACGAAATGGCCAATTTCACTCGCAATCCCTCGCAATTTTCCACGGCAGCGCTCTCAAGCTCGCAACCCGTCACAGTTTTTGCCAGCAAAACTTTGCCGACGCAATTTTTTCCTAAATTCTATTTGGTTTCGGTTTCCTTTTCCTAATTAATGATAATTTTCGTAAACAATTTGAATTAAGCTTCCAAAATTTCCTATAAATAAAACTAAAAAAATACTTTTTAAAAAAAAAAGATCTTGGGAAGGGACTTTAAAAAATTAATAGGACTTGGCAGCAGAATAATCGGACTTGGAGTACTATAACTTTGAATTTGGGGCTTCAGATTTCAGGAGAAGCAAGCAAGCAATCAAGCCATCAAAGGCAGCAATCCTGCCTGTGTCCTTGTTCATCCAAGAAGCAATTTTTGGTGGAACCAATGACGAAGGTGTGAGCGGGGATTTTCGCCCCCACTCCCGATGGAATGGTTCTTGCGACTTCGGCACTGTTTAGGCTCGGGGCCTTAGAGAACACGGACCTAAGTTAGGAGAAAAATGGAGTCATCACCCGGAAGGGCCGGGAAAAAGAAAGGGGTGGATGACTCGATTCCTAAGGAATCTCCAATCCCCTAATGAGTTCAAAAAGTTGGGTACGTGTGGGGAAGGTGAGAAATGGCTCAGTCCCCCCACAACGCCCGGTTCATTGGAACCGGCCTCCTTTACAGGTCTTAATATTATAAAATTCTTAAATATAACAATATTATCCATATTACACACAATAAATAAAAGAAAGCATCAATATATTAAAATCAAAGCAATGCCCAAACAAAGCAAATAAATGGACACCCATCCAAGGATGGAAACATGTCCTTACATCACATGCCTAAATAGGACACCCACCAAAAGGTAGAAACATGCCATTTACATAGGTTCTAAAATAAAAAAGCAAATTAAATTACATGATGTTTAACTAATGAGGTACCCACCAAGTGGAAACATACATCTTACAACTTTTGGAAATCTAAATTAATTGATAAAAGTAAATAATCATTCATCATAAAAAAATCATTCATCAAAGCTATTAATCAAAATATAAAATAAACATCCATCCATGATAAATTAAATAAATCAAGTATTGAAATTAAATAAATTAAAGCATAAGAAACAAATCAAATCATAATCAAGCATGGAATTGAATAAAGCAAATAAAAGTCCAATTATGGCTACTGTGACTTTTTATGGAATTAAAATAAATTATGGTTTTATGTTTTAAAGGGTTGGTAAGACTCTTTGATTAACAAAATTAAGGTTTGAATGATGATATCATGAAACTAGGGTTTTAAACACTTTAACATACTTTAATTTGTGATTTTTGGTTATTGGGTTCCTAAGCTACTGTGTAAAATTTCGGTTTTATGTTTTTAATGTTTTAAAAGGATTAGGGTTCATAAAAATTAGGATTTACTGTTTTAAAAGGGCTAGTGTTCATTATTTTGAATTTTGGAAGTTGAATTTGGATTTGATATTTTGGAAGTAGACGGGTGGTAAATAATTTTTAGGAATTTGGAAATCAATTTGATATTTTATGGAATTTTATGAATTTAAACAAGTGAATTAAAGTTTTTATAACTAGAAAAGATGTTTTAGAAGACTTTTTGAAGGAAAAAGTACCAAGTTTAAAGTTTTGAAAGAAATAGAATTTGATTTTGGTTTTGTTGAAGAATATGTTCAATTAGAGTTTTAAGGTTTTTAAGAAGAAACAATAACAATTTTAAGCCTTTTGGAAGATAAACTAACGAAATAAGGTTTTTTTTGGCTTTAGAAAAACTGAATTAAAGTTCAAAGGTTTTTAATTTTGATTTCATAAATTTGCTACAGTGTAAAAAAACAATTAAAGAAAATTAATTAACACATACCTTCTTTTGATGATTTCTCCAAAAATAATTCTTCTTGGATGAACTAGCTCCAAAGACAAGTCTTTTTTTTGCCTTTGAATCCTCTAAATCGTGTTGCTGCTGTTCCAGAAAAGAGTTGAATTGAATTTCTTCTTTTCCTTCCCTGATTTGGTTTCAAATTTTCCAAACTACTCTTGGATTTTTCCCTCCCCTTTTTTATTTGCCTTTGGTCCTTATTTATAATGGTTTGAGGTTGTTTATTCATAATTAGTTAAGGTAAGTAATATTAATAAAAAAAAGAAACCAAAACCTAATTGGATTAGGTTTCAAAAAATTTGCGCCGGAAAATTTGCGCTGCCGAAAAAATCTGCCGCAGCCGCCCGCGGAGTGGGCCCGTAAGCTATTTTGCAGGCAGAAAATTTTTGCGTGCGAAATAGCACAGTGATTTTGCCCGCAGGAATTTCCTGCGGGCAAAATGCCCACGGGCCCGCGCGACAATTTTTTTGTCGCCGATTTTTCCGACTCCAATTTTTATTTTTATTTTTATTTTTTGACTTTTATTTGTTTATTTCTTTTTTTTATTAATAAAAATTAGATACTAAAGTAAAAATTATTTAATAAAAATTATTTTGGACCAATTAGACAACAAAAATTATTTTAGACTAAATAAAACATATTGGACCGAATTGGGTCAAAAATTAAGAGTCTATAGTTTGCCCCCTGCCTGAATTATCTGAAACCTTAGTGAAAGAGAGTGAAAAGCAACAAGACTTAATTTTTGAGATGGTTGAGGTATTGGGTTCTGGACTCGGTTCGAGTTCTGGACTCAAGGGTAAATTCTTGGTTTTAGACCTAAGGAAAATTTGGGTTCTGGACCCGGTTCGAGTTCTGGACTCAAGGATAATTCTAGGTTCTAGACCTAAGAAAAATTTTGGTTCTGGACCCGGTTCGAGTTCTGGACTCAAGGATAATTCTAGGTTCTGGACCTAAAGAAAATTTGGGTTCTGGACCCGGTTCGAGTTCTGGACTCAAGGATAATTTTAGGTTCTAGACCTAAGGAAAATTTGGTTTCTGGACCCGGTTCGAGTTCTGGAATCAAGGATAATTTTAGGTTCTGAACCTAAGGAAAATTTGGTTTCTGGACCCGGTTTGAGTTTTGGACTCAAGGATAATTCTAGGTTTTGAACCTAAGAAAAATTTGGGTTCTGGACCCGGTTCGAGTTATGGACTCAAGGGAGAATCTAGGTTCTGGACCTAAGAAAAATTTGGGTTCTGGACCCGATTCGAGTTCTGGACTCAAGGATAATTCTAGGTTCTGGACCTAATGGTATTTTAGGTTCTGGACCCGAGAGATTTGGATACTCGATTCTAAACTAGACTCGGATACTCGATCCTAATTGGATTGGGATACTCGATCCTAAATTGGGTTTGGATACTCGATCCTAAACTGGTTTTGGATACTCGATCCTAACTGGATTGGGATACTCGATCCTAAATTGACTTGATTTGGGTACTTGGACCCGAGATTGGGCACTTAGACCCAAGATTGGGTACCTGGACCCGATCTTGAATTGATTTGGGTACTTGGAACCGAGAATGAATTGATTTAGATTTAATTTGGGTACTTGGACCCGAGAGTGGGTACTTGGACCCGAGAACGAATTTGACTAACCTTTTATCAGTTGAGAAGTCTGACTACTCTGGCTGTTCTATGCATTGTGATTCTTCACCCTCAGAATGGATCTTCACCCTTAGAAATCGGGCCTTCAACCTTGAAAATGGATCTTCATCCTTGGAGATCGAGATCCTCTTTGTTCTTTGAAGATGGGAGTGACATAGGCAGTGGCTTGGCCGTGTTTCTTGGGTGTGTCAGCTTCTGTGTCTTTTCTTTGGTTCTTCTTTGTTCTTGGGTTAGGATGGGACACGACCAGTGGCTTGGCCGTGTTGCCTGCCAGTGTCACCTACTGTTTCTTTTATGTCCTTGATTGGTCCTTCTTGACATTGTCCTTTAGGTGAGACATGGCCAGTGACTTGGCCGTGTCGCCTGCCCGTGTCATATTCTGCCAAAATTTCTGGGATATGGGTCATTTACACCCATTTGCTAGAAACATTCATAGGCATATTCTTCCTCTTGCCTCTATTGGTATTGTCCATAACCAAATGAACACATGTTTGCGCTATGTCCTGCAATGCCACATGCTGAACATACTTCATGAGTAGGCATAGGTGTTCTTCCGCTTGCATTTAGCATCTTAAGTTGGTTCATTAATTATGCTAATTGCCATGCCATGTCAGAGTCAGGGTTATCATCATAAACCCCTACGTACCTTGAAAACTGCATATTTACAAAAGGTACTCAGGAATTTAATGAAAACAAATAACAAAATATTCAAACAAAACAAATAAACAATTAAAAGAAAATAAACAAACAATTAAATTGTAAAGAAAAATCAAACAATCACTACTTAAATAGCCTTCCCCGGCAGCGGCGCCAAAAACTTGTTGCGCTCGAATTAAGTAGTACTACAAAGCGTGACTCGCAAGTATACGAGGTAGCTGTAGCAAAGGTGATCGCCCCAAGTTTGTTTCCCAAAGAAGGTGTGGTTCATAATAGCTTGATTGACAAGTATTTAAATAAAGAAATTTGTTGTGTTGGAATGGTGCGAGAATGATTTAAACCTAAGATTAAGGAGTGTAGGATTGATGTGTGTGATGGGTGTACAAGATCAAATTGATTCTTGGGAAGGTGCCTAGGGTCATAGGTCCATTCAATCAAAGCTCAATTCTCAATTATCCATTAACATAACATTGTAATTAATTTGTTTCTTAAGGTTAATTAGTCAATTACCAATCCATTAGTTCTCACATTCATGAATTAGCAATAACCAATCATTTCACATTATCAAATTAATGAAACCCTAGAACTTATATTTCTAATTCATTCTTAGGGTGGTCGATTATATAGTTCCGATATCGGATTTCACCTCTCGGTCCGTCATCCAATATTTAAAGATTAATAGGTAGCTAATCTATCAACCTAGCATTTAATACAATACAATCAACCAACAGCATGGTACATCAATGTAAATATCAAATCAAAGCATTCAACCAAATATGCTACAAGCCCTAGGCATGGGTATTTAGCTCAACATCATCAATTTATAACATTCATTCAACTCAATATAAAACAAATACACATTGTCCATTGCAATATCAATTCTATTAATACAACAACAACAATAAGAAATGAATTAAAAGAGAGAATAGAAAAACCCCTTGTGAAGATGCCAAGAGTAGGATTGCTAGTCTTCCTCCTAGCTCCACTTTGATATTTGATGAAGAACTCAAGCCCTCTTCAATGGTTGATTCCCCTTTGCAATTTGTAATGGAGCTTTCTCAAGTCACCAAACCTTTGGATAGAACTTTCTCAAGTCACCAACCCTTCAATTGATTTTTCCTTTGGAAGATGGAATGGAGCTTTCTCAAGTCACCAATCCCTTCAATGAAGCTTCTTCAACCTTCAAGAGCTTGTTTAACCCAATTTATCCCAAAGAATCTCAAACAACTTGTCAATGGAAGATGGAGAAGGTGGAGAGGATGGAAATGGAGATTGAAGATGAAGGGACAAGGGAGAGTGTCACTCTCTCCCTCTCCCACATTTTTTGCAGAAAATGTTCAAGAACAAAGAAGAACTCTCCCCCAATTTCCTCTTCCTCTCCTTTTAATTCATTCAAAATACACACCCATGCCTTCCAACTCACACCATTACACTTTGTTCCCCACTTTTTATTTGTTTAATATTTCTTTTGGCAAGCACAAGGCCTTGTTCCCCACTTTGTCCCCCACTTCGTGTAGAAAAATTCAAATATTTTTTTGTGTGACACGGCCAAGCCAAGAGTGGCTTGGCCGTGTCTCTTGTTTTTCTTTGGAACACAGCCAAGCCATCTGGCTGTGTCCTTCACTGCCCTTTTTCTTTCTTTCTTTTTCTTTATTTTCTTTTGGTCTCAAGGAGGTGACACGGCCAAGCTTGTGGCCGTGTCATGTGACACGACCACTGGCTTGGTCGTGTCATGTGGGTGTGTTTGCTTCTGCTTGTTTTCTTTCCTTCTTTGCTTGCTCCCTAGTCTTGTTGGCATGAGATGGGACACAACCAAGCTTGCTCTTGGCTTGGCCGTGTCATGTGACACGGCCAGTGGCTTGGCCGTGTCACTGAGTGTGTCTGCTTCTGCTTGCTTCTTTTCCTTCTCTTCTTTGGCTCAAGATGGGACACGGCCAAGCTCCACAAGCTTGGTCGTGTCACTGAGTGTGTCCACTTCTATTTTTTCATTTTTTTCTCTTTCTTTGCTTTGTTCTTTGTTTTGCTCTTTGAATGAGACATGGCCAGAGGCTTGGCCATGTCAAGCTCTGCCAACTTAAATTTTTGAGGGACACGGCCAAGCCTGATTTGGCTTGGCCATGTCTTGCTTGGTTCATGCTATTCTTGCACTGTTTTGATCTTCCAAGGGTGTTTTTGCACCTAAACCTAAAACAAACACTTTAAACACACTTAAAACAAAAATTAATCAAAACATTAACTAAAACACACATAAAATCATACTAAAAACTAGTTAAAAAATGATCTAAACAAATACCCCACATTTAACTCCTTGCTTGTCCCCAAGCAAGGCTAAAATCAAAACACACTAACAAGATAAATTTTATTAAGTTCAAGAGTTATAAAGATGCATCAAGACTTCCCTTTCCCTAAATCCGCAATCAATATCGAATCAAACAAAATCGACACCAATGCAATTGAGTAGCTTTCCATGCATAACCAATGTTGTCGCTCCCTCACCAACTCTTACAAGTGTTTGATCATGGTGGTGTTTACACTCATAACAATCAATGAAAGATTATTACCATAGGCTTGCTTATCAATCAAATCTCCACCACAAAATAACAATCAAGCATCAATCAAAAGGTCTTTATTGGGTTGTAATGGGGCTAAGGTGAAGGCATGGCATTTAGGAAATGTGAGCTTAATCATTAAGTTCAAGAGCACTTCAAGAATGAAGTAACCATTCATATATATATTGTCATATCCCAATGTTTGCCCTAGAAGTTTTAATACAATTGTTGTTTGATTTGAATTATATATATATGTGTTTTTGCAAAGGAAATGATTGTGTTAATGGAATGTATATGTTGTATATATGTTAATATATATAACATATATGTTGGTCAAATGGAGAGTCAAGGGAAGAAGATATTTTAATTTGGGATGAGTGAAATTACTAAAGAGGGCAAGAGTTTTAAAGGAAGTGAGAACAAATAGAAAAGGGCATTTAAGTAATTTTGCTTTGTTAGAATTGCTTGGTGGAGATTTAAAGAAGAAGAGAAGTTGACTTGTCTTCATTTTCTTTTCTTCTTCTTCTCTTTCTTTTGTGGTGGCCGGCCCTCCAAAGCCAAAGAACAAGATTGATTTTTGTTGATTTCTAAAATCAAATTGAAGGGAGAATCAAAGGATTAAGTTGGAGTTTTGTGAAATTGCCTCAATTTTAAGTAAGTACTCTTTTGTTTTCTTTTGTTATATTTGAAGTGAGTTGTGATTTGTTAATATTATGATTAGGTGTGTTTGAGATGTGTTTATAAGTGTTGAAATTGATTGTGAGTTACAAAGTTAAATTGGTGTTGGTTTTGGTTTAAAGATGGTAAGTTAAGTGGAAGTTGATATTGAAAGAATAAGAATGATGTTAGTTTTAGGGTTTTGAAGTGGTAAGTGATTAAATGTATTATTGATGTATTGTTAATGTGAATATTGTGATGTATATGTAAAATAAGTGTTAATGACATTGATTATACCCATTTGAATAAGGTTATGTTGTGTTTAATGTGTTTTAATTCAATCAAAAGAGATTTGGCCATGTTTAGGGTTTTTATTCTTGAGAGACACGGCCAAACTAAGGAAGAGACACGGCTAAACTAAAGAAATTTTTGGGAGACACGGCCAAGTCTAAGGAAATTTGGCCGTGTTGAATGATTTTTGGGAGACACGGCCACTGTCTCGGCCGTGTCCCTTGCCCGTGTCTGCCTCGGCTTGATTTGTGTTGAGAGACATGACCACAAGCTTGGCCGTGTCCCTTGAGTGTGTTGGCTACTGTGATTGTCCTTTACTTTTCTTGCTTTGTTGAGATTGAACATACATTTGATGATGCATATGATACTATATGAACAATGTTATGTGTTATGCATTGTGCATCTTGTGAATGGTAATGTGTTATATGAATAATGTACTTTGAAATGTTATATCAATGATGTTATATGTGTAATATGAATTGAGATATGATATGATATGAGGCCATTGTGATTGGCTATGATAACTCAAATATGATGTGAAGCCATTGTGATTGGCTATGATGATTCAATTGAAAGACATAAGGCATGTTTGCCTAATTGATGATGAGAATTGAGAATGAAATAATAAATGAATTGTGTGTCTAATGTGTTATTCATTTTCAGAGTTTTGTTGTTGGTGGCATGCCTAATGGTAACAATCTCTTAAAGTTAGGCTGGATTTGATCCTTAAAGCCTAATAGAGATGTTACAACCCTTGAAGCTAGGTTGGGTTGGTTCTTGAAGCCAAGTTGGGTTGATACTTAGCATGCTTTGTTCCCCTTGAAGCTTGGTTAAACCTAATCCTTAAAGCCTAGTTGGGTTTATGATAATGATAAATGTGATAACAAAACCAAAGCATTAACTCTGAAAATTGAATGGCATATTAGTGTGTTTTGGGCCCATGCTTGTCTTTGTATTTAATGTGATTCTTGAATGGTAAAATTAATGGAACTATAAAGATGTAATATGAATGTTGTTATGACATTGAACAAAGTATGATGTGGAAATGTTATTCTTTTAAATGATGTATGAGATTAATTGTGACATTATATCATATTAAAGCATCATGTTAGTATACTTTGTACTACTAAGCCGTTGGCTTAGCGCGATACTGTTTGATTACGCAGGTGATAGAGTTGAACCTGAGAGCTCCTCGAGACCAAGTGAGACTAGACATTGAGGATTTTCTTTTGGGACTTAAAGATCAGAGAAGAGCTGCCAATCATGTATGTATATTCTATGTTTTGTAATCTTTGATTTATAACATATTTGTAATAACTTCCGCTGTGAATGTAACACCCCCATATCCAATACACCCACACTACAAACACCACAATGTAGCATACGTGCATCGAATATAGGGATGCTACGGTTTTCTTTAACATTCAAATTATTTTTAAAGATACCATAGTCTTTCTCATCATACCTATTAGAAAATAAGTCATTAACTTATGATATAAAATAAATTAGATATATATATATACATTTACTTAATACGCAGCGGAATTTAGAAAATATTTACATATATGAAAACATTTGAATACATATTTACAAATATACATATATTTACATTATAAACAATACTTTACAAAATATAAAGAAGTATACATGATTGGAAAGTCTGCTCTGATCTTTAAGTCCCAAACTCAACACTTCAATGTCTACTCTCACTCGGTCTCGAAGAGCTCTCGGGTTCAACTCTATTACCTGCGCGATCAAACATTATCGCGCTAAGCCAAGGGCTTAGTAAGACAAATTATAATGCTATTATGCTTAATTAATAACAATGATATACATTCAAACCATAAAGATCATACTCAATACATAATATATCATGTATATTACATTTTCCTCATTAAAGTAATACTATCATTCATAATATTCATACAACATAGACACCTATGGGCCCAACAAGTATTTAATACGATATTCAGAATTCAGAGTTACTGCTTTGGTTCATAATTACAATAATCAAGCCCGTAGGCAACATATACATATACATCTCTATTCATGTATAGCGTAACAGACCCAGTCTCTTGGACCATCAACTCGGCTAACCTCGAGGAGATCCTCAACCCGGCTAGACTGTTACTACAATTCACATTTCACATTACTCAAGTAACAGACCCAGTCTCTTGGACCATCAACTCGGCTACCCGAGAAGATCCTCAACCCGGCAAGACTGTTACCAATTATATATATCTCATAATCACAATTCTCATAGTGTAACAGACCCAGTCTCTTGGACCTCCATTCAACTAGAATGAAGAGATCCTCAACCCGGCAAGACTGTTACCTTTCATATTATAGGCATGCCTCCAAATTCAGAACTCTGAAACTGAATAACATATTAAACATACCATATTTCATTAATCTCTTTATCATTCTCATTCTCAATTTGCATATCATAACAAATAGGCAATCATGCCTCAACACTCTCATTTGTACATTCATAGCCACATACAATGGCTTCTCAACATATTTGAATAACCATGTCTCAATTCACAATATAACACATCACCTTTTACATATCCATAATCAATTACATGGAACATAATCATATATACCTACATGTCTCATTTATCTCATTTCACAATATACATATAATACATTTCACAAGACCCACAATGCATAACATAACAATGTTCATGGCTTTAGGATCTTCCACATGCATTTGCTTAGGTCATTCATTGTTTGAAGTGTGTTTAGGTTTAGGTTTAGGTACCAACTTACCCTTAGAGAATCCAAACAATGCAATAAGGTCAAAGAATAAAAACCTTATCTAACACATTTGAGGGACACGGGCAGCACACTTGAGGGACACGGCCAAGCTTGTGGCCGTGTCTCTCAACCACAAATTCCAGTAGCAAACACGGGCATAGGACACGGCCAAGCTTGTGGCCGTGTCTCCCAACACCAAAATCCAGTAGTGAACACGGGCAATGGACACGGCCGTGTCTCTCAAAAATCCATCCAACACGCCCAAATTCCCTTGGCTTGGCCGTGTCTCTCCTTGCTTTTGGCCGTGTAACTCATGAACAAAACCCTAATTGTGACCAACCCTCTTCTAAATGCATTTTAACCCATTATGCACAACATAAACTCATTCAAATAGATGTAATCAAAGTTATTAACACTTATTTTGCATATTTAACACAATATTCACATTAACCATACATTAAATCATTCACCAAATCCCAAACCCTAAAACCAACTTCTTCCACTATCAACATCCACTTAAACTTACAATCTTCACAACCAAACCAACACCAATTCAATCTTTTAACTTACAATCAATTTTAACACTTGTAAACACATATCAAACACACCAAATCATCACATCAACAACTCACAATTCACCTTAGACACAACTTCAAAATTAACAAAGGAAATCAAGAGATCACTTACTTTAAATGAAGAAATTCCACAAATCTCTAACCAAATCCCTTGATTCCTTCTTCAATTTGAGTTTAGAACTTCAAACACCTCTCTAGCTCTTTCTCTTCTTGGATGGCCGGCACATACATGAGAAGAAAAGAAAATCAACCCAAGTCAAATAGCTTTTCTTCTTTAAATCTCTACCACACAATTTAACAAAACAATTACTTAAATGCCCTTCATCCATTTAATTAACCTTTTGTCTCATATGTGCCCATTTAAGTAATTTCACAAATCTCAAATAAATATCCTCTTGCATTGACTCTTTATTTGACTTATGTATATGTTAGTTATATCATCATATAAACAACATATAAACTTGTCTCTAAACCCTCTTTCTTTCCCAAAACACATAACATATACATTCAATCCAATTATAATAACAATAATATTCTACACTTCTAGGGCATACATGGGGGTATTACAATTCTCCCCCTCTTAAAAGAAAATTTCGTCCTCGAAATTACCTGATATCAAGTCCGAAACAACTGAGGATATTGATCTCGCATGGTTTGCTCACTTTCCCAAGTTGCCTCTTCTTTTGCATGATTCTTCCATAAAACCTTCACCAATGGCACTCTCTTATTTCTCAACTCTTTCACTTCACGTGCCAAGATAGCAACTGGTTCCTCTTCAAAAGTCAAATCTGGACTCACTTCGATAGATTCAAATGGCAACATATGAGATGGATCCGACCTGTACCTCCTCAACATAGAAACATGGAATACATTATGAATACGATCCAACTCAGGTGGCAAAGCAAGCCGATAAGCAACTGGCCCAACTCTTTCCAAAACTTCATACGGTCCAATGAAACGAGGACTCAATTTCCCTTTCCGACCGAACCTCAATATCTTTTTCCAAGGAGACACTTTCAAAAATACCTTATCTCCAATATCAAACTCTATGTCTCTTCTTTTCAGATCTGCATAAGACTTCTGTCGATCTGAAGCTGCTTTTAACTTGCCTCGAATGACTTTCACTTTCTCTTCAATTTCTTGAATCAAATCAGGCCCAATTAACTTACCATCTCCAAGTTCACTCCAACACAGCGGTGTCCTACACCGTCTACCATACAGTGCTTCAAATGGTGCCATACCAATGCTGGATTGGTGACTATTGTTGTAAGCAAACTCCACAAGTGGTAGAAATCTGTCCCAACTTCCAGAAAAATCGATGACACAACTTCTCAACATGTCCTCAATAATCTGTATCACCCTCTCAGACTGTCCATCCGTCTGTGGATGAAAAGCAGTACTGAAGTGTAATCGAGAACCCAAAGCACTATGCAAACCCTTCCAAAACCTGGAAGTAAACCTGGGATCTCGATCAGACACTAAAGAAGTTGGAACACCATGCAACTTCACAATCTCATAGATATACAGCTCAGCTAACCTCTCCAAAGAGTAATCCATCCGAACCGGAAGAAAATGAGTGTCTTAGTCAATCTATCCACAATCATCCATATGGCATCATGTTTCCTTTGTGTTAATGGCAAACCAGACACAAAATCCATTGTCACTCTATCCCACTTCCATTCAGGCACTGATAACGGTTGAAGCAACCCAGTTGGAACTTGATGCTCTGCTTTTACCTTCTGACAGGTGAGACATTTCGATACAAACTCAGCAATGTCTCTCTTCAAACCAACCCACCAGTAATGCTGTCTCAAATCATGATACATCTTGGTATTGCCCGGATGCATAGCAAACACTGACTGATGTGCTTCTTCTAAAATGATCCTCTTCAATTTAGCATCATCGGGTACATACAATCTGTTCTTATACCAGAGACTCCCATCATCTCTCACAATAAAATCTCTACTCTTCCCATTCTGGCAATCTGACACAATCTTTTGAATCTTCTCATCAGCCAACTGAGCCTCTTTAATTTGATCTAACAAAACTGGTTTCAAATGTAACTGTGCCAACAATGCACCATCATCACAAGATACAAAACTGGCACACAATGCTCTCAATTTAACAAGCAACGAGAGCGAATATACAGTTAAACCAGCTAAAGACTTTCGACTCAAGGCATTAGCAACAACATTTCCTTTACCTGGATGATAATCAATCAAGCAGTCGTAGTCTTTAATCAATTCCAACCACCTCCTCTGTCGAAGATTGAGCTCTTTTTGGACACCCAAATATTTCAAACTCTTGTGATCAGTGTAGATAAAACATTTCTCCCCAAACAAGTAGTGGCGCCAAATCTTTAATGCAAACACAATGGCTGCCAATTCCAAATCATGGGTCGGATAATTAAGCTCATGCGGTTTCAACTGACGAGATGCATAAGCTATAACTTTACCTTCTTGCATCAGCACACACCCCAAACCACTATGTGAAGCATCACTGTAGATCACAAATGGTTTGCCTTCTACAGGTAAGGTAAGAATTGGCGCTTGAGTCAACATTTCTCTTAACTGTTTAAAGCTAGCCTGACACTGATCCGTCCACACAAATATCACTCCCTTTCGAAGCAATCTGGTAAGTGGAGTAGCTATCAAGGAAAATCCTTTCACAAACCGTCGGTAATAGCCTGCCAAACCAAGAAAACTTCTAACTTCAGTCACAGACTTTGGTGGACTCCAATTCAGAATAGCTTCAACTTTACTAGGATCAACTCTAATGCCTTCTGCTGAAACTATATGACCAAGAAAAGCTACTTGATCCAACCAAAACTCACACTTCGACAGTTTAGCAAACAATTGCTTCTCTCTCAAGATTTGCAGCACAATCCGCAGATGCATATCATGCTCCTCCTCATTACGCGGATACACCAGAATGTCATCAATAAAAACCACTACAAACTGATCCAGATAGGGCCTAAACACCCTATTCATCAAATCTATAAAAGCTACAGGTGCATTCGTCAAACCAAAAGGCATTACTAGAAACTCATAATGCCCATACCTGGTCCGAAAAGCTGTCTTAGGAACATCTTCAGCTCTGACTCTCAACTGATGGTACCCTGATCTCAAATCAATTTTAGAAAACACAGCTGCACCCTTCAATTTATCAAAGAGATCATCAATTCTAGGCAAAGGATATTTATTTTTAATAGTAACCTTGTTCAATTGCCTATAATCGATACACAATCTCATAGTACCATCCTTCTTCTTCACAAATAACACAGGAGCTCCCCAAGGAGAAACACTAGGGCGAATAAATCCTTTATCCAACAACTCCTGTAATTGCACCTTCAATTCCCTCAATTCTGCTGGCGCCATTCTATAAGGAGTAATAGAGATAGGTGTGGTACCAGGCAACAACTCAATACCAAACTCCACCTCTCTCTCAGGAGGCAATCCTGGCAACTCCTCTGGAAACACATCTGGGAACTCAGCAACTGTGGCAATGTTATCAATAGGAGAACCTCTAACTCTAGTATCCACCACATGAGCAAGGTAAGCATCACACCCCTTTCTAATCAACCTCCTGGCTGCAACAGCTGACATAAACAAAGATGCTAGCTGTTCCTGCTCATTAGATACTATCACATCTCTACCATCAACAGTTCTCAAAGTAACAACTTTCTTTTTACAATCCACCACTGCTCCATGTCTTGATAGCCAATCCATGCCTAGAATCACATCATATTCCTTAAAAGGCATCTCAATCAAATCTCCAAGGAATTCCTCACCCTGCACCATTACTGCACTATCTCGGTGCACTTTGCTAACAATCACACTATGCCCTAGAGGATTTGTCACCAGTACATCAAATCCTAGGGATTCAACATGCACATCAGATACAGGCAAAACAGACGCACTAATATATGAATGCGTGGATCCGGGATCAATCAAAGCAAGTACTGAAGTATTAAATAAAGAAAAAGTACCAGCTATGACTGCCGATGCATCTGGCTGCCTCTGCATAACATACATCCTCTGGGAAGATCCAACCTCCTCTGGTCTACTCTCCCTGGATGTAGCACCTCCTTTAGAACTGAACCCAGCTCTGCCTCCTCTGCTAACACCTCTGCCTCCTTGACCTCCCCTCACATTAGGTCGAGAAGCTGCGGAATCAACTGACCTCTGTTTCCGCGTCTCTGGACAATCCCTAATAAAATGAGCAGGCGATCCACACATGAAGCATACAGCTGATCTACTATACCTCTAACAAATGCCCCCATGTCTTCCACCACAATGGTCACACACAGGTAAGGTGGATCTCTGAATTCCTGGAGTAGGAGCACTCGCTACTGAAGCTGTAGATCTAAATCTCTGTCTCTGGAACTGTACTGACCTTCCAGCCAGCCTCTGACTCCTGCTAACCCGAGGAATAAAACTTCCTCTACCTCTCTTCGCAGAAGAAGACCCTGCCTCAAACTGGGGCCTTCTAATCCTAACCTCTTCCTCTGAAGCAGCTGCAATAACTTGAGCTCTCTCCACACTTCGAGTTGCTGCTACAAGCTGGGAAAAATCGTGATATCTAGATCCAGCCACTAAGCACATGATAGAGGGCCTCAATCCCTCCTCAAATCTCCTGCATCTATCTATCTCATCAGATATAATGCCCCCAGCATACTGACTCAACCGAATAAACTCAACTTCATATTCAGTAACGGTCCGGCTGTCTTGCTTTAAACTCAAAAACTCTATCTTCTTCATGTCCTTATACTCCCTCGGAGTATACTTCATGTAATATCCCCATATATGCCCTAGAAGTTTTGAACGTTGTTGTTGTTGTTGTTGTTGTTTAAATTGGTTAGAATGTATGTGTCTAATGGCAAGAGAAAAGAAATTAGAAAGGAAATGTTTGTGTATATGTGTTTTGAGATAGAAAAGAGGGTTTAGAGAGAAATGTATATGTTGTTTATATGATGATATAATTAACATATACATAAGTCAAATAGGGAGTCAATGCAAGAAGATATTTTATTTGAGGTTGTGAAATTACATATATGGGCATGCAAGGGACAAAAGCTAGAACAAATGGTTAAGGGTGTTTTGGTAATTTTCCTTGTAGGAATTGCATGGTGGAGATTTAAAGAAGAAGAAGTGGTTGACTTGAGTTTATTTTCTTGTCTTTTCTCATGTGTGTGCCGGCCATTGAAGAAGAGAAAGAGCTAGAGAGGTGCTTGAAGTTCTAAACTCAAATTGAAAGGAGATTCAAGGAATTAAGTGGAAGATTTGTGGAATTCTACAATTTGGTAAGCTCTTTTTATTGATTTTCTTTTGTTCTTTTGAAGTGGAGTTGGAAATGAATTTTTGGTTTGTTGAGATGATGATTAAATGTGTTTGTGATGAGTTTTTAAATGTTGTTTTTAATTTTAAGTGAAGAAGTTTAAGAGGTGCTGTTGTTGGAAGTGTTGGAGTTGATATTGTTTTAGGGTTTTGAAGTGTTACATGATGTTTTTCCTTGTGTTTTCTTCATTATTTTCAAAGATCTTCTTGTGGTTGGTGTTTGTTGGAATTTTGGACTTGGAAATGGGATTTTGGCCGAGGGCAGTAGCCTTCTGGATGCCACGCCCGTGGCCTTGATTGGCCATGGCCGTGGCTATTGGTAGGCTTTTGGTGCCATGGCCGTGGAGGATGGAAGCTTGGGTGGCAGAATTGTTTTGTACCCCACGCCCGTGGTGGTTATGGTGGCCACGACCGTGGCCTATAATGAATGATGTTGAAGTGTAATTTTGTGATTTAAGGTTTAAGATGAAGTTATTAAGTGATTAAATGGTATTGGAATTGATGGATTATATCATTCTTTGGATTAGGGTTTGATAGAAGGTGTTTTGCCCTAATTTGTGAAGTGAAGAACTTTGCAAGAAGGAAGGTGTTTAGAGTTGTGTGATTTGTGATTGAGGTAAGTACAAATCTTGTGTTGATGCATACATGTGACATTGCATTGATGATGTATATGAAGTTGAGATTGATCATATATATGATGATAATGGTAATGCATATGATACTATGTGATATTTCATGTATTGTGACTTATGTGATGAGTAATGTGTTTTGTTATGTTTATATCAATAATGCTATATGTATAATGTGATGGATATGTTGAGGATATGGTTGTGTATTTGAAAGATGAAGTATTGTAATGTGATTTGAAATGTGATGGAATATAATGCCATTTTGTTTGGCTATGGTAACTTATTTGTGATATGAGGCCATTGTTATTGGCTATGATGAGAATTGAGAATGGAAATGATAATTAAATAATAAATGACTTGTGTGGCTAATGTGTTATTCCATTTTCAGAGTTTGTTGTTGGTGGCATGCCTAATAAGTGTAACAATCTCTTGAAGTTAGGTTGGATTGAATCCTTGAAGCCTAATTGAGATGTTACCACCCTTGAAGCTAGGTTGGATTTTGTTCTTGAAGCCAAGTTGGGTTGAAGCTTAGCATGCTTTGCTCCCCTTGAAGCTTGGTTGAACCTAATCCTTGAAGCCTAGTTGGGTATATGATATTGATAAATGTGATAACAAAACCAAAGCATTAACTCTGAAAATTGAATAGCATATTAGTGTATTTTGGGCCCATGCTTGTCTTTGTTTAATGTGATTCATGAATGATAACATAATTGATAAATGAGGAATATGGAAGGATGTTGCAATGTAATATGTTTATATATTGTGACTTATGAAATGTAAAAGTATGTTGAAATATGATATGCTTATATGATTATGAGTGGTGAAATTCAAAGATGTAGCTTCTCACCTATGTTGTATGTTTATTAATAATATGTATGGCATTGCATTGCATTAAAGCATAACATTAGCACGATTTGTCTTACTAAGCCGTTGGCTTAGCGCGATAGTGTTTAATCACGCAGGTGATAGAGTTGATAGAGTTAAACCCGAGAGTTCATCGAGACCGAGTGAGATTAGACCTTGGAGAGTTGATTTTGGGAACTTAAAGATCAGAAGAGATTTGCCAATCATGTACTACTTCTTTATATTTTATAAAGTAATATTTATAATGTAAATATATGCACATTTGTAAATATGGAATTAAATGTTTCATATATGTAAATATTTTATACATTCTGCTGCGTATTAACTAAATGTATCTATATATCTATTTTTGTTTTATATTACAAGCTAATCATTTATTTTCTATAATGTATACAATTGAAAGATTATGGTATTGTTTAAAATGTTTTGAATGTTAAGAAAATCCGTAGCATCCCTATGTTTAGTGCATATATACTACATTGTGGTGTTTGTAGTGTGCATGTATTGAATGTAGGGGTGTTACACTTCAATTCAAACTCTCTCAAAAAGTCAGCATAGGACAAGGTGGGTGGATCATCCATAGAATGGGGCACTGTCTTCCATCAGTCGTATGCGTCCTTTTGTAGCAATGATCTGGCATAATCAAACTTTTCCTCTGGGGTGGCTTGCAACTGAATAAAGATTCTCTATACTTTATCAAGCCACTGCTCCGCTACAGCAGGATCAACAGTACCAAGGAAATCCTCTGCTCCATATTTTCTTAGTTTGTCATAGTGCCTCACTGATACTAAAGGCTGAGGGGGTGGTGGCTGTGGTTGCACTGGTGCTTGCCTCAAAGCTTCTACCACATGACTAAGCCAGACTGGTGGAACCTCCTCACCAGCTGGTCTCCCCGACACCGAAGCAGGTGCCTCCCCAGCACTAACAACCCTAGCTCCATCATCAGGAGCAATACTCTCGGCACTACCCTCAACTGACTGGCGTGAGTGAGAATCCATCACAACCTATGTCTGCAAACACAGCAGATTATATCTTATTAAAGATCAGAGACTGCCAATCTCAAATATGTATGTTATTCAAAAACCACCTTTTAAAGTCAAAATATTCTTTTTCTTACATTTTACCTAGGTTAAGAATCTCAAACCTAGGCTCTGATACCAAAACAATTGTAACACCCCCATATCCAATACACCCACACTACAAACACCACAATGTAGCATACGTGCATCGAATATAGGGATGCTATGGTTTTCTTTAACATTCAAATTATTTTTAAAGATACCATAGTCTTTCTCATCATACCTATTAGAAAATAAGTCATTAACTTATGATATAAAATAAATTAGATATATATACATTTACTTAATACGCAGCGGAATTTAGAAAATATTTACATATATGAAAACATTTGAATACATATTTACAAATATACATATATTTACATTATAAACAATACTTTACAAAATATAAAGAAGTATACATGATTGGCAAGTCTGCTCTGATCTTTAAGTCCCAAACTCAACACTTCAATGTCTACTCTCACTCGGTCTTGAAGAGCTCTCGGGTTCAACTCTATTACCTGCGCGATCAAACACTATCGCGCTAAGCCAAGGGCTTAGTAAGACAAATTATAATGCTATTATGCTTAATTAATAACAATGATATACATTCAAACCATAAAGATCATACTCAATACATAATATATCATGTATATTACATTTTCCTCATTAAAGTAATACTATCATTCATAATATTCATACATCATAGACACCTATGGGCCCAACAAGTATTTAATACGATATTCAGAATTCAGAGTTACTGCTTTGGTTCATAATTACAATAATCAAGCCCGTAGGCAACATATACATATACATCTCTATTCATGTATAGCGTAACAGACCCAGTCTCTTGGACCATCAACTCGGCTAACCTCGAGGAGATCCTCAACCCGGCTAGACTGTTACTACAATTCACATTTCACATTACTCAAGTAACAGACCCAGTCTCTTGGACCATCAACTCGGCTACCCGAGAAGATCCTCAACCCGGCAAGACTGTTACCAATTATATATATCTCATAATCACAATTCTCATAGTGTAACAGACCCAGTCTCTTGGACCTCCATTCAACTCAAATGAAGAGATCCTCAACCGGGCAAGACTGTTACCTTTCATATTATAGGCATGCCTCCAAATTCAGAACTCTGAAACTGAATAACATACTAAACATACCCTATTTCATTAATCTCTTTATCATTCTCATTCTCAATTTGCATATCATAACAAATAGGCAATCATGCCTCAACACTCTCATTTGTACATTCATAGCCACATACAATGGCTTCTCAACATATTTGAATAACCATGTCTCAATTCACAATATAACACATCACCTTTTACATATCCATAATCAATTACATGGAACATAATCATATATACCTACATGTCTCATTTATCTCATTTCACAATATACATATAATACATTTCACAAGACCCACAATGCATAACATAACAATGTTCATGGCTTTAGGATCTTCCACATGCATTTGCTTAGGTCATTCATTGTTTGAAGTGTGTTTAGGTTTAGGTTTAGGTACCAACTTACCCTTAGAGAATCCAAACAATGCAATAAGGTCAAAGAATAAAAACCTTATCTAACACATTTGAGGGACACGGGCAGCACACTTGAGGGACACGGCCAAGCTTGTGGCCGTGTCTCTCAACCACAAATTCCAGTAGCAAACACGGGCATAGGACACGGCCAAGCTTGTGGCCGTGTCTCCCAACACCAAAATCCAGTAGTGAACACGGGCAATGGACACGGCCGTGTCTCTCAAAAATCCATCCAACACGCCCAAATTCCCTTGGCTTGGCCGTGTCTCTCCTTGCTTTTGGCCGTGTCACTCATGAACAAAACCCTAATTGTGACCAACCCTCTTCTAAATGCATTTTAACCCATTATGCACAACATAAACTCATTCAAATAGATGTAATCAAAGTTATTAACACTTATTTTGCATATTTAACACAATATTCACGTTAACCATACATTAAATCATTCACCAAATCCCAAACCCTAAAACCAACTTCTTCCACTATCAACATCCACTTAAACTTACAATCTTCACTACCAAACCAACACCAATTCAATCTTTTAACTTACAATCAATTTTAACACTTGTAAACACATATCAAACACACCAAATCATCACATCAACAACTCACAATTCACCTTAGACACAACTTCAAAATTAACAAAGGAAATCAAGAGATCACTTACTTTAAATGAAGAAATTCCACAAATCTCTAACCAAATCCCTTGATTCCTTCTTCAATTTGAGTTTAGAACTTCAAACACCTCTCTAGCTCTTTCTCTTCTTGGATGGCCGGCACATACATGAGAAGAAAAGAAAATCAACCCAAGTCAAATAGCTTTTCTTCTTTAAATCTCCACCACACAATTTAACAAAACAATTACTTAAATGCCCTTCATCCATTTAATTAACCTTTTGTCTCATATGTGCCCATTTAAGTAATTTCACAAATCTCAAATAAATATCCTCTTGCATTGACTCTCTATTTGACTTATGTATATGTTAGTTATATCATCATATAAACAACATATAAACTTGTCTCTAAACCCTCTTTCTTTCCCAAAACACATAACATATACATTCAATCCAATTATAATAACAATAATATTCTACACTTCTAGGGCATACATGGGGATATTACAGTGAATTAATAAATGTTTTTATATATGGTGTCTTTTGGATTTCTTTTAAAATGTGTGAGATTGGTTTTACTTATTTACAAAGATATTTGTTGTGTATTATTTTAAAACTGTGGCATTTTCTATATTCAGTATACGTATGTTACGATCGTTTAAGCATGCTTGGTACGTATACGGGATATAGGGGTGTTACACATATACCCCAAAAATTCCAAAACACCTTCCACCCATCTACCCCTTGACATTAAAGAGCTTTTCATTGGAACTCACTTATTACATCTTGTAATGATACATTCCAACCCTTTTAAAAAGAATAACTATTATTTTTATTATTATATATATACACATATATTTATTTATTTATTTTTCTCTTTTTTTTTTATTTTTTTTATTTTGATTTGCAATCTTAAACCTACTAAATTTAACCCCACACTTAATTCGACACAACACTCAGTCATAAACGCTCTTAAAATGCTCTTGACCTAATGAAAGGGTAAGAGTTAACACAACAAGGTTCAAGCTAATGGTGTTGTGAAAAAGAAAGGAAAGGAAAACTAAAATAGGCCCAAAATTGGCTAACTAAGGTTGAATATAGGGTTGGTCTTTTTAAGCCAAAGTGGGTTCACCTAATTGCCTTAATCATCTTGATGCCTAATTGAAATTTTTATGTAATCTTAAAATGCATGTCAAAGCAAGTTATAGCAATTCATCAATCAAAGATGTTCACCCACAACAATAATGATAAGTTTATGGCTCAATTCCTCACTAGGTTAATGGAAATGCAAGGAAAAACCAACAAAATTGACAATAAGCACCAATTCTACTCAATTCTCAAATTCATGCTTCAAAAATTCAAAGGTCAACTATCAACAATTTTATAACAATTAAACTTTCTAAAATTCATTTATTCACAGAAAAACATTAAAAACTTTAACTAAACTTAAATAAAAATAACTTAAAAGTAAAAACACAAAACATATAATGCACCCCACACTTAAAGATTCACATTGTGCTCAATGTGACATGCATACTACAGGGAGGGTTTAGATGAAACCTGATTTCCATTATTCCCATATACGATGTGTGGGGCTCCTTCCACCCATAATGCAATTGGAGCCCATGTGTGAGAGGATGAACAACATGCAACTTTGAATTGTGCCCATTGTATTGAAAAGCCTAGGTAGCATCCTTGGATGAGCAATTGTCCAAAAAGAACATGTGAGGGTTGTCTTAACTTGATCCTTTAATTCTATAGGGATGTGGTAAGAACCTTTTTCAGTTTGCAACATGGTTATATATGGTTTTTGCTCGTTCTCACCACCAAGGGTGGGAGAGATGATAATTTGTTGCATACTATACTCCCCAAACAAAACATCTTTCAAAATTCTTGGGGTCTTTTTAAGTTCAACCAAATTTGGTTGAATCACCTCTTCATCCTCTTTAGCAATTTGAAGCTCCCCCTCAACAATCTCATTATTTAATAGTAAATTACTCTGCTCAATTTGTAAATTGGAAAAATTAGGCTCTACTCCTAAGGTCATGGCTACCTCAAGCTTATCTACACTATCTTCACCATAGGGCATGTCATAGAGTTTAGAAAGTTGCATACCTTGTTTCTCTTCATTTAGCCTACTTGGGAATAGGATTGGTGGCATACAAGGATTTGGAGGTTCATGCAATTTTGTGGAAGTTGATGCTTCCAAATTCTCCTCCTCCTTTGATTGAATTAACTCCTCTATGTAAGGTTGTATTTCCTCACCATCTTCTTCTTGATTAGTTCCTGCATCAAAGGAATCACAAAAACTATTATATATCACCTGTTCACTCTTCAAATTTGTGATTACCTTAGCTTGCTCTAGTTGGCTAGGAAATTCCTCTTCTTGGTGTGCTTGGAGTTGATGTGCCAATTGCCCAACTTGAGCTTCCACTCTCTTCAATGATTCCTCCAAAGAATCAAACCTCTCATTGCTCCCTTCTTGATTTTGTGTGCTAATTTGAAGGTAAGCATTCAAATCATTTTCCACTGTGGATTTTTCAAATGGATATTGATTTTGTGTGCTAGTTTGAATGAAGGCATTCAAACTATCTTCCAAAGTGGGTTCCTTAAGGTGATTTTGATTTTGTGAGCTAGTTTGAATGAAGGCATTCAAACTATCTTCCAAGGTGGGTTCCTTAAGGTGATTTTGATTTCGTGTGCTAGTTTGAATGAAGGCATTCAAACTATCTTCTAATGTGGGTGGCTTAAGGTACTCTTGATTTGAATATTATTTTTAAGAGTAAGAATTTCTTTGGTAAGGTTGAAAAAAATTTTGAGGTGGAATTTGCTGTTGGTTTTCCCAAGAAAAATTTGGGTGGCTTCCCCAGCTTGAATTATAAGGTCTGGGATATGGGTCATTTCCACCCATTTGCTGGAAACTTTTATAGGCATTTTCTTCCTCTTGCCTCTCTTGGTATTGTCCATAACCAAATGAACACATGTTTGCGCTATGTCCTGCAATGCCACATGCTGAACATACTTCATGAGTAGGCATAGGTGTTCTTCCTCTTGCATTTAGCATCTTAAGTTAGTTCGTTAATTATGCGAATTGCCATGCCATGTTAGAGTCAGGGTTATCATCATAAACCCCTACATACCTTGAAAACTGCATATTTACAAAAGGTACTCAGCAGTTTAATGAAAACAAATAACAAAATATTCAAACAAAACAAACAAACAATTAAAAGAAAATAAACAAACAATTAAATTGTAAAGAAAAATCAAACAATCACTACTTAAATAGCCTTCCCCGGCAGCGGCGCCAAAAACTTGTTGCGCTCGAATTAAGTACTACTACAAAGCGTCACTCGCAAGTATACGAGGTAGCTGTAGCAAAGGTGATCGCCCCAAAGTCGTTTCCCCAAGAAGGTGTGGTTCGTAATAGCTTGATTGACAAGTAATTAAGTGCGGAAGTTTGCTGTGTTGGAATGGTGCGAGAATGATTCAAACCTAAGATTAAGGATTGTAGGATTGATGTGTGTGATGGGTGTACAAGATCAAATCTATTCTTGGGAAGGTGCCTAGGGTCATAGGTCGTCATAGGTCCATTCAATCAAAGCTCAATTCTCAATTATCCATTAACATAACCTTGTAATTAATTTGTTTCTTAAGGTTAATTAGTCAATTACCAATCCATTAGTTCTCACATTCATGAATTAGCAATAACCAATCATTTCACATTATCAAATTAATGAAACCCTAGAACTTATATTTCTAATTCATTCCTAGGGTGGTCGATTATATAGTTCAGATATCGGATATCACCTCTCGGTCCGTCATCCAATATTCAAAGATTAATAGGTAGCTAATCTATCAACCTAGCATTTAATATAATACAATCAACCAACAACAAGGTACATTAATGTAAATATCAAATCAAAGCATTCAACCAAATATGCTACAAGCCCTAGGCATGGGTATTTAGCTCAACATCATCAATTTATAACATTCGTTCAACTCAATATAAAATAAATACAAATTGTCCATTGCAATATCAATTCTATTAATACAACAAGAATAATAAGAAATGAATTAAAAGAGAGAATAGAAAAACCCCTTGTGAAGATGCCAAGAGTAGGATTGCTAGTCTTCCTCCTAGCTCCACTTTGATATTTGATGAAGAACTAAAGCCCTCTTTAATGGTTGATTTCCCTTTGCAATTTGGAATGGAGCTTTCTCAAGTCACCAAACCTTTGGATGGAGCTTTCTCAAGTCACTAACCCTTTAATTGATTTTGCCTTTGGAAGATGGAATGGAGCTTTCTCAGGTCACCACTCATTTCAATGAAGCTTCTTCAACCTTCAAGAGCTTGTTTAACCCAATTTATCCCAAAGAATATCAAAGAACTTGTCAATGGAAGATGGAGAAGGTGGAGAGGATGGAAATGGAGATTGAAGATGAAGGGACAAGGGAGAGTGTCACTCTCTCCCTCTCCCACGTTTTTTGCAGAAAATGTTTAAGAACAAAGAAGAACTCTCCCCCAATTTCCTCTTCCTCTCCTTTTAATTCATTCAAAATACACACCCATGCCTTCCAACTCACACCATTAAACTTTTTTCCCCACTTTTTATTTGTTTAATATTTCTTTTGGCAAGCACAAGGCCTTGTTCCCCACTTTATCCCCCACTTCATGTAGAAAAATTCAAATATTTTTTTGTGTGACATGGCCAAGCCAAGAGTGGCTTGGTCGTGTCTGTTGTTTTTCTTTGGGACACGGCCAAGCCATCTGGCCATGTCCTTCGCTGCCCTTTTTCTTTCTTTCTTTTTCTTTCTTTTGTTTTGGTCTCAAGGAGGTGACACGGCCACTGGCTTGGCCGTGTCATGTGGGTGTGTTTGCTTCTGCTTGTTTTCTTTCCTTCTTTGCTTGCTCCCTTGTCTTGTTCGCATGAGATGGGACACGACCGAGCTTGCTCTTGGCATGGCCGTGTCATGTGACACAGCCAGTGGCTTGGCCGTGTCACTGAGTGTGTCTACTTCTGCTTGCTTCTTTTCCTTCTCTTCTTTGGCTCAAGATTGGACACAGCCAAGCTTGCTCTTGGCTTGGCCGTGTCATGTGACATGGCCACAAGCTTGGCCGTGTCGCTGAGTGTGTCCACTTCTGTTTCTTCATTTTTGCTCTTTCTTTGCTTTGTTCTTTGTTTTGCACTTTGAATAAGACACGGCTAGAGGCTTGGCCATGTCTCTTGGCCGTGTCAAGCTCTGGCAACTTCAATTTTTGAGGGACACGACCAAGCCTGATTTGGCTTGGCCATGTCTTGCTTGGTTCATGCTTTTCTTGCACTGTTTTGATCTTCCAAGGGTGTTTTTGCACCTAAACCTAAAACAAACACTTTAAACACACTTTAAACAAAAATTAATCAAAACATTAACTAAAACACACATAAAATCATGCTAAAAACTAGTACAAAAATGATCTAAATAGGTGACACGGCTAAGCTCGATTTGGCTTGACCATGTCTTGCTTGATTCATGCTCTTCTTTCCTTGTTTTGATCTTCCAAGGGAGTTTTTTGCACTTTAACCACTTTTCCCTTGCAACTGCTTTGCCTTTCTTTGATTCTTTAATGATTATTGCTGGCTGTTGGCTCGTTTGATCATGAGGCTGGACCTTTTTTCACTGCCCCTTCGTTTGCTCATTCTAGCCTGCCAGATATGCCATCTCATCCGCAGGGTATTGATATGAACTACCTGGTACGTTCCTCATTTCATAATAGTTTAGGTTATATGTATGCATGATTATGTATGCTCTCACCTTTTATCTTCTTGGCTCACAGCGGATGCTCGAAGAACAAAATAAGAAACTTCAAGAAGAGTTGGCTACAAGTCGTCAGCAAGCTTCTCATTTTGAAAATTTATATCATCAATCCGAACAAAATTTCTGTGACTTTCGATTTCAAGGAATGAGGGATACCGGTGCTTCTTCATCGAGAGGCCCCCAGACTGATGACCATGAGACCCTTTCATCTGTTTCTGATGAGGACCATGACAAATCGAGACTCCAAGGCAATAGGGATTTTAGTGCTTCTTCTTCGGATGATCTCGGGATGAGTAATTTGCCCCCTCCTCCAATAGGCGACGAATTTTTCAAGTCTTTATTTGGTGACCTACCACCACCATCTGAGTCATATGTAAATATTGTAGCAATTGTAAAACATTGTACAATAATGAAAAACATACAATTTTCCTCTTTACTATAATCCTTCTTCTTCTTCTTTTTTATCGCTCTAACTTTTGCCTAGCCCGCCCATGCGGGTTTTCGGAACTAGCGAGTTGTCCTAATTTTTGCCTAAGCTGCCCTTGCGGGTTTTCAACTTAGCGGACCTCTTTTTTTTTTATTCTTTCTTCACATATTTGGCTTCACAAGCGTCTCTGTTTGCTTGATACTCTCTCCATGGATTTTTCCAGATACCTGCCACATCATCATTCTGCAAGGAAGCTACTACATCCTGCTTCTTCATATGCTGACTAGGTTGGCTGGATCCACTCACGCTCTGAAGTCAATATCCGTTGGTTGGTACCTTGGTGGAAGATTTCTCGTATCACCATGCGGACATACTTGATGTACGTTCCTCTTGCTGCTCTTCGTCAAGGTACATGCTATGATCCTCGCCGACTTGGGCATCAGTATGGAGCTGAGCCTTGTGATTCTGCCTTTGCTCCTGACCAAGACATGCCTTGCTTGACTGAAGCCTACTTGGATCGGTTAAGGCAAAGCTGGCCTGCACGTTACACTTATCGACTGTCATAGCTTTTACATTTGTTAATTCAGAAAGTGTTTTGTTAGGATGAAAAATAACTAAAGTAATAAAAGATGCTTCTTTTCCATTTATAATTTGTCATCACCTTTTGCAATTATGATTATTTATTTCATCCATATCTGGTCAAATACTTATAACAGTGCACATAGAATAAATTTAATCATTAATTTTGTTTTATTAAATTGGGGAACAACCAAACATAAAGCCAGCATACACAAGATCACTCCTATTGCCAATTAGCCCTTTCGGGTTTTCTAATTGACGATTTTCTCTTATTAGCCCTAATTGTTGCCTAGCCCGCCCTTTCGGATTTTCGGAACTAGTGGACTGCTCTAACTTTTGCCTAGGCCGCCGTTTTTGGGTTTTCAACCTAGCGAGCTCTCTCTTTTTTATTTTTCATACATAAAACTTCTTCAACCTGTCAATATTTACTGGCTCACTAAATTCATTCCCATCCATGTCCGATAACTTCACCGCACCTTTGCTCATGACTTGTTTCACGACATATGGCCCTTCCCAGCTAGGTCTGAACTTCCCTCTTGGATCAGATATATTAGGCTTACATTGCTTCAACACCAAATCCCCAACTCTGAATTTTCTGACCTTGACCCTTCTGTTATAGGCTCAAGCTATCTTCTTTTGATACAGTTGGTGATGATACAATGCCTTTAACCTTCTCTCTTCTAGTAGAGCTAATTGAGTGTATCTGCTTGCTACCCATTCTGTTTTAGGCAATTCAGCTTCCAACACTACTCTTAATGACTTGATCTCTATTTCAATTAGCAATACCGCTTCCATCCCATAAAGCAAAGAGAACGGTGTCATTCCAGTAGGTGTTCGCACACTCGTCCTATATCCCCATAAAGCAAAGGGAAGCATTTTCGATCAATCCCTGTAAGTCTTAGTCATCTTGGACAGAATTTGCTTAATTGTCTTGTTCGTGGCTTCTACTACACCGGTAGCCTTTGGTCTATAAGGAGAGGAACGATGATGATGGATTTGGTACTTGGAGAATAAATCCTTAACTGCTCCTTGAAACTGTACCCCATTGTCTGATATCACACTATACGGGACCCCATATCTGCAGATGAGATTCTTTTCGATAAACCTAGCCATTTGACTTACACCCAGCTTGTTGAAGGATTCGGCTTCGACCCATTTTGAAAAATAATCAATTGCTACTACAATGAAACGGTGACCGTTTGAGGCTGTCGGATGTATTTCTCCTATAATGTCTATACCCCAGGTGGCAAATGGCCAGGGTGAAGACATTGAATGCTGTTCTTCAGGAGGCATGTGATTCAAGTTACCATACATCTGACATTGCTGGCACTTCTTGACAAACTCAATACAGTCTCTCTCCATGGTCAACCAATAGTAACCTTGTCGAATAATCTTCTTAACTAGGGCCAAACCACTCATGTGCGGACCACAACTTCCCGCATGTATTTCAAACATGATGCGCTCCACTTCAGGCTTTATTAAACATCTCAAATGCACTCCATCAGGCCATCTTTGATATAACTCTCCATGGAAGGTGATGTATTGCAACGACCACCTCCTTATGGCTCTTCTCTCTTTCTTTGTTGCCCCCGGCGGATATTCTCTTTCCTCCAAAAATCACCTTGTTATATCATACCATGCATCATGGTCCCTATCAACTTCCATGATTGTCTCATATTCATAGCAAGGAGTTGATGAACTGGTCAATATTAGAGGCTTAAGGAATAAGCTGGCAGGATTTTCCCATACCGAAGCCAATGTGGCTAGGGCATCAGCCATCTGATTTTCTTCTCTTGGCAGGTGTATAAACCTACACTCTTTAAAATTCTTCTTCATCATGGTCAGGTAATGGTGGTATGATTTTAATTTTTCCTCTTTCAACTCCCACTCTCCATTTACTTGGGATACTACTAGCAATGAATCGCCATAAACTTCCACCTTATCCACCTTCATAATCATTAGGGTTTCCAAACCGAAAATACACGCTTCGTACTCCACCATGTTATTGGTTGCCCTAAATTTCAACTTCTTGGCTAAAGGGATAAGTTACCCTTCGGGCGATTCTAGTATAACTCCCAAACCTGCTCCTTACCTGTTTACCGCTCCATCAAAATACATTTTCCACCCTTGTACTTCAATTACTTCTAAATGTTCATCTAGAAATTCCAAGATTATCTCTTCACTTTCTGGTAATGGTTGTTGAGCCAGGAATTCTACCACCGTTCTACCCTTGATTGTTTTCCTGGTTACATATTCAATCTCAAATTCTTCCAATATTTTCAACCACCGACCATATTTCCCAATTAAAGAGGGTGTCTCCCTTAAGTACTTCATTGGATCCAACCTGGAAATTGCTTGCACACTATATGATTGAAAGTAATGCCGCAACTTCTTAGAAGACCAAACCACGGCTATACATGTCTTTTTGATGATACTATAGTTAATTTCATAAGGTAGGAGCTTTCTACTCAAATAGTAAATGGCATGCTCAATCCCCGACTCATCTGCTTGGGCTAGCATGGCTCCTATCGACTCTTCTTCTACTGCTAAGTATAGTAATAGAGGTTTTCCGGGTTTAGGTGGTTTCAAAATAGGTGGATTCAACAAATACTCTTTTATTCGGTTAAAGGCCTTTTGACATTCTTCATTCCATACGACCGGTTGATTCTTTCTAAGCAACTTGAAGATAGGCTCACAAATTGTTGTGAGTTTTGCTATAAATCTGCAAATGTATTGCAGTTTACCAATAAATCCCCGAACTTCTCTCTCTGTCTTTGGGGCTGGCATATCCCTGATTGCTTTGACTTTGTCAGGATCTATCTCAATACCATTTGGACCAATCACATGTCCCAACAATTTACCTGAGGTAACACCGAATACACACTTCTTCGGGTTTAATCTCAGCTTATACTTCAAAGCTTTATCGAAGAACAATTCTAAGTTTTGGAAGTGTTGCTCCCTTGCATCCGACTTCACCATCATATCATCAACATATACTTCAACTTCTTTGTGCATGAAATAGTGTGGTGGCCATCCTTTGGTAGGTTGCTCCGTCATTTTTTAAGCCAAACGACATCACCCTATAACAAAATATACCCCATGTAGTAGTGAAGGCAGTTTTAGCTTTATCCTCTTGGGCCATTAACACTTGATTATATCCGGAAAATCCATCTACAAATGAGTGTAGCATGCTAGAGGCTGCACTATCAATAAGAACATCTACATGAGGTAAAGGAAAATCATCCTTAGGGGAAGCCTTGTTTAAATCTCTATAGTTCACGCAAACCCTTATCGTTCCATCTTTCTTTGGCACGGGTACTATGTTAGCTAACCAATCTGGTTATTCTATCACTTCAAGGAACTTGTATTTACTTAGTGACCTCTTCTTTAACCAACTCAGCTCACTCAGGTCTTAGTCACCTAAGCTTTTGTTTGACAGACTTAATGTGAGTGTAAGTAGGAATATGATGCTCGGCTATGTCTCGATCTATCCCCGGCATATCCTCATAAGACCAAGCAAACACTTCTTCATATTTTTTGAATATTTTTTCAAATCTCTCTCTCTCATCAGGAGTAAGGTTGGATGTTATGCTAATGTTTTTAGGATTTTCAGTTGTTCCCAAATTTAATGATTGTGTGTTAACATAATTAATATTAAAGATGCTCATGTAACTGCTATTTGAATGTATGTGACCATCAGGAGAAACATCACACAAGTAAGCAAAATTAGACTTCATTGCATTCATTTTGGAAAAGAAAACATCATCATCCTCATACAAACCAGACAAATTAAAATCAAAATCAAAATCATTGTTCTCAGAATCATAAAGTAGGATGTCTTCAAACTTTTCTTCAACCAGGGCAGCAATCTCTTCCGGAGTCTTCTTGGCTTTCAGGGCAGCTTCATTCTTCTCTTTTAGATTGGATTCTTTGCTGGCTGACAGGGTGAGCTCTTTCTTCGCTTGCTCCACTAGCTCGGCAACATCTGCAAAAATTTCAAAGCCGGGGATTAACTTACCCATGAACATGATTGGCTCAGGCTTTCCTTGGAGTGGTCCCATATCTGGAGCTTTGACAAAGATCTCTTCAAGTGGTGGGAAGGTCATCTTCTCACTCTTCTTTGGCTGGACATTGTCGTCTTCATCATATCCTAACCCCTTCTTGGATGTTTGAGTTCTAAAATCTAGCAACTTTGTCAAACCGGCCTTACCCTTTCCAAGACCAGCTCCGGGAAGGTAGTTCATGTTCTTCATCATGTTCAAGACTTTGGAGTCCACTACTTCATCATTAGAAATTACAACCACTTGAAAACCATTGAGAGGCCTCTCAACCATTAGAGCATTAACAACCTCATTATCTTCAGCTTCAATGACCACTGTCTCATTTTCATTGGGGAATTTGATCTTTTGATGAAGGATGGAAGGAACTCCACCAAGAGGATGAAACCATGGTCACCCCAAGAGTAAGGCAAAGGTAATTGGTATGTCTAAAATAACAAACTCAACAATAGATTCAATTGGACCAACCTTGACAGCAGCTTTGAAAGTCCCTTCGGCATGCCTCTTAGTGTTGTCATAAGCACGAATTGTCACCTCGGTTGGGTTTAGATCTCTTATTGACATGGCTAGCTTTGGCAGTATCTTAAGTAGACAAACATTTATGGCGGACCCATCATCGACCATTACACATGGAGTCCTCTTCCCCTTGACTTCTATTTTGATAAAGAGAGGGTGGATGTGATCTATCCCCTCCTCCGGTAAGTCCGCATCTGAAAAAGAAACTGCTCCCATACTAACTTCACTCTTTTTCTTGGATCTCTTAACATTTCATTACTTCCCCAATTTTTATGAAGTTGATAAACTCCTCCGGTGTTACGGAGGTAGAAATTGGCATACTAGCTAAGTCTTTGGCCATAGTTTCTCGGTGCCTTTTAGAAGTAGCTAATAAGTCCCAAATGCTAACACTTACTTGGGTTCTTTTCAATTGCTCGAGTACATCATCATCTTCTTCTATTTCAACTTCCTTCCCCTTATTAGTTTCTATCTCCTTTAGGGGTGGCCTTGTGTAAGGCTTACCGGATCTAGTATTCATCACCTCATCTTCTTTGGGCTCGGACCAAGTCCACTCCTCCTTCTTGGATACAATATCATCATCACTGTCACTTGAATCCCAAAACCCATTGACAACACAAATTGCTACTTCTCCACCCATCATAACTTGTTCAATTTTGACAAATGCCTCTTCTTCTTTGGTTGCTTTCTCATCCACATCTTGAAAAGAAGACATGACAAAGTCCTCATGTAAACCCCCTCCAATCATGAAGGTTGCTGGTGGTGGTATCCTATTGAATTTTGGTAATGAGTTGTCTTTGGTGTTTGGCTTGTTGGGCTCGGGTAGCTTCCCATTATCAAATAGATTTTGAATCTCATGTCTCAACCTCACACATCTATCCTTGTCATGTCCTTGCATTTGGTGAAATTGACAAAATGCTTTGGTGTCAAAATTAGGTGGGAGAGGATTAGGCAAAGGATGAGGATTTAAGGGTTGTAGCAATCCCTTTCTTTGAAGCTTGTTGAGAACCCAAGACATCGATTTTCCCAATTTTGAAAATTGTCTCCTTGTCCCTTGGTTAGTAGCATTAACACCGACGGCCTTTTGCATGCTTTGGCTACTAGGTTGATAGCTCCCTTTCTCGTTCCTTTTTGTTGCAAAGTGGCTCTTCTCCCTTTCCCATTCTTCAATTTGTAAACCAGCTTGGAGAAGGTCTTTGAAATCACGGATGAGTGTATGAGACATCCTCTCATGAAGACTAGGCAACACCCCTCTCACAATCATCCTTATTTGATCGGATTCATCGGGCCTCTTCTTGAGTAAAGCGACCTTGTTTCTCCATCGCTTCACATGCAAAATTCCCATTTGGCCTTTGCCTTATGGACTCCACTTCCTTTAAAGTAACTTCTAACTCAACATTATATCCATATTGTTAGATGAAGGCTTTGTAAAGTAGATCCCAACTCTTTTGTGTTCCATCATCTATGGTATTGAACCAATTTTGGACAACAGGGTCCAATGAGAGCATAAAGTACCTTAGGGTTTGAGCCTTAGTAGCTCGGGCATATTGCATGGCAGTGATATACTGCTTCACATGAAGATGGGGATTTCCAATGCCATTGTACTTAGCAAAGGAAGGCATCTTGAACTTATAAGGGACCTCATCATCTTATTCAAATAGTTTGTCGATCTCAGACTTCTCTTCAGTTTTTGGCTTCTTCTCAAATTTTTTTTCTAAATCAGCAATCATCTTTTCAACATCGGATGTCTCGGTCTTTTCAATAGTTGCCTTCTCAATAGCCTTCGGTTCTTTCTTCTTTTCTTGAACCTCTTGGTAGTATTGAGCCCAATCATCATCATCATCAATGATCACCTTTTCATCATCAAAAACCACTTCACTAACTTTAGTCTTCCCTTTGTCCTTTGGTTTTTTAGTGATAGCAGATGCCTCGGCATGATTCTCTAAGATTGCAGTCAATTGGTTCTTCATGGTCTCAGCTAGGGCCTCTTTGATTTCTTCCATTTTGGCATTAAGGGCTTCATCTATCATCCTTTGAATTTGTTCGGGCTCCATTATTTTAGGCGAGCAAGTGATTGAGTCGTTGCTAGATACTTCATCTCCGGCGTAGGTCGGATTGTCGTAAGCTTTTGAACTTTTATAATCCAGGGCTGTGTGTAATATCCCAAAGTATACCCTAAAAGTTTTGGAGCTATTGTGGTATTTGGATTTAATGTATAGGTATATATGGAAAATATAAATACAATATAAAAGACATATACATATACATCACATATACATAGGATATAAAGTGGTGTAGGAAAGTGAGTTATATATATATATTTGTATAATTAATTAATAATAATAATAATGATAATAAGGACAAAAAGAAAAAAAAAGAGATAAAGAAAGTCAAAGGTTGGAAAAGTTGTGTGGTGGAGATTTATTATTATTATTATTATTATTATTATTGTTATTATTATTATTATTATTATTATTATTATATATATATATGAGATAAGAATAAGAAGAGGAAAAAGAAAACGTTTTCCTTCTTCTTCTTCTTCTTCCTCTTGGACGAGAGAGAGAGAGAGAGAGAGAGAGAGAGAGAGAAGCTATAGAGAGAGAGAGATGATTTTGCTTTTATTTTCACCAAAGATTTAAGGATATCAAGAGATTTGCAAGTGGATATTGAAGATTTGGCTAAGAATCCAAGTAAGTGTCTCTTTCTTTGTATTGATTTCTATGGATTGAATTAAGTTTTGAGATGATTAAGGGGTGATGTTAGTGAAAGTTATAAGTATGGATTAAATATATGGATGAGTGCAAAGTAGTTTGGATATGTTAGATTTGAACTTTAACTTAATTTTTAGAAGAAAGGAAGAGTTTGATTATGTTTGTATTCATATGGATTGGTTTAAAATGTAAAATACTTGAGTTGTCTCGGAAAACAGTTCCGGATTGGATGCCACGGCCGTGGCAAGTGAGGGCCACGACCGTGGGATTACAAACATGACTGTGTCTTCATGCATTTTGATAGAACAAAAGAGTCTTCAATGCCACGACCGTGGCCCTTGAAGGCCACGACCGTGGGAACCTAAATGTTGATGTGGACTTGTAAATTGTGATCTAAGGGCCTAGAATGAGACTAATAAGTGAATAATGACATTAGAATTGATGTATTGTATCATTTTTGGATTAGGTTTTGGAAGGAAATGATTTGCTTTAATTTAGGAAGTGAAGAACTCTTGGAAGAGGAAGTGTAAGGATTGATGTGAGTTGGCTTTGAGGTAAGTACACATTTACATGGATGCACTCTTTTATATGATTTTGAGACTTAACACATTAGTATAAATGTGTTAAGTAATATATTATATTGTTAATATAATGTGACTAATGTTATGACTTGTATAGTGTGAAAGCTATGATGGTCATTCAAAAAGGTATGTGCAATGCAATTTGTTATGTTAAATATTTAATGATGAATTGAGACCTAATGAGATGATTAAAGCATGTTTGTCTATATGAAATAGGAAATATGATGATGTGATGAATTGTATTGATGGGATGAATTGTGCTAATGTGTCTTGAGAATGATGAAATGTATTGTTATTGTGGTTGGTAATAATGGTTGAAATGACATAAATGGACATATTGCTTGAATGATAAAGTGTTATAATGTGAATTGAAATATGATAAGATGTGAAGCCATTGTGATTGACTATGATGAATCCAATGAAATGTGAAGCCATTGTGATTGGCTATGATGATTCAATTGAAAGAAATAAGGCATGTTTGCCTCTATGATGATGAGAAGTGTAAATGAAATAATAAATGAATTGTGTGGCTAATGTGTTATTCCATTTTTCAGAGTTTGTTGTTGGTGGCATGCCTAATATTAGTAACAATCTCTTGAAGTTAGGTTGGGCTTGATCCTTGAAGCCAAGTTGGGTTGAAGTTTAACATGTTTTACTCCCCTTGAAGCTTGGTTGGGTCTAGTCCTTGAAGCCTAATTGAGATGTTACAACCCTTGAAGCTAGGTTGGATTAGTTCTTGAAGCCAAGTTGGGTTGATACTTAGCATGCTTTGTTCCCCTTGAAGCTTGGTTGAACTTAAATCCTTGAAGCCTAGTTGGGTAAATGATAATGATAAATGAGATAATTAAACCAAAACATTAACTCTGAAAGTGGAATGGCATATTAGTGTTTTTAATGTGAGTTATGGAATGAAACATAATGTTATGAAATATATGATGATAATTATGGAATAAGATGTATACAATATATAAGTAAATTATTGAAAGTGATTATGGCTTGAGAAGCTATGTTGAATGATAAGCTTATGAAAATAAGTTATGATGTGTAAAATGTATATGGATGTGAAAATGGTGAATATTGTTTCATGAAGGTTTTGATAAGTTATTGAATTGTGATTTTTTTGAAATGAGGTGTATGGGTATGTATACAACAATGAGATCTATAGTTGCCTTTGTTGGAAATGTGATTCAGGACTGGTGAATTGTGAATAAAATAAGAACATGTAATGTTATGAAATATAATATGTAATATGTATATGGATATATTCATTGTGAGTATTAATAATGGAATTTGTGGTTAGTGTAATTAATATGTATATATGTATGCGATATATGAGATTAGCAGAGATATGTGAAAGGTGTAATTGAAAAGGGAAACCATGATAAGAAACTAATAGTACCTGAAGTTAATATATATATATATATGCTAGAATTTCTGTATTATACATTTATATTATTTAATTGTACTACTAAGCTCTTTAGCTTAGCGCGGTTTTGTAAATCACGCAGGTATATAGGAGGCTGATCTGGAGGCAAGTTAGTATGCCATGAGATAGGTAGGAGTACCTCGAGACCAACTAGAAGGTGATGCATATATGTCTAAGTTGATTATGTCATATTATGATAAACATGTATACATATACATAAATGAACTTTGGTAAAGATAAAGTCATTTATAATTATATAATATTATCAAATGCATAATGATTTTCCGCAGCGGAATAAATAAATATTTTATTTGCTAGGTTTTATATTACCACTCAAATAATTAAGTTTCTTAACTGCATAATGAAAAAGATTATTGTAGTTTTAAAGATAGACCGTAATATTTCTGTATCCGGTATATTTATATTATAGATAGGTGGTATGTGGTGTGCGTATATGGGATATAGGAGTGTTACACTGTGAGCCAGAGAGGATCAATGATATGAGATGCAAATGTATGCATGTATGCACAATCAACAAATAAACAAGTGTAATTAGGGCGATCCTTCCAACCTTATAACATCCACACACGAATGGCGAGTCTCTTTTTCCTAGGTATATGGTTAACAAAATACCAACACGGGGTATCTTGCTTTCGAATAATTGTCTCTGACGTTTCAACTAATAGTTATATTTTTGAAAGTGGAAATCAATCCATGATAATTCCCATTAATTAGGTTTTAATTCATTCAACCAACTAAAGTAGCTTTTTGGATTAAAACGAAATTAAGAGGTTTATTATAAATGGATTTCTCACTTGAAAAGAGTAACTAATGGTTCATACCAAAAACAAGCCCATGGCTAATTTATTTTTAGTATAAACTAGGCCCACAATTGATTTTTGGTATTTTATAATTGATCTAAATATTTTTGCAAGCTCTTTGTAAAAAATGGTTGGGTGAAAATAATTTTTTTTCTAAGCCCATTGTAAAAGATTTTAGAAAAATGGATTTTAGGCTTAGTATTTGGGCCATGGGCCAAAGAATTTATTTTTTTTTTTTAGAAAAGTCTTATGTCCAAAGACCATCTTGAAAAATTTTGAAAATAGTTTTGGTCTTTTTGGATTTTAAAGAAAAATTTATTTCGAGCTTACAATATACTTAGGTCATATTAGAAAAAGAACAAACCAAATAAGCCATGATTTAGACTAAGATAAACTAACCATAGTCAAACAACATGCATTTGGGGTAAAACCTAAGGAAAGTAACTAGGCCAATTACATGAGCTTTAGTCTTTGGGTTAAAAGGCTTAGGCTCCCATAGCAAGTACATACCAAATGGTACGAGGCTATGAGTGGTTATGCCATGCTCGATCTCCATACCTTTAGTGAAAGTATGGTATCCCTTACATAACATAACACGGGTAACACGGGCATCCTAACTCACGCACACGATGCAATCTAAAATGATGCAATGGATAATATCATTATAAGAAAGAATAGTATAATATAAAGACCAACGGAATCAAATTCTCTTATCCCCAGTGGAGTCGCCACTGTGAGCAGGGATTTTCATCCCCACTCCCCGTGGAATGGTTCTTGAGACTTCGGCACTGTTTAGGCTCGGGGCCTTAGAGAACACGGACCTAAGTTCGAAGAAAAATGGAGTCGCCACCCGGACGGGCCGGGAAAAAGAAAGGGGTGGATGACTCGATTCCTAAGGAATCCCCTCGGAAAGTTGGGTACATGTGGGGAAGGTGAGAAATGGCTCAGCACCCCCACAACTCCCGGTTCATTAGAACCGGCCTCCTTTACAGGTCTTAATATTATAAAATTCTTAAATATAATAATATTATCCATATTACACACAATAATTAAAAGAAAGCATCAATATATTAAAATCAAAGCAATGTCCAAACAAAGCAAATAAATGGACACCCATCCAAGGATGGAAACATGTCCTTACATCACATGCCTAAATAGGACACCCACCAAATGGTAGAAACATGCCTTTTACATAGGTTCTAAAATAGAAAAGCAAATTAAATTACATGATGTTTAACTAATGAGGTACTCACCAAGTGGAAACATACCTCTTACAACTTTTGGAAATCTAAATTAATTGATAAAAGTAAATAATCATTCATCATAAAAAAAATCATTCATCAAAGCTATTAATCAAAATATAAAATAAATATCCATCCATAATAAATTAAATAAATCAAGTATTGAAATTAAATAAATTAAAGCATAAGAAATAAATCAAATCATAATCAAGTATGGAATTGAATAAAGCAAATAAAAGTCCAATTATGGCTACTGTGACTTTTTATGGAATTAAAATAAATTAGGGTTTTATGTTTTAAAGGGTTGGTAAGACTCTTTAATTAACAAAATTAAGGTTTGAATGATAATATCATGAAACTAGGGTTTTAAACACTTTAAAATACTTTAATTTGTGATTTTTGGTTATTGAGTTCCTAAGCTACTATGTAAAATTTAGGTTTTTATGTTTTTATGTTTTTTAATGTTTTAAAAGGATTAGGATTCATAAAAATTAGGGTTTAAGGTTTTAAAAGGGTTAGTGTTCATTATTTTGAATTTTGGAAGTTGAATTTGGATTTGATATTTTGGAAGTAGGGTCACGGGTGGTAAATAATTTTTAGGAATTTGGAAATCAATTTGATATTTTATGGAATTTTATGAATTTAAACAAGTGAATTAAAGTTTTTATAACTAGAAAAGATGTTTTAGAAGACTTTTAGAAGGAAAAAGTACCAAGTTTAAAGTTTTGAAAGAAACAGATTTTGGTTTTGGTTTTGTTGAAGAATATGTTCAATTAGAGTTTTAAGGTTTTTAAGAAGAAAAAATAACAATTTTAAGCCTTTTGGAAGATAAACTAACGAAATAAGATTTTTTTTTGGCTTTAGAAAAACTAAATTAAAGTTCAAAGGTTTTTAATTTTTATTTCATAAATTTGCTACTGTGTAAAAAAAACAATTAAAGAAAATTAATTAACACATACCTTCTTTTGATGATTTCTCAAAAACAATTCTTCTTGGATGAACTAGCTCCAAAGACAAGCCTTTTTTTTCCTTTGAATCCTCTAAATCGTGCTGCTGCTGTTCCAGAAAAGAGTTGAATTGAATTTCTTCTTTTCCTTCTTTGATTTGGTTTCAAATTTTTTAAACTACTCTTGGATTTTTCCCTCCCCTTTTTTATTTGCCTTTAGTCCTTATTTATAATGGTTTGAGGTTGTTTATTCCTAATTAGTTAAGGTAAGTAATATTAATAAAAAAAAGAAACCAAAACCTAATTGGATTATGTTTCGAAAAATTTGCGTCGGAAAATTTACGCTGAACTGCGGCAGCGAGCGCAGAGCGGGCCCATAAGCTATTTTGCAGGCAGAAAATTTCTGCGTGCGAAATAGCTGGGCTATAGAAAATTTCTGCGCGCGAAATAGCACAGTGATTTTGCCCGCAGGACACAGGCCCGCGCGATAATTTTTTCGTCGCCAATTTTTTCGACTCCGATTTTTATTTTTATTTTTATTTGTTTATTTTTATTTTTTATTAATAAAAATTAGATACTAAAGCAAAAATTATTTAATAAAAAATATTTTGGACCAATTAGACAACAAAAATCATTTTAGACTAAATAAAACATATTGGACCGGATTGGGTCAAAAATTAAGGGTCTACAGAAGGTTTGAATCTCTAATTTATTTTTATTTTCTTACAGTAGCTTTGTTTCTTTTATTCATAAGATTAGACACACAAAACCATGATTTATAAACATGTAGTAACATTGATCTTAGTTTCAATAACATAAACACTTTTCTGTTTCTAAACACCTTCAAAACCCTAACTCGTTTCTTTTGTTTTCCAAAAAATCTTAAATCGTTCATTCTATTTCTTCTAAAACTTAAGAACCCTAACCTATTTCTTCAAAACCTTAAAACCCTAAATTGTTACTGCTATTTCCAAAACCCTAAAAAAATAATCTTTTATTTCCAAAAAACTTAAATCATTTTTCCTATTTCCAAAAGCTCTTAAATACCCTAAACTTTTTTCTTCTAATTCTTTTCCAAAATTTCCAAAGGCTTTGTTAAACATCCAAACTCTAAACTTACCTTACAGTTTCTAAAAATCACAAAAAAGCTTTATAAAACTCTAAACTATTTTCTTCAATCCTAAAACCAAACATATTTTTCGAAACACTAAAAACCCTACTTCCCTTAAAACCAAAACCATAAACCCTAGATTTCCTAAAACCCTAATCCTTAAATCCTTAAAACGTTATAAACCTAAACATTCAAATCCAATATAGTAAATCCTAAATAATAGTCCGGTAGCTAAAAATTATAAAGCTAAATGTTTTAAAATATCCTAAAACCCTAATTTCATAATGTTACCCTTAAACCCTAATTTGATTCATGAAACCCTAATTCATTCCAATTTTCCAAAACCTTTACAGTAGGTTAAACAAACACTAAAATACTAAAATTCCAAAACCCTAATATATTAATTAAAGAATTTTAAATAGAAACAGTAACCCTAATTTGTGTGTTTACTTGCTTTATTTGAGTATGTAGTCTATTATATGCTTTGGTGGTTGATTTATTTAATTTCAATGCTTGATTTATTTAATTTATCATGGATGAATGCTTACTTTCTATTTTGATTGATGTTTAATATCTTTGATGAATGATTTATTTATGATGAATGGTTATTTATTTCTATCGATTTATTTTGATTTCCAAATATTGTAAGAGGTATGTTTCCACTTTGTGGGTACCTTATTAATCAAGTTCTATGTAATTTAAATTGCTTTTTATATTTTAGACCAATGTAAAAGACATGTTTCTACCTTATGGTGGGTGTCCTATTTAGCTTAGACATGGGTGATGTAAGGATACGTTTCCATCCTCGGATGGGTGTCCATTTATTTGTTTTGCTTGGACATTGCTTTGATTTTAATATAATGATGTTTTATTTTAATTGTTGCATGTAATATGGATAATATTGTTATATTTAAGAATTTTATAATATTAAGACCTGTAAAGGAGGCCAGTTCCAATGAACCAGGCGTTGTGGGGGGTGCTGGGCCATTTCTCACCTTCCCCACACGTACCCAACTTTCCAAACCCATTAGGGAGTTGGGGATTCCTTAGGAATCAAGTCATCCACCCCTTTCTTTTTCTCGGCCCGTCCGGGCGGCGACTCCATTTTCTCCAGACTTAGGTCCATGTTCTCTAAGGCCCCGAGCCTAAACAGTGCCAAAGTCGCAAGAACCATTTCACTGGGAGTGGGGGCAAAAATCCCCGCTCACAGCTAGTATATGGAAAGGCTTGTCATTTACCTGTGGAAATTGAACATAATGCTTATTGGGCTATAAAATAGATTAACCTTGATCTAGCTAGTGCAGGTGAAAGGAGGAAATTACAGATCAATGAGCTGGATGAATGGAGATTACAAGCTTATGACAATGCAAGGATGTATAAGGAATGGACTAAGAGATGGCATGATGCTCACATTAGGGAACAGAAAGAGTTTCAAGTTGGAGATCTGGTATTATTGTACAATTCAAGGCTTTGATTTTTTCTAGGTAAGTTAAAATCAATATGGTCTGATTTGTTTATAGTCAAAAAAGTTTTTCCCTATGGGACAATCAAAATTACTCATCCAAAAAAAGGGAATTTTAAGGTTAATCGGCAAAGACTTAAACTGCATTTAGAGGGAGACTTGAATGAGTTGAAGGAGGTTTTATACCTCCAAGACTAGGGATGAACTAATCCCAAATGTCAAACTAATACGATGTTAAAGAAGTGCTGGGTGGGAGACAACCCACTATTTTATTTGTTTTTGATATTTATTTCTTTAATTTTCATGTTTCTAGTTCGTTTCATTGATTTTTAATTCTTCTATCATTGGTTAGTGGTGTGTTGATTTGAGTTCACTTGAATATGTAGAGGAAAATTTTCTTTTGAGGGGTAGCTTGATCTTGATTTAAAGATATGCCCATGTCACTGGGCGTGTCATTTACTTTCAGAGACAGTGGCTATGACACGACCCATGACATGCCGGTGTTACTGGATGTGCCATTTAAATGGAACAATAGTAGCTAAAACATGCCCATTGACACCCCTGTGTCAGTGGGCCTGTCGGTTTGTGTAACACCCCATCTTAGCCTATGTTTATAGACCAAGATGGACTGTTAACTCATGGTGGTTGTGTCTTAATATTTTACTTAGCAAATTTTAAGTGTAGATTTAAAAAAAATTTGCCATAACCTCCCCTAAAAATGGAGGTCCCAAGTGTCGCCAAAACTGATTCTTTAATTTTTGAAAAAAATTTTGTTTCACAATTCAACTCAAGCACACTCCCAATAATCCACCCTTATAACCTCAAATACAATCCTGCAAGAAGAATTCACACTTCTATACTTGCATACATAAGTGCTAAACCAAAATAAGATTTATTAGATTACTAGCAGTGTACGTGTTCTAGCTTTTCATTATTATACATTTATTTGCTAGATCATACAAGCTTATGTACATGCCATATTACTACAATCAATCATATCCAAGCTCCTACCCAAAGTAGTAGTCAAGGCCAGCTGCGCAGGACATGCTGCAATCTCGTCTCCTCGTTTAACCTACGAGTTTAGAGGGAAACTAAACTCGCTAAGCAATTGCTTAGTGGGTACTTAAATCATTGCAATAAATGAATAAAATGAAAGAATGATTTGAACATACATTTATATACTTTAAATACTTGAAAGGAATAAATACAAAACACATATGGTAAAAAGGTTTGACTGAATAATTTGAATTTAAATCATTTTTCTTGCTTTTATCATTTTCGTTGCTCTACTGGTTTAACAGAACGTCAGCGGAAAAGGAAGGGTCATGATAAACATATCTTGTCATGATCATATTTCATTATCATTCATCATAATTCTTGCACATGTGCCTATGGCCATTATCATTACATCATTGATCATGTCATTGTAATCATCGGCCTTCAGCCGGAATATCATATCATGTCATAAGCAGTACTGCAGTAATAGTATGATGCATCATACCCTTATCTCAAGGGTTCTGTCATAACCAAGTAGAGCATCAACAATTCATTAATTAATTTGATCATGATATTCAATAAGCCATGATTTTTCCATAATGCATGTATTATCAGAATAGCTTGTCATGATGCCTTTCTGATCATTTCCAATTCTCCTTCATGTCATTTGATATGATTTAACATCAATCCATAACATAATATTCCAGTTTTAACACATTTAGAAAAATGACCAAATGAATAGTAGCGCGGTGCGTAAAATCGGCAACGCAATGGCGCGCGACAACTAAATAGTAAAATCTGTTTTTACTGCTGAAAATCAGTCAACTTTGGTAACAGTTTTGACTAAGTAAACAACCTTATTTTTGGATGAATTTTTGCAGGAAAACACTTTCATAAGTTAACTAAATGCATGTAAAATTTCGTCAAAAAATTCTTTCGTTTGCCCCTTCAACGGACTGCCCAAAATGAAAGCTGCAGAATGGTGCCCAAAAGGGACCATTCGGCCCAATTTTCCAAACTTGAGGGAAATTCATTTTTTTCTTGAAAAATTGATTTTTAGAATCCTTTTGTGATACCATTAAAGGACTAAGGGTCCCTCTTCCAAAAATCAAACCAAAGGAGTGATTAAAAACTCATCAAAGTTTATGGATAGTTGAGCAAATTTAGCTAGTTTGTTTTGTTTTCATTCTTTTCACAATCAATTGATTACAAATAGTTCAAAAGCACTTTCCCACATATTTACCACACATAATAACATTATTTCAAAACCATTTCAAAAATCCCATAATGCAATATATGTGAATTAATTGAAAAGGCAATGATTTAAGTACCAAACCTTGTTTATTTGCTTTGTTCCTTGCTTGTCTTATTCTTTCTTCCCTTCTTCTTCTTTATCCCTTTGATTTCCTATAATTTTCATAACTTCCATAATAAGAACATTATAAAAACCATATGTTCAAGCCTTGATTCTTGCTATCTTAAGCTATTAATTACCATTTATTCATCACTTCTACATGTATGAATCATTTACTCTAATTTCTCTTCACTTTCTTATCTTTCCCATAATCTTCCCAACTTTTCTTTCATTGATAACTTGAAAACTATCAATCAAATGAATAAACTAAAGCTAGAATTGGAATCCTTACCTTAAAATAAAGCTTTTCCTTCCAAAAATCCACTTGAACACTTGAAAAAAATTCCTTCCCTTTTGTTGGTGGAGAGAATACGGCATGCCTCTCAAAAATGGAGAAAAAATGTGTCCTTAATTCTTTAATCATCCTTCTCTCCCTTTTTATATTTTTCCATTTTCCATTTATTTAATTAATTTCATTTTGGAGGGTTAAGATGTAACCACCACAAAAGTATCTTAACTAGGATGGTGCCATATGGAGGGTTAAGATTAATCCAACCCAAAAGTGTCTTTAAACAAGATTTTGCCATGTGTCCTCTTCTAGAAAATTACTATGCCATGTGTCCCTTTTCTAGAAAATGGGCGGAAGTGAAAAGACCAAAATACCCTTCAATGGAAGGTTTTGCCTTTTCTTCGTAACCGGGTAGTTTTACGACTCGTAAAATGTACTGTTCTCCTCCTTTCAACCTCTCGTTTCCATTTCCGACATTCATCCTTGATTTTGAACTAATTTATAAAAATACACTCATGCCCTTGACTTTTGTAAAAATTCCCTTTAGGTCCTTACGTGATTCGGGTCTCCACTTAGGTTCGTTCTTCAACATCGATCACTGCGGAGTCCTTCCGTTTACTTCGGATACCTTTACTTGTCTTGTTTTCCAGTGTATAAATTATTATCACAAGAATGACAAAAATACCCTTGGTCAAGAATCCACTGTATCTCTCAAACTATGCATTTTCGGGAAAAACTGTGGTGTTCCGTTCCGACCCAATTTTTCTCTACTTTCCATTTATGGAGTCTGTTATATGCACTATTAAGAACCTCTAGTACAACTTTTGGAAATTACAGTTACCTCCCCAAAACTTTTTGAAATTACAGTCACCTCCCCAAAACTTTTACAATTCTTTCAGTTAGGTCCTTTTTGTCCTATAAAGCTTCCTTTCACTTTGTGTTCTTTGGTGATTACTCAGGACGGCTCCTCTTACTGTACATGGACGTACTATACATATGTACAAATTGGGTCGTGACAGTTTGGTTAAATTTGAGATTCACAGTAGCAACCACACGCCCATGTCACTGGCCGTGTTGATTTATTTGAGTCACAGTAGCAATAACATGCCCACTGACACTCCCGTGTCAATAAGCATGTCGTACTAGCTTAGACGTAGTAGCTATGACATGCCCATAGACACGGCAGTGTCTGTAGGCGTGTCGATGTGAATTTAAGCAGTACCAAATTTTTAATTAAACATAATTCTCTCTCCCTCTTTGTCGATTTTCTCTCAAAATTTTCATACTTTTACACTCGAAATCACATACCCATTCATCCTAGAGTGGATTTCGACTCCCATTTGATGATTTGGAAGGGTTTTAATTGTTTTTCCTTGAATTGTGTCACATTCTTCATGCTATTCAGGTACATACGCTAACTTTCAAAATTTTATTTTGGTTCTTGCGATTTCATCACTATTTCTTGCGATTTGATTAGAGATTCTTAGAGATTTGTTGATTTTTGGATTTGTTTTATTTTGTTGTGTTGCATTTTGCAATTGTAAGGAATTTCTAGGGATTTTGAGTTTTGACCCTAGTTTTGTGGATGTGTTGTGATTTACTCATTGTGTTTTTGAGTATTCTATGGCTAGAATTAAGCTAAATATATTTGTACAATATTTATTGATTGTTTATGCATAATGAGTTGAAATTTCTTTATTTAATTGCGTTGGGCTAAGGAGATATAGAATTGGAGTGATGCATGTTATGGAGATTGATTATTGTATGGATTTAAACAATTGCCCTTGTTGAGAATTGGTTCATTGCTCTTGTTGGTTTAGTTTCATTGCTTTTATTGTTTGAATGCATTGTTATTATTGGTTTAATTGTGTTGATTTATTGTGTTGCTATTCCTGGATTATTTGGTGAGCGCTACTATTAGAATGTCGGTGTTCCTGTAATCCTATCCAATGTCGGTGTTTTGGTATTATTTTTTGTTTTTGAGGCTGTTCTTGTTTATTTTATAGATAATGGGTCCTCGCAAATAAGTGTCGTCCAAATTACCAACCAAACGGGCTAGAGGTGAAGGCAGCTCAATCTGACCCATTCTCAAAATTTATGGCCGGCCACAAGTGCCTTCGATTTTTGACTTCGAAGGAATGAAAATGGTTTGAACTATTAGGAAACAAGGATTGGTCACCACCTAGGTTTTGGATTGGGGTGCCATGGAATAAGCCAACATAGCGACTGAGATCCGAGATTTGATAAACCAATTGGGATAGGAATAACTCTTCTCCATCAATAAGCCTTCATACATAGAGTTAATCCTGGAGTTCTTCTGCACTTTTCAGTTCGATAAAAACAAGATCTCCATTATCGAGCTGATGATGAAGTTCCGGTTGGGAGGTCAGTGATTCCACATGAGTATCAACAAACTTGGCATGCATTTGTGTTTGTTTACTGCGGAGGAGGTGCAAACTGTAGAGTGTCTTAACTCTGAGGTAGACTTTATGGAGTACGATGTCATTCCTCCCAGGGTTTGGAGCATGTTTGCACCAAATGCAACCAAGTATTAGCCGAAGCTATCTAAGGCATCAAATTTTGAGTAATTTCCTTGCCAAGTGGTACATAATTTGTTGGTTCACACCATTGCGGCTTGACTTAGAAGTACGGGGGTTATTGGCTTGAGGGAGTTGTTCTTCTTGAATTGCATGGTCCAGAAGATATGATGCAACGTAGCTCATGCTATCATGAACTTTTTATACGAGTAGTCTAAGAAAAGGGCACCAAGTAACTTTCAAGGGTTGTAACATCTCAATTAGGCTTCAAGGACTTAGCCAACCTAACTTCAAGAGATTGTTACTCATTTTAGGCATGCCACCAACAACAAACTCTGAAAATGGAATAACACATTAGTTACACAATTCATTTATTACTTTCATTCTCAATTCTCATCATCAATTAGGCAAACATGCCTTATGTCTTTCAATTGAATCATCATAGCCAATCACAATGGCTTCACATCACATTTGAATTATCATTATACACATATACAACATCAATTACATTAGCTAAACAAACCGATCATTAGTTTTACATCTCTTTATGTCTCAATTCAAATTATACACTTCATTATTCAAGCATAAATCATCAATTTCATTGCACATGTATCTTAAATTCATCATCATATAAACAACATATCACTCTATAACATTTCAATCATTATTATCAACCATGATGATCTCACATTTCATCATTTCTCAAAACACATTGACAACATTCATTATTAAGACATTTATTATAATAAATTGCATTGCACATACCTTTTTGGATGATCCTCATCTCTTCCTCACTATACAAGTCATAATATTAGTCACATTGTTCATATAACATACTACCATTCACAATGCATATAGCCTAACATTGTTCATATAACATACTACCATTCACAATGCATATAGCCTAACATTGTTCATATAACATACTACCATTCACAATGCATATAGCCTAACATTGTTCATATGTTTCATCAATCTCATCAAATGTGTGTTATAATCTCAATATCATATGAATGTATGTTCCACATATATTTATTTAGATCATTCTTTATTTTCAAAGTGTTTAGAGTGTTTATGTTTAGGTTTAGGAACAACAAAACCTTTGAAGAATCAAAACAAAGTGAGAAAAGTCAAGAACCATCACAGTAACAAACACCTTCATGGGACACGGCCAAGCTTGTGGCCGTGTCTCTCAAAACCAATTGGCAGTAGCAAACACATGCATAAGACACGGCCGTGTCCCTCCAAAATCCATCCAACACAGCCAAACTTCCCTCAACTTGGCCGTGTCTCCCAAAATTAATAGGTCTTGGCCGTGTTCCATTCTTATTTTGGCCGTGTCTCTCATATTCAAAACCCTAAACATAACCAACACTTCTTTGATTGAATTAAGAACAACTTATACACAACACAATCTCATTCAAATGGGTGTAATTCATGTTATTAACACATATTCATCTAAATATTCAAATTAACACTAGATCAACCATACATTCAAACATTTACCACATCAAACCCTAAATACCAACATCAATCTTCTTCTTTCTATAACAACATCCATTTAACTTACCATTTTCAAACAAAACCAACACCAATTTAACCTTTTTAACTCACAATCAATTTCCATACTTTTAAACACATCTCAAACATTCTAAATCATGATATTAACAAATCACAAAACACATCTTCAAAATACCAAAGGAAAACAAGAGAGTACTTACCTTAGATGAAGAAATTTCACAAATCTCCAACCAAAACCTTTGATTCTTCCTTCAATTTGATTCTAGTATCAAGAACACCTCTTGTTCTCTCTTTTGTTTAAGATGGCCGGCCAACCATGGAGAAGAGAAGAAAAAGAAATGAAGAAAAGACAAATCATCATCTCTTTAAATCTCCACCATGCATTTCACAAAGAGAATTACCTAAATGCCCTCTTCAACATAATTAAACCTCCTTTCATTTAACATGCCCTTAATAGTAATTTCACTTAGCACAAGATAAAATATCCTCTTACCTTGACTCCCCATTTGACCAAATTATATGTTATATATATTACAATTACACTACATATACATTCTCTTAACACACTCATTTCCTTTACAAATACATGTATACATTTAATTCAAATCAAAACAACAGTTGTATCCAACTTCTAGGGCACACATTGGGATATTACAATTCTCTCCCCCTTAAATAATTTCGTCCTCGAAATTATCAGTACCCTAACAATTCATTCTTAACAAAATACTATCTTAACTTCCATATGAAGTTAATTATATGCTTAAGTTATTATATCATCAAATAATATAGCTTCAACTCTCCCCTTTAAAATCAACCATCTTCTTTAAATTCCATAACTCATCATTATATATGTTTATATATCTCATTACTTCCTTAATCAACATTCAAAAGATCTCATTATATTTCTTATTAATATCTTTATACCAGAATCAAACCATTTTATAGTACACTTATACCTCCTCCAATCTTTATTTTCACTATATTATATTCATTCACCTCTTTGTAATTACTCTCTTAACTTTACCCTTAAAAAAAATCATTGGTTTATACCTTAGCATTAATTATTCCGTCATTACCATCACTGTCTAAATAGATATTGATCACACTTCATTAGATAACAAGATCCTTATCTTTCACAATTGGAGTTACTTCTTTAGTATGTTCTTCACTTAACTTACATATTAATACATTACCATTCAACTTATTTTATAAATAACCAATCCTTTCCCTTTTTATCAAGATTTATAACTACTATAACTCCATTCATTCATGTCCATTCACACTTTAACATTTTACATCATATACATCCTTATGTAACTAATTACACTTTTGGTACAACTACACATATTAAATCTTAATAATGATTCATAATCTTAGCTAAATCTAGATCAATTGATTTATCTATCATAATATATTCACATTCCAATCAACAATTAATTCATTCAAATTCATCATGAAAGTTCCCAATATTCATATATGTAAATATATAACCTAATTCCATTAGGGCAAACTTATATACAATTCCTGATCTCTTCCGATCCATATTCAATCAAATTATCATGATAACAATTCATTTCAAATTATCTTAATATAATTCTCACCAATTCTCATAATAATTTTATACCATATTTACTATCAATAGTTCTTTCATTTAAACCTCAAGTCCATTCATTTATTCATTATATACCATAAACATATTTAGCATAACTTTCAGTCATATTACCCATAGCTCAACAAATCTCTATAATTTCCTTTTTCTCTCTTTAACTTCATAATTATAACCAAATTCTTAACATAAAATGATAAGGTACAACTTTATCCATCATAACTTTTAACTATACTTCTCAATATAATTTCAATCTTACCAAATCTGCATTACAATCATTTGATCTAAAATCCAAATCCATGGATAACCAATTAATCGATCAAATATACTGAACAAAACACATGGCTTTAAGAGATTAATATTCAAGCCTGAAACTTTTAAATCAATACTGTTCTTATATAATTTTATTCTTACTTTTTACAAACACAAAACTAAGGTGTACCTCAGGAATGATATATTCCTTTCTTTACATTTTTGCTAGATCAGAAGTTAACACATTCCAACCTCGTTTCAAACCAATTTGCACTCGATTAAGTTGATCTGATACCAAAATAATTTATCTACATAGAATTTTCCATATCTGAATACTTTGGAATTTTAAATATTATATAATCATCAAGTTCAATACTCACTATAACAATTTCCACTGTCCAATATTACTCAAATCCATGCTATACTCACTTCCATCACATAATCCATCTAACTCTTCACAGTTCCAGACCTAATCTCTCTTAGATCCACTAATATATACAACATCATTTTCATATCACTAATTCCATAATAATACCACATACATCTTCATAGATCACTTTCATAATATAATTCACACATTTGTGTATATATCACAATTTCATTTATATTGAAAACTCAATTCACATATCATATACATGTATATATATATAATTAGATGCTCTTATTTATTTATTTATTTATTTTATTATTATTATTATTATTATTTTTATACATTCAATACATATTTTCCTTTATAACTGTAACAACCGTCCCAGTCCACCTGCTGAGCCATTCTTATCCGGAGAAACCCTCAGGGTCTCTGGGCTGGGCTGTTACAACACTAAACTTCTCTCACGGGCCTTCCAACAGGATGCACTTATTTGACTTACACCCAAGACATATGAGTGCAAGTCGCCTCCCTGGATCGAATCCCTGACTTCCCACTAAGAGAGCCAGTGAGCGCAATACAGTATCGATTCTTCCAGTATGATGCAAAGTATTTATTCACACAACACAGATATATGTATATATATTCTGACTATAATAGCACTTTACATCCATCTTAGCCACATTCCCAATGTAACATCTCTTTCATTTTCATCTTTAAAAGCATTTAATATATTTCCATATCCATTTTTACCCTTTTCAATATAGTGACTTAAAATAGCTCATCTTTATTTGTTTATCCACTTCCCTTTTTACTTCAAAACAATTTCTCATACTATCACATTACTCAATTCATAATACTTTCATATGCAATATTAGTCATTTCATCTAACTCATGTATTGCATATACACTAAACCATCAACATCCAAATGATCTTTATCAATTTCCACTAAAATTTTAACTTTTCAACTTACTACTTCACTTAAACTTCAATTTATCAAACTCATCTTTTCTTAATATCCATTTTAAAAACATCCTATATATATATATCACAAAGCAATATCAACACATATAATTTCCATATTTATCAAGCTCATTTCAAAAAAAATCTCAAATATCACATATTAGCACCATTACCATGAGCTTTCACAATATCCAAACATCTCACATTTCTAACACGGAATTCACAATGTTCACATTAAAATAACAATACCAATGTATATTTTTACTTAATCAATATCATCTCTTTTTTTTCCTTTAATCAAAATCTTAACTTTACATATACATACCCCACATTTTAAATAATCACACTTTGTCTATACTAACCAACTCTTTCAATATTCCACCATATTTTTCTCATTTTAGTAACATATCTTCCAATATTAACAATTCAACTATATTTCCTCTATCTAACAAACCCAACATAAATTCTATTATAAAGAGATTCAAAGTATAAAGGAAAAAGTACATACTTTTATTTCGATTTGATTTCAACTCAATTTCAATTTATTCTCCTTTTCATTTCTTTATACTTCAACACATTTAACAATTCACTTTACTTTTATGTAAAACATCATTCACACACTAGTATCCATCTCATATAACACAAATATTTTACAATTCATATAATGCCACATCCGAGACCAACCTAGGTGTTAATGCATAAACATGTATTACCAATTTCATTTCAAAACTTTTCCTTTTTACTTCTATTTAAACTTTTCAAAGTTTTTTTCTTTTTAATTTCACTTAGGCCAAGAATCTCGAACCTAAGCTCTGATACCAAAATAATTGTAACACCCCGATACCCTATATAAGTACTATACATATACTTAGTATACATACAGTAAGTATATACAGTATAAGGATGTCACTTTTCGTTATCTTTTAAAAACCTGTAACAGAGTTCAAACCATAATACGTTAATTTAAATAACATTTACAAAATCATTATCTTTATCAAAACTCCATTTATACATATAAATATTCTCTTACCAGAAATACATCATAATTAAAAGTTATACATGTATGCATTACCCTCTAGTTGGTCTCGACAAACTCTTACTCTTCTCGTGGCATAACGAAAGACTTCATATCCTTCACCAAGCTACCTGCGCGATTACACATCCGCGCTAAGCCTGAGAGCTTAGTAGTACAAATATAACATATAAACATACATTATAGAAATACTAATATATAATGATATATCAATTCCATGTGTCATTAGTTTCTCATCATGTTTTCCTTTTAAATTGCACCTTTCATATATTTTAACTAATTTCATGTATTATATACATATCATTTTTACCAACCACAATTCATCACTAACAATCACCATCAACATAGTTAAACCCACATTACATATCATATCATTATCACTAATCATCAATCCAACATTAATACTCACAATCAATATTTCAATATACATATTACATAACATTTCATGTCATTTATTTATTCACAATTCATCAATCATGAATCACAATTCCATCCAAATCCACCATAGATTTCATTACTCGTTTATTACAACATTTACATATATCATATTGACAACAACGACAGACTCGGGCCCAAACGACACTAATATGCCATTCAATTTTCAGAGTAATGCTTTGGTTCATTCATCACATTTATCATTATCATAGACCCAACTAGGCTTCAAGGATTAGGTTCAACCAAGCTTCAAGGGGAGCAAAGCATGCTAAGCATCAACCCAACTTGGCTTCAAGAACCAATCCAACCTAGCTTCAAGGGTTGTAACATCTCAATTAGGCTTCAAGGACTTAGCCAACCTAACTTCAAGAGATTGTTACTCATTTTAGGCATGCCACCAACAACAAACTCTGAAAATGGAATAACACATTAGTTACACAATTCATTTATTACTTTCATTCTCAATTATCATCATCAATTAGGCAAACATGCCTTATGTCTTTCAATTGAATCATCATAGCCAATCACAATGGCTTCACATCACATTTGAATTATCATTATACACATATACAACATCAATTACATTAGCTAAACAAACCGATCATTAGTTTTACATCTCTTTATGTCTCAATTCACATTATACACTTCATTATTCAAGCATACATCATCAATTTCATTGCACATGTATCTTAAATTCATCATCATATAAACAACATATCACTCTATAACATTTCAATCATTATTATCAACCATGATGATCTCACATTTCATCATTTCTCAAAACACATTGACAACATTCATTATTAAGACATTTATTATAATAAATTGCATTGCACATACCTTTTTGGATGATCCTCATCTCTTCCTCACTATACAAGTCATAATATTAGTCACATTGTTCATATAACATACTACCATTCACAATGCATATAGCCTAACATTGTTCATATAACATACTACCATTCACAATGCATATAGCCTAACATTGTTCATATGTTTCATCAATCTCATCAAATGTGTGTTATAATCTCAATATCATATGAATGTATGTTCCACATATATTTATTTAGATCATTCTTTATTTTCAAAGTGTTTAGAGTGTTTATGTTTAGGTTTAGGAACAACAAAACCTTTGAAGAATCAAAACAAAGTGAGAAAAGTCAAGAACCATCACAGTAACAAACACCTTCATGGGACACGGCCAAGCTTGTGGCCGTGTCTCTCAAAACCAATTGGCAGTAGCAAACACATGCATAAGACACGGCCGTGTCCCTCCAAAATCCATCCAACACGGCCAAACTTCCCTCAACTTGGCCGTGTCTCCCAAAATTAATAGGTCTTGGCCGTGTTCCATTCTTATTTTGGCCGTGTCTCTCATATTCAAAACCCTAAACATAACCAACACTTCTTTGATTGAATTAAGAACAACTTATACACAACACAATCTCATTCAAATGGGTGTAATTCATGTTATTAACACATATTCATCTAAATATTCAAATTAACACTAGATCAACCATACATTCAAACATTTACCACATCAAACCCTAAAAACCAACATCAATCTTCTTCTTTCTATAACAACATCCATTTAACTTACCATTTTCAAACAAAACCAACACCAATTTAACCTTTTTAACTCACAATCAATTTCCATACTTTTAAACACATCTCAAACATTCTAAATCATGATATTAACAAATCACAAAACACATCTTCAAAATACCAAAGGAAAACAAGAGAGTACTTACCTTAGATGAAGAAATTTCACAAATCTCCAACCAAAACCTTTGATTCTTTCTTCAATTTGATTCTAGTATCAAGAACACCTCTTGTTCTCTCTTTTGTTTAAGATGGCCGGCCAACCATGGAGAAGAGAAGAAAAAGAAATGAAGAAAAGACAAATCATCATCTCTTTAAATCTCCACCATGCATTTCATAAAGAGAATTACCTAAATGCCCTCTTCAACATAATTAAACCTCCTTTCATTTAACATGCCCTTAATAGTAATTTCACTTAGCACAAGATAAAATATCCTCTTACCTTGACTCCCCATTTGACCAACTTATATGTTATATATATTACAATATACACTACATATACATTCTCTTAACACACTCATTTCCTTTACAAATACATGTATACATTTAATTCAAATCAAAACAACAGTTGTGTCCAACTTCTAGGGCACACATTAGGATATTACAATTGTGCTGCCGAAAAAAATTGCCGCAGGAAAAAATGTGCTGGCGAAAAAAATCTGCCGCAGGAAACTACGGCAGTGGGCGAGGCAGTGGGCCTGCGGGCGAAATGCCCACGGTCCCGCGCGATATTTTTTTGTCGCCGATTTTTCCGACTTCGATTTTTATTTTTATTTTTTGACTTTTATTTGTTTATTTTTATTTGTTTATTAATAAAAATTAGATAGTAAAGCAAAAATTATTTAACAAAAATTATTTTGAACCAATTAGACAACAAAAATCATTTTGGACTTAATAAAACATATTGGACCGGACTAGGTCAAAAATTAAGGGTCTACACACTCCCAGTAGCATGGCCATGTCTTTGGGTGTGTCATTGATTCTGTTTTCAATTTGGGTGAGACGAGCAGTGACATACCCAAGTCACTGAGCGTGTCCCAGCTTCTGTGTTGGAGTAGTATTGACACGTCCAGTGACACGCCCATGTCACTGAGCGTGTCATAATTTCTGTGTTGGGGAGAATTGACACATTCAGTAACACGCCCATGCCATTGAGTGTGTCAAAGCTTATGTATTGTGGATTTAGGGCATGATCAGGGACACGCCCGTGTTGTTGGGCATGTCAAGTGTAGAGTTTACCCTAGATAGTTCTTATTATTATTTTCTTATGTATAATCACCTTTGGATTAGGTTTTGAAGAGATTTGAGTTACCCAAGCCAAGGTTTGAGGGATATCTTAGAAGAGGAAGTTGATAGAGTGGTGTTGTTGCTTTTAGAGTTTAGTACCAACCTTACATGATTGCATACATTTACATGACTTTGGGACTTAACACATTTGGTTGGAAAATGTGTTAGGTTACCTATTATATTGTTGATATATGATAATGGTGCAATGATTTGTATTATGTGAACAATGTAATTTGTGATGTGCACTCTAATGATGAAATGTGAAGCCATTGTTGATGGCTATAATGATATAAATGAAATATTTGGGGCATTGTGCCCAGATGATCATGAGAAAATGAGAATGGATTTGATAATGAAATAATGAAAGATATGTGTGCCTAGTATGTTATTCAATTTTTAGAGTTTTGTTGTTGGTGGCATGCCTAAAAGTAACACTCCCTTGAAGCTGGGTTGGGCTTGGTCCTTGAAGCCAAGCTGTAACACCTCTATACCCCATATACGTACACTACGTACAACCATATTTGTAATATACGTATACCGGATACAGGAATGTTACGGTCTATTTTAAACTAAACCAATCTTTTACATTATACAATATAAGAAACTTAAAACATTTAAGTTGTATTATAAAACATAATAGGTAAAACATTTATTTATTAAACAGTGGAAAATGTAGTGGTATATATGTACATAAACATCAATATTTACAAAATATATAGAGTTTATACATGCTTGGCAGTTCATCTCTGATCTTTAAGTCCACAATCAACACTTCACAAGTCTAGACTCAACTCGGTCTAGCTGAACTCTCCGGTTCTACCTTGTCACCTACGCGATGAACCACAATCGCGCTAAGCCAACGGCTTAGTGGTACAAAACATGATAACAATATGCTTTAATGTAATGTAAATGTCATACTTTCAAATATTATAAACAATTCACAAGAACATCATATTCCATAACATTACATTTCATTATATTATTCAATTGTTTCATCATTCATGATTCACATTTAAGCAAAGACAAGCATGGGCCTAAAAGAACCTAATATGCTATTCAAAGTTCAGAGTTACTGCTTTGGTCCATAATCACATTCATCAAGCTCGTAGGCAATATATATCCATGGATAATGTAACAGACCCAGTTTTTTGGACCTCAACCTAGCTAGACCCTAGGGCCCCAGTATCTTGGTCCTCAACCCGGCTAGACTGTTACAGTTTTTTTTAGGCTTACCACCCGGTCTTTTCACCCTAAAAACATCATATTTCACATTTTTCAGCTGGGCTCGGCTTACGACCCTGTCTTTTCACCTGCCCAGTGATTCATAGGCATGTCGCCAAACCCAGAACTCTGAAAACTGAATAACATACTAGGCACACAATTAATTCTTTTATTTCATTATCAATCTCTTTCACAATTCATTTTTCATTTCATTTCTCATAATCAAACTAGGCTCATTGCCTTAGTATATCATCTTTTCTCATTTTTCTCATTCTTCTATTTTATCTCAATATCGATTATTTCATTATGTCTTCATATATCTCATCATGTTATTCCACATTCCCTTTCATATACAATACATTACTCAATTGCATTGATACATCAACATAATTCACATTATGCATATCACAACATATAACTCATTCATCAACAATGTATCAAATAACTTAACACATTTCTCAACTAAATGTGTTAAGTCCCAAAGTCACATAAATGTATGCAATCACTCAAAATTTGTACTTACCTCAAGAGCAACTCACACTAATCTAACCACTCCTCTTCCAAGATAAATCTCAACACTTGAACTAGGGCAACTCAATCTCTTCAAAGCCTAATCCAAAAGTGATCATACACACTCACTTAGAGATACACATGAGATAATATAGATAAGAACCAACTAGGGCAAACTCTACACATGACACGCTCAACAACACGGGCGTGTCCCTGACCATGCCCTAAACTCACAACACAGAAGCTTTGACAAGCTCACTGACATGGGCGTGTCATTGGCCGTATCAATTCTCTCCCAACACAGTGGCTATGACATGCTCAATGACATGGGCATGTCACTGGTCGTGTCAACCCACCAACATTACAGTAGCTATGACACGCTCAGTGGCATGGGCGTGTCACTGGACGTGTCAATACTACTCCAACACAGAAGCTGTGACACACTCAGTGACATGGGCGTGTCACTGGTCTTGTTACCCATCCAAAAAAATAGAACCATTGACACGCCCAAAGACTTGGCTGTGCACATGGGCGTGTCAGGCCAAAAATCTTGATTCCGGCAACAACACCACATCCAACAAACCTCTTTCTTTTACCATCTTCCACTCCAAAAAAATTACCCAAAACCATCCATAACCATACTAAACTTGCATAACATAAAAACAACTCTATTTCATGCATCAAACACCAATCACAATCATCATCACAACTCAACACATACACAATACACAACACTTGTTTTTCATCACCAAACTTAACTCTTTCTCTTCAAACCAATCCCAAAATCAACACCAATAAGACCAAACACTCTCAATTACACCAAAATCAAATATTCACATACCATCAACAATCAAACACCAAACTCAAAACACAAACTTAAAAGAAAACCAAGGAATCAAGTGGAAAACTTACCAAAAGTGATGAAAACCCTTAGAATTCCAACTTGATCACTTGAAACACCTTCAAATCTTGAGTTAGGAAATCACAAAACCCTCTCTTCCTTGGTTGATAATGGTGGCCGGCTCTTGAAGAAATAAAGAAGAAGATAATGGAAAAGTCAAACAACTCTCAACTCTTAAACCACACAATTCTCCAATTAATCTCCACCAAGCAATTATAATAATATAATATTCATAAATATCATCTTCCACTTATATTTCCATTTTAAAAATAATTAATAAATCTCCTTTTGACCTTAATTAAATTTTGACTTGTATATGTTGTATATATCTCTATATATACAACATATACACACTCCTCTAACCTTTCTTGTCTTCCCACTTAAACATACATACAATTATAACATTTAATCCAAAAACAACAATAAGTATTCCAAAAATTTTAGTGTATAGTTTTGGATATTACAAAGAGATTTGAGGAGGGGTTGAGACCCTCTATTATGTGTATTGTTGCTGGTTCTCGGTATCAAGATTTTTCTCAGTTGGTTGCAGCTGCTAGAAGTGTTGAGAGAGCACAGGGTATTGCAGCAGCTGCTACTTAAGGGGAGACTAGAGCTAAGAGACCCCAGTTTGAGGTAGGGTCTTTATCTATTAAGAGAGGCAGAGGAAGCTATTTTCAGAACTATAAAAAAACACGCTATCTGCAACGGACAGAATCCGTCGCAAATCAAGTCTTGCGATCGATTTGTGATGGATACGATCCGTTAATAAAAAAGGCATCGCAATTTTCAATTTTGCGACAGGCCGTCGTAGTTTGCGACGGATTTGCAACCACTCGACGGTTGCAAATCTCGCGCTTAAATTTTCGGGGGTAAAGGGCAGCCGTCGCAGATTCCTTCCCAGATTTTCGTCACAAATTCGTTGCAAATTCTGTCGTAGATTCCGTCATAGATTTCAAATATCCGTCGCAGATTCGTAGCAAATCCGTAGTAATTTAATATTGATTTTTATTGGAATTATTTGTATTATCAATTAATTTTATGAGAACTTTATAAATACATTTGGAACATTTAAACACAATCTAAAAAAACACTAATTACATTGATAAAAATAATTCTTTTATTAATCTTCAATAGAATAAAATATTTTACAATTTAACTATACAAGTGTTAAAAACACTACTATAAATAATCTATCCTGAAAATAACAATATAGATCTTCAATTATCATTTTCCATTGAATCATGACTTGCATCATCATTATTAACCTGCAAATAATATTAAAAAGAGTAAATGAAAAGAATAATATGATACACGTTAACAAAATAATATTAACCGTGGTGTGTAGGCTTTTTCATTCAACTCTTGTAGCTGCTCAGGAATTTTGTATATACACAAGCTGTTTGTCGTCGGGTGCAGGTTTTCCAGCTCTCTTTGCATTGACTTTGCTAATTCATTCACATCAACTATTGTCTGAACCGCTGGCACCGTTGCCTGCAACCAGAAGAAATAGAAATTTTATTTTATTAGAACATATCAATAATTTTGCTTATGCTTCTCATTACATACGAATATGATAAATAAAAAGTATATCGTGAAATGCTAAATCATATGGATACATAGTACGTTAATATCTACAATAAATATAAAATGGTACCTGATACAGTGTATTTTTTTATCATTTGCGAACAAAAAAATTAATTAACTAAAAATTTGTTTATAATACCTCCATACAGGGGATGTTCCCATCTGGGGGAACTGTTTGGGTGCTATATGACAAGATACTCTATACGTCAGATAAAGAATTATACATAGTTTATTTTATAGCATTTAAGTAAATTGGTAGTTAATACTCTATTTATCACTTTTCCAATTCATGATAAATAAACTAAATTCAAAATTATTGAATATATTTGTAACAGTACAAGAAATTTCAGCAAAAGAAGCACAATGCCAATCAACCAATATTAAATACATTTGTAACTATAATATACAATATAAAAGGGAGTTAAACATACCCTTGCAATACCCACGGAAATATAGCACTGGCACTCTATATGATTCACTGTAGACTACATGATAATCATAGTAATGCGGTTCATTATGATCGCCATGTACCTTGCAACAAAGAAAAAATAGATCAGTTGTCCCCATAAGGAAATGATAATGAATAAGCAAGAAATTAAAATATATGACTTCAAATTGCATGACTGAAATATGTTTAGCTGCATAAGCTAAAATGCTTCAAGACAAAGAAAGTCTATATTACATTCAGCTGCAAACGGGCAACAAAAGAATCAATTGATCCCTTGAGGAAAATGAGGATAAAGAAGCAATAAATTGAAATGGATGACTTCTAGTTGAATGTGTCACTTCCAGTTGAATGATTAAAACATGTATCCAGCCGCATAAGCTAAAGATAAAAAGGCTTCAAGATAAAGAAAGTAAGAAACCCAGAAATTGGATGGATAAATCACAGACTATCAATGTAGCATCATCAAGTGGCTCTTCTTCCTCAGGGAAACCGGTCTCTTCTACACCAGTAGCACTTGCTTCATTGCCCTATGCAAAACATTTAATGATAATTGTGGTGCTAAACTATCAAAAACTTATTAATTCATTATAACATCAAAGATCTGACCACACTCAATCCTAGAAAAGGTACGTTCTCCATTGACAGGAATCCCTCAGACTGGCAAGAAGAGAGGAAAAAGCAATTAAACCATGAGAAAGGCTATATAACATGACAGTTGCAATAGCCTCACTTGAGAAACCATATGAGGTTGTTTTTGGCTGTCAATCCATAACCAAGGAGGGATAGTACGGTCAATCCTTCTCCATTTCTCTGCAAAAGCATGAGCAACAACAGGAAAATCATTTTGTGAGAGGGTTCCATCCCAAGATGAAACATTCATGATTGCCGTCCTTAGAAATCTGTCACGGCTAAGATCATAGAAGCAATACCTTAACATTCAAAGATCCAACATGAATCAAATCAAACCTAGGGTTTATCTTATCAAAATCCCTAAGAACTTTGTACTCTACATAATTTTTAAGAGAAATAATAACAAATTCAATCGATTTGTAACCAATTAGAAATTCTTAAATAAAAAAAAATGAAATCGAAGGAGAAAAAAATCAAAATTCGTACGGACCTGTAGAAGCAAGAATGAACTCTCCCCACTTCAGGCGAAGAAAATACAAGCTGATTATGTTATTTATATACACTAAATTCAAAAGACAGAAACATCCTTCATCCTAATACATTTAAGAGCAGCTGGTAGCCGGTCTATCTTGATGGATTATAAATAGAAGAAATAGAAATTTTATTTTATTAGAACATATCAATAATTTTGCTTATGCTTCTCATCACATATGAATATGATAAATAAAAAGTATATCGTGAACTGCTAAATCATATGGATACATAGTACGTTAATATCTACAATAAATATAAAATGGTACCTGATACAGTATATTTTTTTATCATTTGCGAACAAAAAAATAAATTAACCAAAAAATTGTTTATAATACCTCCATACAGGGGATGTTCCCATTTGGGGGAACTGTTTGGATGCTACATGACAAGATACTCTATACGTCAGATAAAGAATTATACATAGTTTATTTTATAGCATTATGACAAGATAATCTATACGTCAGATAAAGAATTATACATAGTTTATTTTATTGCATTTAAGTATTACTTTCTACATATTTTACAATTAAAATATACAATTAATTGAATATAATAAGAATAGAATAATTCAACTTAAGACTTTTGCTTCTGAAGATTAAGAATAAGATAACTTTAACACAAAGAAAGTACTTCTATTACAATATCCCAATTAGATTAGACAAAAATCATCTCATGTTTTTTAAAACATACTTAACAAATTACAATCACTAATATTAGAATGAATAAACATAAATTTTATATCATTTAATTAACAAATTACTTATTTTATGACGATCTTTTTTTAGCTCAATTTTCAATTTTGATGTTCATGCAATTAATTATAACGGTGAAAGTGAAAAACATTAATTTGGATGTATTGAAAAATACATTGATTTGCTTCAGATGGTTCTTTATTTATTTATTTAAATATATTTCATTTTATTTTTACCTAAAAAATTTTAGCTTAAAAAAATAAATCTAACGAGTTTAATTTATAAAAAAAATGCAGTGGATGTAGTTGAGTCAAGATAAGAATGTCATTTCCTCTCCGTAGTCTTTTTTTTATCATCCGAGGCATTTTAAGTGTGCAAATTGAGAAGAGAACTTTTCTAACCTCAAATTTCAAACCTCACGATAATAGCTCTCCAAGGCGAAAAGAACCTCAAAAGGAATAGAGGTCGCTGGCGGAAGATTGAATGAAAATAAAGATGAAAGAGAGACGCAGAGAAGAGAGGAGAGAACCAGAGGCTTCAAAATTTAAAGAAGAGTGAGAGAAGGTTAGGTTTAGGTTATTTTGTAGGAGCAAGCATTAGAGAAGTTCACACGTGAACCTATAACATACGCAGATCTGCGACCAATTTTACATAGCAATTTGCGACCAACCAGGATAGAATTTAGATTCCGCCAATTTTGGGCTCCTTCTAAAAATTCCCTTTCAGTTTTACGATGAAAATTTACGACGGCTATTTTCTGTCGCAAATTTGCTACAGATTTACCTCCGCTTTGCGACAAAAACATATATATATAGTCAAATCTTATTTCCCTCGCAAATCCGTAGCAAATGGGTAGCAAATTTGCAACGAATCTGCGACCAATCTGAGACGGTAAAAATTTTTCGCAAAAATCCTCGGCGGGAGTAATCCCCGCCAACTTTAGCGACGAAACTTTGTGACGAACAAAAATTCATCTCAGATTTATCACAGATTTGCAACCGATTTGCGACGACTTTCTCAAAATTCCTTCAACTTGTTATTCTATCGCAAATGCGTTGCAAATCCGTCGCAAATTTGTGACAGAAATTTTTCATTGCAGATTTTCGTCGCAAATGCCGAATATTTTTGTAGTGGTTAGTAGGAGCCAGAGGTAGTATGGTAGGTTAGTTTAGTATCAGAGGTAGAGATCGAGACCTACAGTTTCTGTAGCTAGTGCTCTGACTACAGTGGTTCATAGGTCTACTCCACCTACTTGTTTTCATTGTGGTAGGGCACATGGGGGTGCTTGTTGGAATACGGGAGGACCAGGAGTATGTTTTAGATGTGGGCCACCAGATCATTTCATCAAAGATTTCCCTAAGCTACCGAAGGATAGACAGACTGATACTGCATCTTCTCGGCCTAGTGTTAGAGGAGGTCGAGGGGACAGAGGTTTTAGTAGAGTGGTCGACCCGGGATTAGTCAAAGAGGAGGTTATACATCCGGAGGCAGTAGGCAAGATGAGGCCGGGCCATCTCAGCGAGTGTATGTGATGTAGAGGCAACCGGATGCTTCAGCTGTCATTGCGGGTACATTTTCATTATTTGGCATTTCACTTCTTGCTCTAATAGATCCTGGATCTACACATTCATATATATGTGCATCTATTTTGCCTATGTCTGAATTGCATTCAGAGTTCCTAGGATTTGATGTTTTGGTGACAAATCCTTAAGGGCATAGTGTGGTAGTTAGCAAGGTGCATCATGATAGTTCAGTTGTGGTGCAGGATGAGGAGTTTCTTGGTGATTTGATTGAAATGCCTTTTAAGGAGTATGATTTGATCTTAGGCATGGTGTAGACCCTTCATTTTTTACCTAGTCGAGTCCAATATATTTTAATTAGTCCAAAATAATTTTTGTGTTGTCCAATATATTTTAGTTAGTCCAAAATAATTTTTATGGTATCTTGATTAATTTTAATAAAAAAATGGTGAAATGAATAAAAAGTCAAAAATAATAAAAAATAACAAAAAATTCAGCGACGGAAAAATCGGCGACGAAAATCATCGCCGAAAGTCAGCGCAAGCCCGTGGGCATTTCGCCTGCAGGCGAAATGTCCCGCGGGCCCCTTTTTCAGCGCTACCGTAGCCAGTTGCTGCAACTTTTTTGCCAGTGCAGTTTTTCCGCAGCAATTTTTTTTTCGCCAGCAAAATTTTTCCGATGCAAATTTTCCGAAACCTAATACAATTAGGTTTTGGTTTCCTTTTCTTAATGAATAATTTATGCCATGAGCAACTAGAATTAATCAAGAATTTTTCTATAAATAAGATCAAAAAACAACACAAAAAATCAAGGAGAATCGGAGGAAAATTGGACTGAAATTCGTGACTGAGAGTGAGAAGGAAAACTCTGAAATTCTGAAAATTCCTTCTGGCAGTAAATTGAATCGGACTTTGGAGGGAACAATTCAAGCAATTCAAACGCAAAAAGGCTTCTCTTTGACCTTGTTCATCCAAGAAGCAATTTTTGGTAAAACTTACAAAACAAGGTTTGAATTCTTAATTTCTTTTATTTTGTCACAGTAGCTAGATCACATAATTGTTTCTTTTAAATTAAAAGTCTCATCACCTCATTTCACCTTTTCTAAAGTAAGAAAATCTTAAATCATTGCTTTATTTTTCCAAAAGTTTAAAGATATTAGTTTTATTTCTTTAAAACCCCAAAACCAAGATTTGCATCCCAAATTATCAAAACCCAAAATTGTGTTTTGTTTCCTTCCAAAAGCCTTAAAAAATATCTTTTTTGCTCTTATAAACTTTAAATCATTTTGTTTAAATTCATAAAACTTCATGAAATTGTCAATTGTCTTTCCAAATCCTAAAATAAAATTCATTACCCGAAACCCTAAATTCAACAATCCTAAAACCCTAATTTAATTCCAAAACTCAAAATAGTAAACCCTAACCCCTTAAAACCTTAAACCTTAATTTTTTTCTAAACCCTAAATTCTTTAAAACTTTAAAAACCATAAAAACACAAATGTTTAATTTTACACAGAAAGCTTAAGCTTGAAACCATATGAGTAACCGTAAACCACAAATCAAAAGTATTTTAAAGTGTTCAAACCCTAGTTTCATGATTTCACCACCCAAACATTAATTTGGTTAATAAAAGAACTTTATCAACCTTTTAAAACATAAAACCTTAATCTATTTTAATTCCTTAAAAAACTCACAGTAGCCAAATTCCATAAATTCCAAAACCCTAAACACATGAAATAAAGAACCCTAAATGGAAATAGTAGTTATAATTTAGATGTTCTTTTCCTTATTCAATTCTATATTTGATTATACTTTAATTTATTTTCAATGCTTGGTTTATTTAATTTGTCATGGATGGATGTTTACTTTCTATTGATGTTTAATACCTTTGATGAATGATTTATTTATGATGAATGGTAATTTACTTTTATTAATTTATTTAGATTTCCAAATGTTGTAAAAGGTATGTTTCCACTTGGTGGGTACCTCATTAGTTAAATATCATGTAATTTAAATTGCTTTTCTATTTTAGAACAAATGTAAAGGGCATGTTTCTACCTTTCGGTGGGTGTCCTATTTAGGCATGGGATGTAAGGACATGTTTCCATCTTCGGATGGGTGTCCATTTATTTGTTTTGTTTTGCTTGGACATTGCTTTGATTTTAATATAATGATGCTTTCTTTTAACTTTTGTGTGTATTATAGATAATATTATTATACTTAAGAATTTTATAATATTAAGACCTGTAAAGGAGGCCGGTTCTAATGAACCGGGCGTTGTCAGGGTGCTGGGCTATTTTTCACCTTCCCCACACGTACCCAACTTTCCGAACCCATTAGGGGATTGGGGATTCCTTAGGAATCGAGTCATCCACCCCTTTCTTTTTCCTGGCCCGTCCGGGTGGCGACACCATTTTCTCTGGACTTAGGTCCGTGTTCTCTAATGCCCCGAGCCTAAATAGTGCCGAAGTTGCAAGAACCATTCCACTTGGAGTGGGGGAGAAAATCCCCGCTCACAGTGGCGACTCCACTGGGGATAAGAGAAGTTGATTCCATTGGTCTTTATATTATTCTATTCTTTCTTATAATGATATTATCCATTGCATCATATTAGATTGCATCGTGTGCGTGAGATAGAACGCCCGTGTTACCCGTGTTATGCTATGTAAGGGATACCATACTTTCACTCAAGGTATGGAGATCGAGCATGGCATAACCACTCATAGCCTCGTACCATTTTTGTATATACTTGCTATGGGAACCTAAGCCTTTTAACCCAAAGACTAAAGCTCATGTAATTGGCCTAGTTACTTTCCTTAGGTTTTACCCCAAATGCATGTTGTTTGACTATGGTTAGTTTATCTTAGTCTAAATCATGGCTTATTTGATTTGTTCTTTTTCTAATATGACTTAAGTATATTGTAAGCTCAAAATAAACTTTTCTTTAAAGTCCAAAAGACCAAAGCTATTTTCAAAATTTTTCAAGATGGTCTTTGGACATAAGTCTTTTCTAAAAACATATCAAAAATTCTTTGGCTCATGGCCCAAATGCTAAGCCCGAAATCTATTTTTCTAAAAACTTTTTATAATGGGCTTAGAAACAAAATTATTTTTATCCAACCTCTCCTTGGAAAGAGCTTGCAAAAATATTTAGGTGAATTAAGATATAGCAAAAATCAATTGTGGGCCTAGTTTACACTAAGAATAAATTAATCATGGGCTTGTTTTTGGTATGAACCATTAGTTACTCTTTTCAAGTAAGAAATTTGTCTATAATATACCTCTTAATTTAGTTTTAATCCAATATAGCATAAAATCTACTTTAGCTGGTTAATTGGATTAAATCCCAATTAATGGGAATTATTATGAGTTGATTTCCATTTTTGAAAATATAACTATTGGTTGAAACGTCCGAGGGAATTATTCAAAAACAAGATACCCCATGTTGGTATTTTGTTAACAATATACCTAGGAAAAGAGACTCGCCATTCGTGTGTGGATGTTATAAGGTTGGAAGGAATATCCTAATTATCCTTGTTTGTTGTTTGTGCATGCATACATTTGCATCTCATATCATTGATCCTCTCTGGCTCACAGCCCTGGATTATGACAGTTCAAAAGCTTACAATAATCCGACCTACGCCGGAGATGAAGTATCTACCAACGACTCAATCACTTGCTCACCAAAAACAATGGAGCCCGAACAAATTCAAAGAATGGTGGATGAAGCCCTCAATGCCAAAATGGAAGAAATAAAAGAGGCCCTAGCTGAGACCATGAAGAACCAATTGACTGCAATCTTAGAAAATCATGCCGAAGCATCTGCTAGCACTAAGAAGCCAAAGGACAATGGGAAGGCTAAAATTGGTGAAGTAGCCTTTGATGATGATAAGGTGGTCATTGATGATGATGATTGGGCTCAATACTACCAAGATCCTCAAGACAAAAAGGAGTCAAAGGTTGTTGGGAAGGCAACTGTTGAAAAGACCGAGACATCTGATGTTGAGAAAATGATTGCTGATTTAGAAAAGAAATTTGAGAAGAAATTGAAAATAGAAGAAATGTCCAAAGTTGACAAATTATTTGAGCTAGATGAAGAAGTTTCATACAAATTCAATATGCCATCCTTTGCTAGATACAATGGTACTAGAAATCCTCATCTCCATGTGAAGCAATATATCACTGCTATGCAGTCTGCCCGAGCTACTAAGGCTCAAACTCTAAGGTACTTCATGCTCTCATTGGATCCTGCTGTAAAAAATTGGTTCAATACCTTAGATGATGGAACACAAAAGAATTGGGATTTGCTATACAAGGCCTTCATCTAGCAATATGGGTATAATGTCGAGTTGGAAGTTACCTTAATGGAAGTTGAGTCCATTAGGCAATGGCCAAATGAGAATTTTATGGACTATGTGAAACAATGGAGAAATAAGGCCGCTTTTCTCAAGAAAAGGCTCGACGAATCCGATCAAATAAGGATGATTGTGAGAGGTGTTCTACCCAATCTTCGTGAAAGGCTGTCTCACACCCTTATAAGGGACTTCAAAGATCTTCTCCAAGCTGGTCTACAAATTGAAGAGTGGGAAAAGGAGAAGAATCGCTTTTCAATAAAAAGAAATGAGAAAGGGAACTACCAGTCGGGCAATCAAAGCACACAAAAGGAAGCTGATGTTAATGTCACTAGTCAAGGAGGAATGAGACAGTTTTCAAAATTAGGGAAGCCACTATCTTGGGTTCTCAATAAGCTACAAAAGAAGGGATTGTTACAACCCTTGACTCCTCGTCCTTTGCCTAATCCTCTTCCACCTAACTTTGATACTAATGCATTTTGCTAATTCCATCAAAGGCCTAGACACGAAATGGACAATTGTATGCAGTTGAGGCATGAGATCCAGAATTTAATTGATAATGGCAAGTTGCCTGAGCCGGACAAGCCCAATAGCAAAGGTAATCCATTTCCAAGGTTCAACAGAGTACCTCCACCGGTAACCTTCATGGTGGGAAAAGGATTGGAAGAAGATTTTGTTTTATCATCCTTCCAAGATGGGGATATTAGAGATGTGAAAGGAAAAGAAGCTTAAACTCAACGAACTTTCCTTAGCTTGAATGTTGCTTTTCGATTTTACTTTCTTTAATATTTTGAACAATTATGTTTTTCAAGTTTGTTTCAATAAATTACTTTCATCAAAATCTTATTGGTCTTTGTTCATTTTGGTGCTCAACCAATGAGGAATTTAGCTTGATGTTTATAAATTAATGTGTCTAGGCATCATGACTTGAATGACTTTACTAGGTGAGGGAATTGCTCTATAGCATTGAGTTATGTATGATTACTTAGAGAGGGATCCTACATAATTACCTTTATCTAGGTCCTAGTCAGTCTTAGAACATGCTTTGACAAACTTTCGAGGTGAAATTGAACTCTGCTTATTTAAGAGAGAAATGATCTAGGCATTGTTTAATTAGCAAACAACTAGTATCCACCCTATTAAATATCAATCCCTAGTTGTCCCTTTTGAGCCTTCATAAAATTTTAGCTTTCTTTTCATTGGCATATAACCTCAATAACCTACCCTGAGCTGTTGTGATACTTTTGACAAATCTTATGATCACTAAGGTGAAGAGGCAAGAAGATAAAAAAAGGGGAATGCGAAGCCAAGACCATAAGGGTAGTTGAAGTTCTTAAGACCATAATGGTAGTTGATGTTCTCAAGACTAGGAGGGTAGTTGATGCTTTCAAGACCATAAGGGTAGTTGAAGTTTTCTTAATATTTCCAATATATTAAGACAACATCCAAATGATTCATCCCTGTTAAAGGAGATTTATGTTGCTCCACTCATCCATTATTGGAAACCCAAGTTGGTACAAACAAGACAACTCTTTTAAAGCTAGAACAAAATAAAAAGAGAAGAAAAGAAAACAAAAAAGACAAAAGAAAAGAAAAAAAAGAAAAAAAAAGAGAAAAAAAGAAAAGAAAACCCAAAATGGTTCAAAAAGCCAACTGAGTTCTCTTTTACCTAAGACAACAAAAGGCTTCCATTTGGTTTATAAGGACGGTTTGACTTGAATTGGTCCAACCCAACTAAAGATTTGATCAAAATCAAAGAAAAAGGAGAAAGACCATCCAGTTCTTAAAAGTTCTATACTTAAGAAAGAAGGACAAAATGATAAAAGAAAGGGAAGAGTAAGGAAAGATAAAGAAAAGGGAGGAGTATGGGAACCAAACTTTTTGCAAAGGCAAAAACTATCCTAATCAAGATCCGGATAAATGCCAAGAAGATAGAAGGAATTTGGAGTCTAGCAAGATTGCCTCCAAGCTGCCTAAAATTCAAACAAGAAATTTATAGTGTGAGGGTTTGTCCATTGTGTCACATCAGCTCCTATCTCAAACTGGCCTTCATCTAAACCCATGTCCCTTATAGACCCCATTTCAAGCCTATTAAAGACCTGTTGATCTCTCTTGGTAGGTAGAGTCTATTAGTGGAGATAGTGTGGATAAGCATGCATATGAGATAGACAATATTTAAACTCAAATGAGACCTTTGGTCAACTAATGTGTATGTGCCTATCTGAAGTGCAACAATTCTTGCTTAAATAGAAATGATTCCTGAGTTTAGTACGGTAACTAGGGTTGTCATGTTATTGATATGTTAATTTGGAAAAATCAAGTCTTGAGGTACATTGACATTAATTTGGCAAAGCCAACATTTGATTTCAAAATCAAAATTCAAAAAAAAAAGTGTTTTGTCATACAAAGCCTTCAAGTTAAGGGAAGTATGTTGAACCTCCAAAGGACACATTAGGCAAAGGAAATTATTATTGGTAAAGTTATGAAGAAACTACCATCCAACATGCTGAAATATAGTTTGAAATGGATGCATCCCTGACTCTGCTGCTTCGGGTCTCCACCACTCATATTCTCAACATCTTGAAGATAAAAGCCACAAATACAAAAGCTTTCGATCATTCCAATGCAAGACTTGAACAAGCGTCAAAATGGAACCAATGAACACTTCTGCTGATTACCTCGGTCTATGAGTCAATGAAACCGCTGTGAGTATTATCATACATATCATGCATAAATGAGCATGTCACATCGCACTTTCTTATCTTGTGTTGTCTATTCTTTGGCAAAATGAACAGCAAACGCCCTGCGAAGTAAAGAATCAAAAGAAGATATCAAATCAGGGGGGCATAGAAAGCCCATTGCTTGAGAAAACTCCAGTAATCTTGCGAAGAGAAGAAATACGTGCTTGTGCGAAGAACTAGACAACAACAACATCAATCAGAGTCAGCATAGAAAAATCATGGGTTTGAGCCTACACAGGGGGCAAAGTTTCTCCTTTTCAATTTTTTGAGTTTATATATAAAACATTTTCAAACTCACTTGCAAATATCTCACCACGCAGGGGGAAAAGGAGAGGATATGAAGGCTAGCTAAAAAGGGCTGAATTTTTTGCAAAAGTGCAAAGGAAGAACAAAAAAGAATGGAATAAAATAAGAAAATTAGAATTCTCAAAAGAATGAAGATGTAAAAGACAAAAGATCAATCCAGCTAAAAGAGCTAAAGCCAAGGTAAAGACCCAACATCCAATGGATAAAGATCCATGTTTCAAGGGTAAAGACCCAATCTCCAAAGGATGAAGATCCATTTTCAAGGATAAAGACCTGATCTCAAAGGATGAAGATCCACTTACAAGGGTGAAGACCCGATCTCCAAAGGATGAAGATCCACTTACAAGGGTGGAGACCCGATCTCAAAGGATGAAGATCCATTTGCAAGGGTGAAGACCCAATCTCCAAGGATGAAGATCCATTTGCAAGGGTAAAGACCCAATCTCAAAGGATGAAGACCCGATCTCAAAGGATGAAGATCCATTTGCAAGGGTGAAGACCCGATCTCAAAGGATGATCTCAAAGGATGAAGGTCCATTTGCAAGGGTGAAGACCCGATCTCAAAGGATGAAGATCCATTTTTCAAGGGTAAAGACCTGATGTCAAAAGATGAAGATTCATTTTCAAGGATGAAGACCCGATCTCAAAGGATGATGATCCATTTTCAAGGTGAAAAACCACAATGCATAGAATAATCGGAGCAGTCAGATTTCTCAAATGATAAAAGGTCAGTCAAACTCAATATTGGGTCCAAGCACCCAAATTCAATTCAATCTCGGGTCCAAGCAACCAAATTCAATTCAATCTCGAGTCCAAGTACCCAATTCCAATTCAATATTGGGTCCAAGCACCCAAATTCAATTCAGTCTCGGGTCCAAGTACCCATTATCGGGTCCAAGCACCTATTCTTGGGTCCAAGTACCCAAATCAAATCAATCTCCGGTCCAAGCACCCATTCGCGAGTCCAAGTACCCAAATCAAATCAATTTCGGGTCCAAGTACCCAAATCAAATCAATCTCAGGTCCAAGCACCCAATCTCGGGTCCAAGTACCCAAATCAATTCAAGCTCGGGTCCAAGTATCCAATATCAGGTCCAAGTACCTATTCTCGGGTCCAAGTACCCAAATCAATTGAAGCTCGGGTCCAAGTACCCAAATCAATTCAAGCTCGGATCTAAGTACCCAATCTCGGGTCCAAGCACCCATTCTCAGGTCCAAGTACCCAAATTAATTCAAGCTCGGGTCCAAGTATCCAATCTCGGGTCCAAGCACCCATTTTTGGGTCCAAGTACCTAAATCAAATTCAATCCAATCTTGGGTCCAAGCACCCAATCTCGGGTCCAAGTACCCAATCTCAGGTCCAAGTACCCAAATCAAATCAATCTTGGGTCCAAGTACCCAATCTTGGGTCCAAGTAACCAAATCAAATTCAATCTCGGGTCCAAGTACCAATCTCTGGTACAAGTACCCAAATCAAGTCCAGAACTCGAACTGGGTCCAGAACCCAAAAATAAATTCAAATAACCATCTCATCAAAAATTAAGTCTTGTTGCTTTTCACTCTCTAAAGTCTCAGATCATTCAAGCAGGGGGCAAACTGTAGACCCTTAATTTTTCACCTAGTCCAGTCCAATATATTTTAATTAGTCCAAAATAATTTTTGTGTTGTCCAATATATTTTAGTTAGTCCAAAATAATTTTTATGGTATCTTGATTAATTTTAATATTTATTTTAGTAAAAAAATGGTGAAATGAATAAAAAGTCAAAAATAATAAATAATAACAAAATAACAAAAAAATCGGCGACGAAAATCGTCGCCGAAAGTCATCGCGAGCCCGTGGGCATTTCGCCCTCAGGAAACTCCTGCAGGCGAAATGGCCCGCAGGCCCGTTTCGCAGCCTTTTTTGCCAGCGCAGTTTTTCCGCAACAGTTTTTTTTTTGCCAACGAAATTTTTTCGACGCAAATTTTTTGAAACCTAATACAATTAGGTTTCCGTTTCCTTTTCTTAATGAATAATTTATACTGTGAGAAACTATAATTAATCAAGAATTCTTCTATAAATAAGATAAAAAAAACAACAAAAAAATCAAGGAGAAATCGGAGGAAAATTGGACTGAAATTGGTGACCGAGAGTGAGAAGGAAAACTTTGAAATTCTAAAAATTCCTTCTGGCAGTAAATTGAATCGGACTTTGGAGGGAACAATTCAAGCAATTCAAAGGCAAAAAGGCTTGTCTTTGACCTTGTTCATCCACGAAGCAATTTTTGGTGAAACTTACAAAATAAGGTTTGAATTCTTAATTTCTTTTATTTTGTCACAGTAGCTAGATCACATAATTATTTCTTTTAAATTAAAAGTCTCATCACCTCAATTCACCTTTTCTAAAGTATGAAAATCTTAAATCGTTGCTTTATTTTTTCCAAAGTTTAAAGCTATTAGTTTTATTTCTTCAAAATCCCAAAACCAACATTTGCATCCCAAATTATCAAAACCCAAAATTGTGTTATGTTTCCTTCCAAAAGCCTTAAAAAATATCTTTTTTGCTCTTATAAACTGTAAATCATTTTGTTTAAATTCATAAAACTTCATGAAATTGTCAATTGTCTTTCCAAATCCTAAAATAAAATTCATTACCCGAAACCCTAAATTCAACAATCCTAAAACCCTAATTTAATTCCAAAACTCAAAATAGTAAACCCTAACCCCTTAAAACCTTAAACCTCAATTTTTTCCTAAACCCTAATTTCTTTAAAACTTTAAAACCATAAAAACACAAATGTTTAATTTTACACAGTAAGCTTAAGCTTGAAACCATATGAGTAACCGTAAACCACAAATCAAAAGTATTTTAAAGTGTTCAAACCCTAGTTTCATGATTTCACCAGCCAAACAATAATTTGGTTAATCAAAGAACTTTATCAACCTTTTAAAACATAAAATCTTAATCTATTTTAATTGCTTAAAAAAACTCACAGTAGCCAAATTCCATAAATTCCAAAACCCTAAACACATGAAATAAAGAACCCTAAATGGAAATAGTAGTTATAATTTAGATGTTTATTTGCCTTATTCAATTCTATATTTGTTTATGCTTTAATTTATTTTCAATGCTTGGTTTATTTAATTTGTCATGGATGGATGTTTATTTTCTATTGGTGTTTAATACCTTTGATGAATGATTTATTTATGATGAATGGTAATTTACTTTTATCAATTTATTTAGATTTCCAAATGTTGTAAGAGGTATGTTTCCACTTGGTGGGTACCTCATTAGTTATATATCATGTAATTTAAATTCCTTTTTCTATTTTTGAACCAATGTAAAGGGCATGTTTCTACCTTTTGGTGGGTGTCCTATTTAGGCATGGGATTTAAGGACATGTTTCCATCTTCGGATGGGTGTCCATTTATTTGTTTTGTTTTGCTTGGACATTGCTTTGATTTTAATATAATGATGCTTTCTTTTAATTATTGTGTGTAATATGGATAATGTTGTTACATTTAAGAATTTTATAATATTAAGACCTATAAAGGAGGCTGGTTCCAATCAACCGAGCGTTGTGGGGGTGCTGGGCCATTTCTCACCTTCCCCACATGTACCCAACTTTCCGAACCCATTAGGGGGTTGGGGATTCCTTAGGAATCGAGTCATCCACCCCTTTCTTTTTCCCAGCCCATCCGGGTGGCGACTCCATTTTCTCCAGACTTAGGTTCGTGTTCTCTAAGGCCCCGAGCCTAAATAGTGCCGAAGTTGCAAGAACCTTTCCACCAGGAGTGGGGGCGAAAATCCCCGCTCACTCATGGATTGGTTGTCTAAGCATAGAGCTGTGGTAGACTGTCAGAAGAAGTATGAAACTTCAAGAACGGGTGATGGTAGAAGTGTTATGGTATCTAGTAAGCAGAGACAACTTGCATCCATGTTTGTTTCGGTTGTTGCAGCTAGGAAGTTTATTCAGAAAGGGTGTGATGCTTATCTTGCTCATGTGGTAGATACCAGAGTAGTGAGTTCTCAACTTAATAGTACGCCTACAGTTGCTGAATTCCCATATGTTTTTCTTGAGGAGTTGCCAGGGATACCCCCTAAGAGAGAGGTTGATTTTGGTATCAATTTGTTGCCTTGTACCACTCCCATCTCTATTACTCCCTATCGAATGGCACCTGCTGAGTTGAGAGAGTTGAAGGTGCAGTTGCAAGAGTTGTTGGATAGAAGGTTTGTTTGCCCTAGTGTGTCCCCGTGGGGAGCTCCTATTTTGTTTGTGAAGAAGAAGGATGGTACTTTGAGATTGTGTATTGATTATTAGCAGTTGATTAAGGTGACTATCAAGAATAAGTATCCATTGCCTAGGATAGATGATCTCTTTGATCAATTGAAGGGAGCAACAATATTCTCCAAGATTGATATGAGATTAGGGTACCATCAGTTGAGAGTCAGAGCTGAAGATGTATCTAAGACAGCTTTTCGCACAAGTTATGGACATTATGAGTTTTTGGTGATGCCTTTTGGATTGATGAATGCACCAACAACTCTTATGGATTTGATGAATAGGGTGTTTAGACCCTATCTAGATCAGTTTGTGGTGGTCTTTATTGATGATATTTTGGTGTATTCGCATAATGAGGAGGATCATGATAAGCAGTTTGTGGTGGTCTTTATTGTAGACCTTAAGAGAGAAGTAGTTGTATGCTAAACTGTCTAAATGTGAATTTTGGCTTGATCAAGTAACTTTTCTCAGTCATGTGGTTTCAGCAGATGAAATAAGAGTTGATCCGAGTAAAGTTGAAGCTATTTTGAATTGGAGTCCACCAAAGAGTGTTATAGAGGTTAGAAGTTTTTTGGGTTTGGCAAGCTATTATCGACGGTTTGTGAAGGGTTTTTCTTTGATAGCTACTCCACTCACCAGATTACTTCGGAAGGGAGTTAGATTAGTGTGGATAGATCAATGTCAGGCAATCTTTGAGCGGTTGAAGGAGATGTTAACTCAAGCTCCTGTTCTTACTTTACCTGTGGAAGATAAGCCATATATGATTTACAATGATGCTTCACATAGGGGCTTAGGTTGTGTTTTGATGCAGGAGGGTAGAGTCATTGCTTATGCTTCGCCACAGTTGAAGCTGCATGAGTAGAATTATCCGATGCATGATTTGGAGTTGGCAGCCATAGTTTTTGCTTTGAAGATTTGGCGACGTTACCTTTATGGGGAGAATTGTTTCATTTATAAAGATCACAAGAGTTTGAAATACTTGGGTGTTCAGAGAGAGCTGAATCTTCTGCAAAGACGGTGGTTGGAGTTGATTAAAGACTATGACTGTTTGATTGATTATCATCATGGCAAGGCAAATGTAGTTGCTGATGCCTTGAGTCGGAAGTCTTTGGCAGGTTTGACTGCTTATTCACTCTCGTTGCTTGTTGAGTTAAGAGCGTTGCATGCTAGTTTTGAATCATGTGATGATGGTGCTTTATTGGCTCAGTTGCAATTGAGGCCGGTATTGTTGGATCATATTAAAGAGTCTCAATTGGCGGATGAGAAATTCAGAAAGTTGTTTCGGATTGCCAAAAAGGAGATAGTAGAGATTTTCATGTGAGAGATGAATGCAACCTCTGGTATAAAAATAGATTGTGTGTTCCTGATGATGGAAGATTGAAAAAGATAATTTTGGAGGAAGCACATCCGTCGGCTTTTGCTATGCACCATAGGAGTACTAAGATTTATCATGATTTGAAACAACATTATTGGTGGTCAGGTATGAAGAGGGACATAGCGGAGTTTGTATCTAAATGTCTCACTTGTCAGAGAGTGAAAGCCGAGCACCAAGTTCCTTTGGGGTTGCTCCAACCTTTATCAGTGCCTGAAATGGAAATGGGAGCTAGTAACAATGGATTTTATGACTGGTTTGCCTTTGACTCAAAAGAAGCATGATGCCATCAGGGTGATTGTTGATCGGTTGACAAAGACAACTCATTTTCTTCTAGTTAGAATGGATTATTCTCTCGAGAAGTTAGCTGAGCTGTACATCAGTGAGATAGTGAGATCACAAGGAGTCCCAATTTCTTTAGTATCTGATCAAGATCCCTAGTTCACTTCCAGATTTTAGAAGAGTTTGCATAATGCTTTGGGTTCTCGGTTGCATTTTAGTACTGCTTTCCATCCTTAGACAGATGGGCAATCAGAGAGAGTGTTTTAGATTTTGGAGGATATGTTGAGAAGTTGTATCATTGATTTCTCTAGAAGTTAGGACAGGTTTTACCACCGATTGAATTTGCCTATAACAACAGTCATCAGTCCAGTATTAAAATGACACCCTACGAGGCATTGTATGGTAGAAGATGTAAGACGCCTCTATGTTGGGATGAAGTTGGAGAAGGTAAGTTGGTTGGTCCTGATTTGATTAAAGAAATGGAAGAGAAAGTGAAAATAATTCTGGATTGGTTGAAAGCAGCCTCAAATCGACAGAAATCCTACTCATATTTGAAGAGGAGAGACATAGAGTTTAGTATTGAAGATAAAGTATTTTTGAAAGTGTCTCTTTGGAAGAAAATTTTAAGATTTGGTCACAAAGGGAAGTTGAGTCCTCGTTTCATTGGACCTTATGAAGTACTGGATAGAGTTGGACCAGTTGCTTATCAACTCGCTTTGCCACCTGAATTGGATCAAATTCACAATGTCTTCCATGTCTCTAAGCTGTGGAGGTACAGGTCAGACCCATCTCATATTTTGTCAATGGAAACTATTGAGGTGAGTCCGGATCTAACTTTTAAAGAAGAACTAGTGGCTATTTTGGCACGTGAAGTGAAAGAGTTGAGAAATAAAAAATGCCACTTATGAAGGTTCTTTGGAAGAATCATGCTAAGGAAGAGGCAACTTGGGAGAGTGAGCAAGTGATGCGAGACCAGTATCCTCAATTATTTCAGACTTGAGATCAAGTAATTTTGAGGACAAAATTTATTTATAGAGGGGGGAGAATTATAATATCCTAAATGATACCCTAAAATTTTGGAAATGCTTATTGTTGATATTGAATTAAATGTTAAGTGTATATTTGATTAAGTGAGAAGATAAAAAGGAGTGTGTATATGTTGTATTGATAGAGATATATACAATATATACAAGTCAATGTTTTAATTATGGTTAAATGAGATAATTAATTATTTAAAATAGAAATTAAGTAATGGTGGAAGATGATATTTGTATTATTATAATATATTAATTGCTTGGTTGAGATTAAAGAGAGTTTTTGTGTTGTTAAGAGAAAAGAATTGCTTTGACTTGAGGGAAGCTCATCTTCATATTCTTCTTTCTTCTCCAAGAGCTAACCATCACCATTGTTAAGGGAAAGAGAGGTTTTGCTGATTCCTAACTCAAGCAATTGAAGGATTTCAAGAGATCAAGTTGGAATTTTAAGGATTTTCTTCACTTTTGGTAAGTTTCCAACTTGTTTCTTTGTGTTCTTTTGGAGTTTGTGTATTTGAGTTTGGTGAATGGTTGTTGTAGATGTTTTTTTGGTTGATTTGGTATGTTTGAGGTTGTTTGGTTTAAATTGACTTTGATTTTGGGGTTGGATTGAAGAAAATGTTAAGTTGGTAAAGAAAACAAAAGTTGTGGATTGTGTATGTGTTGAGTTGTAAATATGGTTTTGTTTGTATGTTGATGCATGTAATTGAGTTGTATTGATGCTATGCAAGTTTATTATGGTATATTGATGGTTTTGGTTAACTTTGTTTGGAGTGAAAGGGTAAAAGAAAGATGTTTGTTGGATATGGTATCTTGGTGTCGATTTAAGGTTTTTGGCCTGACACGCCCAGTCACTGAGCGTGTTCCAGCTTCTGTGTTGGAGTAGTATTGACACGCCCATGTCACTGAGCGTGTCACAGCTACTATGTTGTTGGATGATTGACAAGTCCAGTGACATGCCCATGTCACTAAGCGTGTCATAGTTTCTGTGTTGGGGGAGAATTGACACGTACAGTGACATGCCCATGTCATTGAGTGTGTCAAAGCTTCTGTGTTGTGGATTTAGGGCACAATCAGGGACACGCCCGTGTTGTTGAGCGTGTCAAGTGTAGAGTTTACCCTAGATAGTTCTTATTCTTATTTTCTTATGTATAATCACCTTTGGATTAGGTTTTGAAGAGATTGGAGTTACCCAAGCCAAGGTTTGAGGGATATCTTGGAAGAGGAATTTGATAGAGTGGTGTTGTTGCTTTTAGAGGTAAGTACCAACCTTACATGATTGTATGCATTTACATGACTTTGGGACTTAACACATTTGGTTGGAAAATGTGTTAGGTTACTTATTATATTGTTTATATATGATAATTGTGCAATGATTTGTATTATGTGAATAATGTAATTGGTGATGTGCACTCTAATGATGAAATGTGAAGCCATTGTTGATGGCTATAATGATATAAATGAAATATTTGGAGCATTGTGCCCAGATGATCATGAGAAAATGAGAATGGATTTGATAATGAAATAATGAAAGATATGTGTGCCTAGTATGTTATTCAAATTTCAGAGTTTTGTTGTTGGTGGCATGCCTAAAAGTAACACTCCCTTGAAGCTGGATTGGGTTTAGTCCTTGAAGCCAAGTTGGGTTGATGCTGAGCTCCCCTTGAAGCTTGGTTGGGCCTAGTCCTTGACGCCTAGTTGGGATGTTACATATGAGGTAATCCTCATTGTGATAATGATTAGCCTACGAGCTTGATAAATGTGATTATTGGACCAAAACAGTAGCTCTGGAATTTGAATGGAATATTAGTTTCTTTTGGGCCCATGCTTGTCTTTACTTTAATGTGAATTATGAATGATGGAACAATTGAACAATATAATGAGATCTAATGTTATGAAATATAATATTCTTACATATTGGTTCTAATTCTTGAAAGTTTGACATTGGCATTACATTTGAATCATATTGTTATTGTGCTTTGTACCACTAAGCCTTTCGCTTAGCGCGATAGTGATTTATCGCGCAGGTGACAGGGTAGATACGGTTGAGCTGGAGAGTTCAGCTAGACCGAGTCAAGTCTAGGCTTGTGATCCCTTGTGAAGTGTTGATTTTTGGACTTCAAGATCAGAGACGAACTGCCAAGCATGTATAAACTCTATATTTTAGTAAATATTGAATTTGATGTATATTTATGTATATTCCGCTACATTTCCACTGCTTATTAAACAAATGTTTTAGATAAACTTTGGCTGTAATGAAGATATAAGTACATGTATTTTAACAAAGAATGTTTTATTTATTACTATTTATAATGATGATTTGATGTTAAAGTTTTAAAGATTGGTTTGCTTCAAATAGACTGTGACATCATTGTATCCGGTATACATATATTACAGATGTGGGTATATGTGGTGTAGTATATGGGGTATAGGGGTGTTACACTACCTATGTCATTAAAGTTCAAAACAACACCATTGACACACCCACTGACACGCACGTGTCAATGGGCGTGTCAGGCAAAATTTTTGGGCTATAAAATCGTAGCTAAAGTGCAAATTAGGGATCTAATTTTTATTATTAGAGTTGACTTCCTGAGAAAAAAAGAGTTTTGGCAACTGAGAGTGAAGGTGAAGATCCAATTCATACGAGATTTAAATCAAGATTTAAGGATTGAAGTAAAGAAACACAAATCATTCATTATGTGTAACACCCCCATATCCAATGCACACACACTACAACCACAACAATGTAGCATAAGTGCACCAAACATAGGGATGCTACGGTTCTCGTAACATTCAAAACACTTTAAAACTTGATACAATACCCTTATCATTATACATTATAGAAAAGTAGATCATTTGCTTATAAAACAAAACATATTAGTTATATATATATACATTTAAATATTACACAGTGGAAGTTATAAAATATTTACATATTTGTATATTAAACATTTCTTTACAAAATATAAAGAAGTATACATGATTGGCAAGTTTGCTCTGATCTTTAAGCTCCCAAAATGAATTCTTCAAGGTCTACTCTCACTTGGTCTTGATGAACTCTCGGGTTCAACTCTATCAACTCTATTACCTGCGCGATTAAACACTATCGCGCTAACCCAACGGCTTAGTAAGATAAAACATGCAATGGATATGCTTTAATGCAATACAATGTCAATTCTAATTCATATCATATATGTAACAACATAGATGCAAAGCTAACAACATCCCTTTACATTTTATAACCAACATACATATATGCATATCACATTTCAACATCATTGCATATACTTCATTATTTAATCATTTAATCATCCATAAACAACAATAAACAAATCATGACTCTCATTAAACAAAGACAAGCATTGGGCCCAAGATACACTAATATGCCATTCAATTTTCAGAGTTAATGCTTTGGTTTGTTATCACATTTATCAATATCATATACCCAACTAGGCTTCAAGGATTAAGTTCAACCAAGCTTCAAGGGGAGCAAAGCATGCTAAGCTTCAACCCAACTTGGCTTCAAGAACTAACCCAACCTAGCTTCAAGGGTGGTAACATCTCAATTAGGCTTCAAGGATTCAATCCAACCTAACTTCAAGAGATTGTTACACTTATTAGGCATGCCACCAACAACAAACTCTGAAAATGGAATAACACATTAGCCACACAATTCATTTAGATTTCATTCTCAATTCTCATTATCATTTAGGCAAACATGCCTCATTTATCTCCATTGAATCACCTTAGCCAATAACAATGGCTTCACATTTCATTTCACAATATAACACTTCATTATTCAAGTGTATATTTATCTCATCCATGATCACATTATATCTCACATAGCATCATTCATGAATATCAACATTTCATTCCACATTACTCATGAAACACATTATCATTCACAGTGCATAACATAACATTGCTCAATCTCAACAATGCAAGAACAATTTATATTATTCATAGCTTTAGGATCATCCACAAGTGTTTGATTAAGTCATTCCTTGGGTTAAGTATGTTTATGTTTAGGTTTAGAGACCAAACTACCTTTGAAGAATCCAAACCATGCAAAAAGAGAACCAAGAAATCAAACAATATCCAACTCATTTGAGGGACACGCCCAGCCCACTTGAGGAACATGGCCGTGTCTTTAAAAATAAAAGAGGCAGTAGCCAACACAAATAAATGACACGGGCGTGTCTCTTCATGGCTTCTGGCCGTGTCACCCATGCACATAACCTTAACTAAAACCAACACTTTCTCAATTGCACTCAAACACAATATTCATCATATAACATGTTTCAAATGAACATAATCAATGTTCTAAACACATATTCACCACAAGAATTACTTCACAACACATTAATATAACAATTAAACACACATCATCTCAAAACACTAAAATCACCATCCCTCTCCACCTTTCAAAATCAACATTTACCACTTCCAACAACTACACCTATTTAAACTATTAACTTAAAACCAATTTAACACTTGAGAACAAATCATAAACACATCTCATCATCAAATCATCAAACCCTAATTAACTTCCCATACCACTTCAAAAGAATGAAAGAAATCAAAGGGAAGATCTTACCTTAGTTAAAAACTTCTTGAATCAACACTTGAACACTTAATCTTCCTTCAATTTTGAACTCAACTCATCAAGAACCTCTCTTCACCTCTTGCTTCCCTTTGTCTATGGAGGAGCCGGCCACTTCATGAAAGAAAGAAGAAAATGATGAAGAAACAAAGTCAAATTTTGCTTTTAATCTCCACCAAGTAATCTTATCCAAGCAATTACCAAATTTCCCTTAACCATATAACTAACCTTTTGTCTTATATAAGCCCACATATGTAATTACACACTTAACACAAAAATATCTCTCTTCCTTTGACTCTTCCTTTGACCCATTTATATGTTATATATATCATCATATACACAACATATACCATTCTCTCTAAACCCTATTTTCTTTCCAAAACACATATACACAAGCATTCTCCTCCCAATTTCTTTTCTCAATTTAAACCAACAACAACAACAACAACAACAACAACATACAAAACTTCTAGGGCATGCATTGGGATATTACAATTCTCCCCCTCTAAAAAGAAATTTCGTCCTCGAAATTACCTGATATCAAATCTAAAACAATTGCGGATATTGCTCTCGCATGGTTTGTTCACTTTCCCAAGTTGCCTCTTCCTTTCCCTGATTCTTCCATAAAATTTTCACCAATGGCACTCTTTTGTGTCTTAACTCTTTCACATCACATGCCAAGATAGCAACTGGTTCCTCTTCAAACGTCAAATCAGGATTTACTTCAATTGACTCAATCGTCAACACATGAGATGGATCCGACCTGTACCTCCTCAACATAGAAACATGAAATACGTTATGAATACGATCCAACTCAGGTGGCAAAGCAAGCCGATAAGCAACTGGCCCAACTCTTTCCAAAACTTCATACGGTCCAATGAAACGAGGACTCAATTTTCCTTTCTGACCGAACCTCAAAATCTTCTTCCAAGGAGATACTTTCAAAAATACCTTATCTCCCACAACAAACTCTATATCTCTCCTCTTTAGATCTGCATAAGATTTCTGTCGGTCTGAAACTGCTTTCAATCTGCCTCGAATCAGCTTTACTTTTTCTTCAGTTTCTTGAATCAAATCAGGCCCAATTAACTTACTTTCCCCAACTTCACTCCAACAAAGAGGTGTCCTACACCGTCTGCCATACAATGCTTCGAATGGTGCCATACCAATGCTAGATTGGTGACTGTTGTTGTATGCAAACTCCACAAGTGGTAAAAACCTATCCCAACTTCCAGAGAAATCGATGACACAACTTCTTAACATATCCTCAAGAATCTGTATCACCCTCTCTGACTGTCCATCTGTCTGTGGATGAAAAGTAGTGCTGAAGTGCAGTCGAGAACCCAAAGCACTATGCAAACTCTTCCAAAATCTTGAAGTAAACCTGGGATCTCGATCAGACACTAAAGAAGTTGGAACACCATGCAACTTCACAATCTCATGGATATACAGCTCAGCTAACCTCTCCAAAGAGTAATCCATCCGCACCGGAAGGAAATGAGCTGTCTTAGTCAATCTATCCACAATCACCCATATGGCATCATGTTTCCTTCGTGTCAATGGCAACCCAAATACAAAGTCCATTGTCACTCTATCCCACTTCCACTCAGGCACTGACAACGGTTGAAGCAATCCGGTTGGAACTTGATGCTCTGCTTTAACCTTCTGACAAGTGAGACATTTCGATACAAACTCAGCAATGTCTCTCTTCAACCCCATCCACCAATAATGCTGTCTCAAATCATGATACATCTTCGTATTACCCGGATGCATAGCAAACATTGACTGATGAGCTTCTTCTAAAATGATCCTTTTCAAATCAGTATCATCCGGCACACACAATCGACTCTTAAACCAGAGACTCCCATCACTCTTCACAATAAAATCTCTACCCTTTCCACTCTGACAATCCGAAACAATCTTCTGTATCTTCTTATCGGCCAACTGAGCTTCTTTGATCTGATCTAACAAAACCGGCTTCAATTGCAACTGTGCCAATAATGCACCATCAACACAAGGTACAAAACTGGCATGCAATGCTCTCAACTCAACAAGCAACGAGAGCGAGTAAACTGTTAAACCAGCTAAAGACTTCCGACTCAAGGCATCAGCAACAACATTTGCTTTACCTGGATGATAATCAATCAAACAGTCGTAGTCTTTAATCAATTCTAACCATCTCCTCTGACGAAGATTGAGTTCTTTCTGGACACCCAAATACTTCAAACTCTTGTGATCAGTGTAGATGAAACATTTCTCCCCAAATAGATAGTGGCGCCAAATCTTCAATGCAAACACAATGGTAGCCAATTCCAAATCATGGGTCGGATAGTTAAGCTCATGCGGTTTCAACTGTCGAGATGCATAAGCTATAACTTTCCCTTCCTGCATCAATACACACCCCAAACCTCTATGTGAAGCATCACTGTAGATCACATATGGTTTGCCTTCAACAGGTAAAGTAAGAACAGGTGCTTGAGTTAACATTTCTTTCAACTGCTCAAAGCTCGCCTGACACTGATCGGTCCACAAAAACCTCACTCCCTTACGAAGCAATCTGGTGAGTGGAGTAGCTATCAAAGAAAACCCTTTGACAAACCGCCGGTAATAGCCTGCCAAACCCAGAAAACTTCTAATCTTTGTCACAGACTTGGGTGGACTCCAATTCAATATAGCTTCAACTTTACTCGGATCAACTCTAATGCCTTCTGCAGAAACAATATGTCCGAGAAAAGCTACTTGATCCAACCAAAACTCACACTTCGACAATTTGGCAAATAACTGCTTCTCTTTCAAAATCTGCAACACAATCCGCAGATGCAAATCATGTTCCTCTTCATTCCTTGAATACACTAGAATATCATCGATGAAGAAACTGATCCAGATAGGGCCTAAACACACTATTCATCAAATCCATAAAAGCTGCAGGTGCATTCGTCAGACCAAAAGGCATAACTAAAAATTCATAATGCCCATACCTGGTCCGAAAGGCGGTTTTAGGAACATCTTCAGCTCTGACTCTCAGCTGATGGTACCCTGATCTCAGATCAATTTTAGAAAACACAGCTACACCCTTCAATTGATCGAAGAGATCATCGATTCTAGGCAAAGGATATTTATTTTTAATAGTCACCTTGTTCAATTGCCTATAATCGATACACAACCTCATAGTACCATCTTTCTTTTTCACAAATAGCACAGGAGCTCCCCAAGGAGAAACACTGGGGCGAATGAATCCTTTGTCCAACAACTCCTGTAATTGCACTTTCAACTCCCTTAATTCTGCTGGTGCCATTCTATAAGGAGTAATAGAGATAGGAGTGGTACCAGGCAACAATTCAATACCGAACTCCACCTCTCTCTAAGGAGGTAATCCTGGCAACTCCTCTAAAAAAACATCAGGGAACTCTGCAACTGTGGCAATACTATCAATGGAAGAGCCCTTCACTCTAGTATCCACCACATGAGCAAGATAGGCTTCACACCCCTTTCTAATCAATCTCCTAGCTGCAACAGCTGAAACAAATAAGGAGGCTAGCTGTTCCTGCTCATTAGATACTATCACCTCTCTACCATCACCCGTTCTCAAAGAAACAATTTTCTTTTTACAATCCACCACAGCTCCATGTCGAGATAGCCAATCCATACCTAAGATCACATCATATTCCTTAAATGGCATCTCAATCAAGTCTCCAAGGAACTCCTCACCTTGCACCCTCACTGCACTATCTCGGTGCACCTTACTGACAACCACACTATGCCCTAACGGATTTGTCACCAACACATCAAATCCTAAGGACTCAGCATGCACATCAAATACAGGCAATACAGATGCACTAACATATGAATGCGTGGAACCCGGATCAATCAAAGCAAGTACAGGAAAACCAAATAAGGAAAAAGTACCAGCAATGACTGCCGAAGCATCTGGCTGCCTCTGCATAACATACATCCTCTGGGAAGAACCAACCTCCTCTGGTCTACTCTCCCTGGATGTAGCACCTCCTCTAACACTGAACCCAGATCTGCCTCCCCGGCCGCTACCTCTGCCTACTCGACCTCCCCTCACACTAGGTCGAGAAGCTGCAGTATCAACTGACATCTGCTCTTGCCTCTCAGGACAATCTCTCACAAAGTGATCTGGCGATCCACATCTGAAACAAACCCCTGCTACACCAGTCTTCCAGCAAGGACCACCATGTGGCCTACCACAATGGATGCAGATGGGTAAGGTGGATCTCTGAACCATAGGGGTCGGAGCACTCGCCACTGACGCTGCAGGTCTAAATCTCTGCCTCTGTAACTGCACTGACCTACCAGCTGACCTCTGACTCCTACTAACTCTAGGAACAAAGCTTCCTTTACCTCTCTTAACAGATGAAGACCCTGCCTCGAACTGGGGCCTTCTAACCCTAACATCCTCTTCTGAAGCAACCGCAATACCCTGAGCTCGCTCTACACTTCGAGCTGCTGCCACAAGCTGTGAGAAATCCTGATATCTGGATCCAGCTACTAAGCACATAATCGAGGGCCTCAATCCCTCCTCAAACCTCCAACATCTATCAATCTCATCAGCAATGATACCCCCAGCATACTGACTCAATCTAATAAACTCAACCTCATACTCAGTTACAGTCTTGCTGTCTTGCTTCAGACTCAAAAACTCCATCTTTTTCATGTCTTTATACTCTCTAGGAGTATATTTCAACTCAAATTCCCTCAGAAAATCAGTATAAGACAGTGTTGGAGGATCATCCATAGAATGGGGCACCGTCTTCCACCAATCGTAGGCATCCTTCTGTAGCAAAGATCTTGCATAATCAAACTTTTCCTCTAAGGTGGCTTGCAACTGAACAAATACCCTCTGAACTCTATCAAGCCACTGTTCTGCTACAGCCGGATCAACTGTACCAAAGAAATCCTCTGCTCCATATTTCCTTAGCTTATCATAGTGCCTCACTGGTACTGAAGGCTGAGGGGGTGGTGGCTGTGGTTGCACAGGTGCTTGTCTCATAGCTTCCATCATATGCCTAAACCAAGCTGACGGAACCTCCTCACCAACTGGTCTACCCGACACCGAAGCAGGTGCCTCCTCAATACTCTCAACTCTAGCTCCCACGGCAGGAGCAATACTCTCGGCACTACCCTCAATCGACTGACGTGAGTGAGAATCCATCACAACCTAACACTGCAAACACAATAGAATACTTCTTATTAAAGATCAGAGGTTGCCAATCCCAAACATGTATTTTAATCAAAAACCACCTTTTTAAAATCAAATAGTCTTTTTCTTATATTCTACCTAGGTTGAGAATCTCAAACCTAGGCTCTGATACCAAAACAATTGTAACACCCCCATATCCAATGTACACACACTACAACCACAACAATGTAGCATAAGTGCACCAAACATAGGGATGCTACGGTTCTCTTAACATTCAAAACACTTTAAAACTTGATACAATACCCTTATCATTATACATTATAGAAAAGTAGATCATTTGCTTATAAAACAAAACATATTAGTTATATATATATACATTTAAATATTACACAGCGGAAGTTATAAAATATTTACATATTTGTATATTAAACATTTCTTTACAAAATATAAAGAAGTATACATGATTGGCAAGTTTGCTCTGATCTTTAAGCTCCCAAAATGAATTCTTCAAGGTCTACTCTCACTTGGTCTTGATGAACTCTCGGGTTCAACTCTATCAACTCTATTACCTGCGCGATTAAACACTATCGCACTAACCCAACGGCTTAGTAAGATAAAACATGCAATGGATATGCTTTAATGCAATACAATGTCAATTCTAATTCATATCATATATGTAACAACATAGATGCAAAGCTAACAACATCCCTTTACATTTTATAACCAACATACATATATGCATATCACATTTCAACATCATTGCATATACTTCATTATTTAATCATTTAATCATCCATAAACAACAATAAACAAATCATGACTCTCATTAAACAAAGACAAGCATTGGGCCCAAGATACACTAATATGCCATTCAATTTTCAGAGTTAATGCTTTGGTTTGTTATCACATTTATCAATATCATATACCCAACTAGGCTTCAAGGATTAAGTTCAACCAAGCTTCAAGGGGAGCAAAGCATGCTAAGCTTCAATCCAACTTGGCTTCAAGAACTAACCCAACCTAGCTTCAAGGGTGGTAACATCTCAATTAGGCTTCAAGTATTCAATCCAACCTAACTTCAAGAGATTGTTACACTTATTAGGCATGCCACCAACAACAAACTCTGAAAATGGAATAACACATTAGCCACACAATTCATTTAGATTTCATTCTCAATTCTCATTATCATTTAGGCAAACATGCCTCATTTATCTCCTTTGAATCACCTTAGCCAATAACAATGGTTTCACATTTCATTTCACAATATAACACTTCATTATTCAAGTGTATATTTATCTCATCCATGATCACATTAGATCTCACATAGCATCATTCATGAATATCAACATTTCATTCCACATTACTCATGAAACACATTATCATTCACAGTGCATAACATAACATTGCTCAATCTCAACAATGCAAGAACAATTTATATTATTCATAGCTTTAGGATCATCCACAAGTGTTTGATTAAGTCATTCCTTGGGTTAAGTATGTTTATGTTTAGGTTTAGAGACCAAACTACCTTTGAAGAATCCAAACCATGCAAAAAGAGAACCAAGAAATCAAACAATATCCAACTCATTTGAGGGACACGCCCAGCCCACTTGAGGAACACGACCGTGTCTTTAAAAATAAAAGAGGCAGTAGCCAACACAAATAAATGACACGGGCGTGTCTCTTCATGGCTTCTGGCCGTGTCACCCATGCACATAACCTTAACTAAAACCAACACTTTCTCAATTGCACTCAAACACAATATTCATCATATAACATGTTTCAAATGAACATAATCAATGTTCTAAACACATATTCACCACAAGAATTACTTCACAACACATTAATATAACAATTAAACACACATCATCTCAAAACACTAAAATCACCATCCCTCTCCACCTTTCAAAATCAACATTTACCACTTCCAACAACTACACCTATTTAAACTATTAACTTAAAACCAATTTAACACTTGAGAACAAATCATAAACACATCTCATCATCAAATCATCAAACCCTAATTAACTTCCCATACCACTTCAAAAGAATGAAAGAAATCAAAGGGAAGATCTTACCTTAGTTAAAAACTTCTTGAATCAACACTTGAACACTTAATCTTCCTTCAATTTTGAGCTCAACTCATCAAGAACCTCTCTTCACCTCTTGCTTCCCTTTGTCTATGGAGGAGCCGGCCACTTCATGAAAGAAAGAAGAAAATGATGAAGAAACAAAGTCAAATTTTGCTTTTAATCTCCACCAAGTAATCTTATCCAAGCAATTACCAAATTTCCCTTAACCATATAACTAACCTTTTGTCTTATATAAGCCCACATATATAATTACACACTTAACACAAAAATATCTCTCTTCCTTTGACTCTTCCTTTGACCCATTTATATGTTATATATATCATCATATACACAACATATACCATTCTCTCTAAACCCTATTTTCTTTCCAAAACACATATACACAAGCATTCTCCTCCCAATTTCTTTTCTCAATTTAAACCAACAACAACAACAACAACAACAACAACATACAAAACTTCTAAGGCATGCATAGGGATATTACATTATGGATTGTTTGAATTCTTTTACTTTTTTTTTTGTTTGGTTTTCTGGTTATGAACATGAGCTAAAGTGTTTCTATCTAGATGTTGATGAACCCTAGCCTTGTTGTATGGATTGAATAGTTCTTATTAAATTAAATCATTTGATTGAGTTGTTTTATCCTTTTGATTCTTATTTTCTTATTTCCAATTCATAATAGCTTGCTTATTGATTAGTTGCAATTTTCATATTATTGACTTGAGAAAGCTTGATATAAACAGAATTTTCATTAGGATTAAGGGTTGATTGGAGTGTTAGAGATAGACTTACAAGACCCTTTGGTTCAAATTTCCTTGTTCTTATTGCAAGATCTATTTAATTATGCTTGAGAAGAGATTTCTAGCATTCTACTTAGTGATTAGGGATTAATTCACTCGAGAGAGATTTTGATGTAATTTAGAGGAATGCCAATTTAGCTCTATTATTTGATTTAATTGAATTGATATTCATAAAATTTTTATGGCTAGGGGGATTCAATATTTGGATAGTATTTTCATCACCAACTCTTTTTGCACAATATTCAATTTTTTTTACTTTAATTTATTAAGTAATTTGTCTTTTATTTTAATCATCACAAAAACTATTGATTTGCTAAACAATAGTTGAAATTTGCACATGTACTTGACCTTGCCCCCAATGGAATGATATCTTACTCACTACTTTATTACTTGCGCGACCCGTGCACTTGCGGTAACACTAAGATAGCACAGATTTGCCATCAAAAATACTGCTGCTTCCTTCAATTGTTCAAAGAGATCATCTATCTGAGGTAATGGATACTTGTTCTTGATGATCACCTTATTCAATTGCCTATAATCAATATATAATCTCAAAGTACCATCATTCTTCTTCAAAAATAAGATAGGTACTGCCCATGGTGACACACTGGGGTGGATGAACCCTTTATCAAGAAACTCCTGCAACTACACCTTCAACTCCTTCAACTCTGTAGGTGCCATCTGATAATAGGTAATAGAAATGGGAGTGGTACCAGGCATCAGATTAATACCAAACCCCACCTCTCTCTCAGGAGGTGCCCCTAGTAACTCATCAAGAAAAATATCTGTAAACTCAGCAACTGTAGTTATACTGTCAAGCTGGGACCCCACTACTCTAGTATTTACCACATGAGCAAGATATACCTCACATCCCTTCCGAATCATCCTCCTATCTGAAATAGCTAAAATAAACACGGATGAAAGATGTCTCTGCTCACTAGATATCACCACATCTCTACCATCACGTGTTCTCAGGGTAACACATTTCCACTGACAGTCTACTACAACCCCATGCCTCGATAACAAATCCATTCCCAGAATCATATCATACTCTTTGAAAGGCATCTCAATTAGGTCACTGAGAAACTCCTCATCTTGAACAACAACTAGACTATCTCAGTGCACCCTGCTAACCACAACACTGAGTCCTAAAGGATTTGTAACCAAAATATTGAATCCTAGGGACTTAGAATGCAAATCACTCACATACAGTATGGATGCACTAATATATGAATGAGTCAACCCAGGTTCTATCTATATAAGAACTAAGGTACCAAATAAAGTAAAAGTACTAGCTATAGTAGCTGAAGCATCCAGCTGCCTCTACATCACATAAATCCGCTGTGATGGCCGTTCATCCTCTGGTCTACTCCCAACTATAGAACCTCCTCTATGACCACACCTTGATCTACCACCTCTACCAAACCCTCTGCCACCATGACCCCCTCTGACAAATGCTGCTGTATCTGACTGTCTATCATCTTATGGCTCTGGACAGTCTCTGAGAAAATGGTATAGTGATCCACATCTATAACACACTACTGGTGCACCTATCCTCCAGCGAACACATCCATTGTGTCCTACCACAATGAACACAGGTAGGTAGATCAAGCCTCAGAGTCACTAGGGTTGGAGCACTAGCTACTCAGGCTGCAAGTCTCTATCTCTGTCTCTGCTACTATGATGACCTACTAGACTGCCCCTGTCTCCTACTGAACCTCTGAGGATATCCCCCTCAGCCTCTCTTCACTGATGAAGACCCTGCCTCACCCTGGGGTCGCCTAGCTCTGCTCTCCTCTAATCTGGCAACTGTTGTAAGACCCTGTGCCCTCTCTTTACTCCTGAAAACTACAACAAATTGAGAAAAATCATGATACCAGGAGCCTGCCACTAAACACATGATAGAGGGTCTCAGGCCTTCTGTAGACCCTTAAAATTTGACCCAGTCCAGTCCAATATATTTTAATTTGTCCAAAATAATTTTTGTGTTGTCCAATATATTTTAATTAGTTCAAAACAATTTTTGTTATCTTAATTAAATAATATTTGCTTTAGTATTTAATTTTTATTAATAAAAATTAAAAAATAATAATAATAAACAAATAAATAAAAATAAAAATCGACGACGGAAAATTTCATCGCCGAAAAGGGGGGCGACGAAATGTCCTTGGGCCATTTCGGCCACAGGAAAGCAATTTCGCCCGCCGTAACCAGCAAGCTCCTGCGGCAACTTTTTCGCCAGTGCAATTTTTTCGCAGCAGTTTTTTTTCACTAGCGAAATTTTTTCGTCGCAAATTTTTTCGAAACCAAATACAATTCGGTTTCGGTTTCGGTTTCCTTTTCGTAATTAATGTTAGATTTCGTGAGCAATTGAGATTAATCATCAAAATCTTCTATAAATAAGGACTAAACAACAACACAGAAGGGATGGAAATTTGGAGGAAAATTTTAGAGGACTTTTGGAGAAAAACTTGGAGGGATCGGACTCGAATTCTTTTTTGAACTCAGAACTTTGGGAGACTTTTGATTAGGTGGTCGAAACTCAGCAAACCGAAGCAATAAGCAAGAAACAATTTTTGGTGGAACCAACAAACGAAGGTATGAATTTCTTTATTTATTTTTCTTTACAGTAGCTTCATCACTCAAGATTAAAAATTGTTGTTTCTGTAAAATCTTAAAACTCTAATCTACTTTCTAACTTTTCAAAACCTTAAATCATTTCATTAATTTACCAAAACCCTAATATGCTTTCCAATTTTCCAAAACCCTAAATTGAATTGTTTTCTTTCCAAAAACCCTAAAATTATCTTTCTGTTTCTATAAACTTTAAATCGTTTTGTTTATTTTCATAAAACTTCATAAAACTATAAATTGTTTTTCCAAATTCTAAAATCAAATACATTTTCCAAAACACTAGAAACCCTAATTCCTTCAAAACCAAAACCATAAACCCTAGTTTTCTTGAACCCTAACCCTAATCCTTACAACCTTATAAACCTAAAACATTCAAACCCAATATAGTAAATCCAAAATAATGATCCAGTAACTGTAAATCATAAACCTAATATTTTAATATCCAAACCCTAATTTCATGATTTTACCCCTCAAACCCTAATTTGGTTAATCAAAGAACCTTATCAATCCCTTAAATCATAAAACCTTAATCCATTTTAATTCCCTTGAAACTTACAGTAGCTTAAACCAATAAGTCCCAAAACTCTAAATATTGATTAAAGAACTTTAAGAAAGAAACAGTAACCATAATTTGTATCTTGACTTACTTTATTTTTAGATTCAATTATCTAGTTTATTAAATGCTTTGATTTATTTATTATGAATAGTTATTTACTTTTATCTATTTATTTAGATTTCCAAATGTTGTAAGAGGTATGTTTCCACTTGGTGGGTACCTCATTAGTTAAATATCATGTAATTTAAATTGCTTTTATATTTCAGACCAATGTAAAGGACATGTTTCTACCTTTTGGTGGGTGTCCTAGGCATGGGATGTAAGGACATGTTTCCATCTTCGGATGGGTGTCCATTTATTTGTTTTGCTTATACATTGTTTTGATTTTCAATATATCGATGCTTTATTTTAATTATTATGTGTAATATGGATAATATTATTATATTTAAGAATTTTATAATATTAAGACCTGTAAAGGAGGCTGGTTCCAATGAACAGGGCGTTGTAGGGGTGCTGGGCCATTTCTCACCTTCCCCACACGTACCCAACTTTTTGAACCCATTAGGGGGTTGGGGATTCCTTAGGAATCGAGTCATCCACCCCTTTCTTTTCCCGGCCCGTCAGGGTGGCAACTCCATTTTCTTCGAACTTAGGTCCGTGTTCTCTAAGGCCCAGAGCCTAAACAGTGCTGAAGTCGCAAGAACCATTCCACCAGGAGTGGGGGCAAAAATCCCTGCTCACACCCTCCTCAAACCTCCAGCATCTGTCAACATCATCAAAAATAATCCCTCCAGCATATTGACTCAGCTGAGTGAACTCAATCTCAATCTCATACTCTGTCACTGTCCTGGTTTCTTGCCTCAAACTTAGGAACTCCATCTTCTTTGCATTCTTATGCTCCCTCGGAGTATATTTCTTCTCGAATTCCCGCAGGAAATCAACATAGGTCAAAACTGGTGGATCAGTTGTACCATGGGGAACTGTCTTCCACCACTCATAGGCATCCCCCTTTAGAAGTGGTCTAGCATAATCAAACTTCTCCTCTGGTCTAGCCTGCAGATAAATGAATACTCTCTAGACCCTGTCCAGTCACTGCTTTGCTACATCAAGGTCTATATTGCCAATAAAATTTGTGGCTCCAAATTTCCTCAGTTTGTCATACTTCCACATTGGCAACTGCTGCTGCGGCTGTGGTGGCAGCTGCGACTGCTGAACTGGAGCTTGCCTCAACAACTCCACCATGTGATGTACCCAGCTCGATGAAATCTCCTCAGCTGCTAGTCTAACAGGCACAAAAGCAGACACCTCACCAGCAGACTCAATACCAACTCCAACTCTACCCTCATCAAGAGCTACACTCTCTGCACTATCCTCTGCAGACTGGTGCATCCGAGACACCATAACTACCTATATATGCAAATACAACAGAAATTGCCACATCAAAAAATAAAAAAATGCCAGTGCCAATGCATGTATCACAATTAAAAATCATATTTAAAATCTCTATTTTCTCTCTCTAACAACCCACCAAGGTCGAGAACCTCAAACCTAGGCTTTAATACCAAAATAAATTTAATATCCTTTTACCTTATATAAGTATAATACATACAACTAGTATATGCAAAATATACATATAAAGATTGAAAATGCCACAACCCAATTTAATAAAAATTTTCATATTTCTAATTTAAAATCTCAAATACTTTAAAATGTAATTTTAAATAATAAATAAAAAATTCTTTATAAATTATAGATTCAAAAATAAGCATTTTATATGAAAATCTCTGAAAAAAATTTACCAGAGTTTTGTCTGTAATTTAGATATCCCAAAAATTCAACAGTTACACAACCTGCATAAAAACACTCCCCAAATAAACCAATCATACATATCCACCTCAACTTCTCAATTTCTCCACAATTCCTCAAAACATTTATACATATACACACATATATATCAAAACGCATATAAACCTCACATTACCCAATTTTGCAAAACATTATTTATAATTTACAATATATATACTCCAGAAACATAATATAATATACATAATATCAAAATGTACTATAATATAAAATATATACATGCTGACAAAATGGCTTTGATCTTGATATACCCAAAATCAGTTCAACAAGCAATCTCTAATCTAGACCCGGCCTTGTCTAGAAGAATTCTCCGGCTCAACTGGATCACCCTTGTCACAAGCATGATGAATTACAATCGCACTAAGCTAAAATCCTAGTGGTACAAACTTTGATAATAATGAAACATTAAAACAATGCCAATGCATAATGCATTATATGCTATGTCACAATGTGGCATCCAATTCCACTTAATAATATAATTTTTCATCATTTTTATAATTCACATAAACACGTACACAAGCATGGGTCCAAACAAACTAATACATTATTCAAATCCATAAGTTACCAATTTGGTCCAAATTGACACCAAGTGTCTAGCCCCGAAGGCAAATCATAAATCAGTGATACATATCATCTAGCCCCAAAGGCAAATAATGAAGATAACCTCATTGGCATGCCTCCAAACATAGAACTCTGGAAAATGAATAACATACTAGACACACAATTATTTCATATTTTCCATTATCAATTTCTTTCTCATTTTCCCATAATTAATTAGGCACATTGCCTCTTTTTCTTATTATCAATTAGGTACATTGCCTCATTTTCTCATTTTTTTTATTCATATCATTGTCATTTCATTTCAATTTATCACATTTCATCATTTCATCACAAATGTATGATCTTTCATAACAAAATCACATTACCCAAATACTTTGAGTCATTTTCACATAATGTAAAAAATTTCACATTTTATTCAATTTAGCCATTAATAATAGCTTTTCATAATGCATATAATGCATACATAACAATTCACATGTTATAACACAATGTTCATGAATGTTCATGCTACCAAGTAGCTTAACACATTTTTCATCCAAAATGTGTTAGGCCAAATGTAATGCAATTATACCTAATTTATCAAGAATTTGTACATGCCTTAGAAAGCACTCCAAAACAAGTTTAAAACTCCCTCCAACCTTCTTTTCCAAGTTGCCCTTCAACACTAGGGTTGGACAAACTACTTCCTCTCAGTGCCTATGCCAAATGTGATCATAAATAATAATTTAATATCACATTCTAAGGCATTCTCCATATCAAACCATAATTAAACATCACTCAAAACAAAATTCCATAATTAAGCTTTACCTCACTTTAACTTTGAAAAACCATATAAAGCCATTTAAATTAGTGTTTTAAATTTATTAATATCATTAAAAACATATTTTAATATGTTTAAATCAATTATATTACATAAACACATACTTATTTTCAAAACCCTAAAATGGCATAACATTCCCCATTGAAAAGTTCTCCATTCCAATTCATTCCAATTATCAATCCAATCTTATTTCCATCACTTATATCCTTAAAGAACATGATTTAAGCAATAAAACCAAACAATTCACCATACTTTGAAAAATCCCTTTTCCAAAACCCTAATCAACACTACCATTTTCAAACTCTATCCAAACTTAACCAAATCCATCATTTGACTTAAAATTATTGTTTTTGCATCAAAACAGCACATTTGAAAAAAAATTGCACAATTAAAACTCATGATTTCACAAACCCAAATGTTCCATAACCCTAAATTCTCTCTCTTCATCAAACTCAACTTAAATTCAACCATTTCTTCAATCAACCCTTAAAATCATTGTTAACTACTCAAAAAAATTTCATTCATATCCAATTAAGCAATTAAAACATGCCACTCCAAAAATTCAAAATCAACATAATCTTATCGTTATGGAAATTCAAAGAAAAAGTTGGAAAACTTACTAATTATGGTGGAAATCACTAAAAATCCACTTGGTTCTTGAAAATCCTTGAAAATTTGGTTGTTTAAATGAAGCAAAAATCAATCCATGGAAAAACATTCAAGAGAGGAAGAAGAAAAAGAAGGATTCTTTTAAATTTTGATTTTTTTTTCTTTCCTTCATTTAAGACCATATATATATTATTATATTATATTTTTAATTAATTAACTATTTATTTAATTAATAAAAACCAAAAAATTACTTCTTCCATACAAAAATAAATTATTTTAAAATTATTTTTATAAATTTTAATTCCTAAAATATAATTACAAAAATGCCACTTGATTTTGACTTTTCTTTTAAAAGAGTTGACTTTTATATACTTTATGTATATTTCATATATATTTCACATATACATTCCACTTTTTCACTTAAAATCCTTTTATTTTCCATTTAAATTATTTATTTAATTTATTCAATTTAATTTTAATTTATTTTATTTAATTTCCAAAACTTAGGGATGTTACAATTTTGGTTAACTCCATATCTAGATAAGAGGTTGGAAGAGTCCTACATCTTACTAGTGCATATAGTATTAGGAAAATACTTGAGAACTATCATGAAGGCATTACCCAAGTGAGGTTCACCAAAACCCAAATACTTATACATGGGTATGAACTCTTCAAAATAGCCAAATAAGAATGGCACTGAAATGACCAATCGGTTGCTTGCTATCATTAATGACTTCAAAAAATTTGGCAGAGTATATGCTCAAGAAGATGTTAATAGAAAAATCTAGAGAGCACTTAGAACTCATGCAAGGATAAATTTAAAGCCAAAGGTTTCTTCTGTTGAAGAAGCTAATGAACCTACTAAGCTAAGGACCGAAAAGCTTATTGGGAAACTCCTAACCTTTGAGATGCATATAGATAAAGAAGATGTCAAAGGTGAGAGACAAGAGGAAAGCAATAACCCTTAAAGCCAAGCCACTATAGAAGTTAAGAGCTAAAGCGAAGAAGATAGTGATGAGATGGTTATGCTATCCAAAAGAGTAAGTGAATGGAAAAGATAAAGGAGAATGCAAGCTAAAAAGGGAACATTCTCCAAATCCTCTCTCAAAGACAAAGAAAAGAAGAATGAAGTAAAGTGCTATGAATGTGCCAAACTGGGTCAGATTCAAATCGAATGATCAAACTCAAGAATAAGAAGAAATGGGACAAGGAGAAAAAGAAGGCTTTCAAAGTTACTTGGGATGATGATTCCATAAGTAAAGATGAGGAAGAAAAAGCAAGGGATTTCTAATCTTTGCCTTATAGCTTTGGAAGATGACTCTAATGAGGTAGGTACTCCATCTTTAAACTCTATTATAATTTGTGATAATATTGATGATGGTTTGGACGATAATGACCTAGTTGAGCAAATGAACCTTAGAATCCAAAAATATTTTTCTAAAATGAAATTCTATAAAGAAAAATGCTAAGCTAGAAAAGGATTTTATCATTTTAAAGAATTCAACATTAGAGTGAAAAACCTTAAATGAACAATTAAATAAGTCATTGGCTGAACTTTCAAGAGACACATCTAGCTTATATGAAATTTTGAAAGAAAATAAAACATTAAAAGAAGAAATTAACTTATTGAAAAATTCTATTTTAAAATTTCATAAAGGTAAGGAGGCTTTAGATAATAAAATTAGTGTTCAAAGGCCAACTTCTTCAAAATTTGATTTAGAATTCAATGGCTCAACTGCCACTACATTTAAAGCACCTATATTCATAAAAGCCTCTACATCTCAAACTTTCAATATTGAGGATGAGAAGAACAATAATGCACACACTAAGCCTAAGAATCCCAAAAGGATTACTTAAGGCTCACAAGGTTCTAGATCTAAGTCTACAAGAACAAATCATGCATATATGTACTATAGAAATGAACACTCACAACATTGTTCATCAAGATTTACTAAAAAAAAAGGATTGAAAACCTAAAATCACATATAGATGTCATTATTGTATGAAATATGGCCATATAAGCACTTTTGTAATATTAGGAAGGCTTACCTTTAGAGGACCCTTCAATGACTAACCCTTAAGGATCCAAGTTTATTTGTGTAATACCTCAATTTTTGATGTACTTTGAAATAGTAGTTATGAGAGAGTATGTTGGTGAAATAGGTAAAGAAAATATAATAAGAGATAGATGTGTATGAAGGATGTTATATATATATATTGTATTTGAAATATATGGGAAATATAAATACAATATATAAGACATATACATATATCAAAATATGCACCATATCTACATGATGTATACATTGGTGTAGGAAAAGTAAATTTTAAATAATTAATTAATAATAATAATAATGATAATAATGATAAGAGAAAGGAGAAATGAAAGTCAAAGGAAGGAAAATATTATTGGTGAAAAATAAAATTAGGTGGAAATAATTATATTATTTTATATATATAAGATAAGGATGAAATTGAAAGGAGAGCTTTCTTTCTTTCTTTCTTCTTCTTCTTCCTCTTTGAACATGGGGATAGAGAGAGAGAGAGAGAGAGAGAGAGAGAGAGAGAGAAGATTTTGATTTTGTTCATATGCACATCAAATTCATAAGAGTCTTAAGAGAATTGAAGGTGGATATTGAAGATTTGGCAAAGAATTCAAGCAAGTGCTCTTTCCTTAAGTTGATTTTTACAGATTTTAAGTTTATATGTGGTATGGTTAGTGAGAGAAATTGATGATTAATTGAATATTATGATTATAATGAAATATTGAAGTATATATGTATGTTGAATTAGTGCTTAGATGATGAAAATATGATTATTTGTGAGGATGATAATGAGTGGTTGAGATTGAGGAATAAGGGTGATAAGGAAAAGAGTAAGGGTTTAGTATAAATGAGTTGGGAATTGAGTAAATTGATACTTGGATGATGTATATAATGATTATTATTATGATATGTTGGAGTTATATAAGTGTTGAATTGATGGGTGAATTTGAATATAAACTAAGATGATGATTAAGGGTGTTGTAGTATTGATTTTGGAATGATTGTGTTCATATGGATGAGAGTTGATGCAAATTTTTGCCTGACATGGCCAGTGACATGGCCATTTTGTTGGGCATGTCAATGGTGCTGAGTTTAACTATTAATGACACGACCATTAACACAGCCATGCCTCTGGGCGTGTCATAGCTACTGTGAGATAAGATAATTGACACGGCCATGAACACGCCAGTGTTGTTGGCCATGTCAATGTTTCTATAAGGCAGAATGAATGACACGGTAGTAGCAAGCCCATGTCATTAGACGTGTCAATGCTTCTGTATGAATGAGTTAATGATACGGTCATTAACATGCCCGTGTTGTTGGGCGTGTCACTTGAGAATAACTCTTTTTGTTGTTTTTCATTTGTAATTCCTATTTAAATGATTTGAATGTTAAGAATGCCTTAGAATGTGATACTAAATTGTTGTTTATGATCACATTTGGTATAGGCATTGAGAGAGAGTAGTTTGCCCAACCTTAGTGTTGAAGGGCAACTTGGAAGAGAAGGTTAGAGGAAGTTTTAAATCTTATTTTGGAGTGTTTCATAAGGTAAGGACAAACTTAGAATAATTTTTTATATTTGCATGGCATTTGGACTTAACACATTTGGTTGGAAAATGTGTTAAGTTACTCACTACATTGTTGGTGCACGAGTAATATGCTATGAGTTGTATGATGTTACAATTGCATTATATGTAATATGAACTATGTGCAAAATATGATAATGACTCAAAATGTATGGGTAATATAATTTGTTATGCATACATTAAAGATGGTATGTAAAGACATTGGTGATGACTATATTGATATAAATGAGATAATTGAGGCATTGTGTCTAGCTTGATATTGAGATAATGAGAAAGATATTGATAATGGAATTATAAAAGAATTGTGTGCCTAGTATGCTATTCAATTTTCAGAGTTTTGTGTTTGGCGGCATGCCTAAAATGTAACAATCCTTTGAAGCTAGGTTGGGCTTAGTCCTTGAAGCCTAGTTGGGTGTTACATGATGTAGCAGACCCTTGAAGCAGGGTTAGGCCTAGTCCTTAAAGCCTAGTTGGGATGTTACATATGAAGTAATCCTCATTGTGATTATGATTTGCCTTCGGGGCTAGACACGTGATGTCATCTTGGACCAAAGTAGTAAATCTGGGATTTGAATAGCATATTAGATTCTTTTGGGCCCATACTTGTGCTTGCTTTAATGTGAATTATGATTTGTGGAACAATTGTGCAACATATTAAGATATAATGATATGAGAAATATGATGGTGATCCTGGAATGATATGATCACAATACATAAGCAAATTACTGAAAAGGAATGTTGTTTAAGAAAATATGCTAAATGATGAGAAGTGAATTGTTGAAAAACTTGAGCAGAGCTAAGTCTTGGTATTAAAAAGGAGATTATAAAAATATAATGTGATGTGTAATACATATATGGGTGTGGAAATTGTGTGTATTGCTTCATAAATATTATGATAAGCCATCAAATTGTGACTAATGTTAAATATATATATAAATTATGAAATTAGTGAAAAGATATGAAAAGTGCATTGAAAATGGAAAACATGATAAAAATATGATGATAAATGATGTTAGTATGTGAGTATGATTTTCTGTAATGTATGTACATAATATTTATTTGTACTACTAAGCTTTTGAGCTTAGCATAGTTATGTAAATCGCGCAGGTGAGTAAATAGTTGGTCTAGGAGTCAAACAGTTGTGCCACGAGAAGAGTAAAAGTATTTCGAGACCGACTAGAAGGTGGTACATACATGTATAATTTTATTATACTATATTTTGATAAAAATATATATGTACATAAGTGAATTTTGGAAAAGACAGTATAATTTATATAATTGTAATATAATCAAAAGTTTAATGGTTTTGTAAATGTTCTTTAATAAAAAATATATCTTTATTATGGAACTAAGGTAAGGACTTTATACAATACTGAAATGTGACATCCTTACACTTTATATACATATTGTATGTATACAGAGTATATGTATAGTACTTATATAGAGTATATGGGTGTTACAATTTGAGTACCTAAGAAAAGATAAAACTTATTGTCTTGTAGGTATGTCTAAAATCTATGACTAATGAAAGCATTTGGTTAATAGATAATTGATGCTTAAGGCAAATGATCGAAAATGTAAAACTCTTTACAAATCTTACCTATAAACAAGGAGGTAATGTGACCTTTGGAAAAAATGCTAAAAGTAAGATAATAGACATTAGTTCCATTGGCATACTTGGTAAAAATTTAATTGACAATGTTTGGTTAGTTGATGGTTTGAAATATAATTTACTTAGTGTGAGTTAATTATGTGATAAGGATATATACAATGTCAATTTTGACTACAAAGGATGTAAAATCACTTCACCAATTGCTGAACTTGCATTTAAAGGAGGAAGAATTTGTAATACTTGTAAAATTAACCTACATTTTAATAATAAATGTTTAGTTACAATTAGCAATGTTGCTTGTTTTTGGCATAAAAGATTGGACATGCCAGTATGGACCAACTCCAATGCCTAAGCAAGGAAGAACTTGTGGATGGACTACCCAAGATAAAATTTCATAAGGATAACGCATGTGAAACATGTCAACTCAGGAAGCAACATAAGAGCTCTTTTAAATCTAAAAGTATTGTAAGTACTGCAAGACCTCTAGAAATAATTAATTTGGATTTGTTTGGACCAAATAGAGTTGCTAGTTTAGGTAGTAAACTTTATGCATTTGTACTTGTGGATGACTACTCTAGGCTCACTTGGGTTAATTTCATAGTTTATAAGAATGACACTTTCAATTTTTTCAATATTTTGGCAAAGAAAGTTCAAAATGGAAAAAAGGCTATGTGATTACCTCTAATAGAAGTGATCATGGAAAATAATTTGAAAATGAAGATTTTGAAACTTTTATAATGAATTTGAAATTTCATGTAACACTCTTATATCTTATATACATATATCCGATATATATAAATGCGTATACAAAATATAAAAGTGTCACAGTACGATTTTTTCAAAAATTTTCATAATTTTATGATAACCATTTAAAACACTTAAAAAATGTATTTTAATAAATAAATGAAAGTAGTCATTAGTGATTTGAATAGTAAAAAAATATTAAAAAGAAAAATTCTGGAAAAAATTTGCCAGTGTTTTGTTTGAATTTCGAATAATCCGAAATTTCAAATATCATAACCTGCAATTAAAATACACTTTCAATTATTTATTCAATACATACAATTCTCCAAAATAGCCCAATGGCTCAATTCACTAATATTTTACCAAAAACCCATCCATATATATAAAAATATAAATCCCATTTTTATTTCCAACATTTTACACAAAAGAAAAACCTTATAATTTACACCACAAACATGGTTATAAACATAATGTACATACTCAAATGCATTTCAAAAATTTTAAAGTTTATAAATAATATGCAAGTGGCACTGGTCCAAAACAGCTCAAAGATCTTCACACACAACCAACTATAACCTAAACCTAGGGTGGTCTAATAGCACTCTCCAGATCTTCTGGATTTGGCCTTTCACCTGTGTGATGAATTGTGCATGCGCTAAGCATTTCTCCTAGTAATACATACTTTGATATAAAATAAATTACATTTCATATGCAATGCTATAAATGCACTATACTACAAATATCAAATAATATATACACAACGCTATCAGCATATTAATCGTTCATACACATTGGGCCTAAAAATTCTTATAAATTGGTCTAGTTTTAGAAATATTATCTTAGGCCATATGATTCATCTATGACACTAGTGTGTTTTACCCGAAGGCGTAATGAGTCTATGACACCAGCACATCTCACCTGAAGGCGTAATAAGTATATGACACCAGCGTGTCTCACCTGAGGGCGTAAAAAAATTCAACAACAATAATCTGGAACTAAACCTTATATAAGGTGACATGCAACATATTTCCTCATATTCCATATTTCTTATTCATTTTCATATTTTTGACTCATAAATCACATCATCACCACTTTTAAAGCAAATGTGGGCCACTTCCACATTTTTGTGTACACTTTGCACGTTTTAGAGTTTATACACACATCACATTTAGCCATTTTTCAATGGCTTAACATGCCATTATCAATGTAAACCAAGCATTGGTACTTCAAACAAAGTGATACACATACATTCATATTAATCAAGTAATACATCACATTAAAATAATGAAATATATTATGCTTAAAATTAATGAAATTAACCATATTCAATGTCAAAGTATTTACTAACCACTTTAAAGCAATAAATGGAGTTAAAACTCCACTACACTTCTAACACACCCAAAAATCCTTCACCACTAGGTTGATAAAACAACAACCTATTCAACACCTATTGAAAATGTGAATGAACATATTCAATTAACATCACATTTCTAGGTGTTTAAAGCCTAAAATATAAATTAAGGCATAATTTTACAATTTTCTAAGTTTTTGCCATAATGCACTTTAACATTGGAAAATCATTCCATCCAATTTCAAATTGAGTTTTAAGCTTCAATATAACTAATACATTATATTTTAACACATTTAAGCATAAAAATACAATGTATCACATTTTCTTCAAAATTCCAAAATTTTTCCTTAAGCCAATTTAATTTTGGTTTTTCATTCTAAGTAATTCCAAATGGTTATTTGAGCTCATTTATATCATTAACAGCACAAAATAACTGTGTGTGGGGATTTTCACCCCCACTCTCATGTGAAATGGTTCTTGTGACTTCGGCACTATTAGGCTTAGGGCCTTAGAGAACACAAGCCTAAACCTGAAAAAAATGGAGTCGCCACCCGGATGGACTGGGAAGAAAGAAAGGGGTGGATAACTAGATTCCTAAGAAATCTCCAACCCCCTATTGGGTTCAAAAAGTTAGGTACGAACGGGGAAGGTGAAAATGACCTAGCACCCCTATAATGCCCAGTTCATTAGAACCGGCCTCCTTTTCAGGTCTAAATATTATTGAATTCTTAAATATTATAATATCCATAATTCATGCAATTATCAAAAAAAATAAACATCCATCACTTTATTAAAATGAAACAAAACAAAACAAAACAGGCACCCATCCATAGATGGAAACATGCCTTTTACAATGTCCAATGTTCAAAATAAGATAAGACACCCATCATTTGGTGGAAACATGCTCTTTACATTAATCCAAAACTTAAAGTAAATAAAATTACATTAAAAGTTTACAAATGAGGTACACACAAAGTGAAAACATACGTCTTACATCTTTGAAACTTAAATATTTAATCAAACTAAATCATTCAATCATTCACCATGAGCAAAATAAAAACAAATCATTCATAAAAATAAAACATTAATAAATCATCCATTTAAGACAAAAAATAATCACATATAAACTCTAAACTTAAATAAAGCAACAAATATACAAATTTAGGGTTTTCCTTCTTAGATCAGTGTTTCTTAGATAAAATTAGGATTTTAGAACTTTTATAACTAAATTAGGGTTTTGGATTTAGAAAAATAGGATTAGAATTTTTAGGATTTTGATTTAAAAACTAGGGTTTTGGTTCTAAAGAATGAAACTAGGGTTTTGGTTTTTAGAAAATAGAATTAGGGTTTTGGTATTTGAAAAATTGGATTAGTGTTTTGGTTTTTAGAAAATAGGATTTCTGTAACTATATTTATAAATTTTGGATCATTAGATTATGTTTTAATTCAAATTAATATTGCATGAAATCAATTGCTATTGCTACTGCTACTGTGATATTTGAATTAAGGTTACTGTAATATTGAATCAAAATTAAATAAGCTACCATGGATAAAGTAGGTTACTGGGCATTCAAAATAAGTTTTATAGACATAGATTTTCAAAATAGTTTACTGATATTTTATATAAAAAAAGAACAGATGAACGGAGTGAAATAATTCAATGAAATAACAATAGGTGAATTACTGGAATTTTAAAACAAATTAGATGAGGAATTTCAAACCTCCGTTTGTTGGTTCCATCGATATTTCACATTGATCCAAGCTTTGTGTTTGCACCAGTTGTAGAATTTCGGTTGAAAAAAGCCAATACAGTAGCTACTACCTTGTTTGATAATGCTTTCTCTGTATTAGATCGCTTTTCATTTTTTGTTTGATAATTGTTTAGTTGTTGTGTGATACTTCAATGGTGCTGGAGGTTGTTCATCATCTCTTCTCTTCTTAAACCTACATTTATAGAAGAGTATATTAGATTAAACCTTTTAAAACTTCAAGTTTTAAAAATTGATTCCCAAGGCATATCGAATTAGGTTGATTTTAATTCAAACTAATTTGTGAGCATGTCGGACTCAAATTCTTCTAATCTGACACGGAATCAAAATCCATAAACTTCATATCGAATTAGGATTGACCTAATTCGATAGGGAGTCCTCCAAATCAGTTTCCATGCCGAATTAGGGTCCCATGTCAAATTGGGGAAGGCCTTCCAATTCGATATGGGAGTCCCATGTCGAATTGGGAAGGTCTCAATTCGATATGGGACACTCCCATATGGAATTGGGCCCTAATTCCATATGGGAGTCCCACATTGAATTAGGGTATCCCAATTCAATATGGTCTATCCCATATTGAATTGAGAAGCCCAATTTGACATGGGTTCTGTAGACCCTTAATTTTTGACCCAGTCCGGTCCAATATATTTTAATTAGTCCAAAATAATTTTTGTGTTTTAATTAGTCCAAAACAATTTTTGTTATGTTAATTAAATAATATTTACTTTAGTATTTAATTTTTATTAATAAAAAATAAAAAAATAATAATAAACAAATAAAAAAATCAGCGACGGAAAATCGGCGATGAAAAATTTCGTACCAAAAAGGGTTGCGGAGAAATGGCCTTGGACCATTTCGCCCACAGGAAATTCCTGCCATTTCGCTCGCAGGATTTTCCTGTGGGTGAAATGGCCCGCAGGCCAATTTTTGCCCGCAGCCTGCAGCCAGCTGCGACAGCTTTTTTCACCAGCGCAATTTTTCCACAGCAGTTTTTTTTTCGCCAGCGCAATTTTTTCGCAGCAGTTTTTTTTTCGCCAGCGCAATTTTTCCGCAGCAGTTTTTTTTCGTCAGCGAAATTTTTCTGACGCAAATTTTTCCAAAATCAAATACAATTAGGTTTCGATTTCCTTTTCTTAATTAATGTTAGATTCCGTGAATAACTAAAATTAATCATAAAAATCTTCTATAAATAAGGACTAAAACAACACAGAAGAGGGGGGAGGAAAATTGGAGACCGAAATGGAGGAGGAAAACTTTGAAAGATTTGAAGAATTCCTTCTGGCAGTGAAATCGATCAAACTTATTGAGAGAAGCAAACAAGCAATTTAATTCATCAAAGGCAGCAAAGCTTGTCTTTGTTCTTGTTCATCCAAGAAGAATTTTTTTGGTGGAACCAACAAACGGAGGCATGAATGTCTAATTTCTTCATAGTAGCTTAAATAATTCAATTGTCTCTTTCGATTCAAAAAACCCTAGAACTTTAGTTTACCTTTTCAAAAGCTTAAAAACCTTAATTCGTTTATTTGTTTTCCAAAAATCTTAAAATTGTTATTTTTGTTTCTTTAAAATCTCAAAACCCTAATTTGCTTTCCAATTTTTCAAAACCTTAAATTGAATCTGTTTCTTTCCAAAAACCCTAGAAAATATCATTTTTTGTTTCTATAAACCTTAAATCATTTTGTTTTATTTCATAAAGCTTCATAAAATTATCAATTGTTTCTCCAAATTCTAAAATCTAATGCATTCTTCGAAACCCTAATTCTAAAATTCTAAAACCCTAATTCAACTCTAAAATCCAAAAGAATAAAACCCTAAACTAGCTAACCTAAACCCTAAAGTTTTCTTAAACCCTAACTCCCTTAAAACTTTAAACCCTAATTTTTCTAGACCCTAATCCTTTAAACCTTAAAACCTTATAAACATAAAATTCAAACACAATAAGCTTAAAAACCATAATTCAGTAACCGTAAATTATAAATCTAAATGTTTTAAAGTGTCCAAACCCTAGCTTAATGATTTCACTTCTCAATCACTAATTTGGTTAATCAAATAATTTTATCAACCTCTTAAATTATAAAACTTTGCTCAATTTCAATTCTTTTAAAATTCACAGTAGCTTAAACTCATAAATTCCAAAACATTAAACACATTAAATAAAAAATCTTAAATAGAAACAGTAGCCCTAATTTGAATCTTTATTTTCTTTATTCAATTTTATATTTAATTATGCTTTGATTTATTTTATATGCTTTAATTCCAATGCTTTGTTTATTTAGTTTATCATGGATGGATATTCATTTTATATTTCGATTGATATCTTTGATGAATGATTTATTTATGATGAACGGTTAGTTGCTTTTTTCGATTTATTTAGATTTCCAAATGTTGTAAGAGGTATGTTTCCACTTGGTGGGTACCTCACTAGTTAAATATCATTTAATTTAAAGTGCTTTTCTATTTTAGAACCAATGTAAAGGACATGTTTCTACCTTTCGGTGGGTGTCCTATTTAGGCATGGATTATGTAAGGGCATGTTCCCATCTTCAGATGGGTGTCCATTTATTTGTTTTGCTTGGACATTATTTTGATTTTCAATATATCGATGCTTTATTTTAATTATTGTGTGTAATATGGATAATATTGTTATATTTAAGAATCTTATAATATTAAGACCTGTAAAGGAGGCCGGTTCCAATGAACCGGGCGTTGTGGGGGTGCTGGGCCATTTCCCACCTTCCCCACATGTACCCAACTTTCTGAACCCATTAGGGGGTTGGGGATTCCTTAAGAATTGAGTCATACACCCCTTTCTTTTTCCTGGCCCATCCGGGTGGCGACTCCATTTTCTCTGGACTTAGGTCCGTGTTCTCTAAGGCCCCGAGCCTAAACAGTGCCGAAGTCGCAAGAACCATTCCACCGGGAGTGGGGGCGAAAATCCCCGTTCACAGTGGCGACTCCACTTGGGACAAGAGAAGTTGATTTTGTTGATCTTTATATTATTCTATTCTTTCTTATAATGATATTATCCATTGCATCATATTAGATTGCATCATGTGCATGAGTTAGGACGCCCGTGTTACCCGTGTTGTGTTATGTAAGGTATACCATACTTTCACTCAAGGTATGGAGATCGAGCATGGCATAACCACTCATAGCCTAGTACCATTTGGTATATACTTGCTATGGGAACCTAAACCTTTTAACCCAAAGACTAAAGCTCATGTAATTGGCCTAGTTACTTTCCTTAGGTTTTTACCCCAAATGCATGTTGTTTGACTATGGTTAATTTATCTTGGCTTAAATCATGGCTTATTTGGTTTGTTCTTTTTCTAATATGACCTAAGTATATTGTAAGCTCAAAATAAAATTTTCTCTAAATTCAAAAGGCCAAAGTTATTTTCAAAACATTTTCAAAATGGTCTTTGGACATAAAATTTTTCTAAAAACAAATCAAAAATTCTTTTGCTCATGGCCTAAATACTAAGCCCAAAATATGTTTCTTTCTAAAATCTTTTTACAATGGGCTTAGAAACAAAATTATTTTCACCCAACCTTTTCTTACAAAGAGCTTGTAAAAATATTTAGGTCAATTACGAAATACCAAAAATCAATTGTGAGCCTAGTTTATACTACGAATTATTAACCATGGGATTGTTTTTGGCATGAATCATTAGTTACTTTTTCAAGTGAGAAATCTATTTATAATAAACTTCTTAATTTAGTTTTAATCCAATATGGCATAAAAGCTGCTTTAGTTGGTTAAATGGATTAAAACCTAATTAATTGGAATTATTATAAACTGATTTCCATTTTTGAAAATATAACTACTGGTTGAAACATCCGAGGTAAATATTTGAAAATAAGATACCCCATGTTGGTATTTTGTTAACCATATACCTAGGAAAAGAGACTCGCCATTCGTGTGTGGATGTCATAAGGTTGGAAGGAACATCCTAATTATTTTTCTTTGATGATTGTTTGTGCATACATGCATACATACATACATTTGCATCTCATTGATCCTCTCTGGCTCACAGCCCTTGATTACGATAGTTTAAAAGCTTACGACAATCCGACCTATGCCGGAGAAGAAGAATCTAGCAACGACTCAATCACTTGCTCAACAAAAATAATGGATCCCAAACAAATTCAAAGAATGGTGGATGATGCCCTCAATGCCAAGATGGAAGAAATAAAAGAGGCCCTAGCTGAGACCATGAAGAATCAATTGGCTACAATTTTAGGAAATAATGCCGAAGCATCTGGTACCTCCAAGAAGCCAAAGGATGAAGGGAAGGCTAAAGTTGGTGAAGTAGCTTTTGATGATGATAAGGTGATCATTGATGACGATGATTGGGCTCAATACTACCAAGATCCTCAAGACAAAAAGGAGTCGAAGGTTGTGGAGAAAATCGAGGCGTCTGATGTTGAGAAGATGATTGCTGATTTAGAAAAGAAATTTAAAAAGAAATTGAAGACCGAAGAAATGTCTGAAGTTGACAAATTATTTGAGCTAGATGAAGAAGATCCATACAAATTCAAGATGCCTTCTTTTGCGAAGTTTGATGGAACCAAAAATTCTCACCTCCATGTAAAGCAGTATATCACTGCTATGCAGTCTGCCCGAGCTACTAAGGCTCAAACTCTAAGGTACTTTATGCTCTCATTGGATCCTGTTATCCAAAATTGGTTCAATAACCTAGATGATGGAACACAAAAGTGTTGGGATCTGCTATACAAGGCCTTCATCCAACAATATGGATATAATGTTGAAATGGAAGTTGAGTCCATTAGACAAAGGCCAAATGAGAATTTTGTGGACTATGTGAAAAGATGGAGAAATAAGGCTGCTTTACTCAAGAAAAGGCCCGATGAATCTGATCAAATAAGGATGATTGTGAGATGGGTGCTGCCTAGTCTTCGTGAAAGGTTATCTCATACACTCATCCATGATTTCAAAGATCTTCTCCAAGCCGGTCTGCAAATTGAAGAATGGGAAAGGGAGAAGAATCGCTTTTTGGCAAGAAGGAATGAGAAAGGGAACTACCAGTCGGGAAATCAAAACACATAAAAAGAAGTTGATGTTAATGCCACTAGTCAAGGAGGAATGAGGCAGTTTTCAGAATTAGGGAAGTCGTTGTCTTGGGTTCTCAATAAGCTACAAAAGAAGGGATTGTTACAACCCTTAACTCCTTGACCTTTACCTAATCCTCTTCCACCTAACTTTGATACTAATGCATTTTGCCAATTCCATCAAAGGCCTGGACAAGAAACGGACAATTGTATGAAGTTGAGGCATGAGATCCAGAATTTAATTGATAATGGCAAGTTACCTGAGCCGGATAAGCCCAATACCAAAGGTAATCCATTTCTAGGGTTCAACAGAGTACCTCCACCGGCAACCTTCATGGTGGGAAAAGGATTAGAAGAAGATTTTGTTTTATCATCCTTTTAAGATGGGGATATTGAAGATGTGAAAGGAAAAGAAGCTTAACTCAACAAACTTTCCTTAATTGGAAAGTTTACTTTCTTAATATTTAATTGGAACAATCTTGTTTTTCAAATTTAAATTTATTTGAATAAATTACTTTCATCAAAAATCTTGTTGGTCTTTATTCATTTTGGTGCTCAACCAATGAGGAATCTAGCTTGATAATTCATGAATTAATATATTTATGCATCATGACTGTTAGTGTATATGCCCTAGGCCATTGATTTGGACCTTAATGTTATTCATTTTGTTATTAATAAAGAAGTTTTTATTATCATTGTTATGTTTGCATGTTATATATAATAATGATTATATCCCTGGTTTATTATTGTTATGGAGATAATAATAAATATAACTAGTGTAATATTGATTTGATAATCATAAGATGATTATAGGTATGAAGATACAAATCAATATTATGGATACATGTTAGAGAACAGTGTATTAGATAGACCCACATAGATATCACTTCATGGTTTAATGTCATAAGTGTATCTCATAATAGTTTTCATTTAATCCTTTGACTTGAGATTGTCATAGTTTCCAACATAAGGAATATTATGTTTTGACATGATCAAACGTTATCTGTAACTAGATAATTATAAAGGTTATGCTTGAACATGGTATAAATTATGTAGAGGAAAATGAACAATCAAGATGGAATTTGTCCCTCTCTATGAGAGAGATATCTTCTGGGCCCCTCGATAAGTGTAACTGAGAAATGCATGGCCGTGCTCAAATAAGTTGATATAAGATCAATCTTATTTGTTTATCAGTTAACTTGGAGATCGAGTAATCATAAGTTTGGACAATATAAGTATGACATTTACTATGACTTATGTTCAAACTAGATATCGTGTGACAAAGGGATTAATGAATGTACCATTTCAGGTTTTCATTTATAATGATTCTCATGATTAATTGGGTAGTCATAATGTCTTGCTAGAGGCCAATTATGATTTGTGCATTTCAATAGAGATTGAAATACACTACCAATTAATATGAGCCTATCGGGTCGCACACATAGAACGTAGGCTGTACTTAAAATAATAATAATTAAATTTTTATTATTGTTGTTGGTATTATTATTATTATTAGATATTAATAATAATATTATTATAATAATTATTATTAGATAATAATAATTAAAGACGTGGGTCCATATAGGATATGGACAGTTAGGGTTTTATAAAAAAAAAGGTCTTTTAAAATGGTTTTAAAAGGACTAGAGGCCTTGATGATATTGATTATCATTTTTGTTTTGAAAGAAAATGGAAGAAGAGGAAAAACCGAAAACCCTAGTTTCGTTTTTGCAAAAGAAGTTCAGCCACTGCCGTTGGTGAGCTAGCACTCAGAATGGCGTACGTTTGTGTGGACTTCGTTAGAGGGTGTTCGTCTTCAGAAGGCAGCATCTGTTAATCGTTTTGAAGCTACGCAAAAAGGTTAGTTTCGAATCTCTTTTATCGAACTGAATGGATCACATGGATCCTGTGAGTAAATCGAAAGAATTTTTTTTTTGTTTTCCGCTGCGGCAAGGGTTGCAAATTCTTTTCGATTTTCTAACAGTGGTATCAGAGCCTCTTGTTGATTCCATTTAATTCGAAATATGCCATGTTGATGTGTTGATGTGATCTATTGTTTTTCGAATGGCATGATTGGATTCGTTTTATCATTTGATGATGATTCGAATCTGTTATATGAGATATAACCTAAATCGTTGTTGATATATGATGTCAAAGATGACCAATTGTATAAGATACAATTCTGTGAAGTCGAACTAGGGTTGGTATACAATCTGTTATGGTTTCGAATTAGGGTTAATATGATTAATTCAATTCGTTTATTCATATTGAATGTATACATAGATTTCGATTTTGATTAATATGATTATTGAGTAAATCGTTTTCTAAGGTTTCTTGTAATAGTTCTCTGTTAATATGATTAATAGATTGCTATTATATTCTGTTTAATATGATTGACAGAATAAGGGTTTTGACAGAAAATAATTAATTGGATTAATGATTCTGTTTATATTTGTTTCTATTTAACATGTTGGTGATGAATATGCTATGATTATTTGATGTCTTGGCATGGTGCATAGTATGGCTTTATGACCTATGTGTTTGTTTATTCATATCTTTGGATTGTATATACGGCCTGCGTGTCGTTTATTTTTGTAACTTTATTATTACTAGTTTAGTAGTTAGTTTTATTATTAATGTAATAATGAAGACTCAAGCTTGGAGAAGAAGATGAAAATTCCATGGAGATGAAGTTGCCTTTCAAGATATGAAGAAATGTACTATTGCAAATGTTGTAATAGATAGGTTTTCTTTTCACCTAGGGTTCCTATATGATCTTCATTTGGTCTCATGAAGATCATATCTAGTTTGGCCATACTATGTCACGTTTATTTTTATCGAATATGTATGAGATGCCATGTTTGATAGTTTATGTATGCATATGGGATATGATATATAAATGTTAATTTTAACATGTTTTCAAAATTAAATGGAATGAACCCTCACTATTAATCTAAGTTTTAATGCCATCCATATCTTAAACACTTATCAAGGCTAAGATCACCTAAATGTAGATTTTGCCAAAGCAAAGTACTTTAGGTTATCCTAGTAAGATATGATGAGTAATGGTGCTGCTCATGCATTTAAAATTGGTTAGACTTAATTAGGCTATCAAAATGGTTTTGGGCCTAAGGCATTAGATGGGGTATAACATGCTATGACATATGATGTCATGATCCCATATTATCTAAGAGTTACATGTGATGTAATTGGTAAGGGGTTACCTACCATAATAACTTGATTTTAAGTGTCATGCCAAAGCTGACTTAATATTAAGTAAAAATTGGATCTTAGCCCACTAAAATGTCATTGTGATGATTGAGAGTTATATTTTAGTGGGATTTTAATTACTTATCACCTTTTATTAATTAAAATTTGCATATTTTGTAGATTGAAATGGCTACCAACAATAACTCCACTTTATCACTGCGATCCATCCTTGAGAAGGAAAAACTGAAAGAGAATGGGACTAATTTTGTTGATTGGTTTAGGAACCTGAGAATTGTTCTCAAACAAGAAAAGAAGTCCTATGTGCTTGATGAAGCTGTCCCTGAGCCACCTCCTGCTAATGCTTCTAATGCTGATAAGAACAAGCATAAGAAGCATATGGATGATTCCAATGACATTGGATGTCTTATGCTTGCTACTATGTGTCCAGAACTTCAGAAGGATCTGGAACACTTGGAGGCTTATGAGATGAGTGTCCATCTCAAACAAGCTTTCCAACAGCAAGCTAGGCAGGATAGATTCGACACTGCTGTTGCATTATTTGACTGCAAGATGTCAGAGGGAGAATCAGTTAGCGCTCATGTTTTGAAAATGAAGGGCTACATAGATCACCTTGCCCGACTTGGATATCCCTTGAGTTTAGAACTCTCCAGGATTTGATCCTTCATTCTTTGCCCAGCAGTTTTTCACATTTTGTTATGAACTATAATATGAACAACATGGAAAAGTCCATTCCTGAGCTACATGGTATGCTCAAAACTGCTGAAGGGAATATCAAAAAGCCCACTAAGGCTACCCATGTATTGAATGTCAATAACGGTAAGCCTATGAAGAAGAAAGGCAAGGCAAAGGGTAAAGCAACAGTTGCTACAAAGCCTAAGGGACAGCCCAAGCCAAAAGAACCCAAGGCACCTGTTCCTAAGGAAGGAACTTGTTTCCATTGCAAGGAGCCTGGGCATTGGAAAAGAAATTGCCCACTTTATTTGGCTGAATTGAAGAAATCGAAGGGTAGTGCGACTACATCTTCAGGGACTCAAAAGGAGTAGATCACTGAAAAGGGGCGAAGTTGACCTACGAGTTGGGAATAAAGCAAGAGTTGCTGCATTAGCTGTAGGATCTTATGAACTTCATATGCCTAATGGCTTTTTGTTAAATTTGAACAATTGCTATTATGTTCCTACTCTGAGTAGGAATCTTATTTCAGTTTCAGTTTGGATGATGAAGGTTTTTCATTTTTAATTAAAAATAAGACCTGTTCTATTTTTGATAAAGATGATTTGCTTTATGGTATTGCAAGATCTTTTAATGGCCTTTATGTCCTTGACTTAGATGATTCTAGGGAGAATCATATTTATAACATAAACTCTAAAAGAATTAAGCCAAATGACTTAAACCCTACATTTTTATGGCATTGTCGTCTTAGCCATATAAATGAGAAACGCATTTCTAAACTCCATCAAGATGGATTATTAGATTCATTTGATTTTGAATCATTTGATAAATGTGAATCTTGTTTACTTGGCAAAATGACAAGGAATCCTTTCATCGGACAAGGTGAAAGGGCTAATGACTTGCTTGGACTAATACATACAGATGTATGTGGCCCGTTAAGCATTAGTGCCAGAGGAGGATATAATTACTTCATTACTTTTACTGATGATTTCAGTAGGTATGGCTATGTCTACCTAATGAAACATAAGCATGAGGCTTTTGAAATGTTCAAAACTTTTCAAAATGAAGTACAAAATCAACTTGGTAAAACTATTAAGGCACTTCGATCTGATCGAGGTGGTGAATTTTTGAGCCAAGAGTTTGACGAACATCTAAGAAATTATGGAATTGTTTCACAATTAACTCCTTCAGGAACTCCACAGTGGAATGGTGTTTCTGAAAGAAGAAATCGAACTTTATTAGATATGGTTCGATCTATGATGAGTCAAGCAGATCTTCCATTATCGTTTTGGGGTTATGCCTTGGAGACAGCTACTTTTGTTTTAAACCGTGTACCATCTAAAGCGGTTGAAAAGACACCATATGAGATATGGACTGGCAAAACGCCTAGTTTGTCTTTTCTTAAGATTTGGGGTTGTGAGGCTTATGTGAAAAGACCAGTTTCAGATAAGTTAGCTCCAAAATCTGCTAAATGTATTTTTGTGGGATATCCTAAGGAAACTAAAGGATATTATTTCTATATTCCAACTGAGAACAAAGTGTTTGTTGCTCGAAATGGAACCTTCTTGGAAAAGGAATTCATTTCTAAAAGAACTAGTGGGAGTACAATTCAATTAGATGAATTTATAGAACCACAAGAAGATATTGCACCGCCTGAAGAAACAGTTTCAGAACCACAAGTCATTGTGGAAACTGAAAATGTTACACAAGTTCTGTGCAGATCTGATAGACCACGTCATCAGCCTGAGAGATATGGATTTCTCATGACTGAAAGTCGTGAAGTTTTGCTCATAGATCAAGATGAGCCAACTACCTATCTTGAAGCTGTGTCAGGTCCAGATTTAGAGAAATGGCTTGGAGCCATGAACTCTGAGATGCAGTCCATGTTTGACAACCAAGTTTGGGCCTTAATTGATCCTCCCGAAGGTATTAAGACTATTGGTTGCAAATGGGTTTTCAAGAAGAAAATTGACATGGATGGAAATGTGCAAACCTATAAAGCAAGGTTGGTTGCTAAAGGTTTCAAACAAACTCATGGTATAGACTATGATGAAACCTTTTCTCCAGTTGCTATGATTAAATCTATTAGGATTCTCCTTGCCATTGCTGCATACTATGATTATGTGATATGGCAAATGGATGTCAAAACTGCTTTCCTTAATGGAAATTTACTCGAGGATGTGTACATGACACAACCTGAGGGTTTTGTAAATCCTGAGAATTCTGGGAAGGTTTGCAAGCTTCAAAGGTCCATTTATGGATTGAAGCAAGCATCTCGAAGCTGGAATCTTTGTTTTGATGAAACAGTTAAGAACTTTGGTTTCATTCAAAATGAAGATGAACCATGTGTTTACAAGATGGTTAGTGGAAGTGCTATCGTGTTCTTAGTCCTATATGTAGATGACATATTGATCATTGGAAATGATGTCCCCACTTTACAAAAGGTTAAAGATTGGTTAGGGAATTCTTTTTCAATGAAGGACTTGGGTGAGGCTGCATATATCCTTGGTATAAGGATCTATAGAGATAGATCTAGAAGGATAATTGGCTTAAGTCAAAGTACATACAATGACAAAGTGTTGCAGAGATTCAGCATGCAAGATTCCAAGAAGGGATTTTTGCCTATGTCACATGGTATTCATCTTAGCAAGAATCAATGTCCTAAGACATCTGATGAGCGAGATAGAATGAATAAGATCCCTTATGCTTCTGCTATTGGATCTATTATGTATGCCATGCTATGTACTAGACCTGATGTCTCATATTCTTTGAGCACAACAAGTAGATATCAAGCTGATCCTGGTGAGGGTCACTGGACAGCTGTTAAGAACATTCTTAAGTATCTAAGAAGAACTAAGGATGTTTTCTTAGTTTATGGAGGTTTGGAAGATGAGCTAGTTGTAAATGGTTACACAGATGCTAGTTTCCAAACTGGTATAGATGATTACAAATCGCAGTCAGGTTTTGTATTCACATTGAATGGTGGAGCCATTACTTGGAAAAGTTCCAAGCAAAGCACAGTAGCAGATTCTACAACAGAAGCTGAGTATATAGCAGCATCAGATGCAGCTAAGGAAGCAGTTTGGCTGAAGAAATTCATCACTGAGCTTGGAGTGGTGCCTAGCATTGCTAATCCTATGGCTATCTATTGTGACAACAATGGTGCCATAGCGCAAGCAAAAGAGCCAAGGTCCCATCAGAAATCTAAGCATATACTCAGGCGATTTCACCTCATTCTAGACATCATTGATAGAGGTGATATCAAGATATGCAAAGTTGACACAAATGACAACATAGCAGATCCATTGACAAAGCCTCTCTCGCGAGTCAAGCATGATCAGCACACTAGGTCTATGGGCATGAGATATTTGTTAGTCTAGGCCTAGTGCAAGTGGGAGACTGTTAGTGTATATGCCCTAGGCCATTGATTTGGACCTTAATGTTATTCATTTTGTTATTAATAAAGAAGTTTTTATTATCATTGTTATGTTTGCATGTTATATATAATAATGATTATATCCCTGGTTTATTATTGTTATGGAGATAATAATAAATATAACTAGTGTAATATTGATTTGATAATCATAAGATGATTATAGGTATGAAGATACAAATCAATATTATGGATACATGTTAGAGAACAGTGTATTAGATAGACCCACATAGATATCACTTCATGGTTTAATGTCATAAGTGTATCTCATAATAGTTTTCATTTAATCCTTTGACTTGAGATTGTCATAGTTTCCAACATAAGGAATATTATGTTTTGACATGATCAAACGTTATCTGTAACTAGATAATTATAAAAGTTATGCTTGAACATGGTATAAATTATGTAGAGGAAAATGAACAATCAAGATGGAATTTGTCCCTCTCTATGAGAGAGATATCTTCTGGGCCCCTCGATAAGTGTAACTGAGAAATGCATGGCCGTGCTCAAATAAGTTGATATAAGATCAATCTTATTTGTTTATCAGTTAACTTGGAGATCGAGTAATCATAAGTTTGGACAATATAAGTATGACATTTACTATGACTTATGTTCAAACTAGATATCGTGTGACAAAGGGATTAATGCATGTACCATTTTAGGTTTTCATTTATAATGATTCTCATGATTAATTGGGTAGTCATAATGTCTTGCTAGAGGCCAATTATGATTTGTGCATTTCAATAGAGATTGAAATACACTACCAATTAATATGAGCCTATCGGGTCGCACACATAGAACGTAGGCTGTACTTAAAATAATAATAATTAAATTTTTATTATTGTTGTTGGTATTATTATTATTATTATTAGATATTAATAATAATAATATTATAATAATTATTATTAGATAATAATAATTAAAGACGTGGGTCCATATAGGATATGGACAGTTAGGGTTTTATAAAAAAAAAAGGTCTTTTAAAATGGTTTTAAAAGGACTAGAGGCCTTGATGATATTGATTATCATTTTCGTTTTGAAAGAAAACGGAAGAAGAGGAAAAATCGAAAACCCTAGTTTCGTTTTTGCAAAAGAAGTTCAGCCACTGCCGTTGGTGAGCTAGCACTCAGAACGGCGTACGTTTGTGTGGACTTCGTTAGAGGGTGTTCGTCTTCAGAAGGCAGCATCTGTTAATCGTTTTGAAGCTACGCAAAAAGGTTAGTTTCGAATCTCTTTTATCGAACTGAATGGATCACATGGATCCTGTGAGTAAATCGAAAGAATTTTTTTTTGTTTTCCGCTGCGGCAAGGGTTGCAGATTCTTTTCGATTTTCTAACAATGACTTGAATGACTTTACTAGGTGAGGGAATTGCTCTATAGCATTAAGTTGTGTATGCTTACAAAGAGAGGGCTCCTGCATAATTACCTTTGTCTAGGTCCTAGTCAGTCTTAGAACATGCTTTGACAAACTTTCGAGGCGAAATTGCAACTCTGCTTATTTAAGGGAGAGATGATCTAGGCATTGTTTGGTTAGCCAACAACTAGTATCCACCCAATTAAATATCAATCCCTAGTTGTCCCTTTGAGCCTTTATAAAATTTTAGCTTTCTTTTCATTGGCTTACAAACCCCAATAACCTACCCTGAGCTGTTGTGATACTTTTGACAAGTCTTATGATCACTAAGGTGAAGAGGCAAGAAGATCAAAGAAAGAAATGAATAGTCAAGACCATGAAGATAGTTGAAGTTCTCAAGACCATAAGGGTAGTTGATGTTCTCAAGACCATAAGGGTAGTTGAAGTTCACTTACTATCTCCAATATATCAAGACAACATCAACATCAGAGTAACAAATGATTTATCCCTGTTAAAGAAGATTTATCTTACTCCACTCATCCATTATTGGAAGCCCAAGTTAGTACAAACCAAGACAACTCTTTTTAGAGCTAAAAAAAAAACAAACAAAAAAAAGAAAAAGAAAAAAAAGAAAAAATGAGAAGAAAGATAAAACCTAAAAAGGCGGTTCAAAAAGCCAACTGAGTTATCTTTTACCTAAAGCAGCAAAAGGCTTCCATTTGGTTTATAAGGACGGTTTGATTTGAATTAGTCCAACCCAACCAAAGATTCGATCAAAATCAGATGAAAAGGAGAAAGACCATCCAATTCTTGAAAGTTTTGTACTTGACAGTCCAACAAGAAAGAAGGATGAAATGATAAAACGTTCAAAGAAAGGGAAGAGTAAGAAAAATAAGAAGAAAGAAAAGTGAGAAGAAGAAAAGAAATGAATTTGGGTACAAAACTTTATGCAAAGTCAAAGACTGTTCCAATCGAGATCTAGATTAATGCCAAAAAGGTAGAAGGAATTTGGAGTCTAGCAAGATTGCCTCCAAGCTACCTAAAGTTCAAATAAGAAGTTTGTAGTGTGAAGGTTTGTCCGTTGTGTCACACCAGCTCCAATCTCAAAATGGCCTTCACTTAAACCCGTGTCCCTTATAGACCCCATTTCAAGCCTATCAAAGACCTGTTGATCTCTCTTGGTAGGTAGAGTCTATTAGTGGAGATAGTTTGGATAAGCATGCATATGAGATAGACAATATTTAAACTCAATGAGGCCTTTGGCCAAGTAATGTGCATGTGCCTATCTGAAGTGCAACAGTTCTTGCTTAAATAGAAATAATTCTTGAGTTTAGTACGGTAACTAAGGTTGTCATGTTATAGATATGTTAATTTAGAAAAATTAAGCCCTGAGGTATATTGACATTTATTTGGCAAAGCCAACATTTGATTTCAAAATTAAAATTCAAAAATTCAAAAAATAAAAAAAATTATTTTGTCATACAAAGCCTTCAAGTTAAAGGAAGTATGTTGAACCTCCAAAGGACACATTGGGAAAAGGAAATGATTATAGGCAAGGTCAAGAAGAAGCTATCAACCGACATGCTGAAACATAGTTCGAAATAGATTAATCCCTGACTCTGCTGCTTGGGGCCTCCATTATTCATGTTTTCAACATCTCGAAGATAAAAGCCATAAATGTGAAGCATCCTGTAATTCTAGTGCAAGAAATGAATGGGCATTTGAAAGAAATCCGCGAGAGTACTTTTACTAAACACCTCGGTCTATGGTTCAATGGAATGACTATAAGTATCATTCATGCATATCATGCATACATGAGCATATCACATTGCACTTTCTTGTCTTGTATTGTCTTTTCTTTATTAAGGTGAATAGCAAACACTCTATGAAGTAAACAATCAAAATAAGATATCAAATCAGGGGGGGTATAGAAAGCCCATTGCTTGAGAAAGCTCCAGTAATCTTGCAAAGAGAAGAAATACGTGCTTGTGCGAAGAACTAAACAACAAAAACATCAATCAAAGCTTGCATGAAAAAATCTTTGGTTTGAGCCTACACATGGGGCAAAGTTTCTCCTTTTCAATTTTTTAAGTTTATATACCAAACATTTTCAAACTCACTTGCAAATATTTTGCCACGAAGGGGGCAGGAGAAGATATGAGAGCCAACTAAAGATAGTTGAATTTTTGCAAAAAGGAAGAACAATAAGTATGGAACATTAGAACTATCCAAAGAATGATGACGCAAATGACAAAAGATCAGTCTAGCTAGAAGAGCTGAAGCCAATATAAGACCTAATCTCTAATGGATGAAGATCCATTTTAAAGGATGAAGATCCACTTTCAAGGGTGAAGACCTAATTTCCAAGGATGAAGATCCATTTTCAAAGGTTAAGACCTGATTCCAAGCATGAAGATCCAATTTCAAAGGGTGAAGACCCGAAGTTTAAAGGATGAAGATCCACTTTCATGGGTGAAGACCCGATGTCCAAAGGATGAATATCCAATTTCAAATGGTGAAGACCTAAAGTCTAAAGGATGAAGATCCACATTCAAAGGGTGAAAACCCAAAGTCTAAAGGATGAAGATCCACTTTCAAGGGTGAAGAACCAATCTCCGAGGATGAAGATCCATTTGCAAGGGTGAAGACCCAAAGTGTAAAGGATGAAGATCCACTTTCAAGGGTGAAGACTAGATTTCCATGGATGAAGATCCATTTTCAAGGGTGAAGACCCAAAGTCTAAAGGATGAAGATCCACTTTCAAGGGTGAAGACTCGATTTCCATGGATGAAGATCCATTTTCAAGGGTGAAGACCCAATCTCCAAGGATGAAGATCCATTTGCAAGGGTGAAGACCAAATCTCAAAGGATGAAGATCCATTTTCAAGGGTGAAGACCCGATCTCAAAGGATAAAATCCATTTTCAAGGATGAAGACCCGATCTAAAAGGATGAAGATCCATTCTGAGGGTGAAGAACCACCATGCATAGAATAGCCGGAGCAGTCAGACTTCTCAATTGATAAAAGGTCAGTTAAACCCAATCTCGGGTCCAAGTACCCAAATCAAATCAATCTCGGGTCCAAAACCCAAATTACCCTTACATCCAGAACCTAGAATCTCTTCTAAGTCCAAAACTTAGCTCGGGTCCAGAACTCAAATTACCCTTAGGTCCAGAACCTAGAATTTTTTTTAAGTCCAGAACTTAGCTCGGGTCCAGAACCCAAATTTTTCTTAGGTCTAGAACTTATAATCTCTTTTAAGTCCAGAACTTAGCTCGGGTCTAGAACCCAAATTTTCTTTTGGTCTAGAACCTAGAATCTCTTCTAAGTCCAGAACTTAGCTTGGGTCCAGAACCCAAATTATCCTTAGGTCCAGAACCTATAATATTTTCTAAGTCCAGAACTTAGCTATGGTCCAAAACCCAAAATTTCCTTAGGTCCGAAATCTAAAATTATCCTTAAGTCCAGAACTCGAACCGGGTCCAGAACCCAAAAGCTCAACCATCTCAAAAATTAAGTCTTATTGCTTTTCACTCTCTTTCACTAAAGTCTCAGATCATTTAAGCAGGGGGCAAACTGTAAACCCTTAATTTTTGACCCAGTCCGGTCCAATATATTTTAATTAGTCCAAAATAATTTTTGTATTTTAATTAGTCCAAAATAATTTTTGTTATCTTAATTAAATAATATTTACTTTAGTATTTAATTTTTATCAATAAAAAATAAAAAGTAATAATAATAAACAAATAAAAAAATTGGCAATAAAATGGTTGTGGTGAAATGGCCCGCAGGCCAATTTTCGCCCGCAGCCAGCTGCGATAGCTTTTTTTGCCAACGCAATTTTTCAGCAGCAGTTTTTTTTGCCAGCGTAATTTTTCCGCAACAGTTTTTTTTTGCCAGCAAAATGTTTCCGACACAAATTTTTCCGAAACCAAATACAATTAGGTTTCGATTTCCTTTTCTTAATTAATGTTATATTCCATGAATAACTAAAATTATTCATAAAAATCTTCTATAAATAAGGACTAAAACAACACAGAAGAGGAGGGAGGAAAATTGGAGACTGAAAATTGGAAAATTGTAAAGGAGGCCAGTTCCAATGAACCAGGCGTTGTGAGGTGCTGGATCATTTCTCACCTTCCCCACACGTACCCAACTTTCTGAACCCATTAGGGGGTTGGGGATTCCTTAGGAATCGAGTCATCCACCCCTTTCTTTTTCCCAGCCCGTCCGGGTGGCGACTCCATTTTCTCCGAACTTAGGTCCGTGTTCTCTAAGGCCCCGAGTCTAAACAGTGTCAAAATCGCAAGAACCATTCCACTGGGAGTGGGGACAAAAATCCCTGTTCACAGGTACACACATGAAGTGCAATTAATCCCCCACGTCAAATTAGAGTCGATCAAACCTTCAAAACAAACCAATTTAGGGTTTTAAAGGTTGAACCATCTTATTTTAGGCCTCATTAAATTATACAAATCAAATTGAAGGCTTTAAAAATAGGTTTAAGCCATTAAAAGTGGACCAAACTCGATTAGGCCTTCTTTAATTAGGATCAAATTAGCTAGGGTCAAAATTAATGGTCTACAATTTGCCTCTGCTTGAGCGATCTGAGACTTCAGCAAAAGAGAGTGAAAAGCAACATGATTTTTGAAATGATTTCGGGCAAAAATGGGTTCTGAACCCAAGATATGTTTGGGTTCTAAACTCAAATTGAGTTCTGCACTCAAAAATGATTTGGGTTCTGGACCCGAGATTGGTTTGGCTAACTCTAATATCCCAATGGGTTCATTAGGCAACTCTAATATCCTGATGAAATGACAAAGTGACAAAACCATTGAGCGACTCTAATATCTCAACAGGTTAATAATGGGCAACTCTAATATCCCAATGGGTTCATCAAACAAATCTAATATCCTGATAACCAAGCAATAAAACTATTGAGCGACTCTCATATCTCAACGGGTCATTAGGTAACTTTAATATCCCAATGGGTCTATCGATCGAATCTAATGTCTCGATAAAATCACAAAGAAATTCTAATATCTTGGTGAGTGAAAACAACCATTGAGTGATTCTAATATCTTGATGAAATCCATCAAGTGACTCTAATATCTTGGTAAATCAAAACAGTCATCGAGCTACTCTAATATCCCGATGACAACCACCAAGCAACTCTAATAACTTGGTAGAATAGTGACTCTAATATCTTACTAGAAACAAACTTGGATATTTCAACATATCAAGGAAAGCTATGCCGTCAGGATACTTTAACAAATCCAATATAAGGAGATTGTGCCATCAGGATACTTTAACAAATACAATATAGGCTGGATAGTGGATGCTTCAACAAATTCTCTTAAAAATGTCTACCTTGACAGAAATGAATCCTTATTTTGATTCTCTATCCTTGGGGATGGGCCTTTGCCTTGCCTCAACTTCAACTTTTCTTGCTAGATTGATTTGATCTTTATCTTGGGACTTTGTGCTGATCTTTTATCTTTTATATCTTCATTCATTTTGAGAGTTCTGATTTTCTTCTTGTTCTATTCTTTTTTGTTCTTCCTTTTGCAAAATAATTAGCTATTTTTTAGCTAGTCCTTATATCCACTTTTGCCCCCCTGCATGGCAAAATATTGAAAGTGAGTCTGAAAATATTTCGTACATGCATAAACTCAAAATTTGAAAAGAAGAAGTTTACCCCTGTGTAGTCTCAAACTATTGATTTTTTCCCATGCAGGCTCTAATTGATGTTTGCTTTTTGTCTGGATGCTTTCACAAGCCTGCATCTCTTCTTTCCTTTGCAATGGCCTTTCCATGCCCGCCTAATTCCATATCTTCTTCTCAACATTTGCTTCGCAGTGTTTTGCTGTTAATTTTGACAAAGAATGGGCAATGCAAGACAAAAAAATGCATTATCATATCCTCATGTATGCATTATATGCATGACTGATACTTACAGTGGTCAATTGACTAACAAACTAAGGTGATCAGCTGAAGTGCTCCCATGAATTCATTCCAGATGCTCATTCAGGTCTTGCACTAGATCAGTAAAAGACTACACATCTATAGCTTTATTTTTAAGATGAAAATAGGAGTAGTAGGGGCCAAACAATATATTTAGAGACACGAGAGACATCTTGTGAGAGGGGATTTTTGCCCCCACTCCCATTGGAATGGTTCTTGCTACTTCGGTACTGTTTAGGCTCAGGGCCCTAGAGAACACAGACTTAAGTCCGGACAAAATGGAGTCGCCACCCGGACAGGCCAAGAAAAAGAAAGGGGTGGATGACTCGATTCCTAAGGAATCCCTAACCCCCTAATGGGTTCAAAAATTTGGATACGTTTGGGGAAGATGAGAAATGCCCAGCACCCCCACAACGCCCGGTTCATTGGAACCGGCCTCCTTTACAAGTCTTAATATTATAAAATTCTTAAATATAACAAAATTATCCATATTACACACATCAATTGAAATAAAGCATCGCTATATTAAAATCAAAGCAATGTCTAAACAAAGCAAATAAATGGACACCCATCCAAGGATGGAAACATATCCTTACATCATCCATGTCTAAACTAATAGGACACCCACCGAAAGGTAGAAACATGTCCTTTACATTGGTCCAAAATATAAAAGCAATTTAAATTGCATAGAATTTAATTAATGAGGTACCCATAAAGTGGAAACATACCTCTTACAACACTTGGAAATCAAAATAAATTGATAAAAGTAAATAACCATAATTAATAAATAAATCATTCATCAAAGATATCAATTAAAATATAAAATAAACATCCATGATAGTTTAAATAAACCAAGCATTGAACTAAAACAAATCAAAGCATATAATGGACTACACAATCAAATCTAAAAATAAATAAAGCAAGTAAATATACAAATAAGCCTACTATTTCTATTTAAGATTCTTTATTTAATGTTTAGGGTTTTGGAATTTATTGGTTTAAGCTACTGTATGTTTTAAGAGAATTAAAATGGATTAAGGTTTTATATTTTAAGAGATTGATAAGATTCTTTGATTAACCAAATTAGGGTTTGAGGTGTAAAATCATGAAATTAGAGTTTTGGATACTTTAAAACATTTGAGTTTAGGACTCACGGTTACTGGATTATTATTTTGGATTTACTATATTGAGTTTGAATGTTTAGGTTTATAAGTTTGCAAGGATTAAGGTTAGGGTTTAGGAAAACTAGGGTTTAAGGTTTTAAGGGAATTAAGGTTTAAGAGAACTTGGGTTTAAGGTTAGCTTGTTTGGGGTTACTGTCTTGATTTTGGAAGTTGAATTAGGATTTTTAGTGTTTTGGAGAATGAATTTTATTTTAGAATTTGGAAAAATAATTTATAGTTTTATGAAGCTTTATGAAAATAAACAAAATGATTTAAGGTTTATAGAAATAGAAAAGATATTTTTTAGGGTTTTTGGAAAGAAAAGGCTTCAATTTAGGTTTTTGGAAATTTGGAAAGCAGATTAAGGTTTTGGTAAATTAATGAAATGATTTAAGGTTTTGAAAAGTTAAAAAGTAGATTAGGGTTTTGGTAAATTAATGAAACGATTTAAGGTTTTGAAAAGTTAGAAAGTAGATTAGGGTTTTAGTATTTTAAAGAAACAGAAACAACAATTTTAAGATTTTTGGAAAACATAGAAATGAATTAAGGTTTTTAAAATCAAAAGAAACAATTGAATGATTGAAGCTAGTGTGAAAAACTTAGATATTCATACCTTCGTTTGTTGGTTCCACCAAAAATTACTTCTTGGATGAACAAGAACAAAGGCAAGATGGTTGCCTTTAATGGATTGAATTGCTTGTTTGCTCTCTCAAAAGTTCGATCGTTAATCTCCTAATTTTCTTGATTCCTCGGTCCAAATTTTTTCCTCTCAAATCTCCCCCTTCTGTGTTGTTTTTAGTTCTATTTATAGAAGATTTATATGATTAATCTTAGTTGTTTATGGAATCTAACATTATTGAAGAAAAGGAAATCAAAACCGAATTGAATTTGGTTTCGAAAAAAGTTGTGTCGAAAAAATTTTGCTGGCGAAAAAAAACTGCTGCGGAAAAATTTTGCTGGCGAAAAAAACTGCAGTGGGATGCGAGCGAAATGGCCCAAGGCCATTTCATCCGACCCCTTTTCAGTGACGAAATTTTCCGTCGCCGATTTTTTGTTGTCGATTTTTATTTTTATTTATTTGTTTATTATTATTTTTTATTTATATTTATATTTTTATTTTTATTCACTTCACTATTTTTAACTAAAATAAATATTAAAATACCACAAAATTATTTTGGACTATAAAAACAACGGACCTGACTGGGTCAAAAATTAAGGGTCTACAGTTTGCCCCCTGCTTGAACGATCTGAGACTTTTGTAAAAGAGAGTGAAAAACAATAAGACTTAATTTTTGATGAGATGGTTATTTGAATTTTTTTTGGGTACTTGGACCCAAGACTAAATTTGATTTGGGTACTTGGACCCGAGATTGAGTTTGACTAACCTTTTATCAGTTGAGAAGTCTGACTGCTCCGGCTGTTCTATGCATTGTGATTTTTCACCCTCAAAATGGATCTTCATCCTTTGAGATCGGGTCTTCACCCTTGAAAATGGATCTTCATTATTTGAGATTGGGTCTTCACCCTTGAAAATGGATCTTTATCCTTTGAGATTGGGTCTTCACCCTTGAAAATGGATCTTCATCCTTTGAGATCAGGTCTTCACCCTTGTAAATGGATCTTCATCCTTTGAGATAGGGTCTTCACCCTTTTAAATGGATCCTCATCCTTGGAGATCAGGTCTTCGCCCTTTAAAATGAATCTTCATCCTTTGAGATCGGGTCTTGTAGACCCTTAATTTTTGACCTAGTCCGGTCCAATATATTTTAATTAGTCTAAAATAATTTTTGTGTTGTCCAATATATTTTAATTAGTCCAAAATAATTTTTGTTATCTTAATTAAATAATATTTGCTTTAATATTTAATTTTTATTAATAAAAAATAATAATAATAAACCAAAAAATAATAATAATAAACCAAAAAATAATAATTTTTATTTAATTTTTTTTTGCAGCAGTTTTTTTTTGCCAGCGCAATTTTTTTCGCAGTAGTTTTTTTTCGCCAGCCAAATTTTTCCGACGCAAATTTTTTCGAAACCAAATACAATTAGGTTTCGGTTTTCTTTTCTTAATTAATGTTAGATTCCGTGAATAACTAGAATTAATCATAAAAATCTTCTATAAATAAGGACTAAAAACAACACAAAAAGGGACGGGGAAATCAGATTTTAGGGGAAAATTGAGACCGAAATTGAGGAGGAAAACTTTGAAAGATTTGGAAAATTCCTTCTGGCAGTGAAATCAACCAAACTTATTGAGAAAAGCAAACAAGAAATTTAATTCATCAAAGGCAGCAAAGCTTGTCTTTGATCTTGTTCATCCAAGAAGTGATTTTTGGTGAAACCAAAAAATGAAGGTATGAATTTCTTTAATTGTTTCATTAATTTACAGTAGCTCAAGGTCAAAAATTATTTCTGTTTCTTCAAAATCAAAAAACCCTAGAACCTTGATTTACCTTTTATAAAGCTTAAAAACCTTAATTCGTCTCTTTGTTTTTTAAAAAACTTAAAATAGTTGTTTTTGTTTCTTTAAAATCTTTAAACCCTAATTTGCCTTCCAATTCTTCAAAACCATAAATTAAATCTGTTTCTTTCCAAAAACCCTAAAAATAACTTCTTTTCTGTTTCTATAAACTTTAAATCTTTTTGTTTATTTTCATAAAGTTTCATAAAATTATCAATTATTTTTCCAAATTCTAAAATCTAATGCATTCACCGAAACCCTAATTCTAAAATTCTAAAACCCTAATTCAACTCTAAAACCCAAAACAGTGAACTCCCTTAAAAACCCTAATTTTTCTAAACCCTAATCCTTTAAACCTTAACACCTTATAAATATAAAATTCAACACTGTAAGTAGCTAATAAACAGAAACTTAATGTTTTAAAGTGTTCAAACCCTAATTTCATGATTTTACCACTCAAACAACATTAATTTGGTTAATTAAAGAACTTTATCAACCTCTTAAATTATAAAACTTTGCTCCATGTCAATTCTTTTAAAATTTACAGTAGCTTAAACCCATGAATTCCAAAACCCTAAACACATTAAATAAAGAAATTTAAATAGAAACAGTAGCCCTAATTTGAATTTTAATTTGCTTTATTCAGTTTTATGTTTGATTATGCTTTCATTTATTTTATATGCTTTAATTTATTTAAGTTCAATGCTTGGTTTATTTAATTTATCATGGATGAATGTTTATTATATATTTTGATTAATGTTTAATATCGTTGATGAATGATTTATTTATAGTGAATAGTTATTTACTTTTATCGATTTATTTTCCAAGTGTTGTAAGAGGTATGTTTCCACTTTATGGGTACCTCATTAGTTAAATATCATGTAATTTAAATTGCTTTTATATTTTAGACCAATGTAAAGGACATGTTTCTACCTTTCGGTGGGTGTCCTATTAAGGCATGGGATGTAAGGACATGTTTCCATCCTCGGATGGGTGTCCATTTATTTATTTTGTTTGGACATTGTTTTGAATTTCAATATATCGATGCTTTATTTTAATTATTGTGTGTAATATGGATAATATTGTTATACTTAAGAATTTTATAATATTAAGACTTGTAAAGAAGGCCAGTTCCAATGAACCGGACGTTGTGGGGGGTGTTGGGCCATTTCTCACCTTCCCCATATGTACCCAACTTTCCGAACCCATTAGGAGGTTGGGGATTCCTTAGGAATCGAGTCATCCACCCCTTTCTTTTTCCCGACCCGTCTGGGTGGTGACTCCATTTTCTCCAGACCTAAGTCCGTGTTCTCTAAGGCCCTAAGCCTAAACAGTGTCGAAATCTCAAGAACCATTCCACCGGGAGTGGGGGCGAAAATCCCCGCTCACAGGTCTTTACCCTTGAAAATGGATCTTCATCCTTTGAGATCGGTTCTTCACCCTTGCAAATGGATCTTCATCCTTGGAGATTAGGTCTTCACCCTTGTAAATGGATCTTCATCCTTGGAAATCGGGTCTTCACCCTTGAAAATGGATCTTCATCCTTTTGACTTCGAGTCTTCACCCTTTGTAAATGGATCTTCATCCTTTGAGATCAGGTCTTCACCTTTGAAAATGGATCTTCATCCTTGGAAATTGGGTCTTCACCGTTGAAAATGGATCTTCATCCTTTGAGTCAAGTCTTCACCTTTGAAAATGGATCTTTATCCTTGAAAATCGGGTCTTCACCCTTGAAAATGGATCTTCATCCTTTAAGCTAAATCTTCATCCTTGGAAATTGGGTCTTCACCCTTGAAAGCGGATCTTCATCCTTAGAGATTTGTCCTATATTGGCTTCAGCTCTTCTAGTCGGACTGATCTTTTGTCTCTTGCATCTTTATTCTTTGGATAGTTCTAATGTTCCATTCTTTTGTTCTTCCTTTTTTTGTGAAAATTCAGCTATTTTTAGTTGGCTCTCATATCTTCTCCCAACCCCCCATGATTTTTCTATGCAGGCTCTGATTGATGTTTTGTTGTCTAGTTCTTCGCACAAGCACGCATTTCTTCTCTTTGTAAAATTATTGGAGCTTCCTCAAACAATAAGCTTTCTATGCCCCCCTTGATTCAATATCTTCTTTTGATTCATTACTTCACAGGGTGTTTGCTGTTCACTTTGACAAGGAATAAACAATACAAGACAAGAAAATGCAATGTGATATGCTCATGTATGCATGATATGCATGAATAACACTTACAGTGGTTTCATGACTCACAGACCGAGGTGATCAACAGAAGTGTTCTCATTGGTTCCTTTTAGATGATCATTCAAGTCTTGCATTGGAATGACATAACGCTCCACATTTATGGCTTTTATCTTTAAGATGTTGAAAACATGAATAATGGAGGCTCCAAACAGCAGCAATACATCCATTTTAAATTATGATTCAGTATGTCAATTGGTAGCTTCTTCATAACCTTGTTAGTAATCATTTCCTTTGCCTAATGTGTCCTTTGAGGTTCGATAGTTCAACATACTCCCCTTAACTTGAAGTCTTTTGTATGATAAAAACATTTTTGAATTTTTTTTGAATTTTGATTTTGAAATCAAATGTTGGCTTTGCCAGATCAATGTCAATGTACCTCAGGACTTGATTTTTCAAATTAACATATCTATAATATGACAACCCTAGTTACTATACTAAACTCGAAAATTATTTCTATTTAAGCAAGAATTGTTACACTTCAGATAGGCACATAAACATTACTTGGTCAAAGGTCTCATTGAGTTTAAATATTGTCTATCTCATATGCATGCTTATTCAAACTATCTCCACTAATAGACTCTACCTACCAAGAGAGATCAACAGGTCTTTGATAGGCATGAAATGGGGTCTATAAGGGACACAGGTTTAAGTGAAGGCCATTTTGAGATAGGAGCTGATGTCACACAATGGACAAACCTTCATACTACAAACTGCTTGTTGAAACTTTTGGGAGCATAAAAAGACAGAGCTTTGAACATTCTTCTTTCTTTTTGGCGTTAACCTAAATCTTAATTGGGATAGTCTTTGTCCTTGCATAAAGTTTGGTAACCAAATTCGTTTCTTTTCTTCTTCTCCCTTTTCTTTCTTTTTTATTTTTCTTACTCTTCCTTTCTTTGAGCATTTTATCAGATTTGTCCTTCTTCCTTGTAGGACTGTCAAGTACAAAACTTTCAAGAACTGGATGGTCTTTCTCCTTTTTCTCTGATTTTGATCGAATCTTTGGTTGGGTTGGACCAATTCAAGTCAAACCGTCCTTATAAACCAAATGGAAGCCTTTTGCTGCTTTAGGTAAATGAGAACTCAATTGGCTTTCTGAACCGCCTTTTTAGGTTTTATCTTTTTTTTATTCTTTTTTCTTTTTTCCTTTCCTTTTCTTTTCTTTTGTCCTTTTTTCTTTCTTTTTCTTCTTTTTCTCTTATCTTTTTTTTGGTTCTAGCTCTAAAAGAGTTGTCTTATTTATACTAACTTGGGCTTCCAATAATGGATGAGTGGAGTGACATAAATCTTCTTTAACAGGGATAAATCATTTGTTACTCTGATGTTGTCTTGATATATTGGAGATATTAAGAAAACTTCAACTACCTTTATGGTCTTGAGAACTTTAACTATCTTCATGGTATTGAGAACTTCAACTATCTTCATGGTATTCATTTCTTTCTTTGATCTTCTTGCCTCTTCATCTTAGTGATTATAAGACTTGTCAAAAGTATCACAACAGCTCAGGGTAGGTTATCAGGGTTTGTAAGCCAATGAAAAGAAAGCTAAAATTTTATGAAGGCTCAAAGGGACAACTAGGGATTGATATTTAATAGGGTGGATACAAGTTGTTGGCTAACCAAACAATGCCTAGAACATTTCTCTCTTAAATAAGCAGAGTTCAATTTCACCGCAAAAATTTGTCAAAGCATGTTCTAAGACTGACTAGGACCTAGACAAAGGTAATTATGCAGAAGCCCTCTCTAAGTAAGCATACAGAACTCAATGCTATAGAGCAATTCCCTCACCTAGTAAAGTCATTCGAGTCATGATGCATAAATATATTAATTCATGAATCATCAAGCTAGATTTCTCATTGGTTGAGCACCAAAATGAACAAAGACCAACAAAATTTTTGATGAAAGTAATTCATTCAAACAAATTTAAATTTGAAAAACACAATAGTTCCAAAATATTAAAGAAAGTAAAATTGAAAACCAACATTCAAGCTAAGGAAAGTCCATTGAGTTTAAGCTTCTTTTCCTTTCACATCTTTAATATTTCCATCTTGAAAGGATGATAAAACAAAATATTCTTCTAATCCTTTTCCCACCATGAAGGTTGCCGGTGGAGGTACTCTTCCAAACTTAGGCAAAGGATTATTCTTGGTGCTGGCTTGTCCGGCTCCGGTAGCTTACCACTATCAATTAGATCTTGGATCTTGTAACACCCCTACATCCTGTACACGCACACTACATAACACCACAATGTAATATACGTACACTAAATATAGGGACGCTACAGTTTTCTTTAACATTTAAATCATTTTAGATGATAAGATATTCTTTCTCATTATATATTATAGAAAATAGAGTAATTATCTTGTAATATAAAACAAAATAGATATATATATATACGTTTACTTAATACGCAGCGGAATTTATAAAATATTTACATATATGAATACATTCAAATCCATATTTACAATTATACATATATTTACATTAGAATCCATACTTTACAAAACATAAAGAAGTTATACATGATTGGCAGCTTTTCTCTGATCTTTAAGTCCCAAAATAAATCCTTCAATGTCTACTCTCACTCGGTCTCGAGGAACTCTCGGATTCAACTCTGTCACCTGCGCGATCAACCACTATCACGCTAAGCCAACGGCTTAGTAGTACAAAGTATACTAACATTATGCTTTAATGGAATGCAATGCAATGTCACACATTTAACAATAGAGACAACCTCATATTTCATAAATCATACACATATAAACATATCACATTTCAAAGTCATTCCATAGATCTTATTATTCAATTATTTTACCATTATTGAATCACATTTAAACAAAGACAAGCATGGGCCCAAAAGACACTAATATGCCATTCAATTTTGAGAGTTAATGCTTTGGTTTTGTTATCACATTTATCATTATCATTATCCCAACTAGGCTTCAAGGATTAGGTTCAACCAAGCTTCAAGGGGAATAAAGCATGCTAAGTATCAACCCAACTTGGCTTCAAGAACCAACCCAACCTAGCTTCAAGGGTTGTAACATCTCAATTAGGCTTGAAGGACTAGACCCAACCAAGCTTCAAGGGGAGTAAAACATGTTAAACTTCTACCCAACTTGGCTTCAAGGATCAATTCCAACCTAACTTCAAGAGATTGTTACTAATAGGCATGCCACCAATCAACAAAACTCTGAAAATGGAATAACACATTAGACACACAATTCATTCATTATTTCATTATCAATTAGGCAAACATGCCTCATTAAAATCATTATAGCCAATCACAATGGCTTTATATTCCATCGCATCTCAATCCACATTATAACAATTCATCTTTCAAATACACAATCATTTACATCATCATATCCTTCACATTATACCTATAGCATCATTGATATAAACATAACAAAGTACATTAATCATATAAGTCAACAATGTAATAATGCAATATTTGTACTTACCTCAATAACAATTCACACAACTCTAAACACTTCCTTTTCCAAGATTCTTTTACTTCTTAGATCAATGACAAATCACTTTCTTCAAGACCTAATCCAAAAATAATAACATACACTTGCTTAGGGATACACATGAGATAATCAAGTTAAGAGTTAACTAGGGCAAACTCTAAACATGACACGCTCAACCACACGGGCGTGTCCCTGACCGTGCCCTAACTCCACAACACAGAAGCTTTTACACGCTCAGAACCACGTGTGTGTCACTGGGCGTGTAATACATTCTGCCTCTTTGAAAAAATATCAACACGTCCAACAACGTGAGCATGCTCATGGCCGTGTAAACTCTCCAATCTTATAGTAGCTATGACACGCTCAATAACACGGACGTGTTAATGGTCGTGTCAAATCTACTGCCTCCAACACAATTGACACACCTAAAACTCTTGACGTGCTCATGGGCGTGTCAGGCAAAAAACTCAGATTCCAGCCAAAATAACAAAACACCCAACAAAACACTTCTTTTCACCAACATCCACTTCAAACAAACTTAACAAAACATACCCAAAAACCATCTTAAACTTACAAAAACACCAAAACAACTCCACATCTATAACAAACACAAATCACAAATATCATCACAAAACCTTAAACACAAATACAACACCATCTCTTCCAACCAACTTACTCTTTTCTTCAATCCATCCTTATAATCCATAATCAATTCAATCAAACACTCTTAAACATATCACAATCAAACAACACACCCTTAAATAATCTATCAAACTCAAACACAACTTCAAATAAGCAAAGAAATCAAAAGAGGACTTACCAAAGTAATGAAACTTCTTGAATCATGAACTTGTTCACTTAGATCTTCCTTCAATTTGAGCTTAGAACCTTAAAATCCTCTCTTGCTCTCTTGCTTTCTCTTGTCTTTGGATGAGCCGGCCACACCATGGAAAAGAAGAAAAGAACATAAAGAAACAAAGTCAAACTTCTCTTTAAATCTCCACCTAGTATTTCAACATGAGCAATTACCTAAACACCCTTTTACAAATTATTTTTATTTCCTTTAAAGCACTTGCCCTCTTTTAGTAATTTCACAAATTACAAATTAAAATATCTTCTTCCCTTGACCACCCATTTGACTTGCATATATGTTATTTATACTTCCATATATACAACATATACACTTTCTTTTAATTTCTTTTCTCTTGCAAATTAACATATACATTCAATCCCATATAAAACAACAACAATATTCAAAACTTCTAAGGCATACATTGGGATATTACAATTCTCCCCCTCTAAAAAGAAATTTCATCCTCAAAATTACCTGTCATCAAGTCTGAAACAACTGAGGGTATTGATCTCGCATTGCTTGCTCACTCTCCCAAGTTGCCTCTTCTCTCCCATGATTCTTCCATAGAACCTTCACCAAAGGCACTTTCTTATTCCTCAACTCTTTCACTTCATGTGCCAGAATAGCAACTGGTTCTTCTTCAAATGTCAGATCTGGACTCACTTCGATAGATTCAATTGGCAAAACATGAGATGGATCCGACCTGTATCTCCTCAACATAGAAACATGGAATACATTATGGATCCTATCCAACTCAGGTGGCAAAGCAAGCTGATAAGCAACTGGTCCAATTCTTTCCAATACTTCATAAGGTCCAATGAAACGAGGACTCAACTTCCCTTTTCGACCAAATCTCAAAATCTTTTTCCAAGGAGACACTTTCAAAAATACTTTATCTCCCACATTATACTCAATATCTTTCCTCTTCAAATCTGAATAAGACTTCTGTCGGTCTGAAGCTGTTTTCAACCTATCTCGAATCATTTTTACTTTCTCTTCAGTTTCTTTAACCAAATCAGGACCAATCAACTTACCTTCTCCAAGTTCATTCCAATATAGAGGTGTCCTACACCGTCTACCATATAATGCTTCGAATAGTGCCATACCAATGCTGGATTGATGACTATTATTGTAAGCAAATTCCACAAGTGGCAAGAATCTATCCCAACTTCCAGAGAAATCAATGACACAGCTTCTCAACATGTCCTCAATAATCTGTATCACTCTCTCTGATTGCCCATCTGTCTGCGGATGAAAGGCAGTGCTAAAGTGTAGTCGAGAACCCAAAGTACCATGTAAACTCTTCCAAAACCTTGAAGTAAACCGGGGATCTCGATCAGACACTAAAGAAATTGGGAAACCATGCAACTTCACAATCTCATGGATATACAGCTCAGCTAACCTCTCCAAAGAATAATCCATCCGAACTGGAAGAAAATGAGCTGTCTTAGTCAACCTATCAACAATTACCCAAATAGCATCATACTTCCTTTGTGTCAATGGTAAACCAGACACAAAATCCATTGTCACTCTTTCCCATTTCCATTCAGGCACTGATAAAGGTTGAAGTAATCCTGTTGGAACTTAATGCTCAGCTTTTACTTTCTGACATGTGAGACATTTGGATACAAACTCCGCTATGTCTCTCTTCATACCAGACCACCAGTAATACTGCTTCAAATCATGATACATCTTTGTATTGCCCGGATGCATAGCAAATACTGACTGATGTGCTTCTTCTAAAATAATCCTTCTCAAATTAGCATCATCAGGTACACACAATCTGTTCTTAAAACAAAGACTCCCATCATTTCTCACAATAAAATCTCAACTCTTTCCATTCTGGCAATCTGAAACAATCTTTTGAATATTCTCATCAACCACTTGAGCCTCTTTAATCTGATCCAACAATACCTGTTTTAATTGCAACTGTGCCAACAATGCACCATCATCACAAGATACAAAACTAACATGCAACGCTCTCAACTCAACAAGCAACAAGAGCGAATAAACAGTCAAACCTTCTAAAGACTTCTGACTCAAGGCATCAGCAACAACATTCGCTTTACCAGGATGATAATCAATCAAATAGTCATAGTCTTTGATCAACTCCAACCATTGTCTCTGCAGAAGATTTAGCTCTCTCTGAACCCCCAAATATTTTAAACTTTTATGGTCCGTATAGATAAAACACTTCTCCCCAAACAAATAGTGTTGCCAAATCTTCAATGCAAACACAATGGCTGCTAATTCTAAATCATGGGTTGGATAATTGAGCTCATGCGGTTTCAACTGTCGAGAAGCATAAGCTATAACTTTACCTTCTTGCATCAAAACACAACCCAAACCATTATGTGAAGCATCACTGTAAATCACATATGGTTTATCTTCCACAGGTAAAGTAAGAACAGGTGCTTGAGTCAACATTTCTCTCAACTGTTCAAAGCTAGCCTGACACTGATCTGTCCACACAAATCTAACTCCCTTTCTAAGTAATCTGGTAAGTGGAGTAGCTATCAAAGAAAATCCTTTCACAAACCGTCGGTAATAGCCTGCCAAACCCAGAAAACTTCTAACTTTAGTCACAGACTTTGGTGGACTCCAATTCAAAATAGCTTCAACCTTACTCGGATCAACTCTAATACCCTCTGCTGAAACTATATGACCGAGAAAAGTCACTTGATCAAGCCAAAACTCACATTTCGATAGTTTAGCAAACAATTGCTTCTCTCTCAAAATTTACAGCACAATCCGCAGATGATTGTCATGCTCTTGCTCATTACGCGAATACACCAAAATATCATCGATAAAAACTACCACAAACTGATCCAAATAGGGCCTAAACACCCTATTCATCAAGTCCATAAAAGCTGCAGGTGCATTCGTCAAACCAAAAGGCATAACTAGAAACTCATAATGCCCATACCTTGTACGAAAAGCTGTCTTAGGAACATCTTCAGCTCTGACCCTCAACTGATGGTATCTTGATCTCAAATCAATCTTGGAAAACACTGCTGCAACCTTCAATTGATCAAAGAGATCATCAATTCTAGGCAAAGGATATTTATTTTTAATGGTCACCTTGTTCAATTGCCTATAATCGATACACAATCTCATAGTACCATCCTTCTTCTTCACAAACAAAACAGGAGCTCCCCACGGTGACACACTAGGGCGAACAAACCCTTTATCCAACAACTCCTACAACTGTACCTTCAATTCTCTCAATTCAGCAGGTGCCATTCTATAAGGAGTAATAGAGATAGGAGTGGTACCAGGCAATAATTCAATACCAAACTCCACCTCTCTCTCTGGAGGTAACCCTGGCAACTCTTCTGGAAACACATCTGGAAACTCTGCAACTGTAGGTATACTATCAATTTGAGAACCCCTTACTCTAGTATCCACCACATGAGCAAGATAAGCATCATACCCTTTTCTAATCAACCTCCTAGCTGCAACAGCTGAAACAAACAAGGATGCTAGCTGTCCCTGCTCACTAGATACTATCACCTCTCTACCATCACCAGTTCTCAAAGTAACAAGTTTCTTGTGACAGTCTACCACAACTCCATGTCTAGATAACCAGTCCATGCCTAGGATCAAATCATATTCTTTAAAAGGCATTTCAATCAAATCTCCACAAAACTCCTCACCTTGCACTACTACCGCACTATCTCGATGCACCTTGCTAACAATCACACTATGCCCTAAAGGATTTGTCACCAACACATCAAATCCTAGGGATTCAGCATGCAGTTCAGACACAGGAAAAACAGATGCACTAATATATGAATGAGTAGATCCTGGATCAATCAAAGCAAGTACTGAAATACCAAATAAAGAAAAAGTACCAGCTATGACTGCCGAAGAATCTAGCTGCCTCTGCATCACATAAATCCTCTGAGAAGATCCAGCCTCCTCTGGTCTACTCTCCCTGGATGTAGAACCTCCTTTAGGAGTGAACCCAGATCTGCCTCCTCTGCTAAAACTTCTGCCTCCTCGACCTCCCCTCACACTAGGTCGAGAAGGTGCAGAATCTACCGACATATGCTCCTGCCTCACAAGACACTCTCTAACAAAATGATCAGGCGACCCACATCTGAAACATACCCCTGCTACACCAGTCTTCCAACAAGTACCACCATGTGGCCTACCACAATGAATACATATGAGTAGAATGGATCTCTGAATCACTGGGGTCGGAGCACTCGCCACTGAAACTGTAGGTCTCGATCTCTGCCTCTGAAACTGTACTGACCTACCAACTGGCCTCTGACTCCTACTAACCCGAGGAACAAAACTTCCTTTACCTCTCTTCACAGATGAAGACCCTGCTTCAAACTGGGGTCTTCTAACCCTGATCTCTTCCTCAGACGCAGCTGCTGCAATGCCCTGAGCTCTCTCCACACTCCTAGCTGCTGCAACAAGCTGGGAAAAATCATGATATCTAGATCCAGCCACAAGACACATAATAGAGGGCCTCAATCCCTCCTCAAATCTCCTGCATCTATCAATCTCATCAGATATAATACCCCCAGCATAATGGCTCAACCGGATAAACTCAACCTCATATTCTGTTACGGTCCGATTGTCTTGCTTCAAACTTAAAAACTCCATTTTCTTCACATCTTTGTACTCCCTCGGAGTATACTTCAATTCAAACTCTCTTAGAAAATCAGTATAGGACAATGTAGGTGGATCATCCATAGCATAGGGCACTGTCTTCCACCAATCATATGCGTCCTTCTGCAACAATGATCTTGCATAATCAAAATTTTCTTCTGGAGTGGCTTGCAACTGAATGAATATTCTCTGTACTTTATCTAGCCACTGCTCAGCTATAGCTGGATCAATAGTACCCAAAAAATCTTCTGCTCCATACTTCCTTAATTTATCGTAATGTCTCACTGATACCAATGGTTGTGGGGGTGGTGGCGGTGGTTGCACTGGTGCTTGCCTCAATATCTCTACCACATGCCTAAGCCAAACTGGCGGAACCTCCTCACCAGTTGGTCTCCCCGACATAGAAGAAGGTACTCTCCAGCACTATCCACTCTAGCTCCCTCTCTAACCTCATCAGGAGCTACACTCTCCGCACTCCCCTCTACTGACTGACGTAAGAGAGAATCCATCACAACCTATGTCTGCAAACACAGCAGAATACATCTCATTAAAGATCAGAGACTGCCAATACCAAACATGTATGTTATTCAAAAACTAACTTTTAAAATCAAAATACTCTTTTTCTTACATTTTACCTAGGTTGAGAATCTCAAACCTAGGCTCTGATACCAAAACAATTGTAACACCCCTACATCCTGTACACGCACACTACATAACACCACAATGTAATATACTTACACTGAATATAGGGATGCTACAGTTTTCTTTAACATTTAAATCATTTAGATGATAAGATATTCTTTCTCATTATATATTATAGAAAATAGAGTAATTATCTTGTAATATAAAACAAAATAGATATATATATATACGTTTACTTAATACGCAGCGGAATTTATAAAATATTTACATATATGAATACATTCAAATCCATATTTACAATTATACATATATTTACATTGGAATCCATACTTTATAAAATATAAAGAAGTTATACATGATTGGCAGCTTTTCTCTGATCTTTAAGTCCCAAAATAAATCCTTCAATGTCTACTCTCACTCGGTCTCAAGGAACTCTCGGGTTCAACTCTGTCACCTGTGCGATCAACCACTATCGCGCTAAGCCAACGGCTTAGTAGTACAAAGTATACTAACATTATGCTTTAATGCAATGCAATGCAATGTCACACATTTAACAATAGAGACAACCTCATATTTCATAAATCATACACATATAAACCTATCACATTTCAAAGTCATTCCATAGATCTTATTATTCAATTATTTTACCATTAATGAATCTCATTTAAACAAAGACAAGCATGGGCCCAAAAGACACTAATATGCTATTCAATTTTCAGAGTTAATGCTTTGATTTTGTTATCACATTTATCATTATCATTATCCCAACTAGGCTTCAAGGATTAGGTTCAACCAAGCTTCAAGGGGAACAAAGCATGCTAAGTATCAACCCAACTTGGCTTCAAGAACCAACCCAACCTAGCTTCAAGGGTTGTAACATCTCAATTAGGCTTGAAGGACTAGACCCAACCAAGCTTCAAGGGGAGTAAAACATGTTAAACTTCTACCCAACTTGGCTTCAAGGATCAATTCCAACCTAACTTCAAGAGATTGTTTCCTGAGCAAAGCAGCCTTATTTCTCCACCTTTTCACATAGTCCACAAAATTCTCATTTGGCCATTACCTAATGGACACAACTTCCATTAAGGTAACTTCGAGCTCGACATTATACCCATATTGCTTAATGAAAGCCTTGTACAACATGACCCAATTTTTTGAGTACTTTCCTCTAAGGTGTTGAACCAATTTTGGACAACAGGGTCCAATGAGAGCATAAAGTACCTTAGAGTTTGAGCCTTAGTAGCTCGGGTAGACTGCATAGCAGTGATATACTGCTTTACATGGAGGTGAGGATTTCTGGTTCCATCAAACTTCGTGAAAGATGGCATCTCAAACTTTTACGGAACTTCTTCATCTAGCTCAAATAATTTGTCAACTTCGAACATTTCTTCGGTTTTTAGTTTCTTCTCAAATTTATTTTCTAAGTCTGCAATCATCTTTTCAACATCAGAAGTTTCGGTTTTCTCCATAGCTGACCTTTCAACAATCTTCGGTTCTTTTTTCTTGTCTTGAGCATCTTGGTAGTATTGAGCCCAATCATCATCATCATCATCATCAATGATCACCTTTTCATCATCAAAAACCACTTCACCAACTTTAGTCTTCCCTTTGTCCTTTGGCTTCTTAGTGCTAGCAGATGCTTCGGCGTGATTTTCTAAAATTGCAGCCAATTGGTTCTTCATGGTCTCAGCTAGGGCCTCTTTTATTTCTTCCATCTTGACATTGAGGGCCTCATCCACCATTCTTTGAATTTGTTCTGGATCTATTGTTTTTGGTGAGCAAATGATTGAGTCATTACTAGATTCTTCGCTTTTGGTGTAGGTCGGATTGTCGTAAGCTTTTGAACTATCATAATCCAGGGCTATGAGCCAGAAAGGATTAATGATATGAGATGCAAATGTATGCATGTATGCACAAACAATAGACAAACAAGGACAAATAGGACGTTCCTTCCAACCTTATAACATCCACACACGAATGGTGAGTCTCTTTTCCTAGGTATATGGTTAACAAATTACCAACATGGGGTACCTTATTTTCAAATATTTCTCTCGCACGTTTCAACCAGTAGTTATATTTTTGAAGATGGAAATCAATTCATAATAATTCCCATTAATTAGGTTTTAATCCATTTAACCAACTATAGTAGCTTTTATGCTACATTGGATTAAAACAAAATTAAGAGGTTTATTATAAATAGATTTCTCACTTGAAAAAAGTCAATAATGATTCATGCCAAAAACAAGCCCATGATTAATTACTCTTAGTATAAACTAGGCTCACAATTGATTTTTGGCATTTCGTAATTGACCTAAATATTTTACAAGCTCTTTGTAAGAAAAGGATGAATGAAAATAATTTTGTTTCTAAGCCCATTTTAAAAAGATTTTAGAAAAAATGTATTTTGGGCTTATTATTTGGCCATGAGCAAAAGAATTTTTGATTTATTTTTTGAAAAGTTTTATATCGAAAGACCATCTTGAAATGTTTTGAAGATAGCTTTGGTCTTTTGGATTTCAAAGAAAAATTTATTTGAGCTTGCAAATGTACTTGGATCATATTAGAAAAAGAATAAACCAAATAAGCCATGATTTAAGCCAAGATAAATTAACCATAGTCAAACAACATGCATTTGGGGTAAAACCTAAGGAAAGTAACTAGGCCAATTACATGAGCTTTAGTCTTTGGGTTAAAAGGCTTAGGTTCCCATAGTAAGTATATACCAAATGGTATGAGGAAATGAGTGGTTGTGCCATGCTCGATCTCCATATCTTGAGTGAAAGTATGGTATCCCTTACATAACACAACACGGGTAACACGGGCATCCTAATTCACGCATACGATGCAATCTAATATGATGCAATGGATAATATCATTATAAGAAAGAATAGAATAATATTAAGACCAACGGAATCAACTTCTCTTATCCCCTGTGGAGTCGCCACTGTGAGCGGGGATTTTTGCCCCCACTCCCGGTGGAATGGTTCTTGCGACTTTGGCACTGTTTAGGCTCGGGGCCTTAGAGAACACGGACCTAAGTCCGGAGAAAATGGAGTCACCACCCAGACGGGCCGAGAAAAAGAAAGGGGTGGATGACTCAATTCCTAAGGAATCCCTAACCCCCTAATGGGTTCGGAAAGTTGGGTACATGTGGGGAAGGTGAGAAATGGCCCAGCACCCCCACAACGCTCGGTTCATTGGAACCGGCCTCCTTTACAGGTCTTAATATTATAAAATTCTTAAATATAACAAATTTATTCATATTACACACAACAATTGAAATAAAGCATTGTTATATTAAAATCAAAGCAATGTCCAAACAAAGCAAATAAATGGACACCCATCCGAGGATGGAAACATGTCCTTACATCATCCATGTCTAAACTAATAGGACACCCACCGAAAGGTAGAAACATGTCCTTTACATTGGTCCAAAATATAAAAGCAATTTAAATTACATAGAATTTAATTAATGAGGTACCCACAAAGTGGAAACATACCTCTTACAACACTTGGAAATCAAAATAAATTGATAAAAGTAAATAACCATTCATAATAAATAAATCATTCATCAAAGATATCAATCAAAATATAAAATAAACATCCATAATAATTTAAATAAACCAAGCATTGAACTAAAACAAATCAAAGCATATAATGGACTACACATTCAAATCAAAAAATAAATAAAGCAAGTAAAGATAAAAAATTAAGGCTACTATTTCTATTTAAGATTCTTTGTTTAATGCTTAGGGTTTTGGAATTTATTGGTTTAAGCTACTGTATGCTTTAAGAGAATTAAAATGGATTAAGGTTTTATATTTTAAGAGATTGATAAGATTCTTTGATTAACCAAATTAGGGTTTGAGGTGTAAAATCATGAAATTAGAGTTTTGGATACTTTAAAACATTTGAGTTTAGGACTCACGGTTACTGGATTATTATTTTGGATTTACTATATTGAGTTTGAATGTTTAGGTTTATAAGGTTGCAAGGATTAAGGTTAGGGATTAGGAAAACTAGGGTTTAAGGTTTTAAGGGAATTAAGGTTTAAGAAAACTTGGGTTTAAGGTTAGCTTGTTTGGGGTTACTGTCTTGATTTTGGAAGTTGAATTAGGGTTTTTAGTGTTTCGGAGAATGTATTTGATTTTAGAATTTGGAAAAATAATTTATAGTTTTATGAAGCTTTATGAAAATAAACAAAACGATTTAAGGTTTATAGAAATAGAAAAGATATTTTTTAAGGTTTTTGGAAAGAAAAGGCTTCAATTTAGGGTTTTGGAAAATTGGAAAGCAGATTAGGGTTTTGGTAAATTAATGAAATGATTTAAGGTTTTGAAAAGTTAGAAAGTAGATTAGGGTTTTGGTAAATTAATGAAATGATTTAAGGTTTTGAAAAGTTAGAAAGTAGATTAGGGTTTTAAAATTTTGAAGAAATAGAAACAATAATTTTAAGATTTTTGGAAAACATAGAAACGAATTAAGGTTTTTAAAATCAAAAGAAACAATTGAATGATTGAAGCTACTGTGAAAAACTTAGATATTCATACCTTCGTTTGTTGGTTCCACCAAAAAATACTTCTTGGATGAACAAGAACAAAGGCAAGATGGTTGCCTTTGATGGATTGAATTGCTTGTTTGCTCTCTCAAAAGTTTGATCGTTAATCTCCTAATTTTCTTGATTCCTAGGTCCAAAGTTTTTCCTCTCAAATCTCTCTCTTCTGTGTTATTTTTAGTCTTATTTATAGAATATTTATATGATTAATCTTAGTTGTTTATGGAATCTAAAATTAATTAAGAAAAGTAAACCGAAACCGAATTGAATTTGGTATAAAAAAAAAATTTTGTCGGAAAAATTTTGCTGGCGAAAAAAACATCTGGGAAAAAATTTTGCTGGCAAAAAAAACTGCCGTGGGAATTTGCGGGCTGTGGGGGCAAAATTGCCTGTGGTCCATTTCGTCCGACCCCTTTTCTGATTTTTATTTTTATTTTTATTTTTTCTTTTATTATTTTTATTATTTATTATTTATTATTATTATTATTATTCACTTTACCATTTTAACTAAAATAAATATTAAAATACCGCAAAAATTATTTTGGACTATAAAAAATAACGGACCGGACTGGGTCAAAAATTAAGGGTCTACACATCTATTTCAACATATTTGGTTGCTAACTTCTTCATGACATAACCTTGCAAATGATCCAACTTTTGCCCAATATATCCTTCGATGTTCAACGGTGCAATATACTTTCCTTAACTTAAAGGTTTATGCAATAAGAAAATATTTCTTTTTTTAAAATCAAATGTTGACTTTGTCAAATCAGTGTCATTGTACCTGAAGACTCAATTTTCCAAATTAACATATCTAGAAAATAACAACCCTAGTTATCATACTAAACTTGAGAATCATTTCCTTTTAAGCAAGAACTGTTGCACTTCAGATAGACACATACACATTACCTGGCCAAAGGTCTTATTGAGTTTAAATATTGTCTATCTTATATGTATGCTTATTCGAAATATCTCCACTAATAGATTCTACCTACGAAGAGAGATCAACAAGTCTTTAATAGGCTTGAAATGGGGTCTATAAGGAACATAGGTTAAATGAAGGTCATTTTTAGATTAGAGTCGATGTGACACTGCTGACAAATCTTTACACAACAAACTTTCTAGCGGAATCGTATGCTATTAGATATTCCATTTTCACCTTCTGGCTAGCATTTCCTTTTGACATTATGAAAATTCAAAGCTTGAATGTCCTTCCATCTTCTCGACAGAAATCTAAATCTAACCAGTACTATCTTGAACTTTAGACCACCCTTTTTCTTACTCTTTCTTTTCATCCTTTTCCCTTTTTGGAATATCAAGTCTAAGAATTTTAATATTGCTGACTTGGAGCTACATTGGATTAAAATGAAACATGGTCTTTCCCCGAATTCTCTGATTTTATTTGAATCTTTGGCTGGACTAGACTGATTTAAAGTTAATGGTCCTTATAAACTAAGTGGAAGTCTTCTGCTTGCTTCAGGTAAGAAGAACTCTATTAGCTTTCTAAACCAGACTTTTGGGTTCATCGCCCTTTTTGGGGTTTTTTCTTTTTTTTTCTTCTTTCTATTTTCTTTCTATTTTCTTTTTCTTTCTTTTTCTTTCTTTTTGTTTTTTTGTTTTTGGGTCCAAGAGAGTTATACCATTTTATGCTTCTAACTATGGATGAATATAGTAGGATGAGTTTGTTTCAATGAGGATGAACCCTTTGTTACCTTGATGTTATAGATTTGAGATATTAGGTCCAGTTCAGATAAACTTCAACAAACTTTTTGTGAGCAGAGATTTTCGCCCCCACTCCCATGTGGAATGGTTCTTACGACTTTGACACTGTTAGGCTTAAGGCCTTAGAGAACACAGGCCTAAACCTAGAGAAACTAGAGTTGCCACCCGCACAAGCCATGAAAAAGAAGGGAGTGGATGACTCGAATCCTAAGGAATCCCCAACTCCCTTGTAGACCTTTAATTTTTGACACAGTCCGGTCTAATATATTTTAATTAGTCCAAAATAATTTTTGTTATCTTAATTAAGTAATATTTGCTTTAGTATTTAATTTTTATTAATAAAAAGTAAAAAATAATAATAATAAACAAATAAATAAAAAATAAAATTAAAAATTTTAAAAAAAGGGCGACGGAAAAATCGGCGATGAAAAAATCATCGCCGAAAATCAGCGTGGATGAAATGGCCCACAGCCAGTAGCCAGCTGCGGCAATTTTTTTTGCCAGCGCATTTTTTACGCAGCAGTTTTTTTTTGCCAACGCAATTTTTCCAAAGCAGTATTTTTTGCCAGCGAAATTTTTTCGACGCAAATTTTTTCGAAACCTAATACAATTAGGTTTCGGTTTCCTTTTCTTAATCAATGTTAGATTCCGTGAATAACTAAAATTAATCATAAAATTCTTCTATAAATAAGTACTAAAACAACACAAAAAGGGATCGGATTTTAGGGGAAAATTGAGACTGAAATTGAGGAGGAAAACTTTGAAAGATTTGGAGAATTCCTTCTGGCAGTGAAATCGACCAAACTTATTGAGAGATGCAAACAAGCAATTTAATTCATCAAAGGCAGCAAAGCTTGTCTTTGTTCTTGTTCATCCAAGAAGTGATTTTTGGTGGAACCAACAAATGAAGGTATGAATTTCTTTATTTGTTTAATTAATTTACAGTAGCTCAAGGTCAAAAATTGTTTCTATTTCTTCAAAATCAAAAAACCCTAGAACCTCAATTCACCTTTTCTAAAGTTTAAAAACCTTAATTCGTTTCTTTGTTTTCCAAAAATCTTAAAATTGTTATTTTTGTTTCTTCAAAATCTCAAAACCCTAATTTGCTTTCCAAATCTTCAAAGCCCTAAATTGAATTTGTTTCTTTACACAAACCCTAAAAAATATCTTTTTTTGTTTCTATAAACCTTAAATCGTTTTGTTTATTTTCATAAAACTTCATAAAATTATCAATTGATTTTCAAATTCTAAAATCTAATGCATTCTCCGAAACCCTAATTCTAAAATTCTAAAACCCTAATTCAACTCCAAAACAGTAAACCCTAACTCCCTTAAACCCTAATTTTTCTAAACCCTAATCCTTTAAACCTTAAAATATTATAAACCAAAATTCAAACACAGTAAGCAAAACAACAATCCAGTAACCGTGAATCATAAACCTAATGTTTTAAAGTGTTCAAACCCTAATTTCATGATTTTACCACTCAAACACTAATTTGGTTAATCAAAGAACTTTATCAATCTCTTAAATTATAAAAATTTGCTCCATTTCAATTCTTTTAAAACTCACAGTAGCTTAAACCCATGAATTCCAAAATCCTAAACACATTAAATAAAGAAACTTAAATAGAAACGGTAACCCTAATTTGAATTTTTATTTGCTTTATTCTGTTTTATATTTGATTATGCTTTGATTTATTTTATATGCTTTAATTTTTTTAAGTTCAATGCTTGGTTTATTTATTTTATCATGGATGGATGTTTACTTTCTATTGATGTTTAATACCTTTGATGAATGATTTATTTATGATGAATGGTTATTTAATTTTATTGATTTATATAGATTTACAAATGTTGTAAGAGGTATGTTTCCACTTGGTGGGTACCTCATTAGTTAAATATCATATAATTTAAATTGCTTTTCTATTTTAGAACCAATGTAAAGGACATGTTTCTACCTTTCAGTGGGTGTCCTATTTAGGCATGGGATGTAAGGACATGTTTCCATCCTCGGATGGGTGTCCATTTATTTGCTTTGTTTGGACATTGTTTTGATTCTTTTAATATAATGATGCTTTATTTCAATTGTTGCATGTAATATGGATAATATTGTTATATTTAAGAATTTTATAATATTAAGACCTGTAAAGGAGGCCGATTCTAATGAATCGGGCGTTGTGGGGATGCTGGGCCATTTCTCACCTTCCCCACACATACCCAACTTTCCGAACCCATTAGGGGGTTGGGGATTCCTTAGGAATTGAGTCATCCACCCCTTTCTTTTTTTCGGTTCGTCCGGGTGGCGACTCCATTTTCTCCAGACTTAGGTCCGTGTTCTCTAAGGCCCCGAGCCTAAACAGTGCCGAAGTCGCAATAACCATTCCATTGGGAGTGGAGGCAAAAATCCCCTCTCACACCCCTATTGGGTTCGAAAAGTTGGGTATGCGTGGGGAAGGTGAGAATGACCTAGTATCCCCACAGCACGGGGTTCATTGAAACTGGCCTCCTTTTCAGGTCTAAATATTATTAAATTCTTAACTTATTATATTATCATCAATACTACATGCAATAAAAAATAAGTACTCACTTTATTAAATCACAACAAGTTGAAACAAAATAAATGGGCACCCATACTGGACAGAAACATGCCCTTACAATGTCTAATGTCTAAAATAAATTAAATTACATTGAACCTAACTAATGAAGCACTTACAAAGTGGAAACATATCTCTTACATTCTTGAATATTAAAGAATAAAAAAAATTCAGCCATTCATTATAAATAAGATAAAAGTAAATCATTCATTATAAAATAAACTAAAATAAATAATTTATCAAAACATGCAATAAGTGATCATATATTAATAATCGAGTCTATACTCAAATATCATGTTAAATAATGAATATACAAACTAGGAGTTAAATATTGGAAATGCCATTAAATGTGATACTAAATGATTATTTGAAATCACATTTGGTTAAGGCATTAAGGGAGGTTGATTTGCTTCATCCAAGTGGTGAAGGCAAGTTGGAAAGATAGGATTGGAGGTTGTTTTAAGCTTGTTGCCAGTGGAGGTATGTGCAAACTTTGAATATATTGTTTATATTTGCAAGACATTTGAGCTTAACACATTTTGGTTGGAAAAATGCGTTAAGTTACTTGGTACATTGATTGTGTATAAATAATGTGCTATGACATTTGTAATGTCATATATGTGTTAAATACATTGTGAAAAGCCATTGATAATGGCTAAATTGTGTAAAATACGAAATATGCATATTATCTGGAAATACCCAAAGTGATTGGGTAATGTGTTGTGAGTGAAAAAATGAGATATGTGGTATAATGAAATGAATTGATATTGATAAAAATGAGAAAAGTGGGACAAGTGAGAAAAATGAGAAAGATGTGAAAAATGAGATAAGTGAGAAAAAAATGCAAAAATAAGGCAATGTGCCTAGATTGAAAATGTGAAAATGAGAAAGAGATTAATAGTGAGAAAAATGAATCAATTGTGTGTCTAGTATGTTATTCAATTTTCAGAGTTTTGTATTTGGCGGCATGCCTATGATTGCCTACGGGCTAAATGCTGGGCTGGTGAAAAGACCGGGTCATAAGCTAGTCCCAACTGATAAATATGATATTTTTAGGGTGAAAAGACCGGGTTGCAAGCGTCAAAAATAAATCCTTAAAGCTAGACTAAGTGAAAAGATTGGGTCATAAGCTCAAATCTAGTTGGATTATCCATGGATATATTGCTTACGGGGCTAGACACATGGTGTCATTATAGACCAAAACAGTAACTCTGAAATTTGAATAGCATGTTAGTTATCTTTGGAACCATGTCTGTGTTTGTTTATATATGAATTTTGATTAAGAAATATTTGAAAAATATAAGAAAATGGAATGATGTGACATCTATATGCATTGTGCATTGACATTGCATTGAGTTTTATTGTTATTATCAAAGTTTGTACCACTAAGCTTTGACTTAGCGCAATTGTTTCCATCGCATAGGTGACAGGGTAGACTCAGCTGATCCAGAGAGTTCTTCTAGACTAGGTCGGGTCTAGACTTGTAGTGAGCTTGTTGAGTTATTATCGAGATCAGAAACACTGTTAGCAGCATGTATATATTTTTATGTTATTGTATATTTTGAGTATTATGCATAATATATTATGTTTTGGATTTTATGTATTGTATATTAATGTATTTGAAATGGGAGGGTAAATGTGTTTTAAATTATATATATCTATATATAAATGTTTGAGAAACTTGGTGAAATTAAGGAGTATGGTTGAGATGGTTAATTGAAATTATTTGGGAGTGTTTTCTTTTTGGAGATTGTGTTTTGCTAAATTTTAGGATGTCCAAATTACACACAAAACTCTTGCGAATTTTTCCTAGAGATTTTAATATATAATATTTATTTTGGGTTCCTATAACAACTAAAGAATATTTATATCGTATTTAATTTTATATATTTAGAATTTGAAAATTTAAATTGGAAATGTGAAAAATTTTTATTAAACCAATCTGTGATATTTTTGTACTATATATGTGTATTTTACATATGCTGGAAATATATATTGTACGTATATAGGGTATAAGGGTGTTACATTTATTTTAGTATTTGAGCCTATGTTTGAGGCTCTCAACCTAGGTGGGTTGATAATGAGAGAAAATGAGGGATTTAAAAAAAAATTCTAATTGTAATACATGCATTGGCACTGGCAGTTTCTGATCTCTGATATAGTATTTTCTACTGTGTTTGTAGATATAGGTAGTTATGGCGTCTCGAACACATCAGGCTGCTGAGGGTAATGCAGAGAGTGTGGTTCCAGATGAGGGTAGAGATGGAGCTAGAGTTGTGTCTGCTGGTGAGGCATCTATTTATGTGCCTGTGAGACCAGCAACCAATGAGATTCCGCCTGGCTGGATATGGCATATGGTAGAGGTTTTGAGGCAGGCTCCAGTTCTGCAGCCGACACAGCCGTAGCCGCAGTTGCCGGTGAGGCAGTATGATAAACTGAGAAAGTATGGAGATGAGGATTTTATTGGAACTACAGACCCTGCTGCAGCAGAGCTGTGGCTAGACAGAGTTCAAAGGGTATTCATTCAGTTGCAGGCTAGTCTAAAAGAGAAGTTTGATTATGCCAGATCTCTTCTGCAGAGGGATGCATATGATTGGTGGAAGATGGTTCCACATGCTCTGGATGATCCACCAGTCCTGACCTATGATGATTTCCTACGAAACTTTGAGCAGAAGAATAGTCTGAGGGAGTATAAAGATGCAAAGAAGATGGAGTTCCTAAGTCTGAGACAGGATACCAGGACAGTGACCGAGTATGAAATCGAGTTTATTCGGTTGAGTCACTATGCTGGTCTGATCATTTCTGATGAGTTTGACAGGTGCAGGAGGTTTGAGGAGGGACTGAGACCCTCTATCATGTGCATTATCACAGGCTCTCAGTATCAAAATTTTTCCCAGTTAGTTGCAGCTGCCAAGAGTGTAGAGAGAGCACAGGGTCTTGCAGCAGCTGCTAGGGTTGAGGAGACAAGAGCTAGGAGACCGCAGAGTGAGGTAGGGTCTTCATCAGTGAAGTGAGGCTGAGGGGGACATTTTTAGATATTTAGTAGGAGTCAGGGGCAGTTTGGCAGGTCAGTATAGTAGCAGAGATAGAGACAGAGACCTGCAGTTTCAGTGGCTAGTGCTCCGACCCTAATGGCTCAGAGACCTACTCCACCTACTTGTGTTAATTGTGGTAGGGCACATGGGGGTGTTTGTTGGAAGATAGGTGGACCAGCCATGTGTTATAGATGTGGGACGCCAGACCATTTTATCAGAGATTATCCCGAGCCACCAGAGGTTAGACAGGTAGATACTACAGCTTCTCGATCCAGTGTCAGAGGGGGTCATGGTGGCAGAAGATTTGGTAAAGGTGGTCGATCTAGGTCTAGTCAGAGAGGAGGTTCTACAGATGGAGGTAGTAGACCAGATGAGGCAGGACCATCACAGTAGGTTTATGTGATGCAGAGATAGCCAGATGCTTAAACTGTTATTGCTGGTACTTTTACATTATTTGGTACTTTAGTTCTTACATTATTGGACCCTGGGATGACTCATCTTACATTAGTGCATCCATCTTGCATGTGAGTGATTTGCATTCTGAGTCCTTAGGATTTGATGTTTTGGTCACAAATCCTTTAGGGTATAGTGTTGTGGTGAGTAGGGTGCACCGAGATAGTCCAGTTATTGTTCAGGATGAGGAGTTTCTCAGTGACCTGATTGAGATGCCTTTCAGGGAGTATGATCTGATTTTAGGCATGGATTGGTTATCCAAGCATGGACCTGTAACACCCCTTAACCTGACTATTTCCAGCCGAGCCAAGTGTGCTACAGTATATGCAACATGGTATACAGAACATGTACTAAATAAATTTTTTTTCCTTTTTATTACAAATAATAATAATTTACACATTTCTTTAATTGTTATAATTACATTTTGAAACTCCTTAACAGTACATGCCAAGCTAAACTTTTCTTTGCTCCTCACTTCGCCTCTTGTTGCGCACTCTGGTGCTCCTTTATAGCTTCCCATTTGTCAACTTGGACTCCATAACCTACGAGTTTAGAAAACTAAACTCGCTAAGCATATAGCTCAGTGGGTACTTTATCCGTTAAGTAGAATTTAGATGCAAACCACAAAATGTTATAGATATGGCACCACTGATTAAGAATTTGACTATTTTTATCCTCAATCAGCTCAATAGAACTAATTTGTAGTTTGAAGTTTTCATTCCGGGCCTTTGGGCTAGACTGCACTTTTTAGGCCACATCGGGTTTTACAATACTGCAAAAATCCCTCGTTGGGCTTTAAAATCTAAATAAAACACAATTGGGATCTGATTTTCAAAAAAGGAAAAAATGCTATCTTGTTCTTAATTGGTCAAGCTTTCAACAGCATATTTTTGATAATTTATTTCATTCCAAACGAATATTTTATCTCAATTATACCTCATTTATTTCTTACCAAATGAACAGTGAATTCTAGCATTTAGTTTCTTATGTACCTTGTTATCTTATTTCCCCAATAACTTTTGTTCTACTAATCCGAATGTAAAAATTCTTATTTTCACTCCAACTAGACTCATATGAGTCCTTACGGTTAAATTTATAGATTTAAATTTGTTACACATAATTCTTGATGACTCCTTGAACTCTTCCCTGGTAAATTGGTTACTCAAGTCTGCGCAATGCGTACTATTTCATTTATAAATTTACCTATTCAACTTGGATTTAGATGATTCTTATCTTAACTTAAACTAGACACATAAGTATTCAGTAAAAATTTCAGCTTAAAATAGGCAACACGTGATTTTTGGCACAATTTCTAATTCAGCCCTGTAGTCTGCTAGGGTCTGCCTGCGCATGGTTCACTCATTCGTGTGTAACTTCTACATTTTAAGTCCAATCGAGATGAATCCAACTCCTATGATTCACCAACATACAACGATTCATTTATATCTTCTACCACAATATCTAATTCCTGAGGTAAATGGACCAAAACCTGGACTCAAGGCACAAATCTCAGTCTGTCCGGTTTCACAATTCCAGTGTGCATGAGTTATACTCTTTTGATCATATCTTTTTTATCTACAAGTGGGATTTCCGAAATTTCAAATTATATGGTTTCCTAACACATAAGGGTACATTTAAGTTTTCTTTCACAGCTTCTAAATGTGTCATTAAGGTCACCTAAACGTAGTCCCAAGTCACAGGTTACTAACTGAGGAATCTCAGTTTTTCAGTTTGTAAGCCTGGTATCATTTTGATCATAACTTTCATTCCACACATGAAAATGAGTTGGTTCCAAAGCCTATGGTTTACTGACTTAATGGAAAACAATTAAGGCTTCTTTGTAAATTTCTATTTCTATCATTTTTCTAGTCTAAATTTCGGTTGAAGTTCCAGAAAAATGCAGGACACATGGCTGGCTGCAACAAAACAACACAACATAGCACTCCCATATTTACCTCCCTTATAACCTCAACCCCAAAATCAATCAATACACAACAAACACTTCTATATCATCATCAATCTCAACCACATAACCACCACAACTCAAGCACATGAACAATTATAGCAATTACACATCCAAATGCAAAGGCAATAGAAATCACTAATTCAAGAAGGTTAAAGTACCAATCCTTTTTCCCCTTTGCTTTCCTTAGCTCATCTTTGATATTTTTCTTCTTTTTCCCTTAGCTTTTCTTGATTTCCTACAATAATTCCAGCATACACACTTTAAACATACATCCTATGGTTTGAAAACATAAGCAACCAATTCATTTCTTGCCAAATTTTCCTCAATCTAATCTCCTCTATCATACTATGTATCTGTATATATATGCACCTTTCGGTCTACTTTCTATCATTTCTTATTGACCGTCTATTCCAATTGTCATATATTTCTCAATTTCTAACTAGTACAGGGCTTACTGTTTCGTGTTAATCATATTCACTCATTGCATTAACCTCTTTCTACCTGATATCTTTCTATCTCACTCCGTTTACCTTTCCTCCATATCATAATTGGCATGTACTTTCCTATGGTTAACCGCCCAGGAACGGCTAAACCAATGCTCTGATACCAAAAATTATAACACCCCTTAACCCGACTATTTCCAGCCGAGCCAAGTGTGCTACAGTATATGCAACATGGTATATAGAACATGTACTAAATAAATTTTTTTTCCTTTTTATTACAAATAATAATAATTTACACATTTCTTTAATTGTTATAATTACATTTTGAAAGTCCTTAACAGTACATGTCAAGCTAAACTTTACTTTGCTCCTCACTTCGCCTCCTGTTGCACACTCTGGTGCTCCTTTGTAGCTTCCTATTTGTTAGCTTGGACTCCATAACCTACGAGTTTAGAAAACTAAACTCGCTAAGCATATAGCTTAGTGGGTACTTTAACCGTTAAATAGAATTTAGATGCAAACCACACAATATTGCAGATATGGCACCAGTGATTAAGAATTTGACTATTTTTATCCTCAATCAGCTCAATAGAACTAATTTGTAGTTTGAAGTTTTCATTACGGGCCTTTGGGCCAGACTGCACTTTTTAGGCCACACCAAGTTTTACAATTCTGCAAAAATCCCTCGTTGGGCTTTAAAATCTAAATAAAACACAATTGGGATGTGATTTTCAAAAAACAAAAAATACTATCTTGTTCTTAATTGGTCAAGCTTTCAGGAGCATATTTTTGATAATTTATTTCATTCCAAACGAATATTTTATCTCAATTATACCTCATTTATTTCTTACCAAATGAACAGTGAATTCTAGCATTTAGTTTCTTATGTACCTTGTTATCTTATTTCCCCAATAACTTTGTTCTACTAATCCGAATGTAAAAATTATTGTTTTCACTCGAACTAGACTCATATGAGTCCTTATGGTTAAATTTATAGATTTAAATTTGTTACACATAAATCTTGATGACTCCTTGAACTCTTCCCTGGTCAATTGGTTACTCAAGTCTGCGCAATGCGTACTATTTCATTTATAACTTAACCTACGCAACTTGGATTTAGACGATTCTTATCTTAACTTAAACTAGACACATAAGGCTATATTCAGTAAAATTTCAGCTTAAAACAGGCAACACGTGAGTTTTGGCAAAATTTCTAATTCAGCCCTGCAGTCTGCTAGGGTCTGCCTGCACATGGTTCGCTCATTCATGTGTAACTTCTACATTTTAAGTCCAATCGAGATGAATCCAACTCCTATGATTCATAAACATACAAGGGTTCATTTATATCTTCTATCACAATATCTAATTTGTAATATCCTAAAGTATACCCTAAAAGTGTTGGGATTACTGTTGTAATTGGATTCAATGTGTGTATTGAAGGAAAGAGAAAAGAAGAAGAAAGTCAAAAGGAATTGTGTGTGGTGGAGATTTAATGGTATAATTGTTATTATTGTTATTATTATTGTTATTGTTGTTATTATTATTATTATTGTTATTGTTATTATTATTATTATTATTATTATTATTATATATGAGATAAGAACGAAGGAAGGGAGGAGAACCTTCTTTCTTTCTTCTTCTTCTGTTCTTCTTCTTCGTGGACAAGAGAGCACGAGAGAGAGAGAGAGAGAGCACGAGAGAGAGAGAGAAATGTGATCTTCATCAAAATTTCTTAAGGATTTTAAGAGTATTGAAGATGAAAATGAAGATTTGGCAAGCTATACAAGTAAGTACATATTTCTTGAATGAATTTTATTGATTATATATATATATAGGTATATATCTTCTTGTTTTGATTTCTTTTGGATTGAGGTTATGTTTGGTATGATTGGTGGGTAAAAGGAGGATAACAAGAGATTTAAGTATGTAAATGTGTGGAATTGATATCTAAATGATGATTAGTTGAGAAAATTGTGAGAAAAATGATGAAATGTTGATTTGGGGTTTGGTTTGGATGAATTTCGAGTGTTTGGTCTTTAAATTATTGTAGGACACGGCCAAGTTATGAGAGACACGGCCAAGTTAGGGCAAATTTGGCTGTGTTGGATGAGTTTTGGAGAGACACGGCCACTGGCTTGGCCGTGTCCCTTGCCTGTGTTTGTTACTGTCTGATTTATGTTGAGAGACACGGCCGTGTCCCTTGCCCGTGTCTGGTACTGGATTGTTGTGTTGAGAGACACGGCCACTGGCTTGGCCGTGTCCATTGCCCGTGTTTGCTACTGCTTGAATTGGTGTTGAGTGACACGGCCACAAGCTTGGCCGTGTCCCTTGGGCGTGTTTGCTACTGGATGATTGTATTGAGAGACACGGCCACAAGCTTGGCCGTGTCCCTTGAGGGTGTTTGTTATTGTGTTTGTTATTTGGTTTTCATACATTGTTGGATCTTCAAATGTCTTTTATACCTAAACACACTTAAACCAATAATGATCCAACCAAATGTATATAGAAGATTCTAAGTCCTTGAATAAGGTAAATTGTTATGTATGAATATATCAATGATGATATAGGAAATGTGAAAGATATAGTGATCAATGAAAAAGTACGTGCAATGTCATTGATTATGTATACTTGAGTGATGAATTGAATTGATCAATTTGATTTGATGATAATGTTGATATTATATGAACCATGTGATGTTTTATGTATTGTAAATATTATGAATTGTATTGTGCTATATGTAGATTGATGATGCATATGAAGAATGATATGTTGGGTACAACGTGGAATATCATGAGATCATTGATGATGAATTACCTTAATGTTATGATTGAGGCTTGTTTGCCTAATTGATGATATAAATGTACATTTGAATATTGAAGATTGAAGTGTTATATTGTGAAATGAAATGTAAAGCCATTGTGATTGTCTATGATGATGCAATTGAAAGAAATAAGGCATGTTTGCCTAAATGATGATGAGAATTGAGAATGGAAATGATAATGAAATAATAAATGAATTGTGTGACTAATGTGTTATTCCATTTTCAGAGTTTGTTGTTGGTGGCATGCCTATTAGTAACAATCTCTTGAAGTTAGGTTGGATTTGATCCTTGAAGCCAAGTTGGGTTGAAGTTTAACATGTTTTACTCCCCTTGAAGCTTGGTTGGGTCTAATCCTTGAAACCTAATTGAGATGTTACAACCCTTGAAGCTAGGTTGGGTTTGGTTCTTGAAGCCAAGTTGGGTTGATACTTAGCATGCTTTGTTCCCCTTGAAGCTTGGTTGAGCCTAATCCTTGAAGCCTAGTTGGGTCTATGATAATGATAAATGTGATGATTAAACCAAAGCATTACTCTGAAAATTGAATGGCATATTAGTGTGTCTTGGGCCCATGCTTTTTTTTGTGTAATGTGAGTCATGAATGGTAACATGATTGAGAAATAAGGTATATGGAAACAATGTTGAAACAAATGAATAATGAGATCTATGAATGCTTTTGATAGAAATGTGTTTTATGATTAATGAATTGTGAATAAAATGATGTTATGAAGTATGAGTTTGTAATATGTGTATTGATATGTTGAAAGTGAATATGGCTTGAGGAGTTTTGTTAAGATATGAGGTTATGGAATTGTTGTATGATGTGTAACATGTTTGTGAATGTGGAATTTGTGAGAATTGTTCTTATAAAGGTTTGAATGATGTTTTGTTGTAATAATGTATACATATATATGTGTATATGAAATAGAAAGGGTAAGTATTGTGTTGTGAATATGCTATGTAATGATGTATTTAATTTATGAGATTAGTGGCAATATATGAAGAATCCATTGAGAAAGGAAAACGTGGTAAGAGAACAATAAAACATGATGCTAAAATTATAAGGTATGATTATTTTGTAATGTATACTTTATTATTTATTTGTACTACTATGCTCTCGGGCTTAGCGCGGTTGTGTAATCGCACAGGTATTTATGCGGATGATCTGGATGTCTAGCTGCTATGCCACGAGAAAGGTAAGAGTGTCTCGAGACCAACTAGAAGGTGATGCATACATGTATAATTTTATTTAGGTTTTATTTTTGATAACAATAATGATTCTTATAAATGTTTCTTAATTTAATATAATATTGCTTGACCTTGGATAAAGATTGTTAAATAAAAAGCTAAAGGTGACATTCTTATATTTTATATATGCATTGTATGTATACCAGGTATATGTATAGTGCTTATATGAAGTATAGGGGCGTTACAGTTATTTTGGTATCAGAGCTTAGGTTCGAGATTCTCGGCCTAAGTGAAATTAAAAAGAAAATTTTTGAAGAGTTTATATAAGAATTGAAAAGAATATTTTGGAAATGCAATTGGTAAGACATGCATATGCATTCACATCTAAGTTGGTCTCGAACGTGGCATTGAGTGAATTGTGAATTGTGAATTGTGATGTATTTGAGTTACATGAGATGAGATAAATGATAGTGTGTAAATGAGGTTTCATATGAAAGCAAATCTAGAAATGTTGATAATTGAGAGATGAGTGTGATATAAAGAAATGATATGGAAAGTATATGTAAAAAGTTTGAGTATTGGTATGTATTTGGCATATAAAGAATGGCTAGAAGAATTAAGTGGGAAATGAGTTAGAAACAAATTAAGATTAAAGTATGTGATCTTTCCTCTATTGTTTGAATCTCTTTCAAATAAACTTGATGGTTGGATTTATAGAAAGAGGAAATATTGTTGGATGGGTAATATGAAAAGATATATTATGTAAATGCAAAAAGTATAGTGAACTATTGAATGAGTTGATTGGTATAGATTAAGTGTGATAATGTAAGGTGTCGATATGTAAAGTTAAGGTTATGTTCAAAAGAAAAAGAGATGATGTTGGTTAAGTACAAATATACATTGGTGTTGTTTGTATTGTTATTTTAATGCAAACATGGTGATTTCAATATTAGAAATGTGATATGCTTGAATATTGTGATAGCTCATGTTAATAGTGGAGATATGAGATATTTAGATTTTCTTTGGAATGAGCTTAATAATTGTGAAACATAGATGTTTTGATGTTACTTAGTGGTATATATATATAAGATGTTTTAAAGTTGATATCAAGAGAATGAGATGAATAAATTGAAGTTTAAATAGAGTAGTAAGTTGGAAATTTATAGTTTTAGTGGAATGTGGATAGAGATCAATGAAATATTGATAGTTTAATGTATTTAATACATGAGATATATGAAATGGATATTAGTGCTCATGAAAGTATTATGAATTGGGAGATGTGATTGATAGTAGGAAAATTTGGTTTGAGATAAAAGAAAAAGGAATTGAGCAAAAGAAAATGAGTTACTTTAAGTAATTTGATTGGAAAGGATAAAAATGATTATGAAAGATGTGTTAAAGATATTTATAAACAAATGTGAAAGAGATATCACATTGGATATGTGATTAAGCTCCTTGTGAAATAATATTATAAGTAGAATATGTATATTTATTGAAGTTAATGAATAACTTAAGTTATGATAAACAAATGAGAATGATAATAGTCAAAGGAAAGTGATAAATATTAAATTTGTATAAACTATATGTAAAAGGGAAATTTAATAAATTCCATAATTATGTGTTTATATAAAGAGGATTTGTGAAATGAACTTTTCGATATGAATATGACCTATGAAGGTGAATATAATATGTTTATTATCTTATACCATTACATGTTTAATGGTATTAGAAGTGAGAATGGACCTGGGTAATATTGAACAGTGAAATTGTTATAGCAATAACTAAATGAGGCTATCATAAGATGTGTTGGAACTCAAAGTATTTGTGTGTGAAAGTGTTTTATGTATAAATGTATAATAAGAAATGGTAAGGAAAGAATTATGTACTTGAAATTTTTAAAAGAGATGGATTGGAAATGGAGTAATGAATGATACTTGTGTAAGATTTGTATCTAATTGAAGGTTGGGAGTAGAAAATGTTAAGGATAATATTATCGAACATGAGTTGGGTTAATGATGATCAGATAATCAAAAGCAAACTGTTTTGAGATGGAATTAAAATGTGTTAATTCTTGGTGTAATAAAAGTTTGGAGAATAAATATATAATTTATGTGATACCAGTTAGTGTTATAATTGTAAAGGTTGGAAATTGAATAATAAAAGAACAATATTGATTTACAACCCCTAAGTGTGATTGTTAATATATCATTGTCATATGATTTAGTTAGTGTGATTAGTGATTAGTTTTATTATCTTCAGATTTAGAACTGAGATGGATAACTATGTTTTCAGAAACATGGTTAAAAGATATGATTGGTGAAGTTATATCTTATAATTTCGATATTAAAAATTTAATTGTAACTATGAGAAGTAAAGCAAGGGAAGAGAATTGTGATAATGTTTTAAGCTATGAATTGTGTGATAGAACAATAATTATATAAATATAGTAATATTATGTGAAGTGAAGAAATAATAAAAAAGGAAGAAATTGTAATCATGACTGAAAGTTATATAGGATACATTTACAGTGTAAAGTGATTATGTGAATGAACTTAAAATTTATGGGAGTATGAATAATGTAAATTAATATGTATATATCAATAATGTTGGAAATGCTATGATTGTATAATGAGATGTTCAATATTGTTGATGATATATGAGTATACTATTTTGATGTGATGAGAAACCATAATTGTTGGCAATGATGTTAAAAATGAATTGTGAAAAGATAAATGAACGGACTTATCTGCCTCCTGTGGAACCATGCGGACCCAATGTGTTGGGCAACCAAACTTGGATTACCAATCTGGTTGGGGGAAAAGATCGTTTATGAAGTTATAGTTGTTGGCAATATTGATAAATTTTGAATGAGTATAAGAAATGATGATATAATTATTGAAATAAGGAAATGTATATGTATAAGCATGATTCATATTGATTGAATATATGAATTTGGAAAGATTAGAATTTGAATATAAGTTTGACCTAATGAACTTAGGGTATATATAAGTATATATGGTAAAAATTCAATGATAAATTTCAATAAGTTAATTGTTGGTTTGAATCAAATAAAGTTGAATTGTTAGTATATTGTGATAGATAAATCGATTGATCTAGGTTTCGTTAAAGTTGCAAGGCAATATTGAGATTTAATATGTGCAATTGTATTGGGAGTGTAAGATTTAATGGTAATGTGTATGATGTAATATTCTGATTTATGAATGAACATAAATAAATTGAGGTATATTAATTGTACATGGTGAGGAATAAACTCATGAGAGTAAGGATATAGTTATCCATTGATGTTTGGTAAATGTTTATTTTGAAAGTGATGGTAAGAATGGAATAAACAATGCTAAGATATTGATTAATGATTTTTGAGGTTAAAGTTAAAAGAATATCTATAAAGAGTTAAAGTGATAATCTGACTTTAGTACAAAGATAAAATGTATTGGAGATGTTATGAGATATCTTGATTGCTTTGTTGAGAAAGTAATAAGAGGTAAAGATATATATATATACCTATACAATGATGAATTATGAATTTCAGAGAAGATGATTATCTCTAAGGGGGAGAGTAGAAGATATGAGATTTGATAAAACTATATTGTAAGATACGATTATCTTCATATGAAAATTAAGATGGTGAATTGTTCTAAATGGGTTGTTATTATACTGGATAATTTCGAGGACGAAATTATTTAAGGGGGAGAGAATTGTAATATCCTAAAGTATACCCTAAAAGTGTTGGGATTACTGTTGTAATTGGATTCAATGTGTGTATTGAAGGAAAGAGAAAAGAAGAAGAAAGTCAAAAGGAATTGTGTGTGGTGGAGATTTAATGGTATAATTGTTATTATTGTTATTATTATTGTTATTGTTGTTATTATTATTATTATTATTGTTATTGTTATTATTATTATTATTATTATTATTATTATTATATATGAGATAAGAACGAAGGAAGGGAGGAGAACCTTCTTTCTTTCTTCTTCTTCTGTTCTTCTTCTTCGTGGACAAGAGAGCACGAGAGAGAGAGAGAGAGCACGAGAGAGAGAGAGAAATGTGATCTTCATCAAAATTTCTTAAGGATTTTAAGAGTATTGAAGATGAAAATGAAGATTTGGCAAGCTATACAAGTAAGTACATATTTCTTGAATGAATTTTATTGATTATATATATATAGGTATATATCTTCTTGTTTTGATTTCTTTTGGATTGAGGTTATGTTTGGTATGATTGGTGGGTAAAAGGAGGATAACAAGAGATTTAAGTATGTAAATGTGTGGAATTGATATCTAAGTGATGATTAGTTGAGAAAATTGTGAGAAAAATGATGAAATGTTGATTTGGGGTTTGGTTTGGATGAATTTCGAGTGTTTGGTCTTTAAATTATTGTAGGACACGGCCAAGTTATGAGAGACACGGCCAAGTTAGGGCAAATTTGGCTGTGTTGGATGAGTTTTGGAGAGACACGGCCACTGGCTTGGCCGTGTCCCTTGCCTGTGTTTGTTACTGTCTGATTTATGTTGAGAGACACGGCCGTGTCCCTTGCCCGTGTCTGGTACTGGATTGTTGTGTTGAGAGACACGGCCACTGGCTTGGCCGTGTCCATTGCCCGTGTTTGCTACTGCTTGAATTGGTGTTGAGTGACACGGCCACAAGCTTGGCCGTGTCCCTTGGGCGTGTTTGCTACTGGATGATTGTATTGAGAGACACGGCCACAAGCTTGGTCTTGTCCCTTGAGGGTGTTTGTTATTGTGTTTGTTATTTGGTTTTCATACATTGTTGGATCTTCAAATGTCTTTTGTACCTCAACACACTTAAACCAATAATGATCCAACCAAATGTATATAGAAGATTCTAAGTCCTTGAATAAGGTAAATTGTTATGTATGAATATATCAATGATGATATAGGAAATGTGAAAGATATAGTGATCAATGAAAAAGTACGTGCAATGTCATTGATTATGTATACTTGAGTGATGAATTGAATTGATCAATTTGATTTGATGATAATGTTGATATTATATGAACCATGTGATGTTTTATGTATTGTAAATATTATGAATTGTATTGTGCTATATGTAGATTGATGATGCATATGAAGAATGATATGTTGGGTACAACGTGGAATATCATGAGATCATTGATGATGAATTACCTTAATGTTATGATTGAGGCTTGTTTGCCTAATTGATGATATAAATGTACATTTGAATATTGAAGATTGAAGTGTTATATTGTGAAATGAAATGTAAAGCCATTGTGATAGGCTATGATGATGCAATTGAAAGAAATAAGGCATGTTTGCCTAAATGATGATGAGAATTGAGAATGGAAATGATAATGAAATAATAAATGAATTGTGTGACTAATGTGTTATTCCATTTTCAGAGTTTGTTGTTGGTGGCATGCCTATTAGTAACAATCTCTTGAAGTTAGGTTGGATTTGATCCTTGAAGCCAAGTTGGGTTGAAGTTTAACATGTTTTACTCCCCTTGAAGCTTGGTTGGGTCTAATCCTTGAAACCTAATTGAGATGTTACAACCCTTGAAGCTAGGTTGGGTTTGGTTCTTGAAGCCAAGTTGGGTTGATACTTAGCATGCTTTGTTCCCCTTGAAGCTTGGTTGAGCCTAATCCTTGAAGCCTAGTTGAGTCTATGATAATGATAAATGTGATGATTAAACCAAAGCATTACTCTGAAAATTGAATGGCATATTAGTGTGTCTTGGGCCCATGCTTGTTTTTGTGTAATGTGAGTCATGAATGGTAACATGATTGATAAATAAGGTATATGGAAACAATGTTGAAACAAATGAATAATGAGATCTATGAATGCTTTTGATGGAAATGTGTTTTATGATTAATGAATTGTGAATAAAATGATGTTATGAAGTATGAGTTTGTAATATGTGTATTGATATGTTAAAAGTGAATATGGCTTAAGGAGTTTTGTTAAGATATGAGGTTATGGAATTGTTGTATGATGTGTAACATGTTTGTGAATGTGGAATTTGTGAGAATTGTTCTTATAAAGGTTTGAATGATGTTTTGTTGTAATAATGTATACATATATATGTGTATATGAAATAGAAAGGGTAAGTATTGTGTTGTGAATATGCTATGTAATGATGTATTTAATTTATGAGATTAGTGGCAATATATGAAGAATCCATTGAGAAAGGAAAACGTGGTAAGAGAACAATAAAACATGATGCTAAAATTATAAGGTATGATTATTTTGTAATGTATACTTTATTATTTATTTGTACTATTAAGCTCTCGGGCTTAGCGCGGTTGTGTAATCGCGCAGGTATTTATGCGGATGATCTGGATGCCTAGCTGCTATGCCACGAGAAAGGTAAGAGTGTCTCGAGACCAACTAGAAGGTGATGCATACATGTATAATTTTATTTAGGTTTTATTTTTGATAACAATAATGATTCTTATAAATGTTTCTTAATTTAATATAATATTGCTTGACCTTGGATAAAGATTGTTAAATAAAAAGCTAAAGGTGACATTCTTATATTTTATATATGCATTGTATGTATACCAGGTATATGTATAGTGCTTATATGAAGTATAGGGGCGTTACATAATTCCTGAGGTAAATGGACCAAAACCTTGACTCAAGGCACAAATCTCAGTCTGTCCGGTTTCACAATTCCAGTGTGTATGAGTTATACTCTTTTGATCATATCGTTTTATCTACAAGTGGGATTTAGGAAATTCCAAATTATATGGTTTCCTAACACATAAGGGTACATTTAAGTTTTCTTTCACAGCTTCTAAATGTGTCACTAAGGTCACCTAAACGTAGTCCCAAGTCACAGGTTACTGACTGAGGAATCTCAGTTTTTCAGTTTGTACGCCTGGTATCATTTTGATCATAACTTTCATTCCACGCATGAAAATGAGTTGGTTCCAAAGCCTATGGTTTACTGACTTAATGGAGAACAATTAAGGCTTCTTTGTCAAGTTCTATTTCTATCAATTTTCTAGTCTAAATTTCGGTTGAATTTCCAGAAAAATGCAGGATACATGGCTGGCTGCAACAAAACAACACAACATAGCACTCCCATATTTACCTCCCTTATAACCTCAACCCCAAAATCAATCAATAAACAACAAACACTTCTATATCATCATCAATCTCAACCACATAACCACCACAACTCAAGCACATGAACAATTATAGCAATTACACATCCAAATGCAAAGGCAATAGAGATCACTAATTCAAGAAGGTTAAAGTACCAAACCTTTTTCCCCTTTGCTTTCCTTAGCTCATCTTTGATCTTTTTCTTCTTTTTCCCTTATCTTTTATTGATTTCCTACAAGAATTCCAGCATACACACTTTAAACATACATCCTATGGTTTGAAAACATAAGCTACCAATTCATTTCTTGCCAATTTTTCCTCAATCTAATCTCCTCTAACCTTAAAACCATTATTTCTTTCATCAAATCCTTCAAATAATTATTTCATGAATTTTCTCCAAATCTAGCTACATGAACCCTAATTTCAATCTCTTGAATTAACCATTAATCCATGAAATTTAAAATAGAGATAGATTTATCTTACCTTATAATCTTGTTTGTCACCAAAATCTTCAACCAAAAGGCTTAAACTTTGGAAAAATCACCTCCTTCTTCCTTCTCTTATGGTTTGGACGAGTTCACCATGTAAGAGAGGGCTTTTATTTTCTTTTCTTAGCTTATTTTGATCCAAATGGCAGCCATAAGTGGTGAAAATATGTTGGTATAGATGTTGACTTCCAATTGGTACACCTTATAGCAAAAATGGCCACTTTTACTTGGTCCACTTGCCTTCTTCTTTTATCTATTTATTTGGCAAGCCATTAGGCTTCATTTTATTCATATTTTGACCCCCTCAACTTTCTTGTGATGAAATTTTATGGTCTAGGGTGTGAAAATATCAAAATACCCTCCAGCGATTAATCGATTGCACTACAAAAATATTCTGCATTTGCGATGGAAATCTATGACGAAAATTTTCCATAGCAAATTTGCGACGGATCTGCAACGGTTTTGCGATGGATAAAGACAGTGAAGGAATTTTGAGGAAGCCATAACAAATTGGTTGCAAATTTGTAGTAAATCTGCGAACGGTTCTCTGGTCGATGCAAATTTTCGTCGTAAAATTTGGCGCGGCTGCTTGGCGGGAGAAGGTAGCACGGGGAATTTTCGCGAAAATTAAATCCGTCGCAGATTGGTTGCAAAAATGGTAAGAAAAAATTTATTTTGCAACGGATTTTTGCGACGGACTTTGCGTCGCAAATATGTAGCACATTCGCAGATAAGTCGCAAATTAAGTTTAAAGATATTGTGAGAGTTCTTCCATCTCTCTGCTATCTCTTTGTAAAATATTCCCCCAAATATATGTTAAATTTAACCTGCTGATTCCAAGTATCACTAGATTATAAACAACATAGTAAAGTATGGCAAATTAGAATAGCTGGGATTGGTGCAATTGGTGCATCATCAATCATGTGAGAAGTCATGGCTTTTAAACCCAAACTGTCACTTAAAAACTAATAAACAGAAGTTACACATATCAAGAACATAAGAAACTATGAATAAGAAGAATAAGATGATCATTATAAATAACTGTCAGTAAGAGAGATTATCAAGAAATTCTGTTTGGATTCAAGGAATGATATTAGTGTAAATATAAAATGTGAACCTATTAGTGACACTTGATGCTCAAATGATAGCTCAATTTTATACTTGATGCTCTTAGCGTGAGCTATTAATTTATTTATTAGTAATGTATTTTATTTATTCATTATTAAAATTCTGCTCACCGAAAAATTCATTAAAATTTTAATGCTTAAACTACCCAATAAAATTTCTCTCATTCATGAAGTTCACATTTTATTTATTTATTAAATAATAATAATAATAATAATTTGATTGAAGGAAAAAATTAAATCTTAAAAATTATATTATTGATAAAATAAAAGGGTGAAATTTTAAATAAATTATTTTAATGTATTTTTTGATGTTGATTAAATTAAAAAAGGAAGACACTAACCTACTGGGAGGGCAAAAAGGTAATTGTAGAATAACACGGTAATTACTTACGGAAATTCCAATGATAAAACCAAACAAAGTCTTGCTCCCGTCAATGCGAGAGAGTTAGGGATAGAGTTTCAGAGAGAGTGAGAGCAAAAAAAACCCTAACCAGGCCTTAACTCTCTTTAATCCACTGTAAACCTTTCGCTTCTCTTCTCTTCTCTCCTCTCCTCTCTCTTGCTTCTTTAAGCTCTTTTTGTCTTTGTTTCTGTCTCCGTTTGGCGTGTCTTATAGAATCGAGCGATCCATTGTTCAACAGTCTCTGATTCAATATCAGTAAGTTGCTTCTTTTTGTTTCTTTGGTGTTAGTTACTGAAGATCTATAACTATTTGATTGTAGTTTTAGCTTGAATGCTGCTTTATAGTGATTTGGATTAGTTTCACTGAATTTTCCTTTCATCGAATTTAAATTGTTTTTATGTTTAGTTTTCGAATTGCATGAAATATTTGGTTTTTGTATTTTTTTTATAAAAAAATAAGAAATTGGGTTTCGATCTCTGGGGAAAATTGATTTATGGGTTTCTGTTTCGTGGGTTACCTTTTTAACCCTTGAGCTTGATTTTTGTCAAGCTCTTGCAATCTATTAGTAGACTATTGCGTTTTGTTTCGTTATTTTCATATTTAACTAATTCTGCTACTCGGTGGAGTGGAAATTTGTTTATTAATCTTTTACTTGGCGTGGTACTTATACTCGTGACAGGGTTGACTATGCAATTTGTTGCTGTCTATGCATGTTGATTTTCTTCTGATAGGGCACTGATTAAATATAAATAGATGAACCTATTAGTGTGTTATTTGCCACATTTTGTATTAAACTGATCATATTCTTTTGCTAAGATGATCCAAGTATAAATAGATGAACTTATTGGTGTGTTAATTGTTATGTTTGTATTTAAGTAAGCATATTGGATTGATAGGAGGCTATGTGTGTAAATTGGTGAACATATTGGTGTGTTAATTGCTATATTTTACATTAAATGAACATATCAGAAGCTGTGGACGGAAATGGGTGAACTAGTTGATATGACTATACTAGTTCTATCACTTTTGAGCATTTGAAATATGACATCAACTTTTGTTTAAATTGGATGTTTCTAATAAATTAAAATAAAATTGCATTAAATGAGCATGTGTCGAAACAAATAAATATAATTGGACCAGAATTAGGTGTTAATATTTTTCACCCACGGTTCTTTTAGGTGTTAATATTTTGTCACTTTTTATTGGGCTTGATTATTGATTTTTTATTCTTTTAGTACATTTTTGACGATTCACATAAGATAATAAGTATGGACCGGGGATGGATGTATGAAACGTATGCTGGGGGACATTTGAATAGAGTATTTCAAGAAAAACTACAAGAGTTTTTAGACTACGCAATTTCTCATCCAGCAAGTATGGATGGGACTAGAATTAGGTGTCCTTGTTCGAAGCCGAAATGTAGAAACCGATTTTTCCAACCGGTGGAAGAAGTCTGCTTCCACGTTACAAAATTTGGTTTTATGCCAAATTACTATCAGTGGGTATCACATGGGGAACCATGGCCTGAGAATACAAGTACAGCTTTTAGGGATCTTGAAACTGGATTGGTCAATCAAATGCATAATGAAATAGGTGCACAATATCGTGAAATGGTCCTCCAAGGGCTTGCACATTACATTTGTCGACTGCCATAGATTTTGCATTTATCAGTTCAGAAAGTGTATCATTAGGATGAAAAATAATTAAAGTAATAAAAGATGCTTCTTTTCCATTTATAATTTGTCATCACCTTTTGCTATTGTGTTTATTTATTTCATCCATATCTGGTCAAATACTTATAACAATGCATATAGAACAATTTTAACATTAATTCTGTTTTATTAAATTACGGAACAACCAAACATAAAGCCAGCATACACAAGATCACTCATGTTACCAATTAGCCCTTTCGGGTTTTCTAATTGACGATTTTCTCTCATTTAGCCCTAATTGTTGCCTAGCCCGCCCTTTCTAGATTTCAGATCTAGTGGACCGCTCTAACTTTTGCCTAGGCCACCCTTTTTGGGTTTTCAACCTAGCGAGCTCTTTTTTATTTTTTATACATAAAACTTCTTCAACCTATCAATGTTTACTGGCTCATTAAACTCGTTCCCATCATGTCTGATAACTTCATCGCACCTTTGCTCATGACTTGTTTCACGACATATGGACCTTCCTAGCTAGGTCTGAACTTTCCTCTTGGATCAGATACATTAGCCTTACATTGCTTCAACACCAAATCCTCGACTCTGAATTTTTTGATTTTAACCCTTCTATTGTAGGCCCGAGCTATCTTCTTTTGATACAGTTGATGATGATACAGTGCCTTTAACCTTCTCTCTTCTAGTAGAGCTAACTGTGTGTATCTACTTGCTACCCATTCCATTTCAGGCAGTTAAGCTTCCAAGACTACTCTTAACGACTTGATCTCAATTTCGATAGGCAATACTGCTTTCATCCCGTAAACCAAAGAAAATGGTGTCATTCCAGTAGGTGCTCGCGCACTTGTCTTGTATACCCATAAAGCAAAGGGAAGCATTTCCGACCAGTCTCGGTAAGTCTTGGTAATCTTGGACAAAATTTGCTTAATTGTCTTGTTTGTTGCTTCTACTGCACCATTAGCCTTTGGTCTATAAGGAGAGGATCGATGATGATGGATGTGGTACTTTGAGAATAAATCCTTAACTACTCCTTGAAACTGTACCCCATTGTCTGATATCACACTATGCGGGACCCAGTATCTGCAGATGAGGTTCTTTTCAATAAACCTAGCCATTTGGCTTGCACCCAGTTTATTGAAGGATTCGGCTTCGACCCATTTTGAAAAATAATCTACTGCTACCACAATAAAACGGTGACCGTTTGAAGCTGTCGGATGTATCTCTCCTATAATGTCGATACCCCAGGTGGCAAATGGCCAGGGTGAAGACATTGAATGCGGTTCTTCAGGAGGCATGTGATTCAAATTACCATACATCTGACATTGCTGGCACTTCTTGACAAACTCAATACAATCTTTCTCCATGGTCAACCAGTAGTAACCTTGTCGAATAATCTTCTTAACTAGGGCCAAACCACTCATGTGCGGACCGCAATTTTCCACATGTATTTCTGACATGATATGCTCCACTTTAAGTTTTCTTAAACATCTTAAATGCACCCCATCAGGCCATCTTTGATATAAGTCCCCATGGAATGTGATGTATTGCAAAGACCACTGCCTTATGGCTCTTCTCTCTTTCTTTATTGCCCCCGGCGGGTATTCTCTTTCCTCCAAAAATTGCCTTATAGTATACTACCATGCATCATGGTCTGTATCAATTTCCATGATTGTCTCATATTCATAACAAGGAGTTGATGAACTGGTCAAGATCAGAGGCTTAAGGAATAAGCTGATAGGGTTTTCCCATACCGAAGCCAATGTGGCTAGGGCATTAGCCATCTGATTTTCTTCTCTCGATAGGTGTATAAACCTACACTCCTTAAAGTTCTTCTTCATCATGGTCAGGTAATGGTGGTATGGTTTTAATTTTTCTTCTTTCAAGTCCCATTCTCCATTTACTTGGGATACTACTAGCAATGAATCGCCATAAACTTCCACCTTATCAACCTTCATAATAGTTAGGGTTTCCAAACCGAAAATACAAGCTTCGTACTCCACTATATTATTGGTTACCCTAAATTTCAATTTTTTTTGCTAAAGGGATGTAACACCTCTTCTCAACCTACATATGTAAGCCGAGTAGAGGCGCCACACTATCCTAATGTTGCTACCAATTTTACTTAGTCAAATTTTTAGTTCCGATTTTTTACAGAAAATTTGCCATAGTTTTGCCTAAAAATTGAGTCCCAAGTGTCGACAAAACTGGTTTTTTTTTTAAACATTTTACACAAATCAATGCAAACAAAATCATTCTCAGTACTCTCCCAATAAATCCCCCTTATAACCTCAACTACAACCTGCAAAAAGGATTTACACTTCTAGTACAACATAAAGTAAAGGTTTATTATGAAATACAGTAGATAAAATATTTATTCACTATGCAGCGGAAAATAACAATATTTACAAATTCTTATATATCCAAACTCAAGTTTTACAACCCATAAAATTTATACATTTCTTTGGCAGTCAGTCTTTGATCTTTAAGCCCACTATCAACACCTCAAAATCTAAACTCGACTCGGCCTAAAGGAACTCTCTGGTTCTTCCCTGTCACCTGCACGAAGAATCACATTTGCGCTAAGCCAACGGCTTAGTGGTACAAATTACAGTGCTATGATGCTTTAATGCCATGCTAATGTCACACAATTAAGAGAATATTATATTTCAAATTTTACCGGTTTCAATAACGTATGTATAGTAGTCATCTCATTATTCATTTGTTTAACCATTCAATAGTCACATTTAAACAAACACAAGCATGGGCCCAAAAATAATCTAATATGCTATTCAAAGTTCAGAGTTACTGTTTTGGTCTATAATCATAATCATCAATACATTTATCCATGGATAGTCAACTAGATTTGAGTTTACGACCCAGTCATTTCACCCAATCTAGTTTCAATAATTTATTTTTGAGGCTTACGACCCGGTCATTTCACCCCAAAAACATCACATTTCACATTTTTCAACTGGAATTGGCTTACGACCCGGTCATTTCACCTATCCAGTGATTCATAGGCATGCCGCCAAAACCAGAACTCTGAAAATTGAATAAACATATAAGGCACACAATCATTTCATTTATCTCATTATCAATTTCTTTTCATTTCCTTTCTCATAATTAATTAGGCAACCATGCCTCCATTATATATATTTCATTTGCATTATCATAGCCAACAACCATGGCCTCATATCTCATATGATCTCAAATCACAATAGGGCAATTCTTCATAATATCATATCTTTCACATTTCATTTCATCATCACATCTTTTACATTTCATATTCCATATTTCATTTCATTATTCAAATGGATATAATCAATGGCATTAACACATATTTTACATACTCATCACAACATTCACATCATACCAAACATACATTATTAATATGCATTAATAATGCATTAAATTTCTTAACACATTTACAATCAAATGTATGTTAAATCTCAACATAATATGAATGTATGAAATAATGTAATTTGTACTTACCTTAAAACCAACTCACACCAATCTATACACTTACTCTTCCAAGAATCCTCAACACTTAGGCTAGGGCAATTCAACCTCTTCACAACCTAATCCAAAAGGAGTATTAGCAAAATGACCATATGAATAGTACATTCTGGTTTTAGACTCCACTCTATCCTTATTTTGAAAAATTGTATAAAATAATCTACTAGACTAAAAATTCTAAACTTTTTACAGAACTAAATTTTACATCTTAAAATCATTCCTCTAAAATTTCAGATCAAACTGAACACAAAATCTTGGTCAAATAGTTCACCCAACCAGACTGCCCCAATTGCCCTGCATCCTGGCAGAAGTTCTGAACTTTGTGAATTCCATAAACTAAATTCAATCAAAGTGGTTCCAAATTATTTTTATCAAATACTATACTCACTAAGCAACAACATATCAAAAATTCAATTGAATATGATTTTTCTACATTTTAATAAAAATCCCGAAATATAGCTGTCTCAGTTAAGGTACCTGCTGGAACAGGTCTAGTAAAAATAATCTTTCCAAAATCATAACCATTCCAAAATCAAATCAACATATTTTTCAGTCATTCTAGACTCATAGAGGCACAACATATCAAAAATTCAAATCAAGAACATTTTTCTATATTTAATTAAAAATCATACAAGTCATAGCCTTTACTAATTGTAAAACAGAAAAATTTTCACTAAACACCACTCTTCCTCTTCCATCACCAACACCAACCTAACTTCTTATCTTTAATTCCATTTCAACACTTACAAACACACCACAAGCAATCCTAACCATATTATCAACAACACTTCATCAAACTCCAAAAATAACTTCAAAAACAACAAGAGCAATCAAGAGAGAACTTACCAAAACAATGAAATTTTCTTGAAATTCCAACTTGTTTATTTGAAATCTCCTTCAATTTGATCTTTAAACACCAACTCACTCTTGTTCTCTCTCTTGTCTAGGATGGCCTGCCAACAATGGAGAAGGAAAGAAGAAGAAATGAAGAAAAGTCAAATATCTCATCTCTTTAAACCTCCACCAAGTATTCCAAAATAAGAAATTACTTAAATACCCTCACCTATTTATTTTACTTCTCTTTCACTTATTACCCTATTTAGTAATTTCACAAAGAACAAAATAATTATCTTCATCCCTTGACCATCACATTTGACTTGTATATATGTTGTATATACTTCCATATACACAACATATACACTTTCTTTTAAATTTCTTTTCTTTCCCAAATTAACATATACATTTTAATTCAAATAAAACAACAATTATACTAAAACTTCTAGGGCACATTTTGGGATATTACAAGGGATGAGTTCCCCTTCGGGTGATTCTAGTATAACTCCCAAACCTGCTCCTTTCCTGTTTACTGCTCCATCAAAATACATTTTCCACCCTTGTACTTCAATTGCTTCTAAATGTTCATCCGGAAATTCCAAGATTACCTCTTTACTTTCTGGTAATGGTTGTTGGGCCAGGAATTCTGCCATCGCTCTACCTTTGATTGTTTTCCTAGTTACATACTCAATCTCAAATTCTTCTAATATTATTAACCATCGACCATATTTCCCAATCTAAGAGGGTGTCTCCCTTAAGTACTTCATTGGATCCAACCTGAAAATTGCTTGCATACTATACGATTGAAAGTAATGCCACAACTTCTTAGAAGACCAAACCACGGCTATACATATCTTTTCAATGATACTATACTTAATTTCATAAGGTAGGAGCTTTCTACTCAAATAGTAAACGGCATGCTCAATCCCTGACTCATCTGCTTGGGCTAGCATGGCTCCTATTGACCCTTCTTCTACTGCTAAGTATAGTAATAGAGGTTTGCTGGGTTTAGGTGATTTTAAAACAGGTGGATTCAACAAATACTCTTTTATTCGCTCAAAGGCCTTTTGACACTCTTCATTCCATATGACCGGCTGATTCTTTTTAAGCAATATGAAGATAGGTTCACAAATTGTTGTGAGTTTTGCTATAAATCTTCTAATATATTGTAATTTACTAATAAATCCCCAAACTTCTCTCTCCGTCTTAGGGGCTGGCATATCCCTGATTGCTTTAACTTTGTCAGGATCAATCTCAATGTCATTCGGACCAATTACATGTCCCAATAAATTTCCTGAGGTAACACCGAACACACACTTCTTCGGGTTTAGTCTTAGCTTATATTTCAAAGCTCTATCGAAGAATAATTCTAAGTTTTGGAAGTGTTGTTCCCCTATATCTAATTTAACCATCATATCATCAACATATACTTCAACTTCTTTGTGCATAATATCATGAAATAAAGTGGTGGCCATCCTTTGATAGGTTGCTCCAGCATTCTTTAAGCTGAACGGCATCACCCTATAACAAAATATACCCTATGTAGTAATGAAAGCAGTTTTGGCTTTATCCTTTTGGGCCATTAACACTTGATTGTATAAAAAAAATCCATCTACAAACGAGTGTAGCATGCTAGAGGCTGCACTATCAATGAGGACATCTATATGAGGTAAAGGAAAATCATCCTTAGGGGAAGCCTTGTTCAAATCTCTATAATCCACACAGACCCTTATCCTTCAATCTTTCTTTGGCACAGGTACTATATTTGCTAGCCAATTTGGATATTCTATCACTTCGAGGAACTTCACTTGTATTTGCTTAGTGACCTCTTCTTTAACCAATTCAGCCCACTCAGGTCTTAATCGTCTAAGCTTTTGCTTGACAGGTTTTATGTGAGTGTGAGTTGGAATATGTTGCTCGGCTATATCTCTATCTATCCCCGGCATATCTTAAGACCAAGCAAACACTTCTTCATATTTTTTGAATATTTTTTTATATCTGTCTCTCCCATCAAGAGTAAGGTCGGATGCTATGCTTATATTTTTAGGATTTTTAGTTGTTCCCAAATTTAATGATTGTGTGTTAACAGAATTGATATTAAAGATGCTCATGTAACTGCTATTTGAATGTATGCAACCATCAGGAGAAACATCACACAAGTAAGCAAAATCAGACTCTATTGCATTCATTTTGGAAAAAAACATCATCATCCTCATACAAAGTAGGCAAATTAAAATCAAAATCAAAATCATTGTTCTCAAAATCATAAAGTAGGATGTCTTCAAACTTCTCTTCAACCAGGGCAGCAATCTGCTCTGGAGTCTTCTCGGCTTTCGGGATAGCTTCATTCTCCTCTTTTGGATTGGATTCTTTGCTGGTTGGCAGGGTGAGTTCTTTCTTCACTTGCTGCACTAGCTCGGCAACATCTGCAAAAATTTTAAAACCTGGGATTAACTTACCCATGAACATGATCGGCTCAGGCTTTCCTTGGAGTGGTCCCATATCTGGAGCCTTGACAAAGATCTCTTCAAGTGGTGGGAAGCTCATCTTCTCACTCTTCTTTGGCTGGACATCGTTGTCTTCATCATATCCCAACCCCTTCTTGGAAGTTTGAGTTCTAAAATCTAGCAGCTTTGTCAAACCGGCCTTTCCCTTTCCAATACCAACTCCGGGAAGGTAGTTCATGTTCTTCATCATATTCAAAACTTTAGTGTCCACTACTTCATTATCAGAAATTGCAGCTACTTGAAAACCATTGAGAGGCCTCTCAATCATTAACAATCTCATTATCTTCAGCTTCAATGACCACCGTCTCATCTCCGTTGGGGAACTTGATCTTTTGGTGAAGGGTGGAAGGAACTCCACCAAGAGGATGAAACCATGGTCATCCCAAGAGCAAGGCGAAGGTGACTGGTATGTCTAAAATAGCAAACTCAACAATAGATTCAATTGGACCAACCTTGACAACTGCTTTGAAAGTCTCTTCGGCATGCCTCTTAGTGTTGTCATAAGCACGAATCATTACCTCGGTCGAGTTTAGATCTCTTGTTGACATGGCTAGCTTTGGAAATATCTTAAGTGGACAAACATTTATGGCGGACCCATCATCGACCATTACACATGGAGTCCTCTTCTCCTTGACTTCTATTTTGATAAAGAGAGGGCGGATGTGGTCTCTCCCCTCCTCCGGTAAGTCCGCATCCGAAAAAGAAACTGCTCCCATATTAACTTCACTCTTTTCTTCACATTTCATTACCCCTCCAATTTTTATGATGTTGATCAGCTCCTCCGGTGTCGTGGAGGTAGAAATTGGCATGCTAGCCAAGGCTTTGGCCATAGTTTCTCAGTGTTTTTTAAAAGTAGCTTATAAGTCCCAAATGCTAACACTTGCTTGGGTTCTTTTCAATTGCTTGAGCACAGCATCATCTTCTTCTACTTCAACTTCCTTTCCCTTATTAGTTTTTAACTCCTTAAGTGGTGGCCTTGCATAAGACTTACCAGATCTAGTGTTCATTACTTCATCTTCTTCGGGCTCGGACCAAGTCCACTCCTCCTTCTTGGATACAATATCATCATCACTATCACTTGAATTCCAAAACCCGTTGACAACACAAATTGTTACTTCTCCACCCATCATAGCTTGTTTAATTTCACCAAATACCACTTCTTCTTTGGTTGCTTTTCCATCCACATCTTGAAAAGAAGACATGACAAAATCTTCATGCAAACCTCCTCCAATCATGAAGGTTGCCGGCGGTGGTACTCTATTGAACTTTGGTAATGGGTTGTCTTTAGTGTTTGGCTTATTGGGCTCGGGTAGCTTCCCATTATCAATTAGATTTTGGATCTCATGTCTCAACCTCACACATCTATCCGTGTCATGCCCTTGCATTTGATGAAACTGACAAAATGCTTTAGTGTCAAAATTAGGTGGGAGAGGATTAGGCAAAGAGCGAGGATTTAAGGGTTGTAGCAATCCCTTCCTTTGAAGTTTATTGAGAACCCAAGACATCGATTTCCCCAATTCCGAAAATTGTCTCCTTGTTCCTTGGTTAGTAGCGTTAACACCGACTGCCTTTTGCATGCTTTGGCTACCAGATTGATATCTCCCTTTCTCGTTCCTTTTTGTTGCAAAATGGCTCTTCTCCCTTTCCCATTCTTCAATTTGCAAACCAGCTTGGAGAAGGTCTTTGAGATCATGAATGAGTGTATGAGACATCCTCTCATGAAGATTAGGCATCACCCCTCTCACAATCATCCTTATTTGATCGGATTCATCAGGCCTCTTCTTGAGTAAAGCAACCTTGTTTCTCTATCTCTTGACATAATCTATAAAATTCTCATTCGGCCTTTGCCTAATGGACTACACTTCCATTAAGGTAACTTCCAACTCAACATTATATCCATATTGTTGGATGAAGGCTTTGTAAAGTAGATCCCAACTCTTTTGTGTTCCATCATTTAAGGTATTGAACTAATTTTTTCGTCGCCGATTTTTCCGATTCTGATTTTTATTTTTTGACTTTTATTTGTTTATTTCTATTTTTTATTAATAAAAATTAGATACTAAAGCAAAAATTATTTAATAAAAATTATTTTGGATCAATTAGACAACAAAAATCATTTTAGACCAAATAAAACATATTGGACCGGATTGGGTCAAAAATTAAGGGTCTACAGTTTGCCCCCTGCTTGAATGATCTGAAACCTTAGTGAAAGAGAGTGAAAAGCAATAAGACTTAATTTTTGAGATGGTTGAGGTTTTGGATTCTGGACCCGGTTTGAGTTCTGGACTCAAGGATAATTCTAGGTTCTAGACCTAAGGAAAATTTGGGTTCTGGACCCGGTTTGAGTTTTGGACTAAAGGAAAATTCTAGGTTCTCGACCTAAGGAAAATTTGGGTTTTGGGCTCGGTTCGAGTTCTGGACTCAAGGATGATTTTAGGTTCTCGTCCTAAGGAAAATTTGGGTTCTGGACCCGGTTCGAGTTCTGGACTCAAGGATGATTCTAGGTTCTAGACCTAAGGGAAATTTGGGTTCTGGACCTGAGCTAAGTTCTGGACTTAGAAATAATTCTAGGTTCTAGACCTAATGGTAAAATTTGGGTTTTTGACTCGAGCTAAGTTCTTGGACTTAGAAATAAATTCTAGGTTCTGAACCTAAGGGTAATTTGGGTTCTGGACCCGAGGATAATTCTAGGTTCTTGACCTAAGGAAAATTTGGGTTCTGGGCCCGGTTCGAGTTCTGAACTCAAGGATGATTTTAGGTTCTCGACCTAAGGAAATTTTGGGTTCTGGACCCGGTTCGAGTTCTGGACTCAAGGATGAGTCTAGGTTCTAGACCTAAGGGAAATTTGGGTTCTGGACCCGAGCTAAGTTCTGGACTTAGAAATAATTCTAGGTTTTGGACCTAATGGTAAAATTTTGGTTACGGACCCGAGCTAAGTTCTTGGATTTAGAAATAAATTCTAGGTTCTGAACCTAAGGGTAATTTGGGTTATGTACTAGAGGATAATTCTAGGTTCTGGACCTAATGGTAAAATTTGGGTTCTGGACCCGAGCTAAGATTTTGGACTTAGAAATAAATTCTAGGTTCTGAACCTAAGGGTAATTTGGGTTCTGGACCCAAGAGATTTGGATACTTGATCCTAAACTAGACTCGGATACTCGATCCTATCTGGATTTGGATACTTGATCCTAAACTGGATTTGGATACTCGATCCTAACTAGATTTGGACATTCGATCCTAAACTGGATTGGGATACTCGGCCCTGAATTGATTTAATTTGGGTACTTGGACCCAAGATTGGGCACTTGGATCCGAGATTGGGCACTTGGACCCGAGATTGGGCACTAGGACCCGAGAATGAATTTGACTAACCTTTCATCAGTTGAGAAGTCTTACTACTCTGGATGTTCTATGCATTGTGATTCTTTACCCTCAGAATGGATCTTCACCCATGGAGATCGGGCCTTCACCCTTGAAAATGGATCTTCATCCTTGGAGATCAGGATCTTCTTTGTTCTTTGAAGATGGGAGTGACACGGCCAGTGGCTTGGCCATGTTTCTTGGGTGTGTCAGCTTCTGTGTCTTTTCTTTGGTTCTTCTTTGCTCTTGGGTTAGGATGGGACACAGCCAGTGGCTTGGCCGTGTTGCCTGCCAGTGTCACCTACTGTTTCTTTTCTCTTTTTGCTTGGTCCTTCTTGACTTTGTCCTTTAGGTGAGACACGGCTAGTGGCTTGGCCGTGTTGCCTGCCCGTGTCATATTCTGCCAAAATTTCTTTTGAGGTGACACGGTTAAGCTCGATTTGGCTTGACCATGTCTTGCTTGATTCATGCTCTTCTTTCCTTGTTTTGATCTTCCAAGGGAGTTTTTTGCACTTTAACCACTTTTCCCTTGCAACTGCTTTGCCTTTCTTTGATTCTTTAATGATTGTTGTAGGCTGTTGGCTCGTTTGATCATGAGGCTGGACCTTTTTTCACTTCCCCTTCATTTGCTCGTTCTAGCCAGCCGGATACGCCATCTCATCCGTAGGGTATTGATATGAACTACCTGGTATGTTCCTCATTTCACAATAGTTTACTCTATATGTATGCATGATTATGTATGCTTTCACCTTTTCTCTTCTTGGCTCACAGCGGATGCTCGAAGAACAAAATAAGAAACTTCAAGAAGAGTTGGCTCCAAGTCGTCAGCAAGCTTCTCATTTTGAAAATTTATATCATCAATCTAAACAAAATTTTCGTGACTTCCAATTTCGAGGAATGAGGGATCCCGGTGCTTCTTCATCGAGAGGCCCCCAGACTGATGACCATGAGATCCTTTCATCTGATTCTGATGAGGACCATGATAAATCATAACTCCAAGACAATAGGGATTTTAGTGCTTCTGCTTCGGATGATCCCGAGACGAGTAATTTGCCCCTTTCCTCCAACAGGTGACGATTTTTTCAAGTCTTTATTTGGTGACCTACCACCACCCTCTTAGTAATATGTAAATATTGTAACTCTTTTTTTTTCTTCTTTTTTTTTTGTTACTGCCAAAATTATTTATTTTTTTTATATATATAATACATCATAATTAATATCCACTTCTTTTGTTAAACCAAATCCAATATGGTAAAGGAAATTCATTGCCACTTCCTTTCCTTATGCCATATGGTCTTATCCTTTCCCATCATCTTTTCCATTTCACTTTTGGAAAATGTTTATTTTCTTTTATATAAATCACCTTGCATGCCATATTTCAATTCATAAACCAAAAATCTCTCTCTTTCAACGTGAAGACTCCTTTAGCAATTTTGATTCCCCTTTATTCATCAACCATGACCGAGCACCATTTAAAGAAAATAAAAATTCTATTTAAGAATATGGATGCCAACCATTGGAATCAAATTTCATGGTCAAAGCTTGATGTTTTAAAATGCTTTCAAAATGTCAAATTGGACCACTCCTTCTTACATGCCGTGGCTTCCCTGTGGGATACGGATTCTAGGGTATTTAGAATTAATGGCTTTGAAATGTGTCCCTTGATTGAAGAATTTGAGGCCATCCTTGGACATCCCAATAATCAACAAATGGCATTACCCACATTGATTTCCAAAACTCAACAGAAAATGCAGATGTTATTTTAAATTCCAAAACCCAAAGTTCTTCAGTTGATCAGAGGTGAAAAAATTGTACTTGCTCCTTTGATTGACTTTTGTTTCTCTTATTTGGCTCCTACTAAGGCATGGGGATGCATGCTTTATCTTTTCTTGCTCGGCCAATTCTTGCTTGTTTCTTCTGACGGCGATATTGACCCACGAGTATTGGATATCATGGATCAAATGGAAGGAGGCTTGTCACCAATACCTGTGATTTTAGCAAAGACCTTAGTTGGATTAGACCGATTTAAATCGGGATTGTCAAAGAGACTGACTGGGAGTCCGTTGCTGCTTCAGGTAATTACCTAAACTGCCCTTTCAGATTTTCAATTTAGGCTCCTTTTTTTTATATAGCTCTAACTTTTGCCTAGTCCGCCCATGCGGGTTTTCGGAACTAGCGAGTTGTCCTAATTTTTGCCTAAGCTGCCCTTGCGGGTTTTCAACTCAGCGGACTTCTTTCTCTCTCTTTTTTTTAAACTTAATTCTTTCTTCACAGATTTGGCTTCAGGAGCGTCTTTGTTTACTTGATACTCCCTCCATGGATTTTGCCAAATACCTGCCACGTCATCATTCTGATAGGAAGCTACTCCATCCTCCTTCTTCATATGCTGACTGGGTTGACTGGATTCACTCATGCTCTAAAGTCAATATCCGTTGGTTGGTACCTTGGTGGAAGATTTCTCGTATCACCACGTGGACATACTTGATGTATGTTCCCCTTACTGCTCTTCGTCAAGGTACATGCTATGATCCTCGCCGACTTGGGCGTCAGTATGGAGCTGAGCTTCGTGATTCAGACTTTGCTCCTGACCTAGACATGCCTTGCTTGACTGAAGCCTACTTGGATTGGTTAAGGCAAAGCTGGCCTGCACGTTACACCTATAGACTGCCATAGATTTTACATTTAATTTAGAAAGTGTTTTGTTAGGATGAAAAATAACTAAACTAATAAAAGATGCTTCTTTTTCATTTATAATTTGTCATCACCTTTTGCAATTATGATTATTATTTCATCCATATTTGGTCGAATACTTATAACAGTGCACATAGAACAATTTTAACATTAATTCTATTTTATTAAATTGGGGAACAACCAAACATAAAGCCAGCATACACAAGATCACTCCTGTTGCCAATTAGCCCTTTCGGGTTTTCTAATTGATGATTTTCTCTCATTAGCCCTAATTGTTGCCTAGCCCGCCCTTTCAGGTTTTCGAAACTAGCGGACTGCTCTAACTTTTGCCTAGGCCGCCCTTTTTGGGTTTTCAACCTAGCGAGCTCTCTCTTTTTTATTTTTCATACATAAAACTTCTTCAACCTGTCAATATTTACTGGCTCACTAAATTCATTCCCATCCATGTTTGATAACTTCACCACACCTTTGCTCATGACCTGTTTCACGACATATGGCCCTTCCCAGCTAGGTCTAAACTTCCCTCTTGGATCAGATACATTAGGCTTACATTGCTTCAACACCAAATCCCCAACTCTGAATTTTTGTCCATGACCCTTCTATTGTAGGCCCGAGCTATCTTCTTTTGATACAGCTGGTGATCATACAGTGCCTTTAACTTTCTCTCTTCCAGTAGAGCTAACTGTGTGTATCTGCTTGTTACCCATTCCATTTCAGGTAGCTCCGCTTCCAAGACTACTCTCAATGACTTGATCTCAATTTCAATTGGAAATACCGCTTCCATCCCATAAACCAAAGAGAACGATGTCATCCCAGTAGGTGTTCGCACACTCATCCTATATCCCCATAAAGCAAAGGGAAGCATTTCCGACTAGTCCCTGTAAGTCTTGGTCATCTTGGACAGAATTTGCTTAATTGTCTTGTTTGTTGCTTCCATGGCACCATTAGCCTTTGGTCTATAAGGAAAAGATCGATGATGATGGATTTGGTACTTGGATAATAAATCCTTAACTGCTCCTTGAAACTGTACTCCGTTGTCTGATATCACACTGTGCGAAACCCATATCTGCAGATGAGATTCTTTTCGTTAAACCTAGCCATTTGACTTGCACCCAGCTTGTTGAAGGATTTGGCTTTGACCCATTTTGAAAAATAATCAACTGCTAGTACAATGAAACGATGACCGTTTGAGGCTGTCGGATGTATTTCTCCTATAATGTCGATACCCCAGGTGGCAAATGGCCAGGGTGAAGACATTGAATGTAGTTCTTTAGGAGGCATATGATTCAAGTTACCATACATCTGACATTGTTAACACTTCTTCACAAATTCAATACAGTCTTTCTCCATGGTCAACCAATAGTTACCTTGTCGAATAATCTTCTTAACTAGGGCCAAACCACTCATGTGCGGACCGCAACTTCCCGTATGTATTTCTAACATGATGCACTCCACTTCAGGCTTTCTTAAACATCTCAAATGCACTCCATTAGGCCATCTTCGGTATAACTCTCCTTGGAAGGTGATGTATTGCAATGACCACCTCCTTATGGCTCTTCTCTCTTTCTTTGTTGCCCCCGGCGGGTATTCTCTTTCCTCCAAAAATTGCCTTATAGTATCATACCACGCATCATGGTCTGTATCAACTTCCATGATTGTCTCATATTCATAGCAAGGAGTTAATGAACTGGTCAAGATTAGAGGCTTAAGGAATAGGCTGGCAGGATTTCCCATACCAAAGCCAATGTGGCCAAGGCATTAGCCATCTGATTTTCTTCTCTTGACAGGTGTATAAACCGACACTCCTTAAAATTCTTCTTCATCATGGTCAAATAACGATGGTATGGTTTCAATTTTTCTTCTTTCAACTCCCACTCTCCATTTATTTGGGATACTACTAGCAATGAATTGCCATAAACTTCCACCTTATCCACCTTCATAATTATTAGGGTTTCCAAACCGAGAATACACGCTTCATACTCCACCATATTATTGGTTGCCCTAAATTTCAACTTCTTGGCTAAAGGGATAAGTTCCCCTTCGGGCGATTCTAGTATAATTCCCAAACCTGCTCCTTTCCTGTTTATCGCTCAATCAAGATACAGTTTCCACCCTTGTACTTCAATTACTTCTAAATGTTCATCTGGAAATTCTAAGATTACCTCTTCACTTTCTGGTAATGGTTGTTGAGCCAGGAATTCTACCACCGCTCTACCCTTGATTGTTTTCCTGGTTACATACTCAATCTCAAATTCTTCTAATATTATCAACCATCGACCATATTTCCCAATTAAAGAGGGTGTTTCCCTTAAGTACTTCATTGGATCCAACCTGGAAATTGCTTGCACACTATATGATTGAAAATAATGCCGCAACTTCTTAGAAGACCAAACCACAGCTATACATGTCTTTTCAATAATACTATACTTAATTTCATAAGGTAGGAGCTTTCTACTCAAATAGTAAACGGCATGCTCAATCCCCGACTCATCTGCTTGGGCTAGCATGGCTCCTATCGAATCTTCTTCTACTGCTAAGTATATTAATAGAGGTTTGCCGGGTTTAGGTGGTTTCAAAACAGGTGGATTCAACAAATACTCTTTTATTCGGTCAAAGGCCTTTTGACATTCTTCATTCCATATGACCGGTTGATTCTTTCTAAGCAACTTGAAGATAGGCTCACAGATTGTTGTGAGTTTTGCTATAAATCTGCTAATGTACTGTAGTTTACCAATAAATCCACGAACTTCTCTCTCCGTCTTTGGGGCTGGCATATCCCTAATTGCTTTGACTTTGTCAGGATCTATCTCAATGCCATTCGGACAAATCACATGTCCCAACAATTTACCTGAGGTAACACCGAATACACACTTCTTCGGGTTTAATCTCAGCTTATACTTCAAAGCTCTATCGAAGAATAATTCTAAGTTTTAGAAGTGTTGCTCCCTTGTATCCGACTTCACCATCATATCATCAACATATACTTCAACTTCCTTGTGCATCATGTCATGAAATAGTGTGGTGGCCATCCTTTGGTAGGTTGCTCCAGCATTTTTTAATCCGAACGACATCACCCTATAACAAAATATACCCCATGTAGTAGTGAAGGTAGTTTTGGCTTTATCCTCTTGGGACATTAACACTTGATTGTATCCGGAAAATCCATCTACAAATGAGTGTAGCACGCTAGAGGCTGCACAATCAATAAGAACATCTATATGAGGTAAAGGAAAATCATCCTTAGGGGAAGCCTTGTTTAAATCTCTATAGCTTCCATCTTTCTTTGGCACGGGTACTATGTTGGCTAGCCAATCTGAGTATTCTATCACTTCAAGGAACTTCACTTGTATTTGCTTAGTGACCTCTTCTTTAACCAATTCAGCCCACTCAGGTCTTAGTCGCCTAAGCTTTTGTTTGACAGGCTTAATGTGAGTGTAAGTAGGAATATGATGCTCGGCTATGTTTCGATCTATCCCGGGCATATCCTCATAAGACCAAGCAAACACTTCTCCATATTTTTTGAATATTTTTTCAAATCTCTCTCTCTCATCAGGAGTAAGGTCGGATGCTATGCTAATGTTTTTAGGATTTTCAGTTGTTCCCAAATTTAATGATTGTGTGTTAACAGAATTAATATTAAAGATGCTCATGTAACTGGTATTTGAATGTATGCAACCATCAGGAGAAACATCACACAAGTAAGCAAAATCAGACTTTATTGCATTCATTTTGGAAAAGAAAACATCATCATCCTCATACAAAGCAGACAAATTAAAATCAAAATCATTGTTCTCAGAATAATAAAGCAGGATGTCTTCAAACTTTTCTTCAACCAGGGTAGCAATCTCTTCCAGAGACTTCTCAGCTTTCAGGATAGCTTCATTCTTCTCTTTTTGATTGGATTCTTTGCTGGCTGACAGGGTGAGCTCTTTCTTCGCTTGCTCCACTAGCTTGGCAACATCTGCAAAAATTTCAAAACCTGGGATTAACTTACCCATGAACATGATTGGCTCAGGCTTTCCTTGGAGTGGTCCCATATCTAGAGCTTTGACAAAGATCTCTGCAAGTGGTGGGAAGCTCATCTTCTCACTCTTCTTTGGCTGGACATTGTCGTATTCATCATATCCTAACCCCTTCTTGGATGTTTGAGTTCTAAAATCTGGCAACTTTGTCAAACCGACCTTACCCTTTCCAAGACCAGGTACGGGAAGGTAGTTCATGTTCTTCATCATGTTCAAGACTTTGGAGTCCACTACTTAGAAATTGCAACCACTTGAAAACCATTGAGAGGCCTCTCAACCATTAGGGCATTAACAATCTCATTATCTTCAGCTTCAATGACCACTGTCTCATTTCCATTGGGAAATTTGATCTTTTGATGAAGGGTGGAAGGAACTCCACCAAGAGGATGAAACCATGGTCGTCACAAGAGTAAGACAAAGGTAACTAGTATGTCTAAAATAGCAAACTCAACAATAGATTCAATTGGACCAACCTTGACAGCCGCTTTGAAAGTCCCTTCGGTATGCCTCTTAGTGTTGTCATAAGCACGAATTGTCACCTCAGTTGGGTTTAGATCTCTTGTTGACATGGCTAGCTTTGGCAGTATCTTAAGTGGACAAACATTTATGGCAGACCCATTATCGACCATTACACACGGAGTCCTCTTCCCCTTGACTTCTATTTTGATAAAGAGAGGGCGGATGTGGTCTCTCCCTTCCTCCGGTAAGTCTGCATCTGAAAAAGAAACTGCTCCCATACTAACTTCACTTCTTTCTTGGACCTCTTCACATTTCATTACTTCCCCAATTTTTATGAAGTTGAACAACTCCTCCGGTGTTGTGGAGGTAGAAATTGGCATGCTAGCTAAGGCTTTGGCCATAGTTTCTTGGTGCTTTTTAGAAGTAGCTAACAGGTCCCAAATGCTAACACTTGATTGGGTTCTTTTCAATTGCTTGAGCACAGCATCATCTTCTTCTACTTCAACTTCTTTCCCCTTATTAGTTTCTATCTCCTTAGGTGGTGGCCTTGCGTAAGGCTTACCGGATCTAGTATTCATCACATCATCTTCTTCGGGCTCGGACCAAGTCCACTCCTCCTTCTTGGGTATAATATCATCATCACTATCACTTGAATCCCAAAACTCGTTGACAACACAAATTGCTACTTCTCTACCCATCATAGCTTGTTCAATTTTGACAAATGCCTCTTCTTCTTTGGTTGCTTCTCCACCTTGAAAAGAAGGCATGACAAAATCCTCATGCAAACCTCCTCCAATCATGAAGGCTGCCGGTGGTGGTACCCTATTGAATTTTGGCAATGGGTTATCTTTAGTGTTTGGCTTATTGGGCTCGGGTAACTTCCCATTATCAATTAGGTTTTGGATCTCATGTCTTAACCTTACACATCTATCCGTGTCATGTCCTTGCATTTGGTGAAATTGACAAAATGCATTGGTGTCAAAATTAGGTGGGAGAGGGTTAGGCAAAGGACGAGGATTTAAGGGTTGTAGTAATCCTTTTCTTTGAAGCTTATTGAGAACCCAAGACATTGGTTTTCCCAATTCCAAAAATTGTCTCCTTGTTCCTTGGTTAGTAGCATTAACACCGACGGCCTTTTGCATGCTTTGGCTACCAGGTTGATAGCTCCCTTTCTCGTTCCTTTTTGTTGCAAAGCGTCTCTTCTCCCTTTCCCATTCTTCAATTTGCAAACCAGCTTGGAGAAGGTCTTTGAAATCATAGATGAGTGTATGAGACATCCTCTCACAAAGACTAGGCAACACCCCTCTCAGAATCATCCTTATTTGATCGGATTCATCGGGCCTCTTCTTAAGTAAAGCGGCCTTGTTTCTCCACCTTTTCATATAGTCCACAAAATTCTGATTCGGCCTTTGCCTAATGGACTCCACTTCCATCAAGGTAACTTCTAACTCAACATTGTACCCATATTGTTGGATGAAGGCTTTGTAAAGTAGATCCCAACTCTTTTGTGTTCCATCATCTAAGGTATTGAACCAATTTTGGACAATAGGGTCTAATGAGAGCATAAAGTACCTTAGGGTTTGAGCCTTAGTGGCTCGAGCAGATTGCATGGCAGTGATATACTGCTTCACATGGAGATGAGGATTTCCGGTCCCATTGTACTTTGCAAAAGATGGCATCTTGAACTTGTACGGGACTTTTTCATCTAGCTCAAATAATTTATCGATCTCGGACACCTCTTCGGTTTTCTTCTCAAATTTCTTTTCTAAATTATCAATCATCTTTTCAACATCAGAAGTCTCGGTCTTTTCAATAGTTGCCTTCTTAACAACCTTCGGCTCCTTTTTGCCTTGAAGATCTTGGTAGTATTGAGTCCAATCATCATCATCAATGATCACCTTATCATCATCAAAAGCTACTTCATCAATTTTAGCCTTCCCCTTGACTTTCTTGGTGCTAGCAGATGCTTTGGCATTATTTCCTAAAATTGCAGCTAGTTGATTCTTTATGGTCTCGGCCATGGCCTCTTTGATCTCTTCCATTTTGTCACTGAGGGCTTCATCCACCATCCTTTGAATTAGTTTGGGCCCCATTGTTTTTGGTGAGCAAGTGATTGAATCGTTACTAGATTCTTTGTCTCCGGCGTAGGTCGGATTGTTGTAAGCTTTGGAGCTTTCGTAATCCAGGGCTGTGAGCCAGAAAGGATCAATGATATGAGATGCAAATGTATGCATGTATGCATGTATGCACAAAACAATCAACAAACAAGGATAATTATGATGTTCCTTCCAACCTTATAGCACCCACACACAAATGGCGAGTCTCTTTTCCCATGTATATGGTTGACAAAATACCAACATGGGGTATCTTGCTTTCGAATAATTTCCTCGGACGTTTCAACCAATAGTTATATTTTCGAAAATGGAAATCCATTTATAGTAATTCCCATTAATTAGGTTTTAATCCATTCAACCAACTGTAGTAGCTTTTATGCTATATTGGATTAAAACTAAATTAAGAGGTTTATTATAGATAGATTTCTCACTTGAAAAGAGTAACTAGTGATTCAGGCCAAAAACAAGCCCATGGTTAATTTATTCTTAATGTAAACTAGGCCCACAATTGATTTTTGGTATTTCATAATTGACCTAAATATTTTTGCAAGCTCTTTGTAAGAAAAGGTTGGGTGAAAATAGTTTTGTTTCTAAGCCCATTGTAAAAGATTTTAGAAAAATGGATTTTGGGCTTAGTATTTGGGCCATAGGCCAAAGAATCTTTGATTTGTTTTAGAAAAGTCTTATGTCCAAAGACAATCTTGAAAAATTTTGAAAATAGTTTTGGTATTTTGAATTTTAAAGAATAATTTATTTTGAGCTTACAATATACTAAGGTCATATTAGAAAAGGAACAAACCAAATAAGCCATGATTTAGACTAAGATAAACCAACCATAGTCAAACAACATGCATTTGGAGTAAAACCTAAGGAAAGTAACTAGGCGAATTACATGAGCTTTAGTCCTTGGGTAAAAAGGCTTAGGTTCCCATGGCAAGTATATACCAAATGGTACGAGGCTATGAGTGGTTATGCCATGCTCGATCTCCACACCTTGAGTGAAAGTATGGTATCCCTTACATAACATAACATGGGTAACACGGGCGTCCTAACTCACGCACATGATGCAATCTAAGATGATGCAATGGATAATATCATTATAAGAAAGAATAGAATAATATAAAGACCAGCATAATCAACTTCTCTTATCCCAGTGGAGTCGCCACTGTGAGGGGGGATTTTCGCCCCCACTCCCGGTAGAATGGTTCTTGCTACTTCGGCACTGTTTAGGCTCGGGGCCTTAGAGAACACGGACCTAAGTCTGGAGAAAAATGGAGTAGCCACCCGGACGGGCCGAAAAAAAGAAAGGGGTGGATGACTCGATTCCTAAGGAATCCCCAACCCCTTAATGGGTTCAGAAAGTTGGGTACGTGTGGTGAAGGTGAGAAATGGCCCAGCACCCCCACAACGCCCGGTTCATTGGAATCGGCCTCCTTTATAGGTCTTAATATTATAAAATTCTTAAATATAACAATATTATCCATATTACACACAATAATTAAATGAAAGCATCAATATATTAAAATCAAAGCAATGTCCAAACAAAGCAAATAAATGGACACCCATCCAAGGATGGAAACATGTCCTCACATCACATGCCTAAATAGGACACCCACCAAAAGGTAGAAACATGCCCTTTACATAGGTTCTAAAATAGAAAAGCAAATTAAATTACATGATGTTTAACTAATGAGGTACCCACCAAGTGGAAACATACCTCTTACAACTTTTGGAAATCTAAATTAATTGATAAAGGTAAATAATCATTCATCATAAAAAAAATAATTCATCAAAGCTGTTAATCAAAATATAAAATAAACATCCATCCATTATAAATTAAATAAATCAAGCATAAGAAATATATCAAAGCATAATCAAGTATGGAATTGAATAAAGCAAATAAAAGTCCAATTATGGCTACTGTGACTTTTTATGGAATTAAAATAAATTAGGGTTTTATGTTTTAAAGAGTTGGTAAGACTCTTTGATTAACAAAATTAAGGTTTGAATGATGATATCATGAAACTAGGGTTTTAAACACTTTAAAATACTTTAATTTGTGATTTTTTGTTATTGGGTTCCTAAGCTACTGTGTAAAATTTAGGTTTTTATGTTTTTTAATGTTTTAAAAGGATTAGGGTTCATAAAAATTAGGGTTTAAGGTTTTAAAAGGGTTAGTGTTCATTATTTTGAATTTTGGAAGTTGAATTTGGATTTGATATTTTTGAAGTAGGGTCAAGGGTGGTGAATAATTTTTAGGAATTTGGAAATCAATTTGATATTTTATGGAATTTTATGAATTTAAACAAGTGAATTAAAGTTTTTATAACTAGAAAAGATTTTTTTTAAGGATTTTTGAATGAAATAAAACCTACTGTAAAATTTTAAAAGAAGCGGAATTTACATCATAGTTTTGTTGAAAAATATGTTCAATTAGAGTTTTAAGATTTTTCAGAAGAAAAAATTAACAATTTTAAGCCTTTTGGAAGATAAACTAATGAAATAAGGTTTTTTTGGCTTTAGAAAAACTAAATTAAAGTTCAAAGTTTTTAATTTTGATTTCATAAATTTGCTACTGTGTAAAAAAAACAATTAAAGAAAATTAATTAACACATACCTTCTTTTGATGATTTCTCAAAAACAATTCTTCTTGGATGAACTAGCTCCAAAGACAAGCATTTTTTTCCTTTGAATCCTCTAAATCGTGATGCTGCTATTCCAGAAAAAAAAAAGTTGAATTGAATTTTTTCTTTTCCTTCCTTGATTTGGTTTCAAATTTTCCAAACTACTCTTGGATTTTTGCCTCCTTTTTTAATTGCCTTTGGTCCTTATTTATAATGGTTTGAGGTTGTTTATTTCTAATTAGTTAAGGTAAGTAATATTAATAAAAAAAAACCAAAACCTAATTGGATTAGGTTTTGAAAAATTTGCGTCGAAAAATTTGCTCTGCTGAAAAAAAACTGATGCTGAAAAACTGCGCTGGCGAAAAAATCTGCAGCAGCGGGCGACGGCAGCGCGTGCGGAGCTGAACCGTAAGCTATTTCGCAGGCAGAAAATTTCTCCGTGCGAAATAGCACAGTGATTTAGCCCGCAGGAATTTCCTGCGGGCGAAATGCCCACGGGCCCGCGCGACAATTTTTTCGTCGCCGATTTTTTTGACTCCGATTTTTATTTTTATTTTTTGACTTTTATTTGTTTATTTCTATTTTTTTTTAATAAAAATTAGATACTAAAATAAAAATTATTTAATAAAAATTATTTTGGACCAATTAGACAACAAAAATCATTTTAGACCAAATAAAACATATTGGACCGGATTGGGTAAAAAATTAAGGGTCTACAGTGTATAAGAGTGTATTTTTGTAATGTAAATAGTTTAAATGTATTAAAATATGTTTCTAATAATATAAATAAACTTAATATATTAAAATGAATGGCTTAGTATTAGAATCCAAAGTTAAAGTGAGGTTAGCCTTAAATTTTGGATTTTTGCTTGGATGGGGTTTAATTATGGTTTAATATTGGAAATGCCATTAAATATGATACTAAATGATTATTTGCTATCACATTTGGTATAGGCATTGAGGGAGGTTGATTTGCTTCATCCAAGTGGTGAAGGGCAAGTTGGAAGGATAGGATTGAAGGTTGTTTTAAGCTTGTTTTGGTTGCTATTTGAGGTAAGTACAAACTTTGAATACATTGGTTGTGTTTGCATGACATTAACACATTTTGGTTGGAAAATGTGTTAAGCTACTTGATACATTGGTTATGTATGAATAATGTGCTATTACATTTGTAATGTCATAAATGTGTTAAAAGCATTGTGAAAAGCCATTGATAATGGCTAAATTGTGTAAAATATGAAATATGTGTATTATTTGAAAATGACCCAAAGTATTTGGGAAATGTCATTTGTTGTATATGTATTAAGTGCATTGTTAAAAAGCCATTGGTATTGGCTAGATTACATTAAATGTGATTAATATGTGAATTATGTGGAAATACCCAAAGTAATTGGGTAATGTGTTGAATGCAAAAATGTGGTATAATGTAATGAGATATGTGGAAACATAATGAAATGAATTGATATCGATATAAACGAGAAAAATGAATAAATTATGTGCCTAGTATGTTATTAAATTTTTAGATTTATGTGTTTGGTGGCATGCTTACGATTTACCTATAGGCTAAACGCTGGGCGTCACTGTGAAAATATTTTTGAGGTGAAATGACAGAGTCGTAAGCCTCAAAAATAAGTCCTTGAAGCTAGGCTAGGTGAAATGATCGGGTCGTAAGCTCAGACCTAGTTGGATTATTACATTGATATATTGCCTATGGGGCTAGACACATGGTGTCATTATAGACCAAAACAGTAACTCTGAAATTTGAATAGCATATTAGTTATCTTTGGGCCCATGCTTGTGTTTTCTGTTTATGTGAATTGTGGATTGTGAAATAATTGAAAAGTATGAGAAAATGAAATGATGTGATATCCATATGCATTGTGCATTGGTATTGGATTTGAATTTTATTATTATCAAAGTTTGTATTATTAGGATTTTAGCTTAGCGCGATTGTTTACATCGCGCAGGTGACGGGGTAGATTCGGCTGAGCCAGAGAGTTTTTCTAGACCAGGTCGGGTCTAAACTTGTGGTTGTACATGTAAAGTTGATATCAAGATCAGAAAAACGGTCAGCAACATGTATATAATTTATGTTCTTGTATATTTTGGGTATTAGGCATATTATATCATGTTTTTGGATTTTATGTATTATAAACTATAAAGAATGTTTGGGTTAAGTTATTTGAAATGGGAGTGTAAATGTGTTCTAAATTATATATATCTATATATAAATGTTTGAGAAACTTGGTGAAATTGAGGAGTATAGTTGAAATGGCGATTTGAAATTATTTGGGAGTGTGTTCTTTTTGCAGGTTGTGTAATCGATAAATTTTGGGATGTCCAAATTACATATAAAACTCTAGCGAATTTTTCTCAGAGATTTTCATATAAAATTTTTATTTTGGGTTCCTATAACAAGTAAAGAACATTTATATACTATTTAATTTTATATATTTAGTATTTGAAAATTTAAATCAGAAATGTGAAAATTTTTATTAAACCGGTCTGTGACATTTTTGTATCGTATATGCGTATTTTACATATGCTGGAACTATGTATTGTATGTATATAGGGTATTAGGGTGTTACATAGACTATGATGAGACATTCACAACCCTGTTGCTAAATTAGAAGTTATTAGGATACTACTTGCATATGCATGTCACATGAATTTTAATTTTATTCAAATGGATGTTAAAAGTGCATTTCTAAATGGATTTATCAATGAAGAAGTTTATGTTGAACAACCTTCCTATTTTGAAGATTATAAATTTTCAAATCATGTTTTTAAACTTACAAAAGCACTATATGGATTGAAACAAGCTCCAAGAGCTTGGTACGATAGACTTAGTGCATATTTGCTTGAAAATAATTTTTCAAAAGGCAAAGTTTACACAACTCTTTTTTTTTTTAAATAATAGGCATAATATATTAATTGTGTAAATTTATGTTGATGGCATTATATTTGGTACTACTAATAAATCCTTGTGCAAATAATTTGCTTCTTATATGACTAGAGAATTTGAAATGAGCATGATGGGTGAACTTAAATTCTTCCTTAGGCTATAAATCAAGTAATGCAAAGATGGGATCTTCATTAACCAATCCAAGTACACAAGGGAACTCCTCAAGCAATTTGGAATGGATAGATGCAAGTCAAGCAAAACTCCCATGAGCACATCTCTAAAGCTTAACAAGGATGAAAGTGGTAAGGTAGTAGATGAGAAGAAATATCTAGGTATTATCGGATCTTTACTTTACTTAACCGCATCAATATAATGTATAGTGTTTGCTTGTGTACTAGATTTCAATCATGCCCTAAAGAATCTCATTTTTATTATACTAAACGAATTTTGAAATACTTTAATGGCACATTACATTTGAAACTTTGGTATCCTAAGAATACATCATTCAATATATTAGGCTTTTCGAATTATGAATTATATTAGGGATGATGATGGGAATTATTTCTACATACTAGGAGCATTAGGTGTTAGGGCTCAACAAAGAAAAAGACCAAGGATTGTAGAAGAAAGTGAAGAGACTTTCTAAATGGAATTCCCAAGAAGCCCAACTCCAGGACCCCAATCCTCCATCCTTCAACTTATTCAAGTCATTCAAGGATAAATGAGCTCATAAAGCTCAAGGATAGATAAGATTACAAGTGACATCTCTCATCTTCACCATGACATTCAATCCATCCAATAAGCATTGGGATTATGAAAATGCTTTGAAGATGAACCTAGTTGTCACCCCCCATCATGGCTCCTATCCTCAAGAAGAAGAAGGAGTAGTTGCTACCTCTCAACCAAGGGAAGTTGAGGAAGAAGATCATGGAGAAGAGGAACATGGAGAAGAAGAGGTAGATGATGAAGAAGAAGAGGATGAAGATAGTGAAAATGATGATTAGACCATATATTTTTTCACATTGTACTTATGTTTGTCTAAATTAATGAAATTGTTATTGAATTTTGCTATCTTTTCACTAAGTTTCAATTTGCAAGAAGTTATTTCCTTTGAAGGAAATATGAAAAGTCCAATCGGACCACATAGAAGACCAACTGGACCATTGATGACCAAATGAGCCAAAAAGACAAAAAAAAGTTTCATGGTGGAGAGTATTCCCAAAATCTCACCATACTACGTGAAGTCCGACTGTGCCATATGTCATACCAACCAGACCCCTGAATGAGAAAAGAGCTAAATCACACAGAAGGATTCATGGTCAGAAGTACTCCCATTTTGCCAGAGTACCACATAAGTTCGACCGGACTCAATGATATTTTGACTAGACCATACAAGCCAATTTTTTCCAAAATATCCAATAGGTTTCCCAGTTGAGGGTACACCCAAAAATTGGATGGACTAAGGAAAGTTTGACAGGGCCTGATGTAAGATAGATTAGGCTATTTAAAAATTACTTAAGTCACAGGCCGTTAGATCTCCACTTAATAAGTGGAAGCCACATTGACCAACAGTTGGAAAAGCATTTAGCAGAATTTTAATTACTCTGACCAAACCATGCATAATTCCAACCAGACAGCATCACTTTTGACCGAGAAATTACTCTGGCAGAGAAATTAGTGGAAGACAAGAATCAAACATGTTGGACCCAACTTCAAAAGGCTAACTCTTGACTTGAAGGCTATAAATACCTTATGTAACTTCATGATTAAGAAGTTTTTTGATTTGTAATAGCTTTCTTGAACAACTTTCTTTCTTTTGCATCAAAATCACTTTTATATTAATTAAGTGTTGGGCGTGAGAGTTAAACACCATCTTAAGTTTGAGTATGAGCTTGGAAACACTTAAGTTGTGAGAGTGAGCTTGGGAAAACTCTTATAAGGGTTGTGAGGAAGTAATCTTAAACCATTGTAAGTAGTTTGGTATAAGCTAGAGAAAACACCAAGTTAGAGTTAAGCTTGTAAAAACTCAAAGCTAGTGAAACCTTACCATGTTGTTAAGGAAGTGGATGCAGGATCAAGGTAAATTCAAAGCACTATAAATCTCTGTGTTCCATCTTCTACTTAATCTTCTTCTACATCTTCTATACCTCTTTTTAATCTTTGAATTTTTTGAATTAACCATCTTTTCTTAAGCCAATCAATTCACCCCCCATCCCTCTTGGTTTCTATCTTGCAACAACATGAATAGTTTCATAGGAGTAAAAAGAGCCGAAGAGGTGATGAAGTGTGAAGAAGTTTAAGAGGGAAACAATGTTGAATTTGGGATGTTTTCTTTTTTAGATGCTGACTTACCGAAAGATGGAAGAGATCACTATTGCCCACTTTTCATTAAGGTAGAGATCAAGGGTCATGATTGATGATGGCTCTGTTGTCAATGTTTGCCTGCTCAAGATTCTGCCAAAGCTTGCCATGTCAACACGTGACTTGATTTTATCTCATGTAACAATCTGAGTCTATGATAATACTAGGAGATAAGCTAAAGGAACCTTTAAGACCTTAGTGAATGTGGGTCTTATTGAATCCATGGTAGAGTTTATGGTTTTGGATATGCCAATTACCTTTGCATTGATGTTGGGTCGCCCATGGTTTCATCTTCGTGGTGGAGCACTCCATCAAAAGGTCAAGTTTCTAAGTAGTGGCAACATGATAATAAAAGATGCAGAGAATAGTGAAGCAGTCAATGCTCTTATGGTGGAAAGGCCCCTCAATGGTTTCCAAGTGGCTAGTATTTCTAAAGACATGATAGTGGGTTCTAAGGTTCTAACCATGATAAAGCAGATGAATTGCTTGCCAAGAACAAGACTTCGGAAAAAAAAAAGTAAGTGTAATGGAGCATCCAAATTTCAAGACTCGAGTATCAAGGAAGGGGCTAGGTTATGATGGAGCTACTTTGATGAAGGGTGACAATAAGATGGAATTTCCTCCACTAGAGGAGATATTTGTCAAAGCTCTAAAATCGGGACCTCTGTAAGGAAAACCAGGGCCTGTCATGTTCATAGGAAAGATGATTCATGGGTTTGAGATCTTTGTTGATGTTACTGAGGTTGTTAAACATGTGAAGAATAAGACCTCATCGACTGACCAAAAAGAGAAGAAGGAAGCTGGCTGTAGACCCTTGATTTTGGCCCTAAGCTAGTTCGATCCTAATTAAAGATGGCCTAAGTACTTATCGATCCATTCTTAAAGGCTTAAATATATTTTAAGCTTTTATCTAGATTGGTTCAATTTTATTAGGCCCAAAAGAAGTATGGTTCAATTTTTAAAGACCTGAAATGGTCTGATTTGGAATTTTATTGGGTTTATTTGGGTTTGGGCCTGGCCAGGTAGCATCTATATCGAATTGGGGCCACCTAATTTGACATGAATGGCTTCATATAGAATTGGTGGCCGTTGGAAGGCTTCCAATTAGATATGGAGGCCTCCATATTGAATAGGACACACTCCAATTCAATATGGAGGCTTTATATTAAATACCATATCGAATTAATTCAGTTTCGTGTCAGACTTAGAACGTATCTCTAATCTGAAGCCATGCTTAATTAGGAAAATTCAAATTATAGAAAAGTCATGCTTAACCAGGAAGCAAGGCTCGGTTTATGTACATTTGACATAATTTGCTCCTTATAAATACAAGATAAAGCAAGTTAAATAGGGAGAGAAAATTGGCAGTAAAGAAAAAAAATGAGGCACTAACCTTGATGAAGGAACAAGCAGGACAGGTATCAAACACAGAGGCGTGGAACATGGGTGAATTAAGTGGTAGTAATGAAAAGTGAGTAGCAACTGATAACTAGATAGAGAAACAAAGCAACATAGAGAGAAAGAGAAGAGACAGTAGCTATTTTATCAAACCCTAATTATCAAAAAGCAATTAAAAGACAGCAAGCATATAACTATGAACTTAAGTACAGGTAGTTGTTTCCCTCAACCAATAATAAGGTTGACTTAGGTAGTAGATTAGCAAGCTTAGTTCAACAAATTATATTTTGTATAGCACACCAACGCAGGTTTGATTTTTTTCTTTAAATTAATTCAATTGATTGCTCTTAATAATCATTCTATTGAATTATGTTATTAATAAACTGAGTATGCAAATCATCCATAATAGGCCATAGATTTAATTTAAAAGAGATAGTAGTATGAACATATGTCCTGCAATTATTTTTATAAACCATAAACCTTGCCAAATTGTGTATTAATTTGGATTAATCTTACCATTAATAATCAAATTTTAAAATTGTAATTTTAAATTTTTAATCTTTATGTAGCTTAGAAACCCTAAATCGAATATTGTAAAACCCTTATTTTGCATGTTTAATTTTAATTTCATTAGCAAAACCCTAATTCCATATAAAACTTATTATGCAAATCATTTACCTTTCGAAAGTGTTGACCCCGATCCCCCCGCTAGGGGCACTGCCGCCTTGACCCCTGCCTGCTAACCGGCTAGAGGGATTGTAGTAGGAGTGACTTGTGTCTTTGCGCACTATATTTTTATACTGGGATAATATTAAGATGTGTTTATTTTCTTTTTAATTATTCAATTATTTTCATATATATTGTATTTTTTTTCAATTGCTTTATTCCTTTCCTTAGATTTATATGTATTTTTAAATAGACTTGTAAAAGGCATGTTTCAAATCATGGGTGTATTATTTGTTTAATTTATTTATTTTCTATAGTTTAATTTATTTAAAGACTTTAGGATTAATGTAAAGGGCATGTTTCCACCAAATGGTGGGTATCCTATTTTATTTAATTTTGGACATTGGACATTGTAAGGGCATGTTTCCATCTAGTAATGATGCCCATTTATTTTGTTTGGACTTCTTTTGATTTTAATACAATAATGAACTATTTTGATATTTGCATGTAGTATGGATGATTTTATAATATTTAAGAATTTGATAATATATAGACCTGAAAAGGAGGTCGGTTCCAATGAACCAGACGTTGTGGGGGTGCTGGGTCATTCTCACCTTTCCCACGCGTATCCAACTTTTCAAACCCATTAGGGGGTTGGGGATTCCTAAGGGATCAAGTCATCCACCCCTTTCAATTTTCCTGGCCCATCCTGGTGGTGACTCCATTTGCTTGTGTTTAGGCCGTGTTCTCTAAGACCCTGAGCCTAACAGTACCGAAGTCACAAGAACCATTCCACATGAAAGTGGGGGAAAAATCCCCACTCATAGTGGTGACTCCACTGGGAATAAGAGAAGTTGATTCTGTTAGTCTTTATATTATTTTATTCTTTCTTATTATGTATTGTCCATTGCATCATTTAGATTGCATTATGTGTGTGAGTTATGACATCCATGTAATCCGTGTTCTGTTATTTGAGGGATACCATACTTTCACTCAAGGTATGGAGATCGAGCATGGCATAACCACTCATAGCCTTGTACCTTTTGGTATATACTTATTATGGAAACCTAAACATTCAACCCAGAGACTAAAGCTCATGTTATTGGCCTAGTTATTTTCCTTAGATTTTAACCCTAAATGCTTGTTGTTTGAATATGATTAATTTATCTTGGTTTAGACCATGGCTTATTCGGTTTGTTCTTTTTCTAATATGACCTACCTATATTATAAGCTCAAAAATAATTTTTTCCCTTAAATTCAAAAGGCCAAATCTCAAATTTTCAAAATTTTCAAGATGGTCCTTCAAGCATAAAACCTTTTAACATGGGTCAAAATTCTTTTTCCTTATGACCCAAGTTCAAAGCCTAAAAATAATTTTTAACAAACCTCCTGAGTGGGCTTTTAAAAATATGTTAAAATCTTTTCTTAAATGAGCTTACAAATTATTTAGGTCAATTAGGGAATATCAAAATCAATTTTGGGCTTAGTTTATACCAAGAGTCATTAATCATGGGCTTATTTTTGGCATGGATCATTAGTTATTTTTTCAAATGGAAAATCTATTTATGATAAACCTATTAATTTTATTTTAATTTAATGTATAATAAAAGCTATTTTAGTTGAGATTCAATGGATTAAAGCCTAATTAATGGGAGTTATCATGGACCGATATCTATATTAGAAAATATAACTATTGGTTAAACCGTTCGAGGGGATTTTTCAAAAATAGAATATCCCATGTTGATATTTTATTAACCATATATCTAGGAAAAAAGACTCGCCATTTGTGTGTGGAAGTTATAAGGTTGAAAGGAACGTCCTAATTATCTTTGTTTTCTTATTATTTGTACATACATGCATACATGCATACACACATTGCATTTCATGACATTAATCCTTTCTGGCTCACAAACCTGGAGTACAGTAGTTCAAGAGCGTATAATAACCCAACCTATACTAGTGATGTAGAATCCAGTAGTAACTCAATCAGCTTCTCACCAAGAGTAATGGATCCCAAACATATTCAAAGGATGGTGGATGATGTCCTCAATGCCAATATGGAAGAACTGAAGGAGATCCTGGTTGAGACTATGAGGAGCCAAATGGCTACACTTTTGGGGAACATTACTGAGGCATCTGCCAGTACTAAGAAGCTGAAGCACAAAGGGAAGGCTAAGGTTGGTGAAGTAGCCTTTGATGATGATAAGGTAGTTATTGATGATGATGATGATTAGGCTTAATACTTCCAATATCTGCAAGATAAGAAGAAAGAGTTGAAGGTTGTGGAAAGATCAGCCGTGAAAAAGACTAAAACTTCAGATGTTGAGAAACTGATTGGTGATTTAGAGAAGAAATTTGAAAAGAAGCTGAAAGGTGATTAGATGTCAGAAATAGATAAGTTGTTCGAAAAAGATGAGGATGTCCCTTATAAGTTCAAGATGCCTTCCTTCTCTAGGTACAATGGTATAGAAAATCCTCACTTGCATGTTAAGCAATACATCATTGCCATGCAGTCTGCTAGAGCTACCAAGGCTCAAACTCTAACGTATTTTATGCTCTCATTGGATCCTATTGTGCAAAACTGGTTCAACACCTTAGAAGAAAGTACCCAAAAAGATTCAGATATGTTGTACAAAGCCTTCATCCAACAGTATGGGTAATAATACTAAATTACAAGTGACTTTGATGGGGATGGAGGCCATCAGGCAAAAATAAAATGAAAGTTTTGTCGATTATGTGAAGAGATGGAGAAATAAGGCTACACTTCTCAAAAAGATGCCAGATGAGTCCAACCAGATTAGGATGATTGTGAGAGGGGTGCTATCCAACCTTCATGAAAGGTTGTCATACACCTTTATAAGGGATTTCAAAGATCTTCTCCAAGCTGGCTTGCAAATAGAAGAGTGGGAAAGAGAGAAGAACCATTTTTTTGCAAAATGGAATTATTAGTCTGGCAATCAAAGTACACATAAGGAATTCGATGTTAATACAACTGGACAAGGAAGTAAAAGACAGTTTTCAGAATTGGAGAAACCTCAGTCTTGGGTTTTCAACAAGCTACAGAAGAAGGGGTTATTACAATTGTTGGATCGTCGACCGCTACATGATCTTCTGCCATCAAACATCGATGCCAAGGCTTTTTGTTAGTTTCATCAAATGCAAGGGCATGAGATGGATAAATGAGCTCATTTAAGGCATGAGATCCAAGATTTGAATGATAGTGGAAAGTTGTCTAAGCCTGATAAGCCCAATACTAAAAGCAATCCTTTGCCTAAATCTGGAAGAGTGCCTGCACCTGTAACCTTCATCGTCGGAAGAGGATTGGAAGAAGATTTTATCTTATCCTCCTTTCAAGATGAGAGTATTCAAGATGTGAAGAGAGAAGAAGCTCAACTCAACGAACTTCCCTTAGCTTGAATGTTACTCTTCTATTTTGTTTTCTTTAATATTTAATTGGAACAATTATGTTTTTTAAATTATGTTTTTTTGAATAGATTATTTTCATTAAATTTTTTATATGGTCTTTGTTCATTTTGATACTCAACCAATGATGAATCTAGCCGATGTTCATAAATTAGTGTATCTATGCATCATGATCCAAATTACTTTACTAAGTGAGGGAGTTGTTTTATAGCATTGAGTTTTATAAGCTTACTTAGAGAGGTCTCTTGCATAATTATGAGTGTCTAGGTACTAGTTAGTCTTAGAACATTCTTTGACAAACTTTCAAGGCAAAATTAAACTCTTCTTATTTAAGGGAGAGAGGATCTAGGCATTGTTTGATTAGCCAGTAACTATTATCCACCCTATTAAATATCAATCCCTAGTTGTCCCTTTGAGCCTTCATAAAACTTACTTTTCATTGGCTTGCAAACCCAGTGACCTACCCTGAGCTATTGTTACACTTTTGACAACTCTTATGATCACAAATAAGTAAAAGAGAAAGAAGATGAAGGAAAAGATAAATAGTCAAGACCACAAGGATGGTTAAAGATTATATGAACTATATTTAATATCTCCGGTCTCTTTCATCATTGAGATAAAGTCAGGCAATGAAGTATTTATCTTCACTGAAGTAGACTCACTCTACTCCACTCATCAATAGATAGAATTATAGAATGGTGCAAGTAAGACAATTCTCTTGGAGCTAGGACCCAATAAAAAAATAAATAAATAAAGAAAATACAAAATATAAAAATACAAAAAAAGAGAAAAATCAAAAACAAAAAAGAAAAAAAATGGGTCTTGAGTTTGTGCTAAAGCAAAAGGAAATGATGAAAATTGTATTAATCAGATCTATATTTCTTCCAAGGAGATAGAAGGAAATGGATGTCTAGCAAGACTGCTTCCAGCTGCCTATGGCTCCAACAGAAGATTATAGCGTGAAGATTTATCAGCAGTGTCACATCAACCCTAGCTCAAATATAGGTTTTATTTAACTGGTGTCCCTTATAGACCCCATTTCAGGTCTATTAAAGACCTATTGATCTCTCTTGGTAGGCAGAGTCTATTAGTGGAGATAGTTCAGATAAGTATGCATATGAGATAGACAATATTTAAACTCCATGAAACCTTTGACCAAGTAATTTGTATGTGCCTATCTGAAGTGCAATAGTTCTTTCTCAAATGGAAATGATTCCCAAGTTTAGTTTGGTAACTAGGGTTGTCAAGTTATAGATATGTTAATTTAGAAAATCGAGTACTGAAGTAAATTGACAATGATTTGACAAAACCAAAATATGATTCTAAGATTTAAAGAAAATGTATTATTGTCATACGAAGCCTTCAAGTAAAGGGAAGCATGTTGCATTATCAAACCTCGAAGGAAACAATGGGCAAAAGAGGGCTAATGAAAGAATTACTTATAAGGTCATGTCATGAAGCAGTTATCAACCAAATGGATATCTCTCATATCTTTGGCTACCATGCTTGGGGCCTCCACTACTCATGTTTTCAACATCTTGAATATAAAGGCCATAAATGTGAAGCCTTCTATCATTCCAATGAAAGACCTAAATGAGCATATGGAAGAAACTAATGAGAACACTTCTATAGAGCACCTCAGTCTATGAGTCGATGGAATCACTGTAAGTATCATTCATGCATATCATGCATACATAAGCATATCACACTGCATTTTTTGTCTTGTATTCCTATTATTTGTCAAAGTGAACAATATATACACTATGAAACAAATATGAAGTAGATATAGAATCAGGGGGCACGGGAGGCCCATTGCTTGAGAAAGATCCAGTCAGTTTACAAAAATGGAAATGTATGCTTCTGCAAGGAACCAAACAATACACAAACATCAATAAAAGCATGCATGGGAAAAATCATTGGTTTGAGCCTACATAGGGGGAAAACTTGCTCTTTTCAATTTTTGAGTTTACAAAATATTTTCAGACTCAATTTCAATATTTTTCTATGCAGGGGGCAAAAAGGAAGATATGAGGAGTACCTAAAAAATAGATGAAGTTTTTTGCAAAAGGAAGAACAAAAAGAATGAAACAAGAGAATGAAGATGCAAAAGACAAAAAATCAGTCTAGCTAGAAGAGCTAGAGTCGATCCATTGAAGAATGGAATCGATTGGCCTAAAGAGCTCAAATCAAGTCTTGGCTCGAGAACCTAAAATTCAGTCTCGGGTCGAGAACCCAACTGTAGTTTAGGGTCGAGAACCCAAATCTAGTTTAGGGTTGAGAACCCAAAAATAATTTCGGGTCCAAACCCAAATCTAATTTAGGGTCGAGAAACCAAATCCAGTCTCTGGTCGAGAACCTGATCCAGTCTCGGGTCGAGAACCCGATCCAGTCTCGGGTCGAGAACCCAAATTCAGTCTAGGGTCTAGAACTCAAATCCATTTTTGGGTCGAGAACCCAATCTAGTCTCGGGTCGAGAACCCAATCTAGTCTCAGATTGAGAACCCGAATCCAGTCTTGGGTGGAAAAAAAATCCAATTTTTGGTCAAGAACAGAATCCATTTTCGAGTCCAGAACCCAATCCAGTCTCGGGTCAATTCAGTCTTGGGTCTAGAAGCCAAATCCAATTTCAAGTCGAGAATCCAAAATCCAGTTTTGAGTTGAGAACCCAATCTAGTCTAAGGTCGAGAAACCAAGTTCAGTTTCAGGTCTAGAACCCAATCTAGTCTCGATTTGATAACCCAAATCTAGTCTTGGGTAGAAAATAGAATTCAGTTTCGGTTCGAGAACCCAAATTCAGTCTTGGGTCGAGAAGCCAAATCCAGTTTCAGGTCGAGAATCTAAAATTTAGTTTTAGATCGAGAACCCAATCCAGTCTAGGGTCGAGAACCCAAGTCTAGTTTTGGGTCGAGAGCCCAAATTCAGTCTCAGGTCGAGAACACAAATCTAGTCTTGGTAGAGAACCTAATCAACCTTGGGTCCAGAACCCAACCAACTCAGGTCCAGAGCCTAAATCTTTTTTTAGTCCATAACTCATCTCGGGTCCATAACCTAAATTATTTTTGAGTTCAGAACTCATCTCGAGTCCAAAATCCAAATTATTTTTAAATCTAGAACTCACCTCGGGTCCAAAATCCAAATCTTCTTTTAGTCTAGAACTCACCTCGGGATGAGAACCTAAATTAATTTTGACTTCAGAACTCATCTCGGGTCTAGAACCCAAATTATTTTTTAGTCTAGAACTCACCTCAGGTCCAGAACCCAAACCAATCAGAAACAGAACCTAAACTAATCTAGGTCCAGAACCCAAATTATTTTTAAGTCTAGAACTCATCCCAGGTCTTAAACCCAAATCTTTTTTGAGTTTAGAACTCATCTCTGGTCCAGAACTCAAATTATTTTTTATTCCAAAACTCATCTCAGGTCCAAAACCCAAATTATATTTTGAGTCTAGAACTCACCTCGGGTCCAGAACTCAAACAAATTTGGGTCTAGAACCCAAACCAACCCTAATCTCGGGTCCAAAACCATCTATGTCTAAAAGCATCTTAAACTTTTGTTGCTTCTGGGGCAAACTGTAGACACTTGATTTTTTCCCTAAGCTAGTTCAGTCCTAATTAAAGATGGCCTAAGTACTTATTGGTCTATTCTTAAAGGCCTAAATATATTTTAAGCTTTTTATTTAGATTGGTTCAATTTTATAAGGCCCAAAATAAGTCTGGTTCAAATTTTAAAGCCCTGAAATGGTCTGATTTGGAATTTGTTTGGGTTTATTTGGGTTTGTGTAACACCCCTTCCCAGCCTACGTGTGTAAGCCGAGTAGAGGCGCCACACTAACCTAATGTTGCTACCAATTTTACTTAGTCAAATTCAGTTTCGGTTTTTACAGAAATTTTGCCAGAGGTTCGCCTAGAAAATTGGGTCCCAAGTGTCGACAAAATTGGTTTTTCTGATTTTTGAAAATGTTTTTACACAAACCAATGTGAATACAATCAACTTCAATACACTCCCAATGAATCCACCTTATACACTCAACTACAAACCTGCAAGAAGAGTTCACACTTCTAATACAAAATAAAGTAGAGGTTTATTATTATTACATACTACTAACGTACAGTATAACATAGTAATTCTCAATCTTATATATACATATACATGCCACAACTAGCTAACTCATAATGGAAACTAGGAGATCTACCCTGAGATACTGTGGGTCTGGTCGTTGCTTTCCAAGAGTTAGCTACTGCTCTGAACCTACGAGTCAAGGAAAACTTAACTCACTGAGCAATGTCGCTCAGTGGGTACTTTACCAATGGAGATACAAGCAAAACATGAAAGCATTTGAAATAAAAGGAAATAAGTAAATCAAAAATCAACCAACATTAAACCAATGGAAGTTATTGTACATTCAGTGTAAATATGCTTTCAACAAATGTAAACACCATAATTCAAACTCATTTTGCATTACGTAGTTTAAAAAGAAACAAGACTTTTGCTCTACTGGTATATAGGGAACCATAGCGATAAGGCAGTGGCCCTCACCACTGTAACATAGGTGGCCTTCACCACCGATATCAAATCACAGGAATGGCCCTCACCATCCTGGTTATAACCAATGGCCATCACCATTGGCCCCCAATGGCCCTCACCATCGGGTTTGGATCATAACAATTCAATCACAATATCAAGCAGTACTGCATAAGTTAGTATAGTGCACCATACCCTTATCTACCGCTCCCAACTACCCAGTAGAGCATAAAGGTTAAAACGATTCAATTTAAGTCTCAAACTTCATTTTAGAATGACTCGAGAAATTATTTTATTTACCGTTGCACTTTGCCATTTACGCCGCGCACCACATTCTTTAGTCAAACCATTACCCTTTTTCACATATTTAACATCAATAATAAACCTATCAAACATTTCAAAGCATTCCTCAAAGAGTCACAAATTGACCAAATGAATAGTGTCGCGGCACGTAAAATCGGCAACGCAAAATTGCATAACGAAATGAATAGTAAAATCTGGGTTTTCGTCAAACTTTCAGTCCACTTCAGTCATGCATTTGACCAGGTAAATGATCTTATTTTACATGAAATTTTACAGAAAACTTATTTCATATGTTGAATAATTACACGTAAAATTTCGTTGAAAAATTCATTCATTTACTACCTCAAACAGCTGCCACAAAAAGAGTCCAGAAATCTGCCATTTTGGAACCATTTTGGCCCAAACATATGAAATACATGAAATAGTTTATTTTTCTTTTCCAAATCAATATGAATGTTTATTTAATGATAAAGTAAAGATTCAAACACTTCCCTTTTGACAACTTTTGCATGTTTAACTTAAATCAACAAATTAAAGTTCATCAAATCAACTTGCCAAAATTTTTCTCAAAACACTTGGTTTAAATTAAATTTAACCAACTCAATTGCCATAAGAAACCAAGAACATATCTCAAACATTTAATTTAAACTCAATCAATACATTTAAGCATCAACATCAAAAATTCCATAAACCAAAGTTTGTAAGAAAAATAAAATTTCTTTTATGGTAAAGTACCAAACCTTGTTCTTTTAATTCCCCTTTGCTTTTCCTTCTTCTCCTTCCTTAATCTTTGTTTCCCCTTGAACTTGAATCAAACTTGACAAAAATTTGAAACTCTTTGGTGTTCTTCCTATGGTGGCCGAAGTTTTGGGAGAGTTGAGAGAGAGATTTTGCTCTTCATGCTATGATATATATATAGTGGAAATGATGTCCACTTTTGGGTTGGATGAATGGTTTATGACCATTTGTCCACACCTTTTTCTTTTCTTCTTTTTATAAACTCTAAATGGCTAATTTTCATTAGTCCATATGTCCCTTTCTTTTATTTATTTAAAGCCCAACCTCAACCTCTTTGTGCTGAAATTTTATGGTCTAAGGTCTGAAAAGACCAAAATACCCTCCGGCGATTAATCGATCATAACTTTTAAACCGTACAGCTCCACGAGGCAAAATACATATGGTTTTGATCCTCTTGACCTCTACTTTCTATTTTTAAGGTCTATTTTAGGTTTCCAAGTCATTTTGAAAAATTACCAATAAGCCCTCGACTTTTTACAAAATTCCCTTTAGGTCCTTTCCTTGCTCGGGTTTTGCCCTAGCTCCGTTTCTACTGACGATCGTTTCATATTCAACCCCTTGACATCCTCTACGCACTCGTGTGTTTATTTCCTACTTGGATTCATGTATAAATTTTAATTAATAATGACCAAAATGGCCCTAGTCTACACGTCTTCGTTTCTCTCTAACGAGGCGTTTCCTGGAAAAACCGTTACGCGTCATTGCAACCCGATTTTTCTCTACTCTCCATTTTTGGAATCTGTTTATGTGCATTATGAAGAACCTCCAGTACAACTTTTGGAAATTACAGTCACCTCCCCAAAACTTTGCATTTCTATAATTAAGTCTCATTGATCCTATAGCCTTATCTGGGGCCGTTGTCAGGAATTATCTTCTCCTTTCCCCTTCTCTCACTGTGCACGTGACTACTATGCATAAATACGATGGACAGATGTGACATTTTAGGCCAGGCTAGGCAGCATCTGTAATATCCTCATGTATGCCCTAGAAGTTTTGATTTGGTTGTTGTTGTTGTTGCTGTTGTTGTTGATTTAAAATGTGATTGAATGTATATATTAAGTGATAAGAAAAGGAATTGAGAAGAGAATGCTTATGTATATTTGTTTTGGGAAAGAAAGAGGGTTTAGAGACAAGTTTATATGTTGTTTATATGATGATATAATTAACATATACCTAAGTCAAAAGGGTTGGTCAAAGCAAGAGGATATTTTTATGTGGCATGTGAAATTACTATAATGGGCTTATAAGAGACAAGAGGTTAGTTAAATGGATGAGGGCATGTTGGTAATTGTCTTGTTAAAATCACTTGGTGGAGATTTAAAAGAGAAATTGACTTTGTTTCTTCATCATTTTCTCTTCTTCTTGATGGTAGTGGACGGCTCCTCCAAAGACAAAGGAAAGCAAGAGGTGAAGAGAGGATCTTGATGTGTTGAACTCAAATTGAAGGAAGATTGAAGTGATCAAGTGTTGATTCAAGAAGTTTATAGCTTTGGTAAGTTTTCTTTTAGATCTTTTGCTTGTTTGAAATGATATGTGGATTTGATAGATGATCTAAGAGTGTGTTGATTGATTTTGTTATACTTAAGTGTGTTTGATTAGTTTGATCTTGGATTTTAAGGATGAATTGATGAAAGAAGTAAGTTGATTTTTGAAAGATGGAGAAGAAGGGTGGTTTTAGGGTTTTGAGGAGATAAGTGTTAATATATTGTTAAGGTGATTAGTGTGATGAATATGTAAGATATGTGTTAATAATGTTGATTAGAACCATTTGAATGAGATTATTGTTGTGTATAATGTGTTAGAATGCATTTAGAAGAGTGTTGGCTTTGGTTAGGGTTGTTCATGAGTGACACGGCCAAAACCAAAGAAGAGACACGGCCAAGACTTGATGTTTTGGAGAGACACGGCCAAGTCCATGGAAATTTGGCCGTGTGTGTGAGATTTTGGAGGGGACACGGCCGTGTCCCATGCCTGTGTCTGTCACTGCCAACTTGTTTTGGGAGACACGGCCACAAGCTTGGCCGTGTCCCTTGGGTGTGTTGGTTACTGTGTTTGGGTTTTGTTCTTCATACATGATAAAGTTTGAACTTTCAATTGAAATGCATATGATACTACATGAACTAGGGTTTGTACTATGCAATGTGAATTTTGTAAATGATAATGTGTGAGATGGATAATGTATTTTGAAATGCTATATGCATAATATGAATTGAGATGTGAAATGTGATGCAAAGCCATTGTGATTGGCTATGATGATGCAATTGAAAGAAATAAGGCATGTTTGCCTAAATGTTGATGAGAATTGAGAATGGAAATGATGACTAAATAATAAATGAATTGTGTGGCTAATGTGTTATTCCATTTTCAGAGTTTGTTGTTGGTGGCATGCCTAATAAGTGTAACAATCTCTTGAAGTTAGGTTGGATTGAATCCTTGAAGCCTAATTGAGATGTTACCACCCTTGAAGCTAGGTTGTGTTGGTTCTTGAAGCCAAGTTGGGTTGAAGCTTAGCATGCTTTGCTCCCCTTGAAGCTTGGTTGAACCTAATACTTGAAGCCTAGTTGGGTATATGATATTGATGAATGTGATAACAAAACCAAAGCATTAACTCTGAAAATTGAATGGCATATTAGTGTGTCTTGGGCCCATGCTTGTCTTTGTTTAGTGTTGTTCATGAATGGTTTAATGAGTAATTAATGAGGTATATGAAAAGATGTTGAAATGTGATATGTCTACATATATTGAATTATGAAATGTAAAGGTATGTTGTTAGCTTTGCATATATAATGTTACCTGTGTAATATGGATTGAGAATTGACATTGCATTGCACTAAAGCATGACATTAGCATGTTTTGTCTTACTAAGCCCTTGGCTTAGCGCGATAGTGTTTAATCGCGCAGGTAATAGAGTTGAACCCGAGAGTTCATCGAGACCGAGTGAGAGTAGACCTTGAAGAGTTGATTTTGGGAACTTAAAGATCAGAAGAGATTTGCCAATCATGTACTACTTCTTTATATTTTGTAAAGTAATATTTATAATGTAAATATATGCACATTTGTAAATATGGATTTAAATGTTTCATATATGTAAATATTTTATAAATTCCGCTGCGTATTAATTAAATGTATCTATATATCTATTTTTGTTTTATATTACAAGCTAGTTACTTATTTTCTATAATGTATACAATTGAAAGATTATGGTATCGTTTAAAATGTTTTGAATGTTAAGAAAATCCATAGCATCCCTATGTTTAGTGCATGTATACTACATTGTGGTGTTTGTAGTGTGCATGTATTGAATGTGGGGGTGTTACAGCATCCATATCAAATTGGAGTCACCCAATTCGATATGGATGGCTCCATATCGAATTGGAGGCCATCCAATTCTATATGGAGGCCTCTATATTGAATTGGAAGGCTTCCAGATCGATGTGGAGGCCTCCATATCAAATTGGACACCCTCCAATTCGATATGGAGGCTTTATATTGGACACCATATCAAATTAAATGAATTTTAATTCAATATGGTTTCAGTTTCATGTCAGACTTAGAATGTTTCTTTAATCCGAAGCTGTGCTTAATTAAAAAAATTCATATTGTTTAAAACATGTGCTTAATTAGGAATCAAAGCTCGGTTTATGTATGTTTGACATAATTTGCTCCTTATAAATACAGGCTTAAGCAAGTTAAATAGGGAGAGAGAAAACTGACAATAAAGAAGAGAAACAAGGTAGTAACCTTCATGAAGCAACATGCAGGATGGGTATCAAACATAGGGGGTGGAACTTGGGTGAACAAACTAGCAGTAAAGAAAAGAGAGTAGCAACTGATAACTAAAAAGAGAAACAAAGCAACACAGAGAGAAAGAGAAGAGACAGTAGCGGTTTTATCAAACCCTAATTATCAAAAGCTATTGAAAGACAACAAACATATAACTATTGTCTCAAGCAGAGGTAGTGGTTTCCCTCAACCAATAATAAGGTTGAATTAGGTAGTGGATTAGTAAGCTTGGTTCAACAGATTATATTTGGTAGAGCACACCAATGCAGGTTTGATTTCTTCTTTAAATTAATTCAATTGATGCTCTTAATAATCATTCTATTGAGTTATGTTATTAATAAACTGAGTATGCAAATCATCAATAATAGGCAATAGATTTAATTTAAAAGTGATAGTAGTATGAAAATACGTCCTGCACTTATTTTTATAAACCCTAAACCTTTCCAAATTGTGTATTAATTTGGATTAATCTTACTATTAATAATCAAACCCTAGCTCTAGGTTTAAAATTGTAATTTTATATTTTTAATCTTTATGTAGCTTAGAAACCCTAAATCGAATATTGTAAAACCTTTATTTTTCTTGTTTAATTTTAGTTTCATTAGTAAGACCCTAATTCCATAGAAAAAACTTATTCTGCAAATAGTTTACCTTTTGGAGGCACTGCTCCCTGTAGACCCTTAACTTTTGACCCAGTCCGGTTTAGTCCAAAATAAATTTTGTATTGTCTAATATATTTTAATTGGTCCAAAATAATTTTTGTTATATTAATTAAATAATTTTTTCTTTATTAGCTAATTTTTATTAATAAAAAATAAAAATAAAAATAAAAATCGGCGACGAAAAAATCATCGCCGAAAATTCCAGCGGGCTTGGCTGTGGGCCATTTCGCCCGCAGGAATTTCTCCATTTCGCCCGTAGGCCTACTCCCTGCCCCTTGCCGTAGCCAACTACGGCAGATTTTTTTTTCCAGTGCAATTGTTCTGCAGCAGTTTTTTTTCGCCAGCGAAAATTTTCTAACGCAAATTTTCTGAAACCTAATACAATTAGGTTTCGGTTTCCTTTTCTTATTTAATATGGTATGCCATGTGTAAGTAGAAAAAAGCCAGAAAAAAAACTTCTATAAATAAGTATAATAACAACACAAAAAGGGGGAGAAATTAGGAAGGAAAATCGAGAGAGTTTGTAAACCAAATTTGGGAAGGAAAACTTTAATCAAGCTAATTTTTTGAGGGCATAAAAGCAAGGCCAGAAATGATCAAAGGCAGTAATTGTCTTTGTTTTAATTCATCCAAGAAGAATTATTTTTTGGAGGAACCATCACAAGGAGGTATGGATTAAATTCTTGTTTTGTTATATTTTTCACAGTAACATAAACTATCTAATTGTGGCTTTCAAAATCAAAATCCCAGAATTTTAATTTAGCTTTTCAAAAGTTAAAACACTAATTCGTTGCTTTATTTTCTAAAGAATTTAAAGTTATTAATTTAGTTTCTTCAAAATCCCAAAATCCTAATTCACTTTCCAAATCATTAAAACCCTTAAATAATATGTTGTTTCTTTCTAAAAGCCTTAAAAACTACCTTTTTTTGCTTTATAAACTTTAAATCGTTGGTGTATTTTCATAAAACTCCCTAAAAATATTCAATTGCTTTTTTCTTATTATAAAATTCTAAGATCACCCGAAACCCTAATTCAAAACTTCTAAAACCCTAATTCAATTCCTAAACTCAAAATAGTAAACCCTAACCCCTTAAAACCTTAAACCCTAATTTTTTTTCTAAACTTCAATCCTTTAAAATGTAAAAACCCGTAAAACCACAAATATTTTAAATTTACACAGTAAGCTTGAAATCATCATTTAAAACCATGAATCAAAAGTATTTTAAAGTGTCTAAAACCCTAGTTTCATGATTTCACCATTCAAACCTTATTTTATTTAAATCAAAGAGTCTTACAACCTTTCAAAACATAAAACCTTAATCTATTTTAATTCCATAAAAAAGTCACAGTAGCCTAATTCTATAAATTCTAAAACATGAGATAAAGAGCCCTAAATGGAAACAGTAGCTATAATTGGAATTTTATTTACTTTATTCAATTCTATATTTGATTATGCTTTGATTTATTTCTTATGCTTTAATTTATTTAAATTCAATGCTTGGTTTATTTAATTTATCATGGATGAATGTTTACTTTATATTGATATTTAATATCTTTGATGAATGATTTATTTATGATGAATGATTATTTACTTTTATCAATTTATTTTATTTTTCCAAATGTTGTAAGAGTTATGTTTCCACTTGGTGGGTACCTCATTAGTTAAATATCATGTAATTTAAATTGCTTTTCTATTTTAGAACCAATGTAAAGGGCATGTTTCTACCTTTTGGTGGGTGTCCTATTTAGGCATGTGGTGTAAGGACATGTTTCCATCCTTGGATGGGTGTCCATTTATTTGTTTTTCTTAGACTTTGTTATATTGCTTTGATTTTTGATGCTTTCTTTTAATTATTGTGTATAATATGGGTAATGTTGTTATACTTAAGAATTTTAAAATATTAAGACCTGTAAAAGAGGCCGATTCCAATGAACCAGGCGTTGTGGGGGTGCTGGGCCATTTCTCACCTTCCCCACACATACCCAACTTTCTGAACCCATTAGGGGGTTGGGGATTCCTTAGGAATCAAGTCATCCACCCATTTCTTTTTTCCCGGCTTGTCCGGGTGGAGATTCCATTTTCTCCGGACCTAGGTCCATGTTCTCTAAGGCCCGAGCCTAAACAGTGCTGAAGTCGGAAGAACCATTCCACCGGGAGTGGGGGTAAAAATCTCCGCTCACAGTGGTGACTCCAGTGGGGATAAGAGAAGTTGAATTCGCTGGTCTTTATATTATTCTATTATTTCTTATAATTATATTATCCATTGCATCATCTTAGATTGTATCGTGTGCGTGAGTTAGGACGCCCGTGTTACCTGTGTTGTGTTATGTGAGGGATACTATAATTTCACTCAAGGTATGGAGATCGAGCATGGCATAACCACTCATAGCCTCATACCATTTGGTATATACTTGCTATGGGAACGTAAGCCTTTTTACCCAAAGACTAAAGCTCATGTAATTGGCCTAGTTACTTTCCTTAGGTTTTACCCCAAATGCATGTTGTTTAACTATGGTTAAATTATCTTAGTCTAAATCATGGCTTATTTGATTTGTCCTTTTTCTAATATGACCTAAGTACCTTGTAAGCTCAAAATAAACTTTTCTTTAGAAAATCCAAAGGACCAAAGATATTTTCAAAATTTTTCAAGATGGTCTTTGGACATAAAACTTTTCTTTGACTCATGGCCCAAATACTAAGCCCAAAATCCATTTTTCTAAAATCTTTTACAATGGGCTTAGAAACAAAACTATTTTTACCCAACCTTTTCTTACAAAGAGCTTAGGTCAATTATGAAATACCAAAAATCAATTGTGGGCCTAGTTTACACTAAGAATAAATTAACCATGGGCGTGTTTTTGGCATAATCATTAGTTGCCTTTTTCAAGTGAGAAATCTATTTATGATAAACCTCTTAATTTAGTTTTAATCCAATATAGCATAAAAGCTACTTTAGTTGGTTGGATGAATTAAAACCTAATTAATGGGAAATATCATGGATGGATTTCCATTTTCAAAAATATAACTATTGGTTGAAATGTCCGAGGGAATTATTCGAAAACAAGTACCCCATGTTGGTATTTTGTTAACCATATACCTAGGAAAAGAGACTCGCCATTCATGTGTGGATGATATAAGGTTGGAAGGAACGTCCTAATTATCCTTGTTTGTTAATTGTTCATGCATACATGCATACATTTGCATCTCATATAATTGATCCTCTTTCGCTCACAGCCCTGGATTTGAGAGTTCAAAAGTTTACAACAATCCGACCTACACCGGAGATGAAGTATCTAGTGAGACTCAATCACTTGCTCACCAAAAACAATGGAGCTCGAACAAATTCAAAGAATGGTGGATGAGGCCCTCAACGCCAAGATGAAAGAAATAAAAGAGGCCCTTGCTGAGACCATGAAGAACCAATTGACTGCAATCTTAGAGAATCATGCCGAGGCATCTACTAGCACTAAGAAGCCAAAGGACAAAGGGAAGACCAAAGTTGGTGAAGTGGTTTTTGATGATGAAAAAGTGGTCATTGATGACGATGATGATTGGGCTCAATACTATCAAGATGTTTAAGAGAAGAAGAAAGAACCGAAGGTTGTTGAGAAAGCAACTATTGAAAAGACTGAGACATCCGATGTCGAAAGGATGATTGCTGATTTAGAAAAGAAATTTGAGAAGAAGTTGAAAACCGAAGAGATGTCTGAGATCGACAAACTATTCGAACAAGATGAAGAGGTCCATTATAAGTTCAAGATGCCTTCCATTGCTAAGTACAATCCAAAAATCCTCAACTCCATGTGAAGTAGTATATCACTGCCATGCAATCTGCCCGAGCTACTAAGGCTCAAACTCTAAGGTACTTTATACTCTCATTGGACCCTGTTGTCCAAAATTGGTTCAATACCTTAGATGATGGAACACAAAAGAGTTGGGATCTACTTTACAAAGCCTTCATCCAACAATATGGATATAATGTTGAGTTAGAAGTTACCTTAATGGAAGTGGAGTCCATTAGGCAAAGGCCGAATGAGAATTTTGTAGATTATGTCAAGAGCTGGAGAAACAAGGCTGCTTTACTCAAGAAGAGGCCCGATGAATCCGATCAAATAAGGATGATTGTGAGAGGGGTGTTGCCTAGTCTTCGTGAGAGGATGTCTCATACACTCATCCATGATTTCAAAGACCTTCTTCAAGCTGGTTTGCAAATTGAAGAATGGTAAAGGGAGAAGAGCCATTTTGCAACAAAAAGGAATGAGAAAGGGATCTATGAATCTAGTAGCCAAAGCATGCAAAAGGCCATCGGTGTTAATGCTACTAACCAAGGAACGAGGAGACAATTTTTGGAATTGGGAAAACTGATGTCTTGGGTTCTCAATAAGCTTCAAAGAAAGGGACTGCTACAACCCTTAAATCCTAATCCTTTGCCTAACCCTCTCCCACCAAACTTTGACACCAAAGCATTTTGTCAATTTCACCAAATGCAAGGGCATGACACGGATAGATGTGTCAGGTTGAGACATGAAATCCAAAATCTAATTGATAATGGAAAGCTACCCGAGCCCAATAAGCCAAACACCAAAGATAGCCCATTACCAAAATTCAATAGGGTTCCACCACCAGCAACCTTCATGATTGGATGAGGTTTGTATGAGGATTTTGTCATGTCTTCTTTTCAAGATGTGGGTGGAGAAGCAACCAAAGGAGAAGAGGTATTTGGTGAGATTAAACAAGCTATGATGGGTGAAGAAGTAGCAATTTGCATTATCAACGAGTTTTGGGATTCAAGTGATAGTGATGATGATATTGTACCCAAGAAGGAGGAGTGGACTTGGTCCGAGCCTGAAGAAGATGAGGTAATGAATACTAGATCCGGTAAGCCTTATGCAAGGCCACCACCTAAGGAGGTAGAAACTAATAAAGGGAAGGAAGTTTAAGTAGAAGAAGATGATGCTATGCTCAAGCAATTGAAAAGAACCCAAGCAAGTGTTAGTATTTGGGACTTATTAGCTACTTCTAAAAAGTACCGAGAAACTATGGCCAAAGTCTTAGCTAGCATGCCAATTTCTACCTTCACAAAACCCGAGGAGTTGATCAACTTCATAAAAATTGGGGAAGTAATGAAATGTGAAGAGGTTCAAGAAAGCAATGAAGTTAATATGGGAGCAGTTTCTTTTTCGGATGCGGACTTACCGGAGGAAGGGAGAGACCACATCCGCCCTCTCTTTATCAAAATAAAAGTCAAGGAGAAGAGGACTCCATGTGTAATGGTTGATGATGGGTCCGCCATAAATGTTTGTCCGCTTAAGATATTGCCAAAGCTAGCCATGTCAACAAGAGATCTAAGCCCGACCGAGGTAACGATTCGTGCTTATGACAACACTAAGAGGCATGCCGAAGGGACTTTCAAAGCGGCTGTCAAGGTTGGTCTAATTGAATCCATTGTTGAGTTTGTTGTTTTAGACATACCAGTTACGTTTGCCATACTCTTGGGACAACCATGGTTTCATCCTCTTGGTGGAGTTCCTTCTACCCTTCATAAAAAGATCAAGTTCCCCAACGGAGATGAGGCAGTGGTCATTGAAGCTGAAGATAATGAGATTGTTAACGCTCTAATGATTGAGAGGCCTCTTAATGGCTTTCAAGTAGCTGCAATTTCAGATGATGAAGTAATGGATTCCAAAGTCTTGAATATGATGAAGAACATGAACTACCTGGTCTTGGAAAAGGTAAGGCCGGTTTGACAAAGTTACCGGATTTTAGAACTCAAACTTCCAAGAAAGGGTTGAGATATGATGAAGACAATGATGCCCAGCCAAAGAAGAGTGAGAAGATGAGCTTCCCACCACTTGAAGAGATCTTTGTCAAAGCTCCAGATATGGACCACTCCAAGGAAAGCCTGAGCCAATCATATTCATGGGTAAGTTAATCACAGGTTTTGAAATTTTTGCAGATGTTGCTGAGCTAGTGGAGTAAGTGAAGAAGGAGCTCACCCTATCAACTAAGAAAGAATCCAATTCAAAAGAGAAGAATGAAGCTGCCCTGAAAGCCGAGAAGACTCTGGAAGAGATTGCTACCCTGGTTGAAGAGAAGTTTGAAGACATCCTGCTTTATGATTATGAGAACAATGGTTTTGATTTTGATTTTAATTTGTCTGCTTTGTATGAGGATGATGATGTTTTCTTTTCCAAAATGAATGCAATAAAGTCTGATTTTGTTTACTTGTGTGATGTTTCTCCTGATGGTTGCATGCATTCAAATAGCAGTTACATGAGCATCTTTAATATTAATTCTGTTAACACACAATCATTAAATTTGGGAACAACTGAAAATCCTAAAAACATTATCATAGCATCCGACCTTACTCCTGGTGAAAGAGAGAGATTTGAAAAAATATTCAAAAAATATGAAAAAGTGTTTGCTTGATCTTATGAAGATATGTCGGGGATAGATTGAGACATAGCCGAGCATCATATTCCTACTTACACTCATATAAAACCTGTCAAACAAAAGCTTAGGCGATTAAGACCCGAGTGGGCTAAATTGGTTAAAGAAGAGGTCACTAAGCAAATACAAGTGAAGTTCCTTGAAGTAATAGAATATCCAGATTGGTTAGCCAACATAGTACCCGTGCCAAAGAAAGATGGAAGAATAAGGGTTTTCGTGGACTATAGAGATTTAAACAAGGCTTCCTCTAAAGATGATTTTCCTTTACCTCATATAGATGTTCTCATTGATAGTGCAGCCTCTAGTGTGCTACACTCATTTGTAGTTGGATTTTCCAGATACAATCAAGTGTTAATGGCCCAAGAGTATAAAGCCAAAACTGCTTTCATTACTACATGGGGTATATTTTGTTATAGGGTGATGTCGTTCGGCTTAAAGAATGCTGGAGCAACCTACCAAAGGATGGCCACCACACTATTTCATGACATGATGCACAAAGAAGTTGAAGTATATGTTGATGATATGATGGTTAAATCGGGCACAAGAGAGCAACACTTCCAAAACTTAGAATTATTCTTCGATAGAGCTTTGAAATATAAGCTAAGATTGAACCCGAAGAAGTGTGTATTCGGTGTTACCTCAGGTAAATTGTTGGGACATGTGATTGGTCCGAATGGCATTGAGATAGATCCTGACAAAGTCAAATCAATCAGGGATATGCCAGCCCCAAAGACGGAGAGAGAAGTTCGGGGATTCATTGGTAAACTGTAGTACATTAGCAGATTTATAAGCTCACAACAATTTGTGAGCCTATCTTCAAATTGCTTAGAAAGAATCAGCCGGTCGTATGGAATGAAGAATGTCAAAAGGCCTTTGATCGAATAAAAGAGTATTTGTTGAATCCACCTGTTTTGAAACCACCTAAACCCGGCAAACCTCTATTACTATACTTAGCAGTAGAAGAAGAGTCAATAGGAGCCATGCTAGCCCAAGCAGATGAGTCGGGGATTGAGCATGTCATTTACTATTTGAGTAGAAAGCTCCTACCTTATGAAATTAAGTATAGTATCATCGAAAAGACCTGTATAGCCGTGGTTTGGTCTTCTAAGAAGTTGCAGCATTACTTTCAATCGTATAGTGTGCAAGCAATTTCCAAGTTGGACCCAATGAAGTACTTAAGGGAGACACCTTCTTTGATTAGAAAATATGGTCGATGATTGATAATATTAGAGGAATTTGAGATAGAGTATGTAACCAAGAAAACAATAAAAGGTAGAGCAGTGGCAGAATTCTTGGCCCAACAACCATTACCAGAAAGCGAAGAGGTAATCTTGGAATTTCCAGATGAACATTTAGAAGCAATTGAAGTACAAGGGTGGAAAATGTATTTTAATGGAGCAGTAAACAGGAAAGGAGCAGATTTGGGAGTTATACTAGAATTGTCCGAAGGGAAACTCATCCCTTTAGCCAAAAAATTAAAATTTAGGGCAACCAATAATATGGTTGAATACGAAGCTTGTATTTTCAGTTTGGAAACCCTAATGACTATGAAGGTGGATAAGGTGGAAGTTTTTGGTGATTCCTTGGTAGTTGTATCCCAAGTAAACGGAGAATGGGAGTTGAAAGAAGAAAAATTGAAACCATACCACCATTACTTGAACATGTTAAAGAAGAACTTTAAGGAGTGTAGGTTTATACACCTATCAAGGGAAGAAAATCAGATGGCTGATGCTGTAACACCCCATCTTAGCCTATGTTTATAGACCAAGATGGACTGTTAACTCATGGTGGTTGTGTCTTATTATTTTACTTAGCCAATTTTAAGTGCTGATTTTTAAAAAAAATTTTGCCATAACCTCCCCTAAAAATGGAGGTCCCAAGTGTCGCCAAAACTGATTTTTCTTATTTTTGAAAAACATTTTGTTTCACAATTCAACTCAAGCACACTCCCAATAATCCACCCTTATAACCTCAACTACAATCCTGCAAGAAGAATTCACACTTCTATACTTGCATACATAAGTGCTAAATCCAAATAAGTTTTATTAGATTACTAGCAGTGTACGTGTTCTAACTTTTCAGTATAATACATTTATTTGCTAGATCATACAAGCTTATGTACATGCCATATTGCTACAATCAATCATATCCAAACTCCTATCCAAAGTAGTAGTCAAGGCCAGCTGCGCAGGACATGCTGCAATCTTGTCTCCTCGTTTAACCTACGAGTTTAGAGGGAAACTAAACTCGCTAAGCAATTGCTTGGTGGGTACTTAAATCATTGCAATAAATAAATAAAATGAAAGAATGATTTGAACATATATTTATATACTTTAAACAATTGAAAGGAATAAATACAAAACACAGAAGGTAAAAAGGCCTGACTGAATATTTTGAATTTAAATCATTTTTCTTGCTTTTATCATTTTGGTTGCTCTACTGGTTTAACAGAACGTCAGCGGATAAGGAAGGGTCATGATAAACATATCTCGTCATGATCATATTTCATTATCTTTCATCATAATTCTTGCACATGTGCCAATGGCCATTATCATTGCATCATTGATCATGTCATTGTAATCATCGGCCTTCAGCCGGAATATCATATCATGTCATAAGCTGTACTGCAGTAATAGTATGATGCATCATACCCTTATCTCAATGGTTCTGATATACCAAGTAGAGCATAAGTAATTTATTAAATTACTTTGGTCATGATATTCAATAGGTCATGATTTTTCCATAAGGCATATATTACTAGGATAACTTCTCATGATGCCTTTCTGATTATTCCAAACCCCTTTCGTGTCATTTTAAATGATATAACATCAATCTATATCATAATATTAAAGTTTTAACACATTTAGAAAAATGACCAAATGAATAGTAGCGCGGTGCGTAAAATCAGCAACGCAACAGCGCGCGACAACGAAATAGTAAAATCTGTTTTTACTGCTGAAAATCAGTCAACTTTGGCAACCGTTTTGACCAAGTAAGAAACCTTATTTTTAGATGAATATTTGCAGGAAAACACTTTCATAAGTTAACTAAATGCATGTAAAATTTCATCGAAAAATTCTTTCATTTGCCCCTTCAACGGACTGCCCAAAATGAAAGCTGCAGAATGGTGCCCAAAAGGGACCATTCGGCCCAATTTTCAAAATTTGAAGGAAATTCATTTTTTTCTTGCAAAATTGATTTTTAGACTACTTTTGTGATACCATTGAAATACTAAGGGTCCCTCTTTCAAAAATCAAACCAAAGAGGTGATTAAAAGTTCTTCAAAGTTTATGAATAATTGAACAAATTTAGCTAGTTTATTTTGTTTTCATTCTTTTCACAAGCAATTGATTACAAATGGTTCAAGAGCACTTTTCCACATATTTACCACACATAATAACATCATTTCAAAACCATTTCAAAATTCCCATAATGCAAAATATGTGAATTAATTGAAAAGGGCAATGATTTAAGTACCAAACCTTAATTCTTTTCACTTGTTTCTAGTTCTTTTATGCCTTCTTTTCTTCCTTCTCTCTCACTTATTGATTTCCTATAATTTTCATAAAATCCATGTCAAGAACATAATAAAATTTAAGTGCTTCATGCCTTATTTTGCTAACTAATACTACTAGTCATCCTTTTTATCCTTAATCTTATATGTGCAAATCATCTCTTTCACTTTTCTTCAACTTCTTAAAATTTCTATAATCATCATATTTATTCTTTCATTTATATCTTACAAATACTATAACCAATGAAATAAATAGAACCATAGATGAATTTCCTTACCTTAAAATCTTATTCTCCACCCAAGTTTGCAACCCCTCTTTATTCTCCAAAATTAGCTACTTGAAAAAAAAACAATCTCTCTCTCTTTTCCCTTTCTCTTATTTTCGGCCAAGCAAGAACAAAGAGAGTTCTTGGCTTTAGTTTTGTGGTGTTCTCTCCTCCAAATGGCAGCCAAGAGGGGTTAATATGTCATGGTGTAAATGTTGATTTCCCATTGGTACACATATGTGGGAAAATGGCTAATTCTCATTGGTCCAAATGTCTCCTTCTTTTATTTATTTACAACCCAAGCCCTTGGACTTCCTTTTAATTATATTTTGGCCCCTCATCCTCCTTGTGCTGAAATTTTATGGTGTAAGGTGTGAAAAGACCAAAATACCCTCCGACGATTACTTGTTCGTAACTTTTAAACCGCGCACTTCCGCCGAATGTTGTGGTACACTTTTTGACTCAGTTTTTTTTTCTCTACTTTTCATTTTTGAAATCCATTATTACTTTTGAGACACTTTTGATATTGACCATGATGCCTCTGATCAAAATCCCCTATATCTTCCAAACCGTGCGTTTTCAGGAAAAACCGTGTCGCGCCGTTGCTACCCTATTTTTCTCTACTTTCCATTTCTGGAGTCTATTATATGCACTATTAAGGACCTCCGGAACAACTTTTGGTAATTACAGTCACCTCCCAAAACTTTTTAGAAATTACAGTCACCTCCCCAAAACTTTACAATCTTTTCAGTTAGGTCCTTTTTGTCCTATAGAGCTTCCTTTCACTTCATGTTCTTTGTTGGTTACTCGGGATGGCTCCTCTTACTGTACGCGGATGTACTATACATGGATGTACTGTACATATGTACAAATTGGGTTGTGACATTTCTTCCCCTCTAAAATTTAGGCTTCGTCCCGAAGTCGATCGGGTATAAAATTTAGGCTTCCATCCTCATTATTCCTTCCCTTTCCCAAATTATCTCTTCCATTCTATGGTTCCTTCGCCACACTTTAACTTGAGGAATTCTCTTACTTCTTAATCCTTTGACTTTTCGTGCTAAAATTTCTATTGGTTCTTCTTCATAATTTAGGTCGGATTGGGCTCTGATGTTTTGTCTTTATATCGTGTATGAAGTTCAAACAATATTGCCTTATCATTGAAACGTGAAAAACATTATGTATTTTGTTCAGTTCTGGTAATAGAGTTAACCGATAGGCTATTGATCTATGCGTTCGATGATCTCGTATAGTCCAGTAAGCTTAAGGCTTAACTTACTTTTCTGCTTAAATCTTATTACTTCTTTCATGGGAAAGTCTTAAGAAAAACCTTGTCTTCCACTTAGAGTTCTATGTCCCTTCGTTTCGAGTCCGCATATGATTTTGCTCCTAACTACCCGCATATGATTTTGTCTTTTCTTTACTTAATTCCGTCCAACACTCTAGTGTTCCATGTTTTCTTTTGTATAATTCTTTATAGGGCGTCACCGTATGCTGAATTAATAGTCGTTGTTATATGCATATTCAATTAAACTCAAATACCTATTTCAGCCACCCTTAAATTCTATAACACATGCTCTTAATATGTCCTCTCAAAATTTGGATTACTCTTTCAAAACGTCCATCTGTTTAAGGGTGAAAGGCAGTGCTATAATTTGTTTGGGTTTCAGAAGCTGTTTGCGACTTCGTCCATAAATTCATGGTGAACTGTGGACCTCTGCCTAAAATGATAGACGTTGGAATCCTGTGTAATCGTACAATTTCCTTGGCATACATTTTCACCAATTTATCTATTGAATAATCCATTTGTAAAAGTAGAAAATGAGCTAACTTAGTTAGGCAGTCAACGATTATCTGAACAACGTCATGCCGACCTTGTGTCATTGGTACTTCTATGACGAAATCCATAGTGATATGTTCCCATTTCCATACCAGAGTGGGAATTAGTTGTAACAGTCCCGATAGTATTTGATGTTTCGCTTTTGCTTTTTGACATATTAAACATTTGGTCATAAAATCAACAATATCTCTCTTCATTCCAGGCTACCATTAAAACTTCTTTAGATATTGATACATTTGTAACTCCTGGATGCATTGCGTAGAGACTACTATATGCTTTTCGGAAAAAAATTTTCTTTCTTATGTCTCCCATTGTTAGTATCATTACTCTATTGTCATAATACAAACTACTGTTTTTAGAAATTTAGAATTTTATATCCTTTTCTCCTTGCACTTGCTTGATCCATTTTTGTATTTGTTCGTTTTCCTTTTTCACTTGATGAATTTCTTGAAAAGAAACATAGTTTATGCTTGCATTTCTACTACTAGTACTTCCTCTTCCATTGGTCTTAAACTGATCTTTATAGCACCTAAAGCTCGGCCACCACGTTAGCTTTTCCTAGATGATAATTTATAACTTAGCTGTTATTTTGAAAACTTGGGTTTACTCTCCTTACCATAAATTGAGATCCTCTTGGGTTGGCGGATATTTTAAACTTTTGCGTCTGTATAAATATAGCACTTTTCTCCATATAAATCATATCTCCAAATCTTGAAAGCCAATACTATAATTGTTAATTCCAAACAGTGTGCCGGGTTATTATTATTATTTTTTTATATGGTTTAAATCATCAAAAGACTTATGCGACTATTTTATCCTTTTGCATAAGCATATAACCTTAACCGATGTGTGAAGCATCATTATATATCACAAATTCTTTACTGGAGACGGGTCGTATGGGTATTGAAGCGTTCATTAACTTTTCCTTTAGTTTCTCAAAGTTCCTCTAACATTTATCAGTCCATTGGAGTTTGGCATTCCTTTGAAACAACCTTGTCATTGGGATGATAATTGAAAACCCTTTTATAAAACATTAATAGTACCCAGCCAGTCCTAAGAAGATTCTTACTTCTATTACTGTCTTTGGTGTTTTCCATTCCAAAATGGCTTTTGTTTTCTTAAGACCTACTTTAATGCCTTATGCTAATATGGTGTGTTCTAAGAATGTCACTTTTTCCAATCAAAACTCGCATTTGTCATGTTTGACATACAATTGCTTCTCTCGTAACATTTGCAATACTATGCAAAAGTATCGATCATATTCTTCTTTGTTCCTTAAATAAATGAAGGTGTCATCTATGAACACCATTTACAAATTGGTCAAAGTATGGATGAAAGATATGATTCATTAAATCCATGAATACTACTGACACATTTGTGGGCTCAAAAGGCATTACAAGGAACTTATAACGTCCTTATCGAGTTCTAGATGTAGTCTTTGGAATGTCTTTTCCTTTGATCCGCAGCTGCTGATATCCCAGTCGGTGATCTATTATTTTTTTATTTTTTTAAAAGACCTTGGTTCCTTTAAGTTGGTCGAATCCATCGTCAATGGATGGTAATGGATATTTATCCTTAATCGTAAGCTCATTCAACTACTTATAGTTCACATATGACCTTAAGGATTTATCTTTCTCCATGACGAAGAGTACTGGCATGCCCCATGAAGAAATACTTGGCCGTATAAGACCCTTGTTGAGTAGCTCCTTAAATTGCATTTTCATTTCTTTGGGTTCCACTGGTACCATTTGGTATGAGGCAACCGACATCGGTGCAGTTCTCGGATATACATTTATAGTGAATCCTACTTTTCTCTTAGGTGATAATCCGGGTAGCTTGTCTAAAGAAACATCGAGAAAATCACGCATTGTTGATACCTCTTGAATCTTTATCACATTCTTCTTTGCTTCCATAGTGCTTACCAAGTGTGTCTCACATCCGTTTGTATGGAACACCTTGTTGTAACTGTTGCTGTTACGCTGCTTAGGTAATCGGCTCTCTTTCCTACTGCCGTCACTTCCTCCTTATGGGGAGTATGAAGTGTTACTCTCTTTCTTCTTATCATCGAATACTGTTTTATGCCTTGTTAGCCAATCCAATACCAACATTACGTCAAATTCTCAGAGTGGTAACTTTATTAAATTTTCTGGAAATGCATTTTCATGTAACTCTATAGAACATTCTTTAATCACTTGTGTGTAACTACCTCGTCTCTTATTGAATTTATAACTAATGTTTCAAACTTAACATATCCTACTGGTAATTCTTTCAAGTTTTCATTGTGTAGGCTCTGGCTGGTGTACTTGAATTGAACTAGTCAACTGTCTCTGATTGTGCTCTTTGAAAATTCGAATCACTTTCCTTTCCCCTGCTTCGGCCTCGGCCAAAAGCGGGCCGTGATATTTCTATCGGTGCTGGTGCATTCACTTTTATGTCTTCATCCACAGTGTTTGCATAGAGGAGTAATATATCCTTCAAATCTATCTTTCTTTCCAATCCTCCAGTAATTTTTGAATTGTTACTTTTTCCTTTTTCCTTTACCTAGTCCTTGGGTTGTTATTACTTTCATTCTTTCCTTTTTAATCTGATTTTAATTCTGCACTTTCTACCTCTTTGGTTCTTAATTTCTCTCTTTCTCTTCTCTCTCTTTTTTTTTTTCATCATTTCCTGAATTCATAAATCTCATATATCTTCTTCTTATAATTTCTTAATTTTGATGATTACATTGGGGCATTTTCAGGAGGAATCACAACATAGTGTTTTGATTAGATTTCGTCTAGTTTCTACTCATATGGTCCGTCACCTACCTTATTAAGACTTCACGGGATGGTCACCCATCATCATTGGTCGAGCACATTTAACTCCGGTTTCCTGCTAAATTTCAACACGACGGTGTCGGGTCAGCAGTATCTTCTTAGTGCGCTTACTTCATCTGCTTATGTGAATATTGTACATGGGGTTACTGTACATATTCTCTAATGGTCGGACATGAGAATTTCTCATATACTTTTTTCTGTTCACTCATCTTTGTTATCTAAGTTCTATCTATTTTATCTCTTACCGTCTGGTCTTTACATTTTACGTACTTTTCTTTTATCCTCTTATTATGTTCCTCTTTTTATTCCATTCTTCAAATTTCATTTTCTTGTATACATTTTCATTTTTACATTCATATACGCCTATCTAACCTTCTCCTGGAACCCCCTTATAAGGACTCGGGTATACTGGCTACGGATGTCTCGTGCCTTGAACCTCGGCTGGATCCTTGACTTTGCGATCGCCGGCTTTACTGTGCAAAACTATCTTCACTTCTAAACTTCTTCCCAACTTGTCGAAATCTTCCTAAGCTTTAATTTTGTACTCTCTTTTGTTGCATACGTTGGGTCTACTTCTCTAATCTATGTATACCCTCTCAATATCTAAAACTTTCACAACTAATCTTAAAAATTCAAACATGTCCATGACTACTAATTATACTTTAATTCCATTATTTAATCCTTCCAAAACCTTTCACGTCTTTCTTACTTTGTTTCTATCATTTTCTTTGCATACTTACTGAGACTTGTGAACTCTCTATCATACTCAGATACTGTCATTCTTCCTTGCTGTAGATATATAAACTCAATTCTCCTTGAGTTTAAGTATGTTTTACCAAGTGTATGTTTCTTCTACCCAAAGGGACATGGCATAAATAAATCTTTTATTTGGCATGCATCTCAGTTGTTCCAATGCCCTACTGGTACTATCCAAACAGTACTCAACTTCTTCAAATCCTTCTTCCCTACTAACCTTAAATTCTTTAGCCCCATATTTCCGTAACTTCTCAATTGGGGACTTCCTTTCTCTTTTGGTAGCAACAGGTACCATTCTTGCCGTTTATTGCAATGGTACTGTCATCTATCTTAAACAAACTTCGGGGCCTTCCACAGCCACCATTGCGAGTCGTAACATAAGTCCGAGACCCATTTCTACATTTATGGGTACGAAAACATGTGATTCCTTCTCTTGATCTATAACACTTTGTGATTCTGCCTCTTGCAACCTTATACCATATACATATATCGTGATAAGGATTAGTAGCTGGCTTGACTCAACACATTAACTTTCCTATATGGCATGTACGTAATCACTATTAGATTTTCCTTTATCACATGTACCTCATATACTTATGTATTTATAATATTCTTTCTACTATACTGACATTTCGTACCTAAATAATATATGCTCTCATTTCTTATCTGCTATAGAATATCCCATTTTACATTGGTAATGGCCACTCCCAACATAAAATGTGTATCCTCCTATGTTGAATTTTCCAGGACCGGCTAAACCGATGCTCTGATACCACTAAATGTAACACCCCATCTTAGCCTACGTTTATAGACCAAGATGGACTGTTAACTCATGGTGGTTGTGTCTTAATATTTTACTTAGCCAATTTTAAGTGCTGATTTTTAAAAAAAAATTGCCATAATCTCCCCTAAAAATGGAGGTCCCAAGTGTCGCCAAAACTGATTTTTCTTATTTTTGAAAAACATTTTGTTTCACAATTCAACTCAAGCACACTCCCAATAATCCACCCGTATAACCTCAACTACAATCCTGCAAGAAGAATTCACACTTCTATACTTGCATACATAAGTGCTAAATCCAAATAAGTTTTATTAGATTACTAGCAGTGTACGTGTTCTAGCTTTTCAGTATAATACATTTATTTTCTAGATCATACAAGCTTATGTACATGCCATATTGCTATAATCAATCATATCCAAACTCCCATCCAAAGTAGTAGTCAAGGCCAGCTGCGCAGGACATGCTGCAATCTCGTCTCCTCGTTTAACCTACGAGTTTAGAGGGAAACTAAACTCGCTAAGCAATTGCTTAGTGGGTACTTAAATCATTGCAATAAATAAATAAAATGAAAGAATGATTTGAACATACATTTATATACTTTAAACAATTGAAAGGAATAAATACAAAACACAGAAGGTAAAAAGGCCTGACTGAATATTTTGAATTTAAATCATTTTTCTTGCTTTTATCATTTTGGTTGCTCACTGGTTTAACAGAACGTCAGCGGATAAGGAAGGGTCATGATAAACATATCTCGTCATGATCATATTTCATTATCTTTCATCATAATTCTTGCACATGTGCAAATGGCCATTATCATTGCATTATTGATCATGTCATTGTAATCATCGGCCTTCAGCCGGAATATCATATCATGTCATAAGCAGTACTGCAGAAATAGTATGATGCATCATACCCTTATCTCAAGGGTTCTGATATACCAAGTAGAGCATAAATAATTTATTAAATTACCTTGGTCATGATATTCAATAGGTCATGATTTTTCCATAAGGCATATATTACTAGGATAACTTCTCATGATGCCTTTCTGATTATTCCAAACCCCTTTTGTGTCATTTTAAATGATATAACATCAATCTATATCATAATATTCAAATTTTAACACATTTAGAAAAATGACCAAATGAATAGTAGCGTGGTGCGTAAAATCGGTAACGCAACAGCGCGTGACCACGAAATAGTAAAATCTGTTTTTACTGCTGAAAATCAGTCAACTTTGGCAACCGTTTTGACCAAGTAAACAACCTTATTTTTGGGTGAATTTTGCAGGAAAAGACTTTCATAAGTTAACTAAATGCATGTAAAATTTCGTCAAAAATTCTTTTGTTTGCCCCTTCAACGGACTGCCCAAAATGAAAGCTGCAGAATGGTGCCCAAAAGGGACCATTCGGCCCAATTTTCAAATTTTGAAGGAAATTCATTTTTTTATTTCAAAATTGATTTTTAGACTCCTTTTGTGATACCATTGAAAGACTAAGGGTCCCTCTTTCAAAAATCAAACCAAAGAGGTGATTAGATGTTCTTCAAAGTTTATGAATAATTGAACAAATTTAGCTAGTTTGTTTTGTTTTCATTCTATTCACAAGCAATTGATTACAAATGGTTCAAGAGCACTTTTCCACATATTTACCACACATAATAACATTATTTCAAAACCATTTCAAAAGTCCCATAATGCAAAATATGTGAATTAATTGAAAAGGGCAATGATTTAAGTACCAAACCTTAATTCTTTTCACTTGTTTCTAGTTCTTTTATGCCTTCTTTGCTTCCTTCTCTCTCACTTCTTGATTTCCTATAATTTTCATAAAATCCATGTCAAGAACATAATAAAATTTAAGTGCTTCATGCCTTATTTTGCTAACTAATACTACTAGTCATCCTTTTTATCCTTAATCTTATATGTGCAAATCATCTCTTTCACTTTTCTTCAACTTCTTAAATTTTCTATAATCATCATATTTATTCTTTCATTTGTATCTTACAAATACTATAACCAATGAAAGAAATAGAACCATAGATGAATTTCCTTACCTTAAAATCTTATTCTCCACCCAAGTTTGCAACCCCTCTTTATTCTCCAAAATTAGCTACTTGAAAAAAAAAACAATCTCTCTCTCTTTTCCCTTTCTCTTATTTTCGGCCAAGCAAGAATAAAGAGAGTTCTTGGATTTATTTTTGTGGTGTTCTCTCCTCCAAATGGCAGCCAAGAGGGGTTAATATGTCATGGTGTAAATGTTGATTTCTCATTGGTACACATATGTGGGAAAATGGCTAATTCTCATTGGTCCAAATGTCTCCTTCTTTTATTTATTTACAACCCAAGCCCTTGGACTTCCTTTTAATTATATTTTGGCCCCTCAACCTCCTTCTGCTGAAATTTTATGGTATAAGGTGTGAAAAGACCAAAATACTCTCCGGCGATTACTTGTTCGTAACTTTTAAACCACGCACTTCCGCCGAATGTTGTGGTACACTTTTTGACTCAGTTTTTTTTCTCTACTTTTCATTTTTGAGATCCATTATTACTTTCGAGACACTTTTGATATTGACCATGATGCCCCTGATCAAAATCCCCTATATCTTCCAAACCGTGCGTTTTTGGGAAAAACCGTGTAGCGCCGTTGCTACCCGATTTTTCTCTACTTTCCATTTCTGGAGTCTGTTATATGCAATATTAAGGACCTCCAGAACAACTTTTGGTAATTACAGTCACCTCCCAAAACTTTTTAGAAATTATAGTCACCTCCCCAAAACTTTACAATCTTTTCAGTTAGGTCCTTTTTGTCCTATAGAGCTTCCTTTCACTTCGTGTTCTTTGGTGGTTACTCGGGATGGCTCCTCTTACTGTACGCGGATGTATTGTACATGGATGTACTGTACATATGTACAAATTGGGTCGTGACAGATGCCCTAGCCACATTGGCTTCGGTATGGGAAAACCCTGTTAACCTATTCCTTAAGCCTCTAATCTTGACCAGTTTGTCAACTCCTTGCTATGAATATGAAACAATCATGGAAATTGATACGGACCATGATGCATGGTATGATACTATAAGGCGATTTTTGGAAGAAAGAGAATATCCACCGGGGGCAACAAAGAAAGAGAGAAGAGCCATAAGGCGGTGGTCATTGCAATACATCACCTTCCATGGAGAGTTATATCGAAGATGGCCTGATGGAGTGCATTTGAGATGTTTAAGAAAACCTAAAGTGGAGCGCATCATGTCAGAAATACATGCAGGAAGTTGCGGTTTGCACATGAGTGGTTTGGCCCTAGTTAAGAAGGTTATTCGACAAGGTTACTATTGGTTGACAATGGAGAGAGACTGTATTGAGTTTGTCAAGAAGTGCCAACAATGTTAGAGGTATGGTAACTTGAATCACATGCCTCCTGAAGAACTGCATTCAATGTCTTCACCTTGGCCATTTGCCACCTGGGGTATCGACATTATAGGAGAGATACATCCTATAGCTTCAAACGGTCACCGATTCGTTGTAGTATCAGTAGATTATTTTTCAAAGTGGGTCAAAGCTGAATCTTTCAACAAGCTGGGTGCAAGCCAAATGGCTAAGTTTATTGAAAAGAACCTCATCTGCAGATACAAGGTCCCGCATAGTGTGATATCAGACAATGGGGTATAGTTTCAAAAAGCAGTTAAGGATTTATTCTCCAAGTACCACATCCATCATCATCGATCCTCTCCTTATAGACCAAAGGCTAATGGTGCAGTAGAAGCAACGAACAAAACAATTAAGCAAATTCTGTCCAAGATGACCAAGACTTATAGGGATTGGTCAGAGATGCTTCACTTTACTTTATGGGGATATAGGACAAGTGTGCGAACTCTTACTGGAATGACACCATTCTCTTTGGTTTATGGGATGGAAGCAGTGTTGCCTATTGAAATTGAGATCAAGTTGTTAAGAGTAGTCTTGGAAGTTGAACTGCCTGAAATGGAATGGGTAGCAAGCAAATACACACAGTTAGCTCTGCTAGAAGAGAGAAGGTTAAAAGCACTATACCATCACCAACTGTATCAAAAGAAGACAGCTCGGGCCTACAATAGGAGGGTTAAGATCAAAAAATTCAGAGTTGGGGATTTGGTGTTGAAGCAATGTAAGCCTAATGTATCTGATCCAAGAGGGAAGTTTAGGCCTAGCTGGAAAGGGCCATATGTCGTGAAACAAGTCATGAACAAAGGTGCGGTGAAGTTATCAGACATGGACAGGAACGAATTTAGTGAGCCAGTAAACATTGACAGGTTGAGGAGGTTTTATGTATGATATGAAAAGTAAAAAAAGAAAGAGCTCGCTAGATTGAAAACCCAAAAAGGGTAGCTTAGGCAAAAGTTAGAGCAGTCCGCTAGTTTCGAAATCCCGAAAGGGCAGGCTAGGCAACAATTAGGCTAAATGAGAGAAAATCATCAATTAGAAAACCAGAAGGGGCTAATTGGCAACAGGAGTGATCTTGAGTATGCTGGCTTTATGTTTGTTTGTTCCCCAATTTAATAAAATAGAATTAATGTTAAAATTGTTCTTTATGCAATGTTATAAGTATTTGACCAGATATGGATGAAACAAATAATCATAATTGCAAAAGGTGATGACAAATTATAAATGGAAAAAAACATCTTTTATTACTTTAGTTATTTTCGTCCTAACAAAACACTTTTTGAATTGACAAATGTAAAATCTATGGTAGTCGATAATGTAACATGCAGGCTAGCTTTGCCTCAGCTGATCCAAGTAGGCTTTAGTTAAGCAAGGCATGTCTAAGTCAGGAGCAAAGTCAGAATCACGAGGCTCAACTCCATACTGACGGCCAAGTCGGCGAGGATCATAGTATGTACCTTGATGAAGAGTAGCAAGGGGAACGTACATCAAGTATGTCCGCATGGTGATACGAGAAATCTTCCACCAAGGTACCAACCAACGGATATTGACTTCGGAGTGTGAGTGGATCCAGTCAACCCAGTCAGCATATGAAGAAGCATGATGGAGTAGCTTTCTAGCAGAATGATGATGTGGCGGGTATCTAGAAAAATCCATGGATGGAGTATCAAGCAAATAAAGACGCTCTTGAAGCCAAATCTGTGGAGAAAGAATAAAAAAAAAGTTCGCTAAGTTGAAAACCCGCAAGGGCAGCTTAGGCAAAAATTAGGACAGCTCGCTAGTTCCGAAAACTCGCATGGGCAGACTAGGCAAAAGTTAGAGCAATAAAAAGGAAAAAAGAAAACCTAAATTGAAAACCCAAAAGGGTAGTTTAGGTAATTACCTAAAGCAGCAACGGACTCCCAGTCAGTCTCTTTGACAATCCTGATTTAAATCGGTCTAATCCAACTAAGGTCTCGGCTAAGATCACAGGTACTGGAGAGAAGCCTCCTTCCATTTGGTCCATGATATCCAATACTCGTGGATCAATATAGCCATCAGAAGAAGCAAGCAAGAATTGGCCGAGCAAGCAAAGGCAAAACATGATTCCCCATGCCTTAGTTGGGGCCAAATGAGAGAAACAAAAGTCAATCAAAGGAGCAAGTAGAAATTTTTCACCTCTCAGCAACCGAAGAACTTCGGGTTTTAGAATTTTAAATAACATCTGCATCTTTTGTTGAGTCTTGGAAATCAATGTGGGTAATGCCATTTGTTGATTATTGGGATATCCAAGGATGGCCTCAAATTCTTCAATCAAGAGACATATTTCAAAGCCATTAATTCTAAATACCCTAGAATCCCTATCCCAAAAGGAAGCCATGACATGTAAGAAGGAGTGGTCCAATTTGACATTTTGAAAACATTTTAAAACATCATGTTTTGACCAAGAAATTTGCTTCCAATGAATGGCATCCATATTCTTAAATAAAATTTTATTTTCTTTGAATGATGCTTGGTCATGATGAATGAATGAAGAAAAGGTTAAAATTGTTAAAGGGAGTCTTCACGTTGAAAGAGAAAGAATTTTGATTTATGAATTAAAATATGGCGTGATGCGTGATTTATATAGAGGAAACAAACCTTTTTCAAAAGTGAAATGGAAAAGGTGATGGGAAAGGATAAGACCATATGGCATAAGGAAAGGAATTAGTGGCAATTTCCTTTACCACATTGGATTGGGTTTAGCAAATGATGTGTATTCTAAACTTATGATGCACGGTAATGATAAAAAAAAAAAAAGAGAAAGGTTACAATAAAGAGGAAAATTGTATATTTGTCATTATTGTACAATGTTTTACAATTGCTACAATGTTTACATCTCACTAAGAGGGTAGTGGTAGGTCACCGAATAAAGACTTGAAAAAATCATCGCCTGTTGGAGGAGGGGGCAAATCACTCATCCCGGGATCACCCGAAGCAGGGGCACCAAAATCCCTATTACCTTGAAGTTCTAATCCGTCATGGTCCTCGTCAGCCTGGGGGCCTCTTGATGAAGAAGCACCGGGATCCCTCATCTCCTGAAATCGGAAGTCTCGGATTTGTTGTTCGGATTGGTGATATAAAATTTCAAAATGAGAAGCCTGCTGACGACTTGCAGCTAACTCTTCTTGAAGCTTCCTATTTTGTTCTTCGAGCATCCACTGTGAGCCAAGAAGGAAAAGGTAAGAGCATACATAATCATGCATACATATAGCATAAACTATTATAAAATAAGAAACGTACCAGGTAGTTCAAATCAATACCATGCGGATGAGATGACATATCTCGCGAGCTAGAGCGAGCAGATGAAGGGGCAGTAAAGAAAGGTCTAGCCTCATGATCAAATGAGCCGACAGCCTGCAATAATCATTAAAAAAATTAAAGAAAGAGAAAGTTGCAAGGGAAAAGTGGTTAAAATGCAAAAATTCCTTTGGAAGATCAAAACAAGGAAAGAAGAGCATGAATTAAGCAAGACATGGCCAAGCCAAATCAAGCTTGGCCGTGTCACTTCAAATGAAATCTTGGCAGAACATGACACGGGTAGGAGACACGGTCAAGCCACTGGTCATGTCTAACCTAAAGGGCAAAGCCAAGAAGGACCAAGCAAAGAAAGAAAAGAAACAGTAGGTGACACTGGCAGGCAACACGGCTAAGTCACTGGCCGTGTCACATGACATGACCATAAGCTTGGCCGTGTCCTATCCTAAGCCAAGAACAAAGAAGAATCAAAGAAAGAAACATAGAAGCTGACACACCCAAGAGACATGGCCAAGCCACTGGCCGTGTCACTCTCATATTCAAAGAACAAAGAAGAACTAAGGAAAAAACATAGAAGCTGACACACCCAGGAGACACGGCCAAGCCACTGGCCGTGCCACTTTCATCTTCAAAAACAAAGAAGAACTAAGGAAAAAACACAGAAGCTGACACACCCAGGAGACACGGCCAAGCCATTGGCCGCGTCACTCTCATCTTCAAAGAACAAAAGACTAAAGGAGAAATAGAAGCCGACACACTCAGGTGACACGGCCATTTACTTGAGAAGTACTGACCCCGAGATGTGAAACAGACTCTCCTGCATCTCCGTGATGTTCCTCATCATCTCTACCCTCATTTTCGTCAGAAATCTTTCGCACACCAACAGGAGATACATCAAAGTTCAAGAGTCTTCTTTGAATGAAATAGGCGTAAAATGGACCCGATAAATGGAGAAATGACTCAGCATCATAACCATACCGGGCTGACCACCATGCATCCTCCGACATTGACATAATATTTAAAGTATATTCTAGGATTTGCATCGGAAACCTCCGCTACTCTGGACCGAGAAACCATTCATAAACTCTCTCCCCGAGGAACCAGCCACTAGACACTGGGCTAGCAATAATTCGGTGAGAATGTTGGAAAGACAGTGCAGCCCTCATCAAAGGAGACTAGTTTGCTCGCTCTTCTAGGCTCCACCAGGCCAAATTCACCTGCAAAATAACATAAGTCAAGTAAAACTTTCACATAAAATTTAAAGCATACTAATTTTAACTGGTCCAAGGTTAAGCGACTCAACACATAGAGGTGAGTATGCACATGATGAGAGCCGGGAATGTCCACACGATCGGACAACCAGTAATTTAATCTTGAATATCCGACTCTCTCTCGGGAAATACCGGGTACCCTCACGAGGTTATGTTCATATGCCCATACCTAAAATAACAATAAAGATCACATTCAATGTAAGAAAAGAGTGGAAATGACATTAGTGGAAGAAAGAACGCAACAACCGCCATCAAGCCGACAAAAGACTTCTTATTTCGGCAAAGCTTATCAAGACCATGATAAAGATACGCGAGACCAGCTTCACCCCAACCAAAAGATGGTACCATTCTGAGATAAGAAAGGGCACTCAACACTGACAAGTGAATGGACGATTCAGTGCTGCCTAAGATGGTCGATCCGAGCAGATATAACAAAAATCCTCGAGCATACTGTTCGGCCATGTCTCTGCCAACCCATCCTTCGTAGTTCATCCAATAACTACGAATCGGCTCAATTTTTATCTTAAAAGGCCCTTTATATGACAATTTCATACCAATTAATTCCTGAATTTCTTCAAATGTTAAAATTTCATTGGTCAGAGAAACCGGAGCACCATCATATCAAAGGCCGGTTATGGCAGTAAAATCGATCGGACCAATTGTCATCTCCCCAATGGGCAAGTGAAAAGTGCGAGTTGTATCCAGCCATCGCTCTGCAAGCGCCTGGACTACGCTCCGGTCTATCTGATATTCCTCGGATGGCAATTGTAAGATGAACTGCTTAAAGCCGCAATCTCGGATAATCTGCCTTACCTGAGAAGGCACTACATCATACCATTGTCGGGCTTTATAAATACACCCTCCAGCCCGAACAATGCAATGATCATGCTAACACAGACCCAGGTAAGTTAATACCAGGTAAGTACATATTATTCTATCTACTTAAATTAATTTATTTTTCATAATAACAAATAATAACAATAAAGTATAAAAATATATATGATAAAAAAGCGCAAAACAGAAAGACAAAAATAATAATAATTACCTTGCTCTTTGGATTGGAACTGCGATGGAATGGCATCCCGGCCAGTATATCTAAATTTTCATCTTCATGATGCCGAATAAACTTCAATAACTTGGCATTAGAATGAGTCCCTGACCTCGAAGCATGCATTGTTTTTGAAAATATATGCTAAAATTGAAAAGAAATTTGAGAGAATTACGAAATTGAAATTGAAATTGTGAAATGAAATGAAGGATTGGTGGCCTTTTACAGAGGAATGGCAAGCAAAAAAACAAAATTCAAAACTGTTCATGAATAGTTTTACTATTCATGAATAGTAAGAATAGTAAGTTTACTATTTATGAATAGTATTACTATTGATGAATAGTAAATTTTACTATTCATAAATAGTATTACTATTGATGAATAGTAACAGTACTATTTCCAATAGTAAATACTATTTGATACTATTTGCGAACAGTAAATTTACTATTTATAAATAGTAAATAGTACATAAACAGTGACTGCACAGTAAATAAACAGTAAATTCCATTATTCACTTTAATCATTCAAATAATTGCGGGTATATAAATATTCTTACACCCAGGGGCAATAAGAAGACATATGCATAAAAATTAGCTAAACTTTTTGAAATAAAAAATTATTAACTCGGGTCCAGAACCCAAATCTTCCTTAGGTCTAGAACCTAAAATTGTCCTTAACTCGAATCGGGTCCAGAACCCAAATTTTCTTTAGGTCTAGAACCTAGAATTTATTTCTAAGTCCAGAACTTAGCTCGGGTCCAGAACCCAAAATTTCCATAGGTCCAGAACCTAGAATTTGTTTCTAAGTCCAGAACTTAGCCTGGGTCCAAAACTCAAATCTTCATTAGGTCCAGAACCTAGAATTATCCTTGAGTCCAGAACTCGAACCGGGTCCATAACCCAAATCTTCCTTAGGTCCAGAACTTAGAATTATCCTTAAGTCCGGAACTCGAACCGGGTCCAGAACCCAAATTTTTCTTAGGTCTAGAACCTAGAATTTGTTTCTAAGTCCAAAACTTAGCTTGGGTCCAGAACCTAGAATTTTCCTTGAGTCCAGAACTCGAACCGGGTCCAGAACCCAAAACCTCCACCATCTCAAAAATTAAGTCTTGTTGCTTTTCACTCTCTTTTACTAAAGTTTCAGATCATTCAAACAAGGAGCAAACTGTATACCCTTAATTTTTGACCCAGTCCGGTGTTGTCTAATATATTTTAATCGGTCTAAAATAATTTTTGTTATCTTAATTAAATAATTGACTTTATTATCTAATTTTTATTAATAAAAATAAAAATAAACAAATAAAAAATAAAAATAATAAAAATAAAAATAAAATTAGGCGATAGAAAAATCGGCGACGAAAAAATCATCGCCGAAAATTCCAGCGGGCTAGGCCGTGGGCCATTTCTCCTGCAGAAATTTCCTACCGGCGAAATGGCCCGCAGGCCTACTTCCCGCCCCCTGCTGCAGCCAACTGCGGCAGATTTTTTCTCCACAACAATTTTTCTACAGCAGTTTTTTTTTTGCCAGCGAAATTTTTCCGACGCAAATTTTTCGAAACCTAATACAATTAGGTTTCGATTTCCTTTTCTTATTTAATATGGTATGCCGTGTGTGACTAGGAAAAAACTACAAAAAAAACTTCTATAAATAAGTATAATTACAACACAAAAAGGAGGGAGAAATTAGGAAGGAAAATCGAGAGTGTTTGTAAACCAAATTTGGGAAGGAAAACTTTAATCAAGCTGATTTTTTGAGGGCAGAAAAGCAAGGCCAGAAATGATCAAAGGCAGTAATTGTCTTTGTTTTAATTCATCTAAGAAGAATTATTTTTTGGAGGAACCATCAAAAGAAGGTATGGATTAAATTCTTGTTTTTTTATATTTTTCACAATAACATAAACTATCTAATTGTGGCTTTCAAAATCAAAATCCCAGAACTTTAATTTAGCTTTTTAAAAGTTAAAAACACTAATTCGTTGCTTTATTTTCTATAGAATTTAAAGTTATTAATTTAGTTTCTTCAAAACCCAAAAATCCTAATCTAAGATCACCCGAAACCTTAATTCAAAACTTCTAAAACCCTAATTCAATTCCTAAACTCAAAATAATAAACCCTAACCCCTTAAAACCTTAAACCTTAATTTTTTTTTTCTAAACTTTAATCCTTTAAAACGTAAAAACCATAAAAATATAAATATTTTAAATTTACACAGTAAGCTTGAAATCATCATTTAAAACCATGAATCAAAAGTATTTTAAAGTGTCCAAAACCCTAGTTTCATGATTTCACCATTCAAACCTTAATTTGTTTAAATCAAAGAGTCTTACCAACCATTCAAAACATAAAACCTTAATCTATTTTAATTCCATAAAAAAAGTTACTGTAGCCTAATTCTATGAATTCCAAAACCTTCACACATGAGATAAAGAGCCCTAAATGGAAACAGTAGCTATAATTGGAATTTTATTTACTTTATTCAATTCTATATTTGATTATGCTTTGATTTATTTCTTATGCTTTAATTTATTTAAATTCAATGCTTGGTTTATTTAATTTATCATGGTTGAATTTTTACTTTATATTGATATTTAATATCTTTGATGAATGATTTATTTATGATGAATGATTATTTACTTTTATCAATTTATTTTAGGTTTCCAAATGTTGTAGGAGGTATGTTTCCACTTGGTGGGTAACTCATTAGTTAAATATCATGTAATTTAAATTGCTTTTCTATTTTAGAACCAATGTAAAGGGCATGTTTCTACCTTTTGGTGGGTGTCCTATTTAGGCATGTGGTGTAAGGACATGTTTCCATCCTTGGATGGGTGTCCATTTATTTGTTTTGCTTAGACTTTGCTATATTGCTTTGATTTTTGATGCTTTCTTTTAATTATTGTATGTAATATGGATAATGTTATTATATTTAAGAATTTTACAATATTAAGACCTGTAAAGGAGGCCGTTTCTAATGAACCGGGCGTTGTGGGGGTGCTGGGCCATTTCTCACCTTCCCCACACGTACCCAACTTTCTGAACCCATTAGGGGGTTGGGGATTCCTTAGGAATTGAGTCATCCACCCCTTTCTTTTTTCCCGGCCCATCTGGGTGGCGACTCCATTTTCTCCAGACCTAGGTCCGTGTTCTCTAATGCCCTGAGCCTAAACAGTGCTGAAGTCGCAAGAACCATTCCACTGGGAGTGGAGGCAAAAATCCCGCTCACACCCCGATCCCACACATGGGGCACTGCCCCCTTGATCCTCACCCGCTAACAGGCTAGTGGGACTACCGTAGGTGCGACTTGTGTCATTGCACACTATATTTTCTTAATGGGTAATATTAAGATGTTTTTATGTTCTTTTTAATTATTTGATTTTTTTTATATATGTTGTATTACTTTTCACTCGCTTTATTCCTTTCCTTAGATTTATATGCATTTTTAAATAGACTTGTAAAAGGCATGTTTCTAAACATGGGTGCGTTATTTATTTAATTTATTTATTTTCTGTAGTTTAATTTATTTAAAGACTTAATGATTAATGGAAAGGGCATGTTTGCACCAAATGGTTGGTGTCCTATTTTATTTAGTTTTGGACATTGGACATTGTAAGGGCATGTTTCCATATAGTATGGACTCCCATTTAATTTTTTTTGACTTTCTTTTATTTTAATATAATGATGATCTATTTTGATAATTACATGTAGTATGTATAATTTTATAATATTTAATAATTTAATAATATATAGACCTGAAAAGTAGGCCAATTCCAACGTACCGTGCGCTGTGGGGGTGCTAAGTCATTCTCATCTTCCCCACACATACCCAACTTTCCAAACCCATTAAGGGTTGGGGATCTCTTAGGAATCGATTCATCCACCCATTTCTATTTTCTCGGCCCGTCCGAGTGGCGACTCTATTTTCTCCAGGGTTTAGGCCCTTGTTCTCTAAGGCCCTGAGCCTAACAGTGCCGAAGTCGCAAGAACCTTTCCACATGGGAGTGGGGGTGTGAGCGAGAACACAAGCCTAAGCCTGGAGAAAATGGAGTCGCCACCTAGACAGGCCAAAAAAAAGAGATGACTCAATTCCTAAGGAATTCCTAACCTCCTAATGGGTTTGGAAAGTTGGGTATGTGTGGGAAAGGTGAGAAATGGCCCAGCACCCCCACAATGCCCCATTCATTGGAACCAACCTCCTTTTCAGGTCTATATATTATATATATTATTAAATTCTTAAATATAATGATATTTATCCATACTACATGCAATAATTAAAATAAACCATCATTATATTAAAATCAAAGCAATGTTCAAACAAAACAAATAAATGGACACCCATTCAAGGATGGAAACGTGTCCTTACATTGTCCAATATCTAAAATTAACTAGGACACCCACCAAAAGGTAGAAACATGTCCTTTACATTAATCCCAAAATATGAAAATAAATTAAATTGCATAAAGATTAATTAATGAGGTACCCAGTAATGGAAACATACCTCTTACAATTTTAGTGAACAAATAATAATAAAGAAAATATACTCATCCATGATAAATTTAATAAACCAAACATCAAAATTAAATAAATCAATCATCAAAATATATAATAAACTACATAATCAAATATAAAACTAAATAAAGTAATAAATTTATAAGTTTAGGGTTTGCATCTTAAAATAGTGTTTTAGAATTTTGATTACTATATTAGGGCTTTGGAAAAAATAAAGTTAAATATACATACTCATAATACACAAATGAATATTGACCCCTTAGGGTTGTAGGGTTTGGTGTTGAAAATTTTGAAGACTAGTTTTAAGGTTTGAGAAAATATGATTAGGGTTTTGGAAAATAAGGCTAGGATTTTTAATTTAGAAATTAGGATTAGGGTTTTGATAAAAACTTAGAACTTTTATGAAGATAGTGCTAGGGTTTAGGATTTTGACAAAAACATGGTTACTGTTTATTTCAAATTAGGATAGGGTTTTAAACATGAAATATGATTTTTTAGGGTTTTAGATGGGAAATTAGGGTTTAACTGAATTGTATTTTAGGTTGGATTCAAAGAGTTTGAATTAAATCAAGTTATTTAAATTTTATAATAAATCACAACCAAACTTCATTTGCTACTGGACTAAATAACTATAATATAGTATTATTGGATTTAAATCAACAATCTTCATGCTTCTGGATTCAAGCAATTGTAAAATATTATAAACTTAAATGAAGTAAACAAAGAATAGCAGACCTTCGTTTATTGGCTCCACTAAATTTAAAGAGTTTGAATCAAGTTTTATTTGATATTTGCTACTGCCTGAATCAATTTATTTCTTCGGTTGAAGTTTGGCAATTTGCAATTGCCTTGACATTGCCTTGATCACAATTACTGGCTTTTTTTTGTTTTAATTATCAGTTCTCGTCTCTGTTGCTCATTTCTTCCTCTCTGTCTGTGTTTCTCTTTTTTTGATAATTAGGGTTTTGTAAAATTGCTACCATCTCTTTTTCTTTACTGCCAAATTATTAATCCCAAATTCCTGCCGATCTCCTTTTTGGATGAAAAATCCCAATCCCTTTTTCTGTGTCTTTAATGTGGTATTTATTATAAAAAATAAAAACCTAATACTAATTGGTTAAGGAAATAAAAAACATTTAGGAAATAAAATTAAAAACCAAGTAGAATAGGATTTCGAAAAAAACTGTGCTGGCAAAAATTACGCTGGCAAAAATTTCCTGCGGGGCACTGCAGGCTAGGCGCGGGCCATAGGCCAATTCGTCGTCAGCAATTTTCGTCGCCGATTCTTATTTATTTATATATTTTTATCTTTTTTTATTTTAATTAAAAATAAATATTATGAGTAATAAATATTATTATTTAATTAAAATACCACAAAAATTATTATGGACTGTTTAAAAATATCGCACTGGACTGGATAAAAAATTAAGGGTCTACAGGGGGTGAAAATCCTTACTCCTACTGGCCTAATAATCCTAAAGACTTCTGTAGGCCCTTAATTTTTTACCAAGTCCAGTCAAATATTTTAAAATAAGTCTGAAATAATTTTTATGATATTTATTATTTATTATTTATTTTATTATTTATTTTATTATTTATTTATTTATTTTTAATATATATATATAAATAAAAAATAAAAAATCAGAGGGATCAATTAGTGGGCGACACGTGGCAAGGCAATTCACCTCAGGTCGAAAGGACCTACGGCGAATTGGCCTGCCCCAATTCACCGTTGCTGCATGCTGTGGTGAATTGGGGCAGCGCCTCGTAGGCCCTTGCCCAAATTTTCACATCCTAGCCTGTTGCTCGCGTCTCAGCAGCCTATGCCAGGGCATTGGCCAATTTTTGCTAAATTTTGACTTTCACTCTAAAAGGTCAATTAATTTCCTAAATAGCTTGAACTTCCTTAAGATATTAGGTTTTACTTTAAAAATTCGATAAATAATAGCATTAAAATAGAGAATGAAGGACGACCAAAATTAATCAAGAATTCCAATTGGACTTTTAAACCTTGAAGCAATCTGAAGCAGCCAATAAAAAAGAACAATTCCATCTATAAGGCAATGAGGTAGTGTTGTCTTGATCAAGGTTTCTCCAGAATTTCAACGGTGCAATTGTGGTAGAACCAACAATGAAGGTTTGATCTTAACCAATAATTTTTTACATTCACAGTAGTCATAACATACTTTCTTTTAAATGTTTTGTTGATGTGTTTTGATATTATTTTTTTCTAGTAATGTAAAATTATTAAATCTAAATTATATGTTTTATGAACCAAACCCTAATTCATTAAATCCTTAAACCCTCATCTAAATCCTTAAAAACCTTAAACCCTAATGTTTCAGTGGCTAATTAATCCCAAAAACCCTAAATTATTTTGTTAAAACTCAAAGTCATAAACTATTTTTTGTCCAAAACCTTATACTGTTTCATCAAATCCCAAAACCCTAATTGTTTTTCCAAAACCTTGATTTATTTCCACAAATCACTATTTCTTAATAATGAATTAAAATCCTAATTTCTTTTTAAAACTTGTCCTTCAATTTATTCTACCTAAAAACACCAAAACCATAATCTAATAAACTTAAAAAGAAAAACCCTAATTTGTTCTCAAAATGTCAAAACCCAATTTTCCCAAACCTTAATCAAGGAGCCTTAAAATCCTTAAACTGTGATTCCTAAAACCTAAAACCCTATTTCCAGTGGCTCAATTCTCGAATTTAGGTCCAAACCCTAATTCCAATAATTTAAAACCATAAATCCTAGTTTCCTAAACCATGATTCATAAAACCCTAGTTTGTATATTTAGTCTTTAATTGTTATTTGATTCCTGCTTTACATACTTTGCTTACATCTTCATATTTTATTTGGCTTATAATTAATGGTTTAATTGCATAATGAATGGTTGTTATTGGTTTACTTTATCTGTCATTATGTAAGAGGTATGTAATTTAAGCTTCATGTAATTTAAAATTATTTTCAAATTTTGGGATTAATGTAAAGGATACGTTTCCACCTTTTGGTGGGTGTCCTATTTAGTTTTAGACATTGGAGGATGTAAGGACATGTTTCCATCCTTGGATAGGTGTCCATTTATTTGTTTGTTTGGACATTGCTATGATTTTTAATAAAATATTTTTATTTGCTATGATGTAATATGGATAATGTCATTTTATTTAAGAATTTTATAATATTAAGACCTAAAAAGGAGGCCAGTTCTAATGAATCTAGTATTGTGGGGGTGCTAAGTCATTCTCACCTTCCCCGCACGTTCCCAACTTTTCAAACCCAATAGGGGGTTGGGGATTCCTTAGAAATTGAGTTATCCACCCCTTCCTTTTTCCCGGCCCATCTCGATGATGACTCCATTTTCTCCATATTTAGGCCCGTATTCTCTAAGGCTCTGAGCTTAACAGTGCCAAAGTCATAAGAACCATTCCACGTGAGAGTGGGGGCGAAAATCCTTGCTCACAGTGGTTACTCCACTGGGGATAAGAGAAGTTGATTTCGTTGGTCTTTATATTATTCTATTCTTTCTTATCATGATATTGTCCATTGCATCATTTAGATTGCATCGTGTGTGTGAATTAGGATGCCCGTGTTTCCCGTGTGGTGTTATGTAAGGTATACCTTACTTTCACTCATGGTATGGAGATCAAGCATGGCATAACCACTCATAGCCTTGTACCTTTTCGGTATATAATTGTTATGGAAACCTAAGCCTTTCAACCTAAAGACTAAAGCTCATGTAATTGGCCTAATTACTTTCCTTAGGTTTTACCCAAATGCTTGTTGTTTGACTATGGTTAATTTATCTTAGTTTAAATCATGGCTTATTTGGTTTGTTCTTTTTCTAATATGACATAATTACATTGTGAGCTCAAATAAATTTTTTCCTCTAAATCCAAAAGACCAAAGCTATTTTCAGAATTTTCTAAATGGTCTTGGGACATAAAACTTTTACAAAAATAAGTCAAAAAAATTCTTTTCTCATGACTCAAATACAAAGCCCAAAATTCATTTTTTTTCTAAAATCTTTTTACAATGGGCTTAGAAACAAAATTATTTTCACAACCTTTTTATGAGCTTACGAATATTTAGATCAATTATGAAAATACTAAAAATCAATTGTGAGCCTAGTTTATATTAAGAATTATTAATCATGGGCTTATTTTTAGCATGAATCAGTAGTTACTTTTTTAAGTGAGAAATCTATTTATAATAAACCTCTTAATTTAGTTTTAATCCAATATAGCATAAAAGTTGCTTTAGTTGATTTGATGGATTAAAGACTAATTAATGAGAATTATCATAAACTGATTTTCATGTTTGAAAATATAACTATTGGTTGAAATGTCTAAAGAAATTATTCCAAAACAAAATATCCCATGTTGGTATTTTGTTAACCATATACCTAGGAAAAGAGACTCGCCATTCATGTGTGAAAGTTATTAGGTTGGAAAGGACGTCCTAGCTATCTTTGTTTATTGTTTGTGCATACATGCATACATACATTTGCATCACATATCATTGCTCACAGCCCTGGATTACAACAGTTTAAAAGCCTACGACAATCCAACCTACGTATGTGATGAAGAATCTAGTAGCAACTCAGTTAGCTTCTCACCAAAAGTAATGGAACTTGAGCATATTCAAAAGATGTTGGATAACGCCCTTGAAGTCAAGATGGAAGAACTAAAGAGGGCTCTAGCTGAGATCATGAAGAGTCAAATGGCTACAATGTTTGGGAACACTACTGAAGCATCCGCAAGCACCAAGAAAGACAAGGGAAAGGCTAAAGCTTGTGAAGTAGCTTTTGATGATGACAAGGTAGTCGTTGATGATGATGATGACTAGGCTCAATACTTTCAAGATTCTCAAGACAAGAAGAAGGAGCTGAAGGTTATTGAAAGATTAGTCATAGAAAAGACTAAAACTTCAGATGTTGAGAAGTTGATCACTGACCTGGAAAAGAAGTTTGAAAAGAAGCTGAAAACCGAAGAAATGTCTGAGGTCAACAAGTTGTTTGAGTTAGATGAAGAGGTTCCGTATAAGTTCAAGATGCCATCCTTTGCAGTGTTTGATGGAACTGGAAATCCTCATCTGCATGTGAAGCAATATATCACTAATACGCAGTTTGCCCGAGCTACTAAGGCTCAAACTTTAAGATACTTCATGCTCTCATTGGATCCTATTATCCAAAATTGGTTCAATATCTTAGATGATGGCATTCAAAAGAGCTGAGATTTACCATACAAGGCCTTCATCCAACAATATGGATACAATGTTGAATTGGAAGTTACATTTGTAACACCCCTTCCCGACCTATGAATAAGCCGAGGAGGAATGCTACATCGGGATATGAGCTCTGGTTATGTCAGCTTACTTAATGTTCCTTATAAAAATTTTCCAAAAATTTTGACGGAGTCTACCTTAAAATTCTAGGTCCCAAGTGTCGACAAAACTGATTTTTCTTATTTTTGAAAAACATTTTATTTCACAATTCAACTCAAGCACACTCCCAATAATCCACCCTTATAACCTCAACTACAATCCTGCAAGAAGAATTCACACTTCTATATTCACAACCCAACTCAATTTAAAACCATATAGTTATTATACATTACTAGATTTACATGCTACATCAAGTTATCTCTTTGTATTGTTCAAATAAGTACATGCCAATTTCTAATACCAAAATACAAAATGAAGAGCACCGCCTAAGTTTGTTGATGACCGACAAATCGCAGGACTCCTCTGCTCGCTACTGGCTCCTTGCTAATAGCCTACGAGTTTAGAAGAAACTAAACTCGCTAAGCATTGCTTAGTGGGTACTTTAACTGATTACGAAAAATAAATAATAAAAGCATAATGCACTTTTAAAAGCAATGAGTCGTATTGAAAAATAATCTCACAGTAAAAACAATCCATATATGTCATATATTCAGTTATTATCATTTTATCAATTCGCTCCACAAGGTAATTTGGTAGACTAACGTATGGTAAGGAACTAACAGAAACAACTGTATATATATTTTGTGGCTGTGGCCCTAAAAAATTGCGGACCAAGCCCTGTGGAATCTGTGGCCGAAGCCCTCGGACCGGAGTCCTATATAACTCGGGCGATTGCCCTATATAACTCGGACCGAAGTCCTATATAGCTCGGGTCGTCACCCTATATAACTTGGACCGAAGTCCTATATTAAAGCAGCACTGCATATAGTATGATATATCATACCCTTACCCTACTCAGTACTATCCCAGATACCCAGGGGAGCCAAAATTTTCATGCCATTTCTTAATCGAATATGCATTATACAATTATCGACTTATGTTTCTTATATTATTTCAACATGAAATATCATATTTTGTCATTTTAATAACATATTATGCTCATTTATATGCATAAGGAATCAATTGGATTACTTTTGAAAAATGACCAAATGAATATTAGCAAAATGACCATATGAATAGTAAATTCTGGTTTTGGACTCAACTTGATCCTTATTTTGAAAAATTGTATAAAATAATCTGCTTGACTAAAACTCTAAAATTTTTACAGAATTTAGTTTTATATCTTAAAATCATTCCTTTAAAATTTCAGATCAAACTGGACACAAAATCTTGGTCAAGTAGTTCACCCAACCAGACTGCTCCAGTTGCCCTGCATCTTGGCAGCAATTCTGAATTTTTGAATTCCGTAAATTAAATTCAATTAGTGTGGTTCCAAATTATTTTTCTCAAATACTAGACTCACTAAAAAAACAACATATCCAAAATTCAATTGAAGATTATTTTTTCTAAATTTTATTAAAAATATGGAAACATGGTTGTCTCAGTCAAGGTACCTCCTAGAGCAGGTCTAACAGAAATAATTTTTCCATAATCATAACCATTCTGAATTCAACTCAAAATATTTTTCTGTCATTTTAGATGTATTGAGGCACAACATATCAAAAATTCAATTCAATATCATTTTTCTATATTTAATTAAAAATCATACAAGTCACAACATTTCACTAATTCTAAAACAGAAAAATTTCAAGAAAATGAACAAACAATTAGTTAAAGTACCAAACCTTGGTTTCCTTGCTCTTCTTATCTATTTCACTTCCTTTCCTCTATAATCTCCTTGATTTCCTATGAAATTTAACATCACATATAAAAAGGTAAGAACCCTAGTTATAGACATAGTCTTATCTTATGATTTTTCTAATGGTTGCTAGCTTATTTTCACCATTAAACACCATTATTTCTTTCATCAAATCCTTCAAATAATTATTTCTTGAATTTTCTCCAAATCTAGCTACATGAACCCTAATTTCAATCTCTTAAATTAACCATTAATCCATGAAATTAAAACTAGAGATAGGTTTCTCTTACCTTATAATCTTGTTTGTCACCAAAATCTTCAACCAAAAGCCTTAAACTTTGGAAAAATCACCTCCTTCTTCCTTCTCTTATGGTTTGGACGAGTTCACCATGTAAGAGAGGGCTTTTATTTGCTTTCCTTAGCTTATTTTGATCCAAATGGCAGCCATAAGTGGTGAAAATATGTTGGTATAGATGTTGACTTCCAATTGGTACACCTTATAGCAAAAATGGCCGCTTTTAATTGGTCCACTTGCCTTCTTCTTTTATCTATTTATTTGGCAAGCCATTAGGCTTCCTTTTATTCATATTTTGACCCCCCTCAACTTTCTTGTGCTGTAATTTTATAGTCTAGGGTGTGAAAATATCAAAATACCCTCCAACGATTAATCGATTGTAACTTTTAAACCGTGCATTTTCGGGAAAAATTGTGCGCCACCATTACGACCCGATTAATCCCGAGAACACATTTATAGCATCCGTTAGGGTCACTATTAAGAACCGATGCAACTTTTTGAAAAATTACTCTTAGGTCCTCGGCCTTTCGAAAAATTACCTTTAGGTCCCGTCGACTTCACGGGCCTCCTTTGCACACCGATTTTTTTTTTGACTATCTCGAGCCTCTATTTGACCACTTATTTATGTCCTTCTTGCCTAATACTCGACTACCTAAACTTTGGAATGTGGCAACTTTAATGGAGGTGGAGTCCATTAGACAAAGGCCAAACTAGAACTTCATGGACTATGTGAAGAGGTGGAGGAATAAGGCTGCATTGCTCAAAAGGAGGCCCGATGAATTAGATCAAATTAGAATGATTGTGAGAGGGGTGCTACCTAGCCTTCATGAAAGAATGTCTCATATGCTTATCCAGGATTTCAAGGACCTTTTGCAAGCTGGTTTGCAAATTGAAGAGTAGAAAAGGGAGAAGAATCGCTTTTCGGCAAGAAGGAACGAGAAAGGAAACTATTAGTCTGGTAACCAAAGCATGCAAAAAGGCAGTTGATGTTAATGCCACTGGCCAAGAAGGAAGAAGGTAGTTTTCAAAACTGGGAAGGCCGCTGTCTTGGATTCTCATTAAGCTACAAAAGAAGGGACTATTGCAGCCCTTGAATCCTCATCCTTTGCCTAATTCTCTTCCACCTAGCTTTGACACTAAGGCATTTTGCCAATTTCATCAAATGCAAGGACATGACACGGATAAATGTTTGAGGTTGAGACATGAAATCCAGAATTTGATTGATAATGGGAAATTGCCCAAGCCCAACAAGCCAAACACAAAAGACAACCCATTACCAAGATTCAATAGAGTACCTCCGTCGACAACCTTCATGATTGGAGGAGGTTTGCACGAAAGTTTTTTTATGTCTTCTTTCCAAGATGTAGATGGAGAAGAAACTAAAGAAGAAGTGGTGTTTAGCAAAGTTGGATAAGCTATGGTTGGTAAAGAAGTAGCAATCTATTTTGTGAATGAATTTTGGGACTCAAACAATAGTGATGATAGTCTTGAACCCAAAAACCAGAAATGGACCTGGTCCGAGCCTGAAGAAGATGGGGTGATGAACACTAGACCTGGTAAGCCTTATGCAAGGCCACCGCCCAAGGAAGTAGAATTTATAAAGGAAAGGAAGTAGAAGTTGGGAATAAAAAAGAAGAAGACGACACTATCCTTATGCAATTGAAGAGGACCCAAGCAAGTTTTAGTATTTGGGTCCTATTGGCCACTTCTAAGAAGCACCATGAAACTATGGCCAAGGCTTTGGCTAGCATGCTGATTTCCACTTCCATAACACTAGATGAGCTAGTTACCTTCATGAAGGTTGAAGGAGTGATGAAATATGAAGATATTCAAAAGAAGAGCAAAGTTGATATGGGAATGGTATAATTCTCTGATGCGGATTTGCCAGAAGAGGGAAGAGATCACATTTGCCCTCTCTTTATCAAAGTAGAAGTCAAAGGAAAAAGGATTCCATATGTGATGATTGATGATGGGTCCACCATAAAAGTTTTCCCACTTAAAATCTTACCAAGGCTAGCTATGTTAGCAGGAGATCTAAGCCCAACCGAGGTAACCATTAGGGCTTATGATAATACTAAAAGGCACACTGAAGGAACTTTCAAAGCTGCTGTGAAAGTTGGTCCAATTAAGTCTATGCTAGAATTAGTGGTTTTGGACATACCTATTACTTTTGCACTGCTATTAGGATGACCTTGGTTTCATCCTCTTGGTGGAGTCCCTTCAACACTCCATCAAAAGATCAAGTTCCCAAATGGAGATGTGACGATGGTCATAGAGGACGAGGATAATGAAATGGTCAATGCTTTAATGATTAAGAGACCTCTCAACGATTTCCATGTAGCCATAATTTATGATGTTGGAATAGTGGATTCCAAGGTCCTAAACATGATGAAGAATATGAACTATCTTCCTGGTGCTGGTCTTAGAAAGGGTAAGGCCAGTGTGACAAAGCTTCTAGACTTCAAGACTCAAGCTTCCAAGAAAGGGTTGGGGTATGAAGAAGCTAGCAAAGATGTTTAGATAAAGAAGAATGAGAAGATGAGCTTCCCACCACTTGAAGAAATTTTTGTCAAAGCTCCTGATATGGGACCACTCCAAGGAAAGCCTGAGCCAGTCATGTTCATGGGAAAGTAGATCCCGGGTTTTGAGATTTTTGCTAATGTTGCTGAATTGGTGGAACAAGTGAAGAAAGAGCTCATCCTTCCAACTGACAAGGAGCCTAATCCAGAAGGAAAGAATAAAGCTAGCCTGAAGGCTGAGAAGACTCCTAAGGAGATTGTTGCTCTGGTTGAAGAAAAGTTTGAAGATGTTCTGCTTTATGATTTTGAGAACAATGATTTTGATTTTAATTTTAATTTATATGCTTTGTTTGAGGATGACGATGTTTTCTATTCCAAAATGAATGCAATAAAGTCTGATTTTGCTTACTTGTGTGATATTTTTCCTGTTGGTTGCATACATTCAAATAGTGGTTACATGAGCATTTTTAATATTAACGCTGTTGACACACAATCATTAAATTTGGGAACAACCGATAATCCGAAAAGCATTAGCATAGCATCCGACCTTACTCCTAATGAGAGAGAGAAATATGAAAAAATATTTAAAAAATATGAAGAGGTTTTTGCTTGGTCTTATGAAGATATGCCTAGAATAGATCGAGACATAGCCAAGCATCTGATTTCTACATACACATACATAAAACCTGTCAAACAAAAACTTAGACGGTTAAGACTAGAATGGGCTGAATTAGTTAAAGAAGAGGTCACCAAACAAATATAAGTAATGTTCCTTGAAGTGATAGATTATCCAGATTGGCTAGCCAACATAGTACCTATGCCAAAGAAAGATGGAAGAATTAGGTTCTGTGTAGATATAGAGACTTGAACAAAGCTTCCCTTAAAGATGATTTTCCTTTACCCCATATACATGTCCTCATTGATAGTGTAGCCTCTAGCATGCTACACTCATTTGTAGATGGATTTTTTGGATACAACCAAGTGTTAATGGCCCAAGAGGATAAAGCTAAAACTACCTTCATTACTATGTGGGGTATATTCTGTTATAGGGTGATGCCGTTTGGGTTGAAGAATACTGGAGCAACCTACCAAAAGATGGCTCCCACTTTGTTTTATGATAAGATGCATAAAGAAGTCAAGGTCTACATCGATGATATGATGGTAAAGTCGGATACAAGGGAGCAACACTTTCAAATCTTAGAGTTATTCTTCGAGAAAGCAGTGAAGTATAAGCTAAGATTAAACCCTAAGAAGTTTGTATTTGGGTTACTTCAAGCAAGTTATTGGGACACGTGATTTGTCCAAAAGGCATTGAGATTGACCCTAACAAGGTTAAGGCAATTAGAGATATGCCAGCCCCAAAGACAGAGAGAGAAGTTCAGGGGTTTATTGGTAGATTATAGTACATTAGCAGGTTCATAGAAAAGCTCACCACGATATGCAAACCTATCTTCAAATTGCTTAAAAAGAATTAGCTAGTCGAGTGGAATGAAGAATGTCAAAAGACCTTTGAGCATATAAAGGAGTATCTATTAAATCCACTTATTTTGAAACCACCTAAAACTGGTAAACCTTTATTACTATACTTAGCAGTAGAGGAAGAGTCAATAGGAGCTATGTTAGCCCAAGTAGATGAGGCAAGGATTGAGCATGCAGTCTACTATTTGAGTAGAAAGCTCCTACCATATGAGATTAAGTAGAGTATCATTGAAAAGACTTGTATAGTGTGAGCAGGGATTTTCGTCCCCACTCCCAATGGAATGGTTCTTGTGACTTTGGCACTGTTTAGGCTCGGGGCCTTAGAGAACACGGACCTAAGTCAGGAGAAAATGGAGTCGCCACCCGGACAGGCTGGGAAAAAGAAAGGGGTGGATGACTTGATTCCTAAGGAATCCCCAACCCCCTAAAGTTGGGTAAGTATGGGGAAGGTGAGAAATGGCCCAGCACCCCCACAATGCTCGGTTCATTGGAACTGGCCTCCTTTGCAGGTCTTAATATTATAAAATTCTTAAGCATAACATTATTATCCATATTACATGCAACAATTGAAATAAAGCATCGTTATATTAAAATCAAAGCAATGTCCAAGCAAAATAAATAAATGGACTCCCATCTAAGGATGGAAACATGTCCTTACATTGTTCATGTCTAAACTAAATAGGACACCCACCGAAAGGTAGAAACATGTCCTTTACATTGGTCCAAAATATAAAAGCAATTTAAATTACATGATATTTAACTAATGAGGTACCCACAAAGTGGAAACATACCTCTTACAATTTTAATACTAAAACAAATAAATAATAATCATGATAATAAAGAAATATTCATCCATGATAAATTAAATAAATCAAACTAAGTAAATCAAGCATTGAAATTAAATAAATCAACCATCAAAACATATAATAAACTATATAATCAAATCTAAAATTAAATAAAGCAATAAATATATAAATTTAGGGTTTTAAAGAAATTAGGGTTTTTAGAATTTAGGGTTTTGAATTGAGATTTTATCATTTAGGGTTTAGGGTTCTTTTTGAGGTTGCTGGAATTATGAAATTTAAGGTTTAAGAAATTTTAAGGTTTCTATGAAATTAAGGTTTAGGAATTAAGTCATTGGAATTAGGGTTTGGGTCTAGATTTGGGAATTAAGCAACTGGAGTTAGGGTTTTTGGTTTTCTGGAATTAAAGAATTCTGACGTTTTATAAATTTTAGGAGTTTTGAATTTTGAAAATAGATTTTATAAATTTAGGGTCGGAATTTATAAAATCTTTTAGAGTTTTGGAAAATTAAGAAAATAATTAGGGTTTTGGGAATTAATAAAATGATTTAAGGTTTTGGAAAATTATGAAAATGATTAAGGTTTTGGGAATTAATAAACCAATATAGAGTTTTTGAAACTGGAAAGCAGATTAGGATTTTTATCATCTGGGCAATTAGATTAGGGTTTTGATAATGTTTTGTAATTATATGAACATTAAACTCAAATCATGTTATTTAAATTAAGTAATCAAGACTACGAGGTTTAAGTTAACTACTGGACCTAAACAACTTCTTAATCTTCAAACTTCTGCGTATAAATTAAATAAGTTGTAACTCAAGGATGAAACTGCTGTGAATTCAAATAAATTAAAGAATTAAATCAAACCTCCGTTCGTTGGTTCCACCAAATTATTTTTTGGATGAACAATAACAAAGGCAATGTTGCTGCCTTTGATGGGTTGATGATTGATGAATGTTTGCTAGGTTGATGATTGATGAATGCTTATTGCTAATCTTCTCTATTTGTTGCCGTCTCTCTTTAATGTTCCTCCTCGGGTTTCTTCTCTAGTGTTTTTATTTTTTTTTCCATCCTATCCAAGTTTAAAAGTTCAATTTTTGATCACCAATTTTTCTTTTTCAATCCCTGTCCCTTAATTCTAAGTTTTAAAGTGTTATTTATAGGAAAAATCATAAACCTAGTTCTAATTGTTTAAGGAAACTAACATTAATTAGGAAAAGAAATCGAAACCAAATAGAATTTGGTTTCGAAAAAAAATTAAGTTGGAAAATTTTCTCTGGCGAAAACTGCTATCGTTGGCCAAAACTGCGAGAACCGGTGCGAAATTGGCTGGGCGGCAAGATAATTCGCCGCAAGAAATTCCTGCGGGCGAATTGGCCTTGGCCAATTCCATTTTTGGCTATGAATTTTTTGTTGCTGATTTTTTCGTCGATGATTTTTATTTTTATGTTTATTTATTTATTATTTATTTATTTTTTTTCTATTTTATTTTCTTTATTAACTTCACCATTTTTATTTTTATTACAAATTATAAATAATAATACTAAAATAAATATTATTTAATTAGAATACGATAAAAATTATTTTAGACTATATAAAAAATAACGGACCGGACTGGTCAAAAATTAAAGGTCTACAGTTTGCCCCTTGCTTGAACGATCTGAGACTTCAATAAAAGAGAGTGAAAAGTAATAAGACTTTAATTTTTCCTAGATGGTTGAGGTTTTCGGTTCTGGACCCGATTCGAGTTCTGGACTCAAGGATAATTTTAGGTTCTGGACTAAGGGTAATTTTAGGTTCTGGACCCGAGCTGAGTTCTGGACTTAAAAGAGATTTTAGGTTCTGGACCTGAAGATAATTTGGATTCTGGACCCGAGCTAAGTTCTGGACTTAAAAGAGATTTTAGGTTATGAACCTGAAACTAGATTTGGATATTCGATCCTAACTGGATTTGGATACTCAATCTTGAACTGGATTTGGATACTCGATCCTAACTTGTAATATCCCAAACTATACCCTAAAATTTTTGGAATACTTATTGTTGTATTTGGATTAAATTTTATAATTGTATATATGATTAAGTGGTAAGAAAGGAAAGAGAAGTGTGTATATGTTGTATATATAGAGATATATACAACATATACAAGTCAACTCATGAGTTGGTCAAAAGAAATATTTAATTTTATTTGAATTAATTGAATTGGAAATTATTAAGTGGAAGATAATATTTATGATTATTATATTATGAAAATTGCTTGGTTGAGATTTAAAGAGAAGATTGGGTGGTTAAGAGTGGTTATTAAGTTGACTTTGCTCTTCTTTCTTCATCTTCTTCTTCTTTTCTTTTCTCTTTGGCCGGCTATCTCCATAGCAAGAGATAAAGAGAGATTTTTGCTCATCCAAACTCAAGATTGAAGGGTGTTTCAAGTGATCAAGTTCGAATTCTAAGGGTTTTCATCATTTTTGGTAAGCTTTCCACTTGATTCTTTGATTTTCTTTTGAGTTTGTGAATTGAGGTTGTTGATTAGTTGTTGATGAGATGTGTATGGTTATTTTGATGTGTTTGAGATTATGTTGTTTATTTGGCTTTGATTTTGAGGTTGGTTTGAAGGAAAGGTTAAGTTTGGTGTTGGAAAGCAAGTGTTGTGTTTTGGGTATGTGATGAGTTATGATGGTTGTGATCTGTGTTTGATGTATGTATTGAGTTGTTTTGGTGTTTTTGCAAGTTTATTATGGTTTATTGGTTTGTTTGGTTAAGTTTTCTTGGAGTGGAACATGTTGAAAGTAAGAGGTGTGTTGGATGTGGTGTTGTTGCCAAAATCAAAATTTTTGGCCTGACACACCCATGAACACGGCCAATTCTTTGGGCATGTCAATGGTTCTATTTTCTGGATGGGTGACACGACCAGTGACACTCCCATGTCACTGAGCGTATCATAGCTACTGTGATGTTGGTGAATTGACACGGCCGGTGACACACCCATGTCCTGAGCGTGTCATAGCTACTGTGTTGAGGGAGGATTGACACGACCAGTGACATGCCCATGTCACTGAGCGTGTCAAAGCTTCTGTGTTGTGGATTTAGGGCACGGTCAGGGACACGCCCGTGTTGTTGAGCATGTCATGTGTGCAGTTTTGTCGTAGTTGATTCTTATCCACATTTTCTTGTGTGTAACTCTAAGTGAGTGTGTATCATCCCTTTTGGATTAGGTTTTGAAGAGATTGAGAATCCAAGTGTTGAAGGATTCTTGGAAGAGGAGTTTAGATTGGTGTGAGTTTCTCTTGAGGTAAGTACAAACCCTACATGATTGCATACATTTACATGACTTTGGAACTTAACACATTTGGTTGTAAATGTGTTAAGTAATCTATTGTATTGTTGATACAATTGATTAATGCTATGAATTGCATAATGTGAAAGATATAATGATCATTCAAAATGTATGTACAATGCAATTGGTTGTGTATACCCTAATGATGAGATATGAAGCTATTGTTGTTGACTATAATGATGCAAATGAAATAATTGGGGCATGTTTGCCAAGATGATTATGAGAACATGAGAATGGAATTGATAATGAAAGAATGAAAGAATTGTGTGCCTAGTATGTTAGTCAATTTTCAGAGTTTTGTTGTTAGTGGCATGCCTAAAAGTAACAAACCCTTGAAGCTGGGTTGGGCTTGGTCCTTGAAGCCAAGTTGGGTTGAAGTTTAGCATGCTTAACTCCCCATGAAGCTTGGTTGGCCCTAGTCCTTGAAGCCTAGTTGGGATGTTAAAAACCCTTGAAGCTGGGTTGGGTTTGGTTCTTGAAGCCAAGTTGGGTTGATGCTTAGCATGCTTCGCTCCCCTTGAAGCTTTGTTAGGCCTAATCCTTGAATCCTAGTTGGGATTATAAATGTGATAATTGAACAAAACATTAACTCTGAAAGTTGAATGGCATATTAGTTTCTTTTGGGCCCATGCTTGTCTTTGTTTAAATGTGAATCATGAATGGTGAAACAAATGAATAATAAAATTTAATGTAAGGTTTTGAAATATGATATCCTTATATATTGTCTATAATATTTGAATGTATGACATTGGCATTATATTAAAGCATATTGTTATTGTGGTTTGTACCACTAAGCCGTTGGCTTAGAGCAATTGTGGTTCATCGCGCAGGTGACAGGGTAGATCCGGTTGAACCAGAGAGTTCAGCTAGACCGAGTCGAGTCTAGGTTTGTAAAGTGTTGATAGTGGACTTCAAGATCAGAAACGAACTGCCAAACATTTATAAACTCTATATATTTTGTAAATATTGATTTTTATGTATATATATGTAAATACCGCTACATTTTTCGCTGCCTATAAAATAAATGTTTTATCTACTTTGTTTTATAATATAACTTAAATGTTTTAAGCTTTCTCATGTTATTGCTTTTGCAAAAAGATTGGTTTGTTTAATATAAACCGTAACACTCCTGTATCCGATATGCATATATTACAAATGAAGTTGTATGTAGTGTTCGTATATGGGGTATACAGGTGTTACAATTGTTTTGGTATCAGAGCCTAGGTTTGAGATTCTCAACCTAGGTGAATTGTAAGAAAAAGAAAATCTTGATTTTTTTTAAATATGGTTTTTGGATAAGATACATGCTTTGGCATTGGCAGTCTCTGATCTTTGATAAGGTATTTTCTATTGTGTTTGCAGATATAGGTAGTGATGGCATCTCAGTCACGTCAGTCCATAGAAGTTAGTGTTGAAAGTGTAGCTCCTGAAGAGGGTAGAGATGGAGCTAGGGTTGAGAGAGTTGGAGAGACACCTGCTCCTATGCTAGAGAGACCAGCTGCTGATGAGGTTCCGCTAGTTTGGCTAAGACATGTGGTAGAATTATTGAGGCAAGCTCCGGTGCAGCAGCCACCACCACAACCATGGCCACAAGTGCCGGTGAGGCATTATGATAAATTGAGAAAGTTTGGAGCTGAGGATTTCTTTGGCAATACAGATCCTGCAGTAGTTGAGCAGTGGTTGGATAGAGTTCAAAGGTTATTCATCCAGTTGCAAGCCACTCTTGAAGAGAAATTTGATTATGTTAGATCCCATTTGCAGAGAGATGCTAATGATTGGTGGAAGATGGTTCCACATGCCATGGATGATCCACCGACCTTGTCTTATAGTGATTTTCTGCGAGAGTTTGAGCAGAAACATACTCCGAGGGAGTATAAGGATACTAAGAAGATGGAGTTTTTGAATCTGAGGCAGGATAACCGGACAGTGACAGAGTATGAGATAGAGTATATACGGTTGAGTCATTATGCAGGTGGGATTATTTCAGATGAGATTGACCGGTGTATGAGATTTAAGGAGGGGTTGAGGCCCTCTATTATGTGTATTGTTGCTGGTTCTCAACACCAAGATTTTTCTCAGTTGGTTGCAGCTGCCAGAAGTGTTGAGAGAGCACAGGGTATTGCAGCAGCTGCTACTGAAGAGGAGACCAGAGTTAGGAGACCCCAGTTTGAGGCAGGGTCTTCATCTATGAAGAGAGGCAGAGGAAGTTTTGTTTCGAGGATCAGTAGGAGCCAGAGGCAGTCTGGTAGGTCAGCTCAGTATCAGAGGCAGAGACTGAGACCTATAGTTTCTGTAGCTAGTGCTCCGACTCCAGTGGTTCAGAGGTCTACTCCACCTATATGTGTCCATTGTGGTAGGATACATGGGGGTGTTTGTTGGAAGATTGGTGGATCAGCTATGTGTTTCAGATGTGGATCACCTAACCATTTCATCAGAGATTGTCCTAAGCTACAGGAGCATAGACAGGCAGATTTTGCAGTTTCTCAACCTAGTATCAGTAGAGGAGGTCGAGGGGGGTAGAGGTGTTAGTAGAGTTGGTAGACCCGAAATCAGTAGGAGAGGAGGTTCTACATTCGAAGGTAGTAGGCCTGATGAGGCTGGGTCATCTCAGCGAGTGTATGTGATGCAGAGGCAGCCGGATGCTTCAGCAGTTATTGCGGGTACATTTTCTTTATTTGGCATTTCAGTTCTTGCTTTTATTGATTCAGGATCTACTCATTCATACATAAGTGCATCTATCTTGCCTGTGACTGAATTGCATTCAGAGTCCCTAGGATTTGATGCCTTGGTGACAAATCCTTTAGGACATAGTGTTGTGGTGAGTAAGGTGCACCGAGGTAGTCCAGTTGTTGTTCAAGATGAGGAGTTTCTTGGTGATTTGATTGAAATGCCTTTTAAGGAGTATGATTTCATCTTAGGCATGGATTGGTTGTCTAAGCATGAAGCTATGGCAAACTATTAAAATAAGTGTGTTACCCTGAGAACCAGTGATGGTAGAAGTGTGATGGTATCTAGTGAGCAGAGACATATTGCATCCTTGTTTGTTTCAGTTGTTGCAGCTAGGAAGTTGATTAGAAAATGGTGTGATGCTTATCTTGCTCATGTTGTAGATACCAGAGTAGTGGGTTCCAACCTGATAGTATACCCACAGTTGCAGAATTCCCAAATGTTTTTCATGAGGAGTTGCCAGGGTTACCCCTGAGAGAGAGGTTGAGTTTGGTATCGAATCGTTGCCTGGTACCACTCTCATCTCTGTTACTCCCTATCGAATGGCACCTGCTGAGTTGAGAGAGTTGAAGGTGCAGTTGCAGGAATTGTTAGCTAAAGGGTTTGTTTGCCCTAGTGTGTCTCCGTGGGGAGCGCCTATTTTGTTTGTAAAGAAGAAGGATGGTACATTGAGATTGTGTATCGATTATAGGCAGTTGAATAAAGTGACTATCAAGAATAAGTATCCTTTACCTAGAATAGATGATCTCTTCGACTAGTTGAAGGGAGCAACAGTTTTCTCTAAGATTGATTTGAGATCAGGGTACCATCAGTTGAGAACCAGAGAGGAAGATGTTCCTAAGACAGCTTTCCGCACAAGGTATGGGCATTATGAGTTTTTGATGATGCCTTTTGGATTAATGATGCACCAGCAACTTTCATGGATTTGATGAATAGGGTGTTTCTACCCTATCTAGATCAGTTTGTAGTAGTCTTTATTGATGACATTTTGGTGTATTCTAATAAGGAGGAGGATGACAAGCATTTGCGGATTGTGTCGCAGACTTTGAGAGAGAAGCAATTGTATGCTAAGCTATCTAAGTGTGACTTTTGGCTTAATAAAGTAACTTTTCTCGGTCATGTAGTTTCAGCAGATGGCATAAGAGTTGATGAGAGTAAAGTTGAGGCTATTTTGAATTGGAGTCCACCAAAGTTAGTGACTGAAGTTAGAAGTTTTCTGGGTTTGGCAAGCTATTATCGACATTTTGTGAAGGGTTTTTCTTTGATAGCTACTCCACTCACCAGATAACTTCGAAAGGGAGTTAGATTTGTGTGAACAGATCAGTGTCAAGCTAGCTTTGAGCAGTTGAAGGAGATGTTGACTCAAGCTCCTGTTCTTACCTTGCATGTGGAAGATAAACCATATGTGATTTACAGTGATGCTTCACAAAATGGTTTAGGTTGTGTTTTGATGCAAGAGGGTAGAGTCATAGCTTATGCTTCTCGGCAGTTGAAGCCGCATGAGCTTAATTATCCGACACATGATTTGGAGTTGGCAGCTATAGTGTTTGCTTTGAAGATTTGGTGACACTACTTGTATGGGGAGAAGTGTTTCATCTATGCAGATCATAAGAGTTTAAAATATTTGGGGGTTCAGAGAGAACTAAATCTTCGACAGAGACGGTGGTTGGAGTTGATTAAAGACTATGACTGTTTGATTGATTATCATCCTGGTAAGGCAAATGTTGTTGCTGATGCCTTGAGTCGGAAGTCTTTGGCAGGTTTGACTGCTTATACGCTCTCGTTACTTGTTGAGTTGAGAGCGTTGCATGCTAGTTTTGAATCATGTGATGATGGTGCTTTGTTAGCTCATTTGCAATTAAGACCGGTGTTGTGGGATCAGATTAAAGAGGCTCAGTTTGCTGATGAGATGATTTAGAAAGTTGTGTCAGATTGCCAAAAGGGGGAGAGCCGAGATTTTCTTGTGAGAGATGATGGTAGCCTTTGGTTCAAAGATAAATTGTGTGTTCCTGATGATGCAAGATAGAAAGACTATTTTAGAGGAAGCACATCAATCGATTTTTGCTATGCACCCTGGGAATAACAATATGTAACATAATTTGAAGCAGCATTATTGGTGGTCAGGTATGAAGAGGGACATAGCGGAGCTTGTATCCAAGTGTCTCACTTGTCATAGAGTGAAAGCCGATCATCAAGTTCCTATAGGGTTGCTCCATCCTTTATCGGTGCCTGAATGGAAATGGGAACGTGTGACCATGGATTTTGTGACTGGTTTGCAATTAACTCAAAAGAAGCATGATGCCATCTGGGTAATTGTTGACCGGTTGACAAAGACAGTTCATTTTCTTCCAGTTAGGATGGACTATTTTCTGGAGAAGTTGGGACAAATTTTTGCCATTGATGGAATTTGCCTACAACAACAATCATCAATCTAGTATTAGAATGGCACCATATGAGGCATTTTATGGTAGAAGATACAGGACGCCTCTATGTTGGGATGGAGTTGGAGAAGCTAAATTGGTTGGTCCTGATTTAATTAAAGAAACAGAAGAGAAAGTGAAGATAATTAGGGATCGGATGAAAGCAGCTTCAGATCGGCAGAAATCATATTCAGATTTGAAGAGGAGAGACATAGAGTTTAATGTTGGAGATAAAGTTTTTATAAAAGTGTCTCCTTGGAAGAGGATTTTGAAATTTGGCTGCAAAGGAAAGCTGAGTCCCCATTTTATTGGACCTTATGAGATATTGAAAAGAGTTGGACCAGTTGCTTATCGACTAGCTTTGCCTCCTGAGTTGGATAAAATTCATAATGTCTTTCATGTCTCTATGCTAAGGAGGTACAGATCATACCCATCTCACGTTCTGTCCATTGAATCTATCGAGGTGAGTCTGGATCTGACTTTTGAGGAAGAACCAGTTGCAATTTTTGCACATGAAGTGAAAGAGTTGAGAAATAAGAAAGTGCCACTTGTGAAGGTTATTTGGAAGAATCATGCAACGGAAGAGGCAACTTGGGAGAGTGAGCAAGTGATTCGAGACTAGTATCCCTAGCTGTTTCAGATTTAAGATCAGGTAATTTCGAGGATGAAATTTATTTTTAGAGGGGAGAATTGTAATATCCCAAACTATACCCTAAAATTTTTGGAATACTTATTGTTGTATTTGGATTAAATGTTATAATTGTATATATGATTAAGTGGTAAGAAAGGAAAGAGAAGTGTGTATATACAAGTCAACTCATGAGTTGGTCAAAAGAAATATTTAATTTTATTTGAATTAATTGAATTGGAAATTATTAACTGGAAGATGATATTTATGATTATTATATTATTAAAATTGCTTAGTTGAGATTTAAAAAGAAGATTGGGTGGTTAAGAGTGGTTATTAAGTTGACTTTGCTCTTCTTTCTTCATCTTCTTCTTCTTTTCTTTTCTCTTTGGCCGGCTATCTCCATAGCAAGGGAGAAAGAGAGATTTTTGCTCATCCAAACTCAAGATTGAAGGGTGTTTCAAGTGATCAAGTTGGAATTCTAAGAGTTTTCATCATTTCTGGTAAGCTTTCCACTTGATTCTTTGATTTTCTTCTAAGTTTGTGAATTGAGGTTGTTGATTAGTTGTTGATGAGATGTGTATGGTTATTTTGATGTGTTTGTGATTATGTTGTCTATTTGGCTTTGATTTTGAGGTTAGTTTGAAGGAAAGGTTAAGTTTGGTGTTGGAAAGCAAGTGTTGTGTTTTGGGTATGTGATGAGTTGTGATGGTTGTGATCTATGTTTGATGTATGTATTGAGTTATTTTGGTGTTTTTTCAAGTTTATTATGGTTTATTGGTTTGTTTGGTTAAGTTTTTTTGGAGTGGAACATGGTGAAAGTAAGAGGTTTGTTGGATGTGGTGTTGTTGTTGCCAGAATCAAGATTTTTGGCCTGACATGCCCATGAACACGGCCAAGTCTTTAGGCATTTCAATGGTTCTTTTTTCTGGATGGGTGACATGACTAGTGGCACGCCCATGTCATTGAGCATGTCATAGCTACTGTGATGTTTGTGAATTGACACGGCTAGTGACACGCCCATGTCGCTGAGCTTGTCCTAGCTACTGTGTTAAGAGAGGATTGACATGGCGAGTGACACACCCATGTCACTAAGCATGTCAAAGCTTCTGTGTTGTGGATTTAGGGCATGGTCAGGGACACGCCTGTGTTGTTGAGCGTGTCATGTGTAGAGTTTGCCCTAGTTAATTCTTATCCAAATTTCCTTGTATCGCTAAGTGAGTATGTATCATCCCTTTTTGATTAGGTTTTGAAGAGATTGAGTTGCCCTAATCCAAGTGTTGAAGGATTCTTGGAAGAGGAGTTTAGATTGGTGTGAGTTTCTCTTGAGGTAAGTACGAACCCTACATAATTGCATATGTAATATCCTCATATATGCCCTAGAAGTTTTGATTATGTTGTTGATGTTGTTGTTATTGTTGTTGTTGGTATATATTGGAAAGTGAATGTTTGTGAATATATGTGTTTTGGGGAAAGAAATAGGGTTTAGAGACAAATGTATATGTTGTGTATATGATGATATATATAACATATAGATTGGTCAAATATAGAGTCAATGCAAGAAGATATTTTGTGGAATGTGCAATTACATATAAGGGCTTAGATGAGACAAAAGGTTAGTTATTTGATTGAGGGCATTTTGGTAATTACTTGGATAAAATCTCTTGGTGGAGATTTAAAGTGGGGTTGACTTTATTTCCTCCATGTATTTTCTTCTTCTTTTGCATTTTGGCTGATTTCTCGTAGACAAAGGGAAAGCAAAGAGACAAAGAGAAGACTTTGAAGAGTAAGCTCCAATTGTAGGAAGATTGAAGTGATCAAGTGTTGATTCAAGAAGTGTTATAATTTAAGGTAAGAAATCTCTTGTTTTTCCTTTGTAAGTTTTGAAGTTGGGTTTAAAAGAAATTGTGATTTGTTGATATGATGATTTGATGTGGTTGTAATGTGTTGAATTTGATTATAAGCCAAAGAGTTAATTATTAATGGTTTTGGATTGAAGATGGTAAGTAGGTGGAGATTGATTTTGAGAAAATGGGAGTGATGTTGTATTTTTAGGGTTTTGGTTTGGTATGAATTTAATGTATGGTTATTGTGATTACTAGGGTGAATATGTAAGATATGTGTTTATAACATGAATTGTATCCTTTTGAATGAGATGATTGTTGTGTAAAAAGGGTGAAAATGCTTTTAGAAGGGTGTTGGCCATTTTTAGGGTTGTGTATTTGAGTGACACGGCCAAAACAAAGGAGAGACACAGCCAAGTCAAGTGATTTTGGGCGTGTTGGATTGCTTTGAGAGAGACACGGCCGTGTCTAGTGCCCGTGTTCACTACTGGATTTTTTGGTGTTGGGAGACACGGCCACTAGCTTGGCCGTGTCCTATTGTAACACCCATATAACCCTTATACGTACATAGCATGCTAATACGATCGTAATATACGTATACTGATTATAGGTTGTCATTGCTTATAAAACATTTCAATAATCCATTCAAATATTATCAATAAATTTAAAACATTGAAGGAAGTTGATAAAACAAAATATACAAAATAGTTTATTAAAAACACAGCGGAAATGATACAAGTTTTTTTTTTTAAACATTTATACATCAAAGTCATAATATACAAAATACAAAACTTATACATGATAGGCAGCTTGACTCATGATCTTTAAGCTTTAATCAAAATCCCCAATCAAACTCTTCAACGTCTAGACTCACTCGGCCTAGCGGAACTCTCGGGTTCTTCTCTTTCACCTGCGCGATGAATTACAATCGCGCTGAGCAAATAGCTCAATAGTACAACATATACTGACTTTATGCATTAATGCAATGCAATGCCACATATATCAATCATGCATACAATATCAAAGAGAAAACTTGGTATCACATCTCAAATTTTCTACATAGATCTCACCATGCAACTATTTTATTAATAATACATCATATATCAACCAACAAAAGCATTGATCTCATTATTCATATGTAACCTCTAAATAAACACAAGCATGGGCCCAAATATACTAACATGCCATTCAATTTTCAGAGTTAATGCCTTGGTTTAATTATCACATTTATCAATATCATATCCCAACTAGGCTTCAAGGATTATGTTCAACCAAGCTTCAAGGGGAACAAAGCATGCTAGGTATCAACCCAACTTGGCTTCAAGAACAAAACCCAACCTAGCTTCAAGGGTTGTAACTTCTCAATTAGGCTTCAAGGACAAGACCCAACCAAGCTTCAAGGGGAGTAAAACATGTTAAACTTCAACCCAACTTGGCTTCAAGGATCAAATCCAACCTAACTTCAAGAGATAGTTACCATTAGGCATGCCACCAATAACAAACTCTGAAAATGGAATAACATATTAGACACACACATATAACACATTGATTATTTCATCATCAATATCATTCTCACTTTCTTCCATCAACAAGGCAAAACATGCCTCATCTCATTCCAATCATCATAGCCAATAACAATGGCATTTCAATTCACATTTTATATACCATCATTGATATATATATATACACATAACAATTCATTATTCAATTATACTCAATCAATTGTATTCTCATACATTAATATTCATCAAATCATTCATATCTTTCATTTTCCCATAACACAATTATATATATATACATATCATCAATGATATAAATACATCAAAACACATTAGTGATATGCATTAACAATGCAATCATGCAACATTGGTACTTACTTTAATAACACTTCACACCACTCTAAACTCTTCTCCACTCAATAGTTCTTCACTTCACAAATTAGGGCAATTTACTTCCTTCCAAAACCTAAATCAAGAATTGATACAATACATGAGATTCAATGCAATTTATCACTTATTAACTTCATCTTAGACCTTTAGATTAGAAAATATTCATCAACATCACATTCTATATCCCACGGCCATGGCCACCTCAACCCCCACGGGCGTGGGATCAAGAATGATTCTGCCACACAAGTCTCCATCCCCCACGGCCATGGCTTCAATTGGCTTTGAATGGCCACGGCCATGGCATCCCAAGGCCACGGGCGTGGCATCCAGAAGGCTACTGGCTTCACCCAAATTCACCTATTTTCAACTTACTTCTCCAACAACCACAACCAACATGAAAATCTATGAAAACAATTACTCAAACTTAAGTTAAACCTCACTTACTACTACAAAACCCTAATTCAAGTTCAACTTCACCACTTCCAATACCAACATCAATTTAACTTCTTATTTTAAAATCAATTTCAACTCTAATCAACAAATCATCAACACACTTAATCATACTATCAATAACCCTAACTCAACTCAGACACATCTTCAAAAATAACAAAGGCAAACAAGAGAAAACTTACCAAAATCATGAAATTCTTGAAATTCCAACTTGTATACTTGAGATCTTCCTTCACTTTTGAGCTTAAAATTCCAAAATCATCATTTGCTCTCTTGCTTTCCTTTGTCTTTGAATGAGCCGGCCATCAACAAGAAGAAGAAGAAATGATGAAGAAAACACAAAGTCAAAATGCATTAAATAGCCATCCAAAAGCAAATTACTATATTACCCTCAACCACTTAACTAGACTTTTGTCCTATATATATCCATTTTGGTAATTTCACATGCCACAAGAAAATATCCTCTTCCCTTGACCAAGCCCTTTGACCAATTTATATGTTATATATATCACCATATAAGCAACATATACAATTTTCTCTAAACCCTCTTTTCTTTCCCAAACACCCTACATAAACATTATCTTCCAATTTCTTTGCTTATCACATAACATATACATTCCATTTAAGCAAACCAAAACCATATACAAAACTTCTAGGGCATACATTAGGATATTACACCTATGCTCGTGTCTGCTGCTGTGATTTGTTGGTTGAGAGACACGGCCACAAGCTTGGCCGTGTCCCTTGCCCGTGTTGCCTACTGTCAATTTAGGTTGAGAGACACGGCCACAAGCTTGGCCGTGTCCCTCAAGTGGTTGCCCGTGTCCCTAAAATGTGTGAGTTAGGATTTTTATACTTTGTTCTATTTGCATTGTTTTAGTCCTTTTAAGGTAAGTTGGTACTTTAACCTAAACTTAAACACATTTAAACAATGATTGACCTAAACAAATGCATATGGAAGATCTTAAAGCTATGAATGATATAAATTATCCTTTGCCTTAATTGCATTGTTGAGATTGAACAATGTTATGTTATGCATTGTGAATGGTTATGTGTTTCATGAGTAATGTATATTGAAATGCTATATCAAAGCCATTGTGATTGGCTATGATGATGATATGGAAAGAAAGAAGGCATGTTTGCCTAAATGTGATGAGAATTTGAGAATGGAAATGGTATCTATATAATAAATGAATTGTTTGTTTAATATGATATTCAGTTTCAGAGTTCTGGATTTGGGTGGCATGCCTAAGAAATGATGAAAGGTAACAGTCTTGCCGGGTTGAGGATCTCCTCAAATGTGTTGAGTTGATGGTCCAAGAGACTGGGTTTGTTACACTATAAGAATTGTGAATATGAGATATATGATTTGTAACAGTCTTGCCGGGTTGAGGATCTCCTCATATGTGTTGAGTTGATGGTCCAAGAGACTGGGTCTGTTACACTATCCATGGATAGAGATACATGTATATATATTGCCTACGGGCGTGATTATTGTGATTATGAACCAAAGCAGTAACTCTGAACTCTGAATATCGTATTAAATACTTGTTGGGCCCATAGGTGTCAAGGTTATATGAATGTCCTAAATAATGTTATGAGTTAATGAAATGAGATGTTGTATTTTGAGTATGATTGATAAATGTTGAAATGTGGTATGCTCCTATGACTATGATTTGTGAAATGCATAATTATGTGGTTAACTTTATATTTATGATGTTAATCTTATCAATAACATATGTGGCATTGCATTACATTAAAGCATACCATTAGCATGTTTTATCTTACTAAGCCCTTGGCTTAGCGCGATAGTGTTTAATCGCCCAGGTGATAGAGTTGATAGAGTTGAACCTGAAGGTTCTTCGAGACCGAGTGAGAGTAGACGTTGAAGTGTTGATTTGGAACTTAAAGATCAGAAGAGACTTGCCAATCATGTATATTTCTTTTATATTTTGTAAAGTATTGGTTTTAATGTAAATATATGTATAACTATAAACATGGATTTGAAAGAGTTTATACATGTAAATATTTTATAAAATTCCGCTGAGTATTAACTAAATGTAAATATATCTATTTGGTTTTGTATTACAAATTGATTACTTATTTTTCTATAATGTATACAACTGAAAGATTATGGTATTGTTTAAAATGTTTTGGATGTAAAGAAAATCCGTAGCAACCCTATGTTTAGTGCATGTATACTACATTGTGGTGTTTGTAGTGTGCATATATTGAATGTGGGGGTGTTACAATTGTTTTGGTATCAGAGCCTAGGATTGAGATTCTCAACCTAGGTAAAATGTAATAAAAAGAATATTTTTACTTAAAAAGTGAGTTTTGAATGACATATACGTTTGAGATTGGCAGTCTCTGATCTTTAATAAGATGTAATCTGCTGTGTTTGCAGTGTTAGGTGTTGATGGATCCTCACTCAAGTCAGTCGGTTGAGGCTAGTGCTGAGAGTATTGTTCCTGATGAGGGAGCTAGGGTTGATAGTGCTGGTGAGGCACCTGCTTCTGGGTCGGGAAGACCAGTAGGTGATGAGGTTCCGCCAGCCTGGTTTATGCATATGATGGAAGCTATGAGACAAGCACCAGTACAACCACAGCCACCACCCCCTCAACCTTTGGTATCAGTGAGGCACTATGACAAATTGAGAAAGTATGGAGCCGAAGATTTTGTAGGTACTACTGATCCAGCTGTAGCAGAGCAGTGGCTTGATAAAGTACAGAGGATCTTTATTCAGTTGCAAGCCACCTCAGAGGAAAAGTTTGATTATACAAGATCCTTGTTGCAGAAGGATGCATATAGTTGGTGGAAGACAGTGCCACATTCTATGGATGATCCACCAACTTTGTCATATGCTGACTTTCTGAGAGAATTTGAATTGAAGTATACTCCAAGGGAGTATAAAGATGGGAAGAAAAGAGAGTTTCTAGATTTGAAGCAAGATCATCGGACCGTAACTGAATATGAGGTTGAGTTTATTCGATTGAGTCAGTATGCTGGGGGTATTATAGTTGATGAGATAGATAGATGCCGGAGGTTTGAGGAGGGATTGAGGCCCTCTATCTTGTGCTTAGTGGCTGGATCTAGATATCACGATTTCTCCCAGCTAGTGGCAGCAGCTCGAAGTGTGGAGCGAGCTCAGGGTATTGCAGCTGCTTCAGAGGAAGAGGTTAGGGTGAGGAGGCCCAGTTTGAGGCAGGGTCTTCTTCTGCAAAGAGAGGTAGAGGTAGCTTTATTCCTCGGATTAGTAGAAGTCAGAGGTCAGCTGGTAGGTCAGTGCAGTCCCAGAGGCAGAGATTTAGACCTGCAGTTTCAGTAGCGAGTGCTCCTACTCCTGGAGTTCAGAGATCCACCTTACCTGTGTGTGATCAGTGTGGTGGAAGACATGGGGGTGTTTGTTGGAGGCATAGTAGATCAGGGGTATGTTTCAGGTGTGGATCACCTGACCACTTTGTGAGAGACTGTCCTGAGAGGCAGGAGCAGATGCCAGTTGATTCTGCTGCTTCTCGAGCTAGTGTGAGGGGAGGCAGAGGAGGCAGAGGTGCCAGCCGAGGAGGTAGACCAGGGTTCAGTTCTAGAGGAGGTGCTACATCTAGGGAGGGTAGACCAGAGGAGGTTGGATCTTCCCAGAGGATGTATGTTATGCAGAGGCAGCCAGATGCATCAGCAGTCATAGCTGGTACTTTTTCTTTATTTGATACTTCAGTACTTGCTTTGATTGATCCGGGTTCCACCCATTCATATATTAGTGCATCTGTTTTTCCTGTATCTGAACTGCATGCTGAGTCCCTAGGATTTGATGTATTGGTGACAAATCCGTTAGGGCATAGTGTGGTTGTGAGTAAGGTGCACCGAGATAGTGCAGTGAGGGTGCAAGGTGAGGAGTTCCTTGGAGACTTGATTGAGATGCCATTTAAGGAATATGATTTGATTCTAGGTATGGATTGGCTATCGAGGCATGGAGCTGTGGTGGATTGTAAAAAGAAAGTTGTTACTTTGAGAACTGCTGATGGTAGAGAAGTGATAGTATCTAATGAACAGGAACAGCTAGCATCTTTGTTTGTTTCAGCTGTTGCAGCCAGGAGATTGATTAGAAAGGGGTGTGAAGCCTATCTTGCTCATGTGGTAGATACTAGAGTAAGAGGTTCTCCTATTGATAGTATTGCCACAGTTGCTGAGTTCCCAGATGTTTTTCCAGAGGAGTTGCCAGGATTGCCTCCTGAGAGAGAGGTGGAGTTTGGTATTGAATTGTTGCCTGGTACCACTCCTATCTCGATTACTCCTTATAGAATGGCACCAGCAGAATTGAGGGAATTGAAAGTGCAATTACAGGAGTTGTTGGATAAAGGATTTATTCGCCCCAGTGTTTCTCCGTGGGGAGCTCCTGTGCTATTTGTGAAGAAGAAAGATGGTACTATGAGATTGTGCATCGATTATAGGCAATTGAACAAGGTGACTATTAAAAATAAATATCCTTTGCCTAGAATTGATGATCTCTTTGATCAGTTGAAGGGTGCAGCTGTGTTTTCTAAAATTGATCTGAGATCTGGGTACCATCAGTTGAGAGTTAGAGCTGAAGATGTTCCGAAGACCGCTTTTCGGACCAGGTATGGGCATTATGAGTTTTTAGTTATGCCTTTTGGTCTGACGAATGCACCTGCAGCTTTTATGGATTTGATGAATAGGGTGTTTAGGCCCTATTTAGATCAGTTTGTAGTGGTCTTCATTGATGATATACTGGTGTATTCGCGGAATGAAGAGGAACATGATATGCATCTGCGGATTGTGTTGCAGATTTTGAGAGAGAAGCAGTTATTTGCCAAATTGTCGAAGTGTGAGTTCTGGTTGGATCAAGTCGCTTTTCTCGGACATATTGTTTCAGCAGAAGGCATTAGAGTTGATCCGAGCAAAGTTGAAGCTATATTGAATTGGAGTCCACCCAAGTCGGTGACAGAGGTTAGAAGTTTTCTGGGTTTGGCAGGCTATTATCGGCGGTTTGTGAAAGGATTTTCTTTGATAGCTACTCCACTCACTAGATTGCTTCGTAAGGCAGTGAGATTTGTGTGGACGGATCAGTGTCAGGCTAGCTTTGAGCAGTTGAGAGATATGTTGACTCAAGCGCCTGTTCTTACTCTACCTGTGGAAGGCAAACCATATGTGATTTTCAGTGATGCTTCACATAGTGGTTTGGGGTGTGTATTGATGCAAGAAGGTAAAGTTATAGCTTATGCATCTAGACAGTTGAAACCGCATGAGCTTAATTATCCTACTCATGATTTGGAGTTGGCAGCCATTGTGTTTGCATTGAAGATTTGGCGTCATTATCTGTTTGGGGAGAAATGTTTTATCTACACTGATCATAAGAGTTTAAAGTATTTGGGTGTTCAGAAAGAACTCAATCTTCGTCAGAGGAGATGGTTGGAATTGATTAAAGACTACGACTGTTTGATTGATTATCATCCAGGTAAAGCAAATGTTGTTGCTGATGCCTTGAGTCGGAAGTCTTTAGCAGGGTTGACTGTGTACTCGCTCTCGTTACTTGTAGAGTTGAGAGCATTGTGTGCTAATTTTGTAGCTTGTGATGATGGTGCATTGTTAGCATAGTTACAAGTGAAACCAGTTTTGTTGGATCAGATTAGGGAGGCTCAGTTGGCTGATAAGAAGATTCAGAAGATTGTTTCAGATTGTCAGAGTGGAAAAGGTAGAGATTTTGTAGTGAGAGGTGATGGGAGTCTCTGGTTTAAGAACAGATTATGTGTACCCGATGATGCTGATTTGAAGAAGATCATTTTAGAAGAAGCTCATCAGTCAATATTTGCTATGCATCCGGGTAATACCAAGATGTATCATGACTTGAGACGGCATTACTGGTGGATTGGATTGAAGAGAGACATTGCTAAGTTTGTATCGAAATGTCTCACATGTCAGAAGGTAAAATCAGAGCATCAAGTTCCAACTGGGTTGCTTCAGCCGTTGTCAGTGCCTGAATGGAAGTGGGATAGAGTGACAATGGACTTTGTGTCTGGTTTGCCTTTGACACAAAGGAAGCATGATGCTATATGGGTGATTGTGGATAGATTGACCAAGACAGCTCATTTCCTTTCGGTTCGGATGGATTACTCTTTGGAGAGATTGGCTGAGTTGTATATCCATGAGATTGTGAGATTACATGGTGTTCCAACTTCTTTAGTGTCTGATCGAGATCCCAGGTTTACTTCAAGGTTTTGGAAGAGTTTGCATAGTGCTTTGGGTTCTCGACTGCACTTCAGCACTGCTTTTCATCCACAGACGGATGGGCAGTCAGAGAGGGTGATACAGATTATTGAAGACATGTTGAGAAGCTGTGTCATCGATTTCTCTGGAAGTTGGGATAGATTCTTACCTCTTGTGGAGTTTGCTTACAACAACAGTCACCAATCTAGCATTGGTATGGCACCGTTTGAAGCACTGTATGGTAGACGGTGTAGGACACCTCTTTGTTGGAGTGAACTTGGTGAAAGTAAATTAATTGGGCCTGATTTAATTCAAGAAACTGAAGAGAAAGTAAAGTTGATTCGAGGCAGGTTAAAAGCAGCTTCAGACCGACAGAAGTCTTATGCAGATCTGAAAAGGAGAGACATTGAGTTTGATGTTGGAGATAAGGTATTTTTGAAAGTATCTCCTTGGAAGAAGATATTGAGGTTCGGTTGGAAAGGGAAATTGAATCCTCGATTCATTGGACCGTATGAAGTGTTGGAAAGAGTTGGGTCAGTTGCTTATCGGCTTGCTTTGCCACCTGAGTTGGATCGTATTCATAATGTATTTCATGTTTCTATGTTGAGGAGGTACAGGTCGGATCCATCTCATGTGTTGCCAGTTGAATCTATTGAAGTGAGCCCAGACTTGACATTTGAAGAGGAACCGGTTGTTATCTTGGCACGTGAAGTGAAAGAGTTGAGAAACAAGAGAGTGTCTCTTGTGAAGGTTCTATGGAAGAACCATGGGAAAGAAGAAGCAACTTGGGAAAGTGAGCAAACCATGCGAGAGCAATATCCTCAGTTGTTTCAGAGCTGATTTCAGGTAATTTCGAGGACGAAATTTCTTTTTAGAGGGGGAGAATTGTAATATCCTCATATATGCCCTAGAAGTTTTGATTATGTTGTTGATGTTGTTGTTATTGTTGTTGTTGGTATATATTGGAAAGTGAATGTTTGTGAATATATGTGTTTTGGGGAAAGAAATAGGGTTTAGAGACAAATGTATATGTTGTGTATATGATGATATATATAACATATAGATTAGTCAAATATAGAGTCAATGCAAGAAGATATTTTGTGGAATGTGCAATTACATATAAGGGCTTAGATGAGACAAAAGGTTAGTTATTTGATTGAGGGCATTTTGGAAATTACTTGGATAAAATCTCTTGGTGGAGATTTAAAGTGGGGTTGACTTTATTTCCTCCATGTATTTTCTTCTTCTTTTGCATTTTGGCTGATTTCTCGTAGACAAAGGGAAAGCAAAGAGACAAAGAGAAGACTTTGAAGAGTAAGCTCCAATTGTAGGAAGATTGAAGTGATCAAGTGTTGATTCAAGAAGTGTTATAATTTAAGGTAAGAAATCTCTTGTTTTTCCTTTGTAAGTTTTGAAGTTGGGTTTAAAAGAAATTGTGATTTGTTGATATGATGATTTGATGTGGTTGTAATGTGTTGAATTTGATTATAAGCCAAAGAGTTAATTATTAATGGTTTTGGATTGAAGATGGTAAGTAGGTGGAGATTGATTTTGAGAAAATGGGAGTGATGTTGTATTTTTAGGGTTTTGGTTTGGTATGAATTTAATGTATGGTTATTGTGATTACTAGGGTGAATATGTAAGATATGTGTTTATAACATGAATTGTATCCTTTTGAATGAGATGATTGTTGTGTAAAAAGGGTGAAAATGCTTTTAGAAGGGTGTTGGCCATTTTTAGGGTTGTGTATTTGAGTGACACGGCCAAAAAAAAGGAGAGACACGGCCAAGTCAAGTTGTAACACCCCTTCCCAACCTACATATGTAAGCTGAGTAGAGGCGCCACACTAACCTAATGTTGCTACCAATTTTACTTAGTCAAATTTTAGTTCCGATTTTTACAAAATTTTTGCCATAGTTTCGCCTAAAAATTGAGTCCCAAGTGTCGACAAAACCGGTTTTTTTATTATTTTCAAAAACATTTTACACAAACCAATGCAAACAAAATCATTCTCAGCACTCCCAATAAATCCCCCTTGTAACCTCAACTACAACCTGCAAAAAGGATTTACACTTCTAGTACAACATAAAATAAAGGTTTTGTGACAACCCCCATATTTAAATATTACACAGCGGAAGTTATAAAATATTTACATATTTACAAATTCATATACATCAAAACTCAAGTTTTACAACACATAAAATTTATACATGATTGGCAAGTCTGCTCTGATCTTTAAGCTCCCAAAATGGATTCTTCAAGGTCTACTCTCGCTAGGTCTTGATGAACTCTCGGGTTCAACTCTATCCACTCTACTACCTGCGCGATTAAACACTATCGCGCTAAGCCAACGGCTTAGTAAGATAAAACATGCTAACGGTATGCTTTAATGAAATGCAATGCCACATATGTTATTGATAAGATCAACATCATAAATATAAAGTTAACCACACAATTATGCATTTCACAAATCATAGTCATATGAGCATACCACATTTCAACATCTTTTCACATTCAACATTAATCAATCATACTCCATAACCAACATCTCATTTCATTAAACTCATAACATTATTTAGGACATTCATATAACCTTGACACCTATGGGCCCAACAAGTATTTAATACGATATTCAGAGTTCAGAGTTACTGCTTTGGTTCATAGTCACAATAATCACGCCCGTAGGCAATGTATATACATGTATCTCTATCCATGGATAGTGTAACAGACCCAGTCTCTTGGATCATCAACTCAACACATATGAGGAGATCCTCAACCCGGCAAGACTGTTACAAATCATATATCTCATAGTGTAACAGACCCAGTCTCTTGGACCATCAACTCAACACCTATGAGGAGGTCCTCAACCCGGCAAGACTGTTACCTTTCATCATTTCTTAGGCATGCCACCCAAATCCAGAACTCTGAAACTGAATAACATATTAAACAAACAATTCATTTCCATTCTCAATTCTCATCACATTTAGGCAAACATGCCTTCTTTCTTTCAATTACATCATCTTAGCCAATAACAATGGCTTCACATTTCATTTCACAATATAACATCTCATTATTCAAGTATATATATATATCTCTCATCCATGATCACATTATATTTCACATAGCATCATTCATAAATATCAACATTTCATTCCACATTACTCATGAAACACATTACCATTCACAATGCACAACATAACATTGTTCAATCTCAACAATGCAATTAGGGCAAAGAACAATTGATTATAACATTCATTGATTAAAATGTGTTTAAATTGTTTAGGGTTAGGTTTAAGGACCAACCTACCTTTGGAGAACCAAAGCAATGCAAGAAGAACAAAGAATTAAAACCCTAACCATAAATAGTACATTCTGGTTTTTAAACTCCATTTTATCCTTATTTTGAAAAATTGTATAAAATAATCTACTTGACTAAAAATTCTAAAATTATTACAGAATTTAGTTTTGTATCTTAAAATCATCCCTTAAAAATTTCAGATCAAACTGAACACAAAATCTTGGTCAAATAGTTCACCTAACCAGACTGCCCCAATTGCCCTGCATCCTGGCAGCAGTTCTGAACTTTGTGAATTCCATAAATCAAATTCAATCAACGTGGTTCCAAATTATTTTTCTCAAATACTAGACTCACTAAGCAACAACATATCCAAAATTCAATTGGATATGATTTTTCTACATTTTATTAAAAATCTCGAAATATAGCTGTCTCAGTTAAGGTACCTGCTGGAACAGTTCTACTAAAAATAATCTTTCTAAACTCATAACCATTCCAAAATCGAATCAACATATTTTTCAGTCATTCTAGACTCATAGAGGCACAACATATCAAAAATTCACTTCAAGAACATTTTTCTATAATTAATTAAAAATCATACAAGTCACAGCCTTTACTAATCCTAAAACAGAAACAATTTCACTAAACACCAATCTTACTCTTCCATCACCAACACCAACCCAACTTCTCATCTATCAAGCAAAATCAATACTTACAATCATACCATAAGCAACTTAATCATACCACTTCAAAAGAATTGAAGAAATTAGAGAAAAGATCTTACCTTAGTTAAAAACTTCTTAAATCAACACTTGAACACTTAATCTTTCTTCAATTTAAGCTTGAAATCATCAAAACCATCACTTGTCTCTTTCTTTCTCTTTGGCTATGGAGGGCCGGCCATCAACAAGAAGAAGAAGAAGAAATGATGAAGAAAACACAAGTCAAACCTTCTTTAAATATCCATCATGTGATTTTATCCAAGCAATTACCAAAGTGTCCTTATTCACATAATTATCTTTTTGTCTTATATGTGCCCAATTAAGTAATTTACCAATCTCAAATAAATATCTTCTCTTGCATTGACCAAGCCTTTTGACCACTTTATATGTCATATATATTAACATATACACAACATATAAATTTGTCTCTAAACCCTATTTCTTCCCAAAATACATATACATATACTTTTCTTTTCTCAATTTAAACCAACAACAACAACAACAACAACAATAACAACAACAACAACAAAACTTCTAGGGCATGCATAGGGATATTACAATTCTCCCCCTCTAAAAAGAAAATTTCGTCCTCGAAATTACCTGAAATTAACTCTGAAACAACTGAGGATATTGCTCTCGCATCGTTTGCTCATTTTCCCAAGTTGCTTCTTCTTTTGCATGATTCTTCCAGAGAATCTTCACCAATGGCACTCTCTTGTTTCTCAACACTTTCACATCACGTGCCAAGATAGCAACTGGTTCTTCTTCAAATGTCAAATCTGGGCTCACTTCGATAGACTCAAATGGCAATACATGAGATGGATCTGACCTGTACCTCCTCAACATAGAAACATGGAATACATTATGAATACGATCCAACTCAGGTGGCAAAGCAAGTCGATATGCAACTGGCCCAACTCTTTCTAACACTTCATACGGCCCAATGAAACGAGGACTCAATTTTCCTTTCCGACCGAACCTCAAAATCTTCTTCCAAGGAGATACTTTCAAAAACACCTTATCTCCAACATCAAACTGAATGTCTCTCCTCTTCAGATCTGCATAAGACTTCTGTCGGTCTGAAGCTGCTTTTAACCTACCTCGAATCAACTTTACTTTTTCTTCAGTTTCTTGAATCAAATCAGGACCAACCAACTTATTATCTCCAAGCTCATTCCAACAAAGAGGTGTCCTACACCGTCTGCCATACAATGCTTCAAACGGTGCCATACCAATGCTGGATTGGTGACTGTTGTTGTAAGCAAACTCCACAAGAGGTAAAAACCTATCCCAACTTCCAGAGAAATCGATGACACAGCTTCTCAACATGTCCTCAATAATCTGTATCACCCTCTCTGACTGTCCATCCGTCTGTGGATGAAAAGCAGTGCTGAAGTGCAGTCGAGAACCTAAAGCACTATGCAAACTCTTCCAAAATCTGGAAGTAAACCTGGGATCTCGATCAGACACTAAAGAAGTTGGAACACCATGCAGTTTCACAATCTCATGGATATACAGCTCAGCCAATCTCTCCAAAGAGTAATCCATTCGAACCGGAAGGAAATGAGCTGTCTTAGTCAATCTATCCACAATCACCCATATAGCATCATGCTTCTTTTGTGTCAATGGCAAACCAGACACAAAATCCATTGTCACTCTTTCCCACTTCCATTCTGGCACTGACAATGGTTGAAGCAACCCGGTTGGAACTTGATGCTCTGCTTTAACCTTCTGACAAGTGAGACATTTCGATACAAACTCAGCAATGTCTCTCTTCAAACCAATCCACCAATAATGCTGTCTCAAATCATGATACATCTTCGTATTACCCGGATGCATAGCAAACATTGACTGATGAGCTTCTTCTAAAATGACTCTTTTCAAATCAGCATCATCGGGTACACACAATCGGTTCTTAAACCAGAGACTCCCATCATCTTTCACAACAAAATCTCTAGTCTTCCCATTCTTGCAATCTGAAATAATCTTCTGAATCTTCATATCAATCAACTGAGCCTCTTTGATCTGATCTAACAAAACTGGTTTCAAAAGCAACTGTGCCAACAATGCACCATCGTCACAAGCTACAAAACTGGCATGCAAAGCTCTCAACTCAACAAGCAACGAGAGCGAGTAAACAGTTAAACCAGCTAAAGACTTCCGACTCAAGGCATCAGCAACAACATTTGCTTTACCTGGATGATAGTCAATCAAGCAGTCGTAGTCTTTAATCAATTCTAACCATCTCCTCTGACGAAGATTGAGTTCTTTCTGGACACCCAAATACTTCAAACTCTTGTGATCAGTGTAGATAAAACATTTCTCCCCAAACAGATAGTGGCGCCAAATCTTCAATGCAAACACAATGGCAGCCAATTCCAAATCATGGGTCGGATAGTTAAGCTCATGCGGTTTCAACTGTCGAGATGCATAAGCTATAACTTTCCCTTCCTGCATCAATACACACCCCAAACCTCTATATGAAGCATCACTGTAGATCACATAAGGTTTACCTTCAACAGGTAAAGTAAGAACAGGCGCTTGAGTTAACAATTCTCTCAACTGCTCAAAACTCGCCTGACACTGATCCGTCCACACAAATCTCACTCCCTTACGAAGCAATCTGGTGAGTGGAGTAGCTATCAAAGAAAACCCTTTCACAAACCGCCTGTAATAGCCTGCCAAACCCAGAAAACTTCTAATCTCAGTCACAAACTTGGGTGGACTCAAATTCAATATAGCTTCAACTTTGCTCGGATCAACTCTAATACCCTCTGCTGAAACTATATGTCCGAGAAAAGCTACTTGATCCAACCAGAACTCACATTTCGACAATTTGGCAAATAACTGCTTTTCTCTCAAAATCTGCAACACAATCCGCAGATGCATATCATGTTCCTCTTCATTCCGCGAATACACCAGAATGTCATCGATGAAGACCACTACAAACTGATCTAGATAGGGCCTGAACACCCTATTCATCAAATCCATAAAAGCTGCAGGTGCATTCGTCAGACCAAAAGGCCTAACTAGAAATTCATAATGCCTATACCTGGTCCGAAAAGCAGTCTTAGGAACATCTTCACTTCTTACCCTCAGCTGATGGTACCCAGATCTCAAATCAATTTTGGAGAACACTGACGCTCCCTTCAACTGATCAAAGAGATCATCGATTCTAGGCAAAGGATATTTATTCTTAATGGTCACCTTGTTCAATTGCCTATAATTGATACACAACCTCATAGTACCATCTTTCTTCTTCACAAAAAGCACAGGAGCTCCCCAAGGAGAAACACTGGGGCGAATAAATCCTTTGTCCAACAACTCCTGTAATTGCACTTTCAACTCCCTCAATTCTGCTGGTGCCATTCTGTAAGGAGTAATAGAGATAGGAGTAGTACCAGGCAACAATTCAATACCGAACTCCACCTCTCTCTCAGGAGGTAACCCTGGCAACTCCTCTGGAAAAACATCAGGGAACTCTGCAACTGTGGCAATACTATCAATAGGGGAACCCTTCACTCTAGTATCCACCACATGAGCAAGATAGGCTTCACACCCCTTTCTAATCAACCTCCTGGCTGCAACAACTGAAACAAATAAGGAGGCTAACTGTTCCTGCTCATTAGATACTATCACCTCTCTACCATCACCCGTTCTCAAAGAAACAATTTTCTTTTTACAATCCACCACAGCTCCATGTCGAGATAGCCAATCCATACCTAAGATCACGTCATATTCCTTAAATGGCATCTCAATCAAATCCCCAAGGAACTCCTCATCCTGCACCACTATTGCACTATCTCTATGCACCTTACTCACAACCACACTATGCCCTAATGGATTTGTCACCAACACATCAAATCCTAGGGACTCAGCATGCACATCAAATACAGGCAAAACAGATGCACTAATATATGAATGCGTGGAACCCGGATCAATCAAAGCAAGTACTGGAGTATTAAATAAAGAAAAAGTACCAGCTATGACTGCCGATGTATCTGGCTGCCTCTGCATAACATACATCCTCTGGGAAGATCCAACCTCCTCTGGTCTACCCTCCCTGAATGTAGCACCTCCTCTAGAACTGAATCCTGGTCTACCTCCCCGGCTGGCACCTCTGTCTCCTCTACCTCCCCTCACACTAGCTCGAGAAGCAGTAGAATTAACTGGCATCTGCTCCTGCCTCTCAGGACAGTCTCTCACAAAGTGGTCAGGTGATCCACACCTGAAGCATACCCCTGATCTACTATGCCTCCAACAAATGCCCCCATGTCTTCCACCACACTGGTTACACACAGGTAAGGTGGATCTCTGAACTCCAGGAGTAGGAGCACTCGCTACTGAAGCTGCAGGTCTAAATCTCTGCCTCTGGAACTGCACTGACCTACCCGCTGGTCTCTGGCTCCTACTACTCCGAGGAACAAAACTTCCTCTACCCCTCTTTGCAGAAGAAGACCCTGCCTCAAACTGGGGCCTCCTAACCCTAACCTCTTCCTCTGAAGCAGCTGCAATAACTTGAGCTCGCTCTACACTTCGAACTGCTGCCACTAGCTGTGAGAAATCCTGATATCTGGATCCAGCCACTAAGCACATGATCGAGGGCCTCAATCCCTCCTCAAATCGCCGACATCTATCAATCTCATCAGCAATGATGCCCCCAGCATACTGACTCAGTCGAATAAACTCAACCTCATACTCAGTTACGGTCCGATGATCTTGCTTCAAATCTAGAAACTCTCTTTTCTTCCCATCTTTATACTCCCTAGGAGTATACTTCAACTCAAATTCCCTCAGAAAATCAGTGTAAGACAGTGTTGGAGGATCATCCATAGAATGGGGCACTGTCTTCCACCAGTCGTAGGCATCCTTCTGTAGCAAAGATCTTGCATAGTCAAACTTCTCCTCTGAAGTGGCTTGCAACTGCACAAATACCCTCTGAACTCTATCAAGCCACTGTTCTGCTACAGCCGGATCAACTGTACCAAAGAAATCCTCTGCTCCATATTTCCTTAGCTTATCATAGTGCCTTACTGGTACTGAAGGCTGAGGGGGTGGTGGCGGTGGCTGTGGTTGCACAGGTGCTTGTCTCATAGCTTCCATCATAGGCCTAAACCAGGCTGGCGGAACCTCCTCCCCAGCTGGTCTACCCGACACCGAAGCAGGTGCCTCCTCAACACTATCAACCCTAGCTCCCTCAGCAGGAGCAATACTCTCGGCACTACCCTCAATCGACTGACGTGAGTGAGAATCCATCACAACCTAAGTCTGCAAACACAACAGAATACCTCTTATTAAAGATCAGAGACTGCCAATCCCAAACATGTATGTTATTCAAAACCACTTTTTAAAATCAAAATAGTCTTTTTCTTACATTTTACCTAGGTTGAGAATCTCAAACCTAGGCTCTGATACCAAAAATTTTGTAACACCCCTTCCCAACCTACATATGTAAGCTGAGTAGAGGCGCCACACTAACCTAATGTTGCTACCAATTTTACTTAGTCAAATTTTAGTTCCGATTTTTACAAAATTTTTGCCATAGTTTCGCCTAAAAATTGAGTCCCAAGTGTCGACAAAACCGGTTTTTTTATTATTTTCATAAACATTTTACACAAACCAATGCAAACAAAATCATTCTCAGCACTCCCAATAAATCCCCCTTGTAACCTCAACTACAACCTGCAAAAAGGATTTACACTTCTAGTACAACATAAAATAAAGGTTTTGTGACAACCCCCATATTTAAATATTACACAGCGGAAGTTATAAAATATTTACATATTTACAAATTCATATACATCAAAACTCAAGTTTTACAACACATAAAATTTATACATGATTGGCAAGTCTGCTCTGATCTTTAAGCTCCCAAAATGGATTCTTCAAGGTCTACTCTCGCTAGGTCTTGATGAACTCTCGGGTTCAACTCTATCCACTCTACTACCTGCGCGATTAAACACTATCGCGCTAAGCCAACGACTTAGTAAGATAAAACATGCTAACGGTATGCTTTAATGAAATGCAATGCCACATATGTTATTGATAAGATCAACATCATAAATATAAAGTTAACCACACAATTATGCATTTCACAAATCATAGTCATATGAGCATACCACATTTCAACATCTTTTCACATTCAACATTAATCAATCATACTCCATAACCAACATCTCATTTCATTAAACTCATAACATTATTTAGGACATTCATATAACCTTGACACCTATGGGCCCAACAAGTATTTAATACGATATTCAGAGTTCAGAGTTACTGCTTTGGTTCATAGTCACAATAATCACGCCCGTAGGCAATGTATATACATGTATCTCTATCCATGGATAGTGTAACAGACCCAGTCTCTTGGATCATCAACTCAACACATATGAGGAGATCCTCAACCCGGCAAGACTGTTACAAATCATATATCTCATAGTGTAACAGACCCAGTCTCTTGGACCATCAACTCAACACCTATGAGGAGGTCCTCAACCCGGCAAGACTGTTACCTTTCATCATTTCTTAGGCATGCCACCCAAATCCAGAACTCTGAAACTGAATAACATATTAAACAAACAATTCATTTCCATTCTCAATTCTCATCACATTTAGGCAAACATGCCTTCTTTCTTTCAATTACATCATCTTAGCCAATAACAATGGCTTCACATTTCATTTCACAATATAACATCTCATTATTCAAGTATATATATATATATATCTCATCCATGATCACATTATATTTCACATAGCATCATTCATAAATATCAACATTTCATTCCACATTACTCATGAAACACATTACCATTCACAATGCACAACATAACATTGTTCAATCTCAACAATGCAATTAGGGCAAAGAACAATTGATTATAACATTCATTGATTCAAGTGTGTTTAAAGTGTTTAGGTTTAGGTTTAAGGACCAACCTACCTTTGGAGAACCAAAGCAATGCAAGAAGAACAAAGAATTAAAACCCTAACCATAAATAGTACATTCTGGTTTTTAAACTCCATTTTATCCTTATTTTGAAAAATTGTATAAAATAATCTACTTGACTAAAAATTCTAAAATTTTTACAGAATTTAGTTTTTTATCTTAAAATCATCCCTTAAAAATTTCAGATCAAACTGAACACAAAATCTTGTTCAAATAGTTCACCTAACCAGACTGCCCCAATTGCCCTGCATCCTGGCAGCAGTTCTGAACTTTGTGAATTCCATAAATCAAATTCAATCAACGTGGTTCCAAATTATTTTTCTCAAATACTAGACTCACTAAAAAACAACATATCCAAAATTCAATTGGATATGATTTTTCTACATTTTATTAAAAATCTCGAAATATAGCTGTCTCAGTTAAGGTACCTGCTGGAACAGTTCTACTAAAAATAATCTTTCTAAACTCATAACCATTCCAAAATCGAATCAACATATTTTTCAGTCATTCTAGACTCATAGAGGCACAACATATCAGAAATTCACTTCAAGAACATTTTTCTATAATTAATTAAAAATCATACAAGTCACAACCTTTACTAATCCTAAAACAGAAACAATTTCACTAAACACCAATCTTACTCTTCCATCACCAACACCAACCCAAATTCTCATCTATCAAGCAAAATCAATACTTACAATCATACCATAAGCAACTTAATCATACCACTTCAAAAGAATTGAAGAAATTAGAGAAAAGATCTTACCTTAGTTAAAAACTTCTTAAATCAACACTTGGACACTTAATCTTTCTTCAATTTAAGCTTGAAATCATCAAAACCATCACTTGTCTCTTTCTTTCTCTTTGGCTATGGAGGGCCGGCCATCAACAAGAAGAAGAAGAAGAAATGATGAAGAAAACACAAGTCAAACCTTCTTTAAATATCCATCATGTGATTTTATCCAAGCAATTACCAAAGTGCCCTTATTCACATAATTATCTTTTTGTCTTATATGTGCCCAATTAAGTAATTTACCAATCTCAAATAAATATCTTCTCTTGCATTGACCAAGCCTTTTGACCACTTTATATGTCATATATATTAACATATACACAACATATAAATTTGTCTCTAAACCCTATTTCTTCCCAAAATACATATACATATACTTTTCTTTTCTCAATTTAAACCAACAACAACAACAACAAAACTTCTAGGGCATGCATAGGGATATTACACAAGTGATTTTGGGCGTGTTGGATTGCTTTGAGAGAGACACGGCCGTGTCTAGTGCCCGTGTTCACTACTGGATTTTTTGGTGTTGGGAGACACGGCCACTAGCTTGGCCGTGTCCTATGCCCGTGTCTGCTGCTATGATTTGTTGGTTGAGAGACACGGCCACAAGCTTGGCCGTGTCCCTTGCCCGTGTTGCCTACTGTCAATTTAGGTTGAGAGACACGGCCACAAGCTTGGCCGTGTCCCTCAAGTGGCTGCCCGTGTCCCTCAAATGTGTGAGTTAGGATTTTTATACTTTTGTTCTATTTGCATTGTTTTAGTCCTTTTAAGGTAAGTTGGTACTTTAACCTAAACTTAAACACATTTAAACAATGATTGACCTAAACAAATGCATATGGAAGATCTTAAAGCTATGAATGATATAAATTATCCTTTGCCTTAATTGCATTGTTGAGATTGAACAATGTTATGTTATGCATTGTGAATGGTTATGTGTTTCATGAGTAATGTATATTGAAATGCTATATCAAAGCCATTGTGATTGGCTATGATGATGATATGGAAAGAAAGAAGGCATGTTTGCCTAAATGTGATGAGAATTTGAGAATGGAAATGGTATCTATATAATAAATGAATTGTTTGTTTAATATGTTATTCAGTTTCAGAGTTCTGGATTTGGGTGGCATGCCTAAGAAATGATGAAAGGTAACAGTCTTGCCGGGTTGAGGATCTCCTCAAATGTGTTGAGTTGATGGTCCAAGAGACTGGGTTTGTTACACTATAAGAATTGTGAATATGAGATATATGATTTGTAACAGTCTTGCCGGGTTGAGGATCTCCTCATATGTGTTGAGTTGATGGTCCAAGAGACTAGGTCTGTTACACTATCCATGGATAGAGATACATGTATATATATTGCCTACGGGCGTGATTATTGTGATTATGAACCAAAGCAGTAACTCTGAACTCTGAATATCGTATTAAATACTTGTTGGGCCCATAGGTGTCAAGGTTATATGAATGTCCTAAATAATGTTATGAGTTAATGAAATGAGATGTTGTATTTTGAGTATGATTGATAAATGTTGAAATGTGGTATGCTCCTATGACTATGATTTGTGAAATGCATAATTATGTGGTTAACTTTATATTTATGATGTTAATCTTATCAATAACATATGTGGCATTGCATTACATTAAAGCATACCATTAGCATGTTTTATCTTACTAAGCCCTTGTCTTAGCGCGATAGTGTTTAATCGCGCAGGTGATAGAGTTGATAGAGTTGAACCTGAAGGTTCTTCGAGACCGAGTGAGAGTAGACGTTGAAGTGTTGATTTGGAACTTAAAGATCAGAAGAGACTTGCCAATCATGTATATTTCTTTTATATTTTGTAAATTATTGGTTTTAATGTAAATATATGTATAACTATAAACATGGATTTGAAAGAGTTTATACATGTAAATATTTTATAAAATTCCGCTGCGTATTAACTAAATGTAAATATATCTATTTGGTTTTGTATTACAAATTGATTACTTATTTTTCTATAATGTATACAACTGAAAGATTATGGTATTGTTTAAAATGTTTTGGATGTAAAGAAAATCCGTAGCAACCCTATGTTTAGTGCATGTATACTACATTGTGGTGTTTGTAGTGTGCATATATTGAATGTGGGGGTGTTACAACATATATTTACATGACTTTGGAACTTAACACATTTGGTTGTAAATGTGTTAAGTAATCTATTATATTGTTGATACAATTGATTAATGCTATGAATTGCATAATGTGAAAGATATAATGATCATTCAAAATGTATGTACAATGCAATTGGTTGTGTATACCCTAATGATGAGATGTGAAGCTATTGATGTTGGCTATAATGATGCAAATGAAATAATTGGGGCATGTTTGCCTAGATGATTATGAGAACATGAGAATGGAATTGATAATGAAAGAATTGTGTGCCTAGTATGTTAGTCAATTTTTAGAGTTTTGTTGTTAGTGGCATGCCTAAAAGTAACAAACCCTTGAAGCTGGGTTGGGCTTGGTCCTTGAAGCCAAGTTGGGTTGAAGTTTAGCATGCTCAACTCCCCTTGAAGCTTGGTTGGGCCTAGTCCTTGAAGCCTAGTTGGGATGTTACAAACCCTTGAAGCTGGGTTGGGTTTGGTTCTTGAAGACAAGTTGGGTTCATGCTTAGCATGCTTCGCTTGTAACAACCCTTCCTGACTTATGAATAAGCCGAGGAGGAATGCTACATCGAGATACGAGCTCTGGTTATGTCAGCTTAGTTAATGTTCCTTATAAAAATTTTCCAAAAATTTTGACGGAGTCTCCCTTAAAATTCTAAGTCCCAAGTGTCGACAAAACTGATTTTTCTTATTTTTGAAAAACATTTTGTTTCACAATTCAATACAAGCACACTCCCAGTAATCCACCCTTATAACCTCAACTACAAATCCTGCAAGAAGAATTCACACTTCTATATTCACAACCCAACTCAATTTAAAACCACACAGTTATTATAAATTACTAGATTTACATGCTACATCAAGTTATCTCTTTGTATTGTTCAAATAAGTACATGCCAGTTTCTAATACCTAAATACAAAATGAAGAGCACCACCTAAGTTTGTTGATGACCGGCAGATCGCAGGACTCCTCTGCTCGCTACTGGCTCCTTGCTAATAATCTACGAGTTTAGAAGAAACTAAACTCGCTAAGCATTGCTTAGTGGGTACTTTAACTAATTATGGAAAATAAATAATAAAAGTGTAAACAACATGTAATATAACTTCATTATAATTACGAGTTAATCTGCTCCACTAGGTAATTATGAATACACCAATCTCGGAATGAGGCCTGGTATAGAGTTACGCGTGATCTTGACCTCACACGACTAATTGCCATGGTCTTGGTCTCACACGATATGGAATATACAAGATAACTGCGTGGTCTTGGTCTCACACGACTAGTTGCCATGGTCTTGACCTCACACGATATAACCCCCATTCCAGATCAGTTTTACCCATTTACCGAGTAGAACATATATAACATTTCATAAGTACCCATTCCAAATTCAACTCAACATATTTTTCAGTCATTCTAGACTCATTGAGACACAACATATCAAAATTTCAACTCAAGATAATATTGCTATATTAAAAATCATACAAGTCACAACATTTACTAATTGTAAAACAGAAATATTTCAAAAGGAGTTCAATGGTTAAAGTACCAAACCTTGCTTTTCCTTGCTCTTCTTATCTATTTCACTTCCTTTCCTTTCTAATCTCCTTGATTTCCTATGAATTTAACATCACATGTACAAAGGTAAGAACCCTAGGTATAGACTATCTTATGATTTTTCTAATGGTTGCTAGCTTATTTTCACCATTAAACACCATTATTTCCTTCATCAAATCCTTCAATTAATTATTTCTTGAATTTTCTCCAAATCTAACTACATGAACCCTAATTTCAATCTCTTAAATTAACCATTAATCCATGAAATTAAAACTAGAGATAGGTTTCTCTTACCTTATAATCTTGTTTGCCACCAAACTCTTTAAACCAAAAGCCTTAAACTTAGGAAAAATCACCTCCTTCTTCCTTCTCTTATGGTTTGGACGAATTGACCATGTAAGAGAGGGCTTTTATACTTTCTTTCCTTAGCTTATTTTGATCCAAATGGCAGCCATAAGTGGTGAATAGATGTTGACTTCCAATTGGTACACCTTATAGCAAAAATGGCCACTTTTAATTGGTCCATTTGCCTTCTTCCAATTGGTACACCTTATAGCAAAAATGGCCACTTTTAATTGGTCCATTTGCCTTCTTCCAATTGGTACACCTTATAGTAAAAATGGTGACTTTTAATTGGTCGATTTACCTTCTTCCAATTAGTACACCTTATAGCAAAAATGGCCACTTTTAATTGGTCCATTTGCCTTCTTCCAATTGGTACACCTTATAGCAAAATGGCCACTTTTAATTGGTCCACTTGCCTTCTTCTTTTATCTATTTATTTAGCAAGCCATTAAGCTTTCTTTTATTCATATTTTGACCCCCTCAACTTTCTTGTGTTGTAATTTTATAGTCTAGGGTGTGAAAATATCAAAATACCCTCCAGCGATTAATTGATTGTAACTTTTAAACCGTGCGTTTTCGAGAAAAATTGAAATCCATGGTTATGACCCGATTAATCTCGAGAATATTCTTCTGGGGTCAGATATGGGCACTATTAATAACTTTCGACTCTTAATTTTTAAGTTTACATATTTGCCCCTAACTTTTGAGAAATTCTCACTTAGGTCCTTTTGATATCCCTTCCTGACCTTGCTGTCTTTCTTTATTAATATCTTTTTATTCACAACTCCAAATTAAGTAATTATTATTCCCACTGAAACTAGACATTCGGGGCTATATTGTGTCAACATTTTAGGTTGATCTGAGCTATATCTGATTTTTAACGGTCCTTTGAATCAAGCCTACTATGCTGTCCTGAGGCAGCTTGCACATTGTCTACTAAATCCATCATATCTTATTCTGTACAACTCTAAATTGAGTAATTTCAAGTTATACATCTAGATAAGACACAAATAAACAATTAAGTCGTCTTTGAGACTCTCTAATTCTGTCATTAGCCTGGATGAAGTTCGAGTTCAAGTTATAGGTCATGTTCTAAACTCCTTTGTTCTAAGCCTAAATCATATCCTCTATGTCTGTTTCTTACCAATCTGGAATTCGGGATGTTACAATTCTATCCCCCTTAATTTAAGCTTCGCCTTGAAGCTTACTCATTCTATATACTTGATGTTCTTTAACTACTGTCTATTGCTTTTGCCACTAATCTAGAGACATCCTACATTAACATAATTAGCTATCTGCTTAGTTCATCAACATATAACTCGATTATCAATTCCTATCTGGCATGTACATCTACCTATTCATCATATAACTTTCTCCTTACTTTATCTTACATGGCACACATAGTTATTTGCTTACTACCTATCTCCCAGAATCGACTAAACCAATGCTCTGATACCACAAATTGTAACACCCCTTCCCGACTTATGAAAAAGCCGAGGAGGAATGCTACATCGAGATACGAGCTCTGGTTATGTCAGCTTACTTAATGTTCATTATAAAAATTTTCCAAAAATTTTGATGGGAGGTCCCAAGTGTCGACAGAACTGATTTTTCTTATTTTTGAAAAACATTTTGTTTCACAATTCAATACAAGCACACTCCCAATAATCCACCCTTATAACCTCAACTACAAATCTTGCAAGAAGAATTCACACTTCTATATTCACAACCCAACTCAATTTAAAACCATACAATTATTATACATTACTAGATTTACATGCTACATCAAGCTATCTCTTTGTATTGTTCAAATAAGTACATGCCAGTTTCTAATACCAAATTACAAAATGAAGAGCACCACTTAAGTTTGTTGATGACCGGCAGATCGCAGGACTCCTCTGCTCGCTACTGGCTCCTTCATAATAATCTACGAGTTTAGAAGAAACTAAACTCTCTAAACATTGCTTAGTGGGTACTTTAACTAATTACGGAAAATAAATAATAAAAGTGTAAACAACATGTAATATAACTTCATTATAATTACGAATTAATCTGCTCCACTAGGTAATTATGAATACACCAATCTCGGAATGAGGCCTCGTACAGAGTTACGCTTGGTCTTGACCTCACCGACTAATTGCCATGGTCTTGGTCTCACACGATATGGAATATACAAGATAACTGCATGGTCTTGGTCTCACACGACTAGTTGCCATGGTCTTGACCTCACACGATATAACCCCCATTCCAGACCGGTTTTACACATTTACCGAGTAGAACATATATAACATTTCATAAATACCCATTCCAAATTCAACTCAACATATTTTTCAGTCATTCTAGACTCATTGAGACACAACATATCAAATTTCAACTCAAGATAATATTGCTATATTAAAAATCATACAAGTCACAGCATTTACTAATTGTAAAGCAGAAAAATTTCAAAAGGAGTTCAATGGTTAAAGTACCAAACCTTGCTTTTCCTTGCTCTTCTTATCTATTTCACTTCCTTTCCTTTCTAATATCCTTGATTTCCTATGAATTTAACATCACATGTACAAAGGTAAGAACCCTAGGTATAGACTATCTTATGATTTTTCTAATGGTTGCTAGCTTATTTTCACCATTAAACACCATTATTGTAATATCCCGAGATATACCTTAAAAGTTTTGGAGGAGTTGTTGTATTTGGATTTAATATATATGTGATGTATATGTATATGTCTAATTGTAATATCCCTAAGTGTGCCTAGAAGTTATGATAATATTGTTATTTTTGAATTGAAGTTGTAAGTGATAAGTGGTAATTGTGTATGGTTTATTTGAATGATAAAAGAAGTTAAGAGATAATGTATATGTGTAATTGGAAAGAAAAGCAATGTGTAGAGAGAAGTGTATATGTAGTGTATATGGTGATATATATGACATATAAGTTGGTCAAAGGGCTTGGTCAAGGGAAGAAGATATTTATATTGTTAAGTGTGAAATTACCAAAATGGGCAAGAGTTTGTAAAGGGAATTAAAATGTGCATGAGGGTAAGATAGTAAATTACTTTTGGAGGAGTATTTAATGAGTGTTGACTTTAGGGTTTCTTCATCATTTCTTCTTCTTCTTCCTTGTGTGGCCGGCTCACCTAAAGCAAAGGAAGACAAGAGAGCTAAGTGAGGGTTTGATGTTCTAAGCTTCAAAGTTGAGAGAGATTTCAAGTAAACAAGTTGGAATTTCAAGAATTTCATGATTTTGGGTAAGTTTGCTCTTGTTTACTCTTGTTATTTTTGAAGTTATGCTTGAGTTGAGTTGTGATTTGATGATGGTATGATTAAGTTGCTTATGGTGTGATTTTAAGTATTGATTTTGCTTGATAGATGAGAAGTTGGGTTGGTGTTGGTGATGGAAGAGTAAGAGTTGTGTTTAGTGAAATTGTTTCTGTTTTACAATTAGTAAAGGCTGTGATTTGTATGATTTTTAATTAATTATAGAAAAATGTTCTTGAAGTGAATTTTTGATATGTTGTGCCTCTATGAGTCTAGAATGACTGAAAAATATGTTGATTGGATTTTGGATAGGTTATGAGTTTAGAAAGATTATTTTTATTAGACCTGTTCCAGCAGGTACCTTAACTGAGACAGCTCTATTTCGGGATTTTTAATAAAATGTAGAAAAATCATATTCAATTGAATTTTGGATATGTTGTTGCTTAGTGAGTCTAGTATTTGAGAAAAATAATTTGGAACCACGTTGATTGAATTTGATTTATGGAATTCACAAAGTTCAGAACTGCTGCCAGGATGCAGGGCAATTGGGGCAGTCTGGTTAGGTGAACTATTTGACCAAGATTTTGCGTTCAGTTTGATCTGAAATTTTAAAGGAATGCTTTTAAGATACAAAACTAAATTCTGTAAAAAGTTTAGAATTTTTAGTCAAGTAGATTATTTTATACAATTTTTGAAAATAAGGATAAAATGGAGTCTAAAACCAGAATGTACTATTCATATGGTCATTTTGCTAATATTCCTTTTGGATTAGGTTTTGGAAGGAAGTGAATTGCCCTAAGTTGAGAAGTAAAGAACTCTTGAGAGAAGAAGAGTTTAGATTTGTGTGAAGTGCTATTGAGGTAAGTACAAAACCCTATTTGATTTCATATATTTATATGACTTTGAACCTTAAACCATTTGATTATAAATGTGTTAAGAAATCTATTATATCATTGATACCTATGAGTATATCAATAAGAGTATATGAAATGTGAGAGCATTCAATAATGTATATACTATGAAAGATGAAAGATGTGATGATATGATTGTATGATATGATGATATAATAATGTAATTGATTGTGTATACTTAAATGATGAATGATTATATATGTAATAATAATGAGACATGAAATAGAGATTGAGATATAATGATGTATGAAGCTATCGTGATTGGCTATGATGATGTAAATGATGATTGAGGCATGTTTGCCTAATTGATGCCATTGTGATTGGCTATGATGAGGTAAATGATGAATTGTTCCAATGTGATTTGAGATATGGTGCAAATCTATTGTGTAATGTGAAATGAATTGAGAAAGTAGAGATAAATGGACGAACTTATCTGCCTCCTGCGGAACCATGCGGACCCCTGTGGATTGGGCAACCAAACTTGGACTACCGACCTGGTTGGGGGAAAGTTAGATTCATTCAGTGTTATACGTACCTATCTGCCTCCTGCGGAACCATGCGGACCCAGTGAATTGGGCAACCGAACTTGGACTACCGACCTGGTTGGGAGAAGGTTCGTTAATGATAGTTTTATACATGCCTATCTGCCTCCTGCGGACCCCTGGGATTGGCAGTGGCCTGAGGCCCAGTGGACAACCGACCTGGTTGGGGAAAGGTTTGTATTTGCAGCTATGGTTGTTGGAAATAATGATGAACTTTGAATAACATATTAGTGTGTTTTGGGCCTGAGTATGTCTTTGTTGTTAATATGATATACAAATGTTGAAATAAATAAATATTGAGATCAATGATTGGTGAATTGTGAATATAACAATGTTATGTAGTCTGATATGTAATGTGTATATTGTTTGTGGGTATTAGTGATGGATTGTGGTTGATGATAATGGTTGCCTTTATTGGGAATATGATTTATGATTGGTAAACTATGATTTGTCGTAATGTTATAAGCATATATATATAGTTTATGAGGTTGGTAGAAATTTATGTGGAATGCATTGGAAAAAGGGAAAACAGGTTAAGAGAATGATAAAACATGATGCTAAAAATATGAGGTATGTTTATTTTGCAATGTATATTTTGTTTTTAATATTTATTTGTATTACTAAGCTTTTGGGCTTAGCGTGGTTATATTAATCGCGCAGGTAAAAGGTGATGGATTTGGAGTTAAACCATTATGTCTTGAAAAGGGCAAGTGTAGCTCGAGACCAACTAGAAGATGGTGCATGCATGTATAAGTTAATATATATATTGCATTTTTTTTTATAAGAATGTATTCATATGTATCAATAAATCTTTGGAAGAGACAATGTAACTATTATATATATTATCAAAAGGATAGTGATCTTGTAAATCATTTTATATAATAAAATGTACTATTGTTTTAGAAGTTAAGTAAAGATTTTTAATTGTAATAACTAGTGGCATCCTTATACTCTATATACTTACTTTATGTATACAAAGTATATGTATGGTACTTATATAGAGTATCGGGGTGTTACAAATATTTTGGTATCAGAGCTTAGGTTCGAGATTCTCGGCCTAAGTAAATTTAAAAGAAAAGTTTTAAAAAGAAAAATGATGATAAACGAAAATGAAAAGAATGAAAATTTTGATACATGCATATGCATTAACATCTAGGTTGGTCTCGAAGGTGGTATTATATGAATTAAAATGTATTTAGATTATATGAGATGGAAAAATGTATGTAAGTTTAATTGATAAATTAAAGAATGGAAGTTTACTTGAGGAAAGAAAATTGTGAAATGTTGACAATTGAAATGTGATTATAATATAAAGAAATGATTGGAAGAATAAAGTTGAGAATGAGTTAAAAACAAAATCAAGATTAATGTATGTAATCTTTCCTCTACAATTTGAATCTCTTTCTAATAAACCTTATGTTTGGATTACTAGAAAGAGGAAACATTGTTGGATGGGTAATATGAATAGATATGTTGTTAAGTGAAGAAAGTATGGTGAGATATTAAGTGAGTTGGTGGGTATAGACAAAGTCTGACCATTTAAGGTTTGAATATGTAAAGTTAAAGTTGTTAAAAGAAAAAGAGATGAGATTGGTTAAATAAGAAGATATAATGGTGTTGGTTACATTGTTGTTTAGAATGCAAACATTGTAATTTTAATGTTAGAAATGTGATATGCTTGAGTGTTGTTAAAGCTCATATTAATGGTGGTAAGATGTGATAATGGGATTTTTGAAATGAGCTTTAATATTTGTGGAAAGGATATACTTTGATGTTGTTTTGTGGTATGTATATATAAGATGATTTTTTAAAAGTTGATATTAAGAAAACAAGATGAGTTCATGGAAGTTTAAATATAGTAGTAAGATGAGAGTTTTTAATGTTAATGGAGTTTGGATAAAGACTATGTAAACATCGATAGTTTAATGTAAATAAAACTTATGAGTTATGTGGAATGAATGTTATTGAATATAAAATTATTATGAATTGGGTAATGTGATTGATAATATGAGAATGATTACGCTTGCATTAACAGACTTGTGCAAAGCTAAGTCATGTAATAAGATTGATAGTGAGAATTGGATTAAGCAATGTTGGTTCAAGAAATTGAGGTTTGTAAGAACTAAACTTGGAAAGTGTAAAGAGGTTATTGGGCTCAATGTGTATATGATTGGATGTAATATACATATGTATAAATATGTGAGTGATATATATATATATGTTGAAGGGTAAGCAAATGGATGTAAAGATGGTATACTAAATGTATTTAAAAACAAATGTGAAAGATGTGTCACCTTAGTAATGTGACTAAGATTTTATGAAATATGATTATAGTTAGAATGTATATATGTGTGGAATAGATAAATAACTTAAGCCATGTCAAAAAGGGATAAGAATGATGTTGTACAATGAGAAGAAATAAATGTAAAATACTTGAGTCGTTTTGGAAAGCAGTCCCGGATTGGATGCCACGACCGTGGCTCTTGAAGGCCACGACCGTGGGGACTTAAATGTTGATATAACTTGTAATTTGTGATCTAAAGGCTTAAAAATGAGACTAATATATGAATGTATTATATGTTGTGATGTGCATAAGGTGAGTTTGTTGAAGCATCAATGTCATTGAGTAATGAATTGCATAGGAAATGAGAAATGTAATGAAATGATTATAACACTTGAGCAATTACATAAAATGAATATGGTTTGAGAAGCTATGAAGAGTAAGTACAAACTACATTATTGCATATATTCATATAATGTTGAGATTGAATATACATTAAATGATATCGATGATGCATAAGAATAAGGTTATGTTGTGTGTAATGTGAATATTGACGATATACATGAATACTTTTATGATAAATTGATTGATGTGATTTGAGACATGATAATAATATAAATAACATGAATGAAGCATATTTGCTTATACGATGATGAAATGAGAATTTATTTGGGAAATATTGGACAGTAATATGGTTATAGGTTCAAAGTATGTGTATGAGGAAATGTTTTATGTATACATGTATAGTAGGAGATTGTAATGGAAAAAGAAAATATAATGTATGAAATTTCGAGAAGAGATAAATTGGAAATAGAGTAATGAACGAACTTGTGTAAAAATTGTATATGATCAAATGTTGTGCATAGGAGATGTTAAAGATAATATATTTGAATATGAATTAGGCTATTAATGATCAAGTAATCAAGAACAAATTGTTTTGAAGTGAAGTTGGAATGTGCTAAATCTTGATGTAGTCAAAGTTTGGAGAATGGATATATATAATCCTTATGATCCAACTTAGTAGTGTAATTGAAAAGATTTGATTATAGCACAATTATGGTAAAACAATAATTATGTTTCTAGTAACATGGTTGAAAGTTATGATTGGTAAATGTGTATCTTATAACTTTTGTGTTAACAATTTGGTTATAATTTTGAAAAGTAAAAAAGAAAGAAAAGATAATTGTGATAATATTTTGAGTTATGATTAATGTAATAAAAAGACAATTATTGTAATTATAGTAATGTTATAAAAAGGTGAAGAGATGGTAAATGGGAGAAAGTGTAACTTGTGATTGAAAGTTATATTGAATATGTTTGTGGTATGAAGTGAATAAGTGGATGATTTTAAAGTTTAAATGAGTGAATTATGAGTAATACATATGGTACGAGATAATCATGTGAATTTGGTGGAAATTGTACTAAGATAATAGAAGATAAATTATGTGTATATTGAAAGATAATTGGAAATGATTTGTTATTAATGATCATAGTTTCAAAAAGTTGAATATGGAGTTAAAGGAATTAGAAGGTGGAAATAAGTTGGATCTAATGGAATTAAGTTATATATATTGTGAAATCCAATTGTAAATTTAAATAAGTTAATTGTTGGTTTGAATCAAACCAGATTGAATGTGGTATATTGTGACAAATTGATCGAATGATCTAGATTTCACTAAGATGGTGAATCAATACTGAGATTTAAAACGTCCAGTTGCATTGGGAGTATATAATTTAATGATAATGTATATGATGTAATATCTTGATAGATAAATGGACATGAATGAATTGAATTATATCAATTGTAAATAGTGATTAAAGGGGAAAAGTTGATTATTTGTAAGTTAAGTTCAAAAGTATTGTGTTAACATTTATGTTAAGTGAGAAGTAAGATAAAGAGGAATTAAGTGTATGATAAATAAGAATATTATTATCGATTAAGGTTTGATCAAATGTCTATATTGAGAATAATTGTAATGACGGGATGATCAATATTAAGATATAAATCAATGATTTTTTTTAGTGTAAGTTAAGAGAATAGTTATAAAGAGATGAAGTGGTAAAGTATTTGAATGTAATAATGGGACGAAGATGATTGGATTCTTGTATATAGATAAGGTATTTGGGATTGTAATGAGTTATTTTTAATATTGGATAAAAATGTAATAAGATATATATATTATGACAAGTTATGGAATTGAAAAGGATGATTGATTCTAGTAGGAAGAATACACATTATGTGAGTTGATGAAACCAGCATATAAGAATACTATTCATCTTATATGAAGATTTAAGATGGCGTATTGTTAAGAATGGAGTGTTATTGAACTGGATAATTTCGAGGACGAAATTATTTAAGGGGGAGAGAATTGTAATATCCCGAGATATACCTTAAAAGTTTTGGAGGAGTTGTTGTATTTGGATTTAATATATATGTGATGTATATGTATATGTCTAATTGTAATATCCCTAAGTGTGCCTAGAAGTTATGATAATATTGTTATTTTTGAATTGAAGGTGTAAGTGATAAGTGGTAATTGTGTATGGTTTATTTGAATGATAAAAGAAGTTAAGAGATAATGTATATGTGTAATTGGAAAGAAAAGCAATGTGTAGAGAGAAGTGTATATGTAGTGTATATGGTGATATATATGACATATAAGTTGGTCAAAGGGCTTGGTCAAGGGAAGAAGATATTTATATTGTTAAGTGTGAAATTACCAAAATGGGCAAGAGTTTGTAAAGGGAATTAAAATGTGCATGAGGGTAAGATAGTAAATTACTTTTGGAGGAGTATTTAATGAGTGTTGACTTTAGGGTTTCTTCATCATTTCTTCTTCTTCTTCCTTGTGTGGCCGGCTCACCTAAAGCAAAGGAAGACAAGAGAGCTAAGTGAGGGTTTGATGTTCTAAGCTTCAAAGTTGAGAGAGATTTCAAGTAAACAAGTTGGAATTTCAAGAATTTCATGATTTTGGGTAAGTTTGCTCTTGTTTACTCTTGTTATTTTTGAAGTTATGCTTGAGTTGAGTTGTGATTTGATGATGGTATGATTAAGTTGCTTATGGTGTGATTTTAAGTATTGATTTTGCTTGATAGATGAGAAGTTGGGTTGGTGTTGGTGATGGAAGAGTAAGAGTTGTGTTTAGTGAAATTGTTTCTGTTTTACAATTAGTAAAGGCTGTGTTTTGTATGATTTTTAATTAATTATAGAAAAATGTTCTTGAAGTGAATTTTTGATATGTTGTGCCTCTATGAGTCTAGAATGACTGAAAAATATGTTGATTGGATTTTGGATAGGTTATGAGTTTAGAAAGATTATTTTTATTAGACCTGTTCCAGCAGGTACCTTAACTGAGACAGCTCTATTTCGGGATTTTTAATAAAATGTAGAAAAATCATATTCAATTGAATTTTGGATATGTTGTTTCTTAGTGAGTCTAGTATTTGAGAAAAATAATTTGGAACCACGTTGATTGAATTTGATTTATGGAATTCACAAAGTTCAGAACTGCTGCCAGGATGCAGGGCAATTGGGGCAGTCTGGTTAGGTGAACTATTTGACCAAGATTTTGCGTTCAGTTTGATCTGAAATTTTAAAGGAATGCTTTTAAGATACAAAACTAAATTCTGTAAAAATTTTAGAATTTTTAGTCAAGTAGATTATTTTATACAATTTTTGAAAATAAGGATAAAATGGAGTCTAAAACCAGAATGTACTATTCATATGGTCATTTTGCTAATATTCCTTTTGGATTAGGTTTTGGAAGGAAGTGAATTGCCCTAAGTTGAGAAGTAAAGAACTCTTGAGAGAAGAAGAGTTTAGATTTGTGTGAAGTGCTATTGAGGTAAGTACAAAACCCTATTTGATTTCATATATTTATATGACTTTGAACCTTAAACCATTTGATTATAAATGTGTTAAGAAATCTATTATATCATTGATACCTATGAGTATATCAATAAGAGTATATGAAATGTGAGAGCATTCAATAATGTATATACTATGAAAGATGAAAGATGTGATGATATGATTGTATGATATGATGATATAATAATGTAATTGATTGTGTATACTTAAATGATGAATGATTATATATGTAATAATAATGAGACATGAAATAGAGATTGAGATATAATGATGTATGAAGCTATCGTGATTGGCTATGATGATGTAAATGATGATTGAGGCATGTTTGCCTAATTGATGCCATTGTGATTGGCTATGATGAGGTAAATGATGAATTGTTCCAATGTGATTTGAGATATGGTGCAAATCTATTGTGTAATGTGAAATGAATTGAGAAAGTAGAGATAAATGGACGAACTTATCTGCCTCCTGCGGAACCATGCGGACCCCTGTGGATTGGGCAACCGAACTTGGACTACCGACCTGGTTGGGGGAAAGTTCGATTCATTCAGTGTTATACGTACCTATCTGCCTCCTGCGGAACCATGCGGACCCAGTGAATTGGGCAACCGAACTTGGACTACCGACCTGGTTGGGAGAAGGTTCGTTAATGATAGTTTTATACATGCCTATCTGCCTCCTGCGGACCCCTGGGATTGGCAGTGGCCTGAGGCCCAGTGGACAACCGACCTGGTTGGGGAAAGGTTTGTATTTGCAGCTATGGTTGTTGGAAATAATGATGAACTTTGAATAACATATTAGTGTGTTTTGGGCCCGAGTATGTCTTTGTTGTTAATATGATATACAAATGTTGAAATAAATAAATATTGAGATCAATGATTGGTGAATTGTGAATATAACAATGTTATGTAGTCTAATATGTAATGTGTATATTGTTTGTGAGTATTAGTGATGGATTGTGGTTGATGATAATGGTTGCCTTTATTGGGAATATGATTTATGATTGGTAAACTATGATTTGTCGTAATGTTATAAGCATATATATATAGTTTATGAGGTTGGTAGAAATTTATGTGGAATGCATTGGAAAAAGGGAAAACAAGTTAAGAGAATGATAAAACATGATGCTAAAAATATGAGGTATGTTTATTTTGCAATGTATATTTTGTTTTTAATATTTATTTGTATTACTAAGCTTTTGGGCTTAGCGTGGTTATATTAATCGCGCAGGTAAAAGGTGATGGATTTGGAGTTAAACCATTATGTCTTGAAAAGGGCAAGTGTAGCTCGAGACCAACTAGAAGATGGTGCATGCATGTATAAGTTAATATATATATTGCATTTTTTTTATAAGAATGTATTCATATGTATCAATAAATCTTTGGAAGAGACAATGTAACTATTATATATATATGTGTTATTATCAAAAGGATAGTGATCTTGTAAATCATTTTATATAATAAAATGTACTATTGTTTTAGAAGTTAAGTAAAGATTTTTAATTGTAATAACTAGTGGCATCCTTATACTCTATATACTTACTTTACGTATACAAAGTATATGTATGGTACTTATATAGAGTATCGGGGTGTTACAATTATTTCCTTCATCAAATCCTTCAATTAATTATTTCTTGAATTTTCTCTAAATCTAGCTACATGAACCCTAATTTCAATCTCTTAAATTAACCATTAATCCATGAAATTAAAACTAGAGATAGGTTTCTCTTACCTTATAATCTTGTTTGTCACCAAACTCTTTAAACCAAAAGCCTTAAACTTTGGAAAAATCAACCTCCTTCTTCCTTCTCTTATGGTTTGGACGAATTCACCACACAAGAGAGGGCTTTTATACTTTCTTTCCTTAGCTTATTTTGATCCAAATGGCAGCCATAAGTGGTGAATAGATGTTGACTTCCAATTGGTACACCTTATAGCAAAAATGGCCACTTTTAATTGGTCCATTTGCCTTCTTCCAATTGGTACACCTTATAGCAAAAATGGCCACTTTTAATTGGTCCATTTGCCTTCTTCCAATTAGTACACCTTATAGCAAAAATGGCCACTTTTAATTGGTCCATTTGTCTTCTTCCAATTGGTACACCTTATAGCAAAATGGCCACTTTTAATTGGTCCACTTGCCTTTTTCTTTTATCTATCTATTTAGCAAGCCATTAAGCTTTCTTTTATTCATATTTTGACCCCCTCAACATTCTTGTGTTGTAATTTTATAGTCTAGGGTGTGAAAATATCAAAATACCCTCCAGCGATTAATCGATTGTAACTTTTAAACCGTGCATTTTTGGGAAAAATTGAAATCCATGGTTATGACCCGATTAATCTTGAGAATATTCTTCCGGGGTCGGATATGGGCACTATTAATAACTTCCGACTCTTAATTTTTAAGTTTACATAGTTGCCCCTAACTTTTGAGAAATTCTCACTTAGGTCCTTTTGATATCCCTTCCTGACCTTGCTGTCTTTCTTTATTAATATCTTTTTACTCACAAATCCAAATTAAGTGATTGTTATTCCCACTGAAACTAGACATCGGAGGCTATGTTTTTTCAAAATTTTAGGTTGAGCCGAGCTATATCTGATTTTTGACAGTCCTTTGAAATCAAGCCTACTATGCTGTCCTGAGGCAGCTTGCACATTGTCTACTAAATCCATCATATCTTATTCTGTACAACTCCAAATTGAGTAATTTCATGTTATACATCTAGATAAGACACAAATAAACAATTAAGTCTTAGACTCTCTAATTCTGTCATTAAATTGGATGAAATTCGAGTTCAAGTTATAGGTCATGTTCTAAACTCCTTTGTTCTAAGCCTAAATCATATCCTCTATGTCTGTTTCTTACCAATCTGGAATTCGGGATGTTACATCGCTCCCCTTGAAGCTTGGTTAGGCCTAATCCTTTTAGCCTAGTTGGGATGATAAATGTGATAATTGAACCAAAACATTAACTCTGAAAGTTGAATGGCATATTAGTTTCTTTTGGGCCCATGCTTGTCTTTGTTTAAATATGAATCATGAATGGTGAAACAAATGAATAATAAAATTTAATGTAACATTTTGAAATATGAGATTCTTATTTATTGTCTATAATATTTGAATGTATGACATTGGCATTACATTAAAGCATATTGTAATTGTGGTTTGTACCACTAAGCCGTTGGCTTAGCGCAATTGTGGTTCATCGAGCAGGTGACAGGGTAGATCCTGTTGAACCAGAGAGTTCAGCCAGACCGAGTCGAGTCTAGGCTTGTGAAGTGTTGATAGTGGATTTCAAGATCAGAGACAAACTGCCAAACATGTATAAACTCTATATATTTTGTAAATATTGATTTTTATGTATATATATGTAAATACCGCTACATTTTCCGCTGCCTATAAAATAAATGTTTTATCTATTATGTTTTATAATATAACTTAAATGTTTTAAGCTTTCTCATATTATTGCTTTTGCAGAAAGATTGGCTTGTTTAATATAAACCGTAACACTCCTGTATCCAATATACGTATATTACAAATGAGGTTGTATGTAGTATGCGTATATGGGGTATAGGGGTGTTACATAATTGGATTTGGATACTCGATCCTAACTGGATTTGGATACTCGATCCTGAACTGGATTTGGATACTCGATCCTAAACTAGATTTGGATACTCTATCCTAACTGGATTTGGATACTCTATCCTAACTGGAATTGGATACTCAATCCTTAACTAGATTTGGATACTCAATCCTAACTAGATTTGGATACTTGATCATAAACTGGATTTGGATACTCAATGCTAACCGAATTACATTTGAATTACATTTTTCTTTATCTCAAACTTATTTGCAGCAACTTTTGGCCTCTGTATGCTTTAATTAGCCCCATTAAGAGTGGGCTTATCAAATTCTTGTATTGTCCTTGGCTCATTTCCTGCCATCACTTCAGGTTCTTCTTTTGAGCTTGAATTTTCCAAGTTTGGTTCCGTTTCTGCCAGAACTGCTTCCCTTTCTTCCTTTTGCTTTCTCCTCAATGTTCTCTCTAGCTCTGGATCTAATTCAAGTAATTAGGAAGAGCTAGCTTGGGTCATAAATGGGAAGAAGTATCTAAAGTGACAATCAACAAGCAAGAACCAATGTTAAAACAAATAAAACACTAAATCAACAATCTTGATTATATTACTAATTTTGAAAACCGTTGTCCCCGGCAATGGGCCCAAAAACTTGATGTAAAATCTATGCTATCATAGTGTTACCGTAAGTGCACGGGTCACGCAAGTAATAAAATAGTGAGTAAGATATTATTCCACTGGGGATAAGGTTAAGTACTAGTGCAAATCTCAACTGTTGTTTAGCAAATCAATAGTTTTTGTGATGATTAAAATAAAGGTGAATTACTTAATAAATTAAAGTAAAGAAAAATTTATTATTGTTCAAAAAGAGTTGATGATGAAAATACTATCTAGATATTGAATCCCCTTAGCCATAAAAATATTTATGAATATCAATTCAATTAAATCAAATAATAGATTTGAATTGGCATTCCTCTAAATTAGATCAAAACCTCTCTCGGGTGAATTAATCCCTAATCACTAAGTAGAATGCTAGGAATCTCTTCTCAAGCATAATTAAATAGATTTTGCAATAAGAACAAGGAAATTGGAACCAAATGGTCTTGTAAGTATATCTCTAGCACTCCAATCAACCCTCAATCCTAATGAAAATTATGTTCATATCAAGCTTTCTCAAGTTAATAATATGAAAATTGCAACCAATCAATAAGCATGCTATTATCAATTGAAAATAAGAAATTAAGAATCAAAAGGATAAAACAACTTAATCAAATGATTTAATTTAATAAGAACTATTCAATTCATACAATAAGGCTAGGGTTCATCAATATCTAGATAGAAATACTTTGGCTCATGTTCATAACCAGAAAATTAAAATAAAAGAAATAGGTAAAAGAATTTAAACAATGCATAATGAATGCTTTGTATTTCTTCACTTCAATCTATAGACCCTTAATTTTGACCCCAATTTGATACGGTCCTAATTAAAGGATGCCAAAATAAATTTTATCCGACTTTAAAATATTTAAACCTAGTTTATAATTTTTAAAGAAGTTGGTTCAGATTAAAGAGGCATAAATTAAATTATAAAACCATAAAATCAAGTTGAATTGGCCCAAATTAAAATTTTTCGGTCCATAAGTTAAAAAAGGCAAGAATAATTCGAGTCAGGGGGGCCGAGAAGCATGAGCAATTGCTCATGTTGACCTGGAGGGACTAGGTCAACATGAGCATGCCTCATGTCGATCTGGGTTGATAAAGTTCTTTAATTAACCAAATTAGTGTTTGAGAAGTGAAAGCATGAAACTAGGGTTTGGACACTTTAAAACATTAAGTTTATGATTATTAGCTACTTACTGTGTTGAATTTTAAGTTTTATAAGGTTTTAAGATTTAAAAGATTAGGGTTTAGAAAAATTAGGGTTTAAGGTTTTAAGGGAGTTAGGGTTTACTGTTTTGGGTTTTGGAGTTGAATTAGGGTTTTATAATTTTAAAATTAGGGTTTCGGAGAATGCATTAGGTTTTTAGGATTTGAAAATCAATTTGATAATTTTATGAAACTTTATGAAAATAAAAAAAAATGTTTTAAGGTTTATAGAAATAGAAAAAAATATTTTTTAGGGTTTCTGGAAAGAAACAGACTCAAATTTAGGATTTTGAAAATTTGGAAAGGAAATTAGGGTTTTGAGATTTTGAAGAAACAAAAATAAAATTTTAAGCTTTTTGGAAAACAAAGCAATGAATTAAGGTTTTTAAACTTTAGAAAAGGGGAATTAAGGTTCTAAGGTTTTTGAATTAAAAGAAACAATTAGATGATTTAAGCTACTGTGAAGAAATTAGACAATTGATGCATACCTCCGTTTGTTGGTTCCACCAAAAATTTCTTCTTGGATGAACAAAAACAAAGATAAGCTTTGCTGCCTTTGATGGATTCAATTGTTGTTTGCTCTCTCGAAAAAATTAGACTGATTCACTGCCAGAAGGAATTCTTAAAATTCAATGTTTTCCTGCTCAATTTCAGTCTCAATTTCTCCTCCCAAATCCGATCCAATTTTCTTCTTTTTTCCCCCTTTTTGGTGTTCTTTTTGGTCCTTATTTGTAGAAGATTTCTATGGTTAAATCTAGTTATTCTTGGAATATAACATTCATTAAGAAAAGAAAACTGAAACCTAATTGTATTAGGTTTCAAAAAATTTGCATTGGAAAAATTTCGCTGGCGAAAAAAAAAACTGCTGTGGAAAAATTGCGTTGGCAAAAAAAAACTGCTGCGAAAAAATTGCGCTGGCAAAAAAGCTGCCGCAGGGCCATTTCGCCGCAGCCAATTTTTTTCTTTTATTATTATTATTTTTTTATTAATAAAAATTAGATACTAAAGTAAATATTATTTAATTAAGATAACAAAAATTATTTTGGACTAATTAAAATATATTGGACAACACAAAAATTACTTTGGACTAATTAAAATTTATTGGATCGGATCGGGTCAAAAATTAAGGGTCTACAGTTTGCCCCCTGCCTGAACGATCTGAGACTTTAGAGAGTGAAAAGCAACAAGACATAATTTTTGATGAGATGATTATTTGAATTTGTTTTGGGTGCTTGGACCCGGTTCGAGTTCTGAATTCAAGGATAATTTTAGGTTCTGAACCTAAGCGCAATTTAGGTTCTAGACCTAAAGAAAATTTGGGTTTTAGACCCAAGCTAAGTTCTAGACTTAGAAAAGATTCGGTTCTGCACCTAAGGAAAATTTGAATTCTGGACCCGAGCTAAGTTCTGGACTTAAAAAAGATTCTGGGTTCTAAACCTAAGGATAATTTGGGTTCTGGACCTAAGCTAAGTTTTGGACCTAGAAAAGATTCTAGGTTCTGGACCTAAGGATAATTTGGGTTCTGGACCTCAGAGATTTGGATACTCAATCCTAAACTAGACTTGGATACTCGATCCTAACTGGATTCGAATACAGATCCTAAACTGGATTTGGATACTCGATCCTAACTGGACTTGGATACTCGATCCTAACTAGATTTTGATACTCGATCCTAATTTGGATTGGGATACTCGATCCTAACTGGATTTGGATGCTCGATCCTAACTAGATTTGGATACTCGATCCTAAACTGGATTCGAATACTCGATCCTAAACTGGATTTGGATACTCGATCCTAACTAGACTTGATACTTGGTCCTAACTGGATTTTGATACTCGATCCTAATTTGGATTGGGATACTTGATACTAACTGGATTGGGATACTCGATCCTAACTGGACTTGGATACTCGATCGTAACTGGATTTTGATACTCGATCCTAATTTGGATTGGGATACTCGATCCTAACTGGATTGGGATACTCGATCCTAAACTGGATTGGGATACTCTGACTCGAGATTGAATTTGATTTGGGTACTTGGACCCAGGATTGGGTACTTGGACTCGAGATTGATTTGATTTGGGTACTTGGACCCGAGATTAAATTTGATTTGGGTACTTGGACCCGAGATTAATTTGATTTGGGTACTTGGACCCGAGATTGGGTACTTAGACCCGAGACTAATTTAATTTGGATACTTAGACCCGGGATTGAATTTGGTTTGGGTACTTTGACCCGAGATTGGGTACTTGGACCCAAGATTGGGTACTTAGACCCAAGAATGGATTTGATTTGACTGACCTTTTATCAGTTGAAAATTCTGGCATAACTAGTTGTTCCATTTTTATGAATTGTAGGTCTTTACCCGAGATTAAATTTGATTTGGGTACTTGGACCCGAGATTAATTTGATTTGGGTACTTAGACCCGAGATTGGGTACTTAGACCCGAGACTAATTTAATTTGGATACTTAGACCCGGGATTGAATTTGGTTTGGGTACTTGGACCCGAGATTGGGTACTTGGACCCAAGATTGGGTACTTAGACCCAAGAATGGATTTGATTTGACTGACCTTTTATCAGTTGAAAATTCTGGCATAACTGGTTGTTCCATTTTTATGAATTGTAGGTCTTTACCCACGTTAATGAATCTTCATCCTTGGAGATCGGGTCTTCACCCTTGCAAGTGGATCTTCATCCTTTGAGATCAGGTCTTCACCCTTGTAAATGGATCTTCATCCTTGGAGATAGGGTCTTCACCCTTGTAAATGGATCTTCATCCTTTTGAACTTTGGGTCTTCACCCTTGTAAATGGATCTTCATCCATTAGAGATTGGGTCTTTTCCCTTGAAAATGGATCTTCATCCTTTGAGATCGAATCTTCACCCTTGGAACATGGATCTTTATCCATTGGAGGTTGGGTCTTCATCCTGGCTTCAGCTCTTTTAGCTAAACTGATCTTTTGTCTTTTACATCTTCATTCTTTTGATAGTTCTAATGTTACATTCTTTTGTTCTTCCTTTTTGCAAAAATTTAGCTATTTTTAGTTGGCTTTCATATCCTCTCCTGCCCCCTGCGTGGCAAAATATTTGCAAGTGAGTTTGAAAATATTTGGTATATAAACTCAAAAAATTGAAAAGGAGAAACTTTGCCCCCTTTGTAGGCTCAAACCCATGATTTTTCTATGTGGGCTCTGATTGATGTTTTTGTTGTTTAGTTCTTCACACAAGCACGCATTTCTTCTCTTTGCAAATTACTGAAACTTTCTCTGGTAATGGGCCTTCTATGTCCCCCTGATTTGATATTTTCTTTTGATTATTTACTTCATAAGGTGTTTGTCATTTACCTTAATAAAGAATAAACAATACAAGACAGGAAAGTGTGATGTGATATGCTCATGTATGCATGATATGCATGAATAATACTTACTGCGGTTTCATTGACTCACAGACTGAGGTGATCAGCAGAAGTATTCTCGTTGACTCATTTTCGACGCTCGTTCAAGTCTTGCATTGGAATGATAGAAAGCTTTGCATTTATGGCTTTTATCTTCAAGATGTTGAGAACAAGAGTGGTGGAGACCCCCAAGCAGCAGAGTCAGGGATGCATCCATTTCAAACTATGTTTCAGCATGTCAATTGGTAGCTTCTTCATGACCTTGCCAATAATCATTTCCTTTGCCCAATGTGTTCTTTTGAGGTTCAACGTACTTCCCTTAACTTGAAGGCTTTGTATGACAAAACATTTTTTTTATTTTAATTTTGAAATCAAATGTTGGCTTTGCCAAATTAATGTCAATGTACCTCAGCACTTGATTTTTCAAATTAGCATATCTATAACATGACAACCCTAGTTACCATACTAAAATTGGGAATCATTTCTATTTAAGCAAGAATTGTTGCACTTCAGATAGGCACATACACATTACTTGGCCAAAGGTCTCATTGAGTTTAAATATTGTCTATCTCATATGCATGCTTATCCAAACTATCTCCACTAATAAACTTTACCTACCAAGAGAGATCAACAGGTCTTTGATAGGCTTGAAATGGGGTCTATAAGGGATATGGGTTAAATGAAGGCCATTTTGAGATAGGAGCTGATGTAACACAATGGACAAACCCTCACACTATAAATTTCTTATTTGAATTTTAGGCAGCTTGGAGGCAATCATTCCTTCTATCTTCTTGGCATTAATCTGGATCTTAATTAGGACAGTTTTTGCATTTGCGAAAAGTTTGGTACCCAAATTTGTTTCTTTTCTTTTTTTCCCTTTTCTTTCCTCTTATTTTTCTTATTCTTCCCTTTTCTTTCTCTTTCCTTACTCTTCCCTTTCTTTTATCATTTTGTCCTTCTTTCTTATAGGACTATCAAGTACAGAACTTTCAAGAATTGGATGGTCTTTCTCCTTTTTCTTTGATTTCGATCAAATCTTTGGTTGGATTGGACCAATTCAAGTCAATCCGTCATTATAAAACAAATGGAAGCCTTTTGTTGTCTTAGGTAAAAGAGAACTTTAGGTTTTATCTTTCTTTTTTCCTTTTTGTTTTCTTCTTTTCTTTTTCTTTCTTTTCTTTCTTTCTTTTTCTTTCTTTTCTTTCCTTTTTTGGTTCTAGCTCAAACAGAGTTGTCTTGTTTGTACCAACTTGGGTTTCCAATAATGGTTGAGTAGAGTGCTATAAATCTTCTTTAATAGGGATAAATCATTTGTTACTCTGATGTTGTCTTGATATATTGGAGATATTAAGTGAACTTCAACTTTCCTTATGGTCTTGAAAACTTAAATTATCTTTATGGTCTTGAGAACTTCAATTATCTTTATGGTCTTGAGAACTTCAACTATCCTCATGATCCTGACTAATCATTGCTTTCTTTGATCTTCTTACATCCTCATGATCTTGACTAATCATTGCTTTCTTTGATCTTCTTGCTTCTTCATCTTAGTGATCATAAGACTTGTCAAAAGTATCACAACAGCTCAGGGTAGGTTGTTGGGGTTATATGCCAATGAAAAGAAAGCTAAAATTTTATGAAGGCTCAAAGGGACAACTAGAGATTGATATTTAATGGGTGGATACTAGTTGTTGGCTAACCAAATAATGCCTAGATCATTTCTCCCTTAAATAAGCAGAGTTCAATTTTGCCTCAAAAGTTTGTCAAAGCATGTTTTAAGACTGACTAGGACCTAGACAAAGGTAATTATACAGGAGCCTTCTCTAAGTAAGCATACACAACTCAATGCTATAGAACAATTCCCTTACCTAGTAAAGTCATTCAAGTCATGATGCATAGATATATTAATTCATGAATTATCAAGCTAGATTCCTCATTTGTTGAGCATCAAAATGAACAAAGACCAATAAAAATTTTGATGAAAGTAATTTATTTCAAGCAACTTTAAATTTGAAAAATAAGATTGTTCCAATTTAAATATTAAAGAAAGTAAAATTGCAAAGCAACATTCAAGCTAAGGAAAGTTCGTTGAGTTTAAGCTTCTTTTCCCTTCACATCTTCAATATTTTCATCTTGAAAGGATGGTAAAACAAAATCTTTTTCCAAACCTTTTCCCACCATAAAGGTTGTTGGTGGTGGCACTCTTCAAAATTTAGGCAAAGGGTTGTTCTTGGTATTGGGCTTATCCGGCTCGGGTAGCTTTCCACTGTCGATTAGGTCTTGGATCTCATGCCTTAGACGAGCACATTTATCTGTTTCATGCCCTTGCATTTGTTGAAATTGACAGAAGGCCTCGGCATTGAAGTTTGGCGGCAGTGGTTTATGTAGTGGTCGAGGAGCTAATGGTTGCAACAACCCTTTCTTTTGCAGCTTGCTATAAACCCAAGATAGAGGTTTTCCCAATTCTGAGAATTGTCTTTTATTTCCTTGACCAGTCGCATTAACATCAACTTCTTTTTGCGTGCTTTGATACTAGGTTGATAATTCCCTTTCTCATTCCTTTTTATTGAAAAACGGTTTTTCTCCCTTTCCCACTCTTCAATTTGTAGACCAGCTTGGAGAAGATCTTTTAAGTCACGGATGAGTGTATGAGACATCCTTTCACGAAGACTAGGCAGGATGCCTCTCATGATCATCCTTATTTGATCAGATTCATCGGGCCTCTTCTTGAGCAAAATAGCCTTATTTCTCCACCTTTTCACATAGTCCACAAAATTCTCATTTGACCTTTGTCTAATGGACTCAACTTCCATTAAGGTAACTTCCAACTCAACATTATACCCATATTGTTGGATGAAGGCCTTGTATAGCAAATCCGAATTCTTTTGTGTTCCATCATCTAAGGTATTGAACCAATCTTGGACAACAGGGTCCAATGAGAGCATGAAGTACCTTAGAGTTTGAGCCTTAGTAGCTCGAGCAGTCTGCATAGCAGTGATATACTGGTTCACATGGAGATGAGAATTTCCAGTACCATTGTATCTAGCAAAAGATGGCATCTTGAACTTATAAGGGACCTCCTTATCTTGTTCAAATAGTTTGTCGATCTCGAGCATCTCTTCGGTTTTTAGCTTCTTCTCAAATTTCTTTTCTAAATCAGCAATCATCTTTTCTACATCAGATGTCTCGGTCTTTTCAATAGTTGCCTTCTCAACAACCTTCGGCTCCTTTTTGTCTTGAGGATCTTGGTAGTATTAAGCCCAGTCATCATCATCAATGATCACCTTATCATCATCAAAAGCTACTTCACCAATTTTAGCCTTCCCATTGTCCTTTGGCTTCTTGGAGCTAGCAGATGCTTCGGCATTGTTTCCTAAAATTGCAGCCAGTTGATTCTTCATGGTATCAGCTAGGGCCTCTTTTATTTCTTCCATCTTGGCATTGAGGGAATCATCCACCATTCTTTGAATTTGTTCGGGATCCATTGTTTTTGGTGCACAAGTGATTGAGTTGTTGCTAGATACTTCATCTCCGGCATAGGTTGGATTGTCGTAAGCTTTTGAACTGTAGTAATCCTGGGCTGTGAGCTAGAGAGGATCAATGATATGAGATGGAAATGTATGCATGTATGCATGTATGCACAAACAATAGACAAACAAGGACAAATAGGATGTTCCTTCCAACCTTATAACATCCACACACGAATGGCGAGTCTCTTTTCCTAGGTATATGGTTAACAAAATACCAATATGGGGTATCTTGTTTTAGAATATTTTCCTCGAATGTTTCAACCAATAGTTATAATTTCAAAAGTGGAAATCAGTTTATAATAATTCCCATTAATTATCTTTTAATCCATTTAACCAACTAAAGTAGCTTTTATGCTATATTGGATTAAAACAAAATTAAGAGGTTTATTATAAATAGATTTCTCACTTGAAAAAATAACTAATGATTCATGCCAAACACAAGCCCATGATTAATTATTTCTTAGTATAAACTAGGCTCACAATTGATTTTTGGTATTTTGTAATTGACCTAAATAATTTGCAAGCTCTTTGTAAGAAAAAGTAATTTTATTTCTAAGCCCATTGTAAAAAGATTTTAGAAAAAACATATTTTGGGCATAGTATTTGGGTCATGAGCAAAAGAATTTTTGATTTATTTTTAGAAAAGTTTTATGTCCAAAGACCATCTTCAAAAATTTTGAAAATATCTTTGGTCTTTTAGATTTTAAAGAAAACTTTATTTGAGCTTACAAATGTACATGGGTCATATTATAAAAAGAACAAACCAAATAAGCCATGATTTAAGCCAAGATAAATTAACCATAGTCAAACAACATGCATTTAGGGTAAAACCTAAGGAAAGTAACTAGGCCAATTACATGAACTTTAGTCTTTGGGTTAAAAGGCTTAGGTCCCCATAGCAAGTATATACCAAATGGTATAAGGCTATGAGTGGTTATGCCATGCTCGATCTCCATACCTTGAGTGAAATTATGGTATCCCTTACATAACACAACACGGGTAACACGGGCGTCCTAACTCACACACATGATGCAATCTAATATGATGCAATGGATAATATCATGATAAGAAATAATAGAATAATAAAAAGACCAACGGAATCAACTTCTCTTATCTCCAGTGGAGTCGCCACTGTGAGCGGGGATTTTTGCCCCCACTCTCGGTGCAATGGTTCTTACGACTTCGACACTGTTTAGGCTCGGGGCCTTAGAGAACACGTACCTAAGTCCGGAGAAAATAGAGTCGCCACCCGGATGGGCCGAAAAAAAGAAAGGGGCGGATGACTCGATTCCTAAGGAATCCCCAACCCCTTAATGGGTTCGGAAAGTTGGGTACATGTGGGGAAGGTGAGAAATGGCCCAGTACCCCCACAACGCCCGGTTCATTAGAACCGGCCTCCTTTACTGGTCTTAATATTATAGAATTCTTAAGTATAACAATATTATCCATATTACACACAATAATTAAAATAAAGCATCGATATATTGAAAATCAAAATAATGTCCAAGCAAAATAAATAAATGGACACCCATCCGAAGATGGAAACATGTCCTTACATCCCATGCCTAAATAGGACACCCACCGAAAGGTAGAAACATGTCCTTTATATTGATTCTAAAATAGAAAAGAAATTTAAATGACATGATATTTAGCTAATGAGGTACCCACCAAGTGGAAACATACCTCTTACAACATTTGGAAATATAAATAAATCGATAAAGGTAAATAACCATTCATCATAAATAAATCATTCATCAAAGGTAAACTAAATAAACCAAGCATTGAACTTAAATAAATTAAAGCATATAAAATAAATCAAAGCATCATCAAATATAAAATTGAACAAAGCAAATAAAGTTTCAAATTAGGGCTACTGTTTCTATTTAAGATTATTTATTTCATGTGTTTAGGGTTTTAGAATTTATGGGTTTAAGCTGCTGTGATTTTTAAAAGAATTAAAATGGAGCAAAGTTTTAGAATCTAAGAGGTTGATAAAGTTCTTTAATTAACCAAATTAGTGTTTGAGAAGTGAAATCATGAAACTAGGGTTTGGACACTTTAAAACATTAAGTTTATGATTATTAGCTACTTACTATGTTGAATTTTAAGTTTTATAAGGTTTTAGGATTTAAAGGATTAGGGTTTAGAAAAATTAGGGTTTAAGGTTTTAAGGGAGTTAGGGTTTTACTATTTTGGGTTTTGGAGTTGAATTAGGGTTTTAGAATTTTAGAATTAGGGTTTCAGAGAATGCATTAGGTTTTTAGGATTTGAAAATCAATTTGATAATTTTATGAAACTTTATGAAAATAAACAAAACATTTTAAGGTTTGTAGAAATAGAAAAAGATATTTTTTAGGGTTTTTGGAAAGAACAGACTCAAATTTAGGATTTTGAAAATTTAGAAAGCAAATTAGGATTTTGAGATTTTAAAGAAACAAAAATAAAAATTTTAAGCTTTTTGGAAAATAAAGCAACGAATTAAGTTTTTTAAACTTTAGAAAAGGGGAATTAAGGTTCTAAGGTTTTTGAATTAAAAGAAACAATTAGATGATTTAAGCTACTGTGAAGAAATTAGATAATTGATGCATACCTCCGTTTGTTGGTTCCACCAAAAATTTCTTCTTGGATGAACAAAAACAAAGACAAGGTTTGCTGCCTTTGATGGATTCAATTGCTGTTTGCTCTCTCCAAAAAATCAAAGTGATTCACTGCCAAAAGGAATTCTTTAAATTCAATGTTTTCCTCCTCAATTTCGGTCTCACTTTCTCCTCCCAAATCCAATCCAATTTTCTTCTTTTTTTCCCCCTTTTGGTGTTGTTTTTGGTCCTTATTTATAGAAGATTTCAATGGTTAAATCTAGTTATTCATGGAATATAACATTCATTAAGAAAAGGAAACCGAAACATAATTGTATTAGGTTTTGGAAAATTTGCGTCGAAAAAATTTTGCTGGCAAAAAAAAACTGCTGCGGAAAAATGGCGCCGGCAAAAAAAAACTGCTGCGGAAAAATTGCGCTGGCAAAAAAGTTGCTGCAGCAACGGGGGGCTAATTGGCCTGCGGGCCATTTCGCTCTCAGGTTTTTCCTGCGAGCGAAATGGCCAAGCCATTTTTGCCTGCAGAAATTATCTGCGGGCGAAATGGCTAGGGCCATTTCGCCGCAGCTGATTTTTTTTTCTTTTTTTGTTTATTATTATTTTTTTATTTTTATTAATAAAAATTAGATACTAAAGCAAATATTATTTAATTAAGATAACAAAAATTATTTTGGACTAATTAAAATATATTGGACAACACAAAAATTTCTTTGGACTAATTAAAATATATTAGACCGTACCGGGTCAAAAATTAAGGGTATACACTTAGGAATCGAGCCATCCACCCATTTCTTTTTTCGGAGTGTCTGTTTTCTCTAAGGCCCCGAGCCTAAACAGTGTCGAAGTCGCAAGAACCATTCCACCGGGAGTGGGGGCAAAAATCCCCGCTCACAGTGGCGACTCCACTAGGGATAAGAGAAGTTGATTCCGTTGGTCTTTATATTATTCTATTCTTTCTTATCATGATATTATCCATTGCAGCACTAGATTGCATCATGTGTATGAGTTAGGATGTCCGTGTTACCCATGTTATGTTATGTAAGGGATACCATACTTTCACTCAAGGTATGGAGATCGAGCATATCATACCCACTCATAGCCTTGTACCATTTGTTATATACATGCTATGGAAACCTAAGCTTTTTAATCCAAAGACTAAAGCTCATGTAATTGGCCTAGTTACTTTCCTTAGGATTTTACCCCAAATGCTTGTTGTTTGACTATGGCTAATTTATCTTGGCTTAAATCATGGCTTATTTGGTTTGTTCTTTTTCTAATATGACCTAAGTACCTTGTAAGCTCAAAATAAATTTTTTCTTTCAAAGTCCAAAAGAACAAAGTTATTTTCAAAACTTTTCAAGATGGTCTTTGGACATAAAACTTTTCTAAAATTAAATAAAAAATTCTTTTGACCCAAATACTAAACCCTTTTTTTCTAAAATCTTTTTATAATGGGCTTAAAAACAAAATTACTTTCATCCAACCTTTTCTTACAAAGAGCTTGCAAATTGTTTAGGTTAATTACGAAATATCAAAAATCAATTGTGAGCCTAGTTTATACTAAGAATAATTAATCATGGGCTTGTTTTTGGCATGAATCATTAGTTACTTTTCAAGTGAGAAATCTATTTGTAATAAACCTCTTAATTTAGTTTTAATCCAATATAGCATAAAAGCTACTTTACTTTGCTAAATGGATTAAAACCTAATTAATGGAAATTATCATGAACTGATTTCCATTTTTGAAAATATAACTATTTGTTGAAAAATTTGAGGGAAATATTCGAAAACAAGATACCCCATGTTGGTATTTTGTTAACCATATACCTAGAAAAAGAGACTCGCCACTCGTGTGTGAAATTTATAAGGTTGGAAGGAACGTCCTAGCTATCTTTCTTTGTTTATTATTTTTGCATACATACATACATGCATACATGCATAACATGTCATATCATTAATCCTTTCTGGCTCATAGACCTAAAGTATGACAATTCAAGAGCATACAATGATATCATCTACAACATTGATTTTTGATTCAAGTGCTTCATTGGGAGGATGGATGCAAACCAGCTAAGGGATATAATCAATGAAGTTGTCAAAGCTAGGATGGCCGAGCTACAAGATCAATTGGTTGAAATTATGAAGACCCAGTTGATTGAAATTCTGGAGCTCATCAACAATGCTATGGCAGCATCCATGGAGAACATGTTCACTAATAGAGATCGAATGAAAAATGAGGGACCAATCCCTATTCTACTAGACCAGCCGAATCCTGTGCTGTCTAAGTGGAGCAATAAGGGCAGCTATCACCCTAGTGGAAAAAGTCAAAGGGAAAGAGAGAAGAACCATCATTTTTTTCAGCCTAGCAATCAAAATACATAAAAGGAAGCTGATGTTAATGCCACTGGTCAAGGAGGAATGAGGCAGTTTTCAGAATTGGGGAAGCCGCTATCTTGGGTTCTCAATAAGCTAAAAAAGAAGGGATTGTTACAACCCTTGACTCCTCGACCTTTGCAAAATCCTTTACCCCCAAAGTTTGATACTAAGGCTTTTTGTCAATTGCATCAGACTCAAGGCCATGAGACTGATAGATGTACTCAATTGCGGCATGAGATCCAAGATCTAATCGACAATGGTAAACTGCTTGAGCCTAATAAGCACAACACTAAGAATAATCCTTTACCTAAATTTGGAAGGGCACCACCGCTTACAACCTTCATGAAGAGTTTTATCTTGTCATCCTGTGATGATATGGATAGAGAAGCTGCTAAAGATGATGTGCTACGAAGCAAGCTTGGAGTAACTGTGGATGATGAAGCAATGATCCTTGATGATGGAAAAAATACTTGCTTCTAACTCAACAAACTTTCCTTAGCTTGAATGTTACTTTATTTATTTTGCTTTCTTTAATATTTATTTGGAACAATCGTATTTTTCAAATTTAAAGTTGTTTGAATAAATTCCTTTCATAAAATTTTTTGTGGATCTTTGCTCATTTTGGTGCTCAACCAATGAGGAATCTAACTTGATGATTCATGAATTAATATATTTATGCATCATGACTTGAATGACTTTACTTGGTGAGGGAATTACTCTATAGCAATGAGTTGTGTATGCTTACTTAGAGAGGGCTCCTGCATAATTATCTTTGTCTAGGTCCGAGTCAGTCTTAGAACATGCTTTGACAAACTTTTGAGGCGAATTGAACTCTGCTTATTTAAGGGAGAGATGATCTAAGCATTGTTTGGTTAGCCAACAACTAGTATCCACCCTATTAAATATCAATCCCTAGTTGTCCGTTTGAGCCTTCATAAAATTTTAGCTTTATTTTCATTGGCATATTACCCTAACAACCTACCCTGAGCTGTTGTGACACTTTTGACAAGTCTTATGATCACTAAGATGAAGAGGCAAGAAGATCAAAGAAAGAAATGAATAGTCAAGACCATGAAGATAGTTGAAGTTCTCAAGACCATAAGAGTAGTTGAAGTTCTCAAAACTATAAAGGTAGTTGAAATTCACCTGAATTAGACCAAATATCACAAATAAAGTCAGGACTAAAGCAGATTAATACCATTTCACTCATCCATGATTAGAAACCCAAGTTGGTACAAACAAGACAACTCTTTTTGAGCTAGACCCAAAAAAAAAAAAGAAGAAGAAGAAGAAAAAAAAAGAAAAGAAAGAAAAGAAAAAAAAGGGACGAAAGAAGAAAAAAGGTGAAAAAGAAGATAAAACCTAAAAAGGCGGTTCAAAAAGACAACTGAATTCTCTTTTACCTAATGTAGCAAAAGGCTTCCATTTGGTTTATAAGGAAAGTTTGACTTGAATTGGTCCAACCCAACCAAAAATTCGATCAAAATCAAAGAAAAGGGAGAAAGGCCATCCAATTCTTGAAAGCTTTGTACTTGACAGTCCTATAAGGAAGAAGGACAAAATGATAAAATGCTCAAAAGAAAGGGAAGAGTAAGAAAAATAAAAGGAAAGAAAAGAATCAAATTTGGGTACTAAAAATTATGCAAGGGAAAGACTGTCCGAATTAAGATCCAGATTAATGCCAAGAAGATAGAAGGAATTTGGAGTCTAGCAAGATTGCCTCCAAGCTACCTAATGTTCAAATAAGAAGTTTGTAGTGTGAGGGTTTGTCCATTGTGTCACATCAGCTCCTATCTCAAAATGGCCTTCATTTAACCCGTATCCCTTATAGACCCCATTTCAAGCCTATCAAAGACTTGTTGATCTCTCTTGGTAGGTAGAGTCTATTAGTGGAGATAGTTTGAATAAGCATGCATATGAGATAGACAATATTCAAACTCAATGAGACCTTTGGCCAAGTAATGTGTATGTGCCCATCTGAAGTGCAACAGTTCTTGCTTAAATAGAAATGATTTCCGAGTTTAGTATGGTAACTAGGGCTGTGATGTTATAGAGATATTAATTTGGAAATTCGAGTCCTGAGGTACTATAGCACTGATTTGACAAAGCCACTGTATCTAAAAAAAGGGTGTATGAAAAAAAAAATCATCATTACCATTTTTGCTTAATTTTATTGCAAGTTTTATATTTTTTTCACTGTGAGGAAGGAGGCGATTCATAATCAGACAAAAGCCCTAAAAAAATCTTCACTCGTTGGAGGGGGAGCATATTATCCGTCTAATATCCGCTTGAAGAAGAAATATCTAAACCTCCAGGATTTCAAAAATTGGTTTTATCATCGCCTAAACAGGGAGGTGGCATATCATGGATAACAATCTAGGATCCTCTTGATGAAGAGGCATTTGGTTTGTTCATTCCCTGAAATCGAAAGTATTGGAAGTCCCATGCCTCTTGTTGATACATTTCCTCAAAATGGGCCGCAAGTCAACGACTTGCAGCTAATCCCTCCTGAAGCTTCTTGTTTTGTTCCTCAAGCATCCGCTATGAGCTAGAAAAGGAAAAGGTAAGTCCATAAATTTTCATGCATACATGCAAGCTTGCATATTTATGGGATAAGAATGACTGACCAAGTAACTCAGATCAAAGCTTTGTGAATCAGATGGCACATCTAAATGAGAAGGGGTAAATGGAGAGAACTATCATTGTTTCAAGGTATCATACAGAGGGACAAACCCATAGTCAAAGGAGCCAGCAGCCTATAATGGTCATATAAATAATCAGAATAGATAAACAAAGAGACAATTGTAATGACAAAGTGATAACTACCTGCAAAGTGCCAGTCCCGGAATTGCCATGGGATTGAGAAGAAGGCTCCTCCTCAGCTTGTTCCTCATCCTCATCCTCTTCCTCATCTTCTTCATCCTCTCCTCACTCCGCTTCTATTTCTTCTTCACCTCCAGATAGCCCACGGACACCGGCAGGTGACACTTCAAAACTTAGCAGATGATACTGGATAAATTAAGTACATGACATGTCCGGTAAGAGTAGGAAGTCATTAAAATTGAAATCATTACGAGAACAACTCCAAAAGGGCTCCGACATTCCTGTGAGCGGGGATTTTTGCCCCCACTTCCGGTGGAATGGTTCTTGCGATTTCGGCAATGCTTAGGCTCGGGGCTTTAGAGAACATAGACCTAAGTCTGGAGAAAATAGAGTCGCCACCCGGACGGGTCGGGAAAAAAGAAAGGGGTTGATGACTCGATTCCTAAGGAATACCCAACCCTCTAATGGGTTCAAAAAATTGGGTACGTGTGGGGAAGGTGAGAAATGGCCCAGCACCCCCACAATGCCCGGTTCATTGGAACTGGCCTCCTTTACAGGTCTTAATATTATAAAATTCTTAAATACTACAATATTATCCATATTACACACAATAATTAAAAGAAAGCATCAATATATTAAAGTCAAAGCAATGTCCAAACAAAGCAAATAAATGGACACCCATCCGAAGATGGAAACATGTCCTTACATCACATGCGTAAATAGGACACCCACCGAAAGGTAGAAACATGCCCTTTACATAAGTTCTAAAATAGAAAATCAAATTAAATTATATGATGTTTAACTAATGAGGTACCCACCAAGTGGAAACATACCTCTTACAACTTTTGGAAATCTAAATTAATTGATAAAAGTAAATAATCATTCATCATAAATAAATCATTCATCAAAGCTATTAAATATCAATAGAAAGTAAACATCCATCCATGATAAATAAAATAAACTAAGCATTGAACTTTCATAAATTAAAGCATATAAAATAAATCAAAACACAATAAAATATGGAATTGAACAAAGCAAATAAAAGTCCAATTATAGCTACTGTGACTTTTTATGGAATTAAAATAGATTAGGGTTTTATGTTTTAAAAGGTTGGTAAGACTCTTTGATTAACTAAATTAATATTTGAATGGTGAAATCATGAAACTAGGGTTTTAGACACTTTAAAATACTTTTGATTCATGGTTTTAAATGGTAATTTCAAGCTACTGTGTAAAATTTAAAGTATTTATGTTTTTATGGTTTTTAATGTTTTAAAGTATTAGGGCTTAGAAAAAATTAAGGCTTAAGGTTTTAAAGGAGTTAGAGTTTAATATTTTAGGTTTAGAAGTTGAATTAGGGTTTTAGTGTTTTAGAATTAGGGTCTCGGGTGATGAATTTGAATTAGGTTTAGAAAGACAATTTGATAATTTCATGAGGTTTTATGAATTTAAACAATCGGATTGAAGTTTTTATAAATAGAAAAGATATTTTTATTGTTTTTTGGAAGAAACATAACCTAGTTTAAACTTTTGAAGAAAAAAGAATCAAATTTTGTTTTTGTTGAAAAATATGTTTATTTAAAGTTTTAAGATTTTGAAGAGGTAAAAATAACAATTTTAAGCCTTTTTGGAAAATAAAGTAACGTATTAGTGTTTTTAACTTTTGGAAAAACTAAATTAAAGTTCTAAGGTTTTTGATTTAAAAAACAAAATTTCATAGTTTATGCTACTGTGAAAAAATAAAACAAAAAGAATTTAACACATACCTCCTTTTGTTGATTCTCCAAAAATAATTCTTCTTGGATGAACAAGAACAAAGACAATTGCTGCCTTTGAAATGCTTAAATCGTGTCCCTGCTGTTCAAGAAAAAAGAAATTGAATTGCTTCCTTTTCCTTCACTGATTTGGTTTCAAATTTTCAAGTCTTTGTTGGATTTTTGGCCTCCCTTTTCTCTTTGTGTTTGGTCCTTATTTATAATGGTTTCATATAGTTTATTCCTAATTAGTCATGGCAAGTAATATTAATAAAAAAAAACCAAAACCTAATTGAATTAGGTTTCAAAAAATTTACGTCGAAAAAATTGAGTTGCCGAAAAAACTGCAGCAGGAAAAAATGCGATGGCGAAAAAAATCTGCCGCAGGAAATTGCAGCAGTGGGCGGGCTGTGGGCGTCGCCCACAGGAAATTCCTATGGGTGACCATTTCGCTCGCAGGAAAATCCTGCGAGCGAAATGGAAAAGTTATTTCGCCCGCAGATTTTTTTCTACAGGCGAAATAACTTGAGCCATTTCGTCCGCAGGAAATTCCAGGTTCTAGACCTAAGGAAAATTTGGTTCTGGACCCGGTACGAGTTCTGGACTCAAGGATAATTCTAGGTTTTGGACCTAAGGAAAATTTGGGTTCTAGACCCGAGCTAAGTTCTAGACTTAGAAATAATTCTAGGTTCTGGACCTAATGCTAAACTTGGGTTCTAGACCCGGTTCGAGTTCTGGACTCAAGGATAATTCTAGGTTCTGGACCTAAGAAAAATTTGGGTTCTGGACTTGAGCTAAGTTCTGGACTTAGAAATAATTATAGGTTCTGGACCTAATGGTAAACTTGGGTTCTGGACCATTCTGGACTCAAGGATAATTCTAGGTTCTGGATCTAAAGAAAAATTTGGGTTCTGGACCCGAGCTAATAAAAAAGTTTGGCTAATTTTTAAACATGCGTCTTCTTATTGCCCCATTGTGTAAAAATATTTATATATCTACAATTATTTGAAAGATTAAAATGAATAAATGAATTTACTGTTTATTTACTATGTATCACTGTTTATGTACTATTTACTATTCATAAATAGTAAATTTACTATTTGCAAATAGTATCAAATAGTATTTAATATTAAAAAAGTGATTTTACTATTCACCAATAGTAATACTATTCATAAATAGTAACATTTACTATTTATCAATAGTAATACTATTCATAAATAGTAATATTTACTATTCAACAAGAGTAACACTATTAATGAATAGTAAAATTTACTATTCATGAATAGTTTTGAATTTGTTTTCTTTTGCTTGCCGTTCCTCTATAAAAGACCATCAATTCTTCATTTCATTTCACAATTTCAATTTTGTAATTCTCTCAAATTTCTTTTCAATTTCAGCATATATTTTTTAAAAATAATGCATGCTTCGAGGTCGTGGACTCATTCTAATGCCGAGTTATTGGAGTTTATTCGGCATCATGAAGACGAAAATCTAGATATACTGGCCGGGATGCCGCTCCATCGCAGTTCCAACCAAAAGAGCTAGGTAATTACTTTTTTCCTTTCTTCTCTTTTTATATATATATTTATATATTTTTTTATTTTTTCTCTTATTATTATTATTTTATTTTTTTGTGAAAAATAAATTAATTTAAATAGATAGAATAACACGTACTTACCTGGGTCTGTGTTAGCATGATCATTGTGTCGTTCGAGCCAGAGGGTATATTTATAAAGCCCGACAATGGTATGATGTAGTGCCTTCTCGGGTAAGGCGGATTATCCGAGATTGCGGCTTTGAGCAGTTCATCTTACAATTGCCACCTGAAGAATATCAGATAGACCGAAGCATAATCTAGGCGCTTGCAGAGCGATGGCTGGATACAACTCACACTTTTCACTTGCACATTGGGGAGATGACAATTGGTCCGGTCGATTTTACTGCCATAACCGGCCTTCGATATGATGGTGCTCCGGTTCCTCTGACCAATGAAATTTTAACATTTGAAGAAATTTAGGAATTAATTGGTATGCAATCGTCATATAAAGGGCCTTTTAAGATAAAAATTGAGCCAATTTGCAGTTATTGGATTAACTACGAAGGTCGGATTGGCAGAAATAGGGCCGAACAGTATGCTCGAGGATTTTTGTTATATCTGCTCGGGTCGACCATCTTAGGCAGCACTGAATCGTCCATTCACCTGTCAGTGTTGAGTGCCCTTTCTTATCTCAGAATGGTACCATCTTCTAGCTTTGGTGAAGCTAGTCTCGCATGTCTTTACCATGGCCTTGATAAGCTTTGCCGAAACAATAATTCTTTTGTCGGCTTGATGGTGGTTGTCAAGGTATTCTTTCATCCGCCAATGTCTTTTCCCCTCTTTTCTTGTATGAATGTGATCTTTATTGTTATTGTAGATATGGGCATATGAACACAATCTCGTGAGGGTACCCGGCATTTCCCGAGAGAGAATCGGGTATCCTAGATTAAATTACTAGTTGTCCGATCGTGTGGATGTTCGCGGCTCTCATCATGCACATACTCATCACTTTGTGTTGAGTCGCTTAACCTGGGATCAGGTAAAATAACATTAGTATGCTTTAAATTTTATGTGAAAGTTTTACTTACCTTATGTTATCCTGTAGGTGAATTTGGCTTGGTGGAATCCAGAGGAACGAGCAAACTGGTCTCCTTTAATGAGGGTTGCACTGTCTTTCCAAAATTCTCACCGAATTATTGTTGGCCCAGTGTCTAGTGGTTGGTTTCTCGGGGAGAGAGTTTGTGAATGGTTTCTCGGTCAGAGCAGCGAAGGTTTCCGATGCAAATGAGGGTAGAGATGAGGAGGAGTATCACGGAGATGCAGGAGAGTTTGTTTCACATCTCGGGGCTAGTACTTCTCAGGTAAAATTTTTACCACTTTTCCCTTGCAACTGCTTTTCCTTTCTTTGATTCTTTAATGATTGTTGCAGGCTGTTGGCTCATTTGATCACGAGGCTGGACCTTCTTTCAGTGCCCCTTCATTTGCTCATTCTATCCTACCGGATATGCCATCTCATCCGCAGGGTATTGATATGAACTACCTGGTACATTCCTCATTTCATAATAGTTTATGCTATATGTATGCGTGATTATCTACGCTCTTACCTTTTTCCTTCTTGGCTCACAGCGGATGCTTGAAGAACAAAATAAGAAACTTCAAGAAGAGTTGGCTGCAAGTCATCAACAGGCTTCTCATTTTGAAAGTTTATATCACCAATCTGAACAAAATTTTCGTAGCTTCCAATTTTGAGGGATGAGGGATCCCGGCGCTTCTTCATCAAGAGACCCCCTAACTGATGACCATGAGATCCTTTCGTCTGCTTCTGATGAAGACCATGACAAATCGAAACTCCAAGGCAATAGGGATTTTAGTGCTTCTACTTTGGATAATCCCGGGATGAGTAATTTGTCCCCTCCTCCAACAGGCGATGACTTTTTCAGGTCTTTATTTGGTGACCTACCACCACCCTCTTAGTGATATGTAAATATTGTAGCAATTGTAAAACATTTTACAATAATGAAAAATATACAATTTTCCTCTTTACTATAAACCTTATTTTCTTTTTTTTTATTATTTTTTTGTTACTGCAAATTTTTTTTTTTTTGCATATTTTTTCGTTACTGCCAATTTTTTTTTTGTTACAGTATACCATTAATTTACTTCCACTTCTTTTGTTAAACCAAACCCAATGTGGTAAAGGAAATTCATTGCCACTTCCTTTCCCTATGCCATATGGTCTTATCCTTTCCCGTCATCTTTTCCATTTCACTTTTGGAAAAGGTTTGTTTCCTCTATATAAATCACCCTTCATGCCATATTTTAATTCATAAAGCAAAAATCTCCCTCTTTCAACGTGAAGACCCTTTTAACAATTTTGGTTCTCCTTTATTCATTAATCATGATCGAGCACCATTTAAATAAAATAAAAATTCTATTTAAGAATATGGATGCCATCCATTGAAAGCAAATTTCGTGGTCAAAGCTTGATGTTTTAAAAAGTTTTCAAAATGTCAAATTGGACCACTCCTTCTTACATGCCGTGGCTTCCTTTCGGGATACGAATTCTAGGGTATTTAGAATTAATGGCTTTGAAATGTGTCCCTTGATTGAAGAATTTGAGGCCATCCTTGGACATCCCAATAATCAACAAATGGCATTACCCACATTGATTTCCAAGACTCAATAGAAGATGCAGATGTTATTTCAAATTCCAAAACCCGAAGTTCTTCGGTTGATGAGAGGTGAAAAAATTCTACTTGCTCCTTTGATTGACTTTTGTTTTTCTCATTTGGCTCCTACTAAGGCAAGGGGATGCATTCTTTGTCTTTGCTTGCTCGACAATTCTTGCTTGTTTCTTCTAACGGCAATATTGATCCACGAGTATTGGACATTATGGACCAAATTGAAGGAGGCTTTGTTGCCGGTACCTGTGATTTTAGCCGAGACCTTAGTTGGATTAGACCGATTTAAATCAGGATCGTCAAAGAGACTGATTGGGAGTCCATTGATGCTCCAGGTAATTACCTAAACTACCCTTTCGGGTTTTCAATTTAGGTTTTTTTTTATTATTACTCTAACTTTTGCCTAGTCCCCCCATGCGGGTTTTCGGAACTAGCGAGCTGTCCTAATTTTTGCCTAAGATGCCCTTGCGGGTTTTCAACTTAGCAGACTTCTCTTTTTTTTTTTTAACTTAATTCTTTCCTCACAGATTTGGCTTTAGGAGTGTCTTTGTTTGCTTGATACTCCCTCCATAGATTTTGCCAAATACCTGCCACATCATCATTCTGCTAGGAAGCTACTCCATCCAAATTCTTCATACGCTGACTGGGTTGATTGGATCCACTCACGCTCTGAAGTCAATATCCATTGGTTGGTACCTTGGTGGAAGATTTCTCGTATCACCATGTGGGCATACTTGATGTACGTTCCCCTTGCCGCTCTTCGTCAAGGTACATGCTATGATCCTCGCCGTCTTGGGTGTCAGTATGGAGCTGAGCCTCATGATTCTGACTTTGCTCCTGACCTAGACATGCCATGCTTGACTAAAGCGTACCTGGATCGGTTAAGGCAAAGTTGGCCTGCATGTTACACTTATCGATTGCCATAGCTTTTACATTTGTCAATTCAGAAAGTGTTTTGTTAGGATGAAAAATAACTAAAGTAATAAAAGATGCTTCTTTTCCATTTATAATTTGTCATCACCTTTTGCAATTATGATTATTATTTCATCCATATCTGGTCAAATACTTATAATAGTGCACATAGAACAAATTTAATTATTAATTCTGTTTTATTAAATTGGGGAACAACCAAACATATAGCCAGCATACACAAGATCACTCCTATTGCCAATTAGCCCTTTTGTGTTTTATAATTGACGATTTTCTCTCATTTAGCCCTAATTGTTGCCTATCACGCCCTTTTGAGTTTTCAGAACTAGCGGACTGCTCTAACTTTTGCCTAGGCTGCCCTTTTTGGGTTTTCAACCTAGCAAGCTTCTTTTTCCCTTTTTTCTATCATACATAAAACCTCTTCAACCTGTCAATGTTTACTGGCTCACTAAATTCGTTCCCATCCATGTCTGATAACTTCACCGCACCTTTGCTCATGACTTGTTTCACGACATATGGCCCTTCCCAGCTAGGTTTGAACTTCCCTCTTTGATGAGATACATTAGGCTTACATTGCTTCAACACCAAATCCCCGACTCTGAATTTTCGGATTTTAACCCTTTTATTGTAGGCCCGAGCTATCTTCTTTTGATACAGTTGGTGATGATACAGTGCTTTTAACCTTCTCTCTTCTAGTAGAGCTAATTGTGTGTACCTGCTTGCTACCCATTCTGTTTCAGGCAGTTCAGCTTCCAAGACTACTCTTAGTGACTTGATCTCAATTTCAATTGGCAATACTGCTTCCATCCCATAAACCAAAGAGAACGGTGTCATCCCAGTAGGTGTTCGTACACTTGTCTTATATCCCCATAAATGAAAGGGAAGCATTTCCGACCAGTCCTTGTAAGTCTTGGTCATCTTGGATAGAATTTGCTTAATTATCTTGTTTGTTACTTCTACGGCACCATTAGCCTTTGGTCTATAAGGAGAGGACCGATGATGATGGATTTGATACTTCGAGAATAAATCCTTAACTGCTCCTTGAAACTGTACCCCATTGTCTGATATCACACTGTGCGGGACCCCATATATGCAGATGAGGTTCTTTTCGATAAACCTAGCCATTTGACTTGCACCCAGCTTGTTGAAGGATTCAGCTTCGACCCATTTTGAAAAATAATCTACCGCTACCATAATAAAACGGTGCCCATTTGAAGCAGTCGGATGTATCTCTCCTATAATGTCGATACCCCAGGTGGCAAATGGCCAGGGTGAGGACATTGAATGCATTTCTTTAGGAGGCATGTGATTCAAGTTACCATACATCTGACATTGCTGGCACTTCTTTACAAACTCAATACATTCTTTCTCCATGGTCAACCAATAGTAACCTTGTCGAATAATTTTCTTAACTAGGGCCAAACCACTCATGTGCGGACTGCAACCTCCCGCATGTATTTCTGACATGATGCGCTCCACTTCAGGCTTTCTTAAACATCTGAAATGCACTCCATTAGGCCATCTTCAATATAACTCTCCATGGAAGGTGATATATTGTAATGATCACCTCCTTATGGCTCTTCTCTCTTTCTTTGTTGCCCCTGTGGGTATTCTCTCTCCTCCAAAAATCGCCTTATAGAATCATACCACGCATCATGGTCCATATCAATTTTCATGATTATCTCATATTCATAAGAAGGAGTTGATGAACTGGTCAAGATCAGAGGCTTAAGGAATAAGCTAACAGGGTTTTCCCATACCGAAGCCAATGTGGCTAGGGCATCAGCCATCTAATTTTCTTCTCTTAACAGGTGAGTAACTCCTTAAAATTCTTATTCATCATGGTCAAATAACGGTGGTATGGTTTTAACTTTTCCTCTTTCAACTCCCATTCTCCATTTACTTGGGATACAACCAACAATGAATCACCAAAAACTTCCACCTTATCCACCTTCATAATCATTAGGGTTTCCAAACCAAAAATACAAGCTTCGTACTCCACCATATTATTGGTTGCCCTAAATTTCAACTTTTTGGCTAAAGGGATAAGTTCCCCTTCGGGCAACTCTAGTATAACTCCCAAAATTTCTCCTTTCCTATTTACTGCTCCATCAAAATACATTTTCCACCCTTGTACTTTAATTGCTTCTAAATGTTCATCTGGAAATTCCAAGATTACCTCTTCACTTTCTGGTAATGGTTGTTGAGCCAGGAATTCTGCCACCGCTCTACCTTTGATTGTTTTCCTGGTTACATACTCAATCTCAAATTCCTCTAATATTATCAACCATCGACCATATTTTCCAATTAAAGAATGTGTCTCCCTTAAGTACTTCATTGGATCCAACCTGAAAATTGCTTGCACACTATACGATTGAAAGTAATGCCGCAACTTCTTAGAAGACCAAACCACAACTATACATGTCTTTTCGATGATAATATACTTAATTTCATAAGGTAGGAACTTTCTACTCAAATAGTAAACGGAATGCTCAATCCCCGACTCATCTGCTTGGGCTAGCATGGCTCCTATCGACTCTTCTTCTACTGTTAAGTACAGTAATAGAGGGTTACTAGGTTTAGGTGGTTTCAAAATAGGTGGATTCAACAAATACTCCTTTATTCGATCAAAGGCCTTTTGACATTCTTCATTCCATACGACCGGCTGATTCTTTCTAAGCAACTTGAAGATAGGCTCACAGATTGTTGTGAGATTTGCTATAAATCTGCTAATGTACTGCAATTTACCAATGAATCCCCAAACTTCTCTCTCTGTCTTTGGGGTTGGCATATCCCTAATTGCTTTAACTTTGTCAGGATCAATCTCAATGCCATTGTGACTAATTACATGTCCCAACAATTTACCTGAGGTAACACCGAATATACACTTCTTCGGGTTTAATCTTAGCTTATATTTCAAAGCTCTATCGAAGAATAACTCTAAGTTCTGGAAGTGTTGCTCCCTTGTATCTGACTTAACCATCATATCATCAACATATACTTCAACTTCTTTGTGCATCATGTCATGAAATAGTGTGGTGGCCATCCTTTGGTAGGTTGCTCCAGCATTCTTTAAGCTGAAAGGCATCACCCTATAACAAAATATACCCCATGTAGTAATGAAAGCAGTTTATGCTTTATCCTCTTGGGCCATTAACACTTGATTGTATCCAGAAAATCCATCTACAAACAAGTGTAGCATGCTAGAGGTAAAGGAAAATCATCCTTAGGGGAAGCCTTGTCTAAATCTCTATAGTCCACACAAACCCTTATCCTCCCATCTTTCTTTGGCACATGTACTATGTTGGCTAGCCAATCTGGGTATTCTATCACTTCAAGGAACTTCACTTGTAATTGCTTAGTGACCTCTTCTTTAACCAATTTAGCCCACTCAGGTCTTAGTCGCCTAAGCTTTTGTTTGACAGGTTTAATGTGAGTGTAAGTAGGAATAAGATGTTCGGCTATGTCTCGATCTATCCCTGGCATATCCTCATAAGACCAAGCAAATACTTCTTCATATTTTTTTGAATATTTTTTCAAATCTCTCTCTCTCTTCAGGAGTAAGGTCGGATGCTATGCTAATGTTTTTAGGATTTTCAGTTGTTCCCAAATTTATTGATTGTGTGTTAACAGAATTAATATTAAAGATGCTCATGTAACTACTATTTGAATGTATGCAACCATCAGGAGAAGCATCACACAAGTAAGCAAAATCATACTTTATTGCATTCAATTTGGAAAAGAAAACATCATCATCCTCATACAAAGTAGACAAATAAAAATCAAAATCATTGTTCTCAGAATCATAAAGCAGGATGTCTTCAAACTTCTCTTAAACCAGGGCAGCAATCTCTTCCGGAGTCTTTTCGGCTTTTAGGGCAGCTTCATTCTTCTCTTTTGGATTGGATTCTTCATTGATTGATAAGGTGAGCTCTCTCTTCACTTGCTCCACTAGCTCAACAACATCTGTAAAAATTTCAAAACCTGGGATTAACTTACCCCATGAACATGATTGGCTCAGGCTTTCCTTGGAGTGGTCCCATATCTGGAGCTTTGACAAAGATCTCTTCAAGTGGTGGGAAGCTCATCTTCTCATTCTTCTTTAGCTGGACATCATTGTCTTCATCATATCTTAATCCCTTCTTGGATGTTTGAGTTCTAAAATCTGGCAACTTTGTCAAACCAGCCTTTCCCTTTCCAAGACCAGCTCCGGGAAGGTAGTTCATGTTCTTCATCATATTCAAGACTTTGGAGTCCACTACTTCATCATCAGAAAGTAGCCACTTGAAAACCATTAAGAGGCCTCTCAACCATTAGAGCATTAACAATCTCATTATCTTCAGCTTCAATGACCATGTCTCATTTTCATTGGGGAATTTGATCATTTGATGAAGGGTGGAAGGAACTCCACCAAGAGGGTGAAACGATGGTCGTCCCAAGAGTAAGGCGAAGGTAATTGGTATGTCTAAAATAATAAATTCCATTGGCCCAACCTTGACGGCAACTTTGAAAGTCCCTTCGGCATGCCTCTTAGTGTTGTCATAAGCATGAATTGTTACCTCGGTCGGGTTTAGATCTCTTGTTGACATGGCTAGTTTTGGCAGTATCTTAAGTGGAAAAACATTTATGGTGGACCCATCATTGACCATTACACATGGAGTCCTCTTCCCCTTGACTTCTATTTTGATAAAGAGAGGGCGAATGTGGTCTCTCCCCTCCGCCGGTAAGTCCGTATCTAAAAAAGAAACTGCTCCCATATTAACTTCACTCTTTTCTTGGACCTCTTCACATTTCATTACTTCCCCAATTTTTATGAAGTTGATCAACTCCTCCGGTGTTGTGGAGGTAGTAATGGGCATGCTAGCTAAGGCTTTGGCCATAGTTTCTCAGTGCTTTTTAGAAGTAGCTAACAAGTCCCAAATGCTAACACTTGCTTGGGTTCTTTTCAATTGCTTGAGCACAGCATCATCATCTTCTATTTCGAATTCCTTCCCCTTATTAGTTTCTATCTCCTTAGGTGGTGGCCTTGTGTAAGGCTTATCGAATCTAGTATTCATCACCTCATCTTCTTCGGGCTCAGACCAAGTCCACTCCTCCTTATTGGGTATAATATCATCATCACTATCACTTAAATCCCAAAACCCGTTGACAACACAAATTGTTACTTCTCCACCCATCACAGCTTGTTCAATTTTGACAAATGCCTCTTCTTCTTCTTTGATTGCTTCTCCTCCCATATCTTGAAAAGAAGACATGACAAAATCCTCATGCAAACCTCCTCCAATCATGAAGGTTGCTGGTGGTGGTACTCTATTGAACTTTGGCAATGGGTTATCTTTGGTGTTTGGCTTGTTGGGCTCGGGTAGCTTCCTATTATCAATTAAGTTTTGGATCTCATGTCTCAATCTCACACATCTATCCGTGTCATGTCCTTGCATTTGGTGAAATTGACAAAATTCTTTGGTGTCAAAGTTAGGTGGGAGAGGGTTAGGCAAAGGACGAGGATTTAAGGGTTGTAGCAATCCTTTTCTTTGAAGCTTGTTGAGAACCTAAGACATCGGTTTTCCCAATTTCAAAAATTATCTCCTTGTTCCTTGGTTAGTAGTATTAACACTGACAGCCTTTTGCATGCTTTGGCTACCAGGTTGATAGCTCCCTTTCTCGTTCCTTTTTGTTGCAAAGCGGCCCTTCTCCCTTTACCATTCTTCAATTTGCAAACCAGCTTGAAGAAGGTCTTTGAAATCATGGATGAGTGTATGAGACATCCTCTCATGAAGACTAGGCAACACCCCTTTCACAATCATCCTTATTTGATCATATTCGGGCCTCTTCTTGAGTAAAGCGGCCTTGTTTCTCCACCTTTTCACATAGTCCACAAAATTCTCATTTGGCCTTTGCCTAATGGACTCCACTTCCATCAAGGTAACTTCCAAGTCAACATTATATCCATATTGTTGGATGAAGGCTTTGTAAAGTAGATCCCAACTCTTTTGTGTTCCATCATCTAAGGTATTGAACCAATTTTGGACAACAGGGTCCAATGAGAGCATAAAGTACCTTAGGGCTTGAGCCTTAGTAGCTCGGGCAGATTGCATGGCAGTGATATACTACTTCATATGAAGATGAGGAATTCCGGTGCCATTGTACTTAGCAAAGGAAGGCATCTTGAATTTATAAGGAACTTCTTCATCTTGTTCAAATAGTTTGTCAATCTCGGACATCTCTTTGATTTTCAGCTTCTTCTCAAATTTCTTTTCTAATTTAGCAATCATCTTTTCAACATCGGATGTCTCGGTCTTTTCAATAGTTGCCTTCTCACCAACCTTTGGTTCTTTCTTCTTTTCTTGAACACCTTGGAAGTATTGAGCCCAATCATCATCATCATCAATGATCACCTTTTCATCAACAAAAACCACTTCACTAACTTTGGTCTTCCCTTTGTCCTTTGGTTTCTTAGTGCTAGCAGATGCCTCGGCATGGTTCTCTAAGATTGCAGTCAAATAGTTCTTCATGGTCTCAGCTAGGGCCTCTTTGATTTCATCCATCTTGACATTGAGGGCCTCATCCACCATCCTTTGAATTTGTTCGGGCTCCATTATTTTTGGTGAGCAACACTACAAAAAAAAGCGCAATCAGCGACAACTCTTATTTCGTCGCTGATTAGCGACTTTATCAACGACAACTTTACGACAAAGAATCAAGATAAGCGTCTTTCCAACATTTCGTCGCTGAATGGGTCGCTAAATGTGTCGCTGATTAACGACAAAAAAAATGGTCGTAGAATCTGTCACTGAATAGCGATAAAAGGTCGTTTCTCGCTGAATGTGTCGCTGAATTTTGCGCCAAATTTTGGCGCCGACAATCAGCGACGACGTTATGACTAATTTACGACAAATTAGCAAAGAATGTGTTTATTTTTTATTGGAAAGTTTATTGCCGCTAATTAGTCGCTAAATTGCTCGCTGTTTTGCGAGAAAAATAGTTAGTCGCAGAATTATCGTTAATTTGCGAGAATATATCGACCAATTAGCGAGAAATTAATTTTATTTTCTATTTTAAAGTAATTGGTCGCTAATTAGTCGCTAAATGGCTTGCTGATTTGCGAGAAAAATAGTTAGTCGCAGAATTATCGTTAATTTGCGAGAATATTGCGACGGATTAGCGAGAAATTAATTTTATTTTCTATTTTAAAGTAATTGGTCGCTAATTAGTTGCTAAATGGCTCGTTGATTTGCGAGAAAAATAGTTAGTCGCAGAATTATCGTTAATTTGCGAGAATATTGCGACGGATTAGCGATAAATTAATTTTATTTTCTATTTTAAAGTAATTGGTCGCTAATTAGTAGCTAAATGGCTCGCTGATTTGCGAGAAAAATAGTTAGTCGCAGAATTATCGTTAATTTGCGAGAATATTGCGATGGATTAGCGAGAAATTAATTTTATTTTCTATTTGTTGACCTAGATTTAGGTCAATCTTGTTTTTGATCTTGGCAAACAAATTGAAGTGATCTAATGGCTTCAATGAGTGTTTATATGGCAGGAAAGCAACTTAGAATGAGCTGAAATGCAAAGAAATTTGAAGATTTCCTAAGTGCTGAAAATCTGTCTTTGAAGGGATGCGCGACCGCCCCAAGGCCTTGCGCGACCATCCAAGAACGCGCGACCGCCCCAAGGGGTTGCGCGACCATCCAAACTGTCTTGGTTTGACAGTAAGGTTCGCGGTGACAAGAACGGTGAATGACTCGACGCAAGACAATGCGCGACCGCCCAATGTGGCTTCGCGACCGCTACATTTATATAGCCGTTGGTGGGCTTCAACGGCTAGTTAAAGAATTAATAAGAAGATGCCATGTGTCAAGTAGCCGTTAGAGATTTGAATTGCGCGACCGCACCAGACTGCTGGGATGACCGCACAAGCCAGTGCGCGACCGCCCCAAGGGGGTGCGCGACCATCCCAGGATGCGCGACCGCCCCAAGGGGGTGCGCGACCATCCCAACAGTCTGACACAAAAATCCAAGAAGATTCTGTGACTGTTGGAGTTCCACTTTTCTACCCACTTCACCAACGGGCAGAACTGGTTTGAGGCCTATAAATACCACCTCAAACAAGTCTTGTAGCAAGAGAATATATACTAATATTGTCCAAACTCTTGCAAGTTATTTACTTAAGATTTCATCTATTTATCTCTTCATGTAAGGTTGAGTGTTAGCCATTAAAACACCAATTGTAAAGGTTGTGAGAGTGAGCCTAGTAAAACTCTTGTAAAGGTTGTGAGAGTGAGCCTAGTAAAACTCTTGTAAGTGGTTTGAGTGTTAGCCTTAGTAAAACACTTGTCAAGTTAGGTGTGAGCTTGTAGAAACACCAAAGTTGGAAGTGAGCTTGTAAAACTTCAAGTATAGTGGAATACCCAATTGAGGTTGGGGAGTGGACGTAGGATTGTTGAATCCGAACCACTATAAATCTCTTGTGTTGATTTTTCTACTCTCTACTCAATCTTCTACATCTTCTACATTTCTTATTTGTTGAAGTTTTTCAATTTGCTATCATTTCTTGAAGAAACCAATTCACCCCCCCTCTTGGTTGCCATCTTGGGACAACAATTGGTATCAGAGCTTTGAAATTTCTTAAACTTAATTGTGAAATTTGATCCTCAAAGGCAACCACACCCACTAATACCTCTACATCAACTTTCTCTTCCAATTCCATGGCTCATTATTATGGAAACTCAAAATCCCTTGTTATACCTCACTTTGATTATTCATATTGGAAACACAAGATGTTTTTGCTCCTAGATAGTGAAGGAATAGAGCTTTGGGATTATGTTGAAAATGAGTGGAAGATTCCTACAAGAATGGTTGATGGTGTAGAAAAAGAGATTCCACGAAAAGAGTGGAATGAAGAACAAAGAAGAAGCAATGGGAGAGATAAAAAGGCTTCTTTCATTCTCCTAAGCTCATTGCCAAAGGAAGAATGTGGAAGAATTCTTGGATGCTCAAGTGCCTATAGTATTTGGAAGACCTTGGAGAATTATCATGAAGGTACTAATCAAGTAAAATTCATGAAGGCCCAAATGCTTATTCAAGAGTATGAACTCTTCAAAATGAAGTCCTTTGAAGATGTCACGGAGATGACCAATCGACTTCTTGCCATTGTCAATGATTTGAGAAAATTTGGCAAAGTATACTCTTTGGAAGACATAAATTGCAAAATCCTTAGAATTCTTACAAAGAAGGAATTTGAAGCAAGAGTATCATCCATTGAGGAAGCACATGATTTGAGCAAGCTTCCAACGGATGTCCTCATTGGCAAATTACTCACACATGAGATGGCAATGGAAATGCAAGAAGAGCAAGAAGAAGAAGAAGAGCAAGCAATTGAAAATCTATGTCTCATGGCTATGGGAGATGATGAACACTCCAATGAGGTAGGTACCCAATCTTTAAACATGAATTTAAATTACAACAATATTGATGATGCTTTAGATGATAGTGATATAATTGAACATATGAACTTTAGAGTAGAAAAATATTTTTCTAAGATAAAATTTCATAAGGACAAATGCTCTAAAATAGAAGAGGATTTTGTATGTTTAAAAAATTCTACTTTAGAATTAAAAACCTCAAATGAACAAATATCTAAAAGCAAACATAGCTTAGAAAAGGTTATCAAGGAAAATCCCTTAATTGACAAGGGCAAATGGCATGAAGATGGAGGAGAATGAGTACTCCATCAAACCAAGTTCAAACAATGCTAAGAGTAAGGCAATTGGCATTGAAAAATTGGTAACAATTCTTGCCTTACAACATTTGAACTTTTATACTTTTAATTTTTACTTTACATGTTGTGTTTGACATTAAGGTTGAAAAATGATTTTATGGTTGACTAAATTATTTTTGTTACATTTTAAATTTGTTCATAATTAAGTCAATCACTTTCTTGAATTGTATTTAATTTTCTTTTTATATTCCTCTTGATTTGACTCCAACAAGAGAGGAGAAAACTTGAATATTTTGATAAAAATTGATCTCAATTGTTTCTAAGTTTTTTACTTCTTGAAGGGGAGATCATCAATTGAGGGGGAGTATAATCCAATCAATTGGTATCCTTAACATATTTTTCATTGATTTTGATATTTTCATTGATTGGTACTTTTATTTTTCCTAAGTATATGACTTAGATTTGTGTTAATTGTGAATTTTGTTTTTGGTGATTGACCATTGGCTTTGAATTCTATTATAAAGTCACACCAACAATGATTTTGATCTTGTCTTGTGTTTATATTTCCTTATTTCTTATATCATCTTTGAAGATTGCTTGATTGATCTTCATCTCTACCTCCTCTTTTTGAATTTTGGCAAAGGGGGAGAGAATTTGATGAATTTGAGAATTTTCTTATAATGGGAAGTATTGCCTATTTTTGTTGATTATTTGTATTTCAAATTCAATTTGATTGCCAAAATCAAAAAGGGGGAGATTGTTGACCTAGATTTAGGTCAATCTTGTTTTTGATCTTGGCAAACAAATTGAAGTGATCTAATGGCTTCAATGAGTGTTTATATGGCAGGAAAGCAACTTAGAATGAGCTGAAATGCAAAGAAATTTGAAGATTTCCTAAGTGCTGAAAATCTGTCTTTGAAGGGATGCGCGACCGCCCCAAGGCCTTGCGCGACCATCCAAGAACGCGCGACCGCCCCAAGGGGTTGCGCGACCATCCAAACTGTCTTGGTTTGACAGTAAGGTTCGCGGTGACAAGAACGGTGAATGACTCGACGCAAGACAATGCGCGACCGCCCAATGTGGCTTCGCGACCGCTACATTTATATAGCCGTTGGTGGGCTTCAACGGCTAGTTAAAGAATTAATAAGAAGATGCCATGTGTCAAGTAGCCGTTAGAGATTTGAATTGCGCGACCGCACCAGACTGCTGGGATGACCGCACAAGCCAGTGCGCGACCGCCCCAAGGGGGTGCGCGACCATCCCAGGATGCGCGACCGCCCCAAGGGGGTGCGCGACCATCCCAACAGTCTGACACAAAAATCCAAGAAGATTCTGTGACTGTTGGAGTTCCACTTTTCTACCCACTTCACCAACGGGCAGAACTGGTTTGAGGCCTATAAATACCACCTCAAACAAGTCTTGTAGCAAGAGAATATATACTAATATTGTCCAAACTCTTGCAAGTTATTTACTTAAGATTTCATCTATTTATCTCTTCATGTAAGGTTGAGTGTTAGCCATTAAAACACCAATTGTAAAGGTTGTGAGAGTGAGCCTAGTAAAACTCTTGTAAAGGTTGTGAGAGTGAGCCTAGTAAAACTCTTGTAAGTGGTTTGAGTGTTAGCCTTAGTAAAACACTTGTCAAGTTAGGTGTGAGCTTGTAGAAACACCAAAGTTGGAAGTGAGCTTGTAAAACTTCAAGTATAGTGGAATACCCAATTGAGGTTGGGGAGTGGACGTAGGATTGTTGAATCCGAACCACTATAAATCTCTTGTGTTGATTTTTCTACTCTCTACTCAATCTTCTACATCTTCTACATTTCTTATTTGTTGAAGTTTTTCAATTTGCTATCATTTCTTGAAGAAACCAATTCACCCCCCCTCTTGGTTGCCATCTTGGGACAACACTATTTTAAAGTAATTGGTTGCTAATTAGTCGCTAAATGGCTCGCTGATTGGCGAGAATTTTTATTTGTCGTTGTATTGGTCGCTGAATTTTTCTGGCGCCATATTTTAGCCCCCAAAGAAAATTGGTCAATTTAAAAAAATAATGTAGCGAGACGGTATGAAATTTTTATTATTAATTTATTTGTCGTAGATTTGTCTGTAAATAGTCGTTGATATAAATAGATTTGTCTTTTAGTCAGTCAATATAAATTGTATTCACATAAGACCTTCTTACGGGTAATCAAATTTGAAATTTCAAAAAGCAATTGAATAAAGAAAATCTTCAAAGGGAACCAAAAGTGTCAGCACCACTGGTCTGGCCCCCATTTCCATGTCCTTTCTTTTCTCTCAAATACCCGCCCCCATTTTCCTTTTCTCATAAAAAATGTTAGTATTGTAAATTGAAAATCAAACCCTTCTGCTTCTTTGTTTTGTTAGTTTTATCACTGTCAAAGAAAGAAAACTCTGCTTTTCTTGAAACCCAGAAACATGGGAGAAAATGGAGAATGAATCAATGGTGATAGATGGAAGAGGAATCCCAGCATGCGGTGGGAAATACTTGCGGTATAACATACTGGGTAACCTTTTTGAGGTCACCTCCAAGTATCCTCCTCCCATTCGGCCTGTGGGTCGCGGCGCATGCGGCATCGTTTGGTAATGATCTTGTTCTTCTTCTCTAAAACTCAAGAAAACTATTTTTGTAAGCTGATTAGAAATGGGTTTTCTTCATTTTTATTTATTTATTCGTTTTGGAATCTAAGATTCTTATTCTTGCCTCTTTAAGCAAGTAAATCTTGTGTTCAATTTTTTTTCTTTCTTTATTTTTGTGTATAGTTACTTGCATATACAATTAAGGATCTGAAATTTGCAGGTAGGAAATCTTGAATTTTTTTTATATTTATTTTTTTAAAATAAAAAAGGTAGTATCATAATATCATTATTTTTTAATTTCTGAACCTTACTTAAATTTTTTACTTTGATTTAATTAATAATAATTTATGAAAAATATTGTTTTCAATCATATGTTTGATTAGCATATGAAATTATTGTTTTTTAATAATATGCTATTGCCTTGTTGGGCCGAGATGCCAATAATAGAGTGTTTGTTTTGTAATGCAATATTCTTTAGATGTAGAGTAATGTTTTTTTAATATAAAGATTGTTATAAAAATTTTTGGTTTGATATTTGTGGACTTAAATTGTGATTAGAATGTTGATGCTTATTAATTACCCATAATTTCTCTGTTGAAGTTGTACCAGAAATGCTGATACAAAAGAAGAGGTTGCTATTAAGAAAATTGGGAATGCATTTGACAACAGAATTGATGCTAAGAGAACACTTCGAGAGATTAAACTTCTTTGTCACATGGATCATGAGAATGTACTCTCTCCTTTTGCAATGTTTTATTTATTTATTCAATTTCTGCATTAAATTTGCTATAACATTGTGCATATCATTCTATTTCTAGTAGCTACTATGAATATGATGAGTTGTGCTAATGTATGTTGGCAAAAATCTTGCATTGTTGATGATTTGTTGCACTGGTATCATGCAGATTATCAAAATTAAGGACATAATACCGCCACCTGAGAGGGAAACTTACAATGATGTGTATATTGTATATGAATTGATGGACAGTGATCTCCATCAAATAATTCACTCTAACCAGGCACTGACTGATGATCACTGTCAGGTAAGACAGTTAGATCCCTTTCCCCTTGTGCAAACTCACTGGATATTCTATATATCTAACAATGTTTTATGACTATATGTTTTTGTTCAAAAAGAATATGTGATACTTTTATGTACATATGTGTTTGCTCCATCCATCAGGACTGTGTATCATGTCGTAGAGCTGACAATTCATTTCAAAAATATCTTGGCATGTCTGAAAAACACCAGGAACATATACATGATATCAAATGTAGTTGATATTAATTGTTTTAATTAAGCTGCAAGTTAACATCCAACTAATTAAAAAATGCGGCAAAAAAGCCAAACATGTTGGCATTTAATTGAATAAAAATATGTTATGGTCTCATTTAAAATTTGCAGCCGTGCTTTGTTTTTTCCAGTTGTGTTTATCAAACTTTTTTTTATGTCATTTAAAATCAATTTTCAGATTTCACTCAATTATTGGATCTTTTAAAATTATTGCTTTTTTTTCCTGTGGTTATTCTATAGTATAAGTCAGCTTTTTTTTCCCCAATGTTTAAGTTCTTAGGTTATAATTCTTCTACTGATGGTTAAATGAAAGTATTAACAAAAAAAATCATACTGTTGTTGCATTTGATATGGTAAAGGATTGTATGTTGAAAGTTTAGTTTCATTGTGATGACAAAACTTAAAAGTAAAGAAGAGTATGAATCTTTTTCATGTTTGAGATAACCCTATACTAGAAGCTTCATTAATGATTTTGTCTTGATTGTATTTTACATAAAGAACCAACAGGGATATTATGCTTTTAAAATATAAAAAAAGGTCAAAGTTTCTTATTTTTAATTAGACTAGGAAAACTCAGACACTTGAGTTCTAGAGATTATTATTTATTTCTCTTCTAATAAATTCTTGACTGTTATAACAATAATAATTCATATTTCTTATTTTGACGTTATTATTTCTGAAATGTTTTTTTTATCCAGTTTGAATGATAGGTTTCCATTACCAAGCTCTCAAGGACCAAAAGAAACTTTGACCAAAAGCAGGGCCTGGAATTGGCCTTTCTAAGCAACGAAGGAAAACAAATACTCCTCCTGCTCCGGCAAATGACAATGCGGAGGAAGACGATGTTCGTATGTAGGATATACTTGATAGTTGATGTTCTCTTTGTTTGTGTTTGGAGTGTCGGATTATCAAAGTTGGTGTTTTCTTTGTTTGTGTTTGGAGTGTCGGATTATTAAAGTTTGTGTTCTCTTTGTTTGTGTTTGGAGTGTCGGATTATTTAAGTTGGTGTTCTCTTTGTTTGTGTTTAGAGTGTCAGATTATTAAGACCTTATGTGTTCAATATACTTTCTTAAGGGGTAAACTTTACATTCGAATTGTTTATGTATACTTATTGCCACTAATAACTTAATTATGAATGTTGTGTTATTTGATTATTATTGTAATGAATGACTATTTTATAAACAGGTTTGGTTATTATATTTGAAATTCAACAGGTTCTTGAAAATGTGTAGACAAAATAAAATGGAATACAGGAAAAATATAGCCAAACAATTACAAAATTGCGACAAAATTGCGACAAAATCAGCGACCAAAGGTGACAAAAAAAAATATTGAATTCTGCGACAAATCAACAACTGAAACAACGAGAAAAATATTGCGACATATTCTGCGACACATCAGCGACAAAATTTAGCGAGCAAATTAGCGACAAATTCAGCGATTAAATTAACGATCCAAATAGCGATGAATTCAACTACCAAAGCTAAATCAGCGACGACTTTCAGCGGGAATAAATAATTCCCGCCAAAAATGAAAATGTCGTTGAATTTGTCTCTGTTTTGTCACTGATTTGTCACTAATCAACGACACGCACAATTGGTCGCTGATTTGTCGTTGATTTTTTAGTGACCAGGACATTACCGTCTGCTCGATTTTTCTCGCTGTTCGTCGCTGATATTGTCGCTATCTTATTTTGGTCGTTGAATTCATCGTTAATGGTGTCGCAGATTGCGTCGCAGATTGCTGTTTTTTTTTGTAGTGCAAGTGATTGAGTCGTTGCTAGATACTTCATCTCCGGCGTAGGTCAGATTGTTGTAAGCTTTTGAACTATCGTAATCCAGGGCTATGAGCCAGAGAGGATCAATGATATGAGATGCAAATGTATGCATGTATGCATGTATGCACAAACAATCAACAAATAAGGATAAATAGGATGTTCCTTCCAACCTTATAACATCCACACACGAATGACTAGTCTCTTTTCCTAGGTATATGGTTAACAAAATACCAACATGGGGTATCTTGCTTTCGAATAATTCCCTCGGATGTTTCAACCAATAGTTATATTTTCAAAAATGGAAATCAATCCATGATAATTCCCATTAATTAGTTTTTAATCCATTCAACCAACTAAAGTAGCTTTTATGCTATGTTGGATTAAAATGAAATTAAGAGGTTTATTATAAATAGATTTCTCATTTGAAAAGAGTAACTAATGGTTCATGCCAAAAACAAGCCGGTGGTCAATTTATTCTTAGTGTAAACTAGGCCCACAATTGATTTTTAGTATTTCATAATTGACCTAAATATTTTGCAAGCACTTTGTAAGAAAAGATTGGGTGAAATAGTTTTATTTCTAAGCCCATTGAAAAAGATTTTAGAAAAATGGATTTTTGGGCTTAGTATTTGGGCCATGAGCCAAAGAATTTTTGATTTGTTTTTAGAAAAGTTTTATGTCCAAAGACCATCTTGAAAAGTTTTGAAAATAGCTTTGGTCTCTTGGATAAAGTTTGTTTTGAGCTTACAATATACTTAGGTCATATTAGAAAAAGAACAAACCAAATAAGCCATGATTTAAACTAAGATAAACTAACCATAGTCAAACAACATGCATTTGGGGTAAAACTTAAGGAAAGTAACTAGGCCAATTACATGAGCTTTAGTCTTTGGGTAAAAAGGCTTAGGTTCCCATAGCAAGTATAAACCAAACAGTACGAGGCTATGAGTGGTTATGCCATGCTCGATCTCCATACCTTGAGTGAAAGTATGGTATCCCTTACATAACATAACACGGGTAACACGGGCGTCCTAACTCACGCACACGATGCAATCTAAGATGTTGCAATGGATAATATCATTATAAGAAAGAATAGAATAATATAAAGACCAACGGAATCAACTTCTCTTATCCCCAGTGGAGTCGCCACTGTGAGTGGGGATTTTCTCCCCCACTCCCGGTGGTATGGTTCTTGCGACTTCTGCACTGTTTAGGCTTGGGGCTTTAGAGAACACGAACCTAAGTCCGGAGAAAATGGAGTAGCCACCCGGACAGCCGGGAAAAAAGAAAGGGGTGGATGACTCGATTCCTAAGGAATCCCCAACCCCCTAATGGGTTTGGAAAGCTGGGTACGTGTGGGGAAGGTGAGAAATGGCCCAGCATCCCCACAACGCCCTGTTCATTGGAACCAACCTCCTTTATAGGTCTTAATATTATAAAATTCTTAAATACAACAATATTATCCATATTACACACAATAATTAAAAGAAAACATCAATAAATTAAAATAAAAACAATGTCCAAACAAAGCAAATAAATGGACACCCATCCGAAGATGGAAACATGTCCTTACATCACATGCCTAAATAGGACACCCACCGAAAGGTAGAAACATGCCCTTTACTTAAGTTCTAAAATAGAAAATCAAATTAAATTACATGAAGTTTAAATAATGAGGTACCCACCAAGTGGAAACATACCTCTTACAACTTTTGAAAATCTAAATTAATTGATTAAAGTAAATAATCATTCATCATAAATAAATCATTCATCAAAGCTATTAAATATCAATAGAAAGTAAACATCCATCCATGATAAATAAAATAAACCAAACATTGAACTTTCATAAATTAAAGCATATAAAATAAATCAAAACACAATCAAATAAGAAATTGAATAAAGCAAATAAAAGTCCAATTATAGCTACTGTGACTTTTATGGAATTAAAATAGATTAGGGTTTTATGTTTTAAAAGGTTGGTAAGACTCTTTGATTAACTAAATTAATATTTGAATGGTGAAATCATGAAACTAGGGTTTTAGACACTTTAAAATACTTTTGATTCATGGTTTGAAATGGTAATTTCAAGCTACTGTGTAAAATTTAAAGTTTTTATGTTTTTATGTTCTTGGAAGAGGAAGTGTATAGATTGGTGTGAGTTACTCTTGAGGTAAGTACAAACTTACATGGTTGCATATATTTACATGATTTTGAGACTTAACACATTTGGTTGTAAATGTGTTAAGTAATTTACTATATTGTTAATACAATTTGATTAATGTTATGATTGGTATAATGTGAAAGATATGATGATCATTCAAAATATATGTGTAATGCAATTGGTTATGATGAATACTTTAATGATGAATTGCTTTAATGTGAATTGAGATATGATAAGATGTGAAGCCATTGTGGTTGGCTATAATGATTCAAATGAAATAAGTGGGGCATGTTTGTCTAGATGATGATGTCCAATGCAATTGGTTATGTATACTCTATTGATTAGATGTGAAGCCATTGTTGTTGGCTATAATGATGCAAATGAGATAATTGAGGCATGGTTGCCTAAATGATTATGAGAAAATGAGAATGAAATTGATAATGAAATAATGAATGAATTGTGTGTCTAATGTGTTATTCCATTTTCAGAGTTTTGTTGTTGGTGGGATGCCTAATAGTAACAATCTCTTGAAGCTAGGTTGGGCTTGATCCTTGAAGCCAAGTTGGGTTGAAGTTTAGCATGCTTAACTCCCCTTGAAGCTTGGTTGGGTCTAGTCCTTGAAGCCTAGTTGAGATGTTACAAACCCTTGAAGCTAGGTTGGGTTTGGTTCTTGAAGCCAAGTTGGGTTGATACTTAGCATGTTTTGTTCCCTTTGAAGCTTGGTTAAGCCTAATCCTTGAAGCCTAGTTGGGATAATGATAATGATAAATGTGATAATTGAACCAAAACATTAACTCTAAAAGTTGAATGGCATATTAGTGTCTTTTGGGCCTATGCTTGTCTTTGTTTAAATGTGATTCATGAATGTTGAAACAAATGAATAATGAGATTAAATGTAAGACTTTGAAATATGATATTCTTATGTATTGTTTATAATATTTGAAATGTGTGACATTGGCATTGCATTGAAGCATTTTGTTATTGTGGTTTGTACCACTAAGCCTTTGGCTTAGCGCGATTGTGGTTCATCGCGCAGGTGACAGGGTAGAGCTAGAGAGTTCATCTAGACCAAGTCGAGTCTAGATTTTGAAGTGTTAATAGTGGGCTTAAAGATCAAGGACTGACTGCCAAACATGTATAAACTTTATGTTTTATAAAATTTGATTTTGATAATTATGTATTTGTAAATACCTCTACATTTTCCGTTGTGTATTGAATGAACGTTTTATCTATTATACTTTATAGTATAATTTGAATGTTTTTAAGTTTTCTCATATTATTGTTAAAAGGAATGATTTGTTTGTTTAGTAAACGGTAGCATTCCTATATTCAGTATACGTATATTACAGATATGGTGGTATGTAGTGTGCGTATACGGGGTATAGGGGTGTTACAATATTAATAAATTATTAAAATGTAAATAATATTAACATAAAATAGTAAATAATATAGAATATATTAAATAATAAAAAATAAAATAGTTTTGTATAAATATATATAAAGCAATATATTTATGTATATAATATAAAAAAATAAAAAAATAAATAAATGAAAATAAAAAATAATAAAAATAAAAAAGGGACACAGACAAATAATTTCTCGCATAACAATCGATGTGTTTCATTCTTATACAATCATTTTAGTACATCGGAAGTTTCATGCATAAATTTGTAGATTTTGTTATACAAATAAATTATGCTACATAGGTATTTTTGTATATCAACTTTCATACTTATTCTTGTATAATCTACATGAACATAATTATACTAACAAACCTTGCAGTAAATTACTTACATGTATAGAAAAGTATCACTTACCGGAGTTTTATCTTTGGAACTCCGATGGAGATGCATGCTGGGTAATAATGGAATTTGCACAACTTTGTTGTCTCGAAGGTAAGAAATCAATTCATTATTTGATCGAGTCTTATGCCTTGAAGTGTGTCGAATGCCTGCCATGGTAAGTGCTTGAGCTTTAAGAATCTTACAATGGAATTGAAATATTCTGAGTAACAGTATTTAGTTTGTAAAATGAGAAATAGCATGACCTCTTTATAAAGAATGAAATGTATATAAGTCAAAAATAGTAAATATAATAAAAAAATCAAATAAAAGGAGGGACAAGTTCACGTGTTGTTGCCATTTATTATAAATTTCTTTATGTAAAGTCATTTAACTTTAGTTTGTCAAAATTCTCTACTTCATCTTTTATCTATTTCAATAATGTGCATAGTATTGCATTATGAGTACAGATAGATTCAATAGATATTTATCACATCCAACAAAATATATATATATATAATATAATAAAATAATAACTTAATTTTTGCAAAATATTTTACTCACTCTAATTTATTTTTGTAGGTATCTTGGGTCTAGAACCCAAGTCTTTTTCGAGTTCAGAACTCGAACCGGGTCCAGAATCCAAATCATTTCGGGACCAGAACCCAAGTCTTTTTCAAGTCTAGAACTCAAATTGGGCCCAGAACCTAAACCATCCCGGGTCCAGAACCCAAACCATTTTCTAGTCCATAACTCAAACCCGATCCAGAACCCAACTATCTCGGGTCAAGAACCCAAGTGTTTTTTAAGTCCAAAACTCAAACCGAGTCCAGACCCAAACCATCTCGGGTCCAGAACCCAAGTCTTTTCCAAAACCCAAACCATCTCGGGTCTATAACCCAAGTCTTTTCTGAGTCCAGAACTCAAACTCGGTCCAGAACCAAAACTATCTCGGGTCCAGAGCTTAAGTCTTTCCAGAGTGTAGAACTCAAACCGGGTCTAGAACCCAAGTCTTTTTTGAGTCTACAACTCAAACCGGGTTCAGAACCCAAACTGTCTCGGGTCTATAACCCAAGTCTTTTCTGAGTTCAGAACTCGAACTGGGTCCAGAACCCAAACCATCTCGGGTCCAGAATCCAAGTCTTTTTCAAGTCCAGAACTCAAACCAGGTTCAAAACCCAAACTATCTCGAGTCTAGAACCCAAGTCTTTTATGAGTTCATAACTCGAACCGAGTCTAGAACCCAAACCATCTCTGGTCTAAAACCCAAGTCTTTTCTGAGTTAAAAACTCGAACCGGGTCCAAAACCCAAACTATCTCGGGTCCAGAACCCAAGTATTTTTTGAGACCATAACTCGAACTGGGTCCAGAACCTAAACCATCTCAGGTCCAGAACCCAAGTCTTTTCCGAGTCGAGAACTCAAATGAGGTCTAGAACCCAAACTATCTCGGGTACAGAACCCAAGTCTTTTTTTAGTCCAAAACTCAAATTGGGGTTAGAGCTCAAACCATCTCGGGTCTAGAATCGAAGTCTTTTCTGAGTCTAGAACTCAAACCAGGTCCAGAGCCCAAACTAGCTCAGGTCAAGAACCTAAGTCTTTTTCGAGTGCAGAACTCGAATCGGGTCCAGAACCCAAACCATCTTGGGTCCAGAACCCTAATCTTTTCTAAGTCCAGAACAAGAATCGGGTCCAGAACCCAAGTCTTTTTCGAGTCCATAACTCAAACTAGTTCAAAAACCCAAACCATCTCGGGTCCAGAACCCATGTCTTTTCGGAGTCCAGAACTTGAACTGGGTCTAGAACCCAAACCATCTCGGGTCCAAAATCCAAGTTTTTTTTTAGTCCAGAACTTGAACCGGGTCCAGAACCCAAGTCTGTTTTTAGTACAAAATTCAAACCGGGTCCAGAACACAAACTATATCGGGTCCAAAATCCAAGTCTTTTTTTAGTCCAGAATTTGAATCGGGTCAAGAACCCAAACCATCTTGGGTCTAGAACCTAAGCCTTTCTAGAGTCTAAAACTTGAACCGGGTCCAGAACACAAACTATCTCGGGTCTAGTACCTAATTCTTTTTTTAGTCTAGAATTTGAATCGAGTCCAGAACCCAAACCATCTCGGGTTCAGAACCTAAGACTTTCTAGAGTCTAGAACTCGAACCGGGTCCAGATCCCTAACTATCTCTGGTGCAGAACCCAATTCTTTTTTTAGTCTAGAACTCAAACCGGGTCCAGAACCCAAACCATCTCGGGTCTAGAACTAAAGTTTTTTTCGAGTCCATAACTCAAACTGGGTCTAGAACCCAAACCATCTCGAGTCCAGAATCCAAGTATTTTTCTAGTCCGAAACTCGAACCGGGTCCAGAACCCAAACTATCTTGGGTTCAGAACCCAAGTCTCTTTCTAGTCCTAAACTCAAACCTAGTTCAGAACCCAAACCATCTCGGGTCCAAAATCCCAATCATTTCCAAGTCCAGAACTCAAACCGGCTCCAGAACCCAAACTATCTCGGGTCCAGAACCAAAGTCTTTTTTGAGTCTAGAACTCGAACCAGGTCCAAAACCCAAACCATCTCGGGTCCAGAGCCTAAGTCTTTTTCTAGTCTAGAACGTGAACTGGGTCCTGAACCTAAACCATCTCGGGTCTAGAACCCAAGTTTTTTCTTAGTCCAAAACTCGAACCGGGTCCAGAACCCATACAATCTCGAGTCTAGAATCTAAGTATTTTTCTAGTCCGAAACTCGAACCAGGTCCAGAACCCAAACTATCTCAGGTCCAGAACCCAAGTCTTTTTCGAGTCCTGAACTCAAACATAGTTCAGAACCCAAAACATCTCGGGTCCAGGACCCAAACCTTTTTCAAGTCCAAAACTCAAATTGGGTCCAGAATCCAAACTATCTCGGGTCCAGAACCCAAGTCTTTTCCAAGTCTAAAACTCGAACCGGGTCCAGAACCCAAACCATCTCGGGTTTAGAACCCAAATCTTTTTTGAGTCTAGAACTCGAATCAGGTCCAAAACCCAAATCATCTCGGGTCCAGAACCCAAGTCTTTTTCTGAGTTCAGAACGCGATCCGGGTCCAGAACCCAAAACCAAAACCATCTCAAGAAAATTTAGTCTATTTTTGCCAAAATTAAAAGTCTTGTTGCTTTTCACTCCCTGAATCAATTCAAGATCGTTCAAGCAGGGGGCAAACTGTAGACCCTTAATTTTTGACCCAATTTGACGGTCCTAATTAAAGGATGCCAAAATAAATTTGATCTAACTTTACAGTATTTAAACCTAGTTATAATTTTTAAAGAAGTTGGTTCTGATTAAAGAGGCATAAATTCAATTATAAAACACTAAAATCAAGTAGAATCGGCCCAAATTAAAACTTTTTGGTCCATAAGTTAAAAAAGGCAAGAATAATTTGAGTCAGGCTGGCCGGGGAGACATGAGCAATTGCTCATGTCGACCTAGAGGGACCAAGTCGACATGGGCATGCCTCATGTCGATCTGGTAGCCTAGATCGACATGAGGTTGGACTCATGTCGACTTGGGCAGACCAAGTCGACATGAGCATGCCTCATGTCGATCTGGCAGCTCCGATCGACAACCAGGTCGACATGGTTTCAATGCGTTTCCTAATTGAACTAAAATTTGTTTTAAGGACGGTTTAATATTAGGGTTAAGGATTTTGAGTAAGGTTAAAGCCTATAAATAATAACATTTTATACCTTAACAAGGGCGGCAATTAACATTAAAGAGGGACGACAATGAACATTAACAAGAGGGGCATATAACATTAAAGTGGAACGGCAATTAACATTAAAGAGGAACGACAATTAACATTAAAGAGGGTCGACAATTAATATTAAGAGAGATTAAACCACAAGATAGAAGAGATAGCAACAAATAGAGAAGAACAACAGCAGCCTTTTTGGAGAATGAAGGAAACAGCAAGCAGAAATATCAAGAGAACCAAAGAAGAAGGCAGAATACATATTGTCTTCACATTGTTTATCATAAAATCAACTTTTTATGGAACCAACGATAGAGGTTTGATCTTTAATCATAAATTATTCATGCTCATAGTAGCTTCATTTTCTTTGATTAATAAAAACATGCAGTAACATGATCTTTGAACACGCAGTAACATGATCTTTGACATACAGTAAATTGATCTTTGTTTTAGTAACTTTAATTGATTGCTTTAATTAATACATTGATCAGTTGGTGTTCGTAACTCCACTTACATGTTTTACAAAAAACTTAAAACTACCCTGTAGCTTTCAAGGATTTAAATTAATTGTAAGAATCTATTTTTTTACTAAAACTTGAAGAACCGTAAATTATTTTAGTAAAACTCAAAACCTTAAACTATTTCTATCCAAAAGCTTAAACCATTTCATTATTAAACTCCAAAATATTGATTATTTTTCCAAAACCTTAATTTATCTCTCCAAATCCAAAATAATTTTTTTAAGGTAGTAAGTTAAACCCTAAAACCCTAATTCCAAACCCTGAATTCCAAAACCCTAGTTTCAAAAACCCTACTTTCAAAACCCTAATTACAAAACTCTTATTTCAAAAACCCTAATTTCAAAACCTAATTACAAAACTCTAGTTTCTAAAACCCTAAGTTCCAAAACCCTACGTTCCAAAAACCCTAAATTCTTTAAAACCCTTAACTTATATATTTATTGCTTTATTTAATTTTAGATTTGATTCTGTAGTTTATTATATGTTTCGATAGTTGATTTATTTAATTTCAATGCTTGATTTATTTAATTTATCATGGATATCTTCTTGATTTTATGTTCGATTTAAATAATTGGACTGTGCTTTGATCGGTTTCTCTTTACTTTGTGTTTCAGGGTGTTTAAAGAAGAAGGTTTGCAAAATCGTTGAATAAAAAAAAGTTAAAAGTTAATAAAATGCAGTAGGTGACACGACCAAAGGACTTGGTCGTGTCCCTTGGCCGTGTCACACACTGGACACAGCTAAGCTTCCTCAAAATTTTTTTTCGATTTTGCAATTTTGTACAGAATAGGACACACCCAGGGGACACGGCCATGTCACTGGCCGTGTCCCTCCAAGACTATCAGACACGGCCGTGTCACCTTGACTTGGCCGTGTCCCTTCACTTTCACACACCAGACACAGCCAAGTCCACACCAACACGGCCGTGTCCCTCATTTTTACACTTTAAAAAACCCGATTTTGGCCAGTTCTTTCCATTAAATCCCTAATTTCTTTTCTTCGTCTCTCTCTCACTCTCTTGCTCTCTGTATTTCCATAGCCATAGTTTTGATTTCAAAACTCCAAATCTTCCATTTACACATCAAATTTCTTCACCCAAACTAGAGATAATCACTTAAAACTTCCTCTTTACTCATATAATTTTGATTTAATTCAGTTTTGGGTGTTAATTTTTTCAGATCTCAAGATGCCAAGAACTAAAACTGTCTCACACCGCAAGAAGAAGAAATCTACTACCGAAGGAGCTTCTTCCTCTTCCTCAACTTTATCTTTCAAGAGGGCAAGTCTTTTGGCTCAGGGTTTTTTCCCGACAAGGTATGTGAATGACGAATCTCTAGATGCCCTGCAAATTAGGACTAATTTCTATAGATATGTGCAATTTCTTGGGTGAGACTTTTGTCTCATTGAGACCTTTGCAGTTTGAGGAGCTTACTCTAGAATTTTTGACATCTCTTAAGGTGGAAAGAGATGATAAGAAAATCTGCAGGAGAATGATGTTTAAATTGATGGGTAAATCATTTGAGCTTAATATTGATCAGTTAAATGCTATCTATGGTTTTCATCAGCATGGGGAAAGGTCGGTACCCAAAGAATTTAGACAACAATTTGCTTGGGGAGCCTTGGGCTCGGGTACTTATGTGGCCAAATCGGCCAAAGCATCTAAATTACGGAACCCTACTTTGAGGTATTTGCATAGGTTTATGTCATGTGGGTTCTTTGCTCAGAAGGAAAGCCCGGGTGTGGTTGAGTTGAGTGAGTTATTTTTCCTGGACTGTGTTTTGAATGAAATGGCTGAGAGTGCCGGCTATTGGTTAGCCGATATTTTTTATACTATGGCTAATAAAAGGAGGGGGGCAATTTGTGTTGGAGGATTGATCACCACATTAGCAGTAGCCCTTGTTGAGGATTTTGACTCGAGTACTAGTCGTATGACTAGAATTATGGGTAATGACTCCTTGGATCTAGCTACACTTGAGAAGATGCACATGGTGGTGCATAGGAGAGGGACTTATGTGATGCCTTCAGATGAACCTGCAGCACCGGGGGATAGGCAGAAGAGAGCACGGGTCCAAGAGGAGTCCGACTCGGATTCTCTTGACCTAGATGAGGATGCTCTGGTCTCAGAACATCAAGAGGTGCTTCTGAGGATTGAGGCCCTGGAGAGCAAAGTGGATCGACTGGATAGCAAGGTGGACCATAACCATGCTGAGGTCTTGCAGCAGTTGGAACAGATTAACAGCAACCTTGCGACGATCCTGAGTCTTCATCCCTCGGCTGTGTCATCTTCCCGCCCGCCTTTTCCATATATTTTGAGTTTCTTGCTTAATTTTGTTTAATGTATTTTTGTTCTTATTTTTGTTCTTTTTTGTTTTCATGTTAACATTTTATGGTTGGATATTTTCTTTTTATTATACTTTTGTTTTTGAACTTTTGTGTTTGTGATGGAAAGCTAGGGTTTTGCCTCACCAGGTACGATGGAAGCCAGGTTGTCCTTTAACTCTTTTTATTTATTATTCTTGTTTTACATTGAGGACAATGTAAATTTTAAGTGTGGGGTACTCTTTAAGCTTTTCTTTAATTTGTTTTTTGTTTGTCACTGTGTGTTTTATTGTGTTATGCATGGCATAATTGTTGACAATTTATCGATCTTTTCTTTGATTCTAGCATTATAGTTGAGACTTTAGTATCAGCATAGAAATGAGCATTTGAATTCATTCAGGATCAATTTTCACATTCTATAATTTATGACATATAAATCTTTGAGAACCCACCTGTGTGAGTTTTGAGCCTCATAATTTGATATTATTATCAGTTGATTTTCTTTTCTTAAGTGTGCGCCTTCATGATGTTGCATCTCTAGAGTTTTCTTTTGCATACTAATTGAACTCACATTATGATTTAGTCTCAAGTTTTAAAATGATGAAGGCAAATTAGGTTAGCCCCTTAAGCTTAAAAAGACTTCCCTTAATATTGATTTCCTTAGTGAGCCAAGTTGAGCCATTGACCGTTTCTTGTTTGATCAACACAATTCTCAACTTAACATGTTCTTATTATCATCATACCTATGCATTAAGGAATGGAGTTTTATGATTTGACAATAGGGTAGTTTATTTCAAAGTGTGAGGTAAGTAAAAAAAAATGGTATTGCTATTTGGGGTTGAAATGCATACTTTGCACATTGTGTTGGATTAAGAGTTGATTATTCCTTTCCTCTACATTTTAAGCTAGATGTTCTATGCAAGTTTATATTTTGTATATTTAAAAAAATGATGATAAAATAAATAAAAAAAGAAGAAGAAAGAAAAAAAAAAGAAGAGATATATATATACACAATTCATATATTTTCTAGCATTAGAGGAATGTTGACTCATGTACTTTTCTTTTAGTGTGCAAGTATGTAAGATTATTAAGGTTTGGTGAGTATGCCATTTGAGGGAGTTGTGAGTTTCTTAGCAATAGTATTGTCTAATTTAGATACTCTATTTCTTGATGCTCCAGCTTAAATGCCTTTTCTCACACCTGCACCTTAGCCCCATTACATCCAAATAAAAGACCTTCGGATTATTTCTTGAGAAAATCAGTGAGGGAGATTGGATAATTAAGCAAGTTTATGGCAGTATGCACTCATGAGTGGTTTGAGTGAATAACCTTTGAAATCGAGTGAAACACTTAGATGAGAGATAAGATTTGTATGTTTGGATTAATGAATGAGTTAAGAAAATCCTTTATTGAAGGAAATTGCAATTATTTATGTCTGACTCTTAAAGTATTTCATCTATATGTTGGAATTATAGTTAAGGTTGTTTGAGTTTTTTAATTTATGCCATGTGAATTTGCTTGAGGACAAGCAAAGTTTTAAGTGTGGGGTAGTTGTTTTATTAGTTTTTGTTATAGTTTTGTGTCTTGTTTATTATGATAATTATTGTTTTATTTAGGTATTTTGTTAGTTTTAATCGGTTTGTTTGGTGTTTTCATTAATTTTGGTAGTTTTAATTTAATTCAGTGTTTATGTTGTTTTTGATCTAGTTTTTAGTATGTGTTTATGTTTTGTTGGTTATTGTTTATTTACTTTTTGTTTAAAGTTTGTTTGAGGTTTTGTTTTAGGTTAAAAAGCCAAGGAACCAAGATTGAAGGAAAAAGGGACAGTAGCTGACACAGGCAGAGGACACGGCCAAGTCACTGGCCGTGTCTCATACCAAGATAAAAGGAAGTTCAAGGCACAGAAGAGGACACAGGCAAGGGACACGGCCAAGTCAGTGGCCGTGTCCCTCCAAAAAGCATACAACACGGCCAAGTCACTCTGACTTGGCCGTGTCTCACCAAAGTCCAAAGCAAAGAAGAGCAATTTTCTCAGAGGCAAACACAAGCAAGGGACACGGCCAAGTCACCTGGCCGTGTCCCTCCAACAAGCTCCAACACGGCCAAGTCACCTCTGACTTGGCCGTGTCACTCAACTAAAGAAGAAAAAAAAGAGAAACAAGCAGAGGCAGACACAGGCAAGGGACACGGCCAAGTCTTGTGGCCGTGTCCCTCCAAAAACCACTCACACAGCCAAGTCACATCTGACTTGGCCTTGTCCCTCATGAACAAATCACGCAGCGGATTTTTAAAGCGACGTTCCATATAAAAGGAAAAAGAGAGCTTAGGGTTTGGAGACGGTTGGCGATTTTGAGAGAGGTTTCAGCCGTAAAGAGAGTTAGGGTTTTGTTAACTTGTTTTTCTTTGATTTTAATTACACTTTGGATCAAAACTAGCTAGATTAGATTGTTCATGCCATTGATACATCCTTCTTGCAAGATTGAACAAGAGATTCTTCAGAAGCTTCAAGGAGTTTGTAACTTGGTTTTGTTCTTGAACTTTGTCTCTTTATTTTCATTGGAATTGAACTTATGGATATTATCATGTCTATTTTGATTTCTTTGAACATTAATGAGATGAATATGTTTGTTTGCATCATGAACTAATTCAATCTAGTCTAGGGTTTGTATGGATCTGCTATGATTGTATGAATTGGTTATTCTCTTAGCTAATAATTTCTTTAGCCTTGATTGAATGAAATATTGTTAACATATAATTGATTGGCCACCAGTTGTGTTATTTAGGTATTAGATGATGGATTGAGAGATGAAGTCTAATGCTGGAATAATTCAATTAAGGACTTAGGTGAATTAGAAATATAACCTATTAAAAAAATTATTTCAATTATAACAAGATTAGTTGAAAGAGGTTTGAATGCGAGAGCTTATTTCCTTGACTTGATTAATTGAGTTGTTTGAGATTTAATCTTTGAAATTAAATTAGTAAAGAGGAATAACCGTTCATACATATCAGTAGTAGAGAAGTACAAACCCTAGACCCTTTTTCCAAGTGAATCAAAACATCAGCTCTTGTTTACTTTTATCGTTTTAAACTTCAATTAAACCTTTTCATTACTTAGCAATTTAAATTTATTCATTACTTGTTCCTTTGAGTTTGATAATCAATTCGTCACTTTAGCTTCCTTGTGAGACGACCTTGGGGTGATCACTTTTGCTACAGCTACCTCGTATACTTGCGAGTGACGCTTTGTGGTAGAGTTAATTCGAGCGCAACACTTGTTATGATCCTCATCGACTTAATCGCCACTATGGAGCTGAACCTCGAGTTCTGAGTTTACTCATGATTTGGACATGCCTCGTCTGACTGAAGCCCTCTTGGATCAACTGAAGCAAAGCTGGCCTGCACACTACACTTCTCATTTGCCATAGATTTTACACGTGTTAATTCTTTAAATAAAATGTTGTTAGGATGAATAATAATAATAATAATAATAAATGTTTTTATTTTACCCTAATTTGTCATCACCTTTCGCTATTGTGTTATTTATTTTACCCTAATAGTCATATTATTTCAAAATAGTGCACATAGAATAATTTTAATATTAACTTTTATTTTATTAAATTGGGAAACAACCAAACATAAAGCTAGCATACACAAAATCACTCCTATCGCCAACCAGCCCTTTCAAGTTTTCTAATTGACAATTTTCTTTCATTTATCCTTAATTGTTGCCTAGCCTGCCCTTTTGGATTTTCAGAACTAGCGGACTACTCTAACTTTTGCCTAGGCCATCCTTTTAGAGTTTTCAACCTAGCGAGCTCTCCTTTCTTTATATATACATAAAACCTCTTTAACTCGTCAATGTTCACTGGCTTACTAAACTTATTCCCATCCATGTCTGATAGCTTGACTGCACCCTTGTTCATGACTTGCTTCACAATGTATGACCCTTCCCAACCAGGTCTAAATTTTCCTCTTGGATCAGGGACATTAGGCTTGCATTGCTTCAACACTAAGTCACCTACTTTAAACTTCCTAATCTTAACCCTTCTATTGTAGGCCCAAGCTATCTTTCTTTGATACAGCTGATGATAATACAGTGCTTTTAACCTGTGCTCTTCTAACAAGGCCAACTGTGTGTATCTAGTCACTACCCATTCCATCTCAGGCAATTCAGCTTTCAGGACCACCCTTAATTATTTGATCTCAATTTCAATTGGTAACACTGCTTCCATCCCATAAACTAAGAAAAATGACATCATTCCAGTCGTGGTTCGCACACTAGTCATATACCCCCATAAAGGAAAAAAAAAGCATCTCCAACCAATCCCTATATGTCTTTGTCATCTTGGATAGAATCTTCTTAATTATCTTATTTATTGTTTCCACTCCACCATTAGCCTTTAGTCTATAAGGGGAGGATCGGTGATGATGGATTTGGTACTTCGAGAATAAGTCCTTAACTGCTCCTTGAAACTGTACCCCATTGTCTTATATCACACTGTGTGGGACCTTATACCTGCAGATAGATTCTTTTCAATAAATCTTGCCATTTGTGTAACACCCCTTCCCGACCTATGAATAAGCCGAGGAGGAATGTTACATCGGGATACGAGCTCTGGTTATGTCAGCTTACTTAATGTTCCTTATAAAAATTTTCTAAAAATTTTGACGGATTCTCCCTTAAATTCTAGGTCCCAAGTGTAGACAAAACTGATTTTTCTTATTTTTGAAAAACATTTTGTTTCACAATTCAACTCAAGCACACTCCCAATAATCCACCCTTATAACCTCAACTACAATCCTGCAAGAAGAATTCACACTTCTATATTCACAACCCAACTCAATTCTAAACCATACAGTTATTATACATTACTAGATTTACATGCTACATCAAGTTATCTCTTTGTATTGTTCAAATAAGTACATGCCAGTTTCTAATACCAAAATACAAAATGAAGAGCACCACCTAAGTTTGTTGATGACCGACAGATCGCAGGACTCCTCTGCTCGCTACTGGCTCCTTGCTAATAGCCTACGAGTTTAGAAGAAACTAAACTCGCTAAGCATTGCTTAGTGGGTACTTTAACTAATTACAGAAAATAAATAATAAAAGCATAATGCATTTTTTAAAATCAATGAGTCGTATTGAAAAATAATATCACAATAAAAACAATCCATACATGTCATATATTCAGTTATTATCATTTTATCAGTTCGCTCCACAAGGTAATTTGGTAGACTAACGTATGGTAAGGAACTAACTGAAACAACTGTATATATATTCTATGGCTGTGGCCCTAAAAAATTGCGGACCAAGCCCTGTGGAATCTGTGGCCGAAGCCCTCGGACCGGAGTCCTATATAACTCGGGCGATTGCCCTATATAACTGGGACCAAAGTCCTATATAGCTCGGGTCATCACCCTATATAACTCAGACCGAAGTCCTATATTAAAGCAGCACTGCATATAGTATGATATATCATACCCTTACCCTACTCAGTATTATCCCAGATACCCAGTGGAGCCAAAATTTTCATGCCATTTCTTAATCGAATATGCATTATACAATTATCGACTTATGTTTTTTATATTATTTCAATGTGAAATATCATATTTTGTTATTTTAATAACATATTATGCTCATTTATATGCATAAGGAATCAATTGGATTACTTTTGAAAAATGACCAAATGAATATTAGCAAAATGACCATATGAATAGTAAATTCTTGTTTTGGACTCAACTTGATCCTTATTTTGAAAAATTGTATAAAATAATATACTTGACTAAAAACTCTAAAAGTTTTACAGAATTTAGTTTTACATCTTAAAATCATTCCTTTAAAATTTCAGATCAAACTGGACACAAAATCTTGGTCAAATAGTTCACCCAACCAGACTGCTCCAGTTGCCCTGCATCCTGGCAGCAGTTCTGAATTTTGTGAATTCCGTAAATTAAATTCAATCAATGTGGTTCCAAATTATTTTTATCAAATACTAGACTCACTAAAAAACAACATATCCAAAATTCAATTGAATATTATTTTTGTAAAGTTTATTAAAAATCTGGAAACATGGCTGTCTCAGTCAAGGTACCTCCTAGAGCAGGTCTAAGAGAAATAATTTTTCCATAATCATAACCATTCCAAATTCAACTCAAAATATTTTTCAGTCATTCTAGACGTATTGAGGCACAATGTATCAAAAATTAACTTCAAGAACATTTTTCTATATTTAATTAAAAATCATACAAGTCACAGTATTTCACTAATTCTAAAACAGAAAAATTTCAAGAAAATGAACAAACAATTAGTTAAAGTACCAAACCTTGCTTTTCCTTGCTCTTCTTGTCTATTTCACTTCCTTTCCTCTCTAATATCCTTGATTTCCTATGAATTTAACATGTCACATATGTAAGAACAAACCCTAGATATGAACATGATGCTACCTTATGATTTTCTAACAATCCTTTACTTATTCTTACTAATAATCACCATTTTCATCATTTCCTTTAAGTAGTTTATCATTTTTCACCATAATCATCAACTTACTAATACTTTCCCAACATGAACATAATATCAAATCTTCCTAAACATAGCCTAATACCTAATTCTAATGAAAGAATAAGACATAGGATGGTATCTTACCTTATTTCCTATTGAATTTCACTTGAAAAATGGCTTAGACTTGAAAATTTTCTCCTTGAAAATGGAAGGGATGGGGGAGCACGACCTAAGGAAGAAGAAAAGTGGTGATGGTGGTGTTTTTTGATCCTTTACTTGTGTTTGGAAGACCAAAATTAGTTGTTTATAATTTAATTTCCATTTAATTAATTTGTTTATTTTCAATGGCTATGATTTGTCCAACCCATTTGGACTTAATGGCTAGGATTTGGCCACTTGAAAGTGGCTTTTTGTTCTTTTAAAATTTTCCCCCAAAGTTATATTTAATTATAAAATCGCCCCTCCGGTGGAAATGTCCAAATGCCCTTGTCGGAAAATCGCCCGTAACTTACAAACCGTGCATTTTCGGGAAAAATCGTGCGCCACCATTACGACCCGATTAGTCTCGAGAACACATTTATGGCATCCGTTAGGGTCACTATTAAGAACCGACACAACTTTTTGGAAAATTACTCTTAGGTCCTCGGCCTTTCAAAAAATTACCTTTAGGTCCCGTCGACTTCACTGGCCTCCTTTGCACACCGATTTTATTTTTGACTATCTCAAGCCTCTATTTGACCACTTATTTATGTCCTTCTTGCCTAATACTCGACTACCTAAACTTTGGGATGTGATAATTTGCCTTGCCTCCAGCTTGCTGAAAGATTCGGCTTCAACCAATATTGAAAAATAATCCACTACCACGATAATGAATCGGTGTCCATTTGACGTTGTTAGATGTACTCTCCTATAATGTCAATCCCCCAAGTTGCAAAAGGCCAAGGTGAAGACATGGAATGTAATTCTTCAGGAGGTAGGTGATTCAAGTTTCCATGCATTTGGCATTGTTGGCACTTCTTCACAAAGCTCAATATAATCTCTCTCCATGGTCAACCAGTAGTAACCTTATCGAATTATCTTCTTAACTAGGGCTAATCTGTTCATGTGTGGTCCACTTCTGATATGATCTGCTCAACTTCAGACTACCTCAAGCATCTCAAGTGCACCCCATTGGGCCATCTTTGATATAAATCTCCATGAAAGGTGATGTATTGCAAGGACCATTGCCTTATGGCTTTTCCCAAAACCCTAATTCTAAAACATTAATTCTTAAAGCCCTAATTCCAAAATATTAAATTCCAAAAACCCTAAACTCCACCTAGTAGCTGTAACCCTTATTCCCTAAAATTCATCCAGTAACCAAAACCAACATCTCAAAACCTAAAACTCTAAACCCTAACCTGTAAAATCAAGATCTTAATCCCAAACAACCAAAACCCTAATTACCAAGTCCAAAACCCTAGTTTTGATTATTTAATTTATTATACATTTGTGATGAGTGATTTATCGAAGTTCTATTTTTGTGGATAATTTATTTTTAATTATTGTGAATTTTTGTATGGTTTAATTCATTATGTTAATTATTTGAATGTCGATTATTTTAGTTTCAATGATGTAAGAGGTATGTTTTCACATTGTGGGTACCTCATTAGTCAAGTTCAATGTAATTTTATTTACTTTAAGTTTCGGCATTAATGTAAACAACATGTTTCCACCAAATGATGGGTGTCCTATTTTATTTACTTTGTTTTCTTTTTGAACATTGGACATTTGTAAAGGCATATTTCCATCCTTGGATGGGTGCCTATTTTGTTTGTTTTATTTTAATAAGATGATGGATGATTATTTCTTTGAAATTACATATAATATGGATAATGTCATAAATATTTAAGAATTTAATATTGTTTAGACAAAAGGAGGTAGGTTCCAATGAACCAGGCACTATGGGGTGCTGGCTCATTCTCACCTTCCCCACGCGTACCCAAATTTCTGAACCCATTAGGGGGATGGAAATTCCTTAGGAATCGATTCATCCACTCCTTTCTTTTTCTCAGTTTGTCCAGGTGGCGACTCCATTTTCTCCTGGTTTAGGCCCATGTTCTCTAAGGCTCTGAGCCTAATAGTGCCGAAGTCGCAAGAACCATTCCATATGGGAATGGGGATGAAAATTCCCGCTCACAGTGGCGACTCCACTGGGAATAAGAGAAGTTGATTCCATTGGCTTTTGTATTATTTTATTATTTCTTATTATGATATTATCTATTGCATCATTTAGATTGCATTATGTGTGTGAGTTAGGATATCCGTATAACCCGTGTTGTGTTGTGTAAGGGATACCATACTTTCACTCAAGGTATGGAGATCGTGCATGGCATAACCACTCATAGCCTTGTACCTTTTTGGTATACACTTGCTATGGGAGCCTTAACTTTTCAACCCAAAGACTAAAGCCAATGTAATTAGCCTAGTTAGTTTCTTTAGGTTTTTACCCAAATGCTTATTATTTGACTATGATTGATATATCTTGGTGTGAACCATGGTTTATTTGGTTTATTCTTTTCTTAATATGACCTAACTATATTGTAAGCCAAAAATAATTTTATTCTTTTAAAGCCCAAAAGACCAAAATTATGTTCAAAACTTTTTAAGATGGTCTTTAGATATAAAACTTTTCTAAAATGGGTTAAAGATTATTTTCTACCTTATGGTCCAAATACAAAGGCCAAAAACTCATTTTTGAACAAATCTTTTTACAATTCATTTTTGAACAAATCTTTTTACAATGGGCTTTAAAACAAAACTATTTTTTTTACTTCATTCAAATTACAACTTTTCTTAAATGGGCTCAAAACAGTTTTTCTCTTCATGGCCCAAGTTTGAATTCTCATTACTAAAACCTTTTTTTTTTCTTAAAAGAGCTTACATCTATTTAGGTCAATTATGGAATACCAAAATTTAATTGTGGGCCTAATTTATACCAATAATTATTAATCATTAGCTTGTTTGTGGCATGAATCATTAGTTGTTTTTTTCCAAATAGGAAATCTATTTATGATAAACTTTTTAATTTAATTTTAATCCCAATATAGTATAGAATATATTTTCAGTTGATCCAATGGATTAAGAGTTAATTAATGGGAATTTTCATGGATTGACTTCTAAATTTGAGAATATAACTATTGGTTGAGTAGTCAAAGTGAATTTTTTTTTAAAATAAGATATTCTATGTTGGTATTTTGTTGACCATATAACTAGGAAAAGAGACTCACCATTCGTGTGTGAAAGTTATAAGATTGGAAGGAACGTCCTAATTATCCTTGATTGTTTGTTATTTGTGCATACATGCATATACGCATTGCATTACATGGCATTGATCCTTTCTGGCACATAGACTTGGAATAGCATATCAGGAGTGTATGATAATTTGACCAATGCCAGTGACGTAGAATCAAGTAATGACTCGGTCAGCTTCTCACCAAAAGCAATGGAACCTGAACAAATTCAAAAGATGGTGGATGATGCCCTCAATACCAAGATGAAAGAACTAAAAGGAGTCCTGACTAAGACCATGAAAAGCCAACTAGCTGCACTATTGGGGAACAATATTAAGGCATCTATTAGTACTTATAAGCAAAAAGACAAAGGAAAGGCTAAGGTTGGTGAAGTAGCCTTTAATTATGACAGAGAAGTTGTTAATGATGATGATGACTAGGCTCAATACTTCCAAGATCCTCAAGATAAGAAGAAAGAGCCAAAGGTTGTGGAAATATCAACCCTGGAAAAGACTAAAACTTCAGATGTAGAGAAGATGATTGTTGATTTGGAGAAGAAATTTGAAAAAAAGCTAAAAAATGAAGAGATGTTGGAGGTGGACAAGCTGTTTAAACAATATGAGGAGGTCTCGTACAAGTTCAAGATGCCTTCCTTCTCCAAGTATGATGGAACTGGAAATCCTCATCTCCATGTGAAATAATACATCACTGCTATGTAATCTACCCGAGCTACTAAGGCTCAAACTCTAAGGTACTTCATGCTTTCTTTGGATCCTGTTATGAAGAATTGGTTAAACACTTTAGAGGATGGTACTCAGAAGAACTGGGATTCACTATACAAAGCCTTCATCCAACAATATGAGTATAATGCTAAGTTGGAGGTTACTTTAATGGAATTAAGTCAATTAGGAAGAAACAAAATGAGAATTTTGTTGACTACATGACAAGGTGGAGAAACAAAGCTGCATTGCTCAAGAAAAGGCCCAATGAATCATATCAGATTAGGATGATTGTGACAAGGGTGCTACCTAATCTTCATGAAAGAATGTCCAACACTCTTATTAGAGATTTTAAGGATCCACTTCAGGCTAGTTTGCAAACAGAATAATGGGATAGAGAGAAGAACCATTTTTCTGCAAGAAGGAATGAGAAAAGGAATTATCAATCTAGAAATCAAAGTACACAAAAGGCAGTTGATGTTAATAAAACTGGTCAAGGAGGAAGGAGGTAATTTTTAGAGTTGGGAAAGCTACTGTCTTGGGTCATCAATAAGTTACAAAAGAAGGGACTATTATAACCTTTAACTCCTTAACCATTACCAAATCCCTTACCACCCAACTTTGATGCTAAGGCATTTTTCCAATTCCACCAAATGCAAGGGCATTATACTGACAATTGTTTAAGGTTGAGGCATGAGATCTAGAATTTGATTGATAATGGAAAGTTGCCCAAACCTAACAAGCCTAGCACGAAGGATAATCCTCTCCTAAGGTTCAACATAGTACCACCACCAGCAACTTTCATGATCAAAGGAGGCTTGAATGAGAAGCTTGTTTTGTCTTCTTTCTAACATATATGTGATGAAGCAACTATAGAAGAAGGAGTACTTTGCAAGATGGGGCAAGTTATGGTTGAAAAGGAAGTAGCCATCTATGTTGTGAACGAGTTCTAGGATTCAGCTGATAGTGTTGATGATTCTAAACCAAAGAAGGAGGAGTGGACCTGGTCTGAACCCGAAGAGGATGATGTAATGAATACACGCTCTGGTAATCCTTATACAAAGCCTTCACCAAAAGAATCAGAGGCTGACAAGGGAAAGGATGCCAAAAATAAGTGAAGGAAGATGAAGATGACATAGTCCTTAAGCAATTAAAAAGGACCCAAGCAAGCATTAGCATCTGGGATCTATTGGCTACATCCAAGAAACATCGTGAAACTATGGCCAAAGCTTTGGCTAGCATGCCAATTTCCACTTCTATAACACTAGATGAGTTGGTTGATTTTGTGAAAATTGAAGGACTGATGAAGTATGAAGATGTTTAAAAGAAGAACAAAGTTGATGTGGGAATGGTGTCATTTTCGGACGCTGACTTGCCAGAAGAGGGAAGAGATCACATCTACCCACTCTTTATCAAGGTAGAGGTCAAAGGGAAAAGGACTCTATGTGTGATGGTTGATGATGGATCTGCCATAAATGTCTATACACTTAAGATCTTGCCAAAGCTAGCTATGTCAACAAGGAATCTAAGCCCAACCAAGGTCATGATTAGGGCTAATGATAATACTAAAAAGCATGCTAGAGGAACTTTCAAAGTTGTTGTAAAGGCTGGCCCAATTGAATCCATGGTGGAGTTTGTAGTCTTGGATATACCCGTCACTTTTGCACTACTGTTGGGACGACCCTAGTTTCATCCTCCTAGTGGATTTCCTTCTACACTCTCTTAAAAAATCAAGTTCCCAAATGGGGATGAGACAGTGTGTTAGACAAATGATCTCAATTTTGATCCTTCACAAATCAAATTGAATGATCTATTTAACATGTGGTTGAAGAATCTTGTTGCAGGATTAGGTTGTTCCAAATAAAGCTGAACAGAGCATTTATAGCGATCGTACAAGAACTGAATACGACCGCACCATTCAATCAAAAGATGAAACCTTATCACAGTAGGTTTCGAGGTCAGAAACCTGGCCTCAATCGCGACAGAACTTAAAGAAGAGCGACCGTCCCAAGTTATGGACGACCGCAACACAAGGAACCCAAATCATCCTAATCACAGTAAGGTTCGCGGTGACAAGAATGGCGAAGAATACCGCCTCGCTTATCACTTTAGCGACCACCCGTTGATATTCGCGACCGCTCTGCCAATTCAGGAGAAATTTACTTAAAGAGACAGTAGTGTTCGCGTCCTCAGGTGCGTCCAGAAGCTCGACACGAGTATCTCAACTCGACCGCGAGATGTCACCTAGGGCGACCGTGAAATTCATATTTAGGCGGACATTCATTTTTTCCCAGTCAAAGAATGCCATGTGTGATGACCGTTATAAACCCACTTCAACATTCAAAAAAGGTGACCGCACCTTTGATATACGCGACCGTCCCGACAACCACAGCATGGGCAAGATTCCTGCTGCAGAGCACTCAAATTCGACCGTTGAAGCATATTTAAATTCAGCGACCGTACCTTGTCCAAGGACGACTGCTTATGACATTAGCGCGACCATCCTTATATGAAGGATGACCGCGAAATGCTTCGGACAGTTTACTGAAGAAGATCTAAACTGCCAAGACTTTATTCTCACTATCAATAACGACTAGTAAGACCACATTGGTTATAAATACATTGCTTCTATAAGAAAAAGAGGTAATGAGAAGTGAGATAAAAAAGATTTCATAGCCAAGCAACAAATTTTCTTTAACTTAAACTTACATTTGAATTGTAATAGATGTTATGTGTAAGCATTGAAAACACCATTGTATAAGTTTGAGTGTGAGCTTGGAAAACACTTAGGTTGTGAGAGTAAGCCTTGTAAAACTCTTATTTAGGTTGTGAGAGTGAGCCTTAAAAACTCCTGCAAAGGTTCTTAAGTGTAAGCCTTAGCAAAACACTTGTCAAGTTAGGTGTGAACTTGTGAAAACACCAAAGTTGGAAGTGAGCTTGTAAAAACTTCAAAGATTAGTGGAACCTTAATAAGTTGTTAAGGAAGTGGATGTAGGATTGAAGTAAATTTTAACCACTATAAATCTTGTGTGTTCTTTCTTTCTTTCATTACTTAACCATTTCTCTATTCCGCATTTCTTGTTTGTTGAGTTTTTTAAATTGTCATTATTTCTTGAGGAAACCAATTCACCCCCCCCCCCTCTTGGTTGCCATCTTGGGACAACAATTGGTATCAGAGCCTGAAATTTCTTAAACTTAATTGTGAAATTTGATCCACTATGGAAACTTCTTCTTCATCAAACTCTCATGGAAATCTTAACACTATTCTTAGACCCTACTTTAATGGAACTGATTATTACTACTGGAAACACAAAATGTATTTGTTTTTAGACAGTGAAGGGATTGAACTATGGGATTTCGTGGAAAGTGAGTGGAAACCTCCCACTTATGAAGCTGACGGTATTCAAGTTCCACTTCCCAAAGCACAATGGTCAACTATCAATGTCAAAGATCGATTCAAGAACAATAGAGCCGCTTCGATCTTGATGAATTCCATTTCAAGAGAAGAAGGTGGAAGAGTTCAATATTTAACTTGTGCACATTGCATTTGGAAAACACTCGAAAACTACCATGAAGGTATGACTCAAGTGAGATTCACCAAGAAACAAATGCATGTCCATGAGTATGAGCTATTCAAGATGAAATCAAATGAAAATGTCACCGACATGACCAATCACTTGCTTGCTATTGTCAATGAACTAAAGAAGTATGGCAAGATATATGATTAAGGTGATGTAAACATTAAATCTTGAGAGCCCTAAGAGCCAGAAAAAACTTTGAATCAAAAGTATCATCCATAGAAGAAGCTCATGATCTCAGCACATTAAGAACCGACAAGCTAGTTGGAAAACTACTCACATTTGAGCTACACAGTGAGAAAGAAGAAGATCAAGGTGAAAAAGAAAAGAGAAAACCAATTGCACTCAAAGCAATCAAAGAAGTTGAGAGCTCAAGCAACGAAGGTACTGATGATGAAGATGAAATGACAATGTTCTCAAAAAGAATCAATGAATGGAAAAAGAAGAAAAGATTACAAGCAAATAAAGGTACACTTCCTAAATTCTCCTTCAAAGATAAAGAAAAGAAAAATGAGGTAAAGTGCTATGAATGTGGAAAAACTGGTCACATTAAATCGGATTGCTTCAAAGTAAAGAACAAAAGGAAATGGGATAAAGAAAAGAAAAAGTCTCTCAAAGCCACATGGGATGACTCCTCTTCAAGTGAAGAAGAAGAAGAAGAAGGAATTGCAAACCTGTGTCTCATGGCTATTGAAGATAACTCCAATGAGGTAAGTACTCAATCCTTTGATCTTGTAGCACATAATGATATAAATGATCTAGATGATAGTGATTTGATTGAGCACATGAACTTTAAAATAGAAAAATATTTTTCTAAAATGATGCTCTATAAAGAGAAAAACTCTAAGTTAGAAAAGGATTTTATATGCTTAAAGAACTCTACCTTAGAATTGAAAACCTCAAATGAACACTTGATGAATACGATAGGAGAGTTAAATAAAAACTCACATGACTTAGAAAAAGTTATTAAAGAAAATGAAATTTTGAAGCATGAACTAAAAGAACTAAAAGAATCAATTTCCAGATTTCATAAAGGAAAGGAAGCATTAAACACATTATTTGATAACCAAAGATCACCCTCCTTGAAATATGGATTAGGATTCAATGGCTCAACCAACATTGCACCAAGCAAACCAACATTTGTAAAAGCATCTACAATTGAAATTTCTGATGTTCATATCAAATATGCTTGCACCAAGTCTAAAAGTACCAAAAGAACTTCTTATGGTTCACTAGGAAATAAAGCCAAAAATAATTATGCATTTTTGTACACTAAACTTGCACAAAAGCAATCACATACTTGTAGTTGTATGCATAATACTTTGAATACAGAAAGAAAAATGCAGAAATATAGAATACCATGGCAATGCACATATTGCATGAAATTCGGACACAAATTTTTCTTGTCATATAAGAAAGGCTCATCTCAAGTTAGAAGGCACCTTTATTACTAACCATCAAGGACCCAACTTCATGTGGGTACCTAAGAGAAGATGATCACTATTGCCTTACAGGTATGTCTAAAATCTACTATCAATGAAAGCATATGGCTTGTGGATAGTGGGTGCTTAAGGCATATGACCGGGAATGCAAAGCTCTTTACAAGTATTACCTACAAACATGGAGATAATGTAACTTTTGGAAACAATGCTAAGGGTAAAATTCTTGGTGTTGGCTCCATTGGTTCTATTGGTAAAGATTTAATAGAAGATGTATGGCTTGTTGATGGGTTGAAACATAACTTGCTAAGTGTTAGTAAACTGTGTGATAAAGCATACTTTGTTAATTTTGATTCCAAAGAATGCAAGATCACAAATTCAAATGATATTATCATATTTAACGGTAATAGAACAAACAACACTTATAATATCAACATACATTCAAATCATGCATTTAAATGTCTAATGTCCACTAATAATGATGCATGGTTATGGCATAGAAGACTAGGACATGCTGGTATGGATCAATTAAAATATATCTGTAATGAAAACTTAGTTGATGGCCTACCTAAGATAAAATATGATAAAGATAGGATTTGTGAACCTTATCAACATGATAAGTAACATAAAAGCTCATTTAAATCAAAAAATGTTATAAGCACCTCTAGACCTTTAGAGCTCATTCATTTGGATTTGTTTGGACCAAATAGAGTTACAAGCTTAGGAGGCAAATTATATGCATTTGTTCTTGTTGATGATTACTCTAGATTCACATGGGTTAATTTCTTAGCTCAAAAGAATGAAGCTTTTAATTACTTCAAAATGTTTGCAAAAAGAGTTCAAAATGAAAAAGGATATGTGATCACATCTATTAGAAGTGATCATGGCAAAGAATTTGAGAATGAAAATTTTGAAGGTTTTTGTAATGAACTTGGCATTTCACATAATTTTTTTGCTCCTAGAACTCCACAGTAAAATGGTGTAGTTGAAAGGAAAAATAACACTTTAATTGAAATGGCTAGAACAATGCTCAATGAATATGATTTACCATCTTATTTTTGGGCGGAAGCCGTTAATACAACTTGTTACATTACAAATCGTGTTTACAAAAGGCATTTAACAAATAAAACTTCTTATGAGCTATGGAATGGAAGAATTCCTAGAATTGGATATTTTAGAGTATTCGGATGTAAATGCTTCATATTGAACACCAAGGATAATCTTGGAAAATTTTCATCCAAATCATATGAAGGCATATTCCTAGGATATTCATCATATAGCAAAGCATATAGAGTATTTAACATGAAAACTCTAGTTATAGAAGAAACAATGCATGTTGTATTTGATGAATAATCTAAACTTGATCATAAGAAAGGTAGTACTTTCAATGACCCTGCAGGTACTCTTGAACCTCTTGAAACTATTGATGCTCCAAAGATCAATCAGTATGAACTTGAAGAAAAGACTCAAGATCTACCTAAGGATTGGCAATACAAGAAAGACCATCCTAAGGAACTCATCATTGGAGAAACATCTAAGGGAGTAATTACTAGATCTAAAATTAATCATATAGATGTTAATTTTGCTTTTTTTTCTCAAATAGAGCCAAAGACTGTTGAGGAGGCTTTAAATGATGAAAATTGGATAACTGCAATGCAAGATGAACTTAATCAATTTGAAAGAAATAATGTTTGGCAACTTACTCCTAGACCTACAGATCACTCTATCATAGGATGCAAATGGGTCTATAGGAATAAGCTTGATGAAAATGGTCACATTGTTAGGAATAAAGTAAGATTGGTAGCCAAAGGCTATAATCAAGAAGGTATTGACTATGATGAAACTTTTTCCCCTGTAGCCAGATTAGAAGCTATTAGAATATTACTTGCTTTTGCATGTCACATGAACTTTAAACTCTTCCAAATGGATGTTAAAAGTGAATTTCTAAATGGACTTATAAGTGAAGAAGTTTATGTAGAACAACCTCCTGGTTTTGAAAATTACAAATTTCCTGATCATGTTTTCAAACTTACCAAAGCTTTATATGGATTGAAACAAGCACCAAGAGCTTGGTATGATAAACTAAGTGCATATTTACTTGAAAATGGTTTTTCAAAAGGAAAAGTAGACACAACTCTCTTTGTTAAAAAGGACAAGCATAACATTTTAATCGTACAAATTTATGTGGATGACATAATATTTGGAGCTACTAATGAATCCTTGTGCAAAGAATTTGCTTCTTGTATGACTAGGGAATTTGAAATGAGCATGATGGGTTAACTCAAGTTCTTCCTTGGACTGCAAGTCAAGCAATGTGAAGATGGGATCTTCATCAACCAATCCAAATATACAAAAGAACTCATTAAGAAATTTGGAATGGATGGCTGCAAAACTAGAAAAACTCCTATGAGCACATCCTTGAAATTAGGTAAAGATGAAAATGGTAAAGCAATAGATGAAAAGAAATATCGAGGTATTATCGGATCACTACTTTACTTAACCGCTTCTAGACATGATATAATGTATAGTGGATGTCTTTGTGCTAGATTTCAAACTTGTCCTAAAGAATCACACTTGAATGCTACTAATAGAATTTTGAAATATTTAAGTGGTACAATGCATTTAGGACTTTGGTATCCTAAAAACACATCATTTCATATCATAGGCTTTTCAGATGCAGATTATGCTGGTAGTATCTTAGATAGGAAGAGCACTACAGGAGCATGTCACTTTCTTGGTAATTGTCTAGTTTCTTGGCATAGTAAGAAACAACCATCGGTTGCTTTATCCACAATGGAAGCTGAATATGTTGCAGCATGTTTTTGTTGCACACAAGTATTATGGATGAAACAACAATTGCTTGACTATGGCAAAGTATTTAACAATATCTCTATTAAATGTGACAACACTAGTGCTATCAATTTGTCTAAAAATCCTATCCAACACTCTAGATCCAAACATATAGATATTAGACACCATTTCTTGAGAGAAAATGTACAAAATCAGAATATAATCCTAGAGTTTATAGATACACATAATCAACTTGCTAATATCTTTACAAAACCTTTGAATGAAGATAGGCTTAACTTCATTAAACTTAATTTAGGAATGATTGATGTAATTACTCTGAATTTATAAAAAATTGCCTATCAATGAAGCTTCTATGTGCATAAAACTTTTTGCCTAAATATTAGAAAAATCTTCCATCTGTCTTTGACTCTTTCATTTCTGAGTCAGTCGCGTTCACTCCAATGTCTTTAGCGATCGCTATCTTGTCTGCCAGATTCATCTAAATAAATATCTCTGTGCGCGGTCGAGAAATCTTGTGCACGGACGCAATAATTTGAATAGTTTCGACCATTACAGACAATTTCTGCACCCGCGAGTGCACTACTCTTGCTAATGGTCGCTAGATCACATTTTGCGATCTCACCCTCGCAAATTTGCGACCACACTCTGTACACTCTGCTTGAAATTTTGTAACCGTTGGCTGTATGACAAGTCGCAATTCTTAACTCTCAATAGTCATAAATGGCTATTTTCTTAATTTCTTCTATTTAAGAGTATAATACATCAGTTTCTTGGATATTTTGCTTCTTACAACATACAAACTTCCTCTAAATCTCTAAAATCCTCTCAAAATCATCTTCTTCTCAAAACACCCTCTGTTTTCCAGTTTTCTTCCTGTTCTTCAATCCTGATGGCTCCCAAAAAGAAGATAACCTCCAAAGTAAAAGGAAAGGGAAAGAAATCTTCAGGAATCACAATAAGAGAACCAACAGATGATCCTCCATCTCCTCCACAGTCTAGAAGAGGTGAGAAAATTCACAAACCTCACCACCAAACCTCTGAGGAAGATGTGAGATATGCCATGCTGAAGAGAAAGAAATTTGAGGGAACCAAATCTCCTTTTGGTGGGATGTTCTCTGCTCTTAATATCAAGGATGAGATTGAAAGATTACTGGATGTTCTTGGATGGAGAAAATTTGTATTTCCTGAGGAGGTAGGTTATTCTAGTTTAAGCAAGGAATTCCTCATGTCTTTTCAAATTGAAAAGAGTGCTAACTCTGCACTGGGATGGTATGGGGTTAGATTTAAGTTATTTGACCAATACCAAGCCTTAACCCTAGAAGACTTTGGCAATGTCTGGGACTTTCATGCTGATGGTATAACCTCCTACAATGATTTAACCTTCTCCAACCAAACACTCTCTGCCTTTTGGCAAGAAATTTCTGTGGAAACATATTTTGAAAAAGAATCAAAAGCTAGACACATCAAATCCCTCACCCATTGGATGCTTCATAGGATCATCACCTACACCATTCATCAAAGAGCTGATTGGAATGAAAAGGTAACAAAAAGAGACCTCATATTCTTATATGCTTTCACCCACAACATCCAAATGAACACAACCAAGTTCTTGATTGACACCCTATATCATCATGCAGTTACAAGAACTGGAACTTTCTTCTTATCCTCACAAATAACTCAAATAGCTAGGCACCTGAACTTACTAAATGATCTCAACTTAGCTACATTGAGAAACCCTTTCAATCTTGCCTCTAGTGGCATCACTATTGACTATCTAGAACATGCTGGATGTGTAAGGAAGATTGAAGGTACATATGTGTATTATTTTGGCAAAAAAGGAATTATGGATAGACAAAAGAAAAGACCAAGATACACAATTGAGGAAGAAGGAGACTCTCTGGAAGTTGTTGTTGAATTACCTCCAACATCTACTTCATCAAAAGCTACTCAAGAAACTACTTCATCCTCTATACAACTAATCCTCAAAGCTATCAAATTTCTCTCCAGGAAACTCTCTAGATTCAAGAAAAGTGTCTCCAAGAGATTCCATCACTTGAACAAGAGAATTGACCTTATATCTCACATGCATCATGATCTCTATGATATGCAAGGCAAACTGTGTAATACCCCTATACCCTGTATACGTACACAGCATGCTATTATGATCATAATATACGTATACTGAATATAGAAATGGCACGGTTTACTAACAAAATGACTCAATTCTTTTACAATAATATGAACCAATTTAAAACATTTAAATTATATTATAAAACACAAAAGATAAAATTTTTATTTAAAACGCAACGGAAAATATTACAAATATTTCCAAATACATAAACATCAAAGCTCAAATTTTACAAAACATAAAATATATATACATGTCTGGCAATATGTCTTAGATCTTTAAGCTTTACTATCAACTCCTCAAGATCTAGACACTACTTGGCCTAGAGGAACTTTTCGGTTCTTCCCTGTCACCTGTGCGATAAATCATAATCGCGCTAAGCCAACAGCTTAGTGGTACAACTACAATAATATTATGTTTTGATGCAATGCCAATGTCACATAATCAATTGCATACACCATTTAAGAATCACATTAAAACAAAGACAAGCATGGGCCCAAAGACACTAATATGCCATTCAACTTTCAGAGTTAATGCTTTGGTTTAATTATCACATTTGTCATTATCATTATCCCAACTAGGCTTCAAGGATTTAGGTTCAACCAAGCTTCAAGGGGAACAAAGCATGCTAAGTATCACCCCAACTTGGCTTCAAGAACCAACCCAACCTAGCTTCAAGGGTTGTAACATCTCAATTAGGCTTCAAGGACTAGACCCAACCAAGCTTCAAGGGGAGTAAAACAAGTTAAACTTCAACCCAACTTGGCTTCAAGGATCAAGCCCAACCTAACTTCAAGAGATTGTTACTATAGGCATGCCACCAACAACAAACTCTGAAAATGGAATAACACATTAGCCACACAATTCATTTATTATTTCATTATCAATTTCATTCTCAATTCTCATCATCATCTAGGCAAACATGCCCCACTTATCTCAATTGAGTCATTATAGCCAATCACAATGGCTTCACATCTCATTTGAATCATCATAGCCAATCACAATGGCCTCATACCTTATCATGTCTCAATTCGCATTATACTTCATTATTCAAGTATACATAATCAATTACATTGAACATCATCATATAGGCATACATGGCTCAATTATCTCAATTCACATTATGCAAAACATAACATTATTAATATGCATCAACAATGCAATAGATTTCTTATCACATTTATAATCATATGTGTTAAGTCTCAAGATCATATAAAAGTATACATTAATTTAGGGTTTGTACTTACCTCCAAAAGCAACTCACACAAACCACTAAACTCTTCTTCCAAGAATCCTTCAATACTTGAATTAGGGTAACTCAAACTCTTCACAACCTAATCCAAAAGGAATAATACAAATGAGATAATAAGACTAAGGTCTAACTAGGGCAAACTCTACACATGACACGCTCAACAACACGGGCGTGTCCCTGACCGTGCCCTAAACCCACAACACAGAAGCTTTGACACGCTCAGAACCACGGGCATGTCACTGAACGTGTAATACATTCTGTATCCCAGAAACATTGACACGTCCAACAACATGGGCGTGTTCATGGCTGTGTCAATTCCTCACCAACACAGTAGCTATGACACGCTCAGTGCCATGGGCGTGTCACTGGACGTGTCAATACTACTACTACATAGAAGCTGTGACACGCTCAGTGACATGGGCGTGTCACTGCTCGTGTCACCCATCCAAGAACTCAGAACCATTAACACGCCTAAAAACCTGGTCGTGTTCATGGGCGTGTCAGGCCAAAAATTCAGATTCCGGCCGCAACAACACTTAATCCAACAAATCACTTCCTTTCACCAAAATCCACTTCAACCAAACTTAGCTCAACATACCCAAGAACCATAACAAACTTGCAAAAACACCAAAACAACTAAAAACATACATCCAACACAAATCAAAATCATCACCACAAACCCAAAACACACCCACAACACTTCCTCTTCCAACAAACTTACTCTTTCCTTCAATCCAACCCCAAAATCCAAAACCACTTGAACCAAACACTCTTAAACACATTTCAAACAAACAAACACCAATCAACCACAACTTTAACTCATAAACTCAAAGAAAATCAAGAATCAAGTGGAGAACTTACCAAGAATGAAGAAAACTCTTAGATTCCAACTTGATCACTTGAAAACTCCTTCAATCTTGAGCTTGGAAGATCAAATCTCTCTCTCTCTTGTTCTCTTGCTACTGCAGGCCAAAAGGAAAGAAAAGGAAAGGAAAAGAAGAGTGATACACAAGAAAGAGAGAAGGAAAGAAGAGGAAGGAAATAAAGTCAACACCCTCTCCTCAAAACTCTCTCCTCCACACAATAAAATAATAAACTAATCCAAAATATCTCCATCCACTCACTCTTATTTCCACTAACTCAATTTCCAATTATTTTCCCTTTTACCCCTCATTCCTATCTTGTATATGTTGTATATATCCCTATATATACAACATATACACTCTACTCTTCCCATAATAATAAATACACTTAATTCAAATACAACAATAAATATTCCAAAACTTTTAGGGTATATTTTGGGATATTACAAACTGGACTTGCCTCAATGCAATCTTGAAGATTGGGATATAAGTGATCATACTCAAAGTCTTCCTGAAGAAGAAGAATCTATTAGTACTAGCTCTACCTCTTTTGTTCCTCTTGATAAAGGAAAAGCCCCTTTAGTAGAAGAAGAGATAGATGAGGATGACGATTCTGAATAGTTTACATTTTTATTTTGTGTTATGACTTGATATGTTGCTTTATCCTACTTTCTCATGTTTACTATATCTTTGTACTTTCCCCTATTTTTTATAAACAATATGTTTATTAGCATAAATTCTTGCTTTCTTTTATGCATTTTGCCTATGACAATGGGGGAGAAATAGTAACTTGGAATGATTGTTTAACTAATGCAAGATAATCAAATAACAACTTGGAATGATTGTTTGGAATGATAAGATAATCAAATGATATCTTTCTAATGCATCAATGCACCAAGATATACTTAACCATGATTCATGCATATGTTAAGGGGGAGCATTAAAACAAATTCATTAACATTCAACACATGAGCAAATGTTAGACTTGTTAATCTATCCTAATGAGCAAATTTTTTTGATAATTTATATTATCATTCCATTTGATTGTCAAAGTCAAAATGGGGGAGATTGTTAGACAAATGATCTTAATTTTGATCCTTGACAACTCAAATTGAATGATCTATTTAATATGTGGTTGAAGAATCATGTTGCAGGATTAGGTTGTTCCAAATAAAGCTTAACAGAGCATTTATAGCGGTCGCACAAGACCTGAATACGACCACACCATTCAATCAAAAGATGAAACCTTATCACAATAGGTTTCGAGGTCAGAAACCCGACCTCAGTAGCGACCGTACTTAAAGAAGAGCGACATCCCAAGTTATGGACGACCGCCACAAAAGGAACCCAAATCATCCTAATCACAGTAAGGTTCGCGGTGACAAGAACGGCGAAGGATACGACCTCGCTTATCATTTTAGTGACCGCCCGTTGATATTCGCGACCGCTCTGCCAATTCAGGAGAAATTTGCTTAAAGAGACAGTAGTGTTCGCATCCTCAGGTGCGTCCAGAAGTTCGACGCGAGTATCTCAACTCGACCGCGAGATGTCACCTAGGGCGACCGCAAAATTCATATTTAGGCGGACATTCATTTTTGTCCAGTCAAAGAATGCCACGTGTGATGACCGTTATAAACTCACTTCAACATTCAAAAAGGGCAACCGCACCTTTGATATGCGCGACCGTCCTAACAACCACAACATGGGCAAGATTCTTGCTGCAGAGCACTAAAATTCGACCGTTGAAGCATATTTAAATTTAGCGACCGTACCTTGTCCAAGGACGACCGCTTATGACATTAGCGCGACCATCCTTATATGAAGGACGACCGTGAAATGCTTCAGACAGTTTACTGAAGAAGGTCTAAACTGCCAAGACTTTATTCTCACTATCAGTAACGGCTAGTAAGACCACATTGGCTATAAATACATTGCTTCTATAAGAAAAAGAGGTAATGAGAAGTGAGATAAAAAAGATTTCATAGCCAAGCAACAAATTTTCTTTAACTTAAACTTACATTTGAATTGTAATAGATGTTAGGTGTAAGCATTGAAAACACCATTGTATAAGTTTGAGTGTGAGCTTGGAAAACACTTAGGTTGTGAGAGTAAGCCTTGTAAAACTCTTGTTTAGGTTGTGAGAGTGAGCCTTCAAAACTCCTGCAAAGGTTCTTGAGTGTAAGCCTTAGCAAAACACTTGTCAAGTTAGGTATGAACTTGTGAAAACACCAAAGTTGGAAGTGAGCTTGTAAAAACTTCAAAGATTAGTGGAACCTTAACAAGTTTTTAAGGAAGTGGATGTAGGATTGAAGTAAATCCGAACCACTATAAATCTTGTGTGTTCTTTCTTTCTTTCATTACTTAACCATTTCTCTATTCCGCATTTCTTGTTTGTTGAGTTTTTTAAATTGTCATTATTTCTTGAGGAAACCAATTCACCCCCCCCTCTTGGTTGCCATCTTGGTACAACACAGTGGTTATCGAGGTTGAAGATAGTGAAGTGGTAAATGCTTTGATGATTGATAGGCCTTTCAATGGCTTTCAAGTAGATGTCATTTCTGATAATGAGATAATGGGCTCTAGAATTCTAGTTATGGTGAAAAAAATGAAATATATACCAGGTACTAGCCTTGGGAAAGGGAAGGCAAGTGTAAAAGAGCTCCCAAATTTGAAGACTCAAACTTCCAAGAAAGGTTTGGGATATGATGAAGCAAATGGAGTTGTTCTACTGAAAAAGAATGAGAAGATGAGTTTTCCTCCACTTGAAGAAATATTCATCAAAGCACGAGAGTTAGGACCACTGCAAGGAAAGCTAGAGCCAATTATGTTCATGGGGAAGCTAATTCCAGGTTTTGAGATTTTTGCTGATGTTGCTAAACGGGTGGAACAAAAAGAGAAAAAGCTTGTCTTGCCAGCTAACAAAGAACCTAGCCTAGAAGAGAAGAAGGAAGCTACCTTAATGATCTAGAAGATTCCAAAGGAAATTGCTGCTCTCATTGAAGAATAGTTTGAGAACATTATAGTTTATGATTATGAGAACATTGATGTTGATTCTGATTTTGAATTTAATTTTCCTTCCTATATAAGGATGATGATGTTTTCTTTTCCAAAATAAATGCAATAAAGTCTGATTTTGCTTACTTGTGTGATTTTTTCCTGATGGTTGAAAACATTCAAATAATGGTTACATGAGAATTTTTAATATTAACTATGTTGATACATAATCATTAAATTTGGGAACAGCCAACAATCCTAAAAATATTAGCATAGCATCCAACCTTACTCTTAATTAGAGAGAGATAAGAAAAAATATTTTAAAAAATATTAAGAAGTCTTTGCTTGATCTTATGAGGATATACTTAGAATTGATCGAGATATAGCCAAGCACATGATTCCCACTTGCACTCACATGAAACCTGTCAAACAAAAGCTTAGACGGTTAAGGCCAGAGTGGGCGAAATTAATCAAAGAAGAAGTCACTAAGCAGATACATGTAAAGTTCCTTGAAGTGATAGATTATCTAGATTGGTTAGCCAACATAGTGATGTAAAGGCTTCCCCTAAGGATGACTTTCCTTTACCCCATATAGATATCTTTATTGATAGTGTTGCTTCTAGCATGCTAAACTCATTCATAGATAGATTTTTCGGATATAACCATGTGTTAATGGTCTAATAGGATAAAGCTAAAACTGCCTTCATTACTACGTGGGGTTTATTTTGTTATAGGGTGATGTCGTTTGGGTTAAAGAATGCTAGAGAAACCTACTAGAGGATGGCTACCACCTTGTTTCATGACATGATGCATAAGGAAATTAAGGTCTATGTTGATGATATGATGGTGAAGTCAGATACAAGACAGCAGCATTTCCAAAACCTAGAGATATTCTTTGAGAGTGTAGTGAAGTATAATCTAAGGTTAAATCCAAAGAAGTGTGTGTTTGGAGTTACTTCAGGCAAAATGTTGGGGCACGTGATTTGCCCAAATGGCATTGAGATTGACCCTGACAAAGTTAAGGCAATTAGGGATATGCCAGCCCCTAAGATAGAGAAGGAAGTTTAGGGTTTCATTGGATGATTATAGTTCATTAGCAGGTTCATAGCAAAGCTTACCACAATCTGTGAACTTATCTTTAAATTGCTTAAAAAGAACCAACCAGTCAAGTAGAATGAAGAATGCCAAAAGGACTTTGAGAGTATAAAAGAATACTTGTTGAACCCACTTGTTTTGAAGCCACCTAAACTCGGCAGACCTTTGTTACTATACTTAGCAGTAGAAGAAGAGTCAATAGAAGCAATGCTAGCTCAAGCAGATGAATTGAAGGTTAAGCACGTAATTTAATATTTGAGTAAAAAGCTCCTATCTTATGAAATTAAGTATAGTATCATTGAAAAGACCTGTATAGTTGTGGTTTGATCCTCTAAGAAGTTGCGGCATTACTTTCAATCATATAGTATGCAAGCGATCTCTAGGTTGGATCCATTGAAATATTTAAGGGAGACACCCTCATTGATTGGGAAATATGGACGATGGTTAATAATTTTAGAAGAATTTAAGATTGAATACGTAACCAAGAAAACCATCAAAAGTAGAGCAATAATAGAATTCCTGGCTCAGCGGCCATTGCCAGATAGTGAGGAAGTGGTTTTGGAATTTCCAGATGAACATTTAGAGGCCATAGAAGTACAAGGATGGAAGATGTATTTTGATGGAGTAGTAAATAGAAAAGGAGAAGTTTTAGAGGCAATACTAGAATCACCTGAAGGGGAGCTAATTCCTCTAGCTAAGGAGTTGAAGTTCAGGGCAACCAACAACATGGTGGAGTATGAAGCGTGTATCTTTGATTTGGAAACCATAATATTATAAAGGTGGATAAGGTACAAGTCTTCAGCGATTCATTGTTAGTGGTATCCCATGTGAATGGAAAGTGGGAGTTGAAAGAAGAGAAATTAAAACCATACCATGATTATTTGACCATAATGAAGAAGAATTTTAAGGAGTGTAGATTTATGCACTTACTAAGAGAATAAACCAAATGGCCGATGCCCTAGCCACATTGGCTTCGATGTGGGAGAATCCTATCAATTTATTTCTTAGGCCTCTAGTTTTGACCAGTTCATCAACTCCTTACTATGAATATGAAATGGTCATGGAAACAAATGCAGACAATGATGCATGGTATGACACCATAAGACAGTTCTTAGAAAATAAGGAATACCCGTTGGGGCAACAAGGGAAAAGAGAAGAGCCATAAGGCAATGGTCCTTGCAATACATCGCCTTTCATGTAGAGTCATATCAAAGATGGCCCGATAGGGTGCACTTGAGATGCTTGAGGAAGTCTGAAGTTAAGCATATCATGTCAGAAATACACAAGGGAAGTTGTAGACCCCACATGAACAAGTTGGTCCTAGTGAAGAAGATAATTTGGCAGGGTTATTACTAGTTGACCATGGAGAGAGATTGTATTAATTTTATGAAGTGACAACAGTGCTACATATACGAAAACTTGAATCACCTACCTCCTAAAGAATTACATGCTATGTCTTCACCCTGGCCTTTTGCAACTTGGGGGATTGACATTATTGCAGAGATACATTCGATAACTTCAAATGGTCATCAATTTATTGTCATGGTAGTAGATTATCTTTCAAAATGGGATAAAGCTGAATCTTTCAACAAGCTGGGGGTAAGGCAAATGGCTAGATTCATTGAAAAGCATCTCATCTGCAGGTATAGGGTCATGCACAGTGTAATATCAGACAATGGAACACAGTTTCAAGGAGTCGTTAAGGACTTATTCTCAAAGTACCATATCCATCATCACGGATCCTCTCCTTACAGACCAAAGGCTAATGGGGTAGTGAAAGTAACAAACAAGACAATTAAGCAGATTCTATCCAAGATTACCAAGATGTGCAGGGATTGCTCGGAGATGCTTCCTTTTGCTTTATTAGGGTATAGGACAAGTGTGTGAACCCCAATAGAGATGATGTCATTTTCCTTGGTATATGGGATAGAGGTAGTATTGCCGATTGAAATTGAGATCAAATTGCTAAGGGTGGACCTGAAAGTTAAATTGTCTGAGACAAAATGGGTAGCGATTAGATATAAGATTGAAAGCACTGTATCATCATTAGCTGTATCAAAGAAAGATAGCTTGGGCCTACAGTAGAAGGGTTAAGGTCAGGAAGTTTAAATTTAGTGACTTAGTGTTGAAGTAATGCAAGCCTAATGTCCCTAATCCAAGAGGAAAGTTTAGAACTAGTTGGGAAGGGCCGTAAATTGTGAAGCAAGTCATGAACAATGGTGCAGTCAAGCTATCAGATATGGATGGGAATGAGTTTAGTGAGCCAGTGAACATTGACAGATTGAAGAGGTTTTATGTATTAAAAAAGGAGCTCGCTAGGTTGAAAACCCAAAAAGGGCTGCCTATCCAAAAGTTAGAGTAGTCTGCTAGTTTCAAAAACCTAAAAGGGTGGGCTAGGCAACAATTAGGGCTAAATGAGAGAAAATTGTCAATTATAAAACCCGCAAGGGCTGGTTGGCAACAAGAGTGATCTTGTGTATGCTGGCTTTATGTTTGGTTGTTCCCTAATTTAATAAAATAGATTTAATATTAAAATTGTTCTATGTGCACTATTTCAAAATAATCTGGCCATTATGATAAAATAAATAACATAAAAGAAAAAGGTAATGACAAATTATAAAAGGAAAGAAAAACATCTTTTATTATCATCATTGTTCATCCTAACATAATTTTTTCTAAGGAATTGGCAAGTGTAAAATTTATGGCAGATGATAAGTGTAACATGTAGGCCCACTTTGCTTCAGGTAATCTAAGTAGGCTTCTATCAAACGGGGTGTATCTAAATCAGGAGTGAACTCAGAACCTCGAGGCTCAGTTTCATACCAGCAGTCAAGTTGATGAGGATCATAACAAGTGCCTCAACAAAGAGCAGTGAGAGGAACATACATCTAATATGTTCAAATGGTGACATGGGTAATCTTCCACCAAGGTACCAACCAACGGATGTTAACAACATCTCATGAGCGGATCCAATCAACCCATTCGACATATGAGGCAGTAGGATGAAGCAATTTCCTTATAAAATGATAAGAAAGCCCATTAGGATAAAAATCCGCAAGGGTGACCTAAACAAAAAATTAGGCCAGTTCGCTAGCTCTAAAAACCCACAAGGACGGTTTAGGCAAAAGTTAGAACCAATAAAAAAAGAGTTCGCTAGGTTGAAAACCCGTGAGGGCAGCCTAGGCAAAAATTAGGATCACTCGCTAGTTCTATAACATCCCGAATTCCATATTGGTAAGAAACAGACATAGAGGATATGATTTAGGCTTAGAACAAAGGAGTTTAGAACATGACCTATAACTTGAGCTCAAATTTCATCCAAGTTAATGACCGAATTAGAGAGTCTCAAAGAAGACTTAATTGTTTATTTGTATCTTATCTAGATTTATAACTTTAAATTACTCAATTTGGAGTTCTACAGAATAAGATATGATGGATTTAGTAGACAATGTGCAAGCTGCCTCAGGACAGCATAGTAGGCTTGAATCAAAGGACCATCAAAAATCAGATATAGCTCAGATCGACCTAAAATGTTGACACAATATAGCACCGGATGTCTAGTTTCAGTGGGAATAATAATTACTTAATTTGGAGTTGTGAGTAAAAAGATATTAATAAAGAAAGACAGCAAGGTCAGGAAGGGATATCAAAAGGACCTAAGTGAGAATTTCTCAAAAGTTAGGGGCAACTATGTAAACATAAAAATTAAGAGTCGGAAGTCATTAATAGTGCCCATATCCGACCCCAAAAGAATATTCTCGAGATTAATCGGGTCATAACCATGGATTTCAATTTTTCCCGAAAACTCACGGTTTAAAAGTTACAATCGATTAATCGCTGGAGGGTATTTTGATATTTTCACACCCTAGACTATAAAAGAAAGTTGAGGGGGGGTGAAAATATGAATAAAAGAAAGCTTAATGGCTTGTTAAATAAATAGATAAAAGAAGAAGGCAAGTGGACCAATTAAAAGTGGCCATTTTGCTATAAGGTGTACCAATTGGAAGAAGGCAAATGGACCAATTAAAAGTGGCCATTTTTGCTATAAGGTGTACTAATTGGAAGAAGGAAAATGGACCAATTAAAAGTGGCCATCTTTGCTATAAGGTGTACAAATTGGAAGAAGGCAAATGGACCAATTAAAAGTGGCCATTTTTGCTATAAGGTGTACCAATTGGAAGAAGGCAAATGGACCAATTAAAAGTGGCCATTTTTGCTATAAGGTGTACCAATTGGAAGTCAACATCTATTCACCACTTATGGCTGCCATTTGGATCAAAATAAGCTAAGGAAAGAAAGTATAAAAGCCCTCTCTTGCATGGTGAATTTGTCCAAACCATAAGAGAAGGAAGAAGGAGGTGATTTTTCCAAAGTTTAAGGCTTTTGGTTTAAAGAGTTTGGTGACAAACAAGATTATAAGGTAAGAGAAACCTATCTCTAGTTTTAATTTCATGGATTAATGGTTAATTTAAGAGATTGAAATTAGGGTTCATGTAGCTAGATTAAGAGAAAATTCAAGAAATAATTAATTGAAGGATTTGATGAAGGAAATAGTGGTGTTTAATGGTGAAAATAAGTTAGCAACCCTTAGAAAAATCATAAGATAAGACTATGTCTATACCTAGGGTTCTTACCTTTGTATATGTGATGTTAAATTCATAGGAAATCAAGGATATTAGAAAGGAGAGGAAGTGAAATAGATAAGAAGAGCAAGGAAAAGCAAGGTTTGGTACTTTAACCATTGAACTCCTTTTGAAATTTTATGTTTTACAATTAGTAAAATGCTGTGACTTGTATGATTTTTAATTAAATATAGAAAAATGTTCTTGAAGTGAATTTTTGATATGTTGTTTTTTATTGAGTCTAATATTTGAGAAAAATAATTTGGAACCACATTGCTTGAATTTAATTTACGGAATTTATAAAATTCAGAACTGCTGCCAGGATGCAGGGCAACTGGAGCAGTCTGGTTGGGTGAACTACTTGACAAAGATTTTGTGTCTAGTTTGATCTGAAATTATAAAGTAATGATTTTAAGATGTAAAACTAAATTCTGTAAAAATTTTAGAGTTTTTAGCCAAGTGGATTATTTTATACAAATTTTCAAAAACAAGGATCAAGTTGGGTCAAGAACCAGAGTTTATTGTCCATATGGTATATATATGCGTGTATATGGTATATATGTGAATACATATGATACATATGTGAGTATATGTGGAATTTGTGTAAGCATATATTGTATATACATGGAGAATATGTGGTATATATATGAAGTGAATGGGTATATATGAAATGTTATATATGCTCTACTCGGTAAATGGGTAAAATCGGTCTGGAATGGGGGTTTGGCATGCCATCCTATCGGCAGTACTGTCTTAATGGCTTTGGTCGGGATATTACTTATGCAAGCACGGTTATATCATGTGAGGTCAAGATCATGGCAACTAGTCGTGTGAGACCAAGACCACGCAATTATATCATGTGAGGTCAAGATCATGGCAACTAGTCGTGTGAGACCAAGACCACGCAGTTATCTTGTATATTCCATATCGTGTGAGACCAAGACCACGGCAATTAGTCATGTGAGATCAAGACCACGCGTAACTCTATACGAGGCCTCATTCAGAGATCGGTGTATTCGTAGTTACCTTGTGGAGCGAAATGATAAAATGATAATAACTGAATATATGACATGTATGGATTGCTTTTACTGTGATATTATTTTTCAATACGACTCATTGCTTTTAAAACTGCATTATGCTTTTATTATTTATTTTCCATAATTAGTTAAAGTACCCACTAAGCAATGCTTAGCGAGTTTAGTTTCTTCTAAAATCGTAGGTTATTAGCAAGGAACCAGTAAAGAGCAGAAGAGTCCTGCGATCTGCCGGTCATCAACAAACTTAAGTGGTGCTCTTCATTTTGTATTTTGGCATTAGAAACTGGCATGTACTTATTCGAACAATAAAAAGAGATAACTTGATGTAGCATGTAAATTTAGTAATGTATAATAACTGTATGGTTTTGAATTGAGTTGGGTTGTGAATATAGAAGTGTGAATTCTTCTTGCAGGATTTGTAGTTGAGGTTATAAGGGTGGATTATTGGGAGTGTGCTTGAGTTGAATTGTGAAACAAAATGTTTTTCAAAAATAAGAAAAATCAGTTTTGTCGACACTTGGGACCTAGAATTTCAAGAGAGACTCCGTCAAAATTTTTGAAAATTTTTTATATGGAACATTAAGTAAGCTGACATAACCAGAGCTCGTATTCCGATGTAGCATTCCTCCTCGGCTTATTCATAGGTCGGGAAGGGGTGTTACAATTTGTGGTATCAGAGCCAGGTTTAGTCGATTCTGGAAGATAGGTAGTAAGTAAATAACTATGTGTGCCAAGTAAGATAAATTAAGGAGAAAGTTATATGATGAATAGGTAGATGTACATGCCAGATAGGAATTGATAATCGAGTTATATGATGATGAACTAAGCAGATAGCTAATTATGTCAATGTAGGTTGTCTCTAGATTAGTGGCAAAAGCAATAGACAGTATTTAAAGAACATCAAGTATATAGAATGAGTAAGCTTCAAGGCGAAGCTTAAATTAAGGGGGATAGAATTGTAACATCCCGAATTCCAGATTGGTAAGAAACAGACAAAGAGGATATGATTTAGGCTTAGAACAAAGGAGTTTAGAACATGACCTATAACTTGATCTCGAATTTTTTCCAAGTTAATGACCGAATTAGAGAATCTTAAAGAAGACTTAATTGTTTATTTATGTCTTATCTAGATGTATAACTTGAAATTACTCAATTTGGGGTTGTATATAATAAGATATGATGGATTTAGTAGACAATGTGCAAGCTGCCTCAGGACAGCATAGTAGGCTTGAATTCAAAGGACCGTCAAAAATCAGATATAGTTCAGATCGACTTAAAATTTTGACACAATATAGCCCCGGATGTCTAGTTTCAGTGGGAATAAGAATTGCTTAATTTGGAGTTGTGAGTAAAAGGATATTAATAAAGAAAGACAGCAAGGTCAGGAAGGGATATCAAAAGGACCTAAGTGAGAATTTCTCAAAAGTTAGGGGCAACTATGTAAACTTAAAAATTAAGAGTCGGAAGTTATTAATAGTGCCCATATCCGACCCCAGAAGAATATTCTCGAGATTAATCGGGTCATAACTGTGGATTTCAATTTTTTCCGAAAACGCACGGTTTAAAAGTTATAATCGATTAATCGCTGGAGGGTATTTTGATATTTTCACACCCTAGACTATAAAAGAAAGTTGAGGGGGTCAAAATATGAATAAAAGAAAGCTTAATGACTTGCTAAATAAATAGATAAAAGAAGAAGGCAAGTGGACCAATTAAAAGTGGCCATTTTGCTATAAGGTGTACCAATTGGAAGAAGGCAAATGGACCAATTAAAAGTGGCCATTTTTGCTATAAGGTGTACCAATTGGAAGAAGGCAAATGGACCAATTAAAAGTGGCCATTTTTGCTATAAGGTGTACCAATTGGAAGTCAACATCTATTCACCACTTATGGCTACCATTTGGATCAAAATAAGCTAAGGAAAGAAATTATAAAAGCCCTCTCTTGCATGGTGAATTCGTCCAAACCATAAGAGAAGGAAGAAGGAGGTGATTTTTCCAAAGTTTAAGGCTTTTGGTTTAAAGAGTTTGGTGACAAACAAGATTATAAGGTAAGAGAAACCTATCTCTAGTTTTATTTTCATGGATTAATGGTTAATTTAAGAGATTAAAATTAGGGTTCATGTAGCTAGATTTGGAGAAAATTCAAGAAATAATTAATTGAAGGATTTGATGAAGGAAATAATGGTGTTTAATGGTGAAAATAAGCTAGCAACCCTTAGAAAAATCATAAGATAAGACTATGTCTATACCTAGGGTTCTTACCTTTGTATATGTGATGTTAAATTCATAGGAAATCAAGGAGATTAGAAAGGAGAGGAAGTGAAATAGATAAGAAGAGCAAGGAAAAGCAAGGTTTGGTACTTTAACCATTGAACTCCTTTTGAAATTTTATGTTTTACAGTTAGTAAAATGCTGTGACTTGTATGATTTTTAATTAAAAATAGAAAAATGTTCTTGAAGTGAATTTTTGATATGTTGTTGTTTAGTGAGTCTAGTATTTGAGAAAAATAATTTGGAACCACATTGCTTGAATTTAATTTACGGAATTTATAAAATTCAGAACTGCTGCCAGGATGCAGGGCAACTGGAGCAGTCTAGTTGGGTGAACTACTTGACCAAGATTTTGTTTCTAGTTTGATATGAAATTATAAAGGAATGATTTTAAGATGTAAAACTAAATTCTGTAAATTTTTTGAGTTTTTAGCCAAGTGGATTATTTTATACAAATTTTCTAAAACAAGGATCAAGTTGGGTCAAGAACCAGAGTTTATTGTCCATATGGTATATTTATGCGTGTATATGGTATATATGTGAATACATATGATACATATGTGAGTATATGTGGTATTTGTGTAAGCATATATTGTATATACATGGAGAATATGTGGTATATATATGAAGTGAATGGGTATATATGAAATGTTATATATGCTCTACTCGGCAAATGGGTAAAATAGGTCTGGAATGGGGGTTTGGCATGCCATCCTATCGGCAGTACTGTCTTAATGGCTTCTGTCGTGATATTACTTATGCATGCGCGGTTATATCGTGTGAGGTCAAGATCATGACAACTAGTCGTGTGAGACCAAGACCACGCAATTATATCGTGTGAGGTCAAGATCATGGCAACTAGTCGTGTGAGACCAAGACCACGCAGTTATCTTGTATATTCCATATCGTGTGAGACCAAGACCATGGCAATTAGTTGTGTGAGGTCAAGACCACGCGTAACTCTATACAAGGCCTCATTCTGAGATCGGTGTATTCGTAATTACCTCGTGGAGCGAAATGATAAAATGATAATAACTGAATATATAACATGTATGGATTGCTTTTACTGTGATATTATTTTTCAATACGACGCATTGCTTTTAAAAGTGCATTATGCTTTTATTATTTATTTTTCATAATTAGTTAAAGTACCCACTAAGCAATGCTTAGTGTAACACCCCCCATATCCAATGCACACACACTACAAGCACAACAATGTAGCATAAGTGCACCAAACATAGGGATGCTACGGTTTCCTTAACATTCAAAACATTTTAAAACTTGATACCATATCCATATCATTATATCTTATTAACAAAATAGATCATTTACTTATAAAACAAAACATATTAGTTATCTATATATATATATATATACATTTATATATTACACAGCGGAAGTTATAAAATATGTATATATATATGAAAACATTTGAATACATATTTACTATTATACATATATTTACATTATCAACAAAACTTTACACAATATAAAAGATTTATACATGATTGGCAAGTCAGCTATGATCTTTAAGCTTCCAAAATCAACTCTTCAATGTCTACTCTCACTCGGTCTCGAAGAGCTCTCAGGTTCGATTCTATCAGTTCTATCACCTGCGCGATTAAACACTATCGCGCTAAGCCAAGGGCTTAGTAAGATAAAACATGCAATCGATATGCTTAGATGCTATACAATGCCAATTCTGATTTATATCATATATGTAACAATATAGATGCAAAGCTAACAACATACCTTTACATTTCATAACCTAACATACATATATGTATCTCACAATTCAACATATTTGCATATACTTTATTAGTTAATCATTTAATCATCCATGAACAACACTAAGCAAAGACAAGCATGGGCCCAAGACACACTAATATGCCATTCAATTTTCAGAGTTAATGCTTTGGTTTTGTTATCACATTTATCAATATCAATATCATATACCCAACTAGGCTTCAAGGATTAAGTTCAACCAAGCTTCAAGGGGAGCAAAGCATGCTAAGCATCAACCCAACTTGGCTTCAAGAACTAACCCAACCTAGCTTCAAGGGTTGTAACATCTCAATTAGGCTTCAAGGATTCAATCCAACCTAACTTCAAGAGATTGTTACACTCATTAGGCATGCCACCAACAACAAACTCTGAAAATGGAATAACACATTAGCCACACAATTCATTTAGATTTCATTTTCAATTCTCATTATCATTTAGGCAAACATGCCTCATTTATCTCCATTAAATCACCTTAGCCAATAACAATGGCTCCACATTTCATTTCACAATATAACACTTTATTATTCAAGTGTATATTTATCTCACATGACATCATTCATAAATATTAACATTTCATTCCACATTACTCATAAAACACATTACCATTCAAAGTGCATAACATAACATTGTTAATTCTCAACAATGCAATTAGGGCAAAACACAATTAACATGATTCATAGCTTTAGGACCATCCACATTCATTTGATTAGATCATTCTTGTGTTTGAAACATGTTTATAATGTTCATGTTTAAGTTTAGGAACAATGGAACTTTTGAAGAATTTAAACCATGCAAAGAGAACCAAGAAATCAAACAATGTTCAAATCATTTGAAGGGCACGCCCAACTCACTTGATTGACACGCCCAACCAGCTTGAGTGACACGCCCGTGTCCTTAAAAAGAAAAGAGGCAGTAGCTTCCTCAAATAAATGACACGCCCAACCAACTTGAGTGACACGCCCGTGTCCTTAAAAAGAAAAGAGGCAGTAGCTAATTCAAACAATTGACACGCCCACTCCCCTAAGGAACACGCCCACTCCCCTAAATTGATTTTGGCCGTGTCACCAAATCACAAAACCTTAACTAAAACCAACCCTTTCTCAATTGCACTCAAACACAATATTCATCATATAACATATTTCACATGAACATAATCAATGTTCTAAACACATATTCATCACAAGAACTACTTCACCACACATTAATATCACAATTAAACACATATTAACTCAAAACCCTAAAATCAACATCCTTCTCCATCCATCCAAATCAACAACCATCATTTCCAACAACAACCTTCAATTAAACTCATAACTTAAAATCAATTTAACACTTGAAAACACAACCAAACACATCTCAAATCCACCAAATCACAAAATCATCAAACCCTACTTTACTTCCAACACAACTTCCAAATAAGTAAAGAAAACAAGAAAATACTTACTTGAAAAGAAGAAATTCCACAAATCCTTTGTCAAAACCTTGGATTGCTTCATCAACTTGCTTCTTGCCTCAAGAACACTTCTCTTTTCCTTTTGCTAATGGAGAGCCGGCCACTTCATGAAGAAAGAAGACAATGATCAAGATACAAAGTCAAATTTTGCTTTTAATCTCCACCAAGTGTTCTTATCCAAGCAATTACTAAAACACCCTCAATCATATAACTAACCTTTGTCTCATATAAGTCCTTATATGTAATTTCATTAACAACCAAAAATATCTTCTTCCACTTAACCATCACCTTGACTCTTCATTTGACCACTTTATATGTTATATATATCATCATATACACAACATATACATTTGTCTCTAAACCCTAATTCTTTCTCCAAAACACATATGCACAAGCATTCTCATCCCAATTCTTTTCTTATCCCATCATATACATTCAATCCAATTTAACAATAACAACAACAACAACAACAACAATATAATCAAAACTTCTAAGCCACATATGAGGATATTACACTTAGTGAGTTTAGTTTCTTCTAAACTCGTAGGTTATTAGCAAGGAACCAGTAGCGAGCAGAAGAGTCCTGCGATCTGCCGGTCATCAACAAACTTAAGTGGTGCTCTTCATTTTGTATTTTGGCATTAGAAACTAGCATGTACTTATTTGAACAATACAAAGAGATAACTTGATGTAGCATGTAAATTTAGTAATGTATAATAAGTGTATGATTTTGAATTGAGTTGGGTTGTGAATATAGAAGTGTGAATTCTTCTTGCAGGATTTGTAGTTGAGGTTATAAGGGTGGATTATTGGGAGTGTGCTTGAGTTGAATTGTGAAACAAAATGTTTTTCAAAAATATGAAAAATCAGTTTTGTCAACACTTGAGACCTAGAATTTCAAGAGAGACTCAGTCAAAATTTTTGGAAAATTTTTATATGGAACATTAAGTAAGCTGACATAACCAGAGCTCGTATTCCGATGTAGCATTCCTCCTCGGCTTATTCATTGGTCGGGAAGGGGTGTTACAAGTTCTCAAAATCCACAAGGGCCAAGTAGGCAAAAGCTAGAGCAATAAAAATAATAAGCCTAAATTGAAAACCCAAAAGGGCAGTTTAGGTAACTACCTAAAGCAGCAGAGGACTTCTAGCTAACATCTCCGAAGAATCTATCTTGAATTGGTCCAATCCAACCAAGGTTTTAGCCATGATCACGGGTATTAGTAAAAATCCTCCCTCCTTTCAGTCCATAATATCCAGTACTCACGGATCGATGTCACCATCAGGAGAAACAAGTAGGAATTAACCAAGCAAGCACAGACAAAACATGTGTCCCCAAGCTTTGGTGGGAACCAAAAGAGAAGTGCAAAAATCGATCAATGGACCAAGCAAGATTTTTTAACCTCTGGTCAGTTGCAGAACTTTAGGTTTTGAGAGGTGAAACAACATTTACATCTTTTGATGAGTCTTAGAAGTCAGTATGGGCAATGTCATTGGTTGATTGCTTGGGTTTTCAAGAATGGCCTTAAATTCTTCGATCATAGGACATACTTCAAAGTTGTTTATCTTAAAAGTCCTAGTTTTCACATCCCAAAAGGAAGCCATAGCATGTAAAAAGGAATGGTCCAACTTCGCATTTTGAAAGAATTTTAAGATATTGAGTGGAGACCATGATATTTATTCCCAATGTGTAGCTTTGATGTTCTTAAATAAATTCTTTATCTTTTTCAAATTGGCTTCAATCATTGTAGAGGATGGGAAAATTGAAATTGCTTTGGGTTTGTAGAAAGGAAATATTGAAACTAAATATTCTACCTTGATTTAAGAATGGCCTTAGAAATTGTTGAGTTAATTGACATATAAAAGAGTGAATGTCTGATTTATATAGCCGAAGGTGAAGTCTGATATGTTTAGGAAAATTTATTCATGTTGTGTTAGGTTCAAAAGAATTTATTCATGCCAAATTAGGTTGGGATTCGGAGACACCAAACTTCTTATGAATTTTGATAATATAAAGCTAAATTGTATTAGTTTTGCATTGTCTTTCAAGTCCATGTCAAATTTATGGTATCTATGTATGTAAGCACATATATAAAAGGAAAAGAAGGAAGTCAAAATCAATAAAAAGAAAAAAAAAGATACATAAAAAAAGGGTTAGAGTTGCAAGAAAGTCAAACCATTATTATTATATTATTATGTTGTATATTACATTAAATACAAGCTCTTCATTAAAATTTGATACAAGTTGATTACTGAAAAGGGGAAGGCGATCCATGATCAAATGAAGCCCTAAAAAGTCATCGCCTGATGGAGGATGAGGTTATCATCCACTTGGAATCCACTCAGGGGAAAAGTACCTAAGTCCCTATTATCTTTAAAGTTGGGTCTATAACAGTCATCATCTGAAAAAGGAGAAGGAATCTCATAGTATCAGTTTGGGGCCCCTTGACAATGAAGCACCAGGATCCCTGTAGCTTTGAAATCGAAAGTCCCAAAAGTTTCGCTCAAGATAAGCAGCACGCCAATGATTGACAGCAAATTCTTCTAGCAATTTCCTATTCTGTTCTTCGAGCATTTGCTGTGAGCCAGATAAGGAAGAGTAAGTTCATGTATTTTCATGCATACATACAGCATACATCACCATACACACACATATATATATAATCCAAACCATGTAATTCAAATCAAAACCCTGAAGCCTGAAGGATGGATCATCATAGTGCGCTGCAAATGGAACATATGGTTGAGACAAAGCAGCATGAGACATACCGGCCCTGTAGTGATGACAACATTGCCACCTATAGAAATTCAAGATTAGACAAATGCCATGAAAAGTGATCCTGGATGAGCAATAGAATATATTTGATTGACTTGGGAAGAGATGACCATGACATTATCATCCCCGTCTCCATTGCATCATTTTCTTCTTCTTCTTCTCCTTTAGGAAGTCCCCAGACACCAACAGGGGAAACTTCAAAATTCAAAAGCCGCTCTTGGATAAATTGGGTGTATGTCTTAATAGGTGAGAGAAGATACCATTCGACATCATATCCATCCCGAGCATGCATCCATAAGTTTTTTAGCATAGGTGTAATGTCTAATGTATAAGTCGGGATATCATTAGGAACTTTCCATTCCTTGGGACCAAGAAACCAATTGTGTACTCTTTCACCGATGAACTACCCGCTCGATATTGGACCAACAATGACTCGGCGATAATTTTGAAGAGGCAAGGTGGCATTCATGAAATGAGTCCAATTAGCCTACTTGTCATTACCCCAACAGGCAATATCTACCTGCAGTGCCAAGAAGAAAAGGCAAGTTAATTTATTCACAAATTTTATTAGTTACTAATTCTTTTTACCTGATCCCAAGTTAACTGGCTCAAGTGAAGCAATGAGAATGCACGTGATGAGAACCAAATGTCATTGTGCAGCCCGCTCACCAAAGGCTCAATCTCTGATAGCCGACTCTTTGTTGAAAAATGCCTAGTGCCTACATGAGATTATGCTCATATGCTCAAACCTACAGGAATAATGAAGGTCATACTCAAGCACATCCTTTAATTGATTTAAAGAAAATGGTCGGAATAATACCTTGGTGACCACCATAAAGCCGAAAAATGATCGTTTCCTCTGACAAAGTTTTTCAAAACCCTGATACAAGCAAGCCAGACCAGCCTCTTCCCAATTGTATTATGACACAAGATTGATATCAGTAAGAGCCTACAATTCCGAGAAATGGAGGATGAACTCAGTGTTGCACAAAATAGTCGTCCCCAGCAAAGAGAGCAATAACTCTCGAGCGTATTGTTCAACAGTTTCTCTGCAAATTGGTCGGGTATAATTCATCCAGTACTCCAAAATAGGTTCATACCTAATCTTAAATGGCTCTTTTAGGGAAGGTTCCATACCTATTAGCTGTCGAATTTCATTGTGCATCAAGATGTTGTCAGTAAAGGGGATGTGAGTTCCATGGCATGGGACACTAGTTATGGCAGTAAAATCAATTGGACCGGTAGTCATTTATTCCACTGGTAAGTGGAAGGTATGGGAGGTATTCATCCACCTTTATGTAAGCACTTGGACTATGCTCCTATCTATCTAGTATCCTTTCGATGGTAACTGCATGATAAAGTCCTTGAAGCCGCACCATCGGATTATTTGCTTTACTCAAGATGGACCATGATTATACCATTGACGGGCTTTGTAGATGTTTCCATCACCATGAACAACACAGCCATCATACTACCACAACACAGGTAAGTCATAACAAGGTATGTAAACTCCCAAATTTTGAAATATTTTTCACTTTTGCTTGTATATAGAAAATAAATATATAAAAATATATAACTAACTACAAAAATATTTTTGAGCAATAATTAAATAATAATATTACTCATATTTTTTGTGCAAAAATTAAATAATAATAATAATACTCATATTATTTGTGTGATAATTAAATATAATAATGCTACTTATATTTTTTATGCCATAAATATAGGTAAATATATAAAAATAATGCCTATATAAATCAAAATAATAAGATATAGAATAAAAATTTAAAAATAATAAATATAAATTGATGGCACATCACTCCTCATACTGTGAGTGGGGATTTTTGCCCCCACTCCCGATGGAATGGTTCTTGCGACTTCGGCACTGTTTAGGCTCGGGGCTTTAGAGAACACGGACCTAAGTCTGGAGAAAATGGAGTCACCACCCGGACAAGTCGGGAAGAAGAAAGGGGTGGATGACTCAATTCCTAAGGAATCCCCAACCCCCTAATGGGTTCGGAAAGTTGGGTACATGTGGGGAAGGTGAGAAATGGCCCAACACCCACACAACGCCCTGTTCATTGGAACCGGCCTCCTTTACAGGTCTTAATATTATAAAATTCTTAAATATAACAATATTATCCATATTACATGCAACAATTGAAATAAATTATCGTTATATTAAAATCAAAGCAATGTCTGAGCAAAACAAATAAATGGACACCCATTAGAGGATGGAAACATATCCTTACATCGTTCATGTCTAAACTAATAGGACACCCACCAAAAGGTAGAAACATGTCCTTTACATTGGTCTAAAATGTAAATGCAATTTAAATTACATGATATTTAACTAATGAGGTACCCACAAAGTGGAAACATACCTCTTACACTTTTGAAAATCAAAATAAATAGATAAAAGTAAATAACCACTCATCATAAATAAATTATTCATCAAAGATATTAAACATCAATCAAAATATATAATAAACATTCATCCATGATAAATTAAGTAAATCAAGCATTGAAATTAAATCAATCAAAGCATATAATGAACTACATAATTAAATCTAAAAATAAAGCAAGTAAAGATACAAATTGAAGTTTACTATTTCTATTTAAAGTTTCTTTAATTAATATATTAGGGTTTTGGAATTTTAGTATTTTAGTATTATTTTTGTTATTTCTTTAACATAATGTAAAGGTTTTGGAAAATTGGAATGAATTAGGGTTTCATGAATCAAATTAGGGTTTAGGGGTAACATTATGAAATTAGGGTTTAGAATATTAAAACATTAGGTTTATAGCTCTTGGTTAATGGATTGTTGTTATGGATTTACAGTATTGAGTTTGAATGATTAGGTTTATAAGGTTTTAATGTTTAAGGTTAGGGTTTAGGAAAACTAGGGTTTACATATTAGTTTTTAAGAGAATTAGGGTTTGAGAAAAATAGGGTTTAGATTAACTAGTTTGAGGTTTACTATTTTTGTTTTGGAGTTGAAGAAAATAGTGTAGAGTTTTTTAAAGCTTTTGTGATTGTTAGAAACTATATGGTAAGTTTAGAATTTGGATATTTAACAAAACATTTGGAAATTTTAGAAAAGAGTGAGAGGAAAATAGTTTAGAGTTTTTAAGAGCTTTTGGAAATAGGAAAAAATGATTTAAGATGTTTAATATTTTTAAAAACAAAAGAAAAGAATTACGGTTTTAAGGTTTAGATGAAATAGATTAGGGTTCTTAAGGTTTAGAAGAAATAGAAGAATATTTTTTTAGGGTTTCTGGGAATAGAAACAACAATTTAGGGTTTTAAAGTTTGGAAGAAATATATTAGGGCTCTTAAGGTTTAGAAGAAATAGAAGGAACGATTTAAGATTTTTTGGAAAACCAAAGAAATGAATTAGGGTTTTAAGGTATTTAGAAACAAAAGAAATCATTTATGTTACTACATGTTTATAAATCAAGCTTTTGTGTGTATAATCTTATGAATCAAAGAATAAAGCTACTGTAAGAAAATAAAAAGAAATTAGAGATTCAAACCTTTGTTCGTTGGTTCCACCAAAAATTGCTTCTTGGATGAACAAGGACAAAGACAAGCTTGTTGCCTTTGATGAATCGTTGATTTGCTTGATTATTGCTAGAGTTTTCTATAATCCCAGTTTAAAAGTTTTCTTTTTTCTCCAATAGTTTTTCCCAGTCCGATCCCCTCTCTAGCTCCATCTTTCTGCATTTTTTAGTGTTATTTATAGGAAATTTAGGACATTAATTTCAATTGTTTGAGGAAACTATAATTAATTAGGAAAAGAAAACCGAAACCAAAAAGAATATGGTTTCGAAAAAAATTTGCTGAAAGGAAATTTTGATCAAGCGAGAATTGGCGTGGAAAATTGCGAGCTGGGCCGCCAGAAGCCAATACGCCCGAAGGAAATTCCTGCGCCGATTTTTCCGTCACTGAATTTTTATTTTTATTTATTTGTTTATTATTATTATTATTATTATTATTTATTATAATAATTTTTAAAAATTATAAAAAATAAATACTAAAACAAATATTATTTAATTAAGATAACACAAAAATTATTTTGGACTAAATAAAATATATTGGACCGAACTGTGTCAAAAATTAAGGGTCTACAGTTTGCCTCTTGCTTGAACTATCTGAGACTTTAGTAAAAGAGAGTGAAAAGCAATAAGACTTAAATTTTCTGAGATGGTTGAGGTTTTGGGTTCTGAACCCAGTTTGAGTTATGGACTCAAAGAATAGTTTTAGGTTCTGGACCTAAGGGTAATTTTTGGTTTTGGACCCGGGTTAAGTTTTAGACTTATAAGAGATTTTAAGTTTTGCACCTAAGGATAATTTGGGTTCTGGACCCAAGCTAGGTTCTGGACTTAGAAGAGATTTTAGGTTCTGGACCTAATGATAATTTGGGTTCTGGACCCGAGCTAAGTTCTGGACTTAGAAGAGATTTTAGGTTCTGGACCTAAAGATAATTTGGGTTTTGCACCCGAGCTAAGTTCTAGACTTAAAATAGATTTTAGATTCTGGACCTAAGGATAATTTGGGTTCTGAACCCGAGCTAAGTTTTGGACTTAGAAGAAATTTTAGGTTCTGGACCTACGGATAATTTGGGTTCTGGACCCGAGCTAAGTTCTAGACTTAAAAGAGATTTTAGGTTCTGGACCTAAGGATAATTTGGGTTCTAGACCCGAGCTAAGTTCATGACTTAGGAGGGATTTTAGGTTCTAGACCTAAGGATAATTTGGGTTATGGACCCAAGCTAAGTTTTGGACTTAAAATGGATTTTAGGTTCTGGACCTAAGGATAATTTGGGTTCTGGACCCGAGCTAAGTTCTAGACTTAGAAGAGCATTTAGGTTATAGACCTAAGGATAATTTGGGTTCTGGACCCGAGCTAAGTTCTAGACTTAAAAGAGATTTTAGGTTATGGACCTAAGGAAAATTTGGGTTCTGGACCCGAGCTAAGTTCTAGGCTTAAAAGAGATTTTAGGTTCTGGACCTAAGGATAATTTGGGTTCTAGACCCTAGCTAAGTTCTAGACTTATGAGGAATTTTAGGTTCTGCACCTAAGGATAATTTGGGTTCTGGACCCGAGCTAAGTTCTGGACTTAGAAGAGATCTTAGGTTCTGGACCTAAGGATAATTTGATTCTGGACTTAAGCTAAGTTCTGGACTTAAAAAAAATTTTAGGTTCTGGACCTAAGGGTAATTTGGGTTCTGGACCCGGGCTGAAGAGATTTAATTATCTACAAAAAATGATTATAGTGAGTAGCATATAAATTTTGTTTGCAAAAAATTTAGCTAATTTTTATGCACATATCTTCTCTTTGCCCACTGCGTGTAAAAATATTTTAATAGAGCAAAAATATTTATATACATGCAAGTATATTTGAATGATTGAATTTTACTGTTTATTTACTGTGTAGTCACTGTTCATGCACTATTTACTATTCATAAATAGTAACTTACTATTTATAAATAGTATCCTACTATTGCAAATAGTAACTTACTATTGTAAATAGTAATCTACTACTCATCAATAGTAAATATACTATTTATCAATATTAAAATTTACTTTTTGAATTTTGTTTTTTCTTTGCCGTTCCTCTATATAAACGAACGAATTTTTTCATTTCATTCACAGCAAATTTTCATTATTTTCGGTAATAGCTATAATTCTCTCAAATTTAGCATATAGTTTTAAAAAATGCATGCTTCAAGATCAGGAACTCATTCTAATGCTGAGTTACTGGAGTTTATTCGGCATCATGAAGATGGAAATATATGTCTACTCACCGGGGTGCCGCTTCATCATAGTTCAAATCAAAAGAGCATGGTAATTATTTTTTCTTCTCTTTTCCTTTTTTACTTTCTGTTATTTTTATTTTTATAATTTTTTTGTTGTTTTTTTTGGTTTGTCTTTATTATTTTTGTCTTTATATTTTTTCTATTTTTTAGAAAATTTAGGAAAAATATATTAATTTAAGTAGATAGAATAATGATATACTAACCCGATTTTAACTTACCTGACTCTGTGTTAGCGTGATCGTTGCGTTTTTCATGCCGGAGGGTGTATCTACAAAGCCCGACAATAGTATGATGTAGCGCCTTCTATGGTAAGGCAGATTATCTGAGATTGCGGCTTTGAGAACTTTTGTAACACCTTTATACCATATATACGTACAATACATATTTTTAGTATATGTAAAATACGCATATACAGTATAAAAATATCACAGACCGATTTAATAAAAATTTTCTCATTTCTGTTTTAAGATTTCAAATAAAAGTTTCAAAAATTCTTAATCCATAATCTCTAGAATGATGCTTCTATTGTGCCACTGTAATCTAAATAACGCAAACGTCATCTCAATTCAAATAAACAGTTAATCCAATTTCAACAATAATCATTCCAAAAATTTTAGGGTATAGTTTGGGATATTACAACTTCATCTTACAATTACCATCCGAGGAGTATCTGATCGACCAGAGCATAGTCCAGGCACTTGCAGAACAATGGTTGGACACAACTCATACTTTTCACTTGCCCATTGGAGAGATGACAATTGGTCCGGTTGACTTTGCTGCTATAACCGGCATTCGGTATGATGGTGTTTCGGTTTCTTTTACCAATAGTATTTTGACATTTGAAGAAATTCAACAATTAATTGGTATGGAACCATCATATTAAGGGCCTTTTAAGATAAAAATTGAACCAATTCGTAGTTATTGGATGAACTACGAAGGACAGGTTCACAGAGACACGGCCTAATAGTATGCTTGAGGATTTTTATTATATTTGCTTGGGTCGACCATCTTAGGCAGCACTGAATCCGCCATCCATTTATTAGTTTTGAGGGCCCTTTCTTATTTTAGGACGGTGCCACTTTATGGCTGGGATGAAGCTGGTCTCGCCTGTCTTTACCATGGTCTTGACAAAATTTGCCAAAATTAGAAGCCTTTTGTCGGCTTTATGGCGGTTGTCGAGGTACTCTTCTTCCACCAATGTCAATTCCATTCTTTTCTTGCATGAATATGATCTTTATTATTTTTGTAGGCATGGGCATACGAACACAACCTTGTGAGGGTGCCTGGTATTTCCAAAGAGAGAGTCGGGTATCCGAGATTAAATTTTTGGTTGTCAGATCGCGTGGAAGTTCTCGGCTCGCACCATGTGCATACCCAACGCTTCGTGTTGAGCCACTTAACCTGGGACCAGGTAAAATAGCGTTAGTATGCTTTAAAATTTATGTGAAAGTTTACTTACCTTATGTTATTCTGCAGGTGAATTTGGACTGGTGGAAACTAGAAGAACGGACAAACTGGACTCCCTTCATGAATGCTGCACTATCTTTCCAACATACTCGCCGAGTCATTGATGGCCCTGTGTCTAGTGGCTGGTTTCTCAGAGAGAGTATATGAATGGTTTCTTGGTCCCGAGCGGTGGAGGGTCCCTATGCATTGCCCGGAATATACTTTAAATACTACATCAATGCCGGAGGATGCATGGTGGTTGGCCCGGCATAGTTATGATGTTGAAACATTACTCTATCCGCCGGGTGCATCTTAAGCTCATTTTATTCAAATGAGGCTCTTGATCTTTGATGTATCGCCTGTTGGTGTATGGGAAATTCCTGAAGAAATTGAGGGTAGAGATGAAGAGGAACATCATGGAGAGGCAGGAGAATTCGTTCCACATTTCAGGGCTGGCACTTCTCAGGTAAACCTTTACCATTTTCATTGTAGTTGTTTCTTTCTTAACTTATTTTGATTCTTTAATGATTATTGTAGGTTGCTGGCTCATTTGATCATGAGGCTGGACATTCTTTTACTACTCCTTCTTTTGCTCATTCTAGTCCTCCAAATATGTCATCTCATCCACAGGGTATTGATATGAATTACCTGGTAAGTTTTCTTGTTTCATGGTAATTTATGCTATATGTATGCATGATTATGGATGCTCTTACTTTTTCCTCATGCATCATGGTCTCATGCTTTTTCCTTATCATCTTTTCCTTATCAATTTTGGAAAAGGATGTTTCTACTATATAAATTACTCTCCATGCCATAATTTCATATAGAAACCAAAAACTCCTTTTAACAATTTTGATTTTCCTTCATTCATCAACAATGACCGAATTTTATTTAAAGAAGACAAAAATTCTATTTAAGAATATGGACGCCATTCACTGGAAGCAAATTTCTTGGCCAAAACTTGATATTTTAAAGTGTTTTCAAAATGTTAAATTGGACCACTCCTTTTTACATGTCATGGCTTCTTTTTGGCATGTGGATTCTAGGACATTTAAAACTAATGGCTTTGAAATATGTCCCTTGATTGAAGAATTTGAAGCCATCCTTGGATATCCAAATAATCAACAAATGGCGTTACCATACTAATTTCCAAAACTCAACAGAAGATGTAGATGTTATTTCAAATTTCAAAACCCGGAGTTCTTCAGTTGACGAGAGGTGAAAAAATTCTACTTGCTCCCTTGATTAATTTTTGTCTCTTTCATTTGGCTCCTACTAAGGCATGGGGACACATGCTTTGTCTTTGCTTGCTTGGCCAATTCTTGCTTGTTTCTTCTGATGGTGATATTGATCCACGAGTATTGGATATCATGGACCAAATGGAAGGAGGCTTGTCGTCGATACCAATGATCTTAGCCGAAACATTATTTGGATTAGACCGACTTAAATCAGGATTGTCAAAAAGACTGACCTGGAGTCCATTGTTGCTTCAGGTAATTACCTAAACTACCCTTTCAGGTTTTCAATTTAGGTTTCCTTTTTCTTTTTCTTTTTCTTTTTTATTGTTTTAATTTTTACCTAGTCCGCCCATGGGAGTTTTCGGAACTAGCGAGCTATCCTAATTTTTGCCTAAGCTGCCCTTGCAGGTTTTCAATTTATCGGACGTCTTTTATTATATATTTTTTATATTGCTCTAATTGTTGCCTAGTCTGCCCATGTGGGTTTTCAGAGCTAGCGAGCTGTCCTAATTTTTGCCTAAGCTACCCTTGCGGGTTTTTAACTTAGCGGACTTTTTTTTTAATTTAATTTCCCTCACAGATTTGGCTTCAGGAGCGTCTCTGCTTGCTTGATACTCCATCTATGGATTTTGCCAGATATCTGCCATGGCATCATTCTGCTAGGAAGCTACTCCATCTTGCTTCTTCATATGCTGACTAGGTTCATTGGATCCACTCACGCGTTGAATTCAACATTCGTTGGTTGGTATCTTGGTGGAAGATTTCTCATATCACCATGCGGACATACTTGATGTATGTTCCCTTTGCTGCTCTTCGTCAAGGTACTTGCTATGATCCTCGCCGACTTGGTCATCTGTATGGAGGTGAGCCTTGCGATTCTATCTTTACTCCCGATTTAGACATGCCTTACTTGACTGAAGCCTACTTGGATAGGCTAAGGCAAAGCTGGCCTACACGTTACACTCATCGTCTGCCATAGATTTTACATTCGTCAATTTAGAAAGTGTATTGTTAGGATGAAAAATAATTAAAGTAATAAAAGATGCTTCTTTTCCATTTATAATTTATCATCACCTTTTGCTATTGTGTTTATTTATTTCATCCATATCTGGTCAAATACTTATAACAGTGCACATAGAACAATTTTAACATTAATTCTGTTTTATTAAATTGGGGAACAACCAAACATAAAGCTAGCATACACAAGATAACTCCTGTTGACAACTAGCCCTTTCGGGTTTTGTAATTGATGATTTTCTCTCATTTAGCCCTAATTGTTGCCTAGCCCGCCATTTCGGGTTTTCAGAACTAGTGGACTACTCTAACTTTTTCCTAGGCCGCCCTTTTGGGTTTTCAACCTAGAAAGCTCTCTTTTTTTTTTTTTATACATAAAACCTCTTCAACCTGTCAATGTTCACTGGCTCACTAAACTTATTCGTGTTCATGTTTGATAGCTTCACTGCGCCCTTGTTCATGACTTGTTTCACGACATATGGCCCTTCCCAACTAGGCCTAAACTTCCCTCTTGAATCAGATACATTAGGCTTACATTGCTTCAACACCAAATCCCTGACTCTGAGTTTTCTGATCTTAACTCTTCTATTATAAGCCCGAGCTATCTTCTTTTGATACAGTTGATGATGATATAGTGCCTTTAACCTTCTCTCTTCTAGTAAAGCTAACTATGTGTATCTGCTCGCTACCCATTCCTTTTCAGGCAATTCGGCTTCCAAGACTACTCTCAATGACTTGATCTCTATTTCAATTGGCAACACTGCTTCCATCTCATAAACCAAAGAGAATGATGTCATTCCAGTAGGTGTTTGTACACTTGTTCTATATCCCCATAAAGCAAAGGGAAGCATCTCTGACCACTCCCTATAAGTCTTGGTCATCTTGGATAGGATTTGCTTAATTGTTTTGTTTGTTGCTTCTACCGCACCATTGGCCTTTGGTCTATAAGGAGAGTATTTATGATGATGGATTCGGTACTTCGAGAATAAATCCTTAACTGCTCCTTGAAACTGTACCTCATTGTCTAATATCACATTGTACGGGACCCCGTATCTGCAGATGAGGTTCTTTTCAATAAATCTAGCCATTTGACTTGCGCCCAATTTGTTTAAGGATTCGGCTTCAACCCATTTCAAAAAATAATCTACTGCTACTACAATGAAACTGTGACCATTTGAGACTGTCTGTAACACCCCTTTCCGGCCTACATGTGTAAGCCGAGTAGAGGCGCCACACTATCCTAATGTTGCTACCAATTTTACTTAGTCAAATTTTAGTTCCGATTTTACAGAAATTTTGCCAGAGGTTCGCCTAGAAATTTGGGTCCCAAGTGTCGACAAAACTGATTTTTCATATTTTTGAAAAATATTTTATTTCACAATTCAACTCAAGCACACTCCCAATAATCCACCCTTATAACCTCAAGTACAATCCTGCAAGAAAAGTTCACACTTCTATATCATTTCTTAAGATTACATATCATTTGGTAAGCTTCATTACCATACCACTGTTTATTCTCTTGTTACATACACCATAATACTTAATATGTTAACAAACCTTTACAATAGATATAACGTACATGCCATACTACTATTTTATGTCAAAAGTCCTATCCTAATCACCATTGAGCTGATGCGAGCCGCTGCAGAAATGCTGATCTTCTATACACTACCTACGAGTTAGACATATAACTCGCTGAGCAACTTATTGCCCAGTGGGTACTTTAACCATTGCCATACAATGTCTACTCGATATCACATATAAAAGTAGAATACTGCATAATTAAACTATTTTCATACAATCATCATATTTATATTTTCTAATTAAGTTAAGATTCACATTTTGTATGTAAACAACATGTAATATAACTTCATTATAATTACGAGTTAATCTGCTCCACTCGGTAATTATGAATACACCGATCTCGAAATGAGGCCTCATATAGAGTTACGCGTGGTCTTAACCTCACAAGAATAATTGTCATGGTCTTGGTCTCACACGATATAGAATAACTGCGTGGTCTTGGTCTCACACGACTAGTTGCCATGATCTTGACCTCACACGATATAACTGCGTGCGCGTAAGTAATATCCCGACCGAAGCCGTTAAGACAGTACTGCCGGTAGGATGGCATGCCAAACCCCCATTCTAGACCGGTTTTACCCATTTACCGAGTAGAGCATATATAACATTTCATATATACCCATTCACTTCGTATATATACCACATATTCTCCATGTATATACAATATATATTTACACAAATATCACATATACTCACATATGTATCATATGTATTCACATATTTTCCATCTTAATTTATTCTTCATAACATAATTAAACTCAATACTAAAAATAAAATGATAAAAACACCCACACCAAGTTTTTGACCAAGTTAATAATGAAAATTTTCCATATGAACAATAAACTCTGGTTCTTGACCCAACTTGATCCTTGTTTTAGAAAATTTGTATAAAATAATCCACTTGGCTAAAAACTATAAAATTTTTACAGAATTTAGTTTTGCATCTTAAAATCATTCCTTTAAAATTTCAGATCAAACTGGACACAAAATCTTGGTCAAGTAGTTCACCCAACCAGACTGCTCCAGTTGCCCTGCATCCTGGCAGCAGTTCTGAATTTTATAAATTCCGTAAATTAAATTCAATCAATGTGGTTCCAAATTATTTTTCTCAAATACTAGACTTATTAAAAAACAACATATCCAAAATTCAACTCAAGATAATTTTTCTATATTTAATTAAAAATCATACAAGTCACAGCATTTTACTAATTGTAAAACAGAAAAATTTCAAAAGGAGTTCAATGGTTAAAGTACCAAACCTTGCTCTTTTAATTCCCTTTTACTTTTCTTTTTTCTCCTTCCTTAATCTTTGTTTTTCCTTCAAGATATTCAGAAGCACAATCTTAAATATAAACCTTAGAAATTTAAAATAATAAGTTATCCTCCATTTCTTTTCAACCGAAACCCTAATCCAACCTTATTAAACTTTATACATCTTGATTCTTCCATTTAATCAATTAATCTCATCACTTACTTAAATTTTATTTTCCAATTCCACATAAAGACTCTAATCTTCAATCTCCCAATAAATATATAAATACCTAAAATTGATACTAAAATTAAAGTCTACATACTTGAAAACCTTAAAAACTTACCTTAAAAATCAAATTTGGAGAAACTTGGAAGTCCTTTGGTGTTTCCCTTTGTTGGCCGAATTTTTCAAGTGGAAAAGAGAGAAATTGGTTCTTCATATCACATATATTTATATACAAAGGAAATAATGATCACCTTAGGTGTTGGTTAACCTCTTAAGACCACTTGTCCACTTTTTCTCTTTCTTCATTTATTACACATTTATTACACATGCTAAATGCTCTCTTTTGATTGGCCAACATTAGATTTTTATTAGTTTTCTTTTCCTGTACTTCTTTCCACTTGTCCCTCTTCCCATTGGATCTCATAAAGTTGTCCCGGGTTACTCATCCGGTCCCGACACGAAACCGGGCCTACTTTACGTTCCGGCGATTAATCGATCATATCTTTTAAACCGTATAGTTCCACGAGTCAAACTACATATAGTTTTGATCCTCTCGACCTCTACTTTCTATTTATAAGGTCTATTTTAGGTTTCCAAGTCATTTGGAAAAATTACCAATAAACCCTCGACTTTTTATTAAATTCCCTTTAGGTCCTATTTTTGCTCGGGTTTTCTCCGGCTCCGTTTCTACTGACGATCGTTTCATATTTAACCCCTCGACATCCTCTACATACTCATATGTTTATTTTCTACTTTGGATTCATGTATAAATCTTAATAAAAATGACCAAAATGCCCCTAGTCTACATGTCTTCATTTCTCTTTAACGGGGCATTTTCTGGAAAAACCGTTACGCGTAGTTGTGACCCGATTTTTCTCTACTTTCCATTTTTAGAATATGTTATGTGCACTATTAAGAACATCCAGTACGACTTTTGAAAATTACTCTTAGGTCCTTAGCCTTTTGAAAAATTACCTTTAGGTCCCGTCAACTTCACGGGCCTCATTTGCACACCGATTTTTGTTTTTGACTATCTCGAGCCTCTATTTGACCACTTATTTATGTCCTTCCGGCCTAATACTCGACTACCTAAACTTTGGGATGTGACACTGTCGGATGTATCTCTCCTATAATGTCGATACCCCATGTTGCAAAGCGCCAGGGTGAAGACATAGAATGCAATTCTTCAGGAGGCATGTGATTCAAGTTACCATACATCTGACATTGTTGGCACTTCTTTACGAACTCTATACAATCTCTCTCCATAGTCAACCAGTAGTAACCTTATCGACTAATCTTCTTAACTAGGGTCAAACCACTCATGTGCGGACCGCAACTTCCTGCATGTATTTCTGACATGATATGCTCCACTTCAAACTTCCTTAAATCAAATGCACACCATTAGGCCATCTTGAATATAACTCTCCATGGAATGTGATGTATTGCAAAGACCACCGCCTTATGGCTCTTCTTTCTTTCTTTGTTCTCCCATTCTCCATTTACTTGGGATACTACTAGCAATGAATCGCCAAAAACTTCCACCTTATCCACCTTCATAATAATTAGGGTTTCCAAACCAAAAATACAAGCTTCGTACTCCACCAAGGTTGCCCTAAATTTCAACTTTTTAGCTAAAGGGATAAGTTCCCCTTCGGGCGATTCTAGTATGACTCCCAAACCTGCTCCTTTCCTGTTTGCTGCTCCATTAAAATAAATTTTCCATCCTTGTACTTCCATTGCCTCTAAATGTTCATCCAAAAATTCTAAGATTACCTCTTTGCTATCTGGTAATGGTTGTTGGGCCAGGAATTTTGCCACTGCTCTACCTTTGATTATTTTCCTTGTTATATATTCAATCTAAAATTATTCTAATATTATCAACCATCAACCATATTTCCCAATCAAAGAGGGTGCCTCCCTTAAGTACTTTATTGGGTCCAACCTGGAAATTGCTTGCACACTATAAGATTGAAAGTAATGCCGCAACTTCTTAGAAGACCAAACCACGGCTATGCGGGTTTTTTCAATAATACTAAATTTCATAAGGTAGGAGCTTTCTACTTAAATAGTAGACTGCATGCTCAATCTCTGACTCATCTACTTAGGCTAGCATGACTCCTATTGACTCTTCTTCTACTGCTAAGTATAGTAATAGAGGTCTGCCGGGTTTAGGTGGTTTCAAAACAGGTGGATTCAGCAAATACTCTTTTATTCGCTCAAAGGCCTTTTGACACTCTTCATTTCATATGACCGGCTGATTCTTTCTAAGCAATTTGAAGATAGGCTCACAGATTGTTGTGAGCTTTGCTATGAATCTGCTAATGTATTGCAATTTATCAATAAATCCCAAACTTCTCTCTCCATCTTAGGGGCTGGCATATCCATGATTGCTTTGTCAGGATCAATCTCAATGTCATTCGGACCAATCACATGTCCCAATAATTTACCTGAGGTAACTCTGAACACACACTTCTTCAGGTTTAATCTTATCTTATATTTCAATGCTCTATCGAAGAATAATTCTAAGTTTTGGAGTGTTGTTCCCTTGTTTCCGACTTCACCATCATATCATCAACATATACTTCAACTTCTTTGTGCATCATGTCATGAAATAATGTGGTGGCCATCCTTTGGTAGGTTGCTCCAGCATTCTTTAAGCCGAACGGCATCATCCTATAACAAAATATACCCCATGTAGTAATGAAAGCAATTTTGGCTTTATCCTCTTGGGCCATTAACACTTGGTTGTATCCAAAAAATCCATCTATAAATGAGTGTAGCATGCTAGAGGCTGCACTATCAATGAGAACATCTATATGAGGTAAAGGAAAATCATCTTTAGGGGAAGCCTTGTTTAAATCTCTATAGTCCACACGGACCCTTATTCTTCCATCTTTCTTTGGCACAGGTACTATGTTGGCTAGCCAATTTGGATATTCTATCACTTCAAGGAACTTTACTTGTATTTGTTTAGTGACCTCTTCTTTAACCAATTCAGCCCACTTAGGTCTCAATTGCCTAAGCTTTTGTTTGACAGGCTTCATGTGAGTGTAAGTAGGGATTAGATGTTCGACTATGTCTCGATCTATTCCAGGCATATCTTCATAAGACCAAGCAAATACTTCTTCATTTTTTTTGAATATTTTTTCAAATCTCTCTCTCATCAGGAGTAAGGTCGGATGCTATTCTAATATTTTTAGGATTTTATATTGTTCCCAAATTTAATGATTGTGTATTAACAGAATTAATATTAAAGATGCTCATGCAACTGCTATTTGAATGTATGCAACCATCAAGAGAAACATCACACAAGTAAGCAAAATCAGACTTTATTGCATTCATTTTGGAAAAGAAAACATCATAATCCTAATACAAAGCAGACAAATTAAAATCAAAATCAAAATCAAAATCATTGTTCTCAAAATCATGAGGCAGAATGTCTTCAAACTTCTCTTCAACCAGGGCAGCAATCTCCTCCGCAGTCATCTCGGCTTTTAGAACAGTTCTTCTCTTCCGGATTGGATTCTTTGTTGGCTGACAGGGTGAGCTCTTTCTTCACTTGCTTCACTAGCTCGGCAACATCTGCAAAAATTTCAAAACCCAGGATCAACTTTCCCATGAACATGATTGGCCCGGGCTTTTCTTAGAGTGGTCCCATATCTGGAGCTTTGACAAAGATCTTTTCAAGTGGTGGGAAGTTCATTTTCTAACTCTTCTTGGGCTGGACATTGTTGTTTTCATCATATCCCAACCCCTTCTTGGAAGTTTGAGTTTTAAGATCTGGCAACTTTGTCAGACTGGCCTTACCCTTTCCAAGACCAACTCGGGGAAGATAGTTCATGTTCTTCATCATATTCAAGACTTTGGAGTCCACTATTTCACCATTAGAAATTGCAGCTACTTGGACACCATTGAGAGGCCTCTCAATCATTAGAGCATTAACAATCTTATTATCTTCAACTTCGATGACCACTGTCTCATCTCCATTGGGGAACTTGATCTTTTGATGAAGGGTGGAAGGAACTCCACCAAGAGGATGAAACCATGGTCGTCCCAAGAGTAGTGCAAAGGTAACGGGTATGTCCAAAACAACAAATTCAACCATAGATTCAATTAGACTAACCTTGACAGCAGCTTTGAAAGTTCCTTCGGCATGTCTCTTAGTGTTGTCATAAGCTCGAATGGTCACCTCGGTCGGGCTTAGATCCCTTGTTGACATGGCTAGTTTTGGGAATAATTTAAGTGGACATGTAACACCCCTATACCCAATATACATACATCACATACACCCACATTTGTAATATACATATACTGGATACAAGAATGTCACAGGCTATTTAATACAAACATTCCTTATGAGAAAACTTAAAACAGTTAAGATATATTATAAAACATAATAGATAAAACATTTATTTATTAAGCAGCGAAAAATGTAGCGGTATATACATATATATACATCAAAAGCAATGTTTACAAAATATAAAGTTTATACATGTTTGGCAGTTCGTCTCTAATCTTGAAGTCCACAATCAACACTTCACAAGCCTAGACTCAACTCGGTCTATATGAACCCTCCGGTTCAACCGGATCTACCCTGTCACCTGCGCATTGAACCACAATCGCGCTAAGCCACAGGTTTAGTGGTACAAACAACAATAATAATATGCTTCAATGTAATGCCAATGTCATACTTTTAGGAATTAGAAACAATACACAAGGATATCATATTTCATAACATTTCATTATATTATTCAACTATTTCATCATTCATGATTCACATTTAAATAAAGACAAGCATGGGCCCAAAAGAAACTAATATGCCATTCAAATTCCAGAGTTAATGTTTTGGTCTAATAATCACATTTATCAAGCCCGTAGGTGAATCATTATCACAATGAGAAACATCTCATATGTAACATCCCAACTAGGCTTCAAGGACTAGGCCCAACCAAGTTTCAAGGGGAGCTAAGCATCAACCCAACCCAGCTTCAAGGGATTGTTACTTTTAGGCATGCCACCAATAACAAAACTCTGAAAATTGAATAACATATTAGGCATACAATTCTTTCATAATTTCATTATCAATCCCATTCTCATGTTCTCATAGTCATCTAGGCATCCATGCCCCAATTATTTCATTTGCATCATTATAGCCAACAACAATGGCTTCACATCTCATCATTAGGGTATACATAACCAATTGCATTGTACATACATTTTGAATGATCATTTTATCTTTCACATTATGAAAATCATAGCATTAATCAATTATATCAACAATGTAATAGATTACTTAACACATTTACAACCAAATGTGTTAAGTCCTAAAGTAATGTAAATGTATGCAATCATGTAGGGTTTGTACTTACCTCAAGAGCACTCACACCAATCTAACCACTTCCTCTTCCAAGAATCCTTCAACACTTGGATTAGGGCAACTCAATCTCTTCAAAACCTAATCCAAAAGTGATTATACACACTTACTTAGAGATACACATAAGGAAATAAGGATAAGAGCCAACTAGGGCAAACTCTACACATGTCATGCTCAACAACACGGGCATATCCCTAATCGTGAGCTAAACTCACAACACAAATTTTGACATGCTCAGTGACATGGGCGTGTCACTGGCCGTGCCAATATTCCTCCAACACAGTGGCTATGACACGCTCAGTCACATGGTCATGTCACTGGATGTGTCAATCCACCAACATCACAGTAGCTATGACACGCTCCGTGACATGGGCGTGTCACTAGACGTGTCAATACTATTCCAACACCGAAGCTGTGACACGCTCAGTGACATGGGTGTGTCACTGGTCATGTCACACATCCAGAAAATAGAACCATTGACACACCCAAAGACTTGGCTGTGCTCATGGGCGTGTCAGGCAAAAAATCCTGATTCCGACACCAACAACACCACATCCAACAAATATCATACTTTACCCTTTTCCACTCCAAATAATCTTACCAAAAACCATCAATAAACCATACTAAGCTTGCATAAACACCAAAACAACTCAATAACATGCATCAAGCACAAATCACAACTCAACACATACACAATCCACAACACTTGCTTTCCTTCACCAGACTTAACCTTTTCTTTAATCCAACCCCAAAATCAAAGACAATTAGACAACAAAACCTTGAACACATCAAAATTAACCATACACATATCAACAACAACCATTCAACAAACTCAATTCACAAACTCAAAAGAAAACCAAAGAATCAAGTTGGAAACTTACCAAAAGTGATGAAAACCCTTCAAACTCCAACTTGATCTCTTAAAACACCTTCAAATTTTGAGTTAGGAAGAACAAAATCTCTCATTCCCTCTTGTTAATAGTGGTGGCCGGCTAAGCACAAGAAAGAGGAAGAAGATGATACTAAAGTCAACCCATTCAACTCTTCTAACCACACAAATCTCTCTTTTAATATCCACCAAGCAATTATAATAATAAAATAATCATAAATATCATAATCCACTTAATAATTCAATTTAATTAAATCCAAATATAATTAAATATCTCATTTGATCAACTAATTAGTTGACTTGTATATGTTGTATATATCTCTATATATATAACATATACACACTTCTCTTTCCTTTAAACCTTTATACACACTTTAAAATCATTTAATCCAATTTCAACAATAATTATTCCAAAAGTTTTAGTGTATAGTTTGGGATATTACAATTCTCCCCCCTATAAATAAATTTCGTCCACAAAATTACCTAATCTCAAATCTGAAATAGCTGGGGATACTGATCTCGCATTACTTGCTCACTGTCCGAAGTTGGCTCTTCCTTAGCATGGTTCTTCCAAAGAACCTTCACAAGTGGCACTTTCTTATATCTCAACTCTTTCACTTCATTGGCCAAGATAGCCACAGGTTCTTCTTCATAAGTCAGATTCGAACTCACCTCAATAAATTCAACTGACAGAATATGAGATGGGTCTGATATGTACCTCCATAGCATAGAAACATGGAAGACATTTTGAATTCTATCCAACTCAAGCGGCAAAGCGAGTCAATATGCAACTGGTCCAACTCTCTCCAGTACCTCATAAGGTCCAATGAAACGAGGACTCAGCTTTGTCTTACGGCCAAATCTCAAAATCTTCTTCCAAGGAGACACTTTCAAAAGTACTTTATCTCCAACACTAAATTCTATGTCTCTCCTTTTCAAATGAGAGTAAGAATTCTGTCGGTCTGAGGCTGCTTTAAACCGATCCCATATTATCTTCACTTTTTCTTCCGTTTCTTTAATCAAATCGGGACCAGCCAACTTGCCTTCTCCAACTTCATCCCAACACAAAGGCGTCCTGCATCTTCTACCATTCAATGCCTCATAAGGTGTTATTTTAATACTAGACTAATAACTGTTGTTATAAGCAAATTCCATTAATGGCAAAAATCTGTCCCAACTTCCAGAGAAATCAATGACACAGCTTCTCAACATATCCTCCAAAATTTGTATCACTCTCTCTGACTGCCCATCTGTCTGAGGATGGAAAGCAGTGCTAAAATGCAGTCGAGAACCCAAAGTACCATGCAAACTTTTCCAAAACCTTGAAGTGAATCGAGGATCTCGATTAAATAACAAAGAAATTGGGACTCCATACAACTTCACTATCTCACTGATATACAACCAACTTCTCCAGAGAATAATCCATTCTAACTGGAAGAAAATGAGCTATCTTTGTCAATCGATCAACAATCACCCAGACAGCATCATGCTTCTTCTGAGTTAACGGCAAACCAGCCACAAAATCCATTGTTACTCACTCCCGATTCCATTCAGGCACTAACAAATGTTGGAGCAACCCTGTTGGAACTTGATGCTCGACCTTCACTCTCTGAAAAGTGAGACATTTGGATACAAACTTTGCTATGTCCCTCTTTATACCTGACCACCAATAATGTTGCTTCAACTCATGATACATCTTAGTACTCCCAGGGTGCATAGCAAAAGCCAACTGATGTGCTTCTTCCAAAATAGTCTTTCTCAATCTTGCATCATCAGGAACACACAATCTATCTTTGTACCAAAGGCTGCCATCATCTCTCACAAGAAAACCTCGGCTCTCCTTGTTTTGGCAATCCAACACAACTTTCTGAATTTCCTCATCAGCCAACTGAGCCTCTTTAATCTGATCCAACAACACCGGTCTCAATTGCAAATAAGGTAACAAAGCACCATCATCACATGATTCAAAACTAACATGCAACGCTCTCAATTCAACAAGCAACGAGAGCGAATGAGTAGTCAATCCTGCTAAAGACTTTCGACTCAAAGCATCAGCATTAACATTCACCTTATCAGGATGATAATCAATCAAACAGTCATAGTCTTTAATCAACTCTAACCACCATCTCTTCCGAAGATTCAGCTTTCTCTGAACACTCAAGTATTTCAAACTCTTGTGATCTGTATAAATGAAACACTTCTCCCCATACAAGTAGTGTCGCTAAATCTTCAAAGCAAACACTATGGCTGCCAATTCCAAATCATGCATCGGATAATTAAGCTCATGCGGCTTCAACTGCCGAGAAGCATAAGCTATGACTCTGCCCTCTTGTATCAAAACACAACCTAAACCATTATATGAAGCATCACTGTAAATCACATATGGTTTATCTTCCACAGGAAAGGTAAGAACAGGAGCTTGAGTCAACACCTCCTTCAACTGCTTAAAGCTTGCTTGACACTGATCTGTCCACGCTAATCTAACTCCCTTCCAAAGTAATCTGGTGAGTGGAGTAGCTATCAAAGAAAAACCCTTCACAAAAGGTCGATAATAGACTGCCAAACCTAGAAAACTTCTAACTTCAGTCTCTGACTTCGGTGGACTCCAATTCAAAATGGCATCAACTTTACTCGGATCAACTCTTATACCATCTGCTGACACCACATGATAGAGAAAAGTCACTTGATCAAGCAAAAACTTGCACTTAGACAGCTTAGCATACAATTGCTTCTCTCTCAAATGTTTGCAATACAATTCGCAAGTGCTTGTCATGATCCTCCTTATTATGTGAATAAACCAAAATATCATCAATAAAGACCACCACAAACTGATCTAGATAGGGTCTAAACACCCTATTCATCAAATTCATAAAAGCTGCTGGTGCATTCATCAATCCAAAAGGCATCACCAAAAACTCATAATGCCCATACCTTGTGCAAAAAGCTGTCTTAGATACATCTTCAGCTCTGACTCTCAACTGATGGTACCCTAATCTCAGATCAATCTTGGAAAACACTACTGCTCCGTTCAACTGTAATATCCCTATGCTTGCCCTAGAAGTTTTGTATGTGGTTGTTGTTGTTGTTGTTGGTTTAAATTGAGAAAAAAAAAGTATATGTATATGTGTTTTGGGAGAAATTTAGGGTTTAGAGACAAGTTTATATGTTGTGTATATGGTGATATATATAACATATAAGTTGGTCCAAGGGCTTGGTCAATGGAAGAAGATATTTATATTGTTAAGTGTGAAATTACCAAAGTGGGCAAGAGATAATTAAGGGAATTAAAATGTGTATGAGGGTGTTATAGTAATTTTCTTTTGGATGGGTATTTAATGAAGGTTGACTTTGTGTTTTCTTCATCATCATTTCTTCTTCTTCTTCTTGTGTTGGCCGGCTCACCATAGACAAAGGAAGACAAGAGAACCAAGCAAGGTTTTGATGTTTGTAGCTCAAAAGTTGAAGGAGATTTCAAGAAATCAAGTTGAGGAATTGTGGAATTTCTTCATTTAAGGTAAGAAATCTCTTGTTTTCTTTGGTTATTTTGAAGTGGTGTTGGATGTGAATTAGGGTTTGGTTGATTTTGTGATTTGGTGTGTTTGATATGTGTTTGCAAGTGTTAGAATTGATTTTAAGTTAAAAGATGAAATTGGTGTTGGTTTGGTTGTGAATATGGTAAGATTTGTGGAGGATATTAGTGGAGAGTCAAGAGTGAAGTTGGAGTTAGGGTTTTGGAATGGTTTGTGTTTAAATGTATTATGAATGTTTTGTGAAGTGATTCTTGTGTTGAATTTGTGTTTAGAACATTGATTTCATTCATTTGAACCATGCTATATTGTGTATGATGAGTTGAAGTGCAATTAGAGGAGAGTTGTGCATTTTAGGGTTTTGATGTTGGGTGACACGGCCAAGTCATGAAAATTTGGGAGTGTTGGATTGGTTTTTGAGAGACACGGCCGTGTCCATTAGCCGTGTTCACTACTGGATGTTGGTGTTGGGAGACACGGCCACAAGCTTGGCCGTGTCCTATGCCCGTGTTTGCTACTGTCAAGTGAGGTTGAGAGACACGGCCACAAGCTTGGCCGTGTCCCTCAAAGGTGCTGCCCGTGTCCCTCCAATGTGTTGGTTAGGGTTTTATTTCTTTGTTCTAATTGCATTGTTTTGGTTTTCCAAGGGTAGGTTGGTCCTTAAACCTAACCCTAAACACTTTAAAAACACTTGAATCAATGAAAGATATAATCAAATGCATGTGTAAGGTCCTAAAACTACGAATCATATCAATTGTTCTTTGCCCTAATTGCATTGTTGAGATTGAACAATGTTATGTTATGCATTGTGAATAATAATGTGTTTCATAAGTAATATACATTGAAATGTATATCAAAGATGCAATGATAATTCAAATAAGACATGATATGAGACAATGCCATTGTGTTTGGCTATGATGATGCATTTGAAAGAAATAAGGCATGTTTGCCTAAACGTTGTTGAGAATTGAGAATGAAAATGATAATTGAATAATAAATGAATTGTGTGGCTAATGTGTTATTCCATTTTCAGAGTTGGTTGTTGGTGGCATGCCTAATAAGTGTAACAATCTCTTGAAGTTAGGTTGGATTGAATCCTTGAAGCCTAATTGAGATGTTACCACCCTTGAAGCTAGGTTGGGTTAGTTCTTGAAGCCAAGTTGGGTAGAAGCTTAGCATGCTTTGCTCCCCTTGAAGCTTGGTTGAACTTAATCCTTGAAGCCTAGTTGGGTATATGATATTGATAAATGTGATAACAAAACCAAAGCATTAACTCTGAAAATTGAATGGCATATTAGTGTGTCTTGGGCCCATGCTTGTCTTTGTTTAGTGTTGATTATGAATGGTTAAATGAATATTAATGAGAGATATGAAAAGATATTGAAATGTGATATGTAATATGAAAGTATGTTGTTAGTTTCGCACATATGATGTTACATGTATAATATGGATTGAGAAATGACATTGCATTGCACTAAGTCATATCATTTGCATGATTATCTTACTAAGCCGTTGGCTTAGCGCGATAGTGTTTAATCGCGCAGGTAATAGAGTTGAACCCGAGAGTTCATCAAGACCAAATGAGAGTAGACCTTGAAGAATCCATTTTGGGAGCTTAAAGATCAGAGCAGACTTGCCAATCATGTATACTTCTTTATATTTTGTAAAGAAATGTTTAATATGTAAATATGTACATATTTTATAACTTCCGCTGTGTAATATTTAGATGTATATATATATAACTAATATGTTTTGTTTTATAAGTAAAAGATCTACTTTTCTATAATGTATAATGATAAGGGTATTGAATCAAGTTTAAAGTGTTTTGAATGTTAAGAAAACCGTAGCATCCCTATGTTTGGTGCACTTATGCTACATTGTTGTGGTTGTAGTGTGTGTGCATTGGATATGGGGGTGTGACAATTGTTTTGGTATCAGAGCCTAGGTTTGAGATTCTCAACCTAGGTGAAATGTAATAAAAAGAATATTTTACCTAAAAAGTTGGTTTTGAATAAAAATACATGTTTGGGATTGGCAACCTCTGATCTTTAATAAGATGTAGTATGTTGTGTTTGCAGTGTTAGGTGTTGATGGATCCTCATTTGAGACAGTCAGTTGAGGGTAGTGAGGAGAGTGTTGCTCCTGATGATGGAGCTAGGGTTGATAGTGTTGAGGAGGCACCTGCTTCGGTGTCGGGTAGACCAGTTGGTGAAGAGGTTCCGCCAGCCTGGTTTAGACATATGATGGAAGTTATGAGGCAAGCACCAGTACAACCACCGCCACCACCTCCTCAGCCTTTGGTATCTGTGAGGCATTATGACAAACTAAGGAAGTATTGAGCGGAGGATTTTCTTGGTACTACTGACCCAGCTGTAGCAGAGCAGTGGCTTGACAAAGTTCAGAGAATATTTGTTCAGTTGCAAGCCACTCCAGAGGAAAAGTTTGATTATGCAAGATCCTTGTTGCAGAAGGATGCATATAGTTGGTGGAAGACAGTGCCCCATTCTATGGATGATCCACCTACCTTATCCTATACAGATTTTCTGAGGGAGTTTGAATTGAAGTATACTCCAAGGGAGTATAAAGATGGGAAGAAAAGAGAGTTTCTAGATTTGAAGCAAGATCACCGGACTGTAACTGAATATGAGGTTGAGTTTATTCGATTAAGTCAGTATGCTGGGGGTATCATTGCTGATGAGATTGATAGATGTCGGCGATTTGAGGAGGGATTGAGGCCCTCGATCATGTGCTTAGTGGCTGGATCCAGGTATCAGGATTTTTCACAGCTTGTGGCAGCAGCTCGAAGTGTAGAGCGAGCTCAGGGTATTGCGGTTGCTTCAGAAGAAGAGGTTAGGGTTAGAAGGCCCCAGTTCGAGGCAGGGTCTTCTTCTGCGAATAGGGGTAGAGGAAGTTTTGTTCCTCGGAGTAGTAGGAGCCAGAGACCAGCGGGTAGGTCAGTGCAGTTACAGAGGCAGAGATTTAGACCTGCAGCTTCGGTGGCGAGTGCTCCGACCCCTATGGTTCAGAGATCCACCTTACCCATCTGCATCCATTGTGGTAGGCCGCATGGTGGTCCTTGTTGGAAGGCTGGTGTTGCAGGGGTATGTTTCAAGTGTGGGTCACCTGATCACTTTGTGAGAGATTGCCTTGAGAGGCAAGAGTTGATGTCAGTTGATACAGCTGCTTCTCGACCTAGTGCGAGGGGAGGCCGAGGAGGCAGAGGTAGCAACCGGGGAGGCAGATCTGGGTTCAGTGCTAGGGGAGGTGCTGCATCTAGGGAGAGTAGACCAGAGGAGGTTGGTTCTTCCCAGAGGATGTATGTTATGCAAAGGCAGCCAGATGCATCGGCAGTCATAACTGGTACTTTTTCTTTATTTAATACTTTAGTACTTGCTTTGATTGATCTGGGTTCCACGCATTCATATATTAGTGCATCTGTTTTGCCTGTGTCTGATATGCATGCTGAGTCCCTAGGATTTGATGTGTTGGTGACAAATCTGTTAGGGCATAGTGTGATTGTTAGTAAAGTGCACTGGGATAGTGCAGTGAGGGTGCAGGGTGAGGAGTTCCTTGGAGATTTGATTGAGATGCCATTTAAGGAATATGATGTGATCTTAGGTATGGATTGGCTATCTCGACATGGAGCTGTGGTGGATTGTAAAAAGAAAATTGTTTCTTTGAGAACTGTTGATGGTAGAGAGGTGATAGTATCTAATGAGCAGGAACAGCTAGCCTCCTTATTTGTTTCAGCTGTTGCAGCTAGGAGATTGATTAGAAAGGGGTGTGAAGCCTATCTTGCTCATGTGGATACTAGAGTGAGAGGTTCTCCTATTGATGATATACCCACAGTTGCAGATTTTCCAGATGTGTTTCCAGAGGAGTTGCCAGGATTGCCTCCTGAGAGAGAGGTGGAGTTCGGTATTGAATTGTTGCCTGGTACCACTCCTATCTCTATTACTCCTTACAGAATGGCACCAGCAGAATTGAGGGAATTGAAAGTGCAATTACAGGAGTTGTTGGACAAAGGATTTATTCGCCCCAGTGTTTCTCCTTGGGGAGCTCCTGTGCTATTTGTGAAGAAGAAAGATGGTACTATGAGGTTGTGTATCGATTATAGGCAATTGAACAAGGTGACTATTAAAAATAAATATCCTTTGCCTAGAATCGATGATCTCTTTGATCAATTGAAGGGTGCAGCTGTGTTTTCTAAAATTGATCTGAGATCAGGGTACCATCAGCTGAGAGTCAGAGCTGAAGATGTGCCAAAGACAGCTTTCCTGACCAGGTATGGGCATTATGAATTTCTAGTTATGCCTTTTGGTCTGACGAATGCACCTGCAGCTTTCATGAATTTGATGAATAGGGTGTTCAGGCCCTATCTGGATCAGTTTGTGGTAGTGTTTATAGATGATATTCTGGTGTATTCGCGGAATAAAGAGGAACATGACATGCATCTGCTGATTGTATTACAGATTTTGAGAGAGAAGCAGTTGTTTGCCAAATTGTCGAAGTGTGAGTTCTGGTTGGATCAAGTCGCTTTTCTCGGACATATTGTTTCAGCTGAAGGCATTAGAGTTGATCCAAGTAAAGTTGAAGCTATATTGAGTTGGAGTCCACCCAAGTCGGTGACAGAGGTTAGAAGTTTTCTGGGTTTGGCAGGCTATTACCGGCGGTTTGTGAAAGGGTTTTCTTTGATAGCTACTCCACTCACCAGATTGCTTCGTAAGGGAGTGAGGTTTTTGTGGACAGATCAGTGTCAGGCGAGCTTTGAACAGTTGAGAGAAATGTTAACTCAAGCGCCTGTTCTTACTTTACCTGTTGAAGGCAAACCATATGTGATCTACAGTGATGCTTCACATAGAGGTTTGGGGTGTGTATTGATGCAAGAAGGGAAAGTTATAGCTTATGCATCTCGACAGTTGAAATCGCATGAGCTTAACTATCCGACTCATGATTTGGAATTGGCTGCCATTGTGTTTGCATTGAAGATTTGGTGCCACTATCTGTTTGGGGAGAAATGTTTCATCTACACTGATCACAAGAGTTTGAAGTATTTGGGTGTCCAGAAAGAACTTAATCTTCATCAGAGGAGATGGTTAGAATTGATTAAAGACTGTGACTGCTTGATTGACTATCATCCAGGTAAAGCAAATGTTGTTGCTGATGCCTTGAGTTAGAAGTCTTTCGCTGGTTTAACTGTTTACTCGCTCTCGTTGCTTGTTGAGTTGAGAGCATTGCATGTCAGTTTTGTACCTTGTGTTGATGGTGCATTATTGGCACAGTTGCAATTGAAGCCGGTTTTGTTAGATCAGATCAAAGAAGCTCAGTTGGCCGATAAGAAGATACAGAAGATTGTTTCGGATTGTCAGAGTGGAAAGGGTAGAGATTTTATTGTGAAGAGTGATGGAAGTCTCTGGTTCAAGAGCAGATTGTGTGTACCCGATGATGCTGATTTGAAAAGGATCATTTTGGAAGAAGCTCATCAGTCAGTGTTTGCTATGCATCCGGGTAATACAAAGATGTATCATGATTTGAGACAGCATTATTGGTGGATGGTTCTGAAGAGAGATATTGCTGAGTTTGTATCGAAATGTCTCACTTGTCAGAAGGTTAAAGCAGAGCATCAAGTTCCAACCGGGTTGCTTCAACCGTTGTCAGTGCCAGAATGGAAGTGGGAAAGAGTGACAATGGATTTTGTGTCTGGTTTGCCATTGACACAAAAGAAACATGATGCCATATGGGTGATTGTGGATATATTGACTAAGACAGCTCATTTCCTTCCAGTGCGGATGGATTACTCTTTGGAGAGGTTGGCTGAGCTGTATATCCATGAGATTGTGAAACTGCATGGTGTTCCAACTTCTTTAGTGTCTGATCGAGATCCCAGTTTTACTTCAAGATTTTGGAAGAATTTGCATAGTGCTTTGGGTTCTCGATTACACTTCAGTACTGCTTTTCATCCACAGACAGATGGACAGTCAGAGAGGGTGATACAGATTATTGAGGATATGTTGAGAAGCTGTGTCATTCATTTCTCTGGAGGTTGGGATAGGTTTTTACCTCTTGTGGAGTTTGCTTACAACAACAGTCACTAATCCAGCATTGGTATGGCACCGTTTGAAGCATTGTATGGCAGACGGTGTAGGACACCTCTTTGTTGGAATGAGCTTGGAGATAATAAGTTGGTTGGGCCTGATTTAATTCAAGAAACTGAAGAGAAAGTAAAGTTGATTCGAGGCAGGTTAAAAGCAGCTTCAGACCGACAGAAGTCTTATGCAGATCTGAAAAGGAGAGATATAGAGTTTGATGTTGGAGATAAGGTATTTCTGAAAGTGTCTCCTTGGAAGAAGATTTTGAGGTTCGGTCGGAAAGGAAAATTGAGTCCTCGTTTCATTGGGCCGTATGAAGTGTTAGAAAGAGTTAGACCAGTGGCTTATCGACTAGCTTTGCCACCTGAGTTGGATCGTATTCATAATGTATTCCATGTTTCTATGTTGAGGAGATATAGGTCGGATCCATCTCACGTGTTGCCATTTGAATCTATTGAAGTGAACCCAGACTTGACATTTGAAGAGGAACCAGTTGCTATTTTGGCACGAGAAGTGAAAGAGCTGAGAAACAAGAGAGTGCCATTGGTGAAGGTTCTATGGAAGAATCATGCAAAAGAAGAAGCAACTTGGGAAAGTGAGCAATCTATGCGAGAGCAATATCCTCAGTTGTTTCAGCTTTAATATCAGGTAATTTCGAGGGCGAAATTTTCTTTTTAGAGGGGGAGAATTGTAATATCCCTATGCTTGCCCTAGAAGTTTTGTATGTGGTTGTTGTTGTTGTTGTTGGTTTAAATTGAGAAAAAAAAAGTATATGTATATGTGTTTTGGGAGAAATTTAGGGTTTAGAGACAAGTTTATATGTTGTGTATATGGTGATATATATAACATATAAGTTGGTCAAAGGGCTTGGTCAAGGGAAGAAGATATTTATATTGTTAAGTGTGAAATTACCAAAGTGGGCAAGAGATAATTAAGGGAATTAAAATGTGTATGAGGGTGTTATAGTAATTTTCTTTTGGATGGGTATTTAATGAAGGTTGACTTTGTGTTTTCTTCATCATCATTTCTTCTTCTTCTTCTTGTGTTGGCCGGCTCACCATAGACAAAGGAAGACAAGAGAACCAAGCAAGGTTTTGATGTTGGTAGCTCAAAAGTTGAAGGAGATTTCAAGAAATCAAGTTGAGGAATTGTGGAATTTCTTCATTTAAGGTAAGAAATCTCTTGTTTTCTTTGGTTATTTTGAAGTGGTGTTGGATGTGAATTAGGGTTTGGTTGATTTTGTGATTTGGTGTGTTTGATATGTGTTTGCAAGTGTTAGAATTGATTTTAAGTTAAAAGATGGAATTGGTGTTGGTTTGGTTGTGAATATGGTAAGATTTGTGGAGGATATTAGTGGAGAGTCAAGAGTGAAGTTGGAGTTAGGGTTTTGGAATGGTTTGTGTTTAAATGTATTATGAATGTTTTGTGAAGTGATTCTTGTGTTGAATTTGTGTTTAGAACATTGATTTCATTCATTTGAACCATGCTATATTGTGTATGATGAGTTGAAGTGCAATTAGAGGAGAGTTGTGCATTTTAGGGTTTTGATGTTGGGTGACACGGCCAAGTCATGAAAATTTGGGAGTGTTGGATTGGTTTTTGAGAGACACGGCCGTGTCCATTAGCCGTGTTCACTACTGGATGTTGGTGTTGGGAGACACGGCCACAAGCTTGGCCGTGTCCTATGCCCGTGTTTGCTACTGTCAAGTGAGGTTGAGAGACACGGCCACAAGCTTGGCCGTGTCCCTCAAAGGTGCTGCCCGTGTCCCTCCAATGTGTTGGTTAGGGTTTTATTTCTTTGTTCTAATTGCATTGTTTTGGTTTTCCAAGGGTAGGTTGGTCCTTAAACCTAACCCTAAACACTTTAAAAACACTTGAATCAATGAAAGATATAATCAAATGCATGTGTAAGGTCCTAAAACTATGAATCATATCAATTGTTCTTTGCCCTAATTGCATTGTTGAGATTGAACAATGTTATGTTATGCATTGTGAATAATAATGTGTTTCATAAGTAATATACATTGAAATGTATATCAAAGATGCAATGATAATTCAAATAAGACATGATATGAGACAATGCCATTGTGTTTGGCTATGATGATGCATTTGAAAGAAATAAGGCATGTTTGCCTAAATGTTGTTGAGAATTGAGAATGAAAATGATAATTGAATAATAAATGAATTGTGTGGCTAATGTGTTATTCCATTTTCAGAGTTGGTTGTTGGTGGCATGCCTAATAAGTGTAACAATCTCTTAAAGTTAGGTTGGATTGAATCCTTGAAGCCTAATTGAGATGTTACCACCCTTGAAGCTAGGTTGGGTTAGTTCTTGAAGCCAAGTTGGGTAGAAGCTTAGCATGCTTTGCTCCCCTTGAAGCTTGGTTGAACTTAATCCTTGAAGCCTAGTTGGGTATATGATATTGATAAATGTGATAACAAAACCAAAGCATTAACTCTGAAAATTGAATGGCATATTAGTGTGTCTTGGGCCCATGCTTGTCTTTGTTTAGTGTTGATTATGAATGGTTAAATGAATATTAATGAGAGATATGAAAAGATATTGAAATGTGATATGTAATATGAAAGTATGTTGTTAGTTTCGCACATATGATGTTACATGTATAATATGGATTGAGAAATGACATTGCATTGCACTAAGTCATATCATTTGCATGATTATCTTACTAAGCCGTTGGCTTAGCGCGATAGTGTTTAATCGCGCAGGTAATAGAGTTGAACCCGAGAGTTCATCAAGACCAAATGAGAGTAGACCTTGAAGAATCCATTTTGGGAGCTTAAAGATCAGAGCAGACTTGCCAATCATGTATACTTCTTTATATTTTGTAAAGAAATGTTTAATATGTAAATATGTACATATTTTATAACTTCCGCTGTGTAATATTTAGATGTATATATATATATAACTAATATGTTTTGTTTTATAAGTAAATGATCTACTTTTCTATAATGTATAATGATAAGGGTATTGAATCAAGTTTAAAGTGTTTTGAATGTTAAGAAAACCGTAGCATCCCTATGTTTGGTGCACTTATGCTACATTGTTGTGGTTGTAGTGTGTGTGCATTGGATATGGGGGTGTTACATCAACTGATCGAAGAGATCATCTATCCTAGGCAAAGGATACTTATTCTTGATAGTCACCTTATTCAATTGCCTATAATCGATGCATAATCTTAAAGTACCAGCCTTTTTCCTCACAAACAAAACAGGTGCTCCCCATAGAGTCACACTAGGGTGAACAAACCCTTTATCTAACAACTCTTGCAACTGCACCTTCAACTCTTTCAACTCAGTAGGTGCCATTCGATAGGGAGTAATAGAGATGGGAGTAGTACCAGGCAACAGATTGATACCAAACTCAACCTCTCTCTTAGGGGGTAACCCTGGCAACTCCTCGGGAAAAACATCTGGGAATTCAACAACTGTGGGTATACTATCATGTTGGGAACCCACTACTCTAGTATCCACAACATGAGCAAGATAAGCATCACACCCTTTTCGAATCAACTTCCTAGTTGCAACAGCTGAAACAAACAATGATGCAATATGTCTCAGCTCACTAGATACCATCACACTTCTACCATCACTGGTTCTCAGGGTAACACACTTTTTCTGACAGTCTACCACAGCCTCATGCTTAGACAACCAATCTATACCCAAAATCAGATCATACTCCTTAAAAGGCATTTCAATCAAATCACCCAAGAACTCCTCATCTTGCACCACAACTGAACTATCTCGATGCACCTTGCTAACTATCACACTATGCCCTAAAGGATTCATCACCAAGACATCAAATCTTAAGGACTCTGAATGCAATTCAGACATAGGCAAGATAGATGCACTTATGTATGAATGAGTAGATCCAGGATCAATAAGAGCAAGAACTGAAATGTCAAATAAAGAAAATGAGTAACACCCTTATACCCTATATACATACAATACATATTTTCAGTATATGTAAAATACGCATATACGGCACAAGAATGTCATAGACCGGTTTAATAAAAAAATTTCAGATTTCCAATTTAAAATTTTAAATTCTAAATATATAAAAATTAAATAGAATATAAATATTCTTTACTTGTTATAAGAAACCAAAATAAATAATATAAATAAAAATCTCTGGGAAAAATTCGCCACAATTTTGTCTGTAATTTGGATATTCCAAAATTTATCAAAACACAACCAGCAAAAAAGAAAACACTCCCAAATAATTTCCAATCACCATCTCAACCATACTTCTCAATTTCACCAAGTTTCTCAAACATTTATACATATAGATATATATATAATTTAAAACACACTTACTCTCCCATTTCAAATACATTGACCCAAACATTCTTTATAATATACAATATGTAAAATTCAAAACATAATATATTATGTATAAAACTCAAAATGTATAATAACATAAAAAATATATACATGCTGCTGGCAGTGTTTCTGATCTCGATAGCAACTCAACAAGCTCAACTACAAGTCTAGACCTGACCTGGCCTAGAAGAACTCTCTGGCTCAACTGGGTCTACCCTGTCACCTGCGCGATGGAAACAATCGCGCTAAGCCGAAGCCTAGTGGTACAAACTTTGATAATAACAATATAACTCAATGCAATACCAAATGCATAATGCATATAGATGTCACATCAATCCACTTTCTTATATTTTTCAAATATTTCATAAGCACAACTCATAACATTATATTACTCAATTGTATCATAATTCATAATTCACATTAAAACAAAGACAAGTATGGGCCCAAAAAGGATCTAATATGCTATTCAAATTTCAGAGTTACTGCTTTGGTCCATAATGACACCATGTGTCTAGCCTCGTAGGTAATATATCCACGGATAATGTAACAGCCCCAGTCTCTTGGACCTCAACCCGGCTAGACCCTTAGGCCCCAGTATCTTGGTCCTCAACCCGGCTAGACTGCTACAATTTTTGAGGCTTACGACCCAGTCTTTTCACCTCAAAAACAACATATTTATCAGCTGGCCTGGCTTACGACCCAGTCTTTTCACCATTCCAGCGTATAGCACGTAGGCAATCATAGGCATGCCGCCAAACCCAGAACTGTAAAAATTGAATAAGATACTAGGCACACAATTTATTCATATTTCTCATTATTAATCTCTTTCTCATTTTTACATATTCAATCTAGGCACATTACCTTATTTTCACATTTCTTTTTCTCACTTTTCTCATTTTTATCAATATCAATTCATTTCATTATTACACATATCTCATTTTTTTCATTCACAACACATTACCCAATTACTTTGGGTATTTTCACATAATATGCATATTTCACATGTTACACAAATTAGCCATTATCAATGGCTTTTCACAATACATTTAACACATATATGACATTATAAATGTCATAGCATATTATTCATACATAATCAATGAACCAAGTAGCTTAACACATTTTTCAACCAAAATGTTTTAAGTCCAAATGTTATGCAAATATAAACATTATATTCAAAGTTTGTACATGCCTCCACTAGCAACCTAAAGCAAGCTAAAAACAACCTTCAATCCAATCTTTCCAACTTGCCCTTCACCACTTGGATGAAGCAAATCAACCTCCCTCAATGCCTGAACCAAATGTGATAACAAATAATCATTTAGTATCACATTTAATGGCATTTTCAACATTAAACCATAATTACACATCACTCCTACAAATTTCCAAAAATTTAGCATTTCCTTACTTCAACATTAGAATTCCATTCTACTACAATTTAATTAGTGTTTTAAGTTTATTTATATTATTAAAAACATATTTTAATACATTTAAATCATTTACATTATAAAAATACACTCTTATATACAAAATCTCAAAAATGGCATAACCTTCCCGCATTGAAGGTTTTCCATTCCAACACAATCCATTACTCATTCCAAGCTTATATTCATCACTTTTAACACTAAACAACATGCTTAAACAAATAAAATCACACAATTCAACCACTTTGGAAAATCACTTTTCCAAAACCCTAAATCTCCACTTCCATTCTCAAACTCCAACCCAACACCCCCAAATCCAATATTTGTGTAACGCCCCTATACTCCATATAAGCACTATACATATACCTGGTATACATACAATGCGTATATAAAGTATAAGAATGTCACTTTTAGTTTCTATTTAAAAATCTTTATCCGAATTCAAGCAACATTATGTTAATTTAAGAAACATTTATAAAAATCATGATTCTTATCAAAAAGTAAATCATAACTAAAAATCACACATGTATGCATCACCTTCTAGTTGGTCTCGAGACACTCTTACTTTTCTCGTGGCATAGCAGCTAGGCATCCAGATCATCCGCATAAATACCTGCGCGATTACACAACCGCGCTAAGCCCGAGAGCTTAGTAGTACAAATAAATAATAAAGTATACATTACAAAATAATCATACCTTATAATTTTAGCATCATGTTTTATTGTTCTCTTACCACGTTTTCCTTTCTCAATAGATTCTTCATATATTGCCACTAATCTCATAAATTAAATACATCATTACATAGCATATTCACAACACAATACTTACCCTTTCTATTTCATATACACATATATATGTATATATATTGTTACAACAAAACACCATTCAAACCTTTATAAGAACAATTCTCACATTCACAAACATGTTACACATCACACAACAACTCCATAACCTCATATCTCAACAGAACTCCTTAAGCCATGTTCACTTTCAACATTTCAATACACATATTACAAACTCATACTTCATAACATCATTTTATTCACAATTCATTAATCATGAAACACATTTCCATCAAAAGCATTCATAGATCTCATTATTCATTTGTTTCAACAATGTTTCCATATATCTTATTTATCAATCATGTTACCATTCATGACTCACATTACACAAAGACAAGCATGGGCCCAAGACACACTAATATGCCATTCAATTTTCAGAGTAATGCTTTGGTTTATTCATCACATTTATCATTATCATAGACCCAACTAGGCTTCAAGGATTAGGCTCAACCAAGCTTCAAGGGGAACAAAGCATGCTAAGTATCAACCCAACTTGGCTTCAAGAACTAAACCCAACCTAGCTTCAAGGGTTGTAACATCTTAATTAGGCTTCAAGGATTAGACCCAACCAAGCTTCAAGGGGAGTAAAACATGTTAAACTTCAACCCAACTTGGCTTCAAGGATCAAATCCAACCTAACTTCAAGAGATTGTTACTAATAGGCATGCCACCAACAACAAACTCTGAAAATGGAATAACACATTAGTCACACAATTCATTTATTATTTCATTATCATTTCTATTCTCAATTCTCATCATCATTTAGGCAAACATGCCTTATTTCTTTCAATTGCATCACCATAGCCAATCACAATGGCTTTATATCACATTTGAGTCATCATTGCCAAGAACAATGGCTTTATATCACATTATATCTCAAATCACATTTCAAGTTTCATCATTGAGATATGCAACATCAATTACATTACTAAACAAACATATCATGAATCAATCATACCATATAGGCATGCTTCAATCATAACATTAAAGTAATTCATCATCAATGATCTCATGATATTCCACATTATACACAACATGCCATTATTCATATGCACCATTAATCTACATATAGTACAATACAATTCATGAGATTGACAATGCATAAAACCTAACATGGTTCATATAATATCAACATTATCATCAAATCATATTGATCAATTCAATTCATCACTCAAGTATACATATACATAACAATTTACCTTATTCATGGATTTAGAATCTTCCATATACATTTGGTTGGATCATTACTATTTTAAATGTGTTTAGATACAAAAGACATTTGAAGATCCAATAATGTTTGATGACCAAGTAACAAACACAATAGCAAACACCCTCAAGGGACACGGCCAAGCTTGTGGCCGTGTCTCCTAGTATAACATCCAGTAGCCAACACGCCCAAGGGACACGGCCAAGCTTGTGGCCGTGTCACTCAATATCAATTCAAGCAGCAGCAAACACGGGCAATGGACACGGCCAAGCCAGTGGCCGTGTCTCTCAACACAACAATCCAGTACCAGACACGGGCAAGGGACACGGCCGTGTCTCTCAACATAAATCAGACAGTAGCAAACACAGGCAAGGGACACGGCCAAGCCAGTGGCCGTGTCTCTCCAAAACTCATCCAACACGACCAATTTTTCCCTAACTTGGCCGTGTCTCCTATAACTTGGCCGTGTCCTTCAATAATTCAAAGACCAAACACTTCGAAATTCATCTAAACCAAACTCTAATTCAACATTTCATCATTTTCCTCACAATTTTCTCAACTCATCATCACTTAGATATCAATTCCACACATTTACATACTTCAATCTCTTGTTATCATCATTTTACACACCAATCATACCCAACATAACCTCAATCCAAAAGAAAACCACACAAGAAGGTATATACTTATATATATGTATAATCAATAAAATTCATTCAAGAAATGTGTACTTACCTGTATAGCTTGCCAAATCTTCATCTCCATCTTCAATACTCTTAAAATCCTTAAGAAATTTGATGAAGATCAATCTCTCTCTCTCTTTCGTGCTCTCTCTCTCTCTCTCTCTCTCGTGCTCTCTTGTCCACGAAGAAGAAACAGAAGAAGAGGAAGAAGGAAGGTTCTCCATCCTTCCTTCGTTCTTATCTTATATATATATATATAATAATAATAATAATAATAATAATAATAACAATAATAATAATAATAATAATAATAATAATAATAATAATAATACCATTAAATCTCCACCACACACAATTCCTTTTGACTTCTTCTTTTCTCTTTCCTTCAATACACACATTGAATCCAAATACAACAGTAATCCAAACACTTTTAGGGTATACTTTAGGATATTACAATTCTCTCCCCCTTAAATAATTTCGTCCTCGAAATTATCCAGTATAATAACAACCCATTCAGAATAATTCACCATCTTAATTTTCATATAAAGATAATCGTATCTTACAATATAGTTTTATTAAATCTCATATCTTCTACTCTCCCCCTTAAATAATCATCTTCTCTGAAATTCATAATTTATCATTGTATAGGTATATATATATATATCTTTACCTCTTATTACTTTCTCAATAAAGCAATCAAGATATCTCATAACATCTCCAATACATTTTATCTTTGTACTAAAGTCAGATTATCACTTTAACTCTTTATAGATATTCTCTTAACTTTAACCTCAAAAATCATTAATCAATATCTTAGCATTGTTTATTCCATTTTTACCATCACTATCAAAATAAACATTTACCAAACATCAATGGATAACTATATCCTTATTCTCATGAGTTTATTTCTCACCATGTACAATTAATATACCTCAATTTATTTATGTTCATTCATAAATCAGAATATTACATCATACACATTACCATTAAATCTTACACTCCCAATACAATTGCACATATTAAATCTCAATATTGCCTTGCAACTTTAACTAAACCTAGATCCATCGATTTATCTATCACAATATACTAACATTTCAACTTTATTTGATTCAAACCAACAATCAACTTATTGAAATTTATCATTGAATTTTACCATATATACTTATATATAACCTAAGTTCATTAGGTCAAACTTATATTCAAATTCTACTCTTTCCAAATTCATATATTCAATCAATATGAATCATGCTTATACATATACATTTCTTTATTTCAATAATTATATCATCATTTCTTATACTCATTCAAAATTTATCAATATTGCCAACAACTATAACTTCATAAATGAGCTTTTCCTCCAACCAGGTTGGTAATCCAAGTTTGGTTGCCCAACACATTGGGTCCGCATGGTTCCACAGGAGACAGATAAGTCCGTTCATTTATCTTTTCACAATTCATTTTTCAATATCAATTAGGTACTCTACCTCCATTATAATTCATTTCTAACATCATTGCCAATAATCATAGTTTCTCATTACATCAAAATAGTATACACGTATATCATTAATTATAATTAACATCTCATTATACAATCATATCATTTCCAACATTATTGATATATACATATTAATTTACATTATTCATACTCCCATAAATTTTAAGTTCATTCACATAATCACTTTACACTGTAAATGTATCCTATATAACTTTCAGTCATGATTACAATTTCTTCCTTTTTTATTATTTCTTCACTTCACCCAATATTACTATATTTATGTAATTATTATTCTATCACACAATTCATAGCTTAAAACATTATCACAATTTTCTTCCCTTGCTTTACTTCTCATAAATACAATTAAATTTTTTAATATCGTAAATATAAGTTATAACTTCACCAATCATATCTTTTAACCATGTTTCTGGAAACATAGTTACCCATCTCAATTCTAAATCTGAAGATAATAAAACTAATCACTAATCACACTAACCAAATCATATGACAATGATATATTAACAATCACACTTAGGGGTTGTAAATTAATATTGTTCTTCTATTATTCAATTTCCAACCTTTACAATTATAATACTAACTTGTATCACATAAATTATATATTTATTCTCCAAGCTTTTATTACACCAATAATTAACACATTTTAATTCCATCTCCAAAACAGTTTGCTTTTGATTATCTGATCATCATTAACCCAACTCATGTTCGATAATATTATCCTTAACATTTTCTACTCCCAACCTTCAATTAGATACAAATCTTACACAAGTATCATTCATTACTCCATTTCCAATCCATCTCTTTTTTAAAAATTTCAAGTACATAATTCTTTCCTTACAATTTCTTATTATACATCTATATATAAAACACTTTCACACACAAATACTTTGAGTTCCAACACATCTTATGATAGTCTCATTTAGTTATTGCTATAACAATTTCACTGTTCAATATTACCCAGGTCCATTCTCACTTCTAATACCATTAAACATGTAATGATATAAAATAATAAACATATTATCCACACCTTCATAGATCACATTCATATCAAAAGTTCATTTCACAAATCCTCTTTATATAAACACCTAATTATGCAATTTATTAAATTTCCCTTTTTCATATAGTTTATACAAATTTAATATTTACCACTTTCCTTGGACTATCATCATACTCATTTGTTTATCATAACTTAAGTTATTCATTACCTTCAATAAATATATACACTCTACTTAGAACCTTATTTCACAAGGAGCTTAATCACATTTCCAATGTGATATCTCTCTCACATTTGTTTATAAATATCTTTAACACATCTTTCATAATCATTTTCATCCTTTCCAATCAAATTACTTAAAGTAACTCATTTTCTTTTGCTCAATTCCTAATACTTTCATGTGCACTAATATTCATTTCATATATCTCATGTAAATACATTAAACTATTAATATTTAATTGCTCTTTATTCACATTCCATTAAAACTATAAATTTTTAACTTACTAATTTACTTAAACTTCAATTTATTCATCTCATTCTCTTAATATCAACTTTAAAACATTTTATATGTATATACCACAAAGCAACATCAAAACATATATGTTTCACCATTATTAAACTCATTCCAAAAATCTAAATATCACATATCATCACCATTTACATGAGCTTTCACAATATTCAAGCATATCACCTTTCTAATAGTGAAATCACCATGTTTGCATTAAAATAACAATACAAACAACACCAATGTATATTTATACTTAACCAACATCATCTCTTTTTCTTTTGAACATAACTTTAACTTTACATATTGACACCTTACATTATCACACTTAATCTATACCAATCAACTCATTCAATAGTTCACTGTACTCTTTGCATTTACCTAATATATCTTTTCATATTACCCATCCAACAATATTTCCTCTTTCTATAAATCCAACCATAAAGTTTATTAGGAAGAGATTCAAACAATAGAGGATAGATCACATACTTTAATCTTAATTTGTTTCTAACTCATTTCCCACTTAATTCTTCTAGCCATTTCTTTATATGCCAAATACATACCAATACTCAAACTTTTTACTTATACTTTCCATATCATTTCTTTATATCACACTCATCTTCTCAATTATCAACATTTCTAGATTTGCTTTCATATAAAACCTCATTTACACACTATCATTTATCTAATCTCATGTAACTCAAATACATCACAATTCACAATTCACAATTCACTCAATGCCACGTTCGAGACCAACCTAGATGTGAATGCATATGCATGTCTTACCAATTGCATTTCAAAAATCTTCTTTTCACTTCTTATTTAAACTCTTCAAAAATTTTCTTTTTACTTCTCTTTAAGCTTTTCAAAACTTTCTCTTTTTAATTTTTACTTAGGCCGAGAATCTCGAACCTAAGCTCTGATACCAAAATAACTGTAACGCCCCTATACTCCATATAAGCACTATACATATACCTGGTATACATACAATGCGTATATAAAGTATAAGAATGTCACTTTTAGTTTCTATTTAAAAATCTTTATCCGAATTCAAGCAACATTATGTTAATTTAAGAAACATTTATAAAAATCATGATTCTTATCAAAAAGTAAATCATAACTAAAAATCACACATGTATGCATCACCTTCTAGTTGGTCTCGAGACACTCTTACTTTTCTCGTGGCATAGCAGCTAGGCATCCAGATCATCCGCATAAATACCTGCGCGATTACACAACCGCGCTAAGCCCGAGAGCTTAGTAGTACAAATAAATAATAAAGTATACATTACAAAATAATCATACCTTATAATTTTAGCATCATGTTTTATTGTTCTCTTACCACGTTTTCCTTTCTCAATAGATTCTTCATATATTGCCACTAATCTCATAAATTAAATACATCATTACATAGCATATTCACAACACAATACTTACCCTTTCTATTTCATATACACATATATATGTATATATATTGTTACAACAAAACACCATTCAAACCTTTATAAGAACAATTCTCACATTCACAAACATGTTACACATCACACAACAATTCCATAACCTCATATCTCAACAGAACTCCTTAAGCCATGTTCACTTTCAACATTTCAATACACATATTACAAACTCATACTTCATAACATCATTTTATTCACAATTCATTAATCATGAAACACATTTCCATCAAAAGCATTCATAGATCTCATTATTCATTTGTTTCAACATTGTTTCCATATATCTTATTTATTAATCATGTTACCATTCATGACTCACATTACACAAAGACAAGCATGGGCCCAAGACACACTAATATGCCATTCAATTTTCAGAGTAATGCTTTGGTTTATTCATCACATTTATCATTATCATAGACCCAACTAGGCTTCAAGGATTAGGCTCAACCAAGCTTCAAGGGGAACAAAGCATGCTAAGTATCAACCCAACTTGGCTTCAAGAACTAAACCCAACCTAGCTTCAAGGGTTGTAACATCTCAATTAGGCTTCAAGGATTAGACCCAACCAAGCTTCAAGGGGAGTAAAACATGTTAAACTTCAACCCATCTTGGCTTCAAGGATCAAATCCAACCTAACTTCAAGAGATTGTTACTAATAGGCATGCCACCAACAACAAACTCTGAAAATGGAATAACACATTAGTCACACAATTCATTTATTATTTCATTATCATTTCTATTCTCAATTCTCATCATCATTTAGGCAAACATGCCTTATTTCTTTCAATTGCATCACCATAGCCAATTACAATGGCTTTATATCACATTTGAGTCATCATTGCCAAGAACAATGGCTTTATATCACATTATATCTCAAATCACATTTCAAGTTTCATCATTGAGATATGCAACATCAATTACATTACTAAACAAACATATCATGAATCAATCATACCATATAGGCATGCTTCAATCATAACATTAAAGTAATTCATCATCAATGATCTCATGATATTCCACATTATACACAACATGCCATTATTCATATGCACCATTAATCTACATATAGTACAATACAATTCATGAGATTGACAATGCATAAAACCTAACATGGTTCATATAATATCAACATTATCATCAAATCATATTGATCAATTCAATTCATCACTCAAGTATACATATACATAACAATTTACCTTATTCATGGATTTAGAATCTTCCATATACATTTGGTTGGATCATTACTGTTTTAAATGTGTTTAGATACAAAAGACATTTGAAGATCCAATAATGTTTGATGACCAAGTAACAAACACAATAGCAAACACCCTCAAGGGACACGGCCAAGCTTGTGGCCGTGTCTCCTAGTATAACATCCAGTAGCCAACACGCCCAAGGGACACGGCCAAGCTTGTGGCCGTGTCACTCAATATCAATTCAAGCAGCAGCAAACACGGGCAATGGACACGGCCAAGCCAGTGGCCGTGTCTCTCAACACAACAATCCAGTACCAGACACGGGCAAGGGACACGGCCGTGTCTCTCAACATAAATCAGACAGTAGCAAACACAGGCAAGGGACACGGCCAAGCCAGTGGCCGTGTCTCTCCAAAACTCATCCAACACGACCAATTTTGCCCTAACTTGGCCGTGTCTCCTATAACTTGGCCGTGTCCTTCAATAATTCAAAGACCAAACACTTCGAAATTCATCTAAACCAAACTCTAATTCAACATTTCATCATTTTCCTCACAATTTTCTCAACTCATCATCACTTAGATATCAATTCCACACATTTACATACTTCAATCTCTTGTTATCATCATTTTACACACCAATCATACCCAACATAACCTCAATCCAAAAGAAAACCACACAAGAAGGTATATACTTATATATATGTATAATCAATAAAATTCATTCAAGAAATGTGTACTTACCTGTATAGCTTGCCAAATCTTCATCTCCATCTTCAATACTCTTAAAATCCTTAAGAAATTTGATGAAGATCAATCTCTCTCTCTCTTTCGTGCTCTCTCTCTTTCTCTCTCTCTCGTGCTCTCTTGTCCACGAAGAAGAAACAGAAGAAGAGGAAGAAGGAAGGTTCTCCATCCTTCCTTCGTTCTTATCTTATATATATATATATATAATAATAATAATAATAATAATAATAACAATAATAATAATAATAATAATAATAATAATAATAATAATAATACCATTAAATCTCCACCACACACAATTCCTTTTGACTTTCTTCTTCTTTTCTGTTTCCTTCAATACACACATTGAATCCAAATACAACAGTAATCCCAACACTTTTAGGGTATACTTTAGGATATTACAATTTGACTTTAAAATACTTGTTTATGAATCAAAACAACTCATTTGGAATCAATTTTCACAATTAAAATTCATGTTTTCAAAACCCCAAAAATCCATAACCCTAAATTCTCTCTCTTCACCATTCTTTAACCAAACTCCATCATCTCTTTAATCTAACCTTAGAATCATTGTTAACTACCCAAAATAACATCATACACACCAATTCCAACAATTATAACATACTACATAAAAATCCAAATTCTCACATAATCTAAATTTCCAAGGAATTCAAAGAAAATAGATGGAAACTTACTAATTTTGGTGGAAATCACCAAAAATCCACTTGAAACATGTTAATTCCTTCAATTTATGGAGTATGGAAGAAGCAAAATCCTTGGTCTTCAAACATCCATGGAAGCCACGTTCTTGAGAAGAAGAAGAAGAAGAAGAAGATTTGTAATATTCTTTCCTTTTCATCTTTTTTTTAACCACATATATATATTAAAAAATTTTAATATTTAATTATTTTTTAATAAATTAAAAGTCCTAATTTCCCTCTTCCATTCAAAAATAATTTTTTTTGAATTATTTTATTAATTTTGAATTTATAAGATTTAATTACCAAAATACCATTTTCTTTTAAAAAGTGTTGACTTTTATATATGTTATGTATATTTTGCATATATATCATATGTATTCCACTTTTTCATTTAAAATCCCTTCTTTTTTCATTTAAAACTATTAATTTAATTTATCCTTTTAAATTATAATTTATTTTATCAAAATTTCCAAAAATTATAAATTTTCAAAAAATTTTGGATGTTACAATTCTCTCCCCCTAAAACAAATTTCGTCCTCGAAATTACCTGTCCTCAAGTTTGGAACAATTGGGGAAACTGACTCTGCATCGCCTGCTCACTTTCCCATGTCACCTCCTCAGTGGCATGATTCCTCCAAAGGACTTTCACAAGTGGCACCCTCTTATTCCTCAATTCTTTAACCTCTCGTGCCAAAATCGCCACTGGTTCTTCCTCGTAAGTTAGATCTGGACTCACCTCAATAGATTCCACTGACAAGATATGAGATGGGTCAGACCTATATCTCCGAAGCATCGAGACATGGAAAACATTATGTATTTAATCCAACTCAGGCGGCAAAGCTAGTCTATAAGCCACTGGACCAACTCTCTCCAACACCTCATATGGTCCTATGAAACGAGGACTCAACTTCCCTTTGCGGCCAAATCTCAAAATCTTCTTCCATGGAGACACCTTCAGAAACACTTTATCTCCCACACTAAACTCTATGTCTCTTCTCTTTAAATCTGAATAAGATTTCTGTCGGTTTGAAGCTGCTTTCAAACGACCCCGAATCACCTTCACTTTCTCCTCTATTTCCTTAATCAAATTGGGATCAACCAATTTACCTTCTCTAACTTCATCCCAACACAAAGGTGTCCTGCATCTCCTGCCATATAAAGCCTCATAAGGAGTCATACCAATACTCGACTAATGACTGTTGTTACAAGTAAACTCAATTAATGGTAAAAATCTATCCCAATTCCCAGTAAAATCAATGATACAGCTCCTCAACATATCCTATAGAATCTATATTACTCTCTCTGACTGTCCATCTGTCTAAGGATGAAAAGTAGTACTAAAATGCAATCGAGAACCCCGAGCATTATGCAAACTCTTCCAAAACCTCAAAGTAAACCGAGGATCTCGATCCGACAACAAAGAAACTGGGACTCCATGAAACCTGACTATCTCATTGATATACAGCTCAGCCAACCTCTCAAGAGAAAAATCCATCCGAACTGGAAGAAAATGAGCTGTCTTCGTCATCCGATCAACTATCACCCAGATTGCATCATGCTTCTTCTGGGTCAAAGGTAGTCCAGTCACAAAATCCATTGTCACTGGCTCCCATTTCCACTCTGGCACTGATAAAGGTTGGAGAAACCCTGATGGAACTTGGTGCTCAGCCTTCACTTTCTGGCAAGTGAGACATCTGGATACAAACTCTGCTATGTCTCTCTTCATACCTGACCACCAATAATATCACTTCAAGTCTTGATACATCTTGGTACTCCCAGGGTGCATAGCAAAAAGTGACTTATGTGCTTCCTCTAATATCATTCTTTTCAATTCTGCATCATCAGGAATACACAATCTATCTCTATACCATAGACTGCTATCATCCCTCACATAAAAGTCCTGACTCTCCCCCTTCTGACAAACCAACACAATTTTCTAAATTCTCTCATCTGCCAACTAAGCATTCCTAATATGATCCAACAAGACTGGCCTCAACTACAACTGAGCCATCAAAGCACCATCATCAGAAGATTCAAATATAGCATGCAATGCTCTCAACTCAACAAGCAACGAGAGCGAATAAGCAATCAAACCTGCCAAAGACTTCCGACTCAAGGCATTAGCAACAACATTTGCCTTACCAGGATGATAATCAATCAAACAGTCGTAATCTTTAATCAACTCTAACCACTGCCTCTGCCAAATTTAGCTCATGCGATTTCAACTGTCGAGAGGCATAAGCAATGACTCTGCCCTCCTGCATCAAAACACAACCTAAACCATTGTGTGAAGCATCACTATATATCACATATGGTTTACCTTCCACAGGCAGGGTAAGGACAGGAGCTTGAGTCAACATCTCCCTCAGCTGCTCAAAACTCGCTTGACACTGATCTGTCCACACAAATTTAACTCCTTTCTGAAGTAATCTGGTGACTGGTGTAGCTATTATAGAAAAACCCTTCAAAAATTGATGATAATAGCCTGCCAATCCCAGAAAATTTCTAACCTCTGTCACAGTCTTTGGTGGACTCCAATTCAAGATAGCCTCAATTTTACTCGGATCAACTCTAATACCCTCTGCTGAAACCACATGACCATGAAAAGCTACTTGATCGAGCCAGAACTCACACTTAGATAGTTTAGCATACAACTGTTTCTCTCTCAGAGTCTGCAATACGATCTGCAAATGCCTATTATGATTCTCCTCATTACGCGAATACACCAAGATGTCATCAATGAAGACCACCATAAACTGATCTAATATGGTCTGAATACCCTATTCATCAAATCCATAAAAGTTGCTGGTGCATTCATCAATCTAAAGGGCATCACCAGAAACTCATAATGCCCATACCTCGTACGAAAAGCTATCTTGGGTACAACCACATCTCTGACTCTCAAGTGATGGTACCCTGATCTCAGATCAATCTTAGAGAATATTGCTGCTCCCTTCAACTGATCAAAGAGATCATCTATCCAAGGCAAAGGATTCTTGTTCTTGATGGTCACCTTATTCAATTTCCTATAATCAATACACAATCTCATGGTGCCATCCTTCTTCTTCATGAACAACACAGGCTCCCCACGGGGACACACTAGGGCAGATGAACCCTTTATCCAATAACTCCTGCAACTGCACCTTCAACTCTCTTAACTCAGCAGGTGCCATTTGATAAGGGGTAATAGAGATAGGAGTGGTACTAGGTAACAAATCGATACCAAACTCCACTTCTCTCTCAGGAGGTACCCCTAGCAACTCATCAGGGAAAACATATGGAAACTCGGCAACTGTGGGTATACTTTCAAGCAGGGATCCCACTACTCTAGTATCTACAACATGAGCAAGATAAGCCTCACATCCCTTCCAAATCATCCTCCTAGCTGAAACAGCTGAAACAAACATCGATGAAAGATACCTCTGCTTACTAGATACTATAACATCCCTACCATCCTGTGTTCTCAAAGTAACACATTTCTTCTGATAGTCTACCATAGCCTCATGCTTGGATAACTAATCCATGCCCAAAATCAGATCATGTTCCCTTAAAGGCATCTCAATCAGGTCACCGAGAAACTCCTCATCTTGAACAACAACTGGACTATCTTGGTGCACCTTGCTCATCACAACACTATGCCCTAAAGGATTTGTCACGAAAACATCAAACCCTAGGGGCTCAGAATGCAATTCAGACACAGGCAAGATGGATGTACTTATGTATCAATGCGTAGATCCAAGATCTAATAGAGCAAGGACTGAAATACCGAATAAAGAAAATGTACCCGCAATGACGGCTGAAGCATCCGGCTGCCTATGCATCACATAAACCCACTGAGATGGCCCAACATCATCTAGCCTACTACCTCCGAATGTAGAGCCTCCTCTCTGACTAAACCCAGGTCGACCACCACTACTAAAACCTCTGCCACCACAACCACCTCTGACACTGGGTCGAGAAGATGCTGTATCTGCCTGCCTAACCTCTGGTGGCTTGGGATAATCTCTGATAAAATGGTCTGATGATCCACATCTTAAACACACTCCTGAAGCACCTCTCCACCAGGAGACACCTCCGTGTACTCTACCACAATGAACACAAGTAGGTGGAGTAGGTCTCTAAGCCACTAGAGTCGGAGCACTAGCCACTGAAATTGCAGGTCTCTGTCTCTATCTCTGCTACTGTACTGACCTGCCAAACTGCCCCTGACTCCTACTAAACCTCTGAAAATGTCCCCCTCAGCCTCTCTTCACTGATGAAGACCTTGCCTCACTCTGGGGTCTCCTAACTCTGGTCTCCTCAATCCTGGCAGCTGCTGCAAGATTCTGTGCCCTCTCAACACTCCTGGCAGCTGCAACTAACTGGGAGAAATCCTGATACCGAGAGCCTACAATGATGCACATGATAGATGGTCTCAGTCCCTCCTCAAACCTCCTACACCTGTCAAACTCGTCAAAAATGATCCCACCAACATAGTGACTCAACTGGATAAACTCGATCTCATACTCGGTCACTGTCCTAGTATCCTGTCTCAGACTCAAGAATTCCATCTTCTTTGCATCTTTATACTCTCTCGGAGTATGTTTCTGCTCAAATTCCCACAGGAAATCATCATAGGTCAGAACTGGTGGATCATCCAGAGCATGTGGAACCGTCTTCCACCAATCATATGCATCTCTCTATAGAAGAAATCTCGCATAATCAAACTTCTCTTCTGGACTGGCCTGTAACTGAATAAATATCCTCTAAACCCGGTCTACCCACTGCTCTGCTACAGCAGGGTCTGTAGTACCAACAAAGTCCTCAGCCCCATACTTTCTCAGTTTGTCATGCTGCCTCACCGATAACTGCGGCTGTGGCTGTGGCTGTGGCGGCTGCGGAACTGGAGCCTACCTCAACAACTCTACCATATGCCATACCCAGCCAGGCGGAACCTCATCAGCTGCTGGTCTCATAGGTACAGAAATAGACACCTCACTAGCATATACAACTCTAGCTCCATCTCTACCCTCATCTGGAGCCATACTCTCTGCACTAACCTCAGCAGCCTGATGCGGCCGAGATGTCATAACTACCTATATCTGCAAACAAAGCAGAAAATACTATATCAGAGATAAAAAATGGCCAGTGCCAATGCATGTATTACAATTAAAAACTATTTTTCAAATCCCCCATTTTCTCTTTCTATAATCCCACCTAGGTCGAGAACCTCAAACCTAGGCTCTGATACCAAAACAAATGTAACACCCTTATACCCAATATACGTACAATACATTTTTTCCAGTATATGTAAAATATGCATATACGGCACAAGAATGTCATAGACCAGTTTAATAAAAAAAATTTCACATTTCCAATTTAAAATTCTAAATATATAAAAATTAAATAGAATATAAATATTCTTTACTTGTTATAAGAGCCCAAAATAAATAATATATATAAAAATCTCTGGGAAAAATTCGCTAGAGTTTTGTCTGTAATTTGGATATCCCAAAATTTATCAAAACAAAACCTGCAAAAAAGAAAACACTCCCAAATAATTTCCAATCACCATCTCAACCATACTTCTCAATTTCACCAAGTTTCTCAAACATTTATGCATATATATATATATGTATATATAATTTAAAACACACTTACTCTCCCATTTCAAATACATTGACCCAAACATTCTTTATAATATACAATACGTAAAATTCAAAACATAATATATTATGCATAAAACTCAAAATGTATAATAACATAAAAATATATACATGCTATTGGCAGTGTTTCTTATCTCGATAGCAACTCAACAAGCTCAACTACAAGTCTAGACCCGACCTGGTCTAGAAGAACTCTCTGGCTCAACTGGGTTGTAGACCCTTAATTTTTGACCCAATCCGGTCCAATATGTTTTATTTAGTCTAAAATGATTTTTGTTGTCTAATTGGTTCAACATAATTTTTATTAAATAATTTTTGCTTTAGTATCTAATTTTTATTAATAAAAAATAGAAATAAACAAATAAAATTAAAATTAAAATTAAAAATAAAATTCAGAGTTCAAAAAATCGGCGACAAAAAAATTATTGCGCGGGCCCATGGGCACGGGCATGTAGGCACGGGCCCGTGGGAACGGGCATGTAGGCACGAGCCTGTTGGCATTTCGCCGGCAGGAAATTCATACGGGCGAAATCACTGTGCTATTTCACACGCAAAATTTTCTACTTGCAAAATTTTCTGCCTGCGCAATAGGTAAGTAATATTTACGGGCGAAATGTTTTTTGCCAGCGCAGTTTTTCAGCAGCAGCTTTTTTTCGGCAGCGCAAATTTTCCGATTAGGTTTTGGTTTCTTTTTTTTTATTAATATTACTTACCTTAACTAATTAGGAATAAACAACCTCAAACCATTACAAATAAGGACCAAAGGCAATTAAAAAAGGGGAGGCAAAAATTCAAGAGTAGTTTGGAAAATTTGAAACCAAATCAAGGAATGAAAAGAAGAAATTCAATTCAACTCTTTTCTGGAGCAGCAGCAGCACGATTTAGAGGATTCAAAGAAAAAAAAGGCTTGTCTTTGGAGCTAGTTCATCCAAGAAGAATTGTTTTTGGAGAAATCATCAAAAGAAGGTATGTGTTAATTAATTTTCTTTAATTGTTTTTTTTACACAGTAGCAAATTTATGAAATCAAAATTAAAAACCTTTAAACTTTAATTTAGTTTTTCTAAAGCCAAAAAAAAATTATTTCATTAGTTTATCTTCCAAAAGGCTTAAAATTGTTATTTTTTCTTCTTAAAAATCTTAAAACTCTTATTGAACATATTTTTCAACAAAACTATGATGTAAATTTTGCTTCTTTTAAAATTTTAAAGTAGGTTCTATTTCATTCAAAAAGCCTTAAAAAATATTTTTTTCTACTTATAAAAACTTTAATTCACTTGTTTAAATTCATAAAATTCCATAAAATATCAAATTGATTTCCAAATTCCTAAAAATTATTCACCACCTGTGACCCTACTTCCAAAATATCAAATCCAAATTCAACTTCCAAAATTTAAAATAATGAACACTAATTCTTTTAAAACCTTAAACCCTAATTTTTATGAACCCTAATCCTTTTAAAACCTTAAAAAACATAAAAACCTAAAATTTACACAGTAGCTTAGGAACCCAATAACTAAAAATCAAAAATTAAAGTATTTTAAAGTGTTTAAAACCCTAGTTTCATGATATCATCATTCAAACCTTAATTTTGTTAATCAAAGAGTCTTAGCAACCCTTTAAAACATAAAACCCTAATTTATTTTAATTCCATAAAAAGTCACAGTAGCCATAATTGGACTTTTATTTGCTTTATTCAATTCCATACTTGATTATGCTTCGATTTGTTTCTTATGCTTTAATTTATTTAATTTCAATACTTGATTATTTTAAATTATCATGGATGGACTTTTATTTTCTATTTTGATTAATAGCTTTGATGAATGATTTATTTATGATGAATGATTATTTACTTTTATCAATTAATTTAGATTTCCAAAAGTTGTAAGAGGTGTGTTTCCACTTGGTGGGTACCTCATTAGTTAAACATCATATAATTTAATTTGCTTTTCTATTTTAGAACCTATGTAAAGGGCATGTTTCTACCTTTTGGTGGGTGTCCTATTTAGGCATGTGATGTAAGGACATGTTTCCATCCTTGGATGGGTGTCCATTTATTTGCTTTGTTTGGACATTGCTTTGATTTTAATATATTGATGCTTTCTTTTAATTATTATGTGTAGTATGGATAATGTTATTATACTTAAGAATTTTATAATATTAAGGCCTGTAAAGGAGGCCGGTTCCAATGAACCGGGCATTGTGGGGGTGCTGGGCCATTTCTCACCTTCCCCACACGTACCCAACTTTCCGAACCCATTAGGGGGTTGGGGATTCCTTAGTAATCGAGTCATCCACCCCTTTCTTTTTCCCGATCCGTCTGGGTGGTGACTCCATTATCTCTGGACTTAGGTCTGTGTTCTCTAAGGCCCCAAGCCTAAACAGTGTCAAAGTCGCAAGAACCATTCCACCGGGAGTGGGGGCGAAAATTCCCGCTCACAGTGGCGACTCCACTGGGGATAAGAGAAGTTGATTCCGTTGGTCTTTATATTATTCTATTCTTTCTTATAATAATATTATCCATTGCATCATCTTAGATTGCATCGTGTGCGTGAGTTAGGACGCCCGTGTTACCCGTGTTATGTTATGTAAGGGATACCATACTTTCACTCAAGGCATGGAGATCGAGCATGACATAACCACTCATAGCCTCGTACCATTTGGTATATACTTGCTAGGGGAACCTAAGCCTTTTAACCCAAAGGCTAAAGCTCATGTAATTGGCCTAGTTACTTTCCTTAGGTTTTACCCTAAATGCATGTTGTTTGACTATGGTTAGTTTAGTTTATCTTAGTCTAAATCATGGCCTATTTGGTTTGTTCTTTTTCTAATATGACCTAAGTATGTTGTAAGCTCAAAATAAATTTTTCTTTAAAATTCGAAAGACCAAAGATATTTTCAAAATTTTTCAAGATGGTCTTTGGACATAAGATTTTTTCTAAAAACAAGTCAAAAAAATTTTTTTTTTGGCCCATGGCCCAAATACTAAGACCAAAATCCATTTTTCTAAAATCTTTTACAATGGGCTTAGAAACAACACCATTTTCACCCAACCATTTTTACAATGAGCTTGCAAAAATATTTAGGTCAATTATGAAATACCAAAAATCAATTATGGGCCTAGTTTATATTAAAAATAAATTAACCATGGGCTTGTTTTTGGCATGAACCATTAGTTACTCTTTTCAAGTGAGAAATCCATTTATAATAAACCTCTTAATTTCGTTTTAATCCAAAAAGCTACTTTAGTTGGTTGAATGGATTAAAACCTAATTAATGGGAATTATCATGGATTGATTTCCATTTTCGAAAATATAACTATTGGTTGAAATGTCCGAGGGAATTATTCGAAATCAAGATACCCCATGTTGGTATTTTGTTAAACATATACCTAGGAAAAAGAGACTCGCCATTCGTGTGTGGATGTTATAAGGTTGGAAGGATCATCCTAATTACACTTGTTTATTGGTTGATTGTGCATACATGCATACATTTTCATTGATCCTCTCTGGCTCACAGCCTTGGATTACGAAAGTTCAAAAGCTTACGATAATCTGACCTACGCCAGAGACGAAGAATCTAGCAACGACTCAATCACTTGCTCACCTAAAACAATGGAGTCCGAACAAATTCAAAGGATGGTGGATGAAGCCCTTAATGCCAAAATGGAAGAAATCAAAGAGGCCCTAGCTGAGACCATGAAGAACCAATTGACTGCAATCTTAGAGAATCATGCCGAGGCATCTGCTAGCACTAAAAAGCTAAAGGACAAAGGGAAGACTAAAGTTAGTGAAGTGGTTTTTGATGATGAAAAGGTGATCATTGATGATGATGATGATTGGGCTCAATACTACCAAGAGGTTCAAGAAAAGAAGAAAGAACCGAAGGCTGTTGAGAAGGCAACTATTGAAAAGACAGAGACATCCAATGTTGAAAAGATGATTGCTGATTTAGAAAAGAAATTTGAGAAGAAACTAAAAATCGAAGAGAAGTCTGAGATTGACAAACTATTTGAACAAGATGATGAGGTCCCTTATAAGTTCAAGATGCCTTCCTTTGCTAAGTACAATGACACTAGAAATCCCCATCTTCATATGAAGCAGTATATCACTACCATGCAATCTGCCCGAGCTACGAAGGCTCAAACCTTAAGGTACTTTACGCTCTCATTGGACCCTGTTGTCCAAAATTGGTTCAATACCTTAGATGATGGAACACAAAAGAGTTTGGATCTACTTTACAAAGCCTTCATCCAACAATATGGGTATAATGTTGAGTTACAAGTTACCTTGATGGAAGTGGAGTCCATTAGGCAAAGGCCAAATGAGAATTTTGTGGACTATGTGAAAAGGTGGAGAAACAAGGCCGCTTTACTCAAGAGGAGGCCCGATGAATCCGATCAAATAAGGATGATTATGAGAGGGGTGTTGCCTAGTCTTCGTGAGAGGATGTCTCATACACTCATCCATGATTTCAAAGACCTTCTCCAAGTTGGTTTGCAAATTGAGGAATGGGAAAGGGAGAAGAGCCGCTTTGCAACAAAAAGGAATGAGAAAGGGAGCTATCAACCTGGTAGCCAAAGCATGCAAAAGGCCGTCGGTGTTAATGCTACTAACCAAGGAATAAGGAGACAATTTTCAGAATTGGGAAAACCGATGTCTTGGGTTCTTAACAAGCTTCAAAGAAAAGGATTGCTACAACCCTTAAACCCTCATCCTTTGCCTAACCCTCTCCCACCTAATTTTGACACCAAAGCATTTTGTTAATTTCACCAAATGCAAGGACATGACACGGATAGATGTGTGAGGTTAAGACATGAGATCCAAAACCTAATTGATAATGGGAAGTTACCCGAATACAATAAGCCAAACACTAAAGATAACCCATTGCCAAAATTCAATAGGGTACCACCACCGGCAACCTTCAAGATTGGAGGAGGTTTGCATGAGGATTTTGTCATGTCTTCTTTTCAAGATGTGGGTGGAGAAGCAACCAAAGAAGAAGAGGCATTTGTCAAAATTGAACAAGCTATGATGTGTAGAGAAGTAGCAATTTGTGTTGTCAACGGGTTTTGGGATTCAAGTGATAGTGATGATGATATTATACCCAAGAAGGAGGAGTGGACTTGGTCTGAGCCCGAAGAAGATGAGGTGATGAATACTAGATCCGGTAAGCCTTACGCAAGGCCACCACCTAAGGAGATAGAAACTAATAAGGGGAAAGAAGTTGAAGTAGAAGAAGATGATGCTGTGCTCAAGCAATTGAAAAGAATCCAAGCAAGTGTTAGCATTTGGGACCTGTTAGCTACTTCTAAAAAGCATCGAGAAACTATGGCCAAAGCCTTAGCTAGCATGCCAATTTCTACCTCCACAACACCGGAGGAGTTGATCAACTTCATAAAAATTGGGGAAGTAATGAAATGTGAAGAGGTCCAAGAAAGAAGTGAAGTTAGTATGGGAGCAGTTTCTTTTTCAGATGCAGACTTACCGGAGGAGGGGAGAGACCACATCCTCCCTCTCTTTATCAAAATAGAAGTCAAGGGGAAGAGGACTCCATGTGTAATGGTCGATGATGGGTCTGCCATAAATGTTTGTCCACTTAAGATACTACCAAAGCTAGCCATGTCAACAAGAGATCTAAACCCAACCGAGGTGACAATTCGTGCTTATGACAATACTAAGAGGCATGCCGAAGGGACTTTCAAAGCGGCTGTCAAGGTTGGTCCAATTGAATCTATTATTGAGTTTGTTGTTTTAGACATACCAGTTACCTTTGCCTTACTCTTGGGACAACCATGGTTTCATCCTCTTGGTGGAGTTCCTTTCACCCTTCATCAAAAGATCAAATTTCCCAACGGAAATGAGACAGTGGTCATTGAAGCTGAAGATAATGAGATTCTTAACGCCCTAATGGTTGAGAGGCCTCTCAATGGTTTTCAAGTGGTTGTAACTTCTGATGATGAAGTAGTGGACTCCAAAGTCTTGAACAAGATGAAGAACATGAACTACCTTCCCGGAGCTGGTCTTGGAAAGGGTAAGGCCGGTTTGACAAAGTTGCCAGATTTTAGAACTCAAACATCCAAGAAGGGGTTAGGATATGATGAAGACGACAATGTCCAGCCAAAGAAGAGTGAGAAGATGAGCTTCCCACCACTTGAAGAGATCTTTGTCAAAGATCCAGATATGGGACCACTCCAAGGAAAGCCTGATCCAATCATATTCATGGGTAAGTTAATCCCCAGTTTTGAAATTTTTGCAGATGTTGCCGAGCTAGTGGAGCAAGCGAAGAAAGAGCTCACCCTGTCAGCCAGCAAAGAATCCAATCCAAAAGAGAAGAATGAAGCTGCCCTGAAAGCCGAGAAGACTCCGGAAGAGATTGCTACCCTGGTTGAAGAAAAGTTTGAAGACATCCTGCTTTATGATTCTGAGAACAATGATTTTGATTTTGATTTTAATTTGTCTGCTTTGTATGAGGATGATGATGTTTTCTTTTCCAAAATGAATACAATAAAGTTTGATTTTGCTTACTTGTGTGATGTTTCTCCTAATGGTTGCATACATTCAAATAGCAGTTACATGAGCATCTTTAATATTAATTCTGTTAACACACAATCATTAAATTTGGGAACAACTGAAAATCCTAAAAACATTAGCATAGCATCCGACCTTACTCCTGATGAGAGAGAGAGATTTGAAAAAATATTCAAAAAATATGAAGAAGTGTTTGCTTGGTCTTATGAGGATATGCCTGGGATAGATCGAGACATAGCCAAGCATCATATTCCTACTTACACTCACATTAAAGCCTGTCAAACAAAAGCTTAGACAACTAAGACCTGAGTGGGCTGAATTGGTTAAAGAAGAGGTCACTAAGCAAATACAAGTGAAGTTCCTTGAAGTGATAGAATACCCAAGTTGGCTAGCCAACATAGTACCAGTGCCAAAGAAAGATGGGAGGATAAGGGTCTGCGTGGACTATAGAGATTTAAACAAGGCTTCCCCTAAGGATGATTTTCCTTTGCCTCATATAGATGTTCTTATTGATAGTGCAACCTCTAGCATGCTACACTCGTTTGTAGATGGATTTTTTGGATACAATCAATTGTTAATGGCCCAAGAGGATAAAGCCAAAACTGCCTTCACTACTACATGGGGTATATTTTGTTATAGGGTGATGCTGTTCGGCTTAAAAAATGCCAGAGCAACCTACCAAAGGATGGCCACCACACTATTTCATGACATGATGCACAAAGAAGTTGAAGTATATGTTGATAATATGATGGTGAAGTCGGATACAAGGGAGCAACACTTCCAAAACTTAGAATTATTCTTCGATAGAGCTTTGAAGTATAAGCTAAGATTAAACCTGAAGAAGTGTGTATTCGGTGTTACTTCAGGAAAATTGTTGGGACATGTAATTGGTTCAAATGGTATTGAGATAGATCCTGACAAAGTTAAAGTAATCAGGGATATGCCAGCCCCAAAGACGGAGAGAGAAGTTCGGGGATTCATTGGTAAACTGCAATACATTAGCAGATTTATAGCAAAGCTCACAACAATCTGTGAGCCTATCTTTAAGTTGCTTAGAAAGAATCAACCGGTCGTATGGAATGAAGAATGTCAAAAGGCCTTTGACCGAATAAAAGAGTATTTGTTGAATCCACCTATTTTGAAACCACCTAAACCCAACAAACCTCTATTACTATACTTAGCAGTAGAAGAAGAGTCGATAGGAGCCATGCTAGCCCAAGCAGATGAGTCAGGGATTGAGCATGTCGTTTACTATTTGAGTAGAAAGCTCATACCTTATGAAATTAAGCATAGTATTATTCAAAAGACATGTATAGCCGTGGTTTGGTCTTCTAAGAATTTGCGGCATTATTTTCAATCGTATAGTGTGCAAGCAATTTCCAGGTTGGATCCAATGAAGTACTTAAGGGAGACACCCTCTTTAATCGAGAAATATGGTCGATGGTTGATAATATTAGAAGAATTTGAGATTGAGTATGTAACCAGGAAAACAATCAAGGGTAGAGCGGTGGCAGAATTCCTGGCTCAACAACCATTACCAGAAAGTGAAGAGGTAATGTTGGAATTTCCAGATGAACATTTAGAAGTAATTGAAGTACAAGGGTGGAAAATGTATTTTGATGGAGCGGTAAACAGGAAATGAGCAGGTTTGGGAGTTATACTAGAATCGCCCGAAGGGGAACTTATCCCTTTAGCCAAGAAGTTGAAATTTAGGGCAACCAATAACATGGTGGAGTATGAAGCATGTATTTTCAGTTTGGAAACCCTAATGATTATGAAGGTGGATAAGGTGGAAGTTTATGGTGATTCATTGCTAGTAGTATCCCAAGTAAATGGAGAGTGGGAGTTGAAAGAAGAAAAATTGAAACCATACCGCCATTACTTGACCATGATGAAGAAGAATTTTAAGGAGTGTAGGTTTATACACCTGTCAAGAGAAGAAAATCAGATAGCTGATGCCCTAGCCACATTGGCTTCTGTATGGGAAAATCCTGCCAGTTTATTCCTTAAGCCTCTGATCTTGACCAGTTCATCAACTCCTTGCTATGAATATGAGACAATCATGGAAGTTGATACAGACCATGATGCGTTGTATGATACTATAAGGCAATTTTTGGAGGAAAGAGAATACCCGCCGGGGGCAAGAAAGAAAGAGAGAAGAGCCATAAGGAGGTGGTCATTACAATACATCACCTTCCATGGAGAGTTATATCGAAGATGGCCTGATGGGGTGCATTTGAGATGTTTAAGAAAGCCTGAAGTGGAGCGCAACATGTCAGGAATACATGCGGGAAGTTGCAGTCCGCACATGACTGGTTTGGCCCTAGTTAAGAAGATTATTCGACAAGTTTACTTTTGGTTGACCATGGAGAGAGACTGTATTGAGTTTGTTAAAAAGTGCCAACAATGCCAGATGTATGGTAACTTGAATCATTTGCCTCCTGAAGAACTGCATTCAATGTCTTCACCCTGGCCATTTGCCACCTGGGGTATCGACATTATAGGAGAGATACATCCGACAGCCTCAAACGGTCACCATTTCATTGTAGTAGCAGTTGATTATTTTTCAAAATGGGTCGAAGCCGAATCCTTCAACAAGCTGGGTGCAAGTCAAATGGCTAGGTTTATCGAAAAGAATCTCATCTGCATATATGGGGTCCCGCACAATGTGATATCAGACAACGGAGTACAGTTTCAAGGAGCAGTTAAGGATTTATTCTCCAAGTACCAAATCCATCATCATCGATCCTCTCCTTATAGACCAAAGGCTAATGGTGCCGTGGAAGCAAGAAACAAGACAATTAAGCAAATTCTATCCAAGATGACCAAGACTTACAGGGACTGGTCGGAAATGCTTCCCTTTGCTTTATGGGGATATAGGATGAGTGTGCGAACACCTACTGGGATGACAACGTTCTCTTTGGTTTATGGGATGGAAGTGGTATTGCCAATTGAAATTAAGATCATGTCATTGAGAGTAGTCTTGGAAGCAGAGCTACCTGAAATGGATTGGGTAACAAGCAGATACACACAGTTAGCTCTACTGGAAGAGAGAAGGTTAAAGGCACTGTATCATCACCAACTGTATCAAAAGAAGATAGCTCGGGCCTACAATAGAAGGGTTAAGGTCAGAAAATTCAGAGTTGGGGATTTGGTGTTTAAGCGATGTAAGCCTAATGTATTTGATCCAAGAGGGAAGTTCAGACCTAGCTGGGAAGGGCTATATGTCGTGAAACAGGTCATGAGCAAAGGTGCGGTGAAGTTATCAGACATGGATGGGAATGAATTTAGTGAGCCAGTAAATATTGACAGGTTGAAGAAGTTTTATGTATGAAAAATAAAAAAGAGAAAGCTCGCTAGGTTGAAAACCCAAAAAGGGCGGCCTAGGCAAAAGTTAGAGCAGTCCGCTAGTTCCGAAAACCCGAAAGGGCGGGCTAGGCAACAATTAGGGCTAATGAGAGAAAATCATCAATTAAAAAACCCGAAAGGGCTAATTGGCAACAGGAGTGATCTTGTGTATGCTGGCTTTATGTTTGGTTGTTCCCCAATTTAATAAAATAGAATTAATGTTAAAATTGTTCTATGTGCACTGTTATAAGTATTCGACCAGATATGGATGAAATAATAATCATAATTGCAAAAGGTGATGACAAATTATAAATGGAAAAGAAGCATCTTTTATTACTTTAGTTATTTTTCATCCTAACAAAACACTTTCTGAATTGACAAATGTACAATCTATGGCAGTCTATAGGTGTAACGTGCAGGCCAGCTTTGCCTTAACCGATACAAGTAGGGTTCAGTCAAGCAAGGCATGTCTAGATCAGGAGCAAAGTCAGAATCACGAAGCTCAGCTCCATACTGACGCCCAAGTCAGCGAGGATCATAGCATGTACCTTGACGAAGAGCATCAAGGGGAACGTACATCAAGTATGTCCGCATGGTGATATGAGAAATCTTCCACCAAGGTACCAACCAACGGATATTGACATTAGAGCATGAGTGGATCCAGTCAACCCAGTCAGCATATGAAGAAGTAGGATGGAGTAGCTTCCTAGCAGAATGATGATGTGGCAGGTATCTGGGAAAATCCATGGAGAGAGTATCAAGTAAATAGAGACGCTCCTGAAGCAAAATCTGTGAAGAATGAATTAAAAAAAAAAAAGAGGTCCGCTAAGTTGAAAACCCGCAAGGGCAGCTTAGGCAAAAATTAGGACAGCTCGCTAGTTTCAAAAACCCGCATGGGCGGACTAGGAAAAAGTTAGAGTGATAAAAAAAAGAAGAAGAAGAAGAAGAAGAAGAAGAAGAAGAAGAAGAAGAAGAAGGATTACAGTAAAGAGGAAAATTGTATGTTTTTCATTATTGTACAATGTTTTACAATTGCTACAATATTTACATATCACTAAGAGGGTGGTGGTAGGTCACCAAATAAAGACTTAAAAAAGTCGTCGCCTGTTGGAGGAGGGGGCAAATTACTCGTCCCGGGATCATCTGAAGCAGAAGCACTAAAATCCCTATTGCCTTGGAGTTTCAATTTGTCACGGTCCTCATCAGAAGTAGACGAAAGGATCTCATGGTCATCAGTCTGCGGGCCTCTCGATGAAGAAGCACCGGGATTCCTCATTCCTTGTAATCAGAAGTCACGAAAAATTCTGCTCTGATTGATGATATAAATTTTCAAAATGAGAAGCTTGCTGACGACTTGCAGCCAACTCTTCTTGAAGTTTCTTATTTTATTTTTTGAGCATCCGCTGTGAGCCAAGAAGAGAAAAGGTGAGAGCATACATAATCATGCATACATAGAGCGTAAACTATTATGAAATGAGGAACGTACCAGGTAGTTCATATCAATACCCTGAGGATGAGATGGCGTATCCGGCGGGCTAGAATGAGCAAACAAAGGGGCAGTGAAAAAAGGTGCAGCCTCATGATCAAATGAGCCAACAGCCTGCAACAATCATTAAAGAATCAAAGAAAGGCAAAGCAGTTGCAAGGGAAAAGTGGTTAAAGTGCAAAAACTCCCTTGGAAGATCAAAACAAGAAAAGAAGAGCATGAATCAAGCAAGACATGGTCAAGCCAAATCGAGCTTAGCCGTGTCACCTCAAAAGAAATTTTGGCAGAATATGACATGGGCAGGCGACACGGCCAAGCCACTGGTCGTATCTCACCTAAAGGACAAAGTCAAGAAGGACCAAGCAAAGAGAGAAAAGAAACAGTAGGTGACACTGGCAGGCAACACGGCCAAGCCACTGGCCGTGTCCCATCCTAACCCAAGAACAAAGAAGAGCCAAAGAAAAGATAGAGAAGCTGACACACCCAAGAAACATGGCCAAGCCACTGGTCGTGTCACTCCCATCTTCAAAGAACAAAGAAGATCCCGATCTCCAAGGATGAAGATCCATTTTCAAGGGTGAAGGCCTGATCTCCAAGGGTGAAGATCCATTCTGAGGGTGAAGAATCACAATGCATAGAACATCCAGAGCAGTCAGACTTCTCAACTGATGAAAGGTTAGTCAAATTCATTCTCGGGTCCTAGTACCCAATCTTGGGTCCAAGTGCCCAATCTTGGATCTAAGTGCCCAATCTTGGGTCCAAGTACCTAATTAAATCAATTTAGGGCCGAGTATCCCAATCTAGTTTAGGATCGAATGTCCAAATCCAGTTAGGATCGAGTATCCAAATCCAGTTTAGGATCGAGTATCCGAATCCAGATAGGATCGAGTATCCGAGTCTAGTTTAGGATCAAGTATCCAAATCTCTTGGGTCTAGAACCCAAATTACCCTTTGGTCCAGAACCTAGAATTTATTTCTAAGTCCAAAAACTTAGCTCGAGTCCAGAACCCAAATTTTACCATTAGGTCCAGAACCTAGAATTATCCTCGGGTACATAAACTAAATTACCCTTAGGTTCAGAACCTAGAATTTATTTCTAAGTCCAAGAACTTAGCTCGAGTCCAGAACCCAAATTTTACCATTAGGTCCAGAACCTAGAATTATTTCTAAGTCCAGAACTTAGCTGGGGTCCAGAACCCAAATTTCCTTTAGGTCCAGAACCTAGAATCATCCTTGAGTCCAGAACTCGAACCGGGTCCAGAACTCAAATTTTCCTTAGTTCGAGAACCTAAAATCATCCTTGAGTTCAGAACTCGAACCGGGCCCAGAACCCAAATTATCCTTGGGTCCAGAACCTAGAATTATCCTCGGGTCCAGAACCCAAATTACCCTTAGGTTTAGAACCTAGAATTTATTTCTAAGTCCAAGAACTTAGCTCGGGTCTAGAACCCAAATTTTACCATTAGGTCCAGAACCTAGAATTATTTCTAAGTCTAGAACTTAGCTCGGGTCTAGAACCCAAATTTCCCTTAGGTCCAGAACCTAGATTCATCCTTGAGTCCAGAACTCGAACCGGGTCCAGAACCCAAATTTTCCTTAGGTCGAGAACCTAAAATCATCCTTGAGTCCAGAACTCGAACCGGGCCCCGAACCCAAATTTTCCTTAGGTTGAGAACCTAGAATTATCCTTGAGTCCAGATTCAAACTGGGTCCAGAACCCAAATTTTCCTTTGGTCGAGAACTTAGAATTATCCTTGAGTCCAGAACTCAAACCGGGTCCAGAACCCAAAACCTCAACCATCTCAAAAATTAAGTCTTATTGCTTTTTACTCTCTTTCACTAAGGTTTCAGATCATTCAAGCAGGGGGCAAACTGTAGACCCATAATTTTTGACCCAATCCGGTCCAATATGTTTTATTTAGTCTAAAATGATTTTTTTGTCTAATTGGTCCAAAATAATTTTTATTAAATAATTTTTGCTTTAGTATCTAATTTTTATTAATAAAAAATAGAAATAAACAAATAAAAGTAAAAAAATAAAAATAAAAATTGGAGTCGAAAAAATCGGCGACAAACAAATTGTCGCGCGGGCCCGTGGGCATTTCTCCCGCAGGAAATTCCTGCGGGCAAAATCACTGTGCTATTTCGCACGCAGAAACTTTCTGCCTGCGAAATAGCTTCCAGGCCCACTCCGCGCTCGCTGCTGCAGCCAGCTGCGGCAGATTTTTTCGCCAGCGCAGTTTTTCCGCAGCAGTTTTTTTTTGCAGCGTAAATTTTCCGACGCAAATTTTTTGAATCTTAATCCAATTAGGTTTTGGTTTCTTTTTTTTTATTAATATTACTTACCTTAACTAATTAGGAATAAACAACCTCAAACCATTATAAATAAGGACCAAAAGCAATTAAAAAAGGGGAGGCAAAAATCCAATAGTAGTTTGGAAAATTTTAAACCAAATCAAGGAAGGAAAAGAAGAAATTCAATTCAACTCTTTTCTGGAGCAGCAGCAGCACGATTTAGAGGATTCAAAAGCAAAAAAGGCTTGTCTTTGGAGATAGTTCATCCAAGAAGAATTGTTTTTGGAGAAATCATCAAAAGAAGGTATGTGTTAATTAATTTTCTTTAATTGTTTTTTTTACACAGTAGCAAATTTATGAAATCAAAATTAAAAACCTTTGAACTTTAATTTAGTTTTTCTAAAGCCAAAAAAACCTTATTTCATTAGTTTATCTTCCAAAAGGCTTAAAATTGTTATTTTTTCTTCTTAAAAATCTTAAAACTCTAATTGAACATATTTTTCAACAAAACTATGATGTAAATTCTGCTTCTTTTAAAATTTTAAAGTAGGTTCTACTTCATTCAAAAAGCCTTAAAAAACATCTTTTCCACTTATAAAAACTTTAATTCATAAAATTCCATAAAATATCAAATTGATTTCCAAATTCCTAAAAATTATTCACCACCCGTGACCCTACTTCCAAAATATCAAATCCAAATTCAATTTCCAAAATTCAAAATAATGAACACTAACTCTTTTAAAACCTTAAACCCTAATTTTTATGAAACCTAATCCTTTTAAAACATTAAAAAACATAAAAACCTAAATTTTACACTGTAGCTTAAGAACCCAATAACCAAAAATCACAAATTAAAGTATTTTAAAGTGTTTAAAACCCTAGTTTCATGATATCATCATTCGAACCTTAATTTTGTTAATCAAAGAGTCTTACCAACCCTTTAAAACATAAAACCCTAATTTATTTTAATTTCATAAAAAGTCACAATAGCCATAATTGGACTTTTATTTGCTTTATTCAATTCCATACTTGATTATGCTTTGATTTGTTTCTTATGCTTTAATTTATTTAATTTCAATACTTGATTTATTTAATTTATTATGGATGGATGTTTATTTTCTATTTTGATTAATAGCTTTGATGAATGATTTATTTATGATGAATGATTATTTACTTTTATCAATTAATTTATATTTCCAAAAGTTGTAAGAGGTATGTTTCCACTTGGTGGGTACCTAATTGGTTAAACATCATGTAATTTAATTTGCTTTTCTATTTTAGAACCTATGTAAAGGGCATGTTTCTACCTTTTGGTGGGTGTCCTATTTAGGCATGTGATGTAAGGACATGTTTCCATCCTTGGATGGGTGTCCATTTATTTGCTTTGTTTGGACATTGCTTTGATTTTAATATATTGATGCTTTCTTTTAATTATTGTGTGTAGTATGGATAATGTTATTATACTTAAGAATTTTATAATATTAAGACCTGTAAAGGAGGCCAATTCCAATGAACCAAGCATTGTGGGGGTGCTGGGCCATTTCTCACCTTCCCCACATGTACCCAACTTTTCGAACCCGTTAGGGGGTTGGGGATTCCTTAGGAATCGAGTCATCCACCCCTTTCTTTTTCCCGGCCCGTCCGGGTGGCGACTCCATTTTCTCCGGACTTAGGTCTGTGTTCTCTAAGGCCCCAAGCCTAAACAATGCCGAAGTCGCAAGAACTATTCCACCAGGAGTGGGGCGAAAATCCCCACTCACATGGGTCTACCCTGTCACCTGCACGATGGAAACAATCGCGCTAAGCCGAAGCCTAGTGGTACAAACTTTGATAATAACAATATAACTCAATGCAATACCAAATGCATAATGAATATAGATGTCACATCAATCCACTTTCTTATATTTTTCAAATATTTCATAAGCACAACTCATAACATTATATTACTCAATTGTATCATAATTCATAATTCACATTAAAAAAAAGACAAACATGGGCCCAAAAAGGATCTAATATGCTATTCAAATTTCATAGTTACTGCTTTGGTCCATAATGACACCATGTGTCTAGCCCCGTAGGCAATATATCCATGGATAATGTAACAGCCCTAGTCTTTTGGACCTCAACCCGGCTAGACCCTTAGGCCCCAGTATATTGGTCCTCAACCCGGCTAGACTGCTACAGTTTTTTAGGCTTACGACCCAGTCTTTTCACCCCAAAAACATCATATTTATCAGCTGGCCTGGCTTACGACCCAGTCTTTTCACCATTCCAGCGTATAGCTCGCAGGCAATCATAGGCATACCGCCAAACCCAGAACTGTGAAAATTGAATAACATACCAGGCACACAATTTATCTATATTTCTCATTATTAATCTCTTTCTCATTTTTACATATTCAATCTAGGCACATTACCTTATTTTCACATTTCTTTTTCTCACTTTTCTAATTTTTATCAATATCAATTCATTTCATTATTACACATATCTCATTTTTTGCATTCACAACACATTACCCAATTACTTTGGGTATTTTCACATAATATGCATATTTCACATGTTACACAAATTAGCCATTATCAATGGCTTTTCACAATGCATTTAACACATATATGACATTACAAATTTCATAGCATGTTATTCATACACAATCAATGAACCAAGTAGCTTAACACATTTTTCAACCAAAATGTGTCAAGTCCAAATGTTATGCAAATATAAATATTATATTCAAAGTTTGTACATACCTCCACTAGCAACCCAAAACTGGCTAAAACCAACCTTCAATCCAATCTTTCAAACTTGCCCTTCACCACTTGGATGAAGCAAATCAACCTCCCTCAATACCTAAATAAAATGTTATAACAAATAATCAGTTAGTGTCACATTTAATGACATTTTCAACATTAAACCATAATTACACATCACTCCTACAAATTTCCAAAAATTTAGCATTTCCTTACTTCAACATTGGAATTCCATTCTACTACAATTAAATTAGTGTTTTAAGTTTATTTATATTATTAAAAACATATTTTAATACATTTAAATCATTTACATTATAAAAATACACTCTTATATACAAAATCTCCAAAATGGCATAACCTTCCCCCATTGAAGTTTTTCCATTCCAACACAATCCATTACTCATTCCAAGCTTATATTCATCACTTTTAACACTAAACAACATACTTAAACAAATAAAATCACACAATTCAACCACTTTGGAAAATCACTTTTCCAAAACCCTAAATCTCCACTTCCATTCTCAAACTCCAACCCAACACCACCAAATCCAATATTTGACTTTAAAATACTTGTTTATGAATCAAAACAACTCATTTGGAATCAATTTGCACAATTAAAATTAATGTTTTCAAAACCCCAAAAATCCATAACCCTAAATTCTCTCTCTTCACCATTCTTTGACCAAACTCCATCATCTCTTCAATCTAACCTTAGAATCATTGTTAACTACCCAAAATAACATCATACACACCAATTCCAACAATTATAACATACTACATAAAAATCCAAATTCTCACATAATCTAAATTTCCAAGGAATTCAAAGAAAAGAGATAGAAACTTACTAATTTTGGTGGAAATTACCAAAAATCCACTTGAAACTTGTTAATTCCTTCAATTTATGGAGTATGGAAGTAGCAAAATTCTTGGTCTTCAAACATCCATGGAAGCCACAATCTTGAGAAGAAGAAGAAGAAGAAGAAGAAGATTTTTAATATTCTTTCCTTTTCATATTTTTTTAACCACACACATATATATATATATTAAAATAATTTAATATTTAATTATTTAATTATTTTTTTTAATAAATTAAAAGTCCTAATTTTCCTATTCCATTCAAAAATAATTTGTTTTTGAATTATTTTATTAATTTTGAATTTATAAGATTTAATTACCAAAATACCCTTTTCTTTTAAAAAGTGTTGACTTTTATATATGTTATGTATATTTTGCATATATATCATATATATATTCCACTTTTTCATTTAAAATCCCTTCTTTTTTCATTTAAAACTATTAATTTAATTTATCCTTTTAAATTATAATTTATTTTATCAAATTTTCCAATAATTAGAAATTTTCAAAAAATTTTGGATGTTACAAAATGTACCCGCAATAATTGCTGAAGCATCCGGCTGCCTCTGCATTACATACACTCGCTGAGATAACCCAGCCTCATCAGGCCTATTGCCTCCGGATGTAGAACCTCCTCTCTGACTAGTCCCTGGTCGACCACCTCTACTAAAACCTCTGCCCCCTCGACCTCCTCTGCTAACACTAGGTGGAGAAGCTGCAGTATCAGTCTGTCTATCTTCCAGTAGCTCAGGGCAATCTTTGATGAAATGATCTGGTGACCCACATCTAAAACATACTCTTGGTCTACCCATCTTCTAGCAAGCACCCCTATGTGCCCTACCACAATGAACACATGTAGGTGGAATAGACCTCTGAACCACTGAGACGGTGCACTAGCTACAGAAACTGTAGGTCTCGGTCTCTGCCTCTGATACTGTACTGATCTACCAGGCTGCCTCTGGCTCCTACTAACTCTAAAAAAATAGCTTCCTCTGCCTCTCTTCATAGATGAAGACCCTGCCTCAAACTGGGATCCCCTACCTCTAGTCTCCTCCTCAGTAGCAACTGCTGCAATACCCTGTGCTCTCTCAACACTTCCGGCAGCTGTAACCGACTGAGAGAAATTTTGTTACCGAGAACCAGCAATAATACACATAATAGAGGGCCTCAATCCCTCCTCAAATCTCCTGCACCGGTCAATCTCATCTAAAATAATCCCACCGGCATAATGACTCAACCGGATGAACTCTATCTCACACTCTGTTACTGTCCAGTTATCTTTTCTCAGATTCAAAAACTCCATCTTTTTAGCATCCTTATACTCCCTCAGAGTATACTTCTGTTCAAACTCCCACAGAAAATCACCATAAGTCAAGGTTGGTGGATCATCCATCGTATGTGGAACCGTCTTCCACCAATCATAAGCATCTTTCTGCATAAGAGATCTAGCATAATCATATTTCTCTTCAAAAGTAGCATGCAGCTGAATGAATACCCTCTGAACTCTATCAAGCCACTGCTCAGCTACTGCAGGATCTGTAGTACCAAAGAAGTTCTCTGCTCCAAACTTCCTCAATTTATCATACTACCTCACCGGTACTTGTGGCTGTAGTTGCGGGGGCGGCGACTGCACTGGAGCTTGCCTCAACAATTCTACCATATGCCGTAACCAAACCGACAAAATCTCATCAGCAGCTGGTCTCACTGGCACAGGAATAGGTGCCTCTCCAGCTATCTCAACCCTAGCTCCATATCTACCCTCTTCAAGAGCTACACTCTCAGTAATACTTTTCATGGACTAACATGACTGAGATGCCATCACTACCTATATATGCAAACACAGTAGAATATACCTCATTAAAGATCAGAAACTGCTAGTGCCAAAGCATGTATCTTATTAAAAAAAACCATATTTTAAAATCAAAATTTTCTTTTTCTTACAATTCACCAAGGTTGAGAATCTCAAACCTAGGCTCGGATACCAAAACAATTGTAACACCCCTATACCTAATATACGTACATCACATACACCCACATATGTAATATACGTATACTGGATACAAGAATGTCACAGGCTATTTAATACAAACATTCCTCATGAGAAAACTTAAAACATTTAAGATATATTATAAAACATAATAGATAAAATATTTGTTTATTAAGTAGCGGAAAATGTAGCGGTATATACATATATATACATCAAAATCAATGTTTACAAAATATAAATTTTATACATGTTTGGCAATTCATCCCTGATCTTGAAGTCCAAGATTAGCACTTCATAAGCCTAGACTCGACTCGGTCTAGCTTAACTCTCGGATCTACCCTGTCACCTGCGCAATGAACCACAATCGAGCTAAGCCATAGGCTTAGTGATACAAACAACAATAACAATATACTTCAATGTAATGCCAATGTCATACTTTTAGGAATTAGAAACAATACACAAGGATATTATATTTCATAACATTACATTATATTATTCAACTATTTCATCATTCATGATTCACATTTAAATAAAGACAAGCATGGGCCCAAAAGAAACTAATATGCCATTCAAATTCCAGAGTTAATATTTTGGTCTAATAATCACATTTATCAAGCCCGTAGGCGAATCATTATCACAATGAGAAACATCTCATATGTAACATCCCAACTAGGCTTCAAGGACTAGGCCCAACCAAGCTTCAAGGGGAGCTAAGCATCAACCCAACTTGGCTTCAAGGGCCAAGCCCAACCCAGCTTCAAGGGATTATTACTTTTAGGCATGCCACCAATAACAAAACTCTAAAAATTGAATAACATATTAGGCACACAATTCTTTCATAATTTCATTATCAATCCCATTCTCATGTTCTCATAGTCATCTAGGCAACCATGCCCCAATTATTTCATTTGCATCATTATAGCCAACAACAATGGCTTCACATCTCATAATTACGGTATACATAACTAATTGCATTATACATACATTTTGAATGATCATTTTATCATTCACATTATGCAAATCATAGCATTAATCAGTTATATCAACAATGTAATAGATTACTTAACACATTTAAAACCAAATGTGTTAAGTCCCAAAGTCATGTAAATGTATGCAATCATGTACAGTTTGTACTTACCTTAAGAGCACTCACAACAATCTAACCACTTCCTCTTCCAAGAATCTCTCAATACTTGGATTAGGGCAACTCAATCTCTTCAAAACCTAATGCAAAAGTTATTATACACACTCACTTAGAGATACACATAAGGAAATAAGGATAAGAGCCAACTAGGGCAAACTCTACACATGACACGCTCAACAACACGGGCGTGTCCCTGCTCGTGCCCTAAACTCACAACACAGAAGCTTTGACATGCTCAGTGACATGGGCGTGTCACTGGCCGTGTCAATCTTCCCCCAACACAGTGGATATGACATGCTCAGTGACATGGGCGAGTCACTGGACGTGTCAATCCACCAACATCACAGTAGCTATGACATGCTCAGTGACATGGGCGTGTCACTGGACGTGTCAATACTATTCCAACACAGAAGCTATGACACGCTCAGTGACATGGGCGTATCACTGGTCGTATCACCCATCCAGAAAATAGAACCATGGACACGCCCAAAGACTTGGTCGTGCTCATGGGCGTGCAGGCCAAAAATCCTGATTCCGACACCAACAACACCACATCCAACAAATATCATACTTGCCCTTTTCCACTCCAAATAATCTTACCCAAAACCATCAATAAACCATACTAAACTTGCATAAACACCAAAATAACTCAATAACATGCATCAAACACAAATCACAACTCAACACATACACAATACACAACACTTGCTTTCCTTCACCAAACTTAACCTTTTCTTTAATCCAACCCCAAAATCAAAGCCAATTAGACAACACAACCTCAAACACATCAAAATTAACCATACACATATCAACAACAACCATTCACCAAACTCAATTCACAAACTCAAAAGAGAACCAAAGAATCAAGTTGGAAACTTACCAAAAGTGATGAAAACCCTTCAAACTCCAACTTGATCTCTTGAAACACCTTCAAATCTTGAGTTAGGAAGAACAAAATCTCTCCTTCCCTCTTGTTAATGGTGGTGGCCGGCTAAGCACAAGAAAGAGGAAGAAGATGATAGTAAATTCAACCCATTCAACTCTTCTAACCACACAAATCTCTCTTTTAATATCCACCAAGCAATTATAATAATAAAATAATCATAAATGCCATCATCCACTTAATAATTCAATTTCAATTAAATCTAAATATAATTAAATATCTCATTTGACCAACTAATTAGTTGACTTGTATATGTTGTATATATCTCTATATATATAACATATACACACTTCTCTTTCCTTTAATCCTTTATACACACTTTAAAATCATTTAATCCAATTTCAACAATAATTATTCCAAAAGATTTAGGGTAGTGTTTGGGATATTACAAGACAAACAACAAAAACCACTCATCATAAATAAATTATTCATCAAAGATATTAAACATCAATCAAAATATATAATAAACATTCATCCATGATAAATTAAGTAAATCAAGCATTGAAATTAAATAAATCAAAGCATATAATGAACTACATAATTAAATCTAAAAATAAAGCAAGTAAAGATACAAATTGAAGTTTACTGTTTCTATTTAAAGTTTCTTTAATTAATATATTAGGGTTTTGGAATTTTAGTATTTTAGTATTATTTTTGTTATTTCTTTAACCTACTGTAAAGGTTTTGGAAAATTTAGATGAATTAGGGTTTCATGAATCAAATTAGGGTTTAGGGGTAACATTATGAAATTAGGGTTTTAGAATATTAAAACATTAGGTTTATAACTCTTAGTTAATGGATTGTTGTTATGGATTTACTGTATTGAGTTTGAATGATTAGGTTTATAAGGTTTTAAGGTTTAAGGTTAGGGTTTAGGAAAACTAGGGTTTACATATTAGTTTTTGAGAGAATTAGGGTTTGAGAAAAATAGGGTTTAGATTAACTAGTTTGAGGTTTACTATTTTTGTTTTGGAGTTGAAGAAAATAGTGTAGAGTTTTTTTAAAAGCTTTTGTGATTGTTAGAAACTATATGGTAAGTTTAGAATTTGGATATTTAACAAAACATTTGGAAATTTTGGAAAAGAGTGAGAGGAAAATAGTTTAGAGTTTTTAAGAGCTTTTGGAAATAGGAAAAAATGATTTAAGATTTTTAATAATTTTAAAAACAAAAGAAAAGAATTAGGGTTTTAAGGTTTAGATGAAATAGATTAGGGTTCTTAAGGTTTAGAAGAAATAGAAGAAAATTTTTTTTAGGCTTTCTGGGAATAGAAACAACAATTTAGGGTTTTAAAGTTTGGAAGAAATATATAAGGGCTCTTAAGGTTTAGAAGAAATAGAAGGAACGATTTAAGATTTTTTGGAAAACCAAAGAAATGAATTAGGGTTTTAAGGTATTTAGAAACAAAGGAAATCATTTATGTTACTACATGTTTATAAATCAAGGTTTTGTGTGTATAATCTTATGAATCAAAGAATAAAGCTACTGTAAGAAAATAAAAAGAAATTAGAGATTCAAACCTTCGTTCGTTGGTTCCACCAAAAATTGCTTCTTGGATGAACAAGGACAAAGACAAGCTTGTTGCCTTTGATGAATCGTTGATTTGCTTGCTTATTGCTAGAGTTTTCTGTAATCCCATTTTAAAAGTTTTCTTTTTTCTCCAATAGTTTTTCCCAGTCTGATCCCCTCTCTAGCTCCATCTTTCTGCATTTTTTTGTGTTATTTATAGGAAATTTAGGACATTAATTTCAATTGTTTAAGGAAACTATAATTAATTAGGAAAAGAAAACCGAAACCAAAAACAATTTGGTTTCGAAAAAAATTGCGTTGGAAAAATTTTGCTGGCAAAATTGCAAGCGCTTGCTGAAAGGAAATTTTGATCGAGCGAGAATTGGCGTGGAAAATTGCGAGCTGGGCCGCCAGAAGCCAATACGCCCGAAGGAAATTCCTGCGCTGATTTTTTCGTCACCAAATTTTTATTTTTATTTTTATTTATTTGTTTATTATTATTATTTTTTATTATTATAATAATTTTTAAAAATTATAAAAAATAAATACTAAAACAAATATTATTTAATTAAGATAACACAAAAATTATTTTGGACTAAATAAAATATATTGGACCGAACTGTGTCAAAAATTAAGGGTCTACAGTTTGCCTCCTGCTTGAACTATCTGAGACTTTAGTAAAAGAGAGTGAAAAACAATAAGACTTAAATTTTTTGAGATGGTTGAGGTTTTGGGTTCTGAACCCAGTTTGAGTTATGGACTCAAAGAATAGTTTTAGGTTCTGGACCTAAGGGTAATTTTGGGTTTGGACCCGGGCTAAGTTCTAGACTTATAAGAGATTTTAAGTTTTGCACCTAAGGATAATTTGGGTTCTAGACCCAAGCTAGGTTCTGGACTTAGAAGAGATTTTAGGTTCTGGACCTAATGATAATTTGGGTTCTGGACCCGAGCTAAGTTCTGGACTTAGAAGAGATTTTAGGTTCTGGACCTAAAGATAATTTGGGTTTTGCACCCGAGCTAAGTTCTAGACTTAAAATAGATTTTAGATTCTGGACCTAAGGATAATTTGGGTTCTGAACCCGAGCTAAGTTTTGGACTTAGAAGAAATTTTAGGTTCTGGACCTACGGATAATTTGGGTTCTGGACCCGAGCTAAGTTCTAGACTTAAAAGAGATTTTAGGTTCTGGACCTAAGGATAATTTGGGTTCTAGACCCGAGCTACATTCAGGACTTAGGAGGGATTTTAGGTTCTAGACCTAAGGATAATTTGGGTTATGGACCCGAGCTAAGTTTTGGACTTAAAATGGATTTTAGGTTCTGGACCTAAGGATAATTTGGGTTCTGGACTCGAGCTAAGTTCTAGACTTAGAAGAGATTTTAGGTTCTAGACCTAAGGATAATTTGGGTTCTGGACTCGAGCTAAGTTCTAGACTTAAAAGAGATTTTAGGTTATGGACCTTAGGATAATTTGGGTTCTGGAACCGAGCTAAGTTCTAGACTTAAAAGAGATTTTAGGTTCTGGACCTAAGGATAATTTGGATTCTAGACCCGAGCTAAGTTCTAGACATAGGAGGAATTTTAGGTTCTGGACCTAAGGATAATTTGGGTTCTGGACTCGAGCTAAGTTCTGGACTTAGAAGAGATCTTAGGTTCTGGACCTAAGGATAATTTGGTTCTGGACTTGAGCTAAGTTCTGGACTTAAAAAAAATTTTAGGTTCTGGACCTAAGGGTAATTTGGGTTCTGGACCCGGGCTGAAGAGATTTAATTATCTGCAAAAAATTATTATAGTGAGTAGCATATAAATTTTGTTTGCAAAAAATTTAGCTAATTTTTATGCACATATCTTCTCTTTGCCCACTGCGTGTAAAAATATTTTAATACTGTAAAAATATTTATATACATGCAAGTATATTTGAATGATTGAATTTACTGTTTATTTACTGTGTAGTAACTGTTCATGCACTATTTACTATTCATAAATAGTAACCTACTATTTATAAATAGTATCTTACTATTGCAAATAGTAACTTACTATTGTAAATAGTAATCTACTATTCATCAAAATTAAAATCTACTATTTATCAATATTAAAATTTACTTTTTGAATTTTGTTTTTTCTTTGCCATTCCTCTATATAAACGAACGAATTTTTTCATTTCATTCACAACAAATTTTCATTATTTTCGGTAATAGCTATAATTCTCTCAAATTTAGCATATAGTTTTAAAAAATGCATGTTTCAAGATCAGGAACTCATTCTAATGCTGAGTTACTGGAGTTTATTCGGCATCATAAAGATGGAAATATAGGTCTACTCGCCGGGATGCCGCTTCATCATAGTTCAAATCAAAAGAGCACGGTAATTATTTTTTTTCTCTTTTCCTTTTTTACTTTCTGTTATTTTTATTTTTATAATTTTTTGTTGTTTTTTTTGGTTTGTCTTTATTATTTTTTTCTTTATATTTTTTCTATTTTTTAGAAAATTTAGGAAAAATATATTAATTTAAGTAGATAGAATAATGATACACTAACCCGATGTTAACTTACCTGACTCTGTGTTAGCGTGATCGTTGCGTTTTTCGTGCCGGAGGGTGTATCTACAAAGCCCGACAATGGTATGATGTAGCGCCTTCTATGGTAAGGTAGATTATCTGAGATTGTGGCTTTGAGAACTTCTGTAACACCTTTATACCATATATACGTACAATACATATTTTTAGTATATGTAAAATACGCATATACAGTATAAAAATATCACAGACCGATTTAATAAAAATTTTCTCATTTCTGTTTTAAGATTTCAAATAAAAGTTCCAAAAATTCTTAATCCATAATCTCTAGAATGATGCTTCTATTGTACCACTGTAATCTATATAACGCAAACGTCATCTCAATTCAAATAAATAGTTAATCCAATTTCAACAATAATCATTCCAAAAATTTTAGGGTATAGTTTGGGATATTACAACTTCATCTTACAATTACCATCCGAGGAGTATCTGATCGACCAGAGCATAGTCCAGGCACTTGCAGAACAATGGTTGGACACAACTCATACTTTTCACTTGCCCATTGGAAAGATGACAATTGGTCCGGTCGACTTTGCTGCTATAACCGGCATTCGGTATGATGGTGTTTCGGTTTCTTTTACCAACAGTATTTTGACATTTGAAGAAATTCAACAATTAATTGGTATGGAACCATCATATAAAGGGCCTTTTAAGATAAAAATTGAACCAATTCATAGTTATTGGATGAACTACGAAGGACAGGTTCACAGAGACACGGCCTAATAGTATGCTCGAGGATTTTTATTATATTTGCTTGGGTCGACAATCTTAGGCAGCACTGAATCTGCCATCCATTTATTAGTTTTGAGGGCCCTTTCTTATTTTAGGACGGTGCCACTTTATGGCTGGGATGAAGCTGGTCTCGCCTGTCTTTACCATGGTCTTGACAAAATTTGCCTAAATTAGAAGCCTTTTGTCGGCTTTATGGCGGTTGTCGAGGTACTCTTCTTCCACCAATGTCAATTCCATTCTTTTCTTGCATGAATAAGATCTTTATTATTGTTGTAGGCATGGGCATACAAACACAACCTTGTGAGAGTGCCTGGTATTTCTAGAGAGAGAGTTGGGTATCCGAGATTAAATTTTTGGTTGTCAGATCGCGAGGAAGTTCTCGGCTTGCACCATGTGCATACCCAACGCTTCGTGTTGAGCCACTTAACCTGGGACCAGGTAAAATAGCATTAGTATGCTTTAAAATTTATGTGAAAGTTTACTTACCTTATGTTATTCTGCAGGTGAATTTGGCCTGGTGGAAATTAGAAGAACTGACAAACTGGACTCCCTTCATGAATGCTGCACTATCTTTCCAACATACTCGCCGAGTCATTGATGACCCTGTGTCTAGTGGCTGGTTTCTCAGAGAGAGAGTATATGAATGGTTTCTTGGTCCTGAGCGGTGGAGGGTTCCTATGCATTGCCCAAAATATACTTTAAATAGTACATTAATGCCGGAGGATGCATGGTGGTTGGCCCGGCATAGTTATGATGTTGAAACATTTCTCTATCGCCGGGTGCATCTTATGCTCATTTTATTCAAATGAGGCTCTTGATCTTTGATGTATCGCCTATTGGTGTATGGGAAATTCCTGAAGAAATTAAGGGTAGAGATGAAGAGGAACATCATGGAGAGGCAGGAGAATTCGTTCCACATTTCAGGGCTGGCACTTCTCAGGTAAACCTTTACCATTTTTCATTGTAGTTGTTTCTTTCTTAACTTATTTTGATTCTTTAATGATGATTGTAGGTTCCTGGCTCATTTGATCATGAGGCTGGATGTTCTTTTACTGCTCCTTCTTTTGCTCATTCTAGTCCTCCAAATATGCCATCTCATCCACAGGGTATTGATATGAATTACCTGGTAATTTTTCTTGTTTCATGGTAATTTATGCTATATGTATGCATGATTATGGATGCTCTTACTTTTTCCTTTCTGGCTCACAGCATATGCTCGAAGAACAAAATAAGCAAGAAGAGTTGGCTGCCAGTCGTCAGCAGGCTTCTCATTTTGAAAATTTGTATCATCAATCAGAATAAAATTTTTGAGACTTCCGATTTCAGGGGATGAGGGATCCTGGTGCTTCTTCATCTAGAGGCCCCCAAATTCATGACCATGAGATCCTTTCATCTACTTCTGATGAGGACCGTGACAGATCGAAACTCTGAGGTAATAGGGATTTTGGTGCTCCTGCTTCAGGCAGACTTGGGATGAGTAATTTGCCTCCTCCTCTAACAGGCGATGATTTTTTCAGGGCTTTATTTGATGACCTACCACCACCTTCTTAGTAATGTATAAATTGTATCAATTGTATAAACACTGTACAATAAGCAGAAAAATGAAAATATATAATTTCCATCTTTACTGTAACTTTATATATATATATATCATATCATAATCATTGCACCACAATTTCCTTTTCACAATTCACAACCGCATCACTTGGCTAAAACCAAATGCAACACGGTAAAGTAATTTTGTCGCTAATTCTTTTCCTCATGCATCATGGTCTCATGCTTTTTCCTTATCATCTTTTCCTTATCAATTTTGGAAAAGGATGTTTCTACTATATAAATTACTCTCCATGCCATAATTTCATACAGAAACCAAAAACTCCTTTTAACAATTTTGATTTTCCTTCATTCATCAACAATGACCGAACTTTATTTAAAGAAGACAAAAATTCTATTTAAGAATATGGACGCCATTCACTGGAAGCAAATTTCTTGGTCAAAACTTGATATTTTAAAGTGTTTTCAAAATGTTAAATTGGACCACTCCTTTTTACATGTCATGGCTTCTTTTTGGCATGTGGATTCTTTTTGTCCCTTGATTGAAGAATTTGAAGCCATCCTTGGATATCCAAATAATCAACAAATGGCGTTGCCATACTAATTTCCAAAACTCAACAGAAGATGTAGATGTTATTTCAAATTTCAAAACCCGGAGTTCTTCAGTTGACGAGAGGTGAAAAAATTCTTCTTGCTCCCTTGATTGATTTTTGTCTCTTTCATTTGGCTCCTACTAAGGCATGGGGACACATGCTTTGTCTTTGCTTGCTTGGCCAATTCTTGCTTGTTTCTTCTGATGGTGATATTGATCCACGAGTATTGGATATCATGGACCAAATGGAAGGAGGCTTGTCACCGATACCAATGATCTTAGCCGAAACTTTATTTAGATTAGACCGACTTAAATCAGGATTGTCAAAAAGACTGACCTGGAGTCCATTGTTGCTTTAGGTAATTACCTAAACTACCCTTTCAGGTTTTCAATTTAGGTTTCCTTTTTCTTTTTCTTTTTCTTTTTCATTGTTTTAATTTTTACCTAGTACGCCCATGGGGGTTTTCAGAACTAGCGAGCTATCCTAATTTTTGCCTAAGCTGCCCTTGCAGGTTTTCAACTTATCGGACGTCTTTTATTATATTTTTTAATATTGCTCTAATTGTTGCCTAGTCTGCCCATGTGAGTTTTCAGAGCTAGCAAGCTGTCCTAATTTTTGCCTAAGCTACCCTTGCGGGTTTTTAACTTTGCAGACTTTTTTTTAATTTAATTTCCCTCACAGATTTGGCTTCAGGAGCATCTCTGCTTGCTTGATACTCCATCTATGGATTTTGCCAAATATCTACCACGACATCATTATGCTAGGAAGCTACTCCATCTTGCTTCTTCATATTCTGACTAGGTTCATTGGATCCACTCACGCGTTGAATTTAACATCCGTTGGTTGGTATCTTGGTGGAAGATTTCTCATATCACAATGCGGACATACTTGATGTATGTTCCCTTTGCTGCTCTTCATCAAGGTACTTGCTATGATCCTCGCCGACTTGGTCATCTGTATGGAGGTGAGCCTTGCGATTCTAACTTTACTCCCGATTTAGACATGCCTTACTTGACTGAAGCCTACTTGGATCGGCTGAGGCAAAGCTGGCCTGCACATTACACTCATCGTCTGCCATAGATTTTACATTCGTCAATTTAGAAAGTGTATTGTTAGGATGAAAAATAATTAAAGTAATAAAAGATGCTTCTTTTCCATTTATAATTTATCATCACCTTTTGCTATTGTGTTTATTTATTTCATCCATATCTGGTCAAATACTTATAACAGTTCACATAGAATAATTTTAACATTAATTCTGTTTTATTAAATTGGGGAACAACCAAACATAAAGCTAGCATACACAAGATCACACCTGTTGCCAACTAGCCCTTTTGGGTTTTGTAATTGATGATTTTCTTTCATTTAGCCCTAATTGTTGCCTAGCCCGCCATTTCGGGTTTTCAGAACTAGTGGACTACTCTAACTTTTGCCTAGGCCGCCCTTTTGGGTTTTCAACCTAGCAAGCTCTCTTTTTTTTCTTTTTTTTTTATTTTATACATAAAACCTCTTCAACCTGTCAATGTTCACTGGCTCACTAAACTTATTGGTGTTCATGTTTGATAGCTTCACTGCGCCCTTGTTCATGACTTGTTTCACGACATATGGCCCTTCCCAGCTAGGCCTAAACTTCCCTCTTGAATCAGATACATTAGGCTTACATTGCTTCAACACCAAATCCTTGACTCTGAGTTTTCTGATCTTAACTCTTCTATTATAAGCCCGAGCTATCTTCTTTTGATACAGTTGATGATGATATAGTGCCTTTAACCTTCTCTCTTCTAGTAAAGCTAACTATGTGTATCTGCTCGCTACCCATTCCTTTTCAGGCAATTCGGCTTCCAAGACTACTCTCAATGACTTGATCTCTATTTCAATTGGCAACACTGCTTCCATCTCGTAAACCAAAGAGAATGATGTCATTCCAGTAGGTGTTTGTACATTTGTTCTATATCCCCATAAAGCAAAGGGAAGCATCTCTGACCACTCCCTATAAGTCTTGGTCATCTTGGATAGGATTTGCTTAATCGTTTTATTTGTTGCTTCTACCGCACCATTGGCCTTTGGTCTATAAGAAGAGTATTTATGATGATGGATTCGGTACTTCGAGAATAAATCCTTAACTGCTCCTTGAAACTGTACCTCATTGTCTAATATCACATTGTGCGGGACCCCGTATCTGCAGATGAGGTTCTTTTCAATAAATCTAGCCATTTGACTTGCGCCCAGTTTGTTTAAGGATTCGGCTTCAACCCATTTCAAAAAATAATCTACTGCTACTACAATGAAACTGTGACCATTTGAGGCTGTCGGATGTATCTCTCATATAATGTCGATACCCCATGTTGCAAAGGGCCAGGGTGAAGACATAGAATGCAATTCTTCAGGAGGCATGTGATTCAAGTTACCATACATCTGACATTGTTGGCACTTCTTTACGAACTCTATAAAATCTCTCTCCATAGTCAACCAGTAGTAACCTTGTCGAATAATCTTCTTAACTAGGGTCAAACCACTCATGTGCGGACTGCAACTTCCTGCATGTATTTCTGACATGATATGCTCCACTTCAAACTTCCTTAAACATCTCAAATGCACACCATCAGGCCATCTTGAATATAACTCTCCATGGAATGTGATGTATTGCAAAGACCACCGCCTTATGGCTCTTCTTTCTTTCTTTGTTCTCCCGACGGGTATTCCCCTTCCTCCAAAAATTGTCTTATAGTATCATACCATACATCATGGTCTGTATCAATTTCCATGATTGTGTCATATTCATAGCAAGGAGTTGATGAACTGGTTAAAATCAGAGGCTTAAGGAATAAACTGACAGGATTTTCCCATACCGAAGCCAATGTGGCTAGGGCATCAGCCATCTGATTTTCTTCTCTTGATAGGTGTACAAACCTACACTCCTTAAAGTTCTTCTTCATCATGGTCAAGTAATGGTGGTATGGTTTTAATTTTTCTTCTTTCAACTCCCATTCTCCATTTACTTGGGATACTACTAGCAATGAATCGCCAAAAACTTCCACCTTATCCACCTTTATAATAATTAGGGTTTCCAAACCAAAAATACAAGCTTCGTACTCCACCAAGGTTGCCCTAAATTTCAACTTTTTAGCTAAAGGGATAAGTTCCCCTTCGGGCGATTCTAGTATGACTCCCAAACCTGCTCCTTTCCTGTTTGCTGCTCCATTAAAATAAATTTTCCATCCTTGTACTTCAATTGCCTCTAAATGTTCATCCAAAAATTCTAAGATTACCTCTTTGCTATCTGGTAATGGTTGTTGGGCCAGGAATTTTGCCACTGTTCTACCTTTGATTATTTTCCTTGTTACATATTCAATCTCAAATTCTTCTAATATTATCAACCATCAACCATATTTCCCAATCAAAGAGGGTGCCTCCCTTAAGTACTTTATTGGGTCCAACCTGGAAATTGCTTGCACACTATAAGATTGAAAGTAATGCCGCAACTTCTTAGAAGACCAAACCACGGCTATGCGGGTTTTTTCAATAATACTAAATTTCATAAGGTAGGAGCTTTCTACTCAAATAGTAGACTGCATTCTCAATCTCTGACTCATCAACTTAGGCTAGCATGACTCCTATTGACTCTTCTTCTACTGCTAAGTATAGTAATAGAGGTCTGCCGGGTTTAGGTGGTTTCAAAACAGGTGGATTCAGCAAATACTCTTTTATTCGCTCAAAGGCCTTTTGACACTCTTCATTTCATATGACCGGGTGATTATTTCTAAGCAATTTGAAGATAGGCTCACAGATTGTTGTGAGCTTTGCTATGAATCTGCTAATGTATTGCAATTTACCAATAAATCCCAAACTTCTCTCTCCATCTTAGGGGCTGGCATATCCCTGATTGCTTTGTCAGGATCAATCTCAATGCCATTCGGACCAATCACATGTCCCAATAATTTACCTGAGGTAACTCTGAACACACACTTCTTCGGGTTTAATCTTAGCTTATATTTCAATGCTCTATCGAAGAATAATTCTAAGTTTTAGAGTGTTGTTCCCTTGTATCCGACTTCACTATCATATCATCAACATATACTTCAACTTCTTTGTGCATCATGTCATGAAATAATGTGGTGGCCATCCTTTGGTAGGTTGCTCCAGCATTCTTTAAGCCGAACGACATCATCCTATAACAAAATATACCCCATGTAGTAATGAAAGCAATTTTGGCTTTATCCTCTTGGGCCATTAACACTTGGTTGTATCCAGAAAATCCATCTATAAACGAGTGTAGCATGCTAGAGGCTGCACTATCAATGAGAACATCTATATGAGGTAAGGGAAAATCATCTTTAGGGGAAGCCTTGTTTAAATCTCTATAGTCCACACAGACTGTAATATCCTCATTTATGCCCTAGAAGTTTTGCATATTGTTGTTGTTGTTATTGTTATATATTGGATTGAATATATGTGTTAAATTGTAAGAGAAAAGAAATTGAGAAGAGAAAGTATATGTATATGTATTTTGGGAAGAAATAGGGTTTAGAGACAAATTTATATGTTGTGTATATGTTAATATATATGACATATAAAGTGGTCAAAAGGCTTGGTCAATGCAAGAGAAGATATTTATTTGAGATTGGTAAATTACTTAATTGGGCACATATAAGACAAAAAGATAATTATGTGAATAAGGGCACTTTGGTAATTGCTTGGATAAAATCACATGGTGGATATTTAAAGAAGGTTTGACTTGTGTTTTCTTCATCATTTCTTCTTCTTCTTCTTGTTGATGGCCGGCCCTCCATAGCCAAAGAGAAAGAAAGAGACAAGTGATGGTTTTGATGATTTCAAGCTTAAATTGAAGAAAGATTAAGTGTTCAAGTGTTGATTTAAGAAGTTTTTAACTAAGGTAAGATCTTTTCTCTAATTTCTTCAATTCTTTTGAAGTGGTATGATTAAGTTGCTTATGGTATGATTGTAAGTATTGATTTTGCTTGATAGATGAGAAGTTGGTTTGGTGTTGGTGATGGAAGAGTAAGATTGGTGTTTAGTGAAATTGTTTCTGTTTTAGGATTAGTAAAGGCTGTGACTTGTATGATTTTTAATTAATTTTAGAAAAATGTTCTTGAAGTGAATTTTTGATATGTTGTGCCTCTATGAGTCTAGAATGACTGAAAAATATGTTGATTCGATTTTGGAATGGTTATGAGTTTAGAAAGATTATTTTCATTAGACCTGTTCCAGCAGGTACCTTAACTGGGACAGCTATATTTCGTGATTTTTAATAAAATGTAGAAAAATCATATCCAATCGAATTTTGGATATGTTGTTGCTTAGTGAGTTTAGTATTTGAGAAAAATAATTTGGAATCACGTTGATTGAATTTGATTTATGGAATTCACAAAGTTCAGAACTGCTGCCAGGATGCAGGGCAATTGGGGCAGTCTGGTTAGGTGAACTATTTGACCAAGATTTTGTGTTCAGTTTGATCTGAAATTTTAAAGGGATGATTTTAAGATACAAAAATAAATTCTGTAAAAATTTTAGAATTTTTAGTCAAGTAGATTATTTTATACAATTTTTCAAATTAAGGATAAAATGGAGTTTAAAAACCAGAATGTACTATTTATGGTTAGGGTTTTAATTCTTTGTTCTTCTTGCATTACTTTGGTTCTCCAAAGGTAGGTTGGTCCTTAAACCTAACCCTAAACACTTTAAACATACTTGAATCAATGAATGTTATAATCAATTGTTCTTTGCCCTAATTGCATTGTTGAGATTGAACAATGTTATGTTGTGCATTGTGAATGGTAATGTGTTTCATGAGTAATGTGGAATGAAATGTTGATATTTATGAATGATGCTATGTGAGATATAATGTGATCATGGATGAGATATATATATATACTTGAATAATGAGATGTTATATTGTGAAATGAAATGTGAAGCCATTGTTATTGGCTAAGATGATGTAATTGAAAGAAAGAAGGCATGTTTGCCTAAATGTGATGAGAATTGAGAATGGAAATGAATTGTTTGTTTAATATGTTATTCAGTTTCAGAGTTCTGGATTTGGGTGGCATGCCTAAGAAATGATGAAAGGTAACAGTCTTGCCGGGTTGAGGACCTCCTCATAGGTGTTGAGTTGATGGTCCAAGAGACTGGGTCTGTTACACTATGAGAATTGTGAATATGAGATATATGATTGTAACAGTCTTGCCGGGTTGAGGATCTCCTCAAATGTGTTGAGTTGATGGTCCAAGAGACTGGGTCTGTTACACTAGGAGAATTGTGACTATGAACCAAAGCAGTAACTCTGAACTCTGAATATCGTATTAAATACTTGTTGGGCCCATAGGTGTCAAGGTTATATGAATGTCCTAAATAATGTTATGAGTTAATGAAATAAGATGTTGGTTATTGAGTATGATTGAGTAATGTTGGATGTGGAAAGATGTTGAAATGTGGTATGCTCATATGACTATGATTTGTGAAATGCATAATTATGTGTTAACTTTATATTTATAATGTTGATCTTATCAATAGCATATGTGGCATTGTATTACATTAAAGCATACCGTTAGCATGTTTTATCTTACTAAGCCGTTGGCTTAGCGCGATAGTGTTTAATCGCGCAGGTAGTAGAGTGGATAGAGTTGAACCCGAGAGTTCATCAAGACCTAGTGAGAGTAGACCTTGAAGAATCCATTTTGGGAGCTTAAAGATTAGAGCAGACTTGCCAATCATGTATAAATTTTATGTGTTGTAAAACTTGAGTTTTGATGTATATGAATTTGTAAATATGTAAATATTTTATAACTTCCGCTGTGTAATATTTAAATATAGGGGTTGTCACAAAACCTTTATTTTATGTTGTACTAGAAGTGTAAATCCTTTTTGCAAGTTGTAGTTGAGGTTACAAGGGGGATTTATTGGGAGTGTACTGAGAATGATTTTGTTTGCATTGGTTTGTGTAAAATGTTTTTAAAAATAAGAAAAAAACCGGTTTTGTCGACACTTGGGACTCAATTTTTAGGCGAAACTATGGCAAAATTTTTTTTTGTAAAAATCGGAACTAAAATTTGTCTAAGTAAAATTGGTAGCAACATTAGGTTAGTGTGGCGCCTCTACTCAGCTTACATATGTAGGTCGGGAAGGGGTGTTACACAGACCCTTATTCTTCCATCTTTCTTTGGCACAGGTACTATGTTGGCTAGCCAATTTTGGTATTCTATCACTTCAAGGAACTTTACTTGTATTTGTTTAGTGACCTCTTCTTTAACCAATTCAGCCCACTTAGGTCTCAATTGCCTAAGGCTTTTTTTTTATAGGCTTCATGTGAGTGTAAGTAGGAATAAGATGTTCGACTATGTCTCGATCTATTCCAGGCATATCTTCATAAGACCAAGCAAATACTTCTTCATTTTTTTTGAATATTTTTGTAATATCCCGGAATAGACCCTAAGAGTTTTGGAGTTATTGTTGTTGTATTTGGAATTAATGTATACGTGTATATGTGAAATATAAGGATAATATATGTAAGACATATACATATACATCACATATACATGGGATATATATAATGGTGAAGGATAAGTGAGTTGTATATATATTTGTATAACTAAATAATAAAAATAATAATAAAGACAAAAAGAAAAGAGAAGAAGAAAATCAAAGAAAGAATATGTGGTGGAGATTTAAAGTATTATTATTATTATTACTATTGTTATTGTTATTGTTATTATTATTATTATTATTATTATTATTATTATATATATATATATATATATATGGATAAGGACAAAGGAAAGAAGTAGAAACTTCTTCTTCCTTCTACTCCTTCTTCGTCTTCTTCGTTCTTCTTGGCCGAGAGAGAGAGAGAGAGAGAGAGAGAGAGAGAGAGAGAAAGAGAGAAAGATGTGATTTTCTTACCAAATTTCTTAAGGAATTTAAGAGATTTGATGATAGAGATGAAGATTTGATAAAGGATTCAAGTAAGTAATTATTTCTTTAAATTGATTTTCATTGTTTGAGTTGGGTTTGGTATGGTTGATGTGTGATGATGATGATATTGAAAGATTTAAGTATATATATGTGTTGATTTGGTAATTGGATGATTATAATATGATTATTTGTGAAGATGATGATGAATTGTTGAATAAGGGTTGAGTTTAATGAAATTTGGGGATTTGATAAATTGGTATATGAATGATGTTTATAATGATGATTGGTGTGTGTTTTGAGTGTTGTTGATGTTTTGGTAAGTTTGCTATGGTTTTTGGGTGTGTTTGATGAAGATTGTTTGAAGTGAGTAATGATAAAAAGATGGGTATTGTTGGATGTTGTTGTGTGTTGACCGGAATCTGGGTTTTTAGTCGGACACGCCCAGAGACACGGCCAGTTTGTTAGGCGTGTCGTTGGTTCTATTTTCTGGAGTTGGTAGCACGAGCAGTGACACGCCCATGTTATTGAGCGTGTCATAAGTTCTGTGTGGCAGTAGAATTGACACGACCAGTAACACGCCCGTGTTATTGAACGTGTCATAGCTACTGTGAGTTTGGAGAATTGACACGGCCATGAGCACGCTCTTGTTGATTGGACGTGTTGATGTTTTTGAGATACAGAATGTATTTCACGCCCAGTGACACGCCCGTGGTTATGAGCGTGTCAATGTTTCTGTGTTGTGGAGTTAGGGCACGATCATGGACACGCCCGTGTTGATGAGCGTGTCATGTGTTGAGTTTGCCCTAATTGATTCTTATTTGTATTATCTCATGTGTATTTCTAAGTGAGTGTGTATGATTACTTTTGGATTAGGTTTTAAGAGATGGAATTGCCCCTAATCCAAGTATTGAAAGATCTATGGAAGAGAAGTTATATGGGAGTGAGTTCTTTAGAGGTAAGTACAAAACCCTATTGGATTGCATATAAGTATATTGTTAAAATAAATATTAATATTGTATATGCAATGAAAAGATAAGAGATATGATAATACATTAATACATATAAGATGTGAAGGCATTCAATATATATATGTTATGAAATGTGAAAGATGTGAGGATATGATTTGTATGATGTGTATTCCAATTTATATGGTAATGCAATTGATTGTGCATACTTGAGTAATGAATGATTATGTATATAAATATCAAAGATGAACTATGAAATGTGATAATGTGATATTGTGATGAACTATGAAATGTGATAATGTGATATTGTGATGAACTATGAAATGTGATAATGTGATATTGTGATGAACTATGAAATGTGATAATGTGATATTGTGGTGAACTATGAAATGTGATATTGTGATGGAATATGAAATGTAAATTGAGAGGTGATGATGTATAAAGCCATTGTGGTTGGCTATGATATTGAGAATGAGATAAATGAGGCATGTTTTGCCTAAATGATGCCATTGTGGTTGGCTATGATGATGTAAATGATGATGAGAATGAGAATGAAATTGATAATGAAATAATAAATGAATTGTGTGGCTAATGTGTTATTCATTTTCAGAGTTTTGTTGTTGGTGGCATGCCTAATAAGTGTAACAATCTCTTGAAGTTAGGTTGGATTGAATCCTTGAAGCCTAATTGAGATGTTACCACCCTTGAAGCTAGGTTGGGTTAGTTCTTGAAGCCAAGTTGGGTAGAAGCTTAGCATGCTTTGCTCCCCTTGAAGCTTGGTTGAACTTAATCCTTGAAGCCTAGTTGGGTATATGATATTGATAAATGTGATAACAAAACCAAAGCATTAACTCTGAACTTTGAATGACATATTAGTGTCTTTTGGGCCCGAGTCTGTCTTTGTTGTTAATGTGATGTATATACAAGTTGAAATAAATGAGTAATGGGATCTATGTTGCCTTTGTTGGAAATGTGAGTTGTGAATGATGAATTGTGGTTAGTAATATGATTATATAACATACATGAATTATTGAAAGGAGATATGGTTTGTGAAGTTATATGCAATATGCGATTATAAAGTATAAAATGATATATATGATATGTATGAGGTGAAATTGGTAAGTATCATAATATGAAGGTTCTATCAATTTATTGAATTATGTTTGATGGTTATGTTATATGTGTATATGTATATCCTCTATAAGGTTAATAGGATTATATGAAGAATGCATTGAAAAAGGGGAAAACAGAGTAAGAAAATGTTAAAACATGAGACTAAACATATGAGGTATGTTTCCTTTATATTGTATATTTTAATGGTTACTTGTACTACTAAGCTTTCGAGCTTAGCGCGGTTATCTTAATCGCGCAGGTATATAGGTGATGAAGCTGGAGATAAGCTACTATGTCATAACGAGGACAAGTATAGTTCGAGACCAACTAGATGGTGGTGCATGCATGTAATTATACTATATTTTCATAAGAATGTATTCATTTGTATAAATGAATCTTTGGAAGAAACAATGTAACTTATATTTATGTATTACCATGATAAGAATAACCATTTTGTAAATACTTTCATATGATTTAAATGTATTATGGTTTTTAAATATTAAAGTAAAGAGTTATAATGGTGATGAAAAGTGACATTCTTATACTCTATATACATATTGTATGTGTACCTGGTATATGTACAGTATTTATATGGGGTATCGGGGTGTTACAATTATTTTGGTATCAGAGCTTAGGTTTCTAGATTCTCGGCCTAAGTAAATTTACAAAGAAAAGTTTTAAAAAAAATGATGATAAATGAAAATGAAAAGAATGAAAATTTTGATACATGCACATGCATTAACACCTAGGTTGGTCTCGGATGTGGCATAATATGATTTGTAAAATATTTGTGTTACATGAGATGTTTAATATAGTTGATGATATATGTGTATACTATGTTGATGTGAGAAGAAACCATGATTGTTGGCAATGATGTTGGAAATGAATTATAATTGAGGCATAGTGCCTAATTATTTATGAGAAACGAATTACGAAATGTAATGTGAAATATGCATGTTGATGAGACATATGAAAAATGTTATGTCATGTGCAACATGGAATGTAATATTGATGTTTATGAGTAATATTATGTATGACATAATATGAATTGAAAAATAAAGAAATGGAAAGGAAAATAAAGTTGGAAATGAGTTGAAAATCAAATTAAGATAAGAGTATGTACTCTTTCTTCTATACTTTAAACCTCTTTATAAGAAAGTTTATGTTGAGTTTGCTAGACAGAGGAAATAATGTCGAATTGTGAATATTGAAAGTTATGTTATTTAAATGAAGAGAGTATGGTGGTATATTGAATGAGTTGATGGGTATAGACAAAGTTTGACCATTTATGATTTGAATATGTAAAGTTAAAGTTTTTAAAAGAAAAAGAGATGATATTGGTTAAATAAGGAAATATAATGGTGTTGTTGCATTGCTGTTTTAAATGCAAACATTGTGATTTTAATGTTAGAAATGTGATACGCTTGAGTGTTGTTAAAGCTCATATTAATGGTGGAAAGATGTGATAATTAGATTTTTGGAAATGAGCTTTAATATTTGTGAAAAGAATATACTTTGAGGTTGTTTTGTAATGTGTATATATAAGATGTTTTTTTTAAGTTGATATTAAGAACATAAGATGAGTGAATGGAAGTTTAAGTAAAGTAGTAAGTTGTGAAATTATAGTGTTAATGGAATTTGGGTAAAGACTATTTCAGTATTGATAATCTTAATGTAAGTTAAACCCATGAGCTTGTGGAATGAATATTACTGTATATGAGAGTACTATTAAATTGAATAATGTGATTGATAGTATGAGAATGATTATGCTTGCATTGACAAATCTGAGCAAAGCTAGGTCATGGGATAATATTGACAGTAAGAAATGGGATGGATCAATGTGGATTTAAGAAATTGAGATTTGTCATAATTAGACTTGGAGAGTATAAAGAGATTATTGAGCCCAATGTATATATGAGTGGATGTAATGTACATGTGTATAGATATGTGAGTAATATATATATACATATATATCTATGTGTTGAAGAATAAACTAATGGATGTATAGATGGTATACTAATGCATTTAAAAATATATGTGAGAGAGATGTCACCTTAGTAGCGTGACTAAGATTTTGTGAAGTAATATCATGGTGATAATGTATATGTGTTGGGTTGATAAACAACTTAAGTCATGTCAAAAAGGGATAAAAATGATGTTGTTCACGGAATAGTAAAATGTTAAATTGTGTTGAAAATATGTAAAAGAGGAATTAAATATCATTGTATGATTATGTGTATACATGTATAGAAAATGTGGAATGAGTTTTTGATATGAATGTAATTGTAAAATGTAAGAAATGTGGAAAGTAAATCACATTGTGAATGTGATTTATGGATGTGTTATATAATTGCATATTTGATGTATATTGGAAATGACATTGCATGTAGTAGTGGACCTAAGAGAGATTAGGCCTTGATTGTCGTAAAGAGTATGTGATGAAATGAAAATAAGAATAAACTTAAGAAATGTTGGATAGTGAAATGGTTATGGAAATAGGGATTAATTTGGGAAATGGTGGACAGTAATATTGTTATGATAATAACTGAATTTGGCTATCATAAATGTTATGAGCCAAAGTATTTGTGTGAGGAAATGTTCTGTGTATATAAATTTAATAAGAAATTATAAGGGAAAAAGAAAGTATAAAGAATGAAATTTATGTAAGATCTGTATAAGATTGAATGATGTGTGAAGGAGAGGTTAAGGATAATATTGTTGTATATGAGACATGCAAATGGTGATCAAATAATTAAGAGTAAATTGTGTTGAGATAGAGTTGACATATGTTAATTTTGGATGTAGTAAAGTTTGGAGAATGGAGATATAATATTTGTGATGCAACTTAGTAGTATAATTGGAAAGTTGGAAATAAAATAATAGAGGAACAGTATTGATTTATAAGTTTCAGATGTGATCATTAATCTCCTATGGTCATATAGTGTATTTATGGTATTTGGCCGATTAACTTTGTTATCCACGGAATTGAGACTAAGAAAGTATAACTGTAACACTACTTTGGTAAGATTGATAATTATGTTTCTAGAAACATGATTAACGGTTATGATTGATGAAGTGTATTTTATGGTTTTTGTGTTAGCAATTTGGTTATAATTCTGGAAAAGAAAAGACAGAAAGAGAATTGTGGAAATACTTTAAGTTATGAGTAATGTGAGAAAAAGGTAATTATTGTTAATATAGTAATGATATGATAAGTGAGAAGATGATAATGAAAGAAGATTGCAGAATGTGTTTGAGAGCTATATTGATTATGTTTATGGTATACGGTGAATAAGTGGATGGGTTTAAAATTTGAGTGAGTAAACTATGAATGATAAGCATGGTATGAGATAATTATGAAATTTGGTGGAATTGTATTGAGATAATGAAAGATAAACTATGTGTATATTGAAAGATAAATTAAAGTGGATGGTTATTCATGATAAATTTAGATAAGTGAACTATTGATTTGAATCAAACAAGATTATGATGTTAAGATATTGTGGAGAATAAATCAATTGATCTGGATTTTTGCTATAATTGTGAATTATTATTGAGATTTAATATGTATGGTTGTGCTAAAGGCATAAGAGATAAATAATGATGTATACAATGTAAAATTTTGATAGATGAACGGACATGAATTAATTGAATTATATCAATTTTAATGATGAGAAAAGGGAAGAAGTTGATTTCCTGTAAAGTAAGTTCAAAAGCATTGTATTAATATTGATATTAAGTGAGAAAATACTAGAGAAGGAATGAAGTGTATGAGAAATAAGAATATTATTATCAATGAAGGTTTGATAAATGTTTGTTTGTAAGGATGATTGTAATGATGGGATAATTAATATTAAGATATAAGTTTATGATCTTGAAAGTTAAAGTTAAGAGAATAGTTATAAAGAGATGAAGTGATAAAATATTTTGAATGTAATAATGGAATGTAACATAAGTATGTTAAAGGATGATTGAATTTTTGCATATAGATAAGGTATTTGAGAGTATAATGACTTATTTTGAATATTGGATGAGAATGTAATAAAGTATAAAGATTTTTTTCGTGACAAGTTGTGGAATTGAATAATATAATTGACTCTAAGGGGGAGAGTGCAAACTATGTGATTTGATGAAAATTTTAAATGGTGTATTGGTAAGAATGGAATGTTATTGTACTGAGTAATTTCGAGGACGAAATTTTTTTTAGGGGGAGAGAATTGTAATATCCCGGAATAGACCCTAAGAGTTTTGGAGTTATTGTTGTTGTATTTGGAATTAATGTATATGTGTATATGTGAAATATAAGGTTAATATATGTAAGACATATACATATACATCACATATACATGGGATATATATAATGGTGAAGGATAAGTGAGTTGTATATATATTTGTATAACTAAATAATAAAATAATAATAAAGACAAAAAGAAAAGAGAAGAAGAAAATCAAAGAAAGAATATGTGGTGGAGATTTAAAGTATTATTATTATTATTACTATTGTTATTGTTATTCTTATTATTATTATTATTATTATTATTATATATATATATATATGGATAAGGACAAAGGAAAGAAGTAGAAACTTCTTCTTCCTTCTACTCCTTCTTCGTCTTCTTCGTTCTTCTTGGCCGAGAGAGAGAGAGAGAGAGAGAGAGAGAGAGAGAGAGAGAGAAAGAGAGAAAGATGTGATTTTCTTACCAAATTTCTTAAGGAATTCAAGAGATTTGATGATAGAGATGAAGATTTGATAAAGGATTCAAGTAAGTAATTATTTCTTTAAATTGATTTTCATTGTTTGAGTTGGGTTTGGTATGGTTGATGTGTGATGATGATGATATTGAAAGATTTAAGTATATATATGTGTTGATTTGGTAATTGGATGATGATAATATGATTATTTGTGAAGATGATGATGAATTGTTGAATAAGGGTTGAGTTTAATGAAATTTGGGGATTTGATAAATTGGTCTATGAATGATGTTTATAATGATGATTGGTGTGTGTTTTGAGTGTTGTTGATGTTTTGGTAAGTTTGCTATGGTTTTTGGGTGTGTTTGATGAAGATTGTTTGAAGTGAGTAATGATAAAAAGATGGGTATTGTTGGATGTTGTTGTGTGTTGACCGGAATCTGGGTTTTTAGTCGGACACGCCCAGAGACACGGCCAGTTTGTTAGGCATGTCGTTGGTTCTGTTTTCTGGAGTTGGTAGCACGAGCAGTGACACGCCCATGTTATTGAGCGTGTCATAAGTTCTGTGTGGCAGTAGAATTGACACGACCAGTAACACGCCCGTGTTATTGAGCGTGTCATAGCTACTGTGAGTTTGGAGAATTGACACGGCCATGAGCACGCTCTTGTTGATTGGACGTGTTGATGTTTTTGAGATACAGAATGTATTTCACGCCCAGTGACACGCCCGTGGTTATGAGCGTGTCAATGTTTCTGTGTTGTGGAGTTAGGGCACGATCATGGACACGCCCGTGTTGATGAGCGTGTCATGTGTTGAGTTTGCCCTAATTGATTCTTATTTGTATTATCTCATGTGTATTTCTAAGTGAGTGTGTATGATTACTTTTGGATTAGGTTTTAAGAGATGGAATTGCCCCTAATCCAAGTATTGAAAGATCTATGGAAGAGAAGTTATATGGGTGTGAGTTCTTTAGAGGTAAGTACAAAACCCTATTGGATTGCATATAAGTATATTGTTAAAATAAATATTAATATTGTATATGCAATGAAAAGATAAGAGATATGATAATACATTAATACATATAAGATGTGAAGGCATTCAATATATATATGTTATGAAATGTGAAAGATGTGAGGATATGATTTGTATGATGTGTATTCCAATTTATATGGTAATGCAATTGATTGTGCATACTTGAGTAATGAATGATTATGTATATAAATATCAAAGATGAACTATGAAATGTGATAATGTGATATTGTGATGAACTATGAAATGTGATAATGTGATATTGTGGTGAACTATGAAATGTGATATTGTGATGGAATATGAAATGTAAATTGAGAGGTGATGATGTATAAAGCCATTGTGGTTGGCTATGATATTGAGAATGAGATAAATGAGGCATGTTTTGCCTAAATGATGCCATTGTGGTTGGCTATGATGATGTAAATGATGATGAGAATGAGAATGAAATTGATAATGAAATAATAAATGAATTGTGTGGCTAATGTGTTATTCATTTTCAGAGTTTTGTTGTTGGTGGCATGCCTAATAAGTGTAACAATCTCTTGAAGTTAGGTTGGATTGAATCCTTGAAGCCTAATTGAGATGTTACCACCCTTGAAGCTAGGTTGGGTTAGTTCTTGAAGCCAAGTTGGGTAGAAGCTTAGCATGCTTTGCTCCCCTTGAAGCTTGGTTGAACTTAATCCTTGAAGCCTAGTTGGGTATATGATATTGATAAATGTGATAACAAAACCAAAGCATTAACTCTGAACTTTGAATGACATATTAGTGTCTTTTGGGCCCGAGTCTGTCTTTGTTGTTAATGTGATGTATATACAAGTTGAAATAAATGAGTAATGGGATCTATGTTGCCTTTGTTGGAAATGTGAGTTGTGAATGATGAATTGTGGTTAGTAATATGATTATATAACATACATGAATTATTGAAAGGAGATATGGTTTGTGAAGTTATATGCAATATGCGATTATAAAGTATAAAATGATATATATGATATGTATGAGGTGAAATTGGTAAGTATCATAATATGAAGGTTCTATCAATTTATTGAATTATGTTTGATGGTTATGTTATATGTGTATATGTATATCCTCTATAAGGTTAATAGGATTATATGAAGAATGCATTGAAAAAGGGGAAAACAGAGTAAGAAAATGTTAAAACATGAGACTAAACATATGAGGTATGTTTCCTTTATATTGTATATTTTAATGGTTATTTGTACTACTAAGCTTTCGAGCTTAGCGCGGTTATCTTAATCGCGCAGGTATATAGGTGATGAAGCTGGAGATAAGCTACTATGTCATAACGAGGACAAGTATAGTTCGAGACCAACTAGATGGTGGTGCATGCATGTAATTATACTATATTTTCATAAGAATGTATTCATTTGTATAAATGAATCTTTGGAAGAAACAATGTAACTTATATTTATGTATTACCATGATAAGAATAACCATTTTGTAAATACTTTCATATGATTTAAATGTATTATGGTTTTTAAATATTAAAGTAAAGAGTTATAATGGTGATGAAAAGTGACATTCTTATACTCTATATACATATTGTATGTGTACCTGGTATATGTACAGTATTTATATGGGGTATCGGGGTGTTACAATTTTTTTAAATCTCTCTCTCATCAGGAGTAAGGTCGGATGCTATGCTAATGTTTTTAGGATTTTCGATTGTTCCCAAATTTAATGATTGTGTGTTAATAGAATTAATATTAAAGATGCTCATGTAACTGCTATTTGAATGTATGCAACCATCAGGAGAAACATCACACAAGTAAGCAAAATCAGACTTTATTGCATTCATTTTCGAAAAGAAAACATCATAATCCTAATACAAAGCAGACAAATTAAAATCAAAATCAAAATCATAGTTCTCAAAATCATGAGGCAGAATGTCTTCAAACTTCTCTTCAACCAGGGCAGCAATCTCCTCCGCAGTCTTCTCGGCTTTTAGAACAGCTTCATTCTTCTCTTCCGGATTGGATTCTTTGTTGGCTGACAGGGTGAGCTCTTTCTTCACTAGCTCGGCAACATCTGCAAAAATTTCAAAACCCAAGATCAACTTTCCCATGAACATGATTGGCTCGGGCTTTTCTTAGAGTGGTCCCATATCTGGAGCTTTGACAAAGATCTTTTCAAGTGGTGGGAAGTTCATTTTCTAACTCTTCTTGGGCTGGACATTGTTGTTTTCATCATATCCCAACCCCTTCTTGGAAGTTTGAGTTTTAAGATCTGTCAACTTTGTCAGACTGGCCTTACCCTTTCCAAGACCAACTCTGGGAAGGTAGTTCATGTTCTTCATCATATTCAAGACTTTGGAGTCCACTATTTCACCATTAGAAATTGCAGCTACTTGGACACCATTGAGAGGCCTCTCAATCATTAGAGCATTAACAATCTTATTATCTTCAACTTTGATGACCACTGTCTCATCTCCATTGGGGAACTTGATCTTTTGATGAAGGGTGGAAGGAACTCCACCAAGAGGATGAAACCATGGTCGTCCCAAGAGTAGTGCAAAGGTAACAGGTATGTCCAAAACAACAAATTCAACCATAGATTCAATTAGACAAACCTTGACAGCAGCTTTGAAAGTTCCTTCGGCATGTCTCTTAGTGTTGTCATAAGCCCGAATGGTCACCTCGGTCGGGCTTAGATCCCTTGTTGACATGGCTAGTTTTGGCAATAATTTAAGTGGACATGTAACACCCCTATACCCAATATACATACATCACATACATCCACATTTATAATATATGTATACTGGATACAAGAATGTCACAGGCTATTTAATACAAACATTCCTTATGAGAAAACTTAAAACAGTTAAGATATATTATAAAACATAATAGATAAAACATTTATTTATTAAGCAGCAAAAAATGTAGCGCTATATACATATATATACATCAAAAGCAATGTTTACAAAATATAAAGTTTATACATGTTTGGCAGTTCGTCTCTAATCTTGAAGTCCACAATCAACACTTCACAAGCCTAAACTCAACTCGGTCTAGCTGAACCCTCCGGTTCAACCTGATCTACCCTGTCACCTGCGCAATGAACCACAATCGCGCTAAGCCATAGGTTTAGTGGTACAAACAACAACAATAATATGCTTCAATGTAATGCCAATGTCATACTTTTAGGAATTAGAAACAATACACAAGGATATCATATTTCATAACATTACATTATATTATTCAACTATTTCATCATTCATGATTCACATTTAAATAAATACAAGCATGGGCCCAAAAGAAACTAATATGCCATTTAAATTCCAGAGTTAATGTTTTGGTCTAATAATCACATTTATCAAGCCCGTAGGTGAATCATTATCACAATGAGAAACATCTCATATGTAACATCCCAACTAGGCTTCAAGGACTAGGTCCAACCAAGTTTCAAGGGGAGCTAAGCATCAACCCAACCCAGCTTCAAGGGATTGTTACTTTTAGGCATGCCACCAATAACAAAACTCTGAAAATTGAATAACATATTAGGCATACAATTCTTTTATAATTTCATTATCAATCCCATTCTTATGTTCTCATAGTCATCTAGGCATCCATGCCCCAATTATTTCATTTGCATCATTATAGCCAACAACAATGGCTTCACATCTCATTATTAGGGTATACATAACCAATTGCATTGTACATACATTTTGAATGATCATTTTATCTTTCACATTATGAAAATCATACCATTAATCAATTATATCAACAATGTAATAGATTACTTAACACAATTACAACCAAATGTGTTAAGTCCTAAAGTCATGTAAATGTATGCAATCATGTAGGGTTTGTACTTACCTCAAGAGCACTCACACCAATCTAACCACTTCCTCTTCCAAGAATCCTTCAACACTTGGATTAGGGCAACTCAATCTCTTCAAAACCTAATCCAAAAGTGATTATACACACTTACTTAGAGATACACATAAGGAAATAAGGATAAGAGCCAACTAGGGCAAACTCTACACATGTCATGGTCAACAACACGGGCGTGTCCCTGATCGTGAGCTAAACTCACAACACAGAAATTTTGACATGCTCAGTGACATGGGCGTGTCATTGGCCGTGCCAATATTCCCCCAACACAGTGGCTATGACACGCTCAGTCACATGGGCATGTCACTGGATGTGTCAATCCACCAACATCACAGTAGCTATGACACGCTCAGTGACATGGGCGTGTCACTAGACGTGTCAATACTATTCCAACACTGAAGTTGTGACACGCTCAGTGACATGGGTGTGTCACTGGTCATGTCACACATCCAGAAAATTGAACCATTGACACACCCAAAGACTTGGCTGTGCTCATGGGCGTGTCAGGCCAAAAATCCTAATTCCGACACCAACAACACCACATCCAACAAATATCATACTTTACCCTTTTCCACTCCAAATAATCTTACCCAAAACCATCAATAAACCATACTAAGCTTGCATAAACACCAAAACAACTCAATAACATGCATCAAGCACAAATCACAACTCAACACATACACAATCCACAACACTTGCTTTCCTTCACCAAACTTAACCTTTTCTTTAATCCAACCCCAAAATTAAAGACAATTAGACAACAAAACCTCGAACACATCAAAATTAACCATACACATATCAACAACAACCATTCACCAAACTCAATTCACAAACTCAAAAGAAAACCAAAGAATCAAGTTGGAAACTTACCAAAAGTGATGAAAACCCTTCAAACTCCAACTTGTTCTCTTAAAACACCTTCAAATCTTGAGTTAGGAAGAACAAAATCTCTCATTCCCTCTTGTTAATTGTGGTGGCCGGCTAAGCACAAGAAAGAGGAAGAAGATGATACTAAAGTCAACCCATTCAACTCTTCTAACAACACAAATCTCTCTTTTAATATCCACCAAGCAATTATAATAATAAAATAATCATAAATATCATAATCCACTTAATAATTCAATTTAATTAAATCCAAATATAATTAAATATCTCATTTGATCAACTAATTATTTGACTTGTATATGTTGTATATATCTCTATATATATAACATATACACACTTCTCTTTCCTTTAAACCTTTATACACACTTTAAAATCATTTAATCCAATTTCAACAATAATTATTCCAAAAGTTTTAGTGTATAGTTTGGGATATTACAATTCTCCCCCTCTATAAATAAATTTCATCCACAAAATTACCTGATCTCAAATCTGAAATAGCTGGGGATACTGATCTCACATTAGTTGCTCACTCTCCGAAGTTGGCTCTTCCTTAGCATGATTCTTCCAAAGAACCTTCACAAGTGGCACTTTCTTATATCTCAACTCTTTCACTTCATGTGCCAAGATAGCCACAGGTTCTTCTTCATAATTCAGATTCGGACTCACCTTAATAGATTCAACTGATAGAATATGAGATGGGTCTGATATGTACCTCCATAGCATAGAAACATGGAAGACATTTTGAATTCTATCCAACTCAAGCGGCAAAGCGAGTCAATATGCAACTGGTCCAACTCTCTCCAGTACCTCATAAGGTCCAATGAAACGAGGACTCAGCTTTCTTTTACTGCCAAATCTCAAAATCTTCTTCCAAGGAGACACTTTCAAAAGTACTTTATCTCCAACACTAAATTCTGTGTCTCTCCTTTTCAAATGAGAGTAAGAATTCTGTCGGTCTGAGGCTGCTTTCAACCGATCCCATATTATCTTCACTTTTTCTTCCATTTCTTTAATCAAATCGGGACCAACCAACTTGCCTTCTCCAACTTCATCCCAACACAAAGGCATCCTGCATCTTCTACCATTCAATGCCTCATAAGGTGTTATTTTAATACTAGACTAATAACTGTTGTTATAAGCAAATTCCATTAATGGCAAAAATCTGTCCCAACTTCCAGAGAAATCAATGACACAGCTTCTCAACATATCCTCCAAAATTTGTATCACTCTCTCTGACTGCCCATCTGTCTGAGGATGGAAAGCAGTGCTAAAATGCAGTCGAGAACCCAAAGCACCATGCAAACTTTTCCAAAACCTTAAAGTGAAGATCTCGATCAAATAACAAAGAAATTGGGACTCCATACAACTTCACTATCTCACTGATATACAACCAACTTCTCACGAGAATAATCCATTCTAACTGGAAGAAAATGAGTTATCTTTGTCAATCGAACAACAATCACCCAGACAGCATCATGCTTCTTCTGAGTTAACGAAAAACCAGTCACAAAATCCATTGTTACTCACTCCCAATTCCATTCAGGCACTAATAAAGGTTGGAGCAACCCTGTTGGAACTTGATGCTCAGCCTTCACTCTCTGACAAGTGAGACATTTGGATACAAACTTTGCTATGTCCCTCTTTATACCTGACCACCAATAATGTTGCTTCAACTCATGATACATCTTAGTACTCCCAGGGTGCATAGCAAAAGCCAACAGATGTGCTTCTTCCAAAATAGTCTTTCTCAATCTTGCATCATCAGGAACACACAATCTATCTTTCTACCAAAGGCTGCCATCATCTCTCACAAGAAAACCTCGGCTCTCCTTGTTTTGGCAATCCAACACAACTTTCTGAATTTTCTCATCAGCCAACTGAGCCTCTTTAATCTGATCCAACAACACCGGTCTCAATTGCAAATAAGGTAACAAAGCACCATCATCACATGATTCAAAACTAACATGCAACGCTCTCAATTCAACAAGCAACGAGAGCGAATGAGTAGTCAATCCTGCTAAAGACTTTCGACTAAAAGCATCAGCAATAACATTCGCCTTATCAGGATGATAATCAATATTACAGTCATAGTCTTTAATCAACTCTAACCACCATCTCTTCCGAAGATTCAGCTTTCTCTGAACACTCAAGTATTTCAAACTCTTGTGATCTGTATAAATGAAACACTTCTCCCCATACAAGTAGTGTCGCCAAATCTTCAAAGCAAACACTATGGCTACCAATTCCAAATCATGCATCAGATAATTAAGCTCATGCGGCTTCAACTGCCGAGAAGAATAAGCTATGACTCTGCCCTCTTGTATCAAAACACAACCTAAACCATTATATGAAGCATCACTGTAAATCACATATGGTTTATCTTCCACAGGCAAGGTAAGAACAGGAGCTTGTGTAATATCCCAATGTATGCCCTAGAAGTTTTAATACAATTGTTGTTTGATTTGAATTTAATGTACATATGTTTTTGCAAAGGAGGTGATTGTGTTAATGGAATGTATATGTTGTATATATGTTAATATATATAACATATATGTTGGTCAAATGGAGAGTGAAGGGAAGAAGATATTTTAATTTGGGATGTGTGAAATTAATAAAAAGGGCAAGAGTTTTAAAGGATATGTGAACAAATAGAAAAGGCCATTTAAGTAATTTTCCTTTTTGGAATGCATGGTGGAGATTTAAAGAGATGATAATTTGATTTTTTTTCTTCATTTCTTCTTCTCTTTCCCATATGTTGGCCGGCCATTTCAAAGGAAGGGAGCAAGAGTGAGATTTGTTTAATTCAAATTCAATTTGAAGGAGGAATCAAAGGTTTAAGTTGGAGATTTGTGAAATTTCTTCAATTTAGGTAAGTACTCTGTTGTTTCTTTTTGTTATTTTGAAGTTGTGTATAAGATGAGTTATAGTTTGTTGATATTATGATTTGATGTGTTTGATATGTGTTTACAAGTGTTGAAATTGATTGTAAGTTAAAAGAAATTGAATTGGTGTTGGTTTTGTTTTGAAGTTGGTGAGTTAAGTGGAGGTTGGTGGTGAAAGATCAAGAGTGAAGTTGGTTTTAGGGTTTTGAAGTAGGTAAATGATTATATGTATGGTTAATGTGGATATTGTGTTAAACATGCAAAATAAGTGTTAATGACTTTGATTACATTCATTTGAATGAGTTTATGTTGTGCATAATGTGTTTAATTTCAATCAAAAGAGTGTTGGCTATGGTTAGGGTTTTTGTTCATAAGAGACACGGCCAAACCTAAGAAGAGACACGGCCAAAACTAAAGGATTTTTGAGAGACACAGCCAAGTCTATGGAAATTTGGCCGTGTTGGATGATTTTTGGAGAGGACACGGACGTGTCCCTTGCCCATGTTTGATTCTGTTGCTTTTGGTTGAGAGACACGGCCACAAGCTTGGCCGTGTCCCTTGAGTGTGTTGGTTACTGTGTTTGGTTTTTGTTCTTCTTGCATTGATGAGATTGAACATACATTTGATTATGCATATGATGCTATATGAACAATGTTATGTTATATGCATTGTGAATTTTGTGAGTGATAAGATGCTATATGAAATGATATGAGGCCATTGTGATTGGTTATGATAACTCAAATGTGATGTGAAGCCATTGTAATTGGTTATGATGATTCCATTGAAAGAACTTAAGGAATATTTGCCTAATTGAGGATGAGATTGGAGAATGAAATAATAAATGAATTGTGTGTCTAATGTGTTATTCATTTTCAGAGTTTTGTTATTGGTGGCATGCCTATTGGTAACATTCTCTTGAAGTTAGGTTGGATTTGATCCTTGAAGCCTAATTGAGATGTTACAACCCTTGAAGCTAGGTTGGGTTGGTTCTTGAAGCCAAGTTGGGTTGATGCTTAGCATGCTTTGTTCCCCTTGAAGCTTGGTTGAACCTAATCCTTGAAGCCTAGTTGGGTATATGATAATGATAAATGTGATAATAAAACCAAAGCATTAACTCTAAAAATTGAATGGCATATTAGAGTGTTTTGGGCCCATGCTTGTCTTTGTATATAATGTGATTCTTAAATTGTAAAATCAATGGAACTATGAAGATGTAATATGAATATTGTTATGACATTGAATGTAGTATGATGTGGTAATGTGATGTGCTTCTATGTGTATGGTTTATGAAATATAAAGGTATGATGTTAACTTTATGATTTAGATGTGTAACATTACTTTGCCTTAAGGTATAATGTTGGTATATTTTGTACTACTAAGCCAATGACTTAGCGCGATAGTGTTTAATCGCGCAGGTGACAGAGTTGAACCTGAGAGTTCTTCGAGACCGAGTGAGAGTAGACATTGAAGAGTTCATTTTGGGACTTAAAGATCAGAGAAGAGCTGCCAATCATGTATATATTCTATGTTTTGTAAACTTTGATTTATAACATATTTGTAATAACTTCCGCTGTGAATTAATAAATGTGTTCATATATGGTGTCTTTTGGATTTCTTTTAAATGATTGAGATTGTTTTCACTTATTTACAAAGGTATTTGTTGTGTCTTTTTAAACTGTGGCATTTTCTATATTCAGTATACGTATATTACGATCGTTTAAGCATGCTTGGTACGTATACGGGATATAGGGCTGTTACAATTGTTTTGGTATCAGAGCCTAGGTTTGAGATTCTCAACCTAGGTCAAGTGTAAGAAAAAGAGTGTTTTGATTTTAAAAAGTGAGTTTTTGAATAACATACATGTTTGGTATTGGCAGTCTCTGATCTTTAATAAGAGGTATTCAGCTGTGTTTGCAGATATAGGTTGTGATGGATTCTCACTCACGTCAGTCAGTCGAGGGTAGTGCTGAGAGTATATCTCTTGGTGAGATTAGAGAGGGAGCTACAGTGGATAGTGCTGGAGAGGTACCTGCTTCTGTGTCGGGGAGACCAGCTGGTGAGGAGGTTCCGCCAGGTTGGTTTAGGCATGTGATTGATTTGTTGAGGCAAGCACCTGTACAACAACTGTCGCCACCCCCACAGCCTTTGGTATCAGTGAGACAGTATGATAAACTAAGGATGTATGGAGCAGAGGATTTTCTAGGCACTACTGATCCAGCTGTAGCTGAGCAGTGGCTAGATAAAGTACAGAGAATATTTGTTCAGTTGCAAGCCACTTCAGAAGAAAAGTTTGATTATGCAAGATCATTGTTGCAAAAGGACGCATATGACTGGTGGAAGACAGTGCCCCATGCTATGGATGATCCACCAACATTGTCCTATGCTGATTTTCTAAGAGAGTTTGAATTGAAGTATACTCCAAGGGAGTATAAAGATGTGAAGAAAATAGAGTTTCTTAGTTTGAAGCAAGATCACCGGACTGTGACAGAATATGAGCTAGATTTTATTCGGTTGAGCCAGTATGCTGGGGGTATTATATCTAATGAGATAGATAGATGCAGGAGATTTGAGGAGGGATTGAGGCCCTCTATTATGTGTCTGGTAGCTAGATCTAGATATCATAATTTTTCACAGCTTGTGGTAGCAGCTCGGAGTGTGTAGAGAGCTCAGATTATTGCAGCTGCTTCAAAGGAAGAGATCAGGGTTAGAATGCCCCAGTTTGAGGCAGGGTCTTCGTCTGTGAAAAGAGGTAAAGGAAGTTTTATTCCTCGGGTTAGTAGGAGTCAAAGGCCAGTTGGTAGGTCAGTACAGTTTCAGAGGCAGAGATCTAGACCTACAGTTTCAGTGGTGAGTGCTCCGACCCCAGTGATGCAGAGATCCACCTTACCCATATGCATTCATTGTGGTAGGCCACATGGTGGTACTTGTTGGAAGACGGGTGTAGCAGGGGTATGTTTCAGATGTGGATCTCCCGATCATTTTGTGAGAGATTGTCCTGAGAGACAGGAGCAGATGTCGGTGGATACTGCAGCTTCTCGACCTAGTGTGAGAGGAGGTCTGGGAGGCAGAGGTTTCGGCAGAGGAGGCAGATCTGGGTTCAGCTCTAGAGGAGGTTCTACATCCAGGGAGAGTAGACCAGAGGAGGCTGGATCTTCTCAGAGGATTTATGTGATGCAGAAGCAACCAGATGCTTCGGCAGTCATAGCTGGTACTTTTTCTTTATTTGGTATTTTAGTACTTGCTTTGATTGATCCCAGATCCACACATTCATATATTAGTGCATCTGTTTTGCCTGTGTCTGATGTGCATGTTGAATCCCTAGGATTTGATGTATTAGTGACAAATTCGTTAGGGCATAGTGTGATTGTTAGCAAAGTGCACCGAGATAGTGCAGTAGTGGTTCAAGGTGAGGAGTTCCTTGGAGATTTGATTGAGATGCCTTTTAAAGAATATGATGTGATCCTAGGCATGGACTGGTTATCTAGACATGGAGCTGTGGTTGACTGCCAAAAGAAAGTTGTTACCCTGAGAACCAGTGATGATAGAGAGGTGATAGTATCTAGTGAGCAGGGACAGTTAGCATCTTTGTTTGTTTCAGCTGTTGCAGCTAGAAGATTGATTAGAAAAGGGTGTGATGCTTACCTTGCTTATGTTGTGGATACTAGAGTAAAGGATTCTCAACTTGATAGTATACCCACCGTTGCAGAGTTTCCATATGTGTTTCCAAATGAGTTGCCAGGGTTGCCTCCTGAGAGAGAGGTGGAGTTTGGTATTGAATTATTGCCTGGTACCACTCCTATCTCTATTACTCCTTATAGAATGGCACCTGCTGAACTGAGAGAACAGAAGGTGCAATTGCAGGAGTTGCTGGATAAAGGGTTTGTTCGCCCTAGTGTTTCACCGTGGGGAGCTCATGTATTGTTTGTGAAGAAGAAGGATGGTACTATGAGATTGTGTATCGATTATAGGCAATTGAACAAGGTGACTATTAAAAATAAATATCCTTTGCCTAGAATTGATGACCTCTTCGATCAATTGAAGGGTGCAGCTGTGTTTTCTAAAATTGATTTGAGATCAGGGTACCATCAATTGAGGGTTAGAGCTGAAGATGTTCCTAAGACTGCTTTTCGGACCAGGTATGGGCATTATGAGTTTCTAGTTATGCCTTTTGGTTTGACAAATGCACCTGCAGCTTTTATGGACTTGATGAATAGGGTGTTTAGGCCCTATTTGGATCAGTTTGTAGTGGTCTTTATAGATGATATTTTGGTGTATTCGCGTAATGAGGAGGAGCATGACATGCATCTGCGGATTGTGTTGCAGATTTTGAGAGAGAAACAATTGTTTGCTAAACTGTCGAAGTGTGAGTTTTGGCTTGGCCAAGTAACTTTTCTTGGTCATATAGTTTCAGCAGAAGGCATTAGAGTTGATCCGAGCAAAGTTGAAGCTATTTTGAATTGGAGTCCACCAAAGTCTGTGACTAAAGTTAGAAGTTTTCTGGGTTTGGCAGGCTATTACCGACGGTTTGTGAAAGGATTTTCTTTGATAGCTACTCCACTTACCAGATTGCTTCGAAAGGGAGTTAGATTTGTGTGGAGAGATCAGTGTCAGGCTAGTTTCGAATAGTTGAGAGAAATGTTGACTCAAGCGCCTGTTCTTACTTTACCTGTGGAAGATAAACCATATGTGATTTACAGTGATGCTTCACATAGTGGTTTGGGTTGTGTTATGATGCAAGAAGGTAAAGTGATAGCTTATGCTTCTCGACAGTTGAAACCGCATGAACTCAATTATCCGACTCATGATTTAGAGTTGGCAGCCATTGTGTTTGCATTGAAGATTTGGCGACATTATCTATATGGGGAAAAGTGTTTTATTTATACTGATCATAAGAGTTTGAAATATTTGGGTGTCCAAAGAGAGCTCAATCTTCGACAGAGGAGATGGTTGGAATTGATTAAAGACTACGACTGTTTGATTGATTATCATCCTGGTAAGGCAAATGTTGTTGCTGATGCCTTGCGTCGGAAGTCTTTAGCAGGTTTGACTGTTTATTCACTCTCGTTGCTTGTTGAGTTGAGAGTGTTACATGCTAGTTTTGTATCTTGTGATGATGGTGCATTGTTGGCACAGTTGCAGTTGAAACCAGTGTTGTTGGATCAGATTAGAGAAGCTCAAGTGGCTGATGAGAGGATTCAAAAGATTGTTTCAGATTGCCAGAATGGAAAGAGTCGAGATTTTATTGTGAGAAATGATGGGAGTCTTTGGTTTAAGAACAGATTGTGTGTACCTGATGATGCTAATTTGAGAAAGATTATTTTACAAGAAGCACATCAGTCAGTGTTTGCTATGCATCCGGGCAATACAAAGATGTATCATGATTTGAAACAGTTTTACTGGTGGTCTGGTTTGAAGAGAGACATTGCAGATTTTGTGTCTAAATGTCTCACATGTCAGAGGGTAAAAGTTGAGCATCAAGTTCCAACAGGGTTACTTCAACCGTTATCAGTGCCTGAGTGGAAATGGGATAGAGTAACCATGGATTTTGTATCTGGTCTACCATTGACACAAAGGAAGCATGATGCCATTTGGGTCATTGTTGACAGGTTGACTAAGACAGCTCATTTTCTTCCGGTTTGGATGGATTACTCTTTGGAGAGGTTAGCTGAGCTGTATATTCATGAGATTGTGAAGTTGCATGGTGTCCCAATTTCTATAGTGTCTGATCGCGATCCCCGGTTTACTTCCAGGTTTTGGAAGAGTTTACATAGTGCTTTGGGTTCTCGATTACACTTCAGCACTGCTTTTCATCCACAGACAGATGGGCAGTCAGAGAGAGTGATACAGATTATCGAGGACATGTTGAGAAGCTGTGTCATTGATTTCTCTGGAGGTTGGGATAGATTCTTACCACTTGTTGAATTTGCTTACAATAACAGTCATCAATCCAGCATTGGTATGGCCCCATTTGAGGCATAGTATGGTAGACGGTGTAGGACACCTCTATGTTGGAATGAACTTGGTGAAGGTAAGTTAATTGGTCCTGATTTGGTTAAAGAAACTGAAGAGAAAGTGAAAATGATTCGAGATAGGTTGAAAACAGCTTCAGACCGACAGAAATCTTATTCAGATTTGAAGAGGAGAGACAATGAGTATAATGTGGGAGATAAGGTATTTTTGAAGGTGTCTCCTTGGAAAAAGATCTTGAGGTTTGGTCGGAAAGGGAAATTGAGTCCTCATTTCATTGGACCGTATGAAGTTTTGGAAAGAGTTGGGCCAGTTGCTTATCGGCTTGCTTTACCACCTGAGTTAGATAGGATCCATAATGTATTCCATGTTTCTATGTTGAGGAGATACAGGTCGGATCCATCACATGTGTTGCCAATTGAATCTATCGAAGTGAGTTCAGATTTAACATATGAAGAGGAACCAGTTGCTATCTTGGCATGTGATATAAAAGAGTTGAGAAATAAGAAAGTGCCATTGGTGAAGGTTCTATGGAAGGATCATGGAAGAGAAGAGGCAACTTGTGAGAGTGAGCAATCAATGCGAGATCAATATCCTCAACTATTTCAGACTTGATATCAGGTAATTTCGAGGACGAAATTTCTTTTTAGAGGGGGAGAATTGTAATATCCCAATGTATGCCCTAGAAGTTTTAATACAATTGTTGTTTGATTTGAATTTAATGTACATATGTTTTTGCAAAGGAGGTGATTGTGTTAATGGAATGTATATGTTGTACATATGTTATATATATAACATATATGTTGGTCAAATGGAGAGTCAAGGGAAGAAGATATTTTAATTTGGGATGTGTGAAATTACTAAAAAGGGCAAGAAATTTAAAGGATATGTGAACAAATAGAAAAGGGCATTTAAGTAATTTTCCTTTTTCGAATGCATGGTGGAGATTTAAGGAGATGATAATTTGATTTTTTTCTTCATTTCTTCTTCTCTTTCCCATATGTTGGCCGGCCATTTCAAAGGAAGGGAGCAAGAGTGAGATTTGTTTAATTCAAATTCAATTTGAAGGAGGAATCAAAGGTTTAAGTTGGAGATTTGTGAAATTTCTTCAATTTAGGTAAGTACTCTGTTGTTTCTTTTTGTTATTTTGAAGTTGTGTATAAGATGAGTTATAGTTTGTTGATATTATGATTTGATGTGTTTGAGATGTGTTTACAAGTGTTGAAATTGATTGTAAGTTAAAAGAAATTGAATTGGCGTTGGTTTTGTTTTGAAGATGGTGAGTTAAGTGGAGGTTGGTGGTGAAAGATCAAGAGTGAAGTTGGTTTTAGGGTTTTGAAGTAGGTAAATGATTATATGTATGGTTAATGTGGATATTGTGTTAAACATGCAAAATAAGAGTTAATGACTTTGATTACATTCATTTGAATGAGTTTATGTTGTGCATAATGTGTTTAATTTCAATCAAAAGAGTGTTGGCTATGGTTAGGTTTTTTGTTCATAAGAGACACGGCCAAACCTAAGAAGAGACACGACCAAAACTGAAGGATTTTTGAGAGACACGGCCAAGTCTATGGAAATTTGACCGTGTTGGATGATTTTTGGAGAGGACACGGCCGTCTCCCTTGCCCATGTTTGATTCTGTTGCTTTTTGTTGAGAGACACGGCCACAAGCTTGGCCGTGTCCCTTGAGTGTGTTGGTTACTGTGTTTGGTTTTTGTTCTTCTTGCATTGATGAGATTTAACATACATCTGATTATGCATATGATGCTATATGAACAATGTTATGTTATATGCATTGTGAATTTTGTGAATGATAAGATGCTATATGAAATGATATGAGGCCATTGTGATTGGTTATGATAACTCAAATGTGATGTGAAGCCATTGTAATTGGCTATGATGATTCCATTGAAAGAACTTAAGGCATATTTGCCTAATTGATGATGAGATTGGAGAATGAAATAATAAATGAATTGTGTGTCTAATGTGTTATTCATTTTCAGAGTTTTGTTATTGTTGGCATGCCTATTGGTAACATTCTTTTGAAGTTAGGTTGGATTTGATCCTTGAAGCCTAATTGAGATGTTATAACCCTTGAAGCTAGGTTGGGTTGGTTCTTGAAGCCAAGTTGGGTTGATACTTAGCATGCTTTGTTCCCTTTGAAGCTTGGTTGAACCTAATCCTTGAAGCCTAGTTGGGTATATGATAATGATAAATGTGATAATAAAACCAAAGCATTAACTCTGAAAATTGAATGGCATACCCATGCTTGTCTTTGTATATAATGTGATTCTTAAATGGTAAAATCAATGGAACTATGAAGATGTAATATGAATATTGTTATGACATTGAATGTAGTATGATGTGGTAATGTGATGTGCTTCTATGTGTATGGTTTATGAAATATAAAGGTATGATGTTAACTTTATGATTTAGATGTGTAACATTACTTTGCCTTAAGGTATAATGTTGGTATATTTTGTACTACTAAGCCGATGGCTTAGCGCGATAGTGTTTAATCGCGCAGGTGACAGAGTTGAACCTGAGAGTTCTTCGAGACCGAGTGAGAGTAGACATTGAAGAGTTCATTTTGGGACTTAAAGATCAGAGAAGAGCTGCCAATCATGTATATATTCTATGTTTTGTAAACTTTGATTTATAACATATTTGTAATAACTTCCGCTGTGAATTAATAAATGTGTTTATATATGGTGTCTTTTGGATTTCTTTTAAATGATTGAGATTGTTTTCACTTATTTACAAAGGTATTTGTTGTGTCTTTTTAAACTGTGGCATTTTCTATATTCAGTATAAGTATATTACGATCGTTTAAGCATGCTTGGTACGTATACGGGATATAGGGGTGTTACAGCTTGAGTCAACACCTCCTTCAACTGCTTAAAGCTTGCTTGACACTGATCTGTCCACGCTAATCTAACTCCCTTCCAAAGTAATCTGGTGAGTGGAGTAGCTATCAAAGAAAAACCCTTCACAAAAGGTCGATAATAGACTGCCAAACCTAGAAAACTTCTAACTTCAGTCACTGACTTCGGTGGACTCCAATTCAAAATGGCATCAACTTTACTCGGATCAACTCTTATACCATCTGCTGACACCACATGATCGAGAAAAAGTCACTTGATCAAGCAAAAACTTGCACTTAGACAGCTTAGCATACAATTGCTTCTCTCTCAAATGTCTGCAATACAATTCGCAAGTGCTTGTCATGATCCTCCTTATTATGTGAATAAACCAAAATATCATCAATAAAGACCACCACAAACTGATCTAGATAGGGTCTAAACACCCTATTCATCAAATTCATAAAAGCTGCTGGTGCATTCATCAAACCAAAAGGCATCACCAAAAACTCATAATGCCCATACCTTGTGCTGAAAGCTGTCTTAGATACATCTTCGGCTCTGACTCTCAAATGATGGTACCCTAATCTCAGATCAATCTTGGAAAACACTACTGCTCCCTTCAACTGATCGAAGAGATCATCTATCCTAGGCAAAGGATACTTATTCTTGATAGTCACCTTATTCAATTGCCTATAATCGATGCGTAATCTTAAAGTACCAGCCTTTTTCCTCACAAACAAAATAGGTGCTCCCCACAGAGACACACTAGGGTGAACAAACCCTTTATCCAACAACTCTTGCAACTGCACCTTCAACTCTTTCAAATCAGCAGGTGCCATTCGATAGGGAGTAATAGAGATGGGAGTAGTACCAGGCAACAAATTGATACCAAACTCAACCTCTCTCTTAGGGGGTAATCCTGGCAACTCCTCGGGAAAAACATCTGGGAATTCAGCAACTGTGGGTATACTATCAAGTTGGGAACCCACTACTCTGGTATCCACAACATGAGCAAGATAAGCATCACACCCTTTTCGAATCAACTTCCTAGTTGCAACAGCTGAAACAAACAAGGATGCAATATGTCTCAGCTCACTAGATACCATCACACTTCTACCATCACTGGTTTTTAGGGTAACACTCTTTTTCTGACAGTCTACCACAGCCCCATGCTTAGACAACCAATCTATACCCAAAATCAGATCATACTCCTTAAAAGGCATTTCAATCAAATCACCCAAGAACTCCTCATATTGCACCACAACTGAACTACTCGATGCACCTTGCTAAATATCACACTATGCCCTAAAGGATTCGTCACCAAGACATCAAATCTTAAGTACTCTGAATGCAATTCAGACACAGGCAAGATAGATACACTTATGTATGAATGAGTAGATCCAGGATCAATAAGAGCAAGAACTGAAATGTCAAATAAAGAAAATATGTAACACCCTTATACCCTATATACGTACAATACATATTTTCAGTATATGTAAAATACGCATATACGGCGCAAGAATGTCATAGACCGGTTTAATAAAAAATTTTCACATTTCCAATTTAAAATTTTAAATTCTAAATATATAAAAATTAAATAGAATATAAATATTCTTTACTTGTTATAAGAACCCAAAATAAATAATATATATAAAAATCTCTGGGAAAAATTCGCCACAGTTTTGTCTGTAATTTGGATATACCCAAAATTTATCAAAACACAACCAGCAAAAAAGAAAACACTCCCAAATAATTTCCAATCACCATCTCAACAATACTTCTCAATTTCATCAAGTTTCTCAAACATTTATACATATAGATATATATATAATTTAAAACACACTTACTCTCCCATTTCAAATACATTGACCCAAACATTCTTTATAATATACAATATGTAAAATTCAAAACATAATATATTATGTATAAAACTCAAAATGTATAATAACATAAAAATATATACATGCTGCTGGCAGTGTTTCTGATCTCGATAGCAACTCAACAAGCTCAACTACAAGTCTAGACCTGACCTGGCCTAGAAGAACTCTCTGGCTCAACTGGGTCTACCCTGTCACCTGCGTGATGGAAACAATCGCGCTAAGCCGAAGCCTAGTGGTACAAACTTTGTTAATAACAATATAACTCAATGCAATACCAAATGCATAATGCATATAGATGTCACATCAATCCACTTTCTTATATTTTTCAAATATTTCATAAGCACAACTCATAACATTATATTACTCAATTGTATCATAATTCATAATTCACATTAAAATAAAAACAAGTATGGGCCCAAAAAGGATCTAATATGCTATTCAAATTTCAGAGTTACTGCTTTGGTCCATAATGACACCATGTGTCTAGCCTCGTAGGTAATATATCCACGGATAATGTAACAGCCCTAGTCTCTTGGACCTCAACCCGGCTAGACCCTTAGGACCCAGTATCTTGGTCCTCAACCTGGCTAGACTGCTACAATTTTTGAGGCTTACGACCCAGTCTTTTCACCTCAAAAACATCATATTTATCAGCTGGCCTGGCTTACGGCCCAGTCTTTTCACCATTCCAGCGTATAGCCCGTAGGCAATCATAGGCATGCCGCCAAACCCAGAACTGTGAAAATTGAATAAGATACTAGGCACACAATTTATTCATATTTCTCATTATTAATCTCTTTCTCATTTTTACATATTCAATCTAGGCACATTACCTTATTTTCACATTTCTTTTTCTCACTTTTCTCATTTTTATCAATGTCAATTCATTTCATTGTTACACATATCTCATTTTTTTCATTCACAACACATTACCCAATTACTTTGGGTATTTTCACATAATATGCATATTTCACATGTTACACAAATTAGCCATTATCAATGGCTTTTCACAATGCATTTAACACATATATGACATTATAAATGTCATAGCATATTATTCATACATAATCAATGAACCAAGTAGCTTAACACATTTTTCAACCAAAATGTGTTAAGTCCAAATGTTATGCAAATATAAACATTATATTCAAAGTTTGTACATGCCTCCACTAGCAACCTAAAGCACGCTAAAAACAACCTTCAATCCAATCTTTCCAACTTGCCCTTCACCACTTGGATGAAGCAAATCAACCTCCCTCAATGCCTAAACCAAATGTGATAACAAATAATCATTTAGTATCACATTTAATGGCATTTTCAACATTAAACCATAATTACACATCACTCCTACAAATTTCCAAAAATTTAGCCTTTCCTTACTTCAACATTAGAATTCCATTCTACTACAATTAAATTAGTGTTTTAAGTTTATTTATATTATTAAAAACATATTTTAGTACATTTAAATCATTTACATTATAAAAATACACTCTTATATACAAAATCTCAAAAATGGCATAACCTTCCCCCATTGAAGGTTTTCCATTCCAACACATTCCATTACTCATTCCAAGCTTATATTCATCACTTTTAACACTAAACAACATGCTTAAACAAATAAAATCACACAATTCAACCACTTTGGAAAATCACTTTTCCAAAACCCTAAATCTCCACTTCCATTCTCAAACTCCAACCCAACACCACCAAATCCAATATTTGACTTTAAAATACTTGTTTATGAATCAAAACAACTCATTTGGAATCAATTTGCACAATTAAAATTCATGTTTTCAAAACCCCCAAAAATCCATAACCCTAAATTCTCTCTCTTCACCATTTTTTAACCAAACTCCATCATCTCTTTAATCTAACCTTAGAATCATTGTTAACTACCCAAAATAACATCATACACACCAATTCCAACAATTATAACATACTACATAAAAATCCAAATTCTCACATAATCTAAATTTCCAAGGAATTCAAAGAAAATAGATGGAAACTTACTAATTTTGGTGGAAATCACCAAAAATCCACTTGAAACTTGTTAATTCCTTCAATTTATGGAGTATGGAAGAAGCAAAATCCTTGGTCTTCAAACATCCATGGAAGCCACGTTCTTGAGAAGAAGAAGAAGAAGAAGAAGAAGAAGATTTTTAATATTCTTTCCTTTTCATCTTTTTTTTAACCACATATATATATATATTAAAAAAAATTAATATTTAATTATTTAATTATTTTTTAATAAATTAAAAGTCCTAATTTCCCTCTTCCATTCAAAAATAATTTTTTTGAATTATTTTATTAATTTTGAATTTATAAGATTTAATTACCAAAATACCATTTTCTTTTAAAAAGTGTTGACTTTTATATATGTTATGTATATTTTGCATATATATCATATATATTCCTCTTTTTCATTTAAAATCCCTTCTTTTTTCATTTAAAACTATTAATTTAATTTATCCTTTTAAATTATAATTTATTTTATCAAATTTTCCAAAAATTATAAATTTTCAAAAATTTTTGGATGTTACAATTCTCTCCCCCTAAAACAAATTTCGTCCTCGAAATTACCTGTCCTCAAGTTTGGAACAATTGGGGAAACTGACTCTGCATCGCCTGCTCACTTTCCCATGTCGCCTCCTCAGTGGCATGATTCCTCCAAAGGACTTTCACAAGTGGCACCCTCTTATTCCTCAATTATTTAACCTCTCGTGCCAAATCGCCACTGGTTCTTCCTCGTAAGTTAGATCTGGACTCACCTCAATAGATTCCACTGAAAAGATATGAGATGGGTCAGACCTATATCTCCGAAGCATCGAGACATGGAAAACATTATGTATTTAATCCAACTCAGGCTGCAAAGCTAGTCTATAAGCCACTGGACCAACTCTCTCCAACACCTCATATGGTCCTATGAAACGAGGACTCAACTTCCCTTTGCGGCCAAATCTCAAAATCTTCTTCCATGGAGACACCTTCAGAAACACTTTATCTCCCACACTAAACTCTATGTCTCTTCTCTTTAAATCTGAATAAGATTTCTGTCAGTTTGAAGCTGCTTTCAAAAGACCCCGAATCACCTTCACTTTCTCCTCTATTTCCTTAATCAAATTGGGATCAACCAATTTACCTTCTCTAACTTCATCCCAACACAAAGGTGTCCTGCATCTCCTGCCATATAAAGCCTCATAAGGAGTCATACCAATACTCGACTAATGAATGTTGTTACAAGTAAACTCAATTAATGGTAAAAATCTATCCCAATTCCCAGTAAAATCAATGATACAGCTCCTCAAAATATCCTATAGAATCTATATCACTCTCTCTGACTGTCCATCTGTCTAAGGATGGAAAGCAGCACTAAAATGCAATCGAGAACCCAGAGCATTATGCAAACTCTTCCAAAACCTCAAAGTAAACCGAGGATCTCGATCCGACACCAAAGAAACTGGGACTCCATGCAACTTGACTATCTCGTTGATATACAGCTCAGCCAACCTCTCTAGAGAAAAATCCATCCGAACTGGAAGAAAATGAGTTGTCTTCATCATCCGATCAACTATCACCCAGATTGCATCATGCTTCTTCTGGGTCAAAGGTAGTCCAGTCACAAAATCCATTGTCACTCGCTCCCATTTCCACTCTGGCACAGATAAAGGTTGGAGAAACCCTGATGGAACTTGGTGCTCAGCCTTCACTTTCTGGCAAGTGAGACATCTGGATACAAACTCTGCTATGTCTCTCTTCATACCTGACCACCAATAATGTCACTTCAAGTCTCGATACATCTTGGTACTCCCAGGGTGCATAGCAAAAAGTGACTTATGTGCTTCCTCTAATATCATTCTTTTCAATTCTGCATCATCAGGAATACACAATCTATCTCTATACCATAGACTGCCATCATCCCTCACATAAAAGTCCTGACTCTCCCCCTTCTGACAAACCAACACAATTTTCTAAATTCTCTCATCTGCCAACTAAACATTCCTAATATGATCCAACAAGACTGGCCTCAACTATAACTGAGCCATCAAAGCACCATCATCAAAAGATTCAAATATAGCATGCAATGCTCTCAACTCAACAAGCAACGAGAACGAATAAGCAATCAAACCTGCCAAAGACTTCCGAATCAAGGCATCAGCAACAACATTTGCCTTACCAGGATGATAATCAATCAAACAGTCGTAATCTTTAATCAACTCTAACCACTGCCTCTGCCTAATTTCAACTGTCGAGAGGCATAAGCAATGACTCTGCCCTCCTGCATCAAAACACAACCTAAACCATTGTGTGAAGCATCACTATATATCACATATGGTTTACCTTCCACAGGCAGGGTAAGGACAGGAGCTTGAGTCAACATCTCCCTCAGCTGCTCAAAATTCGCTTGACACTGATCTGTCCACACAAATTTAACTCCTTTCTAAAGTAATTTGGTAACTGGTGTAGCTATTATAGAAAAACCCTTTACAAATCGATGATAATAGCCTGCCAATCCCAGAAAATTTCTAACCTCTGTCACAGTCTTTTGTGGAATCCAATTCAAGATAGCCTCAATTTTACTCGGATTAACTCTAATACCCTCTGCTGAAACCACATGACCATGAAAAGCTACCTGATATAGCCAGAACTCACACTTAGATAGTTTAACATACAATTGTTTCTCTCTCAGAGTCTGCAATACGATCTGCAAATGCCTATTATGATCCTCCTCATTACGCGAATACACCAAGATGTCATCAATGAAGACCACCATAAACTGATCTAATATGGTCTGAATACCCTGTTCATCAAATCCATAAAAGCTGCTGGTGCATTCGTCAATCTAAAGGGCATCACCAGAAACTCATAATGCCCATACCTCGTATGAAAAGCTATCTTGGGTACATCCACATCTCTGACTCTCAACTGATGGTACCCTGATCTCATATCAATCTTAGAGAATATTGCTGCTCCCTTCAACTGATCAAAGAGATCATCTATCCAAGGCAAAGGATACTTGTTCTTGATGGTCACCTTATTCACTTTCCTATAATCAATACACAATCTCATGGTGCCATCCTTCTTCTTCACAAACAACACAGGCTCCCCACGGGGACACACTAGGGCAGATGAACCCTTTATCCAATAACTCCTGCAACTGCACCTTCAACTCTCTTAACTTAGCAGTTGCCATTCGATAAGGGGTAATAGAGATAGGAGTGGTAGTAGGCAACAAATCGATACCAAACTCCACTTCTCTCTCAGGAGGTACCCCTAGCAACTCATCAGAGAAAACATCTGGAAACTCGGCAACTGTGGGTATACTTTCAAGCAGGGATCCCACTACTCTAGTATCTACAACATGAGCAAGATAAGCCTCACGTCCCTTCCAAATCATCCTCCTAGCTGAAACAGCTAAAACAAACATAGATGAAAGATACCTCTGCTTACTAGATACTATAACATCCCTACCATCCCGTGTTCTCAAAGTAACACATTTCTTCTGATAGTCTACCACAACCCCATGCTTGGATAACTAATCCATGCCCAAAATCAGATCATATTCCCTTAAAGGCATCTCAATCAGGTTACCGAGAAACTCCTCATCTTGAACAACAAATGGACTATCTTGGTGCACCTTGCTCACCACAACACTATGCCCTAAAGGATTTGTCACCAAAACATCAAATCCTAGGGGCTCAGAATGCAATTCAGACACAGGCAAGATGGATGTACTTATGTATGAATGCGTAGATCCAGGATCTAATAGAGCAAGGACTGAAATACCGAATAAAGAAAATGTACCCGCAATGACGGCTGAAGCATCCGGCTACCTATGCATCACATAAACCCACTGAGATGGCCCAACATCATCTAGCCTACTACCTCCGAATGTAGAGCCTCCTCTCTGACTAAACCCAAGTCGACCACCACTACTAAAAACTCTGGCACCACAACCACCTCTGACACTGGGTCGAGAAGATGCAGTATCTGCCTGCCTAACTTCTGGTGGCTCGGGATAATCTCTGATAAAATGGTCTGATGACCCACATCTTAAACACACTCCTGAAGCACCTCTCTACCAGCAGACACCTCCGTGTACTCTACCACAATGAACACAAGTTTTTTTCGGCAGCCCAAATTTTCCGACGCAAATTTTTCGAAACCTAATCCAATTAGGTTTTGTTTTCTTTTTTTTATTAATATTACTTACCTTAACTAATTAGGAATAAACAACCTCAAACCATTATAAATAAGGACCAAAGGCAATTAAAAAAGGGGAGGCAAAAATTCAAGAGTAGTTTGGAAAATTTGAAACCAAATCAAGAAAGGAAAAGAAGAAATTCAATTCAGCTCTTTTCTGGAGCAGCAGCAGCACGATTTAGAGGATTCAAAGGCAAAAAAGGCTTGTCTTTGGAGCTAGTTCATCCAAGAAGAATTGTTTTTGGAGAAATCATCAAAAGAAGGTATGTGTTAATTAATTTTCTTTAATTGTTTTTTTTTTACACAGTAGCAAATTTATGAAATCAAAATTAAAAACCTTTAAAATTTAATTTAGTTTTTCTAAAGCCAAAAAAACCTTATTTCATTAGTTTATCTTCCAAAAGGCTTAAAATTGTTATTTTTTCTTCTTAAAAATCTTAAAACTCTTATTGAACATATTTTTCAACAAAACTATGATGTAAATTTTGCTTCTTTTAAAATTTTAAAGTAGATTCTATTTCATTCAAAAAGCCTTAAAAAACATTTTTTCTACTTATAAAAACTTTAATTCACTTGTTTAAATTCATAAAATTCCATAAAATATCAAATTGATTTCCAAATTCCTAAAAATTATTCACCACCCGTGACCCTACTTCCAAAATATCAAATCCAAATTCAACTTCCAAAATTCAAAATAATGAACACTAATTCTTTTAAAACCTTAAACCCTAATTTTTATGAACCCTAATCCTTTTAAAACATTAAAAAACATAAAAACCTAAAATTTACACAATAGCTTAGGAACCCAATAACTAAAAATCAAAAATTAAAGTATTTTAAAGTGTTTAAAACCCTAGTTTCATGATATCATCATTCAAACCTTAATTTTGTTAATCAAAGAGTCTTAGCAACCCTTTAAAACATAAAACCCTAATTTATTTTAATTCCATAAAAGTCACAGTAGCCATAATTGGACTTTTATTTGCTTTATTCAATTCCATACTTGATTATGCTTCGATTTGTTTCTTATGCTTTAATTTATTTAATTTCAATACTTGATTATTTTAAATTATCATGGATGGACGTTTGTTTTCTATTTTGATTAATAGCTTTGATGAATGATTTATTTATGATGAATGATTATTTACTTTTATCAATTAATTTAGATTTCCAAAAGTTGTAAGAGGTGTGTTTCCACTTGGTGGGTACCTCATTCGTTAAACATCATATAATTTAATTTGCTTTTCTATTTTAGAACCTATGTAAAGGGCATGTTTCTACCTTTTGGTGGGTGTCCTATTTAGGCATGTGATGTAAGGACATGTTTCCATCCTTGGATGGGTGTCCATTTATTTGCTTTGTTTGGACATTGCTTTTATTTTAATATATTGATGCTTTCTTTTAATTATTATGTGTAGTATGGATAATGTTATTATACTTAAGAATTTTATAATATTAAGACCTGTAAAGGAGGCCGGTTCCAATGAACCGGGCGTTGTGGGGGTGCTGGGCCATTTCTCACCTTCCCCACACGTACCCAACTTTCCGAACCCATTAGGGGGTTGGGGATTCCTTAGTAATCGAGTCATTCACCCCTTTCTTTTTCCCAATCCGTCCGGGTGGCGACTCCATTTTCTTCGGACTTAGGTCCGTGTTCTCTAAGGCCCCAAGCCTAAACAGTGTCAAAGTCGCAAGAACCATTCCACCGGGAGTGGGGGCGAAAATCCCCGCTCACAGTGGCGACTCCACTGGGGATAAGAGAAGTTGATTCCATTGGTCTTTATATTATTATATTCTTTCTTATAATAATATTATCCATTGCATCATCTTAGATTTCATCATGTGTGTGAGTTAGGACGCCCGTGTTACCCATGTTATGTTATGTAAGGGATACCATACCTTCACTCAAGGCATGGAGATCGAGCATGACATAACCACTAATAGCCTCATACCATTTGGTATATACTTGCTATGGGAACCAAGCCTTTTAACCCAAAGACTAAAGCTCATATAATTGGCCTAGTTACTTTCCTTAGGTTTTACCCCAAATGCATGTTGTTTGACTATGGTTAGTTTAGTTTATCTTAGTCTAAATCATGGCCTATTTGGTTTGTTCTTTTTCTAATATGACCTAAGTATATTGTAAGCTCAAAATAATTTTTCTTTAAAATTCGAAAGACCAAAGATATTTTTAAAATTTTTCAAGATGGTCTTTGGACATAAGAATTTTTCTAAAAACAAGTCAAAAAAAAATTTTTTTGGCCCATGGCCCAAATACTAAGACCAAAATCCATTTTCTAAAATCTTTTACAATGGGCTTAGAAACAACACTATTTTCACCCAACCATTTTTTACAAAGAACTTGCAAAAATATTTAGGTCAATTATGAAATACCAAAAATCAATTATGGGCCTAGTTTATACTAAAAATAAATTAACCATGGGCTTGTTTTTGGCATGAACCATTAGTTACTCTTTTCAAGTGAGAAATCAATTTATAATAAACCTCTTAATTTCGTTTTAATCCAAAAAGCTACTTTAGATGGTTGAATGGATTAAAACCTAATTAATGGGAATTATCATGGATTGATTTCCATTTTCAAAAATATAACTATTGGTTGAAACGTCCGAGGGAATTATTCGAAATCAAGATACCCCATGTTGGTATTTTGTTAACCATATACCTAGGAAAAAGAGACTCGCCATTCGTGTGTGGATGTTATAAGGTTGGAAGGATCATCCTAATTACACTTGTTTATTGGTTGATTGTGCATACATGCGTACATTGTCATTGATCCTCTCTGGCTCACAGCCCTGGATTATGAAAGTTCAAAAGCTTACGACAATCTGACCTATGCCAGAGATGAAGTATCTAGCAATGACTCAATCACTTGCTCACCTAAAATAATGGAGCCCGAACAAATTCAAAGGATGGTGGATGAAGCCCTTAATGCCAAAATGGAAAAAATCAAAGAGGCCCTAGCTGAGACCATGAAGAACCAATTGACTGCAATCTTAGAGAATCATGCCGAGGCATCTGCTAGCACTAAAAAGCTAAAGGACAAAGGGAAGACTAAAGTTAGTGAAGTGGTTTTTGATGATGAAAAGGTGATCATTGATGATGATGATGATTGGGCTCAATACTACCAAGAGGTTCAAGAAAAGAAGAAAGAACCGAAGGCTGTTGAGAAGGCAACTATTGAAAAGACAGAGACATCCGATGTTGAAAAGATGATTGCTGATTTAGAAAAGAAATTTGAGAAGAAGCTAAAAATCGAAGAGAAGTCTGAGATTGACAAACTATTTGAACAAGATGATGAGGTCCCTTATAAGTTCAAGATGCCTTCCTTTGCTAAGTACAATGACACTGGAAATCCCCATCTTCATGTGAAGCAGTATATCACTGCCATGCAATCTGCCCGAGCTACTAAGGCTCAAACCTTAAGTTACTTTATGCTCTCATTGGACCCTGTTGTCCAAAATTGGTTCAATACCTTAGATGATGGAACACAAAAGAGTTTGGATCTACTTTACAAAGCCTTCATCCAAAAATATGGGTATAATGTTGAGTTAGAAGTTACCTTGATGGAAGTGGAGTCCATTAGGCAAAGGCCGAATGAGAATTTTGTGGACTATGTGAAAAGGTGGAGAAACAAGGCACTTTACTCAAGAAGAGGCCCGATGAATCCGATCAAATAAGGATGATTATGAGAGGGGTGTTGCCTAGTCTTCGTGAGAGGATGTCTCATACACTCATCTGTGATTTCAAAGACCTTCTCCAAGTTGGTTTGCAAATTGAATAATGGGAAAGGGAGAAGAGCTGCTTTGCAACAAAAAGGAATGAGAAAGGGAGCTATCAACCTGGTAGCTGAAGCATGCAAAAGGCTGTCGGTGTTAATGCTACTAACCAAGGAACAAGGAGACAATTTTTGGAATTGGGAAAACCGATGTCTTGGGTTCTCAACAAGCTTCAAAGAAAAGGATTGCTACAACCCTTAAACCTTCATCCTTTGCCTAACCCTCTCCCACCTAATTTTGACACCAAAGCATTTTGTCAATTTGACCAAATGCAAGGACATGACACGGATAGATGTGTGAGGTTAAGACATGAGATCCAAAACCTAATTGATAATGGGAAGTTACCCGAGCCCAATAAGCCAAACACTAAAGATAACCCATTGCCAAAATTCAATAGGGTACCACCACCGGCAACCTTCAAGATTGGAAGAGGTTTGCATGAGGATTTTGTCATGTCTTCTTTTCAAGATGTGGGTGGAGAAGCAACCAAAGAAGAAGAGGCATTTGTCAAAATTGAACAAGCTATGATGGGTAGAGAAGTAGCAATTTGTGTTGTCAATGGGTTTTGGGATTCAAGTGATAGTGATGATGATATTATACCCAAGAAGGAGGAGTGGACTTAGTCTGAGCCCGAAGAAGATGAGGTGATGAATACTAGATCCGGTAAGCTTTACGCAAGGCCACCACCTAAGGAGATAGAAACTAATAAGGGGAAAGAAGTTGAAGTAGAAGAAGATGATGCTGTGCTCAAGCAATTGAAAAGAATCCAAGCAAGTGTTAGCATTTGGGACCTGTTAGCTACTTCTAAAAAGCACCGAGAAACTATGGCCAAAGCCTTAGCTAGCATGCCAATTTCTACCTCCACAACACCGGAGGAGTTGATCAACTTCATAAAAATTGGGGAAGTAATGAAATGTGAAGAGGTCCAAGAAAGAAGTGAAGTTAGTATGGGAGCAGTTTTGTTTTTCAGATGCAGACTTACCGGAGGAGGGGAGAGACCACATCCTCCCTCTCTTTATCAAAATAGAAGTCAAGGGGAAGAGGACTCCATGTGTAATGGTCGATGATGGGTCTGCCATAAATGTTTATCCACTTAAGATACTACCAAATCTAGCCATGTCAACAAGAGATCTAAACCCAACCGAGGTGACAATTAGTGCTTATGACAACACTAAGAGGCATGCCGAAGGGACTTTCAAAGCGGCTGTCAAGGTTGGTCCAATAGAATCTATTGTTGAGTTTGTTGTTTTAGACATACCAGTTACCTTTGCCTTACTCTTGGGACAACCATGGTTTCATCCTCTTGGTGGAGTTCCTTTCACCCTTCATCAAAAGATCAAATTTCCCAACGGAAATGAGACAGTGGTCATTGAAGCTGAAGATAATGAGATTGTTAACGCCCTAATGGTTGAGAGGCCTCTCAATGGTTTTCAAGTGGTTGAAATTTCTGATGATGAAGTAGTGGACTCCAAAGTCTTGAACATGATGAAGAACATGAACTACCTTCCCGGAGCTGGTCTTGGAAAGGGTAAGGCCAGTTTGACAAAGATGCCAGATTTTAGAACTCAAACATCCAAGAAGGGGTTAGGATATGATGAAGAGGACAATGTCCAGCCAAAGAAGAGTGAGAAGATGAGCTTCCCACCACTTGAAGAGATCTTTGTCAAAGATTCAGATATGGGACCACTCCAAGGAAAGCCTGAGCCAATCATGTTCATGGGTAAGTTAATCCCCATTTTTGAAATTTTTGCAGATGTTGCTGAGCTAGTGGAGCAAGCGAAGAAAGAGCTCACCCTGTCAGCCAGCAAAGAATCCAATCCAAAAGAGAAGAATGAAGCTGCCCTGAAAGCCGAGAAGACTCCAGAAGAGATTGCTGCCCTGGTTGAAGAAAAGTTTGAAGACATCCTGCTTTATGATTCTGAGAACAATGATTTTGTTTTTGATTTTAATTTGTCTGCTTTGTATGAGGATGATGATGTTTTCTTTTCCAAAATGAATGCAATAAAGTCTGATTTTGCTTACTTGTGTGATGTTTCTCCTGATGGTTGCATACATTCAAATAGCAGTTACATGAGCATCTTTAATATTAATTTTGTTAACACACAATCATTAAATTTGGGAACAACTGAAAATCCTAAAAACATTAGCATAGCATCCGACCTTACTCTTGATGAGAGAGAGAGATTTGAAAAAATATTCAAAAAATATGAAGAAGTGTTTGCTTGGTCTTATGAGGATATGCCTGGGATAGATTGAGATATAGCCGAGCATCATATTCCTACTTACACTCACATTAAAGCCTGTCAAACAAAAGCTTAGACGACTAAGACCTGAGTGGGCTGAATTGGTTAAAGAAGAGGTCACTAAGCAAATACAAGTGAAGTTCCTTGAAGTGATAGAATACCCAAATTGGCTAGCCAACATAGTACCAGTGCCAAAGAAAGATGTGAGGATAAGGGTCTGCGTGGACTATAGAGATTTAAACAAGGCTTCCCCTAAGGATGATTTTCCTTTGCCTCATATAGATGTTCTTATTGATAGTGCAACCTCTAGCGTGCTACACTCGTTTGTAGATGGATTTTTTGGATACAATCAATTGTTAATGGCCCAAGAGGATAAAGCCAAAACTGCCTTCACTACTACATGGAGTATATTTTGTTATAGGGTGATGCTGTTCGGCTTAAAAAATGCCAGAGTAACCTACCAAAGGATGGCCACCACACTATTTCATGACATGATGCACAAAGAAGTTGAAGTATATGTTGATAATATGATGGTGAAGTCGGATACAAGGGAGCAACACTTCCAAAACTTAGAATTATTCTTCGATAGAGCTTTGAAGTATAAGCTAAGATTAAAACCGAAGAAGTGTGTATTCGGTGTTACTTCAGGAAAATTGTTGGGACATGTAATTGGTCCAAATGGTATTGAGATAGATCCTGACAAAGTTAAAGCAATCAGGGATATGCCAGCCCCAAAGACGGAGAGAGAAGTTCGGGGATTCATTGGTAAACTGCAATACATTAGCAGATTTATAGCAAAGCTCACAACAATCTATGAGCCTATCTTCAAGTTGCTTAGAAAGAATCAACTGGTTGTATGGAATGAAGAATGTCAAAAGGCCTTTGACCTAATAAAAAAGTATTTCTTGAATCCACCTGTTTTGAAACCACCTAAACCCGGCAAACCTCTATTACTATACTTAGCAGTAGAAGAAGAGTCGATAGGAGCCATGCTAGCCCAAGCAGATGAGTCAGGGATTGAGCATGTCGTTTACTATTTGAGTGGAAAGCTCCTACCTTATGAAATTAAGTATAGTATTATTGAAAAGACATGTATAGCCGTGGTTTGGTCTTCTAAGAAGTTGCGGCATTATTTTCAATCGTATAGTGTGCAAGCAATTTCCAGGTTGGATTCAATGAAGTACTTAAGGGAGACACCCTCTTTAATTGGGAAATATGGTCGATGGTTGATAATATTAGAAGAATTTGAGATTGAGTATGTAACAAGGAAAACAATCAAGGGTAGAGTGGTGGCAGAATTCTTGGCTCAACAACCATTACCAGAAAGTGAAGAGGTAATGTTGGAATTTCCAGATGAACATTTAGAAGTAATTGAAGTACAAGGGTGGAAAATGTATTTTGATGGAGCGACAAATAGGAAAGGAGCAGGTTTGGGAGTTATACTAGAATTGCCCGAAGGGGAACTTATCCCTTTAGCCAAGAAGTTGAAATTTAGGGCAACCAATAACATGGTGGAGTATGAAGCATGTATTTTCAGTTTGGAAACCCTAATGATTATGAAGGTGGATAAGGTGGAAGTTTATGGTGATTCATTGCTAGTAGTATCACAAGTAAATGGAGAGTGGGAGTTGAAAGAAGAAAAATTGAAACCATACCGCCATTACTTGACCATGATGAAGAAGAATTTTAAGGAGTGTAGGTTTATACACCTGTCAAGAGAAGAAAATCAAATAGCTGATGCCCTAGCCACATTGGCTTCGGTATGGGAAAATCCTGCCAGTTTATTCCTTAACCCTCTGATCTTGACCAGTTCATCAACTCCTTGCTATGAATATGAGACAATCATGGAAGTTGATACAGACCATGATGCGTTGTATGATACTATAAGGCGATTTTTGGAGGAAAGAGAATACCCGCCGGGGGCAAGAAAGAAAGAGAGAAGAGCCATAAGGTGGTGGTCATTGCAATACATCACCTTCCATGGAGAGTTATATCGAAGATGGCCTGATGGTGTGCATTTGAGATGTTTAAGAAAGCCTGAAGTGGAGCACATCATGTCAAGAATACATGCGGGAAGTTGCGGTCCGCACATGACTGGTTTGGCCCTAGTTAAGAAGATTATTCGACAAGGTTACTTTTGGTTTACCATGGAGAGAGACTGTATTGAGTTTGTTAAAAAGTGCCAACAATGCCAGATTTATGGTAACTTGAATCATATGCCTCCTGAAGAACTGCATTCAATGTCTTCACCCTGGCCATTTGCCACCTGGGGTATCGACATTATAGGAGAGATACATCCGACAGCCTCAAACGGTCACCATTTCATTGTAGTAGCAGTTGATTATTTTTCAAAATGGGTTGAAGTCGAATCCTTCAACAAGCTGGGTGCAAGTCAAATGGCTAGGTTTATCGAAAAGAATCTCATCTGCATATATGGGGTCCCGCACAGTGTGATATCAGACAACGGAGTACAGTTTCAAGGAGCAGTTAAGGATTTATTCTCCAAGTACCAAATCCATCATCATCGATCCTCTCCTTATAGACCAAAGCCTAATGGTGCCGTGGAAGCAACAAATAAGACAATTAAGCAAATTCTATCCAAGATGACCAAGACTTACAGGGACTGGTCGAAAATGCTTCCCTTTGCTTTATAGGATGAGTGTGCGAACACCTACTGGGATGACACTGATCTCTTTGGTTTATGGGATGGAAGTGGTATTGCCAATTAAAATTAAGATCATGTCATTGAGAGTAGTCTTGGAAGCAGAGCTACCTGAAATGGATTGGGTAACAAGCAGATACACACAGTTAGCTCTACTGGAAGAGAGAAGGTTAAAGGCACTGTATCATCACCAACTATATCAAAAGAAGATAGCTCGGGCCTACAATAGAAGGGTCAAGGTCAGAAAATTCAGAGTTGGGGATTTGGTGTTGAAGCGATGTAAGTCTAATGTATTTGATCCAAGAGGGAAGTTCAAACCTAGCTGGGAAGGGCTATATGTCATGAAACAGGTCATGAGCAGAGGTGCGGTGAAGTTATCAGACATGGATGGGAATGAATTTAGTGAGCCAGTAAATATTGATAGGTTGAAGAAGTTTTATGTATGAAAAATAAAAAAGAGAAAGCTCGCTAGGTTGAAAACCCAAAAAGGGCGGCCTAGGCAAAAGTTAGAGCAGTCCGCTAGTTCCGAAAACCCGAAAGGGCGGGCTAGGCAACAATTAGGGCTAATGAGAGAAAATCATCAATTAAAAAACACGAAAGGGCTAATTGGCAACAGGAGTGATCTTGTGTATGCTGGCTTTATGTTTGGTTGTTCCCCAGGCTTTATGTTTAGAATTAATGTTAAAATTGTTCTATGTGCACTGTTATAAGTATTCGACCAGATATGGATGAAATAATAATCATAATTGCAAAAGGTGATGACAAATTATAAATGGAAAAGAAGCATCTTTTATTACTTTAGTCATTTTTCATCCTAACAAAACACTTTCTGAATTGACAAATGTAAAATCTATGGCAGTCTATAGGTGTAACGTGCAGGCCAGCTTTGCCTTAACCGATCCAGGTAGGCTTCAGTCAAGCAAGGCATGTCTAGATTAGGAGCAAAGTTAGAATCACGAAGCTCAGCTCCATACTGATGCCCAAGTCAGCGAGGATCATAGCATGTACCTTGACGAAGAGCAGCAAGGGGAACGTACATCAAGTATGTCCGCATGGTGATACGAGAAATCTTCCACCATGGTACCAACCAACGGATATTGACATTAGAGCGTGAGTGGATCCAGTCAACCCAGTCAGCATATGAAGAAGTAGGATGGAGTAGCTTCCTAGCTGAATGATGACGTGGCAGGTATCTGGCAAAATCCATGGAGACAGTGTTAAGTAAACAGAGATGCTCCTGAAGCCAAATCTGTGAAGAAAGAATTAAAAAAAAAAAAGAGGTCCACTAAGTTGAAAACCCGCAAGGGTAGCTCGCTAGTTTCGAAAACCCGCATGGGCGGACTAGGCAAAAGTTAGAGCGATAAAAAAAAGAAGAAGAAGAAGAAGAAGGATTACAGTAAAGAGGAAAATTGTATGTTTTTCATTATTGTACAATGTTTTACAATTGCTACAATATTTACATATCACTAAGAGGGTGGTGGTAGGTCACCAAATAAAGACTTAAAAAAGTCGTCGCCTGTTGGAGGAGGGGGCAAATTACTCGTCCCGGGATCATCCAAAGTAGAAGCACTAAAATCCCTATTGCCTTGGAGTTTCGATTTGTCATGGTCCTCATCAGAAGTAGACGAAAGGATCTCATGGTCATCAGTCTGGGGGCCTCTCGATGAAGAAGCACCGGGATTCCTCATTCCTTGAAATCAGAAGTCACGGAAATTATGTTCGGATTGATGATATAAATTTTCAAATGAGAAGCTTGCTGACGACTTGCAGCCAACTCTTCTTGAAGTTTCTTATTTTGTTTTTTGAGCATCCGCTGTGAGCCAAGAAGAGAAAAGGTGAGAGCATACATAATCATGCATACATATAGCGTAAACTATTATGAAATGAGGAATGTACCAGGTAGTTCATATCAATACCCTGCGGATGAGATGGCGTATCCTGCGGGCTAGAATGAGCAAACAAAGGGGCAGTGAAAAAGGTCCAGCCTCATGATCAAACGAGCCAACAGCCTGCAACAATCATTAAAGAATCAAAGAAAGGCAAAGCAGTTGCAAGGGAAAAGTGGTTAAAGTGCAAAAACTCCCTTAGAAGATCAAAACAAAAAAAGAAGAGCATGAATCAAGCAAGACATGGTCAAGCCAAATCGAGCTTAGCCGTGTCACCTCAAAAGAAATTTTGGCAGAATATGACATGGGCAGGCGACACGGCCAAGCCACTGGTCGTGTCTCACCTAAAGGACAAAGTCAAGAAGGACCAAGCAAAGAGAGAAAAGAAACAGTAGGTGACACTGGCAGGCAACACAGCCAAGCCACTGGCCGTGTCCCATCCTAACCCAAGGACAAAGAAGAGCCAAAGAAAAGACAGAGAAGCTGACACACCCAAGAAACACAGCCAAGCCACTGGCCGTGTCACTCCCATCTTCAAAGAACAAAGAAGATCCCGATCTCCAAGGATGAAGATCCATTTTCAAGGGTGAAGGCCTGATTTCCAAGGGTGAAGATCCATTCTGAGGGTGAAGATCCATTCTGAGGGTGAAGAATCACAAAGCATAGAACATCTAGAGCAGTCAAACTTCTCAACTGATGAAAGGTTAGTCAAATTCATTCTCGGGTCCTAGTACCCAATCTTGGGTCCAAGTGCCCAATCTCGAATCTAAGTGCCCAATCTTGGGTCCAAGTACCCAAATTAAATCAATTTAGGGCCAAGTATCCCAATCCAGTTTAGGATCGAATGTCCAAATCCAGTTAGGATCGAGTATCCAAATCCAGTTTAGGATCGAGTATCCGAATCCAGATAGGATCGAGTATCCGAGTCTAGTTTAGGATCAAGTATCCAAATCTCTTGGGTCCAAAACCCAAATTACCCTTTGGTCTAGAACCTAGAATTTATTTCTAATTCCAAAAACTTAGCTCGAGTCCAGAACCCAAATTTTACCATTAGGTCCAGAACCTATAATAATCCTCGGGTACATAAGCTAAATTACTCTTAGGTTTAGAACCTAGAATTTATTTCTATGTCCAAGAACTTAGCTCGGGTCTAGAACCCAAATTTTACCATTAGGTCCAAAACCTAGAATTATTTCTAAGTCCAGAACTTAGCTGGGGTCCAGAACCAAAATTTCCCTTAGGTCCAGAACCTAGAATCATCCTTGAGTCCAGAACTCGAACCGGGTCCAGAACTTAAATTTTCCTTAGTTCGAGAACCTAAAATCATCCTTGAGTTCAGAACTAGAACCGGGCCCAGAACCCAAATTTTCCTTAGGTCGAGAACCTAGAATTATCCTCGGGTCCAGAACCCAAATTACCCTTAGGTTCAGAACCTAGAATTTATTTCTAAGTCCAAGAACTTAGCTCGGGTCCAGAACCCAAATTTTACCATTAGGTCCAGAACCTAGAATTATTTCTATGTCCAGAACTTAGCTCGGGTCCAGAACCCAAATTTCCCTTAGGTCCAGAACCTAGAATCATCCTTGAGTCCAGAACTCGAACCGGGTCCAGAATCCAAATTTTCCTTAGGTCGAGAACCTAAAATCATCCTTGAGTCCAGAACTCGAACCGGGCCCAGAACCCAAATTTTCCTTAGGTTGAGAACCTAGAATTATCCTTGAGTCCAGAATTCAAATTGGGTCCAGAACCCAAATTTTCCTTAGGTCGAGAGCTTAGAATTATCCTTGAGTCTAGAACTCAAACCGGGTCCAGAACCCAAAACCTCAACCATTTCAAAAATTAAGTCTTATTGCTTTTTACTTTCTTTCACTAAGGTTTCAGATCATTCAAGCAGGGGGCAAACTATAGACCCTCAATTTTTGACCCAATCCGGTCCAATATGTTTTATTTAGTCTAAAATGATTTTTGTTGTCTAATTGGTCCAAATTAATTTTTATTAAATAATTTTTGCTTTAGTATCTAATTTTTATTAATAAAAAATAGAAATAAACAAATAAAAGTTATAAAATAAAAATCGGAGTCGAAAAAATCGGCGACAAACAAATCACCGTGCTATTTCGCACGCAGATATTTTCTGCCTGCGAAATAGCTTATATGCCCGCTCCGCGCTCGCTGCCGCAGCGTAGTTTTTCCGCAGCAGTTTTTTTTTGCCAGCGTAAATTTTCCGACGTAAATTTTTTGAATCTTAATCCAATTAGGTTTTGGTTTCTTTTTTTATTAATATTACTTACCTTAACTAATTAGGAATAAACAACCTCAAACCATTATAAATAAGGACCAAAAGCAATTAAAAAAGGGGAGGAAAAAATCCAAGAGTAGTTTGGAAAATTTTAAACCAAATCAAGGAAGGAAAAGAAGAAATTCAATTCAACTCTTTTCTGGAGCAGCAGCAGCACGATTTAGAGGATTCAAAGGCAAAAAAGGCTTGTCTTTGGAGCTAGTTCATCCAAGAAGAATTGTTTTTGGAGAAATCATCAAAAGAAGGTATGTGTTAATTAATTTTCTTTAATTGTTTTTTTACACAGTAGCAAATTTATGAAATCAAAATTAAAAACCTTTGAACTTTAATTTAGTTTTTCTAAAGCTAAAAAAACCTTATTTCATTAGTTTATCTTCCAAAAGGCTTAAAATTGTTATTTTTTCTTCTTAAAAATCTTAAAACTCTAATTGAACATATTTTTCAACAAAACTATGATGTAAATTCTGCTTCTTTTAAAATTTTAAAGTAGGTTCTACTTCATTCAAAAAGCCTTAAAAAACATCTTTTCTACTTATAAAAACTTTAATTGACTTGCTTAAATTCATAAAATTCCATAAAATATCAAATTGATTTCCAAATTCCTAAAAATTATTCACCACCCGTGACCCTACTTCCAAAATATCAAATCCAAATTCAACTTCCAAAATTCAAAATAATGAACACTAACTCTTTTAAAACCTTAAACCCTAATTTTTATGAAACCTAATCCTTTTAAAACATTAAAAAACATAAAAACCTAAATTTTACACAGCAGCTTAAGAACCCAATAACCAAAAATCACAAATTAAAGTATTTTAAAGTGTTTAAAACCCTAGTTTCATGATATCATCATTCAAACCTTAATTTTGTTAATCAAAGAGTCTTACCATCCCTTTAAAACATAAAACCCTAATTTATTTTAATTTCATAAAAAGTCACAGTAGCCATAATTGGACTATTATTTGCTTTATTCAATTCCATACTTGATTATGCTTTGATTTGTTTCTTATGCTTTAATTTATTTAATTTCAATACTTGATTTATTTATTTTATTATGGATGGATGTTTATTTTCTATTTTGATTAATAGATTTGATGAATGATTTATTTAAGATGAATGATTATTTACTTTTATCAATTAATTTAGATTTTCAAAAGTTGTAAGAGGTATGTTTCCACTTGGTGGGTACCTCATTGGTTAAACATCATGTAATTTAATTTGCTTTTCTATTTTAGAACCTATGTAAAGGGCATGTTTCTACCTTTTGGTGGGTTTTCCTATTTAGGCATGTGATGTAAGGACATGTTTCCATCCTTGGACGGGTGTCCATTTATTTGCTTTATTTGGACATTGATTTGATTTTAATATTTTGATGCTTTCTTTTAATTATTGTGTGTAGTATGGATAATGTTATTATACTTAAGAATTTTATAATATTAAGACCTATAAAGGAGGGCGGTTCCAATGAACCGGGCGTTGTGGGGGTGCTGGGCCATTTCTCACCTTCCCCACATGTACCCAACTTTCCGGGGATTCCTTAGGAATCGAGTCATCCACCCCTTTCTTTTTCCCAGCCCGTCCGGGTGGCGTCTCCATTTTCTCCGGACTTAGGTCTGTGTTCTCTAAGGCCCCAAGCCTAAACAATGCCGAAGTCATAAGAACTATTCCACCGGGAGTGGGGGCAAAAATCCCCACTCACATGGGTCTACCCTGTCACCTGTGCGATGGAAACAATCGCGCTAAGCCGAAGCCTAGTGGTACAAACTTTGATAATAACAATATAACTCAATGCAATACCAAATGCATAATGAATATAGATGTCACATCAATCCACTTTCTTATATTTTTCAAATATTTCATAAGCACAACTCATAACATTATATTACTCAATTGTATCATAATTCATAATTCACATTAAAATAAAGACAAGCATGGGCCCAAAAAGGATCTAATATGCTATTCAAATTTCATAGTTACTGCTTTGGTCCATAATAACACCATGTGTCTAGCCCCGTAGGCAATATATCCATGGATAATATAACAGCCCAAGTCTTTTGGACCTCAACCCGGCTAGACCCTTAGGCCCCAGTATATTGGTCCTCAACCCGGCTAGACCGCTACAGTTTTTGAGGCTTACGACCCAGTCTTTTCACCCCAGAAACATCATATTTATCAGCTGGCCTGTCTTACGACCCAGTCTTTTCACCATTCCAGCATATAGCTCGTAGGCAATCATAGGCATACCGCCAAACCCAGAACTCTGAAAATTGAATAATATACCAGGCACACAATTTATTCATATTTCTCATTATTAATCTCTTTCTCATTTTTACATATTCAATTTAGGCACATTACCTTATTTTCACATTTCTTTTTCTCACTTTTCTCATTTTTATCAATATCAATTCATTTCATTATTACACATATCTCATTTTTTGCATTCACAACACATTACCCAATTACTTTGGGTATTTCCACATAATATGCATATTTCACATGTTACACAAATTAGCCATTATCAATGGCTTTTCACAATGCATTTAACACATATGACATTACAAATGTCATAGCATGTTATTCATACACAATCAATGAACCAAGTAGCTTAACACATTTTTCAACCAAAATGTGTTAAGTCCAAATGTTATGCAAATATAAATATTATATTCAAAGTTTGTACATACCTCCACTAGCAACCCAAAACAGGCTAAAACAAACCTTCAATCCAATCTTTCAAACTTGCCCTTCACCGCTTGGATGAAGCAAATCAACCTCCCTCAATACCTAAACCAAATGTGATAATAAATAATCATTTAGTATCACATTTAATGACATTTTCAACATTAAACCATAATTACACATCACTCCTACAAATTTCCAAAAATTTAGCCTTTCCTTACTTCAACATTGGAATTCCATTCTACTACAATTAAATTAGTGTTTTAAGTTTATTTATATTATTAAAAACATATTTTAATACATTTAAATCATTTACATTATAAAAATACACTCTTATATACAAAATCTCAAAAATGGCATAACCTTCCCCCATTGAAGGTTTTCCATTCCAACACAATCCATTACTCATTCCAAGCTTATATTCATCACTTTTAACACTAAACAACATGCTTAAACAAATAAAATCACACAATTCAACCACTTTGGAAAATCACTTTTCCAAAACCCTAAATCTCCACTTCCATTCTCAAACTCCAACCCAACACCACCAAATCCAATATTTGACTTTAAAATACTTGTTTATGAATCAAAACAACTCATTTGGAATCAATTTGCACAATTAAAATTCATGTTTTCAAAACCCCAAAAATCCATAACCTAAATTCTCTCTCTTCACCATTCTTTGACCAAACTCCATCATCTCTTCAATCTAACCTTAGAATCATTGTTAACTACCCAAAATAACATCATACACACCAATTCCAACAATTATAACATACTACATAAAAATCCAAATTATCACATAATCTAAATTTCCAAGGAATTCAAAGAAAAGAGATAGAAACTTACTAATTTTGGTGGAAATTACCAAAAATCCACTTGAAACTTGTTAATTCCTTCAATTTATGGAGTATGGAAGTAGCAAAATTCTTGGTCTTCAAACATCCATGGAAGCCATGTTCTTGAGAAGAAGAAGAAGAAGAAGAAGATTTTTAATATTCTTTCCTTTTCATATTTTTTTAACCACACACACATATATATATATATTAAAATAATTTAATATTTAATTATTTAATTATTTTTTTAATAAATTAAAAGTCCTAATTTTCCTCTTCCATTCAAAAATAATTTATCTTTGAATTATTTTATTAATTTTGAATTTATAAGATTTAATTACCAAAATACCCTTTTCTTTTAAAAAGTGTTGACTTTTATATATGTTATGTATATTTTGCATATATATCATATATATATATTCCACTTTTTCATTTAAAATCCCTTCTTTTTTCATTTAAAACTATTAATTTAATTTATCCTTTTAAATTATAATTTATTTTATCAAATTTTCCAATAATTAGAAATTTTCAAAAAATTTTGGATGTTACAAAATGTACCCGCAATAATTGCTGAAGCATCCGGCTGCCTCTGCATTACATACACTCGCTGAGATAACCCAGCCTCATCAGGCCTATTGCCTTCGGATTTAGAACCTCCTCTCTGACTAGTCCCTGGTCGACCACCTCTACTAAAACCTCTGCCCCCTCGACCTCCTCTGCTAACACTAGGTGGAGAAGCTGCAGTATCAGTCTGTCTATCTTCCAGTAGCTCAGGGCAATCTTTGATGAAATGATCTGGTGACCCACATCTAAAACATACTCTTGGTCTACCCATCTTCCAGCAAGCACCCCTATGTGCCCTACCACAATGAACACATGTAGGTGGAATAGACCTCTGAACCATTGAGTCGGTGCACTAGCTATAGAAACTGTAGGTCTCGGTCTCTGCCTCTGATACTGTACTGATCTACCAGGCTGCCTTGGCTCCTACTAACTCTCAAAAAATAGCTTCCTCTGCCTCTCTTCATAGATGAAGACCCTGCCTCAAACTGGGATCTCCTACCTCTAGTCTCCTCCTCAGTAGCAACTGCTGCAATACCTTGTGCTCTCCCAACACTTTTGGCAGCTGCAACCAACTGAGAGAAATCTTGTTACTGAGAACCAGTAATAATACACATAATAGAGGGCCTCAATCCCTCCTCAAATCTCCTACACCGGTCAATCTCATCTAAAATAATCCCACCGGCATAATGACTCAACCAGATGAACTCTATCTCACACTCTGTTACTGTCCAGTTATCTTTTCTCAGATTCAAAAACTCCATCTTTTTAGCATCCTTATACACCCTCGGAGTATACTTCTGTTCAAACTCCCGTAGAAAATCACCATAAGTCAAGGTCAGTGGATCATCCATCGTATGTGGAACCGTCTTCCACCAATCATAAGCATCTTTCTGCATAAGAGATCTAACATAATCATATTTCTCTTCAAAAGTAGCATGCAGCTCAATGAATACCCTCTGAACTCTATCAAGCCACTGCTCAGCTACTGCAGGATCTGTAGTACCAAAGAAGTCCTCTGCTCCAAACTTCTTCAATTTATCATACTGCCTCACCGGTACTTGTGGCTGTGGTTGCGGGGGCGGCGACTGCACTGGAGCTTGCCTCAACAATTCTACCATATGCCGTAACCAAACCGACAAAATCTCATCAGCAGCTGGTCTCACTGGCACAGGAACAGGTGCCTCTCCAGCTATCTCAACCCTAGCTCCATATCTACCCTCTTCAAGAGCTACACTCTCAGTAATACTTTTCATGGACTAACATGACTGAGATGCCATCACTACCTATATATGCAAACACAGCAGAATATACCTCATTAAAGATCAGAAACTGCTAGTGCCAAAGCATGTATCTTATTAAAAAAACCATATTTAAAATCAAAATTTTCTTTTTCTTACAATTCACCAAGGTTGAGAATCTCAAACCTAGGCTCGGATACCAAAACAATTGTAACACCCCTATACCTAATATACGTACATCACATACACCCACATATGTAATATACGTATACTGGATACAAGAATGTCACAGGCTATTTAATACAAACATTCCTCCTGAGAAAACTTAAAACATTTAAGATATATTATAAAACATAATAGATAAAATATTTGTTTATTAAGTAGCGGAAAATGTAGCGGTATATACATATATATACATCAAAATCAATGTTTACAAAATATAAATTTTATACATGTTTGGCAGTTCATCCCTGATCTTGAAGTCCATGATCAGCACTTCACAAGCCTAGACTCGACTCGGTCTAGCTTAACTCTCGGATCTACCCTGTCACCTGCGCGATGAACCACAATCGAGCTAAGCCATAGGCTTAGTGGTACAAACAACAATAACAATATACTTCAATGTAATGCCAATGTCACACTTTTCGGAATTAGAAACAATACACAAGGATATCATATTTCATAACATTACATTATATTATTCAACTATTTCATCATTCATGATTCACATTTAAATAAAGACAAGCATGGGCCTAAAAGAAACTAATATGCCATTCAAATTCCAGAGTTAATGTTTTGGTCTAATAATCACATTTATCAAGCCCGTAGGCGAATCATTATCACAATGAGAAACATCTCATATGTAACATCCCAACTAGGCTTCAAGGACTAGGCCCAACCAAGCTTCAAGGGGAGCTAAGCATCAACCCAACTTGGCTTCAAGGGCGAAGCCCAACCCAGCTTCAAGGGATTATTACTTTTAGGCATGCCACCAATAACAAAACTCTAAAAGTTGAATAACATATTAGGCACACAATTCTTTCATAATTTCATTATCAATCCCATTCTCATGTTCTCATAGTCATCTAGGCAACCATGCCCCAATTATTTCATTTGCATCATTATAGCCAACAACAATGGCTTCACATCTCATCATTACGGTATACATAACTAATTGCATTGTACATACATTTTGAATGATCATTTTATCTTTCACATTATGCAAATCATAGCATTAATCAATTATATCAACAATGTAATAGATTACTTAACACATTTACAACCAAATGTGTTAAGTCCCAAAGTCATGTAAATGTATGCAATCATGTACAGTTTGTACTTACCTTAAGAACACTCACACCAATCTAACCACTTCCTCTTCCAAGAATCTCTCAATACTTGGATTAGGACAACTCAATCTCTTCAAAACCTAATGCAAAAGTTATTATACACACTCAGTTAGAGATACATATAAGGAAATAAGGATAAGAGCCAACTAGGGCAAACTCTACACATGACACGCTCAACAACACGGGCGTGTCCCTGCTCGTGCCCTAAACTCACAACACAGAAGCTTTGACATGCTCAGTGACATGGGCGTGTCACTGGCCGTGTCAATCGTCCCCCAACACAGTGGATATGACATGCTCAGTGACATGGGCGAGTCACTGGATGTGTCAATCCACCAACATCACAGTAGCTATGACATGCTCAGTGACATGGGCGTGTCACTGGACGTGTCAATACTATTCCAACACAAAAGCTATGACACGCTCAGTGACATGGGCATATCACTGGTCGTATCACCCATCCAGAAAATAGAACCATGGACACCCCCAAAGACTTGGCCGTGCTCATGGGCGTGTCAGGCCAAAAATCCTGATTCCGACACCAACAACACCACATCCAACAAAAATCATACTTGCCCTTTTCCACTCCAAATAATCTTACCCAAAACCATCAATAAACCATACTAAACTTGCATAAACACCAAAACAACTCAATAACATGCATCAAACACAAATCACAACTCAACACATACACAATCCACAACACTTGCTTCCCTTCACCAAACTTAACCTTTTCTTTAATCCAACCCCAAAATCAAAGCCAATTAGACAACACAGCCTCAAACACATCAAAATTAACCATACACATATGAAGAACATCCATTCACCAAACTCAATTCACAAACCCAAAAGAGAACCAAAGAATCAAGTTGGAAACTTACCAAAAGTGATGAAAACCCTTCAAACTCCAACTTGATCTCTTGAAACACCTTCAAATCTTGAGTTAGGAAGAACAAAATCTCTCCTTCCCTCTTGTTAATGGTGGTGGCTGGCTAAGCACAAGAAAGAGGAAGAAGATGATAGTAAATTCAACCAATTCAACTCTTCTAACCACACAAATCTCTCTTTTAATATCCACCAAGCAATTATAATAATAAAATAATCATAAATGCCATCATCCACTTAATAATTCAATTTCAATTAAATCCAAATATAATTAAATATCTCATTTGACCAACTAATTAGTTGACTTGTATATGTTGTATATATCTCTATATATATAACATATACACACTTCTCTTTCCTTTAAGCCTTTATACACACTTTAAAATCATTTAATCCAATTTCAAAAATAATTATTCCAAAAGATTTAGGGTAGAGTTTGGGATATTACAAGACAAACATTTATAGCGGACCCATCATCGACCATTACACATGGAGTCCTTTTCCCTTTGATTTTTATTTTGATAAAGAGAGGGCGGATGTGATCTCTCCCCTCCTCTAGTAAATCCGCATATGAGAAAGAAACCATTCCCATATTAACTTCGCTCTTCACTTGAACATCTTCACTTTTCATTACTCCTCCAATTTTTATGAAGTTGATCATCTCCTCCAGTGTTGTGGAGGTAGAAATTGGCATGCTAGCTAAGGCCTTGGCCATAGTTTCTCAGTGCTTTTTAGAAGTAGCCAATAGATCCCAAATGCTAACACTTGCTTGGGTTCTTTTCAATTGCTTGAGCACAACATCATCTTCCTCCTCTTTATTTCCTACTTCAACTTCCTTTCCCTTATTAATTTCTACCTCCTTAGGTGGTGGCCTTACATAAGGCTTACCAGACATGCTGTTCATTTCTTCATCTTCTTCGGGCTTGGACCAGGTCTATTCCTCCTTCTTGGATACAAAATCATCATCACTATCGCTTGAATCCCAAAACCCATTGACGGCACAAATTACTACTTCTTTACCCACCATAGCTTGTTTAATTTTGCCAAATACCTCTTCTTCTTTGGTGGTTTCTCCACCCACATCTTGGAAAGAAGAAATGACAAAATCATCATGCAAAACCTCTCCAATCATTAAGGTTGTCGGTGGTGGTACACTATTGAACTTTGGTAATGGGTTGTCTTTAGTGTTCGGCTTGTTTTGCTCAGGCAGCTTCCCACTATCAATCAAATTTTAGATCTCATGTCTCAACCTCACACATCTATCCGTGTCATGCCTTTGCATTTGATGAAACTGACAAAATGCTTTAGTGACGAAATTAGGTGGGAGAGGGTTAGGCAAAGGATGAGGATTTAAGTGTTGTAGCAATCCTTTTCTTTGAAGCTTATTGAGAACCCAAGACATTGGTTTCCCCAATTCTAAAAATTGTCTCCTTGTTCCTTGCCTAGTAGCGTTAATACCGACCACCTTTTGCATGCTTTGGCTACCAGACTAATAGTTTCCTTTCTCGTTCCTTCTCGTTGAAAAATGGTTCTTTTCTCTTTCCCATTCTTCAATTTGTAGACCAGCTAGGAGAAGATCTTTGAAATCACGGATGAGTGTATGAGACATCCTCTCACGAAGACTAGGGAACACCCCTCTCACGATCATCCTTATTTGATTGGATTCATCGGGCCTTTTCTTGAGCAAAGAGGCCTTATTTCTCTATCTCTTCGCATAGTCCACAAAATTCTCATTTGGCCTTTGCCTAATGGAATCAATTTCCATTAAGGTAACTTCCATTTCAACATTGTATCCATATTGTTAGATGAAGGCCTTGTATAGCAGATCCCAACTCTTTCGAGTTCCTTCATCTAAGGTATTGAACCAATTTTAGATAATAAGATCCAATGAGAGCATAAAGTACCTTAGAGTTTAAGCCTTAGTAGCTCGGGCAGACTGCATAGCAGTGATATACTGTTTCACATGGAGGTGAGGATTTCTGGTTCCATCGAACTTTGCAAAGGACGGCATCTTGAATTTGTACGAAACTTCTTCATCTAGCTTAAACAGTTTGTCGACTTTGGACATTTCTTTGGTTTTCAGTTTCTTCTCAAATTTCTTTTATAAATCAGCAATCATCTTTTCAACATCAGAAGTTTTGGTTTTCTCCATAGCTGATCTTTCATTAATCTTTGGTTCTTTCTTCTTATTTTGAGGATCTATGTAGTATTGAGCCCAATCATCATCGTCATCAATGATCACCTTTTCATCATCAAAAACCACTTCACCAACTTTAGTCTTCCCTTTGTCCTTTGGATTTTTAGTGCTAGCAGATGCTTCGACATGATTTTCTAAAATTGCAATCAATTGGTTCTTCATGGTCTCAGCTAGGGCCTCTTTTATTTCTTCCATTTTGGCATTGAGGGCTTCATCCACCATTCTTTGAATTTGTTCGGGCTCCATTGCTTTTAGTGAAACAGAGATTGAGTCGTTGCTAGATACTTCGTCTCCGGCATAGGTCAAATTGTCGTAAGCTTTTGAAATGTTGTAATCCAGGGCTATGAGATAGAAAGGATTATTGATATGAGATGAAAATGTATGCATGTATGCATGTACGCACAAACAATCAACAAAGATGAGTAGAACGTCCCTTCCAACCTTATAACATCCACACACAAATGGCGAGTCTCTTTTCCTAGGTAATATGGTTAACAAAATACCAACATGGGGTACCTTATTTTTGAATATTTCCCTCAGAAGTTTCAACCAATAGTTATATTTTTAAAAATGGAAATCTATTTATAATAATTCCCATTAATTAGGTTTTAATCCATTTAACCAACTAAAGTAGCTTTTATGCTTTATTGGATTAAAACTAAATTAATAGGTTTATTATGAATAGATTTCTCACTTGAAAAAAGTAACTAATGATTCATGCCGAAAACAAGCCCATGATTAATTATTCTTAGTATAAACTAGGCTCACAATTGATTTTTGGTATTTCATAATTGACCTAAATAATTTTAAGCTCTTTTGGATGAAAATAATTTTGTTTCTAAGCCCATTATAAAAAGATTTTAGAAAAAATGGATTTTGGGCTTAGTTTTTGGGTCTTAAGAAAAGCATTTTTTATTTGTTTTTAGATAAGTTTTACGTCCAAAGACCATTTTAAAAAGTTTTGAAAATAGTTTTGGTCTTTTGGACTTTAAAGAAAAAATTATTTTGAGCTTACAATGTACTTAGGTCATTTTAGAAAAAGAAAAAACCAAATAAGCCATGATTTAAACCAAGATAAATTAACCATAGTCAAATAACATGCATTTGGGGTAAAAACCTAAGGAAAGTAACTAGGCCAATTACATGAGCTTTAGTCTTTGGGTTAAAAGGCTTAGGTTCTCATAGCAAGTATATACCAAATGGTACGAGGCTATGAGCGGTTATGCCACACTTGATCTCCATACCTTGAGTGAAAGTATGGTATCCCTTACATAACACAACACGGGTAACACGGGCGTCCTAACTCACGCACACGATGCAATCTAATATGATGCAATGGATAATATCATTATAAGAAAGAATATAATAATATAAAGACCAACGAAATCAACTTCTCTTATCCCCAGTGGAGTCGCCACTGTGAGCGGGGATTTTTGCCCCCACTCCCGGTGGAATGGTTCTTGCGACTTCGATACTGTTTAAGCTTGGGGCCTTAGAGAACACAGATTTAAGTTCGAAGAAAATGGAGTCGCCACCCGAACGGGCCGGGAAAAAGAAAGGGGTGGATGACTCGATTCCTAAGCAATCCCCAACCCCCTAATGGGTTCGAAAAGTTGGGTACGTGTGGGGAAGGTGAAAAATGGCCCAGCACCCCCACAACGCCCGGTTCATTGGAACCGGCCTCCTTTATAGGTCTTAATATTATAAAATTCTTAAATATAACAATATTATCCATATTACATGCAACAACTGAAAAAAAGCATCGTTATATTAAAATCAAAGGAATGTCCAAGCAAAACAAATAAATGGACACCCATCCGAGGATGGAAACATGTCCTTACATCATTCATGTCTAAACTAATAGGACACCCACCAAAAGGTAGAAACATATCCTTCACATTGTGTGAGTGGGGATTTTTGCCCCCACTCCCAGTGGAATGGTTATTGTGACTTCGGCACTGTTTAGGCTCGGGGCCTTAGAGAACACGGACCTAAGTCCGGAGAAAATGGAGTCGCCACCGGGATGGGCCGGGAAAAAAGAAAGGGATGGATGACTCAATTCATAAGGAATCCCCAACCCCCTAATGGGTTTGGAAAGTTGGGTACATGTGGGGAAGGTGAAAAATGGCCCATCACCCCCACAATGCCCGGTTCATTGGAACTGGTCTCCTTTACAGGTCTTAATATTATAAAATTCTTAAACATAACAACATTATCCATATTACACACAATAATTGAAAGAAAGCATCATTATATTAAAATCAATGCAATGTCCAAACAAAGCAAATAAATGGACACCCATCCAAGGATGGAAACATGTCCTTACATCTCACGCCTAAATAGGACACCCACCGAAAGGTAGAAACATGTCCTTTACATTGGTTCTAAAATGGAAAAGCAATTTAAATTACATGATATTTAACTAATGAGGTACCCACCAAGTGGAAACATACCTCTTACAACATTTGGAAACCTAAATAAATTGATAAAGTAAATAACTATGCAAAATAAATGAATCATTCATCAATTGTATTAAATATCAATAGAAAGTAAACATCCATCCATGATAAATAAAATAAACCAAGTGTTGAACTTAAATAAATTAAGGCATATAAAATAAATCAAAGCATATCAAATATATAATTGAATAAAGCAAATAAAAATCTAAATTATAGCTACTGTGAGTTTTTAAAGGAATTAAAATAGATTAAGGTTTTATGTTTTAAAGGTTGATAAAGCTCTTTGATTAACTAAATTAATATTTGAATGGTGAAATCATGAAACTAGGGTTTGGACACTTTAAAACATTTTTGATTTGTGGTTTATGGCTATTCATTGAATTATGGTTTCAAGTTTACTGTGTAAAATCAAATATTTGTGTTTATATGGTTTTTTAAAGTTTTAAAGGATTATGGTTTAGAAAAAATTAAGGTTTAAGGTTTTAAGGAGGTTAGGGTTCACTATTTTAGATTTTGGAGTTGGATTAGTGTTTTAGGATTTTTGAATTTAGGGTTTCGGATAATGAGTTATTTTTAGGATTTGAAAAATCAATTGATAATTTTATGAAGTTTTATGAAGATAAACAACACAATTTATAATTTATAATAGCAAAAAAGATGTTTTTAAGTCTTTTGGAAGGAAACAGAATACAATTTAGAGTTTTGAAAATTTGGAAAATAAATTTTGGTTTTGGGGTTTTGAAGAAACAAAACTAACAACTTTAAACTTTTTGGAAAACAAAGCAATGAATTAAGGTTTTTAAACTTTAGAAAAAGTGAATTGAGGTTCTAAGGTTTTTGAATTAAAAGACACAATTTGATAATTTAGCTACTGTGACCAAATAAAAGAAATTAAGAATTCTAACCTTATTTTGTAAGTTTCACCAAAAAATTGCTTCTTGGATGAACAAGGTCAAAGAAAAACCTTTTTTCCTTTGAATTGCTTGAATTTTTTTTCGTCTCTCTCAAAAAATCAGCTTCGTTCAAGGTTTTCCTTCACATATTCGGTTTCCACTTTTGTTCAAGTTTCTATCCAATTTTCTTCCTTATTTCCCCCCTTTTTTTTGTGTGTTGTTTGGTCCATATTTATAGAAGAATTCTATGAATAATTCCAATTATTCACGGCATACGATATTGAATAAGAAAAGAAAACCAAAACCTAATTGTATTAGGTTTCGGAAAATTTGCGTCGGAAAAATTTCGCTAACAAAAAAAAACTGATGCTGAAAAACTGCGCTGGCAAAAAAAGCTGCCGCAGCTGGCTGCAGCAGCGCTGGCAGAACGGACCCACATGCCATTTCGCCTGCAGGAGTTTCCTACGGGCAAAATGCCCACGGGCCCGCGCTGACTTTCAGAGATGATTTTTTCGTCGCCGATTTTTTTTTGTTATTTTTTATTTTTTATTATTTTTGAATTTTTATTCATTTCACCATTTTTTACTAAAATAAATATTAAAATTAATCAAGATACTATAAAAATTATTTTGGACTAACTAAAATATGTTGGACAACACAAAAATTATTTTGGACTAATTAAAATATATTGGACCGGAATAGGTCAAAAATTAAGGGTCTACACATTAGTCTAAAATATAAAAAGCAATTTAAATTACATGATATTTAACTAATGAGGTACCCACAAAGTGAAAACATACCTCTTACACTTTTGAAAATCAAAATAAATCGATAAAATTAAATAACCACTCATCATAAATAAATTATTCATCAAAGATATTAAACATCAATCAAAATATATAATAAACATTCATCTATGATAAATTAAGTAAATCAAGCAATGAAATTAAATAAATCAAAGCATATAATAACTACATAATTAAATCTAAAAATAAAGCAAGTAAAGATACAAATTGAAGTTTACTGTTTCTATTTAAAGTTTCTTTAATTAATATATTAGGGTTTTGGAATTTTAGTATTTTAGTATTATTTTAGTTATTTGTTTAACCTACTGTAAGGGTCTTGGAAAATTGGAATGAATTAGGGTTTCATGAATCAAATTAGGGTTTAGGGGTAACATTATGAAATTAGGGTTTTAGAATATTAAAACATTAGGTTTATAGCTCTTGGTTACTGGATTGTTGTTTTGGATTTACTGTATTGAGTTTGAATGATTAGGCTTTTAAGGTTTTAAGGTTTTAAGGTTAGGGTTTACGAAAACTAGGGTTTACGTATTAGTTTTTGAGAGAATTAGGGTTTGAGAAAACTTAGGGTTTAGATTAACTAGCTTGAGGTTTACTATTTTGGTTTTGGAGTTGAAGAAAATAGTGTAGAGTTTTATAAAGCTTTTGTGATTGCTAGAAACTATAAGGTAAGTTTAGAGTTTGGATATTTAGCAAAACATTTGGAAATTTTGGAAAAGAGTGAGAAGAAAATAGTTTAGGGTTTTTAAGAGCTTTTGGAAATAGGAAAAAATGTTTTAAGATTTTTTAAAACAAAGGAAAAAATTAGGGTTTTAAGGTTTAGAAGAAATAGATTAGGGTTCTTAAGATTTAGAAGAAAGAGAAGAATATTTTTTTAGGGTTTCTAGGAATAGAAGCAACAATTTAGGATTTTAAAGTTTGAAAGAAATAGATTAGGGTTCTTAAGGTTTAGAAGAAACGATTTAAGATTTTTTTGGAAAACAAAAGAAACAAATTAGGATTTTTAAGGTATTTAGAAACAGAGGAATTATTTATGTTATTGAAACGAAGATCAATGTTACTACATGTTTATAAATCAAGGTTTTGTGTGTATAATCTTATGAATCAAAGAAACAAAGCTACTGTAAGAAAATAAAAAGAAATTAGAGATTCAAATCTTCGTTCGTTGGTTACACCAAAAATTGCTTCTTGGATGAACAAGGACAAAGACAAGCTTGTTGCCTTTGATGAATCGTTGATTTGCTTGATTATTGTTAGAGTTTTCTGCAATCCCACTTTTAAAGTTTTCTTTTTTCTCCAATAGTTTTTCCCAGTCCGATCCCCTCTCTAGCTCCATCTTTCTATGTTTTTAGTGTTATTTATAGGAAATTTAGGACATTAATTTCAATTGTGTAAGGAAACTATAATTAATTAGGAAAAGAAAACCGAAACCAAATATAATTTGGTCTCGAAAAAAATTGCGTTGGAAAAATTTTGCTGGCGAAATTGCGAGCACTTGCAGAGAGGAAATTTCGATCGAGCGAGAATTGGCGTGGAAAATTGTGAGCTGAGCGGCCAGAAGCCATTTCCTACGGGAGAAATGGCCCAAGGCCATTTCGTCCAATGACTTTCAGCGATGAAATTTTTCGTCGCCGATTTTTATTTCTATTTCTGTTTCTATTTATTTGTTTATTATTGTAACACCCCTCCCCGACCTATGAATAAGCCGAGGAGGAATGCTACATCGGGATACGAGCTCTAGTTTTGTCAGCTTACTTAATGTTCCTTATAAAAATTTTCCAAAAATTTTGATGGAGTCTCCCTTAAAATTCTAGGTCCCAAGTGTCGACAAAACTGATTTTTCTTATTTTTGAAAAACATTTTGTTTCACAATTCTACTCAGGCACACTCCCAATAATCCATCCTTATAACCTCAACTACAATCCTACAAGAAGAATTCACACTTCTATATTCACAACCCAACTCAATTTAAAATCATACAGTTATTATTCATTACTAGTTTTACATGCTACATCAAGTTATCTCTTTGTATTGTTCAAATAAGTACATGCCAGTTTCTAATACCAAAATACAAAATGAAGAGCACCACCTAAGTTTGTTGATGACCGACAGATCGCAGGACTCCTCTGCTCGCTACTGGCTCCTTGCTAATAACCTACGAGTTTAGAAGAAACTAAACTCGCTAAGCATTGCTTAGTGGGTACTTTAACTAATTACGAAAAATAAATAATAAAAGCATAATGCACTTTTAAAAGCAATGAGTCGTATTGAAAACACAGTAAAAACAATCCATACATGTCATATATTCAGTTATTATCATTTTATCAGTTCGCTCCACAAGGTAATTTGGTAGACTAACGTATGGTAAGGAACTAACTGAAACAACTGTATATATATTCTGTGGCTGTGGCCCTAAAAAATTGCGGACCAAGCCCTGTGGAATCTGTGGCCGAAGCTCTCGGACTGAAGTCCTATATAGCTCGGGTCATCACCCTATATAACTCAGACCGAAGTCCTATATTAAAGCAGCACTGCATATAGTATGATATATCATACCCTTACCCTACTCAGTACTATCCCAGATACCCAGTGGAGCAAAAAATTTTCATGCCATTTCTTAATCGAATATGCATTATACAATTATCGACTTATGTTTCTTATATTATTTCAACGTGAAATATCATATTTTGTCATTTTAATAACATATTATGCTCATTTATATGCATAAGGAATCAATTGGATTACTTTTGAAAAATGACCAGATGAATAGTAGCAAAATGACCATATGAATAGTAAACTCTGGTTTTGGACTCAACTTGATCCTTATTTTAAAAAATTGTATAAAATCATCTACTTGACTAAAAACTCTAAAATTTTTACAGAATTTAGTTTTACATCTTAAAATCATTCCATTAAAATTTCAGATTAAACTGAACACAAAATCTTGGTCAAGTAGTTCGCTCAACCATACTGCTCCAGTTGCCCTGCATCCTGGCAGCAGTACTGAATTTTGTGAATTCCGTAAATTAAATTCAATCAATGTGGTTCCAAATTATTTTTATAAAATACTAGACTCACTAAAAAACAACATATCCAAAATTCAATTGAAGATTATTTTTCTAAATTTTATTAAAAATCCGGAAACATGGCTGTCTCAGTCAAGGTACCTCCTAGAGCAGGTCTAACAGAAATAATTTTTCCATAATCATAACCATTCCAAATTCAACTCAACATATTTTTCAGTCATTCTATACTCATTGAGACACAACATATCAAAAATATAACTCAAGATAATTTTTCTATATTTAATTAAAAATCATACAAGTCACAGCATTTTACTAATTGTAAAACAGAAAAATTTAAAAAGGAGTTCAATGGTTAAAGTACCAAACCTTACTATTTCTTAGTCCTTATTCTATATCACTTCCTTTCCTTCCTTGTCTCCTTGATTTCCTATGAATTTTAACATCACATATACAAAGGTAAGAACCCTAGTTATAGACATAGTCTTATCTTATGATTTTTCTAATGGTTGCTAGCTTATTTTCACCATTAAACACCATTATTTCTTTCATCAAATCCTTCAAATAATTATTTCTTGAATTTTCTCCAAATCTAGCTATATGAACCCTAATTTCAATCTCTTAAATTAACCATTAATCCATGAAATTAAAACTAGAGATAGGTTTCTCTTACCTTATAATCTTGTTTGTCACCAAAATCTTCAACCAAAAGCCTTAAACTTTGGAAAAATCACCTCCTTCTTCCTTCTCTTATGGTTTGGACGAGTTCACCATGTAAGAGAGGGCTTTTATTTTCTTTCCTTAGCTTATTTTGATCCAAATGGCAGCCATAAGTGGTGAAAATATGTTGGTATAGATGTTGACTTCCAATTGGTACACCTTATAGCAAAAATGGCCACTTTTAATTGGTCCACTTGCCTTCTTCTTTTATCTATTTATTTGGCAAGCTATTAGGCTTCCTTTTATTCATATTTTGACCCCCTCAACTTTCTTGTGCTATAATTTTATAGTCTAGGGTGTGAAAATATCAAAATACCCTCCAGCGATTAATCGATTGTAACTTTTAAACCGTACGTTTTCGGGAAAAATCGTGCGCCACCATTAATCCTGAGAACACATTTATGGCATCCGTTAGGGTCACTATTAAGAACCGACACAACTTTTTGGAAAATTACTCTTAGGTCCTCGGCCTTTCGAAAAATTACTTTTAGGTCCCGTCGACTTCACGGGCCTTCTTTGCACACCGATTTTGTTTTTGACTATCTCGAGCCTCTATTTGACCACTTATTCATGTCCTTCTTGCCTAATACTCGACTACCTAAACTCTGGAATGTGACAATTATTATTATTATTTATTATTATAATAATAATTTTTAAAGATTATAAAAAATAAATACTAAAATAAATATTATTTAATTAAGATAACACAAAATTTATTTTGGACTAAATAAAATATATTGGACCAGACTGGGTCAAAAATTAAGGGTTTACACATACGTAGTTATTCTTTTATGCCATTAAATAATTATTTTTGTCATAAAAAAATTATATTTACCACTGTTTTCTCATTTGAGCTATGATGCAACTCTATGCCAGCTAATAATGTTACTCCTCTATACTCTTGTACCCAAATATGATTAAATAGCTCGGCATCTGAATGGGGTCTGTGAGAGGGGATTTTTGCCCCCACTCCCGGTGGAATGGATCTTGCGACTTCGGTACTGTTTAGGCTCGGGGCCTTAGAGAACATGGACCTAAGTCCGGAGAAAAAGGAGTCGCCACCCGGATGGGCCAGGAAAAAAGAAAGGGGTGGATGACTCGATTCCTAAGGAATCCTCAACCCCCTAATGGGTTTGGAAAGTTGGGTACGTATGGAGAAGGTGAGAAATGGCCCTGTAATATCCCAAAGTATGCCCTAGAAGTTTGGTATAATAATTGTTGTAATTGAATTAAGAGTATATGTGTTTAATTGGAAAGAGAAGAGGTTTTTGAGTAGAGTGTATAATTTGTATATATTGGGATATATATACAACATATACAAGTCAAATAAATGAAAGTCAAAGAAAGAACTAATTGTCATTAATTAATTAATTATAAGGAAATTAATTAATTGGAAATTGAGTTAGTGGTATGAGTGGAAGAAGATATTTTGAATATTTTATTGTTTAATGCTTAGAGGAGAGGGTTTTGAGGAAGTGAGTGGTTGAAGGTTGACTTGGTTTTCTTTGCTTCCTTCTTTCTTTCTTTCTTCTTCGTGGGTCACTTTCCTTTTCTTTTCTTTTCTTTGTTTTGGCCGATCCTCCATAGCAAGAGAGCAAGAGAGAGAGGTTTGATCTTCCATACTCATGATTGAAGGAAGCTTTCAAGTAATCAAGTTGGAAATCTAAGAGTTTCTTCATCCTTGGTAAGTTTTCCACTTGATTCTTTGATTTCTTTGAGTTTGTGAGTTGAGATTGTGATTGATATGTATTTGTTTGATTGTGGTGTGTTTAAGAGTGTTTGGTTCAAGTGATTTTGGATTTTTGGGGTTGGATTGAAGGAAAGAGTAAGTTTGTTAGAAGTGATAGTATTGTGGTTGTGTTTTGGGGTTTGTGGTGATGATTATGATTTGTGTTTGATATATGTGTTGAGTTGTTTTGGTATTTTTGTAAGTTTGTTATGGTTTTTGGGGGTGTTTAATTGAGTTGGGTTGAAGTGGAAAAGGGTGGAAGGAAGTAAATTGTTGGATGTAGTGTTGTTGTGGCCGGAATCTGCATTTTTGGACTGACACGCCCATGAACACGGCCAGGTTTTTAGGCGTGTTGATGGTTCTGTGTTTTTGGATGGGTGACACGAGCAGTGACACGCCCATGTCACTGAGCGTGTCACGGCTTCTGTGTGTAGTTGCATTTACACGAGCAGTGACATGCCCATGTCACTGAGCGTGTCATAGCTTTTGTGATGTTGGAGAATTGACACCGCCATGAGCACGCTCGTGTTGTTGGACGTGTCAATGTTTCTGGGAGACAGAATGTATCACACGTCCAGTGACACGCCCATCATTCTGAGCGTGTTAATGCTTCTGTGATGTGAGTTTAGGGCACGGTCAGGGACACGCCCGTGTTGTTGAGCGTGTCATGTGTAGAGTTTTCCCTAGTTGATTCTTAGTCTTATTATCTTATGTATATTCTTCCTTTTTGATTAGGTTGTGAAGAGTTTGAGTTGCCCTAACCTAAGTGTTAAGAATTCTTGGATGAGGAAGAGTATAGATTGGTGTGAATTGTCTTTGAGGTAAGTACAAACCATATTCGATTGCATATATTTATAGGTCTTGGACCTTAACACATTTGGATATAAATGTGTTATGTAATCTATTACATTGTTGATGCATATTAATAATGCTATGTTGTGCACAATGGGAATTATGTGGAATGTATGTTAAAGATTCTAAATCTATTAATAATGTAAATTGCTATGTATACATCAATGATGAATTGAGATAATATGAGATATGAGGCCATGGTTATTGGCTATGATGATACAAATGAGGTAATTAAGGCATGGTTGCCTAGTTGATTGTGATATATGAAATGAGAAATGAATTGAGACAGAAATTGATAAAGAGATAAATGAAATGATTGTGTGCCTAATATGTTATTCAATTTTCAGAGTTCTGGGTTTGGCGGCATGCCTATGAAACACTGGATAGGTGAAAAGACCGGGTCGTAAGCCAATTCCAGTTGAGAAATGTGAAATATGTGAAAATATGATGTTTTTGGGGGTGAAAAGACCGGGTCGTAAGCCTCAAAAACAGTAACAGTCTTGCCGGGTTGAGGATCTCCTCGGGTTTCGCCAGGTTGATGGTCCAAGAGACTGGGTCTGTTACACTATCCATGGATAGAGATATATATATATCGCCTACGGGCTTGATGATTGTGATATAGACCAAAGCAATAACTCTGAACCTTGAATAACATATTAGATTCTTTTTGGGCCCATGCTTGTGTTTGTTTAATTGTGAATATTACTTCATAAATAGTGTGATAAGTTATTGAAGAATGTAAGGTTTGAAATATAGTATTCTTTTAAATTATTATTGAAACTGGATTGTATGACATTAGCATGGCATTGCAACATCATAGTATTGTAGTTTGTACCACTAAGCCGTTGGCTTAGCGAGAATGTGATTCTTCGCGCAGGTGACAGGGAAGAACCAGAGAGTTCCTCTAGGCCGAGTAGAGTCTAGATTTTGAGGTGTCGATAGTGGAGCTTAAAGATCAAAGACATACTGCCAACCATGTATATATTTTATAAAACTTGAGTTTTGATGTATATGTATTTGTAAATATTTGTTATATTTTCCGTTGCGTTTTAAACAAACACTTTATCTTTTATGTTTTATAATTTCTTTTAAATGTTTCAAATTTGTTCGTATTATATTAAAAGGAATGATTTGAGTGTCTTGTAAACCGTGGCATTTCTATATTCAGTATACGTATATTACAATCGTATTAGCATGCTATGTACTTATACGGAGTATAGGGGTGTTAAAATTATTTGGAAGAATTGGTACTGGATTGCGCTCGCTGGCTCTCTTAAGGGGGAGGTCAGGTGTTCGATCTGGGGAGGCGACTCATTTCCAGGAGCGTTGGACTTGAGCCAAATAAACAAATCCTGCTGGAGGGCCCGTGAGGGCAGTCCAGTACTATAGCGGCCCACCTACGGGAGAAAAGGCTGGGTTGCCTGGGTTTCTCCGCCAGCATAGGCTGGGTCTGGAATGGCTTGGAGGGCCTGGCTGGGGTTGTTACAGTTAAAAAGGTGCCTTTTTAACTGTGACGACACACCTATCTTTCAAGCACCCCCTGGTTCTAGGCCCAGCCCAGGAACCTTCAGAGGGCCGCACAGTACTGGACCGCCCTCACGGGCTCCCAGTAGGGGTTTGTTTATTTGGCTCGCACCACCTATCTTTCAGCCACTGCCTGGTTCTGGGCTGTCTGGGTCCAACCCAGGAAACCTTCAGTGGTGCAAGTCACCTCCCCGGATCGAACACCTGACCTCTCCCTTAAGAGAGCCAGCGAGCGCAATCCAGTACCAATTCTTCCAGTGGAAGAATTGGTACTGGATTGCGCTCGTTGGCTCTCTTAAGGGAGAGGTCAGGTGTTCGATCCCTTAAGGGAGACGTCAGGTGTTCGATCCGGGGAGGCAACTTGCACCACTGAAGGTTTCTTGGGTTGGATCCAGACAACCAAGAACCAGGCAGTGGCCGAAAGATAGGTGGTGCGAGCCAAATAAACAAATCCCTGCTGGGAGCCCGTGAGGGCGGTCCAGTACTGTGCGGCCCGCTGAAGGTTCCTGGGCTGGGCCCAGAACCAGGGGGTGCCCAAAAGATAGGTGGGTCGTCACAGGCCCAGCACCCCCACAACGCCCGGTTCATTGGAACCGGCCTCCTTTACAGGTCTTAATATTATAAAATTCTTAAATATAACAACATTATCCATATTACACACAATAATTAAAAGAAAACATCAATATATTAAAAATAAATAAATGGACACCCATCCAAGGATGGAAACATGTCTTTACATCACATGCCTAAATAGGACACCCACCGAAAGGTAGAAACATGCCTTTTACATAGGTTCTAAAATAGAAAAGCAAATTAAATTACATGATGTTTAACCAATGAGGTACCCACCAAGTGGAAACATACCTCTTACAACTTTTGGAAATATAAATTAATTGATAAGAATAAATAATCATTCATCATAAATAAATCATTAATCAAAGCTATTAATCAAAATATAAGATAAACATCCATCCATGATAAATTAAATAAATCAAGTATTGAAATTAAATAAATTAAAGCATAAGAGATAAATCAAAGCTAAATCAAACATGGAATTGAATAAAGCAAATAAAAGTCCAATTATAGCTACTGTAACTTTTTATGGAATTAAAATATATTAGGGTTTTATGTTTTAAAAGGTTGGTAAGACTCTTTGATTAACTAAATTAATATTTGAATGGTGAAATCATGAAACTAGGGTTTTAGACACTTTAAAATTGTTTTGATTTGTGGTTTTAAATGATGATTTCAAGCTACTGTGTAATTTTAAAATATTTATATTTTTATGGTTTTTTAATGTTTTAAAGGATTAGGGCTTAGAAAAAATTGAGATTTAAGGTTTTAAAGGAGTTAAAGTTTAATATTTTAGGTTTAGAAGTTGAATTAGGGTTTTAGTGTTTTAGAATTTGGGTCTCGGGTGATGAATTTGAATTAGGGTTTAGAAAAACAATTTGATGATTTCATGAGATTTTATAAGTTTAAACCAAACAAATTAAAGTTTTTATAAATAAAAAAGATTTATATAATTGGAAAAAGTATTTTAGGGTTTTTTATAAGAAGCAAAATATGTTTTAAGAGTTTACATAATTTGGAAAGTAAATTGGAGTTTTGGGGTTTTGAAGAAATAAAATTAATAATTTTAAATTCTTTGGAAAATAAAGCAATGGATTAATGTTTTTAACTTTGAACAAAAAGGTGGATTGAATTTTGGGATTTTTGAATTAAAAGAACAAAGGAAAATTTGGCTACTGTAAAAAAAAATAAAGAATTTAATACATACCTTTTTTTTGATGATTCCTCCAAAAATAATTCTTCTTAGGTGAACAAGCTCAAAAGATAAGCCTTTTTTGCCTTTTAATTGCTTAAATCGTGTTTCTGCTCCTTAAAAATCAATTAAATTCAATTATTACTTTTCCACTTCACTTTCATATTCAAATTCTCAAAGCTACTGTGAAATTTTTCCTCCCCTCAATTTAATTGCCGTTGGTCCTTATTTATAGTGGTTTGATGTAGTTTATTCCTAATTAGTTAAGGCAAGTAATATTAATAAAAAAAACGAAATCTAATTGAATTAGGTTTCAAAAAATTGCACTGCCGAAAAAATTACCGCAGGAAAAAATGCGCTGGCGAAAAATTAAGTAAACCCTAAGAAAAAATGTGGGTGAGGAAGTGGGCCTGCGAGTGCGTCGCCCGTAGAAAAATTCTGCGGGCAACTATTTCGCCCGCAGGATTTTCCTGTGGGTGAAAAAGAAATTCTATTTCGCTCACAGGAAAATCCTGCGAGCGAAATAGAAAAACTATTGGCTATTTCGCTCGTAGGAAATTCTTGCAGGCGAATTGCCCACGGGCCCGCACGATGATTTTTTTCGACTCTGATTTTTCCTACTCCAATTTTTATTTTTATTTTTAATTTTTAACTTTTATTTGTTTATTTTTATTTTTTATTAATAAAAATTTGATAATAAAGCTAAAAATATTTAATTAAAATTATTTTGGACCAATTAGACAACAAAAATCATTTTGGACTAAATAAAATATATTGGAGCGGTTTGGGTCAAACATTAAAGGTCTACAGGGTCTTACAAGAGATAAATGTTGATTGCCTGCCATTTCCAAGAACACGTATTGTTTTTCTGAGTTTAGTGTTTAGATCATTTTTATACTTGTTTTAGTGTGATTTTATGTGTTTTTAGTTAATGTTTTGATTGATTTCTGTTTAAAGTTTGTTTGAAGTGTTTGTTTTAGGTTTAAGTGCAAAAACTCCCTTGGAAGATCAAAATAATGAAGAAAGAGCATGAATCAAGCAAGACATGGCCAAGCCAAATCAAGATTGGGCGTGTCACCTCAAAGAAAATGAAGGCAGAGCTTGACACAACCAGGAGACATGGCCAAGCCACTGGCCGTGTCTCAGCCAGGGAGCAAAACAAAGAAACCAAAGCAAAGAAAGAGCAAAAATGAAGAAGCAAAACTTGACACACTCAAGTGACACGGCCAAGCCACTGGCCATGTCACATGACACGGCCAGGAGCTTGGCCATGTCCCATCCCAAAATCAAAGCAAGCAAGGACCAAAGAAAAGAAATAGAAGAGGACACACCCACATGACACAGCCAAGCCACTGGCCGTGTCACCCCTTGAGACTAAATAAAAGAAAGAAAAGAAAGAAAGAAAGAAGGCAGTGAAGGACACAGCCAGCAAGCTTGGCCGTGTCCCAAAGAAAAATGAGAGACACGGCCAAGCCAAAGCTTGGCCGTGTCACAGTTAATATATATTGGAATTCTTTTCCATGAAAAAGAAGAAGCTGAGGGGAGAAGGCCTAGGGTTTTTGAGGAAAAGAAAAGAGAAAAAGAAGAAACAAAGAAAATGTGGGGTGGGAAACACGATTTGGGGAGAGGAGAAAGTGACACTCTCCTTGTCCCTTCATCTTCATCCTCCATTTCTATCCTCTCCATCTTCTCCATCTTCCATTGATAAGATCTTTGATATTCTTTGGGATAAAGTGGGTTAACAAGCTCTTAAAGGTTGAAGAAGCTTCATTGAAGGATTGGTGACTTAATAAAGCTCCATTCCACGTTGCAAAGGAGAATCATCCATTGAAGACGGCTTGAGTTCTTCATCATACATCAATGTGGAGCTAGGAGGAAGACTAGTAATCCTACTCTTGGCATCTACAATGGGTTTTTCTATTCTCTCTTTTAATTCATTTCAATATTGTTTTTGTTGTAATAAGAGAATTGATATTGCAATGAACAATTTGTATCTGATTTATATTGAGTTGAATGAATGTTTTAAATTGATGATGTTGTGCTAAATACCCTTGCCTAGGGTTTGTAATATATTTGATTGAATGCTTTGATTTGATATTTCCATTGATGTACCTTGTTGTTGTTTGATTCCATTGGATTGTATGCTAGGTTGATAGATTAGCTACCTATTGATCTCTAGATATTGAATGAAGGACCAAGAGGGGAAATTTGATATCGGAATTATGCAATCGACTACCCTAAGAATGAATTAGAAATATAAGTTCTAGGGTTTATTAATTTGAAAATGTAAAACAATTGGTTGTTGTTGATTCATGAATGTGAAAACTAATGAATTGGTAATTGACTAATTAAACTTAAGAAACAAATTAATTACAAGGTTAAGTTAATGGATAATATGAGAATTGAGCTTTGATTGAATGGACCTATAACCCTAGGCACCTTCCCAAGAATCAATTTGATCTTGTACAACAATCACACACATTAACCCTATACACATTAATTTTAGGTTTAAATTGCTCTTTCACAATTTCAAAACAACACACACACTCATTCATTTAGATTACTTGTTAATCAAGCTATTACGAACTACACCTTCCTTGTGAGACGACCTTGGGGCGATCACTTTTGCTACAACTACCTCGAATACTTGCGAGTGACGCTTGTAGGAGTACTTAACTCGAGCACAACAAGTTTTTGGCGCCGTTGCTGGGGAAGGCTATTTAAGTAGTGATAATTTGAATTTTTTTTATTTAATTTTTTGTTTGTTTTCTTTGAATTGTTTGTTTGTTTTGTTTGATTTTCTTTCAATTTAATTATTTGTTTGTTTTCTTTAAGTTACTAAGTGCCTTTTGTAAAGATGTAGTTTTCAAGGCACGGGGGAGTTTATGAGGACAACTCTGATTCTGAAATGGCATGGCAATTAGCAGAATTGACGAACCAACTTAAGACGCTAAATGCAAGAGGAAGAGCACCTAAGCCTACTCGTGAAGTATGTTCAGCATGTGGCATTGCAGGATATAGCGCAAACATGTGTTCATTTTATTATGGACAATACCAAAAGAGGCAAGAGGAAGACTATGCCTATGAAAGTTTCCAGCCAAGGGGTAGAAATGACCCATATTCCACTCCTTATAATCCAAATTGGAGAAACTACCCAGATTTTGCTTGGGAAAACCAGCAGCAAATTCCACCTCAACAATTTTTTCAACCTTGCCAAAGAAGTTCTTACTCTCAAGAACAATATTCAAATCAAGATCACCTTAAGAAACCCACATTGGAGGATAGTTTGAATGCCTTCATTCAAACTAGCGCACAAAATCAAGATCGACTTACGGAACCCACTTTGGAAGATAGTTTGAATGCCTTCCTTCAAATTAGTGCACAAAATCAGGATCAATGCAAGAAATCCATTGTGGAAGATGATTTGAATGCTTACCTTCAAATTAGCACACAAAATCAGGAAGGGAGCAATAAGAGGTTTGATTCTTTGGAGGAATCATTGAAGAGAGTGGAAACTCAAGTTGGGCAACTGGCACATCAACTCCAAGCACACCAAAAGGAGGAATTTCCTAGCCAATTGGTGCAAGTCAAGGTAATCACAAATTTGAGGAGTGAATAGGTAATATATAACAAATTTTGTGATTCCTTTGATGCAGGAACTAATCAAGAAGAAGATGACGAGGAGATACAACCAAACATAGAGGAGTTAGTTCAATCAAAGGAGGAGGAGAATTTAGAAGCATCAACATCGAAAAAATTGCATGAACCTCCAAATCCTTATATGCCCCCAATTCCATTCCCAAGTAGGCTGAAGGAAGAGAATCAAGGTATGCAACTTTCTAAACTTTATGACATGCCCTATAGTGAAGATAGTGAAAATAAGCTTGAGATAGCCATGACCTTAGAAGTATAGCCTAATATTTCCAATTTAGAAATTGAGAAGAGCAAATTAATCTTAAATGATGAGGTTGTTGAGAGGGGACTTAAAATGGCTCAAAAGAATTAGGAAGAGATTCAACCAAACTTGGTTGAATCCAAAAAGAACCCAAAAATTTTGAAAGATGTTTTAGTTGGGGGGAACAATATGCAACAAATGATCATCTCTCCCACTCTCGGTGGTGAGAGCGAACAAAAAACATATATAACCATGTTGCATACTGAAAAATATTTTTACCAAGATCCTATAGCATTGGAGGATTAACCCAAAACAACCTGCACACGTTCCCTTTGGACATTTGTTCTTCCAAGGATGCTACCTAGGCTTTGCAATACATTGGGCACATTTCGAAGTTGCATGTTGTTCATCCTCTCAAACATGGGCAACAATTGCATTATGGGTGGAAGGAGCCCTACACATCGCATATGGGAATGATGGAAATCATGTTTCATCTAAACTCACTCTTTAGTTTATGCATGTTCACATTGAGGACAATGTGAATCTTTAAGTGTGGGGTGCATTTTATGTTTTGTGTTTTTACTTTTAAGTTATTTTTTGTTTAAGTTTAGTTATTGTTTTTAATGTTTTTCTTTGAAGAATGAATTTTAGAAAGTTCAATTGTTATAAAATTGTTGATAGATGACCTTTGAATTTTTGAAAGCATGAATTTGAGAAATGAGTAGAATTGGTGCTTATTGTCAATTTTGTTGGTTTTTCCCTTGCATTGCCATTAACCTAGTGAGGAATTGAGCCATCAACTTATCATTATTGTTGTGGGTGAACATATTTGATTGATGAATTGCTAGAACTTCTTTTACATGTATTTTAAGATTACATAAAAATTTCAATTAGGCATTAAGATGATTAAGGCAATTAGGTGAACCTACTTTGGCTTAAAAAGACCAACCCTATTTTTAACCTTAGTTAGCCAATTTTGAGCCTATTTCATTTTCCCTTTTCTTTCTTTTTCACAACACTACTAACTTTGAACCATGCTATTTTGTCTCTTACCCTTTCATTAGGTCAAGTGCATTTTAAGAGTGTTTATGGCCGGATGTTGTGTTGAATTAAGTGTGGGGTTAAATTTAGTAGGTTTAAGATTGCAAACTATTATGTTATTTAGTTGCAGTCCCTAAAAAAATAGAAAATAAAAAAATAAAGAAAAATAAAAATAAAGAAAAAGAAAAAGAAAAAGAGAAAAATAAAAAAATAAAAAAATATATAATAATAAGAATAATTGTTGTTCTTGTTGGAAGGGTTGGAATAAGTTGGGAATAATCTTTGCAAGATGTAATAAGTGAGTTCCCTTGAAAAGCTCTTTAATGTTAAGGGATAGGTGAGAGGAAGGTGTTTGGGGATTGTTAGTTATACATATGATCGGTTACTTCATTCTTGAAGTGCTCTTGAACTTAATGGTTAAGCTCACATTTCCTAAATATCATGCCTTACCTTAGCCCCATTACAACCCAATAAAAGACTTTTTGATTGATGTCTAATTGTAATTTTATGGTGGAGATTTGATTGATAAGCAAGCCTATGGTAATAATCTTTCATTGATTGTTATGAGTGTAAACAACACCATGATCAAACACTTGTAAGAGTTGGTGAGGGAGCGACAACATAGGTTTTGCATGGAAAACCACTTAATTGCATGGATGTCGATTTTGTTTGATTCGATATTGATTGCAGATTTAGGGATAGGGAAGTCTTGATGCATCTTTATAACTCTTGAACTTAACAAAATTTATCTTGTTTAGTTAACCTTGCTTGGGGACAAGCAAGGAATTAAGTGTGGGGTAGTTGTTTAGATCATTTTTGTACTTGTTTTTAGTGTGATTTTATGTGTTTTTAGTTAATGTTTTGATTGATTTCTGTTTAAAGTTTGTTTGAAGTGTTTGTTTTAGGTTTAAGTGCAAAAACTCCCTTGGAAGATCAAAATAATGAAGAAAGAGCATGAATCAAGCAAGACATGGCCAAGCCAAATCAAGCTTGGGCGTGTCACCTCAAAGAAAATGAAGGCAGAGCTTGACACGGCCAGGAGACACGGCCAAGCCACTGGCCGTGTCTCATCCAAGGAGCAAAACAAAGAAACCAAACAAAAGAAAGAGCAAAAATGAAGAAGCAGAACTTGACACACTAAAGTGTCATGGCCAAGCCACTGGCCGTGTCACATGACACTGCCAGGAGCTTGGCCATGTCCCATCCCAAGCTCAAAGCAAGCAAGGACCAAAGAAAAGAAACAGAAGAGGACACACCCACATGACATGGCCAAGCCACTGGCTGTGTCACATGACACAGCCAGGAGCTTGGCTGTGTCACCCCTTGAGACTAAATAAAAGAAAGAAAGAAAGAAGGCAGTGAAGGAAACGGCAAAAATGAGCGTGTCACCGTTAATATATATTGGAATTCTTTTGCACGAAAAAGAAGAAGCCGGGGGGAGAAGGCCTAGGGTTTTTGCAAAAAGAAAAGAGAAAAAGAAGAAGCAAAGAAAATGGGGAGGGGGGAACACGATTTGGGGAGAGGAGAAAGTGACACTCTCCTTGTCCCTTCATCTTCATCCTCCATTTCTATCCTCTCCATCTTCTCCATCTTCCATTGATAAGATCTTTCAGATTCTTTGGGATAAAGTGGGTTAACAAGCTCTTAAAGGTTGAAGAAGCTTCATTGAAGGATTGGTGACTTAAGAAAGCTCCATTCCACATTACAAAGGAGCATCATCTAATTAAGAGGGCTTGAGTTCTTCATCATACGTCAAAGTGGAGCTGGGAGGAAGACTAGTAATCCTACTCTTGGCATCTACAAGGGGTTTTTCTATTCTCTCTTTTAATTCATTTCAATATTATTTTTGTTGTATTAAGAGAATTGATATTGCAATAAACAATTTGTATCTGATTTATATTGAGTTGAATGAATGTTTTAAATTGATGATGTTGAGCTAAATACCCATGCCTAGGGTTTGTAGTATATTTGATTGAATGCTTTGATTTGATATTTCCATTGATGTACCTTGTTGTTGGTTGATTGCATTTGATTGTATGCTAGGTTGATAGATTAGCTACCTATTGATCTCTAGATATTGAATGAAGGACCGAGAAGTGAAATTTGATATCAATATTATGCAATCGACTACCCTAAGAATGAATTAGAAATATAAGTTCTAGGGTTTATTAATTTGCAAATGTAAAACAATTGGTTGTTGTTGATTCATGAATGTGAAAACTAATAAATTGGTAATTGACTAATTAAACTTATGAAACAAATTAATTACAAGGTTAAATTAATGGATAATATGAGAATTGAGCTTTGATTGAATTGACCTATAACCCTAGGCACCTTCCCAAGAATCGATTTGATCTTGTACAACCATCACACACATTAACCCTACGCACATTAATTTTAGGTTTAAATTGCTCTTTCACAATTTCAAAACAACACACACACTCATTCATTTAGATTACTTGCTAATCAAGCTATTACGATCTACACCTTCCTTGTGAGACGACCTTGGAGCGATCACTTTTGCTACAACTACCTCATATACTTGCGAGTGATGCTTGTAGGAGTACTTAACTCGAGCGCAACATTTAGTATAGTAATAAGTTTGGAAAGTTTGATAGTTTTGGAGAGGATTTGAATGCAGAAATGTTGGTATTCATAGATGTAGTGCATGGAATAAGTAATGTGCAAAGTAAAGTATAAAATAAAATATCCAATATAAAATAAAAGGTAAGAAAGTTTGCATGCACAAATCACTTTTCTTTTTGCTTTCAATTATTCATTCAATAATTCATTTGTTTGTTTGCTTTCAATAATTCTTTTCTCAGATCAATAATTCCTTTGCTGTCAATTACAAATAATTCATTGGACTATACACAACACACATGCATACAATAAATTGATCTTTTTTGTGTGTTTAAAAAATATTGTTGTACTTACAAATATTTTTTCATACAGGGAGCAAGAGTATATAGGTACACAAAAAATAGCCAAAGTTTTTTGTGAAACTGACTATTGAAATTATTTTTTTTTGCAGATATCTCGTATCCAGAACCCAAACTATTTTTTAAGTTCAGAACTCAATCCGGGTCCAGAATTCAAACTAACTAAGGTCCAAAACCCAAATTATTTTTTGAGTTCAGAACTCAATCCGGGTCCAAAACCCAAACAAATTTGGTCCAACACCCAAATTTTTTTTTAGTCTAGAACTCAATCTATGTCCATAACCCAAACCATTCCTGGTCCAGAACACAAACTATTTTTTGAGTCCAGAGCTCAATCCGGGTCAGAACCCAAACCATTTTTGGGATCAGAACCCAAACCAATCCAGGACTAGAACCCAAAATATTTTTTGAGTCCAGAGCTCAATCTGGGTCCAGAATCCAAATCAATTCGGGTTTAGAACCCAACCTATTTCTCTAGTCTAGAACTCTATCTAGGTCCAGAATCCAAAATCATTTTTGAGTCCATAACTCGATCCGGGTCTGGAACTCGAACCAACCCAATCTTTTCAAATTAAATTGCTTTTCACTCTTTGAATAAATTCAAGATCATTCAAGCAGAGGGCAAGACTGTAGACCCTTAATTTTTATATCGGTCCTAATATATAATTTTTATTTGAAGGCCATATCAAGTCTAAATCTAATAACGAGTAACAAAATAAACCAATTATAATTATTTAATATTTGGATTGCAAATTATAATTATTTAATATTTGGATTGTCAATTATTTAATACTTGGAATTAAAATTATAATTATTTAACATTTGTATTGTGTCGGTTCGGTGACCGTTTTGTTAATATGTTATTTGGTCAGACCGCTTCGCCTAAGTCTTGAGCAATTACTCATGCCAAATTGGTAGGAGCGGGCTGGCATTAACCTAGTTGTGTGTGGTTTCTCCAAGGCTGTTGAGGTTTGATTTATCAAAGTTAAGAGGGATTAGGGGATGCCCTAATATCACCAATAAAAAGGTAATTAATTAATAATAGAAGGGATCAATTTTTTTTTTTGAAGGGGCAGTAGCAACCAACAACAATTATCGATAATTAGCAGCAAGAGGATGTATCATTTTGTTGCCCTGATGCCACCTTAAAGATGAAATAGATATGAGAAATTAGGTATAGTTCAGGTAAACTTCAACTATCCTTATGGTCTTGACTAAACATCTCTTTCTTCAATCTTCTTGCTTTTTGGAAGCTCAGTGATCATCAGACATATCATAAGTGTCACACTAGCTCAGGGTAGGTTATCAGGGTTTACAAGCCAATAAAAAATAAGCTAAAATCTCATAAAGGCTCAAAGGGTAAAACTAAGGATTGATTTTAATAGGTGGATACTAATTGTTGGCTCACCAAATAATGCCTAGATAATTTCACTCTTAAATAAGCAAAGTTTAATTTCACCTAGAAAGTCCATCAAAGCATGTTCTAAGATCGACTAGACAAAGGTAGTTATGCAGGAGCCCTCTCTAAGTAAGCATATATAGCTCAATGCTATAGAATAATTTCCTCACCTAGTAAAGTCTTTAGAATCATGATGTATAGATACGCTAATTTATGAATATCAAGCTAAAATTATCATTGGTTGAGCACCAAAATTAAACAGAACCAATAAAATTTAAATTCAAAAAAAGTAATTTATTCAAACAATTTTAATTTGAAAAACATAAATATTCTAATAGAATACCAAAGAAAGAAAATAAGACAAGCATCACTCAAGCAAAGGGAAGTTTGTTGAGTTGGAATCGAAATTGCTTCATCTACTTGGGTGTACTAGAGGCGAGGATCTTGCTCTGTGGGCTGGGATTTTATGCCTCTTATACTATAGGTTTAGACTAGGCCCACTTTTCTTGCCTAGATTCCACTTCCTCATCACTATCAATTGAGTCCCAAATTTCATTCATGACACAAATGGTCAATGCCTTCTCACTCATAGTTGATTCAATCTTTCCAAGCGAAACATTCTCTTTTTTAGTTTCTTCACCTATGTCTTGAAAAAGATGACAAGATAAACTTTTTATTCAATCCTTCCCCTATCATGAAAGTTGCTGAAGAAGGTTCTCTTCCAAACTTAGGCAAAGGGTTATTCTTTGTGCTAGGTTCGTTGGGCTTAGGTAGCATACCACTGTCAATAAGATCCTAACTCTCATGTCTTAAGCTAACACACTTGTTTATTTCATGCCCCTATATTTGATGGATTTGACAAATGGCCTTGATGTCAAAATTGGGTGGAAGTGGATTTGATAGAGGTCGAGGGGCCAATGGTTATAATAGTCATTTCTTTTATAACTTATTGAAAACCGAGGATAGAGGTCTCCCCAACTCAGAAAATTGTCTCATATTCCCTTGGCCAGTAGTTGCATTAATATCTACCACTTTTGAGTACTTTGACAACTGGATTGGTAATTTCCTTTGTCATTCCTTCTTCTAGAAAAATGATTCTTCTTTCTTTCCCACTTTGTACACCTTTAATTTTGGTACTGGTCCAAATATATAATTTTCAGTTGAAGGTCAAATCAAGTCTAAATCTAATAAAGAGTCATAAAATAAACCAATTATAATTATTTAGTATTTGGATTGCAAATTATAATCATTTAATACTTGGATGGCAAATTATAATTATTTAACATTTGGATTGCGTCGGTTCGGTGACTGTTGTGGTTAATATGTTATTTGGTCGGACCACTTAGCCCAAGTCTTGCCAATTCGATATGAGCCTCATATCGAATTGGCATGAGCCAATTCGAGATGAGCAAGATTGCTCATGTCGAATTGGTCCATGCCAATTCCACATGAGCAATTACTTATGCCAAATTGGTAGGAGCAGGTTGACATTAACCTAGTTGTTCACGATTTCTCAAAGGCTGTTAGGTTTTATTTATCTGAAGTTAAGAAGGATTAAGGGATGCCCTAATATCGCCTATAAAAAGGAAATTAATTGACAAAAGAAGGGATCATATTTTTTTTTTTGAAGAGGCAGTAGCAAACATTAACAATTATTGACAATTAGTAGCAAGAATCAAACAGGTAGTAACAAAGATCAAAGAAAAAAAAGGGAAAAGAAGAGTCAGTAATCACAACCAAGGCAGCGTCTAGGCAATTGCCAAAGCTCAACCAAAGGACTAGGTTGATTTAGGCAGTAGCAAATATCAAGCTTGGTTTAACTCTTTCAATTTGGTGAGCCAACAAATGAATGCTTGTTTTCGGTGCTTAATTCATTCAAATCACAATAGTTATGTTATTATTATCTCATGTAGTAGTTTGCAAAATATTCAAACAATTCAGTACCAATGCTTATTTTTTCAAAATAATTTTGTTCATCACGGTAGCCAATAGTAAACCTTGGCCCTTAGCTAAAACCCTAATCTTGTTTACAAACACCAACAATCTTAGCTCTAGAGAACCCTAAATCCCCAAGCCTAAGTTTCATAACCCTAATATCCAGAATTCAAAACCTAAACTCTAATATTTGGAATCCAAAATCTAAACCCTAATATCTAGAATCCAATTCCAAAAATCCTTAACTCCTAAAACCCTAATTCTAAAACCTTAATTCTTAAAACCCTAATTCCAAAATACTAAATTCTAAAAATCCTAAATTCCACCTAGTAGCTATAACCATAATTCCCTAAACTTCATCCAGTAACCAAAACCAATATCTCAAAACCTAAAATTTTAATCCCTAACCTATAAAATCAAGACTTCAATCCCAAACAACTAAAACCCTAATTTCAAAGTCTAAAACCCTAATCTTGTTTATTTAATGCTTTAAACCCTAGTTTTGATCATTTAATTTTTATGAGTGATTTATCAAAGTTCTACTTTCACGGATGATTTATTTTTAATTATAGTGAATTTTTTATAGTTTAATTCATTTGGTTAATTATTTTAATGTTGATTACTTTAGTTTCAAAGATGTAAGAGATATATTTTTACTTTGTGGGTACCTTGTTAGTTAAGTTCAATATAATTTAATTTACTTTAAGTTTCGGTATTAATGTAAAGGGCATGTTTCCACCAAATGGTGGGTGTCTTATTTTATTTACTTTGTTTTCTTTTTGAACATTGGACATTTGTAAAGGCATGTTTCCATCCTTGGATGGGTGCATTTTTGTTTATTTTATTTCAATAAGATGATGGATGATTATTTCTTTTAAATTGCGTGTAATATGGATGATGTCATAAATATTTAAGAATTTAATCATGTTTAGACCTGAAAAGAAGGCCGGTTCTAATGAACCGGGTGCTGTGTGGGTGTTGGGTCATTCTTAACTTGCCTACACGTACACGACTTTTTCGAACCCATTCGGGATTAGGGATTCCTTAGGAATTGAGTCATCCATCTGTAGACCCTTAATTTTTGACCCGGTCCTGTCCAATATATTTTAATTAGTCCAAAATAAATTTTGATATCTTAATTAAATAATATTTGGTTTAGTATATAATTTTTATTAATAAAAAAATAAAAAATAATAATAATAAACAAAAATAAAAAAATAAAAGAAAAAAAAGGGGAAGGGGTCGGCTGCGGCGAAATGGCCTGGGGCCATTTTGCTAGCTGCGGCAGCTTTTTCTCCAGCACATTTTTTTTGCGGTAGTTTTTTTTCGCCAACGCGATTTTTCTGCAGCAGTTTTTTTTCGCCAGCAAAATTTTCCGACGCAAATTTTTTGAAACCTAATACAATTAGGTTTCGGTTTCCTTTTCTTAATGAATGATATATTCCATGAATAACTAGATTTAACCATAGAAATCTTCTATAAATAAGGACTAAAAAACCAAAAAAAAAAGGGGAAGAAATCGGAGGAGAAATTGATCAAAAATTGGATCCGAAACTAAGTAGGAAAGACAGTGAATCAACCTGATTTCATTTTTTGAGAGTAGACAACAATTCAATCCATCAAAGGCAGCAAAGCTTGTCTTTATTTTTGTTCATCCAAGAACAAATTTTTGGTGGAACCAATAAATGGAGGTATGCATCAATTGTCTAAATTCTATTCTTCATAGTAGCTAAATCATCCCATTGTTTCTTTTAATTCCAAAAACCCTAGAACCTCAATTCACTTTTTCTAAAGTTTAAAAACCTTAATTCATTGCTTTGTTTTCCAAAAAGTTTAAAGTTGTTAGTTTTGTTTCTTCAAAACCCCAAAACCCTAATTTGCTTTCCAAATTTTCAAAATCCTAAATTGAGTTATGTTTCTTTCCAAAAGCACTAAAAACATCTTTTCTGTTTCTATAAACTTTAAATTGTTTGGTTTATTTTCATAAAGTTTCATAAAATTATCAATTGATTTTCAAATCCTAAAAACCTAATGCATTCCTCGAAACCCTAAATCAAAAATCCTAAAATCCTAATTCAACTTCAAAAACCAAAACAGTGAACCCTAACCCCCTTAAAACCTTAAACTTTAATTTTTTCTAAACCCTAATCCTTTAAAACTTTAAAAACCATATAAACATAAATGTTATAATTTTACACAGTAAGCTTAAAAACATAATGCAGTAGCTAATAGTCATAATCTAAATGTTTTGAAGAGCCCAAACTCTAAATTCATGGTTTTACATCACAAACCCTAATTTGGTTAATCAAAGAATTTTCCAAACTTCTTGAATCATAAAACTTCAATTCATTTTAATTCCATTAAAAATTACAGTAGCTTCCAAAACTCTAAACACATGGAATAAAGAATCTTAAATAGAAACAGTAGCCCTAATTTGAATCTTTACTTGCTTTATTCAATTTTATACTTATTTATGCTTTGATTTATTTTATATGCTTTAATTTATTTAAGTTCAATGCTTGGTTTATTTAATTATCATGGATGGATGTTTTGTAACACCCCTACATTCAATACATGCACACTACAAACACCACAATGTAGTATACATGCACTAAACATAGACATGCTACAAATTTTCTTAACATTTTAAACATTACCATAATCTTTCAATTGCATACATTATAGAAAGATAAGTAGTTAACTTGTAATACAAAACTAAATAGATATATATAGACACATTTAGTTGTTACGCAGTGGAATTTATCAAATATTTACATATATAAAAACATTTAATTTCATATTTACAAATATACACATATGTACATTAAAATCATTACTTTACAAAATATAAAAGAGTTATACATGATTGGCAAGTCTCCTCTGATCTTTAAGTTTCCAAAATCAACTCTTCACCGTCTACTCTCACTCGGTCTCGAAGAACTCTCGGGTTCAACCCTATTACCTGCGCGATCAAACACTATCGCGCTAAGCCAACGGCTTAGTAAGATAATTCATGCTAATGTTATGCTTTAATGCAATGCAATGCCAATTCTCAATCCATATTATACATGTAACATCATATATGCAAAGCCAACAACATACCTTTACATTTCATAACTCAACATAAATAGACATATCATATTTCAACATCTTATTATATACCTCATTAGTATTCATTTAATCATTCGTAATCAACACTAAACAAAGACAAGCATGGGCCCAAAACACACTAATATGCCATTCAATTTTCAGAGTTAATGTTTTGGTTTTATCATCACATTTATCAATATCATAAACCCAACTAGGCTTCAAGGATTAGGTTCAACCAAGCTTTAAGGGGAGCAAAGCATGCTAAGCATCAACCCAACTTGGCTTCAAGAACCAACCCAACCTAGCTTCAAGGGTGGTAACATCTCAATTAGGCTTCAAGGATTCAATCCAACCTAACTTCAAGAGATTGTTACACTTATTAGGCATGCCACCAATAACAAACTCTGAAAATGGAATAACACATTAGCCACACAAATCATTTATTATTTAATTATCATTTCCATTCTCAACTCTCATCATAGCCAATAACAATGGCCTCATATCACATATAAGTTACCATAGCCAATCACAATGGCATTTTATTCCATCACATTATACATATAGCATTATTGATATAAACATAACCAAACACATTACTCATCACATGAGTCACAATACATGAAATATCACATTGTTCATATAGTATCATATACATTGCCATTATTATCATATGCAACAATGCAATAATACAAGATTTGTACTTATTTTACTAACAATTCATACAACTCCTAACATTTCCTTGTCCAAGATTCTTTAACCTCTTAGATCAATGATCAATCACTATCTTCAAGACTTAAATCAAAAGTAATAGCATATACTTGTTTAAGGATACACAAGAGATAATCCAATTAGGAATTAATTAGGGCAAACCTCAACCCTGACACGTTCACCCACACGGGCGTGTTCATGGCCGTGCCCTAACTCCACAACACAGAAACATTTACACGCTCAACAACATGGGCGTGTTCCTGGGCTTGTAAATTCTCAAATCTTGCAGTAGCTATGACACGCTCAATAACACGGGCGTGCTACTGGTCGTGTCAAACCTACTGCCTCCAACACAATTGACACGCCTAAAAACCCTGGACGTGCTCATGGGCGTGTCCGGCGACAAATCAAGACTCCGATAAAAAACAACCATACACTCAACAACACACTTCTATACATTAACATCCTCTTCAAATAATCTTAACAAAACATACTCAAAACTCATCTCAAACTTGCAACACACCCAAAACAAACCAAAACACACATCAAACACCAAACACAAAATCATCTCAAAACCCCTACCACATATACAACATCATCTCTTCCAACCACTTACTCTTTTCTTCCATCCATACTCAAAATCAATCATCAACTCACTCAAACACTTCTCACATCTCAAAATCAACCAACACACTCTTAAAAATCTATCAAACTCAAATATATCATTTCAAATAAGCACAAAAATCACAAGAGAACTTACCAAAGTTACAAAACTTCTTGAATCACCAACTTGATCACTTAATCTTTCTTCAATTTGAGCTTCACTCAATAAGATCTTCTCTTTGCCTCTTGCTTCCTTTGTTTAAGGAGGAGCCGGCCACAATGGAAAAGAAGAAGAAAAATATCAAGAAGCAAAGTCAAATTTTGCTTTTAATCTCCACCAAGTGATCTTATCCAAGCAATTACCAAAATACCCTCAATCATATAACTAACTTTTTGTTTCATATAAGCCCTTATATGTAATTACACACTCAACACAAATAAATATCTCTTCCATTGACTCTTCATTTGACCAATTTATATGTTATATATATCATCATATACACAACATATACCATTCTCTCTAAACCCTAATTCTTTTCCCCAAAACACATATACACAAGCATTCACTTTCCAATATCTTTTCTCTTGCAATTTAACACATATATTCAATCCAATATATCACTGCAACAACAATAACAACAACATCAACAACATAATCAAAACTTCTAGACCATATATGAGGATATTACAATTCTCCCCCTCTAAAAAGAAAATTTCGTCCTCGAAATTACCTGATATCAAAGCTGAAACAACTGAGGATATTGCTCTCGCATTGTTTGCTCACTTTCCCAAGTTGCTTCTTCTTTTGCATGATTCTTCCATAGAACCTTCACCAATGGCACTCTCTTGTTTCTCAGCTCTTTCACATCATGTGCCAAGATAGCAACTGGTTCCTCTTCAAAAGTCAAATCTGGGCTCACTTCGATAGATTCAAAAGGCAACACATGAGATGGATCCGATCTGTACCTCCTCAACATAGAAACATGGAATACATTATGGATACGATCCAACTCAGGTGGCAAAGCAAGCCCATAAGCCACTGGCCCAACTCTTTCCAAAACTTCATACGGTCCAATGAAACGAGGACTCAATTTCCCTTTCCGACCGAACCTCAAAATATTCTTCCAAGGAGACACTTTCAGAAATACCTTATCTCCAACATCAAACTCTATATCTCTCCTTTTCAGATCTGCATAAGACTTCTGTCGGTCTGAAGCTGCTTTTAACCTGCCTCGAATCAACTTTACTTTTTCTTCAGTTTCTTGAATCAAATCAGGACCAATCAACTTATTATCTCCAAGTTCATTCCAACAAAGAGGTGTCCTACACCGTCTGCCATACAATGCTTCAAACGGTGCCATACCAATGCTGGATTGGTGACTGTTGTTGTAAGCAAACTCCACAAGAGGTAAAAATCTATCCCAACTTCCAAAGAAATCGATGACACAGCTTCTCAACATGTCCTCAATAATTTGTATCACCCTCTCAGACTGTCCATCCGTCTGTGGATGAAAAGCAGTACTGAAGTGCAATCGAGAACCCAAAGCACTATGCAAACTCTTCCAAAATCTGGAAGTAAACCTGGGATCTCGATCAGACACTAAAGAAGTTGGAACACCATGCAAGTTCACAATCTCATGGATATACAGCTCAGCCAATCTCTCCAAAGAGTAATCCATCCGGACCAGAAGGAAATGAGCTGTCTTAGTCAATCTATCCACAATCACCCATATAGCATCATGCTTCTTTTGTGTCAATGGCAAACCAGACACAAAATCAATCGTCACTCTAACCCACTTCCATTCTGGTACTGATAATGGTTGAAGCAATCCAGTTGGAACTTGATGCTCTACTTTAACCTTCTGACAGGTGAGACATTTCGACACAAAATCTGCAATATCTCTCTTCAAACCAATCCACCAGTAATGCTGTCTCAAATCATGATACATCTTTGTATTACCCGGATGCATAGCAAACACTGACTGATGTGCTTCTTCTAAAATGACTCTTTTCAAATCAGCATCATCGGGTACACACAATCGGTTCTTAAACCAGAGACTCCCATCACCTTTCACAACAAAATCTCTAGTCTTCCCATTCTTGCAATCTGAAATAATCTTCTGAATCTTCATATCAATCAACTGAGCCTCTTTGATCTGATCTAACAAAATTGGTTTCAAAAGCAACTGTGCCAACAATGCACCATCGTCACAAGCTACAAAACTGGCATGCAAAGCTCTCAACTCAACAAGCAACGAGAGCGAGTAAACAGTTAAACCAGCTAAAGACTTCCGACTCAAGGCATCAGCAACAACATTTGCTTTACCTGGATGATAATCAATCAAACAGTCGTAGTCTTTAATCAATTCCAACCATCTTCTCTGCCGAAGATTGAGCTCTTTTTGAACACCCAAATATTTCAAACTTTTGTGATCAGTGTAGATAAAACATTTCTCCCCAAACAGATAGTGTCGCCAAATCTTCAATGCAAACACAATGGCTGCTAGCTCCAAATCATGGGTCGGATAGTTAAGCTCATGCGGTTTCAACTGTCGAGATGCATAAGCTATAACTTTACCTTCCTGCATCAGCACACACCCCGAACCACTATGTGAAGCATCACTGTAGATCACATATGGTTTGCCTTCTACAGGTAAAGTAAGAACAGGTGCTTGAGTCAACATTTCTCTCAACTGCTCAAAGCTAGTCTGACACTGATCTGTCCACACAAATCTCACTCCCTTACAAAGCAATCTGGTGAGTGGAGTAGCTATCAAAGAAAACCCTTTCACAAACCGCCGGTAATAACCTGCCAAACCCAGAAAACTTCTAACCTCAGTCACCGACTTGGGTGGACTCCAATTCAATATAGCTTCAACTTTGCTCGGATCAACTCTAATGCCTTCCGCTGAAACTATATGACCGAGAAAAGCGACTTGATCCAACCAGAACTCACACTTCGACAATTTGGCAAACAACCGCTTCTCTTTCAAAATCTACAACACAATCCGCAGATGCATATCATGTTCCTCTTCATTCCGCGAATACACCAGAATGTCATCGATGAAGACCACTACAAACTGATCCAGTTAGGGCCTGAACACCCTATTCATCAAATCCATAAAAGCTGCAGGTGCATTCGTTAGACCAAAAGGCATAACTAAAAATTCATAATGCCCATACCTGGTCCGAAAAGCTGTTTTAGGAACATCTTCTGCTTTGACCCTCAACTGATGGTACCCAGATCTCAGGACAATTTTGAAAAACACTGCTGCATCTTTCAATTGATCAAAGAGATCATCGATTCTAAGCAAAGGATATTTATTTTTAATAGTCACCTTGTTCAATTGCCTATAATCGATACACAACCTCATAGTACCATCTTTCTTCTTCACAAATAGCACAGGAGCTCCCCAAGGAGAAACACTGGGGCGAATAAATCCTTTATCCAACAACTCCTGTAATTGCACTTTCAATTCCCTCAATTCTGCTGGTGCCATTCTATAAGGAGTAATAGAGATAGGAGTGGTACCAGGCAACAATTCAATACCGAACTCCACCTCTCTCTTAGGAGGTAACCCTGGCAACTCCTCTGGAAATACATCTGGGAACTCTGCAACTGTGGCAATACTATCAATAGGAGAACCCTTCACTCTAGTATCTATCACATGAGCAAGATAAGCTTCACACCCCTTTCTAATCAACCTCCTGGCTGCAACAGCTGAAACAAATAAGGAGGCTAGCTGTTCCTGCTCATTAGATACTATCACCTCTCTACCATCAACAGTTCTCAAAGAAACAATTTTCCTTTTACAGTCTACCACAGCTCCATGTCTAGATAGCCAGTCCATACCTAGAATCACATCATATTCCTTAAATGGCATCTCAATCAAGTCTCCAAGGAACTCCTCACCTTGCACCCTCACTGCACTATCTCGGTGCACTTTACTCACAATCACACTATGCCCTAACGGATTTGTCACCAACACATAAAATCCTAGGGACTCAGCATGCATATCAGACACAGGCAAAACAGATGCACTAATATAAGAATGTGTAGAACCCGGATCAATCAAAGCAAGTACTGAAGTATCAAATAAAGAAAAAGTACCAGCTATGACTGCCGATGCATCTGGCTACCTCTGCATAACATACATCCTCTGGGAAGATCCAACCTCCTCTGGTCTACTCTCCCTGGATGTAGCACCTCCTCTAGCACTGAACCCAGATCTGCCTCCCCAGCTGCTACCTCTGCCTGCTCGACCTCCCCTCACACTAGATCGAGAAGCTGCAGTATCAACTGTCATCTGTTCTTGCCTCTCAGGACAATCTCTCACAAAGTGATTAGGTGATCCACATCTGAAACAAACCCCTGCTACACCAGTCTTCCAGCAAGGACCACCATGTGGCCTACCACAATGAATGCAGATGGGTAGGGTAGATCTCTGAATCATAGGGGTCGGAGCACTTGCCACTGAAGCTGCAGGTCTAAATCTCTGTCTCTGTAACTGCACTGACCTACCAGCTGACCTCTGACTCCTACTAACTCTAGGAACAAAGCTTCCTTTACCTCTCTTAACAGAAGAAGACCCTGCCTCAAACTGGGGCCTTCTCACTCTGACCTCTTCCTCTGAAGCAGCTGCAATAACTTGAGCTCGCTCTACACTTCGAGCTGCTGCCACTAGCTGGGAGAAATCGTGATATCTAGATCCAGCCACTAGACATGTCACGACCCAATTTGTACATATGTACAGTACGTCCATGTACAGTAAGAGGAACCCTCCCGAGAAGCTACTCAAAAGCGCGAAGTGAAGGGAAGTTCTGTAAAATTGAAAGGACCTATTTGAAAAGATTGTAAAGTTTTGGGGAGGTGACCGTAATTACCAAAAGTTGTTCCGGAGGTCCTTAATAGTGCACATAACAGACTCCATAAATGGAAAGTAGAGAAAAATCGAACAGTAACGGTGCGACACAGTTTTTTCCGAAAAAGTACGGTTTGGAAGATATAGGGGATTTTGACCAGGGGCATCATGGTCATTTTTAAAAGTGTCTCGAAAGTAATAAAGGATCTCAAAAATGAAAAGTAGAGGAAAAACTGAGTCAAAAAGTGTACCACAGCATTCGGCGAAAGTGCGCGGTTTAAAAGTTACGAACGAGTAACCGCCGGAGGGTATTTTGGTCTTTTCACACCTTAGAGCATAAAATTACAGCACAATGAGGTTGAGGGGCCAAAATATAATTAAGATGAAGTCCAAGGGCTTGGGTTGTAAATAAATTAAAGAAGGAGACATTTGGACCAATGAGAATTGGCCATTTTCTCACATATGTGTACCAATGGGAAATTAACATCTACACCATGACCTATCAACCTCTCTTGGCTGCCATTTGGAGGAGAGAACACCACAAAAATAAAGCCAAGAACTCTCTTTGTTCTTGCTTGGCCGAAAATAGGAGGAAGGGAAAAGAGAGAGAGATTGTTTTTTTTTCTTTTCACGTAGCCAAATTTGGAGAATTGGGAGAGATTGCAAACTTTGGTGGAGAATAAGATTTTGAGGTAAGGAAATTCATCTATGGTTCTATTTCTTTCATTGGTTATAGTATTTGTAAGATAAAAATGAAAGAATAAATATGATGATTATAGAAAATTTAAGAAGTTGAGGAAAAGTGAAAGAGGTGATTTGCACATATAAGATTAAGGATAAAAAGGATGACTAGTAGTTTAGTTAGCAAAAGAAGGCATGAAGCACTTAAATTTTATTATGTTCTTGACATGGATTTTATGAAAATTATAGGAAATCAAGAAGTGAGAGAGAAGGAAGCAAAGAAGACATAAAAGAACTAGAAACAAGTGAAAAGAATTAAGGTTTGGTACTTAAATCATTGCCTTTTCAATTAATTCACATATTTTGCATTATGGGATTTTTGAAATGGTTTTGAAATGATGTTATTATGTGTGGTAAATATGTGGGAAAGTGCTCTTGAACCATTTGTAATCAATTGGTTATGAAAAGAATGAAAACAAAACAAACTAGCTAAATTTATGCAATTATTCATTAACTTTGATGAGTTTTTAATCACTCCTTTGGTTTGATTTTTGGAAGAGGGACCCTTAGTCCTTCAATGGTATCACAAAAGGATTCTAAAAATCAATTTTGCGAGAAAAAAATGAATTTCCCTCAAGTTTGGAAAATTTGGCCGAATGGTCCCTTTTGGGCACCATTCTGCAGCTTTCATTTTGGGCAGTCCGTTGAAGGGGCAAACGAAAGAATTTTTTGACAAAATTTTACATGCATTTAGTTAACTTATGAAAGTGTTTTCCTGCAAAAATTCAGCCAAAAATAAGTTTGTTTACTTGGTCAAAACCGTTGCCAAAGTTGACTGATTTTCAGCAGTAAAAACAGATTTTACCATTTAGTGGTCGCGTGCCATTGCGTTGCCGATTTTACGCGCCGCGCTACTATTCCTTTGGTCATTTTTCTAAATGTGTTAAAACTTGAATATTATGATATGGATTGATGTTAAATCATATAAAATGACATGAAGGAGAATTGGAAATGATCAGAAAGGCATTATGACAAGCTATTCCGACAATACATGCATTATGGACAAATCATGGCTTATTGAATATCATGATCAAAGTAATTTAATAAATTATTTATGCTCTACTTGGTTATGACAGAACCCTTGAGATAAGGGTATGATGCATCATACTATTACTGCAGTACTGCTTATGACATGATATGATATTCCGGCTGAAGGCCGATGATTACAATGATATGATCAATGATGCAATGATAATGGCCATTGGCACATGTGCAAGAAATATGATGAAAGATAATGAAATATGATCATGATGAGATATGTTTATCACGACTCTTCCTTATCCGCTGATGTTCTGTTAGACCAGTAGAGCACCTAAATTGATAAAAGCAAAATGAGTACTTTATAAATTCAGAATATGGGATTTAATCTTTTATCATTATGTTTATATCTTATTCATTTAATTAAAGTATTCAAATGCATGTTTTGAATTACTCATTTATTTTATTTATGAAATGCAATGATTTATGTACCCACTAAGCAAATGCTTAGCGAGTTTAGTTTCCTTTCTAAACTCGTAGGTTGAGCAAGAAGCTGGTTTCTACAGTGTTCCGAGCAGCTGGTGTTGGCAACTCTTCGGATAGAAAGATATTATAAGTAATGTAATTAGAATGGCATGTACATATGTTAGTGTAACTAAGAATTGTATGTATGACTAGTAAAAGACCATAGTACGTGTGCTAAGTATATTAACTAATGTATGTTGTATGAATTAGTGTGTATGGATGTGTGTATAGAAGTGTGAAACTTTAATGCAGGTTGTAGTGGAGGGTATAAGGAGTTCGACTATGGAAGTGTTTGAGATTGATTGAGATTGTTGGATTGAGAACAAAATTGTTTTAAAAAAAAAATCAGTTTTGGCGACACTTGGGACCCCTAAATATAGGGGAAACTCTGGCAAAATTTTTAAAAATCTACACTTAAAATTGGCTAAGTAAAATATTAAGACACAATCATTATGAGATAACAGTCCATCTTGGTCTATAAACGTAGGCTGAGATGGGGTGTTACATTTAGTGGTATCAGAGCATAGGTTTAGTCGATTCTGGATAGAATCAAACTGTGAATGCATGACACATAGGCTTAGGAAGGGAATTTTAATAAGCTGATGTTTATGTTTATGATACTTATTAGTGGTATTGTGTTATTGAGAACAGGAGTGAAGATGAGTGATTCGAAGCAACCAGCTAAATTGGTTTTAGGTCCTAAACCTTATTCTCGGGCCAGCACAAGTGAGGAACAAGCCATAGATAAGAAGCTTTTTGAATTGGGAAAGGAGAATCTGCGCCAGAAAATTAAAATATAAGCCAGAGCGCGGGAAATAGCAGAGTTGAAAATGGAAGTATTTAGAATGAAGAGGAAACAGGAGGAGCAAGAGGAAGTAATAGATCAGCTGAGAGACTTGAGACTTCAGGACCAGGAAGACTTAGTGTTAGCCCTGGATAATGTTAGGCTCTTGATAGAAGATGTTAGGGCGTTACAAGTGGATAAGAGGCAAACTACAGTAGAGCTTGAGAATGTGAATCGTTTGGCTAGGACCTTGTAAGGAAGGGTAGAGATGTTACAGGATAGAATGGACGAACTCCCTCGTAACCTTCCTAGAGTTCAGTCTAACGAGGTAGATCCAGATCCGATGGAGTTTGCTTCAGATAGTGCTACCTTTCCCCTAGCTCCTACTTATTGAGCTGTGATGGGCTGATGATTTTGCTACCCCTTTGGGTTATGTATATAAGCGGATAAAAATGCAACAGTAGATAGGCCATTTTGTTGTAAATAGATATAAATAGGCCATAAGTAGGAGTATGTGATGATGTATGTTAAATATGTATGAAACGCGATTATGTGAATAAATAAGGTTATGTTTATATTAAGTGTATGATCTGAAATTACGATTGGAATTTATCTATGTACATGCCATATAGGAAATTTTATAGGTCAAGCCAAACCAGCTCCTAACTTTTTTATGATATACATGTATATGATTGTAGAATGTCGCAAGAAGTTGAATCACAGAGAGCCGTAGACGAGGAGGGCGAGTCACGTGCCTCCGTGCCTATAAATGTAGAGGAGAATTTTGAAAATATGCCACAACCAGCAGCGGCGGCCGCGGAAGGCCCCGATGCTTATTTACGACAAATGGCAGCAGCATTTCAACGAATGGCAGGAATGGTACCTGCTACTGCCGAAAGAGAGAAAAAGCCCCCAATCGAGAAATTAAGGAGATATGGAGCTAAGGAATTTAAAGCTAGTAGGGAAGAAGGATCTGAAGAAGCGGAATACTGGTTAGATAGTACTATTAGAGCATTGGATCAATTAAGGTGCACGCCAGAGGAAAGATTTATTTGTGCCACATCTCTTTTGGTTGAAGAAGCGTACATTTGGTGGGAGACTACGCAGCAGCGAGTGCCACCAGAACAGCAGACATGGGAATTTTTCCAAACCGAGTTTAGGAAGAGATATATCACCGAGGCATACTTAAATGCAAAAAGAAATGAATTCACATACTTAAAGCAAGGAAGAATGACGGTATCCGAGTATGAAAAAGAGTTCACTCGTCTTAGTAAGTACGCGAGGAGAATGATAGAAACAGAACAGGAAAGATGCCAGAGATTCTTAGAAGGATTAAACAATGAAATCAAAGTGCAATTGGTAGTCATAGATATATCAGAATTTTCCAAGCTTGTTGCAAAGGCTTTGGACGTTGAGAAAGTACAAGTGGATGAGAGGAATAGGCACCAGCGCATGCAGCAAAAAAGAACACAAACTCGAGGCCTAGGGGGACCTCAGCAAGCCCGAAAGAGATTCAAGGGAGGAAGTAGTTCTATGCAACAAGGCGGGCGATTTCAGAATCAGAGGTCAGGCCGAGGTATGAGTTATCAAACATCTGTAGCCAGTGCACCGGGGTCGTTTGGAAGAGGCTTCGGAAGAGGATTAAGTAGAGGCCGAGGAAGAAGTAACAATCCAGGAATTAGTGAAGGATTTGGAAGAAACACGAGTTTTGAAAGATATACTTTTCCTCTATGTGAACATTGTGGACGGAAACATGGAGGCGAATGTTGGTATTTAACTGAAGGATGCTGGGAGTGTGGAGCACTAGACCATATAAAGGTGAACTGCCCTAAAATACAGATGACTACTCCTGCACCAACAGAGAGGTCACAGCTTATCTTTGGCAGAGGCCGAGGTAGAGGAAGAGGAGGTAATCCAAATTTTCAAAAGGCACAATCAGAGACTATTAACCAGCCTAGTACAAGTGCACCAGCAAGGGTATATGCGATGAGAGCCCGAGAAGAAGAAGAAGCACCGGACGTCATTGTTGGTACGTTTTATATGTTCAACAAACCTGTACATGCTTTAATTGATCCCGGATCCACACATTCGTACATATGCATGCATAGTGAGAATTTAGAAGGATTACCAGTAGAATATGTCAAGTCCGGTATACTAGTTACAAACCCTATAGGAGATGAAATAGTTACGAACAAAGTAATCAAAGAATGCCCTATAGGGATACACGGAAGGGTATTTCCTGGAAATTTGATGGAATTACCATTTCGGGAATTTGACATAATTTTAGGAATGAACTGGTTAGCAAAGCATAAAGCAATAGTTGACTGTGAGAAGAAAAGAGTGACGCTCCATACCCCTTGCGGAGAGGAAGTGACAGTAGTCGGAAAAAGAGGCGACTATTTGAACAACATAATATCGGCAGTGACGGCAAGGAAGCTAATACAAAAAGGATGCGAGGCATATCTAGTAAGCGCCATGGAAGCAAAGAAAGACGCTACTAGGATCCAAGACATACCATCGGTGCGTGATTTTCCCGATGTTTTCCCAGATGAGCTACCCGGATTACCACCTAAGAGAGAAGTGGAATTCACCATAGATGTTTATCCGGGAGCTGCACCAGTGTCGATTGCCCCATACCGAATGGCGCCAGCGGAACTCAAGGAATTGAAGATGCAATTACAAGAGTTACTCAACAAAGGCTTTATACGACCAAGCGTTTCCCCATGGGGTGCACCAGTACTTTTCGTCAAAAAGAAAGATGGATCTTTAAGGCTATGCGTGGATTATCGACAGTTGAACAAACTCACAATCAAGAACAAGTATCCACTACCACGCATTGACGATTTATTCGATCAACTCAAAGGAGCCAGTGTATTTTCAAAGATAGATCTCCGATCGGGATACCATCAGCTGCCAATTAAGGAGGGGGACATTTCAAAGACTGCTTTCAGAACTCGGTACGGACATTATGAGTTTCTTGTAATGCCTTTTGGGCTTACAAATGCACCAGCGGTATTTATGGATTTGATGAATCGAATTTTCCATCCGTACCTTGACCAATTCGTAGTGGTGTTTATAGATGACATTCTTATGTATTCAAAGAACAAAGAAGAGCATGATCGACACCTCCGCATTGTATTGCAAACATTGAGAGAAAAACAACTATATGCCAAGCTCAATAAGTGTGAATTTTGGCTGGAAGAAGTGACATTCTTGGGACACATTGTAACTGCTGAGGGCATCAGAGTGGATCCTAAGAAAATAGAAGCTATTTTGGATTGGAAACCGCCAAGGACAGTAAAAGAAGTGAGAAGTTTCCTAGGATTGGCAGGATACTATCGACGATTCGTGAAAGGATTTTCCATTATCGCCGCACCAATGACCAAGTTGCTTCGGAAGAATGCTAGATTTCAGTGGACAGATGAATGTCAAAGAAGCTTTGAGAAACTAAAAGGAAAGCTAACAAATGCCCCGATACTCACGCAACCAGTGTCCGGTAAGGACTTTGTGATATACAGCGATGCATCGCACATTGGCTTAGGTTGTGTACTCATGCAAGAAGGTAAAGTGGTCGCGTATGTTTCCCGGCAACTTAAACCATACGAGAAGAATTATCCAACACACGATTTAGAATTGGCAGCTATTGTATTGGCATTCAAGACATGGAAACATTACCTGTATGGAGAAAAATGCTACATTTATACAGATCATAAAAGCTTGAAGTATCTGCCAACACAAAAGGACCTCAATTTGCGACAAAGGAAATGGATCCAAATTTTGGCAAACTATGACTATATCATAAACTATCATCCAGGAAAGGCGAACGTTGTTGCTGACGCACTTAGTAGGAAATCAATGCAAGCTTTAAGGGCTATGAGGATCAGTTTGAGACCAACCAAAGAAGGAGCACTGCTAGCAGAAATGCAAACACGACCCACGTTTTTTCAGGAAATCCACCAAGCACAACAAAAAGATAAACAAGTCCAAAAATGGATCAAGCAAGTACAAGAAGGAAAAAGTACAAAGTTTCAAATTTCAAGAGACGGCAGTTTATATTACGAAAGTCGGACAATAATACCAGCAACAGGAGATATAAAAAAGAAGATTCTTCATGAAGCCCACAGTAGTTCTTACGCAATGCACCCAGGGGCTACAAAAATGTACCAAGACTTGAAGAAATTCTATTGGTGGCCAGGAATGAAGGGAGACATCGTAGATTTCGTAACTAAGTGTTTGACATGCCAGCAAGTGAAAGCAGAACATCAAGTGCCATCAGGACTATTACAGCCAATTACAATTCCGACATGGAAATGGGATCGCATCACTATGGATTTCGTCACAGGATTGCCAATGACGAGAGATAAACATGACGCTGTATGGGTAATTGTCGATCGATTAACTAAGTCAGCTCATTTTCTGCCTGTGCGAATGGACTATTCAATGGATAAATTGGCAGAAATATACGTCAAAGAGATTGTACGATTGCATGGAGTCCCGACATCCATTATTTCGGACAGAGATCCACGGTTCACTTCGAACTTTTGGAGAAAGCTCCAAATAGCCCTCGGAACCCAAGCAAGCTATAGCACTGCTTTTCATCCTCAAACGGATGGGCAATCTGAAAGAGTAATTTAGATTTTGGAAGACATGATGAGAGCGTGTTATGGATTTTAAAGGCAGCTGGGATAAGTACCTAAGCCTAATGGAATTCGCATATAACAACAGCTACCAATCCAGCATACAGATGGCACCCTATGAAGCATTGTACGGAAGAAAGTGTAGAACGCCAGTATGTTGGACAGAACTAAGTGAGGAAAAAGTTCTTGGACCCGACATTGTAAAGGAGACTCAGGAGAAAGTTAACATCATTCGAGACAGACTAAAGGTTGCATCAGATAGACAGAAGTCGTACGCAGACCTGAAACGAAAAGACATAGAATTTGCAGTAGGGAACAAAGTTTTCCTTAAAGTTTCTCCATGGAAGAAAGTACTGAGATTTAAGCAGAAAGGCAAGTTAAGTCCCAGATTCATTGGACCATTCGAAGTCATCGAACGTATAGGCCCAGTAGCTTATCGGTTAGCCCTACCACCCGAACTGGATAGGATACATAATGTTTTTCATGTTTCAATGTTACGACGATATATTTCAGACCCTGCACACATCATCAAGACACAAGATATCGAGGTCCAGCCCGACTTGACTTATGAAGAGGAGCCAGTGAAGATTTTGGCACGAGAGGTTAAAGAATTGAGAAATAAGAAAATTCCTCTGGTTAAAGTATTGTGGAGAAATCATAAGATAGAAGAGGCAACCTGGGAAAGAGAAGAAACTATGAAGCAGCAATATCCGCATTTGTTTACAACTGACTAGCTTCGGGACGAAGCTTAAATTTTAGAGGGGAAGAAATGTCACGACCCAATTTGTACATATGTACAGTACGTCCATGTACAGTAAGAGGAACCCTCCCGAGAAGCTACTCAAAAGCGCGAAGTGAAGGGAAGTTCTGTAAAATTGAAAGGACCTATTTGAAAAGATTGTAAAGTTTTGGGGAGGTGACCGTAATTACCAAAAGTTGTTCCGGAGGTCCTTAATAGTGCACATAACAGACTCCATAAATGGAAAGTAGAGAAAAATCGAACAGTAATGGTGCGACACGGTTTTTTCCGAAAAAGTACGGTTTGGAAGATATAGGGGATTTTGACCAGGGGCATCATGGTCATTTTTAAAAGTGTCTCGAAAGTAATAAAGGATCTCAAAAATGAAAAGTAGAGGAAAAACTGAGTCAAAAAGTGTACCACAACATTCGGCGAAAGTGCGCGGTTTAAAAGTTACGAACGAGTAACCGCCGGAGGGTATTTTGGTCTTTTCACACCTTAGAGCATAAAATTACAGCACAATGAGGTTGAGGGGCCAAAATATAATTAAGATGAAGTCCAAGGGCTTGGGTTGTAAATAAATTAAAGAAGGAGACATTTGGACCAATGAGAATTGGCCATTTTCTCACATATGTGTACCAATGGGAAATTAACATCTACACCATGACCTATCAACCTCTCTTGGCTGCCATTTGGAGGAGAGAACACCACAAAAATAAAGCCAAGAACTCTCTTTGTTCTTGCTTGGCCGAAAATAGGAGGAAGGGAAAAGAGAGAGAGATTGTTTTTTTTTCTTTTCACGTAGCCAAATTTGGAGAATTGGGAGAGATTGCAAACTTTGGTGGAGAATAAGATTTTGAGGTAAGGAAATTCATCTATGGTTCTATTTCTTTCATTGGTTATAGTATTTGTAAGATAAAAATGAAAGAATAAATATGATGATTATAGAAAATTTAAGAAGTTGAGGAAAAGTGAAAGAGGTGATTTGCACATATAAGATTAAGGATAAAAAGGATGACTAGTAGTTTAGTTAGCAAAAGAAGGCATGAAGCACTTAAATTTTATTATGTTCTTGACATGGATTTTATGAAAATTATAGGAAATCAAGAAGTGAGAGAGAAGGAAGCAAAGAAGACATAAAAGAACTAGAAACAAGTGAAAAGAATTAAGGTTTGGTACTTAAATCATTGCCTTTTCAATTAATTCACATATTTTGCATTATGGGATTTTTGAAATGGTTTTGAAATGATGTTATTATGTGTGGTAAATATGTGGGAAAGTGCTCTTGAACCATTTGTAATCAATTGGTTATGAAAAGAATGAAAACAAAACAAACTAGCTAAATTTATGCAATTATTCATTAACTTTGATGAGTTTTTAATCACTCCTTTGGTTTGATTTTTGGAAGAGGGACCCTTAGTCCTTCAATGGTATCACAAAAGGATTCTAAAAATCAATTTTGCGAGAAAAAAATGAATTTCCCTCAAGTTTGGAAAATTTGGCCGAATGGTCCCTTTTGGGCACCATTCTGCAGCTTTCATTTTGGGCAGTCCGTTGAAGGGGCAAACGAAAGAATTTTTCGACAAAATTTTACATGCATTTAGTTAACTTATGAAAGTGTTTTCCTGCAAAAATTCAGCCAAAAATAAGTTTGTTTACTTGGTCAAAACCGTTGCCAAAGTTGACTGATTTTCAGCAGTAAAAACAGATTTTACCATTTAGTGGTCGCGTGCCATTGCGTTGCCGATTTTACGCGCCGCGCTACTATTCCTTTGGTCATTTTTCTAAATGTGTTAAAACTTGAATATTATGATATGGATTGATGTTAAATCATATAAAATGACATGAAGGAGAATTGGAAATGATCAGAAAGGCATTATGACAAGCTATTCCGACAATACATGCATTATGGACAAATCATGGCTTATTGAATATCATGATCAAAGTAATTTAATAAATTATTTATGCTCTACTTGGTTATGACAGAACCCTTGAGATAAGGGTATGATGCATCATACTATTACTGCAGTACTGCTTATGACATGATATGATATTCCGGCTGAAGGCCGATGATTACAATGATATGATCAATGATGCAATGATAATGGCCATTGGCACATGTGCAAGAAATATGATGAAAGATAATGAAATATGATCATGATGAGATATGTTTATCACGACTCTTCCTTATCCGCTGATGTTCTGTTAGACCAGTAGAGCACCTAAATTGATAAAAGCAAAATGAGTACTTTATAAATTCAGAATATGGGATTTAATCTTTTATCATTATGTTTATATCTTATTCATTTAATTAAAGTATTCAAATGCATGTTTTGAATTACTCATTTATTTTATTTATGAAATGCAATGATTTATGTACCCACTAAGCAAATGCTTAGCGAGTTTAGTTTCCTTTCTAAACTCGTAGGTTGAGCAAGAAGCTGGTTTCTACAGTGTTCCGAGCAGCTGGTGTTGGCAACTCTTCGGATAGAAAGATATTATAAGTAATGTAATTAGAATGGCATGTACATATGTTAGTGTAACTAAGAATTGTATGTATGACTAGTAAAAGACCATAGTACGTGTGCTAAGTATATTAACTAATGTATGTTGTATGAATTAGTGTGTATGGATGTGTGTATAGAAGTGTGAAACTTTAATGCAGGTTGTAGTGGAGGGTATAAGGAGTTCGACTATGGAAGTGTTTGAGATTGATTGAGATTGTTGGATTGAGAACAAAATTGTTTTAAAAAAAAAATCAGTTTTGGCGACACTTGGGACCCCTAAATATAGGGGAAACTCTGGCAAAATTTTTAAAAATCTACACTTAAAATTGGCTAAGTAAAATATTAAGACACAATCATTATGAGATAACAGTCCATCTTGGTCTATAAACGTAGGCTGAGATGGGGTGTTACAAGACACATGATAGAGGGCCTCAATCCCTCCTGAAACCTCCGGCATCTATCTATCTCATCAGCTATAATGCCACCAGCATAATGGCTCAATCTAATAAACTCAACCTCATACTCAGTTACAGTCTTGCTATCTTGCTTCAAGCTTAAGAACTCCATCTTCTTCATGTCTTTGTACTCCCTAGGAGTATACTTCAACTCAAACTCTCTCAGAAAATCCGCATATGACAAGGTTGGTGGATCATCCATAGAATGGGGCACTGTCCTCCACCAGTCATATGCATCCTTCTGTAGCAAAGATCTTGCATAATCAAACTTTTCCTCCGAGGTGGCTTGCAACTGAATAAAGATCCTCTGTACTTTGTCAAGCCACTATTCTGCTACAGCTGGATCAGTAGTACCAAGGAAATCCTCCGCTCCATACTTCCTTAGTTTATCATAGTGCCTCACTGGTACCATAGGCTGAGGGGGTGGTGGCACTGGTTGCACTGGTGCTTGCCTCAAAGCTTCTACCACATGCCTAACCCAAGCTGGTGGAACCTCCTCACCAACTGGTCTACCCGACACCGAAGCAGGTGCCTCCTCAGCACTAACAACCCTAACTCCATCATCAGGGACAATACTCTCAGCACTACCCTCAACTGACTGGCGTGAGTGAGAATCCATCACAACCTAACACTGCAAACACAGTAGAATACTTCTTATTAAAGATCAGAGATTGCCAATCCCAAACATATATTTTATTCAAAAACCACTTTTTTAAAATCAAAATAGTCTTTTTCTTACATTTTACCTAGGTTGAGAATCTCAAACCTAGGCTCTGATACCAAAACAATTGTAACACCCCTACATTCAATACATGCACACTACAAACACCACAATGTAGTATACATGCACTAAACATAGAGATGCTACAGATTTTCTTAACATTTTAAACATTACCATAATCTTTCAATTGCATACATTATAGAAAGATAAGTAGTTAACTTGTAATACAAAACGAAATAGATATATATAGACACATTTATCAAATATTTACATATATAAAAACATTTAATTTCATATTTACAAATATACACATATGTACATTAAAATCATTACTTTACAAAATATAAAAGAGTTATACATGATTGGCAAGTCTCCTCTGATCTTTAAGTTTCCAAAATCAACTCTTCACTGTCTACTCTCACTCGGTCTCGAAGAACTCTCGGGTTCAACCCTATTACCTGCGCGATCAAACACTATCGCGCTAAGCCAACGGCTTAGTAAGATAATTCATGCTAATGTTATGCTTTAATGCAATGCAATGCCAATTCTCAATCCATATTATACATGTAACATCATATATGCAAAGCTAACAACATACCTTTACATTTCATAACTCAACATAAATAGACATATCATATTTCAACATCTTATTATATACCTCATTAGTATTCATTTAATCATTCGTAATCAACACTAAACAAAGACAAGCATGGGCCCAAAACACACTAATATGCCATTCAATTTTCAGAGTTAATGTTTTGGTTTTATCATCACATTTATCAATATCATAAACCCAACTAGGCTTCAAGGATTAGGTTCAACCAAGCTTCAAGGGGAGCAAAGCATGCTAAGCATCAACCCAACTTGGCTTCAAGAACCAACCCAACCTAGCTTCAAGGGTGGTAACATCTCAATTAGGCTTCAAGGATTCAATCCAACCTAACTTCAAGAGATTGTTACACTTATTAGGCATGCCACCAACAACAAACTCTGAAAATGGAATAACACATTAGCCACACAAATCATTTATTATTTAATTATCATTTCCATTCTCAACTCTCATCATAGCCAATAACAATGGCCTCATATCACATATAAGTTACCATAGCCAATCACAATGGCATTTTATTCCATCACATTATACATATAGCATTATTGATATAAACATAACCAAACACATTACTCATCACATGAGTCACAATACATGAAATATCACATTGTTCACATAGTATCATATACATTGCCATTATTATCATATGCAACAATGCAATAATACAAGATTTGTACTTATTTTACTAACAATTCATACAACTCCTAACATTTCCTTGTCCAAGATTCTTTAACCTCTTAGATCAATGATCAATCACTATCTTCAAGACTTAAATCAAAAGTAATAGCATATACTTGTTTAAGGATACACAAGAGATAATCCAATTAGGAATTAATTAGGGCAAACCTCAACCCTGACACGTTCACCCACACGGGCATGTTCATGGTCGTGCCCTAACTCCACAACACAGAAACATTTACACGCTCAACAACATGGGCGTGTTCCTGGGCGTGTAAATTCTCAAATCTTACAGTAGCTATGACACGCTCAATAACACGGGCGTGCTACTGGTCGTGTCAAACCTACTGCCTCCAACACAATTGACACGCCTAAAAACCCTGGACGTGCTCATGGGCGTGTCCGGCCACAAATCAAGACTCCGATAAAAAACAACCATACACTCAATAACACACTTCTATACATTAACATCCTCTTCAAATAATCTTAACAAAACATACTCAAAACTCATCTCAAACTTGCAACACACCCAAAACAAACCAAAACACACATCAAACACCAAACACAAAATCATCTCAAAACCCCTACCACATATACAACGTCATCTCTTCCAACCACTTACTCTTTTCTTCCATCCATACTCAAAATCAATCATCAACTCACTCAAACACTTCTCACATCTCAAAATCAACCAACACACTCTTAAAAATCTATCAAACTCAAATATCATTTCAAATAAGCACAAAAATCAAAAGAGAACTTACCAAAGTTGCAAAACTTCTTGAATCACCAACTTAATCACTTAATCTTTCTTCAATTTGAGCTTCACTCAACAAGATCTTCTCTTTGCCTCTTGCTTCCTTTGTTTAAGGAGGAGCTGGCCACAATGGAAAAGAAGAAGAAAAATATCAAGAAGCAAAGTCAAATTTTGCTTTTAATCTCCACCAAGTGATCTTATCCAAGCAATTACCAAAATACCCTCAATCATATAACTAACTTTTTGTTTCATATAAGCCCTTATATGTAATTACACACTCAACACAAATAAATATCTCTTCCATTGACTCTTCATTTGACCAATTTATATGTTATATATATCATCATATACACAACATATACCATTCTCTCTAAACCCTAATTCTTTTCCCCAAAACACATATACACAAGCATTCACCTTCCAATATCTTTTCTCTTGCAATTTAACACATATATTCAATCCAATATATCACTACAACAACAATAACAACAACATCAACAACATAATCAAAACTTCTAGACCATATATGAGGATATTACATGTTTACTTTCTATTGATGTTTAATACCTTTGATGAATGATTTATTTGTGATGAATGGTTATTTACTTTTATCAATTTATTTAGATTTCCAAATGTTGTAAGAGGTATGTTTCCACTTGGTGGGTACCTCATTAGTTAAATATCATGTAATTTAAATATTTTTTTCTATTTTAGAACCAATGTAAGGACATGTTTCCATCCTCGGATGGGTGTCCATTTAATTGTTTTGTTTGGACATTGTTTTAATTTTCAATATATCGATGCTTTATTTTAATTATTGTGTGTAATATGGATAATGTTGTTATATTTAAGAATTTTATAATATTAAGACATGTAAAGGAGGCCGGTTCCAATGAACCGGGCGTTGTGGGGGTGCTGGGCCATTTCTCACCTTCCCCACACGTACCCAACTTTCTGAACCTATTAGGGGGTTGGGGATTCTTTAGGAATCGAGTCATCCACCCCTTTTTTTTCCCGGCCTGTCCGGGTGGTGACTCCATTTTCTCCAGACTTAGATTGCATCGTGTGTGTGAGTTAAGATGCCCGTGTTACTCATGTTATGTTATGTAAGGGATACCATACTTTCACTCAAGGTATGGAGATCGAGCATGGCATAACAACTCATAGCCTCATACCATTCGACATATACTTGCTATGGGAACCTAAGCCTTTTTACCCAAAGACTAAAGCTCATGTAATTGGCCTAGTTACTTTTCTTAGGTTTTACCCCAAATGCATGTTGTTTGACTATGGTTAATTTGTCTTGGCTTATATCATGGCTTATTTGGTTTGCCCTTTTCTAATATGACCTAAGTACTTTGCAAGCTCAAATAAATTTTTCTTTAAAGTCCAAAAGACCAAAACTATTTTCAAAACTTTTCAAAATGGTCTTTGGATATAAGACTTTTCTAAAAATAAATCAAAAATTCTTTTGCTCATGGCTCAAATGCTAAGCCCAAAATACATTTTTTCTAAAATCTTTTTATAATGGGCTTATAAACGAAATTATCTTGCAAAGAGCTTACAAATTATTTGGGTCAATTACGAAATACCAAAAATCAATTGTGAGCCTAGTTTATACTAAGAATAATTAATCATGGGCTTGTTTTTGGCATGAATCATTAGTTACCTTTTTCAAGTGAGGAATCAATTTATAATAAACCTCTTAATTTTGTTTTAATCCAATATAGCATAAAAGCTACATTAGTTGGTTAAATGGATTAAAACCTAATTAATGGTAATTATCATAAGTTGATTTCCATTTTTGAAAATATGACTATTGATTGAAATTTCTGAGAGAATTATTCAAAAACAAGATGCCCCATGTTGGTATTTTGTAAATCGTATACCTAGGAAAAGAGACTCGCCATTCGTGTGTAGTTGTTATAAGGTTGGAAGGAGCATCCTAATTATCTTTCTTTATTGATTGTTTATGCATACGTGCATACATGCATACATGCATCTCATATCATTGATCCTCTCTAGCTCATAGCCTTGGATTACGGCAGTTCAAAAGCTTACAACAATCCGACCTACGTCGAAGATGAAGAATCTAGTAACGACTAAATCACTTGCTCACCAAAAGCAATGGAGCCCGAACAAATTCAAAGAATGGTGGATGATGCCCTCAATGCCAAGATGGAAGAAATAAAAGAGGCCATGGCCGAGACCATAAAGAATCAACTAGCTGCAATTTTAGGAAACAAGGTCGAAGCATCTGCTAGTTCCAAGAAAGACAAAAGGAAGACTAAAGTTAGTGAAGTAGTTTTTGATGATGATAAGGTGATCATTGTTGATGATGATTGGGCTCAATACTACCAAGATCCTTAAGACAAAAAGGAGCCGAAGGTTGTTGAGAAGGCAACTATTGAAAATACCGAGACATCCGATGTTGAAAAGATGATTGCTGATTCAGAAAAGAAATTTGAGAAGAAGCTGAAAACCGAAGAGATGTCCGAGATCGATAAACTATTTGAACAAGATGAGGAGATCCCTTATAAGTTCAAGATACCATCCTTTGCTAGATACAATGGCACTGGAAATCCTCATCTCCATGTGAAGCAGTATATCACTGCTATGCAGTCTACCCGAGCTACTAAGGCTCAAACTCTAAGGTACTTCATGCTCTCATTGGACCCTATTGTCCAAAATTGGTTCAATACCTTAGATGATGGAACACAAAAGAATTGGATTTGCTATACAAGGCCTTCATCCAGCAATATGGGTATAATGTCGAGTTGGAAGTTACCTTAATGGAAGTTGATTCCATTAGACAAAGGCCAAATGATGATATGTATTTTGGTATTAGAAAATCATAAGGTAGCATCATGTTAGAAAATCATAAGGTAGCATCATGTTCATATCTAGGGTTTGTTCTTACATATGTGACATGTTAAATTCAAAGGAAATCAAGGAGATTAGAGAGGAAAGGAAGTGAAATAGACAAGAAGAGCAAGGAAAAGCAAGGTTTGGTACTTTAACTAATTGTTTGTTCATTTTCTTGAAATTTTTCTGATTTAGAATTAGTGAAATGTTGTGACTTGTATGATTTTTAATTAACTATAGAAAAATGTTCTTGAAATGAAATTTGGATATGTTATTTTTTAGTGAGTCTAGTATTTGAGAAAAATAATTTGGAACCACATTGATTGAATTTAATTTACGGAATTCACAAAATTCAGAACTGCTACCAAGATGCAGGGCAATTGGAGCAGTCTGGTTGGGTGAACTACTTGACCAAGATTTTGTGTCCAGTTTGATCTGAAATATTAAAGGAATTATTTTAAGATGTAAAACTAAATTCTGTAAAAAATTTAGAGTTTTTAGTCAAGTAGATTATTTTATACAATTTTTCAAAATAAGGATAAAGTTGAGTCCAAAACCAGAATTTACTATTCATATGGTCATTTTGCTAATATTCATTTGGTCATTTTTCAAAAGTAATCCAATTGATTCCTTATGCATATAAATGAGCATAATATGTTATTAAAATGACAAAATATGATATTTCACGTTGAAATAGTATAAGAAACATAAGTCGATAATTGTATAATGTATATTCGATTAAGAAATGGCATGAAAATTTTGGCTCCACTTGGTATCTGGGATAGTACTGAGTAGGGTAAGGGTATGATATATCATACTATATGCAGTGCTGCTTTAATATAGGACTTCAGTCTGAGTTATATAGGGTGACGACCCAAGCTATATAGGACTTCGGTCCGAGTTATATAGGGCAATCGCCCGAGTTATATAGGACTCCGATCCGAGGGCTTCGGCCACAGATTCCACAGGGCTTAGTCTGCAATTTTTTTTAGGGCCAGAGCCACATAATATATATACAGTTATTTCAGTTAGTTCCTTACCATATGTTAGTCTACCAAATTACCTTGTGGAGCGAACTGATAAAATGATAATAACTGAATATATGACATGTATCGATTGTTTTTATTGTGATATTATTTTTCAATACGACTTATTGATTTTAAAAGTGCATTATGCTTTTAATATTTATTTTCCGTAATTAGTTAAAGTACCCACTAAGCAATGCTTAGCGAGTTTAGTTTCTTCTAAACTCGTAGGCTATTAGCAAGGAGCCAGTAGTGAGCAGAGGAGTCCTGTGATCTGTCGGTCATCAACAAACTTAGGCGGTGCTCTTCATTTTGTATTTTGGTATTAGAAACTGGCATGTACTTATTTGAACAATACAAAGAGATATCTTGATGTAGCATGTAAATCTAGTAATGTATAATAACTGTATGGTTTTAAATTGAGTTGGGTTGTGAATATAGAAGTGTGAATTCTTCTTGCAGGATTGTAGTTGAGGTTATAAGGGTGGATTATTGGGAGTGTGCTTGAGTTGAATTGTGAAACAAAATGTTTTTCAAAAATAAGAAAAATCAGTTTTGTTGACACTTGGGACCTAGAATTTTAAGGTAGACTCCGTCAAAATTTTTGGAAAATTTTTATCTGGAATATTAAGTAAGCTGACATAACCAGAGCTCGTATTCCGATGTAGCATTCCTCCTCGGCTTATTCATTGGTCGGGAAGGGGTGTTACAATTTGTTGTATTAGAGCATTGGTTTAGTCGATTTTGGGAGATAGGTAGTAAGTAAGTAACTATGTGTGCCATGTAAGATAAAGTAAGGAGAAAGTTATATGATGAATAGGTAGATGTACATGCCAGATAGGAATTGATAATCGAGTTATATGTTGATGAATTAAGCAGATAGCTATTTATGTCAATGTAGGATGTCTCCAGATTCGTGGCAAGCTATGGAATGAAACGTGGAATCGCAAGCATCTAGGTCTACAGATGCCGGGGAAGCTCATAGACTAGGGTCAGCAGCAGCTGAAATACCCGGTCTGGACACTTATCTTAGGCAGATTGCAACAACTTTTCAGCAAATGGCCGGAAGGGGCCCTGCTGATGAGGGAGATAGGAAACCCCCGATCAAGAAGTTAAGAAAGTATGGTGCAAAGGAATTTAAAGCTGGTCGTGAAGAGGGATCTGAGGAAGCAGAATATTGGTTAGATAGTATCATTAGAGTTCTTGACCAGCTCTAATGAACTCCAGAGGAAAGAGTGGTTTGTGCTACCTCGCTCCTGACAGAGGAGGCATACATATGGTGGGATACCACACAGCAGCGGGTTCCACCAAAACAACGAACTTGGGAATTCTTCAAGAGTGAGTTTAAAAAGAGGTATATCACTGATGCATATTTGACTACAAGGCACAATGAGTTCATTCATTTGAAGCAAGGCAGAATGACGGTATCAGAATATGAGAAGGAGTTTATGCGCCTTAGTAAGTATGGAAAGAAGTTAATAGAAACTGAACCTGAGCGATGCGAGAAATTTTTAGAAGGACTTAATGATGAAATTAAGATACAGCTAGTGGCATTGGATAATACAAAATTTTCAAAGTTGGAGGTTAAAGCATTGGATGTTGAAAAGGTGCAAGTAAATCTGAGGAATCATCAATAGAGAATTCAACAAAAAAGAGAGCAAGCACAGAGTGCCCCAGGTAATCATCAGTCTGCTAGCAAGAGAGCTAAGGGTGAAGGATCCTTTATGAGTGTAAAGCAGAATTTAAGACAATCTAAAGGACCTAATTTACAAGCAACCTCAGTAGCCAGCACGGGAGGAATAAGCAGAGGATCAAGTAAAGGTTCTGGAAGGACTGAATATACACCATACCCCTCGTGTGAGCATTGTGGACGAAAGCATAGGGGAGAATGTTGGTTAGTTACTGGAGCTTGTATACTTTGTGGTGCCACTGATCACCTTAAGAAGGATTGTCCTAGAAATGTGGCAGAGATTTCAAAAGTTCCTGAAAGAACACAAGTAGCAAGTACCAGCGGTAAAGGTCGAGAAAGAGGAAGAGGCAGAGAAAATGGTAGTAAACAAATAGGAACAAGATCGGAGACAGTAGATAGCCCTGAATCGAGAGCGCCAGCCAGGATATATTACATGAGGGCAGAAGAGAATAAAGCAGAAGAAGGAAATGAAGGTACATAAGTTTAAAATCAGTGTCTTGAGTACATATGTGTGTATATGTGATGATTTTTAGTTATATTGATGATGTGTAATTACACGTAAGAATCATGCATGAGTAAGTAAGTTTCGGGGCGAAACTTAAATTAAGGGAGGTAGAACTGTCACATCCCAAAGTTTAGGTAGTCGAGTATTAGGCAAGAAGGACATAAATAAGTGGTCAAATAGAGGGTCGAGATAGTCAAAAAAAAAATCAGTGTGCAAAGGAGGCCAGTGAAGTCGACGGGACCTAAAGGTAATTTTTCGAAAGGCCGAGGACCTAAGAGTAATTTTTCAAAAAGTTGTGTCGCTTCTTAATAGTGACCCTAACGGATGCCATAAATGTGTTCTCGGGATTAATCGGGTCGTAATAGTGGCGCACGATTTTTTCCAAAAATGCACGGTTTGTAAGTTATGGGCGATTTTCCGACAAGGGCATTTTGGACATTTCCACCGGAGGGACGATTTTGTAATTAAATATAACTTTGGGGGAAAAATTTAAAAGAACAAAAAGCCACTTTCAAGTGGCCAAATCCTATCCATTAAGTCCAAATGGGTTGGACAAATCATGGCCATTGAAAAAACACAAATTAATTAAATGAAAATTAAATTATAAACAACTAATTTTGTTCTTCAAAACACAAGTAAAGGAGCAAAAAACACCACCATCACCACTTTTATTCTTCCTTAGGTCGTGCTTCCCCCTCCCTTCCATTTTCAAGTAGAAAATTTTCAAGTCTAAGCCATTTTTCAAGTGAAATTCAATAGGAAATATGGTAAGATACCATCCTAAGTCTTATTCTTTCATTAGAATTAGGTATTAGGCTATGTTTAGGAAGATTTGATATTATGGTGAAAAATAATAAACTACTTAAAGGAAATGATGAAAATGGTGATTATTAGTAAGAATAAGTAAAGGATTGTTAGAAAATCATAAGGTAGCATCATGTTCATATCTAGGGTTTGTTCTTACATATGTGACATATTAAATTCAAAGGAAATCAAGGAGATTAGAGAGGAAAGGAAGTGAAATAGACAAGAAGAGAAAGGAAATGCAAGGTTTGGTGCTTTAACTAATTATTTGTTCATTTTCTAGAAATTTTTCTGTTTTAGAATTAGTGAAATGCTGTGACTTGTATGATTTTTAATTAAATATAGAAAAATTTTCTTGAATTGAATTTTGGATATGTTGTTTCTCAGTGAGTCTAGTATTTGATAAAAATAATTTGGAAACACATTGATTGAATTTAATTTACGGAATTCACAAAATTCAGAACTGCTGCCAGGATGCAGGGCAACTGGAGCAGTCTGGTTGGGTAAACTACTTGACCAAGATTTTGGGTCTAGTTTGATCTGAAATTTTAAAGGAATGATTTTAAGATGTAAAACTAAATTCTGTAAAAAATTTATAGTTTTTAGTCAAGTAGATTATTTTATACAATTTTTCAAAATAAGGATCAAGTTGAGTCCAAAACCAGAATTTACTATTCATATGGTCATTTTGCTAATATTCATTTGGTCATTTTTCAAAAGTAATCCAATTGATTCCTTATGCATATAAATGAGCATAATATGTTATTAAAATGACAAAATATGATATTTCACGTTAAAATAATATAAGGAATTGTATAATGCATATTCGATTAGGAAATGGCATGAAAATTTTGGCTCCACTAGGTATCTGGGATAGTACTGAGTAGGGTAAGGGTATGATATATCATACTATATGAAGTGCTGCTTTAATATAGGACTTCAGTCCGAGTTATATAGGGTGACGACCAGAGCTATATAGGACTTTGGTCTGAGTTATATAGGGCAATCGCCCGAGTTATATAGGACTCCGATCCGAGGGCTTCGGCCACAGATTCCACAGGGCTTGGTCTGCAATTTTTTTTACGGCCATAGCCACAGAATATATATACAGTTATTTCACTTAGTTCCTTATCATACGTTAGTCTACTAAATTACCTTGTGGAGCGAACTGATAAAATGATAATAACTGAATATATGACATGTATGGATTGTTTTTACTGTGATATTATTTTTCAATACGACTCATTGATTTTTAAAGTGCATTATGCTTTTATTATTATTATTTCCGTAATTAGTTAAAGTATCCACTAAGCAATGCTTAGCGAGTTTAGTTTCTTCTAAACTCGTAGGCTATTAGCAAGGAGCCAGTAGCGAGCAGAGGAGTCCTGCGATATGTCAGTCATCAACAAACTTAGGTGGTGCTCTTCATTTTGTATTTTGATATTAGAAACTGGCATGTACTTATTTGAACAATACAAAGAGATAACTTGATGTAGCATGTAAATCTAGTAATGTATAATAACTGTATGGTTTTAAATTGAGTTGGGTTGTGAATATAGAAGTGTGAATTCTTCTTGCAGGATTGTAGTTGAGGTTATAAGGGTGGATTATTGGGAGTGTGCTTGAGTTGAATTGTGAAACAAAATATTTTTCAAAAATAAGAAAAATCAGTTTTGTCGACACTTGGGACCTAGAATTTTAAGGGAGACTCTGTCAAAATTTTTGGAAACTTTTTATAAGGAACATTAAGTAAGCTGACATAACCAGAGCTCGTATTCCGATGTAGCATTCCTCCTCGGCTTATTCATAGGTCGGGAAGGGGTGTTACAATGAAGATAGTTGAAGTTCTCAAGACCATGAAGATAGTTGAAGTTCTTTAGACCATGAAGATAGTTGAAGTTATTAAGATCATAAGTGTAGTTGATGTTTTTAAGACCATAAGGGTAGATGAAGTTTTTCTAATATCTCCAATATATCAAGACAACATCGGAGTAACAAATGATTTATCCCTATTAAAGAACATTTATGTCACTCCACTCATCCATTATTGGAAGCCCAAGTTAGTACAAACAAGACAACTCTTTTAGAGCTAGAACTAAAAAAAAAACCACAAGCAAACCAAACAAAAAAAAACAAAAGAAAAAGAAGAAAAAGAATAAAATAAAAGAAAAGAAAAAAGAGAAAATAAAACCTGAAAAGGCGGTTCAGAAAGCGAACTGAGTTCTCTTTTACCTAAAGCAGCAAAAGGTTTCCATTTGGTTCATAAGGGCATTTTGACTTGAATTGGTCCAACCCAACCAAAGATTCAATCAAAATTAGAGGAAAGGAGAAAGACCATCTATTTTATTAGTTTTTGTCATAGAATTGTATCTTATTTATTATGATGATTATTGTTTTCTTCATGTATTTTGGTAGTTTTAATCTGTTTATTTAGTGATTTCATCAATTTTGGTAGTTTTTAATTTATTCCAGTGTTTATGTCATTTCTGTACTAGTTTTTAGTGTGCTGTTTATGTGTTTTTGGTTAATGTTTCATTTGATTCTTGTTTAAAGTTTGTTTCAAGTGTTTGTTTTAGGTTAATATGCAAAAAAATTCCTTGGATAAAAGAATAGCATGAAGCAGCAAGACACAGCCAAGCCACTGGCCGTGTCTCACCATAAGGGCAAAACGAAGGGAACTAGGAAAGGAAGGAAAATTTGGCAGAAGCTGACACTGGCAGGTGACATGGCCAAGCCACTGGCCGTGTCACATGACACAGCCAGGAGCTTGGCCGTGTCACACTCAATTCCACAAAAGCAAAGAAGAAAGATTACACAGAAGGTGACACGTCCAAGCCACTGACCGTGTCACATGACACGGCTACAAGCTTGGCTGTGTCACTCCATGGGGCTAAGAAAAGAAAGAAACACGAATTTTGAGTGAGGGTTTTGTATAAATAAGAAGATTAGGGTTTTTGAAAGGGTTACACATTTTTATAGCCGTCAAACATAAACTTTTGATCTATTCTTCATTTTCTTTTGGAATTTTGATAACACTTTCATGCAAACTCTCTAGATTAAATTACTTTTAGCCATTACATTATTCTTTTAGCAATGATCTGAGCAAGAGATTCTTCAGAAGCCAAAGGAAGTTTGTAATTTGGTTTTGTTCTCAAACTCTATCTCTTAAGTTTCATTGGAATTGTATTCATGAATTCACTAATGTCTAAATTAATTTCTTTGAATTTTAATGAGATAAATTTGTTTGATAGCATCATTATTAACTAATTTTGATCTAGTCTGGGGTTTGTATGGATCTTCTATGATTGTATGAAATGGTTATTGCTCTTAACTAAATTTTTTCTTTTAACCTTTATTGAATGGATAAATGTTAATATATAATTGATTGGCCACCAATTATGTGTTTGAGGTATTAGATGAAGGATTGAGAAATGAAGTCTAATGCTGGAACAATTCAATTAGGGAATTAGGGGAATTAGAAATATAAACCTAAGAAAAAGATCATTTCAATTGTAACAAGATTATTTGAAAGAGGTTTGAATGCGATAGCTTATTTCCTTGATTCGATTAATTAAGTTGCTTGAAATCTGATCTTTGAAATTAAATTGGTTAAGAGGAATAGCCGTTCATATATATAAGTTAGTAGAGAAGTGTAAACCCTAGACCTTTCTATTAAGTAAATCAACATATCTATTCTGTTTACTTTCATTGTTTTAAATTCAACTCGTTTTGTTTTCATTAGTTGTTTAGCAATTTAATTTTATTGATAATTTGTTATTTACGATTTGATAAATAATTAGCTATTCTAGCTTCCTTGTGAGATGACCTTGAGGTGTTCACCATAATACTACAGCAGCCTCGTATACTTGCGAGTGTAGTTTTAGTAGTGTTTATTAGAGCGCAATAAGTTTTTGGCGCCGTTGCCGGGGAAGCTAATTGGCATAATTGTTTATTAGGCATAAATATTTTAAATTATTTTTCATTGTTTACATTTGATTTTATTTGTCTTTTGCTTTTAATAATTCCTTTTTTCCAGAAATTTTGTTTATGCAATACAGGAGATCACTCGGAGGAGAGCTTTACCCAGTTATTCTAGAAATTCAGAGAGTGAAAAGGAGCAGAGAAGAGTTTGAACTATATACCGAATTTGATACAGAGGAGGACACTTCTGATTTTAAGTCGGATACTGCACAATCTACCAATATGGGAGACGAAAGGCAAAGAACTATGAGGGATTTTGCCAGACCTGTCATTGGAACTTCCACCTCTTGTATAAGATTGACAGATGCAGCAAGAAATTATGAGTTGAAGAATATCCATTACAACATGTTGCCATCATTCTATGGAGTCCCAAATGAAGATCCTTTGAATTTTATCCGGGATTTCTACTCCACCCTCAACACATTTCCATTAGGAGGACTAACAGAAGACTAGTTAAGGATGAGATGTTTTCCGTATACATTGAAGGATAGGGCAAAGAGCTGGCTTATGATGTTGCCTGAAAATTCTTTGACAACTTAGGAGCAAGTCTATAACAAGTTTATGGGCAAATTTTACTCACATCAGAAGACAGCTGAATTGAGAGGAAAAATAGCTACATTTTATCAATTTGATGGAGAGCCATTTCATGAGGCTTGGGACAGGTTTAAGATGTTGTTGATCCAGTGTCCACACCATCATTACCCACTTCAACTTCTGAATCAGTTTTTCTACGATAGTTTAACCCAGCAATTTCAGAATACTATTGATAATGCAGCTAGGGGAGCTATGGGAGAAAAGACAGCAGATGAAACTTATGAAATCTTTGAAATGTTGGGAGCTAATTCTCAACAGAAAAGTGTAAGAGGAAGAAGTGAAGGGGTGAACCAATTGGAAGCCAACAGTGAGATGGTCAATCAGATAGCTGAATTGACAAGGCAAGTGCAGATGCTGAACATGAAGAACAATACCTCTTCATCCACTCAAGAAGTGTGTGGAATTTGTGGAACCTTCGGGCATGGAGCAAATATATGCCCCTCTGCATACGAGTCTTATGGAAATGAGGCTGAGCAAGTTAATGCTATGGGCGGATATCAACCAAGGGCCCGGAATGATCCTTATTCAAACACTTACAATCCTGGTTGGCGGAATCATCCAAACTTTTCCTGGGCAACAAATAATTCTCAACAACCTTTCCATTTGCTCCAGAGACAAAATCAACCGCCAGGGCAATCTTCAAATCAAGAGCAACCTAAGAGAGAGAGTTTGGAGGATAGTTTACATGCTTTTATCCAAGTCAATGCCAAGAATCAAGAGATGAATAACAAAAGGTTGGATTCATTGGAAGCATCTTTTAAGAAAGTAGAGACCCAAGTGGGACAACTTGCACAACAGATGCAGATGCAACAAAAAGGGAAATTTTCAAGTCAACCTGAGCAGGCTCAAGCAGTGACTATTCTTAGAAGTGGCAAGGTAATAAATAATAATGTTGCAAATAATTCTGTGAATGCAGGTGATCAAAAGAACAAGAAGGAAGGAGAACTAGAGGACAAAGGTGCTCGAGAAAAATCAATGGAGAAATCCCCTTTAGCAGATTTACACAAGGCAAGTAATCCTTACCGGCCACCTATACCATTCCCCTGCAGGTTGAAGAATGATAAACAAGATAAGCAATTTTCAGACATCTTCAACATGCTATCTAAGGTAAGTATTAACTTACCTTTACTTGAAGCAATAAAGAACATGTCAGCTTATGCCAAATTCTTCAAGGAATTGAACAACAAGAAAAAGAGGTATGAGCCAAATGAAAAGGTGATAGTGTCAGAGGTAGCTAGTGCTGTTTTGCAGCATAAACTACCTCTGAAACTAAAGGATCCTGCTAGTTTCATAATTCAAATTACTATAGGTAATGGAAAGGGGATTGATGGCATGTGTGATTTAGGAGCCAATGTTAATTTGATGCCTTATTCTGTGTATCTCGAATTAGAACTTGGGGAACTTAAACCTACCAAAATGTTTTTGCAATTAGCTGACAGATCTCTTAGATTCTCGAAAGGAGTTATAGAAGATGTGTTAGTTAAGGTTGATGGGTTGATAGTGCCTGTGGATTTTATAGTTATTGACATGGAAGGAAATAACCCTACACCATCCGCACACACTATTCTACTGGGTAGGCCTTTTATGGCTACGACCAACACCTTGATAGATGTTAAAAATGGTAAATTGTCAATGACTGTCTTGGGACAAATGGTTGAATTTTCTATTTTAACACTTCTCCTATTCCTACAACTGCATTATATGAGGATTGCTCTTTAATTGATTGTATTGACGCAATTGTTTCAGATGTTTTCTTGCAAACAGGTTCCTCGAATTTTCTGCAAATTTCAGAGTTAGATGAACTAAGGAATGAGGCATATGAGAGTTCAAGGATTTATAAGGACCGTATAAAGCACTTCATGACAGAATTTTAGTGCGAAAGACATTGAGCCCAGGTATGAAAGTTTTGCTTTTTAATTCTCGTCTCCGACTGTTTCCAGGAAAACTCAAGTCTCGATGGAGTGGTCCTTTCGAGATAACTCAGGTATATCCTTCTAGTGCTATAGAATTGCTTAACTCTCGAACAAATGAAACTTTTAAAGTAAATGGACAGAGAGTTAAACCATATAATGAAGGGTTCCAAGAAGTAAGGATTATCGATAGTACTTTGATCTACGATCCTTAAGTCTTGCGGTATGTCCAGCTACACGACATTAAATAAACGCTAAATGGGAGGCAACCCATCGGTTTGCATTTCTTTTCATAGTTACAATTTTATATTTTGCAATTTTAATTTCATGTTTGGTTTAAATAAATGGAATAGGTGCTTTGATCGGTTTTTAATTTTTTTAATGTGTTTTAGGGTTAATCAAGGAAGAGGATTGCATTTCTTTTAGAATTGGTGACATAAAAAAGAGAGAGAGAGAGAGTCAAAATGTCAGTGAAGGACACTACCACTTGGCACGGCCAAGCCACTGGACGTGTCAAGTAAACCCAAAAACACACAGTCCCTGACACGGCCAAGACGGCCAAAAGACTTGGCCGTGTCACATAGACACGGCCAAGCTTCTACCCATGTCCCTTTCATTGTTTTGCAATCTTTTATTTTACAGTGTCAAACACAGTCAAGGGACACGGCCAAGTCACTAGCCGTGTCCCTCCAAACCCATCAAACATGGCCAAGCTAAACCAAGCTTGGCCGTGTCACCTCAATTTCAAAGTTTAAAAACACGGTTTTACCCATTTTCATTCATTTAAATCCCTAGTTTTCTTTCTTTTTCCTTTCTCTCTCTCAACTCTTTCTCTCAAAAACCTCCATTGTTGTTCTTTCAAAGCTTCCAAAATCCCATTAATTCTCAATTTTCTTGACCAAAACTAAAATTAATCCGTTCAATCTTCTTCTTCTCTCATAAAAAATCAATTTAATCTGTTTAAGTTTCAAATTTTTCCAAATCTTTCAATATGCCAAGAACAAAGATGGTGTCCCACCATAAGAGGAAGCAACCTCCAACTGCAGCTGCATCTTCATCTTCTTCATCTTCAAAGAGAGCGACTCTTTTGGCTAGGGGTTTCTTTCCAACGAGGTATGTAAGCGATGAATCCCTTAATGCTCTTCATATTCGGGATAATTTTTATAGCTATGTTCAAAACCTTGGGTGGGAGAAATTAGTCTCCCTTCGACCTTTGCAATTTCAAGAGCTTACTTTGAAATTTTTAACCTCTCTTAAGATTGAAAGAGATGACCAAAAAATTTGCACTAGGTTGAATTTTAAATTGCTTGGGAGACCATGTGTAGTTAGTATTGAGCATTTGAATGTTATATTTAGTTTCCATCAATAAGGTAAAAAAATTGTACCTAAGGGTTTTAGCCAGCAATTTGCATGGGGAGCATTGGGCTCGGGAACTTATGTGGCCAAATCAGCCAAGGAAACTAAATTGAGTAATCCCGCTCTAAGGTATTTGCATCGCTTTATGTCTTGTGGGTTCTTTGCACGGAAGGAAAGCCCAGGTGTAGTGGAAATTAGTGAGCTCTTTTTCTTAGATTGTGCTTGTAATGCCATACCTGTTAGTGTCGGCTATTGGTTGGCCGATGTTTTTGATAATGTGGCGAACAAAAAGAAGGGGGCTATTTGTATTGGAGGATTGGTTACGACATTGGCGACAGCCCTTCTTGATGATTTTGACTCGAGTAACTACCGTATGACTAAAATTTTGGGCAATGATTCATTGGATTTGGCCACACTTGAGAAGATGCATATGGTTGTGAATAGGGGAGGGGCCTATGTGATGGCTTCAGCTGAGCCAGAAGCACTGGGGGCCGACAAAAGAGAACATTAGTCCATGATGAGTCTGACTCGGATTCTCTTGATTTCGATGAAGATGCTCCGGTCCCGGACAATCAGGAGATACTTAATAGGATAGAGGCACTAGAAAGCAAGGTCGATCGTAACCATGCTGGCGTCTTGCAACAGTTGGACCAAATCAATAGCAACCTTGCTAAGATCCTGAGTCTCCATCCTTCAGCTGCATCATCATCACATCTTCCTTCACCGTAGATCAAATTGGCTCTAATCTTTTGAGAGACTTCTTCACTTTCTTGTATTTAGTTATAGCATATTTTCGTTGTTATTTTTTGTTTTTGTTTTTTAATGTTAACATTTTATATTTTGGTTATTTTATATATATTGCATTTTGTTTCTGAACAATTGATGTTTGTGAGTGAAAAGGTAGCGTTTGCCTCACAAGGGAACGATGGAAAACAGGTTGTACCTTAACTCTTTTTCTTTATTATCCTTGTTTCCATTGAGGACAATGTAATTTATAAGTGTGGGGTAATCTTTAAGCTTTCCTTTAATTTTTGTTTTTTTTGTCTTTGTGTGTTATATTGTGCGTTGTTCATGGCATAATTGTTGGAAACTTATTGACTTTTCTATAATTCTAGCATTATATTTAAGCCTTTAGTATCAGCATAGAGATTAGCATTCGAATTCATTCAGGATCAATTTTCACATTCTGTAATTCATGACATATAAATCTTTGAAAACCCACCCTTTGTGAGTTGTGAGCCTCATCGATTGAATATTATTGTCAATTGATTTTCTTTTCTTAAGTGTGCACCTTCATGATTTTGCATCTCTAGAGCTTGCTTTTGCATACTAATTGAACTCACATTATGATTTCATCTCAAGTTTTAAAATGATGAAGGCACATTAGGATTACCCCTTTAGCTTAAAAAGACCTCCCTTAATTATGAATTCCTTAGTGAGCCAAGTTGAGCCTTTGACTTTTTCTTGATAGATCAACATAATTCACAACTCAACATTTTCCTATTATCATCATACCTACATTAAGGAATAGAGTTTCTTATGATATGACAATAGGGTGGTTTAATTCATAAGTGTGGGGTAAGCAATTAATATATATATATATATATTTAGTTTTGCTTTAGTAAGATTTGGGGCTGAAATGCATACTTTGCACATTGTATTTGACTAAGAGTCGATTGTTCTTTTCCTCTGCATCTTGAGCTTGATGTTCCATGCAATTTTATATTTTGTATATATATATATATAAATAATAAAATAATAAAATAATAAAAGAGAAGATATATATATATATATACAAAATTCATATATTTTCTAGCATTAGTCATCAAAGAGGAATTTCGACTCATGTACTTTTCTTTAAGTATGCAAGTATGTGACATTATCAAGGGTTGGTGAATATGCCATTTGAGGGAGTTACAAGTTTATAAGCAAGAGTATTGTCTAATTTGGATACTCCATTTCTTGATGCTCCAACTTAAATGTCTTTTCTCACACATTCACCTTAGCCCCATTACATCCAAATAAAAGACCTTCGGATTATTTCTTGAGAAAATCAGTGAGAGAGATTGGATAATTAAGCAAGTTTATGGCAGTATGCAGTCATGAGTGGTTTGAGTGAATTAACCTTTGAAATTGAGTGAAACACTTAGATGAGAGATGAGATTTGTTATGTCTGGATTAATGAATGAGTTAAGAAAATCTTGATTGAAGTAAATTGCATTTATTTATTGCTAAGTCTTAAAGGATTTCATCTTTTATACTTGAATTATAGTTAAGGTTATTTGAGTTTTTAATTTATGCCATGTGAATTTGCTTGAGGACAAGCAAAGTTTTAAGTATGGGGTAGTTGTTTTATTAGTTTTTGTCATAGAATTGTATCTTATTTATTATGATGATTATTGTTTTCTTCATGTATTTTGGTAGTTTTAATCTGTTTATTTAGTGATTTCATCAATTTTGGTAGTTTTTAATTTATTCCAGTGTTTATGTCATTTTTGTACTAGTTTTTAGTGTGGTGTTTATGTGTTTTTGGTTAATGTTTCATTTGATTCTTGTTTAAAGTTTGTTTCAAGTGTTTGTTTTAGCTTAATATGCAAAAAACTTCCTTGGATGAAAGAATAGCATGAAGCAGCAAGACACTGCCAAGCCACTGGCCGTGTCTCACCTTAAGGGCAAAACAAATGGAACCAGGAAAGGAAGGAAAATTTGGCAGAAGCTGACACTGGCAGGTGACACGGCCAACACCGCCACAAGCTTGGCCGTGTCCCATATTTAGCCAAGAAAGAAGAGCAAAGAAGAAAGATTTCACAGAAGCGGACACATCCAGGTGACACGGCCAAGCCACTGGCCGTGTCACATGACACGACCAGGATCTTGGCTGTGTCACACTCAATTTGTAACACCCCTATACCCCGTATACATACACAGCATGCTAATACGATCATATTAGCATGCTATATACGTATACGGGGTATAGGGGTGTTACAATTATTTTGGTATCAGAGCTTAGGTTTGAGATTCTCAACCTAGGTCAATTGTAAGAAAAATAATATTTTGATTTTTAAAGTGGGTTTTTGAGTAAAATACATGTTTTGGTATGGCAGTCTTTGATCTTTAATGAGGAATATTCTAGTGTGTTTGCAGATATAGGTAGAGATGGCATCTCATTCACGACAGTCTGTTGAGGGTAGTGCGGAAAGTGTAGCTTCTAAGGAGAGTAGAGATGGAGCTAGGATTGAGAGGGTTAGTAAGGCACCTGTTTCTGTGCTAGAGAGATCAGCTGCTGAGGAGGCTCCGCCGGGTTGGTTAAGGCATGTGGTAGAACTATTGAGGGGAGCTCTAGTGCAGCCACCACCACCATAGCCTCAAGTGCCGGTAAGACGTTATGACAAGTTGAGAAAATATGGGGCTAAAGATTTCTTAGGCACTACCGACCCTACAGTGGCTGAGCAGTGGTTGGATAAGGTACAGAGGATATTCATTCAGTTGCAAGCCACTTCGGATGAGAAATTTGATTATGCCAGATCCCTCTTACAGAAAGATGCCTATGACTGGTGGAAGACTGTTCCTCATGCCATGGATGATCCACCTACACTATCCTATAGTGATTTTCTGAGGGAGTTCAAGCAGAAATATACTCCGAGGGATTATAAAGATATTAAGAAGATGGAATTTTTGAATTTAAGGCAAGAAACTGGACGGTAACAGAATATGAGATTAAGTACATCCGGTTGAGTCGCTATGCCGGGGGAATTATCTCTGATGAAATAGATCAGTGCAGAAGGTTTGAGGAGGGATTGAGCCCTCTATTATGTGCATCGTGGCTGGTTCTCGGTACCAGGATTTCTCTCAGCTTGTTGCAGCAGCTAGAAGTGTTGAGAGAGTGCAAAGCATTGCAGCAGCTTCTAGTGAGGAGGAGACCAGGGTAAGGAGACCCCAGTTTGAGGTAGGGTCTTCATCTGTGAAGAGGGGTAGAGGAATTTTTGTTCCAAGGATCAGTAGGAGTCAGAGACAGCCGGGTAGGTCAATGCAGTATCAGAGACAAAGACCGAGACCTACAGCTTCCGAGCCAGTGCTCCGACTCCAGTGATTCAGAGGTCTACTCCACCTACATGTGAGCTTTGTGGTAGAAACCATGTGGGTGTTTGCTGGAAGATTAGTAGATTAGCTGTATGTTTTAGGTGTGGATTGCCTGACAATTTCATTAGGGAGTTTCCTGAGATGCAGGAGCAGAGGCAGGCTAAGTCTGCAGCCTCTCGACCCAGTGTCAGCAGGGGTGGTCGAGGAGGCAGAGGTTTCAATAGGGGTGGTTGATCCGGGTATAGTCAGAGAGGAGGATCATCATCCGGAGGCAGTAAGCCAGATGAAGCCAGATCTTCTCAGAGGGTGTATGTGATGCAGAGGCAGCCAGATGCTTCAGCGGTTATAGCGGGTACATTTTCTTTATTTGGCATTTCAGTACTTGCTTTAATTGATCCAAGATCTACTCATTCATCCATAAGTGCATCCATATTGCCTGTGTCTAAATTGCATTCAGAATCCTTAGGATTTGATGTTTTGGTAACAAATCCTTTAAGACATAGTGTGGTTGTTAGTAAGGTGCACCGTGATAGTGCAGTTGTGGTGCAAGGTGAGGAGTTTCTTGGTGATCTGATTGAAATGCCTTTTAAAGAATATGATTTGATCTTAGGCATGGATTGGCTGTCTAAGCATGGAGCTATGGTAGATTGTCAAAAGAAGTATGTCACCTTGAGAACCAGTGATGGTAGGGATGTGATAGTATCTAGTGAGCAGAGACAACTTGCATCTTTGTTTGTATCAGCTGTAACAACTAGAAAGTTGATTAGAAAAGGGTGTGAAGCTTATCTTGCTCATGTTGTGGATACTAGGGTAGTAGATTCTCAACTTGATAATATCACCACAGTTGCAGATTTTCTGGATGTGTTTCCTGAGGAGTTGCCAGGGTTACCCCCTGAGAGAGAGGTTGAGTTTGGTATCGATCTGTTGCCTGGTACAACTCCCATCTCTATCACTCCTTATATAATGGCACCTGCTGAATTGAGAGAGTTGAAGGTGCAGTTACAGGAGTTATTGGATAAAGGGTTTATTCGCCCCAGTGTTTCTCCTTGGGGAGCTCCTGTGTTGTTTATGAAGAAGAAGGATGGTACTATGAGGTTATGCATTGATTATATGCAATTGAACAAAGTGACTATTAAGAATAAATATCCTTTGCCTAGGATTGATGATCTCTTTGATCAATTGAAAGGAGCAGCGGTGTTTTCCAAGATTGATTTGAGATCAGGGTACCATCAGTTGAGGGTTAGAGCTGAAGATGTTTCTAAGACAGCTTTCCGCACCAGGTATGGGCATTATGAGTTTTTAGTAATGCCTTTTGGGTTGACGAATGCACCTGCAGCTTTCATGGATTTGATGAATAGGGTGTTTAGGCCCTATCTGGATCAGTTTGTAGTGGTTTTCATGGATGATATTTTGGTGTATTCACATAATAAGGAGGAGCATGACAAGCATTTGCGGATTGTATTACAGATCTTGAGAGAGAAGCAGTTGTATGCTAAATTGTCAAAGTGTGAGTTTTGGCTTGACCAAGTTACTTTTCTAGGTCATATAGTTTCAGCAGATGGTATAAGAGTCGATCCAAGTAAAGTTAAAGCTATTTTGAATTGGAGTCCACCAAAGTCTGTAACTGAAGTTAGAAGTTTTCTGGGTTTGGCAGGCTATTACCGACGGTTTGTGAAAGGTTTCTCTTTGATAGCTACTCCACTCATCAGATTGCTTTGGAAGGGAGTTAGATTTGTGTGGACGGATCAGTGTCAAGCTAGCTTTGAGCAGTTGAAAGAAATGTTGACTCAAGCACCTGTTCTAACTTTACCTGTAGAAGATAAACCTTATGTGATTTACAGTGATGCTTCACATAATGGTTTAGGATGTGTTTTGATGCAAGAGGGTAAAGTTATAGCTTATGCTTCTTGGCAGTTGAAGCTGCACGAGCTTAATTATCCGACTCATGATTTGGAGTTGGCAGCTATAGTGTTTGCTTTGACGATTTGGCGACACCACTTATATGGGGAGAAATGTTTTATCTATACGGATCATAAAAGTTTGAAATATTTGGGTATTCAAAAGGAGCTGATCTTCGGCAAAGACGATGGTTAGAGTTAATCAAAGACTACGACTGTTTGATTGATTATCATCCTGTTAAGGCAAATGTTGTTGTAGATGCCTTGAGTCGGAAGTCTTTAGCCAGTTTGGCTGTGTACTCGCTCTCGTTACTTGTTGAATTGAGAGCATTGCATGCTAGTTTTGAAGTATGTGATGATGGTGCATTATTGACTCAGCTACAGTTGAGACCAGTATTGTTGGATCAGATAAAGGAGGCTCAATTGGCGGATGAGAAAATTCAGAAGATTGTAACGAATTTCGAAAAGGGGAGAGCCAAAATTTTCATGTGAAAAGTGATGGTAGTCTTTGGTTCAAAGATAGGTTGTGTGTTTCTGATGATGATAGTTTGAGAAAGATCATTTTGGAAGAAGCACACCAATCGGTTTTTGCTATGCATCCGGGAAGTACAAAGATGTACCATGATTTAAAATAGCACTACTGGTGGTCTTGTATGAAGAGAGACATAGGGAAATTTGTTTCCAAATGTCTCACATGTCAGAGGGTAAAAGCTGAGCATCAAGTTCCAACGGGGTTTCAACCTTTAACAGTGCTTGAATGGAAATGGGTGAGAGTAACAATGGATTTTGTGTCTGGATTGCCATTGACTCAGAAGAAGCATGATGCTATTTGGGTGATTGTTGATCGGTTGACAAAGACAGCTCATTTCCTTCCTGCTAGAATGGACTATTCTCTTGAAAGATTGGCTGAGCTGTATGTAAGTGAAATAGTAAGGTTGCATGGAGTCCCAATTTCTTTAGTGTCTGATCGAGATCCCCGGTTTACTTCGAGGTTTTGGAAAAGTTTACATGGGGCTTTGGGTTCTCGATTGCACTTTAGTAATGCTTTTCATCCACAGACAGATGGGCAGATAGAGAGAGTGATACAGATTATTGAGGATATGTTGAGAAGCTGTGTCATTGATTTCTCTGGAAGTTGGGACAGATTTTTGCCACTTGTGGAGTTTGCTTACAACAACAATCATCAATCCAGTATTGGTATGGCACCATTTGAGGCATTGTATGGTAGGAGATGCAAAATGCCTTTATGTTGGAGTGAAATTGGAGAGGGCAAGTTAATTGGTCCTGATTTGGTTAAAGAAACTGAAGAGAAAGTGAGAATAATTCGGGATCGATTAAAAACAGCTTCAGACCGACAGAAATCTTATTCAGATTTGAAGAGGAGAGACATAGAGTTTGATGTTGGAGATAAAGTATTTTTGAAAGTGTCTCCTTGGAAAAAGATATTGAGATTTGGATGAAAAGGAAAGCTAAGTCCTCGTTTCATTGGACCGTATGAAGTGTTAGAAAGAGTTGGGCCAGTTGCTTATCTTCTTGCTTTGCCGCCTGAGTTGGATAGAATCCATAATGTATTCCATGTTTCTATGTTGCGGAGGTATAGATCGGATCCATCTCAAATCTTACCAGTTGAATCCATTGAAGTGAGTCCGGATCTGACATTTGAAGAAGAACCAGATGCTATTTTGGCACATGAAGTAAAAGAGTTGAGAAATAAGAAAGTGCCATTGGTAAAGGTTCTTTGGAAGAATCATGGGAGAGAAGAGGCAACCTGGGAGAACGAGCAAGCAATGCAAGATCAGTATCCTCAACTGTTTCAGATATAATATCAGGTAATTTCGAGGATGAAATTTCTTTTTAGAGGGGGAGAATTGTAATATCCCAAAGTGTGCCCTAGAAGTTTTAGTATAATTGTTGTTTTATTTGAATTAAAATGTATATGTTGTTGGAAAGAGAAAATAACTTAAAAGGGAGTGTATATGTTGTATATATGGAAATATATATAACATATACACAAGTCAAATGGATGGTCAATGGAAGAAGATATTTATTTTGTTATGTATGAAATTACTAAAAAGGGCAAGTAAGTGAAAGGAAGTTTAATTATATAGAAAAGGGTATTTAGGTAATTTTCTTTTTAAATTGCTTGGTGGAGGTTTAAAGAGAAGGGAAATTTGACTTTGCTTCATTTTTCTTTTTCTTCTTTTCTTCTCCTTTGTTGGCCGGCCATCCAAAGCGAGAGAGCAAGAGTGAGTTTTGCTTGTTCCAAACTCAAAATTGAAGGAGTTTTCAAGAGATTAAGTTGGAAATCCAAGAAGATTCATTATTTTGGTAAGTTTCTCTTGATTTTCTAGTTTTATTTTAAGTTGTTTATGAATTTGAGTGTTGATATTTGAAAGTAGGGTTGTGTTAATGGTAGTATGTTGGTGTGTGTTTGATTTAAATTGATTGTGGTGTTGGTTTTGAATTGAAATAAAAAGATAGGTTGATGTTGGTATTGAAAGAGTAAGAGTGTTGTTGGTTTTAGGGTTTTGAAGTGGTAAGTGATGTTTAACTTGAGTTTGATCAATTATTCTCATAGATTTTCATGTTGTTAATGTTTGTTGGAGTTGTAAGCATAGAATATGTGAATTTGGTTAGAAATAGTAGCATTTTGGATGCCACGCCCGTGGCCCTTGGTTGCCATGGCCGTGGCCATTTGTAGCCATGGCTGTGGAGGTTTGGAGCAAGAGAGGCAGAATCATTCTCTAGAAACGGAGCCGAAGAAAACCAGAGCAAAGAAAGGACCTAAAGGGAATTTTGTAAAAAGTTGAGGGCTTATTGATAATTTTTCAAAATGACTTGGAAACCTAAAATAGACCTTATAAATGGAAAGTAGAGGTTGAGAGGATCAAAACTATATGTAGTTTGACTCATGGAACTGTACGGTTTAAAAGATATGACCGATTAATCGCCGGAATGTAAAGTGGGCCCGGTTTCATGTCGGGACCGTATGGGTAACACGGGACAACTTTAGGGTATCCAATGGGAAGAGGAACAAGTGGGAAGAAGTAATGGGAAAGAAAACTATAAAAATCTCTTGTTGGCCAATCAAAAGTAACCATTTAGCATGAGTATTAAATGAAGAAAGAGAAAGGTGGACAAGTGGTCTTAAAGAATTTATCCAACACATAAGGTGATCATCATTTCTCATATATATATATATATATATATATATCATGAAATGAAGAACAAACCCTCTCTTTTCCACTTGCAAGTTTTGGCCACAATAGGAAATACCAAAGGACTTCCAAGTTTTTTTTCCAAGTTTGATTTTCAAGGTAAGTTTTAAGGTTTTCAAGTATGTAGACTTTAATTTTAGTATCAATTTTAGGTATTTATATATTTATTGGAAGATTGGAGATTAGAGTCTTTATGTGGAATTGGAAAAATTTTAAGTAAGTAATGAGATTAATTGATTAAATGGAAGAATCAAGATGTATAAAGTTTAATAAGGTTGGATTAGGGTTTTGGTTGAAAAGAAATGGAGGATAACTTATTATTTTAAATTTCTTAGGTTTATGTTGTATCTTGAATTTATTGAAGGAGAAATAAAGAATTAAGGAAGGAGAAGAAGGAAAAGCTAAGAGGAATTAAAGAAATAAGGTTTGGTACTTTACATTTGAATAATTAATTTTGGGTTGTTTAAATTTAATTGAAACCAAATGTTTTGAGAAAATTTGGCAAGTTGATTTGGTAAGTTGTTTTGAACTTTAATTAGTTTGATTTGAGTTAAACATGCAAAAGTTATCAAAGGGAAGTGTTTGAATCTTCACTTTATCATTAAAGAAGCCTTCATATTGATTTGCAAAAGAAAAATACACTATCCTATGTGTTTCATATGTTTGGGCCGAAATGGTCCCAAAAAGACAGCTTTCTGGATCTTTTTGTGGCAATTATTTGAGGTAGCTAATGAATAAATTTTTCAATGAAATTTTACGTGCAATTACTTAGCATATGAAATAAGTTTTCAGTAAGATTTCAGACAAAAATAAGATCATTTACTTGGTCAAATGCATGACTGAAGTGGACTGATATTTTGACGAAAACCCAGATTTTACTATTCATTTGGTCATGCCATTTTGCGTTGCCGATTTTTCTTGCCGCGACACTATTAATTTGGTCAATTTGTAATCTTTTGAGGAATGCTTTGAAATATTTAATATGTTTATTGTGGATATTAAATATGTGAAAAAGGGGAATGGTTTGACTAAAGAATGTGTTGCGCAGCATAAATGGCAAAGCGCGATGGGAATTAAAATGATTTCTCGAATTATTCTAAAATGAAGTTTGAGACTTAAAGTGAATTATTTTAATCTTTATGCTCTACTGGATAGTGGGAGTGGTAGATAAGGGTATGGTGCACTATACTAACGCATGCAGTACTGCTCATTATTGTGATATGATATTTTATTCAGTGGTGAGGCCACTGAAGCCAATGGGGAGGCCCATTCCTGTGATCTGATATCAGTGGTGAGGGCCACCTATGTTACAGTGGGGAGGCCCACTGCCTTATCACTAGGGTTCCCTATATACTAGTAGAGCTTGAGCCAAAGTTATATTTTTCGTTAACTATATAATGCAAATGAGTTTGAATTATGATTTTACATTATTGAAAGCATATCATAATGAATGTATCACAATTTCTATTGGTATAAAGTTGGTTGATTGTTGATTTAATTATTTCCTTTGATTTTGAATACTTTCATATACTACTTTTATTTTTATTGGTAAAGTACCCACTGAGCGACAACGCTCAGCGAGTTAAGTTTTCCTTGACTCGTAGGTTCAGAGCAGTAGATAAATCTTAGGGAAAGCAACGACCAGACCACAGCAAATCTCAGGGGTAGATCTTTTAGTTCCATTATGAGTTAGTTAGTTGTGGCATGTATATGAATAAATATAAAAGAGAATTTCTATGTTATAATTGTACGTTAGTAGTGTGTAATAATCATAAACCTTTACTTTATGTTGTATTAGAAGTGTGAACTCTTCTTACAGGTTTGTAGTTGAGGGTATAAGGTGGATTCATTGGGAGTGCATTAAATTTGATGGTATTCACATTGGTCTGTGTAAAATGTTTTCAAAAATCATAAAAACAAGTTTTGTCGACATTTGGGATCCAAATTTCTAGGCAAAACTATGGCAAAATTTCTGTAAAAATCGAAACTAAAATTTGACTAAGTAAATTGGTAGCAGCGTTAGGATAGTGTGGCACCTCTACTCGGCTTACACATGTAGGTTGGGAAGGGGTGTTACAATAGTGATTTGCCCTAATTTAAGAAGTGAAGAACTCTTGGAAGAAAAGAGTATAAAGTTGTGTGAGTATTCTTGAGGTAAGTACAAACTACATTATTGCATACATTCATATGATGTTGAGACTTAACATATATATTTGATTGTAAATGTGTTAAGAAACCTAATGTTATGTTGGATATAATGTGAACATTGATGATGCATATGAATAAAGCTATGTTGTGCACAATGTGGATTATGTGGAATGTATGTTGGAGATTCTAAATCTATGAATAAGGTAAATTGCTATGTATATATATATATATATCAATGATGATCATTCTTAATGGATGTTCAATGTAATTGATTGTGAGTACTTAAATGATGAATTGAGACATAATGAGATGATTAAAGCATGTTTGTCTATATGAAATATGAAATGTGAAGTGTAAAAGATATGATGATATGATGAATTATATTAATGTGATTATGAGATATGAGGCCATGGTTGTTGGCTATGGTATTGCAAATGAAATATAATGGAGGCATAGTTGCCTATTTGATATTGGGAATGAAATGGAAAGAGATAAATGAAATGATGTGTGTCTAATATGTTGATTCAATTTTCAGAGTTCTGAGTTTGGCGGCATGCCTATAAAGTACTAGATAGGTGAAAAGACTGGGTCGTAAGCCGATTCCAGTTAATAAATGTGAAATGTAAAATAGTAACAGTCTTGCCGGGTTGAGGATTTCCTCGGGTTTATCCGGATTGAGGTCCAAGAGACTGGGTTTGTTACAGGTAACAGTCTTGCCGGGTTGAGGATCTCCTCGAGTTTAGCCGGATTGAGGTCCAAGAGACTGGGTCTGTTACACTATCCATGGATAGAGATATATATATGTATCGCCTACGGGCTTGATGATTATGATTATAGACCAAAGCAGTAACTCTGAACTTTGAATAACATATTAGTGTCTTTTGGGCCCATATGTGTCTTTGTGTCAATATAAATCATAAGTGATGAAATAATTGAATCAAATGATGAAATATAGTCTTATTAACCATATAAAAATATCATTTGTGAATATTATATTAATTATTGAAATGTGTGACATTGGCATTGCATAGTAGCATATTGTTATTATAGTTTACACCACTAAGCCGTTGGCTTAGCGCAATTGTGATTCATCGCGCAGGTGACAGGGAAGAACCGGAGAGTTCCTCTAGACCGAGTAGAGTCTAGATTTTTGAGGCGTTGATAGTGGAGCATAAAGATCAAATACATACTACCAAACATGTATATATTTTATGTTTTGTAAAACTTGAATTATGATGTATATATATTTGTAAATATTTGTTACATTTTCCGCTGCTTTTAAATAATCATTTTATCTTTTGTCCTTTATAAATTCTTTTAAATGATTTAAATTTGTTCATGATTTTGTAAAGGGATGAGTCATTTGTTAAGTATATCGTAGCATTTCTATATTCAGTATACGTATATTACGATCGTATTAGCATGCTGTGTACATATACGGGGTATAGGCATGCTAATACGATTGTAATATACGTATACTGAATATAGAAATGCTACGATATACTTAACAAATGACTCATCCCTTTACAAAATCATGAACAAATTTAAATCATTTAAAAGAAATTATAAAGGACAAAAGATAAAATGTTTATTTAAAAGTAGCGGAAAATGTAACAAATATTTACAAATATATATACATCAAAATTCAAGTTTTACAAAACATAAAATATATACATGTTTGGCAGTATGTCTTTGATCTTTAAGCTCCACTATCAACGCCTCAAAAATCTAGACTCTACTCAGTCTAGAGGAACTCTCCGGTTCTTCCTTGTCACCTGCGCGATTAATCACAATCGCGCTAAGCCAACGGCTTAGTGGTGCAAACTACAATAACAATATGCTACTATGCAATGCCAATGTCACACATTTCAATAATTAATATAATATTCACAAATGATATTTTTATATGGTTAATAAGACTATATTTCATCATTTGATTCAATTATTTCATCACTTATGATTTATATTGACACAAAGACACATATGGGCCCAAAAGACACTAATATGTTATTCAAAGTTCAGAGTTACTGCTTTGGTCTATAATCATAATCATCAAGCCCGTAGGCGATACATATATATATCTCTATCCATGGATAGTGTAACAGACCCAGTCTCTTGGACCTCAATCCGGCTAAACTCGAGGAGATCCTCAACCCGGCAAGACTGTTACCTGTAACAGACCCAGTCTCTTGGACCTCAATCCGAATAAACCCGAGGAAATCCTCAACCCGGCAAGACTGTTACTATTTTACATTTCACATTTATTAACTGGAATCGGCTTACGACCCAGTCTTTTCACCTATCTAGTACTTTAGAGGCATGCCGCCAAACTCAGAACTCTGAAAATTGAATCAACATATTAGACACACATCATTTCATTTATCTCTTTCCATTTCATTCCCAATATCAAATAGGCAACTATGCCTCCTTTATATTTCATTTGCAATACCATAGCCAACAACCATGGCCTCATATCTCATAATCACATTAATATAATTCATCATATCATCATATCTTTTACACTTCACATTTCATATTTCATATAGATAAACATGCTTTAATCATCTCATTATGTCTCAATTCATCATTTAAGTACTCACAATTAATTACATTGAACATCCATTAAGAATGATCATCATTGATATATATATATATATATACATAGCAATTTACCTTATTCATAGATTTAGAATCTCCAACATACATTCCACATAATCCACATTGTGCACAACATAGCTTTATTCATATGCATCATCAATGTTCACATTATATCCAACATAACATTAGGTTTCTTAACACATTTACAATCAAATATATGTTAAGTCTCAACATCATATGAATGTATGCAACAATGTAGTTTTTACTTACCTCAAGAATACTCACACAACTCTATACTCTTTTCTTCCAAGAGTTCTTCAATTCTTAAATTAGGGCAAATCACTATCTTCCAAAACCTAATCCAAAAATGATACAATACATAAATTCCAATACAATTTATCACTTATTAACCTCATCTTAGACCTTTAGATCACAAATTATAACTCAATACCACTAGCTAGGGACCACGGTCGTGGCCACCCCAACCCCCACGGGCGTGGGTTAGAGAATGATCCTACCTCTCTTGCTCCAAACCTCCACGGCCATGGCTACAAATGGCCACGGCCATGGCTACAAATGGCCACGGCCATGGCAACCAAGGGCCACGGGCGTGGCATCCAAAATGCTACTGTTTCTAACCAAATTCACATATTCTATGCTTACAACTCCAACAAACATTAACAACATGAAAATCTATGAGAATAATTGATCAAACTCAAGATAAACATCACTTACCACTTCAAAACCCTAAAACCAACAACACTCTTACTCTTTCAATACCAACATCAACCTATCTTTTTATTTCAATTCAAAACCAACACCACAATCAATTTAAATCAAACACACACCAACATACTACCATTAACACAACCCTACTTTCAAATATCAACACTCAAATTCATAAACAACTTAAAATAAAACTAGAAAATCAAGAGAAACTTACCAAAATAATGAATCTTCTTGGATTTCCAACTTAATCTCTAGAAAACTCCTTCAATTTTGAGTTTGGAACAAGCAAAACTCACTCTTGCTCTCTCGCTTTGGATGGCCGGCCAACAAAGGAGAAGAAAAGAAGAAAAAGAAAAATGAAGCAAAGTCAAATTTCCCTTCTCTTTAAACCTCCACCAAGCAATTTAAAAAGAAAATTACCTAAATACCCTTTTCTATATAATTAAACTTCCTTTCACTTACTTGCCCTTTTTAGTAATTTCATACATAAGAAAATAAATATCTTCTTCCTTTGACCATCCATTTGACTTGCGTATATGTTATATATATTTCCATATATACAACATATACACTCCCTTTTAAATTATTTTCTCTTTCCAACAACATATACATTTTAATTCAAATAAAACAACAATTATACAAAAACTTCTAGGGCACACTTTGGGATATTACACAATTCCACAGAAGCAAAGAAGAAAGATTACACAGAAGGTGACACACTCAGGTGACATGGCCAAGCCACTGGCTGTGTCACATGACACGGCCACAAGCTTGGCCGTGTCACTCCATGGGGCTAAGGAAAGAAAGAAATGCGGATTTTGAGCTAGGGTTTTATATAAAGAAGAAGATTAGGGTTTTTGAAAGGGTTACACATTTTTCCAGCCCTCAAACATAAACTTTTGAGCTATTCTTCATTTTCTTTTGGAATTTTGATTACACTTTCATGCAAACACTCTAGATTAATTTAGTTTTAGCCATTGCATTATTCTTTTAACAAAGATCTGAGCAAGAGATTCTTCAGAAGCCAAAGGAAGTTTGTAATTTGGTTTTGTTCTCAAACTCTGTCTCTTAAGTTTCATTGGAATTGTACACATGAATTCTCTAATGTCTAAATTAATTTCTTTGAATTTTAATGAGATGAATTTGTTTGATAGCATCATTATGAACTAATTTCGATCTAGTCTGGGGTTTGTATGGATCTGCTATGATTGTATGAAATGGTTATTGCTCTTAACTGAATTATTTCTTTTAACCTTAATTGAATGGATAAATGTTAATATATAATTGATTGGCCACCAATTATGCGTTTGAGGTATTAGATGAAGGATTGAGAAATGAAGTCTAATGCTGGAACAATTCAATTAGGAAATTAGGTGAATTAGAAATATAAACCTAAGAAAAAGATCATTTCAATTGTAACAAGATTATTTGAAAGAGGTTTGAATGCAAGAGCTTATTTCCTTGATTCGATTAATTAAGTTGCTTGAAATCTCATCTTTGAAATTAAATTGGTTAAGAGGAATAGCCGTTCAAATATATAAGTTAGTAGAGAAGTGCAAACCCTAGACCTTTCTATTAAGTGAATCAACATATCTATTCAGTTTACTTTCATTGTTTTAAATTCAACTCCTTCTGTTTTCATTAGTTGTTTAGCAATTTAATTTTATTGATAATTTGTTATTTACGATTTGATAAATAATTAGCTATTCTAGCTTCCTTGTGAGACGACCTTGAGGTGTTCACCAAAATACTACAGCAGCCTCGTATACTTGCGAGTGTAGTTCTAGTAGTGTTTATTAGAGCGCAACACCATCCGATTCTTAAAAGTTTTGTACTTGATAGTCCTACAAGAAAGAAGGACAAAATGATAAAATGCTCCAAGAAAGGGAAGAGTAAGAAAAATAAAAGGAAAGAAAAGGGAGAAGAAGAAAAGAAGTGAATTTGGGTACCAAACTTCTTGCAAGGGCGAAGACTGTCCTAAATCCGGTTTAATGCCAACTTGGAGTCTAGAAAGATTACTTCCAACTGTCTAAAGTTCCAACAATAAATTCGTAGTGTGAGGGTTTGTCCATTGTGTCACACCAGCTTTAATCTCAAAATGGCCTTCATTTAAACCCATGTCCCTCATACACCCCATTTCAAGCCTATCAAAGACCTGTTGATCTCTTTTGGTAGGTAGAGTCTATTAGTGGAGATAGCTTGGATAAGCATGCATATGAGATAGATAATATTTAAACTCAAATGAGACCTTTGGCCAATGTGTATGTGCCTATCTGAAGTGCAACAATTCTTGCTTAAATAGAAATGATTCCCGAGTTTAGTACATTAACTAGGGTTGTCATGTTATAGATATGTTAATTTGGAAAATTAAGTCCTGAGGTGCATTTACATTAATTTGGCAAAGCCAACATTTGATTTCAAAATCAAAATTCAAAAAAAAAAGTGTTTTGTCATACAAAGCCTTCAAGTTAAGGGAAGTATGTTGAACCTCCAAAGTACACATTGGGCAAAGGAAATGATTATTGGCAAGGCCATCAATTGACATGCTGAAACATAGTTTGAAATAGATGTATCCCTAACTCTGCAACTTGGGATCTCCACTATTCATGTTTTCAATATCTCAAAGATAAAAGTCATAAATGCAAAGCTTTCGATCATTCCAATGCAAGACTTGAACAAGCATCAAAAGGAACCAATAAGAACACTTCTGTTGATCATCTTTTTCTGTGAGTCGGTGGAATGACCGTAAGTATTATTCATGCATATCATGCATACATTGTAACATCCGTGATTTTGGAGAAATTAAATAAGTATTTGGAGATATAAATTGTATATACTCAATATATATATCTAGAGTATATATAACATATACATATGGTATATTAATTGTATATGTTGGATTAAAACATTACATACTTAATATTTAACACACATATAAGGTACATTTGATGTGTATATAAGATACACATTACTTGTTCATATGTGTAATATCCTAAATTTTTGAAAAGTTCTAATTTTTGGAAATTTAATAAAATAAATTATAATTTAAATGGATAAATTAAATTAATGGTTTTAAATGAAAAATGAAGGGGTTTTAAATGAAAAAGTGGATAATATATGTGATATATATGTAAAATATACATAACATATAAAAATCAACACTTTTTAAAAGAAAAGTCAAAGTAAAAGGTATTTTGGTAATTAAATCTTAGAAATTTAAAATTAATAAAATAATTCAAAAATAAATTATTTTTGAATGGAAGAGGGAATTTAGGACTTTTAATTTATTAAATAAATAATTAAATAATTAATTATTAAATTATTTTAATATATATATATATATGGTTTAAAATTAAAGGGTGAAAGGAAAGAGAAATAAAAAAAAATAAAGTCTTCTTCTTCTTCTTTCCTTCAAGGCCGAATTTCATGGCTTCAAGAGAGGGATTTGCTTCTTCCATACTCCAAAAATTGAAGAGATTTTAAGGATTCAAGTGGAGTTTTAGAAGTTTCTTCATCAATTGGTAAGCTTTCTTACCAAATTTTCAAATTCTATGGAAAAGTGTGTTATGTAAATTTTGGAATTCTATAGTAGAATGATTTAATTGCTTAATTGGATATGAATGAAGTTGTTTTGATTGGTTATTAATGATTTTAAGGTTGGATTAAAGAAATGGTTGAGTTTGGGTAAGATTGGTGAAGAGAGAGAATTTAGGGTTATGTAATTTTAGGGGTTTTGAAATCATGGTTTTTAATTTTGTAAATTGATTCCAAATGAGTTGTTTTGATACATAAACAAAAGTTAAATATTGGATTTGGTTGTGTTTGGTTGGAGTTTGAGAATGGAAGTGGAGATTTAGGGTTTTGGAAAAGTGATTTTCCAAAGTGGTTGAATTGTGTGATTTTATTTGTTTAAGCATATTGTTTAGTGTTAAATGTGATGAATATAAGCTTGAAATGAGTAATGGATTGTGTTTGAATGGAAAACCTTCAATGGGGGAAGGTTTTTCCATTTTTGAGATTTTGTGTATAAGAGTGTATTGTTATAATGTAAATGATTTAAATGTATTAAAATATGTTTTTAATGATATTAATAAACTTAAAACACTAATTTAAATGGCTTGATATGTTTTTTCAAAGTTAAAGTGAGGTGAAGCTTAATTTTGGGATTTGGTTTAGAGTGATGTTTAATTATGGTTTGATATTGAGAATACCTTAGAATATGATATTAAATGATTATGTATGATCACATTTGGTATAGGCATTGAGGGAGGTTGATTTTCTTCATCCAAGTTGTGAAGGGCAAGTTGGAAGGATAGGATTGGAGGTTGTATTAAGTTTGCTTTGGGTTGCTAGTAGAGGTATGTACAAACTTTGAGTATAATGTTTATATTTGCATGACATTTGGACTTAACACATTTTGCTTGAAAAATATGTTAAGCTACTTGGTTCATTAATTGAGTATGAATAATGTGCTATGACATTTGTGATGTCATATATGTGTTAAATGCGTTATGAAAAGCCATTGATAGTGGCCAAATTGTGTAAAGTGTGAAATATGCATATTATGTGAAAATACCCAAAGTAATTGGGTAATGTGTTGTGAATGCAAAAATGAGATATGTGAAATAATGAAATGAATTGATATTGATAAAAATGAAAAAAAAATGAGAAAAGTTAGAAAAATGAGAAATATGTGAAAAATGAGACAAATGAGAAAAAAAAATATGAAAATAAAGCAATGAGCCTAGTTTGATTATGAGAAATAAAATGAGAAATGAATTGTGGAAGTATTTGATAATGAGATAAATGAATTAATTGTGTGCCTAGCATGTTATTCAATTTTCAGAGTTCTGGGTTTGGCGGCATACCTATGAATTGCTGGGCAGATGAAAAGACCGGGCCGTAAGCCGAGCCCAGTTGATAAATGATAAATATGACGTTTTGGGGTGAAAAGACTGGGTCGTAAGCCTAAAAAATCGTAGCAGTCTAGCTGGGTTGAGGACCAAGATACTGGGCCTAAGGGTCTAGCCGGATTGAGGTCCAAAAGACTGGGGCTGTTACATTATCCATGGATATATATATTGCCTACGGGCTAGACACATGGTGTCATTATGGACCAAAGCAGTAACTCTGAAATTTGAATAGCATATTAGATCCTTTTTGGGCCCATGCTTGTCTTTGCTTTAATGTGAATTATGAATTGAGATACAATTGAGCAATATAATGTTATGAGTTGTGAGTATGAAATATTTGAAAAATATAATAAAGTGAAATGATGTGACCTCTATATGTATTGTGTATTGGTATTACTTTACATTTTTATTATTATCAAAGTTTGTACCACTAGGCTTTGGCTTAGCGATATTGTAATTCGTCGCGCATGTGTCATGGATGTTTTGGTAGAGCCGGAGAGTTTTACTAGACCTGGTCAGGTCTAGGTTTGTATTTATTGAGCTTGAAGAGTTGTTTTGGGTACATCAAGATTAGAGCCAGTTGCTAGCATGTACATTTTTGATATTATGCATGTTTTGATATGTTTTTGAAGTATATATTGTAAATTGTAAAGAATGATTTGAATAATTTTGTTTAAGATGGGATTTTATATATAATGTTGATATATATATATATACCTATATATAAGTATTTTGAGAAAATATGGAGAAATTGAGAAGTATTGGTGAATTGATTTTATTTGGAGTGTTTGTTTTATGCAGGTTGTGTTTTGTTGAATTTTGAAAACGTTTAAATTACAAACAAAACTCTGGCGAATTTTTCCTAGAGATTTTCATATAAAATATTTATTTTGGATTTCTATAACAAGCAAATAATATTTATATACTATTTATTTTATAAATTAGTATTTGAAATCTTAAAACATAAATGTAAAAATTATTATTAAATTGGTCTGTGACACTTTTATACCATATATGTGTATTTTACATATGCTGAAAATATGTATTGTACGTATATAGGGTATAAAGGTGTTACATACATGAGCATATCACATCACACTTTCCTGTCTTGTATTTATCAAAGTGAACAGCAAACACTCTGTGAAGTAAACAATCAAAAGAAGATATCAAATCAAGGGGGGCATAGAAAGCCTATTTGCTTGTGGAAGCTCCAGTCATTTTTCAAAACAAGAAATGCGTGCTTTTGCGAAGAACAAGACGAAATACAAACGTCAATCAGAGTCTGCATGAGAAGAATTATTAGTTTGAGCCTACACAGGGGGCAAAGTTTCTCCTTTTCAATTTTTTAAGTTTATATACTAAACATTTTCAAACTCACTTACAAATATTTCGCCACGTAGGGGGCAAGGAGAGGATACAAGGTCCAATTAAAAATAGATGAATTTTTGCAAAAAGGAAGAACAAAAGAATGGAACATTAGAACTCTCAAAAGAATGAAGATGCAAAAGGCAAAAGATCAGTCCAGCTAGAAGTGCTGAAGCCAATATAAGACCTAATCTCTAATGAATAAAGATCTAGTTTAAAGGATGAAGATCCGTTTTCAAGGGTGAAGACCCGATGTCCGAAGAATGAAGATCTAATTTCAAGGGTAAAGATCTGATCTCAAAGGATGAAGATCCATTTGCAAGGGTGAAGACCCGATCTCAAAGAATGAAGATCCATTTGCAAGGGTGAAGACCTGATCTCAAAGGATGAAGATTCATTTTGGGGGTGAAGAACCACAATGCATAGAACAGCCGGAGCAATCAGACTTCTCAACTAAATAAAAGGTTAGTCAAACTCAGTCTCGGGTCCAAGCACCCAAAATTCAATTCATTCTTGGGTCCAAGCACCAAAATCAAATCAGTCTCGGGTCCTAGTACCCAATCTCGGGTCCAAGTACCCAAATCAAATCAATCTCGGGTCCAAGTATCCAATCTCGGGTCCAAGTACCCAAACCAAATTCAATCCTGGGTCCAAGTACCTAGATTCAATTTGGCCTGGGATCCAAGAACGCAAATCAAATTAATTTTAGGGTCCAAGTACCCAATCCCGGGTCCAAGTACCCAAATCCAATTCACTCTCGGGTCCAGAACCCAAAACCTCAATCTACTCAAAAATTAAGTCTTATTGCTTTTTCACTCTCTTTTACTAAAGTCTCAGATCGTTCAAGTAGGGGGCAAACTGTAGACCCTTAATTTTTTACCTGGTCCAGTCCAATATATTTTAATTAGTCCAAAATAATTTTGTGTTGTCCAATATATTTTAATTAGTCCAAAAATAATTTTTGTTATCTTAATTAAATAATATTTGGTTTAGTATATAATTTTTATTAATAAATAATAATAATAATAAACAAAAAAATAAAAAAATAAAAGAAAAAAAAGGGGAGGGGGTCGGCTACGGCGAAATGGCCTGCAGGCCAATTAGTCCACTGAAGCTTTTTCGCCAGTGCATTTTTTCCACAGCAGTTTTTTTTCGCCAGCGCGATTTTTCCGTAGTAGCTTTTTTCACCAGCAAAATTTTTCGATGTAAAATTTTCGAAACCTAATACAATTAGGTTTCGGTTTCCTTTTCTTAATGAATGATATATTCTGTGAATAACTAGATTTAACCATAGAAATCTTTTATAAATAAGGACTAAAACAACACAAAAAAAGAGGGAAGAAATCGGAGGAGAAATTGATCAATCATTGGATCCGAAACTAAGTAGGAAAGGCAGTGAATCAACCTGATTTCATTTTTTGAGAGTAGACAACAATTCAATCCATCAAAGGCAGCAAAGCTTGTCTTTATTTTTGTTCATCCAAGAAGAAATTTTTGGTGGAACCAACAAACAGAGGTATGCATCAATTGTCTAAATTATATTCTTCATAATAGCTAAATCATCTCATTGTTTCTTTTAATTCCAAAAACCCTAGAACCTCAATTCACTTTTTTCTAAAGTTTAAAAATCTTAATTCATTGCTTTGTTTTTCAAAAAGTTTAAAGTTGTTAGTTTTGTTTCTTCAAAACCCCAAAACCCTAATTTACTTTCCAAATTTTCAAAATCCTAAATTGACTTTTGTTTCTTTCCAAAAGCCCTAAAAACATCTTTTCTATTTCTATAAACTTTAAATCGTTTGGTTTATTTTCATAAAGTTTCATAAAATTATCAATTGATTTTCAAATCCTAAAAACCTAATGCATTCCCCGAAACCCTAAATCAAAAATTCTAAAACCCTAATTCAACTTCAAAAACCAAAACAATGAACCCTAACCCCCTTAAAACCTTAAACCTTAATTTTTTTCTAAACCCTAATCCTTTAAAACTTTAAAAACCATATAAACATAAATGTTATAATTTTACACAGTAAGCTTAAAAACATAATTCAGTAGCTAATAGTCATAATCTAAATGTTTTGAAGAGCCCACACTCTAAATTCATGATTTTACATCACAAACCCTAATTTAGTTAATCAAAGAATTTTACCAACTTCTTGAATCATAAAACTTCAATTCATTTTAATTCCATTAAAAATCACATTAGCTTCCAAAACTCTAAACACATGGAATAAAGAATCTTAAATAGAAACAGTAGCCCTAATTTGAATCTTTACTTGCTTTATTCAATTTTATACTTGTTTATGTTTTGCTTTATTTTATATGCTTTAATTTATTTAAGTTCAATGCTTGGTTTATTTAATTTATTATGGATGGATGTTTACTTTCTATTGATGTTTAATACCTGTGATGAATGATTTATTTGTGATGAATGGTTATTTACTTTTATCAATTTATTTAGATTTCCAAATGTTGTAAGATATATGTTTCCACTTGGTGGGTACCTCATTAGTTAAATATCATGTAATTTAAATTATTTTTCTATTTTAGAACCAATGTATAGGACATGTTTCTACCTTTCGGTGGGTGTCCTACTTAGGCATGGGATGTAAGGACATATTTCCATCCTCGGATGGGTGTCCATTTATTTGTTTTGTTTGAACATTGTTTTGATTTTCAATATATCGATGCTTTATTTTAATTATTGTGTGTAATATGGATAATGTTGTTACATTTAAGAATTTTATAATATTAAGACCTGTAAAGGAGGCCGATTCTAATGAACCGGGCATTGTGGGGGTGCTGGGTCATTTCTCACCTTTCCCACACATACCCAACTTTCCAAACCCATTAGAGGGTTGGGGATTCCTTAGGAATCAAGTCATCCACCCCTTTCATTTTTCTTGGCCCATCCGGGTGGTGACTCCATTTTCTCCTGACTTAGGTCCGTGTTCTCTAAGGCGCCGAGCCTAAACAGTGTCGAAGTTGCAAGAAGCATTCTATCGGGAGTGGGGGAGAAAATCCCAACTCACACCATCCCTTTCTTTTTTCGGGTCCATCTGTCACGACCCAATTTGTACATATGTACAGTACATCCATGTATTGTACATCCGCGTACAGTAATGGGAGCCATCCCGAGTAATCACCAAAGAACACGAAGTGAAAGGAAGCTCTATAGGACAAAAAGGACCTAACTGAAAAGATTGTAAAAGTTTTGGGGAGGTGACTGTAATTTCAAAAAGTTTTGGGGAGGTAACTATAATTTCCAAAAGTTGTACTGGAGGTTCTTAATAGTGCATATAACAGACTCCAGAAATGGAAAGTAGAGAAAAATTGGGTCGAAATGGAACACCACGGTTTTTCCCGAAAACGCATAGTTTGAGAGATACAGTGGATTCTTGACCAAGGGTATTTTTGTCATTCTTGTGATAATAATATATACACTGGAAAACAAGACACGTAAAGGTATCCAAAGTAAACGGAAGGACTCCGCAGTGATCGATGTTGAAGAACGAACTTAAGTGGAGACCCGAATCACGTAAGGACCTAAAGGGAATTTTTACAAAAGTCAAGGGCATGAGCGTAATTTTTATAAATTAGCTCAAAATCAAGAATGAATGTCGGAAATGGAAACGAGAGGTTGAAAGGAGGAGAACGGTATATTTTACGCGTCGTAAAACCACCCGGGTACGAAGAAAAGGCAAAACCTTCCATTGAAGGGTATTTTGGTCTTTTCACTTCCACCCATTTTCTAGAAAAGAGACACATGGCATAGTAATTTTCTAGAAAAGGACACATGGCAAAATCTTGTTTCAAGACACTTTTGGGTTGGATTAATCTTAACCCTCCATATGGCACTATCCTAGTTAAAGATACTTTTGTGGTGGTTACATCTTAACCCTCCAAAATGAAATTAATTAAATAAATGGAAAATGGAAAAATATAAAAAGGGAGAGAAGGATGATTAAAGAACAAAGGACACATTTTTCTCTCCATTTTTTAGAGGTATGGCCGAAATTCTCTCCATCAAAAAAGGGAAGGAATTTTTCAAGTGTTCAAGTTGATTTTTGGAAGGAAAAGCTTAATTTTAAGGTAAGGATTCCAATTCTAGCTTTAGTTTATTCATTTGATTGATAGTTTTCAAGTTATCAATGAAAGAAAAGTTATGAAAATTATAGGAAATCAAAGGGATAAAGAAGAATAAGGGAAGAAAGAATAGGACAAGCAAGGAACAAAGCAAATAAACAAGGTTTGGTACTTAAATCATTGCCCTTTTCAATTAATTCACATATTTTGCATTATGGGACTTTTGAAATGGTTTTGAAATAATGTTATTCTGTGTGGTAAATATGTGGGAAAGTGCTCTTGAACCATTTGTAATCAATTGATTGTGAAAAGAATGAAAACAAAACAAACTAGCTAAACTTTGCTCAATTATCCATAAACTTTGATGAACTTTTAATCACTCCTTTGGTTTGATTTTTGGAAGAGGGACCCTTAGTCCTTCAATGGTATCACAAAAGGATTCTAAAAATCAATTTTTCAAGAAAAAAATGAATTTCCCTCAAGTTTGGAAAATTGGGCCGAATGGTCCCTTTTGGGCACCATTCTGCAGCTTTCATTTTGGGCAGTCCGTTGAAGGGGCAAACGAAAGAATTTTTCGACGAAATTTTACATGCATTTAGTTAACTTATGAAAGTGTTTTCCTGCAAAAATTCAGCCAAAAATAAGTTTGTTTACTTGGTCAAAACCGTTGCCAAAGTTGACTGATTTTCAGCAGTAAAAACAGATTTTACCATTTAGTTGTCGCGCGCTATTGCGTTGCCGATTTTACGCGCCGCGCTACTATTCCTTCGGTCATTTTTCTAAATGTGTTAAAACTTGAATATTATGATATGGATTGATGTTAAATCATATAAAATGACATGAAGGAGAATTGGAAATGATCATAAAGGCATCATGACAAGCTATTCCGACAATACATGCATTATGGACAAATCATGGCTTATTGAATATCATGATCAAAGTAATTTAATAAATTATTTATGCTCTACTTGGTTATGACAGAACCCTTGAGATAAGGGTATGATGCATCATACTATTATTGCAGTACTACTTATGACATGATATGATGTACCGGCTGAAGGCCGATGATTACAATGATATGATCAATGATGCAATGATAATGGCCATTGGCACATGTGCAAGAATTATGATGAAAGATAATGAAATATGATCATGACGAGATATGTTTATCATGACCCTTCCTTATCCGCTGACGTTCTGTTAAACCAGTAGAGCAACCAAAATGATAAAAGCAAGAGAAATGATTTAAATTCAAATTATTCAGTCAAGCCTTTTTACCATTTGTGTTTTGTATTGATTCCTTTCAAGTATTTAAAGTATATAAATGTATGTTCAAATCATTCTTTCATTTTATTATTTTATTGCAATGATTTAAGTACCCACTAAGCAATTGCTTAGCGAGTTTAGTTTCCCTCTAAACTCGTAGGTTAAACGAGGAGACGAGATTGCAGCATGTCCTGCGCAGCTGGCCTTGACTACTACTTTGGGTAGGAGTTTGGATATGATTGATTGTAGTAATATGGCATGTACATAAACTTGTATGATCTAGCAAATAAATGTATAATAATGAAAAGCTAGAACACGTACACTGCTAGTAATTTAATAAATCTTATTTGGGTTTAGCACTTATGTATGCAAGTATAGAAGTGTGAATTCTTCTTGCAGGATTGTAGTTGAGGTTATAAGGGTGGATTATTGGGAGTGTGCTTAAGTTGAATTGTGAAACAAAATATTTTTCAAAAATTTAAAAAATCAGTTTTGGCGACACTTGGGACCTCCATTTTTAGGGGAGGTTCTGGCAAATTTTTTTTAAAATCTGCACTTAAAACTGGCTAAGTAAAATGTTAAGACACAACCACCATGAAATAACAGTCCATCTTGGTCTATAAACGTAGGCTAAGATGGGGTGTTACACCATCTAAGTGGTGACTCCATTTTCTTTGGGTTTATGCCCGTGTTCTCTAAGGCCCTAAGCCTAACAATAGCGAATTCGCAAGAACTATTTCATATGGCAGTGGGGACAAAAATCCCCACTCACACACTCTTTTATTTGCAAGCCATCTTGAAGAAGATCTTTGAAATCTTTGATAAGAGTATGAGACATCCTTTCACGGAGGTTAGACAGGACATTTCTCACTATCATTCTAATTTGGTCTAATTCATTAGGCCTCTGTTTTAGAAGAGCGGCCTCATTTCTCCATCTTTTCAAATAATCAACAAAATTCTCATTCTACTTTTGTCTGATAGTCTCCACCTTCATCAGGGTCGCTTCTAGCTCAGCATTGTACCCATACTACTAGATGAAGGCCTTGTATAGCAAATCCTAGTCTTTTGGGTGTTTTCCTTCAAGGTATTCAACCAGTTATGCACAATAGGATCTAAAGAAAGCATAAAATACCTCAGGGTTTGATCCTTAGTAGCTTTAACAGACTGCATGTAAGTGATGTAATGCTTGACATGCAAGTGGGGATTTCCTATCCCATCAAACTTAGCAAAAGGAGGCATCTTGAATTTGTAAGGGATTCCTTCGTCATCCTCAAACAACTTGTCCACCTCTGACACTTCTTAAGTCTTCATCTTCTTTTTAAACTTCCTTTCTAAGTCAGTAATCATCTTTTCAATACTGGTAGATTCAGACTTCTTTACTGCCATTTTCTCTTTCTATTTTTCTTAGAGGTATGCATCCTAGTCTTCATCATTATCAGTCACCACCTTTTCTTCATCAAAAGTTACTTCGCCCACCTTAGTCTTTCCTTTATCCTTCGACTTCTTGGTACTAACGAATACTTTAGCAATGTTATCTTCTAATAGTGCATCTAGTTGACTTCTCATGGCCTTAGCTAGGGTCCCTTTCAGTCCTTCCTTTTTTAGACTAAGGCCTCATTCACCAGGTTTTGAATTTGCTTATGATCCATTGGTTTTGGTGCAATGTTAAACGAACCTTCACTGAATTCTGAGTCACTGTCATAGGCCAGGTTGTCGTAAGCCCTTGAACTGCTGAACTTCAGGTTTGTGAGATAGAAAGGATCTATGCAATGTATGTATGCATGTGTGCATGTGTGCCAAATAAATAAACTAAGTCACGACACTTTTTCCAACCTTATATCTTCCACATTGGTGAGTCCTTTTCCCTAGGTGCTATGGTCAACAAAAATATCAATGGGGAATATTCTTATTTTCAAAATAATCACTCAAACAGAATAACCAAACAGTTATATTTTCAAATACAGAAGTCAGTCTATGATAATTTTTATTAATTAAGCCTTAATCCTTTGGACCCACTAAAAATTTAGTAGAATTTTTGTTGTACTTTGGATTAAAATAAAATTAATAGATTTATTATAAACAAACTTCTTATTTAGAAAGCAACTAATGATCCATGCCACAAACAAGCCTACAACTAACAAGCCTTGGCATAAATAAGGCCCACAATTGATTTTAATATTCCATAATTAACTTAATTAATTGAAAAGCCATAATTTTTAAGCCATACATTGAAAAATGGATTTGGGCCCACCTCCAGAAAATAAAGCCCATTGCAAAATAGTTTATTAATTTTGGGCTTCATGTTTGGGTCATAATATAGAAAATAATTTTTCAACCCATCTTTTGTTGAAAAATGGATTTAAGCCTATTTTGAAGAAGCTTTGAAAATGATTTTGGATTTAAAAGAATTTTGGGGAATAAAATAATTTTAGGCTTACACCATAATTAGGTCATATTAGGAAAAGACAAACCAAATAGGCCATAACTTGGGACAAAACATGTCAATCATAGTCAAACAACAAGTAATTAGGGTAAACCTAAAGAAAGTGACTAAGCCAACTATATGGGCTTTATTCTTTGGAGGTTAAAAAGCTTAGATTTCCAAAATAAGTATATATCAAATGGTATAAGGCTATAAGTGGTTATGCAATACTTGATCTCTAAGCCTTGAATGAAAATATGGTAGCACTTACATATACATAACACAGGTTCCATGGGCATCCTAACTCACACATACAATGTAATTCTAAGTGATCTAATGAATAATATCATAATAAAAAAAAATAAAATAATATAAAGGCCAACAAAATCAACTTCTATTATCCCCAGTAGAGTCACCACTGTGAGCGGGGATTTTTGCCCTCATTCCTAGTGGAATGGTTCTTACGAGCCTAAGCCTGGAGAATAGGAGTTGCCACCTGAACTTGTTTGGAAAGAAATAGAAGGGTAGATGACTCGATTCCTAAGGAATTCCCAACCCCTACTGGGTTTGGAAAGTTGGGTACGCATTAGTAAAGGTGAGAAGTGGCCCAACACCCCTATTACGCTCAGTTTCTTAGAGCAGACCTCTTTTTTCAGATATAAATGTTATTAAAATTTTAAATTATTATGATATTACTCATATTACAAGTAATTAAAGGTAAATAAAATAGAGAACAATCATATAACTCAAACAATGAAATGGGTACCCATATGAGATGGAAACATGCTCTTATAAAATTTTTAATGTCCAAAATACAAGTAAAGTAAGATGGGACACCCACGAAAGAGTGGAAACGTGTCCCTTACATTAATCCCCAAATACAAATTAAATAAATAATTAAATTAAATAAACGAGGTACCCACAAAGTGGAAACATGACTTTCACAACCTTATATTCCAAATAATAAAAATTGCAATCCACAAACATGTAAATAATCTTAGGGCTTAATTAAAAGGAAATTAAGATTAATCACAAAAATTATAATCCACAAGAAAATCTTAATATTAACTCATTACTGAAATATAGTGCATAATGTACATGGTGATGCCGCTAGCCAGTTAGCACACGAGGGTCAAGGGGTAGCTCCACTTGCAAGGGATCTTGGGGCATTGGCCATGAAAGGTAAATGATTTACCATACTCATTGAATAAGTTGTTGCCTCTAATTAGGGTTTTTTAATCATAATTTATGGTTTAGAGTAAAAGTTTAGTTCTTATATTGCACTTTAAATTAAATAGAAATAATAAATCAACATATAGTAAGCTTATAAGATTAAATAATAGTGGTACTCAATTGAATTAAATGGATTTAGTGAATGAATAACATACTATGTTTTTGGCTCCACCAAAATAATTTCCTTAAACCTGACCTTGCTCCTAACACCATAATATCTTTACAGGGCTAGACCTTAATGATGCTATGGGTTGCTCGGATCAAAATAGCTTTTGGTTGAGGTAGATAATCTGAAGTATTACCTACTGAGTTCACACGTTTTTGCTATTGTATCTTTATTTTCTTTGCATTCTATCTCTCTTTTTGCTTTTTAATTGTCATCTTAATTTGCTTTTAGTTCCTCTCCTTTTCTTTCTCTCAGTTGCTTAATTACTACCTTTTGATAATTGTTAACCTCCTTTGTGGATCATTCTTAACCCCTTTTATAATGTTTAATTAAGGCAGCATTAGGGTTAAGAATCTGGACAGTATTAGGAAACATTGTGTTTATCTGAATTCATCCAAGCTTAAGTAGAATTAGGACGCTTAAAACATAACCAGGCTAGAATTAATGGCTCATGGAGAATTGGCCTTGCCCAATTCACCATACTTTTGGTTGTTAAAGTTAAATTGCCTTGGTTCATGCTTTTAAAATTGGACTGGCCTTGGTTTGAGTTTTTAAAGTTAGACCGAACTTAATTCAAGCTTTTGAAATTGGATTAGATTTGATTTGGCCCTTTTAATTAGGATTGAACTCATTCAGGGGCAAAATTAAAGGTCTACAAGTGCCATACTTTTTGTGCGGTCACATAACCATTAAAATAATTGTTGTCCGATAATTCTTCTTCCACATGTAATTTTTTAGTTGGCACCGATAGTTAAACATTTTGAATTATCATGGCTGCACAAGTCTAAGGCCTTTAAAACACAACCTCATCGCGAACCATTCTATGTAACTTTGAAATTTTGCTTCCAGATCTTGTGTGGTCGTACCATGTCTAGTGCAGTCATATGATATGTTTGGCATCCAACTCTTCCACCACTTAGCTAATCACAAACTATTCTGTAAGTAGAGCACATATCCTTCGCAATTGTGCGGTATCACAATCTTTGGGCAGTTAGGTGTTCATTGCGCTAAAGACCACAAACTCTATTGTGTTCTAGTTGCTCTTTTCTCTTGTGTATGTGCAATCTCTTTAATATTTGTGTAGTCACACAATATCTTGATTCAAATACTTTCACAAAACCTAAGAAAAACACTTGTTTAAACTGTTAGTACTCATCAATTTAATTGTCAATGATTAAAATAAAGTCTATTGTCCAATTATTTGGCCAACACAGTCGAATGGCCATCCCTTGAATCCAAAAGGCATCTTCTTAGATCCCTTTGTCATCTACTAAAAGCTTTTAAGGTACCTAACCCTCATTCTTATGCATGCCTAAATCAAACCTAGGTTTACCTTCACCATCAATCTTGGTAAAAGCCCTAGAATCAAGCTTTTAAAATAACAAATTCATGGTTAGAGCCTTAGAATTCAACCTTTAAAACCATTCTAAGTAAGAGCTCTAGAATCAAGCGTTCAAAACAAATTATAGGTTTGTACCCTAAAATCCAACTTTTAGACCCATTCTAGATTAGATCCCTTGTGTCAAGCTTTAAGATCCATCTTATTCAAGATGCCTAAAATCTAGATTTCAAAATCGATTCTAGGTAAGAGCCCTAAAATCAATCTTTAAAACTCATTCTAAGTAGGAGCCCAAGGATCTAGCTTTAAGATTCATTCTATAACTTGGAACTTGGTTCAGTAACCAAGCAACTCATAATTACGACATCATCATAGAATAATTAAGGTAAGTCCATAAACCATCTAGCAGTATAAATAAATTAAGATGCCATACCAGACATTCAACCATAGAGGGACATTTGTGAGGCCCCAATCCAAACACCTAGCCTAGTTCATAAACGATACAAATCGAAATGTTAAAAATTAGGCTAAGTCTCACAAAAAGTGCCGAGGTCAGGTTTTGGAAATTTAAGAAAAACCTAAAATAACGACTCCAATTGTATCCCAATGATAAAATTCACTAGCCTTGAACTAAAGGATGGACTCGGGGTTGGGTTTAGGCTCATTTTAAGTAAAAGAAGTTTGGCCTTAAATTGAATAAGAACTTACAAAATAAATTTCATGTATAGACAATTACAGAATGATATGATGTTTTATTAGTTTTTGTTATAGATTTGTGTCTTGTTTAGTATGATAATTATTGTTTTCTTTAGGTATTTTGTTAGTTTTAATTGCCTTGTTTAGTGTTTTCATTAATTTTGGTAGTGTTAGTTCTTTCAGTGTTTATGTCGTTTTTGATTTAGTTTTTAGTATTGTGTTTATGTTTTGTTGGTTATTGTCTATTTATTTCTTGTTTAAAGTTTGTTTTGAGTTTTGTGTTAGGTTAAAATAGTCAAGGAAACAAATTGAAGGAGAAAGGGGCAGTGGCTGACACAGGCAGAGGACACGGCCAAGTCACTGGCCGTGTCCCATACTAAGTTAAAAAGAAGAGCAAGTCCCAGTAGCAGACACAAGCAAGGGACACGGCCAAGTCTTGTGGCCGTGTCCCTCCAAAGAAGACCCACACGGCCAAGTCACCTTCACTTGGCCGTGTCTCACCAAGTTCCAAAGGAAAAGAAGATTCAAATCTCACAGTGGAAGACACAGGCAAGGGACACAGCCAAGTCTTGTGGCCGTGTCCCTCCAACATGGTGCAACACGGCCAAGTCAAGCTCCATCTGGCCATGTCACTCAACCAAAGAAGAAAAGAAGGAATTCTGAAGCGGTAGGTGACACATGCAAGGGACACGGCCAAGTCACATCTGACTTGGCCCTGTCCCTCATGAACCAAACACGCGGTGAATTTTTAAGCGGACGATTCATATAAAAGGAAAAGAATAACTTAGGGTTTGGGCTGTTGACAATTTGGAGAGTTTTTTTTGAGCCGTCAGAGAGCAAAGTTATGTTTTAACATTTGTTTTCTTTGATTTTGATTTCACTTTGATTAATCTAGCTTAGATTAGATTTGTTCTAGCCAACGAGACATCTTTCTTGCAAGATTGAACCAGAGATTCTTCAGAAACTTCAAGGAGTTGTAACTTGGTTTTGATCTTGAACTTATTCTCTGTATTTTCATTGAATGGATATTATCATGTCTATTTTGATTTCTTTGAACATTAATGAGATGAATATGTTTGATTGCATTATGAACTAATTTGATCTAGTCTAGGGTTTGTATGGATCTGCTATGATTGTATGAATTGGTTATTCTCTTAGCTAATAATTTCTTTAGCCTTGATTGAATGAAATATTATTAACATATAGTTGATTGGCCACCAATTGTGTGTTTTAGGTATTAGATGATGGATTGAGAGATGAAGTCTAATGCTAGAACAATTCAATTAAGGACTTAGGTGAATTAGAGATATAACCTATTAAAAAGATTGTTTCAATTATAACAAGATTAGTTGAGGATTGAGGCCCTAGAGGGCAAAGTGGATCGACTGGATGGCAAGGTGGACCGTAACCATGCTGAGGTCTTACAGCAGTTGGAACAGATTAACAGCAACCTTGCGAAGATCTTGAGTCTCCATCCCTCTGCTGCATCATCTTCCCGCCCACCTTTTCCATAAATTTTGAGTCCTTGCTTTATATTGTTTAGTGTATTTTTGTTATAATTTTTCATTTTTGTTTTAATGTTAACGTTTTATATTTGGATATTTTATTTTTATATATTGTACTTTTGTTTTTGAACTTTTGTGTTTGTGATGGAAAGCTAGGATTTTGCCTCACCAGGTACGATGGAAGACATGTTGTCCTTTGACTCTTTTTATTTATTATTCTTGTTTTACATTGAGGACAATGTAAATTTTAAGTGTGGGATACTCTTTAAGCTTTCCTTTAATTCTTGTGTTGCTTATTGTGTTTTTTGTGCGTGGCATAATTGTTCAAATCTTGTTGATCTTTTCTGTGATTTTAGCATTGTAGTTGAGACTTTAGTATCAGTATAGAGATTAGCATTTGAATTCATTCAGGATCAATTTTCACATTCTGCAATTCATGACATATAAATCTTTGTGAACCCACCTGTGTTAGTTTTGAGCCTCATAATTTGATATTTTTATCAGTTGATTTTCTTTTCTTAAGTGTGCACCTTCATGATTTTGCATTTCTAGAGTTTGCTTTTGCATACTAATTGAACTCACATTATGATTTAATCTCGAGGTTTAAAGTGATGAAGGCAAATTAGGTTAGCCCTTTAGCTTAAAAAAACCTCCCTTAATATTAAATTCCTTAGTGTGCCAAGTTGAGCCTTTGACCTTTTCTTGTTTGATCAACACAATTCACAGCTTAACTTTCTCTTATTATCATCATACCTGCATTAAGGAATGGAGTTCTTATTATATGACAATAGGGTGGTTTATTTCAAAGTATGGGGTAAGCAAATAAAAAAAATAATAATAAAAAATAATAAGAATATGGTATTGCTATTTGGGGTGAAATGCATACTTTGCACTTTGTATTTGATTAAGAGTTGACTATTATTTTCCTCTACATGGTAAGCTAGATGATCTATGCAATGTTATATTTTGTATATATATGTATAAAAAAATTATAAAATAAAAGAAAAAGAAAAAGAGAAAATAAAAGAAGAAAATAAAAGAGTATATATATATGTATACAAAAATTTACATATGTTCTAGCATTTGTTTGCAAAAGAGGAATGTCAGCTCATGTATTTTTCTTTGAGTATGCAAGTATGTGAAGTATTAATGGGATTGTGAGTATGCCATTTGGGGGAGTTATGAGTGCCTTAGCAAGAGTAGTGTCTAATTTAGATACTCCATTTCTTGATGCTCCAGCTTAAATGTCTTTACTCACACCTTCACCATAGCCCCATTGCATCCAAATAAAAGACCTTCGGATTAATTCTTGAGAAAATCAGTGAGGGAGATTGGATAATTAAGCAAGTTTATGGTAGTATGCAATCATGAGTGGTTTGAGTGATTAACTTTTGAAATCGAGTGAAACACTTAGATGAGAGATAAGATTTGTATGTCTGGATTAATGAATGAGTTAAGAAAATCTTGATTGAAGGAAAGTGCAATTATTTATGCTGTCTCTTAAAGTATTTCATCTATATGCTGGAATTATAGTTAGGGTTGTTTGAGTTTTAAATTTATGCCATGTGAATTTGCTTGAGGACAAGCAAAGTTTTAAGTGTGGGGTAGTTGTTTTATTAGTTTTTGTTATAGATTTGTGTCTTGTTTAGTATGATAATTATTGTTTTCTTTAGGTATTTTGTTAGTTTTAATTGGCTTGTTTAGTGTTTTCATTAATTTTGGTAGTGTTAGTTCTTTTAGTGCTTATGTCGTTTTTGATTTAGTTTTTAGTATTGTGTTTATGTTTTGTTGGTTATTGTCTATTTATTTCTTGTTTAAAGTTTGTTTTGAGTTTTGTGTTAGGTTAAAATAGGCAAGGAAACAAATTGAAGGAGAAAGGGACAGTGGCTGACACAGGCAGAGGACACAGCCAAGTCACTGGCCGTGTCCCATACTAAGTTAAAAAGAAGAGCAAGTCCCAGTAGCAGACACAAGCAAGGGACACGGCCAAGTCTTGTGGCCGTGTCCCTCCAAAGAAGACCCACACGGCCAAGTCACCTTCACTTGGCCGTGTCTCACCAAGTTCCAAAGGAAAAGAAGATTCAAATCTCACAGTGGAAGACACAGGCAAGGGACACGGCCAAGTCTTATGGCTGTTTCCCTCCAACATGGTGCAACACGGCCAAGTCAAGCTCCATCTGGCCGTGTCACTCAACCAAAGAAGAAAAGAAGGAATTCTGAAGTAGTAGGTGACACATGCAAGGGACACGGCCAAGTCACTGGCCGTGTCCCTCCAAAAACCACTCACACGGCCAAGTCACATCTGACTTGGCCGTGTCCCTCATGAACCAAACACGCGACGAATTTTAAAGCGGACGATTCATATAAAAGGAAAAGAAGAACTTAGGGTTTGGGCTGTTGACAATTTGGAGAGTTTTTTTTTTTGAGCCGTCAGAGAGCAAAGTTAGGGTTTTAACATTTGTTTTCTTTGATTTTGATTTCACTTTGATTAATCTAGCTTAGATTAGATTTGTTCTAGCCAATGAGACATCCTTCTTGCAAGATTGAACAAGAGATTCTTCAGAAACTTCAAGGAGTTGTAACTTGGTTTTGTTCTCGAACTTATTCTCTGTATTTTCATTGAATGGATATTATCATGTCTATTTTGATTTCTTTGAACATTAATGAGATGAATATGTTTGATTCCATTATGAACTAATTTGATCTAGTCTAGGGTTTGTATGGATCTGCTATGATTGTATGAATTGGTTATTCTCTTAGCTAATAATTTCTTTAGCCTTGATTGAATGAAATATTATTAACATATAGTTGATTGGCCACCAATTGTGTGTTTTAGGTATTAGATGATGGATTGAGAGATGAAGTCTAATGCTGGAACAATTCAATTAAGGACTTAGGTGAATTAGAGATATAACATATTAAAAAGATTGTTTCAATTATAACAAGATTAGTTGTAAGAGGTTTGAATGCGAGAGCTTATTTCCATGACTCAATTAATTAAGTTGTTTCAGATTTAATCTTTGAATTTAAATTAGTTAAGTGGAATAACCATTCATACATATCAGTAGTAGAGAAGTGCAAACCCTAGACCATTCTATTAAGTGAATCAAATCATCAACTCAAGTTTACTTTTATTTGTTTTTAAACTTTAATCAATCTTATTCATTATTTAGCAATTTAAATTTCTTTATTACTTCTTATTTATAATCTGATAATCAATTAGCCACTTTAGCTTCCTTGTGAGACGACCTTGGGGCGATCACCTTTGCTACAGCTACCTCGTATACTTGCGAGTGATGCTTTGTGGTAGAGTTAATTTGAGCGCAACATATGACAAGTTATATTTCATACATTCATCCATGGCAAGAAAGTAAAATAAAGTAAAAAGTTAAATTAAATCTTACATTTCAAAACCTAAAACAAAGGGATCCCAACTCTAGTCATATATATTCTAGGATGGGCACACATTCCTGAAAAGAAAATAAATAAATTTCATATTCATAACTTAAAGAAACAAACAACTAAAATTTGGAAGGAAAGGTTTATTTTACAAAGTGAACATTGTACTTGGATTGATATTCCAAGTAGACCTGCATATCTCATTTGAATGCGAATAAAAGCCCATGCAATTCTGACCATCACAAGATGGTTGGTTGTTTATTCTTAAAAAAAGTTGACTTTCTAACATAAACTATGTGAGCCTAAGTCTAAGTTCATTTTAAATTTAGTGTTAAACCTAGATCTAAAGCCCAAATTTTAGGTCCTAATTTTGAAAAAAGCTCAATTTAGATTTGATTGTAAAGATTTGATTTTGAAAATTAAGTTCATATTGATTTTGAAAATTAAGTCCATACTCCAACTTAATTTTGAAAAAGATTGATTAAAAATTAAGTTCATATTCCAACTTAATTTTGAAAAAGGGTGATTGAAAAATCAAGTTCATATTCCAAACTTAATATTGTGAAAGAAGATCGATTCAAAAATTAAGTTCATATTCCAACTTAATTTTAAAAAAGATGGACTGAAAAATTAAGTTCTTATTCCTACTTAGTTTTAAGAAAGATTGATTGAAAAATTAAGTTCTTATTCCAACTTAATTTTGAAAAAGATTAATTAAAAAATTAAGTTCTTATTCCTACTTAATTTTGAAAAAGATTAATTAAAAAATCAAATTCTTATTCCTACTGAATTTTGAAAAAGATTGATTAAAAAATCAAGTTCTTATTAAAACTTAATTTTGAAAAAGATTGACTAAAAAATTAAGTTCGCATTCTAACTTAATTTTGAAAAAGGATTGATTGAAAATTAAATTCATTTTCCAACTTAATTTTGAAAAAGAATTGATTGAAAATTAAGTTCATATTCCAACTTAATTTTAAAAAAGGATTGATAAATTAATTAATTAACTAGCTTTAGGTCTAGATTTAATTTTAATTTTAAAGACCAAAGGATAGTCTTAAAAATTAGTTCAAAAGCCATTTTTAGGGTCCATTGATAGACCTTCAAAAAGAATGGAAGGAAAATAAAATAAATTAATGAATAAAAGAAAGGAGAAATTTTAAGGTTTTTATATTTCTTTTTGAAGCTTTGCTTGGTTGTTGCTTGAGAATGTGTCCAAATCACAATTCCACATTGGCTAGGGTTTACAGGTTGCTAATGAAGCAACTGGGTTCGGAACGACTTAAGGAAAGCACAAACCAAACAGACCAGCACCCAAGCATGTTACGAAAATAAGTTGTTGGCAGTTTTTACTAAGGACGAAAGAACCTTTTTCTTTAAAGAAAGAAAGAGAATGAGAAGAGAATGAGACAACTTGGGAATAGGCATTGCTAAGTTAAATAGGGTGTGTAAATAATTTTGATTAGGGAGCTGCGTGGTAGCTTTTGGGCTCCTCATGGTACCTGCAGCAGCCGCAGGCTTACAATTACCCAAGGCGGCCCTGTAGTAGCTACAGTGCTGCCATGCAACAGCCTAATCATCAGGCCCGTTGTGCTAGCACAACAGGCTCTATGCTACGCATCAAACTTTGTAGGGTCTTCATTTGACGTTTATTTTAAGTGATTCAAGTTGTGTTATGACTGTAACAAACTAATTTTAATTTTATGGTAAAAAATTAAATATCTAAAACCACAAAGTACCAAATTTGTGTAAAAACTTCAAATAGCATGTTTGGGGCAGTTCGATGTCCAATTCCCTTGATTCCAATCGTGGTTGTCTTATTATCACATGGACTTTAATCTAAATGCAAAATAGATGGATTTTCATTCGGTACAAAATTAGGGGTTCACAACATTAAAACAATTGACAAATCAGTGAAGCAGTTTCATATGATCCATAAGCCCAAGTAAGATTTGGCAAAACAAGTTTACATAGACATCTTAAGTTAAACATAGGATGGGCCTTCCTCACCCCCATTAGGGTAGGTTTACATAGATATCTTAGGTCAAGCCTAAGATGGACCTTCCCTTACCCCTGTTAGGGTAGGTTTACATTGACATTTTAGGTCAAAACCTAGGATGGACCTTCCCTTACCCCATTAGGGTAGGTTTGAATAGACATCTTAGGTTAAACCTAGGATGAACCTCCCTTACACCTATAGGTTAGGATTCTATAGAAATTCTAGGACAATCTTAGAATAAGCCTTCTTTGCCTCCCTAGAATAGGTGTCAATTTTGGAGCATATCATTAGTTGAATCTTGCATCTGATTCAAACTATCATGTCCACAACACCCACTATGGCCCACACGATGGAAGGCAGCTGTGAACCTTAAATTTTTCACCATCATTTGAATGTGATCTTACTTGTGTAGGTTTAGAAGTAAAATATAGATTTTTGTTGACCCTTAAAAGATCACTAGCATGTAGCCCATTATATTACAAATCCAATGCAATAAGAGTCATTCAAATCAAACATCGAACATGCCTGAAAGGTTAGTCTATGGCATCATCATTATATCATTAATCCCACATCTAAAAATTACAACCTTTGCACACCCAAGCTTTGTTATAAATAGCCTAGCTTAATCCCACATTTTAAAATCATCATCTTCACCCCTCTTAGCTTCTCCATAAATAGTGAGCCTCTACTAGGTTCCAAACCACACCAAGAAAGCAACTAACTCCTTTCTACTTTCTTACTCTTCTCTCCCTTTTAGCCTTGCAAGTCCAAGGCCCAAGCCTCCTTTTAAGCCCAAGTTAAGGCCCAAGCCTTCTATCAAGGTCAAGTCATTGCATAAACCTCCTTTTAAGCCTAAGTTAAGGCTCAAGCTTTCATCCAAGTTGAAGTCAAGCCCCAATCCTCCTTTCAAGCCCAAGTAAAGGCTCAAGCCTTCCACCAAGCCCAAGTCAAGGCTCAAGCCTTCCATCAAGCCCAAGTCAAGGCCCGAGCCTCTTTTCAATCCCAAGTTAAGGCCCAAGCCTTCCATCAAGCTCAAAGTCAAGTAAACCAAGAGGAAATCTCTAAAGGTAACTTTTAAACTCATCTTTTTCAATTTGGTAAAATAATAAACATAAATTAACCCAAGTCCATTGCACTCAATAGCACATAATATTAAGGGTCTTGAATCCCATTCAAAGGGATATGTAGGCATATCTTGGAATTTGACTCCAAATGACAGGCCCACCTAAAAGTTACAAAATTAGTTCTTTCTCCTTCTCTGTTTCTTATTTATTTTATTTTATTTTATAAATAATATTTTAGGGATTTATACCTAACTTAGAACCCATAAGGGCTAAAGTTAGGATTTCCCTTTGAATGCAAATTTTGGAGTTGTAATTTTTATTTTAATTATTCCTTGAATGGATTCCATATTCAATATTGCTCAAGCATTACAATATTTGTCATTCATTTTATTTATGTCATTCATAAAAATCAATTTTCTCAAAAGTCAAAGTTCTGTAATGGAAAATCTCTTTTTACTAAAAATCAACTTAAAAACCTAGCCCAGGACCCATCATGATTGGTTTCATACTAGTGCATTTTTAGTTTAAAATTTAACAATTTTTATGGGGTCAAACAAAAATGGGTTTTTCCTAAAATTTACCCAAACTAAATAAATTAAGATGGTGACTCTCTAATTAAAATTTTAAAATAAAGCCATCATCCCTTTTCAAAATAAAAGGAGAGTATTCTTTTAAAATAAAAAATGATTTTAAACTTGTACTTACTAACTGAGTAGAGACTGTACATGGTTATTTTGTGTGATATCAACGCCAATGAGCATTTTGGCTCTCTTATATATACATATATATATACATTAAATTTCCATCAGTTATGAAAAAATGTTTTAACAGAAACATCATAAAGGACTTGAGAGTTTTTCTAGGGAGAGTCTTCAGAAAAAGAGTGCTAACACACGACTACTTATTTTAGTGTTCAATTCATTCATGTAGATGCCATAGATGGTGTTTATGTCTAACAATGCCTGGTGATTTGTTCATTTGTTGAAATGAAAAGATTGAATTTTGCTACAAGAGGTAAGACAATTTAACTCTTCCTTTTATTTAATTGTAAAACATATATCTTGGCAGGTTTCATGGATCATATTTTATTTATTCTATTATTTTCTATTTTGTCTGATATTCACAAAAACCTAACCTGATAAATAAAGGACGAGTATGGTTTTAGCCATCTTCAAGTAATTCTGCATCCGAGTACCTGCCTGGGACATATTTTTTGGCAATACACTCTTACATTTTTTTATGCTACCATTTTCATATTAGCCAAAGGCTCCCTATGCTTGTAAGAACAAATAAGCAAGTCCTAGATACTTACAATTGCCTAAGTTCTCTTTAGTTGCTTTAACATGGTGTTATCCTCTATTTCTTTATCCTTATTTTTCCCTTCATCTCCTTCACTTTCTCCATTCACCTTGACTTTCTTTCCTGTATCCTCTTTTGCTTCCCAAGCATATGGTTTCCTTAACCTAGTAACAGGTGCCTCTACTTCCTTATTTACCTTAACCCAAAAAGAATCTTCATCAATCGCCAATTTTTTCTTATCATCAACCATGTCCTAAAATTATTCACCATCAGGACCCCCCTTTTCACTTTCTATATCTTAGAAAGAATCCATTACAGTGTCCTCGTCCAATCCAGTTTTAATGAGGTAAGTGGCTAGTAAGGGGAGTTTTATTGTATTTGGGAAAGAGGCTATTTCTAGTGCTTGGTTTGGTGGGCTCAAGTATTATTCCATTGTCTATTAGATTTTAGATCTCATATTTAAGGCACATACAACAGTCAGTATGGTGTCTAGGCATTTGGTGAAATTTGCAAAAAGCATTAAAATTCCATCTTCGTGGTAATGGATCAGGCAGGGGTCTTAGTTCCAATAGTAAAAGGATGCATTGGTTTTTAAGATATATAAAGACTTGGGGTTGAGGTTGGCCAATGTCAAAAAATTGTCTATAGGTGGCTACAACATTGATCTTGGTCGTTTTTTTATTATTAGTAACAGGCTAGTAGCTTGTCCTCCTTTAGCTGTTTTATCCAATTTCCTCTTTCTCTGCCTCCTCAATCTAGATTCATAAGTTGTAAAGATCCTGATAACTCTTGACCCGGGCATAATTCATCTTTTACCTAGATTGATTTACATGTGATATACGTATAGAGGATATAAGGGTGCCACAATTCATTTTAAACAAACCAATCTTTAAAACTTTATCATCAAATCCTTGTAAATCAATCTAGGTAAACTTAAAACATTTAACTTATATTATAAATAGTAATAGATAAAACATTCCTTCATAAAATACATATATATATATGACATTAGTACCTAAAAGTTTATCCAAAATAGTCTGTTTAAAACATTTGTTAAATAAGCAGCGAAAAATACATATGTATATATATCAAAATCAATGTTTACAAAATTATAGAATTTATATATGCTGACAGTTCGTCTCTGATCTTGATGTCCACAACTCAATACTGCTCTCACAAACTCAAGCCTAGACTCGACTCGGTCAAGACGAGCTCTCCGGCACAACTGGATCTACCCTGTCACCTGCATGATGAACCACAATCGCGCTAAGCAGAAAGCTTAGTGGTACAAACTTTGATTCAATATCAATCAATGCAATGCTCAAACACAATACATGTGAATATATCAACTCATTACATTATATCTCAACATATTAATCATTTGCATCACATTTCATAATTCACATTAGAACAAAGACAAACATGGGCCCAAAAGAATCTAACATGCTATTCAAAGTTCAGAGTTACAGCTTTGGTCCATATTGACACCTTGTGTCTAGCCCCATAGGCAATATATATATATCCATGGATAACGTAATAGACCCAGTCTCTTTGACCTCAACCCGGCTAGACCCTCAGGCCCCAGTATCTTGGTCCTCAACCCGGCTAGACTGTTACAGTTTTTGAGGCTTACGACCCGATCTTTTCACCCCAAAAACATCACATTTATCAGCTGGGTTCGGCTTATGACTCGGTCTTTTCACCTGCCCAGCAATTCATAGGCATGCCGCCAAACCCATAACTCTAAAAATTAAATAACATACTAGGCACACAATTTATTCATTTATCTCATTATCAATTTCTTTCATAATTCCATTCTCATTTCATTACTCATAATCAAACTAGGCTCATTGCCTTATTATATCAACATTTTTCTCATCTTTTCTCATGCTTCTCTTTTATATCAATATCAATTTGTTCCATTATGTTTTCACATATCTCATCACATCATTCAACATTTCTTTTGATTTACAACACATTACTCAATTGCTTTGATACATCATCATAGCATATATCTCATTCATTAATAATATATCAAGTAATTTAACACATTTCCCAATTAAATGTGTTAAGTCTCAATGTCATGTAAATGTATGCAATCATTCAAAGTTTGTACTTACTTCTAATAGCAACAACACAACTCCATCAACTCCTCTTCCAAGATAATTCTCAACACTTGAATTAAGGTAGCTAAAATCTCTTCAAAACCTAATCCAAAGGTGATCATACACACTCACTTAGTGATACACATATGAAAATAAGGAAGAGAACTATCTAGGGCAAACTCTACACTTGACATGCTCAACAATACGGGCGTGTCCCTGATCGTGCCCTAAACCCACAACACAGAAGCTATGTCAATCAACCAACAACACAGTAGCTATGACACGCTCAGTGACATGAGAGTGTCACTGGCCTTGTCAATGCTACTACAACACAGAAGCTGTGACACGCTCAGTGACATGGGTGTGTCACTGCTCATGTCAACAACCCAGAAAATAGAACCAATGACATGCCCAAAGACATGGCCGTGTTAATGGGCGTGTCAGGCCAAAAACCCTAAAATCGACACCAACAAGGCCAGAACCAACAATCATCTTTCTAAACCCTTATCAACACCACACAAACTCAACCAAATCCATCAACGTACCATATAATACTTGAGTAAACCTCAAAACAACTCAATCTCAAACATCAAAACACAATCACAACCATATATCACAACTCAAACTTACACCATCCACCCACTTGACTCTTTCACCAAACTTAACCATTTTCTCTCTTCAATCCAACCCCAAAAATCAAAGTTAACAAAACAACACAACCCCAAAAATACCAAATCAACCATAAGCACATCTACAACAACCAATCACCAAACTCATAAACACAACTCAAAAGAAAACAAAGAAACAAGTTGGAAATTTAGCAAAAATGAAGAAAATCCTTAAAACTCCAACTTGATCTCTTGAAACCCTTCAATCTCTTGAGCTTGGAAGCAACAAAATCTCTCCCTCTTAAAGATGGTGGTGATTGCCTACTAAGAAGAAAGAAGAAGATGACAATGAAAGAAAACTAAAGAAAGAAAGAAAGTCAACATCTTAAACCAAACACTCTCTCCTCAAATCACTCCCCACCAAGCAATTAAACAATAAAATAATTAACCCACTTACATCATCTTCCACTAACAATATTTAATAATATCCTTAAAATATCTCTTAACCAAAATAAACCCATTGACTTGTATATATTTTGTATATATCCTCATATATACAACATATACACATCTCCTATTTTTTTTCCTTTCTTAATTAAACATATACTTAAAAATCCTTTAATTCAATACAATAATTAACATTCCAAAATTTTAGGGTATCATTTGGGATATTACAATTCTCCCCCTATACAAAATAATTTTATCCTCAAAATTACCTGTTCTCAAGTCTGGAATAACTGGGGATACTGATCTTGCATCATTTACTCACTCTCCCAAGTTTCCTCTTCTTTAGCATGATTCTTCCAAAGAACCTTCACAGTTGGCACTTTCTTAATTCTTAACTCTTTCATTCCATGTGCTAAAATAACCACCGATTCCTCTTCATAAGATAGATTCGGACCCACCTCAATAGATTACATTGACAAAATATGAGATGGGTCTGACCTGTACTTCCGTAGCATAGAGACATGGAAGACATTATGAATTTTATCCAACTCAGGAGGCAAAGCTAGTCAATAAGCCACTGGTCCAACTCTTTCCAGTACCTCATAAGGTCCAATGAAACGAGGACTCAACTTTTCTTTGCTGCCAAATTTTAAAATTCTCTTCAAAGGAGACACCTTCAGAAAAACTTTATCTCCAACATCAAACTTTATGTCTCTCCTCTTGAAATCTGAATAAGATTTCTGCCAATCTGAGGATACTTTCAACTAATCCTGAATTATCTTTACTTTCTCTTCCGTTTCTTTAATCAAATCGGGACCAACCAACTTACCTTCTCCAATCTTGTTCAAACATGGAGGCGTTCTGCATCTTCTACCATACAATGCCTAATAAGGTGCCATTCTAATACTAGACTGATGACTGTTGTTATAAGCAAACTCAATCAATGGCAAGAATCTGTCCCAACTCCCAGAGAAATCAATGACACAGCTCCTCAACAAATCCTCTAAAATACGTATCATTCTTTCTGACTGCCCATCAGTATGAGGATGAAAAGCAGTGCTAAAATGCAACCGATATCCCACAGCACCATGCAAACTCTTCCAAAACCTCGAAGTAAACCGGAGATCTCAATCAAACACTAAAGAAATTGGGACTCCATGCAATCTCACAATCTTATTGATAAACAGCTCAGCCAACTTCTCAAGAGAATAGTCCATCCGAACTGGAAGGAAATGAGCTATCTTCGTCAACCGATCAACAATCACCCAGATTGCATCGTGCTTCTTCTGAGTCAATGGCAAACGAGTCACAAAATCCATCGTTACTCGCTCCCACTTTCATTCTGGCACTGATAAGGCTAAAGCAACCCTGAAGGAACTTGGTGCTCGGCCTTCACCCTCTGACAAGTGAGACACTTGGATACAAACTCCGCTCTATCCCTCTTTATACCTGACCACCAATAATGTTGCTTCAAATTATGATACATCTTAGTACTCCCAGGGTGCATAGCAAAAACCGACCGATGTGCTTCCTCTAAAATAATCTTTCTCAATCTTGCATCAATTAGGAACACACAATCTATCATTGTACCAAAGGCTTCCATCACTCCTCTCATAGAAATCTTGGCTCTCTCCCTTCTGACAATCTAAAACAATTTTCTAAATTTTCTCATCTGCCAACTGAGCCTCTCTAATTTTATCCAACAAGACTGGCCTCAATTGCAACTGAGCCAACAAAGCACCATCATCACATGATTCAAATCTAGCATGCAACGCTCTCAGCTCAACAAGCAACAAGAGAAAATAAGCAGTCAAACCTGCCAAAAACTTCCGACTCAAGGCATCAGCAACAACAATCGCCTTACCAGGATGATAATCAATCAAACAATCGTAGTCTTTAATCAACTCTAACCACCGTCTCTGCCGAAGATTCAGCTCTCTATGAACCCCCAAGTATTTCAAACTCTTGTGATTCGTATAAATGAAACACTTCTCCCCATACAAGTAGTGTCACCACATCTTTAAAGCAAAAACTATAGCTGCCAACTCCAAATCACGTGTTGGGTAATTCAACTCATGCGACTTCAACTGCAGAGAAGCATAAGCTATGACTCTACCCTCTTGCATCAAAACACAACCTAAACCATTATGTGAAGCATCACTTTAAATCACATATGGTTTATCTTCCACAGGCAAGGTAAGAACAGGAGCTTGAGTCAACATCTCCTTCAACTGCTCAAAACTTTCTTGACAATGATCTAACCACACAAATCTAACTCTCTTCCGAAGTAATCTGGTGAGTGGAGTAGCTATCAAAGAAAAACCTTTCACAAACCATCGATAATAGCCTGCCAAACCTAGAAAACTTCTAACTTCAGTCACAGTCTTCGGTGGACTCCAATTCAAAATGGCCTCAACTTTACTCGGATTAACTCTAATCTGCTGAAACTACATGACCCAAAAACGTCACTTGATCAAGCCAAAACTCACACTTAGATAGCTTAGCATACAACTGCTTCTCCGTCAAGGTCTGCAATACAATCCGCAAATGCTTATCATGATCCTCCTCATTATGTGAATGCACCAAAATATCATTGATAAAAACTACTACAAAATGATCCAAATAGGGTCTAAACACCCTGTTCATCAAATCCATAAAAGCTGCAGGTGCATTCGTCAACCCAAAAGGCATTACCAAAAACACATAATGCCAATACCTCGTACGAAAAGTTGTCTTAGGAACGTCTTCCTCTCTGATTCTCAACTTATGGTACCCTAATCTTAGATCAATCTTAGAGAATACTGCTGCTCCTTTCAATTGATCAAGTAGACCCTTAATTTTTGACCCAGTTTGGTCCAATATATTTTATTTAGTCCAAAACAATTTTTGTGTTGTCTAATAAATTTTAATTAGTCCAAAATAATTTTTGTTATCTTAATTAAATAATTTTTGCTTTAGTATCTAATTTTTATTAATAAAAAATAAAAATAAACAAATAAAAATCAAAAAATAAAAATAAAAATAAAAGTAAAAATAAAAATCGGCGATGAAAAAAATCATCGTCGAAAACCAGCGTGCGGGAGCGGGATGAAATGGACTGGCCATTTTGCCCGTAGGCCAGTCCCTCGCCCCTGCCGCAGCCAACTGCAGCAATTTTTTTTTTGCCAGCGTAATTTTTCCGCAGCAGTTTTTTTTCGCCAGTAAAATTTTTCCGACAAAATTTTTTTGAAACCTAATGCAATTAGGTTTCGGTTTCCTTTTCTTAATGAATAATAGATGCCGTGAATAATTAGGAATTAACCATAAAACTTCTATAAATAAGGACTAAACAACACAGAAAAATCAAACGAGAAATAAGGGAAGAAATCGGACAGAAACTTGGAGGAAAATTGAATCCGAAACTGTGAAGGAAAACCTTGAATCAAGATGATTTTTTGAGAGAGCAGAAAAACAATTCAAGCAATTCAAATGAAAAAAGGCTTGTCTTTGACCTTGTTCATCCAAGAAGCAATTTTTGGTATAAACTACGAAAGAAGGTTTGAATTCTTAATTTTTTTATCTTTTCACAGTAGCTAAATCATCCCATTCTTTCTTTTAATTCAAAAACTTTAGAACCTCAATTCACTTTTTCTAAGGTTTAAAAATCTTAATTCGTTCCTTTGTTTTTCAAAAAGTTTAAAGTTATATGTTTTGTTACTTCAAAACCCCAAAACCAAAATTTGTTTTCCAAATTTTCAAAACCCTAAAATTGAGTTCTGTTTCTTCCCAAAAGTCCTAAAAACATTCTTTTTTGCTTTTATAAACTTTAAATCATTTTATTTAATTTCATAAAACTTCATAAAATTATCAATTGTTTTTCTAAATTCTAAAAATTAACTCATTACCCAAAACCCTAATTCAAAAATCCTAAAATCCTAATTCAACTTCAAAAACCAAAATAGTGAACCCTAACCCCTTTAAAACCTTAAACCCTAATTTTTTTCTAAACCCTAATCCTTTAAAAACTTTAAAAACCATATAAGCACCAAATTTTTAATTTTACACAGTAAGCATAAAACAAAATTCAATGAGTAGCCGTAAATCATAAATTTAAGTATTTTAAAGTGTTCAAACCTTAATTTCATAATTTTACATCACAAACACTAATTTGGTTAAATAAAGAATTTTTATCAACCTTTTAAAACATAAAACCTTAATCTATTTTAATTCCTTTAAAAACTCACAGTAGCCTAATTCCATAAATTGCAAAACCCTAAACACATGAAATAAAGGACCCTAAATGGAAACAGTAGCCATAATTTAGATTTTTACTTGCTTTATTCAATTTTATACTTTTTTATGCTTTGATTTATTTGATATGCTTTAATTTATTTAAGTTCAATGTTTGGTTTATTTAGTTTATGATGGATGGATGTTTACTTTCTATTGATATTTAATACCTTTGATGAATGATTTATTTATGACGAATGGTTATTTACTTTTATCAATTTATTTAGATTTTCAAATGTTCTAAGAGGTATGTTTCCACTTGGTGGGTACCTCTTTAGTTAAATATCATGTAATTTAAATTGCTTTTCTATTTTAGAACCAATGTAAAGGACATGTTTCTACCTTGCAGTGGGTGTCCTATTTAGGCATGGATGTAAGGGCATGTTTCCATCTTCGGATGGGTGTCCATTTATTTGTTTTGCTTGAACATTGTTTTGATTTTCAATATATCGATGCTTTATTTTAATTATTGTGTGTAATATGAATGATATTGTTACATTTAAGAATTTTATAATATTAAGACCTGTAAAGGAGGCCGGTTCCAACGAACTAGGCATTGTGTGGGTGCTAGACCATTTCTCACCTTCCCCACACATACCCAACTTTTCGAACCCAATAGGGGGTTGGGGATTCCTTAGGAATCGAGTCATCCACCCCTTTCTTTTTTCCCGGCCCATTCGGGTGGCGACTCCATTTTCTCCGGACTTAGGTCCGTGTTCTCTAAGGCCCCGAGCCTAAACAGTGCCAAAGTCACAAGAACCATTCCACCGGGAGTGGGGGCAAAAATCCCCGCTCATAGTGGCGACTCCACTGGGGATAAGAGAAGTTGATTCCGTTGACTTTTTATTATTCTATTCTTTCTTATAATGATATTATCCATTGTATCATATTAGATTGCATCATGTGCGTGAGTTAGGACTCCCATGTTACCCGTGTTATGTTATGTAAGGGATACCATACTTTCACTCAAGGTATGGGGATCGAGCATGGCATAACCACTCATAGCCTCGTACCATTTGGTATATACTTGCTATGGGAACCTATGCCTTTTAACCCAAAGACTAAAGCTCATGTAATTGGCCTAGTTACTTTCCTTAGGTTTTACCCCAAATGCATGTTGTTTGACTATGGTTAGTTTATCTTAGTCTAAATCATGGCTTTTTTTTGTTCTTTTTCTAATATGACCTAAGTACATTGTAAGCTCAAAATAATTTTTTCTTTAAAATCCAAAAGACCAAAGCTATCTTCAAAATTTTTCAAGATGGTCTTTGGACATAAGACTTTTCTAAAAACAAATCAAAAATTCTTTTGCTCATGGCCTAAATACTGAGCCCAAAATCCATTTTTCTAAAATCTTTTACAATTGGCTTAGAAACAAAACTATTTTCGCCAACCTTTTCTTACAAAGAGCTTGCAAATTATTTAGGTCAATTAAGAAATACCAAGAATCAATTGTGAGCCTAGTTTATACTAAGAATAGTTAACCATGGGCTCGTTTTTGGCATGAATCATTAGTTACTTTTTTCAAGTGAGAAATCTATCTATAATAAACCTCTTAATTTAGTTTTAATCTGATATAACATAAAAGCTACTTTAGTTGGTTGAATGGATTAAAACCTAATTAATGGGAATTATCATGGATTGATTTTCATTTTTGAAAATATAACTATTGGTTGAAACGTCTGAGGGAATTATTCGAAAGTAAGGTGCGCCATGTTGGTATTTTGTTAGCCATATACCTAAGAAAAGAGACTCGCCAGTCGTGTGTGGTTGATATAAGGTTGGAAGGAACGTCCTAATTATCCTTATTTGTTGATTGTTTGTGCATACATGCATACATTTGCATCTCATATCATTGATCCTCTCTGGCTCACAGCCCTGGATTATGACAGTTCAAAAGTTTACAACAATCCGACCTATGCCGGAGATGAAGTATCTAGCAATGACTCAATCATTTGCTCACCAAAAATAATGGAACAAATTTAAAGGATGGTGGATGAGGCCTTCAACGCCAAGATGGAAGAAATAAAAGAGGCCCTAGCTGAGACAATGAAGAACCACTTGACTGTGATCTTAGAGAATCATGCCGAGGCATCTGCTAGCACTAAGAAGCCAAAGGACAAAGGGAAGACTAAAGTTGGTGAAGTGGTTTTTGATGATGAAAAGGTGATCATTGATGATGATGATTGGGCTCAGTACTACTAAGAAGCTCAAGACAAGAAAAAGGAACCGAAGATTGTTGAAAGATCAACTATGGAGAAGACCGAAACTTCTGATATTGAAAAGATGATTGCTGATTTAGAAAAGAAATTTGAGAAGAAGCTGAAAACCGAAGAAATGTCCGAAGTTGACAAATTATTTGAGCTAGATGAAGAAGTTTCATACAAGTTTAAGATGCCATCTTTCACAAAGTTTGATGGAACCGAAAATTCTCACCTTCATGTAAAGCAATATATCACTGCCATGCAGTCTGCCTGAGCTATTAAGGCTCAAACCCTAAGGTACTTTATGCTCTCATTGGATCCTGTTGTCCAAAATTGGTTCAATACCTTAGATGATGGAACACAAAAGAGTTGGGATCTGCTTTACAAAGCCTTCATCCAACAATATGGATATAATGTTGAGATGGAAGTTACCTTAATGGAAGTGGAGTCCATTAGGCAAAGGTCGAATGAGAATTTTATCGATTATGTGAAGAGATGGAGAAACAAGGCTACTTTGCTCAAGAAGAGGCCCGATGAATCTGATCAAATAAGGATGATTATGAGAGGGGTGTTGCCTAGTCTTCTTGAGAGGATGTCTCATACACTCATCCGTGATTTCAAGGACCTTCTCCAAGCTAGTTTGCAAATTGGAGAATGGGAAAGAGAGAAGAACCGTTTCTCAACAAGAAGGAACGAGAAAGGGAACTATCAATCTGGTAGCCAAAGCATACAAAAGGCAGTTGGTGTTAATGCTACTAACCAAGGAACAAAGAGATAATTTTTGGAATTGGGGAAACCGATGTCTTGGGTTCTCAATAAACTTCAAAGGAAGGGATTGCTACAACCCATAAATCCTCGCCCTTTGCCTAATCCTCTCCCACCTAATTTCGACACTAAAGCATTTTGTCAGTTTCATCAAATGCAAGGGCATGACATGGATAAATGTGTGAGGTTGAGACATGAGATCCAAAATCTAATTGATAATTGGAAGCTACCCGAGCCCAATAAGCCAAACACTAAAGACAACCCATTACCAAAGTTCAATAGAATACCACCGCCGGCAACCTTCATGATTGGAGGTTTGCATGAAGATTTTGTCATGTCTTCTTTTCAAGATGTGGGTGGAGAAGCAACCAAAGAAAAAGAGGTATTTGGTGAAATTAAACAAGCTATGATGGGTGAAGAAGTAACAATTTGTGTCGTTAATGGGTTTTGGGATTCAAGCGATAGCAATGATGATCTTGTATCCAAGAAGGAGGAGTGGACTTGGTCCGAACCCGAAGAAGATGAAGTAATGAACACTAGATCCGGTAAGCCTTATGCAAGGCCACCACCTAAGGAGGTAGAAACTAATAAGGGAAAGGAAGTTGAAGTAAGAAATAAAAAAGAAGAAGATGATGCTGTGCTCAAGCAATTGAAAAGAACCCAAGCAAGTGTTAGCATTTGGGACTTATTAGCTACTTCTAAAAAGCACCTAGAAACTATGGCCAAAGCCTTGGCTAGCATGCCACTTTCTACCTCCACGACACCGGAGGAGCTGATCAACTTCATAAAAATTGGAGGGGTAATGAAATGTGAAGAGGTCCAAGAAAAGAGCGAAGTTAATATGGGAGCGGTTTCTTTTTCAGATGCGGACTTACCGGAGGAGGGGAGAGACCACATCTGACCTCTCTTTATCAAAATAGAAGTTAAAGGGAAGAGGACTCCATGTGTAATGGTCGATGATGGGTCTGCCATAAATGTTTGTCCACTTAAGATATTACCAAAGCTAGCCATGTCAACAAGAGATCTAAACCCGACCGAGGTAGCAATTCAGGCTTATGACAACACTAAGAGACATGCCAAAGGGACTTTCAAAGCTGTTGTCAAGGTTGGTCCAATTGAATATATTATTGAGTTTGTTGTTTTAGACATGCCAGTTACCTTTGCCTTACTCTTGGGGAGACCATGGTTTCATCTTCTTGGTGGAGTTCCTTCCACCCTTCATCAAAAGATCAAGTTCCCCAACGAAGGTGAGAAAGTGGTCATTGAAAGTGGTCATTTAATATTAATTCTGTTAACACAATCATTAAATTTGGGAACAACTGAAAATCCTAAAAACAATAGCATAGCATCCGACCTTACTCCTGATGAGAGAGAGAGAGATTTGAGAAAATATTCAAAAAATATGAAGAAATGTTTGCTTGGTCTTATGAGGATATGCCTGGAATAGATCGAAACATAGCCGAGCATCATATTCCTACTTACACTCACATGAAACCTGTCAAACAAAAGCTTAGGTGATTAAGACCTGAGTGGGCTAAATTTGTTAAAGAAGAGGTCACTAAGCAAATACAAGTGAAGTTCCTTGAAGTGATAGAATATCCAGATTGGCTAGCCAACATAGTACCCGTGCCAAAGAAAGATGGGAAAATAAGGGTCTGTGTGGACTATAGAGATTTGAACAAGGCTTCCCCTAAGGATGATTTTCCTTTACCTCATATAGATGTTCTCATTGATAGTGCAGCCTCTAGCATGCTACACTCGTTTGTAGATGGATTTTCCAGATACAATCAAGTGTTAATGGCCCAAGAGGATAAAACCAAAACTGCTTTCATTACTACATGGGGTATATTTTATTATAGGGTGATGTCGTTCAGCTTAAAGAATGCTGGAGCCGTGGTATGATACTATAAGGCAATTTTTGGAGGAAAGAGAATACCCGCTGGGGGCAACAAAGAAAGAGGGAAAGAGCCATAAGGCGGTGGTCATTGCAATACATCACATTCCATGGGGAGTTATATCGAAGATTGCCTGATGAGGTGCATTTAAGATGTTTAAGAAAGCCTAAAGTGGAGTGTATCATGTTAGAAATACATGCAGGAAGTTGCGGTCCGCACATGAGTGGTTTGGCTCTAGTTAAGAAGATTATTTGGCAAGGTTAGTACTGGTTAACCATGGAGAAAGATTGTATTGAGTTTGTAAAGAAGTGCCAACAATGTCAGATGTATGGTAACTTGAATCACATGCCTCCTGAAGAATTGCATTCTATGTCTTCACCCTGGCCATTTGCCCCCTGGGGTATCGACATTATAGGAGAGATACATCCGACAGCTTCAAACGGTCACCGTTTCATTGTGGTAGCAGTAGATTATTTTTCAAAATGGGTCGAAGCCGAATCATTCAACAAACTGGTTACAAGCCAAATGGCTAGGTTTATTGAAAAGAACCTCATCTGCAGATACGGGGTCCCGCACAGTGTGATATCAGACAATGGGGTAAAGTTTCAGGGAGCAGTTAAGGATTTATTCTCAAAGTACCTAATCAATCATCATAGGTCCTCTCCTTATAAAACAAAGGTAATGGTGCAGTAGAAGCAACAAACAAGACAATTAAGCAAATTCTGTCCAAAATGACCAAGATTTACAGGAATTGGTCAGAGATGCTTCCCTTTGCTTTATGGGGATATAGGACAAGTGTTCGAATGCCTACTGGAATGACACCATTCTCTTTGGTTTACGAGATGGAAGTAGTGTTACCAATTGAAATAGAAATCAAGTCATTAAGAGTAGTCTTGGAAGCTGAACTGTCTGAAATGGAATGGGTAGTGAACAGATACACACAGTTAGCTTTACTACAAGACAGAATGTAACACCCCTATACCCCGTATACGCACACTACATACCACAATATATGTAATATATGTATACTGAATATAGGAATGCTATGGTATACTAAACAAACCACTCATTCCTTTTAACAATAATATAAAAAAAACTTGAAACATTCAAATCAAATTATAAAGTAAATAGATAAAACATCTATGTAATACGCAGCGGAAAATATAATGGTATTTACAAATACATATACATATCAAAATCCATGTTTTACAAAACATAAAATTTATACATGTTTGGCAGTTTGTCTTTGATCTTTAAGCCCTCTATCAACACCTCAGAAGCTAGACTCCACTCGATCTAACTGAACCCTCTAGTTCTACCCTGTCACCTGTGCGATGAACCACAATCGCGCTAAGCCAACGGCTTAGTGGTACAAACCCCAATGATAATATGTTTCAATGCAATGCCAATATGATATGTTCAAACATTATAAACCATACATATGAATATCACATTTCAAAGTCTTACATTGAATCTCATTATTCATTTGTTTCACCATTCATGAATCACATTTAAACAAAGACAAGCATGGGCCCAAAAGACACTAATATGCCATTCAACTTTCAGAGTTAATGTTTTGGTTCAATTATCACATTTATCATTATCATTATCCCAACTAGGCTTCAAGGATTAGGTTCAACCAAGCTTCAAGGGGAACAAAGCATGCTAAGTATCAACCCAACTTGGCTTCAAGAACCAAACCCAGCCTAGCTTCAAGGGTTGTAACATCTCAACTAGGGTTCAAGGATCAAGCCCAACCTAGCTTCAAGAGATTGTTACTATTAGGCATGCCACCAACAACAAAACTCTGAAAATGGAATAACATATTAGACACACAATTCACTTATTTCATTATCAATTTCATTCTCATTTTCTCATCATCATTTAGGCATCCATGCCTCAATCATCTCATTTGCATCATTATAGCCAACAACAATGGCTTCACATCTCATCAATAGAGTATACATAACCAATTACATTGGACATATGTTTTGAATTCATCATCATCTAGGCAAACATGCCCATTTATTTCATTTGAATCATTATAGCTAACCACAATGGCATCATATCTCATCATATCACAATTCACATTTAAGCAATTCATCATTAAAGTATTCATCATAGCCAATTGCATTGCACATACCTTTTGAATGATCATCATATCTTTTGCATTATACAAATCATATCTTTCACATTATACAAATCATAACATTAATCAAATAGTAATAACAATATAGTAGATTACTTTACACATTTGTAACCAAATGTGTTAAGTCTCAAAATCAAGTAAATGAATGCAACCATGTAAGTTCGTACTTACCTCAAGAACAACTTACACCAATCTATACACTTCCCCTTCCAAGAATCCTCAACACTTATGTTAGGGCAATTCAACCTCTTCACAACCTAATCCAAAAGGAATAATACACACTTAATTACAAATTCACATGAATTCCAATACAATTATTCACCTATTGGTATCATACTAGACCCATAGATCATAAACTACAAGCCAACATCTCTCTCTAGTACCCCACAGTCGTGGCCTCCCAACCCCCACGGGCGTGGGTTAGCAAATGGATTTGCCTCCCTTGCTCAAAACCCCCACGGCCATGGCTTCCAATGGCCACGGTCGTGGCAGCCAAGGGCCACGGGCGTGGCATCCAAAATGCTTCTGTTTCGGACCAAACTCATGTATTCTATGCTTCTAACTTCATTAAACACCAATATCATGAAGATCTACAAAAATAATTAACCGAACTCAACATCTACAACAATAATCACCAATTCACAACCCTTACACAACCACAACTCATACACTTCAAACACCAACATCAACCTAACTTCTTATCTTTAATTCAATTTCAACACTTTCAAACACACCACAATCAAACATAATCATACTATCAAATATCAACAATCAAACTCAATTACAACTCAAAATAAAACAAGGAAATCAATAGGAAACTTACCAAAGTTGATGAAACTTCTTAAATTTCCAACTTAATCACTTGAATTCTCCTTCAATTTTGATCTTAGAAAAACAAAACTCTCTTTTGCTCTCTTGCTTTGTGATGCCCGGCCAACCAAAGAAAGAAGAAGAAAATGAAGAAGAAAAAGAGACAAAGTCAACCTTTACCCACTAAAACCTCCACCAAGCAATAAATCATTAAAATATTCTAATATATTCTCTTCCACTCATTTATTTTCCTTTTAATTAATTTCACTAATTTAAAATCAATAAATATCATCTTTTGACTTTCATCACCTTGACTTGTATATGTTATATATATTTCTATATATACAACATATACACACTCTCTCTCTCTTTGCTTCTTTTCTCTTCTCACTTAACATATACACTTAATCCAAATACAACAATAAATATTCCAAAACTTTTAGGGTATACTTTGGGATATTACAGAGAAGGTTAAAAGCACTGTATCATCACCAACTGTATCGAAAGAAGATAGCTCGAGCCTACAATAGAAGGGTTAAAATCATAAAATTCAGCGTTGGGGATTTGGTGTTGAAGCAATGTAAGCCTAATGTATCTGATCCAAGAGGGAAGTTTAGGCCTAGCTGGAAAGGGCCATATGTCGTGAAACAAGTCATGGACAAAGGTGCGATGAAGTTGTCAGACATGGACGGGAATGAATTTAGTGAGCCAGTAAACATTGACAGGTTGAAGAAGTTTTATGTATAAAAATAAAAAAAGAGCTCGCTAGGTTGAAAACCCAAAAAGGGCAGCCTAGGCAAAAGTTAGAGCAGTCCGCTAGTCCCAAAAACCCGAAATGGCGGTCTAGGCAACAATTAGGGCTAAATGAGAGAAAATCGTCAATTAGAAAACCCGAAAGGGCTAATTGGCAACAGGAGTGGTCTTGTGTATGCTAGCTTTATGTTGGGTTGTTCCCTAATTTAATAAAACAGAATTAATGTTAAAATTGTTCTATGTGCACTATAAGTATTTGACCAGATATGGATGAAATAAATCAACACAATAGCAAAAGGTGATGACAAATTTTAAATGGAAAAGAAGCATCTTTTATTACTTTAATTAATTTTCATCCTAACAATACACTTTTTGTATTGACAAATGTAAAATCTATGGCAGTCGATAAATGTAACGTGCAGGCCAGCTTTGCCTCAATCGATCCAGGTAGGCTTCAGTCAAGCAAGGCATGTCTAAGTCAGGAGTAAAGTTAGAATCACGAGGTTCTGCTCCGTACTGACGGCCAAGTCGACGAGGATCATAGCATGTACCTTGACAAAAGAGCATCAAGGGGAACATACATCAAGTATGTTCGCATGGTGATATGAGAAATCTTCCACCAAGGTACCAACCAACGGATATTGACTTCAGAGCATGAGTGATCGAGTCAACCCAGTCAGCATATGAGTAAGTAGGATGGAGTAGTTTCCTAGCGGAATGATGACGTGGCAGATATCTGGCAAAGTCCATGGATGGAGTATCAAGCAAACAAATATGCTTTTGAAGCCAAATCTGTAAAGCAAGAATTAAATTTAAAAAAAGAGTCCACTAAGTTGAAAACCCGCAAGGGCAGCTTAGGCAAAAATTAGAACAGATAGCTAGTTTCAAAAACCCACACGGGCGGACTTGTCAAAAATTAGAGCAATAAATATATATATATAAAAGGAAGAGGTCCGCTAAGTTGAAAACCCGTAAGGGCAGCTTAGGCAAAAATTAGGACAGCTCGCTAGTTTCGAAAACCCATACGGACGGACTAGGCAAAAATTAGAGTAATAAATAAAAGAAGAAAAAAGAAAACCTAAATTGAAAACCCGAAAGGGCAGTTTAGGTAATTACCTAAAGCAACAACGGACTCCCGATTAGTCTCTTTGACAATCCTAATTTAAGTCGGTCTAATCCAATTAAGGTCTCGGCTAAGATCATAGGTACCGACGATAAGCCTTCTTCCATTTGGTACATAATATCTAATACCCGTGGATCAATATCGCCGTCGGAAGAAACAAGCAAGAATTGGCCGAGCAAGCAAAGATAGAGCATGCGTCCCCATGCCTTAGTAAGAGCCAAATGAGTGAGTCAAAAGTCAATCAAAGGAGCAAGTATAATTTTTTCACCTCTCATCAACTGAAGAACTTCGGGTTTTGGAATTTGAAATAACATCTACATCTTCTGTTGAGTTTTGGAAACCAATGTGGGTAACGCCATTTGTTGATTATTTGGATATCCATGGATGGCCTCAAATTCATCAATCAAGGGACATATTTCAAAGCTATTAATTTTAAATGCCCTAGAATCTGTATTCCAAAAGGGAGCCACGACATGTAAGAAGGAGGGGTCTAATTTAACATTTTGAAAACATTTTAAAACATCAAGTTTTGACCATGAAATTTGCTTCCAATGAATGGCATCCATATTCTTAAATAGAATTTTTATCTTCTTTAAATGATGTTCGGTCATGGTTGATGAATGAAGGAAAATCAAAATTGTTAAAAGGAGTCTTCACGTTGAAAGGGAAAAGTTTTTTGTTTGAAAAGGTGATTTATATAGAAAAAATAAACTTTTCCAAAAGGGAAGAGGAAAAGGTGATTGGAAAGAATAAGACCATATGGCATAAGAAAAGGAATTGGTGACATTTTCCTTTACCACGTTGAACTTGTTTTAGCAAAATGATGTGGATGTGAATTATGAAATTATGATGTACTGTGATAAATATATATATATATGCAGTAACAAAAAAAAAAGAAAAAAGAGTTACATGAAAGATGGAAATTGTATTATTTTCATAATTGTACAATATTTATACAATTGATACAATATTTATACATCATTGAGAGGGTGGTGATAGGTCATCAAATAAAGCCTTGAAAAAGTCATCGCCTGTTGGAGGAGGGGACAAATTACTCGTCCTGAGTCTGCCCAAAGCGGAAGCACTAAAATCCGGCAAATTATTCATCCTGGGATCACCCGAAGCGGGAGCACTAAAATCCCTATTGAGGTTCCGATCCATCATGTTCCTCATCAGAAGCAGGCGAAAGGATCTCATGGTCATCAGTCTAGCGGCCTCTTGATGAAGAAGCGCCGAGATCTCTCATCCCCTGAAATCTGAAGTCTTGAAAATGTTGTTCTGATTGATGATATAAACTTTCAAAATGAGAAGCCTGCTGACGACTTGTAGCAAACTCTTCTTGAAGTTCCTATTTTGTTCTTCGAGCATCCGCTGTGAGCCAAAGAGAAAAAGGTAAGAGCATACATAATCATGCATACATATAGCATAAATTACCATGAAATATAGAACGTACCAGGTAATTCAAATCAATACCCTGCGGATGAGATGGCATATCCAACGGGCCAGAATGAGCAAATGAAGGGGCAGTAAAAGAAGGTCCGGCCTCATGATCAAATGAGCCAACAACCTGCAACAATCATTAAAGAATCAAAGAAAGAAAAAAGCAGTTGCAAGGGAAAAGTGGTAAAAGTTTTACCTGAGAAGTAGTAGCCCCGAGATGTGGAACAGACTCTCCTACATCTTCGTGATGTTCCTCTTCGTTTCTACCCTCACTTTCGTCGAAAATCTCCCGCACACCAATAGGAGGTACATCAAAGTTTAAGAGTCTTCTTTGAATAAAATGGGCATAGAATGGACCCGGTAGATGGAGAAATGACTCAGCACCATAACCATACCGAGCTGGCCACCATGCATCCTCTGGCATCGACATAATATTTAAAGTATATTCCAGGATATGCTTCGGGACCTGCCGCTGCTCTAGACCGAGAAACCACTCATAAACTCTCTCTCTCTGAGAAACCATCCACTAGACACTGGGCCAACAATGACTCGATGAGAATGTTGGAAAGACAGTGCAGCCCTAATCAAAGGAGACTAGAGCGTTGGAAAGAATGTTTGATATAATTTTTGTTTTAATTGGATTGAATGTATATGTTAATTTGAAAGAGAAAAGAATTTTAGAGAGAGTGTATATGTTGTGTATATGAAAATATATACAACATATACACAAGTCAAAGGTGGAAGTCAAGGAAAGAAGATATTTAGTTATTTTAATTAATTAAGTTAATTAGTGGAAATGGGAAATTAAAATGAATGGAAGAGATTAATTTGGATTATTTAATATTATAATTGCTTGGAGGAGGTTAAAAGAGAGGAGTATTTGACTTTGGTTCCTTCATTTTCTTTTTTATTTCTTTTCTTTTCCTTTTGTTGGTTGGCCATCTAAAGCAAGAGAGAGAGAGAGAGAGTAAGTTTTGTGATCCAAGCTCAAATTGAAGGAAGATTCAAGTGAAGAAGTTGAAATTTGTGAAGTATCATCAACTTTGGTAAGTTCTCTCTTGATTTCTCTTATTTATTTTGGAGTTATGTTTGAGTTTGAGGGATTATTGTTGATGATAGGAGTGTGTGTTTTATTGTGTTGTGTTTAAGAATGTTTGATTCATTTCATTTTTGGATTTTAGAGTTTGGATTGAAGAAAAGAGCAAGTTGGTTTGTAACACCCCCACATTCAGCACACACACACTACAACACCACAATGTAGCATATGTGCACCGAATATAGGAGTGCTACGGCTTTTCATCAACATTCAAAACATTTTTATATAATACCATCATCTTTCTCAATATACATTATAGATATGTTAATACATTTAAGTAGTACACAGCGGAAGTTATAAAATATTTACACATATGAAAACATTTGAGTACTTATTTATCATTACATATATATATTTACAATATAAACAAAATCTTTACAAAATATAAAAGAGTTATACATGATTGGCAAATCTCCTCTGATCTTTAAGTTCCCAAAATCAACTCTTCAATGTCTACTCTCACTCGGTCTAGAAGAGCTCTCGGGTTCAACTCTATTACCTGCGCGATTAAACACTATCGCGCTAAGCCAAGGGCTTAGTAAGACAATTCATGCTAATGTTATGCTTTAGTGCAATGCAATGTTTCACATTTGTATTAATAACTCAACATCAATGATACACACACAATTTGTAAAGATCGTACTCAATAAACAATATTCCGTGAATAGTCCGTTTCATCATATAAGTAATATTAACATTTCATTACATTAGAACAACATTTATGTTATACATAAAACCTAGACACCTATGGGCCCATCAAGTATTTAATACGATATTCAGAATTCAGAGTTACTGCTTCAGTTCATAAACACCATTATCACGCCCGTAGGCAACATATACATATATATCTCTATCCATGGATAGTGTAACAGACCCAGTCTCTTGGATCATCAACTCATCTAACTCGAGGAGATCCTCAACCCGGCAAGACTGTTACAAATCTAATATTTCATAATATCAATTATCATAGTGTAACAGACCCAGTCTCTTGGACCTCAATTCAACTCAATTTGAAGAGATCCTCAACCCGGCAAGACTGTTAACTTTCATTAAATAGGCATGCCTCCAAAAAAAAAACCAGAACTCTGAAACTGAATATCATATTAAACATACACTTATTTCAAACTCTTTATCAATCTTTCTCATCAATTAGGCAAACATGCCATACATCATTCAATTACATCATCATAGCCAATCACAATGGCTTTATAGCATTTCATATCTCAATTCATATTGTGTATATAGCATTATTAGTATCACATTTCAAAGTACATTATTCATAATACACATCACCATTCACAAGCCTCACAATACACAATACATAACCTTATTCATGTAATATCATATGCATTATCAATTCCATATCATCACACATTTCATGATTCAACAATGATGTTAGACAAATGATATCTATTTTGATCCTTGACAACTCAAATGGATGATCTATTTTAACATGTATATGAAAATCTTGTGGTAGGATTAGATTGCTTCCAATAAGGTGAACAGAACCTTTCTAACGGTCGCGCCTCACCTGAATACGACCACCCCATACAATTACAAGATAAAACCTTATTACAGTAGGTTTCGCGGCCAGAAGCCCGACCTAAGTCGCGATTGCACCTCACAATCAAAAGATAAAACATTATTACAGTAGGTTTCGCGGCCAGAAGCCCGACCTAAGTCGCGACCGCACTTGAATAATAGCGACCGCCCCAAATTACGTGTCTCTCATGCATAAACCCTAAATGTAACCAACCCTCTTCCAAATGCATTTTAACATATAATTCCCAACACAAACTCACTCAAATGGATATAACTCATGTCATAACACATATTCATCACAATAACCACTTAAACAACACATTTGAACACAAACCATCTCAAAATCCTAACTCAAACTTTACTCTTGATTTTCCACTATCAATCTTCACTTATTTTTCCATAATCACAACCAAACCAACACCAATTCCAATTTTTTTTACTTTAAATCAATTCTAACACTTGCAAACACATATCAAATACACCAAATCATTACATCAACAAATCACACTTCACTTTAAACATAACTTCAAAATTTACAAAGGAAAAACAAGAGATTTCTTACCTTAGATGAAGAAATTTCACAAATCTCTAACCAAACTCTTTGATTGCCTCTTCAATTGAACTCTAGCATCAAGAACACTTCTCTTCCTCTTTCTCTCCTTCAATCATCGGCACCCAAAATGAAAAGAAAACAAAATAGCCACAAGTCAAACACTTTTCCATCTTTTAATCTCCACCAAGAGATTTCTAAAGGTAAATTACCTCAATACCCTTAACCATATAACTCACCTTTTGTCTCATATAAGCCCATTTAAGTAATTACACACTCAACACAAAAATATCTCTTTTCCTTTGACTCTTCCTTTGACCCATTTATATGTTATATATATCAACATATACACAACATATACCATTCTCTCTAAACCCTATTTTCTTTCCCAATTTCTTTTCTCTTGCAATTATCATATATATACAATCCAATATAACAACAACAACAATAAAAACATCATAACCAAGACTTCTAGGGCATATATGAGGATATTACAATTCTCCCCCTCTAAAAAGAAAATTTCGTCCTCGAAATTACCTGATATCAACTCTGAAACAACTGAGGATATTGCTCTCGCATGGATTGTTCACTTTCCCAAGTTGCTTCTTCTTTTGCATGATTCTTCCATAGAACCTTCACCAATGGCACTCTCTTGTTTCTCAGCTCTTTCACATCATGTGCCAAAATAGCAAATGGTTCCTCTTCAAAAGTCAAATCTGGGCTTACTTCGATTGATTCAATTTGCAATACATGAGATGGATCCGATCTGTACCTCCTCAACATAGAAACATGAAATACATTATGAATACGATCCAACTCAGGTGGCAAAGCAAGTCGATACGCAACTGGCCCAACTCTTTCCAGAACTTCATACGGTCCAATGAAACGAGGACTCAATTTCCCTTTCCGACCGAACCTCAAAATCTTCTTCCAAGGAGAAACTTTCAGAAATACCTTATCCCCAACATCAAACTCTATGTCTCTCCTTTTCAGATCTGCATAAGACTTCTGTCGGTCTGAAGCAGTTTTCAACCTGCCTCGTATCACTTTTACTTTCTCTTCAGTTTCTTGAATCAAATCAGGACCAATCAACTTATTATCTCCAAGCTCATTCCAACAAAGAGGTGTCCTACACCGTCTGCCATACAATGCTTCGAATGGTGCCATACCAATGCTAGATTGGTGACTGTTGTTGTAAGCAAACTCCACAAGAGGTAAAAATCTATCCCAACTTCTAGAGAAATCAATGACACAACTTCTCAACATATCTTCAATAATCTGTATCACCCTCTCTGACTGTCATCCATCAGTGGATGAAAAGCAGTGCTGAAGTGTAATCGAGAACCCAAAGCACTATGCAAACTCTTCCAAAATCTTGAAGTAAACCTGGGATCTCGATCAGATACTAAAGAAGTTGGAACCCCATGCAACTTCACAATCTCATGGATATACAACTCAGCTAACCTTTCCAAAGAATAATCCATCCGAACCGGAAGGAAATGAGCTGTCTTAGTCAATCTATCCACAATTACCCATATGGCATCATGCCTCTTTTGTGTCAATGGCAACCCAGACACAAAATCCATCGTCACTCTATCCCACTTCCATTCTGGTACTGATAATGGTTGTAGTAATCCAGTTGGAACTTGATGCTCTGCTTTAACCTTCTGACAGGTGAGACATTTCGACACAAAATCTGCAATATCTCTCTTTAAACCAATCCACCAGTAATGTTGTCTCAAATCATGATACATCTTTGTATTACCCGGATGCATAGCAAACACTGACTGATGTGCTTCTTCTAAAATGACTCTTTTCAAAACAACATCATCGGGTACACACAATCGGTTCTTAAACCAGAGACTCCCATCACCTTTCACAATAAAATCTCTAGTCTTCCCATTCTTGCAATCTGAAATAATCTTCTGAATCTTCATATCAATCAACTGAGCCTCTTTTATCTGATCTAACAAAACTGGTTTCAAAAGCAACTGTGCCAACAATGCACCATCATCACAAGGTACAAAACTGGCATGCAAAGCTCTCAACTCAACAAGCAACGAGAGCAAGTAAACAGTTAAACCAGCTAAAGACTTCCGACTCAAGGCATCAGCAACAACATTTGCTTTACCTGGATGATAATCAATCAAACAGTCGTAGTCTTTAATCAATTCCAACCATCTCCTCTGTCGAAGATTGAGCTCTTTTTGAACACCCAAATATTTCAAACTTTTGTGATCAGTGTAGATAAAACATTTCTCCCCAAACAGATAGTGTCGCCAAATCTTTAATGCAAACACAATGGCTGCTAGCTCCAAATCATGGGTCGGATAGTTAAGCTCATGCGGTTTCAACTGTCGAGATGCATAAGCTATAACCTTACCTTCTTGCATCAGAACACACCCCAAACCACTATGTGAAGCATCACTGTAGATCACATATGGTTTGCTTTCAACAGGTAAAGTAAGAACAGGCACTTGAGTCAACATATCTCTCAACTACTCAAAGCTAGCCTGACACTGATCTGTCCACACAAATCTCACTCCCTTACGAAGCAATCTGGTGAGTGGAGTAGCTATCAAAGAAAACCCTTTCACAAACCGCCGGTAATAGCCTGCCAAACCCAGAAAACTTCTAACCTCTGTCACAGACTTGGGTGGACTCCAATTTTAAATGGCTTCAACTTTACTCGGATCAACTCTAATGCCTTCAGCTGAGACAATATGTCCGAGAAAAGCGACTTGATCCAACCAGAACTCACACTTCGACAATTTGGCAAACAACTGCTTCTCTCTCAAAATCTGCAACACAATCCGCAAATGCTTGTCATGTTCCTCTTCATTCCGCGAATACACCAGAATGTCATCGATGAAGACCACTACAAACTGATCCAGATAGGGCCTGAACACCCTATTCATCAAATCCATAAAAGCTGCAGGTGCATTCGTCAAGCCAAAAGGCATAACTAGAAACTCATAATGTCCATACCTGGTCCGAAAGGCGGTCTTGGAAATGTCTTCAGCTTTAACTCTCAATTGATGGTATCCAGATCTCAAATCAATTTTAGAAAACACAGCTGCACCCTTCAATTGATCAAAGAGATCATCGATTCTAGGCAAAGGATATTTATTTTTAATAGTCACCTTGTTCAATTGCCTATAATCGATGCACAATCTCATAGTACCATCTTTCTTCTTCACAAATAGCACAGGAGCTCCCCAAGGAGAAACACTGGGGCGAATAAATCCTTTATCCAACAATTCCTGTAATTGCACTTTCAATTCCCTCAATTCTGCTGGTGCCATTCTATAAGGAGTAATAGAGATAGGAGTGGTACCAGGCAACAATTCAATACCAAACTCCACCTCTCTCTCAGGAGGCAATCCTGGCAACTCCTCTGGGAATACATCTGGGAACTCTGCAACTGTGGCAATACTATCAATGGGAGAATCCTTCACTCTAGTATCTATCACATGAGCAAGATAAGCTTCACACCCCTTTCTAATCAACCTCCTGGCTGCAACAGCTGAAACAAATAAGGAGGCTAGTTGTTCCTGCTCATTAGATACTATCACCTCTCTACCATCAGCAGTTCTCAAAGAAACAATTTTCCTTTTACAGTCTACCACAGCTCCATGTCTAGATAGCCAATCCATACCTAGGATCACATCATATTCCTTAAATGGCATCTCAATCAAATCTCCAAGGAACTCCTCACCTTGCACCGTCACTGCACTGTCTCGGTGCACCTTACTCACAATCACACTATGCCCTAACGGATTTGTCACCAAAACATCAAATCCTAGGGACTCAGCATGCATATCAGACACAGGCAAAATAGATGCACTAATATAAGAATGTGTGGAACCCGGATCAATCAAAGCAAGTACTGAAGTATCAAATAAAGAAAAAATACCAGCTATGACTGCCGAAGCATCTGGCTGCCTCTGCATAACATACATCCTCTGGGAAGATCCAACCTCCTCTGGTCTACTCTCCCTGGATGTAGCACCTCCTCTAACACTGAACCCAGATCTGCCTCCCCGGCTGCTACCTCTGCCTGCTTGACCTCCCCTCACACTAGGTCGAGAAGCTGCAGTATCAACTGACATCCGCTCCTGTCTCTCTGGACAATCTCTAATAAAATGCTCAGGAGATCCACATCTGAAGCACACAGCTGACCCACTATACCTCCAACAAGCACCCCTATGTGATCCTCCACACTGAGCACACACAGGTAGAGCGGATCTCTGAGTCACTGGGGTCGGAGCACTCGCCACTGAAGCTGTAGGTCTAAATCTCTGCCTCTGGAACTGCACTGACCTACCAGTTGACCTCTGACTCCTACTAACTCTAGGAACAAAGCTTCCTTTACCTCTCTTAACAGAAGAAGACCCTGCCTCAAACTGGGGCCTCCTAACCCTAACCTCTTCCTCTGAAGCAGCTGCAATAACTTGAGCTCGCTCCACACTCCGAGCTGCTGCCACTAGCTGGGAGAAATCATGATATCTAGATCCAGCCACTAGACACATGATAGAGGGCCTCAATCCCTCCTCAAATCTCCTGCATCTATCTATCTCATCAGCTATAATGCCCCCAGCATACTGGCTCAATCGGATAAACTCAACCTCATACTCGGTTACCGTCTTGCTATCTTGCTTCAAGCTTAAGAACTCCATATTCTTCATGTCTTTGTACTCCCTAGGAGTATACTTCAATTCAAACTCTCTCAGAAAATCCGCATATGACAAGGTCGGTGGATCATCCATAGAATGGGGCACTGTCCTCCACCAGTCGTATGCATCCTTCTGTAGCAAAGATCTTACATAATCAAACTTTTCCTCCGATGTGGCTTGCAACTGAATAAAAATCCTCTGTACTTTGTCAAGCCACTGTTCTGCTACAGCTGGATCAGTAGTACCAAGGAAATCCTCCGCTCCATACTTCCTTAGTTTATCATAGTGCCTTACTGGTACCACAGGCTGAGGGGATGGTGGCACTGGTTGCACTGGTGCTTGCCTCATAACTTCCATCATATGTCTAAACCAGGCTGGCGGAACCTCCTCTCCAGCTGGTCTACCCGACACCGAAGCAGGTGCCTCCTCAACACTATCAACTCTAGCTCCCTCAGCAGGAGCAATACTCTCGGCACTACCCTCAATCGACTGACGTGAGTGAGAATCCATCACAACCTAACACTGCAAACACAGTAGAATACTTCTTATTAAAGATCAGAGGTTGCCAATCCCAAATATATATGTTATTCAAAACCACTTTTAAAGTCAAAAATAGTCTTTTTCTTACATTTTACCTAGGTTGAGAATCTCAAACCTAGGCTCTGATACCAAAACAATTGTAACACCCCCACATTCAGTACATACACACTACAACACCACAATGTAGCATATGTGCACCGAATATAGGAGTGCTACGGCTTTTCATCAACATTCAAAACATTTTTATATAATACCATCATCTTTCTCAATATACATTATAGATATGTTAATACATTTAAGTAGTACACAGCGGAAGTTATAAAATATTTACACATATGAAAACATTTGAGTACTTATTTATCATTACATATATATATTTACAATATAAACAAAATCTTTACAAAATATAAAAGAGTTATACATGATTGGCAAATCTCCTCTGATCTTTAAGTTCCCAAAATCAACTCTTCAATGTCTACTCTCACTCGGTCTAGAAGAGTTCTCGGGTTCAACTCTATTACCTGCGTGATTAAACACTATCGCGCTAAGCCAAGGGCTTAGTAAGACAATTCATGCTAATGTTATGCTTTAGTGCAATGCAATGTTTCACATTTGTATTAATAACTCAACATCAATGATACACACACAATTTGTAAAGATCGTACTCAATAAACAATATTCCGTGAATAGTCCGTTTCTTCATATAAGTAATATTAACATTTCATTACATTAGAACAACATTTATGTTATACATAAAACCTAGACACCTATGGGCCCATCAAGTATTTAATACGATATTCAGAATTCAGAGTTACTGCTTCAGTTCATAAACACCATTATCACGCCCGTAGGCAACATATACATATATATCTCTATCCATGGATAGTGTAACAGACCCAGTCTCTTGGATCATCAACTCATCTAACTCGAGGAGATCCTCAACCCGGCAAGACTGTTACAAATCTAATATTTCATAATATCAATTATCATAGTGTAACAGACCCAGTCTCTTGGACCTCAATTCAACTCAATTTGAAGAGATCCTCAACCCGGCAAGACTGTTAACTTTCATTAAATAGGCATGCCTCCAAAAAAAAAACCAGAACTCTGAAACTGAATATCATATTAAACATACACTTATTTCAAACTCTTTATCAATCTTTCTCATCAATTAGGCAAACATGCCATACATCATTCAATTACATCATCATAGCCAATCACAATGGCTTTATAGCATTTCATATCTCAATTCATATTGTGTATATAGCATTATTAGTATCACATTTCAAAGTACATTATTCATAATACACATCACCATTCACAAGCCTCACAATACACAATACATAACCTTATTCATGTAATATCATATGCATTATCAATTCCATATCATCACACATTTCATGATTCAACAATGATGTTAGACAAATGATATCTATTTTGATCCTTGACAACTCAAATGGATGATCTATTTTAACATGTATATGAAAATCTTGTGGTAGGATTAGATTGCTTCCAATAAGGTGAACAGAACCTTTCTAACGGTCGCGCCTCACCTGAATACGACCGCCCCATACAATTACAAGATAAAACCTTATTACAGTAGGTTTCGCGGCCAGAAGCCCGACCTAAGTCGCGACCGCACCTCACAATCAAAAGATAAAACATTATTACAGTAGGTTTCGCGGCCAGAAGCCCGACCTAAGTCGCGACCGCACTTGAATAATAGCGACCGCCCCAAATTACGTGTCTCTCATGCATAAACCCTAAATGTAACCAACCCTCTTCCAAATGCATTTTAACATATAATTCCCAACACAAACTCACTCAAATGGATATAACTCATGTCATAACACATATTCATCACAATAACCACTTAAACAACACATTTGAACACAAACCATCTCAAAATCCTAACTCAAACTTTACTCTTGATTTTCCACTATCAATCTTCACTTATTTTTCCATAATCACAACCAAACCAACACCAATTCCAATTTTTTTTGCTTTAAATCAATTCTAACACTTGCAAACACATATCAAATACACCAAATCATTACATCAACAAATCACACTTCACTTTAAACATAACTTCAAAATTTACAAAGGAAAAACAAGAGATTTCTTACCTTAGATGAAGAAATTTCACAAATCTCTAACCAAACTCTTTGATTGCCTCTTCAATTGAACTCTAGCATCAAGAACACTTCTCTTCCTCTTTCTCTCCTTCAATCACCGGCACCCAAAATGAAAAGAAAACAAAATAGCCACAAGTCAAACACTTTTCCATCTTTTAATCTCCACCAAGAGATTTCTAAAGGTAAATTACCTCAATACCCTTAACCATATAACTCACCTTTTGTCTCATATAAGCCCATTTAAGTAATTACACACTCAACACAAAAATATCTCTTTTCCTTTGACTCTTCCTTTGACCCATTTATATGTTATATATATCAACATATACACAACATATACCATTCTCTCTAAACCCTATTTTCTTTCCCAATTTCTTTTCTCTTGCAATTATCATATATATACAATCCAATATAACAACAACAACAATAAAAACATCATAACCAAGACTTCTAGGGCATATATGAGGATATTACATGGTTGGAAGAGAAAGTGTGTGATTGTGTTTAGGGTTTGTGGTGATGATTATGATTTGTGTTTGATATATGTTTTGAGTTGTTTTAGTGTTTTTGCAAGTTTGTTATGATTTTTGAGTATGTTGAGCTAAGTTTATTTGAAGTGGATTTTGCTGAAAGAAAGTGATTTGTTGGAGGTAGTGTTGTTGTGGCCGGAATCTGTATTTTTGGCCTGACACGCCCATGAACACGACCAGGTTTTAAGCGTGTCAATGGTTCTGTGTTTTTGGATGGGTGGCATGAGCAGTGACACGCCCATGTCACTGAGCGTGTCACAGCTTCTGTGCAGTAGTAGTATTGACACGTCCAGTGACACGCCCATGTCACTGAGCGTGTCATAGCTACTGTGTTGGTGAGGAATTGACACGGCCATGAACACACCCATGTTGTTGGACGTGTCAATGTTTCTGTGAGACAGAATGTATTACACGTTCAGTGACACGCCCTTGGTTCTAAGCGTGTCAAAGCTTCTGTGTTGTGAGTTTAAGGCACGGTCAGGGACATGCCCGTGTTGTTGAGCGTGTCATGTGTACAGTTTGCCCTAGTTAGCCTTATCTATTTTATCTCATATGTATTATTCCTTTTGGATTAGGTTGTGAAGAGGTTGATTTGCCCTAACTTAAGTGGTGAAGAAGTGTTGGAAAAGGAAGTGTATAGATTTGTATAAATGGTGCTTAAGGTAAGTACAAACTATATTATTGCATATGTTTATATGATGTCGACACTTAACATCCATTTGATTGTAAATGTGTTAGGAAATCTAATGCATGGTTGATGCTTATGAATAAGGTCATGATTGGTATAATATGAATGATTAATGAGCATCTAAAATATGTGTTAATGCCCTTAATTATGTACACCTAAATGATGAGTTGAGATATATAATGAGATGTAAATGAGATGATTGAGGCATATTGCCTAAATGATTATGTTCAATGTATTGGATATGTATATTCTATTGAAGAGATGAGAAGCCATTGTTATTGGCTATAATGATGTAAATGAGATAATGGAGGCATGTATGCCTAAGTGATGATGATTAAATGATAATGAAATAATAGATGAATTGTGTGTCTAATATGTTATTCATTTTCAGAGTTTTGTTGTTGGTGGCATGCCTAATAGTAACAATCTCTTGAAGTTAGGTTGGGCTTGATCCTTGAAGCCAAGTTGGGTTGAAGTTTAACATATTTTACTCCCCTTGAAGCTTGGTTGGGTCTAGTCCTTGAAGCCTAATTGAGATGTTACAACCCTTGAAGCTAGGTTGGGTTGGTTCTTGAAGCCAAGTTGGGTTGATACTTAGCATGCTTTGTTCCCCTTGAAGCTTGGTTGAACCTAAATCCTTGAAGCCTAGTTGGGATAATGATAAATGTGATAATTAAACCAAAACATTAACTCTGAAAGTTGAATGGCATATTAGTGTCTTTGGGCCCATGCTTGTCTTTGTCTAAATGTGATTTATGAATGGTGAAACTAATGATTAATGAGATTCAATGTAAGATTTTGAAAGGTGATATTCTTATGTATGGAGTATGATATTGGAACATATTATATTGGCATTGCATTGCAACACATTATTATTATAGTTTGTACCACTAAGCTGTTGGCTTAGCGCGATTATGATTTATCGCGCAGGTGACAGGGAAGAACCGGAGAGTTCCTCTAGGCCGAGTAGAGTCTAGATCTTGAGGTGTTGATAGTGAAGCTTAAAGATCGAAGACATACTGCCAAACATGTATATATTTTATGTTTTTGTAAAACTTGAGTTTTGATGTATATGTATTTGTTGTATTTTCTGCTGTGTTTTGAATAAAATTTTTATTTATTGTGTTTTATAAATTTCTTTAAATGTTTTAAATTTGCTCATATGATTATAAAAGAAGTGACTCATTTGTTTAGTAATCTGTGATATTTCTATATTCAGTATATGTATATTACGATCGTAATAGCATGTTATGTACGCATACGGGATATAGGGGTGTTACAATTATTTTGGTATCAAAGCCTAGGTTTGAGATTCTCAACCTAGGTGAATTGTAAGAAAAAGAATATTTTGATTTTAAAAGTTGGTTTTTGAGTAAAATACATGTTTTGGTATGTCAGTTTTTGATCTTTAATGAGGTGTATTCTGCTGTGTTTGCAGATATAGGTAGTAATGGAGTCCCATTCACTTCAGACTGTAGAAGGAAGTGCTGAGAGTATAGCTCCAGGAGAGAGTAGAAATGGAGCTAGAGTTGATAGAATTAGTGAGGCACCTGTTTCTGTGCCAGAGAGATCAGCTGCAGAGGAGGCTCCGCCGTGTTGGTTAAGGCATGTGATAGAACTATTGAGGCCAGCTCCAGTGTAGCCACCACCACCACAGCCTCAAATGTCTGTAAGACATTATGACAAGTTGAGAAAATATGGGGCTGAAGATTTTTTGTGCACTATCGATCCTGCAGTGGCTGAGCAGTGGTTGGATAAAGTGCAGAGGATATTTATTCAGTTGCAAGCCACTTCGGATGAGAAATTTGACTATGCCAGATCCCTCCTTCAGAAAGATGCCTATGACTGGTGGAAGACTATTCCTCATGCCATGGATGATCCACCTATACTATCTTATAGTGATTTTCTGAGGGAGTTCGAGCAGAAATATACTCCGAGGGAGTATAAAGATATTAAGAAGATGGAATTCCTGAATTTGATGCAAGACAGCTGGACGGTGATAGAATACGAGATTGAGTACATCCGGTTGAGTCATTATGCTGGGGGAATTATCTATGATGAAATAGATCGGTGCAGAAGATTTGAGGAGGGATTGAGGCCCTCTATCATGTGTATTGTGGCTGGTTCTAGATATCAGGATTTCTCTCAGCTTGTTGCAGCAACTAGAAGTGTCGAAAGAGCACAGAGCATTGCAGCAGCTGCTTCTGAGGAGGAGACTAGAGTGAGGAGACCCCAGTTTGAGGCAGGGTCTTCATCTGTGAAGAGGGGTAGAGGAAGTTTTGTTCCGAGGATTAGTAGGAGTCAGAGATAGTCAGGCAGATTAGCGAAGTATCAGAGGCAGAGGTCGAGACCGACAGTCTCTGTAGCTAGTGCCCCGACTCCAGTAGTTCAGAGGTCTACTCCACCTGTATGTGTTCACTGTGGTAGGCCCCATGGGGGTGCTTGTTGGAAGACTGGGGTATCTGGAGTATGTTTTAAATGTGGGTCACCAGATCATTTTATTAGAGATTGTCCGGAGATGTAATATGATAGGCAGATTGATACTACAGTTTCTCGACCCAGTGTCAGCAGAGGTGGTCGATGGGGTAGAGGTTTTAGTAGAGGTGGTAGACTCAGATCCAGTCAGAGAGGGGGATCTTCATCCAGAGGCAGTAGGCCAGATGAGGCCGGATCTTCTCAGAGGGTATATGTGATGTAGAGGCAGCCTGATGCTTCAGCAGTTAGAGCGGGTACATTTTCTTTATTTGGCATTTTAGTACATGCTTTGATTGATCCAGGATCTACTCATTCATACATAAGTTCATCCATATTGCCTGTGTTTGAATTGCATTCAGAATCCTTAGGATTTGATGTTTTGGTGATAAATCCTTTAGGACATAGTGTGGCTGTTAGTAAGGTGCACCGTGATAGTGCCGTTGTGGTGCAAGGTGAGGAGTTTCTTGGTGATCTGATTGAAATGCCTTTTAAAGAATATGATTTGATCTTAGGCATGGATTGGCTATCTAAACATGGAGATGTGGTAGATTGTCAAAAGAAGTGTGTCACTTTGAGAACCAATGATGGTAGGAGTGTGATAGTATCTAGTGAGCAGAGACAACTTGCATCTTTGTTGGTATCAGCTATAACAGCAAGAAGATTGATTAGAAAAGGGTATGAAGCTTATCTTGCTCATGTTGTAGATACTAGAGTAGCAGGTTCTCAACTTGATAATATAACCACAGTTGCAGATTTTCCAGATGTGTTTCCTGAGGAGTTGCCAGGGTTACCCCCTGAGAGAGAGGTTGAGTTTGGTATCGAATTGTTGCCTGGTACCACTCCCATCTCTATCATTCCTTATAGAATGGCACCTGCTGAATTGAGAGAGTTGAAGGTACAGTTGCAGGAGTTGTTGGAGAAAGGATTTATTCGCCCCAGTGTTTCTCCTTGGGGAGCTCCTGTGTTGTTTGTGAAGAAGAAAGATGGTACTATGAGGTTATGCATTGATTATAGGCAATTGAATAAAGTGACCATCAAGAATAAATATCCTTTGCCTAGGATTGATGATCTCTTTGATCAATTGAAGGGAGCAGCAGTGTTTTCCAAGAGTGATTTAAGATCCAGGTACCATCAGTTGAGGGTTAAAGCTGAAGATCTTTCTAAGACAGCTTTCCGCACCAGGTATGGGCATTATGTGTTTTTAGTAATGCCTTTTGGGTTGACGAATGCACCTGCAGCTTTCATGGATTTGATGAATAGGGTGTTTAGGCCCTATCTGGATCAGTTTGTAGTGGTTTTCATTGATGATATTTTGGTGTATTCACGTAATAAGGAGGAGCATGACAAGCATTTGTGGATTGTGTTACAGATCTTGAGAGAGAAGCAGTTGTATCCTAAATTGTCAAAGTGTGAGTTTTGGCTTGACCAAGTGACTTTCCTGGGTCATATAGTTTCAGCAGATGGTATAAAAGTCGATCCAAGTAAAGTTGAAGCTATTTTGAATTAGAGTCCACCAAAGTCTGTGACTGAAGTTAGAAGTTTTCTAGGTTTGGCAGGTTATTACCGACGGTTTGTGAAAGGTTTTTCTTTAATAGCTACTCCACTCACCAGATTGCTTCGGAAGGGAGTTAGATTTGTGTGGACGGATCCGTGTCAAGCTAGTTTTGAACAGTTGAAAAAGATGTTGACTCAAGCGCCTGTTCTTACTTTACCCGTGGAAGATAAACCATATGTGATTTACAGTGATGCTTCACATAATGGTTTAGGATGTGTTTTAATGCAAGAGGGTAAAGTCATAGCTTATACTTCTCGGCAGTTGAAGCCACACGAGCTTAATTATCCGACTCATGATTTGGAGTTGGCAGCTATAGTATTTGCTTTGAAGATTTGGCGACGCCACTTATATGGGGAGAAATGTTTTATTTATACGGATCACAAAAGTTTGAAATATTTGGGTGTTCAGAAGGAGCTAAATCTTTGACAGAGGCGATGGTTAGAACTGATTAAAGACTACGACTGTTTGATTGATTACCATCCTGGTAAGGCAAATGTAGTTGCTGATGCCTTGAGTCGGAAATCTTTGGCAGGTTTGGCTGTTTATTCGCTCTCGTTGCTTGTTGAGTTGAGAGCGTTGCATGCTAGTTTTGAAGTATGTGATGATGGTGCATTTTTGGCTCAGCTACAGTTGAAATCAGTATTGTTGGATTAGATAAAGGAGGCTCAATTGGTGGATGAGAAAATTCAGAAGATTGTATCAGATTGCCGAAATGGGGAGAGCCGAGATTTTCATGTGAAAAGTGATGGTAGTCTTTGGTTCAAGGATAGGTTGTGTGTTTCTGATGATAATAGTGTAACGACCCTCCCCGACCAGGTCGGCTGCCCGGCCCACTAGTGGCTTACGGCCCGGCCTTTTCACCACCTGGGCACGGAGTCCGCAGGAGGCAAGCGATCGCTACAGTACTGGACAGCCCTCGCGGCCCACCCAGCAGGATTTGTTAATTTGGCTTAATTCCTTGGAATTAAGTCGCCTCCCTGGATCGAACCCCTGACCTCCCACTTAAGAGAGCCAGCGAGAACCATCCAGTACCATTTCTGCTAGTAGCAGAAATGGTACTGGATGGTTCTCGCTGGCTCTCTTAAGTGGGAGGTCAGGGGTTCGATCCAGGGAGGCGACTCCTTAGGGAGCCAAATAAACAAATTCCTGCTGGGTGGGCCGCGAGGGCTGTCCAGTACTGTAGCAATCGCTTGCCTCCTGCGGACTCCGTGCCCAGGTGGTGAAAAGGCCTGGCCGTAAGCTACTAGTGGGCCGGGCAGCCGACCTGGTCGGGGAGGGTCGTTACAAATAGTCTGAGAAAGATCATTTTGGAAGAAGCACATCAATCAGTTTTTACTATGCATCCTGGAAGTACAAAGATGTACCATGATTTGAAACAGCACTACTGGTGGTCTGGTATGAAGAGAGATATAGCGGAATTTGTGTCCAAATGTCTTACTTGTCAGAGGGTAAAAGCTGAGCACCAAGTTCCAACAGGGTTGCTTCAACCTTTAACAGTGCCTGAATGGAAATGGGAGAGAGTAACAATGGATTTTGTGTCTGGATTGCCATTGACTCAGAAGAAGCATGATGCTATCTGGGTGATTGTTGATAAATTTACTAAGACAGCTCATTTTCTTCCAGTTTGAATGGATTATTCTCTTGAAAGGTTGGTTGAGCTGTATATTAGTGAGATAGTAAAGTTGCATGGAGTCCCAATTTCTTTAATGTCTGATCGAGATCCCCGGTTTACTTCGAGGTTTTGGAAGAGTTTACATGGTGCATTGGGTTCTCGACTACACTTTAGTATTGCTTTTCATCCACAGACAGATGGGCAGTCAGAGAGAGTGATACAAATTATTGAGGATATGATGAGAAGCTGTGTTATTGATTTCTCTGGAAGTTGGGACAGATTTTTGCCACTTGTGGAATTTGCTTACAACAACAGTCATCAATCCAGTATTGGTATGGCACCATTTGAGGCATTGTATGGTAGAGATGCAGAATGCCTTTATATTGGAATGAAATTGGAGAGGGCAGGTTAATTGGTCCCGATTTGGTTAAAGAGATTGAAGAGAAAGTGAAGATAATTCGGGATCGGTTAAAAGAGGCTTCAGATCGACAGAAGTCTTATTCAGATTTGAAGAGGAGAGACATAGAATTTGATATTGGAGATAAAGTATTTTTAAAAGTGTCTCCTTGGAAAAAGATACTGAGATTTGGTCGAAAAGGAAAGCTGAGTCCTCGTTTCATTGGACCGTATGAAGTTTTAGAAAGAGTTGGGCCAGTTGCTTATCGACTTGCTTTGCCTCCTGAGTTAGAAAGGATCCACAATGTATTCCATGTTTCTATGTTGCGGAGGTACAAATCAGATCCATCTCATATCTTGCCAGTTGAATCTATTGAGGTGAGTTCGGATCTGACATTTGAAGAAGAACCAATTGCTATTTTGGCACATGAAGTGAAAGAGTTGAGGAATAAGAAAGTGCCATTGATAAAGGTCCTTTGGAAGAATCATGGTAAAGAAGAGGCAACTTGGGAGAGTGAGCAAGCAATGCAAGATCAGTATCCTCAACTATTTCAGACTTAATATCAGGTAATTTCGAGGATGAAATTTCTTTTAGAGGGGGAGAATTGTAATATCCCAAAGTATGCCCTAGAAGTTTTGATATAATTGTTGTTTTAATTGGATTGAATGTATATGTTAATTTGAAAGAGAAAAGAATTTTAGAGAGAGTGTATATGTTGTGTATATGAAAATATATACAACATATACACAAGTCAAAGGTGGAAGTCAAGGAAAGAAGATATTTAGTTATTTTAATTAATTAAGTTAATTAGTGGAAATGGGAAATTAAAATGAATGGAAGAGATTAATTTGGATTATTTAATATTATAATTGCTTGGAGGAGGTTAAAAGAGAGGAGTATTTGACTTTGGTTCCTTCATTTTCTTTTTCATTTCTTTTCTTTTCCTTTTGTTGGTCGGCCATCTAGAGCAAGAGAGAGAGAGTGTGTGAGTTTTGTAATCCAAGCTCAAATTGAAGGAAGATTCAAGTGAAGAAGTTGAAATTTGTGAAGTATCATCAACTTTGGTAAGTTCTCTCTTGATTTCTCTTCTTTTTTTTGGAGTTATGTTTGAGTTTGAGGGATTATTGTTGATGATAGGAGTGTGTTTTTTATTTTGTTGTGTTTAAGAATGTTTGATTCATTTGATTTTTGGATTTTTGAGTTTGGATTGAAGAAAAGAGCAAGTTGGTTGGAAGAGAAAGTGTGTGATTGTGTTTAGGGTTTGTGGTGATGATTATGATTTGTCTTTGATATATGTTTTGAGTTGTTTTAGTGTTTTTGCAAGTTTGTTATGATTTTTGACTATGTTGAGCTAAGTTTATTTGAAGTGGATTTTGGTGAAAGAAAGTGATTTGTTGGAGGTAGTGTTGTTGTGGCCAGAATCTGTATTTTTGGCCTGACACGCCCATGAACACGACCAGGTTTTTGGCCTGTCAATGGTTCTATGTTTTTGGATGGGTGGCACGAGCAGTGACACGCCCATGTCACTGAGCGTGTCACAGCTTCTGTGTAGTAATAGTATTGACACGTCCAGTGACACGCCCATGTCACTGAGCGTGTCATAGCTACTGTGTTGGTGAGGAATTGACACGGCCATGAACACGCCCATGTTGTTGGACGTGTCAATGTTTCTGTGAGACAGAATGTATTACACGTTCAGTGACACGCCCTTGGTTCTGAAAGTGTCAAAGCTTCTGTGTTGTGAGTTTAGGGCATGGTCAGGGACACGCCCGTGTTGTTGAACGTGTCATGTGTAGAGTTTGCCCTAGTTAGCCTTATCTATTTTATCTCATATGTATTATTCCTTTTGGATTAGGTTGTGAAGAGGTTGATTTTCCCTAACTTAAATGGTGAAGAAGTGTTGGAAAAGGAAGTGTATAGATTTGTATAAGTGGTGCTTAAGGTAAGTACAAACTATATTATTGCATATGTTCATATGATGTCGAGACTTAACATCCATTTGATTGTATATGAATAAGGTCATGATTGGTATAATATGAATGATTAATGAGCATCTAAAATATGTGTTAATGCCCTTAATTATGTACACCTAAATGATGAGTTGAGATATATAATGAGATGTAAATGAGATGATTGAGGCATATTGCCTAAATGATTATGTTCAATGTATTGGATATGTATATTCTATTGAAGAGATGAGAAGCCATTGTTATTGGCTATAATGATGTAAATGAGATAATGGAGGCATGTATGCCTAAGTGATGATGATTAAATGATAATGAAATAATAAATGAATTGTGTGTCTAATATGTTATTCATTTTCAGAGTTCTGTTGTTGGTGGCATGCCTAATAGTAACAATCTCTTGAAGTTAGGTTGGGCTTGATCCTTGAATCCAAGTTGGGTTGAAGTTTAACATGTTTTACTCCCCTTGAAGCTTGGTTGGGTCTAGTGCTTGAAGCCTAATTGAGATGTTACAGCCCTTGAAGCTAGGTTGGGTTGGTTCTTGAAGCCAATTTGGGTTGATACTTAGCATGCTTTGTTCCCCTTGAAGCTTGGTTGAACCTAAATCCTTGAAGCCTAGTTGGGATAATGATAAATGTGATAATTAAACCAAAACATTAACTCTAAAAGTTGAATGGCATATTAGTGTCTTTGGGCCCATGCTTGTCTTTGTCTAAATGTGATTTATGAATGGTGAAACTAATGATTAATGAGATTCAATGTAAGATTTTGAAAGGTGATATTCTTATGTATGGAGTATGATATTTGAACATATTATATTGGCATTGCATTGCAACACATTATTATTATGGTTTGTACCACTAAGCCATTGGCTTAGCGCGATTATGATTTATCGCGCAGGTGACAGGGAAGAACCGAAGAGTTCCTCTAGGCCGAGTAGACTCTAGATCTTGAGGTGTTGATAGTGAAGCTTAAAGATCGAAGACATACTGCCAAACATGTATATATTTTATGTTTTTGTAAAACTTGAGTTTTGATGTATATGTATTTGTTGTATTTTCCGCTGTGTTTTGAATATACTTTTTATTTATTGTGTTTTATAAATTTCTTTAAATGTTTTAAATTTGCTCATATGATTATAAAAGCAGTGAGTCATTTGTTTAGTAATCTGTGATATTTCTATATTCAATATACGTATATTAAGATCGTAATAGCATGCTATGTACGTATACGGGATATAGGGGTGTTACAATTTATAGCCATGCCGCTAAACCCAGAACTCTAAAAATTGAATAACATACTAGGCACACAATTTATTCCTTTATCTCATTATCAATTTCTTTCATAATTCCATTCTCATTTCATTACTCATAATCAAATTAGGCTCATTGCCTTATTATATCAACATTTTTCTCATCTTTTCTCATGCTTCTCTTTTATATCAATATCAATCTGTTCCATTATGTTTTCACATATCTCATCACATCATTCAACATTTCTTTTCATTTACAACACATTACTCAATTGCTTTGATACATCATCATAACATATATCTCATTCATCAATAATATATCAAGTAATTTAACACATTTATCAATTGAATATGTTAAGTCTCAATGTCATGTAAATGTATGCAATCATTCAAAGTTTGTACTTACCTCTAAGAGCAACAACACCACTCTATCAACTCCTCTTCCAAGATAACTCTCAACACTTGAATTAAGGTAGCTCAAATCTCTTCAAAACCTAATTCAAAGGTGATCATACACACTCACTTAGTGATACACATAAGAAAATAAGGAAGAGAACTATCTAGGGCAAACTCTACACTTGACACGCTCAACAACACGGGCGTGTCCCTGATTGTGCCCTAAACCCATAACACAGAAGCTTTGACATGCTCAGTGACATGGGCGTGTCATTGCACATGTCAATTCTCCTCCAACGCAAAAGCTATAACATGCTCAATGGCATGGGCGTGTCACTGGATGTGTCAATCAACCAACAACACAGTAGCTATGACACGCTTAGTGACATGGGCGTGTCACTGGCCGTGTCAATGCTACTACAACACAGAAGCTGTGACACACTCAGTGACATGGGTGTGTCACTGCTCATGTCAATAACCTAAAAAATAGAACCAATGACACGCCCAAAGACATGGCCGTGTTAATGGGTGTGTCAAGCCAAAAACCCTAAAATCGACACCAACAAGGCCACAACCAACAATCATCTTTGCAAACCCTTATCAACACCACACAAACTCAATCAAATCCATCAACTTACAATATAATACTTGAGTATACCTTAAAACAACTCAATCACAAACATCAAAGCACAATCACAACCATATATTACAACTCAAACTTACACCATCCACCCACTTGACTCTTTCACCAAACTTAACCCTTTTCTCTCTTCAATCCAACCCCAAAAATCAAAGTTAACAAAACAACACAACCCCAAAAATACCAAATCAACCATAAACACATCTACAACAACCAATCACCAAACTCATAAACACAACTCAAAAGAAAACAAAGAAACAAGTTGGAAACATACCAAAAATGAAGAAAATCCTTAAAACTCCAACTTGATCTCTTGAAACCCTTCAATCTCTTGAGCTTGGAAGCAACAAATCTCTCCCTCTTAAAGATGGTGGTGATGGCATGCCAAGAAGAAAGAAGAAGATGAAAATGAAAGAAAAAGAAAGAAAGAAAGAAAGTTAACCTCTTAAACCAAACATTCTCTCCTCAAATCACTCTCCACCAAGCAATTAAACAATAAAATAATTAACCCACTTACATCATCTTCCACTAACAATATTTAATAATATAATTAAAATATCTCTAGACAAAAATAAACCCATTGACTTGTATATATTTTGTATATATCCTCATATATATAACATATACACATCTCCTCTTTTTTTTTTCCTTTCTTAATTAAACATATACTTAAAAATCCTTTAATTCAATACAATAATTAACATTCCAAAATTTTAGGATATCATTTGGGATATTACAAGATCTCCATATTAGTGTTATACCCAAACTGATTGATGAAAAAAGCTCTCAGTAATTTCTAATTCTCCGTAGTAGTGATGTAAATAAACTTGTACCAACAGATTGTGTTCCTAACTATTGACAGCTACAACCACTTCAGTATTTGCTCATTACTAGCTAAGGTAGTCTTCATTATAGTCACATATTGACTTAGATGAATCTCTAGGTCCCTTGTTCCATCATCTCATCAACAAGTAATTGATGTTGATATTTTTTCTCTAAACTTTCCACTGATTCTGACATTACCTTCTCAAAGTTGGAGACTTCCTTTTTAAATTCATCATTCTTACCTTGTGTTTGCCAATTATGTTATAATCCTCTTTTAGGTCATCATACATCTCATAATCATCCTCTTCTTCTTTAATGATAACCCTCTTCCCTTTCTTCTTGGTATTACTAGTCGAACCTTCTAACTTTTCGGCTAATATGCCTAGATTCTGCAACATTGTCATCATTACAGCCATTTGGCCTTTCAATTCAGCCACTTTAGAGCCTACCAGTGCCTTAACCCTCTCCTTATCTGTAAAGCTCGATGTGTACTTAAACAAACTTTCTAAAGATGTGGTTTCTCCAAAGAAAGTGTTTTAGTGGCTTCTATACTATTGTGATCTAGGTATGCAAGCTAGAAAATAGATGAAATGCTATGGAATGAATGCATGAATGATAGGTATATATATACAGGTATACATACAGTGAAGGAATTTTAAACTATCGGATCTTCCACCCTTATTTCTCCCTTGCACGTAAAGTAAGTCTCTTTCTTAGACTCGTTAGTCAACGGATATTACTAACAAGGGAAGGGGGGTAATTCCATGTCATGTACTCATCAAATCTCTCTTTCAAATTTTGATTTGTATAACCTCGATTATAACAACCCATTTTTAAGGGTGTCTTTAAATTCATTTAAAGTCCCTATTTTACATCAAAAATATCCTTTTGGTTTAATCCATCATTTGATGATAGTATCTTACCAAATGGTATTTCTATTAAAAAAATTGAGGATTCTCCATAAAATTTATAGGTGTTTCAAAAATAGGGTTGATAATGCCTAAGTCCGAATAATAGAAAGTTCATCAGGCAAAACATAAGGATTCAATGATTCATGAGCCTTTAATTCTTAGAGATAGACCTATGGATTGTTCCAAAAAGTAATTTGGAATAAAAGATAGGTCTTATCTTAAGATTTAAGAGTTCATTGATCATAGAATAAGTTTTAGATAATCCTAGGGGAAGTTGCTACATCTTCTACATATGCTTTTAGTCCAAGGAAAAAGGCTTAAGCTACTGCAACAAAATATAATAGAAGGTATAGGGTATGCAAGTGATTATATGATGCTCATTCTCTACACTTCAGGTGAAGATATGGTATCCCTTACACCACAAAACATAGTCAATTCAAGTTATCCTAAGACATGCAAAATATGCGACTATTGCTATGAAAGGTTTTAATATTCTAAATTAGTAACAATAAACTAATATGTGAATCAACGGAATCAACTTCTCAAATGTCCACAGTAGGGTCACAACTGTGGCCACCTGGTCTAGTTATGCCCCCGTTGAGTCATTAATTTTATAACCACGATGCTATTAGCTTCTTGACCTTATGGATCCAATAAGCTAAGGCTAGTGAGAATGAAGTCGCCACATGATTTGGACCAAAAAATAGTATGGGGTTAGTATACTTTTTATTCCACAAGGAATTCCTAACCTCCTTCTGGTTTCAAGAAGTTAGGTATGCATGGGAATAGCAAGAAAAGATTCTTACCACTCACATATGCCCCTTTCAGAAGAACCGACCTTCTCTATGATTCAAATATTAGTGAATAGGAGTTCTTCGGAATATGAAGTACTAAGCGGCTTTTATAACAAATAAGTCATCCATAACAATACATACAATAACCATACATTACAATATGATGCATATGATGCGAGTGTTATAAAAACACCAAATGAGCACCCACCAAGGTGGAAACATGCCCATACAATTATCAAAATTGGAAAGTAAATTAATTAATTTCATAGCTTTAAAGAAATCCTATACATCCATCTAGAAAATAAAATATTACATTAGGAGCCATTAATTACATAGCTTTAAACAAAGCATATACATCCGTATATAAAAGAAAATATTACATTAGGACCCTATATACATTAGATCTATGAAAAGATTCAATATGCATGAATGAATGTGATGAGAATGTAAGTATGTGTATAATAATGATAATAGCGAAATAATAAAATGGGAAATTAAAGCATCGTAAATAAATAATGCAAAAGAAAGTTAGAAAATAAAACTTAAACTAAACTATAAAGCTCGATACTCTTAAGATTATTGAGTTCGATAGTATATGGGATATATCAAAATAATTTTATAGTTTCCTCATTCTAACTTCTATTGGGTGATAAAGATTGTCAAACATGATAATTAGAAAGTTGAGCTTGACAATCACCATACCCTTAAAGTATTGTTTTATATCTTATCTTTTGTTCTTTGAATATTTGGACTTTTAGAGCCTTGTTTCATATTATTTTACTCCTCCTTAACTACCCTTTTCCTACTTACATGTTAAAACCTTAGCTCTATCATGAAAGTTTTTTAAAACATTTCTAAATAAAGTATTTTTGGAAAAACATGAGGATTTTTTAGTAAGCTGATTTCATGTTAGAATTTTGGCTTGAAGATTGGTTATGCATTATCCCTTCACCTTTTACTTATCTAATGGTTTAGAAATTCTATTCATTTAAGTTTTGAGCTTAAAATCTTATGATCATTTGAAATTTATTATTTTATTCATGACAACACTTCTTTGATCCATTTGTCTACCTTCTTATAAGTTATATCAATTTTCCCTCAATTAGTTATGTACATTAAAATGGGTTGTACATATTTCCATCATTTAAATAAGGTTTCAAGGAATTAAATAGGTTAAAGTATACCTCTTTTAGAGTTTACATTTAGTACATATTTCCTACTTTGAGTGATCTTTTTTGGCTCTTGAAGATTGGTTCCAAAAGTACTTGCATCTAATTGGCTATTAGATGTTTCTCTACTTTAGAATGCCCTTTAATTGGTTGTTCTTTGGCCCTTCTAAATGGTGCATTGCACCTGGCTTTTATAGGAAAATGATAGTTATCCGTGAGATAGAATTATCGAGTTTCACAAATAAGGAATTATCGAGTTTGACAATTTTATCCCATGTGGTTAAAATATTTAGCTTGTTAATTTTGTCCTTTGTACAATCTTGACAGTTATGGTAATTATCAACTTCGACGTAAGGATTGTCAAGCTTGACAATTTTCTAAAAATTACATGAGGCTCCAAATTTAGCTGTCTACAAAGGTTTATCCCCGCAGTGGGATTGATGTATCGCATAATAAGTCCAAAGGTTTAGGTCATCTTTGTTAGTGTTGTGTCCTAGGCCAATGGGATATATGCACATTATTTTTTTAATAAAATAAATGAAGAATTTCATTATCATGTGGATGTTTATTATTTAATATGATTAAAGTTCCTTGAATAGATAATTCAACTTGATGTTATCAAGTATGTGACTTGATAGTAAATCCTTAAAGTAATATGAATTCCATTCTAAATTATCCCTAGTCAATCATTATTAATGAAATGATAATAAATAAAAGCTGGTATATAGTTTGATTAATGATCATGTTTTATTGGTCATGAATATGAGATATTAAGTCAAAACATAAGTATATGTTAGAGAATATTATACTGGACAGACCCTATGTTAAGTAGTCCTTCAACCTGAAGTCACTATAGTTCCCTACATGAGGAGTTTTGTGTTTTGACATAGTTTCATTTTATCTTTAAATAGATTTAATAAGGATTATTGTTGGACATTTAATGAATTATGAAGAGGGTTGTAGATTATCTATATGGGATTTATTCCTCTCATATCTTAAGAGAGATATATCTAGGCCTCTTGATAAGTAAGATTGAGAAATATATATGGTCATGCTCAATCTTTTGTAGATGATCTAATCATATCTCTTGGCCTATTGGTAAGTAAGATTGAGAAATATATATGCATAATAATAGTAGATTAATCATGTTTCTGAGAGAAAACATTAAGACAGAAATTCATATAGTTTTGAAGAGAGTCTTCAAAAATCAAGTGCTAGCAAACAGTCACCTATTTTGTTCAATTCATTCATGTGGATACCAGTAGAGGGTTTTCGTGTCTTGTAACTGTTGCGCTCTAATAAACACTACTAAAGCTACACTCGCAAGTATACGAGGCTACTGTAGTATTTCGGTGAACACCTCAAGATCGTCTCACAAGGAAGCTAGATAAGCTAATTATTTATCAAATCATAAATAACAAATTATCAATTAATAGTCTTTGATTTATAAAATTAAATTATTGACAAACTAACGAAAACAAAAACGAATTGAATTAATAACAATGAAAGAAAACTGAACAAATATATTGATTCACTTAATAGAAAAGCCTAGGGTTTGCACTTCTCTACTAAATTATATGTATGAACGGCTATTCCACTCAACTGATTTAATTTAAAGATCAGATTTCAAGCAACTTAATTAATCAAATTAAGGAAATAAGCTCTCGCATTCAAACCTTTTCCAATTAATCTTACTACAATCAAAATGATCTTTTCCTTAGGTTTATATTTCTAATTCACCTAAGTCCCTAATTAAATTATTCTAGTATTAGGTTTCATTTCTCAATCCTCCATCTAAATACCTAAAACACATAATTGGTGCCCAATCAATTATATATTAACATTAATCCAATCAATTAAGGATAAAAGAAATAAATCAATTAAGAGAAATCACCATTTCATACAATCATAGTAGATTCATACAAACCCTAGACAAGATCAAAATAAGTTCATAGTAATGCTATCAAAAAAATTCATCTCATTAAAATTCAAAGAAATTAATTTAGACATTAGATAATTCATAATTAAAATTTCAATAAAACTTAAGAAATAGAGTTAAAGAACAAAACCCAATTACAATTTTCCTTTGGCTTCTGAAGAATCTCTTGCTCAGATTTTTGCTAAAAGAATAACATAATAGCTAGAACTAATTTGATCTAGAGTGTTTGAATAAAAGTGAAATCAATCTTCGATAGTTTTCTTGTTTTAGAGAAAAATTCTCCAGAGAAAAATAAAGAACGGCTGAAAAAGACTCCCCCCTCTTGCCCTAATCTTATCTATATAGATCCCTTGGCTAAAAATTTGCACACACTGTGTATTTGGGTGCTGGGTGTGACACGGCCACAAGCTTGGCCGTGTCATGTGGGTGTGTCACCTTCTGCTTCTCTAGTTTGCTTGTCTTTTGTTCTTTGGCATGAGATGGGACACGGCCAAGCTTACTGGTCGTGTCATGCGACACGGCTAGTGGCTTAGCTGTGTCACTTGAGTGTGTCCTCTTCTGTTTCACTCCTTGCTCTTCTTTGTTCTTTAGAGATGAGAGTGACACGGCCAAGCCTATTGGCCTCGTCACTTGCTACCATTTCTTTCCTTCTTTTCTTTCATTTCTTTGGTTTCTTTGGTTTTGGTCTTTAGGTGAGACACGACCAGTGGCTTGGCCGTGTCTTCTGGCCATGTCAAGCTTTGCCTTCATTTCCTTTGAGGTGACACGGCCAAGCTTGATTTGGTTTGGCCATGTCTTGCTTGATTCATGCTCTTCTTTCTTTGTTTTGATCTTCCAAGGGAGTTTTTACACTTTAACACAGGTTGTGTAAGAAAAAATACACAAGCTGTGTAGTTGGTACTTCAATTCTTCTCTTTGTTCTTCTTTCCTTCACTTTTGCTCTTTTTTTTTCCAAACTTCCTTGAGTTCTAAAAATGCTGAAATCACTAAATAAAAAGATTAAAACTACCAAAATGCATAAAGAAAACAATAATTATCATAATAAATAAATAGCAATTTGAGGACAAAAACTAATAAAACAACTACCCCACACTTAGAACTTTGCTTGTCCTCAAGCATATTTACATGGCATAAATTAAAAACTCAATTAACCTTAACTATAATTCAAGTATATAAGATGAAATCCTTTAATACTCAGCAATAAATAAATGCAATTTACTTCAATCAAGATTTTCTTAACTCATTCATTAATTCAGATATAACAAATCTCATCTCTCATCTAAGTGTTTCTCTCAATTTCAAAGGTTAATTCACTCAAACCAATCATGATTGCATACTGCCATAAACTTGCTTAATTATCCATTCTCTCTCACTGTTTTTTTCTCAAGAAATAATCCGAAGGTCTTTTTGTTTGGATGCAATGGGACTAAGGTGAAGGTGTGAGAAAAGACATTTAAGTTGGAACATTAAGAAATGGAGCATCTAAATTAGACAATAATATTGTGTAGAAACTCGTAACTCCCTCAAATGGCATATTCACCAACCCTTGATAGTCTCAAATTTTTGCATACTAAAAGAAAAGTAAATGAGTCAAAATTCCTCGAAATTCCTCTTTGATGACAAATGCTAGAAAATATATGAATTTTGTATATATATATATATATCTTCTCTTTTTATTTTTATTTATTTTTTTATATATATACAAAATATAAAAATGCATTGAACATCTAGCTCAAATGTAGAAGAAAAGAATAATTGACTCTTAATCAAATAAAATCTGCAAAGTATGCATTTCAGCCCCAAATCTTACTAAAACAATACTATTTTTTTATGTTTACCTTTTTTTTTTTTTTATGTTTACCCCATACTTATCAATTAAACCACTCCTATTGTCATATCATAAGAAACTCCATTCCTTAATGAAGGTATGATAAAAATAGAAAAATGTTGAGTTGTGAATTGTGTTGATCAATCAAGAAAAGGTCAAAGGCTCAACTTAGCTCACTAAGGAATTCATAATTAAGGGAGGTCTTTTTAAGCTAAAGGGGGTAATCCTAATTTGCCTTCATCATTTTAAAACTTGAGATGAAATCATAATGTGAGTTCAATTAGTATGCAAAAGCAAGCTCTAGAGATACAAAATCATGAAGGTGCACACTTAAGAAAAGAAAATCGATTGACAATAATATTCAATCGATGAGGCTCAAAACTCACAAAGGGTGGGTTCTTAGAGATTTATATGTCATGAATTGCAAAACGTAAAAATCAATCCTGAATGAATTCAAATACTAATCTCTATGCTGATACTAAAGGCTCAAATGTAATGCTAGAATTACAGAAAAGTCAATAAGTTTCCAAAAATTATGCCATGAAAAATGCATAATATAACTCACAAAGAAAACAGAACAAAAATTAAAGAAAAGCTTAAAAATTAACCCACACTTATGAGTTACATTGTCCTCAATGTAAACAAAAGAAAAGATAGAAAGAACCTCTTTTATGTCATGCATAGTGGAGCTTTCAGACAAAAATCCATTAAGCTTTTCATTGCGAACATATAATCAACATGAAAGAAAACAACAGCGACTTCAGCATAAACATGCGATCAAGGAAAGTTGGAACTGGATGGCCCTCCTTGTCTCAATTAAACTTGATGCTCCTGGCCTTTTCTCTGCAAGAATAAAAACACTTCCAATCTCCAAACCATCAAGCCTTAAAGAAAAATAGAAGGAAAAATAAATAAATAAACTGAAGATAGTAATCTAAAATGATAAAAATGATAACAATGGGGTGCCTCCCATCGAGCGCTTCTTTAACGTCGTCTTAGCTGGACGTTACTGCAAGAATTAAGGATCGTAGATCAAAGTACTATCAACAATTCTTACTTCTTGGATGCTATATGGTTTAACTCTCTATCCATTTACTTTAAAAGTTTCATTCGTTCGAGAGTTAAGTAATTCTATAGCACCGGAAGGATATACCTGAGTTATCTCGAAAGGACCGCTCCATCGAGACTTGAGTTTTCCTGTAAATAGTCGGAGTCGAGAATTGAAAAGCAAGACCTTCATTCCTGGGCTCAATGTCTTTCATACTAAAATTCGGTCATGAAGTGCTTTAGTACGGTCCTTATAAATCCTCGAACTCTCATATGCCTCGTTCCTTAGTTCATTTAACTTCGAAATTTGCAAAAAACGTTCTCTCTTTGCCTTGTCCAAATCTAAATTCAGATTCTTAATTGCCCAATATGCCTTGTGCTCTAACTCCACTGGTAAATGACAAGCCTTACCAAAAACCAATCGGTATGGACTCATACCCAAGGGAGTCTTGAAAGAAGTTCGATATGCCCACAATGAGTCATTCAATCTACTTGGCCAATCCTTCCTTGATGAGTTGACTATTTTTTCCACATTTCCTTTGATTTGCTTGTTGGATGTCTCAACTTGTCTTGAAGTCTGTGGATGGTATGGGGTCACCACTTTGTGTTTCACACCTGACTTGTGCATTAATTTCTCGAAACGTTTATTGCAGAAATGACTTTCCCCATCACTGACTATCACTCTTGGCGTGCCAAATCTGCTAAGAATGTATTCCTTCACAAATTTAACAACCACATTAGCATCATTAGTTCAGGTGGGGATTGCCTCCACCCATTTTGAAACATAATCAACCACAACCAATATGTATTCGTAACCAAAAGATTTGGGAAAAGGACCCATGAAGTCTATTCCCCAAACATCAAACAGTTCGACTACAATATAAGATTGAAGGGGCATTTCATTCCTCCTTCCAATATTACTTACTCTTTGACAGCGGTCACAATGCTTACAATATTCTTGAGCATCTTTGAATAGAGTAGGCCAATAAAATCCACTTTGAAGCACTTTTTCTGCAATCTTTCTCCCTCCAAAATGACCACCGCAGTGAAGGTCATGACAAAATTGAAGAACACTAAGTTGTTCTTCCTCAGGTACACACCTGCGAACTATTTCATCTTTGCATATCCAGAATAGGTAAGGTTCATCTTAGAAATATAATTTACTCATGTGCAAAAACCTTTTCTTTTCCTAAAATGACATGTTAGAACGCAAAAGACCACAAGCAAGATAGTTAGCAATATCTGCAAACCATGGTGAATTCATTACCGCAAAAAACTGCTCATCAGGAAATGCTTCTAGATTTCTATGAATGCTATCAGATGCAAGATTTTCATCAAAGGAAGGTAACCTAGATAAATGATCAGCTACAACATTTTTACTTCCTGTCACATCCGCCAACCGCATTTATGCATAATAGTCACGTGCACAGTGAGAGAAGGGGAAAGGAGAAGATAATTACTGACAACGGTAGGCTATAGGATCAATGGGACTTAATTGAAGAAAAATGCAAAGTTTTAGGGAGGTGACTGTAATTTCAAAAAGTTTTGGGGAGGTAACTGTAATTTCAAAAAGTTTTGGGGAGGTGACTGTAACTTCTAAAAGTTGTACTGGAGGTTCTTAATAGTGCACATAACAGATTCCAAAAATGGAGAGTAGAGAAAAATCGGGTCGCAATGACGCGTAATGGTTTTTCCAGAAAACGCCTCGTTAGAGAGAAACGAAGACGTGTAGAGTAGGGCCATTTTGGTCATTATTAATTAAAATTTATACATGAATCTAAAGTAGGAAATAAACACACGAGTGCGTAGAGGATGTCGAGGGGTTGAATATGAAACGATCGTCAGTAGAAATGGAGCTAAAGCAAAACCTGAGCAAAGAAAGGACCTAAAGGGAATTTTGTAAAAAGTCAAGGGCTTATTGGTAATTTTTCAAAATGACTTGGAAACTTAAAATAGACCTTAAAAATAGAAAGTATAGGTCAAGAGGATCAAAATCATATATAGTTTGATTCGTGGAACTGTACGGTTTAAAAGTTACGATCGATTAATCGCCGAAGGGTATTTTAGTCTTTTCACACCTTAGACCATAAAAATTCAGCACAAGGAGGTTGGGGGCCAACATATAATTAAAAGAAAGTCCAAGGGCTTGGGTTTTAAATAAATAAAAGAAAGAGACATATGGACTAATGAAAATTAGCCATTTAGAGTTTATAAAAAGAAGAAAAGAAAAAGGTGTGGACAAATGGTCATAAACCATTCATCCAACCCAAAAGTGGACATCATTTCCACTATATATATATCATAGCATGAAGAGCAAAATCTCTCTCTCAACTCTCCCAAAATTTCGGCCACCATAGGAAGAACACCAAAGAGTTTCAAATTTTTGTCAAGTTTGATTCAAGTTCAAGGTAAGTTTTAATGTTTTAAAGTATGTAGATTTCAGTTCTAGTATCAATTTTAAGTATTTATATATCTATTGGAAGATTGGAAATTAGGGTTCTTATGGTGGATTTGGGGAAAATTTTAAGTAGTGATGATATTGATTAATTAAATGAAAGAATCAAGGTTTCTAAGGTTTAATAAGGTTAGATTAGGGTTTAGTTTGAAAAGAAATGGAGGGTAGTGTATGTTCTAAATTTCTAAGGTTTATGTTTAAGGTTGTGTTCTTGAATTTCTTGAAGGGGAAACAAAGATTAAGGAAGGAGAAGAGGCAAAAGCAAAGGGGAATTAAAAGAACAAGGTTTGGTACTTTACCATAAAAGAAATTTTATTTTTCTTACAAACTTTGGTTTATGGAAATTTTGATGTTGATGCTTAAATTTATTGATTGAGTTTAAATTAAATGTTTGAGTTATGTTCTTGGTTTCTTATGGCAATTGAGTTGGTTAAATTTAATTTAAACCAAGTGTTTTGAGAAAAATTTTGGCAAGTTGATTTGATGAACTTTAATTAGTTGATTTAAGTTAAACATGCAAAAGTTGTCAAAGGGAAGTGTTTGAATCTTCACTTTACCATTAAAGAAGCCTTCATATTGATTTGAAAAAGAAAAATAAACTATTCCATGCATTTCATATGTTTGGGCCGAAATGGTTCCAAAATGGCAGATTTCTGGACTCTTTTTGTGGCAATTGTTTGAGGTAGCAAATGAATGAATTTTTCAACGAAATTTTACATGTAATTAGTCAACATATGAAATAAGTTTTTTGTAAAATTTCATCTAAAAATAAGATCATTTACCTAGTCAAATGCATGACTGAAACGGACTGAAATTTTGACGAAAATCCAGATTTTACTATTCATTTGGTCATGCCATTTTGCGTTGCCGATTTTACGTGCCGCGACACTATTCATTTGGTCAATTTGTGATCTTTTGAGGAATGCTTTGAAATATTTGATATGTTTATTGTGGATGTTAAATATGTGAAAAAGAGTAATGGTTTGACTAAAGAATGTAGTGCGCGGCGTAAAAGGCAAAGTGCAATGGAAATTAAAATAATTTCTTGAGTCATTCTAAAATGAAGTTTGAGACTGGGTAGTGGGGGTGGTAGATAAGGGTATGGTGCACTATACTAACTTATGCAGTACTGTTTGATATTGTGATTGAATTGTTATGATCTTGGTTATAACCAGGATGGTGAGGGCCATTCCTGTGATTTGATATCGGTGGTGAGGTCCACCTATGTTACAGTGGTGCGCTATGGTTCCCTATATACTAGTAGAGCCAAAGTCTTGTTTCTTTTTAAACTATGTAATGCAAAATGAGTTTGAATTATGGTGTTTACATTTGTTGAAAGCATATTTACACTGAATGTACAATAACTTCCATTGGTTTAATGTTGGTTGATTTTTGATTTACTTATTTCCTTTTATTTCAAATGCTTTCATGTTTTACTTTTATCTCCATTGGTAAAGTACCCACTGAGCGACATTGCTCAGCGAGTTAAGTTTCCTTGACTCGTAGGTTCAGAGCAGTAGCTAACTCTTGGAAAGCGACGACCGGACCCACAGCAGCTCAGGGTAGATCTCTTAGTTTCCATTAAGAGTTAACTAGTTATGGCATGTATATGTGTATATAAGATTGAGAATTATTATGTTATACTGTACGTTAGTAGTACGTAATAATAATAAACCTCTACATTATTTTGTATTAGAAGTGTGAACTCTTCTTGCAGGTTTGTAGTTGATGGTATAAGGTGGATTCATTGGGAGTGTATTGAAACTGATTGCATTCGCATTGGTTTGTGTAAAAATGTTTTCAAAAATCAGAAAAACCAGTTTTGTCGACACTTGGGACCCAATTTTTAGGCGAAACTCTGGCAAAATTTCTGTGAAAATCGAAACTAAAATTTGACTAAGTAAAATGGGTAGCGACATTAGGTTAGTGTGGCGCCTCTACTCGGCTTATACACATAGGCCGGGAAGGGGTGTTACACTTCCCTTAGTATCTTTGATTTGAAAATCAAATTCTTGCAATAATAGCACCCATCTAATTAAATGAGGTTTAGCATGTTGTTTGGTCAAAAGATATTTTAAAGTTGCGTGATTTGAATGCACAATAATTTTAGACCCAATCAAATATGCTCTAAACTTATCTAAGGCAAAAACAACAACTAGCATTTCTTTTTCAGTTGTTGTGTAATTAACTTGTGTGCTACTTAGGGTCAAGCTAGCATAATAAATAACTCTCAAAAATTTCTCAACCCTTTGCCCAAGGACAGCTCCTACTGCATGGTTGGATGTATCACACATAATTTCAAAAGTTAAGGACCAAACAGGAGCTACAATTATCGGTGCGCTGGTTAATTTTTCCTTAAGGGAATTGAAAGCTTGCATGCATTGTGCAGTAAATACAAATGGAACATCTTTTCCAAGTAAATGACACAATGGTTGGCTTATTTTAGAAAAATCTTTAATAAACCTCCGGTAAAAACCTGCATCCCCTAGAAAGCTTCTTATTCCCTAAACAGAGGTAGGTGGGGGTAACTTAGCAATCAACTCTACCTTAGCTTTATCCACCTCAATCCCTTTACTAGACACAATATGGCCTAATACAATACCGTGAGTAACCATGAAATGACTTTTTTCCCAACTCAAAGTGAGATTACATTCAATACATCTTTCAAGCACAAGAACAAGTTTACTAAGGCAATTATCAAAAGAGTCACCAAAAATAGAAAAATCATCCATAAATACCTCAATAAAGTCATCTATCATGTCCGTAAAAGCAGACATCATACATCTCTGAAAAGTTGCAGGCGCATTGCACAAGCCAAAGGGCATATGCAGAATTGCAAAAGTCCAAAAAAGGCAAGTAAAAGTGGTCTTGGATTGATCCTCTAGTGCTATCGACACATGATAATAACCTGAAAGTCCATCCAAAAAGCAATAGTGAGAGTGTCTAGAAAGTTTATCCAGCATTTGATCAATAAAAGGAAGAGAAAAATGATCTTTCTTTGTGGCATTATTTAACTTTCTATAGTCTATACACATTCTCCACCCAGTGGTAGTCCTAGTAGGAATCAATTCATCCTTTTCATTTTTTACCACAATGATTCCTGATTTCCTAGGCACTACATGTACTGGGCTAACCCACTCACTATTTGCTATCGGGTATATCACTCCTTCATCAAGCAATTTAAGCACTTCCTTTTTAACCACTTCACTCATGTTTGGGTTAAGGCACCTTTGGGTCTCTCTTATAGGTTTAGCTCCATCTTCTAAGATAAGTCTATGCATGCACATTGAAGGGCTAATACCTTTAATATCACTCAACCCCCATCCCATAGCTCTTTTCAATTTTTTAATTCACTCACCAACCTCATCTCTTCCCTTTCACTAAGTTCGCTAGAAATTATCACAGGTAAGGTGTCGTGATATCCTAAAAACACATATTTCAGGTTTTTAGGCAACTCTTTTAGCTCTAACTTAAGTGAAGGATTATTCTCTTCCTTTTCGATGGAGGGGAGCTCGAATGATGGTTCCTCTTTAAATTCCTCTATTTCAACAGTTTCTAATATATCAAGGCAACTGGCTACTTCTGAGTCAAAAATATCCAAGTTACAATCTAAGGTCAGTGCCAGCTCCAATTTATCCGAAGAACCTGTTTGTAAGAAAACATCTAAAACAACTGCGTCAATTCAATCAATTAAAGAGCAATCCTCATATAATGCAGTTGTAGGAATAGGAGAAGTGTTAAAAATAGAAAATACAATCGTTTGTCCCAAGACAGTCATTGACAATTTACCATTTTTAACATCAATCAAGGTGTTGGTAGTAGCCATAAAAGGCCTACCCAGTAGAATAGTATGTGCGGATGGTTTAGGGTTATCTCCTCCCATGTTAAGGACTATAAAATCCACTGGCACTATCAACCCACCAACCTTAACTAACACATCTTCTTTAATTCCTTTCAGGAATCTAAGAGATCTGTCAGCTAATTGCAATATCATTTTAGTAGGTTTACGTTCCCCAAGTTCTAATTCAAGATACACTGAGTAAGGAATCAAATTAACTCTGGCTCCTAGATCACACATGCCATCAGTCCCCTTTCCATTACCCATAGTAATTTTAATTACGAAGTTGCCAGGATCCTTTAGCTTCGGAGGTAGTTTATGTTGCAAAATAGCACTGGCTACCTCTGATACTATCACCTTTTCATTTGGCTCATACCTCTTTTTCTTGGTGTTCAATTCCTTGAAGAATTTGGCATAAGCCGGCATATTTTTTATTGCTTCAAGTAGAGGTAAGTTAATACTTACCTTAGACAGCATGTTGAAGATGTCTAAAAATTGCTTATCTTATTTATCATTCTTCAATCTACTGGGAAATGGTATAGGTGGCTGGTAAGGATTACTTGTCTTGTGTAAATCTGCTAAAGGAGATTGCTCCATTGATTTTTCTCCAACACTCTTATCCTTCGGTTCTCCTTCTTTTTTGTTTTCTTGATCATCTGCATTCACAGAATTATTTTAAACACCATTATTTATTACCTTGCCACTTCTAAGAACAGTCACTGCTTGTGCTTGCTCAGGTTGACTTGGAAATTTTCCTTTTTGTTGAATTTGCATCTGTTGTGCAAGTTGTCCCACTTGGGTCTCCACTTTCTTGAAAGACGCTTCCAATGAATCCAACCTTTTGTTATTCATATCTTGATTCTTGGTACTGGCTTGGATAAAAGCATGTAAACTATCCTCCAAACTGTATCTCTTAGGCTGCCCTTGATTTGAAGATTGCCCTGGTGGTTGATTTTGTCTTTGGAGCAAATGGAAAGGTTGTTGGGAATTATTTATTGCCCACGAAAAGTTTGGATGATTCCGCCAACCAGGATTGTAAGTGTTTGAGAAAGGATTATTCCGGGCCCTTGGTTGATAGCCCTCCATAGCGTTAACTTGCTCAGCCTCATTTCCATAAGACTCGTACGCAGAGGGGTATATATTTACTCCATGCCCAAAAGTCTCACAAATTCCACACACTTCTTGAGTGGATGAAGAAGCATTGTTCTTCATGTTCAGCATCTGCACTTGTCTTGTCAATTCAGCTATCTGATTGACCATCTCACTGTTAGCTTCCACTTGATTTACCCCTTTACTTCTTCCTCTTACACTTTTTTGTTGGGAATTAGCTCCCAACATTTCAAAGATACCATAAGTCTCTTCTGCTGTCTTTTCTCCCATAGCTCCCCCAGCTGCATTATTAACAGTATTCTGAAATTGCTGGGTTAGACCATTGTAGAAAAACTTATTCAGCAGTTGAAGTGGGTAGTGATGGTGTGGACACTGGATTAACAACATCTTAAACCTGTCCCAAGCCTCATGAAATGGCTCTCCATCCAATTGAGCAAATGTAGCTATTTTTCCTCTTAATTCAGCTGTCTTCTGATGTGAGTAAAATTTGCCCATAAACTTGTTATATACTTACTCCCAAGTTGTCAAAGAATTTTCAGGCAACATCATAAGCCAGCTTTTTGCCCTATCCTTTAATGTGTACGGAAAACACCTCATCCTCAACTAGTCTTCTATTAGTCCTCCCAATGGAAATGTGTTGAGGGTGGAGCAGAAATCCCGGATAAAATTCAGAGGATCCTCATTCGTAACTCCATAGAAAGATGGCAGCATGTTGTAATGGATATTCTTCAACTCGTAATTTCTTGCTGCATATGTCAATCTTATACATGAGGTGGCAGTCCTAATGACGAGTCTGGAAAAATCCCTTATAGTTCTTTGCCTATCATCTCCCATATTGGTAGATTGCATAGTATCCGACTCAAAATCAGAAATTTCCTCCTATGTATCAAACCCGGTATACAATTCAAACTCTTCTCTGCTCCTTTTCAGTCTTTGAATTTCTGAAATAAATGGGCCAAGCTCTCCTCCGAGTGATCTCCTACCTTGCATAAAAAAAAAATTTTGAAAGAAGGAATTATTTAAAGCAAAAGAAAAATAAAATAAAATATAAACAATGAAAAATAATTTAAAATATATATATGACTAATAAACAATTACGCCAATTATCTTCCCCGCAACGGCGCCAAAAACTTGTTGCGCTCTAATAAACACTACTAAAGCTACACTCGCAAGTATACGAGGCTGCTGTAGTATTTCGGTGAACTCCTCAAGGTCGTCTCACAAGGAAGCTAGATAAGCTTGTAACACCCTTATACCCTATATACGTACAATACATATTTTCAGCATATGTAAAATATGCATATATGGTATAAAAATGTCATAGACCAATTTAATAAAAAATTTTACATTTATGTTTTAAGATTTCAAATACTACTATATAAAATAAAAAGTATATAAATATTCTTTCCTTCTTATAGGAAAAATAAATATTTTATATGAAAATCTCTGGGAAAAATTCGCCAGAGTTTTGTTTGTAACTTGAACGTTCCCAAAATTCAACAAAACACAACCTGCATAAAGCAAACACTCCCAATAAAAATCAATTCACCATTTCACCAATACTTCTCAATTTCTCCATATTTTCTCAAAATACTTATATATAGATATATAAATTAACAACACATATAAAATTCCATCTGAACAAATTATTCAAAACATTCTTTACAATTTACATTATATACTTGAAAAACATATCATAACATATATAATATCAAAATACATTGTAATATCAAATATCTACATGCTAGCAACTGGCTCTGATCCTGATGTACCAAAAAATAACTCTTCAAACTCAATAAATACAAACCTAGACGTGACTAGGTCTAGTAGAACTATACCGCTCTATCAACTCATCCATGACACCTGTGCGAAGAATTACAATCACGCTAAGCCGAAGTCTAGTGGTATAAACTTTGATAACTATATAGTCTAAATGAAATGTCAATGCACAACACATATACATATCACAACTCATAACATTATATCTCATTATATTGCTCAATTTTATCACAATTCATAATTCACATTAAAACAAAGACAAGCATGGGCCCAAAAAGGATCTAATATGCTATTCAAATTTTAGAGTTACTGCTTTGGTCCATAATGACACCATGTGTCTAGCCCCGTAGGTAATATATCCATGGATAATGTAACAGCCCCAGTCTCTTGGACCTCAACTCGGCTAGACCCTTAGGCCCCAGTATCTTGGTCCTCAACCCAGCTAGACTGCTACAGTTTTTGAGGCTTACGACCCAGTCTTTTCACCCCAAAAACATCATATTTATCAGCTAGCCTGGCTTACGACTCAGTTTTTTCACCATTCCAGCATTTAGCTCGAGGCAATCATAGGCATGCCGCCAAACCCAGAACTCTGAAAATTGAATAACATACTAGGCACACAATTTATTCTTATTTCTCATTATCAAATTCTTTCACAATTCCTTTATCAAAACCTTTCTCATTTTCTCATGATCAAACTAGGCACATTGCCTTATTATATCATCTTCTTCTCACTTTTTTTTATTTATTCATTTTTCTTATTATCAATTTCTTTCTCATTGTCACATATTCAATCTAGGCACATTGCCTTATTTTCACATTTTTTTCTCATTTATCTCATTTTTCACATCTTTCACATCTTTCTCATTTTTCTCATTTTTATCAATATTAATTCATTTCATTATTCCACATATCTCATTTTTGCATTCACAACACATTACCCAATTACTTTAGGTATTTTCACATAATATACATATTTCACATTCTACACAATTTAGCCATTATCAATGCCTTTTCACAATGCATTTAACACATATATGACATTACAAATGTCATAGCACATTATTTATACTTAATCAATGAGCCAAGTAACTTAACACATTTTCCAACCAAAATGTGTTAAGCTCAAATGTCATGAAAATATAAATAATATATTCAAAGTTTGTACATACCTCTACTAGCAACCAAAGCAAGCTTAATACAACCTCCAATCCTATCCTTCCAACTTCCCCTTCACCACTTGGATGAAGCAAATCAACCTCACTCAATGCCTATACCAAATGTGATCATACATAATCATTTAATATCATATTCTAAGATATTCTCAACATCAAACCATAATTAAACATCACTCTAAACCAAATCCCAAAATTAAGCTTCACCTCACTTTAACTTTGAAAAACCATATCAAGCCATTTAAATTAGTGTTTTAAGTTTATTAATATCATTAGAAGCATATTTTAATACATTTGAACCATTTTCATTATAAAAATACACTCTTATATACAAAACCATAAAATGGCATAACCTTCCCCCATTGAAGGTTTTCCATTCCAACACAAACCATTACTCATTTCAAGCTTATATTCATCACTTTTAATACTAAACAACATGCTTAAATAAATAAAATCACACAATTCAACCACTTTGGAAAATCACTTTTCCAAAACCCTAAATCTCCACTTCCATTCTCAAACTCCAACCAAACACAACCAAATCCAATATTTGACTTTAAAATACTTGTTTATGTATCAAAACAACTCATTTGGAATCAATTTATACAATTAAAAATCATGATTTCAAAACCCCAAAAATTACAAAACCCTAAATTCTCTCTCTTCACCAATCTTACCCAAACTCAACCATTTCTTTAATCCAACCTTAAAATCATTGTTAATCACTTAAAATAACTTCATATATACCCAAATAGACTATTAAATCTTAGAACTATAAAAACCCAAAACAAACATAATCACAATTCCTATGAAATCCAAAGAAAGAAGTTGGGAACTTACTAATTTTTGGTGGAAATCACCAAAAATCCACTTTAAACATGTTAAATCCTTCAATTTGTGGAGTATGGAAGATCAAAATTCTTGAGATTAATAGCCATGGTGGCTGGCCCTTGATGGTGAAGAAGAAGATGATGAAAAACTTTTAAATTTTTTTTTTCTTTTCATCTTTTATTTTTAGCCATATATATATATTAAAATAATTTAATAATTATTTATTTAATTATTTATTTAATAAATTAAAAGTCATAAATTTCCTCTTCCATTCAAAAATAATTTATGTTTGAATTTTTTTATTAATTTTAAATTTCTAAGATTTAATTACCAAAAAACCCTTTTACTTTGACTTTTCTTTTAAAAAGTGTTGACTTTTATATGTTATGTATATTTTACATATATATCACATATATATTTCACTTTTTTCAGTTAAACCCCTTCATTTTTCATTTAAAACTATTAATTTAATTTATCCATTTAAATTATAATTTATTTTATCAAATTTCCAAAAATTAAAAATTTTCAAAATTTTGGGATATTACACATATGCACAAGTAATGTGTATCTTATATACACATCAAATGTACCTTATGTGTGTATTAAATATTAAGTATGTAATGTATTAATCCAACATGTACAATTAATATACCATATGTATATGTTATGTATACTCTAGATATATATATTGAGTATATACAATTTATCTCTCCAAATACTTATTTAATTTCTTCAAAATCACGGATGTTACAATTTTCTCCCTTTTAAATAATTTCGTCCTCGAAATTATCCAGTATAGTAATAAATCATCCAAATCATTATTTTACCAAATTACATAATTTTTATTCTCCCCTTAGGTTCATTCTTAATTTCCTTTTTACCATTCCCTAACACATCATTATACTGTCTATTTACTCAAACAGTCACAACATATTATTATATCTTCAATCGAATTGTCTTTAGACAAAATTAGTTCATCTCCTTTATATATATACACCACACACCTATTGCACTCAAGATATCTTATCACTTCATTATTTTAAAAATATACTCTCATCACCTTAAATTCAAATGTTGATAACTTTTATCTTAACACAATAATTTTACACATCTTCACTTTGATCATACTCTTTATACAATTACCACATATTAATTTGACATCACCATTATACAACAGTAAAATCTTATTTCCTTAATAAGATTCATTCCCATTATACTATAACTAACATTTTTCTCTTATAATTATTTGAAACTAATATAACTTAGCTCCTTTCATATGCATATACATATCAAAATGTTGTATTAAGCACATTATCATATAGCTTGCATATTCTTAATACAACTACACACATTGAATTTCAATAAATACTTATAAACTTATTACATTTAGGATCAATTGATCTAACTATCGCAATATGACAATCATAACCTTATTCTATTCTGACCAACCTTTAGTCTATTTTAAATTCATCAATCTGGTTTCAATTCATGACCTAATTCTATTAGGTCAAATTTATTCTCAAATTTTAATTCTCTTCGAATTCATCATTACAGATAATATTCACTTCCCATAGTCTCGTTTACTTTATACATAATTTTCATCAACTTATTCATTTTATACCACTTTCAAACATATTCATTATAACTCTTACTCACATTTCTTATAGTTACCATATTTACAAAAATCACTTTTCTTACACATCACTTAAAGCTCATCATATTTTTATAATTCTCTTCTGTTTCTACACTTTCTATAATTATAAACAAATTTCTAACATAAAATTATAAGATCCAACTACGCAAACCATAAATCTTGACCATGTTTCTTAAAGCATAACTATCAATCTCACTAAAACTATCCAACGGTCATGCCATAATAATGGTCATGCCTGTGGCTTATAAATGAATACTGCTCCTCTATCATTCTTCTTCAAACATTTCCAATCACAATGTTAAGTTCGTATCGCAAAAATCACATATTCATTTTCTAATCTTTTGCTACATAAAAAGTTAACATGTTTCAAAGCAATTTACTCTTGATCACTTGATCATCATTATCCTAACTCATGTTTCAACAATATTATCATTAACATCTCTTATATATACACATTCATTCATATGCTAATTTACACAATTTCTATTTATTACTCCATTTCTAATCTCTCTTATAAAAATTTTCATTCATTTATGTATATATATATTTTTTGCCATTTCCATACTTTTTTTTTCAACATACTTTCCTTTTGCTTACAATCTCTCACATATACGCATATACTTTGGGCACAAAACGCTATACAATCATCAAGTTCAATTGTTACAATAACAATTTCACCGTCAGCACTGTTCGGGTCCATTCTCAATCTCAATTCATCACATAATCTAACTCTACGTAGGTCAAGACCTAATTTCTCTTAGGTCTATTAATACATGCAATATCATTCTCAATATCACCAGACACGTATTTGTATAAGGTAGTAAACACTCGATAACAATTTTTTTAATCATCCACGTACACCTTCATAAGTCATAATCACAATTTGACTTACTTTCCACATTTTCTTACATATCATATTTGTGTTCATATAGAAAAAAAAAATCTCATCACATAAATCATACAATTATACTCAATTCCTCTTTTACATACAACCTATACAAAGTTAACATTTATCACCTTTTAGAGAACATTATCATTTCTCATTCTTTTGACATTACTTAGGTTATTCATCAATTCAACATATATACACACTCTGACCACAACATAATTAACATCTTTTTTTATTTAATCGCCCATTTTTTTTAAATAAGTTTCTTATTATATATTTTGTTTTCTAACACTTCACATAAATCTTAGTCACGTTTCCAATGTGACATCTCTCTCACATTTTTTCCCGCATTGACCACACCTTTCATATCCATTTTCATCATCTCCAATTCAATTAACTAAAGTAACTCATTTTCACTTACTTAATCATTTCTCTTTATTTCATAATAAATTTTTATATTATCAACCACATTATACCTTAGTTAGTACTTTTATAAATAATATTACTCATTCAAAATTACTCCCATGCTTATTAAACATTAAACTATCAATATCTAAACAATCCTCATCGAAATTCCCTTACAACTCTAAATTTCCAATTTACTATTTTACTTAAACTTCATTCTATTAATCTCACTTTCAAAAGCTAACTTTATAAACTTTATTTTTCTATTAATATAACATCAAAACACATCACTTTCACAATTATGGAAACCCATTTCAAAAATTCAAATTTCACATAATACAACCAACAACATGAACCTCACTAAATTTCACCCATATCACATTCTCAATCTTAAGATCATAACATTTACTTTTAAACAATACTAATTCATTTCCTTACACTAATTAACATCATCCATTTAGATACTTTAATTTTACACACACAACCCTAAATTATGCATCTATATTCCATAATAAATAATTCGCTATCATATATGATTTCACTCCTTGATTTTAATTATGAACTCTTTGTTGCAAATTATTAAAAACTCCATATTCCTTCTATACTTATACCCATATGCATATAATTTTGTTTTTATAATTTTCTTCATTCATTTGTCTCATGAAATTAATTTATTACTCATGTACACAAAATTGTTTGACTTCCTTAGTTTCATGTCACTCTTACTTTCAATTTTTATATTCCTTACCAATTATTTATAAAAGCTTGTAAACTTTTCTCCATGTTCACTTAACACATATATGGACTTATATTTAAAGTTTTAGATTTTTCCAAGTTGATTTAACATATTTAAAAATTAAATCTTCTGAAATCAGAGAATCTGTCTCTTTAATAATTTCTCTGGCAACATCCGGTTGTCCATTTTTTTCAGGTATCAAACCTTAATAAAAATTTATGAACTTTTAACCATATGTTATATGAATACATATGATATTGTGTGTAAATTTTCAGATTTTTCTGGGTTGTTTTAACATAGTTTCTAATTTATGTTTTCTCAATTTCTATAGATTCTGAATTTCTGGAACTCCTCCAACAATCTATGTTCTCCTACCTTTCTTAATTAGTAATTCATATTTAAAAATTATAAAATTTTATACATTAGATTCTAACATATAGAAAAACTTTTCATTAAGTTTTCAAACTCATCCAAGATTCCTACATTTATTTAAAAAAAATTCAACAATATCATTTTACAGCATACCTATAAAAATTTTTGTAACTCTCATGTCCATTTCTCAAACTTTTTTTTTCATATCATAAATCATTTCATAAATCATTTTTCTTAATTCTACTTATTCATCAATTGAATCAACTATGAATCTTAATTTAGAATAGAAGTTCCAAAAATTCTTAATCCATAAGATCCATAATGATGCTTCTTCTATGCCACTCTGATCTATGCAACCCAGACGCCAACTCAACTCATGTCCATTTCATATCCATTATATCAAATGGACATTGCCACATCAGGGATCAGATAAATTACCAGTGCCAATGCATGCATCACAATTGAAATTTATTTTTTTAAAATTCCAAATTTCTCTCTCTAACAACCCACCTAGGTCGAGAACCTCAAGCCTAGGCTCTGATACCAAAATAAATGTAACACTCTTATACCCTATATACGTACAATACATATTTTCAGCATATGTAAAATACGCATATACGGTATAAAAATGTCACAGACCAATTTAATAAAAAAATTTACATTTATGTTTTAAGATTTCAAATACTACTATATAAAATAAATTGTATATAAATATTCTTTCCTTCTTATAGGAATCCAAAATAAATATTTTATATGAAAATCTCTGCGAAAAATTCGCCAGAGTTTTGTTTGTAATTTGAACGTTCCCAAAATTCAGCAAAACACAACCTGCATAAAGCAAACACTCCCAATAAAAATCAATTCACCATTTCACCAATACTTCTCAATTTCTCTATATTTTCTCAAAATACTGATATATAGATATATAAATTAAAAACACATATAAAATCCCATCTGAACAAATTATTCAAAACATTCTTTACAATTTACATTATATACTTCAAAAACATATCATAACATATATAATATCAAAATACATTGTAATATCAAATATCTACATGCTAGCAACTGGCTCTGATCTTGATGTACCAAAAAATAACTCTTCATACTCAATAAATACAAACCTAGACCTGATCAGGTCTAGTAGAACTATCCGGCTCTATCAAATCATCCATGACACCTGCGCGACGAATTACAATCGCTAAGCCGAAGCCTAGTGGTACAAACTTTGATAACTATATAGTCCAAATGAAATGTCAATGCATAACACATATACATATCACAACTCATAACATTATATCTCATTATATTGCTCAATTTTATCACAATTCATAATTCACATTAAAACAAAGACAAGCATGGGCCCAAAAAGGATCTAATATGATATTCAAATTTTAGAGTTACTGCTTTAGTCCATAATGACACCATGTGTCTAGCCCTGTAGGCAATATATCCATGGATAATGTAACAGCCCCAGTCTCTTGGACCTCAACCCGGCTAGACCCTTAGGCCCCAATATCTTGGTTCTCAACCCGGCTAGACTGCTACAGTTTTTGAGGCTTACGACCCAATCTTTTCACCCCAAAAACATCATATTTATCAGCTGGCCTGGCTTACGACCTAGTTTTTTCACCATTCCAGCGTTTAGCTCGAGGCAATCATAGGCATGCCGCCAAACCCAAAACTCTAAAAATTGAATAACATAGGCACACAATTTATTCATATTTCTCATTATCAAATTCTTTCACAATTCCTTTATCAAAACATTTCTCATTTTCTCATTATCAAACTAGGCACATTGCCTTATTATATCATCTTCTTCTCACTTTTTTTTATTTATTCATTTTTCTCATTATCAATTTCTTTCTCATTGTCACATATTCAATCTAGGCACATTGCCTTATTTTCACATTTTCCCCCAATTTTCTCATTTTTCACATCTTTCTCATTTTTCTCACTTTCTCATTTTTATCAATATTAATTCATTTCATTATTCCACATATCTCATTTTTGAATTCACAACACATTACCCAATTACTTTAGGTATTTTTACATAATATACATATTTCACATTCTACACAATTTAGCCATTATCAATGGCTCTTCACAATGCATTTAACACATATATGACATTACAAATATCATAGCACATTATTCATACACAATCAATGAACCAAGTAAATTAACACATTTTTCAACCAAAATGTGTTAAGCTCAAATGTCATGAAAATATAAATAATATATTCAAAGTTTGTACATACCTCTACTAGCAACCAAAGCAAACACAACCTCCAATCCTATCCTTCCAACTTGCCCTTCACCACTTGGATGAAGCAAATCAACCTCACTCAATGCCTATACCAAATGTGATCATACATAATCATTTAATATCATATTATAAGGTATTCTCAACATCAAACCATAATTAAACATCACTCTAAACCAAATCCCAAAATTAAGCTTCACCTCACTTTAACTTTGAAAAACCATATCAAGCCATTTAAATTAGTGTTTTAAGTTTATTAATATCATTAGAAGCATATTTTAATACATTTGAACCATTTATATTATAAAAATACACTCTTATATACTAAACCATAAAATGGCATAACCTTCCCCCATTGAAGGTTTTCCATTCCAACACAATCCATTACTCATTTCAAGCTTATATTCATCACTTTTAATACTAAACAACGTGCTTAAACAAATAAAATCACACAATTCAACCACTTTGGAAAATCACTATTCCAAAACCCTAAATCTCCACTTCCATTCTCAAACTCCAACCAAACACAACCAAATCCAATATTTGACTTTAAAATACTTGTTTATGTATCAAAACAACTCATTTGGAATCAATTTACACAATTAAAAACCATGATTTCAAAACCCCAAAAATTACATAACCCTAAATTCTCTCTCTTCACCAATCTTGCCCAAACTCAACCATTTCTTTAATCCAACCTTAAAATCATTGTTAATCACTTAAAATAATTTCATATATACCCAAATAGACAATTAAATCTTAGAACTATAAAAACCCGAAACAAACATAATCACAATACCTATGAAATCCAAAGAAAGAAGTTGGGAACTTACTAATTTTTGGTGGAAATCACCAAAAATACACTTTAAACTTGTTGAATCCTTCACTTTGTGGAGTATGGAAGATCAAAATTCTTGAGGTTAATAGCCATGGTGGCCGGCCCTTGATGGAGAAGAAGAAGATGATGAAAAACTTTTAAATTTTCTTTTTCTTTTCATCTTTTATTTTTAACCATATATATATATATTAAAATAATTTAATAATTATTTATTTATTTATTTATTTAATAAATTAAAATCATAAATTTCCTCTTCCAATAAAAAATAATTTATGTTTGAATTATTTTATTAATTTTAATTTCTAAGATTTAATTACCAAAATACCCTTTTACTTTGACTTTTCTTTTAAAAAGTGTTGACTTTTATATGTTATGTATATTTTACATATATATATATATATCACATATATGTTTCACTTTTTCATTTAAAACCCCTTCATTTTTCATTTAAAACCATTAATATAATTTATCCATTTAAATTATAATTTATTTTATCAAATTTTCAAAAATTTGGGATATTACACATATGCACCAGTAATGTGTATCTTATATACACATCAAATGTACCTTATGTGTGTATTAAATATTAAGTATGTAATGTATTAATCCAACATATACAATTAATATACCATATGTATATGTTATGCATACTCTAGATATATATATTGAGTATATACAATTTATCTCTCCAATTACTTATTTAATTTCTCCAAAATCATGGATGTTACAAAGCTAATTATTTATCAAATCGTAAATAAAAAATTATCAATTAATAGTCTTTTATTTATAAAATTAAATTGCTAAACAACTAACGAAAACAGAAAGGAATTGAATTAATAACAATGAAAGAAAACTGAACAAATATATTGATTCGCTTAATAGAAAAGCCTAGGGTTTGCACTTCTCTACTAAATTATATGTATGAACGGCTATTCCACTCAACTGATTTAATTTCAAAGATCATATTTCAAGCAACTTAATTAATCAAATTAAGGAAATAAGCTCTTGCATTCAAACCTTTTTCAATTAATCTTACTACAGTCAAAATGATCATTTCCTTAGGTTTATATTTCTAATTCAACTAAGTCCCTAATTAAATTATTCCAGTATTAGATTTCATTTCTCAATCCTCCATCTAAATACTAAAAACACATAATTGGTGGCCAATCAATTATATATTAACATTAATCCAATCAATTAAGGATAAAAGAAATAAATCAATTAAGAGAAATCACCATTTCATACAATCATAGTAGATTCATACAAACCCTAGACTAGATCAAAATTAGTTCATAGTAATGCTATCAAACAAAGTCAACACATTAAAATTCAAAGAAATTAATTTAGACATTAGAGAATTCATAATTAAAATTTCAATAAAACTTAAGAAATAGAGTTAAAGAACAAAACCAAATTATAATTTTCCTTTGGCTTCTGAAGAATCTCTTGCTCAGATTTTTGCTAAAAGAATAACGTAATAGCTATAACTAATTTGATCTAGAGTATTTAAATGAAAGTGAAATCAATCTTCGATTGTTTTCTTATTTCAGAGAAAAATTCTCCAGAGAAAATAAAGAACGGCTAAAAATGTCTCCCCCCTCTTGCCCTAATGTTATCTATTTATACAGATCCCTTGGCTAAAAATTTGTACACGCTGTGTATTTGGGTGCTGGGTGTGACACGGCCACAAGCTTGGCCGTGTCATGTGCGTGTGTCACCTTCTGCTTCCCTAGTTTGCTTGTCTTTTGTTCTTTGGCATGAGATGGGACACAGCCAAGCTTGCTGGCCGTGTCACTTGAGTGTGTCCTCTTCTGTTTCGCTCCTTGCTCTTCTTCATTCTTTGGAGATGAGAGTGACACGGCCAAGCCTGTTGGCCGTGTCACTTGCTGCCATTTCTTTCCTTCTTTTCTTTGGTTTCTTTGGTTTTGGTCTTTAGGAGAGACACGGCCAGTGGCTTGGCTGTGTCTCTTGGTCGTGTCAAGCTCTGCCTTCATTTCCTTTAAGGTGACACGGCCAATCTTGATTTGGCTTGGCCATGTCTTGCTTGATTCATGCTCTTCTTTCTTTGTTTTGATCTTCCAAGGGAGTTTTTGTACTTTAACACAGGCTGTGTAAGAAAAAATACACAAGCTGTGTAGTTGGTACTTCAATTCTTCTCTTTGTTATTCTTTCCTTCACTTTTGCTCTTTTTTTTTCCAAACATCATTGAGTTCTAAAAATGCTGAAATCACTAAATAAACAGATTAAAACTATCAAAATGCATGAAGAAAATAATAATTATCATAATAAATAAATAGCAATTTGAGGACAAAAACTAATAAAACATGCATATCATGCATACATGAGCATATCACATGGCATTTTCTTGTATTGTATTGTCCATTCAGTAGACACTTTATAAGCAAAGATGAAGCGGGTATAGAATCAGGGCGTATAAAAAAAGAGAGTATTAGTAAAAATACAAATTATATATCATCATTATTATTTTTATCCTTATTGTACAATATTTTCTCAATTCATACAAATACTCATATATAGGGTGGTGGATCATGATCAAACAAAGCTTTAAAAAAGTCATTGCCTATTGAAGAAGGAGGCATATCACCCATCTCGAGTTCGCCTGAAGTAGGAGCACCTGAATCTCTATTACCCTGGAATTCAAATATGTAATAGTCCTCATCTGAAGTAGATGAAAGGATCTCATGGTCATCAGCTTGGGGTCCTCTAGATGAAGAAGCACCAGGATCTCTCATCCCCTGAAACTGAAAGTCTCAAAAATCTTGCTCTAACTGGTGATACAATTTCACAAAATGGGAAACCTGTTGACGACTAGCAGCCAACTCTTCTTGAAGTTTCTTATTTTGTTTTTTAAGCATCCGCTGTGAGCCAAAAAGGAAAAGAGTAAGAGCATACATATAACATAAATTATCTTGGACCAAGAAAACCTACTAGGTAATTCATATCAATGCCCTGTGGATGAAATGGCATCTCCGGTTGATTAGATTGAGAAAATGGAGAAGCAGTAAAAGAAGGTCCAGCCTCATAACCAAATGAGCCAATAGCCTGCAACAATCATTAAAAATGTCAAAATAAGTTAAGAAAGAAGCAATTGTAATGGAAAAATGGTAAAAGTTTACCTGAGAAGTGCTAGCCTCGAGATGTGAGACAAACTTTCCTCCCTCTCCATGATACTCCTCTTCATCTCTATCCTCATTTTCCTTGGGAATCTCCCATACACAAACAGGAGATACATCAAAGTTCAAAAGTCCTACTAGAATAAACTGGATATAAGATGCACCCGATGGATAGAGAAAGGTTTCAACATCATAACCGTGCCAAGCCAACCACCATGCATTCTCCGGCATTGATGTGATATTTAAAGTATATTCTAGGCAACACATCGAGATCCTCCACTACTCGGGACCAAGAAACCACTCATATACTCTCTCTTTGAGAAACCAGCCACTAGACACAGGGCCGGCAATGACTCAATGGGTATGTTGAAAAGGCAGTGCGACATTCATGGAGGAAGTCCAATTCGTCCACTCTTCTGTGTTCCACCAGGCCAAATTGACCTACAAAAAATTATAAGGTAAGTGGACTTTTATATAATTTTTAAAGTATACTAATGACTATTTTACCTGGCCCCAGGTTAAGCAACTCAAGAGAAAACGCTGGGTATGCACATGGTGAGAGCTGGGAACTTCTACACGATCTGACAACCAAAAATTTAATCTCAGATACCCGAATCTCTCTCGAGAAATACCAGGCACCCTCAAAAGATTGTGCTCATATGCCCATTTCTACAACAATAATAAAAATCAAATTCATGCAAGAATAAGAATGGAATTGACATTGGTGGAAGAAAAGTACCTCGATAATCGCCATAAAGCCAACAAAAGACTTCTTATTTCTACAAATTTTGTCAAGTCCATAGTAAAGACAGGCAAGGCTAGCTTCACCCCAGCCGTAAAGTGGTACCATACTCATATTAGTAAGGGCCCTCAACACCGACAAATGGATAGCAAATTTGGTGCTGCCTAAAATGGTCTACCCGAGCAAGTACAGTAAAAATCCTTGAGCATATTATTTGGTTGTTTCTCTATGAACCCGTCCTTCATAGTTCATCTAATAACTCCGAATTGGCTCAATTTTTATCTTGAAAGGCCCTTTAAATGATGGTTCCATACCGATTAACTGTTGGATTTCTTTGAATGTTAGAATATCATTGGTAAGAGGGACCGGAAGGCCATAGTACCGGATACCAGTTATGGCTATATAATCGTCCGGGCCAATGGTCATTTCTCCTATAGGTAGGTGAAAAGTATGGGTCGTGTCCATCCACCATTCTGACAATGCTTGAACTACACTCCTGTCTATTGGATACTCCTCGAATGGTAATTGCAAGATAAAGCTTTCAAAACCGCAATCTCGAATAATTCGTCTTACCCGAGAAGGCGCTACATCATACCATTTTCGGGCTTTATAGACACATCCTCCACCCCGAATAATGCAACTATCACACTAACATGGAGCCAGGTAAGTTAACACAAGGTAAGTATATTACCATATCAATATCGCTGATTTTCAGGCTAAATTTATTTATGTTCTATTTTTAGTCTATCTATTTGTTTGTTAAATTCTTAAATTTACTCTTCTAATTAATTTATTTTTCCTAAAATTTAAAATAATAAGAAACAAAAAAATTAAAAGAAACAAAAAAATTAAAAAAAAACAAAGAAACAAAGAAAAAGAGAAAAAAAAATAAAAAGAAGACAAAAAAAACAACAATGAAAAATAATTTGCTGTTAAAATAAATAATTACCTTGCTCTTTAGATTTGAACTGCGATGAAGCGGCATCCCGGCTAGTAGACTTATATTTCCATTTTCATGCCCTGAATAAACTCCAATAACTCAACATTAGATCGAGTTCCTGATCTTGAAGCATGCATTTTCTCCTCAAAGTCTATGCTAAACTCTCTAAACCCTCTGAATTCAAAATGTATAAGTATGAATGAAATGAAGAAATGAGCTGCAACGTTTATATAGAGAAATGGCAAAGGAAAAGACAACAATCAAAAAGAAAAAAATAGTATTCTCGTGAAAAATAAAATTTACTATTGATATATAGTAAATGACTATTTACAAATAGTAAATGAATAGTTGGTGAATAATGCATAAACAATAACTACACAGTAAATAAATGGGAAACTCAATTATTCAATTCAATCATTTAAATATTTGTGTGTATATAAATATTTTTGCACTTTTAAAATATTTTTACACACAGGGGGCAAGGAGAAGATATGTGCATGATAAAAATTAGCTAAATTTTTTGCAAATTCCTTTAGTATCTTACTGACTACAAATATTTTTTGCAGATAATTAAATCTCTCTTAGCTTAGGTCCAGAACCTAAATTCCCTCTTAAGTCCAGAACTTAGTTTGGGTCTAGAACCCAAATTATTTTTAAGTCTAGAACTTAGCTCGGGTCCAGAACTCAAATTCTCTCTTAAGTCCAAAACTTAGCTCGTTTCTAGAATCCGAATCTCTCTTAAGTCTAAAACTTATCTCGGGTCCAAAACTCAAATTCTATCTTTAGTCCAGAACTTAGCTCGAGTCTAGAACCTAAATTACCCTTAAGTCCAGAACTTAGCTTGGGTCCAGAACCCAAATTACCCTTAAGTCAGAACTTAGCTCAGGTCCAGAACCCAAATTCCTCTTAAGTCCAGAACATGGCTAGGGTCCAGAACCCAAATTATCTGAGTCCAGAACTTAAACCAGGTCCAGAACCCAAACCATCTTGGGTCCAGAACCCAAATTATCCAAGTCCAGAATTTAAATCGGGTCTAGAACCCAAATCATCCCGGGTCCAAAACCCAAGTTTTTTTCGAGTTTAGAACTCGAATCGGGTCCAGAACCCAAACCATCCCAGGTCCAGAACCCAAGTCTTTTTCGAGACTAAAACTTGAACCGGGTTAAGAACCCAAACCATCTCGGGTCTAGAACTCAAATTATCTGAGCCCAAAACTCAAAACGGGTCCAAAATCCAAACCATCCCGGGTCTAGAACCTAAATTATTCTAGTCCATAACTTAAACCGGGTTCAAAACCCAAATCATCCCGGGTCCAGAATCCAAGTCTTTTCCGAGAACAAAACTCAAATCGGGTCCAGAACCCAAACCATCCCAGGTCCAGAACCCAAGTCTTTTTCGAGTCCATAACTCGAATCGGGTCCAGAACCTAGGCCATCTTGGGTCTAGAACTCAAGTCTTTTTCGAGTGCAAAACTCGAACCGGGTTCAATACCCAAACCATCCCGGGTCAAGAACCCAAGTCTTTTCCAAGTTCAGAACTCGAATCGGGTCTAGAACCCAAAACATAAACCATCTCAGAAAAATTAAGTCTTATTACTTTTCACTCTCTTTTGCCGTAGTCTCAGATCGTTCAAGTAGGGGGTAAACTATAGACCTTTAATTTTTGACAAAGTCTGGTCCGATATTTTTTTTATATAGTCCAAAATAATTTTTATGGTATTTTAAATAAATAATATCTATTTTACTATTTATTATTTATTATTTATAATTTTTAATAAAAATAAAAGAAAGTAATATTGGTAAAGTAAAAAATTAAATAAAAATTATATAATAAATAAATAAATAAAAATCGACGACGAAAAAATTGGCGACGAAAAATTTCATATTTCATCGCCAAGAGTGAATTGGCTTGGACTATTTTGCCGCAGAAAATTCCTGCGGCAAAATGGCCTTGGGCCAATTCGCCGTAGGAATTTCCTGCGGCGAATCGGCACCTGCCTGCAGCAATTTTCGCTCGCTCGCAAGTTTCGCCTGCATCAGTTTTTTTGCCAACGCAATTTTTTTCGAAACCATCTTATATTTGGTTTTAGTTTCTTTTCCTCTTTGGTTTTAATTTACTTAACAATTAGAAGTAAGTTTATGATTTTTCCTATAAATACCACATTAAAACACAGAATTAAGGGGGGACGAAACTTTGGACTTCTGATTTAGGGGAAGAAAAATATTTTACTGGATCGGAGACTTAAAAATGCTATCGACCAAAAGAAAACCCTAGCAAACAAATGACAACAATGAAAGGAAGCAATCATCTCCAAATTGCTTTGCTCAACCAAAATCAAATCTGAAGCAGGCAACAGCTTGGTTCATTCTCTTCAAATTTGGTGGAGTTTTCAAATGTAGGTAAATTGCTCTAACTTTAGTTTATTCAATCATCAACCATCTTCACCTTTTAAATCACCATCATACTACCTAAGTTATTTAATTATTCCTTCAATTTAATTTAGGCAGTAGCATGAATTAAGTCATACAATACTTAAGAACTTAATTAAAGTAAATAATATAATCGTTCAACATAAATCTAATTCTAAAATCCCTAAATCATCCTTTTGTTTCTAAAACTTCAAAAACCCTAAATCATCCTTCTGTTCCAAAACTTTAAAAAAGTTAAATTGTTTTTCCCTGAATAATTTTTTTTAATCATCTAAACTCTAACTTTTTGTATAAAATTTCTAAATGTCTTCTTAAATCACCAAACCCTAATCTTTTTTATAGTTTCTAAAACTTTAATCTTAATTGTTTCTATAAAGCTCTAAACTATTTTCTTAAATCCTAAGATCAAACATGTTTTCCAAAATATAAAAAGAAAACCCTAATTTTTTCAATATAGTAAATCCTAATTTTCAAGAAACCCTAATTTTTAAAATATCAAAACTTTATGACTAATTCATCAACACGTAAAGCCCTAATCCAATGAGCCTAAAACCCAATCTTTTAAAATTATAAACCCTAATGTCTTAAGGTTCCAAAATCATATTTTCATGATATTTGCTTAAAACCCTAACTAAACCTACTTTTTAAAATCACAGTAACATTATTTTCATAAAAACATCTAAAACCTTAAATCTTTTTAACATCCAGTAGCTATGTTATTACTTTAAAATATTTCTCAACAAATTAAATTAGTATGTGCAAAACCCTAGTTATTGAACATAAAACCCTAGAAACCCTAATTGATGCATGAATCCCTAAAGTTAATATATTTACTGTTTTACTTAAATTGGATGAATGTTTATTATATATTTTGATTGATTTTTGATATCTTTGATGAATGATTTATTTATTATAAGGTTATTTAGTTTCATTGATTTATTTTCATTTTCAAATATTGTAAGAGGTATGTTTCCACATTGTGGGTACCTCATTAATTAATTTCTATGTAATTTAAATTGCTTTTATATTTTGGACCAATGTAAAGGACATGTTTCCACCTTTTGGTGGGTGTCCTATTTAGTTTAGACATGAATGATGTAAGGACATGTTTCCATCCTCGGATGAGTGTCCCTTTTATTTGCTTTGTTTGGATATTGCTTTGATTTTAATATAATGATGCTTTATTTTAATTGTTGCATGTAATATGGATAATATTGTTATACTTAAGAATTTTATAATATTAAGACCTGCAAAGGAGGCCGGTTCTAATGAACCGGGCGTTGTGGGGGTGCTGGGCCATTTCTCACCTTCCCCACACGTACCCAACTTTTCAAACCCATTAAGGGGTTGGGGATTCCTTAGGAATCGAGTCATCCACCCCTTTCTTTTTCCCAGCCCATTCGGGTGGCGACTCTATTTTCTCTGGGCTCAGGGCCGTGTTCTCTAAGGGCCCGAGCCTAAACAGTGCTTAAGTCGCAAAAACCATTCCACCGGGAGTGCGGGCAAAAATCCCTGCTCACAACAATGTTCAAGATATAAGGGATATGTTAGCTCCTAAGATGGAGAAGGAAGTTAGGGGATTTATTGAAAGGTTGCGATACATAAGCAGATTCATTGCAAAACTCTCCACAGTTTTTGAACCCATCTGTGAGTGGGGATTTTTGCCCCCACTCCCATGTGGAATGGTTCTTGCAACTTCAGGACTATTAGGCTAAGGGCCTTAGAGAACATGAGCCTAAACCCGAAAAAAATGTAGTCGCCACCCGGATGGGCCGGGAAAAGAAAGTGGTAGATGGCTTGATTCCTAAGGAATCCCTAAGCCCCTAATGAGTTTGGAAAGTTAGGTACATGTGGGGAAGGTGAGAGTGACCTAGCACCCCCACAATGCCTGGTTCATTGGAACCAGCCTCCTTTTAAGGTCTAAATATTATTATATCCTTAAATATTATAAAATCATCCATAATAAATGCAATTATCAAAATAAATAATCATTCATCGTATTAAAATCAAGGAAAGTCCAAACTAGCAAATAAATGGGCACCCATACAAGTTGGAAACATACCCTTACAAACATGTCCAATGTCTAAAACTAAATAAAATAGGACACCCACCTGTAGACCCATAATTTTTGACCCAGTCCAGTCCGATTTTTTTAAACAGTCTAAAATAATTTTTGTGGTATTTTAATACTTATTATTTATTTTAAACTAAATAATATTTATTTTAATTACTTATAAATTTTTTTTACTAATGAAAATAAAAAATAAAAATAAAAAAGATAAAAAAAATAAAAAATTGGACGGATCGGCGAGCGACGCGCGGCATTGCCCAATTTGTCGTAGCAGCAAATTGGGCTTGCCCAGTTTGCCGCAAGTGCTGCCTATAGCAAACTGGCTTGCCCAGTTAGCCTAGCCCACAGTTGCCCACTACCTCACCCAGCGCTACCCGCAGTTGCCCACTGCCTTGCCCAGCGCAGCCCGCGTGCTAGCCCGCAGCAATCCTCACAAGCCCAACAGCCCGCACGCTGCCGATATTTTACCAAACCTTGTTTTATCCGGTTTTATGATTTTTCCTAAACAGTCGGTATTTTCTTATTAAAATAGGGTTAGATCTTTTTGTTTTCCTATAAATAATAGTATTAAAAACATGAACCAGGAGGATTTTGATTCGGCCAGGGGGTAGCAATTATTTAAAGAAACTTTGGACTTTTAATTTTTCTTGAGACTTAAAGCATAAACCATAGAAAAATAAGGAAGAAAAAGAAAATAAAGCAAGGAAGATGAAAGCAATAAAAGAAACAGAATTATACAAAGGCAGGGAATGCATTGCCTTGATTTTGCTCTGCCATAAATCTTGTATTAAAGTGTGCAGTAGCTTGTTTTAATTTCTTCAATTTGGGGGAGCCTTCACATGCAGGTAAGTTCTTCTAAATTCAATTTATTAAATCAATAATCACTTCCACTTTTCAAAACTATCATCATAACATTTTTATTACTCAACTTCTTCTTGATTTCTTTCATACACTAAGTATAAGTTTTAATTTAAATCAATAACATAATCATCAAACACTAATCTAATTTACTCAAAACCTTTTGTTATTTTCATAAAAATAGAAAACCCTATTTTCTAAACATTAAACCCTAATTTATAAAACCTAAATCCCAAAACCATGACCTAAACCCTAATTTCTAAACTAAAAACCCTAGCCTTATTTTTCAAAACCCTAATCATATGGGACCGCCGTATGAGCTCGTTGAAGGGGTCAATATTCATTTATGTATTATGAGTCTGTGCATTTAACTTTCTTTTTTCCAAAGCCCTAATTTAGTAATTAAAATTCTAAAATCCTATTTTAAGATGTAAACCCTAAACTTATACATTTATTGCTTTATTTAATTTTAGATTTGATTATGTAGTTTATTATATGTTTTGATGATTGATTTATTTAATTTCAACATTTGATTGGTTTAATTTATCATGGATTAATATTTTCTTTATTATTATGATTATTATTTGTTTATTTTAGTATTAAAATTGTAAGAGATATGTTTCCATTATTGGGTACCTCATTAATTAATTTTCATGTAATTTAAATTATTTTTATATTTTGGGATTAATATAACGGACACATTTCCACCTTTTGTTGGGTTTCCTATTTAGTTTTAGACATGGACGATGTAAGGGCACGTTTCCATCGTCGGATGAGTGTCCATTTATTTATTTTGTTTGGACATTATTCTGATTTTAATAAAGTATTTATTTATTCTTATGATAGCATGTAGTATGAATAATATCATTATATTTAAGAATTTTATAATATTAAGACATGAAAAGGAGGCCGATTTCAATGAACCGGGAGTTGTGGGGGTGCTCGGCCATTTCTCACCGTTTCCACACGTATCCAACTTTTTGAACCCAGTAGGGGGTTGGGGATTTCTTAGAAATTGAGTCATTCACCCCTTTCTTTTACCAACCCGTCCGGGTGGTGACTCTATTTTCTCCAGGCTTAGGCCCGTGTTCTCTAAGGCTTTGAGCCTAATAGTGCCAAAGTCGCAAGAACCATTCCACTGACAGTGGAGGCGAAAATCCCCACTCACACCACCATTTGGTGGAAACATGCCCCGTACATTGATCCAAACTCAAAATAAATTAAATTACATTAATCTTAATTAATGAGGTACCCATGAAGTGGAAACATACCTCTTACATTATGAAAACTAAAATAATCAACATTAAAATAATGAACTAAATGAATTAAACCATTCATAACATTCATAATAATTAAAAGTAAATCACCAAAAATAGAACATTGATAAATCACTCATCATAAGCATATTATAAAATAAATAATTACAATTTTAGGGTTCAATCTTAAATAAATTATTAAATGTATAAAACTAGGGTTTTGAAGTTGGTGTTTGGGAAATTAGGTTTTTGGTATTTGGAATTAGGGTTTTGGTATTGGGATTAAGCTTTAAACAAATTGGTTTTAAATTATGTCTACTAGATTGGGGGTTAGGAAATATGGGAATAAGGTTTTGGTAAATTAGGTTTTAAGTGAATTGGGATTTGGGTAAATTTAAATTTTAGAATTAGGGTTTTAGGTTTACTGGATATTAGGGTTTTGGTTATTTAAAAATTAGGGTTTGGAAAATAGTTTTAGGGTTTCAAAAATTGTAGAGTCTTGATTTTACCCTTAAGCTTGTTCGATCCAAATTAAGGAAGGCCTAGTCAAGTTCAGTCCATTCTTAATGGCTTAAACCTATTTTAAAGCCTTTAATTAGATTGGTTCAATTTTATTTGGCCTAAAATAAGCAGGTTCAACTTTGAATGCCCTAAAATGGTTTGATTTGAAGTTAGAGGTGTTGGGTTTTGGTTTAAATTAATATGGGACATGTCCATATCAAATAGGGAGTGTCCAATTTGATATGGACATGGTCCATATCGATTTGGTTGGCTACCAATTTGATATGGACCATTCCATATCGAATTAGAACTCATAATTCTAGTCCATTTTGAATTAATTTGATTTTAATTCGATATGGATGCGATTTTATGAATTACAAGTCCAAATTAAGTTCGGTAAATCCATATTAAACTTAGAAACTGATTTTGACCTAGCTAATTTTCTTATAAATAGGATGGGGCTAGCAACAAAGAAAGGAGGAACACATATAGAGAGGAGCAACTAAGGAAAGAGGATAAAAACACAAAGAGAAGAGGTAGCAACGGGGGGCAACTAAAATTATCAAACAGAAAAGGGATTAACACACAGAGAGAGGAGCAGCTGGAGAGCAACTAGCAACTAATAGCCAAGAAAAGAGAGATAGAAATAAAGCAACAATGAAAAACATAAGTAACAATCTAAGGGGCAGAAATCAAAATTATCTCGATTGCATTAAACCTCCAACTAGAACCCAGGTGATTCGGATGGTAGCTTCGATCAACATTTTATTGAATTTGGTGGAGCCAACAAATGAAGGTATGTTCTCTATTTAATTCATTTAAATTTAATAGTAATTGTGTGAGCAGATATTTTCATCCTCGCACCCATGTGGATTGGTTCTTGTGACTTCGACACTGTTAGGCTCACGGACTTAAAGAACACGGGCCTAAACCCAAAGAAAATGGACTTGCCACCTGGATGGGCCTAGAAAAAGAAAGGGGTGGATGATTCGATTCCTATGGAATTCCCAACTCCTATTGGGTTCAGAATGTTGGGTACGCATGCAGAAGGTGAGAATGACCCAGCACCCCCACGGTGCCCAGTTCATTAGAATCAGCCTCCGTTTCAATTCTTAATATTATAAAATTCTTAGTTAATACGATATTATCCGTAATACAAACAATCATAAAAATAAATAAATCACTTTATTAAAATCACAACAAGTTCAAACAAAATAAATAAATAGGCACCCATCCACAGATGGAAACATGCCTTTACAATCGTCCAATGTCCAAAAGAAAATAAATAAAATAGGATACCCACCAATTGGAGGAAATGTATCCTTTACATTAGTCCAAAACTTAAATAAATTATATTACATGAGATCTAACAAATGAGGTACCCATAACATGGAAACATACCTCTTACAATTTCTTGAAACTAAAAATAAATTAATGAACAAACATTCAAGCATTCATTATAAAATCAAATAAAAATAAATCATCCATCAACATGTACAGTAAGCACACATACAAACTTAAGTAAAGCAATAGATATATAAATATAGGGTTTACATCTCAATTAGGGTTTCTTGAATAAAATTAGGATTTTGAGGGTTTAGATTTAAAAACTAAGGTTTTAAGGTTTAGATTTAGAAAATAGGGTTTTGGTTTAGAAAACTAACATTATATATATATTTTTGAAAAGGATTGGGCTACTGTACGAATTAAAATAAGATTTAGCTACCGAAGAAAATTAAACAAAGGATAAATTAGGATTTAGGGTTTGGATACTAAGGTTATGGATGCTAGGGTTTTATAGTTTTTTAAGGTTTAAGTAAATTAGGGTTTAGAATTTTTATGAAAATAATACTAGGGTTTAGGTTTTTTCTGATAAAAAGATTAGGGTGTATGAAAATAGAATTATAGTTTTTGATGTTGGAACTGTGATTATATTTATAAACTTTGGGCTACTAGAATATTGCTCTTATGTGGATGGCTACTGGATGAATTTATACAAAGAATAAACATATTCAATATTTAAAACCATTAAAGCATCTTATATTGAATTAATTTAAAGTGTACCATCATTTGTTGGCTCCATCACAATTGAATGTTGATCAAACCTCTGCTTGCAACAATCTAAAATTGTGGCTGAGCAAGACCAAGATAGTATATCACTGCCCTTGTATGGTTCTGTGTCTTTGTTTCTTTTGTGTTTATTCTTTTCCTTTTCCCGATAATTATTTCTCTGTGCTTAATGCAGAAGGTTGCTAATAGTTGTTGAAGTTCCAAAAGTCCTTCCCACAGGTTTTAAATCCTACATTTATATAAGGGTCTATTAGGTTAAACACCGTGAAAGCTTCCCTTTTTAAAACTAGATCCCTGACGCATATTGAATTAAAACAACTTGAATTCATGGCAAACTGAGACCATATCGGACTCCCCCCATCTCCTAATCTGACATGGAATCGCAATTAATAAGCTCCATATAAAATTAGGGAAGGCCCAATTCGATATGGGACCTCCCCATATCAAATTAGGCTTTCCAATTCACAATGGGAGCCAAACTAAGGTCCCATATTGAATTGGGAGGGTCCTAATTCGATATTGGACTATCTCATATCAAAATGGGTCTTCCCAATTCGATATGGGAGCCAAACTAAGGTCCCATATCGAATTCGGAAGCTCCTAATTTGATATGGGACTGTCCCGAATTGAATTAGGGCATCCCAATTCGATATGGGCTATCCCATATTGAATTGGGAGTCCCAGTACCCCTAAATGCCCTAACATCGAATTAGACCTAATTGAACCTTCAAAACAAACCTCTTTAGGGTTTTAAAGGTTCAACCATCCTATGAAATTATACCATATAATCAAAAGGTTTATGATTCAGGCCTCATTAATTAGCAACGGACTAGTTAGGGCCAAAATCAAGGGTCTACAAATTGCTTTTAATCATAGTTTTAAACACCGATTAATGTTTCCCACATCCCGTAGCTATTTATTTTCAAGTACCATCATGTAATAAGTTAGGTTTAGTTTATAATGATTATGCCAAACCTTTAATCAACCATTATCTTGCATAATAACTTATTAAGAATACTTAGTAGCCAAGCTATTAGAAGTTTTAAAGTTGTTAGTTTCGGAATAAGAAGAACCACGATGACAGTTTATGCAAAAATCCTAATTTTTAAACCAAAACTTTAAACTTTAATTTTATTTTCCTAAACCCTAATTCATAAAACCCTAGTTTGTATATATATATATTATTTAACATGATATTTAAATGCAGACTTGAATATTAATGCATGTATGATTTTTTTTTTGGTAATGGATGGTTTACTTTTATTTATGTTAAATGATTGAATCTTTTATATCGGTTTATTTTAGTTTTAATATGTTAGAGGTATGTTGTCACTTTGTGGGTACCTCATTAATTGAGTTCCAATGTAATTTAACTTATTTTGATTTTGAAATTAATGTAATTGGCATGTTTACTGTTAGAAAATCGAAAAGAATCTGCAACCCTTGCCGCAGCGGAAAACAAAAAAAAAATTTCTTTCGATTTACTCACAGGATCCATGTGATCCATTCAGTTCGATAAAAGAGATTCGAAACTAACCTTTTTGCGTAGCTTCAAAATGATTAACAGATGCTGCCTTCTGAAGACGAACACCCTCTAACGAAGTCCACACAAACGTACGCCGTTCTGAGTGCTAGCTCACCAACGGCAGTGGCTGAACTTCTTTTGCAAAAACGAAACTAGGGTTTTCGGTTTTTCCTCTTCTTCCGTTTTCTTTCAAAATGAAAATGATAATCAATATCATCAAGGCCTCTAGTCCATTTAAAACCATTTTAAAAGACCTTTTTTTTTATAAAACCCTAACTGTCCATATCCTATATGGACCCACGTCTTTAATTATTATTATCTAATAATAATTATTATAATATTATTATTATTAATATCTAATAATAATAATAATACCAACAACAATAATAAAAATTTAATTATTATTATTTTAAGTACAGCCTACGTTTTATGTGTGCGACCCGATAGGCTCATATTAATTGGTAGTGTATTTCAATCTCTATTGAAATGCACAAATCATAATTGGCCTCTAGCAAGACATTATGACTACCCAATTAATCATGAGAATCATTATAAATGAAAACCTGAAATGGTACATGCATTAATCCCTTTGTCACACGATATCTAGTTTGAACATAAGTCATAGTAAATGTCATACTTATATTGTCCAAACTTATGATTACTCGATCTCCAAGTTAACTAATAAACAAATAAGATTGATCTTATATCAACTTATTTGAGCACGGCCATGCATTTCTCAGTTACACTTATCGAGGGGCCCAGAAGATATCTCTCTCATAGAGAGGGACAAATTCCATCTTGATTGTTCATTTTCCTCTACATAATTTATATCATGTTCAAGCATAACCTTTATAATTATCTAGTTACAGATAACGTTTGATCATGTCAAAACATAATATTCCTTATGTTGGAAACTATGACAATCTCAAGTCAAAGGATTAATGAAAACTATTATGAGATACACTTATGACATTTAAACCATGAAGTGATATCTATGTGGGTCTATCCAATACACTGTTCTCTAACATGTATCCATAATATTGATTTGTATCTTCATACCTATAATCATCTTATGATTATCAAATCAATATTATACTAGTTATATTTATTATTATCTCCATAACAATAATAAACCAGGGATATAATCATTATTATATATAACATGCAAACATAACAATGATAATAAAAACTTCTTTATTAATAACAAAATGAATAACATTAAGGTCCAAATCAATGGCCTAGGGCATATACACTAACATTTACCACTAAATAGTGGGTGTCCTATTTTATTTGGCTTTGGACATTAAACAATTATTGTAAAGGCATGTTTCCATGTTTGGATGGGTGCCTATTTTGATTTTTTTAATTCAAATAAAGATGATGGATGTTTATTTCTTTTAATATTTATGTAATATGGATAATATTTTAATAATTTAAGAATTTAATAATATTAAGACTTGAAAAGGAGGCTGGTTTCAATGAACTAGGCATTATAGGGGTGCTGGGTTATTCTCACCTTTTCCATATGTACCTAACTTTTCGAACCCAATAGGGGGTTAAGGATTCCTTAGGAATCGATTCATCCACCCCTTTCTTTTCCTGGCCCATCCGGGTGGCAAATCCATTCTCTCCCTATTTAAACTAGTGTTCTCTAAGGCCCTGGGCCTAATAAGACCAAAGTCACAAGAACCATTCCACATGGGAGTGGGGGCTAAAATCCCTGCTCATAGTGGTGACTCCATTAGGGATAAGAGAAGTTGATTCCATTGGTCTTTATATTATTCTATTCTTTCTTATTATAATATTATCCATTGCATCATATAGATTGTATTGTGTGCATGAGTTAGGATGCCTGTGTAACCCCTGTTGTGTCACTCAAGGTATAGAGATCGAGCATGGTATAACCACTCATAGTCTTTTACCATTTGGTATATGCTTTCTATGGGACCTAAGCCTTTCAACCAAAAGACTAAAGCTCATGTAATTGACCTAGTTTCTTCCTTAAGTTTTTACCCCAAATGCTTGTTGTTTGACTATGATTAATTCATCTTGGTTTGAACCATGGCCTATTTGATTTGATCCTTTTCTAATATGGCCTAATTATATTATAAGCTCCAAATAAATTTTCATTTAAATCCAAAAAACTAACTTTGAATTTTTAAAATTTTCAAGAAGGTCTTTGGATATAAAAACCTTTTAAAATAGGTTAAAAATTCTTTCTACCTCATGGTCCAAATACAGAGCCCAAAGTTTTGAAACAAGCCTTTTCACAACAGGCTTTGAAACTAAAAGTACTTTTCTCAAATTACATGGGTTTACAATTATTTAGGTCGATTGTGGAATACCAAAAATCAATTATGGGCCAAATTTATACTAAGAATTGTTAATCGTGGGCTTGTTTGTAGCATGAATCATTAGTTGTTTTTCCAAATAGGAAATCTATTTATGATAAACCCTTTAATTTAGTTTTAATCCACTGCATAGAATAAAAGCTATCTTTAGTTGATGCAATGGATTAAAGCCCAATTAATGGAAATTATCATGAACCGACTTCTATGTTTGAAAATACAAATATTGGTTAAAATCGTCTAAGTGAATTTTTCAAAAATAAGATATCCCATGTTGGTTTTTTGTTGACCATATACATAGGAAAAGAGACTCGCCATTCATGTGTGGATGATATAAGGTTAGAAGGAATGTCTTGATTATTGTTGATTATTTGATTACTTGTGCATACATGCATACACGCATTGCATTATATATCAGAAATAAGGTTAGAAGGAATGTCTTGATTTATATAAATTCTTGTGTGTGAAAGAAGACAAAAAAAGGATGGCTAGGGTTTGAGGAGAGAGAGAAAAGAAAAGAGAAGGAGGGGGCAAACACGATTTTGGATGAGGAGAGAGTGACACTCTCCTTGTCCCTTCATCTTCATCCTCCATTTTCATCTTCTCCATCTTCCATTGACAAGATCTTTGAGGTTCTTTGGGATAAATTGGGTTAACAAGCTCTTGAAGGTTGAGAAAGCTCCATCCAAAGGTTTGGTGACTTGAGGAAGCTCCATTCCATCTTCCAAAGGCATAATCATTGAAAGGCTTGGTGACTTGAGAAAGCTCCATTCCATACTGCAAAGGAAAATCAACCATTGAATAGGGCTTGAGTTCTTCATCGTACATCAAAGTGGAGCTAGTAGGAAGACTAGTAATCCTACTCTTGGCATCATCACAAGGGGTTTTTCTATTCTATCTGTTAATTCATTTCTTATTATTATTGTTGTATTAAGAGAATTGATATTGCAATGGACAATTTGTATTTGTTTTATATTGAGTTGAATGAATGTTTGACGATGTTGAGCTAAATACCCATGCCTAGGGTTTGTAGTATATTTGATTAAATGCTTTGATTTGATATTTCCATTGATGTACCTTGTTGTTGGTTGATTGCATTGGATTGTATGCTAGGTTGATAGATTAGCTACCTATTGATCTCTAGATATTGAATGAAGGACCAAGAGGTGAAATTCGATATCAGAATTATGCAATCGACTACCCTATGAATGAATTAGAAATATAAGTTCTAGGGTTTTGTTAATTTGGTAATGTAAAAGAATTGGTCATTGTTAATTCATGAATGTGAGAACTAATGGATTGGTAAATGACTAATTAACATTAAGGAACAAATTAATTACAAGGTTATGTTAATGGATAATTGAGAATTGAGCTTTGATTAAATGGACCTATACCCCTATGAACCTTCCCAAGAATCGATTTGATCTTGTATCACCTTCACACATCAATCCTACACTCCTTAATCTTAGGTTTAAATCATTCTCGCACCATTACAACACAACAAACTTCCGCATTTAAATACTTGTCAATCAAGCTATTACGAACCACACCTTCTTGGGGAAATGACCTTGGGGCGATCACCTTTACTACAGCTACCTCGTATACTTGCGAGTGACGCTTGTAGTAGTACTTCATTCAAGCGCAACAAGTTTTTGGCACCGCTGCCGGGGAAGGCTATTTAAGTAGTGATAGTTTGATTTTTCTTTAAAATTTAATTGTTTGATTTTTTTGTTTGAATTTTTTGTTATTTGTTTTCATTAAATTGCTGAGTACCTTTTGTAAATATGCAGTTTTCAAGGTACGTAGGGGTTTATGATGATAACCCTGACTCTAAAATGGCATGGCAATTAGCAGAATTAACGAACCAACTTAAGATGCTAAATACAAGAGGAAGAACACCTATGCCTACTCGTGAAGTATGTTCAGCATGTGGCATTGCAGGACATAGAGCAAACATGTGTTCATTTGGTTATGGACAATACCAAGAGAGGCAAGAGGAAGAATATGCCTATGAAAGTTTCCAACAAATGGGTGGAAATGACCCATATCCCAGACCTTATAATTCAAGCTGGGGAAGCCACCCAAAATTTTCTTGGGAAAACCAACAGCAAATTCCACCTCAAAATTTTTTTCAACCTTACCAAAGAAATCCTTACTCTTAAGAACAATATTCAAATCAAGATTACCTTAAGAACCCAACAATTGAAGATAGTTTGAATGCCTTCATTCAAACTAGTGCACAAAATCAAGATAAACTTAAGGAACCCACTTTGGAAGATAGTTTGAATGCCTTCATTCAAATTAGTGCACAAAATTAGAATCAATGCAAGAAATTCATAGTGGAAGATGATTTGAATGCTTGCCTTCAAATTAGTACACAAAATCAGGAAGGGAGCAATGAGAGGTTTGATTCTTTGGAAGAAGCATTGAAGAGGGTGAAAACTCAAGTTGGACAACTGGCACATCAACTCCAAGCACACCACGAAGAGGAATTTCCTAGCCAACTGGAGCAACTCAAGGTAATCACAAATTTGAGGAGTGAATGGGTGATATATAATAGTTTTTGTGTTTCCTTTGATGCAGGAATTAATCAAGAAGAAAATGGTGAGGAAATACAACCATACATGGAAGAGTTAATTCAATCAAAGGAGGAGGAGAATTTGGAAGCATCAACTTCCACAAAATTGCATGAACCTCCAAATCCTTGCATGCCACCAATCCCATTCCCAAGCAGGCTGAATGAACAGAAACAAGGTATGCAACTTTCTAAACTCTATGACATGCCCTATAGTGAAGATAGTGAAGATAAGCTTGAGGTGGCCATGACCTTAGAAGTAGAGACTAATTTTTCCAATTTAGAAATTGAGGAGAGCAATTTACTATTAAATAATGAGATTGTTGAGGGGGAGCTTCAAATGGCTAAAGAGGATGAAGAAGTGATTCAACCAAACTTGGTTGAACTTAAAAAGACCCCAATAATTTTGAAAGATGTTTTGGTTGGGGAGTACAGTATGCAACAAATTATAATCTGTCCCACTCTTGGTGGTGAGAATGAGCAAAAACCATATATAACCATGTTGCATACTGAAAAAGGTTCTTACCACGTCCCTATAGCATTAGAAAATCAAGCTAAGACAACCCTCACATGTTCTATTTGGACAATTGCTCTTCCAAGGATGCTACATAGGCTTTTCAATACATTGGGCACATTTCAAAGTTGCATGTTGTTCATCCTCTCACATATGGGCTCCAATTGCATTATGGGTGGAAGGAGCCCTACACATCGTATATGGGATCAATGGAAATCAGGTATCATCTAAACCCTCTCTGTAGTATGCATGCTCACATTGAGGACAATGTGAATCTTTATATGTGGGGTGCATTATGTGTTTTGTGTTTTTACTTTTAAGTTATTTTTGTTTAAGTTTAGTTAATGTTTTTAATTTTTTTTAATAAATTAATTTTGGAAAGTTCATTTGTTATAAATTGTTGATAGATGACCTTTGAAATTTTGAAGCATGAATTTGAGAATTGAGTAGAATTGGTACTTATTGTCAATTTTATTGGTTTTTCCCTGGCATTGCCATTAACCTAGTGAGGAATTGAGCCATCAACTTATCATTATTGTTGTGGGCAAACATCTTTGATTGATGAATTGCTAGAACTTGCTTTGACATGCATTTTAAGATTACATAAAAATTTCAATTAGGCATCAAGATGATTAAGGCAATTAGGTGAACCCACTTTGGCTTAAAAAGACCAACCCTATTTTAACCTTAGTTAGCCAATTTTGAGCTTATTTTATTTTTCCTTTTCTTTCTTTTTCACAACACCATTAGCTTGAACCTTGTTGTTTAACTCTTATCCTTTCATTAGGTCAAGGGAATTTTAAGAGCGTTTATGACCAAGTGTTGTGTTGAATTAAGTGTGGGGTTAAATTTAATAGGTTTAAGATTGCAAATCAAAATAATAAAAAAAAGAGAAAAAGAGAAAAATAAAAAATATATATATATATAATAATAATAATAAGAATAATTGTTGTTCTTATTGAAAGGGTTGGAATAAGTTGGAGATATCATCGCAACATTTAATAAGTGAGTTCCCTTGAAAAGCTCTTTAATGTCAAGGGGTAGATGAGAGGAAGGTGTTTTGGGATTGTTAGTGTATACATATGATCGGTTACTTCATTCTTGAAGTGCTCTTGAACTTAATGATTAAGCTCACATTTCCTAAATGCCATGCCTTTACCTTAGCCCCATTACAACCCAATAAAGACCTTTGATTGATGCTTGATTGTTATTTTGTGGTGGAGATTTGATTGATAAGCAAGCCTATGGTAATAATCTTTCATTGATTATTATGATTGTAAATAGCACCATGATCAAACGCTTGTAAGAGTTGGTGAGGTAGCGACAACATAGGTTATGCATGGAAAACCACTTAATTGCATGGGTGTCAATTTTGTTTGATTCGATATTGATTGTAGATTTAGGGATAGGGAAGTCTTGATGCATCTTTATAACTCTTGAACTTAACAAAATTTATCTTATTAGTGTGTTTTTATTTTAGCCTTGCTTAGGGACAAGCAAGGAATTAAGTGTGGGGTAGTTGCTTAGATCATTTTTGTACTAGTTTTTAGTGTGATTTTTATGTGTGTTTAGTTAATGTTTTGATTGATTTTTTTTAATTTTGTTTAAAGTGTTGTTTTTAGGTTAAAGTGCAAACACACCCATGGAAGATCAAAACAGTGCAGGAAAAGCATGAACCAAGCAAGACATGGCCAAGCCAAATCAAGCTTGGCCATGTCCCTCAAAGAATGAAGATAGCAGAGCTTGACACAACCATGAGACATGGCCAAGCCTCTAGCCGTGTCTCATTTAAGGAGCAAAACAAAGAAACCACAAAGAAATAGAAAAAATGAAGGAAGCAGGAAGAGACACACTCAATGACACGGCCAAGCCACTGGCTGTGTCACATGACACGGCCAGCAAGCTTGGTCGTGTCCCATTTCATGCCAAAGAACAATGGAGCAAGCAAAGAAGGAAAGAAAAGAAACAAAAATTTATAGACCCACATGACACGGCTAAGCCAGTGGCCGTGTTACTCCTTGAAGAACAAAGAAAAGAAAGAAAGAAAGAAGAAGGCAGTGGGGGACAAGGCCAACAAGCTTGGCCATGTCCCAAAGAAAAATAAGGGACACAGCCAAGCCAAATCAAGCTTGGCCGTGTCTCCCTTAATTTATATAAATTCTTGTACGTGAAAGAGAACAAAAAAGGGACGGCTAGGGTTTGAGGAGAGAGAGAAAAGAAAAGAGAAGGAGGGGGCAAAACGATTTGGGATGAGGAGAGAGTGACACTCTCCTTGTCCCTTCATTTTCATCCTCCATTTTCATCTTCTCCATCTTCCATTGACAAGATCTTTGAGGTTCTTTGGGATAAATTGGGTTAACAAGCTCTTGAAGGTTGAGAAAGCTCCATCCAAAGGTTTGGTGACTTGAGGAAGCTCCATTCCATCTTCCAAAGGCATAATCATTGAAAGGCTTGGTGACTTGAGAAAGCTCCATTCCATATTGCAAAGGGGAATCAACCATTGAAGAGGGCTTGAGTTCTTCAACATACATCAAAGTGGAGCTAGGAGGAAGACTAGTAATCCTACTCTTGGTATCTTCACAAGTGGTTTTTCTATTCTCTCTGTTAATTCATTTCTTATTGTTATTGTTGTATTAAGAGAATTGATATTGCAATGGACAATTTGTATTTGTTTTATATTGAGTTGAATGAATTTTTTAAATTGACGATGTTGAGCTTGTTAAATGCTTTGATTTGATATTTCCATTGATGTACCTTGTTGTTGGTTGATTGCATTGGATTGTATGCTAGGTTGATAGATTAGCTACCTATTGATCTCTAGATATTGAATGAAGGACCGAGAGGTGAAATTCGATATCGGAATTATGCAATCGACTACCCTATGAATGAATTAGAAATATAAGTTCTAGGGTTTTGTTAATTTGGTAATGTAAAAGAATTGGTCATTGTTAATTCATGAATGTGAGAACTAATGGATTGGTAATTGACTAATTAACATTAAAGAATAAATTAATTACAAGGTTATGTTAATGGATAATTAAGAATTGAGCTTTGATTGAATGGACCTATACCCCTAGGAACCTTCCCAAGAATCGATTTGATCTTTTATCACTTCACACATCAATCCTACACTCCTTAATTTTAGGTTTAAATCATTCTCGCACCATTCCAACACAACAAACTTCCGCATTTAAATACTTGTCAATCAAGCTATTACGAACTACACCTTCTTGGGGAAATGACCTTGGGGCGATCACCTTTGCTACAGCTACCTCGTGTACTTGCGAGTGACGCTTGCAGTAGTACTTAATTCGAGCGCAACAAGTTTTTGACATATGCTGAAGTGCTCTTCCGATCTACTATGTCACCACCCCAATCAGCATCAGAAAATGCAACAATATGCCTGGAAGACGTATGGCTAAAAACAAGTCCATGCTCAATAATGCCATTCAAATAACGAAGAATACGTTTAACTGTTGCGCTCAAATTAACTCTACCACAAAGCGTCACTCACAAGTATACGAGGTAGCTATAGCAAAGGTGATCGCCCCAAGGTCGTCTCACAAGGAAGCCAAAGTGGGTAATTGATTATCAAATTAAAAGTAACAAGTAGTAAAGAAATTTAAATTGCAAAATAATGAAGAAGATTGATTAAAGTTTAAAACAATAAAAGCAAATTGAGCTGTGTTTTGATTCACTTGATAGAATGGTCTAGGGTTTGCACTTCTCTACTACTTATATGTATGAACGGTTATTCCACTTAACTAATTTAATTTCTAAGATTAAATCTGAACAACTTAATTAATTGAGTCAAGGAAATAAGCTCTCGCATTCAAACCTCTTACAATTAATCTTGTTATAATTGAATCAATCTTTTTAATAGGTTATATTTCTAATTCACCTAAGTCCTTAATTGAATTATTCCAGCATTAGACTTCATCTCTCAATTCATCATCTAATACCGAAAACACACAATTGGTGGCCAATCAATCATATGTAACAATATTTCATTCAATAAAGGCAAAAGAAATTATTAGCTAAGAGAATAACCAATTCATACAATCATAGCAGATCCATACAAACCCTAGACTAGATCAAATTAGTTCATGATGCAAACAAACATATTCATCTCAATAATGTTCAAGGAAATCGAAATAGACATGATAATATCCAATTAATAAAAATAAAGAGAATAAGTTCAAGAACAAAACCAAGTTACAACTCCTTGAAGCTTCTGAATAATCTCTTGTTCAAATCTTTCAAGAAGGATGAAACAATGGCATGAACAATCTAATCTAGCTAGTTTTGATCCAAAGTTTAATCAAAATCAAGAAAACAAAGTTAAACCCTAGCTCTCCTCTCTTGACGGCTCAAAACAGTCTCAAAAACTCAACAACTCCCCAAACCCTAACTTTCTTTTTGCTTTTATACGAAACGTCGGCTTTAAAATTCGGTGCTCGTTTAGTTCATGAGGGACATGGCCAGGTGATGAGGGACACGGCCGTGTGAGAGCTTGTTGGAGGGACACGGCCACAAGACATGGCCGTGTCCCCTGCAGGTGTCCACCTCTGTTGCTTCTTGTCTTTCTTCTTCTTTTGGTTGAGTGACACGGCCAAGTCATGAGTGACTTGGCCGTGTTGCACCATGAATGAGGGACACGGCCACATGACTTGGCCGTGTCCCTTGCCTGTGTCTATCTCTGTGAAATTTTTGATCTTCCTTTCCTTTGGTAACAAGTGAGACACGGCCAAGTCAGGGTGACTTGGCCGTGTTGCTCTTCTTTGGAGGGACACGGCCACATGACTTGGCCGTGTCCCTTGCTTGTGTCTGCTACTGGGACTTGCTCTCCAATTTAATCTTGGTATGGGACACGGCCAGTGACTTGGCCGTGTCCTCTGCCTGTGTCAGCTACTGCCCATTTTATCTTCAATTTGTTTCCTTGCTGTTTTAACCTAACACAAAACTAGCAAACAAAACTTAAACAAGAATTAAATAAACAATATCCAACAAAACATAAACACATACTAAAAATTAAATAAAAAATGATAGAAACACATAAAGAAACTAAAACTACACAATTAAAGAAAATATTAAACAAACCGATTAAAACTAACAAAATACCTAAATAAAACAGTAATTAACATAACAAACAAGACACAAAACTATAATAAAAACTAATAAAACATTAACCGCCTGCCAATGATTAACACTTGGAGCATGCATAAACTGTGCTGCTTTATTTACAGCCAGAGTAACATCCAGTCTAGTGAACGCTAGATATTGTAATGCTCCTACAACCTGTCTATATAAAGTGGGATCCTCAAAGTTTGGATCATTAGCAGAAAAAGAAGGTGACAAAACAGACAGAGATGAAATAGAAGTGGACTCATGCATGTTAACTTGTCTTAATAAATCTCGTATGTATTTTGTCTAAGACAGTTGAAGACCATCTGACAACCAAGTCACTTCAATGCCCAAAAAATACGAAAGAGGACCCAAATCCTTTAAGGATACTGCATATCCCAACTGTTTAATCAGAGAATCAAGAAGAGCAGAAGAAGATCCCGTTAGCAACAAGTCATCAACGTAAACAAGACAATATGCCACATGATTATCATGAGAATAAACAAAAAGCAAACTATCAGCCTTGGAATCTTGAAAACCAAGCTTCTGCAAACCACTCCCTTGGTGCTTGCCGTAAACCATATAATGATTTTTTTAAGAGACAAACATGAGTTGGACGTGTAGAGTCTAAAAATCCTTACAATGTTTTTCAAGATATTGTTGCTCTTACAATGGTAAAACTCTTCCTATTACTTGTGTTGGCTCGAATGTTATTTCTCTTAATTCTCGTGATTTTCAGTTGAATAATATTTTATATGTTCCTTCGTCACAATCAAATTTATTCTTTGTCTTGCAATTCACATATTCTAATCAGGTTTCTGTCGAATTTTTCCCAACTTTTTTCCCAAATTTAAAATCCTATTTAGCTAAAAATGGTATAATTCAACGAAGTTCATGCCCACATACACCAGAACAAAATGGTTGTGCGAAACTCAAACATTATCATATTACTGAAACTGGTTGTGCTTATTTGAATCATTCTTCTGTACCACTAAAATATTGGGATCATGCTTTTGCAACTGCTGTTCATACCATTAATAGGCTACCTACTCCCACATTGCATCATAAATCCCCTTATCAAATTATTTTCCAACGTAACCCGGAATACAATTTTCTTCGTGTGTTTGGTTGTTGTTGCTATCCTTGGCTTTGTCCTTATACTTGAAATAAACTTGAACCTCGTTCTACTAAGTGTGTTTTTCTCGGATATAGTCTTCTTCATAAAGGTTATAAATGTTTGTCTCTTTCCCCAAGAAAGTGTGGATCGTAATAGCTTGATTGACAAGTATTTAAATGCGAAAGTTTGTTGTGTTGGAATGGTGCGAGAATGATTTAAACCTAAGATTAAGGAGTGTAGGATTGATGTATGAAGGTGATACAAGATCAAATCGATTCTTGGGAAGGTTCCTAGGGGTATAGGTCCATTCAATCAAAGCTCAATTCTTAATTATCCATTAGCATAACCGACTCGATTCCTATGGAATCCCCAACCCCCTAATGGGTTCGGAAAGTTGGGTATGTGTAGGGAAGGTGAGAAATGGCCCAGCACCCCCACAACGCCCGATTCATTGGAACCGACCTCCTTTGCAGGTCTTAATATTATAAAATTCTTAAGTATAACAATATTATCCATATTACATGCAACAATTGAAATAAAGCATCATTATATTAAAATCAAAGCAATGTCCAAATAAAACAAATAAATGGACACCCATCCGAAGATGGAAACATGTCCTTACATCATCCATGTCTAAACTAAATAGGACACCCATCAAAAGGTGGAAACATGTCCTTTACATTGGTCCAAAATATAAAAGCAATTTAAATTACATAAAATTTAACTAATTTGTTGCCAACAAAGTGGAAACATACCTCTTATAACATTTGAAAATTAAAATAAGTCGATAAAAGTAAATAACCATTCATCATAAATAAATCATTCATAAATGATATTAAACATCAATCAAAATATATAATAAACATTCATCCAATGTAAATAAAATAGTAAATATATTAACTTTAGGGATTCATACATTAATTAGGGTTTCTAGAGTTTTATGCTCAATAACTAGGGTTTGAGAAATATTTTAAAGTAATAACATAGTTACTGGATGCTTAAAAGATTTAATGTTTTGGATGTTTTATGAAAATAATGTTATTGTGACTTAGAAAAAGGTAGGTTTAGTTAGGGTTTTAATCAAACTTCATGAATTACGGTTTTATGGTTTGAAACCTTGATTTTGCAGATTATGATTTAGGATTTGATGTTTTACCATGATCAAAGTTAAGTATGATTTTAATATTGACTATAATAACTACTTAAGTATTTTTAGATGAAACAAATATAGAAAGTCTTTAATGGAGTTATTTGAAAGATTAAAATATCCCAGTGAATAAAATTATAAAAAACTACTGTGAAGATTTGAAAACATAATTAGAATTTATGGTTTGAATAAATTAGGGTTTCAGTTTGTATTTTGAATAAAGCTACTGTATTTTGAATAATCATAACAAAGAAAGTTAAATATAAAGACTTATAATATACAAATAAATATTGACCCAAGCCCATACGGTGTTCCAGCTAGCCGGTTGCGGGCTGGGGTCAAGGGGGCAGCGCCCCTTGCAGGGTCGGGGGCTGCGCCCTGGAAGATTTTGAAAACTGGCTTTTATGGATATAGGTTTTGGTGTTGAAAATTAACATTTTAGGGTTTAAGATTTAGAAAATAGGGTTTTGAGATTTTAAGGAACTTATGTTATTTTTTAAAAGAATAATGCTACTGTGTGATTTTGGAAAGAAGAATTAATTAGGGTTTAAGACAGGATTTTTGAAATAGAGATTAGGATAGGGTTTTAAAGTTTTGGAAGCAGAAGAGTAATTTAGGATTTTTGAAGTTTTAGAAACAGAAGGATGATTTAGGGTTTTTGAAGTTTTAGAAACAGAAGGATGATTTAGGGTTTATGAAGTTTTTTAGGCTTTTGATCAAATTGTATGATGAAACAATTAATCCAATTTGAATGATGAAATTACTGTAAAGAAATAAATAAAGAAAATAGAGATTCAAACCTCCATTCGTTGGTTCCTTCACAATTGACTTCTAGATGAACAATGACAAAGGCAATGTTGTTGCCTTTGATGGATTGATGATTGTTTGCTACCTCTTGATCTTTCAAGCTTGAGTTTGGCCGAAGAAATCCAAAAGTCCCAAGGTCAAGTCCAAAATTTTAGATCCAGTAAAACAATTTTCTTCCTCCTTTTTTTCTGTGTTTTAATGTGGTATTTATAGGGAAAAATCATAAACCTACTTCTAATTATCAAAGGAAACTAAAACTAATTAGGAAAAGAAATCAAAACCAAATAGAATTTGGTTTAAAAAAAACTGCGTTAGAAAATTGCGCTGGCAAAAAAACTGCAGGCGAAAAATTATGAGCGCTGGGCTGAGCAGCCAGCCAATTCACTGCAGGAATTTCCTGTGGCCAATTTGCCCGCAGAAAATTCCTGTGGGAAATTGGCCCATCCGATTCACTTTCGGCGATGGAATTTTTCGTCGCCGATATTTATTTATTTATTTTATTATTTTATTATTATTTTATATATGTTTTTTAACTTTATTTATATTCCAATTTTTATTTTTATTAAAAAAATATAAATAATAAATACTAAAATAAATATTATTAAATTAAAATACCACAAAAAATTATTTTGGACTATAAAAAATATTGGACCAGACTAGGTCAAAAATTAAGGGTCTACAACAAGGCCTTCATCAAACAATATGGATACAATGTTGAATTGGAAGTTACTTTAATGGGGGTGGAGTCCATTAGACAAAGGCCGAACTAGAACTTTGTGGACTATGTGAAGAGTTGGAGGAATAAGGTCACATTGCTCAAAAGGAGGCCCAATGAATCGGATCAAATTAGAATGATTGTGAGAGGGGTGTTTCCTAGCCTTTGTGAAATAATGTCTCATACACGTATCCAGGATTTCAAGGACCTTCTACAAGTTGGTTTGCAAATTGAAGAGTGGAAAAGGGAGAAGAGCTGCTTTTCGGCAAGAAAAAGCGAGAAAAGAAACTAATAGTCTGGTAACCAAAGCAGGCAAAAGGCGGTTGATGTTAATGCCACTGACTAAGGAGGAAGAAGGAAGTTTTCAAAATTGGAAAGGCTACTATTTTGGGTTCTCAATAAGCTACAAAAGAAGGGATTATTGCAATCCTTGAATCCTCGTCCTTTGCCTAACCCTATTCCACCTATCTTTGACACTAAGCCATTTTGCCAATTTCATCAAATGCAAGGACACAACACAGATGAATGTTTGAGGTTGAGGCATGAAATCTAAAATTTGATTGATAATGGAAAATTGCCCGAGCCCAACAAGCAAAACACCAAAGACAATCCATTGCCAAGAATAAATAGAGTACCACCACCGGCAACCTTCATAAAACAGTCACTTAACTTAATTGCCTAATCCAAGTCTCAAATGAATTATAGCTTGATTAGGAAATTAAATTGCCTGGTCAGAATTCAAATTTGGAGGGGCTTATATCTATTTGGAGGTTCCATCGATATGGAGCCAACCCATGTCGATTTAGACCTGTCCCGACTCAAACCAAACCTAATTTTTTATTGCTTTCAGACCAAACGTGTTTTACAATTTAATTTGGGCTTTTATGAATTGGATCCTCTAATATTTAAGCTTTAAAATTAGGTTTAGGTTCTTTAAAATTATAATGGAGAAAGGTAAGCTTCTTAAACCTAATCCGTGCCAAAATTAAGGGTATATAATTTTGCCCCCTGCTTGAATGATCTGAGACTTTAGTAGAAAAGAGTAAAAAGTAACATGACTTTGAGCTGATTTTGGATAAGGATGGGTTCTGGACTCGAGGTTGGATTGAGTCATGGACTCAAAAATGATTTTGGGTTCTGGACCCGAATTGGTTTAGTTCTTGACCCGAATTGAGTTCTGGACTAAAAAATGATTTAGGTTCCGGGCCAAAGTTGGATTGGATTCTGGACCCGGATTGAGTTCTAGACTCAAAAATGATTTGGATTCTGGACTCAAGTTGGTTTTGTTATTGGACCCGAATAGACTTGAAAATGATTTGGGTTCTAGACCCAAATTTAGTTATGGACTCAAAAAAGATTTGGGTTCTAGACTTGAGTTGGTTTGGGTTCTAGACTCGGATTGAGTTATAAAATTGAAAATAATTTAGGTTCTGGACCAGAGTTGGTTTGGGTTCTGGACTCGGTTGAGTTTTGGACTAAAAAATGACTTGAGTTCTAGACTCGAGTTGGTTTGGGTTCTAGAACCGGATTGAGTTCTTGACTAAAAAATGATTTGGGTTCTGGATCCAAATTGTCTGCAAAAATTAATTTCAATGGTCAGTGTCAGCTTTGCAAAAAATTACGTTATTTTTTATTGTACCTATATATTCTTGCTTCCTTCATGAAAAAAATATTTGTAAGTATAAAAATATTTTTAGACATGCAATAATATTTTAATAATTATTAATCATATTCAATATTTAAAAATATGTCGTATGTGAATTATTAAAATAGAGAAAGAAACTAGTAATTAAAAGCAAAGTTCAAAAAGCACATTTTGACTTATCAATTATTGAAATGGACAAAACACTTTGAATTATTTGGATCTGAGAATGAAATGTTCAAAATATAGTGCATGTGACCTTGTCCCTTACATATATATATATTACTGATATTCGCCTCATTTTTCTATATAAAGGATCGTTTCCTTTCCATTTTTCATTCAGAACAACTTCATCCACAATATTTTCTTATAATCTTAAGTTTTTGAAAGCATTATCACTTATCATAAATGGTTGTTATCCAACATTCCTCGAAGTTTGGGACATGTTCAAATAATGAATCGCTTATATACCTTTATAATAATAGGGTCGAGCAAGTTTGACTATTACCCGGGATGCATCTTCATCGTAGTTCATAGAGAAAATGCAAGTAAGCATCATTTTGTTATGGTTTGATTACTTATTCATACAAAATTGGTTAGTATAATTTAATATATAATTTGATGATAAATATTGTTATGTGAAAGTTTTCATAAAAATTTACAGTATAGAAAGTAAAATAAATGGAACACAAATTTATGTAATTGTTATTGAAAGTGAAAGAAACGAGTATGTGTACTTACCTGTTATTTGACTTACCTATATTTGGAAAGCATGATGGGTGTGTCATTCATGGTGGTGGAAACATCCACAAAGCCCGCAAGTGGTACGATCGGTCCCCACATGTGGTAAAACGAATGGTCCAAGAAAGCAGATTTGAAGACTTTGTTTTGCAATTACCATCCCAAGGATATCAAATTGACAGGAGTGTCATTCAAGCACTTATAGAGTGATGGATGAACACTATCCATACTTTTCACGTTCCTATCTGACCATAGGTCCAGTTGATTTTACTGCCCTAACAGGTGTAGGTCTTCAATTTTGGATCTAATCTAGTTCGGCCCTAATTAAAAGGAAGTTAGATCAAGCCTGAAAGTTTAAACCAGTCTTTAACAATTTTAAGAGCCGAAAATGGTCTGGATCCCAACAAGTTTAAACAAGTTCATTGGAACCGGCCTCCTTTTCAGGTCTAAATATTATTGAATTCTGAACTTATTAAAATATCATCCATACTACATACAATCATAAAAATAAGTAATCACTTTATTAAAATCACAACAAGTTTAAACAAAATAAATGGGCACCAATACTGGATGGAGACATGCCCTTATAATGTCCAATGTCAAAAACTAAACAAAATAGGGCACACACCATTTAGTGGAAACATTCCCTTTACATTAATCCCAAAATCCAAAATAAATTAAATTACATTAAACCTAACTAATGAGGTACCCACAAAGTGGAAACATACCTCTTACATATTGGAAACCAAAATAATTAACGTTAAAATGAATCAAATAAATTAAGTCATTCAATCATTCATCATGAGCAATAAAAATAAATCATTCATAAAATTAAAACATTAATGAATTATCCATTCAAGACATAAAGCAATCACACCTAAGTTTTAATCTTAAATAAAGCAATAAATATATCAATTTAGGGTTTATTCTTCAAATTAGGGTTTATGCTTCAAGGTAGGGTTTTAGAATTTTTATGATTAAATTAGGGTTTTAGGGTTTGGGAAAATAAGATTAGGGTTTTTAGGGTTTGAGAAAATAAGGTTTAGGGTTTTAGATTTACTGGATTAGGATTAGGGTTTTGGTTATTAAAAATTGATTTAAGTTTTGGAAATTGAGAAGGAGATTACGGTTTTATAAATTGAGGAACAAAAGTTTAGGGTTTTGTCATTCTTAAAAGAATCATATTAATGTTTTATATAACTTGATTGTTGTACACATGTTAAATTCATTTTAACGTTTGATTCTTGTATGGTTACTAAACATGAATATATGTGTAGTCAATGTTGTTTCAAAGAAAACAAACTACCGAACATGAATATGTATAATCAATGCTTAAAATCATGGCCAAAGCAACTTGTGCTGAAGTTAAATGGATTAAGTGTAGGGAATGTACCTTTGTTTGTTGTCTCCACTAAATTGATGTGTTCATCCAAGCTACCATTTTCTATCTGCCTAGAGTAATTGATTCATGTTTGGAGAACCCGTGATCTAAAAGATTAGCTACTGCCATTTTGCTTTGCTTTCTATTTTCATATTGTTTTCTTCATTGCTGCTTCTCTCTTTTTTTAGTTATCCCTTACTTTTTCTTTAATTGTTGTTCTCGATTGCTGTCCCCCCTTCTATGTGCTTTTAAACTCTTATTTATAGGCAAATTGAACCAAAACCCTAAACGTAAATTGTGTTTAAAATAGAGTCCAACTTAATTAAGGAAAGCTAAAAAAATCGAATAAAGGCTGGATTATGGGCATGTGGTGGATTGGCCATGCCAATTCGGGCAAAATTTGGGCCGGGCTGACTTGCCTTAGGATCTAAACCATTATTCGCTCTCAAAACTATTCTAGACTGGTTTAAACCTTTATTCTTTAAACCTTTAGGCTTGATCTGACTTTCTTTTAATTAGGGTCGGACTGGATTAGGTCCAAAATTAAGAGTCTATAGTTTGCCCCTTGCTTGAAAGATTTGAGACTTCAGTAGAAGAGAGTGGAAAGCAATATGACTTTTGTGATGATTTTGGATGAGGATGGGTTATCGACCTAAGATTGATTAGGTTCTAGAACCGAGATTGGATTGGGTTTTGGACTCGAGATGTGATTTAATTTGGGTTCTCGACCAGAGTTGGTTTGGGTTCTGGACCAAAGATGAGATTTGGGTTCTCTACTCGGGACTAGATTTTGGGTTTTCGACCCATATTGGATTAGGTTTTGGACCCGAGACATGATTTGGGCTCTCGACCTGAGATGTGATTTGGGTTCTAGACCCAAAACTGGATTTAGGTTTTCAACCCGAGGCTGTATTCGGGTTCTCGACTCGAAACTTAATTTTGGGTACTCGACCCAAGACTAGATTTTGTTTTGGACCCAAGATGTGATTTGATTTGGTTTCTGGACCCAATATGTGATTTGATTTGGATTTTGGACCTGAGACGTGATTTGGGTTCTACACTTGAAACTGGATTTGGGTTCTCAACTTGATATTGGATTTGATTTGGGTACTTGACTCAAGACTGAATTTGATTTTGGTACTAGGACCCGAGAATGAATTTGATTTGACTACTTGGACCCAAGACTGGTACTTGGACTTTAGACTAAATTTGATTTGGGCACTTGGACCTAGGACTTGGTACTTGGAATCAAGACTGAATTTAATTTGGGTAGTTAGACCCGAGACTGGGTACTTAGACCCAAAATTGAATTAGATTTGGGTACTTGACTCGAGACTGGGCACTTGGACCCGAGAATGAATTTAATTTGGGTACTTAGACACGAGACTTGGTACTTGGACATGAGACTAGATTTGATTTGGGTACTTGGACCCGAGACTAAATTTGATTTGGGTACTTAGACCTGAGGCTAGGTACTTGGACCTAAGACTGAATTTGATTTGGACACTTAGACTCAAGACTAAATTTGATTTGGTACTTGAACCCGAGATTGGATACATGGATCCGATACTAGATTTGATTTGGATACTTGGACCCAAGACTAGGTATTTTAACTTGAGACTAGATTTGATTTAGCTACTTGGACCCGAGACTGAATTTGATTTGGGTACATAGACCCCAGACTTAAGCCCTTCTAGCTTGATCATCCCTTTGTTGTTTGATAATTCTGACTTTCTTCTAGTTAATTAGTTTTAGCTCTTCTAGCTGACTGACCTTCTGTCAGTTGAGGGTTTTGGCTTTCTTCTAGCCAATTAGTTTTAGCTCTTCTAGTTAACTACCCTTCTATCAGTTGAGAGTTTTGGCTTTTTTCATTCTAGTTATTCCATTCTTCAATGGATTATGGGTCTTTACAATTTTAATTGGATCTTCATCCTTATACTTTGGGTCTTCACCCTTCAAAAATGGTTCTTCATCCTTTAGACATCAGGTCTTCACCCTTCAAAATGGATCTTCATCCTTGGACATCAGGTCGTCACCCTACAAAATGGATATTCATCCTTTGGACATCGGGACTTCACCCTTCAAAATGGATCTTCATCCTTGGACATTTGTCCTATATTGGTTTCACCTCTTCTAGCTGGACTGATTTTTTTTGTCTTTTGCATCTTCACTCTTTTAGGATTCTTACTTTCTTTCTGTTTTGTTCTTTTTGCAAAAAATCAGCTATTTTTTTAACTAGTCCTTATATCCTCTCTTTGCCCCCTGAGTGGCTCAAAAATTGAAAGGAGAAACTTTGCCCCTGTGTAGGCTCAAACTAATGATTTTTTCCTATGCATTCTTTGATTAAATTTTGTGCATTATCTAGTTCCTTGTACAAGCATGCATCTCTATTTTTATAAAGTGACTGGATCTTTCTCAAGAAATGGGCATTCCATACCCCCTGATTCCATATCTGTTTTATTTTTGCTTCATAGAGTATCTGTTGTTTACCTTGATAAAGAATAGGGACACAAGACAAAAATGCAGTGTGATATGCTTCTGTATGTATGATATGCATGGATGATACTTACAGTAGTTCCATCGACTCATAGACCAAGGTGTTCAGCTGAAGTGTTCTCATTGGTTCCTTCCATATGCTCGTCTAGATCTTGTATTGGAACAATAGAAGACTTCTTATTTATGGCTTTTATATTCAAGATGTTGAAAACATGAGGAGTGGAGGCCCCAAGCATGGTAACCAAAGACATGGGAGATATCTATTTGGTTGATAACTGCTTCATGACATGACCTTGCAAGTGATTCTTTCATTAGCCCCCTTTTGCCCATTGTTTCCTTCGAGTTTTGGTGGTGCAACATACTTCCCTTAACTTGAAGGTTTATGCATCAAGAAAACAATTTTTTAATTATTTTTTAAAATCAAATGTTGATTTTGTCATTATACCTTAGGAATTAATTTTTCAAATTAACATATTTATAAAATGACAACCCTAGTTAACGTACTAAACTTGGGAATCATTTTTATTTAACCAAGAACTGTTGCACTACACATTACTTGGCCGAAGTTCTTATTGAGTTTAAATATTGTCGATCTTATATGCATGCTTATCCGAGCTATCTCCACTAAGAGATTCTACCTATCAAGAGAGATCAACAGGTTTTTAATCGGCTTGAAACAAGGTCTATAAGGGACATGGTTTAAAAGAAGGCCATCTTTGAGTTGGAGCTGATGTGACACTGCTGACAAATCTTCACACTATACTCTTCTGTTGGAGCCATAGGCAGCTGGGAGCAATCTTGTTAGACTTCAATTTTCTTCTATCTCCTTGGAAGAAATATAGACATGATTAAGACGATCTTCATCTTTTCCTTTTGCTTTTGCACAAACTCAGGACCCTTTTTTTTTCTCTTTTTGTTTTTGCTTTTTCTCTCTTTTTTTCGTCTTTTTTTGTATTTTTTTCTCTTCTTTTTTTTGTTTGTTTTTTTCTTTTTTTTTCTTTTAGGTCCATGTAACACACATATACTCTGTATAAGTACTATACATATACCCCATATACATACAATACGCATATAAAGTATAAGGATGTCACGTTTCAGTATTGTATAAAGCCCTTACCTTAGTTCCATAACAAAGATATATTTTTAATTAAAGAACATTTACAAAACCATTAAAACTTTTGATTATATTACAAATATATAAATTATGTACATATACATTTTTATCAAAATACAGTATAATAAAATTGTACATGTATGCATCACCTTCTAGTTGGTCTCGAAATACTCTTACTCTTCTCGTGGTACAACTGTATGACTCCCAGAACAACCATCTACTCACCTGCTTGATTTACATAACCGCGCTAAGCTCGAAAGCTTAGTAGTACATATAAATATTATATACATACATTACAGAAAATCATACTCACATACTAATATCATTTATCATCATATTCTTATTATGTTTTTCATTGTCAATGCACTTTTCATATCTTCTCACTAAATTCATAATTTATATATATCTTTAACATAAGCTACAATTCGATGGCTTATCAATAATATTCATGAAGCAATACACACAATTTCCACGCCCATATACATATTACACATCACATTATCTTTTCATAATCTCCTTTTTAATATCAAGACTTAGCTCTGCTCAAGTCTTTCAACAATTCATTTCTCATAATTTAGCATTTTTTTTAAATGACATTCTTTTTTAGTAATTTGCTTATGTATTGTGATCATATCATTCTAGGATCACCATCATATTTCTCATATCATTATATCTTAATATATTGCACAATTGTTCCACAATTCCTAATTCACATTAAAGCAAACACAAGCATGGGCCCAAAGATAACTAATATGTTATTCAAATCACAGAGTTACTATTTTGGTCTATAATGACACCATGTGTCTATCCCATAGGTAATATATCAATGTAATAGTCACACTAGGTCTGAGTTTACTACCCGGTCATTTCACCCAGCCTAGCTTCAAGGACTTGTTTATGAGGCTTATGACCCAGTCATTTCACCTTAAAAACATTTTCACAGTGATGCCCAACGTTTAGCTCGTAGGTAAATCATAGGCATGCCGCCAAACACAGAACTTTGAAAATTGAATAACATACTAGGAACACAATTTATTCATATTTCTCATTTATATCGATATCGATATCAATTCATTTCATTATGTTTCCACATATATCATTTATATCAATACCAATGTCTTTACATACCATCTTTAATGTATACATAACAAATTACATTACCCATACGTTTTGGGTCATTATCATATTTCACACATAGTTCACATTACATATAATACATTTGTGACATCATACAAATCATAGCATATTACTCATGCACCAACAATGTAGTAAGTAACTTAACATATTTTTCAACCAAATGTGTTAAGTCCCAATGCCAAGTAAATATAAGCAATTATTCAAAGTTTGTGCTTACCTTATGAAACACTCCTAAATAAGCTTTAAAACTTCCTCTGACCTTCTCTTCCATGTTGCCCTTCAACACTAAGGTTGGGCAAACTACTCTCTCTCAATGCCTATACCAAATGTGATCATAAACAACTATTTAGTATCACATTCTAAGGCATTCTTAACATTCAAACCATTTAAATATGAATTACAAATGAAAAACAACAAAAAGAGTTATTCTCAAGTGACACGCCCAATAACACGGGTGTGTTAATGACCATGCCATTAACTCATTCATACAGAAGCATTGACACGTCCAATGACATGCGCGTGCCACTGCCAGTGTCATTCATTCTGCCTTATAGAAACATTGACATTCCCAATAAAACGGACGTGTTCATGGTCAAGTCAATTATCTTATCTCACAGTAGCTATGACATGCCCAGAGACATGGTCGTGTTAATGGTTGTGTCATCAATTATTAAACTCAGCACCATTGACACGCCCAATGACATGGCCGTGTCACTGGATGTGTCAGGCAAAAATTTTGCATTTCAAAATCTCATCCATATGAACACAATCATTCCAAAATTAATACTGCAACACCCTTAATCATCATCTTAGTTTATATTTAAAATTCACCCATCAATTCAACACTTATATAACTCCAACATATCGTAATAATAATCATTATATACATCATCTATGTATCAATTTACTCAATTCCCAACTCATTTATACTAAACCCTTACTCTTTTCCTTATCACCCTTATCCCTCAATCTCAACTACTCATCATCCTCACAAATAATCATATTATCATCATCTAAGCACCAATTCAACATAATTGTGTACTTCAATATTTCATTATCATCATAATATTAAATTAATCATCACTTTCTCTCACTAACCGTATCACATATAAACTCAAAATCTATAAAAATCAACTCAAGGAGAAGAGCACTTACTTGAATTCTTTGCCAAATCTTCAATAAATCCACCTTCAAATCTCTTAAAACTCTTATGAATTTGGTGTGTATATGAACAAAATCAAACTCTTCTCTCTCTCTCTCTCTCTCTCTCTCTCCACTCCCACGTTCAAAGAGGAAGATGAAGAAGAAGAAAGAAAGAAAGAAAGAGAGAGAGAAAGCTCTCTTCTAAAATTTCATCCTTATCTTATATATATATAATAATATAATTATTTCCACCACTAAATTCCCACCACTAAATTCCCACCAATAATATTCTTCCTTCATTTGACTTTCAATTCTCCTTTCTCTTGTCATTATTATCATTATTATTATTATTAATTAATTACAATTTACTTTTTCGACACCAATGCATACATCATATATATGTGGTGTATATGTTGATATATGTATATGTCTCATATATTGTATTTATTTTTTCATATATTTCAAATACATAATACACATCTATCTCTTATTAAATTTTCTTTTCCTTTTTCACTAATATACTCTCTCATAACTACTATTCCAAAGTACATCAAAAATCAGGGCATTACAATCCAACTCTAAAAAGATTGTTTTGTCTACATCATTCTATGCTTCTGATGGATGAGTGGAGTAGAGTGAGTTTGCTTCAACAAGGATAAATCATTTGTTGCCTTGATGTCATACTAATAAATTGGAGAAATTAGGTCTAGTATCAAGTGAACTTTAACTACCATTATGGTCTTAAGAACTTCAACTATCCTTATGGTCTTGACTATACATTTCTTTCTTTGATCTTATTGCCTCTTCACCTTAGTGATCATTAGATTTGTCATAAGAGTTACAACAGCACAAGTAGGTTTTTGGGTTTACTAGCCAATGAAGGGTAAGCTAAAATTTATGAAGGTTCAAAGGGATAACTAGGGATTGATATTTAGTTGGGTGGATACTAGTTATTGGCTTACCAAATAATGCCTGGGTCATCTCTCCCTTAAATAAGTAGAGTTCAATTTTGCCTCAAAAGTTTGTCAAAGCATGTTCTAAGATTGACTAGGACCTAGACAAAGGTACTTATGCAAGAGCCCTCTCTAAGTAAGCATACACAACTGAATGCTATAGAATAATTTTGTAATATCCTCATTTATGCTCTAGAAGTTTTGATTATGTTGTTGTTATTGTTGTTGTTGTTATATTGGATTGAATATATGTGTTAATTGCAAGAGAAAAGAAATTGGGTAAGAAAATAGGGTTTAGAGAGAATGGTATATGTTGTGTATATGATGATATATATAACATATGAATTGGTCAAATGAAGAGTCAAGGGGGGTAGAGATATTTATTTTGTTGAATGTGAAATTACATAAAAGGACTTATAAGTTAAAAGAGAGCTAGAACAAATGGTTAAGGGCATTGAGGTAATTTACCTTTAGAAATCTCTTGGTGGAGATTTAAAGAAGAAAAGATGTTGACTTGTGTTGATTTTCTTCTTTTTTTTTGTGGGTGCCGGCCATTCAAGAAAGAAAAGAGCAAGAGAAGTGTTTTTGATGCTAGAAGCAATTTGAAGAAGGAATCAAGGGTTTTGGTTAGAGATTTGTGGAATTTCTTCATTTCAAGTAAGTATTCTCTTGTTTTCTTTACTTATTTTGAAGTTGTGTTTGAAGTGAATTAGGGTTGGTTGATTTTGTGATTTGGTGTGTTTAAGAGGTGGTTGAGATGTGTTTTCATGTGTTAAATTGGTTTTAAGTTAAGAGTTTAAATAGGTGTTGTTGTTGGAATGGTGGATGTTGATTTTTGGAAGATGGAGAAGGATGTTGGTTTTAGGGTTTTGAGATGGTTTGTGTTTAGATGTATTAGGAATGTTTTGTGAAATGATTTTTGTGATGAATTTGTGTTTAGAACATTGTTTCCATTCATTTGAAACATGCAATATTGTGTTTGATGAGTTTGAGTGCAATTGGAGGAGAGTTGTGCATATTAGGGTTTGTGTTCTTGGGTGACACGGCCAAAGGGAAAGAAAGACACGGCCAAGTCAAGAGATTTTGGGTGTGTTGGATTGGTTTTTGGGTGACACGGCCTTGTCCCCAAGCCGTGTTGCTTACTGTCAAGTGGTGTTGAGAGACACGGCCACAAGCTTGGCCGTGTCCCTTAAGTGGGCTGCCCGTGTTCTTCACATTTGTTGGTTAGGGATTTATTTCTTTGTTCTAATTGTATTGTTTGGATTCTTCAAAGGTATTTTGGTACCTAAACTTAAACATAAACACTTTAAACATACTTCAAACAAAGAATGCCCTAATCAAATGGATGTGGAAGATCCTAAAGCTAAGAATGACATAAATTGTTCTTTGCCCTAATTGCATTGTTGAGATTGAATAATGTTATGTTATGCATTGTGAATGATAATGTGTTCCATGAGTAATGTATAATGAAATGTGATGCAAAGTCATTGTGATTGGCTATGATGATGATATTGAAAGAAAGAAGGCATGTTTGCCTAAATGTTGATGAGAATTGAGAATGGACATGATAACTAAATAATAAATGGATTGTGTGGCTAATGTGTTATTCAATTTTCAGAGTGGGTTGTTGGTGGCATGCCTAATAAGTGTAACAATCTCTTGAAGTTAGGTTGGATTGAATCCTTGAAGCCTAATTGAGATGTTACCACCCTTGAAGCTAGGTTGGGTTGGTTCTTGAAGCCAAGTTGGGTTGATGCTTAGCATGCTTTGCTCCCCTTGAAGCTTGGTTGAACCTAATCCTTGAAGCCTAGTTGGGTATATGATATTGATAAATGTGATAACAAAACCAAAACATTAACTCTGAAAATTGAATGGCATATTAGTGTGTCTTGGGCCCAATGCTTGTCTTTGTTTAATGTGAGTCATGATTTGTTTAATGTTGTTCATGAATGGTTAAATGAATAACTAATGAGGCATATGAGATGTAAAGGTATGTTGTTAGCCTTGCATATATGATGTTACATGTATAATATGGATTGAGAATTTGCATTGCATTGCACTGAAGCATAACACTAGCACATTTTGTCTTACTAAGCCGTTGGCTTAGCGCGATAGTGTTTGATCGCGCAGGTAATAGGGTTGAACCCGAGAGCTCTTCGAGACCGAGTGAGAGTAGACAGTGAAGAGTTGATTTTGGGAACTTAAAGATCAGAGGAGACTTGCCAATCATGTATAACTCTTTTATATTTTGTAAAGTAATGATTTTAATGTACATATGTGTATATTTGTAAATATGAAATTAAATGTTTTCATATATGTAAATATTTGATAAATTCCGCTGCGTAACAACTAAATGTATCTATATATATCTATTTAGTTTTGTATTACAAGTTAACTACTTATCTTTCTATAATGTATACAATTGAAAGATTATGGTATGGTTTAAAATGTTTTAAATGTTAAGAAAATCCGTAGCATTTCTATGTTTAGTGCATGTATACTACATTGTGGTGTTTGTAGCGTGCATGTATTGAATGTAGGGGTGTTACAATTGTTTTGGTATCAGAGCCTAGGTTTGAGATTCTCAACCTAGGTAAAATGTAAGAAAAAGACTATTTTGATTTTAAAAAGTGGTTTTTGAATAACATATATGTTTGGGATTGGCAATCTCTGATCTTTAATAAGAAGTATTCTACTGTGTTTGCAATGTTAGGTTGTGATGGATTCTCACTCACGCCAGACAGTTGAGGGTAGTGCTGAGAGTATTGTCCCTGATGATGGAGTTAAGGTTGTTAGTGCTGGGGAGGCACCTGCTTCGGTGTCAGGGAGACCAGCTGGGGAGGAGGTTCCGCCAGCTTGGGTTAGGCATGTGGTAGAAGCTTTGAGGCAAGCACCAGTGCAACCAGTGCCACCACCCCCTCAGCCTGTGGTACCAGTGAGGCACTATGACAAACTAAGGAAGTATGGAGCGGAGGATTTCCTTGGTACTACTGATCCAGCTGTAGCAGAACAGTGGCTTGACAAAGTACAAAGGATTTTTATTCAGTTGCAAGCCACATCGGAGGAAAAGTTTGATTATGCAAGATCTTTGCTACAGAAGGATGCATACGACTGGTGGAGGACAGTGCCCCATTCTATGGATGATCCACCAACCTTGTCATATGCAGATTTTCTGAGAGAATTTGAGTTGAAGTATACTCCTAGGGAGTACAAAGACATGAAGAAGATGGAGTTCTTAAGCTTGAAGCAAGATAGCAAGACTGTAACTGAGTATGAGGTTGAGTTTATTCGATTGAGCCAGTATGCTGGGGGCATTATAGCTGATGAGATAGATAGATGTAGGAGATTTGAGGAGGGATTGAGGCCCTCTATCATGTGCTTAGTGGCTGGATCTAGATATCACGATTTCTCCCAGCTAGTGGCAGCAGCTCGAAGTGTAGAGCGAGCTCAAGTTATTGCAGCTGCTTCAGAGGAAGAGGTTAGGGTTAGGAGGCCCCAGTTTGAGGCAGGGTCTTCTTCTGTTAAGAGAGGTAAAGGAAGCTTTGTTCCTAGAGTTAGTAGAAGTCAGAGAACAGCTGGTAGGTCAGTGCAGTTCCAGAGACAGAGATTTAGACCTACAGCTTCAGTGGCGAGTGCTCCGACCCCAGTGACTCATAGATCCACCCCACCCATCTGTATTCATTGTGGTAGGCCACATGGTGGTCCTTGCTGGAAGACTGGTGTAGCAGGGGTTTGTTTCAGATGTGGATCACCAGATCACTTTGTTAGAGATTGTCCTGAGAGGCAAGAACAGATGTCAGTTGATACTGCAGCTTCTCGACCTAGTGTGAGGGGAGGTCGAGCAGGCAGAGGTAGCAGCCGGGGAGGCTGATCTGGGTTCAGTGCTAGAGGAGGTGCTACATCCAGGGAGAGTAGGCCAGAGGAGGTTGGATCTTCCCAGAGGATGTATGTTATGCAGAGGCAGCCAGATGCATCGGCAGTCATAGCTAGTACTTTTTCTTTATTTGATACTTCAGTACTTGCTTTGATTGATCCGGGTTCCACACATTCTTATATTAGTGCATCTGTTTTGCCTGTGTCTGATATGCATGCTGAGTCCCTAGGATTTGATGTGTTGGTGACAAATCCGTTAGGGCATAGTGTGGTTGTGAGTAAGGTGCACCGAGATAGTGCAGTGAGGGTGCAAGGTGAGGAGTTCCTTGGAGACTTGATTGAGATGCCATTTAAGGAATATGATGTGATTCTAGGTATGGACTGGCTATCTAGACATGGAGCTGTGGTAGACTGTAAAAGGAAAATTGTTTCTTTGAGAACTGTTGATGGTAGAGAGGTGATAGTATCTAATGAGCAGGAACAGCTAGCCTCCTTATTTGTTTCAGCTGTTGCAGCCAGGAGGTTGATTAGAAAGGGATGTGAAGCCTATCTTGCTCATGTGGTAGATGCTAGAGCAAGGGGTTCTCCTATTGATGATATACCCACAGTTGCAGAGTTCCCAGATGTGTTTCCAGAGGAGTTGCCAGGATTACCTCCTGAGAGAGAGGTGGAGTTCGGTATTGAATTGTTGCCTAGTACCACTCCTATCTCTATTACTCCTTATAGAATGGCACCAGCAGAATTGAGGGAATTGAAAGTGCAATTACAGGAGTTGTTGGATAAAGGATTTATTCGCCCCAGTGTTTCTCCTTGGGGAGCTCCTGTGCTATTTGTGAAGAAGAAAGATGGTACTATGAGGTTGTGTATCGATTATAGGCAATTGAACAAGGTGACTATTAAAAATAAATATCCTTTGCCTAGAATCGATGATCTCTTTGATCAATTGAAGGGTGCAGCTGTGTTTTCTAAAATTGATTTGAGATCTGGGTACCATCAATTGAGAGTTAAAGCTGAAGACATTTCCAAGACCTCTTTTCGGACCAGGTATGGGCATTATGAATTTCTAGTTATGCCTTTTGGTCTAACGAATGCACCTGCAGCTTTTATGGATTTGATGAATAGGGTGTTCAGGCCCTATCTGGATCAGTTTGTAGTGGTCTTCATCGATGACATTCTGGTGTATTCGCGGAATGAAGAGGAACATGATATGCATCTGCGGATTGTGTTGCAGATTTTGAGAGAGAAGCAGTTGTTTGCCAAATTGTCGAAGTGTGAGTTCTGGTTGGATCAAGTCGCTTTTCTCGGACATATTGTTTCAGCAGAAGGCATTAGAGTTGATCCGAGCAAAGTTGAAGCTATATTGAATTGGAGTCCACCCAAGTCGGTGACAGAGGTTAGAAGTTTTCTGGGTTTGGCAGGCTATTACCGGCGGTTTGTGAAAGGGTTTTCTTTGATAGCTACTCCACTCACCAGATTGCTTCGTAAGGGAGTGAGATTTGTGTGGACGGATCAGTGTCAGGCTAGCTTTGAACAGTTGAGAGATATGCTGACTCAAGCGCCTGTTCTTACTTTACCTGTAGAAGGCAAACCATATGTGATCTACAGTGATGCTTCACATAGTGGTTTGGGGTGTGTGCTGATGCAGGAAGGTAAAGTTATAGCTTATGCATCTCGACAGTTGAAACCGCATGAGCTTAACTATCCGACCCATGATTTGGAGCTAGCAGCCATTGTGTTTGCATTGAAGATTTGGCGACACTATCTGGTTGGGGAGAAATGTTTTATCTACACTGATCACAAAAGTTTGAAATATTTGGGTGTTCAAAAAGAGCTCAATCTTCGGCAGAGAAGATGGTTGGAATTGATTAAAGACTACGACTGTTTGATTGATTATCATCCAGGTAAAGCAAATGTTGTTGCTGATGCCTTGAGTCGGAAGTCTTTAGCTGGTTTAACTGTTTACTCGCTCTCGTTGCTTGTTGAGTTGAGAGCTTTGCATGCCAGTTTTGTACCTTGTGATGATGGTGCATTGTTGACACAATTGCATTTGAAACCAATTTTATTGGATCAGATCAAAGAGGCTCAGTTGACTGATATGAAGATTCAAAAGATTATTTCAGATTGCAAGAATGGGAAGACTAGAGATTTTGTTGTGAAAGGTGATGGGAGTCTCTGGTTTAAGCACCGATTGTGTGTACCCGATGATGCTGATTTGAAAAGAGTCATTTTAGAAGAAGCACATCAGTCAGTGTTTGCAATGCATGGTAATACAAAGATGTATCATGATTTGAGACAGCATTATTGGTGGATTGGTTTGAAGAGAGATATTGCAGATTTTGTGTCGAAATGTCTCACCTGTCAGAAGGTTAAAGCAGAGCATCAAGTTCCAACTGGATTGCTTCAACCATTATCAGTACCAGAATGGAAGTGGGATAGAGTGACAATGGATTTTGTGTCTGGTTTGCCATTGACACAAAAGAAGCATGATGCTATATGGGTGATTGTGGATAGATTGACTAAGACAGCTCATTTCCTTCCGGTTCGGATGGATTACTCTTTGGAGAGATTGGCTGAGCTGTATATCCATGAGATTGTGAAGTTGCATGGTGTTCCAACTTCTTTAGTGTCTGATCGAGATCCCAGGTTTACTTCAAGATTTTGGAAGAGTTTGCATAGTGCTTTGGGTTCTCGATTACACTTCAGTACTGCTTTTCATCCACAGACGGATGGACAGTCAGAGAGGGTGATACAGATTATTGAGGACATGTTAAGAAGCTGTGTCATCGATTTCTTTGGAAGTTGGGATAGATTCTTACCTCTTGTGGAGTTTGCTTACAACAACAGTCACCAATTCAGCATTGGTATGGCACCATTTGAAGCATTGTATGGCAGACGGTGTAGGACACCTCTTTGTTGGAATGAGCTTGGAGATAATAAGTTGGTTGGTCCTGATTTGATTCAAGAAACTGAAGAAAAAGTAAAGTTGATTTGAGGCAGGTTAAAAGCAGCTTCAGACCGACAGAAGTCTTATGCAGATCTGAAAAGGAGAGACATAGAGTTTGATGTTGGAGATAAGGTATTTCTGAAAGTGTCTCCTTGGAAGAAGATTTTGAGGTTCGGTCGGAAAGGGAAATTGAGTCCTCGTTTCATTGGACCGTATGAAGTTTTGGAAAGAGTTGGGCCAGTTGCGTATCGACTTGCTTTGCCACCTGGGTTGGATCGTATTCATAATGTGTTTCGTGTTTCTATGTTGAGGAGGTACAGATCGGATCCATCTCATGTGTTGCCAATTGAAGCTATCGAAGTGAGCCCAGATTTGACTTTTGAAGAGGAACCAGTTGCTATCTTGGCACATGATGTGAAAGAGCTGAGAAACAAGAGAGTGCCATTGGTGAAGGTTCTATGGAAGAATCATGCAAAAGAAGAAGCAACTTGGGAAAGTGAACAATCCATGCGAGAGCAATATCCTCAGTTGTTTCAGCTTTGATATCAGGTAATTTCGAGGACGAAATTTTCTTTTTAGAGGGGGAGAATTGTAATATCCTCATTTATGCTCTAGAAGTTTTGATTATGTTGTTGTTGTTGTTGTTGTTGTTATATTGGATTGAATATATGTGTTAATTGCAAGAGAAAAGAAATTGGGAAAGAAAATAGGGTTTAGAGAGAATGGTATATGTTGTGTATATGATGATATATATAACATATAAATTGGTCAAATGAAGAGTCAAGGGGGGTAGAGATATTTATTTTGTTGAATGTGAAATTACATAAAAGGACTTATAAGTTAAAAGAGAACTAGAACAAATGGTTAAGGGCATTGAGGTAATTTACCTTTAGAAATCTCTTGGTGGAGATTTAAAGAAGAAAAGATGTTGACTTGTGTTGATTTTCTTCTTTTTTTTGTGGGTGCCGGCCATTCAAGAAAGAAAAGAGCAAGAGAAGTGTTTTTGATGCTAGAAGCAATTTGAAGAAGGAATCAAGGGTTTTGGTTAGAGATTTGTGGAATTTTTTCATTTCAAGTAAGTATTCTCTTGTTTTCTTTACTTATTTTGAAGTTGTGTTTGAAGTGAATTAGGGTTGGTTGATTTTGTGATTTGGTGTGTTTAAGAGGTGGTTGAGATGTGTTTTCATGTGTTAAATTGGTTTTAAGTTAAGAGTTTAAATAGGTGTTGTTGTTGGAAGTGGTGGATGTTGATTTTTGGAAGATGGAGAAGGATGTTGGTTTTAGGGTTTTGAGATGGTTTGTGTTTAGATGTATTAGGAATGTTTTGTGAAATGATTTTTGTGATGAATTTGTGTTTAGAACATTGTTTCCATTCATTTGAAACATGCAATATTGTGTTTGATGAGTTTGAGTGCAATTGGAGGAGAGTTGTGCATATTAGGGTTTGTGTTCTTGGGTGACACGGCCAAAGGGAAAGAAAGACACGGCCAAGTCAAGAGATTTTGGGCTTGTTGGATTGGTTTTTGGGTGACACGGCCGTGTCCCCAAGCCGTGTTGCTTACTGTCAAGTGGTGTTGAGAGACACGGCCACAAGCTTGGCCGTGTCCCTCAAGTGGGCTGCCCGTGTTCTTCACATTTGTTGGTTAGAGATTTATTTCTTTGTTCTAATTGTATTGTTTGGATTCTTCAAAGGTATTTTGGTACCTAAACTTAAACATAAACACTTTAAACATACTTCAAACAAAGAATGCCCTAATCAAATGGATGTGGAAGATCCTAAAGCTAAGAATGACATAAATTGTTCTTTGCCCTAATTGCATTGTTAAGATTGAATAATGTTATGTTATGCATTGTGAATGATAATGTGTTCCATGAGTAATGTATAATGAAATGTGATGCAAAGTCATTGTGATTGGCTATGATGATGATATTGAAAGAAAGAAGGCATGTTTGCCTAAATGTTGATGAGAATTGAGAATGGACATGATAACTAAATAATAAATGGATTGTGTGGCTAATGTGTTATTCAATTTTCAGAGTGGGTTGTTGGTGGCATGCCTAATAAGTGTAACAATCTCTTGAAGTTAGGTTGGATTGAATCCTTGAAGCCTAATTGAGATGTTACCACCCTTGAAGCTAGGTTGGGTTGGTTCTTGAAGCCCAGTTGGGTTGATGCTTAGCATGCTTTGCTCCCCTTGAAGCTTGGTTGAACCTAATCCTTGAAGCCTAGTTGGGTATATGATATTGATAAATGTGATAACAAAACCAAAACATTAACTCTGAAAATTGAATGGCATATTAGTGTGTCTTGGGCCCAATGCTTGTCTTTGTTTAATGTGAGTCATGATTTGTTTAATGTTGTTCATGAATGGTTAAATGAATAACTAATGAGGCATATGAGATGTAAAGGTATGTTGTTAGCCTTGCATATATGATGTTACATGTATAATATGGATTGAGAATTTGCATTGCATTGCACTGAAGCATAACACTAGCACATTTTGTCTTACTAAGCCGTTGGCTTAGCGCGATAGTGTTTGATCGCGCAGGTAATAGGGTTGAACCCGAGAGCTCTTCGAGACCGAGTGAGAGTAGACAGTGAAGAGTTGATTTTGGGAACTTAAAGATCAGAGGAGACTTGCCAATCATGTATAACTCTTTTATATTTTGTAAAGTAATGATTTTAACGTACATATGTGTATATTTATAAATATGAAATTAAATGTTTTCATATATGTAAATATTTGATAAATTCCGCTGCGTAACAACTAAATGTATCTATATATATATCTATTTAGTTTTGTATTACAAGTTAACTACTTATCTTTCTATAATGTATACAATTGAAAGATTATGGTATGGTTTAAAATGTTTAAAATGTTAAGAAAATCCGTAGCATTTCTATGTTTAGTGCATGTATACTACATTGTGGTGTTTGTAGTGTGCATGTATTGAATGTAGGGGTGTTACAAATTTCCTCACCTAGTAAAGTCATTCAAATCATGATGCATAGTACGCTAATTTATAAATATCAAGCTAGATTCGTCATTGGTTGGTTACCAAAATGAACAAAGACTAACAAAAATTTAATGAAAATAATGTATTCAAACAATTTAATTTAAAAAATATATTTGTTCCAAAACATACCAAAGATAGAAAATAAAACAAATAACCAAATAAGCTAATAGAAGTTTGTTGAGTTGTTGTCAAAAAATGCTTCATTTATTTAGACATATCAAGGGCAAGGAATTTTCCATCATCAAGGATCATTGCTTCATCATCCATAGTTAGTCCAAACTTTCTTAGTAGCACATTCTCTTTAGCAGTTTCTCCATCCATATCATGACAAGGTTACAAGATAAAACTCTCCTCCAATTCTCCCTCCATCAAGAAGGTTGCAAGTGGTGACGCCCTTCTAAATTTAGGTAGAGGATTATTTTTAGTGTTGGGCTTATCAAGCTCAGGTAGCTTTCCACTATTAATTAAATCTTGGATCTTGTGCCTTAATCAAACACTTTTATCTGTCTCATGCCCTTGCACTTGATGGAATTAACAGAAGACCTTTGCATCAAAATTTGATGGCAGATGCTTATGTAGAGCCGAGGTGCCAATGGCTGTAGTAAATCCATCTTCTTTAGATTTTCTAACATCTTTGACAAAACCCTTAAGTCTGAAAATTTATGCTTCTTTGTTGGTTTAGTTGTTACATTTTTCTCAACACCTCTTCTTTCCATTTGACATTGCTCATAGGGCTGGTAGCCGCCCTTATTGCTCCACTTAGACAACACATGGCCCGACTAGTCTTGCAGAATAGGGATTAAACCCTTATTTTTTATTTGATCTCTATCAGTGGACATGTTCCTTATTAATGCTACCTTTCCCTTCTTTTTATGTCAATGTGAGATGCCTTAATAGCATGGGTCTTCATAATTTTAGCCAATTATTCTCATAACTCAGCCATCCTAGCTTTGACAACCTCATCGGCTATATCCCTTAGTTGGCTTGGATCCATCCTCCCAATAAAGCACTTGAATCAAAATCACTGTGAGCGGGGATTTTTGCCCCCACTCCCGGTGGAATGGTTCTTGCGACTTCGGCACTGTTTAGGCTCGGGGCCATAGAGAACACAGACCTAAGTCCGGAGAAAATGGAGTCGCCACCCGGACGGGCCGGGAAAAAGAAAGGGGTGGATGACTCGATTCCTAAGGAATCGCCAACCCCTTAATGGGTTCGAAAAGTTGGGTACGTGTGGGGAAGGTGAGAAATAGCCCAGCACCCCCACAACGCCCGGTTCATTGGAACCGGCCTCCTTTACAGGTCTTAATATTATAAAATTCTTAAATATAACAATATTATCCATACTACACACAATAAAAAGAAAGCATCATTATATTAAAATCAAAGCAATGTCCAAACAAAACAAAACAAATAAATGGACACCCATCAAAGGATGGAAACATGTCCTTACATCACATGCCTAGATAGAACACCCACCAAAAGGTAGAAACATGCCCTTTACATAAGTTCTAAAATAGAAAAGAAAATTAAATTACATGATGTTTAACGAATGAGGTACCCACCAAGTGGAAACATACCTCTTACAACTTTTGGAAGTCTAAATTAATTGAATAAGTAAATAATCATCCATAATAAATAAACCATTCATCAAAAGTATTTAAATATCAATAAAATAAACATCCATTCATGATAAATTAAATAAATCAAGTATTAAAATTAAATAAATCAAAGCATAAAAAATAAATCAAGGTATAAATAAATATGGAATTGAATAAAACAAATAAAAGTTCAAGTACAGCTACTATTTCTATTTAGGGTTATTTATCTCATGTGTTAAAGCTTTGGAAATTCTAAAGTTTAAGCTACTGTGACTTTTTAGGTAATTAAAATAGATTAGGTTTTATGTTTTTTAAAGGTTGGCAAGACACTTTGATTAAACAAATTAAGATTTGAATGATGAAATAATAAAACTTGAGTTTTAGACACTTTTGAAATATTTTTAATTCATGATTTTAAATAATGATTTAAGCTACTGTGACTTTTTTTGAGTTTTCATGTTTTTATATTTTTTTAATGTTTTAAAAGAATTAGAGTTCATAAAAATTAGGGTTTAAGGTTTTAAATGGGTTAGGGTTTATTATTTTAGGTTTAAAAGTTGAATTTTGAAGTTTAGACTTTGAAATTGGGTTCTCGGCTAATGTATAATTTTTAGGGTTTAAAAAAAGCAATTTGATATTTTATGAGATTTTATGAATTTAAACACATGGATTGAAGTTTTTATAAGTACAAAAGATTTTTTTTAAGGTTTTTTGATTTAAGATCTAATCTTTGAAAAATTAAATTAAAGCTCTAAGATTTTGATTTAAAAAACTTAAATTTTGTGGATTTTGCTATTGTAAAACATAAATCAAAAGAATTAAAACATACCTTCTTTTGTTGATTCTCCAAAAAATAACTCTTCTTGGATGAACTAGCTCCAAAGACCAGCTTTGATTCTCCTTTTCTCTCTTTTTACGTGCTACTGCTGCTATTAATATCAATTGAATTGAGTTTTTCCTTTTCCTTCCTTGATTTGGTTTCAAATCCTAAAGTCACTATGTATTTTTTTCCTCCTTTGATTTGGTTTAATTGGTCCTTATTTATATTGGTTTTTAGGTTGTTTATTCCTAATTAATTAAGGTAAGTAATATTAATAAAAAAAAGAAATTAAAACCTAATTGGATTAGGATTCCAAAAATTGCGTCAAAAAATTTTGCGCTGGCAAAAACTGTGCTGCCGGGCCCGTGGGCGCGCCATCCGGGCCCGTGGGCGTGCCAGCCCACAGGAAATTCCTGCGGGAGAAATAACTTCGCCCGCAGGCCTGCGGGCGAGCTGACGCTGGACCGACGGGCCCGCGTGACTACTTTTTGCTGCCGATTTTTTTTCTACTCCGATTTTTATTTTTATTTGTTTATTTTTATTTTTTATTAATAAAAATCAGATACTAAGGTAAAAATTATTTAATTAAAATTATTTTGGACCAATTAAACAACAAAAATCATTTTGAACTAAATAAAGCATATTGGATCGGATTAGGTCAAAAATTAAGGGTCTACAGTTTGCCCCCTGCTTGAATGATCTGAAACCTTAGTGAAAGAGAGTGAAAAGCAATAAGACTTAATTTTTGAGGTGACGGATTAAATTTGTTTTAGGTACTTGGACCCAAGATTGGGTACTTGGACCCGAGATTGATTGAATTTGGGTACTTGGACCTGAGATTGATTTGATTTTACTAACCTTTTAGTTGGGAAGTCCGACTGCTCTGGCTATTTTATGCATTGTGATTCTTCACCCTCAGAATAGATCTTCATCCTTGGAGATTGGGTCTTTACCCTTCACCCTTGCAAATGGACCTTCATCCTTTGAGATCTGGTCTTCACCCTTGAAAATGGATCTTCATCCTTGGAGATTGGGTCTTTACCCTTCACCCTTACAAATGGATCTTCATCCTTTGAGATCGGGTCTTCACCCTTGAAAATGGATCTTCATCCTTTGAGATCGGGTCTTCACCCTTGAAAATGGATCTTCATCCTTGAAAATGAATCTTCATCTTTTGACATTGGGTCTTTACCCTTGAAAAATGGTTCTTTATTCTTTGAGATCGGGTCCTCACCCTTGAAAATGGATCTTCATCCTTTGAGATCGGGTCTTCACCCTTGAAAATGGATCTTCATCCTTTGAGATCGGGTCTTTGCCCTTGAAAATGGATCTTCATCCTTTGAGATCGGGTCTTCACCCTTGAAAAGTGGATCTTCATCCTTTGAGATCGGGTCTTCACTCTTGAAAATGGATCTTCATCCTTTGAGATCGGGTCTTCACCATTGAAAATGGATTTTCATCCTTTGAGATCGGGTCTTCACCCTTGAAAATGGATCTTCATCCTTTGAGATCGGGTCTTCACCCTTGAAAATGGATCTTCATCCTTTGAGATTGGGTCTTCACCCTTGAAAATGGATTTTCATCCTTTGAGATCGGGTCTTTACCCTTGAAAATGGATCTTCATCCTTTGAGATTGGGTCTTCACCATTGAAAATGGATTTTCATCCTTTGAGATCGGGTCTTCACCCTTGAAAATGGATCTTCATCCTTTGAGATCGGGTCTTCACCCTTGAAAATGGATTTTCATCCTTTGAGATCGGGTCTTTACCCTGGAAAATGGATCTTCATCCTTTTGAGAGTTCTAATTGTTCCATTCTTTTGTTCTTCCTTTTTGCAAAGATTTAGCTATTTTTAATTGGACCTTATATCCTCTCCTTGCCCCCCTACGCGGCAAAATATTTGTAAGTGAGTTTAAAAATATTTGGTATATAAACCCAAAAAATTGAAAAGGAGAAACTTTGCCCCCTGTGTAGGCTCAAACCAAAGATTTTTTCCATGCAAGCTTTGATTGATATTTTTGCCGTCTTGTTCTTCGCATAAGCACGCATTTCTTCTCTTTGCAAGATTACTGGAGGTTTCTCAAGCAATGGGCTTTCTATGCCCCCCTGATTTGATATCTTCTTTTGATTGTTTACTATTCATTTTGACAAGGAATAGACAACACAAGACAAGGAAGTGTGATGTGACATGCTCATGTGTAATATCCCCATGTGTGCCCTAGAAGTTTGGATATAATTGTTGTTTGTTTGAATTATGTGTATATGTTATGTTAATAAGAAAGAAATTGAAAAAAGAATGTGTATGTATTGTTTTAAAAAGGAAAAGATTGTGTAGAGAGAAATGTATATGTTGTTTATATGATAATATATATAACATATACATAAGTCAAAAGAGTGGTCAAGGGAAGAAGATATTTATTTGTGTTTTGTGAAATGACTAAAGGGGTAAGTGTTTTTAAGGAAATCAAAACAAATGGATGAGGGCATTTAAGTAATTATTTTGTTAGAATTGCTTGGTGGAGATTTAAAGAGATGCAAAATTTGACTTTGCTTCTTTTGTCTCATTCATTTTCTTTTCTTCTTCTCTTTCCTTTGTTGTTGGCCGGCTCCTCCATAGACAAGAGAAACAAGAGATCAAGAGAGGATCTTGATGTGCTAGGCTCAAATTGAAGGAAGATCTAAGTGTTCAAGTTGGTGATTTAAGAAGTTTTGTAACTTTGGTAAGTCCTCTTTTGATTTCTTTATTTATTTGAAGTTTTGCTTGAGTTTGATAGATGATTTAAGAGTGTGTTGTTTGGTTTTGAGATGTTTAAGAGTCTTTGATTGTTTTGATCATGGATTTTAAGGGTGGATTGAAGAAAAGAGTAAGTTGATTGGAAGAGATGATGTTGTGTTTGTGATTAGGATTTGTGATTTATAGTTGATTTGTGTTTTGGCTTGTTTTGGTGTTTTTGTGAGTTTAAGATGGTTTTTGGGTATGTTTTGCTAAGATGGTGTGAAGTGGATGTGGATGGATGGAAGTGTTTTGTTGAGTATTTGGTTGTTTTGGCCGGAATCTTGATTTGTGGCCGGACACGCCCATGAGCACGTCCATGGTCTTTAGGCGTGTCAATTGTGTTGGAGGCAGTAGGTGTGGCACGGCCAGGAGCACGTTCATGATGTTGGGCGTGTTGTTATGTTTGAGAAGCAGAAGGTATTACACGCCCAGGAACACGCCCGTGTTGTTGAGCGTGTAAATGCTTCTGTGTTATGGAGTTAAGACACGGTCAGGGACACGCCCGTGTAGCTGAGTGTGTCAAGTTTAGGGTTGCCCTAGTTTACTTTTAATTGGATTATCTCTTGTGTATCCCTAAGCAAGTGTATGTAATTATTTTTGGATTAGGTCTTGAAGAAAGTGATTGATCATTGATTTAAGAGGTAAAAGGATCTTGGACAAAGAAGTGTTAAGAGTTGTGTAAATTGTTATTGAGGTAAGTACAAATGTTGCATTACTACATTGTTAACTTATATGAATAATGTGCTTTGTTATGTTTATATCAATTAAGGATATAATGATATAAATTGCTATAATGTGGATTGAGTTGTGATGAAATATAAAGCCATTGTGATTGGCTATGATGATTCAATTGTGATAAATGAGGCATGTTTGCCTAGATGATGATTCAATTGAGACTGAAATGGTTAATGAATTAATAAATGAATTGTGTGACTAATGTGTTATTCCATTTTCAGAGTTTGTTGTTGGTGGCATGCCTAATGATAGTAACAATCTCTTGAAGTTAGGTTGGAATTGATCCTTGAAGCCAAGTTGGGTAGAAATTTAACATGTTTTACTCCCCTTGAAGCTTGGTTGGGTCTAGTCCTTGAAGCCTAATTGAGATGTTACAACCCCTGAAGCTAGGTTGGGTTGGTTCTTGAAGCCAAGTTGGGTTGATACTTAGCATGCTTTGTTCCCCTTGAAGCTTGGTTGAACCTAATCCTTGAAGCCTAGTTGGGTATATGATAATGATAAATGTGATAACAAAACCAAAGCATTAACTCTGAAAATTGAATGACATATTAGTGTGTTTTGGGCCCATGCTTGTCTTTGTTTAAATGTGATGTATTGATGGTAAATTATATGAATAATGAGATCCATGGAAGGACTTTGAATTGTAATATGTTTATATGAGTATGATTGGTGAAATGTAAAGGTGTGGTATTATATTTCCACTTATGATGATGTATTCATTAGTCATATGTGTGACATTGCATAGCATGAAAGCATAATGTTTTTATACTTCGTACTACTAAGCCGTTGGCTTAGCGCGATAGTGTTGATCGCACAGGTGACAGAGTAGAACCCGAGAGTTCCTCGAGACCGAGTGAGAGTAGACATTGAAGAATCTATCTTTGGGATTTAAAGATCAGAGAAGAGTTGCCAATCATGTATAACTTCTTTATATCTTGTAAAGTATTGTTTATAATGTGAATATATATATATTTGTAAATATGGATTTAAATGTGTTCACATATGTAACTATTTTATAAATTCTGTTGCGTATTAAGTAAATGTATTTATATTTATTTTGTTTTATATTACAAGTTAATTACTTATTTTCTATAATGTATAATGATAAAGATTATGTTATCTTTTGTAATGATTTGATTGTAAAAGAAAACTGTAGCATCCCTATGTTCAGTGCACGTACATTACATTGTGGTGTTTGTAGTGTGCTTGAACTGGATGTGGGGGTTTTACATCATGTATGCATGATATGCATGAATAATACTTACAGTCGTTCCATCGACTCACAGACCGAGGTGATCAGCAGAAGTGTTCTCATTGGTTCCGTTTTGATGCTTGTTCAAGTCTTGCATTAGAATGATCAAAAGCTTTGTATTTGTGGCTTTTATCTTCAAGATGTTGAAAACATGTGTGGTGGAGATCCCAATTTGCAAAGTTAGGGATTCATCTATTTCAAGCTATATTTCAGCATGTCGGTTGGTAGTTTCTTCATAACTTTGCCAATAATCATTTCCTTTGCCCAATGTGTCCTTTGGAGGTTCAACATACTTCCCTTAACTTGAAGGCTTTGTATGACAAAACATTTTTTATTTGATTTTTTGAATTTTAATTTTGAAATCAAATGTTGGCTTTGCCAAATCAATGTCAATATACCTTAGGACTTGATTTTCCAAACTAACATATCTATAACATGACAACCCTAGTTACCGTACTTAAACTCAAAAATTATTTCTATTTAAGCAAGAACTGTTGCACTTCAGATAGGCACATACACATTACTTGGCCAAAGGTCTCATTGAGTTTAAATACTGTCTATCTCATATGCATGCTTATCCAAACTATCTCCACTAATAGACTCTACCTACCAAGAGAGATCAACAGGTCTTTGATAGGCTTAAAATGGGGTCTATGAGGGAAACAGGCTTAAGTGAAGGCTATTTTGAGATTGGAGCTGGTGTGACACAATGAACAAACCTTCACACTACAAATTTCTTGTTGGAATTTTAGGCAGCTTAGAGGCAACCTTGCTAGACTCCAAATTTCTTCTATCTTCTTAGCATTAATTTGGATCTTAGTAGGACAGTTTTTGCCCTTGCAAAAAGTTTGGTTCCCAAATTCATTTCTTTTCTTCTTCTCCCTTTTCTTTATTTCTCTTACTCTTCCCTTTTCTTTCTCTTTTTGTCCTTCTTTCTTGTTGGATTACAGAACTTTCAAGAACTGGATGGTCTTCCCCCTTTTCTCCAATTTTAATTGAATCTTTGGTTGGGTTGGACCAACTCAAAAAAAAAAAAAGTCTTTATGAACCAAATAGAAGCCTTTTGCTGCTTTAGGTAAAAGATAACTCAGTTGGCTTTATGAACCGCCTTTTTAGGTTTTATCTTTTTTTTTCTTTTCTTCTTCTTCTTCTTTTTTCTTCTATTCTTTTTTCTTTCTTTTCTTTTTCTATTCTCTCTTTTTTTTCTCCTTTTTTTCTTTTTTTTTTTGGTTCTAGCTCAAACATAGTTGTCTTGTTTGTACCAACTTGGGCTTCCAATAATGGATGAGTGGAGTGACATAAATCTTCTTTAATAGGGATAAATCATTTGTTACTCTGATATTGTCTTGATATATTGGAGATATTAGGAGAACTTCAACTACCCTTATGGTCTTGAGAACTTCAACTATCCACATGATCTTGATTAATCATTGCTTTCTTTGATCTTCTTGCCTATTCATCTTTGTGATCATAAGACTTGTCAAAAGTATCACAACAGCTCAAGATAGGTTGTTGAGGTTATATGCCAATGAAAAGAAAGCTAAAATTTTATGAAGGCTCAAAGGGATAACCAGGGATTGATATTTAATAGGGTGGATACTAGTTGTTGGCTTATCAAACAATGTCTAGATCATTTCTCCCTTAAATAAGCAGAGTTCAATTTCGCCTCGAAAATTTGTCAAAGCATGTTCTAAGACTGACTAAGACCTAGACAAAGATAATTATGCAGGAGCCCTCTCTAAGTAAGCATACACAACTCAATGCTATAGAGCCATTCCCTCACCTAGTAAAGTTATTCAAGTCATGATGCATAAATATATTAATTCATGAATTATCAAGCTAGATTCCTCATTGGTTGAGCACCAAAATGAACAAAGACCAACAGAAATTTATGATGAAAGTAATTTATTCAAACAAATTTGAAAAAGTTCCAAAATATTAAAGAAAGTAAGATTGAAAAGCAACATTCAAGCTAAGGAAAGTTTGTTGAATTGGAGTCAAAGACACTCCATTTATTTAGACATCTCAAGGGCACGAATTTTTTCCATCATCAAGGATCATTGCTTCATCATCCACAGTTAGTCCAAGCTTGCTTAGTAGCATATCATCTTTAGCAGCTTCTCTATCCATATCATGACAAGGCGACAAGATAAAACTCTTCATGAAGGTTGTAAGTGATGATGCCCTTCCAATTTTAGGCTGAGGATTCTTATTAGTGTTGGGCTTATCAGGTTCAAGCAGCTTTCCACTGTCAATTAAATCTTGGATTTCATGCCTTAATCGAACTCATTTATCTGTCTCATGCCCTTGCATTTGATGGAATTGACAGAAGACCTTGGCATTAAAATTTGGCGGTAGAGGCTTATGTAGAGGCCGAGGTGCCAATGGTTGTAGCAAATCCATTTTCATTAGATTTTCTAGCATCTTTGACAAAGACTCCCTTAAGATTGAAAATTTATGCTTCTTTGTAGGCTCAACACCTCCTTTTTCTCTTTGACATTGCACACTAGGGTGATAGCCTCTCTTATTGCTCCACTTAGATAGCACATGGTTCGGCTGGTCTTGTAGAATAGGGATTGATCTCTCATTTTTCATTCGATCTCTATCAGTAGACATGCTCCTTGTTAATGCTTCCTTTTCCTTCTTTCTTATGTCAATGGGAGATGCCTAATTAGCATTGTTGATGATTTCTAGAATTTGAATCAACTGGGTCTTCATAATTCTAACCAATTGATCTTGTAGCTCGGCCATCCTAGCTTTGACAACTTCATCGATTATATCCCTTAGCTGGTTTGCATCCATCCTTCGAATGAAGCACTTGAATCAAAAATCAATGTTGTAGGTGATATCGTTGTATGCTCTTGAATTGTTGTACCTCAGGTCTATGAGCCAGAAAGGATCAATGATATGAGATGCAAATGTATGCATGTATGTATGTATGCACAAGCAATTAACAAACAAGAAAAAATTAGGACGTTCCTTCCAACCTTATAACATCCACACATGAATGGCGAGTCTCTTTTCCTAGGTATATGGTTAACAAAATACCAACATGGGGTACCTTGCTTTCAAATAATTCCCTTGGACATTTCAACCAATAGTTATATTTTCAAAAATGGAAATCAATCCATGATAATTCCCATTAATTAGGTTTTAATCCATTCAACCAACTAAAGTAGCTTTTATGCTATGTTGGATTAAAACGAAATTAAGAGGTTTATTATAAATAGATTTCTCACTTGAAAAGAGATAACTAGTGGTTCATGCCAAATACAAGCCCATGGTTAATTTGTTCTTAGTGTAAACTAGGCCCACAATTGATTTTTGGTATTTCATAATTGACCTAAATATTTTTGCAAGCTCTTTGTAAAAAATGGTTGGGTGAAAATAGTTTTGTTTCTAAGCCCATTGTAAAAGATTTTAGAAAAATGGATTTTGGGCTTAGTATTTGGGCCATGAGCCAAAGAATTTTTGATTTGTTTTTAGAAAAATTTTATGTCCAAAGACCATCTTAAAAAGTTTTGAAAATAGTTTTGGTCTTTTGGATTTTAAAGAAAGAAAAAATTTATTTTGAGCTTGCAAATGTACTTGGGTCATATTAGAAAAAGAACAAACCAAATAAGCCATGATTTAAACCAAGATAAATTAACCATAGTCAAACAACATGCATTTGGGGTAAAACCTAAGGAAAGTAACTAGGCCAATTACATGAGGTTTAGTCTTTGGGTTAAAAGGCTTAGGTTCCCATAGCAAGTATATACCAAATGGTACGAGGCTATGAGTGGTTATGCCATGCTCGATCTCCATACCATGAGTGAAAGTATGGTATCCCTTACATAACACAACACGGGTAACACGGGCGTCCTAACTCACGCACACAATGCAATCTAATATGATGCAATGGATAATATCATTATAAGAAAGAATAGAATAATATAAAGACCAACGGAATCAACTTCTCTTATCCCCAGTGGAGTCGCCACTGTGAGCGGGGATTTTCGCCCCCACTCCCGGTGGAATGGTTCTTGCGACTTCGGCACTATTTAGGCTCGGGGCCTTAGAGAACATGGACCTAAGTCCGGAGAAAATGGAGTCGCCACCCAGACGGGCCGGGAAAAAAAAAGGGGTGGATGACTCAATTCCTAAGGAATCCCCAACCCCTTAATGGGTTCGGAAAGTTGGGTACGTGTGGAGAAGGTGAGAAATGGCCCAGCACCCCCACAACGCCCGGTTCATTGGAATCGGCCTCCTTTACAGGTCTTAATAGTATAAAATTCTTAAATATAACAATATTATCCATACTACACACAATAAAAAGAAAGCATCATTATATTAAAATCAAAGCAATGTCTAAACAAAACAAAACAAATAAATGGACACCCATCCAAGGATGGAAACATGTCCTTACATCACATGCCTAGATAGGACACCCACCAAAAGGTAGAAACATGTCCTTTACATAAGTTCTAAAATAGAAAAGAAAATTAAATTACATGATGTTTAACTAATGAGGTACCCACCAAGTGGAAACATACCTCTTACAACTTTTGGAAGTCTAAATTAATTGAATAAGTAAATAATCATCCATAATAAATAAACCATTCATCAAAAGTATTTAAATATCAATAAAATAAACATCCATTCATGATAAATTAAATAAATCAAGTATTAAAATTAAATAAATCAAAGCATAAAAAATAAATCAAGGAATAAATAAATATGGAATTGAATAAAACAAATAAAAGTTCAAGTATAGCTACTATTTCTATTTAGGGTTATTTATCTCATGTGTTAAAGCTTTGGAAATTCTAAAGTTTAAGCTACTATGACTTTTTAGGTAATTAAAATAGATTAGGTTTTATGTTTTTTAAAGGTTGGCATGACACTTTTATTAAACAAATTTAGATTTGAATCATGAAATAATAAAACTTGAGTTTTAAACACTTTTGAAATATTTTTAATTCATTATTTTAAATAATGATTTAAGCTACTGTGACTTTTTTTGAGTTTTCAAGTTTTTATATTTTTTAATGTTTTAAAAGGATTAGAGTTCATAAAAATTAGGGTTTAAGGTTTTAAAAGGGTTAGGGTTTATTATTTTAGGTTTAAAAGTTGAATTTTGAAGTTTAGACTTTGAAATTGAGTTCTCGGCTAATGTATAATTTTTAGGGTTTAAAAAAAGCAATTTGATATTTTATGAGATTTTATGAATTTAAACACATGGATTGAAGTTTTTATAAGTAGAAAAGATTTTTTTTAAGGTTTTTTGAATGAAAAAGAGCCTACTTTAAAATCTTAAAAGAAACAGAATTTTATTTTGGTTTTGTTGAAAAATATGTTCAATGAGTGTTTTAAGATTTTTAAGATGAAAAAATATCAATTTTAAGTCTTTCTAGAAAAGAAAGTCACGTTTTTAATGTTCTAATCTTGGAAAAAATAAATTAAAGCTCTAAGATTTTGATTTAAAAAACTTAAATTTTGTGGATTTTGCTATTGTAAAACATAAATCAAAAGAATTAAAACATACCTTCTTTTGTTGATTCTCCAAAAAATAACTCTTCTTGGATGAACTAGCTCCAAAGACTAGCTTTGATTCTCCTTTTCTCTCTTTTGCCGTGCTACTGCTGCTATTAATATCAATTGAATTGAGTTTTTCCTTTTCCTTCCTTGATTTGGTTTCAAATCCTTAAGTCACTATGTATTTTTTTCCTCCTTTGATTTGGTTTAATTGGTCCTTATTTATATTGGTTTTTAGGTTGTTTATTCCTAATTAATTAAGGCAAGTAATATTAATAAAAAAAAAGAAATTAAAACCTAATTGGATTAGGATTCCAAAAATTGCGTCAAAAAATTTTGCGCTGGCAAATACTGTGCTGCCGGGCCCGTGGGCGTGCCAACGGGCGAAATAACTTCGCCTGCAGGAACCTGCGGGCAAAATAACTCGCCCGCAGGCCTGCGGGCAAGCTGATGCTGGCCCGACGGGCCAGCATGACTACTTTTCGCTGTCGATTTTTTTTCGACTCCGATTTTTATTTTTATTTGTTTATTTTCATTTTTTATTAATAAAAATCAGATTCTAAGGTAAAAATTATTTAATTAAAATTATTTTGGACCAATTAAACAACAAAAATCATTTTGAACTAAATAAAGCATATTGGATCGGATTGGGTAAAAAATTAAGGGTCTACAATCACTATTATAGGTGGTGTTATCATATGCTTCTGAACTGTTGTACTTCATATCTGTGAGCCAGAAAGGATCAATGCCATGTAATGCAATGCGTGTATGCATGTATGCGTGTATGCACAAGTAACAAACAAAGAAAGATAATTAGGACATTCCTTCCATCCTTATATCTTCCACACATGAATGGCGAGTATCTTTTTATAGGTGTATGGCGAACAAAATACTAACATGGGATATCTTTTTTTCAAAAAATTCACTCGAACGATTTAACCAATAGTTATATTTTGAAAGTCAGTCCATGATAATTCCCATTAATTAAGTCTTAATCCATTGAGCCAATGGAATGATAGCTTTATGCTATATTGGATCAAAACTAAATTAAAAGGTTTATCATAAATAAATTTCCTATTTGGAAAAAAAAACTAATGGTTCATGCCACAAACAAGCCTATGATTAATAAGTCTCAGCATAAATTAGGTCCACACTTGATTTTTAGTATCCCATAATTGACCTAACTAGTTATAAGTCCATTAAAGAAAAAGGTTTTAATTTGGATAAAGTGCAAAAAAAATTTTGTTCCAAATCCCACTGTAAAAAAGATTTTAGAAAATATGGATTTTGGACTTTGTATTTGGGCCATGAGGTAGAAGAATTCTTAACTCATCTTTTTTTAAAGACCATCTTAAAAAGTTCTGAAAATATTTTTGGTCTTTTAGGCCTAAAAGAATAAAATTATTTTGGGCTTATAATATAATTAGGTCATATTAGGAAAAGAGAAAACCAAATAGGCCATGGTTCAAATCAAGATATATCAATCATAGTCAAACAATAAGCATTTGGGAAAAAATCTTAGGAAAGTAACTAGGCCAATTACATGAGCTTTAGTCTTTTAGGTTGAAAGGTTTTAGGCTCCCATAGCAAGTATACACCAAAAGGTACAAGGCTATGAGTGGTTATGTCATGCTCGATCTCCTTACCTGGAGTGAAAGTATGATATCCCTTACATAACACAACACAGGTTATATGGGCATCCTAACTCACGCACACAATGCAATCTATATGATGCAGTGGATAATATCATAATAAGAAAGAATAAAATAATATAAAGACCAATGGAATCAACTTCTCTTATCCCCAGTGGAGTCGCCACTATGAGCAGAAATTTTGCCCCCATTCCCATGTGGAATGGTTCTCACAACTTCGGCACTATTAGACTTAAGGCCTTAGAGAATACGAGCCTAAACTCGGAGAAAATGGAGTTGCCACCTAGATGGGCCGAGAAAATAGAAAGGGATAGATGATTCAATTCCTAAGTAATCCCCAACCCCCTATTAGGTTCGAAAAGTTGGGTATGTATGGGAAAGGTGAGAAATGACCCAGCACCCCAATAATGCCTGGTTCATTGGAATCGGCCTCCTTTTTAGGTCTAAATATTATTGAATTCTTAACTTATTAAAATACCATCCATGCTATATACAATCATAAAAATAAGTAATCACTTTATTAAAATCACAATAAGTTCAAACAAAATAAATGGGCACCCATACTAGACAGAGACAAGCCCTTACAATGTCTAATGTCCAAAACTAAACAAAATAGGACACCCACCATTTAGTGAAAACATGCCCTTTACAATAATCCCAAAATCCAAAATAAATTAAATTACATTATACCTAACTAATGAAGTACCCACAAAGTGAAAACATGCTTCTTACATCTTGGAAATTAAAATAATTAAAGTTAAAATAAATCAAATAAATTAAATTAAGCCATTCAATCATTCATCATGAGCAATAAAAATAAATCCTCAATCATTCATCATGAGCAATAAAAATAAATCATTCATAAAATTAAAATATTAATGAATCATCCATTCAAGAATATAGCAATCACACCTAAGTTTTAATATTAAATGAAGCAATAAATATATCAATTTAGGGTTTACGCTTCAAATTAGGGTTTATGCTTCATGTTTGGATTTTAGAATTTTTATGATTAAATAAGGGTATTTAGGATTTAGGAAAACAAGATTAGGGTTTTTAAGATTTAAGAAAATAAGGTTTAGAGTTTTAGAATTACTTGATTTGGATTAGGGTTTCGGTGTTTTGGTGTTTAAAAATTGATTTAAGTTTTGGAAATTGATAAGTAGATTATGGTTTTATAAATTGAGGAACATAAGTTTATGGTTTTGTCATTCTTAAAAGAAACATATTAGGGTTATGTAAAAGTTTATCACTGTATACAAGTTAAAGTTATTTTAACGTTTGATTCTTGTATGGTTACTGAACATGAATATATGTGTAGTCAATGTTGTTTCAAAGAAAACAAATTATCGGACATGAATATGTATAATCAATGCATAAAACCATGGCCAAAGCAACTTGTGCTGAAGTTAAATGGATTAAGTGTAGGGAAAGTACCATCGTTTATTGGCTCTACCAAATTGATGTGTTGATCCAAGCTACCATTTTCTATCTACCTAGAGCAATTGATTCTTGGTTGGAGATCTTGTGATCCAAAGACCAGCTACTGCCACTTTGATTTGCTTATTATTTTTAGATAGTTTTCTTCCTTGCTTGTTGCTTCTCTCTTTTTTTGTTATCCCTTGCTTTTTGTTTAATTGCTGTTCTTGGTTGCTATCCTCCCTTCTCTATTCTCCCAAACTCTTATTTATAGGCAAATTGGACAAAAACCCTAAACCTAAACCATGTTTAAAATAGAGTCCAACTTAATTAAGGAAAGCTAAAAATTGAATAAAGGTTGGATTATGGGAGTGTGGCAGATTGGCCAAGCCAATTCGCCCCAGGGGCGGGCTTGTGGCAAATTGGCATGGATAATTTCACCACAGGCACGGGCCTATGTCGAATTGGCACACAGGCATGGGCCTGTGTCAAATTGGCATGTCCAATTTGCCATAGGCATCACCTATGGTGAATTGGCCATGCCAATTGGCCACAAGTATGGGCTTGTGGTGAATTGGCATGTCCAATTTGCCACAGGCAATCGGGCATGCTGATTCAACAAAATTTGGGCCGGGCTAACTTGTCTTGGGATCCAGACCATTTTTGGCTCTTAAAATTGTTCCAAAATGGTTTAAACCTTTAGGCTTTAAACCTTTTGGCTTGATCTAACTTTCTTTTAATTAGGGCCTGATTGGATTAGGTCCAAAATCAAGGGTCTACAAAGAGAAGTTGATTTCACTGGTCTTTATATTATTGTATTCTTTCTTATTATAATATTATCCATTGCATCATTTAGATTGCATTGTGTGGATGAGTTAAGAATCTCGTATAACCCGTGTTGTGTTATCTAAGGGATACCATACTTTTACTCAAGGCATGGAGATCAAGCATAGCATAACCACTCATAGCCTTGTACCATTTGGTATATATTTGCTATGGGAACCTAAGCCTTTCAACCCAAAGACTAAAGCTCATGTAATTGACCTAGCCACTTTCCTTAGGTTTTTACCCCAAATGCTCGTTGTTTGACTATAATGGATATATCTTGGTTTGAACCATGGGTTATTTGGTTTGTTCCTTTTCTAAGATGACCTACCAATGTTGTAAGCTCAAAATAGTTTTATTCTTTTAAGCTGAATGACAAAAAATATTTTTAAAAATCTTTTTCGAGAATGTCTTTGGACTTGAAAACCTTAAAAGATGGGTCAAAAATCTTTTTTCACCTTATGGCCCAAACTTAAGAGCCCAAGAGCTTTGAAACAAAGTTATCTTTCACTTCATCTGAACTAAAACCTTTTCTTAGAATGAGCTTATAAATATTTAGTTCAATTATGAAATATAAAAAATCAATTGTTGGCTTGGTTCATACCAAGAATCCTTAATCATGGGCTTGTTTTTGGAATGGATCATTAGTTGTTTTTACAAATGGTAAATCTATTTATGATAAACCTATTAATTTTGTTTTAATCCAATATAGCATAAAAGCTATTTTTAAGTTGATTCAATGGATTAAAGCCTAATTAATGGGAATTATCATGGACTGACTTCTAAATTTAAAAATATAACTATTGGTTAAAATAGTTCAAGGGAATTTTTGCGAAAGTAAGATATCCCATGTTGGTATTTTGTTTGTCATATAGCTAGGGAAAGAGACTCGCCATTCGTGTGTGGAGTTATAAGGTTGGAAGGAACGCACTAATTATCTTTGTTTGTTTGTTACTTATGCATACACGCATACATACATACACGCATTGTATTACATGGCATTAGTCCTTTCTAGCTCACAGACCTAGAGTACAGCAGTTCAAGGACATTTGACAACCCGACCTATGTTAATGACTCAGAGTTCAGTGAAGATACAATTAATTTCACTCTATGAACCATGAATCCCGATCAAGTTCAGAATCTAATAAATGAAGCTCTTATTTCCAAGATGGAAGAGTTAAAGGGGCTCCCAGCTGAGACCATGAGAAATCAACTAGCTGCACTATTGGAAGGAAACACTATTGAAGCATCTTCTAGTACTAAGAAGCAGAAGGATATGGGAAAGGCTAACGTCGGCAAAGTTGCCTTTGATGATGACAAATTAATTGTTGATGATGGTGGTGACTAGGCTCAATACCTCCAAGATCCTTAAGATAAGAAGAAATTACCAAAGGTTGTGGAAAAGACTAAAACTTCAAATGTAGAGAAGATGATTGCTGATTTAGAAAAGAAGGGTGAAAGAAGCTGAAGGCTGAAGAGGTCTCAGAAGTGGACAAACTATTTGAGCAAGATGAAGAAGTTTGTTACAAGTTCAAGATGCCTTCTTTTGCTAGATACAACAGTACAGGGAATCCTCACTTGCATGTTAAGCAGTACATCACTGCTATGTAGTCTGCTAGAGCTACCAAGGGTCAAACTCTAAGGTATTTCATGTTTTCACTATGTCATGTTGTGTAGAATTGTTTCAATACCTTAGAGGAAAGTACTCAAAAGAATTGGGATTTGTTGTACAAAGCCTTCATCCAGCAGTATGGATACAATACTGAGTTGGAAATGACCCTGATGGAGGTAGAGACTATAAGGAAAAAATAAAATGAAAACTTTATTGATTATGTGAAGAGATGGAGAAATAAGGCTGCACTTCTCAAAAAGAGGCTAGATCAGTCCGACCAGATTATGATGATTGTGAGAGGAGTGCTACCTAATCTCCGTGAAAGGCTGTCTCACACCCTTATAAGGGATTTCAAAGATCTTCTCCAAGCTAGATTGCAAATAGAAGAGTGGGAAAGAGAGAAGAAACATTTTTCTACAAAATGAAATTATTAGTCTGGCAATCAAAGTACACATAAGGAAGTCGATGTTAATGCAACTGGTCAAGGAAATAGAAGATAGTTTTCATAATTGGGAAAACCTCTATCTTGGGTTTTTAACAAGCTATAAAAGAAGGGGTTATTACAATCATTGGCTCCTCGACCGCTACACTATCCTCTACCATCAAACTTTAATGCCAAGGCCTTCTATCAATTTCATCAAATGCAAGGGCATGAGATAGATAAATGATCTTGTTTAAGGCACGAGATTCAAGATTTGATTGACAGTGAAAAATTGTTGAGCCTGATAAGCCCAATAACATGAGCAATCCTTTGCCTAAATTTGGAAGAGTACCTCCACCAGCAACCTTCATGGTAGAAAGAGGATTGGAAGAAGATTTTTCCTTATCCTCTTTTCAAGATTAGAGTACTCAAGATGTGAAGAAAGAAGAAGCTCAACTCAACAAACTTCCCTTAGCTTGAATGTTGCACTTATATTTTGCTTTCTTTAATATTTAATTAGAACAATTATGTTTTTTAAATTATGTTTGTTCGAATAAATTATTTTCATTAAATTTTTTATGGTCTCTGTTCATTTTGGTGCTCAACCAATGATGAATCTAGCTTGATATTCATAAATTAGTGTATCTATGCATCATGATTTGAATGACTTTACTAGGTAAGGAAATTATTCTATATCATTGAGCTGTGTATTCTTACTTAGAGAGGGCTCCTGCATAATTACCTTTGTCTAGGTCCTAGTCAATCTTAGAACATGCTTTGATGAACTTTTGAGATGAAATTGAACTCTATTTATTTAAGGGAGAGATGATTTAGGAATTGTTTGGTAAGCCAAGAACTAGTACCTCCCTATTAACATCAATCCCTAATTGTCTTTTTGAGCCTTCATAAGATTTTAGCTTGATTTTCATTGGCTTGTAAACCCAATAACTTGCCTCGAGCTATTGTTATACTTTTGACAAGTCTTATGATCACTAAGAAACAAAAGGGAAAGAAGATCAAAGAAAGGAATGCATAGTCAAGATCATAAGGATAGTTGAAGTTCTCAAGGCCATAAGGGTAGTTGAAGTTTACCTGAACTAGACCTATTATCTCAAATCTATAACATCGGGATAACAAAGGATTCATCCTTATTGAAACAAACTCATCCTACTCCATTCATCCATACTCATAAGCATAAAATGGTAGAACTCTCTTGGAGCTAGGACCCAAAAGAAAAAAGGAAAAGGAAAAAGAAGAGAGAAAAAAGAAGAAAAAAAAGAAAATTATAAGAAAAAAAAACCCAAAAAAGGTGGTTCAGAAAACCAACTGAGTTCTCTCTTACCCAAAGCAGTAGAAAACTTTTACTTAGATTACGATGATAGTTTGACTTGAATTGGTCCAACCCAACTAGAGATTCAACAAAAATCAAAAGAGATAGGAGAAAGGCCATCTAGTTCTTAAAGTCCTACACTTGCCAGCCCTACAGATGAAAAGGAAAAATGATGAAATGCCAAAAAAAAAAAGAGAGAGAGAGGAAAAGAAAAGAATATCGCAAAGTAAAAGGAAGGACATTTTTAGCTTTATATTTTCATGAAGTCAAACAATAAAAAAGATGCCCAGAAGGTGAAAATGGTTCCAACAAGGAGATTGTAGTGTGAAGATTTGTCAACAGTGTCACATCATTCCCAGCTCAAATATAGCTTTCATTTAAATATTAAAGACCTATTGATCTCTCTTGGTAGGTAGAATCTATTAGTGGAGATAGTTCGGATAAGCATGCATTTGAGATAGATAATATTTAAACTCAATGAGACCTTGGCAAAGTAATGTGTATGTGCCTATTCGAAGTGCAATAGTTCATACTTAAATGGAAATGATTCCCGAGTTTAGTACGGTAACTAGGGTTGTCATGTTATAGATATAATAATTTGGAAATTGAGTCCTGAGATACAATGACACTGATTTGACAAAGCCAAATATGAATTTAAGATTTTAAAAAAAATGTATTTTTGTCATACATAGCCTAAGGGAAGTATGTTGCATTGTCAAACCTCAAAGGAAACAATGGGCAAAAGAGGTCTAAAGAAAGAATCACTTGCAAGGTCATGTCATGTAGAAGTTATCAACCAAACAGATATCTCCCATGTCTTGGGCCTCCATTACTCATGTTTCCAACTTTCTAGAATTAAAGCCATAAATGTGAAGATTTTTGTTCTTCCAATGCAAGACCTGAACGAGCATCTGGAAGGAACTAATGAGAACACTTCAGCTGAGCAACTCAGTCTGTGAGTCAATGGAACCACTGTAAGCATTATTCATGCATATCATGCATACAAGATGTAACACCCCTTAACCCGACTATTTCCAGCCGAGCCAAGTGTGCTACAGTATATGCAACATGGTATACAGAACATGCACTAAATAAACTTTTTTTCCTTTTTATTACAAATAATAATAATTTACACATTTTTTAAATTGTTATAATTACATTTTGAAAGTCCTTAACAGTACATGCCAAGCTAAACTTTGCTTTGCTCCTCACTTCGCCTCCTGTTGCGCACTCTGGTGCTCCTTTGTAGCTTCCCATTTGTCAGCTTAGACTTCATAACCTACGAGTTTAGAAAACTAAACTCGCTAAGCATATAGCTTAGTGGGTACTTTAACCATTAAATAGAAATTAGATGCAAACCACACAATGTTACAGATATGGCACAACCAGCCCAATCATCAATATAAACATTCTCAGGTTCTTATTATATTTCTCCTATTATTTATTAAGCTTGTATGACAGTATGCTATTCATTTCTATTGATTTACTGCCACTGGATGGTACCTCATCCTATGTCTGTTAGTTGCATAACATTGCTGTTGATTACCGATCTGATGGTTATGTATTTGTATTTTATGGCATTATAATTTCTTTATCATTGTAGACCCAATACTCTCTTATTTTGAGTTCCGTTTGTTAAATAACTTATGCATGAATTAAAGGTGTGTATTCACTATCTTTGTCCTATGCTTTCCTTCGGCAGTTTGGCATGAATGGTTATTCGTGTGTTCATATGCTCCTTTGATTAAGTTCACATATATTTGTTAAGATTTGGATAAGTCATATAAGAATTTAACCAACTGAATAATGCTTATTACCCTTTTGCCGAGTTTAATATTTTGACGGTTCGAAATTTATTTTATTAAAAATTCATAGGGCACCAGTGATTAGGAATCTGTCTATTTTTATCCTAAATCAGCTCAATAGAACTAATTTGTAGTTCAAAGTTTTCATTCCGAGCCTTTGGGCTGGACTGCACTTTTTAGGCTACATCGGGTTTTACAACACTGCAAAAATCCTTCGGTGGGCTTTAAAATCTAAATAAAACACAATTGGGATGTGATTTTCAAAAAACGAAAAATGCTATCTTGTTCTTAATTGGTCAAGCTTTCAAGAGCATATTTTTGATAATTTATTTCATTCTAAACAAATATTTTATCTCAATTATACCTCATTTATTTCTTACCAAATGAATAGTGAATTCTAGCATTTAGTTTCTTATGTACCTTGTTATCTTATTTTCCCAATAACTTTTGTTCTTCTAATCCGAAAGTAAAAATTCTTATTTTCACTCGAACTAGACTCATATGAGTCCTTATGGTTAAATTTCTAGATTTAAATTTGTTACACATAATTCTTGATGACTCCTTGAACTCTTCCCTGGCCAATTGGTTACTCAAGTCTGCGCAATGTGTACTATTTCATTTATAACTTTACCTACACAACTCGGATTGAGACGATTCTTATCTTAAATTAAACTAGAAACATAAGGCTATATTAAGTAATAATTAAGCTTAAAACAAGCGACACGTGATTTTTGGCACAATTTCTAATTCAGCCCTGCAGTCTGCTAGGGTCTGCCTGCACATGGTTCGCCAATTCGTGTGTAACTTCTACATTTTAAGTCCAATCGAGATGAATCCAACTCCTATGATTCACCAACATACAAGGGTTCATTTATCTTCTATCACAACATCTAATTCCTGAGGTAAATGGACCAAAACCTGGACTCAAGGCACAAATCTTAGTCTGTCCGGTTTCACAATTCCAATGTGCATGAGTTATACTCTTTTGATCATATCTTTTTATCCACAAGTGGGATTTAGGAAATTCCAAATTCTATGGTTTTTCTAAAACATAAGGATACATTTAATCCTTCTTTAAAATCTTCTAAATGTGTCATTAAGGTCACCTAAACGTAGTCCCAATTCACAGGTTACTGACTGAGGAATCTCAATTTTTCAGTTTGTACGCCTGGTATCATTTTGATCATAACTTTCATTGCACACATGCAAATGAGTTGGTTACAAATCCTATGGTTTACTGACTTAATGGAGAACAATTAATTATTTTATGTCAAGTTCTAGTTCTATCATTTTGCTAGTCTAAATTTCGGTTGAAGTTCCAAAAAAATGCAGGACACATGGCTGGCTGCAACAAAACAACACAACGTAGCACTCCCATATTTACCTCCCTTATAACCTCAACCCCAAAATCAATCAATACCCAAAAAAAAATTCTATATCATCATCCATCTCAGCCACATAACCACCACAACTCAAGCACATGAACAATTATAGCAATTACACATCCAAATGTAAAGGCAATAGAGATCACTAATTCAAGAAGGTTAGAGTACCAAACCTTTTTCCCCTTTGCTTTCCTTAGCTCATCTTTGATCTTTTTCTTCTTTTTCCTTTAGCTTTTCTCGATTTCCTGCAAGAATTCCAGCATACACACTTTAAACATACATCCTATGGTTTGAAAACATAAGCTACCAATTCATTTCTTGCCAATTTTTCCTCAATCTAATCTCCTCTAACCTTAAAACCATTATTTCTTTCATCAAATCCTTCAAATAATTATTTCTTGAATTTTCTCCAAATCTAGCTACATGAACCCAAATTTTAATCTCTTAAATTAACCATTAATCCATGAAATTAAAACTAGAGATAGGTTTCTCTTACCTTATAATCTTGTTTGTCACCAAAATCTTCAACCAAAAGCCTTAAACTTTGGAAAAATCACCTCCTTCTTCCTTCTCTTATGGTTTGGACGAGTTCACCATGTAAGAGAGGGCTTTTATTTTCTTTCCTTAGCTTATTTTGATCAAAATGGCAGCCATAAGTGGTAAAAATATGTTGGTATAGATGTTGACTTCCAATTGGTACACCTTATAGCAAAAATGACCACTTTTAATTGGTCCACTTGCCTTCTTCTTTTATCTATTTATTTTGTAAGCCATTAGGCTTCCTTTTATTCATATTTTGACCCCCCCCCTCAACTTTCTTGTGCTGTAATTTTATAGTCTAGGGTGTGAAAAATATCAAAATACCCTCCATCAATTAATCGATTGTAACTTTTAAACCGTGCGTTTTCGGAAAAAATTGAAACCCATGTTATGACTCGATTAATCTCAAGAATATTCTTTCAGGGTCAGATATGGGCACTATTAAGAACTTCCGACACTTAATTTTTAAGTTTACATAGTTGCCCCTAACTTTTGAGAAATTTTCACTTAGGTCCTTTTGATATCCCTTCCTGACCTTGCTGTCTTTCTTTATTAATATCTTTTTACTCACAACTCCAAATTAAGTAATTCTTATGCCCACTAAAACTAGACATCCGGGGCTACATTGTGCCAAAATTTCAGATTGATCCGAGCTATATCTGATTTTTGACGGTCCTTTGAAATCAAGCCTACTATGCTGTCCTGAGGCAGCTTGCACATTGTCTACCAAATCCATCATATCTTATTCTGTACAACTCCAAATTGATTAATTTCAATTTATAAATCTAGCTAAGACACAAATAAACAATTAAGTCTTCTTTGAGACTCTCTAATTTTGTCATTAACTTGGATGAAATTCGAGATCAAGTTAAAGGTCATGTTCTAAACTCCTTTGTTCTAAGCCTAAATCATATCCTCTATGTCTGTTTCTTACCAATCTGGGATTCGGGATGTTACAATTCTGTTCCCCTTAATTTAAGCTTTGCTCTGAAGCTTACTCATTCTATATAGTTGATGTTCTTTAACTACTGTCCATTGCTTTTGCCACTCTTTCACCTTATTCACTTGATTGCTCTCTGTCATCTCTCTATATTGTTTACGCATTGCCTTATTTTGACACTTATTCATTTACTGGGATTATATATTTTAAGATTCAACATGTTTTACCTTTTGTATTCTATTTTCTTCCCATCTCTGCTCACTTGCTGTTTATTATTCTACAAGATTGTCCAATAGACTATTATGTGGTTCAACATGCTTTGACTTTTGTCACAATTTCTCATTTGAAACATCACTATTACTCTCTTGTATTTCCTTCAACTTTGATTCATGCTTGTTCTTTCTCATTCCTTCTTGTACGTTTTTTTCGCTTTCTAATGTATTCATTTCTAAGCTTCCTTCTCTTTGCATTGTGGTTATTCTTTATTTACTTCTTACTGAATTTGTATGTCCTATGTATATTCGTGCAGTGTGGTGGCATTCCTTAAATATCGACTCATCTGACTTTCCTTGTGTTGTCATATATACATCTTGTATAATAGCTCATGGGTGATTAGTCCATGATACCATTATTCTCGAAGTACTATTTATTTCATTACGTGTCTCACTCTATGTTGGTTACGGCCGATCCCAACATAAGGTGAGCACATCTTTCCTTTTTTATTACATTTCAAACTCTTTCTTTCCTTTCTTTTTTGAATATGTTTCAATTCACTTTCTGTTTATTTTCATATATACTTTTTTTTTCATCTGTATATTATCACATATTTTCTTACTTAGCTCCTCAAGGTAATAACAGTAGAATCAAAGTGGGATGAGGCAATACCATATGGAACCAGCATGGCACGGGTGGCCCTCATCACCGTTTCATTTCCATGGCACAGGTGGCCCTCACCACCATTTTCATATCACAGGAGTGGCCCTCACCACTCTATAATCAACCAATGGCCCTCACCATTGGCCCCAGCGGCCCTCACCACTGAGTTCATATCAATGCCATCATATCACAGGAGTGGCCCTCACCACTTTTTTTCATCAAACCAATGGCCCTCACCATTAGTCCCAGTGGCCCTCACCACTGAGTATATATATCGGTGCCAGATAAATATCAAACCAGTGGCCCTCACCACTGACCCCAATGGCCCTCACCATTGAGTATAAATGTTAATGCCATATAAATACACTCATCCCAACTCTGATTCAATCTGAATTACCAAGGTAAGCATATCTTTCTAATATTTTATTCTCTTTCCTTCATTCTTTCCTGCTTTCTATATGCACGGATTGCCATATGTTTCATATGTATTCACATCTGCATGGATGTCACCATATCATATCTTGAGCCATTTCTTGGCTCATTCACAATGCTCAGTGGCATATACGGGCTCATTGGCATTTTTATTCACTCATACTGTCATATTATTTATTTCCCCAGTGCTATACTTTATGAGCCTTATATTTTTCAAGTATCAGGCTTTCCACTGTTTCATCTCTTTATTCTCTTTCTGCATATGTATTATTTAGCACGTCTTTATGTATGTATGGTATGTCTTTCTGTTTGTACAGTATATGTTACTTTTTATGTGAAGACATTTAAATATTGTATGTATAGTACTCAGTATGTCTCACATAAGTATAGATATTATATGCACCGTGTTCGGTATGTCTCACATGGATATGCTTTGTACAATTTATAATATATCACATGTACATTGATTTGCGAGTCCAATCATTCATAGCTTTATTTATCATTATTGACTTATAATGTGATTATTAAAATTTACACTTCCTTTGGTGTATTTTGAATTTCTTTCGGTATGTCATATTTTACACTTTTGTGTTATTTCATCAATAATCATTTCGAGATGACCTATAGCTCTTTTTCAATAACTCCTTCCTTGTTGTCAGTTTCGAATTAGTCTACCTTTTTCGGAATGATTATTCTCTGTAACACGTATTGATTTTGCATTATTGCTTATCGAATGCCTTCGTGTTCTTCTTGTGATAATGATTTCCAAATAACTTTATGTCTCTTCATTATAAACTTTTCTTTAATGACAACTTATGTTAATTTATTTTCTTATATATTTCATACTATATCTTTCTTCTTCGGTGTATCTAACTATTATGACACATTCGTAATTTATATCGTTACTCCCTGATTTCTTTACCTATCCTGTAATATCCTCATTTATGCCCTAGAAGTTTTGCATATTGTTGTTGCTGTTATTGTTATATATTGGATTGAATATATGTGTTAAATTGTAAGAGAAAAGAAATTGAGAAGAGAAAGTATATGTATATGTATTTTGGGAAGAAATAGGGTTTAGAGACAAATTTATATGTTGTGTATATGTTAATATATATGACATATAAAGTGGTCAAAAGGCTTGGTCAATGCAAGAGAAGATATTTATTTGAGATTGGTAAATTACTTAATTGGGCACATATAAGACAAAAAGATAATTATGTGAATAAGGGCACTTTGGTAATTGCTTGGATAAAATCACATGATGGATATTTAAAGAAGGTTTGACTTGTGTTTTCTTCATCATTTCTTCTTCTTCTTCTTGTTGATGGCCGGCCCTCCATAGCCAAAGAGAAAGAAAGAGACAAGTGATGGTTTTGATGATTTCAAGCTTAAATTGAAGAAAGATTAAGTGTTCAAGTGTTGATTTAAGAAGTTTTTAACTAAGGTAAGATCTTTTCTCTAATTTCTTCAATTCTTTTGAAGTGGTATGATTAAGTTGCTTATGGTATGATTGTAAGTATTGATTTTGCTTGATAGATGAGAAGTTGGGTTGGTGTTGGTGATGGAAGAGTAAGATTGGTGTTTAGTGAAATCGTTTCTGTTTTAGGATTAGTAAAGGCAGTGACTTGTATGATTTTTAATTAATTTTAGAAAAATGTTCTTGAAGTGAATTTTTGATATGTTGTGCCTCTATGAGTCTAGAATGACTGAAAAATATGTTGATTCGATTTTGGAATGGTTATGAGTTTAGAAAGATTATTTTCATTAGACCTGTTCCAGCAGGTACCTTAACTGGGACAGCTATATTTCGTGATTTTTAATAAAATGTAAAAAAATAATATCCAATCAAATTTTGGATATGTTGTTGCTTAGTGAGTTTAGTATTTGAGAAAAATAATTTGGAACCACGTTGATTGAATTTGATTTATGGAATTCACAAAGTTCAGAACTGCTGCCAGGATGCAGGGCAATTGGGGCAGTCTGGTTAGGTGAACTATTTGACCAAGATTTTGTGTTCAGTTTGATCTGAAATTTTAAAGGGATGATTTTAAGATACAAAACTAAATTCTGTAAAAAGTTTAGAATTTTTAGTCAAGTAGATTATTTTATACAATTTTTCAAAATAAGGATAAAATGGAGTTTAAGAACCAGAATGTACTATTTATGGTTAGGGTTTTAATTCTTTGTTCTTCTTGCATTGCTTTGGTTTTCCAAAGGTAGGTTGGTCCTTAAACCTAACCCTAAACACTTTAAACACACTTGAATCAATGAATGTTATAATCAATTGTTCTTTGCCCTAATTGCATTGTTGAGATTGAACAATGTTATGTTGTGCATTGTGATTGGTAATGTGTTTCATGAGTAATGTGGAATGAAATGTTGATATTTATGAATGATGCTATGTGAGATATAATGTGATCATGGATGAGATATATATATATATACTTGAATAATGAGATGTTATATTGTGAAATGAAATGTGAAGCCATTGTTATTGGCTAAGATGATGTAATTGAAAGAAAGAAGACATGTTTGCCTAAATGTGATGAGAATTGAGAATGAAAATGAATTGTTTGTTTAATATGTTATTCAGTTTCAGAGTTCTGGATTTGGGTGGCATGCCTAAGAAATGATGAAAGGTAACAGTCTTGCCGGGTTGAGGACCTCCTCATAGGTGTTGAGTTGATGGTCCAAGAGACTGGGTCTGTTACACTATGAGATATATGATTTGTAACAGTCTTGCCGGGTTGAGGATCTCCTCATATGTGTTGAGTTGATGATCCAAGAGACTGGGTCTGTTACACTATCCATGTATAGAGATACATGTATATACATTGCCTATGGGCGTGATTGTTGTGACTATAAACCAAAGCAGTAACTCTGAACTCTGAATATCGTATTAAATACTTGTTGGGCCCATAGGTGTCAAGGTTATATGAATGTCCTAAATAATGTTATGAGTTTAATGAAATGAGATGTTGGTTATGGAGTATGATTGATTAATGTTGAAATGTGGTATGCTCATATGACTATGATTTGTGAAATGCATAATTGTGTGGTTAACTTTATATTTATGATGTTGATCTTATCAATAACATATGTGGCATTGCATTTCATTAAAGCATACCGTTAGCATGTTTTATCTTACTAAGCCGTTGGCTTAGCGCAATAGTGTTTAATCGCGCAGGTAGTAGAGTGGATAGAGTTGAACCCGAGAGTTCATCAAGACCTAGTGAGAGTAGACCTTGAAGAATCCATTTTGGGAGCTTAAAGATCAGAGCAGACTTGCCAATCATGTATAAATTTTATGTGTTGTAAAACTTGAGTTTTGATGTATATGAATTTGTAAATATGTAAATATTTTATAACTTCCGCTGTGTAATATTTAAATATGGGGGTTGTCACAAAACCTTTATTTTATGTTGTACTAGAAGTGTAAATCCTTTTTGCAGGTTGTAGTTGAGGTTACAAGGGGGATTTATTGGGAGTGTACTGAGAATGATTTTGTTTGCATTGGTTTGTGTAAAATGTTTTTAAAAATAAGAAAAAACCCGGTTTTGTCGACACTTGGGACTCAATTTTTAGGCGAAACTATGGCAAAAATTTTGTAAAAAAATCGGAACTAAAATTTGACTAAGTAAAATTGGTAGCAACATTAGGTTAGTGTGGCGCCTCTACTCAGCTTACATATGTAGGTTGGGAAGGTGTGTTACAAATGTTTTGGTATCAGAGCCTATGTTTGAGATTCTCAACCTAGGTAAAATGTAAGAAAAAGACTATTTTTACTTAAAAAGTGAGTTTTTGAACAAAAATACATGTTTGGGATTGGCAGTCTCTGATCTTTAATAAGAGGTATTTTGTTGTGTTTGCAGACTTAGGTTGTGATGTATTCTCACTCTCGTCAGTCGATTGAGGGTAGTGCCGAGAGTATTGCTCCTGCTGAGGGAGCTAGAGTTGATAGTGTTGAGGAGGCACCTGCTTCGGTGTCGGGTAGACCAGCTGGGGAGGAGGTTCCGCCAGCCTGGTTTAGGCCTATGATGGAAGCTATGAGACAAGCACCTGTGCAACCACAGCCACCGCCACCACCCCCTCAGCCTTCAGTACCAGTAAGGCACTATGATAAGCTAAGGAAATATGGAGCAGAGGATTTCTTTGGTACAGTTGATCCGGCTGTAGCAGAACAGTGGCTTGATAGAGTTCAGAGGGTATTTGTGCAGTTGCAAGCCACTTCAGAGGAGAAGTTTGACTATGCAAGATCTTTGCTACAGAAGGATGCCTACGACTGGTGGAAGACATGGGGGCGTTTGTTGGAGGTATAGTAGATCAGGGGTATGCTTCAGGTGTGGATCACCTGATCACTTTGTGAGAGACTGTCCTGAGAGACAGGAACAGATGTCAGTTGATACAGCAGCTTCTCGACCTAGTGCGAGGGTAGGCCGAGGAGGCAGAGGTGCCAGCCGAGGAGGTAGACCAGGGTTCAGTTCTAGAGGAGGTGCTACATCCAGGGAGGGTAGACCAGAGGAGGTTGGATCTTCCCAGAGGATATATGTTATGCAGAGGCAGCCAGATGCATCGGCAGTCATAGCTGGTACTTTTTCTTTATTTGATATTTCAGTACTTGCTTTGATTGATCCGGGTTCCACACATTCATATATTAGTGCATCTGTTTTGCCTGTGTTTGATGTGCATGCTGAGTCCCTAGGATTTGATGTGTTGGTGACAAATCCGTTAGGGCATAGTGTGATGGTTAGTAAAGTGCACCGGGATTGTGCAGTGAGGGTGCAGGGTGAGGAGTTCCTTGGAGATTTGATTGAGATGCCATTTAAGGAATATGATGTGATCCTAGGCATGGATTGGTTAGCTAGACATGGAGCTGTAGTTGATTGTAAAAAGAAAATTGTTTCTTTGAGAACTGTTGATGGTAGAGATGTGATAGTATCTAACGAGCAGGAACAGCTAGCCTCCTTATTTGTTTCAGCTGTTGCAGCTAGAAGATTGATTAGGAAGGGGTGTGAAGCCTATCTTGCTCATGTGGTGGATACTAGAGTGAAGGGTTCTCCTATTGATAGTATTGCCACAGTTGCAGAATTCCCTGATGTTTTTCCAGAGGAGTTGCCAGGATTGCCTCCTGAGAGAGAGGTGGAGTTCGGTATCGAATTGTTGCCTGGTACCACTCCTATCTCGATTACTCCTTACAGAATGGCACCAGCAGAATTAAGGGAGTTGAAAGTGCAATTACAGGAGTTATTGGACAAAGGATTTATTCGCCCCAGTGTTTCTCCTTGGGGAGCTCCTGTGCTATTTGTGAAAAAGAAAGATGGTACTATGAGGTTGTGTATCGATTATAGGCAATTGAACAAGGTGACGATTAAAAATAAATATCCTTTGCCTAGAATTGATGACCTTTTTGATCAATTGAAGGGTGCAGTTGTATTTTCTAAAATTGATTTGAGATCTGGGTACAATCAGCTGAGAGTCAGAGCTGAGGATGTTCCGAAGACCGCCTTTCGGACCAGGTATGGGCATTATGAATTTCTAGTTATGCCTTTTGGTCTAACGAATGCACCTGCAGCTTTTATGGATTTGATGAATAGGGTGTTTAGGCCCTATTTGGATCAGTTTGTAGTGGTCTTCATTGATGATATACTGGTGTATTCGTGGAATGAAGAGGAACATGATATGCATCTGCGGATTGTGTTGCAGATTTTGAGAGAAAAGCAGTTATTTGCCAAATTGTCGAAATGTGAGTTCTGGTTGGATCAAGTAGCTTTTCTCGGACATATAGTTTCAGCAGAGGGTATTAGAGTTGATCCGAGCAAAGTTGAAGCTATATTGAATTGGAGTCCACCCAAGTCTGTGACTGAGATTAGAAGTTTTCTGGGTTTGGCAGGCTATTACAGGCGGTTTGTGAAAGGGTTTTCTTTGATAGCTACTCCACTCACCAGATTTCTTCGTAAGGGAGTGAGATTTGTGTGGACGGATCAGTGTCAGGCGAGTTTTGAGCAGTTGAGAGAATTGTTAACTCAAGCGCCTGTTCTTACTTTACCTGTTGAAGGTAAACCTTATGTGATCTACAGTGATGCTTCACATAGAGGTTTGGGGTGTGTATTGATGCAAGAAGGTAAAGTTATAGCTTATGCATCTCGACAGTTGAAACCGCATGAGCTTAACTATCCAACCCATGATTTGGAATTGGCTGCCATTGTGTTTGCATTAAAGATTTGGCGCCACTATCTGTTTGGGGAGAAATGTTTCATCTACACTGATCACAAGAGTTTGAAGTATTTGGGTGTCCAGAAAGAACTCAATCTTCGTCAGAGGAGATGGTTAGAATTGATTAAAGACTACGACTGTTTGATTGACTATCATCCAGGTAAAGCAAATGTTGTTGCTGATGCCTTAAGTCGGAAGTCTTTAGTTGGTTTAACAGTTTACTCGCTCTCGTTGCTTGTTGAGTTGAGAGCATTGCATGCCAGTTTTGTACCTTGTGTTGATGGTGCATTATTGGCACAGTTGCAATTAAAGCCAATTTTGTTAGATCAGATCAAAGAAGCTCAGTTGGCTGATAAGAAGATACAGAAGATTGTTTCAGATTGTCAGAGTGAAAAGGGTAGAGATTTTATTGTGAAGAGCGATGGGAGTCTCTGGTTTAAGAACCGATTGTGTGTACCCGATGATGCTGATTTGAAAAGGGTCATTTTGGAAGAAGCTCATCAGTCTATGTTTTCTATGCATCCCGGTAATACGAAGATGTATCATGATTTGAGACAGCATTATCGGTGGATTGGTTTGAAGAGAGACATTGCAGATTTTGTGTCGAAATGTCTCACTTGTCAGAAGGTTAAAGCAGAGCATCAAGTTCCAACCGGGTTGCTTCAACCGTTGTCAGTGCCAGAATGGAAGTGGGAAAGAGTGACAATGGACTTTGTGTCTGGGTTGCCATTGACACAAAGGAAACATGATGCCATATGGGTGATTGTGGATAGATTGACTAAGACAGCTCATTTCCTTCCGGTGCGGATGGATTACTCTTTGGAGAGATTGGCTGAGCTGTATATCCATGAGATTGTGAAACTGCATGGTGTTCCAACTTCTTTAGTGTCTGATCGAGATCCCGGGTTTACTTCCAGATTTTGGAAGAGTTTGCATAGTGCTTTGGGTTCTCGACTGCACTTCAGCACTGCTTTTCATCCACAGACGGATGGACAGTCAGAGAGGGTGATACAGATTATTGAGGACATGTTGAGAAGCCGTGTCATTGATTTCACTAGAAGTTGGGATAGATTTTTACCTCTGGTGGAGTTTGCATACAACAACAGTCACCAATCCAGCATTGGTATGGCACCGTTTGAAGCATTGTATGGCAGACGGTGTAGGACACCTCTTTGTTGGAATGAGCTTGGAGATAATAAGTTGGTTGGACCTGATTTGATTCAAGAATTGAGGAACAAGAAAGTGCCATTGGTGAAGATTCTTTGGAAGAATCATGCAAAAGAAGAAGCAACTTGGGAAAGTGAGCAAACTATGCGAGAGCAATATCCTCAACTATTTCAGAGTTGATATCAGGTAATTTCGAGGACGAAATTTCTTTTTAGAGGGGGAGAATTGTAATATCCTCATTTATGCCCTAGAAGTTTTGCATATTGTTGTTGCTGTTATTGTTATATATTGGATTGAATATATGTGTTAAATTGTAAGAGAAAAGAAATTGAGAAGAGAAAGTATATGTATATGTATTTTGGGAAGAAATAGGGTTTAGAGACAAATTTATATGTTGTGTATATGTTAATATATATGACATATAAAGTGGTCAAAAGGCTTGGTCAATGCAAGAGAAGATATTTATTTGAGATTGGTAAATTACTTAATTGGGCACATATAAGACAAAAAGATAATTATGTGAATAAGGGCACTTTGGTAATTGCTTGGATAAAATCATATGGTGGATATTTAAAGAAGGTTTGACTTGTGTTTTCTTCATCATTTCTTCTTCTTCTTCTTGTTGATGGCCGGCCCTCCATAGCCAAAGAGAAAGAAAGAGACAAGTGATGGTTTTGATGATTTCAAGCTTAAATTGAAGAAAGATTAAGTGTTCAAGTGTTGATTTAAGAAGTTTTTAACTAAGGTAAGATCTTTTCTCTAATTTCTTCAATTCTTTTGAAGTGGTATGATTAAGTTGCTTATGGTATGATTGTAAGTATTGATTTTGCTTGATAGATGAGAAGTTGGGTTGGTGTTGGTGATGGAAGAGTAAGATTGGTGTTTAGTGAAATTGTTTCTGTTTTAGGATTAGTAAAGGCTGTGAATTGTATGATTTTTAATTAATTTTAGAAAAATGTTCTTGAAGTGAATTTTTGATATGTTGTGCCTCTATGAGTCTAGAATGACTGAAAAATATGTTGATTCGATTTTGGAATGGTTATGAGTTTAGAAAAATTATTTTTAGTAGAACTGTTCCAGCAGATACCTTAACTGAGACAGCTATATTTCGGGATTTTTAATAAAATGTAGAAACATCATATCCAATTGAATTTTGGATATGTTGTTGCTTAGTGAGTCTAGTATTTGAGAAAAATAATTTAGAACCACGTTGATTGAATTTGATTTATGGAATTCACAAAGTTCAGAACTGCTGCCAGGATGCAGGGCATTTGGGGCAGTCTGGTTAGGTGAACTATTTGATCAAGATTTTGTGTTCAGTTTGATCTGAAATTTTAAAGGGATGATTTTAAGATACAAAACTAAATTCTGTAAAAATTTTAGAATTTTTAGTCAAGTAGATTATTTTATACAATTTTTCAAAATAAGGATAAAATGGAGTTTAAAACCAGAATGTACTATTTATGGTTAGGGTTTTAATTCTTTGTTCTTCTTGCATTGCTTTGGTTTTCCAAAGGTAGGTTGGTCCTTAAACCTAACCCTAAATACTTTAAACACACTTGAATCAATGAATGTTATAATCAATTGTTCTTTGCCCTAATTGCATTGTTGAGATTGAACAATGTTATGTTGTGCATTGTGAATGGTAATGTGTTTCATGAGTAATGTGGAATGAAATGTTGATATTTATGAATGATGCTATGTGAGATATAATGTGATCATGGATGAGATATATATATATATACTTGAATAATGAGATGTTATATTGTGAAATGAAATGTGAAGCCATTGTTATTGGCTAAGATGATGTAATTGAAAGAAAGAATGCATGTTTGCCTAAATGTGATGAGAATTGAGAATGGAAATGAATTGTTTATTTAATATGTTATTCAGTTTCAGAGTTCTGGATTTGGGCGGCATGCCTAAGAAATGATGAAAGGTAACAGTCTTGCCGGGTTGAGGACCTCCTCATAGGTGTTGAGTTGATGGTCCAAGAGACTGGGTCTGTTACACTATGAGATATATGATTTGTAACAGTCTTGCCGGGTTGAGGATCTCCTCATATGTGTTGAGTTGACGATCCAAGAGACTGGGTCTGTTACACTATCCATGTATAGAGATACATGTATATACATTGCCTACGGGCGTGATTGTTGTGACTATAAACCAAAGCAGTAACTCTGAACTCTGAATATCGTATTAAATACTTGTTGGGCCCATAGGTGTCAAGGTTATATGAATGTCCTAAATAATGTTATGAGTTTAATGAAATGAGATGTTGGTTATGGAGTATGATTGATTAATGTTGAAATGTGGTATGCTCATATGACTATGATTTGTGAAATGCATAATTGTGTGGTTAACTTTATATTTATGATGTTGATCTTATCAATAACATATGTGGCATTGCATTTCATTAAAGCATACCGTTAGCATGTTTTATCTTACTAAGCCGTTGGCTTAGCGCGATAGTGTTTAATCGCGCAGGTAGTAGAGTGGATAGAGTTGAACCCGAGAGTTCATCAAGACCTAGTGAGAGTAGACCTTGAAGAATCCATTTTGGGAGCTTAAAGATCAGAGCAGACTTGCCAATCATGTATAAATTTTATGTGTTGTAAAACTTGAGTTTTGATGTATATGAATTTGTAAATATGTAAATATTTTATAACTTCCGCTGTGTAATATTTAAATATGGGGGTTGTCACAAAACCTTTATTTTATGTTGTACTAGAAGTGTAAATCCTTTTTGCAGGTTGTAGTTGAGGTTACAAGGGGGATTTATTGGGAGTGTACTGAGAATGATTTTGTTTTCATTGGTTTGTGTAAAATGTTTTTAAAAATAAGAAAAAAACCGGTTTTGTCGACACTTGGGACTCAATTTTTAGGCGAAACTATGGCAAAAATTTTGTAAAAAAATCGGAACTAAAATTTGACTAAGTAAAATTGGTAGCAACATTAGGTTAGTGTGGCGCCTCTACTCAGCTTACATATGTAGGTTGGGAAGGTGTGTTACAATTGTTTTGGTATCAGAGCCTAGGTTTGAGATTCTCAACCTAGGTAAAATGTAAGAAAAAGACTATTTTTACTTAAAAAGTGAGTTTTTGAACAAAAATACATGTTTGGGATTGGCAGTCTCTGATCTTTAATAAGAGGTATTTTGTTGTGTTTGCAGACTTAGGTTGTGATGTATTCTCACTCTCGTCAGTCGATTGAGGGTAGTGCCGAGAGTATTGCTCCTGCTAAGGGAGCTAGAGTTGATAGTGTTGAGGAGGCACCTGCTTCGGTGTTGGGTAGACCAGCTGGGGAGGAGGTTCCGCTAGCCTGGTTTAGGCCTATGATGGAAGCTATGAGACAAGCACCTGTGCAACCACAGCCACCGCCACCACCCCCTCAGCCTTCAGTACCAGTAAGGCACTATGATAAGCTAAGGAAATATGGAGCAGAGGATTTCTTTGGTACAGTTGATCCGGCTGTAGCAGAACAGTGGCTTGATAGAGTTCAGAGGGTATTTGTGCAGTTGCAAGCCACTTCAGAGGAGAAGTTTGACTATGCAAGATCTTTGCTACAGAAGGATGCCTACGACTGGTGGAAGACATGGGGGCGTTTGTTGGAGGTATAGTAGATCAGGGGTATGCTTCAGGTGTGGATCACCTGATCACTTTGTGAGAGACTGTCCTGAGAGACAGGAACAGATGTCAGTTGATACAGCAGCTTCTCGACCTAGTGCGAGGGTAGGCCGAGGAGGCAGAGGTGCCAGCCGAGGAGGTAGACCAGGGTTCAGTTCTAGAGGAGGTGCTACATCCAGGGAGGGTAGACCAGAGGAGGTTGGATCTTCCCAGAGGATATATGTTATGCAGAGGCAGCCAGATGCATCGGCAGTCATAGCTGGTACTTTTTCTTTATTTGATATTTCAGTACTTGCTTTGATTGATCCGTGTTCCACACATTCATATATTAGTGCATCTGTTTTGCCCGTGTTTGATGTGCATGCTGAGTCCCTAGGATTTGATGTGTTGGTGACAAATCCGTTAGGGGATAGTGTGATGGTTAGTAAAGTGCACCGGGATTGTGCAGTGAGGGTGCAGGGTGAGGAGTTCCTTGGAGATTTGATTGAGATGCCATTTAAGGAATATGATGTGATCCTAGGCATGGATTGGTTAGCTAGACATGGAGCTGTAGTTGATTGTAAAAAGAAAATTGTTTCTTTGAGAACTGTTGATGGTAGAGATGTGATAGTATCTAACGAGCAGGAACAGCTAGCCTCCTTATTTGTTTCAGCTGTTGCAGCTAGAAGATTGATTAGGAAGGGGTGTGAAGCCTATCTTGCTCATGTGGTGGATACTAGAGTGAAGGGTTCTCCTATTGATAGTATTGCCACAGTTGCAGAGTTCCCTGATGTTTTTCCAGAGGAGTTGCCAGGATTGCCTCCTGAGAGAGAGGTGGAGTTCGGTATCGAATTGTTGCCTGGTACCACTCCTATCTCGATTACTCCTTACAGAATGGCACCAGCAGAATTAAGGGAGTTGAAAGTGCAATTACAGGAGTTATTGGACAAAGGATTTATTCGCCCCAGTGTTTCTCCTTGGGGAGCTCCTGTGCTATTTGTGAAAAAGAAAGATGGTACTATGAGGTTGTGTATCGATTATAGGCAATTGAACAAGGTGACTATTAAAAATAAATATCCTTTGCCTAGAATTGATGACCTTTTTGATCAATTGAAGGGTGCAGTTGTATTTTCTAAAATTGATTTGAGATCTGGGTACCATCAGCTGAGAGTCAGAGCTGAGGATGTTCTGAAGACCGCCTTTCGGACCAGGTATGGGCATTATGAATTTCTAGTTATGCCTTTTGGTCTAACGAATGCACCTGCAGCTTTTATGGATTTGATGAATAGGGTGTTTAGGCCCTATTTGGATCAGTTTGTAGTGGTCTTCATTGATGATATACTGGTGTATTCGTGGAATGAAGAGGAACATGATATGCATCTGCGGATTGTGTTGCAGATTTTGAGAGAAAAGCAGTTATTTGCCAAATTGTCGAAATGTGAGTTCTGGTTGGATCAAGTAGCTTTTCTCGGACATATAGTTTCAGCAGAGGGTATTAGAGTTGATCCGAGCAAAGTTGAAGCTATATTGAATTGGAGTCCACCCAAGTCTGTGACTGAGATTAGAAGTTTTCTGGGTTTGGCAGGCTATTACAGGCGGTTTGTGAAAGGGTTTTCTTTGATAGCTACTCCACTCACCAGATTTCTTCGTAAGGGAGTGAGATTTGTGTGGACGGATCAGTGTCAGGCGAGTTTTGAGCAGTTGAGAGAATTGTTAACTCAAGCGCCTGTTCTTACTTTACCTGTTGAAGGTAAACCTTATGTGATCTATAGTGATGCTTCACATAGAGGTTTGGGGTGTGTATTGATGCAAGAAGGTAAAGTTATAGCTTAAGCATCTCGACAGTTGAAACCGCATGAGCTTAACTATCCAACCCGTGATTTGGAATTGGCTGCCATTGTGTTTTAATTAAAGATTTGGCGCCACTATCTGTTTGGGGAGAAATGTTTCATCTACACTGATCACAAGAGTTTAAAGTATTTGGGTGTCCAGAAAGAACTCAATCTTCGTCAGAGGAGATGGTTAGAATTGATTAAAGACTACGACTGTTTGATTGACTATCATCCAGGTAAAGCAAATGTTGTTGCTGATGCCTTAAGTCGGAAGTCTTTAGTTGGTTTAACAGTTTACTCGCTCTCGTTGCTTGTTGAGTTGAGAGCATTGCATGCCAGTTTTGTACCTTGTGTTGATGGTGCATTATTGGCACAGTTGCAATTAAAGCCGATTTTGTTAGATCAGATCAAAGAAGCTCAGTTGGCTGATAAGAAGATACAGAAGATTGTTTCAGATTGTCAGAGTGAAAAGGGTAGAGATTTTATTGTGAAGAGCGATGGGAGTCTCTGGTTTAAGAACCGATTCTGTGTACCCGATGATGCTGATTTGAAAAGGGTCATTTTGGAAGAAGCTCATCAGTCTATGTTTTCTATGCATCCGGGTAATACGAAGATGTATCATGATTTGAGACAGCATTATTGGTGGATTGGTTTGAAGAGAGACATTGCAGATTTTGTGTCGAAATGTCTCACTTGTCAGAAGGTTAAAGCAGAGCATCAAGTTCCAACCGGGTTGCTTCAACCGTTGTCAGTGCCAGAATGGAAGTGGGAAAGAGTGACAATGGACTTTGTGTCTGGGTTGCCATTGACACAAAGGAAACATGATGCCATATGGGTGATTGTGGATAGATTGACTAAGACAGCTCATTTCCTTCCGGTGCGGATGGATTACTCTTTGGAGAGATTGGCTGAGCTGTATATCCATGAGATTGTGAAACTGCATGGTGTTCCAACTTCTTTAGTGTCTGATCGAGATCCCGGGTTTACTTCCAGATTTTGGAAGAGTTTGCATAGTGCTTTGGGTTCTCGATTGCACTTCAGTACTGCTTTTCATCCACAGACGGATGGACAGTCAGAGAGGGTGATACAGATTATTGAGGACATGTTGAGAAGCCGTGTCATTGATTTCACTGGAAGTTGGGATAGATTTTTACCTCTGGTGGAGTTTGCATACAACAACGGTCACCAATCCAGCATTGGTATGGCACCGTTTGAAGCATTGTATGGCAGACGGTGTAGGACACCTCTTTGTTGGAATGAGCTTGGAGATAATAAGTTGGTTGGACCTGATTTGATTCAAGAATTGAGGAACAAGAAAGTGCCATTGGTGAAGATTCTTTGGAAGAATCATGCAAAAGAAGAAGCAACTTGGGAAAGTGAGCAAACTATGCGAGAGAAATATCCTCAACTATTTCAGAGTTGATATCAGGTAATTTCGAGGACGAAATTTCTTTTTAGAGGGGGAGAATTGTAATATCCTCATTTATGCCCTAGAAGTTTTGCATATTGTTGTTGCTGTTATTGTTATATATTGGATTGAATATATGTGTTAAATTGTAAGAGAAAAGAAATTGAGAAGAGAAAGTATATGTATATGTATTTTGGGAAGAAATAGGGTTTAGAGACAAATTTATATGTTGTGTATATGTTAATATATATGACATATAAAGTGGTCAAAAGGCTTGGTCAATGCAAGTGAAGATATTTATTTGAGATTGGTAAATTACTTAATTGGGCACATATAAGACAAAAAGATAATTATGTGAATAAGGGCACTTTGGTAATTGCTTGGATAAAATCATATGGTGGATATTTAAAGAAGGTTTGACTTGTGTTTTCTTCATCATTTCTTCTTCTTCTTCTTGTTGATGGCCGGCCCTCCATAGCCAAAGAGAAAGAAAGAGACAAGTGATGGTTTTGATGATTTCAAGCTTAAATTGAAGAAAGATTAAGTGTTCAAGTGTTGATTTAAGAAGTTTTTAACTAAGGTAAGATCTTTTCTCTAATTTCTTCAATTCTTTTGAAGTGGTATGATTAAGTTGCTTATGGTATGATTGTAAGTATTGATTTTGCTTGATAGATGAGAAGTTGGGTTGGTGTTGGTGATGGAAGAGTAAGATTGGTGTTTAGTGAAATTGTTTCTGTTTTAGGATTAGTAAAGGCTGTGACTTGTATGATTTTTAATTAATTTTAGAAAAATGTTCTTGAAGTGAATTTTTGATATGTTGTGCCTCTATGAGTCTAGAATGACTGAAAAATATGTTGATTCGATTTTGGAATGGTTATGAGTTTAGAAAAATTATTTTTAGTAGAACTGTTCCAGCAGATACCTTAACTGAGACAGCTATATTTCGGGATTTTTAATAAAATGTAGAAAAATCATATCCAATTGAATTTTGGATATGTTGTTGCTTAGTGAGTCTAGTATTTGAGAAAAATAATTTAGAACCACGTTGATTGAATTTGATTTATGGAATTCACAAAGTTCAGAACTGCTGCCAGGATGCAGGGCATTTGGGGCAGTCTGGTTAGGTGAACTATTTGATCAAGATTTTGTGTTCAGTTTGATCTGAAATTTTAAAGGGATGATTTTAAGATACAAAACTAAATTCTGTAAAAATTTTAGAATTTTTAGTCAAGTAGATTATTTTATACAATTTTTCAAAATAAGGATAAAATGGAGTTTAAAACCAGAATGTACTATTTATGGTTAGGGTTTTAATTCTTTGTTCTTCTTGCATTGCTTTGGTTTTCCAAAGGTAGGTTGGTCCTTAAACCTAACCCTAAATACTTTAAACACACTTGAATCAATGAATGTTATAATCAATTGTTCTTTGCCCTAATTGCATTGTTGAGATTGAACAATGTTATGTTGTGCACTGTGAATGGTAATGTCTTTCATGAGTAATGTGGAATGAAATGTTGATATTTATGAATGATGCTATGTGAGATATAATGTGATCATGGATGAGATATATATATATATATATACTTGAATAATGAGATGTTATATTGTGAAATGAAATGTGAAGCCATTGTTATTGGCTAAGATGATGTAATTGAAAGAAAGAAGGCATGTTTGCCTAAATGTGATGAGAATTGAGAATGGAAATGAATTGTTTGTTTAATATGTTATTCAGTTTCAGAGTTCTGGATTTGGGTGGCATGCCTAAGAAATGATGAAAGGTAACAGTCTTGCCGGGTTGAGGACCTCCTCATAGGTGTTGAGTTGATGGTCCAAGAGACTGGGTCTGTTACACTATGAGATATATGATTTGTAACAGTCTTGCCGGGTTGAGGATCTCCTCATATGTGTTGAGTTGATGATCCAAGAGACTGGGTCTGTTACACTATCCATGTATAGAGATACATGTATATACATTGCCTACGGGCGTGATTGTTGTGACTATAAACCAAAGCAGTAACTCTGAACTCTGAATATCGTATTAAATACTTGTTGGGCCCATAGGTGTCAAGGTTATATGAATGTCCTAAATAATGTTATGAGTTTAATGAAATGAGATGTTGGTTATGGAGTATGATTGATTAATGTTGAAATGTGGTATGCTCATATGACTATGATTTGTGAAATGCATAATTGTGTGGTTAACTTTATATTTATGATGTTGATCTTATCAATAACATATGTGGCATTGCATTTCATTAAAGCATACCGTTAGCATGTTTTGTCTTACTAAGCCGTTGGCTTAGCGCGATAGTGTTTAACGCAGGTAGTAGAGTGGATAGAGTTGAACCCGAGAGTTCATCAAGACCTAGTGAGAGTAGACCTTGAAGAATCCATTTTGGGAGCTTAAAGATCAGAGCAGACTTGCCAATCATGTATAAATTTTATGTGTTGTAAAACTTGAGTTTTGATGTATATGAATTTGTAAATATGTAAATATTTTATAACTTCCGCTGTGTAATATTTAAATATGGGGGTTGTCACAAAACCTTTATTTTATGTTGTACTAGAAGTGTAAATCCTTTTTGCAGGTTGTAGTTGAGGTTACAAGGGGGATTTATTGGGAGTGTACTGAGAATGATTTTGTTTTCATTGGTTTATGTAAAATGTTTTTAAAAATAAGAAAAAAACCGGTTTTGTCGACACTTGGGACTCAATTTTTAGGCGAAACTATGGCAAAAATTTTGTAAAAAAATCGGAACTAAAATTTGACTAAGTAAAATTGGTAGCAACATTAGGTTAGTGTGGCGCCTCTACTCAGCTTACATATGTAGGTTGGGAAGGTGTGTTACAAAATCCTTTTTGCAGGTTGTAGTTGAGGTTACAAGGGGGATTTATTGGGAGTGTACTGAGAATGATTTTGTTTGCATTGGTTTGTGTAAAATGTTTTTAAAAATAAGAAAAAAACCGGTTTTGTCGACACTTGGGACTCAATTTTTAGGCGAAACTATGGCAAAAATTTTGTAAAAATCGGAACTAAAATTTGACTAAGTAAAATTGGTAGCAACATTAGGTTATTGTGGCGCCTCTACTCAGCTTACATATGTAGGTTGGGAAGGTGTGTTACATATCCTTATGCTTATTTCAAATCGTTTGTGTATCTCTGGACTTTTAGTATTAGCTTCTTAAATTCAAATCAAATTTTATCTTATAACCTTTGATGTCTATTTCTTTTTTCTTTTATACTCGATTTATGATCTCAGATTAATGATTCCTTATCATACATATCTATATCTTAGTTTGTTTGTTAGCTCTTCTTATGTCCATTCTAATCAATTTTGTACTTTCTGATTTTTGGTATTCACTTATTTTAAAATCTCTTTTGAAATCTAAATTCATACTTTTAATTCCTCTAACTTTCTTACTACATTATTTCATTTAGCTTTATTTTCAATTCAACAACCATAACATTCCCATAATAAGTCAATCACATAATATTGGCATGGTAATCAAACTCATTTAACATGATTGAATCACATTCATATCAATGCACACATAGGCACAAAAAAAATTTTCAAGTTGTTAGAACACATTACCAAGAATTTCCAACACAAGTTTAAATAGTTCATTATATAAGGAACACATGATTTCAACTAGGTAAAGCATTAATCCTGGAGAATATAACTAGTTTTGCTTCCTTTTTTTAGTTCTCAATTTTATTTTCTATGATTTTTTTTTGCCATACTATTATTCTTCACTCTTTCAATTTTAGACTCTTGTATTATGGTCGGTATTCTATTCGTTATTATTCTTTCGGTGCTTTTACTACTTACCTCTCATAATTGCCTTAACCTTTAATGCATATATTTCGGTCTTTAACATACTTGTTTTTGCCCTTATGTGTATTTATCTTGCTCATATAAAATTTTGGTTTCTATTCTTAACTTACTGTTCATTCTTTTTAACCTTCTAAATGTCTGCCACTATCTAATTTCTTTCTATCATACTATGTATATGTATATATATGCACCTTTCAGTCTACTTTCTATCATTTCTTACTGACCGTCTATTCCAATTGTCATATATTTCTCAATTTCTAACTAGTACAGGGCTTACTGTTTCGTGTTAATCATATTCACTCATTGCATTAACCTCTTTCTACCTGATATCTTACTATCTCACTCCATTTACCTTTCCTCCGTATCCTAATAGGCACGTACTTTCTTATGGTTAACCGCCCAGGAACGGCTAAACCAACGCTTTGATACCAAAAATTGTAACACCCCTTAACCCGACTATTTCCAGTCGAGCCAAGTGTGCTACAGTATATGCAACATGGTATACAGAACATGCACTAAATAAACTTTTTTTCCTTTTTATTACAAATAATAATAATTTAAACATTTCTTTAATTGTTATAATTACATTTTGAAAGTCCTTAACAGTACATGCCAAGCTAAACTTTGCTTTGCTCCTCACTTCGCCTCCTGTTGCGCACTCTGGTGCTCCTTTGTAGCTTCCCATTTGTCAGCTTTGGACTCCATAACCTACGAGTTTAGAAAACTAAACTCGCTAAGCATATAGCTTAGTGGGTACTTTAATCGTTAAATAGAAATTAGATGCAAACCACTCAATGTTACAGATATGGCAATGCCAACCCAATCATCAATATAAACATTCTCAGGTTCTTATTATATTTCTCCTATTATTTGTTAAGCTTTTATGACAGTATGCTATTCATTTCTATTGATTTATTGCCACTGGATGGTACCTCATCCTATGTCTGTTAGTTGCATAACATTTTTGTTGATTACCGATCTGATGGTTATGTATTTGTATTTTATGGCATTATAATTTCTTTATCATTGTAGACCCAATACTCTCTTGTTTTGAGTTCCGTTTGCTAAATAACTTATGCATGAATTAAAGGTTTGTATTCACTATCTTTGTCCTATGCTTTCCTTTGGTAGTTTGGCATGAATGGTTATTCGTGTGTTCATATGCTCCTTTCATTAAGTTCACATATATTTGTTAAGGTTTGGATAAGTCATATAAGAATTTAACCAACTGAATAATGCTTATTACCCTTTTGCCGAGTTTAATATTGTGACGGTTCGAAATTTATTTTATTAAAAATTCATAGGGTACCAGTGATTAGAAATCTGTCTATTTTTATCCTAAATCAGCTCAATATAACTAATTTGTAGTTCAAAGTTTTTATTCCGAGCCTTTGGGCCGGACTGCACTTTTTAGGCTACACGGGTGTTACAACACTGCAAAAATCCCTCGGTGGGCTTTAAAATCTAAATAAAACACAATTGGGATGTGATTTTCAAAAAACAAAAAATGCTATCTTGTTATTAATTGGTCAAGCTTTCAAGAACATATTTTTGATAATTTATTTCATTCCAAATGAATATTTTATCTCAATTATACCTCATTTATTTCTTACCAAATGAACAGTGAACTCTAGCATTTAGTTTCTTATGTATCTTGTTATCTTATTTTCCCAATAACTTTTGTTCTTCTAATCTGAAAGTAAAAATTCTTGTTTTCACTCTAACTAGACTCATATGAGTCCTTATGGTTAAATTTCTAGATTTAAATTTATTACTCATAATTCTTGATGACTCCTTGAACTCTTCCCTGGCCAATTGGTTACTCAAGTCTGCGCAATGCGTACTATTTCATTTATAACTTTACCTAAGAAACTTGGATTGAGATGATTTTTATCTTAAATTAAACTAGACACATAAAGATATATTCAGTAAAAATTTCAGCTTAAAACAGGCAACACGTAATGTTTGGCACAATTTCTAATTCAGCCCTGCAGTCTGCTAGGGTCTGCCTGAGCATGGTTCGCTCATTTGTGTGTAACTTCTACATTTTAAGTCCAATCGAGATGAATCCAACTCCTATGATTCACCAACATACAATGGTTCATTTATATGCTATCACAACATCTAATTCCTGAGGTAAATGGACCAAAACCTGGACGCAAGGCACAAATCTCAGTCTGTCCGGTTTCACAATTCCAGTGTGCATGAGTTATACTCTTTTGTTCATATCTTTTTATCCACAAGTGGGATTTAGGAAATTAAAAATTATATAGTTTTATAACACATGAGGGTACATTTAAGTCTTGTTTCAAAGCTTCTAAATGTGTCATTAAGGCCACCTAAACGTAGTCCCAAGTCACAGGTTACTGACTGAGGAATCTCAATTTTTCAGTTTGTACGCCTGGTATCATTTTGATCATAACTTTCATTGCACACATGAAAATGAGTTGGTTACAAAGCCTATGGTTTAATGAATTAATGGAGAACAATTAATTATTTTATGTCAAGTTCTAGTTCTATCATTTTGCTAGTCTAAATTTCGGTTGAAGTTCCAGAAAAATGCAGGACACATGGCTGGCTGCAACAAAACAACACAACATTGCACTCCCATATTTACCTCCCTTATAACCTCAACCCCAAAATCAATCAATACCCAACAAACACTTCTATATCATCATCCATCTCAACCACATAACCACCACAACTCAAGCACATGAACAATTATAGCAATTACACATCCAAATGCAAAGGCAATAGAGATCACTAATTCAAGAAGGTTAAAGTACCAAACCTTTTTCCCCTTTGCTTTCCTTAGCTCATCTTTGATCTTTTTCTTCTTTTTCCTTTAGCTTTTCTTGATTTCCTACAATAGTTCCAGCATACACACTTTGAACATACATCCTATGGTTTGAAAACATAAGCTACCAATTCATTTCTTGCCAATTTTTCCTCAATCTAATCTCCTCTAACCTTAAAACCATTATTTCTTTCATCAAATCCTTCAAATAATTATTTTTTGAATTTTCTCCAAATCTAGCTACATGAACCCAAATTTCAATCTCTTAAATTAACCATTAATCCATGAAATTAAAACTAGAGATAGGTTTCTCTTACCTTATAATCTTGTTTGTCACCAAAATCTTTAACCAAAAGCCTTAAACTTTGGAAAAATCACCTCCTTCTTCATTCTCTTATGGTTTGGACGAGTTCACCATGTAAGAGAGGGCTTTTATTTTCTTTCCTTAGCTTGTTTTGATCCAAATGGCAGCCATAAGTGGTGAAAATATGTTGGTATAGATGTTGACTTCCAATTGGTACACCTTATAGAAAAAATGGCCACTTTTAATTGGTCCACTTGCCTTCTTCTTTTATCTATTTATTTTGCAAGCCATTAGGCTTCTTTTTATTCATATTTTGACCCCCCCCCCCCCCCCCCCTCAACTTTCTTGTGCTGTAATTTTATAGTCTAGGGTGTGAAAATATCAAAATACCCTCCAGCGATTAATCGATTGTAACTTTTAAACTGTGCGTTTTCGGGAAAAATTGAAACCCACGGTTATGAATAGATTAAACTCAAAAATATTCTTCTGGGGTCGGATATGGGCACTATTAAGAACTTCCGACACTTAATTTTTAAGTTTACATAGTTGCCCCTAACTTTTGAGAAATTTTCACTTAGGTCCTTTTGATATCCCTTCCTGACCTTACTGTCTTTCTTTATTAATATCTTTTTACTCACAACTCCAAATTAAGTAATTCTTATGCCCACTAAAACAAGACATCCGGGGCTACATTGTGTCAAAATTTCAGGTCGATCCGAGCTATATCTGATTTTTGACGGTCCTTCGAAGTCAAGCCTACTATGCTGTCCTAAGGCAGCTTGCACATTGTCTACTAAATCCATCATATCTTATTCTGTACAACTCCAAATTGAGTAATTTTAAGTTATAAATCTAGCTAAGACACAAATAAACAATTAAGGCTTTTTTTGAGACTCTCTAATTTTGTCATTAACTTGGATGAAATTCGAGCTCAAGTTATAGGTCATGTTCTAAACTCCTTTGTTCTAAGCCTAAATCATATCCTCTATGTCTGTTTCTTACCAATCTGGGATTCGGGATGTTACACAAGAGCATATCACACTTCATATTTGTCTTGTGTTCCTATTCTTTGTCAAAGTAAATAGCAATACTCTATGAAGCAAATAATGAGAAGCACATATGGAATCAGGGGTCATGGAAGGCCCATTACTTGAGGAAGATCTAGTCATGTTATAAAATGGTAGATGCATACTTATTGTGAGTGGGGATTTTTGCCCACACTCCCGGTGGAATGGTTCTTGCGACTTCGGCACTGTTTAGGCTCAGGGTCTTAGAGAACACGGACCTAGGTCCGGAGAAAATGGAGTCGCCATCAGGACGGGCTGGGAAAAAAAGAAAGGGGTGGATGACTCGATTCCTAAGGAATCCCCAACCCCCTATTGGGTTAAAAACGTTGGGTACGTGTGGGGAAGGTGAGAAATGGCCCAGCACCCCCACAACGCCCGGTTCATTGGAACCGGCTTCCTTTACAGGTCTTAATATTATAAAATTCTTAAGTATAACAACATTATCCATATTACACAATAATTAAAAGAAAGCATCATTATATTAAATTCAAAGTAATGTCCAAACAAAGCAAATAAATGGACACCCATCCAAGGGTGGAAACATGTCCTTACATCACATGCCTAAATAGGACACCCACCGAAAGGTAGAAACATGCCCTTTATATAGGTTCTAAAATAAAAAAGCAAATTAAATTACACGATATTTAACTAATGAGGTATCCAACAAGTGGAAACATACCTCTTACAACATTTGGAAATCTAAATAATTGATAAAAGTAAATAACCATTCATAATAAATAAATCATTCATCAAAGATATTAAATATCAATAGAAAGTAAACATCCACCCATGATAAATTAAATAAACCAAGTATTAAACTTAAATAAATTAAAGCATATAAAATAAATTAAAGCATAATCAAATATGGAATTGAATAAGGTAAATAAAAATCCAAATTATAGCTACTGTTTCCATTTAGGGTTCTTTATCTCATGTGTTAAGGTTTTGGAATTCATAAAATTAGGCTACTGTGACTTTTTATGGAATTAAAATAGATTGAGGTTTTATGTTTTAAAAGGTTGGTAAGACTCTTTGATTAAACAAATTAAGGTTTGAATGGTGAAATCATGAAACTAGGGTTTTAGACACTTTAAAATACATTTGATTCATGGTTTTAAATGGTGATTTCAAGCTTACTGTGTAAAATTAAAATATTTGTGTTTATATTATTTTTAAGATTTTAAAGGATTAGGGTTTTACTATTTTGAGTTTGGAAGTTGAATTTGGGTTTAATATGTTTAAAATAAGGGTTTCGATGATGCATGAAGCTTTTGGGATTTGGAAATCAATTTGATAATTTTATGAAGTTTTATGAATTTAAACAAATGAATTAAAATTTTTAAAGCAAAAAAATATTTTTAAAGCTTTTGGGAAAGTAGCACAATACAATTTTGAGTTTTGAAAATTTGGAAAATAAATTTTGCTTTTGGATTTTTGAAGAAATAAATCTAATAGCTTTAAACTTTTAGAAAATAAATCAAGGAAATAAGATTTTTAAACCTTAAAAAATGTGATTTGAGGTTTTAAAGTGTTTTGAATTAAAAGAAAGAATGAGATGTTTAGCTACTGTGAAAAAATAAAAGAAATTAAGAATTCAAACTTTATTTTGTAAGTTTCACTAAAATTGCTTCTTGGATGAACAAAATCAAAGGCAAGATTTGTTGCCTTTGAATTATTGAATTCCCTTCACTGCTTCCCTTCGCTGACGAAAAAAAACTGCTGCAGAAAAATTGCACTGGCAAAAAAATCTGCCGCAGCTGGCTGCTGCAGCGCACGCGGAACGGGCCTGTAGGCCATTGTGACTTTTTATGGAATTAAAATAGATTGAGGTTTTATGTTTTAAAAGGTTGGTAAGACTCTTTGATTAAACAAATTAAGGTTTGAATGGTGAAATCATGAAACTAGGGTTTTAGACACTTTAAATTACATTTGATTCATGGTTTTAAATGGTGATTTCAAGTTTAATGTGTAAAATTAAAATATTTGTGTTTATATTATTTTTAAGATTTTAAAGGATTAGGGTTTTACTATTTTGAGTTTGGAAGTTGAATTTGGGTTTAATATGTTTAAAATAAGGGTTTCGATGATGCATGAAGCTTTTGGGATTTGGAAATCAATTTGATAATTTTATGAAGTTTTATGAATTTAAACAAACGAATTAAAATTTTTAAAGCAAAAAAATATTTTTAAAGCTTTTGGGAAAGTAGCAGAATACAATTTTGAGTTTTGAAAATTTGGAAAATAAATTTTGCTTTTGGATTTTTGAAGAAATAAATCTAATAGCTTTAAACTTTTAGAAAATAAATCAAGGAAATAAGATTTTTAAACCTTAAAAAATGTGATTTGAGGTTTTAAAGTGTTTTGAATTAAAAGAAAGAATGAGATGTTTAGCTACTGTGACAAAATAAAAGAAATTAAGAATTCAAACCTTATTTTGTAAGTTTCACTAAAATTGCTTCTTGGATGAACAAAATCAAAGGCAAGCTTTGTTGCCTTTGAATTATTGAATTCCCTTCACTACTTCCCTTCGCTGGCGAAAAAAAACTGCTGCGGAAAAATTGCGCTGGTAAAAAAATCTGCCACAGCTGGCTGTTGCAGCTCACGCGGAACGGGCCCGTAGGCCATTTTGCCAGCAGAAAATTCCTGCGGGCAAAATGCCCAAGGGCCCGCACTGACTTTCGGCGACGATTTTTCCGTCGCCAATTTTTTTTTTGTTATTTTTTATTTTTTATTATTTTTGAATTTTTATTCATTGTACCATTTTTTACTAAAATAAATATTAAAATTAATTAAGATTCCATAAAAATTATTTTGGACTAACTAAAATATATTGGACAACACAAAAATTATTTTGGACTAATTAAAATATATTGGACCGAACCGGGTCATAAATTAAGGGTCTACAGTTTGTCTCCCTGCTTGAATGATCTGAAACTTTAGTGAAAGAGAGTGAAAAGCAATAAGACTTAATTTTTGAGATGGTGATTAAATTTGTTTTGGGTACTTGGACCCGAGACTGAACTTGATTTAGGTACTTGGACCCGAGCTTGGGTACTTGGACTCGGGATTGGGCACTTTGACCCAAGATTGATTTGATTTGGGTACTTGATCCAGGGATTCGGTACTTGGACCCAAGATTGATTTGATTTGGGTACTTGGACCCGAGATTGGGTACTTCAACCCGGGATTGGGTACTTGGACTCGAGCTTGAATTGATTTTGGGTACTTGGACCCGGGATTGGGTACTTCGACCCAAGATTGATTTGATTAGGGTACTTGGACCTGAGATTGGGTACTTGGACCCAAGTTTGATTTGATTGGGTACTTGGACCCGAGATTGGGTACTTGGACCCGAGCTTGAATTGATTTTGGGTACTTGGACTCGAGATTGATTTGATTTGAGTAGTTGGACCTGAGATTGGATACTTGGACCCGAAACTGATTTGATTTGGGTACTTGGACCCGAGATTGGATTGAATTTGGGTACTTAGATCCGGGATTGGGTACTTGGACCCGAGATTGGATTTGAGTTGGCTACTTGGACCCGAGATTAGATTTGATTTGGGTACTTGGACTCGAAAATGATTTGATTTTGGGTGCTTGGACCCGAGATTGAGTTTGACTGACCTTTTATCATTTGAGAAATTTGACTGCTCCAGTTATTCTATGCATTGTGGTTTTTCACCCTCAAAATGGATCTTCATCCTTTGAGATCAGGTCTTCACCCTTGAAAATATGGATCTTCATCCTTTGAGATCGGGTCTTCACCCTTGAAAAGTGGATCTTCATCCTTTGAGATCGGGTCTTCACCCTTGAAAATATCGATCTTCATCCTTTGAGATCGAGTCTTCACCCTTGCAAATGAATCTTCATCCTTGGAACATGGATCTTTATCCATTGGAGGTCGGGTCTTTACCCTGGCTTCAGCTCTTTTAGCTGAACTGATCTTTTGTCTTTTGCATCTTCATTCTTTTGAGAGTTCTAACGTCCCATTCTTTTGTTCTTCCTTTTTACAAAAATTTAGCTATTTTTAATTGGACCTTATATCCTCTCCTTGCCCCCTGCGTGGCAAAATATTTGTAAGTGAGTTTGAAAACATTTTATATATAGACTCAAAAAATTGAAAAGAAGAAACTTTGCCCCCTGTGTAGGCTTAAACCCATGATTTTTCTATGCAGACTCTGATTGATGTTGTTGTTGTCTAGTTCTTTGGACAAGCATGCATTTCTTCTCTTTGCAAAATTACTGGAGATTTCTCAAGCAATGGGCTTTCTATGCCCCCCATGAATTTATATCTTCTTCTGATTGCTTGCTGTTCATTTTGACAAGGAATAGACAACACAAGACAAGAAAGTGCGATGTGATACGCTCATGTATGCATGATATGCATGAATGATACTTATAGCAGTTTTATTGACTCACAGACTGAGGTGATCAGCAGAAGTGTTCTCATTGGTTCCTTTTTGACGCTCTTTCAAGTCTTGCATTGGAATGATTGAAAGCTTTGCATTTGCGGTTTTAATCTTCAAGATGTTGAAAACATGAGTGGTGGAGACCCTAAGCAGCAAAATCAGGGATGCATCCATTTCAAACTATGTGTCACCATGTCAATTGATAGCTTCTTCCTTTGCCCAATATGTTCTTTGGAGGTTCAACATACTTCCCTTACCTTGAAGGCTTCGTATGACAGAAATATATATATATTTTTTGATTTTCTGAATTTTAATTTTGAAATCAAATGTTGGCTTTGCCAAATTAATGTCAATGCACCTCAGGACTTGATTTTTCCAAATTAACATATCTATAACATGACAACCCTAGTTACCGTACTAAACTCGGGAATTAGTTCTATTTAAGCAAGAACTGTTGCAGTTCAGATAGGCACATACACATTACTTGGCCAAAGGTCTCATTGAGTTTAAATATTGTCTATCTCATATGCATGCTTATCCAAACTATGTCCACTAATAGACCCTACCTACCAAGAGAGATCAACAAGTCTTTAATAGGTTTGAAATGGGGTCTATGAGGGACACAGGTTTAAGTGAAGGCTATTTTGAGATTGGAGCTGGTGTGACACAATGGACAAACCCTCACACTACAAATTTCTTGTTTGAACTTTAGGCAGCTGGGAGCAATCTTGCTAGACTCCAAATTCCTTCTATATCTTCTTGGCATTAATCTGGATCTTGATTAGGACAGTCTTTGTCCTTGTAAAAAGTTTAAGACCTAAATTCGTTTCTTTTCTTCTTTTCCCTTTTCTATCCTCTTATTTTCTTATTCTTCCCTTTTCTTTCTCTTTCCTTACTCTTCCCTTTCTTTTATCATTTTGTCCTTCTTTCTTATAGGACTATTAAGTACAAAACTTTCAAGAACTGAATGGTTTTTCTCCTTTTTCTTTGGTTTTGATTGAATCTTTGGATGGGTTGGCCCACTTCAAGTCAAATCGTCCTTATAAACCAAATGGAAGCCTTTTGTTGTCTTAGGTAAAAGAGAACTTAGTTGGCTTTTGAACCATTTTGGGTTTTCTTTTCTTTTTTATTTTCTCTTTTATTTTCTTTTTTGTTTTCCTTTGTAATATCCTCATATATGGTCTAGAAGTTTTGATTATGTTATTGTTATTGTTGTTGTTGTTATATTGGATTGTATATATATGTTAATTGCAAGAGAAAAGAATTTGGGAAAGAAAATAGGGTTTAGAGAGAATGGTATATGTTGTGTATATGATGATATATATAACATATAAATGGGTCAAAGGATGAGTCAAAGGAAAAGAGATATTTTTGTGTTGAGTGTGTAATTACTTAAATGGGCTTATATGAGACAAAAGGTGAGTTATATGGTTAAGGGCATTGAGGTAATTTACCTTTAGAAATCTCTTGGTGGAGATTAAAAGATGTAAAAGTGTTTGACTTGTGGCTATTTTGTTTTCTTTTCATTTTGGGTGCCGGTGATTGAAGGAGAGAAAGAGGAAGAGAAGTGTTCTTGATGCTAGAGTCCAATTGAAGAGGCAATCAAAGAGTTTGGTTAGAGATTTGTGAAATTTCTTCATCTAAGGTAAGAAATCTCTTGTTTTCCTTTGTAAATTTTGAAGTTATGTTTAAAGTGAAGTGTGATTTGTTGATGTAATGATTTGGTGTATTTGATATGTGTTTGCAAGTGTTAAAAATTGATGGTAAGATAAAGGATTGAATTGGTGTTGATTTTGGTAGTGAAGATTGTAAGTTTAGGGGGATTTTGATAGTGGAAGTTCAATTGTAAAGTTGGTTTTAAGGTTTGGAATTGATGAATGATTTAATGTTTGGTTAATGTGAATATTGTGTTAAATGTGCAAATAGGTGTTAATGATTTTGATTACATCCATTTGAGTGAGTTTGTGTTGGGCATAATGTGTTAAAATACATTTAGAAGAGTTTGGTCATAATTAGGGTTTATGCATGAGAGACACGTAATTTGGGGCGGTCGCTATTATTCAAGTGCGGTCGCGACTTAGGTCGGGCTTCTGGCCGCAAAACCTACTGTATTAAGGTTTCATCTTTTCATTGTGAAGTGCGGTTGCGACTTAGGTCGGGCTCTTGGCCGCGAAACCTACTGTATTAAGGTTTCATCTTGTAATTGTATGGGGCGGTCGTACTCAGGTGAGGCGCGACCGCTAGAAAGGTTCTGTTCACCTTATTGGAAGCAATCTAATCCTACAACAAGATTTTCATATACATGTTAAATAGATCATCCATTTGAGTTGTCAAGGATCAAAATAGATATCATTTGTCTAACATCATTGTTGAATCATGAAATGTGAGATGATATGGAATTGATAATGCATATGATATTACATGAATAAGGTTATGTATTGTGTATTGTGAGGCTTGTGAATGGTGATGTGTATTATGAATAATGTACTTTGAAATGTGATACTAATAATGTTATATATACAATATGAATTGAGATATGAAATGCTATAAAGCCATTGTGATTGGCTATGATGATATAATTGAATGATGTATGGCGTGTTTGCCTAATTGATGAGAAAGATTGAGAAAGAGTTTGATAAAGAGAATAATGAAATAAGTGTATGTTTAATATGATATTCAGTTTCAGAGTTCTGGTTTTTGGAGGCATGCCTATTTAATGAAAGTTAACAGTCTTGCCGGGTTGAGGATCTCTTCAAATTGAGTTGAATTGAGGTCCAAGAGACTGGGTCTGTTACACTATGAAAATTGATATTATGAGATATTTGATTTGTAACAGTCTTGCCGGGTTGAGGATCTCCTCGAGTTAGATGAGTTGATGATCCAAGAGACCGGGTCTGTTACACTATCCATGGATAGAGATATATATGTATATGTTGCCTACGGGCGTGATAATGGTGTTTATGAACTAAAGCAGTAACTCTGAATTCTGAATATCGTATTAAATACTTGATGGGCCCATAGGTGTCTAGGTTTTATGAATAACATAAATGTTGTTCTAATGTAATGAAATGTTAATATTACTTATATAATGAATCAGACTATTCACGGAATATTGTTTGTTGAGTATGATCTTTACTAATTGTGTGTGTATCATTGATGTTGATTTATTAATACAAATGTGAAACATTGCATTGCACTAAAGCATAACATTAGCATGAATTGTCTTACTAAGCCCTTGGCTTAGCGCGATAGTGTTTAATCGCGCAGGTAATAGAGTTGAACCCGAGAGCTCCTCTAGACCGAGTGAGAGTAGACATTGAAGAGTTGATTTTGGGAACTTAAAGATCAGAGGAGATTTGCCAATCATGTATAACTCTTTTATATTTTGTAAAGATTTTGTTTATATTGTAAATATATATGTAATGATAAATATGTACTCAAATGTTTTCATATGTGTAAATTTTTATAACTTCCGCTGTGTACTACTTAAATGTATTAATATATCTATAATGTATATTGAGAAAGATGATGGTATTATATAAAAATGTTTTGAATGTTGATGAAAAGCCGTAGCACTCCTATATTCGGTGCACATATGCTACATTGTGGTGTTGTAGTGTGTGTGTACTGAATGTGGGGGTGTTACATCCTTTCTTTTTTTTTTTGTTATTTTTTTGTTCTAGCTCTAAAAGAATTGTCTTGTTTGTACCAACTTGGGCTTCCAATAATGGATGAGTGGAGTGACATAAATCTTCTTTAATAGGGATAAATCATTTGTTACTCTGATATTGTCTTGATATATTGGAGATATTAAGGGAACTTCAACTACCCTTATGGTTTTGAGAACATCCACTATCCTTATGGTCTTGAGAACTTCAACTATCTTTATGGTCTTGAGAACTTCAACTATCTTCATGACCTTGACTAATCATTGCTTTCTTTTGATCTTCTTGCCTCTTCATCTTAGTGATCATAAGACTTATCAAAAGTATCACAACAGCTCAGGGCAGGTTGTTGGGGTTATATGCCAATGAAAAGAAAGCTAAAATTTTATGGAGGCTCAAAAGGACAACTAGGGATTGATATTTAATTGGGTGGATATTAGTTGTTGGCTAACCAAACAATGCCTAGATCATTTCTCTCTTAAATAAGCAGAGTTCAATTTTGCCTCAAAAGTTTGTCAAAACATGTTCTAAGACTGACTAGGACCTAGACAAAGATAATTATGCAAGAGCCCTCTCTAAGTAAGCATACACAGCTCAATGCTATAGTGCAATTCCCTCACCTAGTAAAGTTATTCAAGTCATGATGCCTAGATATATTAATTCATGAATTATCAAGCTAGATTCCTCATTGGTTGAGCACCAAAATGAACAAAGACCAATAAAAATTTTGATGAAAATAATTTATTCAAGCAACTTTAAATTTGAAAAACACAATGGTTCCAAAATATTAAAGAAAGTAAGATTGAAAAGCAACATTCAAGCTAAGGAAAGTTCATTGAGTTTAAGCTTCTTTTCCCTTCACATCTTTAACATTCCCATCTTGAAAGGATGGTAAAACAAAGTCTTCTTCCAATCCTTTTCCTACCATGAAGGTTGCTGGTGGTGGCACCCTGTTGAACCTTGAAAATGGATTTCCTTTGGTATTGGGCTTGTTCGGCTCAGGAAACTTACCATTATCAATTAAATTCTGGATCTCATGCCTCAACTTCATGCAATTGTCCGTTTCGTGTCCAGGCCTTTGATGGAATTGGCAAAATGCATTAGTAACAAAGTTAGGTGTAATAATCCCTTCTTTTGTAGCTTATTGAGAGCCTAAGATAGTGGCTTCCCTAATTCTGAAAACTGTCTCATTCCTCCTTGACTAGTGGCATTAACATCAACTTCTTTTTGTGTACTTTGATTGCCCGACTGGTAGTTCCCTTTCTCATTCCTTTTTATTGAAAAATGATTCTTCTCCCTTTCCCACTCTTCAATTTGCAAACCAGCTTGGAGAAGATCTTTGAAGTCCCTTATAAGGGTGTGAGACATTCTTTCACAGAGATTGGGCAGGACCCCTCTTACAATCATCCTTATTTGACCGGATTCATCAGGCCTTTTCTTGAGCAAAGCGGCCTTATTTCTCCATTGTTTCACATAGTTTACAAAATTCTCATTTGGCCTTTGCCTAATGGACTCCACTTCCATTAATGTGACTTCTAACTCAACATTATATCTATATTGTTTGATGAAGGCCTTGTATAGCAAATTCCAATTCTTTTGTGTTCCATCATCTAAGGTATTGAACCAATTTTGGACAACAGGGTCCAATGAGAGCATGAAGTACCTTAGAGTTTGAGCCTTAGTAGCTCGAGCAGACTGCATAGCAGTGATATACTGCTTCACATGGAGATGAGGATTTCCAGTACCATTGTACTTCGCAAAAGATGGCATCTTGAACTTGTACGGGACTTCTTCATCTAACTCAAATAATTTGTCAACTTCGGACACCTCTTCGGTTTTCAATTTCTTCTCAAATTTCTTTTCTAAATCAACAATTATCTTTTCAATATCAGAAGTTTTAGTCTTTTCAAAAGTTGCCTTCCCAACAACTTTCGGCTCCTTTTTGTCTTGAGGATCTTGGTAGTATTGAGCCCAATCATCATCATTAATGATCACCTTATCATCATCAAAAGCTACTTCACTAACTTTAGTCTTCCCTTTGTCTTTCTTGGTGCTAGTAGATGCTTCGGTATTGTTTCCTAAAATTGCAGCTAGTTGATTCTTTATGGTCTCAACAATTGCCTCTTTTATTTCTTCCATCTTGGCATTGAGGGCCTCATCCACCATTTTTTGAATTTGTTCGGGCTCCATTGTTTTTGGTGAGCAAGTGATTGAGTCATTGCTAGATACTTCATCTCCGGCGTAGGTCGGATTGTAAGCTTTTGAGCTATTGTAATCCAGGGCTGTGAGCCAGAGAGGATTAATGAGATGCAAATGTATGCATGTATGCATGAACAATCAACAAACAAGGACAAATAGGATGTTCCTTCCAACCTTATAACATCCACACATGAATGGCGAGTCTCTTTTCCTAGGTATATGGTTAACAAGATACCAACATGGGGTACTTTGCTTTCGAATAATTCCCTCAAACGTTTCAACCAATAGTTATATTTTCGAAAATGGAAATCAATCAATGATAATTCCCATTAATTAGGTTTTAATCCATTCAACCAACTGAAGTAGCTTTTATGCTATGTTGGATTAAAACTAAATTGATAGGTTTATTATAGATAGATTTCTCACTTGAAAAAGATAACTAATGGTTCATGCCAAAAACAAGCCCATGGTTAATTTATTCTTAGTGTAAACTAGGCCCACAATTGATTTTTGGTATTTCATAATTGACCTAAATATTTTTTGCAAGCTCCTTGTAAGAAAAGGTTGGGTGAAAATAGTTTTGTTTCTACGCCCATTGTAAAAAGATTTTAGAAAAAATGGATTTTGGGCTTAGTGTTTGGGCCATGAGCAAAAGAATTTTTGATTTATTTTTAGAAAAGTTTTATATCAAAAGACCATCTTGAAAAATTTTGAAAATAGCTTTGGTCTTTTGGACTTTAAAGAAAAGTTGAGCTTACAATATACTTAGGTCATATTAGAAAAAGGACAAACCAAATAAGCCATGATTTATAGTAAGATAAACTAACCATAGTCAAACAACATGCATTTGGAGTAAAACCTAAGGAAAGTAACTAGGCCAATTACATGAGCTTTAGTCTTTGGGTTAAAAGGCTTAGGTTCCCATAGCAAGTATATACCAAACGGTACGAGGCTATGAGTGGTTATGCCATGCTCGATCTCCATACCTTGAGTGAAAGTATGGTATCCCTTACATAACAGAACACGGGTAACACGGGCAACACGGGCGTCCTAACTCACGCACACAATGCAATCGAATATGATGCAATGGATAATATCATTATAAAAAAGAATAGAATAATATAAAGACCAACAGAATCAACTTCTCTTATCCCCAGTGGAGTCGCCACTGTGAGCGGGGATTTTTGCCCCCACACCCGATGGAATGGTTCTTGCAACTTCGGCACTGTTTAGGCTCGGGGCCTTAGAGAACACAGACCTAGGTCCGGAGAAAATGGAGTTGCCACCCGAACGGGCCGGGAAAAAAAGAAATGGGTGGATAACTCAATTCCTAAGGAATCCCCAACCCCCTAATGGGTTCGAAAAGTTGGGTAAGTGTGGGGAAGGTGAGAAATGGCCCAGCACCCCCACAACGCCCGGTTCATTGGAACCGGCCTCCTTTACAGGTCTTAATATTATAAAATTCTTAAGTATAACAACATTATCCATATTACACACAATAATTAAAAGAAAACATCATTATATTAAAGTCAAAGCAATGTCCAAACAAAGCAAATAATTGGACACCCATCCAAGGATGGAAACATGTCCTTACATCACATGCCTAAATAGGACACCCACCGAAAGGTAGAAACATGCCCTTTACATAGGTTCTAAAATAGAAAAGCAAATTAAATTACACGATATTTAACTAATGAGGTATCCAACAAGTGGAAACATACCTCTTACAACATTTGGAAATCTAAATAATTGATAAAAGTAAATAACCATTCATAATAAATAAATCATTCATCAAAGATATTAAATATCAATAGAAAGTAAACATCCACCCATAATAAATTAAATAAACCAAGTATTGAACTTAAATAAATTAAAGCATATAAAATAAATCAAAACATAATCAAATATGGAATTGAATAAGGTAAATAAAAATCCAAATTATAGCTATTATTTCCATTTAGGGTTCTTTATCTCATGTGTTAAGGTTTTGGAATTCATAAAATTAGGCTACTGTGACTTTTTATAGAATTAAAATAGATTGAGGTTTTATGTTTTAAAAGGTTGGTAAGACTCTTTAATTAAACAAATTAAGGTTTGCTCAATTATTCCAACAATCTTTGACTGGTGCTGCCCTCAAGTGGTTTGTAACCCTGGACCATGCCAAGATTAAGACCTGGGAAGACATCTGCAATGCATTTAACTCTCAATACCACTATAATATTGAGGTGGATGTCACCAGAAGGGAACTTGAGACTACCAAGCAGAACAACAATGAACCCTTCTCCTCGTTCCTTACGAGGTGGAGGGCAAAGGCCGCCCAAATGATCAATCACCCTTCAGAACAAGAGCAGATTGATATCATAATCAGAAATTTAAGGCCTACATATCAAGCCCAACTGCAAACCCAATACCTACCTACTTTCAAATCGCTCATTGCGACTGCAACCAAGGTAGAATATCTAATACAATTGGGTAAGATAGTAGATGAAGAAGCTATCTCGAAGTATAAAAAACAAGGCCAAGCTGCTAATGAAGTGGCCAATATTGCCCCTGCGAATCCTTTACGTGTGGGCAATCTTGGGCAAAGAAATCAGCCAAGAAGGCAATATACCGACATTGGAATGCCCCTTCATCTAGTGTTTAAAAAGGCCGTGGAAGGGAAATATTTGAAGCCTTTGGACCCAAGGCCTCCTCCAAACCCATTACCCTCCAATTACAGGGCCAATGAGTACTGTGAGTACCACCAAGGAAATGGGCACAGAACTGATGCTTGCTGGACTTTGAAAAACCGCATCCAGGATTTGATGGATAGTGGTGACATCATTCCTCTCAGGAGGCAACCAAACATTAACACTAACCCCTTGCCCAATCATTCCATCAATGCCATCACTGTGGAAGATTTCATGCAGCCTAGTCTCTTTGATGAGGTTGCTATGGTAACTAATTTTGAAGACAAAAGGGGCTTCACCAATCTGATCAAGACCACAGATGGACCACTGATGAACTGGTACGCCGAGGATGGACAGGCTGCTCTAGTCAAACCTAGTCTTGTGTCACACCCTGAACCCGAGTCTTGTACTAAGTCAAATCCTGAGTCAAACACCGAGTCAGAGTCTAGTTCTGAGTCCTCTATAGCTTCAGATTTAGAGAACCCACATGTCACATTTAATGTAATCTTGGAGAATGACTCCACCATTATCAATGAAACTCTTCAAATTCTTGGTTACCCTGTGTCTTTTGCTTTCCAAGTATTATCTAGCAAAAATGAAATAAATGAAATAAAAGAAATAAATCAAAAGATAATAATTGGCAAAGAAAATGAACATACATACAATGCATGTGATTGTGTGAATAAGGAGCAGGTTCTTGAATGCATCAGAAAGTATGCCGACTGCTTCATGTGGAAGACAAGTGATGTCACGGGAATAGACCCAGCCATAGCAGTTCACAAGATTCCGCTATATCCCGATGCAAAGCCGGTTAAGCAAAGATTGAGCAGAATGAAGCCAGAATGATCTTTGAAAATTAAAGAGGAGGTTGCCAAGCAACTGGATAATAAGTTCATAGAACCAATTGCCTACCTTTCCTGGTTAGCAAACATTGTACCGATCCCGAAGAAAGACGGAAAGGTCAGAATGTCTGTTGACTACAAAGATCTGAATAAGGCTTGTCCCAAGGACGATTTCCCGCTACCACACATCAGTTTGCTAATAGTTGGGGAATAGATATAATTGGCAAAATACATCCAAAAGCCTCAAATGAACATCAGTTTATCTTGGTAGCAGTGGATTACTTCACAAAGTGGGTTGAACCAGCTTTCTATGCAGAATTAAATGCCAAAAAGGCAGCACAGTTTTTTCGAACCAACATCCTTTGTCGGTACGGAACGCCATTTGAGATTATCACTGATAATGGAACTCATTTCCAAGCAGAATTTGCTAAGCTCTTGAAGGATAAGAATGTCCAGCATCATAAGTCCTCTCCTTATAGACCTCAAACAAATGGAGCTGTAGAAGCAGCAAACAAGTCTATAAAGGTGATCATACAAAACATAAATGAAGCTGGGGCAACCCCGTATTCCCTGGTATACGGAATGGAAGCAGTACTCCCCATTGAACTGGAAGTTCAATCGGCGAGGATAATTCAAGAAAGTCAGATAAATGAAGCTAAATGGATCAGCAATTATCATCATCAGTTGTTAGGTTTGGATGAAAAAAGACTTCAAACTCTACATCGGATTCAAGGGTATCAGAGGTGAATGGCCAGACATTTCAACAAAAAGGTCAAAGACCGAAAGTTGGAAGAAGGTTGTTTGGTCCTGAAAGAGAGCAGAACACCTATTACAGATCCTCGTGGGAAGTTTCGTCCTCATTGGGCGGGACCCTACATTTTGAAGAAAATACTTTCCGGCGGAGCCGTCATCTTGTCTGATTTGGATGGTCTGGAGTTCACAAACCCATGCAATCTGGATCAACTGAAGAAATATTATGTATAATCATGCATTGTAATGAACTGCATTAGACCTGATTCTCGCAAACTAATTCGAGATATGTAGGCAGCTCTCTTTGAGCACGGTCTAAATTTTAATAAAAATCATTGGTTCATTTTTCTTTTGCCAACATAAAAAAAAAAGAAGAACAAAAAAAAATTCCCGCTAAGTCGAAAACCCACAAAGGGCGGCTTAGGCAATAGTGGGACCCGCTAAGTCGAAAACCCACAAAGGGCGGCTTAGGCAAGAATGGGTAAGAGCTCGCTAAGTTGAAAATCTGAAAGGACGGCTTAGGCAAAAATTAGAGCAAGTAAATAAAGTAGATAATGCTTGGAAAGCAAACAAAAAGGGTCATTCATTCCAAAAGAGTCATTCATTTCAAAAAAGTCAAACCAATAAAAAAGAGTCAAAACATAAGTCCAAAAAAAAAAAGAGTCAAACCTAGGATCTAAATCCTACGCCTTGTACGTGGGGTAGAATCTTTGGTATCTTCCTTAGTTCCGGAACTTTCTGCAGCATCTGTCTTCTCCTCGGTAAGAGGAACCACATCCTCACCCTCCAGCTTCTGCAACAATGCACGTCTCCTTGGCTTCTCAATTGGCCAAACTTCGGCAACTTCATTATTGGGAATAATTTGGGGGCAACTTCAGAAAAATTCAAGTTCCTTCCCCAGCCGGATTGACTTCCTAGAGGATTATTTCTAAGTTCTTTACTAGAAATAATTACTGATAGCAGAGCATAGTAAAGCCTGGTATTACTTCTGGTTCATTACTAGAACTAGTTCAAGTACATGTAAAGGAAAAATTCCTAAAATTTATTTCTAAGTTCTTTACTGGAAATAAATAAAAATCCAAATCCACCAATATCCCCCACATCTATCCATATTGATCATTCCCACCTTTTGAAGACTCTCGGTCCAGTTGTGCATGCAATGGTTGTAAAGAAATAAATACCTTTATGAAAATAAAAGGGGACATCATGCATACATATGTACTGTTTATGATAAACAAGAGTGCAGGCGCAGAAAAATCAGAATACAATCAGAGAAAAATCAGAAGTGTTGCAAGCAATCCAGAAATGCCAAAAGGCGGATCTTTTACCCCTCGCTCAAAATTCGCTCTTCAGAAGGCCACTGGGCCCCATAAATCATTTTTATGGACCCCAGTGGGGGGCAATTGTGAACACTCGAATTTTGAGGCTCGGAAAGCCAATTTTCTCATACTGCAGACGACCGAGCCGGACCGGACGTCCCCGGTAAAATCCATCGAAAGTATGTCTTCATGGTACTTGAAACGTCCGGAACGACGCAAGGATCACAGGTATGGTCTCGGAATAATTTTTGGAGGTCCGCAGCTCTCAGAAAATCACTTTGAAAGGAAAAATGCGGTTTTCGGTGCGATTTTTGGGGGTGAACCTCTGGGACCGGCGGTCTGACCGCCAGCTGACCGGCGGTCCGACCGCCGTCCGTGTCCTTTTCCCATTTTTCCGGCGAGCCGCCCGGTCCGACCGTCGACCCCGGCGGTCCAACCGCCGTCCAGTCCTAATTTTGCCTATAAAATGCTTCTAAACTTTCAAAATGGGGGTTGGACTTTTTTCGGATGGGCCTCATGCTGTCGAATTCGTTTCACACCTAAAAAACTCTTATTGGACTTTTATTTGCAAGAATCTAACCTCGTGTGGCAGTGATTAAGAATCATATTTCAAGATCCAAGAAAACGAGATCTGGAACTTCGAAGTGGGAAGATTCTAAGCAAGGTAATATTCTAATCAATTCTTTGTCAATTTAAACATTTCATAAGCATTCCATCTTCTTCTCAATTTCTTCTTGGTCAAAGACCTAATCCTTTTAGGTATAAGGCCTAATGGACTAATTAATCAATCTGTTGGCACGAAGTCCAAATTACATCTTTTCGGTACCAAGTACCTAAATTTCACAATTAAAATCAACTTTTTGGCACGGAGCCTAAATCGCACCTTTTTCGGTACCAAGTACCTAAAATTGCACAATTTAGCACTAAGTGTTATATCTCACAATTTTGGCATAAAGCCCGACAACACAGGCCAAAGGCCTAAAAATTGCATTCTTTTGGTATAAAGTACCTAAAATTGCACCATTTAGCACTAAGTGCTAAATTTCACAAATTTGGCAAAAAGCCCGATCAATACTTGGCATGAAGCCCGACACCAGCACGAAGCACTAAGTGCTCAAAATCCCACATTTGGCATGAAGCCTAAATTGCACTCCTTTGGTACAAAGTACCTAAATTTCACCATTTAGCACTAAGTGCTAAATCTCTCAATCCTTGGCATGAAGCCCGACAATGCACGAAGCACACACACACACATGCATGAAGCATAATTTTTATCTCCTTTAAATAGGCTTTCCCGAACTACATGGGCTTTGATCTCCTATTCAAACGGGAGTATGTAGGCATGTTTGGGATTCACCCCAAATAGCAAGTCCACAATTTACTAACAATCTGTCTGTTTTTATTTCTTTGCTCCTTTTGTTTGCAAGTTAGTCAAATGCATGACATAGTCCCCGAATCCTCCTTGGGTTCGTAGATCAGAAGCCTTTACATTGGAAGCATTAATTGGAGTCAAATAAGGGTTTTCTTAGTTTTTCCCTTTGAACAAAATAAACTGAGTGGCGACTCCCGACAACAAGTGAACGTCCATCCGAATCCTTTTCGGGTGGAATCCGAGGTTCACAGTACCAAACGATTTTTTATCATTCGTGTTGAAAAGCAGATCCATACAAAAACCTTATTGGAGTCGTGCTCGCAATGGCTTTGATATTAGAGACCCTCTGCTTTCATCGGAAGTGTCATATGTCCAATTCATTTGGGATCAACTGCTAAATTTTAAGTTGTCTCCTGCTGGCATTCAGGGGCTTCTTGGAGGTGAAGAAGAAGACATAGAAGTGGAGGAATGAGAGGAAGAAGAATATAAATAAGAGGACTGTAACACCCTTATACCCTAGATACGTACACTACATACGCCCAACATATGTAATATATGAATATATGATACAAGAATGCCACAACCCATTTTAATAAATCAAATCTTTACTTATAAAATATGTATAAACTTAAATTATTTAACTGATATCATATAAATAATAGATGAAATATTACTTGCTAAAACACATATATATAACTTCATTACCAAAGGTTTATCCAAAACATTTTTGATAGTTTACGAAATATACATATATATACATCAAAATATAACATAATATACATGAAGTCATTATGTACAAAAATATAAAATATATATATATACATGCTGGCAAATTGTGTCTGATCTTGATGTCCAACAATCAACTCTGCACTTAAGATCTCAAGCCTAGACTCGACTCGGTCTAGACAAACTCTCCGGCTCAACTGAATCTACCTTGTCACATGCGCGATGAATCACAATCGCACTAAGTCAAAAGCCTAGTGATACAAACTTTGATAACAATATAGTTCTAATGCAATGCCAATGCATAGTATATAAGGATATTATATCTCATAACATTATATTGCTCAATTGTTCAATTGTGCATTGAACAATTGAGCAATATTGCTTAATATATTGCTTATTATATTACTTTGATAACAATATTGCTTAATATATTGCTCAATTGTTCCACAATTCATAATTCACATAAAAGCAAACACAAGCATGGGCCCAAAAGGATCTAATATGTTATTCAAATCCCAGAGCTACTACTTTGGTCTAGGATGACACCATGTGTCTAGCCCCGAAGGCAAAACATAATCACAATGAGGATAACCTCATATGTAACATCCCAACTAGGCTTCAAGGACTAGGCCCAACCCAACTTCAAGGGTCTGCTACATCATGTAACAACCCAACTACGCTTCAAGGACCAAGCACATCCCAACTTCAAGGGACTGTTACATCTTAGGCATCCCGCCAAACACAAAACTCTAAAAATTGAATAACATACTAGGCACACAATTCTTTCATAATTCCATTATCAAATTCTTTCTCATTTTCTCATTATCAAACTAGGCACAATGCCTCAAATATCTCACTTATATCAATATAGCCATTACCAATGACTTTACATATCATCTTTAATGTACACATAACGAATTGCATTACCCATACATTTTGGGTCATGATTATATTTTGCACATAGTTCACATTATACAAATCATAGCATATTACTCATGCACCAATAATGTAGTAAGTAACTTAACACATTTTCTAACAAAATGTGTTAAGTCCCAACGTCATGTAAATATAAGCAATTATTCAAAGTTTTTACTTACCTCTAAAAGCAAAAAACACTACTTTCAACCTCCTTTTCCAAGATATCCCTCAACACTTGGACTAGGGTAACTCAAGTCTCTTCAAAGCAAAAACCAAATGTAATTATAAATAATCACTTAGTAATACACTTATAGGTATAAACAATACCTCTCAGCACAAGGATAAGAAACACAAAGGAAAATAAGGAAAAGAACTATCTAGGGCAAACTCTATACATGACACGCTTAACAACACGGTTATGTCAATGACCATACCCTAAACCCATAACACATAAGCTTTGACATGCTCAGTGACATGGGCGGTCAATGACCGTATCCTAAGCTTTGTATTACAATCGATAAGACATGTCCAGAGACATGTACATGTCCTTGCCTGTGCCAAAACTCCTACAACACAGTAGCTATGACACGCTCAGTGACATGGGCTTGTCACTGCACGTGTCAATACTATAACATTACAGAAGTTGTGACACGCTCAGTGACATGGGCGTGTCACTTCACGTGTCACCAACACTAAAAATAGAACCATTGAGAATCCAATGACATGGCTGTGTCACCAGGTGTGTCAGGCCAAAAAGCCTGATATCAGCATATAATTTTCACATCCAAAATTATCTTTCTTTACCCTTTTTAACTCTATTCAAACTCAACCAAATCCATCATTATACCACAAAATACTTGTATAAACATCAAAGCAACTCAATTAAAAGCAAAAATACATAATTACAACCATGACTTCATAACTCAAAAGTTACACAATCCAAAACTCTTATTCTCTTCACCAAACTTAACCATATCTTCAATCCAACCCTAAAATCATAGTTAACTAGTCAAAAGAACTTCAAACATACCAATATCAACCATTAACATATGCTACACCAAACATCCAATTCACACATATACAAACTTCCATAGAAAATCAAGGAAACAAGTTGGAAACTTACCAAATATGGAGAAAACCCTCAAAACTCCAACTTGAACAATTGAAATCCTTCAATTACTTGAGTTATCAAGAAGCAAATTTCTTTTTTCCTTTGATGGAGGTAGCTAGCTTCAATGGAGAAAGAAGAAGATAAAGATAATGATCCATTCAACTCAATCCAACTAAACTCCTTTTAACCACACAAATATCCCACTTTCACTCTCCACCAAGTAACAACATATTACATAATTAATATATAAAAAAAGTCATCTTCCACTGTAATATCCCAAACTATACCCTAAAATTTTTGGAATGATTATTGTTAAAATTGGATTAAATGATATAAAGTATATTTATGTTTAAGGATTAAGAGAGGGAAAGAGAAGTGTGTATATGTTGTATATATAGAGATATATACAACATATACAAGTCAACTAATTAGTTGGTCAAAAGAGATATTTAATTATATTTGAATTAATTGAAATTTAATTAGTGAGTGGATGATGATATTTATGATTATTTTATTATTATAATTGCTTGGTGGATATTAAAAGAAGACTTGAGTGGTTTAGAAGTGTTGAGTGGGTTGGCTTTCATTTTTCATCTTCTTCTTCTCTTCTCTTTGGTCGGCCATCACCATAGCAAGAAGGAAAGAGAGATTTTGTTCTTCCTAACTCAAGATTGAAGGGTGTGTCAAGAGATCAAGTTGGAGTTTGAAGGGTTTTCATCACTTTTGGTAAGTTTCCAACATGATTCTTTGGTTTTCTTTTGAGTTTGTGAATTGAGTTTGGTGAATGGTTGTTGATGATGTGTGTATGTTTGATTGTGGTGTGCTTGAGATTGTGTTGTCTATTTGTCTTTGATTTTGAGGTTGGATGTTTTATTAGTTTTTGTCATAAAATTGTTATTTATTTATTATGATAATTATTGTTTTCTTCATGAATTTTGGTAGTTTTAATCTGTTTATTTAGTGATTTCAGCAATTTGATAGTTTTTAATTTATCAAAGTGTTTAGATCATTTTTGTAGTAGTTTTAGTGTGATGTTTATGTGTTTTTAATTAATGTTTCATTTGATTCTTGTTTAATGTTTGTTTTAGGTTAAAGTGCAAAAACTCCCTTGGAAGATCAAAACAAAGAAAGAAGAGCATGAAGCAAGCAAGACATGGCCAAGCCAAATCAAGCTTGGCTGTGTCACCTCAAGGAAATTTTTGGCAGATCATGACACGAGCAGGAGACACGGCCAAGCCACTGGTGGTGTCTCACCTGAAGGGAAAAACCAAAGAAACCAAGAAAGAAAGGAAAATTTGGCAGAAGCTGACACTGGCAGGTGACATGGCAAAGCCACTGACACGGCCACAAGCTTAGCCGTGTCCCATCCTAAGCCAAGAACAAAGAAGAACCAAAGAAAAGACACAAAAGCTGACACACCCAGGAGACACGGCCAAGCCACTGGCCGTGTTACATGACACGGCCAGGAGCTTGGCCGTGTCACTCTCATCTTCAAAGAACAAAGAAGACCAAAGGAGAAACAGAAGATGACACACCCAGGTGACACGACCACAAGCTTGGCCATGTCACTCCATGAGACCAAAGAAAGAAAAGATGCCAGATTTTTAGCAAGGGATTTGTATAAATAGAAGAATTAGGGCAAAGGGGAGTGTCTTCTTGTTCATCAGCCGTTGGACACACTTTCTTCATCCATTCTTCACTTTTCTCTTGAAGATTGATTTCACTTTCATCCAAACACTCTAGATTAAATTAGTTCTAGCCATTACATTATTCTTTTAGCACAAATCTGAGCAAGAGATTCTTCAGAAGCAAAGGAAGATTGTAATTGGGTTTTGTTCTTAAACTCTATTTCTTAAGTTTCATTGAAATTTTGTTTATGAATACTCTGATGTCTAAATTGATTTCTTTGAATTTTAATGAGATGGATTTGTTTGATAGCATTACTATGAACTAATTTTGATCTAGTCTAGAGTTTGTATGGATCTACTATGATTGTATGAAATGGTTATTGCTCTTAACTGAAATATTTCTTTTATCCTTAATTGAATGGATTAATGTTAATATATAATTGATTGGCCACCAATTATGTGTTTGAGGTATTTAGATGAAGGATTGAGAAATGAAGTCTAATGCAGGAACAATTCAATTAGGGACTTAGGTGAATTAGAAATATAAACCTAAGGAAAAGATCATTTTGATTGTAATAAGATTAACTAAAAAAGGAGCTTATCTCCTTGATTCGATTAATTAAGTTGCTTGAAATTTGATCTTTGAAATTAAATCAGTTGAGAGGAATAGCCGTTCATACATATAAATTAGTAGAGAACTGCAAACCCTAGGCTTTTCTAATAAGTGAATCAATACATTTGTTCAATTTTCTTTCGTTGTTATTAATTCAATTCCTTTCTATTTCTATTAATTGTTCAGCAATTTAATTTTTTAAATCAAAGACTATTAATTGATAATTTATTTATTACAATTTGATAAATAATTAGCTTATCTAGCTTCCTTGTGAGATGACCTTGAGGTGTTCACCGAAATACTACAGCAGCCTCGTATACTTGCGAGTGTAGCTTTAGTAGTGTTTATTAGAGCGCAACAAGTTTTTGGCGCCGTTGCCGGGGAAGTTAATTGGCGTAATTGTTTATTAGTCATAAATATTTTAAATTATTTTTTTTCATTGTTTACATTTTATTTTATTTTTCTTTTGCTTTTAATAATTCCTTTTTCCAGAAATTTTGTTTATGCAAGGTAGGAGATCACTTGGAGGAGAGCTTCGCCCAGTTATTCCAGAAATTCAAAGAGTGAAAAGGAGCATACAGAGGAGAAAATTTTTGATTTTGAATGAGATACTGCACAATCTATCAATATGGGAGAAGAAAGGCAAAGAACTATGAGGGAATTTGCCAGACCTGCCATTGGGACTTCCACCTCATGTATAAGATTGACAGATGCAGCAAGAAATTACGAGTTGAAGAATATCCATTACAACATGCTGCCATCCTTCTATGGAGTCCTGGATGAAGATCCTTTGAATTTTATCCGGGATTTCTACTCCACCCTCAACACATTTCATGGTATGTCATGGTTACTCACGGTATTGTATTTGGGCATGTTATGTCTAGTAAAGGGATTGAGGTGGATAAAGCTAAGGTAGAGTTGATTACTAAATTACCCCCACCCACCTCTGTTAAGGGAATTAGAAGCTTTCTTGGGCATGCAGGTTTTTACCGGAGGTTTATTAAAGATTTTTCTAAAATAAGCCAACCATTGTGTCATTTGCTTGGGAAAGATGTTCCATTTGAATTTACTGCACAATGCATGCAAGCTTTCAATTCCCTTAAGGAAAAATTGACCAGTGCACCGGTAATTGTAGCTCCTGTTTGGTCTTTACCTTTTGAAATTATGTGTGATGCATCCAACCATGCAGTAGGGGCTGTCCTTGGGCAAAGGGTTGAGAAATTTTTGAGAGTGATCTATTATGCTAGCTTGACCCTAAATAGCGCACAAGTTAATTACACAACAACTGAAAAAGAAATGCTAGCTATTGTTTTTGCCTTAGATAAGTTTAGAGAATACTTGATTGGGTCTAAAATTATTGTGCATTCAGATCATGCAACTTTAAAATATCTCTCGACAAAACAATATGCTAAACCTCGTTTAATTAGATGGGTGCTATTATTGCAAGAATTTGATTTTCAAATCAAGGATACTAAGGGAAGTGAAAATGTTGTAGCTGATCATTTATCTAGGTTACCTTTCTTTGGTGAAAATCTTGCATCTGGTAGCATTCAAAGAAATCTAGAAGCATTTCCTGATGAACAGTTGTTTGCGGTAATGAATTCACCATGGTTTGCAGATATTGCTAACTATCTTGCTTGTGGTATTTTGCGTTCTGACATGTCATTTCAGGAAAAGAAAAGGTTTTTACACATGAGTAAATTCTTTTTTCTGGGATGAACCTTACCTATTCCGGATATGCTAAGATGAGATAGTTCGCAAGTGTGTATCTGAGGAAGAACAGCTGAGTGTTCTTCAATTTTGTCATGACCTTCACTACAGTGGCCATTTTGGAGGAAGAAAGATTGCTGAAAAAGTGCTTCAAAGTGCATTTTATTGGCCTACCCTATTCAAAGATGCTTAAGAATATTGTAAGCATTGTGACCACTGTCAAAGAGTAGGTAACATTGGAAGGAGGAATGAAATGCCCCCTTCAATCTTATATTGTGGTTGAACTATTTGATGTTTGGGGAATAGACTTCATGGGTCCTTTTCCCAAATCTTTTGGTCATGAATACATAGTGGTTGTTGTTGATTATGTTTCAAAATAGGTGGAGGCAATCCCCACCCGAACTAATGATGCTAATGTGGATGTTAAATTTGTGAAGGAATACATTCTTAGCAGATTTAGCATGCCAAGAGTGATAGTCAGTTATGGGGGAAGTCATTTCTGCAACAAACCTTTTGAGAAGTTAATGCATAAGTCAGGTGTGAAACACAAAGTGGCGACCCCATACCATCCATAGACTTTAGGATAAGTTGAGACATCCAATAAGCAAATCAAAGGAATTCTAGAAAAAAATAGTCAACTCATCAAGGAAGGATTGGACAAGTAGATTGAATGACGCATTGTGGGCATATCGAACTGCTTTCAAGACTCCCTTGGGTATAAGTCCATACCGATTGGTTTTCGGTAAGGCTTGTCATTTACCAGTGGAGTTAAAGCACAAGGCGTATTGGGCAAAAAAGACTCTGAATTTAGATTTGGACAAGGCAAAGAGAGAACGTTTTCTACAAATTTCAGAGTTAGATGAACTAAGGAACGAGGCATATGAGAGTTCAAGGATTTATAAGGACTGTACTAAAGCACTTCATGACTGAATTTTAGTACGAAAGACATTGAGCCCAGGTATGAAGGTCTTGCTTTTCAATTCTCATCTCTGACTGTTTCCAGGAAAACTCAAGTCTTGATGGAGCGGTCCTTTTGAGATAACTCAGGTATATCCTTCCGGTGCTATAGAATTACTTAACTCTCGAACAAACAAAACTTTTAAAGTAAATGGACAAAGAGTTAAACCATATAACGAGGGGTTCCAAGAAGTAAGGATTGTCGATAGTATTTTTATCTACGATCCTTAATTCTTACAGAAACGTCCAGCTAAGACGACGTTAAAGAAGCGTTCGTGGGAAGCAAACCATTGTTATTGTTTTTATCATTTTATGTTTAGTATCTTCAGTTTATTTATTCATTTTCCCTTTTATTTTTCTTTAAGGCTTGATGGTTTAGAGATTGGAAATGTTTTTATTCTTGCAGAGAATAGGCCAGGAGCATTGAGTTTAATTGAGAAAAGGAGGGCTATCCAGTTCCAACTTTCCTTGCTTGCATGTTTATGCTGAAGTCGCGGTATTTGCTTTAGTTATTTTCTTTCAAGTTGATTATTTATACGAAAGCTTCACTATGCATGACACAAAAGAGGTTCTTTCTATCTTTTCTTTTGTTTACATTGAGGACAATGTAACTCATAAGTGTGGGGTAATTTTTAAGCTTTTCTTTAATTTTTGTTTTGTTTTCTTTGTGAGTTATATTGTGAATTTTTGGTTTTGTTTTCTTTGTGATTTATTATTTGTTTTCATGGCATAATTATAGGAAAACTTATTTACTTTTCTGTAATTCTAGCATTACATTTGAGCCTTTAGTATCAGCATAGAGATTAGCATTTGAATCCATTCAGGATCAATTTTCACATTTTGCAATTCATGACATATAAATCTTTGAGAACCCACCCTTTGTGAGTTTTGAGCCTCATATATTAAATATTATTGTCAATCGATTTTCTTTTCTTATGTGTGCACCTTCATGATTTTGTATCTCTAGAGCTTGCTTTTGCATACTAATTGAACTAACATTTTGATTTCATTTCAAGTTTTAAAATGATGAAGGCAAATCAGGATTACCCCCTTTAGCTTAAAAAGACCTCCCTTAATTGTGAATTCCTTAGTGAGCCAAGTTGAGCCTTTGACCTTTTCTTGATTGATCAACACATTTCACAACTCAAAATTTTTCTATTATTATCATACCTTCACTAAGGAATGGAGTTTCTTATGATATGACAATAGGAGTGGTTTAATTGATAAGTGTGGGGTAAACAAAAAAAAAATAAAAAAAAATTATTATTTTAGTAAGACTTAGGGCTGAAATGCAGACTTTGCAAACTGTATTTGACTAAGAGTCGATTATTTTGTTCTTCTACAATTGAGCTAGATGTTGAATGCAATTTTATATTTTGTATATATATATAAATATATATATAATAATAATAAATAAAAATAAAAAAAGAAAATATATATATATATATACAAAATTCATATATTTTCTAGCATTAGTCATCAAAGAGGAATTTCGACTCATTTACTTTTCATTAAGTATGCAAATATTTGAGACTATCAAGGGAGTGGTGAATATGCTATTTGAAGGAGTTACGAGTTTCTACGCAAGATTATTGTCTAATTTAGATACTCCATTTCTTAATGTTCCAACTTAAATGTCTTTTCTCACACCTTCGCCTTAGCCCCATTACATCCAAACGAAAAGACCTTCGGATTATTTCTTGAGAAAAATCAGTGAGAGAGATTGGATAATTAAGCAAGTTTATGGCAGTATGCAATCATGATTGGTTTGAGTGAATTAACCTTTGAAATTGAGAGAAACACTTAGATGAGAGATGAGATTTGTTATGTCTGAATTAATGAATGAGTTAAAAAAATCTTGATTGAAGTAATTGCATTTATTTATTGCTGAGTATTAAAGGATTTCATCTTATATACTTGAATTATAGTTAAGGTTAATTGAGTTTTTAATTTATGTTATGTAAATTTGCTTGAGGACAAGCAAAGTTTTAAGTGTGGGGTAGTTGTTTTATTAGTTTTTGTCATAAAATTGTTATTTATTTATTATGATAATTATTGTTTTCTTTATGCATTTTAGTAGTTTTAATCTGTTTATTTAGTGATTTCAACAATTTGATAGTTTTTAATTTATCCAAGTGTTTAGATAATTTTTGTAGTAGTTTTAGTGTGATGTTTATGTGTTTTTAGTTAATGTTTCATTTGATTCTTGTTTAAAGTTTGTTTTAAGTGTTTGTTTTAGGTTAAAGTGCAAAAACTCCCTTGGAAGATCAAAACAAAGAAAAAAGAGCAAGAAGCAAGCAAGACATGGCCAAGCCAAATCAAGCTTGGCCGTGTCACCTCAAGGAAATTTTTGGCAGATCATGACACGGGCAGGAGGTTGTGTCTCACCTAAAGGGAAAACCAAAGAAACCAAGAAAGAAAGGAAAATTTGGCAGAAACTGACACTGGTAGGTGACATGGCCAAGCCACTGCCGTGTCCCATCCTAAGCCAAGAACAAAGAAGAACCAAAGAAAAGACACAGAAGCTGACACACCCAGGAGACACGGCCAAGCCACTGGCCGTGTCACATGACACGGCCAGGAGCTTGGCCGTGTCACTCTAATCTTCAAAGAACAAAGAAGACCAAAGGAGAGATAGAAGATGACACACCCAAGTGACATGGCCAAGCCAGTGGCAGTGTCACATGACACAGCCACAAGCTTGGCCGTGTCACTCCATGAGACCAAAGAAAGAAAAGATGCCAGATTTTTAGCAAGGGATTTGTATAAATAGAAGAATTAGGGCTAGGGGGAGAGTCTTCTTCTTCATCAGCCGTTGGATACTGTAACACCCTGATACTCCATATAAGTACCATACATATACCTAGTATACATACAATACATATATGTAGTATCAGAATGTCACGTAAATTTTCAGTTTATTTACCTTTAACCGAATTCATAAAATTTTACATTACTTTGAAACACATTTATAAAATCATTGCTCTTATTAAAAATGCAACATAATTAAAATCATATATGTATGCATCGCCTTCTAGTTGGTCTCGAGACACCCTTACTCTTCTCGTGGCACCACAGCTAAACTTCCAAATTAACGTCATAAATACCTGCGCGATTAAACATCCGCGCTAAGCCCGAGAGCTTAGTAGTACTAAATAAAACAATAATAAAATAAACTTTGCCAAAAGAATCATACCTTAAATTTTTAGCATTTAGTTTTATTGTTTTCTTACCACGTATTCCTTTCTCAATGCATTCTTCAGAAGTTCTCACTATCTTTGCAAATTTGATATATAATTATATGGAACATTCATAACACAATTCTTGCCCTTTCTATTTCATATATATATATATATAACATACATCATTTTAACAAAACACCATTCAATGATCTATCCAAATTTTCATAATAGCAATTCTCACAAATTCCACCTTCATATACATTTTACACATCATACAACATGTTCATAAGCCCATATCTCAACAAAGTCCCTCAAAACACATTCCTCTTCAATACATCAATGCACATATTACAAAATCATACTTCATAACATCATTTTATTCACAATTCATCAAGCATGAATCACATTGACAACAAAGACAGACTTGGGCCCAAACAACATACTAATATGCCATTCAATTTTCAGAGTAATGCTTTGGTTTAATTATCACATTTATCATTATCATAGACCCAACTAGGCTTCAAGGATTAGGTTCAACCAAGCTTCAAGGGGAGCAAAGCATGCTAAGCTTCAACCCAACTTGGCTTCAAGAACCAATCCAACCTAGCTTCAAGGGTGGTAACATCTCAATTAGGCTTCAAGGATTTAATCCAACCTAACTTCAAGAGATTGTTACACTTCTTAGGCATGCCACCAACAACAAACTCTGAAAATGGAATAACATATTAGTCACACAACTCATTTATCAATTTTATTCTCAATTGAATTATCATAACCAATAACAATGGTTCACATTTTATTTGAATCATCATAGCCAATCACAATGGCTTCATCACATCACATTAAAATCACCATAGCTAATAACAATGGCTCACATCTCATTTGAATCATCATAGCCAATAACAATGGCTTCATATTTCATTTGATTTCAACTCACATTTCATCTGTCATCACAATATCACATATTTTATATTTCATGCTTCATCGCAACATCACATCATTCATATAACACATTACAATTTACAAAGCATAGAACATAACATTATTCATATAGTATCATCAAATCATATTGATCAATTCATCACTCAAGTATACATGATCATTATATCTTCCACATTTCCTATACCATCATTGTTAGATACATCACACTTTACATTATTCATGGATTTATAATCTTCTATATACTTTTGGTTGGATCATTATTGTTTTAAGTGTGTTTAGGTACCAAAAGACCCTTTTAAAGATCCAACAATATAAGAAGAATATATAACAATGTAAGAAGGACAAAGAATAAAACATTACTTAACACATTTGAGGGACACGGGCAGCACACTTGAGGGACACGACCAAGCTTGTGGCCGTGTCTCTCAACACAATTTTGGCAGTAGCGAACACGGGCATGGGACACGGCCAAGCTTGTGGCCGTGTCTCTCATCACAATTTCAAACAGACTCAGACACGGGCAGAGGACACGGCCGTGTCTCTCAACAAAAGTCAGGCAGTAGCAAACACATTCAAGGGACACGGCCAAGCTTGTGGCCGTGTCTCTCCAAAATCCATCCAACACGGCCAAGTTGCCCTAACTTGGCCGTGTCTCTCATAATTTGGCCGTGTCCTTCAAGAACTCAAAGACCAAACCATTTCCAAAATTCATACCACAACCCTTTTAATCATCATCTTTGTTCATATTTATCAATTCCATATCACTTTAACATTTATATAACTTCATTATATCACCATAACAATCAATATATATACATCACTATAATCAATTACTCAAAATACCATTTCATTCATATCAAATCCTAACTCAACAATTCATCATCATCATCACAAATACCCCAAATTATCAACACTTAAATACCAATTCAACACAATTACATACTTCAATCTTTCATTTCCATCATCTTAAACACCAACCATACCTCAATCCAAAGAAACCCAAAACAAGAAGATAAAAACATATATATACATAATCAATAAAATCAACTCAAGAGAGAAGTACTTACTTGAATAGCTTGCCAAATCTTCAATATCCATTTGCAAGCCTCTTGATAACCTTAGTCTTTGGTGTAATTAGAAGTAAAATCCCCTTTCTCTCTCTAGCTTCTCTCTCTCTCTCTCTCTCTCTCGTTTACTAAGAAGAAGGAGACGAAGGAGAAGAAGAAAGAACGTTCTCATTCTTTCCTTCATCCTTATCATATATATATATATATAATAATAATAATAATAATAATAATAATAATGCAATTAAATCTCCTCCACACAAACTTCTTTTTGCTTTCCTCTTTATTTTCCTTTTTGTCCTTATTATCATTATTATTATTATTAACTAATCATACAAATATATATATATACAACTCACTTTTCCTACACCATTTTATACCTCATATATATGTTACATTTTATAATTCCCATATCTTCTCTTCACTTCTTTTCTCTTACCCTTCAATACACACATTGAATCCAAATACAACAATAATCCCAACACTTTTAGGGTATATTTTAGGATATTACAATTCTCTCCCCCTTAAATAATTTCGTCCTCGAAATTATCCAGCATACTAACAACCCATTTAGAACAAATCACCATCTTAACTTCCATATGAAGATAATCGTATCGTACATTATAATTTTATCAACTCACATAACTTCTACTCTCCCCCTTAGAAATAATCATCTTCTCTGAATTTTCACAATTCATCAATGTATAGATATATATACCTTTATATCTTATTACTTTCTCAACAAAGCAATTAAGATAACTCATTACATTACCAATGAATTTTATCTTTGTATTAAAGTCAAATTATCACATTATCTCTTTATAGATATTCTTAACTTTAACTTCAAATATCAATATCTTAACATTGATTATTCCATTCTTACTATCACTTTCAAAATAACATTTACCAAATCTCAATGGATAACAATATTTTTAATTCCTTTAACTTACTTTTCACTTAATATAAATATTAATACCAAACTTTTAAACTTACTTAACAGATAAACAACATTTCTCTTTTCCTCATCAAACACAATTGGTATAATTCAATTTATTTATATTCATTCATATGCCAGAATATTATATCATACACATTACCATTTAGATTCTACACTCCCAATACAACTGTACGTATTAAATCTCAATATTGACTTGCAACTTTAGCAAAATCTAGATCAATCGATCTATTACACACAATATACTAATATCTCAACCTTATTTGATTCAATCCAACAATTATCTTATCCACATTTATCATTGGATTTTACAATATATACATATATATAACCTAATCTCATTAGATCAAACTTATATTCAAATTCTTGTCTTTTCAGATTCATATACTCAATCAATAGAAATCATACTTATAAATATACTTTTCATTATTACTATAAGTATATCATCATCTCTCATACTCATGCAAAGTATATCAATATAATCAACAACTATAGCTTCATAAACAAACTTTCCTTCGACCAGGTCGGTAGTCCAAGTTCGGTTGCCCAACACAATGGGTCCGCTTGGTTCCACAGGAGGTAGACAAATCTGTTCCTTATCTTTTCACCATTTATTTCTCATAATCAATTAAGCATTTTACCTCATTTATAATTCATTTCCAACATCCTTGTCAATAATCATAGTTTTTCATCATATCAAAGTAGTATACACATATATCATTAACTATATTGAACATCTCATTATTCAATCATATTATCTAGACAAGCTTAAATCATATCTTTTAACCATGTTTATAGGAACATATTTATCCATCTCACCAAAACTGTACTACAATTATATTATCTTAGCTCTAACTCTGAAGATAATAAAACCAACCAATTAATCACACTAACCAACTCATATGACCATGATATATTAACAATCACACCTAGGATTTGTAAATCAATATTGTTCTTCTATTATTCGATTTCCAGCCATCACAATTATAAAGCTAGATTGTATCACAACAATTTATATATATACTTTAAACTTTTATTACACCAAGAGTTAACACCTTTTTAGTTTCATCTCAACCAGTTTACTTTTAATTATTTGATCATCATAACCTAACTCATGTTCCATAATATAATCTTTAACATTTTCTACACTCAACCTTCAATCAAATACAAATCTTGCACATATATCATTCATTACTCCATTTTCAATCCATCTCCTTTTAAAAATTTTTTTTTTTAAAATACATTATTCTTTCCTTACAATTTCCTATTACACTTATACATAAAATATTTCCACACACAAATACTTTAAGTTCCCAAAACATCTTATGATAACCTGATTTAGTTATTATCATAACAATTTCATAGCCCCATATTACCCAAATTCATTCTCATTTTCTATTTCATCACATAATCTATTCTACGAAAATTTAATCTTTATTAAATCCACTACTATATGCAATCTCATTTCTAATACCATTAAACATACAATGGTATAAAATAATAAACATATCATATATGCATTCATAAGTCACATTCATAATGTAACTCACTTCCCACCTTTCTTATATATATTCATGTCGAAAATTCCTCTTACATATCCTTTATATATATACACATAGTTATGCAATTTATTAAATTTCTCTTTTGCATATAGTTTAGACAAATTTAATATTTATCACTTTCCTTGGACTATTATCATTCTCATACTTTTAACATAACTTAAATTATTCCTTAACTTCAATAAATATATACGCTCTACTTATAATATTATTTTACAAAGATCTTAATCACATGTCCAATGTGATATCTTTCTCACATTTGTTTTTAAATACCTTTAACATATCTTTCCTACCCATTTTCTTCCTTTCCAATCAAATTACTTAAAGTAACTCATTTCCATTTACTCAATCCTTTTTTTTTTCTAATCAAATTTTCCTATTATCAATCTCATTCCCCAATTCATAATACTTTCATGTGCACTACTATTCATTTCATATATCTCATGTATTGAATACATTAAACTATCAATATCTAAATAATCTTTATCTACATTCCATTATAACCATAAGTTCTCAACTTATTAGTTTACTTAAACTTCCATTTATTCATCTCATTCTCTTAATATCAATCTTAAAACATCTTGTATATATATACTACTAAGCAACATCAAACATATATGTTTCACCATTACCAAGCTCATTCCAAAAATTTAAGTATCATATATTATCACCATTTACAAGAGCTTTTACAATATTCAAACATATCACATTTCTAACATTGAAATCACCATGTTTGCACTAAATTAACAATAAAATCAACACCAATATCTCTTTATATTTAACCAACATCATCTCTTTTTCCTCTTAAGCAAACCTTAGTTTTTCATGTCCATACCTTAAATTATCATACTTAATCTATACCAATCAACTCATTCAATAATCCACTGTAATCTTTTCATTTAAACCATATATCTTTCCATATTACTCATCCAGCAATATTTCCTCTTTCTAGAAATCTAAACATAAGTTTATTAGAAAGAGGTTCAAATAATAGAGGAAAGATTACATACTTTAATCTAAATTCTGTTTTTAACTCATTTCCAACTTTATTCTTTTAGCCATTTCCTTATATGTCATACACATGTCAACAATTACACTTTTACTTATAAATTCCATATCATTTCTTTACATCACAATCACTTTTCAATTATCAACATTTTAAAATTTTACTTTCATATGAAACCTCATTTACATACTATCATTTATCTCATGTAATCCAAATACATCACAATTCACATAATGCCACGTTTGAGACCAACCTAGATGTGAATGCATATGCATATATTACCAATTGCATTTCAAAACTCTTCTTTTTGATTCTCATTTAAATTTTTCAAAAATTTTTCTTTTTAATTTCACTTAGGCCGAGAATTTCAAACCTAAGCTCTGATACCAAAATAATTGTAACACCCTGATACTCCATATAAGTACCATACATATACCTAGTATACATACAATACATATATGTAGTATCAGAATGTCACGTAAATTTTCAGTTTATTTACCTTTAACCGAATTCATAAAATTTTACATTACTTTGAAACACATTTATAAAATCATTGCTCTTATTAAAAATGCAACATAATTAAAATCATATATGTATGCATCGCCTTCTAGTTGGTCTCGAGACACCCTTACTCTTCTCGTGGCACCACAGCTAAACTTCCAAATTAACGTCATAAATACCTGCGCGATTAAACATCCGCGCTAAGCCCGAGAGCTTAGTAGTACTAAATAAAACAATAATAAAATAAACTTTGCCAAAAGAATCATACCTTAAATTTTTAGCATTTAGTTTTATTGTTTTCTTACCACGTATTCCTTTCTCAATGCATTCTTCAGAAGTTCTCACTATCTTTGCAAATTTGATATATAATTATATGGAACATTCATAACACAATTCTTGCCCTTTCTATTTCATATATATATATATAACATACATCATTTTAACAAAACACCATTCAATGATCTATCCAAATTTTCATAATAGCAATTCTCACAAATTCCACCTTCATATACATTTTACACATCATACAACATGTTCATAAGCCCATATCTCAACAAAGTCCCTCAAAACACATTCCTCTTCAATACATCAATGCACATATTACAAAATCATACTTCATAACATCATTTTATTCACAATTCATCAAGCATGAATCACATTGACAACAAAGACAGACTTGGGCCCAAACAACATACTAATATGCCATTCAATTTTCAGAGTAATGCTTTGGTTTAATTATCACATTTATCATTATCATAGACCCAACTAGGCTTCAAGGATTAGGTTCAACCAAGCTTCAAGGGGAGCAAAGCATGCTAAGCTTCAACCCAACTTGGCTTCAAGAACCAATCCAACCTAGCTTCAAGGGTGGTAACATCTCAATTAGGCTTCAAGGATTTAATCCAACCTAACTTCAAGAGATTGTTACACTTCTTAGGCATGCCACCAACAACAAACACTGAAAATGGAATAACACATTAGTCACACAACTCATTTATCAATTTTATTCTCAATTGAATTATCATAACCAATAACAATGGTTCACATTTTATTTGAATCATCATAGCCAATCACAATGGCTTCATCACATCATATTAAAATCACCATAGCCAATAACAATGGCTCACATCTCATTTGAATCATCATAGCCAATAACAATGGCTTCATATTTCATTTGATTTCAACTCACATTTCATCTGTCATCACAATATCACATATTTTATATTTCATGCTTCATCGCAACATCACATCATTCATATAACACATTACAATTTACAAAGCATAGAACATAACATTATTCATATAGTATCATCAAATCATATTGATCAATTCATCACTCAAGTATACATGATCATTATATCTTCCACATTTCCTATACCATCATTGTTAGATACATCACACTTTACATTATTCATGGATTTATAATCTTCTATATACTTTTGGTTGGATCATTATTGTTTTAAGTGTGTTTAGGTACCAAAAGACCCTTTTAAAGATCCAACAATATAAGAAGAATATATAACAATGTAAGAAGGACAAAGAATAAAACATTACTTAACACATTTGAGGGACACGGGCAGCACACTTGAGGGACACGGCCAAGCTTGTGGCCGTGTCTCTCAACACAATTTTGGCAGTAGCGAACACGGGCATGGGACACGGCCAAGCTTGTGGCCGTGTCTCTCATCACAATTTCAAACAGACTCAGACACGGGCAGAGGACACGGCCGTGTCTCTCAACAAAAGTCAGGCAGTAGCAAACACATTCAAGGGACACGGCCAAGCTTGTGGCCGTGTCTCTCCAAAATCCATCCAACACGGCCAAGTTGCCCTAACTTGGCCGTGTCTCTCATAATTTGGCCGTGTCCTTCAAGAACTCAAAGACCAAACCATTTCCAAAATTCATACCACAACCCTTTTAATCATCATCTTTGTTCATATTTATCAATTCCATATCACTTTAACATTTATATAACTTCATTATATCACCATAACAATCAATATATATACATCACTATAATCAATTACTCAAAATACCATTTCATTCATATCAAATCCTAACTCAACAATTCATCATCATCATCACAAATACCCCAAATTATCAACACTTAAATACCAATTCAACACAATTACATACTTCAATCTTTCATTTCCATCATCTTAAACACCAACCATACCTCAATCCAAAGAAACCCAAAACAAGAAGATAAAAACATATATATACATAATCAATAAAATCAACTCAAGAGAGAAGTACTTACTTGAATAGCTTGCCAAATCTTCAATATCCATTTGCAAGCCTCTTGATAACCTTAGTCTTTGGTGTAATTAGAAGTAAAATCCCCTTTCTCTCTCTAGCTTCTCTCTCTCTCTCTCTCTCTCTCGTTTACTAAGAAGAAGGAGACGAAGGAGAAGAAGAAAGAACGTTCTCATTCTTTCCTTCATCCTTATCATATATATATATATAATAATAATAATAATAATAATAATGCAATTAAATCTCCTCCACACAAACTTCTTTTTGCTTTCCTCTTTATTTTCCTTTTTGTCCTTATTATCATTATTATTATTATTAACTAATCATACAAATATATATATATACAACTCACTTTTCCTACACCATTTTATACCTCATATATATGTTACATTTTATAATTCCCATATCTTCTCTTCACTTCTTTTCTCTTACCCTTCAATACACACATTGAATCCAAATACAACAATAATCCCAACACTTTTAGGGTATATTTTAGGATATTACAGATACACTTTCTTCAGCCATTCTTCACTTTTCTCTTGAAGATTGATATCACTTTCATCCAAACACTCTAGATTAAATTAGTTCTAGCCATTACATTATTCTTTTAGAACAAATCTGAGCAAGAGATTTTTGACCAACGAAGATTGTAATTGGGTTTTGTTCTTAAACTCTATTTCTTAAGTTTCATTGAAATTTTGTTTATGAATACTCTGATGTCTAAATTGGTTTCTTTGAATTTTAATGAGATGGATTTGTTTGATAGCATTACTATGAACTAATTTTGATCTAGTCTAGGGTTTGTATGGATCTACTATGATTGTATGAAATGGTTATTGCTCATAACTGAATTATTTCTTTTATCCTTAATTGAATGGATTAATGTTAATATATAATTGATTGGCCACCAATTATGTGTTTGAGGTATTTAGATGAAGGATTGAGAAATGAAGTCTAATGCTGGAACAATTCAATTAGGGACTTAGGTGAATTAGAAATATAAACCTAAGGAAAAGATCATTTTGATTATAATAAGATTAACTGAAAAAGGTTTGAATATGAGAGCTTATCTCCTTGATTCGATTAATTAAGTTTCTTGAAATCTGATCTTTGAAATTAAATCAGTTGAGAGGAATAGCCGTTCATACATATAAATTAGTAGAGAAGTGCAAACCCTATGCTTTTCTAATAAGTGAATCAATACATTTGTTCAGTTTTCTTTCATTGTTATTAATTCAATTCCTTTCTATTTTCGTTAATTATTCAGTAATTTAATTTTATAAATCAAAGACTATTAATTTAATTGATAATTTGTTTATTATTATTTGATAAATAATTAGCTTATCTAGCTTCCTTGTGAGACAACCTTCATCGAAATACTACAGCAGCCTCGTATACTTGCGAGTGTAGCTTTAGTAGTGTTTATTAGAGTGCAACATTAGATTCAAGAGAGAAAGAGTTAGGTTTGGGGAAAGAACAAAAGTTGTGGATTGTGTATGGGTTGAGTTATGATTGTGATGGTGATTTTTGTTTTGATGTATTTATTGAGTTTTTTTGGTGTTTATGCAAGTCTAATATGGTTTATTGATGGTTTTGGGTAAGATTTTTTGGAGTGGAAAAGGATAAAGCATGTTGTTTTTTGGATGTGATGTTGTTGGTGTCGGAATCAGGATTTTTGGCCTGACACACTCATGAGCACGGCCAAATCTTTGGGCGTGTCAATGGTTCTATTTTTTGAATGAGTGACATGACCAGTGACACGCCCATGTCATTGAGCGCGTCACAGCTTATGTGTTGGAGTAGTATTGACACGTCCAGTGACACGCCCATGTCACTGAGCGTGTCATAGCTACTGTGGTGTTGGTGGATTGACACGTCTAGTGACACGCCCATGTCACTGAGCTTATCATAGCCACTGTGTTGGGGGAAAATAGACACGTACAGTGACATGCCCATGTCACTGAGCATGTCAAAGCTTTTGTGTTGTGAGTTTAGGGCACGGTCAGGGACACGCCCGTGTTGTTGAGCGTGTCATGTGTAGAGTTTGCCCTAGTTGGTTCTTATCCTTATTATCTTATGTGTATCTCTAAGTGAGTGTGTATCATCACTTTTGGATTAGGTTTTGAAGAGATTGAGTTGCCCTAATTCAAGTTTTGAAGGATTCTTGGAAGAAGAAGTGGTTAGATTGGTGTGAGTTGCACTTGAGGTAAGTACAAACCTTACATGGCTGCATACATTTACATAACTTTGGGACTTAACACATTTGATTATAAATGTGTTAAGTAATCTATTACATTATTCATACAATTGATTAATGTTATGGTTTGCATAATGTGAAAGATAAAATGATCATTCCAAATGTATGTACAATGCAATTGGTTATGTATACCCTAATGATGAGATGTGAAGCCATTGTTGTTGGCTATAATGATGTAAATGAAATAATTGGGGCATGGTTGCCCAGATAATTATGAGAAAATGAGAATGAAATTGATAATGAAATAATAAAAGAATTGTGTGCCTAATGTGTTATTCAATTTTCAAAGTTTTGTTACTGGTGGAATGCCTAAAAGTAACAATCCCTTGAAGCTGAGTTGGGCTTGGTCCTTGAAGCCAAGTTGGGTTGATGCTTAGTTCCCCTTGAAGCTTGGTTGGGCCTAGTCCTTGAAGCCTAGTTGGGATGTTACATATGAGATGTTTCTCATTGTGATATTGATTCACCTACAGGCTTGATAAATGTGATTATTGGACCAAAACATTAACTTTGGAATTTGAATGACATTAGTTTCTTTTGGGCCCATGCTTGTATTTGCTTAATGTGAATCATGAATGATGAAACAATTGAAAAATATAATGAAATGTAATGTTATGGAATATGATATTCTTGTGTATTATTTCTAATTCTTGAAAGTATGACATTGGCATTACATTGAAGCATATTGTTATTATGGTTTGTACCACTAAGCCTATGGCTTAGCGCGATCGTGGTTCATGGCGCAGGTGACAGGATAGATCCTGTTGAACTGGAGAGTTCGGCTAGATTAAGTCGAGTCTAGGCTTGTGAAGTGTTAATTGTGGACTTCAAGATCAAAGACGAACTGCCAAGCATGTATAATCTCTATATATTTTGTAAATATTGATTTTGATGTATATATGTATATACCGCTACTTTTTCCGCTACTTAATAAACAAATGTTTATGTTCTATAATAAGACTTAAATGTTTTAAGTTTTCTCATATTGCTAAAATGAAAGATTGGTTTGTTTAATATAGACCATGACATTCATGTATCCGGTATACGTATATTACAGATGTGGTTGTATGTAGTATGCGTATATGGGGTATAGGGGTGTTACAACTATTTTGGTATCAGAGCCTAGGTTTGAGGTTCTCAACCTAGATGAATTGTAAGAAAAAGAAAATTTTGATTTTAAAATATGATTTTTCAATAAGATAAAAGCTTTGGCACTAGCAGTTTCTTATCTTTGATAAGGCATATTCTGTTGTGTTTGCAGATATATGTAGTGATGTCATCTTAGTCACATCAGTCTATAGAGGGTAGTGCTAAGAGTGTAGCTCCTGAAGAGGGTAGAGATGGAGCAAGAGTTGAGAGAGCTGGAAAGGCACCTGCTCCTGTTGTAACACCCCTATATACCGTATACGTACCAAGCATGCTTAAACGATCGTAACATACGTATACTGAATATAGAAAATGCCACAGTTTAAAAAGAAACACAATAAATATCTTTGTAAATAAGTGAAACCAATCTCAAACATTTAAAAGAAATCCAAAAGACACCATATAAAAATATTTATTAATTCACAGCGGAAGTTATTACAAGTATATTATAAATCAAAGTTTACAAAACATAGAATATATACATGATTGGCAGCTCTTCTCTGATCTTTAAGTTCCAAAATAACTCTTCAATGTCTACTCTCACTCGGTCTTGAGGAGCTCTCAGGTTCAACTCTGTTACCTGCGCGATCAAACAATATCGCGCTAAGCCAACGACTTAGTAGTACAAAATATACCAACACTATACTATAAGGCAATGCAATGTCACACATTTGATTACTCAAATCAATATCATAGATGAAAGGATAACCACATACATTTATATTTCATAAACCACATATATAAACATATCACATTTCAATATCCTTCCATAAATCTCATTAGTTAATCATTTTACCATTCATGAATCACATTAAACAAAGACAAGCATGGGCCCAAGACACACTAATATGCCATTCAACTTTCAGAGTTAATGCTTTGGTTTTGTTATCACATTTATCATTATCATAAACCTAACTAGGCTTCAAGGATTTAGGTTCAACCAAGCTTCAAGGGGAACAAAGCATGCTAAGTATCAACCCAACTTGGCTTCAAGAACCAATCCAACCTAGCTTCAAGGGTTGTAACATCTCAATTAGGCTTCAAGGATCAAATCCAACCTAACTTCAAGAGAATGTTACCAATAGGCATGCCACCAACAACAAAACTCTGAAAATGAATAACACATTAGACACACAATTCATTTATTGTTTCATTCTCAATTCTCATCATCAATTAGGCAAACATGCCCTATGTTCTTTCAATTGAATCATCATAGCCAAACACAATGGCTTCACATCACATTTGAGTTATCATAGCCAATCACAATGGCCTCATATCATGTTGTATCTCAATTCATATTATTCACCTAGCATCATCATATTATATCTCAATTCATATTATTCACATAGCATCATTGGTATAACATTTCAAGATACATTATTCATATAACACATTGTCATTCACAAGTTTCACAATGCACAATACCTAACCTTGTTCATATAATATCATATGCATTATCAAGTGTAAGTTCAATCTCAACCATGTAAGAAGAGAAAGGAAAAATCACAGTAGCCAACACACTCAAGAGACACGGCCAAGCTTGTGGCCGTGTCTCTCAACCAAAAGCAACAGAAGCCAACATGGGCAAGGGACACGGCCGTGTCTCCTCCAAAAATCACCCAACACGGCCAAATTTCCATGGACTTGGTCGTGTCTCTCCTTGCTTTTGGCTGTGTCTCTCATGAATTGAAACCCTAACATGTTCAAGTCCCCTTTGGTTGCACTCAATTACATTATACACAATTTAGCATAATTCAAATGAATGTAATCCATGTTCTAAACACATATTTCACATGTTTACCACAATATTCACCTTAACAACCCATCATCAACACATTTAATCACCTTCCACTTCAAAACCCTAAAAAAACAACATCACTTTTAACCTACCACCTTCAACCAAAACCAAACCAACACTAAATTAACTCACAATCAATTTCAACATTTAGAAACTCATCTCAAACATACCAAATCATAATATTATCAAATCACAACACACTTCAAACACATCTTCAAAATACCAAAGGAAAACAAGAGAGTACTTACCTTAGATGAAGAAATTTCACAAATCTCCAACCAAAACCTTTGATTCTTCCTTCAATTTGATTCTAGCACCAAGAACACCTCTCTTGCTCTCTCCTCTCTTGAATGGCCAGCACACAAAGGAGAAGAAAAAAAATTCAACAAGTCAAACTTCTTTTCTTCTTTAAATATCCACCAAGCAATTCTAACAATGCAATTACCTAAATGCCCTCATCCAATTAACTTAACCTTTGTCACTTATATGCCCAATTAAGTAATTTCACATATCACACAAAAATATCCTCTTCCATTGACCATCCCTTTTTGACTAATGTATATGTTATATATATAACCATATACCCAACATATACACTTTCTCTCCACCCATTACTTTCCTTTTTAAACAATACATAAACATTCTCTTTTCTTATCAACATATACATTCAATCTAATTAAAACAACAATAATATTCAAAACTTCTAGGGCATACATTGGGATATTACAATTCTCCCCCTCTAAAAAGAAATTTCGTCCTCGAAATTACCTGATATCAAGTCTGAAACAACTGAGGATATTGATCTCGCATAGCTTGCTCACTTTCCCAAGTTGGTTCTTCTCTTGCATGATTCTTCCACAAAATCTTTACCAAAGGTACTTTCTTATTTCTCAACTCTTTCACATCACGTGCCAAAACAGCAACTGGCTCTTCCTCAAATGTTAGATCCGGACTTACTTCGATAGATTTAATTGACAACACATGAGATGGATCTGACCTGTATCTCCTCAACATAGAAACATGAAATACATTATGAATCCTTTCTAACTCAGGTGGCAAAGCAAGCCGATAAGCAACTGGCCCAACTCTTTCCAAAACTTCATACGGTCCAATGAAACGAGGACTCAATTTCCCTTTCCAACCAAACCTCAAGATCTTTTTCCAAGGAGACACCTTCAAAAATACTTTGTCTCCCACATTATATTCAATGTCTCTCCGCTTCAAATCTGAATAAGATTTTTGTCGGTCTGAAGCTGTTTTCAACCTATCTCGAATCATTTTCACTTTCTCTTCAGTTTCTTTAACCAAATCAGGACCAATTAACTTACTTTCACCAAGTTCATTCCAACATAGAGGTGTTTTGCACCGTCTACCATACAATGCTTCGAATGGGGCCATACCAATGCTGGATTGATGACTGTTATTGTAAGCAAATTCAACAAGTGGTAAGAATCCATCCCAACTTCTAGAGAAATCAATGACACAGCTTCTCAACATATCCTCAATAATCTGTATCACCCTCTCAGACTGCCCATCTGTCTGAGGATGGAAAGCAGTGCTGAAATGTAATCGAGAACCCAAAGCACCATGTAAACTCTTCCAAAACCTTAAAGTAAATCTGGGATCTCGATCAGACACTGTAGAAGTTGGAACACCATGCAGCTTCACAATCTCATGGATATACTGCTCAGCTAACCTCTCCAAAGAGTAATCCATCCGAACCGGAAGAAAATGAGCTGTCTTAGTCAACCTGTCAACAATCACCCAAATAGCATCATGCTTTCTTTGTGTTAATGGCAGACCAGATACGAAATCCATGGTTACTCTATCCCATTTCCATTCAGGCACTGCTAAAGGTTGAAGTAACCCTGTTGGAACTTGATGCTCAGCTTTTACCCTCTGACATGTGAGACATTTAGACACAAAATCTGCAATGTCTCTCTTCATACCGGACCACCAATAATGCTGTCTCAAATCATGATACATCTTTGTATTACCCGGATGCATAGCAAATACAGATTGATGTGCTTCCTTTAAAATAATCCTTCTCAATTTAGCATCATCAGGTACACACATTTTGTTCTTAAACCAAAGACTCCCATCACCTCTCACAATAAAATCTCGACTCTTTCCATTCTGACAATCCGAAACAATCTTTTGAATCTTTGCATCAGCCAATTGAGCCTCTTTAATCTTATCTAACAATACTGGTTTCAATTGCAATTGTGCCAACAATGCACCATCATCACAAGATACAAAACTAGCATGCAACGCTCTCAACTCAACAAGCAACGAGAGCGAATAAACAGTCAAACCTGCTAAAGACTTCTGACTCAAGGCATCAGCAACAACATTTGCCTTACCAGGATGATAATCAATCAAACAGTCGTAGTCCTTAATCAACTCCAACCATCTCCTCTGTCGAAGATTAAGCTCTTTTTGGACACCCAAATATTTTAAACTTTTATGATCAGTATAGATAAAACACTTTTCCCCATACAGATAATGTCGCCAAATCTTCAATGCAAACACAATGGCTGCCAACTCTAAATCATGGGTCGGATAATTGAGCTCATGTGATTTCAACTGTCGAGAAGCATAAGCTATCACTTTACCTTCTTGCATCAGAACACAACCCAAACCACTATGTGAAGCATCACTGTAAATCACATATGGTTTATCTTCCACAGGTAAAGTAAGAACAGGCGCTTGAGTCAACATTTCTCTCAACTGTTCGAAACTAGCCTGACACTGATCTGTCCACACAAATCTAACTCCCTTTCGAAGTAATCTAGTAAGTGGAGTAGCTATCAAAGAAAATCCTTTCACAAACCGTCAGTAATAGCCTGCCAAACCCAGAAAACTTCTAACTTCAGTCACAGACTTTGGTGGACTCCAATTCAAAATAGCTTCAACTTTACTCGGATCAACTCTAATACCCTCTGCTGAAACTATATGACCGAGAAAAGTAACTTGGTCAAGCCAAAACTCACATTTCGACAGTTTAGCAAACAATTGCTTCTCTCTCAAAATTTGCAACACAATCCGCAGATGCTTGTCATGCTCTTCCTCATTACGCGAATACACCAAAATATCATCTATAAAGACCACTACAAACTGATCCAAATAGGGCCTAAACACCCTATTCATCAAATCCATAAAAACTGCAGGTGCATTCGTCAAACCAAAAGGCATAACTAGAAACTCATAATGCCCATACCTGGTCCGAAAGGCGGTCTTAGGAACATCTTCAGCTCTGACTCTCAACTGATGGTACCCTGATCTCAAATCAATTTTGGAAAACACTGCTGCACCTTTCAATTGATCAAAGAGATCATCAATTCTAGGCAAAGGATATTTATTTTTAATAGTCACCTTGTTCAATTGCCTATAATCGATACACAATCTCATAGTACCATCCTTCTTCTTCACAAATAAGACAGGAGCTCCCCACGGTGAAACACTAGGGCAAACAAACCCTTTATCCAGCAACTCCTGTAACTGTACCTTCAGCTCTCTCAGTTCAGCAGGTGCCATTCTGTAAGGAGTAATAGAGATAGGAGTGGTACCAGGCAATAATTCAATACCGAAATCCACCTCTCTCTCAGGAGGCAACCCTGGCAACTCCTCTGGAAACACATCTGGAAACTCTGCAACTGTGGGTATATCATCAAGTTGAGAACCTTTTACTTTAGTATCCACAACATAAGCAAGGTAAGCATCACACCCTTTTCTAATCAATCTCCTAGCTGCAACAGTTGAAACAAACAAGGATGCTAGTTGTCCCTGTTCACTAGATACTAACACCTCTCTACCATCGCTGGTTCTCAAGGTAACAACTTTCTTTTGGCAGTCAACCACAGCTCTATGTCTAGATAACCAGTCCATGCCTAGGATCACATCATATTCCTTAAAAAGCATCTCAATCAAATCTCCAAGAAACTCCTCACCTTGCACCATCACTGCACTATCTCAGTGCACTTTGCTAACAATCACACTATGCCCTAACGGATTTGTCACCAATTCATCAAATCCTAGGGATTCAGTATGCACATCAGACACAGGCAAAACAGATGCACTAATATATGAATGTGTGGAACCCGGATCAATCAAAGCAAGTACTGAAATACCAAATAAAGAAAAAGTACCATCTATGACTGCCGAAGCATCTGGTTGCCTCTGCATCACATAAATCCTCTGAGAAGATCCAGCCTCCTCTGGTCTACTCTCCCTGGATGTAGAACCTCCTTTAGAACTGAACCCAGATCTGCCTCCTCTGCTGAAACCTCTGCCTCCTCGACCTCCCCTCACACTAGGTTGAGAAGCTGCAGTATCAACTGACATCTGCTCCTGTCTCTAAGGACAATCTCTAACAAAATGATCAGGTGATCCACATATGAAGCATACCCCTGCCACACCAGTCCTCCAGCAAGTACCACCATGTGGCCTGCCACAATGAATGCACACGGGTAGAGTGGATCTCTGAGTCACTGGGGTCGGAGCACTCGCCACTGAAACTGTAGGTCTAGATCTCTGCCTCTGAAACTGTACTCACCTATCAGCTGGCCTCTGACTCCTACTAATCCGAGGAACAAAACTTCCTTTACCTCTTTTCACAGACGAAGACCCTGCCTCAAACTGGGGCCTTCTAACCCTGATCTCTTCCTCTGAAGCAGCTGCAATATTCTGGGCTCTCTCCACACTCCTAGCTGCTGCCACAAGCTGGGAAAAATCATGATATCTAGATCCAGCCACAAGACACATAATAGAGGGCCTCAATCCCTCTTCAAATCTCCTGCATCTATCAATCTCATCGGATATAATACCCCCAGCATAATGGCTCAACCGGATAAACTCAACCTCATATTCCGTTACTGACCGGTTGTCTTGTTTCAAGCTTAGAAACTCCATTTTCTTCACATCTTTGTACTCCCTTGGAGTATACTTCAATTCAAACTCTTTTAGAAAATCAGCATAGGACAGTGTTGGTGGATCATCCATAGTATGGGGCACTGTCCTCAACCAGTCATATGCGTCCTTCTGCAACAAGGATCTTGCATAATCAAATTTTTCCTCTGGAGTGGCTTGTAACTGAACAAATATCCTCTGTACTTTATCTAGCCACTGCTCAGCTACAGCTGGATCAATAGTACCCAAGAAGTCTTCTGCTCCATACTTCCTTAGCTTATCATACAGTCTCACTGATACCAAAGGCTGTGGGGGTGGTGGCGGTGGTTGCACTGGTGCTTGCCTCAAAGCCTCTACCACATGCCTAACCCAAACTGGCGGAACATCCTCACCAGCTGGTCTCCCCAACACAGAAACAGGTACCTCTCCAACACTATCCACTCTAACTCCCTCTCCACTCTCATCTGGAGCTACACTCTCCGCACTACCCTCAACTGACTGACGTGAGTGAGAATCCATCACAACCTATATCCGCAAACACAGCAGAATACCTCTCATTAAAGATCAGAGACTGCCAATGCCAAACATGTATGTTATACAAAAATCCACTTTTTAAAATCAAAATACTCTTTTTCTTACACTTGACCTAGGTTGAGAATCTCAAACCTAGGCTCTGATACCAAAACAATTGTAACACCCCTATATACCGTATACGTACCATGCATGCTTAAACGATCGTAACATACGTATACTGAATATAGAAAATGCCATAGTTTAAAAAGAAACACAACAAATATCTTTGTAAATAAGTGAAACCAATCTCAAACATTTAAAAGAAATCCAAAAGACACCATATAAAAATATTTATTAATTCACAGCGGAAGTTATTACAAGTATATTATAAATCAAAGTTTACAAAACATAGAATATATACATGATTGGCAGCTCTTCTCTGATCTTTAAGTTCCAAAATAACTCTTCAATGTCTACTCTCACTCGGTCTTGAGGAGCTCTCAGGTTCAACTCTATTACCTGCGCGATCAAACAATATCGCGCTAAGCCAACGGCTTAGTAGTACAAAATATACCAACACTATACTATAAGGCAATGCAATGTCACACATTTGATTACTCAAATCAATATCATAGATGAAAGGATAACCACATACCTTTATATTTCATAAACCACATATATAAACATATCACATTTCAATATCCTTCCATAAATCTCATTAGTTAATCATTTTACCATTCATGAATCACATTAAACAAAGACAAGCATGGGCCCAAGACACACTAATATGCCATTCAACTTTCAGAGTTAATGCTTTGGTTTTGTTATCACATTTATCATTATCAAAAACCCAACTAGGCTTCAAGGATTTAGGTTCAACCAAGCTTCAAGGGGAACAAAGCATGCTAAGTATCAACCCAACTTGGCTTCAAGAACCAATCCAACCTAGCTTCAAGGGTTGTAACATCTCAATTAGGCTTCAAGGATCAAATCCAACCTAACTTCAAGAGAATGTTACCAATAGGCATGCCACCAACAACAAAACTCTGAAAATGAATAACACATTAGACACACAATTCATTTATTGTTTCATTCTCAATTCTCATCATCAATTAGGCAAACATGCCCTAAGTTCTTTCAATTGAATCATCATAGCCAAACACAATGGCTTCACATCACATTTGAGTTATCATAGCCAATCAGAATGGCCTCATATCATGTTGTATCTCAATTCATATTATTCACCTAGCATCATCATATTATATCTCAATTCATATTATTCACATAGCATCATTGGTATAACACTTCAAGATACATTATTCATATAACACATTGCCATTCACAAGTTTCACAATGCACAATACCTAACCTTGTTCATAATATATCATATGCATTATCAAGTGTAAGTTCAATCTCAACCATGTAAGAAGAGAAAGGAAAAATCACAGTAGCCAACACACTCAAGGGACACGGCCAAGCTTGTGGCCGTGTCTCTCAACCAAAACCAACAGAAGCCAACATGGGCAAGGGACACGGCCGTGTCTCCTCCAAAAATCACCCAACACGGCCAAATTTCCATGGACTTGGCCGTGTCTCTCATGAATTGGCCGTGTCTCTCCTTGCTTTTGGCCGTGTCTCTCATGAATTGAAACCCTAACATGTTCAAGTCCCCTTTGGTTACACTCAATTACATTATACACAATTTAGCATAATTCAAATGAATGTAATACATGTTCTAAACACATATTTCACATGTGTACCACAATATTCACCTTAACAACCCATCATCAACACATTTAATCACCTTCCACTTCAAAACCCTAAAAAAACAATATCACTTTTAACCTACCATCTTCAACCAAAACCAAACCAACACTAAATTAACTCACAATCAATTTCAACATTTAGAAACTCATCTCAAACATACCAAATCATAATATTATCAAATCACAACACACTTCAAACACATCTTCAAAATACAAAAGGAAAACAAGAGAGTACTTACCTTAGATGAAGAAATTTCACAAATCTCCAACCAAAACCTTTGATTCTTACTTCAATTTGAATCTAGCATCAAGAACACCTCTCTTGCTCTCTCCTCTCTTGAATGGCCGGCACACAAAGGAGAAGAAAAGAAAAATCAACAAGTCAAACTTCTTTTCTTCTTTAAATATCCACCAAGCAATTCTAACAATGCAATTACCTAAATGCCCTCATCCAATTAACTTAACCTTTGTCACTTATATGCCCAATTAAGTAATTTCACATATCACACAAAAATATCCTCTTCCATTGACCATCCCTTTTTGACTAATGTATATGTTATATATATAACCATATACCCAACATATACACTTTCTCTCCACCCATTACTTTCCTTTTTAAACAATACATAAACATTCTCTTTTCTTATCAACATATACATTCAATCCAATTAAAACAACAATAATATTCAAAACTTCTAGGGCATACATTGGGATATTACACCTGTGCCAAAGAGACCAGCTGCTGATGAGATTCCGCCGGTTTGGTTACAGCATGTGGTAGAATTGTTGAGGCAAGCTCCAGTGCAGCAGCTGCCACCGCCACCACAGCCACAAGTACCGGTGAGGCAGTATGATAAATTGAGAAAGTTTGGGGCTAAAGATTTCTTTGGTACTACAGATCCTGCAGTAGCTGAGCAGTGGTTGGATAGAGTTCAGAGGGTATTCATTCAGCTGCAGGCTACTTTTGAAGAGAAATTTTATTATGCTAGATCCCTTCTGCAGAAAGATGCTTATGATTGGTGGAAGACGGTTCCACATGCCATGGATGATCCACCGATCTTGACATATAGTGATTTTCTACGGGAGTTTGAACATAATTATACTCCGAGGGAGTATAAAGATGTTAAAAAGATGGAGTTTTTAAGTCTGAGACAAGATAATTGGACTGTGATAGAGTATGAGATTGAGTATATCCGGTTGAGTCACTATGCCGATGGAATTATTTTAGATGAGATTGATTTATGTAGGAGATTTGAGGAGGGATTAAGGCCCTCTATTGTGTGTATTGTTGCTGGTTCTCGGTACCAAGATTTTTCTCAATTGGATGCAGCAGCTAGAAGTGTTGAGAGAGCATAGGGTATTGCAGCAGCTATTACTGAGGAGGAGACTAGAGTTAGGAGACCCCAGTTTGAGGCAGGGTCTTCATCTATGAAGAGAGGCAGATGAAGTTTTGTTCCGAGAGTCAGTAGGAGCCAGAGGCAATCTGGTAGGTCAATTCAGTATCAGAGGCAGAGACCGAGACCTACAGTTTCTGTAGCTAGTGCTCCGACTCCAGTTGTTCATAGGTCTATTCCACCTACATGTGTTCATTGTGGTAGGGTACATGGGGGTGTTTGCTGGAAGACGGGTGGACCAGGAGTGTGTTTTAGATGCGGGTCGCCAGATCATTTCATCAAAGATTGTTCAGAGCTACTGGAAGATAGACAGACTGATACTGCAGCTTCTCTACCTAGTGTCAGCAGAGGAGGTCAAGGAGGTAGAGGTTTTTGTAGAGGTGGTTGATTCGGGATTAGTCAGAGAGGAGGCTTTACATCCGGAAGTAGTAGGCCAGATGAGGCTGGACCATCTCAGCGAATGTATGTTATGCAGAGGAAGCCAGATGCTTCATCAGTTATTGCGGGTACATTTTCTTTATTTTGCATTTCAATTCTTGCTCCTATTGATCCAGGATCTATGCGTTCATACATAAGTGCATCTATCTTGCCTGTATCTGAATTGCATTCAAAGTCCTTAGAATTTGATGTCTTGGTGACAAATCCTTTAGGACATAGTATGGTAGTTAGCAAGGTGCACCGAGATAGTTCAGTTGTGGTGCAAGATGAGGAGTTTCTTGGTGATTTGATTGAAATGCCTTTTAAGGAGTATGATCTGATCTTAGGCATGGATTGGTTGTCTAAACATGGAGCTGTGGTAGACTGTCAGAAGAAGTGTGTTACCTTGAGAACCAGTGATGGTAGAAGTGTGATGGTATCTAGTGAGCAAAGACAACTTGCATCCTTGTTTGTTTCATCTGTTGCAGCTAGGAAGTTGATTCGAAAAGGGTGTGATGCTTATCTTGCTCATGTTGTAGATACCAGAGTAGTGGGTTCTCAACTTGATACTATACCCACAGTTAAGGAATTCCCAGATGTGTTTCCTGAGGAGTTGCCAAGGATACCCCCTGAGAGAGAAGTTGAATTTGGTATCAATTTGTTGCCTGGTACCACTCCTATCTCTATTACTCCCTATCGAATGGCATCTACTAAGTTGAGAGAGTTGAAGGTGCAGTTGCAGGAGTTGTTGGATAAAGGGTTTGCTCGCCCTAGTGTGTCTCCGTGGGGAGCGCCTGTTTTATTTGTGAAGAAGAAGAATGGTACTTTGAGATTGTGTATTGATTATAGGCAATTGAATAAGGTGACTATCAAGAATAAGTATCCTTTGCCTAGGATAGATGATCTCTTCGATCAATTGAAGGGAGCAATAGTGTTTTCCAATATTGATCTGAGATCAGGGTATCATCAGTTGAGAGTCAGAGCTAAAGATGTATCTAAGACAGCTTTTTGCACAAGGTATGGGCATTATGAGTTTTTGGTGATGCCTTTTGGATTAACGAATGCACCAGTAGCTTTCATGGATTTGATGAATAGGGTGTTTAGAACCTATTTAGATCAGTTTATGGTGGTCATTATCTATGATATTTTGGTGTATTCGCATAATAAGAAGGATCATGACAAACATTTGCGGATTGTATTGTAGACTTTGTGGGAGAAGCAATTGTATGCTAAGCTGTCGAAATGTGAGTTTTGGCTTGATCAAGTGACTTTTCTCGGTCATGTGATTTCAGCAGAAGGTATAAGAGTTGATCCGAGTAAAGTTGAGGCCATTTTGAATTGGATTCCACCGAAGACTGTGACTGAGGTTAGAAGTTTTCTTGGTTTGGCAGGCTATTATTGACGGTTTATGAAAGGTTTTTCTTTGATAGCTACTCCACTCACCAGATTTCTTCAGAAGGGAGTTAGATTTGTGTGGACAGATTAGTGTCAAGTAAGCTTTGAGCAGTTGAAAAAGATGTTGACTCAAGCTCCTGTTCTTACTTTGCCTGTGGAAGATAAACCTTATGTGATTTTTAGTGATGCTTCACATAGTGGTTTAGGTTGTGTTTTGATGCAGGAGGGTAGAGTCATATCTTATGCTTCTCGGCAGTTAAAGCTACATGAGTTGAATTACCCGACACACGATTTGGAGTTGGCAGCTATAGTGTTTGCTTTAAAGATTTGGTGACACTACTTGTATGGGGAGAAGTGTTTCATCTATATAGATCACAAGATTTTGAAATATTTGGGGGTTCAGAGTTGGAATTGATTAAAGACTATGACTGTTTGATTGATTATCATCCTGGTAAGACAAATTTTGTTGTTGATGCCTTGAGTCGAAAGTCTTTGGCAGGTTCGACTGCTTATTTGCTCTCGTTGCTTATTGAGTTGAGAGCACTGCATGCTAGTTTTGAATCATGTGATGATGGTGCTTTGTTAGCTCAGTTGCAATTGAGACAGGTGTTGTTGAATTAGATTAAAGAGAGTCTCAATTGGTAGATGAAAGAATTGAGAAAGTTGTGATGGATTGCCAAAAAGGAGAGAACCGAGATTTTCATGTGAGAGGTGATGGCAATTTATGGTACAAAGATAGGTTGTGTATTCCTGATCATGCAAGATTGAGAAAGATTATTTTGCTATGCACCCTGGGAGTACCAAGATGTTACATGATTTGAAGCAACGTTATTGGTGGTCAGGTATGAAGAGGGACATAGCAGAGTTTGTATCCAAATGTCTCACTTGTCAGAAGGTGAAGGCCGAGCACCAAGTTCCTTAGGGGTTGCTTCAGCCTTTATCAATGCCTGAGTGGAAATGGGAACGTGTGACAATGGATTTTGTGATTGGTTTGCCATTGACTCAGAAGAAGCATGATGCCATCTGGCTAATTGTTGATCGATTGACAAATATAGCTCATTTTCTTCCAGTTAGAATGGACTATTCTCTGGAGAAGTTGGCTGAGCTATATATCAGTGAGATAGTGAAGTTGCATGGAGTCCCAACTTCTTTGGTATCTGATTGAGATCCTTCGTTTACTTCAAGGTTTTGGAAGAGTTTGCATGGTGCTTTGGGTTCTCGATTGCATTTTAGCACTGCTTTCCATCCTCAGACAGATGGGCAGTCAGAGAGAGTGATGCAGATTTTAGAGGATATGTTAAGAAGCTGTGTCATTGAATTCTCTAGAAGTTGGGATAGATTTTTGCCATTGATGGAATTTGCTTATAACAACATTCATCAATATAGTATTAAAATGGCACCTTATGAGGCTTTGTATGGTAGAATATGCAGGACGCCTCTATGTTGGGATGAAGTTGGAGAAGGTAAATTGGTTGGTCCAGATTTCATTAAAGAAACAGAAGAGAAAGTGAAGATAATTCGGGATCGGTTGAAAGCAGCCTCAGACCGACAAAAATCTTACTCAGAATTGAAGAGGAGAGACATAGAGTTTTGTGTTGGAGATAAAGTATATTTGAAAGTGTCTCCTTGGAAGAGAATTTTGAGATTTGGCCACAAAGGGAAGCTGAGTCCTCGTTTTATTTGACCTTATGAGGCATTGGAGAGAGATGGACCAGTTGCATATCGACTTGCTTTGCCGCCTGAATTGGATAGAATTCACAATGTCTTTCATGTTTCTATGATACGGAGGTACAGGTCAGACCCATCTCACATTCTATCAGTTGAATCTATTGAGGTGAGTCCGGATCTGACTTTTGAAGAAGAACCTGTGGCTATCTTGGCACATGAAGTGAAAGAGTTGAGAAATAAGAAAGTGCCACTTGTGAAGGTTCTTTGGAAGAATCATGCTAAGGAAGAGGCAACTTGGGAGAGTGAGCAAGTGATGTGAGATCAGTATCCTCAATTGTTTCAGACTTGAGATCAGGTAATTTTGAGGACGAAATTTATTTATAAAGGGGAGAATTATAATATCCCAAACTATACCCTAAAATTTTTTGAATGATTATTGTTGAAATTGGATTAAATGATATAAAGTATATTTATGTTTAAGGATTAAGAGAGGGAAAGAGAAGTGTGTATATGTTGTATATATAGAGATATACACAACATATACAAGTCAACTAATTAGTTGGTCAAAAGAGATATTTAATTATATTTGAATTAATTGAAATTTACTTAGTGAGTGGATGATGATATTTATGATTATTTTATTATTATAATTGCTTGGTGGATATTAAAAGAAGACTTGAGTGGTTTAGAAGAGTTGAGTTTGACTTTCATTTTTCATCTTCTTCTTCTCTTCTCTTTGGCCGGCTATCACCATAGCAAGAAGGAAAGAGAGATTTTGTTCTTCCTAACTCAAGATTGAAGGGTGTTTCAAGAGATCAAGTTGGAGTTTGAAGGGTTTTCATCACTTTTGGTTAGTTTCCAACTTGATTCTTTGGTTTTATTTTGAGTTTGTGAATTGAGTTTGGTGAATGGTTGTTGATGATGTGTGTATGTTTGATTATGGTGTGTTTGAGATTGTGGTGTCTATTTGTCTTGATTTTGAGGTTGGATTCAAGAGAGAAAGAGTTAGGTTTGGCGAAAGAACAAGAGTTGTGGATTGTGTATGGGTTGAGTTATGATTGTGATGGTTATTTGTGTTTTGATGTATGTATTGAGTTGTTTTGTTGTTTATGCAAGTCTAATATGGTTTATTGATGGTTTTGGGTAAGATTGTTTGGAGTGGAAAAGGGTAAATTATGTTGTTTGTTGGATGTGGTGTTGTTGGTGTCGGAATCAAGATTTTTGGCCTGACAAGCCCATGAGCACAGCTAAGTGTTTGGATGTGTCAATGGTTCTATTTTCTGGATGGGTGACATGACTAGTGACATGCCCATGTCACTGAGCATGTCACAACTTCTATGTTGGAGTAGTATTGACACGTCCAGTGACACGCCCATGTCACTGAGCGTGTCATAGCTACTGTGGTGTTGGTGGATTGACACGTCTAGTGACACGCCCATGTCACTGAGCGTGTCATAGCCACTGTGTTGGGAGAAAATTGACACATGCAGTGACACGTCCATGTCACTGAGCGTGTCAAAGCTTCTATGTTGTGAGTTTAGGACACGGTAAGGGACACGCCCATGTTGTTGAGCGTGTCATGTGTAGAGTTTGCCCTAGTTGGTTCTTATCCTTATTATCATATGTGTATCTCTAAGTGAGTGTGTATCATCACTTTTGGATTAGGTTTTGAAGAGATTGAGTTGCCCTAATCCAAGTGTTGAAGGATTCTTGGAAGAAGAAGTGGTTAGATTGGTGTGAGTTGCTCTTGAGGTAAGTACAAACCTTACATGGCTGCATACATTTACATGACTTTGGGACTTAACACATTTGATTGTAAATGTGTTAAGTAATCTATTACATTGTTGATACATTTGATTAATGCTATGATTTGCATAATGTGAAAGATAAAATGATCATTCAAAATGTATGTACAATGCAATTGGTTATGTATATCCTAATGATGAGATGTGAAGCCATTGTTTGTTGGCTATAATGATGTAAATGAAATAATTGTGGCATGGTTGCCAAAATTAAATGTTGATCAAACTTCTGCTTGCAAAAATTTGAAATTCTGGCTTAGCAAGACCAAGACAGTATGCCACTACCTTTGTATGGTTGTTCTTTTCTAACTCTTTGATAGCCATCACTGCTTGATAATTTTGATTGCTTCAGTGTTAATTGCTCATTCAAAATTGCAAGTTGTTGATCCACCTCTGTTCTTTTTAATCTTCTATTTATAGGGAAGCAATCATTTAACCCTAAACCTAAACTGCCTAATCCAAGTCTTAAATGAATTATAGCTTGATTAAGAAATTAAATTGCCCAGTCATAATTTGGATTTGGAGGGGCTCATATCGATTTGGAGGTTCCAAATCGATATGGAGCCAACCCATATAGATTTGGAAGGTCCAAATTGATATGAGCTTGGCTCATATCGATTTGGATATACTAAATCAACATGAGCCAGGCTTATATCGATTTTGACATGTTTCGACTCAAACCAAACCCTAATTTTTAATTTCTTTAGGACCAAACCTGTTTTACAATTTAATTTGGGCTTTTATGAATTGGACCCTCAAATATTTAAGCTTTAAATTTAGGTTTAGGTTCTTTAAAATTATAATTGAATAAGGTAAGCTTCTTAAACCTAATCCATGCCAAAATTAAGGGTATACACCATCTTCAAACTACTTAAGAAAAACCAACCGATTGAATGGAATGATGAGTGTCAGAAGGCTTTCGAGCAGATAAAAGAATACATGTTGAATCCACATGTCTTGAAAGCACCCAAACCTAGTAGACCATTGATACTGTACTTAGGAGTAGAAGAAGGATCAATAGCTACAATGCTGGCCCAAGTAGATGAATTGGGAATTAAACATGCAATCTACTAGTTAAGTAGGAAGCTCATGCCTTATGAAATTAAGTATAGTGTCATTGAAAAGACTTGTATACTTGTGGTTTGTTCATCAAAGAAATTGGGGCATTACTTCTAATCTTATAGTGTGCAAGCAATTTCAAGGTTGGATCCTATAAAATATTTGAGGGAGACGTCCTCAATGATTGGGAAGTATGGTCGATGGTTGATAATTTTAAATGAATTTGAGATTGAATATATAACCAGGAAAATAATTAAAGGAAGAGCAGTAGCAGTCCTAGCTCAACAAGTGCTGCCTGAAAGTGAGGACGTGACCTTTAAATTTCTAGATGAACACATGGGAGCTACAGAAGCACAAGAATGGAAGATATACTTTGATAGAGTTGTGAATAAGAAGGGAGCTAGATTAGGAGTTATATTGGAGTCACCTGAAGGAGATCTCATACCCTTGGCCAAGAAGGGAGCTAGATTACGAGTTATATTAGAAACCTTGATAATTATGAGGGTTGATAGATTACAGGTTTTTGGTGACTTGTTGCTAGTGGTTTCCTAAGTAAGCGGAGAGTGGGAATTGGAAGAAGAAAAGTTGAGACCATACCATGATTACTTGATCATAGTAAGGAAAAGTTTCAAAGATTGTAGGTTCTCACACCTACCCAGAGAAGAAAACTAGATGGCCAATGCCTATCAACATTAGCTTCAGCATGGGAGGATCCCGTCAAAATATTCCTTAAACCTCTGATTTTGACTGGCTCATCAAATCCTTGCTATGAGTATAAAATGATCATGGAGACTGGCACAAACCATGATGTATGGTATGATATAATTAAGCAATTCTTAGAAAGTCAGGATTATCCATTGGGAGCAACAAAAGAAGAAAGAAGAGCTATAAGGTGGTGGTCTTACCGATACATCACTTTCCAAGGGGAACTATATCGAAGATGGCCATACAATGTACATTTAAGATGTTTAAGGATGCCTGAAGTTGAACCTGCAGGCCTCAAATGAATGGTTTAGCTCTGGTTAAGAAGATAATTCAACAAGGCTACTCTTGGTTGACCATGGAAATAGAATGTATTGATTTTGTGTGGAAGTTTCAATAATGTTAGCTATATAGGAATTTAAACCATTTACCTCCCGAAGAATTACATTCTATGTTGTCACCTTCTGTTCACAGCCTAAGGGATAGATATTATTGAGGAGATTCATCCAACAGCTTGAAATGGCCATCATTACATAGTAGTAGCAGTTGATTACTTTTCAAAGTGGGTCAAGGCTGAATCTTTTAATAAGTTGGGGATGAGGCAAATGGTTCGGTTTATTGAAAGAAATCTTATCTGTAGCGTAGATAAGATTAGTGTCAAATAACAAATAACAAAGTGCAGTTCCAAGGGGCTATTAGGGATTTATTTTCCAAATACCAAATTTGTCATCATCGGTCTTCCCCATATAGATCAAAAGCAAATGGTGCAATAGAAGCAGCTAACAAGACGATTAAGTAGATTCTTTCCAAGATGACCAAGGTGTATAGAGATTTTTCGGAGATGCTCCTGTTCGCCTTTCGGGGGTATAGAACAAGTGTACAAACTCTGACTAGAATGACATCATTTCCCTTTATTTATAGAATGGAGGCAATACTACCTATTGACATTAAAGTCAAATCCCTGAGGGTAGCGATAGAAGCTAAGTTTCTAGAGACAGAATGGGTATAATCATCAGCTTTACCAAAGAAAGATAGTTTGGGCTTACAATAAAAAAGTCCAATTTAGAAGACTTAAGGCTGGTAATCTAGTGCTAAAACAATGCAAAGCAAATGTTCTAGATCCAAGAGGAAAGTTCAGACCAAGTTGGGAAGGGCCCTATGTTGTGAAAGAGGTAATGAAAAAAGGCGAAGTCAAATTTTCAGAAATGGATGGGACCAAGTTTTGCAAACTAGTAAATATTGACTGGCTGAAGAAATTCTAAGTTTAAAAAAAAGGAAAGCACGCTAGGTTCAAAACCTAAAAGGGAGGCCTAGGTAAAAATTAGAGTAGCCCACTAGTTTTGAAAATTTGAAAGGACAGGCTTGGCAATAATTAGGGCTAAAAAATGAGAGAATATCACTAACTAGAAAACCTGAATATGATTGTTGGCAACATGAGTAATTTTATGTATGTTTGCTATATGCTTATGGTTGTTCCCAATTTAATGAGACAGAGTTAATAATAAAATTGTTCTAAGTGAACCATTTGAATAGCAACTAGAAGGATAAAATAAATTATATAATAGCAAAAAGTGATAACAAATCATTGATAAAAAAAGAAGAAAATGTCTTTCATCCTAACATAATTTTATCTATTTAAAGACTAACAAATTGCAGAATTTATGGAAGTCGGTAAGTGTAACATGCAAGCCAGCTCTATCCCAAGCGATCCAAAAAGGCTTCAGTCAACAAGGGCATGTCCAAGTCAACCATAAAATCAGAATCCCAAGGCTGAGCTCCATACTAGTGACCAAGGCAGCAAGGATCATAGCAAGTGCCATGATAGAGAGTAAAAAATGGAACATACATCAAATATGTCCGAGTGGTAACATGGCTGATTTTCCATTAAGGCACTAACCAGCGAATGTTCATAGTAGCTCTTGAGCTAATCCACTCTATCCATTTGACATATGAAGAAGCAAGTTGAAGAAGTTTTCTTGCAAAATGGTTTCGGGGTAAATATCTTGCATAGTCTACGGTTGTGGTGTCGAGCAAGCAAAAGCAATCCTAAAACCAAATTTGAGGGAAAGAAGGTATTTAAGAAAAAGAGAGATAGAAGAGCCCGCTAGGTTGAAAACCCACAAGGGTGACCTAGGGAAACGTTAGGGCGGTCCATTAGCTCTGAAAACCCACAAGGGCAGACTAGGCAAAAATTAGGACCAAAATAAAAATAAAAGCTTCCTAGTTTTGAAAACTTATAAGGGCAAGCTAGGTAAAACATTAGAGTAATAAATGAATGATTATCTAAATTGAAAACCTGAAAGAGCAGTTTAGGTAATTACCTAAAGCAGCAAAAGACTTCCAGTCAACCTTCTTAAAGAGCCAATCTTGAATTGGTCCAATTCAACCAGGGTTTCAGCTAAAATTAGAGGTATTGGTCAAAATTCTTCCTCTATTTGGTCCACAATTTCCAATATTCTTAGATCAATGTCACCATTAGAAGAAACAAGCAAAAATTGATAAAGTAAGCACAAGTAAAATATGTGTCCCCATGCTTTGGTGGGAGCTAAATGGGATGCACAAAATTTAATCAAAGGGCTGAGTAAGATTTTCTCACCTCTAGTCAACTGAAGGACTTCAGGCTTTGAAATATGAAATTGCATTTGTATTTGTTGATGATAGTTGAAAGACAATATGTGCAATGTAATTTGGTAATTGCTTGGATATCCAAGGATGGCTTCAAACTCTTCAACCATGGGACACAACTCAAAATTATTTATCTTGAAAGTTTTAGATTCTACGTCCCTAAAGGAAGCCATAACATGGAAGAAGGATTGATTCAATTTAACATTTTGAAAGCACTTCAAAGTATTAATTTGAGACCAAGATATTTGTTCCCAGTGTATAGCTTCAAGGCCTTTAAATAAATATTTCATCTTCTTTAAATTGGCTTCAGTCATAGTTAGATTTGTGAAAGTTGCTTGCTTTGGTGAGAATATGACCCGTAGTTTATTTGTGTTGAAAGGCTACAGTTAAATTAGTGATGGATGGTCAAAATTGCAAAAACTAAGGTTTTGGACCTTGATCCAAGAATTATTTGAATGACTACAGTCTAAGTTGGTGAGAATGAAAGGATCAATTATTGATTCAAATAGGTGATGGTTGAAGACCGAGTTGTACAAGGAAGAAGGAATTCATGTCGAATTGATTTTGGATAGCCAAATTTGTCATGGCTTCATCAAAGTGGGAAACCTAATTCATGGTGAATTCATTTATATGAATTCATAATGAATACTGTTTGTATGTGTATATATAAAAAAAGTTACAGAAAAGTAAAAAAAAAGGTCAAAAAAGTTAAAGATTAATTTATTTAATTGCAATGGTCTTTTAATTACAATGGTCTTAGTCATACATGCCCAATACAAGGTAATTAAATTACAAGATCACTGAGATAGAGGAGGCGACCCATAATCAAATAGTGTTGTAAAAAAATTTGTTACCCGAAAGAGGAGGAATCTCCCGATCATCGTTTTAGGGCCCCACTGATGGAGAAGTAGCACCTGGATCCCTGAAACCTTGAAATCAAAAGTCCCAAAAGTTCTATTTTGATTGATGATACAGATCTTCAAAATGCACAGCATTTTGATGGCTAACTTCCAGCTCTCAATGATTGTTAGCTAACTCCTCATGTAGCTTCCTATTTTATTCTTAAAGCACTCACTGTGAGCCAGAAAAGGAAAAGGTGTGAACATGCATAATCACGCATGAATATAACATAAATCAACATGAAACAGGATTATAGACCAAGTAATTCAGGTCAAAGCCTTGAGGATAGGATGACGTATCAGTATAAGGAGGGGGAGCCATAGACAGAGCAAATTGAGAAAACTACAGTTGAACAGGAGTCCAGTTGGCCCGCTCTCTGTCCCTCCACCAAGCGATATCCACCTACGAAGTCAAGAAGAAAAAGTAAGTTAACTTCTCCATGAATTTTAATAGTTCCTAATTTTCTTTTTACCTGATCCCAGGTCAAGTGACTCAAGCAATAGCGACAAGAAAGCACATGATGAGAACTAAAGGCTCATCCTCGGATACCTAAACATTGTCGGGAAATACCTGGTACCTATACTAGATTATGCTCATATGCCTAAACCTATAGAGAAAATGAAGATTAGATTGATGAAAATAGTTTATTTGAATCAATAAATGGTGAGAATTAATACCTCAACAACAATCATAAAGCCGCTAAATGATCTTTTCTTCTGAAAAAAGTTTTCAAAACCATGGTACAAGTAAGACAGGCCAGCCTCTCCCCAGCTGTATAGCGGTACAACATCAAAATTAGCAAGAGCCCATACTACTGACAAGTGGATGATAGACTTAATACTGTACAAAATGGTTGACCCTAGCAAATATAGCAACAACCCTTAAGCATATGGTTCATCCATTTTCCTATGAACCGGTTGGGTATAATTCATCCAATATTCTCGAATCGGCTTAAATTTCATCTTGAATAGCTCTTTTAAAGAGGGTTCCATGCTTATTAGCTATCAAAATTCATCACGTGTCAAGATGTCATTAGTAAAAGGGATGGGGATCCCATGACATGAGACGTCGATTATGGCAGCAAAGTCAACTGAGCCGATAGACATTTCTCCCACTGGCAAGTAAAAGGTATGGGTGGTGTCCATCTACCATTCTGCAAGCACTTGGACCACGCTTCTATCTATGTGGAACCCTTGCGACAGTAACTAGAAGATAAAGTCCTCGAAGCTGCATCTCTGGATCATCCGCTTTACTCAAGAAGGTGCTTGGTTATACCATTGGCAGACCCTATAGACATAACCACCACCATGAATGACACAACCATCATGCTACTACAAAACAGGTAAGTCATAAAAGGTAAAGAAGCTCCAAGATTTTATTTTTAGTACCTTGTCCATATTTTATTTTTCTGCTCATATAAAAATAAATTAATAGCACATTAATTACCATGCCCAAGTATTTTTTCTATCTGCCCATACCATTATTCTCAAAATTCTATGTTATTAAGTAACTATTTTACAGTAAAATCATACTTACCTCAATCTTCACACTTGAACTACAATGTAAGTCCATGCCAGCTAATAGAAAAACTCTCCCATGTTTATGAATTTGAATGTGGTTAAGAAGTTTGACATGTGAACAGGGTTTGACCCTAGAAGAATGCTGATTACTTTACATTCATAAGAACGGTGCTAACTATTTTAGAAGGTTAAAATGAATGATGAATTTTAAAGAAGAAGAAAATTTTTGAGGCTTTGGATCAAAGTGATAATGTTGTTTCTTTATGTTAGTTTATATAGAAAACTGGAATGCTTGATGGCCATGAATAAGAACAAATCGAAACATTAAATTGAAAAAGTTAAGTGAAAGAAAAGAAAATAACACAAATACGTACAAAGTAAAGAAATGAATAAGTTCAAACTAAAAGAAGTGATGACTTCGTCCACTGCATAACATTGGCATAAATAATTGATCACATATGCATAGTAAATTGATATTTATTGTAGGTCTAAATTTATGCATGTCTAAATTATTTTTCACAAAAAATATTTTTCCATGCAGGGGGTAATGGTATATAAAGAGGTACTCAATATAGTAAGAAACTAAAAATATCCAAATTTATTGCTAACTCTTACAATTTCATTTTTATAGATATTACAGCTCCAGAACCCAAACCATTCACAAGTCCAGAACCCAAACCAAGTTCTGGTTTAGAACCCGATCTGAGTTTAGAACCTGAACCAAATACGGGTCTAAAACCCAAACCAACTTGGGTCCATAACCTAAACGAAGTCTAAGTCCATAACCCAAACTAATTTGTGTCCAGAACCCAAACTATTTACGGGTCTAGAACCCAAACCAACTCACGGGTCTAGAACCCAAACCAAGTCACGGGTCCAAAACTCAAATCAATACATGGGTCTAGAACCCAAACTAAGTCACGAGTCTAGAATCTAAACCAAGTCAATGGTCTAGAACCTAAATCAAGTCACGGGTCCAGAACTCAAACCAACTCACGAGTCTAGAACCTAAACTATTCTCGGGTCCAGAGCCCAAACTGAAATTTTGCAGGTCCAGAACCTAAAGTAATTCTACCTTAATTTTTCTGGTCTAGCTCGAAATGTCCAAGATCAGCTCAAAATTATATTGATTTTCACTCTCTGAATAAATTCAAGATCATTCAAGTAAGGAGCAAGATTATAGACCCTTAATTTTGGCCCAATTTAAAATTTTGTTAAAAAGGGGTCGGACCAAATTTGGCTTGTAAATAAAATTAATTTGATTAGGCCGGTTCGAGAATCTTTTTAAGAAAAATCAGACCAATTGATTTGGTTGGCTTGACTAGTTTGATTTGAGTCTTGCTCACATTGAATTGGCCTATGCCAATTCGATATGAGCCAATTTCATATCAAATTGCCTTTGGCATGAGTCCTAAGTCCTCATTTCAGTCAAGATACATTCCTAGTTGTGCTTAAATTCTACCAAGCTTTAGATAAGCAAAGGAGGAGTTTATGTTGCATGAGTACGGTCGAGTAAGTTGGCCCTAATGAAAGCTTATAAATATAAGATTTTATTCAGAAACAAGGGAGCCATTTGGAGCAATCAAAGAGCCATTAAAATAAATACACAGAGAGACACAGAATCGAAGGGCAATTAAGCAATAATTGATCAAAATCAAACAGAGGCAATAGAACAACAACTTAGCAATCATAAAGGAGAGGTAGTAGCTCAAACCAATCACTATCTCTATATTGCTTCACTCGGCCAAGATTATAATTGATCCAGGCAGTATCATTAACAAGCTTTGTTCAACGAATTAAAATTGGCGGAGCCTATAACAAATGTATAATCTTATTACTTTCTTTAAATTTATACGAATCGCCTTTATATTGTTTCACGAATTAGGGGAAATGTGATGTTTTCCTTACAAATTTGATTTCGGGAACTTCATGCAAAAAACTTTAATTTCTAATTTGATCCAAAACTTAAATTAGTATTAAAACCTAATCTTGCATTACTGGCTTACGTGTTTATTTTAATTTCCAAAATCATAGTTTGCATTATTAGCATTAATTTGTTTTCTAGAACCCTAGTTTACATGTTGAATACTTAGTTTAGTCTTCTAAAACCCTAGCTTGTATGTTGCAGTCCTAGTTTCACATGTAAAACCCTAATTTTGCATATTTAAAACCTAGTTTAAGATTGAACCTTATATTTATATGTTTAAACCTTAGTTTTGCAGTAAACCGAAGCCTATTTAGTAAAAAACCCTTAAACCCTAACTTAATAGTGAAACCCTAATCTGGATTAATTGATTTATTATTATATGTTTTATGATGGATGATGCATTTTGATTGTCTTATCGCTCATTTTATTTAATTGAATTATATTTATTTGTTATTGGTTGGATTTTTAAAGAAAATATAAAAGGCATGTTTCCATTTTGTGGGTGTCTTATTTATTTTAATCGCTTAATTATTTTAAGGATTTTGGAACATTGTAAATGACACGTTTCCATCAATTGGTAGGTGTCCTATTTTATTTATTTTTATTGGACATTGGACATTATAAGGGCATGTTTTCAACTAATATGGGTGCACATTTTATTTGTTTGTTTTATTTATTTATAATATAATTTATTTTACATAATCACATGTAATATGGGTAATATCATAATAATCTAATAATTTTGTAATATTTATACCTAAAAAGGAGACCAGTTCCAATGAACCGAGCATTATGGTGGTGCTGGGTCATTCTCACCTTCTCTATCATACCCAATTTTTCGAACTCAAGTAGAATTTGGAGATTCCTTAGGAATCGAATTATCCACCCCTTTCTATCTTTCTGGCTCGTCTAGGTGGCAAATCTAAATTCTTTGTATTTAGGCTCGTATTCTCTATAGCCTATAGCCTAACTGTACTGAAGTCACAAAAACCATTCCACCTAGAGTGGGGGCAAAAATCACCACTCACATGTACATAGTATAATAAAATATATTAATTAAAAACCAATGCACACTTATCAAGATGCATAAATGCTTATGCCATTGTTCCATGGCACGATCCTCACAAAATATCTTTCATTTTATGAGCAGGGATTTTTGCCCCCACTCTCGTGGAATAGTTCTTACAACTTTGGCACTGTTAGGCTTTGGGCCTTAGAGAACATGGGCCTAAAACCAAAGAATTTTGAGTCAGCACTGGGATAGGCCGAAAAGATAGAAAGGGATGGATGACTCGATTTCTAAGAAATCTCTAACCCCTATTTTGTTTTGAAAAGTTGGGTATATATGGGGAAGGTGAGAAGTGACCCAATACCCCCATAATGTCTGGTTCATTGGAACCGACCTCCTTTTCAAGCCTAAATATTATTGAATTCTTACATTATTATAATATTATTCATATTACATTCAATTTAAAATAAATAAAATGAAAATAAGCATGTCATAAAATAAACGAGCAAACAACAAAGTGGGCACCCGTGCTAGATAGAAACATACCCTTATAGGCATCCAAAATCCATAAAACTAAATAAAATATGACACCCACCAAAAGGTGAAAACATGTCCCTTACAATAGTCCAAAGTTTATTAAATAAATTAAATGACAAAAGTAAAATAAATAAGGCACCCACAAAGTAAAAACATACTTTTTACAAGTCTATTAAAAATACAACTAATAAATAAATGTAATTATGACTCCACCATTTATAATAAAATAAATAATCCAAACATATAGTTTATCGTTACACAAATAATAATAATTTAGGGTTTAATCAAAGGAAATTAAAGTTAATCACAAAAATTGCAATTCACAAGTAGATCTTAATATTAACCCTTAATGAAAAATAGTGCACAACGGACATGGTGGTCCCGATAGCCAGTTAGCAGGTGGGAGTCACAGGGGCAACTCCCCTTGCGGGAGATAGGTAAATGATTTATAAAATAGGGTTTTGTTGTGGAATTAAGATTTGGTTGTGGAATTAGAGTTTGATTGAATAATTAGGTTTTTATCACACAATTTAAGGTTTTAGTATGAACTTAGGGTTCTAGTTATCAAGTAAAAGTCTTATTGTGAACCTCTGTTTTTCGCCCGAAAAGGATCCGGGAGAAAGTTCACTCGTTGTCGGGAGTCGCCACTCAGTTTATTTTGTTCGAAGGAAAAAACTAAGAAAACCCTTGTTTGACTCCAATAATGCATCCAATGTAAAGGTTTCTAGTCTGCGAACCCAAGGAGGATTCGGGGACTATGTCATGCATTTGACTAACTTGACAATAAAAAGAAGTAAATATAAAAGGGATGAAGAAAAGAAAAAGGACTGATTGTTGGTAAATTGTGGACTTGCTATTTGGGGTGAATCCCAAATATGCCTACATACTCTCGTTTTTATGAGAGATCAAAGCCCATGTAGTTTGGAAAAGCCTATTTAAAGGCGATGAAAATTATGCTTCATGCATGTGTGTGTGTATGCTTCGTGCATTTTTCAGGCATTTTGCCAGAGTTGTGAGTTTTAGCACTTAGTGCAAAAATTGTATAATTTCGGGTACTTGGTACCAAAAGAGTTCAATTTAGGCTTCATGCCAAATTTTGATCTTAATAGTGCCGTTTAGGTACTTAGTACCAAAGAGATGCAATTTAGGCTCCGTGCCAAAAAAAGGGTTGATTTTATTTACGGCTTAATGCCGAAAGGGTGATTGATTAGTCCATTAGGCCCTCAGACCTAAAAAGATTAGGTCTTTGACCGAGAAGAAATTAAGAAGAAGATTAGAATGCTTATGATATGCTCGAATTGACCAAAGATGAATTATGATATTACCTTGATTAGAATTTTTCCACTTCTAAGTTCCAGATCTTGTTTCCTTACACTTTTGAGTATGATTCTTGCTTTCTACAACACAATTTTAGAAATTCTTAAGCATAAAAATTTCGTCAGCATCTGGGCGTAGGAAGTCCAAAAGTCTCCCCCTTTTTTGAAAATCTGAAGCCTATTTATAGGCAAAATCGAGCTGCACGGCGGCCGGGCCGCCGGCTACAGCGGCCGAGCCGCCAGCAGGAATCACAGCGGCCGGGCCGCAGATCCCGGCGGCTGGGCCGCTGTCCTGGCCCACCGCGACTCGCGCTATTTCTGCTAAAACTGACTTTCCGGGAGCCACGGGCCTCCAAAAATTATTCCGAGACCATATCCATGATCCTTGCGTCGCACCGGACATTTCAAGCACCATGAAGACATACTTTCGGTGGACTTTTACCGTTGTCCCCCGGTCCGGCCTGGTCTGAGGAAATTGGCTTTCCGAGCCTCAAAATTCGAGTGTTCACAATTGCCCCCCACTGGGGTCCATAAAAATGATTTATGGAACTCAGTGGTCTTCTGAAGAGCGAATTTTGAGCGAGGTGCAAAAAGACCCGCGTTTTCAGTTTTCCTATAAATAGGCTCATTTCATTCAATTTTCATTTGCTTTCATTCATTCTTCTTCTTTCACTTCTTTCAAATTTTCTTTCGACGATGGATTTCACCGGCTTTGAAGACTTCGAAATCCCACTCCCTCCCTGCAATCTTTTACTTGAGGAGGAGAAGCACAGTTCTCGGACCGGCTGCTATGAGGTGAGTACTCTCCCGTTTGTCCATCTAGTATGCATGCTTAGGAATTTTATTTATTTCCAGTAAGGAACTTAGAAATAAATTTTAGGAACCTTTCCTTTACATGTACTAGTAATGAATTAGGATTAGTACTAGGCTTCATTATTTTCTGCCATAAGTAATTATTTCTAGTAAAGAACTTAGAAATAATCCTTTAGGAATCCACACCCGGCTGGGGAAAGAACTTAAATCTTTTCTGAATTTGTCCAACTTTTCTGAAATATTTTTTTTAGGACTCTACGATCAAGATATCTATAGCTGAGCGTCCGATGGTCACTATTCCGGCTTACATCTTTGATGCCGGGCACCCAGTGGGGGATCTTATCAGACCTGCTTTCCTCCACCATTTGTGTAACACCCCTATACCCCGTATACGTACACAGCATGCTAATACGATCGTAATATACGTATACTGAATATAGAAATGTCACGGTTACAAAACACACATGACATGACTCTTATATACTATGAACAAATTCAAAACCTTTAAATGAGTTTATAAAACGAAATAGATAGAAAGTTTATTTAAAACGCAGCGGAAAATATAACAAATGTTTCCCAATACATTTGCATCAAAATCAAAAGTTACAAATATAAAATATATACATGAGTGGCAGCTCTTCTCTGATCTTTAAGTCCAAAAATCAACTCTTCAACGCCTAGACTCACTAGGTCTAGAGGAACTCTCGGGTTCAATCCTGTCACCTGCGCGATGAACCACAATCGCGCTGAGCCAACAGCTCAGTAGAACAAACTATAATGATATTATGCTATGTCATACATTCAAACAATATAGATCATACTCAATACACTTTATTTTATGGATGTTACATTTCATTATTTCAATAATTGTATCATCATCCATTACTCACACATTTAACATAGATACACATGGGCCCAACAAGCATTTAATATGATATTCAAAGTTCAGAGTTACTGCTTTGGTTTATAATCACAATGATCAAGCCCGTAGGCAATATATATCATATCTCTATCCATGGATAGTGTAACAGACCCAGTCTCTTGGACCATCAACCCATTAACATGAGGAGATCCTCAACCCGGCTAGACTGTTACTAGTAACAGACCCAGTCTCTTGGACCATCAACCCGACTAATCGAGGAGATCCTCAACCCGGCTAGACTGTTACTTTTCATAAATTTCATTTTCACATTTCATTTAGTGTAACAGACCCAGTCTCTTGGATCATCAATTCAATTCAATTGAAGAGATCCTCAACCCGGCTAGACTGTTACCTTTATATAGGCATGCCACCAAAATCCAGTACTCTGAAATTTGAATAAACATATTAGGCACACAACCATTTCATATATCTCTTTATAAATCTTTTTCTCAATTCATTTCTCATTCCACAATCAACTAGGCAAACATGCCTCATTTGAATCAATATAGCCAATCACAATGGCTTTACACATCATCTTATCATCACATCTTTCATTTTCATAACACATACATATACCATATTACATTTCATGAGGTTCATATTGTATAAAACATAACATTATTCAAACATATCAACAATACAATGAAATTACTTAGTACATTCACACTCAAATGTATAGGTTCCAAAATCACATGAATGTATGTTATAATGCAAGGTTTGTACTTACCTCAAAAGAAATCCACACAATTCTAAACACTTCCTCTTAACAAGTCCTTCACCAAATAAATAAGGCAATTCACCTTCTTCACAACCTAATTCAAAACAATGAGGAAACTCACATAAGATCATAAGGCTAAGAATCAATTAGGGCAAACTCTAAACTGGACACGCTCACCCACACGGGCGTGTCCCTGACCGTGCCCTAACTCCACAACACAGAAGCATTTACACGTTCAGGACCACGGGCGTGTCACTGGGCGTGTAATACCTACTGTCTCTCAGAAGTATCGACACGTCCAACATCATGAACGTGTTCCTGGCCGTGTCAATTCCCCAAAGTCACAGTAGCTATGACACGCTCACTAACACGGGCGTGTTAATGGCCGTGTCACACCTACTGCCATCCAACACAATTGACACGCCTAAAGACCTGGACGTGCTCCTGGGCGTGTCAGGCCAAAAACCCAGATTCTGGCCAAAACAACAATCCAACCAATAAACAACAATCTTCCACCATCTTCCACTTCAACAAAACTCAACTAGACACACCCAAAACCATAACAACCTTGCAAAAACACCAACACAACTCAAAATACACATCCAACACCAAATCACAACATCATCAAAAACTCTAAACACAACCACAACTCAATCTTAACCAACAAACTTATTCTTCCTTTCAATCTTACTCTTTTCTTCAATCCAACCCAAGAATCAAAGATCAAGTAAACCCAACACTCTTAAACACAACACACTCAAACATATCCATATCAACAACCATAAATCACCAAACCCACAACACAAACTCAAAGAAAACAAGGGAATCAAGAGGAAACTTACCAAGAATGAAGAAAACTCTTAAATTCCTCCTTGATCTCTTGAAAACTTCTTCAATCTTGAGCTTGGAAGGTCAAATCTCTCCCTCTCTCTTGTTCTCTTGCTGCTGCCATCCAAAGCAAAGAAAGGAGAAGAAAAGGAAAATGAGAGACACGAGAAGAGAGGAAGAAGGAAGAAAAGGAAAAGAAAGAAAAGTCAAACATTAACCCTCTCTCTCCTCAAAACATTCTCCTCCACACAAATAAAAATAAAATAATCTCAAACATCACCATCCACCCATCTTAATCCACTAACTCAATTTTAAAATAATTACCTTTATACCCTTCAAACAAATATTTGTATATGTTAAGTATATCACAATATATACAACATATACACATTACTCTAACCTCAACTCTCTTTCCAATAAAATAAATACACTTAATCCAATAATAACAATAATTACTCCAATACTTCTAGGGTACATTTTGGGATATTACAATTCTCCCCCTCTAAAAGAAATTTCGTCCTCAAAATTACCTGAAATCAAGTCTGAAACAACTGAGGATATTGTTCTAGCATCGTTTGCTCATTCTCCCAAGTTGATTCTTCTCTACCATGACTCTTCCAAAGAACCTTCACAATTGGCACTTTCTTATGTCTCAACTCTTTCATCCCATATGCTAAGATAGCAACCGGTTCTTCTTCAAAAGTCAGATCCGGACTCACCTCAATAGATTCCACTGATAACACATGAGATGGGTCTGACCTGTACCTCCTCAACATAGAAACATGGAAGACATTATGGATTCTGTCTAACTCTGGTGGCAAAGCAAGTCGATAAGCAACCGGTCCCAATCTTTCCAATACTTCATATGGTCCAATGAAACGAGGACTCAGCTTCCCTCTTCGACCAAATCTCAAAATCTTTTTCCAAGGAGACACTTTCAAAAATACTTTATCTCCCACATTATACTCAATGTCTCTCCTCTTCAAATCCGAATAAGATTTCTGCCGATCTGAAGCTATTTTCAACCTATCTCGAATTATTTTCACTTTATCTTCTGTCTCTTTAACCAAATCAGGACCAATTAACTTACCTTCACCAGTCTCATTCCAACATAAAGGTGTTCTACACCTTCTTCCATACAATGCCTCAAATGGTGCCATACCAATACTGGATTGATGACTGTTGTTGTAGGCAAATTCTACAAGTGGCAAAAATCTGTCCGAACTTCCAGAGAAATCAATGACACAGCTTCTCAACATATCCTCGATGATTTGTATCACTCTCTCTGACTGCCCATCTGTCTGCGGATGGAAAGCAGTGCTAAAGTGTAATCGAGAACCCAAAGCACCATGCAAACTCTTCCAAAACCTCGATGTGAACCTCGGATCTCGATCAGACACTAAAGAAATTGGGACTCCATGCAATTTCACAATCTCACTAATATACAGCTCAGCCAATCTCTCAAGAGAATAATCCATCCGAACCGGAAGAAAATGAGCTGTCTTAGTCAACCTATCAACAATCACCCAAATGGCATCATGTTTTCTCTGTGTCAATGGTAAACCAGACACAAAGTCCATAGTCACTCTTTCCCATTTCCACTCAGGCACTGATAAAGGTTGAAGCAACCCTGTTGGGACCTGATGCTCTGCTTTAACCCTCTGACATGTGAGACATTTGGATACAAACTCTGCAATGTCTCTCTTCATACCAGACCACCAGTAATGCTGTCTCAAATCATGATACATCTTCGTACTGCCCGGATGCATAGCAAAAACTGATTGATGTGCTTCTTCTAAAATAATCCTTCTCAAACTAATATCATCCGGCACACACCGTCTATTCTTAAACCATAAGCTCCCATCACTTTTCACAAGAAAATCTCGGCTCTCCCCTTTTTGGCAATCTGAAACAATCTTCTGAATTTTCTCATCAATCAATTGAGCCTCTTTAATCTGATCTAACAACACTGGTCTCAGCTGCAATTGTGCCAACAATGCACCATCATCACAAGATATAAAGCTAGCATGCAACGCTCTCAACTCAACAAGCAACGAGAGCGAATAAGCAGTCAAATCTGCTAAAGACTTTCGACTCAAGGCATCAGCAACAACATTTGCTTTACCTGGATGATAATCAATCAAACAATCGTAGTCTTTAATCAATTCCAACCACCGTCTCTGTCGAAGATTAAGCTCTTTCTGAACCCCCAAATATTTCAAACTTTTGTGATCAGTGTAAATAAAACATTTCTCTCCATACAAGTAATGTCGCCAAATCTTCAATGCAAACACAATGGCTGCTAACTCCAAGTCATGGGTTGGATAGTTTAGCTCATGTGGCTTCAACTGTCGAGAAGCATAAGCTATCACTTTACCCTCTTGCATCAAAACACAACCCAAACCACTATGTGAAGCATCACTGTAGATCACATATGGTTTATCTTCCACAGGTAAAGTGAGAACAGGTGCTTGAGTTAACATCTCTTTCAACTGCTCAAAACTAGCTTGACACGGATCAGTCCACACAAATCTAACTCCTTTTCGAAGTAATCTGGTAAGTGGAGTAGCTATCAAAGAAAATCCTTTCACAAAGCGTCGAAAATAGCCTGCCAAACCCAGAAAACTTCTAACTTCAGTCACAGACTTTGGTGGACTCCAATTCATAATAGCTTCAACTTTACTCGGATCAACTCTAATGCCATCTGCTGAAACTATATGACCGAGGAAAGTTACTTGATCTAGCCAGAACTCACATTTTGACAGCTTAGCATACAATTGCTTCTCTCTCAAGATTTGCAATACAATCCGCAGATGCTTGTCATGCTCTTCTTCATTACGAGAATACACCAAAATATCATCAATGAAGACTACCACAAACTGATCCAGATAGGGCCTAAACACCCTATTCATCAAATCCATGAAAGCTGCAGGTGCATTCGTCAACCCAAAAGGCATCACTAGAAACTCATAAAGCCCATACCTGGTTCGAAAAGCTGTCTTGGGCACATCCTCAGCTCTGACCCGCAACTGATGGTACCCTGATCTCAAATCAATCTTGGAAAATACTGCTGCTCCCTTCAATTGATCAAAGAGATCATCAATTCTAGGCAAAGGATATTTATTCTTGATAGTCACTTTATTCAATTGCCTATAATCGATACATAATCTCATAGTACCATCCTTCTTCTTTACAAACAAAACAGGAGCTCCCCATGGCGAAACACTAGGGCGAATGAATCCTTTATCCAGCAACTCCTGCAACTGCACCTTCAACTCTCTCAATTCAACAGGTGCCATTCTATAAGGAGTAATAGAGATAGGAGTGGTACCTGGCAACAAATCAATACCAAACTCTACCTCTCTCTCAGGAGGCAATCCTGGCAACTCCTCTGGAAATACATCTGGAAACTCAGCTACTGTGGGAATGCTATCAAACTGAGAACCCTCTACCCTGGTATCCAAAACATGAGCGAGATAGGCATCACACCCTTTTCTAATCAGCTTCCTAGCTGAAACAGCTGAAATCAACAAGGATGCAAGTTGTCTCTGCTCGCTAGATACCATCACAATTCTATCATCACTAGTTCTCAAAGTAACACACTTCTTCTTACAATCTACCACAGCTTCATGTCTAGACAACCAGTCCATGCCCAAAATCAAATCATACTCTTTAAATGGCATCTCAATCAAATCACCAGGAAATTCCTCTCCTTGCACAACAACTGCACTATCTCTGTGCACCTTACTAACAACCACACTATGCCCTAAAGGATTTGTCACCAAGACATCAAATCCTAGGGACTCAGAATGCAAATCAGTCACAGGCAAAATGGATGCACTTATGTATGAATGAGTAGATCCTGGATCAATTAAAGCAAGTACTGAAATGCCAAATAAAGAAAATGTACCAGCAATAATAGCTGAAGCATCTGGCTGCCTCTGCATCACATAAACTCTTTGCGAAGGTCCAGCCTCATCTGGTCTACTGTCCATAGATGAAGAGCCTCCTCTCTGACTGAACCCAGATCGACCCCCTCTATTAAAACTTCTGCCTCCTCTACCTCCTCTGCTAAAACTAGGTCGTGAAGCTGCAGTATCCACCGACCTCTGCTCTTGTACCTCAGGACATTCTCTAATGAAATGATCAGGGGATCCGCATCTGAAGCACACAGCTGGTCCCCTACTCATCCAACAAATGCCTCTATGTGACCCCCCACACTGAGCACATATAGGTGGAGTGAACCTCTGAACCGTTGGAGTCGGAGCACTCGTCACTGAAACCGTAGGTCTCGATCTCTGTCTTTGAAACTGCACTGACCTACCAACTGGCCTCTGACTCCTGCTGGTCCTAGGAACAAAGCTACCTCTACCTCTCTTCATAGATGAAGACCCTGCCTCAAACTGGGGCCTTCTCACTCTAGTCTCCTCCTCAGAAGCAGATGCTGCAATGCCCTGGGCTCTCTCTACACTCCTAGCTGCAGCAACAAGCTGGGAGAAATCCTGGTATCTGGAACCAGCCACAAGACACAAAATAGAGGGCCTCAATCCCTCCTCAAACCTTCTGCATCTGTCAATCTCATCAGATATAATACCTCCAGCATAATGACTCAATCTGATGAACTCGACCTCATACTCTGTTACTGTCCTGTGGTCTTGTTTCAAACTCAGAAACTCCATCTTTTTAACATCTTTATACTCCCTAGGAGTATACTTCAGCTCAAACTCTCTGAGAAAGTCAGCATAAGACAAGGTAGGTGGATCATCCATAGCGTGAGGCACTGTTTTCCACCAGTCATATGCATCCTTCTGTAATAATGACCTAGCATAATCAAATTTTTCTTTAGGCGTGGCTTGCAGCTGAATAAACACTCTCTGCACTCTATCAAGCCACTGCTCAGCTACAGCTGGATCAATAGTGCCTAGAAAATCTTCCGCCCCATACTTCCTCAACTTATCATACTGTCTCACTGATACCTGAGGCTGAGGTGGTGGTGGCGGTGGTTGCACTGGTGTTTGTCTCATCACTTCCATCATATGCCTGAACCAAGCTGGTGGAACCTCATCACCAACTGGTCTCCCTGACCCAGAAGCAGGTGCCTCACCGGCTCTATCAATTCTAACCTCATCTCTACTCTCTTCCGGAGCTACACTCTCCGCACTTCCCTCAACAAACTGACGTGAATGAGGATCCATTACAACCTATATCTGCAAACATAGCAGAATACACCTTATTAAAGATCAGAGACTGCCAACACTAAATATATATTTTATTCAAAACCAACTTTTTAAAATCAAAATATCCTTTTTCTTACAGTTTACTTAGGTTGAGAATCTCAAGCCTAGGCTCTGATACCAAAACAATTGTAACACCCCTATACCCCGTATACGTACACAGCATGCTAATACGATCGTAATATACGTATACTGAATATAGAAATGTCACGGTTACAAAACACACATGACATGACTCTTATATACTATGAACAAATTCAAAACCTTTAAATGAGTTTATAAAACGAAATAGATAGAAAGTTTATTTAAAACGCAGCGGAAAATATAACAAATGTTTCCCAATACATTTGCATCAAAATCAAAAGTTACAAATATAAAATATATACATGAGTGGCAGCTCTTCTCTGATCTTTAAGTCCAAAAATCAACTCTTCAACGCCTAGACTCACTAGGTCTAGAGGAACTCTCGGGTTCAATCCTGTCACCTGCGCGATGAACCACAATCGCGCTGAGCCAACAGCTCAGTAGAACAAACTATAATGATATTATGCTATGTCATACATTCAAACAATATAGATCATACTCAATACACTTTATTTTATGGATGTTACATTTCATTATTTCAATAATTGTATCATCATCCATTACTCACACATTTAACATAGACACACATGGGCCCAACAAGCATTTAATATGATATTCAAAGTTCAGAGTTACTGCTTTGGTTTATAATCACAATGATCAAGCCCGTAGGCAATATATATCATATCTCTATCCATGGATAGTGTAACAGACCCAGTCTCTTGGACCATCAACCCATTAACATGAGGAGATCCTCAACCCGGCTAGACTGTTACTAGTAACAGACCCAGTCTCTTGGACCATCAACCCGACTAATCGAGGAGATCCTCAACCCGGCTAGACTGTTACTTTTCATAAATTTCATTTTCACATTTCATTTAGTGTAACAGACCCAGTCTCTTGGATTATCAATTCAATTCAATTGAAGAGATCCTCAACCCGGCTAGACTGTTACCTTTATATAGGCATGCCACCAAAATCCAGTACTCTGAAATTTGAATAAACATATTAGGCACACAACCATTTCATATATCTCTTTATAAATCTTTTTCTCAATTCATTTCTCATTCCACAATCAACTAGGCAAACATGCCTCATTTGAATCAATATAGCCAATCACAATGGCTTTACACATCATCTTATCATCACATCTTTCATTTTCATAACACATACATATACCATATTACATTTCATGAGGTTCATATTGTATAAAACATAACATTATTCAAACATATCAACAATACAATGAAATTACTTAGTACATTCACACTCAAATGTATAGGTTCCAAAACCACATGAATGTATGTTATAATGCAAGGTTTGTACTTACCTCAAAAGAAATCCACACAATTCTAAACACTTCCTCTTAACAAGTCCTTCACCAAATAAATAAGGCAATTCACCTTCTTCACAACCTAATTCAAAACAATGAGGAAACTCACATAAGATCATAAGGCTAAGAATCAATTAGGGCAAACTCTAAACTGGACACGCTCACCCACACGGGCGTGTCCCTGACCGTGCCCTAACTCCACAACACAGAAGCATTTACACGTTCAGGACCACGGGCGTGTCACTGGGCGTGTAATACCTACTGTCTCTCAGAAGTATCGACACGTCCAACATCATGAACGTGTTCCTGGCCGTGTCAATTCCCCAAAGTCACAGTAGCTATGACACGCTCACTAACACGGGCGTGTTAATGGCCGTGTCACACCTACTGCTATCCAACACAATTGACACGCCTAAAGACCTGGACGTGCTCCTGGGCGTGTCAGGCCAAAAACCCAGATTCCGGCCAAAACAACAATCCAACCAACAAACAACAATCTTCCACCATCTTCCACTTCAACAAAACTCAACTAGACACACCCAAAACCATAACAACCTTGCAAAAACACCAACACAACTCAAAATACACATCCAACACCAAATCACAACATCATCAAAAACTCTAAACACAACCACAACTCAATCTTAACCAACAAACTTATTCTTCCTTTCAATCTTACTCTTTTCTTCAATCCAACCCAAGAATCAAAGATCAAGTAAACCCAACACTCTTAAACACAACACACTCAAACATATCCATATCAACAACCATAAATCACCAAACCCACAACACAAACTCAAAGAAAACAAGGGAATCAAGAGGAAACTTACCAAGAATGAAGAAAACTCTTAAATTCCTCCTTGATCTCTTGAAAACTTCTTCAATCTTGAGCTTGGAAGGTCAAATCTCTCCCTCTCTCTTGTTCTCTTGCTGCTGCCGTCCAAAGCAAAGAAAGGAGAAGAAAGGGAAAATGAGAGACACGAGAAGAGAGGAAGAAGGAAGAAAAGGAAAAGAAAGAAAAGTCAAACATTAACCCTCTCTCTCCTCAAAACATTCTCCTCCACACAAATAAAAATAAAATAATCTCAAACATCACCATCCACCCATCTTAATCCACTAACTCAATTTCAAAATAATTACCTTTATACCCTTCAAACAAATATTTGTATATGTTAAGTATATCACAATATATACAACATATACACATTACTCTAACCTCAACTCTCTTTCCAATAAAATAAATACACTTAATCCAATAATAACAATAATTACTCCAATACTTCTAGGGTACATTTTGGGATATTACAATTTGAGGGCTATAGATGTGGGCAGAGATATCCACCGGGATTTGATCTGTGCTTTAGCCGAGCGCTGGTGGCCTACTACTAACACTTTCCATTTTTCTTGGGGGGAGATGACAATGACGCCTACTGACTTTTCCATCATTTCTGGGATTCCCTTTGGCGTTGAGATGGTGGAGTCCTATGATGACTGGCGGCAGGACATTTCTTCAGCCGACATGATTACTTTGATCGGGGTTGACTATCCTCGATATCAGGCACCTCGCTGCATTCAGCGGAGGTGGCTTGTGGAGCAAGCGCCAGGTATCTACACTGGTTACGAGACAGGCCACCTTACTGCTGACCAGGCGGCCAGGTTTACCTTGCTTCTCCTGTTTGCTAGCACTTTCTTATCAAACAGGAAAGATGCAGTGAGTCTCAATGTGCTGAAGAGCCTACTTGACCTGACACGGCTTCATACGTACGATTGGGCTAGCATGATGCTGTGTAGGTTGTATGACGACATGTCAGACCTCTGCTATACCTGTATTACTCCGTGTGGCTTGTATTACTTCTGGGAGGTAATGTAAAGAACATTTCCCCTATCTTTATATATGTTGACATACACCAACTCTGATACCTTCTCTTTCTCTTTTTCTCTTTTTTTTTTCTTTCAGACTTGGGCTTACGAGTACTTTCCTGACATCGCCCCTTTTCTTCGTGAGATACCTGCCCCCGTAGATCCTCTTTCCCCCATTGCTTGGAGGTGGTATAGAGAGAGGGTAGAAGTACCAAAGAGGAAACTTCCCATCAGAGGGCTGAGATCGTTCTTTGACAGCTGCCCAATGGACTCAGTAAATGCTTTATCGTCATCTTTTTTCATTATATTAAAGAAAATGATTCACTAATATAACAAATTTTTTACAGGTTGCATCTAAAGTGATGTCTAGCCGACTGGCAGAGTGGATAGCTCAAGATTACAGCTTTCAGCGATCAGAGTTTCTAACTCGACGACGATTCATACTTCCCCATCCAAAGTTTCGACGGTATTATCTCGCTGAGAGGGTGACTTTCCAGATTGCCGGTTTCTGTGCAGTTCCCGTGGATCCCCTTGATGATATGCTATCTTCAACACTTCTGCCTGTTACTGTGTCCCAGTATGAGGGCGACCCTTTCGAGTCTGCTTATGCCCCGGATGAGGATGATTATGACTTCTACTGTCTTCATCGACTGATGCCACGCATTGGGGCACGATTTGACTCTGTACCCCCTTATCGGTCTTCCCACTCTTCGGCTCCCACTTCTAGCACTCCGAGAGACCATCCCTCTCCCGACCGGTGATCTGACAGACCCTCTTCCTCTAGGGCTGAGGCTTCCGCTTTCAGGGCTGGACCATCACACACTGGAGGAAGCAGCAGCCCATCTCATTTGAGGCCTCCCGCATCCGTCCTTACAGCTACCGGCCAATTTGACCCTATTTTAGTTGACTTGAGGCTGCCTTATGCTGCTCGTTATCATGCACCTGGTGGTTGGGTAACCCGACCAATTAGTGCAGAGGGTGCATTATATCGGAGCTTTGCTCATGTCACTCAGGTATATTCTCATAGAACTTTTCATGAAAAGGATTCATAAAATTCTCTTGAGATTGATTGTGATTTTGTCTCTTTTACAAGTACCAGAGCGCCTGATCACGGAAATGACGGCACTGATTACTGCTTTCTCGGATGAACTGTCTGGTGCTTGGACTGAGGCTGCTTACGAGAGGCAGAGCAGGCCGCAAAGACGCAGAGGCCGGCACTGATTTTTTTCATACTTGTCTTGAACTATGCTTGCTGTATCTGAACTATGCCCCTTCTGTACTTTGTACCTATCATGTTTTTCAGCTGTTATCTGAACTTATCTGTAAACCTGCACTTATTTGTTAGTATTAACAGCACATATGTATGCATGATGCTTTTTTCTTTTTAGAAATCTCTTTTAAAAATAAATCCCTGACACAATCCCAAAAAATAGCACATAACAGGGCCTAAACAGGGCCAAAACACGAGAATTTTACAAAACATCAAAAAAAGGAATCAGGACGGTGGGCGGAGGCCGAGCCGCTGCCCGGGCCAGACCAGTATAAAACTCAAGGTTGTCTTACATCTGTGGGCCAGAAAGCAATCCTCTTACTGCAAGATCTTATTATTTTTTTTTTCAAATAACAATGAATCCCCTTTTTAATCACGTGATGCATAATTGGACCAAAAGTCTCCACAATGTTGAAAGGATCAACATGGGGAGGTACGGGTTGAAAGCTGTTGCCACCCTCAGAGGTGTAGCTGTAGACTGGGATTTCTTGCACTCTTGCATCAGGTTTTGGGATCCCCAAGCCCATGTTTTCAGATTTGGGGCTCGGATGGAGGAAATGTGTCCTCTTTTTGAGGAGTTCTGCTCGATCATTGGGTGCGACCCAAATGCCCCTCTTGTGAGTCATGAGGTCCAAATCGGCTATGTGGGATCTTTTCAGAGACTTTTTAGCTTCACAAAACCCCAAGCCCAAGCTATGATTGTAGATGGGGATAAGGCGATGCTGCTTCCCCTAATTGATGAATTCTTGACCGCCGATTTTGAAGACGATGTTCAATTGAGGCATAGAATGCGAGCCTTCGTCTTTTGTCTGTTAGCTGGGTTCCTCTTCAACCGTGACCCCGGCTTTGGAGATTTGAAACTTTGCCCAATGGTTAGGCAAATGGAAGAGCTCAACTTTATCGGGGGCATGATCCTGGCTGAGACTATTCAAAGTCTCGACAGATGTGCACTTGGATTTGGACGTTGGACCGTCACCCCGGTCATCCTGCAGGTAATTTATACCTTTTGTTTCTTTTTTGCTTATTCCATCATCTCTCTTTTCCTTTGTAAAATAGAAAGGATCTATTTTTTCCAGGTTTGGCTGAGAGATCATCTTCGAGTTGTTGCAGCCCCCCAGACTTTGACCTACAACCCTTCGCAGTACCGCACCAGGAAAATTCAGATTTCTTTTCCCTCTATGGCCGAATGGACTGTTTGGCTGTTTGAGCTTGGACTGGAAGAATTATTATGGTTCGTCCCTTGGTATAGGATTCCTCAATTCATGGAGGCAAATGCCATGCACAACCATGTCTACCTGCTTGGGTTCACTCACAGTACTTAGTACAGTGCTTCCCGCGTCCTCAGGCAGATGGGTATTGATCAGAGAGTTCCCCTTCCTGTCGGGCTTACCATTGCTTCTCCTATTACTCCTGGAGTTACTCGGGCTATTCTACAGACTTGGGTCAGAGACCATCAGATGATCAAGCCTCTTGCAGAGCCTTCCCTTGTTCAGCCCACTCCAGAGTACAAGACTTGGTTTATAGCTGAGGTTTGGCCCGTAGAGAAACCGAGGAGGTGTGCATTGCTGCGGGATGTGGAGGGAGAGGAGGTGGTTCCTCTTAGTGAGGAAAAGGTAGATATTGCGGAGAGTTCCGGGACTAAGGAAGACGCCGAAGACTCTGCCCCCTGTAGGAGGCGTAGGATTTAGATCCCAGGGTGACTCCATTGTCTTTTCTGTTTTTGGGTTGTTTTTACCTTTTTGGTGTTTTGGGGAATATGACTTGACCTTTTTGTATTTTATAGGCTGAATGACTCTTTTTGTAACAGATGATTCTCTTTTTGTAATGAATGATTCTTAATGAATGACCCTTTTGTTTGCTTTCCAAGCATTATCTACTTTATTTATTTGCTCTTATTTTTGCCTAAGCCGTCCTTTCGGATTTTCAACTTAGCGAGCTCTTACCCATTCTTGCCTAAGCCGCCCTTTGCGGGTTTTCAGCTTAGCGGGCCCCACTATTGCCTAAGCCGCCCTTTGTGGGTTTTCGGCTTAGCGGGATTTTTTTTTGTTTTGTTTTTGTTTTTTTGTTTTTTGTTGTTTTGTTGTTGTTTTTTTTTGGTGAAAGAAAGATGAATGAATGATTTTTATTAAAATTTAGACCGTGCTCAAGGAGAGCTGCCTACATATCTCGAATTAGTTTGCGAGAATCAGGTCTAATGTAGTTCATTTTGGAATGCATGATCATACATAATATTTCTTCAGTTGATCCAGATTGCATGGGTTTGTGAACTCCAGACCATCCAAATCAGACAAGATGACGGCTCCGCCGGAAAGTATTTTCTTCAAAATGTAGGGTCCCGCCCAATGAGGACGAAACTTCCCACGAGGATCTGTAACAGGTGTTCTGATCTCTTTCAGGACCAAACAACCTTCTTCCAACTTTCGATCTTTGACCTTTTTGTTGAAATGTCTGGCCATTCGCCTCTGATATCCTTGAATCTGATGTAGAGCTTGAAGTCTTTTTTCATCCAAACTCAACAACTGATGATGATAATTGCTGATCCATTCAGCTTCATTTATCTGACTTTCTTGAATTATCCTCGCCGATTGAACTTCCAGTTCAATGGGGAGTACTGCTTCCATTCCGTATACCAGTGAATACGGGGTTGCCCCAGTAGGAGTTCTAACTGATGTTCTATATCCCCACAAGGCCAATGGCAACTTCTCATGCCAACGCCTATGTTCCTTGATCATTTTTTGTATGATCACCTTTATAGACTTGTTCGCTGCTTCTACAGCTCCATTTGTTTGGGGTCTATAAGGAGAGGACTTATGATGCTGGACATTCTTATCCTTCAAGAGCTTAGCAAATTCTGCTTGGAAATGAGTTCCATTATCAGTGATAATTTCAAACGGCGTTCCGTACCGACAAAGGATGTTGGTTCGGACAAACTGTGCTGCCTTTTTGGCGTCTAATTCTGCATAGGAAGCTGCTTCAACCCACTTTGTGAAGTAATCCATTGCTACCAAGATAAACTGATGTCCATTTGATGCTTTTGGATGTATTTTGCCAATTATATCTATTCCCCAAGTAGCGAAGGGCCATGGAGAAGTGATCGGGTTCAGGGCGACGGGAGGTTGCTTCTGCAGCTTAGCAAATATTTGGCATTGATGACATCCTTGCACAAATGCCACGCAGTCTGCATTCATGGTGGACCAATAATACCCTAGATTGGCAATTTTTCGAGCCAAGGCGATCCCATACATGTGTGGTCCTGATTCGCCACCATGTACCATTTCCATTATCTGCTTAGCCTCTGCTTCATTTACACACCTTAGGTGCATTCCATTCCAACTTCTTTTGTAGAGGATATCTCCATTAAGAATGTAACCTGTGGCATGCTGCCTTATTGCCCTCTGATCAATCTTTGATGATCCCTCCGGATAATTTTCATCCTTGAGATAGGTCTTGATATCCCAAAACCATGGTTTACCATCGGCCAAGTGCATTACATGGGCGGGTTGCTTTTGAAGCTGAACTTTCAATGGACGAATGACTTTCCCCTCCCTGATATTGATCATGGAAGCTAAAGTAGCCAAGGCATCAGCAAACTGATTCTTTGCTCTTGGGAGATATTCGAAGGACAGATCATTGAACTGTTGTGCCAAATGATCAAGGCGTTGTAGGTAAGGAACCAAACGCTCTTCTCTTATCTTCCATTTCCTTAAAGCTTGTGATAGTATTAAAATAGAATCACCATAGACCTTTAGGTCCTTAATCCCCAATTTCAGGGCGGCTTCAAGCCCATTAATGCAAGCTTCATATTCTGCTTCGTTGTTTGTGCAGCTAAAGTCAAGTTTAACTGCGAATGGAATGTATTCTCCACAAGGAGTTTTGAACACAATTCCAATTCCGTTTCCATGATAATTGGATGCTCCATCAAAATACATCTCCCAAACACTTCTTTCCACATTCAAGAGGTCTTCGTCGGGGAAACCCATTTCTCGCATCTCGTCTTTTATAGGTAATTCTGCTAATTGGTCAGCTATTGCCCCGCCTTTCACAGCTTTCCTTTGAACAAATTTCAAGTCAAAGGCTGCCAATGTTGACACCCACTTAGCCATTTTGCTGTCCAAAACAGGCCTCTCCATAAGAAATTTCAAGGGACTCTGTTCTGCGATGACATAAGTAGTGTAAGAAGACAAGTAGTGTTGTAACTTCGTACAAGCCCAATGCAAGGCTAAACACAACTTCTCAATCTTGTTATACTTTAACTCATAATCCAGCATCCTTTTGCTGAGGTAGTAAATTGCATTTTCCACCTTTGTATCTTCGGCTTCTTGGGCCAACATTGCCCCCATGGCTTCATCTGTTACAGACAAATACAAGAGCAGAGGCTTTCCCATTCTGGGAGGTTGTAAAATTGGCGGACTTAACAAGTATTCTTTGATCTTGTCGAAGGCCTTCTGACAGTCTTCATTCCATTCTTGCGAAGCACCTTTCCTTAGTAGCTTAAAGATAGGACCACAAGTCTTAGCCAACTGTGATATGAATCGACTGATATATTGTAATCTACCTAGCAAGCCTCGAACCTCTTTCTCTGTTCTTGGCGGAGGCATTTTCAGAATAGCCTTTGACTTTGCTGGATCAACTTCTATTCCTTTCTTGCTGACCAAATATCCCAAAAATAATCCTGATGTTGCACCAAAGAGGCACTTTGCAGGATTAAGCTTCAAATTGTACTTGCGAAGTCTAAGGAAGAACTTCTCAAGTGCTTCAACGTGTTCTTCTGGAGATTTTGACTTAATAATCATATCATCAACATACACTTCTACTTCTTTCTGAATCATGTCATGAAAGACTATTGTCGCCATCCTTTGGTAGGTAGCCCCTGCATTTATCAACCCAAAAGGCATAACCCTGTAGCAGAAAGTGCCCCATTCTATGATGAAAGCTGTCTTTTCTTTGTCTGGTGGGTGAACTAGGATCTGATTGTACCCAACCGCGAGGTCAGTCATGGAAACCATCACATGCCCAGCCATCCTGTCTATCAGCAAATCGATGTGTGGTAGTGGAAAATCGTCCTTGGGACAGGCCTTATTCAAATCTCTGTAGTCAACACACATCCTGACCTTTCCGTCTTTCTTCGAGACCGGTACGATGTTTGCTAACCATGAAGGGTAGGCAATTGGTTCTATGAACTTATTGTCCAGTTGCTTGGCAACCTCCTCTTTAATTTTCAAAGACCATTCTGGCTTCATCCTTCTCAATTTCTGCTTAACCGGCTTCGCATCGGGGTATAGCGGAATCTTGTGAACTGTTATGGCTGGGTCTATTCCCGTGACATCACTTGCCTTCCACATGAAGCAGTCGACATACTTCTTGATGCAATCGACAACCTGTTCCTTATTCGCACAATCATATGCAATGTATGTATGTTCATTTTCTTTGCCAATTATTATCTTTTCATTTATTTCATTTATTTCATTTATTTCATTTTTGCTAGATAATACTTGGAAAGCAAAAGACACAGGGTAACCAAGAATCGGAACAGTTTCATTGATAATGGCGGAGTCATTCTCCAAGATTACATTAGACTTGACATTAGGGCTTTCTAAATCTGAAATTACAGAAGACTCAGAATTAGACTCTGACTTGGTTTTTGACTCAGAATTAGTACAAGACTCGGTACAAGACTCAAGTTCAGGGTGTGACACAGGACTAGGTTTAACCTCAGCAGCTTGTCCCTACTCGGCGTACCAGTTTCTCAGTGGTCCATCCGTGGTCTTGATCAGCTTTGTGAAATCCCTATTGTCTTCAAAATTGGTTATCATAGAAACCTCACCAAAGAGACTAGGCCGCATGAAATCTTCCATTTGGGAGTCAGTTTCAGGTTCTGGCTCTTCTTCTCTTATGGCCACAACATCAGCAAACATTTCAAAACCCGGTAGCTTCTTTCCGGTCATAGGAGAATAGAATGGTTCCTGAAAACCACGGTGATGAACTGCCTTTCCAGGTTTGCAAAAGTGACCATTCAGAGTTCTAAAGTAAGGGCGCATTTTGAGGCTTCTTGCCCCCCAATTTCCCTTTTTCTTCCTTCCACGCTCAAACTCTTCTATTTCCTCGTCTGTAGGTTTGTACCCCAAGCCAAAAGTTCCTTTATTCTCAGGCTCTTCCCATTGCCGTACTACGGGTATTTTTCTCCCAGACTTCATCATTTCCATACCGGGCAATAGACCTACCCTCAGCATCATTCCCACTAGGCAGTTGATTTGGACCTCCCCAAAGTCATATGAGACAAATGGCCCTTTGGGTTTTTCACCTTCTATGCATTGAACTGTGTCGTAATGAAACCCAGTCAAGGTCATGGCAGTTTCACCAGGAACAACCTCAAGGAGAGACTGATCCATGGTTTTCCTGTTGATTTCGCAGGTGTCCCCTTTGATAGTGATGATTTTTCCTTCAAAAGGGAATTTAAGTTTTTGGTGTAGTGAAGAAGGTACATCATTAATCTGATGAATCCACGGCCTTCCAAGGAGGAGATTAAAGCTCGCAGGTACATCAATGACCTGGAATGGTACTCCCATTTTCACCGGCCCAATAGCAATTTCTAGAGTGGCAACACCCAAAATTTCTCTTCGAGTGTTATCATATGCTCTCACAATCTGATCAGAAGGTGTAAGATCCGTAGCCTCCAACCCCAGATAGCTTGCTACTTTCAAGGGACGCACATTTAAGGCTGACCCATTATCAATGAGAACCATGGGCACAGTCTTTCCCCCAGTCTGTATGGTGATGTATAGAGCATCATTGTGTTTCTTACCGTCTTCTGGTAAATCTACATCAGAAAATCTGATACTCAATGCCTTGGTTGATTGGGTCAAAGTGGCCACCAAAGCTTCTGGGCTTGTGTCCACTGGTGTATCAAGTTGACTCAAAGCTTCGCTGAGAGCCTGGCGGTGTGGGAATGAGGAAGCAAGGAGCTCCCAAATTGACACCTTAGCTTGAGTTTGTTTAAGCTGAGTGAGGACAGGGTCTTCTTTTGGCTCTGGTGTTTTCTTATGGGGGTGATTTGAGGTTGTAGGGGTTTTTCCCAAGTCAAGTGGCTGATATTGTCTTCCACTTCTTGTCAGAGCACTGACCTCTTCAGCAAGGTCGTTCAAATCTAACACACACACTTCATTCATTTCCAAGAGAAGTTTGAAAGGATCAAACAACTCTTCTTCCACAGTAATGGCGTGGATGGAATGATTGGGCAAAGGGTTAGTGTTGATGTTTGGTTGCCTCCTGAGAGGAATGATGTCACCACTATCCACCAGATCCTGGATGCGGTTTTTCAGTGTCCAGCAAGCATCTGTTTTATGCCCGTTCCCTTGATGGTATTCACAATATTCATTGACTTTATAACTGGAAGGTAATGGGTTTGGAGGAGGTCTTGGGTCCAAAGGCTTCAAATATTTCCCTTCCACAGCCTTTTTAAACACCAAATGAAGGGGCACTCCAAGGTCAGTATATTGCCTTCTCGGCTGATTTCTCGGCCCAAGATTGCCCACACGTAAAGGATTCGCAGGGGCAATATTGGCCACTTGATTGACCTTGCTTGAGGAAGGAGTTTGGCTTTGTTTCTTATATTTCGATGCAGCCCCCTCATCCACTATTTTACCCAACTGTATCAAATCTTCTACCTTGGTTGCAGTCGCAATGAGAGATTTGAAAGTAGGTAGATATTGGGTTTGCAGTTGAGCCTGATATGTAGGTCTTAAATTCCTGATTATGATATCAATTTGCTCTTGTTCTGAAGGGCGATTGATCATCTGGGTGGCCTTTGCCCTCCACCTCGTAAGGAACGAGGAGAAGGGTTCATTGTTGTTTTGTTTGGTGGTCTCAAGTTCTCTTCTAGTGACATCCACCTCAATATTGTAGTGGTATTGAGAGTTAAATGCATTGCAGATGTCTTCCCATGTCTTAATCTTGGAACGGTCTAGACTCACAAACCATTTAAGGGCAGTCCCAGTCAGGGATTGTTGGAAGAGTTGAGCAAAGAGCTCATCATTTAAACCCCAAGGACTTAAGGCTCCCACATACATTTTCAGGTGAGTTTTAGGGCAAGTGGTCCCATCAAATCTGTCCATCCCAGGCATCTTGAATTTTGGAGGCAATCTAGCTTGGGGAAACAAGGATAAGGAATCCATGTCTACCACCTCTTTGTGAGTTTTCATGGCAGTGATTGACCTTTCTAGCAATTCAAGTTTTCTTTTCAGTTCATCTGTTTCATTCTTGGAGGGCGGATCCTCCAAATTGATGACAGGGGTATTAATCTGAGCAGTCACGGGGGTACTAGTTTGTCCCACAATGGGTTCTTTCCCTAAATTTCCAGGAATAGGGACTGTCTTTGGTGCTCCTTCTAATTCAGTCAGGATGGCTACCCTTTGGGCGGCTAAAGCTTCATCAATTTTTTCTTGCATTCTAGCTTCAATTTCCTTAACCTGACCATCCAGCAAAGCCTTAATCTGTTCAATTGTGGCCATTTCAGTAATTGGAGTAGTTGGTGAAGTTGGGGTAGTAGAACTTGTAGGGGATAGCACAGTTGGTATTGATGTGTCTGGTGTAGGTGAAGGCACACGGACAGTGGGTACCTGCAAAGGTTAAGGGCAAGAGATCAGGGTGGTGTGTAGGGTAGGAAAACTCTTGGTCCACTTATGTACATCAAAATTTTCTCCCAAAACAATGTTGTTATGTTGCATGAATGCACCTCATCACATCACAATTCATTTTAATGGAATGCGGCACTATCATTGGGTACATACAACCTAAGGGAAGGTTCTATTGTTATGTAAAAATAGAGAATCAGCTTATCATAGGGACCCTTGAGTCTTGAGTAAGATATACCTAACCACATGTGAAACAAGGAGTTTCGTGTGGGTCCAACAGTACGATTACTCATGGGCCATTCCAAAAGGATTGGAATGGTTTGCGACAACAGGGAGGACGCTTTGGCTGTCTGCCGGCATAATCAAGGAGACCTGCCGGTCAGCGCTACTTGCTATCCAGACTCAGAACTTTGAACAGAAAGAGAAGAAATTCATTTGAAAATAATTTTTTATGCAATGGAGGAAAATGATTCCCCCATATATGCAAGAGAAAAAGATTCTCTGAATGACAAAACAAATGCACAATTTATCAAATAAGGGACCATTAAAGGAAAAAGATTCCTTTTGTTAACTTTCAATCCAACATCCTTAAAGAAAGGATATATAATGCTAAGGTACCCTGCAAAATGAATAAAAATACCCTAAAGAAGGGCAAATCAGTTAAACGAATAATAATAACAGTCTACTATAATTCCATAAATCATTATTATTATCATTTTTTATTATTTTTTTTTGTAATATATAGCCATTATTTTATTTATTATTATTTTTTTATGGTCCCCAGGAAGATATATTTTTTTCAATTTTCAGTACTAACGTCTTTAAAGAAAAGACAACCATTGCTAAGGTACCCTGCCAAAATAAATAAAAATACCCTAAAGAAGGGCCAGTTAGTCAAATAAACAATAGTAGTCTACTAGGATCACATAAATCATTTTTATGTTCCCCAGTGGAGTCGCCAGATTGTGAACCTCTGTTTTCCGCCCGAAAAGGATCCGGGCGAAAGTTCACTCGTTGTCGGGAGTCGCCACTCAGTTTATTTTGTTCGAAGGGAAAAACTAAGAAAACCCTTGTTTGACTCCAATAATGCATCCAATGTAAAGGTTTCTAGTCTGCGAACCCAAGGAGGATTCGGGGACTATGTCATGCATTTGACTAACTTGACAATAAAAAGAAGTAAATATAAAAGGGATGAAGAAAAGAAAAAGGACTGATTGTTGGTAAATTGTGGACTTGCTATTTGGGGTGAATCCCAAATATGCCTACATACTCTCGTTTTTATGAGAGATCAAAGCCCATGTAGTTCGGAAAAGCCTATTTAAAGGCGATGAAAATTATGCTTCATGCATGTGTGTGTGTATGCTTCGTGCATTTTTCAGGCATTTTGCCAGAGTTGTGAGTTTTAGCACTTAGTGCAAAAATTGTATAATTTCGGGTACTTGGTACCAAAAGAGTTCGATTTAGGCTTCATGCCAAATTTTGATCTTAATAGTGCCGTTTAGGTACTTAGTACCAAAGAGATGCAATTTAGGCTCCGTGCCAACAAAAGGGTTGATTTTATTTACGGCTTAATGCCGAAAGGGTGATTGATTAGTCCATTAGGCCCTCAGACCTAAAAAGATTAGGTCTTTGACCGAGAAGAAATTAAGAAGAAGATTAGAATGCTTATGATATGCTCGAATTGACCAAAGATGAATTATGATATTACCTTGATTAGAATTTTTCCACTTCTAAGTTCCAGATCTTGTTTCCTTACACTTTTGAGTATGATTCTTGCTTTCTACAACACAATTTTAGAAATTCTTAAGCATAAAAATTTCGTCAGCATCTGGGCGTAGGAAGTCCAAAAGTCTGCCCCTTTTTTGAAAATCTGAAGCCTATTTATAGGCAAAATCGAGCTGCACGGCGGCCGGGCCGCCGGCGCCGCCCTCCTCACGGCGGCTGGCCGCCGGAATCACAGTGGCCGGGCCGCTGTCCTGGCCCACCGCGACTCGCGCTATTTCTGCTAAAACTGACTTTCTGGGAGCCACAGGCCTCCAAAAATTATTTCGAGACCATATCCATGATCCTTGCGTCGCACCGGACATTTCAAGCACCATGAAGACATACTTTCGGTGGACTTTTACCGTTGTCCCCCGGTACGGCCTGGTCTGAGGAAATTGGCTTTCCGAGCCTCAAAATTCGAGTGTTCACACTTATTATGCAATTAGGGTTTTGGATTTACAAAAATATGGTTTAAACATGCAATTGATCTTTCAGTTAATTTTAATCCTAAATCTATAGCTTACTGTGAAGAATTTGCAAAATCACATTTATAATTTGATAACACAATAAATGAAGTATTGAAGATAATCAAATAATTCAATTGAATTGGTTAATAGAAACTATACCTACGTTGTTGGCTCCACCAAAGTTAATCCGTTGAACCAAGCTTGATGGTACTACTTCCTGGATCAAGTTAAATTTTGGCTAGTGCTTCAATGATCCAAGGATCAATGGATGTCTTGGGCTACTTTCTCTTTTGTTCTTTTTGTACTCTAGCTATTATTGGTAGTTTTGTCTAATTTTCTTAATTGCTTATGGCTCGGTTTCTTTTGCCAATTGTTACTCCCTTTTTCTTTAATTGCTGCTGGGTTGATAATTATGGCTGCCTCCTTTTTTTGCTGATCACCTTTTGTATTTATAAACAAGGATTAGGGTAACATTGGCTTACTATTCCTTTCTCGATTCCAACACTTTCTCTGCTTATCCCTATCTTCTTAGAGTTTAAGTGCAATTAAAACTTAATCTGGTCATAATCAGGGACTCATGATGAATCAGCTAATGCCAATTCATCGCGGATGGCCCTCATGGTGAATTGGCAAGGCCAATGCATTATGATCTTGCATTTTGGTGTTGGTCCAGCTCGGTTTTGGCTTTCAAAATTTGACTTGACCTAATTTAGGTTCTTAAAATTTGACCAGACTAGGTTTAAGCCTTTAAAATTTGATTGGATCAAATTTAAGCTTTTAAATTTGGATTGGATCAAGTTTGGCCTCTTTTAATTGGGATTGAACTTGTTTAGGGCCAAAGTTAGGGGTCTACACATTTAATCATTCATTATCTCTTAATATATACTGTTCATCCTAATACTCAATACACACATATCATTATCTCATAGGCACACACACAAACACACACATACAAACATTGGGCCCAACCACTTCTATACAATTACCATCCAGTTATCACAATATTAATTTCAAGGCCTAGCTTTGCTCAGGTCCATTTCTAATTTCAAACTCATGGCCTAGCTCTGCTCAAATCAAGACCTAGCTCTACTCAGATCTATCAATGCATGCATAAACAACCTGAAAAGTATTGGACTAATAATTGTATATGTTTCAAACACATAATAACACATTATTCTTTCATACTCTTAGCTTTTTATGTCACACCTTGATTTCGGAGGTGCGATGGTCCTAGGGTTCGAGTCAGTTTAATACGCAGGAACAATGTAGAATCCAATCTTAGAACAGTGCAACATTGAAATTCCACTAAATTTTGTTCTTCAAACAGTCAAAATATATTAATACATATGGTATTTTTATTTAATTTGACATTACACATAACCATAATATTATCTAGTTGCATTCTCTTTTGCTACCATTTGATACTACAGTGTCGACAACACCAGAGTTGCATTACTTGTAAATTAACACTAAAAACAACAACTAAACGAGGGGTGAGCCACAACTCAATGAGTGTTTAGGCTTCTTATGTTTGCTCTAATTTATACTTGAAGTGATTAGTAGCTTATTACAGTTTAAGATAGCTTCTTGTTTCTCTTGTGTTAATATTACATATATGCATTTTGAATTCATAGCACGTTTAAGAATTATTTCATTATCGTACTAATGCAAAATACTTATTCCCTCAACGTACTTAAATAAACTATCAAAATTATCTTAATCCATACTTTACATAAACTATTCCATAATTGATTTCTTGCTTATTATTTAATTACTACAGTAAATAATTATGTATTTATATTTCAGACTCTGATATTATTATTACTATAGTAATTGGTATTAGAGACGAGCTCACGAGTTTGATTCCCAGTGGGAGCAATTGCTGAAGGGGAGATTGTTACACAAGGTGTGGCAACAATTGTCCCGTGACGGAGGCCCAGGTGTGGGGCCAAGTCATAGTCGAATGTTGTGGGTGGTTGTGTGTGCTAAATGCACTATAAGGATAGGGTATGTGCATTTTCTTACACCAATTAGTTTTAGGAGAAGTGGTAACTCCTGAGATCCTAAAGTAATTAATTTTGTATTTAACTTTTGCACTCTAAAATTCTCATTCACTTATAGTTTATTTTTATTCTTACCTATCTTAAGGTAAAAACAAATTAGATTGTCATTCTTTCCTGCGTGTTTTCTTCATATTTCAAAAATGAAGATGCAACAATTAAGAAATATTATAGGAAATTTAGAAATAGAAGTTCATATAATAAAAGATTAATCTTGGTTAATTTAAAACACAGTATAATCAAAACAAAGTAGAAACAGTATTAATCTTATTAAAGCATCACACATAATTTATTTTTAGAAAGGGAATCATGTGACATATCTAAACAAATAGGTCAAAGACCATATGTAACATCCACATTCCTAATATACATTTAAATAATTAATATGGAGGGATAATTAGGTATGTTGGAAGAGGTGTGCATAATATATATCTAAAGTATACATAATACACACTCAAGATATACCTAATATATACACAGGGTGCAAAATATATACTTAACATATACCTAACATATATTTTTTCACTAAAAGACAAACTTATATTAAAAGTTAAAATAAATAATTAAATAAATGAAAATAAAAAAAATCAATAAAGATAATTGTGGATGGGAAGAAGATTGAAAATATCTTAATATTATATTAATTAATTATTTAAATATAAAAGAGGGATAAGGATGGAAAATTTAAAAAAGAAGTCATCTTCTTCTTCCTCTTACAATTTAGAATGAAATTAGAGAGAGAAAGTGAGATATTTTCTTAATCAAAAACATCAACTTTCATTAGGAATCCAAGAGTTTTAAGATGATTTTGAAGATTAAATAAGGATTCAAGTAAGTTTTCACAACTTTAAGCTTGTATTGCTAGATTTTATGAATATGTGATTTTTGAGTTTGAGATAGAGATATTTATAATTTATAAAATGGGTTGTTTTTGAGTTTTTTTGATATGGATGTTAAGGTTATATGGTTGTATAGTGAAATTGACTAAGTTTTGGTGAAGTTTGAAGGAAGTTGTGAGGATTAGGGTTTATGGGTGATTATGTGAAATTTGGGTTGGTGATGAGGGTTATTATATTTATTAAAATGGTTTATTTTGATTATGTTTTCATGAGAATGTGATGATTTCATGGTTGCATAATTGAAATGAATGGGTTGATGGGAGTTTGAATGAAGTAGTAAGGGTAATTAGGGTTTTTAGAACAATTTTGGGAAGAATAGGTATAATTGGTCTATAGTCTATATAAATGGCTTGGAATGTGTTCCTAATGGATTACTTTTACTTGTAATTTGATTTAGGATTGAGTAAAATGAATTTGTGAAATCAAAGTATTGAAGGGTAATTGGTGAAATTAAAGTTGGAAGGTGATTGAGGCTTGGACCTTATTATAATTGAGGTCAGTACATACTTTAATTAACATTTTAATTGAATATGCATGTGCATGTTGTTATAATTCATCATGGTATACTTTAAAGGAATGTTGAATTTCCTTTACAGTAATATTATGTATTTATATGAGATGGTATAATTGTAAGAGATTGATTGAATGTTTATGGGATAAAAAATGAAATAAATGATATTATATAGTAAATTTGAATATGTGTTATGTGTATTGAGAATTAATATATATAATAAGATGGCATAATGTGGTAATATGGAATAATATGAATAAAATGAGGAAAATGATATGTAAAGAGAAGGAGACCATGAAATGGTGCTCATGATATGTGATGATCACAAGAGATGTGGAAATTATGAATGATGTGATGAAAAGTGTTCATACACGTTATTGATAATGGAAGTTGATAAATATGTGGGAAGAGAATATTAAATGAGAATATGATAAATGTGTTATAATATGATGTTTTTGTGTGTTGCCTTGCATAATTACTTGTTCTAAAAAATTAAGAATGATATTGTATTGAGAAGGCGGTCTTCGGGTGAAATATATGACATTTGCCTCTAGTATCGAGAGAGGGCGGCCTATGGGTGATTATATGACACTTGCCCTCAGTGTTGATAGAGGTAGCCTATGGGTGATTATATGACACTAGCTTCAGTGTCCATAGGGGCGGCCTTCGGGTAATTTATGTGACACTTGCCCTAGTGTGAGATTAATATTTCAGGAACTTGAGCAACATGTAAGGACTCTTAGGCCCAATGCATGTGTTTGTGAGATGAATATCTTTATATTGTGAATTTTTGTGATGGAAGGGAATTATACAAGCATGTATATAAAATAAATTAAGAAGATAAAGAGTATGTAACAAGTATTTCATGATAAGGATATTATGATGTTTTTTTGATATTATGATGTTTTTTTATGTTAGTATGAGAAAATATATTATGCTATATTATGTGAAAAATGAGAAGTTGAGATATCATGCATAATGTAATTTATTTATATTGTGTTGTAAATAATAGATGAAAAATTTAAAGGAATTTTGAAAAATAATATGTTAATGATATTGGATATTAAATCTTTGATATTAAAGTATGTACCACTAGGCTATATGCTTAGCGTGGTAGGATCTATCACCTAGGTATTAGAAGTGCAGACCAGGGTGAAATAGAGTGTGATTGAGACTTGAAGATGTGGGTGTCACGAGACCAACCCTAACGGTGTTACATCATATATTACTTATGTATTGAGTAATGTGAATTTTGTATAGTAATTAAAAATTATTTGTATATTAAACTTGTTTTTGGAAATATGACAAATGTACATGATACTTTTGGGTGTAAATTGATGAATAGATGATATTTTTGGAGAAGTGGTGGATTTTATAAAAAATATATATTTGGGAGAATTGTTTAATGCATTATGTGTTGTTTGTACATTTGGGGATTTGATAAATTATAGACAAAACTCTGACAAAATTTTCTCAAAAATTTTCTTTTATAAAATTAAAATTAATTTTAATATTGAATGAGGGGCTAATATTGATTGTTAAAGTGGCACTCTTATATTTTATATGTTTATTTTATGTATATAGGATATATGTATTATACGTACATAGGGTATAAGAATGTTACACCATAGGTCAAAGACCACAACAGATAGGCTAGAGGCCATAATAATTAAGACGGTAACTTTCCCCCATATGTGCATTTCAAAACACAAGTGTATATTGTCTAGTGCTTTAACCCCCACTAGAGTTGGGTTCTGCCAATATGATTATCAAAAATCAGGCTAAGTCACCAGGTTAGTCTCAAAAGATATTTCACGTAAGGCCTATCATAATAGAATAGAGTTTATTCAAAGAAACTAGTGAAAATGCATAAATGTAATCAGTTACTTTAAATATTTTATTCATCAGAATAAAATTATCTATTTTTTCAGAAACATAAAAATATAAAATATGCAAATATTGCTTTTATTGTTTTATTCCTCATAATAAAATTCTATAACTATTCAAAAATTATTTCTTTTATTCTTAACTTAATGTATTATTATTGTTATTACTATTACTATTTATAAGATATTATTCTGTCGTAAAATATCTCTCCATTGATTATACTAATTTAGAGATATTTTGTCTATATATCTGAACTTTATGATTTCAAATCATAACATATTCTTTACTTAATATATTTACTTAATTTTTGATTTGTCTATTTTTAAGATATTATTCCATCGTGAAATATATCCTCATTTAATATACTGATTTTGTCATACATATTTTTTGTCTATGTATTCTATCTTTAGGATTTCATATCCTAATAAACATAACATAATCTCCTTACTTTCTTATTCTCAGTTTAGTACTTAACTCAATTAATAATAACTATAATATCACTTAGTAATAATAACTTCAATCGTCCTATTACCTCTTGATTATTCAAGTATTCTATATTAACACTTCTTTCTATTGGCTAATTAATCTCAATTAATTAACTATCACCTAATTTGTTTTTTAAACATATTACTTAGCAATTATAACTACCTTCCCAAGAGTATACTTTACTTGTATCTCAAGGTATTACTCTTATTTATTTAATTCTTTGGATTTTACATTTAATTTATATCAACCATTATTTCTTAAATATTCCTTTATGGAATATAAATCTAAATCATCATATATGTAATTTTACTAACAGTTCAATATTTCTGTTAAAATCTTTAATCCATAACTTTACAATTTAGCTACATAACTAACTCCACATGCCTTATTTTATTACAAATTCTTATGAAATAAAATTCTTTTCAAATTTTTAACTTAAAACTTCAATTTTATAATACACTAATATGTATAATCTGATAATATATGTAACTTAATTTCTTAATTTCAAATCTCTTTTAAATCTCAACTTGAAGTTTCTTAAAAACAATAATATTTCGGTTTAAGAACTTATATATATATATATATATACTTTATATATAAGATTACCAAATTATTATCAAAAACTTACTTTAAGAGTAATAACTTGATTATAAATATAATCATTTTTATAATTACCATTGTAAAAATTCAATAATAAATATTAATTTCTTATTTAACATAATAAACCATTTATGCATTTTCACATTTTAATTACTTATATTCATATATAACTTAGAAAATAATCAATATTGATAATTGCTTATGATAAGAAATATATTTTAATTTTGATTTACTCATAGTAAATCATAAAATCTTAACTTAACCAAAACTATAAGTCACTTATAAAACCTCAATATACTTTCATAGTAAAAATTATTATGTTAAACTAATTCTTCTATTTATTTTAATTATGAACCATTGATTCTAATTTATTAAAAACTCCAGATTCATTCTTGATACATTTACAAATCCATATGTAAATTTTTCATATTTTTTTCATTCATTTGCTACATAAAATTTAATTTATTTTCCAACTCTATAAATCTGTCAGATTTTCTAACTTCCCTTGCAGCATCACTTTTCAACTTCTCATTCATCTTAAAATATTCACTAGAAATTATAATATTTTAATCATGTATACTAGACACATATATGGACCTATATTTAAAATTTTAGATTTTTATAAGCTCAATTACTTTGTTTAAAAATTAGGTTTTCCAAACCTACAAATTCTGTTTCTTTAACACCTTCTCTGACAATATCAAATTTCCAATTTTATTTAGATATCAAACCTCTATAACAATTTATGAAATTTTAACCCCATAATATAGACACACATAGTACATTCATTTACTATATTTTTAAATTATGTTTATTTAACCCTATAGATTTTGTTCTTTCAATCACCATTCTGGCAGTATCACTTTTAAATTTTATTTTCATAACTCAACCTTTATTGAAATTTATCAAATTTTAATCATAAGTCCTAGATATACATAAGATCTTATAGTAAAATTTCAGATTTTTTTGGGCTTTTTTATTATTGTTTTTAAATAGGTTTCTTAATCTATACAGATTTTGGAATATTAGGACAACTCTAGCAATCTGTCTTCCTCTATTTTTCTTTAATAGTAAATCATCTTTAAAAATTATGAAATCTCTATATCAGTATAAAAATTTGGACAAAATCACTCCACAATAAACAGAAATTCTAGAAATCATCATGCTCACATTTATTATTTTTATTTTCATACTTCAAATTAATTCTTTAAGTTAACTTATTCATAAATTAAATCAAATATAAATCTTAATTTACCAGTGATTTTCCATTTACATTTTCTTTCTAAAGCTTTTAGATTAAGGATATTTGGAGCACTCACCTATTTAGTAGCCTTAAGCTTATTCTTCAAGTCCATCTCCATTTTCTCGCTTCAATCATCAAGCTTTTGAACTCATATCTCTTCTCTTTTCTCTCATCCTCTCTACTCTTCCTTTATTTTTTCATTTTGTTTGTATATTTCGGTGATCTAGAGGATGAATAAGATGAAGACAAAATACATGGGCTAACTATAAATAAGGGAAATAATTAAGTAATAAATGTTAAGTTGGATGTCATTATTCTAGGCTTATGGGATATGAATCATATTCCCACTACTTCTACTCTTTCATTTCATTGGCTCGTAAAAGATGAGCTCTTCATTTTTAATTTGGTTTTTTTTAATTATTCTTATAATAATTGCTTCCATAATTTGTCACTTGCCCACTTATCAATATCTTCACATTAGGAATAACTAATATTATATTAACATATATTTATTTTTTTATATTCTAGCAATAATGAGCTATTCTTATTATCATAACCTCCTACCTACTAGGTAATGATTATGTTACCCAATTCTAGCTTTATCTTTTAGTGTAATAATGGCTATTATGTGTTGTAGGCCATTGCATATTTTAACTTTTTTTCTTCCATCCCTTTTTTTTAAAGATTATTGACTAATTTATTATTTTATACATCTTATTTCTTTCTTTAACACATAACAACTTCTTTTAGTATTTTAAATTCTACATAATAGCCCAACATCATGATGATTAATAATTGTTAAACCGACACCATAACTTTTCTTTTATTTCTACCCTTATCTTAATGTATATTCATATGTATTTATAAGTCTAATTCATGTTATTAGTTTAATGAATACAAATGTATATATATATATATTTAATTTTAACTTATAATTTCATTTAGTCTATAATTTGATTATAGGTTAGCTTAACATTTAATCTCCAAATATAATTTTAATTCTAGGTACCACTATCAACTTATAAAATTTGACCCTTTTAATTTCATGGTCCAACTTAGTTTTTGATTAATAATTTATAATACTTTTGTTTAGAATTATATTTAGGTCGGGTATTACACTTTATCACATTTCTCAATTCCATCACACTTACTCTTTCTTTTATAGTTTTCACAATTCCTTTCCCATTTCTTGTCACATTATTCATTTCTCATCTTTTCAATTTATTTTTAGCATTTTTCACTTTAGGTATATAACCATTACATAGCCATTCTACTATGGCTTACCTTTACATTCTTATGCATTAAACTCATTATTTATTTGTATAATACTTATATCCTACCAAAACCAAAATGAAAGAGATATAACACATTTACAAGTCACAATGTGTTATGTCAACAACAATGCTCTTAAAACAATATTTATTAAATTATGTAATAACATTTTTCTTGATTCAAAATTAATCCAATTCTTCCTCCACCTCTTACTTTTACCAAAGCCTTAATATAACACCCCTATACCCCGTATACGTACACAGCATGCTAATACGATCGTAATATATGTATACTGAATATAGAGTTGCCATTGTTTACTAAACAAACGACTCATCCCTTTTCTAAAACATGAACAAACTTAAAACATTTAAAAGAAACTATAAACACAAAAGATAAAGTGTTTATTTAAAAGCAGAGGAAAAAATAATAATTATTTACAAATACTTATACATCAAAACTCAAGTTTTACAAAACATAAAATATATACATGTGTGGCAGTATGTCTTTGATCTTTAAGCTCCACTATCAACCCCTCGAAATCTAGACTCTACTCGGTCTAGAGGAACTCTCTGGTTCTTCTCTGTCACCTTCGCGATGAATCACAATCGCGCTAAGCCAATGCCTTAGTGGTACAAACTATAATAATATTATACTTTAATGAAATGCAAATGTCATAATCTCAAACATAGAAACAATTCTCAAGAATCTCATTCTTCATTTATTTCATCATTCATAAATCACATTGAAAACAAAGACAGACTTGGGCCCAAAAGACACTAATATGTTATTCAAAGTTCAGAGTTGCTGCTTTGGTCTATAATCACAATTATCAAACCCGTAGGCAATATATATATATATATCTCTATCCGTGGATAGGGTAACAAACCCAGTCTCTTGGACCTCAACCCACTAAACTCGAGGAGATCCTCAACCCGGCTAGACTGTTACCTGTAACAGACCCAGTCTCTTGGACCTCAACCCGGATAAACCCGAGGAAATCCTCAACTTGGCTAGACTGTTACTTTAATTGACATTTCACATTATTCAACTGGAATCGGCTTACGACCCGGTCTTTTCACCTATCCAGTACTATATAGGCATGCCGCCAAACCCAGAACTCTGAAGGTTGAATAACACATTAGACACATAATCTTTTCATTTATATCTTTATACATTTCTTTCTCATCATTATAGCCAACAACCATGGCTTCATATCTCATAATCAAAATAGGCAACCATGCCTCAATCATCTCATTTCACATTAAATCAATTGATCATTCAAGTATACACAACCAATTGCATTAACATACCTTTCATATTTCATCAAATGTTTTAACCGTGTAATCAATTGCTTAGCATATGTATAATCAAATATGTTAAGTATCAAATCATGTGAATGTATGCAACAATGTAGTTTGTACTTACCTTAGGAACAACTCACACCAATCTACAACCTTTCTCTTTCAAGAATTCTTCACCACCTAGGTTAGGACAGTTCAACCTCTTCAATACCTAAACCAAAGATGATAATACATACTCACTTAGAGATACATATGAGATAATAAGACTAAGAACCAACTAGGGCAAACCCTAAACATGACACGCTCAACAACACGGGCGTGTCCCTGACCGTGCCCTAAACTCACAACACAGAAGCTTTGACACGCTCAGAACCATGGCGTGTCACTGAACGTGTAATATATTATGTCTCACAGAAACATTGACACGTCCAACAACATGGGCGTGTTCATGGCCGGGTCAATTCCTCACCAACACAGTAGCTATGACACGATCAGTGACATGGGCGTGTCACTGGACGTGTCAATACTACAACTACACAGAAGTTGTGACATGCTCAATGACATGGGCGTGTCACTGCTCGTGTCACCCATCCAAGCACACAGAACCATCAACACGCCCAAAGACTTGGCCGTGCTCATGGGCGTGTCAGGCCAAAAATCCAGATTTCGGCCACATCAACAACACAACCAACAAATCACTTCCTTTCACCAAAATCCAATTCAAACAAACTTAGCTCAACATACCCAAGAACCATAACAAACTTGCAAAAACACCAAAACAACTAAAAAAAAATATACATCCAACACAAATCAAAATCATCACCACAAACCCAAAACACAACCACAATACTTTCACTTCCAACAACTTACTCTTCCCTTTAATCCAACCCCAAAATCCAAAATCACTTGAACCAAACACTCTTAAATACATCTTAATCAAACATAATCACATACCATCAATAATCAACCAACAAACTCAAACACATCTTAAAAGAAAATCAAGGGATCAAGAGGAAACTTACCAAGGATGAAGAAACTCTTAAATTTCCAACTTGATCACTTGAAAACTTCCTTAGATCTTGAGTTTAAAAGATCAAATCTCTTCCTTGCTCTCTTGATTCTGTGATAGCCGGCCAAAAGAAAAGAAAAGGAAAGGAAAGAAAGAGAACCACGCAGAAAGAAAGGAAGAAAGAAGAAAAAATAGAAAGCAAAGTCAAATCTCAACCACTTTCTCCTCAAAATCCTCTCCTCCAAGCTTTAATATTAAAATATTCCAAATATCTCATTCCACTCACTTAATTTTCCATTTCCATTAATTAACTTAATTAATTAAAATCATTAACTAATCAGCTTTGACCTCCACTAACTTGACTTGTATATGTTGTATATATTTTCATATATACAACATATAAACTCTCTCTTCACTTCCTTTCTCTTACCAATTACACAAATACATTAAATTCAATTAAAACAACAATTATATCAAAACTTCTAGGGCACATTTTGGGATATTACAATTCTCCCCCTCTAAAAAGAAATTTCATCCTCGAAATTACCTGATATCAAGTCTGAAACAGTTAAGGATACTGATCTTGCATTGCTTGCTCACTCTCCCAAGTTGCCTCTTTTCTACCATGATTCTTCCAAAGAACTTTCACCAATGGCACTCTCTTATTTCTCAACTCTTTCACTTCATGTGCCAAAATAGCTACTGGTTCTTCTTCAAATGTTAGATCCACACTCACCTCAATAGATTCAACTGGCAAGATCTGAGATGGATCTGATCTATACCTCCTTAACATAGAAACATGGAATACATTATGGATTCTATCCAACTCAGGCGGCAAAGCAAGTCGATACGCAACTGGTCCAACTCTTTCCAATACCTCGTAAGGTCCAATAAAATGAGGACTCAGTTTTCCTTTACGACCAGATCTTAAAATCTTTTTCCAAGGAGACACTTTCAAAAATACTTTATCTCCAATATTAAACTCTATGTCTCTCCTTTTCAAATCTGAATAAGATTTCTGTCGGTCTGAAGCTGCTTTTAACCGATCTCAAATTTTCTTCACTTTCTCTTCAGTCTCTTTAACCAAATCAGGACCAATTAATTTGCCTTCTCCAAGTTCATTCCAACATAAAGGCGTTCTACATCTTCTACCATACAATGCCTCAAATGGTGCCATACCAATACTGGATTGATGACTGTTGTTGTAAGCAAATTCCACAAGTGGCAAAAATCTGTTCCAACTTCCAGAGAAATCAATGACACAGCTTCTCAACATATCCTCAATAATCTGTATCACTCTCTCTGATTGCCCATCTGTCTGAGGATGAAAAGCGGTGCTAAAGTGTAATCGAGAACCCAATGCATCATGCAAACTCTTCCAAAACCTTGAAGTGAACCGGGGATCTCGATCAGACACTAAAGAAATCGGGACTCCATGCAACTTCACTATCTCATTAATATACAGCTCAGCCAGTCTCTCAAGAGAATAGTCCATTCTAATTGGAAGAAAATGAGCTGTCTTTGTCAACCGATCAACAATCACCCAGATAGCATCATGCTTCTTCTGAGTCAAAGGCAACCCTGTTGGAACTTGATGCTCAGCTTTCACCCTCTAACACGTGAGACACTTGGATACAAATTCCGTTATGTCTCTCTTCATACCAGACCGCCAATAATGCTGTTTCAAATCATGGTACATCTTTGTACTTCCCGGATGCATAGCAAAAACTGAGCGGTGTGCTTCCTCCAAAATAAACTTTCTCAAACTAGTATCATCAGGAACACACAACCTATCTTTAAACCAAAGGCTACCATCATTTCTCACATAAAAATCTCTACTCTCTCCCTGTTGGCAATCTTAAAACAATCTTTTAAATTTTCTCATCAGCCAATTGAGCCTCTTTAATCTGATCCAACAACACAGGCCTCAACTGCAATTGAGCCAACAGTGCACCATCATTGCATGATTCAAAACTAGCATGCAATGCTCTCAATTCAACAAGCAACGAGAGTGAATACACAGTTAAACTTGCCAAAGACTTCCAACTCAAAGCATCCGCAACAACATTCGCCTTACCCGGATGATAATCAATCAAACAGTCGTAGTCTTTAATCAACTCTAACCATCGCCTCTGTCGAAGATTAAGCTCTCTTTGAACTCCCAAATATTTTAAACTCTTATGATCTGTATAGATAAAACACTTTTCCCCATGCAAGTAGTGTCGCCAAATCTTCAAAGCAAACACGATAGCTGCCAACTCCAAATCATGCATCGGATAATTAAGCTCATGCGGCTTCAACTGCCGAGAAGCATAAGCTACAACTTTACCTTCTTGCATCAAAACACATCCTAAACCATTATGTGAAGCATCATTATAAATCACATATGGTTTATCTTCTACGGGTAAAGTAAGAACAGACGCTTGAGTCAACATCTCTTTCAACTGCTCAAAACTAGCTTGACACTGATCTGTCCACACAAATCTAACTCCTTTTCGAAGTAATCTGGTGAGTGGGGTAGCTATTAAAGAAAAACCTTTCACAAAGCGTCGATAATAGCCTGCTAAACCCAAAAAACTTCTAACTTCAGTCACTGATTTTAGTGGACTCCAATTCAAAATAGCTTCAACTTTACTTGGATCAACTCTAATACCATCTGCTGAAACTATATGACCCAAAAAAGTCACTTGGTCAAGCCAAAACTCACACTTTGACACCTTAGCATACAATTGCTTCTCTCTCAAGATCTGCAACACAATCCGCAAATTCTTGTCATGTTCCTCTTCATTTCGCGAATACACCAAAATATCGTCGATAAAAACCACCACAAACTGATCTAGATAGGGCGTAAACACCCTATTCATCAAATCCATGAAAGCTGCAGGTGCATTCGTCAACCCATAAGGCATCACCGAGAACTCATAATGCCCATACCTTGTGCGAAAAGCTGACTTAGGAACATCTTCAACTCTAACCCTCAACTGATGGTACCCTGATCTCAAATCAATCTTGGAAAATATTGCTGCTCCCTTCAATTGATCAAAGAGATCATCAATCCTAGGCAAAGGATATTTATTCTTAATAGTCACTTTGTTCAATTGCCTATAGTCAATGCATAACCTCAAAGTACCATCCTTCTTCTTCACAAACAATATAGGAGCTCCCCAAGGAGAAACACTAGGGCGAATAAATCCTTTATCCAATAACTCCTGCAACTGCACCTTCAACACTCTCAATTCAGCAGGTGTCATTCTATAAGGAGTGATAGAAATGGGAGTGGTACCAGGCAACAAATCGATACCAAACTCAACCTCTCTCTCAGGGGTAACCCTGGCAACTCCTCAGGAAATACATCTGGAAAATCTGCAACCGTGGGTATACAATCAAGTTGAGAACCCACTACTCGGGTATCCACAACATGAGCAAGATAAGCATCACACCCTTTTCTAATCAACTTCCTAGCTGTTACAGCTGAAACAAACAAGGATGCAAGTTGTCTTTACTCACTAGACACTATTACACTTCTACCATCACCGGTTCTCAAAGTGACACACTTCTTTTGGCAATCTACCACAGCTCCATACTTAGACAACCAATCCATGCCTAAGATTAAATCATACTCCTTAAAAGGCAATTCAATTAAATCCCCAAGAAACTCCTCCCCTTGCACTACCACTACACTATCACGATGGACCTTACTCACCACGACACTATGTCCTAAAGGATTTGTCACCAAGACATCAAATCCTAAGGACTCTGAATGCAATTCAGACACAGGCAATATGGATGCACTAATGTATGAATGAGTAGATCCTGGATCAATCAAAGCAAGTACTGAAATGCCAAATAGAGAGAATATACCCGCTATAGCTGCTGAAGCATCTGGCTGCCTCTGCATCACATAAACTCTTTGAGAAGATCCGGCTTCATCTGGCCTACTGCCTCTGGATGATGATCCTCCTCCTGACTATACCCGGGTCGACCCCCTCTCCTGAAACCTCTGCCCCCTCGACCACCTCTGCTGACACTGGGTCGAGAGGCTGCAGACTCAGCCTGTCTATGCTCCTGCATCTCTAGACACTCCCTAATGAAATGGTCAGGCGATCCACACCTGAAACACACAGCGGATTCTACCAATATTCCAGCAAACACCTACATGGTTTCTACCACAAATCTAACATTTAGGTGGAGTAGACCTCTGAATTAATGGAGTCGGAGCACTGGCTACAGAAGCTGTAGGTCTCGGTCTCTGTCTCTGATACTGCACTGACCTACCTGGCTGTCTCTGACTCCTACTGATCCTCGGAACAAAACTTCCTCTACCCCTCTTCACAGATGAAGACCCTGCCTCAAACTGGGGTCTTCTTACCCTAGTCTCCTCCTCGGAAGCAGCTGTTGCAATGCTTTGCGCTCTCTCAACACTTCTAGCTGCTGCAACAAGCTGAGAGAAATCCTGGTACCGAGAACCAGCCATGATGCACATAATAGAGGGCCTCAATTCCTCCTCAAATCTTCTGCACCTGTCTATTTCATTAGAGATAATCCCCCCGGCATAGCCACTCAACCGGATATACTCAATTTCATATTCTGTTACCGTCCGGTTGTCTTACCTCAAATTCAAGAATTCCATCTTCTTAATGTCTTTATACTCCCTCGGAGTATATTTCTGCTCAAACTCCCTCAGAAAATCCCCATATGATAAAGTAGCTGGATCATCCATTGCATGAGGAACCGTCTTCCACCAGTCATAGGCATCTTTCTACAGGAGGGATCTGGCATAGTCAAATTTCTCATCCGAAGTGGCTTGCAATTGAATGAATATCCTCTGCACCCTATCCAACCACTGCTCAGCCATTGCAAGATCGGTAGTGCCTAAGAAATCTTCAGCCCCAAATTTTCTCAACTTGTCATAATGTCTTACCGGCACCTGAGGCTGTGGTGGTGGTGGCTGCACTGGAGCTTATCTAAATAATTCCACCATATGCCTTAACCAACCCAGCGGAGCCTCATCTGCAGCTGATCTCTCTGGCACAGAAACAGGTGCCTCACTAACTCTCTCAACCCTAGCTCCCTCTCTACTCTCTCCTGGAGCTACACTCTCAGCACTTCCTTCTACAGTCTTACGTGAATGGGACTCCATTTTTACCTATATATGCAAACACAGTAGAATACACCTCATTAAAGATCAAAGACTGCCATACCAAAACATGTATTTTACTCAAAAACCAACTTTTAAAATCAAAATATTCTTTTTCTTACAATTCACCTAGGTTGAGAATCTCAAACCTAGGCTCTAATACAAAAATAATTGTAACACCCTTATACCCCGTATACGTACACAGCATGCTAATACGATCGTAATATACGTATACTGAATATAGAGTTGCCACTGTTTACTAAACAAATGACTCATCCATTTTCTAAAACATGAACAAACTTAAAACATTTAAAAGAAACTATAAACACAAAAGATAAAGTGTTTATTTAAAAGCAGCGGAAAATATAATAATTATTTACAAATACTTATACATCAAAACTCAAGTTTTACAAAACATAAAATATATACATGTGTGGCAGTATGTCTTTGATCTTTAAGCTCCACTATCAACCCCTCGAAATTTAGACTCTACTCGGTCTAGAGGAACTCTCTGGTTCTTCTCTGTCACCTGTGCGATGAATCACAATCGCGCTAAGCCAACGCCTTAGTGGTACAAACTATAATAATATTATACTTTAATGAAATGCAAATGTCATAATCTCAAACATAGAAACAATTCTCAAGAATCTCATTCTTCATTTATTTCATCATTCATAAATCACATTGAAAACAAAGACAGACTTGGGCCCAAAAGACACTAATATGTTATTCAAAGTTCAGAGTTACTGCTTTGGTCTATAATCACAATTATCAAGCCCGTAGACAATATATATATATATATATCTATCCATGGATAGGGTAACAGACCCAGTCTCCTGGACCTCAACCCGTCAAACTCGAGGAGATCCTCAACCCGGCTAGACTGTTACCTGTAACAGACCCAGTCTCTTGGACCTCAACCCGGATAAACCCGAGAAAATCCTCAACCCGGCTAGACTGTTACTTTAATTCACATTTCACATTATTCAACTGGAATCGGCTTACGACCCGGTCTTTTCACCTATCCAGTACTATATAGGCATGCCGCCAAACCCAGAACTCTGAAGGTTGAATAACACATTAGACACATAATCTTTTCATTTATATCTTTATACATTTCTTTCTCATCATTATAGCCAACAACCATGGCTTCATATCTCATAATCAAAATAGGCAACCATGCCTCAATCATCTCATTTCACATTAAATCAATTGATCATTCAAGTATACACAACCAATTGCATTAACATACCTTTCATATTTCATCAAATGTTTTAACCCTGTAATCAATTGCTTAGCATATGTATAATCAAATATGTTAAGTATCAAATCATGTGAATGTATGCAACAATGTAGTTTGTACTTACCTTAGGAACAACTCACACCAATCTACAACCTTTCTCTTTCAAGAATTCTTCACCACATAGGTTAGGACAATTCAACCTCTTCAATACCTAAACCAAAGGTGATAATACATACTCACTTAAAGATACATATGAGATAATAAGACTAAGAACCAACTAGGGCAAACCCTAAACATGACACGCTCAACAACACGGGCGTGTCCCTGACCGTGCCCTAAACTCACAACACAGAAGCTTTGACACGCTCAGAACCATGGGCGTGTCACTGAACGTGTAATATATTCTGTCTCACAGAAACATTGACACATCCAACAACATGGGAGTGTTCATGGCCGTGTCAATTCCTCACCAACACAGTAGCTATGACACTCTCAGTGACATGGGCGTGTCACTGGACGTGTCAATACTACAACTACACAGAAGTTGTGACACGCTCAGTGACATGGGAGTGTCACTGCTCGTGTCACCCATCCAAGAACACAGAACCATCGACATGCCCAAATACTTGGCCGTGCTCATGGGCGTGTCAGGCCAAAAATCCAGATTCCGGCCACATCAACAACACAACCAACAAATCACTTCCTTTCACCAAAATCCACTTCGAACAAACTTAGTTCAACATACCCAAGAACCATAACAAACTTGCAAAAACACCAAAACAACTAAAAAAAATATACATCCAACACAAATCAAAATCATCACCACAAACCCAAAACACAACCACAATACTTTCACTTCCAACAACTTACTCTTTCCTTTAATCCAACCCCAAAATCCAAAATCACTTGAACCAAACACTCTTAAACACATCTTAATCAAACATAATCACATACCATCAATAATCAACCAACAAACTCAAACACATCTTAAAAGAAAATCAAGGGATCAAGAGGAAACTTACCAAGGATGAAGAAACTCTTAAATTTCCAACTTGATCACTTGAAAACTTCCTTAGATCTTGAGTTTAAAAGATCAAATCTCTTCCTTGCTCTCTTGATTCTGTGATAGCCGTCCAAAAGAAAAGAAAAGGAAAGGAAAGAAAGAGAACCACGCAGAAAGAAAGGAAGAAAGAAGAAAAGATAGAAAGCAAAGTCAAATCTCAACCACTCTCTTCTCAAAATCCTCTCCTCCAAGCTTTAATATTAAAATATTCCAAATATCTCATTCCACTCACTTAATTTTCCATTTCCATTAATTAACTTAATTAATTAAAATCATTAACTAATCATCTTTGACCTCCACTAACTTGACTTGTATATGTTGTATATATTTCCATATATACAACATATAAACTCTCTCTTCAATTCCTTTCTCTTACCAATTACACAAATACATTAAATTCAATTAAAACAACAATTATATCAAAACTTCTAGGGCACATTTTGGGATTTACACTTAACCTTCGCCACTTGTACCAATTTTCTCTACACACACATAAGCCACACAAGAAGCAAAATTATTCATTTAAAATCATCTCCATGCTTCATTTTTTTTTATCAAACCACTATTATTTACACAATTTTTACCAAAATCTCAACAAAACCCTATTTCTTCCACTTACTACTTTTCTGAAACTTCAACCGAACCAACTTATTTCCAACATTTAACCATAATATCATTACCTACATTCCAAAATAATAACAAAACAACTCATTTCCATAATTATATTAACCTCCATGAAAAACTCTAATTTTACATGGCCTACTCCTAAACCCCCTACTACTAAATCTCAACTTCATCAAAACTCAGTCACATTGAATTTCCAACCATAAAATTATAACATATATATTAAAACAACACTAAATCATCCAGTTATAATATTTATAGACAACCATATTGAAACCCTAATCATAACCTTAAATTCATCAATTATGCTAATTTCAACAAATTGATCAATAAATCATCACATATCCATTATATTAACTCAATTACTATCAAGTTATATCAAATTTATCTCACTAAATTATCAATACAACTTTAGCTTAAATAATAGAAAACTTACTTGATTCTTTGATAAACCTTCGAAATTACCTTAAAACTCTTGAATTTCTGATGTAACTTGAAGTATTTGGAAGCAAAACACACACACACTCTCTCTCTCTCTCTCTCCCTTCTCAAATTTGGCCATGGTAAATATTAGAAGAAGAGGATGACTTTTAGTATGCCCAAATTCCCATTTTGCTCCTCTCCTTTTTACATAATTACATATTAATTAATTATTAAAATATTTAGATATTTTCTTTCTTCTTCCTATCAAAAAATCCCATTTTATTATTTATTTATTTATTTTATTATTTATATTTAACTTTTTAGTTTTTACTTTACTTTTTTGACTTTTGTCTTTTAGTATAAAATGTATCTATTATGTATTTGCTAAGTATATATCATGTATATATTAAGTATTCAATGTATATTTCTTATATATCTTGTGTATATATTAAGTATATACCATACATATAGCTCTCCCAACACTCTAATTATATAAATTATCCACTAGTATTTAAATTTATGAATATTACATTTTCGGTTAGGGTGGATTATTCTCTGGATAGGCTAGCTGAATTATATGTAAATGAGATTGTCAGATTACATGGAGTCCCAATTTCACTAGTATCAGACAAGGATCCAAGATTTATATCAAGATTTTGGAAGAGTTTGCAAGATGCCTTGGGTACTAATTTGCATTTCAACACTACTTTCCATCTATAAATAGATGGGCAGTCAGAGAGAGTGATATAGGTGCTAGAGGACATGTTGAGGAGTTGTATTATTGAGTTTACGAGAAGTTGGGATTATTGAATTTGCCTATAATAATAATTATCAGTCCAGCATCGGGATGACACCTTATGAGACTTTGTATGGAAAAAATATAGGACACTCTTGTGTTGGAATGAGGTTGGAATAGGAAAACTGGTAGGTCCCGATTTGATTAAAGAAACAAAAGAGAAAGTTAAGATAATTCGGGATTGTTTGAAAGCAGCTTCATACTGATAGAAGTCTTACTCATTGTTGAAAAGAAAGGATAAAGAATTTAGTATGGCTGATAAGGTGTTGGAAAAGGATATTGATGTTCAGTTGAAAAGGAAAGCTGAGTCCTCGATTTATCGAACCATATGAGGTACTAGAAAGAGTAGGACCAGTTGCCTATAGACTAGCTTTACCACCAGAGTTGGATAGGAAACATAATATTTTCCATGTCTATATGCTTTAAAGATACAGATTAGATATGTCTCATATCTTATCGACTAAATCTATTGAGGTAAATCTGTATCTGACTTACAAAGAGGAATCAGTGGCGATCTTGGCATGAGAGATAAAGGAATTGAGGAGCAAAAGAGTGCCATGGTTAAAGTCTTATGGAGGAATCATTCCATTGAGGAGGGGACATAGAAGAGCGAGGAGATCATGCAGAGCCAGTATCCTTAACTCTTCCAAATTGATACCAGATAATTTTGAGGACGAAATTATTTAAGGAGGAAAGAGTTGTAACGTCTGCAATTTCTACTAGATATAATTAAATAACTAATTAGGAATGTTAATTAAGGCATTTGAAGGATAAAAAATTTAATGTATATGTTGGGTGTATGTAGAATATAATCAAAATTATAAAATCTCACTAAAAGACAAAATTTAGTAAAAAGGATAAAATGGTAAAAGTCAAAGGTAAAAAGTTAAAATAATAATAATAATAAATATAAAAATAATTTAAAATTAAAATTACTTTTTAATGGAAGAGAATAAATGTGAATTATTAATATTAATTAATTAAGTAATTATTAATATATATATGGTTAAAATTGATGAAAAGAAAAGAAAATATCAATTTATCTCATCTTCTACTTCCTTCTTCTACCCTAGGCTGAGATTTCCATTGATGTGGGGGAAAGATTTTTGCTTCTTCCATACACCAAAACTCATCAAGATTTTCAAGAATGAAGAGAAGTTTTAAAGAATTTCCAACTAGTAAGTAAGTTTTCTTTGAATTTGAGAAGATTTCCTTAAATAATTGAATATGTGAAAATTGAGTTATTGAAGAAGGTTTGGATAATTATTTAAATGGTATTGGATGATGTTAGTTTGATTTGGAGACAATGATTTTATGGTTAAATGATTGAAATAGTTAGGATTGATGGTAATTTGAGAGAATAAGAAGTGAATTTAGGGTGATGGAAAATTTGTAAAGAATTAATATAAATTGAATTCAATTATTTAAATTGTGTTAAAATAGGATTTAAAAAAAATTATTGAACTTAAAACATGATTTAGAATTGATTAGAATAGATTTCGAAAATTAAAATGCATTAGGGCAAAAATTAAAAATTTCAAGGGAATATGATAAATATGTTTTATTAGTTAAAGTGTATAGAAATGTGATTCTAATGAATTATTTAAACTCATAATGTGGATAAATTTTGAGTAGATTGGGTTTGCCCAATCCAAGTGGTGAAAAACATTTTAGTAAAGTGAAAAAAAAAGGTGTGAACTTAGCTTGGAAGTTGCTTTAAGTGATTTGCATAAGGTATGAATTGTTAAGCTATTTTAAAATGGCCATTGGCATTATTGGATGTGATTATAGAAAATTGGACTTTATACTATTTAAGTTATATAATTCGGTCACATTTATGTAAGTAGCATAAAATATAATGCTAATGATGAAATATATAGAAATATAGAGAAATGGTGAAAAAAGTGCCAAAAACATGAAGAAGGACATAAATAGCTATGTTATGTGAAATTGTGGAATAATATGTGTTGTCTTATATAATATTCTGTTCAAGAGTTGTGTGTCTAGTGATTTGCATATAGCATGTCTATAATGTGATTTTCCTTTAGGCTAGATATTGGGCATCACTTATGATGATCTTTGCCTTCGGGCTAGAAGCTAGGCGTCACTTGTGATATTATTTAGCTTCGGGCTAAATACTGACTGTTAGGATAAACTAAAATATTATCTATAAAACTCGAGTATTATATATGGTCATTTAGGCCCACTGCTTATGATTGTGATATATGATGGAATTACAAAAAAAAAATGCATGAGTTTTAAATGCAGTTGCATGCTACATTGTGAGTTTCAAAGAAAAGGCATATTGCATTGCTTTACAAATTTTTTTTACTATCAAAGTATATAACTCTAGGCTATTAGCTTAGCGTGATTTGTTTATCGAACATGTGACAGGGTAGACACCGACAGCCTTGCTAGACCTGACTAGGTCTAGGGTTTCTTGTAATATCCCAAAATTATGAAAATTTTAATTTTTGAAAATTAAATAAATGATTTAAAAGTATATATATATTTAAGTGAAAAATAAAAATGTGTATATGATATATATATATATATGTAGATGTACATAATATATACAAGTCAACATTTTAATATGGTCAAATGTTATGTTAAATTATTGGAAATTTTATTTTGTAGTTAGTGGAAGATGATATTCTTTTATATTAATTAAGTAATATATATTTATTTGGTGGAGAGTGAAAGTGGGAATTTGTGTGGTTTATAAGAGTGTTAGTTGGATAAAGATGAGTGGGTGATCATCTTCTTCTTCTTCTTTCTCCATTGAAGGCTAGCTATCTCTATTAAAGGAAAGGAGAAATTTCCTTCTTGTAAGCTCAAGTAATTGAAGGATTTCAAGTGTTCAAGTTGGAGTTTTGAGGATTTTCTCCATATATGGTAAGTTTCCAACTTGTTTCCTTGATTTTCTATGAAAGTTTGTATATGTGTGAATTGGATGTTTAGTGTGTCGATGGTTCTGTTTTCAGTGTTGGTGACATGTGAAGTGACACGCCCATGTCTTTGGGTGTGTCGATGGTTCTGTTTTTAGTGTTGGTGACACGTAAAGTGACACGCCCATGTCACTGAGCGTGTCACAACTTCTGTAATGTTATAGTATTGACACGTGCAGTGACACGCCCATGCCACTGAGCGTGTCATAGCTACTGTGTTGTAGGAGTTTTGGCATGGGCAGGGACACACCCATGTCTCTGGACGTGTCTTATCTACTATAATACAGAGCTTAGAACATAGTCATTGACCTGCCCATGTCACTAAGTGTGTCAAAGTTTTTGTGTTGTGGGTTTAGGGCACGGTCATTGACACGCCCGTGTTGTTGAGCGTGTCATGTGTAGATTTTGCCCTAGATAGTTCTTTTTCTTATTTTTCTTTGTGTTTCTTATCCTTGTGTTGAGAGGTTTTGTATATTCTTATAAGTGTGTTACTATGTGATTATTTATAATCACATTTGGTTTAGGATTTGAAATGACTTGAGTTACCCAATCCAAGTGTTGAGGGATATCTTGGAAGAGGAGGTTGAAAGTGGTGTTTGAGCTTGTTTTGTTGCTTTTATAGTTAAGTACAAACTTTGAATAATTGCTTATATTTGCAAGACATTTGGACTTAACACATTTGGTTGGAAAATGTGTTAAGTTACTTACTACATTGTTGGTGCATGAGTAATATGCTATGATTTGTATAATGTCACAAATGCAATATATGTAATGTAACACCCTTATATCCTATATACGTATAATACATATTTCTAGCATATGTAAAATACACATATACGGTATAAAAATGTCACTGACTGGTTTAATAAAAAAATTTCACATTTCAAATTTAAAATTTAAAATACTAAATATATAAAATTAAATAGTATATAAATATTCTTTGCTCATTATAGGAAGCCAAAATAAACATTTTATATGAAAATCTCTGGGAAAAATTCGCCAGAGTTTTATTTGTAATTTGGATGTTCCCAAAATTTAGCAAAACACAACTTGCAAAAAGAATACACTCCCAAATAATTTCAATTCACCATCTCAACCATACTCCTCAATTTCAAGAAATTTCTCAAACATTTATATATATATATATAATTTAGAACAAATTTACACTCTCATTTCAAATAACTTAACCCAAATTTTCTTTATAGCTTACAATGCATAAAATCCAAAATATAATATATTATGCCTAATACTCAAAATATACAATAATATAAAATATATACATGCTGCTGACAATGTTTCTGATCTCGATATCAACTCTACATGCTCAACCATTAGTCTAGACCCGACCTGGTCTAGAAGAACTCTCTAGCTCAGCTAAATCTACCCTGTCACCTGCGCAATGTAAACAATGTGCTAAGCCGAAGCCTAGTGGTACAAACTTTGATAACAACAAAAATCAAATGCAATGCCAATGCACAATGCTTATGAATATCACATCATTATATTTTCTTATACTTTTCAAATATTTCACATAAAAACAAATAAAAACATATGCTATTCAAATTTCAGAGTTACTGTTTTGGTCTATAATGACACCATGTGTCTATCCCCGTAGGCAATATATCAATGTAATAATCCAACTAGGGCTGAGCTTACGACCCGATCATTTCACCTAGCCTAGCCTTAAATATTTATTTTTGAGGCGTACGACCCGGTCATTTCACCTCAAAAATATTTTCACAATGACGCCCAACGTCTAGCTCATAGGCAATCATAGGCATGCCACCAAACACATAACTCGAAAAATTGAATAACATACTAGACACATAATTTATTCATATTTCTCATTATTAATCTCTTTCTCATTGTCACATATTCAATATAGGCACATTGTCTTATTTTCTTTTTTTTTTCTCGCTTTTCTCACTTTTTTCGCTTTTCTCATTTATCTCAATATCAATTCATTTCATTATATTTCCACATATCTCATTACATTATATCACTTTTTTTTTCATTCACAACACATTACTCAATCACTTTAGGTATTTCCACATAATACACATTTTAATCACATTTACACAATTTAGCCATTATCAATGGCTTTTTACAATGCATTTAACACATATATGGCATTACAAATGTCATAGAACGTTATTCATGCACAACCAATGTACCAAGTAGCTTAACACATTTTTCAACCAAAATGAGTTAAGCCCAAAAGTCATGCAAACATAACCAATATATTCAAAGTTTGTACATACCTCAAATAGCAACCCAAAGCAAGCTTAAACAACCTCCAACCCTATCTTTCCAACTTGCCCTTCACCACTTGGATGAAGCAAATCAACCTCCATCAACGCCTAAACCAAATGTGATAATAAATGGTCGAGGGGGCAGAGGTTTCAGTAGAGGTGGTCGACCAGGGATCAGTCAGAGAGGAGGCTCTACATTCGGAGGCAGTAGGCTAGATGAGGCTGGGTCTTCTCAGCGAGTGTATGTGATGCAGAGGCAGCCGGATGCTTCAGCAGTTATTGCGGGTACATTCTCTTTATTTGGCATTTCAGTTCTTGCTTTGATTGATCCAGGATCTACTTATTCATACATAAGTGCATCTATCTTACCTGTGTCTGAATTGCATTCTAAGTCCTTAGGATTTGATGCCTTGGTGACAAGTCCTTTAGGACATAGTGTTGTAGTGAGTAAGGTGCATAGTGACAGTTCAGTTGTAGTGCAAGGTGAGGAGTTTTTGGATGATTTGATTGAAATGCCTTTTAAGGAGTATGATTTGATCTTAGGCATGGATTGGTTGTCTAAGCATGGAGCTATGGTAGACTGTCAAAAGAAATGTGTTACCCTGAGAACCAGTAATGGTAGAAGTGTGATGGTATCTAGTGAGCAGAGACATCTGGCATCCTTATTTGTTTCAGCTGTTGCAGTTAGGAAGTTGATTAGAAAAGGGTGTGATGCTTATCTTGCTCATGTTGTGGATACCAGAATAGTGGGTTCTCAACTTGATAGTATACCCACAGTTGCTGAGTTCCCAGATGTGTTTCCTCAGGAGTTGCCAGGGTTACCCCCTGAGAGAGAGGTTGAGTTTGGTATCGATTTGTTGCCTGGTACCACTCCCATCTCTATTACTCCATATCGAATGGCACCTATTGAGTTGAGAGGTTTGTTCACCCTAGTGTTTCTCCGTGGGGAGCTCCTGTTTTGTTTGTAAAGAAGAAGGATGGTACTTTGAGGTTGTGCATCGATTATAGACAATTGAACAAGGTGACTATCAAGAATAAGTATCCTTTGCCTCGGATAGATGATCTCTTTGATCAATTAAAGGAAGCAGCAGTTTTCTCCAAGATTGATCTGAGATCAGGGTAACATCAGTTGAGGGTTAGAGCTGAAGATGTTCCTAAGACAGTTTTCCTCACAAGGTATGGGCATTATGAGTTATTGGTAATGCCTTTTGGGTTGACTAATGCACCTGCAGCTTTTATGGATTTGATGAATAGGGTGTTTAGACCCTATCTGGATCAGTTTGTGGCGGTTTTTATTGATGATATTTTTGTGTATTAGTATAATAAGGATGAGCATGACAAGCATTTGCGGATTGTGTTGTAGACCTTGAGAGAGAAGCAATTATATTCTAAGCTGTAGAAATGTGAGTTTTGTCTTGATCAAGTGACTTTTCTGGGTCATGTGGTGTCAGCAGATGATATAAGAGTTGATCCGAGTAAAGTTGAAGCTATGAATTGAAGTCCACCGAAGTCTGTGACTGAAGTTAGAAGTTTTCTGGGTTTGGCAGGCTATTATCGATGGTTTGTGAAGGGTTTTTCTTTGATAGCTACTCCACTCACCAGATTACTTCGAAAGGGAGTTAGATTTGTATGGACAGATCAGTGTCAAGCTAGTTTTGAGCAGTTGAAGGAGATGTTGACTCAAGCTCCTGTTCTTACATCGCCTGTGGAAGATAAATCATATGTGATTTACAGTGATGCTTCACATAATGGTTTAGGTTGTGTTTTGATGCAAGAGGGTAGAGTCATAGCTTATGCTTCTCGGCAGTTGAAGCCGCATGAGCTTAATTACCCGACGCATGATTTGGAATTGGCAGCAATAGTTTTTGCTTTGAAGATTTGGCAACACTACTTGTATGGGGAGAAGTGTTTCATTTATACAGATCATAAGAGTTTGAAATATTTGGGTGTTCAGAGAGAGCTAAATCTTCGGCAAAGACGGTGGTGGGAGTTGATCAAAGACTATGACTGTTTGATTGATTATCATCCTGGTAAGGCAAATGTTGTTGCAGATGCCTTGAGTCGGAAGTCTTTAGCAGGTTTGACTGTTTATTCGCTCTCGTTGCTTGTTGAGTTGAGAGTGTTGCATGCTAGTTTTGAATTATGTGATGATGGTGCGTTGTTGGCTCAGTTGCAGTTGGGACTGGTGCTGTTGGATCAGATTAAAGAGGCTAAGTTGGCTGATGAGAAAATTCAGAAAGTTGTGTCAGATTGCCAAAATGGGGAGAACTGAGATTTCCATGTGATAGGTGATGGTAGCCTTTGGTTCAAGGATAGATTGTGTGTTCCTGATGATGCAAGATTGAAAAATATTATTTTGGAAGAGGCACATCAATCAATTTTTGCTATGCACCCTGGGAGTACTAAGATGTATCATGATGTGAAATAAAACTATTGGTGGTCAGGTATGAAGAAAGATATAGCAGAGTTTGTATCCAAGTGTCTCACTTGTCAGAGGGTAAAAGCTGAGCATCAAGTTCCTACCGGGTTGCTCCAACCTTTATGGGTGCCTGAATGGAAATGGGAACGTGTGACAATGGATTTTGTGACTTGTTTGCCATTGACTCAGAAGAAGCATGATGCCATCGGGGTGATTGTTGATTGGTTGACAAAGATAGCTCATTTCCTTCCAGTTAGAATGGACTATTCTCTGAAGAAGTTGGCTGAGCTGTATATCAGTGAGATAGTGAAGTTGCATGGAGTCCCAATTTCTTTAGTGTCTGATCGAGATCCCCGGTTCACTTCAAGGTTTTGGAAGAGTTTGTATGGTGCTTTGGGTTCTCGATTGCACTTTAGCACTGCTTTTCAACCGCAAACAGATGGGCAATCAGAGAGAGTGATACAGATTTTAGAGGACATGTTGAGAAGCTATGTCATTGATTTCTCAGGAACTTGGGACAGATTTTTGCATTGATGGAATTTGCTTATAACAACAGTCATCAATCTAGTATTAAAATGGCACCTTATGAGGCATTGTATGGAAGAAGATGCAGAACGCCTCTATGTTGGAATGAAGTTGGAGAAGGCAAATTGGTTGGTCCCGATTTGATTAAAGAAATGGAAGAGAAAGTGAAAATAATTTGGGATCGGTTGAAAGCAGCTTCAGATCAACAGAAATCTTATTCAGATTTGAAGAGGAGAGACATAGAGTTCAATGTTGGAGATAAAGTATTTTTGAAAGTGTCTCCTTGGAAAAAGATTTTGAGATTTGGCCGAAAAGGGAAGCTAAGTCCTCATTTTATTGGACCTTATGAGGTATTGGAGAGAGTTGGACCAGTTGCTTATCAACTTGCTTTGCCACCTGAATTGGATAGAATTCACAATTTCTTCCATGTTTCTATGCTGCGGAGGTACAGATCAAACCTATCTCATGTTTTTTCAGTTGAATCTATTGAGGTGAGTCCAGATCTGAATTTTGAAGAAGAACCAGTGGCTATTTTGGCACATGAAGTAAAAGAGTTTAGAAATAAGAAAGTGCCACTTGTGAAGGTTCTTTGGAAGAGTCATGCAAAGGAAGAGGCAACTTGGGAGAGTGAGCAAGTGATGCGAGATCTGTAATATCCTCATATATGCCCTAGAAGTTTTGATTATGTTGTTGATGTTGTTGTTATTGTTGTTGTTGGTATATATTGGAAAGTGAATGTTTGTGAATATATGTGTTTTGGGGAAAGAAATAGGGTTTAGAGACAAATGTATATGTTGTGTATATGATGATATATATAACATATAAATTGGTCAAATATAGAGTCAATGCAAGAAGATATTTTTGTGGAATGTGCAATTACATATAAGGGCTTAGATGAGACAAAAGGTTAGTTATATGATTGAGGGCATTTTGGTAATTGCTTGGATAAAATCTCTTGGTGGAGATTTAAAGTGGAGTTGACTTTATTTCCTCCATGTATTTTCTTCTTCTTTTCCATTTTGGCTGATTTCTCGTAGACAAAGGGAAAGCAAAGAGACAAAGAGAAGACTTTGAAGAGTAAGCTCCAATTGTAGGAAGATTGAAGTAATCAAGTGTTGATTCAAGAAGTGTTATAATTTAAGGTAAGAAATCTCTTGTTTTTCCTTTGTTAATTTTGAAGTTGGGTCTAAAAGAAATTGTGATTTGTTGATATGATGATTTGATGTGGTTGTAATGTGTTGAATTGGATTATAAGCCAAAGAGTTAATTATTAATGGTTTTGGATTGAAGATGGTAAGTAGGTGGAGATTGATTTTGAGAAAATAGGAGTGTTGTTGTATTTTTAGGGTTTTGGTTTGGTATGAATTTAATGTATGGTTATTGTGATTACTAGGGTGAATATGTAAGATATGTGTTTATAACATGAATTGTATCCATTTGAATGAGATGATTGTTGTGTAAAAAGGGTGTAAATGCTTTTAGAAGGGTGTTGGCCATTTTTAGGGTTGTGTATTTGAGTGACACGGCCAAAACAAAGGAGAGACACGGCCAAGCCAAGTGATTTTGGGCGTGTTGGATTGCTTTGAGAGAGACACAGCCGTGTCTAGTGCCCGTGTTCACTACTGGATTTTGGTGTTGGGAGACACGGCCACTAGCTTGGCCGTGTCCTATGCCCGTGTCTGCTACTGTGATTTGTTGGTTGAGAGACACGGCCACAAGCTTGGCCGTGTCCCTTGCCCGTGTTGCCTACTGTCAATTTAGGTTGAGAGACATGGCCACAAGCTTGGCCGTGTCCCTCAAGTGGCTGCCCGTGTCCCTCAAATGTGTGGGTTAGGGTTTTTATACTTTGTTCTATTTGCATTGTTTTGGTCCTTTTAAGGTAAGTTGGTACTTTAACCTAAACCTAAACACATTTAAACAATGATTGACCTAAACAAATGCATATGGAAGATCTTAAAGCTATGAATGATATAAATTATTCTTTGCCCTAATTGCATTGTTGAGATTGAACAATGTTATGTTATGCATTGTGAATGGTTATGTGTTCATGAATAATGTATATTGAAATGTTATATCAAAGATGCTATGATGATTCAAATAAGAGGTGAAATGTGATGTAAAGCCATTATGATTGGCTATGATGATGATATTGAGAGAAAGAAGGCATGTTTGCCTAAATGTGATGAGAATTTGAGAATGGAAATGGTAACTATATAATAAATGAATTGTTTGTTTAATATGTTATTCAGTTTCAGAGTTCTGGATTTGGGTGGCATGCCTAAGAAATGATGAAAGGTAACAGTCTTGCCGGGTTGAGGATCTCCTCATATGTGATGAGTTGATGGTCCAAGAGACTGGGTCTGTTACACTATGAGAATTGTGAATATGAGATATATGATTTGTAACAGTCTTGCCGGGTTGAGGATCTCCTCATATGTGTTGAGTTGATGGTCCAAGAGACTGGGTCTGTTACACTATCCATGGATAGAGATACATGTATATATATTGCCTACGGGCGTGATTATTATGATTAGGAACCAAAGCAGTAACTCTGAACTCTGAATATCGTATTAAATACTTGTTGGGCCCATAGGTGTCAAGGTTATATGAATGTCTTAAATAACATTATGAGTTAATGAAATGAGATGTTGTATATTGAGTATGATTGATTAATGATGAATGTGGAAAGATGTTGAAATGTGGTATGCTCATATGACTATGATTTGTAAAATGCATAATTATGTGGTTAACTTTATATTTATGATGTTGATCTTATCAATAACATATGTGGCATTGCATTACATTAAAGCATACCATTAGCATGTTTTATCTTACTAAGCCCTTGGCTTAGCGCGATAGTGTTTAATCGCGCAGGTGATAGAGTTGATAGAGTTGAACCTGAAGGTTCTTCGAGACCGAGTGAGAGTAGACGTTGAAGTGTTGATTTGGAACTTAAAGATCAGAAGAGACTTGCCAATCATGTATATTTCTTTTATATTTTGTAAAGTATTGGTTTTAATGTAAATATATGTATAACTATAAATATGGATTTGAAAGAGTTTATACATGTAAATATTTTATAAAATTCCGCTGCGTATTAACTAAATGTAAATATATCTATTTGGTTTTGTATTACAACTTGATTACTTATTTTTCTATAATCTATACAACTGAAAGATTATGGTATTGTTTAAAATGTTTTGGATGTAAAAAAAAATCCGTAGCATCCCTATGTTTAGTGCATGTATACTACATTGTGGTGTTTGTAGTGTGCATATATTGAATGTGGGGGTGTTACAAGATCAGTATCCTTAATTGTTTCAGACTTGATATCAGGTAATTTCGAGGACGAAATTTCTTTTTAGAGGGGGAGAATTGTAATATCTCAAAGTATACCCTAAAAGTTTTGGAATATTTATTGTTGTATTTGGATTAAATGTAAATGTTTAAGTGGAAAGAGAAAAGAGGTAAAGAGAAGAGTGTATATGTTGTATAAATATAGAGATATATACAACATATACAAGTCAAAGAAATGGAAGGTCAAAAGAAGATTTAACTATTTTTAAATTAAATTAATTGAAATGGAAATTAGTAAGTGGAGGAAGATTTTTATGAATATTATATTAATAAAATTGCTTGGTTGAGAATTAAAGGAAGTTTTAGTGGTTGAGAGAAGAGTTGAGTGTTGACTTTGCTTTTCTCTATTCTTCTTCTTCTTTTCTTTTTTCCCTGGCCGGCTAACTCCATAGCAAGAGAGAAAGTGAGATTTTTTCTTTCCAAACTCAAGATTTGAAGGTGTTTCAAGTGATCAAGTTAGAATTCTAAAGATTTTCATCACTTTTGGTAAGTTTTCCACTTGATTCTTTGGTTTTCTTCTAAGTTTGTGTTTTGAGTTTGGTGTTTGATTGTTGATGGTATGTGTATATTTGATTATGGTGTATATGAGGATGTGTTATCTTCTTGGTGTTGATTTTGAGTTTGATTGAAGAGATAGAGTTAATTTTGGTGTTGGAAGAGCAAGTGTTGTGTTTGAGTTGTGTGTATGTGATGGTTGTGAATTGGTGTTTGATGTATGTTTTGAATTGTTTTGGTGTTTTTGCAAGTTATTATGGTTTATGGGTGTGTTTAGTTAAGTTTGTTTGGAGTGAAAATGGTGTAAGTAAGAGGTTTGTTAGATGTGATTTTTTGTTGCCAAAATCAAGATTTTTGGCCTGACAAGCCCATGAGCACGGCCAAGTCTTTGGGCGTGTCAATGGTTCTATTTTTTGGCTGGGTGACACGACCAGTGACACGCCCATGTCACCGAGCGTGTCATAGCTACTGTGATGCTGGTGGATTGACACGGCTAGTGACACGCCCATGTCACTGAGCGTGTCATAATCATTGTGTTGACGGAGGATTGACACGGCCAGTGACACGCCCATGTCACTGAGCGTGTCAAAGCTTCTGTGTTGTGGATTTAGGGCACGGTCATGGACACGCCCGTGTTGTTGAGCGTGTCATGTGTAGAGTTTGTCCTAGTTGGTTCTTATCTATATTATCTCATGTGTATCTCTAAGTAAGTGTGTATCATCCCTTTTGGATTGGGTTTTGAAGAGATTGAGTTGCCCTAATCCAAGTGTTGAAAGATTCTTAGAAGAAAAGTTTGGTTTTGTGTGAGTTGCTCTTGAGTAAGTACAAACCCTACATTATTGCATACATTTACATGACATTGGGACTTAACACATTTGGTTGTAATTGTGTTAAGTAATCTATTACATTGTTGATACATTTGATTAATATTATGATTTGCATAATGTGAAAGATATGATGATCATTCAAATTATATGTACAATGCAATTGGTTGTGTATACCCTAATGATGAGATGTGAAGCCATTGTTGTTGGCTATAATGATGCAAATGAAATAATTGGGGCATGGTTGCCTAGATGGTTATGAGGAAATGAGAATGGAATTTATAATGAAATAATAAAAGAATTGTGTGTCTAATATGTTAGTCAATTTTCAGAGTTTTGTTGTTGGTGGCATGCCTAATAGTAACAATCCCTTGAAGCTGGGTTGGGCTTGATCCTTGAAGCCAAGTTGTGTTGATATTTAGCATGCTTAACTCCCCTTGAAGCTTGGTTGGGTCTAGTCCTTGAAGCCTAGTTGGGATGTTGCAAACCCTTGAAGCTTGGTTGGGTTTGGTCCTTGAAGCCAAGTTGGGTTGATGCTTAGCATGCTTCGCTCCCCTTGAAGCATGGTTGGGCCTAATCCTTGAAGCCTAGTTGGGATGATAAATGTGATAATTGAACCAAAACATCAACTCTAAAAGTTGAATGGAATATTAGTTTCTTTTGGGCCCATGCTTGTCTTTGTTTAAATGTGAATCATGAATGGTGAAACAAATGAATAATAAGATTTAATGTAAGGTTTTGAAATATGATATCCTCATGTATTGTTATAATATTTGAATGTATGACATTGGCATTACATTGAAGCATATTGTTCTCATGGTTTGTACTACTAAGCCATTGGCATAGCGCGATTGTGGTTCATCGCATAGGTGACAGGGTAGATTTAGTTGAACCGGAGAGTTCGGCTAGACCGAGTCGAGTCTAGGCTTGTGAATTGTTGATTGTGGACTTCAAGATCAGAGACAAACTGTCAAACATGTATAAACTCTATATATTTTGTAAATATTGATTTTGATGTAAATATATATGTAAATACCGCTACATTTTTTGCTGCCTAATAAATAAATGTTTTATCAATTATATTTTATATTATAATTTTAATGTTTTAAGTTTTCTTATATTGTTGTTAAATTGAAAGATTGGGTTGTTTAATATGAACCGTGACACTTCTGTATCTGATATACGTATATTATAGATGTGGTTGTATGTAGTGTGCGTATATGGGGTACGGGGGTGTTACAAAAATAAACATTTTATATGAAAATCTCTGGAAAAATTTCGCTAGAGTTTTATCTGTAATTTGGACGTTCCCAGAATTTAGCAAAACACAAAAATGAATACACTCCTAAATAATTTCAATTCACCATCTCAACCATATTCCTCAATTTCACCAAATTTCTCAAACATTTATATATATATATATAATTTAGAACACATTTATACTCCCATTTCAAATAACTTAACCCAAATTTTCTTTATAGTTTACAATACATAAAATCCAAAACATAATATATTATGCATAATATTCAAAATATACAATAACATAAAATATATACATGTTGCTGACAGTGTTTCTGATCTCGATATCAACTCTACACGCTCAACCACAAGTCTAGACCAGACTTGGTCAAGAAGAACTCTCTGGCTCAGCTGAATCTACCCTGTCACCTGTGCGATGTAAACAATTGTGCTAAGCCGAAGCCTAGCAAAACAAACTTTAATAACAACAAAAATCAAATGTAATGCCAATGCACAATGCTTATGAATATCACATCATTTCATTTTCTTATACTTTTCAAATATTTCACATAAAAACAAACACAAAGATGGGCACATTGTCTTATTTTCTTATTTTTTTTTCTCTCTTTTCTCACTTTTCTCATTATTCTCATTTATCTCAATATCAATTTATTTCATTATATTTCCACATATCTCATTACATTATATCACATTTTTTTTCATTCACAACACATTACTCAATTACTTTTGGTATTTCCACATAATACACATTTTAATCACATTTACACAATTTAGCAATTATCAATGGCTTTTCACAATGCATTTAACACATATATGACATTACAAATGTCATAGCACATTATTCATGCACAACCAATGCACCAAGTAGCTTAACACATTTTTCAACCAAAATGAGTTAAGTCCAAATGTCATGCAAACATAACCAATGTATTCAAAGTTTGTACATACATCAAATAGCAACCCAAAGCAATCTTAAACAACCTCCAACCCTATCTTTCCAACTTGCCCTTCACCACTTGGATGAAGCAAATCAACCTCCCTTAATGCCTAAACCAAATGTGATAACAAATAATCATTTAGTATCACATTTAATGGCATTTCCAATATTAAACCATAATTAAACATTACTCCTACAAATTTCTAAAAATTTAGCCTTTCTTTACTTTAACATTAGAATTTCATTCTATTCCATTTAAATTAATGTTTTAAGTTTATTTATATTATTAAAACATATTTTAATACATTTAAACCATTTACATTATAAAAAAACATTCTTATGCACAAAACCCTAAAATGGCATAACCTTCCCCCATTGAAGGTTTTCCATTCCAACACAATCCATTAATCATTTCAAGCTTATTTTCATCACTTTTAACACTAAACAATATGCTTAAACAAATAAAATCAAACAATTCAACAACTTTGGAAAATTATTTTTTCAAAACCCTAAATCTCCACTTCCATTCTCAAACTCCAACCAAACACAACCAAATCCAATATTTGACTTTAAAATACTTATTTATGCATCAAAACAACTCATTTGGTCCTTGAAGCCTAGTTGGGATGTTACATGATGTAGCAGTCCCTTGAAGCTGGGTTAGGCCTAGTCCTTGAAGCCTAGTTGGGATGTTACATATGAGATTATCCTCATTGTGATTATGATTTGCCTTCAGGGCTAGACACATAGTGTCATCTTGGACCAAAGCAGTAACTCTGGAATTTGAATAGCATATTAGATCCTTTTGGGCCCATGTTTGTGTTTGTTTTTATGTGAATTATGAATTGTGGAACAATTGAGCAATATATTAAGATATAATGTTGTGAGATATAATATCCTTATGCATTGTGCATTGGCATTGCATTTGAACTTTATTGTTATCAAAGTTTGTATTACTAGACTTTTGGCTTAGCGCAATTGTGATTCATCATGCAGGTGACAGGGTAGATCTGTGTAACACCCCTATACCCCATATACGTACACCACATAAACCCACATATGTAATATACGTATACTGGATACAAGAATGTCACAGTCTATTTAAAACAAACCAAGCTTTAATCTTAACATCAAATCACCATTTCTAGAATTTGAGTAAACTTAAAGACATTTAACTTATTTTATAAAAAGTAATAAATGAAACATCCTTTGTTTAAAATGCATTTACATATATCTTCATCTCCTTAAAAGTTTATCCAAAGCATATGTTTAATAAGCAGCGGAATATACATATGTATACTTAAAAATCAATATTTACAAAAATATAGAGTTTATACATGCTAGGCAGTTCGTTTCTGATCTTGAAGTTCAAAAATCAGCACTTCACAAGAATTCGCAAGTCTAGACTCAACTCGATCTAGCTGAACTCTCCGGTTCAATCGGATTACCCTGTCACCTGCGCGATAAATCACAATCGTGCTAAGCCAATGGCTTAATGGTACTAACCATGATAACAATATGATTCAATGTAATGCCAATGTCAAACTTTCAAGAATTATAAATAATATACAAGGATATCATATTTCATAACATTATATTTCATTATATTATTTAATTGTTTCATCATTCATGATTCACATTTAAGCAAAGACAAGCATGGGCCTAAAAGAAACTAATATGCCATTCAAATTCCAGAGTTACTGTTTTGGTCCAATAATCACATTTATCAAGCCTGTAGGCGAATCATTATCACAATGAGATACATCTCATATGTAACATCCCAACTAGGCTTCAAGGACTAGGACCAACCAAGCTTCAAGGGGAGCATAGCATCAACCCAACCTGGCTTCAAGGTCCAAGCCCAACCCAGCTTCAAGGGATTGTTACTTTTAGGCATGCCACCAATAACAAAACTCTGAAAATTGAATAACATACTAGGCACACAATTCTTTCATAATTTCATTATCAATTCCACTCTCATTTTCTCATGATCATCTAGGCACAATGCCCTAAATATTTCATTTATATCAATATAGCCATCAACAATGGCTTCACATTTCATCATTATAGTATACATAACAAATTACATTGTTCATAAATTTTGAATCTTCAACATATAATTCTCATAATGCAAATCATAACACCGTTCTCATATATCAACAATATAATAGGTAACCTAACACATTTTCCAGCCAAATATGTTAAGTCCCAAAGTCATGTAAATGTATGCAATCATGTAAGGTTTGTACATACCTCTAAGAGCAACAAACACTAATCTAACAACCTCCTCTTCTAAGAATCCTTCAACACTTGGATTGGTTACCTCAAATCTCTTCAAAACCTAATCCAAAGGTGATTATACGCACTCTCTTAGTGATACACATAAGAAAATAAGGATAAGTGCTAACTAGGGCAAACTCCACACATGACACGCTCAGCAACACAAGCATGTCCCTGATCGTGCCCTAAACCCACAACACATAAGCTTTGACACGCTCAGTGACATGGGCATGTCACTGCACGTGTCAATTCTCCTCTAACACAGTAGCTATGACACACTCAGTGACATGGGCATGTCACTGGACGTGTAGATCCTCCAACAACACAGAAGTTGTGGCATGCTCAGTGACATTGGTGTGTCACTGCTTATGTCACCCACACTGAAAATAGAACCAACGACACGCCCAAAGACAGGGCCATGCTACTGGGCATGTCAGGCCAAAAACTTGAAATCGACATCAAAAACACTACATCCAACAAACATCTCTCTTTTACCCTTTTCCACTCCAAACAAACTTAACCAAAACCATCAATATACCATAATAAACTTGTTTAACATCAATACAACTCAATTACATGCATCAACACAAACACAACCATATTTACGACTCAACACATACACAATCCACAACTCTTGTTTTCCTCTCCAAACTTAACATTTTCTTCAATCAAACCCTAAAATCAAAGTTAATTAGACCAAACAATCTCAGACACACCAAAATTAATCATACACACAACTACACCAATCATCCACCAAACTCAAAACTCAAACTCAAAAGAAATCAAAGAAACAAGTTGGAAACTTTTCAAAAGTAAAGAAAATTCTTATAACTCCAACTTGATCACTTGAAACACCCTTCAATCTTGAGTTAGGAATCAACAAAACCTCTCTTTCCCTTGATGAAGATGGTGGTGGCCGGCTATCAAAAAGAAAAAAGAAGAAGATGAAAATAGAAATGGTCAACTCCCCTTCACTAATAGCCATATGAATTTCTCTTTAAATCTCCACCAAGCAAATACATTATTATAATAATGTATTCCCAAATATCAACCTCCACCATCACTTAATTTCTAATTTAATAATCAAAATATCAATTGACCATTAAATAAAAGTTGACTTGTATATGTTGTATATATCTTCATATATACAACATATACACACTTCCCTATCTTATCTTTCCACTTAATCAAATATAAACTAATCAAATAATTCAATTCCAACAATTAGCATTTCTAAAAGTTTAGGGTATCATTAGGGATATTACAATTCCGCCCCTCTATAAATAAATTTCGTACTCGAAATTATCTGTTCTCAAGTCTGAAATAGATAGGGATACTGATCTCGCATCACTTGTTCACTCTCCCAAGTTGCTTCTTCCTTAGCATGATTCTTCCAAAGAACCATCAAAAGTGGCTCTTTCTTATTTCTCAGCTCTTTCACTTCATGTGCCAAAATAGCCACTGGCTCTACTTCAAAAGTTAGATATGGACTCACCTCAATAGATTCCACTAACAAAATATGAGATGGGTTTGACCTGTACTCCGTAGCATAGAGACATGGAAGACATTATGAATTCTATCAAACTCGGGTGACAAAGCAAGTCTATAGGCCACTGGTCCAACTCTTTCCAGTACCTTATAAGGTCCAATGAAACGAGGACTCAGTTTCTCTTTACTGCCAAATCTCAAAATTTTCTTCAAAGGAGACACTTTCAAAAAGACTTTATCTCCAACATTGAATTCTATGTCTCTCCTCTTCAAATTTGAATAGGATTCCTACCGATCTAAAGCTGCTTTGAACTGATCCCGAATTATTTTCACTTTCTCTTCCATTTCTTTAATCAAATCAGGACCAACTAACTTAACTTCTCCAACCTCATCCTAACATAAAGGCGTCCTGCATCTTCTACCATACAATGCCTCATAAGGTGCCATTTTAATACTGGATTGATGATTGTTGTTATAGGCAAATTCCATCAATGGCAAGAATCTGTCCCAACCCCCAGAGAAATCGATGACACAGCTTCTCAACATGTCCTCCAAAATCTGTATCACTCTCTCTGACTGCCCATCTATCTGAGGATGGAAAACAGAGCTAAAATGAAACCGAGAACCCAAAGCATTTTGCAAACTCTTCCAAAATCTTGAAGTAAACCGGGGATCTCGATCAGACATCAAAGAAATTGGGACCCCATGCAACTTCACTATCTCACTGATATATAACTCAGCCAACTTCTCAAGAGAATAGTCCTTCCGAACTGGAAGGAAATGAGTTGTCTTCGTCAACCGATCAACAATCACCCAGATGGCATCATGCTTCTTCTGAGTCAACGGCAAACCAGTCACAAAATCCATTGTCACTCGCTCCCATTTCCATTCAAGCACTGATAAAGGTTGGAGAAACCCTCTTAGAACTTGGTGCTCGGCCTTCACTCTCTGACATGTGAGACATTTGGATACAAACTCTGCTATGTCCCTCTTCATACCTGACCACCAATAATGTTGCTTCAAAGCATGATACATCTTGGTATTCCCAGGGTGCATAGCAAAAGCCGACTAATATGCTTCCTCTAAAATAATCTTTTCAGTCTTGCATCATTAGGAACACACAATCTATCTTTATACCAAAGGCTGCCTTCATCTCTCACATGAAAATCTCTACTCTCTCCTTTTTGGCAATCCAAAACAACTTTCTGAATTTTCTCATCTGCCAACTGAGACTCTCTAATATGATCCAACAACATCGGTCTCAATTGCAACTTAGCTAACAAAGCACCATCACCACATGATTCAAAACTAGCATGCAACGCTCTCAACTCAATAAGCAACAAGGGCGAATAAGCAGTCAAATCTGCTAAAGACTTTCGACTCAAGGCATCAGCAATAACATTTGTCTTACCAGGATGATAATCAATCAAACAGTCATAGTCTTTAATCAACTCCAACCATTGTCTCTACCGAAGATTCAGCTCTCTCTGAACACCCAAGTATTTCAAACTCTTGTGATCTGTATAAATGAAACACTTCTCCCCATAAAGGTAATGTCGCCAAATTTTCAAAGCAAACACTATGGCTGCCAATTCTAAATCATGTGTCGGGTAATTAAGCTCATGCGGCTTCAATTGCTGAGAAGCATAAGCTATGACCTCCTGCATCAAAACACAACCTTAACCACTATGTGAAGCATCATTGTAAATCACATATGGTTTAACTTCCATAGGCAAGGTAAGAACAGGAGCTTGAGTCAACATTTCTTTCAATTGCTTAAAGATTGCTTGACACCGATCTGTCCACATGAATCTAACTCCCTTCCGAAGTAATCTAGTGAGTGGAGTAGCTATCAAAGAAAAACCCTTCACAAACCGTCGATAATAGCCTGCTAAACCGAGAAAACTTCTAACCTCTGTCACAGTCTTCGGTGAACTCCAATTCAAAATGGCCTTAACTTTACTTGGATCAACTCTTATACCATCTATTGACACCACATGACCGAGAAAAGTCACTTGATCAAGCCAAAACTCACACTTAGATAGCTTAGGGTACAACTGCTTCTCTCTCAAAGTCTGTAATACAATCCGCAGATGCTCGTCATGCTCCTCCTTATTATGCGAATACACCAAAATATCATCGATAAAGACCACCACAAACTGATCTAGATAAGGTCTAAACACCTTATTCATCAAATCCATAAAAGCTGCTGGTGCATTCGTCAATCCAAAAGGCATCACCAAAAACTCATAATGCCCATACCTTGTGCGGAAAGCTATCTTAGATACATCTTCAGCTTTGACTCTCAACTGATGGTACCCTGATTTCAAATCAATTTTAAAGAATATTGCTACTTCCTTCAACTAATCAAAGAGATCATCTATCCTAGGCAAAGGATACTTATTCTTGATAGTCACCTTATTCAACTACCTATAATCAATGCACAATCTCAAAGTACCATCCTTCTTCCTCACAAATAAAACAGGCGCTCCCCATGGAGACACGCTAGGGCAACAAACCATTTATCAAATAATTCTTGCAATTGCACCTTCAATTCTCTAAACTCAGCAGATGCCATTCGATATGAAGTAATAGAGATGGGAGTGGTATCAGGCAACAAATTGATACCAAACTCAACCTCTCTCTCAGTGGGTATCCCTGGCAACTCCTCAGGAAAAACATCTAGGAATTCAACAACTATGGGTATACTATCAAGTTGAGAACCCACTACTCTGGTATCTATCACATGAGTAAGATAAGCATCACACCCTTTTCGAATCAACCTCCTAGCTGAAACAGTTGAAATAAACATGGATGCAAGATGTTTCTGCTCACTAGATACCATTACACTTCCACCATCACAGGTTCTTAGAGTAACACACTTCTTTTGACAGTCTACCACAGCCCCATGCTTAGACAACCAATCCATGCATAAGATTTGATCATACTCTTTAAAAGGCATTTCAATCAAATCACCCAAGAACTCCTCATCCTGCACCACAACTGAACTATCTCGGTGCACCTTGCTAACTACCACACTATGCCCTGAAGGATTTGTCAACAAGACATCAAATCCTAAGGACTTTGAATGCAATTCAGTCATAGGCAAGATAGATGCACTTATGTATGAATGAGTAGATCCTGGATCAATAAGAGCAAGAACTGAAATGCCAAATAAAGAAAATGTACCCGTAATAACTGCTGAAGCATCCGGCTGCCTCTGCATCACAGACACTCGCTGAGATGGCCAAGTCTTATCTGGCCTACTGCCTTCGGATGTAGAGCCTCCACTCTGACTAATCCCAGGTCGACCACCTCTACTAAAACCTCTGCCCCCTCGACCTCCTCTAACACTGGGTTGAGAAGCTACAGTATCAGTCTGTCTATCTTCTGGTAGCTCAGGGCAATCTTTGATGAAATGATCCGGTGACCCACATCTAAAACACACTTATGGTCCACCCGTCTTCCAGTAACCACCCGCATGTGCCCTACCATAATGGACACATGTAGATGGAATAGACCTATGAACCACTGGAGTCGGAGCACTAGCTACAGAAACTATATGTCTCGATCTCGATCTCTGCCTCTGATACTGAATTGACCTACCAGACTGCCTCTGGCTCCTACTAACCCTCAAAAAATAGCTTCCTATACCTCTCTTCATAGATGAAGACCCTGCCTCAAACTGGGGTCTCCTAACTCTAGTCTTCCCTTCTGTAGTAGCTGCTGCAATACCCTATGCTCTCTCAACACTCCTGGCAGCTGCAGCCAATTGAGAAAAATCTTGATATAATAAAACCAGTAGCAATAAACATAATAGAGGGTCTCAACCCCTCCTCAAATCTCCTACACCGGTCTATCTCATCTGAAATAATTCCATCGGCATAATGACTCAACCGGATGAACTCAATCTCATACTCTGTCACTGTCTAGTTATCCTGTCTCAGATTCAGAAAATCCATTTTATTTGAATCCTTATACTCCCTCGAAGTATACCTCTACTCAAACTCCCACAAAAAATCACCATAAGTCAAGGTCGATGGATCATCCATAGCATGTGAAACCGTCTTCCACCAATCATAAGCATCTTTCTGCAGAAGAGATCTAGCATAATCAAATTTCTCTTCAGGAGTGGCTTGCAACTGGACGATTACCCTCTGAACTCTATCCAACCACTGCTCAGCTACTGCACAATCTGTAGTGCCAAAGAAATCCTCAGCTCTAAACTTTCTCAATTTATCATACTGCCTCACCGGTACTTATGGTTGTGGTTACGGTGGCGGCGGCTGCACTGGAGCCTGCCTCAATAACTCTACCATATGTCGTAACCAAATTGGCGGAATCTCATCAGCAGCTGGTCTCTCTGGCATAAGAATAGGTGCCTCTCTAGCTATCTTAACCCTAGCTCCATCTCTACCCTCTTCAGGAGCTACACTCTTAGCACTACCTTCTATGGACTGAAGTGACTAAGACGCCATCACTACCTATATCTGCAAACACAACAGAAGATTACCTCATCAAAGATCAAAAACTGCCAGTGCCAATGCATGTATCTTATTTAAAAACCATATTTTAAAATTAAAATTTTCTTTTTCGTACAATTCACCTAGGCTGAGAACCTAAAACCTAGGCTCTGATACCAAAACAATTATAACACCCCTATACCCCATATACGTACACCACATAAACCCACATATGTAATATATGTATACTGGATACAAGAATGTCACAGTCTATTTAAGACAAACCAAGCTTTAATCTTAACATCAAATCACCATTTCTAGAATTTGAGAAAACTTAAAGACATTTAATTTATTTTATAGAAAGTAATAAATGAAACATCCTTTGTTAAAAATACATTTACATATATCTTCATATCCTTAAAAGTTTGTCCAAAACATATGTTTAATAAGCAGTGGAATATACATATGTATACAAAAAAATCAATATTTACAAAAATATAGAGTTTATACATGCTTGGCAGTTTGTCTCTAATCTTGAAGTCCAAAAATCAACACTTCACAAGAATTCGCAAGTCTAGACTCGACTAGGTCTAGCTGAACTCTCCGGTTCAACCGGATCTACCCTTTCACTTGTGCGATAAATCACATCGCGCTAAGCCAACAGCTTAGTGGCACTAACCTTGATAACAATATGATTCAATGTAATGCCAATGTCAAACTTTCAATAATTATAAACAATACATAAGGATATCATATCTCATAACATTACATTTCATTATATTATTCAATTGTTTCATCATTCATGATTCACATTTAAGCAAAGACAAGAATGGGCCCAAAAAAAACTAATATGCCATTCAAATTCTAGAGTTACTGTTTTGGTCCAATAATCACATTTATCAAGCCCATAGGTGAATCATTATCACTATGAGAAACATCTCATATGTAACATCCCAACCAGGCTTCAAGGACTAGGCCCAACCAAGCTTCAAACGGAGCATAGCATCAACCCAACCTAGCTTCAAGGACCAAGCCCAACAAAGGTTCAAGGGATTATTACTTTTAGGCATGCCATCAATATCAAAACTCTGAAAATTGAATAACATACTAGGCACACAATTCTTTCATAATTTCATTATCAATTCCACTCTCATTTTATCATGATCATCTAGGCACAATGCCCCAAATATTTCATTTATATCAATATAGCCATCAACAATGGCTTCACATTTCATCATTAGAGTATACATAACAAATTACATTGTTCATAAATTTTAAATTTTCAACATATAATTCACATAATGCAAATCATAACACCGTTATCATATATCAACAATATAATAGGTAACCTAACAAATTTTCCAACCAATTGTGTTAAGTCCCAAAGTCATGTAAATGAATGCAATCATGTAATGTTTGTACTTACCTCTAAGAGCAACAAACACCAATCTAACAACCTCCTCTTCCACACTTGGATTGGTCACCTCAAATCTCTTCAAAACCTAATCCAAAGGTGATTATATGCACTCACTTAGTGATACACATAAGAAAATAAGAATAAGAGCTAACTAGGGCAAACTCCACACATGACACGCTCAACAACACGGGCGTGTCCCTGATCGTTCCCTAAACCCACAACATAGAAGCTTTGACACGCTCAGTGACATGGGCATGTCACTGCACATGTCAATTCTCCTCCAACACAGTAGCTATGACATTCTCAGTGACATGGGCGTGTCACTGGATGTGTAAATCCTCCAACAACACAGTAGCTGTGACACACTCATTGACATGGGCGTGTCACTGGACGTGTCAATACTACTCCAACACAGAAGCTGTGACATGCTCAGTGACATGGGCGTGTCACTGCTTATGTCACTCACACTAAAAATAGAACCAACGATATGCCCAAAGACATGGCCGTGCTACTGGGCATGTCAGGCCAAAAACCTAAAATCGACACTAAAAACACTACATCCAACAAACATCTCTCTTTTACCCTTTTCCACTCCAAACAAACTTAACCAAAATCATCATTATACCATAATAAACTTGCTTAACATCAATACAACTCAATTACATGCATCAACACACAAACACAACCATATTTTACAACTCAACAGATATACAATCCACAACTCTTGTTTTCTTCACCAAACTTAACATTTTCTTCAATCCAACCCCAAAATCAAAGTTAATTAGACCAAACACCCTCAAACACACCAAAATTAAACATACACACAACTACACCAACCATCCACCAAACTCAAAACTCAAACTCAAAAGAAATTAAAAAAACAAGTTGGAAACTTACCAAAAGTGAAGAAAATCCTTAGAACTTCAACTTGATCACTTGAAACACCCTTCAATCTTGACTTAGGAATAAACAAAACCTCTTTTTCCCTTGATGAAGATGGTGGTGGCTGGCTATCAAAAAGAAAGAAGAAGAAGATGAAAATAGAAATGGTCAACTCCCCTTCACTAATAGCCATATGAATTTCTCTTTAAATCTCCACGAAGCAAATACATTATTATAATAATATAATCCTAAATATCAACCTCCACCATCACTTAATTTCTAATTTAATAATCAAAATATCTTTTGACCATTAAATAAAAGTTGACTTGTATATGTTGTATATATATTCATATATACAACATATACACACTCCCCTATCTTATCTTTCCACTTAATCAAATATACACTAATTGTGAGCGGGGATTTTCACCCCCCACTCCCTGTGGAATGGTTCTTGCGACTTCAGCACTGTTTAGGCTCAGGGCCTTAGAGAACACAGACTTAAGTCCAGAGAAAATGGAGTCGCCACCCGGATGGGCTGGAAAATAGAAAGTGGTGGATGACTCGATTCCTAAGGAATCCCCAACCCCCTAATGGGTTCGGAAAGTTGGATACGTGTGGGGAAGGTGAGAAATGGCCCAGCACCCTCACAATGCCCAGTTCATTGGAACCGGCCTCCTTTACAGGTCTTAATATTATAAAATTCTTAAGTATAATAACATTATCCATACTACACACAATAATTAAAAGGAAGCATCAATATATTAAAATCAAAGCAATGTCCAAACAAAGCAAATAAATGGACACCCATCCAAGGATGGAAACATGTCCTTACATCACATGCCTAAATAGGACACCCACCAAAAGGTAGAAACATGCCCTTTACATAGGTTCTAAAATAGAAAAGAAAATTAAATTACATGATGTTTAACTAATGAGGTACCCACCAAGTGGAAACATACCTCTTACAACTTTTGGAAATCTAAATTAATTGATAAAAGTAAATAATCATTCATCATAAATAAGTTATTCATCAAAGCAATTAATCAAAATATAAAATAAACATCCATCCATGATAAATTAAATAAATCAAGTATTGAAATTAAATAAATTAAAGAATAAGAAATAAATCAAAACATAATCAAGTATGGAATTGAATAAAGCAAATAATAGCCCAATTATGGCTACTGTGACTTTTTATGGAATTAAAATAAATTAGGGTTATATGTTTTAAAGGGTTGGTAAGACTCTTTGATTAACAAAATTAAGGTTTGAATGATGATATCATGAAACTAGGGTTTTAAACACTTTAAAATACTTTAATTTGTGATTTCTTGTTATTGGGTTCCCAAGCTACTGTGTAAAATTTAGGTTTTTATGTTTTTTATGTTTTTTATGTTTTAAAAGGATTAGGGTTCATAAAAATTAGGGTTTAAGGTTTTAAAAGGGTTAGTGTTCATTATTTTGAATTTTGGAAGTTGAATTTGGATTTGATATTTTGGAAGTAGGGTCACAGGTGGTGAATAATTTTTAGGAATTTAGAAATCAATTTGATATTTTATGGAATTTTATGAATTTAAACAAATAAATTAAAGTTTTTATAAGAAGAAAAGATTTTTTTAAGGCTTTTTGAATGAAATAGAACCTACTTTAAAATTTTAAAAGAAGCATAATTTACATCATAGTTTTGTTGAAAAATATGTTCAATTAGAGTTTTAAGATTTTTAAGAAGAAAAAATAACAATTTTAAGCCTTTTGGAAGATAAACTAATGAAATAAGATTTTTTTGGCTTTAGAAAAACTAAATTTAAGTTCAAAGGTTTTTAATTTTGATTTCATAAATTTGCTACTGTGTAAAAAAACAATTAAAGAAAATTAATTAACACATGCCTTCTTTTGATGATTTCTCCAAAAACAATTCTTCTTGGATGAACTAGCTCCAAAGACAAGCCTTTTTTGCCTATGAATCCTCTAAATCGTGCTGCTGCTGCTCCAAAAAAGAATTGAATTGAATTTCTTCTTTTCCTTCCTTGATTTGGTTTCAAATTTTCCAAACTACTCTTGGATTTTTGCCTCCCTTTTTTTAATTGCCTTTGGTCCTTATTTATAATGGTTCGAAGTTGTTTATTCCTAATTAGTTAAGGTAATTAATATTAATAAATAAATAAATAACCAAAACCTAATTGGATTAGGTTTCGAAAATTTTGCGTCGAAAAATTTGCGCTACCGAAAAAAACTGCTGCGAAAAAACTGCTCTGGCAAAAAAATTTGCCCATAAGCTATTTCGCAGTCAGAAAATTTCTGCGTGCGAAGCTATTTCGCACACAGAAAATTTCTGCTTGCGAAATAGCACAGTGATTTCCCCCGCTGGAATTTCCTGCGGGCGAAATGCCCATGGGCCCGCGCGACAATTTTTTTTTCGCCGATTTTTCCAACTCCAATTTTTATTTTTAGACTTTTATTTGTTTTTTCTATTTTTATTAATAAAAATTAGATACTAAAGTAAAAATTATTTAATAAAAATTATTTTGGACCAATTAGACAACAAAAATCATTTTAGACTAAATAAAACATATTGGACCGGATTGGGTCAAAAATTAAGGGTCTACACTAATCAAATAATTGAATTCCAACAATTAGCATTTCCAAAATTTTAGGGTATCATTTGGGATATTACAATCTGGTTGAGCCGGAGAGTTCGTCTACACCGAGTTGAGTCTAGGATTGAGAACTTAAGTGCAGAGTTGATTGTTGGACATTAAGATCAGAGACAAACTACCAGCATGTACATATTTTATACTTTTTTATATTTTGACTTCTTGTATATTATGTTATATTTTGATGTATATGTATGTATATATCGCAAACTGTCAAAAATATTTTGGATAATCATTTGGTAATGAAGTTATGCATGTGTTTTAGCAAGTAATGTTTTATCTATTATTTACATTATATCACTTAAATGATTTAAGTTTATACAGATTCAAAAAGTAAAGGTTTATTTTATTAAAATGGGTTGTGGCATTCTTGTATCGTATATTCGTATATTACATATGTTGGGTGTATGTATTATACGTGTATAGGGTATAAAGGTGTTACATTTATTTTGGTACCAGAGCCTAGATTTGAGGTTCTCGACCTAGGTGAGTTGTAAGAGAAAGAAAATGGAGATTTTTTTAAATATAGTTTTAAATATGATACATGCATTGGCATTGGCAGTTTCTGATCTCTGGTGTGACAATTTTTGTTGTGTTTACATATATAGATAGTTATGGTATCTCAGACGCATCAGTCTATAGAGGGTAGTGTAGAGAGTGTGACTCCTGGTGAGGGTAGAGATGGAGCTAGAGCTGAGATTGCTGGAGGGGCATCTGATCCTGTGCCAGAGAGACCAGCAGTTGAAGAGATTCTACCGGGCTAGGTACAACATATAGTGGAGTTGTTGATGCAGGCTCTAGTTCAGCAGCCACCACCGCCGCAGTAGCAGTTGCTGATGAGGAAATATGATAAGTTGAGAAAGTTTGAAGCTGAGGACTTTATTGGTACTACAAACCCTACTATATCAGAGCAGTGGCTAGACAGAGTCTAGAGAGTGTTCATCCAGCTGCAGGCTACTCCAGAGAAAAAGTTTGATTATGCTAGATCTCTTTTATAGAGGGATGCATATGATTGGTGGAAGACGATTCCACATGCTCTGGATGATCCACCAGTCCTGACCTATGACAATTTCCTGTAGGAGTTTGAGCAGAAGTATACTCCGAGGGAGTATAAGGATGCAAATAAGATAGAGTTCTTGAGTTTGAGGCAGGATACCAGGATAATGTCAGAGTATGAGATAGAGTTTTACGACTGAGTCAATATCCTGGTGGGATCATTTCTGATGAGATTGATCGGTATCGAAAGTTTGAGGAGGACCTGAGACCCTCTAATATGTGCATTATAGCATGCTCTTATTATCAGGATTTTTTCCAGTTGGTTACAGCTGCCAGGAGTGTTGAGAGAGCCTAGGGTCTTGCAGCAATTGCTAGGGATGAGGAGACTAGAGCTAGGAGACCATAAACTGAGGTAGGATCTTCATCTATGAAGAGAGGCTGATGATGATATTTTCAGAGATTCAGTAGGAGCCAGAGGCAGTCTGGTAGGTCAGTACAGCAGCAGAGATAGAGACCTACAGTCTCAGTGGCTATTGCTCCGACCCCAGTTTTTTAGAGACCAGTTCCATATATCTGTGTCCATTGTGGTAGGGCACATGGAGGTCCCTGTTGGAAGACAGGTGGACTAGTAGTGTGTTATAGATGTGGGTCACCAGATCACTTCTTCAAAGATTGCCCAAAGCCACCTAAGGATAGAAAGACAGATACTGCAGCTTCTCAACCCAGTGTTAGAGGAGGTCGTAGTAGCAGAGGTTTTGGTAGGGTTGGTAGATCTGGGTCTGGACAAAGATGAGGTTCTACAATTGGATGTAGACCAGATGAGGCAGGGCTATCACAATGGGTATATATGATGCAAAGGCAGCCTGATGCTTCAACCGTTATTGCTAGTACTTTTTCTTTATTTGGTACCTCAGTTCTTACTTTAATAGACCCTAGATCGACTCATTTCATACATTAGTGCATCCATCTTGTCTGTGACTGATTTGAATTCAGAGTCCCTAGGATTTGATGTTTTGGTGACAAATCCTTTAGGGTATAGTGTTATGGTTAGCCGGGTGCACCGAGATAGTTCAGTTGTGGTTTAGGATGAGGAATTCCTCGGTGACCTGATTGAGAAGCCTTTCAGGGAGTATGATTTGATTTTAGGCATGGATTGGTTATCCAAGCATGGGGTTGTGGTATATTATCAGCAAAAATGTGTTACCCTGAGAACCTATGATGGTATCTAGTGAGCAGAGACATCTTTCATCCATATTTACTTCAGTTGTTTCAGCAAGGAGGATGATTCGGAAGGGATGTGAGGCTTATTTTGCTCATATTATAGATACCAGAGTAGTGGGTTCCCAACTTGATAGTATATCCACAGTTGTTGAGTTTCTAGATATTTTCTTGAGGAGTTGCCATGGATACCCCCTGAGAGAGAGGTTGAGTTTGGTATCGATTTATTACCTGGTACCACTCCCATCTTTGTTACTCCTTATCATATGGCACCTACTGAGTTAAGAGAGTTGAAGGTGCAGTTGCAGGAATTGTTGGATAAAGGGTTCATTCACCCTAGTGTGTCTTTATGGACAGTGCCCGTTTTGTTTGTGAAGAAGAAGGATGGTACTTTAAGATTGTGCATTGAATACCGGCTGTTGAATAAAGTGACCATTAAGAACCAGTATCCATTGCCTGGGATAGATGATCTCTTTGATCAATTGAAAGGAGCAGCAGTATTCTCTAAGATTGATTTGAGATCAGGGTACCATCAGTTTGAGAGTCAAAGATGAAGATGTACTTAAGATAGCTTTCCGCACGAGGTATGGGCATTATGAGTTCTTGGTGATGCCCTTTTGATTGATGAATGCACCAGCAACATTTATGGATTTGATGAACAAGGTATCCAGACCCTATATAGATCAGTTTGTGGTGGTTTTTATTGATGATATTTTTGTGTGCTCACGTAATGAGGAGGATCATGACAAGCATTTATGGATTGTATTGCAGACTCTGAGAGAGAAGCAGTTGTATGCTAAGCTATCTAAATGTGAGTTTTGGCTTGATCAAGTGACTTTTCTCGGTCATGTGGTTTCAGTAGAGGGTATTAGAGTTAATCCGAGTAAAGTTGAGGCTATTTTAAATTGGAGTCCACCGAAGACTATGACAGAGGTTAAAAGTTTTATGGGTTTTGCAGGCTATTATCATCAGTTTGTGAAAAGTTTTTCTATGATAGCTACTCCACTCACCAGATTACTTTGGAAGGGAGTTAGATTTGTGCGGACAAATTGGTGTCAGGTGAGTTTTGAGCAGCTGAGAGAGATGTTGACTCAGGCTCCTATTCTTACCCTGCCTGTGGAAGGTAAAGCTTATGTGATTTACAGTGATGCTTCGCATAGTGGTTTAGGTTGTGTTCTGATGTAGGAGGGTAGAGTCATTGTTTATGCCTCTGGACAGTCCACAGCCGCATGAGCTAAATTACCCGACGCATGATTTGGAGTTAGCAGCTATAGTTTTTGCTTTGAAGATTTGGCGATATTACTTGTATGGGGAGGAGTGTTTCATTTATACGGATCACAAGAGTTTGAAATATCTGGGTGTTCAAAGAGAATTTAATCTTTGGCAGAGGTGGTGGTTAGAATTGATTAAAAACTATGATTGTTTAATTGATTATCATTATGGCAAGGCAAATGTTATTGCTGATGCCTTGTGTCAGAAGTCTTTGGCAAGTTTGACTGCTTATTCGCTCTTGTTGCTTGTTGAGTTGAGAGCGTTGCGTGCCAGATTTGAGTCTTGTGATGATGGTGCTTTGATGGCTCAATTGCAGTTGAGGCCAGTGTCATTGGATCAGATTAGGGAGACTCAGTCGATAGATGAGAAAATCTAAAAAATTCTATTAGATTGCCAAAAGGGGGAGAGTCGAGACTTTCATGTGAGAAGTGATGGGAGTTTGTGGTATAGAGATAGGTTGTGTGATCTTGATGATGCAGGACTAAAAAGGATAATTTTGGAGGAAGCACATCAGTCAGCTTATGCTATGCACCCTGGGAGTACCAAAATATATCGGGATTTTAAGCAATATTATTGGTGGTCAGGTATGAAGAGGGACATAGTAGACTTTGTATCCAGATGTCTCACTTGTCAGAGAGTGAAGGTTGAGCACTAGGTTCTTTCAAGATTACTTTAGCCATTATCAGTGCCAGAGTGGAAATGGGTGTAACACCCCTATACCCAATATACATACACCACATATACACACTATATGTGATATACGTATAGAGGATATAAGAATGTCACAGCCTATTTTTAAACAAACCAATCTAGATAAAACCTAAAACATTTAACTTATATTATAGAAAGTAATAGATTAAATTTTCCTTGTTAAAACACACACACACATATATATATAACCCCATTACTCAAAGGTTGATCCAAAACATTTGTTTAATAAGCAGTGGAAAATGTAGTGGAATATACATATGTATACATCAAAATTAATATTTAAAAACATAGAGTTTATACATGCTGACAGTTCATCTCTGATCTTGAAGTCCAAAAATTGACACTTCACAAGGGATTACAAGCCTAGACTCGACTTGGTCTAGTTGAACTCTCCGGCTCAACCGGATCTACCCTGTCACCTACGCGATAAATCACAATCGCGCTAAGCCAAAGGCTTAGTGGTACAAACCATGATAACAATATGATTCAAATGTAATACCAATGTCAAACTTTCAAGAATTTGAAGTAATATACAAGGATATCATATTTCATAACATTAAATATCATGCTATTGTTCAATTGTTCCATCATTCATAATTCACTTTAAAGCAAAGACAAGCATGGGCCCAAAAGAAACTAATATGCCATTCAAATTCCAGAGTTACTATTTTGGTCCAAAAATCATATTTATCAAGCCCGTAGGTGAATTATTATTACAATGAGGATTACCTCATATGTAACATCCCAACTAGGCTTCAAGGACTAGGCCCAACCAAGCTTCAAGGGGAGCTCAGCATCAACCCAACTTGGCTTCAAGGACCAAGCCCAAACCAGCTTCAAGGGATTGTTACTTTTTAGGCATGCCACCAATAACAAAACTCTGAAAATTGAATAACATACTAGGCACACAATTCTTTCATTATTTCATTATCAAATCTTTTCTCATTTTTTTATGATCATCATAAGCACAACGCCTCAAATATCCCATTTATCAATATAGCCATCACCAATGACTTCACATATCATTATCAGGGTATACATAACAAATTACATTATTCACATATTTGAAATCCTCAACATATATTTCAAATAGTTCACATAATGCAAATCATAGCACCATTCTCATACATTAACAAATTAATAGGTAACTTAACACATTTTCCAACCAAATGTGTTAAGTCCCAAAGTTATGTAAATGTATGCAATCATATAAGGTTTGTAATTACCTCTAAGAGGAACAAACACCAATCTAACAACCTCCTCTTCCAAGAATCCCTCAACACTTAGATTGGGATAACTCAAATCTCTTCAAAACCTAATCCAAAGGTGATCATACACACTCACTTAGCGAAACACATAAGAAAAAAAGAATAAGAACTATCTAGGGCAAACTCTACACATGACACTCTCAACAACACGGGCGTGTCCCTGATCATGCCCTAAACCCACAACACAGAAACTTTGACACGCTCAGTGACATGGGCGTGTCACTAGATGTGTCAATCCTCCTCCAACACAGTGGCTATGACATGCTCAGTAACATGGGCGTGTCACTGGACGTGTCAATCTTCCAACAACACAGTAGCTATGACACGCTCAGTGACATGGGCGTGTCACTGGACGTGTCAATACTACTCCAATACAAAAGCTGTGACACGCTCATACTGAAAATAGAACCAACGACACTAAAATGCCACATCCAACAAACATCTTCTTTTACCCTTTTCCACTCCAAACAAACTTAACCAAATCCATCAATATACTATAATGAACTTGCATAACGTTAAAATAACTCAATTACATGCATCAAAACACAATCACAACCATATTTTACAACTCAACACATACACAATCTACAACTCATGTTTTCTTCACCAAACTTAACATTTTCTTCAATCCAACCCCAAAATCAAAGTCAATTAAACCAAACAACCTCAAACACACCAAAATCAACCATGCCACAACTACACCAACCATCCACCAAGCTCATATACACACACTCAAAAGAAATCAAAGAAACAAGTTGAAAACTTACCAAAAGTGAAGAAAATCTTTAAAACTCCAACTTGATCTCTTGATATCCTTCAATTGCTTGAGTTAGGAATCAGCAAAAACCTCTCTTTCGCTTTGGCAATGGTGGTGGCCGGCTCTTGGAGAAGAAAGAAGAAGATGAAGGTGAGCTTTCCTCAAGTCGAAGCAAATTTTCTCTCTTAACCACAAGATTACCTTCTTTAATTTCAACCAAGCAATTAAATATTATAATAATATAAATATCATCTTCCACTAATAATTAAATATCTCATTTGACCATAATTAAAACATTGAATTGTATATGTTGTATATATCTTCATATATATAACATATACATAGTTCCCTTTCTCTTTTCTTTCCACTTAATCAAATATACACTTTAAATCATTTAATTCAATTTCAACAATTAACATTTTCAAAATTTTAGGGTATTATTTGGGATATTACAATTCTCCCCCTCTATAAATAAATTTCATCCTTGAAATTACCTAATCTCAAGTCTGAAACAGCTGGGGATACTGGTCTTGCATCACTTGCTCACTCTCCCAAGTTGCCTCTTCCTTTGCATGATTCTTCCAAAGAACCTTCACAAGTGGCACTTTCTTATTTCTCAACTCTTTCACTTCATGTGCCAAAATAGCCACTGGTTCTTCTTCAAAAGTCAGATCCGAACTCACCTCAATAGATTCCACTGATAAAATGTGAGATGGGTCTGACCTGTACCTCCATACCATAGAAACATGAAAGACATTATGAATTCTATCCAACTCAGGCGGCAAAGCGAGTCGATAAGCAACTAGTCCAACTCTATCCAGTACTTCATAAGGTCTAATGAAATGAGAACTCAACTTCCCTTTATGGTCAAATCTCAAAATTCTCTTCCAAGGAGACACTTTCAAAAATACTTTATCTCCTACATTGAACTCTATGTCTCTCCTCTTCAAATATGAATAGGATTTTTGTCGATCTGAGGCTGCTTTCAACCGATCTCGAATTATCTTCACTTTCACTTTTGTTTCTTTAATCAAATCAGTTCAACCAATTTATCTTCTCCAACTTTATTCTAACATAGAGGCATCCTACATCTTCTACCATACAATACCTCATAAGATGCCATTCTAATACTGGACTGATGACTGTTGTTATAGGCAAATTCAATCAATGGTAAGAACTTGTCCCAACTTTCAGAGAAATCAATGACACAGCTCCTCAACATATCCTCTAAAATTTGTATCACCCTCTCTGACTGCCCATCTGTCTGAGGATGGAAAGCAGTGCTAAAATGTAACTGAGATCCCAAAGCATCATGCAAACTCTTCCAAAATCTTGAAGTAAATCGAGGATCTCGATCAGACACTAAAAAAATTGGAACTCCATGCAACTTTACTATCTCACTGATATACAACTCAGCCAACTTCTTAAGAGAATAGTCCATCCGAACTGGAAGAAAATGAGCTGTCTTAGTCAACCGATCAACAATCACCAAAATTGCATCATGCTTTTTCTGAGTCTATGGAAAACCAATCACAAAATCCATTGTTACACGCTCCCATTTCCATTATGGCACTGTTAAAGGTTGGAGCAACCCTGTTGGAACTTGGTGCTCGGCCTTCACTCTTTGACAAGTGGGGCATTTGGATACAAACTCCACTACATCCCTCTTCATACTTGACCACCAATAATATTGCTTCAAATCATGATACATCTTAGTATTCCCTCCAAAATAATCTTTTTCAATCTTACATCATTAGGAACACATAATCTATCTTTGTACCAAAGACTGCCATCATTCCTCTCAAGAAAATCTCGACTCTCCCCCTTTTGACAATCTGATACAACTTTCTAAATTCTTTCATCTGCCAACTGAGCCTCTGTAATCTGATCCAACGAGACTGGCCTCAATTGCAAATGAGCTAACAAAGCAGCATCATTACATGATTCAAAACTAGCATGCAACGCTCTCAACTCAACAAGCAATGAGAGCGAATAAGCAGTCAATCCTGCCAAAGACTTTCGACTCAAGGCATCAGCAACAACATTTATCTTGCCAGGGTGATAATCAATCAAACAGATGTAGTCTTTAATCAACTCCAACCACCATCTCTGCCGAAGATTTAGCTCCTTCTGAACACCCAAGTATTTCAAACTCTTGTGATCTGTATAGATGAAACACTTCTCCCCATAAAGATAATGTCGCCAAATTATCAAAGCAAAAACTATGGCTGCTAACTCCAAATCATGCGTCGGATAATTAAACTCATGCGGCTTCAAGTGCTGAGAAGCATAAGCTATGACTCTACCCGCCTGCATCAAAACACAACCTAAACCACTATGTGAAGCATCACTATAAATCACATATGGTTTACCTTCCACAGACAAAGTAAGAACAGGAGCTTGAGTCAACATCTCCTTCAATTGCTCAAAACTTGCATGACACTACTCTGTCCGCACGAATCTAACTCCCTTTCGAAGCAATCTGGTGAATGGAGTAGCTATCAAAGAAAAACCCTTCACAAACCGTCGATAATAGCCTGCCAAACCCAGAAAACTTCTAACCTCTGTCACCGTCTTCGGTGGGCTCCAATTCAAAATAGCTTCAACTTTACTCAGATCAACTCTAATACCATCTGCTAAAACTAGATGACTAAGAAAAGTTACTTGATCAAGCCAAAACTCACACTTAGACAGCTTAGTATACAACTGCTTCTCTCTTAAAGTCTGTAATATAATCTACAAATACTTGTCATGATCCTCCTCATTAAGCGAATACACCAAAATATCATCAATAAAAACCACAAACTGATCTAGATAGGGTCTAAACACCCGTTCATCAAATCCATAAAAGCTGCTGGAGCATTCATCAATCCAAAAGGCATCACTAAAAACTCATAATGCCCATACATTGTGCGGAAAGCTTTCTTAGATACATCTTCAGCTTTGACTCTCAATTGATGGTACCCTGATCTCAAATCAATCTTAGAGAATACTGCTGCTCCCTTCAATTGATCAAAGAGATCATCTATCCTAGGCAAAGGATACTTATTCTTTATGATCACCTTATTCAACTGCCTATAATCAATGCACAACCTCAAAGTACCATCCTTCTTCTTTACAAACAAAACAGGATCCCCATGGAGACATACTAGGGTAAATGAACCCTTTATCCAACAACTCCTGCAACTACACCTTCAACTCTCTCAACTCAGTAGGTGTCATTTGATAGGGAGTAATAGAGATGGGAGTGGTACCAGGCAACAAATTGATACCAAACTCAACCTCTCTCTTAGGGGGTATCCTTGGCAACTCTTCAGGGAAAACATCAGGAAATTCAGCAACTGTAGGTATACTATCAAGTTGAGAACCCACTACCCTGGTATCTGCAACATGAGCAAGATAAGCATCACACCCTTTTCGAATCAACCTCCTAGCTACAACAGTTGAAACAAACATAGATGCAAGATGTCTCCGCTCACTAGATACCATAACACTTCTACCATCACTGGTTCGTAGGGTAACACACTTATTCTGACAGTCTACTACAGCTCCATGCTTTGATAACCAATCCATGCCTATGATCAAATCATACTCCTTAAAAGGCATCTCTATCAAATCACCAAGAAATTCCTCATCTTGCACCACAACTGAACTATTACGATGCACCTTGCTAAGTACTACACTATGCCCTAAAGGATTTGTCACCAAAACATCAAATCCTAAAGATTCTGAATGCAATTCAGTCATAGGCAAGATAGATGCACTTATGTATGAATGTGTAGATCCTGGATCAATTAGAGCAAGAACTGAAATGCCAAATAAAGAAAATATACTTGTAATAACGGCTGAGGCATCCGGCTGCCTCTGCATCTCATACACAAGCTGAGATGGCCTAGCCTCATCTGGTCTACTGCCTCCAGATGTAGAACCTCCTCTCTGACTAATCCCAAGTCGACTACCTCTACTAAAACCTCTGCCCCCTCGACCTCCTCTAACACTGGGTCGAGAAGCTGCAGTATCAGTCTGTCTATCTTTCGGCAGCTCAAGATAATCTTTGATGAAATGATCTGGTAACCCACATCTATAACAAACTCCTGGTCCACCAGTCTTCCAACAAGCACCCCATGTGCCCTCCCACAATGAACACATGTATAAGAAACAAGCCTCTGAACCACTAGGGTTGGTACACTCACCACAGAAACTGTAGGTCTCTATCTCTGTCTCTGATGTTGTACTAACCTACTAGGCTGCCTCTGGCCCCTAATAAACCTCTAAAAATGACCTCCTTAGCCTCTCTTTATAGATGAAGACCCTGCCTCAAACTGGGGTCTCCTAACTCTAGTATCCCCCTCAGTAGCAGCTGCTGCAATACCCTGTGCTCTCTCAACACTTCTGGCAGCTACAACCAACTGAGAAAAATCTTGATGCCGGGAATCAGCAACAATACACATAATAGAGGGTCTCAACCCCTCCTCAAATCTCCTGCACCTGTCAATCTCATCTGAAATAATTCTACCGGCATAATGACTCAACCGGATATACTCAATCTCATACTCTGTCACTATCCGGTTATTCTGTCTCAGATTCAGAAACTCCATCTTCTTGGCATCTTTATACTCCTGTGAGCGAGGATTTTCGCCCCCACTCCCGGTGGAATGGTTCTTGTGACTTCTGCACTGTTTAGGCTCAGGGCCTTAGAGAACATAGACCTAAGTCTGGAGAAAATGGAGTCGCCACCCAGACAGGCCAGGAAAAAGAAAGGGGTGGATAACTCGATTCCTAAGGAATTCCCAACCCCCTAATAGGTTTGGAAAGTTAGGTATGTGTGGGGAAGGTGAGAAATGGCCCAGCACCCCCACAACGCCCGGTTCATTGGAACCGGCCTCCTTTATATGTCTTAATATTATAAAATTATTAAATATAACAACATTATCCATATTACACACAATAATTAAAAGAAAGCATCATTATATTAAAATCAAAGCAAGGTCCAAGCAAAACAAATAAATAGACACCCATCCGAAGATGGAAACATGTCCTTACATCACATGCCTAAATAGGACACCCACCGAAAGGCAGAAACATGTCCTTTACATAGGTTCTAAAATAGAAAAGAAAATTAAATTACATGATATTTAACTAATGAGGTATCCAACAAGTGGAAACATACCTTCTTACAACATTTGGAAATTTAAATAAATTGATAAAATAAATAACCATTCACCATAAATAAATCATTCATCAGAGCTATTAATCAAAATATAAAATAAACATCCATCCATGATAAATTAAATAAATCAAGCATTGAAATTAAATAAATCAACCATCAAAAAATATAATAAACTATATAATCAAATCTAAAATTAAATAAAGCAATAAATATATAAATTTAGGGTTTTAAAGAATTATCAATTGAATTTAGGGTTTCAAAATTTAGGGTTTTAGAAAGTAAAGTTTTATAATTAAGGTTTTGAAATTAGGATTTTTAGGGTTTTTGAAACTAGGGTTTTGGAATTAGGGTTTTGGAATTAGGGTTTTTGGAATTAGGGTTTTGGAATTAGCTTACTACCTAAAAAGAAACAATTTTGGATTTGGAAAAGTAAATTAAGGTTTTGGAAAAAATAATCAATATTTTGGAGTTTAATAATGAAATGGTTTAGGCTTTTGGATAAAAATAGTTTAAGGTTTTGAGTTTTAATGAAATAACATACGGTTCTCGAAGTTAAAGTAAACAAGATGGATTTTAACAATTAATTGTTGACTACAGGATAGTTTTATGCTTATGAAATATGCCAGTGGGATTACGAATACCAATTGATCAATGTGATAATTAAAGCAAAAGATTAAAGTTATTAAAACAAAAACCAAAGCAAACAATTAAAGTTATTAAAATGAAAAAAATAATTTACTGCATGTTCAAAGATCAAGCTACTGTGTGTTCAAAGTTACTGCATGCATGCATGTTCTTATTAATCAAAGAAACAAAATTACTGTAAACATAAATAATTCATGATTAAAGATCAAACCTCCACTCGTTGGTTGCTCCACAATTAACTTCTGGATGAACAATTAACAAAGACAGCATTGCTGTCTTTGATGGATTGATTGCTAATAAATGTTTGATACTAATCTTTTCTGTTTGTTGCCGTCTCTTTGCTATCATGTTAATGTTCCTTGTCGTGCCCTCTTAATGTTACCTTGTTAATCTTTTTTCCCCTTCTTTATGAATTCTAAAACATTGTTACTTATATCCAAACCTCACTCAGAATCCTTAACCTAATATAAAACAGTCCCTAAAACAAATTCTAGTTGAATTAGGAAACATATTGAACCCATGTCGACCTAGTTGCCCTAGGTCTACATGAGACCAACCTCATGTCGACCTTGGGCTGCCCAAGTCGACATGAGGCATGTTCATGTCGACCTAGCCTCCCAAGGTCGACATGAAGCATGCTCATGTCAACCTAGCTTGCCCAAGTCGACATGAGGCATGCTCATGTCAATCTTGGGCTGCCAAGGTCGACGTGAAACATCCTAATGTCTCTAGGCTGCCCTCAATTAAATTACTCTGACCTCTTTTAACTTATGAACCTAAAAATTTTAATTTGGGCCAATTCCACTTGGTTTTAAGGTTTTACAATCAAATATATGCCTCTTTAATCCAAACCGACTCCTTTTAAAAATTATAAAGTAGGTTTAAATATTTAAAGTTGGATCAAATTTATTTTGGCATCCTTTAATTAGGACCATATCAAATTGGGGTAAAAATTAAGGGTCTACAGTTTGCCCCCTGCTTGAACGATCTGAGACTACAACAAAAGAGAGTGAAAAGCAATAAGACTTAATTTTTGAGATGGTTGAGGTTTTGTTTTGGGTTTGATTTGGGTACTTAGACCCGAGATTGGGTACTTGAACCGGAGAATGAATTTGACTAACCTTTTAGTTGAGAAGTCTGACTGCTCCGGCTGTTCTATGCATTGTGGTTCTTAACCCTCAGAATGGATCTTCATCCTTTGAGAACAGGTCTTCACCATTGCAAATGGATCTTCATCCTTTGAGATCAGGTCTTCACCCTTGCAAATGGATTTTCATCCTTTGAGATTGGGTCTTCACCCTTGCAAATGGATCTTCATCCTTTGGGATCAGGTCTTCACCCTGGCAAATGGATCTTCATCCTTTGAGATTGAGTCTTCACCCTTGAAAATGGATCTTCATCCTTTGAGACTGGGTCTTCACCCTTGAAAATGGATCTTCATCCTTTAAACTTCGGGTCTTCACCCTTTGAAATTGGATCTTCATCCTTGGAATCAGGTCTTCACCTTTAAAAATGGATCTTCATCCTTGGAAATTGGGTCTTCACCCTTGCAAATGGATCTTCATCCTTGGAGATTGGATCTTCACCCTTGCAAATGGATGTTCATCCTTGGAAATCAGGTTTTCACCCTTGAAAATGGATCTTCATCCTTTAAGATCGAGTCTTCACCCTGGCTTCAGCTCTTTTAGCTGGATTGATCTTTTGTCTTTTGCATCTTCATTCTTTTGGGAATTCTAATTTTCTCTTTTCTTTATTCCATTCTTTTTTGTTCTTCCTTTGCAAAAATTCAACTATTTTTAGTTGGCCCTCATATCTTCTCCTGCCCCCTGTGTGGCAAAATATTTGCAAGTGAGTTTGTAAATATTTGGTATATAGACTCAAAAAATTGAAAAGGAGAAACTTTGCCCCCTGTGTAGGCTCAAGCCCATGATTTTTCTATGCGGACTCTGATTGATGTTGTTGTTGTCTAGCTCTTCGCACAAGCACGTATTTCTTCTCTTTGCAAAATGACTGGAGCTTCCACAATCGAATAGGCTTTCCATGCCCCCCTTGATTCAATATCTTCTTTTGATTCTTTACTTCGCAAGGTATTTGTTGTTCACTTTGAAAAGGAATAGACAATACAGGACAAGAAAGTGCGATGTGATATGCTCATGTATGCATGATATGCATGAATAATACTTACAGTCATCCCGTTGACTCACAGATCGAGGTGATCGGCATAAATGTTCTCATTGGTTTGGTTTTGACGCTTGCTCAAATCTTGCATTGGAATGATCGAACGCTTTGCATTTATGGCTTTTATCTTCAAGATGATGAAAACGTGAGTGCTGGAGACCCTAAGTAGCAAAGTCAGGGATGCATCCATTTCCAACTATATTTTAGTATGTCGGCTGATAGCTTCTTCATGACCTTGCCAATAATCATTTTCTTTGCCCAATATGTCCTTCGGAGGTTCAACATACTTCCCTTAACTTGAAGGCTTTGTATGACAAAACATTTTTTTAATTTTTTTAAATTTTAATTTTGAAATTTAATGTTGGCTTTGCCAAATTAATGTCAATGTGCCTCAGGACTTGATTTTTCCAAATTAACATATCTATAACATGACAACCCTAGTTACCGTAATAAACTCGGGAATCATTTCTATTTAACAAGAACTGTTGCACTTCAGATAGGCACATACACATCACTTGGCCAAAGGTCTCATTGAGTTTAAATATTGTTTATCTCATATGCATGCTTATCCAAACTATCTCCACTAATAGACTCTACCTACCAAGAGAGATCAACAGGTCTTTGATAGGCTTGAAATGGGGTCTATAAGGGACATAGGTTTAAGTGAAGGCCATTTTGAGATAAGAGCTGGTGTGACACAATGGACAAATCTTCACACTACAAATTTCTTATTGGAACTTTAGACAGTTGAGAGCAATCTTTCTAGACTCCAAATTCCTTCTATCTTCTTGGCATTAATTTGGATCATGATTAGGACAGTTTTTGCCCTTGCATAAAGTTTAAGATCCAAATTCATTTCTTTTCTTCTTCTCCCTTTTCTTTCCTCTTTATTTTTCTTACTCTTCCCTTTCTTTGAGTATTTTATCATTTTGTCCTTCTTCCTTGTAGGACTGTCAAGTACAGAACTTTTAGGCACTGGATGGTCTTTCTCCTTTTCCTTTGATTTTGATCGAATCTTTAATTGGGTTGGACCAATTTAAGTCAAAATGTCCTTATAAACCAAATGGAAGCCTTTTGTTGTCTTAGGTAAAAGAGAACTCAGTTGGCTTTTTGAACTATTTTGGGTTTTTTCTTTTTTCTTTTCTTTCTCTTTTTCTCTTTTCCTTTTTTCTTCTCTTTTTTCCTTCTTTTCTTTTTTTCCTTTTTCTTCTTTTTTTTGTTTTATTTTTTTTATTCAAGCTCTAAAAGAGTTGTCTTGTTTGTACCAACTTGGGCTCCCAATAATGGATGAGTGGAGTAACATAAATCTTCTTTAACAGGGATAAATAATTTGTTGCTCCGATGTTGTCTTGATATATTGGATATATTAAGGGAACTTCAACTACCCTTATGGTCTTGAGAAAAACATCAACTACCCTTATGGTCTTGAGAACTTCAACTATCTTCATAGTCTTGCGAACTTGAACTATCTTTATGATCTCGACTAATCATTGCTTTCTTTGATCTTCTTCCCTCTTCATCTTAGTGATCATAAGACTCGTTAAGAGTATCACAACAGCTCAGGGTAGGTTTTTGAGGTTTGTAAGCCAATGAAAAGAAAGCTAGAATTTTATGAAGGCTCAAAGGGACAACTATGGATTAATATTTAATAGGGTGGATACTAGTTGTTAGCTAACCAAACAATGCCTAGATCATCTCTCTCTTAAATAAGTAGAGTTCAATTTCACCTCGAAAGTTTGTCAAATCATGTTCTAAGACTGACTAGGACCTAGACAAAGGTAATTATGCAGGAGCCCTCTCTAAGTAAGCATACACAACTCAATGCTATAGAGCAATTCCCTCATCTAGTAAAGTCATTCAAGTCATGATGCTTAGACACATTAATTTATAAACATCAAGCTAAATTCCTCATTGGTTGAGCATCAAAATGAACAAAGACCAACAAAAATTTTGATGAAAGTAATTTATTCATGCAACTTTAAATTTGAAAAAACAAGATTGTTCCAATTTAATATTAAAGAAAGTAAAATTAAGAAGCAATATTCAAGCTTAGGGAAGTTCATTGAGTTTAAGCTTCTTTTCCCTTCACATCTTCAATATTTCCATCTTGAAATGATGATAAAACAAAATCTTCTTCCAATCCTTTTCCCACCATGAAGGTTGTCGGTGGAGGTACTCTATTGAACCTTGGTAATGGATTTTCTTTGGTATTGGGCTTATCCGGCTCGGGTAGCTTGCCACTATCAATCAAATCTTGGATCTCATGCCTTAATCGGGTACATCTATCAGTCTCATGTCCTTGAGTCTGATGAAATTGACAAAAAGCCTTAGTATCAAATTTTGGGGGTAATGGACTAGGCAAAGGTCGAGGAGTCAATGGTTGTAACAACCCTTTCTTTTGTAGCTTGTCGAAGACCCAAGACAAAGGCTTCCCTAGATCTGAAAACTGCCTTCTATTTGCTTGACCAGTAGTATTGACATCGACTTCTTTTTGTGTGCTTTGATTGCCCGAATGGTAGTTCCCTTTCTCATTCCTTTTTATTGAAAAGCGATTCTTCTCCCTTTCCCACTCTTCAATTTGTAGACCAGCTTGGAGAAGATCTTTGAAATCCCTTATAAGGGTGTGAGACATCCTTTCATGGAGATTGGGCAGGACGCCTCTCACAATCATCCTTATTTGATCGGATTCATCGGGCCTTTTCTTGAGCAAAGCGGCCTTGTTTCTCCATCTCTTCACATAGTCCACAAAATTCTCATTTGGCCTTTGTCTAATGGACTCCACTTCCATTAAGGTAACTTCCAACTCAACATTATATCCATATTGTTGGATGAAGGCTTTGTAAAGTAGATCCCAACTCTTTTGTGTTCCTTCATCTAATGTATTGAACCAATTTTAGACAACAGGGTCCAATGAGAGCATGAAGTACCTTAGGGTTTGAGCCTTAGTAGCTTGAGCATATTGCATGGTAGTGATATACTGCTTCACATGGAGATGAGAATTTTTGGTCCCATTGTACTTTGCAAAAGATGGCATCTTGAACTTGCACGGGACTTCTTCATCTAGCTCAAACAATTTATCGATCTCGGACACCTCTTCGGTTTTCAACTTCTTCTCAAATTTCTTTTCTAAATCAGCAATCATCTTTTCAACATCGAATGTCTCGGTCTTTTTAATAGTTGCCTTCTCAACAGCCTTCGGTTCTTTCTTCTTTTCTTGAACCTCTTGGTAGTATTGAGCCCAATCATCATCATCATCAATGATCACCTTTTCATCATCAAAAACCACTTTACTAACTTTAGTCTTCCCTTTGTCCTTTGGTTTCTTAGTGCTAGCAGATGCCTCGGCATGATTCTCTAAGATTGCAGTCAATTAGTTCTTCATGGTCTCAGCTAGGGCCTCTTTGATTTCTTCCATCTTGGAATTAAGGGCTTCATCCACCATCCTTTTAATTTGTTCGGGCTCCATTGTTTTTGGTGAGCAAGTGATTGAGTCGTTGCTAGATACTTCGTCTCCGGCGTAGGTCGGATTGTTGTAAGCTTTTGAACTTTCATAATCCAGGGCTGTGAGCCAGAAAGAATCAATGATATGAGATGCAAATGCATGCATGTATGCACAAAACAATCAACAAACAAGGATAATTAGGACGTTCCTTCCAACCTTATAACACCCACACACAAATGGCGAGTCTCTTTTCCTATGTATATGGTTGACAAAATACCAACATGGGGTATCTTGCTTTCGAATAATTTCCTCAGACATTTCAACCGATAGTTATATTTTCGAAAATGGAAATCCATTTATAGTAATTCCCATTAATTAGGTTTTAATCCATTCAACCAACTATAGTAGCTTTTATGCTATATTGGATTAAAACTAAATTAAGAGGTTTATTATAGATAGATTTCTCACTTGAAAAGAGTAGCTAGTGATTCAGGCCAAAAACAAGCCCATGGTTAATTTATTCTTAATGTAAACTAGGCCCACAATTGATTTTTGGTATTTCATAATTGACCTAAATATTTTTGCAAGCTCTTTGTAAGAAAAGGTTGGGTGAAAATAGTTTTGTTTCTAAGCCCATTGTAAAAGATTTTAGAAAAATAGATTTTAGGCTTAGTATTTGGGCCATGGGCCAAAAAATCTTTGATTTGTTTTAGAAAAGTCTTATGTCCAAAGACCATCTTGAAAAAATTTGAAAATAATTTTGGTCTTTTGAATTTTAAAGAATAATTTATTTTGAGCTTACAATATACTAAGGTCATATTAGAAAAAGAACAAACCAAATAAGCCATGATTTAGACTAAGATAAACCAACCATAGTCAAACAAAATGCATTTGGAGTAAAACCTAAGGAAAGTAACTAGGCCAATTACATGAGCTTTAGTCCTTGGGTAAAAAAGCTTAGGTTCCCATAGCAAGTATATACCAAATGGTACGAGGCTATGAGTGGTTATGCCATGCTCGATCTCCATACCTTGAGTGAAAGTATGGTATCCCTTACATAACATAACAAGAGTAACACGGGCGTCCTAAGATGATGCAATGGATAATATCATTATAAGAAAGAATAGAATAATATAAAGACCAACGGAATCAACTTCTCTTATCCCCAATGGAGTCTCCATTGTGAGCGGGGATTTTTGCCCCCACTCCCGGTGGAATGGTTCTTGCGACTTCAGCACTGTTTAGGCTCGGGGCCTTAGAGAACACAGACCTAAGTCCAGAGAAAATGGAGTCGACACCCGGACGGGTCGGGAAAAAGAAAGGGGTGGATGACTCGATTCCTAAGGAATCTCCAACCCCTTAATGGGTTCGAAAAGTTGGGCACGTGTGGGGAATGTGAGAAATGGCCCAGCACCCCCACAACGCCCGGTTCATTGGAACCGGCCTCCTTTACAGGTCTTAATATTATAAAATTCTTAAATATAGAAACATTATCCATATTACACACAATAATTAAAAGAAAGCATCATTATATTAAAATCAAAGCAAGGTCCAAGCAAAATAAATAAATGGACTCCCATCCGAAGATGGAAACATGTCCTTACATCACATGCCTAAATAGGACACCCACCGAAAGGCAGAAACATGTCCTTTACATAGGTTCTAAAATAGAAAAGAAAATTAAATTACATGATATTTAACTAATGAGGTATCCAACAAGTGGAAACATACCTCTTACAACATTTGGAAATTTAAATAAATTGATAAAATAAATAACCATTCACCATAAATAAATCATTCATCAGAGCTATTAATCAAAATATAAAATAAACATCCATCCATGATAAATTAAATAAATCAAGCATTGAAATTAAATAAATCAACCATCAAAAAATATAATAAACTATATAATCAAATCTAAAATTAAATAAAGCAATAAATATATAAATTTAGGGTTTTAAAGAATTATCAATTGAATTTAGGGTTTCGAAATTTAGGGTTTTAGAAAGTAAATTTTATAATTAAGGTTTTGAAATTAGGATTTTTAGGGTTTTTGAAACTAGGGTTTTGGAATTAGGGTTTTGGAATTAGGGTTTTTGGAATTAGGGTTTTGGAATTAGGGTTTTTGGAATTAGCTTACTGCCTAAAAAGAAACAATTTTGGATTTGGAAAAATAAATTAATGTTTTGGAAAAATAATCAATATTTTGGAGTTTAATAATGAAATGGTTTAGGCTTTTGGATAAAAATAGTTTAAGGTTTTGAGTTTTAATGAAATAACATACGGTTCTCGAAGTTAAAGTAAACAAGATTGATTTTAACAATTAATTGTTGACTACTGGATTGTTTTATGCTTATGGAATATGCCAGTGGGATTACGAATACTAATTGATCAATGTGATAATTAAAGCAAAAGATTAAAGTTATTAAAACAAAAACCAAAGCAAACGATTAAAATTATTAAAATGAAAAAAATAATTTACTTCATGCTCAAAGATCAAGCTACTGTGTGTTCGAAGTTACTGCATGCATGCATGTTCTTATTAATCAAAGAAACAAAATTACTGTAAACATAAATAATTCATGATTAAAGATCAAACCTCCACTCGTTGGTTGCTCCACAATTAACTTCTGGATGAACAATTAACAAATACAGCACTGCTGTCTTTGATGGATTGATTACCGATGAATGTTTGATACTAATCTTTTCTGTTTGTTGCCATCTCTTTGCTATCTTGTTAATGTTCCTTGCCGTCCCCTCTTAATGTTACCTTGTTAATCTTTTTTCCCCTTCTTTATGAATTCTAAAACATTGTTACTTATATCCGAACTTCACTCAGAATCCTTAACCTAATATAAAACTGTCCCTAAAATAAATTCTAGTTGAAATAGGAAACATATTGAACCCATGTCAACCTAGTTGCCCTAGGTTGACATGAGACCAACCTCATGTCGACCTTGGGCTACCCAAGTCGACATGAGGCATGCTCATGTCGATCTTGGGCTGCCAAGGTTGACATGAGGCATGTTCATGTCGACCTAGCCTCCCAAGGTCGACATGAAGCATGCTCATGTTGACCTAGCTTGCCCAAGTCGACATGAGGCATGCTCATGTCGATCTTGGGCTGCCAAGGTCAACATGAAGCATCCTAATGTCTCTAGGCTGGCCTCAATTAAATTACTCTGACCTTTTTTAACTTATGAACCGAAAAATTTTAATTTGGGCCATTTCCACTTGGTTTTAAGGTTTTACAATCAAATATATGCCTCTTTAATCCGAACCGACTACTTTTAAAAATTATAAACTAGGTTTAAATATTTAAAGTTGGATCAAATTTATTTTGGCATCCTTTAATTAGGACCATATCAAATAGGGGTAAAAATTAAGGGTCTACAACTCCCTCAGAGTATATTTATGCTCAAACTCCCGCAGAAAATCACCACAAGTCAAAGTTGGTGGTTCATCTAATGCATGTGGAACCGTCTTCCACCAATCATAAGCATCTCTCTGCAGAAGGGATCTAGCATAATCAAATTTCTCTTCAGGAGTAGCCTGCAGTTGGATGAATACCCTCCGAACTCTATCCAACCACTGCTCAGCTACTGTAGGATCTGTAGTACCAAAGAAGTCCTCAGCTCCGAACTTCCTCAATTTATCATACTGCCTCACCGGCACTTGTGGCTGCGGTTACGATGGCAGCTGCTGCACTGGAGCCTACCTCAATAACTCTACCATATGCCGTAACCAAACCGGCAGAATCTCATTAGCAGCTGGTCTCTCTGGCACAGGAGCAGGTGCCTCACCAGCTATCTCAACCCTAGCTCCATCTCTACCCTCATCAGGAGCTACACTCTCAGCACTACCTTCTATGGACTGATGTAACTGAGACGCCATCACTATCTATATCTGCAAACATAGCAGAAATTACCTCATCAAAGATCAAAAACTGCCAGCGCCAATGCATGTATCTTATTTAAAAAAAGACATATTTTAAAATCAAAATTTTCTTTGTCCTTACAATTCACCTAGGATGAGAACCTCAAACCTAGGCTCTGATACCAAAACAATTGTAACACCCCTATACCTAATATACATACACCATATATACAAACTATATGTGATATATGTATAGATGATATAAGAATGTCACAGTCTATTTTTAAACAAACCAATCTAGATAAAACCTAAAACATTTAACTTATGTTATAGAAAGTAATAGATTAAACATTTCTTGTTAAAAAACACACACACACATATATATAACCCCATTACTCAAAGGTTGATCCAAAACATTTGTTTAATAAGCAACAGAAAAATGTAGTGGAATATACATATGTATACATCAAAATCAATATTTAAAAACATAAAGTTTATACATACTGGTAGTCCGTCTCTGATCTTGAAGTTCAAAAATCGACACTTCACAAGGGATCACAAGCCTAGACTCGACTCAGTCTAGCCGAACTCTCCGGCTCAACCGGATCTACCTTGCCGCCTGCGCGATAAATCACAATCGTGCTAAGCCAAAGGCTTAGGGGTACAAACTATGATAACAATATGATTCAAATGTAATGCCAATGTCAAACTTTCAAGAATTCGAAGTAATAAACAAGGATATCTGTAGACCCTTAATTTTTTACCCAGTCCAATCCGTTATTTTTTTAGTCCAAAATAATTTTTATGGTATTTTAATTAAACAATATTTATTTTAGTATTTATTTTTTATAAGTTTTTATGAAGTTAAAAATAATAATAAATAATAATAATAAATAAATAAATAAATATTGGTGACAGAAAATAATAAATAATTGCCCGCCAGCGCCCAATTCTCGCTCGATCGAAATTTCCTCGCAGCTAGCGCTCGCAATTTTGCCAGCGAAATTTTTCCAACGCAATTTTTTCCGAAACCAAACTCTATTTGGTTTCAGTTTCTTTTTCTAATTAGCTTTAGTTTCCTTAAGCAATTAGACTTAATCTTATAAATTTTCCTATAAATAACACTAAAAACATAGAAAAAAAAGGAAAAAGAGGGGATTAACAATCGGACTGGGAGAACTACAACTTTGCATTTGGGACTTGGCAGTGAAGCTATCGAACTTACTTTTTAGAGGAGAGAGCTGTGGACTTGGATTGGGGAGTGGAACTTCATATTTGAGAGGAATAAGCAAGCAAGAAATCAAGCTATCAAAGGCAGTAACTTTGCCTTTGTCCTTGTTCATCCAAGAAGCAATTTTTGGTGGAACCAATGAACGAAGGTTTGAATCTCTAATTTCCTTTTTATTTTCTTACAGTAGCTTCAATCATTGAAAACTAATAAATTGTTTCTTTTGATTTCAAAAACCTTAGAACCCTAATTTATTTCTTCTAAACTTAAGAACCCTAACCTATTTCTTCAAAACCTTAAAACCCTAAATTGTTCCTTCTATTTCCAAAAACCCTAAAAAACACTCTTTTATTTCCAAAAACCTTAAATCATTTTTCCTATTTCCAAAAGCTCTTAAAAACCCTAAATTATTTTCTTCTAATTCTTTTCCAAAATTTTCAAATGTTTTGTTAAATATCCAAACTCTAAACTCACTTTACAGTTTCTAAAAAATCATAATCACTTTATAAAACTAAACTATTTTCTTCAACTCCAAAACCAAAACAGTAAACCTTAAACAAGTTAATCTAAACCCTAAGTTTTCTTAAACCCTAATTCGTTCAAAACCATAAACCCTAGTTTTCCTAAACCCTAATCCTTAAAACCTTAAAACCTTATAAACCTAAATATTAAAACTTAACACAGTAAATCCAAAACAATAATCCAGTAACCAAGAGCTATAAACCTAATGTTTTAATATTCTAAAACCCTAAATTTCATAATGTTACCCCTAAACCATAATTTGATTCATGAAACCCTAATCCATTCCAATTTTTCAAAACCTTTACAGTAGGCTAAACAAATAACAAATACAATACTAAAATTCCAAAACCCAAAATATTAATTAAAGAATTTTAAATAGAAACAGTAATCCTAATTTGTATCTTTACTTGATTTATTTAATTATGTAGTCTATTATATGCTTTGGTGGTTTATTTAAGTTCAATGCTTGATTTATTTAATTTATCATGGATGAATGTTTATTATATATTTTGATTAATGTTTAATATCTTTGATGAATGATTTATTTATGACGAATGGTTATTTATTTCTATCGATTTATTTTGATCTCCAAATGTTGTAAGAGGTATGTTTCCACTTTGTGAGTACCTCATTAATTAAGTTCTAAGTAATTTAAATTGCTTTTATATTTTAGACCAATGTAAAGGATATGTTTCTACCTTATGGTGGGTGTCCTATTTAGCTTAAACATGGATGATGTAAGGGCATGTTTCCATCTTCGGATGGGTGTCCATTTATTTGCTTTGCTTGGACATTACTTTGATTTTAATATAATGAAGCTTTATTTTAATTGTTGCATGTAATATGGATAATGTAATATCCTCATGTTTGCCTTAGAAGTCTTGGTTGTGTTGTTGTTGTAAATTGGATTGAATGTATATGTTATGTGATAAGAAAAGAAATTGGAAAGAGTATACTTGTGTATATGTGTTTTGGGAAAGAAAAGAGGGTTTAGAGAGAAGTGTATATATTGTTTATATGCTTGTATAATTAACATATACATAAGTCAAAGGGAGAGTCAATGGAAGAGAGATATTTATTTTGTGAGGGTGGAATTACATAAATGGGCATTTAAGTTAAATGAAAGCTAGAACAAATGGAAAAGGGTGTTTTGGTAATTGTTTAGTTAAAAACTCTTGGTGGAGATTAAAAGGAAAATTTGACTTTGCTTCTTCATAATTTCTTCTTCTTCTCCATGTGTGGCCGGCTTCTCCATAGACAAAGGAAAGCAAGAGGCAAAGAGAATATCTTGAAGAGTTAAGCTCAAATTGAAGAAAGATTAAGTGATCAAGTGTTGATTCAAGAAGTTTATAGCTTTGGTAAGTTTTCTTTTGGATCTTTTGCTTGTTTGAAATGATATGTGGATTTGATAGATGATCTAAGAGTGTGTTGCTTGATTTTGTTATACTCAAGTGTGTTTGATTAGTTTGATCTTGGATTTTAAGGATGAATTGATGAAAGAAGTAAGTTGATTTTTGAAAGATGGAGAAGGAGGTTGGTTTTAGGGTTTTGAGGAGATAGGTGTTAAATGTTGTGTTAATGTATGGTTAAAGTGATTAATGTGATGAATATGTAAGATATGTGTTAATAATGTTGATTAGAACCATTTGAATGAGATTATTGTTGTGTATAATGTGTTAGAATGCATTTAGAAGAGTGTTGGCTTTGGTTAGGGTTTGTTCATGAGTGACACGGCCAAAACCAAAGAAGAGACACGGCCAAGACTTAATGTTTTGGAGAGACACGGCCAAGTCCATGGAAATTTGGCCGTGTGTGTGAGATTTTGGAGAGGACACGGCCGTGTCTCATGCCAGTGTCTGCCACTGCCAATTTGTTTTGGGAGACACGACCACAAGCTTGGCCGTGTCCCTTGGGTGTGTTGGTTACTGTGTTTGGTTTTTGTTCTTCATACATGATTGAGTTTGAACTTTCAATTGATAATGCAAATGATACTACATGAACTAGGGTTTGTACTATGCAATGTGAATTTTGTAAATGATAATGTGTGATATGGATAATGTATTTTGAAATACTATATCAAGGATGCTATATGCATAATATGAATTGAGATGTGAAATGTGATGCAAAGCCATTGTGATTGGCTATGATGATGAAATTGAAAGAAATAAGGCATGTTTGCCTAAATGTTGATGAGAATTGAGAATGGAAATGATAACTAAATAATAAATGAATTGTGTGGCTAATGTGTTATTCCATTTTTAGAGTTTGTTGTTGGTGGCATGCCTAATATGAGTAACAATCTCTTGAAGTTAGGTTGGATTGAATCCTTGAAGCCTAATTGAGATGTTACAACCCTTGAAGCTAGGTTGGGTTGGTTCTTGAAGCCAAGTTGGGTTGAAGCTTAGCATGCTTTGCTCCCCTTGAAGCTTGGTTGAACCTAATCCTTGAAGCCTAGTTGGGTATATGATATTGATAAATGTGATAACAAAACCAAAGCATTAACTCTGAAAATTGAATGGCATATTAGTGTGTCTTGGGCCCATGCTTGTCTTTGTTTAGTGTTGTTCATGAATGGTTTAATGAATAACTAATGAGGCATATGAAAAGATGTTGAAATGTGATAAGTTTACATATGTTGGATTATGAAATGTAAAGGTATGTTGTTAGCTTTGCATATATGATGTTACATGTATAATATGGATTGAGAATTGGCATTGCATTGCATTAAAGCATATCAATAGCATGTTTTATCTTACTAAGCTCGTGGCTTAGCGCGATAGTGTTTAATCGCGCAGGTGATAGAGTTGATAGAGTTGAACCCGAGAGCTCTTCGAGACCGAGTGAGAGTAGACATTGAAGAGTTGATTTTGGGAACTTAAAGATCAGAGAAGATTTGCCAATCATGTATAACTTCTTTATATTTTGTAAATATTGTTTACAATGCGAATATATGTATATTTGTAAATATGGATTTAAAAGCTTTCATATATATAAATATTTTTTATATTCCGCTGCGTATTTAGTAAATGTATATATATATATATATCTATTTATTTTATATTACAAGTTAATGACTTATTTTCTCTAATGTATAATGAGAAAGCTTATGATATCATTTAAAAAGGTGTTCTTGAATGTTAATAAAAATCTGTAGCATTCCTATATTCGATACATGTATACTACATTGTGGTGTATGTAGTGTGTATGTATTGGGTGTGGGGGTGTTACAATTGTTTTGGTATCAGAGCCTAGGTTTGAGATTCTCAACCTAGGTAAAATGTAAGAAAAAGAAATGTTTTTGATTTTAAAAAGTTGGTTTTGAAATAAAATACACTTTTGGGATTGGCAATCTCTGATCTTTAATAAGGTATAATCTGCTGTGTTTGCAGACATAGGTTGTGATGGACTCTCACTTACGGCAATCAATAGAGGGTAGTGCTGAAAGCGTTGCTCCTGATGAGGTTAGAGAGGGAGCTAGAGTTGATAGTGCTGGGGAGGCACCTGCTTCAGTGTTGGGTAGACCAGCTGGTGAGGATGTTCCACCAGTTTGGCTTAGGCATGTGATAGAGGCTTTGAGGCCAGCACCAATGCAACCACCGCCACGCCCACCACAGCCTGTGGTATCAGGGAGGCATTATGATAAACTAAGTATGGAGCAGAGGATTTCTTTGGTACGATTGATCCAGCTGTAGCTGAATAGTGGCTAGATAGAGTACAGAGAGTATTTGTTCAGTTGCAAGCCACTTCAGAGGAAAAGTTTGACTATGCAAGATCATTGCTGCAGAAGGACGCATATGACTGGTGGAAGACAGTGCCTCATTCTATGGATGATCCACCAACACTGTCTTACACTGATTTTCTGAGAGAATTTGAATTGAAGTATACTCCTAGGGAGTACAAAGACAGGAAGAAGATGGAGTTCTTGAGCTTGAAGCAAGATAGCAAGACTGTAACTGAATATGAGGTTGAGTTTATTCGATTGAGCCAGTATGCTGGGGGCATTATAGCTGATGAGATAGATAGATGCAGGAGATTTGAGGAGGGATTGAGGCCCTCTATCATGTGCTTAGTGGCTGGATCTAGATATCATGATTTTTCCCAGCTTGTGGCAGCAGCTCGGAGTGTGGAGCGAGCTCAGGGTATTGCAGCTGCTTCAGAGGAAGAGGTTAGGGTTAGGAGGCCCCAGTTTGAGGCAGGGTCTTCTTCTGCTAAGAGAGGTAAAGGAAGCTTTGTTCTTAGGAGTAGTAGGAGTCAGAGGCCAGCTGGTAGGTCAGTGCAGTTACAGAGGCAGAGATTTAGACCTGCAGCTTCAGTGGCAAGTGCTCCGACCCCAATGATTCAGAGATCCACTCTTCCCATCTGCATTCATTGTGGTAGGCCACATGGTGGTCCTTGCTGGAAGACTGGTGTAGCAGGGGTTTGTTTCAGATGTGGATCACCAGATCACTTTGTTAGAGATTGTCCTGAGAGGCAAGAATAGATGTCAGTTGATACTGCAGCTTCTCGACCTAGTGTGAGGGGAGGTCGAGGAGATAGAGGTAGCAGCCGGGGAGGCAGATCTGGGTTCAGTGCTAGAGGAGGTTCTACATCCAGAGAGAGTAGACCAGAGGAGGTTGGATCTTCCCAGAGGATATATGTTATGCAGAGGCAACCAGATGCTTCGGCAGTCATAGCTGGTACTTTTTCTTTATTTGATACTTCAGTACTTGCTTTGATTGATCCCGGATCCACCCATTCTTATATTAGTGCATCCGTTTTGCCTGTGTCTGATATGCATGCTGAGTCCCTAGGATTTGATGTGTTGGTGACAAATCCTTTAGGGCATAGTGTGATTGTGAGCAAGGTGCACCGAGATAGTGCAGTGAGGGTGCAAGGTGAGGAGTTCCTTGGAGATTTGATTGAGATGCCATTTAAAGAATATGATGTGATTCTAGGCATGGACTGGCTATCTAGACATGGAGAGGTGGTAGACTGTAAAAGGAAAATTGTTTCTTTGAGAACTGCTGATGGTAGAGAGGTGATAGTATCTAATGAGCAGGAACAGCTAGTCTCCTTATTTGTTTCAGCTGTTGCAGCTAGGAGATTGATTAGAAAGGGGTGTAAAGCCTATCTTGCTCATGTGGTAGATACTAGAGTGAAGGGTTCCCCTATTGATAGTATTGCCACAGTTGCAGAATTCCCAGATGTGTTTCCAGAAGAGTTGCCAGGGTTACCTCCTGAGAGAGAGGTGGAGTTCGGTATTGAATTGTTGCCTGGTACCACTCCTATCTCTATTACTCCTTATAGAATGGCACCAGCAGAATTGAGGGAGTTGAAAGTGCAATTGCAGGAGTTGTTGGATAAAGGATTTATTCGCCCCAGTGTTTCTCCTTGGGGAGCTCCTGTGCTATTTGTGAAGAAGAAAGATGGTACTATGAGGTTGTGTATCGATTATAGACAATTGAATAAGGTGACTATTAAAAATAAATATCCTTTGCCTAGAATTGATGACCTCTTTGATCAATTGAAGGGTGCAGCTGTGTTTTCTAAAATTGATCTGAGATCAGGGTACCATCAGCTGAGAGTTAGAGCTGAAGATGTTCCTAAGACCGCCTTTTGGACTAGGTATGGGCATTATGAGTTTCTAGTTATGCCTTTTGGTTTGACGAATGCACCTGCAGCTTTTATGGATTTGATGAATAGGGTGTTTAGGCCTTATTTGGATCAGTTTGTGGTAGTGTTTATTGATGATATTCTGGTGTATTCGCGGAATAAAGAGGAACATGACAAGCATCTGCGGATTGTGTTTCAGATTTTGAGAGAGAAGCAGTTGTTTGCTAAACTGTCGAAGTGTGAGTTTTGGTTGGACCAAGTAGCTTTTCTCGGTCATATAGTTTCAGCAGAGGATGAACTTTCAATTGATAATGCATATGATACTACATGAACTAGGGTTTGTACTATGCAATGTGAATTTTGTAAATGATAATGTGTAATATGGATAATGTATTTTGAAATACTATATCAAGGATGCTATATGCATAATATGAATTGAGATGTGAAATGTGATGCAAAGCCATTGTGATTGGCTATGATGATGAAATTGAAAGAAATAAGGCATGTTTGCCTAAATTTTGATGAGAATTGAGAATGGAAATGATAACTAAATAATAAATGAATTGTGTGGCTAATGTATTATTCCATTTTCAGAGTTTGTTGTTGGTGGCATGCCTAATATGAGTAACAATCTCTTGAAGTTAGGTTGGATTGAATCCTTGAAGCCTAATTGAGATGTTACAACCCTTGAAGCTAGGTTGGGTTGGTTCTTGAAGCCAAGTTGGGTTGAAGCTTAGCATGCTTTGCTCCCCTTGAAGCTTGGTTGAACCTAATCCTTGAAGCCTAGTTGGGTATATGATATTGATAAATGTGATAACAAAACCAAAGCATTAACTCTGAAAATTGAATGGCATATTAGTGTGTCTTGGGCCCATGCTTGTCTTTGTTTAGTGTTGTTCATGAATGGTTTAATGAATAACTAATGAGGCATATGAAAAGATGTTGAAATGTGATAAGTTTACATATATTGGATTATGAAATGTAAAGGTATGTTGTTAGCTTTGCATATATGATGTTACATGTATAATATGGATTGAGAATTGGCATTGCATTGCATTAAAGCATATCAATAGCATGTTTTATCTTACTAAGCCTGTGGCTTAGCGCGATAGTGTTTAATCGCGCAGGTGATAGAGTTGATAGAGTTGAACCCGAGAGCTCTTCGAGACCGAGTGAGAGTAGACGTTGAAGAGTTGATTTTGGGAACTTAAAGATCAGAGAAGATTTGCCAATCATGTATAACTTCTTTATATTTTGTAAATATTGTTTACAATGCGAATATATGTATATTTGTAAATATGGATTTAAAAGCTTTCATATATGTAAATATTTTCTATATTCCGCTGCGTATTTAGTAAATGTATATATATATATATATATCTATTTATTTTATATTACAAGTTAATGACTTATTTTCTCTAATGTATAATGAGAAAGCTTATGATATCATTTAAAAAGGTGTTCTTGAATGTTAATAAAAATCTGTAGCATTCCTATATTCGATACATGTATACTACATTGTGGTGTATGTAGTGTGTATGTATTGGGTGTGGGGGTGTTACAGATAATATCGTTATATTTAAGAATTTTATAATATTAAGACCTGTAAAGGAGGCCGGTTCCAATGAACCGGGCGTTGTGGGGGTACAAGGCCATTTCTTACCTTCCCCACACGTGCCCAACTTTTCGAACCCATTAGGGGGTTAGGGTTTTCTTAGGAATTGATGCATCCATCCCTTTCTATTTCCCAGCCCATCTGGGTGGCGACTTCATTTTCTCTGGACTTAGGTCCGTGTTCTCTAAGGCCCCGAGCCTAAACAGTGCCGAAGTCGCAAGAACCATTCCACCGGGAGTGGGGACGAAAATCCCCGCTCACAATATTGTATTTCATAACATTAAATCTCATGATATTGTTCAATTATTCCATCATTCATAATTCACTTTAAAGCAAAGATAAGCATGGGCCCAAAAGAAACTAATACGCCATTCAAATTTCAGAGTTACTATTTTGGTCCAATAATCACATTTATCAAGCCCGTAGGCAAATCATTATCACAATGAGGATTACCTCATATGTAACATCCCAACTAGGCTTCAAGGACTAGGCCCAACCAAGCTTCAAGGGGAGCTCAGCATCAACCCAACTTGGCTTCAAAGACCAACCCAACCTAGCTTCAAGGGATTGTTACTTTTTAGGCATGCCACAAACAACAAAACTCTAAAAATTGAATAACATACTAGGCATACAATTCTTTCATTATTTCATTATCAAATCTTTTCTTATTTTTTTATGATCATCATAAGCGTAATGCCTCAAATATCCCATTTATCAATATAGCCATCACCAATGGCTTCACATATCATTATTAGGGTATACATAACAAATTACATTATTCATATATTTCAAATCCTCAACATATATTTCAAATAGTTCACATAATGCAAATCATAGCACCATTCTCATACATTAACAATTTAATGGTAACTTAACACATTTTCCAAAAAAATGTGTTAAGCCCCAAAGTTATGTAAATGTATGCAATCATATAAGGTTTGTACTTACCTCTAAGAGCAACAAACACCAATCTAGCAGCCTCCTCTTCCAAGAATCCCTCAACACTTAGATTGGGATAACTCAAATCTCTTCAAAACCTAATCCAAAGGTGATCATACACACTCACTTAGCGATACACATAAGAAAATAAGAATAAGAAGTATCTAGGACAAACTCTACACATGACACGCTTAACAACACTGGCGTGTCCCTGATCATGCCCTAAACCCACAACACAGAAACTTTGACACCCTCAGTGACATGGGCGTGTCACTGGACGTGTCAATCCTCCTCCAACACAGTGGCTATGACACGCTCAGTGACATGGGCGTGTCACTGGACATGTCAATCTTCCAACAACACAGTAACTATGAATGACATGCTCAGTGACATGGTCGTATCACTGGACGTGTCAATACTACTCCAACACAGAAGCTGTGATACGCTCAGTGACATGGGTGTGTCACTACTCGTGTCACCCATACTGAAAATAGAACCAACGACACCAAAACGCCATATCTAACAAACATCTTCTTTTACCCTTTTCCACTCCAAACAAACTTAACCAAAACCATCAATATACCATAATAAACTTGCATAACATTAAAACAACTCAATTACATGCATCAAAACACAATCACAACCATATTTTACAACTCAACAAATACACAATCTACAACTCTTATTTTCTTCACTAAACTTAACATTTTCTTCAATCCAACCCCAAAATCAAAGTCAATTAAACCAAACAACCTCAAACACACCAAAATCAACCATACACGCAACTACACCAACCATCCACCAAGCTCATATACACACACTCAAAAGAAATCAAAGAAAGAAGTTGGAAACTTACCAGAAGTGAAGAAAATCCTTAAAACTCAAACTTGATCTCTTAAAATCCTTCAATTGCTTGAGTTAGGAATCAACAAAACCTCTCTCTCCCTTTGGCAATGGTGGTGGCCGGCTCTTGGAGAAGAAAGAAGAAGATGAAGATGAGCTTTCCTCAAGTCAAAGCAAATTTTCTCTCTTAACCACAAGATTACCCTCTTTAATCGCAACCAAACAATTAAATATTATAATAATATAAATATCATCTTCCACTAATAATTAAATATCTCATTTGACCATAATTAAAACATTGACTTGTATATGTTGTATATATCTTCATATATACAACATATACACACTTCCCTTTCTCTTTTCTTTCCACTTAATCAAATATACACTTTAAATCATTTAATTCAATTTAAACAATTAACATTTCCAAAATTTTAGGGTATTTTTTGGGATTTTACAATGGAAGCGAGTGACAATGGATTTTGTGACTGCATTGCCTTTGACCTAGAAGAAGCATGATGCAATTTGGGTAATAGTTGATCAGATGACAAAGGCAGCTCATTTTCTTTCAGTTCGGATGGATTTTTCTCTTGAGAGATTGGCTGAGCTATATATCATTGAGATAGTGAGGTTACATGGAGTCCCTTGAAGCGGGCTGGGTGAAAAGGCCGGGTCATAAACCCAGGGCAGATAGGAAAAAGGTGCCTTTTTAACTGTAACATCCCAATGGCCCTGGGCTTATGACCCTGTATTTTCACCCAGTCCGCGTGCCTTTTTAACTATAATATCCCAACGGCCCTGGGCTTACAATCCTATCTTTTCACCCAGCCCGCTTTAAGGGACTGCTACAGTACTGCTTTCCCTCACGGTTCCACAACAGGATTTGTTTATTTGGCCCAAGTCAAGGGTCACCTCCCTTGTTTCTATCCCAAGGCCTCCTTAAGAAAGTCTTTATCACTCAATGAGTACCATTTCTACTCTCTTAAGGAGGCCTTGGGATAGAAACGAGGGAGGCCACCCTTGACTTGGGCCAAATAAACAAATCCTGTTGTGGAACCATGAGGGAAAGCAGTATTGTAGCAGTCCCTTGAAGCGGGCTAGGTGAAAAGACAGGGTCGTAAGCCCAAGGCCATTGAGATGTTACATTTCTGGTTTATACTAGAATTCTGATTTATTGCCACCAAACTAGAGTCATCCATATATCATGTAAATAACTATTTTGTGAACTTTTTAGTTATATGTACATTATACTATAGTGTAAAACCGTATAAAAGAATTGTTGGGTTTATGGAATGTAAATATTTGAATACTTTATATATATAGATATTCATGTGATTTTATGATGTTGGATGCTTTGGATGGATGTTGGAGCATTGGGTTTGTTATTATATTTAGGAGTGTAAGATTTTATGTAGGTTGAGTTGTGATTTTTCGCAAACGTCCTATTTAGAGATAAAATTTTGGAGAATTTTTTCTGAAGATTTTTGTTTAAAAGTTGTATTTTTTTTATGATTAATTACTAATGTGTATATTTACTTATCCATTAAAGTATTTTTTAAGGAATCAAATATTTTTCTTAAATTTAGGAAAAATTTTCAAATGATAAGAATGCTAATATTCTTATATTCTATATATGTATTTTATATATACGTGTTATATGTATTATATGTGTATAGAATTTAAGGGTGTTACATACAATATACCATTAGAGCACCCATATAACCCAACTGCCTAATATCTTCTTTCAATTTAGGAATAGAGATATAATTTATATCATAGTCATTATATTTAGTTTCATCACCAATGTAACTTGTTTTAGTAGGCCTATCAATTGTAAATTGACCTCCGAAATTCCATCTCACAGTAACATTAGAATCAGCCATTTAGAACACAAATTTTTATCCTCTAATGAGTAGATAATTACACTCACCTACAAACCGTATACACAGCATTCCCAAGCTTATAAAATCCTTTGTAATTTGTGATGCATCTCCTGTAATATTCTAAAATTTTAAATAGGAAACTTTTTAATTAGTATTAATAATTAATAGTGTATAGTGGTAAAAGTAATGGAAATAAGTAGATAACAGTGAATAGTATATCTTAAAATTTACTGAAGAAATTATTTTTACGGTTTTACTAGACCAAAAATCGAATTAGAATCAAAGGTTAAGAGTGAGGGTGCACTGTAGTTAAAATGAGATTGCCTCACCTGATAAAACTATATCTATATCTATATAAAGACATGTGTGTGTGTTTGTAGAAGACTCTTCAAGATACTTTTAGGCCGGAATCACAAATGAAAGACAAGGAAAAGACTATTTTGGATAAATTCTTCAAGTGACATGCCCAACGATGGCATGGGCGTGTCAATGATTGTGTCATTTGCCTATTCTTATAGAAGCTTTGACACACCCAACGACATGGGCATGTCATTGTCTATGTCATTATTCTCGCATTACAGAAGCTTTGACATGCCCAACGATATGGGTGTGTCACTGGCCGTGTCATTAATCTTGTATTACAGTATCTACGACACGCCCAGAGACATGACCGTGTCATCAACGTTGAAACACAGCATTGTTGACATGCCTAGTGACATGCCCATGTCACTGGCCATGTCAACCAAAACTTATGTATTTCGCACACTCAACCACTTAAACATAATATACTCAAGAACTATGATAAAAATGAACATAAAACTAGTTTCTTTGACATAGAAAGAGTTTATATCAAATGTTTTACTCAAACATCAATTACTCAATCTTTAACCATCACTCGTGGCTAAAAACAACATCAAACCACTCAATTTTTATAATTATTGAATTAAGAATCATACTCATCACTATAAGTTCCTTTAACTCATTTTTCACTCATCAATCCATTTAACCAATACTTTTCAGTAATAATTCCTTATAGATGACTCAATCAACTAATTCAAATATTAAAATTCATAGAAATTCAAATATTTGCAAATTAAAATATATAAGAACATACCTCTTTCAAAATATCTCTTCTTCTCTCTTTTTTCCTCTTTTTCTTTGATCACTTGTTGATAATCTGACCTACTCTAACTAATTCTTCTAAAAAAATTGTTGGAAAAGATAGATTTCCCTTGATTCTTTTCTGAAAGGAACAAGAAAATAGAGAAGATGGTGATGGTGGTGGTAGATGGCATGGAAAATGGGAGAAGAGAGAAGAGTCTTCTACAAACACAGACACATGTCTTTATATAGATATAGATATAGTTTTATCAGGTGAGGCAATCTCATTTTAACTACAGTGCACCCTCACTCTTAACCTTTGATTCTAATTCAATTTTTGGTCCCGTAAAAACGTAAAAATAATTTCTTCAGTAAATTTTAAGATATACTATTCACTGTTATCTACTTATAGCACTTATTTCCATTACTTTTACCACTATACACTATTAATTATTAATACTAGTTAAAAAGTTCCCTATTTAAAATTTTAGAATATTACATGAGCTGCATCACAGATTACAAAGGATTGTATAAGCTTGGGAACGCTGTGCATACGGTTTGTAGGTAAGTGTAATTATCTACTCATTAGAGGATAAAAATTTGTGTTCTAAATGGCTGATTCTAATGTTACTGCGAGATGGAATTTCGGTGGTCAATTTACAATTGATAGGTCTACTAGAAGAAGTTACATTGGTGATGAAACTAAATATAATGACTATGATATAAATTATATCTCTATTCCTAAATTGAAAGAAGATATTAGGCAGTTGGGTTATATGGGTGCTCTAATGGTGTATTGTATGTAACACCCTTAAATCCTATACAAATATAATACATATAACATGTATATATAAATTACATATATAGAATATAAGAATATTAACATTCTTATCATTTGAAAATTTTTCCTAAATTTAAGAAAAATATTTTATTCCTTAAAAAATACTTTAATGGATAAGTAAATATATACATTAGTAATAAATCATTAAAAAATACAACTTTTAAACAAAAATCTTCAGAAAAAATTCTCCAGAATTTTATCTCTAAATAGGACGTTTGGAAAAAATCACAACTCAACCTACATAAAATCTTACACTTCTAATTATAATAACAAACCCAATGCTCCAACATCTATTCAAAGCATCCAACATCATAAAATCACATGAATATCCATATATATAAAGTATTCAAATATTTACATTCCATAAACCCAACATTTCTTTTATACGGTTTTACACTATAGTATAATATACATATAACTAAAAAGTTCACAAAATAGTTATTTACATGACATATAGATGACTCTAGTCTGGTGGCAATAAATCATAATTCTAGTATAAACCAGAAATGTAACATCCCAATGACCCTGGGCTTACGACCCTGTCTTTTCACCCAGCCCGCTTCAAGGGACTGCTACAGTACTGCTTTCCCTCACGGTTCGACAGCAGGATTTGTTTATTTGGCCCAAGTCAAGGGTGGCCTCCCTTGTTTCTATCCGAAGGCCTCCTTAAGAGAGTAGAAATGGTACTCATTGAGTGATAAAGACTTTCTTACAGAGGCCTTGGGATAGAAACGAGGAAGGCGACCCTTGACTTGGGCCAAATAAACAAATCCTGCTATGGAACCATGAGGGAAAGCAGTACTGTAGCAGTCCCTTAAAGCGGGCTGGGTGAAAAGATAGGATCGTAAGCCCAGGGCCGTTGGGATATTATAGTTAAAAAGGTGTGCGGACTGGGTGAAAATACAGGGTCATAAGCCAGGGCCGTTGGGATGTTACAGTTAAAAAGGCACTTTTTTCCTATCTGCTCTGGGTTTATGACCCTGCCTTTTCACCCAGCCCACTTCAAGGGACTCCATGTAACCTCACTATCTCACTGATATATAGCTCAACCAATCTCTCAAGAGAAAAATATATCCGAACTGAAAGAAAATGAGCTGCCTTTGTCATCTGATCAACTATTACCCAAATTGCATCATTCTTCTTCTGGGTCAAAGGCAATGCAGTCACAAAATCCATCGTCACTCGCTTCTATTGTAATATCCCAAATAAAAATCTACAATTTTGCATTTCTTACACTACTATAAGGCCTCAAATTGTAAAAGATTTTTGAAATCAGCCATAACAAGTAGTGTAATTGTAACACCCTTATACCCTATATACGTACAAAACATATTTCTAGCATATGAAAAATATGCATATACGGTACAAAAATGTCACAGACGAATTTACAAATTTTCTTTTTACATTCCAATTTAAATTTTCAAATTCTAAATATATAAAAATTAAATAGAATATAAATATTATTTACTTGTTACAAGAACCCAAAATAAATAATATATATAAAAATCTCTGGGAAAAATTCGCCAGAGTTTTGTCTGTATTTTGGATATCCCAAAATTTAGCAATTACTCAACCTGCAAAAAGAAAACACTCCCAATAATTTCCAATCACCCTCTCAACAATACTTCTCAATTTCACCAATTTTCTCAAACATTTATACATATAGATATATATAATTTAAAACACTTACTCTCCCAATTCAAATACATTGACCCAAACATTCTTTATAATATACAATACGTAAAATTCAAAACAAAATATATTATGCATAAAACTCAAAATGTACAATAACATAAAAATATATACATGTTGCTGGCAGTGTTTTTGATCTCGATAGCAGCTCTACAAGCTCAACTACAAGTCTAGACCCGACCTGGTCTAGAAGAACTCTCTGGCTCAACTGGGTCTACCCTGTCACCTGCGCGATGGAAACAATCGCGCTAAGCCGAAGCCTAGTGGTACAAACTTTGATAATAACAATATAACTCCATGCAATACCAAATGCATAATGCATATAGATGTCACATCAATCCACTTTCTTATATTTTTCAAATATTTCATAAGCACAACTCATAATATTATATTACTCAATTGTATGAAATTCATAATTCACATTAAAACAAAGACAAGCATGGGCCCAAAAAGGATCTAATATGCTATTCAAATTTCAGAGTTACTGCTTTGGTCCATAATGACACCATGTGTCTAGCCCCGTAGGCAATATATATATCCATGGATAATGTAACAACCCCAGTCTCTTGGACCTCAACCCGGCTTGACCCTTAGGCCCCAGTATCTTGGTCCTCAACCTAGCTAGACTGCTATAGTTTTAGAGGCTTACGACCCAGTCTTTTCACTCCAAAAACATCATATTTATCAGCTGGCCTGGCTTACGACCCAGTCTTTTCACCATTCCAGCGTATAGCCCGTAGGCAATCATAGGCATGCCGCCAAACCCAGAACTCTGAAAATTGAATAACATACTAAGCACACAATTTATTCATATTTCTCATTATTAATCTCTTTCTCATTTTTACATATTCATTCTAGGCACATTGCCTTATTTTCACTTTTTTTTCTCACTTTTCTCATTTTTCACATCTTTCTCATTTTTCTCACTTTTCTCTTTTTTATCAATATCAATTCATTTTATTATTACACATATCTCATTTTTGCATTCACAACACATTACCCAATTACTTTGGGTATTTTCACATAATATGCATATTTCACATGTTACACAAATTAGCCATTATCAATGGCTTTTCACAATGCATTTAATACATATATGACATTACAAATGTCATAGCATATTATTCATACACAATCAATGAACCAAGTAGCTTAACACATTTTTCAACCAAAATGTGTTAAGTCCAAATGTTATGCAAATATAAATATTATATTCAAAGTTTGTACATACCTCCACTAGCAACCCAAAGCAAGCTAAAAACAACCTTCAATCCAATCTTTCCAACTTTCCCTTCACCACTTGGATGAAGCAAATCAATCTCCCTCAATGCCTAAACCAAATGTGATAGCAAATAATCATTTAGTATCACATTTAATGGCATTTTCAACATTAAATCATAATTACACATCACTCCTACAAATTTCTAAAAATTTAGCCTTTCCTTACTTCAACATTAGAATTCCATTCTAATACAATTAAATTAGTATTTTATGTTTATTTATATTATTAAAAACATATTTTAATACATTTAAATCATTTACATTATAAAAATACACTCTTATACACAAAATCTCAAAAATGGCATAACCTTCCCCCATTGAAGGTTTTCCATTCCAACACAATCCATTACTCATTCAAAACTTATATTCATCACTTTTAAGACTAAACAACATTCTTAAACAAATAAAATCACACAATTCAACCACTTTGGAAAATCACTTTTCCAAAACCCTAAATCTCCACTTCCATTCTCAAACTCCAACCCAACACCACCAAATCCATTATTTGACTTTAAAATACTTGTTTATGAATCAAAACAACTCATTTGTAATCAATTTACACAATTAAAATTCATGTTTTCAAAATCCCAAAAATCCATAACCCTAAATTCTCTCTCTTCACCATTCTTTAACCAAATTCTATCATCTCTTCAATCTAACCTTAGAATCATTGTTAACTACCCAAAATAACATCATACACACCAATTCCAACAATTATAACATACTACATAAAAATCCAAACTCTCACATAATCTAAATTTCTAAGGAATTCAAAGAAAAGAGATGGAAACTTACTAATTTTGGTGGAAATCATCAAAAATCCACTTGAAACTTGTTAATTCCTTCAATTTATGGAGTATAAAAGAAGCAAAATCCTTGGTCTTCAATCATCCTTGGAAGCCACGTTCTTGAGAAGAAGAAGAAGAAGATGAAGAAGACTTTTAAATATTCTTTCCTTTTCATCTTTTTTTTAACCACATATATATATATATATATATTAAAATAATTTAATATTTAATTATTTAATTATTTTTTTAATAAATTAAAAGTCCTAATTTTCCTCTTCCATTCAAAATTAATTTGTTTTTGAATTATTTTATTAATTTTGAATTTATAAGATTTAATTACCAAAATACCCTTTTCTTTTAAAAAGTGTTGACTTTTATATATGTTATGTATATTTTGCATATATATCATATATATATTCCACCTTTTCATTTAAAATCCCTTCATTTTCATTTAAAACTATTAATTTAATTTATCCTTTTAAATTATAATTTATTTTATCAAATTTTCAAAAAAATAGAAATTTTTGAAAAAAATTTTGGATGTTACGATTCTCTCCCCCTAAAATAAATTTCGTTCCCGAAATTACCTATCCTCAAGTCTGGAACAAATGGGAAAACTGACTCTGCATTGCCTGCTCAGTTTCCCATGTTGCCTCCTCAGTGGCATGATTCCTCCAAAGGACTTTCACAAGTGGCACCCTCTTATTCCTCAATTCTTTAACCTCTCATGCCAAAATCACCACTGGTTCTTCCTCGTAAGTTAGATCTGGACTCACCTCAATGGACTCCACTGACAAGATATGAGATGGGTCAGACCTATATCTCCAAAGCATCGAGACATAGAAAACATTATGTATTCGATCTAACTCAGGCGGCAAAGCTAGTCTATAAGCCACTGGACCAACTCTCTCCAACACCTCATATGGTCCTATGAAACGAGGACTCAACTTCCCTTTGCGGCCAAATCTCAAAATTTTCTTCCATGGAGACACCTTCATAAACACTTTATCTCCACACTAAACTCTATGTCTCTTCTCTTTAAATCTGAATAAGATTTCTGTCAGTCTGAAGCTGCTTTCAAACGACCCCGAATCACCTTCACTTTCTCCTCTGTTTCCTTAATCAAATCGGGACCAACCAGTTTACCTTCTCCAACTTCATCCCAACACAAAGGTGTCCTGCACCTCCTGCCATATAAAGCTTCATAAGGAGTCATCCCAATACTCGACTGATGACTATTGTTATAAGCAAATTCAATTAATGGCAAAAATCTGTCCCAATTCCCAACAAAATCAATAATATAGCTCCTCAACATATCCTCCATAATCTGTATTACTCTCTCTGATTGTCCATCTGTCTGAGGATGGAAAGCAGTACTAAAATGCAATCGAGAACCCAGAGCATTATGCAAACTCTTCCAAAACCTCGAAGTAAACCAGGGATCTCGATTCGACACCAAAGAAACTGGGACTCCATGCAACCTGACTATCTCATTGATATACAGCTCAGCGAACCTCTCAAAAGAATAATCCATCTGAACTGGAAGAAAATGAGTTGTCTTTGTCATCCAATCAACTATCACCCAGATTGCATCATGCTTTTTCTGAGTCAAAGGTAGTCCAGTCACAAAATTCATTGTCACTCGCTTCCATTTCCACTCTGGCACTGATAAAGGTTGGAGCAATCCTGAAGGAACTTGGTGCTCAGCCTTCACTTTCTAGCAAGTGAGACATCTGGATACAAACTCTGCTATGTCCCTCTTCATACCTGACCACCAATAATGTCGCTTCAAGTCCTGATACATCTTGGTACTCCTAGGGTGCATAGCAAAAAGTGACTGATGTGCTTCCTCTAATATCATTCTTTTCAATTCTGCATCATCAGGAATACATAATCTATCTCTGTACCATAGACTGCCATCATCCCTCACATAAAAGTCTCGACTTTCCCCTTTCTGACAAACCAGCACAATTTTCTGAATTCTCTCATATGCTAATTGAGCCTCCCTAATATGATCCAACAAGACTAGCCTCAACTGTAACTGAGCCATCAAAGCACCATCATCAGAAGACTCAAATCTAGCATGCAATGCTCTCAACTCAACAAGCAACGAGAGCGAATATGCAGTCAAACCTACCAAAGATTTCCGACTCAAGGCATCAGCAACAACATTTGCCTTACCAGGATGATAATCAATCAAACAGTCGTAGTCTTTAATCAACTCTAACCATCGCCTCTGCTGAAGATTCAGCTCTCTCTGAACACCCAGATATTTCAAACTCTTGTGATCTGTATAAATGAAACACTTTTCCCCGTACAAATAATGCCACCAAATCTTCAAGGCAAAAACTATTGCTGCTAATTCCAAATCATGCGTTGGATAATTCAGCTCATGCGGTTTCAACTGTTGAGAGGCATAAGCAATGACTCTACCCTCCTGCATCAAAACACAACCTAAACCATTGTGTGAAGCATCACTATATATCACATATGGTTTACCTTCCACAGGCAGGGTAAGGACAGGAGCTTGAGTCAACATCTCCCTCAACTGCTCAAAACTCACCTGACACTGATCTGTCCACACAAATTTAACTCCTTTCCGAAGTAATCTGGTGAGTGATGTAGCTATTATAGAAAAACCCTTCACAAACCGATGATAATAGCTTACCAATCCCAGAAAACTTCTAACCTCTGTCACAGTCTTCGGTGGACTTTCAATTCAAGATAGCCTCAATTTTACTCGGATCAACTCTAATACCCTCTGCTGAAACCACATGACCAAGAAAAGCTACCTGATCAAGCCATAACTCACACTTAGACAGTTTAGCATATAACTGCTTTTCTCTCAGAGTCTACAATACGATCCGCAAATGCCTATCATGATCCTCCTCATTACGTGAATACACCAAGATTTCATCAATGAAGACTACCACAAACTGATCCACATATGGTCTGAATACTCTATTCATCAAATCCATAAAAGCTATTGGTGCATTTGTCAATCCAAAGGGCATCACCAGAGACTCATAATGCCCATACCTCGTACAAAAAGCTATCTTAGGTACATCCACATCTCTGACTCTCAACTGATGGTACCCTGATCTCAGATCAATCTTAGAAAATACTACTGCTCCCTTCAACTGATCAAAGAGATCATCTATCTGAGGCAAAGGATACTTGTTCTTGATGGTCACCTTATTCAACTGCCTATAATCAATACACAATCTCATGGTGCCATCCTTCTTCTTCACAAACAACATAGGCGCTCCCCACGGGGACACACTAGGGCGGATAAACCCTTTATCCAATAACTCCTGCAACTGCACCTTCAACTCTCTCAACTCAGCAGGTGCCATCCGATAAGGGGTAATAGAGATAGGAGTGGTACCAGGCAACAAATCGATACCAAATAGGGATCCCACTGTGGGTATACTTTCAAGCAGGGATCCCACTACTCTAGTATCTACAACATGAGCAAGATAAGCCTCACATCCCTTCCAAATCATTCTCCGAGCTGAAACAAACATAGATGAAAGATACCTCTGCTCACTAGATACTATAACATCCCAACCATCCCGTGTTCTCAAAGTAACACATTTCTTCTGACAGTCTACCACAGCCCCATGCTTGGATAACCAATCCATGCCCAAAATCAGATCATATTCCCTGAAAGGCATCTCAATCAGGTCACCGAGAAACTCCTCATCTTGAACAACAACTGGACTATCTCAGTGCACCCTGCTCACCACAACACTATGCCCTAAAGGATTTGTCACCAAGACATCAAATCCTAGGGATTCAGAATGCAATTCAGACACAGGCAAGATGGATGCACTTATGTATGAATGCGTAGATCCAGGATCTAATAGAGCAAGGACTGAAATACCAAATAAAGAAAATGTACCCGCAATGATGGCTGAAGCATCCGACTGCCTCTGCATCACATAAACCCGCTGAGATGGCCCAGCCTCATCTGGCCTACTGCCTCTGGATGTAGAGCCTCCTCTCTGACTAAACCCAGGGTGACCACCTCTACTAAAACCTCTGCCACCACGACCCCCTCTGACACTGGGTCGAGAAGATGCAGTATCTGCCTGCCTAACCTCTGCTGGCTCGGGACAATCTTTGATAAAATGGTCTGATGACCCACATCTAAAACACACTCCCGAAGCACCTCTCCACCAGCAGACACCTCTGTGTACAATACCACAATGAACGCAAGTAGGTGGAGTAGGTCTCTGAGCCACTGGGGTCGAAGCACTAGCCACTGAAATTGTAGGTCTCTGTCTCTGTCTCTGCTGCTGTACTGACCTGCCAAACTGTCCCTGACTCCTACTAAACCTCTGAAAATGTCCCCCTCAGCCTCTGTTCACTGATGAAGACCCTGCCTCACTCTGGGGGTCTCCTAACTCTGGTCTCCTCAACCTTGGCAGCTGCTACAAGATTCTGCGCCCTCTCAACACTCCTGGCAGCTGCAACTAACTGGGAGAAATCCTAATACCGAGAGCCTGCGATCATGCACATGATAGAGGGTCTCAGTCCCTCCTCAAATCTCCTACACCTATCAAACTCGTCAGAAATGATCCCACCATCATAGTGACTCAACCGGATAAACTCGATCTCATACTCGGTCACTGTCCTAGTATCCTGTCTCAGACTCAGGAACTCCATCTTCTTTGCATCTTTATACTCTCTTGGAGTATACTTCTGCTGAAATTCCCGCAGAAAATCATCATAGGTCAGAACTGGTGGATCATCAAGAGCATGTGGAACCGTCTTCCACCAATCATATGCATCTCTCTGCAGAAGAGATCTGGCATAATCAAACTTCTCTTCTGGACTGGCTTGTAACTGAATAAATATCCTCTGAACCCGGTCTAGCCACTGCTCTGCTACAGCAGGGTCTGTAGTACCAACAAAGTCCTCAGCCCCATACTTTCTCAGTTTGTCATACTGCCTCACCGGTAACTGCGAATGCGGCTAAGGCTGTGGCGGCTGCAGAACTGGAGCCTGCCTCAACAACTCTACCATATGTTATACCCAGCCAGGCGGAACCTCATCAGCTGCTGGTCTCACAGGCACAGAAATAGGCGCCTCACCAGTAGATACAACTCTAGCTCCATCTCTACCCTCATCTGGAGCCACAATCTCTACACTACCCTCAGCAGCCTGATGCGGCCGAGACGCCATAACTACCTATATCTGAAAACAAAGCAGAAAATACTATATCAGATATCAGAAACTGCTAGTGCCAATGCATGTATTAAAATTAAAAACTATTTTTCAAATCCCCCATTTTCTCTCTCTATCATCCCACCTAGGTCAAGAACCTCAAACCTAAGCTCTGATACCAAAACAAATGTAACACCCTTATACTCTATATATATACAAAACATATTTCTAGCATATGTAAAATACACATATACGGTACAAAAATGTCACAGACAGATTTACAAATTTTTTTTTTACATTCCAATTTAAAATTTTAAATTCTAAATATATAAAAATTAAATAGAATATAAATATTATTTACTTGTTACAAGAACCCAAAATAAATAATATATATATAAATCTTTTGAAAAAATTCGCCAGAGTTTTGTCTGTATTTTGGATATCCCAAAATTTAGCAATTACTCAACCTGTAAAAAGAAAACACTCCCAATAATTTCCAATCACCCTCTCAACCATACTTATCAATTTCACCAATTTTCTCAAACATTTATACATATAGATATATATAATTTAAAACACTTACTCTCCCATTTCAAATAAACATTCTTTATAATATACAATACGTAAAATTCAAAACAAAATATATTATGCATAAAACTCAAAATGTACAATAACATAAAAATATATAAATGTTGCTGGCAGTGTTTATGATCTCAATAGCAGCTCTACAAGCTCAACTACAAGTCTAGACCCGACTTGGTCTAGAAGAACTCTCTGGCTCAACTGGGTCTACCCTATCACCTGCGCGATGGAAATAATCGCGCTAACCCAAAGCCTAGTAGTACAAACTTTGATAATAACAATATAACTCCATGCAATACCAAATGCATAATGCATATATATGTCACATCAATCCACTTTCTTATATTTTTCAAATATTTCATAAGCACAACTCATAATATTATATTACTCAATTGTATGAAATTCATAATTCACATTAAAACAAAGACAAGCATGGGCCCAAAAAGGATCTAATATGCTATTCAAATTTCAGAGTTACTGCTTTGGTCCATAATGATACCATGTTTCTAGCCCCGAAGGCAATATATATATCCATGGATAATGTAACAGCCCCAGTCTCTTGGACCTCAACCCGGCTAGACCCTTAGGCCCCAACATCTTGGTCTTCAACTCGGCTAGACTGCTACAGTTTTTGAGGCTTACAACTCAGTCTTTTCACCCCAAAAATATCATATTTATCAGCTGGCCTGGCTTACGACCTAGTCTTTTCACCATTCCAGCGTATAGCCCGTAGGCAATCAGAGGCATGCCGCCAAACCCAGAACTCTGAAAATTGAATAACATACTAGGCACACAATTTATTCATATTTCTCATTATTAATCTCTTTCTCATTTTTACATATTCAATCTAGGCACATTGCCTTATTTTCACTTTTTTTTCTCACTTTTCTCATTTTTCACATCTTTCTCATTTTTCTCATTTTTCTCATTTTTATTAATATCAATTCATTTCATTATTACACATATCTCGTTTTTGCATTTACAACACATTACCCAATTACTTTGGGTATTTTCACATAATATGCATATTTCACATGTTATACAAATTAGCCATTATCAATGGCTTTTCACAATGCATTTAATACATATATGACATTACAAATGTCATAGCACATTATTCATACACAATCAATAACCAAGTAGCTTAACACATTTTTCAACCAAAATGTGTTAAGTCCAAATGTTATGCAAATATAAATATTATATTCAAAGTTTGTACATACATCCACTAGCAACCCAAAGCAAGCTAAAAACATCCTTCAATCCAATCTTTCCAACTTGTCCTTCACCACTTGGATGAAGCAAATCAATCTCCCTCAATGCTTAAACCAAATGTGATAGCAAATAATCATTTAGTATCACATTTAATGGTATTTTCAATATTAAATCATAATTACACATCACTCCTACAAATTTTCAAAAATTTAGCCTTTCCTTACTTCAACATTAGAATTCCATTCTAATACAATTAAATTAGTATTTTATGTTTATTTATATTATTAAAAACATATTTTAATACATTTAAATCATTTACATTATAAAAATACACTCTTATACACAAAATCTCAAAAATGGCATAACCTTCCCCCATTGAAGGTTTTCCATTCCAACACAATCCATTACTCATTCAAAACTTATATTCATCACTTTTAACACTAAACAACATGCTTAAACAAATAAAATCACACAATTCAACCACTTTGGAAAATCACTTTTCCAAAACCCTAAATCTCCACTTCCATTCTCAAACTCCAACCCAACACCACCAAATCCAATATTTGACTTTAAAATACTTGTTTATGAATCAAAACAACTCATTTGTAATCAATTTGCACAATTAAAATTCTTGTTTTCAAAACCCCAAAAATCCATAACCCTAAATTCTCTCTCTTCACCATTCTTTAACCAAATTACATCATCTCTTCAATCTAACCTTAGAATCATTGTTAACTACCCAAAATAACATCATACACACCAATTATAATAATTATAACATACTACATAAAAATCCAAACTCTCACATAATCTAAATTTTCAAGGAATTCAAAGAAAAGAGATGGAAACTTACTAATTTTGGTGGAAATCACCAAAAATCCACTTGAAACTTGTTAATTCCTTCAATTTATGGAGTATAAAAGAAGCAAAATCCTTGGTCTTCAATCATCCATAGAAGCCACGTTCTTGAGAAGAAGAAGAAGAAGAAGACTTCTAAATATTCTTTCCTTTTCATCTTTTTTTTAACCACACATATATATATATTAAAATAATTTAATATTTAATTATTTAATTATTTTTTTAATAAATTAAAAGTCCTAATTTCTCTTTTCCATTCAAAATTAATTTTTTTTTGAATTATTTTATTAATTTTGAATTTATAAGATTTAATTACCAAAATACCTTTTTCTTTTAAAAAGTGTTGACTTTTATATATGTTATGTATATTTTGCATATATATCATATATATATTCCACTTTTTCATTTAAAATCCCTTCATTTTCATTTAAAACTATTAATTTAATTTATCCTTTTAAATTATAATTTATTTTATCAAATTTTCAAAAATTAGAAATTTTTAAAAAAAATTTTTGATGTTATAGTAATAAATTTTAAATATATGATAAATATGTGTAATATCAAGTGTTGATCAAAGAATTATTCCATTGAAGTGATATATATAATTCAATGTTAATCAAAACTAATGAATTGCCCAAATCATACTAATTTTAAATCTAGCTTTGGAATGAATGGCTAGTCAGAGGGAGGATAACTATAGTGATAGTGGGCATCTCGTGCCATTAATTAATACATTATGTCATCAATGACAGTTGATATAATTGCCATTATACATTCTTGAGATTTAACATTAAAATTGCTACAATGACCCGTTATCTAAACCTACGATCTGAGTTCAGTGTGTATGGACATACTTAATGAAGTTATCTTTATTGAAAATATATGTGAATATGATGTTATGAATAATGGAAGAAATGCAAAATAATAATATAAGTCAATTAGTTAAAATCAACTTACTGTGTTACAATGTAAAAGTGATTGATAATGTATATATTAATATTTCAAGTGAAAATTCTAATGCAAGGAATAGAAATATTATATTCAAAATATTGAATTGATCAATAACTTTCTAATTGTTATAATGATTAAAAGTGTATATAATTATATAAGATATAAAATGCTCCAAAGTATAGTACTAAATCTAAGTGCCAAAATTATAAATTGAATAAAATTATCCTATATGTGAAACTGAGAAACAAATAAGTGCAATATAAGCAATGTTAATAAATGAGAAAGTAAGTTTTAAATAAAATGATTCAAAAAGAGAAAAGTTGCAATACCGAAAGTGTAGTATAGCATGATGACTTTTATAAAGTTAAAGTTATTATTTTGTGTAATCAAAATATAATGTTGGTTTGTTATTGAAAATATTTAATATATTGAAATATTTATTAAAATTGAGTATTATTACTATATTTTTGTAAGTATTTTTCTTTAATATTAAGTGACAAAATATATTTATACAAGCACCACTAAGTTTTACTTAGCGTGTTAGAATTATTTTCTGAAACGCATGTATCATGTCATCGAAGCAAGTTAAGAAGTGAAATTAAAGATCTCAAAAACTATCTACAATACATATAGAGATCTTTTGTATATCATAGTTATAAGTTATGAAGTATATATATATATATATGCAATTTATCTTAGCTATTTGAGAGATTGTACAAATTTATAAACGTAAAAGAAATATATGTATTTAGAGAATGAAATTTTAGATTTTAGTGAATGATTATCAAATCAGGTAATGTAATATATATTTATTTTGGATTGAAAACTTATGATGGTTATCTGATTTATAATTAATATTTGATTTATTGGAGATATCGGGGATTAGTTTAAATGTTGAATTTATAAGTGTTGTATTATACAGATTATATTATTATTTAAAATTTTTTGTTAGTAACACTTTAAAGGGAAACTTTGCCGATGAATTGATTAGAATATTGATAATATATTGAGTAACATTCTCTGATAGTTTTATGTGAGAATTGTCAAGAGATGTTACAGCTATTGTTTCCACAATCACGATATAATCTTTTTGGAATTGGTTGTTAGGGTAATCGATTTTTGTTAGAATTCGTTCAAACTCAATTTTTATCTGAATCAAATAACTATGATGGTTCAATGGCAAAAGAACGGAGATTTTAGGGCTTTTGGAGTTAATTAGCTTAGGTATTAAAATAATGTGTATTACATTCCTCGTACGTATTCAAAAGAATTTGAATTGATAGCCATATTATATGCATGCTTTTTTATTGTCTAACTTGAGCCTTAAGTTGTTAAAAAAAGAAAAAAAAGAGATTAAAACGTAATGAAAAAGTTTAATTCATGATATAAAATGATTAATTAAATAGTTGAAAAAATAAAATGATAAAAAATATCAAGTTGCCAAGATAAATGGTGCATTAAGCCAAATTACAAATGAAAATTTAATTTAATTTTTAAGATGAATTATTTTATAGACCATACAGTATAACAATATATGTGGACAGGGAGCATGAAGCCCAGATTTCAAGGGCAAATCTTAGAAATTGAATAATATTATATCACGGGTTATCATTGTTTTTTTTATATAATATTAATAGAATTTTTTGATAAAAATATAAAAAAATAAAAATAATTTTAAATATATTATATTTATAAAATATTAATTAAAATACTAAAATTTATAAAATATTTACTAAAATATTAAATTTTTATTAATTTATATAAAATTTAAAATCAATTTAAAATTAATTTATAATAAATTTAAAATTTTTTATAATTTATAATAAATTTATTATAAATTTATAATAAAATAATTAAAATATTTTTATTAAAAAAATAAAAAATTTTAAAATTATAATAGAATGTGTTATTTTTTTAATTAATAAATATTAATAAATAAGGTCTGACTTGGTCATATGGGTTTTGGATCCTTGAACAAGTTTCCCGCTTTACAGGTCCCAACCAAGGAGAAACCAACCCCAAATCTTTCAGTATACCCGTAAAGACTTGCTTTCTTAGGTGGCTCAATCATGAATTGACAGCAACTTTCTTGATTCTTAATTAGCTATTTCTATTTCTATTATAGTCCTTCTTGAGCTTCCCCTTTCTTTCTCAGGTACATAAACTAAAAGCTGCGTGTCTTTTCTGTTTGTAAAATCTTTCTGTAATTATCTATGTTTTATTCTACTCGGAAAAAGAAAAAAATTTACTAATTATTAATGATTAAAAAACTGGGTTTAAAACTCAAGAGTTAATCTAATTTGATAAATAAATTTATTTTTTAAATTATTTATGATTCGATCTTGATATTATATTATAGTTGAATATTTCCTTTTATATTTTTAAAATTTTTTAATATTTTAATCTATTTATTTGTAATTAAAAAATTACGTTATATATCATTTTTAATCTTTATAAAATACCTTATGACTTTAAAATATAATTGTTAAAATTTAACATAAAATATATTGTGTATATATATATTTAAAATATATTAATTGCATATACTTGAAAGAAGACATTTTTGGAACTGAAAATATTTTATCTTTTAAAATTTTTTGAATAAATTTTTTTTATTATTTTTAAATTTATTTTTCAGTATATTAAGAACATTCAAATTTAAACAAATGACCAAATAAAAATTAAAATTTGACTAATTTGCACGTCCAAGATAATTTTTTTTCTTTGCTCTTTTCAACTTTGCACCAAGAAGTCGTTAAAAAGAGAGTTTTACTATTAATTTTATAATCTTCTGGCGGTTCAAACGCATTTTAGTGTCAAATAATGAGAATCGAATAAAAATATTACCAACAGTAAAATTGACAAGTTAATATTGTGGTCTATTTTTCTCATTTATTTGACATGTTGGAAAATTGGGACATCTAAGATATTGACTAATTTATTAAAGGTTGGTAAGAGGCGCAATCAACTTGGAAAATTTTCTATCATTTTGTCCCAAAAAAAATTACAAATCACAACTGGGAAAACATATTTTATAATAACTACAAAGTACAAAAATCAATATTATTATTACATTTCTGTGAGGCTCAATGATTTTTACACTGCATATGTATGATATTAAACAGAAGCGCCAACCTGGAAAAAAAATACAATATTGCAAGAACTGTCGGTCTAATAGAGATATGCTTCTTTTATTTTTTTTCTATTATTTTAGTAATGGTGACAAATTAGCAGGAATCCAGTGTTTTTGTTTCACATAACAGTATTGGCAGAGCTGAACAAGAAAGTAGTGGTGGGGAGGAGAAATTAGTGAAAAATAGTTCTAATAAAACATTGCTTGGCCCAGTCTCTCACTGAAAATCAGGGAATACTTTTGATTGTTTTCTTCTATTCTGTTGCAGTATATATCTATTTTCTTTTTTTAAACTGAACTTGCAGTCCTTTTACACGTGTAGAAAACTCACATGGCTTTGGCATTTTCTCTGGTCAATTTTTTACATATATCTTCTAAATCATAAATGCAGTACAGGACTTTTCTCTCCAGTTGGGTGAAGAAGAAGTACTGATGTCTTTAAGGATGGCTAATGGCTGTACCAATTGTTTCAACTGAAGTTTTTGTGTAATTGTGGCCTCCGATTCTGAATTTTGAAGAAGCTTGAAATCCCATTTTTGTTTTTAACTTTTTTCTGTAAGTTAAAGCAATTATTTTGTCTTGAATTTCTCTGTCAATCGTGTTTTTTTTCCTTCTCTGCATTATTGTTTCTCAATTATTGTGATACTTTTAGCCTCAATTATTTGTACCACACCAACTAGGTATATATGTCTTACATCTTGCAAAAATATCTGGTTAAGAGGCTTTTATTTTTTATTCTTTCCACTATGAATCTTTAAGCACTACCACAGAAAATCAGAAATTTTAAATTTTTTTATTTATTTTTTGGTCTTTTTAATCTAGTTCTAACTTTAATACCCTCTCTTTTCATATTTTTGTGAAGGAAAAGAAAGGACTTCTTGAATAATGGATATAAAAGGGGTTTCTGCAGATTCGCGTTTAATTTTCTCAGATGGGAGGAATGAGAGTTTCTATCCAATGTATTTTGGTGTTTCTTGTGCTTTCTTTGCTCATAAAGTCTTGTCAAAATTGGATAAAGAAGATGAGAAATGGTCTGAATTATGTGATACAATGCTTCAAGGAAGTGCCAAACTTGTGGGATTACTTGTGTGGAGAATTCAGAGAGAAGTAGCTAATAGTGAATGTTGTGATCTTCTCAGTAAACTTGGGGCTGCAGCGAAAGAGATCAACGATCTGAAGCAAATTAGGCGTGAGGATGCAAAGGCAAATGAGAAAGTTGTTAGTATTTTTGCTTCACAAGAGCAGAGCTGGTTTATGGAAAGGAGGAAGCTTAGGCAGCACATAGGAGCTCTTATGAATGAATTGAGACTTCTTCAGAAAAAGAAAGAAGAAGATATTTCTGAAACTAATGAAAAATTGAAGGAAATGGAACTTTTGGTGCAGTCTAAAGATGAAGCATTACAAGAACATGAGCATAAGAGGAAACAGTTAGAAGAAAAGTTAATGAAGGCTGAAAGTGTTGCAACAGAATTGAGAGAAACTGCAAAACGAGAAGCTCAAGAGTATTCTACTGATCTTTGGAAGCATAAAACTGCTTTTCTTGAGCTGGTTTCTAACCAACGACAGCTTGAAGCTGAGCTCGGTAGAACTCTTAAGCAACTCGAAGCTAAAAGGCAAGAAATCGATTTGGTCTTGGAGAAAAAAGAGGAGTCGGTCTTGTTGGCCCAAAAACTATCCATAGATGTAGTGAAGGCACGAAAGGATTTGGAGCAGAAAGATAAGATCTTGTCGGCTATGCTCAGGAAATCGAAACTGGATACAGCTGAGAAGCAAATGCTGTTAAAGGAGGTTAAACTATTAAAAGCTAGTAGGAAACAAGCTGAACTAGAATCAGAAAGGTGGAGAGTGGCGTCTGAGTCTAACCATGAAAGACATTCATTGAGAAGTATGTTTGCTCGCCAAGCAAATTCCAGATCAGATGATCCTTCAATAACAAGAGGGGTATCGCAAATTGGGAAAGGCAGATCACCATCCATTGATTATGTTCTCGAGTATGAGAATCCAGAATTTCGAAAGGATGCAGAAATTTTCACTCCACTTTTTGACTGCTACTCACCAGAAATGAAGGATGAACTAGGTAAGACAAGAGAGTACAGATTTCACATTATCGATATTATATTTGTTAGATCTCCTTTTGTCTATGTTTCTATTCATTTCCTCTTCATTCTATTGAAGCAATTACTACTGATGTCAAGCGGTTAGAAGGGTGGGTTCACTCAGAAGCAAAGAAGTATCCAACCACAATTGAGAAGAGGCATCATTCAGAAATTGATGCATTTGCAGAACAGATGCGACTCAAAGATGAGAAATTAGAAGCTTTTCATTGGCGAATGCTAAGCATGGAAATAGAATCAAAGCGGCTGCAGTCTCATGTCGAAGGACTGAACCAAGACTTATCGCAACTCAGGCTTGATAATATGAAATGTGAAGCATTATTATTGCGAAGGCAACAAGAGTTAAATGCATTGAAAGAGCAATTCTCATTGCAATTAAAACTTCAGATTTGCCAGAAGACAGGCTTAGTTTCATCTCTACCTGATATGGCATCTTCCATTAAAGATGCCAATGCAAAGATTTTAAAGAGAGAAGCCACAAAAAGGGATCAAGAAATAAAAACAGACTTAACGGAAATGTCTCAAGAGAAAGATGCAGAGACAGAACAAGTAGACCCAAATAACCAGTCCAAAAATGCTATTTTTATTGTCCAGTCTCCAGAAAAAGAGTATGAAGAAGAGAAGGATATTGCTGAGCAGGCTTCATTCAAGGACAAAAATGTGAGTCCGATAGAGGTTTATACTATTGAAAAGATGCCTTCGCCTAGCCAGCCATTGATGAAGACAAACAACTCACCATGGAGAATGGATCTTCAAGCACTCGGAGTTTCTTACAAGATCAGGAGGCTCAAGCAGCAAGTTCTAATGCTAGAGAGATTGACTGGAAAGCAAGAAAGCGAGGAACAAACAGAAAAGAATAGTGGTAGGCAGAATGAGATGAAGGGATTCCAATTGCTGATGTTTTTTCTTAACAAACAAATCAGCAGGTACCAGTCTCTCCAAGGCAAGACCGATGAACTTTGCAAGCGAATGGTAAGCTTTATTTGGAATATGATACCTGGGTTATTTTTTCTTCTCTTCAGGTCTGTCTTGCATGTCAAAATTTGCATCCTATACAAAAACATCAGTCCACTCTTAGATGAACATTGAGGTTGGAATATGTGCCTTTCACAAAACCACGCTTTTAGACTATCAGAAGAAGAAGCAATTAGTGTTGTTTTAGAGCTTTTGTAACTAGAACATGTCAAATTCAATCTTAGGAAACAATATTTAATATCTATGAGCAAAATTTTCAACTATTTTTCTCAAAATCAAAGCCAAACCCTAAGAAGTTCTTGAAACTGTTTGCATCTTCAATTCAAATAAGAATAGTACTAGTAGTGGATTTGCTTATTTCTTTTCACTTTTTCACAGCACGATAATGATGTAGATAATGACAGTAGTGAATCCAGTACTGCAAGAACAAAAGGAGAAACTAAAACATTAGAGCATTTTCTCGAAGAAACATTTCAGCTTCAAAGATATATGGTTGCAACAGGACAGAAATTGGTGGAAGTTCAGTCCAAGATTGCTTCAGGGTTAGTTGGGGTTCCTGAAGAGCTTCACAAGTCAGTAAGCTTTGACACAAAGCGATTTGCTGACAACATGAGAACTATTTTTCAGGAAGTTCAAAGAGGTCTTGAAGTTCGAATTGCTCGAATTATCGGAGATCTTGAGGGAACTTTGGCTTGTGAGGGAATGACAAGAATGACGAAGTAAAATTATACAGGAAAAACCAGCACAGAGTCAAGGATGAACCACAATGAGGAGTTGGACAGAAAGACAAGGATGACAATTAATGAGCATTTGCATCAATGGTACTGGAATAGTCTCCAAAGCTGTGAGTTTTTGAGTTTCATATCAATCAAAGAGAACAAAAAAAAGGTTGAGAAAAATGGGTGGAGTGATTGCAAGTGTATGCTTGTATAAACTTATATATTTCAAATTAGAACAGGTAAATCACACACAAGTCTAATTGTTATTGCAATAAAAAGAAGTTCCTTGAAACGGATATTTCTATTTTTGCAAGTTCCAAGAAAATTTATTATGCACGACCCATTAGTAAGTGCAATTTGACAGATACATGCACACAACATAAATATACAAAGTGCATACAGTAGAAAGATTCTGCACTAGACAAACGGATGGAGACAACTAAAATATAAAATGAAAGGCCAATTATTGCTTGGGACCGGCATATGCGCTTGTTAACTCAGACAGCGGGCCAATCATCATGGAAATGTATTTTCTTTTTATGAGATTTTATATAAAATCTATATATCATGTAAGTATATAATTAATAAATATTTGAACAAATTAAATATTCTCTACTTGAGAAATGTGGTCCGAACATGAATTCTTAATGCCAATAACCCTACTTCTCGAGCTATAGCCTTGAGCTCGGTGTTCGATTATCGCTGTGACCGAGCTCTTTGATGAAGGTTGAACCTCAGTTCCAGACACCCCGGTCTAGCAAAGACTAGTGTCCAGTGGACAACCTCCTGACAGAGCTGTCGTATAGCTCTGGCACATCCGCAATCAGTGCTAACACAACTCAAATATTATCTCCCTTCATCAACTATATATATGGGTAAGCCCCTACTGGTATGAATCTCTCTCTCTCTCTCTCTCTTCTTCTCTCTCATTTTATCTTCTACCTTTATTGCTTTCAGACCGATTGAGCTCTTATTTAAGCATTGGAGCCTCATCCAGAGAGCTCGATCCCTCTCTTCTCTCGTCTTATAAGTAGGAGAGCCAGTACCAAAAGAACCCGAGCCCGAGCCCGAGCTAGGAATCCTGAGGTATCAGTACCAAAAGAACCCGAGCCTGAGCCCTTCCTCTAGTCTCCTCCTCAGAAGCAGCTGCTACAAGGCTCTGCGCTCTCTCAACACTTCTAGCTGGTGCAACAAGCTGAGAGAAATCTTGATATCGAGAACCAGCCACAATGCACATGATAGAGGGCTTCAATCACTCCTCAAATCTTCTGCACCGATCTATTTCATCAGAGATAATTCCCCCAGCATAACGACTCAACCGGATGTACTCAATCTCATATTCTGTCACCGTCCGGTTGTCTTGCCTCAAATTCAAGAATTTCATCTTCTTAATATCTTTATACTCCCTCGGAGTATATTTCTACTCGAACTCCCTCAGAAAATCACTATAAGATAGTGTAGGTGGATCATCCATGGCATGAGGAACCGTCTTCCACCAGTCATAGGCATCTTTCTGTAGGAGGGATCTTGCATAGTCAAATTTCCCATCTGAAGTAGATTGCAACTGGATGAATATCCTCTGCACTTTATCCAACCACTGCTCAGCCACTACAGGATCAGTAGTGGCCAAGAAATCCTCAGCCCCATATTTTTGCAACTTATCATAATGTCTTACTGGCACCTGAGGCTGTGGTGGTGGTGGCTGCACTGGAGCTGGCCTCAATAGTTCTATCACATGCCTTAACCAACCCGGCGGAGCCTCCTCTGCAGCTGATCTCTCTAGCACAGAAACAGGTGCCTCACTAACTCTATCAACTCTAGCTCCATCTCTACTCTCTCCTGGAGCTACACTCTCAGTACTTTCTTCTACAGTCTAACGTGAATGAGATTCCATTACTACTTATAACTGCAAACACAGCAGAATATTCCTCATTAAAGATCAAAGACTGCCATACCAAAACATGTATTTTACCCAAAAACCCACTTTTAAAATCAAAATATTCTTTTTCTTACAATTGACCTAGGTTGAGAATCTCAAACCTAGGCTCTGATACCAAAATAATTGTAACACCCCTATACCCTGTATACATACATAGCATGCTAATACGATCGTAATATACGTATACTGAATATAGGTATGCCACGGTTTATTTAAACATACAAATAATCCCTTCTCAATAACACGAATAAATTTAAAACATTTAAAGAAAATTTTAAAAAGAAAAACAATAGATAAAATGTTTATTCAAAACGCAGCGGAAAATATAACAAATATTTACAAATACTTATACATCAAAACTCAAGTTTTACAAAACATAAAAAATATACATGTTCAGCAGTATGTCTTTAATCTTTAAGCTTCACTATCAACACCTCAAGATCTAGACTCTACTCGGCCTAGAGGAACTCTCTGGTTCTTCTCTGTTACCTGCGCGATAAACCATAACCGCGCTAAGCCAACGGCTTAGTGGTACAAACTATAATAATACTATGTTTCAATGCAATGTCAATGTCACACAATCAATTTCATACACCATTCAAAAGAATATTATATTTCAACATCTTAGTATGCCACATTCATTCTCAATAAAATACTTATGCATTATAATCATCTCATTATTCATTGGTTTCACTATTCAAGAATCACATTGAAAACAAAGACAAACATGGGCCCAAAGACACTAATATGCCATTCAACTTTCAGAGTTAATGTTTTGGTTTAATTATCACATTTATCATTATCATTATTCCAACTAGGCTTCAAGGATTTAGGTTCAACCAAGCTTCAAGGGGAACAAAGCATGCTAAGTATCAACCCAACTTGGATTCAAGAACCAAACCCAACCTAGCTTCAAGAGTTGTAACATCTCAATTAGGCTTCAAGGATTTAACCCAACCAAGCTTCAAGGGGAGTTAAGCATGCTAAACTTCAACCCAACTTGGCTTCAAGGATCAAGCCCAACCTAACTTCAAGAGATTGTTACTATAGGCATGCCACCAACAACAAAACTCTGAAAATGGAATAACACATTAGACACACAATTCATTAATTATTTAATTATCAATTTCATTCACATTTACTCAACATCACTTAGGCAACCATGCCTCAATCATCTCATTGGCATCATTATCATTTTAGCCAACAATCATGGCTCCATATCTCATCAAGAGAATATATATATATATATATATATATCACCAATTGCGTTGAACATCATCTAGGTAAACATGTCTCAATTATATCATTTACATCATTAGAACCAATCACATTGGTTTCACATCTCATTATGTCTCACTTCACATTAAATCAATTCATCATTTAGATATACATAGTAAATGACATTAACACACATTTTAGATGATCATCAATCATTCACATTATACCAAACATAACATTATTCATAAGCATCAACAATGCATTAGATTTCCTAATACATTTACAATCAAATGGATGTTAAGTCTCAACATCATATGAATATATGCAATAATATAGTTTGTACTTACCTCAAGAACACTCACACTACTCTATACTCTTCCTCTTCCCATACTTCTTCACAACTTGAATTAGGGCAAATTATCTTTTTCAAGACCTAATCCAAAAATGATAAAATATATCAATTCCAATACAAATATTCACTTAATAACCTCTTACTAGACCCTTAAATCACAAATTATAATTCAACACCACTAACTATGGCCCACGACCGTGGCCACCCCAACCCCCACGGGCGTGGGTTAGAAAACAATTCTGCCCCAAATTGTTCAACACCCCACGCCCATGGCATCTAAGGGCCACGGGCGTGGCATCCAAGATGCTACTGTCTCCAACCAAAATCATGTGTTCTAAACTTTTAACTTCATAAAACACAAACAACTTGAAGATCAACAAAAATAATTAACCAAACTCAACATCTACAACAATCACCAACTCAAAACCTTAATACAAACTCAACTCAAACACTTCCAATACCAATACCAACTTAACTTCTTATCTTAAAATCAATTTCAACACTTATAAACACACCACAACAACCCTAATCATACTATCAACAACAATTCATCCACCTCAAACACAACTTCAAAAAAAACAAAGGAAATCAAGAGAGAACTTACCAAAATTGATGAAACTTCACAAATTTCCAACTTAATCACTTGAATCTTCCTTCAATATTGAGTTAGGAATAAGCAAAACTCACTCTTGCTCTCTTGCTTTGGATGGTCGGCCAACAAAGGAAAAGAAAAGAAGAAAAAGAAAAATGAAGATGAAGCAAAGTCAAACTTCCTTTCTCTTTAAACCTCCACCAAGCAATCTAAAAAGAAAATTACTTAAATACCCTCTTCTATTTATTTTAACTCCCTTTCACTTACTTTCCTTTTTAGTAATTTCATAAATAACAAAATAAATATCTTCTTTCTTTGACCATCACATTTGACTTGTATATATGTTGTATATATTTCCATATACACAACATATACACTTTCTTTTAAATTTCTCTTCTCTTTCAAATTTAACATATACATTCAATCCAATTACAACAATAATATCAAAACTTCTAGGGCATACTTTGGGATATTACAGTATGTCCTAGCATCAGTGGTGCGGTGAGCGTAGACAAGCTATTCTTCATCATAAGGGATAATTTATCAGGTAAGTTCCCTGGCTTTCCAAATACCGAGCATCGAGCTCATATAAGAGCACCCTAATCATGCAATAACATAAGGACTATAACCGTACAATGATACTAAGTGCTCTGATCGCGCACTCACTCTAATCATGCATATCACAGTGCCCTAGTTGCGTATCAAACTCTCAGCACTCTAATCATGTATCTCACAGTACCCTCGTCGTGCACCAAGCTATATTTATTAGAAAGCTATTATTTTGTAATGAACTCATAACAGGTTATCATTCAAAGCCCTTTGCAATAATTGAACTCACTAATTAATAAAAATTACAGGACCATCATTACACACCAAGCATTACACTCTAACTGATCATTAATTTAAGTGCTTGTACCCCACACTTTATTTCATGTCATATGGAGTTTGTATTTGCTATTTTAGAGCTTGTAAAATTCTGAGGCTATGTAATAATATTCTTTGTATCTCCGAACCCTCATCTTTATGTAATGATCATCTTGTATTATTATAATTAAAACAAAGAGAATGAAATGTTGAATGTACATAGTTAGGCACTCAAACAATGTTCAAGAGCATCCCAAGAAGCTTTGACATGAATGTCAGAATATCAACAGGGGCAACACTTAAGCATCGAGCCACAACCACAACTACAACATAGAAATGATTTACAACGAAAAGAGAAATTGAGAATCTGGTTAGAAGAAGAGAGCTTGTACAGCTCCTCCCGAACCAGGAATTTGGTTGCAGTGAGAAAGCTCGAGCAGCTCCATCCGAACCACAAATACTGGTTCCAAGAAGGTTCTCTCAGGAGCCATACATGCCTCATGCAGGTAATTATCCTACAATTTTATTTTTTTTTATTTATTAAGTTCTTAAAACACATATGTAATTTTACATATAGGCATGGTATGAGCAGCATAATGCTCGGTGCATGGGTGTCCACTCGCGCACCATGTATTGGGCATGCTAGATAAAGTTGCGCCCAAGGCATGCCGATAATAGCAGACTACTCGGATGCACCTCGTGCTCGAGCAGACTGAATAATGTGCCATAGGCACGTCAGCAAAAACACAACAAAATAAAATTGGTATATCTTTTCACCGTAGACCCTTAATTTTTTACTAAATCCAGTCAAAAGATTTTAAAACAATCTCAAATAATTTTTATAGTATTTATTATTTAAATTTTATTATTTATTATTTATTTTAATTATATAATATTATTCTATAATATTTATTTTAATAATATTTATTACTTATTTTTATTATTTATCATTTAATATTTATTTTAATAATATTTATTATTTGTTTTCTTAAATATATTATTTATTATTTATTATATTCTTTAAATAATAATATAATTAATTGTAAATATTTTAAATATAATATTTTTAATAGTAAAAATAAAAAATAAAAATATATACATATAAGAATAATAAAAAAGAGAAAATAAAAAATCAGAGGGTCGAATCAGTATGAGGCACGCGACGACATGCAATTGGCTCGCTGCAGAATTGCCAATCCTCGCAGGCGAGCAACGCAGCGCGCCTCACCAGCTCCCACAGTTTTTCGGCCAAACCTTATTTTACTCGGTTTTAAAATTTTATTTCCAAAACAATTTTACTTCTTGAAACAATTTTATTTCCTTAACCAATTAGTATTTTGTTTTTTATTTTTTTCTTATAAATACCACATTAAAACAATTATAGAAGGACATTTCCTTTTTTTGGACTCTAGAGAATTTTTGGACTTTGGGGAGGCAGAGACTTTTTTTGGCAGAGGAGAATTCTAAACTTTAGCAATTTTTCAACAAGGAGATTTTTAGCAAAAGACAACAATGAAAGCAACCAACAAGTGGTGATTGTCTTGGTGAATAGCTACTCCAAAATTTTCATCTAATAATTTTGGTGGAGCCTTCAAATATAGGTATGTTTATCTAACTTTATTCATCAAAAATCATCTTCATCAATTAGTCATTGATTAATTAAAATTGATGAATTATAACTCTAAAAACTCATGTAATAATTCAATAATTATGAAAATCAATGGACAAAGTTTTTTTTTTTTAATTTATTTTGAAGACATAGTAGCCATCACTTAGCCTTTTTAAAACAAAAATATTATTACAGTAAATATTTTGTTAATTCCACAACCTTAACTCTATTTTCATAAAAATTAAAAACATAATTCACTTAAAATTGTAAAACCTAATTAAATCAATTTTTCAAAATCTTCACAGTAGCCATTCTCCTTTCAAAAAATAAATATGATAGTGTTAGTTTTCTTAGAAATTCAAACCCTAGTTTAATTCAAACACTAATCTATTTTGTTAAAATCCTAATCAATTCTTTTTCTTTATTTAATCGTTACAAGAACTTATTCTTTTCAAATATCTAAGTTTTAATCTTATTTTCATAATTTTTACCTTATTTACTTAAATCTTAAATTCTATTTTTAATCATACAGTAGCATAATTCTTTTTTTTTAAAAATATATAATAACAATAATATTAGTTCCTTAAAATTCCAAAACCCTAGCTTTTAAATACAAATTCCAAAATCCTAAATATTATGTAAGAAACCCTAAGTTGATACATAAACCTAAACTTGCATCTTTATTTGCTTCATTATTAAATGAATATTTATTATATATTTTGATTAGTGATTTATTTATATCTTCGTTTTATATCTTCGATAAATGATTTATTTTTGATGAATGATTGGTCGATTATTTTTATTGATTTGTTTTGGTTTCAAAATATTGTAAGAGGTATGTTTTCATATTTTCGGTACCTCATGTATTGAGTATCATGTAATTTAATTTATGTTCTAGTTTTGGGATTAATGTAAAGGACACGTTTCTACTTTTTGGTGGATATCCAATTTAGTTTTAGATATTGGACGATGTAAGGACATGTTTCCATCCTCGGATGGGTGTCCATTTATTTATTTTCTTTGGACATTATTGTAATTTTAATAAAGTATTTATTTATTCTTATAATCGCATGTAGTATGGGTAATATTATATTAATTAAGAATTTTATAATATTTAGACCTAAAAAGGAGGTCGGTTCTAATGAAACGGGCATTGTGGGGGTGCTGGGTCATTCTCACCTTTTCCATATGTACCCAACTTTCTGAACCCATTAGGAAGTTGGGGATTCCTTAGAAATCGAGTCATCCACCCCTTTCTTTTTTCCGCCCTATCCATTTTTTTTGGGTTTAGGCCCGTGTTCTCTAAGGCCCCCAGCCTAACAGTGCCGATGTCGCAAGAACCATTCCACATGGGAGCGGGGGCGAAAATCCCCACTCACAATCACCTTGCACTAATTAAGTTTGGTTATAAATCGAGCCACAAGTTCAACATAAATAACATACCACACTAAAATTAGAGTACAATGCAAGTGCTAACTGAATTGAACTTCATGTCATTTGTTGTGCTCGAATTAAGTACTACTACAAAGCGTCACTCGCAAGTATACGAGGTAATTGTAGCAAAGGTGATCGTCCCAAGGTCGTCTCACAAGGAAGATGTAGTTCGTAATAGCTTGATTGATAAGAAATTTAAATGCAAGTTCGTGCGTTGTTTGGAATGTGGTTTTAAAACAATTAAAACTAAAAGTAATGGAAGTGATGGTTGTATAAGATCAGATCAATTCTTGGGAAGGTGCCTAGGGTTGTAGATCAATTCAATCAAAGCTCAATTCTTAAATTATCCATTAACATATCCTTGTAAATTAATTTGTTCCTTAAGGTTAATTAGTTAATCTCATTAGTTTTCACATTCATGAATTAACAATAACAATTTCTTTTACATTACCAAATTGATAAAACCCTAGAACTTATATTTCTAATTCATTCATAGGGTGGTTGATCATATAGTTCCGATATCGGATTTCACCTCTCGGTTCGTCATCCAATATTCAAAGGTCAATAGGTAGCTAATCTATCAACCTAACATTCAATACAATACAATCAACTAACAACAAGGTACATCAATGAAAATATAAAATCAAGGCATTCAATCAAATCTACTACAAACCCTAGGCATGGGTATTTAGCTCAACATCATCAATTTAAAACAATCATTCAACTCAATATAAATCAAATACAAATTGTTCATTGTAATGTCAATTCTATTAATACAACAACAACAATATTGACATGAATTAAAAGAGAGAATAGAAAAACCCCTTGTAGATGCCAAAAGTAGGATTACTATTCTTCCTCCTAACTCCACTTTGATGTAAGATGAAGAACTCAAGCCCTCTTCAATGGTTGATTCCCCTTTGCAATATGGAATGGAGCTTTCTCAAGTCACCAAACCTTTAATTGATTATGCCTTTGGAAGATGGAATGGAGCTTTCTCAAGTCACCAAACCTTTAAATGAAGCTTTCTACAACCTTCAAGAACTTGTTAACCTAATTTATCCCAAAAAACCTCCAAGAACTTGTGTGTGGAAGATGGAGAAGATGGAGAGGATAGAAATGGAGGATGAGGATCATGAGCCAAGGGAGAGTGTCACTCTCTCCCCCAAACCGTGTACATTTCATTTTCCTTTTTCTTATCTTTTTATTTCATTCAAAGCTCAATCCATGCCTTCCAACTCACACCATTCTCTCTTGTCTCCCACTATTCTCTTTGTTTAATAATTCTTTCCATCAATTAGGCAAGCTTTTTCTTTTCTTTAATATTTCTTTTGGTAAAAGCAAAGTCTTTGTTCCACACTTGTCTCCTAACTCGTGCAAAAGAATTTAAAACATCAAGAGTGACACGGCCAAGCTTGTGGCCGTGTCTCTCAATTTCTTTGGGACATGGCCAAGCTTGCTGGCCGTGTCACGTACTGCCCATTTTCTTTCTTTTCTTTTCTTTTCTTTGTTCTCAAGGAGTGACACGGCTAAGCTCATGGCTGTGTCATGTGACATGGCCAGTGGCTTGGCCATGTCTCTTGCCAGTGTCCCCTTCTGTCTTCTTTCTTTTCTTTGTTCTTTAGATTTTGCTCTTTAGGTGAGACACGACCAATGGCTTGGCCATATCTCTTGCCAATGTCAGTCACTGCTTCAATTTCTTTGAGGGACACGGCCAAGATAAGGGTGACTTGTAATATCCTCATTTATGCCCTAGAAGTTTTGAGTATGTTGTTGTTATTGTGGTTGTTGATATATATATTGGGAAGTGAATGTTTGTGCATATATGTGTTAAATTGTAAGAGAAAAGAAATGGGAAGAGAATGTATATGTATATGTGTTTTGGAGAAGAAATTTAGGGTTTAGAGACAAATGTATATGTTGTTTATATGATGATATAATTAACATATACATTGGTCAAATGAAGAGTCAAGGTGATGGTTAAGTGGAAGAAGATATTTTTGGTTGTTAATGAAATTACTATAAAGGGCTTATATGAGACAAAGAGTTAGTTATATGGTTAAGGGTGTTTTGGTAATTTTCCTTATAAGATGCATGGTGGAGATTAAAAGAAGAAAAGGTGTTTGACTTGTGCATTTTCTTCTTTCTTTCTTGAAGTGGCCGGATTCTCCATAGACAAAGAGAGAAAGAGAGGTGATCTTGAGGTTTGAAGCATTTTGAAGAAAGAAACAAGGGTTTTGGTTAAAGATTTGTGGATTTCTTCATTTGAGGTAAGATCTTTTCTCTAATTTCTTCAATTATTTTGAAGTGGTATGATTAAGTTGCTTATGGTATGATTATAAGTATTGATTTTGCTTGATAGATGAGAAGTTGGGTTGGTGTTGGTGATGGAAGAGTAAGATTGGTGTTTAGTGAAATTGTTGCTGTTTTAGGATTAGTAAAGGCTGTGACTTGTATGATTTTTAATTAATTTTAGAAAAATGTTCTTGAAGTGAATTTTTGATATGTTGTGCCTCTATGAGTCTAGAATGACTGAAAAATATGTTGATTCGATTTTGGAATGGTTATGAGTTTAGAAAAATTATTTTCATTAGACCTGTTCCAGCAGGTACCTTAACTGGGACAGCTATATTTCGGGATTTTTAATAAAATGTAGAAAAATCATATTCAATTGAATTTTGGATATGTTGTTTCTTAGTGAGTCTAGTATTTGAGAAAAATAATTTGGAACCACGTTGATTGAATTTGATTTATGGAATTCACAAAGTTCAGAACTGCTGCCAGGATGCAGGGCAATTGGGGCAGTCTGGTTAGGTGAACTATTTGACCAAGATTTTGTGTTCAGTTTGATCTGAAATTTTAAAGGGATTATTTTAAGATATAAAACTAAATTCTGTAAAAATTTTAGAATTTTTAGTCAAGTAGATTATTTTATACAATTTTTCAAAATAAGGATAAAATGGAGTTTAAAACCAGAATGTACTATTTATGGTTAGGGTTTTAATTCTTTGTTCTTCTTGCATTGCTTTGGTTCTCCAAAGGTAGGTTGGTCCTTAAACCTAACCCTAAACACTTTAAACACACTTGAATCAATGAATGTTATAATCAATTGTTCTTTGCCCTAATTGCATTGTTGAGATTGAACAATGTTATGTTGTGCATTGTGAATGGTAATGTGTTTCATGAGTAATGTGGAATGAAATGTTGATATTTATGAATGATGCTATGTGAGATATAATGTGATCATGGATGAGATATATATATATATATATATATACTTGAATAATGAGATGTTATATTATGAAATGAAATGTGAAGCCATTGTTATTGGCTAAGATGATGTAATTGAAAGAAAGAAGGCATGTTTGCCTAAATGTGATGAGAATTGAGAATGGAAATGAATTGTTTGTTTAATATGTTATTCAGTTTCAGAGTTCTGGATTTGGGTGGCATGCCTAAGAAATGATGAAAGGTAACAGTCTTGCCGGGTTGAGGACCTCCTCATAGGTGTTGAGTTGATGGTCCAAGAGACTGGGTCTGTTACACTATGAGATACATGATTTGTAACAGTCTTGCCGGGTTGAGGATCTCCTCATATGTATTGAGTTGATGATCCAAGAGACTGGGTCTGTTACACTATCCATGGATAGAGATACATGTATATACATTGCCTACGGGCGTGATTATTGTGACTATGAACCAAAGCAGTAACTCTGAACTCTGAATATCGTATTAAATACTTGTTGGGCCCATAGGTGTCAGGGTTATATGAATGTCCTAAATAATGTTATGAGTTAATGAAATGAGATGTTGGTTATTGAGTATGATTGATTAATGTTGAATGTGGAAAGATGTTGAAATGTGGTATGCTCATATGACTATGATTTGTGAAATGCATAATTATGTGGTTAACTTTATATTTATGATATTGATCTTATCAATAACATATGTGGCATTGCATTACATTAAAGCATACCATTAGCATGTTTTATCTTACTAAGCCGTTGGCTTAGCGCGAATGTGATTCTTCGCGCAGGTGACAAGGAAGAACCAGAGAGTTCCTCTAGGCCGAGTCGAGCCTAGATTTTGAAGATTGAATAGTGGGCTTTAAGATCGAAGACTGACTGCCAAACATGTATAAATTTTATGTGTTGTAAAACTTGAGTTTTGATGTATATGAATTTGTAAATATTGTTACTTTCCGTTGCATAGTGAACAAAGATTTTATCTGCTGTATTTCATAATAAACCTTTACTTTATTTTGTACTAGAAGTGTAAATCCTTTTTGCAGGTTGTAGTTGAGGTTATAAGGGGGATTTATTGGAAGTGTATTGAGAATGATTTTGTTTGCATTGGTTTGTGTAAAAATGTTTTCAAAAAATTAGAAAAAAACCAGTTTTGTCGACACTTGGGATTGAATTTTTAGGCAAAACTATGGCAAAATTTCTATAAAAATCGGAACAAAAATTTGACTAAGTAAAAGTGGTAGCAACATTAGGATAGGGTGGCGCCTCTACTCAGCTTACACACGTAGGTCGGGAAGGGGTGTTACAATTTTTGGTATCAGAGCCTAGGTTTGAGATTCTCAACCTAGATCAATTGTAAGAAAAAGAATATTTTGATTTTTAAAGTGGGTTTTTGAGTAAAATACATGTTTTGGTATGGCAGTCTTTGATCTTTAATGAGGAATATTCTGCTGTGTTTGCAGATATAGGTAGAGATGGCATCTCATTCGCGACAATCTGTTGAGGGTAGTGCCGAGAGTATTGCTCCTGCTGAGGGAGCTAGGGTTGATAGTGTTGAGGAGGCACCTGCTTCGGTGTCGGGTAGACCAGCTGGGGAGGAGGTTCCGCCAGCCTGGTTTAGGCCTATGTTGGAAGCTATGAGACAAGCACCTGTGCAACCACAGCCACCGCCACCACCCCCTCAGCCTTCAGTACCAGTAAGGCACTATGATAAGCTAAGGAAATATGGAGCAGAGGATTTCTTTGGTACAGTTGATCCGGCTGTAGCAGAACAGTGGCTTGATAGAGTTCAGAGGGTATTTGTGCAGTTGCAAGCCACTTCAGAGGAGAAGTTTGACTATGCAAGATCTTTGCTACAGAAGGATGCCTACGACTGGTGGAAGACAGTGCCCCATTCTATGGATGATCCACCAACCTTGTCTTATGCGGATTTTCTGAGAGAATTTGAGTTGAAGTATACTCCTAGGGAGTATAAAGATGGGAAGAAAAGAGAGTTTCTAGATTTGAAGCAAGATCATCGGACCGTAACTGAGTATGAAGTTGAGTTTATTCGACTGAGTCAGTATGCTGGAGGTATCATTACTGATGAGATTGATAGATGTCGGCGATTTGAGGAGGGATTGAGGCCCTCGATCATGTGCTTAGTGGCTGGATCCAGATATCAGGATTTCTCACAGCTTGTGGCAGCAGCTCGAAGTGTAGAGCGAGCTCAAGTTATTGCAGCTGCTTCAGAGGAAGAGGTTAGGGTTAGAAGGCCCCAGTTCGAGGCAGGGTCTTCTTCTGCGAAGAGGGGTAGAGGAAGTTTTGTTCCTCGGAGTAGTAGGAGCCAGAGACCAGTGGGTAGGTCAGTGCAGTTCCAGAGGCAGAGATTTAGACCTGCAGCTTCAGTAGCGAGTGCTCCTACTCCTGGAGTTCAGAGATCCACCTTACCTGTGTGTAACCAGTGTGGTGGAAGACATGGGGGCGTTTGTTGGAGGCATAGTAGATCAGGGGTATGCTTCAGGTGTGGATCACCTGACCACTTTGTGAGAGACTGTCCTGAGAGGCAGGATCAGATGCCAGTTGATTCTGCTGCTTCTCGAGCTAGTGTGAGGGGAGGCAGAGGAGGCAGAGGTGCCAGCCGGGGAGGTAGACCAGGATTCAGTTCTAGAAGAGGTGCTACATCCAGGGAGGGTAGACCAGAGGAGGTTGGATCTTCCCAGAGGATGTATGTTATGCAGAGACAGCCAGATACATCGGCAGTCATAGCTGGTACTTTTTCTTTATTTAATACTCCAGTACTTGCTTTGATTGATCCGGGTTCCACACATTCATATATTAGTGCATCTGTTTTGCCTGTATCTGATTTGCATGCTGAGTCCCTAGGATTTGATGTGTTGGTAACAAATCCGTTAGGGCATAGTGTGGTTGTGAGTAAGGTGCATAGAGATAGTGCAGTAGTGGTGCAGGGTGAGGAGTTCCTTGGGGATTTGATTGAGATGCCATTTAAGGAATATGACGTGATCTTAGGTATGGATTGGCTATCTCGACATGAAGCTGTGGTGGATTGTAAAAAGAAAATTGTTTCTTTGAGAACGGGTGATGGTAGAGAGGTGATAGTATCTAATGAGCAGGAACAGCTAGCCTCCTTATTTGTTTCAGCTGTTGCAGCCAGGAGGTTGATTAGAAAGGGGTGTGAAGCCTATCTTGCTCATGTGGTGGATACTAGAGTGAAGGGTTCCCCTATTGATAGCATTGCCACAGTTGCTGAGTTCCCGGATGTGTTTCCAGAGGAGTTGCCAGGGTTGCCTCCTGAGAGAGAGGTGGAGTTCGGTATTGAATTGTTGCCTGGTACCACTCCTATCTCTATTACTCCTTATAGAATGGCACCAGCAGAATTGAGGGAGTTGAAAGTGCATTTACAGGAGTTGTTGGACAAAGGATTCATTCGCCCCAGTGTTTCTCCTTGGGGAGCTCCTGTGCTATTTGTGAAGAAGAAAGATGGTACTATGAGGTTGTGTATCGATTATAGGCAATTGAACAAGGTGACTATTAAAAATAAATATCCTTTGCCTAGAATCGATGATCTCTTTGATCAGTTGAAGGGAGCGTCAGTGTTCTCCAAAATTGATTTGAGATCTGGGTACCATCAGCTGAGGGTAAGAAGTGAAGATGTTCCTAAGACTGCTTTTCGGACCAGGTATGGGCATTATGAGTTTTTAGTTATGCCTTTTGGTCTAACGAATGCACCTGCAGCTTTTATGGATTTGATGAATAGGGTGTTTAGGCCCTATTTGGATCAGTTTGTAGTGGTCTTCATTGATGATATACTGGTGTATTCGCGGAATGAAGAGGAGCATGATATGCATCTGCGGATTGTGTTGCAGATTTTGAGAGAGAATCAGTTATTTGCCAAATTGTCGAAGTGTGAGTTCTGGTTGGATCAAGTTGCTTTTCTCGGACATATTGTTTCTGCAGAAGGCATCAGAGTTGATCCGAGCAAAGTTGAAGCCATTTTAAATTGGAGTCCACCCAAGTCTGTGACAGAGATTAGAAGTTTTCTGGGTTTGGCAGGCTATTACCGACGGTTTGTGAAAGGGTTTTCTTTGATAGCTACTCCACTCACCAGATTACTTCGAAAGGGAGTGAGATTTGTGTGGACAGATCAGTGTCAGGCTAGTTTTGAGCAGTTGAGAGAGTTGTTGACTCAAGCGCCTGTTCTTACTTTACCTGTTGAAGGCAAACCATATGTGATCTACAGTGATGCTTCACATAGAGGTTTGGGGTGTGTATTGATGCAGGAAGGGAAAGTTATAGCTTATGCATCTCGACAGTTGAAACCGCATGAGCTTAACTATCCGACCCATGATTTAGAATTGGCTGCCATTGTGTTTGCATTAAAGATTTGGCGCCACTATCTGTTTGGGGAGAAATGTTTCATCTACACTGATCACAAGAGTTTGAAGTATTTGGGTGTCCAGAAAGAACTCAATCTTCGTCAGAGGAGATGGTTAGAATTGATTAAAGACTACGACTGCTTGATTGACTATCATCCAGGTAAAGCAAATGTTGTTGCTGATGCCTTGAGTCGGAAGTCTTTAGCTGGTTTAACTGTTTACTCGCTCTCGTTGCTTGTTGAGTTGAGAGCATTGCATGCCAGTTTTGTACCTTGTGTTGATGGTGCATTATTGGCACAGTTGCAATTAAAGCCGATTTTGTTAGATCAGATCAAAGAAGCTCAGTTGGCCGATAAGAAGATTCAGAAGATTTTTTCAGATTGCAAGAATGGGAAGACTAGAGATTTTGTTGTGAAAGATGATGGGAGTCTCTGGTTTAAGAACCGATTGTGTGTACCCGATGATGCTGATTTGAAAAGAGTCATTTTAGAAGAAGCTCATCAGTCAATGTTTGCTATGCATCCGGGTAATACGAAGATGTATCATGATCTGAGACAGCATTATTGGTGGATTGGTTTGAAGAGAGACATTGCTGAGTTTGTATCGAAATGTCTCACTTGTCAGAAGGTTAAAGCAGAGCATCAAGTTCCAACCGGGTTGCTTCAACAATTGTCAGTGCCAGAATGGAAGTGGGAAAGAGTGACAATGGATTTTGTGTCTGGTTTGCCATTGACACAAAAGAAGCATGATGCTATATGGGTGATTGTGGATAGATTGACTAAGACAGCTCATTTCCTTCCGGTTCGAATGGATTACTCTTTGGAGAGATTGGCTGAGCTGTATATCCATGAGATTGTGAAACTGCATGGTGTTCCAACTTCTTTAGTGTCTGATCGAGATCCCAGGTTTACTTCCAGATTTTGGAAGAGTTTGCATAGTGCTTTAGGTTCTCGACTGCACTTCAGCACTGCTTTTCATCCACAGACGGATGGACAGTCAGAGAGGGTGATACAGATTATTGAGGACATGTTGAGAAGCTGTGTTATCGATTTCTCTGGAAGTTGGGATAGGTTTTTACCTCTTGTGGAGTTTGCTTACAACAACAGTCACCAATCCAGCATTGGTATGGCACCGTTTGAAGCATTGTATGGCAGACGGTGTAGGACACCTCTTTGTTGGAATGAGCTTGGAGATAATAAGTTGGTTGGTCCTGATTTGATTCAAGAAACTGAAGATAAAGTAAAGTTGATTCGAGGCAGGTTAAAAGCAGCTTCAGACCGACAGAAGTCTTATGCAGATATAAAAAGGAGAGATATAGAGTTTGATGTTGGAGATAAGGTATTTCTGAAAGTGTCTCCTTGGAAGAAAATTTTGAGGTTCGGTCGGAAAGGAAAATTGAGTCCTCGTTTCATTGGGCCGTATGAAGTGTTAGAAAGAGTTGGGCCAGTGGCGTATCGACTTGCTTTGCCACCTGAGTTGGATCGTATTCATAATGTATTCCATGTTTCTATGTTGAGGAGATATAGGTCGGATCCATCTCATGTGTTGCCATTTGAGTCTATTGAAGTGAGCCCAGATTTGACATTTGAAGAGGAACCAGTTGCTATCTTGGCACGAGAAGTGAAAGAGTTAAGGAACAAGAGAGTGCCATTGGTGAAGATTCTTTGGAAGAATCATGCAAAAGAAGAAGCGACTTGGGAAAGTGAGCATACCATGCGAGAGCAGTATCCGCAATTGTTTCAGCTTTGATATCAGGTAATTTCGAGGACGAAATTTTCTTTTTAGAGGGGGAGAATTGTAATATCCTCATTTATGCCCTAGAAGTTTTGAGTATGTTGTTGTTATTGTGGTTGTTGATATATATATTGGGAAGTGAATGTTTGTGCATATATGTGTTAAATTGTAAGAGAAAAGAAATGGGAAGAGAATGTATATGTATATGTGTTTTGGAGAAGAAATTTAGGGTTTAGAGACAAATGTATATGTTGTTTATATGATGATATAATTAACATATACATTGGTCAAATGAAGAGTCAAGGTGATGGTTAAGTGGAAGAAGATATTTTTGGTTGTTAATGAAATTACTATAAAGGGCTTATATGAGACAAAGAGTTAGTTATATGGTTAAGGGTGTTTTGGTAATTTTCCTTATAAGATGCATGGTGGAGATTAAAAGAAGAAAAGGTGTTTGACTTGTGCATTTTCTTCTTTCTTTCTTGAAGTGGCCGGATTCTCCATAGACAAAGAGAGAAAGAGAGGTGATCTTGAGGTTTGAAGCATTTTGAAGAAAGAAACAAGGGTTTTGGTTAAAGATTTGTGGATTTCTTCATTTGAGGTAAGATCTTTTCTTTAATTTCTTCAATTCTTTTGAAGTGGTATGATTAAGTTGCTTATGGTATGATTATAAGTATTGATTTTGCTTGATAGATGAGAAGTTGGGTTGGTGTTGGTGATGGAAGAGTAAGATTGGTGTTTAGTGAAATTGTTGCTGTTTTAGGATTAGTAAAGGCTGTGACTTGTATGATTTTTAATTAATTTTAGAAAAATGTTCTTGAAGTGAATTTTTGATATGTTGTGCCTCTATGAGTCTAGAATGACTGAAAAATATGTTGATTCGATTTTGGAATGGTTATGAGTTTAGAAAAATTATTTTCATTAGACCTGTTCCAGCAGGTACCTTAACTGGGACAGCTATATTTCGGGATTTTTAATAAAATGTAGAAAAATCATATTCAATTGAATTTTGGATATGTTGTTTCTTAGTGAGTCTAGTATTTGAGAAAAATAATTTGGAACCACGTTGATTGAATTTGATTTATGGAATTCACAAAGTTCAGAACTGCTGCCAGGATGCAGGGCAATTGGGGCAGTCTGGTTAGGTGAACTATTTGACCAAGATTTTGTGTTCAGTTTGATCTGAAATTTTAAAGGGATGATTTTAAGATATAAAACTAAATTCTGTAAAAATTTTAGAATTTTTAGTCAAGTAGATTATTTTATACAATTTTTCAAAATAAGGATAAAATGGAGTTTAAAACCAGAATGTACTATTTATGGTTAGGGTTTTAATTCTTTGTTCTTCTTGCATTGCTTTGGTTCTCCAAAGGTAGGTTGGTCCTTAAACCTAACCCTAAACACTTTAAACACACTTGAATCAATGAATGTTATAATCAATTGTTCTTTGCCCTAATTGCATTGTTGAGATTGAACAATGTTATGTTGTGCATTGTGAATGGTAATGTGTTTCATGAGTAATGTGGAATGAAATGTTGATATTTATGAATGATGCTATGTGAGATATAATGTGATCATGGATGAGATATATATATATATATATACTTGAATAATGAGATGTTATATTATGAAATGAAATGTGAAGCCATTGTTATTGGCTAAGATGATGTAATTGAAAGAAAGAAGGCATGTTTGCCTAAATGTGATGAGAATTGAGAATGGAAATGAATTGTTTGTTTAATATGTTATTCAGTTTCAGAGTTCTGGATTTGGGTGGCATGCCTAAGAAATGATGAAAGGTAACAGTCTTGCCGGGTTGAGGACCTCCTCATAGGTGTTGAGTTGATGGTCCAAGAGACTGGGTCTGTTACACTATGAGATACATGATTTGTAACAGTCTTGCCGGGTTGAGGATCTCCTCATATGTATTGAGTTGATGATCCAAGAGACTGGGTCTGTTACACTATCCATGGATAGAGATACATGTATATACATTGCCTACGGGCGTGATTATTGTGACTATGAACCAAAGCAGTAACTCTGAACTCTGAATATCGTATTAAATACTTGTTGGGCCCATAGGTGTCAGGGTTATATGAATGTCCTAAATAATGTTATGAGTTAATGAAATGAGATGTTGGTTATTGAGTATGATTGATTAATGTTGAATGTGGAAAGATGTTGAAATGTGGTATGCTCATATGACTATGATTTGTGAAATGCATAATTATGTGGTTAACTTTATATTTATGATATTGATCTTATCAATAACATATGTGGCATTGCATTACATTAAAGCATACCATTAGCATGTTTTATCTTACTAAGCCGTTGGCTTAGCGCGAATGTGATTCTTCGCGCAGGTGACAAGGAAGAACCAGAGAGTTCCTCTAGGCCGAGTCGAGCCTAGATTTTGAAGATTGAATAGTGGGCTTTAAGATCGAAGACTGACTGCCAAACATGTATAAATTTTATGTGTTGTAAAACTTGAGTTTTGATGTATATGAATTTGTAAATATTGTTACTTTCCGTTGCATAGTGAACAAAGATTTTATCTGCTGTATTTCATAATAAACCTTTACTTTATTTTGTACTAGAAGTGTAAATCCTTTTTGCAGGTTGTAGTTGAGGTTATAAGGGGGATTTATTGGAAGTGTATTGAGAATGATTTTGTTTGCATTGGTTTGTGTAAAAATGTTTTCAAAAAATTAGAAAAAAACCAGTTTTGTCGACACTTGGGATTGAATTTTTAGGCAAAACTATGGCAAAATTTCTATAAAAATCGGAACAAAAATTTGACTAAGTAAAAGTGGTAGCAACATTAGGATAGGGTGGCGCCTCTACTCAGCTTACACACGTAGGTCGGGAAGGGGTGTTACATGACTTAGCCATGTTTACCAAATTTTTCTTGGACATGGCCAAGTCACTTGGATGTGTCTTTTACTGCTTGAATGTATGTTTTGCTTCCTTTAGGTGTGACATGGTCAGCGACATGGCCAAGCTTCAAGTGACATGGCCAAGCTTCAAGCGACATGGCCAAGCTTCGAGCGACTTGAGTAGAGACATGGCCAAGATGGTGCTTGTGTTCAACATTGCTTCTATTTTCATATGATTTTATTTTCTTAGGATGAAACACGGCCAAGACAATGAGACATGACCAAGCTTCAAGCGACATGGTCATTTCAAGTGAGTGTGTCAAGTACTGCCTATTTTCTTTTCTTTCTTGGTTTCTTTGGTTTTGGTCTTTAATTGAGACACGGCCGGTGGCTTGGCCATGTCTCATGGGTGTGTCAAGCTCTGCCTTGATTTTCTTTTGAGGGACACGGCCAAGCTTGCTTTGGCTGGGCCATGTCTTGCTTGATTCATGCTCTTCCTTTACTGTTTTGCTTATCCAAGGGAGTTTTTGCACTTTAACCTAAAAACAACACTTCAAACAAACTTTAAACAAAAATAAAATGAAAAATTAACTAAAAACATATAAAATCACACTAAAAACAAGTACATAAATGATCTAAACAAATACCCCACACTTAATTCCTTGCTTATCCCCAAGCATGGTTAAAATCAAAACAAACTAAACAAGATAAATTTATCAAGTTCAAGAGTTATAAAAATGCATCAAGACTTTTCTATCCCTAAATCCGTAATCAATATCAAATCGAGCAAAATTGATACCAATGCAATTAAGTGGCTTTCCATGCATAACCTATGTTGTCACTCCCTCACCAACTCTTAAAAGTGTTTGATCAAGGTGGTGTTTACACTTATAACAATCAATGAAAGATTATTGCCATAGGCTTGGTTATCAATCAAATCTCAACTACCTAATTACAATCAAACATCAATCAAAATATCTTTATTTGGGTTGTAATGGGGCTAAGGTAAAGGCATGACATTTAGAAAATGTGAGCTTAATCATTAAGTTCAAGAGCACTTCAAGAATGAACTAACCGATCATATGTATAACCTAACAATCCCAAAACACGTTCCACTCATCTACCCTTTCACATTAAAGAGCTTTTCAAGGGAACTTACTTATTACATCTTACAATGATTATTCTCAAACATATTCCAACCCTTTTAACAAGAACAACAATTATTATTATTATTATTTTTCTTTTATATATATTTTTTATTTTGCAACTAAAGAACATAATGGTTTGCAATCTTAAACCTACTAAATTTAACCCCACACTTAATTCAACACAACACTCGGTCATAAACGCTCTTAAAATGATCTTGACCTAATGAAAGGGTAAGAGTTAAAACAACAAGGTTCAAGCTAATGGTGTTATGAAAAAGAAAGAAAAGGAAAAATAATATAGGCTCAAAATTGGCTAACTAAGGTTGGATATAAGGTTGGTCTATTTAAGCCAAAATGGGTTCACCTAATTGCCTTAATCATCTTGATGCCTAATTGAAATTTTTATGTAGTCTTAAAATGCATGTCAAAGCAAGTTCTAGCAATTCATCAATCAGAGATGTTCACACACAAAAAGAATGATAAGTTGATGGCTCAATTCCTCACTAGTTTAATGGTGATGCAAAGAAAAACCAACAAAATTGACAATAAGCACCAATTCTACTCAATTCTCAAATTCATGCTTCAAAAATTCAAAGGTCATCTATCAATAATTTTATAACAATTGAACTTTCTAAAATTCATTTATTCAAAGAAAAATAAGAAAAACATTAACTAACTTAAACAAAAACAAGTTAAAAGTAAAAACACAAAATACAAAATGCACCCCACACTTAAAGTTCACATTGTCCTCAATGTGAGCATGCATAAACTAAAAGAGAGAGGTTTAGATGAAACTTGATTTCCATCATTCCCATATGCGATATGTAGGGCTCCTTCCATTCATAATGCAATTGGAGCCCATGTGTGAGAGGATGAACAGTATGTAACTTTGAAATGTGCCCAATGTATTTCAAAGCTTAGGTAGCATCCTTGGAAGATCAATTATCCAAAGGGAACATGTGAATGTTGTCTTAGCTAGATCCTCTAATGCTATAGGGACGTGGTAAAAATCTTTTTCAGTTTGCAACATGGTTGTATACGTTTTTTGCTCGTTCTCACCACCGAGAGTGGGAGAGATGATCATTTGTTGCAAACTGTACTCCCCAACAAAAATATTTTTCAAAATTTTTATGGTCTTTTTAAGTTCAACCAAGTTCGGCTGAATCACTTCTTCATCCTCTTTAGCAATTTGAAGTTACCTCTCAACAACCTCATCATTTAAGATTAATTTACTCTCCTCAATTTCTAAATTGGAAATATTAGGCTCTACATCTAAGGTCATGGCCACCTCAAGCTTATCTACACTATCTTCTTTATAGGGCATGTCATAGAGTTCAGGAATTTGCATACCTTGCTTTTTATCCTTCAATCTACTTGGGAATGGAATTGGTGGCATAAAAAGATTTGGAGGTTCATGCAATTTTGTCATAGTTGATGCTTCCGAATTCTCCTCCTCCGTTGATTGAATTAACTCCTCTATGTTTGGTTGTATCTCCTCTCCATTTTCTTCTTGATTAGTACCTGCATCAAAGGAATCACAAAATTTGTTATATATTACCTGTTCACTCCTCAAATTTGTGATTACCTTGACTTGCTCCAATTGGCTAGGAAATTCCTCCCTTTGTTGTGCTTGGAGTTGATGTGCCAGTTGCCCAACTTGAGTTTCCAACCTCTTCAATGATTCTTCCAAAGAATCAAACCTCTCATTGCTCCCTTCCTAATTTTGTATGCTAATTTGAAGGTAAGCATTCAAATCATCTTCCACTGTGGATTTCTTGCATTGAGCTTGATTTTGTTTGCTAATTTGAATGAAGGCATTCAAACGATCTTCCAAAGTGTGTTCCTTAAGTTGATCTTTATGTTGTGTGCTAGTTTGAATGAAGGCATTCAAACTATCTTCCAAAGTAGGCTTCTTAAGGTAATTTTGGTTTGAGTATTGTTCTTGAGAGTAAGAACCTCTTTGGTAAGGTTGAAAAAAATTTTGATGTTGCTGCTGATTTTTCCAAGAAAAATTTGGTTGGCTTCCCCAGTTTGGGTTATAAGGATTGGAATATGGGTCATTTCTACCCATTTGCTGGAAACTTTGGTAGTCATATTCTTCCTCTTTCCATTCTTGATATCGCTCGAAACCAAAATAAAATGTATTGGCACTATGTCCTACATTGCCACATGCTGCACATATCTCTTGGTGTGGCATAGGTACTCTTCCTCTTGCATTTAGCATCTTAAGTTGATTTGTTAATTTTGCTAATTGTCATGCCATGTCAGAATTATCGTCCCTATCATAAACTCTCCCGCGCCTTGAAAACTGCATCTTTACAAAAAAAAACTTAACAATTTAAAGAAAACAAGCAAACAATTTAATTTAAAGAAAATCAAACAAAACAAACAAACAATTAAGTAAAACAAAAAAATAAACTTATTATTATTTTACAAAAAACAATACTTAGTAACTCAAAGAAAACAAACAAACAATTAAATAAAAAATATCAAACTATCACTACTTAAACAACCCTCCCCGGTAGCGGCGCCAAAAACTTGTTGCGCTCAAATGAAGTACTACTACAAAGCGTCACTTGCAAGTATACAAGGTAATTGTAGCAAAGGTGATCGCCCCAAGGTCATCTCACAAGGAAGGTGTAGCTCGTAATAGCTTGATTGACAAGAAATTTAAATGTAAGTTCATGAATTGTTTAGAATGTGGTTTTAAAACAATTAAAACTAAAAGTAATGGAAGTGATGGTTGTACAAGATCAAATCAATTCTTGGGAAGGTGCCTAGGGTTGTAGGTCAATTTAATCAAAGCTCAATTCTTAAATTATCCATTAACATATCCTTGTAAATTAATTTGTTCTTTAAGGTTAATTAGTTAATTACCAATTCATTAGTTTTCACATTCATGAATTAACAATAACCAATTCTTTTACATTACCAAATTGATAAAACCCTAGAACTTATATTTCTAATTCATTCACAGGGTGGTTGATCATATAGTTTCGATATTGGATTTTACCTCTCGGTCTATCATCCAATATTCAAAGGTCAATAGGTAGCTAATCTATCAACCTAACATTCAATACAATACAATCAACCAACAACAAGGTACATCAATGAAAATATCAAATTAAGGCATTCAATCAAATCTACTACAAACCCTAGGCATGGGTATTTAGCTCAACATCATCAATTTAAAATAATCATTCAACTCAATATAAATCAAATACAAATTGTTCATTGTAATATCAATTCTCTTAATACAACAACAACAATATTGACATGAATTAAAAGAGAGAATAGAAAAATCCCTTGTAGATGCCAAAAGTAGGATTACTAGTCTTCCTCCTAGCTCCACTTTGATGTATGATGAAGAACTCAAGCCCTCTTCAATGGTTGATTCCCCTTTGCGATATGGAATGGAGCTTTCTCAAGTCACCAAACCTATAATTGATTATGCCTTTGGAAGATTGAATGGAGCTTTCTCAAGTCACCAAACCTTTAAATGAAGCTTTCTTCAACCTTCAAGAGCTTGTTAACATAATTTATCCCAAAGAACCTCAAAGAACTTTTGTGTGGAAGATGGAGAAGATGGAGAGGATAGAAATGGAGGATGAGGATGATGAGCTAAGGGAGAGTGTAACTCTCTCCCCCAAACTGTGTATATTTCTTCTTCCTTTTCCTTCTCTTTTTATTTCATTCAAAGCTCAACCCATGCCTTCCAACTCACACCATTCTCTCTTGTCTCCCACTATTCTCTTAGTTTAATAATTCTTTCCATCAATTAGGCAAGCTTTTCTTTTTCTTTAATATTTCTTTTAGAAAAAGCAAAGTCTTTCTTCCCCACTTGTCTCCCAACTCGTGTAAAAGAATTCAAAACATCAAGAGTGACACGGCCAAGCTTGTGGCCGTGTCTCTCAATTTCTTTGGGACACGGCCAAGCTTGCTGGCCGTGTCACTTACTGCCCATTTTCTTTCTTTTCTCTTCTTTGTTCTCAAGGAGTGACGCGACCAAGCTCCTGGCTGTGTCATGTGACATGGCCAGTGGCTTGGCCATGTCTCTTGCCAGTGTCACCTTATGTCTTCTTTCTTTTCTTTGTTCTTTATATTTTGCTCTTTAGGTGAGACACGGCCAATGGCTTGGCCATGTCTCTTGCCAGTGTCAGTCACTGCTTCAATTTCTTTGAGGGACACGACCAAGATAAGGGTGACTTGGCCATGTCTACCAATTTTTCCTTAGACACGGCCAAGTCACTTGGATGTGTCTTTTACTGCTTGAATGTATGTTTTGCTTCCTTCAGGTGGGACATGGTCAGCGACATGGCCAAGCTTCAAGCGACATGGCCAAGCTTCAAGCGACATGGCTAAGCTTCTAGCGACATGAGCAGAGACATGGCCAAGATGGTGCTTGTATTCAACACTGCTTCTATTTTCATATGATTTTTATTTTCTTAGGATGAAACAAGGCCAAGACACTGAGACATGGCCAAGCTTCAAGCGACATGGCCATGTCATGTGAGTGTGTCAAGTACTGCCTATTTTCTTTTCTTTCTTGGTTTTTTTGGTTTTGGTCTTTAAGTGAGACACGGCTAGTGGCTTGGCCGTGTCTCATGGGTGTGTCAAGCTCTGCCTTGATTTTCTTTTGAGGGACACGGCCAAGCTTGCTTTGGCTTGGCCATGTCTTGTTTGATTCATGCTCTTCCTTTACTATTTTGCTTATCCAAGGGAGTTTTTGCACTTTAACCTAAAAACAACACTTCAAACAAACTTTAAACAAAAATCAAATGAAACATTAACTAAAAAAACATAAAATCACACTAAAAACAAGTACACAAATGATCTAAACATCATTAAACGAGCAAAGTTGTCACTATGAGCAAAAATTTTCGCCCCCCTTCCGGTGGAATGGTTCTTGCAACTTCGGTACTGTTAGGCTCTGAGCTTTAGAGAACATGGGCCTAAACTCGGAGAATTGGAGTCACCACCTAGAAGGGCCGGCAAGATAGAAAGGGATGGATGACTCGATTTCTAAGGAATCCCATAGGGGTTCGGAAAGTTGGGTATGAATGGAAAAGGTAAAAATGACCCAGCATCACCATAATACCCAGTTCATTGGAACTGGTCCCATTTTCAGGTCTAAATATTATTGAATTCTTATATTATTATAATATTATTCATGTTACATTCAATTAAAGTAAATAAACATTCATCATATGATAAATTAAACAATTAAACAAAATGGGCACCTATACAAGATGGAAACATGCCTTTATAACTGTCTAAATATCCACGCAAAAAATAAATAAAATAAGACACCTACCAAAAAAAAATATGTCCCTTACATTGTCCCAAGTCCATAAAATAAATTAAATTACACAAGCAAAACAAATAAGGCACCCACAGAGTTGAAACATGCCTTTTACACCTTCTTCAAAATCCAAATAATAATAATAAATACAATTAAATCATTCATAAGCAATAATTGACTTAAACACATGATTAACCATCAAATAATCATAAAATTGAAACTTTAATTAATAAAACTAAGGTTTAACATCTAATTAGGGGTAGTTTATGTAATTAGGGTTTAAACATACAAAATTAGAGTTTAATCCTAAAACTAGGATTTTATATGTAAAACTAGGTTTTGAGAATATAATTGGGATTAAAACATGCACAATTAGGATTTGCTCATGCAAATTAGGGTTTTTATTTTCTTCTAAACTATGGATTTAGATTTACAATAACTTTATATTAAATCATGCAATTAGGGTATGAGTCAAACTAAGATCAAGGTTATGTTATACCGGATGGAATTTCCAAAATTAAATTCATAACCAAAAGTAAAAATGGTTCCATATCATTAAAGAATGGAGTTAATCAATGGAAATTTAAATAGATTGAGTTAGCAAAATCAAACCAGCATTATTGGCTCTACCAAGATGATTTTATCGAACCACACTTGTTGTTTGATTTGCTGGAAAGCCTGGATCAATAAGGGTTTCTTGGATGAACCTAAACAATTTGGAAATTGTTTAGCTACTATCTCTTAATTACTGTTGCTACTGTCTCTCTCTTCTTTTGCTTCTATTTCTTTTTATTTCCTCTCTGTCTCTTGCTTTAATTTGCTAATTGTGGCCCTCCTTAAATTGCTTCTTGCTGCCTCCTTTTATAATGTTTTTAATTAGGGTTTTGTAAAGGCTAACACTCCTAATCTTGTTAAAAAGCTTATTGTTTATCAAAGTATCTTTGAATTTTAATACAATTAGGACTGAATCTAGTCAAAATTAAGGGCTCATGTCGAATTAACCTAGCCAATTCGACATATATACTGCTCATGTCGAATTGGCTTGGCCAATTCAACATGCACAGTGCTCATGTCAAATTGGGATGGCCCATTAGCCTTTTTAAATTGGACCGCACTTTTGTTAGATCCAAATTTTAATTGGGGCCTTTTAACTCAAACCAGATTTAACTTAGGCCTTTTAATTAGAACCAAATTTCATTCTGGATCAAAATTAAGGGTCTATAATTGCCCCCTTATTGAATGATTTTGAATTTATTCAGAGAGTAAAAAGTAATTTGTCTAGACTGATTTTAGATACTTTAACAAATCTGGACTGATTTGAGTGCTTGAAATAAACTCAAGCTGATTTGGATGCTTTAACAAATCTAAGTTGGCCTGAATGCTTTAAATAAACCCGAGCTGGTTTTGGATGCTTCAACAAATCCAAGTTGGTTTTGGTACTTCAAATAAACTCAAGCTGATCTAGAAAATCTGGATGTTTTAACAAATCCGAGTTGGTTTAGGTGCTTTAAATAAACCTAGGTTAATTTGGAAAATTTGGATGCTGAGGGTTTGGATGTTTTACCAAATCTGCAAAATTGTATCATCATGATACTTTAACAAATCCAATATAGGTTGAAGATTTGGATACTTTGTCAAATATGCAAAATTTCACTATCAGGATACTTTAACAAATTTAATATAGGCTAAATGTTTGGATACTTCAAGAAATCTATAAAATTGTACCGTCAAGATACTTCAACAAATCCAATATAAGTTGGAGGTTTGGATACTTCAACAAATCCAAATTAGTCATCATTCTTTAATTTTGAGTAGACTCAGCTGTGGATGCTTCAATAAATCCATTGGAGTTTCATGTGGATAGAAACTTGATTCTGAATACTTTAATAAATCATGAAAAATGTTTGCCTTTGCATAAATGGATCTTCATCTTGATTCATGGGAATGGACCTTAATCCTGCATCGACTCTATCTCTTTTAGCTAAAATGACCTTCTGTCATTTGTATCTTCATTCATTCGAGAGTTCTAGCTTTCTTCTAGCCACTTGTTTTATTCTTTAATAGATTTTGCTTGGGGATGAGCCTTTATCTTGTATTAATTTCATCCCTTCTAGCTTGACTGACCTTCTATTATTTGAGAGTTTTGGCCTTCTTCTAGCCACTTATTTCGTTCTTTAATGGATTTTACTTTCGATTCTTTTATGAATTTTGGAGTAAAAAATGACCTTTTTTAGCCCTCATATTCTCTCTTTGCCCCATGCGTGGCAAAACATTAAAAAAGAGTCTGAAAACATTTTATATACACATAAATTCAAAAATTGAAAAAGAGAAGCATTAGCCCCTATGTAGGCTCAAATTAGTAATTCCACCTTTTTTGTAAGCTCTTATCAACATTTTTGCTAGCATGCAACTCTTCTTTCTTTTGCAATGGGCCTTTCATACTCCTTGACACTATGTCTGCTTCTCATTGTTTGCTTCATAAAGTATCAACTGTTCACTGTGACAAAGAATAGGCTATACAAGACAATAAGAATGCAGTGTGATATGCTCATGTATGCATGTATGGATGATATGCATGAATGATACTTACATCAATTATATTGACTCATAGACTGAGGTGATAGGCTGAAGCACTTCCATTGGTACCTTTGAGATGTTCATTTAGACTTTGCATTGGGACATCAGAAGACGTCACATCCATGGCTTTATCTTCAAGATTTATAAAGTATGGGTAGTGGGGGCCCAAGTAGGATAGTCAGAGATGCATGAGATATCCATTTCAAACCATGATTCAGTACATTAGTTGATAGCTTCTTCATAACCTTATGAACAATTCTTTCATTAACCTATCTTTCCTAATATGTCCTTTAAGGTTCGACAGTACAACATACTATCCTATGCTTGAAGGCTCATGAGACAAGAAAACTTTTTTTTTTAAATTTAATTTAATTTTGAAATCAAATGTAGGGTTTGTCAAATCAATGTCAATATACCTCAGGACTTGGACTTTCAAATTAACATATCTATAACATCATAATCCTAGTTACCGTACTAAATTTTGTAATCATTTTCATTTGAGCAAGAGCTATTGCACTTCAGATAGGTACATACACATTACTTGGCTAAATGTCTAATTGAGTTTTAAATATTGTTCATCTCATTTATATGCTTTTTAAAACAATCTCCACTAATAGACTTTATCTTCTAAGAGAGATCAACATGTCTTCAACATGCTTGAAATGGTGTCTATAAGGGACATGGGTTAAGCGAAGGCCATTTGTAAGTTGGAGCTGACGTGACACTACTAACAAATCTTCACACTGTCAACTTTCTATTGGAGCCATAGGCAGCTGTGAGCATTCTTAAACTCTGGGCATCTTGTTATCTTTCCTCATAAAAAGATAAAGCTTGACTATTCTTCCATCTTCTTGGCAGAAATCTATATTCGATTAGGACCATATTAATCTTTTCCTTTTGCTTTTGCAAAAACTCAGGACCCTTTTTCTTCTCTCTTTTTTTTTTCTTTTTTTTTTCCTTTCTTCTCTTTTTTCTTCTTTTTATTTTTTTGGTTGTTTTGGATTTTTTTCTTTTACTTTTTTGGACATGAGATTTCATCATTCCGCCTTTTCCCTTTTGGAATATCAAGTCTAAGGCATCCAAGATGGCTGACTTAGAGCTGTATTCAACATTATGAACCAAAAGAAAGATGGTCTTTATCCTATTTCTCTGATTTTAGCTGAGTTTCTGGTTGGGGTGGACTAATTCAAGTTAAACTCTTATCTTAGGCTGAGCGAAAATCTTCTATGTTCTAGATAACAAGAACTTTGTTCACTTTCTAATCATCCTTTCAAGTTTTCAATTCGAACTTTCATTATTCTCATCCTTTTTTTGCTCTAATTTGTGCATAGCCTGTCCTTTTGAATTTTTAAAACTAGCGAGCTGCTTTAATTTTTGTCTAGGCTGCCCTTTTGGATTTTCAACCTAGCAAGTTTTTTATTTTTCTTTTCTTTTTTATCTTGATTTCTTAGGTCATAGCACAGAAAGAGTCATTTTGTTTGTGCTGTCCTATGCTTCTTACTATGGAGTAACACAATTATGCTTCAATAAGGATGAATCCTTCGTTGCTTTATTGTCATCACAATGATGAAATAGATCTGAGATATAAGGTCTAGTTCAGGTAAACTTCTACTATCCTTATGGCCTTGACTATGCATCCTTTTCTTTGATCTTCTTGTACTTTGGTACCTCAGTGATCATTAGACTTGTGATAAGTGTCACAACAGCTCAGGGTTGTGTAGACCCTTAATTTTTGACCCAGCCTAGTCTGATATTTTTTATAGTCCAAAATAATTTTTGTGGTATTTTAATTAAATAATATCTATTTTAGTATTTATTATTTATAATTTTAATAAAAAAGTAATATTAGTAAAGTTTTTTAAAAAAGTAATAATAAAAATAAAAATAAAAATAAAGATATATAATAAATAAATAAAAATTGGCGACGAAAAAATCGGCGATGAAAAATTTCATTGCCGAAAGTGAATTGGCTGGGCCAATTTCCCATAGGAAATTCCTACGGCGAATTGGTGCCCACCCCAGCAATTCTCGCAATTCTAGCAGTTTTCGCCAGTAATTTTTTCGCCAGCGTAATTTTCCAACCCAGTTTTTTCCGAAACCAAATTCTATTTGGTTTTGGTTTCTTTTCCAGAATGGTTTTAATTTCCTTAGACAATTAGAAGTAAGTGTATTAATTTTTCTATAAATACCACATTAAAACACAGAATTAAAGGGGGAAAAATTATTTTATTGGATCAGAGACTCAACCATTTGATCGGCCAAAAGAAAATCCCTAGCAAGTAAGAGACATTAGCAACAAGAAACAATCATCAATCCATCAAAGGCAACAGCATTGCCTTTGTTATTGTTCATCCAGAAGTCGATTTTGGTGGAACCAACTACGCAGCTTTGATCTTTAATCATAGATTATATATTCACAGTAGCTTCATTTTTTTGATTAATAAGAACATGCATACAGTACTTTGATCTTTAAATATGTAGTAATTTGATCTTTGTTTCAATAACTTTAATTGTTTACTTTGGTTAATACATTAATCAGTTGGTTTTCAGAACTCCACTTCCACGTTTTATAAAAACTAAAACTTTAAAAACCCTAAATCATCCTTCTATTTCTAAAACATTAAAAACCCTAAATTACTCTTCTATTTCTAAAACTTTAAAAACCCTAAATTACTCTTCTACTTCCAAAAACCTTAAAAATCCTAAATTGTTTCTTCTGTTTTCGAAAACTTTAAAAATCATAAATTGTTTTCCCCGAACTATTTTCATCTAAACTCTAACTTTTTGTCCAAAATTTCTAAATGTCTTCTTAAATCTCCAAACCCTAATCTTCTTTATAGTTTCTAAAAACTTTAATCATAATTATTTCTATAAAACTCTAAATTATTTTTTTAAATCCTAAGATAAAATATGTTTTCCAAAATATCAAAAACCCTAATTTTCTCAAAATCCAATACAGTAAATCCTAGTTCTCCTAAACCCTAATTCTTAAAACATCAAAACTTTATGACAAGTAAATCTAAACCCTAAAGCCATAATCCAATGAACCTAAAACCACAATCCAGTAACCGTGAATTATAAACCCTAATGTCTTAAAATTCCAAAACCCTAATTTCATATTGTTACCTCTAAACCCTAATTTGATTAACCAAAAAAACTTACTACTTTCTTAAATTTATAAAACCCTAATCCATTCCAATTTTCCAAAATATTTACAGTAGCCTAAATAATAATAATAATAATTCTAAAATCCCAAAACCCTAAATGTTAATTAAAGAACTCTAAATTGAGACATAAACCTAAATTTGTATCTTTATTTGCTTTATTTAATTTTAGATTTGATTATGTAGTTTATTATATGTTTTGATTATTGATTTATTTAATTTCAATGTTTGATTTATTTAATTTATCATGGATAATTATTTTCTTTATTGTTATGATTATTATTTGTTTGTTTTAGTATTAAAATTGTAAGAGGTATGTTTCCACCTTGTGGGTACCTCATTAGTTAAGTATTATATAATTTAAATTGCTTTTATATTTTGGACCAATGTAAAGGACATGTTTCCACCTTTCGGTGGGTGTCCTATTTAGTTTAGACATGGATGATGTAAGGACATGTTTCCATCTTCGGATGGGTGTCAATTTATTTGCTTTGTTTGGACATTACTTTGATTTTAATATAATGATGCTTTATTTTAATTATTGCATGTAATGTAACGACCCTCCCCGACCAGGTCGGCTGCCCGGCCCACTAGTGGCTTACGGCCCGGCCTTTTCACCACCTGGGCACGGAGTCCGCAGGAGGCAAGCGATCGCTACAGTACTGGACAGCCCTCGCGGCCCACCCAGTAGGAATTTGTTTATTTGGCTCCCTAAAGAGTCGCCTCCCTGGATCGAACCCCTGACCTCCCACTTAAGAGAGCCAGCGAGAACCATCCAGTACCATTTCTGCTAGCCGGGCCGTAAGCCACTAGTGGGCCGGGCAGCCGACCTGGTCGGGGAGGGTCGTTACAGTTAAAAAGGCGCCTTTTTGGTATCAGAGCTTAGGTTCGAGATTCTCGGCCTAAGTAAAATTAAAAAGAAAAAGTTTTGAAACGCTTAAAATGAATTTAAAAGAAGAGTTTTGAAAATGAAATTTGTAATACATGCATATGCATTCACACCTAGGTTGGTCTCGGAGGTGGCATTATATGATTTATAGTATATCTGTGTTATATGAGATGGATGTTAATGTGTGAATGATATGATGTTATGAGAAAATTGTTTTGTTGTAATGTGAGATGTTGAGGCATGATTACTTAACTTGCTTGTGAAAAAAGAAATGAATTTAAAAAAAAAATATTGATAAGTTTAATGAAAGGACCTATCTGTCTCCTGCGGAACCATGCGGACCCATTGGAATGGGCAACCGAACTTGGACAACCAACCTGGATGGGAAAAGGTATGTTACTGATAATGTTATACGTGCCTATCTGCCTCCTACGGACCCTTGGGATTGAAGGGCAACCGACTTGGTTGGGGAAGGGTACGTATATAAAGTCATAGTTGTTGGCTATAATGATAAATTTAAATGAGTATAATGAATGATATGAATTTATATAAGTCTAATTGATAATTAAAAATGGAAATTTATTCAAGTAAAGTGAAGTGTTAAATGTGTTGAAGCATAAAGAAATGAAAAGGAAAATAATATTGAATGAGTTGATTAGTAAAGACAAGGTATGATTATTTAAAGTTTGGGGTATATATATAAAGTTAAGGTATTGTTTGAAGGAAAAAGAGATGATATTGGTTATGTAAGAATATAAATTGGTATGGTTATTTTAATGTAAACATTGTGAATTCAAGGTTAGAAATGTGAGATGCTTGGATATTGTGAAAGCTCATGGTAATGGTAATAATATGTGATATTTGAGATTTTTCGAAATGAGCTTAATAATTGGGGAAGAAATATGTGTTGATATTGCTTTATGATATATATATATATCCGAGATGTTTTTAAAGTTGATTTTAAGAAAAGATGAGTTTGGTAAATTGAAGGTTTAAGCGAAGTAGTAAGTTGAAAAGTTAAAGTTCTACTAGAAACTGATAAAGATTGATTGGATATTGATGGTTTAATGTATATTCAATACCTGAGCCAGGTGAAATGATTAATATTGCACATGAAAGTATTATGAATTAAGTAATGTGATTGATGGTATGAGAATTTGTTTTGAAGTAAAAAGAGAAATAGATAAGCAAATGAAAAGGAGCTATTTTAAGTCATTTTATTGCAAAAAAAAAAAATGGATATGGAAGTATATTAAATGTTTTTTTTAAGATGAAAGTAAAAGAGATGTCACATTGGGAATGTGACCAAGATGGATGTGAAGTGTTATTATAGTCAGAATATATATTTGTAGTGTGATTAAATACTTTTTATCATATTGGAAGAATGAGAATAATAGTATTTAAAAGAAAGTGATAAACACTAAATTTGTAGTAAATGTATGAAAAAGGAAAATAAAAATCAGAGCATATAATTAAGTGTATAGGAGCTATTAGGCTCAATGTGTATATTATTAGATGTAATGTACATATGTATAAATATATGAGTAATATATATATATATACGTTGAATGGTAAACAAACGGATATAAAGATGATATATTAAATGCATTTCAAAATAAAGGTGAGAGAGATGTCACCTTAGTAAGGTGACTAAGAATTTGTGAAGTATTATTATGGTTAGGAAATATATATGTGTTGAGTTGATAAATAATTTAAGTTATGTCAAAAAGGGGTAAGAATGATGTTGATTAAGGAAAAGTAATAAATGTTAAATTGTGTTAAAGATATGTAAAAGAGGAATTATATATAATTGTATGACTATGTGTATACATGTATGGAAAATGTGGAATGAGCTTTTCGATATGAATGTAAATGAAAATGTAAGAAATGTGGAAAGCAAGTCATATTGTGAATGTGACCTAAGTATGTGAATGTGATATAATTATTTGTTTAGTGGTGTGGAGAATAATAGGGCATGTATCAGTGGATCTATGAGAGAATAGGTTTTAACCTATGTAGAGTTAGATTATGGGATGAAATGGAGAGTGAGAAAGGACTCAAGTAACACTAGAAGATGAAATTGTTATGATAATAACTGAGTTAAACTATCATATAATGTTTCCTGGATTAAGGATTTTGTTTGTAGAAATTCTATATGTATAAGTATATAATAAAAAGGAAAGTATACTGTATGAAAAGTGTTACAAGAGATAAATTAGAAGTGGAGTAATAAATGGAATTTGTATATGATTAAATGTTGTGTATAAAGATGTTATAGATAATATTGTTGATGTGAGTTAGACTAATGATAATCGTATGTTCAAGAGAAAATTTATGGAGATGGAGTTGAAATGTGTTAACTCTTGGTGTAGTAAAAGTGTGGAGAATGGATATATAATTCTTGTGATACAACTAAATAGTGTAATTAAAAAGTTTGGATACAGAATAATCGAGAAACAGTATTGATTTATGAGTTACAGGTGTGTGACCATTCATCTCCTATGGCTATATGATTTGGTTATTATGTGTAGCCGGTTAATTTTAGTATCCATAAATTTGGGACTGAGACAATATGACTGTAGTACAAATTGGTGAGATTGAAAATTTTGTTTAAGAAGCATAGTTAGAAAGTTATTATAAGATTTGGTGGGAACTATACTAATATGATTTGAAGTGATTTGTTATCACAATAATTTGATTGAATATGGATTGGAAGAGATCAAGAAATTGTATATAAGTTTGCCCTAATTGAATTAGATCATATATACATATATGAATATGGTGCAATTTCATGATAAGTTAAATAAATTAATCATTGGATGGAATTGAACAAGATGGGAAAGTGGATATATTGTGTAAGATAAATCAATTGATCTGGATTGGATTAAGATTATGAATTATTCTTGAGATTTAATATCTATAGTTGTATTAAGAATGTAATTATTTACATGGCAATGTATATGATGTAAAATATTAAAGTGTGAATGGACATGAATGAATGGAGTCATAGTAGTTATAAATCAGGATAAAAAGGGAAAAGATTGGTTATTTATAAAATAAGTTGAAAGGTAATGTATTAATATGTAAGTTAAGAGAAAAGCATGCTAAAGAGGTAACTCCATTTGTGGAAAATAAGGATCTTGTTATCCATTGAGGGATTGATAAATGTCTATTTAGACAGTGATTGTAATGATGGGATAATTAATGCTAAGACATAACCAATGATTTTTAAGGTTAAAGTTAAAAGAGTAATCATAAAGAGATGAAGGAACAATATATATTAAATATAAAGATTGGATGAAGTATAAGTGTACTATAAAATGATCTGATTCTGGTATAAAAATAGTAATAGGAAGTGTAATAAGTTCTTTTGAATGTTTGATCAATGAAGTAACAAGATATATAAACCTATAGAATGATGAGTTATGGAATTTAAAGAAGATTGTTGATTCTATAGGAAAGAGTTGAAGTTATATGATTTGGTGACATAGTAACTTAAACATATAATTAACTTCATATGGAAGTTAAGATAGTATGTTGTTAAGAATCAATTGTTACGATATTGATAATTTCGAGGACGAAATTTTCTTTTTAGAGGGGGAGAATTGTAATATCCCTAAGTGTGCTTAGAAGTTATGATAATGTTGTTATTATTGAATTGAGTGTGTGATTGATAAGTGGTAATTATGTTGTTTGAAGAAAAGCATTGTGTAGAGTGAAGTGTATATGTTGTGTATATGGTCATATATATATAATATAAGTTGGTCAAAGGGCTTGGTCAAGGGAAGAGGATATTTTATTTGTGATTGTGAAATTACCAACATGGGCTTGTAAAAGACAAAGGTTTAGTTATATGGTTGAGGGTAGTTTAGTCATTTTCTTTTGGAAGGGTATTTAATGCCTATTGACTTTGTGTTTTCTTCATCATTTCTTCTTCTTCTTCTTGTTGATGGCCGGCTCACTCAAAGACAAAGGAAAGCAAGAGAGCAAGTGATGATTTTGGAATTTTAAGCTCAAAAGTGAAGGAAGATCTCAAGTATACAAGTTGGAATTTCAAGAATTTCATGATTTTAGTAAGTTTTCTCTTGTTTGCCTTTGTTATTTTTGAAGATGTGTGTGAGTTGAGTTAGGGTTATTGATAGTATGATTAAGTGTGTTGATGATTTGTTGATTAGAGTTGAAATTGATTTTAAAATAAGAAGTTAAATTGGTGTTGGTAATGGAAGAGTAAGAGTTGTGTTTAGTGAATATTTTTCTGTTTTACAATTAGTAAAGGCTGTGACTTGTATGATTTTTAATTAATTATAGAAAAATGTTCTTGAAGTAAATTTTTGATATGTTGTGCCTCTATGAGTCTAGAATGACTGAAAAATATGTTGATTCGATTTTGGAATGGTTATGAGTTTAGAAAGATTATTTTTATTAGACCTGTTCCAGCAGGTACCTTAACTGAGACAGCTATATTTCGGGATTTTTAATAAAATGTAGAAAAATCATATCCAATTGAATTTTGGATATGTTGTTTCTTAGTGAGTCTAGTATTTGAGAAAAATAATTTAGAACCACGTTGATTGAATTTGATTTATGGAATTCACAAAGTTCAGAACTGCTGCCAGGATGCAGGGCAATTGGGGCAGTATAGTTAGGTGAACTATTTGACCAAGATTTTGTGTTCAGTTTGATCTGAAATTTTAAAGGAATGATTTTAAGATACAAAACTAAATTCTGTAAATATTTTAGAATTTTTAGTCAAGTAGATTATTTTATACAAATTTTCAAAATAAGGATAAAATGGAGTCTAAAACCAGAATGTACTATTCATATGGTCATTTTGCTTATATTCCTTTTGGATTAGGTTGTGAAGAGGTTGAATTGCCCTAATTTGTGAAGTGAAGAACTATTGAGTGGAGAAGAGTTTAGAGTGGTGTGAAATGTTATTAAGGTAAGTACCAATGTTACATGATTGCATTGTTAATGCATATCACTAATGTATTTTGATGTGTTTATATCATTAATGATATGTATATATATAATTGTGTTATGGGAAAATGAAAGATGTGAATGATTTGATGAATATTAATGTATGAGAATACAATTGATTGAGTATAATTAAATAATGTTAGGTAAATTATTACATTGTTAATCTAATGTGACTTGTATAGTGTGAAAGAGAAGAGGATCATTCAACAAGGTATGAGCTATGCAAATTTATTATGATAAACACTTTTATGAAGAATTACTTTAATGTACTTTGTAATGTTATAGCAATGATGCTATATGTATAATGTGAATCATGTGATTGAATAATGATATGTTCATTTGGTTAATGTAATTGATGTTGAGTATTATAATGATGATGCACATGATACTATATGAACAATACTATGTTTTGTGTATTATGAATCTTGTGAATTGTATTGTGCTATATGAATAAGGTACTTTGTAATGTTATAGCAATGATGTTATATGTATCATATGGATTGAGATATGATATGTTGTGAAGCCATTGTAATTGGCCATGATGATTCAAATGTGAGATGAAGCCATTGTGATTGGCTATGATGATCTAATTGAAAGAAATAAGGCATGTTTGCCTAGATGATAATGAACATTGAGATTGAAATTGATAATGAAACAATAAGTGAAATATGTGTTTAATGTGTTATTCAGTCTTCAGAGTTCTGGGTTTGGAGGCATGCCTATAAAATGAAAAAGGTAACAGTCTTGCCGGGTTGAGGATCTCTTCAAATTGAGTTGAATTGAGGTCCAAGAGACTGGGTCTGTTACACTATGAGAATTGTGAATATGAAATATATGATTGGTAACAGTCTTGCCGGGTTGAGGATCTCCTCATGATGAGTTGATGGTCCAAGAGACTGGGTCTGTTACACTATCCATGGATAGAAATATTGATATATGATGCCTACGGGCTTGATGATTATGATTATAGACCAAAGCAGTAACTCTGAACTCTGAATAACATAGTGGTGTCTGTTGGGCCCGAGTCTGTCTTTGTTGTCAATGTGATATACAAATGTTGAAAGAAATGGATAATGAAATCTTTGGTATACTTCATTGGACATGTGATTGATGATATGTAATATGTGCGTTGAAATATTGATTATGAGCACTAGTGATGAATCATTAATGTTGAATTGTGAATAAAGAAATGTTATGATTGGTATGATGTATAATGTGTGTATTGAGATGTTGATTGTGAATATTAGTGATGGGTTGGACTTGGTAGAAATGTTATGTTTATATGTGTATAAGATAGGAGATTAGTTGAAAGATATGAAAGGTGCAAATGAATAGGGATAAACTTAATAAGAACTAAAAGTATATGGAATTGAGATATCTTTATATGTTAGTGTTTCCATGATATATGTTTGTATTTTATATTTGTACTACTAAGCTTTCGAGCTTAGCGCGGATGTATTATCGCGCAGGTAGCTTGGTGGAAGATATGAAGTCTTTTGGTATGCCACGAGAAGAGTAAGATTTTGTCGAGACCAACTAGAGGGTAATGCATACATGTATTCACTTTAAGTATGTTATATTATATGTATAAATGAAGTTTTGATAAAGACAATAATTTGTAAGTGTTCTTTAAATTGACCTATTATGGTTTGAATTTTGTTACAGGTATTGAAAGGTAAAAAGAAAAGTGGCATCCTTATACTTTATATACTTACTGTATGTATACTAGGTATATGTATAGTATTTATATGGAGTATTGGGGTGTTACATGTAATATGGATAATATTGTTATACTTAAAAATTTTATAATATTAAGACCTGCCAAGGAGGCCGGTTTCAATGAACGAGGGGTTGTGGGGGTGCTGGGCCATTTCTCACCTTCCCCACACGTACCCAACTTTCTGAACCCATTATGGGATTGGGAATTCCTTAGGAATCGAGTCATCCACCCCTTTCTTTTTATCAGCCCGTCCAGGTGGCAACTCTATTTTCTCTGGGCATAGGTCCATGTTCTCTAAGGCCCCGAGCCTAAACAGTGCCGAAGTCTCAAAAACCATTCCACTGGGAGTGGGGACAAAAATCTCCGCTCACAGTGGCGACTCCACTAGGGACAAGAGAAGTTGATTCCGTTGGTCTTTATATTATTCTATTCTTTCTTATCATGATATTATCCATTGCATCATATTATATTGCATCGTGTGCGTAAGTTAGACGCTCGTGTTACCCGTGTTGTGTTATGTAAGGGATACCATACTTTCACTCAAGGTATGGAGATCGAGCATCGCATAACCACTCATAGCCTCGTACCATTTGGTATATACTTGCTGTGGGAACCTAAGCCTTTTAACCCAAAGATTGAAGCTCATGTAATTGGTTTAGTTACTTTCCTTAGGTTTTACCCCAAATAATTGTTGTTTGACTATGGTTAATTTATCTTGGCTTAAATCATGGCTTATTTAGTTTGTTCTTTTTCTAATATGACCTAAGTACATTGTAAGCTCAAAATAAATTTTTTCTTTAAATTCCAAAAGACAGAAACTATTTTCAAAACTTTTCAAGATGGTCTTTGGACATAAAACTTTTCTAAAAACAAATCAAAAATTCTTTGCTCATGACCCAAATGCTAAGCCTAAAATCCATTTTCTCTAAAATCTTTTTACAATGGGCTTAGAAACAAAATTACTTTCATCCAACCTTTTCTTACAAAGAGCTTGCAAATTATTTAGGTCAATTATGAAATACTAAAAATCAATTGTGAGCCTAGTTTATACTAAGAATAATTAACCATGAGCTTGTTTTCGGCATGAACCACTAGTTGCTTTTTTAAGTAAAAAATCTATTTATAATAAACCTCTTAATTTAGTTTTAATCCAATATAGCATAAAAGCTACTTTAGTTGGTTGAATGGATTAAAACCTAATTAATGGGAATTATCATGAACTGATTTTCATTTTTGAAAATATAACTATTGGTTGAAACGTCTGAGGGAATTATTCAAAAAATAAGATACCCCATGTTGATATTTTGTTAACCATATACCTAGGAAAAGAGACTAGCCATTCGTGTGTGGATGTTATAAGGTTGGAAGAAACGTCCTATTTATTCTTGTTTGTTTATTGTTTGTGCATACATACATACATGCATACATACATCACATGACATATCATTAATCATTTATGGCTTATAGACCTGAAGTATGACAATTCAAGAGCATACAATAATACCACCTATAACATTGATTTTGATTCAAGTGCTTCATTAGGAGAATGAATGCAAACCAACTAAGGGATATAATCGATGAAGTTGTCAAAGCTAGGATGGCCGAGCTACAAGATCAATTTGTTGAAATTATGAAGACCCAGTTGATTGAAATTTCGGAGCTCATCAACAATGCTAATGAAGCATCTCCTATTGACATAAGAAAGAAGGGAAAGGTAGCATCAACGGAGAACATGTTCACTAATAGAGATCGAATGAAAAATGAGGGATCAATCCCTATTCTACAAGGTCCGCCAAACCATATGCTGTCTAACTGGAGCTATAAGAGTGGCTACCACCCCAATGAGCAAAATCAAAGGAAAAGAAGAGGTGTTGAGAAAAATGCAGCAACTAAACCAGCAAAGAAGCGTAAATTTTCAGACTTAGGGGCACCTTTGTCGAAGATGTTGGAGAATCTAATGAAGAAGGGATTGTTACAATCCTTGACTCCTCGTCCTTTTCCTAATCATTTTTTGCCTAACTTTGATACTTAAGCATTTTGCCAATTCCATCAAAGGCTTGGACACGAAATGAACAAATGTATGAAGTTGAGGCATGAGATCCAGAATTTAATTGACAGTGGAAAGCTGCTTGAGCCTGATAAGCCCAACACTAAGAATAAGCCTCTGCCTAAAATTGGAAGGGCGCCACTGCTTGCAACCTTCATGAAGAGTTTTTTCTTGTCATCTCATCATGATATTGAAAGAGAAGTTGCTAAAGAGTATGTACTACTAAACAAGCTTGGACTAACTGTGGATGATGAAGCAATGATTGATGATGGAAAAATCCTTGCCCTTGATATGTCTAAATAAATGGAGTATCTTCGACTCCATCTTAACAAACTTTCCTTAGCTTGAATGTTGCTTTTTAATCTTTAATTAGAATAATTATATTTTTCTATTTTTGTTTGAATAAATTACTTTCATCAAAATTTTTGTTGGTCTTTATTCATTTTGGTGCTCAACCAATGAGGAATTTAACTTGATATTTATAAATTAGCATATCTTTGCATCACGATTCGAATGACTTTACTAGGTGAGAGAATTATTCTATAGCAATGAGTTGTGTATGCTTACTTAGAGAGGGCTCCTGCATAATTACCTTTGTCTAGGTCCTAGTCAGTCTTATAACATCCTTTGACAAACTTTCGAGGTGAAATTCAACTCTGCATATTTAAGGGAGAAATGATCTAGGCATTGTTTGGTTAGCCAACAACTAGTATCCACCCAATTAAATATCAATCCCTAGTTGTCCCTTTGAGCCTTCATAAAATTTTAGCTTTCTTTTCATTGGCTTACAAACCCCAATAACCTACCCTGAGCTCTTGTGATACTTTTGACAAGTCTTATGATCACTAAGGTGAAGAGGCAATAAGATCAAAGAAAAGAATGCATAGCAAAGACCGTAAGGAAAGTTGATGTTCTCAAAACCATAAGGGTAGTTGAAGTTCTCCTAATATATCCAATTTATTAAGATAACATCAGAGCAACAAATGATTTATCCCTGTTAAAGAAGATTTATGTTATTCCACACATCCATTATTAGAAACCCAAGTTGGTACAAATAAGACAACTCTTTTAGAGTTAGAACCAAAAAAAAAAGAAGAGAAAAAGAAAAGAAAGAAAAAAGAAAGAAAAAAGAAAGAAAGAAAAAAAGAGAAAAGAAGAAAAGAAGAAAAGAAAATAGAAAAAGGGGGAAAAAGATAAAAAAAGAAAAAAGAAAGGTAAAACCCAAAATGGTTCAGAAAGCCAACTGAGTTCTCTTTTACCTAAAGCAGCAAAAGGCTTTCATTTAGTTTATAAGGACTGTTTGACTTGAATTGGTCCAACCCGACCAAAGTTTCAAAAAAAATCGAAGAAAAAGGAGAAAGACCATTTAGTTCTTAAAAGTTTTGTACTTGACAGTCCTATAAGGAAGAAGGACAAAATGATAAAATGCTCAAAGAAAGGGAAGATTAAGAAAAAGAAAGAGAGAGAAAAAAAGGAAAAAAATGATGATGAATATGGGTACCAAACTTTTTGCAAGGGCAAAGGCTATTCTAATCAACATCCAGATTAATACTAAGAAGATGGGAGAACACTCAAAGCTCTATCTTTTCATGCTCCAAACCATTTAAACTTCCAACAAGTAGTTTGTAGTGTGAAGGTTTGTCCATTATGTCACATCAGCTTCAATCTCAAAATGGCTTTTATTTAACCCGTGTCCTTTATAGACCCCATTTCAAGCCTATCAAAGACCTGTTGATCTCTCTTGGTAGGTAGAGTCTATTAGTGGAGATAGTTTGAATAAACATGCATATGAGATAGACAATATTTAAACTCAATGAGACCTTTGGCCAAGTAATGTTTATGTACCTATCTGAAGTGCAATAATTCTTGCTTAAATAGAAATGATTCCTGAGTTTAGTATGGTAACTAGGGTTGTCATGTTATAGATATGTTAATTTGAAAAATCAAGTCCTGAAGTAAATTGACATTAATTTGGCAAAGCCAACATTTGATTTCAAAATCAAAATTCAAAATTGAAAATTAAAAAAAAATCAAGTTAAGGGGATTATGTTGAACTATCGAACCTTGAAGGACACATTGGGCAAAGAAAATGATTAATAGCAAGGTTATGATGAAGCTACCAACTGACATGCAAAAATATAGTTTAAAATGGATGCATCTCTAACTCTGTCGCTCGGTTGTCACCACTCATATCCTTGACATCTTGAAGATAAAAGCCATAAATGTAAAGCTTCCTATCATTCTAAAGTAAGAACTGAACAAACATCTGGAAGGAGTCAATGGGAACACTTCAGTTGATCACCTTGGTCTGTGAGTCAATGGAACCACTGTAAGTATTATTCATACATATCATGCATACATGAGCATATCACATTGCACTTTCTTGTCTTGTATTATCTATTCTTTGTCAAAGTGAACAACAAACACCGTGTGAAGTAAAGAATCAAAAGAAGATATTTAATCAAAGGGGCATGGAAAGCCTATTGCTTGAGGAAGCTCCAGTCATTTTGCAAAAGAAGAAATACATGCTTGTGTGAAGAGCTAGACAAGACAAACATCAATCAGAGCATGCATGAGAAAAATCATTGGGGGCAAGGAAAAGATATAAGGGGCCAGCTAAAAAATAGTAAATTTTTTTGAAAAAGTGAAAAAGAATGGAACATTAAAAACTATCAAAAGAATGAGGACGCAAAAGATAAAAGATCAGTCCAGCTAAAAGAGCTGAAGCCAAGGGTGAAGACTCGACATTCCAAGGATGAAGATCTACTTTCAAGGGTGAAGACCTAATTTCCAAGGATGAAGATCCACTTTAAAGGGTGAAGACCTAATTCCAAGGATGAAGATCCAGCTTAAAGGATGAAGATCCACTTTCAAGAGTGAAGACTTGATTTTCAAGGATAAAGATCCATTTTCAAGGGTGAAGACCTTATTTCCAAGGATAAAGATCAATTTTCAAAGGTGAAGACCTGATTCCAAGGATGAAGATCCAATTTCAAAGGGTGAAGACCTGATTTCCAAGGATGAAGATCCATTTTCAAGGGTGAAGACCTGATTTCCAAGGATGAAGATCCAATTTCAAAGGTGAAGACTTGATTCCAAGGATGAAGATCTAATTTCAAATGGTGAAGACCCAAAGTCCAAAGGATGAAGATCCATTTTTAAGGGTGAAGACTCGATTTCCAAGGATGAAGATCCATTTTCAAAGGTGAAGACCTGATTTCAAGGATGAAGATCCAATTTCAAAGGGTGAAGACCCGAAGTCCAAAGGATGAAGATCAATTTTTAAGGGTGAAGACTTGATTTCTAAGGATGAAGATCCAGTTTAAAGGATGAATGTTGCGTTCTAATAAACACTACTAAAGCTACACTCGCAAGTATACGAGATTGCTGTAGTATTTCGGTGAACACCTCAAGGTCGTCTCACAAGAAAGCTAGATAAGCTAATTATTTATCAAATTGTAATAAACAAATTATTAATTAATAGTTTTTGATTTATAAAATGAAATTGCTGAACAATTAACGAAAACAGAAAGGATTTGAATTTATAATAATGAAAGAAAACTAAACAAACATATTGATTCACTTAATAGAAAAGTCTAGGGTTTGCACTTCTCTACTAATTTATATGTATGAACGACTATTCCTCTCAACTGACTTAATTTCAAAGATTAGATTTCAAGCAACTTAATTAATCAAATCAAGGAAATAAGCTCTCGCATTCAAACCTTTTTCAATTAATCTTACTGCAATCAAAATGATCTTTTCCTTAGGTTTATATTTTTAATTCACCTAAGTCCCTAATTAAATTATTCCAGTATTATATTTTATTTCTCAATCCTTCATCTAAATACCTAAAACACATAATTGGTGGCCAATCAATTATATATTAACCTTATTCCATTCAATTAAGGATAAAAGAAATAAATCAGTTAAGAGCAATAACCATTTCATACAATCATAGTAGATCCATACAATCCCTAGACTAGATCAAAATTAGTTCATAGTAATGCTATGAAAAAAATTCATCTCATTAAAATTCAAAGAAATTAATTTATACATTAGAGAATTCATAAATACAATTTCATTGAAACTTAAGAGATAGAGTTAAAGAACAAAACCCAATTACAATCTTCCTTTGGCTTCTGAAGAATCTCTTGCTAAGATATTTGCTAAAAGAATAATGCAATGGCTAAGACTAATTTGATCTAGAGTGTTTGAATGGAAGTGAAATCATCTTCTATTGTTTTATTGTTTTAGAGAAAAACTCTCAGAGAAAAGTAAAGAATGGCTCAAAGAATGTGTAGTTGTCGCCTCTTTCCCTAATCTTAACTATTTATACAATTCCTTGGCTAAAAATCCGTGCGTTTTTTCTTTCTTTGGTCTCATGAAGTGACACGGCCAGTGGCTTGGCCGTGTCTCCTGGGTGTGTCAGCTTCTGTTTCTCCTTGCTCTTCTTTGTTCTTTGGAGATGGGAGTGACACGGCCAAGCTCCTGGCTGTGTCATGTGACACGGCCAGTGGCTTGGCTGTGTCTTCTGGGTGTGTCAGCTTCTGTTTCTTTCCTTTGGTTCTTCCTTGTTCTTTGGCTTAGGATGGGACACGGCCAAGCTTGTGGCCGCGTCATGTGACACGGCCAGTGGCTTGGCCGTGTCACCTGCCAGTGTCAGCTTCTGCCAAAATTTCCTTTCTTTCTTGGTTTCCTTGGTTTTGCCCTTTAGGTGTGACACGGCCAGTGGCTTGGCCATGTCTCCTGGCCGTGTCAAGTTCTGCCAAAATCTCCTTGAGGTGACACGGCCAAGCTTGATTTGGCTTGGCCATGTCTTGCTTGATTCATGCTCTTCTTTCTTTGTTTTGATCTTCCAAGGGAGTTTTTTTTGCACTTTAACCTAAAACAAACACTTAAAACAAACTTTAAACAAGAATCAAATGAAACATTAACTAAAAACACATAAACATCATACTAAAAACTAGTACAAAAATTATCTAAACACTGGGATAAATTAAAAACTACCAAATTGAATGAAATCACTAATAAACAGATTAAAACTACCAATAAACCTTAACTATAATTCAAGTATATAAGATGAAATCCTTTAATACTCAGCAATAAATAAATGCAATTTACTACAATCAAGATTTTCTTAACTCATTCATTAATTCAGACATAACAAATCTCATCTCTCATCTAAGTGTTTCTCTCAATTTCAAAGGTTAATTCACTCAAACCAATCATGACTGCATACTGCCATAAACTTGATTAATTATCCAATCTCTCTCACTGATTTTTCTCAAGAAATAATCCGAAGGTCTTTTCATTTGGATCTAATGGGGCTAAGGTGAAGGTGTGAGAAAAGACATTTCTGTTGGAACATCAAGAAATAGAGCATCTAAATTAGACAATAATTTTGCGTAGAAACTCGTGACTCCCTCAAATGACATATTCACCAACCCTTGATAGTCTCAAATATTTGCATACTTAAAGAAAAGTGAATGAGTCGAAATTCCTCTTTGATGACTAATGCTAGAAAATATATGAATTTTGTATATATATATATCTTCTTTTAATTTTTATTTATTATATATATATATATACAAACTATAAAAATACATTGAACATCTAGCTCAAATGTAGAAGAAAAGAATAATCGACTCTTAGTCAAATAAAATCGACAAAGTATGCATTTCAGCCCCAAATCTTACAAAAACAATATTATTTTCTTATTAATTTTTTTTGTTTACTCCATACTTATCAATTAAACCACTCCTATTGTCATATCATAAGAAACTCCATTCCTTAATGAAGGTATGATAATAATAGAAAAATGTTGAGTTGTTAATTGTGTTGATCAATCAAGAAAAGGTCAAAGGCTCAACTTGGCTCACTAAGGAATTCATAATTAAGGGAGGTCTTTTTAAGCTAAAGGGGGTAATCCTAATTTGCCTTCATCATTTTAAAACTTGAGATGAAATCATAATGTGACTTCAATTAGTATGCAAAAGCAAGCTCTAGAGATACAAAATCATGAAGGTGCACACTTAAGAAAAGAAAATCAATTGACAATAATATTCAATCTATGAGGCTTAAAACTCACAAAGGGTGGGTTCTCAGAGATTTATATGTCATGAATTGCAGAACGTGAAAATTGATCCTGAATGAATTCAAATGCTAATCTCTATGCTGATACTCAAGGCTCAAATGTAATGCTAGAATTATAGAAAAGTCAATAAGTTTTCAAAAATTATGCCAAAAAAAATGCACAATATAACTCACAAAGAAAACAAAAAAAAAATTAAAGAAAAGCTTAAAATTTACCCCACACTTATGAGTTACATCGTCCTCAATGTAAACAAAAGAAAAGATAGAAAGAACCTCTTTTGTGTCGCACATAGTGAAGCTTTCGTACAAATAATCAACATGAAAGAAAACAACTAAAGCAAATACCACAACTTCAGCATAAACATGCGATCAAGGAAAGTTGGAACTGGATGGCCCTCCTTTTCTCAATTAAACTCAATGCTCTTGGCTTGTTCTCTGTAAGAATAAAAACACTTCCAATCTCTAAACCATCAAGCCTTAAAGAAAAATAGAAGGAAAAATAAATAAATAAACTGAATATACTAAACTAAAATGCTAAAAACAATAATAATGGGTTGCCTCCCATCGAGCGCTTCTTTACGTCGTCTTAGCTGGACGCTACTGCAAGAATTAAGGATCATAGATCAAAGTACTATCGACAATCCTTACTTCTTGGAACCCCTCATTATATGGTTTAACTCTCTGTCCATTTACTTTAAAAGTTTCATTCGTTTGAGAGTTAAGTAATTCTATAGCACCGGAAGGATATACCTGAGTTATCTCGAAAGGACCGCTCCATCGAGACTTGAGTTTTCCTGGAAACAGTCGGAGACGAGAATTGAAAAGCAAGACCTTCATATCTGGGCTCAATGTCTTTCATGCTAAAATTCGATCATAAAGTGCTTTAGTACAGTCCTTATAAATCCTCGAACTCTCATATGCCTCGTTCCTAAGTTCATCTAACTCTGAAATTTACAAAAAATGTTCTCTCTTTGCTTTGTCCAAATCTAAATTCAGAGTCTTAATTGCCCAATACGCCTTGTGCTCTAACTCCACTGGTAAATGACAAGCCTTACCAAAAACCAATCGGTATGGACTCATACCTAAGGGAGTCTTGAAAACAGTTCGATATGCCCACAATGCATCATTCAATCTACTTGCCCAATCCTTCCTTGATGAGTTGACTATTTTTTCCAAAATTCCTTTGATTTGCTTGTTGGATGTCTCAACTTGTCCTGAAGTCTGTGGATGGTATGGGGTCGCCACTTTGTGTTTCACACCCGACTTGTGCATTAACTTCTCGAAAAGTTTGTTGCAGAAATGACTTCCCCCATCATTGACTATCACTCTTGGCGTGCAAAATTCTTCTAAGAATGTATTCCTTCACAAATTTAACAACCACATTAGCATCATTAGTTTGGGTGGGGATTGCCTTCACCCATTTTGAAACATAATCAATAGCAACCAATATGTATTCATAACCACAGGATTTGGGAAAAGGACCCATGAAGTCTATTCCCCAAACATCAAATAGTTCAACTACAATATAAGATTGAAGGGGCATTTCATTCCTCCTACCAATATTACCTACTCTTTGACAGCGGTCATAATGCTTACAATATTCTTGAGCATCTTTGGATAGGGTAGGCCAATAAAATCCACTTTGAAGCACTTTTTTGGCAGTCTTTCTCCCTCCAAAATGACCACCGCAATGAAGGTCATGACAAAATTGAAGAACACTCAGTTGTTCTTCCTCAGACACACACCTGCGAACTATCTCATCTTTGCATATCCGGAATAGGTAAGGTTCATCCCAGAAATAGAATTTACTTGTAACGACCCTCCCCGACCAGGTCGGCTGCCCGGCCCACTAGTGGCTTACGGCCCGGCCTTTTCACCACCTGGGCACGGAGTCCGCAGGAGGCAAGCGATCGCTACAGTACTGGACAGCCCTCGCGGCCCACCCAGCAGGATTTGTTTATTTGGCCCCAAGGGGTCGCCTCCCTGGATCGAACCCCTGACCTCCCACTTAAGAGAGCCAGCGAGAACCATCCAGTACCATTTCTGCTACTAGCAGAAATGGTACTGGATGGTTCTCGCTGGCTCTCTTAAGTGGGAGGTCAGGGGTTCGATCCAGGGAGGCGACCCCTTGGGGCCAAATAAATAAATCCTGCTGGGTGGGCCGCGAGGGCTGTCCAGTACTGTAGCGATCGCTTGCCTCCTGCGGACTCCGTGCCCAGGTGGTGAAAAGGCCGGGCCGTAAGCCACTAGTGGGCCGGGCAGCCGACCTGGTCGGGGAGGGTCGTTACAGTTAAAAAGGAGCAGAAATGGTACTGGATGGTTCTCGCTGGCTCTCTTAAGTGGGAGGTCAGGGGTTCGATCCAGGGAGGCGACACCTTGGGGCCAAATAAACAAATCCTGCTGGGTGGACCGCGAGGGCTGTCCAGTACTGTAGCGATCGCTTGCCTCCTGCGGACTCCGTGCCCAGGTGGTGAAAAGGCCGGGCCGTAAGCCACTAGTGGGCCGGGCAGCCGACCTGGTCGGGGAGGGTCGTTACATTATTCATGTCCAAAAACCTTTTCTTTTCCTGAAATAACATGTCAGAACGCAAAATATCACAAGCGAGATAGTTAGCAATATCTGCAAACCATGGTGAATTCATTACCGCAAACAACTGTTCATCAGGAAATGCTTCTAAATTTCTATGAACGCTATCAGATGCAAGATTCATCAAAGGAAGGTAACCTAGATAAATGATTAGCTACAACATTTTCACTTGCCTTAGTATCCTTGATTTGAAAATCAAATTCTTGCAATAATAACACCCATCTAATTAAGCGAGGTTTAGCATGTTGTTTGGTTTACCTTCCATAGGCAGAGTAAGAATAGGAGCCTGAGTCAACATCTCTCTTAGCTGCTCAAAACTGGCTTGACACCAATCTGTCCACATAAATCTAATTCCTTTCCGAAGTAATCTTATGAGTGGTGTAGCCATCATAGAAAAACCCTTCACAAATAGATGATAATAGCTTGCCAAACCCAAAAAACTTCTAACCTCTGTCACAGTCTTAGGTGGACTCCAATTAAAGATAGCCTCAACTTTACTCAGATCAACTCTAACACCCTCTACTGAAACCATATGACCGAGAAAGGTTACATGATCGAGCCATAATTCACACTTATACAACTTATCATACAACTGCTTCTCTCTCAAAGTCTATAATACAATCCGTAGATGCTTGTCATGATCCTCCTTATTACATGAATACACCAAAATATCATGAATGAAGACCACTACAAACTAATCTAAGTATGGTCTAAACACCTTGTTCAAGAAATCCATAAATGCTGCTAGTGCATTCATCAATCCATTGGGCATCACTAGAAACTCATAATGCACAAAAGCTATCTTAGGTACATCTACATCTTTAACTCTCAACTAATGATATCCTGATCTCAGATCAATCTTAGAGAATACTGCTGCTCCCTTCAACTGATCAAAGAGATCATCTATCCGAGGTAATGGATACTTATTCTTGATGGTCACCTTATTCAACTGCTTGTAATCAATACATAATCTTAAGGTTCCATCCTTCTTCTTCACAAACAAAACAGGTGCTCCCCACGGAGACACACAAGGGCGAATAAATCCTTTATTAAGCAACTCTTGCAACTACATCTTCAACTCCTTTAATTCTGTAGGTGCCGTCCAATAAAGGGGTGAAAGAGATAGGAGTGGTACTAGGAAACAAATCAATACCAAACTCCACCTCTTTCTAAGGAGGCACTCCTGGCAACTCATCAGTAAAAACATCCAAAAACTCGATAACTATAGGTATATTGTCAAGCTGGGATCCCACTACTCTGGTATCTACTACATGAGCAAGATAAGCCTCACATCCATTCTGAATCATCATCCTAGTTGAAACAGCTAAAATAAACATGGAAGAAAGATATCTCTGCTCATCAGATACCGCCACATAACTACCATCACATGTTCTCAAGATAACAAATTTCTGCTGACTGTCTACCATAGCCCCATGCCTGGATAACCAATCCATAGCCAGAATCAAATCATACTCCCTAAAAGGCATCTCAATTAGGTCACTGAGAAACTCCTCATCCTGAACAACAACTGGACTATCTCAGTGTACCCTACTAACCATAACACTGTGCCCTAAAAGATTTGTAACCAAAATATCAAATCCTAGGGACTCATAATGCAAATCACTCACAGGTAGTGTGGATGCACTAATGTATGAATGAGTCGACTCAGGTTCTAACAATGCAAGAATTGAAGTACCAAATAAAGTAAAATATCAGCTATAATAGCTGAAGTATATGGCTGCCTCTGCATCACATAAACCTGCTGTGATGGCCTTGCATCCTCTGGTCTACTTCCTACTGTAGAACCTCCTCTCTGACCAAATCCTGATTGACTACCTCTACCAAAATCTCTTCCACCATGACCCCTCTAACACTTTGTCTAGAAACTATTGTGTCTATTTGTCTATCATCTAGTGGCTCAGGACAATCTCTGAGAAAATAGTCTTGTGATCTACATCTATAACACATTGCTGGTGCACCTATCCTCTAGCAAACACCTTCATGTGCTCTACCACAATAAACACAGGCAAGTGGAGTAGGCCTCTGAGTGACTAGGGTCGGAGCACTAGCCACTATGGTTGTAGCTCTCTGCCTCTGCTGCTGTGCTGACCTCCCAGACTGCCCCTAGCTCCTACTGAACCTTTGAGGATATCCCCATTGGCCTCCCTTCAATGATGAAGGCCCTGCCTCACCTTGGGGTCTCCTATCTCTGTTCTCCTCTACTCTGGCTACTGCCGTAAGTTCCTGTGCCCTCTCTACACTGGTGGCAGCTGCAACAAACTGAGAAAAATCATGATACCAAAAATCTGCCACTAAACATAAGATAGAGGGTCTCAACCCTCCTTAAACCTCTGACATCTGTCAAACTCATCTGAAATAATTCCTCCAACATATTGGCTCTACCAAAATGAACTCAATCTCATACCTAGTCACTGTCATGGTGTCTTGCCTCAAACTTAGGAACTCCATCTTCTTAGCATCCTTATACTCCCTCGAAGTATACTTTTTCTCAAATTCCCGTAGGGAATCAGCATAAGTCAGAACTGGTGGAGTAGCTATACCATGGGGAATTATCTTCCACCACTCATAAGCATCCCCCTACAGAAAGTGATCTAGCATAATCAAACTTCTCCTCTGGACTAGCCTGCAGCTGAATAAATACTCTATGGACCATGTCTAGCCACTGCTCTGCTACAATAGGGTCTGTAGTGCCAACAAAATCTGTGGCTCCAAATCCCCTCAGCTTGGCTGCTGAACTGGAGTCTGCCACAATAGCTCTACCATATGTTGTACCCAGCCCAGCAAAATCTCCTCAGCTGTGGGTCCAACATGCACAGAAGCAGGCGCCTCACCAGCAGACTCAACACTAGCTCCAGTTCTACCCTCATCAGGCACTACACTTTCTACATTACCTCTGCAGACTGATGCATCCGAGATGCCATAACCACCTATTTCTCTAAATATAGCAGAAATTGCCACATCAAAAATCAGAAAGTGCCAGTGCTAATGCATGTATCACAATTGAAAACATTATTTAAAATATTCATTTTCTCTCCCTAACAACCCACCTAAGTCGAGAACCTCAAACCTAGGCTCTGATACCATAATAAATGTAACACACTTACACCTTATAAATGTATAATACACGCACATCCAGTATATGTAAAATATGTGTATACGGTATAAGAATGTTACAATTCAGTTTAAGAAAAATTTTCTTATTCCCCTTTCCTCAAAACATTTATACTTATACAGATATATATATCAACACATAATACCTCACATTACTGCATTATTTAAAATATTCTTTATAATTTACAACATATATATATTTATACTCCAAAAACATAATATAATATACATGATATCAAAAGGTACTATGACATAAAATGTATGCATGCTGGCAAAAATGGCTTTGATCTTGATGTAGCAGAAATGCTTCAAGCTCAACCAGCACAAGCCTAGACCTGACCTGGTCTAGTAGAACTCTCCGGCTCTACCAGATCACCCCTGTCACCTGTGTGATGAGTTACAATCGCGCTAAGCTAAAAGCCTAGTTGTACAAACTTTGATAATAACAAAACTTTAAAAATAATGCCAATGCAAAATGCTCATATGCTATGTCATAGTATGACATTCAAGTTCTCTTAATAATTCATACAAACATATACACAAACATAGGCCCAAACAACTAATACAATATTCAAATCCCAAAGTTACTATTTTGGTCCATAATGACACCATGTGTCTAGCCCTAAAGGCAAATTAAGTAATGCTCAAAAGCTAGCCCCGAAGGCAAATCATATCACAGTGACACCAAGCGCCTAGCCCCGAAGGCAAATATTGAGGATAATCTCATAGGCATGTTGCCAAGCACAGAACTCTGAAAATTGAATAACATACTAGGCACATAGTTATTTCATATTTCCATTCTCAATTCCTTTCTCATTTCCCATTTTCTATTTCATATCAATGTTATTTCATTATTTCATTTCAACATTTCATAATAAAACAACATTACCCAAACACTTTAGGCCATTTTCACATTTTGCACATAATTCACATTTTATTCAATCGAGCCATTAACAATGGCTTTTCATAATGCATATATAACAATTTGCATGTCATAACACAATGTTCACGTGTCAAGTAGCTTAACACATTTTTCATCCAAAATGTGTTAGGCCAAATGTAATGCAATCACATTCCATTTATCAAGAGTTTGTACATACCTTAGAAAGCACTCCAAAACAAGCTTCAAAATTCCTCCAACCTTCTCTTCCAAGTTGCCCTTCAACACTAGGGTTGGGTAAACTACTTCCTTTCAATGTCTATACCAAATGTGATCATAAACAACCATTTAATATCACATTCTAAGGCATTCTCAATATCAAACCATTTAAATTTGGAATTACAAATGAAAGACAAAGAAAAGAGTTATTTTGGATAATTCCTCAAGTAACACGCCCAACAACATGGGTGTGTTAATGAACATGTCATTAACTCACTCTTATAGAAGCTTTGACACGTTTAATGACATGGGTGTCTCACTGCCCAAGTCATTCATTTTGCCTTACAGAAATTTGACACGCTCAACAACATGGGCATGTTACTAGTGATATCATCAACATTGAAACTCAGCACCGTTGACACGTCCAATGACATGGTCGTGTCAGGCAAAATTCCTGCATTTCATACACTCTACCATTTAACATAACCACTTCCAAACTAAACTTAATTCCCATCACTTCTTCAATCCTACCTTAAAATCATTATTAACTGCTCAAAACCAACTTCATACATACCCAAATAAGCTATAAAAACATTCTAATACACAATCCCAAAATCCACATATCATGTTCTTCCGTAGAATTCAAAAGAACCTGCAAAATTGATAAAGAAACTTACCAATTGATGAGAAATCCTCAAAAACTCCACTTAAATCCTTGAAATTCCTTCAATCTTTGAAGTAAATAAGAAGAACTTACTCTCTTCTCACCTCTCTATCTATCTCATGGAAAATGAACAAGAAGAATAAGAAAGAGAAGAAAATATCTCTTTCTTTAATTCATGCCTATATATATTAACTATTTTATATTTTAACTTTTACTCCTTTTTTATGTGTTGTATATGTTAGGTATATGTATATGTCTTGTTTATTTCAAATATATTTCAAATATACATTCTACTATACCATTTAAAATCCTTTCATTTTCCATTTAAATAATTTATTTAATTTATCCAATTTAATTTTAATTTATATAAACTTTTCCAAAAATTAGGGGTGTTACAACATCAACTCTGCCTCTAGCTTTATCCTCAGGTGGAGCGACACTCTCCACATTATCATCTAGTCTACATTCTCTAGACGCCATCGCAACCTATATCTGTCATTATAAACAAATAATGCCACATTAGAGACTAACTTAGGTGTCAATGCATATGCATGTACTATAATTCATTTCATATTTCAAAGCTTTACTTTCCTTTCTTTTTGAAAACACACTTAGTCTGAGAATCTCAAACCTAAGCTCTGATACCAAAATAAATGTAACACCCCTATACCCTATATACATACTCTACATATACTGCATATACGTACAATATGAATATAAAATATAAGGATGTCATGTTACAGTATTGTTTCCCATTATCAAATCTCATTCTTTTAAAAGTAACATTTCCAAAACCATTATACTTTTCATTAGATTACATATATACAAATATACATTGTCTTTTTCAAAATCCACTTATATACATATACATATGATTAAATTATAAAATAATAAAATGTACATGCATGTACCACCTTGGTCTCGAAGCACTCTCAGTCTGCTTGTGGCACAACCCTCTAGCTCTCAGATCAACAATCTACTTACCTGCATGATTCATTGATCTCATATCACGTACTCAAACACATATATTATACACATACATAAATATATTTTTGGGAATCCCTTCCCATACTCATACACAATTACACTATTGGGCCCAATACCTCTATACAATTATCATAGTCTCATGGTCCAACTCTGTAACACCCTTGTACCCCATATACGTACACAACATACACCCACAGATGTAATATACGTATACCAGATACAAGAATGTCACCATCCATTTTAAACAAACTAAACTTTAAACTTTAACATCAAATCATCATTTCTACAAGCTGATTACTCAAAACATTTAACTTATTATATAGAAAGTAATAGAAAAAACATTCCTTATTAATATATATATCTTCATTACCCAAAATTTTATCCAAAACATTTGTTTAATAAGCAGCGGAAAATGCAACGAAATATACATATGTTTACATCAAAATCAATATTTACAAAAATATAGAATTAATACATGCTGGCAGTTCATTTCTGATCTTGATGTCCAAATCAACACTGCTCTCACAATCTCAAGCCTAGACTCTACTCGGTCTAGCTAAACTCTCCGGCTTAACCAAATCTACTCTGTCACCTGTGCGATAAATCACAATCGTGCTAAGCCAAAAGCTTAGTGGTACAAACCTTAATAACAATATGATTCAAATGTAATGCCAATGTCAAACTTTCAAGAATTAAATATACAAGGATATCATATTTCATAATATTAAATCTCGTTATATTGTTCCATTGTTCCACCATTCAAAATTCACATTAAAGCAAAGACAAGCATGGGCCCAAAAGAATCTAATATGCCATTCAAATTCCAGAGTTACTGCTTTGGTCCAATAATCACATTTATCTAGCCTGAAGGTGAATCATAATTACAATGAGGATTACCTCATATGTAGCATCCCAACTAGGCTTCAAGGACTAGGCCCAACCCAGCTTCAAGGGGAGCATATCATCACCCAACTAGGCTTCAAGGACCAAGCCCAACACAGCTTCAAGGGATTGTTACTTTTAGGCATGCCACCAATAACAAAACTCTAAAAATTGAATAACATACTAGGCACACAATTCTTTCATAATTTTATTATCAAAACCTTTTTCATTTTCTCTTGATCATTATAAGCACAATGCCTCAAATATCCCATATATATCAATATAGCCATCACCAATGGCTTCACACACTATCATTAGTCTATACAAAACATATTGCATTATCCATACATTTTGAATCATCATTATATATTTCACAAAGTTCACATTATGCAAATCATAACACTATTCTCATACACCAACAATATAATAGGTAACTTAACACATTTTCCAGCTAAATGAATTAAGTCCCAAAGTCAGGTAAATGTATGCAATTATTTAAGATTTGTACTTACCTCTAAGAGCAGCAAACACCGATTCCAATCTCTTCTTCCAAGATATCCTTCAACACATGGATTGGGGTAACTCAAATCTTTTCAAAATCTAATCCAAATGTGATTATACATACTCACTTAGTGATACACATAAGAAAATAAGAATAAGAACTATCTAGGGCAAACTCTACACATGACACGCTCAACAACACGGGTGTGTTCCTGGCCTTGCCCTAAACCCATAACACAGAAGCTTTGACATGCTCAATGACATGGGTGTGTCACTGCACGTTTCAATCCTCCTCCAATACTGAAACTATGACACGCTCAGTGACATGGGCATGTCACTGGACGTGTCAATCTTCCAACAACACAATAGCTAAGAGACACGCTCAGTGACATGGGCATGTCACTGGACATGTCAATACTACTACTACTCCACAGAAGCTGTGACATGCTCAGTGACATGGGCTTGTCACTGCTCATGTCACCCATACTGAAAACAGAACCATCGACAAGCCTAAGACATGGCCGTGTTACAGGGCGTGTCAGGGCAAAAACCTGAAATCGACACCAAAAATGCCACATACAACAAACATCTTTCAATAACCTTATCAACACCACACAAACTCAACCAAATCCATCAATATACCATAATAAACTTGCATAACATAAAAACAACTCAATTATAAGCAACAAAACACAATCACAACCATATATCCCAACTCAAAAATTACACAATCCGCAACTCTTATTTCTTCACCAAACTTAACCTTTTTCTTCAATCAAACCCCAAATCAAAGTTAATTAGACAAAACAACCTCAAACACACCAAAATCAACCATACACACAAGTACACCAACCATCCACCAAATTCATATACACAAACTCAAAAGAAATCAAAGAAACAAGTTGGAAACTTACCAAATATGAAGAAAAATCCTTAAAACTCCAACTTGATCACTTGAAATCCTTCAATTGCTTGAGTTACGAAGGAACAAAACCTCTCTTTCCTTTGCTAATGGTGATGGCTGGCCTCTTGGAGAAGAAAGAAGAAGATGATGAAAAGTCAAAACCACTCACTGCTCTTAACCATTTAAATCTCCCTTAATCTCCACCAAGCAATTAAATTATTATAATAATATAAACAAAAATATCTTCCACTATCAATATTTAATATATAATTAATTCAAATATCTTTTGACCGTATTATTAAAATGTTGACTTGTATATGTTGTATATATCCATATATACAACATATACACACTTCCCTTTTCTTTCTTTCCAATTAATCATATATACACTTTAAAATCATTTAATTCAATTTCAACAATTAGCATTTCCAAAATTTTAGGATATCATTTGGGATATTACAATTCTTCCCCTCTACAAATAAATTTCATCCTCGAAATTACCTATTCTGAAGTCTAGAATAACTGGGGATACTGATCTCGTATCACTTGCTCACTCTCCCAAGTTACCTCTTCCTTAGCATGATTCTTCCAAAGAACCTTCACAAGTGGCACTTTCTTATTTCTCAACTCTTTCACTTCATGTGCCAAACTAGCCACTGGTTCTTCAAAAGTTAGATCCGGACTCACCTCAATAGATTTCATTAACAAAATATGAGATGGGTCTGACCTGTACCTCCGTTGCATAGAGACATGGAAGACATTGTGAATTCTATCCAATTCAAGTGGCAAAGCGAGTTGATAGGCAACTGGTCCAACTCTCTCCAGTACCTCATAAGGTCCAATGAAACGAGGACTCAACTTTCCTTTGCAGCCAAATCTCAAAATTCTCTACCAAGGAGACACTTTCAAAAATACTTTATCTCCTATATTGAACTCTATGTATCTTCTTTTTAAATTTAAATATGATTTCTACCGATCTAAAGATGCTTTCAAACGATCCCAAATTATCTTCACTTTCTCTTCTATTTCTTTAATCAAATCAAGACCAACCAACTTACCTTCTCTAACCTCATCCCAACATAGAGGCATCCTGCATCTTCTACCATGCAATGCCTCATAAGGGGCCATTCTAATACTGGATTGATGACTGTTGTTATAGGAAAACTCAATCAGTGTTAAGAATTTATCCCAACTCCCAGAGAAATCAATGATACAACTTCTCAACATATCCTCTAAAATCTGTATCACTCCCTCTGACTGCCCGTCTGTTTGAGGATGGAAAGCAGTGCTAAAATGTAACCGAGAACCCAAAGCATTATGCAAACTTTTCCAAAATCTTGAAGTAAATTGGTGATCTCGATCCGATACCAAAGAAATTGAGACTCCATGCAACCTCACTATCTTACTGATATACAGCTCAGCTAAATTCTCAAGAGAAAAATCCATCCGAACTAGAAGAAAATGAGTTGTCTTTGTTAACCGATCAATAATCACCCAAATGGCATCATGCTTCTTCAGAGTCAAAGGTAACCCAATTACAAAATCCATTGTCACTCGCTCCCATTTCCATTCTAGCACTCATAAAGGTTGGAGCAACCTCAAAAGAACTTGGTGTTCGGCTTTCACTTTCTGACAACCAAGACATTTGGATACAAACTCTGCTATGTCCCTTTTCATACCTAACCACCAATAATGTTATTTCAAATCCCGATACATCTTGGTACTCCCAGGGTGCATAGCACAAGCTGACTGATGTGCTTCCTCCAAAATTATATTTTTCAATCTTGCATCATTAGGAACACATAATCTATCTTTGTACCAAAGACTACCATCATTCCTCACATGCTCGGCTCTCTCCCTTTTGGCATTCTATAACAATCTTCTGAATTCTCTCATCTGCCAACTGAGCCTCCCTTATCTGATCTAATAACCTTGGTCTCAATTGCAACTAAGCCAACAAAGCACCATCATCACAAGATTCAAAACTAGCATGCAACACTCTCAACTCAACAAGCAATGAGAGAGAATAAGCAGTCAAACCTACCAAAGACTTTCGACTCAAGGCATTAACAACAACATTTGCCTTACCAAGATAATTAATCCAACAGTTGTAGTCTTTAATCAACTCTAACCATCGTCTTTGCCGAAGATTCAGCTCTCTCTGGACACCCAGATATTTCAAACTCTTGTGATCCGTATAAATGTAACACTTCTCCCCATACAAGTAATGTCGCCAAATCTTTAAAGCAAAAACTATAGCTACTAACTCCAAGTCATGCGTCGAGTAATTCAGCTCATGTGGCTTCAACTGCCGAGAAGCATAAGCTATGACTCTACCCTCCTGTATCAAAACACAACCTAAACCACTATGTAAAGCATCACTGTAAATCACATATGGTTTATCTTCCATAGGCAAGGTAAGAACAGGAGCTTGAGTCAACATCTCCTTCAACTGCTCAAAACTTGCTTGACACCGATCTGTCCACATTAATCTAACTCCCTTTCGAAGTAATCTGGTGAGTGGAGTAGCTATCAAAGAAAAACCCTTCACAAACCATCAATAATAGCCTGCCAAACCCAGAAAACTTCTAACCTCAGTCACTGTCTTCGGTGGACTCCAATTCAAAATAGCTTCAACTTTACTCGGATCAACTCTTATACCCTCTGCTGAAACCACATGACCGAGAAAAGTCACTTGATCAAGCCAAAACTCATATTTAGATAGCTTAGCATACAACTGCTTCTCTCTCAGGGTCAACAATACAATTCATAAATGCTTGTCATGATCCTCCTCATTATGCGAATACACCAAAATATCATCAATAAAGACCACCACAAACTGATCTAGATAGGGTCTAAAAACCCTATTCATCAAATCCATGAATGCTGCTGGTGCATTCGTCAACCCAAATGGCATCACCAAAAACTCATAATGCCCATACCTTATGCGAAAAGTTGTCTTAGGTACATCTCCCTCTCTGACTCTCAACTGATGGTATCTGATGTCAGATCAATCTTAGAGAATATTGTTGCTCCCTTCAACTGATCAAAGAGATCATCTATCCCAGGCAAAGGATACTTGTTCTTTATGGTCACCTTATTCAACTGCCAATAATCAATGCACAATCCCAAAGTACCATCCTTCTTCTTCACAAACAAAATAGGCGCTCCCCATGATGATACACTAGGGCGAACAAACCCTTTATCCAACAACTCTTGCAACTGCACCTTCAACTCTCTCAACTCAGCAGGTGCCATTCGATAGGGAGTAATAGAGATGGGAGTGGTACCAAGTAACAAATCGATACCAAACTCAACCTCTCTCTCAGGGGGTATCCCTAGCAACTCCTCAGGAAAAACATCTGGAAAATTCAGCAACTGTGGGTATACTATCAAGTTGATATCCCACTATCATGGTATCTACAACATGAGTAAGATAAGCATCACACCCTTTCCTAATCATCCTCCTAGCTGTAACAGCTAAAACAAACATGGATACAAAATGTCTCTGCTCACTAGATACCATCACACTTCTACCATCACCGGTTCTCAGGGTAACACACTTCTTTTGTTAGTCTACCACAGCCCCATGCTTAGATAACCAATCCAAGCCTAAAATCAGATCATACTCCTTGAAAGGCATCTCAATCAAATCACCAAGGAACTCCTCATCTTCTACCACAACTAAACTATTACGATGCATCTTGCTAACTACCACACTATGTCTTAAAGGATTTGTCACCAAAACATCAAATCCTAGGGACTGTGAATGCAATTCAGTCACAGGCAAGATAGATGCACTTATGTATGAATGAGTAGATCCAGGATCTATTAGAGCAAGAACTGAAATACCAAATAAAGAAAATGTACCTGTAATGACGGCTGAAGCATCTGGCTCCCTCTGCATCACATAAACCTGCTGAGATGGCCCAACCTCATTTGGCCTACTGCCTCCAGATATAGAGCCTCCTCTCTGACTAAACCCAGGTCGACCACCTCTACTAAAACCTCTGCCCCCTCAACCTCCTCTAACACTGGGTCAAGAAGCTGCAGTATCAGTCTGTCTATCTTTCAGTAGCTCAGGGCAATCTCTGAGGAAATGATCCGGTGACCCACATCTATAACAAACTCCTGGTCCACCTGTCTTCCAACAAGCACCCCCATGTGCCCTACCACAATGGACACATGTATAAGAAACTGGCCTCTGAACCACTGGAGTCGAAGCACTAGCCACTGAAATTGTAGGTCTCAATCTCTGCCTCTGATGCTGTTCTGACCTACCAGGCTGCCTCTGGCTCCTACCAAACTTTAAAAAATAGCCTCCTCTGCCTCTCTTCACAGATGACACTCAGGGGTCTCCTAGCTCTAGTCTCCCCCTCAGTAGTAGCTGCTGCAGTACCCTGTGCTCTCTCAACACTCCTAGTAGCTGCAACCAACTGAGAAAAATCTTGATACCGGAAGCCTGCGACAATACACATAATAGACGGTCTCAATAAATCTCCGATACCGGTCAATCTCATAAAAAATAATCCCACCGACATAATGACTCAACCGGATATACTCAATCTCATGCTCTGTCACTGTCTGGTTATCCTGTCTGAGACTCAGAAACTCCATCTTCTTTGCATCTTTATACTCCCTCTGAGTATACTTCTACTCAAACTCCCCCAAAAAATCACCATAAGTCAAGGTTGGTGGATCATCCAATGCATGTGGAACCGTCTTCCACTAGTCATACGCATCTCTCTATAGAAGTGATCTGGCATAATCAAACTTTTCTTCAGGAGTAGCTTGCAGCTGGATGAATACCCTCTAAACTCTATCTAACCACTGCTCAGCTACTGTAGGATATGTAGTGCCATTAAAGTCCTCATCTCCAAACTTCCTCAATTTATCATACTACCTCATCGGCACTTGCGGCCGCAGTTGCGGTGGTGGCTGCTGCACTGGAGCCTGCCTCAACAACTCTACCATATGTTGTAACCACACCAGCGAAATCTCATCAACTAGTGGTCTCTCTGGCACAGGAGCAGGTGTCTCTCCAGCTATATCAACCCTAGCTCCATCCCTACCATCAACAAGAGCTACACTCTCAGCACTACCTTCTACAGACTGACATGTCTGAGATGCCATCACTACCTATATCTGCAAACACAGTAGAAAATTACCTCATCAAAGATCAAAAACTGCCAGTGCCAATGCATGTATCTTATTTAAAAACCATATTTTGAAATCTAAATTTTCTTTTTCTTACAATTCACCTAGGTTGAGAACCTCAAACCTAGGCTTTGATACAAAAACAAGTTTTGATAGGGGGATTTTGCCCCCACTCCCAGTGGAATGGTTCTTGCGACTTCGGCACTGTTTAGGCTCGGGGCCTTAGAGAACACGGACCTAAATTTGGAGAAAATGGAGTCACCACCCGGACGGGCTGGGAAAAATAAAGGGGTGGATGACTCGAATCCTAAGGAATCCCAAACCCCCTAATGGGTTCGAAAAGTTGGGTACGAGTGGGGAAGGTGAGAAATGGCCCAGCACCCCCACAACGCCCGGTTCATTGGAACCAGCCTCCTTTACAGGTCTTAATATTATTAAATTCTTAAGTATAACAACACTATCCATATTACACACAATAATTAAAAGAAAGCATCAATATATTAAAATTAAAGCAAGGTCCAAGCAAAACAAATAAATGGACACCCATCCGAAGATGGAAACATGTCCTTACATCACATGCCTAAATAGGACACCCACTGAAAGGTAGAAACATGACCTTTACATAGGTTCTAAAATAAAAAAGAAAATTAGATTACATGATATTTAACTAATGAGGTATCCAACAAGTGGAAGCATACCTCTTGCAACATTTGGAAATCTAAAAGTAAATAATCATTCATCATAAATAAATTATTCATCAAAGATATTAAATATCAATAGAAAGTAAACATGCATCCATGAAAAATTAAATGAACCAAGCATTGAACTTAAATAAATTAAAGCATAAGAAATAAATGAAAGCATAATCAAATATAGAATTGAATAAGGCAAATAAAATTCCAATTATAGCTACTGTTTCCATTTAGGACTTCTTTATTTCATGTGTTCAGGGTTTTGGAATTAATGGAATTTGGCTACTGTGGCTTTAAGAGAATTAAAATAGATTGAGGATTTTATGTTTTAAAAGGTTGATAAAATTCTTTGATTAACCAAACTAGGGTTTGTTATGTAAAATCATGAAACTAGGATTTGGACTCTTTAAAATACTTTTGATTTATGGTTTCAAGTTTACTATGTGAAATTAAAATATTTGAATTTTTATGGTTTTTAAAATTTTAATGGATTAGGGTTTAGAAAAAAAAATTAGGGTTTAAAAGGGGTTAGGGTTTACTATTTTAGGTTTGGAAGTTGCATTTGGGTTTAGTGTTTTAGAATTAAGGTTTCGGTGAAGGTTTAAGTTTTTTAGAATTTGGAAAAAGCAATTGAAAATTTTATGAAAGTAAACAAATGATTTAAGGTTTATATGAATAGAAAAGATGTTTTTAGGATTTGTTGAAAGAAACAGAATCAAATTTTGGTTTTGTTGAAAAACATGTTCAATTAGGGTTTTAAGATTTTGAAGAAGTAAAAATAACAATTTTAAGTCTTTTTGGAAAATAAAGCAATGAATTAGTATTTTTAAACTTTGAAGAAAGGGAATTAAGGTTCTGGGATTTTTGAATTAAAAGAAGCAACTAAATGAATTAAGCTAATGTGAAAAAATATAACAATTAATACATACCTTCTTTTGATGGTTCCTACAAAAAAAATCTTCTTGGATGAACAAAAAAACAAAGGAAGTTGCTACCTTTGATCATTTGTTAATGGCTTTTGCTTCTTCTTCTCTCAAAAGGTTAGATTGATTTCACTGCTTTCCTCCTTAGTTTCGGTTTCAAACTTTCCAAAGTTTCTGTCCCCCAATTTCTCTTCCTTTTAGTCTCTCTTTTCTCCTCTTTATTTATAGAAGAATTCTATTATTAATCCTAGTTACTCACGGCATACAATATTGAATAAGAAAAGGAAACCAAAACCTAATTGTATTAGGTTTTGGAAAATTTGTGTCGAAAAATTTCGCTGGCGAAAAAAAACTGATGCTGAAAAATTGCACTAGAGAAAAAATTGTCGCAGGAAAAATTGCACTGGTGAAAAAATTTGCCGCAGTTGGCAGCGGCAGGGGGAGGAGAACGGCCTGCGGGCCATTTTGCCGGCAGGAATTTCCTGCGGGCGAAATGGCCCACGGCCAAGCCCGTGCTGGTTTTCGGCAATGATTTTTTCGTTGTCGATTTTTATTTTTATTTTTTGATTTTGATTTTTATTTTTTATTAATAAAAATTAGATAATAAAGCAAAAATTATTTAATTAAGATAACAAAAATTATTTTGGACCAATTAAAATATATTAGACAACACAAAAATTATTTTGGACTAAACAAAATATATTGGACCGGACTGGGTAAAAAATTTGGCACTGTTAGGCTCAGGACTTTAGAGAACACGGGCCTAAATCCGGAGAAAATGGAGTCCCCATTTAGACGGGTCAGGAAAAGAAAGCTGTGGATGGTTCAAAAAGTTGGATACGTATGGGGAAGGTGAGAATGACCCAACACCCCCATAACGCCCGGTTCATTAGAACCGGCCTCCTTTTCAGGTCTAAATATTATTGAATTCTTAAATATTATAATACTACCCATAATACATACAATTATCAAAAGAAATAAACATTCATCGCTTTATTAAAATGAAACAAAAAAAAAGGCACCCATCCATAGATGAAAACATGTCTTTTACAATGTCCAATGTTCAAAAGTGAAATAAATAAGATAGGACATCAACCATTTGGTGGAAACATGCCCTTTACATTAATCCAAAACTTAAGTAAATAAAATTACATTAAACTTAACAAATGAGGTACCCACAAAGTGGAAACATACATCTTACATCTTTTAAAACTTAAATATTTAACCAAACTAAATCTTTCAATCATTCACTATGAGAAAAATAAAAACAAATCATTCATAAAAGTAAAATATTAATAAATCATCCATTCAAAACATAAAATGATCATATATAAGTTTTAGACCTAAATAATGCAATAAATATATAACTTTAGCGTTTACATTTCAAATTAGGTTTTAGAATTTTTATGACTAAATTAGGGTTTTTAGGATAAAAATTAGGATTTTAGGTTTTATGGATGAAAAATAGGGTTTTTAGAGTTTAGGAAAAGAAGATTAGGGATTTTAGGGTTTTGATTTAAAAATTAGGGTTTTTGGATAAAATGATGTTTTTAGGGTTTAGGAAATTAGGGTTTTCAGAACTAGCGAGCTGTCCCAATTTTTGCCTAAGTTGCCCTTGCAGGTTTTCAACTTAGCGGACTCTACTTTTTTTTATATATATATATCTTTCTTAACAGATTTGGCTTTAGGATTGTCTTTGTTTGCTTTATACTCCATCCATGGACTTTGTCAGATACCTGCCACGTCATCATTTTGCTAGGAAGCTATTCCATCCTGCTTCTTCATATGCTGACTGGGTTGATTGGATCCACTCACGCTCTGAAGTCAATATTTGTTGGTTGATACCTTGGTGGAAAATTTCTGGTATCACCATGTGAACATACTTGATGTATGTTCCCCTTGCCGCTCTTCGTCAAGGTACATGCTATGATCCTCACCGACTTGGCCGTCAGTACAGAGCTGAGCCTCGTGATTTTGACTTTACTCCCGACTTAGACATGCCTTGTTTGACTGAAGCCTACTTGGATCAGCTGAGGCTAAGCTGGCCTGCACGTTATATTTATCGACTGCCATAGATCTTACATTTGTCAATTCAGAAATTGCATTGTTAGGATGAAAAATAATTAAAGTAATAAAGATACTTCTTTTCCATTTATAATTTGTCATCACCTTTTGCTATTGTGTTTATTTATTCCATCCATATCTGGTCAAATACTTATAACAGTGCATATAGAACAATTTTAAAATTAATTCTGTTTTACTAAATTGGGGAACAACCAAACATAAAGCCAACATACAGAAGATTACTCCTGTTGCCAATTAGCCCTTTCGGGTTTTCTAATTGATGATTTTCTCTCATTTAGTCCTAATTGTTGCCTAGCCCGCCCTTTCGGGTTTTCGAAACTAGCGGACCGCTCTAACTTTTGCCTAGGCTGCCCTTTTTGGGTTTTCAACCTAGCGAGCTCTTTTTTTTTTATTATATATAAAATCTCTTTAACCTGTCAATGTTTACTGGCTCACTAAATTCGTTCCCGTCCATGTTTGACAACTTCACCGCACCTTTGCTCATGACTTGTTTCACAACATATGGACCTTCCCAGCTAGGTCTAAACTTCCCTCTTGGATCAGATACATTAGGCTTACATTGCTTCAACACCAGATCCCCGACTCTGAATTTTCTGATTTTAACCCTTCTATTGTAGTTTCGAGCTATCTTCTTTTGATATAGTTGGTGATGATACAGCGCTTTTAACATTCTCTCTTTTGGTAAAGCTAACTGTGTGTATCTGCTCACTACCCATTCTATTTCAAGCAGTTTGGCTTCCAAGACTACTCTTAACGACTTGATCTCAATTTCGATTGGCAATACTGCTTCAATCCCGTAAACCAAAAAGAATGGTGTCATTCCAGTAGGTGTTCGCACACTTGTCCTATATCCCCATAAAGCAAAGGAAAGCATCTCTGACCAATCCCTGTAAGACTTGGTCATCTTGGACAGAATTTGCTTAATTGTCTTGTTTGTTGCTTCTACTGCACCATTAGCCATTGGTCTATATGGAGGGGATCTATGATGACGGATTCGGTATTTTGAGAATAAATCCTTAACTGCTCCTTGAAATTGTACCCCATTGTTTGATGCCACACTGTGTGGGACCCCGTATATGCAGATGAGGTTCTTTTCAATAAACCTTGCCATTTGGCTTGCACCCAGCTTGTTGAAGGATTCAGCTTCGACCCATTTTGAAAAATAATCTACTGCTACCACAATGAAACGGTGACCGTTTGAAGCTGTCGGATGTATCTCTCTTATAATGTCGATACCCAGGTGGCAAATGGCCAGGGTGAAGACATTGGATACAGTTCTTTAGGAGGCATGTGATTCAAGTTACCATACATCTGACATTGTTGGCACTTCTTGACAAACTCAATATAATCTTTCTCCATGGTCAACCAGTAGTAACCTTGTCGAATAATCTTCTTAACTAGGGCCAAACCACTCATGTGTGGACCGTAATTTCCTGCATGTATTTTTGACATGATACCCTCCACTTCAGGTTTTCTTAAACATCTTAAATGCACCCCATCAGGCCATCATCGATATAATTCTCCATGGAAGGTGATGTATTGCAATGACCACCTCCTTATGGCTCTTCTCTCTTTCTTTGTTGCCCCCGGCGGGTACTCTCTTTCCTCTAAAAATTGTCTTATAGTATCATACCACGCATCATGGTCTATATCAATTTCCATGATTGTTTCATATTCATAGCAAGGAGTTGATGAACTGGTCAAGATTAGAGGCTTAAGGAATAGACTAATAGGGTTTTCCCATACCAAAGCCAATGTGGCTAGGGCATCAGCCATCTGATTTTCTTCTCTTGATAGGTGTATAAACCTACACTCCTTGAAGTTCTTCTTCATCATGGTCAAGTAATGGTGGTATGGTTTTAATTTTTCTTCTTTCAACTCCCATTCTCCATTTACTTGGGATACAACTAGCAATGAATTGCCAAAAACTTCCACCTTATCCACCTTCATAATCATTAGGGTTTTCAAACCGAAAATATAAGCTTCGTACTCCACCATATTATTGGTTGCCCTAAATTTCAATTTTTTAGCTAAAGGGATGAGTTCCCCTTCGGGCGATTCTAGTATAACTCCCAAACCTGCTCCTTTCCTATTTACTGCTCAATCAAAATACATTTTCCACCCTTGTACTTCAATTGCTTCTAAATGTTCATCCGGAAATTCCAAGATTACCTCTTCACTTTCTGGTAATGGTTGTTGGGCCAGGAATTCTGCCACCGCTCTACCTTTGATTGTTTTTCTGGTTACATATTCAATCTCAGACTCTTCTAATATTATTAACCATTGACAATATTTTCCAATTAAAGAGGGTGTCTCCCTTAAATACTTCATTGGATCCAACCTGGAAATTGCTTGCACACTATACGATTGAAAGTAATGCCGCAACTTCTTAGAAGACCAAACCACAGCTATACATGTCTTTTCAATGATACTATACTTAATTTCATAAGGTAGGAGCTTTCTACTCAAATAGTAAACAACATGCTCAATCCCTGACTCATCTGCTTAGGCTAGCATGACTCCGATTGACTCTTCTTCTACTGCTAAGTATAGTAATAGAGGTTTGCCGATTTAGGTGGTTTTAAAATAGGTGGATTCAACAAATACTCTTTTATTCACTCAAAGGCCTTTTGACATTCTTCATTCCATATGACCGGCTGATTCTTTCAAAGCAATTTGAAGATAGGCTCACAAATTGTTGTGAGCTTTGCTATAAATCTGCTAATATATTGTAATTTACCGATAAATCCCAAAACTTCTCTCTCCGTCTTAGGGGCTGCCATATCCCTGATTGCTTTAACTTTTTCATGATCAATCTCAATGTCATTTGGACCAATGACATGTCCTAATAATTTGCCTGAAGTAACACCGAATGCACACTTCTTTGGGTTTAATCTTAGCTTATATTTCAAAGCTCTATCGAAGAATAATTCTAAGTTTTGGAAGTGTTGTTCCCTTGTATCCGATTTGACCATCATATCATCAACAAATACTTCAACTTCTTTGTGCATCATGTCATGAAATAAAGTGGTGGCCATCCTTTGATAGGTTGCTTCAGCATTCTTTAAGCCTAACGGCATTACCCTATAACAAAATATACCCCATGTAGTAATGAAAGCAGTTTTGGCTTTATCCTCTTGGGCCATTAACACTTGATTGTATCCAGAAAATCCATCTACAAATGAGTGTAGCACACTAGAGGCTGTACTATCAATGAGAACATCTATATGAGGTAAAGGAAAATCATCCTTAGGGGAAGCCTTGTTCAAATCTCTATAATCCACACAGACCCTTATCCTTCCATCTTTCTTTGGCATAGGTACTATGTTTGCTAGCCAATCTAGATATTCTATCACTTTGAGGAACTAGTCTTGTATTTGCTTAGTGACCTCTTCTTTAACCAATTCAGCCCACTCAGGTCTTAATCGCCTAAGCTTTTGTTTGACAGGTTTTATGTGAGTGTAAGTAGGAATATGATGCTCGGCTATGTCTCGATCTATCCCCGGCATATCTTCATAAGACCAAGCAAACACTTCTTCATATTTTTTGAATATTTTTTCAAATCTCTCTCTCTCATCAGGAGTAAGGTCGGATGCTATGCTAATGTTTTTAGGATTTTCAGTTGTTTCCAAATTTAATGATTGTGTGTTAACAAAATTAATATTAAAGATGCTCATGTAACTGCTATTTGAATGTATGCAACCATCAGGAGAAACATCACACAAGTAAGCAAAATCAGACTTTATTGCATTCATTTTGGAAAAGAAAACATCATTGTAACACCCCATCTTAGCCTACGTTTATAGACCAAGATGGACTGTTATTTCATGGTGGTTGTGTCTTAACATTTTACTTAGCCAATTTTAAGTGCAGATTTTAAAAAAAATTTGCCAGAACCTCCCCTAAAAATGGAGGTCCCAAGTGTCGCCAAAACTGATTTTTTTAATTTTTGAAAAATATTTTGTTTCACAATTCAACTCAAGCACACTCCCAATAATCCACCCTTATAACCTCAACTACAATCCTGCAAGAAGAATTCACACTGCTATACTTGCATACATAAGTGCTAAACCCAAATAAGATTTATTAAATTACTAGCAGTGTACGTGTTCTAGCTTTTCATTATTATACATTTATTTGCTAGATCATACAAGCTTATGTACATGCCATATTGCTACAATCAATCATATCCAAACTCCTACCCAAAGTAGTAGTCAAGGCCAGCTGCGCAGGACATGCTGCAATCTCGTCTCCTCGTTTAACCTACGAGTTTAGAGGGAAACTAAACTCGCTAAGCAATTGCTTAGTGGGTACTTAAATCATTGCAATAAATAAATAAAATGAAAGAATGATTTGAACATACATTTATATACTTTAAATAATTGAAAGGAATAAATACAAAACACAGAAGGTAAAAAGGCTTGACTGAATAATTTGAATTTAAATCATTTTTCTTGCTTTTATCATTTTGGTTGCTCTACTGGTTTAACAGAACATCAGCGGATAAGGAAGGGTCATGATAAACATATCTCATCATGATCATATTTCATTATTTTTCATCACAATTCTTGCACATATGCCAATGCCCATTATCATTTCATCATTGATCATGTCATCGTAATCATCGGCCTTCAGCCGGAATATCATATCATGTCATAAGCAGTACTGCAGTAATAGTATGATGCATCATACCCTTATCTCAAGGGTTCTGTCATAACCAAGTAGAGCATAAATAATTTATTAAATTACTTTGATCATGATATTCAATAAGCCATGATTTGTCCATAATGCATGTATTGTCGGAATAGCTTGTCATGATGCCTTTCTGATCATTTCCAATTCTCCTTCATGTCATTTTATATGATTTAACATCAATCCATATCATAATATTCAAGTTTTAGCACATTTATAAAAATGACCAAATGAATAGTAGCGCGGCGCGTAAAATCGGCAACGCAATGGCGCGCGACAACTAAATGGTAAAATCTGTTTTTACTGCTGAAAATCAGTCCACTTTGGCAACGGTTTTGACCAAGTAAACAAACTTATTTTTGGCTGAATTTTTTCAGGAAAACACTTTCATAAGTTAACTAAATGCATGTAAAATTTCGTCGAAAAATTCTTTCGTTTGCCCCTTCAACGGACTGTCCAAAATGAAAGCTGCAGAATGGTGCCCAAAAGGGACCATTCGGCCCAATTTTCCAAATTTGAGGGAAATTCATTTTTTTCTTGCAAAATTGATTTTTAGAATCCTTTTGTGATACCATTGAAGGACTAAGGGTCCCTCTTCCAAAAATCAAACCAAAGGAGTGATTAAAAACTCATCAAAGTTTATGAATAATTGCATAAATTTAGCTAGTTTGTTTTGTTTTCATTCTTTTCACAATCAATTGATTACAAATGGTTCAAGAGCACTTTTCCACATATTTACCACACATAATAACATCATTTCAAAACCATTTCAAAAATCCCATAATGCAAAATATGTGAATTAATAGAAAAGGCAATGATTTAAGTACCAAACCTTGTTTATTTGCTTTGTTCCTTGCTTGTCTTATTCTTTCTTCCCTTCTTCTTCTTTATCCCTTTGATTTCCTATAATTTTCATAACTTCCATAATAAGAACATTATAAAAACCATATGTTCAAGCCTTGATTCTTGCTATCTTAAGCTACTAATTACCATTTATTCATCACTTCTACATGTATGAATCATTTACTCTAATTTCTCTTCACTTTCTTATCTTTCCCATAATCTTCCCAACTTTTCTTTCATTGATAACTTGAAAACTATCAATCAAATGAATAAACTAAAGCTAGAATTGGAATCCTTACCTTAAAATAAAGCTTTTCCTTCCAAAAATCCACTTGAACACTTGAAAAAAATTCCTTCCCTTTTGTTGGTGGAGAGAATACGGCATGCCTCTCAAAAATGGAGAAAAAATGTGTCCTTAATTCTTTAATCATCCTTCTCTCCCTTTTTATATTTTTCCATTTTCCATTTATTTAATTAATTTCATTTTGGAGGGTTAAGATGTAACCACCACAAAAGTATCTTAACTAGGATGGTGCCATATGGAGGGTTAAGATTCATCCAACCCAAAAGTGTCTTTAAATAAGATTTTGCCATGTGTCCCTTTCTAGAAAATTACTATGCCATGTGTCCCTTTTCTAGAAAATGGGTGGAAGTGAAAAGACCAAAATACCCTTCAATGGAAGGTTTTGCCTTTTCTTCGTAACCGGGTAGTTTTACGACTCGTAAAATGTACTGTTCTCCTCCTTTCAACCTCTCATTTCCATTTTCGACATTCATCCTTGATTTTGAACTAATTTATAAAAATATACTTATGCCCTTGACTTTTGTAAAAATTCCCTTTAGGTCCTTACGTGATTCGGGTCTCCACTTAGGTTCGTTCTTCAACATCGATCACTGTGGAGTCCTTCCGTTTACTTTGGATACCTTTACTTGTCTTGTTTTCCAGTGTATAAATTATTATCACAAGAATGACAAAAATACCCTTGGTCAAGAATCCACTGTATCTCTCAAACTATGCGTTTTCGGGAAAAATCGTGGTGTTACGTTTCGACCTAATTTTTCTCTACTTTCCATTTCTGGAGTCTGTTATATGCACTATTAAGAACCTCCAGTACAACTTTTGGAAATTATAGTTACCTCCCCAAAACTTTTTGAAATTACAGTCACCTCCCCAAAACTTTTACAATCATTTCAGTTAGGTCCTTTTTGTCCTATAGAGCTTCCTTTCACTTCGTGTTCTTTGGTGATTACTCGGGACGGTTCCTGTTACTGTACGCGGATGTACTGTACATGGATGTACTGTACATATGTACAAATTGGGTCGTGACATTTCTTCCCCTCTAAAATTTAGGCTTCGTCCCGAAGTCGATCGGGTGTAAAATTTAGGCTTCCATCCTCATTATTCCTTCTCTTTCCCAAAATATCTCTTCCATTCTATGGTTCCTTCGCCGCACTTTAACTGGAGGAAATCTCTTGTTTCTTAATCCTTTGACCTTTCATGCTAAAATTTCTATTGGTTCTTCTTCATAATTGAGGTCAGATTGGACTCTGATGTTTTGTCTTTATATCGTGTGTGAAATTCAAACGATATTGCCTTATCATTGAAACATGAAAAACATTATATATTTTGGTCAGTGCTGGTAATAGAGTTAACCGATAGGCTATTGATCTATGTGTTTGATGATCTCGTATAGTCCAATAACCCTAAGGCTTAACTTACTTTTCTGCTTAAATCTTAATACTTCTTTCATGGGAAAGTCTTAAGAAAAACCTTGTCTTCCACTTAGAGTTCTATGTCCCTTCGTTTCGAGTCCGCATATGATTTTGCTCCTAACTACCCGCATATGATTTTATCTTGTCTTTACTTAATTCCGTCCAACACTCTGGTGTTCCATGTTTTCTTTTGTATACTTCTTTATAGGGCATCACCGTATGCTGAATTAATAGTCGTTATTATATGCATATTCAATTAAACTCAAATACCTATTCCAGCCACCCTTAAATTCTATAACACATACTCTTAATATATCCTCCAAAAATTTGGATTACTCTTTCAAATCGTCCATCTGTTTACGGGTGAAAGGCAGTGCTATAATTTGTTTGGGTTTCAGAAACTGTTTGCGACTTCTATCTTAAATTCATGATGAACTGTGGACCTCTGCCTAAAATGATAGACGTTGGAATCCTGTGTAATCGTACAATTTCCTTGGCGTACATTTCCACCAATTTATCTATTGAATAATCCATTTGTAAAAGTAGAAAATGAGCTAACTTAGTTAGGCAGTCAATGATTATCCGAACAACCTCATGCCAGCCTCGTGCCATTGGTAGTTCTATGATGAAATCCATAGTGATATGTTCCCATTTCCATACCAGAGTGGGAATTAGTTGTAACAGTCCCAATAGTATTTGATATTTCGCTTTTGCTTGTTGACATATTAAACATTTGGTCATAAAATCAACAACATCTCTCTTCATTCTAGGCTACCATTAAAACTTCTTTAGATATTGATACATTTGTAACTCCTGGATGCATTGCGTAGAGACTACTATATGCTTTTCGAAAAAAAATTTTCTTTCTTATGTCTCCCATTGTTAGTATCATTACTATATTGTCATAATACAAACTACTGTTCTTAGAAATTTAGAATTTTATATCCTTTCCTCCTTGCACTTGCTTGATCCATTTTTGTATTTATTCGTTTTCCTTTTTCACTTGATGAATTTCTTGAAAAGAAACATAGTTTATGCTTGCATTTCTACTACTAGTACTTCCTCTTCCATTGGTCTTAAACTGATCTTTATAGCGCCTAAGGCTGGTATCGATTTTCCACCAAGTGCGTCGGCCACCACGTTAGCTTTTCCTAGATGATAATTTATAATTTAGCTGTTATTTCCAAAACTTGGGTTTACTTTCCTTACCATAAATTGAGATCCTCTTGGATTGGCTGATATTTTAAACTTTTGCGTCTGTATACATATAACACTTTTCTCCATATAAATCATATTTCCAAATCTTGAATGCCAATACGATAACTGTTAATTCCAAACAGTGTGCCGGGTTATCATTATTATTATTATTATTTTCGTATGGGTTAAATCATCAAAAGACTTATGCGACTATTTTATCCTTTTTGCATAAGCATATAACCTTAATCGATGTGTGAAGCATCACTATATATCACAAATTCTTTGCTGGACACGGCCGTATGGGTATTGCAACATTCGTTAACTTTTCCTTTAGTTTCTCAAGTTCCTCTAACATTTATCAGTCCATTGGAGTTTGGCATTACTTTGAAACAACCTTGTCATTGGGATGATAATAATGAAAAACCCTTTTATAAAACATTAATAGTACCTAGCCAGTCCTGAGAAGATTCTTACTTCTATTACTGTCTTTGGTGTTTTCCATTCCAAAATGGCTTTCGTTTTCTTAAGACCTACTTTAATGCCTTATGCTAATATGGTGTGTTCTAAGAATGTCACTTTTTCCAATCAAAACTCGCATTTGTCATATTTGACGTACAACTGCTTCTCTCGCAACATTTGCAATACTATGCAAAAGTATCGATTGTATTCTTCTTTGTTCCTTAAATAAACGAAGGTGTCATCTATGAACACCATTTATAAATTGGTCAAAGTATGGATGAAAGATATGATTTATGAAATCCATGAACACTACTAACACATGTGTGGGCTCAAAAGGCATTACAAGGAACTTATAACGTCCGTATCGAGTTCTAGATGTAGTCTTTGGAATGTCTTTTCCTTTGATCCGCAGCTGCTGATATCCCAGTCGGTGATATATATATATATATTTAAAAAAAACCTTAGTTCCTTTAAGTTGGTCGAATACATCGTCGATGGATGGTAATGGATATTTATCCTTAATCGTAAGCTCATTCAGCTACTTATGACCTTAAGGATTTATCTTTCTTCTTGAAGAAGAGTACTGGCGTGCCCCGTGAAGAAATACTTGGCCACATAAGACCCTTGTCGAGTAGCTTCTATAATTGCATTTTCATTTCTTTGGGTTCCGCTGGTACCATTCGGTATGAGGCAACCGACATCGGTGCAATTCCGGGATATACATTTATAGTGAATCCTACTTTTCTCTTAGGTGATAATCCGGGTAGCTTGTCTAAAGAAACATCGAGAAAATCACGCATTGTTGATACCTCTTGAATCTTTATCACATTCTTCTTTACTTCCATAGTGCTTATCAAGTGTACCTCACATCCGTTTGTATGGAATGCCTTGTTATAACTGCTGCTGTTACGTTGTTTAGGTAATCGGCTCTCTTTCCTACTACCGTCACTTCCTCCTTGTGATGAGTATGAAGTGTTACTCTCTTTCTTCATATAATCAACCACTGTTTTATGCCTTGTTAGCCAATCCAATACCAACATTACGTCAAATTCTTGGAATGGTAACTCTATTAAATTTTCTGGAAATGCATTTTCATGTAACTCTATAGAACATTCTTTAATCACTTGTGTGTAACTACCTCGTCTCTTATCGGATTTATAACTAATGTTTCAAACTTAACATATCCTACTGGTAATTCTTCTAAATTTTCATTACGTAGGCTCTGGCTGGTGTACTTGAATTGAGCTAGTCAACGGTCTCTGATTGTGCTCTTTGAAAATTCAAATCACTTTCCTTTCGCCTGCTTCGGCCTCGGCCAAAAGCGGGCCATGATTTTTTCTGTCGGTGCGGGTGCATTCACTTGTCTTTCTGGCAGTTTACCCTAACACGATCTGGTGCCCCGCATTCCCAACATCCATCTGTTAAATACCAGCATTCACTCTTATGTCTTCATCCACAGTGTATGCATAAAGGAGTAATATATCCTTTAAATCTATATTTCTTTCCAATCCTCTAGTAATTTTTGAATTATTACTTTTTCCTTTTTCCTTTACCTAGTCCTTGGGTTGTTATTACTTTCATTCTTTCCTTTTTAATCTGATTTTAATTCTGCACTTTCTACCTCTTTGGTTTTTAATTTCTCTCTTTCTCTTCTCTCTCTTTTTTTTTTCCATCATTTCCTGAATTCATAAATCTCATATATCTTCTTCTTATAATTTCTTAATTTTGATGATTACATTGGGGCATTTTCAGGAGAAATCACAATACAGTGTTTTGATTAGATTTCATCTAGTTTCTACTCATATAGTACGTCACCTACCTTATTAAGACTTCACGGGATGGTCACCCATCATCATTGGTTGAGCACGTTTAACTCTGATTTCTTGCTAAATTTCAACATGACCTTCTCAGTGCGCTTACTTCATCTGCTTAAGTGAATATTGTACATGGGGTTACTGTACATATTCTATAGTGGCCGGACATGAGAATTTCTCATATACTTATTTCTGTTCACTCATCTTTGTTATCTAAGTTCTATCTCTTTTATCTCTTACCGTTTGGTCTTAATATTTTACGTACTTTTCTTTTTTTCCTCTTATTTTGTTCCTCTTTTTATTCCATTCTTCAAATTTCATTTTCTTATATACATTTTCATTTTTACATTCATAGACGCCTATCTAACCTTCTACTGGAACCCCTTATAAGGACTCCGGTATACTAGCTACGGATGTCTGGCACCTTGAACCTTGGCCGGATCCTTGGCTTTGCAATCGCCGGCTTTACTGTATATAAAACTATCTTCACTTCTAAACTTCTTCCCAACTTGTCGAAATCTTCCTAAGCTTTAAGTTTGTACTCTCTTTTGTTGCATGCGTTGGTGTCTACTTCTCTAATCCATGTATACCCTCTCAATACCTAAAACTTTCACAAATAATCTTGAAAATTCAAACACGTCCATGACTATTAATTGTACTTTAATTCCATTATTTAATCCTTCCAAAACCTTTGACGTCTTTCTTGCTTTGTTTCTATCATTTTCTTTGCATAATTACTGAGGCAAGTGAACTCTCTATCATACTCAGATACTGTCATTCTTCCTTGCTGTAGATATATAAACTCATTTCTCCTTGCATTTAAGTATGTTTTACCAAGTGTATGTTTCTTCTACCCAAAGGGACATGGCATAAATATATCTTTTATCTGGCGTGCATCTCATTTGTTCCAATGCCCTACTGGTACTGTCCAAACAGTACTCAACTTCTTCAAATCCTTCTTCCCTACTAGCCTTAAATTCTTTAGCCCCATATTTCCTTACTTCTCAATTGAGGACTTTCTTTCTCTTTTGGTAGCAAGAGGTACCATTCTTGCCGTTTATTGCAATGGTACTGTCATCTATCGTAAATAAACTTCGGGGCCTTCCACAGCCACTGTTGCGGGTCGTGGCATAAATCCGAGACCCATTTCTACATTTATGGGTACGAAAGCGTGTGATTCCTTCTCTTGATCTATAACTCTTTGTGATTCTACCTCTTGCAACTTTATACAGTATACATATATCGTGATAAGAATTAGCAGCTGGCTTGACTCAACACATTAACTTTCCTATATGGCATGTACGTAAGCACTATTAGATTTTCCTTTATCACATGTACCTTATATACTTATGTATTTATAATATTCTTTCTACTATACTGACATTTCGTACCTAAATGATGTATGCTCCCATTTCTTATCTGCTATAGGATATCCCATTTTACATTGGTAATGGCCACTCCCAACATAAAATGTGTATCCTCCTATGTTGAAATTTCCAGGACCGGCTAAACCGGTGCTCTGATACCACTAAATGTAACACCCCATCTTAGCCTACGTTTATAGACCAAGATGGACTATTATTTCATGGTGGTTGTGTCTTAACATTTTACTTAGCCAATTTTAAGTGCAGATTTTAAAAAAAATTTGCCAGAACCTCCCCTAAAAATGGAGGCCCCAAGTGTCGCCAAAACTGATTTTTTTAATTTTTGAAAAATATTTTGTTTCACAATTCAACTCAAGCACACTCCCAATAATCCACCCTTATAACCTCAACTATAATCCTGCAAGAAGAATTCACACTTCTATACTTGCATACATAAGTGCTAAACCCAAATAAGATTTATTAAATTACTAGCAGTGTACGTGTTCTAGCTTTTCATTATTATACATTTATTTGCTAGATCATACAAGCTTATGTACATGCCATATTGCTACAATCAATCATATCCAAACTCCTACCCAAAGTAGTAGTCAAGGCCAGCTGCGCAGGACATGCTGCAATCTCGTCTCCTCGTTTAACCTACGAGTTTAGAGGGAAACTAAACTCGCTAAGCAATTGCTTAGTGGGTACTTAAATCATTGCAATAAATAAATAAAATGAAAGAATGATTTGAACATACATTTATATACTTTAAATAATTGAAAGGAATAAATACAAAACACAGAAGGTAAAAAGGCTTGACTGAATAATTTGAATTTAAATCATTTTTCTTGCTTTTATCATTTTGGTTGCTCTACTGGTTTAACAGAACATCAGCGGATAAGGAAGGGTCATGATAAACATATCTCATCATGATCATATTTCATTATTTTTCATCACAATTCTTGCACATATGCCAATGCCCATTATCATTTCATCATTGATCATGTCATCGTAATCATCGGCCTTCAGCCGGAATATCATATCATGTCATAAGCAGTACTGCAGTAATAGTATGATGCATCATACCCTTATCTCAAGGGTTCTGTCATAACCAAGTAGAGCATAAATAATTTATTAAATTACTTTGATCATGATATTCAATAAGCCATGATTTGTCCATAATGCATGTATTGTCGGAATAGCTTGTCATGATGCCTTTCTGATCATTTCCAATTCTCCTTCATGTCATTTTATATGATTTAACATCAATCCATATCATAATATTCAAGTTTTAGCACATTTAGAAAAATGACCAAATGAATAGTAGCGCGGCGCGTAAAATCGGCAACGCAATGGCGCGCGACAACTAAATGGTAAAATCTGTTTTTACTGCTGAAAATCAGTCCACTTTGGCAACGGTTTTGACCAAGTAAACAAACTTATTTTTGGCTGAATTTTTTCAGGAAAATACTTTCATAAGTTAACTAAATGCATGTAAAATTTCGTCGAAAAATTCTTTCATTTGCCCCTTCAACGGACTGTCCAAAATGAAAGCTGCAGAATGGTGCCCAAAAGGGACCATTCGGCCCAATTTTCCAAATTTGAGGGAAATTCATTTTTTTCTTGCAAAATTGATTTTTAGAATCCTTTTGTGATACCATTGAAGGACTAAGGGTCCCTCTTCCAAAAATCAAACCAAAGGAGTGATTAAAAACTCATCAAAGTTTATGAATAATTGCATAAATTTAGCTAGTTTGTTTTGTTTTCATTCTTTTCACAATCAATTGATTACAAATGGTTAAAGAGCACTTTTCCACATATTTACCACACATAATAACATCATTTCAAAACCATTTCAAAAATCCCATAATGCAAAATATGTGAATTAATAGAAAAGGCAATGATTTAAGTACCAAACCTTGTTTATTTGCTTTGTTCCTTGCTTGTCTTATTCTTTCTTCCCTTCTTCTTCTTTATCCCTTTGATTTCCTATAATTTTCATAACTTCCATAATAAGAACATTATAAAAACCATATGTTCAAGCCTTGATTCTTGCTATCTTAAGCTACTAATTACCATTTATTCATCACTTCTACATGTATGAATCATTTACTCTAATTTCTCTTCACTTTCTTATCTTTCCCATAATCTTCCCAACTTTTCTTTCATTGATAACTTGAAAACTATCAATCAAATGAATAAACTAAAGCTAGAATTGGAATCCTTACCTTAAAATAAAGCTTTTCCTTCCAAAAATCCACTTGAACACTTGAAAAAAATTCCTTCCCTTTTGTTGGTGGAGAGAATACGGCATGCCTCTCAAAAATGGAGAAAAAATGTGTCCTTAATTCTTTAATCATCCTTCTCTCCCTTTTTATATTTTTCCATTTTCCATTTATTTAATTAATTTCATTTTGGAGGGTTAAGATGTAACCACCACAAAAGTATCTTAACTAGGATGGTGCCATATGGAGGGTTAAGATTCATCCAACCCAAAAGTGTCTTTAAACAAGATTTTTCCATGTGTCCCTTTCTAGAAAATTACTATGCCATGTGTCCCTTTTCTAGAAAATGGGTGGAAGTGAAAAGACCAAAATACCCTTCAATGGAAGGTTTTGCCTTTTCTTCGTAACCGGGTAGTTTTACGACTCGTAAAATGTATTGTTCTCCTCCTTTCAACCTCTCGTTTCCATTTCCGACATTCATCCTTGATTTTGAACTAATTTATAAAAATACACTCATGCCCTTGACTTTTATAAAAATTCCCTTTAGGTCCTTACGTGATTCGGGTCTCCACTTAGGTTCGTTCTTCAACATCGATCACTGCGGAGTCCTTCCGTTTACTTCGGATACCTTTACTTGTCTTGTTTTTCAGTGTATAAATTATTATCACAAGAATGACAAAAATACCCTTGGTCAAGAATCCACTGTATCTCTCAAACTATGCGTTTTCGGGAAAAACCGTGGTGTTCCGTTTCGACCTAATTTTTCTCTACTTTCCATTTCTGGAGTCTGTTATATGCACTATTAAGAACCTCCAGTACAACTTTTGGAAATTATAGTTACCTCCCCAAAACTTTTTGAAATTACAGTCACCTCCCCAAAACTTTTACAATCTTTTCAGTTAGGTCCTTTTTGTCCTATAGAGCTTCCTTTCACTTCGTGTTCTTTGGTGATTACTCGGGACGGCTCCTGTTACTGTACGCGGATGTACTGTACATGGATGTACTGTACATATGTACAAATTGGGTCGTGACAATCATCATTCTCATACAAAGCAGACAAATTAAAATTAAAATTAAAATCAAAATCAAAATCATTGTTCTCAAGATCATAAAGCAGGATGTCTTCAAACTTCTCTTCAACCAGGGCAGCAATCTCCTCCGGAGTATTTTCAGCTTTCTATACAACTTCATTCTTCTCTTTTGGATCGGATTCTTTGCTGGTTGGCAGGGTGAGTTCTTTCTTCACTTGCTCCACTAGCTTGGCAACATCTGTAAAAATTTCAAAACCTGGGATTAACTTACTCATGAACATGATTGGCTCGGGCTTTCCTTGGAGTGGTCCCATATCTGGAGCTTTGACAAAAATCTCTTCAAGTGGTGGGAAGCTCATCTTCTCACTCTTGTTTGGCTGTACATCATTGTCTTGATCATATCCCAACCCCTTCTTGGAAGTTTGAGTTCTAAAATCTGGCAGCTTTGTCAAACTGGCCTTTCCTTTTCCAAGACCAGCTCCGGGAAGGTAGTTCATGTTCACCATATTCAAGACTTTGGAGTCCACTACTTCACCATCAGAAATTGCAGCTATTTGAAAACCATTGAGAGGCCTCTCAATCATTAGAGCGTTAACAATCTCATTGTCTTCAGCTTTAATGACCACTGTCCCATCTCCGTTGGGGAACTTGATCTTTTGATGAAGGGTGGAAGGAACTCCACCAAGAGGATGAAAACATGGTCGCCTCAAGAGCAAGGCGAAGGTAACTGGTATGTCTAAAATAGCAAACTCAACAATAGATTCAATTGGACCAACCTTGATAGCTGCTTTGAAAGTCCCTTCGACATGCCTCTTAGTGTTGTCATAAGCACGAATTGTTACCTCGGTCGGGTTTAGATCCCTTGTTGACATGGCTAACTTTGGCAATATCTTAAGTGGACAAACATTTATGGCGGAGCCATCATCGACCATTACACATGGAGTCCTCTTCCCCTTGACTTCTATTTTAATAAAGAGAGGGCGGATGTGATCTCTCCCCTCCTTCGATAAGTCCGCATCCGAAAAAGAAACTGCTCCCATATTAACTTCACTCTTTTCTTGAACCTCTTCACATTTCATTACTTCCCCAATTTTTATGAAGTTAATCAACTCCTCCGGTGTTGTGGAGGTAGAAATTGGCATGTTAGCTAAGGCTTTGACCATAGTTTCTCGGTGCTTTTTAGAAGTAGCTAACAAGTCCCAAATGCTAACACTTGCTTGGGTTCTTTTCAATTGCTTGAGCACAACATCATCTTCTTCTACTTCAACTTCCTTCCCCTTATTAGTTTCTACCTCCTTAGGTGGTGGCCTTACATAAGGTTTACCAGATCTAGTGTTCAGTATTTCATCTTCTTCGGGCTCAGACCAAGTCCACTCCTCCTTATTGGATACAATATCATCATCACTATCACTTGAATCCCAAAACCTGTTGACAACACAAATTGTTACTTCTCCACCCATCATAGCTTGTTTAATTTCACCAAATACCTCTTCTTCTTTGGTTGCTTCTCCATCCACATCTTGAAAAGAAGACATGACAAAATCCTCATGCAAACCTCCTCCAATCATGAACGTTGCTGGTGGTGGTACCCTATTGAATTTTGGTAATGGGTTGTCTTTGGTGTTTGGCTTATTGGGTTCAGGTAGCTTCCCATTATCAATTAGATTTTGGATCTCATGTCTCAACCTCACACACCTATTCGTGTCATGCCCTTGCATTTGGTGAAATTGACAAAATGTTTTAGTGTCGAAATTAGGAGGGAGAGGGTTAGGCAAAGGACGAGGATTTAAGGGTTGTAGCAATCCCTTTCTTTGAAGCTTATTGAGAACCCAAGACATCAATTTCCCTAATTTTGAAAATTGTCTTCTTGTTCATTAGTTAGTAGCATTAACACCGACGACCTTTTGCATGCTTTGGCTACCAGATTGATAGCTCCCTTTCTCGTTCCTTTTTATTGCAAAATGGTTCTTCTCTCTTTCCCATTCTTCAATTTGCAAACCAGCTTAAAGAAGGTCTTTGAAATCACGAATGAGTGTATGAGACATCCTCTCACAAAGACTAGGCAACACCCCTCTCACAATCATCCTTATTTGATCGGATTCATCAGGCCTCTTCTTGAGTAAAGCAGCCTTGTCTCTCCATCTCTTGACATAATCTACAAAATTCTCATTCGGCCTTTGCCTAATGGACTCCACTTCCATTAAGGTAACTTCCAACTCAACATTATATCCATATTGTTTGATGAAGGCTTTGTAAAGTAGATCCCAACTCTTTTGTGTTCCATCATCTAAGGTATTGAACCAATTTTAGACAACAGGGTCTAATGAGAGCATAAAGTACCTTAGGGTTTGACCCTTAGTAGCTCGGGCAGACTGCATGGCAGTGATATACTACTTCACATGGAGATGAGGATTTTCGGTGCCATTGTACTTTGCAAAGGATGGCATCTCAAACTTGTACGGGACTTCTTCATCTTGTTTAAATAGTTTATTGATCTCGGACATCTCTTTGGTTTTCAGCTTCTTCTCAAATTTTTTTTTCTAAATCAGCAATCATCTTTTCAACATCGGAGGTCTCGGTCTTTTCAATAGTTGCCTTCTCAACAACCTTCGGTTCTTTCTTCTTCTGTTGAACATCTTGGTAGTATTGAGCCCAATCATCATCATCATCAATGATCACCTTTTCATCATCAAAAACCACTTCACCAACTTTAGTCTTTCATTTGTCCTTTGGCTTCTTAGTGCTAGCAAATTCCTCGACATGATTCTCTAAGATTGCAGTCAATTGGTACTTCATAGTCTCAGCTAGGGCCTCTTTTATTTCTTCCATCTTGGCATTGAGGGCCTCATCCACCATCCTTTGAATTTGTTCGGGCTCCATTGTTTTTGGTGAGCAAGTGATTGAGTCAATGCTAGATACTTCATCTCCGGCGTAGGTCAGATTGTTGTAAGCTTTTGAACTATCGTAATCCAGGGCTGTGAGCCAGAAAGGATTAATGACATGGGATGCAAATGTGTGCATGTATGCATGTGTGCACAAACAATCAATAAACAAGGACAAATAGGATGTTCCTTCCAACCTTATAACATCCACACACGACTGGCGAGTCTCTTTTCCTAGGTATATGGTTAACAAAATACCAACATGGGGTATCTTGCTTTCGAATAATTCCCTCGGACATTTCAACCAATAGTTATATTTTAAAAAATGGAAATCAGTTTATAATAATTCCCATTAATTAGGTTTTAATCCGTTTAACCAACTAAAGTAGCTTTTATACTATATTTATATTAAAACTAAATTAAGAGGTTTATTATAAAAGGATTTCTCACTTGAAAAAGTAACTAATGATTCATGCCAAAAACAAGCCCATGATTAATTATTCTTAGTATAAACTAGGCTCACAATTGATTTTTTGGTATTTCATAATTGACCCAAATAATTTGCAAGCTCTTTGTAAGAAAAGGTTGGATGAAAATAATTTTGTTTCTAAGCCCATTGTAAAAGATTTTAGAAAAATAGATTTTGGGCTTAGTATTTGGGCCATGAGCCAAAGAATTTTTGATATGTTTTTAGAAAAGTTTTATGTCCAAAGACCATCTTGAAAAATTTTGAAAATAGCTTTGGTCTTTTGGATTTTCTAAAGAAAAATTTATTTTGAGCATACAATGTACTTAGGTCATATTAAAAAAAGAGCAAACCAAATAAGCCATGATTTAGGCCAAGATAAATTAACCATAGTCAAACAACATGCATTTGGGGTAAAACCTAAGGAAAGTAACTAAGCTAATTACATGAGCTTTAGTCTTTGGGTTAAAAGGCTTAGGTTCCCATAGCATGTATACACCAAATGGTACGAGGCTATGAGTGTGTGAGCAGGGATTTTCGCCCCCCACTCTTGGTGGAATGGTTCTTGCGACTTCGGCATTGTTTAGGCTCGGGCCTTAAAGAACACAGACCTAAGTCCGGAGAAAATGGAGTCGCCACCCGGATGGGCCGGGAAAAAAGAAAGGGGTGGATGACTCGATTCCTAAGGAATCCCCAACCCCTTAATGGGTTCGAAAAGTTGGGTACGTGTGGGGAAGGTGAGAAATGGCCCAGCACCCTCACAATGCCCGGTTCATTGGAACCGGCCTCCTTTACAGGTCTTAATATTATAAAATTCTTAAATATAACAATATTATCCATATTACACACAATAATTAAAAGAAAGCATCATTATATTAAAATCAAAGCAATGTCCAAACAAAACAAATAAATGGACACCCATCCGAAGATGGAAACATGTCCTTACATCACACACCTAAATAGGACACCCACCAAAAGGTAGAAACATGACATTAGTTCTAAAATAGAAAAACAAATTAAATTACATGATATTTAACTAATGAGGTACCCACAAAGTGGAAACATACCTCTTACAACATTTGGAAGTCTAAATAAATTGATAAAAGTAAATAACCATTCATAATAAATAAATCATTCATCAAAGGTATTTAAATATCAATAAAAAGTAAACATCCAGCCATGATAAATAAAATAAACCAAGTATTGAACTTAAATAAATTAAGGCATATAAAATAAATCAAAGCATAATCAAATATAGAATTGAATAAAGCAAATAAAAAGTCCAAATTATAGCTACTATTTCCATTTAGATTTCTTTATCTCATGTGTTAAGGTTTTGGGAATTTCATGAGTATAAGCTACTGTGACTTTTTTATGGAATTAAAATAGATTGAAGTTTTATGTTTTAAAAGGTTGGTAAGACACTTTGATTAAACAAATTAAGGTTTGAATGATGAAATCATGAAACTAGGGCTTTAGACACTTTAAAATACTTTGATTTATGATTTTCGGTTATTGGGTTTCTAAGCTACTGTGTAAATTTAACCTATTTATGTTTTATGATTTTTAATGTTTTAAAAGGGATTAGGGTTCACAAAAATTAGAGTTTAAGGTTTTAAAAGGGTTAGGGTTCATTATTTTAGGTTTTGGAGTTGAATTAGGATTTTTAGAATTTAGGGTCACGGTGATGCATGATTTTTAAGAATTTAGAAATCAATTTGATAATTTCATGAAGTTTTATGAATTTAAACAAACAAATTAAAGTTTTTATAGGTAGAAAAGATGTTTTTTAAGGCTTTTTGAATGAAATAGTTCCTACTTTAAAATTTTAAAAGAAACAGAATTTAAATCTTAGTTTTGTTGAAAAATATGTTCAATTAGAGTTTTAAGATTTTTAAGAAGTAAAAATAACAATTTTAAGCCTTTTGGAAGATAAACCAACGAAATAAGGTTTTTTGGCTTTAGAAAAACTAAATTAAAGTTCTAAGATTTTAACTTGTGAAAAACACAAAATTCTAGTTTTAGCTACTGTGAAAAAAAAATAAAGAAATTAGAATTTCATACCTTCTTTTGTAAGTTGCACCAAAATTGCTTCTTGGATGAACAAGCTCAAAAGACCAGCCTTTTTGCCTTTTTAATCCCTTAAATCGTGTTTTTGCTACTTTAAAATCAATTGAATTCAAGCTTTTCCTTTATGAATTTGGATTTTCTTTTTTCTTGTCCCTCTCGACCTCTCCTTTTTTAATTGCCTTTGGTCCTTATTTATAGTGGTTGGATGTGGTTTATTCCTAATTAGTTAAGGTAAGTAATATAAATAAAAAAAACCAAAACCTAATTGAATTAGGTTTCAAAAAATTTGCGTCGGAAAAATTACGCTGCCGAAAAAAATTGCCGTAGGAAAAAATGTGCTGGCGAAAAATTCTGCCGCAGTTAGCTGCGGCAGCGCGAGCGGAACGGGCCCGTAGCCATTTCGCAGGCATAAAAATTCTGCGTGTGAAATAGTTGGGCTATTTTGTTGGCAGAATTTTTCTGCGTGCGAAATGCCCACGGGCCTGTGCCCACGGGCCCGCACGATATTTTTTCGTCGCCAATTTTTCTGACTTCGATTTTTATTTTTGTTTTTATTTTTTGACTTTTATTTGTTTATTTCTATTTTTTATTAAAAAAAATTAGATACTAAAGCAAAAATTATTTAATAAAAATTATTTTGGGCCAATTAGACAACAAAAATTATTTTAGACTAAATAAAACATATTGGACCGGATTGGGTCAAAAATTAGGGGTCTACAGAGTGGTTAAGCCATGCTCAATCTCCATACATTGAGTGAAAGTATGGTATCCCTTACATAACACAACACGGGTAACACGGGCACCCTAACTCACGCACACGATGCAATCTAATATGATGCAATGGATAATATCATTATAAGAATGAATAGAATAATATAAAGACCAACGGAATCAACTTCTCTTATCCCCAGTGGAGTCGCCACTGTGAGTGGGGATTTTTGCCCCTACTCCAGGTAGAATGGTTCTTGCGACTTCGGCACTGTTTAGGCTCGGGGCCTTAGAGAACACAGACCTAAGTCCGGAGAAAATGGAGTCACCACCCGGATGGGCCGGGAAAAAGAAAGGGGTGGATGACTCGATTCCTAAGGAATCCGCAACCCCCTAATGGGTTCAGAAAGTTGGGTACATGTGGGGAAGGTGAGAATGGCCCAGCACTCCCACAACGCCCGGTTCATTGAAACTGGCCTCCTTTACAGGTCTTAATATTATAAAATTCTTAAGTATAACAACATTATCCATATTACACACAATAATTAAAAGAAAGCATCAATATATTAAAATTAAAGCAAGGTCCAAGCAAAACAAATAAATGGACCCCCATCCGAAGATGGAAACATGTCCTTACATCACATGCCTAAATAGGACACCCACCAAAAGGTAGAAAATGTCCTTTGCATAGGTTCTAAAATAAAAAAGGTAAATCAGATTACATGATATTTAACTAATGAGGTATTCAACAAGTGGAAACATACCTCTCACAACATTTGGAAATCTAAATAAATTGATAAAAGTAAATAATCATTCATCATAAATAAATCATTCAACAAAGATATTAAATATCAATAGAAAGTAAACATCCATCCATGATAAATTAAATGAACCAAGCATTGAACTTAAATAAATTAAAGCATAAGAAATAAATGAAAGCATAATCAATTATAGAATTGAATAAGGCAAATAAAATTTCAATTATAGCTACTGTTTCCATTTAACTACTGTGACTTTAAGAGAATTAAAATAGATTGAGGATTTTATGTTTTAAAAGGTTGATAAAATTCTTTAATTAACCAAACTAGGGTTTGTTATGTAAAATCATGAAAATAGGATTTGGACTCTTTAAAATACTTTTGATTTATGGTTTCAAGTTTACTGTGTGAAATTAAAATATTTGTGTTTTTATGGTTTTTAAAGTTTTAAAGGATTAGGGTTTACAAAAAAATTAGGGTTTAAGGTTTTAAAGGGGTTAGGGTTTACTATTTTAGGTTTGGAAGTTGCATTTGGGTTTAGTGTTTTAGAATTAAGGTTTCGGTGAAGGTTTAAGATTTTTAGAATTTGGAAAAAGCAATTAATAATTTTATGAAAGTAAACAAACGATTTAAGGTTTATATGAATAGAAAAGAAGTTTTTAGGATTTGTTGAAAGAAACAGAATCAAATTTTGGTTTTGTTGAAAAACATGTTCAATTAGGGTTTTAAGATTTTGAATAAGTAAAAATAACAATTTTAAGTCTTTTTGGAAAATAAAGCAACGAATTAGTATTTTTAAACTTTGAACAAAGGGAATTAAGGTTCTGGGATTTTTGAATTAAAAGAAGCAACTGAATGAATTAAGCTACTGTGAAAAAATATAACAATTAATACATACCTTCTTTTGATGGTTCCTCCAAAAAAAAATCTTCTTGGATGAACAAAAAAAACAAAGGAAGTTGCTGCCTTTGATCGTTTGTTAATGGCTTTTGCTTCTTCTTCTCTCAAAAGGTTAGATTGATTTCACTGCTTTCCTCCTTAGTTTCGGTTTCAAACTTTCCAAAGTTTATGTCCCCCAATTTCTCCTCCTTTTAGTCTCTCTTTTCTCCTCTTTGTTTATAGAAGAATTCTATTATTAATCCTAGTTACTCACGGCATACATTATTGAATAAGAAAAGGAAACCGAAACCTAATTGTTTTAGGTTTCGGAAAATTTGAGTCGAAAAATTTCGCTGGCAAAAAAAAAACTGCTGCGGAAAAATTGCGCTTGGGAAAAAATTGCCTCATGAAAAATTACGCTGGCAAAAAAATTTACCTCAGTTGGCTAAGGGGGCGGGGAACGGCCCGCCGGCCATTTCTTGCTGGCGAAATGGCCCACGGCCAAGCCCGCGCTGGTTTTCGGAGACGATTTTTTCATCGCCGATTTTTATTTTTTGATTTTTATTTGTTTATTTTTATTTTTTATTAATAAAATTTAGATAATAAAGAAAAAATTATTTAATTAAGATAACAAAAATTATTTTGGACCAATTAAAATATATTAGATTATACAAAAATTATTTTGGACTAAACAAAATATATTGGACCGGACTGGGTCAAAAATTAAGGGTCTACACAAGTGTAACACCCTTGTATCCCTTATACGTACACTACATACACCCACATATGTAATATACATATACCGGATACAAGAATGTCACCACCCATTTTAAACAAACTAAACTTTAAACTTTAACATCAAATCATCATTTCTACAAGCTGAGTACTTAAAACATTTAACTTATTATATAGAAAGTAATAGATAAAACATTCCTTGTTAAAATATTTATATATATATATCTTCATTACCCAAAAGTTTATCCAAAGCATTTGTTTAATAAGCAATGGAATATACATATGTTTACATCAAAATCAATATTTACAAAAAATATAGAATTTATACATGTTGGCAGTTCATTTCTGATCTTGATGTCCAAATCAACACTGCTCTCACAATCTTAAGCCTAGACTCGACTCGGTCTAGTTGAACTCTCCGGCTAAACTGGATCCACCCTGTCACCTATACGATAAATCACAATTGCGCTAAGCCAAAAGCTTAGTGGTACAAACCTTAATAACAATATGATTCAAATGTAATGCCAATGTCAAACTTTCAAGAATTAGAAACAATATACAAGGATATCATATTTCATAACATTAAATCTCATTATATTGTTCAATTGTTCCATCATTCATAATTCACATTAAAGCAAAGATAAGCATGGGCCCAAAAGAATCTAATATGCCATTCAAATTCCAGAGTTACTGCTTTGGTCCAATAATCACATTTATCTAGCCTGAAGGCGAATCGTAATCACAATGAGGATTACCTAATATGTAACATCCCAACTAGGCTTCAAGGACTAGGCCCAAACCATCTTCAAGGGGAGCACAATATCATCCAACTAGGCTTTAAGTACCAAGCCCAACCCAGCTTCAAGGGATTGTTACTTTTAGGCATGCCACCAACAACAAAACTCTGAAAATTGAATAACATACTAGGCACACAATTCTTTCATAATTTCATTAGCAAAACCTTTTTCATTTTCTCTTGATCATTATAAGCACAATGCCTCAAATATCCCATATATATCAATATAGCCATCACCAATGGCTTCACACACTATCATTTGTGTATACATAACATATTGCGTTATCCATACATTTTGAATCATCATTATATTTTCACAAAGTTCACATTGTGCAAATCATAGCAATATTCTCATACGCCAACAATATAATAGGTAACTTAACACATTTTCCAACCAAATGTGTTAAGTCCCAAAGTCATGTAAATGTATGCAATCATTTAAGGTTTGTACTTACCTCTAAGAGCAACAAACACCGATTCTAATCTCCTCTTCCCAAATATCCTTCAACACTTGGATTGGGGTAACTCAAATCTCTTCAAAACCTAATCCAAATGTGATTATACATACTCACTTAGTGATACACATAAGAAAATAAGAATAAGAACTATCTAGGGCAAACTATACACATGACATGCTCAACAACACGGGTGTGTCCCTGGCCGTGCCCTAAACCCACAACACAGAAGCTTTGACATGCTCAGTGACATGGTGTGTCACTGCACGTGTCAATCCTCCTCTAACATAGAAGCTATGATATGCTCAGTGACATGGGCGTGTCACTGGACGTGTTAGTCTCCCAACAACACAGTAGCTATGACACGCTCAGTGACATGGGCGTGTCACTGGATGTGTCAATACTAATACTACACAGAAGTTGTGACATGCTCAGTGACATGGGCGTGTCACTACTTATGTCACCCACACTTAAAATAGAACCATCAACACGCCCAAAGGCATGGCCGTGTATCAGGCCAAAAACCTGAAATCGACACCAAAAATGCCACATCTAACAAACATCTTTCAATAACCTTATCAACACCACATAAACTCAACCAAATCCATAAATATACCATAATAAACTTGGATAACATCAAAAAAACTCAATTATAAGCAACAAAACACAATCACAACCATATATCACAACTCAAAACTTACACAATCCACAACTCTTATTTCTTCACCAAACTTAACCTTTTTCTTCAATCCAACCCCAAATCAAAGTTAATTAGACAAAACAACCTCAAACACACCAAAATCAACCATACACACAACTACACCAATGATAGGTGCACAATTGATGATATTTTGCCCCTATTTCTTAGTATGATTATTATACAATTGAGTTTAATTTGTTTGTTCAAGTGTTTTTTTAGGGTTAATTTCAGGAATTCTCTGTATTTTGAGGCTTCTAGTAATTTTGGAGGAATTACGGATGAAAGTAGAAGAAAAGAACAAAATTCATCAATGGACATGCCCATGGACATGGGCGTGTCAATGGACGTGCCCTTGATGCTGCATACAGTAGCATTGACATGCCCAGTGACATGGGCGTGTCACCAAGCATGGCTTTTGTAATGTTTCACAGTAGCTGTGACACGCCAAGTGACATGGGTGTGTCAATGGATGTGCCTTATATTCAAAATCTCAGTGGCAATGACACACCCAGTGACATGGGCGTGTCAGGCGAAATTATCTGCACTATAAAAGTTGTGCTGAAGCATGAATTAGGGATCTGAATTTCATTTTTTATAACCTAGAGCTGACTTCTAAAGCAAAGAGGAGAGTTTTGGAGCTGAGATTGAGGGTGAAGACATATTCTAAACAAGATCTAAACCAAGATTCAAGGATTTAAGAGAAGATATATGAATTATTCGCAATGGATTGTTTGGATTCTTTTTCCTATTTCTCTTGTTCTAGTTTTCTGATTTTGAACATGAACTAATTTATTCTCTATCTAGATATTGATGAAACCTAGCTTTATTGTATGGATTGAATAATTTTACTAAATTGAATCATTTGATTGAGTTGTTTTATTATTATGATGCTTAATGATTTATTTCCAATTAATAATAGCATGCTTATTGATTGGTTGCAATTTTCATATTATTGACTTGAGAAAGCTTGATATGAATTGAATATTCATAAGAATTGAGGATTGATTGGGGTACTAGAGATAGACTTACAAGGTCCTTTGGTTTATAATTCCTTATTCTTAATGCAAGATCAATTTAATTATGTTTGAGAAGAGATTCTGGCATTCTACTTAGTGATTAGGGATTAATTCGCTTGAGAAAGGTTTTAGTCTAATTTAGAGGAATACCAATTCAACTCTATCATTTGGTTTAATTGAATTAATTTTCATAAATATAATTGTGGCTAGAGGGATTCAATATCTGGATAGTATCATCATCATCAATCAATTTATTCAACTCTCAATTTCTCTTTATTTTCATTTATTAAGTTAATTGTCTTTAATTACAAAACCTCACAAAACTATTGATTCGCTAAACAATGGTTAAAATTTGCACTAGTACTTGGCCTTGTCCTCAGTGGAACGATAACTCACTCACTACTTTATTACTTGAGTGACCCGTGCACTTGCGGTATTGCAATAGCATAGGTTCCTACTATCAACCAACCATCCACTAAACTCATATACACAAACTCAAAAGAAATCAAAGAAACAAGTTGGAAACTTACCAAATAATAAGAAAAATCCTTAAAACTCCAACTTGATCTCTTGAAATCCTTCAATTGCTTGAGTTAGGAAGGAACAAAACCTCTCTTTCCTTTGCTAATGGTGATGGTTGACCCCTTGGAGAAGAAAGAAGATGATGATGAGAAGTCAAAACCACTCACTATTGTTAACCACTTAAATCTCCACTTAACCTCCACAAAGCAATTAAATTATTATAATAATATAAACAAAAATCATCTTCCACTATTAATATTTAATATATAATTAATTCAAATATCTTTTGACCTTATTATTAAAATGTGACTTATATATGTTGTATATATCTTCATACATACAACATATACACACTTCCCTTTTCTTTGTTTCCACTTAATCATATATACACTTTAAAATCATTTAATTCAATTTCAACAATTAGCATTTCCAAAATTTTAGGGTATCATTTGGGATATTACAAGCTCTGCTTAGAACCATCACAAATCTCAATTGCATGACCTAGCTCTGCTCTGTTCAAGACCTAGCTCTGCTCTGTTCAAGACCTAGCTCTGGTCAGGTTCATCAACATATTCACCTCAAGGCCTAGCTCTGCTCAGGACTTCTCATCCATATCCAATCAATCTCAACATAACTGGACAGGCAATTGTATAGGCTACACACATAAAATATCACTTTACATTTCATTATCACATGCTCACTACTCTATACTTTTACTGTGATCACCACTGTCCGTGATCACTTCACATTTCCATTTCAAATCATGCATACATGAGCCACACTCATCATATGAATCAATTCACATACATATACTTCCATTTAATATAATCAACATAATTTAAAAAGATATAGCAATGCAAGCCACAAACCATGCTCGTATACCATAAAATGAAGCTCTAAACCTTGACAAACCAACCCCATGGCCGTGGCATTCAATAGCCATGCTTGTGGGATGTGAAACAAGGATGTCAAACACCTTTGGACACCCCTATGACCGTCGCATCAAAGGGTCACGCCTATGGCATACAAAATACTACTGCCTCTGTCCAAAACTCACATGAAACAACTTCATATCTAATCCCACGGTTGTGGCATTCAAGGCCCATGCCCGTGGCATACAATATACTTCTGTTTCTCCTAAAAATCTCAAGAAATTAGAGTCAGTTTAAGGCTCATTGTCGTGGCTCTTCATGGCCACCAAAAATCACACTTTGCATAAATTTCATCACTACAACACAGAAATTACAAAAATGGTTAAAATGTACAAACCAAAGAGATTATATGTACAAACCTTAGCTATCCCAAGCATACTCTTCTCTACTTGATCCCTCTTGGCCTAAACACAACATCATCAATAACAATCACCATTATAATTCATTCACATAATCATCCATATACCAATTCACTAATTTCCCAACTCATTTCTACAAAACCCTTATTCTTTTCCTTATCACCCTTTTTCCCAAATTTCACTATCCATCATCATCCTCAACATCTAATCATGTTTTCATCATCTATATCTCAACACAATAATAAAACCACCCATATCACTGATATATTTAAAATGCATAAAAATAATCTTCGAAATGAACACTTACTTAAATTCCTTGTTAAACCTTCAATATCCACCTAAATCCTCTTAAAATCCCTTATGAATTTGATATATATATATATATGAAAAACTCACTCTCTTCTCACCGCACTCTCTAACGCACTTCAAAGAAGAAGAAGAAAGAAGAAGAAATATCTCTTCCTTTTTAAGTCCATCCTTATCTATATATATATATATATATGTTAATTAATTAATTAACAACCCACTAATCATCTTCTTCCTTCTTTTCACTTCCACTTCTCTTTATTGTTATTATTATTTTAACCATCACTATTAACTTTCCCACCACCAATGTATACCTCATGCATATGTGTTGTATATTTTAGGTATATGTATATGTCTTATATGTGTCATGTTTACTTCAAGTATATATAGCATATACATATATATTACATCTATCATACATATTAATCTTATATTTTCTCTTCCCATCACAACTGTTTACTCTCCCATATTTACTATTCTAAAGTACATCAAAAATTGGGATATTACATTTTACAAAACCAAAATATCATTTTTAAGATTAAAAAATCATAATAATAAATAAAACAATAATAAATAATAAAAATATTTTTATCATACAAAACCTTCAAGTTAAGAAAAGTATGTTGCACCGTCGAACATCGAAGGACATAAGGCAAATAAATGATTATTGGCAAGGTTATGAACAAGCTACCAACTAACGTGTTGAATCATAGTTTGAAATTAATGTATCTCTGACTATGCTGCTTGGGCCCTACTACTCATGATTTCATTTTTGAAGATAAAAGCCATAGATATGAAGGCTTCTGCTATTCTAATGCAAGACCTAAATAAATGCTTTAGCTTATCACCTCGGTTTGTGAGTCAATGGAACCACTGTAAGTATTATTCATGCATATCATGTATATATGAGCATATCACATTGCATTTCTTGTCTTGGGTTGCCTATTCTTTGTCAAAATGAACAACAAATAGTCTATGAAACAAATAATGAGAAGCAGATATAGCATCAGGGAGCATGAAAGGCCCATTGCTTGAGGAAGATCTAGTCATTTTACAAAAATGGATATGCATGCTCGTACAAGGAACCAAACAATACATAAACATCAATCAAAGCCTGCATGGGAAAAAATAATTGGTTTGAGCTTACATAGGGGGCAAAGTTTATCCTTTCAATTTTTGAGTTTGTGCATGTACAAAATATTTTCAGACTCACTTTTAATATTTTACCACGCAGGGGGCAAAGAGAGGACATAAGGACTAGCTAAAAAATAGCTGAATATTTTACAAAAAGAATAAAACAAGAAGAAAGTAAGAATCCCAAAAGAATGAAGATGCAAAAGATAAAAATCAGTCCAGCTATAAGAGCTGAGGCCAATATAGGACAAATGTCAAAGGATGAAGATCCATTTTGAAGGGTGAAGACCCGATGTCTAAAGGATGAAGATCCATTTTAAAGGATAAAGGCCCGATGTCCAATGATGAAGATCCATTTTAAAGGGTGAAGACCCGATGTCCAAGGATGAAGATCCATTTTATAGGGTGAAGACCTGATGTCCAATGATAGAGATCCATTTTGATGGGTGAAGACCCGAAGTCCAAGGATGAAGATCCAATTTGAAGGGTGAAGACCCACAATCCATTGAAGAATGGAACAACTAGCTAAAAGAAAGCCAAAACTCTCAATTGACAGAAGGTCAGTCAGCTAGAAGAGCTAAAACCAATTGACTAGAAGAAAGCCAGAATTCTCAAACAACAAAGGGATGATCAAGCTAGAAGAGCTTAAGTCTCGGGTCCAAGTACCCAAATCAAATCCAGTCTTAGGTCCAAGTACCCAGTCTCGATCCAAGTACCCAAATCAAATCTAGTCTAGGGTCCAAATACCCAATCTCGGGTCCAAGTACCCAATCTCGGGTCCAAGTACCAAAATCAAATCTAGTCTTGGATCCAAGTATCCATTCTCGGGTCTAAGTACCCAAACCAAATCTAGTCTAGGGTCCAAGTACCCAGCCTTGGGTCTAAGTACCCAAATTAAATCTAGTCTCGAGTCCAAGTAGGTCTAAGTACCCAAATTAAATCTAGTCTCGAGTCCAAGTAGCCAAATCAAATTCAGTCTCGGGTCCAAGTACCTAGTCTTGGATCCAAGTACCCAAATCAAATATAGTCTCGGGTCTAAGTACTTAGTCTAGAGTCCAAGTACCCAAATAAAATCTAGTCTTGGGTCCAAGTACCCAAATCAAATCCAATCTTGGGTCAAAGTACCCAAATCAAATATAGTCTTCGGGTCCATAACCCATCCAATCCAATTTTTGGTCCAGAACCCAACTAATTTTGGGTCCAAAACACAACTAATCTAGTTTCAGGTCCAAAACTCAACCAATCCAGTTTCGGGTCCAGAACCCAACTGAATTCGGGTCTAGAAACCAACCAATCCAGTTTCGGGTCCAGATCCCAACCAATCCAGTTTTAGGAATAACCTTGGGTTTAGAACCCAACCAAACTAGTCTTGGGTCCAAAACCCAAACTAAATCCCCCGGTCTAGAATTTGATCCTTATCTAAAATTAGCTCAAAGTCATATTACTTTTTACTCTCTGAATAAATTATAGATTATTCAAGCAGGGGCAAACTGTAGACCTTTAATTTTGGCCCTAGGTAATCCGATACAAATTAAAGAAGGCCTAGTCAAGTTTGGTTCACTTTTAACGGTTTAACCTATTTTAAAACCTTCAATTTGATTGGTATAATTCTATTAGGTATAAAATAAGCTAGTTAAACTTTTTAAACCCTAAATAGGTCAGATTTAAAGGTTTAGATGAATTTAATTCGATATCGGCCTTGTATTGGACTCAAAATTTGGTATGGGTGTGCCTATGTCAAATTGGGGCAATCCTAATTCAATATGGACAGCTCCATATCGAATTATGATTGCCAATTCGATATGGACTTTGATTCCATATCATATTGGGATTGTTTTAATTCAACATGGTCTTGGTTTGCCTTGAATTAAAGGATTTTTAATATGACATGCTCACAGTTTTCTCTTAAATTAGTTTGATATGCCTCAGGAAACTTTTCTAAATAGGAAGTTAAATACAGGTTTGACCTATTACATTCCTCTATAAATATAGGTTTAAAAAAACAACATGAGAATTTTGACAGAGCAATAAAGCAACTACAAAACATTTTTCAAATAGCCAAGAAAAAGATCAAACACTATCAAGGTAGTTGCTCACTGTCTTGATTTCATCGGCCAAGAAGAACAAGGTTGGTGTAAGCAAAAGTATCAACAGTTAATTTTGGTGGAATCTACAAACAGAGGTGTGTTTTTCTAACTTAATTCATTTAATTTACATAGAGATAATTTATTACTATTTCATCCATCAAACTGTCTTTGTTTAAAGTCCATTCTTTTATTTTTTAATACACAGTAAGTATTATTGTTGCTTTTTATTGTTTGTATAATCAGTAACTCGTTCCATTAAATCACCATAGCACTAGAATTATTCACATAACGATATTATCCACTCTACATGTGATCATAAGAATAAATAAATACTTTATTAAAATCACAACAATGTCCAAACAAAACAAATAAATGGACACCCATCCAAGGATGGAAACATGTCCTTGCATCGTCTATGTCTAAAACTAAATAGGACACCCACCGAAAGGTGGAAACATGTCCTTTACATTAATTTCAAAATATAAAAATAAATTAAATTGCATAAAGATTAATTAATGCAGTACCCAATCATGGAAACATACCTTTTACAATTTTAATAAATAATAATAATAATAATAAATAAATCATCCATCCATGATAAATAAATCAAATATTGAAATTAAATAAATCAATCATCAAAACATATAATAAACTATATAATCAAATTTAAAGTAATAAATGTATAAATTTAGGGTTTTAGAATTTTAATAACCAAATTAGGGTTTTTAAATAAAGGGAGTTAAACACAAAGGCTTATAATACACAAATAAATATTAACCCTTTCAACGAGCCCATACGGCAGTGTCCCTCTAGCCGGTTAGCGGGCGGGGGTTAAGGGGACAGCGCCCCTTGAGGGGTCGGGGGCCGCATGCTAGAAGATTTTTTAAAACTGGCTTTTAGGATTTTAGGTTTTGGTGTTGAAAATTATGATTTTAAGGTTTAAGATTTAGAAAATAGGGTTTCAGAATTGAATGAAACAAGCTACTGTAAATCTTAGAAAAATAGAATTGATTATGATTTTTAGAAAATAGATTATTGTTTTGTGGTTTTAGAAAAGTGTAATTAAAGTTTTATATTTCAAAAATTAGTTTAATGAGTATTAAGATATTAGGGTTTTGGTTCATAAAACATATTATTCGGATTCAATAATTTCATGGTATTGTTAAAATTAATATCAAAATATCTTAACAAAAAATTAAAAAGGAAGCATCTTATGGCTACTGTGAATACATGAATTTATTGGTTAAGATTAAACCTTCGTTGTTGGTTCAAAACATATCAAAATATACTATAATATCAAAACATTCTTTACAATTTACAATATATACTTCAAAACATATCATAACATACATAATATCAAAATATACTATAATATCAAATATGTACATGCTGGCAACTGGCTCTGATCTTGATGTACCAAAAAACAACTCTTCAAGCTCAATAAATACAAACCTAGCCCAACCAGGCCTAGTAGAACTCTCTGGCTTTACCAAAACGTCCATGTCACTTGCGCGATGAATTACAATCGCGCTAAGATGAAGCCTAGTGGTTCAAACTTTGGTAATAATAATAAAACTTAAATGCAATGCCAATGTACAATGCTCATGAACATCACATCATTCCATTTTCTCATACCTTTCAAATATTTCACAATCCACCATTCCTATAAAAAGAAACACAAACATGGGCCCAAAGATAACTAATATGCTATATAATTCCAGAGTTACTACTTTAGTCTATAATGACACCTTGTGTCTAGCCCTATAGGAATATATCCATGGATTAATCCAATTAGGTCTGACTTTATGACCCGGTCATTTCACCCAGCCTAAGGATTTGTTTTTAAGGCTTACGACCCGATCATTTCACCTCAAAAATATTTTCACATTAACGCCCAACATCTAGCCCGTAAGCAATTCATAGGCATTCTGCCAAACATAGAACTATGAAAATTGAATAACATACTAGACACACAATTTATTCATATTTCTCATTATCAATCTCTTTCTCATTGTCACATATTAAATCTAGGCACATTGCCTTATTTTCTTATTTTTTTTCTCACTTTTCTCATTTTTCTCATTTATCTCAATATCAATTCATTTCATTATGTTTCCACATATTTCATTACATTATACCACATTTTTACATTCAAAACACATTACCCAATTACTTTGGGTATTTCCACATAATTCACATATTAATCACATTTACACAATTTAGCCATTATCAATGGCTTTTCACAATGCATTTAACACATATATGACATTACAAATGTCATAGCACATTATTCATACATAACCAATGTACTCAAAGTTTGTACTTACCTCAAATAGCAACCAAAATAAGCTTAAAACAACCTTCAATCCTATCCTTCCAACTTGCCCTTCACCACATAGATGAAGCAAATCAACCTCCCTCAATGCCTAAACCAAATGTGATAGCAAATAATCATTTAGTATCACATTTAATGGCATTTCCAATATTAAATCATAATTAAACCCCATCCAAGCAAAAATTTAAAATTTAAGGCTAACCTTACTTTTACTTTGGATTCTCATACTAGGCCATTCATTTTAATATACTAAGTTTATTTATATTATTAGAAACATATTTTAATACATTTAAACTATTTACATTACAAAAATACACTCTTATACACAAAATCATATAATGGCATAACCTTCCCCCATTGAAGGTTTTCCATTCCAAGACAATCCATTAATCATTTCAAGCTTATATTCATCACTTTTAACATTAAACAACATGCTTAAACAAATAAAATTAAATAATTCAACCACTTTGGAAAATCACTTTTCCAAAACCCTAAATCTCCACTTCCATTCTGAAACTCCAACCAAACACAACCAAATCCAATATTTGACTTTAAAATACTTGTTTATGAATCAAAACAACTAATTTGGAATCAATTTACACAATTAAAAACCATTATTTCAAAACCCCAAAAATTACATAACCCTAAATTCTCTCTCTTTACCAATCTTACCCAAACTCAACCATTTCTTTAATCCAACCTTAAAATCATTATTAATCACTTAAAATAACTTCATCTATACCCAAATAGACAATTAAATCTTACATCTTTAAAACCCAAAACAAACATAATCACAAACTTTCATGAAATCCAATTAAAGAAGTTGAAAACTTACTAATTTTGGTGGAAATCACCAAAAATCCACTTTAAACTTTTTAAATCCTTCAATTTGTGGATTATGGAAGATCAAAATTCTTGAGCTAGACAACCATGGTGGCCGGCCCTTGATGGAGAAGAAGAAGAAGATGAAAAAATTTTTAATTTTCTTTTTCTTTTCATCTTTATTTATAACCATATATATATTAAAATAATTTAATAATTAATTATTTTATTATTTATTTAATAAATTAAAAGTCCAAGAATCCCTCTTCCATTCAAAATAATTTATTTTTTAATTAATTTAATAATTTTAAATTTATAAAATTTAATTACCAAAATACCATTTTACTTTGACTTTTCTTTTAAAAAGTGTTGACTTTTATATGTTGTATATATTTTACATATATATCACATATATATACCACTTTTTCATTTAAAATCCCTTTATTTTTCATTTAAAATCATTAATTTAATTTATCTATTTAAATTATAATTTATTTTATCAAATATCTAAAAATTAAAACTTTTCAAAAATTTAGGATATTACACATATGCACAAGTAATGTGTATCTTATATACACATCAAATGTACCTAATATGTGTATTAAATATATTAAGTACGTAATGTATTAATCCAACATATACAATTAATATACCATATGTATATGTTATATATACACTAGATATATATATATATTGGGTATAGACAACTTTTATATCTCCAAATACTTATTTAATTTCTCTAAAATCGAGGATATGACAATTTTCTCCCCCTTAAATAATTTCATCCTCGAAATTATCCAGTATGGTAATAAATCATCCAAATCATTATTTCATCAAATTACATAATTTCTAGTCTCCCCCTTAGGTTCATTCTCAATTACCTTTCTACCATTCCATAACTCATCATTATACTATCTATTTACTCAAACAGTCACAATAGATTATCATATCATCAATCGAATTGTTATTAGACAAAATTAGTTCATCTCTTTAATATTTATACACCACACACCTATTGTACTTAAGATATTTGATCACTTCATTATCTTAAAAATATACTCTCATAACATTAAATTCAAATGTTAGTAACTTATATCTTAACACCATAATTTTACACACCTTCACTTTGATCTTACTCTTTGTACAATTACCACATATTAATTTAATATCACCATTATACAATAATAAAATCTTATTTCCTTAGTAAGATTCACTCCAATTATACTATAACTAAAATTTTTCTCTTATAATTATTTGAAACTAGCATAACTTAGCTCCTTTCATGTGCATATACATATCAGAACGCTATACTATACACATTATCATATAGCTTGCATATTCTTAATACAACTACACACATTCAATTTCAATAAATACTTGTAAACTTTTTACATTTCAGATCAATTGATCTAACTATCACAATATAACCATCACAGCCTTATTCTATTCTGACCAACTTTTAGTATATTTTAAATTCATCAATCTGTTTTCAATTCATGACCTAATTCTATTAGGTCAAATTTATTCTCAAATATTAATTCTCTTCGAATTCATCATTACAGATAATATTCATTTTCCCTAATCTCATTCACTTTAAACATCATTTTCATCAACGTATTCATTTTATACCACTTTCAAACACATTCAATACATCTCTTACTCACATTTCATAATTCCTTTCATTTATCCTTTTCTCACATTTCTTATATTTACCATATTTACAAAAATTACTTTTCTTATACATCATTTATGGTTTATCATATTTTCACAATTCTCTTCCACTTTCACACTATCCATGGTCATAGATAAATTTCTACACAAGGTTATGAGTCCAACTATGCCAGCCATAAATCTTGCTTGAATCTCATGAAACAAAAACTATCAATTTCAATCAATATATTTCACAATTGTATCATCTTAAGCCCACGTCTGTGGGTTATAAATAAACACCACCTTCACTATAATTCTTTCTCAAACAGCTCTTATCTGGAACCTAACCCACATCTTAATGGTCACACACCCATGGCATTTTAAAATCACATATTAGTTCTTTAAACTCTTACTACATGAAGAGTTAACACATTTCAGCTCTGTTTCAAAGCAATTTACTTTTGATCACTTGATCATCATTAGCCTAACTCATGTTTCAATAATATTATCATTAACATCTCTTACATATACATATTCATTCATATGCTAGTTTTACACAATTTCCATTTATTACTCCATTTCTAATCTATCTCTTATAAAAATTTTCATTTATTTATTTATTTTTTTCACTTCCATACTTTCTTCATTATACTTTCCTTTTCCTTATAATATATTATTTACACGCATATACTTTGGGCCCAAAACACTACACAATCATCAAGTTTAGTTGTAACAATAACAATTTCACTGTCCAACGCTGCTCGGGTCCATTCTCAATCTCAGTTTCATCACATGACCTATCTCTATGCAAGTCAAGACCTAATCTCTCTTAGGTCTATTAATACATGCAATATCATTCTCAATATCACTAGACAAATAATTGTATAAGGTAACAAACACTCGATAATATTTTTTTTAATCATCCACATACACCTTCGTAAGTCATATTCACAATGTGACTTACTTTTCACATTTTCTTACATATCACAATTGCGTTCATATTGAAAAATCTCATCACACATATCATACAATTATACTCAATTCCTCTTTTACATACAACCTATACAAAGTTAACATTTATCACCTTTCAGAGAACATTATCATTTCTCATTCTTTTGACATTACTTAAATTATTCATCAATTCGACATATATATACACTCTGACCACAAAATAATTAACATCTTTATTATTTAATCGCCCATTTCTTAAATAAGTTTCTTATTATATATATATTTTTTTAACACTTCACATAAATCATAGTCACATTTCCAATGTGACATCTCTCTCACATTTTTTTATAATTATTATACCCTTCATATCCATTTTCATCATTTACAAATCAATTACCTAAAGTAACTCATTTTTACTTGCTTAGTCATTTCCCTTTATTCATAACAAATTTCTATATTATCAACTACATTACACCTTAGTTAGTACTTTCATAAATAATATTACTCATTCAACATTACTCCCATGCTTATTAAACATTAAACTATCAATATCTAAACAATCTTCATCAAAATTCCCTTACAACTCTAAATTTCCAACTTACTACTTTACTTAAACTTCATTATATTAATTTCATTTTCAAGAGCTAACTTTATAAACATTATTTTTATATTAATATAACATCAAAACACATCACTTTCACAATTATGGAAAGCCATTTCAAAAATTCAAATTTCATATAATGCAATCAACAACATGAACCTCACCAAATCTCATCCATTTAGATATCCTAATTTTACATACTCAAACCCTAAATTATGCATCATTTTTTTTCCATAATAAATAATTCACTATCACTTACCATTTCCCTCTTTGCTTGATTTTTTTAATTATAAACTCTTTGTTCTAAATTATTAAAAATTTCATATTCCTTTTTCATACTTCTACCAGTCTGTATATAAATTTTCATAATTTTTCTTATTCATTTGTCTCATGAAATTTATTTATTCCTCATGTACACAAAGTTGTATCACTTCCTTAGTTTCATGTCAATCTCACTTTCAATTTTTATATTCCTTACCAATTCTTTATAAAAGCTTGTAAATTTTTAACAATGTGTACTTGACACATATATGGACTTATATTTAAAATTTTAGATTTTTCCAAGCTGATTTACTATATTTAAAAATTAAATCTTCCAAACCCACAAAATTTGTCTCTTTAATAATTCCGCTAGAAGCACTCGGTTATCCATTTTTTTTGGTATTAAACCTTAATAAAAATTCATAAACTTTTAATCATATGTTCTAGGAATACATATAATATTTTATGTAAATTTTTAGATTTTTCTGGGTTGGTTTGCCAGAGCTTTTAAATATTTTTCTCAATTTTTGCATATTCTGAGTTACTGGAGTTGTTCCAACAATCCGTGTTCTTCTATTTTTTTATTAGAAATCCATCTTTAAAATTATGAATTTTTATTCATTCGATTCTAACATATAAAATAACATTCTATTAAATTTTCAAACTTATCCAAAATTCCTTAATTTATCCAAAAATTTGAATAATATCACATTGCAGTATACATATAGAATTTTCTGTAACTATCATGCTCATTTCTCAAACTTTTTATTTCATTTCTTAAATCATTTTCTAGATTATTTTTCTAAATTTCACTTATTCATCAATTCAATCAACTATGAATCTTAATTTCGAATAGAAGCTCCAAAAATTCTTAATCCATAAGGTCCAGAATGATGCTTCTATTATGTCACTCTAATCTATATAATCTAGACGTCATCTCAACTCATATTCGTTATGTTGAACGGACATTGCCACATCAGGAATCAGATAAATTGCCAGTGCCAATGCATGCATCACAATTGAAAATCATTTTTTTAAAATTCAAATTTTCTTTGTCTAACAACCCACCTAGGTCGAGAACCTCAAACCTAGGCTCTGATACCAAAATAAATGTAACACCCTTATATCCTATATACGTACACTACATATTTTCATCATATGTAAAATATGCATATACGATATAAAAATGTCACAGACCTATTTAATAAAAAATTTTACATTTCTGTTTTTAAATTTCAAATACTAAATATATATAAAATTAAATAGTATATAAATATTCTTTACTTTCTATAGTAACCCGAAATAACATTTTATATGAAAATCTCTGGGAAAAATTTGCTAGAGTTTTGTAAGTAATTTGGGTGTTCCCAAAATTCAGCAAAACACAACCTGCATAAAACAAACACTCCCAATAAAATCAATTCACCATTTCACCAGTACTTCTCAATTTCTCCATATTTTCCCAAAATACTTATATATAGGTATATATATCAACAACACATATAAGATCCCTTCTTAAACAAATAATTCAAAACATTCTTTACAATTTACAATATATACTTCAAAAACATATCATAACATACATAATATCAAAATATACTATAATATCAAATATGTACATGCTGGCAACTGGCTCGGATCTTGATGTACACAAAAATAACTGTTCAAGGTCAATAAATACAAACCTAGACCCAACCAGGTCTAGTAGAACTCTCCGGCTCTATCAAAACATCCATGTCACTTGAGCGACGAATTACAATCGCGCTAAGCCGAAGCCTAGTGGTACAAACTTTGGTAATAACAATAAAACTCAAATGCAATGCCAATGTACAATGCTCATGAACATCACATCATTCCATTTTCTCATACCTTTCAAATATTTCACAATCCACCATTCATATAAAAACAAACACAAACATGGGCCCAAAGATAACTAATATGCTATTCAAATTCCAGAGTTACTACTTTGGTCTATAATGATACCTTGTGTCTAGCTGCGTAGGCAATATATCCATGGATTAATCCAATTAGGTCTGAGTTTAGGACCCAGTCATTTCACCCAGCCTAAGGATTTATTTTTGAGGCTTACGACCCGACCATTTTACCTCAAAAATATTTTCACATTGACGCCCAGTGTCTAGCCCGTAGGCAATTCATAGGCATGCCGCCAAACATAGAACTCTGAAAATTGAATAACATACCAGGCACACAATTTATTCATATTTCTCATTATCAATCTCTTTCTCATTGTCACATATTCAATCTAGGCACATTGCATTATTTTCTTATTTTTTTTCTCACTTTTCTCATTTATCTCAATATCAATTCATTTCATTATGTTTCCACATATTTCATTACATTATACCACATTTTTTTATTCAAAACACATTACCCAATTACTTTGGGTATTTCCACATAATTCACATATTAATCACATTTACACAATTTAGCCATTATCAGTGGCTTTTCATAATGCATTTAACACATATATGACATTACAAATGTTATAGCACATTATTCATACATAACCAATGTACTCAAAGTTTATACTTACCTCAAATAGCAACCAAAATAAGCTTAAAACAACCTCCAATCCTATCCTTCCAACTTGCCCTTCACCACTTGGATGAAGCAAATCAACCTCTCTCAATGTCTAAACCAAATGTGATAGCAAATAATCATTTAGTATCACATTTAACGACATTTCCAATATTAAACCATAATTAAACCCCATCCAAGCAAAAACTCAAAATTTAAGGCTAACCTCACTTTTACTTTGGATTCTCATACTAGGCCATTCATTTTAATATATTAGGTTTATTTATATTATTAGAAACATATTTTAATACATTTAAACCATTTACATTACAAAAATACACTCTTATACACAAAATCATAAAATGGCATAACCTTCCCCCATTGAAGGTTTTCCATTCCAACACAATCCATTAATCATTTCAAGCTTATATTCATCACTTTTAACATTAAACAACATGCTTAAACAAATAAAATCAAACAATTCAATCACTTTGGAAAATCACTTTTCCAAAACCCTAAATCTCCACTTCCATTCTCAATCTCCAACCGAACACAAACAAATCCAATATTTGACTTTAAAATACTTGTTTTTGCATCCAAACAACTCATTTGGACTCAATTTACACAATTAAAAACCATGATTTCAAAACTCCAAAAATTACTTAACACTAAATTCTCTCTCTTCACCAATCTTATCCAAACTCAACCATTTCTTTAATCCAACCTTAAAATCATTATTAATGACTTAAAATAACTTCATCTATACCCAAATAGACAATTAAATCTTACAACTTTAAAAACCAAAAATAAACATAATCACAAACTTTCATGAAATCCAAATAAAGAAGTTGAAAACATACTAATTTTGGTGGAAATCACCAAAAATCCACTTTAAACTTATTAAATCCTTCAATTTGTGGAGTATGGAAGATCAAAATTCTTGAGCTAGACAACCATGGTAGCCGGCCCTTGTTGGAGAAGAAGAAGAAGATGAAAAACTTTTTAATTTTCTTTTTCTTTTCATCTTTATTTATAAGCATATATATATATATTAAAATAATTTAATAATTAATTATTTAATTAATTATTTAATAAATTAAAAGTCCAAGAATCCCTATTCCATTCAAAATAATTTATTTTTGAATTAATTTAATAATTTTGAATTTCTAAGATTTAATTACAAAAATACCCCTTTACTTTGACTTTTCTTTTAAAAAGTGTTAACTTTTATATGTTGTATATATTTTACATATATATCACTTATAAATTCCACTTTTTCATTTAAAATTCCTTCATTTTTCATTAATTTAATTTATTCATTTAAATTATAATTTATTTTATCAAATTTTTAAAAATTAGAACTTTTCAAAAATTTGGGATATTACACATATGCACAAGTAATGTGTATCTTATATACACATCAAATGTACCTAATATGTGTATTAAATATATTAATTATGTAATATATTAATCCAACATATTCAATTAATATACCATATGTATATGTTATATATACACTAGATATATATATTGGGTATAGACAACTTTTATATCCCCAAATACTTATTTAATTTCTCCAAAATCACAGATATGACAATTTCTCTTTTCTATTTGCCTTTTGATTTTGGTGATAATCTTATTGATTCTTCTCATAAACTAGTTGATTCCTATGAAAATTTTGAGTTATAATTAGAGATCTTGATATTTTGATGTATGATAAAGGAAGAAGATAGAAGAAAAGAGAGAGATGGTGATGGTGAAGAGGTGTTTGGCATGATAATGATGGTAGAAGAGAGGAGAAATTTCTAGGCTCCTCTTTATATAGTATCTAGGGTTTTGGTTGGATAAGTTGTGCTGATTATAGCTTTGGTACACTCACTTCTTTAAATTTAATTCTAGTCCTTTTTTGATTTCTGCAAAACCATAAAAATAGTTTTTTCAGTTAATTTAAAGTCTTACAATTTATATTTCATAGTCTAACTCATTAAAATTCACTTCTAGAGTTAAGGGCATTTTCATAAATTTCTATAACTTTGCACAATCCATTATCAATGGTTTATAGAGAATCACTGTTTAAAATTTCAAACATTACAATTCTCCCCCTCTTAAGAAGTTTCATCCTCAAAATTTACCTATTTCGGATGTTTGAAATAATTGAGGATATTGTTGTCTCATCGTTACCTCGCTTTCCCATGTGGCTTCCTCAGTCGAATGATTCCGCCATAATACTTTTACTAAAGTAATACATTTATTTCGTAACTTCTTTATTTCATGAACCTAAATAGCAATTGGTTCTTCTTTATAATTCAAATCTGGTTGGATTTTAGTAGACTCTGCTTGTATTACATGCGAAGGATCAAATCTATATTTTCTAAGCACCGACACATGGAATACATTATGTATCTTTCCTAGTTCTGGAGGTAAAACTAGTCAATAGGCTACTGGACCCACACGTTCAAGTACTTCATATGGTCTAATAAAACTAGGACTTAGTTTACCCCTCTTCCCAAAATGGAAAACTTTCTTCCCAAAACGAAGAACCTTCTTCCATGGTGATACTTTTAAGAATACCTTATCTCCTACACTATATTCAATGTCTTATCATTTCAAATCTTCATATGATTTTTGTCTATCTACTACAATTTTCAATCAATCCTTTATAAGCTTCACCTTGTCTTCAATTTGCCTTATGAGATCAGGTCCCACAAGTTTGCTCTTATTCAATTTGATCCAACACAATGGAGTTCTACACTTCCTTCCATAGAGTGCTTCATATGATGCCATCCCAATACTCGTTTGATAACTGTTCATATAGGAAAATTCTACTAAAGACAAATATCTATCCCAGATACCTTCAAAATCGATTACACAACTTCTAAGCATATCCTTAAGTACTTGTATTACCCTTTTAGATTGACCATCAATTTATGGATGAAATGCAGTACTAAAATGAAGTTGAGTACCCAATGCTTTTTGAAAACTTTCCCAAAATCTCAAAGTAAAGTGAGGGTCTCAATATGAAATAATGGACATCGGTACCCCCCATGAAGCCTGACTATCTCATTAATATACAATTCAACAAGTTTATCCATTGAATAATCAACTCAAATGGGAAGAAAATGAGATGATTTGGTTAATCGATCAACAATCACCCAAATTTTATCATGCTTCTTTCGGGTGTTCGGAAGGCTAGTCACAAAATCCATGGTGACTTTATCCCACTTCCACTCTAGTATTGAGATGGGTTGTAAAAGACTCGATGGAACTTGGGGTTCTACTTTGACTTGCTGACATATCAAACATCGAGTAACGTATTCAATGATATCCTTTTTCATGTCAATCCACCAATAAAAAGGCTTTAAATCTTGATACATCTTATTGCTTCTGGGATGTACAGTATACATAGTAGTATGAGCTTCATCAAGTATGCACTTTTTTAATTCCTTCACATCAAGTATACACAATCGACCTCTATAATACAATCCACCGTCTTCTAAGACAACATAATCTAACTTTTCACCTTTATGCACTTGTTTCAACATTTCTAATAACTTTTGATTTTGTTTCTGAGCTTCTTTCACTTTTTGCTTTTTGGTTGGTTCAACCCTCAATTCTGCTAACATAACACATTATATCATTTAGTTTATTTATTTATATATATATATGGCATTATAATATTCTATATACAACATACCTACTAAAGTCTTTCGACTTAAAGTATCGGCTACCACATTAGCTTTTCCAGGATGATAGTCCATGATACAATCATAATCTTTGATCAATTCCATCCACCTCCTCTGCCTTACGTTTTGTTCTTTTAGTGTTAGCAAGTATCTCAAACTTTTATAGTCAGTGAAAATATAGCACCTTTTGCCGTACAAGTAATATTGCCAAATTTTAAGAAAAAATACAATAGCAACCAATTCCAAATCATATCTAGGATAATTAAATTCATGAGATTTTAATTGCCTAGAAGCATAAGCAATTATTTTACCCTCTTGCATAAGTACACAACTGAGTCAATGATGAGAAGCATCACTATAAATCACATCGGTTGTGTTAATATAGGTGGATACTACATGACCTAGAAATGTCACTTTCATTAACCAAAAATCACATTTCGATAGTTTAATATACAATTGATTCTCCCTTAGTGTTTGTAGTACAATTCTCAAATGCTTATCATGCTTCTCTTTATTTTTGGAATAAACCAATATGTCATCAATGAAAACAACTATAAACTGGTCTAAATAGGGTTTGAAGGCTCAATTTATCAAGTCCATAAAAGTTGCTAGAGCATTAGTTAAACCAAAGGGCATAACTAAAAATTCATGATGCCCATATCAAGTTTTGAAAATTGTCTTCAAAATATCTGCCTCTTTCTAATCAACCTTCCACTAAATACACCCAGATCTAACTGCTCAAACCCTGTTCAAACTGCTTACACTTCTCTTCCTCAGATGAAACTAGCTCTAGAAAATATTTGTTGAGGTGAACAAACTGCCTTTCATATTCAGACACAGATGACTGCCTTTGCTTAAGATACAAAAACTCCCAATCCTTCTCCTCTAAATAAATCTCACTAATATATATTTTTTAAAATTCCTCTTTGAAAATTCCCAAGTGAGTCTACCTGCAGGTACACCTTTCTGCTTTGTATCCCACCAGGCATAAGCTTGTTCCTGCAATAAGGAAATTGCACACTCTAATCTTTCCTCATCAATGCAATGAAGAAAATCAAAAACTCTCACAATCCTCTCCATCCAATACTCTGCTACTAAAGACTCATCAATATCACAAGCTTTAAAATCTTCTGCTCCTAATTTCCTAATTCTCTCCAATGGAGATTCTTGGGGCACTGGTAGTGGAGGCTTTGCAGGAGGAGCAACTCCTACGATTTTTCTTGAGAACTTCCCCATATTTCTCACAAATTGGGGATCTAAGGGAATTTATTCTGCAGAAGGTTCTGATGGCTACTGATTCCCCACACTTGCTTGACTGTGTGAGGACACAGCTTGTTCCTCCGCACCTTGATGAGATTCAGAGTCCATCTTATACCTTTAAACATTAAAAATCAACTGCATCAAACATTTTTTTAATTATATAGTTCACATAGCAATGACAGTTGTATTTCTCTTTTCTTTTAACCCACAAACTTAGGAACATCTAAACTAGTCTCTGATACCACTAAATGTAACACTCCTAAATAGTTTTACACTTGACTATAAAGAGATGTTGTCAAAATATTCAATTTGATGGAACTTGAAAAGTATTTTCTTACTTAAGACACGGACATGCCCGTGTCAACCAAGGCTGACATGCCCATGTATTATAAATTAACATTGCCTCTTTAAACAAAAATAAGCAACACGGTTGTTTCTGATAGAACAACACGCCCATGCATTTTATTTCATAAGAGAATTTTCTTTTCTTAAGTTTTTTGTACACTCATTCCTCAAACCATTGATTTCTATTATACCATATAAATCCAAGCAAAATCTCGACATAATTAACATGAACATACATAATATATATACATAAAATTATTGTAATTTACAAAACTCTCATGCTAGTTCATAAAAAAAAACTGGACATACACCCGTATATTTATATATATAACATACTACCCATAAAGTTATACAACTGTCATTCAAAATAAAAATATCTTCCATGTGAACAATCTAAAACCCTTTATACAGAATATTTCTTAGAAGACCTTTTTGTGATGCAATTGATTTGGATCTTTATAAATTTCACTCAACAAGCTCTTCTAATCTCATCTGAACGTCAGAAACAAATCTAACACGCTAAACAAAGCTTAGTGGTGCTTGTGTATTCATAATAAGCAAGAAAATACTAAGAAAGATAACTTTGAATTATATAACTTTGAATAATCATTCATGAAAAATAATAAAATCATCACTTTGGTACATTAAAAGAAATTTGATAAATTTGTATATTACTTAACACAAGAAAACTCAATGTTCAATAATTTTAATAAATCGGTCATAAGGCATATTGTTCACATCATATGCAATTCTTTTACTTTGCCTATACACATTGAATTTAGACCTTAGATTCTGATAACACTGTTGGCAATTTAATGCCTAATATAAAAAAAATATGGCCAAAGGTCCACTGTCAAGTGTATTCACTTTTGGCAAATATGCCTACTATCACTAGTGACATGATGTGCCCACTAATGGCACAAAGTGCCCACTTTCACTATGGATATCCACCCTCTAGCTAGCCATTCAACCCTAAGCTAGGTCTAACATCAGTATGGTTTAGAAATTTATTATTTATTCACCTCTAACAACATTTAATTACATATCACATCAATAAAATAATATTATAATCCTTATCTAACTCTTATAAAATTCCAATGCTTCTTTGCAAACTAACTTATAGACATTTTCAAGATTTTAATCTTTAATTTGACAAACATGCATATTTTGAGTAATAATTATGTTATAAATGTTAATTGAACAAGAAAATTATATTAGCATAAGAAATAAAGTGTTTTGGGGTTGAAAAAGAAGAAAATTAGGGTTACAGAGTGGACATGGGCGTGCCTAAGAAGTCCACATGCCTGTGTATACCAAAACGTTACTAAAAGTAGAGTTATAGAAGTTGAATAATTCACACAGTCATGTAGATCAAAGCCACATGCCCGTGTGGATTTTCCAGCTTCTGCCAAACTTAAATATTCACTTTTTTTTTGTGTGCCAAAGTTATTCCAATTTGTATTTTTAGTCAAAACAACCTAAACACATTTAATAGCCATGATAAAAAGTGAACTAAAAACCAAACTTTCAAATAAAAAGAATCCAAATAAAACACTTTACTCAATCCTCAATTAATCAAATCTTTAGCAATAAATTTAGTTATCAACACTCCATAACCATCACTCTTTAACCAAGAATAATATCATCAGACTTATTTCTTAAAAAAATTGAAGTAAAACTCATATAGTGGTTCTTGAATCTTTCCTTGCACAACATATCATTTATTCCATTTTTTAGCAAATAACTGAATTAAAATGATCCAACTAACTTATTCAAGCATTAAAATTCATATAAAACCAATTATTCGCAAATTACTCATACACAAGCGCATACCTCTTTCAAGAGCTCCTCTCTTTCTCTTTTCTCTCTACCCCTTTTGATTTTAGTGATAATCTTATTGATTCTTCTCATAAACTAGTGAATTCCTATGAAAATTTGGAGTTGTAATTAAAGATCTTGATATTTTTCATGTATGGTAATGGAAGAAGATAGAAGAAAAGAAAGAGATGGTGATGGTGAAGAGGTGTTTGGCATGAAACGATGGTAGAAGACAGGAGAAATTTCTAGGCTCCTCTTTATATAGTTTCTAGGGTTTTGGTTGGATAAGGTGTACTTATTATAGCTTTGGTGCACTCACTTCTTGAAATTTAATTCTAATCCTATTTTGAGTTCTGTAAAACCATAAAAATAATTTCTTTAGTTAATTTAAAGTCCTACAATTTATATTTCATAGTTTAACTCGTTAAAATTTACTTTTAGTGTTAATGGTATTTTCATAAATTTCTATCACTATACACAATCCATTATTAATGGTTTACAGAGAATCACTGTTTAAAATTTCAAACATTACAAACCAATAAAGTCAGGACGCTCCTTCCAACCTTATATCTTTCACACACGATTGGCGAGTCTCTTTTCTTCGGTGTTATGGTCAACAAATATATCAATAGGGGATACTTTATTTTCGAGAATCTCTTAGAAAAATGGATCATTAATTGTATTTTCAAATAGAAATTAGTCTGTGATAATTTTCATTAATTAAGCCTTAATCCTTTGGGTCCACTGAAAAATTTCGAGCAACATTTCTGCCATATTTTGGATTAAAACTAAATTAATAGGTTTATTATAAATGGACTTCTTATTTAGAAAAACAACTAACAATTCATGCCACAAATAAGTCCAAAACTAATATGTCTTAATATAAATAAAGTCCACAATTGATTTTAGTATTCCATAATTGATCGAATTAATTACAAGCCCATTTCAAAAATTTTGGTCTATTGTAAAAGAGTTTTAATTTTAAGGCCTAATGGAAGCTTGATTTCGAAAATGGGAACATAAAGTAAAAGATAGTTTTTTGGGCCCTCCTTTGAAAACATTTCAAAGCCTATTGTAAAAAATCAATTTCAAAAATCAAATTTGGGCTTCATACTTGGGTCAAAAGGTAGAAAATAATTGTTGACTCAACTTTGTTTGAAAGATTTTAAGCTTTTTTTTTTTAAAAAAAAATTGATAATGATTTGGGTTTTAGGCTTAAAAGAATTTTTGTACCATAAAATAATTTTGGACTTATACCATATTTAGGTCATATTAGGAAAAGACAGACCAAATGGGCTATAACTCAAACCAAGATACGTCAATTATCGTCAATCAATAAGCAATTAGGGTAAACCTAAAGAAAGTTATTTGGCCAACTACGAGCTTTAGTCTTTAGGGTAAAAAGGCTTAGGTCCCTATAGCAAGTATATACCAAATGTTACAAGGTTATGAGTGGTTATGTGATGCTCAATCTCTATACCTTGAATGAAAGTATGGTATCCCTTGCACGCACATAACATGAATTCTACAAAGGCATCTTAACTCGCACACACAATGAAAATCTAAATGATACAGTGAATAATATCATAATAAGAAAAAATAAAATAATATAAAGACCTACAAAATCAACTTCTCTTATCCCCAATGGAGTCGCTACTATAAGCGGGGATTTTTGCCCCCCACTCTCAGTGGATTGATTTTTGCGACTTTGGCACTGTTAGGCTCTAGGGCTTAGAGAAGATATGCCTAAGCCCAGAGGATTATAGTCACTACCTGGATGAGCCAGGAAGATGGAAAGGGGTGGATGACTCAATTCCTAAGTAATCCCCAATCTCTACTGGGTTTAAAAAGTTGGGTATGCATGGGGAATGTGAGAATGACCCAACACCCCCATAATGCCCTGTTTATTGGAACTGACCTACTTTTAATGTCTAAATATTATTGAATTCTTACATTATTACAATATTATTCATGTTACATATAATTAAAATAAATAAATATTCATCATATTATAAATTAAGTAACCAAACAAAATAGGCACCCATACAAGATGGAAACATGCCCTTACAATTGTCCAAATATCCACACAAAAATAAATGAAATAGGACACCCACCAAAAGGTGAAAATGTAACCCTTACAATTGTTTTGGAGTCCGTAAAATAAATTAAATTATATAAACAAAACAAATAAGGTACCCACAAAATGGAAACATACCTTTTACACCTTCTTAAAATCCAAACAACAATAATAAATAAAATTAAACCATTCATAAGCAATAATTGACTTAAACACATGATTAAAAATCAAATAATCATACAATTGAAACTTTAATTAATAAAACTAAGGTTTAACATCTAATTAGGGGTAGTTTATATAATTAAGGTTTAAACATACAAAATTAGGGCTTAATCCTAAAACTAGGATTTTATAAAACTAGGATTTTATATGTAAAACTAGGGTTTGAGAATATATTTGGGATTAAAACGTGCACAATTAGGGTTTGTTCATGCAAATTAGGGTTTTTTTTTTCTAAACTAAGGTAAATTTAGGGTTTTAGATTTACAATAGCTTATATTAAATCATGTAATTAGGGTATGAGTCAAACTAAGATTAAGGTTATGTTCTATTAGATGGAATTTCCAAAATTAAATTCATAACCAAAAGTAACAATGAGTTCCATATCATTAAAGAATGGAGATGATCGATGAAAATTTAAATAGAATGAGTTAGCAAAATCAAACCTGGGTTGTTGGCTCCACTAAGATGATTTTATCGAACCACACTTGTTTGATTTGTTGGAAAGCCTAGATAAATTGGAGTTTCTTGGATGAACCTTGTAATACCCCTAATTTTTGAATATTAAATAAAATAAAATAAATTTGGATAAATTAAATAAATGATTTGAATGGAAAATGAAAGGATTTTAAGTGAAAAAGTAAAATGTATATTTGAAATATATTTGATGTAAATATGACATATACATATGCCTAAGATATACATTACATATATGTAGTATAAAGAATTGAATAGTGGCTTATTATAATATATATATATATATAAGGATGGAAAGAGAAGATATTTTTCTTCTTATTCTTTTGCACCTTTTTGCCGTGAGTTAGAGAGAGAGAGTAAGGGAGAGTTTATTCTTCTTCCATACACCAATTTTACAAGGGATTTCAAGGATTCAAGTGAAGATTGTGAGGATTCTTCATCAATTGGTAAGTTCCTTTATCATTTTGCAAGTTTCTTTGGAATTCTATGGAAGAATGACATATTGATTTTGGGGATTGTGCATTAGCAAGTTTTAATGGTTTATTTGGATATGTATGAAGATGTTGTGAGTAGCTTTAAGGTTGGATTAAAAGAGAAGAGATTTCTTTTCTTTCTTCTTCTTTGAATGTGTTATGAGAGAAAGTTATGATTGATTGAATAAGATGATAGTTATGATATGTTGAAGTTATATAAGTGTTGAATTTATGGGTGAATTATGGATATAAATTAAGATGATGATTAAGGGTGTTGTAGTGTTGAGTTTAGAATGATTGTGTTCATATGGTTGAGAGTTTGAAATGCAAGATTTTTGTCTGACATGACCAGTATAAAACCATGTCGTTGGGCATGTCAAGGATGCTGAGTTTAACGCTAATGACATGACCATTAACACGTTCATGTCCCTCAGCGTGTCCTAGTTTCTTTAAGGCAAAATAATTGGCATGGCCATTAACATGCCTGTGGTGTTGGGTGTGTCAAATGTTCTATGTGGCAGAATGAATGACACAGGCAGTGACATGCCTATGTCATTGGACATGTCAATGCTTCTATGTGATTGGGTTAGTGACACGGTCAGTAACACGCCTATATTGTTGTGCATTGTGAACAGGGATTTTTGCCCCCACTCCCGGTGGAATGGTTCTTGTGACTTTGGCACTGTTAGGCTCGAGGCCTTAGAGAGCATGTGTAACATCTCCTTACATTTCTCATTAGAACTATTAGAAAATGTTACTCAATATACTGTCAGTACTCTAATCAATTCATCGATAAAGTTTCCTTTCAAAATGTTACTAACAAAAATCTTCAAATAATAATACAATTTGTATAATACAGCACTTATAAATCCAACATTTAAATTAATATCCAATATCTCCAATAATCCAAATACTAATTATAAATCAAATAACCATCATAAGTTTGTCAAATCAAATAAATATATAATACATTGCTTTATTTGGTAATCATTCACTAGAATTTCAAACTTCCTCCTCTAAATACATATATTCCTTTCATGTTGACAAATTTGTACAATCTCTCAAATAGCCAAACTAAATTGTATATACACATTTTATAACTTATGAGTACAATATACAAAAGATCTCTATATGTACTGTAGGTAATTTCTTGAGATTCTTAATTCCACTTCTTAACTTGCTCCGATGTCCTGATACCTGCGTGTCAGAAAATAATTCTAACACACTAAGCAAAGCTTAGTGGTGCTTATATAAACATATTTTGTCACTTAATATTAAAGAAAAATAGTTATGGAAATATAGTAATAACACTTAGTTTTAAGAAATATTTCAATATATTAACTATTTTCAATAACAAACCAACATAATATTTTGATTGTACAAAATAATAACTTTAACTTTATAAAAGTCATCATACTATACTATACTTTCGGTATTGCAACTTTTCTCTTTATGTATCATTTTATTTAAGACTTACTTTTTCATTTATTATCATTACTCATAATATGCTTATTTTGTTTTTCAGTAAGTCTTACTTTTCAATTTCACATATAGGATAATTTCATTCAATCTATAATTTTTGGCACTTAAATTTAGTACTATACTTTGGAGCACGTTGTATCTTATATCATTATATACACTTTCAATCATTATAACACATAGATCAATTCAATAATTTGAGCATAACATTTCTATTCTGTGCATTAGAACTTTCACTTGTAAACATTAATAGATACATTACCAATCACTTTCACATTGTAACACAGTAAGTCAATTTTAAGTAATTGACTTATATTATTATTGTGCATTTCTTCCATTATTCATAACATCATATCCACATATATTTTCAATTTAGATAACTTCATTAAATATGCCTAAACATATTAAACTCAGATCATAGGTTTGGATAACAGGTTAGTGTAGCAATTTTAATGCCAAGTCTCAAGAATATATATATAATGGCAATTATGCCCACTATCACTGATGACACAATGTGTCCATTAATGGCACGAGATGCCTACCATCACTATGGCTATCCTTCCTCTAGTTAGCCATTCAATCCAAAGCTAGATCTAAAATCAGTATGATTTGGGCAATTATTAGTTTTGATTAACACTTAATTGTGTATATCATTTCAATGGTACAACACTTTTATCAAAATTTAGTATTATATATATTTGTCTCATATCCAAAGTTTATCACTCTTTTCCATACTTTTAACACATACACATGAATTCTCAACATAAAAGTAAGAAACATAAACATATTAGCCTCATACTAGGCCCGTATATCACAAAATACAAGCCGAAAAATCATCTAGGTACCCCACGGCCATGACATCTCAACCCCACACCCGTGGGATACAAAATGAAGCTGTCAAATGCCTTTGTATACCCCCATGGTCATGGAATTCAAGGGCCACGGCCATGGCATTCAGAATGGCTCTGTTTTATAAAATTTTTTAGAGAAACAGCCCCACTCTCAACCCTACGGTCGTGGTACTCAATTGCCATGCCCGTGGCATTGGTTTTGTGTCTATTTTTGGAGTAATTCTTCCTCCAGCAGTCATCGACTTTGATACCACAACCATGGCACCTTTAAGCCATGCCCGTGGCATCCTAAAATCATGTATTTTTCACTTTTAACTTCATCAAACACAAATATATTGAAGATCTAAGTTAAAATTATATCAAAACCAAATTTTTGACATAAAAAGAGTTTGTATCAAATAATTTATTAAAACTTCACTTAATCAAACTTTCAACCATCTCACATCACTAAAAATAACATCAAACCACCCAATTCTCCTAAGGGTTGAATTAAGAATCAAACTCATCACATAAAAGTTATTTTTCACTCATCAATCTATTTAATCAATACTTTCAAGAAATATTTCATTATAAATAACTCAATCAATCAATTCATACATTAAAACACATAAAAATTCATATATTTTCAAGTTATAATACATAAGCACATACCTCTTCAAAATTCCCCTTTCTCTTTCTTTCCTCTCTTTCCCTTTGATTACTTATTGATAATCTTGCCTTTTCTGGCCTATTCTTCTAAAAATCTAAACCTATATGTGATTTTCTCTTAATCCTTAATTAACTTGATGAAAGGAAGAAGAAAATAGAGAAGATGGTGATGGTGGTGGAAGATGGCGTGGGAGATGGAAGAAGAAATGAGAAGTTTCCACACACACACATACATATACACACACATATATATAGTTTAATGAAGTGAGGGAATGCTCATAATAACTATGGTGCACCCTCATTCTTAACCGTTGATTCTAAATCGAGTTTTAGTCCTGTAAAACCATAAAAATAATTTCTTCTGTAAATTTTGAGATATACTATTCACTATTCTCTGCTTATAGCATTTATCCACATTAGTTTTATCACTACACATTATCAATTATTAATATTAGTTAAAAAGTTCCATGTTTAAAATCTTGACCATTACAACATGGGCCTAAGCTCGTAGAAAATGGAGTCGCCACCCGGACAGACCAGGAAAAAGAAAGGGATGGATTATTCGATTCTTAAGGAATCCCTAACCTCTTAATGTATTCAAAAAGTTGGGTACGTGTGGAAGAGATCAGGGTTAGAAGGCCCCAGTTTGAGGCAGGGTCTTCGTCTGTGAAAAGAGGTAAAGGAAGTTTTGTTCCTCGGGTTAGTAGGAGTCAGAGGCCAGCTGGTAGGTCAGTACAGTTTCAGAGGCGGAGATCTGGACCTACAGTTTCAGTGGCGAGTGCTCCGACCCCAGTGACTCAGAGATCCACCTTACCCATATGCATTCATTATGGTAGGCCACATGGTGGTACTTGTTGGAAGACTGGTGTAGCAGGGGTATGTTTCAGATGTGGATCTCCTGATCATTTTGTGAGAGATTGTCCCGAGAGACAGGAGCGGATGTCAGTGGATACTGCAGTTTCTCGACCTAGTGTGAGGGAAGGTCGAGGAGGCAGAGGGTTCGGCAGAGGAGGCAGATTTGGGTTCAATTCTAGAGGAGGTTCTACATCCAGGGAGAGTAGACCAGAGGACGCTGGATCTTCTCAGAGGATTTATGTGATGCAGAAGCAACCAGATGCTTCGGCAGTCATAGTTGGTACTCTTTATTTATTTGATACTTCAGTACTTGCTTTGATTGATCCGGGTTCCATGCATTCATATATTAGTGCATCTGTTTTGCCTGTGTCTGATGTGCATGCTGAATCCCTAGGATTTGATGTATTGGTGACAAATCCTTTAGGGCATAGTGTGATTGTTAGTAAAGTGCACCGAGATAGTGCAGTAGTGGTTCAAGGTGAGGAGTTCCTTGGAGATTTGATTGAGATGCCTTTTAAGGAATATGATGTGATTCTAGGCATGGATTGGTTATCTAGACATGGAGCTGTGGTTGATTGCAAAAAGAAAATTGTTTCTTTGAGAACTGGTGATGGTAGAGAGGTGATAGTATCTAATGAGCAAGGACAACTAGCATCTTTGTTTGTTTCAGCTGTTGCAGCCAGGAGGTTGATTAGAAAGGGGTGTGATGCTTATCTTGCTCATGTGGTAGATACTAGAGTAAGAGGTTCTCAAATTGATAACATAGCCACAGTTGCAGAGTTTTCAGACGTGTTTCCAGAGGAATTGCCGGGGTTGCCTCCTGAGAGAGAGGTGGAGTTTGGTATTGAATTATTGCCTGGTACCACTCCTATTTCTATTACTCCTTATAGAATGGCACCTGCTGAGCTGAGAGAACTGAAGGTGCAGTTGCAGGAGTTGCTAGATAAAGGGTTTGTTCGCCCTAGTGTTTCACCTTGGGGAGCTCCTGTTTTGTTTGTAAAGAAGAAGGATGGTACTATGAGATTGTGTATCGATTATAGGCAATTGAACAAGGTGACTATTAAAAATAAATATCCATTGCCTAGAATTGATGATCTCTTTGATCAATTGAAGGGTGCAGCAGTGTTTTCTAAGATCGATTTGAGATCAGGGTACCATCAGTTGAGGGTCAGAGATGAAGATGTTCTTAAGACCGCATTTCGGACCAGGTATGGACATTATGAGTTTCTAGTTATGCCTTTTGGTTTGACGAATGCACCTGCAGTTTTTATGGATTTGATGAATAGGGTGTTTAGGCCCTATTTGGATCAGTTTGTGGTAGTGTTTATAGATGATATTTTGGTGTATTCGCCTAATGAGGAAGAGCATGACAAGCATCTGCGGATTGTGTTGCAAATTTTGAGAGAGAACCAATTGTTTGCTGAACTGTCAAAGTGTGAGTTTTGGCTTGATCAAGTTACTTTTCTCGGTTATATAGTTTCAGCAGAAGGTATTAGAGTTGATTCGAGTAAAGTTGAAGCTATTTTGAATTGGAGTCCACCAAAGTCTGTGACTGAAGTTAGAAGTTTTCTGGGTTTGGCAGGCTATTACCGACGGTTTGTGAAAGGATTTTCTTTGATAGCTACTCCACTTACCAGATTACTTCGAAAGGGAGTTAGATTTGTGTGGACAGATCAGTGTCAGGCTAGCTTTGAACAGTTGAGAGAAATGTTGACTCAAGTGCCTGTTCTTACTTTACCTATGGAATGAAAACCATATGTGATTTACAGTGATGCTTCACATAGTGGTTTGGGTTGTGTGCTGATGCAAGAAGGTAAAGTTATAGCTTATGCTTCCCGACAATTGAAACCGTATGAACTCAATTATCCGACCCATGATTTAGATGAGTTTTGAGTATGTTTTGTTAAGATTATTTGAAGAGGATGTTAATGAATAGAAGTGTGTTGTTGAGTGTTTGGTTGTTTTGACCGGAGTCTTGATTTGTGGCCGGACACGCCCATGAGCACGTCCAGGGTTTTTAGGCGTGTCAATTGTGTTGGAGGCAGTAGGTTTGACACGACCAGTAACACGCCCATTTTATTGAGCGAGTCATAGCTACTGTGAGTTTGGAGAATTGACACGGCCAGGAGCACGTTCATGATGTTGGACGTGTTGTTATGGTTGAGAGGCAGTAGGTATTACACGCCTATGAACACGCCCGTGTGGGTGAGCGTGTCAAGGTTAGGGTTTGCCCTAATTATTTCCTAATTGGATTATCTCTTGTGTATCCCTAAGCAAGTATATGCTATTACTTTTGATTTAGGTCTTGAAGATAGTGATTGATCATTGATCTAAGAGGTAGAAGGATTTTGAGCTAGGAAGTGTTAAGAGTGGTGTGATTTGCTTTTGAGGTAAGTACAAAACCTATATGATTGTATGTAAGTACAAATGTGGCATTACTACATTATTAATTTATATGAGCAATGTGTGTTGTTATGTTTATATCAATGATGATATATATATATATGAATAATGTGAATGACATGATGATGCAAATGATTGTGTATATGAAAGATTGAAATGCTATGATGTGAATTGAGATGAAATGGAATATAAAGCCATTGGGATTGGCTATAATAATTCAAATAAAATGTAGAGCCATTGTGATTGGCTATGTTGATTCATTTGAGAATGAAATTGATAACAAATTAATAAATGAGTTGTGTGGCTAATGTGTTATTCCATTTTCAGAGTTTGTTGTTGGTGGCATGCCTAATGATAGTAACAATCTCTTGAAGTTAGGTTGGGCTTGATGCTTGAAGCCAAGTTGGGTTGAAGTTTAACATGTTTTACTCCCCTTGAAGCTTGGTTGGGTCTAGTCCTTGAAGCCTAATTGAGATTGTAATATCCCAAGGTATACTCTAAAAGTTTTGGAGTTATTTGTATATTTGGATTTAATGTATATGTATATATGGGAAATATAACTACTATATATAAGACATATACATATACATCACATATACATGGGATATAAATTGGTGTAGGAAAGTGAGTTATATATATATAATTGATTAATTATAATAATGATAATAAGGACAAAAAGAAAAAGAAGAAGAAAGTCAAAAGAAATTGTGTGTGGTGGAGATTTATTATTATTATTATTATTATTATTATTATTATTATTATTATATATGATAAGGATGAAAGAAAGAAGAAATTATTTCTTTCTTCTTCTTATTCTTATTGCACGAGAGAGAGAGGGAGAAAGAAAGAGAGAGAGAGAGAGAGGTGATTCCATCCATATGAACATCAAATTCAAAGGAATTTTGAGAGGATTGAAGATGATTATTGAAGAATTGGCTTAATATTCAAGTAAGTATCCATTTTCTTGTTTTGATTCTTATTGTTTGAGTTTGAATTTGATGATGATGATGATGATGATGATGATGCTAATGAAAGATTGAAGTGTATATATGTGTGGAATTGATATTTTAGGTGATGATAATATGTTTAATTATGAGATAACATGGTTAATTGTGAGGATGATGATGAATTATTGAAATGGTTGAGTAAGGGTTTTATATGAATGAATTGAGGAATTTGAGTAGTTAATATATGGTGGTGTGTATAATGATTGTTGTTATGATATATTGAAGTGATATAAGTGTTAAATTGGTAGGTAATTGATGAATATAACCAAGATGTCGATTAAGGGTGATGAAATATGAGTTTTGAAGTGTTTGTGTTTTCATGGTTGGGTGTTCGAATTCTTGATTTCTGGTCTGTCACGGTCAGTGACACGGCCGTGTGATTGGGCGTGTAATCGGTACTGAGTTGGACGGTTGTGACACGACCATTAACACGGCCATGTTACTGGGCGTGCCATAGCTACTGTGAGGAATGTAATTGACACGGCCATGAACACGCCCGTGTTGTTGGGCGTGTAAATGTTTTTGTGAGGCAGAATGAACAACACGTCCAGTGACACGCCCGTGTTACTGAGCGTGTCAAAGCTTCCGTATGGTTGGTTTAGGGCACGATCAGGGACACGCACGTGTTGGTGAGCGTGTCATGTGTAGAGTTTGCCCTAGTTAATCATCATTCTTATTTTCTTATGTATGTAATTATCTTTGGATTAGGTTTTGAAGAGATTGTATTGCATTAACCTAACTGTTGGGAATTCTTGGAAGAGGAAATGTATAGATTGATGGGAGTAGTTGTTGAGGTAAGTACAAAATTTATAAATGTATTAAGTAATCTATTATAATGTTGATGCATATGTATAATGTAAATTGCTAGAAATATATCGACGAGGGAATATGAAATGTAAAAGATATGATGATATAATGAAATATATATATATATAATGTGAAAGCATTCAATATGTATGTGTTATGAAAGGTGAGAGATGTGAAGATATGATTAGTATGATGTGAATGATAGGATGGGTGCTCAAAATGTATGATAATGCAATTGATTATATATATACTTGAATGATGAATGGTTATGTATATATATATATATATCGATGATGATATATGAAATGTATGTGCAATGCAATTTGTTATGATAAATTGCTTTGATGTAAATGTTATGATTGAGGCATGTTTGCCTAAATAAAATGCAATGCAATTGAATGGTGATTTAAATGATATGATTGAAGCCATTGTGATTGGCTATGATGATTTAAATGAAATGATTAAAGCCATTGTGATTGGCTATGATTATTTAAATGAATTGTGAAGCCATTTTGATTGGCTATGATGAGAATTGAGAATGAAATTGATAATGAAATAATAAATGAATTGTGTGGCTAATGTGTTATTCCATTTTCAGAGTTTGTTGTTGGTGGCATGCCTATAGTAACATTCTCTTGAAGTTAGGTTGGGCTTGATCCTTGAAGCCAAGTTGGGTAGAAGTTTAACATGTTTTACTCCCCTTGAAGCTTGGTTGGGTCTAGTCCTTGAAGCCTAATTGAGATGTTACAACCCTTGAAGCTAGGTTGGATTGGTTCTTGAAGCCAAGTTGGGTTGATACTTAGCATGCTTTGTTCCCCTTGAAGCTTGGTTGAACCTAAATCCTTGAAGCCTAGTTGGGATAATGATAAATGTGATAATTAAACTAAAGCATTAACTCTGAAAGTGGAATGGCATATTAGTGTCTTTTGGGCCCATGCTTGTCTTTGTTGTCAATGTGAATGATGAAGTGTGAAATGAATGAATAAAGAGATCTATGCTTGTTTTGTTGGGAGTGTGATTTATGAATGGTGAATGGTGAATAAAGAATTAATTGAATAATATAAGGACTTGGAATTTTATGAAGTATGACATGATTACAATATATAAATAAACTATTGAAGAGAAATATGATTGGAAATAATAAGTTAAAAGATGAGATTCTGAAAATATCGTATGACATGTAATATGTGTATGGGTGTGGAGATTGTGAGTATTAGCTATGATTGTTCTTTTAAATTATGAAATTGTGGTTGCACTGATATATGTGTAAATGTATATAAGTTATGAGGTTAGTGGAAAAATATGAAGAATGCTTTGAAAAGAAGAAATCTACGTTAAGACAATAATAATATATGATGTTAAATTGTGAGGTATGTTTCTTCTGTAACATATGTTTATTTTATTTTATTGTACTACAAAGCTTTTATGCTTAGCGCGGTCTTGTGAATCGCGCAGGTGAGTAGATGGTTAATTTGGAGTCAGACAGTTATGCCACGAGAAGGGTAAGTTTATATCGATACCAACTAGAAGGTGATGCATACATGTCCAATTTGTTTATGTTATATTTTGATAAGAATATATATTCATATGTATAAATGAAGTTTTGGTAAATTTTGATGAGATTATTATATATATAACCATTGAAAACATAATGGTTTTGTAAATGTTCTTTAGATCAATGTAATATTGTTTGAACTTGGATAAAGTTTTTTTTTAATTAAAACTAAAAGTGACATTCTTATACTTTATATTCGTATTGTATGTATACCAGGTATATGTATAGTACTTATATAGAGTATGGGGTGTTACAATTATTTTGGTATCAGAGCTTAGGTTCGAGATTCTCGGCCTAAGTGAAAAAAAAAATATTTTTGAAAAGTTTAAATAGAAGTAAAAAGGAAAAAGGTTTGAAATAAAATTTGTAATACATGCATATGCATTAACACCTAGGTTGGTCTCGAACGTGGCATTATGTGATTTGTGATGTATCTGAATTACCTGAGATAGATGATAGTGCATAAATGAGGTTTTATATGAAATCAAATTTTGAAATGTTGATAATTGAAAAGTGATTGTGGTACAAAGAAATGATAGGGAATTTATAAGTAAAAGTTTGATTATTGATATGTGTTTGACATATAAAGAAATGGCTAGAAGAATAAAGTTGTTTAGAAATTCAAACATAAAGTTTATTAGAAAGAGATTCAAATAGTAGAGAAAATATTGTTGGATGGGTAATGTGGAAAGAGATGTTATTTAAAAATATATATATATATATTGGTTAATGTGAGGAAATAAAATGGTGTTGTTTGTATGGTTGTTTTAATACAAACATTGTGAATTTAATATGATATGTTTTGATGTTATACTATGATATACATAAAAGTTTTAAAGTTGATATTTAGGAAATAAGATTTTTAAATCCAATTTTGATAAGGATTACTTGGATATCGAGAGTTTAATGCATAGTACGCATATGAATTATGTGAAATGAATATTATTGCATATTAAAAATGACTTACAAATATGTAATTAAGTTGGCAAGTGATAAAGTGATCATGATAAGGCTGATTACTTGGAATGTGATGTAATATGTTAATGATCAAGGATTGAGTTGATCACTTGAAAAATGTAAGGTACACATAGTATTGCATGTTTGTAACCTATATAATTACTTACTTATTAATGTTGAGAATGGTTACGCTTGCATTGACGAACTTGTGCAAAGCTGGGTTATGTGATAAGATTGATAGTAAGAATTGGATTGAGCAACGTTGGTTCAAGAAACTAAGATTTGTGATAACTAGACTTGGAAAGTGTATAGATATTATTGGGCTCAATGTGTATATGATTGGATGTAATGTACATATGTATAAATATGTGAGTGATATATATATGTTGAATGGTAAACAAATAGATATAAAGATGGTATACTAAATGCATTTAAAAATAAATGTGAGAGAGATGTTACCTTAGTAATGTGACTAAGATTTTGTGAAATATTATCATGGTTAGAATGTATATATGTGTTGAGTTGATAAATAACTTAAGTCATGTCAAAAAGGGATAAGAATGATGTTGTTTAATGAAAAGTAATAAATGTTAAATTGTGTGGAAGATATGTAAAAGAGGAATTAAATATAATTGTATAATTATGTGTATACAGGTGTAGAAAATGTGGAATGAGCTTTTTGATGTGAACGTGATTGTAAAATGTAAGAAATGTGGAAAGTAAGTCACATTGTGAATGTGATCTATGAATGTGAATGTGATATAACTATTTGTCTAGTGATGTGAAGAATGATATGGCTTGTATTAGTGGACGTATGAGAGATTAGGTTTTAACTTATGCAGAGTTAGACTATGGGATGAAATGGAAAGTGAGAAAGAACGCGAGTAACACTAGACGATGAAATTGATATGATGATAACTGAACTAGACTATCATATAATGCTTCCTGGATCAAGGACTATGCTTGTAGAAATATTATATGTATATGTGTATAATAAAAAGGGAAGTATAGTGTATGAAAAGTTTTACAAGAGATAGATTAGAAGTGGAGTAAAAAAAAATGAAATTTGCATATGATTGAATGTTGTGTATAAAAGTGTTATAAATAATATTGTTGATGTGAATTAGGCTCATGATAATCTTATGATCAAGAGCAAATTATTTTGGAGATGAAGTTGAAACGTGCTAACTCTTGGTGTAGTAAAAGTTGGAGAATGGATATGTAATCCTTGTGATATAACTTAGTAGTGTAATTGGAAAGTTTGAGAACAGAATAATCGAGGAATAGTATTGATTTATAAGTTATAAATGTGATCACTAATCTCTTATGGCCATATGATTTGTTTAGCGGATCTGGTCGGTTAGCTTTGTTATCCACAGATTTGGGAATGAGATAACATGATTGTAGTACAATTTTAATGAGATTGATAGCTATGTTTTTAGAAACATGGTTAAAAGTTATGATTGGTGAATTTATATTTATAATTTCTATATTAGAATTTAATTATAATTATGAAAAGTAAAGTAAGAGAAAAGAATTGTGATAATGTTTTAAGCTATGAATTATGTGATGGAAAAATAATTATATAAATATAGTAATAATAAGTATGGTGTGAGATAATTATGAGAATTTTGTGGAAATTGTACTAAGATAATAGAACAAAATATGAGCATATGAAAGGATGAATATGAATATGAAAAGTTTAGAATTTGAATATAGGTTTGACCTAATGGAATTAGGTTATATATATATACTGTGAAATACAATGATAAATTTCGATAACTTAATTGTTGGTTTGAATCAAATAAGATTGAAACGTTAATATATTGTGACAGATAGATCAATTGATTTAGATTTTGCTAAAATTTGCAAATTAATATTGAGATTTGGTATGTACAGTTGTACTGGAAGTATAAAATTTAAATGATAATGCATATGATGTAATATTTTAACCAATGAATGGACAATGATGAATTGAATTATATCAGTTGTAGATGGTGATAAAAGGAAAAAGTTGGTTATTTGTTACGTAAGTTTAAAGAGGTGGTATCAATATTAATGTTAAGTGAAAAACATGATAAAGAAGAACTTAAGTATAAGCAAAATGAAAAGATTATTGTCAATCATGGTTTGATAAGTGGCATTTTCGAAGTGAGTGTAATGACAAGATAAGCAATAGTACGATATAATTCAATAATTTCCAAGGTTAAAGTTAAGAGATTATATATAAAGAGATGAAGTAATAAATATCTTGAATGTGATAGATAAATGGTATATATAGATTATAAGATGATTTAATTATTGTATAAGATGAAAATTTGTTGGGAAGATAATGAGGTATCTTAGTTGCTTGTTAAGAAAATAAAAAGATAAATATAGATATATAATGATGAGTTATGAATTGGGAGTAGATGATTGACTTAAAGGGGGAGAGTAAAAGTTATATGATTTGAGGAAATCATAATGTAAGATACGATTATCTTCATATGAAATTAAGATGGCAATTTGTTATAAATGGATTGTTATTGTGCTGGCTAATTTCGAGGATGAAATTATTTAAGGGGGGAGAGAATTGTAATATCCCAAGGTATACTCTAAAAGTTTTGGAGTTATTTGTATATTTGGATTTAATGTATATGTATATATGGGAAATATAACTACTATATATAAGACATATACATATACATCACATATACATGGGATATAAATTGGTGTAGGAAAAGTGAGTTATATATATATAATTGATTAATTATAATAATGATAATAAGGACAAAAAGAAAAAGAAGAAGAAAGTCAAAAGAAATTGTGTGTGGTGGAGATTTATTATTATTATTATTATTATTATTATATATATGATAAGGATGAAAGAAAGAAGAAATTATTTCTTTCTTCTTCTTATTCTTATTGCACGAGAGAGAGAGGGAGAAAGAGAGAGAGAGAGAGAGAGAGAGAGGTGATTCCATCCATATGAACATCAAATTCAAAGGAATTTTGAGAGGATTGAAGATGATTATTGAAGAATTGGCTTAATATTCATGTAAGTATCCATTTTCTTGTTTTGATTCTTATTGTTTGAGTTTGAATTTGATGATGATGATGATGATGATGATGATGCTAATGAAAGATTGAAGTGTATATATGTGTGGAATTGATATTTTAGGTGATGATAATATGTTTAATTATGAGATAACATGGTTAATTGTGAGGATGATGATGAATTATTGAAATGGTTGAGTAAGGGTTTTATATGAATGAATTGAGGAATTTGAGTAGTTAATATATGGTGGTGTGTATAATGATTGTTGTTATGATATATTGAAGTGATATAAGTGTTAAATTGATAGGTAATTGATGAATATAACCAAGATGTCGATTAAGGGTGATGAAATATGAGTTTTGAAGTGTTTGTGTTTTCATGGTTGGGTGTTTGAATTCTTGATTTCTGGTCTGTCACGGTCAGTGACACGGCCGTGTGATTAGGCGTGTAATCGGTACTGAGTTGGACGGTTGTGACACGACCATTAACACGGCCATGTTACTGGGCGTGCTATAGCTACTGTGAGGAATGTAATTGACACGGCCATGAACACGCCCGTGTTGTTGGGCGTGTAAATGTTTTTGTGAGGCAGAATGAACAACACGTCCAGTGACACGCCCGTGTTACTGAGCGTGTCAAAGCTTCCGTATGGTTGGTTTAGGGCAAGATCAGGGACACGCACGTGTTGGTGAGCGTGTCATGTGTAGAGTTTGCCCTAGTTAATCATCATTCTTATTTTCTTATGTATGTAATTATCTTTGGATTAGGTTTTGAAGAGATTGTATTGCATTAACCTAACTGTTGGGAATTCTTGGAAGAGGAAATGTATAGATTGATGGGAGTAGTTGTTGAGGTAAGTACAAAATTTATAAATGTATTAAGTAATCTATTATAATGTTGATGCATATGTATAATGTAAATTGCTAGAAATATATTGATGAGGGAATATGAAATGTAAAAGATATGATGATATAATGAAATATATATATATAATGTGAAAGCATTCAATATGTATGTGTTATGAAAGGTGAGAGATGTGAAGATATGATTAGTATGATGTGAATGATAGGATGGGTGCTCAAAATGTACGATAATGCAATTGATTATATATATACTTGAATGATGAATTGTTATGTATATATATATATCGATGATGATATATGAAATGTATGTGCAATGCAATTTGTTATGATAAATTGCTTTGATGTAAATGTTATGATTGAGGCATGTTTGCCTAAATAAAATGCAATGCAATTGAATGGAGATTTAAATGATATGATTGAAGCCATTGTGATTGGCTATGATGATTTAAATGAAATGATTAAAGCCATTTTGATTGGCTATGATGATTTAAATGAATTGTGAAGCCATTTTGATTGGCTATGATGAGAATTGAGAATGAAATTAATAATGAAATAATAAATGAATTGTGTGGCTAATGTGTTATTCCATTTTCAGAGTTTGTTGTTGGTGGCATGCCTATAGTAACATTCTCTTGAAGTTAGGTTGGGCTTGATCCTTGAAGCCAAGTTGGGTTGAAGTTTAACATGTTTTACTCCCTTTGAAGCTTGGTTGGGTCTAGTCCTTGAAGCCTAATTGAGATGTTACAACCCTTGAAGCTAGGTTGGATTGGTTCTTGAAGCCAAGTTGGGTTGATACTTAGCATGCTTTGTTCCCCTTGAAGCTTGGTTGAACCTAAATCCTTGAAGCCTAGTTGGGATAATGATAAATGTGATAATTAAACCAAAGCATTAACTCTGAAAGTGGAATGGCATATTAGTGTCTTTTGGGCCCATGCTTGTCTTTGTTGTCAATGTGAATGATGAAGTGTGAAATGAATGAATAAAGAGATCTATGCTTGTTTTGTTGGGAGTGTGATTTATGAATGGTGAATGGTGAATAAAGAATTAATTGAATAATATAAGGACTTGGAATGTTATGAAGTATGACATGATTACAATATATAAATAAACTATTGAAGAGAAATATGATTGGAAATGCTAAGTTAAAAGATGAGATTCTGAAAATATCGTATGACATGTAATATGTGTATGGGTGTGGAGATTGTGAGTATTAGCTATGATTGTTCTTTTAAATTATGAAATTGTGGTTGCACTGATATATGTGTAAATGTATATAAGTTATGAGGTTAGTGGAAAAATATGAAGAATGCTTTGAAAAGAAGAAATCTACGTTAAGACAATAATAATATATGATGTTAAATTGTGAGGTATGTTTCTTCTGTAACATATGTTTATTTTATTTTATTGTACTACTAAGCTTTTATGCTTAGCGAGGTTTTGTGAATCGCGCAGGTGAGTAGATGGTTAATTTGGAGTCAGACAGTTATGCCACGAGAAGGGTAAGTGTATATCGAGACCAACTAGAAGGTGATGCATACATGTCCAATTTGTTTATGTTATATTTTGATAAGAATATATATTCATATGTATAAATGAAGTTTTGGTAAATTTTGATGAGATTATTATATATATAACCATTGAAAACATAATGGTTTTGTAAATGTTCTTTAGATCAATGTAATATTGTTTGAACTTGGATAAAGTTTTTTTTTAATTAAAACTAAAAGTGACATTCTTATACTTTATATACGTATTGTATGTATACCAGGTATATGTATAGTACTTATATAGAGTATGGGGTGTTACAGAGATGTTACAACCCTTGAAGCTAGGTTGGGTTTGGTTCTTGAAGCCACATTGGGTTGAGACTTAGCATGCTTTGTTCCCCTTGAAGCTTGGTTGAACCTAATCCTTGAAGCCTAGTTGGGTATATGATATTGATAAATGTGATAACAAAACCAAAGCATTAACTCTGAAAATAGAATGGCATATTAGTGTGTTTTGGGCCCATGCTTGTCTTTGTTTAATGTGATTCATGAATGGTATCATGATTGATAAATGAGGTATAGGGAAGGATGCTGAAATGTGATATGTTTATATATTGTGGTTTATGGAATGTAAAAGTATGTTGTTAGCTTTACATCTATGATGTTGTTTTTATTAATAAAGTGTGTGGCATTGCATTGCACTAAAGCATAACATTAGCATGATTTGTCTTACTAAGCCGTTGGCTTAGCGCGATAGTGTTGATCGCGCAGGTGATAGAGTTGAACCCGAGAGCTCTTCGAGACCGAGTGAGAGTAGACATTGAAGAGTTGATTTTGGAACTTAAAGATCAGAGCAGAACTGCCAATCATGTATAATTTTTTTTTATATATTTTGTAAAGTATTGTTTATAACGTAAATTTATGTATAGTTGTAAATATGGATTTAAGTGTCTTCATATATGTAAATATTTTATAACTTCCGCTGTGTATTAAGTAAATGTATATATATATATCTATTTTGTTTTATATTACAGGTTAATCACTTATTTTTCTATTATGTATAATGAGAAAGATTATAGTATCATTGGAAATGTTTTGAATGTTAAGAAAATCCGTAGCATTCCTATATTCGATGCATGTATACTACATTGTGGTGTATGTAGTGTGCATGTATTGGATGTGGGGGTGTTACACCAACAGTAGGATTGCTAATCTTCCTCCTAGCTCCACTTGATGTATTTGATGAAGAACTCAAGCCCTCTTCAATGGTTGATTTCCCTTTTACAATATGGAATGGAGCTTTCTCAAGTCACCAATCCTTTCAATGATGCTTCAACCCTCAAGAGCTTGTTAACCCAATTTAATCCCAAAGAACCTCAAAGATCTTCAATGGAAGATGGAGAAGATGAAGATGGAGGATGAAGATAAGGGACAAGGAGAGTGTCACTCTCTCCTCATCTCTTTTCTTTTCTCTCTGTTCTCAAAACCCTATCCATCCCCTTTTTCTTTGTCGTGCAGATGATTTTATAGAGATTAAGGGTGACACGGCCAAGCTTGGGTGAGCTTGGTCGTGTTTCACTCACTTTTCCTTGCTTTCCATTAGGTGACACGGCCAAGCCAAGGTTGGCTTGGCCGTGTATCATGATTTCCATGGGACACGGCCAAGCCAACTGGCCGTTTCCCTCACTGTGGCTCTTCCTTTCTTTCTTTCTTTTCTTTCTTTTCTTTAGTGGTAAGAAGTGAGTGACACGGCCAAGCCAAATGGAGCTTGGCCGTATCTCTTGATTTTCTTTCTTGGGACATGGCCAAGCTCTAGGCCATGTCCCTCAATGTTTGTTTCTTCCAAGATGAGACACGGCCAGAGGCTTGGCCGTGTCTTTGGGTGTGTCTCTCTCTGCCATCTTCATTTTTTGCTCTTTCTTTGCTCTGTTTTGATCTTCCAAGGGTGTTTTTGCACCTAAACCTAAAATAAACACTTTAAACACACTTAAAACAAAAATTAATCAAAACATTAACTAAAACACACATAAAATCATACTAAAAACTAGTACAAAAATGACCTAAACAACTACCCCACACTTAACTCCTTGCTTGTCCCCAAGCAAGACTAAAATCAAAACACACTAACCAGATGAATTTTGTTAAGTTCAAGAGTTATAAAAATGCATCAAGACTTCCTAATCCCTAAATTCGCAATCAATATCGAATCAAACAAAAATTGACACCCATGCAATTAAGTGGTTTTCCATGCAAAACCAATGTTGTCACTCCCTCACCAACTCTTACAAGTGTTTGATCATGGTGGTGTTTACACTCATAACAATCAATGAAAGATTATTGCCATAGGCTTGCTTATCAATCAAATCTCCACCACAAAATAACAATCAAGCATCAATTAAAAGGTCTTTATTTTGGTTGTAATGGGGCTAAGGTAAAGGCATGATATTTAGGAAATGTGAGCTTGATCAGTAAGTTCAAGAGCACTTCAAGAGTGAAGTAACCGATCATATGTATAACTAACAATCCCAAAACACCTTCCTCTCATATACCCATTGACATTAAAGAGCTTTTCAAGGGAACTCACTTATTACATTTTGCAATGATTATTCCCAAACAAATTCCAAACCCTGTCAACAAGAACAACAACCCTTTTTTTCTTTTTTTTTTCTTTTTTTTTCTATATTTTTTTATTTTTAGGGTTTGCAACTAAATAACATAATAGTTTGCAATCTCAAACCTACTTAATTTAACCCCACACTTAATTCAACACAACACTCGGTCATAAACGCTCTTAAAATGCTCTTGACCTAATGAAAGGGTAAGAGTTAAACAACAAGGTTCAAGCTAATGGTGTTGTGAAAAAGAAAGAAAAGGAAAATAAAATAAGCTCAAAATTGGCTAACTAAAGTTAAAAATAGGGTTGGTCTTTTTAAGCCAAAGTGGGTTCACCTAATTACCTTAATCATCTTGATGTCTAATTGAAATTTTTATGTAATCTTAAAATGCATGTCAAAGCAAGTTCTAACAATTCATCAATCAAAGATGTTTACCCACAAAAAGAATAATAAGTTGATGGCTCAATTGCTTACTAGGTTAATGGCAATGCAAAGAAAAACCAAAAAAATTGACAATAAGCACCAATTCTACTCAATTCTCAAATTCATGCTTCAAAAATTCAAAGGTCATCTATCAACAATTTTTATAACAATTGAACTTTCTAAAACTCATTTATTCAAAGAAAAACATTAACTAAAACCTAAACAAAAACAAGTTAAAAGTAAAAACACAAAAACACAAAATGCAATTAAAAGTAAAAACACAAAACATCAAATGCACCCTACACCTAAAAATTCACATTGTCCTCAATGTGAGCATGCATACTACAGAGAGAGTTTAGATGATACCTGATTTCCATCGTTCCCATATACGATGTGTGGGGCTCCTTCCACCCATAATGCAATTGGAGCCCATGACTGAGAGGATGAACACCATGCAACTTTGAAAAGTGCCCATGTATTGAAAAGCCTAAGTAGCATTCTTAGGGGAGCAATTGTCCAAAAAGAACATGTGAGAGTTGTCTCAGCTTGATTTTTTAATGCTATAGGGACGTAGTAAGAACCTTTTTCAGTTTGCAACATGGTTTTATATGGTTTTTGCTCGTTCTCACAACCAAGAGTGGGAGAGATGATAATTTGTTGCATACTGAATTCCCCAACCAAAACATCTTTCAAAATTCCTGGGGGCTTTTTAAGTTCAACCAAGTTTGGTTGAATGTGTTCTACATTCTCTTTAGCAATTTGAAGTTCTCCCTCAACAATCCCATTATTCACTAGTAAATTGCTCTCATCAATTTCTAATTTGGAAGAATTAGGCTCTGTAACACCCCCCACATCCGGTACAAGCACACTACAAACACCACAATGCAATATACGTGCACTAAACATAGGGATGCTACGGTTTTCTTTAACCATCAAATCATTTTAAAAGATACCATAATCTTTATCATTATACATTATAGAAAATAAGTAATTAACTTGTAATATAAAACAAAATAGATATAAATATATTTACTTAATACGCAGCGGAATTTATAAAATAGTTACATATATGAAAACATTTAAATCCATATTTACAAATATACATATATTCACATTATAAACAATACTTTACAAAATATAAAGAAGTTATACATGATTGGCAGCTTTTCTCTGATCTTTAAGTCCCAAAATAAACTCTTCAATGTCTACTCTCACTTGGTCTAGAGGAACTCTCGGGTTCAACTCTGTTACCTGCGCGATCAACACTATCACGCTAAGCCAACGGCTTAGTAGTACAAAGTATGCCAACATTATGCTTTAATGAAATGCAATATCATACACATTAATAAATAAACAACAATATAGTTGTAAAGATAATACCACGCCTTTATATTTCATAACTCATACTCATATAAGCATAATACATTTCAAAGTCCTTTCAAGGATCTCATTATTCAATTATTTTAATTCCAATAAATCACATTGAAACAAAGACAAGCATGGGCCCAAATGACACTAATATGCTATTCAATTTTCAAAGTTAATGCTTTGGTTTTGTTATTACATTTATCATTATCATAAACCCAACTAGGCTTCAAGGATTAGGTTCAACCAAGCTTCAAGGGGAACAAAGCATGCTAAGTATCAACCCAACTTGGCTTCAAGAACAGACCCAACCTAGCTTCAAGGGTTGTAACATCTCAATTAGGCTTCAAGGATCAAATCCAACCTAACTTCAAGAGATTGTTACTAATATTAGGCATGCCACCAACAACAAACTCTGAAAATAGAATAACACATTAGCCACACAATTCATTTATTATTTCATTCTCAATTCTCATCATCATATAGGCAAACATGCCTTATTTCTTTCTAATGAATCATCATAGCCAATCACAATGGCTTCACATCACATTTGAGTTATCATAGCCAATCACAATGGCTTCACATCATATCATGTCTCAATTCATATTATAATATTTCCATTCTTATCAAAGCAATTCATCATAAAAGCATTCATATACATCATCAATACTCACATTGTGTCCCACATTATACACAATATAACATTATTCATGGATTTAGAATCTTCCACATATATTTGTTTAGATCATTCTTTGTATTAAATGTGTTTAGAGTGTTTATTTTTATGTTTAGGTGCAAGAAGACCTTTGAAGAATCAAAACAATGTGAGAAAAGCAAAGAATAATCACAATAGCTAACACACTCAAGGGACACGGCCAAGCTTGTGGCTGTGTCTCTCAACCAAAAGCTCCAACACGGCCAAGACTCCCCTAACTTGGCCGTGTCTCTCAACCAAAATAGGCAGTGGCAGACACAGTCAAGGGACACGGCCGTGTCTCTCCAAAATTGATCCAACACGGCCAAATTTCCTTAAACTTGGCCGTGTCTCCCAAAAATTCTTTAGTTTGGCCGTGTCTCTTCCTTAGTTTGGCCGTGTCTCTCAAGAATTAAAACCCTAAACATAGCCAAATTTCTTTTGATTGAATTAAAACACATTGTGCACAACATAACCTCATTCAAATGGGTATAATCAATGTCATTAACACTTATTTTACATTAACAATACATCAACAACACATTTAATCACTTACCACTTCAAAACCCTTAAACCAACATCACTCTTATTCTTTCAACCTCAACATCCACATAACTTAACATCTTCAAACCAAAACCAACACCAATTTAACTTACAATCAATTTCAACACTTATAAACACATCTCAAACACACCTAATCATAATATCAACAAATCACAACTCATCTCAAACACAACTTCAAAAATAACAAAAGAATCAAGAGAGTACTTACCAAAAATTAAGGCAATTCCACAAATCTCCAACTTAATCCTTTGATTCTTCCGTCAATTTGAAACTTGGAATAAACAAATCTCACTTTGCTCTCTTGCTATGGAATGGCCGGCCAACATATGGGAAAGAGAAGAAAAAGAAATGAAGAAAAGTCAAGTTATCATCTCTTTAAATCTCCGCCATGTATTCCAAAACAAGAATTTACCTAAATGCCCTCATCCATTTAACTTAACTTCTTTCATTAATATGCCCATTTAAGTAATTTCACATATCACAAATAAAATATCTTCTTTCCTTGACTCCTCATTTTGACCAACATATATGTTATATATATTACCATATACCCAACATATACACTTTCTCTCTACACATTACTTTCCTTTTTAACCAATACTTAAACATTCTCTTTTCCATTTCTTCTCTTATCAACATAACATATACACATAACTCAAACAAACAACAATTATATCCAAACTTCTAGGGCATACTATAGCACCCCTTCCTAACCTACGTGTGTAAGCTGAGTAGAGGAGCCACACTATCCTAATGTTGCTACCACTTTTACTTAGTCAAATTTTTGTTCCGATTTTTACAGAAATTTTGCCATGGTTTCGTCTAAAAATTCAATCCCAAGTGTCGACAAAACTGGTTTTTTTCTGATTTTTGAAAACATTTTTACACAAAGCAATGCAAACAAAATCATTCTCAGTACACTTCCTATAAATCCCCCTTATAACCTTAACTACAACCTGCAAAAAGGATTTACACTTCTAGTACAAAATAAAGTAAAGGTTTATTATGAAATGCAGTAGATAAAATATTTGTTCACTATGCAACGAAAAGTAACAATATTTACAAATTCATATACATCAAAACTCAAGTTTTACAACACATAAAATTTATACATGTTTGGCAGTCAGTCTTCGATCTTAAAGCCCACTATTCACTCTTCAAAATCTAGGCTCGACTCGGCCTAGAGGAACTCTCTGGTTCTTCCCTGTCACCTGCGCGAAGAATCACATTCGCACTAAGCCAATGGCTTAGTGGTACAAAGTACAGTGCTATGATGCTTTAATGCCATGCTAATGTCACACAATCAAGATTCAAGATCAATTCAAGAGAATATTATATTTCACAATCTTACATTATTTAATAATTAATCAAAACATTCATGATTCACATTGAAAACAAAGACAAGCATGGGCCCAAAAGACACTAATATGTTATTCAAAGTTCAGAGTTACTGCTTTGGTCTATAATCACAATCATTAAGCCCGTAGGCGATATATATATCTATATCCATGGATAGGGTAACAAACCCAGTCTCTTGGACCTCAACTCGGCTAAACTCGAGGAAATCCTCAACCCGGCAAGATTGTTTCCTGTAATAGACCCAGTCTCTTGGATCTCAACCCGGATAAACCAAGGAGATCCTCAACCCGGCAAGACTGTTACTATAATTCACATTTCACATTTATCAACTGGAATCGGCTTACGACCTGGTCTTTTCACCTATCCAGTACTTTATAGGCATGCCACCAAACCCAAAACTCTGAAGGTTGAATAACAAATTAAACACAAAATTCTTTTCATTTATATCTTTATACATTTCTTTCTCAATTCATTTCATTCTCATAAGCAAATTAGGCAACCATGCCTCAATCATCTCATTTGCATCATCACATCTTGCACATTTCACATTTCGTTATATTTCAAATCACATTAATCAATTCATTATTCAAATGGATATAATCAATGGCATTAACACATATTTTACATGCTCATCACAACATTCACATTATACCAAACATAACATTATTAATATACATCCACAATGCATTAGATTCCTTATCACATTTATAATCAAATATGTCTCAATATCATATGAATGTATGCAATAATGTAGTTTGTACTTACCTTAAAACCAACTCACACCAATCTATACACTTACTTTTCCAAGAATCCTCAACACTTAGGTTAGGGCAATTCAACCTCTTCACAACCTAATCCAAAAGGAATATTAGCAAAATGACCATATGAATAGTAAATTCTGGTTTTAGACTCCACTTTATCCTTATTTTGAAAAATTGTATAAAATAATCTACTTGACTAAAAACTCTAAAATTTTTACAAAACTAAATTTTACATCTTAAAATCATTCCTTTAAAATTTCAGATCAAACTGAACACAAAATCTTGGTCAAATAGTTCACCCAACCAGACTGCTCCAATTGCCCTGCATCCTGGCAGCAGTTCTGAACTTTGTGAATTCCATGAATTAAATTCAATCAACGTGGTTCCAAATTATTTTTCTCAAATACTAGACTCACTAAGAAACAACATATCCAAAATTCAATTGGATATTATTTTTCTACATTTTATTAAAAATCCCGAAAGATAGCTGTCTCAGTTAAGGTACCTGCTGGAACAGGTCTAATAAAAATAATCTTTCCAAAGTCATAACCATTCCAAAATCGAATCAACATATTTTTCGGTCATTCTAGACTCATAGAGGCACAACATATCAAAAATTAACTTCAAGAACATTTTTCTATATTTAATTAAAAATCATAAAAGTCACAGCCTTTACTAATTGTAAAACAGAAAAAATTTCACTAAACATAACTCTTACTCTTCCATCACCAACACCAACCGAACTTCTTATCTTTAATTCCATTTCCATCACATACAAACACACCACAAGCAATCCTAACCATATTATCAACAACACTTCATCAAACTCAAAAATAACTTCAAAAACAACAAGAGCAATCAAGAGAGAACTTACCAAAATAATAAAATTTCTTGAAATTCCAACTTGTTTATTTGAAATCTCCTTTGAATTTGATCTTAGAAAATCAAACTCTATCTTGCTCTCTTAACTTTGGAGTACCCGACCAAGAAAAGAAAAAGAAGAAAAATGAAAAGGAAATTAAAGACAAACTCAAAGTTCTCATCTCTTTAAACCTCCACCAAGCAATCTAAAAAGAAAATTACTAAAATACCCTCTTCTATATATCTTAACTCCCTTTTACTTATTTGTCCTTTTTAGTAATTTCATAAATAACCAAAATAAATATCTTCTTCCTTTGACCATCCATTTGACTTGTATATATGTTATATATATATCCATATATACAACATATACACTCCTTTTTAAATTATTTTCTCTTTCCAATAACATATACATTTTAATTCAAATAAAACAACAATTATACTAAAACTTCTAGGGCACATTTTGGGATATTACACATACATTGGGATATTACAATTCTCACCCTCTAAAAAGAAATTTCGTCCTCGAAATTACCTGATATCAAGTTCGAAACAACTGAGGATACTGATCTCGCATGGTTTGTTCACTTTCCCAAGTTGCTTCTTCTTTTGCATGATTCTTCCATAAAATCTTCACAAGTGGCACTTTCTTATTTCTCAATTCTTTCACATCACGTGCCAAAATAGCAATTGGTTCTTCTTCAAATGTCAGATCTGGACTCACTTCGATAGATTCAATTAGCAAAACATGAGATGGATCCGACCTGTATCTCCTCAACATAGAAACATGAAATACATTATGGATCCTATCCGACTCAGGTGGCAAAGCAAGCCGATAAGCAACTGGTCCAATTCTTTCTAAAACTTCATACGGTCCAATGAAACGGGGACTCAATTTCCCTTTTCGACCAAACCTCAAAATCTTCTTCCAAGGAGACACTTTCAAAAATACCTTATCTCCCACATTATACTCAATGTCTCTCCTCTTCAAATCTGAATAAGACTTCTGTCGATCTGAAGCTGTTTTCAACCTATCTCGAATCATTATCACTTTCTCTTCAGTTTCTTTAACCAGATCAGGACCAATTATCTTACTTTCTCCTAGCTCATTCCAACATAAAGGTGTCCTACACCGTCTACCATACAGTGCTTCGAATGGTGCCATACCAATGCTGGATTGATGACTGTTATTGTAAGCAAATTCCACAAGTGGTAAGAATCTATTCCAACCTCCAGAGAAATCAATGACACAGCTTCTCAACATATCCTCGATAATCTGTATCACTCTCTCTGACTGTCGATCTGTCTGCGGATGGAAAGCAGTACTGAAGTGTAATCGAGAACCCAAAGCACCATGTAAACTCTTCCAAAATCTTGAAGTAAATCGGGGATCTCGATCAGACACTATAGAAATTGGGACACCATGCAATTTCACAATCTCATGGATATACAGCTTAGCTAACCTCTCCAAAGAGTAATCCATCCGAACCGGAAGAAAATGAGCTGTCTTAGTCAACCTGTCAACAATCACCCAAATAGCATCATGCTTTCTTTGTGTCAATGGTAGACCAGATACAAAATCCATGGTTACTCTATCCCATTTCCATTCAGGCACTGCTAAAGGTTGAAGCAACCCGGTTGGAACTTGATGCTCAGCTTTTACCCTCTGACATGTGAGACAATTGGATACAAACTCCGCAATGTCTCTCTTCATACCGGACCACCAGTAATACTGCTTCAAATCATGATACATCTTTGTATTGCCCGGATGCATAGTAAATACTGACTGATGGGCTTCTTCTAAAATAATTCTTCTCAAATTAGCATCATCAGGTAAACACAATCTGTTCTTAAACCAAAGTCTCCCATCACTTCTCACAATAAAATCTCGACTCTTTCCATTTTGGCAATCTGAAATAATCTTTTGAATCTTCTCATCAACCAATTGAGCCTCTTTAATCTGATTCAACAAAACGGGTTTCAATTGCAACTGTGCCAACAATGCACCATCATTACAAGGTACAAAACTGGCATGCAAAGCTCTCAACTCAACAAGCAACGAGAGCGAGTAAACAGTCAAACCTGCTAAAGACTTCCGACTCAAGGCATCAGCAACAACATTTGCTTTACCAGGATGATAATCAATCAAACAATCATAGTCTTTAATCAACTCCAACCATCTCCTCTGTCGAAGATTAAGCTCTTTTTGGACACCCAAACATTTCAAACTTTTATGGTCTGTATAGATAAAACACTTCTCCCCATACAGATAATGTCGCCAAATCTTCAATGCAAACACAATGGCTGCCAACTCTAAATAATGGGTCGGATAATTGAGTTCATGCGGTTTCAATTGTCGGGAAGCATAAGCTATAACTTTACCTTCTTGCATCAACACACAACCCAAACCACTATGTGAAGCATCACTGTAAATCACATATGGTTTTCATTCCATAGGTAAAGTAAGAACAGGCACTTGAGTCAACATTTCTCTCAACTGTTCAAAGCTAGCCTGACACTGATCTGTCCACACAAATCTAACTCCCTTTCGAAGTAATCTGGTAAGTGGAGTAGCTATCAAAGAAAATCCTTTCACAAACCGTCGGTAATAGCCTGCCAAACCCAAAAAACTTCTAACTTCAGTCACAGACTTTGGTGGACTCCAATTCAAAATAGCTTCAACTTTACTCGGATCAACTCTAATACCCTCTGCTGAAACTATATGACCGAGAAAAGTTACTTGGTCAAGCCAAAACTCACACTTCAACAGTTTAGCAAACAATTGCTTCTCTCTCAAAATTTGCAACACAATCCGCAGATGCTTATCATGCTCCTCTTCATTACGCGAATACACCAAAATATCATCAATAAAAACTACCACAAACTGATCCAGATAGGGCCTAAACACCCTATTCATCAAATCCATAAAAGCTGCAGGTGCATTCGTCAGACCAAAAGGCATAACTAGAAACTCATAATGTCCATACCTTGTACGAAAGGCTGTTTTAGGAACATCTTCAGCTCTGACCTTCAACTGATGGTACCCTGATCTCAAATCGATCTTGGAAAACACTGCTGCACCCTTCAATTGATCAAAGAGATCATCAATTCTAGGCAAAGGATATTTATTTTTAATAGTCACCTTGTTCAATTGCCTATAATCGATACACAATCTCATAGTAGCATCCTTCTTCACAAACAAAATAGGAGCTCCCCACGGTGAAACACTAGGACTAACAAACCCTTTATCCAGCAACTCCTGCAACTGCACCTTCAATTCTCTCAGTTCTGCAGGTGCCATTCTATAAGGAGTAATAGAGATAGGAGTGGTACTAGGCCATAATTCAATACCAAACTCTACCTCTCTCTCAGGAGGCAGCCCTGGCAACTCCTCTGGAAACACATCTATAAACTCTGCAACTGTGGGTATACTATCAATTTGAGAACCCCTAACTCTAGTATCCACCACATAAGCAAGATAAGCATCACATCCTTTTCTAATCAATCTCCTGGCTGCAACAGCTGAAACAAACAAGGATGCTAGCTGTCCCTGCTCATTAGATACTATCACCTCTCTTCCATCACCAGTTCTCAAAGTAACAATTTTCTTTTTACAATCTACCACAACTCCATGTCTAGATAACCAGTCCATGTCTAGGATCACATCATATTCCTTAAAAGGCATTTCAATTAGATCTCCAAGGAACTCCTCACCTTGCACCACTACTGCACTATCTCGGTGCACTTTACTAACAATCACACTCTGCCCTAAAGGATTTGTCACCAATACATCAAATCCTAGGGATTCAGCATGCACATCAGACACAGGCAAAACAGATGCACAAATATATGAATGTGTGGATCCGGGATCAATCAAAGCAAGTACTGAAATACCAAATAAAGAAAAAGTACCAGCTATGACTGCCGAAGCATCTGGTTGCCTCTGCATCACATAAATCCTCTGAGAAGATCCAGCCTCCTCTGGTCTACTCTCCCGGGATGTAGAACCTCCTCTAGAACTGAACCCAGATCTACCTCCTCTACTGAAACTCCTGCCTCCTCGACCTCCCCTCACACTAGATTGAGAAGCTGTAGAATCAACCGGCATTTGCTCCTGCCTGCCAGGACAATCTCTAACAAAATGATCAGGCGATCCACATCTGAAACATACTCCTGCCACATCAGTCCTCCAACAAGTACCACCATGTGGCATACCACAATGAATGCATATGGGTAGAGTGGATATCTGAGTCACTGGGGTCGGAGCACTCGCCACTGAAACTGTAGGTCTAGATCTCTGCCTCTGAAACTGTACTAACCTACCAGCTGGCCTCTGACTCCTACTAACTCGAGGAATGAAGCTTCCTTTACCTCTCTTTACAGACGAAGACCCTGCCTCAAACTGGGGTCTTCTCACCCTAAACTCTTCCTCAGAAGCAACCACTGCAATATTCTGAGCTCTCTCCACACCCCGAGCTACTGCCACAAGCTGGGAAAAATCATGATATCTAGATCCAGCAACAAGACACATAATAGAGGGCCTCAATCCCTCCTCAAATCTCTTGCATCTATCAATCTCATCTGATATAATACCCCCAGCATAATGGCTCAACCGGATAAACTCAACCTCATATTCCGTTACGGTCCGGTGATCTTGCTTCAAGCTTAGAAACTCCATTTTTTTCACATCTTTGTACTCCCTTGGAGTGTACTTCAATTCAAACTCTCTTAGAAAATCAGCATAGGACAATGTAGGTGGATCATCCATAGCATGAGGCACTGTCTTCCACCAATCATATGTGTCCTTCTGCAACAATGATCTTGCATAATCAAATCTTTCCTCTAGAGTGGCTTGCAACTGAACAAATATTCTCTGTACTTTATCTAGCCACTGCTCAGCTACAGCTGGATCAATAGTACCCAAGAAATCTTCTGCTCCATACTTCCGTAATTTGTCATAATGCCTCACTGATACCAAAGGCTGTGGGGGTGGTGGCGGTGGTTGCACTGGTGCTGGCCTCAAAGCCTCTACCACATGCCTAAGCCAAACTGGTGGAACCTCCTCACCAGCTGGTCTCCCCGACACAGAAGCAGGTACCTCTCCAGCACTATCCACTCTAGCTTCCTCTCTAACCTCATCAGGAGCTACGCTCTCCGCACTACCCTCTACTGACTGTCGCAAGTGAGAATCCATCACAACCTATGTCTGCAAACACAGCAGAATACATCTAATTAAAGATCAGAGACTGCCAATCCCAAACATGTATATTATTCAAAAACTAACTTTTTAAGTCAAAATACTCTTTTTCTTACACTTCACCTAGGTTAAGAATCTCAAACCTAGGCTCTGATACCAAAACAAATGTAACACCCCCACATCCGGTACAAGCACACTACAAACATCACAATGTAATATACGTGCACTGAACATAGGGATGCTACGGTTTTCTTTAACCATCAAATCATTTTAAAAGATATAATAATCTTTATCATTATAAATTATAGAAAATAAGTAATTAACTTGTAATATAAAACAAAATAGATATAAATACATTTACTTAATACGCAGCAGAATTTATAAAATAGTTACATATATGAAAACATTTAAATCCATATTTACAAATATACATATATTCACATTATAAACAATACTTTACAAAATATAAAGAAGTTATACATGATTGGCAGCTTTTCTCTGATCTTTAAGTCCCAAAATAAACTCTTCAATGTCTACTCTCACTTGGTCTCGAGGAACTCTCGGGTTCAACTCTGTTACCTGCGCGATCAACACTATCGCGCTAAGCCAACGGCTTAGTAGTACAAAGTATTCCAACATTATGCTTTAATGCAATGCAATATCATACACATTAATAAATAAACAACAATATAGTTGTAAAGATAATACCACGCCTTTATATTTCATAACTCATACTCATATAAGCATAATACATTTCAAAGTCCTTTCAAGGATCTCATTATTCAATTATTTTAACACCAATAAATCACATTGAAACAAAGACAAGCATGGGCCCAAATGACACTAATATGCTATTCAATTTTCAGAGTTAATGCTTTGGTTTTGTTATCACATTTATCATTATCATAAACCCAACTAGGCTTCAAGGATTAGGTTCAACCAAGCTTCAAGGGGAACAAAGCATGCTAAGTATCAACCCAACTTGGCTTCAAGAACCACCCAACCTAGCTTCAAGGGTTGTAACATCTCAATTAGGCTTCAAGGATCAAATCCAACCTAACTTCAATAGATTGTTACTAATATTAGGCATGCCACCAACAACAAACTCTGAAAATAGAATAACACATTAGCCACACAATTCATTTATTATTTCATTCTCAATTCTCATCATCATATAGGCAAACATGCCTTATTTCTTTCAATTGAATCATCATAGCCAATCACAATGGCTTCACATCACATTTGAGTTATCATAGCCAATCACAATGGCTTCACATCATATCATGTCTCAATTCATATTATAATATTTCCATTCTTATCAAAGCAATTCATCATAAAAGCATTCATATACATCATCAATACTCACATTGTGTCCCACATTATACACAATATAACATTATTCATGGATTTAGAATCTTCCACATATATTTGTTTAGATCATTCTTTGTATTAAATGTGTTTAGAGTGTTTATTTTTATGTTTAGGTGCAAGAAGACCTTTGAAGAATCAAAACAATGTGAGAAAAGCAAAGAATAATCACAACAGCTAACACACTCAAGGGACACAGCCAAGCTTGTGGCCGTGTCTCTCAACCAAAAGCTCCAACACGGCCAAGACTCCCCTAACTTGGCCGTGTCTCTCAACCAAAATAGGCAGTGGCAGACACAGTCAAGGGACACGGCCGTGTCTCTCTAAAATTGATCCAACACGGCCAAATTTCCTTAAACTTGGCCGTGTCTCCCAAAAATTCTTTAGTTTGGCCGTGTCTCTTCCTTAGTTTGGCCGTGTCTCTCAAGAATTAAAACCCTAAACATAGCCAAATTTCTTTTGATTGAATTAAAACACATTGTGCACAACATAACCTCATTCAAATGGGTATAATCAATGTCATTAACACTTATTTTACATTAACAATACATCAACAACACATTTAATCACTTACCACTTCAAAACCCTTAAACCAACATCACTCTTATTCTTTCAACCTCACATCCACTTAACTTACCATCTTCAAACCAAAACCAAAACCAATTTAACTTACAATCAATTTCAACACTTATAAACACATCTCAAACACACCTAATCATAATATCAACAAATCACAACTCATCTCAAACACAACTTCAAAAATAACAAAAGAATCAAGAGAGCACTTACAAAAAATTAAGGCAATTCCACAAATCTCCAACTTAATCCTTTGATTCTTCCTTCAATTTGAAACTTGGAATAAACAAATCTCACTTTGCTCTCTTGCTATGGAATGGCCGGCCAACATATGGGAAAGAGAAGAAAAAGAAATGAAGAAAAGTCAAGTTATCATCTCTTTAAATCTCCGCCATGTATTCCAAAACAAGAATTTACCTAAATGCCCTCATCCATTTAACTTAACTTCTTTTATTAATATGCCCATTTAAGTAATTTCACATATCACAAATAAAATATCTTCTTTCCTTGACTCCTCATTTTGACCAACATATATGTTATATATATTACCATATACCCAACATATACACTTTCTCTCTACACATTACTTTCCTTTTTAAACAATACCTAAACATTCTCTTTTCCATTTCTTTTCTTATCAACATAACATATACACATAACTCAAACAAACAACAATTATATCCAAACTTCTAGGGCACACATTGGGATATTACAGGCTCCACATCTATGGTCATAGCCACCTCAAGCTTATCTACACTATCTTCACTATAGGGCATGTCATGGAGTTCAGAAAGTTGCATACCTTGTTTCTCTACATTCAGCTTACTTAGGAATGGGAGTGGTGGCATACAAGGATTTGGAGGTTCATACAAATTTATCGAAGTCGATGCTTCCAAATTCTCCTCCTCCTTTGATTGAATTAACTCCTCTATGTTTGATTGCATTTCCTCGCCATCTTCTTCATTGTTAGTTTCTGCATCAAAGGAATCACAAAAATCGTTATATATCACCTGTTTATTCTTAAAATTTGTGATTACCTCTATTTGCTCCAATTGGCTAGGAAATTCCTCCTCTTGGTGTGCTTGGAGTTGATGTGCCAATTGCCCAAGTTGCATTTACAACCTCTTCAATGATTCCTCCAAAGAATCTAAGCTCTCATTGCTTCTTTCCAGAATTTCTGTGCTAATTTGAATGTAAGCATTCAAATCATCTTCCACTTTGGATTTCTCGAATTGATCATGGTTTTGTGAGCTAATTTGAATGAAGGCATTCAAACTATCTTCCAAAGTGGGTTCCTTAAGTTTACTTCGATTTTGCGCGCTAATTTGAATGAAGGCATTCAAACTATCTTCTAATGTGGGTCGCTTAAGGCACTCTTGATTTGAATATTGTTCTTGAGAGTAAGAACTTCTTTGGTAAGGTTGAAAAAAATTTGGAGGTGGAATGTGCTGTTGGTTTTCCTAAGAAAAATTTTGGTGGCTTCCCCATCTTGAATTATAAGGTCTGGGGTATGTGTCATTTCCACCCATTTGCTAGAAACTGTCATAGGCATATTCTTCCTCTTGCCTCTCTTGATATTGTCCATAACCAAATGAACACATGTTTGCGCTATGTCCTGTAATGCCACATGTTGAACATACTTCATGAGTAGGCACAGGTGTTTGTCCTCTTGCATTTAGCATCTTAAGTTGGTTCGTTAATTCTGCTAATTGTCATGCCATGTTAGAATCAGGGATATCATCATAAACCCCTGCGTACCTTGAAAATTTCATATTTACACAAGGCACTTAGCAACTTAAATAAAACAAACAAATAATTAAATTGAAAGAAAAATAAAACAAACAAACAATTCACATAAAATAAACAAACAATGAAAAGAAAATCAAACTATTACTACTGCGACAGCCTTCCCCGGTAAGGGCACCAAAAACTTGTTGCGCTCGAATTAAGTACTACTACAAAGAGTCACTTGCAAGTATACGAGGTAGCTGTAGCAAAGGTGATCGCCCCAAGGTCGTTTCCCTAAGAAGGTGTGGTTCGTAATAGCTTGATTAAAGCAATTAAATTAAAAGCAAGAGTTTGTTGTTTGGAATTGTAAAAGAACAATTTAAACCTAAGATTAACGTGCGTAGGGTTGATGTGTGTGAAGGTTGTTCAAGATCAAATCGATTCTTGGGAATATGCCTAGGGTTATAGGTCCATTCAATCAAAGCTCAATTCTCAATTATCCATTAAAATAACCTTGTAAATTAATTTGTTTCTTAAGTTTAATTAGTCAATTACCAATCCATTAGTTCTCACATTCATGAATTAGCAATAGCCAATTATATTACATCACCAAATTAACAAAACCCTAGAACTTATATTTCTAATTCATTCATAGGGTAGTCGATTGCATAATTCCGATATCAAATTTCACCTCTCGGTCCTTCATTTAATATATACTTACCGTATGAGCTTGGACCAGAAGAATTGCTGTGGTACATCTCTTGGTATGGAATTTCTCGCTTCATGGAGGCAAATGCAATGCATAACCATGTCTACCTTCTTGGTTTCACTCATAGTACATGGTATAGTGCTTCTCGCGTCCTTAGGCAGATGGGGATTGATCAGAGGGTTCCTCTTCCTGTTGGGTTTACTATTGCTGCCCCTATTACTCTTGGAGTTACTCGAGCTGTTCTTCAAACTTGGGTTAGGAACCATCAGATGATAAGGCTTTTGCAGAGCCTTCCCTTGTCCAGCCTACTCCAGAGTATAGGACTTGGTTTATAGCCGAAGTTTGGCCAATTGAAAAGCCAAGGAGGCATGCATTGCTGCAGGAGTTGGAGGGAGAGGAGGTGGTTCCTCTTAATGAGGAGAAGATAGATGCTGCAGAGAGTTCTAGAGCTAAGGAAGATACCGAAGACTCTGCCCCACGTAGGAGGCGTAGGATTTAGACCCTAGGGTTGACTCTATTGTCTGCTTTTTTGGATTTCTTTTACCTTTTTGGTTCATTTGACTTTTTGGACTTATGGTTTGACTCTTTTGATTGGTTTGATATTTCATGGAATGAATGACTCTTTTTTGAATGAATGACTCTTTTCGGAATGAATTACTCTTTTTGGAATGACTCTTTTATTTGCTTTCCAATCATTATCTACTTTATTTTCTTGCTCTGATTTTTGCTTAAGCCGTCCTTTCAGATTTTTAACTTAGCGAGCTCTTACCCATTCTTTCCTAAGCCTCCCTTTGCGGGTTTTCGACTTAGCGGGCCCCACTATTGCCTAAGCCGCCCTTCGTGGGTTTTTGACTTAGCGGGATTTTTCTTTCTTTTCTTTTCTCTCTCTTTTTTTTATGTTGGCAAAAGAAAAATGAATCAATGATTTGTATTGAAATTTAAACCGTGCTCAAGGAGAGCTGCCTATATATCTCGAATTAGTTTGCGAGAATAAGGTTTAATGTAGTTCCTTTTTGAGTTCTTCTTTATACATAATATCTCTTTAACTGATCCATGTTACATGGATTTGTGAATTCTAACATATCCAAATCAGTTAAGATGACAGCTCCGCCGGAAAGTATTTTCTTCAAAATGTAGGGTCCCGCCAATGAGGACGAAACTTCCCACAAGGATCTGAAACAGGTGCTCTGATTTCTTTTAGGACCAAACAACCTTCTTCCAACTTCCGATTTTTGACCTTTTTGTTGAAATGCCTAGCCATTCACCTTTGGTACCCTTGAATTTGATGTAGAGATTGAAGTCTTCTTTCATCCAAACCCAACAACTGATGATGATAATTGCTGATCCATTCAGCTTCATTTATCTGATTTTCTTGAATTATTCTTGCCGATTGAACTTCCAGTTCAATGGGGAGTACTGCTTCCATTCCGTACACCAGTGAATACGGGGTTGCCCCAGTAGGAGTTCTAATTGATGTCCTATATCTCTACAAGGCTAGTGGTAACTTCTCATGCCAACCCCTATGTTCCTTGATCATTTTTTGTATGATCACCTTTATAACTTATTTGCTGCTTCTACAGCTCCATTTGTTTGAGGTCTATAAGGAGAGGACTTATGATGCTGGACCTTCTTATCCTTCGAGAGTTTAGCAAATTTTGCTTGGAAATGAGTTCCATTATCAATGATAATCTTAAATGGCATTCCATACCAACAAAAGATGTTGGTTCGGACAAACTGTGCTGCCTTTTTGGCGTCTAATTTTGCATAGGAAGCTGCTTCAACCCACTTTGTGAAGTAATCCACTGCTACCAAGATAAACTGATGTCCATTCGAGGCTTTTGGATGTATTTTGCCAATTATATCTATTCCCCAAGTAGCAAAGGGCCATGGAGAAGTGATTGGATTCAGGGCAACGGGAGGTTACTTCTGCAGCTTAGCAAATATCTGACACTGATGGCATTCTTGCACAAATGCCACACAGTCTGTATTCATGGTGGACCAATAATATCCTAGATTGGCTATTTTTCGAGCCAAGGCGATCCCATATATATGCGGTCCTGATTCGCCACCATGTACCATTTCCATTATCCGCTTAGCCTCTGCTTCATTCACACACCTTAGGTGCATTCCATTCCAACTTCTTTTGTAGAGGATATCTCCATCAAGAATGTACCCCATGGCTAGCTGCCTTATTGCCCTCTGATTAACCTTTAATGATCCTTCCGGATAACTTCCATCCTTGAGATAACTCTTGATATCCCAAAACCATGGCTTACCATTGGCCAAGTACATTATATGGGCGGGTTGTTTCTGAAGCTGAACATTCAATGGACGATTGGCTTTCCCCCCCCCCCCCTTGTAACACCCCGATACCTTATATAAGTACTATACATATACCTGGTATACATACGGTAAGTATATAAAGTATAAGGATGTCACTTTTTGTTATTTTTTTTTAAACCTGTAAAAGAATTCCAAACCATAATACATTAATTTAAATAACATTTACCAAATCATTATCTTTATCAAAAACTTCATTTATACATATAATTACTTTCTTGTCATAAATACATCAATATAAAAGTTATACATGTATGCATTTCCCTCTAGTTGGTCTCGATAAACTTTTACTCTTCTCGTGGCATAACGAAAGACTTCATATCTTCCACCTATTTACCTGCGCGAATACACACCCGCACTAAGCCCGAGAGCTTAGTAGTCCAAATATAAAATATAAACATATAGTATAGAAGTATTAACATATAATGATATATCAATTCAAGGTATAATTAGTTCTTATCATATTTTCTTTTCTTTTTTAATTGCATCTTTCATATATCCTATCTAATTTCATATATGATGTACATATATACATAATAATATCACCAACTCCAATCCATCGCCAATACTCAAAATCAATATATTAATACACCCACATTATATATACCATACCAATCATGAATCACATTTCCAATGAAGACAATCCTTATCATCGACCACAATTCATTTACATATCACACTTCATAACATTATCTTATTCACAATTCACCAATCATGATTCATTAATACTCACAATCAATATTTCAATACACACATTACCTATCATACCAATCATGAATCACATTCCCAATGGAATCCACCATAGATCTCATTTATTTCAACACTTGTATTTCACATTGACAACAAAGACAGACTCGGGCCCAAAACACTAATATGTCATTCGACTTTCAGAGTTAATGCTTTGGTTTAATTATCACATTTTTCATTATCCCAACTAGGCTTCAAGGATTAGGTTCAACCAAGCTTCAAGGGGAACAAAACATGCTAAGTATCAACCCAACTTGGCTTCAAGAACCAATCCAACCTAGCTTCAAGGGTTGTAACATCTCAATTAGGCTTCAAGGGCTAGACCCAACCAAGCTTCAAGGGGAGTAAAACATGTTAAACTTCAACCCAACTTGGCTTCAAGGATCAAGTCCAACCTAACTTCAAGAGATTGTTACTATTAGGCATGCCACCAACAATAAAACTCTGAAAATGAATAACATATTAGACACATAATTCATTGATCATTTTATCATCAATATCATTCACAATTCTCATCATCATTTAGGCAAACATGCCTCACATGTTTCAATTGAATTGTCATAGCCAATCACAATGGCTTCACAACATATCATATCTCAATCCATATGATACATATAGCATCATTGATATAACATTTCAAAGTATATTATTCATATAATACATTGCCATACACAGGATTCACAATGCATATAACATAACATTTCCTCATTTCTCAAAACACATTAACATCATTCATTATTAGAGTATTTATCATAACAAATTGCACATACCTTAAGAATGATCCTCATTTCTTCCTACCTTTCCCATTTCATATTTCATCCTTTATATATATATATATAGCGCTTTACATTCTTCATTTACATTCACAATATAATAGCTTATTTAACACTTTCATCCAAATGTGTTAAGGTTCAAAGACATATAAGGATATACAATCAAATAGGGTTTATTCTTACCTTTTTAATGATCTTCACATCCTTCACATCATTCAATCATCACCTTAATCCAATTATATTAACAATATAGTAAACCACTTAACACATTTGCAAACAAATGTGTTAAGCCTCAAATCATATAAATAAATACACTCGTATGTATTGGTACTTACCTCAAGAACTATTCCCATCCATCTATACATTTCCTCTTCCAAGAATTCTCAACATTTAGGTTAATGCAACACAATCTCTTCAAAACCTAATTCAAAGATCATTATTCATAGGTTTAGAATCATCCACATACATTTGTTTAGGTTATTCTTTGATTACAAAGTATTTAGAGTGTATATAAAATGTTTAGGAACAAAAGACTTTTAAAGAATCAAACAATGCATGAAGAACCAAAAACCATCACAGTAGCAAACACACCCAAGGGACACGGCCAAGCTTGTGGTCGTGTCTCTCAAGACCAAAACTTCCCGAGGCAAACACGGGCAAGGACACGGCCGTGTCTCTCAACACAACTCAGGCAGTAGCAAACATATTCAAGGGACACGGCCAAGCCAGTGGCCGTGTCACCCCAAAACCTATCCAACACGGCCAAAATTCTCTAGACTTGGCCGTGTTTCTCAAAAATAATAAGTCTTGGCCGTGTCTCATCTTGCTTATGGCCGTGTCACTCAAGAACACAAACCCTAATTTGGCCAAAGCTCTTTCACTTGCATTTTCACACTTTTTGCACAATAATAAACTCATTCAATTGGTTCTAGTCAATGTTGTTAACACATATCATATATATTCATCACATTAATCACTTAAACAACACATTAACATTGCATTTTAAACACAAACCATTTCAAAACCCTAAAACCAAATTCCACTCTTGATCTTCCACTTAACTTACCATATTCAAAACCAAACCAACACCAATTCAATCTTATCACTTACAATCCATTTTAAAACTTATAAACACATCACAAACACATTTAATCATCAAATCAACAAACCTTAATTCACTTAAAACACCACTTCACAAGAATAGAAGAAATCAAGGAAAAGAACTTACCAAAGTTGTTGAATTCCACAAATCTTCAACTTAATTCCTTGATTCTCCCTTCAATCTTGATGTTAGAAACCAAAACACTTCAATTGCTCTCTCTTCTCTTTGGATAGCCGGCCACCACTTCAAGCAAAGAAAAGAAAATAACAAGTCAACCTTTCTTTCCTTCTTTTAATCTCCACCAAGAGATTTCCAAAAGAGAATTACCTCAATGCCCTTAATCATTTACTTTAGCTCTCTTTTAACTCACATGTCCTTTATAGTAATTTCACATATCATAAATGAAAATATCTTCTTGCATTGACTCTCCCTTTTGACCAACTTATATGTTATATATATTACCATATAATCAACATATACACCTCTCTCTAAACCCTCTTTTCTTTCCCAAAACACATATACATAAACCTTCCCTTCTCATTTCTTTTCTCTTCACATAACATATACATTCAATCCAACTTACAACAACAACATAATCAAAACTTCTAAGGCATACATGAGGATATTACACCCCTGATATTGACCATGGAAGCTAAAGTAGTCAAGGCATCAGCAAACTGATTCTTTGCTCTTGGGAGATATTTGAAGGACAGATCATCGAATTGTTGTGCCAAATGATCAAGGCGTTGTAGGTAAGGAACCAAACGCTCTTCTCTTATCTTCCATTTCCTTAAAGCTTGTGATACTATTAAAATAGAATCACCATAGACCTTTAGGTTCTTAATCCCCAATTCCAGGGCGGCTTCAAGCCCATTGATGCAAGCTTCATATTTTGCTTCATTGTTTGTGCAGCTAAAGTCAAGTTTAACTGCAAATGGAATGTATTCTCCACAAGGAGTTTTGAACACAACCCCAATTCCATTTCCATGATAATTGGATGCCCCATCAAAGTACATCTCCCAAACACTCCTTTCCATATTCAAGAGGTCTTTGTTAGGGAAATTCATTTCTCGCATCTCGTCTTTTACGGGTAATTCTGCTAGCTGGTCAGCTATTGCCCCACCTTTCACATCTTTCCTTTGAATGAATTTTAGGTCAAAGGCTGCCAATGTTGACACCCACTTTGCCATTTTACTGTCCAAAACAGGCCTCTCCATAAGGAATTTCAAGGGACTCTGTTCTGTGATGACATAAGTAGTGTAAGAAGACAAGTAGTGCTGTAACTTCGTGAAAGCCCAATACAACGCTAAACACAACTTCTCAATCTTGTTATACTTTAACTCATAGTCCAGCATCCTTTTGCTGAGGTAGTAAATTGCATGTTCCACCTTTGTACCTTCGGCCTCTTTAGGTAGCATTGCACCCATGGCTTCATCTGTTACAGACAAATACAAGAGCAGAGGTTTTCCCATTCTGGGAGGTTGCAGAATTGGCGGACTTAACAAGTATTCTTTGATCTTGTCAAAGGCCTTCTGGCAGTCTTCATTCCATTCTTGTGAAGCACCTTTCCTTAGTAGCTTAAAGATGGGACCGTAAGTCTCTGCCAACTGCGATATGAATCAACTAATATACTGTAATCTACCTAGCAAACCTCGAATCTCCTTTTCTGTTCTTGGTGGAGGCATTCCCAGAATAGCCTTTGACTTTGCTGGATCAATTTCTATTCCTTTCTTGCTGACCAAATATCCCAAAAATAAGCCTGATGTTGCACCAAAGAGGCACTTTGCAGGATTAAGCTTCAAATTGTACTTGCAAAGTCTAAGGAAAAACTTCTCAAGTGCTTCAACGTGCTCTTCCGGAGATTTTGATTTGACAATCATATCGTCAACGTACACTTCTACTTCTTTGTGAATCATGTCATGAAAGATTGTTGTCGCCATCCTTTGGTAGGTAGCCCCTGCATTTATCAATCCAAAAGGCATAACCCTGTAGCAGAAAGTGCCCCATTCTGTAATGAAAGCTGTCTTCTCTTTGTCTGGTGGGTGCACCATGATCTGATTGTACCCAACCGCAAGGTCAGTCATGGAAACCATCATATGCCCAGCCATCCTGTCTATTAGCAAATCGATGTGTGGTAGCGGGAAATCATCCTTGGGACAAGCCTTATTCAAATCTCTATAATCAACACACATCCTGACCTTTCCGTCTTTCTTTGGGACCAGCACAATGCTTGCTAACCAAGAAGGGTAGACAATTGGTTCTATGAACTTATTATCCAGTTGCTTGGCAACCTCTTCTTTAATTTTCAAAGACCATTCTGGCTTCATTCTTCTCAACTTCTGCTTAACCGGCTTTGCATCTGGGTATAGCGAAATCTTATGAACTGCTATGGCTGGGTCTATTCCCGTGACATCACTTGTCTTCCACATGAAGCAGTCGGCATACTTTCTGATGCACTTAACAACCTGTTCTTTATTCACACAATCATATGCAATGTATGTATATTCATTTTCTTTGCCAATTATTATCTTTTCATTTATTTCTTTTATTTCTTTTATTTCATTTTTGCTAGATAATACTTGGAAAGCAAAAGACACAGGGTAACCAAGAATTTGAACAATTTTATTGATAATGGCGGAGTCATTCTCCAAGGTTACATTAAATTTGACATTAGGGTTCTCTAAATCTGAAGCTATATAAGACTCAGAACTAGACTCTGACTCGGTGTTTGACTCAAAATTTGACTCGGTACAAGACTCAGGTTTAGGGTGTGACACAGGACTAGGTTTGACTATAACAGCTTGTCCCTCCTCGGCGTACCAGTTCATCAGCGGTCCATCTGTTGTCTTGATCAGCTTCGTGAAGTCCCTTTTGTCATCGAAATTGATTATCATAGCAACCTCATCAAAGAGACTAGGCCGCATGAAATCTTCCACTTGTGGGTCAGTTATATGTTCTGGCTCTTCTTCCTTTATGGCCAAAACATCAGCGAACATCTCAAAACCCGGTAGCTTCTTTCCAATCTTGGGAGAATAGAATGGCTCCTGGAAACCACAGTAAGGAACTACTTTTCCAGGCTTGCAGAAGTGACCGTTCAGAGTTCTAAAGTAAGGGCGCATTTTGAGGCTTTTTGCCCACCAAGTCTTCTTTTTCTTCTTCCCATGCTCAAACTCTTCTATCTCCTCGTCTGTGGGTTTGTACCTCAAGCCAAAAGTTCCCTTATTCTAAAGTTCTTCCCATGGCCGCACCATGGATGATTTCCTCCAGACCTTATCATTTCCATTTCGGGTAGCAAACCTACCCTTAGCATCATTCCTACCAGGCAATTGACTTGGACCTCCCCAAAGTCATATAGAATGAATGGCCCTTTAGGCCTTTCTCCTTCAATGCATTGAACAGTGTCATAATGGAACCCAGTCAATGCCATAGCAGTTTCACCAGGAACAACCTCAAAGAGGGACTGATTCATGGTTTTCTTGTTGATTTCACATGTGTCTCCTTTGATAGTGATGATTTTTCCTTCAAAAGGGAACTTAAGTTTTTGATGTAATGTAGAAGGGACAGCATTATTCTGATGAATCCACGGCCTTCCAAGGAGGAGATTAAAGCTCATGGGTACATCAATGACTTGGAATGACACTCCTATTTTTGCCGGTCCAATAGCAACTTCCAGAGTAGCAACACCCAAAATTTCTCGTCAAGTGTTATCATATGCTTTAACAATTTGATCAGAAGGTGTAAGATCTATATCCTCCAATCCCAGACAGCTTGCTACTTTTAAAGGACATACATTTAAGGCTGACCCATTATCAACGAGAACCATGGGCACAGTCTTTCCCCTAGTTTGTAAGGTGATGTATAGAGCATCATTATGTTTCCTGCCATCTTCTGGTAGGTCTACATCGGAAAACTGAATACTCAATGCCTTGGTTGATTGGGTCAAAGTGGCCACCAAAGCTTCTGGGCTTGTGTCTACTGATGTATCGAGTTGACTCAAAGCTTTGCTGAGAGCCTGACGGTGTGGGAATGAGGAAGCAAGGAGCTCCCAAATTGACACCTTAGCTTGAGTTTGTTTAAGCTGAGTGAGGACAGGGTCTTCTTTGGTTCTAGCGTCTTCTTATAGGGGTGACTTGGAGTTTTAGGGGCTTCCCCCAAGTCGAGTGGCTGATATTGCCTTCCGCTTCTTGTCAAAGCATCGACCTCTTCAGCGAGGTCATTCAGATCCAGCACACATACTTCATTCATTTCCAAGAGAAGTTTGAAAGGATCAAACAGCTCTTCTTCCATAGTGATGGCGTGGATGGAATGATTGGGCAAAGCGTTAGTATTAATGTTTGGTTGACTTTTGAGATGAATGATGTCACCACTATCCACCAGATCCTGGACACGATTTTTTAGAGTCCAGCAAGCATCTGTTCTATGCCCATTTCGTTGGTGGTATTCACAGTACTCATTGACCCTATAATTGGAGGGTAATGGGTTTGGAGGAGGCCTTGGGTCCAAAGGCTTCAAGTACTTTCCTTCCACGGCCTTTTTAAACACTAGATGAAGGGGCATCCCAAGGTCGGTATATTGCCTTCTTGGCTGATTTCTCTGCCCGAGATTGCCCACATGTAAAGGATTCGCAGGGGCAATATTGGCCACTTCATTGACCTTGCTTGAGGAAGTAGCTTGGCCTTGTTTCTTGTACTTCGAAGTAGCCCCCTCATCTACTATCTTACCCAATTGTATCAAATCTTCTACCTTGGTTGCAGTTGCAATGAACGATTTGAAAGTAGGCAGGTATTGGGTTTGTAGTTGAGCTTGATATGTAGGCCTTAAATTCTTGATTATGATATCAATTTGTTCCTATTCTGAAGGGCGATTGATCATTTGGGCGGCCTTTGCCCTCCACCTCATAAGTAATGAGGAGAAGGGTTCATTGTTGTTCTGCTTGGTAGTCTCAAGCTCCCTTCTAGTGACATCCACCTCAATATTGTAGTGGTATTGAGTGTTAAATGCATTGCAGATGTCTTCCCAGGTCTTGATCTTGGCACGATCCAGGCTTACAAACCATTTAAGGGCAGCACCAGTCAAGGATTGTTGGAATAGTTGAGCAAAGAGCTCATCATTTAAACCACAAGGGCTTAAGGCCCCCACATACATCTTCAGGTGGGTTTTAGGGCAAGTAGTCCCATCAAATCTATCCATCCCCAGCATCTTGAATTTTGGAGGCAATCTAGCTTGGGGAAACAAGGATAAGGAATCCATGTCTACCACCTCTTTATGAGTTTTCATGGCAGTGATTGACCTTTCAAGCAATTCAAGTTTCTTTTTCAGTTCATCAGTTTCAGTAGCATTCTTAGAGGGTGGATCCTCCAAATTGATGACAGGGGTATTACCCTGAGCAGTCGTGGGGGTACTAGTTTGCCCCACAGTAGGTTCTTTCCCTAGATTTCCAGGAATAGGGGCTGTCTTTGGTGCCCCTCCCAATTCGGCCAAGATGGCTACCCTTTGGGCAGTCAAAGCTTCATCAATTCTTTCTTGCATCCTAGCTTCAATCTCCTTAACCTGTCCATCTAGCAAGGCCTTAATCTGTTCAATAGTAGCCATTTCAGTAATTGGGGTAGTTGGTGAAGTTGGGGTAGTAGAACTTGTGGGTGATTGCAAAGTTGGAGTTGGTGTAGCTTGTGTAGGTGAAGGCACACGGATGGTGGATACCTGCAAGGGTTAAGGGTAAAGGATTAGGGTAGCGTGTAGGGTAGGAAGACTCTTGGTCCACTTGTATATATCAAAAGGTTTTCCCCAAAACAATGTTGTTATGTTGCATGAATGCACCTCATCACATCATAATTCATTTTAATGGAATGTGGCACTATCATTGGGTACATACAACCTAAGAGAGGGTTCTATTGTTGAATGAAAATAGAGAATGGGCTTATAATAGGGATTGAACCTCGAGTAAGATATACTGTAACACCCCTATATCCCGTATACATAGAAAGCATGCTTATACGATCGTATTATACGTATACTGAATATAGAAATGACACACTTTACAAATACACAAATCATATTTAAAGTAAAACTAAAAATTTAAGAAATACCAAATAAAGAGAATTGAAAATCATGAGACACAATAGATAAAAACGTTTGTTTATTACGCAACGGAAGTTACATCCAAAACTTACAAATATGAATACATTAAACCTCCATAATTACAAAATATGAAATATATACATGATTGGCAGCTTGACTCTCTGATCTTTAAGCTTTAATCCAACTCTTCACAATCAAAACAACCTCAACTAGGTCTAGAGGAATTCTCCGTCTCAACTCTATCACCTCTGTCACCTGCGCGATGAATCATAATCGCGCTGAGCCAACAACTCAGTAATACAAACCATAATGCTATTATGCTTCATCAATAACAATGATATACAATAAAACAATAAAGATCATACTCAATACACAATATTTCATGAGTATTACATTATTTCATCATTCATAACATCAACATAACATAGACACCTATGGGCCCAACAAGTGTTTAATATGATATTCAGAATTCAGAGTTATTGCTTTGGTTCATAATCACAATAATCAAGCCCGTAGGCAACATATATATATGTCTCTATCCATGGATAGTGTAACAGACCCAGTCTCTTGGACCATCAACTCAACAAATCGAGGAGATCCTCAACCCGGCAAGACTGTTACCAATCATATATCTCATAATCACAATTCTCATAATGTAACAGACCCAGTCTCTTGGACCTCAATTCAACTCAAATTGAAGAGATCCTCAACCCGGCAAGACTGTTGCTATTCATAATTTCATAGGCATGCCACCCAAATCCAGAACTCTGAAACTGAATAACATATTAAACATACAATTATTCTCTTCCTCAATTTGTATTTCAATATCAAATAGGCAATCATTCCTCAACACTTTCATTTGTATAACCATAGCCACTCACAATGGCTTCTCATCATATTTGAATCAATCATGTCTCAATTATCTCATTTCACATTATATATATATATAGTACGTTTCACAAGATTCACAATGTGCAAAACATAACATTATTCATATATAACAATGATGTCATATCAAGTGAATGTATGCAACAATGCAAGGTTTGTACTTACCTAAATAACAATTCACACAACTCTAAACACTTCCTTTCCAAGATTCTTTTACTTCTTAGATCAATGATAAATCACTTTCTTCAAGACCTAATCCAAAAATAATAACATACACTTGCTTAGGGATACACATGAGATAATCAAATTAAGAGTTAACTAGGGCAAACCCTAAACATGACACGTTCAACCACACGGGCGTGTTCCTGACCATGCCCTAACTCCACAACACAGAAGCTTTTACACGCTCAGAACCACGGGCGTGTCACTGGGCGTGTAATACATTCTGCCTCTCTGAAAAATATCAACACGTCCAACAATGTGAGCGTGCTCATGGCCGTGTAAACTCTCCAATCTCACAGTAGCTATGACACGCTCAATAACACGAGCGTGTTACTGGTCGTGTCAAACCTACTGCCTCCAACACAATTGACACGCCTAAAACTCTGGACGTGCTCCCGGGCGTGTCAGGCCAAAAACTAAGATTCCGGCCAAAACCACACAACACCCATCAAAACACTTCTTTTCACCAACATCCTCTTCAAACAAACTTAACAAAACATACCCAAAAACTATCTTAAACTTACAAAAACACCTAAACAACTCCACATCTATAACAATTACAAATCACAACATCATCTCAAACCCTAAACACAAATACAACACCATCACTTCCAACCAACTCACTCTTTTCTTCAATCCATCTTAAAAATCCACAATCAATTTAATCAAACACTCTTAAACATATCACAATCAAACAACACACTCTTACATACTCTATCAACTCACAACACAACCTCAAATAAGCAAATAAATCAAAAGAGGACTTACCAAAGTAATGAAACTTCTTGAATCACCAACTTGACCACTTGATTCTCCTTTGAATTTGATCTAAGAACTCAAAACTCTCGTTTTTCTCTCTTGTCTTTGGGATGTTCGGCCACCAAGGAAGAAGAAAAGAAAATGAAGAAGCAAAGTCAAATTTAACATCTCTTTAAACCTCCACCAAGCATTTCTAAAAGGTCAATTACCCAAATACCCTCTTCTCACTTTTTGATTTCCTTTAAAGCGCTTACCCCCTTTTTAGTAATTTCACAAATCACAAATAAATATCTTCATCCCTTGACTCTCCATTTGACTTATGTATATGTTATTTATACTTCCATATATACAACATATACACTTTCTTTTAATTTCTTTTCTCATGCAAATTAACATCTACATTCAATCCAATTTAAAACAACAATATTCAAAACTTCTAAGGCATACATTGGGATATTACAATTCTCCCCCTCTAAAAAGAAATTTCGTCCTCGAAATTACCTGTCATCAAGTCCGAAATAATTGAGGATATTGATCTCGCATTGCTTGCTCACTCTCCCAAGTTGCCTCTTCTCTTCCATGATTCTTCCATAAAACCTGCACCAAAGGCACTTTCTTATTCCTCAACTCTTTCACTTCACATGCCAAAATAGTAATTGGTTCTTCGTCAAATGTCAGATCTGAACTTACTTCGATAGATTCAATTGGCAAAACATGAGATGGATCTGACCTGTACCTTCTCAACATAGAAACATAAAATACATTATGGATCCTATCCAACTCAGGTGGCAAAGCAAGCTTATAAGCAACTGGCCCAACTCTTTCCAAAACTTCATACAGTCCAATGAAACGAGGACTCAATTTCCCTTTCCAACAAAACCTTAATATCTTCTTCCAAGGAGATACTTTCAAAAATACCTTATCTCCAACATCAAACTCTATGTCTCTCCTTTTCAAATCTGAATAAGATTTCTGTCGGTCTGAAGCTGCTTTCAACCTATCTCGAATCACTTTCACTTTCTCTTCAGTTTCTTTAATCAAATCAGGACCAATTAACTTACATTCTCCAAGCTCATTCCAACATAGAGGTGTCCTACACCGTCTTCCATACAATGCTTCGAATGGTGCCATACCAATGCTGGATTGATGACTATTATTGTAAGCAAATTCCACAAGTGGCAAAAATCTATCCCAACTTCCAGAGAAATCAATAACACAGCTTCTCTCAACAATCTGTATCACTCTCTCTGACTGCCCATCTGTCTGTTGATGAAAAGCAGTACTGAAGTGTAATCGAGAACCCAAGGCATCATGTAAACTCTTCCAAAATCTTGAAGTAAATCGGGGATCTCGATTAGACACTATAGAAGTTGGAACACCATGCAGCTTCACAATCTCATGGATATACAACTCAGCTAACCTCTCCAAAGAGTAATCCATCCGAACCGGAAGAAAATGAGCTGTCTTAGTCAACCTGTCAACAATCACCCAAATAGCATCATGCTTTCTTTGTGTCAATGGCAGACCAGATACGAAATCCATGGTTACTCTATCCCATTTCAATTCAGGCACTCCTAAAGGTTGAAGTAACCCTGTTGGAACTTGATGCTCAGCTTTTACTCTCTGACATGTGAGACATTTAGACACAAAATCTGCAATGTCTCTCTTCATACCGGACCACCAATAATGCTGTCTCAAATCATGATACATCTTTGTATTACCCGGATGCATAGCAAATACTGATTGATGTGCTTCCTTTAAAATAATCCTTCTCAATTTAGCATCATTAGGTACACACATTCTGTTCTTACCAAAGACTCCATCACCTCTCACAATAAAATCTCAACTCTTTCCATTCTGACAATCTGAAACAATCTTTTGAATCTTTGCATCAGCCAATTGAGCCTCTTTAATCTGATCCAACAATACTGGTTTCAATTGCAATTGTGCCAACAATGCACTATCATCACAAGATACAAAACTAGCATGTAACGCTCTCAACTCAACAAGCAACAAGAGCGAATAAACAGTCAAACCTGCTAAAGACTTCCGACTCAAGGCATCAGCAACAACATTTGCCTTACCAGGATGATAATCAATCAAACAGTCGTAGTCCTTAATCAACTCCAACCATCTCCTCTGTCGAAGATTAAGCTCTTTTTGGACACCCAAATATTTTAAACTTTTATGATCAGTATAGATAAAACACTTTTCTCCATACAGATAATGTCGCCAAATCTTCAATGCAAACACAATGGCTGCCAACTCTAAATCATGGGTCGGATAATTGAGTTCATGCGGTTTCAACTATCGAGAAGCATAAGCTATCACTTTACCTTCTTGCATCAGAACACAACCCAAACCACTATGTGAAGCATCACTGTAAATCACATATGGTTTATCTTCCATAGGTAAAGTAAGAACAGGCGCTTGAGTCAACATTTCTCTCAACTGTTCGAAACTAGCCTGACACTGATATGTCCACACAAATCTAACTCCCTTTCAAAGTAATATGGTAAGTGGAGTAGCTATCAAAGAAAATCCTTTCACAAACAGTCGGTAATAGCCTGCCAAACCCAGAAAACTTCTAACTTTAGTCACAGACTTTGGTGGACTCCAATTCACAATAGCTTCAACTTTACTCGGATCAACTATAATACCCTCTGCTGAAACTATATGACCGAGAAAAGTAACTTGGTCAAGCCAAAACTCACATTTCGACAGTTTAGCAAACAATTGCTTCTCTCTCAAAATTTGCAACACAATCCGCAGATGCTTGTCATGCTCTTCCTCATTACGTGAATACACCAAAATATCATCTATAAAGACCACTACAAACTGATCCAAATAGGGCCTAAACACCCTATTCATCAAATCCATAAAAACTGCAGGTGCATTCATCAAACCAAAAGGCATAACTAGAAACTCATAATGCCCATACCTGGTCCGAAAGGCGGTCTTAGGAACATCTTCAGCTCTGACTCTCAACTGATGGTACCCTAATCTCAAATCAATTTTGGAAAACACTGCTGCACCTTTCAATTGATCAAAGAGATCATCAATTCTAGGCCAAGGATATTTATTTTTAATAGTCACCTTGTTCAATTGCCTATAATCGATACACAATCTCATTGTACCATCCTTCTTATTCACAAACAAAACAGGAGCTCCCCACGGTGAAATACTAGGGCGAACAAACCCTTTATCTAACAACTCCTGCAATTGCATCTTTAACTCTCTCAGTTCAGCAGGTGCCATTCTATAAGGAGTAATAGAGATAGGAGTGGTACCAGGCAATAATTCAATACCAAACTCCACCTCTCTCTCAGGAGGTAACCCTGGTAACTCTTCTGGAAACACATCTGGAAACTCTGCAACTGTAGGTATACTATCAATTTGAGAACCCCTTACTCTAGTATCCACCACATGAGCAAGATAAGTATCACACCCTTTTCTAATCAATCTCCTAGCTGCAACAGCTGAAACAAACAAGGATGCTAACTGTCCCTGCTCACTAGATACTGTCACCTCTCTACCATCACCAGTTCTCAAAGTAACAAGTTTCTTTTGACAGTCTACCATAGCTCCATGTCTAGATAACCAGTCCATACCTAGGATCAAGTCATATTCCTTAAAAGGCATTTCAATTAAATCTCCAAAGAACTCCTCACCTTGCACCACTACTGCACTGTCTCGATGCACCTTACTAACAATCACACTATGCCCTAGAGGATTTGTCACCAATACATCAAATCCTAGGGATTCAGCATGCAATTCAGACACAGGCAAAACAGATGCACTAATATATGAATGTGTAGATCCTAGATCAATCAAAGCAAGTACTGAAATACCAAATAAAGAGAAAGTACCAGCTATGACTGCCGAAGCATTTGGTTTCCTCTGCATCACATAAACTCGTTGAGAAGGCCCAGCCTCATCTGGTCTAGTATCCCTGGATGAAGATCCTCTCTGACTATACCCAGGTCTACCCCCTCTGCTAAAACTTCTGCCCCCTCGACCACCTCTGACACTAGGTCGAGAAACTACAGAATCTGCTGACCTCTGTTCTCGCATCTCTGGACACTCTCTAATAAAATGATCCGGAGATCCACATCTAAAGCACACAGCTGGTCCACTATTCCTCCAACAAGCACCCCTATGTGTTCCACCACACCGAGCACACACAAGTGGAGTGGATCTCTGAACTACCGGAGTAGGAGCACTCGCTACTGAAGCTGTAGGTCTCGATCTCTGTCTCTGAAACTGAACCGACCTACCAGCTTGTCTCTGACATCGACTGATTCTGGGAACAAAACTTCCCCTACCTCTCTTCGCAGAAGAAGACCCTACCTCAAACTGGGGTCTACTAACCCTGATCTCTTCCTCAGAAGCAGCTGCTGCAATATTCTGAGCTCTTTCCACACTCCTAGCTGCTGCAACCAGTTGGGAAAAGTCTTGGTATCTAGAACCAGCCACAAGACACATAATTGAGGGTCTCAATCCCTCCTCAAACCTTCTACACCTGTCAATCTCGTCAGAAATAATTCCCCCGGCATAGTGGCTCAACCGGATAAATTCTAATTCATACTCCGTCACAGACCGGTGATCTTCCCTCAAGGTCAGAAACTCCATCTTCTTCACATCTTTATACTCCCTTGGAGTATATTTCCGCTCAAACTCTCGTAGGAAATCATCATAGGACAATGTTGGTGGATCATCCATAGCATGGGGCACTGTCTTCCACCAATCATATGCATCCTTTTGCAACAATGATCTTGCATAATCAAACTTTTCCTCTGGAGTGGCTTGCAACTGAACAAATATTCTCTGTACTTTATCTAGCCACTGCTCAGCTACAGTTGGATCAATAGTACCCAAGAAGTCTTCTGCTCCATATTTCCTTAATTTATCATACTGTCTCACTGATACCAAAGGCTGTGGGGGTGGCGGCGGTGGTGGTACTGGTGCTTGCCTCAACAAATCAATCACATGCCTAAACCAACCTGGCGGAACCTCCTCACCAGCTGGTCTCCCCGACACAGAAGCAGGTACCTCTCCAGCATTATCCACTCTAGCTCCCTCTCTAATCTCATCAGGAGCTATAGTCTCAGCACTACCCTCGACTGACTGACGTGAGTGAGAATCCATCACAACCTATATCTGCAAACACAGCAGAATACCTCTCATTAAAGATCAGAGACTGCCACTGCCAAACATGTATGTTATTCAAAAATCCACGTTTTAAAATCAAAACACTCTTTTTCTTACACTTGACCTAGGTTGAGAATCTCAAACCTAGGCTCTGATACCAAAACAATTGTAACACCCCTATATCCCATATACGTACAAAGCATGCTTATACGATCTATTATACATATACTGAATATAGAAATGACACACTTTACAAATACACAAATCATATTTAAAGTAAAACTAAAAATTTAAGAAATACCAAATAAAGAGAATTGAAAATCATGAGACACAATAGATAAAAACATTTGTTTATTACGCAACGGAAGTTACATCCAAAACTTACAAATATGAATACATTAAACCTCCATAATTACAAAATATGAAATATGTACATGATTGGCAGCTTGACTCTCTGATCTTTAAGCTTTAATCCAACTCTTCACAATCAAAACAACCTCAACTAGGTCTAGAGGAATTCTCCGTCTCAACTCTATCACCTCTGTCACCTGCGCGATGAATCATAATCGCACTGAGCCAACAACTCAGTAATACAAACCATAATGCTATTATGCTTCATCAATAACAATGATATACAATAAAACAATAAAGATCATACTCAATACACAATATTTCATGAGTATTACATTATTTCATCATTCATAACATCAACATAACATAGACACCTATGGGCCCAACAAGTGTTTAATATGATATTCAGAATTCAGAGTTATTGCTTTGGTTCATAATCACAATAATCAAGCCCGTAGGCAACATATATATATGTCTCTATCCATGGATAGTGTAACAGACCCAGTCTCTTGGACCATCAACTCAACAAATCGAGGAGATCCTCAACCCGGCAAGACTGTTACCAATCATATATCTCATAATCACAATTCTCATAATGTAACAGACCCAGTCTCTTGGACCTCAATTCAACTCAAATTGAAGAGATCCTCAACCCGGCAAGACTGTTGTTATTCATAATTTCATAGGCATGCCACCCAAATCCAGAACTCTGAAACTGAATAACATATTAAACATACAATTATTCTCTTCCTCAATTTGTATTTCAATATCAAATATGCAATCATTCCTCAACACTTTCATTTGTATAACCATAGCCACTCACAATGGCTTCTCATCATATTTGAATCAATCATGTCTCAATTATCTCATTTCACATTATATATATAGTACGTTTCACAAGATTCACAATGTGCAAAACATAACATTATTCATATATAACAATGATGTCATATCAAGTGAATGTATGCAACAATGCAAGGTTTGTACTTACCTCAATAACAATTCACACAACTCTAAACACTTCCTTTCCAAGATTCTTTTACTTCTTAGATCAATGATAAATCACTTTCTTCAAGACCTAATCCAAAAATAATAACATACACTTGCTTAGGGATACACATGAGATAATCAAATTAAGAGTTAACTAGGGCAAACCCTAAACATGACACGCTCAACCACACGGGCGTGTCCCTGACCGTGCCCTAACTCCACAACACAGAAGCTTTTACACGCTCAGAACCACGGGCGTGTCACTGGGCGTGTAATACATTCTGCCTCTCTGAAAAATATCAACACGTCCAACAACGTGAGCGTGCTCATGGCCGTGTAAACTCTCCAATCTCACAGTAGCTATGACACGCTCAATAACACGAGCGTGTTACTGGTCGTGTCAAACCTACTGCCTCCAACACAATTGACACGCCTAAAACTCTGGATGTGCTCCCGGGCGTGTCAGTCCAAAAACTAAGATTCCGGCCAAAACCACACAACACCCATCAAAACACTTCTTTTCACCAACATCCTCTTCAAACAAACTTAACAAAACATACCCAAAAACTATCTTAAACTTACAAAAACACCTAAACAACTCCACATCTATAACAATTACAAATCACAACATCATCTCAAACCCTAAACACAAATACAACACCATCACTTCCAACCAACTCACTCTTTTCTTCAATCCATCTTAAAAATCCACAATCAATTTAATCAAACACTCTTAAACATATCACAATCAAACAACACACTCTTACATACTCTATCAACTCACAACACAACCTCAAATAAGCAAATAAATCAAAAGAGGACTTACCAAAGTAATGAAACTTCTTGAATCACCAACTTGACCACTTGATTCTCCTTTGAATTTGATCTAAGAACTCAAAACTCTCCTCTTTCTCTCTTGTCTTTGGGATGTCCGGCCACCAAGGAAGAAGAAAAGAAAATGAAGAAGCAAAGTCAAATTTAACATCTCTTTAAACCTCCACCAAGCATTTCTAAAAAGTCAATTACCTAAATACCCTCTTCTCACTTTTTGATTTCCTTTAAAGCACTTACCCCCTTTTTAGTAATTTCACAAATCACAAATAAATATCTTCATCCCTTGACTCTCCATTTGACTTATGTATATGTTATTTATACTTCCATATATACAACATATACACTTTCTTTTAATTTCTTTTCTCATGCAAATTAACATCTACATTCAATCCAATTTAAAACAACAATATTCAAAACTTCCAAGGCATACATTGGGATATTACATATACCTACCACATTTGAAACAAGGAGATTCGCGTGGGTCAAAGTGTACGATATACTCGTGGGCCATTCCAAAAGGATTGGAATGGTTTGCGGTAACAGGGAGGACGCTTTGGCTGTCCGCCGGCATAATCAAGGAGACCTGCCGGTCAGCGCTACTTGCTATCCAGACTCAGAACTTTGAACAGAAAGAGAAGAAATTCATTTGAAAACAATTTTTATGCAATGGGAGAAAAGGATTCCCCCATATAATGCAAGAGAAAAAGATTCTCTAAATGACAAAAAAAATGCACAATTAATCAAACAAGGGATCCATCAAAGGAAAAAGATTCCTTTTGTCAATCTTCAATTCCAATATCCTTAAAGAAAGGATAAACATTGCTAAGGTACCCTACAAAACAAATAAAAGTACCCTAAAGAAGGGCAAGTTAGTCAAATAAGCAATTGTAGCCTCAAAATTTGAGTATTCACAATATATGCATGTATATGGTATATATATGTGAATTCATATGATACATATGTGAATATATGTGGTATTTGTGTAAGTATATATTGTATATACATGGAGAATATGTGGTATATATACAAAGTGAATGGGTATATATGAAATGTTATATATGGCATGCCATCCTACCGGCAGTACTGTCTTAACGGCTTCGGTCTGGATATTACTTACGCGCGTGCGGTTATATCGTGTGAGGTCAAGATCATGGCAACTAGTCACGTAAGACCAAGACCACGCAGTTATGTTGTATATTCCATATCGTGTGAGACCAAGACCATGGCAATTAGTCATGTGAGGTCAAGACCACGCGTAACTCTATACGAGGCCTCATTTCGAGATCGGTGTATTCATAATTACCTAGTGGAGAAGATTAACTCGTAATTATAATGAAGTTATATTACATGTTGTTTACATACAGAATGTGAATCTTAACTTAATTAGAAAATATAAATATGAAGATTGTATGAAAATAGTTTAATTATGCAGTATTCTACTTTTTTATGTGTTTCAACAACCTTCCTTGCACCATTTATATTTGGCAATGGTTAAAGTACCCACTGGGCAATAAGTTGCTCAGCGAGTTATATGTCTAGCTCGCAGGTAGTGGATAGAAGATCAGCATTTCTGCATGGCCCGCACCAGCTCGACGACGAATAGGGTAGGATTTTTGACATAAAATAGTAGTATGACATGTACGTTATATCTATTTAAAAGGTTTGTTAAACATATTAAGTATTATGGTGTATGTAACAAGAGAATAAACAGTAGTATGGTAATGAAAATTAGCAAATGATATGCGATCTTGAGAAACGATATAGAAGTGTGAAATTTTCTTGCAGGGTGTAGTTGAGGATATAAGGGAGATTATTATTGGGAGTGTTCTTAAGTTGAATTGTGAACAAAAGTGTTTTTTAAAAAAAAAATCAGTTTTGGCGACACTTGGGAACCCCGCTTTTTAGGGGAAACTCCGCCCAATTTTTCAAAAATTTTTTCATAAGAATTCTTGATTAAGACATTGTAACTAGAGCTCGCATCCCGATGTGACATTCCTCCCCGGCTTATTCGTAGGTCGGGAAGGGGTGTTACAGTGCAGTTGCAGGATTTGCTGGATAAAGGGTTCATTCGCCCTAGTGTGTCCCCGTGGGGAGCGCCTATTTTGTTTGTGAAGAAGAATGATGACACCTTAAGATTGTGTATTGATTATCGACAGTTGAATAAAGTGACCATCAAGAATAAATATCCATTGCCTTAGATAGACGATCTATTTGATTAGTTGAAGGGAGCAACAATATTCTCTAAGATTGATCTGAGATCAGGGTACCATCAATTGAGAGTCAGAGATATAGATGTGCCTAAGACAACTTTCCGCATGAGGTATGAACATTATGAGTTTTTGGTAATGCCCTTTGGATTGACGAATGCACTAGCAGCATTTATGGATTTGATGAACAGGGTATTCAAACCCTATCTAGATCAGTTTGTGGTGGTTTTCATTGATGATATTCTGGGGTATTCATGTAATGAGGAGGATCATGACAAGCATTTGTGGTTTGTACTACAGATGCTGAGAGAGAAGCAGTTGTATGCTAAGTTGTCTAAATGTGACTTTTGGCTTGATCAAGTAACTTTTCTCGGTCATGTGGTTTTAGCAGAGGGTATTAGAGTTGATTCGAGTAAAGTTGAGGCTATTTTAAATTGGAGTCCACCTAAGACTGTGATAGAGTTTAGTTGTCTTCTAGGTTTAGCAAGCTATTATCATTGATTTGTGAAGGGTTTTTCTATGATAGCTACTCCACTCACCAGATTAATTCATAAGGGAGTTAGATTTGTATGGACAGATCAGTGTCAAGCAAGTTTTGAGCAGCCGAGGGAGATGTTGACTCGGGCTCTTGTTCTTACTCTGCCTGTGGAAGGTAAACCTTATGTGATTTACAGTGATGCTTCACATAGTGGTTTAGGTTGTGTTCTGATGCAGGAAGGTTGAGTCATTGCTTATGCCTATCGATAGTTGAAGTCGTATGAGCTAAATTACCTGACTTATGATTTGAAGTTAGCAAACATAGTTTTTGCATTGAAGATTTGGTGACATTACTTGTATGGGGAGAAGTGTTTCATTTATACTGACCATAAGAGTTTGAAGTATTTGGGTGTTCAGAAAGAGCTAAATATTCGGCGAAGATGGTGGTTAGAATTGATTAAACATTATGACTGTTTGATTGATTATCATCTTAGCAAGGCAAATGTTGTTACTGATGCCTTGAGTCAGAAGTCTTTAGTAGGTTTGACTGCTTATTCGCTATTGTTGCTTGTTGAGTTGAGAGCGTTGCATGCCAAATTTGCGTCTTGTGATGATGGTGCTTTGATGGCTTAGTTGCAGTTGAGGCCAATATTGTTGGATCAGGTTAGGGAAGCCCAGTTGGCAGATGAGAAGATCTAGAAGATTATATTGGATTGCCAAAAGGGGGAGAGTCGAGACTTTCATGTAAGAAATGATGACAGTCTGTTGTTTAGACTTTCATGTATTCCTAACGATGCTAGATTAAAGAGGGTGATTTGGAGGAATCACATCAGTTAGTTTATGTTATGCATCCTGGGAGTACCAAGATGTATTAGGATTTGAAACAGCATTATTGGTGGTTAGGTATGAAGAGGGACATAGCAAATTTTATATCCAGATGTCTCACTTGTTGAAGAGTGAAAGTTGAACACCAAGTTTCTTCAGGGTTGCTTCAGCCTTTGTACCAGAGTGGAAATGAGAGCGAGTAATGATGAATTTTGTGACTGGACTGCCTTTGACCCAAAAGAAGCATGATGCAATCTGGGTGATAGTTGATCGGATGATGATGACAGCTCATTTTCTTCCAGCGCATATGGATTACTCACTTGAGAGGTTAGCTGAGCTGTATATCAGTGAGATAGTGAGGTTTCATGAAATCCCAATTTCTTTGGTGTCAGACTGAGATCCCCGGTTTACATCAAGATTTTGGAGGAGTTTGCATAATGCATTGGGTTCTTGATTGCATTTTAGTACTGCTTTTCAACCTTAGATAGATGGGTAGTCAAAAAGAGTGATATATATTTTAAAGGATATGTTAAGGAGTTGTATCATTGATTTCAGTGGAAGTTAGGATATATTCTTGCCACTGATTCAGTTTGCATATAATAACAGTCATTATTCTAGTATTGGGATGGAATCTTATGAGGCATTGTATGGCAGAAGGTGCAGGACACCTCTGTGTTGGGATGAGGTTAGAAAAGGTAAATTGGTCGGTCCCAATTTGATTAAGAAAATAGAAGAGAAAGTAAAGGTAATTCGGGGTCATCTGAAAGTAACCTCAGACTGACAGAAATCCTATTCAGATTTAAAAAGAAGAGACATAGGGTTTAGTGTGGGAGATAAAGAGTTTCTGAAAGTGTCTCCATGGAAAACGATTTTCAGATTCGGTCGCAAAAGGAAGTTGAGTTCTTGTTTCATCGGACCATATGAGATTATAGAGAGAATTGGTCCAGTAGCTTACAGGCTAGCTTTACCGCCTGAGTTGGACTGGATACATAATGTTTTCCATGTCTCTATGTTTCAGAGGTACAAGTCAGACCCATCTCATATTTTGTTAGTGGAGTCCATTGAGGTGAGTTTAGATCTGACTTATGAAGAAGAACTAGTAGCCATTTTGGCACGAGAGGTAAAAGAGTTAAGAAATAAGAGAGTGAACAACTGATGCGAAGTCAATATCCTTAGTTGTTCCATAGTTGATAGCAGATAATTTTGCAGACGAAATACTCTTAAGGGGGAGAGAATTATAATACCCCTAAATTTTGAATATTAAATAAAATAAATTAAATTTGGATAAATTAAATAAATGATTTGAATGGAAAATAAAAAGATTTTAATTGAAAAGGTAAAATGTATATTTGAAATATATTTGATGTAAATATGACATATACATATACCTAAGATATACATTACATATATATAGTATAAAGAATTGAATAGTGGCTTATTATTATATATATATAGATAAGGATGGAAAGAGAAGATATTTTTCTTCTTCTTCTTTTGCTCCTTTTTGCTATGAGTTAGAGAGAGAGAGTAAGGGAGAGTTTGTTCTTCTTCCATACACCAATTTTACATGGGATTTCAAGGATTCAAGTGAAGATTTTCAGGATTCTTCATCAATTGGTAAGTTCCTTTATCATTTTGCGAGTTTCTTTGGAATTCTATGGAAGAATGACATATTGATTTTGGGGATTGTGTATTTGCAAGTTTTAATGGTTTATTTGGATATGTATGAAGATGTTGTGTAATATCCTCATTTATGCCCTAGAAGTTTTGAGTATGTTGTTGTTATTGTGGTTGTTGATATATATATTGGGAAGTGAATGTTTGTGCATATATGTGTTAAATTGTAAGAGAAAAGAAATGGGAAGAGAATGTATATGTATATGTGTTTTGGAGAAGAAATTTAGGGTTTAGAGACAAATGTATATGTTGTTTATATGATGATATAATTAACATATACATTGGTCAAATGAAGAGTCAAGGTGATGGTTAAGTGGAAGAAGATATTTTTGGTTGTTAATGAAATTACTATAAAGGGCTTATATGAGACAAAGAGTTAGTTATATGGTTAAGGGTGTTTTGGTAATTTTCCTTGTAAGATGCATGGTGGAGATTAAAAGAAGAAAAGGTGTTTGACTTGTGCATTTTCTTCTTTCTTTCTTGAAGTGGCCGGATTCTCCATAGACAAAGAGAGAAAGAGAGGTGATCTTGAGGTTTGAAGCATTTTGAAGAAAGAAACAAGGGTTTTGGTTAAAGATTTGTGGATTTCTTCATTTGAGGTAAGATCTTTTCTCTAGTTTCTTCAATTCTTTTGAAGTGGTATGATTAAGTTTCTTATGGTATGATTGTAAGTATTGATTTTGCTTGATAGATGAGAAGTTGGGTTGGTGTTGGTGATGGAAGAGTAAGATTGGTGTTTAGTGAAATTGTTTCTGTTTTAGGATTAGTAAAGGCTGTGACTTGTATGATTTTTAATTAATTTTAGAAAAATGTTCTTGAAGTGAATTTTTGATATGTTGTGCCTCTATGAGTCTAGAATGACTGAAAAATATGTTGATTCGATTTTGGAATGGCTATGAGTTTAGAAAAATTATTTTCATTAGACCTGTTCCAGCAGGTACCTTAACTGGGACAGCTATATTTCGGGATTTTTAATAAAATGTAGAAAAATCATATTCAATTGAATTTTGGATATGTTGTTTCTTAGTGAGTCTAGTATTTGAGAAAAATAATTTGGAACCACGTTGATTGAATTTGATTTATGGAATTCACAAAGTTCAGAACTGCTGCCAGGATGCAGGGCAATTGGGGCAGTCTGGTTAGGTGAACTATTTGACCAAGATTTTGTGTTCAGTTTGATCTGAAATTTTAAAGGGATGATTTTAAGATATAAAACTAAATTCTGTAAAAATTTTAGAATTTTTAGTCAAGTAGATTATTTTATACAATTTTTCAAAATAAGGATAAAATGGAGTTTAAAACCAGAATGTACTATTTATGGTTAGGGTTTTAATTCTTTGTTCTTCTTGCATTGCTTTGGTTCTCCAAAGGTAGGTTGGTCCTTAAACCTAACCCTAAACACTTTAAACACACTTGAATCAATGAATGTTATAATCAATTGTTCTTTGCCCTAATTGCATTGTTGAGATTGAACAATGTTATGTTGTGCATTGTGAATGGTAATGTGTTTCATGAGTAATGTGGAATGAAATGTTGATATTTATGAATGATGCTATGTGAGATATAATGTGATCATGGATGAGATATATATATATATATATACTTGAATAATGAGATGTTATATTATGAAATGAAATGTGAAGCCATTGTTATTGGTTAAGATGATGTAATTGAAAGAAAGAAGGCATGTTTGCCTAAATGTGATGAGAATTGAGAATGGAAATGAATTGTTTGTTTAATATGTTATTCAGTTTCAGAGTTCTGGATTTGGGTGGCATGCCTAAGAAATGATGAAAGGTAACAGTCTTGCCGGGTTGAGGACCTCCTCATAGGTGTTGAGTTGATGGTCCAAGAGACTGGGTCTGTTACACTATGAGATACATGATTTGTAACAGTCTTGCCGGGTTGAGGATCTCCTCATATGTATTGAGTTGATGATCCAAGAGACTGGGTCTGTTACACTATCCATGGATAGAGATACATGTATATACATTGCCTACGGGCGTGATTATTGTGACTATGAACCAAAGCAGTAACTCTGAACTCTGAATATCGTATTAAATACTTGTTGGGCCCATAGGTGTCAGGGTTATATGAATGTCCTAAATAATGTTATGAGTTAATGAAATGAGATGTTGGTTATTGAGTATGATTGATTAATGTTGAATGTGGTATGCTCATATGACTATGATTTGTGAAATGCATAATTATGTGGTTAACTTTATATTTATGATATTGATCTTATCAATAACATATGTGGCATTGCATTACATTAAAGCATACCATTAGCATGTTTTATCTTACTAAGCCGTTGGCTTAGCGCGAATGTGATTCTTCGCGCAGGTGACAAGGAAGAACCAGAGAGTTCCTCTAGGCCGAGTCGAGCCTAGATTTTGAAGATTGAATAGTGGGCTTTAAGATCGAAGACTGACTGCCAAACATGTATAAATTTTATGTGTTGTAAAACTTGAGTTTTGATGTATATGAATTTGTAAATATTGTTACTTTCCGTTGCATAGTGAACAAAGATTTTATCTGCTGTATTTCATAATAAACCTTTACTTTATTTTGTACTAGAAGTGTAAATCCTTTTTGCAGGTTGTAGTTGAGGTTATAAGGGGGATTTATTGGAAGTGTATTGAGAATGATTTTGTTTGCATTGGTTTGTGTAAAAATGTTTTAAAAAAATTAGAAAAAAACCAGTTTTGTCGACACTTGGGATTGAATTTTTAGGCAAAACTATGGCAAAATTTCTATAAAAATCGGAACAAAAATTTGACTAAGTAAAAGTGGTAGCAACATTAGGATAGGGTGGCGCCTCTACTCAGCTTACACACGTAGGTCGGGAAGGGGTGTTACAATTTTTGGTATCAGAGCCTAGGTTTGAGATTCTCAACCTAGATCAATTGTAAGAAAAAGAATATTTTGATTTTTAAAGTGGGTTTTTGAGTAAAATACATGTTTTGGTATGGCAGTCTTTGATCTTTAATGAGGAATATTCTGCTGTGTTTGCAGATATAGGTAGAGATGGCATCTCATTCGCGACAATCTGTTGAGGGTAGTGCCGAGAGTATTGCTCCTGCTGAGGGAGCTAGGGTTGATAGTGTTGAGGAGGCACCTGCTTCGGTGTCGGGTAGACCAGCTGGGGAGGAGGTTCCGCCAGCCTGGTTTAGGCCTATGTTGGAAGCTATGAGACAAGCACCTGTGCAACCACAGCCACCGCCACCACCCCCTCAGCCTTCAGTACCAGTAAGGCACTATGATAAGCTAAGGAAATATGGAGCAGAGGATTTCTTTGGTACAGTTGATCCGGCTGTAGCAGAACAGTGGCTTGATAGAGTTCAGAGGGTATTTGTGCAGTTGCAAGCCACTTCAGAGGAGAAGTTTGACTATGCAAGATCTTTGCTACAGAAGGATGCCTACGACTGGTGGAAGACAGTGCCCCATTCTATGGATGATCCACCAACCTTGTCTTATGCGGATTTTCTGAGAGAATTTGAGTTGAAGTATACTCCTAGGGAGTATAAAGATGGGAAGAAAAGAGAGTTTCTAGATTTGAAGCAAGATCATCGGACCGTAACTGAGTATGAAGTTGAGTTTATTCGACTGAGTCAGTATGCTGGGGGTATCATTACTGATGAGATTGATAGATGTCGGCGATTTGAGGAGGGATTGAGGCCCTCGATCATGTGCTTAGTGGCTGGATCCAGATATCAGGATTTCTCACAGCTTGTGGCAGCAGCTCGAAGTGTAGAGCGAGCTCAAGTTATTGCAGCTGCTTCAGAGGAAGAGGTTAGGGTTAGAAGGCCCCAGTTCGAGGCAGGGTCTTCTTCTGCGAAGAGGGGTAGAGGAAGTTTTGTTCCTCGGAGTAGTAGGAGCCAGAGACCAGTGGGTAGGTCAGTGCAGTTCCAGAGGCAGAGATTTAGACCTGCAGCTTCAGTAGCGAGTGCTCCTACTCCTGGAGTTCAGAGATCCACCTTACCTGTGTGTAACCAGTGTGGTGGAAGACATGGGGGCGTTTGTTGGAGGCATAGTAGATCAGGGGTATGCTTCAGGTGTGGATCACCTGACCACTTTGTGAGAGACTGTCCTGAGAGGCAGGATCAGATGCCAGTTGATTCTGCTGCTTCTCGAGCTAGTGTGAGGGGAGGCAGAGGAGGCAGAGGTGCCAGCCGGGGAGGTAGACCAGGATTCAGTTCTAGAAGAGGTGCTACATCCAGGGAGGGTAGACCAGAGGAGGTTGGATCTTCCCAGAGGATGTATGTTATGCAGAGACAGCCAGATACATCGGCAGTCATAGCTGGTACTGTAACACCCCTTCCCGACCTACGTGTGTAAGCTGAGTAGAGGCGCCACCCTATCCTAATGTTGCTACCACTTTTACTTAGTCAAATTTTTGTTCCGATTTTTATAGAAATTTTGCCATAGTTTTGCCTAAAAATTCAATCCCAAGTGTCGACAAAACTGGTTTTTTTTTTCTAATTTTTGAAAACATTTTTACACAAACCAATGCAAACAAAATCATTCTCAGTACACTTCCAATAAATCCCCCTTATAACCTCAACTACAACCTGCAAAAAGGATTTACACTTCTAGTACAAAATAAAGTAAAGGTTTATTATGAAATACAGCAGATAAAATCTTTGTTCACTATGCAACGGAAAGTAACAATATTTACAAATTCATATACATCAAAACTCAAGTTTTACAACACATAAAATTTATACATGTTTGGCAGTCAGTCTTCGATCTTAAAGCCCACTATTCAATCTTCAAAATCTAGGCTCGACTCGGCCTAGAGGAACTCTCTGGTTCTTCCTTGTCACCTGCGCGAAGAATCACATTCGCGCTAAGCCAACGGCTTAGTAAGATAAAACATGCTAATGGTATGCTTTAATGTAATGCAATGCCACATATGTTATTGATAAGATCAATATCATAAATATAAAGTTAACCACATAATTATGCATTTCACAAATCATAGTCATATGAGCATACCACATTTCAACATCTTTCCACATTCAACATTTCATACCACATTACTCATGAAACACATTACCATTCACAATGCACAACATAACATTGTTCAATCTCAACAATGCAATTAGGGCAAAGAACAATTGATTATAACATTCATTGATTCAAGTGTGTTTAAAGTGTTTAGGGTTAGGTTTAAGGACCAACCTACCTTTGGAAAACCAAAGCAATGCAAAAAGAACAAAGAATTAAAACCCTAACCATAAATAGTACATTCTGGTTTTAAACTCCATTTTATCCTTATTTTGAAAAATTGTATAAAATAATCTACTTGACTAAAAATTCTAAAATTTTTACAGAATTTAGTTTTGTATCTTAAAATCATCCCTTTAAAATTTCAGATCAAACTGAACACAAAATCTTGGTCAAATAGTTCACCTAACCAGACTGCCCCAATTGCCCTGCATCCTGGCAGCAGTTCTGAACTTTGTGAATTCCATAAATCAAATTCAATCAACGTGGTTCCAAATTATTTTTCTCAAATACTAGACTCACTAAGCAACAACATATCCAAAATTCGATTGGATATGATTTTTCTACATTTTATTAAAAATCACGAAATATAGCTGTCCCAGTTAAGGTACCTGCTGGAACAGGTCTAATGAAAATAATCTTTCTAAACTCATAACCATTCCAAAATCGAATCAACATATTTTTCAGTCATTCTACACTCATAGAGGCACAACATATCAAAAATTCACTTCAAGAACATTTTTCTATAATTAATTAAAAATCATACAAATCACAGCCTTTACTAATTGTAAAACAGAAACAATTTCACTAAACACAACTCTTACTCAACACAATCACTTCCAACACCTTCACCAACTCAACTTCTCATCATCAAACCAACAAACCCTAATTCCTTTCTCACACCACTTCAAAAGAATTGAAGAAATTAAAGAAAAGATCTTACCTCAAATGAAGAAATCTACAAATCTTTAACCAAAACCCTTGTTTCTTTCTTCAAAATGCTTCAAACCTCAAGATCACCTCTCTTTCTCTCTTTGTCTATGGAGAATCCGGCCACTTCAAGAAAGAAAGAAGAAAATGCACAAGTCAAATACCTTTTCTTCTTTTAATCTCCACCATGCATCTTACAAGGAAAATTACCAAAACACCCTTAACCATATAACTAACTCTTTGTCTCATATAAGCCCTTTATAGTAATTTCATTAACAACCAAAAATATCTTCTTCCACTTAACCATCACCTTGACTCTTCATTTGACCAATGTATATGTTAATTATATCATCATATAAACAACATATACATTTGTCTCTAAACCCTAAATTTCTTCTCCAAAACACATATACATATACATTCTCTTCCCATTTCTTTTCTCTTACAATTTAACACATATATGCACAAACATTCACTTCCCAATATATATATCAACAACCACAATAACAACAACATACTCAAAACTTCTAGGGCATAAATGAGGATATTACAATTCTCCCCCTCTAAAAAGAAAATTTCGTCCTCGAAATTACCTGATATCAAAGCTGAAACAATTGCGGATACTGCTCTCGCATGGTATGCTCACTTTCCCAAGTCGCTTCTTCTTTTGCATGATTCTTCCAAAGAATCTTCACCAATGGCACTCTCTTGTTCCTTAACTCTTTCACTTCTCGTGCCAAGATAGCAACTGGTTCCTCTTCAAATGTCAAATCTGGGCTCACTTCAATAGACTCAAATGGCAACACATGAGATGGATCCGACCTATATCTCCTCAACATAGAAACATGGAATACATTATGAATACGATCCAACTCAGGTGGCAAAGCAAGTCGATACGCCACTGGCCCAACTCTTTCTAACACTTCATACGGCCCAATGAAACGAGGACTCAATTTTCCTTTCCGACCGAACCTCAAAATTTTCTTCCAAGGAGACACTTTCAGAAATACCTTATCTCCAACATCAAACTCTATATCTCTCCTTTTTAGATCTGCATAAGACTTCTGTCGGTCTGAAGCTGCTTTTAACCTGCCTCGAATCAACTTTACTTTATCTTCAGTTTCTTGAATCAAATCAGGACCAACCAACTTATTATCTCCAAGCTCATTCCAACAAAGAGGTGTCCTACACCGTCTGCCATACAATGCTTCAAACGGTGCCATACCAATGCTGGATTGGTGACTGTTGTTGTAAGCAAACTCCACAAGAGGTAAAAACCTATCCCAACTTCCAGAGAAATCGATGACACAGCTTCTCAACATGTCCTCAATAATCTGTATCACCCTCTCTGACTGTCCATCCGTCTGTGGATGAAAAGCAGTGCTGAAGTGCAGTCGAGAACCTAAAGCACTATGCAAACTCTTCCAAAATCTGGAAGTAAACCTGGGATCTCGATCAGACACTAAAGAAGTTGGAACACCATGCAGTTTCACAATCTCATGGATATACAGCTCAGCCAATCTCTCCAAAGAGTAATCCATTCGAACCGGAAGGAAATGAGCTGTCTTAGTCAATCTATCCACAATCACCCATATAGCATCATGCTTCTTTTGTGTCAATGGCAAACCAGACACAAAATCCATTGTCACTCTTTCCCACTTCCATTCTGGCACTGACAATGGTTGAAGCAACCCGGTTGGAACTTGATGCTCTGCTTTAACCTTCTGACAAGTGAGACATTTCGATACAAACTCAGCAATGTCTCTCTTCAAACCAATCCACCAATAATGCTGTCTCAAATCATGATACATCTTCGTATTACCCGGATGCATAGCAAACATTGACTGATGAGCTTCTTCTAAAATGACTCTTTTCAAATCAGCATCATCGGGTACACACAATCGGTTCTTAAACCAGAGACTCCCATCATCTTTCACAACAAAATCTCTAGTCTTCCCATTCTTGCAATCTGAAAAAATCTTCTGAATCTTCTTATCGGCCAACTGAGCTTCTTTGATCTGATCTAACAAAATCGGCTTTAATTGCAACTGTGCCAATAATGCACCATCAACACAAGGTACAAAACTGGCATGCAATGCTCTCAACTCAACAAGCAACGAGAGCGAGTAAACAGTTAAACCAGCTAAAGACTTCCGACTCAAGGCATCAGCAACAACATTTGCTTTACCTGGATGATAGTCAATCAAGCAGTCGTAGTCTTTAATCAATTCTAACCATCTCCTCTGACGAAGATTGAGTTCTTTCTGGACACCCAAATACTTCAAACTCTTGTGATCAGTGTAGATGAAACATTTCTCCCCAAACAGATAGTGGCGCCAAATCTTTAATGCAAACACAATGGCAGCCAATTCTAAATCATGGGTCGGATAGTTAAGCTCATGCGGTTTCAACTGTCGAGATGCATAAGCTATAACTTTCCCTTCCTGCATCAATACACACCCCAAACCTCTATGTGAAGCATCACTGTAGATCACATATGGTTTGCCTTCAACAGGTAAAGTAAGAACAGGCGCTTGAGTCAACAACTCTCTCAACTGCTCAAAACTAGCCTGACACTGATCTGTCCACACAAATCTCACTCCCTTTCGAAGTAATCTGGTGAGTGGAGTAGCTATCAAAGAAAACCCTTTCACAAACCGTCGGTAATAGCCTGCCAAACCCAGAAAACTTCTAATCTCTGTCACAGACTTGGGTGGACTCCAATTTAAAATGGCTTCAACTTTGCTCGGATCAACTCTGATGCCTTCTGCAGAAACAATATGTCCGAGAAAAGCAACTTGATCCAACCAGAACTCACACTTCGACAATTTGGCAAATAACTGATTCTCTCTCAAAATCTGCAACACAATCCGCAGATGCATATCATGCTCCTCTTCATTCCGCGAATACACCAGTATATCATCAATGAAGACCACTACAAACTGATCCAAATAGGGCCTAAACACCCTATTCATCAAATCCATAAAAGCTGCAGGTGCATTCGTTAGACCAAAAGGCATAACTAAAAACTCATAATGCCCATACCTGGTCCGAAAAGCAGTCTTAGGAACATCTTCACTTCTTACCCTCAGCTGATGGTACCCAGATCTCAAATCAATTTTGGAGAACACTGACGCTCCCTTCAACTGATCAAAGAGATCATCGATTCTAGGCAAAGGATATTTATTTTTAATAGTCACCTTGTTCAATTGCCTATAATCGATACACAACCTCATAGTACCATCTTTCTTCTTCACAAATAGCACAGGAGCTCCCCAAGGAGAAACACTGGGGCGAATGAATCCTTTGTCCAACAACTCCTGTAATTGCACTTTCAACTCCCTCAATTCTGCTGGTGCCATTCTATAAGGAGTAATAGAGATAGGAGTGGTACCAGGCAATAATTCAATACCGAACTCCACCTCTCTCTCAGGAGGCAACCCTGGCAACTCCTCTGGAAACACATCCGGGAACTCAGCAACTGTGGCAATGCTATCAATAGGGGAACCCTTCACTCTAGTATCCACCACATGAGCAAGATAGGCTTCACACCCCTTTCTAATCAACCTCCTGGCTGCAACAGCTGAAACAAATAAGGAGGCTAGCTGTTCCTGCTCATTAGATACTATCACCTCTCTACCATCACCCGTTCTCAAAGAAACAATTTTCTTTTTACAATCCACCACAGCTTCATGTCGAGATAGCCAATCCATACCTAAGATCACGTCATATTCCTTAAATGGCATCTCAATCAAATCCCCAAGGAACTCCTCACCCTGCACCACTACTGCACTATCTCTATGCACCTTACTCACAACCACACTATGCCCTAACGGATTTGTTACCAACACATCAAATCCTAGGGACTCAGCATGCAAATCAGATACAGGCAAAACAGATGCACTAATATATGAATGTGTGGAACCCGGATCAATCAAAGCAAGTACTGGAGTATTAAATAAAGAAAAAGTACCAGCTATGACTGCCGATGTATCTGGCTGTCTCTGCATAACATACATCCTCTGGGAAGATCCAACCTCCTCTGGTCTACCCTCCCTGGATGTAGTACCTCTTCTAGAACTGAATCCTGGTCTACCTCCCCGGCTGGCACCTCTGCCTCCTCTGCCTCCCCTCACACTAGCTCGAGAAGCAGCAGAATCAACTGGCATCTGATCCTGCCTCTCAGGACAGTCTCTCACAAAGTGGTCAGGTGATCCACACCTGAAGCATACCCCTGATCTACTATGCCTCCAACAAACGCCCCCATGTCTTCCACCACACTGGTTACACACAGGTAAGGTGGATCTCTGAACTCCAGGAGTAGGAGCACTCGCTACTGAAGCTGCAGGTCTAAATCTCTGCCTCTGGAACTGCACTGACCTACCCACTGGTCTCTGGCTCCTACTACTCCGAGGAACAAAACTTCCTCTACCCCTCTTCGCAGAAGAAGACCCTGCCTCGAACTGGGGCCTTCTAACCCTAACCTCTTCCTCTGAAGCAGCTGCAATAACTTGAGCTCGCTCTACACTTCGAGCTGCTGCCACAAGCTGTGAGAAATCCTGATATCTGGATCCAGCCACTAAGCACATGATCGAGGGCCTCAATCCCTCCTCAAATCGCCGACATCTATCAATCTCATCAGTAATGATACCCCCAGCATACTGACTCAGTCGAATAAACTCAACTTCATACTCAGTTACGGTCCGATGATCTTGCTTCAAATCTAGAAACTCTCTTTTCTTCCCATCTTTATACTCCCTAGGAGTATACTTCAACTCAAATTCTCTCAGAAAATCCGCATAAGACAAGGTTGGTGGATCATCCATAGAATGGGGCACTGTCTTCCACCAGTCGTAGGCATCCTTCTGTAGCAAAGATCTTGCATAGTCAAACTTCTCCTCTGAAGTGGCTTGCAACTGCACAAATACCCTCTGAACTCTATCAAGCCACTGTTCTGCTACAGCCGGATCAACTGTACCAAAGAAATCCTCTGCTCCATATTTCCTTAGCTTATCATAGTGCCTTACTGGTACTGAAGGCTGAGGGGGTGGTGGCGGTGGCTGTGGTTGCACAGGTGCTTGTCTCATAGCTTCCAACATAGGCCTAAACCAGGCTGGCGGAACCTCCTCCCCAGCTGGTCTACCCGACACCGAAGCAGGTGCCTCCTCAACACTATCAACCCTAGCTCCCTCAGCAGGAGCAATACTCTCGGCACTACCCTCAACAGATTGTCGTGAATGAGATGCCATCTCTACCTATATCTGCAAACACAGCAGAATATTCCTCATTAAAGATCAAAGACTGCCATACCAAAACATGTATTTTACTCAAAAACCCACTTTAAAAATCAAAATATTCTTTTTCTTACAATTGATCTAGGTTGAGAATCTCAAACCTAGGCTCTGATACCAAAAATTGTAACACCCCTTCCCGACCTACGTGTGTAAGCTGAGTAGAGGCGCCACCCTATCCTAATGTTGCTACCACTTTTACTTAGTCAAATTTTTGTTCCGATTTTTATAGAAATTTTGCCATAGTTTTGCCTAAAAATTCAATCCCAAGTGTCGACAAAACTGGTTTTTTTTTTCTAATTTTTGAAAACATTTTTACACAAACCAATGCAAACAAAATCATTCTCAGTACACTTCCAATAAATCCCCCTTATAACCTCAACTACAACCTGCAAAAAGGATTTACACTTCTAGTACAAAATAAAGTAAAGGTTTATTATGAAATACAGCAGATAAAATCTTTGTTCACTATGCAACGGAAAGTAACAATATTTACAAATTCATATACATCAAAACTCAAGTTTTACAACACATAAAATTTATACATGTTTGGCAGTCAGTCTTCGATCTTAAAGCCCACTATTCAATCTTCAAAATCTAGGCTCGACTCGGCCTAGAGGAACTCTCTGGTTCTTCCTTGTCACCTGCGCGAAGAATCACATTCGCGCTAAGCCAACGGCTTAGTAAGATAAAACATGCTAATGGTATGCTTTAATGTAATGCAATGCCACATATGTTATTGATAAGATCAATATCATAAATATAAAGTTAACCACATAATTATGCATTTCACAAATCATAGTCATATGAGCATACCACATTTCAACATCTTTCCACATTCAACATTTCATACCACATTACTCATGAAACACATTACCATTCACAATGCACAACATAACATTGTTCAATCTCAACAATGCAATTAGGGCAAAGAACAATTGATTATAACATTCATTGATTCAAGTGTGTTTAAAGTGTTTAGGGTTAGGTTTAAGGACCAACCTACCTTTGGAAAACCAAAGCAATGCAAAAAGAACAAAGAATTAAAACCCTAACCATAAATAGTACATTCTGGTTTTAAACTCCATTTTATCCTTATTTTGAAAAATTGTATAAAATAATCTACTTGACTAAAAATTCTAAAATTTTTACAGAATTTAGTTTTGTATCTTAAAATCATCCCTTTAAAATTTCAGATCAAACTGAACACAAAATCTTGGTCAAATAGTTCACCTAACCAGACTGCCCCAATTGCCCTGCATCCTGGCAGCAGTTCTGAACTTTGTGAATTCCATAAATCAAATTCAATCAACGTGGTTCCAAATTATTTTTCTCAAATACTAGACTCACTAAGCAACAACATATCCAAAATTCGATTGGATATGATTTTTCTACATTTTATTAAAAATCACGAAATATAGCTGTCCCAGTTAAGGTACCTGCTGGAACAGGTCTAATGAAAATAATCTTTCTAAACTCATAACCATTCCAAAATCGAATCAACATATTTTTCAGTCATTCTACACTCATAGAGGCACAACATATCAAAAATTCACTTCAAGAACATTTTTCTATAATTAATTAAAAATCATACAAATCACAGCCTTTACTAATTGTAAAACAGAAACAATTTCACTAAACACAACTCTTACTCAACACAATCACTTCCAACACCTTCACCAACTCAACTTCTCATCATCAAACCAACAAACCCTAATTCCTTTCTCACACCACTTCAAAAGAATTGAAGAAATTAAAGAAAAGATCTTACCTCAAATGAAGAAATCTACAAATCTTTAACCAAAACCCTTGTTTCTTTCTTCAAAATGCTTCAAACCTCAAGATCACCTCTCTTTCTCTCTTTGTCTATGGAGAATCCGGCCACTTCAAGAAAGAAAGAAGAAAATGCACAAGTCAAACACCTTTTCTTCTTTTAATCTCCACCATGCATCTTACAAGGAAAATTACCAAAACACCCTTAACCATATAACTAACTCTTTGTCTCATATAAGCCCTTTATAGTAATTTCATTAACAACCAAAAATATCTTCTTCCACTTAACCATCACCTTGACTCTTCATTTGACCAATGTATATGTTAATTATATCATCATATAAACAACATATACATTTGTCTCTAAACCCTAAATTTCTTCTCCAAAACACATATACATATACATTCTCTTCCCATTTCTTTTCTCTTACAATTTAACACATATATGCACAAACATTCACTTCCCAATATATATATCAACAACCACAATAACAACAACATACTCAAAACTTCTAGGGCATAAATGAGGATATTACAGGTACTTTTTCTTTATTTAATACTCCAGTACTTGCTTTGATTGATCCGGGTTCCACACATTCATATATTAGTGCATCTGTTTTGCCTGTATCTGATTTGCATGCTGAGTCCCTAGGATTTGATGTGTTGGTAACAAATCCGTTAGGGCATAGTGTGGTTGTGAGTAAGGTGCATAGAGATAGTGCAGTAGTGGTGCAGGGTGAGGAGTTCCTTGGGGATTTGATTGAGATGCCATTTAAGGAATATGACGTGATCTTAGGTATGGATTGGCTATCTCGACATGAAGCTGTGGTGGATTGTAAAAAGAAAATTGTTTCTTTGAGAACGGGTGATGGTAGAGAGGTGATAGTATCTAATGAGCAGGAACAGCTAGCCTCCTTATTTGTTTCAGCTGTTGCAGCCAGGAGGTTGATTAGAAAGGGGTGTGAAGCCTATCTTGCTCATGTGGTGGATACTAGAGTGAAGGGTTCCCCTATTGATAGCATTGCCACAGTTGCTGAGTTCCCGGATGTGTTTCCAGAAGAGTTGCCAGGGTTGCCTCCTGAGAGAGAGGTGGAGTTCGGTATTGAATTGTTGCCTGGTACCACTCCTATCTCTATTACTCCTTATAGAATGGCACCAGCAGAATTGAGGGAGTTGAAAGTGCAATTACAGGAGTTGTTGGACAAAGGATTCATTCGCCCCAGTGTTTCTCCTTGGGGAGCTCCTGTGCTATTTGTGAAGAAGAAAGATGGTACTATGAGGTTGTGTATCGATTATAGGCAATTGAACAAGGTGACTATTAAAAATAAATATCCTTTGCCTAGAATCGATGATCTCTTTGATCAGTTGAAGGGAGCGTCAGTGTTCTCCAAAATTGATTTGAGATCTGGGTACCATCAGCTGAGGGTAAGAAGTGAAGATGTTCCTAAGACTGCTTTTCGGACCAGGTATGGGCATTATGAGTTTTTAGTTATGCCTTTTGGTCTAACGAATGCACCTGCAGCTTTTATGGATTTGATGAATAGGGTGTTTAGGCCCTATTTGGATCAGTTTGTAGTGGTCTTCATTGATGATATACTGGTGTATTCGCGGAATGAAGAGGAGCATGATATGCATCTGCGGATTGTGTTGCAGATTTTGAGAGAGAATCAGTTATTTGCCAAATTGTCGAAGTGTGAGTTCTGGTTGGATCAAGTTGCTTTTCTCGGACATATTGTTTCTGCAGAAGGCATCAGAGTTGATCCGAGCAAAGTTGAAGCCATTTTAAATTGGAGTCCACCCAAGTCTGTGACAGAGATTAGAAGTTTTCTGGGTTTGGCAGGCTATTACCGACGGTTTGTGAAAGGGTTTTCTTTGATAGCTACTCCACTCACCAGATTACTTCGAAAGGGAGTGAGATTTGTGTGGACAGATCAGTGTCAGGCTAGTTTTGAGCAGTTGAGAGAGTTGTTGACTCAAGCGCCTGTTCTTACTTTACCTGTTGAAGGCAAACCATATGTGATCTACAGTGATGCTTCACATAGAGGTTTGGGGTGTGTATTGATGCAGGAAGGGAAAGTTATAGCTTATGCATCTCGACAGTTGAAACCGCATGAGCTTAACTATCCGACCCATGATTTAGAATTGGCTGCCATTGTGTTTGCATTAAAGATTTGGCGCCACTATCTGTTTGGGGAGAAATGTTTCATCTACACTGATCACAAGAGTTTGAAGTATTTGGGTGTCCAGAAAGAACTCAATCTTCGTCAGAGGAGATGGTTAGAATTGATTAAAGACTACGACTGCTTGATTGACTATCATCCAGGTAAAGCAAATGTTGTTGCTGATGCCTTGAGTCGGAAGTCTTTAGCTGGTTTAACTGTTTACTCGCTCTCGTTGCTTGTTGAGTTGAGAGCATTGCATGCCAGTTTTGTACCTTGTGTTGATGGTGCATTATTGGCACAGTTGCAATTAAAGCCGATTTTGTTAGATCAGATCAAAGAAGCTCAGTTGGCCGATAAGAAGATTCAGAAGATTTTTTCAGATTGCAAGAATGGGAAGACTAGAGATTTTGTTGTGAAAGATGATGGGAGTCTCTGGTTTAAGAACCGATTGTGTGTACCCGATGATGCTGATTTGAAAAGAGTCATTTTAGAAGAAGCTCATCAGTCAATGTTTGCTATGCATCCGGGTAATACGAAGATGTATCATGATTTGAGACAGCATTATTGGTGGATTGGTTTGAAGAGAGACATTGCTGAGTTTGTATCGAAATGTCTCACTTGTCAGAAGGTTAAAGCAGAGCATCAAGTTCCAACCGGGTTGCTTCAACCATTGTCAGTGCCAGAATGGAAGTGGGAAAGAGTGACAATGGATTTTGTGTCTGGTTTGCCATTGACACAAAAGAAGCATGATGCTATATGGGTGATTGTGGATAGATTGACTAAGACAGCTCATTTCCTTCCGGTTCGAATGGATTACTCTTTGGAGAGATTGGTTGAGCTGTATATCCATGAGATTGTGAAACTGCATGGTGTTCCAACTTCTTTAGTGTCTGATCGAGATCCCAGGTTTACTTCCAGATTTTGGAAGAGTTTGCATAGTGCTTTAGGTTCTCGACTGCACTTCAGCACTGCTTTTCATCCACAGACGGATGGACAGTCAGAGAGGGTGATACAGATTATTGAGGACATGTTGAGAAGCTGTGTTATCGATTTCTCTGGAAGTTGGGATAGGTTTTTACCTCTTGTGGAGTTTGCTTACAACAACAGTCACCAATCCAGCATTGGTATGGCACCGTTTGAAGCATTGTATGGCAGACGGTGTAGGACACCTCTTTGTTGGAATGAGCTTGGAGATAATAAGTTGGTTGGTCCTGATTTGATTCAAGAAACTGAAGATAAAGTAAAGTTGATTCGAGGCAGGTTAAAAGCAGCTTCAGACCGACAGAAGTCTTATGCAGATCTAAAAAGGAGAGATATAGAGTTTGATGTTGGAGATAAGGTATTTCTGAAAGTGTCTCCTTGGAAGAAAATTTTGAGGTTCGGTCGGAAAGGAAAATTGAGTCCTCGTTTCATTGGGCCGTATGAAGTGTTAGAAAGAGTTGGGCCAGTGGCGTATCGACTTGCTTTGCCACCTGAGTTGGATCGTATTCATAATGTATTCCATGTTTCTATGTTGAGGAGATATAGGTCGGATCCATCTCATGTGTTGCCATTTGAGTCTATTGAAGTGAGCCCAGATTTGACATTTGAAGAGGAACCAGTTGCTATCTTGGCACGAGAAGTGAAAGAGTTAAGGAACAAGAGAGTGCCATTGGTGAAGATTCTTTGGAAGAATCATGCAAAAGAAGAAGCGACTTGGGAAAGTGAGCATACCATGCGAGAGCAGTATCCGCAATTGTTTCAGCTTTGATATCAGGTAATTTCGAGGACGAAATTTTCTTTTTAGAGGGGGAGAATTGTAATATCCTCATTTATGCCCTAGAAGTTTTGAGTATGTTGTTGTTATTGTGGTTGTTGATATATATATTGGGAAGTGAATGTTTGTGCATATATGTGTTAAATTGTAAGAGAAAAGAAATGGGAAGAGAATGTATATGTATATGTGTTTTGGAGAAGAAATTTAGGGTTTAGAGACAAATGTATATGTTGTTTATATGATGATATAATTAACATATACATTGGTCAAATGAAGAGTCAAGGTGATGGTTAAGTGGAAGAAGATATTTTTGGTTGTTAATGAAATTACTATAAAGGGCTTATATGAGACAAAGAGTTAGTTATATGGTTAAGGGTGTTTTGGTAATTTTCCTTGTAAGATGCATGGTGGAGATTAAAAGAAGAAAAGGTGTTTGACTTGTGCATTTTCTTCTTTCTTTCTTGAAGTGGCCGGATTCTCCATAGACAAAGAGAGAAAGAGAGGTGATCTTGAGGTTTGAAGCATTTTGAAGAAAGAAACAAGGGTTTTGGTTAAAGATTTGTGGATTTCTTCATTTGAGGTAAGATCTTTTCTCTAGTTTCTTCAATTCTTTTGAAGTGGTATGATTAAGTTTCTTATGGTATGATTGTAAGTATTGATTTTGCTTGATAGATGAGAAGTTGGGTTGGTGTTGGTGATGGAAGAGTAAGATTGGTGTTTAGTGAAATTGTTTCTGTTTTAGGATTAGTAAAGGCTGTGACTTGTATGATTTTTAATTAATTTTAGAAAAATGTTCTTGAAGTGAATTTTTGATATGTTGTGCCTCTATGAGTCTAGAATGACTGAAAAATATGTTGATTCGATTTTGGAATGGCTATGAGTTTAGAAAAATTATTTTCATTAGACCTGTTCCAGCAGGTACCTTAACTGGGACAGCTATATTTCGGGATTTTTAATAAAATGTAGAAAAATCATATTCAATTGAATTTTGGATATGTTGTTTCTTAGTGAGTCTAGTATTTGAGAAAAATAATTTGGAACCACGTTGATTGAATTTGATTTATGGAATTCACAAAGTTCAGAACTGCTGCCAGGATGCAGGGCAATTGGGGCAGTCTGGTTAGGTGAACTATTTGACCAAGATTTTGTGTTCAGTTTGATCTGAAATTTTAAAGGGATGATTTTAAGATATAAAACTAAATTCTGTAAAAATTTTAGAATTTTTAGTCAAGTAGATTATTTTATACAATTTTTCAAAATAAGGATAAAATGGAGTTTAAAACCAGAATGTACTATTTATGGTTAGGGTTTTAATTCTTTGTTCTTCTTGCATTGCTTTGGTTCTCCAAAGGTAGGTTGGTCCTTAAACCTAACCCTAAACACTTTAAACACACTTGAATCAATGAATGTTATAATCAATTGTTCTTTGCCCTAATTGCATTGTTGAGATTGAACAATGTTATGTTGTGCATTGTGAATGGTAATGTGTTTCATGAGTAATGTGGAATGAAATGTTGATATTTATGAATGATGCTATGTGAGATATAATGTGATCATGGATGAGATATATATATATATATATACTTGAATAATGAGATGTTATATTATGAAATGAAATGTGAAGCCATTGTTATTGGTTAAGATGATGTAATTGAAAGAAAGAAGGCATGTTTGCCTAAATGTGATGAGAATTGAGAATGGAAATGAATTGTTTGTTTAATATGTTATTCAGTTTCAGAGTTCTGGATTTGGGTGGCATGCCTAAGAAATGATGAAAGGTAACAGTCTTGCCGGGTTGAGGACCTCCTCATAGGTGTTGAGTTGATGGTCCAAGAGACTGGGTCTGTTACACTATGAGATACATGATTTGTAACAGTCTTGCCGGGTTGAGGATCTCCTCATATGTATTGAGTTGATGATCCAAGAGACTGGGTCTGTTACACTATCCATGGATAGAGATACATGTATATACATTGCCTACGGGCGTGATTATTGTGACTATGAACCAAAGCAGTAACTCTGAACTCTGAATATCGTATTAAATACTTGTTGGGCCCATAGGTGTCAGGGTTATATGAATGTCCTAAATAATGTTATGAGTTAATGAAATGAGATGTTGGTTATTGAGTATGATTGATTAATGTTGAATGTGGTATGCTCATATGACTATGATTTGTGAAATGCATAATTATGTGGTTAACTTTATATTTATGATATTGATCTTATCAATAACATATGTGGCATTGCATTACATTAAAGCATACCATTAGCATGTTTTATCTTACTAAGCCGTTGGCTTAGCGCGAATGTGATTCTTCGCGCAGGTGACAAGGAAGAACCAGAGAGTTCCTCTAGGCCGAGTCGAGCCTAGATTTTGAAGATTGAATAGTGGGCTTTAAGATCGAAGACTGACTGCCAAACATGTATAAATTTTATGTGTTGTAAAACTTGAGTTTTGATGTATATGAATTTGTAAATATTGTTACTTTCCGTTGCATAGTGAACAAAGATTTTATCTGCTGTATTTCATAATAAACCTTTACTTTATTTTGTACTAGAAGTGTAAATCCTTTTTGCAGGTTGTAGTTGAGGTTATAAGGGGGATTTATTGGAAGTGTATTGAGAATGATTTTGTTTGCATTGGTTTGTGTAAAAATGTTTTAAAAAAATTAGAAAAAAACCAGTTTTGTCGACACTTGGGATTGAATTTTTAGGCAAAACTATGGCAAAATTTCTATAAAAATCGGAACAAAAATTTGACTAAGTAAAAGTGGTAGCAACATTAGGATAGGGTGGCGCCTCTACTCAGCTTACACACGTAGGTCGGGAAGGGGTGTTACATGTTGTGAGTAGCTAATGATGATTTTTAAGGTTGGATTGAAAGAGAAGAGATTTCTTTTCTTTCTTCTTCTTTGGATGTGTTATGAGAGAAAGTGATGATTGATTGAATAAGATGATAGTTATGATATGTTGAAGTTATATAAGTGTTGAATTTATGGGTGAATTATGGATATAAACTAAGATGATGATTAAGGGTGTCGTAGTGTTGAATTTGGAATGATTGTGTACATATGGTTGAGAGTTTGAAATACATGATTTTTTCTTGACACGGCCATGTCATTGGGCGTGTCAACGGTGCCGAGTTTAATGTTGATGACACAGCCACTAACACGGCCATATCCATGATTGTGTCATAGCTTCTGTAAGGCAAAAAAATTGACATGGCCATTAACACGCCCTTGTTATTGGGTGTGTTAAATGTTCTATGATGCAGAATGAATGACACGGGTAGTGACACACCCATTTCATTGGACGTGTCAAAGCTTCAGTGTGATTGGGTTAGTGACACGGTTAGTAACACACCTGTATTGTTGGGCGTGTCACTTGGGAATAACTCTTTTCTTTGTTTTCATTTGTAACTCCTACTTAAATGATTTGATGTTTTGAATGCCTTAGAATGTGATATTAAATGGTTGTTTAATATCACATTTGGTATAGGCATTGAGAGAGAGTAGTTTGCCCAACCCTAGTGTTGAAGGGCAACTTGGAAGAGAAGGTTAGAGGAAGTTTTAAAGCTTGTTTTAGAATGTTTCCTAAGATATGTACATACTCTTAATAAATGCAATGTGATTGCATTACATTTAGCCTAACACATTTTGGATGGAAAATGTGTTAAGCTACTTGATACATTATGTATTCATGAACATGATGCTAAAACATGTGAATTGCTATGTATACATTGTTATACATTGTGAAAAAGCTATTATTCATGGCTAGATTGAATAGAATGTGAATTATGTGAAAATGACTCAAAATGTTTGAGTAACATGGTTTCATTATGAAATATCTTATGACGAGGATGAAATGTTGAAAAGAAATAACATTGATATGAATGAGAAAATGGGAAAAATGAGATAGGAATTGAGAATGGAAAATGTGAATTAATTGTGTACCTAGTATGTTATTTAATTTTTAGAGTTGCATGTTTGACGGCATGCCTATATTTACCTATGGGGCTAGACGCTTGGCGTCACTATAAAAATATTTTTGAGGTGAAAAGACCAGGTCGTAAGCCTTAGAAATAAGACCTTGAAGCTGGGCTGGGTGAAAAGACTGGGTCATAAGCCCAGGCCTAGTTGGACTGTTACATTGATATTTTGCCTTCGGGGCTAGACACATGGTGTCATTATGGACTAAAATGGTAACTCTAAGAATTGAATGATGTATTAGTTGTTTGGGCCCATGCTTGTGTATGTGTTGATATGAATTATCAAGTGATGAAAGCATATATCCAAAATTGGTCTTGAATATCATGTGATGACATATCATATGAACATATGCATTGGCATTATTTTTTTTAATTTTATTATTATCAAAATTTGTACCACTTGGCTTGAGCTTAGTGCGATTGTAACTCATCGCGCGGGTGACAAGGGTGATCCGGTAGAGCCGGAGAGTTTTACTAGACCAGATTGGGTCTAGGCTTTTGTTGGTTGAGCTTGAAGCGTATTGCTATATCAAGAAGAAGGCCACTTTGCCAGCATGTATAAATCGTATATTAAAGTAAATTTTAATACTATGTTTTGAGAGTATGTATATATATACTGTAAAGTATAAAGAGTATTTTAAATAATGGAGTAATGTGAGGTATCATGTATTCTGATACATATATTTATCTGTATAAATATAGATGTTTTGAGAATTGGGAAATATGAAAATTTTTACTAAACTAAATTGTGACATTCTTATACTGTGTATGCGTATTATACATATACTGAGTTTGAGTGTATTATATGTATAGGGTGTAAGGGTGTTACAAACCTAAACAATTTGGAAATTATTTAGCTATTTTCTCTTTATTATTTTTGCTATTGTCTCTCTTTTCTTTTGCGCCTATTTCTTTTTATTTGCTCTCTATCTCTTGCTTTTTTAATTTGGAAATTGTGGTTGTCCTTAAATTGCTTCTTGTTGCGTCCTTTTATAATGTTTTTTATTAGGGTTTTGTAAAGGCTAACACTCCTAATCCTATTAAAAAGCTCATTATTTAGCCAATTCAACATGCACAGTGCTCATGTCAAATTGGGATGGTCCATTATCCTTTTTAAATTGGAACAGGCCTTAATTAGATCCAAATTTTAATTGGAGCCTTTTAACTCAAATCAGATTTGATTCTGGCCTTTTAATTAGAACATAATTTCATTTTGGGCCAATATTAAGGGTCTACAATTACATCAAGGGCCCATTCTTTTCAAATATTCAGAGACCCCCCATAAACAAGTTTTCTACAACTACTTTACAAAATTTCAGAGGAAGTTGTAGATCTCATCCTATAGGTCTCCTACCTCATCCTCATCATCCTTATCATCTTTTGCCTCTCTTTCATTTGCTAGCTCGTCAATGTCTATGTCTATCTTCCAGGACAAGTCCATGTCTAGATTTTCTTCTTTTAGCTATTTTGACATAGCTTGTTGATAGGCATAGACAACTCAAGCATAGCATTGGTTGCTCCTCTTGGATTCAGCTGCCAGTCCTTGGTGAGTAGCCTCTAGAGCCTCATCTGCTAGGTGCAGGTCCTCGGTCTTAACTCTTAGTACTTCTTAAGCTAGGCATAGCTCCTCAGTTTTAGCATCTAAGGCATTTTTTTGCCTCTCGCCTTCGATCAAACTCGTCCTCACATGCTTTGTTGGCCTGGTGAAAGTTTGCTATCATGCCCATCACTCTATCTTTCATAGTATGAGAAAGTTGAGCAAGATGCAAAGACACTTAACTTAACTCATTTGTATATTAGTATTAGAGTTGTAAACCTAAGAGTTTAGACTATAACTTACCAAGTGCGAGACAGTGACCATCTTTTGGGTGAGATCTTCCAAGCTCATCCATGGGTGCTCGCGCCTTTGAGGAGGGATTGCTCGATATATTTACTTGACCACCTTCTGGGGATCGAGTCCTACATTGACTAGTTTGTACTGTGTGGTCCCCTGAGCTTCTCATTCACCCCCTTAACCAGCCAAAATAGGCTATGGCGATGGGCCAGTAATTCCTCAGCCTCCTCATGAGGAAAAACTTCTTGAGTGGCTTCTAAGGCATAGGTCAAGCTTTTTGCAACAAGATCTTTCTCCCGAGCAGCACCTGTAGCCCTGGTAGCCCATCCACCAGAGGACTTATTGCTAATCCTGGCCTTCTTCCTAGTAGTTTTCTCTGGTATACACTCTAGCTCCTTTATGGATGATCTCGAGCCCATTTCTGCATAATAAAACATTGATGAATAAATGAACAGTGAACAAAACATAAGTGGTAGAAGAACAACATTTGCTAGCCCACTCCTCTCGATGAATCTCTTTGGGAGCTAGGCTCAAAGAAAAGTACTCCTTTATTAACAACACAACATTCCTCTTTTCTTTTAGAATGTTGCTCCCTATAGTCTCAAATACTGCGAGCTCATCTTGACCGAGCTTTCCTTTGACAACCTGTTTGCCACTGGGATCGCTTCTCCATATGTTTTGATAGCCAAAATAATCTTGGTTCTCTATAATGAAGAATCGATCCTTCTAAGCCTTCATTAAATCCGGCTTCTCATGAAGAGGTTGAGCCCAGGTCGCCCTTGTAAGTATAGAAAATCCTCATTAGCTACCGAGCCAGTTTGAGGATGCTGAAGGCACTCATCACCTGAGGAGAAGGAACTACCGCAAGCAGCGCACACAATATTTAAAACCCTATGATAGTTCACCAAGCATTTGGGCAGAGCTAGGAACAAGTGAGGCTATGGTAGTGGAGGAAGGCTAGTAGGAAGGGGTGTAAAGAAAATCGCACCCCAAACCTCAAATATTGCTTGTATATCATCAATTAGTTGGCAAGAAGATCATTATAGGCTCGGATTTCCGCTTTAGGAATGAGCATATTATACCCTTCGGGCATAAGATATTTCTTGCGGATCCCCTCTATATCATTGGTAGTCAGACAGGACCGAATGTCCATTACCTGAGCTTTCTCGGGGATCATAGGGACCTCACCACATTCAGCAATGTCTTCTTCCCCCTCGTTGACCAACTGTGAGCGGGGATTTTTTCCCCCACTTCTGGTGGAATGGTTCTTGCGACTTCGGCACTGTTTAGGCTCGGGGCCTTAGAGAACACGAACCTAAGTCCGGAGAAAATGGAGTCGCCACCTGGACGGGCTGGGAAAAAGAAAAGGATGGATGACTCGATTCCTAAGGAATCCCCAACCCCCTAATGGGTTTGGAAAGTTAGGTACGTGTGGGGAAGGTGAGAAATGGCCCAGCTCCCCCACAATGCCCGGTTCATTGAAACCGGCCTCCTTTACAGGTCTTAATATTATAAAATTCTTAAGTATAATAATATTATCCATATTACACACAATAATTAAAAGAAAGCATCAATATATTAAAATCAATGTAAGGTCCAAGCAAAACAAATAAATGGACACCCATCCGAAGATGGAAACATGTCCTTACATCACTTGGATAAATAGGACACCCACCGAAAGATAGAAACATGTCCTTTACATAGGTTCTAAAATAGAAAAGCAAATTAAATTACATGATATTTAACTAATGAGGTACCCACCAAGTGGAAACATACCTCTTACAACATTTGGAAATCTAAATAAATTGATAAAAGTAAATAATCATTCATCATAAATAAATCATTCATTAAAAGTATTAAATATTCAATAAAAAGTAAACATCCATCCATAATAAATTAAATAAACCAAGTATTGAACTTAAATAAATTAAAGCATATAGAATAAATCAATGCATAATTGTAACACCCCTATATCCCGTATACGTACCAAGCATGCTTAAACGATCGTAATATACGTATACTGAATATAGTAAATGCCACAGTTTAAGAAGAAAACACAACAAATATCTTTGTAAATAAATGAAACCGAACTCATCATTTAAAAGAAATCCAAAAGACACCATATATAAAAATGTTTATCAATTCACAGCGGAAGTTATTACAAATATGTTATAAATCAAAGTTTACAAAACATAGAATAAATATGTACATGATTGGCAGCTCTTCTCTGATCTTTAAGTCCCAAAAGAAAAATCCTCAATGTCTAGTCTCACTTGGTCTCGAGGAGCTCTCAAGTTCAACTCTGTCACCTGCGTGATTAAACACTATCGCGCTAAGACATCGGCTTAGTAGTACAAAATATACCAACATTATACCTTAAGGCAAAGTAATGTTACACATCTAAATCATAAAGTTAACATCATACTACATTCAATGTCATAACAATATTCATATTACATCTTCATAGTTCCATTGATTTTACCATTTAAGAATCACATTATATACAAAGACAAGCATGGGCCCAAAACACTCTAATATGCCATTCAATTTTCAGAGTTAATGCTTTGGTTTTATTATCACATTTATCATTATCATAAACCCAACTAGGCTTCAAGGATTAGGTTCAACCAAGCTTCAAGGGGAACAAAGCATGCTAAGTATCAACCCAACTTGGCTTCAAGAACCAACCCAACCTAGCTTCAAGGGTTGTAACATAGGATCAAATCCAACCTAACTTCAAGAGAATGTTACCAATAGGCATGCCACCAACAACAAAACTCTGAAAATGAATAACACATTAGACACAAAATTCATTTATTATCTCATTATCAATTCCATTCTCCATCCTCATAATCAATTAGGCAAACATGCCTTATGTCTTTCAAATGATTCATCATAGGCAATCACAATGGCTTCATATCATTTCATATCTCAATTCATATTATACATATAGCATCATTGGTATAACATTTCAAAATACATTATTTACATAACACATTACCATTCACAAGATTCATCATGCACATAATACATAACCTTGTTCATATAGTATCATATGCATTATCAAATGTAAGTTCAATCTCAATCATGTAAGAGGAGCAAGGAAAAATCACAGTGGCCAACACACTCAAGGGACACGGCCAAGCTTGTGGCCGTGTCTCTCAACCAAAAGCAACAGAATCAAACATGGGCAAGGGACACGGCCGTGTCTTCACCAAAATTTATCCAACACGGCCAAATTTCCTAAGACTTGGCCGTGTCTCTCAAAAATCCTTAGCTTGGCCATGTCTCTTATGAACAAAAACCCTAACCATAGCCAACACTCTTTTGATTGAAATTAAACACATTATGCACAACATAAACCCATTCAAATGGATGTAATCAAAGTCATTAACACTTATTTTGCATGTTTAACACAATATTCACATAAACCATACATATAATCATTTACCACTTCAAAACCCTAAAACCAACTCCACTCTTGATCTTTCACCATCAACATCCACTTAACTCACCATCTTCAAAACAAAACAAAACCAACACCAATTCAATTTCTTTTAACTTACAATCAATTTCAACACTTGTAAACACATCTCAAACACACCAAATCATAATATCAACAAATTATAACTCATCTTATACACAACTTCAAAATAACAAAAGGAAACAAGAGAGTACTTACCTTAAATGAAGAAATTTCACAAATCTCCAACCAAAACCTTTGATTCCTCCTTCAAATTGAATTTGAATTAAACAAATCTCACTCTTGCTCCCTTCCTTTGAAATGGCCGGCCAACATATGGGAAAGAGAAGAAGAAATGAAGAAAAATCAAATTGTCATCTCTTTAAATCTCCACCATGCATTCCAAAAAGGAAAATTACTTAAATGCCCTTTTCTATTTATTCACATATCCTTTAAAACTCTTGCCCTCTTTAGTAATTTCACACATCCCAAATTAAAATATCTTCTTCCCTTGACTCTCCATTTGACCAAATATATGTTATATATATTAACATATATACAACATATACATTCCATTAACACAATCATTTCCTTTGCAAAAACATATGTACATTAATTTCAAATCAAACAACAATTGTATTAAAACTTCTAGGGCATACATTGGGATATTACAATAATCAAGCATAGAATTGAATAAGGCAAATAAAAAAATCTAAGTTGTAGCTACTGTTTCCATTTAGGATCCTTTATTTCATATGTTTAGGGTTTTGGATTTTTGAATTTAAGCTACTGTGACTTTTTAAAGAATTAAAATAAATTAAGGATTTTATGTTTTAAAAGGTTGATAAGACACTTTGATTAAACAAATTAAGGTTTGAATGGTGAAATCATGAAACTAGGGTTTTGGACACTTTAAAATACTTTTGATTTGTGGTTTTAAATGATGATTTCAAGCTTGCTGTGTAAAATTAAAATATTTATGGTTTTATGGTTTTTAAAGTTTTAAAGGATTAAAGTTTAGAAAAAGTTAGGGTATAAGGTTTTAAAGGGGTTAGAGTTTACTATTTTAGGATTTAGGGTCTCGGTGATGTTTAGGATTTTAGGGTTTGAAAATCAATTTGATACTTTTATGAGATTTTATGAAAGTAAATCAAATGAATTAAAGTTTTTATAAATAGAAAATATGTTTTTTAAGGCTTTTTAAAAGAAACAGAATTTTAATTTAAGGTTTTGAAAAGAAATATGTTAAATAAGGGTTTTAAGATTTTGAAGAAATAAAAGTAACAATTTTATGTCTTTTGGAAAATAAACCAACAAAATAAGGTTTTTAATTTTAGAAAACTAAATTAAAGTTTTGAGATTTTTGATTTTGAAAAGCACAAATTGTATAATCTAAGCTACTGTGAAAAGCAAAAAAAAAAAGAATTTAATTCATAACTCCTTTTGATGATTTCTCCAAAAATCATTTTTCTTGGATGAATTAAAATAAAGACAATTGCTGCCTTTGATGGTTTCTTTCCCTTCTTCGTCTATCAAAAAAAGTCAGATTTAATTTCACTCCTTTCCTTCACAGATTTGGTTTCAAAGTCCCCTCCAATTTCTCCTTAATTTCTCTTCAATTTCTCCTCCCTTTTCCTTCCTTTTGTGTTGTTATTTATAGAGGTTTTTTTTATTGGTTTCTCCTAGTTACTCACGGCATACCATATTTAATAAGAAAAGGAAACCATAACCTAATTGTATTAGGTTTCGAAAAATTTGCGTTAGAAAATTTCGCTGGAAAAAAAAACTGCTGCGGAAAAATCGCGCTAGCGAAAAAATTTGCCGCAGGAAAAATTGCGCTGGCAAAAAAGTTGTTCAGCAAATTGCGGCAGCTGCGGGCAAAGCAGGCTTGTGGGCCATTTTGCCCGCAGGAAACTCCTACGGGCAAAATGCCCACGGGCCCGCTGACTTTCGGCGACAATTTTTTCGTCGCCGATTTTTCCGTCCCCGATTTTTATTTCTATTTTTATTTGTTTATTTTTATTTTTTATTAATAAAAACTAGATACTAAAGCAAAAATTATTTAATTAAGATAACAAAAATTATTTTAGACCAATTAAAATATATTAGACAATACAAAAATTATTTTGGATCGGACTGGGTCAAAAATTAAGAGTCTATAGTTTGCCCCCTACTTGAATGATCTGAAACTTTAGTAAAAGAGAGTGAAAAGCAACAAGACTTAATTTTTTAGATAGTGAAAGTTTTGGGTTCTGGACTCGGTTTGAGTTCTGGACTCAAGGATAATTCTAGGTTCTGGAAATAAGGAAAATTTGGTTCTGGACCCGATCTAAGTTCTGGGACTTAGAGATAAATTCTAGGTTCTGGACCTAAGGGTAATTTGGGTTCTGGACCCGAGCTATATTCTTGGACTTAAGGATAAGTCTAGATTCTGGACGTAAGGAAATTTTGGGTTCTGGACTCGAGCTAAGTTCTGGACTTAGAAACAAATTCTAGGTTCTGGACCTAAGAAAAATTTGGGTTCTGGACCCGGTTCGAGTTCTGGACTCAAGGATAATTATAGGTTCTGGACCTAAGAAAGATTTGGGTTCTGGACCCGGTTCGAGTTCTGGATTCAAGGATAATTCTAGGTTTTGGACCTAAGGAAGATTTGGGTTCTGGACCCGGTTCGATTTGTAGACTCAAGGATAATTCTAGGTTCTAGACCTAAGGAAAATTTGGGTTCTGGACCCGAAAGGTTTGGATACTCGATCCTAAACTGGATTGGGATACTCGATCCTAACTGGATTTGGATACTCGATCCTAAATTGGATTGGAATACTCGATCCTAATTGGACTTGGATACTCGATCCTAAATTGGATTTGGATACTCAATCCTAAACTGGATTTGGATACTCGATCCTAAATTGGATTGGATTTGGATACTTGGACCCAAGATTGGGTACTTGGACCCGAGATTGATTTGATTTGGGTATTTGGACTCAAAATTGAGTTAATTTGGGTACTTGGACCCGAGAATGGGTGCTTGGACCCTAGATTGGGTACTTGGACCCGAGAATGAGTTTGACTAACCTTTTATCATTTGAGAAGTCTAATTGCTCCTGTTATTCTATGCATTGTGGTTTTTCGCCCATAAAATGGATCTTCATCCTTTGAAATCGGGTCTTCACCCTTGAAAATGGATCTTCATCCTTTGAGATCGGGTCTTCACCCTTGCAAATGGATCACCCTTGGAGATTGGGTCTTCACCCTTGCAAATGGATCTTCATCCATTAAGATCGGGTCTTCACCCTTGAAAATGGATCTTCATGCTTTGAGATCGGGTCTTCACCATTGAAAATGGATCTTCATCCTTTGAGATCGGGTCTTCACCCTTGCAAATGGATCTTCATCCCTTGAGATTGGGTCTTCACCCTTGGAAATGGATCTTCATCCTTTGAGATTGGGTCTTCACCCTTGCAAATGGATCTTCATCCATTGAGATTGGGTCTTCACCCTTGAAAATGGATCTTCATCCTTGGAGATTGTGTCTTCTTTGTTCTTTGAAGATGGGAGTGACACGGCCAGTGGCTTGGCCGTGTCTCCTGGGTGTGTCAGCTTCTTTGTCTTTTCTTTGTTTCTTCTTTGTTCTTGGCTTAGGGTGGGACACGACCAAGCTTGTGGCATGGCCAGTGGCTTGGCCGTATCGCTTGCCAATGTCACCTACTGTTTCTTTTCTCTCTTTGCTTGGTCTTTCTTGGCTTTGCCTTTTAGGTAAGACACGGCCAGTGTCTTGGCCGTGTCTCCTGCCCGTGTCATGTTTTGCCAAGATTTCCTTTGAGGTGACACTGCCAAGCTTGATTTGGTTTGGCCATGTCTTGCTTGATTCATGCTCTTCTTTCCTTGTTTTGATCTTCCAAGGGAGTTTTTGCACTTTAACCACTTTTCCCTTGCAACTGCTTTTTCCTTTTTCCTCTAATTTTGATTGGATCTTATATCCTCTCCTTGCCGCCCAAGGATTTTTTCTTTTATGCAAGCTTTGATTGATGTTTTTCTTGCCTAGTTCTTTGCGTAAGCACGCATTTCTTCTCTTTGCAAAGTGACTGTGGCTTCCACAAGCGAATAGGCTTTCCATGCCCCCTTGATTCAATATCTTCTTTCAATTCTTTAATTCGCAGGGTGTTTGCTGTTCATTAAGACAAGAAAGTGCAATGTAATATGCTCATGTATGCATGATATGCATGAATAATACTTACAGTCATTCCATCGACTCACAGACCGAGGTGATTAGCAAAAGTGTTCTCATTGGTTCCTTTTTGATGCTTGTTCAAGCCTTGTATTGGAATGATTGAAAGCTTTGCATTTGTGGCTTTTATCTTCAAGATGTTGAGAACATGAGTGGTGGAGACCCCAAGCAGCAGAGTCAGGGATACATCCATTTCAAACTATTTTTCAACATGTCGGCTGATAGCTTCTTCATGACCTTGCCAATAATCATTTCCTTTGCCCAATGTGTCCTTTGGAGGTTCAACATACTTTCCTTAACTTGAAGGCTTTGTATGACAAAACTTTTTTTTTTCAATTTTTGAATTTTAATTTTGAAATCAAATGTTGGCTTTGCCAAATTAATATCAATGTACCTCAGGACTTGATTTTTTCAAATTAACATATCTATAACATGACAACCCTATTTACCTTACTAAACTCGGGAATTATTTCTATTTAAGCAAGAATTGTTGCACTTCAGATAGGCACATACACATTACTTGGCCAAAGGTCTTATTTGGTTTAAATATTGCCTATCTCATATGCATGCTTATCCAAACTATCTCCACTAATAGACTTTACCTACCAAGAGAGATCAACAGGTCTTTGATAGGCTTGAAATGGGGTCTATAAGGGACACGGGTTTAAATGAAGGCCATTTTGAGATTGGAGCTGGTGTGACACAAAGGACAAACCGTCACACTATAAATTTCTTGTTTGAACTTTAGACAGTTGGGAGCAATCTTTCTAGACTCCAAATTCCTTCTATCTTCTTGGCATTAATCCGAATCTTGAGTAGGACAGTTTTTGCCTTTGCAAAAAGTTTTTTTCTCAAATTCGTTTCTTTCCTTCTTTTCCCTTTTCTTTCCTCTTTATTTTTCTTACTCTTCCCTTTTCTTTCTCTTCCTTACTCTTCCCTTTCTTTTATCATTTTGTCCTTCTTTCTTGTAGGACTATCAGGTACAAAACTTTCAAGAACTGTATGGTCTTTCTCCTTTTCCTTTGATTTTGATCGAATCTTTGGTTGGGTTGGACCAATTCAAGTCAATCCGTCCTTATAAACCAAATGGAAGCTTTTTGTTGTCTTAGGTGAAAGAGAACTCAGTTAGCTTTTTGAACTGCCTTTTTAGGTTTTCTTTTCTTTTTTTATTCTTTTCTTTTTTTTCTCTCTTTTTTCCTTTTCTTTTTCTTTTCTTTTGTCTTTTTTTGTTAGGTTTGTTTGTTTTTTTTTAATTCTAGCTCTAAAAGAGTTGTCTTGTTTGTACTAACTTGAGCTTCCAATAATGGATGAGTGGAGTGACATAAATCTTCTTTAGTAGGGATAAATAATTTGTTATTCCGATGTTGATGTTGTCTTGATATATTGGAGATATTAAGGGAACATCAACTACCCTTATGGTATTGAGAACTTCAACTATCTTCATGGTCTTGAGAACTTCAACTATCTTTATGATCTTGACTAATCATTGCCTTCTTTGATCTTCTTGCCTCTTCATCTTAGTATCACAACAACTCAGGGTAGGTTGTTGGGGTTATATGCCAATGAAAAGAAAGCTAAAATTTTATGAAGGCTCAAAGGGACAACTAGGGATTGATATTTAATAGGGTGGATACTAGTTGTTGGCTAACCAAATAATGCCTAGATCATCTCTCTCTTAAATAAGCAGAGTTCAATTTCGCCTCGAAAGTTTGTCAAAGCATGTTCTAAGACTGACTAGGACCTAGATAAAGGTAATTATGTAGGAGCCCTCTCTAAGTAAGCATACACAACTCAATGCTATAGAGCAATTCCCTCATCTAGTAAAGTCATTCAAGTCATAATGCCTAGACACATTAATTTATAAACATCAAGCTAAATTTCTCACCGGTTGAGCACCAAAATGAACAAAGACCAACAAAATTTTTGATAAAAGTTATTTATTCAAACAAATTTAAATTTGAAAAACAATGATAGTTCCAATTAAATATTAAAGAAAGTAAAATTGAAAAGCAACATTCAAGCTAAGGAAAGTTCATTGAGTTTAAGCATCTTTTCCCTTCACATCTTCAATATTCCCATCTTGAAAGGATGATAAAACAAAATCTTCTTCCAATCCCTTTCCCACCATGAAAGTTGCCGGTGGAGCTACTCTATTGAACCTTGGTAATGGATTGTCTTTGGTGTTGGGCTTATCCGGCTCGGGTAGCTTGCCTGTCACATCCGCCTACTGCATTTATGCAGTGTAGACACGTGCATAGCGAGAATAGGGGAAAGGAGAAGATAATTCTTGATAACAGCCCTAGATAAGGTTGTATGACCAAAGGGACCTAATTGTAATTTTTAAAAAGTTTGGGGACGTAGATGTAATTTCAAAGAAAGTTGCACCGGATGTTCTTAATAGTGCATATAACAGATTCCAAAAATGGAGTATAGAGAAAAATCGGATCGCAACGACGTGTAACGGTTTGTCCAGGAAATGTCCCGTTAAAGAAAAATGAAGAAATGTTGACTAAGGGCATTTTGGTCATTACCAATTAAAGTTATACATGAATTTAGGGTAGGAAATAAAGACGTGAGTACGTAGAGAATGGCGAGGGGTTAAATATGAAACGATAGTCAGTAGAGATGAAGCCGGAGAAAACCCGAGCAAAAATAGGACCTAAAGGGAATTTTGAAAAAAGTTGAGGGCTTATGGGTAATTTTTCCAAATGACTTGGAAACTTAAAATAGACCTTATAAATAGAAAGTAGAGGTCGAGAGGATCAAAACTATATGTAGTTTGACTCGTGGAACTATACGGTTTAAAAGATATGATCGATTAATCGCCGGAACGTGATGTGGCTCGGTTTTGTGTCGGGACCGGATGGGTAACCCGGGACAACTTTATGAGATCCAATGGGAAGAGAGACAAGTGGAAAGAAGTAAAGGAAAAAGGAAGTTATAAAAAGCAAAGGTTGGCCAATCAAAAGAAAGCATTTAGCATGTGTAATAAATGTGTAATAAATGAAGAAAGAGAAAAAGTGGACAAGTGGTCAAGGTGATCATCACTTCCTTTGTATATAAATATAGGTGATATGAAGAGCAAATTTCTCTCTTTTCCACTTGCAAATTTCGGCCACAATAGGAAATTACCAAAAGAACTTCCAAGTTTCTCCAAATTTGATTTTTAAGGTAAGTTTTTAAGGTTTTCTAATAAGTAGACTTTGATTTTGGTATTAATTTTAGGTAGTTATATATTTATTAGAAGATTGGAAATTAGAGTCTTTATGTGGAATTAGAAAAATATTAAGTAAGTGATGAGATTAATTGATTAAATGGAAGAATCAAGATGTATAAAGATTAATAAGGTTGGATTAGGGTTTCGGTTGGAAAAGAAATGGAGGATAACTTATTATTTTGAATTTCTAAGGTTTATATTGTATCTTGAATTTATTGAAGGAGAAATAAAGAATTAAGGAAGGAGAAGAAGGAAAAGCTAAGAGGAATTAAAGAAATAAGGTTTGGTACTCTACCTTTGAATAATTAGTTTGGTACTTTACCTTTGAATAATTAATTTTGGTTTGATGCTTTACAAACTTTGGTTTATGAAAGTTTTGTTGTTGATGCTTAAATATATTGATTTGAGTTAAACATGTAAAAGTTGTCAAAGGGAAGTGTTTGAATCTTCACTTTACCATTAAAGAAGCCTTAATATTGATTTGCAAAAGAAAAATAAACTATCCTATGCATTTCATGTGTTTGGGCCGAAATGGTCCCAAAAAGACAGCTTTCTGGACCTTTTTGTGGAAATTTTTTGAGGCAGTAAACGAAGGAATTTTTCAACGAAATTTTACATGCAATTAGTCAACATATGAAATAAGTTTTCTGTAAAATTTCAGCCAAAAATAAGATCATTTACTTGGTCAAATGCATGATTGAAGTGGACTGAAATTTTGACGAAAATCCAGATTTTACTATTCATTTGGTCATGCCATTTTGTGTTGCCGATTTTTCTCGCCGCAACACTATTCATTTGGTCAATTTGTGATCCTTTGAGGAATGCTTTGAAATATTTGATATGTTTATTGTGGATGTTAAATATGTGAAAAAGAGTAACGGTTTGACCAAAGAATGTGGTGCGCGGCATAAATGGCAAAGCGTGACGGAAATTAAAATGATGTTTCGAATCATTCCAAAATGAAGTTTGAAACTTAAATTGAATCATTTTAACCTTTATGCTCTACTGGATAGTGGGAGTGGTAGATAAGGGTATGGTGCACTATACTAACGCATGCAGTACTGCTCATTATTGTGATATGATATGTTATTCAGTGGTGAGGCCACTGAAGCCAATGGGGAGGCCCATTGGTTATAACCAGGATGGTGAGGGCCATTCCTGTGATCTGATATCGGTGGTGAGGGCCACCTATGTTACAGTGGTGAGGGCCACTGCCTTATCACTAAGGTTCCCTATATACCAGTAGAGCCTGAATCAAAGACATATTATTTTTCGTTGAACTATATAATGCAAATGAGTTTGAATTATGATTTTACATTCTTGAAAGCATATCATACTGAATGTATCACGATTTCTATTGGTATAATGTTGGTTGATTGTTGATTTAATTATTTCCTTTGATTTCAAATACTTTCATATACTACTTTTATTTTTATTGGTAAAGTAACCACTGAGCGACAACGCTCAGCGAGTTGAGTTTTCTTGACTCGTAGGTTTGGAGCAGTAGATTTCGGTGATTAGCATCGAGCAGCACAACACAGCGCAGCACCTCAGAGTAGCCTTTAGTTTCCATTATGAGTTAGCTAATTGTGGCATGTATATGTATATATAAGATTGAGAGTCAGTATGTGATACTGTACATTATGGGTATGTAAGAATAATAAATCTCTAATTTAGTCTGGATTAGAAGTGTGAATTTTTCTTGCAGGTTGTAGTTGAGGGTATAAGGTGGATTCATTGGGAGTGTATTGGAAACTGATTGTATTCACATTGGTCTGTGTAAAATGTTTTCAAAAATCAGAAAAATAAGTTTTGTCGACACTTGGGATCCAAATTTCTAGATGAACCTCCGGCAAAATTTATGTAAAATCTAAACAAAAATTTAACTAAGTAAATTGGTAGAAACAATTTGGATAGTGTGGCGCCTCTACTCGGCTTACACATGTAGGTCGGGAAGGGGTGTTACATTGCCACTATCAATCAAATCTTGGATCTCATGCCTTAATCAGGTACATCTATCAGTTTCATGTCCTTAAGTCTGATTAAATTGACAAAAAGCCTTAGTATCAAATTTTAGGGGTAATGGACTAGGCAAAGGTCGAGGAGCCAATGGTTGTAACAACCCTTTCTTTTATAGCTTGTCGAAGACCCAAGACAAAGGCTTCCCCAGATCTAAAAACTGCCTTCTATTTCCTTGACCGGTTACATTAACATCAACTTCTTTTTGCGTGCTTTGATTGCCCAACTTGTAGTTCCCTTTCTCATTCCTTTTTATTGAAATGCGATTCTTCTCCCTTTCCCACTCTTCAATTTGTAGACCAGCTTGGAGAAGATCTTTGAAGTCCCTTATAAGGGTGTGAGACATTCTTTCATGGAGATTGGGCAGGATGCCTCTCACGATCATCCTTATTTGATCAGATTCATCGGGCCTTTTCTTGAGCAAAGCAGCCTTATTTCTCCATCTCTTCACATAGTCCACAAAATTCTCATTTGGCCTTTGCCTTATGGACTCCACTTTCATTAAGGTAACCTCCAACTCGATATTATACCCATATTGCTGGATGAAGGCCTTGTATAGCAGATCCCAATCCTTTTGTGTTCCATAATCTAAGGTATTGAACCAATTTTAGACAATAGGATCCAATGAGAGCATGAAGTACCTTAGAGTTTGAGCCTTAGTAGCTCGGGCAGACTGCATAACAGTGATATACTGCTTCACATGGAGATGAGGATTTCCAATACCATTGTATCTAGCAAAGGATGGCATCTTGAATTTATAAGGGACCTCCTCATCTTGTTCAAATAGTTTGTTGATCTCGGACATCTCTTCGGTTTTCAGCTTCTTCTCAAATTTCTTTTCTAAATCGACAATCATATTTTCAACATCAGATGTCTCGGTCTTTTCCATAGTTGCCTTCCCAACAACCTTTGGCCCCCTTTTGTCTTGAAGATCTTAGTAGTATTGAGCCCAATCATCATCATCAATGATCACCTTATCATCATCAAAAGCTACTTCATCAACTTTAGCCTTCCCCTTGACTTTTGGCTTCTTAGTGGTAGTGGATGCCTCGGTATGATTCTCTAAGATTGCAGCTAGTTGATTCTTTATGGTCTCAGCCATGGCTTATTTTATTTCTTCCATATTGGCATTGAGGGCATCATCCACCATTCTTTGAATTTGGTCGGGATCCATTGTCTTTGGTGAGCAAGTGATTGAGTTGTTGCTAGATTCTTTGTCTCTGGCGTAGGTTGGATTGTTGTAGGCTTTTGAACTTTCATAATCCAAGGCTGTGAGCCAGAAAGAATCAATGATATGAGATGCAAATGTATGCATGTATGCACGAAAAATCAACAAAGAAAGATAATTAGGACGTTCCTTCCAACCCTTATAACATCCACACACGAATGGCGAGTCTCTTTTCCTAGGTATATGGTTAACAAGATACCAACATAGGGTACTTTGCTTTCGAATAATTCCCTCGGACATTTCAACCAATAGTTATATTTTCGAAAGTGGAAATCAGTTCATAATAATTCCCATTAGTTAGGTTTTAATCCATTTATCCAACTAAAGTAGCCTTTATGCTATATTGGATTAAAACTAAATTAAGAGGTTTATTATAGATAGATTTCTCACTTGAAAAAGAGTAACTAATGGTTCATGCCAAAAATAAGCCCATGGTTAGTTTATTCTTAGTATAAACTAGGCTCACAATTGATTTTTGGTATTTCTTAATTGACCTAAATAATTTGCAAGCTCTTTGTAAGAAAAGGTTGAGTAAAAATAGTTTTGTTTCTAAGCCCATTGTAAAAGATTTTAGGAAATATGGATTTTGGGCTTAGTATTTGGGCTATGAGCCAAAGAAAAGTTTTATGTCCAAAGACCATCTTGAAAAATTTTGAAAATATCTTTGGTCTTTTGGATTTTCTAAAGAAATGTTTATTTTGAGCTTATAAGGTACTTAGGTCATATTAGAAAAAGGACAAACCAAATAAGCCATGATTTAGACTAAGATAAACTAACCATAGTCAAACAGCATGCATTTGGGGCAAAACCTAAGGAAAGTAACTAGGCCAATTACATTAGCTTTAGTCTTTGGGTTAAAAGGCTTAGGTTCCCATAGCAAGTATATACCAAATGGTACGAGGCTATGAGTGGTTATGCCATGCTCGATCTCCATACCTTGAGTGAAAGTATGGTATCCCTCACATAACACAACACGGGTAACACGGGCATCCTAACTCACACACACGATGCAATCTAAGATGATGCAATGGATAATATCATTATAATAAAGAATAGAATAATATAAAGACCAATGGAATCAACTTCTCTTATCCCCAGTGGAGTCTCCACTGTGAGCGGGGATTTTTTCCCCCACTCCCGGTGGAATGGTTCTTGCGACTTCAGCACTGTTTAGACTCGGGGCCTTAGAGAACACGAACCTAAGCACGGAGAAAATGGAGTCGCCACCCGGACGGGCCGAGAAAAAGAAAGGGGTAAATGACTCGATTCCTAAGGAATCCCCAACCCCCTAATGGATTCGAAAAGTTGGTTACGTGTGAGGAAGGTGAGAAATGGCCCAGCACCCCCACAGCGCCCGGTTCATTGGAACCGGCCTCCTTTACAGGTCTTAATATTATAAAATTTTGAAGTATAATAATATTATTCATATTACACACAATAATTAAAAGAAAGCATCAATATATTAAAATCAAAGTAAGGTCCAAGCAAAACAAATAAATGAACACCCATCCGAAGATGGAAACATGTCCTTACATCACATGCCTAAATAGGACACCCACCGAAAGGTAGAAACATGTCCTTTACATAGGTTCTAAAATAGAAAAGCAAATTAAATTACATAATATTTAACTAATGAGGTACCCACCAAGTGGAAACATACCTCTTACAACATTTGGAAATCTAAATAAATTGATAAAAGTAAATAATCATTCATCACAAATAAATCATTCATTAAAAGTATTAAATATTCAATAAAAAGTAAACATCCATCCATAATAAATTAAATAAACCAAGTATTGAACTTAAATAAATTAAAGCATATAGAATAAATCAATGCATAATCAAGTATAGAATTGAATAAGGCAAATAAAATAATCTAAGTTATAGCTACTGTTTCCATTTAGGATCCTTTATTTCATATGTTTAGGGTTTTGGATTTTTGAATTTAAGCTACTATGACTTTTTAAAGAATTAAAATAAATTAAGGATTTTATGTTTTAAAAGGTTTATAAAACACTTTGATTAAACAAATTAAAGTTTGAATGGTGAAATCATGAAACTAGGGTTTTGGACACTTTAAAATACTTTTGATTTGTGGTTTTAAATGATGATTTCAAGCTTACTGTGTAAAATTAAAATATTTATAGTTTATAGTTTTTAATGTAACATCCTCTGACAATTCTTATATAAAAACTATCAGAGAATGTTATTCGATATACTGTCCACGCTCCAATCAATTCTTATAAAACTCTCATCATAAATAAAAATTTTCAAATACTAATACAATCTGTATATCACAACACTTATAGATCCAACATTTAGACCAATTTCCAATATCTCCAATAATCCGAATAGAAATTATAAATCAGATAAATTTCATAAGTTCATCAAATCAAATAAATAAACAATACATTTCTTTCTTTAATAGTCAGTCACTTTAATTCTCACACTTCATCCTTTACATGCATATATTTCTTTCATGTTACACAATTGTACAAGCTCTCAAATAGCCAAACTGAAGTATCTATATACATACACCTTATAACTTATGAATACAATAAACACAAGATCTTCATCTGTTCTTAACTTGCTCCGATGTCCTGATACCTGCATGTCAGAAAACAATTCTAACACGCTAAGCAAAGCTTAGTGGTGCTTGTATACACAAAGTTTAACACTTAATATTAAAGAAATATACTTATGAAAATATAGTAATAACACTTAGTTTTAAGAAGTATTTCCATATATAAACTAATTTTAGTACCAAGTCAATATAACATACTAAATACACAAAATAAGAGCTATCCCTGTATAAAGTTATCATATAATACAATACTTTCGGTATTGCCTCTTGTCTCATTCAGAAGCAATTTATTCAAGACTTGTTTTCTTATTTGATAATATTGTTCACAATACACTTGTTTTGTTTTTCAATAAGTCTTTCTTTTCAAGCTCACTTCTAGTATCATTTCATTCAATCTATATTTTTCATCACTTCATTTTAGTACTATACTTGAGAGTTCTTTGTATCTCACATCACGATATACAATTTCAATCATTTGATATACTTTGGAGCACTTTGTATCTTATAGCATTATATACACTTTTAATCCTTTGATTAATTCAATACATTGAGCATAACATTACCATTACGTGCATTAGAACTTTCACTTGTAAGCATTAATATATATATTACCATTCACTTTTACACTATAACACAATACTTCAATTTTAAGTAATTGACTTATATTATTATTTTACCTTTCTTTCATTAGTCACAACTATCATGCTCACATATCTTTTCATTAATTATGCCCATACATACTAAAATTAGATCCTAGGTTAGTGTAGCAATCTCAAGAATTTATGATGGCAATTATGCCCACTATCACTGATAACACAATGTGTCCATTAATGGCACGAGGTGCCCACTATCACTGTGGCTATCCATCCTCTGGTTAGCCATTCAATCCAAAGCTAGATATAAATTTAGTATGTTTTGGGCAATTCATTAATTTTGATGAACACTACATTGTTTATTTCCTTTCATTGGTACTATACTCTTATCAACATTTGGTAGGATATATATATATGTGTCACTTGTCCAAAGTTTATCACTCGTTTTCATACGTTTAACACATTAACACTAAAGTATGGACTATACACATATTAGTCTCATGTCACTGATTAACACTTGTTTATATAAACACTCACTTGTTTATATAAGCACTTATTTATATCATTTCACTTGTTTATATCGTTTCACTTGTTTATACCATGACCTTGGTACATTACACTTAGCAACATTTAGTATGATATATATTTGTCACTTATTTAAATTTTCTCACTCTTTTTCATGCATTTAACACATGCACATGAAGTTTCAATACAATTATTCACATATTAGTCTCATACTTGGCCCGTAGATCACAAATTACAAGCCAAAAATACTATTTAGGTCCCCACGGTCGTGGCCTCACAACCCTACTACCGTGGGATAGCAAACGAGTCTGTCCACCTTATTTTAAAACCCCCACGGTTGTGGCCTTCAAGGGCCATGGTCGTGGCATCAAGAACTATTATGTTTTATCAAAATTTTTGAAGACACAGTCACACTTTCAAACCCACGGTCGTGGCCCTCACTTGCCACTACCGTGGCACTCATTTGCCTCTATTTCGGATTAAACTCATGTATTCTGCACTTTTAACTTCATTAAACACAAACATATTGAAGATCTGAGATAATAATTGATCAAACTCAATATTTTGACATAAAAAGAATTCATATTAAATACCTCACTTAATTAAACTTTTAACCATTTCATATGGATAAAAACATGATCAAATCCTTCACTTCTCATCAATATATCTTTATACATAACTTAATCAATCAATTAAATCATTTAAACTTGTAAAAAGTCATATTTTTATAAAGTATAAATCAAAAGCACATACCTTGTTGATAATCACCACTTTTCCAACTTAATGTTGAGTTTTGATTCAACTCACTGAAAGAAGGAAGAAGAAAGAAGTGAAGATGATGGCGTGGAGAGGAGAGGAAATCAGAAATTTCCACACACTTACACATATGCACATATATATATATTTAATTTAGTGAGAGAATGCTCATAATAACTATGGTGGACCCTCATTCTTAACCGTTGATATTAAATCAAGTTTTAATCTCGTAAAACAGTAAAAATACTCTTTTCAGTAAAGTTTTAAGATATACAATATACTATGCTTTACGTATAGCATTTATCCATAATACTTTTGTCACTATACACTATGCATTTTTCAATATTTATTAAAACATCCCTGTTTGAAATCTTGACCATTACATTTAAAGTTTTAAAGGATTAAAGTTTAGAAAAAGTTATGGTTTAAGGTTTTAAAGGGGTTAGAGTTTACTATTTTAGGTTTAGAAGTTGAATTTGGGTTTAGTGTTTTAGGATTTAGGGTCTCGGTGATGTTTAGGCTTTTAGGGTTTGAAAATCAATTTGATACTTTTATGAGATTTTATGAAAGTAAATCAAATGAATTAAAGTTTTTATAAATAGAAAAGATGTTTTTTAAGGCTTTTTGAAAGAAACAGAATTTTAATTTAAGGTTTTGAAAAGAAATATGTTAAATAAGGTTTTTAAGATTTTGAAGAAATAAAAGTAACAATTTTATGTCTTTTGGAAAATAAACCAACGAAATAAGGTTTTTAATTTTAGAAAACTAAATTAAAGTTTTGAGATTTTTGATTTTGAAAAGCACAAATTGTATAATCTAAGCTACTGTGAAAAGCAAAAAAAAGAATTTAATTCATACCTCCTTTTGATGATTCCTCCAAAAATCATTTTTCTTGGATGAATTAAAACAAAGACAATTGCTGCCTTTGATGGTTTCTTTGCCTTCTTCGCCTTCTTCATCTCTCAAAAAAAGTCAGATTTAATTTCACTCTTTCCTTCACAGATTCGGTTTCAACCCCTCCAATTTCTCCTTAATTTCTCCTCCATTTTTCTCCCTTTTGTGTTGTTATTTATAGAGGTTTTTTTTATTGGTTTCTCCTAATTACTCATGGCATAACATATTTAATAATAAAAGGAAACAGAAACCTAATTGTATTAGGTTTCGAAAAATTTGAGTCAGAAAATTTTGCTGGCGAAAAAAACTGTTGCAGAAAAATTGCGCTGGCAAAAAAATTTGCCGCAGGAAAAACTGCGCTGGCAAAATAGCTATTGCAGCCAACTGCGGCAGCTGCGGGCGAAGCAGGCCTGCGGGCCATTTCGCCCACAGGAAACTCCTGCGGGTGAAATGCCCACGGGCCCGCTGACTTTTGGCGACGAAAAAATCATTGCCGATTTTTATTTTTATTTTTTTTATTTTTTTTATTTTTATTTTTATTTTTTATTAATAAAAATTAGATACTAAAGCAAAAATTATTTATTTAAGATAACAAAAATTATTTTGGACCAATTAAAATATATTAGACAACACAAAAATTATTTTGGATCGGATTGGATAAAAAATTAAGGGTCTACACCAACAAAGAAGGCCCCCCTCTCTTGCCCCTTTTAGCAAAGCCCAACTGATAATTGCTCACACTAATTTTTGATGTTAAAACTTAAAAATCAAAACTCAAAGCTCACCTTTGTAATTTGCAGAGCTTTAAGAAGCTCATCGATATACATGCTAATGCCTTCAAAAACTATGAACTCACTAGCACTTCAGAGCAATCGAGCTATTATTCTTTAGTCGAGTGAAGTATGTCTCTTGCCTTGCCCTCTATTTATAGATGTAGGTCTCTGATAGATGAACTGACATCATCAATGCATGACGTAGGAGTTATGCTCCAGAACTATTAGCACACTATCCAATGCATCGACACATTTTCACATTACATGTGTTCCTTTGGGAACCTCAACTGGCACTAGTTGGAAGTGGCGACTACTGTTACCACCACTTAAAGTAGTGGGCTTAGTACCTGAGCACCATGGGTTGCCCGATCCCCATTGCATGGATTATCAGCAATCCCGACCGAGCTCTATCGAGCTTCTCAGTGTGACACATGTCATAGTTTGACATAAATGTCAGATGACTAGAGGGGACTAGTGGTACTGTAACACCCTTATACCCAATATACGTACACCATATATACTCGCTAAATGTAATATATGTATAGAGGATACAAGAATGTCACCACCTTTTTAAACAATCAAATCATCATTTATAAAATCTGTATAATCTTAGAATATTCAATTGATATCATAAAATTAATAGATGATATATTACTTGTTAAAACATATATAACTTCATTACCAAAGGTTTATCCAAAATATTTTTGAGAGTTTGCGAAATATACATATTTAAATACATCAAAATAAATATGTACAAAAATATGAAATATATACATGTTGAAAGTTTGTCTCTGATCTTGATGTCCAAATCAACACTACTCTCACAATCTTAAGCCTAGTCTCGACTCGGTCTAGCTGAAGTCTCCGGCTCAACCGAATCTACCCTGTCACCTACGCGATGAACCACAATTGCGCTAAGCCAAAAGCTTAGTGGTACAAACTTTGATAACCATATAATTTAAATGCAATGCCAATGTATCATACATAAGGATATCATATCTCATAACATTATATCTCATTATATTGCTTAATTGTTCCACAATTCATAAGGATATTAAATCTCATAGCATTATATCATTATATCTTAATAAGTTGTTCAATTATTCGACAATTCATAATTCACATTAAAACAAAGACAAGTATGGGCCCAAAAAAAGAATCTAATATGCCATTCAAATTCCAGAGTTACTGCATTGGTCTACAATGACACCTTATGTTTAGCCCCTTAGGCAATATATCCATGTATTAATCCAACTAGGACTGAGTTTATGACCCGGTCATTTCACCCAGCCTAGCTTCAAGGATTTATTTTTGAGGCTTACGATATGGTCATTTCACCTCAAAAATATTTTCAAATTGACGCCCAACGTCTAGCCCGTAGGCAATTCATAGGCATGCCGCCAAACCCAAAAATTTGAAAATTGAATAACATACTAGGCACACAATATATTCTTATTTCTCATTATTAATTTCTTTCTCATTATCACATAATCAAGCTAGGCACATTGCCTTATTTTCTCATCTTTTTCTCACTTTTCTCATTTATATCAATATCAATTTATCATATCATGTTTCCACATATCTCATCACATTATACCACATTTCTTTTCATTTACAACACATTACTCAATTACCTTAGGTATTTTAACATAATTCACAATATACAATTCATAGCATTATTCCCATGCACCAACAATGTGGTAGGTAACTTAACACATTTTCCAACCAAATGTGTTAAGTCCCAATGTCATGTAAATATGAACAATTATTCAAAGTTTACACTTACCTCTAAGAGCAACAAACACCACTTCAACCTCCTATTCTAAGATATCCCTCAACACTTGGATTGGGGTAGCTCAAGTCTCTTCAAAGCCTAAGCTAAATATGATTATACATAATCACTAAGTGATCCACAAAGAAAAATAAGGAAAAGAACCATCTAGGCCAAACTCTACACAGGACACATTCAACAACATGGGCGTGTCCATGACTGTGCCCTAAATCCACAACATAGAAGTTTTGACATCCTCGTTAATATGGGCATGTCACTACATGTGTAAAAACTCCAACAATACAGTAGCTATGACACGCTCAGTGACATGGGTGTGTCACTGCTTGTGTAAATTCTACAACATCATAGTAGCTATGACATGCTCAGTGACATGGGCATGTCACTAGTTGTGTCACCAACACTAAAAATAGAATCATCGACACGCCCAAATATATGGCCGTGCCACCGGGCGTGTCAGTCCAAAAACCTGATATCGACACAATAATGCCACAACCAACTATCATCTTTCATAAACCATTTCAACTCATACAAACTCAGCTAAAACCATTATTATACCACATGATACTTGTATAAACATCAACACAACTCAATTACAAGCAAAAATACACAATCACAACCAAGACTTCTCAACCCAAAAGTCACACAATCCAAAACTCTTATTCTTTTCACCAAACTGAACCCTTTTCTTCATCCAACCCCAAATTCATAGTTAACTAGAAAAAATAACTTCAAACATACCAAAATAAACCATTAACATAAATCACACCAAACATCCAATTCACACATACAAACTTTCAAAGGAAAATCATAGAAACAAGTTGGAAACTTACCAAATATGAAGAAAATCCTTATGACTCCAACTTGAACACTTGAAATCCTTCAATTTCTTGAGTTAGCAAGAAGCAAAATCTCTTTTCCTTTTGATGATGGTGTTGGTCGGCCTCAAAGGAGAAGGAAGAAGAAGAAGATAACATCAAAACAACTACTTCACTTTTTAACCATACAAATCCCCACTTTTCCCTCTTTTAATCTCCACCAGGCAATATATTATTATTATAATTAATCCCAAATATGTCATCTTCCACTATCATAATTAATATCTATTTTAAATAATTAAAATATCTTTTGACCTAATTAAGATATTGACTTTTATATATTATATATATCTACATATATACATCATATACACATCTACTTTTTCCTTTCTTTTCACTTAATTATATATATACACTTTAAATCCTTTAACTAATTTTCAAATTTAATATTTTTTTCAAAATTTTGGGATATTATTTGGGATATTACAATTCTCCCCCTTTACAAATAAATTTCATCCTTGAAATTACCTGCTCTCAAGTTTGGACCAAGTGGGGATACTGATTCTGCATCATCTGTTCACTCTCCCATGTTGCCTCTTCAGTAGCATGATTCTTCCAAAGAACTTTCACAAGTAGCACTTTCTTATTTTTCAACTCCTTCACTTCATGTGCTAAAATAGCCACTGGTTCTTCCTCATAACTCAGATCAGGACTCACCTCAATAGACTCAACTGACAAAATATGAGATGTGTCTGATATGTACCTCCGAAGCATAGAGACATGGAAGACATTGTGAATTTGATCCAATTCAGGCGGTAAAGCTAGACGATATGCAACTGGTCCAACACTCTCCAGTACCTCATAAGGTCCTATGAAACGAGGACTCAAGTTCCCTTTATGGCCAAATCTCAAAATTTTCTTCCAAGGAGACACTTTCAAAAATACTTTATCTTCTACACTGAACTCTATGTCTCTTCTCTTTAAATCTGAATATGATTTCTGTCAGTCTGAAGCTACTTTCAAATGATCCTGAACTAACTTCACTTTCTCTTTGGTTTCCTTAATCAAATCGAGACCGACCAACTTACCTTCTCCAACCTCATCCCAACATAGAGGCATCCTACATCTTCTACCATACAATGCCTCATAAGGTGCCATTCTAATACTGGACTAATGATTGTTGTTATAAGAAAACTCAATCAGTGGTAAAAATTTGTCCCAACTCCCAGAGAAATCGATGATACAACTTCTCAACATGTCCTCTAAAATTTGTATCACTCTCTCTGACTACCCATCTGTCTGAGGATGGAAAGAAGTGCTAAAATGCAATCGAGAACCCAAAGCATCATGCAAACTTTTCCAAAACCTCGATGTAAACCAGGGATCTCTATCTGACACCAAAGAAATTGGGACTCCATGTAACCTCACTATCTCACTGATATACAGCTCAACCAACTTCTCAAGAGAATAATCCATCCAAATTGGAAGAAAATGAGCTGTCTTTGTCATTCGATCAACAATCACCTAGTTTGTATCATGCTTCTTCTGAGTCAAAGGCAAACTAGTCACAAAATCCATCGTTACTTGCTCCCATTTCCACCCAGGCGCTGATAATGGCTGAAGTAATCCCGAAGGAACTTGGTGCTCAGCCTTCACTCTCTAACAAGTGAGACATCTAGATACAAACTCTGCTATATCCCTCTTCATACCTGACCACCAATAATATTGTTTTAAATCCTGATATATCTTGGTACTCCCAGGGTGTATAGCATAAGCTCACTGATGTGCTTCCTCCAAAATTATCTTTCTCAGACTTGCATCATCAGGAACACATGACCTATTTCTGTACCACAAATTGCCATCACTTCTCACATGAAAGTCTCAACTCTCCCCCTTTTGACAGTCCAATATAGCTTTATGGATTTTCTCATCTTTCAACTGAGTCTCCTTAATCTAATCCAATAACTCTAGCCTCAATTGCAACTAAGCCATCAATGCATCATCATCACAAGTCTCAAATCTAGCATGCAATGTAATATCCCAAAGTTTACCCTAAAAGTTTTGGAATTATTGTTGTATTTGGATTTAGTGTATATGTTTAATGGAAAGAGAAAAGAAGTAAAGAGACAGTGTATATGTTGTATATATAGTGATATATACAACATATACAAGTCAAAGTGTGGAAGTCAAAAGAAGATATTTATTTATTTTAAATTAGTGAAATAAATTAAAAGGAAAATTAATGAGTGGAAGAGAATATATTAGAATATTTTAATGATATATTGCTTGGTGGAGGTTTAAGTGGAGAATTAATATTTGACTTTGCCTCTTCTTCTTCTTCATTTTCTTCTTCTTTCTTTGGTTGGCCGGGCATCACATAGCAGTAGAGAGAAAGAGAGTTTTTGTTTTCCAAGCTCAAAATTGAAGAAGATTTCAAGTGATCAAGTTGAAAATTTAAGAAGTTTCATTAACTTTGGTAAGTTTCTTCTTAATTCTCTTGTTTTATTTTAAGTTGTGTTTAAGTTTGGTGTTGGATTATCAAGAGCATGAGTATGTTTGATTGTGGTTTTGGAATTGAATTGAAGAGAAGGAATTAGGTTTGGTGTTGGAAGAGTAAGAGTTGTGTATTGGTAATTGATGTATGTTGTGAGTTTGATTAATTCTTTATCTTAGATTTTCCATATGTTTGTGTTTAATGGAGTTGAAAGCATAGAATACATGAGTTTGGTTCGAAACAGAAGCATTTTTGATGCCATGCCCGTGGCCCTTGGATGCCACGACCGTGGGGGTGTGAAGCAAATTGGACAGGTTCATTTTCTAACCCACGCCCGTGGGGGTTTGTGAGGCCACGACCGTTGGCCCTAGTTAGTGGTTTTGGTTTGTAATTTGTGATATATGGGTCTAGAATGAGACTAATAAGTGAATAATTGTATTGGAATTCATGTAAATTTGTAATTAAGTGTGTATTATTCTTTTTGGATTAGGTTGTGAAGAGGTTAAATTGCCCTAATCTTAGTGTTGAGAATTCTTGGAAGAGGAAGTGTATAGATTGGTGTTAGTTGTTCTTGAGGTAAGTACAAACCCTACATTATTACATATATTTACATGACATTGGGACTTAACACATTTGGTTGTAAATGTGTTAAGCAATCTATTACATTGTTGATATTTTTTATTAATGTTATGATTTGCATAATGTGAAAGATATGATGATCATTCAAAATGTATGTGTAATGCAATTGGTTATAATGAATACTTTAAATGTTGTATTGCTTTAATGTGAATTTAGATATGATAAGATGTGAAGCCATTGTGGTTGGCTATAATGATTCAAATGAAATAAGTGGGGCATGTTTGCCTAGATGATGATGTCCAATGCAATTGGTTATGTATACTCTATTGATGAGATGTGAAGCCATTGTTGTTGGCTATAATGATACAAATGAGATAATTGACGCATGGTTGCCTAAATGACTATGATAATATGAGAATGAAATTGATAATGAAATAATGAATGAATTGTGTGTCTAATGTGTTATTCCATTTTCAGAGTTTTGTTGTTGGTGGCATGCCTAATAGTAACAATCTCTTGAAGCTAGGTTGGGCTTGATCCTTGAAGCCAAGTTGGGTTGAAGTTTAGCATGCTTAACTCCCCTTGAAGCTTGGTTGGGTCTGGTCCTTGAAGCCTAGTTGAGATGTTACAACCCTTGAAGCTTGGTTGGGTCTGGTCCTTGAAGCCTAGTTGAGATGTTACAACCCTTGAAGCTAGGTTGGGTTTGGTTTTTAAAGCCAAGTTGGGTTGATACTTAGCATGCTTTGTTCCCCTTGAAGCTTGGTTGAGCCTAATCCTTGAAGCCTAGTTGGGATAATGATAATCATAAATGTGATAATTTAACCAAAACATTAACTCTGAAAGTTGAATGGCATATTAGTGTCTTTTGGGCCCATGCTTGTCTTTGTTTAAATGTGATTCATGAATGGTGAAACAAATGAATAATGAGATTCAATGTAAGACTTTGAAATGTGATATTCTTATGTATTGTTTATAATGTTTGAACATATGACATGTATTGTTTATAATGTTTAAACATATGATATTGGCATTGCATTGAAACATATTGTTATTGGGGTTTGTACCACTAAGCCGTTGGCTTAGCGCAATTGTGGTTCATCGCACAGGTGACAGGGTCGAGCTAGAGAGTTCATCTAGACCGAGTCGAGTCTAGATTTTGTAGTGTTGATTGTGAGCTTAAAGATCAAAGACTGACTGCCAAACATGTATAAACTTTATGTTTTGTAAAATTTGATTTTGATGTTTATGTATTTGTAAATACCTCTACATTTTTCGCTGCGTATTGAATGAATGTTTTACTTATTGTGTTTTATGATATAACTTAAATGTTTTAAGTTTCTTTATATTATTGTATAAAGGAATGATTTGTTTGTTTAGTAAACCGTAGCATTCCTATATTTAGTATATGTATATTACATATATGGTGGTATGTAGTGTGCATATACGGGGTATAGGGGTGTTACAATTGTTTTGGTATCAGAGCCTAGGTTTGAGATTCTCAACCTAAGTAAATTGTAAGAAAAAGAAAAAAATTTGATTTTTAAAATATGGTTTTTAAATAAGATACATGGTTTGGTATTGGCAGTCTCTGATCTTTGATGAGGTATATTCTGCTGTGTTTGCAGATATATGTATTGATGGCATCTCAGTCACGTTAGTCAATAGAAGGCAGTGCTGAGAGTGTAGCTCCTGAAGAGGGTAGAGATGGAGCTAGGGTTGATAGAGCTGGAAAGGCCCCTGCTCCTGTGCCAGGGAGATCAGCTGATAATGAGGTTCCGCCAGGTTGGTTACGGCATGTGGTAGAATTGTTGAGGCAAGCTCCAGTGCAGCCGTCACCACCACCACAGCCGCAAATGCCGGTGAGGCATTATGATAAATTGAGAAAGTATGGCGCTGAGGATTTTCTTGGTACTACAGATCCTGCAGTAGCTGAGCAGTGGTTGGATAGAGTGCAGAGGGTATTTATTCAGTTGCAAGCTACTCCTGAGGAGAAATTTGATTATGCTAGATCCCTTCTACATAAAGATGCTTATGATTGGTGGAAGACGGTTCCTCGTGCCATGGATGATCCACCTACTTTGTCTTATGGAGATTTTCTGTAATATCCCCATGTGTGCCCTAGAAGTTTTAATTCAATTGTTGTTTGATTTGAATTAAATGTACATATGTTTTAGCAAAGGAAATGATTGTGTTAATGGAATGTATATGTTGTATATATGTTAATATATATAACATATATGTTGGTCAAGTGTAAAGTCAAGGGAAGAAGATATTTTTATTTGGGATGAGTGAAATTACTTAAGAGGGCAAGAGTTTTAAAGGAAGTGTGAACAAATAGAAAAGGGCATTTAAGTAATTGTGTTGATGGAATTGCTTGGTGGATATTTAAAGAAGAAAAGAAGGTTGAATTGTCTTCATTTCTTTTCTTTTCTTGGTATAGCCGGCCATTTCAAAGGAAGAGAGCAAAAGTGAGATTTGCTTATTCAAGTTTCAAATTGAAGGAGGAATCAAAGGATTTGGTTGGAGATTTGTGAAATTTCTTCATCTAAGGTAAGTACTCTCTTGTTTTCCTTTGGTATTTTGAAGATGTGTTTGAAGTGTGTTGTGATTTGATAATATTATGATTTGGTATGTTTGAGATGAGTTTCTAAATGTTGAAATTGATTGTGAGTTAATTTAGTGTTGGTTTGGTTTTGGTTGAAGATGGTAGGTTAAAAGTGATGTTGTTTTTTTTAGGGTTTTGAAGTGGAAGGTGATTAAATGTGTTGATGATGGGTTGTTAAGGTGAATATTGTGGTAAACATGTGAAATATGTGTTTAGAACATGGATTACATTTATTTGAATTATGCTAAATTGTGTATAATGTAATTGAGTGCAACCAAAGGGGACTTGAACATGTTAGGGTTTCAATTCATGAGAGACACGGCCAAAAGCAAGGAGAGACACGGCCAATTCATGAGAGACACGGCCAAGTCCATGGAAATTTGGCCGTGTTGGGTGATTTTTAGAGGAGACACGGCCGTGTCCCTTGCCCATGTTGGCTTCTGTTGCTTTTGGTTGAGAGACTTTTGGTTGAGAGACACGGCCACAAGCTTGGCCGTGTCCCTTGAGTGTGTTGGCTACTGTGATTTTTCCTTTCTCTTCTTACATGGTTGAGATTGAACTTACACTTGATAATGCATATGATATTATATGAACAAGGTTGTGTATTATGCATTGTGAAACTTGTGAATGGCAATGTGTTATATGAATAATGTATATTGGAATGTTATACCAATGATGCTATGTGAATAATATGAAATGAGATATAATATGATGATGCTAGGTGAATAATATGAATTGAGATACAACATGATATGAGGCCATTGTGATTGGCTATCATAACTCAAATGTGATGTGAAGCCATTGTGTTTGGCTATGACGATTCAATTGAAAGAACATAAGGCATGTTTGCCTAATTGATGATGAGAACTGAGAATGAAGCAATAAATGAATTGTGTGTCTAATGTGTTATTCATTTTCAGAGTTTTGTTGTTGGTGGATTGCCTATTGGTAACATTCTCTTGAAGTTAGGTTGGATTTGATCCTTGAAGCCTAATTGAGATGTTACAACCCTTGAAGCTAGGTTGGATTGGTTCTTGAAGCCAAGTTGAGTTGATACTTAGCATGCTTTGTTCCCCTTGAAGCTTGGTTGAACATAAATCCTTGAAGCCTAGTTGGGTTTATGATAATGATAAATGTGATAATAAAACCAAAGCATTAACTCTGAAAGTTGAATGACATATTGGTGTGTCTTGGGCCCATGCTTGTCTTTGTTTAATGTGATTCATGTATGGTAAAATGATTAACTAATGAGATATATGGAAGGATATTGAAATGTGATATGTTTATATATGTGGTTTATGAAACATAAAGGTATGTTGTTAACCTTTCATCTATGATATTGATTTGAGTAATCAAATGTGTGACATTGCATTGCATTATAGTATAATGTTGGTATATTTTGTACTACTAAGCCGATGGCTTAGCGCGATAGTGTTTGATCGTGCAGGTAACAGAGTTGAACCTGAGAGCTCCTCGAGACAGAGTGAGAGTAGACATTGAAGAGTTGTTTTGGGACTTAAAGATCAGAGAAGAGCTGCCAATCATGTATATATATTCTATGTTTTGTAAACCTTGATTTATATCATATTTGTAATAACTTCCGCTGTGAATTATTAAACATTTTGTATATAGTGTCTTTTTGATTTCTTTTATTTGTTTGAGATTGATTTCACTTATTTACAAAGATATTTGTTGTGTCTTTTTAAACCGTGGCATTTTCTATATTCAGTATACGTATATTACGATCGTTTAAGCATGCTTGGTACGTATACAGGGTATAGAGGTGTTACAATTATTTTGGTATCAGAGCCTAGGTTTGAGATTCTCAACCTAGGTCAAGTGTAAGAAAAAGAGTGTTTTGATTTTAAAAAGTGGATTTTTGAATAACATACATGTTTGGCATTGGCAGTCTCTGATCTTTAATGAGAAGTATTCTGCTGTGTTTGCAGATATAGGTTGTGATGGATTCTCACTCACGTCAGTCAGTCGAGGGTAGTGCTGAGAGTATAGCTCCTGATGAGATTAGAGAGGGAGCTAGAGTGGATAGTGCTGGAGAGGTACCTGTTTCTGTGTCGGGGAGACTTGCTGGTGAGGATGTTCCGCTAGTTTGGGTTAGGCATGTGGTAGAGGCTTTGAGGCAAGCACCAGTGCAACCACCGCCACCACCCCCACAGCCTTTGGTATCAGTGAGACAGTATGATAAGCTAAGGAAGTATGGAGCAGAAGACTTCTTGGATACTATTGATCCAGCTGTAGCTGAGCAGTGGCTAGATAAAGTACATAGAATATTTGTTCAGTTGCAAGCCACTCCAGAGGAAAAGTTTGATTATGCAAGATCATTGTTGCAGAAGGATGCATATGACTGGTGGAAGACAGTGCCCCATGCTATGGACGATCCGCCTACTTTGTCCTATGCTGATTTTCTAAGAGAGTTTGAATTGAAATATACCCCAAGAGAGTATAAAGACATGAAGAAGATGGAGTTTTTGAGTTTAAAGCAAGATAACCGGACCGTAACTGAGTATGAGGTTGAGTTTATTCGATTGAGCCATTATGCTGGGGGTATTGTATCTGATGAGATAGATAGATGCAGGAGATTTGCGGAGGGATTGAGGCCCTCTATCATGTGTCATGTGGCTGGATCTAGATATCATGATTTTTCCCAGCTTGTGGCAGCAGCTAGGAGCGTGGAGAGAGCTCAGGTTATTGCAGCTTCTTCAGAGGAAGAGATCAGGGTTAGAAGGCCCCAGTTTGAGGCAGGGTCTTCATCTGTGAAAAGAGGTAAAGGAAGTTTTGTTCCTCGGGTTAGTAGGAGTCAGAGGCCAGCGGGTAGGTCAGTACAGTTTCAGAGGCATAGATCTAGACCTACAGTTTCAGTGGCGAGTGCTCTGACCCCAGTGATGCAGAGATCCACCTTACCCATATGCATTCATTGTGGTAGACCACATGGTGGTCCTTGTTGGAGGACTGGTGTGACAGGGGTATGTTTCAGATGTGGGTCGCCTGATCACTTTGTTAGAGATTGTCCTGAGAGACAGGAGCGGATGTCAGTGGATACTGCAGCTTCCCGACCTAGTGTGAGGGGAGGTCGTGGAGGCAGAGGTTTCAGCAGAGGAGGTAGATCTGGGTTCAGTTCTAGAAGAGATTCTACATCCAGGGAGAGTAGACCAGAGGAGGCTGGATCTTCTCAGAGGATTTATGTGATGCAGAGGCAACCAGATGCTTCGGTAGTCATAGCCGGTACTTTTTCTTTATTTGGTATTTCAGTACTTGCTTTGATTGATCCGGGTTTCACACATTCATATATTAGTGCATCTGTTTTGCCTGTGTCTGATGTGCATGCTGAATCCCTAGGATTTGATGTATTGGTGACAAATCCGTTAGGGCATAGTGTGATTGTTAGCAAAGTGCACCGAGATAGTGCAGTGATGGTGCAAGGTGAGGAGTTTCTTGGAGATTTGATTGAGATGCCTTTTAAGGAATATGATGTGATCCTAGGCATGGACTGGTTATCTAGACATAGAGCTGTGGTTGACTGCCAAAAGAAAGTTGTTACCTTGAGAACCAGTGATGGTAGAGAGGTGTTAGTAGTTAGTGAGCAGGGACAGCTAGCATCCTTGTTTGTTTCAGCTGTTGCAGCTAGGAGATTGATTAGAAAAGGGTGTGATGCTTACCTTGCTTATGTTGTGGATACTAGAGTAAAAAGTTCTCAACTTGATGATATACCCACAGTTGTAGAGTTTCCAGATGTGTTTCCAGAGGAGTTGCCAGGGTTGCCTCCTGAGAGAGAGGTGGAGTTCGGTATTGAATTATTGCCTGGTACCACTCCTATCTCTATTACTCCTTACAGAATGGCACCTGCTGAACTGAGAGAGCTGAAGGTGCAGTTACAGGAGTTGCTGGATAAAGGGGGTTCGCCCTAGTGTTTCACCGTGGGGAGCTCCTGTCTTATTTGTGAAGAAGAAGGATGGTACTATGAGATTGTGTATCGATTATAGGCAATTGAACAAGGTGACTATTAAAAATAAATATCCTTTGCCTAGAATTGATGATCTCTTTGATCAATTGAAAGGTGCAGCAGTGTTTTCCAAAATTGATTTGAGATCAGGGTACCATCAGTTGAGAGTCAGAGCTGAAGATGTTCCTAAGACCGCCTTTCAGACCAGGTATGGGCATTATGAGTTTCTAGTTATGCCTTTTGGTTTGACGAATGCACCTGCAGTTTTTATGGATTTGATGAATAGGGTGTTTAGGGCCTATTTGGATCAGTTTGTAGTGGTCTTTATTGATGATATATTGGTGTATTCGCGTAATGAGGAGGAGCATGATAAGCATTTGCGGATTGTGCTGCAGATTTTGAGAGAGAAGCAATTGTTTGCTAAACTGTCGAAGTGTGAGTTTTGGCTTGACCAAGTTACTTTTCTCGGTCATATAGTTTCAGCAGAGGGTATTAGAGTTGATCCGAGTAAAGTTGAAGCTATTTTGAATTGGAGTCCACCAAAATCTGTGACTGAAGTTAGAAGTTTTCTGGGTTTGGCAGGCTATTATCGACGGTTTGTAAAAGGATTTTCTTTGATAGCTACTCCACTTACCAGATTGCTTCGAAAGGGAGTTAGATTTGTGTGGACAGATCAGTGTCAGGCTAGCTTCGAACAGTTGAGAGAAATGTTGACTCAAGCACCTGTTCTTACTTTACCTGTGGAAGATAAACCATATGTGATTTACAGTGATGCTTCGCATAATGGTTTGGGTTGTGTTTTGATGCAAGAAGGTAAAGTTATAGCTTATGCTTCTCGACAGTTTAAACTGCATGAGCTCAATTATCCGACCCATGATTTAGAGTTGGCAGCCATTGTGTTTGCATTGAAGATTTGGCGACATTATCTGTATGGGGAAAAGTGTTTTATCTATACTGATCATAAAAGTTTAAAATATTTGGGTGTCCAAAAAGAGCTTAATCTTCGACAGAGGAGATGGTTAGAGTTGATTAAAGATTGATTATCATCCTGGTAAGGCAAATGTTGTTGCTGATGCCTTGAGTCGGAAGTCTTTAGCAGGTTTGACTGTTTATTCGCTCTCGTTGCTTGTTGAGTTGAGAGCGTTGCATGCTAGTTTTATACCTTGTGATGATGGTGCATTGTTGGCACAATTGCAATTGAAACCAGTATTGTTAGATCAGATTAAAGAGGCTCAATTGAATGATGAGAAGATTCAAAAGATTGTTTCAGACTGTCAGAATGGAAAGAGTCGAGATTTTATTGTGAGAGGTGATGGGAGTCTTTGGTTTAAGAGCAGAATGTGTGTACCTGATGATACTAATTTGAGAAGGGTCATTTTAGAAGAAGCACATCAGTCAGTATTTGCTATGCATCCGGGCAGTACAAAGATGTATCATGATTTGAGACAGCATTATTGGTGGTCTGGTATGAAGAGAGACATTGCAGATTTTGTGTCTAAATGTCTCACATCAGAGGGTAAAAGCTGAGGATCAAGTTCCAACAGGGTTACTTCAACCTTTAGCAGTGCCTGAATGGAAATGGGATAGAGTAACCATGGATTTTGTATCTGGTCTGCCATTGACACAAAGAAATCATGATGCTATTTGGGTGATTGTTGACAGGTTGACTAAGACAGCTCATTTTCTTCTGGTTCGGATGGATTACTCTTTGGAGAGGTTAGCTGAGCTGTATATCCATGAGATTGTGAAGCTGCATGGTGTTCCAACTTCTATAGTGTCTGATCGAGATTCCCGATTTACTTCAAGGTTTTGGAAGAGTTTGCATGGTGCTTTGGGTTCTCGTTTACATTTCAGCACTGCTTTTCATCCTCAGACAGATGGGCAGTCTGAGAGGGTGATACAGATTATTGAGGATATGTTGAGAAGCTGTGTCATTGATTTCTCTAGAAGTTGGGTTGGATTCTTACCACTTGTTGAATTTGCTTACAATAACAGTCATCAATCCAGCATTGGTATGGCCCCATTCAAAGCATTGTATGGTAGACGGTGCAGGACACCTCTATGTTGGAATGAACTTGGTGAAGGTAAGTTAATTGGTCCTGATTTGATTAAAGAAACTGAAGAGAAAGTGAAAATGATTCGAGATAGGTTGAAGACAGCTTCGAACTGACAGAAATCTTATTCAGATTTGAAGAGGAGAGACATTGAGTATAATGTGGGAGATAAAGTATTTTTGAAGGTGCCTCCTTGGAAAAAGATCTTGAGGTTTGGTCGGAAAGGGAAATTGAGTCCTAGTTTCATTGGACCGTATGAAGTTTTGGAAAGAGTTGGACCAGTTGCTTATCGGCTTACTTTGCCACCTGAGTTGGATAAGATCCATAATGTATTTCATGTTTCTATGTTGAGGAGATACAGGTCAGATCCATCTCATGTGTTGCCAATTGAATCTATTGAAGTGAGTCCATATTTGACATTCGAAGAAGAACTAGTTGCTATCTTGGCACGTGATGTGAAAGAGTTGAGAAATAAGAAAGTGCCTTTGGTAAAGATTTTGTGGAAGAATCATGGGAGAGAAGAAGCAACTTGGGAGAGTGAACAAACCATGCGAGATCAATATCCTCAACTATTCCAGACTTGATATCAGGTAATTTCGAGGAAGAAATTTCTTTTTAGAGGGGGAGAATTGTAATATCCCCATGTGTGCCCTAGAAGTTTTAATTCAATTGTTGTTTGATTTGAATTAAATGTACATATGTTTTAGCAAAGGAAATGATTGTGTTAATGGAATGTATATGTTGTATATATGTTAATATATATAATATATATGTTGGTCAAGTGTAAAGTCAAGGGAAGAAGATATTTTTATTTGGGATGAGTGAAATTACTTAAGAGGGCAAGAGTTTTAAAGGAAGTGTGAACAAATAGAAAAGGGCATTTAAGTAATTGTGTTGATGGAATTGCTTGGTGGATATTTAAAGAAGAAAAGAAGGTTGAATTGTCTTCATTTCATTTCTTTTCTTGGTATAGTCGGCCATTTCAAAGGAAGAGAGAAAAAGTGAGATTTGCTTATTCAAGTTTCAAATTGAAGGAGGAATCAAAGAATTTGGTTGGAGATTTGTGAAATTTCTTCATCTAAGGTAAGTACTCTCTTGTTTTCCTTTGGTATTTTGAAGATGCGTTTGAAGTGTGTTGTGATTTGATAATATTATGATTTGGTATGTTTGAGATGAGTTTCTAAATGTTGAAATTGATTGTGAGTTAATTTAGTGTTGCTTTGGTTTTGGTTGAAGATGGTAGGTTAAAAGTGATGTTGTTTTTTTAGGGTTTTGAAGTGGAAGGTGATTAAATGTGTTGATGATGGGTTGTTAAGGTGAATATTGTGGTAAACATGTGAAATATGTGTTTAGAACATGGATTACATTCATTTGAATTATGCTAAATTGTGTATAATGTAATTGAGTGCAACCAAAAGGGACTTGAACATGTTAGGGTTTCAATTCATGAGAGACACGGCCAAAAGCAAGGAGAGACACGGCCAATTCATGAGAGACACGGCCAAGTCCATGGAAATTTGGCCGTGTTGGGTGATTTTTAGAGGAGACACGGCCGTGTCCCTTGCCCATGTTGGCTTCTGTTGCTTTTGGTTGAGAGACTTTTGGTTGAGAGACACGGCCACAAGCTTGGCCGTGTCCCTTGAGTGTGTTGGCTACTGTGATTTTTCCTTTCTCTTCTTACATGGTTGAGATTGAACTTACACTTGATAATGCATATGATATTATATGAACAAGGTTGTTTATTGTGCATTGTGAAACTTGTGAATGGCAATGTGTTATATGAATAATGTATCTTGGAATGTTATACCAATGATGCTATGTGAATAATATGAATTGAGATATAATATGATGATGCTAGGTGAATAATATGAATTGAGATACAACATGATATGAGGCCATTGTGATTGGCTATGATAACTCAAATGTGATGTGAAGCCATTGTGTTTGGCTATGATGATTCAATTGAAAGAACATAAGGCATGTTTGCCTAATTGATGATGAGAACTGAGAATGAAACAATAAATGAATTGTGTGTCTAATGTGTTATTCATTTTCAGAGTTTTGTTGTTGGTGGATTGCCTATTGGTAACATTCTCTTGAAGTTAGGTTGGATTTGATCCTTGAAGCCTAATTGAGATGTTGCAACCCTTGAAGCTAGGTTGGATTATTTCTTGAAGCCAAGTTGGGTTGATACTTAGCATGCTTTGTTCCCCTTGAAGCTTGGTTGAACCTAAATCCTTGAAGCCTAGTTGGGTTTATGATAATGATAAATGTGATAATAAAACCAAAGCATTAACTCTGAAAGTTGAATGACATATTGGTGTGTCTTGGGCCCATGCTTGTCTTTGTTTAATGTGATTCATGTATGGTAAAATGATTAACTAATGAGATATATGGAAGGATATTGAAATGTGATATGTTTATATATGTGGTTTATGAAATATAAAGGTATGTTGTTAACCTTTCATCTATGATATTGATTTGAGTAATCAAATGTGTGACATTGCATTGCATTATAGTATAATGTTGGTATATTTTGTACTACTAAGCCGATGGCTTAGCGCGATAGTGTTTGATCGCGCAGGTAACAGAGTTGAACCTGAGAGCTCCTTGAGACCGAGTGAGAGTAGACATTGAAGAGTTGTTTTGGGACTTAAAGATCAGAGAAGAGCTGCCAATCATGTATATATATTCTATGTTTTGTAAACCTTGATTTATATCATATTTGTAATAACTTCCACTGTGAATTATTAAACATTTTGTATATAGTGTCTTTTGGATTTCTTTTATTTGTTTGAGATTGATTTCACTTATTTACAAAGATATTTGTTGTGTCTTTTTAAACCGTGGCATTTTCTATATTCAGTATACGTATATTACGATCGTTTAAGCATGCTTGGTATGTATACAGGGTATAGAGGTGTTACATTTTTTGCGGGAGTTTGAGCAGAAATATACCCCGAGGGAGTATAAGGATGTCAAAAGGATGGAATTTTTGAATTTGAGACAAGATAACCGGACTGTGACAGAGTATGAGGTAGAGTTCATCCGGTTGAGTCATTATGCTGGGGGGATTATTGCAGATGAGATTGACTAGTGTAGGAGATTTTAGGAGGGATTGAGGCCCTCTATTATGTGTATTGTTGATGGATCTCGGTATCAGGATTTTTCTCAATTGGTTGCAGCAGCTAGAAGTGTTGAGAGAGCACAGGCTATTGCAACAGCTGCTACTGAGGAGGAGACCAGAGTTAGGAGAACCCAATTTGAGGCAGGGTCTTCATCTATGAAGAGAGGCCGAGGATGTTTTGTTTCGAGAGTTAGTAGGAGCCAGAGGCAGTCAGGTAGGTTAGTTCAGTATCAGAGGCAGAGACCGAGACCTACAGTTTCTATAGCTAGTGCTCCGACTCCAGTGGTTCAGAGATCCATTCCATCTGTATGTGTTCATTATGGTAGAACCCATGGGGGTACTTGTTGGAAGACAGGTGGATCGGGAGTATGCTTTAGATGTGGGTCACCAGCTCACTTCATTAAAGATTGTCCTGAGATGCAGGAGGATAGACAGACTGATACTGCAGCTTCTCGACCTAGTTTTAGTAGAGGTGGTCGAGGGGGCAGAGGTTTCAGTAGAGGCGATCAACCTGGGATTAGTCAGACAGGAGGCTCTACATCCGGAGGCAGTAAGCCAGATGAGGTTGGTTCTTCTCAGAGAGTGTATGTGATGCAGAGGCAACCGGATGCTTCAGCAGTCATTGTAGGTACATTTTCTTTATTTGGTATTTCAGTTCTTGCTTTGATTGATCCAGGATCCACTCATTCATACATAAGTGCATCTATCTTGCCTGTGTTGAATTGCATTCAGAGTCCTTAGAATTTGATGTGTTGGTGACAAATCCTTTAGGACATAGTGTTGTGGTGAGTAAGGTGTTTCGTGATAGTTCAGTGGTGGTACAAGATGAGGAGTTTTTGGGTGATTTGATTGAAATGCCTTTTAAGGAATATGATTTGATCTTAGGCATGGATTGGTTGTCTAAGCATGGAGTTATGGTAGACTGTCAAAAGAAGTGTGTTACTTTGAGAACTGGTGATGGTAGAAGTGTGATGGTATCTAGTGAGCAGAGACAATTTGCATCCTTGTTTGTGTCAGCTTTTGCAGCTAGAAAATTGATTAGAAAAGGGTGTGATACTTATCTTGCTCATGTTGTGGATACCAGAGTAGTGGGTTCTCAACTTGATAGTATACCCACAGTTGCGGAATTTCCAGATGTATTTCCGGAGGAGTTGCCAGGGTTACCCCCTGAGAGAGAGGTTGAGTTTGGTATCGATTTGTTGCCTGGTACCACTCCCATCTCTATTACTCCTTATCGAATGGCACCTGCTGAGTTGAGAGAGTTGAAGGTGCAGTTGTAGGAGTTGTTGGATAAAGGGTTTGTTCTCCCTAGTGTTTCTCCGTGGGGAGCTCCTGTTTTGTTTGTAAAGAAGAAGGATGATACTTTGAGGTTGTGCATCGATTATGGGCAATTGAACAAAGTGACTATCAAGAATAAGTATCCTTTGCCTCGAATAGATGATCTCTTTGATCAATTGAAGGGAGCAGCAGTGTTTTCCAAGATTGATTTGAGATCAGGGTACCATCAGTTGAGAGTCAGAGCTGAAGATGTGTATAAGACAGCTTTCCGCACAAGGTATGGGCATTATGAGTTTTTGGTGATGCCTTTTGGATTGATGAATGTACCTACAGCTTTTATGGATTTGATGAATAGGGTGTTTAGGCCCTATCTATATCAGTTTGTGGTGGTTTTCATTGATGATATTTTGGTTTATTTGCGTAATAAAGAGGAACATGACAAGCATTTGCGGATTGTGTTGCAGACTTTAAGAGAGAAGCAATTGTATGATAAGCTGTCAAAGTGTGAGTTTTGGCTTGATCAAGTGACTTTTCTTGGTCATGTAGTTTCAGCAGCTGGTATAAGAGTTGATCCAAGTAAAGTTGAGGCCATTTTGAATTGGAGTCCACCGAAGTCTGTAACTGAAGTTAGAAGTTTTCTGGGTTTGGTAGGCTATTATCGACGCTTTGTGAAAGGTTTTTATTTGATAGCTACTCCACTCACCAGATTACTTCGAAAGGGACTTAGATTTGTGTGGACAAATTAGTGTCAAGCTAGTTTTGAGCAGTTGAAGGAAATGTTGACTCAAGCGCATGTTCTTACTTTGCCTGTGGAAGCTAAACCATATGTGATTTATAGTGATGCTTCACATAATGGTTTAGGTTGTGTTTTGATGCAAGAGGGTAAAGTTATAGCTTATGCTTCTCGACAGTTGAAGCCGCATGAGCTTAATTATTCGACGCATGATTTGGAGTTAGCAGCTATAGTGTTTGCTTTGAAGATTTGGCGACATTACTTGTATGGAGAGAAGTGTTTTATCTATACAGATCATAAAAGTTTGAAATATTTGGGGGTTTAGAGAGAGCTTAATATTCGGCAAAGACAGTGGTTGGAATTGATTAAAGACTATGACTGTTTGATTGATTATCATCCTGGTAAGGCAAATGTTGTTGCGGATGCCTTGAGTCGGAAGTCTTTGGCAGGTTTGGCTATTTATTCGCTCTCGTTGCTTGTTAAGTTGATAGCGTTGCATGCTAGTTTCGAATTATGTGATGATGGCGCTTTGTTAGCACAGTTGCAATTGAGGCCAATGTTGTTGGATCAGATTAAAGAGGCTCAATTGGCAGATGAGAAAATCCAAAAAGTTGTGTCAAATTGCCAAAATGGGGAGAGCTGAGATTTCCATGTGAGAAGTGATGGTAGCCTTTGGTTCAAAGATAGATTGTGCGTTCCTGATGATTTTAGTTTGAGAAAGATTATTTTAGAGGAAGCACATCAATTGGGTTTTGTTATGCACCCTAGGAGTACTAAGATGTATCAGGATTTGAAGCAGCATTATTGGTGGTCAGGTATGAAAAGAGACATAGCAGAGTTTGTATCTAAATGTCTCACTTGTTAGAGGGTGAAAGCTAAGCATCAAGTTCCAACAGGGTTGCTTCAACCTTTAGTAGTGCCTGAATGGAAATGGGAACGTGTGATAATGGATTTTATGTCTGGTTTGCCATTGACTCAGAAGAAGTATGATGCTATTTGGGTGATTGTTGATCGGTTGACAAAGACAGCTCATTTTCTTCCAGTTAGAATGGATTATTCTCTTGAGAAGTTAGCTGAGCTATATATCAGTGAGATAGTGAAGTTGCATGGAGTTCCAATTTCTTTGGTGTCCGATCGAGATCCTCAGTTTACTTCATGGTTTTGGAAGAGTTTACATGATGCTTTGGGTTCTCAATTGCACTTAGCACTGCTTTTCATCCACAGACAGATGGGCAGTCAAAGAGAGTGATACAGATTGTAGAGGATATGTTGAGAAGCTGTGTCATTGAATTCTCTGGAAGTTGGGACATATTTTCGCCACTTGTGGAATTTGCTTACAACAACAGTCATCAATCTAGTATTAGAATGGCACTGTATGAGGCATTGTATGGTAGAAGATGCAGAATGCCTCTGTGTTGGAATGAAATTGAAGAAGGCAAGTTGGTTGGTCCTGATTTGATTAAAGAAACGGAAGAGAAAGTAAAGATAATTCGGGATCAGTTGAAAGTAGCTTCAGATCGGCAGAAATCCTATTCAGATTTGAAGAGGAGAGACATAGAGTTTAATATTGGAGATAAGTATTTTTGAAAGTGTTTCCTTGGAAAAAGATTTTTAGATTTGGTCGAAGAGAGAAGCTAAGTCCTCGTTTTATTGGACCTTATGAAGTATTAGAAAGAGTTGGACCAGTTGCTTATCGAATTGCTTTGCCGCCTGAGTTGGATAGAATCCATAATGTCTTCCATGTTTCTATGTTGCGGAGGTACAGATCAGACCCATCTCATGTTTTACCAGTTGAATCTATTGAGGTGAGTTCGGATCTGACATTTGAAGAAGAACCAATTGCTATTTTGGCACATGAAGTGAAAGAGTTGAGAAATAAGAAAGTGCCACTTGTGAAGGTTCTTTGGAAGAATCATGCAAAAGAAGAGGCAACTTGGGAGAGTGAGCAAGCAATGCGAGATCAGTATCCTCAACTATTTCAGACTTAAGATCAGGTAATTTCGAGGACGAAATTTCTTTTTAGAGGGGGAGAATTGTAATATCCCAAAGTTTACCCTAAAAGTTTTGGAATTATTGTTGTATTTAGATTTAGTGTATATGTTTAATGGAAAGAGAAAAGAAGTAAAAAGAGAGTGTATATGTTGTATATATAGTGATATATACAACATATACAAGTCAAAGTGTGGAAGTCAAAAGAAGATATTTATTTATTTTAAATTAGTGAAATAAATTAAAAGGAAAATTAATGAGTGAAAGAGAATATATTAGAATATTTTAATGATATATTGCTTGGTGGAGGTTTAAGTGGAGAATTAATATTTGACTTTGCCACTTCTTCTTCTTCATTTTCTTCTTCTTTCTTTGGTTGGCCGGGCATCACATAGCAATAGAGAGAAAGAGAGTTTTTGTTTTCCAAGCTCAAAATTGAAGAAGATTTCAAGTGATCAAGTTGGAAATTTAAGAAGATTCATTAACTTTGGTAAGTTTCTTTTTGATTCTCTTATTTTATTTTAAGTTGTGTTTGAGTTTGGTGTTGGATTATCAAGAGCATGAGTATGTTTGATTGTGGTTTTGGAATTGAATTGAAGAGAAGGAATTAGGTTTGGTGTTGGAATAGTAAGAGTTGTGTATTGGTAATTGATGTATGTTGTGAGTTTGATTAATTCTTTATCTTAGATTTTCCATATGTTTGTGTTTAATGGAGTTGAAAGCATAGAATACATGAGTTTGGTCCAAAACAGAAGCATTTTGGATGCCACACCCGTGGCCCTTTGATGCCACGACCGTGGGGGTGTGAAGCAAATTGGACAGGTTCGTTTTCTAACCCACGCCCGTGGGGGTTTGTGAGGCCACGACCGTGGGGTTGTGAGCCCACGACCGTGGGCCCTAGTTAGAGGTTTTGGTTTGTAATTTGTGATCTATGGGTCTAGTATGAGACTAATAAGTAAATAATTGTATTGGAATTCATGTGAATTTGTAATTAAGTGTGTATTATTCCTTTCGGATTAGGTTGTGAAGAGGTTGAATTGCCCTAATCTTAGTGTTGAGAATTCTTGGAAGAGGAAGTGTATAGATTTGTGTGAGTTGTTCTTGAGGTAAGTACAAACCCTACATTATTGCATATATTTACATGACATTGGGACTTAACACATTTGGTTGTAAATGTGTTAAGCAATCTATTACATTGTTGATATTTTTGATTAATGTTATGATTTGCATAATATGAAAGATATGATGATCATTCAAAATGTATGTGTAATGCAATTGGTTATGATGAATACTTTAAATGGTGAATTGCTTTAATGTGAATTGAGATATGATAAGATGTGAAGTCATTGTGGTTGGCTATAATAATTCAAATGAAATAAGTGGGGCATGTTTGCCTAGATGATGATGTCCAATGCAATTGGTTATGTATACTTTATTGATGAGATGTGAAGCCATTGTTGTTGGCTATAATGATACAAATGAGATAATTGAGGCATGGTTGCCTAAATGACTATGATAATATGAGAATGAAATTGATAATGAAATAATGAATGAATTGTGTGTCTAATGTGTTATTCCATTTTCAGAGTTTTGTTGTTGGTGGCATGCCTAATAGTAACAATCTCTTGAAGCTAGGTTGGGCTTGATCCTTGAAGCCAAGTTGGGTTGAAGTTTAGCATGCTTAACTCCCCTTGAAGATTGGTTGGGTCTAGTCCTTGAAGCCTAGTTGAGATGTTACAACTCTTGAAGCTAGGTTGGGTTTGGTTCTTAAAGCCAAGTTGGATTGATACTTAGCATGCTTTGTTCCCCTTGAAGCTTGGTTGAGCCTAATCCTTGAAGCCTAGTTGGGATAATGATAATGATAAATGTGATAATTGAGCCAAAACATTAACTCTGAAAGTTGAATGGCATATTAGTGTCTTTTGGGCCCATGCTTGTCTTTGTTTAAATGTGATTCATGAATGGTGAAACAAATGAATAATGAGATTCAATGTAAGACTTTGAAATGTGATATTCTTATGTATTGTTTATAATGTTTAAACATATGACATTTATTGTTTATAATGTTTGAACATATGATATTGGCATTGCATTAAAACATATTGTTATTGGGGTTTGTACCACTAAGCCGTTGGCTTAGCGCGATTGTGGTTCATCGTGCAGGTGACAGGGTCGAGCCAGAGAGTTAATCTAGACCGAGTCGAGTCTAGATTTTGAAGTATTGATTGTGAGCTTAAATATCAAGGACTGACTGCCAAACATGTATAAACTTTATGTTTTGTAAAATTTGATTTTGATGTTTATGTATTTGTAAATACCTCTACATTTTCCGCTGCATATTGAATGAACGTTTTACTTATTGTGTTTTATGATATAACTTAAATGTTATAAGCTTCTTTATATTATTGTATAAAGTAATGATTTGTTTGTTTAGTAAACCATAGCATTCCTATATTCAGTATACGTATATTACAGATATGGTGGTATGTAGTGTGCGTATACAGGGTATAGGGGTGTTACATGCAATGCTCTCAACTCAACAAGCAAGGAGAGCAAATATGCAGTTAAACCTGCCAAAGACTTCCGACTCAAGGCATCAGCAACAACATTTGCCTTACCAGGATGATAATCAATTAAACAATCATAATCTTTAATCAACTCTAACCATCATCTCTGCTAAAGATTCAACTCTCTCTGAACACCCAGATATTTCAAACTCTTGTGATCCGTATAAATGAAACACTTATCCCCATACAAGTAATGTCGCCAAATCTTCAAAGTAAAAACTATAGCTGCTAACTCCAAATCATGGGTCGAATAATTTAGCTCGTGTGGCTTCAACTTTCGAGAGGCATAAGCAATGACTCTACCCTCCTACATCAAAACACAACCTAAACCACTATGTGAAGCATCACTTTAAATCACATAAGGTTTACCTTCCACAAGCAGTGTAAGGACAGGAGCCTGAGTCAACATCTCCTTCAGCTGCTCAAAGCTCATATGACACCGATCTTTCCACATGAATCTAACTCCCTTCTAAATAAATCTGGTGAATGGAGTAGCTATCATAGAAAAACTTTTCACAAACCGTCGATAATAGCCTGCCAAATCCAGAAAACTTCTGACCTCTATCACAGACTTCGGTGGACTCCAATTCAAAATAGTCTCAACTTTACTCTGATTGATCAACTCTAATACCTTGTGCTGAAACCACATGACCAAGAAAAGTCACTTGATCAAGCCAAAACTCAAATTTTGATAGCTTAGCATATAACTGCTTCTCTCTAAGAGTCTGCAATACAATCTGCAAATGCTTGTCATGATCCTCCTCATTATGTGAATACACCAAAATATCATTAATAAAAACCACCACAAATTAATCTAGATAGGGTTTGAATACTCTGTTCATCAAATCCATAAATGTTGTTGGTGCATTCATCAATCCAAGGGGCATCACCAAGAACTCATAATGCTCATACCTTGTGTGGAAAGTTATCTTAGGTACATCTTCATCTCTGAGTCTCAATTGATGGTACCCTGATCTCAAATCAATCTTAGAGAATATTGTTGTTTCTTTCAACTGATCAAAAAGATCATCTATCCTAGGCAAATGATACTTTATTCAACTGCCTATAATCAATGCACAATCTTAAGGTACCATCCTTCTTCTTCACAAACAAAATGGGCGCTTCCTATGGAGACACACTAAGGCGAATGAAACCTTTATCCAACAATTCCTGCAACTGCACCTTCAGCTCTCTCAACTCTGCAGGTGCCATATGATAAGGAGTAACAGAGATGGGAGTGGTACTAGGCAACAAATCGATACTAAACTAAACCTCCCTCTCAGGGGGTATCCCTGGCAACTTCTTAAGAAAAATATCAGGAAACATAGAAACTGTGGGTATACTGTCTAGCTGGGAACCCACTACTCTGGTATCTACAACATGAGCAAGATAAGCTTCACATCGTTTTTGAATCATACTCCTTGCTGAAATAGCTAAAATGAACATGGATGAAAGGTGTCCCTGCTCACTAGATACCATCATAAGTTCTCAGGGTAACACACTTCTTCTGACAATCTACCACAGCCCCATGCTTAGATAACCAATCCATGCCTAAAATTAAATTATACTCCTTGAAAGGCATCTCAATCAAGTCACCAAAGAACTTCTCATCCTGAACCACAACCGGACTATTACGGTGCACCTTACTAACTATAACACTATGCCCTAAAGGATTTATCACAGAGACATCAAATCCTAGGGACTCAGAATGTAATTAAGTCAGGGAAGATGGATGCACTAATGTATGAATGAGTCAATCCAGGGTCTATCAAAGCAAGAACTGAAGTACCATATAAAGAAAATGTACAAGCAATGACAGCTGAAGCATCTGGCTACCTCTACATCACATATACCCACTGTGATGGTCCTACCTCATCTGGTCTACTACCTGCGGTAGAACCTCCTCTCTAACTAGACCATGTCTGACCTCCTCTACTACTACCTCTGCCACCACGACCCCCTCTAACACTGGGTTAAGAAGCTATAGTATCTGTCTGTCTATCCTCTGGTGGCTCTGGGCAATCTCTGATAAAATGATTTGGTGACCTGTTTAGATCATTTTTGTACTAGTTTTTAGCGTGATTTTTATGTGTTCTTAGTTAATGTTTTGATTGATTTTTGTTTTAAGTTTGTTCAAAGTGTTTGTTTTAGGTTTAAGAGCAAAAACTCCCTTGGAAGGTCAAAACAATGCAGGAAAAGCATGAATCAAGCAAGACATGGCCAAGCCAAATAAAGCTTGGCCGTGTTCCCTCAAGAAATTCAAGGCAGAGCTTGACACGGCCAGGAGACACAGCCAAGCCATTGGCTGTGTCTCATCCAAGGAGCAAAACAAAGAAACCAAAGCAAAGAAAGAGCAAAAATGAAGAGGCAGTACTTGACACACTCACATGACATGGCCATGTCGCTTGAAGCTTGGCCATGTCTGCCTGTCTTGGCCATGTCTTTGCCCATGTCCTATCGTCTTGGCCATGTCGCTTGAAGCTTGGCCATGTCTTTGCCCATGCCTGATCATCTTGGCCATGTCGCTTGAAGCTTTGCCATGTCTCATTGTCTTAGCCATGTTTCATCCTAAGAAAATAAAATCATATGAAAATAGAAGCAGTGTTGAACACAAGCACCATCTTGGCCATGTCTCTGCCGATGTCGCTCGAAGCTTGGCCATGTCCAAGGAAAAATTGGTAGACATGGCCAAGTCACCCTTATCTTGGCCGTGTCCCTCAAAGAAATTGAAGCAGGGACTGACACTGGCAAGAGACATGGCCAAGCCATTGGCCGTGTCTCACCTAAAGAGCGAAATCCAAAGAGATAAAAGAAAGAAGGCAGAAGGAGACACAGGCAAGAGACATAGCCAAGCCACTGGCCATGTCACATGACATGGCCAAGAGCTTGGCCGTGTCACCACTTGAGACCAAAAAAAAGAAAGAAGGCAGAAGGCGACACTGGCAAGAGACATGACCAAGCCACTGGCCATGTCAAATGACATGGGTAGCAAGCTTGGCCGTGTCCCAAAGAAAAATGAGAGACACAGCCAAGCCAAAGCAAGCTTGGTCATGTCACCCTTAATATATTTAAAATGTTCTGCATGAAACAGAGGAGGAGGTCAATAAGAGAGAGACCAGGCCTAGGGTTTTGTGAAAAAGAAAGGAGAAAGAGAAAAAACAAAGAAAAGGGTGGAGAAAAATGATTTGGGGAGAGGAGAGAGTAACACTCTCCTTGTCCCTTCATCTTCATCCTTCATTTCTATCCTCTCCATCTTCTCCATCTTCCATTGATAAGATCTTTGAGATTCTTTGGGATAAAGTGGGTTAACAAGCTCTTAAAGGTTGAAGAAGTTTCATTGAAGGATTGGTGACTTGAGAAAGCTCCATTCCATCTCTCAAAGGCATAATCAATTGAAGTATTGGTGACTTGAGAAAGCTCCATTCCACTTTACAAAGGAGAATCATCCATTGAAGAGGGCTTGAGTTCTTCATCATATATCAAAGTGGAGCTAGGAGGAAGACTAGTAATCCTACTCTTGGCATCTACAAGGGGTTTTTCTATTCTCTCCTTTAATTCACTTCAATATTGTTTTTGTTATATTAAGAGAATCTATATTGCAATGAACAATTTGTATTTGATTTATATTGACTTGAATGAATGTTTTAAATTGATGATGTTGAGCTAAATACCCATGCCTAGGGTTTGTAGTATATTTGATTGAATGCTTTGATTTGATATTTCCAATGATGTACGTTGTTTATGGTTGATTGTATTGTATTAATTGTTAGGTTGATAGATTAGCTACCTATTAATCTTTGAATATTGGATGAAGGACCGAGAGGTGAAATTTGATATCAGAACTATATAATCAACCACCCTATGAATGAATTAGAAATATAAGTTCTAGGGTTTTGTTAATTTGCAAATGTAAAATAATTGGCTATTGCTATTTCATGAATATGAGAACTAATGAAATGGTAATTGACTAATTAACCTTAAGGAACAAATTAATTTACAAGGTTATGTTAATGGATAATTGAGAATTGAGCTTTGATTGAATGGACCTATAACCCTAGGCACCTTCCCAAGAATCGATTTGATATTGAACAACCATCACACACATTAACCCTTACACTCATTACTCGTAGGTTTAAATTACTCCTGCACCATTCCAAACAATAAACTCTAATTTTTAAATAAGTTGTCAATCAAGCTATTACGAACTACACCTTCCTTGTGAGACGACCTTGGTGCGATCACTTTTGCTACAACTACCTCATATACTTGCGAGTGACGCTTGTAGTAGTACTTAATTTGAGCACAATAAGTTTTTGGCGCTGTTGCCGAGGAAGGCTGTTTAAGTTGTGATAGTTTGATTTTTTTTATTTAGTTGCTTATTTGTTTTCTTTGAATTGTTTGTTTGTTTTGTTTGATTTTCTTGCAATTTAATTATTTGTTTATTTTCTTTAAGTTGCTAAGTGATTTTTGTAAAGATGTAGTTTTCAAGGCACGGGGGAGTTTATGATAGGAACGATGAGTCTGAAATGGCATGGCAATTAGCAGAATTGACGAATCAACTTAAGGTGCTAAATGCAAGAGGAAGAGCACCTATGCCACGCCAAGAGATATGTGCAGCATGTGGCAATGTAGGGCATAGGACAAATACATGCTCATTTGGTTTTTCACGATACCAAGAATGGCAAGAGGAAGAAGATGATTTTGATAGTTTCCAGCAAATGGGTAGAAATGACCAATATTCTAATCCTTACAACCTAAGCTGGGGAAGCCAACCAAATTTTTCTTGGGAAAATCAGTAACACATTCCACCTCAAAATTGTTTTCAACCTTACCAAAGAAGTTCTTACTCTCAAGAACAATATTCAAATCAAGATCACCTTAAGAAACCATCATTGGAGGATAGTTTGAATACCTTCATTCAAACTAGCGCACAAAATCAAGATCGACTTAAGGAACCCACTTTGGAAGATAGTTTGAATGCCTTCATTCAAATTAGCACACAAAATCAAAATCAATGCAAGAAATCCATAGTGGAAGATGATTTGAATGCTTACCTTCAAATTAGCACACAAAATCAGGAAGGGAGCAATGAGAGGTTTGATTCTTTGGAAGAATCATTGAAGAGGGTGGAAATTCAAGTTGGGCAACTGGTACATCAACTCCAAGCACACCAAAAGGAGGAATTTCCTAGTCAATTGGAGCAAGTCAAGGTAATCACAAATTTGATGAGTGAACAGGTAATATATAACAATTTTTGTGATTCCTTTGATGTAGGAACTAATTCAGAAGAAAATGTCGAGGAGATACAACCCAACATAGAGAAGCCAAGCCAATCAACGGAGGAGGAGAATTTGGAGGCATCAACCTCACCAAAGTTGTATGAATCTTCCAATCATTATAGGCCACCAAATCCATTTCCAAGTAGCTTGAAGGATGAGGAGCAAGGTAAGCAACTTTCTAACATCTATGATATGCACTTCCAAGGAGAAAGTGGAAATAAGCTTGAGATGGGTATGCCCTTAGAAGAACATGAAAAACCCAATTTAGAACTTGAGGAGTGTAAGCTAATTTTAGATGCCGAGGTTGTTGAGAGGGGACTTGACATTTTTAAAGTGGATGAAGAAGTGATTCAACCTGTGAGCGGGGATTTTTGTCCCCACTCCCGGTGGAACGGTTCTTGCGACTTTGGCACTGTTTAGGCTCAGGGCCTTAGAGAACACGGACCTAAGTCCGGAGAAAATGGAGTCACCACCCGGATGGGCAGGAAAAAAAGAAAGGGGTGGATGACTCGATTTCTAAGGAATCCCCAACCCCTTAATGGGTTCGGAAAGTTGGGTACGTGTGGGGAAGGTGAGAAATGGCCCAGCACCCCCACAACGCCCGGCTCATTGGAACCGGCCTCCTTTACAGGTCTTAATATTATAAAATTCTTAAATATAAAAATATTATCCATACTACACACAATAAAAAGAAAGCATCATTATATGAAAATCAAAGCAATGTCCAAACAAAACAAAACAAATAAATGGACACCCATCCAAGGATAGAAACATGTCCTTACATCACATGCCTAGATAGGATACCCACCAAAAGGTAGAAACATGCCCTTTACAAAGGTTCTAAAATAGAAAAGAAAATTAAATTACATGATGTTTAACTAATGAGGTACCCACCAAGTGGAAACATAGCTCTTACAACTTTTGGAAGTCTAAATTAATTGATAAAAGTAAATAATCATCCATAATAAATAAATCATTCATCAAAAGTATTTGAATATAAATAAAATAAACATCCATCCATGATAAATTAAATAAATCAAGTATTGAAATTAAATAGATTAAAGCATAAGAGATAAATCAAGGTATAAATAAATATGGAATTGAATAAAGCAAATAAAAGTTCAATTATAGCTACTGTGACTTTTTATGGAATTAAAATAGATTAGGGTTTTATGTTTTAAAAGGTTGGTAAGACTCTTTGATTAAACAAATTAAGATTTGAATGGTGAAATAATAAAACTAGGGTTTTGGACACTTTGAAATACTTTTTAATTCATGATTTTAAATAGTGATTTAAGCTACTGTGTGTTTTTAGAGTTTTTTATGTTTTTATGGTTTTTAATGTTTTAAAAGGATTAGGGTTCATAAAAATTAAGGTTTAAGGTTCTAAAAGGATTAAGGTTCATTGTTTTTGGTTTAAAAGTTGAATTTTGGATTTTAGGCTTTAAAATTGGGGTTACGGGTAATGAGTAATTTTTAGGATTTTAGAAATCAATTTGATATGTTATGAAGTTTTATGAATTTGAACAAATGGATTGAAGTTTTTATAAGTAGAAAATATGTTTTTTAAGGTTTTTTTTTTAATTAAATAGAACCTACTTTAAAATCTTAAAAGAAACAGAATTTGATTTTTGTTTTGTTGAAAAATATGTTCAATGAGAGTTTTAAGATTTTTAAGAAGAAAAAATAACAATTTTAAGACTTTTTAGAAAAGAAGGTCACGTTTTAGTGGTTTAATCTTGGAAAAATCAAATTAAATCTCTAAGATTTTTGATTCAAAGAAACTCTAATTCCATAATTTGGCTACTGTAAAACATAAATCAAAAAGAATTTAACATACCTTGTTTTGTTGATTCTCCAAAAAATAACCCTTCTTGGATGAACTAGCTCCAAAGACAAGCCTTTGTTGCCTTTGAATTGCTTAATTCGTGGTGCTCCTCCCTTTAAAAATCAATTGAATTGATTTATTGCTTTTCCTTCCTTGATTTGGTTTCAAATCCTATACTCACTGTGTAAATTTCCCCCCCCCCCCTTAATTTGGTTCTATTGGTCCTTATTTATAATGGTTTTTAGGTTGTTTATTTCTAATTAATTAAGGTAAGTAATATTAATAAAGAAAAGAAATTAAAACCTAATTGGATTAGGTTTCAAAAATTTGGGTCGAAAAATTTTGCGCTGGCGAAAACTGTGGCAGTGGGCCCATGGCTGGGGCCAGTGGGCGCTCCAGCCCGCAGGAATTTCCTGCGGGCGAAGGACCCGTGGGTGAGCTGCTGCTGAGCTGATGGGCCAGCGCTACCACTTTTCGCTGCCGATTTTTTTTCCGACTCCGACTCTGATTTTTATTTTTATTTTTATTTTTATATTTTTATTTGTTTATTTTCATTTTTTATTAATAAAAATTAGATACTAAGGTAAAAATTATTTAATTAAAATTATTTTAGACCAATTAAACAACAAAAATCATTTTGGGCTAAATAAAACATATTAGATCGGATTGGGTAAAAAATTAAGGGTCTACAGCTTGACCCCTGCTTGAATGATCTGAAACCTTAGTGAAAGAGAATGAAAAGCAATAAGACTTAATTTTTGAGATGGCGAATTGTTTTGGGTACTTGCACCCAATTTGAGTACTTGATTTAGGTAATTGGACCTAAGATTGGGCACTTGGACCCGAACTTGAATTTATTTCGGGTACTTGGACCCGGGATTGGGTACTTGGACCCGAGATTGATTTGATTTGGGTACTTGGACCCGATATTGGGTACTTGGACCCGGGATTGAGTTTGATTTGGGTACTTAGACCCGAGATTGGGTACTTAGACCCGAGATTAGGTACTTGGACCCGGGCTTGGTTTGATTTGGGTACTTGGACCCGAGATTGGGTACTTGGACCCTGGATTGGGTTTGATTTGGGTACTTGGACCCGGGACTGGGTTTGATTTGGGTACTTAGACCCGAGATTGGGTACTTGGACCCGAGCTTGATTTGATTTGGGTACTTGGACCCGAGATTGGGTACTTGGACCCGGGACTGGGTTTGATTTGGGTACTTAGACCTGAGATTGGGTAGTTGGACCCGAGCTTGGGTACTTAGACCCGAGCTTGATTTGATTTGGGTACTTGGACCCGGGCTTGGGTACTTGGACCCTAGCTTGAATTGATTTTGGGTACTTGGACCCGGGATAGGGTACTTGGACCCGGGCTTAAATTGATTTTGGGTACTTAAACCCGGGTTTGGGTACTTGGACCCGAGATTTATTTGATTTGGGTACATGGGCCCAAGATTGAGTACTTGGACTCGAGATTGGGTACTTGGACCCGAGATTGAATTGATTTTGGGTACTTGGACCCGAGATTTAATTGATTTTTGGTACTTGGACCCGAGATTGGGTACTTGGACCCGGGTTTGGGTACTTGGACCCGAGATTGATTTGATTTGGGTACTTGGACCCGAGATTGGGTACTTGGACCCGGGGTTGGGTACTTGGCCCCGAGATTGAAATAATTTGGGTACTTGGACCTGGGATTGATTTGATTTGGGTACTTGGACCCAGGATTGGGTGCTTGGACCCTGGATTGGGTACTTGGCCCCAAGAATGGGTACTTGGACCCGAGATTGGGTACTTGGACTCGGGATTGATTTGAATTGGGTACTTAGACCCAAGAATGGGTACTTGGACCCGAGATTGATTTAACTCATCTGACCTTTTATCAGTTGAGAATTCTGGCATAACTGGTTGTTCCATTTTTATGAATTGTAGGTCTTTACCCACCAAAAATAGATCTTTATCTATTAGAAACTATGTCTTTTACCTATGAATATGGATCTTTATCCATTGGAGATTGGGTCTTTACCCATGAAATATGGATCTTTTATCCATTGGAAATCGGGTCTTTACCCTTAAAACATGGATCTTTATCCATTGGAGATTGGGTCTTTACCCGTGAAATTTGGATCTTTTATCCATTTGAAATCAGGTCTTTACCCTTAAAACATGGATCTTTATCCATTGGAGATCGGGTCTTTACCCTTGAAACAAGGATCTTTATCCTTCGAACTTTGGGTCTTTACCCTTTGAAACATGGATCTTTATCCTTCGAACTTTGGGTCTTTACCCTTTGAAACATGGATCTTTATCCATTTAAAATCGAGTCTTTACCCTTGAAATATGGATCTTTATCCATTGGAGGTCGAGTCTTTACCCTTGAAACATGGATCTTTATCCATTGGAGATCGGGTCTTTACCCTTGAAAATGGATCTTTATCCATTGGAGATCGGGTATTTACCCTGGCTTCAGCTCTTTTAGCTCGATTGATCTTTCGTCTTTTGCATCTTCATTCTTTTGAGAGTTCTAATTGTTCCATTCTTTTGTTCTTCCATTTTGCAAAGATTTAGCTATTTTTAATTGGACCTTATATCCTCTCCTTGCCCCCCTACGTGGCAAAATATTTGCAAGTGAGTTTGAAAATATTTGGTATATAAACTCAAAAATTGAAAAGGAGAAACTTTGCCCCCTGTGTAGGCTCAAACCCCATGATGTTTTTGCTGTCTAGTTCTTTGTACAAGCATGTATTTCTTCTCTTTGCAAGACTACTGGAACTTCCACAAGCGAATAGGCTTTCCATGCCCCCTTGATTTGACATCTTCTTTTGATTATTTACTTCGCAGGGTGTTTGCTGTTCACTTTGAGGAAGAATAGAAAATACAAGACAAGAAAGTGCGATGTGATATGTTCATGTATGCATGATATGCATGAATGATACTTACAGTCATTCCGTTGACTCACAGACCGAGGTGATCAGCATAAGTGTTCTTATTGGTTCCGTTTTGATGCTTGTTCAAGTCTTGCATTGCAATAATCGAAAGCTTTGCATTTGTGGCTTTTATCTTCAAGATGATGAAAACATGAGCGGTAGAGACCCCTAATGGTAGAGTCAGGGATGCATCCATTTCAAATTATGTTTCATCTTGCCAATAATCATTTCCTTTGCCCAATATGACCTTTGGAGGTTCAACATATTTCCCTTAACTTGAAGGCTTTGTATGACAAAACACAATTTTTTTTTGAGTTTTGATTTTGAAATCAAAGGTTGGCTTTGCCAAATTAATGTCAATGTACCTCAGGACTTGATTTTCCAAATTACATATCTATAACATGACAACCCTAGTTACCGTACTAAACTTGGGAATCATTTCTATTTAAGCAAGAATTGTTGCACTTCAGATAGGCACATACACATTACTTGGCCAAAGGTCTCATTTGAGTTTAAATATTTTCTATCTCATATGCATGCTTATCCAAACTATCTCCACTAATAGACTCTATCTACCAAGAGAGATCAATAGGTCTTTGATAGGCTTCAAATGGGGTCTACAAGGGACATGGGTTAAATGAAGGCCATTTTGAGATAGGAACTGGTGTGACACAATGGACAAACCCTCACACTATAAATTTCTTGTTTGAACTTTAGGCAGTTGGGAACAATCTTGCTAGTCTCTAAATTCTTTCTGTCTTCTTGACATTAAGCTGCATCTTGATCAGGACAGTTTTTGCCCTTGCAAAAAGTTTAAGACCCAAATTCCTTTTTTTTTCTTCTTCTCCCTTTTCTTTATTTCTCTTACTCTTCCCTTTTCTTTCTCTTTGTTTTCCTTAATCTTCCCTTTCTTTGAGCATTTTATCATTTTGTCCTTCTTTCTTGTTGGACTATCAAGTACAAAACTTTCAAGAATTGGATGGTCTCCCTCCTTTTCTCCAATTTTGATGAATCTTCGGTTGCGTTGGGCCAATTCAAGTAAAAATGTCTTTATGAACCAAATGGAAGCCTTTTGTTGCTTTAGGTAAAAGATAACTCAGTTGGCTTTCTGAACCGTCTTTTTAGGTTTTATCTTTTTTTTTTTAATTCATTTTCTATTCTTCTTCTTTTCTTTTCTTCTTCTTTTTTTCTTTTCTCTCATTTCTCTTGTTTTCTTTTCTTCTCTCTTTTTTTTTTGGTTCTAGCTCTAAAAGAGTTGTCTTGTTTGTACCAACTTGGGCTTCCAATAATGGATGAGTGGAGTAACATAGATCTTCTTTAACAGGGATAAATCATTTGTTACTCTGATGTTGATGTTGATATATTAGAGATATTAGGAAAACTTCAACTACCCTTATGGTTTTGAGAACATCAACTATCCTTATGATCTTGAGAACTTCAACTATCTTCATGATCTTGAGAACTTCAACTATCTTCATGGTCTTGAAACTTTAACTATCCTCATGATCTTGACTAATCATTGCTTTCTTTGATCTTCTTGTCTATTCATCTTAGTAATCATAAGACTTGTCAAAAGTATCACAACAGCTCAGGGTAGGTTATTGAGGTTTGTAAGCCAATAAAAAGAAAGCTAAAATTTTATGAAGGCTCAAAGGGACAACTAGGGATTGATATTTAATTGGGTGGATACTAGTTGTTGGCTAACCAAACAATGCCTAGATCATTTCTCTCTTAAATAAGCAGAGTTCAATTTCGCCTCAAAAGTTTGTCAAAGCATGTTCTAAGACTGACTAGGACCTAGACAAAGGTAATTATGCAAGAGCCCTCTCTAAGTAAGCATGCACAACTCAATGCTATAGAGTCATTCCCTCACCTGGTAAAGTCATTCAAGTCATGATGCATAAATATATTAATTCATGAATTATCAAGCTAGATTCCTCATTGGTCGAGCACCAAAATGAACAAAGACTAACAAAAATTTTGATGAAAGTAATTTATTCAAACAACTTTAAATTTGAAACACACAATAGTTCCAAAATATTAAATAAAGTAAGATTGAAAAGCAACATTCAAGCTAAGGAAAGTTCATTGAGTTAGGCTTCTTTTCCTTTCACATCTTCAACATTCCCATCTTGAAAAGAGGATAAAACAAAATCTTCTTCCAATCCTTTTCCCACCATAAAGGTTACTGGTGGTGGAACTCTTCCAAATTTAAGCAAAGGGTTGTCCTTGGTATTGGGCTTATCCGGCTCGGGCAACTTGCCATTATCAATTAAATTCTGGATCTCATGCCTCAACTTCATGCAATTGTCCATTTTGTGTCCAGGCCTTTGATGGAATTGGCAAAATGCATTAGTATCAAAGTTAGGTGGAAGAGGATTAGGCAAAGGACGAGGAGTCAAGGGTTGTAACAATCCCTTCCTTTGTAGCTTATTGAGAACCCAAGACAGTGGCTTCCCCAGATCTGAAAACTGCCTCATTCCTCTTTCATTAGCGGCATTAACATCAACTTCTTTTTGTTGCTTTGATTGCCCGACTGGTAATTCCCTTTCTCATTTCTTTTTATTGAAAAGCGATTATTCTCCCTTTCCCACTCTTCAATTTGTAGACCAGCTTGGAGAAGATCTTTGAAATCACGTATGAGTGTATGAGACATCCTCTCACAAAGATTAGGCAACACCCCTCTCACAATCATCCTTATTTGATCGGATTCATCGGGCCTCTTCTTGAGTAAAGCGGCCTTATTTCTCCATCTCTTGACATAATCTACAAATTTTTCATTTGGTCGTTGCCTAATGGACTCAACTTCCATTAAGGTAACTTCCATTTCAACATTGTATCCATATTGTTGGATGAAGGCTTTGTAAAGTAGATCCCAACTCTTTTGTGTTCCATCATCTAAGGTATTGAACCAATTTTGGACAGCAGGATCCAATGAGAGCATGAAGTACCTTAGAGTTTGAGCCTTAGTAGCTCAGGTAGACTGCATGGCAGTGGTATATTGCTTCACGTGGAGATGAGGATTTCTGGTGCCATTGTACTTGGCAAAAGATGGCATCTTGAACTTGTACGGGACTTCTTCATTTAGCTCAAAGAGTTTGTCAATCTCAGACTTCTCTTCGGTTTTCAGATTCTTCTCAAATCTCTTTTCTAAATCAGCAATCATCTTTTCAACATCAGATGTCTCGGTCTTTTCAATAGTTGCCTTCTCAACAACCTTCGGTTCCTTTTTTTCTTGAAGATCTTGGTAATATTGAGCCCAATCATCATCATCAATGATCACCTTATCATCATCAAAAGCTACTTCACTAACTTTGGTCTTCCCTTTGTCCTTTGGTTTCTTAGTGCTAGCAGATGCCTCGGCATGGTTTTCTAAGATTGCAGTCAATTGGTTCTTCATGGTCTCAGCTAGGGCCTCTTTGATTTCTTCCATCTTGGCATTGAGGGCCTCATCCACCATCCTTTGAATTTGTTCGGGCTCCATTGTTTTTGGTGAGCAAGTGATTGAGTCGTTGCTAGATGCTTCGTCTCCGGCGTAGGTCGGATTATTGTAAGCTTTAGAACTATCGTAATCCAGCGCTGTGAGCCAGAGAGGATCAATGAGATGAGATGCAAATGTATGCATGTATGCACAAACAATAGACAAACAAGGACAAATTAGGACGTTCCTTCCAACCTTATATCATCCACACACGAATGGTGAGTCTCTTTTCCTAGGTATATGGTTAACCAAAATACCAACATGGGGTACCTTGCATTGGAATAATTCCCTCGGACGTTTCAACCAATAGTTATATTTTCAAAAATGGAAATCAATTCATGATAATTCTCATTAATTAGGTTTTAATCCATTCAACCAACTAAAGTAGCTTTTATGCTATGTTGGATTAAAATGAAATTAAGAGGTTTATTATAAATAGATTTCTCACTTAAAAAGAGGTAACTAGTGGTTCATGCCAAAAACAAGCCCATGGTTAGTTTATTCTTAGTGTAAATTAGGCCCACAATTGATTTTTGGTATTTCATAATTGACCTAAATATTTTTGCAAGCTCTTTGTAAAAAATGGTTGGGTGAAAATAGTTTTATATCTAAGCCCATCATAAAAGATTTTAGAAAAATGGATTTTGGGCTTAGTATTTGGGCCATGAGCCAAAGAATTTTTTATTTGTTTTTAGAAAAGTCTTATGTCCAAAGATCATCTTGAAAAATTTTGAAAATAACTTTGGTCTTTTGGACTTTTAAAGAAAAATTTATTTTGAGCTTACAATATACTTAGGTCATATTAGAAAAAAGAACAAACCAAATAAGACATGGTTTAGACTAAGATAAACTAACCATAGTCAAACAACATGCATTTGGGGTAAAACCTAAGGAAAGTAACTAGGCCAATTACATGAGCTTTAGTCTTTGGGTTTAAAAGGCTTAGGTTCTCATAGTAAGTATAAACCAAATGGTACGAGGCTATGAGTGGTTATGCCATGCTCGATCTCCATACCTTGAGTGAAAGTATGGTATCCCTTACATAACATAACACAGGTAACACGGGCGTCCTAACTCAGGCACACAATGCAATCTAATATGATGCAATGGATAATATCATTATAAGAAAGAATAGAATAATATAAAGACCAACGGAATCAACTTCTCTTATCCCCAGTGGAGTCGCCACTGTGAACGGGGATTTTCGCCCCCACTCCCGGTGGAATGGTTCTTGCGACTTCGGCACTGTTTAGGCTCAGGGCCTTAGAGAACACGGACCTAAGTCCAGAGAAAATGGAGTCGCCACCCGGATGGGCCAGGAAAAAAGAAAGGGGTGGATGACTCGATTCCTAAGGAATCCCCAACCCCTTAATGATTTCGGAAAGTTGGGTACGTGTGGGGAAGGTGAGAGATGGCCCAGCACCCCCACAACGCCTGGCTCATTGGAACCGGCCTCCTTTACAGGTCTTAATATTATAAAATTCTTAAATATAACTATATTATCCATACTACACACAATAAAAAGAAAGCATCATTATATTAAAATCAAAGCAATGTCCAAACAAAACAAAGCAAATAAATGGACACCCATCCAAGGATGGAAACATGTCCTTACATCACATGCCTAGATAGGACACCCACCAAAAGGTAGAAACATGCCCTTTACAAAGGTTCTAAAATAGAAAAGAAAATTGAATTACATGATGTTTAACTAATGAGGTACCCATCAAGTGGAAACATACCTCTTACAACTTTTGGAAGTCTAAATTAATTGATAAAAGTAAATAATCATCCATAATAAATAAATCATTCATCAAAAGTATTTGAATATCAATAAAATAAACATCCATCCATGATAAATTAAATAAATCAAGTATTGAAATTAAATAGATTAAAGCATAAGAGATAAATCAAGGTATAAATAAATATGGAATTGAATAAAGCAAATAAAAGTTCAATTATAGCTACTGTGACTTTTTATGGAATTAAAATAGATTAGGATTTTATGTTTTAAAAGGTTGGTAAGACTCTTTGATTAAACAAATTAAGATTTGAATGGTGAAATAATAAAACTAGGGTTTTGGACACTTTGAAATACTTTTTAATTCATGATTTTAAATAGTGATTTAAGCTACTGTGAGTTTTTAGAGTTTTTTTTTTAAATGTTTTTATGGTTTTTAATGTTTTAAAAGGATTAGGGTTCAAAAAAATTAAGGTTTAAGGTTTTAAAAGGATTAAGGTTCATTGTTTTAGGTTTAAAAGTTGAATTTTGGATTTTAGGCTTTAAAATTGGGGTTACGGGTAATGAGTAATTTTTAGGATTTTAGAAATCAATTTGATATGTTATGAAGTTTTATGAATTTGAACAAATGGATTGAAGTTTTTATAAGTAGAAAAGATGTTTTTTAAGGTTTTTTTAATTAAATAGAACCTACTTTAAAATCTTAAAAGAAACAGAATTTGATTTTGGTTTTGTTGAAAAATATGTTCAAAGAGAGTTTTAAGATTTTTAAGAAGAAAAAAATAACAATTTTAAGACTTTTTAGAAAAGAACATCACGCTTTAGTGGTTTAATCTTGGAAAAATCAAATTAAAGCTCTAAGATTTTTTATTCAAAGAAACTCTAATTCCATAATTTGGCTACTGTAAAACATAGATCAAAAAGAATTTAACATACCTTCTTTTGTTGATTCTCCAAAAAATAACTCTTCTTGGATGAACTAGCTCTAAAGACAAGCCTTTGTTGGCTTTGAATTGCTTAATTCGTGGTGCTCCTCCCTTTAAAAATCAATTGAATTGATTTATTATTTTTCCTTCCTTGATTTGGTTTCAAATCCTATACTCACTGTGTAAATTTTGCCCCCCTTAATTTGGTTCTATTGGTCCTTATTTATAATGGTTTTTAGGTTGTTTATTCCTAATTAACTAAGGTAAGTAATATTAATAAAAAAAGAAATTAAAACCTAATTGGATTAGGTTTCAAAATTTTGGGTAGAAAAATTTTGCACTGGCAAAAACTGTGGCAGCGGGCCCGTGGCTGGGGCCAGTGGGCTTGCCAGCCCGTAGGAATTTCCTGCGGGCCAAACGCCCGCGGGCCCGCGGGTGAGCTGCTGCTGGGCCGACGGGCCCGCGCGACCACTTTTTTCTGCCGATTTTTTTTCCGACTCTGATTTTTATTTTTATTTTTATTTTTATATTTTTATTTGTTTATTTTCATTTTTTATTAATAAAAATTAGATACTAAGGTAAAAATTATTTAATTAAAATTATTTTGGACCAATTAAACAACAAAAATCATTTTGGGCTATATAAAACATATTAAATCGGATTGGGTCAAAAACTAAGGGTCTACACAACCAAACTTGGTTGAACTTAAAGAGTCCCCAAAAATCATCTCTTCTACTCTTGGTGGTGGAGAAGAGCATACAATGGATAGAACCATGTTGCACAATGAAAAAGGGTTTTACAAAGTTCCTATTACATTGGATGATTACCCTAAGATGACCTTCACATGTTTTCAAATACCACTACTATCCTTCGGAGTTGTATGCTATCCATCCCTGCAGACATGAGTGACAATTGCATTATGGGTGGAAGGAGCATTGTACATCGCATATGGGAACGATGGAAATCATGTTTCATCTAAACCCTATCTTTTAGTTGATGCATGCTCACATTGAGGACAATGTGAATCTTTAAGTGTGGGGTGCATTTTGTGTTTTGTGTTTTTACTTTTAAGTTTTTTTTGTTTAAGTTTAGTTAATGTTTTAATGTTTTTCTTTGAATAAATGAATTTTAGAAAGTTCAATTGTTATAAAATTGTTGATAGATGACCTTTGAATTTTTGAAGCATGAATTTGAGAATTGAGTAGAATTGGTGCTTATTGTCAATTTTGTTGGTTTTTCCCTTGCATTGCCATTAACCTAGTGAGGAATTGAGCCATCAACTTATCATTATTGTTGTGGGTGAACATCTTTGATTGATGAATTGCTAGAACTTGCTTTGACAAGCATTTTGAGACTACATAAAAATTTCAATTAGGCATCAAGATGATTAGGGCAATTAGGTGAACCCACTTTGGCTTAAAAAGACCAACCCTATTTTCATCCTTAGTTAGCCAATTTTGAGCCTATTTCATTTTTCCCTTTTCTTTCTTTTTCGCAACACTACTAACTTTGAATCATGCTATTTTGTCTCTTACCCTTTTCATTAGGTCAAGAGCATTTTAAGAGCGTTTATGGCCGGGTGTTGTATTGAATTAAGTGTGGGGTTAAATTTAGTAGGTTTAAGATTGCAAACTATTATGTTATTTAGTTGCAAATCGTAAGTAAAAAAATATAAAAAAAAAGAAGAAGAGAAAAATAAAAAAAATAATAAGAATAAGAATAATTGATGTTCTTATTGAAAGGGTTGGAATATGTTTGGGAATAATCATTGCAAGATTTTATAAGTGAGTTTCCTTAAAAAGCTCTTTAATGACAAAGGGTAGATGAGTGGAAGGTGTTTTGGAATTGTTGGGGTATATATATATATGAATGGTTACTTCATTCTTGAACTTAATGATTAAGCTCACATTTCCTAAATATCATGCCTTTACCTTAGCCCCATTACAACCAAAAGAAAGACATTTTGATTGATGCTTGATTGTAATTTGTGGTGGAGATTTGATTGATAAGAAAGCCTATGGTAATATTCTTTCATTGATTGTTATGAGTGTAAAACCACCAAGATCAAACACTTGTAAGAGTTGGTGAGGAAGCGACAACATAGGTTATGCATGGAAAACCACTTAATTGCATGGGTATCGATTTTGTTCAATTCGATATTGATTGTGGACTTAGGGATAGGGAAGTCTTGATGCATTCTTATAACTCTTGAACGTAACAAAATTTATCTTGTTTAGTGTTTTGATTTTAGCCTTGCTTGAAGACAAGCAAGGAATTAAGTGTGGGGTAGTTGTTTAGATCATTTTTGTACTAGTTTTTAGTGTGATTTTTATGTGTTCTTAGTTAATGTTTTGATTCATTTTTGTTTATGTTTATTTAAAGTGTTTGTTTTAGTATAAGTGCAAAAACTCCCTTGGAAGATCAAAACAATGCAGGAAAAGCATGAATTAAGCAAGACATGGCCAAGTCAAATCAAGCTTGGCCATGTTCCCTCAAGAAATTCAAGGCAGAGCTTGACACGGCCAGGAGACATGGCCAAGCCACTGGCCGTGTCTCATCCAAGGAGCAAAACAAAGAAACCAAAGCAAAGAAAGAGCAAAAATGAAGAGGCAGTACTTGACACACTCACATGACATGGCCTTGTTGCTTGAAGCTTGGCCATGTCTACTCGTCTTTGCCATGTCTTTGCCCATGTCTGATCGTCTTGGCCATGTCGCTTGAAGCTTGGCCATGTTTACTCGTCTTGGCCATGTCTTTGCCCATGTCTGATCATCTTGGCCATGTCGCTTGAAGCTTGGCCATGTCTCATTGTCTTGGCTGTGTTTCATCCTAAGAAAATAAAATCATATGAAAATAGAAGCAGTGTTGAACACAAGCACAATCTTGGCCATGTCTCTGCCCATGTCGCTCGAAGCTTGGCCATGTCGCTTGAAGCTTGGCCATGTCCAAGGAAAAATTGGTAGACATGGCCAAGTCACCCTTATCTTGGCTGTGTCCCTCAAAGAAATTGAAACAGGGACTGACACTAGCAAGAGACACAGCCAAGCCACTGGCCGTGTCTCACCTAAAGAGTGAAAACCAAAGAAAGAAAATAAATAAGGCAGAAGGAGACACAAGCAAGAGACATGGCCAAGCCACTGGCCATGTCACATACATGGCCAGTAGCTTGGCCATGTCACCACTAGAGAACAAAGAAAAGAAAGAAGGCAGAAGGTGACACTGGCAAGAGACATGGCCAAGCCATTGGCCATGTCACATGACATGGGCAAAAAGCTTGGCCGAGTCCCAAAGAAAAATGAGAGACACGACCAAGCCAAAGCAAGCTTGGCTATGTCACCCTTAATATATTTAAAATCTTTTGCACGAAACAGAGGAGGAGGTCTATAAGAGAGAGACAAGGCCTAAGGTTTTGCAAAAAAGAAAGGAGAAAGAGAAAAAACAAAGAAAAGAGTGGAGAAAAATGATTTGGGGAGAGGAGAGAGTGACACTCTCCTTGTCCCTTCATTTTCATCCTCCATTTCTATCCTCTCCATCTTCTCCATCTTCCATTGATAAGATCTTTAAGATTCTTTGGGATAAAGTGGGTTAAGAAGCTCTTAAAGGTTGAAGAAGCTTCATTGAAGGATTGGTGACTTAAGAAAGCTCCATTCCATCTCTCAAAGGCATAATCAATTGAAGGATTGGTGACTTGAGAAAGCTCCATTCCACTTTGCAAAGGAGAATCATCCATTGAAGAGGGCTTGAGTTCTTCATCATATATCAAAGTGGAGCTAGGAGGAAGACTAGTAATCCTACTCTTGGCATCTACAAAGGGTTTTTCTATTCTCTCTTTTAAATCATTTCAATATTATTTTTGTTATATTAAGAGAATTGATATTGCAATGAACAATTTGTATTTGATTTATATTGAGTTGAATGAATGTTTTAAATTGATGATGTTGAGCTAAATACCCATGCCTAGGGTTTGTAGTATATTTGATTGAATGCTTTGATTCGATATTTCCATTGATGTACCTTGTTTATGGTTGATTGCATTGTATTAAATGTTAGGTTGATAGATTAGCTACCTATTAATCTTTGAATATTGGATGAAGGACTGAGAGGTGAAATTCGATATCAGAACTATATAATCAACCACCCTATGAATGAATTAGAAATATAAGTTCTAGGGTTTTGTTAATTTGCAAATGTAAAATAATTGGTTATTGCTATTTCATGAATGTGAGAACTAATGAATTGGTAATTGACTAATTAACCTTAAGGAACAAATTAATTTACAAGGTTATGTTAATGGATAATTGAGAATTGAGCTTTGATTGAATGTACCTATAACCCTAGGCACCTTCCCAAGAATCGATTTGATCTTGAACAACCATCACACACATTAACCCTTACACTCATTACTCTTAGGTTTAAATTACTCCTGCACCATTCCAAACAACAAACTCTAATTTTTAAATAAGTTGTCAATCAAGCTATTATGAACTACACCTTCCTTGTGAGATGACCTTGGTGCAATCACTTTTGCTACAACTACCTCGTATACTTGCGAGTGACGCTTGTAGTAGTACTTAATTTGAGCGCAACATGACCCACATCTATAACACACTCCCGAAGTACCTCTCCACCAGCAAACACCTCCGTGTGCTTTACCACAATGAACACAAGTAGGTGGAATAGACCTCTGAGCCAATGGAGTCGGAGCACTAGCCACTGAAACTGTAGGTCTTGCTCTCTGCCTCTGCTGCTGTACTGACCTACCAAAATGCCTCTGGCTCCTACTGAACCTCAAAAAATATCCTCCTTGACCTTTCTTCATGGATGAAGATCCTGCCTCTCTCTGAGGTCTCCTAGGTCTAGTCTCCTCATCCCTAGCAGCTACTGCAAGGCCCTGTGCTCTCTCAACACTCCTAGCTGCTGCAACCAACTGAGAAAAATCCTGATACCAGGAGCCTACGATAATGCACATAATAGAGGGTCTCAACCCCTCCTCAAACCTCCTACACTGATCAATCTCACCAGAAATAATTCCGCCAATATACTGACTCAGCCGGGTAAACTCTATCTCATACTCTGACACAGTCCTAGTATCCTACTTCAAACTCAAGAACTCTATCTTCTTAACATCCTTATACTCCCTCGGAGTATATTTCTACTCAAACCCTCGCAGAAAATCATCGTATGTCAAGGTTGGTGGATCATCCAGGGCATGTGGAACCGTCTTCCACCAGTCATATGCATCCCTCTGCAGAAGAGATCTAGCATAATCAAACTTTTCTTCTGGGGTAGCCTACAGCTGGATAAATACTCTCTGGACTCTATTTAGCCATTGCTCAGCTACAGTAGGATCTATAATACCAACGAAATCCTCAGCTCCAAACTTCCTTAACTTATCATATTACCTCGACGATACTTGTGGCTGCGGCTGCGGTTGCGATGGCTTCTAAACTGGAGCCTACCTCAACAACTCCACCATATGCCGTACCCAGCTTAGCAAAATCTCATCAACTGCTGGTCTCTCTAGCACAAGAGAAGGTGCCCCTCTAGCTATCTCAACTCTAGCTCCATCTCTACCCTAAACAAGAGCTACACTCTCCGTACTACCCTCAATAGACTGACATGTCTGAGATGCCATAACTACCTATATCTGCAAACACAGCAGAAATTGACTCATCAAAGATCTGAAACTGCCAGTGCCAATGCATGTATCATATTTAAAAACTATATTTAAAAATCTTAATTTTATTTCTCTTAAAACCCACCTAGGTTGAGAATCTCAAGCCTAGGCTCTGATACCAAAACAAAAGTAACACCCTTATACCAAATATATGTACACCACATATACTCACTATATCTAATATACGTATAGAGGATACAAGAATGTCACCACCTTTTTAAACAATCAAATCATCATTTATAAAATCTATATAATCTTAGAACATTCAATTGATATCATAAAAATAATAGATGATATATTACTTGTTAAAACATATATAACTTCATTATCGAAGGTTTATCCAAAATATTTTTGACATTTTACAGAATATACATATTTAAATACATCAAAATCAATATGTACAAAAATATGAAATATATACATGCTGAAAGTTTGTCTCTGATCTTGATGTCCAAATCAACACTACTCTCACAATCTCAAGCCTAGACTCGACTCGGTCTAGCTGAACTCTCCGGCTCAACTAGATCTACCCTGTCACCTACGCGATGAACCACAATCGCGCTAAGCCAGAAGCTTAGTGGCACAAACTTTGATAACCATATAATTCAAATGTAATGTTAATGTATCATACATAAGGATATCATATCTCATAACATTATATCTCTTTATATTGCTCAATTTTTCCACAATTCATAAGGATATTATATCTCATAGCATTAAATCATTATATCTTAATAAGTTGTTGTAGACCCTTAATTTTTGACCCAATGCGGTCCAATATGTTTTATTTAGTCCAAAATGATTTTTGTTGTCTAATTGGTCCAAAATAATTTTTTGTTAAATAATTTTTGCTTTAGTATCTAATTTTTATTAATAAAAAATAAAAATAAACAAATAAAGGTCAAAAAATAAAAATAAAAATCAGAGTTGGAAAAATAGGCAAAGAAAAAATAGTCGCGGGGGCCTGTGGACATTTCGCCCGCAGGAATTTCATGCGGACAAAATAGCCTGCGAGCGAAAGTCCTTATTTATTGTGGTTTGATGTAGTTTATTCCTGTGGGAGACGCCCACTGCGGCAGTTTTTTTTCGCTAGCATATTTTTCCTGCGGTAATTTTTTTTGGCAGCGCAATTTTTTCGATGCAAATTTTTTGAAACCTAATTCAATTAGGTTTCGGTTTTTTTTTTATTAATATCACTTGCCTTAACTAATTAGGAATAAACTACAATAAACCACAATAAATAAGGACCAAAGGCAATTAAATTGAGGGGAGGAAAAATTTCACAGTAGCTTTGAGAATTTGAATCCGAAAGTGAAGTGGAAAAGCAATAATTGAATTCAATTGATTTTTAAGGAGAAGAAACACGATTTAAGCAATTGAAAGGCAAAAAAGGTTGGTCTTTGGAGCTTGTTCATCCAAGAAGAATTATTTTTGGAGGAATCATAAAAAAAAGGTATGTATTAAATTCTTTGTTTTTTTTATACAGTAGCTAAATTTTCCTTTGTTCTTTTAATTAAAAAATCCTAGAATTCAATCCACCTTTTTGTTCAAATTTAAAAACATTAATCCATTGCTTTATTTCCCAAAGAATTTAAAGTTATTAATTTTATTTCTTCAAAACCCCCAAAACTCCAATTTACTTTCCAAAATTATGTAAACTCTTAAAACATATTCTGTTTCTTATAAAAAAAAACCCTAAAATACTTTTTCCAATTATATAAATCTTTTTTATTTATAAAAACTTTAATTTGTTTGGTTTAAACTTATAAAATCTCATGAAATCATCAAATTGTTTTTCTAAACCCTAATTCAAATTCATCACCCGAGACCCAAATTCTAAAACACTAAAACCCTAATTCAACTTCTAAACCTAAAATATTAAACTTTAACTCCTTTAAAACCTTAAATCTTAATTTTTTCTAAGCCCTAATCCTTTAAAAGATTAAAAACCCATAAAAATATAAATATTTTAAAATTACACAGTAGCTTGAAATCAACATTTAAAACCACAAATCAAAACAATTTTAAAGTGTCTAAAACCCTAGTTTCATGATTTCACCATTCAAATATTAATTTAGTTAATCAAAGAGTCTTACCAACCTTTTAAAACATAAAACCCTAATTTATTTTTATTCCATAAAAAGTTACAGTAGCTATAATTGGACTTTTATTTGCTTTATTCAATTCTATATTTGATTTTGCTTTGATTTATCTCTTATGCTTTAATTTATTTAATTTCAATACATGATTTATTTAATTCATCACGGATGGATATTTATTTTATATTTTAATTAATAGCTTTTATGAATGATTTTTTTATGAATGATTATTTACTTTTATCAATTAATTTAGATTTCCAAAAGTTGTAAGAGGTATGTTTCCACTTGGTGGGTACCTCATTAGTTAAACATCATGTAATTTAATTTGCTTTTCTATTTTAGAACCAATGTAAAGGGCATGTTTCTACCTTTTGGTGGGTGTCCTATTTAGGCATGTGATGTAAGGACATGTTTCCATCCTTGGATGGGTGTCCATTTATTTGCTTTGTTTGGACTTTGCTTTGATTTTAATATATTGATGCTTTCTTTTAATTATTGTGTGTAATATGGATAATGTTGTTATATTTAAGAATTTTATAATATTAAGACTTGTAAAGGAGGCCAGTTCCAATGAACCGGGTGTTATGGGGGTGCTGGGTCATTTCTCACCTTCTCCACAAGTACCCAACTTTCCGAACCCATTAGGGGGTTCGGGATTCCTTAGAAATTGAGTTATCCACCCCTTTCTTTTTTCCCGGCCCGTCCGGGTGCGACTCCATTTTCTCCAGACTTAGGTCTGTGTTCTCTAAGGCCCCGATCCTAAACAGTGCCGAAGTCGCAAGAACCATTCCACCGGGAGTGGGGGCGAAAATCCCCGCTCACAGTGGCGACTCCACTGGGGACAAGAGAAGTTGATTCCGTTGGTCTTTATATTATTCTATTCTTTCTTATAATGATATTATCCATTGCATCATCATAGATTGCATCATGTGTGTGAGTTAGGACGCCCGTGTTACCCGTGTTATGTTATGTAAGGGATACCATACTTTCACTCAAGGTATGGAGATCGAGCATGGCATAACCACTCATAGCTTCGTACCATTTGGTATATACTTGCTATGGAAACCTAAGACTTTTAACCCAAAGACTAAAGCTCATGTTATTGGCCTAGTTACTTTCCTTAGGTTTTACCCTAAATGCATGTTGTTTGACTATGGTTAGTTTATCTTAGTCTAAATCATGGCTTATTTGGTTTATTCTTTTTTCTAATATGACCTAAGTATATCGTAAGCTCAAAATAATTTTTTTTTTCTTTAAAATTCAAAAGACCAAAGCTATTTTCAAAATTTTTTCAGGTTGGTCTTTGGACATAAGACTTTTCTAAAAACAAATCAAAAATTATTTGGCCCATGGCCCAAATACTAAGCCCAAAATCTATTTTTCTAAAATCATTTTATAATGGGCTTAGAAACAAAACTATTTTTCACCCAATCTTTTCTTACAAAGAGCTTGCAAAAACATTTAGGTCAATTATGAAATACCAAAAATCAATTGTGGGCCTAGCTTACACTAAGAATAAATTAACCATGGGCTTGTTTTTGGCATGAACCATTAGTTACCTTTTTCAAGTGAGAAATCTATCTATAATAAACCTCTTAATTTAGTTTTAATCCAATATAGCATAAAGGCTACTTTAGTTGGTTGAATGGATTAAAACCTAATTAATGGGAATTATCATGGATTGATTTTCATTTTCGAAAATATAACTATTGGTTGAAACGTCCAAGGGAATTATTCGAAAGCAAGATACCCCATGTTGGTATTTTGTTAACCATATACCTAGGAAAAGAGACTCGCCATTCGTGTGTGGATGTTATAAGGTTGGAAGGAACATCCTAATTATCCTTGTTTGTTGTTTGCATACATACATACATTTGCATCTCATATCATTGATCCTTTCCGGCTCATAGACCTGAGGTACATCAATTCAAGAGCATACAATGATATCACCTACAACACTGATTTTTGATTCAAGTGCTTCATTGGAAGGATGGATGCAAACCAGCTAAGGGATATAATTGATGAAGTTGTCAAAGCTAGGATGGCCGAGCTACAAGATCAATTGGTTGAAATTATGAAGACCCAGTTGATTCAAATTCTAGAGATCATCAACAATGCTAATGAGGCATCTCCCATTGACATAAGAAAGAAGGAAAAGGCAGCATTAATAAGGAACATGTCTACTAATAGAGACCGAATGAAAAATGAGAGATCAATCCCTATTCTATAAGACCAACCGAACCATGTGCTATCTAAGTGGAGCAATAAGTGCGGCTATCACCCTAGTGGGCAAAGTCAAAGGGAAAGAGAAGGTGTTGAGAAAAATGCAACAACTAAGCCAACAAAGAAGTGTAAATTTTCAAACTTGGGGGAACCTTTGTCAAAGATGTTAGAAAATTTAATAAAGATGGATTTACTATAACCATTGACACCTCGGCCTCTACGTAAGCCTCTGCCATCAAACTTCAATGCCGAGGCCTTCTGTCAATTTCATCAAATGCGAGGGCATGAAACAGATAAATGTGTTCACTTAAGGCACAAAATCCAAGATTTGATTGACAGTGGAAAGCTGTCTGAGCCTGATAAGCCCAACACTAATAATGATCCTTTGCCTAAATTTGGAAGGGCGCCACCGCTTGCAACCTTCATGAAGAGTTTTATCTTGTCATCTTGTCATGATATGGAAAGAGAAGCTACTAAAGATGATGTGCTACTAAGCAAGCTTGGGCCAATTATGGATGATGAAGCAATGATCCTTGATGATGGAAAAAATCCTTGCCCTTGAGATGTCTAAATAAATGAAGCATCTTTAACTCCAACTCAACGAACTTTCCTTAGCTTGAATGTTGCTTTTCAATTTTACTTTCTTTAATATTTAGTTGGAACTATCCTGTTTTTTAAATTTAAATTTGTTTGAATAAATTACTTTTATCAAAAAAAATTCGTTGGTCTTTGTTCATTTTGGTGCTCAACCAATGAAGAATCTATCTTGATAATTCATGAATTAATATATTTATGCATCATGACTCGAATGACTTTACTAGGTGAGGGAATTGCTCTATAGCATTGAGTTGTGTATGCTTACTTAGAGAGGGCTCCTGCATAATTACCTTTGTCTAGGTCCTAGTCAGTCTTAGAACATACTTTGACAAACTTTCAAGGCGAAATTGAACTTTACTTATTTAAGAGAGAAATGATCTAGGCATTGTTTGGTTAGCCAACAACTAGTATCCACCCAATTAAATATCAATCCCTAGTTGTCCCTTTGAGCCTTCATAAAATTTTAGCTTTCTTTTCATTGGCTTACAAACCCCAATAACCTACCTTGAGTTGTTGTGATACTTTTGACAAGTCCTATGATCACTAAGATGAAGAGGCAAGAAGATCAAAGAAAACAATGATTAGTCAAGATCATGAGGATAATTGAAGTTCTCAAGCCCATGAAGATAGTTGAAGTTCTCAAGACCATAAGGGTAGTTGATGTTTTGAAGACATTTAAAGTTCTCAAAACCATATGGGTAGTTGAAGTTTTCTTAATATCTCCAATATGTTAAGACAACATCGGAGTAACAAATGATTTATCCCTGTTAAAGAAGATTTATGTTACTCCACTCATCCATTATTGGAAGCCCAAGTTAGTACAAAGAAGACAAGTCTTTTAGAGCTAGAACAAAAAAAAATAAAAAAATAAAATAAAACAAAAAAAGAGATAAAAGAAAAAAGAAAAAAAAAGAAAAAGAAAAAGAAAAAAAATAAGAAAAGAAAACCTAAAAAGGTGATTCAGAAAGCCAACTGAGTTCTCTTTTACCTAAGCAGCAAAAGGCTTCCATTTGGACAGTTTGACTTGAATTAGTCCAACCCAACCAAAGATTCAATCAAAATCAAAGAAAAAGGAGAAAGACCATTCAGTTCTTAAAAGTTCTGAACTTAACAGTCCTACAAGGAAGAAGGACAAAATGATAAAATGCTCAAAGAAAGGGAAGAGTAAGGAAAATAAAGAGAAAGAAGAGGGAAGAGTAAGAAAAATTTGGGTCTTAAACTTTTGCAAGGGCAAAAACTGTCCTAATCAAGATCCAAATTAATGCCAAAAAGATAGAAGGAATTTGGAGTCTAGAAAGATTGCTCCCAACTGACTAAAATTTAAACAAGAAATTTCTAGTGTGAGGGTTTGTCCATTGTGTCACATCAGCTCCTATCTCAAAATGGCCTTCATTTAACCCATGTCCCTCATAGACCCCATTTCAAGCCTATCAAAGACCTGTTGATCTCTCTTGGTAGGTAGAGTCTATTAGTGGAGATAGTTTGGATAAGCATGCATATGAGATAGATAATATTTAAACTCAAATGAGACCTTTGGCTAAGTAATGTGTATGTGCCTATCTGAAGTGCAACAGTTCTTGCTTAAATAGAAATGATTCCCGAGTTTAGTACGGTAACTAGGGTTGTCATATTATAGATATATTAATTTGAAAAATCAAATCCTACATTGACATTAATTTGGCAAAGCTAACATTTTATTTCAAAATCAAAATTCAAAAAATTCAAAACAAATTCAAAAAATGTTGTCATACAAAGCCTTCAAGTTAAGGGAAGTATGTTGAACCTCCAAAGGATACATTAGGAAAAAGAAATGGTTATTGGCAAGGTCATGAAGAAGCTATCAATTTACATGTTGAGACAAAGTTTGAAAAGGATGTATCCCTAACTCTGCTGCTTAGGGTCTCCACCACTCATGTTTTCAACATCTAGAAGATAAAAGCCACAAATGCAAAGCGTTCGATCATTCCAATGCAAGACTTGAACAAGCGTCAAAGGTGAAACAATGAGAACACTTTTGCTAATCACCTCGGTCTGTGAGTTGATGGAACAACTGTAAGTATTATTCATGCATATCATGCATACATGGGCATATCACATCGCACTTTCTTGTCTTGTATTGTCTATTCTTTATCAAGGTGAACAACAAACACTCTGTGAAGTGAAGAATCAAAAGAAGATGTCAAATCAGGGGGGCATGGAAAGCCCATTGCCTGAGAAAGCTCTAGTAATTTTGTAAAGAGAAGAAGTACATGCTTGTGCGAAGAACTAGACGGCAAAATCATCAATCAAAGCTTGCATGGATAAAATCTTTGGTTTGCGCCTACACAGGGGGAAAAGTTTCTCCTTTTCAATTTTTTGAGTTTATATACCAAATATTTTTAAACTTACTTACAAATATTTTGCCACACAGGGGGGCAAGGAGGGGATATAAGGTCCATCTTTGCAAAAAGGAAGAACAAAAGAATGGAACATTAGAACTCTCAAAAGAATGAAGATGCAAAAGACAAAAGACCAATCCAGCTAAAAGAGCTGAAGCCAGGGTAAAGACCCGACCTCCAATGGATAAAGACCCATGTTTCAAGGGTAAAGACCCAATCTCAAAGGATGAAGATCCATTTACAAGCGTGAAGACCCGATGTCAAAAGATGAAGATTCATTTTCAAGGATGAAGACCCGATCTCAAAGGATGAAGATCCATTTTGAGGGTGAAAAACCACAATGCATAGAATAACCGGAGCAGTCAGATTTCTCAAATGATAAAAGGTCAATCAAACTCAATGTCGGGGCCAAGCACCCAAATTCAAATTAATCTCGGGTCCAAGCACCCAATCTCGGGTCCAAGCACCTAAATCAATTCAAGCTCGGGTCCAAGCACCCAATCTCAGGTCCAAGTACCCAAATTCAAATCAATCTCGAGTCCAAGTACCTAAATTAAATCAAAATCAATTCAAATCTCAAGTCAAAGTACCCAGATTAGGATCGAGTATCCAAATCCAGTAAGGATCGAGTATCCCAATCAAGTTAGGATCGAGTATCCAAATTTAGTTTAGGATCGAGTATCCAAATCCATTTTAGGATCGAGTATCCAAGTCCAGTTAGGATCGAGTATCCTAATCCAATTTAGGCTGGAGTATCCAAATCCAGTTAGGATCGAGTATCCCAATCAAGTTTAAGATCGAGTATCCGAATCCAAGTTAGGATCGAGTATCCAAATCAAGTTAGGATCGAGTATCCCAATCCAATTTAGTATCGAGTATCCAAATCTAGTTTAGGATCGAGTATCCAAATCTAGTTAGGTTCGAGTATCCAAATCCAGTTTAGGATCGAGTATCCAAATCCAGTTTAGGATCGAGTATCCAGATCAAGTTAGGATCGAGTATCCCAATCCAATTTAGGATCGAGTATCCAAATCCAGCTTAGGATCGAGTATCCAAATCCAGTTTAGGATCGAGTATCCATATCAAGTTAGGATCGAGTATCCCAATCCAATTTAGGATCGAGTATCCAAATCCAGTTTAGGATCAAGTATCCAAATCCAGTTTGGGATCGAATATCCAAGTCCAGTTAGGATTGAGTATCCAAATCTAGTTTAGGATCGAGTATCCAAATCAAGTTAGGATCTAGTATCCCAACCCAATTTAGGATCGAGTATCCAAACCCAATTTAGGATCGAGTATCCAAATCCAATTTAGAATTGAGTATCCAAATCAAGTTAGGATCGAGTATCCCAACCCAATTTAGGATTGAGTATCCAAACCCAATTTAGGATCGAGTATCCAAATCCATTTTAGGATCGAGTATCCATGTCCAGTTAGGATCGAGTATCCCAATCCAATTTAGGATTGAGTATTCAAATTCAGATAGGATCGAGTATCCAAGTCTAGTTTAGTATCGAGTGTACAAATCTCTCAGGTCTAGAACCCAAAACCTCAGCCATCTCAAAAATTAAGTCTTATTGCTTTTCACTCTCTTTCACTAAGGTTTCAGATCATTCAAGCATGGGGCAAACTGTAGACCCTTAATTTTTAACCCAATCCGGTCCAATATGTTTATTTAGTTCAAAATGATTTTTGTTGTCTAATTGGTCCAAAATAATTTTTTGTTAAATAATTTTTGCTTTAGTATCTAATTTTTATTAATAAAAAATAAAAATAAACAAATAAAAGTCAAAAAATAAAAATAAAAAAAATCAGAGTCAGAAAAATCGACGACGAAAAAATCATCGCGCGGGCCCGTGGGCATTTCGCCTGCAGTTTTCTGCGGCAGTTTTGTTTTTGCCAGGGTATTTTTTCCTGTGGCAATTTTTTTCGGCAGAGTAATTTTTCTGACGCAAATTTTTCAAAACCTAATTCAATTAGGTTTTGGTTTCTTTTTTTATTAATATTACTCGCCTTAGGAATAAACTACATCAAACCACTATAAATAAGGACCAAAGGCAATTAAATTGAGGGGAGGAAAAATTTCACAGTAGCTTTGAGAATTTGAATCCGAAAGTGAAGTGAAAAAGCAATAATTGAATTCAATTGATTTTTAAGGAGAAGAAACACGATTTAAGTAATTGAAAGGCAAAAAAGGCTGGTCTTTGGAGCTTGTTCATCCAAGAAGAATTATTTTTGGAGGAATCATAAAAAAAAGGTATGTATGAAATTCTTTGTTTTTTTTATACAGTAGCTAAATTTTCCTTTGTTCTTTTAAATAAAAAATCCTAGAATTCAATCCACCTTTTTGTTCAAAGTTAAAAACATTAATCCATTGCTTTATTTCCCAAAGAATTTAAAGTTATTAATTTTATTTCTTCAAAACCCCCAAAACTCCAATTTACTTTCCAAAATTATGTAAACTCTTAAAACATATTCTGTTTCTTATAAAAAGAACCCTAAAATACTTTTTCCAATTATATAAATCTTTTTTATTTATAAAAACTTTAATTTTTTTGGTTTAAACTTATAAAATCTCATGAAATCATCAAATTGTTTTTCTAAACCCTAATTCAAATTCATCACCTGAGACCCAAATTCTAAAACACTAAAACCCTAATTCAACTTCTAAACTTAAAATATTAAACTTTAACTCCTTTAAAACCTTAAATCTTAATTTTTTTAAGCCCTAATCCTTTAAAACATTAAAAAACCATAAAAAATATAAATATTTTAAAATTACACAGTATCTTGAAATCACATTTTAAAACCACAAATCAAAAAAATTTTAAAGTGACTAAAACCCTAGTTTCATGATTTCACCATTCAAATATTAATTTAGTTAATCAAAGAGTCTTACCAACCTTTTAAAACATAAAACCCTAATTTATTTTAATTCCATAAAAAGTTACAATAGATATAATTGGACTTTTATTTGCTTTATTCAATTCTATATTTGATTTTGCTTTGATTTATCTCTTATGCTTTAATTTATTAATTTCAATACTTGATTTATTTAATTTATCATGGATGGATGTTTATTTTATATTTTAATTAATAGCTTTGATGAATGATTTATTTTTGATGAATGATTATTTACTTTATCAATTAATTTAGATTTCCAAAAGTTGTAAGAGGTATGTTTCCACTTGGTGGGTACCTCATTAGTTAAACATCATGTAATTTAATTTGCTTTTCTATTTTAGAACCAATGTAAAGGGCATGTTTCTACCTTTTGGTGGGTGTCCTATTTAGGCATGTGATGTATGGACATGTTTCCATCCTTGGATGGGTGTCCATTTATTTGCTTTGTTTGGACTTTGTTTTGATTTTAATATATTGATGCTTTCTTTTAATTATTGTGTGTAATATGGATAATGTTGTTATATTTAAGAATTTTATAATATTAAGACCTGTAAAGGAGGCCGGTTCCAATGAACCGAGCGTTGTGGGTGTGCTGGGCCATTTCTCACCTTGCCCACATGTACCCAACTTTTCGAACCCATTAGGGGGTTGGGGATTCCTTAGGAATCGAGTCATCCACCCCTTTCTTTTTTCCCTACCCGTCCGGGTGGCAACTCCATTTTCTCCGGACTTAGGTCCGTGTTCTTTAAGGCCCCGAGCCTAGACAATGCTGAAGTCACAAGAACCATTCCACTGGGAGTGGGGGCAAAAATCCCTGCTCACAGTTGTTTAATTATTCCACAATTCATAATTCACATTAAATCAAAGACAAGCATGGGCCCAAAAAATGAATCTAATATGCCATTCAAATTCCAGAGTTACTATTTTGGTCTATAATGACACCTTGTGTCTAGGCCCATAGGCAATATATCCATGGATTAATCTAACTAGGACTGAGTTTATGACCCGATCATTTCACCCAGCCTAGCTTTAAGGATTTATTTTTGATGCTTATGACTCGGTCATTTCACCTCAAAAATATTTTCACATTAACGCCTAACGTCTAGCCTGTAGGCAATTCATAGGCATGCCGCCAAACTCAGAACTCTGAAAATTGAATAACATACTAGGCACAAAATATATTCTTATTTCTCATTATAAATTTCTTTCTCATTATCACATAATCAAGCTAGGTACATTGCCTTATTTTCTCATATTTTTCTCACTTTTCTCATTTATATCAATATCAATTCATTATATCATGTTTCCACATATCTCATCACAGTATACCACATTTCTTTTCATTTACAACACATTACTCAATTACCTTAGGTATTTCAACATAATTCACAATATACAATCCATAGCATTATTCGCATGCACCAACAATGTGGTAGGTAACTTAACACATTTTCCAACCAAATGTGTTAAGTCCCAATGTCATATAAATATGAACAATTATTCAAAGTTCGTACTTACCTCTAAGAGCAACAAACACCACTTCAACCTCCTCTTCTAATATATCCCTCAGCACTTGGATTGGGGCAGCTCAAGTCTCTTCAAAGCCTAAACCAAATATGATTATACATAATCACTAAGTGATCCACAAAGAAAAATAAGGAAAAAAACCATCTAGGGTAAACTCTGTACATGACACGTTCAAGAACACGGGCGTGTCCATGACCGTGCCCTAAACCCACAACACAAAAGCTTTGACACAATTTGTAACATGGGCGTGTCACTGCACGTGTAAAAACTCCAACAACATAGTAGCTATGACACGCTCAGTGACATGGGCGTGTCATGTAATATCCCATATAATACCCTAAAAGTTTTGGAAATATTAATTGTTGAAATTGAATTAAATGATTTAAAGTATATATTTAATTAAGTGAAAAGATAAGAGGAAGGAAGATGTGTATATGTTGTTTATATGAAGAGATATACACTATATACAAGTCAATATCTTATTTAGTCTAAAGATATTTTTATTATTTAAATAGAATTAATTACGGTTAGTGGAAGAGCATATTTAAGGTTATAATATTGTATTAATTTAATTGCTTGGTGGAGAGTGAATAAAGGAATTGTGCTTCATTAAAAGAGAAGTGTTTAGTGAGTATTGTTGACTTTTAGCATCTTCATCTTCTTCTTTCTTCTTTGGGCCGACCACCACCATTAGTAAAGGAAAGAGGTTTTGCTTCTTCCTAACTCAAGAAATTGAAGGATTTCAAGAGATCAAGTTTGAGTTTTAAGGATTTTTCTTCATATTTGGTAAGTTTTCAACTTGTTTCTTTGATTTCCTTTGAGAGTGTGTTTATGAGTTTATTGGTTCTTTATTATAGATGTGTTTATGGTTGATTTGGGGTTGGATTGAAGAAAAAGGTTAAGTTTGGTGTAAAGAATAGGAGTTATGGATTGTGTGATTTTTGAGTTGTGAAAGATGGTTGTGATTGTGTTTGATGCTTGTAATTGGGTTGTTTTAATGTCTATGCAAGTTTATTGTGGTATTATGATGGTTTTGGTTGATTTTGTTTGGAGTGGAAAAGGGTAAAGAAAGAAGATAGTTGGATGTGGCATTTTTGGTGTCGATTTTAGGTTTTAGCCTGACACGCCCAGTAGCACAGCCATGTCTTTGGGTGTGTCCATGGTTCTATTTTCAATGTTGGTGTGTCACAGCTTCTATGTTGTAGTAGTATTGACACATCCAGTGACACGCTCATGTCACTGAGCATGTCACAACTACTGTGTTGTTAGAGAATTGACACGTGCAGTGACACGCCCATGTCACTGAGCATGTCAAAGCTTCTGTATTGTGGGTTTAGGGCACAACCATGGACATGCCCGTGTTGTTGAGTATGTCAAGTGTAGAATTTGCCCTAGATAGTTCTTATCTTTATTTCCTTATGTGAATCACTAAGTGAGTATTTATAATCACCTTTGGATTAGGTTTTGAAGAGAATTATGTTACCCAATCCAAGGATTGAGGGATATCTTTGAAGAGGAGGTTGAATTGGTGTTTGTTGCTTTTAGAGGTAAGTACAAACTTTGAATGATTGCGTACATATACATGACATTGGGACTTAACACATTTGGTTGGAAAATGTGTTAAGTTACTTAATATATTGTTGATGAATGAGAAATATGTTATGATGTGCATAATATAAATTATGTTGATGTATCAAAGCAAGTGAGTAATGTGTTGTAAATGAAAAGAAATGTTGAATAATGTGATGAGATATGTGAAATCATAATGTAATAAATTGATATTGATATAAAAGAGAAGAATGAGAAAAGTGAGAAAAGATGATATAATAAGGCAATATGCCTAGTTTGATTATGAAAAAATGAGAAATAATTTGAGAATGGAATTATGAAAGAATTTGATAATGAGAAATATGAATAAATTGTGTGCCTAGTATGTTATTCAATTTTCAGAGTTTTGGGTTTGGCAGCATGCCTATGAATTGCTAGGCAGGTGAAAAGACCGAGTCGTAAGCCTCAAGAACAAATTCTTGAAGCTAGACTGAATGAAAAGATCGGGTCATAAGCTCAAATCTAGTTGGATTATCCTTGGATATATATTGCCTATGGGGCTAGACATAAGGTATCGTTATGGACCAAATCAGTAACTCTGAAATTTTAATAGCATATTAGAACCTTTTTGGGCCCATGCTTGTCTTTGTTACAATGTGAATTATGAAATGTGATGCAAATGATTAATATAATGAGATATAATGCAATGAGTTGTTATATTCATATGTGGTGTGTATTAGCATCGCATTGATCTATTTTGAATCATAGTTTGCACCACTAAGCTTCTGGCTTAGCGGGGTTGTGATTTATCGCGCAGGTGATAGGGTAGATCAGCAGTTGATGAGATTTCGTCGGTTTGGTTACGACATATGGTAGAGTTATTGAGGTAGGCTCTATGCAGTAGCCGCCACCGCAACCGTAGCCGCAAGTACAGATGAGGCAATATGATAAGTTGAGGAAGTTTGGAGCTGTGGACTTCTTTGGCACTACAGATCCTGTAGTAGTTGAGCAGTGGTCAGATAGAGTTCAGAGGTTATTCATCCAGCTACAAGCTACTCTTGAAGAAAAGTTTGATTGTGCCAGATCACTTCTGCAGAGAGATGCATATGATTGGTGGAAGATGGTTCCACATGTGATGGATGATCCACCAACCTTGATTTATGATGATTTTTTGTGAGAGTTTGAGCATAAGTATACTTCGAGGGAGTATAAAGATGCGAAGAAAATGAAGTTTTTGAGTCTGAGACAGGATAACCGGATAGTGTCAGAGTATGAGATTGAGTTTATTTGGTTGAGTCATTATGCTGGCAGGATTATTTCTGACAAGATTGATCGGTGCAGGAGATTTGAGGAGGGGTTGAGACCCTCTATCATGTGTATTATTGTAGTCTCTCGGTATCAAGATTTTTCCCAGCTAGTTTTAGCAGCCAGTAGTGTTAAGAGAGCACAAGGTCTTGCAGCAGCTGCTAGGGATGAAGAGACCAGAGTTAGGAGACCTCAGAGTGAGGCAGGATCTTCATCTATGAAGAGAGGTTGGGAAGGATATCTTTCGAGGTTTAGTAGGAGACAGAGGCAGTCCGGTAGGTCAGTTTAGTAGCAGAGACAGAGATCGAGACCTACAGTTTTTGTTGCTAGTGCATTGACCCTAGTGGCTCACAGGTCTGCTCCACCTACTTGTGTTCATTATGGTAGAGCACATAGAGGTGACTGTTGGTGGAGAGGTGCTTCGGGAGTGTGTTTTAGATGTGGGTCACCAGATCATTTCGTCAGAGATTGTCCAGAGCCACCAGAGGATAGACAGGCAGATTCTGTAGCTTCTCGACCTAGTGTCAGAGGAGGTCGAGGGGGCAGAGGTTTTAGCTTTTAGTAGAGGTGGTCGACCTGGGTTTAGTTAGAGAGGAGGTTCTACAGTCGGAGGTAGTAGACCAAATGAGGCAGGGCCATCACAGTGAGTGTATGTGATGCAGAGGTAGCCAGATGCTTCAACTATCATTGCTGGTACATTTTCTTTAATTAGTACTTTAGTTCTTGCTTTGATAGATCCAGGATTGACGCATTCATACATAAGTGCATCTATCTTGCCTGTGACTGATTTGCATTTTGAGTCCTTAGGATTTGATGTCTTGGTGACAAATCCTTTAGGGCATAGTGTTATGGTGAGTAAGGTGCACCGAGATAGTCCAGTTGTTATTCACGATGAGGAGTTTCTCGGTGACCTGATTGAGATGCCTTTCAAGGAGTATGATCTGATTTTAGGCATGGATTGGTTATCTAAGCATGGGGCAGTGGTAGATTGTCAGAAGAAGTGTGTTACCCTGAGAACTTGTGATGATAGAAGTGTTATGGTATCTAGTGAGCAGAGACATCTTTCATCCTTGTTTGTTTCAGCTGTTGCAGCTAGGAGGATGATTCGAAAAGGATGTGAGGCTTATCTTACTCATGTTGTAGATACCAGAGTAGTAGGTTCTCAGCTTGATAGTATACCCACAGTTGCTGAATTTTCAGATGTTTTTCCTGAGGAGTTGCCAGGGATACCCCCTGAGAGAGAGGTTGAGATTGGTATCGATTTGTTGCCTGGTACCACTTCCATCTCTATTAATCCTCATCGAATGGCACTTGCTAAGTTGAAAGAGTTGAAGGTGCAGTTGCAGGAGTTGTTGGATAAGGGGTTTCTTCGCCCTAGTGTGTCTCCGTGGGGAGCGCCCATTTTGTTTGTAAAGAAGAAGGATGGTGCCTTAAGACTGTACATTGATTATCGGCAGTTGAATAAAGTGAACATCAAGAACAAGTATCCTTTGCCTAGGATAGATGATCTCTTTGATCAGTTGAAGGGAGCAGCAGTATTCTCTAAGATTGATTTGAGTTCAGGGTATCATCAATTGAGAGTCAGAGAGGAAGATGTACCTACGACAACGTTCCGCACGAGGTATGGGCATTACGAGTTTTTGGTGATGCCTTTTGGGTTGACAAACACACCAACAACATTCATGGATTTGATGAACAGGGTGTTCAAACCCTATCTAGATCAATTTGTGGTGGTTTTTATCGATGATATTTTGGTGTATTCGCATAATGAGGAGGATCATGACAAGCATTTGCGGATTGTATTGCAGACTTTAAGAGAGAAGCATTTGTATGCTAAGCTATCTAAATGTGAGTTTTGGCTTGATCAAGTGAATTTTCTCGATCATGTGGTTTCAGCAGAGGGTATAAGAGTTGATCTGAGTAAAGTTGAAGCTATTTTTAATTGGAATCCACCGAAGACTGTGATAGAGGTTAGAAGTTTTCTGGGTTTGGCTGGCTATTATCGGCGATTTGTGAAAGGTTTTTCTTTGATAGCTACTCCACTCACCAGATTACTTCGGAAGGGAGTTAGATTCTTGTGGACAGATCGGTGTCAGGTGAGCTTTGAGCAGTTGAAGGAGATGTTGACTCAAGCTCCTGTCCTTACCCTGCTTGTGGAAGGTAAACCATATGTGATTTATAGTGATGCATCACATAGTGGCTTAGGTTGTGTTTTGATGCAAGATGGTAGAGTCATTACTTATGCTTCTCAGCAGTTGAAGCCGCATGACCTTAATTACCCGACACACGATTTGAAGTTAGCAGCTATAGTTTTTACTTTGAAGATTTGACGGCAGTACTTGTATGGGGAGAAGTGTTTTATTTATATGGATCACAAGAGTTTGAAATACTTGGGCGTTCATAGAGAGCTAAATCTTCGGCAGAGATGGTGGTTGGAGTTGATTAAAGACTATGACTATTTGATTGACTATCATCCTGGTAAGGTAAATATAGTTGCTGATGCCTTGAGTCAAAAGTCTTTGGCAGGTTTGACGGCTTTTTCGCTCTTGTTTCTTATTGAGTTGAGAGCGTTGTGTAGACCCTTAATTTTTGATCTAGTCTAATCCGATAGTCCAACTAATTTTTGTGGTATATTTATGATATTTAATAGTTATTTTTAATAATAAAAATATAAATATAAAAAAATAAAAAATAATAAAAAATCAGATGGATGTCGTGCGGTAATTTCGTCTCAGGTCTAGAAGTCATTTCGCCACAGGTCCAGGAAGCAGCCTCAGTTCGCCCAGCCGATCCTCGCAGCAATTTTTGCCAGCGCAGCCCGCACGAGTTGCCGATTTTTTGACCAAACCTTGTTTTAACTGGTTTTCTAATTTTTCCTAAACAATTGGTATTTCCTTATTAAAATAGGATTAGGACTGTTTATTTTTTTATAAATACTAGCATTAAACGGAGACAAAGGGGAGGAGGAGAAAAACCCTAGAGGAGAGCAATCAAAGAAAAAAAAGAGAGATTAAACAAGAAAGGCAGAAGACGGCAAAAGAAATTAACAATCACCCATCCATCAAAGGCAGTAACACTGCCTTTGTTCTTGTTCAACCAGAGACAATTGTGGAGGAACCAACTTATGGAGGTTTGATTATAAATCTTTTATTTGATTATATTTATAACATTATTACGTTTTGATTCATGAATTGTTTAAGCATACGATGTTATTGCCATATTTTCTTTTAAATGTTTCTATTATTTGTTTTGATATTGAATCTTTCAGTAACCTAAATTATTAAACTTAATAGTATATTTTATAGATCAAATTTGTCCATTCATCCAGTAGCCTAAATCGTTGATTAAATTATCAAAACCCTAAACTGTTATTTTATTCCCAAAACTTTTAGATCCTAAATTATTCTGTTAAAGTCCCACAAATCTAATTGTTTTCTAAAATCTCAATTTATCTCCAAAATCAATGTTTCTTCTAAAAAGATAAATCAAAACCTTAATTTATTTTAAAGCTTGTCACCCCGTAACCCTTTCCCCAAACTATCCTACCTAAAGCCACTAAAAACCCTAACTATCCAAAACCCTAGCTTCCTAAAATCCTAATTCCCAAACCTCAATTCTAGAAACCATAAACTTGAGTTTGCAAATAGTTTAATTATTAAAATTAATCCAATAAGCCGAATTTCTAAACTCTAACTCTAGTAAACTCTAAAAACCAATCCCCTAATTTGCCTTATATTTCCAAAAACCCCAAAATAGCTTTACAATTATCAAAACCCTAAATTATTTTCTTAAATTCTAAAATTCAAAGTTTCTTTATTGAATCCTAATTTGTTTTCCAAATATCCAGTAACCCTAAAAATTAACTTTCAAACCTTAGATCCCAAATTCTTAAGTTCCAATTTTAGAACCATAAATTATTCTTCAAACAAACCCTAAGGTGCTTTATTTTTCAAAAAAACCCTAAAACCTTATTTCCTCATACCTTAAATCCTAGAACCCTAATATCTTAAGGATCCAAAATCCTAAATTCATGAAGTTTTCCCTAAACCCTTATTTGATTAACCAAAAAATCTTACTAATTTCTTAAATTTATAAAACCCTAATCAATTTTATTCTTCCAAAAACCCTAAATTCTTTAAAACCTTAAACTTATATCTTTATTTGCTTTATTTAATTTTAGATTTGATTACGTAGTTTATTATTTGTTTTGATGGTTGATTTATTTAATTTCAATACTTGATTTATTTAATTTATCAGGGATGGATATTTGCTTTATTATTATTATTATTATTATTATTATTTGTTTATTTTGGTATTAAATTTGTAAGAGGTATGTTTCCACTTTATGGGTACCTCATTAATTAATTTTCATGTAATTTAAATTATTTTTATATTTTGGACCAATGTAAAGGACATATTTCTACCTTTCGGTGGGTGTCCTATTTAGTTTTAGACATGGATGATGTAAGGACATGTTTCCATCCTCGAATGGGTGTCCATTTATTTGCTTTGTTTGGACATTGCTTTGATTTTAATATAATGATGCTTTATTTTAATTGTTGCATGTAATATGGATAATATTATTATATTTAAGAATTTTATAATATTAAGACCTGTAAAGGAGGCCGGTTCCAATGAACTAGACGTTGTGGGGGTGCTGGGCCATTTGTCACCTTCCCCACACGTACCCAACTTTTTGAACCCATTAGGGGGTTGGGGATTCCTTAGGAATCGAGTCATCCATCCTTTTCTTTTTCCCAGCCCATCCGGGTGGCGACTCTATTTTCTCTGGGCTTAGGCCCGTGTTCTCTAAGGCCCTGAGCCAAAACAGTGCCAAACTCGCAAGAATCATTCCACTGGGAGTGGGGACAAAAATCTCCGCTCACAATGACGACTCCACTGGGGATAAGAGAAGTTGATTTCGTTGGTTTTTATATTATTCTGCTTTCTTATGATGATATTATCCATTGCATCATATTAGATTGCACCATGTGCGTGAGTTAGGACGCGCGTGTTACCTGTGTTGTGTCATGTAAGGGGTACCATACTTTCACTGAATGTATAGAGATCGAGCATGGCATAGCCACTCATAGCCTTGTACCTTTTGGTATATGCTTACTGTGGGAACCTAAGCCTTTCAACCCAAAGTCTAAAGCTCATGGAATTGTTCTAGTTACTTTTCTTAGGATTTTACCTAAAATGCTTGTTGTTTGACTATGGTTAATTTATCTTAGCCTAAATCATGGCTTATTTGGTTTGTTCTTTTTCTAATATGACCTACATATATTGTAAGTTCAAAATAAATTTTTCATTAAAGTCCAAAAGACCAAAGCTATTTTCAAAACTTTTTTAAAATGGTCTTTGGACATAAAACTTTTCTAAAAATAAATCAAAAATTCTTTTTCTCAAGACTCAAATACAAAGCCCAAAATCCATTTTTTTCAAAAATCTTTTTACAATGGGCTTATAAAGAAAAATATTTTCATCCAACCTTTAAAAGAGCTTACAAATATTTAGGTCAATTATGAAATACCAAAAATTAATTGTGAGCCTAGTTTATACTAAGAATAATTAATCATGGGCTTATTTTTGGCATGAATCATTAGTTACTTTTTCAAGTGAGAAATCTATTTATAATAAACCTCTTAATTTAGTTTTAATCCAACAAAGCATAAAAGCTACATTAGTTGGTTAAATGGATTAAAACCTAATTAATGGGAATTATCATGAACTGATTTCCATTTTTAAAAATATAACTATTGGTTGAAACGTCCGAGGGAATTATTCAAAAATTAGATACCCCATGTTGGCATTTTGTTAACCATATAGCTAGGAAAAGAGACTCGCCATAAAGTTGGAAGGAACGTCCTAATTATCGTTCTTTGTTCATTGTTTATGCATACATGCATACATTTACATCTCATATCATTGATCCTCTTTGGCTCACAGACCTAGAGTACGACAATTCAAGAGCATACAATGATACCACCTACAACATTGACTTTTGATTCAAGTGCTTCATTAGAAGGATAGATGCAAACCAGCTAAGGGACATAGTCGATGAAGTTGTCAAAGCTAGGATGGCCGAGCTACGAGATCAGTTGGTTAAAATTATGAGGACCCAGTTGATTCAAATTCTGGAGATCATCAACAATGCTAATGAGGCATCTCTCATTGACATAAGAAAGAAGGGAAAGGCAACATCAATGAGGAACATGTTCACTAATAGAGATCGAATGAAAAATGAGGTATCAATCCCTATTCTATAAGACCAGTCAAATGATGTGCTATCTAACTGGAGCAATAAGGGTGGCTATCACCCTAGTGGGCAAAGTCAAAGGGAAAGAGGAGGTGTTGAGAAAAATGCAACAACTAAGCCAACAAAGAAGCATAAATTTTCAGACTTAAGGGAGCCTTTGTCAAAGATGTTAGAAAATCTAATGAAAATAGATTTGCTACAACCATTGGCACCTCGGCCTCTATATAAGCCTCTACCACCAAATTTTGATGCCAAAGTCTTTTGTTAATTCCACCAAATGCAAGGGCATGAGACAGATAAATGTGTTTGATTAAGGCACGAGATCCAAAATTTGATTGACAGTGGAAAGATGCCTGAGCTTGATAAGCCCAACACTAAGAATGATCCTCTGCCTAAATTTGGAAGGGTGCCACCACTTGTAACCTTCATGAATAGTTTTATCTTGTCATCTTATCATAATATGGATAGAGAAGCTGCTAATGATGATGTGCTACTAAGCAAGCTTGGGCTAACTATGGATGATGAAGCAATGATCCTTGATAATGGAAAAAATCCTTGCCCTTAATGTGTCTAAATAAATGAAGTATCTTTGACTCCAACTCAACGAACTTCCCTTAGCTTGGAGTGTTGCTCTATTTATTTTTCTTTCTTTAATATTTAATTGGAACAATCGTGTTTTTTAAATTTATAGTTGTTTGAATAAATTACTTTCATTAAAATTTTTGTTGGTCTTTGTTCATTTTGGTGCTCAACCAATGAGGAATCAAGCTTGATAATTTATGAATTAATATATTTATGCATCATGATTCGAATAACTTTACTAGGTGAGGGAATTATTCTATAGCATTGAGTTGTGTATGCTTACTTAGAGAGGGCTCCTACATAATTACCTTTGTCTAGGTCCTAGTCAGTTTTAGAACATGCTTAGACAAACTTTTGAGGCAAAATTGAACTCTACTTATTTAGGGGAGAAATGATCTAGGCATTGTTTGCTTAGCCAACAACTAGTATCCACCCTATTAAATATCAATCCCTAGTTGTCCTTTTGAGCCTTCATGAAATTTTAACTTTCTTTTCATTGGCTTACAAACCCCAACAACCTACCCTGAGTTGTTGTGATACTTTTGACAAGTCTTATGAACACTAAGGTGAAGAGGTAAGTGTAGACCCTTAATTTTTGACCCAGTCTATTCTGATATTTTTTATAGTCCAAAATATTTTTTGTGGTATTTTAATTAAATAAAATTTATTTTAGTATTTATTATTTATAATTTTTAATAAAAATAAAAATGGTAAAGTTAAATAAATAAATAAAAATCGGCGACGAAAAATCGACGATGAATATCGACCAGGCCAATTCGCCCGCATGAAACCTTGGGCCAATTCGCTACAGGAATTTCCTGCGGTGAGTTGACCCCAAGCCAATTCGCCGCAGGAAATTCCTACGGCGAATTGGTGCCCATCCGTAGGAAATTCCTCGCAACTCGTAATCCTCGCAGTTTTTGCCTACAAGTTTTTTGCCAGCGCAATTTTCCAACGCAGTTTTTACTGAAACCAAATTCTATTTGGTTTTGGTTTCTTTTCCTAATTGGTTTTAATTTCCTTAAACAATTAGAAGTAGGTTTATAATTTTTCCTATAAATACCACATTAAAATATAGAATTAGTGGAGGAGGACTTTGGACTTTTGATCGGGAGGAAAAAATTGTTTGATTGGATTGGAGACTCAATCATTTGATCGGCCAAAAGAAAAACTCAAGCAAGCAGGAGACATTAGCAATCATCAATCCATCAAAGGCAACAGCATTGCCTTCGTTATTATTAACCCAGAAGTCAATTTTGGTGGAACCAACTACGCAGGTTTGATCTTTAATCATAGATTATATATTTACAATTGCTTTGTTTCTTTAATTAATAAGAACATTCACACAGTACCTTGATCTTTAAATATGTAGCAATTTGATCGTTGTTTCAATAAATTAAATTATTTCTTCTATTTCAAAAACCCTAAAAAGTACTCTTCTATTTCCAAAAACCTTAAAAACCCTATATTATTTCTTATGCTTCCAAAAACCTTCAAAACCCTAAAACTATTCTTCTGCTTCCAAAAGCTTTAAAACCCTAAATTATTTTTCCCAAACTATTTTTCATCTAAAACCTAACCTTTTTGTCCAAAATTTCCAAATTTCTTCTTAAATCTCCAAACCCTAATCTTCTTTACAATTTCTAAAATCATAATTATTTTTACAAAACTCTAAACTGTTTTCTTAAATCCTAAAATCAAATATGTTTTCCAAAATATCAAAAACCTTAATTTTCTCAAAAGCCAATGCAGTAAACCCTAGTTTTCCTAAACCCTAAATTCTTAAAGCATCAAAACTTTATGACAAGTTCATCAACAACCTAAACCCTTATTCTTAAGACCTCAAAATTTTTTGACAAATAAATCTAAACCTTAAAACTCAATCCAACAAACTTAAAACCCAATCTTTTAAAATTATAAACCCTAATGTCTTAAGGTTCCAAAACCCTAATTTCATTATGTTACCCTAAACCTTAATTTAATTAACCAAAAGACCTTACTACTTTCTTAAATTTATAAAACCCTAATCCATTCCAACATTTCAAAATCTATACAATAGCCTAAATAATAATAATAATAATTCTAAATTCCCGAAACCCTAAATGTTAATTAAAGAACTCTAAATTGAGACATAAACCTAAATTGTATTTTTATTTGCTTTATTTAATTTTAGATTTGATTATGTAGTTTATTATATATTTTGACGGTTGATTTATTTTCAATGCTTGATTTATTTAATTTATCATAGATGATTATTTTCTTTATTATTATGATTATTATTTTTTTATTTTAGTATTAAAATTGTAAGAGGTATGTTTCTACTTTGTGGGTACCTCATTAGTTAACTATTATGTAATTTAAATTGCTTTTATATATTGGACCAATGTAAAGGACATGTTTCCACCTTTTGATGGATGTCCTATTTAGTTTAGACATGGATGAAGTAAGGACATGTTTCCATCCTCGGATGGGTGTCCATTTATTTGCTTTGTTTGGACATTGCTTTAATTTTAATATAATGATGCTTTATTTTAATTGTCGCATGTAATATGGATAATATTGTTATATTTAAGAATTTTATAATATTAAGACCTGCAAAGGAGGCCAGTTTCAATGAACTGGGCATTGTGGGGGTGCTGGGCCATTTCTCACCTTCCCCACACGTACCCAACTTTTCGAACCCATTAGGGGGTTGGGGATTCCTTAAGAATCGAGTCATCCACCTATTTCTTTTTCCTGGTCTATCCGGGTGGCCACTCTATTTTCTATGGGCTTAGGCCCGTGTTCTCTAAGGCCTAGAGCCTAAACAATGTCGAAGTCTCAAGAACCATTCCACCGGTAGTGGGGCCGAAAATCCCCGCTCACAGTGGCAACTCCACTAGGGATAAGAGAAGTTAATTCCGTTGGTCTTTATATTATTCTATTCTTTCTTATCATGATATTTTCCATAGCATCATATTAGATTGCATTATTTGTGTGAGTTAGGATTCCCGTGTTACCCGTGTTGTGTTATATAAGGGATACCATACTTTCACTCAAGGTACGGAGATCGAGCATGGCATAACCACTCATAGCCTTGTACCTTTTGGTATATACTTGCTATGGGAACCTAATCCTTTTAACCCAAAGACTAAAGCTCATGTAATTGGCCTAGTTACTTTCCTTAGGTTTTTACCCCAAATGCATGTTATTTGACTATGGTTAATTTATCTTGGTTTAAATCATGGCTTATTTGGTTTTTTCTTTTTCTAATATGACCTAAGTACATTGTAAGCTCCAAATAAATTTTTCTTTAAAGTCCAACAGACCAAAACTATTTTCAAAACTTTTCAAGGTGGTCTTTGGACATAAAACATTTCTAAAAAGAAATCAAAAATACTTTTCTCATGATCCAAATACAAAGCCCAAAATCCTTTTTTTCTAAAATCTTTTTACAATGGGCTTAGAAACAAAATTATTTTTATCCAACCTTTTCTTACAAAGAGCTTTGCACATTATTTAGGTCAATTACAAAATACCAAAAATCAATTGTGATCCTAGTTTATACTAAGAATAATTAATCATGGGCTTATTTTTTGTCATGAACCACTAGTTACTTTTTAAAGTGAGAAACCTATTTATAATAAACCTCTTAATTTAGTTTTAATCCAGTATAGCATAAAAGCTATTTTAGTTAAGATTCAATGGATTAAAACCTAATTAATGGGAATTATCATGAACTGATTTCCATTTTTGAAAATATAACTATTGGTTGAAACGTTCGAGGGAAATATTCAAAAACAAGGTACCCCATATTGGTATTTTGTTAACCATATACCTAGAAAAAGAGACTCACCGTTCATGTGTGGATGTTATAAGGTTGGAAGGAATGTCTTATTTTTCTTTGTTGATTGTTTGTGTATACATGCATACATGCATACATTTGCATATCATATCATTGATCCTTTCTGGCTCACAGCACTGGGTTATAACATTTCAAAAGTTTACGACAATCAGACCTATGCTGAAGATGAAGAATCAAGTAGCAACTCAATCACTTGCTCACCAAAAGCAATGGAGCCTGAACAAATTCAAAGAATGGTGGATGATGCCCCCAATGCCAAGATGGAAGAAATAAAAGAGGCCCTGGCCAAGACCATGAAGAATCAATTGGCTGCAATTTTAGGAAATCATGTCGAAGCATTTGCTAGTGCTAAGAAGCCAAAGGACAAAGGGAAGGCTAAATTTGGTGAAGTTGTTTTTGATGATGATAAGGTAATCATTGATGATGATGATGATTGGGCTCAATACTTCCAAGATCCTCAAGACAAGAAGAAAGAACCAAAGATTATTGAAAGATCAGCTATGGAGAAAACCAAAACTTCTGATGTTGAAAAGATGATTACGGATTTGGAAAAGAAATTTGAGAAGAAGCTGAAAACCGAAGAAATGTCCAAAGTCGACAAACTATTTGAGCTAAATGAAGAAGTTCCATACAAATTCAAGATGCCATCCTTTGCAAAGTTTGATGGAACCGAAAATCCTCACCTCCATGTGAAGCAGTATATCACTGCTATGCAGTCTTGCTCGAGCTACTAGGGCTTAAACTATAAGGTACTTCATACTCTCATTTAACCCTTGTAATATCCCAAACTATGCCCTAAAATTTTTGGAATGATTATTGTTGAAATTGGATTAAATGATATAAAGTATATATTTATAATTAAGTGGTATGAGAGGAAAGAGAAGTGTGTATATGTTGTATATATAGTGATATATACAACATATACAAGTCAAATAATTAGTTGGTCAAATGAGATTGATTGATTATTTTATAAATGGAAATTAAATTAAGTGTTGAGAGAGCACAGGGTATTGCAGCAGCTGCTACTGAGGAGGAGACTAGAGTTAGGAGACCCCAGTCTTCATTTATGAAGAGAGGCAGAGGAAGTTTTGTTCCAAGAATCAGTAGGAGCCAGAGGTAGTCTGGTAGGTCAGTTCAGTATCAGAGGCAGAGACCGAGACCTATAGTTTTCTGTAGCTAGTGCTCCGACTCTAGTGGTTCAGAGATCTATTACACCTACATGTGTTCATTGTAGTAGGGCACATAGGGGTGCTTGCTGGAAGACTGGTGGACCAGGAGTCTGTTTTAGATGTGCTCACCGAACCATTTCATCAAAGATTGTCCTGAGCTACTGGAAGATAGACAGACTAATATTGTAGCTTCTCGACCTAATGTCAGCAGAGGAGGTTGAGGAGGCAAAGGTTTTAGTAGAGGTGGTCGACCTGAGATTAGTCAGAGAGGAGGTTCTACATCCGGAGGCAATGGACCAGATGAGGCTGGGCCATCTCAGCGAGTGTATGTGATGCAGAGGCAGCCGGATGCTTCAGCAGTTATTACGGGTACATTTTCTTTATTTGGCATTTCAGTTCTTGCTCTTATTCATCCATGATCTACTCATTCATACATAAGTGCATCTATTTTTCCTATGTCTGAATTGCATTATGAGTCCCTAGGATTTGATGTCTTGGTGACAAATCCTTTAGGGCATAGTGTGGTAGTTAGCAAGATGCACCGAGATAGTTCAGTTGTGGTGTAGGATGAGGAGTTCTTGGGTTACTTGATTGAAATTCCTTTTAAAGAGTATGATCTAATCTTAGGCATGGATTGGTTATCTGAGCATGGAGTTATGATAGACTATCAAAAGAAGTGTGTTACCCTGAGAACCAGTGATGGTAGAATTGTGATGGTATCTAGTGAGCAGAGACATATTGCATCCTTATTTGTTTCATCTGTTGCAGCTAGAAAGTTGATTCAAAAAGGGCCTGATGCTTATCTTGACATGTTGTAGATACCAGAGTAGTGGGTTCTCAACTTTATAGTATACCCACAGTTGCGAAATTCCCAGATGTGTTTCTTGAGGAGTTTCCAATGATACTCCCTGAGAGAGAGGTTGAGTTTGGTATTGATTTGTTGCTTGGTACCACTCCCATCTCTATTAATCCTTATCGAATGGCACCTGCTTAGTTGAGAGAGTTGAAGGTGCAGTTGCAGGAGTTGTTGGATAAAGGGTTTGTTTCCCTAATGTGTCTCCGTGGGGAGCTCCTGTTTTGTTTGCGAAGAAGAAGGATGGTACTTTGAGATTGTGTATTGATTATAGGCAATTGAATAAAGTGACTATCAAGAATAAGTATCCTTTGCCTAGGATAGATGATCTCTTCGATCAATTGAAGGGAGCAGCAGTTGAGAGTCAGAGTTGAAGATGTATCTAAGACAGCTTTCTGCACAAAGTATGGGCATTATGAGTTTTTGGCGATGCCTTTTGGATTAACGAATGCACCAGCAGTTTTTATGGATTTGATGAATAGGTGTTGCGCTCGAATTAACTCTACCACAAAGCGTCACTCGCAAGTATATGAGGTAGCTTTAGCAAAGGTGATCGCCCCAAGGTCGTCTCACAAGGAAGCTAAAGTAGCTAATTGATTATCAGATTATAAATAACAAGTAATCAATAAATTTAAATTGCTAATTAATGAAGACAGATCGTTTGGAATTCTAGAGCAATAAAAGTAAATTGAGCTGATGATTTGATTAATTTTAATAGAAAGGTCTAGGGTTTGCACTTCTCTACTACTTATATGTATGAACGGTTATTCCTCTTAACTAATTTAATTTCAAAGATTAAATCTCAAGCAACTTAATTAATTGAATAAAGGAAATAAGCTATTGCATTCAAACCTCTCTCAAATAATCTTGTTTCAATTGAAATAATCTTTTCCTAGGTTATATCTCTAATTCACCTAAGTCCCTAATTGAATTGTTCCATCATTAGACTTCATCTCTCAATCCATCATCTAATACCTAAAACACATAATTGGTGGCCAATCAATTATATATAAGCAATAATCCATTCAATAAAGGCTAAAAGAAATAATTAAGTTAAGAGTAATAACCAATTCATACAATCATAGCAGATCCATACAAACCCTAGACTAGATCAAATTAGTTCATAATGATTTCAAACATACTTATCTCATTAACATTCAAAGAAATTAATTTAGACATGATAATATCCATAAATACAATTCCAATGAAATTAAAGAGATAAAGTTTGAGAACAAAACCAAATTACAAACTTCTTAGCTCTTGAAGAATCTCTTGTTCAGAACTTGCTCGAAGAATGTATCAATTGCAAGAACAAATCTAATATAAGCTAGTTTAATCAAAGTGTTCAATAATCTCTAAGAAAACAAAGCTAGAAACCCTAACTTCACTCTCTGATGGCTAATCTAATCTCAAACTCTCAACAACCTTAAGAAAACCCTAATTTTTACATTTATACGAAACCTCCGCTTTAAAAAAATCCGCTTGTCTTTGGTCCATGAGAGACACGGCCAAGTTGGATGAGACATAGCCATGTTGGAGGTGAATTGGAGGGACACGGCCACAAGCTTGACCTTGTCCCTTGCTTGTGTCTTCTACTAATTGATTTTTATCTTCTTTTGCTTTGGACTTAAGTGAGACACGGCCAAGCTTAAGCAACTTGACCGTGTTGGAGCTCTTTTGGACGGACACGGCCACAAGCTTGGCCGTGTCCCTTGAGTGTGTCCACCTCTGTGTCTGTTGGCTTCTCTTTTGCTTGGTATGGGACATGGCCACAAGCTTGGCCGTGTCCTCTGCATGTGTCAGCTATTGTCAAATTTTTCCTTCTTCTTGGTTCCTTAGCTTTTTAACCTAAAACAAATCTTGAAACAAACTTTAAACAAGAAGTAAATAAATATTAACCACAAAACATAAACACCACACTAAAAACTAGGACAAAAATAATAAAAACACTAAAATAAACTAAAACTACCAAAATTAATGAAAACACTAAATAAACATATTAAAACTAACAAAATACCTAAAGAAAACAATAATTATCATAACAAATAAGACACAAATCTATAACAAAACTAATAAAACAACTACCCCACACTTAAAACTTTGCTTGTCCTCAAGCAAATTCACATGGCATAAATTAAAAACTCAAACAACCTTAACTATAATTCTAGTATATAAGATGAAAATCCTTCAAGACTCAGACATAAATAATTGCAATTTCCTTCAATCAAGATTTTCTTAACTCATTCATTAATCCAGACATACAAATCTTATCTCTCTTCTAAGTGTTTCACTCGATTTCAAAGGTTAATTCGCTCAAACCACTCATGACTACATACTACCATAAACTTGCTTAATTATCCAATCTCCCTCACTGATTTTCTCAAGAAATAATCCGAAGGTCTTTTATTTGGATGTAATGGGGCTAAGGTGCAGGTGTGATAAAAGACATTTAAGCTGGAGCATCAAGAAATGGAGTATCTAAATTAGACAATACTTTTGCTCAGAAACTCATAACTCCTCAAATGGCATATTCACCAACCCTTAATAATCTTACATACTTGCACACTAAAAGAAAAGTACATGAGTTAACATTCCTTTAATGGTAGAAAATATATTAATTTTGTATATATATATATTTTTTTTATTTTTTTTCTCTTTTTCTTTTTCTTTTATTTTTATCATCATTTTTTTTAATATATATATATACAAAATATAAACTTGCATGGAACATCTAGCTTAAAATGTAGAGGAAAAGAATAATCAATCTTAGTCAAATACAATGTGCACAGTATGCATTTCAACCCCAAATAGCAATGCCATTTTTTTTTACTTGCTTACCCCACACTTTTGAATTAAACCACCCTATTGTCATATCATAAGAACTCCAATCCTTAATGCAGGTATAATGATAATAGTAGAAAGTTGAGTTGTTAATTGTGTTGATCAAACAAGAAAAGGTCAAAAGCTCAACTTGGCTCACTAAGGAATTCAATATTAAGGGAGGTCTTTTTAAGCTAAAGGGCTAGCCTAATTTGCCTTCATCATTTTAAAACTCAAGATGAAATCATAATGTGAGTTCAATCAGTATGCAAAAGCAAGCTCTAGAGATGCAAAATCATGAAGGTGCACACTTAAGAAAAGAAAATCAATTGACAATAATGTTTAATCTATAAGGCTCAAAACTCACAAAGGTGGGTTCACAAAGATTTATATGTCATGAATTGCAGAATATGAAAATTGATCCTGAATGAATTCAAATGTTAATCTCTATGTTGATACTAAAGTCTCAACTATAATACCAGAATCACAGAAAAGATCAATAAGTTTTCAACAATTATACCATGCACAACACACAATAAAACACATAACAAAACAAGAATTAAAGAAAAGTTTAAAGATTACCCCACACTTATAAATGACATTGTCCTCAATGGAAAAACAAGAATAATAAAGAAAAAGAGTTAAAGGACAACCTGTCTTCCATTGTACCCTGGTGAGGCAAAATCCTAACTTTTCATCACAAACAAAAATGTTCAAAAACAAAAGTACAATATATAAAAATAAAATATCCAAAATATAAAATGTTAACATTAAAAACAAAAACAAAAAAATAATAACAAAAATACACTAAACACTATAAAGCAAGGAACTCAAAATCTACGGTGAAGGAGGATGTGAAGATGATGTAGCCGAGGGATGAAGACTCAAAATCTTGGCAAGGTTGTTATTAATCTGATCCAACTGTTGCAAAACCTCAGCATGGTTACGGTCCACCTTGCCCTCCAATGCCTCAATCCTATTAAGTATTTCTTGATTACTCGAGACAGAAGCATCTTCATCTAAACTAAGAGAATCCGAATCGGACTCCTCTTGGACTCGTGCTCTCTTCTGCCTATCCCCCGGTGCTTCTGGTTCAGTTGAAGCCATCATATAAGCCCCTCTCCTATGCACCACCATATGCATCTTCTCTAATGTGGCCAAATCCAATGAGTCATTACCCAAAATTCTAGTCATGCGACTTGTACTCGGGTCAAAATCATCAAGAAGGGCTACTGCTAATGTGGTAATCAATCCTCTAATACAAATTGCCCCCCTCCTTTTATTGGCCACACTATCAAAAACATCGGCTAACCAATATCCAGAACTAATGGGCACGACATTACATGCACAATCCAAGAAAAAGAGCTCACTCAATTCCTCTACACCCGGGCTCTCCTTCCTAGCAAAGAATCCGCAGGACATAAAACGATGCAAATACCTCAATGTGGGATTGCTCAATTTAGATGCTTTGGCCGATTTGGCAACATAAGTCCCCGAGCCTAATGCTCCCCAAGCAAATTATTGTTTAAACTCTTTAGGTACCGACCTTTCCCCATGTTGATGGAAGCCATATATATCATTCAATTGTTCAATATTAATCACAAATGATTTCCCAAGCAATTTAAAACTCATACTAGAGCAATTTTTTTGTTCATCTCTTTCAACCTTAAGAGATGTCAAAAATTCCAAAGTCAGCTCTTGAAACTGCAAAGGTCGCAAGGAGACTAGGTTCTCCCACCCAAGAATTTGCACATAATAATAAAAATTAGTCCTAATTTGCAGAGCATCAAGGGATTCATCATTAACATACCTCGTCGGGAAGAAACCCCGAGCCAAAAGATTTGCTCTCTTCAAAGATGAAACCGATGAAGATGAAGAAGCCCCTTTAGTTGTAGGTATTTTCTTCTTGCTATGTGAAACTATCTTTGTTCTTGGCATCTTGAGAAATCTGAAAAATTTAACACCAAAACTTGATTAAATTGATCTTTTGTGAGAGAAAAAGAAGTTTTAATAGATTAATTCTAGTTTCGGTGAAGAAAATTGAAATTTAATGGAGGTTTTGAAGCTTTTGAAACACAACAATGGAGGTTTGCGAGAGAGAGAGAAGTCGAGAGAGAAAGAAAGACCAAAACAGAAAATGAGGGATTGAATGAGGAAAAAGTGCAAAAATTGTGTTTTTTAAAGAGCAAAAGTGAAGGGACACGGCCAAGCTTGGGTGAGCTTGGCCGTGTCTAGTGTGTGAAATTGAAGAGACACGGCCAAGTCTGAGTGGACACGGCCGTGTCTGATACACATGGAGGGACACGACCAGTGACTTGGCCGTGTCCCATGGGTGTGTCCTCTATTGTAAGAAAAATTTGTAAAAATGAAAGAAAGTTGATTTGGTGGTGAAGCTTGGCAGTGTCCCATGTGACACGGCCAAGGGACATGGCCAAGCTCCTTGGCCGTGTCACTTACTGCCCTTTTTAACTTTTTTTTTAATTCAATTCTTAAAGATTTTGCAAACCTTCTTCTTTAAACCACCCTAAAACACAAAATAAAAATCGATCAAAGCACCCATTCCATTTATTTAAACCGAACATAAAATCAAAATTTGCTAAATTTAAAATTACAACTATGAAAAAGAAATTCAAACTGATGGGTTGCCTCCCATTTAGCGCTTCTTTAATGTCATAAAGCTAGACATCACTGCAAGACTTAGGGATCGTGGATCAAAGTGCTGTAAGTGATCCTCACTTCTTGAAATTCTCCTTTATATGGTTTAACTCTCTGTCCATTTACTTTAAAAGTCTTATTGGTTCAAGAGTTAAGCAATTCAATAGCACCAGAAGGACATACTTGAGTTATCTCGAAAGGACCACTCCATCGAGATTTGAGTTTACCTGGAAACAGACGGAGTCGAGAATTAAAAAGTAAAACTTTCATACCTGGACTTAAAGTCTTTCGCACTATAATTCTGTCATGAAGTGCTTTAGTGCGATCCTTGTAAATCCTCGAGCTCTCATATGCTTTTGGGTTAGGGCACCTTTGGGTCTCCCCCACTAGTTTAGCCCCCTCTTCTAAGGTCAGTGTCAGCTCCAATTTATCTGAGGAACCTGTCTGCAAGAAAACATCTGAAACAACTGCTTCAACACAATTAATTAAAGAACAATCCTCATATAAAGCAGTTGTAGGAATAGGAGAAGTGTTAAAAATAGAAAAATCAACAGTTTGTCCCAAGACAGTCATTGATAATTTACCATTTTTAACATCTATTAAAGTGTTGGTAGTAGCCATAAAAGGCCTACCCAGCAAAATAGTGTGTGCTGATGGTGTAGGGTTACTTCCTTCCATGTCAAGAACTATAAAATCCACAGGTACTATCAACCCTCCAACCTTAACTAACACATCTTCTACAGATCTATCAGCTAATTGCAACACCATTTTGGTTGGTTTAAGTTCCCCTAGTTCTAATTCTTGATACACAGAATAAGGCATCAAATTTAAACTGGCTCCTAGATCACACATGCCATCAGTCCCCTTTCCATTCCCCACAGTAATTTGAATTATAAAGCTACCAGGATCCTTTAGCTTGGGAGGTAGTTTATGCTGCAGAACGGCACTAGCTACCTCTGACACTATCACCTTTTCATTCGGCTCATACCTCTTTTTCTTGGTGATCAGCTCTTTGAAGAATTTGGCATAAGCCGGCATGTTCTTTATTGCTTCAAGTAAGGGTAAGTTAATACTTACCTTAGACAGCATGTTGAAGATGTTAGAAAATTGCTTATCTTTTATTTCATCCTTCAACCTGATGGGGAATGGTATAGGTGGCCGGTATGGATTGCTTGCCTTATGTAAATCTGTTGAAGAGGACTTCTTCATTGATCTATCTCCAGCACTTTTGCTCTCTGGTTCTCCTTCCTCCTTGTTCTCTTGGTCACCTGCATTCACAGAATCATTTTCAACATTATTGTTAATTTCCTTACCACTTCTAAGAACAGTCACTGATTGTGCCTGCTCAGGTTGACTTGGGAATTTCCCCTTTTGTTGAATCTGCATCTGTTGTGCAAGTTGCCCTACTTGAGTCTCCACTTTCTTAAAAGATGCTTCTAATGAATCCAGCCTCTTATTAGTCATCTCTTGATTTTTAGAACTGACTTGGATAAAAGCTTGTAAACTTTCCTCCAAACTCTCTATCTTAGACTGCCCTTGATTTGAGGATTGACCCTGCTGTTGGTTCTGTTTCTGGAGCAAATGGAAAGGCTGTTGAGAATTATTTGTTGCCCAGGAAAAATTAGGATGATTCTGCCAACCAGGATTATAAGAATTGGAGTAAGGATCATTCCGGGCCCTTGGTTGAAATCCCTCCATAGCATTGACTTGCTCAGCTTCATTACCAAAAGACTCATATGCAGAGGGGCATATATTTGCTCCATGCCCGAAAGCCCCACATATTCCACACACTTCTTGAGTAGATGAAGAAATATTATTCTTCATGTTCAGCATCTGCACTTGCCTTGTCAACTCAGCTATCTGATTGACCATCTCACTATTGGCTTCCAGTTGATTCACCCCTTTACTTCTTCCTCTTACACTTTTCTGTTGAGAATTAGCTCCCAACATCTTAAAGATCTCATAAGTTTCATCAGCTGTCTTTTTTCCCATATCTCCCACAGCTGCGTTATCAGCAGTGTTCTGAAATTGCTTGGTTAGACCATCGTAGAAAAACTTATTAAGAAGTTGAAGTGGGTAGTGATGATGTGGACACTGGATCAATAGCATCTTAAATCTGTCCCAAGCCTCATGAAATGGCTCTCCTTCAAATTGAGAGAATGTAGCTATCTTCCCTCTCAATTCAGCTGTCTTTTGATGAGAGTAAAACTTGCCCATAAACTTGTTATAAACTTGCTCCCAAGTTGTCAAAGAATTTTCGGGCAACATCATAAGCCAGCTCTTTGCCCTGTCCTTCAATGTATACGGGAAACATCTCATCCTCAACTGGTCCTCTGTTAGTCCTCCCAATGGAAAAGTGTTGAGGGTAGAATAAAAATCCCGAATAAAGTTCAAAGGATCTTCATTTGGAACTCCATAGAATGATGGCAGAATATTGTAATGAATGTTCTTCAACTCATAATTTCTTGCTGCATCTGTCAATCTTATGCAAGAGGTGGAAGTTCTAATGATAGGTCTAGCAAAATCTCTCATAGTCCTTTGTCTTTCTTCTGCCATTTTAACAAATTGTGCAGATTCCGACTCAAAATCAGAAGTGTCCTCCTCTGTAGTATCAAATCCGGTGTACAGTTCAAACTCTTCCCTGCTCCTTTTCACTCTCTGAATTTCTGGAATGACTGGGTATAGCTCTCCTCCAAGTGATCTCCTGCCTTGCATAAACAAAATTTCTAGAACAAAAGAATTATTAAAAGCAAAAGACAAATAAAATAAAATGAAAACAATGAAAAATAATCTAAAGTATCTATGACTAATAAACAATTACGCCAATTAGCCTCCCCGACAGCGGCGCCAAAAACTTGTTGCGCTCAAATTAACTCTACCACAAAGCATCACTCGCAAGTATATGAGGTAGTTGTAGCAAAGGTGATCGCCCCAAGGTCGTCTCACAAGGAAGCTAAAGTAGCTAATTGATTATCAGATTATAAATAACAAGTGATGAATAAATTTAAATTGCTAATTAATGAAGACAGATCATTTGGAATTCTAGAGCAATAAAAGTAAATTGAGCTGATGATTTGATTCACTTAATAGAAAGGTCTAGGGTTTGCACTTCTCTGCTACTTATATGTATGAACTGTTATTCCTCTTAACTAATTTAATTTCAAAGATTAAATATCAAGCAACTTAATTAATTGAATAAAGGAAATAAGCTCTCGCATTCAAACCTCTCTCAAATAATCTTGTTTCAATTGAAATAATCTTTTCCTAGGTTATATCTCTAATTCACCTAAGTCCCTAATTGAATTGTTCCAGCATTAGACTTCATCTCTCAATCCATCATCTAATACCTAAAACACATAATTGGTGGCCAATCAATTATATATAAGCAATAATCCATTCAATAAAGGCTAAAAGAAATAATTAAGTTAAGAATAATAACCAATTCATACAATCATAGCATATCCATATAAACCCTATACTAGATCAAATTAGTTCATAATGATTTCAAACATACTCATCTCATTAACATTCAAAGAAATTAATTTAGACATGATAATATCCATAAATACAATTCCAATGAAATTAAAGAGATAAAGTTCTAGAACAAAACCAAATTACAAACTTCTTAGCTCTTGAAGAATCTCTTGTTCAGAACTTGCTCGAAGAATGTATCAATAGCAAGAACAAATCTAATCTAAGCTAGTTTAATCAAAGTGTTCAATAATCTCTAAGAAAACAAAGTTAGAAACCCTAACTTCACTCTCTAACGGCTAATCTAATATCAAACTCTCAACAACCTTAAGAAAACCCTAATTTTTACATTTATACAAAACCTCCGCTTTAAAAAAATCCGCTTGTCTTTGGTCCATGAGAGACACGGCCAAGTTGGATGAGACATAGCCATGTTGGAGGTGAATTGGAGGGACAAGCCACAAGCTTAGCCGTGTCCCTTGCTTTTGTCTTCTACTAATTGATTTTTATCTTCTTTTGCTTTAGACTTAAGTGTGACACAGCCAAGCTTAAGCAACGTGGCCGTGTTGGAGCTCTTTTGGAGGGACACGACCATAAGCTTGGCCGTGTCCCTTTAGTGTGTCCACCTCTGTGTCTGTTGGCTTCTCTTTTGCTTGGTATGGGACACGGCCACAAGCTTGGCCGTGTCCTCTGCATGTGTCAGCTACTATCCAATTTTTCCTTCTTCTTGGTTCCTTAGCTTTTTAACCTAAAACAAAACTTGAAACAAACTTTAAACAAGAAGTAAATAAATATTAACCACAAAACATAAACACCACACTAAAAACTAGGACAAAAATAATAAAAACACTGAAATAAACTAAAACTACCAAAATTAATGAAAACAATAAATAAACATATTAAAACTAACAAAATACCTAAAGAAAACAATAATTATCATAACAAATAAGACACAAATCTATAACAAAAACTAATAAAACAATAGGGTGTTTAGACCCTATCTAGATCAGTTTGTAGTGGTCTTTATTGATGATATTTTGGTGTATTCGCATATTAAAGATGAACACGACAAGCATTTGCGGATTGTATTGCAGACTTTGAGAGAGAAGCAATTGTATGCTAATTTGTCTACTTGTGAATTTTGGCTTGATTAAGTGACTTTTCTCGGTCATGTGGTGTCAGCAGATGGTATAAGAGTTGATTCAAGTAAAGTTGAGGCCATTTTGAATTGGAGTCCACCGAAGACTGTGACTGAAGTTAGAAGTTTTCTGGGTTTGGCAGGCTATTATTGACGATTTGTGAAGGGTTTTTCTTTTATAGCTACTCCACTCACCAGATTACTTTGGAAAGGAGTTAGATTTGTGTGGACAGATCAGTGTCAAGCTAGCTTTGAGCAGTTGAAGGAGATGTTGACTCAAGCTCCTATTCTTACCTTTCCTGTGGAAGATAAACCATATGTGATTTACAGTGATGCTTCACATAGTGGTTTAGGTTGTGTTTTGATGCAAGAGGGTAGAGTCATAGCTTATACTTCTCGGCAGTTGAAGCTGCATGAGCTTAATTACCCGACGCAATTGATTTGGAATTAGCAGCTATAGTGTTTGCTTTGAAGATTTGGCGACATTATCTTCATGGGGAGAAGTGTTTTATCTATACAGATCACAAGAGTTTGAAATATTTGGGGGTTCAGAGAGAGCTGAATCTTCGGCAGAGACGGTGGTTAGAGTTGATTAAAGACTACGACTTTTTGATTGATTACCATCCTAGCAAGGCAAATGTTGTTGCTGATGCCTTGAGTCGGAAGTCTTTGGCAGGTTTGACTATTTTTTCGCTCTCGTTGCTTGTTGAGTTGAGAGCACTGCATGCTAGTTTCGAGCCTTGTAATGATGGTGCTTTGTTAGCTCATTTGCAATTCTGACCGGTGTTGTTGGATCAGATTAAAGAGGCTCAGTTGGCTGATGAGAAAATTCAGAAAGTTGTGTCGGATTGCCAAAATGGGAAGAGCCGAGGTTTTCTTCTGAGAGATGATGGCAGTCTTTGGTACAGGGATAGATTGTGTGTTCATGATGATGCCAGATTGTGAAAGATAATTTTGGAGGAAGCACATCAGTCAGCTTTTTCTGTGCACCCTGGGCGTACTAAGATGTACCATGATTTGAAGCAACATTATTGGTGGTCAGGTATGAAGAGAGATATAGCGGAGTTTGTGTCTAAATGTCTCACTTGTTAGAGAGTGAAGGCTGAGCACCAAGTTCCAACAAGGTTGCTCCAACCTTTATCAATGCCTGAGTGGAAATGGGAATGTGTAATGATGGATTTTGTGACTGGTTTGCCGTTGACTCAGAGGAAGCATGATGCCATTTGGGTGATTGTTGATTGATTGACTAAGACAGCTCATTTTCTTCCAGTTTGGATGGACTATTCTCTTGAGAAGTTAACTGAGTTGTATATCAATGAGATAGTGAAGTTGCATGGAGTCCCAATTTCTTTGGTATCTGATCGAGATCCCCGGTTTACTTCAAGGTTTTAAAAGAGTTTGCATGATGCTTTGGGTTCTCGATTGCATTTTAGCATTGCTTTCCATCCTCAGACAGATGGACAGTCAGAGAGAGTGATACAGATTTTAGAGGATATGTTGAGAAGTTGTGTCATTGAATTCACTGGAAGTTGGGATAGATTTTTGCCATTGATGGAATTTGCTTATAACAACAGTCATCAATCTAGTATTAAAATGGCACCTTATGAGGCATTGTATGGTAGAAGATGCAGGATGCCTCTATGTTGGAATAAAGTTGGAGAAGGTAAATTAGTTGGTCCCGATTTGATTAAAGAAACAGAAGAGAAAGTGAAGATAATTCAGGATCGGTTGAAAGCAACTTCGGACCAACAAAAATCATATTCAGATTTGAAGAGGAGAGATATAGAATTTAGTGTTGGAGATAAAGTATTTTTGAAAGTGTCTCCTTGGAAGAAGATTTTGAGATTTTACCGCAAAGAGAAGCTGAGTCCTCATTTCATTGGACCTTATGAGGTATTGGAGAGAGTTGGACCAGTTGCTTATCGACTTGCTTTGCCACCTGAATTGGATAGAATAATGTCTTCCATGTCTCTATGCTGTGGAGGTACAGATCAGACCCATCTCATGTTTTGTCGGTTGAATCTATTGAGGTGAGTCCGGATTTGACTTTTGAAGAAGAACCAGTGGCTATTTTGGCACATGAAGTAAAATAGTTGAGAAATAAGAAAGTGCCACTTGTGAAGGTTCTTTGGAAGAATCATGCTAAAAAAGAGGCAACTTGGGAGAGTGAGCAAGTGATGGGAGATCAGTATCCCCAGCTGTTTCAGACTTGAGATCAGGTAATTTTGAGGATGAAATTTATTTATAGAGGGGGAGAATTGTAATATCCCAAACTATACCCTTAAATTTTTGGAATGATTATTGTTGAAACTGGATTAAATGATATAAAGTATATATTTATAATTAAGTGGTATGAGAGGAAAGAGAAGTGTGTATATATTGTATATATAGAGATATATACAACATATACAAGTCAAATCATTAGTTGGTCAAATGAGATTTATTGATTATTTTATAAATGGAAATTAAATTAAGTAGATGATGATATTTAATATTTTATTATTATAATTGCTTGGTGGATATTAAAAGAGGACTTTAGTGGTTAAGAGACAAGTGTGTGGGTTGACTTATCATCATCTTCTTCCTCTTTCTTGTGCTTAGCCGGCCATCACCATTAACAATAGGGAAAGAGAGATTTTGTTCTTCCTAACTTAAGATTGAAGGGTGTTTCAAGTGATCAAGTTGGAATTCTAAGTGTTTTCATCACTTTTGGTAAGTTTCCAACTTGTTCCTTGGTTTTTTTTTTAGTTTGTGTTTTGAGCTTGGTGTATGATTATTGAAGATATGCGTATGTTTGATTGTGGTGTGTTTGAGAGTGTTTTGTTTTATTAACTTTGATTTTGAGGTTGGATTCAAGAGAGAAAAGGTTAAGTTTGGTGAAGGAAAGCAAGTGTTGTGGATTGTGTATGTGTTGAGTTGTGATTTGTGTTTTGATGTATGTATTGAGTTGTTTTGGTGTTTATGCAAATTTAGTATGATTTATTGATGGTTTTAGTTAAGTTTGTTTGGAGTGGAAAAAGGGTAAAGTATGATGTTTGTTGGATGTGGTGTTGTTGATGTCGGAATTAGAATTTTTGGCCTGACACGCCCATGAGCACGACCAAATCTTTGGGCGTGTCAATGGTTCTATTTTTTGGACGAGTGACATGACCAGTGAAACTCCCATGTCACTGAGCATGTCACAGCTTCTGTGTTGGAGTAGTATTGACACGTCCAACGACACGCCCATGTCACTGAGCATGTCATAGCTACTTTGATGTTGGTGGATTGACACGCCCATGTCACTGAGCGTGTCGTAGTTTTTGTTTTGAGGGAGGATTGACACGGCCAGTGATACGCCCATGTCATTGAGCATGTCAAAGCTTTTGTGTTGTGAGTTTAGGGCACGATCAGGGACACGCCCGTGTTGTTGAGCGTGTCATGTGTAGAGTTTGCCCTAGTTGGTTCTTATCCTTATTATATTATGTGTATCTCCAAGTGAGTGTGCATCATCACTTTTGGATAAGGTTTTGAAGAGTTTGAGTTAACCTAATCCAAGTGTTGAAGGATTCTTGCAAAAGAAAGTGGTTAGATTGGTGTGAGTTGCTCTTGAGGTAAGTACAAACCTTACATGATTGTATACATTTACATTACTTTGGGACTTAACACATTTGGTTGTAAATGTGTTAAGTAATCTATTACATTGTTGATATAATTGATTAATGCTATGATTTGCATAATGTGAAAGATAAAATGATCATTTAAAATGTATGTATAATGCAATTGGTTATGTATACCCTAATGATGAGATGTAAAGCCATTGTTGTTGGTTATAATGATGCAAATGAAATAATTGGGGCACGGTTGCCTAGATGATTATGAGAATGGAATTAAAAATGAAATAATGAAAGATTTTTGTGCCTAGTATGTTATTCAATTTTCAGAGTTTTGTTATTGATGGCATGCCTAAAAGTAACAATCCCTTGAAGCTGGGTTGGGCTTGGTCCTTGAGGCAAAGTTGGGTTGTTGCTTAGCTCCCCTTGAAGCTTGGTTGGGCCTAGTCCTTGAAGCCTAGTTGGGATGTTACATATGAGATGTTTCTCATTGTGATAATGATTCACCTACGGGCTTGATAAATGTGATTATTGGACCAAAACATTAACTCTGAAATTTGAATGACATATTAGTTTCTTTTGGGCCCATGCTTGTCTTTGTTTAAATGTGAATCATGAATGATGAAATAATTGAATAATATAATGTAATGTTATGAAATATGATATCCTTGTGTATTGTTTCTAATTCCTAAAAGTATGATATTGGCATTACATTGAAGCATATTGTTATTGTGGTTTATACCACTAAGCCTATGGTTCATCGCACAGGTGACAGGGTAGATCCGATTGAACCTGAGAGTTTATCTAGACCGAGTTTAGTCTAGGCTTGTGATCCTTTGTGAACAGTTGAGTTTTGGATTTCAAGATCAAAGACAAACTGCCAAGCATGCATAATTCTATATTTTTGTAATTATGGATTTTGATGTATGCATATATATGTATATGCCGCTACATTTTCCGCTGCTTAATAAACAAATGTTTTATCTATTATGTTTTATAATATAACTTAAATGTTTTAAGTCTTTCTTATATTGTTAAATTGAAAGATTGGTTTGCTTTAAAATAGACTGTGACATTCCTGTATTCAGTATACGTATATTACAGATGTGGTTGTATGTAGTGTACGTATATGGGGTATAGGGGTGTTACAACACTGTTATCCAAAATTAGTTCAATACCTTAGATGATGGAACACAAAAGAGTTGGAATCTATTAAACAAGGCCTTCAACCAATAATATGGATACAATGTTGAAATGGAAGTTACCTTAATGGAAGTGGAGTCCATTAGACAAAGGCCAAATGAGAATTTTGTAGACTATGTAAAAAGATGGAGAAATAAGGCCGCTTTGCTCAAGAAAAGGCCCGATGAATCCGATCAAATAAGGATGATTATGAGAGGGGTGTTTCCTAGTCTTTGTGAAAGGATGTCTCATACACTCATCTGTGATTTCAGAGATCTCCTCCAAGCTAGTCTGCAAAATGAAGAATGGGAAAGAGAGAAGAACCATTTTTCAACTAGAAGGAACGAGAAAGGAAACTATCAGTCTGGTAACCAAAGCATGCAAAAGGTAGTTGGTGTTAATGCTACTAACCAAGGAACAAGAAGGCAATTTTCAGAATTGGGGAAACCAATGTCTTGGGTTCTTAATAAGCTTCAAAGGAAGGGATTGTTACAACCCTTAAATCCTCGTCCTTTCCCTAACCCTCTCCCACCTAATTTTGACAATAAGGCATTTTGTCAATTTCATCAAATGCAAGGAAATGACATGGATAGATGTGTGAGGTTGAGGCATGAGATCTAAAATTTGATTGATAGTGGGAAGCTGCCTGAGCCCAACATGCCGAACACCAAAGATAATCCATTACTAAGGTTCAATAGAGTGCCACCACCAGCAACCTTCATGGTAGGAAAAGGATTGGAAGAAGATTTTGTTTTATCATCCTTTCAAGATGGAAAAATTGAAGATGTGAAAGGAAAAGAAGCTTAACTCAACAAACTTTCCTTAGCTTGAATGCTTCTTTTCAATTTTACTTTCTTTAATATTTAATTGGAACAATCGTGTTTTTCAAATTTTAAGTTGTTTGAATAAATTACTTTCATTAAAACTTTTGTTGGTCTTTGTTCATTTTGGTACTCAACCAATGACGAATCTAGCTTGATATTCATAAATTAATGTATCTAGGCATCATGACTTGAATGACTTTACTAGATGAGGGAATTGCTCTATAGCATTGAGTTGTGTATGCTTACTTAGAGAGGGCTCCGCATGATTACCTTTGTCTAGGTCCTAGTCAGTCTTAGAACATTCTTTGACAAACTTTCGAGGTGAAATTGAACTCTGCTTATTTAAGGGAGAAATGATCTAGGCATTGTTTGGTTAGCCAACAACTAGTATCCACCTAATTAAATATCAATCCCTTGTTGTCCCTTTGAGCCTTCATAAAATTTTAGCTTTCTTTTCATTTGCTTACAAACCCCAACAACCTACCCTGAGCTATTGTTACACTTTTGACAAGTCTTAGGATCACTAAGATAAAGAGGCAAGAAGATCAAAGAATGGAATGCATAGCCAAGACTGTGAGGATAGTTGAAGTTCTTAAGACCATAAGGGTGTTTGAAGTTCACCTAATATCTCCAATTCATCAAGATAACATCAAAGTAACAAATGATTTATCCCTATTAAAGAAGATTTCTGCCACTCCTCTCATGCATTATTAGAAACCCATGTTGGTACAAATAGAACAACTCTTTTATAGCTAGAATAAAAAAATGACAAAAAAAAAGAAAAGAAAAAGAGAAAAAAAAGAAAAGAAAAAAGACAAAATAAAAAGAAAAGAAAAAAAAAGATAACACCTAAAAAGGCGCTTAAAAAAGCCAACTAAGTTCTCTTTTACCTAAAGTAGCAAAAGGCATCCATTTGGACAGTTTGACTTGAATTGGTCTAACCCAACCAAAGATTCGATCAAAATCAGATAAAAAGGAGAAAGACTATCCAGTTCTTGAAAGTTCTGAACTTGACAGTCCTAAAAGGAAGAAGGACAAAATGATAAAATGCTCAAAGAAAGGGAAGAGTAAGAAAAAGAAAGAGAAATAAAAAAGGAAAAGAAAAATGATGATGGGTACCGAACATTTTGTAAAGCCAAAGATTATCCCAATCAAGATCTAGATTAATGCCAAGAAGATAGAAGGATTAGGAGTCTAGCAAGATTGATCCCAGCTGCCTAAAGTTCAAACAAGAAATTTGTAGTGCGAAGGTTTGTCCATTGTGTCACATCAGCCCCAATCTCAAAATGGCCTTCACTTAAACCTGTGTCCCTTATAGACCCCATTTCAAGCCTATCAAAGACCTGTTGATCTCTCTTGGTAGGTAGAGTCTATTAGTGGAGATAGTTTGGATAAGCATGCATATGAGATAGACAATATTTTAAAATGAGACATTTGGCCAAATAATGTGTATGTGCCTATCTGAAGTGCAACAATTCTTGCTTAAATAGAAATGATTCCCCAGCTTAGTATGGTAATTAGGGTTGTCATGTTATAGATATGTTAATTTGAAAATCAAGTCCTGAGGTACATTGACATTAATTTGGCAAGACCAACATTTGATTTTAAAAAAAAAGTTGTAGTAAAGGTAAAAATTATATATTTTCATTATTATTTTTATTATTATACAATATTTCCTCAATTGATACAATATTCATACATCACTAAGAAGGAGGTGGTAGATCATTAAATAAAGCTCTGAAAAAATCATCGCCTGTTGGAGGAGGAGGCATATCACCCATCCCAAGTTCGCCAAAAGTAGGAGCACCAGAATCTCTATTACCTTAGAGTTCCGATCTGTAATGGTCCTCATAAGAAATAGACAAAAGGATCTCATGGTCATCAGCTTGGAGGCCTCTAGATGAAGAAGCACCAGGATCTCTCATCCCTTGAAACCGAAAGTCTTAAAAATTTTGCTCTGACTGATGGTACAAATTTTCAAAATGGAAAACCTGTTGATGACTAGTGGCCAACTCTTCTTGAAGTTTCTTATTTTGTTCTTCAAGCATCCGCTGTGAGCCAGAAAGGAAAAGAGTAAGCGCATACATAATCATGCATACATGTTGCGCTCTAATTAACACTACTAGAACTACACTCGCAAGTATACGAGGCAGCTGTAGTATCTTGGTGAACACATCAAGGTCGTCTCACAAGGAAGCTAGATAAGCTAATTGATTATCAGATTGCAGATAACAAATTATCAATAAATTTAAATTGCTAACAACTAATGAAGACAGGTCGAATGGAATTTAAAACAATAAAAGTAAACTGAGCTGATATATTGATTCACTTAATAGAAAGGTCTAGGCTTTGCACTTCTCTACTAACTTATATGTATGAATGGTTATTCCTCTCAACCAATTTAATTTCAAAGATCATATTTCAAGCAACTTAATTAATTGAATCAAGGAAATAAGCTCTTGCATTCAAACCTCTTTCAAATAATCTTGTTACAATTGAAATGATCCTTTTCTTAGGTTATATCTCTAATTCACCTAAGTCCCTAATTGAATTGTTCCAGCATTAGACTTCATTTCTCAATCCTTCATCTAATACCTAAAACACATAATTGGTGGCCAATCAATTATATATTAATAGTATTCCATTCAATTAAGGCTAAAGAAATAATTTAGTTAAGAGCAATAACTAATTCAAACAATCATAGTAGATCCACACAAACCCTAGACTAGATCAAATTAGTTCATAATAATGCTGTCAAACAGATTCATCTCATTAAAGTTCAAAGAAATTAATTTAGACATAATAGAATTCATGAATACAATTTCAATGAAACTTAAGAGATAAAGTTTGAGAACAAAACCAAATTACAAACTTTCTTAGCTCTTGAAGAATCTCTTGTTCAGATCTTTGCTAGAAGAATGTTACAGTGGCTAAAACAAAATTAATCCCGACTATTTGCATCAAAGTGTAATCAAGATTCTCAAAGAAAACAAATGGAAAGTCAAAGTTTATTGTTTGACGGCTGATAAAAAAAACTCCCCTCTTCAAAAACCCTAATCCTCTTATTTATATGAAACCTCGCTTAAAAATCCGCATTTTCTTTCTTCCTTTAGTCCATGGAGTGACACGGCCAAGCCATTGGCCGTGTCTTGGCCGTGTCACCTAAATGTGTCCGCTTCTGTGTGATTTTCATCTTTTCTTCTTTGGAATGGAGTGTGACACGGCCAAGCTCCTAGCCGTGTCATGTGACACGGCCAGTGGCTTGGCCGTGTCAAGTGGGTGTGTCACCTACTGATCTCTTCGTTCTTTGCTCTCTTTCCTTTGGTCTTCTTCCTTGGCTGAGTATGGGACACGGCCAAGCTTGTGGCCGTGTCACCTGAGTGTGTCACTTACTGCCAAATTTTCTTCCTCTCTCTTGGTTCCTTGGTTTTGCCCTTAAGGTGAGACACTGCTTCATGCTATTCTTTCTTCCAAGGAAATATTTGCATATTAACCTAAAACAAACACTTAAACAAACTTTAAACAAGAATCAAATAAACATTAACCAACAACACATAAACACCACATTAAAAACTAGAACAAAAATGACATAAACACTGAAATAAATTAAAACTACCAAAATTAATGAAAACACTAAATAAACAGATTAAAACTACCAAAATACCTAAAGAAAACAATAATCATCATAATAAATAAGATACAATTCTATGACAAAAACTAATAAAACAACTACCCCACACTTAAAACTTTGCTTGTCCTCAAGCAAATTCACATGACATAAATTAAAAACTCAAACAAGCTTAACTATAATTCCAGTTTATAAGATGAAATCCTTTAAGACTCAGCCATAAATAATTGCAATTTATTCAATCAAGATTTTCTTAACTCATTCATTAATCCAGACATACAAATCTCATCCCTCATCTAAGTGTTTCACTCGATTTCAAAGGTTAATTCACTTAAAACTCCTCATGACTGCATACTGCCATAAACTTGCTTAATTATCCAATCTCTCTCACTGATTTTCTCAAGAAATAATCCGAAGGTCTTTTATTTGGATGTAATGGGGCTAAGGTGAAGGTGTGAGAAAAGACATTTAAGTTGGAACATCAAGAAATTGAGTATCTACATTAGACAATACTCTTGCTCAGAAACTCGTAACTCCCTCAAATGGCATATTCACCAACCCTTTGATAATCTCACATACTTGCATACTTAAAGAAAAGTACATGAGTCAACATTCCTCTTTGATGACTAATGCTAGAAAATATATGAATTTTGTATATATATATATATATATATCTTCTCTTTTATTTTCCTTTAATTTTTTTTCTTTATATATATATATATATACAAAATATAAAATTGCATGGAATATCTAGCTTAAAATGTAGAGGAAAAGAATAATCGACTCTTAGTCAGATACAATGTGCAAAGTATGCATTTCAGCCCCAAATCTTACTAAAGCAATACTATTTTTTTTAATGCTTACCACACACTTATGAATTAAACCACCCTATTGTCATATCATATGAAACTCCATTCCTTAATGCAGGTATGATGATAATAAGAAAGTGTTGAGTTGTGAATTGTGTTGATCAATCAACAAAAGTCAAAGGCTCAACTTGGCTCACTAAGGAATTCATAATTAAGGGAGGTCTTTTTAAGCTAAAGGGATAATCCTAATTTGCCTTCATCATTTTAAAACTTGAGATTAAATCATAATGTGAGTTCAATTAGTATGCAAAAGCAAGCTCTAGAGATGCAAAATCATGAAGGTGCACACTTAAGAAAAGAAAATCAATTGACAATAATATTCAATCTATGAGGCTCAAAACTCACAAAGGGTGGGTTCTCAAAGATTTATATGTCATGAATTGCAGGATGTGAAAATTGATCCTGAATGAATTCAAATGCCAATATCTATGCTGATACTAAAGTCTCAAATATAATGCTAGAATCACAAAAAAGTTAATAAGTTTCCAACAATTATGCCATGCACAACGCACCATATAACACACAAAGACAAACAAAACAAGAATTAAAGGAAAGCTTAAAGATTACCCCACACTTATAAATCACATTGTCCTCAATGGAAACAAGGATAATAAAGAAAAAGAGTGAAGATACCACCTGTTTTCCATCGTTCCCGTGTGAGGCAAACCCTACCTTTTCATCACAAACAGCAAATGTTCAAAAACAAAATACAATATAAAAATAAAATATCCAAAATATAAAATGTTAACATTTAAAAACAAAAACGAAAAATAACAACAAAAATAAGCTATAACTTAACACAAGAAAGTAAGGAATTCTCTCAAAAGATTAGAGCCAAAGTGATCTATGGTGAAGGAGGATGTGACGATGATGCAGGCGAAGGGTGAAGACTCAGAATCTTAGCAAGGTTGCTATTAATTTGGTCCAATTGTTGCAAGACCACAGCATGGTTACGATCGACCTTGCTCTCCAGTGCCTCTATCCTATTAAGTATCTCCTGATTATCCGGGACTGGAGGATCTTCATCCAAATCAAGAGAAATTCCGAGTCGGACTCCTCTTGGACTCGTGTTCTCTTTTGTCTGCCCCCCGGTGCTTCTGGCTCAGCTGAAGCCATCACATAGGCCCCTCCCCTGTTCACCACCATATGCATCTTCTCAAGTGTGGCCAAATCCAATGAATCATTACCCGTAATTTTAGTCATACGACAGGTACTCGGGTCAAAATCATCAAGAAGGGCTATTGCCAATGTGGTAACCAATCCTCCAATACAAATAGCCCCTTTCTTTTTGTTTGCCACACTATCAAAACATCAGCCAACCAATAGCTGGTACTAATGGGTATTGCATTACAAGCACAATCTAAGAAAAAGAGCTCACTAAGTTCTACTACACCCGGGCTTTCCTTCCGAGCAAAGAACCCACAGGACATAAAGCGATGCAAATACCTAAGAGCGGGATTGCTCAATTTAGTTGCCTTGGCCAATTTGGCCACATAAACTTAAATAGATTAAACTGATTTTTTATGAGAGAGAAAGAAGATTGAACGGATTAATTTCAGTTTTGGTGAAGGAAATTGAGAATTAATGGGAGTTTGGAAGCTTTGAAAGAACAACAATGGAAGTTTTGCGAGAGAAAAGTCGAGAGAGAGAAAGGAAACAAAAACAAAACTAGGGATTGAAATGAACGAAAAGTGCTAAAACCGTGTTTTTAAAATTTAAAATTGAAGGGACACGGCCAAGCTTGGGTGAGCTTGGCCGTGTCTGATGAGTTTGGAGGGACACGGCCAGTGACTTGGCCGTGTCCCATAGGTGTGTTTGACACTGTAAGCACAAAGTTGGAAAAACAAAGAAAAGGAATTGGGGTGAAGCTTGGTCGTGTCCCATGTGACACTGCCAAGGACACGGCCAAGCTTGATGGCCGTGTCAGGGGTTGTGTGAAATGGTGACTTTGGGTTGGCTTGACAAGGCCAGTGGCTTGGCTGTGTCAAGTGGCCATGTCCTTCACTGCCATTTTGACTCTTTTTTTTTGTGTCACCAATTCTCAAAGAAATGCAATCCTCTTCTTTGATTAACCCTGAAACACATTAGAAAAATAAAAACTGATCAAAGCACCCATTCCATTTATTTAAACCAAACATAAAATCAAAATTGCTAAATATAAAATTATAACTATGAAAAGAAATGCAAACCGATGGGTTGCCTCCCATTTAGCGCTTCTTTAATGTCATGTAGCTGGACATTACTGCAAGACTTAAGGATCGTAGATCAAAGTGCTATCGATGATCCTTACTTCTTGGAACCCTTCATTATATGGTTTAACTCTCTATCCATTTACTTTAAAAGTTTCATTTGTTCGAGAGTTAAGCAATTCTATGGCACCGGAAGGATATACCTAAGTTATCTCGAAAGAACCACTCCATCGAGACTTGAGTTTTCCTGGAAACAGATGGAGACGAGAATTAAAAAGCAAAACTTTCATACCTGGGCTCAATATTTTTCGCACTATAATTCTATCATGAAGTGCTTTAGTGCGATCCTTATAAATCCTCGAACTCTCATATGCCTCATTCCTCAGCTCATCTAACTCTGAAATTTGTAGAAAATGTTCTCTCTTTGCCTTGTCCAAGTCTAAATTTAGGGTCTTGATTGCCCAATACGCTTTGTGCTCCAACTCCACTGGTAAATGACAAGCCTTACCAAAAACCAATCGGTATGGACTCATACCCAAAGGAGTCTTGAAAGCAGTCCGATATGCCCACAATGCATCATGCAATCTACTCGCCCAATCCTTCCTTGATAAGTTGATTGTTTTCTTCAGAATTCCTTTTATTTGCTTATTGGATGTTTCAACTTGTCCAGAAGTCTGTGGATGGTATGGGGTCGCCACCTTGTGTTTTACACCAGATTTGTGCATTAATTTCTCAAAAAGTTTGTTGCAGAAATGACTTCCCCCATCACTGACTATCACTCTTGGCGTGCCAAATCAGTTAAGAATATTTTCCGTCACAAATTTAACAACCACATTAGCATCATTAGTACTGGTGGGGATTGCCTCCACCCATTTTGAAACATAATCAACAGTAACTAAAATATATTCATAACCAAAAGACTTGGGAAAAGGACCCATAAAGTCTATTCCCCACACATCAAACAGTTCAACAATAATATACGATTGAAGGGGCATTTCATTCCTCCTCCCAATGTTACCCACTCTTTGACAGCGATCACAATGCTTACAATACTCTTGAGCATCTTTAAATAGAGTAGGCCAGTAAAAACCACTTTGAAGCACCTTTTCTGCAGTCTTTCTTCCTCTAAAATGACCATCACAGTGAAGGTCATGACAAAATTGAAGAACACTCAGTTGTTCTTCCTCAGATACACACCTGCGAACTATCTCATCTTTGCATATCCGAAATAGGTAAGGTTCATCCCAAAAATAAAATTTACTGACATGCAAAAACCTTTTCTTTTCCTGAAATGACATGTCAGAACGCAAAATACCACAAGCAAGATAGTTAGCAATATCTGCAAACCAAGGTGCATTCATTACAACAAACAGCTGCTCATCAGGAAATGCTTCTAAATTTTTATGAATGCTATCAGATGCAAGATTTTCACCAAAGAAGGGTAATCTAGATAAATGATCAGCTACAACATTTTCACTTCCCTTAGTATCTTTGATTTGGAAATCAAATTCTTGCAATAATAACACCCATCTAATTAAACGAGGTTTAGCATGTTGTTTTGTCAAAAGATATTTTAGAGCTGCATGATCAGAATGCACAATAATTTTCGACCCAATTAAATATGCTCTAAACTTATCTAAGGCAAAAACAACAGCTAACATTTCCTTTTTCAGTTGTTGTGTAATTCATTTGCGCACTATTCAGGGTCAAGCTAGCATAATATATCACTCTCAAAAATTTCTCAACCCTTTGCCCAAGAACAGCTCCTACTGCATGATTAGAGGCATCACACATAATTTCAAAAGTTAAAGACCAAACAGGAGCTACAATTACCGGTGCACTAGTCAGTTTTTCCTTAAGGGAATTAAAGGCTTGCATGCATTGTGTAGTAAACTCAAATGGCACATCTTTCCCAAGCAAATGACACAATGGTTGGCCTATTTTAGAAAAATCTTTAATAAACCTCCGGTAAAAACCTGCATGCCCTAGAAAACTTCTTATTCCCTTAATAGAGATAGGTGGGGGTAACTTAGCAATCAATTCTACCTTAGCCTTATCCACCTCAATCCCTTTACTTGACACAACATGACCTAAGACAATGCCCTGAGTAACCATGAAATGACTCTTTTCCCAACTCAAAGTTAGGTTACATTTAATGCATCTCTCAAGCACAAGAGCAAGTTTATTAAGGCAATTATCAAAAGAACTACCAAAAATAGAAAAGTCATCCATAAATACCTCAATAAAATCATCTATCATGTCTGTGAAGACAGACATCATGCATCTCTGAAAAGTTGCAGGTGCATTGCACAAGCCAAAGGGCATACGCCGAAATGCATAAGTCCCAAAAGGGCAAGTAAAGGTAGTCTTGGATTGATCCTCTAGTGATATCGGCACCTGATAATAACGTGAAAGTCCATCCAAAAAGCAATAATGTGAGTATCCAGAAAGTTTATCCAACATCTGATCAATAAAAGGAAGAGGGAAATGGTCTTTCTTTGTGGCATTGTTCAACTTCCTATAATCGATACACATTCTCCACCCAGTAGTAGTCCTAGTAGGAACCAACTCATTCTTTTCATTTTTCACTACAGTGATTCCTGATTTCTTAGGCACTACATGTACTGGGCTCACCCACTCACTATTAGCTATTGGATATATCACTCCTTCATCAAGCAAATTGAGCACTTCCTTCTTAACCACTTCACTCATGTTTTGGGTTAAGGCGCCTTTGGGTCTCCCTCAAAGGTTTAGCTCCCTCTTCTAAGGTGATTCTATGCATGCACATTAAAGGGCTAATACCTTTGATGTCACTCAATCCTCATCCTATTGCTCTTTTCAATCTTTTAAGCTCACTCACCAACCTCATCTCCTCCCCTTCACTAAGTTTGCTAGATATTATCACAGGTAAGGTATTGTGATCTCCTAAAAACACATATTTCATATTTTTTAGGTAACTCTTTCAGCTCTAACTCAAGTGAAGGATTTGTCTCTTCCTTTTGGATGGAGGGAAGTTCAAATACTGGGTCCTCCTTAAGTTCCTCTATTTCAGCACTCCCTAATGTCTCAAGGCAACTAGCTATTTCTGAATCAAAAATATCCAAACCACGATCTAAGGTCAGTGCCAGCTCCAATTTATCCGAGGAACCTGTCTGCAAGAAAACATCTGAAACAACTGCGTCAATACAATCAATTAAAGAGAAATCCTCATGTAAAGCAGTTGTAGGAATGGGAGAAGTGTTAAAAATAGAAAATTCAACCGTTTTTCCTATGACAGTCATTGACAATTTACCATTTTTAACATCTGTCAAGGTGTTGGTAGTAGCCATAAAAGGCCTAACCAGTAGAATAGTATGTGCGGATGTTGTAGAGTTACTTCCTTCCATGTCAAGAGCTATAAAATCCACAGGAACTATTAACCCACCAACCTTAACTAACACATCTTCTATAACCCCTTTCGGAAATCTAAGAGATCTGTCAGCTAATTGCAACACCATTTTGGTAGGTTTAAGTTCCCCAAGTTCTAATTCAAGATACACATAATAAGGCATCAAATTTACACTGGCTCCTAAATCACACATGCCATCAGTCCCCTTTCCATTACCCATAGTAATTTGAATTATGAAACTACCAGGATCCTTTAGCATCGGAGGTAGTTTATGCTGCAAAACAGCACTAGCTACCTCTGACACTATCACCTTTTATTTGTCTCATACCTCTTTTTCTTGGTGTTCAGTTCTTTAAAGAATTTGGCATAAGCCGTCATGTTCTTTATTGCTTCAAGTAAGGGTAAGTTAATACTTACCTTAGACAGCATGTTGAAGATGTCTGAAAATTGCCTATCTTGTTTATCATTCTTCAACCTACTGAGGAATGGTATAGGTGGTCGGTAATGATTACTTGCCTTGTGTAAATCTGCTGAAGGGGATTTCTCCATTGATCTTTCTCCAGCACCTTTGTTCTCTGGTTCTCCTTCCTTTTTGTTCTCTTGATCACCTGCATTCATAGAATTGTTTTCAACATTATTGTTTATTACCTTGCCACTTCTAAGAATAATCACTGATTGTGCCTACTCAGGTTGACTTGGAAATTTCCCTTTTTGTTGAATCTGCATCTGTTGTGCAAGTTGTCCCACTTGAGTCTCCACTTTCTTAAAAGATGCTTCTAATGAATTCAGCCTCTTGTTATTCATCTCTTGATTCTTAGCACTGACTTGGATAAAGGCCTGTAAACTATCCTCCAAACTCTCTCTCTTAGGCTGCCCTTGATTTGAAGATTGTCCCTGTGGTTGGTTTTGTCTCTGGAGAAAATGGAAAGGTTGTTGAGGATTATTTGTTGCCCAGGAAAAATTTGGATGATTCCGCCAACCATGATTGTAAGTATTTGAGTAAGGATCATTTCGGGCTCTTGGTTGATATCCCCCCATAGCATTGACTTGCTCAGCCTCATTTCCATAAGACTCGTATGCAGAGGGGCATATATTTGCTCCATGCCCGAAAGTTCCACAAATTCCACACACTTCTTGAGTGGATGAAGAGGTATTATTCTTCATGTTCAACATCTGCACTTGCCTTGTCAATTCAGCTATCTGATTGACCATCTCACTGTTGGCTTCCAATTGGTTCACCCCTTTACTTCTTCCTCTTACACTTTTCTGTTGAGAATTTGCTCCCAACATCTCAAAGATTTCATAAGTTTCATATGCTGTCTTTTCTCCCATAGCTCCCCCAGCTGCGTTATCAACAGTATTCTGAAATTGCTGGGTTAGACCATCGTAGAAAAACTAATTCAGAAGTTGAAGTGGGTAGTGATGGTATGGACACTGAATCAATAACATCTTAAACCTGTCCCAAGCCTCATGAAATGGCTCTCCTTCAAATTGAGAGAATGTAGCTATTTTCCCTCTCAATTCAGCTGTCTTCTGATGTGAGTAAAATTTGCCCATAAATTTGTTATAAACTTGCTCCCAAGTTGTCAAAGAGTTTTCAGGTAACATCATAAGCCAGCTTTTTGCCCTATCCTTCAATGTATATGGAAAGCATCTCATCCTCAACTGGTCCTCTGTTAGTCCTCCCAATGGAAAAGTGTTGAGGGTGGAGTAGAAATCCCGAATAAAGTTCAAAGGATCTTCATTTGGAACTCCATAGAATGATGGCAATATGTTGTAATGGATATTCTTCAACTCATAATTTCTTGCTGCATCTGTCAATCTTATACAAGAGGTGGAAGTTCCAATGATAGGTCTAGCAAAATCCCTCATAGTTCTTTGCCTTTCTTCTCCCATATTGGTAGATTGTGCAGTATCCGACTCAAAATCAGAAGTGTCCTCCTCTGTATCAAATCTGGTGTACAGTTCAAACTCTTCTCTGCTCCTTTTCACTCTCTGAATTTCTGGAATAACTGGGTATAGTTCTCCTCCAAGTGATCTCCTGCCTTGCAAAATCAAAATTTCTGGAACAAAGGAATTATTAAAAGCAAAAGACAAATAAAATAAAAAGTAAACAATGAAAAATAATTTAAAGTATCTATGACTAATAAACAATTATGCCAATTAGCTTCCCTGGCAACGACGCCAAAAACTTGTTGCTCTCTAATTAACACTACTAGAACTATACTCGCAAGTATACGTGGCAGCTATAGTATCTTGGTGAACACCTCAAGGTCATCTCACAAGGAAGCTAGATAAGCTAATTGATTATCAGATTGCAGATAACAAATTATCAATAAATTTAAATTCTAACAACTAATGAAGACAGGTCGAATGGAATTTAAAACAATAAAAGTAAACTGAGCTGATATATTGATTCACTTAATAGAAATGTCTAGGGTTTCCACTTCTCTACTAACTTATATGTATGAATGGTTATTCCTTTCAACCAATTTAATTTAAAAGATTAGATTTCAAGCAACTTAATTAATCAAATCAAGGAAATAAGCTCTTGCATTCAAACCTCTTTCAAATAATCTTATTACAATTGAAATGATCCTTTTCTTAGGTTATATCTCTAATTCACCTAAGTCCCTAATTGAATTGTTCCAGCATTAGACTTCATTTCTCAATCCTTCATCTAATACCTAAAACACATAATTGGTGGCCAATTAATTATATATTAACAGTATTCCATTCGATTAAGGCTAAAGAAATAATTCAGTTAAGAGCAATAACCAATTCAAACAATCATAGTATATCCACACAAACCCTAGACTAGATCAAATTAGTTCATAATAATGCTGTCAAACAGATTCATCTCATTAAAGTTCAAAGAAATTAATTTAGACATAATAGAATTCATGAATACAATTTCAATGAAACTTAAGAGATAAAGTTTGAGAACAAAACCAAATTACAAACTTTCTTGCTCCTGAAGAATCTCTTGTTCAGATCTTTGCTAGAAGAATGTTGCAGTGGCTCTCGACTATTTGTATCAAAGTGTAATCAAGATTCTCAAAGAAAACAAATGGAAACTCAAAGGTTATTGTTTGACGACTGATAAAAAAAAACTCCCCTCTTCAAAACCCTAATCCTCTTATTTATACGAAACCTCGCTTAAAAATTTGCATTTTCTTTCTTCCTTTAGTCCATGGAGTGACACGGCCAATGTAACACCCCCATACTCTATATAAGTACTATACATATACCTGGTAGACATACAGTACATATATAAAGTTTAAGAATGTCACTAGTCGTTACAGTTTAAAAACTTTTATCTGAGTTCAAACAATAATACATTTTATTCAAAGAACATTTACAAAATCTTTATACTTTCGATGATCTTACATATAAATAATAATCTTGTCCTTATTAAAATTCACTTATACATATGAATACATTTTTAATAAAATACAACATATTTAACTTGTACATGTATGCACCACCTTCTAGTTGGTCTCGAAACACTCATACCCTTCTCGTGGCAAAACGATTGACTTCAGACCTGCTACCTACTCACCTGCGCGATTACACAACCGCGCTAATCCTGAGAGCTTAGTAGTACAAATAAATATTATAAACATATATTACAGAAAATCATACTCATATGTTAAATTCATATATCATTATCTTTTTATCATGTTTTCCCATTTCAATTACACCTTTCAAATATATCTTCTAATCTCATAATTATATACAAATACACATATCATTAACACAACCTACCATTCCATAACTTATAAGAACATTCATAACTAATACTTACAATGTCCACATCCATACACATTTTACATGTCATATTATATTTTCAGAATCTCATCTTTCAACTTAGCTTCTCAAACTATATTTCTATTCAATAGTTTACTTATGTATTGTAATCATATCATACTTTATAACATTACATGTCCTTGTATTGTAATCATATCACCTTTCATGAATCACATTTCATCATTCATATTGAAAACAAAGACAAGTATGGGTCCAAAAAGAATCTAATATGTTATTCAAAGTTCAGAGTTACTACTTTGGTCCATAATCACAATCATCAAGCCCGTAGGCGATATATATATATCTCTATCCATGGATAGTGTAACAGACCCAGTCTCTTGGACCTCAACCTGGTTAAACCCGAGGAAATCCTCAACCCGGCTAGACTGTTACTGTTTTTAAGGCTTACGACCCAGTCTTTTCACTCCAAAAACATCATATTTCACATTTCTCAACTGGAATCGGCTTACGACCCAGTCATTTCACCTATCCAGTGATTCATAGGCATGCCGCCAAAACCAGAACTCTGAAAATTGAATAACACATTAGGCACACAATCTTTTTATTTATATCGTTATACATTTCTTTCTCAATTCATTTCTCATTTCATTTTCATAATCAAATAGGCAACCATGCTTTAATCATCTCATTTGCATCATTATAGCCAACAACCATGGCTTCATATCTCATCAAGATAGTATACATACTCAATTATATTGGACATCATCATTTAAACAACCATGCCTCATTCATTTCATTTGTATCATTATAGCCAACCACAATGGCATTACATCTCATTAGGCTCAAATCATATAAAAGCAATTCATCATTCAAGTATTCATCGTAAGGCATTACATCTCATCAATCTCAGATCACATTAAAGCAATTCATCATAACCAATTGCATTACACATACCTTTTTAATGATCATCATATCTTTTACGTTTCATATTTCATCATTAACATATATACATAGCATTATTCATATGCATCATCAATGTAATAGGTTACTTAACACATTTATAACCAAATGTGTTAAGGTCCAAAGACATATAAATATATGCAATCAAATAGGGTTTGTACTTACCTCATGAGCCATCACACAACACCAAACTCATCTTCCAATAATCCTCAACACTTGGATTAGGGCAAAACACTTCTTCACAACCTAATCCACAAGGAATAACACACACTTACTCAAAGATACACATGAATTCAATACAATTATTCATTTATCAATCTCATACTAGACCCTTAGATCACAAATTACAAACCAACATCTCTCTCTAGGACCCCACGGTCGTGGCCTACCAACCCCCACGGGCGTGGCATAGCAAACAATTCTGCCCAATTGCTCTAACAACCCCCACGGTCGTGGCCTTCCAACTCCCACGGCCGTGGCATAGAAAGTGAATCTGTCCCCTTTGTTCGACACCTCCACGGCCATGGCTTCCAATGGCCACGGTCGTGGCAGCCAAGGGCCACGGGCTTGGCATCCAAAATGCCTCTGTTTCGGATCCAACTCATGTATTCTATGATTTCAACTTCATTAAACACAAATATCTTGAAGATCTAGGAAAATAAATGATCAAACTCACCACATACATCAATTACCAATTAATTTAACCCCTTATATAACTTCAACAATTTATCATCATCCTCACAAATAACTATATTATCACCATCTAACTACCAATTTAACATATCTATAAACTTTAATCTTTCACTATCATCATCTTCACACACTAACCAAATCAAATATAAACAAAATCAATAGAAATCAACTCAAAGAAATGAACACTTGAATATTTTGACAAATCTTCAATCTCCACCTTCAATTCTCTTAAAGCCCTTAAGAATTTGGTGTGTATATAGATAAAATCACATATCTCTTTCTCTCTCTCTCTCTCTCTCTCTCTCTGTGTGTGTGTGTGTCTCTCTCATTCATGAAGAAGAAGAAGAAGAAGCAGGAAAGAAGATCTTTTCTTCTTTTTCTTATACTTATCATATATATATATATATAATTATTTCTAAAATATCCTCCACCACTATTTTCATCCTTTGACTTTTCTTTCTTCTTTTTCTTTTATTTTTATTTTTATTATTATTAATTAATTATATAAACTTACTTTCCTACACCACTTTATACATTATGTATATGTAATGTATATGTTGGTATATGTATATCTCTTTTAGATTACATTTATATGTATAACACGAGGTAAGTATATCATTATATCAATACCACTAATTTTTAGGCTAAATTAATTTTCTATTTTTAGTCTATTTATTTACTTAAATTCTTAAATATATTCATCTAATTAATTTTTTCAAAAAAAAAAGAACAAATAAAAAAATGAAAAATATAAAGAAATTGAAAAATAAAAAAAAAATACAAGAAAGAAAAAAAAATATAAAAACGAAAAAATAATAATTTGCTGTTAAAATAAATAATTGAATAATTACCTTGCTCTTTTGATTTGAACTACGATGAAGCGGCATTTCGGCTAGTAGACTTATATTTTCACCTTCATGTCGCTGAATAAACTCCAATAACTCAGCATTAGATCGAGTTCATGATCTTGAAACATGCATTTTTTTCAAAACTATATGCGAAACTCTCTAAAATAAAAGTATAGCTATGAAAGAGGGAAATGAAGAAATGAGTTGTTGTGAATGAATTGAAGAAATGAGCCATTTATATAGAGGAATGGCAAAGAAAAAAACAAAAAAAAAAACAGTATTCTAGAGAAAAAAGGAGAAAAAGTAAATTTTACTATTGATAAATAGTAAGATACTATTTACAAATAGTAAATAAATAGTGGTGAATAGTACATAAACAGTAACTACACAGTAAATAAATAGGAAATTCAATTATTCAATTCAATCATTCAGATACTTGCTTGTATATAAATATTTTTGCATTTTTAAAAAATATTTTTACACGCAGGGGGAAAGGAGAAAATATGTGTATGTGCATGGTAAAAATTATCTAAATTTTTTGCAAATTCCTTTAGTATACTACTGGCTACAATTATTTTTTGATCCTTAATTAAATCTCTCTTAGCTTAGGTCCAGAACCTAAATTTTTTCTTAAGTCCAGAACTTAGTTTGGGTCCAGAATCCAAATTACCCTTAGGTCTAGAACCTAATTACTCTTAGGTCCAGAACTTAGCTTAGGTCCAGAATCTAAAATCCCTCTTAAGTCCAGAACTTAGCTCGGGTCCAGAACCCAAATTATTCTTAAGTCCAGAACTTAGCTTAGGTCTAGAACCTAAAATTCCTCTTAAGTCCATAACTTAGCTCGGCTCCAGAGCCCTAATTATTCTTAAGTCCATAACTTAGCTCGGGCCCAGAACCCAAATTATCCTTAGGTCCAGAACCTAAAATCCCTCTTAAGTCCAGAACTTAGCTTGGGTTCAGAACCCAAATTACCTTTAGGTCTAGACCTAAAATTACCCTTGAGTCCAGAACTTGAACCGGGTCCAGAACCCAAAACCTAAACCATCTCAGAAAAAATTAAGTGTTACTGCTTTTCACTCTCTTTTACTGTAGTCTCAGATCGTTCAAGCAGGGGGCAAACTGTATACCCTTAATTTTTGACCCAGTCTATTCCGATATTTTTTATAGCCTAAAATAATTTTTTTGGTATTTTAATTAAATAATATTTATTTTAGTATTTATTATTTATAATTTTTAATAAAAATAAAAATGGTAAAGTTAAATAAATAAATAAAAATCGAAGACGAAAAAATCGACAACGAAAAAATTCGTCGCCGAAGGTGAATCGGCCAGGCCAATTCACCCGCAGGCAATTCACCTGCAGGAATTTCCTGCGGTGAATTGACCCTAAGCCAATTCACTGCAGGAATTTCATGTAGCGAATTGGTGCCCACCCGCAAGAAATTCCTCGCAGCTCGCAATCCTCATAGTTTTTGCCAGCAAGTTTTTTGCCAGCGCAATTTTCCAACGTAGTTTTTTTCAAAACCAAATTCTATTTGGTTTTGGTTTCTTTTCCTAATTGGTTTTAATTTCCTTAAACAATTAGAAGTAGGTTTATGATTTTTCCAATAAAAACCACATTAAAACACAGAATTAGTGGAGGAGGACTTTGGACTTTTGATCGGGAGGAAAAAATTGTTTGATTGGATTGGAGACTCAATCATTCGATCGGCCAAAAGAAAAGCTCAAGCAAGCAGGAGACATTAGCAATCATTAATCCATCAAAGTCAACAACATTGCCTTTGTTATTGTTCATCCAGAAGTTAATTTTGGTGGAACAAACTATGCAGGTTTGATCTTTAATCATAGATTATATATTTACAGTTGCTTTGTTTCTTTGATTAATAAGAACATGCACACAGTACCTTGATCTTTAAATATGTAGTAATTTGATCTTTGTTTCAATAAGTTAAATTGTTTCTTCTATTTCCAAAAACCCTAAAAAGTACTCTTCTGTTTCCAAAAACCTAAAAAACCCTAAATTATTTCTTCTGCTTTCAAAAACCTTCAAAACCCTAAAATTATTCTTCTGCTTCCAAAAGCTTTAAAACCCTAAATTGTTTTCCCCGAACTATTTTTCATCTAAACCCTAACTTTTTTGTCCAAAGTTTCCAAATGTCTTCTTAAATCTCCAAACCCTAATCTTCTTTACAGTTTATAAAATCATAATTATTTTTATAAAACTCTAAACTATTTTCTTAAATCCTAAAATCAAATATGTTTTCCAAAATATCAAAAACCCTAATTTTCTCAAAACCCAATACAGTAAACCCTAGTTTTCCTAAACCCTAAATTCTTAAAGCATTAAAACTTTATGACAAGTTCATCAACAACCTAAACCCTAATTCTTAAAACCTCAAAATTTTATGACAAATAAATCTAAACCTTAAAATTCAATCCAGTAAACCTAAAACCCAATCTTTTAAAATTATAAACCCTAATGTCTTAAGGTTCCAAAACCCTAATTTCACGATGTTACCTCTAAACCTTAATTTGATTAACCGAAAAACCTTACTACTTTCTTAAATTTATAAAATCCTAATCCATTCCAATTTTCCAAAATCTTTACAATAGCCTAAATAATAATAATAATAATTCTAAAATTCTAAAACCCTAAAAGTTAATTAAAGAACTCTAAATTGAGACATAAACCTAAATTTGTATTTTTATTGGCTTTATTTAATTTTAGATTCGATTATGTAGTTTATTATATGTTTTGATGGTTGGTTTATTTTCAATGCTTGATTTATTTAATTTATCATGGATGATTATTTTCTTTATTGTTATGATTATTATTTGTTTATTTTAGTATTAAAATTGTAAGAGGTATGTTTTCACTTTCTGGGTACCTCATTAGTTAAGTATTATGTAATTTAAATTGCTTTTATACTTTAGACCAATGTAAAGGATATGTTTCCACCTTTTGATGGCTATCCTATTTAGTTTAGACATGGATGATGTAAGGACATGTTTCCATCCTCGGATGGGTGTCCATTTATTTGCTTTGTTTGGACATTGCTTTAAGTTTAATATAATGATACTTTATTTTAATTGTCACATGTAATATGGATAATATTGTTATATTTAAGAATTTTATAATTTTAAGACATGCAAAGGAGGCCGGTTCCAATGAACCGGGCATTGTGGGGGTGCTGGGCCATTTCTCACCTTCCCCACACGTACCTAACTTTTCAAACGCATTAGGGGGTTGGGGATTCCTTAGGAATCGAGTCATCCACCCCTTTTTTTTTCCTGGTTCGTCCGGGTGGAGACTCCATTTTCTTCGGGCTTAGGCCCGTGTTCTCTAAGGCCCAGAGCCTAAACAGTGTCGAAGTCGCAAGAACCATTCCACCGGGAGTGGGGGCAAAAATCCCCGCTCACAGCAAGAAGATCAAAGAAAGGAATGAATAGTCAAGATCATAAGGATAGTTGATGTTCTCAAGACCATAAGGGTAGTTGAAGTTCACCAAATATCTCCAATCTATCAAGATAACATCAGAGTAACAAATTATTTATCCCTGTTGAAGGAGATTTATGTCACTCCATCCATCCATTATTAAAAACCCAAGTTGGTACAAATAAGATAACTCTTTTATAGCCTGAACCAAAAAAAAGAAGAGGAAAAAAAAGAGAAGAAAAAAAAGAAGAAAAAAAAAGAAGAAAAAAAAAGAAAAAAGAGGACAAAAAAAGAAAAAAGAAAGGAGAAAGATGAAACCTAAAAAGCCGGTTCAGAAAGCCAACTGAGTTCTCTTTTACCTAAAGCAGCAAAAGGCTTCCATTTGGTTTATAAGGACAATTTGACTTGAATAGGTCCAACCCAACCAAAGATTCGATCAAAATCAGAGAAAAAGGAGAAAGACCCTCCAGTTCTTGAAAGTTCTATACTTGATAGTCCTACAAGGAAGAACGACAAAATGATAAAATGCTAAAGAAAGGGAAGAGTAAGAAAAATAAAAAGAAAGAAAAAGGGAAAAGAAAAAATGATGATGGGTACTAAACTTTTGGTAAAGCCAAAGATTATTCCAATCAAGATCCAGATTAATGCCAAGAAGATAGAAGGAATTTGGAGTCTAGCAAGATTGCTCCCAACTGCCTAAAGTTCCAATAAGCAATTTGTAGTGTGAGGGTTTATCCTTTGTGTCACACCAGCTCCAATCTCAAAATGGCTTTCATTTAACCAGTGTCCCTTATAGACCCCATTTCAAGCCTATCAAAGACCTGTCGATCTCTCTTGGTAGGTAGAGTCTATTAGTGGAGATAGTTTGAATAAGAATGCATATGAGATAGACAATATTCAAACTCAAATAAGACCTTTGGCCAAGTAATGTGTATGTGCCTATCTGAAGTGCAACAATTCTTGCTTAAATAGAAATGATTCTTGAGTTTAGTATGGTAACTAGGGTTGTCATGTTATAGATATGTTAATTTGGAGAGTTAAGTCCTGAGATACATTGACATTGATTTGGCAAAGCCAACATTTGATTTCAAAATCAAAATTCAAAAAATAAAAAATGTTTTTGTCATACAAAGCCTTCAAGTTAAGAGAAGTTTCTTGAACAGTCAAACCTTAAAAGACACATTGGGCAAAGGAAATGATTACTAGCAAGGTTATGAAGAAGCTACCAATTGACATACTGTATCATAATTTGAAATGGATGTATTCTGTTGTTTGGGGCCTCCATTATTCGTATTTTCAACATCTTGAAGATAAAAGCCATAATTGCAAAGCTTTCTATCATTTTAATGTAAAACCTGAATGGCATCTGGAAGGAGTCAATGAGAATACTTCTGCTGATCACCTCGATCTGTGAGTCGATGGAACCACTGTAAGTATTACTCATGCATATCATGCATACAAGAGCATAACACACGGCATTTTTTTCTTGTATTATATGTTCTTTGTCAAAGTGAACAACAAACACTCTGTGAAGTAAAGAATCAAAAGAAGATATCAAATCAAGGGGGGCATGGAAAGCCCATTGCTTGAGAAAGCTCCAGTAATTTTACAAAGAGAAGAAATGTGTGCTTCTGCGAAGGACTAGACAACAAAAACATCAATCAAAGCTTGCATGGAAAAAATCTTTGGTTTGAGCCTACATAGGGGGCAAAGTTTCTCCTTTTTAATTTTTTGAGTTTATATACCAAATATTTTTAAACTCACTTGCAAATATTTCGCCATGCAGGGGGCAAGGAGAAGATATGAAGGCTAGCTAAAAAATGGCAAAAAAAATTTTTGCTTTGCAAAAAGTGAAAGGAAGAACAAAGAGAATGGAAAAAGAAGAAAATTAGAACTCTCAAAAGAATAAAGATGCAAAAGACAAAAGATCAGTCCAGCTAGAAGAGCTGAAACTAATATAGGAAAAATCTCTAATGATGAAGATTCACTTTAAATGGTGAAGACCCAATTCCAAAGATGAAGATCCAGTTTAAAGGATGAAGATCCACTTTCAAGGGTAAAGACCCAATTCCAAGGATGAAGATCCAGCTTACAGGATGAAGATCCACTTTCAAGGGTGAAGACCCAATTTCCAAGGATGAAGATCCAGTTAAAGAATAAGGATCCACTTTCAAGGGTGAAGACCCGATTTCCAAGGATGAAGATCCAGTTTAAAGAATGAAGATCCACTTTCAAGGGTGAAGACCCGATTTCCAAGGATGAAGATCCATTCTTAAAGGTGAAGACCTGATTCCAAGGATGAAGATTTAATTTCAAAGGGTGAAGACCCGAAGTCCAAAGGATAAAGATCCATTTTCAAGGGTGAAGACCCGATGCCAAGGACGAAGATCCAGCTTAAAGGATGAAGATCCAATTTCAAGTGTAAAGACCCGATGTCCAAAGGATGAAGATCCATTTTCAAGGGTGAAGACCCGATCTCAAAAGATGAAGATCCATTTTCAAGGGTGAAAACCCGATCTCCAAGGATGAAGATTCATTTACAAGGGTGAAGACCTGATCTCTAAGGATGAAGATCCATTTTCAAGGGTGAAGACCATATCTCCAAGGATGAAGATCCATTTACAAGGGTGAGGACCTGATCTCCAATGATGAAGATCCATTTACAAGGGTAAAGATCCAATCTTCAAAGATGAAGATCCATTTACAAGGGTGAAGACCCAATCTCTAAGGATGAAGATCCGTTTTCAAAGGTAAAGATCCAATGCTAAGGATGAAGATCCAAGGTCCAACGATGAAGATCCATTTTGAGGGTGAAGAACCACAATGCGTTAAAGAATAGAATAGCCGGAGCAGTCAGAATTCTCAACTGATAGAAGGTCAGTCAAACTCAGTCCCGGGTCCAAGCACCCAAATTCAATTCAGTCTCGAGTCCAAGTACCCAGTCACGGGTCTAAGTACCCAAATCCATTCCAGTTTTGGGTCCAAGTATCTAATTTCGAGTCCAAGTACCTAGTCACAGGTCCAAGTACCAAAATTCAATCCAGTTTCGGGTCCATGTACCCAATTTCGGGTCCAAGTATCTAGTCACGGGTCCAAGAACCCAAAGTCAATTCAGTCTCGGGTCCAAGTACCCAGTCTCGGGTCCAAGTATCCAATTCAGTCATGGGTCTCAGTATCCAGTCTCGGGTCCAAGTACCCAAATTTAATTCAATCACGGGTGTAAGTACCCAATCTCAGGTCCAAATACCCAAATCCAATCCAGTTTTGGGTCCAAGTACCCAAATTAAATTCATTCTTGGGTCCAAGTATCCAGTCTCAGGTCCAAGTACCTAATTCAATCACAGGCGTAAGTACCCAATCTCGGGTCCAAGTACCCAAATCCAATCCAGTCTCGGGTCTAAGTATCCAAATCAAATTCAATCTCGGGTCCAAGTACCCAAACCAAATTCAATCTAGGGTCCAAGTACACAAATCAAATTCAATCTTGGGTCTAAGTACCCAATCTTGGGTCCAAGTACCTAAATTCAATCCAATCTCGGGTCCAAGTACCCATATCAAATTCAGTCTTGGGTCCAAGTATCCAAATTCAATCCAATCTCGGGTCTAAGTACCCAAATCAAACTCCTATCTCGTGTCCAAGTACCCAAATCGAATCTAAGTATCCATCTTCATTCAAAATCTGCTCAAAGTTATATTGCTTTTCACTCTCTTCTACTGAATGTCTTAGATCATTCAAGTAGGGGGCAAACTGTAGACTCTTAATTTTTTACCCTGTCCAATCCGATAGTCCAAAATAATTTTTGTGGTATATTTATGATATGTAATAGTTATTTTTAATAATAAAAATATAAATATAAAAAATATGAAAATAAAAAAAATAAAAAATCGAACTAATAGACGAGCGACTTACGGCAGCACTGCCGCGCGGCAAGGAATTTCGTCGCAGGCCTAGACCTATGGCGAACTGGCAAGCAGCCAATTCACAGTAGGTCCAGAAGTCATTTCGCAGCAGGTCCAGCAAGCAGCCCTAGTTAGCCCAGCCGATCCTCGCAGCAATTTTTGCCAGCAGGCCCAGCAGCCCACGCGCTCTACTGATTTTTTTACCAAACCTTGTTTTATCTGGTTTTCTAATTTTTTTCTAAATAATTGGTATTTCCTTATTAAAATAGGATTAGGACTCTTTATTTTCCTATAAATGCTAACATTACATGGAGACAAAGGGGAGGAGGAGAAAAACCCTAGAGGATGACAATCAAAGAAAAAGAAGAGAGATTAAATGAGAAAGGCAGAAGACGGCAAAAGAAATTAACAATCACCCATCCATCAAAGGCAGTAACAGTGCCTTTGTTCTTGTTCAACCAGAGACAATTGTGGAGCAACTAACTAATAGAGGTTTGATTATAAATCTTTTATTTGATTATATTTATAACATTATCACTTTTTGATTCATGAATTGTTTAAGCATACGATGTTATTGCCATATTTTCTTTTAAATGTTTCTATTATTTGCTTTGATATTGAATCTTTCAGTAACCTAAATTATTAAACTCAATAGTATGTTTTATAGATTAAATTTGTCCATTCATTCAGTAGCCTAAATCATTGATTAAATTATTAAAACCCTAAACTGTTATTTTATTCCCAAAACTTTTAGACACTAAATTATTCTGTTAAAGTCCCACAAATCTAATTGTTTTCTAAAATCTCAATTTATCTCTAGAATCAATGTTTCTTCTAAAAAGATAAATCAAAAGCTTAATTTATTTTAAAGCTTGTCACCCCGTAACCCTTTCCCCAAACTATCCTACCTAAAGCCACTAAAAACCCTAACTATCCAAAACCCTAGCTTCCTAAAACCCTAATTCCCAAACCTCAATTCCAGAAACCATAAACTTGAGTTTACAAATAGTTTAATTATTAAAATTAATCCAATAAGCTGAATTTCTAAACTTTAACTCTAGTAAACTCTAAGAACCAATCCCCTAATTTGCCTTATATTTCCTAAAACCCCAAAATAGCTTTTTAATTATCAAAGCCCTAAATTATTTTCTTAAATTCTAAAATTCAAAGTTGCTTTATTGAATCCTAATTTGTTTTCCAAATATCCAGTAACCCTAAAAATTAACTTTCAAACCTTAGATCCCAAATTCTTAAGTTCCAATTCCAGAACCATAAATTATTCTTCAAACAAACCCTAAAGTGTTTTATTTTTCAAAAAACCCAAAAACCTTATTTCCTCATACCTTAAATCCTAGAACCATAATATCTTAAGGATCCAAAATCCTAAATTCATGATGTTAGCCCTAAACCCTAATTTGATTAACCAAAAAACCTTACTACTTTCTTAAATTTATAAAACCTTAATCAATTTTATTCTTCCAAAAACCCTAAATTCTTTAAAACCCTAAACTTATATCTTTATTTGCTTTATTTAATTTTAGATTTGATTATCTAGTTTATTATATATTTTGATGGTTGATTTATTTAATTTCAATGCTTGATTTATTTAATTTATCAGGGATGGATATTTTCTTTATTATTATTATTGTTTGTTTATTTTGGTATTAAAATTGTAAGAAGTATGCTTCCACTTTGTGGGTACTTCATTAATTAATTTTCATGTAATTTAAATTGTTTTTATATTTTGGACCAATGTAAAGGACATGTTTCCACCTTTCGGTGGGTGTCCTATTTAGTTTTAGACATGGATGATGTAAGGACATGTTTCCATCCTCGGATGGGTGTCCATTTATTTGATTTGTTTGGACATTGCTTTGATTTTAATATAATGATGCTTTATTTTAATTGTTGCATGTAATATGGATAATATTATTATATTTAAGAATTTTATAATATTAAGATCTGTAAAGGAGGCCGGTTCCAATGAACCGGGCATTGTGGGGGTGCTGGGCCATTTGTCATCTTCCCCACACGTACCTAACTTTTCGAACCCATTAGGGGGTTGGGGATTCCTTAGGAATCGAGTCATCCACCCCTTTCTGTTTCTCAGCCCGTCCGGGTGGCGACTCCATTTTCTCCGGGCTTAGGCTCGTGTTCTCTAAGGCCCTGGGCCTAAATAGTGCCGAAGTCGCAAGAACCATTCCACCGGGAGTGGGGGCGAAAATCCCCGCTCACACGTTGCATGCTAGATTTGAATCATATGATGATGGTGCTTTGATGGCTCAATTGCAGTTGAGGCCAGTCTTATTGGATCATATTTGAGAGTCTCAGTGGGTAGATGTGTAACACCCCCATAATCTATATAAGTACTATACATATACCTTGTATACATACAGTACGTATATAAAGTATAAGAATGTCACTTTTCATTGAACATTAAAACCTTTACTCTAGTTCCAAACAATAATACATTTTATTTAACGAACATTTACAAAATCTTTGTACTTTCGATGATCTTACATATATATAATGATCTTGTTTTTACCAAAATTCATTTATACATATGAATACATTTTTATCAAAATACAACATAATTAAATTGTACATGTATGCATCACCTTCTAGTTGATCTCGAAATACTCTTACCCTTCTCGTGGCATAATGACTTGACTTCAAATCAACCACCTACTCACCTGCGCGATTTACACAACCGCGCTAAGCTCGAAAGCTTAGTAGTACAAATAAATATTATAAACATACATTACAGAAAATCATACTCATATATTAACTTCATGTATCATTAATTACTTATCATGTTTTTCCCATTTCAATTACACTTTTCATATATTTCTACTAATCTCATAATTATATACATACATACATATATCATTAACATAAACCACAATTCCGAAACTTATTAGAACATTCATAAAATAATACTCACAATGTCCACATCCATATACAGATTACAGGTCATATTATACTTTTAGAGTCTCATCTTTCAACATAGCTTCTCAGGCCATATTTCTTTTCAATAACTTACTTATGTATTGTAATCATAACATACTTCATAACATTACATTCCATCACTTTATTCAATTGTTTCACCATTCATAAATCACATTGAAACAAAGACAAGCATGGGCCCAAAAGACACTAATATGCCATTCAACTTTCAGAGTTAATGTTTTGGTTCAATTATCACATTTATCATTATCATTATCCCAACTAGGCTTCAAGGATTAGGCTCAACCAAGCTTCAAGGGGAACAAAGCATGCTAAGTATCAACCCAACTTAGCTTCAAGAACCAAACCCAACCAAGCTTCAAGGGTTGTAACATCTCAACTAGGCTTCAAGGACTAGATCCAACCAAGCTTCAAGGGGAGTTAAGCATGCTAAACTTCAACCCAACTTGGCTTCAAGGATCAAGCCCAACCAAGCTTCAAGAGATTGTTACCATTAGGCATGCCACCAACAACAAAACTCTGAAAATGGAATAACATATTAGACACACAATTAATTCATTATTTCATTATCAATTTCATTCTCATTTTCTTATCATCATGTAGGCATCCATGCCTCAATCATCTCATTTGCATCATTATATCCAACAACAATGGCTTCACATCTCATCAATAGAGTATACATAACCAATTGCATTGGACATATATTTTGAATTCATTATCATCTAGGCAAACATGCCTCATTTATTTCATTTGAATCATTATAGCCAACCACAATGGCATCACATCTCATCATTTTGCAATTCACATTAAAGCAATTCATCATTAAAGTATTTATCATAACCAATTGCATTGCACATACCTTTTTGAATGATCATCATATCTTTCACACTATACAAATCATAACATTAATCACATTGTATTAACAATATAGTAAATTACTTAACACATTTATAACTAAATGTGTTAAGTCTCAAAATCATGTAAAAGAATGCATCCATGTAAGTTTGTACTTACCTCAAGAGCAACTCACATCAATCTATACACTTCCTCTTCCAAGAATTCTTCACACCTAGGTTAAGGCAACTCAACCTCTTCACAACCTAATCCAAAAGGAAGAATACACACTTACTTACAAATACACATGAATTCCAATACACTTATTCACCTATTAGTCTCATACTAGACCCATAGATCACAAATTACAAACCAAAACCATTATCTAAGTCCCCACGGTCGTGGCCTCACAACCCCACGGCCGTGGGTTAGCAAACGAATCTGCCCACTTTTTTCTAAACCCCCACGGTCGTGTCCCTCACTTGCCACGACCGTGGCACTCATTTGCCACGACCGTGGCATCCATTTTGCCTCTGTTTTGTACCAAACTCATGTATTCTATGTTTTTAACTTCAATAAACACAAACATATAGAAAATTCAAGATAATAATTGATTAAACTCATAACATACATCAATTAACAATTAACTTAACACTTATATAACTTCAACATCTCATAATAATAATCATTATATACATCATCCATATATCAATTATTCAATTCCCCAACTCATTTATATTAAACCCTTACTAAACAATTTCAACAATCCATCATCATCCTCACAAATAACCACATTATCATCATTTAAATACCAATTCAACATATCTATATACTTCAATCTTTCATTATCATCATCTTCACACACTAACCATATGAAATATAAGCTCAATCAATAGAAATCAATACAAGGAAATGAATACTTACTTGAATATTTTGCCAAATCTTCAATATCCACCTTCAATTCTCTCAAAACCCTTATGAATTTGATGTGTATGTAAATAAAATCACATCTCTCTCTCTCTCTCTCTCCACGTTCAAGAACAAGAAGAAGAAGAAGAAGAAAGAAAGAAAATCTTCTTTCTTTAATCAAACTTATCATATATATATATATATAATAATATAATAAAATAATAAAATATCCCAAAAATCCTCCACCACAATTTATCCTTCCCATTGACTTTCTTTTCTTCTTTTTCTCTTGTCATTATTATCATCATCATCATCATCATCATCATTATTATTATTATTATTATTATTATTATTATTAATTATATACACTTACTTTTCCTACACCAATATATGCATCATGTATATGTGATGTATATGTTGATATATGTATATGTCTTATATATTGCTTTTATATTTCCCATATTTTTCAAATACTATATATACATATCATCCTTCATATACATCTATCTCTTATAATATTTCTTTTTAATTAACTTATCTTCTTTTGACTTCCATTTCTTTGACTTGTATATGTTATATATATATCTATATATACAACATATGCACTCTCTCTTTACTTATTTTCTCTTTCTATAAAACATATACATTAAATCCAAATACAACAATAATTCCAAAACTTTTAGGGTATACTTTAGGATATTACAAGATGAGAAAATTCAATAACTTGTATCGGATTGCCAAAAGGGTGAGAGCCGAGATTTTCTTGTGAGAAATGATGGCAGTTTATGGTACAAGGATAGATTGTATGTTCCTGATGATGCAAGACTGAAAAAGATTATTTTGGAGGAAGCACATCAGTCAGCTTATGCTATGTACCCTGGAAGTACCAAGATGTATCATGATTTGAAGCAATATTATTGGTGGTCAAGTATGAAGCGGCACATAGCGGAGTTTGTATCCAAATGTCTCACTTGTCAGAGAGTGAAGGCCGAGCACCAAGTTCCTTCGGGGTTGCTCCAACCTTTATCAGTGCTTGAGTGGAAATGGGAGTGTGTAATGATGGATTTTGTGGCTGGTTTGCCATTGACTCAGAAGAAGCATGATGCAATCTGGGTGATTGTTGATCGATTAATGAAGACAGCTCATTTTCTTCCAATTAGAAAGGATTATTCTCTTGAGAAATTATGTAACACCCCTTCCCGACCTACATGTGTAAGCCGAGTAGAGGCGCCACACTATCCAAATTGTTCCTACCAATTTACTTAGTCAAATTTTTGTTTAGATTTTACATAAATTTTGCCGGAGGTTCGTCTAGAAATTTGGATCCCAAGTGTCGACAAAACTTATTTTTCTGATTTTTGAAAACATTTTACACAGACCAATGTGAATACAATCAGTTTCCAATACACTCCCAATGAATCCACCTTATACCCTCAACTACAACCTGCAAGAAAAATTCACACTTCTAATCCAGACTAAATTAGAGATTTATTATTCTTACATACCCATAATGTACAGTATCACATACTGACTCTCAATCTTATATATACATATACATGCCACAATTAGCTAACTCATAATGGAAACTAAAGGCTACTCTGAGGTGCTGCGCTGTGTTGTGCTGCTCGATGCTAATCACCGAAATCTACTGCTCCAAACCTACGAGTCAAGAAAACTCAACTCGCTGAGCGTTGTCGCTCAGTGGCTACTTTACCAATAAAAATAAAAGTAGTATATGAAAGTATTTGAAATCAAAGGAAATAATTAAATCAACAATCAACCAACATTATACCAATAGAAATCGTGATACATTCAGTATGATATGCTTTCAAGAATGTAAAATCATAATTCAAACTCATTTGCATTATATAGTTCAACGAAAAATAATATGTCTTTGATTCAGACTCTACTGGTATATAGGGAACCATAGTGATAAGGCAGTGGCCCTCACCACTGTAACATAGGTGGCCCTCACCACCGATATCAGATCACAGGAATGGCCCTCACCATCCTGGTTATAACCAATGGGCCTCCCCATTGGCTTCAGTGGCCTCACCACTGAATAACATATCATATCACAATAATGAGCAGTACTGCATGCGTTAGTATAGTGCACCATACCCTTATCTACCACTCCCACTATCCAGTAGAGCAAAAAGATTAAAATGATTCAATTTAAGTCTCAAACCTCATTTTAGAATGACTCGCGAAATCATTTTAAATTCTCATTGCACTTTGCCATTCATGCCGCGCAACACATTCTTTAGTCAAACCATTCCCCTTTTTCACATATTTAATATCCATATTAAACATATTAAACATTTCAAAGCATTCCTCAAAATATCCCAAATTGACCAAATAAATAGTGTTGCGGCAAGAAAAATCGGCAACGCAAAATGGCATGACCAAATGAATAGTAAAATCTGGATTTTCGTCAAAATTTCAGTCCACTTCAATCATGCATTTGACCAAGTAAATGATCTTATTTTTGGCTGAAATTTTACAAAAAACTTATTTCATATGTTGACTAATTGCATGTAAAATTTCGTTGAAAAATTCCTTCGTTTGCTGCCTCAAACAATTTCCACAAAAAGGTCCAGAAAGCTGTCTTTTTGGGACCATTTCGGCCCAAACACATGAAATGCATAGGATAGTTTATTTTTCTTTTGCAAATCAATATTAAGGCTTCTTTAATGGTAAAGTGAAGATTCAAACACTTCCCTTTGACAACTTTTACATGTTTAACTCAAATCAATATATTTAAGCATCAACAACAAAACTTTCATAAACCAAAGTTTGTAAAGCATCAAACCAAAATTAATTATTCAAAGGTAAAGTACCAAACTAATTATTCAAAGGTAGAGTACCAAACCTTATTTCTTTAATTCCTCTTAGCTTTTCCTTCTTCTCCTTCCTTAATTCTTTATTTCTCCTTCAATAAATTCAAGATACAATATAAACCTTAGAAATTCAAAATAATAAGTTATCCTCCATTTCTTTTCCAACCGAAACCCTAATCCAACCTTATTAATCTTTATACATCTTGATTCTTCCATTTAATCAATTAATCTCATCACTTACTTAATATTTTTCTAATTCCACATAAAGACTCTAATTTCCAATCTTCTAATAAATATATAACTACCTAAAATTAATACCAAAATCAAAGTCTACTTACTAGAAAACCTTAAAAACTTACCTTAAAAATCAAATTTGGAGAAACTTGGAAGTCCTTTGGTAATTTCCTATTGTGGCCGAAATTTGCAAGTGGAAAAGAGAGAAATTTGCTCTTCATATCACCTATATTTATATACAAAGGAAGTGATGATCACCTTGACCACTTGTCCACTTTTTCTCTTTCTTCATTTATTACACATTTATTACACATGCTAAATGCTTTCTTTTGATTGGCCAACCTTTGATTTTTATAACTTCCTTTTTCCTTTACTTCTTTCCACTTGTCTCTCTTCCCATTGGATCTCATAAAGTTGTCCCGGGTTACCCATCCGGTCCCGACACGAAACCGAGCCACATCACGTTCCGGCGATTAATCGATCATATCTTTTAAACCGTATAGTTCCACGAGTCAAACTACATATAGTTTTGATCCTCTCGACCTCTACTTTCTATTTATAAGGTCTATTTTAAGTTTCCAAGTCATTTGGAAAAATTACCCATAAGCCCTCAACTTTTTTCAAAATTCCCTTTAGGTCCTATTTTTGCTCGGGTTTTCTCCGGCTTCATCTCTACTGACTATCGTTTCATATTTAACCCCTCGCCATTCTCTACGTACTCACGTCTTTATTTCCTACCCTAAATTCATGTATAACTTTAATTGGTAATGACCAAAATGCCCTTAGTCAACATTTCTTCATTTTTCTTTAACGGGACATTTCCTGGAAAAACCGTTACACGTCGTTGCGATCCGATTTTTCTCTATACTCCATTTTTGGAATCTGTTATATGCACTATTAAGAACATCCGGTGCAACTTTCTTTGAAATTACATCTACGTCCCCAAACTTTTTAAAAATTACAATTAGGTCTCTTTGGTCATACAACCTTATCTAGGGCTGTTATCAAGAATTATCTTCTCCTTTCCCCTATTCTCGCTATGCACGTGTCTACACTGCATAAATGCTGTAGGCGGATGTGACAAATTAGTTGAGCTGTATATCAATGAAATAGTGAAGTTGTATGGAGTTCCAATTTCTTTGGTATCTGATCGAGATCCCCGATTTACTTTGAGATTTTAGAAGAGTTTGCATAATGTTTTAGGTTCTCAATTGCATTTTAGCACTGCTTTTCATCCTCAGATAGATGGGCAGTCAGAGAGAGTGATACAGATTTTAGAGGATACATTGAGAAGTTGTGTCATTAATTTCTCTAGAAGTTGGGACAGGTTCTTACCATTGATTGAATTTTCTTATAATAACAGTCATTAGTCCAGTATTAAAATGGCACCTTATGAGGCATTGTATGGTAGAAGACGCAAGATGCCTCTAAGTTGGGATGAGATTGGAGAAGGTAAGTTGGTTGGTCTCGATTTGATTAAAGAAACAAAAGAGAAAGTGAAGATAATTCGAGATCTTTTGAAAGCGGCTTCAGATCGACAGAAATCATATTCAGATTTAAAGAGAAGAGACATTCAATTTAGTGTTGGAGGTAAAGTATTTTTGAAAGTGTCTCCTTGGAAGAGAATTTTGAGATTTGGCCGCAAAGGGAAGTTGAGTTCTCATTTCATTGGACCTTATAAGGTATTGGAGAGAGTTAGACCAGTGGCCTATAGACTCGCTTTGCTACCTAAATTGGACTGAATTCACAGTGTCTTCCATGTCTTTATGCTACGGAGGTACAGATCAAACCCATCTCACGTTCTGTCAGTAGAATCCATTGAGGTGAGTCTGGATCTGACTTTTAAAGAAGAACCAATGGCTATTTTGGCACATGAAGTGAAAGAGTTGAGAAATAAGAAAGTGCCACTTGTGAAGGTTCTTTGGAAGAATCATGCTAGGGAAGAAACAACTTGGGATAGTGAGCAAGTGATGCGAGATCAGTATCCTCAGTTGTTCCAGACTTGAGAAATTTATTTGTAAAGGGGGAAAATTGTAATATCCCATATAATACCCCAAAATTTTTGGAAATATTAGTTGTTCAAATTGAATTAAATGATTTAAAGGATATATTTAATTAAGTGAAAAGATAAGAGGAAGGAAGATGTGTATATGTTGTTTATATGAAGAGATATACACTATATACAAGTCAATATCTTATTTGGTCTAAAGATACTTTTATTATTTAAATATAATTAATTATGGTTAGTGGAAGAGCATATTTGAGATTATAATATTATATTAATTTAATTGTTTGGTGGAGAGTGAATTAAGGAATTATGTTTGGTTAAAAGAGAAGTGTTTAGTGAGTGTTGTTGACTTTTTGCATCTTCATCTTCTTCTTTCTTCTTTGGGTCGACCACCACCATTAGCAAAGGAAAGAGGTTTTGCTTCTTCCTAACTAAAGAAATTGAAGGATTTCAAGAGATCAAGTTGGAGTTTTAAGGATTTTTCTTCATATTTGGTAAGTTTTCAACTTGTTTCTTTGATTTCCTTTGAGAGTGTGTTTATGAGTTTGTTGTAAATGTGTTTATGGTTGATTTGGTATGTTTGATGTGATTTATCTTGTTAAATTTGATATTTGGGGTTGGATTGAAGAAAAAGGTTAAGTTTGGTGTAAAAAATAGGAGTTGTGAATTGTGTGATTTTTGGGTTGTGAAAGATGGTTGTGATTGTGTTTGATGCTTGTAATTGGGTTGTTTTAATTTTTATGCAAGTTTATTGTGGTATTATGATGGTTTTGGTTGAGTTTGTTTGGAGTGGAAAAGGGTAAAGAAAGATGATAGTTGGATGTGACATTTTTGGTGTCGATTTCAGGTTTGGCCTGTCACGCCGAGTAGCACAGCCATGTCTTTTGGCGTGTTGATGGTTTTGTTTTCAGTGATGGTGACACGATTAGTGACATGCCCATGTTACTGAATGTGTCACAGCTTCTGAGTTGTAGTAGTATTGACCCGTCCAGTGACACGCCCATGTCACTGAGCGTGTCACAACTACTGTGTTGTTGGAGAATTGATACGTGCAGTGACACACACATGTCACTGAGAGTGTCAAAGCTTCTGTGATATGGGTTTAGGGCACGGCCATGGACACACCCTTGTTGTTAATCGTGTCAAGTGTAGAGTTTGTCCTAGATAGTTCTTATCCTTATTTCCTTATGTGAATCACTGAGTAAGTATTTATAATCACCTTTGGATTAGGTTTTGAAGAGAATTGAGTTACCCAATCCAAGAATTGAGGGATATCTTTGAAGAGGAGGTTGAATTGGTGTTTGTTGCTTTTAGAGGTAAGTACAAACTTTGAATGATTGCATACATTTACATAACATTGAGACTTAACACATTTGGTTGAAAAATGTGTTAAGTTACTTAATATATTGTTGATGAATGAGAAATATGTTATGATGTGCATAATATAAATTATGTTGATGTATCAAATCAAGTGAGTAATGTGTTGTAAATGAAAAGAAATGTTGAATAATGTGATGAGATATGTGAAATCATAATGTAATAAATTGACATTGATATAAAAAAAGAAGAGTGAGAAAAGTGAGAAAAGATGATATAATAAGGCAATGTGCCTAGTTTGATTATGAGAAAATGAGAAATAATTTGAGAATGGAATTATGAAAGAATTTGATAATGAGAAATATGAATAAATTGTGTGCCTAGTATGTTATTCAATTTTTAGAGTTCTGAGTTTGGCGGCGTGCCTATGAATTGCTGGGCAGGTGAAAAGACCGGGTCGTAAGCCGAGCCAAGCTGATAAATGTGTTGTTTTTAGGGTGAAAAGATTGGGTCGTAAGCCTCAAGAACAAATCCTTAAAGCTAGACTGAGTGAAAAGATCGGGTCATAAGCTCAGATCTAGTTGGATTATCCATGGATATATATTGCCTACGAGGCTAAACACAAAGTGTCATTATGGACTAAAGCAGTAACTCTGAAATTTGAATAGCATATTAGAATCTTTTCGAGCCCATGCTTGTCTTTGTTATAATGTGAATTATGAAATGTGATGCAAATGATTAATATAATGAGATATAATGTAATGAGTTGTTATATTTATATGTGCTGTGTATTAGCATCGCATTGATCTATTTTGAATCAAAGTTTGTACCACTAAGCTTTTGGCTTAGCGCGATTGTGATTTATCGTGCAGGTGACAGGGTAGATCCGGTTGAGCTGGAGAGTTCAGCTAGACCGAGTCGAGTCTAGGCTTGAGATTGTGAGAGCAGTGTTGATTTGGACATTAAGATCAGAGACGAACTGCCAGTATGTATAAATTCTATATTTTTGTATATATTGATTTTGATGTATACATATATATATTTCGCTGCTTATTAAACAAGTGTTTTAGATAAACTTTTGGGTAATGAAAATATGTATATATATGTATTTTAACAAGGAATGTTTTATCTATTACTTTCTATAATAATATAAGTTAATTTTTTTAAGTTTACTCAGATTGATTTATGATGATTTGATGTTAAAGTTTAAAGATTGGTTTGTTTAAAATGGATTGTGATATTCGGTATACATATATCACATATATGGGTGTATGTGGTGTACGTATATGGGGTACAAGGGTGTTACATGTCACTTCACTTGTCAATTCTCCTCCAACATAGTAGCTATAACACGCTCAGTGACATGGGCATGTCACTGCTCGTGTCAATTCTACAACATCACAGTAGCTATGACACGCACAATGACATGGGCGTGTCACTAGTCGTGTCACCAACACTGAAAATAGAACCATCGACACTCCCAAAGACATGGTCATGCCACTGGGCATGTCAGGCCAAAAACTTGATATCGACACAATAATGCCATAACCAACTATCATTTTTCATAAACCTTTTCAACTCATACAAATTCAACCAAAACCATCATTACACCACATGATACTTGTATAAACATCAACACAACTCAATTGCAAGCAAAAATACACAATTACAACCAAGACTTCTCAACCCAAAAGTCACATAATCTAAATGTAACACCCCCATATCCAATGCACACACACTACAAACACAACAATGTAGCATAAGTGCACCAAACATAGGGATGCTACGGTTTCCTTAACATTCAAAACACTTTAAAACTTGATACAATACTCTTATCATTATACATTATAGAAAAATAGATCATTTACTTAAAAAACAAAAACATATTAGTTATCTATATAAATATATATATACATTTATAAATTACACAACGGAAGTTATAAAATATGTACATATATGAAAACATTTGAATACATATTTACCATTATACATATATTTACATTATCAACAATACTTTACACAATATAAAAGATTTATACATGATTGGCAAGTCAGCTCTGATCTTTAAGCTCCCAAAATCAACTCTTCAATGTCTACTCTCACTCGGTCTCGAAGAGCTCTCGGGTTCGATTCTATCAGTTCTATCACCTGCGCGATTAAACACTATCGCGCTAAGCCAAGGGCTTAGTAAGATAAAACATGCAATCGATATGCTTAGATGCTATACAATGCCAATTCTAATTTATATCATATATGTAACAACATAGATGCAAAGCTAACAACATACCTTTACATTTCATAACCTAACATACATATATGTATATCACAATTCAACATCTTTGCATATACTTTATTAGTTAATCATTTAATCATTCATGAACAACACTAAGCAAAGACAAGCATGGGCCCAAGACACACTAATATGCCATTCAATTTTCAGAGTTAATGCTTTGGTTTTTGTTATCACATTTATCAATATCAATATCATATACCCAACTAGGCTTCAAGGATTAAGTTCAACCAAGCTTCAAGGGGAGCAAAGCATGCTAAGCATCAACCCAACTTGGCTTCAAGAACTAACCCAACCTAGCTTCAAGGGTTGTAACATCTCAATTAGGCTTCAAGGATTCAATCCAACCTAACTTCAAGAGATTGTTACTATCATTAGGCATGCCACCAACAACAAACTCTGAAAATGGAATAACACATTAGCCACACAATCCATTTAGTTCTCATTCTCAATTCTCATTATCATTTAGGCAAACATGCCTCATTTATCTCCATTGAATCACCTTAGCCAATAACAATGGCTTCACATTTCATTTCACAATATAACACTTCATTATTCAAGTGTATATTTATCTCACATAGCATCATTCATAAATATCAACATTTCATTCCATATTAATCATGAAACACATTATCACTCACAATGCATAATATAACAAGGCTCAATCTCAACAATGCAAGAACAATATATATATGATTCATAGCTTTAGGATCATTCACAAGTGTTTTTAATTCATTCCTTGGTTTAAGTATGTTTATGTTTAGGTTTAGAGGCCAAACTACCTTTGAAGAATCTAAACCATGCAAACAAGAACAAAGAAATCAAGCAACATTCAATTCATTTGTGGGACACGCCCAACTGACTTGAAGGACACACCCAACCTAGTTGAGGAGCACGCCCGTGTCACTAAAACCAAAAGAGACAGTAGCCAATCCAAATAATTGACACGCCCACTCCCCTAAGGGACACGCCCACTCCCCTAAATTGCTTTTGGCCGTGTCACCAAATCACAAAATATTAACTAAAACCAACACTTTCTCAATTGCACTTAAACACAATATTCATCACAAGAATTACTTCCCAACACATTAATATAACAATTAAACACATATTAACTCAAAACCCTAAAATCAACATCCTTCTCCATTCTTCCAAATCAACATTCACCATTTCCAACAACAACCTCTAATTAAACTCATAACTTAAAATCAATTTATCATTTGAAAACCCAACACAACACATCTCAAATCCACCAAATCACAAAATCATCAAACCCTACTTTACTTCCAACACAACTTCCAAATAAGTAAAGAAAACAAGAAAATACTTACTTGAAAAGAAGAAATTCCACAAATCCCTTGTCAAATCCTTTGATTGCTTCTTCAATTTGCTTCTTGCCTCAAGAACACTTCTCTTTTTCTTTTGCTAATGGAGAGCCGGCCACTTCTTGAAGAAAGAAGACAATGATCAAGATACAAAGTCAAATTTTGCTTTTAATCTCCACCAAGTGTTCTTATCCAAGCAATTACTAAAATACCCTCAATCATATAACTAACTTTTTGTCTCATATAAGTCCTTATATGTAATTTCATTAACAACCAAAAATATCTTCTTCCACTTAACCATCACCTTGACTCTTCATTTGACCACTTTATATGTTATATATATCATCATATACACAACATATACATTTGTCTCTAAACCCTATTTCTTCCCAAAACACATATACACAAGCATTCACTTTCCAATTTCTTTTCTTATCCATTCATATACATTCAATCCAATTTAACAATAACAACAACAACAACAACAACATAATCAAAACTTCTAAGCCACATATGAGGATATTACACTAAAACTCCTATTCTTTTCACCAAACTAAACCCTTTTCTTCATCCAACCCCAAATTTATAATTAACTAGACAAAATAACTTCAAACATACCAAAATCAACCATTAACATAAATCACACAAAATATCCAATTCACACATACAAACGTTCAAAGAAAAATCAAAGAAACAAGTTGGAAACTTACCAAATATGAAGAAAATCCTTAAAACTCCAACTTGAACACTTGAAATCCTTCAATTTCTTGAGTTAGTAAGAAGCAAAATCTCTTTTCCTTTTGATGATGGTGGTGGTCGGCCTCAAAGGAGAAGGAAGAAGAAGAAGATAACATCAAAACAACTACTTCACTTTTTAATCATACAAATCCCCACTTTTTTCTCTTTTAATCTCCACCAAGCAATATATTATTACTATAATTAATCCCAAATATGTCATCTTCCACTATCATAATTAATATCTATTTTAAATAATTAAAATATCTTTTGACCTAATTAAGATATTAACTTGTATATATTGTATATATCTACATATATACATCATATACACATCTCCTTTCTCCTTTCTCCTTTCTTTTCACTTAATTATATATACACACTTTTAAATCCTTTAATTAATTTTCAAAATTAATATTTATTTCAAAATTTTGGGATATTATTTGGGATATTACAGGTACTGCCCCTAAGATACCGAGCTCCACACTTGAGCTCTACCCTTGTCATCTAGTTTAGTTGCATCATGTTTTAACAATCACAATCGGGCTATAGGCTTAAGCTCAATGTCTGGTCATCGCCATGACCGAGCTCTCCAATGAAGGTTGAACCTCTGTCGTGGACACCCTAGTTTGACCGAGCCTCTAGTGTCAAGTGTACAGGTTCCTAGCATAGCCGTCGCATGGGTCTAGCACACTCGCAATCAGTGCTATCGCAACTCAGAGATTGTCTTCCTCCATCCACTATATATAGGGGTAAGCCCCCATAGGTATGGATCTCTTTCTCTTATTCTCTCTCACTTTCTCTTCTACCTTCATTGCTTTCAGACTGACCGAGCTCTGATTTAGGTATCGGAGCCTCCCCTGGGGAGCCCGATCCCTCTCTTCTCTCTTGTCTTGCAAGTAGGAGAGCTAGCATTAGAAGAACATGAGCCTGAGCTAGAATTAAGTATCCATCCTAAAAATGTCATGCACACAAGTGTGCTAAGAGTCATTTGACAGTTCTCTGGAAAAAAAATAAAAATAAAAACCAACTGAAAAGTGAAATTAATGAAAATAAAATAAAATCGAGATAGGATTGAGTATCTGTTGGTTTAGGTGTAAAATGGATAAAAGTTTGAGATAGTTGATTAGCTGAGATGTTTAGTAGATATTTGGTAAATGTTTAGCAGATATTTGAAAGATGTGGTAGATATTGTTTGTTTTGTTATATGTGTATTTTGTATATATTATATATTGCATATATATTTATTTACTTTTGTATGTATATTAAGAATATGACAAATTTTTTTTACATAAAAACATAAATATAAACAAATAGAAAAAATGAAAATTATAAAAAAAAATACCGTAAAAACGGATAAAATTGAAAAAAAAAGATGCATTTTTTTGAAAATTTTTTATTGTCCACTATATGCCTAAAAATATATTTAAAAAAAGGGTATAACGTATATTTTGCTCATGATAAAATTCCACATCATTGGATAATGGGAATGAAAAGCAACATATGAGAAAATGGGTTTCAAATTTAAAATGGCTTAGGCCATTTTAATAAAAAGAAATACAAAATTTAATGATAAAAATTAGTAGGAATGTTTACATAACTACTCTAAAAAATAACTTTTATTATAAAAATACTATAAAAACAAAAAATATATGCATTTTTATAAAAAAAATTGGTATAAAATTTCAAAACTACCCCATCCCTCAATAAAACAAAAGATTTTTTATTTTAAAAAATACCTCTTCTTCTAATACAATCAATATTTTACATTAAATTTTTATTTTATTTTTATCAAACTTCACTATTAAATAAAAAACTATAATAAAATAATAAAAATTAATATTTTAAATTATTTATCATTATATAAAAATCATATTTTTTAAAAAAGAAAAAACTTTTAATTTTAATTATAAAAAAATAAATAGCACTTAAAAATAAAAAATAAAATAAAATATACAAAAATATATTAATAAAAAATTATTAAAATTATTTTTTAATAAATTTTATATATTATACACATAAAAATAAAAAATATATATAATTTCATTATGTAGATGTTATGTAGATGTGTTATAGATATATTATAGATTTGCTGTAGATGTTGTAGATATATCATAGATATTATGTGTATATTATATTTTTGCTACTAAAATTATGTATATTTTATGTAAAAATTGTTGAATATTGTGTGAACATTTTATAAATATTGTTTGGATGTTTTAAAAATAAAAAATTAAAATAAATAAAATTAAACAATATTAAAAGCATTATGTAGATATATTGTAGATTTATTATAGATATTTTATCTATATATTATAGATGTATTGTATATATTGTAAATGTAGTTTATATTATTGATTGTGTATTTAATATATATTGTATATATGTTATGTATATATTTATTTTTTTTTGTGTATATTGAAAATATGACATAAAATTTTTTTAAAATAAAAAATATAAATAAAAGAAAATTGTAAAAAAAAAAGAAAATAAAAAAAATTTACAAAAATTTAAAAAAAATTAACGCCACACATACAATTTTGAAAAAAAAAATCAATTTTCGTAAATGTGAAAAAAAGAAGGCTCGCTACAGTAATAGTGAAAAGAGAAAAAATATATGTGGAGGTACTGCGTGTAATATTCTCAAATTAATATAATTTAATATAATTTGGACCAATACTCTCGGACCAATAGGGTGAATGGATTTCAACGGAGACCACTTTAGTAGTAGGTATCTATGATAAAATTTTTCGACATAATGTTTAATAACAAATGAAACTTTTTTAAAAAAAAAATAAAAATGAACTGAATCAAATAAATAATAAAAGAAAATGAAATTAAATAATAGAAGTGATAAAAAATTTAAACCAATCTAAAATAATTGAAAGTATTGAGAAAATATAATATTATCGAAACAATATAATATACACAAATTTTAAATTATATTTCATACATAAATATATATTACTCATTTTTATTATATTATTTTATTTTTCCATGAAAATCGAATTGAATGAAAAAAATAAAAAATTAAATAATATTAACCTTTTTTTTTTGAATTTGAATAGAATAGCGATTCGTTTATAAACAATAAAAAATTTAGATAAAATTTTGAAAAAGTGCATTTGTTTTTCTTTTTTCTAAAGAAGTGCTTATCTTCAGAAATTCAGATTTGATAATAAACTTAGTAGAATTGAATTTTGTTATTTTACATAATAACCAAATAGTAGAGGTATAAAGTAATTCTATAATGTAACTATGAATTGACAAGGCAGAAGAAGGGGAGGAATTACGTGGTAATCTCATGTTATCTGATCCCATGTATGGCTAGTTTTTACGAAGGAACCAAAAAAATTTGTATAGTTGAAATATTTTTCTACCTTATTTTAATATTTTCTTCTCTCATCAATCTAAGTTACACTATATGTTTTACAACAGGAAAATCTTGTAGAGGAAATTACATCCTTCATCATTTTCTTTTTAAAAATTTTTACTTCTTTATTAAATTTTTTTGTCATTTACTAAAGTATTTTTTTTATTAAATTATCATTATTTATTGCTATCTTTCCATTATCTCATTATCTCACTGTTCAAGTCCAAACTAAAACCACTTTTTTTTTTTAACTTCATTCTTTTCAATCTTGTCTTTCCTGCTTTCGCTTTTGGTATTTAGTTGTTTTGTATCTGGATATTTTATTGATTATATATTTATTTTATTTTTTTTTCCTTTACTGTTCCCTTTTGTTGCAGTTTTGGCATTATTTTGCTTCTTATTTTTTGCTTTCTTCTCTATTACATTTGTTTTTTTCTCTCATTATTTTAAAGGAATCTCTTTTTTTCTATTGTGATTGTTGCATTTTGGCAATACCAGAGCAGGATCAACAATTTTGCACTGCTGTTCAATAATTTATAGTAAGTGATAGAACCATAATTTAACTGAGGCCATTAAAATTTTAAAACAAAAAAAAATATTAAACATATAAGTTCACTGCAACTAATTAAATTTAAGATAGCATTAAATAAAAATAATTCTTTTAACATTACATTAATGCAACAACTAATTTTTATTTGAGTTTTGACAATGATATTCCCTATTAAAGTGTCATCATAATTAAAAATAAATATTTTCTATTGAAGTTGAAGTTGTACCTTGTAAGGGCTAGAAAAATTCAAGTCCCAATTTGTCATGTAATTTTATATTTCAATTCCCACAATCTTAGATCTTCCTCAAAATTATTAGCTAAAAATTTTTATAACAAAAAAGTAAAATTATATCTCAATTAAAAGGATGATAAAAAAATAATAATTATTTGAAAAAAAAATTAAGACAAGAATGGGAGGTTACATTTGAAATAATAATAATAATAATAATAATAATAATAATAATAATAATAATAATAATAATAATAATAATAATTGTTGGCTATTATTACTAGGAAAAAAAAAAGAAAATTTAAATGTGGAAGGTTCAAAGTGAAAGGGTACAAGGGGAGAAAGACTAATTTACTAAAGTGGCTGAAATATATATATATATATATATATAAACCAAGGGGAGTCCATGGATCACCAAGACCCCCCTTGGTTCCGCCCATATTAGTGTGAGCTGAAATTTTTAACCTCACTCCTATGTGGAATGGTTCTTGCGACTTCAGCACTGTTAGGTTCAAGGTCTTAGAGAACACGAGCCTAAATCCGGAGAATATGAAGTCACCACCAGGACGGGTCAGGAGAAAGAAAGAGGTGGATGACTCAATTCTTAAGGAATCCCCAACCCTCTAATGGGTTCTAATAATGGGTTTTAAAAGTTGGGTACGCGTAGGGATGGTGAGAATGACCCAACACCCTCCACAGTGCCCGGTTCATTGGAATGAGCCTCCTTTTTAGGTCTATATATTATTAAATTCTTAAATATTATAAAATCATCCATACTACATGCAATTATTAAAAATAAATAAACACTTTATTAAAATAACAATAAGTTCAAATAAAATAAATGAATAGGCACCCATCCATGGATAAAAACATGCCTTTACAATATTTTTATGTCCAAAAGAAAATAAATAAAATAGGATACCCACTAATTAATGGAAATATATCCTTTACATTGATCCAAAACTTAAAATAAATTAAATTATATGAAGCTTAACAAATGAGGTACCCATAACGTGGAAACATGCATCTTACAATTTTTTGAGTAATTAATCAAGTAAATCAAATCATTCAAGTAAGATAATTAACATATAACATCCATCATAAAATATCATAAAACATCCATTAAGACATATCATAAAGCATGCATCCAAACTTAAGTAAAGCAAGAGATATATAAATGTAGGGTTTATACTTTAATTAGGGTTTCTTGAATAAAATTAAAGTTTTAAGGGTTTGGATTTAAAAACTAGGATTTTACGGTTTAGATCTAGAAAATTAACATTTTAGATATATTTTTGAAAAGGGTTTAGCTATTGTAAAATTAAAAATAAAATTTTAGGATTTAGGGGTTTGTGAGAATTAGGATTTAGGAAGATATAATTAGGGTTTTGAAATTTATGAAATTTTTTTTAGGGTTTTAGAAAAATTGAGAGAACAGATTAGCGTTTGGATATTAAGGTTCTGGATACTAGGGTTTTATAGTTTCTAGGATTTAAATAAATTAGGGTTTAGGTAAATTAAGGATACTGTGAAGTTGAGATAAGTAAATATGGAGTAAGCTACTAAGTAAAATAAAATAGATTACGTTTGGTTTTATAAAATATATAGCTAAGGCTTTGGTAATTAAGCTATTGGATGAAACAGAATTTTGACAAATAAACTACTTTGATGATATCTTAAAAAAAGGTAACTTGCAAATACTAAATAAATAATTTGGATTGAAAAGCTAACCTACGTTTGGAGGCTCCTCCAATACTGAATTTTGAAAGAAACTTCGAGTCTAATTAGATCAATTACAGTGTTGGTGGGATGGAACAATTGCCAGGGCAATTATTGGAAGTTGATTTCTGCTTGTGTCTTGCGTTTGTGTTGATCGTGCTGCCTTTCTTTTATTGTGTGTTTATTTTTTTATCCTTGATAATTGTTGCTAGGGTGGCTGAAAAAAGTCCTTCGTTTAGTGTTAAAATCTATTATTTATAGGCAATTAACTGAAACCTAGTTCATCTTAATTAAGGAAACAATTAAAATCATCCAGAATAATTAAACCGAATTATATTAGGTCTTGGCAAAATTGGCGAGGCTAATTGCCTGCGGGCGAATTGGCCCAAGCATATTCGCCGCAGGCACTTCCTGTGGTGAAATTGGCTTGCCCATCAGTTTTTATTAATTATTATTATTATTTTATTATTATTATTATTATTATTATATTTTTATAAAATAAATATTTATATTTATATTTATATTTTCTTTTTTCTTTTTCTTTTTTATTTATTATATTATTAAAAGAAGTAATACATATTATATTATTATGTGTTGAGATTTTAATATTTTGTCAGACCACATTTAAGTTTATAAAATTATTCTGGACTATTTTAAATCTTTATATTTGACTTAATTCCCTTTTAATTAGTGTCAGATTGGACTTGATAAAAAATATGGGTCTACAGTTTGCCCCCTGCTTGAACGATCTGAGATTATAGTAAAAGAGAGTGAAAAGCAACATTATTTTTGATTGTGTTTAGAACCAGATTGGACTCTGTACCCGAGGTTGGGTTGAGTTCTGGACTAAAAAAAAATTTGAATTCTGGATTCGAGGTGTGTTCTAGACTTAAAAATAATTTGGATTCTAGACCCAACGTGAGTTCTGAACTCAAAAATAATTTAGATTCTGGACCCGAGGCGAGTTTTGGATTCAAAAAGTAATTTAGATTCTGGACCCAAGGTGAGTTCTGTACTCAAAAATAATTTTGCTTCTGGACTCAAGGTGAGTTCTGGATTCAAAAATAATTTAGGTTCTGGAACCGAGGTGAGTTCTGGACTAAAAAATAATTTGGACTTTGGGCCAAAGATGAGTTCTGGACTCAAAAAATAATTTGAGCTCTGGACCTGAGGTTTGTTGGGCCCGGATTGAGTTGGTAGGATTCTGGATCCAAAACTGGATTGGTTGGGTTTTGGACCCAAAACACCTGCAAAAAATTAATTATAGTTAATAAACCATTTTGCAAAAAATTCAGCTATTTTTTTACCATTTATGGGTTCCTATATACTCTTGCCCCTGTGTGGAAAAAATATTTAATGAGTATAAAAAATATTTTTTAGACACGCAAAAAAATATATACCCACAATAAATATCTATTTACTATGCACATTGTGCTGTGAAATAACTATTAAAAAAGTAAATTTGAATTATTGAAACAAATAAGACAGAACATGACTAAAAATTATTGAGATAAATAAGACAGAACATGTGATCATGTTTTAACTTTTAACTCTTTTTTTAATTGGAGAATAACTGTTCATTCACTATTTATTCACGTCAATTGCTTTTTTTATTGTCTTTCCCTTTCTTTTCCATCTATATAAACTCATCAGCCCTTCCTAACTTTCATCATTTCATTTAAATTTATACACATAGTTTCAGTAGCAAAGAAAATGGAGAGGATGCACGCTTCAAGTTTAGGCCCTCGATCCAATACTGGATTGCTAGAATTTATTCATGAGCATGAAAATGGAAATGTTGATCTTCTAGCTGGGATGCTGCTTCATCGCAGTTCGGGGGAAAAAACTGAGGTAATGATGCAATTTAATAATTTAGTAGCACAAATATCTTTATTTATTTTTTATGTTTTACATATAAGTAAAAAATATTATTATTATTTAGAAGATTATTTTTTTTAGCTATAATTTAGTTAATAAAAGTATATTAGCGAATAAATTGTAACAAAGGTTAAGAAGTATCTTAGTGCTAAAAATAAATGACTTAATGAACTGTAGTAAAAATTTAATAAGTAACTTTTTATTAATAAATTTGAATAGAAAGTAATGAGTAACTTATGACGATATTAGACTTTTAAATAGTAGCATTTGTGAGATGATATACTTACGTTGTATTGGCTTACCTGGTTCGGTGTTAGCACGATTGTTGCATTGCCTAGGGTGGAGGGTGTGTCCACAAAGCCCAACAATGGTATGATATAACACCTTCTCAAGTAAAATGGATCATCCAAGAGTATGGTTTTAAAAACTTTATTCTGCAACTACCATTCGAAGAATGTCCGATAGATAGGAGTATGGTTCGAGCATTATCAAATGGTGGATGGACACGACTCATACTTTCCACCTTCCTGTGGGAGAGATGACCATTGGCCCAGTTGATTTTGCAGCCATAACTGGTCTTCAATACTATGGTACGTCTATCGCTCTTACTAATGATATCCTGACATATGATGAAATTTAATAGTTAATAGGCATGAAACCTTCATTAAAAGATCCATTCAAGATAAAAATTGAACCGATTCAGAATCATTGGATGAACTATGCTGGACAGGTTCGCGGAGAGAATGCCGAGCAATACGCTTGAGAATTTTTGGTATACGTGCTCAGATCAACCATTTTATGCAGTACTGAATCTGCCATCCATTTATCAGTGCTGAGGGCCCTTTCTTACATGGATCTCTTACAGCTTTTATGGCTGGGGTGAAGTTGGCCTTTCTTGTCTCTATCATTGTCTTGACAAGATTTGCAGGAACAAAAAGTCTTTCGTTGGCTTTATGGTTATTGTTAAGGTACTGTCTTCCGCTATTGTCAATTCAATTCTCATGCTTGTATGAACTTGATTTCCATTGTTATCATTGTATGCTTGTATGCTTGTATCATTGTATTTTCTGAGAGAGAGTCGGGTATCCAAGGTTGAATTTTTGGTTGTCCGTTCGTGCAGCGATTCCCGGCTCTCATCATGTGCACTCCCAGCGATATCATTTGAGTCGATTAACTTGGGGCCAGGTAAAATAGTGTTAGTATGCCTTGGAATATATGTAAAACTTTACTTACATTTTTGTAATCTTGTAGGTTGACTTGGCTTGGTGGCAAGCTGAGAAGCGGGCAAATTGGACTCCTCTTATGAATGTTGTGCTACCTTACCAGCACTCCCACCGAGTCATTGCTGGTCCTGTATCTAGTGGTTGGTTTCTCCGAGAAAGGGTGTATGATTGGTTCCTTAGACCTGAGCAGTGGAGAGTTCTGATGAATTGTGCGGCATATACTTTGAATATTACATCAATGCTAGAGAATTTATGGCGACTGGCTCAGAATGGCTATAATGTTGAAACTTACTTTTGTCCATCGGTCACGTCATATACCCAATTTATTCGAGCATGGCTCTTAAACTTTGATGTGTCTCTTATTGGCGTTCGAGGAGTTTTGAGGAGGAAGAAAGAAGCAATGAAGAAAACAGTTATGAAGAGGAATATGAAGGAGAAGAGAGAGAGTCTATCTCTCATTGCAAGGTTGGCACCTCTCAGGTGAACATTTACCATTTTGTCATTAGAACTATTTCTTTTTAACTTGTTATGATTGTTTTTATGATTATTGTAGGCTGCTGGTTCATTTGAGCACAAGGTTGGAACTTCCTCCATTGTTCCAATTTAGTGACAATTTTCACCAGTTCAACGACAATTTTCTCCATTTGCTCCTTCTTTGCAGTCAGAAGTGCAATCTCATCTGCAAGGCTTCGATATGAATTATCTGGTCTATCATCCTATTATGATTTATGCTACATGTATGCATGATTATGTATGTTCTTACCATTTTCCTTTTTTGACTCACAGCGAATGCTTGAGAAGCAAAATAAGAAAATGCTAGAAGAATAAGTTGCCAGTCGTTAGCACTCTGCTTATTTTAAGTGAAGCTTTCAGGACTTCCAGTTATGGGGAATTAGGAATCCTGGTGCTTCATCTTGTAGGGGTCCCCAAACTAATGACCATGAGATCCCTTCTCCTATTTCAGATTATGACTGTTATAGACCTGACTTTCAAGAAAACAGGGACTTGGGTATTTTTCCTCCAAGTGGAATTCAAATGGGTGATATACCTCCTCCTTCGCCAGACGATGACTTTTTTAGGGCTTTATTTGATCATGGTCTACCTCCTTCTTCGCAGTGATCCATCATTGTATTAAGTAAAAAATTAAACTTGTATGAATAAAATAATAATAATAATAAATAATAATTATAGTAATTATAATAATAATGGTATTCCTTTTACTGCACTTTTGAATTTTTTATATACCCTTTTTTGTGCCTTTTTTCTTCATTTTTTTACATATGCATAAAAATGCCCATGAGAGTTCACAAGCCAGAAGACCAAATGCTTTATGGATTCAAATTTATAACACCAAGAGAAGTGAGGTGATCCAACATCTACTTGGACGTGAATACCCTTTCCTTGCGCGTCGTGGCCTCAAGTCACAGCCAGAACCCTTTTCCATTTCGGTATATAAGCCAACCTCTTATATAAATTTGGTTTCAATTTGTTGTTCATGCCACAATTTTCTAATTTCAGCAGGAGCAATGAAATACTCTACAAATTTTATTATGACAACAAATACTATTTCAATAATTCAGAGCTTTTCTTTAACTTCAATAATGACAGAGCTTAATTTGAAGAAAATCAAAGCTTTATTTAGAACCATGAAAGCCATACATTAGTAACAAGTATCTTAGTCTCAAATTAATACTTTGAAATGCTTTCAAAATGTTAAATTGGACCATTCCTTTTTACATGCCATGGCTTCTTTTTGGGATGTGAAAACTAGGACGTTTAAGATAAATAACTTCGAGATATGTCCTATAATCAAAGAGTTTGAAGCCATCCTTGGATATCCAAGCAATCAACCAGTGGAATTGCCCATATTGACTTTCAAAACTCACCAAAGGATGCAAATGTTGTTTCAGCTCTCAAAATCAAAAGTTCTTCAGTTGACGAGAGGTGAGAAAATTCTGCTCGGACACTTGATTGACTTTTGCACTTCTTATTTGGCTCCCACCAAAACTTGGGGAGACATGTTCTATCTTTGCTTGCTTGGTCAATTTCTACTTGCTTCTTCTGATGACAACATCTATCCACGAGTACTAGATATCGTGGACCAAATGGAAGGAGGATTGTCACCGGTGCCCATGATCTTGGCTGAAACCCTAGTTGGGTTAGATCAATTTAAGATAGAATCTTCTAGGAGATTGGCCAAAAGTCCTCTGCTGCTACAAGTACTTACCTAAATAACCCTTTCAGGTTTTCAATTTTGGTCTTTTTATTTTTATTGCTCAAATTTTTGCCTAGTCCGCCCTTGTAGGTTTTCGGAACTAGCGAGCAATCCTAATTTTTGCCTAAGCCGTCCTTGTGAGTTTTCAACTTAATGGACCCCCCCCTTTTTTTATTATTATTTCTAATTTTTTCCTAGACCACCCTTATGGGTTTTTAGAACTGCAAACTATCCTAATTTTTTCTTAGTCTACCCTTATGGGTTTTTAACCTAACGGTCTCTCTCTTATTTTTTTAATTATTGCTTGTGTTTATAGATATGGCTATAGGGGCATCTCTGCTTACTTGGCATTCCATCTATGGATTATTCCAGGTATCTACCATGATATCATTATGCCAGGAAGCTATTCCATCTTGCTTCTTCATATGCTGACTGGATCCGCTTGCAAGCTGCGATTAACATCAATTGCTTGGTACCTTAGTGGAAGATCACTCATGTCACCATTCGGACGTATCTAATGTATGTTCCTCTTGCTGCTCTTTGTTAAGGTATTTGCTATGATCCTCATTGACTTGACTGCCAGTATAGAGCAAAGCCTCAAGGTTTAGAGTTTACTCCTTATTTGGACATGCCTTGTCTGACTGAAGCTTTCCTAGATCTACTGAAGCAAAGTTGGCCTGCACGCTACACTTATCGTCTGCCATAGATTTTACACTTGTCAATTTCTTTAGAAAAAATGATGTTAGGATGAATAATAACAACAACAATAAAAGAAATTTTCTTTCCTTTTATAATTTGTCGTTGATAAGAGCATTTTTATACTTGTTTTTAGTATGATTTCTATGTGTTTTTAGTTAATGTTTCATTTGATTTTTGTTTAAAGTTTGTTTTAAGTGTTTGTTTTAGGTTAAAGTGCAAAAAACTCCCTTAAATGATCAAAACAATGAAGAAAGAGCATGAATCAAGCAAGACATGGCCAAGCCAAAGCAAGCTTGGCCGTGTCCCTCAAAAGAATTCCAAGACAGTAGCTGACACACCCAAGAGACATGGCCAAGCCACTGGCTGTGTCTCACCCAAGGAACAGAACCAAGTAAGAAAAGAAAATAGGCAGTACTTGACACATTCACGCGACATGGCCAACATGGCCATGTCGCTTGAAGCTTGGCCATGTCTGCTCGTCTTGGCCATGTGTTTGCCCATCTCTAATCGTCTTGGCCATGTCACTTGAAGCTTGGCCATGTCTCATTGTCTTGGCCGTGTTCCATCCTAAAATAGAAGCAATATTGACACACTCACATGACATGGCCATGTCGCTTGAAGCTTGGCCATGTCGCTTGAAGCTTGGCCATGTCTAAGGAAAAATTGGTAGACATGGCCAAGTCACCCTTATCTTGGCCTTATCTCTCAAAGAAAGTGAAGCAGTGACTGACACTGGCAAGAGACATGGCCAAGCCATTGGCCGTGTCTCACCTAAAAAGCAAAATCCAAAGAACAAAGAAAAGAAAGAAGGCAGAATGCGACACTGGCAAGAGACATGGCCAAGCCACTAGCCATGTCACATGACATGGTCATGTCGCTTGAAGCTTGGCCATGTCTGCTTATCTTGGGACCAAAGAAAAGAAAAAGAAAGAAAAGGAGCAGCAAGAGACATGGCAAACTAGCTTGGCCGTGGGACTTGGCCATGTCACCTATTAAATGTAGAATTCTCTTGCACGAGGTGTGGACAAAGTGGGGAACAAGGGTATTATTTTTGCCAAAAGTAATATTAAACAAAGAGAATGTGGGGAACAAGGGAGAGTTGTGTGAGTTGGAAGGTATGGGTTGTGAGTTGGAAGCATGGGTTGGAGCTTTGAATGATTTAAAAAGAGAAGAAGAGGAAGAAGAAAAAAACATTTTTTGGAAGCAGAAAGAGAGTTTTTGGGAGAGAACACAGACTTGGAGAGGAGGAGGCTTGGGTATACACGGTTTGGGCAAGGAGGGAGTGACACTTTCCTTGACTCTTCATCTTCATCCTCCATTTCTATCCTCTCCGCCATCTCCATCTTCCATTGGTAGCTCTTGGAGATTGAAGAAACTACATTGAAAGGGGTTTTTCTATTTTCTCCTTTATTTCATTTTAATGTTATTGTTGTTGTTGTTGTATTAAGTGTATTGAATTTGAAGTGATTCATTCTCTATCTAGATATTGATGAACCTTAGCTTATTTGTATGAATTGAATAATTATATTTAGTTGAATCATTTGATTGAGTTGTTTTATTCTTATAATGCTTAATGATTTATTTCCAGTTGATAATAGCATGCTTATTGATTGGTTGCAATTTTCATATTATTGGCTTGAGAAAGCTTGATATGGATTGAATACTCATAAGGGTTGAGGATTGATTGGAGTGCTAGAGATAGACTTACAAGATCCTTTAGTTTATAGTTCCTTATTCTTAATGCAAGATCTAATTAATTGTGTTTGAGAAGGGATTTTGGCACTCTACTTAGTGATTAGGGATTAATTCACTCGAGAGATGTTTTAGTCTAAGTTAGAGGAATGCCAACTCAAATCTATTGAATGATTTAACTGAATTGATGTTCATAAATATCATTGAGGCTAGCGGGATTCAGTATCTGGATAGTATTATTATCATCAATCATTTTTGCACAACATTTAATTTCCCTTTACTTCCAGTTATTAAATTAATTGTTTTTAATTACAAAACATCACAATAACTATTGATTTGCTAAACAACAGTTAAGATTTGCATTAGTACTTGGCCTTGTCCCTAGTGGAACAATAACTCACTCACTACTTTATTACTTGGGCGACCCGTGCACTTACGGTATTGCTATAGCACTAGGCGCGACGCGCACCAGGTTTTTGGCGCCACTGCCGGAGACAACAATTTCAATTCTAGTAATATAATTAAGACTGTTGATTTAGTTTTATTTTTATCTAGAATGTTTTTTTATTTTCTGTGAATTGTTTGTGTATTTTTCTTTGAATTATTTGTTTGTTTTCTGTAAATTTGTTTGTTTGTTATGTTTGAATTTGTTTCTTTAATTGTTTGTGTATTTTTCTTTAAATTGTTAAGTTTTCTTTTTATTGTAAAGATGCAGTTTTCACAGTATGGGGGAGTTTATGATAGGGACTATAATTCTAACATGGTATGTGCAGCATGTGGCAATGCAGGACATAGTGCCAATACATGTTTATTTGGTTTTGAACAATACTAAGATTGGAAAGAGGAAGAATATGACTACCAAAGTTTCCAGCAAATGGGTGGTAATGACCCATATTCCAATTCTTACAATCCAAGTTGGGAAAGCCACCCAAATTTTTCTTGGAAAAACCAGCAGTACATTCCACCTCAACAATTTTTTCAGCCTTACCAAGGAAGTTCTTATTTTCAAGAACAATTTTCAAACCAAGACCACCTTGAGGAACCCACAGCAAGCTCAATACGAGCAATACATAGTGGAAGATGAGTTGAGGTCTGAATCTTTGCGAGAAACACAGAAGAGGTTGGATGCTCTGGTTGGACAGCTGGCACATCAACCCCAAGCACACCAAAAGGAGGAATCTCCTAGCCAATTGGAGCAAACCCAGGTAATCAAAAATTTTAGGAGTGAATAGGTAATATATAACAATTTTTGTGATTTCTTTGATGCAGGGACCAATCAATAAGAAAATGGTGAGGAGATCCAACCCAACATGGAGGAGATGAGTCAATCAAAGGAGGAGGAGAATTTAGAAGTATCAACTTGGATATAATTGCATGAACCTCCAAATCCTTTTATGCCCACAATTTCATTCCCATTTAGGCTGGAGGAAGAAAAACAAGGTATGCATATTCCTGAACTCTATGACATGCCCCATAGTGAAGATAATGTAGATAAGCTTGAGGTAGCCATAACTATAGAAGTAGAGCCTAATATTTCCAATTTAGAAATTGAGGAGAGTAAATTAATATTAAATGATGAGGATGTTGAGAGGGAACTTCAAATTGCTAAAGAGGGTGAGAAAGAGATTCAAACAAACTTGGTTGAACTTAAAAAGACCCCAAAAATTTTGGAATTTGTTTTAGTTGGGGAGAACAATATGTAACCAATGATCATCCCTCCCACTTTCGGGAGCAAGAATGAGCAAAAAATGAATATAACCATGTTGCATACTGAAAAATACTTTTACCAAGTTCCTATAGCATTGGAGGATCACCCCAAGACAGCCTTCATGAGTTCTTATTGGCCATTTGCTCATCCAAGGATACTACCTAGGCTTTGTAATATATTGGGCACATTTCAAAGTTGCATGCTGCCCATCCTCTTAGTCATGGGCTGCAATTGCATTATGGGTGGAAGGAGCCCTACACATCGTATATGAGAATGATGGAAATCAGGTTTCCTCTAAACTCTTTTAGTTTATGCATACTCACATTGATGACAATGTGAAATTTTAAGTGTGGGGTGTATTTTGCATTTTGTGTTTTTACTTTTACTTTTAGTTTAAGTTTAGTTAATGTTTTTCTTGTTTTTCTTTGAATAAATGAATTTTGGAAAGTTCAATTATTATAAATTGTTGATTGATGACCTTTGAATTCTAGAAGCATGAATTTGAGAATTGAGTAGAATTGGTGCTTATTGTCAATTTTGTTGGTTTTTCTTTGCATCACCATCAACCTAGTGAGGAATTGAGCCATCAACTAATTATTCTTGTTGTGGGTGAACATCTTTGATTGATGACTTGCTAGAACTTGCTTTGATATGCATTTTAAGATTATATAAAAATTTCAATTAGGCATCAAGATGATTAAGGCAATTAGGTGAACCCACTTTGGCTTAAAAAGACCAACCCTACATTCAACCTTAGTTAGCCAATTTTGATCTTATTTTATTTTCCCTTTATTTCTTTTTCACAACACCATTAGCTTGAACCTTGTTATTTTAACTCTTACCCTTTCATTAGGTCAAGAGCATTTTAAGAGCGTTTATGACCAAGTGTTGTGTTGAATTAAGTGTGGGGTTAAATTTAGTAGGTTTAAGATTGCAAAAAAAAAAAAAACAAAGAAATCAAATAAAAAGAAGAAAAATAATAAGAATAATTGTTGCTCTTGTTAAAAGGGTTGGAATATGTTACAAGATGTAATAAGTGAGTTCCCTTGAAAAGTTCTTTAAATATCAAGGGGTAGATAAGAGGAAGGTGTTTTGGGATCGTTGGGTTATATACATATGATCAGTTACTTCATTCTTGAAGTGCTCTTGAACTTAATGATTAAGCTCACATTTCCTAAATGTCATGCCTCTACCTTAACCCCATTACAACCCAATAAAAGACCTTTTGATTGATGCTTGATTGTAATTAAGTGGTGGAGATTTGATAGATAAGCAAGCCTATGACAATAATCTTTCATTGATTGTTATGTGTGTAAACACCACCTTGATCAGACACTTTCTAAGAGTTGGTGAGGGAGTGACAATATAGGTTATGCATCGAAATCCACTTAATTGCATTGTTATCGATTTTGTTTGATTTGATAGTGATTGCGGATTTAGGGATAGGGAAGTCTAGATGCATTTTTATAACTCTTGAACTTGACAAAATTTTTGTGTTTAGTTTGTTTTGATTTTAGTCTTGCTTGGGGACAAGCAAGAAATTAAGTGTGGGGTATTTGATAACAGCATTTTTATACTTGTTTTTATTATAATTTCTATGTGTTTTTAGTTAATGTTTCATTTGATTTTTGTTTAAAGTTTGTTTTAAGTGTTTGTTTTAGGTTAAAGTGCAAAAAACTCCCTTAGATGATCAAAACAATGAAGAAAGAGCATCAATCAAGCAAGACATGGCCAAGCCAAAGCAAGCTTGGCCGTGTCCCTCAAAAGAATTCCAAGACAGTAGCTGACACACCCAAGAGACACGGCCAAGCCACTGGCCATGTCTCACCCAAGGAACATAACCAAGAAAGAAAAGAAAATAGGCAGTACTTGACACACTCACGCGACATGGCCATGTCACTTGAAGCTTGGCCATGTCTGCTCGTCTTGGCCATGTCTTTGCCCATGTCTGATAGTCTTGGCCATGTCACTTGAAGCTTGGCGATGTCTCATTGTCTTGGCCGTGTTCCATCCTAAAATAGAAGCAATATTGACACACTCACATGACATGGCCATGTCGCTTGAAGCTTGGCCGTGTCCAAGGAAAAATTTGTAGACATGGCCAAGTCACCCTTATCTTGGCCGTGTCTCTCAAAGAAAGTGAAGCAGTGACTGACACTGGCAAGAGACAAGGCCAAGCCATTGGCCATGTCTCACCTAAAGAGCAAAATCCAAAGAACAAAGAAAAGAAAGAAGGCAGAATGCGACATTGGCAAGAGACATGGCCAAGCCACTAGCCATGTCACATGACATGGCCATGTCGCTTGAAGCTTGGCCATGTCTGCTCGTCTTGGGACCAAAGAAAAGAAAAAGAAAGAAAAGGAGCAGCAAGAGACATGGCAAACTAGCTTGGCCGTGTCCCAAAGAAAGATGAGAGACATGGCCAAGCCACTCATGGCTTGGCCATGTCACCTATTAAATGTTGAATTCTCTTGCATGAGGTGTGGACAAAGTGGGGAACAAGGGTATTATTTTTGCCAAAAGTAATATTAAACAAAGAGAATGTGGGGAACAAGGGAGAGTGGTGTGAGTTGGAAGGTATGGGTTGTGAGTTGGAAGCATGGGTTGGAGCTTTGAATGATTTAAAAAGAGAAGAAGAGGAAGAAGAAAAAAACATTTTTTGGAGAGTAGAAAGAGAGTTTTTGGGAGAGAACACAGACTTGGAGAGGAGGAGGCTTGGGTATACACGGTTTGGGTAAGGAGGGAGTGACACTTTCCTTGACTCTTCATCTTCATCCTCCATTTCTATCCTCTCCACCATCTCCATCTTCCATTGGCAGCTCCTGGAGATTGAAGAAGCTACATTGAAAGGGGTTTTTCTATTTTCTCCTTTATTTCATTTTAATGTTATTGTTGTTGTTGTTGTATTAAGAGTATTGAATATGAAGTGATTCATTCTCTATCTAGATATTGATGAACCTTAGCTTATTTGTATGAATTGAATAATTATATTTAGTTGAATCATTTGATTGAGTTGTTTTATTCTTATGATGCTTAATGATTTATTTCCAATTGATAATAGCATGCTTATTGATTGGTTGTAATTTTCATATTATTGACTTGAGAAAGCTTGATATGGATTGAATACTCATAAGGGTTGAGGATTGATTGGAGTGCTAGAGATAGACTTATAAGATCCTTTGGTTTATAGTTCCTTGATCTTAATGCAAGATATAATTAATTGTGTTTGAGAAGAGATTCCGGCACTCTACTTAGTGATTAGGGATTAATTCACTTGAGAGAGGTTTTAGTCTAAGTTAAAGGAATGCCAACTCAAATCTATTGAATGATTTAACTGAATTGATGTTCATAAATATCATTGAGGCTAGGGGGATTCAGTATCTGGATAATATTATTATCATCAATCCTTTTTGCACAACATTTTCCCTTTACTTCCAGTTATTGAATTAATTTTTTTTAATTATAAAACATCACAACAACTATTGATTTGCTAAACAACAGTTAAGATTTGCATTAGTACTTGGCCTTGTCCCTAGTGGAACGATAACTCACTCACTACTTTATTACTTGGGCGACCCATGCACTTACGGTATTGCTATAGCACTAGGCGCGACGTGCACCAGTCGTCACCTTTTGCCATTATGTTACTTATTTTATCCTAACGATCAGATTACTTTAAGATAGTGCACATAGAATAATTTTAATATTAATTATATTTTATTAAATTGGGGAACAACCAAATATAAAGCCAGCATACGCAAGATCACTCTTGTCACCAACTAGCATTTTTGGGTTTTTTAATTGACATTTTTCTCTCTCTTAGCCCTAATTGTTGCCTAGCTTGCCCTTTCGGGTTTTTGGGACTAGCGGACTGCTCTAATTTTTGCCTAGTCAGCCTTCTTCTGATTTTCAACCTGGCGAGCTCTTTTTTCTTTTTCTCTTTTTTTATATATAAAACCTCTTCAACCTATCAATGTTCACTGGCTCACTAAACTCGTTCCCATCCATGTCTGATATCTTGACTACACCTATGTTCATGACTTGCTTTACAGCATACAGTCCTTCCCAACTAGGAATAAACTTTCCTCTTGGATTTGGGACATTAGGCTTACATTGCTTCAACATTAAGTTGTTGACTTTAAACTTCTTGATCTTAATTCTTCTATTGTAGGCCCAAGCTATCTTTCTTTTATACAGCTGATGATGATACAGTGCTTTTAACCTTCTTTCTTCTAATAAAGCTAATAGTGTGTATCTGCTCACTACCCATTCCATCTCAGGTAATTCATCTTCCAAGACCACCATTAAGGATTTGATCTAAATCTCAATTGGCAATACTACTTCCATCCTGTGAGCGGGGATTTTTGCTCCACCTCCCGGTGGAATAGTTCTTGAGACTTCGGTACTGTTTAGGCTCGGGGCCTTAGAGAACACGAACCTAAGTCTGGAGAAAATGGAGTCACCACCCGGACGGGCCAGGAAAAAAAGAAAGGGGTGGATGACTCGATTCCTAAGGAATCCCCAACCCCTTAATGGGTTCGGAAAATTGGGTACGTGTGGGGAAGGTGAGAAATGGCCCAACACTCCCACAATGCCCGGTTCATTGGAACCGGCCTCCTTTACAGGTCTTAATATAATAAAATTCTTAAGTATAATAATATTATCCATATTACACACAATAATTGAAAGAAAGCATCATTATATTAAAATCAAAGCAATGTCCAAGCAAAATAAATGGACACCCACCCGAAGATGGAAACATGTCCTGACATCCCATGCCTAAATAGGACACCCACCAAAAGGTAGAAATATGTCCTTTACATTGGTTCTAAAATAGAAAAGCAATTTAAATTACATGATATTTAACTAATGAGGTAACCACCAAGTGGAAACATACCTCTTACAACATTTGGAAACCTAAATAAATTGATAAAGTAAATAACTATTCAAAATAAATGAATCATTCATTAAAGGTATTAAATATGAATAGAAAGTAAACATCCATCCATGATAAATAAAATAAACCAAGCATTGAACTTAAATAAATTAAGGCATAAGTCAAAGCATATCAAATATAGAATTGAATAAAGCAAATAAAAATCTAAATTATAGCTACTGTGAGTTTTTAAAGGAATTAAAATAGATCAAGATTTTAAGGTTGATAAAGGTCTTTGATTAACTAAATTAATATTTGGATGGTGACATCATGAAACTAGGGTTTAGGCTCTTCAAAATACTTTTGATTTGTGATTTACGGTTACTCATCAAATTATGGTTTCAAGCTTATTGTGTAAAATTAAATATTTGTTTTAATATGGTTTTTTAAAGTTTTAAAGGACAAGGGTTTAGAAAAAAATTAAGTTTTAAGGTTTTAAGGAGGTTAAGGTTCACTATTTTAGGTTTTGGAGTTAAATTAGGGTTTTAGGATTTTTGAATTTAGGGTTTTGGATAATGAATTTAATTTTAGGATTTGGAAAGACAATTGACAATTTCATGAAGTTTTATGAATTTAAACAAAAGATTTAAAGTTTATAAGAGCAAAAAGATATTTTTAAGTCTTTTGGAAGGAAACAGAACACAATTTAGGGTTTTGATAATTTGGGATGCAAATCTTGGTTTTGGGGTTTTGAAGAAATAAAACTAATATCTTTAAACTTTTGGAAAAATAAAGCAACGATTTAAGATTTTCATACTTTAGAAAAGGTGAATTGAGGTGATGAGGCTTTTAATATAAAAGAAACACTTATGTGATCTAGCTACTATGACAAAATAAAAGAAATTAAGAATTCAAACCTTATTTTGTAAGTTTCACCAAAAATTGCTTCTTGGATGAACCAGGTCAAAGACAAGCCTTTTTACCTTTGAGTTGCTTGAATTATTTTTCGGCTCTCTCAAAAAATCAGCTTGGTCCAAGGTTTTCCTTCACAGATTTGGTATCCACTTTTGTTCAAGTTTCTATCCAATTTTCTTCCTTATTTCCTCCTTTTTTTATGTTGTTTAGTCCATATTTATAGAAGATTTCTATGGGTAATTCTAATTATTCACGACATACAATATTCAATATGAAAAGGAAATCGAAACCTAATTGCATTAGGTTTCAGAAAATTTGTGTCGGAAAAATTTCGCTGGCGAAAAAAAACTGCTGCGAAAAAACTGTGCTGGAGAAAAAAGCTGCCGCAGGGCGGAATGGGTCCACAGGCCATTTTTCCGCAGGAAATTCCTGCAGGCGAAATGCCCACGGGCCCGTACTGACTTTCAGCGACGATTTTTTCGTCCCCGATTTTTTCGTCGCCGATTTTTTTATTTTTTATTTTTTATTATTTTTGAATTTTTATTCATTTCACCATTTTTTACAAAAATAAAAATAAAAATTAATTAAGTTACCACAAAAATTATTTTAGACTAATTAAAATATATTTGACCGGACTAGGTCAAAAATTAAGGGTTTACAGTTTGCTCCCTGCTTGAACGATCTGAGACTTAAGTGAAAGAGAGTGAAAATCTGAGACTTAAGTGAAAGAGAGTGAAAATCTGAGACTTAAGTGAAAGAGAGTGAAAAGCAATAAGACTTAATTTTTGAGATGGTTATTTAAATTTATTTTGGGTACTTAGACCCTAAACTGAACTTTATTTAGGTACTTGGACCCGAGATTGGATTTGATTTGGGTACTTGGACTCGAGAATGGATTGAATTTGGGTACTTGGACCTAGGATTGGGAACTTGGACCCCAGATTGAATTTGATTTGAGTACTTGGACCCGAGATTAGATTTGATTTGGGTACTTGGACCCTAAATTGATATGATTTGGGTACTTGGACCTGAGATTGATTGAATTTGGGTACTTGGACCCAAAATTGATTTGATTTGGGTACTTGGACCCGAGATTGGGCACTTGGACCCAAGATTGGATTTGATTTGGGTACTTGGACTCGAGTTTGAATTGATTTTGGTACTTGGACCCGAGAATGGGTGCTTGGACCTGAGATTGGGTACTTGGACCCGAGCTTGAATTGATTTGGATACTTGGACCCGAGATTGGGTGCTTGGACCCGAGATTGGATTGAATTTGATTTGGGTACTTGGACCCAAGATTTGATTGAATTTGATTTGGGTACTTGGACCCAAGATTGGATTGAATTTGGGTACATGGACCTAGGATTGGGTACTTGGACCTGAGATTGATTTGATTTGGGTACTTGGACCCGAGATTAGATTTGATTTGGGTACTTGGATCCGAAATTGATTTTGGGTACTTGGACCCGAGCTTGAATTGATTTGGGTACTTGGACCCGAGATTGGGTACTTAGACCCGAACTTGAATTGAGTTGGGTACTTGGACCGGAGAATGGGTGCTTGGACCCGAGATTGGGTACTTGGACCCAAGATTGGATTGAATTTGATTTGGGTACTTAGACCAGAAAATGGGTGCTTGGACCAGAGATTGGGTACTTGGACCCGAGCTTGAATTGATTTGGGTACTTGGACCCCAGAATGGGTGCTTGGACTCGAGATTGGGTACTTAGACCCGAGCTTGAATTGATTTGGTTACTTGGACCCGAGCTTGAATTGATTTGGGTACTTGGACATAAGAATGGGTGCTTGGACCCGAGATTGGGTACTTGGACCCGAGCTTGAATTGATTTGGGTACTTGGACCAAAGATTGGGTGCTTTGACTCGAGATTGATTTGATTTGGGTACTTGGACCCAAGATTAGATTTGATTTGGGTACTTGGACCCGAAATTGATTTGATTTGGGTACTTGGACCTGAGAATGGGTGCCTGGACCTAAGATTGATTTGATTTAGGTACTTGGACCCAAAATTTATTTGATTTGGGTACTTGGACCCGAGATTGAGTTTGACTGACCTTTTATCATTTGAGAAATCTGACTGCTCTGGTTATTCTATGCATTGTGGTATTTCACCCTCAAAATGGATCTTCATCCTTTGAGATCGGGTCTTCATCCTTGAAAATGAATCTTCATCTTTTGACATCAGGTCTTTACCCTTGAAAAATGGATCTTCATCCTTTGGGATCGGGTCTTCACCCTTGTAAGTGGATCTTCATCCTTTGAGATTAGGTCTTTACCCTTGAAACATGGATCTTTATCCATTAGAGGTCACTTCTTTACCCTGGCTTCAGCTCTTTTAGCTAGATTGATCTTTTGTTTTTTGCATCTTCATTCTTTTGAGAATTCTAATTTTCTTTTTTTTATTCCATTCTTTTTTTCTTCTTCCTTTGCACTTTTGCAAAAAATTCAGCCCTTTTTAGCTAGCCTTCATATCCTCTCCTTTTCCCCCTGTGTGGCGAGATGTTTGTAAGTGAGTTTGAAAGTGTTTTACATATAAACTCAAAAAAAAATTGAAAAGGAGAAACTTTGCCCCCTGTGTAGGCTCAAACCCATGATTTTTCTATGCGGACTCTGATTCATGTTGTTGTCTAGTTCTTCGTACAAGCACGTATTTCTTCTCTTTGCAAGATTAATGGAGCTTTCTCAAGCAATGGGCTTTCTATGCCCCCCTGATTTGATATCTTCTTTTGATTCTTTACTTCACAGGGTGTTTGCTGTTCATTTTGCCAAGGAATAGACAACACAAGACTAGAAAGTGCGATGTGATATGCTCATATATGCATGATATGCATGAATAATACTTACAGCTATTCCATCAACTCACAGACCGAGGTGATCAGCAGAAGTGTTCTCATTGGTTATGTTTTGACGCTTGTTCAAGTCTTGCATTGGAATGATCAAAAGCTTTTGCATTGGTGGCTTTGCCCAATGTGTCCTTTGGAGGTTCAACATACTTCCCTTAACTTGAAGGCTTTGTATGACAAAACATTTTTATTTTTATTATTTTTTTGAATTTTGATTTTGAAATCAAATGTTAGCTTTGCCAAATTAATGTCAATGCACCTCAGGACTTGATTTTTCCAAATTAACATATCTATAACATGACAACCCTAGTTACCGTACTAAACTCGGGAATGATTTCTATTTAAGCAAGAATTGTTGCACTTCAGATAGGCACATACACATTACTTGGCCAAAGGTCTCATTTGAGTTTAAATTGTCTATCTCATATGCATGCTTATCCAAACTATCTCCACTAATAGACTCTACCTACCAAGAGAGATCAACAGGTCTTTGATAGGCTTGAAATGGTGTCTATAAGGGACACAGGTTTAAGTGAAGGCCATTTTGAGATTGGAGCTAGTGTAACACAATGGACAAACCTTTACACTACAAATTTCTTGTTGGAACTTTAGGTAGCTGGGAGGCAATCTTGCTAGACTCCAAATTCCTTCTATCTTCTTGGCATTAATCCGGATCTTAATAGTTTTTGCCTTTGCAAAATGTTTGGTTCCCATACTCTTCCCTTTTCTTTCTCTTTCCTTACTCTTCCCTTTCTTTTATTATTTTGTCCTTCTGTCAAGTATAAAACTTTCAAGAACTGGATGGTCTTTCTCCTTTTTCTTTAATTTTGATCGAATCTTTAGTTGGGTTGGACTAATTCAAGTAAAAATATCTTTATGATCCAAATGGAAGCCTTTTGCTGCTTTAGGTAAAAGAGAACTCAGCTGGCTTTCTGAATCGCCTTTTGGGTTTTCTTTTCTTTTTTCTTTTCTTTTCTTTTCTCTTTTTTCCTTTTCCTTTTCTTTTCTTTTGTCTTTTTTCTTTTCTTTTTCTTCTCTCTTTTCTTTCTTTTTTTCTTTTCTTTTCTTTTCTTCTTTTTTTTTTTGTTTTTTTTTGGTTCTAGCTCTAAAAGAGTTGTCTTGTTTGTACCAACTTGGGTTTCCAATAATGGATAAGTGGAGTAACATAAATCTTCTTTAATAGGGATAAATCATTTGTTACTCTGATGTTGATGTTGATATATTGGAGATATTAGGGACACTTCAACTACCCTTATGGTCTTAAAAACATCAACTATCCTTATGGTCTTGAGAACTTCAACTATCTTTATAGTCTTGAGAACTTCAATTATCCTCATGATCTTGACTAATCATTGCTTTCTTTGATCTTCTTGCCTCTTTATCTTAATGATTATAAGACTTGTCAAAAGTGTCACAACAACTCAGGGTAGGTTATTGGGGTTTGTAAACCAATGAAAAGAAAGCTAAAATTTTATGAAGGCTCAAAGGGATAACTAGGGATTTATATCTAATTGGGTGGATACTAGTTGTTGGCTCATCAAACAATGCCTAGATCATCTCTCCCTTAAATAAGCAGAGTTCAATTTTGCCTCAAAAGTTTGTCTAAGCATGTTCTAAGACTGACTAGGACCTAGACAAGGTAATTACGCAGGAGCCCTCTCTAAGTTAGCATACACAACTCGATGCTATAGAGCAATTCCCTCATATAGTAAAGTCATTCAAGTCATGATGCCTAGACACATTAATTTATAAACATCAAGCTAGATTCCTCATCGGTTGAGCACCAAAATGAACAAAGACCAACAAAATTTTTGATAAAAGTAATTTATTCAAACAAATTTAAAAAACACGATTGTAAATATTAAAGCAAAATTTGAAAAGCAACATTCAATCTAAGGAAAGTTCGTTGAGTTAAGCCTCTTTGCCTTTCACATCTCCAATATCACCATCTTGGAAGGATGATAAAATAAAATCTTCTTCCAATCCTTTTCCCACCATGAAGGTTGCCGATGGAGGTACTCTGTTGAACCTTGGAAATGGATTACCTTTGGTATCGGGCTTGTCCGGCTCAGGCAACTTGCCATTATCAATTAAATTCTGGATCTCATGCCTCAACTTCATACAATTGTCTATTTTGTGTCCAGGACTTTGATGGAATTTGCAAAATACATTAGTATCAAAGTTAAGTGGAAGAGGATTAGGCAAAGGACGAGGAGTCAAGGGTTGTAACAATCCCTTCTTTTGTAGCTTATTGAGAACCCAAGACAGTGGCTTCCCTAATTCTGGAAATTGTCTCATTCCTCCTTGACTAGTGACATTAACATCAGCTTCCTTTTGTGTGCTTTGATTGCCTGACTGGTAGTTCCCTTTCTCATTCCTTTTTATTGAAAAGCGATTCTTCTCCCTTTCCCACTCTTCAATTTGTAGACCAGCTTGGAGAAGATCTTTGAAGTCCCTTATAAGTGTGTGAGATAGCCTTTCACGGAGATTGGGTAGAATGCCTCTCACGATCATCCTTATTTGATCAGATTTGTCGGGCCTTATCTTGAGCAAAGCGGCCTTATTTCTCCATTGTTTCACATAGTCCACAAAATTCTCATTTGGTCGTTGCCTAATGGACTCAACTTCCATTAAGGTAACTTCCAACTTGACATTATACCCATATTGCTGGATGAAGGCCTTGTATAGCAAATCCCAACTCTTTTGTGTTCCATCATCTAAGGTATTAAACCAATTTTGGACAACAGGGTCCAATGAGAGCATGAAGTACCTTAGAGTTTGAGCCTTAGTAACTCGGATAGACTACATAGTAGTGATATACTGCTTCACATGGAGATGAGGATTTCTGGTTCCATCAAAATTTGTGAAAGATGGCATCTTGAACTTGTACGGGTCTTCTTCATCTAGCTCAAATAATTTATCAACTTCGGACATTTCTTCAGTTTTTAGCTTCTTTTCAAATTTCTTTTCCAAACCAACAATCATCTTCTCAACATATGATGTCTCGGTCTTTTCAATAGTTGCCTTCTCAATGACCTTTGGCTCCTTTTTGTCTTAAAGATCTTGGTAGTATTGAGCCCAATCGTCATCATCAATAATCACCTTATCATCATCAAAAGCTACTTCATCAGCTTTAGCCTTCCCCTTGACTTTCTTGGTGCTAGCAGATGCTTCGACATGGTTTCCTAAAATTGCAGCTAGTTGATTCTTTATGGTCTCGGCCATGGCCTCTTTTATTTCTTCCATTTTGGCATTGAGGACATCATCCACCATTCTTTGAATTTGTTCGGGATCCATTATTTTTGGTGAGCAAGTGATCGAGTCGTTGCTAGATACTTCGTCTCTGGCATAGGTTGGATTGTTGTAAGCTTTTAAACTCTCTTAATCCAGGGCTGTGAGCCAGAGAGGATCAATGATATGAGATGCAAATGTATGCATGTATGTATGTATGCACAAACAATCAATGAAGAAAGATAATTAGGACGTTCCTTCCTACCTTATAACAACCACACACAAATGGCGAGTCTCTTTTCCTAGGTATATGGTTAACAAAATACCAACATGGGGTATCTTGTTTTCGAATAATTCCCTCGGACGTTTCAACCAATAGTTATATTTTTGAAAATGGAAATCCATCCATTATAATTCCCATTAATTAGGTTTTAATCCATCCAACCAACTAAAGCAACTTTTATGCTATATTGGATTAAAACTAAATTAAGAGGTTTATCATAGTTAGATTTCTCACTTGAAAAAGGTAACTAATGCCAAAAACAAGCCCATGGTTAACTTGTTCTTAGTATAAACTAGGCTCACAATTGATTTTTGGTATTTCTTAATTGAACTAAATATTTTTGCAAGCTCTTTGTAAGGAGAGGTTAGATAAAAACAATTTTGTTTCTAAGCCCATTATAAAAAGATTTAAAAAAATTAGATTTCGGGCTTAGTATTTGGGCCATGAGCAAAAGATTTTTTGATTTAATTTTAGAAAAATTCTTATGTCCAAAGACCATCTTGAAAAATTTTGAAAATAGCTTTAGTCTTTTGGATTGTAAAGAAAAATTTATTTTGAGCTTACAATGTACTTAGGTCATATTAGAAAAAGAACAAACTAAAAAAGCCATGATTTAAGCTAAGATAAATTAACCATAGTCAAACAACATGCATTTGGGGTAAAACTTAAGGAAAGTAATTAGGCCAATTACATGAGCTTTAGTCTTTGGGTTAAAAGGCTTAGGTTCCCATAGCAAGTATATACCAAATGGTACGAGGCTATGAGTGGTTATGCCATGCTCGATCTCCATACCTTGAGTGAAAGTATGGTATCCCTTACATAACATAACACGGGTAACACGGGCATCCTAACTCACACACATAATGCAATCTAATATGATGCAATGGATAATATCATTATAAGAAAGAATAGAATAATATAAAGACCAACGGAATCAACTTCTCTTATCCCCAGTGGAGTCACCACTGCGAGCGGGGATTTTTGCCCCCACTCCAGGTGGAATGGTTCTTGCGACTTCGGCACTGTTTAGGCTTGGGGCCTTAGATAACATGGACCTAAGCCTGGAGAAAATGGAGTTGCCACCCGGACAGGCCGAGAAAAAAAGAAAGGGGTGGATGACTCGATTCCTAAGGAATCCTCAACCCCTTAATGGGTTCAAAAAGTTGGGTACATGTGGGGAAGGTGAGAAATGGCCCAGCACCCCCACAACGCCCGGTTCATTGGAACTAGCCTCCTTTACAAGTCTTAATATTATAAAATTCCTAAGTATGATAATATTATCCATATTACACACAATAATTGAAAAGAAAGCATCATTATATTAAAATCAAAGCAATGTCCAAGCAAAATAAATGGACACCCACCCGAAGATGGAAACATGTCCTTACATCCCATGCCTAAATAGGACACCCACCAAAAGGTAGAAACATGTCCTTTACATTGGTTCTAAAATAGAAAAGAAATTTAAATTACATGATATCTAACTAATGAGGTACCCACCAAGTGGAAACATACCTCTTACAACATTTGGAAACCTAAATAAATTGATAAAGTAAATAACTATTCAAAATAAATGAATCATTCATTAAAGGTATTAAATATCAATAGAAAGTAAACATCCATCCATGATAAATAAAATAAACCAAGCACTGAACTTAAATAAATTAAGGCATATAAAATAAATCAAAGCATATCAAATATAGAATTGAATAAAGCAAATAAAAATCTAAATTATAGCTACTGTGAGTTTTTAAAGGAATTAAAATAGATCAAGGTTTTAAGGTTGATAAAGCTCTTTGATTAACTAAATTAATATTTGGATGGCGAAATCATGAAACTAGGGTTTGGGCTCTTCAAAATACTTTTGATTTGGGTTTATGGTTACTCATCAAATTATGGTTTCAAGCTTACTATATAAAATTAAATATTTATGTTTATACGGTTTTTTAAAGTTTAAAAGGATAAGGGTTTAGAAAAAATTAAGGTTTAAGGTTTTAAGGAGGTTAAGGTTCACTATTTTAGGTTTTGCAGTTAAATTAGGGTTTTAGGATTTTTGAATTTAGGGTTTCGGGTAATGAATTATATTTTAGGATTTGGAAAGACAATTGACAATTTCATGAAGTTTTATGAATTTAAACAAAAGATTTAAAGTTTATAAGAGCAAAAAGATATTTTTAAGTCTTTTGGAAGGAAACAGATCACAATTTTGGGTTTTGATAATTTGGGATGCAAATCTTGGTTTTGGGGTTTTGAAGAAATAAAACTAATATCTTTAAACTTTTGAAAAAATAAAGCAACGATTTAAGATTTTCATACTTTAGAAAAGGTGAATTGAGGTGATGAGGCTTTTAATTTAAAAGAAACAATTATGTGATCTAGCTACTGTGACAAAATAAAAGAAATTAAGAATTCAAATCTTATTTTGTATGTTTCACCAAAAATTGCTTCTTGGATGAACCAAGTCAAAGACAAGCCTTTTTGCCTTTGAATTGCTTGAATTGTTTTTCAGCTCTCTCAAAAAATCATCTTGGTCCAAGGTTTTCCTTCACAGATTCGGTCTCCACTTTTGTTCAAGTTTCTGTCCAATTTTCTTCCTTATTTTCTCTTTTTTTTTGTGGTGTTTAGTCCATATTTATAGAAGAATTCTATGGGTAATTCTAATTATTCACGGCATACAATATTCAATAAGAAAAGGAAACCGAAACCTAATTGCATTAGGTTTCAAAAAATTTACGTCGGAAAAATTTCGCTGGCGAAAAAAAACTGCTGTGGAAAAACTGCGCTGGTGAAAAAAACTGCCACAGCTGGCTGCGGCAGCTTTGGCGAAACGGGCCCGTGGGCCATTTCGCCTGCAGGAAATTCCTGTGGGCAAAATGGCCTGGCCATTTTGCCCGCAGAAAAATTATGCGGGCAAAATGCCCACGGGCCCGCGCTGACTTTCGGCTACGATTTTTTCGTCGCCGATTTTTTTTTTTGTTATTTTTTATTTTTATTATTTTTGAATTTTTATTCATTTCACCATTTTTTACTAAAATAAATATTAAAATTAATCAAGATGCCACAAAAATTATTTTGGACTAATTAAAATATATTGGACCGGATTAGGTAAAAAATTAAGGGTCTACACATCCCATAAACCAAGGAAAATGGTGTCATTCCAATCAGGGTTCGCACACTTATTTTGTATCCCCATAAAGCAAAAGGAAGCATCTCTGACCAAACCTTGTACGTCTTGGTCATCTTGGACAAAATTGCTTAATTGTCTTATTTGTTGCTTCCACTGCACCATTAGCTTTTGGTCTATAAGGGGAGAATCAGTGATGATGGATTTGGTACTTCAAGAATAAGTCCCTAATTGCTCCTTGAAACTGTACCCCATTGTCGGATATCACACTATGTGGGACCCTATATCTGCAGATGACGTTCTTTTCAATAAACCTAGCCATTTGTCTTACCCCCAGTTGGTTGAAAGATTCAGCTTTGACCCATTTTAAAAAATAATTCACTGTTGGTATAATGAAGCGGTGGCCGTTTGAAGCCGTCGGATGTATCTCTCCTATAATGTCAATCCCCCAAGTTGAAAAAGGCCGGGGCGAAGACATAAAATGCAATTCTTCAAAAGGCTTGTGTTTCAAATTACCATAAATTTGACATTACTGACACTTCTTTACAAACTTAATACAGTCTCTCTCTATGGTCAACCAGTATTAACCTTGTCGAATTAACTTCTTAACCAAAGCTAATCCATTCATGTGTGGACCATAACTTTCTGCATGTATCTCTGACATGATTTGCTCAACTTCAGACTTCCTTAAGCATCTTAAGTGCACCCCATTAGGTCATCTTCAATACAACTCTCCATCAAAGGTGATGTATTATAAGGATAATCGCCTTATAGCTCTTCTCTCTTCCCTTGTTGCCCCCAACGGGTATTCCTTATGCTCCAAGAATCATCTTATGGTGTCATACCACGTATCATGGTCGGTCTCAGTTTCCATGATTGTTTCCTAGTCATAACAAGGAGTCGATTAACTGGTCAAAACCAGAGGGTTAAGAAATAATTTGACCGGATTTTCCCACACCGAAGCCAAAATGGATAGGGCATCGACCATCTGGTTTTCTTCTTTTGGTAAGTGTATAAATTTTCACTCCTTAAAATTCTTCTTCATCATTGTCAAATAATCATGGTATGGTTTTAACTTTTCTTTCTTTAATTCCCACTCTCCATTCACTTGGGATACTACTAACAATGAATCACCAAAAACTTGCACCTTATCCACCTTCATAATCATCAAGGTCTCCAAACCAAAGATACACGCTTCATACTCCACCATATTATTGGTTTCCCTGAACTTCAACTTCTTGGCTAGAACTTCAACTTTAGGTGATTCTAGTATTACTCCCAAACCTGCTCCCTCTCTATTTACTGCTCCATCAAAGTACATCTTCCATCTTTTTACTTCTGTGGCCTCTAAATGTTCATTGAGAAATTCTAAGACTGCTTCCTCACTGTCTAGCAATGGTTGATGGGCCAGGAATTCTACTACCACTCTACCTTTGATTGTTTTCTTGGTTACATATTCAATCTCAAATTCCTCTAAGATTATAAACCATCGACCATACTTCCTAATTAAAGAGGGTGTCTCCCTTAAATATTTCACTGGATCCAACCTGGAAATTACTTGCACACTATAAGACTGAAAGTAATGCTACAACTTCTTAAAAGACCAAACCACAATTATACAGGTCTTTTCAATCATATTATACTTAATCTCATAAGGTAGGAATTTTCTACTCAAATAGTAGACTGCGTGTTCAACCCATGACTCATCTGCTTGGACTAGCATAGCTCTTATTGACTTTTCCTCTACTGCCAAGCATAGTAATAAAGGTTTACCAGGTTTAGGTGATTTTAAAATAGATGGATTCAATAAATACTCTTTTATATGCTCAAAGGCTTTTTGACACTCTTCATTTCACTTGACTGGCTGGTTCTTTTTAAGTAATTTGAAGATAGGTTCACAGATCGTGGTAAGCTTTGTTATGAACCTACTAATGTACTGCAATCGTCCGATGAACCACCGAACTTCCTTCTCTATCTTAGGGACTGGCATATCCCTGATTACCTTAGCCTTTTCAGGCTCAATCTCAATGTCATTTTGGCCAATCACATGTCCCAACATTTTGCCTGAAGTAACTCCAAACAAACACTTATTTGGATTCAATATGAGATTATACTTTACTGCTCTCTCAAAGAATATCTCTAGGTTATGAAAATGTTGTTCTCTTGTATCTAACTTTACCATCATGTCATCAACATAGACCTTAACTTCCTTATGCATCATGTCATGAAATGAAGTAGTAGCCATCCTTTGGTAGGTTTCTCTGGCATTCTTTAATCCAAAAGGCATCACCCTATAACAAAATATACCCCATGTATTAATGAAAACAGTTTTAGCTTTATCCTCTTGGGCCATTAACACTTGGTTGTATGCAAAAAATTCATCTATGAATGAGTGTAGCACGCTAGAGGTTGCACAATCAATAAGGACATCTATATGTGGTAAAGGAAAGTCATCCTTAGAGGAAGCCTTGTTCAAATCTATATAGTCCACACAGACCCTAGTTCTTCAATCTTTCTTCGGCACGGGGACTATATTGGCTAGCCAATCTGGATAATCTATCACTTTAATGAACTTCACTTGTATTTGCTTAGTGACTTCTTCTTTAATAAATTCTGCCTATTCTGGTCTTATATGTTCAAGCTTTTGTTTGACAGGTTTCATGTGAGTGTAAGTAGAAATCAGGTGTTCGGCTATATCTCTATCTATTCTAGGTATATCCTCATAAGACCAAGTAAAAACCTCTTCATATTTTTAAATATTTTTTCTAATCTCTCTCTCTCATCAGGAGTAAGGTCAAATGCTATGCTAATATTTTTAGGATCATCGGTTGTTTCCAAATTTAATGATTGTGTATCAACAAAGTTAATATTAAAGATGCTCATGTAACCACTGTTTTAATGTATATGACCATCAGGAAAAACATCACACGAGTAAGCAAAATCAGACTTTATTGCATTCATTTTGAAAAAAAAAAGCATCATCATCCTCGTATAGAGTAGAAAAATTAAAATCAAAATCATTGTTCTCAAAATCATAAACTAAGACATCTTCAAACCTCTCTTCAACTAAAGCAGTAATTTTCTCTGGAGTCTTCTGGGCTTTCAGGACAGCTTCCTTCTTCCCTTCTGGATTAGGCTCCTTATCAGCTAGCAAGATGAGCTCCTTCTTCATTTATTTCACCAGTTTAGCAACATCAGTAAAAATCTCAAAACCAGGGATCAATCTTCCCATGAACATGACTAGCTCTGGCTTCCCTTGCAGTGGTCCTATGTTTGGAGCTTTAATAAAAACCTCTTCAAGTGGTGGGAAGCTCATCTTCTCATTCTTCTTTGCTGAACATTTTTATTAGCTTCTTCATATCCCAACCCTTTCTTGGAAGTCTGAGTCTTAAATTTGAAAGCTCTGTCACACCTGTCTTAAACTTTCTAAGACCAATGCTAGGAAGGTAGTTCATATTCTTCATCATAGTCAGGACCTTGGGGTTTACTACCTCATCATTAGAAATTAAAGCTACATGGAAATCATTGAGAGGCCTCTAAGTCATCAAAGCATTCACCATTTCATTATCTTCGGCCTTGATGGCTACTATCTCATCTTCATTTGGAAATTTGATCTTTTGATGGAGCATAGAAGGAACTCTGCTAAGAGGATAAAACTAAGGTCATCCCAATAATCGTGCAAAAGTGATAGGGATATCCAAAATCATAAACTCTACCATGGATTCAATAGGGCCAGCCTTTATGATAGTTTTGAAAGTTTCCTCAGCATGTCTCTTAGTATTATCATAAGCCCTAATTGTTACCTCTATTGGGCTTAAATCTCTTGTTGACATAGCAAGCTTTGGCAAGATCTTAAGTGGGCACACATTGATGGCATATCCATCATCAACCATTACACACGAAATTCTCTTTCCTTTGACTTCAACTTTGATAAAAAGTGGGCAGATGTGGTCTCTTCCCTCTTCTGGCAAATTAACATGTGAAAAAGACACCATTCCTACATCGATCTTATTCTTCTTCTTATCTCCCTCACATTTCATCACCCCTTCAATTTTCACAAAATTAGCCAGTTCTTCTAGTGTTATAGAAGTAAAAATTGGCATGCTAGCCATAGCTTTAGCCATTGTTTCTCGATGCTTCTTTGATGAAGCTGGCAAATCCCACATGATGATACTAGCTGGTGTTCTTTTCAATTGCTTAATAACAACATCATCTTCTTATTCTTTTTTCCCAACTTCGACTTCCTTTCCCTTATTACCTTCTAATTCTTTTGGTGGTGGCCTTGTATAAGGCTTACTGGATTGGGTGTTCATAACTTCATCTTCTTCGGGCTCGGACCAGGTCCAATCTTCCTTCTTGGGCTCAGAATCATCATCACTATCATTTGATTCCCAAAACTCACTTACAACACAAATGGCCACTTCCTTTTCAACCATAACTTGCTCCATCTTGCTTTGTACCACTTCTTCGTTAGTTTCCTCTCCATCTATGTCTTGAAAAGAAGACATGACAAAACTTTCACACAAACCTCCTCCAATAATGAAAGTTATCAGTGGTGGCACTCTGTTGAACCTTGGCAATGGATTGTCCTTGGTGCTGGGTGTTGACCCTTAATTTTGGCCCTAAGTTAGTACGGTTCTAATCAAATAATGCCAAAATAAATTTTATTCGATTTACAACTTCTAATAAGTTGGTTTGATTTTAAAAGTCACAAACTCAACTGCAAAACCCTAAACCAAGTCTTTTTTTAGACTGTCCGATCCAAAAAATTTAAAAAAATGCAAAATTAGTTCAAGTTGGGAGGGCCCAGCTTATGAGCCTTGGCTCATGTCGACCTGGATGCCCAGGTCGACATGACTTTGGTCCATGTCGACCTAGTTGCCCAGATCAACATGGTTTCACTAGTTTTTCTTTTTTAAATTTAGTTTCCGGATTGAATTAAAATTTTTTTGAAGGACGAATTAATATTAGGGTTAAAGATTCTGAGTGAGGTTTTGGCCTATAAATAATAATATTTTAGACTTTAACAAGGGTCGGCAATTAACATTAAGAGGATCAAACAGAAAAGCAAGAGACAGCAAAAAGGAATTAGCAATAAGTAAGCATTCATCAATCCATCAAAGGCAGCAACATTGCCTTTGTTATTGTTCATCCAGAAATAATTTTTTTGGTGGAACCGACTACGCAGATTTGATATTTAATCATAAATTATATGTTCACAGTAGCTTCATTTTCTTTGATTAATAAGAATATGCAGTAACTTGATCTTTGTTTTAATAACTTTAATTGTTTACTTAAGTTAATGCATTAATCAGTTGGTTTTCAAAACTCCACTTGCATGTTTTATAAAATCTAAAAACTTAAAACCATCCAGTAGCCTAAGTCATTGATTAAATTATCAAAAATCCTAAATTATTCTTCTGTTTCCAAAACTTTAAAACCCTAAACTGTTCTTCTATTTCCAAAACATTAAACCCTAAATTATTTCATTAAAGTCTCAAAATCCTAATTGTTTTCCAAAATCTTAATTTATTTCTAGAATCGATGTTTCTTCTAAAATGATAAATTAAAACCTTAATTTATTTTAAAGCTTGTCACCCAGTAACCTTAATCCAAATTATTTTTCCAAAAACACCTAAAACCCTAATCTGAGAAACCCCTAATTTATTCCCAAAATGCCAAAACCTCATTTTTCAAACTCCCTTCCAGTAAACCTAAAAAACCCTCAAACCCTAATTCCAATTGCCAAACCTAAAAATCCTTAAACCCTAATTCCAATCCTTTTAAATTATATATCGTGTCCTCATTGTCTACTTTCAACTCATTAATGATATAAACTTTGATTTTAGTTATTTATTGGATTTGTTATATGTTTTCATGGATGAGTAATTTGATCTATGATGGATTTATTTAATTTATCATGAATGGATATTTTCTTTATTAGTATCATTATTATTTGTTTATTTTGGTATTAAAATTGTAAGAGGTATGTTTCCACTTTGTGGGTACCTCATTAGTTAAATTTTATGTAATTTAAATTGTTTTTATATTTTGGACCAATGTAAAGGACATGTTTTCACCTTTCGGTAGGTGTCTTATTTATTTTTAGGCTGGACATTGTAAGGACATGTTTCCATCCTCGGATGAGTATCCATTTATTTGTTTTGTTTGGACATTGCTTTGATTTTAATATAATGACGCTTTATTTTAATTGTTGCATGTAGTATTGATAATATTTTATATTTAAGAATTTTATAATATTAAGACCTACAAAGGAGGCCGGTTCTAATGAACGGGGCGCTGTAGGGGTGATGGGCCATTTCTCACCTCCCCACACGTACCCAACTTTTTGAACCCATTAAGGGGTTGGGGATTCCTTAGGAATAGAGTCATCCACCCCTTTCTTTTTCCCAGTCCGTTCGGGTGGCAACTCCATTTTCTCCGGGCTTAGGCTCGTGTTCTCTAAGGCCCCGAGCCTAAACAGTGCCGAAGTCGTAAGAACCATTCCACCAGGAGTGGGGGCGAAAATCCCTGCTCACAGTGGTGACTCCACTGGGGATAAGAGAAGTTGATTCTGTTGGTCTTTATATTATTTTATTCTTTCTTATCATGATATTATCCATTGCATCATATTAGATTTGCATCGTGTGCATGAGTTAGGACGCCCGTGTTACCATGTTGTGTTATGTAAGGGATACCATACTTTCACTCAAGGCATGGAGATCGAGCATGGCATAACCACTCATAGCCTCATATCTTTTGGTATATACTTGCTATGGGGACCTAAGCCTTTTAACCCAAAGACTAAAGCTCATGTAATTGGCCTAGTTACTTTCCTTAGGTTTTTACCCCAAATGCTTGTTGTTTGACTATGGTTAATTTATCTTGGTTTAAATCATGTCTTATTTGATTTGTTCTTTTTCTAATATGACCTAAGTACATTTGTAAGCTCAAAATAAATTTTTCTCTAAATCCAAAAGTCCTAAGCAATTTTCAAAATTTTTCAAAATGGTCTTTGGATATAAAACTTTTTTCATAAACAAATTCTTTTCTCATGACTCAAATACAAAGCCCAAAATCTATTTTTTTCTAAAATCATTTTTACAATGGGCTTAGAAACAAAATTATTTTCATTCAACCTTTTCTTATAAAGAGCTTGTAAATTATTTAGGTCAATTATGAAATACCAAAAATCAATTGTGAGCCTAGTTTATACTAAGAGTTATTAATCATGGGCTTATTTTTGGTATTAATCATTAGTTACTTTTTCAAGTGAGAAATCTATTTATAATAAACCTCTTATTTTAGTTTTAATCCAATATAGCATAAAAGCTGCTTTAGTTGGTTGAATGTATTAAAACCTAATTAATGGGAATTATCATGAACTGATTTCCATTTTTGAAAATATAACTATTGGTTGAAACGTCCGAGGGAAATATTCGAAAATAAGATACCCCATGTTGGTATTTTGTTAACCATATACCTAGGAAAAGAGACTCGCCATTCGTGTGTGGAAGTTATAAAGTTGGAAGGACTGTCCTATTTATCCTTATTTTTTTATTGTGCATACATGCATCACATGACATATAATCAATCCTTTCTGGCTCACAAACTTGGAGTACGACAATCCAAGAGCATACAATGATATCACCTACAACATTGATTTTTTATTCAAGTGCTTCATTGGAAGGATGGATGCAAACCATCTAAGGGATATAATCGATGAAGTTGTCAAAGCTAGGATGGCCGAGCAACAAGATCAATTGGTTGAAATTATGAAGACCCAGTTGATTGAAATTCTGGAGCTCATCAACAATGCTAAGGCAACATCCATGGAGAACATGTTCACTAATAGAGATCAAATGAAAAATGAGGGACCAATCCCTATTCTATGAGAACAGCCGAATCATGTGCTATCTAAGTGGGGCAATAAGGACAGCTATCACCCCAGTGGAAAAAGTCAAAGGGAAAGAGAGAAGAACTATTTTTCTGCAAAACAGAATTATCAGCCTAGCAATCAAAATACACAGAAGGAAGCTGATGTTAATGCCACTGGTCAAAGAAGGAATGAGGCAGTTTTTAGAATTAGGGAAGCCGCTATCTTGGGTTCTCAATAAGCTATAAAAGAAGGGATTGTTACAACCCTTGACTCCTCGACCTTTGCCAAATCCTTTACCCCTAAAATTTGATACTAAGGCTTTTTGTCAATTTCATCAAACTCAAGGACATGAGACCGATAGATATGATCACTAAGTTGAAGAGGCAAGAAGATCAAAGAAAGGAATGAATAGTCAAGATCATAAGGATAGTTGATGTTCTCAAGACCATAAGGGTAGTTGAAGTTCACCTAATATCTCCAATCTATCAAGATAACATCAGAGTAAAAGATGATTTATCCCTGTTAAAGGAGATTTATTTCACTCAACTCATCCATTATTAGAAACCCAAGTTGGTACAAACAAGACAACTCTTTTAGAGCTAGAACCAAAAATAAAAGAAAAGAAAAAAGAGAAAGAAAAGAAAAGAAGAAGAAGAAGAAGAAGAAAGAAAAAAGAAAAGAAAAAAAGGACAAAAGAAAAAAAAGGAAAAAAGAAAAGAAAAAAAAAGAAAGATAAAACCTAAAAAGGTGGCTCAGAAAGCCAACTGAATTCTCTTTTACCTAAAGCAATAAAAGGCTTCCATTTGGTTTATAAGGAATGTTTGACTTGAATTGGTTCAACCCAACCAAAGATTTGATCAAAATCAGAGAAAAAGGAGAAAGTCCATCCAGTTCTAGAAAGTTCTGTACTTGACAGTCCTACAAGGAAGAAGGACAAAATTATAAAATGCTCAAAGAAAGGGAAGATTAAGAAAAATAAAAAGAAAGAAAAGGGAGAAGAAGAAAAGAAATGAATTTAGGGCAAAGACTGTCCTAATCAAGATCTAGATTGATGCCAAGAAGATAGAAGGAATTTGGAGTCTAGCAAGATTGCTCCCAGCTGCCTAAAGTTCAAATAAGAAATTTGTAGTGTGAGTGTTTGCCCATAGTGTCACAATGGCTCCAACTTACAAATGGCCTTCATTTAACCCATGTCCCTTATAGACCCCATTTCAAGCCTATCAAAGACCTGCTGATCTCTCTTGGTAGGTAGAGTCTATTAGTAGAGATAGTTTGAATAAGCATACATATGAGATAGATAATATTCAAACTCAAATAAGATCTTTGACCAAGTAAGGTGTATGTGCCTATTTGAAGTGCAACAATTCTTGCTTAAATAGAAATAATTCCCAAGTTTAGTATGGTAACTAGGGCTGTGAATTTAGAAAGTCGAGTCCTGAGGTACTATAGCACTGATTTGACAAAGCCACTGTATCTAATTTAAAAAAAAAGTGAACAAAATTTTTTTTTCATCATTACCATTTTTGCTCAATTTTATTACAAGTTTTATTGCAAGTTTTATATTTTTGTCACTGCGAGGAAGGAGGAGGTCCATAATCAGACAAAGCCCTAAGAAAATCAACACCTATTGGAGGAGAGGGCATATTATCCATCCAATATCCACTCGAAGAAGAAATATCTAAACCTCCAAGACTTTGAAAATTGGTTCTATCATCGCCTAAACAGGGAGGTGGTATATCATGGATAACAGTCCGGGATCCCCTTGATAAAGAGGCATTTGGTTCCCTCATGCACTGAAATCAAAAGTATCAAAAGTCCCATGCCTCTTGTTGATACATTTCCTTACAATGGGCCGCATGTCGACAACTCGCAGTTCATTCCTCCTGAAGCTTCCTGTTTTGCTCCTCAAGCATCCGCTGTGAGCTAGAAAAGGAAAGGGTAAGTTCATACATTTTCATGCATGCATGCAAGCATACATCATTTATGGGATAAGAATGACTGACCAGGTAACTCAGATCAAAGCTCTGCAAATCAGATGACACATCTAAATGAGAAGGGGCAAATGGAGAAAATTGTCGCTGTATCGGGGTACTATATAGAGGGACAACCCCATAGTCAGAGGAACCAACAGCCTACAATGATCATATAAATAATAAGAATAGATAAACGAAGAGACAGTTGTAATGACAAAGTGATAGCTACCTGGAAAGTGTCGGCCTCGAAATTTCCATAGGATTGAGAAGAAGGCTCCTCCTCATCCTCATCCTCTTCCTCATCTTCTTCATCCTCTCCTCGCTCCACTTCTATTTCTTCTTCACCTCTAGACAGCCCACGGACACCAGCAGGTGACACTTCAAAACTTACTAGATGATCTTGAATAAATTGAGCATATGACACATCCGGTAAGAGTAGGAAGTCATGAACATTGAAACCATTATGAGAACAAGTCCAATAGGGCTTCGGCATTGCTATAGTGTTAAAAATAAATGATGAAAAATCAACTGGTACTCTACGTGGGTTAGGTCCAAGGAACAGTCATGTACTCTCTCACCTAGAAACCAGCCACAAGAGACCGAGCTAGCAATAATTCGACGAGAGTTGTGCAAAGGCATTGGATCAGTCATACATCTAATCCAGCCATTTTTCTCTTCAGCTCTCCACCAGGCTGTATCCACCTGCAGAAAAGAAAACCGATAATTTATCATTTATAATAGGTTTGATATTAATATTAACATTTTTCTTACTTGATCCTAGGTCAGACGACTCAAGTGGTAATGGTGAGAGTACATATGGTGACTCCCGGGCACTTCCCTGCGACCCGATAACCAAACACCCAACCTTGGGAAAATTGACTAGTGGCTGTGTAATGTTTGGAACCCTTACCAAGTTATGCTCATATGCCTAGACCTGTACATGAAAGGGAAAATCAAGCCTATGCACATGCATTGTGTGGATTAATAATTTTAAAGGAAGTAGCACCTCAACAATGGCTGTGAAACCAATAAAGGATCTTTTCTTCCTACAGAGCACATCAAAACTGTGATAAAGACAAGCTAGACCAGCTTCCCCCCATGCATAAGAAGATAGGCGATCCAAATCAAAAAGGGCATGCAACACAGATAAGTGAATGGCAGACTCAGTGCTACCCAAAATGGTTGCCCCTGACAAATATAACAAAAATTCCCGAGTCCATTATTTTGCCCTCTCACCCTGCACGGGTCGAGTTTACTTTACCCAATACTCTCGGATGGACTCATATAAGATCTTATAGGACCTCCTATATCGGGGCTAGACACCGATCAACTGTCGAATTTCTTCTTCTTTCAAAATATTACTGGTCAGAGGGACGGGGGTTCCATCACATCGGAGGCCGGTTACAGCAGCAAAGTAAACCAGACCAATTGTCATCTCTCCAATGGGCAAATGAAAAGTATGAGTTGTGTCCAACCATCATTCTGCAAGCTCTTGGATCACTCTCTAGTCTATTTGATTGCCCCACGCTGGTAATTGCAAAATGAAGTCCTCAAAACCACTTTCCCGCACCATTCTCTTTACTACAGGCGTGGCCTGGTCATACCACTTATGGGCCTTGTGAATATTTCCCCCCACTTTAATATCGCAACCATCATGCTGTCCAAATATAGGCAAATCTAGGTAAGTAAACATGTAATTTCACTCACACACTTTTGAAAAAAGTATAACTATAACAATAAATAAATAAAAAGTAACAGTAGTAACATAAAATAGTAAATAATATAGAATATATTAAATGTTAAAAAATAAAATAATTTTGTATAAATATATAAAGCATTATATTTATGTATAAAAAAATAAAAAAAAAGACAGACAAATAATTTCTCGCACAACAATTGATGTGTTTCATTCTTATACAATCATTTTAGTACATCAGAAGTTTCATGCATAAATTTGTAGATTTTGTTATACAAATAAATTATGCTACATAGATATTTTTGTATATCAATTTTCATACTTATTCTTGTATAATCTACATGAACATAATTATACTAACAAACCTTGCAATAAATTACTTATATGTTTGGAAAAGTACCACTTACCGGTGTTTTATCTTTAAAACTCCAATGGAGATGCATGCCGGGTAATAATGAAATTTGCACAACTTCATTGTCTCGAAGGTAAGAAATCAATTTATTATTTGATTGAGTCCTATGCCTTAAAGAGTGTTGGACGCTTGCCATGGTAAGTGCTTGAGCTTTAAGAATCTTACAATGGAATTGAAATATTATGTGTGATAGTATTTAGTTTGCAAGAAGAGAAATTGCATGACCTCTTTATAAAGAATGAAATGTATATAAACCAAAAACAGTAAATATAATAAAAAAAAACAAATAAAAGGGGGGACAAGTTCACGTGTTGTTGCCATTTATTATAAATTTCTTTATGTAAAGTCATTTAATTTTAGTTAGTCAAAATTGTCTACTTCATCTTTTATCTATTTCAATAATGTGCATAGTATTGCGTTATGAGTACTGATAATTTCAATAGATATTTGTTACATCCATCAAAAATAATAATAACTTAATTTTTGCAAAATATTTTACTGACTCTAATTTATTTTTGCAGGTATCTCGGGTCCAGAACCCAAGTCTTTTTCAAGTCCAGAACTCAAACCGGGTCCAGAACCCAAATCGTCTCGGGTCTAGAACCTAAGTCTTTTTTTAGTCCAGAATCCAAATCATCTCGGGTCCAAAACCCAAATCTTTTTCAAGTCTAGAACTCGAACCGGGTCTAGAACCCAAACCTTCTCGGGTCAAGAGCCCAAGTCTTTTCCGAGTCCAAAACTCGAACCGGATCCAGAACCCAAACCATCTCGGGTCCAGAACTTAAGTCTTTTTTTAGTCCAGAACTCGAACCGGGTCCAAAACCCAAACCATCTCGGGTCCAGAACCCAAGTCTTTTTTGAGTCCAGAACTCAAACTGGGTCCAGAACCCAAATCATTTCGGGTCCAGAACCCAAGTCTTTTTCGAGTCCAGAACTCAAACCGGGTCCATAACCCAAACCGTCTCGGGTCCAGAACCCAAGTCTTTTTTTAGTCCAGAACTCGAACCGGGTCTAGAACCCAAACCATCTCGGGTTTAGAACCCAAGTCTTTTCTGAGTTCAGAACTCGAACCGGGTCCAGAACCCAAACCATCTCGGGTCCAGAACCCAAGTCTTTTTCGAGTCCAGAACTCGAACCGGGTCTAAAACCCAAACTGTCTCGAGTCCAGAACTCAAGTCTTTTTCGAGTCCAGAACTCGAACCGAGTCCAGAACCCAAACCATCTCGGGTCCAGAACCCAAGTCTTTTTCGAGTCCAGAACTCGAACCGGGTCTAAAACCCAAACTGTCTCGAGTCCAGAACTCAAGTCTTTTTCGAGTCCAGAACTCGAACCGGGTCCAGAACCCAAACCATCTCGGGTCCAGAATCCAAGTCTTTTCCAAGTCTAGAACTCGAACCGGATCCAGAACCCAAATCATCTAGGGTCCAAAATCCAAATCTTTTCTGAGTCCAAAACTCGAACCGGGTCCAAAGCCCAAAAGCTAAACCATCTCAAGAAAATTAAGTCTATTTTTGCAAAAATTAAAAGTCTTGTTGCTTTTCATTCTCTGAGTCAATTTAAGATCGTTTAAGCAGGGGGTGTAGACCCTTAATTTTTGACCCAATCCGGTCCAATATGTTTTATTTATTCCAAAATAATTTTTGTTGTCTAATTGGCCCAAAATAATTTTTGTTAAATAATTTTTTGCTTTAGTATTTAATTTTTATTAATAAAAAATAAAAATAAACAAATAACAATCAAAAAATAAAAATAAAAATAAAAATCAGAGTAGGAAAAATCGGCAACAAAAAAATCGTCGCGCGAGCCTGAATCTACGGGTGAAATAGCTTTTCTATTTCACTCACAGGATTTTCCTGCGAGCGAAATAGCTCATGCTATTTCCCCCGCAGGAAAAATCCTGCGGGCGAAATGGTCTCCCGCAGCCCACCCCTGCTGCAATTTCCTGCGACAGAATTTTTTTTGCAGCGCAATTTTTCTGACGTAAATTTTTTGAAACCTAATTCAATTAGGTTTTGGTTTCTTTTTTATTAATATTACTTGCCGTGAATAATTATGAATAAACTACATCAAACCACTATAAATAAGGACAAAAGGCAATTAAATTGGGGGGAGGCCGAAATCCAACAGAGACTTGAAAATTTGAAACCAAATCAAGGAAGGAAAAGGAGCAATTCAATTTCTTTTTTTTTTCTGGAATAGCAGGGACACGATTTAAGCAATTCAAAGGCAGCAATTGTCTTTGTTCTTGTTCATCCAAGAAGAATTATTTTTGGAGAATCAACAAAAGGAGGTATGTTAAATTCGTTTTGTTTTATTTTTTCACAGTAGCATAATCTATGAAATTTTATTTTTTAAATCAAAAACCTTAGAACTTTAATTTAGTTTTTCCAAAGTTAAAACACTAATACGTTACTTTATTTTCCAAAAAGATTTAAAATTGTTATTTTTACCTCTTAAAAATCTTAAAACCTTAATTAAACATATTTTTCAACAAAAACAAAATTTGATTCTTTTTTCTTCAAAAGTTTAAACTAAGTTTTGTTTCTTCCAAAAATCTATAAAAAACATCTTTTCTATTTATAAAAACTTCAATCCGTTTGTTTAAATTCATAAAACCTCATGAAATCATCAAATTGTTTTTCCAAATCCTAAAATCAACAAATCACCCAAGACCCTAATTCTAAAACACTAAAACCCTAATTCAACTTCTAAACCTAAAATATTAAACTCTAACTCCTTTAAAACCTTAAACCTTAATTTTTCTAAGCCCTAATCCTTTAAAACATTAAAAACCATAAAACATAAATACTTTAAATTTTACACAGTAGCTTGAAATCACCATTTAAAACCATAAATCAAAAGTATTTCAAAGTGTCTAAAGCCCTAATTTCATGATTTCACCATTCAAATATTAATTTAGTTAATCAAAGAGTCTTACCAACCTTTTAAAACATAAAACCCTAATCTATTTTAATTCCATAAAAAGTCACAGTAGCTATAATTGGACTTTTATTTGCTTTATTTAATTCTATACTTGATTATGCTTCGATTTATCTCTTATGCTTTAATTTATTTAATTTCAATACTTGATTTATTTAATTTATCATGGATGGATGTTTATTTTATATTTTGATTAATAGCTTTGATGAATGGTTATTTATTTTATCAATTTGTTTAGACTTCCCAATGTTGTAAGAGGTATGTTTCCACTTGGTGGGTACCTCATTAGTTAAACATCATGTAATTTAATTTGCTTTTCTATTTTAGAACCTATGTAAAGGGCATGTTTCTACCTTTTGGTGGGTGTCCTATCTAGGCATGTGATGTAAGGACATGTTTCCATCCTTGGATGGGTGTCCATTTATTTGCTTTGTTTGGACATTACTTTGATTTTAATATAATGATGCTTTCTTTTAATTATTGTGTGTAATATGGATAATGTTGTTATATTTAAGAATTTTATAATATTAAGACCTGTAAAGGAGGCCGGTTCCAATGAACCGGGCGTTGTGAGGGTGCTGGGCCATTTCTCACCTTCCCCACACGTACCCAACTTTTTGAACTCATTAGGGGGTTCGGGATTCCTTAGGAATCGAGTCATCCACCCCTTTCTTTTTTCCAGCCAGTCCGGGTGGCGACTCCATTTTCTCCGGACTTAAGTTTGTGTTCTCTAAGGCCCTGAGCCTAAACAGTGCCAAAGTTGCAAGAACCATTCCACTGGGAGTGGGGGCGAAAATCCCCTCTCACAGGGGGAAACTATAGACCCTTAATTTTGGCCCTAAGTTAGTACGGTTCTAATCAAGGAATGCCAAAATAAATTCTATCCAATTTACAACTTCTATTAAGTCAGTTCGATTTTAAAAGTCACAAACTCAACTGCAAAACCCTAAACCAAGTCTTTTTTTACATGGTTCGGTCCAAAAATTAAAAAATGCCAAATTAGTTCAAGTTGGGAGGGCCCAAGTTATGAGCCTTGGCTCATGTCGACCTGGATGCCCAAGTCGACATGACTTTGGTCCATGCCGACCTAGTTGCCCAGATCGACATGGTTTCAATTATTTTTTTTAAATTTTAGTTTTTGAATTGAATTAAAATTGGTTTGAAGGACGGATTAATATTAGGGTTAAGGATTCTGAGTGAGGTTTTGGCCTATAAATAATAATGTTTTTGACTTTAACAAGGGTCGGCAATTAACATTAAGAGGATTAAATAGAAAAGCACGAGACGACTAAAAGGAATTAGCAGCAAGTAAGCATTCATCAATCATCAATCCATCAAAGGCAACAACATTGCCTTTGTTATTGTTCATCCAGAAATTAATTTTTTGGTGGAACCGACTATGCAGGTTTGATCTTTAATCATAAATTATATGTTTACAGTAGCTTCGTTTTCTTTGATTAATAAGAATATGTAATAACTTGATCTTTGTTTTAATAACTTTAATTGTTCACTTTAGTTAATACATTGATCAGTTGGTTTTCCAAACTCCACTTGCATGTTTTATAAAAACTAAAAACTTAAAACCATCCAGTAGCCTAAGTCATTGATTAAATTATCAAAAATCCTAAATTATTCTTCTGTTTCCAAAATTTAAAAACCCTAAATTGTTCTTCTGTTTCCAAAACTTTAAACCCTAAATTATTCCATTAAAGTCTCAAAATCCTAATTGTTTTCCAAAATCTTAATTTATTTTCAGAATCGATGTTTCTTCTAAAATGATAAATCAAAACCTTAATTTATTTTAAAGCTTGTCACCCAGTAACCCTAATCCAAATTATTCTGCCAAAAACATCCAAAATCCTAATCCAAGAAAACCCTAATTTATTCCCAAAATGCCAAAATCTCATTTTTTTTAAACCCCCATCCAGTAAACCTAAAAAACCCTCAAACCCTAATTCCAATTGCCAACCCTAAAAAATCTTAAACCTTAATTCCAATCTTTTAAAATTATAGACCGTGTCCTCATTGTCTACTTTCAACTCATTAATGATATAAACTTTGGTTTTATTTATTTATTGGATTTGTTATATGTTTTCATGGATGACTTATTTGATCTATGATGGATTTATTTAATTTATCATGGATGGATATTTTCTTTATTATTATGATTATTATTTGTTTGTTTTGGTATTAAAATTGTAAGAGGTATGTTTCCACTTTGTGGGTACCTCATTAGTTAAATTTATTTAATTTAATTTGTTTTAATATTTTGGACCAATATAAAGGACATGTTTTTACCTTTCGGTGGGTGTCCTTTTTAGTTTTAGGCATGGACGTTGTAAGGACATGTTTCCATCCTGGGATGGGTGTCCATTTATTTTTTTTGTTTGGACATTGCTTTAATTTTAATATAATGATGCTTTATTTTAATTGTTTCATGTAGTGTGGATAATATTATTATATTTAAGAATTTTATAATATTAAGACCTACAAAGGAGGCCAGTTCCAATGAACCGGCGTTGTGGGGGTGCTGGGCCATTTCTCACATTCCCCACAGGTACCCAACTTTCCAAACCCATTAGGGGGTTGGGAATTTCTTAGGAATCGTGTCATCCACCCCTTTCTTTTTTCTGGCCTATCAGAATGGCGACTCCATTTTCTCCCGGCTTAGGCCCGTGTTTTCTAAGGCCCCGAGCCTAAACAGTGCCGAAGTCCCAAGAACCAATCCACCGGGAGTGGGGGCAAAAATCCCCGCTCACACTGGGCTTATTGGATTCAGGCAGCTTTTCACTATGAATCAAATTCTGGATCTCATGCCTCAACCTCAAACATTTGCCCATCTTGTTTCCTTGCATTTAATGAAATTGGCAGAATGTCTTTGCATCAAAGTTAGTTGGAAGAGGATTAGGCAAAGGATGAGGAGCAAAGGTCGTAACAATCCCTTCTTTTGTAGTTTTTTGAGAACCCAAGACAGTGGCTTCTCCAATTCTAAAAATTGTCTCCTTCCTTCTTGACTAGTTGTGTTAACATCAACTGCCTTTTATGTGCTTTGATTACCGGACTGGTCATTTCCTTTCTCATTCCTCCTTGCCGAAAAGTGGTTCTTCTCCCTTTCCTATTCTTCAATTTGCGGACCAGCTTGCAGAAGATCTTTGAAATTCTAGATGAGTGTATGAGAGAGCCTTTCACTAAGACTAGGCAACACTCCTCTTACAATCACCTTAATCTGATCTGAATCATCAGGTCTCTTCTTGAGTAACGCGACCTTATTTCTCCACCTCTTCACATAGTCAACGAAGTTCTCATTTGTTTTTCTGCCTAATGGACTCAACTTCCATCAAAGTAACCTACAACTTAGCATTACACCCATATTATTAGATGAAGGCATTGTATAGTAAATCCCACCTCTTTTGAGTACCATCCTCTAAGATGTTGAACCAATTCTGGACAACAGGGTCCAAATGAGAGCAAGAAGTACCTTAGAGTTTGAACCTTAGTAGCTTGGGCAGACTGCATAGCAGTGATGTATTGCTTCGCATGGAGATGAGGATTCCCAGTTCCATCAAACTTGGTAAAGGAGGGCATCTTGAACTTGTACGGGACCTCTTCATCTATCTCAAACAACTTGTCGACCTCCAACATTTCTTCAGTTTCAACTTCTTTTCAAATTTCTTTTCCAAATCAGCAATCAACTTCTTGACATCTGAAGTTTCAGTCTTTTCCATGGCTGATCTTTCAACAACCTTTGGCTCCTTCTTTTTATCTTGAGGATCTTGAAAATATTGAGCCCAGTTGTCATCATCTTCAATGACTACTTTGTCATCATTAAAGGCTACTTTGCCAACCTTAGCCTTCCTTTTGTCATTTGGTTTCTTTATGCTGGTGGATACCTCAACAATGTTTCCCAAAAGTGTAGCCAGTTGGCTCCTCATAGTCTCAGCCAGGGCCTCCTTTAGTTCTTTCATCTTGGCATTGAGGGTGTCATCCACCATCCTTTGAATCTATTTGGGATCCATTGCTCTTGGTGAGAAGCAAATTGAGTCGCTGTTTGATTCTACATCACTGGTGTAGGTTGGGTTATCGTACACTCTTGAACTGTTGTACTCTAGGTCTGTGGAGCCAGAAAGGATCAATGACATGTTATGCAATGCATGTATGCATAAAAAACAAGTAATCAAAGATAATTAGGACATTCCTTCCAACCTTATAACTTCCACACACGAATGGTGAGTCTCTTTTCTTAGGTATATAGCCAACAAAATATGAACATGTGATATTCTGTTTTTGAAAAATTCCCTTAGATGATTTCAACCAATAGTTATATTTTCAAATATGAAAGTCAGTCCATGATAATTCCCATTAATTAGGCTTTAATCCATTGAATCTCAACTAGAACAACTTTTATGCTATATTGGATTAAAACTAAATTAAGAGGTTTATCATAAATAGATTTCTCATTTGAAAAAGTAACTAATAATTCATGCCAAAAATAAGCCTATGATTAATAGTTCTTTGTATAAGCTAGGCTCACAATTGATTTTTGGTATTTCCATAATTGACCTAAATATTTGTAAGCTCTTTTGTAATATTTAGATGAAGCAAAAAATAATTTTGTTTCAAAGCCCTTGGGCTTTTATGTTTGGGCCATAGGGTTAAAAAAGTTTTTTGACTCATCTTGAAAAGACTATCTTGAAGATTTTGAAAATTTGGAATTTGCTCTCTTGGATTTAAAGAAATTGTTTTGAGCTTACAATATAGATAGTTCATATTAGAAAAAAAAAAAAAAAGCAAACCAAATAAGCCATGGCTTAAACCAAGATAAATTAACCATAGTCAAACAACAATCATTTGGGGTAAAAACCTAAGAAAAATAACTAGGCCAATTACATGAGCTTTAGCCTTTGGGTTGAAAAGTTTAGGTTCCCATAGCAAGTATATACCATAAGGTATAAGGCTATGAGTGGTTATGCCATGCTCGATCTCCATACCTTGAGTGAAAGTATGGTATCCCTCACATAACACAATACGGGCAACACGGGCGTCCTAACTCATGCACACAATGCAATCTAAATGGTGCAATGGACAATATTATAATAAGAAAGAATAAAATAATATAAAGACCAACGAAATCAACTTCTCTTGTCCCCAGTGGAGTCATCATAGTGAGCGGGGATTTTTGCCCCCACTCCCATCTGGAATGGTTCTTGCGACTTTTGTACTATTAGGCTCAGGGCCTTCGAGAGCATGGGCCTAAACCCTAAAAAAAATGGAGTCGCCACCCGGATGGGCAGAGAAAAAGAAAGGGGTGGATGACTCAATTCTTAAGGAATCCCCAACCCCCTAATGGGTTCGGAAAGTTAGGTACACATGGGAAAGGTGAGAATGACCCAACACCCCCACACTGCCCGGTTCATTGGAATAGGCCTCCTATTCAGGTCTATATATTATTAAATTCTTAAATATTATAAAATCATCCATACTACATGCAATTATCAAAAATAAATAATCACTTTATTAAAATCACAAGTTCAAACAAAATAAATGAATAGGCACCCATCCATGGATGGAAACATGCATTTACAATCATTCAATCTGCAAAAGAAAACAAATAAAATAGGATACCCACTAATTAATGGAAATATATCCTTTACATTGATCCAAAACTTAAAACATATTAAATTACATGAAGCGTAACAAATGAGGTACCCACAATGTGGAAGCATACCGCTTAAAATTTCATAAGTAATTAATCAAGTAAATCAAATCATTCAAGTAAGATAATTAACATAAAACATCCATCATAAAATATCATAAAACATCCATCAAGACATATCATACGCATGAATCCAAACTTAAGTAAAGCAAAAGATATATAAATGTAGGGTTTATACTTTAATTAGGGTTTCTTGAATAAAATTATAGTTTTGAGGGTTTAGATTTAAAAACTAGGATTTTAGGGTTTAGATTTAGAAAATTAACATTTTAGATATATTTTTGGAAAGGGTTTAGCTATTGGAGAATTAAAAATAGAATTTTAGGATTTTGGGGTTTGTGAGAATTGGGGTTTAGGAAGATATAATTAGGATTTTGAAATTTATGAAAACCTTTTTTTAGGGTTTTAGAAAAGTCAAGAGAACAGATTAGGGTTTGGATATTAAGGTTCTGGATACTAGGATTTTATAGTTTTTAGGGTTTATATAAATTAGGATTTAGGTGAATTAAGGATACTGTGATGTCGAGATAAGTAAATATGGAGTAAGCTATTAGGTAAAACAAAATAAATTATGTTTTGGTTTTATAATATATATAACTAAGGCTTTGGCAATTAAGCTACTGGATGAAACAAAATTTTGACAAATAAACTACCGTGATGATATCTTAAAAGGTGACTTGCAAATACTGAATAAATAATTTGGATTGAAAAGCTAACCTGCATTTGAAGGCTCATCCAAGAATGAATTTTGAACCAAACTTTGAGTCTGCTTGGGAACAATTATAATGCTGATGGGATGGAACAATTGCCTGGGCAACTGTTGGAAGTTGATTTCTGCTTGTTCTTGCTTTTGTGTTGATCGTTCTGCCTTTCTTTGATTCTATGTTTATTTTTTTTCCTTGATAATTGTTGCTAGGGTTGCTAAAAAAAAGTCCTCCATTTAGTATTAAAAGCTATTATTTATAGGCAATTAACTGAAAACCGAGTCCCTCTTAATTAAGAAAATAATTAAAATCGTCTGGAATAATTAAACCGAACTATGTTGGGTTTTGGCAAAATTGGCAAGGTCAATTGCCTGCGGGCAAGGGTTGTGGTAAATTGGCCTAGCCAATTTTCCATGGCCTGCAACAAGGGCCAATTGCCTGTGAGCGAATTGGCCCAAGGCAATTTGCCGCAGGCACCAATTCGCCCGCAGGAGTGTCCTGCGGTGAAATTGGCTTGCTCGTCAGTTTTTATTATTTATTATTATTTTTATTATTATGAATATTATATTTTTAAAAAATAAATATTTATATTTTCTTTTTTCTTTTTTTATTTATGGTATTATTAAAATAAATAATAAATATTATATTATTATGTGTTGAGATTTTAATATTTTGGTAGACTACATTTAAGTTTGTAAAATTATTTTGAACTATTTTAAAGCTTTAGACCTGACTTAATTCCCTTTTAATTATTGTCGGATTGGACTTAGTAAAAAAATAAGGGTCTACACATAGTTTTGTAATTGTTTTTCCTTTACGTAGATATACAGTTCTAGTATAATTTTTTTTTGTTAGATCTTGTTATTGTTTATTGTGTGAAATCTAGAAGTTCTTATGATTGTATTGTTTATTATCATAGCTACTGTTATTGAATTTATTATGTGTATTTCTTATTGATTTTTCTTTTTCTTCCTTTTGGTTTTAAAACTCTCAATGCCTAATATTTTCTTTTGTAATAATTTGGAATAGAGGAAGAGAATAATGAAGATACAATTGCTTTTACTTTTTATACATCGTTTGATGATTAGCATGTTAGAAGACAAAAAGTGTTGATTCTCAAAGTAAAGATTTTAATTCAACCTCTTTGGATATCATATAGTTTTTCTATGATTGACAACCTTTTCTTTTCTCTTTGTATATATCAACTAAGTTTCCAGTATGTGATTTTGGATTGGCAAGAAATTAAGTGTCAATGCATGTATATATGAGATTTCATTGATTTGAAACTCTTTGCTAGTGCATCTTCTTTCAATGAATTTTACTATGACTATCTTTTATTGGTTTCACCTACAATTTATATATATATTAGAATTTACTAGCTTTAAATTTTGGATAATATTTCTACAAATTCTGATAATAAACTCAGTATATATTGAGCATAACTCATTTATAAATTGAATTATAACTTTTTTTTTTGTAGTTTATGTGTGATAAACCCAATATATACCATAACTTGTTTATACACTAACCTGCAACTTCTTTAAGGCAATATAAATTTTTTTGCAGTATATCTTATTGCTTTGCTTTTACGATTAAAAAATTTACTTGTAGAAGTATACTTTTAATATTTCAAATATATTTTTTTATTTTTTATTAATATATTAATTATTAGTTTATTATTATATAGTACATTTTATGGTATATATTTGGTTGGTTTTGATTTTTTGTATTTGTTGTTTTGAATTTACAGGAACTTTTGGAAGATTATTGTTTTTTTACTTTTTCTTATGAAAATAAAGCTCAATACATATCCAATTTTTACAGTTTGTATATAATAAACCTAATATATTGTTGGTTTTGGTAGGATCGACCCATGATGGGTGCATAGACCTATGGACTAATATATTTATAAATATTATTTAATTATAATTGTAACATCCCTTGATAATTCTTACATAAAACTATTAGAGAATGTTACTCGATATACTGTCAGTACTCTAATCAATTCATTGACGAAGTTTCCTTTCAAAATGTTACCAACAAACATTTTCAAATAATACTACAATCTGTATAATATAACACTTATAAATCCAACATTTAAACCAATCTCCAATATCTCCAACAAACCAAATACTAATGATAAATTAGATAACCATTATAAGTTTGTCAATCTAAATTAAATATATAATTCATTACTTGATTTGATAATCTTTCACTAAAATCTAAAACTTCATTCTCTAAATACATATATTTCTTTCACGTTTACAAATTTATACAATCTCTCAAATAGCCAAGATAAATTGCATATATATATATACTTTATAACTTACAAGTACAATATATAAAAGATCTCTATATGTACTATAGATAATTTCTAAGATCTGTAATTCCACTTCTTAACTTGCTCCGATGACATGATACCTGCATGTCAGAAAATAATTCTAACATGCTAAGCAAAGCTTAGTGGTGCTTGTATAAACATATTTTGTCACTTATTATTAAAGAAAAATACTTACGAAAATATAGTAATAATACTCAATTTTAATAATCATTTCAATATATTAAATATTTTTAATAACAAACTAACATAATATTTTGATTACACAAAATAATAACTTTAACTTTATAAAAGTCATCAAGCTATACTATACTTTCGGTATTGCAACTTTTCTCTTTTCGAATCACTTTATTTAAGACTTACTTTCTCATTTGTTAACATTGTTCATATTGCACTTATTTGTTTTTTAGTAAGTCTTACTTTTTGGTTTCACATATGGGATAATTTCATTCATTTTATAATTTTGACACTTAGATTTAGTACTATACTTTGGAGCACTTTGTATCTTATATCATTATATACACTTTTAATCATTATAACACTTAGAAAGTTATTGATTAATTTAATATTTTGAATATAACATTTTTATTCCATGCATTAGAACTTTCACTTGAAATATTGGTATATACATTATCAATCACTTTCACATTATAACACAGTAAGTCGATTTTAAATAATTGACTTATATTATTATTTTGTATTTTTTCCATTATTCATAACATCATATTCACATATATTTTCAATATAGACAACTTTATTAAATATGGCCATACACACTAAACTTAGATCATAGGTTTGGATAACGAGTCATTGTAGCAATTTTAATGCCAAATCTCAATAATGTATAATGGCAATTATGCCCACTATCACTGATGATACAATGTGTCCATTAATGGCACGAGGTGCCCACTATCACTATGGCTATCCTCCCTCTGGCTAGCCATTCAATCCAAAGCTAGATCTAAAATTAGTATGATTTGGGCAATTCATTAGTTTTAATTAACATTGAATTATGTATATCACTTCAATTGAACAATCCTTTGATCAGCACTTGGTATTACACATATTTATCATATATTCAAAATTTATTACACTAATACTTAGGGTTGATTTCAAAAATCGTTTACATTTTAAGTCCTTATAGTCATTTAGGCCGAAATCACAGATGAAAGACAAGAAAAAGAGCTATTTTGGGAAAATTTCTTCAAGTGACACGCCCAACGATATGGGCATGTCAATGACTGTGTCATTTACCTATTTTACAGAAGCTTTGACACGCCCAATGACATAGGCGTGTCATTTATCCTGCATTACAGTAGCTATGACATGCCCAGTGATATGGTCATGTCATCAACATTGAAAAACAACATCATTGACATGCCTATTGACATGGCCATGTCAGGTAAAAATTATGCATTTCACAAACTTAACCATTTAAACTCAATATATTCAAAACCTATGATAAAAATGAATCGAATCTAATTTTTTTGACAATAAAAAAGTCTATGTCAAATACTTTACTCAAACATCAATTAACAAATCTTTAACCATCATTCAAGGCTAAAAACATCATCAAATCTTTCATTTCTTATAATCATTGAATTAAGAATCATACTCATCACTTATAGGTTTCCTTAACCCATTTTCACTTATCAATCCATTTAATCAATACTTTTCAGTAATAGTTCATTATAGATGACTTAATCAACCAATTCAAATATTAAAATTCATAGAAATTCAAGTATTTACAAATTATAAATACATAAGCACATACATCCTTCAAAATCCCTCTTCTTCTCTCTTTTCCCTCTTTTTCTTTGATCACTTGTTGATAATCTCACCTACTCTAACTAATTCTCTTAAAACAATTATTGCAAAAGATGGATTTCTCTTGATTCTTTAATGAAAGGAAGAAGAAAGTAGAGAAGATGGTAATGGTGGTGGTAGATGGCGTGGATGATGGGGGAAGAGAGAAGAAGATTCTACATACACACACATGTCCACATATATATATAATAAGTTCAATCTAGTGTGGCCAATCTCATTTTAACTATGTTGCACCCTCTTTCTTATCTTTTGATTTTAATTTGATTTTTAATCTTGTATAACCGTAAAAATAATTTCTTCGGTAAATTTTAAGATATAATATTTACTATTCTCTACTTATAGCATTTATCCAAATTACTTTTATCACTATACACTATCAATTATTATTATTAATTAAAAAGTTATCTGTTTAAAATTTTGAACATTACAATAATATTTATTATAATTAATATTATTAAGTTAATATTAAAATATTTGGGAGAATATAATATCCTTGGATAACTTAGATAATCTAAGAGAGTTTGATTTTATCTCTAAAATCAAATCACAAATACTTCTGGGAGAAGGATTTTATTACTATAAACACATAAGTATTTGCAAACTAAAAAATATTGGTTGTTTGGGTTTTTTATCTCCATATCTCCTTACTCCAAAAGTGTGAGAATGAGAGGTTTAGGCTTAATTTTTAGACTTTGAAAAATGAGAACTTTCCCTAATTGGTGATTGTTCTTTAAGACTGGTAGTATAAGCATAAGGTTAATAATCTGTGGTGACGCGAACCATCAGTTATAATATTCCAACGAATTAGAGTATAAAATAATGATAATAAACAAATAAATTTGAATAATGGGTGATAAAAAAATATAGTAAGTTGGGTTATAAATTTAAAAATGTAGAATATTAAAAAAAAACTTAGTGGAATTTCAATGTTGCACTATTCTGAGATTAGGCTCTACATGGTTTGGGTGTATTAAACCGACTCGAACCATGGAACCATTATCGGGGTGTGACAGAGGTGGTATCAGAGCAAAAGATTTTTGGAAAGTAAAGTAGAGAGGTAATAATAGAGAAAAGGTTTAAAGGGAGGGTGAAACAACAAAAGATACCACAGTGCTAGAGTTGCCAAGCTTAAGGGAAAGAGTAAGTTATACAAGTAAAGTATAGTTAAAACAAAAAGATAGTATAATAAGATAAAGAAAAAAGTTCACATATTGAAAAGAAGGAATATATGTATGTATAGTATATGCATGTCATGCGTATACATGGCATCATTCACTCACACATCATGCAACTACATATCTAGCATCATCACTGTGTGAGCATAGCATAAATACATTCATCTGCATATTTAAAACATAGGTTGTATATGATATATATGTGCATATAATAATAAGAATACGAAAAAAGAAAAATAGAAAATAAGAAAATAACATAAGAAATATATCAGAGTAACACAGCGGAATCACAATAGATTTAAATATGTAACTAAAGCCTGAGAAATTCAAGGAAGAATTTCTACGAGGAGGGAAAAATGTAATGCCCCACTTGAATAAATAAGAATATTAAAAGTAATTATAAAGGAACATAAATTGAACTATGGAATTAAAATATAAAAAGATTAATCTCCATATGGTGATGGATCGATCAAGAATTAAAATTTTATTTAATCTGGTAATTAATAATATTTAGGCAAAAAATTATAATTTATATATATCATATGAATTGATTATATAAAATGATGTATATGAATAGAAATTTCAAGTGTTGAAAGTTAGACGAGGCCCAAGTTTGGCCTAAACATGTAAGTGTATATATGTGTATAGAAGTAAATATATGCTATCATCACCTTATGAAAATGCATAAAAGAAATATACATGAGTAAATAAATGCATGATCATGTTATTTTAAAACACATTGAAATGCACTTACCAATTTATAGAATAAATAAAATGCAAGTGTTGGCTTTTTTCTAAAAACTATATAAAATGTATGAAATTTGAGCAAAATAAAAGGTGATGATGATTTAATTATGATGAATTGAGTTTGAGAAGATAGGTGGAAGATGGGATAAGAGACCAACTTATAAAATGCACATAAATCATAAATAATAAAACATATGTCACCTAGTGGCATGATGGCTTGACAATTATTAAAAGATGACAAAATAAAGCTTAAAAACATGGTAAGTGTGAGATGATGTATATGAGCCAACTAGTAGGAGGTTGCCAAGTAGTAATGTAACAAAATACAAATCACATGGAATCCTAGCTAAGAAAAATCATTGGAGATTGAGTCATGAATTAAAACTCTATAAAATAATACTATATAATAAGTGGAGACTTGCCCACTAATGGCATAATTCATGTTAACTAATGAAATGGTTAGTAACTAGTGAATGGCGACAAGGAAAGGGAGAAGCCAACAAATGAAGGGAGGAAAAACTAAAACTTGCTTCTTCTATTACCAATGAGAAAATTAGAGAATAGAGATGTGTTGGAAAAAAATAGATCCAAATTAGTAAAGGTTTGGATCTTACCTCTGACGATGCCCACATAAGATTAGCCTTGTGCTTGTACTCCCAGTCTTGAAGAACAATCACCAAAGAAGAAAAGTTCTTACTTTCCACAGTCTAAAATCAAGCCTAGCCCTCTCAATCTCACACATTTGGAGTAAAGAAATATATAAGAGAAAACTGTAGCAGCAACTTTTAAAGCTTGTAAATACTTACATATTTGTAGTAGCAGTGTCCTTCTCCCTGAAGGATTTGTGTTTGATTTTAAAGATCAAACCAAACTTTTTTGGATTATCCCAATCACGATAGGATACTATCTTCTCTCATATATCTTAATATTATCTAATAATATTAATTAAATAAATATTATATATAAACAATATTTATCTATATATTGGTCCATGGGTGTATGCACACATCATGGGTGGACCCGAAAGAGATGGTTAAAGGCAGCTCATACTATGAGAGCTTTGAGCTATACACCTGCTAGAGATATATAGCGTCTCATTTGCTAAAGTGACTTTGAAGGAGATATAGTATTCTTTACCCTAGACTACTTATTACATTTTCACTGTCCTCATATGATCTCAAGACAATTTGCACCTATAATTATGTAAGCTTTCAAACATAATTGATCAACTTGTGGATATGAAAAGAAAGGTAATAATATAGTAATCTTCCTTTTAGTTTAGTTCCCTTGATTATGATTTAACTCGCTCTTCTAGAAATGTCCCATTAGGTCAAATCATTCATAACCCTTTAGTAACACCCTATGATAGAAAACATCTAACCATATTGTAGACCCTTATTTTTTTACCAAGTCCTGTCCGACACTAATTAAAAGGCGATTAAGTCAAGTCTGAATATTTAAAATAATTTGAAATAATTTTTGTAATATTTATTATTTATTTTAATAATATAATATATAAAAGAAAAAAGAAATTATAAATATTTATTTTAAATATAATATTTATTTTAATAATAGTGAAAATAAAAATTAATAAAATAATAAAAATAATGGACAAATTGATGAGCGACACATCGATAGGCCAGCCTATTAATTGGCATGCCAATTAGCCACAGGCCGTGAATTGGCATGCCAATTCACCATAGGCCATGCCTGTGGTGATTCAACCCATGCCAACAATCCACGCGCGCACAGCCCGTGCCCTCGTGCAATTGGCCTTGCCAATTTTGCCAAAACCTAATTTAACTCGGACAAGTTTTAAATATTTTCTTAACCAACAATCACTAGGTATTTTTATTGATTAATTGCATATAAATAACATAAAGATTAAAGGAAGGACTTTTTTGGGAGCGGGGACTTGGACTTTTTTGTGAGACTTTTGGTTGGGATTTTTTAGACTTCACAAAGGAGCAAAAGAAACTCTAGGAAAGAAAAAAAAAGAAAAGAAAGAACACAAGGAAGACAAACAACAATCACACAGTTTGAACAAACTTGCAAAGGTAGTAAACACACTGCCTTGGTCTTGCTCAGCCAGAATTAGCAAAGTTCAATTGTGGTGGAGCCAAAAAAACTACTGTAAACACTAAAATAATTCAATATAATATGCTTTGATGATTTTAAATACTGAATATGATTGTCTTTGTCTATATTAGTTCTAGTAGGTTATAACCTTTAGTTTAAATTCATAACAGTTCATGTGAAGCATGATTCGATGATGTTGTTCATTATTTTTAAAAAATAAATCCATAACCTGTTAGCTTAAGTTATAGTAACTTGGATGTGATAAATTAATATTTTTCAGTGCATGATCATTTAAATTAAATATACTCCAGTAGCCTAAAGTTTACAAATACCATCCAATAGCTTTATTTTTCCAAACATCAAAAACTTAATCCTATTTTTCATAAACCCTAATCTTTTCTTTCAGAAAACCCGAAACCCTAGTAATTATTTTCACAAAAATATCTTCTAAACTAAACCCTAATTTACTTAAACCTAAAAATAATGTTAGTTAAACCCTAATTTAAATTACACGGTAGCTTAATACTTTTCAAGAATAATGTTAGTCTTTTAAATCAAAACCCTAATTTCTAAATCTAAATCTTAAAACCTTAGTTTTAATTCTAAACCCTATAAATCCTAATTTTATTCAAGAAACCCTAATTGAAATGTTAAATTTACATTTATAAATATATTTCTTTACTTAAGTTTGGATGCATATTTATTATATGTCTCAATGGATGATTTATTTTTATTTGATTTTTTGATAAAAGCTCGAATGTTTGTTATTTGATTTATTTTTAGGTTCAAGAAATTGTAAGAGGTATGTTTCCATGTTATGGGTACCTCAATTATTATGTTTCATGTAATTCAATTTATTTTAAGTTTTGGATTAATGTAAAGGATACGTTTTCACCAGTTGGTAGGTATCCTATTTTACTTATTTTCTTTTAGACATTGAACAATTGTAAAAGTATGTTTCCATCGATGGAGGGGTGCCTATTTATTTATTTTGTTTGAACTTGTTGTGATTTTAATAAAGTGGATACTTATTCTTATGATTGCATGTAGTATGGATAATATCATTATATTTAAGAATTTTATAATATTAAAACCTGAAAAGGAGGCCAGTTCCAATGAACCGGGTGCTGTGGGGGTGTTGGGACATTCTCACCTTCCCTATATGTACTCAACTTTTTGAACCCAATAGGGGATTAGGAATTCCTTAGGAATCGAGTCAACCACCACTTTCTTTTTCCCTGCCCGTCTGGGTGGCGACTCTATTTTCTCAGGGTTTAGGCCCGTGTTCTCTAAGGTCTTGAGCCCAAAAGTGCCAAAGTCGTAAGAACCATTCCACATGGGAGTGGGAGCAACAATTCTAGCTCATAATGGTGACTCTACTAGGGATAAGAGAAGTTTATTTCGTTGGTCTTTATATTATTCTATTCTTTCTTATTATAATATTATCCATTGAATCATTTAGATTGCATGGTGTACGTGAGTTAGGATGCCAGTGTTACCCGTGTTGTGTTATGTAAGGGATGCCATATTTCACTCAAGATATAGAGATCAAATATGGCCTAACAACTCATAGCCTTATACCTTTTGTTATATACTTACTATGGGAGCTGTTGCGCTCAAATTAACTCTACCACAAAGCGTCACTCACAAGTATACGAGGTAGCTGTAGCAAAGGTGATCGCCCCAAGGTCGTCTCACAAGGAAGCTAAAGTGGCTAATTGATTATCAGATTATGAATAACAAACAAAGAAGAAAATTTAAATTGCTAACTAATGAAGAAGATTGATTGAAGTTTAAAATGAATAAAAGTAAATTAAGCTGATTGTTTTGATTCACTTGATAGAAAAGTCTAGGGTTTGCACTTCTCTACTACTTATTTGTATGAACGGTTATTCCTCTTAACTAATTTAATTTCAAAGATTAAATCTCAAACAACTTAATTAATTGAGTCAAGGAAATAGGCTCTCGCATTCAAACCTCTTACAACTAATCTCGTTATAATTGAAACAATCTTTTTAATAGGTTATATCTCTAATTCACCTAAGTCCTTAATTGAATTGTTCCAACATTGGACTTCATCTCTCAATCCATCATCTAATACCTAAAACACATAATCAATTATATATTAACAATATTCCATTCAATCAAGGCTAAAGAAATTATTAGCTAAGAGAATAACCAATTCATACAATCATAGCAGATCCATACAAACCCTAGACTAGATCAAATTAGTTCATAATGCAATCAAACATACTCATCTCATTAATGTTCAAAGATATCAAATTAGACATGATAATATCCATAAATATAATTCCAATGAAAATAAAGAGGTAAAGTTCGAGAACAAAACCAAATTACAAACTCCTTGAAGCTTCTGAAGAATCTCTTGTTCAAATCTTGCAAGAATGATGTATCAATGGCTAGAACAATCTAATCCAAGCTAAAGTAATCAAAAGTGTAATCAAAATCAAAAGAAAACAAAGTTATCAAAACCCTAATCTCTTGAACGGCTCAATTCTCTCTCAAAATCGCCAACAGTCCTTCAAACCCAAGCTTCTCTTTCCTTTTATGAATCGTCCGCTTTAAAATCCGCTACGGGCTTGGTTCATGAGAGACACGGCCAAGTTGCATGTGACTTGGCCGTGTGAGTGCTCTTTGGAGGGACACGGCTAGTGACTTGGCCGTGTCCCTTGCATGTGTCGCCTACTGTGAAAATTCCTTCTTTTTCTTCTTTGGTTGAGTGACACGGCCAGTTGGAGATTGACTTGGCTATGTTGGACCCTTTTGGATGGACACGGCCAGTGACTTGGCTGTGTCCCTTGCCTGTGTTTGCTTATGTGAAATTTTAGTCTTCTTTGCTTTGGATGCAGGTGAGACACGGCCAGGTTGGAGTGACTTGGCCATGTCTGGGCTTCTTTGGAGGGACACGACCACTGACTTGGCCGTGTCCCTTGCTTGTGTCTCTCTCTGTGACTTGCTCTTCCTCTTTAACTTGATATGGGACACAGCCAGTGACTTGGCCGTGTCCTCTGCCTGTGTCAGCTACTGCCCCTTTTCTTTTTCAATTTGTTTCCTTGCCCTTTTTTACCTAACACAAAACTCAAAACAACTTTAAACAAAAAGTAAATTGACAATAACCAACAAAACATAAACACAATACTAGAAATTAGATCAAAAATGACATAAACACTGAAATAAACTAAAACTACAAAAATTAATGAAAACACTAAACAAACTGATAAAAACTAACAAAATACCTAAATAAAACAATAATTATCATAATAAACAAGACACAAATCTATAACAAAAACTAATAAAACAACTACCCCACACTTAAAACTTTGCTTGTCCTCAAGCAAATTCACATGGCATAAATTAAAAACTCAAACAACCTTAACTATAATTCCAGCATATAAGATGAAATACTTTAAGATATCAGACATAAATAATTGCAATTTCCTTCAATCAAGATTTTCTTAACTCATTCGTTAATCCAGACATACAAATCTTATCTCTCATCTAAGTGTTTCACTCGATTTCAAAAGTTAATCACTCAAACCACTCATGACTGCATACTGCCATAAACTTGCTTAATTGTCCAATCTCCCTCATTGATTTTCTCAAGAAATAATCTGAAGGTCTTTCATTTGGATGTAATGGGGCTAAGGTAAAGGTGTGAGAAAAGACATTTAAGCTTGAGCATCAAGAAATGGAGTATCTAAATTAGACACTACTCTTGCTAAGAAACTCATAACTCCTTCAAATAGCATACTCACCAACCCTTGATACTTTCATACACTTGCATACTCAAAGAAAATACATGAGTCGACATTCCTCTTTTGATGACAAATGCTAGAACATATATGAATTTTGTATATATATATATATATACTCTTTTTTTATCAATAATTTATCACCATTTATATATATATATACAAAATATAAGCTTTCATGGAACATCTAGCTTAAAATGTAGAGGAAAAGAATCATCAACTCTTAATCTAATACAATGTGCAAAGTATGCATTTCAATCCCAAATAGCAATACCATTTTTTTTTACTTGCTTACCCCACACTTTGAAATAAACCACCCTATTGTCATATCATAAAGCTCCATTCCTTAATGCAGGTATGATGATAATAAGAACATGTTAAGTTGAGAATTGTGTTGATCAAACAATAAAAAGGTCAAAGGCTCAACTTGGCTCACTAAGGAAATCAATATTAAGGGAGGTCATTTTAAGCTAAAGGGCTAACCTAATTTGCCTTCATCATTTTAAAACTTGAGATTAAATCATAATGTGAGTTCAATTAGTATGCAAAAGCAAACTCTAGAGATGCAAAATCATGAAGGTACACACTTAAGAAAAGAAAATCAATTGACAATAATATCAAATTTATGAGGCTCAAAACTCACACAGGTGGGTTCACAAAGATTTATATGTCAGAATGTGAAAATTTATCCTGAATGAATTCAAATGCTAATCTTTATGCTGATTCTAAAGTCCCAACTATAATGCTAAAATCACAGAAAAGATCAATAAATTTCCAACAATTATGCCATGCACAACAAACACAATAAACAAACACGACAAACAAAACGAAAATTAAAGAAAAGTTTAAAGATTACCCCCACACTTTAGAATTTACATTGTCCTCAATGGAAAACAAGAATAATAAAGAAAAAGAGTTAAAGGACAACCTGTCTTCCATCGTACCTTGGTGAGGCAAAATCCTAACTTTCCATCACAAACACAAAAGTTCAAAATTAAAAGTACAATATATAAAAATAAAATATCCAAATATAAAATGTTAACATGAAAACCAAAAATAAAAATAATAACAAAAATACACTAAACAAGATAAAGCAAGGAACTCAAAATCTATGGAAAAGGAGGGCGTGAAGATGATGCAGCCGAGGGATGGAGACTCAAGATCTTCGCAAGGTTGCTATTAATCTGTTCCAACTGCTGTAAAACCTCAGCATGGTTACGGTCCACCTTGCCATCCAGTCGATCCACTTTGCCCTACAGGGCCTCAATCCTAAGAAGTACCTCTTGACTTTTCGAAACCGGAGCATCCTCATCTAGGTCAAGAGAATCCGAGTCGGACTCCTTTTGGACCCATGCTCTCTTCTGCCTGTCCCCCTGTGCTTCAGGCTCATCTGAAGGCATCACAAAAGTCCATCTCCTATGCACCACCATGTGCATCTTCTCAAGTATAGCTAAATCCAAAGAGTCATTACCCAAAATTCTAGTCATGCCACTACTACTCGGGTCAAAATCCTCAACAAGGGCTACTGCTAATGTGGTAATCAACCCTCCAACACAAATTGCCCCCTTTCTTTTATTAGCCACAGTATCAAAAATATCGGCTAACCAATAGCCGGCACTAACATGCATTGGATTCAAAGCACAATCCAGGAAAAATAGTTCACTCAATTCAACCACACCCGGGCTCTCCTTCCTAGCAAAGAATCCACAAGCCATAAACCTATGCAAATACCTCAAAGCGAAATTTCTTAATTTAGATGCTTTGGCCGATTTGGCCACATAAGTACCCGAGCCTAAAGCTCCCCAAGCAAATTGTTGTTTAAATTCTTTGGGTACCGACCTTTCCCCATGCTGATGAAAACCATATATACCATTTAACTGGTCAATATTAAGCACAAATGATTTACCCAGCAATTTAAACATCATTCTAGTGCAGATTTTCTTATCATCACGTTCAACCTTGAGAGATGTCAAAAACTCTAAAGTAAGCTCCTCAAACTGCAAAGGTCTCAAGGTGACTAGAGTCTCCCACCCAAGAAATTGCACATATCGATCAAAATTAGTCCTAATTTGCAGGACATCAAGAGATTCATCATTAACATACCTTGTCGGGAAAAAACCCCGAGCCAAAAGACTTGCTCTCTTCAAAGATAAAGATGATGAAGAGGAAGAAGCTCCTTCGGTTGTAGACTTCTTCGTCTTGCGGTGTGAAACAATCTTTTTTCTTGGCATCTCTAGAAATCTGAAAAATTCAAACCAAAACTTGATCAAATCAAAATTTTATGAGAAAAGAAGAAGTTTTAATGGATTATTTGTAGTTTTGGTGAAGAGATTTGAGGATTAAAGAAAGATTTGGAGCTTGGAATAAAAAAGAATGGAAGTTGCGAGAGAGAGAACAAGAGAGCGAGAGAGATGAATAAACAGGGATTTAGGGATTTAATGGAAAGAAACTGGGCAAAATCGTGTTTTTAAAAGTGTAAAAGTGAGGGACACGGCCAAGTTGTGGGCAACACGGCCGTGTCATGTGATTTTTGAGGGACATGGCCAGTGACTTGGCCGTGTCCCTTGGGCGTGTTCGTCTCTGGAAGAAAGGTGCAAAAATAAAATCGAAGAAAAAAAACTGGTGAAGCTTGGCCGTGTCCAAGTGACACTGCCAAGGGACACGGCCAAGTCCCTTGGCCGTGTCACTCACTGTGACAAATACAAGATATGAAAATTGATGAAGCTTAGCCGTGTCTCATGTGACACGGCCAAGTGACACGGCCAAGTCCTTTGGCCGTGTCTCCTTCTGCCACTTTCAACATTTTTTTTATAAATCACCAAATATCAAAGAAATTGCACCCTCTTCTCCGATCAACCCTGAAACACATTAGAAAGATTAAAACCGATCAAAGCACCTGTTCCATTTATTTAGACTAAACATAAAATCAAAACTTGCTAAATTTAAAATTACAACTATCAAAAATAAATGCAAACCGATGGGTTGCCTCCCATTAAGCGCTTCTTTAATGTCATAAAGCTGGACATCATGCAAAGCCTAGGGATTATGGATCAAAGTGCTGTCAATGACCCTCAATTCTTGAAATCCTTCATTGTATGGTTTAACTCTCTGTCCATTCACTTTAAAAGTCTCACTTGTTCGAGAGTTAAGTAACTCAATGGCACCAGAAGGATACACCTGAGTTATCTGTAAAGGACCACTCCATCGAGACTTGAGTTTACCTGAAAAAAGACGGAGTCGAAAGTTAAAAAGTAAAACTTTCATACCTGGACTCAATGTCTTTCGCACTATAATTCTATCATGAAGTGCTTTAGTGCAATCCTTGTAAATTCTCGAGCTCTCATAAGCCTCATTCCTCAGCTCATCTAACTCTGAAATTTGCAGAAATCTTTCTCTCTTCGCTTTGTCCAAGTCCAAATTCAGAGTCTTGATTGCCCAATATGCTCTGTGCTCCAACTCCACTGGTAAGTGACAAGCTTTTCCAAAAACCAATCGGTATGGACTCATACCAAGAGGAGTCTTGAAAGCAGTCCGATATGCCCATAGTGCATCATGCAATCTGTTTGCCCAATCCTTCCTTGATGTGTTGACTGTTTTCTCCAGAATTCCTTTAATCTGCTTGTTGGATGTCTCCACTTGTCCAGAAGTCTGTGGATGATATGGGGTCGCCACCTTGTGCTTCACACCAGATTTGTGCATTAACTTCTCAAAAAGCCTGTTGCAAAAATGACTTCCCCCATCACTGATTATCACTCTTGGTGTGCCAAATATGCTAAGAATGTTCTCCCTCACAAATTTAACAACCACATTAGCATCATTAGTACGGGTGGGGATTGCCTCCACCCATTTGGAAACATAATCAATAGCAACTAAAATATATTCATAACCAAAGGACTTGGGGAAAGGACCCATGAAGTCTATTCCCCACACATCAAACAGTTCAACAACAATATATGACTGAAGGGGCATTTCATTCCTCCTCCCAATGTTACCTACTCTTTGGCAATGATCACAGTGCTTACAATACTCTTGAGCATCTTTAAATAAAGTAGGCCAGTAAAAACCACTTTGAAGCACCTTTTCTGCAGTCTTTCTTCCTCCAAAATGACCCCCACAGTGAAGATCATGACAAAATTGAAGAACACTCAGATACACACCTGCGAACTATCTCATCTTTGCAAATTCGGAATAGATAAGGTTCATCCCAAAAATAAAACTTAGTCAAGTGTAAAAACCTTTTCTTTTCCTGAAATGACATGTTAGTATGCAATATACCACAAGCAAGATAGTTGGCAATATTTGCAAACCAAGGTGCATCAAATACCACAAAAAACTGCTCATCAGGAAATGCTTCTAAATTTTTATGAATGCTATCAGATGCAAGATTTTCACTAAAGAAGGGTAATCTGGATAAATGATCAGCAGCAACATTCTCACTACCCTTAGTATCCTTAATTTGGAAATCAAATTCTTGCAATAACAACACCCATCTAATTAAGCGCGGTTTAGCATGTTGTTTTGTTAACAGATATTTAAGAGCTGCATGATCAGAATGCACAATAATTTTTGACCCAATTAAATATGCTCTAAATTTGTCTAAAGCAAAAACAATAGGTAACATTTCCTTTTCAGATGTGGTGTAGTTCATTTGTGCACTATTCAGGGTCAAACTGGCATAATATATTCCTCTCAAGTATTTATCAACCCTTTGCCCAAGAATAGCTCCTACTGCATGATTAGAGGCATCACACATGATTTCAAAAGGTTAAGACCAAACAGAAGCTACAATCACTGGTGCACTAGTCAATTTTTCCTTAAGGGAATTAAAAGCTTGCATGCATTGTGCTGTAAATTCAAATGGGACATCTTTCCCCAACAAATGACACAATGGTTGGCTTATTTTGGAAAAATCCTTAATAAACCTCCTGTAAAAACCTGCATGCCCTAAGAAACTTCTTATTCCCTTAACTGCGGTAGGTGGGGGTAACTTAGCAATCAATTCAACTTTAGCCTTATCTACCTCAATCCCTTTACTTGACACCACATGACCTAAGACAATGCCCTGAGTAACCATAAAATGACTCTTTTCCCAACTTAAAGTGAGGTTACATTCAATGCATCTCTCAAGCACACGAACAAGTTTATTGAGACAATTATCAAAAGAATTACCAAAAACAGAAAAGTCATCCATAAATACCTCAATAAAATCATCTATCATGTCAGAGAAGACAGACATCATGCATCTATGAAAAGTTGCAGGTGCATTGCACAAGCCAAAGGGCATACGTCGAAATGCATAAGTCCCAAAAGGGCAAGTAAAGGTTGTCTTGGACTGATCCTCTGGAGATATTGGCACCTGATAGTAACCTGAAAGGCCATCCAAAAAACAATAATTTGAGTGTCCAGAAAGTTTATCTAACATCTGATCAATAAAAGGAAGAGGGAAATGATCTTTCTTTGTAGCATTATTCAACTTCCTATAATCGATGCACATTCTCCACCCAGTAGTAGTCCTAGTAGGAACCAATTCATTATTCTCATTTTTCACCACAGTGATTCCAGATTTCTTAGGAACTACATGTACTGGGCTCACCCACTCACTATTAGTTATTGGGTAAATTACTCCTTCATCCAGCAATTTGAGCACTTCTTTCTTAACCACTTCGCTCATATTTGGGTTAAGTCGCCTTTGGGTCTCCCTCACAGGTTTAGCTCCCTCTTTTAAAGTGATTCTATGCATGCACATGGAAGGGCTAATACCCTTGATGTCACTCAATCCCCAGCCTATTGCTCTCTTTAATCTTTTAAGCTCACTCACCAACCTCATCTCCTCCTCTTCACTAAGTTCACTAGATATTATCACAGGTAAAGTGTTGTGATCTCCTAAAAACACATATTTCAGGTTCTTAGGTAACTCTTTCAGCTCTAACTCTAGTGAGGGGTTCTTCTCTTCTTTTTGAATGGAGGGAAGCTCACAAACTGGGTCCTCCTTAAGTTCCTCTATTTCAACACTTTCTAAGGTCTCAAGACAACTGGCTATTTCTGCATCAAAAATTTCCAAATCACTATCCAAGGTCAATGCCATCTCCAATTTATAAGAGGAACCTGTCTGCAAGAAAACATCTGAAACAACTGCATCAACACAATCAATGAAAGAACAATCCTCATATAAAGCAGTTGTAGGAATAGGAGAAGTGTTAAAAATAGAAAATTCAACAGTTTGTCCCAAAACAGTCATTGATAATTTACCATTTTTAACATCTATCAAAGTGTTGGTAGTTGCCATAAAAGGCCTACCCAGCAGAATGGTGTGTGCAGATGGTGAAGAATTACTTACTTCCATGTCAAGAACAATGAAATCCACAGGTACTATCAAACCACCAACTTTAACTAACACATCTTCTATAACCCCTTTCGGGAATCTAAGAGATCTATCAGCTAATTGCAACACCATTTTTGTTGGTTTAAGTTCCCCTAGTTCTAAATCAAGGTACACAGAATAAGGCATTAAATTCACACTGGCTCCTAAATCACACATGCCATCAGTACCCTTTCCATTCCCCATAGTAATTTGAATAATAAAACTTCCAGGATCCTTTAGCTTAGGAGGTAGTTTATGCTGCAAAACAGCACTAGCTACCTCAGAAACTATCACCTTTTCATTCGGCTCATACCTCTTTTTCTTGGTATTCAGTTCTTTGAAGAATTTAGCATAAGTCGGCATGTTCTTAATTGCTTCGAGTAAGGGTAAGTTGATACTTACCTTAGACAACATGTTGAAGATGTCTGAAAATTGCTTATCATTTTTATCATCCTTCAACCTGCTGGGGAATGGTATAGGTGGCCGGTATGGATTGCTTGCCTTGTGCAAATCTGCTGTAGGGGACTTCTCCATTGATCTTTCTTCAACACCTTTGTTCTCTAGTTCTCCTTCCTTTTTATTCTCTTGCTCACCTGGATTCACAGAATTATTTTCAACATTATTCTTAATTACCTTGCCACTCCTAAGAACAGTCACTGATTGTGCCTGCTCAGGTTGACTTTGGAACTTCCCCTTTTGTTGAATCTACATCTGTTGAGCAAGTTGCCCCACTTGGGTCTCCACCTTCTTAAAAGATGCTTCTAGTGAATCCAGCCTCTTGTTGTTCATCTCTTGATTTTTAGCACTGACTTGGATAAAAGCCTGTAAACTTTCCTCCAAACTCTCTCTCTTAGGCTGACCTTGATTTGAGGATTGGCCCTGCTGTTGGTTCTATCTCTGGAGCAAATGGAAAGGCTGTTGAGCATTATTTGTTGTCCAGGAAAAATTGGGGTGACTCCTCCAACCAGGATTATAAGTGTTGGAGTAAGGATCATTCCTGGCTCTTGGTTGAAATCCCCCCATAGCATTAACTTGCTCAGCTTCATTCCCAAAAGACTCATATGCAGAGGGGCATATATTTGCTCCATGCCCAAATGTCCCACAGATTCCACACACTTCTTGAGTAGATGAAGAAATATTGTTCTTCATGTTTAGCATCTGAACCTGCCTTGTCAACTCAGCTATTTGACTGACCATTTCACTATTGGCCTCCAGTTGATTCACTCCTTTACTTCTTCCCCTTACACTTTTCTGTTGAGAGTTAGCTCCCAACATCTCAAAAATCTCATAGGTTTCATCAGCTGTCTTTTCTCCCATAGCTCCCCCAGCTGCATTATCAACAGTGTTCTAAAATTGCTGGGTGAGACCATCATAGAAAAACTGATTAAGAAGTTGAAGGGGGTAGTGATGATGTGGACACTGGATCAATAGCATCTTAAATCTGTTCCAAGCCTCATGAAATGGCTCTCCTTCAAATTGAGAGAATGTAGCAATCTTCCCTCTCAACTCAGCTGTCTTTTGATGTGAATAGAACTTGCCCATGAACTTGTTATAAACTTGCTCCCAAGTTGTCAGTGAGTTTTCAGGCAACATCATAAGCCAGCTCTTTGCCCTATCCTTCAAAGTATAAGGGAAACATCTCATCCTCAACTAATCTTCTGTTAGTCCTCCCAAAGGAAAAGTGTTGAGGGTGGAGTAGAAATCCCTAATAAAGTTTAAAGGATCTTCATTTGGCACTCCATAGAATGATGGCAGCATGTTGTAATGAATGTTCTTCAACTCATAGTTCCTTGCTGCATCTGTCAACCTTATACAAGATGTGGAAGTCCTAATGACAGGTCTAGCAAAATCTCTCATGGTTCTTTGTCTTTCTTTAGCCATTTTAACTGATTATGCAGAATCTGACTCAAATTCAGAAGTGTCCTCCTCTGTATCAAATCCGGTGTAGAGCTCAAACTCTTCTCTGCTCCTTTTCACTCTCTGAATTTCTGGAATGAATGGATGTAGCTCTCCTTCGAGTGATCTCTTTCCTTGCATAAACAGAAATTTTCTAGAAAAAGAAATTATTAAAAGCAAAAGAAAAATAAAATAAAATGAAAATAGTGAAAAATAATCTAGAATCTTTTTTGCCTAATAAATAATTTCGCCAATTAGCCTCCTTGGCAACGGCGCCAAAAACTTGTTGCGCTCAAATTAACTCTACCACAAAGCGTCACTCGCAAGTATACGAGGTAGCTGTAGCAAAGGTGATCGCCCCAAGGTCGTCTCACAAGGAAGCTAAAGTGGCTAATTGATTATCATATTATGAATAACAAATAAAGAAGAAAATTTAAATTGCTAACTAATGAAGAAGATTGATTGAAGTTTAAAACGAATAAAAGTAAATTAAGCTGATTGTTTTGATTCACTTGATAGAAAAGCCTAGGGTTTGCACTTCTCTACTACTTATTTGTATGAACGGTTATTCCTCTTAACTAATTTAATTTCAAAGATTAAATCTCAAACAACTTAATTAATTGAGTCAAGGAAATAGGCTCTCGCATTCAAACCTCTTACAACTAATCTCGTTATAATTGAAACAATCTTTTTAATAGGTTATATCTCTAATTCACCTAAGTCCTTAATTGAATTGTTCCAGCATTAGACTTCATCTCTCAATCCATCATCTAATACCTAAAACACATATTTGGTGGCCAATCAATTATATATTAACAATATTCCATTCAATCAAGGCTAAAGAAATTATTAGCTAAGAGAATAACCAATTCATACAATCATAGCAGATCCATACAAACCCTAGACTAGATCAAATTAGTTCATAATGCAATCAAACATACTCATCTCATTAATGTTCAAAGAAATCAAATTAGACATGATAATATCCATAAATATAATTCCAATGAAAATAAAGAGGTAAAGTTCGAGAACAAAACCAAATTACAAACTTCTTGAAGCTTCTGAAGAATCTCTTGTTCAAATCTTACAAGAAGGATGTATCAATGGCTAGAACAATCTAATCCAAGCTAAAGTAATCAAAAGTGTAATCAAAATCAAAAGAAAACAAAGTTATCAAAACCCTAATCTCTTGAACGGCTCAATTCACTCTCAAAATTGCCAACAGTCCTTCAAACCCTAGCTTCTCTTTCCTTTTATATGAATCGTCCGCTTTAAAATCCGCTACGGGCTTGGTTCATGAGAGACACGGCCAAGTTCCATGTGACTTGGCCATGTGAGTGCTCTTTAGAGGGACACGGCCAGTGACTTGGCCGTGTCCCTTGCATGTGTCGCCTACTGTGAAAATTCCTTCTTTTTCTTCTTTGGTTGAGTGACACGGCCAGTGACTTGGCCGTGTCCCTTTCCTGTGTTTGCTTCTGTGAAATTTTAGTCTTCTTTGCTTTGGATGCAGGTGAGACACGGCCAGGTTGGAGTGACTTGGTCGTGTCTGGGCTTCTTTGGAGGGACACGGCCACTGACTTGGCCGTGTCCCTTGCTTGTGTCTCTCTCTGTGACTTGCTCTTCCTCTTTAACTTGATATGGGACACGGGCAGTGACTTGGCCGTGTCCTCTGCCTGTGTCAACTACTGCCCCTTTTCTTTTTCAATTTGTTTCCTTGCCCTTTTTTACCTAACACAAAACTCAAAACAAACTTTAAACAAAAAGTAAATTGACAATAACCAACAAAACATAAACACAATACTATAAATTAAATCAAAAACACATAAACACTGAAATAAACTAAAACTACCAAAATTAATGAAAACACTAAACAAACCGATAAAAATTAACAAAATACCTAAATAAAATAATAATTATCATAATAAATAAGACACAAATCTATAACAAAAACTAATAAAACAGGAGCGTAAACTTTTCAACCCAAAGACTAAACATTATGTAATTGGCCTAGTTATTTTCCTTAGGTTTTTACCCCAAATGCTTGTTGTTTGACTATGATTAATTTATTTTGGTTTAAAGCATGGCTTATTTGGTTTGTTCTTTTTCTAATATGACCTAACTATATTGTATGCTCAAAAATAATCTTTTTTTCCTTTAAGTAAAAAAGACCAAATCTCAAATTTTTAAAATTTTCAAGATGGTCTTTCAACATAGTCTTTTCAAGATGGGTCAAAAATCTTCTTCCACCTTATGGTCCAAAACTTTTAAAGCCCAAGGGACTTTGAAACAAAATTATTCACTTCATCTTAAGATTACAAAAGAACTTACAAATATTTAAGTCAATTATGAAAAACCAAAAATCAATTGTGAGTCTAATTTATACCAAGAATCATTAGTCATGGGCTTGTTTTTGGCATGAATCACTAGTTACTTTTTCAAATAAGAAATCTATTTAGGATAAACCTCTTAATTTAGTTTTAATCTAATATAGCATAAAAGCTATCTTTTTGTTGGCCTAATGGATTAAGACTTAATTAATGTGAATTATCATGGATTGACTTCTAAGTTTGAAAATATAACTATTGGTTAAATCATCTGAGTAAATTTTTTTAGAATAAGACATCCCATGTTGATATTTTGTTGACCATATACCTAGGAAAAGAGACTCGCCATTCATGTGTGGAAGTTATAAGGTTGGAAGGAATGTCATAATTATATTTGTTTTTTTGTTTGTGCATACATGCATACATACATACACGCATTGCATAACATGTCATTAATCTTTTCTGGGTCACAGACCTGGAGTATAATAGTTCAAAAGTGTAGGACAACCCAACCTATGCTAGTGACCTAGAATCCAGAAGTGACTCAATTAGCTTCTCACTAAGAGCAATGGATCCCGAACAAATTCAAAGAATGGTTAACTACACCCTAAATACCAAGATGGAGGAACTGAAGGAGGCCCTGACTGAGACTATGTAGAGCCAACTGGCTGCACTTTTGGCTAACACTACCAAGGCATTAACCAGCACTAAGAAATTAAAGGATAAGGGAAAGGCTAAGGTTGGCGAAGTAGCCTTCGATGATGACAAGGTAGTTATTGATGACGATGACGACTAGGTGTAACACCCCTAATTAAATAAAATTAAATTTAAATTTAAATTGGATAAATTAAATAAATGATTTAAATGGAAAATGAAAGGATTTTAAGTGATACAGTAGAATGTATATTCGAAATATATTTAAAGTAAATATGAAATATATAAGACATATTCATATACCTAAGTTATACATCACATATATATATATTGTATAATTAAGTGTATAGTGATTAATATATATATATATATATAGATAAGGATGGATGGAATAAAAAGGAAAAGATATTTTCTTTTTCCTTCTTCTTGTTCATTTGCCGTGAGACAGAGAGAGAGGTGAGAAGAGAGTGAGTTCTTCATATTTACTCTAACGATTGAAGGAATTTTAAGGATTCAAGTGGAGTTTTTGAGGATTCTTCATCAATTAGTAAGTTTCTTTATCAATTTTGTAAGTTCTAAGGAATACTATGGAAGAACATGATATTTGGATTCTAGGATTGTGTATTAGCATGTTTTAATAGCTTATTTGGGTATGTATGGAGTTATTATGAGTAGTTAATAATGATTTTGAGGTTGGACTGAAGAAGTGATTGAAATTAAGTTGAGTTTGGAAGTGGTTGTGTTGAATGGTTGAGTGTATAAAGTGCAGAAATTTTGCACACGGCGAGTGACACAGCCATGTCATTGAGCGTGTTAATGGTGCTAAGTTTTAACGTTGATGACACGACCAGTAACACTGCTATGTCTCTGAACGTGTCTTAGCTACTGTAAAACAAAATAATTAACATGGCCATTAACATGCCTGTGTTGTTGGGTGTGTCAAAGTTTATGTAAGGCAGAATTAATGACACGGGCAATGACACGATCATGTCATTGGACATGGCAAAGCTTCTGTAAGATTAGGATAATGACACGGTCATTAACACACCCGTGTTGTTGAGCGTGTTACTTGAGGAAATTGTCCATAATAACTCTTTTCTTTGTCTTTCATTTGTAATTCCTAATTTAAATGGTTTGATGTTGAGAATGCCTTAGAATGTGATATTAAATGGTTGTTTATGATCACATTTGGCTTAGGCATTGAGAGAGACTACTTTGCCCAACACTAGTGTTGAAGGACAACTTGGGAGAGAAGGTTGGTGAGAGTTTGAAGCTTATTTTGGAGTGCTTCTAAGGTATGTACAAACTCTTGATAAATGGAATGTGATTGCATTACATTTGGCCTAACACATTTTGGATGGAAATGTGTTAAGCTACTTGATACATTGAGTATTCATGAACATGGTGCTATAACATGTAAATTGTTATGTATGCACTATTATGCATTATGAAAAGCCATTGTTAATGGCTAGATTGAATAAAATGTGAATTATTAGCAAAATGACCCAAAGTGTTTGGGTAATGTGATTTTGTGATGAAATGTTAGAATGAAATGACATTGATATAATTGAGAAAAATGGGAAAATGAGAAAGGAATTAAGAATGGAAAATATTAAATAATTGTGTGCCTAGTATGTTATTCAATTTTCAGAGTTTTGTGTGAGATTATCCTCAATATTTGCCTTCGGGACTGGACACTTGGCGTCACTATGATATGATTTGCCTTTGAGGCTAGAAGCTTGGCGTCACTGTGATATGATTTACCTTCAGGGCTAGACATATGGTGTCATTATGGACCAAAACAGTAACTCTAAGATTTGAATAATGTATTTGTTTGTTTAGGCCCATGCTTGTGTATGTGCTTGTGTGAATTATTAAGTGAAATTGAATGTCATAAAATGGCATAGGATATGAGCATTTTGCATCGTCATTGTTTCTTTGTTTTATTATTTTTGTACCACTAGGTTTTTAGCTTAGCATGATTGTAACTCATCGCGCAGGTGACAAGGGTGATCCGGTAGAGCCGGAGTTTTCTACTAGACCAGTTCGGGTCTAGGCTTGCTTTGGTTGAGTTGAAAGTGTGCCGCTACATCAAAATCAGAGCCATTTTTCTAGCATGTATAAATTTTATATTATTGTAAATTTCAATATTATGTATATCATATTATGTTTTGGGACTATGTATATATTATAAATTATAAAGGATGCTTTTAAAAAAAATGGAGTAGTATAAGGTATTATGTGTTTTGATATATAAATATATGTATAAATATTTTGAGGAATGGGGAAATAAGAAAATTTTTATTAAATAGGATTGTGAAATTCTTATACCATATACGTGTATTTTACATACTGGGTGTGTGTATTATGCGTTTGTAGGGTATAAGGGTGTTACACTGGGCTCAATACTTCCAAGATCCTCAAGATAAGAAGAAATAGCCAAAGGTTGTGAAAGAGCAACCGTGAAAAAGACTGAAACTTCAGATGTTGAGAAGCTGATTGCTGATTGGAAAAGAAATTTGAATAGAAGCTGGAAGTTGATTAGATGTTAGAAATAGACAAGTTGTTCAAACAAGATGAGGAGGTCCTTTATAAGTTCAAGATGCCTTCCTTCACTAGGTACAATGGTACAGGAAATCCTCACTTGCATGTTAAGCAATACATCACTTCCATGCAGTCTGCCAAAGCTACTAAGGCTCAAACTCTAAGGTATTTCATGCTCTCATTGGATCATGTTGTGTATAATTGGTTCAATACCTTGGAAGAAAGTACCCAAAGAATTGGAATATGCTGTATAAGGCCTTCATCCAGTAGTATGGGCATAATGTTGAGCTAGAAGTTACCTTGATGGAGATAGAGACTGTCAGGAAAAAACAAAATTAAAGTTTTGTTGATTATGTAAAGAGATGGAGAAATAAGTTTGTACTTCTCAAAAGGAGGCCTGATGAGTTGGACCAGATCAGGATGATAGTCAGAGGTGTCCTACCCAATCTTCATGAAAGGATATCCCACACCCTTATAAAGGATTTCAAAGTCCTTCTCCATGCTGGTTTACAAATAGAAGAATGGGAAAGAGAGAAGAGCCATTTTTGTGGAAGAAAGAATGAGAATGGGAATTATTAGTCTGGTGGCCATAGTGCACAGAATGTAGTCGATGTCAATATAACTAATTAAGCAAATAGAAGATAGTTTTCAGATCTAGGGAAACCATTGTCTTTGGTTTTCAACAAGCTACAAAAGAAGAGACTATTATAGCCATTGGCCCCTCGACCTTTGACGAATCCTTTACCTCCAAACTTTGATATCAAAGCTTTTTCTCAATTTCATTAGACTCAAGGACATGAGACAGATAGATGCATGAGATCCAAAATTTCATTGATAGTGGAGAGTTGCCTAAACCTGACAAACCCAACACTAAAAGCAATCCTTTGCCTAAATTTGAAAGAGTGCCACTGCCAGCAACCTTTGTGATAGAGGGAGGATTGATGGAAAGTTCTATCTTGTCATCTTTTCAAGATATAGATGGAGAAACTACCGAGGAAGGAGTTGCTAGTTTTGACATGTCCAAGTGAATGAAGTATATTTCTACTCCAACTCAATAAACTTCTCTTAGATTATTTGGTTATTTGTTTTCTTTGATATTTTCTAGAACAATTATGTCTGTTTGAATAAATTACTTTTATTAAATTTATTTTGGTATTTTTCATTTTGGTGCTCTATCGATGACGAATCTAGCTTGATATTTATAAATTAGCATATCTATGCATCATGATTTGAATGACTTTACTAGGTGAGGGCATTGTTCTACACCATTGAGTTGTGAATGCTTATGTAACGACCCTCCCCGACCAGGTCGGTATCCCAAGGTCGGTTGCCCAGCCCACTGGGTCCGCATGGTCCGCAGGAGGCAAGCGATCGCTACAGTACTGGACAGCCCTCGCGGCCCACCCAGCAGGAATTTGTTTATTTGGCTCCCAAAGGAGTCGCCTCCCTGGATCGAACCCCTGACCTCCCACTTAAGAGAGCCAGCGAGAACCATCCAGTACCATTTCTGCTACTAGTAGCTTAAACTTTAGAATTTCCAAAGCCTTAACACATGAGGTAAATAACCCTAAATAGAAAAAGTAGCTATACTTGAACTTTTATTTGCTTTATTCAATTCCATATTTATTTATACCTTGATTTATTTCTTATGCTTTAATTTATTTAATTTTAATACTTGATTTATTTAATTTATCATGGATGGATGTTTGTTTTATATTTTGGTTAATACTCTTCATGAATGATTTATTTATTATGGATGATTATTTACTTTTATCAATCAATTTAGACTTCCAAAAGTTGTAAGAGGTATGTTTCCACTTGGTGGGTACCTCATTAGTTAAACATCATGTAATTTAATTTTCTTTTCTATTTTAGAACCTTTGTAAAGGGCATGTTTCTACCTTTTGGTGGATGTCCTATCTAGGCATGTGATGTAAGGACATGTTTCCATCCTCGGATGGGTGTCCATTTATTTGTTTTGTTTTGTTTTGTTTGGACATTGCTTTGATTTTAATATAATGATGCTTTCTTTTTATTGTGTGTAGTATGGATAATGTTATTATACTTAAGAATTTTATAATATTAAGACCTGTAAAGGAGGCCGGTTCCAATGAACCGGGCGTTGTGGGGCTGCTGGGCCATTTCTCACCTTCCCCACACGTACCCAACTTTCCGAACCCATTAGGGGGTTGGGGATTCCTTAGGAATCGAGTCATCCACCCCTTTCTTTTTCCCGGCCCGTCCGGGTGGCGACTCCATTTTCTCCGGACTTAGGTCCGTGTTCTCTAAGGCCCCGAGCCTAAACAGTGCCAAAGTCGCAAGAACCATTCCACCGGGAGTGGGGGCGAAAATCCCTGCTCACACCACCCTTCATCAAAAGATCAAATCCCCCAACGGAGATGAGACAGTGGTCATTGAAGCTGAAGATAATGAGATTATTAATGCTCTAATGGTCGAGAGGCCTCTCAATGGTTTTCAAGTGGCTGCAATTTCTGATGATGAAGTAGTAGACTCCAAAGTCTTGAATATGATGAAAAACATGAATTACCTTCCTAGAGCAGGTCTCGGAAAGGGTAAGGCCGGTTTAACAAAGTTGCCAGATTTTAGAATTCAAGCTTCCAAGAAGGGTTTGGGATACGATGAAGCCTATGATGTCCAACCAAAGAAGAATGAGAAGATGAGCTTCCCACCACTTGAAGAAGTCTTTGTCAAAGCTCCAGATATGGGACCGCTCCAAGGAAAGCCTGAGCCAATCATGTTCATGGTTTGAAGATGTTGCCGAGCTAGTGGAGGAATTGAAGAAAGAACTTACCCTGCTAACCGGCAAAAACTCCAATCCAAAAGAGAAGAATGAAGCTGTAATATCCCAAAGTGTGCCCTAGAAGTTTTGATATAATTGTTGTTTCATTTGAATTTAATGTCTATGTTAAATTAAGAAGAGAAAGGAAGTGAAGAGAGAGTGTATATGTTATATACATGGAAATATATACAACATATACACAAGTTAATATGGGAAAGTCAAGAGAAGATATTTTGCTATTTTAATTTTTAATTAAGTAATTAAAAAGGAATTAAATAAGTGGAAGAGAGGAAATTGATTATTTTAATATTAAAACACTTGGTGGAGTTTTAAAGGAGATTTAAGTGGAGATAAATGTTTGACTTTGCTTCATTTTCTTTTTCATTTTCTTTTCTTTTTCTTTCTTGGCCAAACATCACTAAGACAAGAGAGCAAGAGAGAGTTTTGTGTTCCAAGCTCAAAATTGAAGGAAGATTCAAGTGATTAAGTTGGAAAATTTGAAGTTTCATCAACTTTGGTAAGTTTTCTCTTGATTTCTTTTGTTTTAGTTGAAGTTGTGATTGAGTTTGTGAGTTGAGATTGTGGTTGATATGTGTTTGTTTGATTGTGGTGTGTTTAAGGGTGTTAGTTCAATTGATTTTGGATTTTTGGGGTTGGATTGAAAGAAAGCGTAAGTTTGTTAGAAGAGAAAGTGTTGTGGTTGTGTTTTGAGTTTGTGGTGATGATTATGATTTGTGTTTGATGTATGTTTGGGTGTTTTTGTAAGTTATTATGGTTTATGGGTGTGTTTAATTAAGTTTGTTTGAAGTGGAAAATGGTGGAAGTAAGTGGTCTTTTGGATATGTTGTTTTGTTGCCGGAATCTGTATTTTTGGCCTGACACGCCCATGAGCACGTCCAAGTCTTAGGGCGTGTCAATGGTTCTGTGTTGTAGTAGCATTTACACGTCTAGTGACACGCCCATGTCACTGAGCGTGTCATAGATACTGTGTGGGTGAAGGATTGACACGGCCATGAGCACGCCCATGTTGTTGGATGTGTCAATGTTTCTATGAGACAGAATGTATTACACGTTCAGTGACACGACCGTGGTTCTGAGCGTGTCAAAGCTTCTGTGTTGTGGAGTTAGGGCACGGTCTGGGACACGCCCGTGTTGTTGAGTGTATCATGTTTAGAGTTTGCCCTAGTTGGTTCTTAGCTTTATTATCTTATATGTATTTCTAAGTGAGTGTGTATAATTACCTTTGGTTTAGGTTGTGAAGAAGTTGAATTGCCCTAATCTAAGTGTTGAGGATTCTTGGAGGAAGAAGTGTATAGATTGGTGTGAGTTGGTTTTGAGGTAAGTACAAACTACATGGTTGCATACACTTACATGATTTTGATATTTAACATACTTGGTTGTAAACATGTTAAGTAAGTCATTACATAGTAAATACATTTGATCAATGTTATGATTTGTATAATGTGAATGATATGATGAGCATTTAAAAAGGTATGTTAGTGCAATTGGTTATGTACATTTGAGTGATGAGTTGTTTTATTGTGAATTTAGATAATTGAGGCATGTTTGCCTAGATGATGATGTTCAATGTAATTGGTTATGTATACTCTATTGAAAGAGATGTGAAGCCATTGTTGTTGGCTATATTGATGCAAATGAGATGATTGAGGCATGGTTGCCTAAGTGATGATGAGAAAATGAGAATGAAATAATGAATGAATTGTGTGTCTAATGTGTTATTCCATTTTCAGAGTTTTGTTGTTGGTGGCATGCCTATAGTAACAATCTCTTGAAGTTAGGTTGGTCTTGATCCTTGAAGCCAAGTTGGGTTGAAGTTTAGCATGCTTAACTCCCCTTGAAGCTTGGTTGGGTCTAGTCCTTGAAGCCTAATTGAGATATTACAACCCTTGAAGCTAGGTTCGGTTTGGTTCTTGAAGCCATTTTGGGTTGATACTTAGCATGCTTTGTTCCCCTTGAAGCTTGGTTGAACCTAAATCCTTGAAGCCTAGTTGGGATAATGATAATGATAAATGTGATAATTAAACCAAAAAATTAACTCTGAAAGTTGAATGGCATATTAGTGTCTTTGGGCCCATGCTTGTCTTTGTTTTCAATGTGATTCTTGAATGGTGAAATCAATAAACAATGAGATGCATGTTTGTGAGATATAATGTTATGCAATGATTATAATACATAAGTATCTTACTGAAAATGAATGTGGCATGGGAAGTTATGTTGTGTAATGAAACCATGAAGAAACAACATGAATGTTTTGATATGATATTGAACAATGTAAGGTTTTAAAATGCAATATTCTTTTGATTGGTGTATGAAAATTTATTGTGTGACATTGGCATTGCATTGAAGCATAATATTATTGTAGTTTGTACCACTAAGCCGTTGGCTTAGCGCGAGTGTGATTCGTCGCGCAAGTGACAGGGAAGAACCGGAGAGTTACTCTAGGCCGAGTAGAGTCTAGATTTTGAGGTGTTGATAGTGGAGCTTAAAGATCAAAGACATACTGCCAAACATGTATATATTTTATGTTTTGTAAAAATTGAGTTTTGATGTATATGTATTTGTAAATATTTGTTATATTTTCCGCTGCGTTTTGAATAAACATTTTATCTATTGTGTTTTATAATATAACTTAAATGTTTTGAGTTTGTTTATATTATTGTAAAAGAAAAGAAGTGAGTCATTTGTTAGTAAACCGTGGCATTCCTATATTCAGTATATGTATATTACGATCGTAATACCATGCTGTGTACGTATACGGGGTATAGGGGTGTTATAATTGTTTTGGTATCAGAGTGGCGCAGAGGAAGCATGGTGGGCCCATAACCCACAGGTCATAGTATCATAAATTTTCATACACCATTCAAAAGAATATTACATTGGCATTGCATTGAAGCATAGTATTATTGTAGTTTGTACCACTAAGCCGTTGGCTTAGCGCGAGTGTGATTCGTCGCGCAGGTGACAGGGAAGAACCAGAGAGTTCCTCTAGGCCGAGTAGAGTCTAGATTTTGAGGTGTTGATAGTGGAGCTTAAAGATCAAAGACATACTGCCAAACATGTATATATTTTATGTTTTGTAAAAATTGAGTTTTGATGTATATGTATTTGTAAATATTTGTTATATTTTCCGCTGCATTTTGAATAAACATTTTATCTATTGTGTTTTATAATATAACTTAAATGTTTTGAGTTTGTTTATATTATTGTAAAAGAAAAGAAGTGAGTCGTTTGTTAGTAAACTGTGGCATTCCTATATTCAGTATACGTATATTACGATCATAATAGCATGCTGTGTATGTATACGGGGTATAGGGGTGTTACAATTGTTTTGGTATCAGAGCCTAGGTTTGAGATTCTCAACCTAGGTCAATTGTAAGAAAAAGAATTTTTTGATTTTAAAAGTTGGTTTCAATTAAGATACATGTTTTGGTAATGGCAGTCTTTGATCTTTAATGAGGTATATTCTGCTGTGTTTGCAGATATAGGTACTGATGGCGTCTCATTCACGTCAGTCTGTAGAAGGTAGTGCTGAGAGCGTAGCTCTTGAAGAGAGTAGAGATGGAGCTAGAGTGGAGAGAGTTAGTGAGGCCCCTGCTTATGGGCCAGGGAGATCAGCTGCTGATGAGGTTCCGCCGGGTTGGTTACGACATATGGTAGAATTGTTGAGGGGAACTCCAGTGCAACAACCACCACCACCACCACAGCCTCAAGTGCCAGTGAGACATTATGATAAGTTGAGGAAGTTTGGGGCTGGGATTTCTTGGGCACTACAGATCCAGCAGTGGCTGAGCAGTGGTTGGATAAAGTGCAGAGGATATTTATCCAGTTGCAAGCTACTCCCGATGAGAAATTTGATTATGCTAGATCCTTATTGCAGAAGGATGCTTATGATTGGTGGAAGACGGTTCCTCATGCCATGGATGATCCTCCTACATTATCTTATGGAGATTTTCTGAGGGAGTTCGAGCAGAAATATACTCGGAGGGAGTATAAAGATGTCAAGAAGATGGAATTCCTGAATCTGAGGCAAGACAATCGGACAGTGACAGAATATGAGATTGAGTACATCCGGTTGAGTCATTATGCTGGTGGGATTATCTCTGATGAGATTGATCGATGCAGGAGGTTTAAGGAGGGGTTGAGGCCCTCTATTATGTGCATTGTTGCTGGTTCTCGGTACCAGGATTTCTCTCAGCTGGTTGCAGCAGCCAGAAGTGTTGAGAGAGCACAGGGCATTGCAGCAGCTGCTACTGAGGAAGAGACCAGAGTTAGGAGACCCTAGTTTAAGGCAGGGTCTTCATCTATGAAAAGAGGCCGAGGAAGTTTTATTCTGAGGACTAGTAGGAGCCAGAGGCAGTCGAGTAGGTCAGTTCAATATCAGAGGCAGAGACCGAGACCTACAGTTTTTGTAGCTAGTGCTCCGACTCCAGTGATTCAGAGATCTACTCTACCTGTACGTGTTCATTGTGGTAGGACCCATGGGGGTGTTTGTTGGAAGACGGGTGGATCAGGAGTATGCTTTAGATGTGGGTCACTAGCTCGTCTTATTAAAGATTGCCCTGAGATGCAGGATGATAGACAGACTGATACTGCAGCTTCTCGACCTAGTGTCAGCAGAGGTGGTCGAGGGGGTAGAGGGTTCAGTAGAGGTGGTAGACCTGGGTTTAGTCAGAGAGGAGGATCTTCATCCAAGGGTAGTAGGCTAGATGAGGTCGGATCTTCTCAGAGAGTATATGTGATGCAGAGGTAGCAGGATGCTTCAGCAGTTATAGCTGGTACATTTTCTTTATTTGATATTCCAGTTCTTGCTTTGATTGATCCAGGATCTACTCATTCATACATAAGTGCATCCATATTGCTTGTGTCTGAATTGCATTCAAAGTCCTTAGGATTTGATGTTTTGGTGACAAATCCTTTAGGACATAGTGTTGTGGTGAGTAAGGTGCATCGTGATTGTGCAGTGTTAGTGCAAGGTGAAGAGTTTCATGGTGATTTAATTGAAATGCCTTTTAAGGAATATGATTTGATCTTAGGCATGGATTGGTTGTCTAAGCATGGAGATGTGGTAGACTGTCAAAAGAAATGTGTTACTTTGAGAACTGGTGATGGTAGAAATGTGATGGTGTCTAATGAGCAGAGACAACTTGCATCCTTGTTTGTATCAGCTGTAGCAGCTAGAAAAGTTGATTAGAAAAGGGTGTGATGCTTACCTTGCTCATGTTGTGGATACCAGGGTAGTGGGTTCTCAACTTGATAATATAACCATAGTTGCAGATTTTCCAGATGTGTTTCCTGAGGAGTTGCCAGGGTTACCCCCCTGAGAGAGAGGTTGAGTTTGATATCGATTTGTTGCCTGGTACCACTCCCATCTCTATCACTCCTTATCGAATGGCACCTGCTGAGTTGAGAGAGTTGAAGGTGCAGTTGCAGGAGTTGTTGGATAAAGGGTTTGTTCGCCCTAGTGTTTCTCCATGGGGAGCCCTTGTTTTGTTTGTGAAGAAGAAGGATGGTACTATGAGATTGTGTATTGATTATAGGCAATTGAACAAAGTGACTATCAAGAATAAGTATCCTTTGCCTAGGATTGATGATCTCTTTGATCAATTGAAGGGAGCAACAGTGTTTTCCAAGATTGATTTGAGATCAGGGTACCATCAATTGAGGGTTAGAGCTGAAGATGTTTCTAAGATAGCTTTTCGCACAAGGTATGGGCATTATGAGTTCTTGGTGATGCCTTTTGGGTTGACGAATGCACCTGGAGCTTTCATGGATTTGATGAATAGGGTGTTTAGGCCCTACCTAGATTAGTTTGTGGTGGTTTTCATTGATAATATTCTGGTGTATTCGCGTAATGAAGAGGAACATGACAAGCATTTACGGATTGTACTACAGACCTTGCGAGAGAAGAAATTATATGCTAAGCTGTCAAAGTGTGAGTTTTGGCTGGATCAAGTGACTTTTCTCGGCCATATAGTTTCAGCAGACGGTATTAGAGTTGATCCAAGTAAAGTTGAAGCTATTTTGAATTGGAGTCCACCAAAGTCAGTGACTGAAGTTAGAAGTTTTCTGGGTTTGGCAGGCTATTATCGACGCTTTGTGAAAGGTTTTTCTTTGATAGCTACTCCACTCACCAGATTGCTTCGAAAGGGAGTTAGATTTGTGTGGATAGATCAGTGTCAAACTAGTTTTGAACGGTTGAAAGAAATGTTGACTCAAGCTCCTGTTCTTACTTTACCTGTGGAAGATAAACCATATGTGATTTACAGTGATGCTTCACATAATGGTTTAGGTTGTGTTTTAATGCAAGAGGGTAAAGTCATAGCTTATGCTTCTTGGCAGTTGAAGCCGCATGAGCTTAATTATCTGACTCATGATCTAGAATTGGCAGCTATAGTCTTTGCTTTGAAGATTTGGCGACACTATTTGTATGGAGAGAAGTGTTTTATCTACACAGATCATAAGAGTTTGAAATATTTGGGGGTTCAAAGAGAGCTTAATCTTCGGCAGAGGCGGGGGTTGGAATTGATCAAAGACTACGACTGTTTGATTGATTATCATCCTGGTAAGGCAAATGTTGTTGCTGATGCCTTGAGTCGGAAGTCTTTGGCAGGTTTGTCTGTTTATTCGCTCTCGTTGCTTATTGAGTTGAAAGCGTAGCATGCTAGGTTTGAATCATGTGAAAAATGATGGTAGCCTATGTTTTAAAGATAGGTTGTGTGTTCCTGATGATGCTAGTTTGAGAAGGATTATTTTAGAGGAAGCACACCAATCAGTTTTTGCTATACATCCGGGAAGTACAAAGATGTATCATGATTTGAAGCAGCATTACTAGGGTTTAGGTATGAAGAAAGACATAGCGGAATTTGTATCTAAGTGTCTCACTTGTCAGAGGGTGAAAGCTGAGCATCAAGTTCCAACAGGGTTGCTTCAACCTTTAACAGTGCCTGAATGGAAATGGGAGAGAGTGACAATGGATTTTGTGTCTGGTTTGCCATTGACTCAGAAGAAGCATGATGCTATCTGGGTGATTGTTGATCGGTTGACAAAGACAGCTCATTTTCTTCCAGTTAGAATGGACTATTCTCGTGAGAGGCTGGCTGAGCTGTACATCAGTGAGATAGTGAAGTTACATGGAGTCCCAATTTCTTTGGTGTCTGATCGAGATCCTAGGTTCACTTCGAGGTTTTGGAAGAGTTTACATGCTGCATTGGGTTCTCGATTGCACTTTAGCACTGTTTTTAATCCGCAGACAAATGGACAGTCAGAAAGAGTGATACAAATCATTGAGGATATGTTGAGAAGCTGTGTCATTGACTTCTCTGGAAGTTGGGACAGATTTTTGCCACTTGTGGAATTTGCTTACAACAACAGTCATCAATCTAGTATTGGTATGGCACCATTTGAGGCATTGTATGGTAGAAGATGTAAGATGCCTCTATGTTGGAATGAACTTGGAGAAGGCAAGTTAGTGGGTCCCGATTTGATTAAAGAGACGGAAGAGAAAGTGAAGATAATTAGGGATCAGTTGAAAGCAGCTTAAGACCGACAGAAATCTTATTCAGATTTGAAGAGGAGAGACATAGAGTTTGATGTTAGAGATAAAGTATTTTTGAAAGTGTCTCCTTGGAAAAAGATTTTAAGATTTGGTCAAAGAGGAAAGCTAAGTCCTCGTTTTATTGGACCGTATGAAATATTAGAAAGAGTTGGACCAGTTGCTTATTGACTTGCTTTGCCGCCTGAGTTGGATAGAATCCATAATGTCTTCCATGTTTCTATGTTGCGGAGGTACAGATCAGATCCATCTCATGTTTTGCCAGTTGAATCTATTGAGGTGAATTTGGATCTGACGTTTGAAGAAGAACCAATTGTTATTTTGGCACATGAAGTGAAAGAGTTGAGAAATAAGAAAGTGCCACTTGTGAAAGTTCTTTGGAAGAATCATGCAAAGGAAGAGGCAACTTGGGAGAGTGAACAAGCGATGCGGGAACAGTATCCTCAGTTATTTCAGACTTGATATCAGGTAATTTCGAGGACAAAATTTCTTTTTAGAGGGGGAGAATTGTAATATCCCAAAGTGTGCCCTAGAAGTTTTGATATAATTGTTGTTTCATTTGAATTTAATGTCTATGTTAAATTAAGAAGAGAAAGAAAGTGAAGAGAGAGTGTATATGTTGTATATATGGAAATATATACAAAATATACACAAGTCAATATGGGAAAGTCAAGAGAAGATATTTTGCTATTTTAATTTTTAATTAAGTAATTAAAAAGGAATTAAATAAGTGGAAGAGAGGAAATTGATTATTTTAATATTAAAAAACTTGGTGGAGTTTTAAAGGAGATTTAAGTGGAGATAAATGTTTGACTTTGCTTCATTTTTTTTCTTTTTCTTTCTTGGCCAGACATCACTAAGACAAGAGAGCAAGAGAGAGTTTTGTGTTCCAAGCTCAAAATTGAAGGAAGATTCAAGTGATTAAGTTGGAAAATTTGAAGTTTCATCAACTTTGGTAAGTTTTCTCTTGATTTCTTTTGTTTTAGTTGAAGTTGTGATTGAGTTTGTGAGTTGAGATTGTGGTTGATATGCGTTTGTTTGATTGTGGTGTGTTTAAGGGTGTTGGTTCAATTGATTTTGGATTTTTGGGGTTGGATTGAAGGAAAGAGTAAGTTTGTTAGAAGAGAAAGTGTTGTGGTTGTGTTTTGAGTTTGTGGTGATGATTATGATTTGTGTTTGATTTATGTTTGGGTGTTTTTGTAAGTTATTATGGTTTATGGGTGTGTTTAATTAAGTTTGTTTGAAGTGGAAAATGGTGGAAGTAAGTGGTCTGTTGGATATGTTGTTTTGTTGCCGGAATCTGTATTTTTGGCCTGACATGCCCATGAGCACGTCCAAGTCTTTGGGCGTGTCAATGGTTCTGTGTTGTACTAGCATTTACACGTCCAGTGACACGCCCATGTCACTGAGCGTGTCATAGATACTGTGTGGGTGAAGGATTGACACGGCCATGAGCACGCCCATGTTGTTGGACGTGTCAATGTTTCTGTGAGACAGAATGTATTACACATTCAGTGACACGACCGTGGTTCTGAGCGTGTCAAAGCTTCTGTATTGTGGAGTTAGGGCACGGTCTGGGACACGCCCGTGTTGTTGAGCGTATCATGTTTAGAGTTTGCCCTAGTTGGTTCTTAGCTTTATTATCTTATATGTATTTCTAAGTGAGTGTGTATAATTACCTTTGGTTTAGGTTGTGAAGAAGTTGAATTGCCCTAATCTAAGTGTTGAGGATTCTTGGAGGAAGAAGTGTATAGATTGGTGTGAGTTGGTTTTGAGGTAAGTACAAACTACATGGTTGCATACACTTACATGATTTTGATATTTAACATACTTGGTTGTAAACATGTTAATTAAGTTATTACATAGTAAATACATTTGATCAATGTTCTGATTTGTTTAATGTGAATGATATGATGAGCATTTAAAAAGGTATGTTAGTGCAATTGGTTATGTACATTTGAGTGATGAGTTGTTTTATTGTGAATTGAGATAATTGAGGCATGTTTGCCTAGATGATGATGTTCAATGTAATTGGTTATGTATACTCTATTGAAAGAGATGTGAAGCCATTGTTGTTGGCTATATTGATGCAAATGAGATGATTGAGGCATGGTTGCCTAAGTGATGATGAGAAAATGAGAATGAAATAATGAATGAATTGTGTGTCTAATGTGTTATTCCATTTTCAGAGTTTTGTTGTTGGTGGCATGCCTATAGTAATAACCTCTTGAAGTTAGGTTGGGCATGATCCTTGAAGCCAAGTTGGGTTGAAGTTTAGCATGCTTAACTCCCCTTGATGCTTGGTCGGGTCTAGTCCTTGAAGCCTAATTGAGATGTTACAACCCTTGAAGCTAGGTTGGGTTTGGTTCCTGAAGCCATGTTGGGTTGATACTTAGCATGCTTTGTTCCCCTTGAAGCTTGGTTGAACCTAAATCCTTGAAGCCTAGTTGGGATAATGATAATGATAAATGTGATAATTAAACCAAAACATTAACTCTGAAAGTTGAATGGCATATTAGTGTCTCTGGGCCCATGCTTGTCTTTGTTTTCAATGTGATTCTTGAATGGTGAAATCAATAAACAATGAGATACATGTTTGTGAGATATAATGTTATGGGATGATTATAATACATAAGTATCTTACTGAAAATGAATGTGGCATGGGAAGCTATGTTGTGTAATGAAACCATGAAGATACAACATGAATGTTTTGATATGATATTGAACAATGTAAGGTTTTAAAAAGTAATATTCTTTTGAATGGTGTATGAAAATTTATTGTGTGACATTGGCATTGCATTGAAGCATAGTATTATAGTTTGTACCACTAAGCCGTTGGCTTAGCGCGAGTGTGATTCGTCGCGCAGGTGAAAGGGAAGAACCGAAGAGTTCCTCTAGGCCGAGTAGAGTCTAGATTTTGAGGTGTTGATAGTGGAGCTTAAAGATCTAAGACATACTGCCAAACATGTATATATTTTATGTTTTGTAAAAATTGAGTTTTGATGTATATGTATTTGTAAATATTTGTTATATTTTCCACTGCGTTTTGAATAAACATTTTATCTATTGTGTTTTATAATATAACTTAAATGTTTTGAGTTTGTTTATATTATTGTAAAAGAAAAGAAGTGAGTCATTTGTTAGTAAATTGTGGCATTCCTATATTCAGTATATGTATATTACGATCGTAATAGCATGCTGTGTACGTATACGGGGTATAGGGGTGTTACAGAAGCTGCCCTAAAAACTAAGAAAACTCCGGAAGAGATTGCTGCCCTGGTTGAAGAAAAGTTTGAAGACATCCTCCTTTTTGATTCTGAGAATAATGATTTTGATTTTAATTTGTCTGCTTTGTATGAGGATGATAATGTTTTCTTTTCCAAAATGAATGCAGTAAAGTCTGATTTTGCTTACTTGTGTGATGTTTCTCCTGATGGTTGCATACATTTAAATAACAGTTACATGAGCGTCTTTAATATTAATTCTGTTAACATACAACCATTAAATTTTGGAACAACCGAAAATCCTAAAAACATTAGCATAGCATCTGACCTTACTCCTGATGAGAGAGATAGATTTGAAAAAATATTTCAAAAATATGAAGAAGTGTTTGCTTGGTCTTATGAAGATATGCCGGGGATAGATCGAGACATAGCTGAGCATCATATTCCTACTTACACTCACATTAAGCCTGTCAAACAAAAGCTTAGGTTACTAAGACCTGAGTGGGCTGAGTTGGTTAAAGAAGAGGTCACTAAGCAAATGCAAGTGAAGTCCCTTGAAGTGATAGAATACCCAGATTGGCTAGCCAACATAGTACCAGTGCCAAAGAAAGATGGAAAGATAAGGGTCTGCGTGGACTATAGAGATTTAAACAAGGCTTCCCCTAAAGATGATTTTCCTTTACCTCATATAGATGTTCTTATTGATAGTGCAGCCTCTAGTGTGCTACATTCGTTTGTAGATGGATTTTCCGGATACAATCAGGTGTTAATGCCCCAAGAGGATAAAGCCAAAACTGCCTTCACTACTACATGGGGTATATTTTGTTATAGGGTGATGCCTTTTGGCTTAAAGAATGCCGGAGCAACCTATCAAAGGATGGCCACCACACTATTTCCTGACATGATGCATAAAGAGGTTGAAGTATATGTTAATGATATGATGGTGAAGTCGAATACAAGGGAGCAACACTTCCAGAACTTGGAATTATTCTTCGATAGAGCATTGAAGTATAAGTTAAGATTAAATCTGAAGAAGTGTGTATTTGATGTTACCTCAGGTAAATTGTTGGGACATGTGATTGGTCCGAATGGCATTGAGATTGATCCTGACAAAGTCAAAGCAATCAGGGATATGCCGGCCCCTAAGACGGAGAGAGAAGTTCGAGGATTCATTGGTAAACTACAGTACATTAGTAGATTTATAGCAAAGCTCACAACAATCTGTCAGCCTACCTTCAAATTGGTTAGAAAAAATCAGCCGGTCATATGGAATGAAGAGTGCCAAAAGGCCTTTGAGCCAATAAAAGAGTATTTGTTGAATCCAGCTATTTTAAAACCACCTAAACCCGACAAACCTTTATTACTATACTTAGCAGTGGAAGAAGAGTCAATAGGAGCCATGGTAGCACAAGCAGATGAGTCAGGGATTGAGCATGCAGTCTACTATTTGAGTAGAAAGCTCCTACCTTACGAACTTAAGTATAGTATCATTGAAAAAACCTGCATAGCCTTGGTTTGGTCTTCTAAGAAGTTGCGGCATTACTTTCAATCGTATAGTGTGCAAGCGATTTCTAGGTTGGATCCAATAAAATACTTGAGGGAGACACCCTCTTTAGTTGGGAAATATGGTCGATGGTTGATAATATTAGAAGAATTTGAGATTGAGTATGTAACCAGGAAAACAATCAAGGGTAGAGCGGTGGCAGAATTCCTGGCTCAACAACCATTACCAGAAAGTGAAGAGGTGATCTTGGAATTTCCAGATGAACATTTAGAAGCAATTGAAGTACAATGGTGGAAAATGTATTTTGATGGAGCAGCGAACAGGAATGGAGCAGATTTAGGAGTTATACTGGAATCACCCGAAGGGGAACTCATCCCTTTAGCCAAGAAGTTGAGATTTAGGGCAACCAATAATATGGTGGAGTACGAAGCTTGTATTTTTGGTTTGAAAATCCTAATGATTATGAAGGTGGATAAGGTGGAAGTTTATGGTGATTCATTGCTAGTAGTATCTCAAGTAAATGGAGAGTGGGAGTTGAAAGAAGAAAAATTGAAACCATGCCATCATTACCTTACCATGATAAAGAAGAAAAATTGAAACCATGCCATCATTACCTTACCATGATAAAGAAGAATTTTGAGGAGTGTAGGTTTATACACTTGTCAAGAGAAGAAAATCAGATGGCTGATGCCCTAGCCACATTGGCTTCAGTATGGGAAAATCCTGTTAGCTTATTCCTGAAGTCTCTGGTCTTGAGTAGTTCATCAACTCCTTGCTATGAATATGAAACAATCATGGAAATTGATATAGACCATGATGCATGGTATGATACCATAAGGAGATTTTTAGAGGAAAGAGAATACCCGCCGAGGGCAGCAAAAAAAGAGAGAAGGGCCGTAAGGCGATGGTCATTGCAATACATCACCTTCCATGGGGAGTTATATCGAAGATGGCCTGATGGAGTACATTTGAGATGCTTAAGAAGGCCTAAAGTGGAGCACATCACTTCTTAAATACATACGGGAAGTTGCGGTCAACACATGAATGGTTTGGCCCTAGTTAAGAAGATTATTCGACAAGGTTACTATTGGTTGACCGTGGAGAAAGACTGTATTGAGTTTGTAAAGAAGTGCCAACAATGTCAGATGTATGGGAATTTAAATCATATGCCTCCGGAAGAATTACATTCTATGTCTTCGCCCTGGCCATTTGCTACCTGGGGTATCGACATTATAGGAGAGATACATTCAACAGCCTCAAACGATCACCGTTTCATTGTAGTGGCAGTTGATTATTTTTCAAAATGGGTAGAAGCCGAATCCTTCAACAAGATGGGTGCAAGCCAAATGGCTATATTTATGGAAAAGATCCTCATCTGCAGGTACGGGGTCCCGCACAGTGTGATATCAGACAACGGGGTACAGTTTCAAGGGGCAGTTAAGGATTTATTCTCCAAGTACCACATCCATCATCATAGATCCTCTCCTTATAGACCAAAGGCTAATGGGGCAGTGGAAGCAACAAATAAGACAATTAAGCAAATTCTGTCCAAAATGACCAAGACTTACAGGGATTGGTCAGAGACGCTTCCCTTTGCTTTATGGGGATATAGGACAAGTGTACGAACGCCTACCGGAATGACACCATTCTCTTTGGTTTATGGGATGGAAGCAGTGTTGCTAATTGAAATTGAGATCAAATCACTGAGAGTAGTCTTGGAAGCTTAACTGCCTGAAATGGAATGGGTAGGGAGTAGATACACACAATTAGCTCTATTAGAAGAGAGAAGGTTAAAGGCACTATATCATCACCAACTGTATCAAAAGAAGATAGCTCGGGCCTACAATAGAAGGATTAAAATTAGAAAATTTAGAGTTGGGGATTTGGTATTGAAGCAATGTAAGCCTAATATATATGATCCAAGAGGGAAGTTCAGACCTAGCTGGGAAGGGCCATATGTCGTGAAACAAGTCATGAGCAAAGGTGCAGTGAAGTTATCAGACATGGATGGGAACGAATTTAGTGAACCAGTAAACATTGACAGGTTGAAGAGGTTTTATGTATCATAAAAAAAAAAGAGCTCGCTAGGTTGAAAACCCAAAAAGGGCAGCCTAGGTAAAAGTTAGAGCAGTCTGCTAGTTCCGAAAACCCAAAAGGGCGGGCTAGGCAACAATTATGGCTAATGAGAGAAAATTGTCAATTAGAAAATCCGAAAGGGCTAATTGGCAACAGGAGTGATCTTGTGTATGCTGGCTTTATGTTTGGTTGTTCCCCAATTTAATAAAACAGAATTAATAATTAAATTTTTTCTATGTGCACTGCTATAAGTATTTGACCAGATACGGATGAAATAAATAATCATAATTGCAAAAGGTGAAGACAAATTATAAATGGAAATGAAGCATCTTTTATTACTCTAATTATTTTTTCATCCTAACAATACACTTTACGAATTGACAAATGTAAAATATATGGCAGTCGATAAGTGTAACGTGCAGGCCAGCTTTGCCTCAGCTGGTCCAAGTAGGCTTCAGCCAAGCAAGGCATGTCTAGGTCAGGAACAAAGTCAGAATCATGAGGCTCAGCTCCATATTGACGCCCAAGTCGGTGAGGATCATAGCATGTACCTTGGCGAAGTGCAGCATGAGGAACGTACATCAAGTATGTCCACATGGTAATATGAGAAATCTTCCACCAAGGTACCAACCAACGGATATTGACTTCGGAGCGTGAGTGGATCCAGTCAACCCAGTCAGCATATGAAGAAGCTGGATGGAGCAGCTTCCTAGCAGAATGATGACGTGGCAGGTATCTGGAAAAATCCATGAAGGGAGTATCAAGCAAACAAAGACGCTCCTAAAGCCAAATCTGTGAAGAAAGAATTAAAAAAAAAAAGAAAGAGGTCCGCTAAGTTGAAAACCCGCAAGGGCAGCTTAGGCAAAAATTAGGACAGCTCGCTAGTTCCGAAAATCCGTATGGGTGGACTAGGCAAAAGTTATAGCGATAAAAAAAACCTAAATTGAAAACCTAAAAAGGTAGTTTAGGTAATTACCTGAAGCAGCAACGGGCTCCCAGTCAGTCTCTTTGACAATCCTGATTTAAATCGGTCTAATCCAACTAAGGTCTCGACTAAGATCACAGGTACCGGCAACAAACTTCCTTCCATTTGATCCATGCTATCCAATACTCGTGGGTCAATATCATCATCAGAAGAAACAAGTAAGAATTGGCCGAGCAGGCAAAGACAAAGCATGCGTCCCCAAGCCTTAGTAGGAGCCAAATGAGAAAGACAAAAGTCAATCAAAGGAGCAAGTAGAATTTTTTCACCTCTCATCAACCGAAGAATCTCGGGTTTCGGAATTTGAAATAACATCTGCATCTTCTGTTGAGTTTTGGAAATCAATGTGGGTAACACCATTCGTTGATTATTGGGATTTCCAAGGATGGCCTCAAATTCTTCAATCAAGGGACACATTTCAAAGCCATTAATTCTAAATACCCTAGAATCTGTATCCCACAGGGAAGCCACAGCATGTAAGAAAGAGTGGTTCAATTTGACATTTTGAAAGCATTTTAAAACATCAAGCTTGGACCATGAAATTTGCTTCCAATGGTTGGCATCCATATTCTTAAATAGAATTTTTATTTTCTTTAAATGATGCTCGGTCATGGTTGATGAATAAAGGGGAACCAAAATTGCTAAAGGAAGTCTTCACGTTGAAGGAGAGAGATTTTTGGTTTATGAATTGAAATATGGCATGCAAGGTGATTTATGTAACACCCCTACATTCAATACATGCACACTACAAACACCACAATGTAGTATACATGCACTAAACATAGAGATGCTACGGATTTTCTTAACATTTTAAACATTTTAAACCATACCATAATCTTTCAATTGTATACATTATAGAAAGATAAGTAGTTAACTTGTATACAAAACTAAATAGATATATATATAAAGATACATTTAGTTGTTACGCAGCGGAATTTATCAAATATTTACATATATGAAAACATTTAATTTCATATTTACAAATATACACATATGTACATTAAAATCATTACTTTACAAAATATAAAAGAGTTATACATGATTGGCAAGTCTCCTCTGATCTTTAAGTTCCCAAAATCAACTCTTCACTGTCTACTCTCACTCGGTCTCGAAGAGCTCTCGGGTTCAACCCTATTACCTGCGCGATCAAACACTATCGCGCTAAGCCAACGGCTTAGTAAGACAAAATGTGCTAGTGTTATGCTTTTGTGCAATGCAATGCCAATTCTCAATCCATATTATACAAGTAACATCATATATGCAAGGCTAACAACATACCTTTACATTTCATATGCCTCATTAGTTATTCATTTAACCATTCATGAACAACATTAAACAAATCATGACTCACATTAAACAAAGACAAGCATTGGGCCCAAGACACACTAATATGCCATTCAATTTCCAGAGTTAATGTTTTGGTTTTGTTATCACATTTATCAATATCATATACCCAACTAGGCTTCAAGGATTAGGTTCAACCAAGCTTCAAGGGGAGCAAAGCATGCTAAGCTTCAACCCAACTTGGCTTCAAGAACCAACCCAACCTAGCTTCAAGGGTTGTAACATCTCAATTAGGCTTCAAGGATTCAATCCAACCTAACTTCAAGAGATTGTTACTATCATTAGGCATGCCACCAATAACAAACTCTGAAAATGGAATAACACATTAGCCACACAATTCATTTATTATTTAATTATCATTTCCATTCTCAATTCTCATCAACATTTAGGCAAACATGCCTTATTTCTTTCAATTGCATCATCATAGCCAATCACAATGGCTTTATAGCATTTCATATCTCAATTCATATTGTGTATATAGCATTATTAGTATCACATTTCAAGGTACATTATTCATAATACACATCACCATTCACAAGCCTCACAATACACAATACATAACCTTGTTCATGTAATATCATATGCATTATCAATTCCATATCATCTCACATTTCATGATTCAACAATGATGTTAGACAAATGATCTCTATTTTGATCCTTGACAACTCAAATGGATGATCTATTTAACATGTATTTGAGAATCTTGTTGTAGGATTAGATTGCTTCCAATAAGGTGAACAGAACCTTTCTAGCGGTCGCACCTCACCTGAATACGACCGCGCCATACAATTACAAGATGAAACCTTATTACAGTAGGTTTCGCGGCCAGAAGCCTGACCTAAGTCGCGACCGTACCTCACAATCAAAAGTTGAAACATTATTACAGTAGGTTTCACGGTCAGAAGCCCGACCTAAGTCGAGACCGCACATGAATAATAGCGACCGCACATGAATAATAGCGACCGCCCCAAATTACGTGTCTCTCATGCATAAACCCTAAATGTAGCCAAATTTCTTTTGGTTAACTTAAAACACATTGTACACAACATAACCTCATTCAAATGGACATAATCAACATCATTAGCAATTATTTTACATGCTCATCACAATATTTTCATCACCAACATTCATTAACAATACATTTGATACTCTATCACACTTACAAACAAAAGTGTTTTAAGATTAAACAACATATGCATGTTTGTACACATATAATTTGTACTTACCTTTAGCACCAATTATACAACTCTAAACACTTCCTTTTCTCCAAGAATTCTTCACTTCTCAAATTAGAGCAAATCACTTTCTTCCAAAACCTAATCCAAAATAACACAATATAATTTATCACTTACCATTTCCAAAACCCTAAACCAACATCACTCTTAACTTATCATCTTCAAATCCAAAACCAACACCACAACCAATTAAATCCAACATATAACAATCAACACAACCCCACTTTAAAATCCACAATCAACTCACAAACAACTTAAATAACTTAAAAGAATCAAGAGAAACTTACCAAATATAGTAAATCTTCTTGGATTTCCACTTAACCACTTAGAACTTCTTCAATTTGAGCTCAAAATATCATCAAACCTTTGCTTTCTCTCTTGTTCTTTAGGTTGGCCGGCCACACATGAAAAGAAGAAAGGGAATTGATCAAAATAAAAGTCAAACTCTCTATTAATCTCCACCACACAATTTCAAAAGAAGAATTACCAAAATGCCCTCTTTAACATAGTTAAACTTCTTTTCATTATGCATGCCCTTTATAGTAATTTCAATAACAACCAAAAATATCTTCTTCCACTTAACCATCACCTTGACTCTTCATTTGACCAATTTATATGTTATATATATCATCACATACACAACATATACCATTCTCTCTAAACCCTATTTTCTTTCCCAATTTCTTTTCTCTTGCAATTAACACATATATTCAATCCAATATAACAACAACAACAATAACAACAACATAATCAAAACTTTTAGAGCATATATGAGGATATTACAATTCTCCCCCTCTAAAAAGAAAATTTCATCCTTGAAATTACCTGATATCAAAGCTGAAACAACTGAGGATATTGCTCTCGCATGGATTGTTCACTTTCCCAAGTTGCTTCTTCTTTTCCATGATTCTTCCATAGAACTTTCACCAATGGCACACTCTTGTTCCTCAACTCTTTCACTTCACGTGCCAAAATAGCAACTGGTTCCTCTTCAAACGTCAAATCTTGATTCACCTCAATAGATTCAATCGGCAACACATGAGATGGATCCGATCTGTATCTCCTCAACATAGAAACATGGAATACGTTATGAATACGATCCAACTTAGGTGGCAAAGCGAGTCGATAAGCAACTGGCCCAACTCTTTCCAAAACTTCATACGGTCCAATGAAACAAGGACTCAATTTCCCTTTCCGACCGAACCTCAATAACTTCTTCCAAGGAGACACTTTCAAAAATACCTTATCTCCAACATCAAACTCTATGTCTCTCCTTTTCAGATCTGCATAAGACTTCTGTCGGTCTGAAGCTGCTTTCAATCTATCTCGAATCATTTTCACTTTCTCTTCAGTTTCTTGAATCAAATCAGGCCCAATTAACTTACCTTCACCAATCTCATTCCAACACAAAGGTGTCCGACACCGTCTACCATACAGTGCTTCGAATGGTGCCATACCAATGCTAGATTGGTGACTGTTATTGTAAGCAAACTCCACAAGAGGTAAGAATCTATCCCAACTTCCAAAGAAATCAATGACACAGCTTCTCAACATATCCTCAATAATCTGTATCACTCTCTCAGACTGCCCATCTGTCTGCGGATGAAAAGCAGTACTGAAGTGTAATCGAGAACCCAAAGCACTATGCAAGCTCTTCCAAAATCTTGAAGTAAACCTGGGATCTCGATCAGACACTATAGAAGTTGGAACACCATGCAACTTCACAATCTCATGGATATACAGCTCAGCCAATCTCTCCAAAGAGTAATCCATCCGAACCGAAAGGAAATGAGCTGTCTTAGTCAATCTATCTACAATCACCCATATAGCATCATGCTTCTTTTGTGTCAATGGCAAACCAGACACAAAATCCATCGTCACTCTATCCCACTTCCATTCTGGTACTGATAATGGTTGAAGCAACCCGGTTGGAACTTGATGCTCTGCTTTTACCTTCTGACAAGTGAGACATTTCGATACAAACTCAGCAATATCTCTCTTCAAACCTATCCACCAGTAATGCTGTCTCAAATCATGATACATCTTTGTATTACCCGGATGCATAGCAAACACTGACTGATGTGCTTCTTCCAAAATGATCCTTTTCAAATTAACATCATCTGGTACACACAATCTGTTCTTAAACCAGAGACTCCCATCACTTCTCACAATAAAATCTCTACTTTTCCCGTTCTGGCAATCTGAAACAATCTTCTGAATCTTTTCATCAGCCAACTGAGCCTCTTTAATCTGATCCAACAAAACTGGTTTCAATTGCAACTGTGCCAACAATGCACCATCATCACAAGGTACAAAACTGGCATGCAAAGCTCTCAACTCAACAAGCAACGAGAGCGAGTAAACAGTTAAACCAGCTAAAGACTTCCGACTCAAGGCATCAGCAACAACATTTGCTTTACCTGGATGATAATCAATCAAACAGTCGTAGTCTTTAATCAATTCCAACCATCTCCTCTGCCGAAGATTAAGCTCTTTCTGAACACCCAAATACTTCAAACACTTGTGATCAGTGTAGATGAAACATTTCTCCCCAAACAGATAGTGTCGCCAAACCTTCAATGCGAACACAATTGCTGCTAGCTCTAAATCATGGGTCGGATAATTAAGCTCATGCGGCTTCAACTGTCGAGAAGCATAAGCTATCACTCTACCTTCTTGCATCAGTACACAACCCAAACCATTATGTGAAGCATCACTGTAGATCACATATGGTTTGCCTTCCACAGGTAAAGTAAGAACAGGCGCTTGAGTCAGCATATCTCTCAACTGTTCAAAGCTAGCCTGACACTGATCCGTCCACACAAATCTCACTCCCTTACGAAGCAATCTGGTGAGTGGAGTAGCTATCAAAGAAAACCCTTTCACAAACCGCCGGTAATAGCCTGCCAAACCTAGAAAACTTCTAACTTCAGTCACAGACTTGGGTGGACTCCAATTCAGAATAGCTTCAACTTTACTCGGATCAACTCTAATACCTTCTGCTGAAACTATATGACCAAGAAAAGCTACTTGATCAAGCCAGAACTCACACTTCGACAGTTTAGCAAACAACTGCTTCTCTCTCAAAATCTGCTACACAATCCGCAGATGCTTGTCATGCTCTACCTCATTACGCGAATACACCAGAATATCATCTATAAACACTACCACAAACTGATCCAAATAGGGCCTAAACACCCTATTCATCAAGTCCATAAAAGCTGCAGGTGCATTCGTTAGACCAAAAGGCATAACTAGAAATTCATAATGCCCATACCTGGTCCGAAAGGCGGTATTGGAAATGTCTTCAGCTTTAACTCTCAATTGATGGTACCCAGATCTCAAATCAATTTTAGAAAACACAGCTGCACCCTTCAATTGATCAAAGAGATCATCGATTCTAGGCAAAGGATATTTATTTTTAATAGTCACCTTGTTCAATTGCCTATAATCGATACACAACCTCATAGTACCATCTTTCTTCTTCACAAATAACACAGGAGCTCCCCAAGGAGAAACACTGGGGCGAATAAATCCTTTGTCCAACAACTCCTGCAATTGCACTTTCAATTCCCTCAATTCTGCTGGTGCCATTCTATAAGGAGTAATAGAGATAGGAGTGGTACCAGGCAACAATTCAATACCAAACTCCACCTCTCTCTCAGGAGGTAATCCTGGCAACTCCTCTGGAAACACATCTGAGAACTCTGCAACTGTGGCAATGCTATCAATAGGGGAACCCTTCACTCTAGTATCTATCACATGAGCAAGATAAGCTTCACACCCCTTTCTAACCAATCTCCTAGCTGCAACAGCTGAAACAAATAAGGAGGCTAGCTGTTCCTGCTCATTAGATACTATCACTTCTCTACCATCAGCAGTTCTCAAAGAAACAATTTTTCTTTTACAGTCTACCACAGCTCTATGTCTAGATAGCCAATCCATACCTAGGATCACATCATATTCCTTAAATGGCATCTCAATCAAATCTCCAAGGAACTCCTCACCTTGCACCCCCACTGCACTATCTCGGTGCACCCTGCTCACAATCACACTATGCCCTAAAGGATTTGTCACCAACACATCAAATCCTAGGGACTCAGCATGCATATCAGACACAGGTAAAACAGATGCACTAATATAAGAATGGGTGGATCCGGGATCATTCAAAGCAAGTACTGAAGTATCAAATAAAGAAAAAGTACCAGCTATGACTGCCGAAGCATCTGGCTGCCTCTGCATAACATACATCCTCTGGGAAGACCTAACCTCCTCTGGTCTACTCTCTCTGGATATAGAACCTCCTCTAGCACTGAACCCAGATCTGCCTCCCCGGTTGCTACCTCTGCCTCCCCGACCTCCCCTCACACTAGGTCGAGAAGCTGCAGTATCAACTGACATCTGCTCTTGCCTCTCAGGACAATCTCTCACAAAGTGATTAGGTGATCCACATCTGAAGCATACCCCTGCTACACCAGTCTTCCAGCAAGGACCACCATGTGGCCTACCACAATGAATGCAGATGGGTGGAGTGGATCTCTGAGTCATTGGGGTCGGAGCACTCGCCACTAAAGCTGCAGGTCTAAATCTCTGCCTCTGAAACTGCACTGACCTACCAGCTGACCTCTGACTCCTACTAACTCTAGGAACAAAGCTTCCTTTACCTCTCTTAACAGAAGAAGACCCTGCCTCAAACTGGGGCCTCCTAACCCTAACCTCTTCCTCTGAAGCAGCTGCAATAACTTGAGCTCGCTCTACACTCCTAGCTGCTGCCACAAGCTAGGAAAAATCGTGATATCTAGATCCATCCACTAAGCACATGATAGAGGGCCTCAATCCCTCCTCAAATCTCCTGCATCTATCTATCTCATTAGCTATAATGCCCCCAGCATACTGGCTCAATCGAATAAACTCAACCTCATATTCAGTTACAGTCTTGCTATCTTGCTTCAAGCTTAAGAACTCCATCTTCTTCATGTCTTTGTACTCCCTAGGAGTATACTCCAACTCAAACTCTCTCAGAAAATCCACATATGACAAGGTTGGTGGATCATCCATAGAATGGGGTACTGTCCTCCACCAGTCGTATGCATCCTTCTGTAGCAAAGATCTTGCATAATCAAACTTTTCTTCCGATGTGGCTTGCAACTGAATAAAGATCCTCTGTACCTTATCAAGCCATTGTTCTGCTACAGCTGGATCAGTAGTACCAAGGAAATCCTCTGCTCCATACTTCCTTAGTTTATCATAGTGCCTCACTGATACCACAGGCTGAGGGGGTGGTGGTGGTTGCACTGGTGCTTGCCTCAAAGCTTCTACCACATGCCTAAGCCAAGCTGGTGGAACCTCCTCACCAACTGGTCTCCCCGACACCGAAGCAGGTGCCTTCTCAGCACTATCAACTCTAGCTCTATCCTCCGGAGCTACACTCTCCTCACTACCCTCAATTGACTGACGCAAATGAGGATCCATCACAACCTATGTCTGCAAACACAGCAGAATACTTCTTATTAAAGATCAGAGATTGCCAATCCCAAACATATATGTTATTCAAAAACCACTTTTTAAAATCAAAATAGTCTTTTTCTTACATTTTACCTAGGCTGCGAATCTCAAACCTAGGCTCTGATACCAAAACAACTGTAACACCCCTACATTCAATACATGCACACTACAAACACCACAATGTAGTATACATGCACTAAACATAGAGATGCTACGGATTTTCTTAACATTTTAAACATTTTAAACCATACCATAATCTTTCAATTGTATACATTATAGAAAGATAAGTAGTTAACTTGTATACAAAACTAAATAGATATATATATAAAGATACATTTAGTTGTTACGCAGCGGAATTTATCAAATATTTACATATATGAAAACATTTAATTTCATATTTACAAATATACACATATGTACATTAAAATCATTACTTTACAAAATATAAAAGAGTTATACATGATTGGCAAGTCTCCTCTGATCTTTAAGTTCCCAAAATCAACTCTTCACTGTCTACTCTCACTCGGTCTCGAAGAGCTCTCGGGTTCAACCCTATTACCTGCGCGATCAAACACTATCGCGCTAAGCCAACGGCTTAGTAAGACAAAATGTGCTAGTGTTATGCTTTAGTGCAATGCAATGCCAATTCTCAATCCATATTATACATGTAACATCATATATGCAAGGCTAACAACATACCTTTACATTTCATATGCCTCATTAGTTATTCATTTAACCATTCATGAACAACATTAAACAAATCATGACTCACATTAAACAAAGACAAGCATTGGGCCCAAGACACACTAATATGCCATTCAATTTCCAGAGTTAATGTTTTGGTTTTGTTATCACATTTATCAATATCATATACCCAACTAGGCTTCAAGGATTAGGTTCAACCAAGCTTCAAGGGGAGCAAAGCATGCTAAGCTTCAACCCAACTTGGCTTCAAGAACCAACCCAACCTAGCTTCAAGGGTTGTAACATCTCAATTAGGCTTCAAGGATTCAATCCAACCTAACTTCAAGAGATTGTTACTATCATTAGGCATGCCACCAATAACAAACTCTGAAAATGGAATAACACATTAGCCACACAATTCATTTATTATTTAATTATCATTTCCATTCTCAATTCTCATCAACATTTAGGCAAACATGCCTTATTTCTTTCAATTGCATCATCATAGCCAATCACAATGGCTTTATAGCATTTCATATCTCAATTCATATTGTGTATATAGCATTATTAGTATCACATTTCAAAGTACATTATTCATAATACACATCACCATTCACAAGCCTCACAATACACAATACATAACCTTGTTCATGTAATATCATATGCATTATCAATTCCATATCATCTCACATTTCATGATTCAACAATGATGTTAGACAAATGATCTCTATTTTGATCCTTGACAACTCAAATGGATGATCTATTTAACATGTATTTGAGAATCTTGTTGTAGGATTAGATTGCTTCCAATAAGGTGAACAGAACCTTTCTAGCGGTCGCACCTCACCTGAATACGACCGCGCCATACAATTACAAGATGAAACCTTATTACAATAGGTTTCGCGGCCAGAAGCCCGACCTAAGTCGCGACCGTACCTCACAATCAAAAGATGAAACATTATTACAGTAGGTTTCGCGGTCAGAAGCCCAACCTAAGTTGAGACCGCACATGAATAATAGCGACCGCACATGAATAATAGCGACCGCCCCAAATTACGTGTCTCTCATGCATAAACCCTAAATGTAGCCAAATTTCTTTTGGTTAACTTATAACACATTGTACACAACATAACCTCATTCAAATGGACATAATCAACATCATTAGCAATTATTTTACATGCTCATCACAATATTTTCATCACCAACATTCATTAACAATACATTTGATACTCTATCACACTTACAAACAAAAGTGTTTTAAGATTAAACAACATATGCATGTTTGTACCCATATAATTTGTACTTACCTTTAGCACCAATTATACAACTCTAAACACTTCCTTTTCTCCAAGAATTCTTCACTTCTCAAATTAGAGCAAATCACTTTCTTCCAAAACCTAATCCAAAATAACACAATATAATTTATCACTTACCATTTCCAAAACCCTAAACCAACATCACTCTTAACTTATCATCTTCAAATCCAAAACCAACACCACAACCAATTAAATCCAACATATAACAATCAACACAACCCCACTTTAAAATCCACAATCAACTCACAAACAACTTAAATAACTTAAAAGAATCAAGAGAAACTTACCAAATATAGTAAATCTTCTTGGATTTCCACTTAAACCACTTAGAACTTCTTCAATTTGAGCTCAAAATATCATCAAACCTTTGCTTTCTCTCTTGTTCTTTAGGTTGGCCGGCCACACGTGAAAAGAAGAAAGGAAATTGATCAAAATAAAAGTCAAACTCTCTATTAATCTCCACCACACAATTTCAAAAGAAGAATTACCAAAATGCCCTCTTTAACATAGTTAAACTTCTTTTCATTATGCATGCCCTTTATAGTAATTTCAATAACAACCAAAAATATCTTCTTCCACTTAACCATCACCTTGACTCTTCATTTGACCAATTTATATGTTATATATATCATCATATACACAACATATACCATTCTCTCTAAACCCTATTTTCTTTCCCAATTTCTTTTCTCTTGCAATTAACACATATATTCAATCCAATATAACAACAACAACAATAACAACAACATAATCAAAACTTTTAGAGCATATATGAGGATATTACAATTTATATAGAAGAAGATAAACCTTTTCCAAAAGTGAAATGGAAAAGATGATGGGAAAGGATAAGACCATATGGCATAAGGAAAGGAAGTGGTAATGAATTTCCTTTACCATATTAAATTTGGTTTAACAAAAGAAGTGGATACTAATTATGATGTATTATATATAAAAAATAAAAATAATAAAAATAATTTTAGCAGTAACTAAAAAAAAAAGAGCATATTTCTCATTATTATATAATTGCTATAATGTTTACATGTCACTAAGAGGGTGGTGGTAGGTCACCAAGTAAAGACTTGAAAAAGTCATCGCCTGTTGGAGTAGGGGAAAATTACTCGTCCCGGGGATCATCCGAAGCAGAAGCACTAAAATCCCTATTGCCTTGGTGTTCCGATTTGTCATGGTCCTCATCAGAAGCAGACGAAAGGATCTCATGGTCATCAGTCTGGGGATCTCTCGATGAAGAAGCACCGGGATCCCTCATTCCTTGAAATCAGAAGTCACAAAAATTTTGTTCGGATTGATGATATAAATTTTCAAAATGAGAAGCCTACTAACGACTTGTAGATAACTCTTCTTGAAGCTTCTTGTTTTGTTCTTCGAGCATCCGCTGTGAGCCAAGAAGGAAAAAGGTATGAGCATACATAATCATGCATACATATAGCATAAACTATTGCAAAATAAGAAACGTACCAGATAATTCATATCAATGCCTTGCAAATAAGATGGCATATCTAGCGAGATAGAGTGAGCAAACGAAGGGTCAGTAAAAGAAGGTCCAGCCTCATGATCAAACGAGCCAACAACCTGCAATAATCATTAAAGAATCAAAGAAAGAAAAGTAGTTGCAATAGAAAAGTGGTAAAAGTTTTACCTGAGAAGTATTGGTCCCGAGATGAGGAACAGACTCTCCTGCATCTCCGTGATGTTCCTCCTCATCTCTCCCCTCATTTCCTTCAGAAATCTCCCGCACACCGACAGGAGATACATCAAAGTGCAAGAGTCTCATTTGAATAAAACGAGCATAAAATGGACCCAGTAAATGGAGAAATAACTTGGCATTAAAACCATATCGGGCCGACCACCAAGCATCCTCCGACATGGACATAATATTTAAAGTGTATTCTAGAATTTGCATCTGGAACCTCTGCTGCTCTGGGTCGAGAAACCATTCGTAAACTCTCTCCCCGAGAAACCAGCCACTAGACACGGGGCCAGCAATAATTCGCCGAGAATGTTGAAAAGACAGTGCAGCCTCATCAAAGGAGACCAGTTTGCTCGCTCTTCTGGATTTCACCAGGCCAAATTCACCTGCAGGATAACATAAGGCAAGTAAAACTTTTGCAAAACATTTAAAGCATACTAATGTTATTTTACCTGATCCCAGGTTAAGCGGCTCAACACAAAGCGATGAGTATGCACATGATGAGAGTCGGGAACGTTCACACGATCGGACAACCAGAAATTTAATCTCGGATACCCGATTCTCTCTTAGGAAATGTCGGGTACTCTCATGAGGTTGTGTTCATATGCCCATATCTACAATAACAATAAAGATCACAAGAGAAAAAGGGAAAAGACATTGGTGGAAGAAAGAATACCTCGACAACCACCATCAAGCCAACAAAAGAATTCTTATTTTGACAAAGCTTATTAAGGCCAAGATAAAGACATGCGAGACCAGCTTCACCCCAGCCAGAAGAAGGTACCATTCTGAGATAAGAAAGGGCACTCAACACTGATAAGTGAATCGATGATTCAGTGCTGCCAAAGATGGTCGATCCGAGCAGATATAACAAAAATCCTCGAGTATATTGTTCAGCCCTATTTCTGCCAATCCGACCTTCGTAGTTAATCCAATAACTGCGAATCGGCTCAATTTTTATCTTAAAAGGTCCTTTATATGACGGTTCCATACCAATTAATTCCTGAATTTCTTCAAAGGTTAAAATTTCATTGGTCAGAGGAACCGAAACACCATCATATCGAAGGCCGGTTATGGCAGTAAAATCGACCGGACCAATTGTCATCTCCCCAATGGGCAAGTGAAAAGTGTGAGTTGTATCCAGCCATCGCTCTGCCAGCGCCTGGACCACGCTTCGGTCTATTTGATATTCTTCGGACGGCAATTATAAGACAAACTACTCAAAGCCGCAATCTCGGATAATCCACCTTACCCGAGAAGGCACTACATCATACCATTGTAGAGCTTTGTAAATACACCCTCCGGCCCGAACGACACAACGATCATGCTAACACAGACCCAGGTAAGTTAATACCAGGTAAGTACGTGTTATTCAATCTATTTAAATTAATTTATTTTCATAATAATAATAAAAAGTAATAATAATAATAAAAAACAAACAACAACAAATAAAATAATAATAATAATAATAAATATATATATATATATAAAATAAAAATCAAAAAATAAAAAAAAATCATTACCTCGCTCTTTTGATTGGAACTGCGATGAAGCGGCATCCCGGCCAGTATATCTAGATTTTCGTCTTCATGATGCCGAATAAACTCCAATAATTCGGCATTAGAATGAGTCCGCGACCTCGAAGCATGCATTGTTTTTGAAAATTATGTGCTGAAATTGAAAAGAAATTTGAAAGGATTACAAAATTAAAATTGAAATTTTGAAATGACATGGAGAATTGATGGCCTTTTATAGAGGAACAGCAAGCAGATGAAAACAAACTCAAAACTGTTTATAAATAGTGAATTTACTATTCATGAATAGTATTACTATTGATGAACAGCAAATATCACTATTTATAAATAGTATTACTATTGATTAATAGTAAATATTACTATTCAAAAATAGTATTACTATAGGTGAATAGTAAAACCACTTTTTCCAATAGTAAATACTATTTGATACTACTTGCAAATAGTAAATTTACTATTTATGAACAGTGAATAGTGCATGAATAGTAACTACACAGTAAATAAACAGAAAATTCAATTATTTACTTTAATCATTCAAATAATTGCGAGTATACAAATGTTTTTACACCCTGGGGGCAATAGGAAGACATATGCCTAAAAAATAGCTAATCTTTTTAGCTCGGGTCCAGAACTCCAATTTTCCTTAGGTCCAGAACCTAGAATTTTCTAAGTCCAGAACTTAGCTCGGGTCCAGAACCCAAATTTTCCTTAGGTCCAGAACCTAGAATTTTCTAAGTCCAGAACTTAGCTCGGGTCCAGAACCCAAATTACCCTTAGGTCCAGAACCTAGAATTTTCTAAGTCCAGAACTTAGCTCGGGTCCAGAACCCAAATATTCCTTAGGTCCAGAACCTAGAATCTTGTCTAAGTCCAGAACTTAGCTTGGGTCCAGAACCCAAATTTTACTTAGGTCCAGAACCTAGAGTTATCCTTGAGTCCAGAACTCGAACCGGGTCCAGAACCCAAATTTCCCTTAGGTCCAGAACCTAAAGTCACCCTTGAGTCCAGAACTCGAACCGGGTCTAGAACCCAAATTTCCCTTAGGTCCAGAACCTAGAGTCATCCTTGAGTCCAGAACTCGAAACGGGTCCAGAACCCAAATTTTTCTTAGGTCCAGAACCTAGAATCATCCTCGGGTCTAGAACCCAAAACAAGTCGCCATATCAAAAATTAAGTCTTATTGCTTTTCACTCTCTTTCACTAAGGTTTCAGATCATTCAAGCAGGGGGCAAACTGTAGACCCTTAATTTTTTACCCAATCCGATCCGATATGCTTTATTCCAAAATAATTTTTGTTGTCTAATTGGTCCAAAATAATTTTAATTAAACAGTTTTTGCTTTATTATCTACTTTTTATTAATAAAAAATAAAAATAAACAAATAAAAATCAAAAAATAAAAATAAAAATAAAAATCGGAGTAAAAAAAAAATTGGCAGCAAAAAACAGTCGCGCGGGCCCGAGGATGTTTTGCCTCGCAGGAAAATCCTGCGGGCAAAACCTTCGCCCGTAGGAAACTCCTGCGGGCAAAATATTCCCCCACAGGAATTTTTTGCGGGCGACGCACCCGCAGGCCCAACCGTTCGCCCGCAGGAATTTCCTGCGGGCTGGCACGCCCACTAGCCCCAGCCACGGGCCCGGCTGCCGCAGTTTTTGCCAGCACAAAATTTTTTGACGTAAATTTTTTGAAACCTAATCCAATTAGGTTTTAATTTCTTTTTTATTAATATTACTTGCCGTGTATAATTAGGAAAAAATAACCTAAAACCATTATAAATAAGGACCAATAGAACCAAATTGAAAGAGGAAAAAAAAGAGGCAGTAGCTTGATTTTTTGAAACCAAATCAGTGAAGGAAAAGGGAAACTCAATTCAAGTAATTTTTAAAAGCAGCAGCAGCACGAATTAAGCAATTCAAATGCAATAAAGGCTTGTCTTTGGAGCTAGTTCATCCAAGAAGAATTATTTTTGGAGGAATCAACAAAAGAAGGCATGTTAAATTCTTTTTGATTTATGTTTTCACAGTAGCAAACCTATGAAATTAAGGATTTTTAAATCAAAAACTTTAGAACTTTAATTTAATTTTTCCAAGATTAAAACACTAATACATTACTTTATTTTCCAAAAAGATTTAAATTATTATTTTTTGCTTCTTCAAAAGTCTCAAAACCCTAATTGAACAAATTCTTTAACAAAACCAAAACTTGATTCTGTTTCTTTCAAATTTTTAAAATAAGTTCTATTTCATTCAAAAAGTCTTCAAAAACATCTTTTCTACTTATAAAAACTTCAATCCGTGTGTTTAAATTCATAAAACCTCATGAAATCATCAAATTGTCTTTTTAAACCCTAATTTTTATGAACCCTAACCCTTTTAAAACATTAAAAACATAAAAACATAAAAACTCAAAAATTACACAGTAGCTTAAAATTCAATAACCAAAAATCACAAATTAAAGTATTTTAAACCCTAGTTTCATGATTTCACCATTCAAACCTTAATTTGGTTAATCAAAGAGTCTTACCAACCTTTTAAAACATAAAACCCTAATCTATTTTAATTCCATAAAAAGTCACAGTAGCTATAATTGAACTTTTATTTGCTTTATTCAATTCCATATTTACTTATACCTTGATTTATCTCTTATGCTTTAATCTGTTTAATTTCAATACTTGATTTATTTAATTTATCTTGGATGGATGTTTCTTTTATTGATATTTAAATACTTTTGATGAATGATTTATTTATTATATTATTTACTTTTATTAATCAATTTAGACTTCCAAAAGTTGTAAGAGGTATGTTTCCACTTGGTGGGTACCTCATTAGTTAAACATCATGTAATTTAATTTTCTTTTCTATTTTAGAACCTTTGTAAAGGGCATGTTTCTACCTTTTGGTGGGTGTCCTATCTAGGCATGTGATGTAAGGACATGTTTCCATCCTTGGATGGGTGTCCATTTATTTGTTTTGTTTTATTTGGACATTGCTTTGATTTTAATATAATGATGCTTTCTTTTAATTGTGTGTAGTATGGATAATATTGTTATATTCAAGAATTTTATAATATTAAGACCTGTAAAAGAGGCCGGTTCCAATGAACCGGGCGTTGTGGGGGTGCTGGGCCATTTCTCACCTTCTCCATATGTACCCAACTTTCCGAACCCATTAAGGGGTTGGGGATTCCTTAGGAATCGAGTCATCCAACCCTTTCTTTTTCCCGGCCCGTCCGGGTGGCGACTCCATTTTCTCTGGACTTAGGTCCGTGTTCTCTAAGGTCCCAAGCCTAAATAGTGTCGAAGTCGCAAGAACCATTCCACCGGGAGTGGGGGCAAAAATCCCCGCTCACAGATCTACATCCGGAGGCAGTAGGCCAGATGAGGCTGGATCTTCTCAGCGAGTGTATGTGATGCAGAGGCAACCGGATGCTTCAGCAGTTATTGCGGGTACATTTTCTTTATTTGGTATTTTAGTTCTTGCTTTGATTGATCCAGGATCTACTCATTCATACATAAGTGCATCTATCTTGCCTGTGTCTGAATTGCATTCAGAGTCCTTAGGATTTGATGTGTTGGTGACAAATCCTTTTGGACATAGTGTTGTGGTGAGTAAGGTGCATCGTGATAGTTCAGTTGTGGTGCAAGGTGAGGAATTTTTGGGTGATTTGATTGAAATGCCTTTTAAGGAATATGATTTGATCTTAGGCATGGATTGGTTATCTAAGCATGGAGCTATGGTAGACTGTCAAAAGAAGTGTGTTACCTTGAGAACCAGTGATGGTAGAAGTGTGATGATATCTGGTGAGCAGAGACAACTTGCATCCTTTTTTGTCTCAGCTTTTGCAGCTAGAAAGTTGATTAGAAAAGGGTGTGATGCTTATCTTACTCATGTTGTGGATACCAGAGTAGTGGGTTCTCAACTTGATAGTATACCCACAGTTGCAGAATTTTCAGATGTGTTTCCGGAGGAGTTGCCAGGGTTACCCCCTGAGAGAGAGGTTGAGTTTGGTATCGATTTGTTGCCTGGTACCACTCCCATCTCTATTACTCCTTATCGAATGGCACCTGCTGAGTTGAGAGAGTTGAAGATGCAGTTGCAGGAGTTGTTGGATAAAGGGTTTGTTCGCCCTAGTGTTTCTCCGTGGGGAGCTCCTGTTTTGTTTGTGAAGAAGAAGGATGGTACTTTGAGGTTGTGCATTGATTATAGGCAATTGAACAAAGTGACTATCAAGAATAAGTATCCTTTGCCTCAGATAGATGATCTCTTTGATCAATTAAAGGGAGTAGCAGTGTTTTCCAAGATTGATTTGAGATCAGGGTACCATCAGTTGAGAGTCAGAGAGGAAGATGTTCCTAAGACAGCTTTCCGCACAAGGTATGGGCATTATGAGTTCTTGGTGATGCCTTTTGGATTAACAAATGCACCTGCAACTTTCATGGATTTGATGAATAGAGTGTTTAGACCCTATCTAGATCGGTTTCTGGTGGTCTTTATTGACGATATTTTGGTGTATTCGCGTAATAAGAAGGATCATGACAAGCATTTGCGGATTGTGTTGCAGACTTTGAGAGAGAAGCAGTTATATGCTAAGTTGTCGAAGTGTGAGTTTTGGCTTGATCAAGTGACTTTTCTAGGTCATATCGTTTCAGCAGATGGTATAAGAGTTGATCCGAGTAAAGTTAAGGCTATTTTGAATTGGAGTCCACCGAAGTCTGTGACTGAAGTTAGAAGTTTTCTGGGTTTGGTAGGCTATTATCGACGCTTTGTGAAAGGTTTTTCTTTCATTGCTACTCCACTGACCAGATTACTTTGAAAGGGAGTTAGATTTGTATGGACAGATGAGTGTCAAGCTAGTTTTGAGCAGTTGAAGGAAATGTTGACTCAAGCTCCTGTTCTTACTTTGCCTGTGGAAGATAAACCATATGTGATTTACAGTGATGCTTCACATAATGGTTTAGGTTGTGTTTTGATGCAAGAGGGTAAAGTTATAGCTTATGCTTCTCGGCAGTTAAAGCCGCATGAGCTTAATTATCCGACGCACGATTTAGAGTTAGCAGCCATAGTTTTTGCTCTGAAGATTTGGCGACACTACTTGTATGGGGAGAAGTGTTTTATCTATACAGATCATAAGAGTTTGAAATATTTGGGGGTTCAGATAGAGCTTAATCTTCGGCAAAGACGATGGTTGGAGCTGATCAAAGACTATGACTATTTGATTAATTATTATCCTAGTAAGGCAAATGTTGTTGCTGATGCCTTGAGTCGGAAGTCGTTAGCAGGTTTGATTGTTTATTCGCTCTCGTTGCTTGTTGAGTTGAGAGCGTTGCATGCTAGTTTTGAATTATGTGATGATGGTGCATTGTTAGCTCAGTTGCATTTGAGACCGGTGTTGTTGGATCAGATTAAAGAGGCTCAATTGGCTTATGACAAAATTTAGAAGATTGTTTCAGATTGCCAAAAAGGAGAGAGCCAAAATTTTCTTGTGAGAGACAATGGTAGCCTTTGGTTCAAGGATAGATTGTGTGTTCCTGATGATGCTAGTTTGAGAGAGATTATTTTGGAAGAAGCACACCAATTGGTTTTTGCTATGCACCATGGGAGTACTAAAATGTATCATGATTTGAAGCAGCATTATTGGTTGTCAGGTATGAAGAGGGACATTGCGGAATTTGTATCCAAGTGTCTCACTTGTCAAAGGGTGAAAGCTGAGCATCAAGTTCCAACTGGGTTGCTTTAACCTTTATCAGTGCCTGAATGGAAATGGGAACGTGTGACAATGGATTTTGTGTCTGGTTTGCCGTTGACTCAGAAAAAGCATGATGCTATATGGGTGATTGTTGATCGGTTGACGAAGACAACTCATTTTCTTCCAGTTAGAATGGACTATTCTCTTGAGAAATTGGCTGAGCTGTATATCAGTGAGATAGTGAAATTGCATGGAGTTCCAATTTCTTTAGTGTCTGATCGAAATCCCCGGTTTACTTCGAGATTTTGGAAAAGATTACATGGTAACTTTGGGTTCTCGATTGCACTTTAGCACTGCTTTTCATCTGTAGACAGATGGGCAATCAGAGAAAGTGATACAGATTATAGAGGATATGTTGAGAAGCTATGTCATTGATTTCTCTGGAAGTTGGGACAGATTTTTGCCACTTGTGGAATTTGCTTACAACAACGGTCATCAATCCAGTATTGGAATGGCACCATTTGAGGCATTGTATGGTAGAAGATGTAGGATGCCTCTATGTAGGAATGAAGTTAGAGAAGGTAAATTAGTTGGTCCTGATTTGATTAAAGAAACAGAAGAGAAAGTGAAGATAATTCGGGATCGGTTGAAAGCAGCTTCAGATCAACAGAAATCTTATTCAGATTTGAAGAGAAGAGACATAGAGTTTGATGTTGGAGATAAAGTATTTTTGAAAGTGTCTCCTTGGAAGAAGATTTTAAGATTTGGTCGAAGAGGGAAGCTAAGTCCTCATTTTATTGGACCTTATGAGGTATTGGAGAGAATTGGACCAGTTGCTTATCGACTTGCTTTGCCACCTGAGTTGGATAGAATTCACAATGTCTTCCATGTTTCTATGCTGCGGAGGCACAGATCAGATCCATCTCATGTTCTGTCCGTTGAATCTATTGAAGTGAATCCGGATTTGACTTTTGAAGAAGAACCAGTTGCTATTTTGGCACATGAAGTGAAAGAGCTGAGAAATAAGAAAGTGCCACTTGTAAAGGTTCTTTGGAAGAATCATGCGAAGGAAGAGGCAACATGGGAGAGTGAGCAAGCAATGCGAGATCAGTATCCTCAGCTGTTTCAGACTTGATATCAGGTAATTTTGAGGATGAAATTTCTTTTTAGAGGGGGAGAATTCTAATATCCCAAAGTATACCCTAAAAGTTTTGGAATATTTATTGTTGTATTTGGATTAAATGTATATGTTTAATTGGAAAGAGAAAGGAGGAAAGGGAAGAGTGTATATGTTGTATATATAGTGATATATACAACATATACAAGTCAAAGTATGGAAGTCAAAAGAAGATTAATTAATGATTTTAAATTAATTAAATTAATTAAAAGGAAATTAAGGTAATGGAAGAGGATTTTATGAATATTTTAATATTAAATTGCTTGGTGGAGATTTAAAGAGATTAAGTGTTTGACTTTGCTTCTCATTCTTCTTCTTTTCTTTTCTTTTCCTTCTTGGCCGGCTCCTTCCAAAGCAAGAGAGAAAGAGAGTTTTTGATTTTTCCAAGCTCAAGATTGAAGGATGTTTCAAGTGATCAAGTTGGAAATCTAAGAAGTTTCATCAACTTTGGTAAGTTTTCCACTTGATTTTCTTGTTTTCTTTTAAGTTGTATTTGAGTTTGATGGTTGATTATTGTTAGTAGGAGTATGTTTGATTGTGGTTTGTTTGAGAGTATTGGGTTTAATTGATTGTGATTTTGGAGTTGAATGGAAGAGTAAGAGTTGTGTTTATGTAATGGTTGTGAATTGGTGATTGATGTAAATATTGATTTTGATCAATTATTATCTTAGATTTTTCAATATGCTTGTGTTTAATGAAGTTAAAGCACATAATACATGAGTTTGATTTCAAACAGAAGCATAATGAATGCCACGACCGTGGCCCTTGAAGACCACGACCGTGGGGATTTTAAAACAAAAGGGACAGATTCGTTTGTTATCCCACGGCCGTGGGGGGTTTTAAGTAAAGTGGGCAGATTCGTTTGCTATCCCACGACCGTGGGGACCTATATAGTGGTTTTGGCTTGTAATTTGTGATCTACGGACCTAGTATGAGTCTAATAGGTGAATAATTGTATTGAAATTCATGTGTATTATTCCTTTTGAATTAGGTTGTGAAGAGGTTGTGTTGCCCTAATCCAAGTAGTGAAGAATTCTTGGAAGAGGAAAGGTATAGATTAGTGTGAGTTGCTCTTGAGGTAAGTACAAACTTACATGGTTGCATACATTTACATAATTTTGAGACTTAACAGATTTGATTGTAAATGTGTTAAGTAATTTATTACATTGTTAATACATTTGATTGATGTTATGATTTGCATAATGTGAAAGATATGATGATCATTCAAAATGTATGTTCAATGCAATTGGTTATGTACACTTTTATGATGAATTGCTTTAATGTGAATTGAGATATGATAAGATGTGAAGCCATTGTGGTTGGCTATAATGATTCAAATGAAATAAGTGAGGCATGTTTGCCTAGATGATGATGAGAAAATGAGAATGGAATTGATAATGAAATAATGAATGAATTGTGTGTCTAATATGTTATTCCATTTTCAGAGTTTTGTTGTTGGTGGCATGCCTAATAGTAACAATCTCTTGAAGCTAGGTTGGGCTTGATCCTTGAAGCCAAGTTGGGTTGAAGTTTAGCATGCTTAACTCCCCTTAAAGCTTGGTTGGGTATAGTCCTTGAAGCCTAATTGAGATGTTACAACCCTTGAAGCTAGGTTGGGTTTGGTCCTTGAAGCCAAGTTGGGTTGATACTTAGCATGCTTTGTTCCCCTTGAAGCTTGGCTGGGCCTAATCCTTGAAGCCTAGTTGGGATAATAATAATAAATGTGATAATTGAACCAAAATATTAACTATGAAAGTTGAATGGCATATTAGTGTCTTTTGGGCCCATGCTTGTCTTTGTTTCCAATGTAAATCATAAATGGTGAAACAATTGAATAAAATAATGAAATGTAGTGTAATGAAAAATATTGATATATCATTTATGAATATTGTCTTTATAGTTGAAATGTGTGACATTGGAACTATGATCATTCAAAAGTTTTTTTAAAGTTGAAGATGCTTGAAAGGTCATCACCTCCTCATTCATTCGTAGTTCCTTCATCTATATCTTGAAAGGTTAATAAGATAGAACTTTCCTTTAATCTTCTATCATGAAGGTTACTGGCGGTGGCACCTTTTCAAATTTAGGCAAAGGGTTGTTCTTGATGTTGGGATTTTCAGGCTCTGGCAACTTACCACTGTGGATCAGATCTTGGATCTCATGCTTCAATTGAGTACATCTATCTGTCTCATGTCCTTGTGTCTAATGAAATTGACAAAAAGATTTGGTATCAAAGTTTGGAGGTAAATGATTCTGTAAGGGTCGAGGAGCCAATGGTTGTAACAACCTCTTTTTCTGTAACTTATTGAAAACCCAAGATAGAGGTTTTCCTAATTCTAAAAATTGTCTTTTATTTCCTTAACCAGTTGCATTAACATTGACTTCCTCATATGCACTTTGATTTCCAGACTGATAATTCCATTTTACAAAAAAATGGTTCTTCTCTCTTTCCCACTCTTCTATTTGCAAGCTATCTCGAAGAAGATTTTTGAAATCTCCAATAAGGGTGTGAGGTATCCGTTCACTGAGATTAGATAACACCCATCTCACAATCTTCCTAATCTGGTCGGACTCATCTGGCCTCTTTTTAAGAAGTGCAGCCTTATTTCTCCATCTCTTTAGATAATCAACAAAACTTTCATTTTTTTCCTAGTAGTCTCCACCTCCATCAAAGTGACTTCGAATTCAAAATTGTACCCATATTGTTGGATGAAGGCCTTATACAGCATATACCAATCTTTTTGGGTAATTTCTTCCAAGGTATTGAACCAATTCTACACAATAGGATCCAATGAGAGTGTGAGCGGGGATTTTTGCCCCCACTCCCGGTGGAATGGTTCTTGAGAGTTTGGCACTGTTTAGGCTCGGGGCCATAGAGAACACGGACCTAAGCCCGGAGATAATGGAGTCGCCACTCGGATGGGCCGGGAAAAAGAAAGGGGTGGATGACTCGATTCCTAAGGAATCCCCAACCCCCTAATGGGTTTGAAAAGTTTGGTACATATAGGGAAGGTGAGAAAATGGCCCAGCACCCCCGCAACGCCCGGTTCATTAGAACCGGCCTCCTTTGTAGGTCCTAATATTATAAAATTCTTAGATATAATAATATTATCCATACTACATGCAACAATTAAAATAAAGCATTATTATATTAAAATCAAAGCAATGTCCAAACAAAGCAAATAAATAGACACCCATCCAAAGATGGAAACATGTCCTTACATCATCCATGTCTGAACTAAATAGGACACCCACTGAAAGGTGGAAACATGTCATTTATATTGGTCCAAAATATAAAAGCTATTTAAATTACATAATATTTAACTAATGAGGTACCCACAAAGTGGAAACATACCTCTTACAATTTTAATACTAAAACAAATAAATAATAACAAAAATAAAAATCCATCCATGATAAATTAAATAAATCAAGCATTGAAATTAAATAAATCAACCATCAAAGCATATAATAAACTACATAATCAAATCTAAAATTAAATAAAGCAAGTAAAGATACAAATTAGGGTTTACTGTTTCTATTTAAAGTTCTTTAATTAACATTTAGGGTTTTGAAATTTTAGTTTTATTATTGTTATTTGTTTAGGCTACTGTAAAGGTTTTGAAAAATTGGAATGGATTAGGGTTTTATGAATTTAAGAAAGTAGTAAGGTTTTTTGGTTAATCAAATTAGGGTTTAGGGGTAACATTATAAAATTAGGGTTTTGGAATATTAAGACATTAGAGTTTATAATTCATGATTACTGGATTGTGGTTTTAGGTTTATTGTATTGAGTTTTAGGGTTTAGATTTATTTGTCATAAGATTTTAAGGTTTTAAGGATTAGGGTTTAGGAAAACTAGGGTTTACCGTATTTGGTTTTGAGAGAATTAGGGTTTTTGGTATTTTAGAAAACATATTTGGTTTTAGGATTTAAGAAAATAGTTTAGAGTTTTATAAAAATAATTATGACTTTTAGAAAACATGAAGAAGATTAGAGTTTGGAGATTTAAGAAAGCATTTGGAAATTTTGGACAAAAAGTTATGTTTTGGATGAAAATAGTTCGGGGAAAATAGTTTAGGGTTTTAAAACTTTTGGAAGAAGAAGAATAGTTTAGGGTCTTTAAGGTTTCTGGAAACAGAAGAGTAATTTAGGGTTTGTGAAGTTTTTGATTAATTTGTATGATGAAACAATTAATTCAATTTGAATGATGAAGCTACTGTAAAGAAATAAATAACAAAAATAGAGATTCAAACCTCCGTTCATTGGTTCCACCAAAAATTGCTTTTCTGGATGAACAATAACAAAGGCAGTGTGGCCACCTTTGATGAATTGTTGATTGTTTTGCCTGTTGCTAATGTCTCTTGCTAGGGTTTTATGTCTTTTTTACTCTGATCCAATCCAAGTTTAAAAGTCCAATTTTTTGATCCTTAATTCTGTGTTTTAAAGTGTTATTTATAGGAAAAATCATAAACCTAATTCTAATTGTTTAAGGAAACTAAAATTAATTAGGAAAAGAAACCAAAACCAAATAGAATTTGGTTTCGGAAAAAACTACGTTAGAAAATTTCGCTGGCAAAAACTGCGAGCGTTGGCCAAGAATTGCGAGGATTTACGAGCGCTGGCTGGGGTGGCTGGCCAATTAGCCGCAGGAATTTCCTGAGCAAAATGGCCTTGGCCAATTCCACTTTCGACGCTGATTTTTTCGTTGCCGATTTTTTTATTAACTTCACCATTTTTATTTTTATTAAAAAATATAAATAATAAATACTAAAATAAATATTATTTAATTAAAATACCATAAAAATTATTTTGGACTATATAAAAAAATAATGGATCGGACTGGGTCAAAAATTGAGGGTCTACAGTTTGCCCCCTGCTTGAACGATCTGATACTTCAATAAAAGAGAGTGAAAAGCAATAAGACTTAATTTTTCTGAGATGGTTGAGATTTTTGGTTCTGGACCCGGTTCGAGTTCTGGACTCAAGGACAATTTTTGGTTCTGGACCTAAAGGTAATTTGGATTCTGGACCCGAGCTAAGTTCTAGACTTAAAAGAGATTTTAGGTTTTGGACCTAAGGATAATTTGGGTTCTGGACCCGAGCCAAGTTGTGGACTTTTAAGAGAAATTTTAGGTTCTAGACCTAAGGGTAATTTGAATTCTGGACCCGAGCTAAGTTCTGGACTTAAAAGAGATTTTAGGTTCTGGACCTAAGGATAATTTTGGTTCTGGAACCGAGCTAAGTTCTGGATTTAAAAGAGATTTTATGTTCTGGGCCTAAGGATAATTTGGATTCTGGACCCGAGCCAAGTTTTGGACTTTGAAGAAAAATTTTTAGTTCTAGACCTAAGGGTAATTTGCATTCTGGACCCGAGCTATGTTCTAGACTTAAAAGAGATTTTAGGTTCTGGACCTAAGGATAATTTGGGTTCTGGACCCGAGCTAAGTTCTAGACTTAAAAGAGATTTTAGGTTCTGGACCTAAGGATAATTTGGGTTCTAGACCCGAGCTAAGTTCTGGACTTAAAAGAGATTTTAGGTTCTGGACCTAAGGATAATTTGGGTTCTGGACCCGAGCCAAGTTCTGGACTTAATAGAGATTTAGGTTTTGGACCTAAGTGTAATTTGGGTTCTGGACCCGAGCCAAGTTCTGGACTTAAGAGAAATTTTAGGTTCTAGACCTAAGAATAATTTGGGTTCTGGATCTGAGCCAAGTTCTGGACTTAATAGAGATTTAGGTTCTAGTCCTAAGTGTAATTTGGGTTCTGGACCCGATTTAGACTTAAGAGGAATTTTAGGTTCTGGACCTAAGGATAATTTGGGTTATGGACCCGAGCTAAGTGAGATTTTAATTGTTTGAAAAAAATACTTATAGTCAGTAGTATACTAAAGTAATTTGGAAAAAAAAATACTTATACTCAGTAGTATATAAATTTTGTTTGCAAAAAATTTAGCTAATTTTTTTATGCACATATCTTCTCCTTGCCCCTGCGTGTAAAAATATTTTAAAAGTACAAAAATATTTATATACACGCAAATATTTGAATGATTAAATTGAATAATTTACTGTGTAGTCACTGTTCATGCACTATTTACTATTCGTAAATAGTAACCTACTGTTTATAAATAGTATCCTACTATTTATAAATAGTAACTTACTATTCATTAATAGTAAATTTTACTTTTTGAATTTTATTTTTTCCTTTGCCATTCCTCTATATAAACGACCGATTTCTTCATTTCATTCACAACAATCTTTTCATTCTATAAGCCTTTCAAGTTTAGCATACAGTTTTGAAAAAATGTATGCTTCAAAATCAAGAACTCATTCTAATGCTAAGTTATTGGAATTTATTTGGCGGCATGAAGATGGAAATATAGGTCTACTAGCTGAGATGTCACTTCATCGTAGTTCAAATCAAAAGAGCAAGGTAATTATTTATTTTAACAGCAAATTATTTTTGTTTTTTGTTTTTTTTTCTTTTTATTTTTTCTGTTTGTTTTTTCGTATTTTTTCCTCTTTCTTTTTGTATTTTTTTCTTTTTTGTTTCTTTTTATATTTTTGTTTCCTTTTTATTTTTTTATTATATTTTCTATTTTTTCTTTTCATATATTTTTTGCTTTTTAGAAAATTTAGGAAAAATATATTAATTTAAGAATTTAAATAAATAGAAAAAATAGAATGTAAATTAATTTAGCCTAAAAATCGGTGGTATTGATATAATGATATACTTACCTCGTGTTAGCTTACCTGGCTCTGTGTTAGCGTGATTGTTGAGTTATTCGGGGAGGAGGGTGTGTCTAGAAAGCCCGACAATGGTATGATGTAGCGCCTTCTTGGGTAAGGCAGATTATCCGAGATTGCAGCTTTGAGAGCTTCATCTTGCAATTACCATCCAAGGAGTGTCCGATAGACTAGAGCGCGATCCAGGCACTTGCAGAATGATGGTTGGACACAACTCATACTTTTCACTTGCCTATTGGAGAGATGACAATTGGTCCGGTTGACTTTGTTGCTATAACAGGTATTCGGTACGATGGCCTTCCGGTTCCTCTTACCAATGATATTCTATCATTTGAAGAAATTCAATAATTAATTGGTATGGACCCATCATTTAAAGGGCCTTTCAAGATAAAAACCTAGCCAATTTGTACTTATTGGATGAACCACGAAGGACGGGTTCACAGAGACACATCCCAACAGTATGCTCGAGGATTTTTGTTGTATTTGCTCGGGTCGACCATTTTAGGCAGCACCGAACCTGCCATCCATTCGTTAGTGTTGAGGGCCCTTACTTATATGAGGATGGTACCACTTTACGATTGGGGTGAAGCTGGTCTTGCCTGTCTTTACCATGGACTTGACAAAATTTTCCGAAATAAGAAGTCTTTTGTTGGCTTTATGGCGGTTGTCAAGGTACTCTTCTTCCACCAATGTCAATTCCATTCTTATTCTTGCATGAATTTGATTTTATTATTATTGTAGGCATGGACATATGAGAACAATCTTGTGAGGGTGCCTGGTATTTTCCGAGAGAGAGTCGGGTGGTATCCTAAAACATAAAACCCTAATCTATTTTAATTCCATAAAAAGTCACAGTAGCTATAATTGAACTTTTATTTGCTTTATTCAATTCCATATTTACTTATACCTTGATTTATCTCTTATGCTTTAATCTATTTAATTTCAATACTTGATTTATTTAATTTATCATGGATGGATGTTTCTTTTATTGATATTTAAATACTTTTGATGAATGATTTATTTATTATATTATTTACTTTTATCAATCAATTTAGACTTCCAAAAGTTGTAAGAGGTATGTTTCCACTTGGTGGGTACCTCATTAGTTAAACATCATGTAATTTAATTTTCTTTTCTATTTTAGAACCTTTGTAAAGGGCATGTTTCTACCTTTTGGTGGGTGTCCTATCTAGGCATGTGATGTAAGGACATGTTTCCATCCTTGGATGGGTGTCCATTTATTTGTTTTGTTTTGTTTGGACATTGCTTTGATTTTAATATAATGATGCTTTCTTTTTATTGTGTGTAGTATGGATAATATTGTTATATTCAAGAATTTTATAATATTAAGACCTGTAAAAGAGGCCGGTTCCAATGAACCGGGCATTGTGGGGGTGCTGGGCCATTTCTCACCTTCCCCATACGTACCCAACTTTCTGAACCCATTAAGGGGTTGGGGATTCCTTAGGAATCGAGTCATCCACCCCTTTCTTTTTCCCGGCCCGTCCGGGTGGCGACTCCATTTTCTTCGGACTTAGGTCCGTGTTCTCTAAGGTCCCAAGCCTAAATAGTGTCGAAGTCGCAAGAACCATTCCACCGGGAGTGGGGGCAAAAATCCCCGCTCACAGATCTATATCCGGAGGCAATAGGCCAGATGAGGCTGGATCTTCTCAGCGAGTGTATGTGATGCAGAGGCAACCGGATGCTTCAGCAGTTATTGCGGGTACATTTTCTTTATTTGGTATTTTAGTTCTTGCTTTGATTGATCCAGGATCTACTCATTCATACATAAGTGCATCTATCTTGCCTGTGTCTGAATTGCATTCAGAGTCCTTAGGATTTGATGTGTTGGTGACAAATCCTTTAGGACATAGTGTTGTGGTGAGTAAGGTGCATTGTGAAAGTTCAGTTGTGGTGCATGGTGAGGAATTTTTGGGTGATTTGATTGAAATGCCTTTTAAGGAATATGATTTGATCTTAGGCATGGATTGGTTATCTAAGCATGAAGCTATGGTAGACTGTCAAAAGAAGTGTGTTACCTTGAGAACCAGTGATGGTAGAAGTGTGATGATATCTGGTGAGCAGAGACAACTTGCATCCTTGTTTGTGTCAGCTTTTGCAGCTAGAAAGTTGATTAGAAAAGGGTGTGATGCTTATCTTGCTCATGTTGTGGATACCAGAGTAGTGGGTTCTCAACTTGATAGTATACCCACAGTTGCGGAATTTTCAGATGTGTTTCCGGAGGAGTTGCCAGGGTTACCCCCTGAGAGAGAGGTTGAGTTTGGTATCGATTTGTTGCTTGGTACCACTCCCATCTCTATTACTCCTTATCGAATGGCACCTGCTGAGTTGAGAGAGTTGAAGGTGCAGTTGCAGGAGTTGTTGGATAAAGGGTTTGTTCGCCCTAGTGTTTCTCCGTGGGGAGCTTCTGTTTTGTTTGTGAAGAAGAAGGATGGTACTTTGAGGTTGTGCATTGATTATAGGCAATTGAACAAAGTGACTATCAAGAATAAGTATCCTTTGCCTCAGATAGATGATCTCTTTGATCAATTAAAGGGAGCAGTAGTGTTTTCCAAGATTGATTTGAGATCAGGGTACCATCAGTTGAGGGTCAGAGAGGAAGATGTTCCTAAGACAGCTTTCCGCACAAGGTATGGGCATTATGAGTTCTTGGTGATGCCTTTTGGATTAACGAATGCACCTGCAGCTTTCATGGATTTGATGAATAGAGTGTTTAGACCCTATCTGGATCGGTTTGTGGTGGTCTTTATTGACGATATTTTGGTGTATTCGCGTAATAAGAAGGATCATGACAAGCATTTGCGGATTGTGTTACAGACATTGAGAGAGAAGCAGTTATATGCTAAGCTGTCGAAGTGTGAGTTTTGGCTTGATCAAGTGACTTTTCTCGGTCATATCGTTTCAGCAGATGGTATAAGAGTTGATCCGAGTAAAGTTAAGGCTATTTTGAATTAGAGTCCACCGAAGTCTGTGACTGAAGTTAGAAGTTTTCTGGGTTTTGCAGGCTATTATTGACGCTTTGTGAAAGGTTTTTGTTTGATTGCTACTCCACTGACCAGATTACTTCGAAAGGGAGTTAGATTTGTATGGACATATCAGTGTCAAGCTAGTTTTGAGCAGTTGAAGGAAATGTTGACTCAAGCTCCTGTTCTTACTTTGCCTGTGGAAGATAAACCATATGTGATTTACAGTGATGCTTCACTTAATGGTTTAGGTTGTGTTTTGATGCAAGAGGGTAAAGTTATAGCTTATGCTTCTCGGCAGTTAAAGCCGCATGATCTTAATTATCCGACGCACGATTTAGAGTTAGCAGCCATAGTTTTTGTTCTGAAGATTTGGTGACACAACTTGTATGGGGAGAAGTGTTTTATCTATATAGATCATAAGAGTTTGAAATATTTGGGGGTTCAGAGAGAGCTTAATCTTCGGCAAAGACGATGGTTGGAGCTGATCAAAGACTATGACTGTTTGATTGATTATCATCCTAGTAAGGCAAATGTTGTTGCTGATGCCTTGAGTCGGAAGTCGTTAGCAGGTTTGATTGTTTATTCGCTCTCGTTGCTTGTTGAGTTGAGAGCGTTGCATGCTAGTTTTGAATTATGTGATGATGGTGCATTGTTAGCTCAGTTGCATTTTAGACCGGTGTTGTTGGATCAGATTAAAGAGGCTCAATTGGCTTATGACAAAATTCAGAAGATTGTTTCAGATTGCCAAAAAGGAGAGAGCCAAAATTTTCTTGTGAGAGACGATGGTAGCCTTTGGTTCAAGGATAGATTGTGTGTTCCTGATGATGCTAGTTTGAGAGAGATTATTTTGGAAGAAGCACACCAATCGGTTTTTGCTATGCACCATAGGAGTACTAAAATGTATCATGATTTGAAGCAGCATTATTGGTTGTCAGGTATGAAGAGGGACATTGCGGAATTTGTATCCAAGTGTCTCACTTGTCAGAGGGTGAAAGCTGAGCATCAAGTTCCAACTGGGTTGCTTCAACCTTTATCAGTGCCTGAATGGAAATGGGAACATGTGACAATGGATTTTGTGTCTGGTTTGCCGTTGACTCAGAAAAAGCATGATGCTATATGGGTGATTGTTGATCGGTTGACGAAGACAACTCATTTTCTTCTAGTTAGAATGGACTATTCTCTTGAGAAATTGGCTGAGCTGTATATCAGTGAGATAGTGAAATTGCATGGAGTTCCAATTTCTTTAGTGTCTGATCGAAATCCCCGGTTTACTTCGAGATTTTGGAAAAGTTTACATGGTAACTTTGGGTTCTCGATTGCACTTTAGCACTGCTTTTCATCCGTAGACAGATGGGCAATCAGAGAAAGTGATACAAATTATAGAGGATATGTTGAGAAGCTATGTCATTGATTTCTCTGGAAGTTGGGACAGATTTTTGCCACTTGTGGAATTTTCTTACAACAACGGTCATCAATCCAGTATTGGAATGGCACCATTTGAGGCATTGTATGGTAGAAGATGTAGGACGCCTCTATGTTAGAATGAAGTTGGAGAAGGTAAATTAGTTGGTCCTGATTTGATTAAAGAAACAGAAGAGAAAGTGAAGATAATTCAGGATCGGTTGAAAGCAGCTTCAGATCAACAGAAATCTTATTCAGATTTGAAGAGAAGAGACATAGAGTTTGATGTTGGAGATAAAGTATTTTTGAAAGTGTCTCCTTGGAAGAAGATTTTAAGATTTGGTCGAAGAGGGAAGCTAAGTCCTCATTTTATTGGACCTTATGAGGTACTGGAGAGAATTGGACCAGTTGCTTATCGACTTGCTTTGCCACCTGAGTTGGATAGAATTCACAATGTCTTCCATGTTTCTATGCTGCGAAGGTACAGATCAGATCCATCTCATGTTCTGTCCGTTGAATCTATTGAAGTGAATCTGGATTTGACTTTTGAAGAAGAACCAGTTCCTATTTTGGCACATGAACTGAAAGAGCTGAGAAATAAGAAAGTGCCAATTGTAAAGGTTCTTTGGAAGAATCCTGCGAAGGAAGAGGCAACATGGGAGAGTGAGCAAGCAATGCGAGATCAGTATCCTCAGCTGTTTCAGACTTGATATCAGGTAATTTCGAGGACGAAATTTCTTTTTAGAGGGGGAGAATTGTAATATCCCAAAGTATACCCTAAAAGTTTTGGAATATTTATTGTTGTATTTGGATTAAATGTATATGTTTAATTGGAAAGAGAAAGGAGGAAAGGGAAGAGTGTATATGTTGTATATATAGTGATATATACAACATATACAAGTCAAAGTATGGAAGTCAAAAGAAGATTAATTAATGATTTTAAATTAATTAAATTAATTAAAAAGGAAATTAAGTTAATGGAAGAGGATTTTATGAATATTTTAATATTAAATTGCTTGGTGGAGATTTAAAGAGATTAAGTGTTTGACTTTGCTTCTCATTCTTCTTCTTTTCTTTTCTTTTCCTTCTTGGCCGGCTCCTTCCAAAGCAAGAGAGAAAGAGAGTTTTTGATTTTTCCAAGATCAAGATTGAAGGATGTTTCAAGTGATCAAGTTGGAAATCTAAGAAGTTTCATCAACTTTGGTAAGTTTTCCACTTGATTTTCTTGTTTTCTTTTAAGTTGTATTTGAGTTTGATGGTTGATTATTGTTAGTAGGAGTATGTTTGATTGTGGTTTGTTTGAGAGTATTGGGTTTAATTGATTGTGATTTTGGAGTTGAATGGAAGAGTAAGAGTTGTGTTTATGTAATGGTTGTGAATTGGTGATTGATGTAAATATTGATTTTGATCAATTATTATCTTAGATTTTTCAATATGTTTGTATTTAATGAAGTTAAAGCAAATAATACATGAGTTTGATTTCAAACAGAAGCATAATGAATGCCACGACCGTGGCCCTTGAAGACATGGCCGTTGGGATTTAAAAAAAAAGGGACAGATTCGTTTGTTATCCCACGGCCGTGGGGGGGTTTTAAGCAAAGTGGGCAGATTCGTTTGCTATCCCACGACCGTGGGGACCTATATAGTGGTTTTGGCTTGTAATTTGTGATCTACGGACCTAGCATGAGACTAATAGGTGAATAATTGTATTGAAATTCATGTGTATTATTCCTTTTGAATTAGGTTGTGAAGAGGTTGTGTTGCCCTAATCCAAGTAGTGAAGAATTCTTGGAAGAGGAAAGGTATAGATTAGTGTGAGTTGCTCTTGAGGTAAGTACAAACTTACATGGTTGCATACATTTACATGATTTTGAGACTTAATAGATTTGATTGTAAATGTTTTAAGTAATTTATTACATTGTTAATACATTTGATTGATGTTATGATTTGCATAATGTGAAAGATATGATGATCATTCAAAATGTATGTTCAATGCAATTGGTTATGTGCACTTTTATGATGAATTGCTTTAATGTGAATTGAGATATGATAAGATGTGAAGCCATTGTGGTTGGCTATAATGATTCAAATGAAATAAGTGAGGCATGTTTGCCTAGATGATGATGAGAAAATGAGAATGGAATTGATAATGAAATAATGAATGAATTGTGTGTCTAATATGTTATTCCATTTTCAGAGTTTTGTTGTTGGTGGCATGCCTAATTGTAACAATCTCTTGAAGCTAGGTTGGGCTTGATCCTTGAAGCCAAGTTGGGTTGAAGTTTAGCATGCTTAACTCCCCTTAAAGCTTGGTTGGGTCTAGTCCTTGAAGCCTAATTGAGATGTTACAACCCTTGAAGCTAGGTTGGGTTTGGTCCTTGAAGCCAAGTTGGGTTGATACTTAGCATGCTTTGTTCCCCTTGAAGCTTGGTTGGGCCTAATCCTTGAAGCCTAGTTGGGATAATAATAATAAATGTGATAATTGAACCAAAATATTAACTCTGAAAGTTGAATGGCATATTAGTGTCTTTTGGGCCCATGCTTGTCTTTATTTCCAATGTAAATCATAAATGGTGAAACAATTGAATAAAATAATGAAATGTAGTGTAATGAAAAATATTGATATATCATTTATGAATATTGTCTTTATGGTTGAAATGTGTGACATTGGAATTGAATTGAAACATATTGTTATTATGGTTTGTATCACTAAGTCGTTGGCTTAGCGCGATTGTGGTTCATCTCGCAGGTGACAGGATAGAACCGGAAAGTTATTCTAGACCGAGTTGAGTCTAGACTCTGAAGTGTTGATTATGGGCTTGAAGATCAGAGATGAACTGCCAAACATGTATAAATTTTATGTTTTGTAAACATTAACTTTGATATATATATATATGTAAATACTGCTACATTTTCCGCTGCTTAATAAATAAACGTTTTATCTATTGTGTTTTATAATATAACTTAAATGTTTTAAGTTTACTCATATTATTGTTTAAAGGATTGATTTGTTTGCTTAATAAACTATGGCATTCCTATATTCAGTATACGTATATTACGATTGTGGTAGTATGTAGTGTGCGTATACATGGTATAGGGGTGTTACACATTTAGTTTATGAGGACATCCTAACTTGAATTTGGTCCAACCTAACCAGCAACTCAACCAAAATCTGAGAGATAGAAGAAAGGCTATCTAGTTCTTGAAAGTCCTATACTTGACAGTTGTATAAGGAAGAAGGACAAAATGATAAAATGATAAAAGAAAAAAGGGGTAAAACAAAGAGAGAGAAAGGGAAAAGAAGAAAAGAAAAGGAATGTGGGTACCAAACATTTTGCAAAGGCAAAGACTATCTTAATCAAGATCCAGATTCTTGTCAAGAAGAAAGAAGAATGTTTAAATCTCTATCTTTTCATGCTTCCAACTGTCTAAAAATGAAATTTATAGTGTGAGGGTTTGTCTATAGTGTCACATCGGCTCCAACTTACAAATGGCCTTCATTTAAACCATGTCCCTTATAGACCCCGTTTCAAACCTATTAAAGACCTGTTGATCTCTTTTAGCAGGTAGAGTCTATTAGAGGAGATAGTTTGAATAAGCATGCATATGAGATAGACAATATTGAAATTCAATGAGACCTTGGCCAAGTAATGTGTATGTCCCTATCTGAAGTGCAACAGCTCTTGCTCAAATGGAAATGATTCCCAAGTTTAGTACGGTAACTAAGGTTGTCATGTTATAGATATGGTAATTTGGAAAATCAAGTCCTGAGGTACAATGACACTGATTTCAAAATTAAAAATTCAAGTTTAAAAAAAACTATTTTCTTGTTGCATAAACCTTCAAGTTAAGGGAAGTTTGTTGCACTGCTGAAACTCGAAGGACACATTGGGCAAAATAAAGGATTATTTGCAAGGTTATGAAGAAGTTACCAACTAACATACTGAATCATAATTTGAAATAGATGTATCTCTGTTGCTTGGGGCCTCCACTACTCATGTTTTCAATATCTTGAAGATAAAAGCCATAAATACGATGCCTTTTGTCATTCCAATGCAAGACCTGAATGAGCATCTGAAAGGAACCAATGAGAACACTTCAACTGATCACCTCATTCTGTGAGTCAATGGAACCATTGTAAGTATTATTGATGCATATCATGCATAAATGAGCATATCTTTTATTGTCTATTCTTTGTCAGGGTAAAAAATACTACTATATGAAGTAGATATTGAATCAGGAGGTATGAAAAGGATATTGCAAAAGAAAGAAGAGATGCATGCTTATGCAAGGAACCAAATAATACACAAACATCAATCAGAGCCTGCATGGGAAAAATCATTGGTTTGAGCCTACACAAGGGGGTAAAGTTTCTCCTTTTCAATTTTTGAGTTTATGCTTGTACAAAATATTTTCAAACCCACTTTCAATATTTTGCCACGTAGGGGGCAAAGAGAGGATATGAAGACTAGCTAAAAAATGGCTGAATTTTTTGCAAAAGTACAAAGGAAGAACAAAGAGAATAAAAAAAGAAGAAAATTAGAACTCTCAACAGAATGAAGATACAAAAGACAAAATGATCATTCTAGCTAGAAGAGCTGAAGCCAATATAGAACCGATCTCCAAGGATGAAGATCCATCTTGAAGGGTAAAACCCGTTCACTAAAGGATAAAGATCCATTTTTGAAGGGTAAAGACCCAATCTCCAAAGAATAAAGATCCATTTTTAAAGGGTAAAGATCCAATCTCCAAAGGATAAAGATCCATTTTTTGAAGGGTAAAGACCCGATCTCCAAAGGGTAAAGATGTATTTTTGAAGGGTAAAGACCCAATCTCCAATGGATAAAGATCCATGTTTTAAGGGTAGTAAAACCCGATCTCCAATGGATAAAGATTCATGTTTTAAGAGTAAAGACTCGATCTCCAATGGATAAAGATCCATGTTTTAAGGGTAAAGACCGATCTCCAATGGATAAAGATCCATGTTTTAAGGGTAAAGACCCAATTTTCAATGGATAAAGATCCATTTTGAAGGATAAAGACCCGAAGTCGAAGGATGAAGATCCATTTTGAAGGGTGAAGACCCGATTTTCAAGGATGAAGATCCATTTTTAAGGGTGAAGACCCAATGACCAAGGATGAAGATCCAAGGTCTAAGGATGAAGATCCATTTTTTAGGGTGAAGACCCACAATCCATTAAAGAATGGAACATCCGGTTAAAAGAAAGCTAAATTCTCAGCTGATAAAAGGTCAACTAAATCCAGTTTAGGGTCAAGAATCTATAATCCAGTCTCGGGTCCAAGTACCTAAATCAAATTTAGCCTCGGGTCCAAGTACCCAACATCAAGTCCAAGTACCCAAGTCAACTTACCTCGGGTCTCGAACCCAAATTATTTTTGAGTCTAGAACTCACCTAGGGTCTAGAATCCAAATTATTTTTTGAGTCCAGAACTCACCTAGGGTCTAGAATCCAAATTATTTTTTGAGTCTAGAACTCACCTCGGGTCCAGAATCTAAATCATTTTTTAGTCCAGACTTACCTTGGGTCCAGAATCTAAATTATTTTTTAGTCCATAACTCACCGTGGGTCCAGAATCTAAATTATTTTTTAGTCCATAACTGACCGTGGGTCCAAAATCTAAATTATTTTGGGTCTAGAACCCAATCAACCTCGAGTCGAGAACCCATCCTCATTTAAAATTAGCTCAAAGTCATGTTGCTTTTCACTCACTTCTGCTGAAGTCTCAGATCATTCAAGCTGGGGGCAAACTGTAGACCCTTATTTTTTTACCAAGTCATGTCCAACACTAAATAAAAGGATATTAAGTCAAGTCTGAACATTTAAAATAGTCTGAAATAATTTTTGTAATATTTATTATTTATTTTAATAATATAATAAATAAAAGAAAAAATAAATTATAAATATTTATTTTAAATATAATATTTATTTTAATAATAGTAATAATAATAAATAATAAAATAATAAAAATAATGGAGGAATTGGCAAGCGACACGTCGGTGGGCCAACCTACGAATTGGCCCGGCGGCGGCCCGTGCACGCAGCCCACGCCCACTATTTTTATTGTTTTATTATTATTATTATTATTATTATTAAAATCAATATTATATTTAAAATCAATATTTATAATTTCTTTTTTTATATATTATATTATTAAAATAAATAATAAATATTATAAAAATTATTTTGGACTGTTTTAAATGCTTATACTTGACTTAATCGCCTTTTAATTAGTGTCGGACAGGACTTGGTCAAAAATAAGGGTCTACACATATCTCAAGAACCAATTAAAAGTCATAAGGGTAACCTTTTTGAGAACCAGAATTCTCAAGGGTCTCACATTGACAAAAGTTGAGATCATATACTTTTGTCCACCCTATGGTAAAAAATTTGCACATGCGGTATGAAACACATGCCACAATATTCTTCACATTACAATTTGGTGCATGTCTATCAAAAATATATTTTATGATTTAAAATACTATGTAGATGATGGTTTAGACATACTTAATGCCTAATTGGAGTTCACATATCTACTCAATTTGATTTAGAACTAACAAATCTCATTAAGTAAATGAGATGACCATCTTGCTTAAAGCACGAGCTCATTATCATCTAGATAAAATGCTTAAAAGAGGTCTCATCTTCACTTGTCACATAGACAAATAGAAGGAAATTAACCATGTGAGAAGGTTAATTTATATCCTATCTGACATGCTTGTGAGCTGAGATTTTCACCCCCACTGCCATGTGGAATGGTTCTTACGACTTTGGCACTATTAGGCTCGAGGCCTTAGAGAATACGGGCCTAAACCCAGAGAAAATGGAGTGGATGACTCAATTTCTAAGGAATCTCCAACCCTCTAATGGGTTCGAAAAGTTGGGTATGCATGGGGAAGGTGAGAATGACCCAGCAGCCCCACAGCGCCCGGTTCATTCGAACTGACCTCCTTTTCAAGTCTAAATATTATTGAATTCTTAAATATTATAATATAATCAAGAATACATGCAATTATCAAAAGAAATAAACATATATCACTTTATTAAAATGAAGCAAACAAAAATAAGCACCCATCTATAGATGGAAACATGTCTTTTACAATGTCCAATGTCTTAAACTAAATAAAATAGGACACCCACAATTTAGTGGAAACATGCTCTTTACATTAATTTAAAATCAAAATAAATTAAAATATATTAGAACCTAATTAATGACGTACCCACATAGTGGAAACATACCCCTTACATTATTGGAGATAAAATAAACCAACAAACGAAATCCAACCATTCATCACAATAGTAAATAATTCATCATAATCAAAATAAAATAATTCATACATCAAAACATGCAATAAGTGAACATATATTAGTAATCAAGTCTATATTTAAATATCATGTTAAATAATAAATGTACAAACTAGGGCTTTAACATATGAATTAGGATTTCTTAAAGTTTAGATTGCTAAATTAGAGTTTAGGGTTTATATCATGCAATTAAGGTTTCGAAAAATAATTATAAAGGCTTTGGATTTTAAGGTTAGGATTTTGATCTTACAGACTAGGTTTTTAGATTGCTTACCGGAATAATTTTAAAAACATTGGAACATAAATAAAAAATACCAAACCTAACTACTGGATCAATCAATAATCAACATTCAGTAGTTAAAAGAAAGAACATGGTTATCAATATTCAATATAAAAGAAAAGCATAATTAATGGATATTCTTAAAAGTGCAAGAACAAAACAAAACAAATAAATAAGAATAAAGGAATTACTATAAATTTTAAAAAAACTGAATAAAGGATTGTAAACCTCTGTTGTTTGTTCCACCGATATTTTTATGTTGATACAATCTTTATATTTGTACCATGGTTAAATCTTAGTTGAATGGGATGAAGATAGTCATTCACTACCTTCTTGGTTTGATAGATTGATGTTCTGTCCTTCTGCTCACTCAACTGCCAAGGTTTAATGCTTGCCATTTCTTTTTTTTTTTTATTGGCTGCTAGCCCCCCGTCCTATTTATAAGAAAATTATATAGGTCAAAATCAGTTTCTGAGCTTGATATGAATTTACCGAACTTAATATGGATTTCCTCATTCATAAAACCATATCCATATCTAATTAAAATCAAATTAATTTGATATGGACAAGAGTTATGAGTCCTAATTCGACAACGAATGGTCCATATTGAATTAGTAGCCAACAAATTCGATATGGAAATATGGACCCAATTCCATATCGAATTGGAAGACAAATTCGATATGGAATGGTCTATGGACTCAATTCCATATCGAATTAGAAGACCAATTCAATAAGGACATGTTCCATTCTGATTTAAACCAAAATGTAGCCCCTCTAACTTCGAATCGAATCATTTTAGGGCATTCAAAGTTGAACTCCTTATTTTAGGCCTAATAAAATTCAACCAATCTAATTAAAGGCTTTAAATCAGGTTTAAGCCATTAAGAATGGACCAAACTTGACTTGACCTTCTTTAATTAGGATAAGACTAGCTTAGGGCCAAAATTAAGGGACTATAGTTTGCCCCCTGATTAAATGATCTGAGACTTCAGTAGAAGAGAGTAAAAAGCAACATGACTTTTGAGCTGATTTTGGATAAGGATGGTTTTGGACCCAAGGTTGGATTGAGTTTTGGACTCAAAAATGATTTTTAGTTCTGGACCTAAGTTTGTTTGGACTCTGAACCCAGATTAAGTTCTAGACTCAAAAGTGATTTGGGTTTTGGACCTAAGTTGGTTTGGTTGGGTTCTGGACTCGAGACATGATTGGTTTGGGTTCTGGACCCAATATTGAATTTGGGTTCTGGACATGAGATATGATTTGATTTGGGTACTTAAACTCGAGACTGGGTACATGGACTTGAGACTAGATCTGATTTTCATACTTGGACTCGAGACTGGGTACTTGGAGTTGAGACTAGATTTGACTTGGTTAACATTCTGTCAGGTGAGGGTTCTAGTTGTCTTCTAGCTAATTAATTTTAGCTCTTCTTGGTGATTGATCTTCTATCATGGCTTTCTTATAACCACTTGCTCCATTGTTTAATGGATCGACACCAGCTCTTCTGGAAATTTTGGCTTTCTTCTAGCCGGTTATTCCATTCTTCAATGAATTCTGCTGACCTTCAATCATTTGAGAATTTTGGCTTTCTTTTAGCTGGTTTTTCCATTCTTCAATGGATTGTGGGTCTTCACCCTTAAAATAGATGTTCATCCTTGGACTTCGGGTCTTCACCCTTCAAAATGGATCTCCATCCATAGACATTGGGTCTTCACCCTTCAAAATGGGTCTTCACCCTTCAAAATGGATCTTCCTCCTTGGACTTTAGGTCTTCACCCTTCAAAATGGATCTTCATCCTTGGACATCGGGTCTTCACCCTTCAAAATGGATCTTCATCCTTTGGATATCAGGTCTTCACCCTTCAAAATAGATCTTCATCCTTGGACATTGAGTCTTCACCCTTCAAAATGGATCTTCATCCTTTGGACATCAGGTCTTTACCCTTTAAAATGGATCTTCATTCTTGGACATCGGGTCTTCATCCTTCAAAATGGATCTTCATCCTTGGACATTGGGTCTTCACCCTTCAAAATGGATCCTCATCCTTGGACATCGGGTCTTCACCCTTCAAAATGGATCTTTATCCTTAGGCATCGGGTCTTTGCCCTTCAAAATGGATCTTCACCCATGGACATTTGTTCTACATTAACTTCAGCTCTTCTAGTTAGATTGATCTTTTGTTATTTGCATCTTCATTCTTTTGAGAGTTCTAATTTTCTTCTTGTTCCATTCTTAAATGATCTTTTGCAAAACATTCAACTATTTTTTAGCTAGTCCTTATATCCTCTCTTTGCCCCCCTACATGGTAAAATATTAAATGAGTCTAAAAATATTTTGTACATGCATAAACTTAAAAGTTGAAAAGAGAAAGTTTACCTCCTGTGTAGGCTCAAACCAATGATTTTTCCCATATAGGCTCTGATTGATGCTTGTGTATTGTTTGGTTCCTTGCATCTCTATTTTTATAAAGTGACTGGATCTTCCTTAAGCAATGGGCCTTCCATGCCCCCTGATTCCATATATGCTTCTCATTACTTGCTTCATAGAGCATCTGTTGTTCACTTTGACAAAGAATATGCAATACAATACGACAAAATGCTTTATGATATGCTCATGTATGCATGATATGAATGAATAATACTTATAGTGGTTCCATTGACTCACAGACTGAGGTGATCAGCTTAATTACTCCCATTGATTTATTCCAAGTGCTCGTTTAGATCTTGTATTGGAACAATAGAAGTCTCCACATTTATTGCTTTTATTTTCTAAGCTGAAATCATGAGTAGTGGGGGCCCCAACAGCAGAGATACATAATTTCAAACTATAATTCAACATGTCAATTGGTAGCTTCTTCATAACATTGCAAATAATCATTTATTATTCCCAATGTGTCCTTCGAGGTTTGACAATTCTACATACTTCCCTTAACTTGAAGGTTTATGTGACAAGAAAATAGTTTATTTTGTTTTTTGTTTTTGTTTTTTTTTCATACTTTGGATTTGTCAAATCAGTGTCATTGTACCTCAGGACTAGAATTTCCAAATTAACACATCTATAACATGACAACTCTAGTTATCATACTAAACTCGGTAATAATTTTCATTTGAGCAAGAACTATTGCACTTCAAATAGGCACATACACATTACTAGGCCAAAGGTATCATTGAGTTTAAATATTATCTATCTCATATACATGCTTATTCAAACTATCTCCACTAATAGACTCTACCAACCAAGAAAGATTAAAATGTCTTTAATAGGCTTGAAATGATGTCTATAAGGGACATGGTTTAAGCGAAGGCCATTTTGAGATCAGAGCTGATGTAACGTTATGGATAAACCTTGATACTACAATATGTTAGAGGTTCCATTTTCACCTTCAGAACATCATTTCCCTCTGAATTTCATAAAAATATAAAGCTTGACTATCCTTTTATTTTCTTAATAAAAATCTGGATCTGATTAGTACTATCTTGATCTTTAGACCACCCTTATTCCTCTTTTTTCCATCCTTTTCCCTTCTTGGAGTATCAAGTCTTAGACTTTCAATATTTCTTACTTAGAGCTATGTTGGATAAAATGAAAGATGGTATTTCCCGTGATTCTCTGATTTTATTTGAATCTTTGGCTGGATTGGACCAATTCAAGTCAATCTGTTTTCGTAATCTAAGTGGAACTCCTCCATTATTTTTAGGTAGGAAGAACTTTGCTGGCTTTCTGAACTACTCTTTTGAACTTTTGTTATTTTCTTTTTCCTTTTCCATTTTTCTTTTTTCTATCTTCTTTTTCTTCTTTTTTTCTTTTTCTTCTTTTCTTTTTTCCTTTTATTTTTTCTTCTTTTTTAGGTTCTAGCTCTAAGAGAGTTGTCTCATTTTTACCAATATTTGTTTCTGATAATGGATGAGTGGAGTGGCATAAGTCTACTTTAGTCCTGACTTTATCTCAATAAGTCTTTCATATTAGGTCTAATTTAGGTGTCCTTGAACTAACTCTATAGTCTTGACTATATATCCTTCTCTTTAATCCTCTTTCTCTTTTGTTCCTTAGTGATCATCAGACTTGCCATAAGTATCACAACAACTCAAGGTAGGTTATCGGGCTTACAAGCTAATAAAGAGCAGGCCAAAATCTCATGAAGGATCAAAGGGGCAACTAGGGATTGATATTTAATATGGCGGATAATAGTTGTTGGCTAACCAAACAATGCCTACATCATCTCTCCCTTAAATAAGTAGAGTTCAATTTCACCTCGAAAGTTTGTCAAAGCATGTTCTAAGATTGACTAGGACCTAGACAAAAGTAATTATATTGGAGCCCTCTCTAAGTAATCATACATAGCTCAATGCTATAGAACAATTCCCTTACCTAGTAAAGTCATTCAAATCATGATGCATAGATACACTAATTTATGAACATCAAGCTAGATTCATCATTGGTTGAGCACCAAAATGAACAAAGACCAAATTAAGTGTAATAAAAGTAATTTATTCAAATAATCTTAATTTGAAAAACATAATTGTTCTAGAAAACACCAAATAAATAAAATGAAAAAAAATTAAATAAGCCAAGGGAAGTTTTTTTTAGTTGAAGTTGAAGATGCTTCATTTATTCAGACGTATCAAGGGCAATGGTCATCACCTCCTCATTCGTAGTTCCTTCATCTATATATTGAAAGGTTAATAAGATAGAACTTTCCTTTAATCCTCTATCATGAAGGTTACTGGCGGTGGCACCTTTTAAAATTTAGGCAAAGGGTTGTTCTTGATGTTGGGATTTTCAGGCTCTGGCAACTTACCACTGTGGATCAGATCTTGGATCTCATGCTTCAATTGAGTACATCTATCTGTCTCATGTCCTTGTGTCTAATGAAATTGACAAAAAGATTTGGTATCAAAGTTTGGAGGTAAATGATTCTGTAAGGGTCGAGGAGCCAATGGTTGTAACAACCTCTTTTTCTGTAACTTGTTGAAAACCCAAGATAGAGGTTTTCCTAATTCTAAAAATTGTCTTTTATTTCCTTAACCAGTTGCATTAACATTGACTTCCTCATATGCACTTTGATTTCCAAACTGATAATTCCATTTTACAAAAAAATGGTTCTTCTCTCTTTCCCACTCTTCTATTTGCAAGCTATCTCGAAGAAGATTTTTGAAATCTTGTGAGGCATCCATTCACTGAGATTAGATAACACCCATCTCACAATCTTCCTAATCTGGTCGGACTCATCTGGCCTCTTTTTAAGAAGTGCAGCCTTATTTCTCCATCTCTTTAGATAATCAACAAAACTTTCATTTTTTTTTCCTAGTAGTCTCCACCTCCATCAAAGTCACTTCGAATTCAAAATTGTACCCATATTGTTGGATGAAGGCCTTATACAGCATATACCAATCTTTTTGGGTAATTTCTTCCAAGGTATTGAACCAATTCTTCACAATAGGATCCAATGAGAGTGTGAGCGGGGATTTTTGCCCCCACTCCCGGTGGAATGGTTCTTGAGAGTTTGGCACTGTTTAGGCTCGGGGCCATAGAGAACACGGACCTAAGCCCAGAGATAATGGAGTCGCCACTCGGACGGGATGGGAAAAAGAAAGGGGTGGATGACTCGATTCCTAAGGAATCCCTAACCCCCTAATGGGTTTGAAAAGTTTGGTACATATAGGGAAGGTGAGAAATGGCCCAGCACCCCCGCAATGCCTGGTTCATTAGAACCGGCCTCCTTTGCAGGTCTGAATATTATAAAATTCTTAGATATAACAATATTATCCATACCACATACAACAATTAAAATAAAGCATTATTATATTAAAATCAAAGCAATGTCCAAACAAAGCAAATAAATAGACACCCATCCGAAGATGGAAACATGTCCTTACATCATCCATGTCTGAACTAAATAGGACACCCACTGAAAGGTGGAAACATGTCATTTATATTGGTCCAAAATATAAAAGCTATTTAAATTACATAATATTTAACTAATGAGGTACCCACAAAGTGGAAACATACCTCTTACAATTTTAATACTAAAACAAATAAATAATAACAAAAATAAAAATCCATCCATGATAAATTAAATAAATCAAGCATTGAAATTAAATAAATCAACCATCAAAGCATATAATAAACTACATAATCAAATCTAAAATTAAATAAAGCAAGTAAAGATACAAATTAGGGTTTACTGTTTCTATTTAAAGTTCTTTAATTAACATTTAGGGTTTTGAAATTTTAGTATTATTATTGTTATTTGTTTAGGCTACTGTAAAGGTTTTGAAAAATTGGAATGGATTAGGGTTTTATGAATTTAAGAAAGTAGTAAGGTTTTTTGGTTAATCAAATTAGGGTTTAGGGGTAACATTATAAAATTAGGGTTTTGGAATATTAAGGCATTAGAGTTTATAATTCATGATTACTGGATTGTGGTTTTAGGTTTATTGTATTGAGTTTTAGGGTTTAGATTTATTTGTCATAAGATTTTAAGGTTTTAAGGATTAGGGTTTAGGAAAACTAGGGTTTACCGTATTTGGTTTTAAGAGAATTAGGGTTTTTGGTATTTTAGAAAACATATTTTGTTTTAGGATTTAAGAAAATAGTTTAGAGTTTTATAAAAATAATTATGACTTTTAGAAAACATGAAGAAGATTAGAGTTTGGAGATTTAAGAAAGCATTTGGAAATTTTGGACAAAAAGTTATGTTTTGGATGAAAATAGTTCGGGGAAAATAGTTTAGGGTTTTAAAACTTTTGGAAGAAGAAGAATAGTTTAGGGTCTTTAAGGTTTCTGGAAACAGAAGAGTAATTTAGGGTTTGTGAAGTTTTTGATTAATTTGTATGATGAAACAATTAATTCAATTTGAATGATGAAGCTACTGTAAAGAAATAAGTAACAAAAATAGAGATTCAAACCTCCGTTCATTGGTTCCACCAAAAATTGCTTTTCTGGATGAACAATAACAAAGGCAGTGTGTAATATCCCTATGCTTGCCCTAGAAGTTTTGTATGTGGTTGTTGTTGTTGTTGTTGTTGTTGTTGTTGGTTTAAATTGAGAAAAGAAAAGTATATGTATATGTGTTTTGGGAGAAATTTAGGGTTTAGAGATAAGTTTATATGTTGTGTATATGGTGATATATATAACATATAAGTTGGTCAAAGGGCTTGGACAAGGGAAGAAGATATTTATATTGTTAAGTGTGAAATTACCAAAGTGGGCAAGAGATAATTAAGGGAATTAAAATGTATATGAGGGTGTTATAGTAATTTTCTTTTGGATGGGTATTTAATGAAGGTTGACTTTGTGTTTTCTTCATCATCATTTCTTCTTCTTCTTCTTGTGTTGGCCGGCTCACCATAGACAAAGGAAGACAAGAGAACCAAGCAAGGTTTTGATGTTTGTAGCTCAAAAGTTGAAGGAGATTTCAAGAAATCAAGTTGAGGAATTGTGGAATTTCTTCATTTAAGGTAAGAAATCTCTTGTTTTCTTTGGTTATTTTGAAGGGGTGTTGGATGTGAATTAGGGTTTGGTTGATTTTGTGATTTGGTGTGTTTGATATGTGTTTGCAAGTGTTAGAATTGATTTTAAGTTAAAAGATGGAATTGGTGTTGGTTTGGTTGTGAATATGGTAAGATTTGTGGAGGATGTTAGTGGAGAGTCAAGAGTGAAGTTGGAGTTAGGGTTTTGGAATGGTTTGTGTTTAAATGTATTATGAATGTTTTGTGAAGTGATTCTTGTGTTGAATTTGTGTTTAGAACATTGATTTCATTCATTTGAACCATGCTATATTGTGTATGATGAGTTGAAGTGCAATTAGAGGAGAGTTGTGCATTTTAGGGTTTTGATGTTTGGTGACACGGCCAAGTCATGAAAATTTGGGAGTGTTGGATTGGTTTTTGAGAGACACGGCCGTGTCCATTAGCCGTGTTCACTACTGGATGTTGGTGTTGGGAGACACGGCCATAAGCTTGGCCGTGTCCTATGCCCGTGTTTGCTACTGTCAAGTGAGGTTGAGAGACACGGCCACAAGCTTGGTTGTGTCCCTCAAAGGTGCTGCCCGTGTCCCTCCAATGTGTTGGTTAGGGTTTTATTTCTTTGTTCTAATTGCATTGTTTTGGTTTTCCAAGGGTAGGTTGGTCCTTAAACCTAACCCTAAACACTTTAAAAACACTTGAATCAATGAAAGATATAATCAAATGCATGTGTAAGGTCCTAAAACTATGAATCATATCAATTGTTCTTTGCCCTAATTGCATTGTTGAGATTGAACAATGTTATGTTATGCATTGTGAATAGTAATGTGTTTCATAAGTAATATACATTGAAATGTATATCAAAGATGCAATGATAATTCAAATAAGACATGATATGAGACAATGCCATTGTGTTTGGCTATGATGATGCATTTGAAAGAAATAAGGCATGTTTGCCTAAATGTTGTTGAGAATTGAGAATGAAAATGATAATTGAATAATAAATGAATTGTGTGGCTAATGTGTTATTCCATTTTCAGAGTTGGTTGTTGGTGGCATGCCTAATAAGTGTAACAATCTCTTGAAGTTAGGTTGGATTGAATCCTTGAAGCCTAATTGAGATGTTACCACCCTTGAAGCTAGGTTGGGTTAGTTCTTGAAGCCAAGTTGGGTAGAAGCTTAGCATTCTTTGCTCCCCTTGAAGCTTGGTTGAACTTAATCCTTGAAGCCTAGTTGGGTATATGATATTGATAAATGTGATAACAAAACCAAAGCATTAACTCTGAAAATTGAATGGCATATTAGTGTGTCTTGGGCCCATGCTTGTCTTTGTTTAGTGTTGATTATGAATGGTTAAATGAATATTAATGAGAGATATGAAAAGATATTGAAATGTGATATGTAATATGAAAGTATGTTGTTAGTTTCGCACATATGATGTTACATGTATAATATGGATTGAGAAATGACATTGCATGGCACTAAGTCATATCATTTGCATGATTATCTTACTAAGCCGTTGGCTTAGAGCGATAGTGTTTAATCGCGCAGGTAATAGAGTTGATAGAGTTGAACCCGAGAGTTCATCAAGACCAAATGAGAGTAGACCTTGAAGAATCCATTTTGGGAGCTTAAAGATCAGAGCAGACTTGCCAATCATGTATACTTCTTTATATTTTGTAAAGAAATGTTTAATATGTAAATATGTACATATTTTATAACTTCCGCTGTGTAATATTTAGATGTATATATATATAACTAATATGTTTTGTTTTATAAGTAAATGATCTACTTTTCTATAATGTATAATGATAAGGGTCTTGAATCAAGTTTAAAGTGTTTTGAATGTTAAGAAAACCGTAGCATCCCTATGTTTGGTGCACTTATGCTACATTGTTGTGGTTGTAGTGTGTGTGCATTGGATATGGGGGTGTTACAATTGTTTTGGTATCAGAGCCTAGGTTTGAGATTCTCAACCTAGGTGAAATGTAATAAAAAGAATATTTTACCTAAAAAGTTGGTTTTGAATAAAAATACATGTTTGGAATTGGCAACCTCTGATCTTTAATAAGATGTAGTATGTTGTGTTTGCAGTGTTAGGTGTTGATGGATCCTCATTTGAGACAGTCAGTTGAGGGTAGTGAGGAGAGCGTTGCTCCTGATGATGGAGCTAGGATTGATAGTGTTGAGGAGGCACCTGCTTCGGTGTCGGGTAGACCAGTTGGTGAAGAGGTTCCGCCAGCCTGGTTTAGACATATGATGGAAGTTATGAGGCAAGCACCAGTGCAACCAGCGCCACCACCTCCTCAGCCTTTGGTATCTGTGAGGCATTATGACAAACTAAGGAAGTATGGAGCGGAGGATTTTCTTGGTACTACTGACCCAGCTGTAGCAGAGCAGTGGCTTGACAAAGTTCAGAGAATATTTGTTCAGTTGCAAGCCACTCCAGAGGAAAAGTTTGATTATGCAAGATCCTTGTTGCAGAAGGATGCATATAGTTGGTGGAAGACAGTGCCCTATTCTATGGATGATCCACCTACCTTATCCTATACAGATTTTCTGAGGGAGTTTGAATTGAAGTATACTCCAAGGGAGTATAAAGATGGGAAGAAAAGAGAGTTTCTAGATTTGAAGCAAGATCACCGGACTGTAACTGAATATGAGGTTGAGTTTATTCGATTAAGTCAGTATGCTGGGGGTATCATTGCTGATGAGATTGATAGATGTCAGCGATTTGAGGAGGGATTGAGGCCCTCGATCATGTGCTTAGTGGCTGGATCCAGGTATCAGGATTTTTCACAGCTTGTGACAGCAGCTCGAAGTGTAGAGCGAGCTCAGGGTATTGCGGTTGCTTCAGAAGAAGAGGTTAGGGTTAGAAGGCCCCAGTTCGAGGCAGGGTCTTCTTCTGCGAAGAGGGGTAGAGGAAGTTTTGTTCCTCAGAGTAGTAGGAGCTAGAGACCAGCGGGTAGGTCAGTGCAGTTACAGAGGCAGAGATTTAGACCTGCAGCTTCGGTGGCGAGTGCTCCGACCCCTATGGTTCAGAGATCCACCTTACCCATCTGCATCCATTGTGGTAGGCCGCATGGTGGTCCTTGTTGGAAGGCTGGTGTTGCAGGGGTATGTTTCAAGTGTGGGTCACCTGATCACTTTGTGAGAGATTGCCCTGAGAGGCAAGAGCTGATGTCAGTTGATACAGCTGCTTCTCGACCTAGTGCGAGGGGAGGCCGAGGAGGCAGAGGTAGCAACCGGGGAGGCAGATCTGGGTTCAGTGCTAGAGGAGGTGCTACATCCAGGGAGAGTAGACCAGAGGAGGTTGGTTCTTCCCAGAGGATGTATGTTATGCAAAGGCAGCCAGATGCATTGGCAGTCATAGCTGGTACTTTTTCTTTATTTAATACTTTAGTACTTGCTTTGATTGATCCGGGTTCCACGCATTCATATATTAGTGCATCTGTTTTGCCTGTGTCTGATATGCATGCTGAGTCCCTAGGATTTGATGTGTTGGTGATAAATCTGTTAGGGCATAGTGTGATTGTTAGTAAAGTACACCGGGATAGTGCAGTGAGGGTGCAGGGTGAGGAGTTCCTTGGAGATTTGATTGAGATGCCATTTAAGGAATATGATGTGATCTTAGGTATGGATTGGCTATCTCGACATGGAGCTGTGGTGGATTGTAAAAAGAAAATTGTTTCTTTGAGAACTGTTGATGGTAGAGAGGTGATAGTATCTAATGAGCAGGAACAGCTAGCCTCCTTATTTGTTTTAGCTGTTGCAGCTAGGAGATTGATTAGAAAGGGGTGTGAAGCCTATCTTGCTCATGTGGTGGATACTAGAGTGAGAGGTTCTCCTATTGATGATATACCCACAGTTGCAGATTTTCCAGATGTGTTTCCAGAGGAGTTGCCAGGATTGCCTCCTGAGAGAGAGGTGGAGTTCGGTATTGAATTGTTGCCTGGTACCACTCCTATCTCTATTACTCCTTACAGAATGGCACCAGCAGAATTGAAGGAATTGAAAGTGCAATTACAGGAGTTGTTGGACAAAGGATTTATTCGCCCCAGTGTTTCTCCTTGGGGAGCTCCTGTGCTATTTGTGAAGAAGAAAGATGGTACTATGAGGTTGTGTATCGATTATAGGCAATTGAACAAGGTGACTATTAAAAATAAATATCCTTTGCCTAGAATCGATGATCTCTTTGATCAATTGAAGGGTGCAGCTGTGTTTTCTAAAATTGATCTGAGATCAGGGTACCATCAGCTGAGAGTCAGAGCTGAAGATGTGCCGAAGACAGCTTTCCGGACCAGGTATGGGCATTATGAATTTCTAGTTATGCCTTTTGGTCTGACGAATGCACCTGCAGCTTTCATGGATTTGATGAATAGGGTGTTCAGGCCCTATCTGGATCAGTTTGTGGTAGTGTTTATAGATGATATTCTGGTGTATTCACGGAATAAAGAGGAACATGACATGCATCTGCGGATTGTATTACAGATTTTGAGAGAGAAGCAGTTGTTTGCCAAATTGTCGAAGTGTGAGTTCTGGTTGGATCAAGTCGCTTTTCTCGGACATATTGTTTCAACTGAAGGCATTAGAGTTGATCCAAGTAAAGTTGAAGCTATATTGAATTGGAGTCCACCCAAGTCGGTGACAGAGGTTAGAAGTTTTCTGGGTTTGGCAGGCTATTACCGGCGGTTTGTGAAAGGGTTTTCTTTGATAGCTACTCCACTCACCAGATTGCTTCGTAAGGGAGTGAGGTTTTTGTGGACAGATCAGTGTCAGGCGAGCTTTGAACAGTTGAGAGAAATGTTAACTCAAGCGCCTGTTCTTACTTTACCTGTTGAAGGCAAACCATATGTGATCTACAGTGATGCTTCACATAGAGGTTTGGGGTGTGTATTGATGCAAGAAGGGAAAGTTATAGCTTATGCATCTCGACAGTTGAAATCGCATGAGCTTAACTATCCGACTCATGATTTGGAATTGGCTGCCATTGTGTTTGCATTGAAGATTTGGCGCCACTATTTGTTTGGGGAGAAATGTTTCATCTACACTGATCACAAGAGTTTGAAGTATTTGGGTGTCCAGAAAGAACTTAATCTTCGTCAGAGGAGATGGTTAGAATTGATTAAAGACTATGACTGCTTGATTGACTATCATCCAGGTAAAGCAAATGTTGTTGCTGATGCCTTGAGTCGGAAGTCTTTAGCTGGTTTAACTGTTTACTCGCTCTCGTTGCTTGTTGAGTTGAGAGCATTGCATGTCAGTTTTGTACCTTGTGTTGATGGTGCATTATTGGCACAGTTGCAATTGAAGCCGGTTTTGTTAGATCAGATCAAAGAAGCTCAGTTGGCCGATAAGAAGATACAGAAGATTGTTTCGGATTGTCAGAGTGGAAAGGGTAGAGATTTTATTGTGAAGAGTGATGGAAGTCTCTAGTTCAAGAGCAGATTGTGTGTACCCGATGATGCTGATTTGAAAAGGATCATTTTGGAAGAAGCTCATCAGTCAGTGTTTGCTATGCATCCGGGTAATACAAAGATGTATCATGATTTGAGACAGCATTATTGGTGGATGGGTCTGAAGAGAGATATTGCTGAGTTTGTATCGAAATGTCTCACTTGTCAGAAGGTTAAAGCAGAGCATCAAGTTCCAACCGGGTTGCTTCAACTGTTGTCAGTGCCAGAATGGAAGTGGGAAAGAGTGACAATGGATTTTGTGTCTGGTTTGCCATTGACACAAAAGAAACATGATGCCATATGGGTGATTGTGGATAGATTGACTAAGACAGCTCATTTCCTTCCAGTGCGGATGGATTACTCTTTGGAGAGGTTGGCTGAGCTGTATATCCATGAGATTGTGAAACTGCATGGTGTTCTAACTTCTTTAGTGTCTGATCGAGATCCCAGGTTTACTTCAAGATTTTGGAAGAATTTGCATAGTGCTTTGGGTTCTCGATTACACTTCAGTACTGCTTTTCATCCACAGACAGATGGACAGTCAGAGAGGGTGATACAGATTATTGAGGATATGTTGAGAAGCTGTGTCATTGATTTCTCTGGAGGTTGGGATAGGTTTTTACCTCTTGTGGAGTTTGCTTACAACAACAGTCACCAATCCAGCATTGGTATGGCACCGTTTGAAGCATTGTATGGCAGACGGTGTAGGACACCTCTTTGTTGGAATGAGCTTGGAGATAATAAGTTGGTTGGGCCTGATTTAATTCAAGAAACTGAAGAGAAAGTAAAGTTGATTCGAGGCAGGTTAAAAGTAGCTTCAGACCGACAGAAGTCTTATGCAGATCTGAAAAGGAGAGATATAGAGTTTGATGTTGGAGATAAGGTATTTCTGAAAGTGTCTCCTTGGAAGAAGATTTTGAGGTTCGGTCGGAAAGGAAAATTGAGTCCTCGTTTCATTGGGCCGTATGAAGTGTTAGAAAGAGTTGGACCAGTGGCTTATCGACTAGCTTTGCCACCTGAGTTGGATCGTATTCATAATGTATTCCATGTTTCTATGTTGAGGAGATATAGGTCGGATCCATCTCACGTGTTGCCATTTGAATCTATTGAAGTGAGCCCAGACTTGACATTTGAAGAGGAACCAATTGCTATTTTGGCACGAGAAGTGAAAGAGCTGAGAAACAAGAGAGTGCCATTGGTGAAGGTTCTATGGAAGAATCATGCAAAAGAAGAAGCAACTTGGGAAAGTGAGCAATCTATGCGAGAGCAATATCCTCAGTTGTTTCAGCTTTAATATCAGGTAATTTCGAGGACGAAATTTTCTTTTTAGAGGGGGAGAATTGTAATATCCCTATGCTTTCCCTAGAAGTTTTGTATGTGGTTGTTGTTGTTGTTGTTGTTGTTGTTGTTGTTGTTGTTGTTGGTTTAAATTGAGAAAAGAAAAGTATATGTATATGTGTTTTGGGAGAAATTTAGGGTTTAGAGACAAGTTTATATGTTGTGTATATGGTGATATATATAACATATAAGTTGGTCAAAGGGCTTGGACAAGGGAAGAAGATATTTATATTGTTAAGTGTGAAATTACCAAAGTGGGCAAGAGATAATTAAGGGAATTAAAATGTATATGAGGGTGTTATAGTAATTTTCTTTTGGATGGGTATTTAATGAAGGTTGACTTTGTGTTTTCTTCATCATCATTTCTTCTTCTTCTTCTTGTGTTGGCCGGCTCACCATAGACAAAGGAAGACAAGAGAACCAAGCAAGGTTTTGATGTTTGTAGCTCAAAAGTTGAAGGAGATTTCAAGAAATCAAGTTGAGGAATTGTGGAATTTCTTCATTTAAGGTAAGAAATCTCTTGTTTTCTTTGGTTATTTTGAAGGGGTGTTGGATGTGAATTAGGGTTTGGTTAATTTTGTGATTTGGTGTGTTTGATATGTGTTTGCAAGTGTTAGAATTGATTTTAAGTTAAAAGATGGAATTGGTGTTGGTTTGGTTGTGAATATGGTAAGATTTGTGGAGGATGTTAGTGGAGAGTCAAGAGTGAAGTTGGAGTTAGGGTTTTGGAATGGTTTGTGTTTAAATGTATTATGAATGTTTTGTGAAGTGATTCTTGTGTTGAATTTGTGTTTAGAACATTGATTTCATTCATTTTGAACCATGCTATATTGTGTATGATGAGTTGAAGTGCAATTAGAGGAGAGTTGTGCATTTTAGGGTTTTGATGTTGGGTGACACGGCCAAGTCATGAAAATTTGGGAGTGTTGGATTGGTTTTTGAGAGAGACGGCTGTGTCCATTAGCCGTGTTCATTACTGGATGTTGGAGTTGGGAGACACGGCCACAAGCTTGGCCGTGTCCTATGCCCGTGTTTGCTACTGTCAAGTGAGGTTGAGAGACACGGCCACAAGCTTGGCCGTGTCCCTCAAAGGTGCTGCCCGTGTCCCTCCAATGTGTTGGTTAGGGTTTTATTTCTTTGTTCTAATTGCATTGTTTTGGTTTTCCAAGGGTAGGTTGGTCCTTAAACCTAACCCTAAACACTTTAAAAACACTTGAATCAATGAAAGATATAATCAAATGCATGTGTAAGGTCCTAAAACTATGAATCATATCAATTGTTCTTTGCCCTAATTGCATTGTTGAGATTGAACAGTGTTATGTTATGCATTGTGAATAGTAATGTGTTTCATAAGTAATATACATTGAAATGTATATCAAAGATGCAATGATAATTCAAATAAGACATGATATGAGACAATGCCATTGTGTTTGGCTATGATGATGCATTTGAAAGAAATAAGGCATGTTTGCCTAAATGTTGTTGAAAATTGAGAATGAAAATGATAATTGAATAATAAATGAATTGTGTGGCTAATGTGTTATTCCATTTTCAGAGTTGGTTGTTGGTGGCATGCCTAATAAGTGTAACAATCTCTTGAAGTTAGGTTGGATTGAATCCTTGAAGCCTAATTGAGATGTTACCACCCTTGAAGCTAGGTTGGGTTAGTTCTTGAAGCCAAGTTGGGTAGAAGCTTAGCATGCTTTGCTCCCCTTGAAGCTTGGTTGAACTTAATCCTTGAAGCCTAGTTGGGTATATGATATTGATAAATGTGATAACAAAACCAAAGCATTAACTCTGAAAATTGAATGGCATATTAGTGTGTCTTGGGCCCATGCTTGTCTTTGTTTAGTGTTGATTATGAATGGTTAAATGAATATTAATGAGAGATATGAAAAGATATTGAAATGTGATATGTAATATGAAAGTATGTTGTTAGTTTCGTACATATGATGTTACATGTATAATATGGATTGAGAAATGACATTGCATGGCACTAAGTCATATCATTTGCATGATTATCTTACTAAGCCGTTGGCTTAGAGCGATAGTGTTTAATCGCGCAGGTAATAGAGTTGATAGAGTTGAACCCGAGAGTTCATCAAGACCAAATGAGAGTAGACCTTGAAGAATCCATTTTGGGAGCTTAAAGATCAGAGCAGACTTGCCAATCATGTATACTTCTTTATATTTTGTAAAGAAATGTTTAATATGTAAATATGTACATATTTTATAACTTCCGCTGTGTAATATTTAGATGTATATATATAACTAATATGTTTTGTTTTATAAGTAAATGATCTACTTTTCTATAATGTATAATGATAAGGGTCTTGAATCAAGTTTAAAGTGTTTTGAATGTTAAGAAAACCGTAGCATCCCTATGTTTGGTGCACTTATGCTACATTGTTGTGGTTGTAGTGTGTGTGCATTGGATATGGGGGTGTTACACAGTGTGGCCACCTTTGATGAATTGTTGATTGTTTTGCCTGTTGCTAATGTCTCTTGCTAGGGTTTTATGTCTTTTTTACTCTGATCCAATCCAAGTTTAAAAGTCCAATTTTTTGATCCTTAATTCTGTGTTTTAAAGTGTTATTTATAGGAAAAATCATAAACCTAATTCTAATTGTTTAAGGAAACTAAAATTAATTAGGAAAAGAAACCAAAACCAAATAGAATTTGGTTTCGGAAAAAACTACGTTAGAAAATTTCGCTGGCAAAAACTGCGAGCGTTGGCCAAGAATTGCGAGGATTTACGAGCGCTGACTGGGGCGGCTGACCAATTAGCCGCAGGAATTTCCTGAGCAAAATGGCCTTGGCCAATTCCACTTTCGACGCTGATTTTTTCGTTGCCGATTTTTATTTTTATTTTTTATTTTTATTATTTTTTTATTAACTTCACCATTTTTATTTTTATTAAAAAATATAAATAATAAATACTAAAATAAATATTATTTAATTAAAATACCATACAAATTATTTTGGACTATATAAAAAATAATAATGGATCGGACTGGGTCAAAAATTGAGGGTCTACAGTTTACCCCCTGCTTGAACGATCTGATACTTCAATAAAAGAGAGTGAAAAGCAATGAGACTTAATTTTTCTGAGATGGTTGAGATTTTTGGTTCTGGACCCGGTTCGAGTTCTGGACTCAAGGATAATTTTTGGTTCTGGACCTAAAGGTAATTTGGATTCTGGACCCGAGCTAAGTTCTGGACTTAAAAGAGATTTTAGGTTTTGGACCTAAGGATAATTTGGGTTCTGGACCCGAGCCAAGTTGTGGACTTTTAAGAGAAATTTTAGGTTCTAGACCTAAGGGTAATTTGAATTCTGGACCCGAGCTAAGTTCTGGACTTAAAAGAGATTTTAGGTTCTGGACCTAAGGATAATTTTGGTTCTGGAACCGAGCTAAGTTCTGGATTTAAAAGAGATTTTATGTTCTGGGCCTAAGGATAATTTGGATTCTGGACCCGAGCCAAGTTTTGGACTTTGAAGAAAAATTTTAAGTTCTAGACCTAAGGGTAATTTGCATTCTGGACCCGAGCTATGTTCTAGACTTAAAAGAGATTTTAGGTTCTGGTCCTAAGGATAATTTGGGTTCTGGACCCGAGCTAAGTTCTAGACTTAAAAGAGATTTTAGGTTCTGGACCTAAGGATAATTTGGGTTCTAGACCCGAGCTAAGTTCTGGACTTAAAAGAGATTTTAGGTTCTGGACCTAAGGATAATTTGGGTTCTGGACCCGAGCCAAGTTCTGAACTTAATAGAGATTTAGGTTTTGGACCTAAGTGTAATTTGGGTTCTGGATCCGAGCCAAGTTCTGGACTTAAGAGAAATTTTTGGTTCTAGACCTAAGAATAATTTGGGTTCTGGATCTGAGACAAGTTCTGGACTTAATAGAGATTTAGGTTCTAGTCCTAAGTGTAATTTGGGTTCTGGACCCGATTTAGACTTGAGAGGAATTTTATGTTCTGGACCTAAGGATAATTTGGGTTCTGGACCCGAGCTAAGTGAGATTTTAATTGTTTGAAAAAAAATACTTATAGTCAGTAGTATACTAAAGTAATTTGGAAAAAAATACTTATACTCAGTAGTATATAAATTTTGTTTGCAAAAAATTTAGCTAATTTTTTTATGCACATATCTTCTCCTTGCCCCTGCGTGTAAAAATATTTTAAAAGTACAAAAATATTTATATACACGCAAGTATTTGAATGATTAAATTGAATAATTTACTGTGTAGTCACTGTTCATGCACTATTTACTATTTATAAATAGTAACCTACTGTTTATAAATAGTATCCTACTATTTATAAATAGTAACTTACTATTCATTAATAGTAAAATTTACTTTTTGAATTTTGTTTTTTCCTTTGCCATTCCTCTATATAAACGACCGATTTCTTCATTTCATTCACAACAATCTTTTCATTCTATAAGCCTTTCAAGTTTAGCATACAGTTTTGAAAAAATGCATGCTTCAAAATCAAGAACTCATTCTAATGCTAAGTTATTGGAATTTATTTGGCGGCATGAAGATGGAAATATAGGTCTACTAGTTGAGATGCCACTTCATCGTAGTTCAAATCAAAAGAGCAAGGTAATTATTTATTTTAACAGCAAATTATTTTTGTTTTTTGTTTTTTTTTATTATTTTTGTTTTTTTTCTTTTTTTCCTGTTTCTTTTTGTATTTTTTTCTTTTTTGTTTCTTTTTATATTTTTGTTTCCTTTTTATTTTTTTATTATATTTTCTATTTTTTCTTTTCATATATTTTTTGCTTTTTAGAAAATTTAGGAAAAATATATTAATTTAAGAATTTAAATAAATAGAAAAAATAGAATGTAAATTAATTTAGCCTAAAAATCGGTGGTATTGATATAATGATATACTTAACTTGTGTTAGCTTACCTGGCTCCGTGTTCGCGTGATCATTGCGTTATTCGGGGAGGAGGGTGTGTCTAGAAAGCCCGACAATGGTATGATGTAGCGCCTTCTTGGGTAAGGCAGATTATCCGAGATTGCGGCTTTGAGAGCTTCATCTTGCAATTACCATCCGAGGAGTTTCCGATAGACTAGAGCGCGATCCAGGCATTTGCAGAATGATGGTTGGACACAACTCATACTTTTCACTTGCCTATTGGAGAGATGACAATTGGTCCGGTTGACTTTGTTGCTATAACAGGTATTCAGTACGATGGCCTTCCGGTTTCTCTTACCAATGATATTCTATCATTTGAAGAAATTCAATAATTAATTGGTATGGACCCATCATTTAAAGGGCCTTTCAAGATAAAAACCTAGCCAATTTGTACTTATTGGATGAACTACGAAGGACGGGTTCACAGAGACACAGCCCAACAGTATGCTCGAGGATTTTTGTTGAGGATGGTACCACTTTACGATTGGGGTGAAGCTGGTCTTGCCTGTCTTTACCATGGACTTGACAAAATTTGCCGAAATAAGAAGTCTTTTGTTGGCTTTATGGCGGTTGTCAAGGTACTCTTCTTCCACCAATGTCAATTCCATTCTTATTCTTGCATGAATTTGATTTTATTATTATTGTAGGCATGGACATATGAGAACAATCTTGTGAGGGTGCCTGGTATTTTTCGAGAGAGAGTCGGGTGGTATCCGAGATTAAATTTCTGGTTGTCAGAGCGTGTAGAAGTTCCTGGCTCTCACCATGTGCATACCCAACTCTTTGTCTTGAGCTGCCTAACCTGGGACCAGGTAAGATAACATTAGTATACTTTAAAATTTATATAAAAGTTTACTTACCTTATGTCTTTTTGTAGGTGAATTTGTCTTGGTGGAACCCAGAAGAGCGGACAAGCTGGACTTCCTCCATGAATGCTGCACTGCCTTTTCAACATACTCGCCGAGTCATCACCGGCCCTGTGTTTAGTGGCTGGTTTCTCGGAGAGAGAGTATATAAGTGGTTTCTTGGTCCTGAGCAGAGGAGGATCCCGATGCATTACCTGGAGTATACTTTAAATATTACATCAATGCCGGAGAATACATGGTGGTTGGCCCAGCATGGTTATAATGTTGAAACATTTCTCTATTTACCGGGTGCATCTTACACCCAGTTTATTCAAATAGGGCTCTTGAACTTTGTCGTATCTCCTATTGGAGTACAGGAGATTCCTGATGAAAATAAGGATAAAGATGAAGAGGAACATCATGGAGAGGGAGGAGAGTTTGTTCCACATCTCGGGGCTAGTACTTCTCTGGTAAACTTTTACCATTTTTTCATTGTAATCGCTTCTTTCTTGATTTGTTTTGACTTTTTTTTAATGATTGTTACAGGCTGCTGGCCCATTTGATCAGGAGGCTGGACCTTCTTTTACTGCTACTTCATTTGCTCATTCTAGTCCATCGGATATGCCATCTCATCCATAGGGTATTGATATGAATTACCTGGTAAGTTTTCTTGTTTCATGACAATTTATGCTACATGTATGCATGATTATGTATGCTCTTACTCTTTTCCTTTCTGGCTCATAGCGGATGCTTGAAGAACAAAATAAGAAACTTCAAGAAGAGTTGGCCGCTAGTCGTCAGTAGGTTTCCCATTTTTAAAATTTGTATCGTCAATCAGAGTAAAATTTTTGATACTTCTGGTTTCAGGGGATGAGAGATCCTGATGCTCCTTCATCTAGAGGCCCCCAAACTGATGAACATGAGATTCTTTCATCTACTTTTGATGAGGACCGTTACAGATTGGAACTCCAAAGTAATAGAGATTCTGGTGCTCCTGCTTCGGGTGGACTTAGGACGGGTGATTTGCCTCCTCCTCCAACAGGCGATGATTTTTTTAGAGCTTTATTTGATGATCTACCACCTCCTTCTTAGTGATGTATGAATATTGTGTCAATTGAGGAAATGTTGTACAATAAGTATAAAAATAATAATGATAATATATAATGTTTATTTTACTGTAACTTTTTTTCTTTTTCTTCTTCTCTTTTTTTTTATCATCATAATTTCCTTGCCCAATGTGTCCTTCGAGGTTCAACATACTCCCCTTAATTTGAAAGCTTTGTATGACAAAAACATTTATTATTATTATTATTATTATTATTATTATTATTATTATTTTGAATTTTGATTTTGAAATCAAATGTTGGCCTTGCCAAATCAATGTCAATGTACCTCAGGACCTGATTTTTCTAAATTAACATATCTATAACATGACAACTCTAATTATCATACTAAACTCGGGAAGCATTTCTATTTAAGCAAGAACTGTTGCACTTCATATAGGCACATACACATTACTTGGTCAAAGATCTCATTTGAGTTTGAATATTGTTTATCTCATATGCATGCTTATCCAAACTATCTCCACTAATATACTCTACCTATCAAGAGAGATCAAAAGGTCTTTAATAGGCTTGAAATGGGGTCTATAAGGGACACGGGTTTAAGTGAAGGCCATTTTGAGATAGGAGCTGATGTGACACAATGGACAAACCCTCACGCTACAAACTTCTTATTTGAACTTTAGGTAGCTTGGAGGTAATCTTGCTAGACTCCAAATTCCTTCTATTAATCTGGATCTTGATTGGGATAGTCTTTGCCCTTGCAAAAAGTTTGGTACCCAAATTCATTTCTTTTCTTCTTCTCCCTTTTCTTTCTTTTTATTTTTATTACTCTTCCCTTTTCTTTTGAACATTTTATCATTTTGTCCCTCTTCCTTGTAGGACTGTCAAGTACAGAACTTTCAAGAAATGGATGGTCTTTCTCCTTTTTCTCTAATTTTGATTGAATCTTTGGTTGGGTTGGACTAATTCAAGCCAAACTGTCCTTATAAATCAAATGGAAGCCTTTTGTTGTCTTAAGTAAAAGAGAACTTAGTTGGCTTTTTGAACCACCTTTTTAGGTTTTATCTTTTTTTTTCTTTCTTCTTTTTTTTTGTCTCTTTTCTCTTTTTCTTCTTCTTTTTTTTTCTTCTTCTTTTCTTTTTTCTTCTTTTTTTCTTTTCTTTTCTCTTTTTTTTTTGGTTATAGCTCTAAAAGAGTTGTCTTGTTTGTACCAACTTGGGTTTCTAATAATAGATGAGTGGAGTGACATAAATCTTCTTTAACAGGGAAAAATCATTTGTTACTCTGATGTTGTCTTGATAGATTGGAGATACTATGTGAACTTCAACTATCCTTATGGTCTTGATAACATCAACTATCCTTACAGTCTTGGCTATGAATTCCTTTCTTTGATCTTCTTGCCTCTTCACCTTAGTGATCATAAGACTTGTCAAAAGTATCACAACAGCTCAGGGTAGTGTATACTTTTAATTTTTGACCCATTCAAATCCGATAGTCTAAAATAATTTTTTGTGGTATTTTATTTATTTTAATAATATTTTAATTACTAATATTATTTCATAGTTATTTTTAATAAAAATAAAAAATATAAAAATAAAAATCGGACGGATCAGTGAGCGTCACGCGGCAGCCCAATTCGCGGCAGAAATGATCTGGGGCAAATTGGGACACCAATTTCGCAGCCAGTGGCATCTGAGGGCGAATTGGGTTGTCCCATTCCACCGCAGATGGCATCGGGGGCGAATTGGCCCGCTGCGCCCATTTTTGCCAGTGCAAGTGCTGCCAGCACAGCCCACGGGCCCGACAGCTCGCGCGCTGCCGAGTTTTTGACCAAAATTTTTTTTTGACCCATTCCGGTCTAATATATTTTAATTAATCTAAAATAATTTTTATGTGGTCCAATATATTTTAATTAGTCCAAAATATTTTTTATGTTATCTTAATTAAATAATATTTGCTTTAGTATCTAATTTTTATTAATAAAAAATAAAAATAAAAAATAAAAATAATAAACAAAAAAATAAAATAAAAATAAAAATCTGCAACGGAAAAAATAATAAAATAAAAATAAAAATCCTACGAGTGAAATGGCCCGCAGGCCAATTCTAGCCCGCTGCAGTAGGCCAGCTGCGACAGTTTTTTTTTCACCAACATATTTTTTCCGCAGCAGTTTTTTTTTCGCTAGCGAAATTTTTTCGATGCAAATTTTTTCGAAACCTAATACAATTAGGTTTCAGTTTCATTTTCTTAATTAATATTAGATTCTGTGAATAACTAGAATTAATCAAAAAAAATCTTCTATAAATAAAACAAAAAAACAACACAAAAAGGGGGAAAATTTTTAGAGGAAAAATTTTGTAACGATCGGACTAGGAGAAACCTTTGGCAGAAAAAACAATTGGACTTTTTGAGAGAAGAAGGAGCAACCAAGCAATCAATCCATCAAAGGCAGCCATCTTGCCTTTGTTCTTGTTCATCCAAGAAGTAATTTTTAGTGGAACCAACAAACGAATATATGAATATCAAATCTTTTTTTCTTTACAGTAGCTTGAATCATTAAACTCTTTCTTTTGATTCTAAAAACCTTAGAACCCTAATTTACTTTTTCTAAATCTTAGAACCTTAAATCGTCTCTTCTATTTTCAAAAACCCTAAAATTACTTTTTCTGTTTCTTCAAAATGTCAAAATCTTAATCCGCTTTCCAATTTTCTATAACCTTAAATTGAATCTGTTTCTTTCCAAAAACCCTAAAAAATATTTTTTTATTTCTATAAACCTTAAATCATTTTGTTTATTTTCATAAAGCTTCATAAAATTATCAATTGATTTTCAAATCCTAAAACATAATGCATTCTCCGAAACCCTAATTAAAAAATTCTAAAACCCTAATTCAACTTTAAAACAAAACAGTGAACCTTAAACTAGCTAACCTAAACCATAATTTTTCTAAACCCTAATCCTTTAAACTTTAAAACTTTATAAACATAAATGTTATAATTTTACACGGTAAGCTTAAAAATCATAATTCAGTAGCTAATATTCATAAATCCAATATTTTAAACCCTAGTTTCATGATTTCACTTCTCAAACACTAATTTGGCTAATTAAAGAACTTTATCAACCTCTTAAATTATAAAACTTTAATCCATCTCAATTCCTTTAAAAACTCACAGTAGCTTAAACCCGCAAATTCCAAAACCCTAAACATGTTAAATAAAGAACCTTAAATAGAAACAGTAGCCCTAATTTGAATATTTATTTTCTTTATTCAATTTTATATTTGATTATGCTTTGATTTATTTCATATGCTTTAATTTATTTAAGTTCAATGCTTGGCTTATTTAATTTATTATGGATAGATGTTTACTTTCTATTGATGTTTAATACCTTTGATGAATGATTTATTTATGATGAATGGTTATTTACTTTTATCAATTTATTTAGATTTCCAAATGTTGTAAGAGGTATGTTTCCACTTGGTGGGTACCTCATTAGTTAAATATCATGTAATTTAAATTGCTTTTCTATTTTAGAACCAATGTAAAGGATACGTTTCTACCTTTCGGTGGGTGTCCTATTTAGGCATGGGATGTAAGGACATGTTTCCATCCTCGGATGGGTGTCCATTTATTTGTTTTGCCTGGACATTGTTTTAATTTTTAATATATCGATGCTTTATTTTAATTATTGTGTGTAATATGGATAATATTGTTATATTTAAGAATTTTATAATATTAAGACCTGTAAAGGAGGCCGGTTCTAATGAACCAGGTGTTGTGGGGGTGCTGGGCCATTTCTCACCTTCCCCACACGTACCCAACTTTTCGAACCCATTAGGGGGTTGGGGATTCCTTAGGAATCGAGTCATCCACCCCTTTCTTTTTCTCGGTCCGTTCGGGTGGCGACTCCATTTTCTCTGGACTTAGGCCCATGTTCTCTAAGGCCCCAAGCCTAAACAGTGCTGAAGTCGCAAGAACCATTCCACCGGGAGTGGGGGCAAAAATCCCCGCTCACAGTGGCGACTCCACTGGGGATAAGAGAAGTTGATTTCGTTGGTCTTTTTTTTATTATTCTATTCTTTCTTATAATGATATTATCCATTGCATCATTTAGATTGTATCGTGTGCATGAGTTAGGATGCCCGTATTACCCATGTTGTGTTATGTAAGGGATACCATACTTTCACTCAAGGTATGGAGATTGAGCATGGCATGACCACTCATAGCCTCATACCATTTGGTATATACTTGCTATGGGAACCTAAACCTTTTTAACCCAAAGACTAAAGCTCATGTAATTGGCCTAGTAACTTTCCTTAGGTTTTTTCCCCAAATGCATGTTGTTTGACTATGGTTTATTTATCTTGGTTTAAATCATGGCTTACTTGGTTTGATCTTTTTCTAATATGACCTACGTATATTGTAAGCTTAAATAAATTTTTCTTTTAAATCCAAAAGACCAAAGTTATTTTCAAAATATTTCAATATGGTCTTTGGACATAAGACTTTTCTAAAAACAAATCAAGAATTCTTTTGCTCATGACCCAAATACTAAGCCCAAAATATATTTTTTCTAAAATCTTTTTACAATGGGCTTAAAAACAAAATTATTTTCATCTAACCTTTTCTTATCAAGAGCTTGCAAAATTATTTAGGTCACTTACAAAATACCAAAAATCAATTGTGGGCCTAGTTTATACTGAGAATAAATTAACCATGGGCTTGTTTTTGGCATGAATCATTAGTTACTTTTTCGAGTGAGAAATCTATATATAATAAACCTCTTAATTTAGTTTTAATCCAATATAGCATAAAAGCTACATTAGTTGGTTAAACGGATTAAAACCTAATTAATGGGAATTATCATAAACTGATTTCCATTTTCGAAAATATAACTATTGGTTGAAACGTCTGAGGGAAATATTCGAAAACAAGGTACCCCATGTTGGTATTTTGTTAACCATATACCTAGGAAAAGAGACTCGCCATTCGTGTGTGGATGTTATAAGGTTGGAAGGAGCATCCTAATTATCTTTCTTTGTTGATTGTTTGTGCATACATACATACATGCATACATTTGCATCTCATATCATTGATCCTCTCTGGCTCACAGCCCTGAATTACAAAAGTTCAAAAGCCTACAATAATTCGACCTACGCTGGAGACGAGGTATCTAGCAATGACTCAATCACTTGCTCACCAAAAAACAATGGATCCCGAGCAAATTCAAAGAATGGTGGATGATGCCCTTAATGCCAAGATGGAAGAAATAAAAGAGACCATGGCCGAAACCATAAAGAATCAACTAGCAAAAATTTTAGGAAACAATGCCGAAGCATCTGCTAGCACCAAGAAAGTCAAGGGAAAGGCTAAAGTTGATGAAGTAGTTTTTGATGATGATAAGGTGATCATTGATGATGATGATTGGGCTCAATACTACCAAGATCTTCAAGACAAAAAGGAGCCAAAGGTTGTTGATAAGGCAACTTTTAAAAAGACTGAAAATTTTTATGTTGAAAAGATGATCGTGAATTTAGAAAAGAAATTTGAGAAGAAACTAAAAACCGAAGAAATGTCCGAGATCGACAAATTATTTGAGCTAGATAAAGAAGTTCCATACAAATTCAAGATGCCATCTTTTGCAAAGTTTGATGGAACCGGAAATCCTCATCTCCATGTGAAACAGTATATCACTGCTATGCAGTCTGCCCGAGCTACTAAGGCTCAAACTTTAAGGTACTGCATGCTCTCATTGGACCCTGTTGTCCAAAATTTGTCCAATACCTTAGATGATGGAACACAAAAGAATTGGGATTCGCTATACAAGGCCTTCATCCAACAATATGGATATAATGTCGAGATGGAAGTTACCTTAATGGAAGTGGAGTCCATAAGACAAAGACCAAATGAGAATTTTGTGGACTATGTGAAAAGATGGAGAAACAAGGCTGCTTTGCTCAAGAAAAGGCCCAATGAATCTGATCAAATAAGGGTGATAGTGAGAGGGTCCTACCTAGTCTTCGTGAAAGGATGTCTCATACACTCATCCATGACTTCAAAGATCTTCTCCAAGCTGGTCTACAAATTGAAGAGTGGGAAAGGGAGAAAAATCTTTTTTCAATAAGAAGGAATGAGAAAGGGAATTATCAGCCTAGCAATCAATGCACGCAAAAAGAAGTTGATGTTAATATGACTGGTCAAGGAAATAAAAGACAATTCTCAGAATTGGGGAAACCTCTATCTAGGGTTTTTAGCAAGCTACAAAAGAAAGGGTTGTTGCAACCGTTAGCTCCTCGACCACTACATAATCCACTGCCACCAAACTTCAATGTCGAGGCCTTCTGTCAATTTCATTAAATGCGAGGGCATGAAACAGATAAATGTGCTCGTCTAAGGCATGAGATCCAAGATTTGATTGATAGTGGAAAGCTGCCTGAGCCTGATAAGCCCAACACTAAGAATAATCCTCTGCCTAAATTTGGAAGGGCACCATCGCTTACAACATTCATGAAGAGTTTTATCTTGTCACCTTATCATGATATGGATAGAGAAGCTGCTAAAGATGATGATGAAGCAATGATCCTTGATGATGGAGAAAATCCTTGCCCTTGAGATGTCAAAATAAATGAAGTATCTTAGACTCCATCTCAACAAACTTTCCTTAGCTTGAATGTTGCTTTTCAATTTTACTTTCTTTTTTGGAACTATTGTGTTTTTCAAATTTAAAGTTACTTGAAAAAAATTACTTTCATAAAAATTTTTGTTGGTCTTTGTTCATTTTGGTGTTCAACCAATGATGAATCTAGCTTAATAATTCATGAATTAATATATCTAGGCATCATGACTTGAATGACTTTACTAGGTAAGGGAATTGCTCTATAGCATTGAGTTGTGTATGCTTACTTAGAGAGGGCTCCTGCATAATTACCTTTGTCTGGGTCCTAGTCAGTCTTAGAACATGCTTTGACAAACTTTCGAGGCAAAATTGAACTCTGCTTATTTAAGAGAGAAATGATCTAGGCATTGTTTGACGAGCCAACAACTAGTATCCACCCAATTAAATATCAATCCCTAGTTGTCCCTTTGAGCCTTCATAAAATTTTAGCTTTCTTTTCATTGGCATATAACCTCAACAACCTACCCTGAGCTGTTATAACACTTTTGACAATTCTTATGATCACTAAGATGAAGAGACAAGAAGATCAAAGAAAGCAATGATTAGTCAAGATCATGAGGATAGTTGAAGTTCTCAAGACCATGAAGATAGTTGAAGTTCTCAAAACCATAAGGGTAGTTGAAGTTCACTTAATATCTCCAATATATCAAGACAACATCAGAGTAACAAATGATTCATCCCCGTTAAAGAAGATTTATGTTACTCCACTCATCCATTATTGGAAGCCCAAGTTGGTACAAAACAAGACAACTCTTTTAGAGCTAGAACAAAAAAAAACACAAAAAAGAAGAAAAAAGAAAAGAAGAAAAAGAAGAAAAAAGAAAAAAGAGAAAAATAAAACAAGGAAAAGAAGAAAAATAAAACCTGAAAAGGCAGTTCAGAAAGCCCACTGAGTTCTCTTTTACCTAAAGTAGCAAAAGGCTTCCATTTGGTTCATAAAGACATTTTTACTTGAATTGGTCCAACCCAACCAAAGATGCAATCAAAATTGTAGAAAAACGAGGAAGACCATCTAGTTCTTGAAAGTTCTGTACTTGACAGTCCTACAAGAAAGAAGGACAAAATGATAAAAGAAAGAGAAGAGTAAGGAAAGAGAAAGAAAAGGGAAGAGTAAGAAAAATAAAGAGGAAAGAAAAGGGACAAAAAGAAAAGAAACGAATTTGGGTCTTAAACTTTTTGCAAGGGCAAAGACTGTCCTAATCAAGATCTAGATTAATGCCAAGAAGATAGAAAGAATTTAGAGTCTAGCAAGATTGCTCCCAACTGCCTAAAGTTCAAACAAGAAATTTGTAGTGTGAAGGTTTGTCCATTGTGTCACATCAGCCCCAACTTACAAATAGCTTTCATTTAACCTCTGTCCCTTATAGACCCCATTTCAATCCTATCAAAGACCTGTTGATCTCTCTTGATAGGTAGAGTCTATTAGTGGAGATAGTTTGGATAAGCATGCTTATGAGATAGACAGTATTTAAACTCAATGAGACCTTTGGCCAAGTAATGTGTATGTGCCTATTTGAATGCAACAATTCTTGCTTAAATAGAAATAATTCCTGAGTTTAGTATGGTAACTAGAGTTGTTATGTTATAGATATGTTAATTTGGAAAATCAAGTCCTGAGGTACATTGACATTAATTTGGCAAATCCAACATTTGATTTCAAAATCAAAATTCAAAAAACCAAAAAAAAAATGTTTTGTCATACAAAGCCTTCAAGTTAAGGGAAGTATGTTGAACTTCCAAAGGACATATTGGGCAAAGGAAATGATTATTGGCAAGGTCATGAAGAAGCTATCAACTGACATGCTGAAACATAGTTCATTAGATGAATCCCTATCTCTACTGTTTGGGGCCTCCATTATTCATATTTTCAATGTCTTAAAGATAAAAGCCATAAATATGAAGCAGTCTGTCATTCCAATGCAAGACCTGAACGAGCATCTAAAAGGAACCAATAAGAACACTTCTGCTGATCACCTTGGTCTATGAGTCAATGAAACCACTATGAGTATTATCATGCATATCATGCATACATGAGCATATCACATCACACTTTCTTGTCTTGTATTGTCTATTCTTTATCAAAGTGAATAGCAAACACTCTGTGAAGTAAGGAATCAAAAGAAGATGTCAAATCAGGGGGAAATGGAAAGCCCATTTCTTGAGAAAGCTCCAGTAATTTTGCAAAGAGAAGAAATGCGTGCTCATGCAAAGAACTAGACAAGAAAAACATCAATCAAAGCTTGCATAAAAAAATCCTTGGGGGGCAAGGAGAGGATATGAAAGCCAACTAAAAATAGCTGAATTTTTATAAAAAGGAAGAATAAAAAAATGGAACATTAGAACTATCAAAAGAATGAAGATGCAAATGACAAAATATCAGTCTAGCTAGAAGAGTTGAAGCCAATATAGGACAAATCTCTAAGGATGAAGATCCACTTTCAAAGGTAAAGACTTGATTCCAAGGATGAAGATCCATTTTCAAGGGTGAAGACCTGATTTTCAAGGATGAAGATCCATTTTCAAAGGTGAAGACCTGATTCCAAGGATGAAGATCCAATTTCAAAGGGTGAAGACCCGAAGTTTAAAGGATGAAGATCCACTTTCAAAGGTGAAGACCCAATTTTCAAAGGTGAAGACCCAATTTTCAAGGAAGAAGAACCAATTTCAAAGGGTGAAGACCCAAAGTCTAAAGGATGAAGATCCACTTTCAAGGGTGAAGACCCAATCTCCAAGGATGAAGATCCATTTGCAAGGGTAAAGACCCAATCTCCAAGGATGCAGATCCATTTGCAAGGGTGAAGACCCGATCTCAAAGGATGAAGATCCATTTTCAAGGGTGAAGACCCGATCTCAAAGGATGAAGATCCATTTTCCAGGATGAAGACCCGATCTCAAAGGATGAAGATCCATTTTGAGGGTGAAAAACCACAATGCATAGAATAACTAGAGCAGTCAGACTTCTCAAATGATAAAAGGTCAGTCAAACTCAGTCTCGGGTCTAAGAACCTAAATTAAATTCAATATCGGGTCTAGAGCCTAAATTACCCTTAGGTCCATAACCTAGAATCTCTTCTAAGTCCAGAACTTAGCTCGGGTCCAGAACCCAAATTACCCTTAGGTCCAGACCTAGAATCTCTTTTTAAGTCCAGAACTTAGCTCGGGTCCAGAACCCAAATTACCCTTAGGTCCAGAACCTAGAATCTCTTTTTAAGTCCAGAACTTAGCTCGAGTCCAGAACCCAAATTTTCCTTAGGTCCAAAACCTCTTTTTAGTGCAATGACTTTTAACCTAATTTTTATTCTTTAATTATTTCCTTTATCTATATTTAGGCCAAAATTATAAGAAAAGACAAATATTTAGTGTATGAAGAGGCTTATGTGCCATGAGAAATGGAAGATGGTTAAAAGAATGAAAGAGAAAAATGGAGACAAGTGCCAAACCATGCAAAGGAAGATTAAATATATATATATACAATAATAAATGAGATGAGAAATTCAAACTCAGCCATCAATTGTTACCAAAAATGAATCCAAATAAATAGATAATAAGCAAATGGTGAAAGTTCATAAAACATTTAACCATTTTAACTTAAAATCAAGAGAGAAGAGTAAAAGGAGTTGGCAAGAGGGGGCTAGTTAGACAGCAACAAAATAAGAAGAATTTCTTGGATTTTCTATAGTATGGTGAGTGTTCCAAAGATCCTTAATCTAAAAGCTTCAGAAAGAAAATTTAAATAGAAACTCACCGATAAATTAAGATTTATATTTGATTTAACTAATAAATAAGTTAAAGAATTGATTTGAAGTATGAAAATAAAATCAATGAATGTGAGAACGATGGCTGCTGGAATTTTTATTTATGTTCTATGAAGTGATTTTGTTTGAATTTTTATACTAATCTAGAGAAGCTTAGTGAGCATGAAATTTTAATTAAGAGTTCATCTAGGTGTTAATAATTGGTTTATAAACTTTCATAATTTTTAAAGATAATTTACTATTAAATAAAAATAGAGGAAGATAGATTGCTAGACCTATCCCAATATTCTAGAATATGTATAGGTTGAGAAACCTATTTAAAAACTATAATAAAAGAACATAGAAAACTCTAAATTTTTAAGTATGTCTATGAAATATGATTAAAATTTCATAAATTTAATAAATTTTCAGGGATGAAAATAAAATTAAAAAATGCTACTGCCAGAGTGGTGCTTAAAAGAACGGAATATATAGGGTTAAATATGCATACTTTAAAAATATAGTAAATGAATATATAAAATTTTGATATTTTAAAAATAAAATCCTTTATATGTATATATTATGGGGTAAATTTTCTTAAATTTTTATAGATTTTGGATATCTAAATAAAATTGGAAAAAGATACTATCAGATAAAGTATTAAAGAAATATAATCTATAAGTTTGGAAAGTATAATTTTTAAATATAGTAAATGAGATTAGAAAAATATGAAATTTTAAATATAAGTTCATATATGTGTCTAGTATAAATTATTAAAATATTATAATTTCTAGTGAATATTTTAAGATGAATGAGAAGTTGAAATATGAGCTGCCACGGAAGTTAAAGAATCTAGCAGATTTGTGGAATTGGAAAAAAAATTAAGTTTTACATAGTAAATAAATGAAGAAAATTATAAACAATTTACACATGGATTTATAAATATATAAAGATTGAATATGGAGTTTTAAATTGAGGTTTTACTAAATGACTTATAGTTTTGGCTAAGTTAAGATTTTACGATTTACCTTGAGTAAATCAAAATTGAATGATATTTCTTATCAAAAGAAATTATCAATATTGATTTTTTTTTAGTTATATGTGAATATAAGTAATTAAAATGTGAATATACGTAAATGGTTTATTACCTTAAATAAGGAATTAATATTTATTATTGAATTTTTACAACGGTAATTATAAAAATGATTATATTTATAATCAAGTTATTACTCTTAAAGTAAGTTTTTGAAAATAATTTGGAAGTAAGTTTTTGAAAATAATTTGGTTATCTTATATATAAAGTATATGTATAAGTTCTTAAACTGAAATATTATTATTCTTAATAAACTTCAAGTTGAGATTTAAAAGAGATTTAAAATTAAGGAATTAAGTTACATATTTTCTCAAAATATACATATAAGTATATTAATAAAAACTGAAGTTTTGAGTTAAAAATTTGAAAAGGATTTCATTTCATAAGAATTCATAATAAAATAAGACATGTAGAGTTAGCTATGTAGCTAAATTGCAAAGTTATATAAATATTTTAACATAAATATTGAACTGCAAGTGAAATTACATATATGATGATTTAGATTTATATTTCATAAAGGAATATTTAAGAAATAATGGTTGATATAAATTAAACATAATATCTAAAGAATTAAATGAATAAGAGTAATACCTTGAGATACAAGTAAAGTATACTCTTGGAAAGGTAGTTATAACTGCTAAGTAATATGTTTTGAAAAAAATTTAGGTGATAATTAATTGAGATTAATTAGCTAGTACAAGGAAGTGTTAATATGGAATGCTTGAATAATCAAGAGGTAATATGACAATTGAAGTTATTATTACTAAGTGATATTATAGTTACTTATAATTAAATTAAGTACTAAACTAAAAACAAGAAAGTAAGAAGATTATATTATGTTTATTAGGATATGAAATCCTAAAGATAGAATACACAAACAAAATATCTATATAACAAAATCGGTATAGTAAATGAGGATATATTCCACGATGGAATAATATCTTAAAAATAGACAAATTAAGTGAATATATTAAGTTAAGAATATGTTATGATTTGAAATGTTAAAGATTGGTTACATAGACAAAATATCTATAAATTAGTATAATTAATGGAGAGATATTCCATGATGGAATAATATCTTATGAATAAAATAATAATAATAATAAGTAATATATTAAGTTAAAAATAAAAGAAATAATTTCTAAATAGTTATAGAATTTTATTCGGAGGAGTAAAAAAATATAAAGCAAATAATTGCATAATTTGTATTTTTATGTTTATAAAAAAAGATAATTTTATTCTGATGAATAAAATATTTAAAGTAAATGATTACATTTATGCATTTTCACTAGTTTCTCTGAATAAACTCTGTTCTGTTGTGATAAGCCTTCCGGAAATATCTTCTGAAACTAACCTGATGACCTAGCCTAATTATTCGAAAATCATATTGGCAGAATCCAACTCTAGTGGGGGTTAAACTATTAGACATTTATACTAGTGTTTTGAAATACACATAAGGGGGAAGTTACTGCCCTAATTACTGTGGCTTTTGGCCTATCTATTGTGGTCTCTGATCTATGGTCTCTAACCTATCTGCTTTGATTTTTCATATGATTCCCTCTCTGAAAATAAATTATATGTGATGCTTTAATAAGATTAATAGTGTTTCTGATATGTACATATTTATATTGTGCTTTAAATTAACCAAGGTTAATCTTTTGTTATCTGAACTTATGTTTCTAAATTACTATAATACTTCTAAACTGTTGTGTCTTCCTTTTTGAAATATGAAGAAAAACACATAAGAAAGAAATGATAATCTAATTTATATTTACCTTAAGATAGGTGAGTATAAAGAGAAACTATAAATGAATTTGAATTTTAGAGTATGAAAATTAAATACTGAACCAATTATTCGGGGTGTTCTCAGGCCGGGCTGGGCCGAGTTTCACTCCAGCCCGCAGCCCAGCCCTAGGATTTTTTGGGCTGCAATTAACAGCCCAGGGCCTTACCCTAAGCCCAGTTAACATTGGGCCGCTTCAGGCAGGGTGGCCCAATGGGCTTTTTATTTTTTGTTTAAATTTAAATTTTTTAAATTCTACTTTCTTTCTCCAACAATATTATAATTTACTGAAAAGTTTAGATAATATAAAACATTAAAATGATTCTTACATGCATTTTAGAAATTATTAAAGAATATAAAAAATTTGAAAACTTACATAGGAGAGGTAAGAGAAACTTGAGCTATGATGGGCCTAGTGGCATAGGTGCAATGGGAGTGAGAATTGAGAAGCCGAAAATGGGGGTTGTGGGTCATAGGTGTAATGGGTAGTAGATTAGTGAAAGTAATAAAGTTTACATTTTAAATATACTAAATTTTAATTGTATATTTTAAATTTTAAATATACTAAATTTTAATCTTTATTAATATATATGTAAATTTTAATATATATATATATATATATATAAACTCTTGGGCCGAACTGGCTCAAGAGTTTTCAAGCAATACTCGAAGCCTGCAGCCTGCTGCCCAACCCCATTAAGGGTTCGGGCTGGGCCGGGTTTTTGGGGTATGGGATTTTTGAACACCCTTACCAATTATTGTAGTAATACGAATATTATAGTCAAAAGATAATTACAAAATTATTTACTATAGTAATTAAATAATAAGCAAGAAATCAATTAAGGAATTGTTTAAGTAAAGTCTGGATTAATTAATCCTGAAAGGTTATTTAAGTATTCTAAAGATATAAGAATTATGCATTAGTACGATAAAGAAAAATTCTTAAACATACTAGGAATTCTAAATGAATATTTGTTATGCTAACCCCAAAAATACAAGAAGCTACTTAAATTGTAATAAACTACTAATCACTTAATGTGGAAATTAAAGTAAATTTAATAAGCCTGAACACTCACCGAGTTGTGACTCACACCTTGCTTTGTTGTTGTTTTTAGTATTGTATTACAGGTAGAAAAACTATAGTGATGGTGGCACTATGGTATCCAATGGAAACAAAATGAAAGACAATTAGGAATATTTTAGTTATATGTAATATGAAAGAAAAAAAATTTACTAGAGGTATTAGTAAATATAAACTATTTGGAAAAAAAAAACTTAGAGAAGTTTTACTGCTTTATTCTAATCTGACTATGAGTTCTATGAGATTCCGGCATATTATACTGACTCGAGCCCTAGGACCATTATAACAACCCCACTAGCATAGTCTTACGACAGCTGATCTATTGGGCCTTTTCTCCTGTAGGTGGACCGAAGTCCCAGCCCTCAACCCAGCAGGCCGCCACAGTACCCGTTCACCTCATGGCTCCCGAGCAGGAATTTGTTAATTTGGCCTCAAATGAGATCGCCTCCCTCATTCGAACCCATGACCTTCTCCCTTTAAGAGGAAACCATGAGATGAACGAGTACCATTTCTACCACTGGTAGAACTCACCTTTTTCACACGTACCCAACTTTCCGAACCCATTAGGGGGTTGGGAATTCCTTAGGAATCGAGTCATCCACCCCTTTCTTTTATCCCGGCCTGTCCCGATGGCGACTCCATTTTCTCTGGACTTAGGTCCGTGTTCTCTAAGACCCCGAGCCTAAATAGTGCTGAAGTCGCAAGAACCATTCCACCAGGAGTGGGGGCGAAAATCCCTCTCACAGTGGCGACTCCACTGGGGATAAGAGAAGTTGATTCTGTTGGTCTTTATATTATTCTATTCTTTCTTATAATGATATTATCTATTGCATCATATTAGATTGCATCGTGTGCGTGAGTTAGGATGCCCGTGTTACCCATGTTGTGTTATGTAAGGGATACCATACTTTCACTCAAGGTATGGAGATCGAGCATGGCATAACCACTCATAGCCTCATACTATTTGGTATATACTTGCTATGGGAACCTAAGCCTTTTAACCCAAAGACTAAAGCTCATATAATTGGCCTAGTTACTTTTCTTAGGTTTTATCCCAAATGCATGTCGTTTGACTATGGTTAATTTATCTTAGCTTAAATCATGGCTTATTTGGTTTGTTCTTTTTCTAACATAACCTAACTACATTGTGAGCTCAAAATAAATTTTTCTTTAAAGTCCAAAAGACCAAAGCTATTTTCAAAACTTTTCAAGATGGTCTTTGGACCTAAAATTGTTCTAAAAACAAATCAAAAATTCTTTTGCTCATGGCCCAAATACTAAGCCCAAAATCCATTTTTTCTAAAATCTTTTTACAATGGGCTTAGAAATAAAATTATTTTTATCCAACCTTTTCTTACAAAGAGCTTATAAATTATTTAGGTCAATTACGAAATACCAAAAATTAATTGCGAGCCTAGTTTATACTAAGAATAATTAATCATGGGCTTGTTTTTGGCATGAATCATTAGTTACTTTTTCAAGTGAGAAATCTATCTATAATAAACCTCTTAATTTAGTTTTAATCCAATATAGCATAAAAGCTACTTTAGTTGGATAAATGGATTAAAACCTAATAATGGAATTATCATAAATTGATTTCCATTTTTGAAAATATAACTATTGGTTGAAACGTCCAAGGGAAATATTCGAAAACAAGGTACCCCATGTTGGTATTTTTTTAACCATATACTTAGGAAAAGATACTCGCCATTCGTGTGCAGATGATATAAGGTTGGAAGGAACGTCCTAATTGTCTTTCTTCGTTGATTGTTTGTGCATACATGCATACATGCATCACATGACATATCATTAATCCTTTCTAGCTCATAGACTTGGATTACGACAGTTCAAAAGCTTACAACTATCCGACCTACGCCGGAGATGAAGAATCTAGCAACGACTCAATCACTTGCTCACCAAAAATAATGGAGCCCGAACAAATTCAAAGAATGGTGGATGAAGCCATCAATGCTAAGATGGAAGAAATAAAAGAGGCCCTAGCTGAGGCCATGAAGAACCATTTGACTGCAATTTTAGAAAATCACGCCGAAGCATCTGCTAGCACCAAGAAGCCAAGGGACAAACGGAAGGCTAAAATTGGTGAAGTGGTTCTTGATAATGAAAAGGTGATCATTGATGATGATGATGATTGGGCCCAATACTACCAAGATGCTCAAGATAAGAAGAAAGAACCAAAGATTGTTGAAAGAACAGCTATGGAGAAAATCAAAACTTCTGATGTTGAAAAGATGATTGCAGACTTAGAAAAGAAATTTGAGAAGAAACTAAAAACAGAAGAAATGTCCGAAGTTGACAAATTATTTGAGCTAGATGAAGAAGTTCCGTACAAGTTCAAGATGCCATCTTTTACGAAGTTTGATGGAACCGGAAATCCTCACCTTCATGTGAAGCAATATATCACTGCTATGTAGTCTGCCCGAGCTCCTAAGGCTCAAACTCTAAGGTACTTCATGCTCTCATTGGACCCTATTGTCCAAAATTGGTACAACACTTTAGAAGAAAGTACTCAAAAAGATTGGGACATGTTGTACAAGGCTTTCATCCAACAATATGGATACAATGTTGAAATGGAAGTTACCTTAATGGAAGTTGAGTCCATTAGGCAACGACCAAATGAGAATTTTATGGACTATGTGAAAAGGTGGAGAAATAACGCTGCTTTGCTCAAGAAAAGGCCCGATGAATCTGATCAAATAAGGATGATTGTGAGAGGTGTGTTGCCTAGTCTTCGTGAAAAGATGTCTCATACACTCATTAGTGATTTCAAATATCTTCTCCAAACTGGTCTACAAATTGAAGAGTGGAAAAGGGAGAAAAATCGCTTTTCAATAAGAAGAAATGAGAAAGAGAAGTATCAGCCTAGCAATCAAAGCACGCAAAAAGAAGTTGAGGTTAATGCCACTAGTCAAGGAGGAATGAGGCAATTTTTAGAATTAGGGAAGCCACTGTCTTGGGTTCTCAATAAGCTGTAAAAGAGGGGATTATTACAACCCTTGACTCCTCGACCTTTGCCAAATCCTTTACCCCCAAAATTTGATACTAAGGCTTTTTGTCAATTTCATCAGACTCAAGGACATGAGACTGATAGATGTACTCGATTGAGGCATGAGATCCAAGATCTAATCGATAATGGTAAACTGCCTGAGCCTAATAAGCACAACACTAAGAATAATTCTCTACCTAAATTTGGAAGGGCGCCACCGCTTGCAACCTTCATGAAGAGTTTTATCTTGTCATCTCATCATGATATAGAAAGAGAAGCTGCTAAAGATGATGTGCTACTAAGAAAGTTTGGACTAATTGTGGATGATGAAGCAATGATCCTTAATGATGAAAAAAATCCTTGCCCTTGATTTGTCTAAATAAATGAAGTATATTCAACGCCAACTCAACGAACCTTCCTTAACTTGAATGATGCTTTTCAATTTTACTTTCTTTAATATTTAATTGGAACAATCATGTTTTTCAAATTTAAATTTGTTTGAATAAATTACTTTTGTCAAAAAAAATTTTTGGTCTTTGTTCATTTTGGTGCTCAACCAATGAGGAATCTAGCTTGATAATTCATGAATTAATATATTTATGCTTCATGACTTGAATGACTTTACTAGGTGAGGGAATTGCTCTATAGCATTGAGTTGTGTATGTTTACTTAGAGAGGGCTCATGCATAATTACCTTTGTCAGGGTCCTAGTCAGTCTTAGAACATGCTTTGACAAACTTTTGAGGCGAAATTGAACTCTGCTTATTTAAGGGAGAGATGATCTAGGCATTGTTTGGTTAGCCAACAACTTGTATCCACCCTATTAAATATCAATCCCTAGTTGTCCCTTTGAGCCTTCATAAAATTTTAGCTTTCTTTTCATTGGCTTACAAACCCCAATAATCTACCCTGAGCTGTTGTAATACTTTTGACAAGTCTTATGATCACTAAGATGAAGAGGCAAGAAGATCAAAGGAAGCAATGATTAGTCAAGATCATGAAGATAGTTGAAGTTCTCAAGACCATAAGGGTAGTTGATGTTTTTAAGACCATTAGGGTAGTTGAAGTTTTCCTAATATCTCCAATATATCAAGACAGCATTAAAGTAACAAATGATTTATCCCTATTAAAGAAGATTTATACCACTCCACTCATCCATTATTGGAAACCCAAGTTGGTACAAACAAGATAACTCTGTTTGAGCTAGAACCAAAAAAGGAAAGAAAGAAAGAAAAAGAAAGAAAAAAAAAAGAAAAGAAATGAAAAAGAAAGAAAAGAAAAGGAAAAAAAGAAGAAAACAAAAGAAGAAAACAAAAAGGAAAAAAAAGAAAAATAAAACCTAAAAAGGAGGTTCAGAAAGCCAACTGAGTTCTCTTTTACCAAAAGCAGCAAAAGGATTCCATTTGCTTTATAAGGAAAGTTTGACTTGAATTGGTCCAACCCAACCAAAAATTTGATCAAAATCAGAGGAAAAGAGAAAGACCTAGTTCTTGAAAGTTCTGTACTTGACAGTCCTATAAGAAAGAAGGACAAAATGATAAAATGCTCTAAGAAAGGGATGAGTAAGAAAAATAAAAAGAAAGAAAAGGGAGAAGAAGAAAAGAAATGAATTTGGGTGCCAAACTTTACGCAAGGGCAAAGACTGTTCCAATCGAGATCTAGATTAATGCCAAGAAGATAGAAGGAATTTGGAGTCTAGCAAGATTGCCTCCAAGCAACCTAAAGTTCAAATAAGAAGTTTGTAGTGTGAAGGTTTGTCCATTGTGTCACATCGGCTCCAACTTACAAATGGCCTTCATTTAAACCCGTGTCCCTTATAGATCCTGTGAGCGGGGATTTTTGCCCCCACTCCCGGTGGAATGGTTTTTGCGACTTTGACACTGTTTAGGCTCGGGGCCTTAGAGAACACGAACCTAAGTCCGGAGAAAATGGAGTCGCCACCCTGACGGGCCAGGAAAAAGAAAGTGGTGGATGACTCGATTCCTAAGGAATCCCCAACTGCCTAATGGGTTCGGAAAGTTGGGTACGTGTGGGGAAGGTGAGAAATGGCCCAGCACCCCCACAACGCCCGCTTCATTGGAACCGGTCTCCTTTACAGGTCTTAATATTATAAAATTCTTAAATATAATAATATTATCCATATTACACACAACAATTAAAAGAAAGTATCATTATATTAAAATCAAAGCAATGTCCAAGCAAAACGAATAAATGGACACTCATTTGAAAATGGAAACATGCCCTTACATAATACATGCCTAAATAGGACACCCACCGAAAGGTAGAAACATGTCCTTTACATTGGTTCTAAAGTAGAAAAGCAATTTAAATTACATGATATTTAACTAATGAGGTACCCACCAAGTGGAAACATACCTCTCACAACATTTAGAAATCTAAATAAATTGATAAAAGTAAATAACCATTCATCATAAATAAATCATTCATCAAAGGTATTAAACATCAATAGAAAGTAAACATCCATCCATGATAAATTAAATAAATCAAGCATTGAACTTAAATGAATTAAAGCATATAAAATAAATCAAAGCATAAACAAGTATAAAATTGAATAAAGCAAGTAAAGATTCAAATTAGGGCTACTGTTTCCATTTAAGGTTCTTTATTCCATGTGTTTAGGGTTTTGGAATTTTATGGGTTTAAGTTACTGTGTTTTTAAGAGAATTAAAATGAATTAAAGTTTTATGATTCAAGAAGTTGGTAAAATTCTTTGATTAACCAAATTAGGGTTTGTGATGTAAAATCATGAAATTAGAGTTTGGGCTCTTCAAAACATTTAGATTATGACTTTCGGTTACTAAATTATTATTTTGAGCTTACTGTGTAAAATTATGTTTATATGGTTTTTAAAGTTTAAACGATTAGGGTTTAGAAAATTTTAGGGTTTAGGTTTTAAGGGAGTTAGGATTCACTGTTTTAGGTTTTGGAGTTGAATTAGGGTTTTAGGATTTTTGATTTAGGGTTTCGGGGAATGAATTAATTTTTAGAATTTGAAAAAAATAATTAATAACTTTATGAAGTTTTATGAAAATGATTTAAAGTTTATAGAAGCAAAAAAAGTAGTTTTTAGGGCTTTTGGGAAGAAACAGAACTCAATTTAGAGTTTTGAAAATTTAGAAAGCAAATTAGGGTTTTGGGATTTTAAAGAAACAAAACTAACAACTTTAAACTTTTTGGAAAACAAAGCAACGAATTAAGGTTTTTAAACTTTAGAAAAAGTGAATTGAGGTTCTAGGGTTTTTCAATTAAAAGAAAAAAACAGATGATTAAGCTACTGTGAAAAAAAAATAAAAAGAAATTAAGAACTCAAACCTTGGTTCGTAGGTTACACCAAAATTGCTTCTTGGATGAACAAAATCAAAGACAAACTTTGCTGCCTTTGGATTGCTTGAATTACTTTTCTCTCAAAAATGAAATTAGGTTGCTTCACTGCCTTTCCTACTTAGTTTCGGATCCAATTTTTGATCAATTTCTCCTTTGATTTCTTCCTTCCTTTTTGTGTTGTTTTTGGTCTTATTTATAGAAGAATTTTATGGTTCATTCCTAGTTATTCACGGAACATAATATTGATAAGAAAAGGAAACTGAAACCTAATTGCATTAGGTTTCGAAAAAATTTGGGTCGGAAAAATTTCGCTGGCAGGGGCGAGGACTGGCCTGCGGGCGAAATGGCCCATGGCCATTCGTCCCCCGCTAGTTTTCGGCGATGATTTTTTCATCGCCGATTTTTCTGTCGCTGATTTTTATTTTTATTTTTATTTTTATTTTTATTTTTATTTGTTTATTTTTATTTTTTATTAATAAAAATTAGATACTAAAGCAAAAATTATTTAATTAAGATAACAAAAATTATTTTGGACTAATTAAAATATATTGGACAACACAAAAATTATTTTGGACCTAATAAAATATATTGGACCTGACTGGGTCAAAAATTAAGGGTCTACAGTTTGCCCTCTGCTTGAATGATATGAAACTTTAGTGAAGGAGAGTAAAAAGCAATAAGACTTAATTTTTGAGCTGGTAGAGGTTTTAAGTTCTGGACCCGGTTCGAGTTCTGGACTCAAGAATAATTCTAGGTTCTGGACCTAAGGAAAATTTGGATTCTGGACCCGATCTAAGTTCTGGTACTTAGAAATAAATTCTAGGTTCTAGACCTAAGGGTAATTTGGGTTCTGGACCCGGGCTAAGTTCCGGACTTAAAAGAGATTCTAGGTTCTGGACCTAAGGGTAATTTGGGTTTTGGATCGAGCTAAGTTCTGGACTTAGAAGAGATTCTAGGTTCTGGACCTAAAAAAAATTTGGGTTCTGGACCCGAGCTACGTTCTTGGACATAGAAATAAATTCTAGGTTATGGACCTAAGAAAAATTTGGGTTCTGGACCCAGCTAAGTTCTTGGACTTAGAAATAAATTCTAGGTTCTGGACCTAAGAGTAATTTGGATTCTGGACCCGACCTAAGTTCTGGACTTAAAAGAGATTCTAGGTTCTGGACCTAATGGTAATTTTGGTTCTGGACCCGAGCTAAGTTCTGGACTTAGAAGAGATTCTAGGTTCTGGACCTAAGGAAAATTTGGGTTCTGGACCCGAGCTAATAATTTTTTTCTTTCAAAAAGTTTGGCTAATTTTTATGCATATGTCTTCTTATTGCCTCATGCGTGTAAAAATATTTATATACACACAATTATTTGAATGATTAAAGTGAATAATTGAATTTATTGTTTATTTACTGTGTAGTCACTGTTCATGTACTATTTACTGTTCATAAATAGTAACTTTACTATTCGAAAATAGTATCAAATAGTATTTACTATTTGAGATAGTACTTTTACAATTCATCAATAGTAATACTATTCATGAATAGTAAAATTTACTATTCATCAATAGTAAAGTTTACTATTCATAAATAGTAAAATTTACTATTCATGAACAGTTTTGAATTTGTTTTTTTGCTTGCCGTTTCTCTATAAAAACTAATCATTCCTTCATTTCATTTCACAGCAAGATTTCTCAAGATTTCTCAAGTTATATAATTCTCTCAAATTTTTTCAAATTTAGCGCATAGTTTTCAAAGAAATGCATGCTTCAAGGTCAGGGACTCATTCTAATGCCGAGTTATTGGAGTTTATTCAGCATCATGAAGATGGAAATATAGATATACTGGCCGGGATTGGACTCATTTCCACTCTTTTCTTGCATGAATGTGATCTTTATTGTTATTGTAGATATGGGCATATGAACACAGCCTCGTAAGGGTACCCGGTATTTCCCGAGAGAGAATCGGGAATCCGAGATTAAATTACTGGTTGTCCGATTATGTGGACGTTCCCGGCTCTCATCATGTGCATACTCATCGCTTTGTGTTGAGCCGCTTAACTTGGGATCAGGTAAAATAATATTAGTATGCTTTAAATTTTATGTGAAAGTTTACTTATCTTATGTTATTTTGTAGGTGAATTTAGCCTGTGGAGCCCAGAAGAGCAAGCAAACTGGTCTCCTTTGATGAGGGCTGCACTGTCTTTCCAACATTCTCGCCGAGTTATTACTTGCCCAATGTCTAATGGCTGGTTTCTTAGGGAGAGAGATTATGAATGGTTTCTCGGTCCAGAGCAGCGGAGGCTTCTGATGCAAATCCCAGAATATACTTTAAATATTATGTCAATACCAGAGGATGCATGGTGGCTAGCCCAGTATGGTTATGGTGCCGAGTCATTTCTCCATCCGCCGGGTCTATTTTATGCCCATTTTATTCAAAGAAGACTCTTGAACTTTGATGTATCTCCTGTTGGTGTGTGGGAGATTTTCGATGAAAATGAGAGTAGAGATGAAGAAGAACATCACGGCGCTACAGGAGAGCCTGTTCCACATCTCGGGACTAGTACTTCTTAGGTAAAACTTTTACCACTTTTCCCTTGCAACTGCTTTTTTCTTTCTTTGATTCTTTAATGATTGTTGCAGGCTGTTGGCTCATTTGATCATGAGGCTAGACCTTCTTTTACTGCCCCTTCATTTGCTCATTCTAGCCCGCCAGATATGCCATCTCATCCGCAGGGTATTGATTTGAATTACCTGGTATGTTCCTTATTTCATGGTAATTTATGCTATATGTATGCATGATTATGTATGCTCTTACCTTTTCCTTTTTGGCTCACAGCGGATGCTCGAAGAACAAAATAGGAAACTTAAAGAAGAGTTGGCTGAAAGTCGTAAGTAGGCTTCTCATTTGAAAGTTTATATCATCAATCCGAACAACATTTTTGAGACTTTTGATTTCAGGGGATGAGGGATCCCAACGCTTCTTCATCAAGAGGCCCCAAGACTTATGACCATGAGATCCTTTCGTCTGCTTCTGATGAGGACCATGACGGATCAGAACTTCAAGGTAATAAAGATTTTGGTGCTCCTACTTCGGGTGATCCCGGGATGAGTAATGTGCCGGATTTTGGTGCTTTCGCTTTAGGCGGACTCGGGATGAGTAATTTGCCCCCTCCTCCAGCAGGCGATGACTTTTTCAAGGCTTTATTTGATCACCTACCACCACCCTCTTAGTGATATGTAAATATTGTAGTAATTATAATATATTGTACAATAATAAAAAAAATACAATTCCCATCTTTACTATATCTTTTTTTTTCACAGCGCCACTTTTTTTTAACTTTTTTTTATCATATCATAAACAGTGAATCACAATTTCACAGCCGCACCATTTGCTAAAGCCAATTCCAAAGCGGTAAAGTAAATTGTCGCCAATTCCTTTCCTTATGCCATATGGTCTTACCCTTTCCATCACCTTTTCCTTTTCACTTTAGGAAAGGCTTATTTCCTCTATATAAATCACCTTTCATGCCTAATTTAATACATAAGCCAAAATTCTTTCCAATTCAACGTGAAGACCCCTTTAACAATTTTGATTTTCCTTTATTCATCAACCATGACCGATCATCATTTAAAGAGAATAAAAATTCTATTTAAGAATATGGATGCCACTCATTGGAAGCAAATTTCGTGGTCAAAACTTGATGTTTTAAAATGTTAAATTGGACCACTCTTTCTTACATGTCGTGGCTTCCTTTTGGAATACAGATTCTAGGGTATTTAAAATTAATGGCTTTGAAATATGTCCCTTGATTGAAGAATTTGAGGCCATCCTTGGATATCCAAATAATCAACAAATGGCATTACCCACACTGATTTCTAAGACTCAACAGAAGATGCAGATGTTATTTCAAATTTCAAAACCCGAAGTTCTTCGGTTGATGAGAGGTGAAAAAATTCTACTTGATCCTTTGATTGACTTTTGTCTCTCTTATTTGGCCCCTACTAAGGCATGGGGACGCATGCTCTGTCTTTGATTGCTTGGCCAATTCTTGCTTATTTCTTCTGACGGCGATATTGATCCACGAGTATTGGATATTATGGACCAAATGGAAGGAGGCTTGTCGCCGGTACCTGTGATCTTAGTCGAGACCTTAGTTGGATTAGACAGATTTAATTCAGGATTGTCAAAGAGACTGACTGGGAGTCCGTTGTTGCTTCAAGAAATTACCTAAACTGCCCTTTCGGGTTTTCAATTTAGGTTTTCTTTTTTCTTATTTTCTTTATTGCTCTAATTTTTGCCTAGTCCGCCCACGTGGATTTTCGAAACTAGACTTGAGAGCAGGTAATTTCGAGGATGAAATTTATTTGTAGAGGGGGAGAATTATAATATTCCAAAATTTTAAAAATATTAATTTTTGAAAATTAAATAAATGATTTAAAAGTATATATATATAATTAAGTGAAAAAGAAAATTGTGTATATGATATATATATATATGTAAATATACATATGTATATATATGTCAACATTTTAATATGGTCCAATGTCATTTTAATTATTAAGATAGTAATTAAATGGTTAGTGGAAGATAACTGTAACACCCCTTCCCGACCTACATGTGTAAGCCGAGTAGAGGCGCCACACTAACCTAATGTTGCTACCAATTTTACTTAGTCAAATTTTAGTTTCGGTTTTGTAATATCCCAATGTATGCCCTAGAAGTTTTAATACAATTGTTGTTTGATTTGAATTTAATGTACATATGTTTTTGCAAAGGAAGTGATTGTGTAAATGGAATGTATATGTTGTATATATGTTAATATATATAACATTTATGTTGGTCAAATGGAGAGTCAAGGGAAGAAGATATTTTAATTTGGGATGTGTGAAATTACTAAAAAGGGCAAGAGTTTTAAAGGATATGTGAATAAATAGAAAAGGGCATTTAAGTAATTTTCCTTTTTGGAATGCATGGTGGAGATTTAAAGAGATGATAATTTGATTTTTTCTTCATTTCTTCTTCTCTTTCCCATATGTTGGCCGGCCATTTCAAAGGAAGGGAGCAAGAGTGAGATTTGTTTAATTCAAATTCAATTTGAAGGAGGAATCAAAGGTTTAAGTTGGAGATTTGTGAAACTTCTTCAATTTAGGTAAGTACTCTCTTGTTTCTTTTTGTTATTTTGAAGTTGTGTATAAGATGAGTTATAGTTTGTTGATATTATGATTTGATGTGTTTGAGATGTGTTTACAAGTGTTGAAATTGATTGTAAGTTAAAAGAAATTGAATTGGTGTTGGTTTTGTTTTGAAGATGGTGAGTTAAGTGGAGGTTGATGGTGAAAGATCAAGAGTGAAGTTGGTTTTAGGGTTTTGAAGTAGGTAAATGATTATATGTATGGTTAATGTGGATATTGTGTTAAACATGCAAAATAAGTGTTAATGACTTTGATTACATTCATTTGAATGAGTTTATGTTGTGCATAATGTGTTTAATTTCAATCAAAAGAGTGTTGGCTATGGTTAGGGTTTTTGTTCATAAGAGACACGGCCAAAAACTAAAGGATTTTTGAGAGACACGGCCAAGTCTATGGAAATTTGGCCGTGTTGGATGATTTTTGGAGAGGACACGGCCGTGTCCCTTGCCCATGTTTGATTCTGTTGCTTTTGGTTGAGAGACACGGCCACAAGCTTGGCCATGTCCCTTGAGTGTGTTGGTTACTGTGTTTGGTTTTTGTTCTTCTTGCATTGATGAGATTGAACATACATTTGATTATGCATATGATGCTATATGAACAATGTTATGTTATATGCATTGTGAATTTTGTGAATGATAAGATGCTATATGAAATGATATGAGGCCATTGTGATTGGTTAAGATAACTCAAATGTGATGTGAAGCCATTGTAATTAGCTATGATGATTCCATTGAAAGAACTTAGGGCATGTTTGCCTAATTGATGATGAGATTGGAGAATGAAATAATAAATGAATTGTGTGTCTAATGTGTTATTCATTTTCAGAGTTTTGTTATTGGTGGCATGCCTATTGGTAACATTCTCTTGAAGTTAGGTTGGATTTGATCCTTGAAGCCTAATTGAGATGTTACAACCCTTGAAGCTAGGTTGGGTTGGTTCTTGAAGCCAAGTTGGGTTGATACTTAGCATGCTTTGTTCCCCTTGAAGCTTAGTTGAGCCTAATCCTTGAAGCCTAGTTGGGTATATGATAATGATAAATGTGATAATAAAACCAAAGCATTTACTCTGAAAATTGAATGGCATATTAGAGTGTTTTGGGCCCATGCTTGTATTTGTATATAATGTGATTCTTAAATGGTAAAATCAATGGAACTATGAAGATGTAATATGAATATTGTTATGACATTGAATGTAGTATGATGTGGTAATGTGATGTGCTTCTATGTGTATGGTTTATGAAATATAAAGGTATGATGTTAACTTTATGATTTAGATGTGTAACAGTACTTTGCCTTAAGGTATAATGTTGGTATATTTTGTACTACTAAGCCGATGGCTTAGCGCGATAGTGTTTAATCGTGCAGGTGACAGAGTTGAACCTGAAAGTTCTTCGAGATCGAGTGAGAGTAGACATTGAAGAGTTCATTTTGGGACTTAAAGATTAGAGAAGAGCTGCCAATCATATATATATTCTATGTTTTGTAAACTTTGATTTATAACATATTTGTAATAACTTCCGCTGTGAATTAATAAATGTGTTTATATATGGTGTCTTTTGGATTTCTTTTAAATGATTGAGATTGTTTTCACTTATTTATAAAGGTATTTGTTGTGTCTTTTTAAACTGTGGCATTTTCTATATTCAGTATACGTATATTACGATCGTTTAAGCATGCTTGGTATGTATACGGGATATAGGGGTGTTACAGGTTTTTATAGAAATTTTTCCATAGGTTCGCCTAGAAATTGGGTCCCAAGTGTCGACAAAACTGGTTTTTCTGATTTTTGAAAACATTTTTACACAAACCAATGCTATTATAATCAGTTTCAATACACTCCCAATGAATCCCCCTTATACCCTCAACTACAACCTGCAAGAAGAATTCACACTTCTAATACAAAATAAAGTAGAGGTTTATTATTATTACATACTACTAACGTACAGTATAACATAGTACTTCCCAATCTTATATATAAATATATACATATACATGCCACAACTAGCTAACTCATAATATAGGAAATGAAAGGCTACTCTGAGGTGCTGTGTTGTGTTGTGCTGCTCGATGCTAATTACTGAAATCTTCTGCTCCGAACCTACGAGTCAAGAAAACTCAACTCGCTGAGCAATGACGCTCAGTGGGTACTTTACCAATGGAAATAAAAGTAAAACATGAAAGCATTTGAACTAAAAGGAAATAATTAAATAAAAAATCAACCAACATTAAACCAATGGAAGTTATTGTTCATTCAATGTAGATATACTTTCAACAATTGTAAAAACCATAATTCAAACTCATATTGCAGTACGTAGTTTTAGAAAAACAGGACTTTGGCTCAGGCTCTACTGGCATATAGGGAACCATAACGATAAGGTAGTGGCCCTCACCACCGTAACATAGGTGGCCCTCACCACCATGGTTATAACCAATTCCGCTCTACGGCCTATACCCGTAGGTAACCGCCGGAGCATTCCAATCACAATTTCACAACATCTCCGCTCCACGGCCTATACCCGAAGGTAACCGCCAGGGTGTATCAAACACAATAAGTGGTAGTACTGCATAAGTTAGTATAGTGCACCATACCCTTATCTACCACTCCCAACTACCCAGTAGAGCATAAAGGTTAAAACGATTCAATTTAAGTCTCAAACTTCATTTTAGAATGATTCGAGAAAACATTTTAATTTCCGTTGCACTTTGCCATTTACGCCGCGCACCACCTTCTTTTGTCAAACCATTACCCTTTTTCACATATTTAACACCCACAAAAAAGATATCAAATATTTCAAAGCATTCCTCAAAAGATCACAAATTGACCAAATGAATAGTGTCGCAGCGCGAAAAATCGGCAACGCAAAATGGCATGACCAAATGAATAGTAAAATCTGGGTTTTCGTCAAAATTTTAGTCCACTTCAGTCTTCCATTTGACCAAGTAAATGATCTTATTTTTTGCTGAAATTTTACAGAAAACTTATTTCATATGTTGACTAATTACACGTAAAATTTCGTTGAAAAATTCGTTCATTTGCTACCTCAAACAACTGCCACAAAAAGAGTCCAGAAAACTGCCATTTTGGGACTTTTTCGGCCCAAACATATGAAATACATGGGGTAGTGTATTTTTCTTTTACAAATCAATATGAAGGCTTCTTTAATGATAAAGTGAAGATTCAAACACTTCCCTTTGATAACTTTTGCATGTTTAACTTAAATCAACTAATTAAAGTTCATCAAATCAACTTGCCAAATTTTTCTCAAAACATTTGGTTTAAATTAAATTTAAACAACTCAATTGCCATAAAAAACCAAGAACATAACTCAAACATTTAATTTAAACTCAATGAATACATTTAAGCATAAACATCAAAAATTCCATAAACCAAAGTTTGTAAGAAAAATAAAATTTCTTTTATGGTAAAATACCAAACCTTGTTCTTTTAAATTCCCCTTTGCTTTTCCTTCTTCTCCTTCCTTAATCTTTGTTTCCCCTTCAAGAAATTCAAGAGCACAACCTTAAACATAACCCTTAGCAATTTAGAACAATAAGCTATCCTCCATTTCTTTTCAAACTAAACCCTAATCTAATCTTATTAAACCTTAGAAACCTTGATTCTTCCATTTAATTAATCAATATCATCACTACTTAAAATTTTCCCAAATCCACCATAAGAACCCTAATTTCCAATCTTCCAATAGATATATAAATACTTAAAATTGATACTAGAATTGAATTCTACATACTTGAAAACCTTAAAACTTACCTTGAAAATCAAACTTGACAAAAATTGGAAATCCTTTGGTGTTCTTCCTATGGTGGCCGAAAATTTGGAATGGGTGAGAGAGAGAGATTTGTTTTTCATGCCATGATATATATATATATATATAAGGGAAATGATGCTCACTTTTGGGTTGGATAAATGCCTTAGGGCCATTTGTCCACATTTTTTTCTTTTCTTCTTTTTATAATGCTAAATGGTCACTTTTAATTGGTCCAAATGTCTCTTTATTTTATTTATTTAAAACCCAAGCCCTTGAACTTTATTTTAATCATATTTTGGCCCCTCAACCTTCTTGTGCTGAAATTTTTATGGCCTAGGGTGTGAAAAGACTAAAATACCCTCCGGCGATTAATTGGTCGTAACTTTTAAACCGTGCAGTTTCACAAGGCAAACTGCATATGGTTTTGATCCTCTCGACCTCTACTTTCTATTTTTAAGGTCTATTTTAGGTTTCCAAGACATTTTGAAAAATTACCAACAAGCCCTTGACTTTTTACAAAATTCCCTTTAGGTCCTTTCTTTGCTCGGGTTTTGCCCGGGCTCCGTTTCTACTGACGATCATTTCATATTCAACCTCTCGATGTCCTCTACTCACTCGTATTTTATTTCCTCCTTTGGATTCATGTATAATGACCAAAATGGCCTTAGTCTACATGTCTTCGTTTCTCTCTAACGGGGCGTTTCCTAGAAAAACCGTTACGCGTCATTGCGACCCAATTTTTCTGTACTCTCCATCTTTGGAGTCTGTTATGTGCACTATTAAGAACTTCCAGTACAACTTTTGGAAATTACAGTTACCTCCCCAAAACTTTTTGAAATTACAGTCACCTCCCCAAAACTTTACATTTTTGCAATTAGGTCCCTTTGGTCCTACGATCTTCTCTAGGAACCGCCATCAGATATGACCTCTCCAGATCCTTTCTCTTGCTGAGCATATGACTACTAGACTTAAATATAGTGGGCGGATGTGACAGTTCCTCCCTCGTTAATTTAGGCTTCGCCCCGAAGCCCATTAGGTGAAAACATATATGGGTATTGCTTCCTCCACCTTATGGTTTCTTCAGAGTACTTTGACTAATGGAATCATTTTATTCCGAAGTTCTTTCACTTCCCGTGCCAAGATTTCCACTGGTTCTTCTTCATATGTCAAATCAGGCTGAACTTCAATATCCTAGGTCTTTACAATGTGTGACGGGTCAGAACGATACCGTCTTAGTATCGACACGTGGAATACGTTATGTATCTTATCTAGCTCGGATGGTAATGCTAGCCGATAAGCTACTGGACCTATACATTCAATGACTTTGTAGGGCCCAATAACCTTGAACTTAGCTTACCCTTTTGTTTAAATCTTAGCACTTTCTTCCATGGTGAAACCTTAAGAAATACCTTATCACCAACATTGAATTCTTTGTCCCTTCTCTTCAGGTCCGCGTATGATTTTTGTCTATCCGCCACAACTTTTAACCGATCCTGGATAATTTCTACTTTCTCCTCGGTCTCCTTAACTATCTCCAGGCCCAAGATCTTTGCTTCGCTTAATTCCGTCCAGCAAATTGGAGTCCTGCATTTTCGTCCTTATAGTGTTTCATAAGGAGCCATCTGTATGCTGGACTGGTAGTTATTGTTGTAAGCAAACTCCATTAAACTTAAGTACTTCTCCCAGCTACCTTTGAATTCTAATATGTACGCTCTTAACATATCTTCCAAGATCTGGATTACCCTCTCTGACTGTCCATCCGTCTGTGGATGAAACGATGTACTCTAGTCCATTCGAGTTCCCAAAGCCGTTTGGAACTTTTGCCAAAAGTTCGACGTAAAACGTGGATCTTTGTCCGATATGATTGATGTTGGAACTCCATGAAGTCGTATAATCTCTTTAATGTACAAGTCTGCTAACTTATCCAGGGAGTAGTTCATCCTTACTGGTAAGAATTGAGCTGACTTAGTTAGCTGGTCTACTATCACCCATATTGCATCATGTTTGTCTCTTGTCATTGGTAGTCCCATCACAAAATCTATAGTTATGCGATCCCATTTCCATGTTGGAATCGTAATAGGTTGTAGAAGTCCCGAGGGTAGTTGATGTTCTGCCTTTACTTGTTGGCAGGTTAAACATTTTGCCACGTAATCTACCACATCTCTCTTGATCCCTGGCCACCAATAGCATTCTTTCAAATCCAATACTACTTCTACCTTCTTAGAATCAACTCTTATTCCTTCCGCCGATACAATATGTCCTAAAAAGGCCACTTCTTCTAACCAAAATTCACACTTGCTGAATTTGGCGTATAACTGCTTCTCCCTCAATGTTTGTAACACGATTCTCAAGTGCCGGTCATGATCCTCTGCATTCTTTGAGTAAACCAGTATGTCATCGATGAATACCACGACAAACTAGTCCAAATAAGGATGGAAAATCCGGTTCATCAAATCCATGAATACCGCAGGTGCATTCCTGAGCCCAAAAGGCATTATGATAAACTCATAATGTCCATGTCGGGTTCTGAATGCAGTCTTTGGTATATCTTCATCTTTAATCCTCAGTTGATGATAGCCGAATCATAGATCAATCTTTAAGAAAACTCCCACACCTTTCAATTGATCAAATAAATTGTCTATCCAGAGTAGCAGGTATTTATTCTTAATCGTCAGCTTATTTAACTGCCGATAATCTACACATAGTCTTAGGGATTCGTCTTTCTTTTTCAGGAACAGTACTGGTGCGCCCCATGGCGACACACTTTGTCTGACAAATCCTTTGTCCAAAAGCTCCTGTAACTGCACCTTACGCTCCTTAAGTTCTGCTGGTGCCATTCAGTAGGGTGCGATGGAAACTGGTGCGGCTTTTAGATATACATCTATTATGAACTCCACCTCTCATTTAGGTGGTATGTCGGGCAATTCGTCTGGGAACACATTTGGAAAATCTCGAATGGTTGGTATGTCTTGTAACTTTGATGCCTCTTCCTTTGCTTCCAACGCACATATCAAGTATGTTTCACACTCTTTTTGTATTAGTCTCTTGGCCGTCATAGCGGAAATAATATTATTCAAGTAATCCCTCCTTTTCCTAACAAGGGTTACTTCGTCGCCCATTGGCGTTTGTAGTGTAACTCTTTTTTTTTTTCGCAGTCCACTCATGCCTTATGTTTGATCAGCCAATCCATTCCAAGTATTACGTCAAATTCCTGGAATGGCAACTCAAACAAATCACCTAAGAAAGTGTGTCCGTGTACTTCTACCGGAAAATCCTTTATTACCTTCCTGGTAACCCTCTCACTACCCAAAGGATTTGTAACTAACACTCCATATGTTTCAAGTTCTACTTCTAAATCCTTTAATTTTTCATTTTTCATGCATATATATATGAATGTGAAGAACCTGGGTTTATTAAACCATAAATCGACATTCCAAACATAATTAGCTGACCTGCTATGACGTCGGGGGCTTCCTCTTCTTCACGTGCCCTCATTGCATACATCTTGGTAGGAGCTCTAGTTTCAGGTCTGTCCATCGTTTCAGATTGAACTTGCGAGGAGCATTGCCCTCTACCTCTGCCCCTTTTCCCTTCCAGCTACGGCTCAAGATCCTTCGGTATTATCTAGTCTGTTTTGTTGTCTTAAGGGGCATTCTCATTTAAAGTGGTCCTTCGCTCCACAAATAAAACATACCCAGGCCTTGCCCCAACATTTTCCTGAATGCCTACGCCCACATTGAACACAGCATGGATGGGTGTTTTCACTTCCTCCAATAGTTTTGGGCTGAGCAAAGTTACCTCCACCTTGGCCACGCCCTCTTCCTTATCCTCTCCCAGACCCACCAATACTAGCTACAAAGGTAGCTTGACTCGGGCCGCCCTGAATCAACCTTTGACTGGATATCCTGCTCTGAGTTCCTCCCATGGAACTACCTTCTCTAAACTATTTCCTTGATGGTGGAAATTTTTTGAATAACTCTGGGTATCCCTTTTTGGTCTTACCCTCTGTCTCCTATTTCACTCATCCTTTTGACATTGCTCTACTTCCAGATCCCTAGTGACCAACTCAAAAAATTCCTTGATATTAGCAGCAATTAACTGCATCCTAATCTCATTATTCAAACCATCCTGGAATTGCTTACACCTATCATATTCGTCTTCAATTGTCTTCTTGGCATACCTACTCAGCCTGGTAAATTCCCTCTAGTATTCGGCAATGGTCAGTCGACCTTGCTTTAAATGTAGAAATTTTTTTTTCTTGGCATCTAGGTATGCCTCAGATATAAACTTCCTCTTGAACTCATTCACAAAGAAATCCCATGTCCTTTGTTCCAGTGGAACTCGTTGTTGAACTGTGTCCCACTATATATATGCTTCTTCCACTAATAAGGAAATAGCACATACCACTCGCTCTTCTGGCGTACACTGTAACTGATCTAAGGCTTGTACCGTTCCTTCCAGCCAATACTCGGTTGTAGAAGAATCATCGTCCCTTCGGGCCCTAAACTCCTTCGCCCCGTACTTTCTTATCTTTTCGATCGGGGGTTTCCTTTCCCCTCCTACAGCAGGAGCGGGTGCTGGCGCTAGCGCTGGTGCCGGGGCAATGCCCGTTATCTGTTGCAGCGCTACAACCATCTCTTGCAACATCTCATTCGGAAGAGGAGCTCCCGCTGGGGGTTGCTTAGCCTCTGGGGTTTCAGATACATGTGTCTCTATAGTATGTGACGCTCGAGATTCAACTTCCTCCTCTACGGCTCTTTGAGAGGACTCTCGCGACATCTATATTCTAACACCTAACTCACAGTCAATAACAGCACAGCTCAGCAGCACTATTAAACCCTATGTGGCATGTATATAAAGACAAAACACTTAATCAAATATATGCAAACATACCCTTATTTAGTTTCCTATATTTCCTTCCTAAATGATGCCTACTTTTTATCTCCTATTTACTATAGGATATCTCGTTTTACATCGATAATGGCCACTCCCGACATAAAACGTACATCCTCCTATGTTGGATTTCCCAGAAGCAGCTAAACCGGAGCTCTGATACCAAAATTGTAACACCCCTTCCCGGCATACATGTGTAAGCCGAGTAGAGGCGCCACACTAACCTAATGTTGCTACCAATTTTACTTAGTCAAATTTTAGTTCCGATTTTTACAGAAATTTTGCCAGAGGTTCGCCTAGAAATTGGGTCCCAAGTGTCGACAAAACTGGTTTTTCTGATTTTTGAAAACATTTTTACACAAACCAATGCGAATATAATCAGTTTCAATACACTCCCAATGAATCCCCCTTATACCCTCAACTACAACCTGCAAGAAGAATTCACACTTCTAATACAAAATAAAGTAGAGGTTTATTATTATTACATACTACTAACGTACAGTATAACATAATACTTCCCAATCTTATATATAAATATATACATATACATGCCACAACTAGCTAACTCATAATATAGGAAATGAAAGGCTACTCTGAGGTGCTGCGTTGTGTTGTGCTGCTCGATGCTAATTACTGAAATCTACTACTTCGAACCTACGAGTCAAGAAAACTCAACTCGCTGAGCAATGACGCTCAGTGGGTACTTTACCAATGGAAATAAAAGTAAAACATGAAAGCATTTGAACTAAAAGGAAATAATTAAATAAAAAATAAACCAACATTAAACCAATGGAAGTTATTGTTCATTCAGTGTAGATATACTTTCAACAATTGTAAAAACCATAATTCAAACTCATATTGCAGTACGTAGTTTTAGAAAAACAGGACTTTGGCTCAGGCTCTACTGGCATATAGGGAACCATAGCGATAAGGCAGTGGCCCTCACCACTGTAACATAGGTGGCCCTCACCACCATGGTTATAACCAATTCCGCTCTACGGCCTATACCCGTAGGTAACCGCCAGAGCATTTTAATCACAATTTCACAACATCTCCGCTCCACGGCCTATACCTGCAGGTAACCGCCGGGGTGTATAAAACACAATAAGTGGCAGTACTGCATAAGTTAGTATAGTGCACCATACCCTTATCTACCACTCCCAACTACCCAGTAGAGCATAAAGGTTAAAATGATTCAATTTAAGTCTCAAACTTCATTTTAGAATGATTCGAGAAAACATTTTAATTTCCGTTGCACTTTGCCATTTAAGCCGCGCACCACCTTCTTTTGTCAAACCATTACCCTTTTTCACATATTTAACACCCACAATAAAATTATCAAATATTTCAAAGCATTCCTCAAAAGATCACAAATTGACCAAATGAATAGTGTCGCGGCGCAAAAAATCGGCAACGCAAAATGGCATGACCAAATGAATAGTAAAATCTGGGTTTTCGTCAAAATTTCAGTCCACTTCAGTCTTCCATTTGACCAAGTAAACGATCTTATTTTTTGTTGAAATTTTACAGAAAACTTATTTCATATGTTGAATAATTACACGTAAAATTTCGTTGAAAAATTCGTTCATTTGCTACCTCAAACAACTGCCACAAAAAGAGTCCAGAAAACTGCCATTTTGGGACCATTTCGGCCCAAACATATGAAATACATGGGATAGTGTATTTTTCTTTTACAAATCAATATGAAGGCTTCTTTAATGATAAAGTGAATATTCAAACACTTCCCTTTGATAACTTTTGCATGTTTAACTTAAATCAACTAATTAAAGTTCATCAAATCAACTTGCCAAATTTTTCTCAAAACATTTGGTTTAAATTAAATTTAAACAACTCGATTGCCATAAAAAACCAAGAACATAACTCAAACATTTAATTTAAACTCAATGAATACATTTAAGCATAAACATCAACAATTCCATAAACCAAAGTTTGTAAGAAAAATAAAATTTCTTTTATGGTAAAATACCAAACCTTGTTCTTTTAAATTCCCCTTTGCTTTTCCTTCTTCTCCTTCCTTAATCTTTGTTTCCCCTTCAAGAAATTCAAGAACACAACCTTAAACATAACCCTTAGCAATTTAGAACAATAAGCTATCCTCCATTTCTTTTCAAACTAAACCCTAATCTAATCTTATTAAACCTTAAAAACCTTGATTCTTCCATTTAATTAATCAATATCATCACTACTTAAAATTTTCCCAAATCCACCATAAGAACCCTAATTTTCAATCTTCCAATAGATATATAAATACTTAAAATTGATACTAGAATTGAATTCTACATACTTGAAAACCTTAAAACTTACCTTGAAAATCAAACTTGACAAAAATTGGAAATCCTTTGGTGTTCTTCCTATGGTGGCCGAAATTTGGAATGGGTGAGAGAGAGAGATTTGTTCTTCATGCCATGATATATATATATATATAAGGGAAATGATGCTCACTTTTGGGTTGGATAAATGCCTTAGGGCCATTTGTCCACATTTTTTTCTTTTCTTCTTTATATAATGCTAAATGGTCACTTTTAATTGGTCCAAATGTCTCTTTATTTTATTTATTTAAAACCCAAGCCCTTGAACTTTATTTTAATCATATTTTGGCCCCTCAACCTCCTTGTGCTGAAATTTTTATGGCCTAGGGTGTGAAAAGACTAAAATAGGTCCTTTCTTTGCTCGGGTTTTGCCCGGGCTCCGTTTCTACTAACGATCATTTCATATTCAACCCCTCGACGTCCTCTACTCACTCGTGTTTTTATTTTCTACTTTGGATTCATGTATAATGACCAAAATGGCCTTAGTCTACATGTCTTCATTTCTCTCTAACGGGGCGTTTCCTGGAAAAACCGTTACGCGTCATTGCGACCCAATTTTTCTCTACTCTCCATCTTTGGAGTCTGTTATGTGCACTATTAAGAACTTCCAGTACAACTTTTGGAAATTACAGTTACCTCCCCAAAACTTTTTGAAATTACAGTCACCTCCCCAAAACTTTACATTTTTGCAATTAGGTCCCTTTGGTCCTACGTGTAACACCTCTATACCCTGTATACGTACCAAGCATTCTTAAATGATCGTAATCTACGTATACTGAATATAGAAAATGCCATGGTTTAAAAAGACAACAAATATCTTTGTAAATAAGTGAAACCAATCTCAAACAAATAAAAGAAATCCAAAAGACACTATATATAAAATGTTTAATAATTCACAGCGGAAGTTATTACAAATATGTTATAAATCAAAGTTTACAAAACATAGAATATATACATGATTGGCAGCTCTTCCCTGACCTTTAAGTCCCAAAAGAAAAATCCTCAATGTCTAGTCTCACTTGGTCTCGAGGAGCTCTCAGGTTCAACTCTGTCACCTGCACGATCAAACACTATCGCGCTAAGCCATCGGCTTAGTAGTACAAAATATACCGACATTATACTTTAAGGCAAAGTAATGTTACACATCTAAATCATAAAGTTAACATCATAAGTGAAAAGCTAACATCACATCACCACATCATACTACATTCAATGTCATAACAATATTCATATTACATCTTCATAGTTTCATTGATTTTACCATTCAAGAATCACATTATATACAAAGACAAGCATGGGCCCAAAACACTCTAATATGCCATTCAATTTTCAGAGTTAGTGCTTTGGTTTTATTATCACATTTATCATTATCATAAACCCAACTAGGCTTCAAGGATTAGGTTCAACCAAGCTTCAAGGGGAACAAAGCATGCTAAGTATCAACCCAACTTGGCTTCAAGAACCAACCCAACCTAGCTTCAGGGGTTGTAACATCTCAATTAGGCTTCAAGGATCAAATCCAACCTAACTTCAAGAGAATGTTACCAATAGGCATGCCACCAACAACAAAACTCTGAAAATGAATAACACATTAGACACACAATTCATTTATTATCTCATTCTCAATTCTCATCATCAATTAGGCAAACATGCCTTATGTTCTTTCAATGGAATCATCATAGCCAAATCACAATGGCCTCATTAATATAGCATTTCAAAGTACATTATTCATATACACATTACCATTCACAAGATTCACAATGCATAATACATAACCTTGTTCATATAGTATCATATGCATTATCAAATGTAAGTTTAATCTCAACCATGTAAGAAGAGCAAGGAAAAATCACAGTGGCCAACACACTCAAGGGACACGGCCAAGCTTGTGGCCGTGTCTCTCATCCAAAAGCAACAGAAGCAAACATGGGCAAGGGACACGGCCGTGTCTTCTCCAAAATTTATCCAACACGGCCAAATTTCCATAGACTTGGTCGTGTCTCTCAAAAATTCTTTAGCTTGGCCGTGTCTCTTCCTTGGTTTAGCCGTGTCTCTTATGAACAAAAACCCTAACCATAGTCAACACTCTTTTGATTGAAATTAAACACATTATGCACAACATAAACTCATTCAAATGGATGTAATCAAAGTCATTAACACTTATTTTGCATGTTTAACACAATATTCACATAAACCATACATATAATCATTTACCACTTCAAAACCCTAAAACCAAGTTCACTCTTGATCTTTCACCATCAACATCCACTTAACTCACCATCTTCAAAACAAAACCAACACCAATTCAATTTCTTTTAACTTATAACCAATTTCAACACATCAAATCATAATATCAACAAATTATAACTCATCTTATACACAACTTCAAAATAACAAAAGGAAACAAGAGAGTACTACCTTAAATGAAGAAATTTCACAAATCTCCAACCAAAACCTTTGATTCCTCCTTCAATTTGATTCTAGCATTAAGAACACCTCTCTTGCTCTCTCTTTTCTTGGATAGCCGGCACACAAATGAGAAAAAAAGAAAAATAAACACAAGTCAAACTTCTCTTCTTCTTTAAATCTCCACCAAGCAATTCTAACAAAGCAATTACCTAAATGCCCTCATCCAATTAACTTAACCTTTGTCACTTATATGCCCATTTAAGTAATTTCACATATCACAAATAAATATCCTCTTCCATTGACCATCCCTTTTGACTAATGTATATGTTATATATATAACCATATACCCAACATATACACTTTCTCTCTACACATTACTTTCCTTTTTAAACAATACATAAACATTCTCTTTTCAATCTTTTTTTTTCAAATCAACATATACATTCAATCCAATTAAAACAACAATAATATTCAAAACTTCTAGGGCATACATTGGGATATTACACTACGACCTTCTCTAGGAACCGCCATCAGATATGACCTCTCCAGATCCTTTCTCTTGCTGAGCATATGACTGCTAGACTTAAATATAGTGGGCGGATGTGACAATAACATATTATATTTTAATTAAGTAATATATTTTATGTAATATCCCAAAATTTTTGAAAATTTCTAATTTTTGAAAAAATTGATAAAATAAATTATAATTTAAAAGAATAAATTAAATTAATGGTTTTAAATGAAAAATGAAGGGATTTTAAATAAAAAAGTGGAATATACATGTGATATATATGTAAAATATACATAACATATAAAAGTTAACACTTTTTAAAAGAAAAGTCAAAGTCCAATGGCCTTTTTATAAATAAATTTTAGAAATTTAAAATTAATTAAATAATTCAAAAATAAATTATTTTTGAATGGAATAGGGAATTTAGGACTTTTAATTTATTAAATAAATAATTAATTAATTAATTATTAAATTATTTTAGTAATATATGGTTTAAAATAAAGATGAAAGGAAAAAAAAGAAAATTAAAAAAAGTTTTCATATTTTTCTTCTTCTTCATCTAGGCCAAAACTCCATAGCCAACAAGAGGAGATTTTTTCTTCTTCGATACACCAAGAATTGAAAGAATTTTAAGGTTTCAAGTGGAGTTTTAGAAGTTTCTTCATCAATTGGTAAGTTTCTTTTCTTTAAATTCCATGAAAAATTGAATTATGTGAGTTTTGGATTTTTGAAGTAGTATGTTATAATTGCTGGAATTGGTGTGTATGATGTTATTTTGGGTAGTTAACAATGATTTAAAGGTTAGATTGAAGAGATGATGGAGTTTAGATAAAGAATGGTGAAGAGAGAGAATTTAGGGTTATGGAACTTTTGGGTTTGTGAAAACATGAGCTTTAATTGTGCAAATGGATTCCAAATGAGTTGTTTTGATGCATAGACAAGTATTTTAAAGTCAAATATTGAATTTGGTTGTGTTTGGTTGGAGTTTGAGAATGGAAGTGGAGATCTAGGGTTTTGGAAAAGTAATTTTCCAAAGTTATTGAATTGTGTGATTTTATTTGTTTAAGCAAGTTGTTTAGTGTTAAAAGTGATTAAAATAAGCTTGAAATGATTAATGGATTATGTTGGAATGGAAAACCTTCAATGGGGGAAGGTTATGCCATTTTAGGATTTTGTGTATAAGAATGTGTTTTTGTAATGTAAATGGTTTAAATGTATTAAAATATGTTTTTATTAATATAAATAAACTTAAAACACTAATTTAAATGGAATAGAATGGAATTCTAATATTAAAGTAAGGAAAGGCTATATTTTTAGAAATTTGTAGGAGTGATATTTAATTATGGTTTAATATTGAAAATGCCATTAAATGTAATACTAAATGATTATTTTTTATCATATTTGGTTTAGGCATTGAGGGAGGTTGATTTGCTTCATCCAAGTGGTGAAGGGAAAGTTGGAAAGATAGGGCTGGAGGTTGTTTAAGCTTGCTTTGGGTTGCAATTTGATTACAATTTGAGGTATGTACAAACTTTGAATACATTGGTTATGTTTGCATGACATTTGGGCTTAACTCATTTTGGTTGAAAAATGTGTTAAGCTACTTGGTACATTGGTTGTGCATGCATAATGTGCTATGACATTTGTAATGTTATATATGCATTAAATGCATAGTGAAAAGCTATTGATAATGGCTAAATTGTGTAAATGTGATTAAAATGTGTATTATGTGGAAATACCCAACGTGATTGGGTAATGTGTTGTGAATGAAAAAAATAATATGATATAATGTAATGAGATATGTGGAAATATAATGAAATGAATTGATATTGAGATAAATGAGAAAAGTGAGAAAAGTGAGAAAAAATAAGAAAATAAGGCAATGTGCTTATATTGATTATGTGACAATGAGAAAGAGATTAATAATGAGAAATATGAATAAATTGAGTGTCTAGTATGTTATTCAATTTTTAGAGTTCTGTGTTTGGCAGCATGCCTATGATTGCCTATGGGATAGACGCTAGGAGTCATTATGAAAATATTTTTGAGGTGAAATGACCGGGTCATAAGCCTCAAAAACAAATATTTAAAGCTAGGCTGGGTGAAATGACTGGGTCATAAGCTTAGGCCTAGTTGGATTATTACATTGATATATTACATACGGGGCTAGACACATGGTGTCATTATAGACCAAAATAGTAACTCTTAAATTTGAATAGCGTATTAGTTATCTTTGGGCTCACGTTTGTATTTGTTTTTATGTGAAATATTTGAAAAGTATAAGAAAATGGAATGATGTGATATTCTTAAGCATTGTGCATTGGCATTGCATTTGATTTTTGTTATTATCAAAGTTTGTACCACTAGGCTTTGGCTTAACGCGATTGTTTACATCGCGCAGGTAATAGGGTAGATTCAGCTGAGCCAGAGAGTTCTTCTAGACCAGGTCGGGTCTAGACTTGAGGTTGAGCGTGTAGAGTTGATATCGAGATCAGAAATACTGTCAACAGCATGTATATATTTTATGTTATTGTATATTTTGAGTATTATGCATAATATATTATGTTTTGGATTTTATGTATTGTAAACTATAAAGAAATTTTGGGTTAAGTTATTTTGAAATGGGAGTGTAAATGTGTTCTAAATTATGGGAGTGTAAATGCATTCTAAATTATGTATATATATATATATAAATATTTGAGAAACTTGATGAAATTGAGGAGTATGGTTGAGATGGTGAATTGAAATTATTTGGGAGTGTATTCTTTTTACAGGTTGTGTTTTGCTAAATTTTGGAAATGTCCAAATTATAGATAAAAATCTGGCAATTTTTCTCAAAGATTTTCATATAAAATGTTTATTTTAGGTTCCTATAATGAGCAAAGAATATTTAATTTTATATATTTTGTAACACCCTTATACCTAATATACGAACACTACATACTCCCTCCACATGTAATATACGAATATAGGATACAAGAAATATCACAACCCATTTTAATCAATCAAATCTTCAATTATAAAATCTGTATAACTTAAAACATTTAAGCAATATAATATAAATAGTAAATGAAATATTATTTGCTATACACATATATATATTATTCATTATCAAAGATTTATCCAAAACATTTTAAATAATTTGCGGAAGCAGGATGTACATATATATATACATCAAAAACAATATGTACAAAAATATAAGACATATACAAGCTGACAGCTTATCTCTGATCTTGATGTCCAAAACAACTCCGTTCAAGGTCTCAAGCCTAGACTCGACTCAGTCTAGATGAACTCTCCGACTCAACCAGATCTACCCTGTCACCTGCGCAATGAGTCACAATCGCGCTAAGCCAAATCTTAGTGGTACAAACTTTATTAATAATTTAATTCAAATGCAATGCCAATGTTCCACACATAAGGACATCATGCCTCATAGCATTATATGATAATATCTTAATATTTTGTTCTATTGTTCACAACTCATAATTCACATTACAGCAAAGACAAGCATGGGCCCAAAAAGATCTAATATGTCATTCAAGTTTCAGAGTTACTACTCTGGTCCAATATAACAACATTTGTCTAGCCTGTAGGCGAATCATATTCACAATAAGGATTACCTCATATGTAACATCCCAACTAGGCTTCAAGGACTAGGCCCAACCCAGCTTCAAGGGTCTGCTACATCATGTAACACCTAACTAGGCTTCAAGGACCAAGCCCAACCCAGCTTCAAGGGATTGTTACTTTTTAGGTATGCCACCAACAACAAAACTCTGAAAATTGAATAACATACTAGGCACACAATTCTTTCATAATTCCATTATCAAATCCTTTCTCATTTTCTCATGATCAACTAGGCACAATGCCTCATATATCTCATTTGTATCAGTTTAGCCATCAACAATGGCTTTACATACCATCATTAGTGTATACATAACAAATTGCATTATCCATACATTTTGAATCATCATCATATATTTCACATAGTTCACATTATGCAAATCATAACATTATTCTCATACACCAACAAAGTAGTAGATACCTTAACACATTTTCCAACCAAATGTTTTAAGTCCCAATATCATGTAAATATGAATAATTATTCAAAATTTGTACTTACCTCTAAAAGCAACAACACCACTTCAATCTCCTCTTCCAAGATATCCCTCTACACTTGGATTGATAACTCAAGTCTCTTCCAATCCTATACCAAATGTGATTATAAATACCTACTTAGTGATACATATAGGAAATAAGGAAAAGCACTATCTAGGGCAAACTCTACACTTGACACGCTCAACAACACGGGCGTGTCCATGACCGTGCCCTAAATCCACAACACAGAAGCTTTGACACACTCAGTGACATGGGCATGTCACTGCACGTGTCAATTCTCCAACAACATAGTAGCTATGACAAGCTCAGTGACATGGGCTTATCACTGCACGTGTCAATACTACTACAACACAGAAGCTGTGACACGCTCAGTAACATGGGCATGTCACTGCTTGTGTCACCAACACTGAAACAGAACCATCTACAAGTCCAAAGACATGGCCGTGTCATCGGGCGTGTCAGGCCAAATACCTGATATCGACACGAAAAAAATGCCACAACCAACAAACATCTTTCATCACCCCCTTTCAACGCCACACAACTCAACCAAAAACCATCATAATACCACAATAAACTTGTATGAACATCAACACAACTCAATTAAACACAAAAATTCCCAATCACAACCATACTTCACAACTCAACAATTACACAATCCATAACTCTTATTCTTTTCACCAAACTTAACCTTTATTTCAATCCAACCCAAATTTATAGTTATCTAAACAAAAACACTTCAAACATACCAAATCAACCATATACATATACCCTACCAAACATTCAATTCACACATACAATCTTTCATAGAAAATCAAAGAAACAAGTTGGAAACTTAAAAAAAATGAAGAAAATCTTCAAAACTGCAACTTGATTACTTGAAATCCTTCAATTGCTTGAGTTAACAAGAAGCAAAATTTCTTTTTCTTTGGATGAAGATGGTGGCCGACCCTCTTGGAGAAGAAAGAAGAAGACGAAGATAGTCAACAACTCCACTAATCTCACAAACCTCTTAAACCACACAATCCCCTCTTTTAGTCTCCACAAAACATTTATAATATTATATTATAATATCATCTTCCACTATCATAACATATTAATATCTTAATAAATTAAAATATCATTTGACCAACTAAGATTTTGACTTGTATATATTGTATATATCCTCATATAAACAACATATACACATTTCCTTTTTCACTTAATAAAATATATACACTTTTAAATCCTTTAATTCATTTACAACAATTAATATTTCCAAAATTTTAGGATATTACAATTTTCCCCTCTACAAATAAATTTCGTCCTCAAAATTACCTATTCTCAAGTTTAGAACAACTGAGGATACTAATCCCGAATCATCTGCTCGCTCTTGCATGTCGCTTCTTCCCTAGCATGATTCTTCCATAGAACCTTCACAAGTGGCACTTTTTTATTTCTTAACTCTTTCACTTCATGTGCCAAAATAGCCATTGGTTCTTCTTCATAAGTTAGGTCTAGACTCACCTCAATGGACTCCACTGATAAAATATGAGATGGGTCTGATCCATGCCTCCGAAGCATAGAGACATGAAAGATATTGTGAATTCGATCCAACTTAGGAGGTAAAGCTAGTCGATAGGCCACTGGTCCAACTCTCCCCAATACCTCATAGGGTCCTATGAAACGAGGACTCAACTTCCCTCTGCGGCCAAATCTCAAAATTCTCTTCCAAGGAGACACTTTCAAAAATACTTTATCTCCTACACTGAACTCTATGTCTCTTCTCTTCAAATCTGAATATGATTTATGTCGGCCTGAGGCTACTTTCAAATGATCCTAAATCACCTTCACTTTCTCTTCCGTTTCTTTTATCAAGTCGAGACCGACCAGTTTACCTTCTCCAACCTCATCCCAACACAAAGGTGTCCTGCATCTTCTACCATACAATGCCTTAAAAGGTGCCATTCTAATATTGGATTGATGACCGTTGTTATCACTCTCTCTCTCTGACTGTCCATTTGTCTGAGGATGAAAAGCAATACTAAAATGCAATCGAGAACCCAAAATATTATGCAAACTCTTCCAAAATCTTGAAGTAAATCGGGATCTCGATCAGACACCAAAGAAATTGGGACTCCATGGAACCTCACTATCTCATTGATATACAACTCAGCCAATCTCTCAAGAGAATAATCCATCCGAATTGGAAGAAAATGAGTTGTCTTCATCATCCGATCAACAATCACCCAGATAGCATCATGCTTCTTCTAAGTCCAAGGTAATCTAGTCACAAAATCCATCGTCACTCTCTCCCATTTCTACTCTGCCACTGATAATGGCTGAAGTAATCCTGAAGGAATCTGGTGCTCAGCCTTCACTCTCTGGCAAGTAAGACATCTGGATACAAACTTTGCTATGTCCCTTTTCATACCTGACCACCAATAATATTATTTCAAATTTCGATACAACTTGGTACTCTCAGGGTGCATAGCATAAGTTGATTGATGTGCTTCCTCCAAAACCACTCTTTTTAGTCTTGTAGTATTAGGAACACACAACCTATCTTTGTACCAAAGACTGCCATCTTTCCTCACATGGAAATCTTGACTCTCTCCCATTTGGCAATCCGATACAACTTTTTGAATTCTCTTATCTGCCAATTGAACCTCCCTTATCTGATCCAATAACACTGGCCTCAATTGCAACTGAGCCATCAATGCACCATCATTACAAGGCTTAAATCTAGCATGCAATGCTCTCAACTCAACAACCAACAAGAGCGAAAAAGCAGTCAAACCTGCCAAAGACTTCCTACTCAAGGCATCAGCAACAACATTTGCCTTACCAGGATGATAATCAATTAAACAATCATAATCTATAATCAACTCTAACGATCGTCTCTGCCGAAGATTCAACTCTTTTTGAACACCCAAGTATTTCAAACTCTTGTGATCCATATAAATGAAACACTTCTCCCCATAAAAATAATGTCGCCAAATCTTTAAATCAAAGACTATGGCTGCTAACTCCAAATCATGCGTCAGGTAATTCAGTTCATGTAGCTTCAACTATCGAGAGGCATAAGTAATGACTCTACCCTCCTGCATCAAAACACAACCTAAATGATTATGTGAAGCATCACTGTATATCACATATGGTTTACCTTCCACAGGCAGGGTAAGGACATGAGCCTGAGTCAACATCTCCTTCAGCTGCTCAAAACTCGCCTGACACTGATCTATTCACATGAATCTAACTCCCTTCCAAAGTAATTTGGTGAGTGGAGTAGCTATCATAGAAAAACTTTTCACAAACTGTCAACAATAGCCTGCCAAACCCAGAAAACTTCTAACTTCTATCACAGTCTTCGGTGGACTCCAATTCAAAATGGCCTCAACTTTGCTCGAATCAACTCTAATACATCTGTTGAAAACACATGACTGAGAAAAGTCACTTGATCAAGCCAAAACTCACACTTAGACAGCTTAGCATACAACTGCTTCTCTCTCAAAGTCTGCAATACAATCCGCAAATGTTTGTCATGATCTTCCTCATTACGTGAATATACCAAAATATCATCAAAAATCACTACAAATTGATCTAGATAGGGTCTGAATACCCTGTTCATCGGATCCATAAAAGCTGCTGGTATATTCGTCAACCCAAAAGGCATTACCAAGAACTCATAATGCCTATACCTTGTTCGAAAAGCTGTCTTAGGTACATCTTCATCTCTGACTCTCAACTAATGGTATCCTAATCTCAGATCAATCTTAGAGAAAACTGTTGCTCCCTTCAACTGATCAAAGAGATCATCTATCCGAGGCAAAGGATACTTATTCTTGATTGTCACCTTATTCAACTGCCTATAATCAATGCACAATCTTAAGGTACCATCCTTCTTCTTCACTAATAACATGGGCGCTCTCCATGGAGATACACTTGGGCGAATGAACCTTTTATCCAACAATTCTTGCAATTTCACCTTCAACTCTCTCAACTCAGCAGGTGCCATTCGATAAGGAGTAATAGAGATAGGAGTGGTACCAGGCAATAAATCGATACCAAACTCCACCTCTCTCTCAGGGGGTATCCCTAGCAACTCCTTAGGAAAAATATCAAGGAACTCTGCAACTGTGGGTATACTGTCTAACTGAAAACCTACTACCCTAGTATCTACAACATGAGCAAGATAAGCATCACACCCTTTCTGAATCATCCTCCTAGCTGCAACAGCTGAAACAAACATGGATGCAAGATGTCTCTGCTCACTAGATACCATAACACTTCTACCATCATAGGTTCTTAAGGTACACACTTATTCTGATAGTCTACCACAGCCCCATGCTTGGATAACCAATCCATGCCCAAAATTAGATCATACTCCTTAAAAGCCATCTCAATCAAATCACTAAGGAACTCCTCATTATGAACAACAACTGGACTATTACGGTGCACCTTGCTAACTACAACACTATGCCCTAAAGGATTTGTCACTAAAACATCAAATCCTAGGAACTCTGAATGCAAATCAGTCACAGACAAGATGGATGCACTAATGTATGAATGCGTCTATCCAGGATCTATCAAAGCAAAAACTAAAGTACCAAATAAAGAAAATGTACCAGCAATGACAGCTGAAACATCCGGCTACCTCTGCATCACATAAACCCACTGCGATGGCCCTGCCTCATCTGGTGCCTTCAGATGTAGAGCCTTCTCTCTTATTAAACCATGGCCAACCTCCTCTACTAGAACCTCTACCACCTTGACAACATTGGGTCGAGAAACTGCAGTATCAGTCTTTCTATCCTCCGACTGCTCAGGGCATTCTTTGATGAAGTAATCTGGTGACCCACATCTATAACACACTGCTGGTCCACCATTCTTCCAGCATGCGCCCCCATGTGCCCTACCACAATGGACACAGGCACAAGAAACTGGTCTCTGAACTACTGGAGTTGGAGCACTAGCCACTGACACTGTAGGTCTTAATCTCTGCCTCTGCTGTTACTGAACTGACCTACCAAACTGCCCCTGACTCCTACTAAACCTCTGAAAATGACCTCCTTGGCCTTTCTTCATAGATGAAGACCCTGCCTCAAACTGGTGTCTCCTAACTCTGGTCTCCTCATCCCTAGCAGTTGCTGCAAGATCCTGTGCTCTCTCAACACTCCTGGCAGCTGCAACCAACTGAGAAAAATCCTGATATCGGGAGCCTATGATAATGCAGATTATAGAGGGTCTCAATCCCTCCTCAAACCTCCTACACCAGGCTATCTCATCTAAAATAATTCCACCAGCATAATTACTCAACCAGATAAACTCGATCTCATACTCTGTCACTGTCCGGTTATCTTGTCTCAGATTCAGAAACTCCATCTTCTTTGCATCTTTATATTCCCTTGGAGTATACTTCTACTCAATCTCTCATAGAAAATCATCATAAGTCAAAGTTGGTGGATCATCTAAGGCATGTTGAACCGTCTTCCACCAATCATATGCATCCCTCTACAGAAGGGATCTAGCATAATCAAACTTTTCTTCAGAAGTAGCCTGCAACTGGATGAATACTCTCTAAACTCTATCTAACCACTGCTCAGCTATAGTAGGGTCTTATCATATTGCCTCATCAGTACTTGCAGCAGCGGTTGCAAAACTGGAGCTTGCCTCAACAACTCTGCCATATATCATACCCAAACCGGCGGAATCTCTTCAACTGCTGGTCTCTCTGGCATAGGAGCAGGTGCCCCACCAGCTATCTCAACTCTAACTCCATCTCTACCCTCAACAGGAGCTACACTCTCAACACTACCCTCCATAGACTAACGTGTCTGAGATGCCATAACTACCTATATCTGCAAACAAAGCAGAAATTGGCACATCAAAGATAAGAAACTGTCAGTGCCAATGCATGTATCTTATTTAAAAACCATATTTAAAAATCTCCATTTTCTTTCTTTTACAATCCACCTAGGTTGAGAACCTCAAACCTAGGCTCTGATAATAAATTAAATGTAACACCCTTATACCCAATATACGTACACTACATACTCCCTCCATATGTAATATATGAATATAAGATACAAGAAATGTCACAACTGATTTTAATCAATCAAATCTTCAATTATAAAATCTGTATAACTTAAAACATTTAAGCATATATAAATAGTAAATGAAATATTATTTGCTATACACATATATATATATTCTTCATTATCAAAGATTTATCCAAAACATTTTCAATAATTTGCGGAAGCAGGATGTACATTTATATATACATCAAAAAAATATGTAAAAAAATATAAGACATATACATGTTGACAACTTGTCTCTGATCTTGATGTCTAAAACAACTCCGCTCAAGGTCTCAAGCCTAGACTCGACTCACTCTAGACAAACTCTCCGACTCAACCGGATCTACCCTGTCACAATCTCGCAAAGCCAAAGCTTAATGGTACAAACTTTATTAATAATTTAATTCAAATGCAATGCCAATGTTCCACACATAAGGATATCATGCCTCATAGCATTATATGATAATATCTTAATATTTGGTTCTATTGTTGACAATTCATAATTCACATTACAGCAAAGACAAGCATGGGCCTAAAAAGATCTAATATGTCATTCAAGTTCCAGAGTTACTGTTTTGGTCCAATATAACAACATTTGTCTAGCCCGTAGGCGAATCATATTCACAATGAGGATTACCTCATATGTAACATCCCAACTAAGCTTCAAGGACTAGGCCCAACCCAGCTTCAAGGGTCTGCTACATCATGTAACACCCAACTAGGCTTTAAGGACCAAGCCCAACCCAGCTTCAAGGGATTGTTACTTTTTGGGCATGCCACCAACAACAAAACTCTGAAAATTGAATAACATACTAGGCACACAATTCTTTCATAATTCCATTATCAAATCCTTTCTCATTTTCTCATGATCAACTAGGCACAATGCCTCATATATCTCATTTGTATTAGTTTAGCCATCACTAATGGCTTTACAGACCATCATTAGTGTATACATAACAAATTGCATTATCCATATATTTTGAATCATCATCATATATTTCACATAGTTCACATTATGCAAATCATAGCATTATTCTCATGCACCAACAATGTAGTAGATAACTTAACACATTTTCCAACCAAATGAGTTAAGTCCCAATATCATGTAAATATGAACAATTATTCAAAGTTTGTACTTGCCTCTAAAAACAACAACACCACTTCAACCTCCTCTTCCAAGATATCCCTCTACACTTGGATTGATAACTCAAGTCTCTTTTAATCCTATCCCAAATGTGATTATAAATACTCACTTAGTGATACACATAGGAAATAAGAAAAAGCACTATCTAGGGCAAACTTTACATTTGACACGCTCAACAACACGGGCGTGTCCATGACCGTGCCCTAAACCCACAACACAGAAACTTTAACACACTCAGTGACATGGGTGTGTCACTACACGTGTCAATTCTCCAACTACACAGTAGCTATGACACACTCAGTGACATGGGCGTATCACTGCACGTGTCAATACTACTACAACACAAAAGCTATGACACTCTCAGTAACATAGGCATGTCACTGCTCGTGTCACCAACACTGAAAATAGAACCATCAACACGCATAAAGATATGGTAGTGTCACCGGGCGTGTCAGGCCAAATACCTGATATCGACACAAAAAAAATGCCACAACTAACAAACATCTTTTATGATTGTAGACCCTTAATTTTTTACTTAGTCTGGTCCGTTATTTTTTATACAGTCTAAAATAATTTTTGTGATATTTTAATTAAATAATATTTATTTTAGTATTTATTATTTATAATTTTTAATAAAAATAAAAATGGTTAAGTTAGTAAAATAAAAAATAAAAATAAAAATCGGCGATGGAAAAATCGGTGACGAAAAAAAAATTCATCGCCGAAGGTTGAATTGGCCAGGCTAATTCGCCCGCAGGAATTTCCTGCGAGCGAAATGGCCTTGGGCCATTTTGCAGCAGGAAATTCTTGGGCGAATTGGCTGGCCTTCCAACACCCGCCCATAGCAGCTTGCAAATCATCGCAGTTTTCGCCAGCAATTTTTTGCCAGCGTAATTTTCCAATGCAGTTATTCCGAAATCAAATTCTATTTGGTTTTTGTTTCTTTTCCTAATTGGTTTTAATTTCCTTAAACAATTAGAAGTAGGTTTATGATTTTTCCTATAAATAACACATTAAAACTCAGAATTAAGGGATCGGAAATATTAGTTTTTATTGGAGTAAAAAAGAGACAGAAAAACCCTAGCACAAGAGACATTAGCAACAAGAAGTCAGCAACACTGCCTTTGTTATTATTCATCTAGAAATCAATTTTGGTGGAACTAGTGAACATAGGTTTGATTATAAATCTTTCCTTCAATTATATTTACAATGTTATGTTCATATTTTCTTTTAAGTACATCTATTATTGATTTTTGTTTCAGTAACCTAAATCATTAAACTTGGTAATATGTTCATCCAGTAACCTTAATTAGTGATCAAAACTTCAAAACCCTAAAACTATTCTCCTCTTTTCAAAAACCTTAAAACCTTAAAGTATTTCTCTCCCATTTCCAAAAACCTTAAGACCCTAAAACTATTCTTCTGCTTCCAAAAGCTTTAAAACCCTAAACTATTTTCCTCGAACTATTTTCATCTAAACTCTAACTTTTTTCAAAATTTCCAAATGTTTTCTTAAATCTCCAAAACCTAATCTTCTTTATGTTTTCTAAGAATCATAATTATTTTTATAAAATACTAAACTATTTTCTTAAATTCTAAAATCAAAGATGTTTTCCAAAATACCAAAAACCCTAATTCTCTCAAAACCAAATACTTCTTAAACCCTAAATTCTTAAAGCATCAAAACTTTATGACAAATTCAACAACACCCTAAACCCTAATCCAGTGAACTTAAAAATCCAATCTAGTAAATCTAAACCCTAAAGACATGACCCAGTAAACCTAAAATCACAATCCAGTAACCATGTATTATAAACTCTAATGCCTTAAGATTCCAAAACCCTAATTTCATGATGTTACCCCTAAACCCTAATTTGATTAATCAAAAACCTTACTACTTTCTTAAATTCATGAAACCCTAATCCATTCCAATTTTTCAAAACCTTTACAGTAGCCTAAATAAATAACAATAATAATTCTAAAATCCCAAAACCCTAAATGTTAATTAAAGAACTTTAAATTGAGACATAAACCTAAATTTGTATCTTTATTGCTTTATTTAATTTTAGTTTTGATTATGTAGTTTATTATATGTTTTGATGGTTAATTTATTTAATTTTAATGCTTGATTTATTTAATTTATCATGGATGGATATTCTCTTAATTATTATGATTATTATTTGTTTGTTTTAGTATTAAAATTGTAAGAGGTATGTTTCCATTTTGGGGGTACCTCATTAATTAATTTATATGTAATTTAAATAGCTTTTATATTTTTGGACCAATGTAAAGGACATGCTTCTACCTTTCAGTGGGTGTCCTATTTAATTTAGACATGAATGATGTAAGGACATGTTTCCATCCTCGAATGGGTGTCCATTTATTTGTTTTGCTTGGACATTGCTTTGATTTTAATATAACGATGCTTTATTTCAATTATTACGTGTAATATGGATAGTATTGTTATACTTAAGAATTTTATAATATTAAGACCTGCAAAGGAGGCCGGTTCCAATAAACCGGGCGTTGTGGGGGTGCTGGGCCATTTCTCACCTTCCCCACACGTACCCAACTTTTTGAACCCATTAGGGGGTTGGGGATTCTTTAGGAATCGAGTCATCCACCCCTTTCTTTTTCCTGGCCTGTCTGGGTGGCGACTCCATTTTATCTGAACTTAGGCCCGTGTTCTCTACGGGCCCGAGCCTAAACAGTGCCGAAGTCGCAAGAACCATTCCACCAGGAGTGGGGGCAAAAATCCCCGCTCTCAGTGGCGACTCCACTGGGGACAAGAGAAGTTGATTCCTTTGGTCTTTATATTATTCTATTCTTTCTTATCATGATATTATCCATTGCATCATATTATATTGCATCGTGTGCATGAGTTAGGATGCCTGTGTTATCCGTGTTGTGTTATGTAAGGGATACCATACTTTCACTCAAGGTATGGAGATCGAGCATGGCATAACCACTCATAGCCTTGTACCATTTAGTATATACTTGCTATGGGAACCTATGCCTTTTAACCCAAAGACTAAAGCTCATGTAATTGGCCTAGTTACTTTCCTTAGGTTTTACCCCAAATACTTGTTGTTTGACTATGGTTAATTTATCTTGGCTTAAATCATGGCTTATTTGGTTTGTTCTTTTTCTAATATGACCTAAATACATTGTGAGCTCAAAATAAATTTTTCTTTAAAATCTAAAAGACCAAAGCTATTTTCAAAACTTTTCAAGATTGTCTTTGGACATAAAACTTTTCTAAAAACAAATCAAAAATTCTTTTGCTCATAACCCAAATACTAAGCCCAAAATCCATTTTTTCTAAAATCTTTTTACAATAGGCTTAGAAACAAAATTATTTTCATCCAAAAGAGCTTACAAATATTTAGGTCAATTAAGAAATACCAAAAATCAATTGTGAGCCTAGTTTATACTAAGAATAATTAATCATGGGCTTGTTTTTGGCATGAATCACTAGTTACTTTTTCAAGTGAGAAATCTATTTAGGATAAACCTCTTAATTTAGTTTTAATCCAATATAGCATAAAAGTTACTTTAGTTGGTTGGATGGATTAAAGCCTAATTAATGGGAATTATCATGAACTAATTTTCATTTTTGAAAATATAACTATTGGTTGAAACGTCCGAGGGAATTATTTGAAAACAAGATACCCCATGTTGGTATTTTGTTAACCATATACCTAGGAAAAGAGACTCGCCATTCATGTGTGGATGTTATAAGGTTGGAAGGAAAGTTATACTTTTTTTTTATTGTTTGTGCATACATACATACATACATACATTTTCATCTCATATAATTGATCCTCTCTGGCTCACAGCCCTGGATAATGATAGTTCAAAGCTTACGACAATCCGACCTACGCCAGAGATAAAGAATCTAGCAACGACTCAAGCACTTGCTCACCACAAGCAATGGAGCCCGAACAAATTCAAAGAATGGTGGATGACACCCTCAATGCCAAGATGGAAGAAATAAAAGAGACCTTAGTTGAGACCATGAAGAACCAATTGGCTGCAATTTTAGAAAATCATGTCGATGCATCTGCTAGTACTAAGAAGCCAAAGGATAAAGGGAAGGCTAAAGTTGGTGAAGTAGTTTTTGATGATGATAAGGTGATCATTGATGATGATGACGGTTAGGCTCAATACTTCCAAGATCCTCAAGACAAGAAGAAAGAACCAAAGATTGTTGAAAGATCAGCTATGGAGAAAACTGAAACTTCTTATGTTGAAAAGATGATTGCGGACTTAGAAAAGAAATTTGAGAAGAAGCTGAAAATCGAAGAAATGTCTGAAGTTGATAAATTATTTGAGCTAGATGAAGAAGTTTCGTACAAGTTCAAGATGCCATCTGTTGAGAAGTTTGATGGATCCGGAAATCCTCATCTCCATGTGAAGCTGTAACACCCCTTCCCAACCTACATGTGTAAGCCGAGTAGAGGTGCCACACTATCCTAACGTTGCTACCAATTTACTTCGTCAAATTTTAGTTCCGATTTTTACAGAAATTTTGCCATAGTTTCGCCTAGAAATTTGGATCCCAAGTGTCGACAAAACTTGTTTTTCTGATTTTTGAAAACACTTTACACAGACCAATGTGAATACTATCAAATTTAATACACTCCCAATGAATTCACCTTATACCCTCAACTACAAATCTGCAAGAAGAGTTCACACTTCTAATACAACATAAAGTAAATGTTTATGATTATTACACACTACCAACATACAATTATAACATAGAAATTCTCTTTTATATTTATTCATATACAAGCCACAACTAACTAACTCATAATGGAACTAAAAGATCTACCCTTGAGATTTGCTGTGGTCTGGTCGTTCCTTCCCCAAGATTTATCTACTGTTCCGAACCTACGAGTCAAGGAAAACTTAACTCACTGAGCGTTGTCGCTCAGTGGGTACTTTACCAATAAAAATAAAAGTAGTATATGAAAGTATTCGAAATCAAAGGAAATCATTAAATCAACAATCAACCCACTTTATACCAATAGAAATCGTGATACATTCAGTGTGATATGCTTTCAATAATGTAAAATCATAATTCAAACTCATTGGCATTATATAGTTAAACGAAAAATAATATGTCTTTGATTCAGGCTCTACTGGTATATAGGGAACCATAGTGATAAGGCAGTGGGCCTCCCCACTGTAACATAGGTGGCCCTCACCACCAATATCAGATCACAGGAATGGGCCTCCCCATCCTGGTTAACCAATGGGCCTCCCCATTGGCTTCAGTGGCCTCGCCACTGAATAAAATATCATATCACAATAATGAGCAGTACTGCATGCATTAGTATAGTGCACCATACCCTTATCTACCACTCCCACTATCCAGTAGAGCAAAAAGATTAAAATGATTCAATTTAAGTCTCAACTTCATTTTAGAATGATTCAAGAAATCAATTTAAATTCTCATTGCGCTTTGCCATTTATGCCGCGCACCACTTTCTTTGGTCAAACCGTTACTCTTTTTCACATATTTAACATCCACAATAAACACATCAAAAATTTCAAAGCATTTCTCAAAAGATCACAAATTGACCAAATGAATAGTGTTGCGGCGAGAAAAATCGGCAACGCAAAATGCCATGACCACATGAATAGTAAAATCTGGGTTTTCGTCAAAATTTCAGTCCACTTCAGTTATGCATTTGACCAAGTAAATGATCTTATTTTTGGCTGAAATTTTACAGAAAACTTATTTCATATGTTGACTAGTTGCATGTAAAATATCGTTGAAAAATTCATTCGTTTGCTGCCCCAAACAATTGCCACAAAAATAGTCCAGAAGCTGTCACTTTGGGACCATTTCGGCCCAAACATTTGAAATGCATAGGATAGTTTATTTTTCTTTTGCAAATCAATATTAAGGCTTCTTTAATAGTAAGGTGAAGATTCAAACACTTCCTTTTAACAATTTTTGCATGTTTAACTCAAATCAAACTAATTAAAGTCCAAACAACTTACCAAATCAACTTGCCAAATTTTCTCAAAATATTTGGTTTCAATTAAATTTAACAACCCAATTGCCATAAGAAAACAAGAACATAACTCAAATATTTAATTTAAACTCAATCAATATATTTAAACATCAACTTCAAAACTTCCATAAACCAAAGTTTGTAAGCAAATAGAATTTCTTTTATGGTAAAGCACCAAATCAAAATTAATTATTCAAAGGTAAAGTACCAAACCTTATTTCTTTAATTCCTCTTAGCTTTTCCTTCTTCTCCTTCTTTAATTCTTTATTTCTCCTTCAATCAATTCAAGATACAACATAAACCTTAGAAATTCAAAATAATAAGTTATCCTCCATTTCTTTTCCAACCGAAACCCCTAATCCAACCTTATTAATCTTTATACATCTTGATTCTTCCATTTAATCAATTTATCTCATCACTTACTTAATATTTTTCCAATTCCACATAAAGACTCTAATTCCCAATCTCCCCATAAATATATAAATACCTAATTTTGATACCAAAATTAAAGTCTACATACTTGAAAACCTTAGAACTTACCTTAAAAATCAAATTTGGAGAAACTTGGAAGTCCTTTGGTGTTTCCCTTTGTTGGCCGAAATTTGTAAGTGGAAAAAGAGAGAGTTTGTTCTTCATTTCACATATATTTATATACAAAGGAAATGATGATCACTTTATGTGTTGGTTAAACTCTTTAAGACCACTTGTCCACCTTTCTCTTTCTTCATTTATTACACATGCTAAATGCTTACTTTTGATTGGCCAACATTAGATTTTTTTATAGTTTTCTTTTCCTTTACTTCTTTCCACTTGTCCCTCTTCCCATAGGATATCATAAAGTTGTCCCGGGTTACCCATCCGGTCCCGACACGAAACCGGGCCCACTTTACGTTCCGGCGATTAATCGATCATATCTTTTAAACCGTATAGTTTCACGAGTCAAACTACATATAGATTTGATCCCCTCGACCTCTACTTTCTATTTATAAGGTCTATTTTAAGTTTCCAAGTCATTTGGAAAAATTACCAATAAACCCTCGACTTTTTATTAAATTCCCTTTAGGTCCTATTTTTGCTCGGGTTTTCTCCGGCTCCGTTTCTACTAACGATCATTTCATATTAACTCCTCGCCATTCTCTACGTACTCACATTTTTATTTCCTACCTTAAATTCATGTATATCTTTAATTGATAATGACCAAAATGCCCCTAGTCAAAATGTCTTCATTTTTCTTTAACGGGACATTTCCTGGAAAAATCGTTACACGTCGTTGTGACCCGATTAATCTCTAGAATATTCTTCTGGGGTCGGATATGGGCACTATTAAGAATTTCCAACTCTTAATTTTTAAGTTTACATAGTTACTCCTAACTTTTGAGAAATTTTCATTTAGGTCCTTTTGATATCCCTTCCTGACCTTGCTGTCTTTATTTATTAATATCTTTTTACTCACAACTCTAAATTAAGTAATTCTTATTCCCACTGAAACTAGACATCCGGGGCTACATTGTGTCAAAATTTCAGGTCGATCCGAGTTATATCTGATTTTTGACGGTCCTTTGAATTCAAGCCTACTATGCTGTCGTGAGGCAGCTTGCACATTGTCTACTAAATCCATCATATCTTATTCTATACAACTCAAAATTGAGTAATTTTAAGTTATACGTCTAGCTAAGATACAAATAAACAATTAAGTCTTCTTTGAGACTCTCTAGTTCTGTCATTAACTTGGATGAAATTCGATCTCAAGTTATAGGTCATGTTCTAAACTCCTTTGTTCTTAGCCTAAATCATATTCTCTATGTCTGTTTCTTACCAATCTGGGATTCGGGATGTTACAGAAGCAGTATATCACTGCTATGCAGTCTGCCCGAGCTATTAAGGCTCAAACTCTAAGGTACTTCATACTCTCATTGGATCCTGTTATCCAAAATTGGTTCAATACATTAGAAGAAGGAACACAAAAGAGTTGGGATGTGCTATACAAGGCCTTCATCCAACAATATGGATACAATGTTGAAATGGAAGTTACCTTAAAGGAAATGGAGTCCATTAGACAAAGGCCAAATAAGAATTTTGTGGACTATGTGAAAAGATGAAGAAATAAGGCCGCTTTGCTCAAGAAAAGGCCCAATGAATATGATCAAATAAGGATGATTGTGAGAGGGATGTTGCTTAGTCTTCTTGAAAGGATGTCTCATACACTCATCCATGATTTCAAAGATATCCTCCAAGCTGGTTTGCAAATTGAAGAATGGAAAGATAGAAGAACCATTTTTCAACAAGAAGGAATGAGAAAGGAAACTATCAGTCTGGTAGCCAAAGCATGCAAAAGGTAGTCGGTGTTAATGCTACTAGCCATGGAACAAGGAGGCAGTTTTCATAATTGGGGAAACCGATGTCTTGGGTTCTCAATAAGCTTCAAAGAAAGGGATTGTTACAACCCTAAAATACTCATCCTTTGCCTAACCCTCTCCCACCTAATTTTGACACTAAAGCATTTTGTCAGTTTCATCAAATGCAAGGGCATGACACGGATAGATGTGTGAGGTTGAGGCATGAGATCCAAAATTTAATTGATAGTGGAAAGCTGCTAGAGCCCAACAAGTCGAACACCAAAGACAATCCATTACCAAGGTTCAATAGAGTACCACCACCGGCAACCTTCATGATTGGAGGAGGTTTGCATGAAAGTTTTGTTATGTCCTCTTTCCAAGATGTGGGTGGAGAAGCAACCAAAGAAGAAGAGATATTTGGCGAAATTAAATAAGCTATGGTGGGTAGAGAAGTAGTTGTGTTGTCAATGGGTTTTGGGATTCAAGCAATGGTGATGACGATCTTGTATCCAAGAAGGAGGAATGGACCTGGTCCGAGCCTGAAGAAGATGAAGTAATGAACACTAGATCCAATAAGCCTTATGCAAGGCCACTGCCTAAGGAGGTAGAAATTAATAAAGGAAAGGAAGTTGGAGTAGGGAATAAAGAAGAGTAAGATGATACCATGCTCAAGCAACTGAAAAGAACCCAAGCAAGTGTTAGCATTTGGGATTTATTTGCTACTTCTAAAAAGCACCGAGAAACTATGGCCAAGGCCTTAGCTAGCATGCCAATTTCCACCTCCATAACACCAGAGAAGCTGATCGACATCATAAAAATTGAGGGAGTAATGAAATGTGAAGATATTCAAGAGAAGAGCGAAGTTAATATGGAAGCAATTTCTTTCTCAGATGCGGATTTACCAGAAGAGGGGAGAGATCACATCCGCCCTCTCTTTATCAAAATAGAAATCAAAGGGAAATGGACTCCATGTGTAATGGTCGATGATGGTCCGCCATAAATGTTTGTCCACTTAAAATATTGCCAAAGCTAGCCATGTCAACAAGGGATCTAAACTCGACCGAAGTAACCATTCGAGCTTATGACAACACTAAGAGATATGCCGAAGGAACTTTCAAAGCTGCTGTTAAGGTTGGTCCAATTGAATCTATTATTGAATTTGTTGTTTTGGACATACCTGTTACATTTGCCTTACTCTTGGGACGACCATGGTTTCATCCTCTTGGTGGAGTTCCTTCCACCCTTCATCAAAAGATCAAGTTCTCTAACGGAGATGAGACAGTGGTCATCGAGACCAAAGATAATGAGGTTGTTAACGCTCTAATGATTGAGAGGCCTCTCAATGGTTTCCAAGTAGCTACAATTTTTGATGATGAAGTAGTGGACTCTAAAGTCTTGAACATGATGAAAAGCATGAATTACCTTCCCGGAGCTGGCCTTGGAAAGGGCAAGGTTGGTTTGACAAAGCTTCCAGATTTCAAAACTCAAACCTCCAAGAAAGGGTTGGGATATGATGAAGTCAACTAAGATGTCCAGCCAAAGAAGAATGAGAAGATGAGCTTTTCGCCACTTGAAAAAATCTTTGTCAAAGCTCCAGACATGGGACCACTCTAAGGAAAGCCTGAGCCAATCATGTTCATAGGAAAGTTGATCCTGGGTTTTGAAATTTTTACAGATGTTGCCGAGCTAGTGGAGCAAGTGAAGAAAGAGCTCACCTTGCCAGCCAACAAAGAATCCAATTTGGAAGAGAAGAAGGAAGCTGTCCTGAAAGCCGAGAAGACTCCGGAGGAGATTGCTAACCTGGTTGAAGAAAAGTTTAAAGATATTCTGCCTTATGATTTTGAGAACAATGATTTTGATTTTGATTTTAATTTGTCTGCTTTGTATGAGGATGATGATGTTTTCTTTTCCAAAATGAATGCAATAAAGTCTGATTTTGCTTACTTGTGTGATGTTTCTCCTGATGATTGCATACATTCAAATAGCAGTTACATGAGCATCTTTAATATTAATTCTGTTGATATGCAATCATTAAATTTGGGAACAATAAAAAATTCTAAAAACATTAGCATAGCATCCGATCTTACTCCTGATGAGAGAGAGAGATTTGAAAAAAAATTCAAAAAATATGAAGTATTTGTTTGGTCTTTTGAGGATATGCTTGGAATAGATCGAGACATAGCTGAACATCTTATTCCTACTTACACTCACATGAAACCTGTTAAACAAAAGCTTAGGCGATTAAGACCTAAATGGGCTTAATTGGTTAAGGAATAGGTCACTAAACAAATACAAGTAAAGTTCCTTGAAGTGATAGAATATCCAAATTGGCTGGCCAATATAGTACCCATGCCAAAGAAAGATGGAAGAATAAGGATCTGTGTGGACTATAGAGATTTAAACAAGGCTTTCCCTAAAGATGATTTTCCTTTACCCCATATAGATGTTCTCATTGACAGTGCAGCATCTAGCGTGCTACACTCGTTTGTAGATGGATTTTTCGGATACAACCAAGTGTTAATGGCCCAAAAGGATATAGCCAAAACTACTTTCATTACTACATGGGGTATATTTTATTATAGGGTGATGCCATTCGGCTTGAAGAATGCTGGAGCAACCTACCAATGGATGGCCACCACACTATTTCATGACATGATGCACAAAGAAGTTGAAGTATATGTTGATAATATGATGGTGAAATCGGATACAAGAGAACAACACTTCCAAAACTTAGAATTATTCTTCGATAAAGCATTGAAATATAAGCTAAGATTAAATCCGAAGAAGTGTGTGTTCGGTGTTACCTCAGGCAAATTGTTAGGACATGTGATTGGCCCGAACGGCATTGAGATTGATCCTGACAAAGTTAAAGCAATCAGGGATATGCCAGCCACTAAGACGGAGAGAGAAGTTTGGGGATTCATTGGTAAATTACAATACATTAGCAGATTTATAGCAAAGCTCACAACAATCTGTGAGCCTATCTTCAAATTGCTTAAAAAGAATCGGCCAGTCCTATGGAATGAAGAGTGTCAAAAGGCCTTTGAGCGAATAAAGGAGTATCTACTAAATCCACCTGTTTTGAAGCCACCCAAACCCGATAAACCCTTATTACTATACTTAGTAGTAGAAGAAGAGTCAATAGGAGCCATGCTAGCCCAAGCAGATGAGTCAGGGATTGAGCATGCAGTTTACTATTTGAGTAGAAAGCTCCTACCTTATGAAATTAAGTATAGTATCATTGAAAAGACCTGTATAGTTGTGGTTTGGTCTTCTAAGAAGTTGCGGCATTACTTTCAATCTTATAGTGTTAAGCAATTTCCAGGTTGGATCCAATGAAGTACTTAAGGGAGACACCCTCTTTGATTGGGAAGTATGGTCAATGGTTGATAATATTGGAAGAATTAGAGATTTAGTATGTAACCAGGAAAATAATCAAAGGTAGAGCAGTGGCAAAATTCCTGGCCCAATAACCATTACCAGATAGCGAAGAGGTAGTCTTGAAATTTTCGGATGAACTTTTGAAGGCAATTGAAGTACAAGGGTGAAAAATGTATTTTGATGGAGCAGCAAATAGGAAAGGAGTAGGTCTGGAGTCATACTAGAATTGCCCAAAGGGGAACTTATACCTTTAGCCAAAAAGTTAAAATTTAGGGCAACCAATAATATGGTGGAGTACGAAGCATGTATCTTTGGTTTGGAAACCCTAATGATTATGAAGGTGGATAAGGTGGAAGTTTTTGGCGATTCATTGCTAGTAATATCCCAAGTAAATGGAGAGTGGGAGTTGAAAGAGGAAAAAATTAAAACCATACCACCATTACTTGACCATGATGAAGAAGAACTTTAAGGATTGTGGGTTTATACACCTATCAAGAGAAGAAAACCAGATGGCTGATGCCCTAGCCATATTGGCTTCGATATGGGAAAATCCTGTCAACTTATTCCTTAAGCCTCTGATTTTGACTAGTTCATCAACTCCTTGCTATGAATATGAGATAATCATGGGAACTGATACAGACTATGATGCATGGTATGATACTATAAGATGATTTTTAGAGGAAAGGGAATACCCATCGGGGGCAACAAATAAAGAAAGAAGAGCCATAAGGCGGTGGTCCTTACAATACATCACCTTTCATGGAGAGTTATATCAAAGATGTCCTGATGGGGTGCATTTGAGATGCTTGAGGAAGCCTAAAGTGGGGCATATCATGTCAGAAATACATGCGGGAAGTTGCGGTCCGTACATGAGTAGTTTGGCCCTAGTTAAGAAGATAATTTGACAAGGTTACTACTGGTTGACCATGGAGAGAGTTTGTATTGAGTTCGTAAAGAAGTGCCAACAATGTCAGATGTATGGTAATTTGAATCATATGCCTTCTGAAGAATTACATTTTATGTCTTCACCCTGGCCCTTTGCCCCTTGGGGTATTGACATTATAGGAGAGATACATCTGACATCCTCAAACGGTCACCATTTCATTGTAGTAGCGGTAGATTATTTTTCAAAATGGGTCAAAGCCGAATCCTTCAACAAACTGGGGTCCCGCACAGTGTGATATCAGACAATGGGGTACAGTTTCAAGAGCAGTTAAGGAGTTATTCTCAAAGTACCAAATCCATCATCACCAATCCTCTCCTTATAGACCAAAGGCTAATGGTGCAGTAAAAGCAACAAACAAGACAATTAAGCAAATTCTGTCCAAGATGACCAAGACTTACAGGGATTGGTCAGAGATGCTTCCCTTTGCTTTATGGGGATATAGAACAAGTGTACAAACACCTACTGGAATGACACTGTTCTCTTTGATTTACGGGATGGAAGCAGTGTTGCCAATTGAAATTGAGATTAAGTCATTAAGAGTAGTCTTGGAAGCTAAACTGCCTGAAACAGAATGGATAGTGAGCAGATACACGCAGTTAGCTTTACTAGAAGAGAGAAGGTTAAAGGCACTATATCATTATCAACTGTATCAAAGGAAGATAGCTTGGGCCTACAATAGAAGGGTTAAGATCAGAAAACTCAGAGTCAGGGATTTTGTGTTGAAATAATGTAAGCCTAATGTATTTGATCCAAGAGGGAAGTTTAGGCCTAGTTGGGAAGGGCCTTATGTTGTGAAACAAGTCATGAACAAGGGTGCGGTGAAGTTATCAGACATGGACGGGAACAAATTTAGTGAACCAGTGAACATTGACAGGTTGAAGAGGTTTTATGTATAAAAAAAAAGAGCTCGCTAGGTTGAAAACCCAAAAAGGGTGGCCTAGGCAAAAGTTAGAGCAGCCCGCTAGTTTCAAAAACCCGAAAGGATGGGCTAGGAAACAATTAGGGCTAAATGAGAGAAAATTGTTAATTAAAAAACCCAAAAGGGCTAATTGGCAATAGGAGTGATCTTGTGTATGCTGGCTTTATGTTTGGTTGTTCTCTAATTTAATAAAACAGAATTAATATTAAAATTGTTCTATGTGCACTGTTATAAGTATTTAACTAGATATGGAGGAAGTGAATGAACACAATAGCAAAAGGTGATGAAAAATTATAAAAGGAAAAGAAGCATCTTTTATTACTTTAATTATTTTTTCATCCTAACAATACACTTTCTGAATTGACAAATGTGAAATATATGGCAGACGATAAGTGTAACGTGCAGGCCAACTTTGCCTCAGCCGATCCAAGTAGGCTTCGATCAAGCAAGGCATGTCTAAATCGGGAGTAAATTTAGAACCGCAAGGCTCAGCTCCATACTGACAGTTAAGCCAGCGAGGATCATAACAAGTACCTCAACGAAGAGCAGCAAGAGGAGCATACATCAAGTATGTCCACATGATGATACGAGAAATCTTCACCTTTCTCCTTTTTCTCTAATTTTGATTAAATCTTTGGTTGGATTGGACCAATTCAAGTCAAATTGTCCTTATAAACCAAATGAAACTCTTTTGATGCTTTAGGTAAAGGAAAACTTGGTTGGCTTTCTGAACTGTCTTTTGTATTTTATTTTATTTTATTTCTTTTCTATTTCTTCTTCTTTTTTCTCCTTTTTCTTCTTTCTCCTTTTTTTTTCTTATGGTCTTGACTAGGCATTCCTTTTTTTATTTTCTTGCCTCTTCCCCTTAGTGATCATTAGATTTGTCATAAGCATCACAACTGCTCAGGGTAGGTTGTTGGGGTTTGTAAGCCAATGAAAAGAAAGCTAAAATTTTATGAAGGCTCAAAGGGACAACTAGGGATTGATATCAATAGGATTAATACTAGTTGTTGACTAGCCAAATAATGCCTAGATCATTTCTCTCCTAAATAAGCAGAGTTCAATTTCGCCTCGAAAGTCCGTCAAAGCATGTTCTAAGACTGACTAGGACCTAGACAAAGGTAATTATGCAGGAGCCCTCTCTAAGTAAGCATACACAACTCAATGCTATAGAGCAATTTCCTCACCTAGTAAAGTCATTCAAATCATGATGCATAGATACGCTAATTTATAAATATCAAGTTAAATTCATCATCGGTTGAGCACCAAAATGAACAAAGACCAACAAAGATTTTGATGAAAATAATTTATTTCAAGCAACTTTAATTTGAAAAACACAATTGTTCCATAAAACACCAAATAAAGAAAATAAAACAAAAAAACAAACAAGCCAAGGGAAGTTTGTTGAGTTAAGCTTCTTCTCTCTTCACATCTTCAATATTCCTATCTTGAAAAGAGGATAAGGCAAGATCTTCCTCCAATCCTCCTACTACCATGAATGTTGCTGGTGGTGGAACTTTGTTGAACCTAGGCAGAGGATTGCTTTTAGTATTGGGATTATTTGGCTCGGGTAGCTTACCATTGTCAATCAAATCTTGGATCTCGTGCCTTAGATGACCACATTTATCCATCTCATGCCCTTGCATTTGATGAAATTGACAGAAGGCCTCAGAATTGAAGTTTGGTGGAAAGGTCGAGGAGCCAATGGTTGTGGCAAAACTTTTCTGTAGCTTGTTAAAAACCCAAGATAGAGGTTTCCCTAATTCTGAGAACTATCTTCTATTTTCTTGACCAGTTGCATTAATATCAACTTCCTTTTGCGTGCTTTGATTACCCGACTGGTAGTTCCCTTTCTCATTCTTTCTTGCAGAGAAGTAGTTCTTCTCCCTTTCCCTGTAACACCCCTTCCCGACCTACATGTGTAAGCCGAGTAGAGGCGCCACACTATCCAAATGTTGCTACCAATTTACTTAGTCAAATTTTTGTTCCGATTTTACAGAAATTTTGCCAGAGGTTCGCCTAGAAATTTGGATCCCAAGTGTCGACAAAACTTTTTTTTCTGATTTTTGAAAACATTTTACATAGACCAATGTGAATATAATCAGTTTCCAATACACTCCCAATGAATCCACCTTATACCCTCAACTACAACCTGCAAGAAAAATTCACACTTCTAATCCAGACTAAATTAGAGATTTATTATTCTTACATACCAATAATGTACAGTATCACATACTGACTCTCAATGTTATATATACATATACATGCCACAACTAGCTAACTCATAATGGAAACTAAAGGCTACTCTGAGGTGATGCGCTGTGTTGTGCTGCTCGATGCTAATCACCAAAATCTACTGCTACGAGTCAAGAAAACTCAACTCGCTGAGCGTTGTCGCTCAGTGGGTACTTTACCAATAAAAATAAAAGTAGTATATGAAAGTATTCAAAATCAAAGGAAATAATTAAATCCACAATCAACCAACTTTATACCAATAGAAATCATGATACATTCAGTGTGATATGCTTTCAATAATGTAAAATCATAATTCAAACTCATTGACATTATATAGTTTAACGAAAACAATATGTCTTTAACTCAGGCTCTACTGGTATATAGGGAACTATAGTGATAAGGCAGTGGGCCTCCCCACTGTAACATAGGTGGTCCTCACCACCGATATCAGATCACAGGAATGGGCCTCCCCATCCTGGTTAACCAATGGGCCTCCCCATTGGCTTCAGTGGCCTCACCACTGAATAAAATATCATATCACAATAATGAGCAGTACTGCATGCTTTAGTATAGTGCACCATACCCTTATCTACCACTCCCACTATCCAGTAGAGCATAAAGATTAAAATGATTCACTTTAAGTCTCAACTTCATTTTAGAATAATTCGAGAAATCATTTTAATTCCCATCGCACTTTGCCATTTATGCCGCGCACCACTTTCTTTGGTCAAACCGTTACTCTTTTTCACATATTTAACATCCACAATAAACATATCAAACATTTCAAAGCATTCCTCAAAAGATCACAAATTGACCAAATGAATAGTGTCGCGGTACGAAAAATCAGCAACGCAAAATGGCATGACCAAATGAATTGTAAAATCTGGGTTTTCGTCAAAACTTTAGTCCGCTTCAGTCATGCATTTGACCAAGTAAATGATCTTATTTTTGGCTGAAATTTTACAGAAAACTTATTTCATATGTTGACTAATTGCATGTAAAAGTTCGTTGAAAAATTCATTCGTTTGCTGCCTCAAACAGTTGCCACAAAAAGATCCAGAAAGCTGTCACTTTGGGACCATTTCGGCCCAAACATTTGAAATGCATAGGATAGTTTATTTTTCTTTTGCAAATCAATATTAAGGCTTCTTTAATAGTAAAGTGAAGATTCAAACACTTCCTTTTAACAATTTTTGCATGTTTAACTCAAATCAAACTAATTAAAGTCCAAACAACTTATCAAATCAACTTTCCAAATTTTCTCAAAACATTTGGTTTCAATTAAATTTTACAACCCAAATTGCCATAAGAAAACAATAACATAACTCAAATATTTAATTTAAACTCAATCAATATATTTAAACATCAACTTCAAAACTTCCATAAACCAAAGTTTGTAAGAAAATAGAATTTCTTTTATGGTAAAGCACCAAATCAAAAGTAATTATTCAAAGGTAAAGTACCAAACCTTATTCTTGTACTTCCCCTTAGCTTTTCCTTCTTCTCCTTCTTTAATTCTTTATTTCTCCTTCAATAAATTCAAGATACAACATAAACCTTAGAAATTCAAAATAATAATTTATCCTCCATTTCTTTTCCAACCGAAACCCTAATCCAACCTTATTAATCTTTATACATCTTGATTCTTCCATTTAATCAATTAATCTCATCACTTACTTAAAATTTTTCCAATTCCACATAAAGACTCTAATCTCCAATCTCCTAATAAATATATAAATACCTAAAATTAATACTAAAATTAAAGTCTACATACTTGAAAACCTTAAACACTTACCTTGAAAATCAAATTTGGAGAAACTTGGAAGTCCTTTGGTGTTTCCCTTTGTTGGCCGAAATTTGTAAGTGGAAAAGAGAGAAATTGGTTCTTCATTTCACATATATTTATATACAAAGGAAATGATGATCACCTTATGTGTTGGTTGAACCCTTTAAGACCACTTGTCCACCTTTCTCTTTCTTCATTTATTACACATGCTAAATGGTTACTTTTGATTGGCCAACATTAGATTTTTTATAGTTTTCTTTTCCTTTACTTCTTTCCACTTGTCCCTCTTCCCATAGGATATCATAAAGTTGTCCTGGGTTACCCATCCGGTCCCGACACGAAACCGGGCCCACTTTACGTTCCGGCGATTAATCGATCATATCTTTTAAACCGTATAGTTCCACAAGTCAAACTACATATAGTTTTGATCCTCTCGACCTCTACTTTCTATTTATAAGGTCTATTTTAGGTTTCCGAGTCATTTTGAAAAATTACCAATAAGCCCTCAACTTTTTACAAAATTCCCTTTAGGTCCTTTCTTTGCTCGGGTTTTCTCCGGCTCCGTTTCTACTGACGATCGTTTCATATTTAACCCCTCGTCATCCTCTACGTACTCATGTTTTTATTTCCTACTTTAAATTCATGTATAACTTTAATTTATAATGACCAAAATGCCCCTAGTCAACATGTCTTCATTTTTCTTTAACGGGACATTTCCTGGAAAAATCGTTACATGTCGTTGCGATCCGATTTTTCTCTACACTCCATTTTTGGAATCTGTTATATGCACTATTAAGAACATCCGGTGCAACTTTTTTTTGAAATTACATCTATGTCCCCAAACTTTTAAAAATTACAATTAGGTCACTTTGGTCATACAACCTTATCTAGGCTGTTATCAAGAATTATCTTCTCCTTTCCCCTTCTCTCGCTATGCACGTGACTACTCTGCATAATTGCGGTAGGCGGATGTGACATTCCCATTCTTTGATTTGCAAACTAGCTTGCAAAAGATCTTTGAAGTCCCTTATAAGGGTGTGAGATAACCTTTCACGGAGATTAGGAAGGATGCCTCTGACTATCATTCTTATCTTATCCAACTCATAAGGCCTCTTCTTGAGCAAAGCAGCTTTGTTCCTCCATCTCTTCACATAGTCCACAAAGTTCTCATTTGGTCTTTGCCTAATGGTCTTCACCTCCATCAAGGTAACTTCCAGCTCGACATTGTACCCATATTATTGAATGAAAGCCTTGTATAAAAAATTATAATCTCTTTGGATACTTTCTTCCAAGGTATTGAACCAATTCTGGACAACAGGGTCTAATGAAAGCATGAAGTACCTTAAAGTTTGGGCCTTAGTAGCTCTAATAGACTGCATGGCGGTGATGTACTGCTTAACATGCAAGTGAGGATTTCTTGTACCATTGTACCTAACAAAGGAAGGCATCTTGAATTTATAAGGGACCTCCTCATCTAGTTTGAATAACTTGTCAACTTTAGACATCTCCTTGGTTTTCAGCTTCTTTTCAAACTTCTTTTCCAAATTGGCAATTAGCTTCTCGACATTAGAAGTATCAGTTTTTTCGACAGTTGCTCTTTCCACAAACTTCAGCTCTTTCTTCTTATCTTGAGGATTTTAGAAGTATTTTTCCCAGTCGTCATCATCAATCATTGCCTTGTCATCATCAAAAGCCACTTCACCAATCTTAGCCTTCCCTTTTTCCTTTGGCTTCTTGGAGCTAGCAGATGCTTCGACATTGTTCCCTAAAATTCCATCCAATTGGTTCTTCATGGTCTCAGCCAGGGTCTTCTTTAGTTCTTCCATTTTAGCATTGAGGGTGTCATCCACCATTCTTTGAATTTGTTTTGGCTCATTGCTTTTGGTGAGAAAGTAATTGAGTTGCTGCTGGATTCTTCATCTCCGTCATAGATTGGATTGCCGTAGGCTTTTGAACTGCTGTAATCCAGGGCTATGAGCCAAAGAGGATTAATGATATGAGATGCAAATGTATGTATGCATGTATGCACAAGCAACAAACAAAGATAGGTAGAATGTCCCTTCCAACCTTATAACTTCCACACATGGATGGCGAGTCTCTTTTTCTAGGTATATGGTTAACAAAATACCAACATAGGGTATCTTATTTTCGAATAATTCCCTCAGACATTTCAACCAATAGTTATATTTTCGAATATGAAAATCAGTTCATGATAATTCTCGTTAATTAGGTTTTAATCTATCCAATCAACTAAAGCAGCTTTTATGCTATATTGGATTAAAACTAAATTAAGAGGTTATTATAAATAGATTTCTCACTTGAAAAAATAACTAATGATTCATACCAAAAATAAGCCCATGATTAATAATTCTTAGTATAAACTAGGCTCACAATTGATTTTTGGTATTTTCATAATTGACCTAAATATTCTTAAGCTCTTTTGAAAAGGTGAAAATAATTTTGTTTCTAAGCCCATTGTAAAAAAATTTTAGAAAAAATGAATTTGGGCTTTATATTTGGGTCATGAGAAAAGAAAGTTTTATGTCCAAAGACCATTTTGAAAATTTTAAAAATAGTTTTAGTCTTTTGGATTTAGAGAAAAAAAATTGTTTAAGCTCATAATGTAATTAGGTCATATTAGAAAAAGAACAAACCAAATAAGCCATGATTCAAACTAAGATAAATTAACCATAGTCAAACAACAAGCATTTGGGGTAAAACCTAAGGAAAGTAACTAAGCCAATTACATGAGCTTTAGTCTTTGGGTTGAAAGGCTTAGGTTCCTATAGCAAGTATATACCAAAAAGGTACAAGGCTATGAGTGGTTATGCCATGCTCGATCTCTATACCTTGAGTGAAAGTATGTGTAGACCCTTAATTTTTTACCCAGTCCGGTCCAATATATTTTAATTAGTCCAAAATAATTTTTGTGTTATCCAATATATTTTAATTAATCCAAAACAATTTTTGTTATCTTAATTAAATAATATTTGTTTTAGTATCTAATTTTTATTAATAAAAAATAATAAATAATAATAAATAAATAAATAAATAAAATAATAAAAAAAAGGTCGGCTGGGGCGAAATGGCCTGCAGGCCAATTCCCCCCCGCTGCCGCAGCCAACTGCAGCAGCTTTTTCTCCAGCACATTTTTTTCGCAGCAGTTTTTTTTCACCAGCGCAATTTTTCTGCAGTAGTTTTTTTTCGCCAGCGAAATTTTTCAGACGCAAATTTTTTCGAAACCTAATACAATTAGGTTTCGGTTTCCTTTTCTTAATGAATGTTATATTCCATGAATAACTAAGATTAATAAAAAAAAACTTCTATAAATAATACCAAAAACAACACAAAAAGCATCAAAAATTGGGACAAAAATTGGGAGAAAAGTTGAGACCGAAACTGAGTAGAAAAGGCTTTGAATCAATCTGATTTTCTTGAGAGAGCAAACAACAATTCAATCCATCAAAGGCAACAAAGCTTGCCTTTGTTTTTGTTCATCCAAGAAGCAATTTTTGGTGTAACCTACGAATGAAGGTTTGAGCTCTTAATTTCTTTTTGTTTCTTACAGTAGCTTCGTCCTTTATTTAATTCATAAGATTACACACTCAAAACTTCAATCTTTGAAGATGTAATAACTTGATCTTTGTTTCCAGAAACCTTAAGAGAATTCCTCTATTTCTAGATACCTTTAAAAACTTTAATATGTTTCTTTGTTTTTCCAAAAAATCTTAAATCGTTCTAAAACACTAAAAATCATCCTTCTGTTTCCCTAAAACCTCAAAAACCTAATTTATTCCTTCTGTCCCCAAAAACCCTAAATTGTCTCTTTTGTTTTTATAAACTTTAAATCATTTTCTCTATTTTCAAAAAAAAACCATGCATTACTTTTTCTGTTTCTTCAAAATATCAAAACCCTAATCTGTTTTTCAATTTTTCAAAACCTTAAAACCCTAAACTTCACTTTACAGCTTCTAAAAATCACATAAAGTTTTATAAAACTATAAATTGTTTTCTCAAACTCTAAAATAAAATACATTCTTCGAAACACTAAAAACCCTAATTCAACTTTCAAAACCAAGACCGCAACCCCAAATTAGTTAACCTTAAACCTTAAACTTTTCTAAACCCTAATTCTTTAGAACTTTAAAACCATATAAATCTAATTCTACACAGCAAGCTTAAAAAACACAATCCAGTGATCGTAAATCATAAATCTAATTTTTTTTAAATGTCCAAAACCTAATTTCATGATTATACATCTCAAACCCTATTTTGGTGAATCAAAGAACTTTACCAACTTTTTAAATCATAAAACTTTTACTCCATTTCAATTCCATTAAAACTCACAGTAGCTTAAATTCATGCATTCCAAAACACTAAACACATGAAATAAAGAAACTTAAATAGAAACAGTAGCCCTAATTTGAATCTTTATTTGCCTTATTCAAATGCTTTGATCTATTTTATATGCTTTAATTTATTTAAGTTCAATGCTTGGTTTATTTAATTTATCATGGATGGATGTTTACTTTCTATTGATGTTTAATACATTTGATGAATGATTTATTTATTATGAATGGTTATTTACTTTTATCAATTTATTTAGATTTTCAAATGTTGTAAGAGGTATGTTTCCACTTGGTGGGTACCTCATTAATTAAATACCATTTAATTTAAATTGCTTTTCTATTTTAGAACCAATGTAAAGGACATGTTTCTACCTTTCAGTTGGTGTCCTATTTAGGCATGGATTATGTAAGGGCATGTTTCCATCTTCGGATGGGTGTCCATTTATTTGCTTTGTTTGGACATTGTTTTGATTGTTAATATATGATGCTTTCTTTTAATTATTGTGTGTAATATGGATAATATTATTATATTTAAGAATTTTATAATATTAAGACCTGTAAAGGAGGCCAGTTCTAATGAACCGGGTGTTGTGGGGGGTGCTGGGCCATTTCTCACATTCCCCACACATACCCAACTTTTCGAACCCATTAGGGGTTTGGGGATTCCTTAGGAATCAAGTCATCCACCCCTTTCTTTTTCCCGGCCCGTCCGGATGGCGACTCCATTTTCTCCGGACTTAGGTCCGTGTTCTCTAAGGCCCCGAGCCTAAACAGTGCTGAAGTCGCAAGAACCATTCCACCAGGAGTGGGGGCAAAAATCCCCGCTCACAGTGGCGACTCCACTGGGGATAAGAGAAGTTGATTCCATTGGTCTTTATATTATTTTGTTCTTTCTTATAATGATATTATCCATTGCATCATCTTAGATTGCATCGTGTTTGTGAGTTAGGATACCCGTGTTACTCTGCTGCTTGGGGTCTCCATTATTCATATCTTCATTGCATCATGAATGGCGAGTCTCTTTTTCTAGGTATAATTTGAAATAGATGAATCCCTGACTCTGCTGCTTGGGGTCTCCATTATTCATATTTTCAACATCTTGAAGATAAAAGCCATAAATGCAAAGGTTTCTATCATTCCAATGCAAGACTTGAACGAGCATCGAAAAGGAGTCAATGAGAATACTTCTGCTGATCACCTCGGTCTGTGAGTCAATGAAACCGCTGTGAGTATTATCATGCATACCATGCATACATGAGCATATCACATCATACTTTCTTGTCTTATATTGTCTATTCTTTATCAAAATGAACAGCAAACACTCTACGAAGTAAAGAATCAAAAGAAGATATTGAATCAAGAGGGCACGAAAAGCCTATTTGCTTGTGGAAGCTCCAGTCATTTTGCAAAAGAAGAAATACGTGCTTGTGTGATGAACTAGACGGCAAAAACATCAATCAAAGCCTGCATAGAAAAATCATGGGTTTGAGCCTACACAGGGGGCAAAGTTTCTCCTCTTCAATTTTTTGAGTTTATATACCAAATATTTTCAAACTCACTTGTAAATATTTCGCCACGCATGGGGCAAGGTCCAATTAAAAATAGCTGAATTTTTGCAAAATGGAAGAACAAAAGAATGGAACATTAGAACTCTCAAAAGAATGAAGATGCAAAAGACGAAAGATCAGTTCAGCTAAAAGAGCTGAAGCCAGGGTAAGGACCCGATCTCCAATGGATAAAGATCCATGTTCCAAGGGTGAAGACCAGATCCCAAAGGATGAAGATCCATTTTCAAAGGTGAAGACTAATCTCAAAGGATAAAGATCCATTTTCAAGGGTGAAGACCCTATCTCCAAGGATGAAGATCCATTTCCAAGGGTGAAGAGCCGATCTCAAAGGATGAAGATCCATTCTGAGGGTGAAGAACCACCATGCATAGAACAGCCGGAGCAGTCAGACTTCCCAACTAATAAAAGGTTAGTCAAACTTAGTCTCGGGTCCAAGTACTCTAAAATCAAGTTCAATCTCGGGTCCAAGTGCCCAAATCCAATCCATTCTCGGGTCCAAGTACCCAAATCAAAATCAGTCTCGGGTCTAAGTACCCAATCTCGAGTCCAAGTACCCATTCTCGGGTCCAAGTACCCAAATTCAATCCAATCTCGGGTTCAAGTACCCAATCTCGGGTCCAAGTAGCCAAATTCAATCCAATCTTTGGTCCAAGTACCCAATCTCGGGTCCAAGTACCCAAATCAAATCAGTCTCAGGTCTAAAAATCCAATCCCGGGTCCAAGTACCCAAATCAAATTTAAATCTCGAGTCAAAGTACCCAGTTTAGGATTGAGTATCACAATCCAGATTAAGATCGAGTATCCCAATCCAATTTAGTATTGAGTATCCAAATCCAGTTTAGGATCGAGTATCCAAATCCAGTTTAGGATCAAGTATCCAAGTCCAGTTAGGATCGAGTATCCCAATCCAATTTAGTATCGAGTATCCCAATCCAATTTAGGATCGAGTATCCAAATCCAGTTTAGAATCGAGTATCCCAATCCAGTTAGGATCGAGTATCCAAATCCAGTTTAGGATCGAGTATCCAAGTCCAGTTAGGATCGAGTATCCCAATCCAATTTAGGATTGAGTATCCCAATCCAATTTAGGATCGAGTATCCAAATCCAATTTTGGAGTATCCAAATCCAGTTTAGGATCGAGTATCCAAGTCCAGTTAGGATCGAGTATAACAATCCAATTTAGGATCGAGTATCCAAATCCAGTTTAGGATCGAGTATCCAAACCCAGTTTAGGATCGAGTATCCAAATCCAGTTAGGATCAAGTATCCAAATCTAGGGTCGAGTATCAAATTCTCTCGGGTCCAGAACCCAAATTTTCCTTAGGTTTAGAATCTAGAATCTCTTTTGTAAGTCCAGAACTTAGCTCGGGTCTAGAACCCAAATTTTCCTTAGGTCCAGAACCTAAAATTATCCTTGAGTCCAGAACTCGAACCGGGTCCAGAACCCAAAACCTCAACCATCTCAAAAATTAAGTCTTATTGCTTTTCACTCTCTTTCACTAAAGTCTCAGATCATTCAAGCACGAGCAAAGCTTGCCTTTGTTTTTGTTCATCCAAGAAGCAATTTTTGGTGTAACCTACGAACGAAGATTTGAGTTCTTAATTTCTTTTTGTTTCTTACAGTAGCTTAATCCTTTATTTAATTCATAAGATTACACACTCAAAACTTCAATCTTTGAATATGTAATAACTTGATCTTTGTTTCTAGAAACCTTAAAAGAATTCCTCTATTTCTAGATACCTTTAAAAACTTTAATCCGTTTCTTTGTTTTTCCAAAAAACATTAAATCATTCTAAAACACTAAAAATCATCCTTTTGTTTCCCTAAAACCTCAAAAACCTAATTTATTCCTTCTGTCCCCAAAAACCCTAAATTGTCTCTTTTGTTTTTATAAACTTTAAATCATTTTCTCTATTTTCAAAAAAAAACCCTAAATTACTTTTTCTGTTTCTTCAAAATATCAAAACCCTAATCTGTTTTTCAATGTTTCAAAACCTTAAAACCCTAAACTTCACTTTACAGGTTCTAAAAATCACATAAAGTTTTATAAAATTATAAATTGTTTTCTCAAACTCTAAAATAAAATACATTCTCCGAAACACTAAAAACCCTAATTCAACTTTCAAAACCAAGACCACAACCCAAATTAGTTAACTTTAAACCTTAAATTTTTCTAAACCCTAATTCTTTAAAACTTTAAAGCCATATAAATCTAATTCTACACACTAAGCTTAGAAAACACAATCCAGTGACCATAAATCATAAATCTAATTTTTTAAAATGTCCAAAACCTAATTTCATGATTATACATCACAAACCCTAATTTGGTGAATCAAAGAACTTTACCAACTTTTTAAATCATAAAACTTTTGCTCCATTTCAATTCCATTAAAACTCACTATAGCTTAAACTCATGCATTCCAAAACCCTAAACACATGAAATAAAGAAACTTAAATAGAAACAGTAGCCCTAATTTGAATTTTTATTTACCTTATTCAATTTTATATTTGTTTATGCTTTAATTTATTTTATATGCTTTAATTTATTTAAGTTCAATTCTTGGTTTATTTAATTTATCATGGATGGATGTTTACTTTCTATTGATGTTTAATACATTTGATGAATGATTTATTTATTATGAATGGTTATTTATTTTTTTCGATTTATTTAGATTTTCAAATTTTGTAAGAGGTATGTTTCCACTTGGTGGGTACCTCATTAGTTAAATATCATGTAATTTAAATTGCTTTTCTATTTTAGAACCAATGTAAAGGACATGTTTCTACCTTTCGGTGGGTGTCCTATTTAGGCATGGATTATGTAAGGGCATGTTTCCATCTTCGGATGGGTGTCCATTTATTTGTTTTGTTTGGACATTATTTTGATTTTTAATATATGATGATTTCTTTTAATTATTGTGGGGATAAGAGTAGTTGATTCCTTTGGTCTTTATATTATTCTATTTTTTCTTATCATGATATTATCCATTGCATCATATTATTTTGTAGGGGCGAAAATCCCCGCTCACAGTATGGTATCCCTTAAATGACACAACACGAATAACAAGGGTGTCCTAACTCACGCACACGATGCAATATAATATGATGCAATGGATAATATCATGATAAGAAAGAATAGAATAATATAAAGACCAAAGGAATCAACTACTCTTATCCCCAATGGAGTCACCACTATGGGTGGAAATTTTTGCCCCCACTTCCGGTGAAATGGTTCTTGCGACTTCGGCACTGTTAAGCTCGGGGCCATAGAGAACACGGGCCTAAACCCAGAGAAAATGGTGTCGCCACCGACGGACCCAGAAAAAGAAAGGGGTGGATGACTCGATTCCTAAGGAATCTCCAACCCCCTATTGGGTTTGGAAAGTTGGGTACGTATGGGGAAGGTGAGAATGGCCCAACACCCCCATAACGCCCGGTTCATTGGATCCGGCCTCCTTTTCAGATTTTAATATTATAAAATTCTTAAATATAATTATATTATCCATACTATATGCAATCATTAGAATAAAAGCATCATTGTATTAAAATCAAAGCAATGTTCAAACAAAACAAATAAATGGATACCCATCCGAGGATGAAAATATATTCTTACATCGTCCAATGTATAAAACTAAATAGGACACCCACCAAAAGGTGAAAAAGTGTCCTTTACATTAATCCCAAAATATAAAAACAAATTAAATTACATGAAAATTAATTAATGAGGTACCCAATCATGAAAACATACCTCTTATAATTTTAATAAATAAATAATAATTGAAAAAAATATTTATCCATGATAAATTAAATAAACCAAACATCAAAATTAAATAAATTAATTATCAAAATATATAATAAACTACATAATCAAATCTAAAATTAAATAAAGCAATAAATATATAAATTTAGGGTTTACATCTTAAATTAAGGTTTTTAGAATTTTAATAACTAAATTAGGATTTAAAATAAAGGAAGTTAAATACAAAGACTTATAATACACAAATAAATATTGACCCCTTCGAAGAGCCCGTACGGCAGTCCCGCTAGCTGGTTAGCTGGCGGAGGTCAAAGGGGCAAATCCCCTTAAGGGGTTGGGGGCAGTGCCCCTGAAAAATTTTAAAAATTGGCTTTTAGGGTTGTAGGTTTTGATGCTGAAAATTAAGATTTTAGGGTTTTAAAAATAAGTCTAGGGTTTAGAAGATTTTTAGTGTAAAAGATATGATTTTGATTTGCAAAACTAATATCATTATTATTATTATTATTTTAAAGATATCATGGTTATGGTGTATTTCAAATTAGGGTTTGGATTTTAATATCCGCTACTGTGATGAATAAAACAAACATAAATATGGCTACTGATTTGTTTGAAAATCTAGTAAATTAATACATGAGATAACAATAATGTAACTATTATAATTTAAATGAATTAAACATAACAAACCTACCTTCGTTCGTTGGCTCCACCGAAATTAAAAGATTTGAACCAAGCTTTTGTTTGATTTTTGCTAATGCCTGAGTCAATTACTTTTTTGGTTGAAGTTTGGCAATTGCCTTGACACTGCCAATTGCTTCATTCGTTCAATAATTTTTGCTCCTTTGGTTGCTAGGGTTTCTCCTTTATTTTTGTTGCTTTCTCCTTTCAAGTTGCAAACTTCAAACTTCCCGTCTCCAAAAATTGTCTAAAGTCTAATCCCTGAATAAATTGCCAAGTCTGAATAATTATTCAATAATTGTGCTGTCCAAAGTTGCCAAGAGAAGTTCGAATAATTCTTGAGTAAATTCCCCCTCCTGGCCAAATAAAATTGTCCTCCCTTCTGTGTGTTTTCAATGTAGTATTTATAGGCAAAAAATAAAAAAAAAACTAATATTATTTGGATAAGGAAATAAAACTATTTTAGAAATAAAATCAAAAACTAATTAAAATAAGGTTTTGGCGAAAACTGCGCGCGGGCCAGGGCGAGACTGGCGTTGGGCAAGAATTAGCTGCTGGGGGCAAGCTGCTGCTAGGCACGGGGCAAAACTGCAGGCTGGGAGCAATTTCGCCATAGGCACTCCTGCGGTGAATTGGCCCAAGCCAATTCGTCGCACTTGCCGCTTTCGTAGCCGATTTTGCCGTCGCCGATTATTATTATTATTATTTTATTTTATTTTTTATCTTTTTTTTGATATTTTTATTTTTATTAAAAATAACTATTAAAAATTATAAAAATAAATAATAAATAAAATAAATATTATAAGAAATAAATATTAAAATAAATAATAAATACCATAAAAATTATTTTGGACTGTTCTAAAATCTTTTGACTGGACTAGGTCAAAAATTAATGGTCTACAGTATGTCGGTCGCACGGTCAATATGTATATTCATATATATATATATATATATATATATATATATACACACACATAATAAAAACCTAGGTATTTTTTTATTTAATGACAGGAAAACATATATGACTATATTTAATTAGAGATCATGTATACATTATACTGAAATTTCAATAAATAATTAATATGGTTGTGATAATAATTAGTAATTAATAACATTTTAGTAAGAAAAAGGGCTTAGGTAGTTGAGAAATGATCTCTCATTAAATTAAACATGAAAATTATAATCATAATCATAATATATGAGTCCTAATTAATAAAAATTAATTACTATAAGAATAAATATATTTTGTAATATTTATCAATTTATAAGTTCAAGTGTGTTAATATATATAATACCTATCTTACTTATTAACTATAATTATTTTAGTTGAACAAAAATATTATATAAGTTTTAAAACAGATTTGTATATCTGTAATTCAAAATTATTTAAAATTTATTTAAAATTGGTTTTTAATTAAATTTCATCTAAAACCAAAAATTATACATACTCCTAATTTATTACATAATCTCATAAATTTAAAATTGAATTATTTATTTATACAAAACACAAATTATTTTTTAAATTAAAAAAAATTGTTATCATAATATTAATTTATTATATATAGTGAATGTTGGTTTTGGGTCGGATCCGCCCATGACAGGTAGATAGATCCATAGATCAATATGTAGATAAATATTATTTTATATAATATTTATTTAATTAATATTATTAGATAATATTAAAATATATGAGAGAAGATAGTATCCTATCGTGATTGGAATGATCCAAAAAAAGTTTGATTTTATCTCTAAAATCAAACACAAATCCTTATAGGAGAAGGGCAGTGCTACTATAAATATGCAAGTATTTGCAAGCTTTAAATGGTTCATGCTACAGTTTTCTCTAATATATTTTCTTACTTCAAAAGTGTGAGATTGAGATGGTTATATTTGATTTTTAAACTGTGGAAAGTAAGAACTTTTCCTCTTTGATGATTTTTCTTCAAGACTGGTAGTACAAGCACAAGGTTAGTCTTCCGTGAACATCGTCAGAGGTAAGATCTGAACCTCTATTTATTTGGATCTATTTTTTCCAATAGTGAATATCTCAAATTAATAATTAATAATAATTAAAACTTCATTAATTTTAAAATTTTTAACATGTATCCCTAAACCCTAAAAAAATAATATGTGCAAAATTAATACACAAATCAATATTGAAAAAAAAAAGAATAATTCAATAGATAAATTTATTTTATATTATGATGCTTTAAAATTAAAACATCATTGAGTTTAAAATTTTTTGAAGACTAAAATATGATAAAAAAAAACATTTATGTAAAATTGCAACACATACATGAAACTTAATTATAAAAAATTATAACATAAATTAAATATACACAAACTTAAATATATATATATATGTAAAAATAATGTATAAATTATAACAAATAAATATACAATTTATTTAACATTATAAATACCTTATATGCTTCCAAAATTGCGAAAATATTCTGCAAAAAATAAAAATTGTTAAAATCTACAACAAAATTAATTATAAATTTATGAAAAAAATTATAATATTTTAATATTAATGCAATATTTACCTTAAGAGAGAGTTATTTTTATAGAGAAGATATTTGTTTTTTGGTGCGTAATGGTTTGAGAAATATTTAATTTAGTAAAAAGTTAGAGAATGAAGAATTTTAATAACGGGAGGGAATTGTATGAGGATATTTTATAGAGAGTTTGTTTGAGTAATTGGGATAGAATTAAGAGGAAGATGAAAAATGAGGAGATAGAATGAAGAGAAGATGGGAAATTAGAGGAAAAATGAGAGGTTTATTAAGTGGGAGGTAGGAGAAGTTAAGGGTATTAAATAATATATTTAAAAAAAATTAAATTTCATATTAAAGTCTGGCTGAGGGGACTCCTCAGCCAGGTGCAACAGAGACAGAATTTCCTGCTACATGCTAAACCAAAAGTTTAAAACTTTTAGTTTGGATGAAGGATAACAATTTTTTAAACAAACCGCAAGTTAGACTTGCGGTTTGTAAATTTTTCTAAAAAAAATAAAACCGCAAGTTTAAATTTAGGTTTATTAAACTTTTTGGTTTAATAAAAAAATAATTAAAAAATTAAAAGGCTCAAACCGAAGTTCTAACTTTCGATTTGAGCCTTAGACTCTCACACTCTGGTATATATGGGGAGATGTTCCATATTTGGGTAAAAATATGAGATTTCTCTCACATTTCAGTAAATATCCCCGATCTCTAACAATAGAAGGGCATTTTAGGATCCTATGAGTATATATGAAAACTGGGTGGGCTGCCCTTCCTAGTATAGCTTATTTCAGGCCTAGCATGGCATGACTCATCTTACTTAGTACATTCAAGTGTTCTAAACTAGGTTGGGTTAAAGCATTTGGCCTATTGGGCTTACCAAGCACGGCACGATAAATGACCTAGCACGACAAGCTTTGTTAGTCCAAATAAATATATTATACATTTATATCTATTTGAATAAAATTGCACATATAATTTTTTGCAATCAATAATAGATAGTTGATGAATTAATAACAAAGTAATATGTTTAGTAAATATTATTTTTTCATCAAATAAATAATATTATATCCAATTTTATATAAAAAATTATTTAAGAGTAATCATTATTAAGCTAATAATTTTTCACCATATTTTCAATTATTATATCCTAAATAAAATTACACTTTTAATTTTTAAAATTAATTTTATCTTAATGTTTAAGTATTAAAAATTTTTAAATAATTTAATCTCTTAAAATTTTTCAAAAATTTTTATATTTTTAATTGAGGTCATATATGTAAATTAAAATTTTTATATGATTTTAAGCAAGTCAAGCCTAAAATTAATAGTAAAATTCATTTAAAAATTTGGTAACTCATATATTGGCACGATTCAGCATGGCAAGCATCTACCAATATCTCCCAAATATTTATTAAACATCTACTAAATATCTACAGAATGTATTTAATTTTTTTAACTTTATTTTTTTAATTTTATATTAATACAATATATATATATATATAATATCCACACAATATCTATATAAAATACATACAACATACACAAATAAATATATAACATACACACAACATCTACCAAACATCTACAAAATCTACCAAATAGATAAAATATTTATCAAATATCTACACAATATTTACATAACAAAATTAATATTTTTTTAACTATTTTATGTATATGATATGTAAAATTTATTTTAAAAAATTTATTAATTTTTATTGATATATTTATATATATATATATTCCTTTTTTTTTATTTTTTTGCCAATGTTATTTATTTTTTAGAATTAAGGTGAATCCATATCTTACTTAAGAAGAGGAACTAGTAGTGATATTGGCATGAAAGGTAAAAAAGTTAAGAAGCAAGAAGGTGTCATTGGTTAAAGTGTTATGGAGGAATCATTCTACATAGGAGGCAGCATGGGAGAGTGAGCAGATTATACAGAGCTAGTACTCCACCTTTTTCAGAGTTGATATCAGATAATTTCGATGACGAAATTCTTTTAAGGGAGAGAGAGTTATAACATCCAAAAATTTACTAAGATAAAACTAAATTAAATTAGATAAATAAGTTGGGAGGCTAAATGAAGTGTTGGAAGTGAGAAAATACTAAATATATATATGTGAGGTATATGTTATATATATAACATATAAAGTTTAAAGGTAAAAAGTAAAAGTCAAAAAGGTAAATAATAAAAAAATAAATAATAAATAAAATAATTTTGAGTGATTGGTTAAAATTTAGATTTAAACATAATTAATTAATTAATTTAAATAATAAAATATTATCATGGTTAAAATGAAAGGAAATTTAAAAGTCAAAAATTAAAAACTATCCATCTTCTTCTTCTCTACAATTCGGCCACCATTGTTGGATAGGGGAAATGAGCTTTTATCTTCACCAAAAACCAAATTTTAGAAGGATTTCAAAGGATTGAAGTAAGTTTTGGTGATTTCTTCAAAAATTAGTAAGCTTTCTTACTTGATTTTGAAGTTTCCTTGAAATTTTTCGTTATGCGTAATATGGGGCTTTGATGGGTGATGAGATAATTTGTTTAATGGGTATGAAAAGTGTTATTTGGATGAGGAGACAAATATTTTATAGTTGGATAGTTGATTTGTTTAAGTTTGGGTGGAGTTTGGAAGGGTTAGTAACAAATTAGGATTTTGGAAGAACTTGGTTAAAGAAATGATGTTCCTATGATTTCATTGTTTAAATCATGTTATAAAATGATTCTTATGATGGAAATAAACTTAGAATTCCACTTGGAATTGATTATAATGAAGTTTCAAAATTAAAGAAATTTAGGGTAAAAGTTTAAAAATTGGTGGGAATGTTGTTTAATTAGTGTGCAATGGTTCAAATGCCTTAAAATGTGATTTTAATGTATTATATACATTCACATTTTGAATAGGTATTGAGTATATTGTAATTGTCCAACCTTAATGGTGAGGGACATATTGAGGAAGTGGTGTGGAAGAAGTCCCTTTTAGCTTGGGAGTTATATAAACCAAGGGTAGTATATACTTTGATAGAATTGGTTTGTAATGCATTGCATTTGACATGTTACATTGTGTTTAGAAGATATGACTATGCTACTTTGATATGATAATTCATATGGGAAGTGCATAGAAATGTGTTTAAAGGCATGAAATGCATGATGTATAAATAATTAAGCCACTCTAAAATGGTTAATAGAATTGTTAAATAAGTTGATGAAAGGGAACTAATAATGTCACTTTGAGGGCATAATATGGCCACATTGTATAAGTGGCACATCGTGTGATTCTTATGATGAAAATTATGGAAATATGATAAATTAAAGGAAAGAGTGCTAAAAGAATGGAAAGGGACTTAATTACCAATGTATGCAAAGGATGGAAATGTGTATAAAATGTATGTTATCTATGTAATATCATGTTCCAGAGTATTGTGTTTGGTGATATGATGTGGTATGCCTATGATTTGTCTTCTTGCTAGACGTTGAGAGTCATTGTTACATATTTTACCTTCGAGCTAGACACTAGACGTTAATATTATTTGCCTTCGGGCTAGACATTAAGTGTCAAAATGGTCCAAAACAATATCTTTAAAACTTTAATATTATATAGGATCATTTGGGCTCAATGCATATGAATGTAATCTGTGATTGTTTAACATGAAAAATGCTTTAGAATTAATATAAGATTGTTTATTACATCATAAATTTCAAAAGCAAAGCATTATGCATTTCTACTCTTTTAATTATAATCTTTATCAAAGTATGTATAACTAGACAAAAGCGTAGCACAGTTTGTTTATCGCACAGATGACAGGGTTTGCATTGAAAGCCCTGCTAGACCTGAGCAGGTTTAGGGTTTTTAAATTTTGTTGGAAGTTTTGATAGGCCGTCATGGGACCAAAGCCAGTTACAAGCATATAAACATTTACTTTGTGAAACTTGTTTTAATTATGTACATTGCCTTTGCATATCTAAAAGTGTTGTAAACTATAAGGTTTTGGGTTAAGTGTTGAGTTTTGTAAATATTTTGAATATAATCCCACATATGTATATATATGATAAAGTGATTTTGAGAAATATTGGAGAGCAATGGAGTAATGAATATTTGAATTGTAATTCTTTTGACAGATTGTGTTTGTTTGAAATCTTAGGAACATCCGCAATACAGATAAAACTCTGATAAATTTTACTCAGAGATTTTGTAATATCCCAAAGTGCACCCTAATAGTTTTGGATATAATTGTTGTTTTAATTGGATTTAATATTTATGTGTAAGTGGAAAGAAAAAGGAAGTGAAGAGAGAGTGTATATGTTGTATATATAGCAATATATACAACATATACAAGTCAAGTTAGTGGAGGTCAAAGATGATTAATTAATAATTTTAAATTAATTAAGTTAATTAAGTGGAATTTGAGTGAGTGGAAGTGGATGGAGATATTTTAATATTTTAATATTAAATGCTTGGAGGAGAGGGTTTTGAGGAGTTAGTGGTTGAGAAATTGACTTTGTTTTCTTCTTTCTTTCTTTCTTTCTTCTTCGTGGTTCACTTTCCTCTTCTTCTCTTTTCTTTGTTTTGGCCGGCATTCCATAGCAAGAGAGAGAGAGAGAGATTTGATCTTCCAAACTCAAGATTGAAGGAAGTATTCAAGTGATCAAGTTGGAAATTTAAGAATTTCTTCATCCTTGGTAAGTTCTCCACTTGATTCTTTGATTTTTTCTTTGAGTTTGTGAGTTGAGGTTGGGATTGATATGTGTTTGTTTGATTGTGGTGTGTTTAAGAGTGTTTGGTTCTATTGATTTTTGGATTTTGGGGTTGGATTGAAGGAAAGAGTAAGTTGTTGGAAGAGAAAGTGTTGTGGTTGTATTTTGGGTTTATGGTGATGATTATGATTTGGGGTTGATGTATGTTTTGAGTTGTTTTTGTGTTTTTGCAAGTTTGTTATGATTCTTGGGTGTGTTTAGTTAAGTTTGTTTGAAGTGGAAAAAGGTGGAAGTAAGAGGATTGTTGGATGTGAGGTTGTTGTTGCCGGAATCTGTATTTTTGGCCTGACACGCCCATGAGCACGGCCAGGTTTTTGGGCGTGTCGATGGTTCTGTGTTGTAGTAGCATTTACACGTCCAGTGACACGCCCATGTCACTGAGCGTGTCATAGCTACTGTATGGGTGAAGGATTGACACGGCCATGAACACGCCCATGTTGGTGGACGTGTCAATGCTTCTGTGAGACAGAATGTATTACACATTCAATGACACGCCCGTGGTTCTGAGCGTGTCAAAGCTTCTGTGTTGAGAGTTTAGGGCACGGTCAGGGACACGCCCGTGTTGTTGAGCGTGTCATGTTTAGAGTTTGCCCTAGTTGATTCTTAGCTTTATTATCTTATGTGTATCTCTAAGTGAGTGTGTATGATTACCTTTGGTTTAGGCTGTGAAGAAGTTGAATTGCCCTAATCTAAGTGTTAAGGATTCTTAGAGGAGGAAGTGTATAAGTTGGTGTGAGTTGGTTTTGAGGTAAGTACAAACTACATTGTTGCATACACTTACATGATTTGATACTTAACATATTTGATTGTATCTATGTTAAGTAGTTGATTACATGGTTAAAACATTTAATGATATGATGAAATATGAAATGTATGATAATGCAATTGGTTGTGTACACTTGAATGATGAATTGATTTAATGTGATTTGAGATATAATGAGATATAAAACCAATGTGATTGGCTATGATGATGGTGTCTAATGCAATTGATATTGTATATTATCTTGATGAGATATGAAGCCATGGTTGTTGGCTATAATGATGCAAATGAGATGATTGAGGCATGGTTGCCTATTTTGAAATGAGAAATGAATTGAGAAAGAAATGTATAAAGATATAAATGAAAAGATTGTGTGCCTAATGTGTTATTCAACCTTCAGAGTTCTGAGTTTGGCAGCATGCCTATGAATCACTGGATAGGTGAAAAGACCGGGTCGTAAGCCGATTCCAGTTGAAAAATGTGAAATATATGAAATGTGATGTTTTTGGGGTGAAAAGACTAGGTCGTAAGCCTCAAAAACAGTAACAGTCTAGCCGGGTTGAGGATCTCCTCGAGTTTAGCCGGGTTGAGGTCCAAGAGACTGGGTCTGTTACACTATCCATGGATAGAGATATATATATCGCCTACGGGCTTGATGATTGTGATTATGGACCAAAGCAGTAACTCTGAACTTTGAATAACATATTAGTTTCTTTTTGGGCCCATGTTTGTCTTTGTTTACAATGTGATTTATGAATGATGAAATAAATAATGAGATTCTTGAGAATTGTTTATATGTTTGAAAGTATGACATTTGCATTTCATTATGGTATAATGTTATTATAGTTTGTACCACTAAGCCGTTGGCTTAGCGCGATTGTGGTTCATCGCGGAGGTGACAGGGAAGAACCAGAGAGTTCCTCTAGGCCGAGTAGAGTCTAGATTTTGAGGTGTTGATAGTGGAGCTTAAAGATCAAAGACATACTGCCAAACATGTATATATTTTATGTTTTGTAAAACTTGAGATTTGATGTATATGTATTTGAAAATATTTGTAATATTTTCCGCTGCGTTTTGAATAAACATTTTATCTATTGTGTTTTATAATATAATTTAAATGTTTTAAATTTGTTCATATTATTGTAAAAGAAATGAGTCGTTTGGTTAGTAAACCGTGGCATTCCTATATTCAGTATACGTATATTACGATCATAATAGCATGTTGTGTACGTATATGGGGTATAGGCGTGTTACAGATTTTCCTTTAATGTAAGTATTTTCATTATTTAAACAACTTATATTTATATTTAATTACTTGTCAAAGTATATTTTGAGGTTATTAATATTTTCTCATATTTATGAGAAATTTTATAAATATTCAGAACGATGATAGTCTTATATTTTATATATGCATTTTATATATACAGAGTATATGTATTATACGTATATAAAGTATAAGAGTGTTACAAATATCATTAAATCATTTTAGTTTGTGCACTCTTAAAATATTTTGGTTTCAATTTTTATTCTACAGTCCCTCTATGATAGTATATGGCTCATTTCTTTCTTAATATCTACGTCCATGTGAAACGGTGAATTAACATAGTTGTTCATATTATATTTGAAGAGCATTATCAAGGGACAAACAAGAGAGCTGACATGTAAGAGCATCCCTAATGGGGGTGCTTTTTGGTCCCAGTCCCTCCTTGGGACCGGGCCTTGCTCCATCCCAAGTCTTCTGCAGGAGAGACAACTCTCCTCCTTCAAAACAATTTATTTTTTTAAGTGAATGATGTGATAGTCCTTCATTCTTAAAAAATAATAATAATAATATTTTTTAATAAAATAATTTTAAATAATGTGAGACTTTGTCCTCCCATTGGAGGACCAAGTCCGAATTTGATTTGGGTCCCAAATTTCATTAACATGACATATTAGTGGGACCCAAGTCCATTCCCATTGATGATACTATAAACCATTTAAAATGTACATATTTTTCCATAGATAATCTTAATTTTTTCAATTAGCATCTCCAAATTTTCCTTGGTTCCCCAACAAAATTAAATTTTTATAATCAGCTTTTCATTTTTTTTGTTCTATTATTAATTTTTAGCTCCTAAAATAAAATTTTCTAATTCGGTTCCTAAGTATATAATTAGGGGTGAATATTTGGTCGATCGGTTAATTAATCGACCGAACTAATTTTAACCTAATTTTTTAAAAGCCAACTTTTTTAATCGAACCAACCAATTTTTAGTTTTGATCGGTTCGATTAATTAATCCAATTAAATTGGTTGATTCAATTAATTAACCGAATCAATCGAAAATTTTTTATTTTATAATAAAAAATTATATTTAATATAAAAAATTAATATAATTAAATAATTAAACAAAATTTATTAAAAAATTAAATAAAAATATATTTATTTTATAATAAAAATATATTTATAATAAAAAATTTATATAATTAAGAAATTAAACAAAAAAGATAATAAATAATTAAATAATTATTATTTTAAAAAAATCGGTTAACAGTTAATCGATGAAACCGAACCGAAAACCAAATTAATTCAAATTCTTTAACCAAACCAAACTGAATTTAATAATATCGGTGACTAAATATTCGGACGATTAACTGAAAATTGTATACCTTTACATATAATAGTTTTACTGTCCTGACTCCGAACTCTCTTTTCTCTAACAAATTGATTAAACCGCCTTTATAATCAATTCCAAAATATTTAAACATCCATTTTTGACAACATTAAAAGATGACTAACAAGAAACAATCTCTCAAGAAATAAACATAATAAAATGTCACCTCCCATGGCAATTCTACTGGCCAAATTCTCAAATCAATTAGATAATATTGAACATGCAAATTCCAAATATATATATTTCTATAATAAGAGAACCATATGTCATATGTATATCTTCCAATGTAAAATAAAGTAGGAAGTTAATTACACACCAAGGCATAGTCCAATGGCAATTATGCCTCCTCTGGATAATCCATGATCAATTCCTGTCCCTTGGTCGTAATACTAAAAAAAAAAAAAGAGGAAGTTAATTAGCAAACAGAGAACAAGAGTGATTAGCTGCCTATATATAAATATATATTACCACTGTACCCCACTGTACCCAAGTGAACAAGTCATCCAAGAACCTAAATTAACAAGGATCAGCACCTAATTAGAAAATAATATGCCTTGTTGAGGAATTTCCATTTCATAACTTTTCCATGGTTAATGATTTTATCTACCATCTCCACCACTGCTTCTTCAAAAAGTATCCACTGGTGTAACCCAAACAATACTCACTTCCTTCATCTTCAACCCACAAGATTTCAAATTCAGTACTGGCATATAACCCATTACAACTTGCAATGAACCTGACTCTTCCACCAAGTTTTCCCAAGTAATAGCACTCCTGCATTTTGCAATTTGAGCTTCACCCATTATAAGACTTCCAGTATAATTTGAATCCAAAACTATCAAATTGATAACAGTAGGATGATTAGAAACTATATACTTGGCTACATGATGCCTTGTCAATGTATCTTTCAAGCATATTTTCACCATTTTGAGAAGATACTTAATGAAATCAGGTTCCATTTCAATATTGTCATTGTATTGGTTGACAGATTTGTCATCATTATCAACATTAGAGTCACTAGTTTCATCCACAGAATAGGCATAAATGAGCACGAAAATCTCTAAATTGGAACCAAATATAGCATTCCACTGGAGCAGTTGTTTTGATTCTTCAGTATCCTTACCTTTAGGAAATTGAAACTCAATCCTAAGGCGTTTGATTTCTTGAAAACTTTTGAGAACCAACAATCTACTATATGGGTAGGAACAAGAAGAAGGCCCAAATAGACGGGTCATGAAGTTTTGTAACAGATTCTTCAAGAATTTCTTAACAAGCCCAAAGTTTGATGAATGAAAAAAAGCAGAGGAATCAAGTCTAAAATCAAGTGAATGGGTTTTGCGGACAATAAAAGCAAAGCGCTTACAAACAAGAGAGAATCGGATATGGGTTTCGCTGTAATCAAGCTTGTTGATGATATGAAAGACAAGATCATCTAAGAGTAGATCAAAGAGATTTTTTCCATGGGTTTTACTTTGAAATTGAATGTGAAGCTGTTGGGTGGAACCCATTTTTTGGGTTTTCTAAAGAAAAGGATACAATATATAACCGGGTAAACGAACTAGAAAACGAAAATTGGAGTACATGAAAGAAAATGGCTTTGTTTCTTCTTCGTCTTCTTCCTTCTCAGCTCTGTCATGAATGCTTAGTTCTCTGCCCTGCCTCCATGTCGAAAAGGGTCTCATTTTGTTGTTAGAACTCATAAGATGAGCCAGGGGAAGCAGTAGATCAGGCCATCAGGGGTTTTGATCAAAGGGTTTTAACCATAGGGTTTAAAGGCCGGGTCTTTTTGTTTTTATGTGGCTTTGCAATCCATACCGTTTGATTCTTGTAATAAATTTAGTGGAGAACAAGTTTGTTTTATCTTTTATTTTTATTTTTATATATCGTTGCAACTCATAATATCCAATATTATTTGTTATCGAAACCTTAGTATTAAATTCAATCTCAAAAAACAATTTAACTCTTTAAAAAGTATACAATTTTTACAAGTTTAATTTATCATAATTTTGCTCTAACATAGTCATAGTGGCCGTAAGGTGACACACATTTGCCTAGCTAATAGGGAAGAGAAATCCCAAAAGAAAAGAAAAAAAATAACATTGATTGATAGTACACGATGTAGAACCTAAACTTGCATTAGAGAACATATTGTTTGTATGGTAGTAAGTAAGAGGAGAACAGCAGTTGCAATAACAGAAATACCAGTCCATAGAGTATTGAAATAATTTTGCTTCAAGTTTGCCTTCCATTTATGCCAAGGGTTTTGCATATTTATTTACCCTGGTTATGGACGAACTAACCAGAAGCATACAAGATGATGTTCCTTGGTGTATGTTGTTTGCTGATGACATTATTTTAATTGATGAGACTAGTGCTGGTGTAAACTGTAAGTTGGAAGTGTGGAGAAAAACCCTCGAGGACAAGGGTTTTAAGTTAAGTAGGAGTAAAACGGAATATATGCACTGTGAGTTCAGTCTAAGGAAGAAGCAGGAACATGAGGTTAAGTTAAACAGTTCAAATATTTGGGTTCGGTGTTCCAGAATGATGGCCGTATAGATGAAGATGTGGCTTATAGAATACATGTAGGGTGGTTGAAGTGGAAGGGTGTGACTGGGGTTCTATGTGATAAGAAAATACCTCTGAAAGTGAAAGGTAAATTCTATAGGACAGTTGTTAGACCTGCGATGCTCTATGGTAGTGAGTGTTGGGCACCAACGCGACAACATTTGCATAAGATGAGTGTGGCAGAAATGAGAATGCTAAGATGGATGTGTGGACATACCAGACTGGACAAAATTAAGAATGCTCATATTCGACAAAAAGTCCAAGTAGCGGATGTCGGAAATAAGGTGAGGGAACGAAGACTTAGATGGTATGGGCATGTTTTAAGAAGACCTCCTAATGTTGCGGTTCGTAAGTGTGAGAATTTGTTGATTGAGGGGGCTAGAGGTCGTAGAAGACCTAGAACTGTGTGGAATGAGGTGATAGCAAGAGACTTACGTGCCTTAGATCTTGATGCGGATTTGATTAATGACAGACTTGAATGGAGACGTAAAATCCATGTCTTGGAAGGGGCCTAAGGCTGGAGTATCTTTTTTGGTGTCTTTTGAGCTTATTTTGTTGAGAATCCATACAGCCGACCCCAACTTGTTTGGGACTAAGGATTAGTTGTTGTTGTTGTATTCAAATCTTCAATTAGATCAAAAAAGTAGAATTTGGAAGCCAAGATAATGTTCTCTTTTTTAATGCTATGAAAAAGAGTTGCTAAGGCTTCATTACTCCGTAGCCAATTTTCTATAATTCCATTTCTTGATAGTAATTCCACATGCTCAGGACCATTAATAAGCATAGCCATCATTGCAATATAATCACAAATAAATATAATTTTCTAAGTAATGACATTGCTCGAAAGCTTGTAGAATTCTTAGTAATATTTGTGTTTGTTCCTCTATTCGAAATGGTGGAATTTCTGAAACTCCATTTCTAAACTTTGTCATGTAAGTTTTTATTTAAACTCAACTGAAATTTAACCCCAACTTGGTAAAGCTCTGATGCCCTTGGTACAACTAGCATTTTGAGCTCTTCTTTTGGTTGCGGCAACTCCAATGGCATTTGACACTTTTTCATAAAATCAAGTATATGGTCTATTTGGTTATATTGCTTCAATATATTCTCCTTTACCCATGAATCCCATCCATTTTTGAAAAATTCATATAGAAGCTCCACAAGAGGAAGTCCCCCAAGACTTATATTAGATGACATAAACAAGTCTTCAAGAATGAAAAATGGAATTTGATTCTCTAGTAAGAATAAATCGAACCTTATATCAAGAATCATCTTTGGTTTGCTGTATATGAGATCATTTCTACTCTGAAAGTCTCTAAATAAATAGTTTAGCAAAAGCATTATTATGAAGATTGCATCTAGTAATATCATCTCCACAAAATCCTTACTATTAAGTTTGGATAATTTCTGAATAACAATTACATAATCGACTCTCTTTTTCCTTAATAAACTTAATTAAATCCTCTAAACTTACCTCACTTAATCCAAGAAAATCTTGCAGGTACCTGTGCTTATGTTCTTCCATTGCTTCTAAGTGTTTTCTGCCATAGTGGAAGGGGCCGATAGAGACTATGCGAGGTGTGTAGGCTTTCTCCTTTAATTGGCGAAGTCGCTCTGGCACTCTATAAATGCGACATTCATTGGATAAAGGATGCAAAATTTCTAGCTTTTGTCTTATGGTCTTTGCTAATTCATCAATATTAAGAAAGCCTTCACTTGTTTTTTTCCATCAGTTCAAGTAATCATTATAATAGCAAAGTGAGACTATTAACAGTGACTGAAACAATTATTATACAACTTTTTTTAAATGATGCTATTTATATTGTAACATTCTTAATTTTTAAAAATTAAATTAAATAAATTAAAATTAAATTAAATTAAATAAATAATTTAAATAAAAAATAAAAGAATTTTAAGTGATAAAGTAACTTTCATTTAAAATTTTAAGCGAAAGGATTTTAAGTAATAAAGGATGAAAAATTTCTAGCTTTTGTCTTATGGCCTTTGCTAATTCATCAATATTAAGCAAGCCTTCACTTGTTTTTTTCCAATTGTTCAAGTAATCATTATAATAGCAAAGTGAGACTATTAACGGTGACTGAAACAATTATTACACAATTTTTTTTAATTAATCCTATTTATGTTGTAACATCCTTAATTTTTAAAAATTAAATTAAATAAATTAAATAAAAAATTTAAATAAAAAATAAAAAAAAATTTTAAGTGATAAAGTAAAATATATATTTAAAATATATTTGAAGTAAATATAATATATAAAAGACATACATATATCTAAGATATACATCACATATATATTATGTATAATTATTTATAGAAAAAATTAATTTTAATTAATTAATAATAATAATAGTAATAATAATAATAATAAGAAGTGGAATTCAAAAGAAGGAAGAAGATGATTGGTGGATTATTATTATTTAATTAACATATTATATATATATATATATATATATAAGGATGGAATTAAAGGAAAATATATTTCTTTTTCCTTCTTCTTCTTCTTTGAACGTTAGTTAAAGAGAGAGGTGAGAAAGGAGTGAGTTTTTCATATATATACCAAATTTATAAGGGATTTCAAGAGATTTAAAGGTGGATATTGAAAGTTCAGCAAGAATTCAAGTAAGTGTTTATCTCTAAGCTTGTTTTTATGTGATATCATATATATATATATATATATAATATGGTTAATGAGAGAAAGTGATGATTGATTGAATAAGATTGATTGAATAAGATGATAATTATAATATGTTGGAGTTCTATATGTGTTGAATTGATGGGTAAATCATGGATATAAACTGAAGTAGTAAATAAGGGTTTTGTTGAGTTGAGTTTGGATATGGTAGTATTTAAATGGTTGAGTGTACGAAATGTAAAAATTTTATCTGACTCGGTCATGTCATTGGGCGTGTCGACGGTGTTGTGTTTTAACATTGATGACACAGCCAGTGATACAGCCATGTCGTTGAGCATGTCATAGCTACTGTAATGCAAGGTAAATGACACGTCCAATAACACGTCCGTGTTGTTGGGTGTGTTATTGGGTGTGTCAAAATTTCTGTAACGTATGAGAAATGATAAGGACAGTGACACGCCCATATCATTAGGCATGTCAAAGCTTCTGTAAGTGTGGGCAAATGACACGGTAATTGACACGTCCATGTTGTTGGGCATGTCACTTTTGAAAATTGTCTAAAATAACTCATTTCTTTGTCTTTCATTTGTAATTCTGACTTAAATGACTATAAGACCTCAAAGTGTAATGGATTTTTGAAATCAACCCTAACAAGTAATATAATTGATTTGAACATATTAAAATATATTTTTAATGATATTAATAGACTTAAAACACTAATTTAAATGATTTGATGTTGAGAATGTCTTAGAATGTGATATTAAATGATTATTTATGATCACATTTGGTATAGACATTAAGATAAAATAATTTGCCCAACTCTAGTGTTGAAGGGCAACTTGGAAGAAAAGGTTGGAGGGAGTTTTGAAGTTTATTTTGGAGTGCTTTTTAAGGTAAGTATAAATTTTTGATAAATTAGATATGTTGGCATTAAATTGGGCTTAACACATTTTGGATGGAAAATGTGTTAAAGTACTTGATTCATGAACATTGTGTTATGACATGTAAATTGTTATATATGCATTATATGCATAATGAAAAGCCATTATTAATGGCTAGATTGAATTAAATGTGAATTATATGCAAAATGTGAAAATAACCCAAAGTATTTGGGTAATGTGATTTTGTTATGAAATATCCTATATTTTGATGAAATGGTGAAATATGATAAATTGAAATGAATTAGCGTTGTTATGAATTAGAAAAATGGGAAAAAAAGAGAAAGAAATTAATGATGAAAAATATGAAATAATTGTGTGCCTAGTTTATTATTTAATTTTCAGAGTTCTATATTTGGCGGCATGCCTATGAGCTTATCCTCATTATTTGCCTTCGGGACTAGATGATTGGCGTCATTGTAATATAATTTTCCTTCGGGGCTAGCTTTTGAGCATTACTTAACTTGCCTTTGGGGCTAGACATTTGGTGTCATTATGGACCAAAACAGTAACTCTGAGATTTGAATAATGTATTAGTTTGTTTGGGCTCATGCTTATGTATGTGTCTGTGTGAATTAATAAATGGTGATAGAATATGTTTAAAAGTGAGCTTGAATGTCACATTGTGACATAGCATATAAGCATTTTGCATTGGCATTATTTTTAAGTTTTATTATTATCAAATTTTCTACCACTAGGCTTTTAGCTTAACGCGATTGTAATTTATCACGCAGGCGACAAGGGTGATCCAGTAGAGCCGAAGAGTTCTACTAGATCAGATCGGGTCTAGGCTTGCGTTTGTTGAGCCTGAAGTGTTTTTGCTACATCATGATCAAAGTCATTCTGCCAACATATATATTTTATATTATAATACATTTTGATATTATGTATATTATATTGTGTTTTTGGAGTCTATATATTACAAATTATAAAGAATATTTTGAATAATTGAGTAATGTGAGGTTTTTATGTGTTTTGATCTATACATATATATATATATGTATATGTATAAATATTTTGAGAAAATATGAAAATTTTTATTAAACTAGATTGTGATATTTTTATACTGTATATGCATATTTTATATATACAAGGTGTGTGTATTATACATATATAAGGTATAAGAATATTACATTTATTTTGGTATTAGAGCCTATGTTTGAGGTTCTCAACTTAGGTGGGTTGTTAGAGAGAGAAAATAGGGATTTTAAATATGATTTTTTATTGTGATACATGTATTGGCACTGGCATTTTCTGATTTTAATTTGGCAATTTCTATTGTATTTGCAGATATAGATAGTTTTGGTAGTTTTGGCGTCTCGGACACACCAATCTATAGAGGGCGGTGCAGAGAGTGTAGCTCCTAATGAGGGTAGAGTTGGAGCTGGTGTTTAGTTTGCAGGTGAGGCATCTGCTTCTGTGCCTGTTAGACCAGCAGTTGAGGAGATTTCGTGTAGTACCCTCATACCCTATATACATACAATACATATTTTCAGCATATGTATAATATGCATATATGGTACAAAAATATCAAAGACCTGTTTAATAAAAAATTTTCACATTTCTGATTTAAAATTTCAAAAACTAAATATATAAAATTAAATAGTATATAAATATTCTTTATTTGTTATAGGAACCCAAAATAAACAATTTATATGAAAATCTCTAGAAAAAAAATTCGCCAGAGTTTTATCTGTAAATTAGGCATCCCAAAATTCAATAAACTCAACCTGCATAAAATAAACACTCCCAATAAAATCAAATCTCCATTTCACCAATACTTCTCAATTTCTCCATATTTTCTCAAAATATTTATACATAGATATATATATATATATATATCAACAACACACATAGAATCCCATTTTAAACAAATTATCCAAAACATTCTTTACAATTTACAATATATACTTCAAAAATAAACATAATATACATAATTTCAAAATAAACTATAATATCAAATATGTACATGCTGGCAAATGGCTCTGATCTTTATGCACCCAAAAACACTTCAAGCTCGATAAATACAAGCCTAGATACGACTAGGTCTAGTAGGACTCTCTGGCTCTACCAAATCGTCCATGTCACCTACGCGATGAATTACAATCGCGCTAAGCTAAAAGCTTAGCGGTACAAATTTTGATAATAATAAAACTGTAAAGTAAGGCCAATGCAAAATGCTTATGGATATCACATCATTCCATTTTCTCATATTTTTCAAATATTTTATAATCCACAATTCACATAAAAACAAATACAAACATGGGCCCAAAGATAACTAATGTGCTATTCAAATTTCAAAGTTACTATTTTGGTCTATAATGACACCATATGTCTAGCCCCGTAGGTAAAATATTAATATAATAGTCCAACTAGGTCTGAGCTTACGACCCGGTCATTTCACCCAGCCCAGCTTCAAGGACTTATTTTTGAGACTTACGATTCGGACATTTCACCTCAAAAATATTTTCACAGTGACGTCTGGCGTCTAGCCCGTAGGCAAATCATAGGTATGCCTCCAAACACAGAACTCTGAAAATTGAATAACATACTAGGCACACAATTTATTCATATTTCTCATTATGAATTTCTTTCTCATTGTCACATAATCAAGCTAGGCACATTGCCTTATTTTCTCATCTTTTTCTCACTTTTCTCACTTTTCTTATTTATATCAATATCAATTCATTTCATTATGTTTCCACATATTTTCTTATGTTATACCACATTTTTGCATTCACAACACATTGCCCAATTACTTTGGGTATTTCTACATAATTCACATATTAATCACATTTACACAATTTAGCCATTATCAATGGCTTTTCACAATGCATTTAACACAAATATGACATTACAAATGTCATAGCACATTATTGATACATAACCAATGTATCGAGTAGCTTAACACATTTTTCAACCAAAATGTGTCAAGCCCAAATGTCATGCAAACATAATTAATGCATTCAAAGTTTGTACTTACCTCAAATAGCAACCAAAACAAGCTTAAAACAACCTCCAATCCTATCCTTCCAACTTGCCCTTCACTACTTTGATGAAGCAAATCAACCTCTCTCAATGCCTAAACTAAATGTGATAGCAAATAATCATTTAGTATCACATTTAATGGTATTTTCAATATTAAACCATAATTAAACCCCATCCAAGCAAAAATCTAAAATTTAAGGCTAACCTCACTTTAATTTTGGATTCTCATACTAGGCCATTCATTTTAATATATTAAATTTATTTATATTATTAGAAATATATTTTAATACATTTAAACTATTTACATTATAAAAACACACTCTTATACACAAAATCCTAAAATGGCATAACCTTCCCCCATTGAAGGTTTTCCATTCTAACACAATCCAATAATCATTTTAAGCTTATATTCATCACTTATAACAACAAACAATAAGATTAAACCAATAAAATTATACAATTCAACAACTTTAAAAAAAAAATCATTTTTCAAAACCCTAAATCACAATTCCATTCTCAAACTCCAACCAAACACAACCAAATCCAATTTTTGACTTTAAAAATACTTGTTTATGCATCAAAACAACTCATTTGGAATCAATTTGCATAATTAAAAACCATGATTTCAAAATTTCAAAAATTACATAATTCTAAATTCTCTCTCTTCACCAATCTTACCCAAACTCAACCATTTCTTCAATCCAACCTTAAATTCATTATTAACTACCCAAAATAACATCATACACACCAATTCCAATAATTATAACATACTACTTAAAAATCTAAAATCACACATAATAAAAATTTTCATGTAATTCAAAGAAAGGAGTTGAAAACATACCAAATTTAGTGGAAATCACCAAAAATTAACTTTGAACTTTTTAAATCCTTCAATAAATTGAGTATAGAAGAGCAAAATTCCTTGGACACCATCAATGGAGATTTCTGCCAAGGAGAAAGAAGAAGAAGATGAAAATGGCTTTTGATTTTCTCTTTCCTTTCATCTTTTAATTTAAACCATATATATATTATTTAATTTAATAATTAATAATTATTTATTTATTTAATAAATTAAAAGTCCAAAAATTTCTCTTCCATTCAAAAATTATTTATTTTTGAATTAATTTAATAATTTTAAATTTTTAAGATTTAATTACCAAAATATCCTTTTTACTTTGATTTTTGACTTTTTCTTTAAAAAGTGTTGACTTTTATATGTTGTATATATTTTACATATATATCACATATATATTTCACTTTTTCATTTAAAATCCCTTTATTTTTCATTTAAAATCATTAATTTAATTTATCCAATATAATTATAATATATTTTATCAAATTTCCAAAATTATAAATTTTTAAAAAATAATTTGGGATATTACACATATGCATAAATAATGTGTATCTTATATACACATCAAATGTACCTTATATATGTATTTAATATATTAAGTATGTAATGTATATATCCAACATATACAATTAATATAGCATTTGTATATGTTATATATACACTAGATATATATATTGGGTATATATAACTTTTATATCTTCAAGTACTTATTTAATTTCTCTAAAATCACGAATATGACAATTTTCTCCCCCTTAAATAATTTTGCCCTCGAAATTATCCAGTATGGTAATAATCATCCAAATCAAAGCATAATCTTAAAATCTCATATTAAATTAATCATTTCATCAAATCATTATTTCATCAAATTACATAATTTCTACTCTCCCCCTTAGGTTAATTCTCAATTACCTTTTTACCATTCCATAACTCATCATTATACTGTCTATTTACTCAAACAGTCACAATAGATTATCATATCATTAATCGAATTATCATTAGACAAAATTAGTTCATCTCTTTAATATATATACACCATACACCTATTGCACTCAAGATATTTGATCACTTCATTATCTTAAAAATATACTCTTATAACCTTAAATTCAAATGTTAATAACTTATATCTCAACACTGACTATTTTGTCATCATAATCATTTTCAAAATTGTATCTTGTTTAATTACCACCTTACTTATATTTACAAATAGTTATTTGTAAAATTACAAATGATAACAACTCCTAATTCCAGCTAATAAGTCTTAACACAATAATTTTATACATCTTCACTTTGATCCTACTCTTTATACAATTACCACATATTAATTTAATATCACCGTTATCCAACAACAAAATCTTATTTCCTTATTAAGATTCATTCCAATTATACTATAACTAACATTTTTCTCTTATAATTATTTGAAACTAATTTAACTTAGCTCCTTTCATATGCATATACATATCAGAACGTTGTATTATGCACATTATCATATAGCTTCCATATTCTTAATACAACTACATACATTAAATTTTAATAAATACTTGTAAACTTATTATATTTCAGATCAATTGATCTAACTATAACAAGATGACCATCACATCCTTATTCTATTCTGACCAACCTTTTGTCTATTTTAAATTCATCAACCTGCTTTCAATTCATGACCTAATTCTATTAGGTCAAATTTATTATCAAATCTTAATTCTCTCCGAATTCATCATTACAGATAATATTCTTTTCCCCGGTCTCATTCACTTTAAACGTCATTTTCATCAACTTATTCATTTTATACCACTTTCAAACACATTCAATATAACTCTTACTCACATTCCATAATTCTTTTCATTTTTCATTTTCTTACATTTCTTATAGTTACTATATTTACAAAAATCACTTTTCTTACACATCATTTATAGCTCATCATATTTTTACAATTCTCTTCTGTTTTCACATTATATATGGTCATAAATAAATTTCTACATAATGTTATGATTCCAACTATACCAGCCACAAATCTTGCTTATATCTCATGAAACAGAAATTATCAATTTCACTAAATATATTTCACAGTTATATCATCTTAAGCCTGCGTCTATGGGTTACAAATAAACACCGCCTTCACTATAATTCTTTCTCAAACAGCTCTTATCTCGAAACTACGCCCATGTCTCAATGGTCACACACCTGTGGCATTTCAAAATCACATATTAGTTCTTTAAACTCTTGCTACATGAAGAGTTAACGCGTATCAATTCTGTTTTAAGACAAGTTGCCCTTATCCACTTGTTTTTATTAGCCTAAACACATGATTCATTAACATTATCATCAACAACTCATATATTTATATACCAATTTTATACAATTATTTAATAAAAACTCCTTTTCCAATTTTAAAATCCTTTTACTAATAATTACCAATTGTATCTCAACTTATTCAATAATTTTTTTTTACCAATTTCTCCTTCTTAAATCAAATAAATAATTATATAGGGTTACAAACATACCATAATACTTTTTCACATCTTTAAGTAATCAACTCAATACTTGATCACTTTCACATTACATTACATTATTGCAATTTCCAGGTGATCAACCTTATCATGATCACCTTCATCTCACAAATTCATATTATTTCACATTTTAAATATTTTTCATATTTTTAAATCATCCATATACATATCCATAAGTCACATTCATAATGTGACTTACTTACCATATTTTCTTACATATCACATTAGTGTCCGTATTGGACAATTCACCACACATATCATATACGTGTATACACACAATCACACAATTATACTCAACTTTTTATATATAAAAATTGAACATTTATTACATTTCATGGAATATTATCATTTCTGATTCTTATATAATAAATAAATTATCCTCATTCATACTTTTTTTTACATAATTATTAGTCACGTTTTCAATGTAACTTCTCTCTCACATTTTTCATACACTACCATACTCTTCATATATATATATTTTCACTTTCTTAATCATTTCTCTTTATTTCATATCCAGTATCTATACTGTCAATCACATTACACATTACATGATATCTTCATAAATAATATTACTCATTCAAAATTACTGCCATGCTTATTAAACATTAAACTATCAATATCTAAACAATCTTGATCGAAATTCCTTTACAACTCTAAATTTTCAACTTACTACTTTACTTAAACTTTATTCTAATAATTTCATTTTCAAGAGCTAACTTTATAAACATTATTTTTATATTAATATAACATCAAAACACATCACTTTCACAATTATGGAAACCCATTTCAAAAATTTAAATTTCATATAATGCAACCAACAACATGAACCTCACAAAATCTCATCCATTTAGATATCCTAATTTTACATATTCAAACCCTAAATCATGCATCATTTTTTTCATAATAAACAGTTCACTATCACTTATCATTTTCCTCTTTGATTTTTTTAAATATGAACTCTTTATTCTAAATTATTAAAAACTTCATATTCCTTCTTCATACTTCTACCCGTCTGTATATAAATTTTCATAATTTTTCTTATTCATTTGTCTCATGAAATTAATTTATTACTCATGTACACAAAGTTGTATGACTTCCTTAGTTTCATGTCAATGTCACTTTCAATTTTTATATTCCTTATCAATTCTTTATAAAAGCTTGTAAAATTTTAGCCATGTACACTTGACACATATATGGATTTATATTTAAAATTTTAGATTTTTTCAAGCTGATTTACTATATTTAAAAATTAAATCTTCCAACCCACAGAATTTGTCTCTTTAATAATTCCACTAGAAGCACCCGGTTATTCATTTTTTTAAGTATTAAACCTTTATAAAAATTCATAAACTTCTAACCATATATTCTAGGAATACATATAATATTTTATGTAAATTTTCAGATTTTTTTTTTGTTGGTTTGTCATAGCTTTTAAATATTTTTCTCAATTTTTACATATTCTGAGTTGCTGGAACTGTTTCAACAACCCGTGTTCTTCTATTTTTCTTAATTAGAAATCCATCTTTAAAAATTATGAATTTTTTTATTCATTGAATTCTAACATATAGGATAACTTTCCATTAAATTTTTAAACTTATCCAAAATTCCTAGATTTATCCAAAAATTCGAATAATATCACATTACAGTACACATATAGAATTTTCTGTAACTATCATGTTGTTGCGCTCGAATTAACTCTACCACAAAGCATCACTCGTAAGTATACGAGGTAGCTGTAGCAAAGGTGATCGCCTCAAGGTCGTCTCACAAAGAAGCTAAAGTGGCTAATTGATTATCAGATTATAAATAACAAGTAATGAATAAATTTAAATCGCTAACTAATGAAGAAGATTGATTGAAGTTTAAAACAAATAAAAGTAAACTAAACTGATGTTTTGATTCACTTAATAGAAAGGTCTAGGGTTTGCACTTCTCTGCTACTTATATGTATGAACGGTTATTCCACTTAACCAATTTAATTTCAAAGATTAAATCTCAAGCAACTTAATTAATTGAATAAAGGAAATAAGCTCTCGCATTCAAACCTCTCTCAAATAATCTTGTTCCAATTGAAATAATCTTTTCTAGGTTATATCTCTAATTCACCTAAGTCCTTAATTGAATTGTTCCAGCATTAGACTTCATCTCTCAATCCATCATCTAATACCTAAAACACGTAATTGGTGGCCAATCAATTATATATTAACAATATTTCATTCAATAAAGGCTTAAAGAAATAATTGAGTTAAGAGTAATAACCAATTCATACAATCATAGCAAATCCATACAAACCCTAGACTAGATCAAATTAGTTCATATTGCTATCAAACATACTCATCTCATTAATATTCAAAGAAATCAATTTAGACATGATAATATCCATAAATACAATTCTAATGAAAATAAAGAGAATAAGTTCAAGAACAAAACCAAATTACAAACTCCTTGAAGCTTCTGAAGAATCTCTTGTTCAAATCTTGCAAGAAGGATGTATCAATGGCTAGAACAATCTAATCTAAGCTAGTTTAATCCAAAGTATAATCAAAATCAAAGAAAACAAATGTGAAACCCTAAGTTCTTCTCTTTGACGGCTCAATCTGCTCTCAAAATCGCAACCACCTCTTAAGAAAACCCTAAATCCATATTTATACGAATCCCGCTTTTAAAAATCTGCATTGCCTTTGGTCCATGAGAGACACGGCCAAGTTAGAAGAGACTTGGCCGTGTTGGAATGCATTAGAGGGACACGGCCAGTGACTTGGTCGTGTCCCTTGCTTGTGTTCGCTACTGCTTGCTTTTGATCTTTTCTTCTTTGGTTGAGTGACACGGCCAAGTCTTGAAGAAGACACGGCCGTGTTGGACCTTTTTGGAGGGACACGGCCAGTGACTTGGCCGTGTCCCTTGCCTGTGTTTGCTTCTGTGTGAGTTGCTTCTTCTTTGCTTTGGATCTAAGTGAGACACGGCCAAGTCAACCAATCCTGGCCGTGTTTGAGCTTCTTTGGAGGGACACGGCCAGTGACTTGGCCGTGTCCCTTGAGTGTGTTCCTCTTTGTGTCTTGAACTTCCTTTTTAACTTGGTATGGGGCACGGCCAGTGACTTGGCCGTGTCCTCTGCCTGTGTCAGCTACTGTCCCTTTTTTCCTTCAATTTGCTTCCTTGGCTTTTTAACCTGAAACAAAACTTCAAACAAACTTTAAACAAGAAGTAAATAAATAGTAACCAACAAAACATAAACACCATACTAAAAACTAGATAAAAAACGACATAAACACTAAAATAAACTAAAACTACCAAAATTAATAAAAACACTAAATAAACATATTAAAACTAACAAAATACCTAAAGAAAATAATAATTATCATAATAAACAAGACACAAATCTATAACAAAAACTAATAAAACAACTACCCCACACTTAAAACTTTGCTTGTCCTCAAGCAAATTCACATAGCATAAATTAAAAACTCAAACAACCTTAACTATAATTCCAGCATATAAGATGAAATCCTTTAAGACTCAGCCAAAAATATTTGCATCTTACTTCAATCAAGGATTTTCTTAACTCATTCATTAATCCAGACATACAAATCTTATCTCTCATCTAAGTGTTTCACTCGATTTCAAAGGTTAATTCACTCAAACCACTCATGACTGCATACTACCATAAACTTGCTTAATTATCCAATCTCTCTCACTGATTTTCTCAAGAAATAATCCGAAGGTCTTTCATTTGGATGTAATGGGGCTAAGGTAAAGGTGTGAGAAAAGACATTTAAGCTGGAGCATCAAGAAATGGAGTATCTAAATTAGACAATACTCTTACTAAGAAACTCATAGCTCCCTCAAATGGCATATTTACCAACCCTTGATAATTCACACACTTGTATACTTAAAGAAAAATACATGAGTCGACATTCCTCTTTTGATAACCAATGCTAGAACATATATGAATTTTGTATATATGTATATATCTTCTTCTTTTTTTATTCTCTTTTTTTTATCATATATAAAATTTTTTTTTCTTTTTTTAAAATACATATATATACAAAATATAACATTGCATAGAACATCTAGCTTAAAATGTAGAGGAAAAGAATAATCAACTCTTAATCAAATACAATGTGCACAGTATGCATTTCAACCCCAAATAGCAATACCATTTTTTTATTTGCTTACCCCACACTTTGAAATAAACCACCCTATTGTCATATAATAAGAAATCCATTCCTTAATGTAGGTATGATGATAATAAGAGAAAGTTGAGCTGTGAATTGTGTTGATCAAACAAGAAAAGGTCAAAGGCTCAACTTGGCTCACTAAGGAATTTAATATTAAGGGAGATCTTTTTAAGCTAAAGGGCTAACCTAATTTGCCTTCATCATTTTAAAACTTGAGATTAAATCATAATGTGAGTTCAATTAGTATGCAAAAGCAAACTCTAGAGATGCAAAATCATGAAGGTGCACACTTAAGAAAAGAAAATCAACTGATAATAATATCAAATTATGAGGCTCAAAACTCACACAGGTGGGTTCTCAAAGATTTATATGTCATAAATTGCAAAATGTGAAAATTGATCCTGAATGAATTCAAATGCTAATCTCTATGCTGATACTAAAGTCTCAACTATAATGCTAAAATCACAGAAAAGATCAATAAGATTTCAACAATTATGCCATGCACAACAAACACAATAAACAAAACAAAACAAAAATTAAAGAAAAGCTTAAAGATTACCCCACACTTTAGAATTTACATTGTCCTCAATGGAAACAAGAATAACAAAGAAAAAGAGTTAAAGGACAACCTGTCTTCCATCGTACCCTGGTGAGGCAAAACCCTAACTTTTCATCACAAACACAAAAGTTCAAAAACAAAAGTACAATATGAAAATAAAATATCCAAATATAAAATGTTAACATGAAAAACAAAAATGAAAAATAATAACAAAAATACACTAAACAAAATAAAGCAAGGAACTCAAAATCTATGGAAAAGGCGGATGAGAAGACGATGCAGCCGAGGGATGAAGACTCAAGATCTTAGCAAGGTTGTTGTTAATCTGATCCAACTGTTGCAAAACCTCAGCATGGTTATGGTCCACCTTCCCCTCCAGTCGATCTACCTTTCCCTCCAAGGCCTCAATCCTAATAAGCACCTCTTGATGTTCCGAGACCGGAGCATCCTCATCTAGATCAAGAGAATCCGAGTCGGACTCTTCTTGGACCCGTGCTCTCTTCTGCCTGTCCCCCGGTGCCTCTGGCTCAGTTGAAGCCATCATATAAGCCCCTTTTCTGTGCACCACCATGTGCATCTTCTCTATTGTAGCTAAATCCAAAGAGTCGTTACCCGAAATTCTAGTCATGCGACTGGTACTCGGGTCAAAATCCTCAACAAGGGCTACTGCTAATGTGGTAATCAATCCTCCAACACAAATTGCCCCCTTCCTTTTATTAGCCATAGTATCAAAAATATCGGCTAACCAATAGCCGGCACTAACATGCATTGCATTACAAGCACAATCTAGGAAAAATAGCTCACTCAATTCCACCACACCCGGGCTCTCTTTCCGAGCAAAGAATCCGCAAGACATAAAATGATGCAAATACCTCAAAGTGGAATTTCTTAATTTAGATGCCTTGGCCGATTTGGCCACATAGGTCCCCGAGCCTAATGCTCCCCAAGCAAATTGTTGTTTAAATTCTTTAGGTACCGACCTTTCCCCATGCTGATTGAAACCATATATAACATTCAATTGTTCAATATTAAGCACAAATGATTTACCAAGCAATTTAAAACTCATTCTAGTGCAGATTTTTTTATCATCTCTTTCAACCTTAAGAGATGTCAGAAATTCCAAAGTCAGCTCCTCAAACTGCAAAGGTCGCAAGGAGACTAGATTCTCCCACCCAAGAATTTGCACATAACGATAAAAATTAGTCCTAATTTGCAGAGCATCAAGGGATTCATCATTAACATACCTCATCGGAAAAAAACCCCGAGCCAAAAAATTTGCTCTCTTCAAAGATGAAATTGATGAAGAGGAAGAAGCTCCTTCGGTTGTAGGCCTCTTCTTCTTGCGGTGTGAAACAATCTTTGTTCTTGGCATCTTGAGAAATCTGAAAAATTCAACACCAAAACTTGATTAAATCAAACTTTTATGAGAAAAGAAGTTTTAATGGATTATTTTTAGTTTTGGTGAAGAAATTTTAGGTTTAATGGAGGATTTGGTGCTTGGAAACACAAGTTATGGAGGTTTGGTGAGAGAGAAAATGAAAGAGAGAGAGAGAGATACGAAAGAGAACTAGGGATTGAATGGAACATCTGTGCAAAAATCGTGGCTTTTTAAAGTGAAAAAGTGGGAGACACGGCCAAGTTGTGGGCAACACGGCCGTGTCATGTGTTTTTTGAGGGACACTGCCAGTGACTTGGCCGTGTCCCATGGGCGTGTTCGTCTCTGTGAAGAAAAGCTACAAAAAATAAAATCAAAGAAAAATTGGTGAAGCTTGGCCGTGTCCAAGTGTCACGGCCAAGGGACACGGCCAAGCTCACTGTGACAAAGTGCAAAAATTTTGTTTTATAAGGCTTGGCCGTGTCCCATGTGACACGGCCAAGGGACACGGCCAAGCTCATTGGCCATGTCTCATTCTGCCACTTTTACCCTGTTTTTTTAATTTGAGATCTTTTCTTAAAGATTTTGCAAACCTTCTCCTTTAAACCACCCTGAAACACAAAATAAAAACCGATCAAAGCACCCATTCCATTTATTTAAACCGAACATAAAATCAAAATTTACTAAATTAAAAATTACAACTATGAAAAGAAATGCAAACTAAAATATATTCATAACCAAAGGACTTGGGGAAAGGACCCATGAAGTCTATTCCCCACACATCAAACAGTTCAACAACAATATATGATTGAAGGGGCATTTCATTTCTCCTCCCAATGTTACCTACTCTTTGGGAATGATCACAGTGCTTACAATACTCTTGAGCATCTTTAAATAAGGTAGGCCAGTAAAAACCACTTTGAAGCACCTTTTCTGCAGTCTTTCTTCCTCCAAAATGACCCCCACAGTGAAGGTCATGACAAAATTGAAGAACACTCAGTTGTTCTTCCTCAGATACACACCTGCGAACTATCTCATCTTTGCATATCCGGAATAGATAAGGTTCATCCCAAAAATAAAACTTACTCAAGTGTAAAAACCTTTTCTTTTCCTGAAATGACATGTTAGTACGCAATATACCACAAGCAAGATAGTTAGCAATATCTGCAAACCAAGGTGCATCAAATACCACAAATAGCTGCTCATCAGGAAATGCTTCTAAATTTTTATGAATGCTATCATATGCAAGATTTTCACTAAAGAAGGGTAATCTAGATAAATGATCAGCTACCACATTCTCACTACCCTTAGTATCTTTGATTTGGAAATCAAATTCTTGCAATAACAACACCCATCTAATTAAGCGCGGTTTAGCATGTTGTTTTGTTAAAAGATATTTTAGAGTTGCATGATCAGAATGCACAATAATTTTTGACCCAATTAAATATGCTCTAAACTTATCTAAAGCAAAAACAACAGGTAACATTTCCTTTTCAGTTGTGGTGTAATTCATTTGTGCACTATTCAGGGTCAAGCTAGCATAATATATTACTCTCAAGTATTTATCAACCCTTTGCCCAAGAACAGCTCCTACTGCATGATTAGAGGCATCACACATGATTTCAAAAGGTAAAGACCAAACAGGAGCTACTATTACTGGTGCACTAGTCAATTTTTCTTTAAGGGAATTAAAAGCTTGCATGCATTGTGCTGTAAATTCAAATGGAACATCTTTCCCCAACAAATGGCACAATGGTTGGCTTATTTTGGAAAAATCCTTAATAAACCTCTTGTAAAAACCTGCATGCCCTAAGAAACTTCTTATTCCCTTAACAGAGGTAGGTGGGGGTAACTTAGCAATCAATTCAACTTTAGCCTTATCCACCTCAATTCCTTTACTTGACACCACATGACCTAAGACAATGCCCTGAGTAACCATAAAATGACTCTTTTCCCAACTTAAAGTGAGGTTACATTCAATGCATCTCTTAAGCACACGAACAAGTTTATTGAGGCAATTATCAAAAGAATTACCAAAAACAGAAAAGTCATCCATAAATACCTCAATAAAATCATCTATCATGTCAAAGAAGACAGACATCATGCATCTCTGAAAAGTTGCAGGTGCATTGCACAAGCCAAAGGGCATACGTCGAAATGCATAAGTCCCAAAAGGGCAAGTAAAGGTAGTCTTGGACTGATCCTCTGGAGATATTGGCACCTGATAGTAACCTGAAAGGCCATCCAGAAAACAATAATGTGAGTGTCCAGAAAGTTTATCTAACATCTGATCAATAAAAGGACGAGGGAAATGATCTTTCTTTGTAGCATTGTTCAACTTCCTATAATCGATGCACATTCTCCACCCAGTAGTAGTCCTAGTAGGAACCAATTCATTATTCTCATTTCTCACCATAGTGATTCCAGATTTCTTAGGAACTACATGTACTGGGCTCACCCACTCACTATTAGCAATTGGATATATTACTCCTTCATCCAACAATTTGAGCACTTCCTTCTTAATCACTTCACTCATATTTGGGTTAAGTCGCCTTTGGGTCTCCCTCACAGGTTTAGCTCCCTCTTCTAAAGTGATTCTATGCATGCACATTGAAGGGCTAATACCCTTGATGTCACTCAATCCCCATCCTATTACTTTTTTCAATCTTTTAAGCTCACTCACTAACCTCATCTCCTCCTCTTCACTAAGTTCACTAGATATTATTACAGGTAAGGTATTGTGATCTCCTAAAAACACATATTTCAGATTCTTAGGTAACTCTTTCATCTCTAACTCAAGTGAAGGGTTCTTCTCTTCTTTTTGAATGGGGGGAAGTTCAAAAACTGGGTCCTCCTTAAGCTCCTCTATTTCAGCACCCTCTAAAGTCTCAAGGCAACTGGCTATTTCTGCATCAAAAATATCCAAATCACTCTCTAAGGTCAATGCCAGCTCCAATTTATCAGAGGAACCTGTCTGCAAGAAAACATCTGAAACAACTGCATCAACACAATCAATGAAAGAACAATCCTCATATAAAGCAGTTGAAAGAATAGGAGAAGTGTTAAAAATGGAAAATTCAACAGTTTGTCCCAAAACAGTCATTGATAATTTACCATTTTTAATATCTATCAAAGTGTTGGTAGTTGCCATAAAAGGCCTACCCAGCAAAATGGTGTGTGCAGATGGTGAAGAGTTACTTACTTCTATGTCAAGAACAATGAAATCCACAGGTACTATCAAACCACCAACTTTAACTAACACATCTTCTATAACCCCTTTCGGGAATCTAAGAGACCTATCAGCTAATTGCAACATCATTTTCGTTGGTTTAAGTTCCCCTAGTTCTAAATCAAGGTACACAGAATAAGGCATTAAATTCACACTGGCTCCCAAGTCACACATGCCATCAGTACCCTTTCCATTCCCCATAGTAATTTGAATGATAAAACTTCTAGGATCCTTTAGCTTAGGAGGTAGTTTATGCTGCAAAACAGCACTAGCTACCTCTGAAACTATCACCTTTTCATTCGACTCATACCTCTTTTTCTTGGTATTCAGTTCTTTGAAGAATTTAGCATAAGCCGGCATGTTCTTAATTGCTTCAAGTAAGGGTAAGTTGATACTTACCTTAGACAGCATGTTGAAGATATCTGAAAATTACTTATCTTTTTTTATCATCCTTCAACCTGCTGGGGAATCGTATAGGTGGCCAGTATGGATTGCTTGCCTTGTGCAAATCTGCTGTAGGGGACTTCTCCATTGATCTTTCTTCAACACCTTTGTTCTCTAGTTCTCCTTCCTTTTTATTCTCTTGCTCACCTACATTCACAGAATTATTTTCAACATTATTGTTAATTACCTTGCCACTTCTAAGAATAGTCACTGATTGTGCCTGCTCAGGTTGACTTAGGAACTTCCCCTTTTGTTGAATCTGCATCTGTTGAGCAAGTTGCCCCACTTGGGTCTCCACCTTCTTAAAAGATGCTTCTAGTGAATCCAGCCTCTTATTGTTCATCTCTTGATTTTTAGCACTGACTTGGATAAAAGCCTGCAAACTTTCTTCCAAACTCTCTCTCTTAGGCTGCCCTTGATTGGAGGATTGACCCTGCTGTTGGTTCTATCTCTAGAGCAAATGGAAAGGCTGTTGAGCATTATTTGTTGTCCAGGAAAAATTTGGGTGATTCCTCCAACCAGGATTATAAGAATTGGAGTAAGGATCATTCCGGGCCCTTGGTTGAAATCCCCCCATAGCATTGACTTGCTCAGCTTCATTACCAAAAGACTCATATGCAGAGGGGCATATATTTGCTCCATGCTCGAATGTCCCACAGATTCCACACTTCTTGAGTAGATGAAGAAATATTGTTCTTCATGTTCAGCATCTGCACCTGTCTTGTCAATTCAGCTATTTGACTAACCATTTCACTATTGGCTTCCAATTGATTCACCCCTTTACTTCTTCCCCTTACACTCTTTTGTTGAGAATTAGCTCCCAACATCTCAAAGATCTCATAAGTCTCATCAGTTGTCTTTTCTCCCATGGCTCCCCCAGCTGCATTGTCAATAGTGTTCTGAAATTGCTGGGTTAAGCCATCGTAGAAAAACTGATTAAGAAGTTGAAGTGGGTAATGATGATGTGGACACTGGATCAATAGCATCTTAAATCTGTCTCATGCCTCATGAAATGGTTCTCCTTCAAATTGAGAGAATGTAGCAATCTTCCCTCTCAATTCAGCTGTCTTCTGATGTGAATAAAACTTGCCCATGAATTTATTATAAACTTGCTCCCAAGTTGTCAGTGAGTTTTCGGGCAACATCATAAGCCAGCTCTTTGCCCTATCCTTCAAAGTATAAGGGAAACATCTCATCCTCAACTGATCTTCTGTTAGTCCTCCCAAAGGAAAAGTGTTGAGGGTAGAATAAAAATCCCGAATAAAGTTCAGAGGATCTTCATTTGGAACTCCATAGAATGATGGCAGCATGTTGTAGTGAATATTCTTTACCTCATAATTTCTTGCTGCATCTGTCAGTCTTATGCAAGAGGTGGAAGTTCCAATGACAGGTCTAGCAAAGTCTCTCATCGTTCTTTGCCTTTCTTTAGCCATTTTAACAGATTGTGCAGATTTTGACTCAAAATCAGAAGTGTCCTCCTCTGTAGTATCAAATCCTGTGTACAGTTCAAACTCTTCCCTGCTCTTTTTCACTCTTTGAATTTCTGGAATGACGGGGTATAGATCTCCTCCAAGTGATCTCCTACCTTGCATAAACAAAAATTTCTAGAAAAAGAAATTATTAAAAACAAAAGAAAAATAAAATCAAAAGTAAACAATGAAAAATAATCTAAAATTTCTAAAACTAATAAACAATTACGCCAATTAGCCTCCCCGGCAGCGGCGCCAAAAACTTGTTGCGCTCGAATTAACTCTACCACAAAGCGTCACTCGCAAGTATACGAGGTAGCTGTAGCAAAGGTGATCGCCTCAAGGTCGTCTCACAAGGAAGCTAAATTGGCTAATTGATTATCAGATTATAAATAACAAGTAATGAATAAATTTAAATCGCTAACTAATGAAGAAGATTGATTGAAGTTTAAAACAAATAAAAGTAAACTAAACTGATGTTTTGATTCACTTAATAGAAAGGTCTAGGGTTTGCACTTCTCTGCTACTTATATGTATGAACGGTTATTCCTCTTAACCAATTTAATTTCAAAGATTAAATCTCAAGCAACTTAATTAATTGAATAAAGGAAATAAGCTCTCGCATTCAAACCTCTCTCAAATAATCTTGTTCCAATTGAAATAATCTGTTCCTAGGTTATATCTCTAATTCACCTAAGTCCTTAATTGAATTGTTCCAGCATTAGACTTCATCTCTCAATCCATCATCTAATACCTAAAACACATAATTGGTGGCCAATCAATTATATATTAACAATATTTCATTCAATAAAGGCTTAAAGAAATAATTGAGTTAAGAGTAATAACCAATTCATACAATCATAGCAAATCCATACAAACCCTAGACTAGATCAAATTAGTTCATATTGGTATCAAACATACTCATCTCATTAATATTCAAAGAAATCAATTTAAACATGATAATATCCATAAATACAATTCCAATGAAAATAAAGAGAATAAGTTCAAGAACAAAACCAAATTACAAACTCCTTGAAGCTTCTAAAGAATCTCTTGTTCAAATCTTGCAAGAAGGATGTATCAATGGCTAGAACAATCTAATCTAAGCTAGTTTAATCCAAAGTATAATCAAAATCAAAGAAAGCAAATGTGAAACCCTAAGTTCTTCTCTTTGACGGCTCAATCTGCTCTCAAAATCGCAACCACCTCTTAAGAAAGCCCTAAATCCATATTTATACGAATCCCGCTTTTAAAAATCCGTGTTGCCTTTGGTCCATGAGAGACACGGCCAAGTTAGAAGAGACTTGGCCATGTTGGAATGCATTGGAGGGACATGGCCAGTGACTTGGCCGTGTCCCTTGCTTGTGTTCGCTACTGCTTGCTTTTGATCTTTTCTTCTTTGGTTGAGTGACACGGCCAAGTCTTGAAGAAGACACTGCCATGTTGGACCTTTTTGGAGGGACACGGCCAGTGACTTGGCCGTGTCCCTTGCCTGTGTTTGCTTCTGTGTGAGTTACTTCTTCTTTGCTTTGGATCTAAGTGAGACACGGCCAAGTCAACCAATCCTGGCCGTGTTTGAGCTTCTTTGGAGGGACACGGCCAGTGACTTGGCCGTGTCCCTTGAGTGTGTCCCTCTCTGTGTCTTGAACTTCCTTTTTAACTTGGTATCGGACACGGCCAGTGACTTGGCCGTGTCCTCTGCCTGTGTCAGCTACTGTCCCTTTTTTCCTTCAATTTGCTTCCTTGGCTTTTTAACCTGAAACAAAACTTCAAACAAACTTTAAACAAGAAGTAAATAAATAGTAACCAACAAAACATAAACACCATACTAAAAACTAGATAAAAAACGACATAAACACTAAAATAAACTAAAACTACCAAAATTAATAAAAACACTAAATAAACATATTAAAACTAACAAAATATCTAAAGAAAACAATAATTATCATAATAAACAAGACACAAATCTATAACAAAAACTAATAAAACACATGTCCATTTCTCAAACTTTTTATTTCATATCTTAAATCATTTCCTAGATTATTTTTTTCTAAATTTTACTTATTCATCAATTCAATCAACTATGAATCTTAATTTTGAATAAAAGTTCCAAAAATTCTTAATCCATAAGCTCCAAAATGACTCTTCTATTGTGTCACTCTGATCTATATAACCCAAACGTCATCTCAACTCATATCCGGTATATCAAATGGACATTACCACATCAGGGATTAAATAAAATGCCAGTGCCAATGCATGTATCATAATTGAAAACTAATTTTTAAAAATTCAAATTTTCTCTCTCTAACAATCCGCCTCGGTCAAGAACCTCAAACCTAGGCTCAGATACCAAAATAAATTAAAACACCCTTATACCGTATATACGTATAATACATATTTTCAGCATATGTACAATATGCATATAGGGTACAAACATGTCACAGACCTATTTAAAAAAAAATTCATATTTCTGATTTAAAATTTTAAAAACTAAATATATAAAATTAAATAGTATATAAATATTCTTTATTTGTTATAGGAACCCAAAATAAATAATTTATATAAAAATCTCTGAAAAAAATTTGCCAGAGTTTTATTTGTATATTGGACATCCCAAAATTTAATAAACTCAACCTGCATAAAATAAATACTCCCAATAAAATCAAATCTCCATTTCACCAATACTTCTCAATTTTTCTATATTTTTTCAAAATATTTATACATAGATATATATGTATATCAACAACATATATTGTAACATCCTAAAATTTTTGAAAATTTCTAATTTTTAGAAAAATTGGATAAAATAAATTATAATTTAAAAGGATAATTTAAATTAATGGTTTTAAATGAAAAATGAAGGGATTTCAAATGAAAAAGTGGAATATATATGTGATATATATGCAAAATATACATAACAAATATAAAAGTCAACACTTTTTAAAAGAAAAGGGTATTTTGGTAATTAAATCTTATAAATTCAAAATTAATAAAATAATTCAAAAATAAATTATTTTTTATTGGAAGAGGGAAATTAGGACTTTTAAATTATTAAAAAAATTAAAAAATTAAAAATTAAATTATTTTAATATATATATGTGTGTGTGGTTTAAAAAAAAGATGAAAAGGAAAAGAATATTAAAAGTCTTCATCTTCTTCTTCTTCTTCTTCAAGGATGTGGCTTCCATGGGAGCTTGAAGGCCAAGGATTTTGCTTCTTCCATACTCCATAAATTGAAGGAATTAACAAGTTTCAAGTGGATTTCTGGTGATTTCCACCAAAATTAGTAAGTTTCCATCTCTTTTCTTTGAATTTCTTGGGAATTTGGATTTTGTGAGAATTGAAATTTTTATGTAGTATGTTATAAATGTTGGAATTGGTGTATATGATGTTATTTTGGGTAGTTAACAATGATTCTAAGGTTAGATTGAAGAGATGATGGAGTTTGGTTAAAGAATGGTGAAGAGAGAGAATTTAGGGTTATGGATTTTTGGGGTTTAGAAAACATGAACTTTAATTGTGAAAATTGATTCCAAATGAGTTGTTTTGATTCATAAAAAAGTATTTTAAAATCAAATATTGGATTTGGCGGTGTTGGGTTGGAGTTTGATAATGGAAGTGGAGATTTAGGGTTTTGAAAAAGTGATTTTCCAAAGTGGTTGAATTGTGTGATTTTATTTGTTTAAGCATATTGTTTAGTATTAAAAGTGATGAATATAAGCTTGGAATGAGTAATGGATTGTGCTGGAATGGAAAATCTTCAATGGGGGAAGGTTATACCATTTTTTGAGATTTTGTGTATAAGAGTGTATTTTTATAATGTAAATGATTTAAATGTATTAAAATATATTTTTAATAATATAAATAAACTTAAAACACTAATTTAATTGTAGTAGAATGGAATTCTAATGTTGAAGTAAGAAAAGGCTAAATTTTTGAAAATTAGTAGGAGTGATGTGTAATTATGATTTAATGTTGGAAATGCCGTTAAATGTGATACTAAATGATTATTTGCTATCACATTTGGTTTAGGCATTGAGGGAGGTTAATTTGCTTCATCCAAGTGGTGAAGGGCAAGTTAGAAAGATTGGATTGAAGGTTATTTATAGCTTGCTTTGGGTTGCTAGTGGAGGTATGTACAAACTTTGAATATAATATTTATATTTGAATAACATTTGGACTTAACACATTTTGGTTGAAAAATGTGTTAAGCTACTTGGTTCATTGATTGTGTATGAATAATGTGCTATGACATTTGTAATGTCATATATGTGTTAAATGCATTGTGAAAAGCCATTGATAATGGCTAATTTGTGTAACATGTGAAATATGCATATTATGTGAAAATACCCAAAGTAATTGGGTAATGTGTTGTAAATGCAAAAATGAGATATGTGTAATAATGAAATGAATTGATATTGATAAAAATGAGAAAAGTGAAAAAGATGAGAAAGATGTGAAAAATGAGAAAAGTGAGAAAAAAATGTGAAAATAAGGCAATGTGCCTAGATTGAATATGTGAAAATGAGAAAGAGATTAATAATGAGAAATATAAATAAATTGTGTGCCTAGTATGTTATTCAATTTTCAGTGTTCTGGGTTTGGCGGCATGCCTATGATTGCCTACGGGTTGGAATGGTGAAAAGACTGGGTTGTAAGCCAGGCCAGCTGATAAATATGATATTTTTGGGGTGAAAAGACTGGGTCGTCAGCCTCAAAAACTGTAGCAGTCTAGCCGGGTTGAGGACCAAGATACTGGGGCCTAAGGGTCTAGCCGGGTTGAGGTCCAAGAGACTGGGGCTGTTACATTATCCATGGATATATTGCCTATGGGGCTAGACATATGGTGTCATTATAGACCAAAGCAGTAACTCTGAAATTTGAATAGCATATTAGATCCTTTTTGGGCCCATGCATGTCTTTGTCTTAATGTGAATTAGGAATTATGATACAATTGAGCAATATAATGTTATGAGTTGTGCTTATGAAATATTTAAAAAATATAAGAAAGTGGATTGATGTGACATCTATATGCATTGTGCATTTGGTATTGCATTGAGTTTTATTGTTATTATCAAAGTTTGTACCACTAAGTTTCGGCTTAGCGCGATTGTTTCTATCGCGCAGGTGACAGAGTAGACCCAGCTAAGCTAGAGAGTTCCTCTAGATCAGGTCAGGTCTAGACTTGTAGTTGAGCTTGTTGAGTTGTTATCGAGATCAGAAACACTACCAGCAGCATGTATATATTTTTATGTTATTGTACATTTTGAATTTTATGCATAATATATTATGCACCTCGGGAGTACCAAGATGTATCAGGACTTGAAGCAACACTATTGGTGGTCAGGTATGAAGAGGGACATAGCAGAGTTTGTATCCAGATGTCTCACTTGCCAGAAAGTGAAGGCTGAGCACCAAGTTCCTTCAGGGTTACTCCAACCTTTGTCAGTGCCAGAGTGGAAATGGGAGCGAGTGACAACGGATTTTGTGATTGGACTGCCTTTGACCCAGAAGAAGCATGATGCAATCTGGGTGATAGTTGATTAGATGACAAAGACAGCTCATTTTCTTCCAGTTCGGATAGATTATTCTCTTGAGAAGTTGGCTGAGCTGTATATCAATGAGATAGTCAGGTTGCATGGAGTCCCAGTTTCTTTGGTGTCGGATCGAGATCCCCAGTTTACTTCGAGATTTTGGAATAGTTTGCATAATGCTTTAGGTTCTCGATTGCATTTTAGTACTACTTTCCATTCTCAAACAGATGGACAGTCAGAGAGAGTGATACAGATTCTAGAGGATATGTTGAGGAGCTGTATCATTGATTTTACTGGGAATTGGGACAGATTTTTGCCATTAATTGAATTTGCTTATAATAACAGTCATCGGTCGAGTATTGGGATGACTCCTTATGAGGCTTTATATGGCAGGAGATGCAGGACACCTTTGTGTTGGGATGAAGTTGGAGAAGGTAAACTGGTTGGTCCCGATTTAATTAAGGAAACAGAGGAGAAAGTGAAGGTGATTCGGGGTCGTTTGAAAGCAGCTTCAGACCGACAGAAATCCTATTTAGATTTAAAGAGAAGAGACATAGAGTTCAGTGTGGGAGAAAAAGTGTTTCTAAAGGTGTCTCCATGGAAGAAGATTCTGAGATTTGGTCGCAAAGTGAAGTTGAGTCCTCGTTTCATAGGACCATATGAGGTGTTAGAGAGAGTTGGTCCAGTGGCTTATAGACTAGCTTTGCCGCCTGAGTTGGATCGAATACATAATGTTTTCCATATCTCAATGCTTCAGAGATACAGGTCTGACCCATCTTATATTTTGTCAGTGGAGTCCATTGAGGTGAGTCCAGATCTGACTTATGAGGAAGAGCCAGTGGCAATTTTGGCACGAGAGGTTAAAGAATTGAGGAATAAGAGGGTGCCACTTGTGAAAGTCCTTTAGAGGAATCATGCCACTGAGGAGGCGACATGGAAAAGTGAGCAGGTGATATAGAGTCAGTTTTTCTATTTGTTCCAGACTTAAGGACAGGTAATTTCAAGGACGAAATTTTTTTTAGGGGGAGAGAATTGTAACATCCTAAAATTTTTGAAATTTTCTAAATTTTAGAAAAATTGGATAAAATAAATTATAATTTAAAAGGATAAATTAAATTAATGGTTTTAAATGAAAAATGAAGGGATTTTAAATGAAAAAGTGGAATATATATGTGATATATATGCAAAATATACATAACATATATAAAAGTCAACACTTTTTAAAAGAAAAGGGTATTTTGGTAATTAAATCTTATAAATTCAAAATTAATAAAATAATTCAAAAACAAATCATTTTTGAATGGAAGAGGGAAATTAGGATTTTTAATTTATTAAAAATATTAAATTATTAAATATTAAATTATTTTAATATATATATATATATGGTTTAAAAAAAAGATGAAAAGGAAAAGAATATTAAAAGTCTTCATCTTCTTCTTCTTCTTCTTCTTCTTTAAGGACGTGGCTTCCATGGGAGGTTGAAGACTAAGGATTTTGCTTCTTCCATACTCCATAAATTGAAGGAATTAACAAGTTTCAAGTGGATTTTTGGTGATTTCCACCAAAATTAGTAAGTTTCCATCTCTTTTCTTTGAATTTCTTGGAAATTTGGATTATGTGAGAATTGAAATTTTTATGTAGTATGTTATAATTGTTGGAATTGGTGTGTATGATGTTATTTTGGGTAGTTAACAATGATTCTAAGGTTAGATTGAAGAGATGATGGAGTTTGGTTAAAGAATGGTGAAGAGAGAGAATTTAGGGCTATGGATTTTTGGGGTTTTGAAAACATGAACTTTAATTGTGCAAATTGATTCCAAATGAGTTTTTTTGATTCATAAACAAGTATTTTAAAGTCAAATATTGGATTTGGTGGTGTTGGGTTGGAGTTTGAGAATGGAAGTGGAGATTTAGGGTTTTGGAAAAGTGATTTTCCAAAGTGGTTGAATTGTGTGATTTTATTTGTTTAAGCATATTGTTTAGTGTTAAAAGTGATGAATATAAGCTTGGAATGAGTAATGGATTGTGTTGGAATGGAAAATCTTCAATGGGGGGAATGTTATGTCATTTTTGAGATTTTATGTACAAGAGTGTATTTTTGTAATGTAAATGATTTAAATGTATTAAAATATGTTTGTAATAATATAAATAAACTTAAAACGCTAATTTAATTTTAGTAGAATGGAATTCTAATGTTGAAGTAAGGAAAGGCTAAATTTTTGAAAATTTGTAGGAGTGATGTGTAATTATGAGTTAATGTTGGAAATGCCATTAAATGTGATACTAAATGATTATTTGCTATCACATTTGGTTTATGCATTGAGGGAGGTTGATTTGCTTCATCCAAGTGGTGAAGGACAAGTTAGAAAGATTGGATTGAAGGTTATTTTTAGCTTGCTTTGGGTTGCTAGTGGAGGTATGTACAAACTTTGAATATAATATTTATATTTGAATAACATTTGGACTTAACACATTTTGGTTGGAAAATGTGTTAAGCTACTTGGTTCATTGATTGTGTATGAATAATGTGCTATGACATTTGTAATGTCATATATGTGTTAAATGCATTGTGAAAAGCCATTGATAATGGCTAATTTGTATAACATGTGAAAATGCATATTATGTGAAAATACCCAAAGTAATTAGGTAATGTGTTGTGAATGCAAAAATGAGATATGTGTAATAATGAAATGAATTGATATTGATAAAAATGAGAAAAGTAAGAAAATTGAGAAAATTGAGAAAGATGTGAAAAATGAGAAAAGTAAGAAAAAAAATGTGAAAATAAGGCAATGTGCCTAGATTGAATATGTGAAAATGAGAAAGAGATTAATAATGAGAAATATGAATAAATTGTGTGCCTAGTATGTTATTCAATTTTCAGAGTTCTAGGTTTGGCAGCATGCCTATGATTGCCTACGGGCTATACGCTAGAATGGTGAAAAGACTGGGACGTAAGCAAGGCCAGCTGATAAATATGATATTTTTGGGATGAAAAGACTGGGTTGTAAGCCTCAAAAACTGTAGCAGTCTAGCCGGGTTAAGGACCAAGATATTGGGGCCTAAGGGTCTAGCCGGGTTGAGGTCCAAGAGACTGGGGGTGTTACATTATCCATGGATATATTGCCTACAGGGCTAGACACATGGTGTCATTATGGACCAATGCAGTAACTCTGAAATTTGAATAGCATATTATATCCTTTTTGGGCCCATACATGTCTTTGTTTTAATGTGAATTAGGAATTATGATACAATTAAGCAATATAATGTTATGAGTTGTGCTTATGAAATATTTAAAAAATATAAGAAAGTGGATTGATGTGACATCTATATGCATTGTGCATTTGGTATTGCATTGAGTTTTATTGTTATTATCAAAGTTTGTACCCCTAGGCTTCGGCTTAACGAGATTGTTTCCATCGCACAGGTGACAGGGTAGACCCAGCTGAGCTAGAGTGTTCTTCTAGACCAGGTCAGGTCTAAACTCTTAGTTGAGCTTGTTGAGTTGCTATCGAGATCAGAAACACTACCAGCAACATGTATATATTTTTATGTTATTGTACATTTTGAATTTTATGCATAATATATTATGTTTTGAATTTTACATATTGTATATTATGAAGAATGTTTGGGTTAATGTATTTGAAATGGGAGAGTAAGTGTGTTTTAAATTATATATATATATCTATATATATAAATGTTTGAGAAACTTGGTGAAATTTAGAAGTATGGTTGAGATGATGATTGGAAATTATTTGGGAGTGTTTTCTTTTTGCAGGTTGTGTTTTGATAAATTTTGGGATGTCCAAAATACAGACAAAACTCTGGTGAATTTTTCCCATAGATTTTTATACATATTATTTATTTTGGGTTCTTATAACAAGTAAAGAATATTTATATTCTATTTAATTTTTATATATTTAGAATTTGAAATTTGAAATTAGAAATGTGAAAATTTTTTATTAAGCCGGTCTGTAACATTTTTGTACTGTATATACATATTTTACATATGTTGGAAATATGTATTATACGTATATAGGGTATAAGGGTGTTACACATATAGAATCCCATTTTAAACAAATTATCCAAAACATTCTTTACAATTTACAATATATACTTCAAAAACAAACATAATATACATAATATCAAAATATACTATAATATCAAATATGTACATGCTGGCAAATGGCACTGATCTTGATACACCAAAAAATACTTCAAGCTCGATAAATGCAAGCCTAGACACGACTAGGTCTAGTAGGACTCTCCGGCTCCACTAAATCGTCCATGTCACCTACGCGACGAATTACAATCACGCTAAGCTAAAAACTTAGCAGTACAAATTTTGATAAAAATAAAACTGTAAAGTAAGGTCAATGCAAAATGCTTATGGATATCACATCATTCAAGTTTCTCATACTTTTCAAATATTTCACAATCCGCAATTCACATAAAAACAAATACAAACATGGGCCCAAAGATATCTAATGTGCTATTCAAATTTCAAAGTTACTATTTTGGTCTATAATGACACCATGTGTCTAGCCCCGTAGTCAAAATATCAATGTAATAGTCCAACTAGGTCTGAGCTTACGGCCCGGTCATTTCACCCAGCCCAGCTTCAAGGACTTATTTTTTAGGCTTACGATCCGGACATTTCACCTCAAATATATTTTCACAGTGACGTTTGGCGTCTAGCCCGTAGGCAAATCATAGGTATGCCTCCAAACACAGAACTCTGAAAATTGAATAACATACTAGTCACATAAGTTTTTCATATTTCTCATTATCAATCTCTTTCTCATTGTCACATAATCAAGCTAGGCACATTGCCTTATTTTCTCATCTTTTTCTCACTTTTCTCATTTTTCATATTTATATCAATATCAATTCATTTCATTATGTTTCCACATATCTCCTTACATTATACCACATTTTTGCATTCACAACACATTATCCGATTACTTTGGGTATTTCCACATGATTCATATATTAATCGCATTTACACAATTTAGCCATTATCAATGGCTTTTCACAATGCATTTAACACAAATATGACATTACAAATGTCATAGCACATTATTGATACATAACCAATGTATCAAGTAGCTTAACACATAGCAAATCAACCTCCCTCAATGCTTAAACCAAATGTGATAGCAAATAATCATTTAGTATCACATTTAATGGCATTTCCAATATTAAACCATAATTAAACTCCATCCAAGCAAAAATCCAAAATTTAAGGCTAACCTCACTTTAACTTTGGATTCTCATACTAGTCCATTCATTTTAATATATTAAATTTATTTATATTATTAGAAATATATTTTAATACATTTAAACCATTTACATTACAAAAACACACTCTTATACATAAAACCCTAAAATGGCATAACCTTCCCCCATTGAAGGTTCTCCATTCCAACACAATCCAATAATCATTTTAAGCTTATATTCATCACTTATATCAACAAACAATAAGATTAAACCAATAAAATTATACAATTCAACAACTTTAAAAAAAATCATTTTTCAAAACCCTAAATCACAATTCCATTCTCAAACTCCAACCAAACACAGCTAAATCTAATTTTTGACTTTAAAATACTTGTTTATGCATCAAAATAACTCATTTAGAATCAATTTGCATAATTAAAAACCATGATTTCAAAACCGCAAAAATTACATAACCCTAAATTCTCTCTCTTCACCAATCTTACCCAAACTCAACCATTTCTTCAATCCAACCTTAAAATCATTGTTATCTATCCAAAATAACATCATACACACCAATTCCAATAATTATAACATACTACTTAAAAAATCTAAAATCACATATAATTAAAATTTCCATGTAATTCAAAGAAAGGAGTTGGAAACTTACCAAATTTAGTGGAAATCACCAAAAATTAACTTTAAACTTGTTAAATCCTTCAATAAATTGAGTATGGAAGAGCAAAATTCCTTGGACACCATCAATGGAGGTTTCGGCCAACGAGGAAGAAGAAGAAGATGAAAATGGCTTTTGATTTTCTCTTTCCTTTCATCTTTTAATTTCAACCATATATATATTATTTAATTTAATTTAATATTTATTTATTTATTTATTTAATAAATTAAAAGTCCAAAAATCCCTCTTCAATTTAAAAATTATTTATTTTTGAATTAATTTAATAATTTTAATTTTTTAAATTTAATTATCAAAATACCCTTTTTACTTTGATTTTTGACTTTTTCTTTAAAAAGTGTTGACTTTTATATGTTGTATATATTTTACATATATATCACATATATATTCCACTTTTTCATTTAAAATCCCTTCATTTTTCATTTAAAATCATTAATTTAATTTATCCAATTTAATTATAATATATTTTATCAAACTTCTAAAATTAGAAATTTTTAAAAATAATTTGGATATTACACATATGCATAAATAATGTATTTCTTATATACACATCAAATGTATCTTATATGTGTATTTAATATTTTAAGTATGTAATGCATATATCTAACATATATAATTAATATACTATATGTATATGTTATATATACACTAGGTATATATATTGGGTATATATAACTTTTATATCTCCAAGTACTTATTTAATTTCTTCAAAATCACAGATATGACATTTCGCCGGACTGAGTACGACATATGGTGGAGCTGTTGAGGCAGGCTCCAGTTCAGCAGTAGCAGTCGTAGCCACAGTAGCAGTTGCAGATGCGAAAGTATGACAAGCTAGGAAAATTTGGAGCCATAGATTTTGTTGGCACTACAGACCCTGTTGTAGTAGAGCAGTGGTTGGACAGGGTCCAGAGGGTATTCATTCAGCTGCAGGCTAGTCCAGAGGAGAAGTTTGATTATGCTAGATCACTTCTACAGGGAGATGCCTATGAGTTGTGGAAGACGATTCCTCATGGTATAGTTGATCCACCAATTTTGACCTATGCCAATTTTTTGTGGGAATTCAAGAATAAGTATACTCTGAGGGAGTATAAGGATGCAAAGAAGATGGAATTTATGAGTTTGAGGTAGGACATGAGGACTGTGACTGAGTATGAGATTCATCCAGCTTAGCCAGGATGCTGGAGGAATTATATCAGATGAGTTTGATGAGTAAATTACGCCTATCGTCCCTGAAAAATTGACTAACGCACTTTATTATCCCTTAAGTTTAAATTTTACAACCATCATCCCTAATGTTTATAGTTTTATAACACCATAGTCTTCGACCCAATATCTCATCTACTCCGTTAATGGAAAATCTATGTGGCACTTATAGACTTCCATGTTCATTGCCATGTTGTCACCTTTCAAAAGAAGCAGTTTGAACTTCGAAGAATGATGTCACAACTGTTCATCTCTCTCAAGAAATTAGATTTTGGTTCCATCTCTCTCTTTCATTCATTCAAAATTGTTCATTCTTCGAAACCCAGAGAAGATACTCGTGAATCTTCCTTCAAAACTTGTTAATTTATGAGCTATTTTTGTTGTCATCATCTTTCTCCATTGTATGTCTGTTTGTAGAGCTATCACTATCTGCGAGGCTTTTGAATACTGGGCTGCACAGTTTGCGATTGAGAATCTGACATTAAAGTATTCAAGGTGTACTAGTGGTGGATGAATAATGTGTTCTTCCAGAGGTAAAAAAACAAAAGATTAGTGTGGACCAGCATACAAAGACGGGGATAAGTAAATGCAAAATAGAAAAAAATTCCCTTTTTTCTTTTGTCATTTTCTGGGGATCTATGGAATGCATGTGCATATGCTGAGTAATTTGGAAGCTTATTATATGAAAAGCATGTGCATTTGACTAAATGGTTTGAAAATTAGTTGAAATCATGTGCAATTGTTCATATTCAGTAAGTTCAAATACATCTAGCAAGCCAACACTACATACAATACACATATTTAATAAGTTTTAATTATTTCTTGCAGCTTCAAATGATTTATTGTAACACCCCTATACTCTATATAAGTACTAAATATATACCTTGTATACATGCAGTACGTATATAAAGTATAAGAATGTCACTTTTCATTTCATATTAAAAACCTTTACTCTAGTTTCAAACAATAATACATTTTATTTAAAAAAAACATTTACAAAATCTTTGTACTTTCGATGATCTTACATATATATAATGATCTTGTCTTTACCAAAATTCATTTATACATATGAATACATTTTTATCAAAATACAACATAATTAAATTGTACATGTATGCACCACCTTCTAGTTGGTCTCAAAATACTCTTACTCTTCTCGTGGCATAACGATTTGATTTCAGATCAACCACCTACTCACCTGCGCGATTTACACAACCGCGCTAAGCTCGAAAGCTTAGTAGTACAAATAAATAATTTAAATATACATTACAAATAAATGATACTTCATATATTAACATCATGTATTATCATTTTCTTATCATGTTTTCCCTTTTCAATGCATTCTTCATATATTTCCACTAATCTCATAATTTATATACACATACATACATATATATCATTTCAACAAATCACAATTCAATGACTTATCCGAACATTCATGAAATAATACTCACAATTCCCACATCCATATACATTTTACACATCATATAGTATTTTCATAATCTCATCATTCAGCATAGTTTTTCAAGCCATATTCATTTTCAGTAATTTACTTATATATTGAATTCATCTCATTCCACAATTATCATCATATATCTCATAACATTATATCTTATTCCATAATTCACATTAAAGCAAAGACAAGCATGGACCCAAAAGACACTAATATGCCATTCAACTTTCAGAGTTAATGTTTTGGTTCAATTATCACATTTATCATTATCATTATCCCAACTATTCTTCAAGGATCAGGTTCAACCAAGCTTCAAGGGGAACAAAGCATGCTAAGTATCAACCCAACTTGGCTTCAAGAACCAAACCCAACCTAGCTTTAAGGGTTGTAACATCTCAACTAGGCTTCAAGGACTAGACCCAACCAAGCTTCAAGGGGAGTTAAGCATGCTAAACTTCAACCCAACTTGGCTTCAAGGATCAAATCCAACCTAGCTTCAAGAGATTGTTACTATTAGGCATGCCACCAACAACAAAACTCTGAAAATGGAATAACACATTAGACACACAATTCATTCATTATTTCATTATCAATTCCATTCTCATTTTTTCATAATCATTTAGGCAACCATGCCTCAATTATCTCATTTGCATCATTATAGCCAACAACAATGGCTTCACATCTCATCAATAGAGTATACATAACCAATTGCATTGGACATATATTTTAAATTCATCATCATCTAGGCAAACATGCCCCACTTATTTCATTTGAATCATTATAGCCAACCACAATGGCATCACATCTCATCATATCTCAATTCACATTAAAGAAATTCATCATTAAAGTATTCATCATAACCAATTGCATTGCACATACATTTTGAATGATCATCATATCTTTCACATGATACAAATCATAACATTAATCACATTGTATTAACAATATAGTAAATTACTTAACACATTTATAACCAAATGTGTTAAGTCTCAAAATCATGTAAATGAATGCAACCATGTAAGTTTGTACTTACCTCAACAACAACTCACACCAATTTATACACTTCCTCTTCCAAGAATTCTTCACTATATGGATTAGGGCAACTCAACCTCTTCACAACCTAATCCAAAAGGAATAATACACACTTATTTACAAATACACATGAATTCCAATACAATTATTCACCTATTAGTCTCATACTAGACTCATAGATCACAAATTACAAACCAAAACCACTATCTAAGTCCCCACGGTCGTGGCCTCACAACCCCACGGTCGTGGGTTAGCAAACGAATCTGCCCACTTTTCTCTAAATCCCCACGGTCGTTTCCCTCACTTGCCACGACCGTGGCATCCATTTTGCCTCTGTTTCGGGCCAAACTCATATATTCTAAGTTTTTTAACTTCAATAAACACAAACATATAGAAAATCCAAGATAATAATTGATCAAACTCATAACATACATCAATTACCAATTAATTTAACACTTATATAACTTCAACATCTCATAATAATAATAATCATTATATACATCATCCATATATCAATTATTCAATTCCCCAACTCATTTATATTAAACCCTTACTAAACAATTTCAACAATCCATCATCATCCTCACACACTAACCATATCAAATATGAACAAAACCAATAGAAATCAACACAAAGAAATGAACACTTACTTGAATTCTTTGCCAAATCTTCAATATCCACCTTCAATTCTCTTAAAGCCCTTAAGAATTTTAGGGTATACTTTGGGATATTACATTTATTCATAATAAAATATACACTCTCTCTTTACTTCTTTTCTCTTTCCATTAAACATATACATTAAATCCAAATACAACAATAATTCCAAAACTTTTAAGGTATACTTTGGGATATTACATTTATTCATAATAAAATTGCATTACAATGGGGGTAAGGGCGAATGGACCTACATGGATAGTGAAATCCATTATATGTTTGATTGTTGCTCTGACAGAATTGCTTTAGTTAGTATAGATGAAATTATGCAAAAAATTAGAGTACATGGTTTAATGAGGTATTGGTAGAGGCTTCCAGGAAAGGACTACCAGTGTAACACCCCGATACTCCATATAGGTACTATACATATACCTGGTATACATACAATAAGTATATAAAGTATAAGGATGTCACTTTTCGTTACAATTTAAAAATCCTTTAACTGAGTTCAAATCACAATACATTAATTTAAAGAACATTTACAAAATCATTATACTTTTAATGATCTTACATATATATAATAATCTTATTTTTATCATAACTTCATTTATACATATAAATACACTCTTGTCAGAAATATATCATAATTAAAAATTATACATGTATGCATCACCCTCTAGTTGGTCTCGATAAACTCTTACTCTTCTCGTGGCATAACGAAAGACTTCATATCTTCCACCTAGTCACCTGCGCGATTACACATCCGCGCTAAGCCCGAGAGCTTAGTAGTACAAATATAACATATAAACATACATTATAGAAATTCTAACATATAATGAAATATCACTTCCATGTACCATTAGTTTCTTACCATGTTTTTCCTTTTGAATTGCACCTTTCATATATCTCGACTAATTTCATATATTATATACATATCATTATCACCAACCACAATCCATCATTAATACTCACAATCAATATATCAATATACACATTACACAACATACTTCATAACATTGTTTTATTCACAGTTCACCAATCATAATCCATCACTAACACTCACAATCAATATATCAATACACACATTACACAACATACTTCATAACATTATTTTATTCACAATTCACCAATCATGAATCACATTTCCAACAAAGTCAACCATAAATCTCATTACTCATTATTTCAACATTTGTATATCATATTGACAACAAAGACAGACTCGGGCCCAAAAGACACCAATATGCCATTCAATTTTCAGAGTTAATGCTTTGGTTTTGTTATCACATTTATCATTATCATAGACCCAACTAGGCTTCAAGGATTTAGGTTCAACCAAGCTTCAAGGGGAACAAAGCATGCTAAGTATCAACCCAACTTGGCTTCAAGAACCAACCCAACCTAGCTTCAAGGGTTGTAACATCTCAATTAGGCTTCAAGGACTAGACCCAACCAAGCTTCAAGGGGAGTAAAACATATTAAACTTCTACCCAACTTGGCTTCAAGGATCAAGCCCAACCTAACTTCAAGAGATTGTTACTAATATTAGGCATGCCACCAACAACAAACTCTGAAAATGGAATAACAAATTAGCTACACAATTCATTTATCAATTTCATTCTCAATTCTCATCATCAATTGGGCAAACATGCCTTATGTCTTTCAATTGAATCATCATAGCCAATCACAATGGCTTCACATCACATCTAAGTTATCATAGCCAATCACAATGGCTTCACATCACATTTAAGTTATCATAGCCAATCACAATGGCTCCATATCATATCATGTCTCAATTCATTTTATAATATTTCATAGTATACATAATCAATTACCTCATCATATCCTTCACATTTTACATATAACATCATTGATATAACATCACAAAGTACATTATTCATATAACACATTACCATTCACAAGATTCACAATGCATCAAACATAACATTGTTCATATAGTATCATATGCATCATCATTATCTTCAAATGTATATTCAATCTCAACAATGCAAGAAGAGCAAAGGAACAATCACAGTAGCCAACACACTCAAGGGACACGGCCAAGCTTGTGGCCGTATCTCTCAACACCAAATCAACCGAGGCAGACACGGGCAAGGGAACACGACTGTGTCTCTCAACCAACACCAGGCAGTGGCAAACACGGGCAAGGGACATGGCCAAGCTAGTGGCCGTGTCTCTCCAAAATTGATCCAACACTGCCAAATTTCCTTAAACTTGGCCGTGTCTCCCAAAAATCTTTAGTTTTGGTCGTGTCTCATCCTTAGTTTGGCCGTGTCTCTCATGAATAAAAACCCTAAACATGGCCAAATCTCTTTTGATTGAATTAAAACACATTATACACAACATAACCTTATTCCAATGGATATAATCAATGTCTTTAACACTTATTTTACATGTTCATCACAATAATCACATTAACAATACATTAACAATACATTCAAACACATACCACTTCAAAACCCTAAAACCAACATCATTCTTATTCTTTCCATATCAACATCCACTTAATTTACCATCTTCAAACCAAAACCAACACCAATTTAACTTTGTAACTTACAATCAATTTCAACACTTATAAACACATCTCAAACACACTTAATCATAATAACAACAAATCATAATTCACCTCAAACACAACTTCACAAATAACAATGGAAAACAAGAGAGTACTTACCAAAATGGAGGAAATTCCACAAATCTCCAACTTAATCCTTTGATTCTTCCTTCAATTTGATTTTAGAAATCAAAGCACCTCTCTTGCTCTCTTCTTCCTTTGGTAGCCGGCCACACCAAGCAAAGAAAAGAAAATGAAGACAAGTCAAACTTTTCTTCTTCTTTAAATCTCCACCAAGCAATTCTAACAAAGCAATTACCTTAATGCCCTTCATCCATTTAACTTAACTTCTTTTCACTTATATGCCCATTTAAGTAATTTCACATATCACAAATAAAATATCTTCTTCCCTTGACTCCTCATTTTGACCAACATATGTGTTATATATATTACCATATACCCAACATATACACTTTCTCTCTACACATTATTTTCCTTTTTAAACAATACCTAAACATTCTCTTTTCAATTTCTTTTCTTATCAACATAACATATACACATAATTCAAACAAACAACAATTGTATCCAAACTTCTAGGGCACACATTGGGATATTACAACCAGTCCGGTTTGAGGCCTCTTGAGAATGATGCACATGTGATGGAGATGGCCAGGAATGCTATTGAATCCAAGGAAGTAGATGTATATGTTGAGCATCTAACCAAGAATCAAATCCTTCAAGAAATCAATTTCAAACTATAGACCCTTAATTTTTTACCCAGTCCGGTCCAATATATTTTATTTAGTCCAAAATAATTTTTGTGTTATCTTAATTAAATAATATTTATTTTAGTATAATTTTTAAAATTAATAATAAAAAATAAAAATAAAAATCGGCGACGAAAAAATCGGCAACAAAAAAATTCATCGCCGAAAAACAGTGTTGGACGAAATGGCCCACAGCCCCAATTTTTCGCCAGCGCTCGTAGCCCCTCGCAGCCCGACGCAGTTTTCGCCGGCAAAATTTTTCCGAAGCAATTTTTTTCGAAACCAAATTCTATTTGGTTTTGGTTTCTTTTTCCTAATTAATGATAGTTTCCGTAAATAATTTGAATTAATCATATGAAATTTCCTATAAATAAGACTAAAAAGGACAAAGAAAGGGGAGAAAACTTTTGGAGAAAAACTTTGAGGGATCGAACTCGAATTCTTTTTGAACTCAGAAATTTGGAAGACTTTTGATTAGGTGGTCAAAACTCGGCAAACCAAAGCAATAAGCAAGCAATCTATAATTCATCAAAGGTAGCAAAGCTTGTCTTTGTCTTTGTTCATCCAGAAAATAATTTTTAGTGGAACCAACGAACGGAGGTTTGAATTTCTAATTTCTTTTTTTTTTATTTTTTTACAGTAGCTTCATCACGCAAAACTTGAAAATTGTTTCTTTTGTTTCTTCAAAACCTTAAAACCCTAAATTGATTTTTCTCTAAAAAATACTTTATGTTTCCAAGAACCTTAAGAACACTAAAAATACTTTTCTGTTTCTTCTAAACCTTAAGAACCCTAAATTTATTTCTTCTATGTCCAAAAGACCTTAATTCGTTACTTTTCTGTTTCCAAAAACCCTAAACCATTTTGCTTATTTTCAAAAACTTTATAAAACTCTAAACTATTTTCACAAATTTTAAAACCAAACATATTTTTCAAGACACCAAAAGCCCTAAATCGTTTTATTAATTCCCAAAACCCTAATCTCTATTCCAAAAGTCAGTAGCCTTATTTTTTTAAGCATCAAAAGCTTTAACCCGAATTAATTCTTCGTTCCAAAGTCACACAGTAGCATCATTCTTTTAAAAAATAACATTAGTTTAATCTTAAACCTTAAAATCTTAATTTTTCAACACCGAAACCTATAATCCTAAAAGCCAATTTTCAAAATCTTTGGGGTCCGGGCCCCGACCCCGCAAGAGGCACTGCCCCCTTAACTCCCGCCCGCTAACCGGCTAGCGAGATTGCAGTGTGGGCTCATGTCAATATTTATTTATGTATTATAAATCTTTATGTTTAACTTCCCTTATTATGATTATTCAAAATACAAACCGAAACCCTAATTTGATTCATGAAACCCTAATTCATTCCAATTTTTCAAAACTTTTATATTAGGTTAAAAAAATACTAAAATACTAAAATTTCAAAACCCTAATATATTAATTAAAAAATTTTAAATAGAAACAGTAACCCTAATTTGTGTCTTTACTTGCTTTATTTAATTATGCAGTTTATTATATGCTTTGATTTATTTAAGTTCAATGCTTGATTTATTTAATTTATCCTGGATGGATGTTTACTTTCTATTTTGATTGATGTTTAATATCTTTGATGAATGATTTATTTAATATGAATGGTTATTTACTTCTATAGATTTATTTAGATTTCCAAATGTTGTAAGAGGTATGTTTCCACTTTGTGGGTACCTCATTAATTAAGTTCTATGTAATTTAAATTGCTTTTATACTTTAAACCAATGTAAAGGACATGTTTCTACCTTTTGGTGGGTGTCCTATTTAGTTTAGACATGAACGATGTAAGGACATGTTTCTCTCCTCGGATGGGTGTCCATTTATTTTTTTTTGTTTGGACATTGCTTTGATTTTTAATGTAACGATGCTTTATTTCAATAATTGTGTGTAATATGGATAATATTATTATATTTAAGAATTTTATAATATTAAGACCTGTAAAGGAGGCTGGTTCCAATGAACCGGGCATTGTGGGGGTGTTGGGCCATTTCTCACCTTCCCCACACGTACCCAACTTTTCGAACCAATTAGGGGGTTGGGGATTCCTTAGGAATCTAGTCATCTTTCTTTTTTCCCTGCCCGTCCGGGTGGTGACTCCATTTTCTCCGCACTTTGGTCCGTATTCTCTAAGGCCTCGAGCCTAAACAGTGCCAAAGTCGCAAAAACCATTCCATCGGGAGTGGGGCAAAAATCCCCACTCACAGTAGCAACTCCACTGGGGATAAGAGAAGTTGATTCCGTTGGTCTTTATATTATTCTATTCTTTCTTATAATGATATTATCCATTGCATCATATTAGATTGCATCGTGTGCGTGAGTTAGGACACCCGTGTTGTGTTATGTAAGGGATACCATACTTTCACTCAAGGTATGGAGATCGAGCATGGCATAACCACTCATAGCCTTGTACCATTTGGTATATACTTGCTATGGGAACCTAAGCCTTTTTAACCCAAAGTCTAAAGCTCATGTAATTGGCCTAGTTACTTTCCTTAGGTTTTACCCCAAATGCATGTTGTTTGACTATGGTTAATTTATATTGGTTTAAATCATGGCTTATTTGGTTTGTTCTTTTTCTAATATGACCTAAGTACATTGTAAGCTCAAAATAAATTTTTTTTTCTTTAAAGTCCAAAAGACCAAAGCTATTTTCAAAACTTTTCAAGATGGTCTTTGGACATAAAATTTTTCTAAAAACAAATCAAAAATTCTTTTGCTCATAACCCAAATACAAAGCCCAAAATATGTTTTTTCTAAAATCTTTTTACAATGGGCTTAGAAATAAAATTATTTTCTTTCAAAGAGCTTGCAAATTATTTAGGTCAATTACGAAATACCAAAAATCAATTGTGAGCCTAGTTTATACTAAGAAATAATTAATCATGGGCTTGTTTTTAGCATGAATCATTTGTTACTTTTTCAAGTGAGAAATCTATTTATAATAAACCTCTTAATTTCGTTTTAATCCAATATAGCATAAAAGCTATTTTAGTTGGTTGAATGGATTAAAACCCAATTAATGGGAATTGTTATGAGTTGATTTCCATTTTTGAAAATATAACTATTGGTTGAAACGTCCGAGGAAAATATTTGAAAACAAGGTACCCCATGTTGGTATTTTGTTAACCATATACCTAGGAAAAGAGACTCGCCATTCGTGTGTGGATGTTATAAGGTTGGAAGGAACGTCCTAATTATCCTTGTTTGTTGTTTGTGCATACATGCATACATGCATACATTTGCATCTCATATCATTGATCCTTTCTGGCTCACAGACCTGAAGTTCGACAATTCAAGAGCATACAATGATACCACCCACAACATTATTTTGATTCAAGTACTTCATTGGAAGGATGGATGCAAACTAGCTAAGGGACATAATCGATGAAGTTGTCAAAGCTAGGATGACCGAGCTACGAGATCAATTGGTTGAAATTATGAGGACCCAATTGATTCAAATTCTAGAGATCATCAACAATGCTAATGAGGCATCTCCCATTGACATAAGAAAGAAGGAAAAGGCAACATTAACAAGGAACATGTCTACTGATAGAGATCGAATGAAAAATGAGAGATTAATCCCTATTCTACAAGACCAACCGAACCATGTGCTATCTAAGTGGAGCAATAAGAGGAGCTATCACCCTAGTGGGCAAAGTCAAAGGGAAAGAGGAGGTGTTGAGAAAAATGCAACAACTAAGCCAACAAAGAAGCGTAAATTTTCAGACTTAAGGGAGCCTTTGTCAAAGATGTTAGAAAATCTAATGAAAATGGATTTGCTACAACCATTGGCACCTCGGCCTCTACATAAGCCTCAACCACCAAATTTTGATGCCAAGATTTTCTGTCAATTTCATCAAATGCATGGGCATGAGACAGATAAATGTGTTCGATTAAGGCACGAAATCCAAGATTTGATTGACAGTGAAAAGCTGCATTAGCCTGATAAGCCCAACACTAAGAATAATCCTCTGCCTAAATTTGGAAGGGCGCCATCACTTACAACCTTCATGAAGAGTTTTATCTTGTTACCTTGTCATGATATGGATGGAGAAGCTGCTAAAGATGATATGCTACTAAGCAAGCTTGGACTAACTGTGGATGATGAAGCAATGATCCTTGATGATGGAAAAAGTCCTTGCTCTTGAGATGTCTAAATAAATGAAGTATTTTCGACTCCAACTCAACGAACTTTCTTTAGCTTGAATGTTGCTTTTCAAATTTTGCTTTAATATTTAGTTAGAACAATCATGTTTTTCAAATTTAAATTTGTTTGAATAAATTACTTTTATCAAAAATTTTGTTGGTCTTCGTTCATTTTGGTGCTCAACCAATGAGGAATCTAGCTTGATAATTCATGAATTAATATATTTATGCATCACGACTCGAATGACTTTACTAGGTGAGGGAATTGCTCTATAGCATTGAGTTGTGTATGCTTACTTAGAGAGAGCTCCTGCATAATTACCTTTGTTTAGGTCCTAGTCAGTCTTAGAACATGCTTTGACAAACTTTTTCGAGGCAAAATTGAACTCTGCTTATTTAAGGGAGAAATGATATTGGCATTGTTTGGTTAGCCAACAACTAGTATCCACCCTATTAAATATCAATCCCTAGTTGTCCCTTTGAGCCTTCATAAAATTTTAGCTATCTTTTCATTGGCTTACAAACCCCAGTAACCTACCCTGAGCTGTTGTGATACTTTTGACAAGTCTTATGATCACTAAGATGAAGAGGCAAGAAGATCAAAGAAAGTAATGATTAGTCAAGATCATGAGGATAGTTGAAGTTCTCAAGATCATAAGGGTAGTTGATGTTTTCAAGACCATAAGGGTAGTTGAAGTTTTGAAGACCATAAGGGTAGTTGAAGTTCACTTAATATCTCCAATATATCAAGACAACATCAGAGTAACAAATGATTCATCCCTGTTAAAGAAGATTTATATTACTCCACTCATCCATTATTGGAAGCCCAAGTCGGTACAAACAAGACAACTCTGTTTGAGCTAGAACCAAAAAAAAAAAGAAGAAGAATGAAAAATAAGAAAAAGAAAAATAAAAGAAAAGAAAAAGGACTAAAGAAAAGAAAAGAAAAAGAAAAAGAAAAAGAAAAAAAGAAGAAAGATAAAACCTAAAAAGGCGGTTCAGAAAGCCAACTGAGTTCTCTTTTACCTAAAGTAGCAAAAGGCTTCCATTTGGTTTATAAGGATATTTTGACTTGAATTGGTTCAACCCAACTAAAGATTCAATCAAAATTAGAGAAAAAGGAGAAAGACCATTCAGTTCTTGAAAGTTCTGTACTTGATAGTCCTACAAGGAAGAAGGACAAAATGATAAAATGCTCAAAGAAAGGGAAAAGTAAGAAAGAGAAAGAGAAAGAAAAGGGAAAAGAAGAAAAGAAACAAATTTGGGTCTTAAACTTTTTGCAAGGGCAAAGACTATCCTAATCAAGATCCAGATTAATGCCAAGAAGATATAGAAAGAATTTGGAGTCTAACAAGATTGCTCCCAGCTGCCTAAAGTTCAAACAAGAAATTTGTAATGTGAGGGTTTGCCTATAGTGTCACAATGGCTCCGACTTACAAATGGTCTTCACTTAAACCCATGTCCCTTATAGACCCCATTTCAAGCCTATCAAAGACCTATTGATCTCTCTTGGTAGGTAGAGTCTATTAGTGGAGATAGTTTGGATAAGCATGCATATGAGATAGATAATATTTAAACTCAATGAGACCTTTGGCCAAGTAATATGTATGTGCCTATCTGAAGTGCAACAATTCTTGATTAAATAGAATGATTCCCGAGTTTAGTACAGTAACTAGGGTTGTCATGTTATAGATATTTTAATTTGAAAAATCAAGTCCTGAGGTACATTGACATTAATTTAGCAAAGCCAACATTTGATTTCAAAAAAAAAATTCAAAAAATAAAAAAAAATTCAAAAAATTGAAAAATATTTTTGTCATACGAAGCCTTCAAGTTAAGGGGAGTATGTTGAACTATCAAACCTTGAAGAACACATTGGGCAAAGGAAATGATTACTGGTGAGGTCATGAAAAGCTACCAACTGACATGCTGAATCATAATTTAAAATGGATGTATCTCTACTGTTTGGGGCCTCCATTACTCATATTTTCAATATCCCAAAGATAAAAGCCATAAATGTGAAGCATCCTGTCATTCTGAAGCAAGGACTGAACAAGCATCTCAAAGAAGTCAATATGAACACTTCTGCTGATCACCTCGGTCTGTGAGTCGATGGAACGACTATAAGTATTATTCATACATATCATGTATACATGAGCATATCACATCACACTTTCTTGTCTTGTATTGTCTATTCCTTGTCAAAATGAAGAGCAAACACCCTGCAAAGTAAAAAATCAAAAGGAGATATCAAATCAGGGGGGCATGGAAAGCCCATTGCTTGAGAAAGTTCCAGTAATTTTGCAAAGAGAAGAAATGTGTGCTTGTGCGAAGAACTAGACAATAAAAACATCAATCAGAGCCCACATAGAAAAATCATGGGTTTGGGCCTACACAGGGGGCAAAGTTTCTCCTTTTCAATTTTTTGAGTTTATATATAAAATATTTTCGAACTCACTTGCAAATATTTCGCCATGCAGGGGGGCAGGAGAGGATATAAGGTCCAATTAAAGATAGCTGAATTTTTGCAAAAAGGAAGAACAAGAAAGAATGAGAAAGAAGAAAATTAGAATTCTCAAAAGAATGAAGATGCAAAAGACGAAAGATCAGTCCAGCTAAAAGAGCTGAAGCCAGGGTAAAGACCCGACCTCCGATGGATAAAGATCCATATTTCAAAGGTAAAGACCTAACCTCCAGTGGATAAAGATCCATGTTTCAAGGGTAAAGACCTGATTTCCAATGGATAAAGATCCATATTTCAAGGGTGAAGACTCAAAAACCAAAGGATAAAGATCCACTTTCAAAGGTGAAGACCTGATTCTAAGGATGAAGATCCACTTTCAAGGGTGAAGACCCGATCTCCAAGGATGAAGATCAATTTACAAGGGTGAAGACCTGATCTCCAAGGATGAAGATCCATTTTCAAGGGTAAAGACCCGATGTCCAAAGGATGAAGATCCATTTTCAAAGGTGAAGACCTGATTCCAAGGATGAAGATCCAATTTCAACGGTAAAGACCCGACGTCCAAAGGATGAAGATCTATTTTCAAGGGTGAAGACCCGATCTCAAATGATGAAGATCCATTTTGAGGGTGAAGAACCACAATGCATAGAACAGCTGGAGCAGTCAGACTTCTCAACTGATAAAAGGTTAGTCAAACTCAGTCTCGGGTCCAAGCACCCAAATTCAATTCAGTCTCGGGTCTAAGTACCCAATCTCGAATCCAAGTACCCAAATCAAATTCAATCTCGGTTTCAAGTACTCAATCTCTGGTCAAAGTACCCAAATCAAATTTAGTCTCGGGTCCATGCACCCAAATTCAATTCAGTCTCGGGTCCAAGTACCCAATCTCAGGTCTAAGTACCCAAATCAAATCAATCTTGGGTCCAAGTACCCAATCCCAGGTCCAAGTACCCAAATTCAATCTAATCTCGGGTACAAGCACCCAAATTAAACTCAATCTCGGGTCCAAGTACACAATTCAAGTCCAAGTACCCAAATCAAATCAATCTCGGGTCCAAGTACCCAATCCGGGGTCTAAGTACCCAAATTCAATCTAGTCTCGGGTCCAAGCACCCAAATTCAATTCAGTCTCGGGTCTAAGTACCCAATCTCGGGTCTAAGTACCCAAATCAAATTAATCTTGGGTCCAAGTATCCAAATTCAATCTAGTCTCGGGTCCAAGTACCCAAATTCAATCTAGTCTAGGGTCCAAGTACTTAAATCAAGTTCAGTCTCGGGACCAAGTACCCAAAACAAATTCAAGTAACTATCTCATCAAAAATTAAGTCTTATTGCTTTTCACTCTCTTTTACTAAAGTCTCAAATCGTTCAAGCAGGGGGCAAACTGTAGACCCTTAATTTTTATCTAGTCCAGTCTAATATATTTTATTTAGTCTGTAGACCCTTAATTTTTGACCCAGTCTGGTCTAATATGTTTTATTTAGTCCAAAATAATTTTTGTAGTCTAATTAGTCCAAAATAATTTTTGTTAAATGATTTTTGCTTTAGTATCTAATTTTTATTAATAAAAAATAAAATTCAAAAAATAAAAATAAAAATAAAAATCAGCGTCGGAAAAATCAGTGACGAAAAAATCATCGTGCGTGCTCGTGGGCATTTCGCCGGCAGAAGTTGCCTGCGGGACCCGCAAATTTTTTCTGCGGGCAAAATGGCACACGCCATTTTGCCCGCTCCTCGCCTACTGCCACAGCCAGCTGCGGCAGATTTTTTTCGCCAACGCATTTTTTCCTGAGCAATTTTTTCGGCAACGCAATTTTTCCGACGTAAATTTTTTGAAACCTAATTCAATTAGGTTTCAGTTTCCTTTTCTTATCAATATTACTTGCCGTGATTAATTAGGAATAAACCATATGAAATCTCTATAAATAAGGACCAAAGGCAATCAAATAAAGGGGGACGAAAAGGAGAGAAAAATTGGACAGTGATAGGAAAACGTTGAAACCAAATCAGTGAAGGAAAAGGAGCAATTGAATTTGATTTTTTCTGGAATAGCAGGACACGATTTAAGCAATTCAAAGGCAGCAATTATCTTTGTTCTTGTTCATCCAAGAAGAATTATTTTTTGGAGAAACTATCAAAAAGAGGTATGTGTTAATTGTTGTATTTATTTTTTACAGTAGCTAAACTATGAAATTGTGTCTTTCAAAATAAAAAACCCTAGGATTTTAATTTAGTTTTTCCAAAGTTAGAAGCACTAATACGTTACTTTATTTTCCAAAAAGACTTAAAATTATTATTTTTACCTCTTCAAAATCTTAAAACCTTAATTGAACATGTTTTTCAACAAAACCAAAATGTGATTCTGTTTCCTTCCAAAAGCTTTAAAAATATCTTTTCTATTTTATATAAACTTTAAATCACTTTGTTTAAATTCATAAAACCTCATGAAATCATCAAATTGTCCTTCTGAACCCTAATTCAAACTCATCACCCGAAACTTTAATCCAAGAATCCTAAAATTTTAATTCAATTCCAAAACCTTTAAAACTTTAAATCCTAATTTCTTCTAAACCCTAATCCTTTAAAACCTAAAAGACCATAAAAAAATACAAATATTTTAAATTCACACAATGAGCTTGAAACCATAAATCAAAAGTGTTTTAAAGTGTCCAACCCCTAGTTTCATGATTTCTCCATTCAAACATTAATTTGGTTAATCAAATAACTTTATCAACCTTTTAAAACGTAAAACTCTAATCTATTTTAATTCTCTTAAAAAGTCACAGTAGCCTAATTCCATAAAATCTAAAATCTTAAACACATGTAATAAAGAGCCTTAAATAGAAACAGTAGCTTTTTATTTGCCTTATTCAATTCTATATTTGATTATGCTTTGATTTATTTTATATGCTTTAATTTATTTAACTTTAATACTTGGTTTATTTAATTTATCATGGATGGATGTTTACTTTCTATTTAATACCTTTGATGAATGATTTGTTTATGATGAATGGTTATTTACTTTTATCAATTTATTTAGACTTCCAAATGTTGTAAGAGGTATGTTTCCACTTGGTGGGTACCTCATTAGTTAAATATCATGTAATTTAATTTGATTTTCTACTTTAGAACCAATGTAAAAGGCATGTTTCTATCTTTTGGTGGGTGTCCTATCTAGGCATGTGATGTAAGGACATGTTTCCATCTTCGGATGGGTGTCTATTTATTTGTTTTGTTTTGTTTGGACATTGCTTTGATTTAAATGTAATGATGCTTTTTTTTTACTGTGTGTAGTATGGATAATGTTATTATATTTAAGAATTTTATAATATTAAGACCTGTAAAGGAGGCCGGTTCCAATGAACCGGGCGTTGTGGGAGTGCTGGGCCATTTCTCACCTTCCCCACACGTACCCAACTTTCCGAACCCATTAGGGGGTTGGGGATTCCTTAGGAATCGAGTCATCCACCCCTTTCTTTTTCCCGGCCCATCCGGGTGGTGACTCCATTTTCTCCAGACTTAGGTCCGTGTTCTCTAAGGCCCCGAGCCTAAACAGTGCCGAAGTCGCAAGAACCATTCCACCGAGAGTGGGGGCGAAAATCTCCGCTCACAGTGGCGACTCCACTGGGGATAAGAGAAGTTGATTCCGTTGGTCTTTATATTATTCTATTCTTTCTTATAATGATATTATCCATTGCATCATATTAGATTGCATTATGTGCATGAGTTAGGACGCTCGTGTTACCCGTGTTGTGTTATGTAAGGGATACCATACTTTCACTCAAGGTATGGAGATCGAGCATGGCATAACCACTCATAGCCTCATACCATTTGGTATATACCTGCTATGGGAACCTGAGCCTTTTTACCCAAAGACTAAAGCTCATGTAATTGGCCTAGTTACTTTCCTTAGGTTTTGCCCCGAATACATGTTGTTTCACTATGGTTAGTTTATCTTAGTCTAAATCATGGCTTATTTGGATTGTTTTTTTTCTAATATGACCTAAGTATATTGTAAGCTCAAAATAAACTTTCCTTTATAATCCAAAAGACCAAAACTATTTTCAAAATTTTTTCAAGATGGTCTTTGGACATAAGACTTTTCTAAAAACAAATAAAAAATTCTTTGGCCCATGGCCCAAATACTAAGCCCAAAATCCATTTTTTCTAAAATCCTTTTACAATGGGCTTAGAAGCAAAATTATTTTCACCCAATCTTTTCTTACAAAGAGCTTACAAATTATTTGGGTCAATTAAGAAATACCAAAAATCAATTGTGGGTCTAGTTTACACTAAGAATAAATTAACCGTGGGCTTGTTTTTGGCATGAATCATTAGTTATCTTTTTCAAGTGAGAAATCTATCTATAATAAACCTCTTAATTTAGTTTTAATCCAATGTAGCATAAAAGCTACTATAGTTGGTTGAATGGATTAAAACCTAATTAATGGGAATTATTATAAAGTGATTTCCATTTTCAAAAATATAACTATTGGTTGAAATGTCCGAGGGAATTATTCGAAAGCAAGATACCCCATGTTGGTATTTTTTTTAACCATATACCTAGGAAAAGAGACTCGCCATTCGTGTGTGGATGTTATAAGGTTGGAAGGAACGTCCTATTTGTCTTTTTTTGTTGATTGTTTGTGCATACATGCATACATGCATACATTTGCATCTCATATCATTGATCCTCTCTGGCTCACAGCCCTGGATTATAAAAGTTCAAAAGCTTACGACAATTCGACCTACACCGGAGATGAAGTATCTAGCAATGACCCAATCACTTGCTCACCAAAAACAATGGAGCCCGAACAAATTCAAAGGATGGTGGATGAAGCCCTCAATGCCAAGATGGAAGAAATAAAAGAGGCCATGGTCGAGACCATAAAGAATCAACTAGCTACAATTTTAGGAAACAATGCCGAAGCATCTGCTAGCACCAAGAAAGTCAAGGGGAAGACTAAAGTTGATGAAGTAGCTTTTGATGATGATAAGGTAATCATTGATGATGATGATTGGGCTCAATATTACCAAGATCTTCAAGACAAAAAGGAGCCGAAGTTTGTTGAGAAGGCAACTATTGAAAAGACCAAGACTTCTGATGTTGAAAAGATGATTGCTGATTTAGAAAAGAAATTTGAGAAGAAGCTGAAAACTGAAGAGATGTCTGAGATCGACAAATTATTTGAACTAGATGAAGAAGTTCCATATAAATTCAAGATGCCATCCTTTGCTAGATACAATGGTACTAAAAATCCTCATCTCCATGTGAAGCAGTATATCACTGCTATGCAGTCTGCCCGAGCTACTAAGGCTCAAACTCTAAGGTACTTCATGCTCTCATTGGATCTTGTTGTCCAAAATTGGTTCAATACCTTAGATGATGGAACACAAAAGAATTGGGATTTGCTGTACAAGGCCTTTATCCAGCAATATGGGTATAATATCGAGTTGGAGGTTACCTTAATGGAAGTGGAGTCCATAAGGCAAAGGCCAAATGAGAATTTTGTGGACTATGTGAAGCGATGGAGAAACAAGGCTGCTTTGCTCAAGAAAAGGCCCGATGAATCCGATCAAATAAGGATGATTATGAGAGGGGTGTTGCCTAATCTCTGTGAAAGGATGTCTCACACCCTTATAAGGGGTTTCAAAGATCTTCTCCAAGCTGGTCTACAAATTGAAGAGTGGGAAAGGGAGAAGAATCACTTTTCAATAAGAAGGAATGAGAAAGGGAACAACCAGCCTAACAATCAAAGCACACAAAAAGAAGTTGATGTTCATGTAACTGGTCAAGGGAATAAAAGACAATTCTCAGAATTGGGGAAACCTCTATCTTGGGTTTTTAGCAAGCTACAAAAGAAAGGGTTATTACAACCGTTAGCTCCTCGACCTTTTCATAATCCATTGCCACCAAACTTCAATGTCGAGGCCTTCTGTCAATTTCATCAAATGCGAGAACATGAAACAGATAAATGTGCTCATCTAAGGTATGAGATCCAAGACCTAATCGATAGTGGCAAGCTACCCGAGCCGGATAAGTGCAATACCAAGGACAACCGTTTGCCTAAATTTGGAAGAGTGCCACCACCAGCAACCTTTATGGTGGTAAAAGGATTGGAAGAAGATTTTGTTTTATCCTCTTTTCAAGATGGGAATGTTGAAGATGTGAAAGGAAAAGAAGCCTAACTCAATGAACTTTCCTTAGCTTGAATGTTGCTTTTCAATCTTACTTTCTTTAATATTTTGGAACTATTGTGTTTTTCAAATTTAAAGTTGCTTGAATAAATTACTTTCATCATAAATAAAAATAAAAAATTTATCGCCGAAAAACAGTGTTGGACGAAATGGCCCGCAGCCCCAATTTTTCGCCAGCGCTCGTAGCCCCTCGCAGCCCGACACAGTTTTCGCCAGCAAAATTTTTCTGAAGCAATTTTTTTCGAAACCAAATTTTATTTGGTTTCGGTTTCCTTTTCCTAATTAATGATAGTTTCCGTAAAGAATTTGAATTAATCATATGAAATTTCCTATAAATAAGACTAAAAAAGACACAGAAAGTGGAGAAAACTTTTGGAGAAAAACTTTGAGGGATCAGACTCGGATTCTTTTTCAACTCAGAACTTTGGGGGACTTTTGATTAGGTGGTCGAAACTCAATAAACCGAAGCAATAAGCAAGCAATCTATAATTCATCAAAGGCAGCAAACCTTGTCTTTGTCTTTGTTCATCCAGAAAATAATTTTTGGTGGAACCAACGAACGGAGGTTTGAATTTTTAATTTCTTTTTGTTTTATTTTTTTACAGTAGCTTCATCACGCAAAAATTGAAAATTATTTCTTTTGTTTCTTCAAAACCTTAAAACCCTAAATTGATTCTTCTATTTCCAAAACCCTAAAAAAATACTTTCTGTTTCCAAGAACCTTAAGAACCCTAAAAATACTTTTCTGTTTCTTCTAAACCCTAAGAACCCTAAATTTATTTCTTCTATGTCCAAAAGACCTTAATTTGTTACTTTTCTATTTCCAAAAACCTTAAACTGTTTTGCTTATTTCCAAAAACTTTATAAAACTCTAAACTGTTTTCACAAATTTTAAAACCAAACATATTTTCCAAGACACCAAAAGCCCTAAATCGTTTTATTAATTCCCAAAACCCTATTCTCTATTCCAAAAGTCAGTAGCCTTATTTTTTTAAGCATTAAAAGCTTTAACCCTAATTAATTCTTCTTTCCAATGTCACACAGTAGCATCATTCTTTTAAAAAATAACATTAGTTTCTTCCAATTTCACAACCCTATTTCCTAAATCTTAAACCTTAAAATCTTAATTTTTCAACACCGAAACCTACAATCCTAAAAGCCAGTTTTCAAAATCTTTAGGGTCCGGGCCTCGACCCCACAAGGGGCGCTGCCCCCTTGATCCCCGCCTGCTAACTGGCTAGCAGGACCGCCGTGTGGGCTCGGGTCAAATATTTATTTATGTATTATAAATATTTATGTTTAACTTCCTTTATTATGATTATTCAAAATACAAACCTAAACCCTAATTTGATTCATGAAACCCTAATTCATTCCAATTTTCCAAAACTTTTACAATAGGTTAAAATACTAAAATTTCAAAACTCTAATATATTAATTAAAGAATTTTAAATAGAAACAATAACCCTAATTTATGCCTTTACTTGCTTTATTTAATTATGTAGTTTATTATATGCTTTGATTTATTTAAGTTCAATGCTTGATTTATTTAATTTATCATTGATGGATGTTTACTTTCTATTTTGATTGATGTTTAATATCTTTGATGAATGATTTATTTATTATGAATGGTTATTTACTTCTATCGATTTATTTAGATTTCCAAATGTTGTAAGAGGTATGTTTCCACTTTATGGGTACCTCATTAATTAAGTTCTATGTAATTTAAATTTCTTTTATATTTTGAACCAATGTAAAGGATATGTTTCTACCTTTCGGTGAGTGTCCTATTTAGTTTAGACATGAACAATGTAAGGACATGTTTTCCTCCTCAGATGGGTGTCCATTTATTTGTTTTGTTTGGACATTGCTTTGATTTTTAATGTAACGATGCTTTATTTCAATAATTGTGTGTAATATGGATAATATTATTATATTTAAGAATTTTATAATATTAAGACCTGTAAAGGAGGCCGGTTCCAATGAACTGGGCGTTGTGGGGGTGCTGGGCTATTTCTCACCTTCCCCACACGTACCCAACTTTCCGAACCCATTAGGGGGTTGGGGATTTCTTAGGAATTGAGTCATCCACCCCTTTCTTTTTTCCCAGGCAGTCCGGGTGGTGACTCCATTTTCTCCGGACTTAGGTCCGTGTTCTCTATGGCCCCAAGCCTAAACAGTGCCGAAATAGCAAGAACCATTCCACCGGTAGTGGGGGCAAAAATCCCCGCTCACACAAACCAAATTCTCCTCCAGTTAAGTTTTCCTTAAGTAAGATTAAGGATGAAGAAGAACAACTAAATGATAGAAGAAGAAGGATGAGAGAGAGCATAAAGAGCAGTAGGAAGGCTAAACCAAAAGGGGTGACATCAAGGGTGAGTAATACAGAGAAATCTGCCTCTAGAGAGATAGTAGAATATTCAAAAAATGGCATCTAAATCAGCCAGCAGATCAATTGGCAGCATAAGGGAATGTGGCAGCAGATGAAATTGAGGTGCCAACACAAGGTGACAAGAGCAATTGCATGCAGAAGGAGATATGTCAGCACAAGGTGAAATGGCTGATCAAATTGAGTTGCCTGCACAGGTTGTGTCTCTTAAACAAGAGAAAGGGAGTACACAAGTTGAAATGGTAAAAAACATAGGGAAACAAGAGCAAGTTCCTGCAGAAAAAGATATGGCAGCAGATGATGTTGATATGAGTGCATAAAGTGAAAATGCAACAGACCTAGGGGAATAAGAAGCCACAGATTATGGTGAAGTACCAGCAGGAGAACAATTGGGAGAAAAGTTTGACTTACAATAAGAGGATAATGAGTTCAACATAGAAGATGCTAATTATGACATGGCTAACATGAATGAGGATGTGACAAATTTTATACATGATCATAGAGACAATGAGAAGCAAATCAAAGAAGTTGGGAAATAAGAAGAAGAAATGCAGCAACTAGCTCTAAAAACCAGAATATTGAAATTGGAGAAATGGATGTGGATATGGATTCTGAATATGCAGATTCTGATGAACTACATACAAAAGTTGCAGGTGGAGATGAAGGTGAAGGCAATAAAAGTTTTCCAGAATTTAATAGAGAAAGAGACCAGTATGATCTTAATCTCAAAGTGGGTATGGTCTTCAATAATAGGGATAAATTTAAAGAAGTAATTAGATTTTGGTCTTTAAGGAACAGATATCAAACATGGTTTCCCAAGAATGACAAAGTTAGAGTAACTGCAGAGTGTAAAGATCCATAATGCAAATGGAAGGTTCATGCAGGTAGGATGATTACTAATCTAAAAATTAGTGATGATACATTTCATATCAAGACAACAATTCTAACACACACATGTGTTAGAGTTCATAAAAACTTTTACCTCACATCACAATTTTTGGCTAACCATTACATTAAGGATTTTAGGGAAAACCCAAGTTGGTTGGTAAGTAGCATAACATCCAGAGTTCAAAGGGAATTTAGATACACTATTAGGAGGATGAAAGCATGGAGGGCTAAGCTATTGGCTTTGAACAAAATCAATGGCAATGAAGCAAACCAATATGCAATGCTGCATGATTATGGGTTAGGGATATTGAAATCCAATCCTGGCTCTACAGTTCTATTTAAAGAAGATAAAGGAGAATTTCAAGGCATTTATGTTTGCCTGGCTACCTTAAAGAATGGTTTCAAAGATGGATGTAGACCTATAGTTTCTTTGGATGGGTGTTGGTTAAAAGGCATTTATAGATGTCAACTACTTGCAGCTATTGGTATAGACCCTAATGACTATGTTTATCCCATTGCATACTCTGTGGTGAGGACAGAGAACACAGAAAACTGGGGTTGGTTTCTAAGCAACTTGAGGGAAGACCTAGCAGTGCACAACTCCCATCATTGGACATTTATGTTAGATAGACAGAAGGTATCTCTAGACAACTTTACTTTGTCTTTGTTCAGTAATTCTCAAAATAATTGTTATTATATGCATTGATGCAAATTAATTGTTTAATAGAGGTTGGCGAATGCAATTTCAGAATTGTTTCCAAATTCTTAGCATCGAATGTGTGGGAGGCACTTGCATACAAACATGAGAGCTACATTTCGAGGCAAAGAATATAAGGACCTACTTTGGGCTTGTGTTAGGGCCATGTACCCAAGTTGCCTAGAGAATTGTCTTGAAGATGTGGAGAAGAAATCAAAAAAGAGTGTAGAGAATGGTTAAGAGACAAACCTTGTGTTAATTGGAGCAAAGCTTGTTTCAAAACAGATGCCGAATGTGATATTCTTCTGAATAATCTGTGTAAATGCTTCAATAATTATATTTTGGATGCAAGGTCGAAACCAATAATTACAATGTTTGAGATGATTAGAAACCAACTGATGATACTTTTTTTAACAAAAAAAAATCTAATACTAATTATATAATTACAATTTACCCAAAAATACTTTTTTTAACAAAAAAAATCTAATTTTCAACATACCCCATAGTTGGCACAGCCATAGAAATGCCTCCCTGGGTTATCTTCTGTCTAGGAGACTCAAAGGGGGCAATTTCACCGTATGCACAAATCGGAGCATGATATTCTGAATACTCCACACTCGATGCATCTGTCATTTTTAAGATCTGAGGAATAATGGATTACAACTAGGGTTTCAAAGAAATTAAAAAACAAATGAAAGAAATAACAAAATCAAAGTCGAAATTGAATTACAATGTTGAAAATAATAAACAAACCGAAGATAAGTCAGATCGAAGAACAATAGAAATGGGAATGTATAAAGATGTTGAAAGTACTTGGTGCGTGAAGAACAGACCGATGCGAAGAAAAGAAATGAAAATTTTAGCAGATGATGAGTTTAAATACCCCCAATCAGTGATATCATTATAAAATATAATATGGGTGACAACGTGGCAATGAACGTGGCAGTCTATAAGTGCCACATAGATTTGCCATTAATGGAGTAGATGAGATATTGGGTCAAGGACTACAGTGTTACAAAACTGTAAACATTAGGGATGATGGGTGTAAATTTTAAACTTAAGGGAGCATAAAGTGAGTTTGTCAATTCTTCAAGGACGATGGGCATAATTTACTCTGAGTTTGATAGTTGATGGAGATTTGAGGAGGGGCTGAAACCATCTATCATGTGTTTAGTGGAAAGTTCAAAGTATCAGGATTTTTCTCAATTGGTTGCAACTGTCAGGAGTGTAGAGAGGGCATAGGGACTTGCAGCAGCAGCCAAAGAAGAAGAAAATAGAACTAGGAGACCCCAGGGTGAGGCAGGGTCTTCATCATCGAAGAGAGGCTGAGGGGGATATTCTCAGAGGTTCAGTAGGAGCCAGGGGCAACTTGGTAGGTTAGCACAGCAGCAGAGACAGAGATAGAGACCTGCAGCCTCATTGGCTAGTGCCCCAACCCTAGTGACTCAGAGACCTGCTCCACCTACCTGTGTTCATTATGGTAGGGCACATGGAGGTGTCTGCTAGAGGACAGATGCACCATTAATGTGTTATAGATATGGATCACCAGACCATTTTCTTAGAGATTGTCCAGAGCCACTAGATGATAGACAAACAAATACAATAGTTTCTAGACCTAGTGTCAGAGGGGATAGAGGTGCAAAGATTTTGGCAGAGGTAGTCAACCAGGGTCTAGTCAGAGAGGAGGTTCTACAGCTGGGAGTAGACTAGAGGATACAAGTTCATCACAGCAAGTTTATGTGATGCAGAGGCAGCCGGATACTTCAGCTGTTATAACCAGTACTTTTACTTTATTTGGTACTTTAGTTCTTGCATTGATAGACCTTGGGTCGACTCATTCATACATTAGTGCATCTATACTGCCAGTGTATGATTTGTATTATGAGTCCCTAGGATTTGAAGTTTTGGTTACAAATCCTTTAGGGCATAGTGTTGTGGTTAGCAGGGTGCACTGAGATAGTCCAGTTGTTATTCAGGATGAGGAGTTTCTCGGTGACCTGATTGAGATGCCTTTAAGAGAATATGATCTGATTCGTGGCATGGATTGGTTATCCAGGCATGGGGCTATGGTAGACTGTCAGTGAAAACTTATTACCCTGAGAACACGTTATGGTAGAGATGTGGTGGTATCTAGTGAGCAGAGACATCTTTCATCCATGTTTATTTCAGTTGTATCAGCTAGGAGGATGATCCAAAAAGGATGTGAGGCATATCTTGCTCATGTTGTTGATACCAGAGTAGTGAGATCACATATTGACAGTATACCTATAGTTCCCGAGTTTCTAGATGTTTTCCCTGATGAGTTGCCAGGGGTACCTCCTGAGAGAGAGGTGGAGTTTGGTATTAATTTGTTGCCTAGTACCACTCCCATTTCCATTACCCCTTATCGGATGGCACCTGCAAAATTAAAGGAGTCAAAGGTACAGTTGCAAGAGTTGCTTGATAAAGGATTTATTTACCTTAGTGTGTCTCTATGGGGAGCACCTATTTTGTTTATGAAGAAGAAGGATGGCACTTTGAGATTATGTATTAATTACAAGTAGTTGAATAAGGTGACCATCAAGAATAAGTATCCTTTACCTTAGATAGATGATCTCTTTGATCAGATGAAGGGAGCAACAGTATTCTCTAAGATTGATATGAGATCAGGGTACCATCAGTTGAGAGTTAGAGATTTAGATGTACCCAGGACAACCTTCCGTATGAGGTATGAGCATTATGAGTTTCTGGTGATGCCCTTTGAATTGACAAATGCACTAGCAGCATTTATGGATTTGATGAAGAGGGTGTTTAGACCATACTCAGATCAGTTTTTGGTGGCCTCATTAATGATATGTGTATTTGCGTAATGAGAAGGATCATGATAGGAATCTGCGGATTGTACTGTAGAATTTAAGAGAGAAGCAGTGGTATGCTAAGGTGTCTAAGTGTGAGTTCTGGCTCAATCAGGTAACGTTTCTTGGTCATGTGGTATCAGCAGAGGGTATTAGAGTTGATCCTAGAAAAGTTGAGGCTATCTTGAATTGGAGTACACCGAAGACTGTGACAGAGGTTAGAAGTTTTCTGGGTTTAGCAGGCTATTACCATCTATTTGTGAAGGGTTTTTCTATGATAGCTACACCACTCACCATATTACTTCGGAAAGGAGTTAGATTTATGTAGATAGATTAATGTCAAGCGAGTTTTGAGAAGTTGAGGGAGATATTGACTCAGGCTCATGTCCTTACCCTATCTGTGGAAGGTAAACCATATGTGATATACAGTGATGCTTCACATAGTGGTCTAGGTTGTGCTCTAATGCAAGAGGGTAGAGTCATTGCTTATGTATCTCGACAGTTGAAGCCACATAAGATAAATTACCCAACTCATGATTTGGAATTAGCAGCCATAGTTTTTGTATTTAAGATTTGGTTGCATTACTTGTATGGGGAGAAGTGTTTCATTTATATTGATCATAAGAGCTTAAAGTATCTAAGTGTTCATAGAGAGCTAAATCTTCGACAGAGATGATGGTTTGAGTTTATTATAGACTATGAATATTTGATTGATTATCATCCTGGCAAGTGTTTTGATAATATATGTATATATTTTTTAGGTAATTTTATTAGCTTTTAATTAATTTTTTTCTTTAATTTGTGTTTAAAATTTCTTGAAGTGTTTGATTTAGGTTGAAGTAAAAAAATGGAGCTTAAATTCACTTGTTATATCCCAAGTAGGTGGTGGAAAGACATTGAGACATTACCAAGACACGTACTGGCTTGGTCGTGTCCCTCATTAAAGGCAAGAAACTCATTAAGAAAAGAGAAAAAAGAACCAGCCAATGACACACCCAAGAGACACGGTCAAGCCATTGTGACACGGCCAGGACAAAACCAACTTGGTCATGTCCTTGAGAAAATATGGCGGAAGAGAACACACTCACATGACATGGCCATTGGCTGTGTCTCATGACACGACCAGGGACTTGGTCGTGTTCCATCTAGAGAGCAAATAAAGAAAAGAGGAAGAAAAGATACAAAAGTGAACACATGTAAGTGACATGGCCAAGTCACCGGCTGTGTCGCTTCCCACCTGAAGAAAGAATCAAAGGCAGCAAGGGACAACCTAGTGACTTGGTCGTGTCTTTGCCCTTGTTACTCCCCACATGAAATATACAATGCAAGGTAGTGAAGGACACGGGCAAGTGACTTGGCCGTGTCTCATATGATTCCTCTTAATTATTAGCACGATTAGTGGGGGAAAAGGTGGGAGACAAGAGGAATGTTGTTTTAAAATAATTGAAAAGTGAAGTGTTTTTATGGGATGAAAAATTTAAGAATGAATAGGAAGAGACAAATGGGAGTGAAATGAGTTGGAAAAGAGAATTATTTTTTATCTTAAAATTAAATAATTGGAAGGAGATGAATATAGAGGAGGGGATTCATCATGTGATGGGGAGTTGTTCTTATTTTTTAAGGGATGCCATTCTTACCACAACCATTATCATCACCTTCATCTTCATCTTCCATTCCAATTCTCTAAAAAGAAGACTATAACTTAGTTCTTTGGGATTTTGTATGGGTGACCAAGCTCTAGAGGGTTAGGGTTGGAAGAAAGTTTGGATTGAAAGATTGGAGGGTTAAGAGAGACTTCACTCATTCTTTCAAGGGTAGAACAATTGAATGAAGATTTGAAGAGGGCTTGGGAGTTCTTCATCGCATTCATGATTGAGCTAGGAGGAAGAACAAGAAATTCAACTCTTGACATCTACAATGGGTTTTTCATATTCTCTCATTTAATTCATTTTTAGATTATTGTTGTTTTGTTATAAATATTAATATTTCAATGGATAATTTTTATTTGATTTATATTGAGATGAATGTTGATTTTGAAATGAAGATGAGCTAAATAAACCACTCCTAGGGTTTGTAGTAGATTTGATTGAATGACTTGATTTGATATTTCCATCAACATACCTTGTTATTAGTTGATTGTATTGAATTGAATAATAGGTTGATAGATTGGCCAACTATTGATCCCATAATATTGAATGATGGACCGAGAGGTGAAATTTGATATCGAAACTATACAGTCAACTACCCAAAGAATGAATTAGAAATATAAGTTATAGGGTTCTATTAATTTGCAAATTTAAAACAATTGGTTGTTGTTAATTCATGAATGTGAAAACTAATAAATTGCTAATTCCTAATTAAACTCAAGGACAAATTAAATTACAAGGTTATATTAATGGACAATTTGAGAATCAAGCTTTGATTAAATTGATATACAAACCTTAGGTACAATTCCAAAAATTAAACCAAATGTAAGCATACCGATAATTGTTTACTTGTTATTTTAATTTTATTACAATTTTAACAATATTGCAAACATCATACACTCATTCTTTTAATTTATTTTCTTTCAACAAATTATTACGAACAACACCTTCCTTGTGAGACGACCTTGGGGCGATCACCGTTTCTACCATAACCCCTTATACTTTGCGAGTGTCACTTGTAGTAGTATTAAGTAGAACACAACAAGTTTTTGGTACCGTTGCCGGGGAAGGCAATTGTTAATAGTATTCTGATTCTTTTATTTTAAATGTTTAAAGTGTTTAAAGTGTTTCTTCTTGATTTGCCTAGGTGATTTATGCAAGGACTAAGTTCCCACGGAAATGAACTTGCTCCATTTATAGACGATATTCATAGACTTCCTAAAATTGAGAAAGTGGATCCTTTGTGGCAAGAAGGAGAAGACACTGGAGAGCAAATTAGGGAGAACATGGAGGTAGAAATGGGTGAAGTAGAGGAACCACCTATGAAGGAGTTTGGCCGACCGATCATTGGAGTAATAACGCCATATATCCGGTTGAGCAATGCAGCAAGAAATTATGAACTCAAAAATGCTCATTATAGTATGTTTCCATCCTTCCATGGATTACCGAATGAAGATCCTCTCAACTTCATTCATGATTTATATATAACCTTGCATACATTCCCTTTGCAAGCATTAATGAAAGATAAACTTAAAATGAAAGATAAACTTAAAATGAGATGTTTCCCATACAGTTTGAAGGATAGGGCAAAGGCATGGTTGATGACTTTACTGGAGAATTCCTTAACCACGTGGACCAAAGTTTATAACAAATTCATGGAAAAATTATATTCAAACTAGAAAATAAAGGAGCTTAGGGGAAGTATTGCAACATTCACCCAATTGGATGGAGAACCATTTCATGAGAAGTGGGATCGCTTCAAATCTTTGTTATTCCATTGCCCTCATCATTATTATCCACAAAAATTGATCAATCAGTCCTTTTATGATGGGCTCACTCAGCAAAGCCAAAATACAGTGGATAATGCAGCAGGGGGGGCAATGGGTGAAAAGACAACTGCGAAAACTATTGCATTATTTGAAATGTTGGGAGCAAATTTGCAGCAAAAGAGTATTAGAGAAAGGAGAAGAGGAGCATACAAGTTGAACTCAAATTCTGATATGGCAAAGTAGTTAGCAGAATTAACAAGACAAGTGAAGATGCTAAATGCAAGAGGAAGCACACCTATGCCAAGTCAAGAAACATATGCATCATGTGGTATTATAGGCCATAATGCAAATTTGTGCACTTCAAGTTTTAATCAATTCCAAGAGGAATAAGAGCAAGTTTATGCCTTTGAAGGTTTCCAACAAAGGGGTAGGAATGACCCATATTCAAATTCTTACAACCCCGATTAGAGAAACCACCCAAATATCTCTTGAAAAAATCAGTAACACGTTCCACCTCAACAACCCTTCAAATCTTACCAAAAAGGACCAACTTCCAAGGACAAACTTCAAATCAAGAGCAAGTAAAGAAACCTACACTTGAAGACAATTTGAATGTTTTCATTCAAATTAGCACCCAAAACCAAGAGGTGAACAACAAGAGGTTTGATTCTTTGGAGGCATCACTAAAGAAGGTAGAAACCCAAGTGGGGCAATTGGCAAACCAACTTCAAGCACACCAAAAAAGAAAATTTTTAAGCCAACCGGAGCAAGACAAAGCAATCACAGTCTTAAGAAGTGGTAAGATAATTGATAATAAAATTGGTGATAATAAATTTGATTACTCTTTGGATGCAGGTACAATTCAAGAAAATGGCGAGGAAATGCAAGTAGGCAAAACTCAACCAAAGCAGCCAAAGGAGGATAGTGAGGAGGCATCCGTAGCACCAAAGCTGCACAAATCTCCAAATCTTTATAGATCGCCAATTCTTTTTCCAAGCAAGTTAAAAAATGAGAAGTATGATTAACAATTTTTTAAAATTTATAACATGCTTTCAAAGGTAAGTATTAACTTTCTCTTACTTGAGGTGATTAAAAATATGTCATCTTATGTTAAATTCTTTAAGGAGCTAAACATTAAAAAGAAAAGGTATGAGTTGGATGAGACGGTGATAGTCTCAGAAGTAACAAGTGTTGTTTTACAACACAAGTTACCTCCTAAGCTAAAGGATCCTGGAAGCTTTATAGTTAATATTTCTATAGGAAATAGGAAAGAAACTATTGGCATGTGTGATCTAGGAGCCAATGTAAATTTGATGCCATACTCTATTTATTTGAATTTAGATCTAGGAGAACTCAAACCAACTAAAATGGTATTGCAACTTACATATAGAACTCTTAGATATCCTAAGGGAATTATAGAGGATGTTCTAGTCCAAGTAGGTGGTTTGATTGTACCTATTGATTTTATTGTCTTAGATATGGGGGAAGAAATCCCTATGGATTCAGAACATATAATTTTATTAGGGAGGCCTTTTATGGCTACAACTAATACTTTGATTAATGTTAAAAATGGAAAATTAACTGTGACTGTTTTAGGTAAAACTGTGGAATTTTCAATTTTTAACACTTTAACTATTCCCACTACTATTGTTTATGAAGATTGTTCTTTTATTGATTTTACTGATCTTGCTGTTGAAGAAGTTTTCTTGTAGAAAAGTAGTGAAGACAGGTTAGAGATGACCCTAATTTTGGGTGAAGAGATTGAGATTTTCGATGTGAAAATCAAAGAATGCAAGCCTATATTGGATGATGAGAATAATAAGAAGGGACTTGAAACTGAGAAAGAAGATATTCAACCAAAAGCGGTTGAACTTAAGGAACTCCCAGAGCATTTAAAGTATGTTTTTCTTGGGGATAATTACTCTCAACCAATGATAATTTTTGCGGCTCTCAATAGCGATGAAGAAGATAAACATGGAAAAATATTGAAAAAATTCAAAAGAGCTATTGGTGGGGGTTGAGTGATATTAAGGGTATTACTCCCTCTATGTGTATGCATAAGATAGTTTTAGAGGAAGGAGCTAAACCAGTGAGAGAGGCTCAAAGGAGGCTTAACCCTAATATGAGTGAAGTAGTAAAAAAAAGAGGTTCTTAAATTGCTAGATGGAGGGGTAATTCACCTCATTGCCGATAGTGAGTGGGTCAGTCCAATTCATGTTGTGCCAAAGAAAGCAGGTCTAACTGTGATCCAGAATGAGAAAGGACAGTCGGTACCTACAGGAACTCAAATAGGGTGGCAAATGTGCATAGATTATAGAAAATTAAATAATGTCACCAAGAATGACCACTTTTCTTTATCATTTATTGACCAAATGCTTGATAGATTATCTGGACATGCTTTTTACTATTTTCTTGATGGTTTTTCAGGTTACTACCAAGTTCCAATAGCACCAGAGGATCAATCAAAGATAACTTTCACTTGCCCCTTCGGGACATTTACCTTTCAGAGGATACCATTTGGACTTTGCAATGTGCTGGGAAAATTTCAAAGATGTATGCTTTTAATTTTTTCTGATAGGTTGGACAAGTGCATTGAGGTATTTATGGATGACTTCTCTGTTTTTGGCAATTCATTTGATGATTGTTTGCATAAGTTGACTCTTGTACAAGAAAGATGTATTGAATGTAATCAAACTTTGAGTTGGGAAAATAGTCACTTTATGGTTGATCATAGCATTATTTTGGGACATGTTGTTTCCCATAAGGGGATTGAGGTAGACAAAGCTAAGGTTGATTTAATCATGAATCTACCACCACCCACATCTGTTAAGGGGATAAGAAGTTTTTTGGGACATGCTAGATTCTATAGGAGGTTCATAAAAGACTTTTCTAAAATTTCGCGTCCTTTATGGAATTTACTTGGAAAAGATGTCCTATTTATTTTTTATGAAAAGTGTTTGGAGGCATTTAAAATTTTGAAGAAAAAATTAACTTTTGCCCCTATAATTGTTGCCCTAAATTGGGATTTGCCATTTGAAATCATATGTGATGCATCAAATTATGCCATTGGAGTTGTTTTGAGCTAAAGGCTGAACAAATTGATGTGTGTAATTTATTATGCAAGTTTATCTTTAAATGATGCACAAGTGAATTACACTACCACTGAAAGGAAAATGTTAGCTGTAGTATTTGCACTCGACAAATTTAGATCTTAGTTGATAGGTTCCAAGGTCATAGTATTTTTAGACCATGCGGCTTTGAAATACCTATTGACTAAACAACAAACTAAACCTAGGCTCATTAGATGGGTTTTGATGATGCAAGAATTTGATGTTGAAATTAAAGATAGGAAAGGAAGTGAAAATGTAGTAGCTAACCATCTTTCTAGATTGAACTCTCATGATAATGATGTAAAAATTGCTTGTGAAAATGCTTTTGAAAAATTTTTGGATGAACACTTGTTCTCTTTAACTCAAGCACCATGGTATGCCGATATTGCTAATTATCTTTCTTGTGTTGTGAGAAAAGATTTGAATTTTCAAGCAAAGAAGAGGTTCTTGCATTCCTGTAAGTACTATTTTTGGGATAAGCCATATTTGTTCAAAATTTGCAAGGATGAAATTATCAGAAGATGTGTTCCTGAAGAAAAGCAATTACAAGTGCTATAATTTTGCCAGAACATGTATTATGGAGGGCATTTTTGAGGAAAAAAGACCGTCGAGAAGGTTCTTCAAAGCAGTTTGTATTGGCCTACTCTTTTCAAAGATGCTTACAATTTTTGTATAAGATGTGATAAATGTCAAAGAGTAGGGAACATTAGCAAAAGAAATGAAATACCTTTCAATATCTTTATTGTGGTAGAAATTTTTGATGTATGGAGAATAGACTTCATGGGGCCATTTTCTAAGTCATTTGGCCTTGAATATATCCTTCTTGCAGTGGATTATGTATCCAAGTGGGTTGAGGCTATCCCCACTAGGACTAATGATGCTAATGTTGTGTTGAAATTCTTGAAGAAAAATATTTTAAGCAGGTTTAGGACCCTCAAGGCAATCATGAGTGATGAAGGAAGCCATTTTTGCAATAAATAGTTTGAAAGGTTGATGACCAAGATGGGCATCCAACACAAGGTGTAACCTCATATCACCCTCAAACATCCGAATAAGCCGAGATATCCAACAAGCAAATTGATTGGTCTTTAGCAAGGCTTGCCACCTATCGGTGGAATTATAGCATAAAGTTTATTGGGCAATTAAGGCCACAAATATGGACCTGGATGGAATAAAAGAGTAATAAATGTTGCAAATGTCTGAGCTTGATGAGCTTAGGAATGAGGCTTATGAGAATGCAAGGATCTACAAGGAAAAAATGAAAGTTATGCATGATAGAATGATCCTTAGAAGAATCAGGAATGAAAGTTCTCTTGTTCAATTCAAAGCTGCGGTTGTTTCCCAGAAAATTAAAGTCCCATCGGAGTGGACCATTTCAAGTAGTTTAAACATTTCCCTATGGAGTCATTGAATTACTAAACTTAAAAACCAATGAGATATTTAAGGTGAATGGACAAAGGGTGATGCCCTATTTTGAAGAAATCAAAGTTGCAAAAACTATAGAAGGTATGGTGTTCATTGATAAGTGATACAACGATGTCCAACTACACGATGTTAAAGAAGCGCTCAATGGGAGGCAACCCATCAGTTTGTATTTCTTTCCTATTTTTGTATTTTGGATTCTAAATTTTAAATTTTTCTTGGTTTTGAAATAAATTAAATGGAATGGGTGCTCTGATGGATATTTTTGTTGCAATTGAATTTCAGGGCAAGAAATGAAGAGAAAATTGAATAAACTAGGCATGGGTGACAGCTAAATTAAATTAAATTAAAAAAAAGAAAGAAAGAGAAAGTGGCGGTAGAACACACTGGTCGTGTCAGGAACTACTGAACTTGGCCAATTTTTTTTACATAAGTGAACAAAGCCACACGACTTGGCCGTGTCCATGGCTGTGTCACGTGAACGTGGCCAAGTCGCTCGAAGCCTTGTTCACCCCCACTCTGAAGCCCATTTTTCACAGCAGCCGACATGGTCACGAGACACGGCTGTGTTCGTGATCATGTCCAGCCTAAACCAAATGACACGGCCAAGTCCACATGCCTTGGCCACATCACGCAAATTTTAAACCCACCTTAAAACCCAATTTTTCCAGCTTCTTCCCCATTTCAAACCCTCACCTTCATTCCCCTCCTCACTCTCTCATCTCTCTCTCTCAACTCCACCATACCCATCCCAAAATTTTCACCAAAATCCTCCATTTTTCTTCATAAAAACTCAAATTAATCACTCCATTCTTTAATTTTCACCAAGATTCAAGATGCCAAGAACCAAGATGGTGTCTTATCACAAGAGGAAGCAACCTCCATCATCCTCTTCATCATCTTCAAAGAAAATGGCTCTCCTTGCAAGAGGTTTCTTCCCTACAAGGTATGTAAGTGAAGAATTTCTTAATTCTCTTCAAATTAGGAAAATTTCACTAGGTATGTGCAAAACCTAAGAGGGGACAGATTTGTTTCCCTCAAACCTTTGCAAGTTCAAGAACTCACCATTTAATTCCTAGCCTCTCTTAAGATTGAAAGAGATTAATCTAAGATTTGCACTAGGATAGGGTTTAAATTGCTTGGAAAACCATATGTGATTGATATTGCACGTTTGAATGATATTTTTGGTTTCAATTAAGAAGGAAAAAAATTCATGCCAAAGAATTTTAAGCAACATTTTGCATGGGGAGCATTAGGATCGGGCGGGATGTATGTGGTCAAATTAGCCAAATCAACATAATTGGTAAATTCCGCTTTGCGATATTTGCACCATGTTATGTCTTGTGGATTCTTTGCTAGGAAGGAAAGTCTAGGAGTAGTTGAGCTTAGTGAGCTATTTTTCTTAGATTGTGCCACTAATGTTATACCCATTGGTGCCGGATATTGGTTAGCCGATATTTTTTATGGTGTGGCTATCAAGAAAAAAGGGGCAATTTGTATTGGTGGGTTGGTTACCACCCTTGCCATGGCACTTGATGATGGTTTTGACTAGATCGATTGCAACATGATAAGAATTTCGGGTAGTGACTCACTTAACTTAGCCACCCTTAAAAAAATGTGCATGATTGCTAGAAGGGGAGGGGCTTATGTGATGGTTTTCGAGGAGCCAAGTACACATGGAGATCGACAAAAGCAACAACGAGTTGGTTTTCGAGGAGCCAAGTACACATGGAGATCGACAAAAGCAACAACGAGTTGATGAGGAATTAGATTCTGATTCACTTGGTTTGGATGAAGATGCCCTAGCTCAGAGAAATGATGAGGTGATAAGTAGGATCTAAGTTGTATAAACCAAGGTTGATCGCAATCATGCCGAAGTACTCAGACAATTAGAACAAATCAACAGCAACTTGGCTATGATTCTTAGCCTTCACCCTTCGGTAGCATCATCGTCACATCCTCCATCTCAATAGACTCCATCAGCTTCAACTTATTGAGAACACAGTTTATTTACTTATTTTTCATTTTTGGATGTTTTAGTTGTTATTTTTATTTACGATTTTTAGTTATTGAAACATTGAACTTTTGTTACCTTATTGATATTTTGTTATTGAACAATTAATATTTTATGGATGAAAAGGATAAGGCAGCCCTTGTCTCACACAATGTATGATGGAAAACATGTCGTAACTTAACTCTTTTTTCTTTTAAATTATACCTGTTTCCATTGAGGACAATGTCAATCTTAGAGTGTGGAAAATTGTTTTTGTTTCTAGTGTTTTAATTTATTTGTTTTATTAAATTGTAGTGCTATGTTTTATATTGTTTAGAATATTATAAAGACCTTTTAATTTTTGAAGCATGAATTGAGAATTGGATAAAATTAATGCTTATTGTTGATTTGGATGGATATTCCTTGCATTGCTTTTTAACTTGTGAGAAATTGAGCCTTTTAAGTTGGATGCCAACTTATTATTCTTTTTTGTGTGTGAACATTCTTGATTGATGAATTGCTAGAACTTACTTTGATATGCATTTTGAGACTACTTAAAAGTTTTAATTGGGCATCAATATGATTAAGGCAATTAGGTGTACCCATTTTAGCTTAAAAGACCAACTTTATATCTGACCTTAGTTAGCCAATTTTGAGCCTATTTCATGTCTCCTTCTCTTTCTTTTTCATAACATCATTATCCTTGAACCATTTTGCTTTAACTATTACCCTTTCATATCAAGAGCATTTTAAGAGCATTAGAGATTGATTGTTGTATTAAATAAAGTGTGGGGTCAAATTTAGTGGGTTTAAAATTGCAAATTATCATGTTCTTTAGTTGCAAACCCTATATTGAAATAAATAAATAAATAATAGAAGTTATTGTTCTTTTTCGTAGGGTTAGAATAAGTTTGGGAATGATCATTATAAATTTAATAAGTGAAGTCCCTTAAAAAGTTCTTTAACGTCAAGTGGTAGGTGAGTGAAAGGTGTTTTGAGATTGTTTCATTGTATTATGTTGCTTACTTCATTCTTGAAGTGCTCTTGAACTTAGTGAATAAACTCATACTCTCAAATGTCATGCCCTTGCCTTAACCACATTACAACCAAATAAAAGACCTTATGATTGATGATTGATTGAAATTTAGTGGTGGACATTTGACTGATAAGCAAGCCTATGGTGATAATCTTTCATTGAATGTTATGAGTATAAACACTACCTTATTTAAACACTTTGAAGAATTGGTAAGGGAGTGACAACATTGGTTATGCATGGAAGGTTACTAAATTACATGAGTATTGGTTTTTTTTTATTTGATAATGATTGTGGATCTAAGAAAAAGGGAGTCTTGATACATCTTTATAATTTTTTGAACTTGACAAAATTTCTCATTTATTTTTGTTTTGATTTCAACTTTGCTTGGGGACAAGCAAATGATTAAGTGTGGGGTAATTATTTTGATAATATATGTACATATTTTTGGTAATTTTATTAGCTTTTAATTAATTTTTTCTTCAATTTGTGTTTAAAATTGCTTGAAGTGTTTGATTTAGGTTGAAGTGCAAAAATGGAGCTTAAATTCACTTGTTGGATCCCAAGTAGGTGGTGGAAAGACATTGAGACACGGCCAAGACACTTAATGGCTTGATCATGTCCCTTATCAAAGGCAAGAAACTCATTAAGAAAGAAGGGAAAAGAAGCAGCCAATAACACACCCAAGAGACATGGCCAAGCCACTGATCGTGTCACATGACACGGCCAGGACAAAACCTACTTGGCCGTGTCCTTAAGAAAATTTGGTATAAGAGAACACACTCACATGACATGGCCAAGTGGACTTGGTCGTGCCCCATCTGGAGAGTAAATAAAGAAAAGAGAAAGAAAAGATACATAAGTGAACACATGTAAGTGACATGGCCAAGTCACTGGCCGTGTCGCTTCCCACCTGAAGAAAGAATCAAAGGCAACATGGGACACGGCCTAATGACTTGGCCATGTCTCTACCCGTATTACTACCCACATGAAATATACAATGCAAGGCAGTGAAGGACACGGGCAAATGACTTGGCCGTGTTTCATTATAATTCCTCTGAATTAGTAGCACGATTAGTGAGGGACAAGGTGGGAGATAAGAGGAATATTGTTTTAAAATAATTGAAAAGTGAAGTGTTTTTATGGGATGAAAAATTTAAGAATGAAAAGGAGGAGACTAATGGGAGTGAGGTGAGTTGAAAAAGAGAATTCTTTTTTTTTTGTCTTAGAATTAAATAATTGGAGGGAGATGAATATAGAGGGGGGATTCACCATGTGATGGGGAGTTATTCTTGTTTTGGAAGAGACACCATTCTTACCACAACCATTATCATCACCTTCTTCTTCATCTTCCATCCCAATTCTCTAAAAAGAGGACTATAACTTAGATACTTAGGATTTTATGTGGGTGACCATGCTCTAGAGGGTTAGGGTGGAAGAAAGTTTGGATTGAAATATTAGAGGGTTGAGAGAGACTTCACTCATTCTTTCAAGGGTAGAACAATTGAATGAAGGTTTGAAGAAGACTTGGGAGTTCTTCATTACATTCATGATTGAGCTAGGAGGAAGAACAAGAAATTCAACTCTTAGCATCTACAAGGGGTTTTTCATATTCACTCATTTAATTCATTTTTAGATTGTTATTATTTTTTTATGAATATTAATATTTTAATGGATAATTTTCATTTGATTTATATTGAGATGAATGTTGATTTTGAAATGATGATGAGCTAAATTAACCACTCCTAGGGTTTGTAGTAGATTTGATTGAATGACTTGATTTGATATTTCCATCAACATACCTTGTTATTAGTTTATTGTATTGAATTGAATAATAGGTTGATAGATTGGCCAACTATTGATCCCTTAATATTAAATGATGGACCGAGAGGTGAAATTTGATATCGGAACTATACAATCAACTACCCAAAGAATGAATTAGAAATATAAGTTTCAGGGTTCTATTAATTTGCAAATTCAAAATAATTGGTTGTTGTTAATTTATGAATGTGAAAACTAATGAATTGGTAATTGCTAATTAAACTCAAGAACAAATTAAATTACAAGGTTATATTAATGGACAATTTGAGAATCAAGCTTTGATTAAATTGATCTACAAACCCTAGGTAAAATTTCAAAAATTAAACCAATTCTAAGCATACCGATAATTGTTTACTTACTTTTTTTAATTTTATTACAATTTCAATAATATTGCAAACATCATACACTCATTCTTTTAATTTATTTTCTTTAATAAAATTATTACAAATAACACCTTCCTTGTGAGACTACCTTGGGGTGATCACCGTTGCTACCATAACCTCGTATACTTGTGAGTGTCGCTTGTAGTAGTAGAGAGCAACAACAAGGCAAATATTGTTGTTGATGCCTTGAGTCTGAAGTCTTTGGTATGTTTGACTGCTTTTTCACTCTCATTGCTTGTTGAGTTGAGAGCGTTACATGCCCAATTTGAGTCTTGTGATGATGGTGCATTAATGGCTCAGTTGCAATTGAGGCCAGTGTCGTTGGATCAGGTTAGGAAAGCCTAGTTGGCAGATGAGAAAATCCAGAAGATTGTGTTAGATTATAAAAAGGGGGAGAGTCGAGACTTTTATGTGAGAAATGATGGCAATCTATGGTACAAAGATAGGTTTTGTATTCCTAATGATGCAGTATTGAAGAGGATGATATTAGAGGAAGCACATCAATCAGTTTATGCTATGCACCCTGGTAGTATCAAGATGTATCAAGATTTGAAACAGCATTATTGGTGGTCAGGTATGAAGAGGGACATAGCAGAGTTTGTGTCCAGATACCTCACTTGCTAAAGAGTGAAAGATGAGCCCCAAGTTTCTTCAGGGTTGCTTCAGCCATTGTCAGTACCAGAGTAGAAATGGGAGCGAGTGATGATGAATTTTGTGACTAGACTATCTTTGGCCCAGAAGAAGCATGATGCAATCTGGGTGATAGTTGATCGAATGATGAAGACAACTCATTTTCTTCCAGTTCGGATGGATTACTCACTTGAGAGGCTAGTTGAGATGTATATTAGTGAGATAGTAAGATTGCATAGAGTCTCAGTTTCTTTGGTGTCAGACCGAGATCCCCGGTTTACATCTAGATTTTGGAGGAGTTTGAAGAATGTATTAGGTTCTCGGTTACATTTTAGTACTGCTTTCCATCCTCAAATAGATGGGTAGTCAGAGAGAGTGATACAAATTCTAGAGGATATGTTGAGGAATTGTATCATTGATTTCACAGGGAGCTAGGACAAATTCTTGCCATTAATTGAGTTTGCATATAACAACAATCATCGGTCCAATATTGGTATGGCACCTTATGAGGCCTTGTATGGCAGGAGATGCAGGACACCTTTATGTTGGGATGGGGTTGGAGAAGGTAAACTGGCTGGTCCTGATTTAATTAAGAAAACAGAGAAATTGATTCGGGGTCGTCTGAAAGTAGCTTCAGACCGATAGCAATCCTATATAGATTTGAAGAGGAAGGATATAAAGTTCGGTGTGGGAGATAAAGTATTCCTGAAGGTGTCTCCATTGAAAAAGATTTTGAGTCGCAAAGAGAAGTTGAGTCCTCATTTCATAGGACCATATGAGATTCTGAAGAAAGTTGGTCCATTGGCTTACAGGTTGGCTCTGCCACCTGAGTTAGACCAGATACATAATGTCTTCCATATCTCTATGATTCGGAGGTACAGGTCAGACTCATCTCATGTTTTGTCAGTGGAGTCCATTGAGGTGAGCCCATATCTAACTTGTGAAGAAAAACCAGTGGCAATTTTGGCACGAAAGGTAAAAGAGTCGAGAAACAAGAAAGTACCGCTTGTAAAAGTCTTTTGGAGGAATCATGCCACTGAAGAGGCGACGTGGGAGAATAAGCAGGTGATACAGAGTCAGTATCCCCAGTTGTTCTAGAGTTGATAGCAGGTAATTTCGCGGACGAAATTTTTTTAAGGATGAGAGAATTGTAACATCCCTAAATTTTAGAAATTAAATAAAATAAATTAAAATTAAATTAGATAAATTAAATAAATAATTTAAATGAAAAATGAAAGGATTTCAAGTGATCAAGTATAATGTATATTTAAAATATATTTGAAGTAAATATGACATATATAAGACATATACATATATCTAAGATATACATCACATATATATTATGCATAATTATTTATAGGAAAAGTTGATTTTAATTAATTAATAATAATAATAATAATAAAGAGAAGTGGAAGTCAAAAGAAGGAAGAAGATGATTGGTGGGTTGTTATTATTTAATTAACATATTATATATATATATGTATATATATATAAGGATGGAATTAAAGGAAGAGATATTTCTTTTTCCTTCTTCTTCTTCTTTGAACGTGAGTTAGAGAGAGAGGCGAGAAGAGAGTGAGTTTTTCATATATACACCAAATTTACAAGAGATTTCAAGAGATTTAAAGGTGGATATTGAAGGTTCAGCAAGAATTCATGTAAGTGTTTATCTCTAAGCTTGTTTTTATGTGATCTCATATATATATATATATATATATATGTGTATGTATAATATGGTTAATGAGAGAAAGTGATGATTGATTGAATAAGATGAAAATTATGATATGTTGGAGTTATATGTGTGTTGAATTGATGGGTAAATCATGGATATAAACTGAAGTGATAAATAAGGGTTTTGATGAGTTGAGTTTGGATATGGTAGTGTTTAAATGGTTGAGTGTATGAAATGTAGAAATTTTGCATGATACAACCAGTGATACGACCATGTTATTGGGCATGTCGACAGTGCTATGTTTTAACGTTGATGACATAGCCAGTGACACGTCCATGTCGTTGAGCGTGTCATAGCTACTGTAATACAAGATAAATGACACAAACAGTAACACGCCCATGTTATTGGGCATGTCAAAATTTCTGTAATGCGGAAGAAATGACACAAGCAATGACACGTCCATATCATTAGGCGTGTCAAAACTTCTGTAAGAGTAAAAAATGACATGGTCATTGACACGCCCATGTCGTTGGGCGTGTCACTTGTGAAAATTTCCCAAAATAACTCTTTTCTTTGTCTTTCGTTTGTAATTCTGACTTAAATGACTAAAAGACCTCAAAGTGTAAAGGGTTTTTGAAATCAACCCTAACAAGTAATATAATTGATTTGAACATATTAAAATATGTTTTTAATGATATTAATAAACTTAAAATACTAATTTAAATGGTTTGATATTGAGAATGCCTTAGAATGTGATATTAAATTATTATTTATGATCACATTTGGTATAGGTATTGAGAAAAAAGTAATTTGTCCAACCCTAGTGTTGAAGGGCAACTTGGAAAAGAAGGTTGGAGGGAGTTTTGAAGCTTGTTTTGGAGTGCTTTTTAAGATAAGTATAAATTTTTGATAAATTAGATATGTTGGCATTAAATTGGGCTTAACACATTTTGGATGGAAAATATGTTAAGCTACTTGATTCATGAATATTGTGTTATGACATGTACATTGTTATATATGCATTATGAAAAGCCATTATTAATGGCTAGATTGAATTAAATGTGAATTATGTGCAAAATGTGAAAATGACCCAAAGTATTTTGGGTAATGTAATTTTGTTATGGAATATCCTATATTGTGATGAAATGGTGAAATGTGATAAATTGAAATGAAATAGTGTTATTATGAATGAGAAAAATGGGAAAAAAGAGAAAGAAATTGATGATGGAAAATAATAATTGTGTGTCTAGTATGTTATTAAATTTTCAGAGTTTTATATTTGGCGGCATGCCTATGAAGTTATCCTTATTTGGTGTCACTGTGATATGATTTGCCTTCGGGACTAGCTTTTGAGCATTACTTAACTTGTCATTATAGACCAAAACAGTAACTCTGAGATTTGAATAATATATTAGTTTATTTGGGTCCATGCTTGTATATGTGTTTGTGTGACTTAATAAATGGTGATAGAATATGTTTAAAAGTAAGCTTAGATGTCACATTGTGACATATCATATAAGTATTTTACATTGGTATTATTTTTAAGTTTTATTATTATCAAAGTTTGTACCGCTAGCCTTTTAGCTTAACTCGATTGTAATTCGTCGCGCAGGTGAAAAGGGTGATCCGATAGAGCCAAAAAGTTCTACTAGACCAGGTCGGGTCTAGGCTTGCGTTTGTTGAGCTTGAAGTGTTTTTGCTACATCAAAATCAGAGCTATTATGCTAGCATGTATATATTTTATATTATAGTACATTTTGATATTATGTATATTATATTATATTTTTGGAGTATATATATTGTAAATTATAAAGAATATTTTGAATAATTGAGTAATGTGAGGTTTTTATGTGTTTTGATTTATATATATATGTGTGTGTGTATATGTATAAATATTTTGAGAAAATATGAAAATTTTTATTAAACCGGATTATAATATTTTTATACCTTATATGCGTATTTTACATATACAAAATATATATATTATACATGTATAGGGTATAAGGATGTTACATATGTACTATAAATTGCTAAAAAATTATATTAATTTATAATTAATAAAATTTATTCACTATTGTCTATATGTGTGTGTGTGTGTGTGTTTCACTTTCTATAATTAGTTAAATTACACTTTTTAAGCAAGTTTATGTTATTATGATGCATTTACTTTTTACACTTTTTTTTTATTTCTATATATATGATTACATTTTAAGTTCATCCTAACGTGATTTAAAAAAGAATAAATTAATCCTCAAAAAAATAATAATAATAAATTATTTTGTGTTTTTTAGCAAAAATTATTTTGTGTTTCATATAATGCAAGTAGCAAATAATACATAATGTTCAAGACGACAAACAGCAATTATTTTAAATTTGGGTCATTTTAAGTTCAGATAACTTTAGGCAGATTTGAATTGGGTGACTAGGAATTGTATACCTTCATATCATTTTTTTTCCAATGCAAATAAATTTTCATTAATTAATAAAAAATATATCTACAAGATATAAATAAAATTATATAATTTAAAATATATAAAATATATATAACTACATAAGTTAATAAATATCTTTAAATTTTTTTCGATACAAACCTTCAAAAAGATTATTCATTAGGTCAATCCATGAAAAAGATTATTGGATCAATTATGTAAGATAGGTAAAATAGAATCCCCTACAATATTAATTTTTTTAAATAAAATCATCTATTGATCCTAAAATAATAGAAACACTTCTCATCTCATACATATTTAAAAATTAGGTTATTTAGTTAATGAATAATTTTTTTATATAATATATCCATTTTTATTATCCATTCATACTAAATAGCTATTGATTATTGCAAAAATTAAAATTAAAATAACTATTGATTGGGTCAAAATAATTATAATTTAGAAATATAACTAATTAAATATAATATTATTGATTATAAAATATTTAAATTGACATATAATGGTTAATTTATAATATAATTATAATTTAAATAAAGTAGTAAAATTATATTTTGGGATAGATAAAAAAAATGCCCCTATCATTTTGGGATAGAGACAATATTTTTTGAAATAAATTATTATATGCAATTTAAAATAAATAAATAAATGTATTATGAGATCTAACAATAAATAATTATAACAAAATAACGTAACTATTTCATGTAGTGAGACGTTCAAAGAGAGGATCCTAGATTTTAGAGTATTTGGTAAAACTTAAAAAACTGAAGCCTGTCTCAAAATAACAAATGGAATTATATAAATAAATTTTGTAAACCTAAATGAAACAAGAAAACAAATTAAGCTTTAAAATATAGTTTTAAATTAAGCTCAAACTAGAGGTACTCTAAATATTACTCTGCACAAAAGTTCAATTTCAACCCTGATTTTTGACTCAAATTATTATTTTCTTTTAAAAAAAAAACATTTTTTCCTATCAAAATTAATATAAATTATCTCTTATTTGATGGATTTGTTAAAATGAGTTAATTGCTGTTAACGTGGTAACGTAAGATTAATGGAATATAAAAAATATTAGGATTTTAATGTTGACTTTGGACAAAAGATCAAGATACAAATTGAACTTTTATCCTATTTTTATATGAAGAGAAATTACTATTATACACCTAATAACATAATTAACATTTTAGTTTTGAATATTTTAAAATTAACCAATTTAACTTTGAAACTAATTTTAATAAAAAAATAATATAATAATATAATTAAAAGACTATATAATATTAATTTTTTATACATATAAAATACTATAGTATAATAAATAAATGTATTTTAACGCCAATACATAAAATAACATGATAATCAAATAATCAAACTAATGGCTCAGAAAAAAAATCAAATAACCAAACTAAGTGATTCTAATATTACTTTAATATCAATATATTTGTTTATTCTAGTGAGTAATCTAGAAATTTTGTCAACATTTTAAATCTTAAGATGATAATACCATAAAATAACAATTATTAAATAAGTTTTATAATTTAGATATATCTAATTATACAAATTAAAATAAGATAAATTTGATATTTTATAAATCATTTTTAATTTTTTATTGTTACAAGAATTATAATTTGATAATAATTAAGTATATTCATATTAAACATATATACATTAATCACATGAAAAATTATATTCAATAAATTTTTTATATTAATTATTTTTATAATAAATATATTTAATGAATTTCAATTAAATTTGCTATATTTGATTGAAAATTATAATAAATTACACTTGAATCTCAGATCTTGAAAATAATTAGATTTAAAACTATATTTTTATTATCATAGATATTACACATCTGACTTATAAAAAATTTGAATTTAAATAGTCAATTATAGGGAGATTAAGAGTAAAAATAAAAACAAATTGGGGGATAAATATAAAAAAGAAAAAGAAAACTAACAGAGAAAAATGGAGGTTATAAGAGAGACTACAAATACAAAATCTATTGGAATGAAATTAAAAAATGGTAGTAAATAAGAGAGTATTATAGAACCTATTGATAAGAGGCAGATCTGATGACTTGAAGCTCTTGTGAAAATAGAATTTTCTCTTCGTCTAATACAATAGGCACAATAGAAGCAGCTATACCATCAAGGAGAAGATAAACAGTTATGGCTTTGTTTCTGTTTTATATAACTGACCATCTCCTTTAAAGCCAACTAGTGATTTGTCAAGCAAACATTACTGTTTTTATATTATATATGATTAGGTAATGATTAAAAGAAAAAAAAATCTAATAAGCTTTTAATTTAATGGTATTGTTATCTATTCCAAAATTGCTAGAAATCTCAAATTTGATCCCTTTAATACTTTCTCTTTTAATTTCACTACATCTTTTTACTTGTTAACATGTGATTTTTAAAAATTCTTACATAATAATTAAATTGCATTTAATTTGTTAATAAAATTTAAATTTTATTAATAAAAGCTATGTATTTAAAATAATAAAATTCATTTTAATTGTATATATTGTTTAAAATAATTAAAATAAAAATAAATCTATCTATATTTTATCATTACAGATCTACTTTAAATAAAAATAATTAAAATGATATAGTTGTACACCAGACCCAGCTAAATCGCTCACATATATTAATATTTTAAACATGCACTTATGAGTTAACTGTGCGGAAGGAAGTATCTAAAAATTCCTACATCCATGCACAATTTTTATCATCAAATACAATATAAATTATTAACCGCTTATTCAAACTAAATTTTAAAATTTCTGAGATGGATAATTAAAATGTAAAAAAATTATTTATTTATTTTATATTTTACAGTAAAAATTATACTAATGTTATCTATGATCTATAATGTTTATATTTAACATGAAAAAATATTGATTCTCATATATCATTTTATTGTATAAACTTACGTACATAAATGAGTAAAATCATCTTAATTAGTCAACTTTGATAACTTTATCCAGTTTGGCAACTCAACGTTTTTGTCAAAACTTCGATGACAACTCATAAAGTTTTAACTAGAAAAAAAAAAGAAAATTATATATAATATTCGACGAAGTTTAATGGCCAAGCAATAATAGTTGTCTTCCATCCGTTGATTAATGTGTATTATCCTCTTTCGACTCGAGTTTATTATTTGAAAATTATCAATATTACGATTATAATTACATAAAAATCTCTCAGCTAATATTAGAGGCGGACAAAATTTAATTAATCGATTAAATTTTTAGTTAATTGATCGAAATTTGATTCGGTTAATTAAATTTAAAATAATTTGGTTGGTTCGGTCAAAAAATTTATATAAATTTGATTTTCGGTTTGATTAATAGTTAACCGGTTCAGTTCGATTGGTTAATAGTTAACCGAATTTTTTTAAAAAATTTATTTAGTTGTTATTTTTTATTTAATTCTATTAATTTTTTTAATATAAATATAAATTTTTATTATAAAATAAAGTTATTTTTTAGTTTTTTAATAAATTTTATTTAGTTATTTAATTATATTAATTTTTTTCTAAATAAAATTTTTATTATAAAATTTAAAAAAAATGATTGATTCGGTTAATTAACCAAATTGACCAATTTAGTTCGATTAATTAACCGAACCGACTAAAATAGAAATTCAGTCGGTTCAATTAAAAGATTTTAAAAAATTCAGTTCAGTTAACCAGTCGGTTCGGTCGATTAATTAATCAAACCAACCGATGCTCATCCCCAGCTAATATTATATATGTTAAATCCGCTAACAAAATTAGAATTATCTCGTTGAAACGAACATCGCAACTAGAAATTATTAGAGGTTGAATATAGATTGTGTTTCTAAAAATATTTTTTCTATTTAATAAGTGAAATAACATATTTTATTCATCGTCCGACGACTCTAAACTAAGAATTACAAAACTTATTTGACGAAATCCTAAAAATTAAGAATTTGGATTTGATTGTAAAAATAATAAAAGAAATATGGATCAATTTATGATAACCAACAGTTAGAGGACTAGACTAGAAGAAAAAAAAAGTTAATAAAACTTGTGTGAAAGAGAAGGTGATTTTTATTTTATTTGGATGACTGACAGCGTAATTTAGTAATATATAATATTATAGAAAAATTTACATCATATACCCTTTTTTTAATTTCGTTTTTCAAATATAGAGGCCAAAAATTTAGTTTTTTCAATTACACAAAAACACGGTAACTTATTTCATTTTTAGTATTTTTAACAATGATTTTTATTTTTATTTTTCCTCTATTTATGTTTTTTATTTAAAAATATTTTTTATATCATATTCTTAATATATATATATATAATAAACATATATATAATATATATAACATATATAAAAATACACACACAACAAAAATAATACATAGACAACATACACTAAACATATACACATCTACCAAATATCTATCAATTATATACTAAGCATTTACTAAATATCTACCAAATATTTGTATAATATTTTTAATATTTTTTAATATTATTTTTTAAATTTTATATTCTCACAACATCCATACAATATTTATATAACATCTACATAAAATACACACAATATGTATAATAAATACATAACATACACATAATATCAACTAAACATTTACAACATTCCCTATACATATACGAAACATCTATCAAAGATCTACATAATATTTACGTAATGAAATTAATATTTTTTTTAACTTTATTTTTATATGTATAATATATAAAATTTATTGAAAAATAAATTTAATATTTGTATTGATGTATTTTTATATATTTCATTTTTTAAATTTTTTATGAGTATTTATTTGTTATTTGTAATCAAAATTAATTTTTTATAAAATTAATAAATTTATATGCAAAAAAATATTTTAAAATATTAATTTTTATTATTTTATTAAAATATTTTTATTTAATAATGAAGCTTGAAAAAAAATAAAAATTAAAGTAAAATATTGATTATTGTGATAGAAGATGTATTTTTTAAACTTATTTTTAACTTAATATCTCATATTCATAAAAAAATATAGTCATCCATCAAATTATATACTAGTTTTTATTCGTTATTGTCCATCAATAACGATCAACCAGATAAAATTTAGAATAAAACTGATATTACTCTATCAAATCACATAGTTGATGATAAAAAAGTTGAGTTATCAATTCATAAACTTTAATCATATTAAAATAGCCTACACACATGTATTAATCAAATTACTCACTTATTTTAATGAATATAATATTAATATATATATATATATATTTCATTGGGCTAGGGCACAACACTAACATTGTGAATGACATTCCCAACTGTCAGCAATTGCTCATATATTGTTTAAGAAAGTAGAACATCATTTTTTTTTTCAATGATGTTGCGATGATTTTGCACAATTTGTGAAAAGAGGTCATTTCTAAAGATAATATAATGGTTAATGATTTTTCACAGTAGGAAGAAACACTTACAAGCCTTAAGACTCCCTATAGAGAAGATTGATTATTGTAACTAAGGATGCATGTTGCATTAGGGTGAGGATATCAATGAATAAAATGCAATTTTGTGACTTGCCAAGATTTAAGGAAAATATGAGAAAATTTTCATAAAAGAAGATGTATTATTTTCCTAAAATATTGAGGTTGGAACAATTATATGCTTCAAAATTGGATGTTCATCTAACCTGCCAGCCCGAATACAGTAGGACTATGCTGAGTTTAAAAGAAGATGAGCTGAGCCTCGAGCTGTATTGTGAAACCCGAGTATACCGTCGACCCAACTAAGTCGGCCCAAGTTGCTTATTATTATAGAACTATGTCATTTTTGTTTTGAAGTTGTAATTGATAACCCTAAAACATTCTTTGTTCTCATTATAGATTCTCTTCTTTGCCTCTTGCCACTTCTCCTCTCGCACTATTCTTTGCTGTTCTCATTCGCTATCCTTGTTACCCCTCTTTCTCCTATTCTCATCTCTGTCATTGAAGGAAGATTATGTGAGTCATGACAACATGATAGCCTCTATTCTTGTCTCTTTTTGTTTTAAGTTGCATGACTCTCGTCGGTGCCACTCTCATTTTCTCTATACCAATTAATAGTGTAAAAAAGTTTATCAATTTAATTCTTTATATATTCACAAGATGGATATGTTTTCACTTTGCATGATGGTTTAGTCTCTTGTTGGAACAAATTGAGAGAACTACATATCTAAAATATACATCTACGACAAATTGGGCAAGTTAGATTGTTTTCTAACCAGCCATCAATACAATTTGAATGGACCATGTGTTCACACAGAGGAAGAATTCTGCAAAATTCTCCATAAGTATAATAATCTAAGCATATTGCACAATCTTCATGCTTTGATTTTATTTCTTCATCTCCAAATCTTGTAGAAGGCAACAACCTATTTATGGATTGCATTCGAGCTATTTTTTCCTCTTTAACACATGAAAGTTCATCCGTTCTTTCTTCATGTGAATCCATATTGTAATCATGCACCAACCTTGATCTATGAAATATCACTCCAAGTTCGAGATCGACATTAGAGTTATCGAAAAATAGAAATAGAATAATGTACTTCAGAATTAAATATAGAATGAGGAAAATTATAGAGGCTACAACAATGGATATTAAGGTTATGCAAATTAATGTCATAATTAACGAACCAATGTTTGAAGGTAAATGTATAAAATTTAAAGAAATCATTTTAAGATGTTCTAATGTGGATATGGACAAAATTCTAAATTTGCAATATAATAAGTTGCTTGAATATTTAAATTCTTTTCAATAGATGGATAACAAAATTAGATTAACGACTAACTTATTAATTAGGTTAAATATTATAATAAAACTTACGTATTGAAAACAAAATGATTAAAACAATTTTCTTTTTGTTATAGTGAATCTAGAGAAGCAAATGTTTTGATACAAATTTCAAAAATTTTGTTATAGCTGTGACTATTTAACAACTTAATTACAAGAGTAATCTTGTAAAAGTGTTTATGTTTGTTAAAATTTGTTAATTATTATATCTATGTTGTTGAAACAATTAGGTAAGTAAAATATTAGTATGAAAACTCAAAAAGAATTAATTAATTCCTGTAAGAATAAAATAGAAAAATAAATGAAAAGATGTTATTTTAGTTAATTATAGTTCTAACTTGATATTAACAATGAGTAACCTCTTAACTTGCTATCTTCCTAATTTGCATAATCTAAATAATTTATTTTTTAGCCGATGTTTAATCAATCTTGTTTGACTGCAATTACAGTACTATTATTAATGGCGTTTATACTTACCATGTTATAATTTTTATTTTACAAGCATAAGAACTAACTATCATTATATATGCAATATTTACTTTTTTACTTAAAATTTTATTACATGTTAAAATTTTCATAATTACAATTAATCAAATGTATACCCATTTTAGGTCATGCATATAGAATATAAAGAAATTACTTGTGCAAAATATATATATACACACACACTTTATTTAGACACACATTTATTCTGCATTTTTTAAACTTATTCATGGAAAATAAGGATTGCTCCTTTAATAAAGTCACAAAAGACATTTCGCTTTAATGCATTCGAGAACTCTTATTATATTTTAATAGTATTTGTAATGCAAAATAAATTTTTATTAATAAATTAAAAAGTATATTCGTAAGATACAAATAAAATTATATATAATTTTAAACAGCACAAAATCTACATAACTAATAAAGTTAACGAATATCTCTAAACTTCTTTAACATAAGCAATGGATAATGACAACATACCATAAGCAATATGGCTTTTAGCGAAAAACTCATTCTATCTGTCATCTATGAAAAAATATTGCATCACCTCCCATACAAAAATTATATCTTTATTTAATAAGAAAAAACAACCTTCATTAAAGAATAATAAACCTTCATTGGAGGAGGACATATAACTTTCAAGCAAGGAAAAATAAAATTTCATAATAAAACTTAAATTTTATTTAATTTTATTCTAAAAGATAAAAAATAAAAATAAAAACAAACGTTAAATTTCATATATATATTGATTTAAAAATTATTTTAAAAAATAAAAAAATAAAAATACATAAAACTAAAAAGAGAATAAAACAAAAATCAAGTAATATATCAGAAAAAAAAGTGAAAAAAAAATGGATGTAACTGCCGTCTGTCAATGAGTTAGTAGCAGTCCCACTCTCAAATTAGAAAAAAAAAACTATAAAACTTCACAAAAAAAAAAGATGGTTAAGGTTGGATAAAATCTCATCTATTATATTTTAATAATTAATCACTATTTTCTTCTCTTTTAATAAAACACAAAAGGTATTTAACATTAACGCATCAAAGAACTTTTATTATATTTCAATAGTTAATTAACATTTTCTCTAACACTAGTGGACATTTAGTCGGTGAGTTAATTAACTGACAAAACTCAAATTTAACTGATTTTTTTGAAATTAATTTTTCTAGATTAAACCTACCAATTTTTAATATTGGTCAGTTGAGTTAATTAACCAAATCAAATTGGTCGGTTTGATTAATTTCACAATTAACCAAATTATTTTTTATTTTATAATTAAAACTTATATTTGTAATAAAAAAAATTAATATAATTAAATAACTAAACAAAAATTAATAAAGAACTAAAGCAAAAATAACCTTATTTTGCAATAAAAAATTATATTTGCAATAAAAAATTAATATAATAAAAAACTAAACAAAATTTAATAAGAACTATACAAAATTTAATTTTTAAAATTTTTTTGTTAACGATTAATTAACCGAACTGAATTGGTTAACTATTAACTAAACCGAAAATCAAATTGGCCTAATTTTCTTAAACGAACTGACTGTAATTTAATATGATCGCTTAACCGAACTAAATATTTGGTCAATTAACCGAATATTTAGTCAGTTAACAGTTAAATGCCTACCCTTATGTAAAATTAACAAAAAATAATTTGAGAATATTATATACATAGTCTTGGCAAATTTATTAGAGTATCAACATCTAAAGTAAACAGATTTTCTAATTTTCTTTCTAATTCAATTCTAATCAATATTATTTTATTGATGATATATGTACACACACACACACACACGTATATATAGGAAGAATATTTAAAAATGCTCCTAAAGTTTGCACGAAGATATGGATTGATTTTTAAAATTTTTTTTTAGATTATTTATACACTTAAAATTTGCGTGAATGTATGAATTGACCCTTAATGTTTTATAGAACTGACAGATTAACCCCTATTTTAATGGAAATCTAACTGTCATTAACTGTGTATTTAGTTTTTCGTTGAAAAATGCAAATATGCTCTTTAAGTTTGCCTGAAAGTATGAATTGGCACTAAATGTTTTTATTTAATTATGTACTAAAATAATATTTTTACTAATTTATAAATTAATCAAACATATTTACAAGCATTTTTTAAATATCCATTTTTTAAAAAATTTTACTTGTAATTTTTAATTTCAAAATAAAAAAATTGATATTTTAAAATTAAAAATAATTTCAATTGATTGTATAACATCCAAGGTTTTAGATAAATTACATAAGTATATGGAATGGACTAAAATATTGGGAGATGTATATGTGTAGTATATATCTAATGTATACCAAGTGTATATATAGTATATACCTCACATTAACTTACTATATATGTTGAATATATATATATATATATATATATATTGTACACTTAAAATATATATAATATACTCATAATATATATTTGGTGTATACATAAAAGACATATTATATATACATATGTATAAAATATATATAACATATAAACAAGATATAAAATATATACGTGTATAATTATGGTTAGTAAGTGGGTAATTAATAAATTTAAAAAATAAAAGAAAAGTCAAAAAATAAGAAAAAAAACTTGTGGATAGGAAAAATAGTAAAATAAATAAATAAGAAAATAAATAAATAAATAATATATAAGAATGAGAATGAAGAGGAAAGATAAAAAGTTAGTGTCTTCTTCTTCTTCCACTATTGGAGCCGAATTATCAAACGAGAAAGAAAGATAACTTTCATTATTTTAAACATCAAATTTTTTAAGGATTCTTAAGGATTTAGGGTAATTTTGAAGACTAATCAAGAAAATAAGTAAGTACATCTCTTAAAACTTTTATTTTTGAGCTTTTAAGTTTATGTATAGAATATCTAGAGAGAGAAAATGAGTTTTAATTGTTTAAATTGATAATAATTAAGTTAATGTGATGGATGTGTGATGATGATTTGATGAGTAGTTAGTGAAGATGAGCTTAAATTATTAAAGTAAGATTTTGTAGTGAACATGTATAATTAGGATTTTGGAAGGGATGATTATAATTGTTGAAATGGAATAATTAAATGTTATTTTGATGTATATGGTATGAATATTTGGTTAGAATTTTGATATGGATGAGTTTGAGTAAGTTTAGGGTTATGGAAAGAATATGTATAATAAGGGTATAATTAGGGTTTTCAACATGGGTGATTTTAACTATTGAAATGAGATGAATTAGGGTTGTTATAATGTAAATGTTATGGATTTATGAGTGAAAAAGTGATATGTGGGGATTTTGGTAAAGTTGGTATTTATGGTTATATTATGTGAAATTAGGGCTTTTGGAAGAAATGTGTATAATTATTAGATTGAATTATTTTGGTATTTGAATAATGATTTTATGGTAAAATGATGGAAATGAAGTTGATATGTTGAAGTTTGAACTAAGTAGAAAAGAGTGAAAATAAGGTTTGTGAAAATGTTAAATGAAACAATGATATCTTGTGTAGTGTAGGTGATGAGTATTACTTTGGCATTGGTTCAATATAAAATGATGGTTGTACTTGAGATACATGAAGAGTATTAGTGTTATATAATATAATGAAATACAAGAACATGTTGGTGATTATGGGATATATTGTGATTATAATTTAAAAATATATGCATATGAGTTAAATTATATGCAATGTGATGAAGTATTGTGAGAAACATAGGAAATTGATCTAAGGAATAAGGATACGAAAATGGATGTGGAAACTTGAAAACATGGTGATAAAATGTTATTATATATAAAAATACGTGAGTAGTCATAGTCATGATATATTGATTAATGGTAATAAATAATAATGGTAAATATGTATATTATACTGGAAAATTTGTGGGAATTGTCTAAACACGTGAGAATTTGGAAAGAGATGGAATATAGTGAATTATGTAAAAATATGAGAAAATGGATAAGTGAATAATAATATTTGATGCAATGTGTTCGTGATGAGATAAAATATGTGGAATGAGGCACATTGTAAATGTAACTCATGATTACTGCGAAGTGAGTGTTAAATGGTACTGAGTATGTGAAATATGTTTGAATGCATAAATAGAAATGGTTATGTTTGAGATATGTGATAAATTGTGTGGAATTGGGTCACATTATGAATGTGGTTGTAACACTCCTATACCCAATATACATACATCAAATATACGCACTATATGTAATATACGTATACCGGATACAAGAATGTCACAATCCATTTTCATTAAACCAATCATTAAAACTTTATCATCAAATCATCATTTCTACAATCTAAGTAAACTTATAACATTTAACTTATTTTATAGAAAGTAATAGATAAAACATTCCTTGTTAAAATACATATATATATATATCTTCATTATCCAAAATATTTTTTATTGCAGAAGCGAAATATACATTTCTATATACATCAAAATTAATATATTTAAATACAAAAAAATCTAAAATATATACATACTGGCAGTTCGTCTCTGATCTTGATGTCCACTAATAACTCCAATCTCAAAGTCTCAAGCCTAGACTTGACTCAGTCTAGACGAGCTTTCCGGTACAACCGAATCTACCCTATCACCTACATAATGAACCACAATCGCGCTAAGCCAAAAGCTTAGTGATACAAACTTTGAATTAAAATAGATCAATGCGATGCTAATACACAACACATATGAATATAACAACTCATTACATTATATATATCACAACTCATAACATTATATTAATCATTTGCATCACATTTCATAATTTACATTGAAGCAAAGACAAGCATGGGCCCAAAAAGGATCTAATATGCTATTCAATTTTCAGAGTTACTGCTTTGGTCCATAATGACACATTGTGTCTAGCCCCGTAGGCAATATATATCCAAGGATAATCCAACTATATCTGAGCTTACGACCCGGTCTTTTCACTCAGTCTAGCTTCAAGGATTTGTTTTTTAGGCTTACGACCCAGTCTTTTCACCCCAAAAACATCACATTTATCAGTTGGGCCCGGTTTACGACTTGGTCTTTTCACCTGCCCAACAATTCATAAGCAAGCCGCCAAACCCAGAACTCTGAAAATTGAATAACATACTATGCACACAATTTATTCAATTTCTCATTATCAATTTCTTTCATAAATCTATTCTCAAATCCTTTCTTATTTTCTCATTATCAAACTAGGCACATTGCCTTATTATATCATCTTTTTCTCATTTTTTCTCTTTTATATCAATATCAATTGGTTACATTATGTTTTCACATATCTCAACATGTTATTCCACATTTCCTTTCATTTACAACACATTACTCAATTGCTTTGATACATCAACATAATTCATATTATACATATCATAACATATTTCTCATTCATCAACAATATATTAAGTAACTTAACACATTTTTCCAACCAAATGTGTTAAGTCCCAATGTCATGTAAATATATGCAATCATTCAAAGTATGTACTTACCTCTAAAAGCAACAAACACCAATTCAACCTCCTTTTCAAATAATCCTTCAACACTTGGATTAGGGTAACTCAAATCTCTTCAAAACCTAATCCAAATGTGATTATAAATACTCACTTAGTGGTTCACATAAGGAAATAAAGATAAGAACTATCTAGGGAAAACTCTACACTTGACACACTCAACAACACGGGCGTGTTCATGGACGTGCCCTAAACCCGCAACATAGAAACTTTGACACGCTCAGTGACATGGGCGTGTCACTGCACGTGTCAATTTTCCTCTAACACAGAAGCTATGACACGCTCAGTGACATGGGCATGTCACTTGACGTGTCAATCCCTCAACAATACAGTAGCTATGACACGTACAGTGACATGGGCATGTCACTGGACGTGTCAGTACTACTACTACAGAAACTGTGACACGCTCAGTGACATGGGCTTGTCACTGCTCATGTCACTAGCACTGAAAACAGAACCAATGACATGCCCAAAGACATGGCCGTGCTACTGGGCGTGTCAGGCCAAAAATCTGAAATCGACACCAAAACGTCATATCCAACAAACATCTTTCTTTAACCTTATCAACACCACACAAACTTAACCAAATCCATCAATAAACCATAATAAACTTTTATAAACATTAAAATAACTCAATTACAAGCATCAAACACAAACACAACCAAAATCAACCATACACACAGCTACACCAACCATCCACCACTCAAATACACAAACTCAAAAGAAATCAAAGAAACAAGTTGAAAACTTACCAAATATGAAGAAAATCCTTAAAACTCCAACTTGATCTCTTGAAATACTTCAATTGCTTGAGTTAGGAAGAAACAAAACCTCTCTTCCTTTGCTAATGGTGATGGCCGGCCTCTTGGAGAAGAAAGAAGAAGATGAAGATGCAAAGTCAACAACAACCACCAAACATTTCTCTTTTAACCAAACACCTTTTCCCAAATCACTCTCCACCAAGTATTTAATTAATATTATAATATAATAAACAAAAATCATCTTCCACTATCAATTTTTAATATTTAACTAATTCAAATATCTTTTGACCTTATTATAAAGATGTTGACTTATAAATGTTGTATATATCTTCATATATACAACATATACACACTTCCCTTTTCTCCTTTCTTCCCACTTAATCATATATATACTTTAAAATCATTTAATTCAATTTCAACAATTAGCATTTCTAAAATTTTAGGGTATCATATGAGATATTATAATTCTCCCCCTCTACAAATAAATTTCATCCTCAAAATTACCTTTTTCAAGTTTGGAACAACTGAGGATATTGATCTCGCATCACCTGCTCACTCTCCCAAGTTGCCTCTTCCTTAGCATGATTCTTCCAAAGAACCTTCACAAGTGGCACTTTCTTATTTTTCAACTCTTTCATTTCATGTGCCAAAATAGCCATTGGTTCTTCTTCAAAAGTCAGATCCAAACTCACCTCAATAGATTTAACTGTCAAAATATGAGATGGGTCTGACCTGTACCTCCGTAGCATAGAGACATGGAAGACATTGTGAATTCAATCCAATTCAGGTGGCAAAGTGAGACGATAGGCAACTGGTCCAACTCTCTCCAGTACCTCATAAGGTCCAATGAAATGAGGACTCAACTTCCCTTTGTGGCCAAATCTCAAAATTTTCTTCCAAGGAGACACTTTCAAAAATACTTTATCTCCTACATTGAACTCTATGTCTCTTCTCTTTAAATTTGAATATGATTTCTATCGATTTGAAGCTGCTTTCAAATGATCCTGAATTATCTTCACTTTCTCTTCCGTTTCTTTAATCAGATCGGGACCAACCAACTTACCTTCTCCAACCTCATCCCAACATAGAGGCTTCCTGCATTTTCTACCATACAATGCCTCATAAGGTTCCATTTTAATATTGGACTAATGACTGTTGTTCTAGGCAAATTCTATCAATGGTAAGAATCTGTCCCAACTCCCAGAGAAATCAATGATACAACTTCTCAACATATCCTCTAAAATCTATATCACCTTCTCTGACTGTCTATTTGTCTGAGGATGAAAAACAGTGCTAAAATGCAATCGAGAACCCAAAACATTATGCAAACTCTTCCAAAATCTCGAATTAAATCAAAAATTTAGATCAGATACTAAAGAAATTGGGACTCCATGCAATAGTCCATCCGAACTGGAAGAAAATGAGCTGTCTTCGTTAACCGATCAACAATCACCCAGATGGCATCATGCTTCTTCTGAGTCAAAGGTAACCCAGTCACAAAATCCATTGTCACTCGCTCCCATTTTCATTCTGGCACTGATAAAGTTTGGAGCAACCCCGAAGGAACTTGGTGCTCGGCTTCACTCTCTAACAAGTGAGACATTTGGATACAAACTCTGCTATGTCCCTCTTCATACCTGACCACCAATAATATTGCTTCAAATCATGATACATCTTAGTACTCCCAGGGTGCATAACATAAGTTGACTGATGTGCTTCCTCCAAAATTACTCTTTTCAGACTTGCATCCTCAGGAACACACAATCTATCTTTGAACCATAAACTGCCATCACTTCTCACCTGAAAGTCTCTGCTCTCTCCTTTTTGGCAATCCAAAACAATCTTCTAAATTTTCTCATCTGCCAACTGAGCCTCCCTTATCTGATCCAATAACACCGGTCTCAATTGCAACTAAGCCAACAAAGCACCATCATCACAAGGCTCAAAACTAGCACGCAACGCTCTCAACTCAATAAGCAACGAGAGCGAATAAGCAGTCAAATCTGCCAAGGACTTTCGACTCAAGGCATCAGAACAACATTTGCCTTACCAGGGTGATAATCAATCAAACAGTCATAGTCTTTAATCAACTCCAACCACCATCTTTGCCGAAGATTCAGCTCCCTATGAACATCCAAGTTTTTCAAACTCTTGTGATCCGTATAAATGAAACACTTCTCCCCATAAAGGTAATGTCGCCAAATCTTCAAAGTAAAAACTATGGCTGCCAACTCCAAATCATGCGTCGGGTAATTCAGCTCATGCGGCTTCAATTGTCGAGAAGCATAAGCAATGACTCTACCATCTTGCATCAAAACACAACCTAAACCATTATGTGATGCATCACTGTAAATCACATATGGTTTACCTTCCACAGGCAAAATAAGAACAAGAGGTTAAGTCAACATCTCCTTCAACTGCTTGAAGCTTGCTTGACACTACTCTGTCCATACGAACCTAACTCCCTTTCGAAGTAATCTGGTGAGTGGAGTAGCCATCATAGAAAAACCTTTCACAAACCGTCGATAATAGCCTACCAAACCCAGAAAACTTCTAACTTCAGTCACTATCTTCATGGACTCCAATTTAAAATAACTTCAACTTTACTCGGATCAACTCTTATACCCTCTACTGAAACCACATGACAGAGAAAAGTCACTTGATCAAGCCAAAACTCACATTTAGACAGCTTAGCATACAATTGCTTCTCCCTCAAAGTCTGCAATACAATTTGCAAATGCTTATCATGATCCTCCTCATTATGTAAATCACCAAAATATCATCAATAAAGATCACCACAAACTGATCTAGATAGAGTCTAAACACTCTGTTCATCAAATCCATAAAAGCTGCTGGTGCATTCATCAACCCAAAAGGCATTACTAAGAACTCATAATGCCCATACCTTGTACGAAAAGTTGTCTTAGGTACATGTTCCTCTATAACTCTCAACTGATGGTACCTTGATCTCAAATCAATCTTATAAAATATTGTTGCTCCCTTCAACTGATCAAAGAGATCATCTATCCTAGGCAAAGGATACTTATTCTTTATGGTCACCTTATTCAACTGCCTATAATTAATGCACAATTTCAAAATACCATCCTTCTTCTTCACAAACAAAACAGGCGCTCCCTACGGAGACACACTAGGGCGAATGAACACTTTATCCAATAACTCCTGCAACTGCACCTTCAACTCTCTCAATTCAGCAGGTGCCATTCGATAAGGAGTAATAGAGATAGGAGTGGTACCAGGCAACAAATCGATACCAAACTCAACCTCTCTTTTAAGGAGTATCCCTGGCAACTCCTCAGAAAAAACATCTGAAAATTCAGCAACTATGGGTATACTATCAAGTTGAGAACCCACTACTCTGGTATCTATAACATGAGCAAGATAAGCATCTTTCTGAATCAACCTCCTAGCTGCAACTGCTGAAAAAAACATGGATGCAAATTATCTCTGCTCACTAGATACCATCACACTTCTACGATCACCAGTTCTCAGGGTAACACACTTCTTTTGACAGTCTACCACAGTCCTATGCTTGGATAACCAATCCATGCCTAAAATCAGATCATACTCCTTAAAAGGCATCTCAATCAGGTCATTGAGAAACTCCTCATCCTGAACAATAACTGGACTATCTCAGTTCACCTTACTCACCACAATACTATGCCCTAAAGGATTTGTCACCAAAACATCAAATCTTAGGGACTCAAAATGTAATTCAGTCATAGGAAAAATAGATAAACTTATGTATGAATGCTTAGATCCAGGGTCAATCAAGGCAAGAATTGAAGCACCAAATAAAAAAAATGTACTCGCAATGACGGTTGAAGCATCCAGCTGCCTCTGCATCACATAAACCCGCTGAGCTGACCCAGCCTTATCTGGCCTACTGCCTCTAGATGTAGAGCCTCCTCTCTAACTAAACCCAAGTCAACCACCTTTACTAAAACCTCTGCCCCCTCGACCTCCTCTAACACTGGGTCGAGAAGCTGCAGAATCTGTCTGTCTATCCTCTGTTGGCTCTGGACAATCTCTGACAAAATGATCTGGTGATCCACATCTAAAATACACTCCCGAAGTACCTTTCCACCATCAATCACCTTCGTGTGCTCTACCATAATGAACACAAGTAGGTGGAGCAGACCTCTGAGCCACTGGGGTCGGTGCACTAGCCACAGAAACTATAGGTCTCGATCTCTGCTTCTGATGCTAAACTAACCTACCAGACTGCCTCTGGCTCCTGCTAAACCTTGGAAGATAGGCTCCTCTGCCTCTCTTCATAGATGAAGACCCTACCTCACTCAGGGGTCTCCTAGCTGTAGTCTTCCCCTCAGTAGCAGCTGCTGCAATACTTTGTGCTCTCTCAACACTCCTGGTTGTTGCAACCAGCTGGAAAAATTCTGATACCGTGAGCTTGCAATAATACACATGATAGAGGGTCTCAACCCCCTCCTCAAATCTCCTGCACTGGTCAATATCATCTGAAATAATCCCACCGGTATAATGACTCAACCAGATAAACTCAATCTCATACTCTTTCACTGTCTGGTTATCCTGTCTCAGACTCAGAAAATCCATCTTCTTTGCATCTTTATACTCTCTTGGAGTATACTTCTGCTCCAACTCTCGCAAAAAATCACCATAAGTCAGGGTAGGTGGATCATCCATCACATGCGGAACCGTCTTCCACCAGTCATATGCATCTCTTTGCAGAAGTGATCTAGCATAATCAAACTTTTCTTTAGGAGTAGCTTGCAGCTGGATGAATACCCTCTAAACTCTATCTAACCACTGCTCAGCTGCAGTAGGATCTGTAGTACCAAAGAAGTCCTTAGCTTCGAACTTTCTCAATTTATCATATTGCCTCATCAGTACTTGCGGCTGCGGTTGCGGTGGCAGCTGCTGCACTAGAGCCTGCCTCAACAACTTTACCATATGCCATTACCAAACCGACAGAATCTCATCAACTGCTGGTCTCTCTGGCACAGGAGCAGGTGCCTCTCCAGCTATCTCAACCCTAGCTCCATCTCTACCATCAACAGGAGCTACACTCTCAGCACTACCTCTACAGACTGACATGTCTGAGATGTCATCACTACCTATATCTACAAACACAGTAGAAATTACCTCATCAAAGATCATAAACTGCCAGTGCCAATGCATGTATTTTATTTAAAAATCATATTTTGAAATATAAAGTTTCTTTTTCTTACAATTCACCTAGGTTGAGAACCTTAAACCTAGGCTCTGATACCAAAACAAGTGTAACACCCCTATACCCAATATACATACACCACATATACGCACTATATGTAATATGCGTATATCGGATACAAGAATGTCACAATCCATTTTCATTAAACCAATCATTAAAACTTTATCATCAAATCATCATTTCTACAATCTAAGTAAACTTATAACATTTAACTTATTTTATAGAAAGTAATAAATAAAACATTCCTTGTTAAAATACATATATATATCTTCATTATCCAAATGTTTATCCAAATTATTTTTATTGCGAAAGCAAAATATACATTTCTATATACATCAAAATCAATATATTTAAATACAAAAAAAATCTAAAATATATACATGCTGGCAGTTCATCTCTGATCTTGATGTCCACTAATAACTCCAATCTCAAAGTCTCAAGCCTAGACTTGACTCGGTCTAGACGAGCTCTCCGGCACAACCGGATCTACCCTATCACCTGCACAATGAACCACAATCGCGTTAAGCCAAAAGCTTAGTAGTACAAACTTTGAATTAAAATAGATCAATGCGATGCTAATACAACACATATGAATATAACAACTCATTACATTATATATATCACAACTCATTACATTATATTAATCATTTGCATCACATTTCATAATTCACATTAAAGCAAAGACAAGCATGGGCCCAAAAATGATCTAATATGCTATTCAATTTTCAGAGTTACTGCTTTGGTTCATAATGACACCTTGTGTCTAGCCCCGTAGGCAATATATATCCATGGATAATCCAACTAGATCTGAGCTTACAACCCAGTCTTTTCACTCAGTCTAGCTTCAAGGATTTATTTTTGAGGCTTACCACCCGGTCTTTTCACCCCAAAAACATCACATTTATTAGCTGGGTTCGACTTACGACCCGGTCTTTTCACTTGCCCAACAATTCATAGGCATGCCGCCAAACCCAGAACTCTGAAAATTGAATAAATACTAGGCACACAAATTATTCAATTTCTCATTATCAATTTCTTTCATAAATCTATTCTCAAATCCTTTCTCATTTTCTCATTATCAAACTAGGCACATTGCCTTATTATATCATCTTTTTCTCATTTTTCTCTTTTATATCAATATCAATTGGTTACATTATGTTTTACATATCTCAACATGTTATTCCACATTTCCTTTCATTTACAACACATTACTCAATTGCTTTGATACATCAACATAATTCATATTATACATATCATAACATATTTCTCATTCATCAACAATATATTAAGTAACTTAACACATTTTTCCAACCAAATGTGTTAAGTCCCAATGTCATGTAAATGTATGCAATCATTCAAAGTTTGTACTTACCTTTAAAAGCAACAAACACCAATTCAACCTCCTCTTCAAAGAATCCTTCAACACTTGGATTAGGGTAACTCAAATCTCTTCAAAACCTAATCCAAATGTGATTATAAATACTCACTTAGTGGTTCACATAAGGAAATAAAGATAAAAACTATCTACGGCAAACTCTACACTTGACACGCTCAACAACACGGGCATGTTCATGGACGTGCCCTAAACCCGCAACACAGAAACTTTGACATGATCAGTGACATGAGCGTATCATTGCACTTGTCAATTCTCCTCCAATACAGAAGCTATGACAAGCTCAGTGACATGGACGTGTCATTGGACGTGTCAATCCCCCAACAACACAGTAGCTATGACACACTCAGTGACATGGGCGTATCACTGGACGTGTCAATACTGCTACTACACAGAAACTGTGACACGCTCAGTGACATGGGCGTGTCACTGCTCGTGTCACTAACACTGAAAATAAAACCAACGATATGCCCAAAGACATGGTCGTGCTACTGGGCATGTCAGGCCAAAAACTTAAAATCGACACCAAAACGGTACATCCAACAAACGTCTTTCTTTAACCTTATCAACACCACACAAACTCAACCAAATCCATCAATAAACCATAATAAACTTGCATAAACATCAAAACAACTCAATTACAAGCATCAAACACAAACACAACCAAAATCAACCATACACACAACTACACCAACCATCCACCACTCAAATACACAAACTCAAATGAAATCAAAGAAACAAGTTGGAAACTTACCAAATATGAAGAAAATCCTTAAAACTCCAACTTGATCTCTTGAAATCCTTCAATTGCTTGAGTTAGGAAGAAACAAAACCTCTCTTTCTTTTCTAATGGTGATGGCCGGACTCTTGGAGAAGAAAGAAGAAGAAGAAGATGCAAAGTCAACAACAACAACCAAACACTTCTCTTTTAACCAAACACCTTTCCCCAAATCACTCTCCACCAAGCATTTAATTAATATTATAATATAATAAACAAAAATCATCTCCCACTATCAATGTTTAATATTTAACTAATTCAAATATCCTTTGACCTTATTATAAAGATATTGACTTGTATATGTTGTATATATCTTCATATATACAACATATACACACTTCCCTTTTCTCCTTTCTTCCCAGTTAATCATATATATACTTTAAAATCATTTAATTCAATTTCAAGAATTGGCATTTCCAAAAGTTTAGGGTATCATATGGGATATTACAGTGGCTCATAATTATGTATTGTGAATGTGAAATGAGTATTCAAAAGAGAAAATGTGTTTTAATGTGTAATGTGAATGATTATGAAAAGTTGTTGTTAGTATAGTTGAGTCAACTTGCCAACAGTAGGTCATGGTGAATATTGTGTCTTTGGGTAATGTATTTGTGCCTTCGGGTGAGATATACTAGTGTCGAGTATATTTATGTTGAGGAGATGGCCTTCGAGCGATGATAGATACTTTGTCTCCGGTACAAAAAAAAGGGCAACTTTCGGGTGATTTAAGTAACACTTGCCTTCGGTGTCAATAGAGGCGGTCTACGGGTGATGATTGGACACTAGCCTAGGTATCTATAGGGGCGGCCTTCGAGTGATTGATGGGAAACTTGCCCCGATGATGAGATGCATTAAATTGGTTTGGTGCAGAAACTGGTTGGGCCCAACATGGGTGTGTGTATGAGTATGTGTGTATGTATAAGTGCTTTATAGAACCATGGGTATCTTTGAGGATATATGTGATGCATTGTGTGGTGGACTTTATGTGTTGATAAGTAATTTTTATTTAGTTGTTTATTGTTCTTAATATGTACCACTAAGCAAATTGCTTAGTGCGGTTAGTTGTATCACACAAGTGGAAGGACTGCAGAGTAGAGTGGTCCAGTGTGAGCTGAGCTTACAGTGTCTGTTTTGCCACAAGATCGACCGTGCTAGGATTGCATACATGTATGATTTTTAGATTTTGAACTTTCATTTTATAAATTTCGAGACAAATTGCATGTATATTAAATTATTTTGAGAATGTTATATATGTACATTTATAATGTATTTTGATGAGGGATGTATTGGATTTAATGTGTAAATTAATAAAACAATGATTTGATGGATCGACTGTGACCTTTATTTTGGGAGTGAAATTTTATACAGGTTGTGTGATCGTTGAAATTGGAATTTATTAAAATTACAGATAAAATTCTGGCAAAATTTTCAAGAGAAATACTTTCATAAATTTATAATTTATTTAAAATATTAGAATGAAGGTTTTATATGTAAATACTATAGTACATTTGTATCTCAAATATGTATTTTACATATATAAAAGTATATGTATTATATGTATTTAAGGTATAAGGATGTTACAGATCGATTATAAGGTATATTTTTAAAGCTAATTAAAATTTGATATTTTGAAAATAAAAAATAATTTTAATTGAAAATTATGAACATATTTAAGAAAATGGATATTTTAGAAATATTTTTATTTTTTAATATTTTTAAGAAAATCTCTTAAATATGTCCTCATAATGACATAATTATTTTTCAAAAAGCTCGAACCTTTGAAATACAATTTTGAAGGTTCGAACCCCTAACCTCTTGCTAAGAGAGTAATATCAGGTGGCCAGTTGAGCTATCCCCAACTGGTTTGATGATATATATATATATATATAAATTAATCATTTTAAAGATTCATCAGAAGAAATATTAAATAATAATTTTAATCGAATATTATTTAGTATACAACGCTTTTAAATATGTTTAATTCATTTATAAATAGGTAAAAATATTATTTTAGTACATAATTGAGCAAAAAAAAATTTAGTGTTAATCTGAATTTTCGCATAAACTTAAAGAAATATTTGCATCTTTTAACGGAAAACTAAACAAACAGTTAGTTTTTATTAAGAGATGAGCTAATTTATTAGCTTTTTAAAACTTTAAGGGCTAATCTGTATATTCATTAAATGAGAATGAAAAACCTTAAGGACCAATCCATGCCTTTGTGCAAATTTTAGGGGTATTTTTGCATATTCTCTAATTAAATTTTTTACGTAGTTATGTATTTGTTTTTAGTGTTTATAAATGATTAATAAACACCTAATATATTTGGTAAAAAAATAAATTATAAGCACATTTATTATTAAAATTACTAAAAATGATATAAAGTTATATTATTAAGAGCATTTATTAAAATAAATAAGGATAATATAGTAAATTACTTTATCAAACTAACTTATAAATCATGTGCCTATAAGCACCAAAATAATAAAATGATATCCCCCAAACTTATTTTTTTATTAACTTATAAGTTAGACTTATAAGCTAATAAAATTATCTAAATAAACACAACAGCTGAAATTCAGAGCTTATAAGTTGGTCAAACTTATAAGTTGATTTGACCAATTTATAAGCTAAGCCAAATACCCTTTTACTCAGGGAAAGCTTCTTTGTGTTCCACTTAGATGATTGTTGCAACCCGAGTTTAACAACCATTGGCAATTGTTACTATTATCAGTTTCATGAGTGACCAACAACAAGGTTTCTACACTATTATTCCAAACTATCTTAACATGATTGTCTTTGCGGTATGATATTTTAACATGGCATTCTTTACTATAATAACCATATTTTTATAGTTATGACGTTGAATGTATGACTTGCATTCAGATAGAAAGTGGTCATACTTTTTGCATTTATAACATTGAATATTGGGTTTGCTTTGATAAGATTCATCTTCTTTTGCTCCTTTTTCTGGAAGTAGTTCTAAAATTGTCGCCACTCCTGGCTCTGAAATTTGAGCCTGTTTGATTATGCTTCAATCTAAGTGTCTCCTTCTCATTCTTTAAATTCACTTGAGCCTTTAATGATTGTTCCATTATGCTTTGTGACCTTTCATTTATCCATATCTCACTTGAATTTAATAAAGTTTGTAAATCATTGAGAATCATGGTGTCCAAGTTTTAGACTTTTCAATAATTATTGCCACAAAATCAAGGCGACTGGATAACATACGTAAAATCTTCTTTATGATATATCTCTCTTTTATTTGATTACTATTATTCTTCATTTTGTTGATTAGTTTCTCAATTCTTGAGGAATAATCATTAATATTTTCATCTTTTTCTTGCTCTATAAGCTCAAATTGTCTTTTCAATCATTGCAGTCTTATTTCGCTTTACTGTATCTATACATTTATATGTTTTGAGCAGAATATTCCAAGCCTCTTTTATTGTTTTCAAATGAAATATTTTATTTCAAGATTGATAGCTTCACTGATTGACTGATTAAAAATAATGCATTCTCGTTTAATGAACAATCATGTTCAAACTGTTATAATTCTTCAGCTAATGGAATTTCCTTTTCAACCAATTTATTTTTTCAATAATTTTGCCATAACCATTGCTTCTCAAACACAACTCCATAATTGCCTCTACATTGCAAAATTATTTTTTCCCATTACTTAAAAATTATTAATTGCACTTGTTGACTTTGAACTCTTGACATCAAACTTGAAGTCATCTTTGATCCAACTAGGCTTTGATCCAACTAGGCTATGATATTAAATGTTGAAAATTAATTTTTTTATACCAGATGTCAATAATTAAATTTGGGTTTTTTTAATTGACTAAAAGTGGAGCAAATTTGATAACACCAAATAGTCAAAATTTTATTAATTAAAAATATAAATTATAAAATTTAGAAATAAAAATTTTACATACTCAGACACATTATACAGTAGCTTGTTGAAGATAACTCACAATTTTTTCTTTTTAATTCACTCACCACACACCGCCACTCTCTCTATCTCTTTTTAAACTCTCATCACCAAACACTTATATATGGCCTGAGCCATATTTATCGGAGGCCAAAGTCAGTAATCAAGTTTAACCTTGGCCACTATTGAATGCATAGCAAAGTAAGTTGTTACTGAATTTGCTAGTTTTTTTAAATATTTTTTTCATTATTATTTTTTAATCAAGTTTAACTTCTAACATAAATTAATATATCTAATTTTTTAATTAATTTATATATAATAAATTTTATTTATATATTTTTATTTAAATATTTAAAAGCAATATTTAAATTTAATAATAATGATTTATATGTGTTAATATTAAATTTTATAATTTCAATTAACATTATAAGGTTGCTATATTAATATTTTTACTCGTACGTACTAGTTTTGTTGTATATATTTTCTACATACTAATATCATTTTGGAACAAGCTCAATAATTTTTAAACTATTAAAAATTTTAATCTAATAAAACATAAACCACAACGTTTTATCTATTTTGTGCCGGTCTAACTTCATCTAAAAGTTCAATTCAACACCTCAATTATGGCTATGGTAGCAATTAGATACTTAAATTTTTTTGATCCACTTAAATACTTTTTTTTCATTAAATTTGGAACAAATAAGTAGTTCTGTTAACTACAGCTCAATTTAATGTTAAAAGCTATTTTGTTGGCAATTATAGGCTCAGAACTCAAATTCATATATAAGCCAAAAGTTCAATTATCTAAATTATGCCCCCTAAAAACAACTAGACATCTAAAGTTTTTTTTTTGAGCCATTCATATACTTTTTTTTTTTGTTATTTAGCTAGAAATATTTATTATTTGAAAAATTAGAAAAGAATTTTCTATATTTATTAACTAACAGTTGAGTTTTAGAAAATTTTTAATTATTTTTCAAACATCGAGTTCTAAAAAAATTGATTTTTATTTTCTACTTCGATTGAAACTACTTTTTTTATTTTTTACTTTTTCAAACTTTAATATTTTTATTTGACAAAATATTTTAAAATTTGAGAATATTTTAGGTTGATTTTATAATAATTTAAATTTTTATTTTATTTGAAATTATTATTTAATTATGATTTTATTTTTATTTTGAATATATATAAATATATAGATTATGAAATAGCTTAAGTAATTATATTTTTGTATAGAATTGTTTAAAAATGAAAACTATTTAAATATTATATAAAAATAAAAAATAAAATATAGAAATTAAGATTAAGTAAACATTTTTCTAATTTTTAATTTTCCATTTGAAAAATAATTTGAAAATTAAAAATTAAAAATTAAAATGAAAGTTAAAAAATTAAAATAAAATTTTTTTTTCACAACTAACTAGCTCCTAACTAAATCTTTAAATTTTATATAATCTAATGTATTTTTGCTACTATATTATATTTAAATAATAATTATTTATTTTAGCAATTTCAATCTCCTTTAAATTTATTAGAATTTTAATTTAATATTAGTAGATATATTTATTTTAATTATCTTAATAATAAAAAATTAAATTGAATTTGAGTGTCCAAATAGTTAAAAAAAATTTAGACTTATTTTTAGTTTCTTAGAAGTGTAATGGAAAAAAAAAGAAATAAAGAAGGAAAAGTAAATGAAATGAAAAGAATAGATTTTCTATTTCTTTTCTTTTGCTTAGTTATCTAATTAACATGGAAAAAAAATGAGAATTTATAATATTTATAATTTTATTCTCATCATTTTAAGTTGATGAAGAATAAATAGTAATTTTCAATCGAAAAAGATACAAAAAATGACATTGAACTATTCGGGTATCTCCCTTTAAATCCCAAAGCTTTTTTTTTTATTATCTATTCTTGACCTCTCTTTTTTTTAATCAAAATGGAGCAAATTGGACTCTCACTTAATGAAAATTAAGTTTTTCATTTATTTTTGATGACGTGACATTACATGAGACTTATTATTTAAATATTTTAAACAAAAAAATTAAATATGACTCTTAAATATTTTTTCAGATTTCAAATTGGATCTTAAAATTTAAATGTTTTTTCATATCTCAAATTGGATCTTAAAGTTTTTATAGTAAATTATTCTAAAAAAATGTATGTGTGATATTATTATTAATATTTTTAAACTAATATAAATACTTATATCACTAACCACAACATTTAATAATAAAAAAATAAAATTTAAGAACCAAAATAAGCAAAATATATCATAATTTATTTATCTATTTATTTATTTTATAATATTATTTTTTTCATTTATTTTATTCACATAAAGTCATTAACTCACTTTTTTTAAATTATGTTTTAATACTTAATTTTTATATACAAATTTCATATTATTTATCTTGTTAGTTAACTCACATTTATTTTAAATTATTTTTTAATATTTAATTTTTATATAAAAATTTTAAAATTTTATAAAAATTATAAATAGATTAGTAAGTGATTTTTAAAAAAAATTATTTGTCATATATTAATGTGAATAAATTAAATAGAAAATAAAATTATAAAATAAATAAATAATTAGATAGATAAATTTGATAAAATAAATTTGATATATTTTACTTATTTTTTAAAAAAATTTCTTGTCCTTTTATTATTAAATATTATGGCCGCTAATCTAAGAATTTATTTTAGTGTAAAAATATTGATAATAATATAACATATATATATATTTAGAATATTTTCCTATAAAAATTTTAAGGTCTAATTTGAGATCTAAAAAAATATTTGAGGATCATATTTATTTTTTTTTGTTTAAAAATATTTAAATTGTGGTTTCACATAATGTTATGTCGAAAAACTTAAATTTCGTTAAGTGAGGGTCCAATTTGCTCCTTTTTTTACAAAAATAAAAGGTCATGAAAAGATTTTAAAAAAAATTTTAGGGGCTAAAGTGAGACACTCTAATTAATTTAAAATAAATTTTTTGTTTTTTTTTATTATTTTATTTGCCTTATTTTCTCTTTAAACTGATAAAAAAATATTTTAATAAATTTGAGGTGATATCTTGAAGAATTATTCAATTTTAAATATTATAGAACGTTATTTTGGAATTTGAAAATATATTTTTCAATATTAAGAGATATGTCTTGATATGACATAAAACGATAAAAATACACGCTTCTTATATATTGTGTAGTATATAATTTTATAAAAAATGCAAGAATGTATAGATTGTTTATTCATAAAATATACAAACGAAAATATCATTTTTCAAGATGACTAAGATAGTAAGTTGATATTTAAAGGGTACGTAAAACTGTTGATATTAATGCTAGTAAACTATCTAATAGCACTGAGATTATGACTAAATTATAACAATTGGGAAATTGACATTATATAATTATTTTTTTATTTAAAATATTGTATCAATTTTTTATTTTTATTATTAATGAATTTTTGGATTTGAATATGATAATTATTAATTAGTTTTAAAATTTTATTATTAAATATTATAAATTATGTGTTAATGTATATATAATAAAAAATTATGATGAGTTTTTGAGAATACAAAACAAGTTATTAAAAAACAGAAAACAATATATTTTTTTTAAAGAAACCGAAAATAATAATTGAAAACAATAATTGTATTATATATGTACTAAAAGATGCCACAAGGAACACTGTTCTTTGTGGCAGTGCAATACCCATAAAACCATCCTATTTGTTTTTATTTTCAAATCTGCCCTTTTTTTTAATCTTTATATTGGTTGTCTTGTTATGCTTTCTTTTTCTTTCCAGACAACATGTAGTTTGATAAAAAAAAATAAAAAATTAAAAGTTACCCTTCTTTTTGGGGTTTTTTGTCTTCAAATTTAATTGTGCTCTTCTCCTCTCCTTTTCTTTCCAAATCAATGTGTCAAATTTTGGTCGTGAAAATATTAATTAATAAAAAAAATATAGAAACCGACTCCCTTTCTAATCTAAAAATAAAAATAGCTTGCAACCTAAAAGAGAAAGTTGCATGTTATTTGGATCATAGTTTTTCTGTTCAGGTATTTTTCTTTTCCTTTCCTTTCCTTTCCATTTCTTTTCTTTTCTTTTTAAAATTATTTTGTTTCTTTACTATTTGATCTTTATTTACTTCTAATTTAATTCATTTATTATCCTAATCCATGACTAGATCATGGTTTAGTTCTATATTAAATTTTAATTGAATTTATTTAGTTGTAAGTGAATTTGGGTATTAAAATTATAATTAGCTAATTAATTAGATGTTAGATTCAATTTGAAGTGTTTATTGATAATAGTAATCTTGTTAATTTGTTTTTTTTTAATTTTTTTGATATAATTTGTTTGTTATAATAATAATTTTTGATTTGTTTGTTATCCCGAAAACTTAAAAGCTCATGATGGGTATTAAAATGGGTATGTCGTTTTTGTTTTTTAGTTGGATAAGAAAACTAGATTTTTTCCCCATTTTACATGTATTCCTTTTTTTTCTTTGTTTTTTTAGTTTATTTTGAGAAAAACCACTATCAATTTTTCTGACTTTGTAATTTTTTGTTGTACTATAAAGTACAAAAGATTCAAAACACCAATTCTTATAATAAACCAATAATTTTTACTATGAACAACTAATGGCGTATGAGTACTAATTTCACATTAATACCATGAATAAATTTTTAATTCAAGTTTGAAAATAAATAAACTAAATACAACAAATGGACTTTACAGATGTGTACTTTTAACCTTAAAAATTCAACATTTTAAAATTGTTTAACTAAATCTAACATTATTTTTTACAATTTAATCTGAATATTATTTTATTTATAGTTTATTTATTTAATTTTTTGATGGAAGAAAGGATAGAATTCATTATAATATATCACGTGTATTCATTTAAATTAGTTAACACAAAGAAATAATTGGATTGCGTTATACTGTAGTTGATAATATTTTATATTGTTTTATATCAAAAGATAATTTTTTATTTAATATATGAATGTCTATAGAAATTAAAATTTTTTTTAAAAAATAATATATATTTATTTACTAGTCTTATATTAAAATTATAATTGTTTTAATTAAGATACAACACTACAGATAAATGATTATTTTAACAATATATTATTGATACATAGGGAGCAATTAAATGACTATTTAATATTAATAAACAATGTCTCTCGCATCCTTTTTCTACAAACCTATATATAAAAACTAAAAATACAAAAACAGCTTGGAAAAAAGAGTGTCGGATCAAATTTTTTCTGCTCGGTACTTTTTTTTTCTTTCCATTTTTCCCTTTTCTTTTTAATTTTTTTTTACTTTTAATCGTTATTTACTTCTAATTTAAATTATTTATATATAAATATTATCGTAATCCATGGCTAGATTAGGATTTGGTTCTATGAAAAATTTTGATTGAATTTGTTTAGTTGTAAGTGAACATTTGTTTACTTTTTAAATTAAATTAGAAAAATTAAATTAAATTATTTCATTTGGTTAAAAAATTTAAATTTTCCAACATTTTTTATTTTAATATTTTATTTTTTAAAATTGAATATTTCAAATTTATTAATTAACTAATTTTACTTTCTTTTCTAAAAAAAATCTAATTTATCTATAATTATAAATTTGTAAAAAAAGTAAAATTAGTTAATTAATAAATAACTGTCAAATTATTTACTAATTAACAAAATTTCACTAAAATATTTTATCTACTAATTTTCTTCTTACATTTCAATAATAAAGATTAAAAGTCAAACCTGAGCAATCTAATACTAAAAATTTTGTTTACTTTCACATATATTTTACTAAATTTGATAGTTAGATTTTTGTAATGAATTCATTTTTTTAGTTACTTTTTTTTTTACGTTTTTTATCTTTCTTTTTTTATTGCTTTTTTCCCTTTTTATATTTTTTATTTTAATATTTTTAGTTATTTATTTATTAATTAAAATAAATAATCTAATAATAGTCAGATTAAAAGGTGTTATTTCAATTAGAGGATAAAATAGTTATTGTTGATGCATCATCAGAAATAGCATCATTATTATTATATGGTGGTAGAAGAATTGCGCATTTACGATCTAGAATTTCTTTATCAGTTGATGAATCATCAATTTGTAGAAAAAAAAAATTACCTTCAAATTATATAGGCAATCCAAGTTATATATCAAAATTGTCATGAAAAAATAATATGTAGGTTAAATGAAAATATTAATCTTGATAAGAAAATAATATTGTTTGAAGTAATTTATGTTATATAATTCATTCAATTTATGAAAAAAAGAATTTGTATGCTTACCATTTATAAAAGAAACCTCAAGAATTGAACAATTGAATTTTTGTATGAATAAGTACAATAAGATATTGAGATTGTTGAGTGCTTTGAGGAGAAAAGGTCAATTTTTTTTATTTTTACTTTGATATATAGTAATTAATATTATTAATATTATAGATATTAACTTTATATTGTAATTGTTTATATACTATATATATATATATATATTGCTTTATGTTTATTATTTCTACATTTATTGTTGCATAAAATTAGGCAATTTTTTTCCTTTTCAATATTCTAAAATAAACTAATATTAAATTTTTGTATGTTTTATATCGTCTTTAATCATTGTTAAATATCAAGTAGTCATTTTAAATAAAAATAAACTAAAAGTCAACTTTTTTAGAAAAAGGAAAACAAATCATTGATGATATTATCAATAAAAATTGCAGTAGTCATCTTGATTTCAAAATGTTTGTTCAAGTAACATAGATTCGTCTGTTTTTGTCCAACAAAAAAAAATTAAGGAGATGTTTTAATATGTTGAATCAAAATGATTCTTTATTTAATGATGATCATGAAAGAAATGGAAATTTATCATATAAACCATGAATACCATCTTCAAATTCTGATAATTTAATTTCTACCATTATAAGAAATAGCGATTTATATGTAAATCTTAGAGAACAATCATCTATTTGTCAGTATTGCGGTACTCTATTTTGGCATCAAGAGCATGTAAAGAGTTTCCATAAATTAAAATTTACTTTATGTTGTTAAGATGTGAAAGCTTCTTTACCATTAGCTAAACAAACTCCACATTTTTTTTATAATCTTTTTGATTATCAAGGCGGAACAAAGAGTAGAAAACTTAAAGAAAATATTAGAGCTTATAATTTAATGTTTGTTTTTACATTTTTCGGTACAAAAATAGATCCAATCCATATGTCTGCAAGACCTCCCATTTTTAAAATAAGTGGTCAAGTACACCATCTTATGGGATTTTTATTACCGCCTGAAAGTAAAAATCCAAAATTTGCACAGGTCTATAGTAATGACACAGAAAATGAAGTACAAAATAGATTAATGGCATTTGAAAATGAAAATAATCAAAGACAATTAGATGATATAGTTGAAGGGTTAATTAATATGTTAAATAATACAAATAAATTAGTTAAACTTTTTAGATCTGTGAGAGAGATTTTATTTTGATCAAGTAGTGTCTTTAAAACTTAAATTATTAGGTAGAAGAAAAGGAGAAAACTCACAATATGAATTGCCTACTTCTGATGATATCGGCCCCTAATAGTTGGTGATATAGGTGATTTTGATCAAGGAAGGGATATAGTTGTTGAACATCAAAGTGGTCAATTGCAAAGGATATCGAAATTACACCCATCATTTATGTGTTTGCAATATCCTTTGTTATTTTCATATGGAGAGGATGGTTTATGTCACACCCTATTTTTAGAAGTGTGACGGTTCTAGGGTCCAGGTAGGCTTAAGGCAACCAGGCACCACGTAGAACCCAACTAATTTATGAATTCATACAAATTGGTTATTGTATTAGTGAATTAAAATTTTATTATTATTTACTCAAAATTTTATGATATATTATTATTACACATTTATTTTCATATTATATATTATATATAATTTTTTTTATTACATTATGGTTTACTTTTATAATTTACTAAACTATTTACAATCATACTACGGAGCAATTAGAGCATAGTGCAAAAATAATTATTTAATTATATATGATAGTATTTGCTAATTATATTATTCTCAAGCTTTTTGTTAGAAGAAGAAATCAAGAAGCTGATGGTCCTGAGTTAGTTCTACTTGAAATCACAGACGATGGGGTGAGTCGTTAACTCAGTGAGATTATAGTTTTACAAGGGTAGAATATACAATAAAATAGTTTAAGATTTAAGAATAAAAAAATACATAAGGTAGTATCACAATAAAGGTATAACAATAAAATTCAATCCACAAGAAATATCCACAATAATTTGACCAATATCACAAAAGCAAATCATATAATATGACAAATAGAACATAACAATAACACTGAAGAAAATATATTATTATTTCAGTATTATCACACATCACATTCACATAAGGGTAGCTTCTACCCTACAAATCACAAACTTCTATGTGCACATAGCCTGATGGTATAGTCCTCATCAAGTTGAAATTCTGTCATATTGGCTAATCAAATGGCTTGGTATGATCACATAGGCCAAGAGGCCATATTGGTTTTCACAATTCACAAATGCAGAATTACAAACAACAAATGATATCAAATGACTCAAATATCAATAATGGTTAAATTTTCATCAAAGAATTTTAAATGTGACAAAGCAAGAGTTGAACACTATAACTCACCTCGAATATGCAAATTTGATTCCTCTAAGTCATTGAAAATTATTGATTGGTTCGATGACAATATCCGACCTACATTTACATCCACATATAAATCGCATATTTAGGTTTATTTTTAATTTTTAATTATCATTTTTGTCTTAATTGTTTATTAGGCACTTATGTCCTGTTTTAACATCTTAATCTACTCTAAATTTTTTTTTTTAATTATGAATTCAAATATCATAAAATTATATTATAATAGGGTTATACAATATAGTAAATTCAAATATGTGTCATATGCCTATAAAAATGAATTGGCTTCTTCAAGTCATGTGATTTACTTATTTATTAAATTAATATTTATAGTTTTTGGAATATTAAATAAACATATTAAACTTTATATTCATCTATTATATGCTTATATTTATAACCGAATCAAATATATTTTGTTATGCTCAATTCAGTCTCAAGTTAACCAAACATCAAAATTTCAGCATTTGAATAGTTTGTATTCATTTAATTGTATATTAATTTATTCAAATTCATTTGCTCTGAAATTTTTTCAGCATGTTTCTAACATCATATATGATCTCTCTGTAAATTTTTACAATTTATAGAGTTCATTTAATTAGGTAAATAATTTAAACACAGTAGCAAATTTAGTGGTATTCATTCAGACTATTAAAATGAACAGTTTATATTCACTTATTTACTTATTTTTTCTTATCATTTTAACTTAAACTTTTACCACAGTCTTCCCAACATCCAAATACATCGTTATGTAATTTTTTATGAATTTTAAAGCTCGTTTTCATATTGAAATAAATAAAGCACAGAAGCTAAATTATTAAAAGTTCAAGTTGTAATATTTTGACAGATTTGAGTGTTAGAGTTTTTAGCTTCATTTCTTTCAATATAAATCAATTTTCAACATCCTAAATACTTAATTTATATGTATAAATGATAATATTTAGCTCATATCAATAAATAATAGATTTACAGTTAGAAAAATAAAATAAAAAATTAAGATTCAAAATTTTCAGATTATTACCTTTAGGAGTTTCTTTGCTTTCTTTGTCTTTATATCACTTTGTTGATTTAATTTTTTAATACTAAAAATTTTGTTTTTTTAATCTTTTAATTTTGGTGTATGAACTTTTTTTCACTTTGGTGTCTGAATTTTTATTAATAAAAATAACTTGGTTGTTATAACCGAACGACGTATAGCAAATCGATCGAAAAAAATCGATTGGAGCAACCAAGTTATTCCTATAAATAAAAGTTCAGACACTAAAGTGAATAAAAAAAATTCATATACCATAATAGCAAAAAAAAAAAGTTCAGACATTATTAATATATTTTTTCCTAAAAATAAAGTTAGAATATACCTAATATTTTACGAATTATTTAAAAAATATAATTGCAGATTTCTTAGCACTTTGACGCCGGTTCAACTTCTTCCAAAGTCGAAAAAGAATCAATTCCCTCGAGTTAATAAAAAACATTTAACATAAAACAATTTCAGAATTACAAACTTTGGACCCATAAAAAGCTAAAGTTTTACAAAAAAACTTTATGATTCATATAATATTAATTGATATATTTATTTTTTTAACACTATATTTAATATTTCTTACAAAATATATTATTCACTTGCAAAGCAACAATGATAGATGTTGAAACTACACAAGGCCGGTATTATAGATCATGTTTCAAATGCAATAACCAAGTGAAAAAAAATGGTGATGCATGAAGGTGCTACAACCATGGTACATCTAATGAACTACCCAACCTTGGTAAACACCTCAAACTAAGAAAATCCATTTATTTAACAAATTCTTTGTTTGAATTTTGTCAATATATTTAAATATTATTTCATCATAATCAAAACTAAACAAAAAAATAACTAATTATTTATTTTGTTATTATAAAACTATAAATTGACATGCAAGATTAAAGATGAAATTGGAGAAATAATGATTAGTGTATTTGGAAGAGGAGCTCAACTTTTGGTTGAAAAATCATGCATATCGCTGATAAATAATAACTACACTGATCTTTATTCATTGCCTCCACCCATCACTCTAATCATTAGGAACACCTCAATTTTCCAACTTCAAATACGAATGAGAAACTATCATCAAAATTTTGTTGCATCAAAAATCTTTTCCAATGATCACTACTCTCTTTAACCATTCCTTATTTTGAACAAATGCATGCATTGCCTTATGCTAGCAATACTCCAATAGTAGAAAAAAAAGTCTAAATTCTCCACCATCTTAGGAGTCACTCAGTCAAGCAACTACTATTGCAAACACAACATAATCTTTTGCCAAAAAATAATTACTTTCTCTCAGCGATTATATGAAAGAAGAGAAGCACATGTAATAATAATATAATAAAAAATATAATATTTAATTATAAAATATAAATTTAAAATAACTTCAATTCTTTATGTATTCTATTCAGCAACACAGAAAGTTCAACCACCAGCACATCTTCATAAAGTAAGTTATCTCTTTATAAATAATTTCTAATAACTTATTTTTATTCTTGGACTTTAAAAACATCTATAAGCCGTTAGAAACTAATTAATTATATTAAAAAAATTAACTTACACACATCTTTACTATTTTTATAATTTCCTATCCTTTACCTTTTCATTTTGCATTTCTATATTTCAAAAAATCTTCATAAAATTTTAATATACCTAAAAGTCCATACTTTTAACAAATATAATTAAATAAATAATAAGGAAGAATAATTAAATTGATTGGAAGGAGAACATGATTAATATATATTTGATATATATATAAGATATACATGGAAATGTATTTCTTGCAGATTGTGTTTTTTGTTGTTTTGAAAAATACTCAAATTATAGACAAAATTCTCATAAAATTTTTTTAGAGATTTTCTTATAAATTTATATTTTTAATATTTAATTTCTAATATATAAATTTATTTACTCATTAAATTATCTTTTAAAAAATAATTTATTCTATTACAATTATGGAGAATTTTCAAACGATAAGGACAATTATATTCTTGTATTATATATTCTTATTTTATATATAGAGAGTGTATGTATTATATATATATAGAGTATAAGAATATTATATATTGTGTTGTTTAACTATAAATTTCTTACAAAAAATATTTTAATTATTACTAAGTTCAAAATACAAATATAATTAATAACATATTTATTTTAAATTATTTTTATGATAAATAATTTAAAATTATATTTAAATTGAATTAGAATAAATTATATCTGATTTTTTAAACTATTGTTTATTTATGCAGTGAACTATTGAAAAAATGAGAGAGGAAATATCTTAACTACAGGGAACAAATATTTTCCCTAACATCAAATTTGCAAATGATGTTATGATATCCTTTTTTGTTGAACTTATAACTTATATTTTATATAGCATCAAATTTGCAAATGATGTTATGATATCCTTTTTTTTTTTGTTAAACTTATACTTTAATTTTTTTGATAAAAAAAATGCTTACATTGCTAAGATATCCACTATATCTTAACAAAGGCGATAACTTTGTAATATATATATGTAGTATTAATATAATTTGTATATATTTAATGTATATTTTATATATTTTTTGCATATATTATTATATTTAATATATATTGTCATTTATTTTTTTTTTCATTATGCATATAATAATATTAATTCCCGCAATAACGTACGAGTAGAATATAGCTTATAATATACTAAAACACCCACAACAATAAATAGTAGATTTTTCACTATACTCTTGCTCTCTATTTCTAATTTTTCTCTTTCTTTTCTCTATTTTTAAAATTTTTATTTGCTTTTCTCTCATTTTTTTAATTTTTATTTTCTTTTTAAAATTTTTATTTTCCTTTGAAATACATGATTTCCCCCCTCTTCTTTAATCTTCCTCTAAAAGTAATTATGTAATTTATTTTTTATTTTTCTTTTTAATTGATGAACCATTATATTTTCCCCTAAATTGATTTTTCATTTTTTCTTTTAACTTATAATTCGTTATATTATTATTATTATTATTATTATTATTATTATTATTATTATTATTATTATTATTATTATGCTCTATAAGTCACTATTTCAATAATAGTGAATTCTTAAATTTTTATTTTTTATTTTTTTAATTTTTATTCTAATTTTTAATGAATTATGTGAATTATAATTTTTATAATAGTAAATTTTTATTTTTTTATTATTTTACTTTAATTTTTAAATTGACAATATTAATTAATTATTTTAAAATAATTTAAAATAATCATGTTATTAACTATTTTCAGATACAGAGTTTTACATTATTTAACTGTATTGTTAAAATTTTTATCCATTTTTAATTGAAAAATTAAAAGTAAAAAAATAGACAGTGCATTTGAATATTAAGAAATAATTTTTTTACCCTACTTAAATAAATTATTTTACTAACTTAAATTAAATCTTTTTATTTTTCTGTCACTTTTATATTTTTATATATATCATTTTAAAATAAATTTATAATTTTTCTTTCTAGTCATTTTTTAATTTTTGAATTGATTCAAGAAGTCATGACAAAAATAGAATATTAATTTTTGATTCTATTACTTTAATTAAAAATAAAATTTAGAAAAAAAAATCAAAAGTAGTAATTTGAATAAAAAATAAGTAAATATTTATTACTTTGATTTTTTTTTTGAAGTGAAAGAAAAATTTATAAATATAGCTGAAAATAATATTAGTAAAGAAAAATAGAAAAAATAGTAAATAAATAAATAAATATGTTGAAATTAAAACTAAGTTGGTACTGCAAAAATATATTTGAGCATGTAAAAGGTCAATTAAAAATAATAGTCAAATGGTATAAAATTCTAAATCTAATTATAATTAATAATAAGTTATTTTTAATATAATTAAATTTATATTGTTAATTTAAAAGTTAAATAATATAAAAATAAAAAATAAATTTTAAAAATTAGTATTTTAAAATTATGACTCACAAAATTTATTAAAAATAAAAATAAAAATAAAAATGTGAAAAACTAATCTTATTAAAATAATGACTTTTAAAGAATATATATATATATATGTAAAATATTATATTTTGTATATTAAGTATATTAGTATATAAATTATTTTTTAACTTAAAATAATATAAATTTTTTAAACCGCAGCAGGGTTGCGGATTAGTTAATAGATTATACTATACTAAAAGAGGCCCCCAAGATGAATGGTAAATATCCAAAAAACCATGCCCTTTTATTGAGTTCTTTCTTTTCTTCTCTTTTCTTTAATTTTTTATTTTCTAAAAAGTTTTTTGTAAATTAATATTTTAATTATATTTATTATTTATTCAACTAAATTAAATATAATTATTAAAATTTTTTATTATTACTTATCATGTGATTATCATAAATATAAATTATTTATCAATTAAATGTAATATAATAATATTAAAATTATCTCTTAAACTACAAAATTTTGATTAAAAAAATAATAATATCTACTTAATACGTATAAATATTTTATGTAATTTATTTTTTTTATCATTATAAAGATAATAGATATGTAATTTTTAGTGTTAATTCATAAGAAATTAGTATAATTTGAAATAAAATTCTAATTAAAATTTAACTTAATTGATAAGATAAAATATATCTTATATTTTGAATGATAAATATCCAAAAATACCATGCCCTTTTATTGAGTTCTTTCTTTTCTTCTCTTTTCTTTAATTTTTTACTTTCTAAAAAGTTTTTTATAAATTAATATTTTAAATTTATTTATTATATATTCAACTAAATTAAGAGAGTGTTTCTCAAAACTGGAGCTTTTCAGTCTATTGTGAATAAATGATTTTTAGATTATAATCAGATTAAAAATAAGCAGTTAAGCGTTTATGTAAACTAGTTAATAATCAGTTGATAATCAGTTTATAATCAGTTAAGTGTTTCTGTAAAATCAGCTTATAATCAGTTTTTAATTGCAGAAACTGTCAAAATGACCAAACTATCCCTGAGTTTATTTATTGTATAAAAATAATTTTTTAAATGTCAATTCAAAATTTATTTTGCAATAATAATAATAGTAATAATAAAATTTATTTAAGAAGAAACATAAAAGAATTTTGATGGGAACTAAAGTGTATAGGGTGGACAAATTTGAAATATTGAAGATTAGGTAGGGATAGTATGGTCTTTTACTTGGTCAAAACTGCTTAAAAAATAAGTGTTTAAAAAAAAGTAGTAAAACCCAACTTTTAAAAAACTGATTAAAATCATATTATAATCTACTATTTAAGTTTTCTGAAACACTTAAATAAACAATTTATAATCTAAAAAATGCTTATAATCAGTTTTGACCAGCTTTTAAGTTTTGAGAAACACCCTCTAAGTATAGTTATTAAACTTTATTATTATTAATTATCATGCGATTATCATAAATATAAATTATTTATCAATAAAATTTAATATAATAATATTGAAATTATCTCTTAAAATACAAAATTGTGATAAAAAATAACAATAATAATATCTACTTTGTAACACCCCCATATCCAATGCACACACACTACAACCACAACAATGTAGCATAAGTGCACCAAACATAGGGATGCTACGGTTTTCTTAACATTCAAAACACTTTAAACTTGATACAATACCCTTATCATTATACATTATAGAAAAGTAGATCATTTACTTATAAAACAAAACATATTAGTTATATATATATATATTTAAATATTACACAGCGGAAGTTATAAAATATGTACACATTTACATATTAAACATTTCTTTACAAAATATAAAGAAGTATACATGATTGGCAAGTCTGCTCTGATCTTTAAGCTCCCAAAATGGATTCTTCAAGGTCTACTCTCACTTGGTCTTGATGAACTCTCGGGTTCAACTCTATCAACTCTATTACCTGCGCGATTAAACACTATCGCGCTAAGCCAACGGCTTAGTAAGATAATCATGCAAATGATATGACTTAGTGCAATGCAATGTCATTTCTCAATCCATATTATACATATAACATCATATATGCAAAACTAACAACATATTTTCACATTACATATCACATTTCATATACCTCATTAGTATTCATTTAACCATTCATAATCAACACTAAACAAAGACAAGCATGGGCCCAAGACACACTAATATGCCATTCAATTTTCAGAGTTAAAGCTTTGGTTTTGTTATCACATTTATCAATATCATATACCCAACTAGGCTTCAAGGATTAAGTTCAACCAAGCTTCAAGGGGAGCAAAGCATGCTAAGCTTCTACCCAACTTGGCTTCAAGAACTAACCCAACCTAGCTTCAAGGGTGGTAACATCTCAATTAGGCTTCAAGGATTCAATCCAACCTAACTTCAAGAGATTGTTACACTTATTAGGCATGCCACCAACAACCAACTCTGAAAATGGAATAACACATTAGCCACACAATTCATTTATTATTCAATTATCATTTTCATTCTCAATTCTCAACAACATTTAGGCAAACATGCCTTATTTCTTTCAATTGCATCATCATAGCCAAACACAATGGCATTGTCTCATATCATGTCTTATTTGAATTATCATTGCATCTTTGACATACATTTCAATTTCAATGTATATTACTCATGAAACACATTACCATTCACAATGCATAACATAACATTGTTCAATCTCAACAATGCAATTAGGGCAAAGAACAATTGATATGATTCATAGTTTTAGGACCTTACACATGCATTTGATTATATCATTCATTGATTCAAGTGTTTTTAAAGTGTTTAGGGTTAGGTTTAGGGACCAACCTACCCTTAGAGAACCAAAACAATGCAATTAGAACAAAGAATAAAAACCCCAACCCATACAATTGAGGGACACGGGCAGCCACTTGAGGGACACGGCCAAGCTTGTGGCCGTGTCACTCAACCCACTTGGACAGTAAGCAACACGGGCAAGGGACACGGCCAAGCTTGTGGCCGTGTCTCTTAAACCAAAACTCACAGTAGCTAACACGGCTTGGGAACACGGCCATGTCACCCAAAAACTAATCCAACACGCCCAAAATCCCTTGGCTTGGCCGTGTCTCACATTGCTTTTGGCCGTGTCTCCCAAAACACAAACCCTAATATGCACAACTCTCCTCCAATTGCACTCAAACTCATCAAACACCATATAACATGTTTCAAATGAATGGAATCAATGTTCTAAACACAAATTCTACATGTTTAACACAATATTCCTTATTAAAACACATCAACCAAAACATTTAAACACATACCATCTCAAACCCTAAAACCAACTTTACACTTGAACTTCCACTATCAAAATCCATTTAAACTTACAACCTTCACAACCAAACCAACCTCAATTCAATCTTTTAACTAACAATCAACTTTAACACTTGTAAACACATATCAAACACACCAAATCATCAACTCAACAATTCACAATACACCTTAGCCACAACTTCAAAATTAATAAAAGAAAACAAGAAATTACTTACCTTAAATGAAGAATTTCCACAAATCTCTAACCAACACCCTTGATTCCTTCTTCAATTTACTTCTTGCCTCAAGAACACCTCCCTTTCTCTTTGCTATTTGGAGAGCCGGCCACTTCAAGAAAGAAAGAAGAAAATGCACAAGTCAAACACCTTTTCTTCTTTTAATCTCCACCATGCATTTCATTTCAAGCAATTACTCATATACCCCTCATCACTTAACTTAGCTTTTGTCTCTTATAAACCCAATTAAGTAATTTCACATGCCATATAAAAATCTCCTCTTGCATTGACTCTCTCTCTCTTTGACCATTTTATATGTTATATATATCACCATATACACAACATATAAACTTGTCTCTAAACCCTATTTCTTCCCAAAACACATATACATATACTTTTCTTTTCTCAATTTAAACCAACAACAACAACAACAACAACATACAAAACTTCTAGGGCATGCATAGGGATATTACATACTTAATACATATAAATATTTTATGTAATTTATTTTTATATCATTATTAAATAATGGATATGTAATTTTTAGTGTTAAATCGTAAGAAATTAACATAATTTGAGTTAAAATCCTAATTAAAATTAACTTAATTGATAAGATAAAATATGCATAAATACATTTAAGGTGAAATTTGTATGCATCTATCAATTAAAATAATGATAAAAATTAATTTTAATTTAGTGAAATATTGAATTTCAAGTATTATATTTATGTTTTTGCTCTTAATTGATATTATTTTCTCTTTTAACTTTTGAGTCATTATATTTTGTCATTAATTTTTTTTAACTCATTAGGTATTATTATTATTATTATTATTATTATGCTCTAGAAGTTATTGTTTGAATAAAAGTGACTTCTCAAATTTTTATTTTGAATTATGTATTTAACTTTTAATGGATATTATGGGCTAATTTTTAGAATAATATTTCTTAAAATTTTTAATCTTTTTTTATTATTTTATTTTAATTTTTTAAATGGGCAATATAAATTTAATTTTCTTAAAAATAATCTAAAATGAATATATTATTAATTATGATTGGATTTGTAATTTTTTATTATTTGAGTTTATTTTAAATAATTTTTTTATCCACTTAAAGATATTATCATAGTAACTCTGTTTAAATTATTTCAGTATACCAATTTGATTTAAATTATTTTTATCATACCAACTTAGTTTAAATATTAATATATTTACTTATTCTTTTACCACTTTCATATTTCTTTTAATTATATCATTTTAGCTTAAATTTATATTTTATTATTTTAAAAAAAATAAATTGGTAATAATTTTGAAATTTTAATTATTTTAAAATTTTTTTCTAATTAAAGCAATAAAATTAAAAATTAGTATTTTGATTATTCTTTTGATCAAATATCAAACCAATTTAAAAAATATCTTAAATATATTTTTAATATGCAAATATAAAATTTTTTACTATTATGTGTATTTATATGTGTAATATTACTTTTTATGTCCTAATTGTATATTAATATAAATTATTTTTTTATTTAAAATAATATAAAATATAATATATGGCCGCATAATGTAAGCAAAATCATTTGCTTGTTTAGATCTTAAATTTGGACCATACTATGAGAATTATATTTTTCAACGGCAGATCAAGCTGCCGTTGCCGTTGACGGATTGCTCATTTGAACAACTTACCTTTGCCAACTCTCATCTTTCTAAAGCCCTGAACCCTTATTTGTCTTTTACTCTCTACAATGGCGGTGTGCTCTGTATCACCGATAAAACCTATATCAGTTTCTCCATCATTACACAGCAAGAAACCATTACCCCTTCTCCGCTGCAACTTCTCTCTGCCTAGCATCACCACCACTGAACCTGAACCCGTTTACACCTCCGTCAGATCATTCGCCCCTGCCACCGTCGCTAATCTTGGCCCTGGATTTGACTTCTTGGGTTGCGCCGTTGATGGCTTAGGGGATTTTGTCTCTGTTCGAGTCGATCCCTCTGTCTATCCTGGTGAGATCTCCATCTCTGACATTACTGGAGCCCTCGCCACTAAAAAACTTTCAAAGAATCCTCTCTGGAACTGCGCTGGAATCGCTGCTATTGCTACCATGAAAATGCTTAATATTCGATCCGTGGGTCTATCTCTTACACTTGAAAAAGGGCTTCCTTTAGGGAGTGGCCTTGGATCGAGTGCTGCTAGTGCTGCGGCTGCTGCTGTGGCTGTTAATGAGATTTTTGGTGGGAAATTAGAAGTTAAGGATCTTGTTCTTGCTGGACTGGAATCTGAAGCTAAAGTTTCGGGTTATCATGCTGATAATATAGCACCAGCAATAATGGGAGGGTTTGTATTGATTAGAAGTTATGATCCATTAGAATTGATGAGATTAAAGTTCCCAGAAGAGAAAGAACTCTTCTTTGTGCTTGTAAGTCCAGATTTTGAAGCACCCACTAAGAAAATGCGAGCTGCTTTACCAGCAGAAATTGGGATGCCTCACCACGTCTGGAACTGCAGCCAAGCTGGAGCGTTAGTGGCTTCGGTGCTGCAAGGAGACTTGGTGGGGTTGGGCAACGCATTATCGAATGATAAGATCGTTGAGCCTAAAAGGGCACCATTGATTCCTGGGATGCAAGAAGTGAAGAAGGTGGCCATTGGGGCCGGAGCATTTGGGTGTACTATTAGCGGGGCAGGGCCTACAGCGGTGGCAGTGGTTGATGATGAGGATAGAGGAAATGAGATTGGAGAGAAGATGGTGGAGGCATTCTTGAAGGAAGGGAATTTGAAGGCTGTGGCTATGGTGAAGAGGCTAGATAGAGTTGGAGCTAGGCTTATTGGCAGTGTTCCAACTAAATGACCAAAGTCTACTTTATTCTCTTTTTTTGTGTTTTTCTTTACTAGTGTCCCTTAGTTTGGAGCTTTGCTTTGAGGATGCTTTCTAGAATGTTTTAGAGGACGCAACGGAGAAATGGACAAGAAAGGAGTATGTATACTTTTTCATTTCCTTGTGACATTAATAAAAGGTGCAAATTACAAACAGGAATTGCAAGTTTGGCAATGGTCATTGCAGTTTAAAAATTAAAATTAATTGTGCCATCGTTCCTCTCTTCATATGTTTTTCATTTTTCTGTGCTGAAGCTCTAGTGGTAAAGTTTGCAGTGCCCTTTTTTTGTTTAAGGCACCCATGAAGATTCAACATTCTTTGGTCTCGAAAAGTTTGTAACAGATTTATGTGTGCAGAGCTACCAATATGCATATGACTTGTCACATGGATACATCTGCAATTTCTGTAATTTCATGATTTGGGTCGTATAAGCTAATTTTCAAAATTTTTAGGAATTAACTCTACCACTTTTCTTCTTGCGATAATGATATGAACTAATCATAATGACTGCGGGTGCTATAATGCAGAACCTCATAGCACCATTCCCATTTTCAGACTCATCATCCTGGGGAATTTCAATCAGCCAAGTTTGTAAAGGTTGGTTTTAGATGTATGAACTGACCTTCTCTATAGTTAAGAAGATTTCTAATTTTAAAATGGCCTGGTGCACTCTCAATGTTTAAAAATTGAGGATGTTGAAATGATTTTTGTCGCCCCACCTATGTTTTCAGGTTAGCATGTTGTCTGCTACATTTTGCTGGAACACAGTGAGGACATATACAAGAAGAAATGTCTTCTATCTGTTAAAGGCATGGATGAGAGATTTATCAGGTGATTTGGAAATTTTTGAAGTGCCTGACCAATTGTTCCATGATCATTATTCAGTCTCACTGCTTATATCGGTTTACCTATTTGTCTAAGTGCATATTTTTTTATGTATCCTGAAAGCAATGAAACAATCCATATTTTTGTTGCATGGAAGCCTTGTGCTTTGTCTTTGCAGGGGACTTTAATTTCTGGCCTGGGGGCAGACCTGTGTTATGCCTTTTGGGGATCATGTCCCCCGTAAAGCTTTCTAAAGTTGCCTTAGAATTGTAAGAAATTTTCATAAAAAAAAAAGCGGCAGTTCCACCTCAATTTTTTTTAACTGCAACCTTTCATTTTATTAAACTTCCAGATCACTTCACTTTGCCTGCTCTAGAAATAAGATTTCTAGTTCCGCCCTCTGTTGATGGCTGGTCTGCATGCATAGGATTTTATAACAACAAAGATGTATGAATTTCTTAAAATTTAGGATGCTTTATAGAATTATAATACTTTTATCTTAGGATGCTTTATAGAACTATAATAGTTTTATCTAGTTACTTCTTATGCATTACCAATTGTTTTGTTTACTTATTTGTAGTGGTAATATTGAAATCTTGTAGACATACACTGTGAAGGACAAGAGATCCTTTTATTTAACTCAACAGGCAACTGATGACAAGAACATAAACTTGTTGATCTAGAAAGTAAAATATCATTCAATTGATTTGTAAAACATTCAAAGATACCCCTCTAAAAGCACTGGACCTAAGCGCATGTAGAAGCTGAAAACACCTGTGTTCCACTTGCAAGCTAAAAGACACACTGACTTTTGAAGATATATAGATGAAAATAATGCATGAGCAGGAGTTAAAAGCCGTGAGCATCTTGAATTAATTTATGTTAGTTTTATGGTCATGAGCATGCTTGTTAATTCCTTTATTTTAGTTCTTTTTTATCTTTTGACTTGCCCCATATGTTGATTAAATTGTACAATGTTTTACCATACACATTTAATTAGTTGTTTTACAGGATATCATTCAATGTTAGATAGTTTTTTCCGTATCTTAAATTTGAATATTATTTTGGATCTTTTCTCCCATCTGAGGGACTTTTTAAGATAAAGATCATGATTTAGTTAGAGGCTGTTTGGTGAATTGTTTACAAATATTATTAAATACTAATTTTACATCGGCCAAACTCAACTCAATTCAGTCAAGCCTCGACTACAAATTGGTTGAAGTTGGTAAAAATGGCATTTGTTCCTGCTATTTCATCTGGTTTATTGTTATGCCTTAAAAATGATTTGTCTCATAAGGTCATTTTCTTACTAGGGGTGAGCTTATTCAGGTAAAACTGAATAGTTGCACCGAAGCAATGAAATTGTTCAGTTCAGTTTTACAATTTTCTATTTATCTGGGATAAGAGACCCTCCTAAATCCTAGTCCTAGATCAATAAGCAATATTGCATCCTATTCCCATTTCTCATATTCTCTGTTCTTTCATCTCTTACTAAAAGAAATTCCTATAAGAATTTGATTCGCACTACAACTTTCCAAGCATGTAATTTGATAAGAGACTGATTACAGACTTCGCCAACACTATATGTTCCTTGCCGTTGCACGCGGAAGCATAGTCTAGCATAGATTTGAGATTGATTTTCCCTTCCCTTATATAATGTAATATTCAAAGAAAAAAAATGTGCCTTGCAGTTGTTATTGACAAGTCAATTAAAGATAAGTTTAACGTAAGGTATAGTTTAGTGGTCAGGATCGTGTGTTACTCTCGCTTAAATTTAGAGTTTGAATATTAAATATCATCTCCCTCACATGTAATTAATAAAAAAGAAATTAATGACAAGTTTGGTTAAATGTTTGTTGCAGTTTTTTTTGCAGTGTACACGTTAACAAGTTGATGACAATATCGGACGAAAGTTCAATAAAGAATCTGATTCTATCATTGGTTAAAGTTTATATGACTTTTGTTAAAACTAGAACTAAATATAAATGTAAACAAAACTATGAAGTTCTTATATATTTTCATTAGTTCATGAAAAAATCAATCAAAAGAGTTTGAGGGTCATGACTTGCGCTTTGTATTGCATTCTCTGTGGTTCCCTCAAATCTGGTATATTGTTTCGCAGGTGTTTGGAACATATTCCGGAACATATTCCAAGGTTCACCAGACGGGCTATGGGGGCAAGAATGAACCCTGAATATACAATATTGTTTTCCCAGGGGAGAACCTGGACACAAAAAAGGGGCTTAAAAGCCTGTTTACTATAATTGCGAAAGATAAGCATATATTATGCATGCAAACTTGGGACTGTAAAGATAATTACCAGTTAGCAGTTGATTGGAAAACGTAAGATAACACTTGATTAAGTTGCTAAAATCTAGTTTTTGGTACGAATGAATTGGAAGTATAGAATTCATTTACCAGCAAGTTATAAATTAATGGCCACAAGGGTAAAATAATTGTATTAATTCCAATAGAGACGCATCCAGATGATGAATCTTGTATTATCATTATGATAAATGTGTTGCTTCCTATCTATTTTTATAGTTTATTATATTATTTTTTTAATATTTTAAATTATAATTTAATTATTATAAATAAAATTATAATTTAATTATTATACTCACATTTAGTATATATATTTTTATAATAATTATAAATAGTATTAAAAATAATTTAAAAAATATATTATATTTAGTGAGGATATGTGAGGAAAAAATTAATTCTTAATTAATTTAATTATATTTTATTAATATATATAAATAATTATTGGACTATAAAAATGAAGAGTGTGCATGAATCTTATTTAGTTGGATTAGAGTAATTTTTTATTGTGATCCAAGAGTAAAAAATTTTAAATTAATTTTGTTTAATTTTTTAAAATTTTTTATCAAACTGAATTAATTTTGAATTCGAGCGGATTGAATCAATTTCAAACGGATGATATTTAATATTAGAATTTTATATTCAAATTGGTATTTAATATTGTATAGTCGAATTGGGTCGATTTTTGATCGATTTTAATGATAAATAAAATAAAAATATATATTTATATATAAATATATAAAAATTAAATTAAATTTGACCGAGTTAATTGATAAAATAAAAAAAAATATATTTATTTATAAATATATAAAAATTAATTAAATTTTAATTAAAATAAAAAAATTATTTTAATTCGGTATCAACCGAATTTAAATTTTTTTAAAAACATAAATTTAATTTTACTTATAAATATAAAATAAATCGGTTGAATTTAATTAAAATACATTCTACTCGTTTAAATTTAGTAGATTTAATAAATTTACAATACCCTAATAAAAATGATACGGATTAAGTAATAATTTTTGTTTATTAATTACTGTGCCATAATTCAAGCAATAAATTTATTGCTGATAGGTGGTAGCCTAAGCCACCTTCTCTCTCCTCTTTAACGGGCAAGCCGCCTTTCATCTTAAGAAGCAATGTTATCATGTAAGGAGGGTTCATCATTTTCTCTGCACTTGCAGCCCCATCAACAGCCAATATTTCAAATTCATATATCATCACCGCCGCAATTGCTTTCATCTGTATATAAGCCAACTCCTTTCCCAAACACGTCGTAGGCCCACAATGAAACACAGGGAACCGAAATTGATCACGGCTGAAATTTTTGATCACTATCCAACCACCTCTCAGGCTTGAACTCCCTACAATCCTGGCCCCACAATCTCTCCATTCTACCCATTGCATAAGCAGAATAATCAGCAAAACCACTCTTTTCTCACACGTGTCAATCCGGCAAAACATCATCAGCGACCGTTCACCTCTGATGGCAACTGGTGGGAACAACCTCATCGTCTCTGATAAGGATGCATGCAAATAATGAAGCTTTTTCAATTAACGGTATATTCTCGCTCTCAATTCCGACGCCGGGACCGGCTCCTCTCCCGGCGGCGGTGCCACTTCACACAATTCTTGGTAAATCAAGCGTCCGCAACGTGGGTTGCCAGCGATTAACCAGAAAAACCATGTCAAGACTGTTGAAGTACTATCCTTGCCAGCAAGTACAAAGCTTGTAATTATATCTTTCAAGAACTTGATCTTGTGTTCTTCATCGTGAAATTCCATATTAGAGCTCAACAACATAAAACTTGATAACAAATCTTGATTCTTGCTTATTATACTTCAGTTGCTCTCTTGTTGTTTTGCCTTAATTACTTCCGTAGCGAACTTATTGATTATGTCAATAGCTTCTTTGAATTTCTTCTCTGACCCAATATTGAAAAAATCTTTTAATCTTCCAAATTAATGGCAACGGAGATATGAATCTTGAAAAACAGATTTCAACAGCATCATCAAAACAACAACAAAAAGACAACTTTACAATAGAATCAGTGTCCACACCAAAAGCTACTTTACATATAGTATTGAAAGTGAACTTCCCTAATACTTCTTGAAGATAAAAAACGGAGTTTTCTTCAGATTTCTTGGATAAAAAAGGCATAAGAGTTTTACCCATTTCAGCTTTGACTATTTCTGATATAAAATTTTTGAGAGATTTGGTATTGAATTCATAACTAGCAATCTTTCTTTGCACAGTCCAGAGGTGACCATCAATGTTGAAAATACCATTGCCTAAGAGTTCATGGAGGACGTTGACAAATCTAGAGCCCTTTATGTGGTTAGAGAAGTTGGCGACAAGTAGATGCTCTAAATTTATAGGATTTGCAGTGCAAATGCCACAGGAGGACAAGGAGTTGAGTTGGAGGGTTATTTGGAGAGCATGTCGGTTACCCAGTCGTGAAAGCGGTGGCGATTGCGGAGGAAACCGGGGAGGTTTCCGATAATAGGGTATGATTCTGGACATTGAGTTATGGTTGGAGGATGAGAAGTACATAAGAAGAAGAAGAAGATGAAGATGAGGACAGAGATAAAAGAGAGGAAGAAGACAACAAAGGTGAGTCCTAACTTATTTGCTTGCAGCTGAGCCTTAATGAATATTGCAAGTAGAAAATATTGAATTCAGTTGAGAAAATATTGATTTAAAATGTAATATCTTCATGTATGCCCTAGAAGTTTTGATTTTGTTGTTGTTGTTGTTGTTGTTGTTGTTGATTTAAAATGTGATTGAATGTATATATTAAGTGATAAGAAAAGGAATTGAGAAGAGAATGCTTATGTATATTTGTTTTGGGAAAGAAAGAGGGATTAGAGACAAGTTTATATGTTGTTTATATGATGATATAATTAACATATACCTAAGTCAAAAGGGTTGGTCAAAGCAAGAGGATATTTTTATGTGGCATGTGAAATTACTTATTTGGGCATATAAGAGACAAAAGATTAGTTTAATGGTTAAGGGCAATTAAGTAATTTCTCCTTGTTGGATTGCATGGTGGAGATTTAAAGAAGAAGAAGAGGTTGACTTGTCTTCATTTTGTCTTTTCTTTGCATTCTTGGCCGGCCATTCAAGAAAAGAGAGAGTGAGAGAGGTGTTCTTGATGCTAGAAGCAACTTGAAGAGGAATCAAAGGATTTGGTTAAAGATTTGTGAAATTTCTTCATTTGAGGTAAGATCTTTTCCTTGATTTCTTCTATTCTTTTGAAGTGGTGTTTGAAATGAATTAGGGTTTGTTGATTTGATGATGAGATGTGTTTGTGATGTGTTTTCAAGTGTTTAAATTGGTTTTAAGTTAAGAAGTTGAATTGTTATTGATTTTAGAAGTGTTGAAGTTGAATTGGTTTTAGGGTTTTGAAGTGTTATATGAAGTTTAATTTGAGTTTGCTTGTTTATTTTCATAGCCTTGCTTGTTGTTGGTGTTTGGTGGAGTTGTAGGCTTTGGAAGTGAGAAGTTGGCCGAAGGCAGTAGCCTTCTGGATGCCACGCCCGTGGTCTTGGGGTGCCATGGCCGTGGCCATCCATAGCCAATTGTAGCCATGGCCGTGGTGGAGTGAAGAAAAAAAGGGCAGAACCGTTTTGTACCCCACGCCCGTGGGGGTTGTGGTGGCCACGACCGTGGTCTCTAATGTATGATGTTGAAGTGTAATTTTGAGATTTAAGGGTTTAGTAAGAAGTTATTAAGTGGTAAATTGTATTGGAATTGATGGATTGTATCATTCCTTGGATTAGGTTTTGAAAGAAGGTGATTTGCCCTAATTTTGGAAAGTGAAGAATTTTGGAAAAGGGAAGTGTTTAGAGTTATTTGAATTGTGATTGAGGTAAGTACAAAGTACATAATTGCATACAATCATATAATGTTGGGATTTAATCTACATTTGCTCATATTGATGATGCATATGAATAATGATATGTTGTGTATAATGTGGAATGAGATGTTGATATTATGAATGATGCTATGTGGAATATAATGTGATTATTGATGATGATTTACCTTAATATGGAATTAATGTTATGAGTTATAACAATGGAAATGATATGATTGAGGTATGTTTGCTTAAAGAATGTTCAATGCCATGTTGACTTCATTGATGTCAAATATAATTGTTGTTATAAATGTGTATTTGAATAATGAAGAGTGATATATTGTGAATTGAGTTGTAAAGCCATTGTGGTTGGCTATGATGATTCAATTGAAAGGAATAAGGCATGTTTGCCTAAATGATGATAAGAATTGAGAATGGGAATGATAATTGAATAATAAATGAATTGTGTGGCTAATGTGCTATTCCATTTTCAGAGTTTGTTGTTGGTGGCATGCCTAATAAGTGTAACAATCTCTTGAAGTTAGGTTGGATTGAATCCTTGAAGCCTAATTGAGATGTTACCACTCTTGAAGCTAGGTTGGGTTGGTTCTTGAAGCCAAGTTGGGTTGATGCTTAGCATGCTTTGCTCCCCTTGAAGCTTGGTTGAACCTAATCCTTGAAGCCTAGTTGGGTTGATGATATTGATAAATGTGATAACAAAACCAAAGCATTAACTCTGAAAATTGAATGGTATATTAGTGTGTTTTGGGCCCATGCTTGTCTTTGCTTATGAGTCATGAATGGTAAAATGGTTGACTAATAAGGTTATGGAAAAATGTTGAAATGTGGTGTGCTCATATGATTATGATTGGTGAGATGCAAAGGTGTGATGTTAGCTTTTCACTTATGAAGTGGCCTTTATTGATAATTTGTGTGGCATTGCATTGCATTAAACATAATGTTGGCATGATTTGTCTTACTAAGCCCTTGGCTTAGCGTGATACTATTTAATCGCGCAGGTAACAGAGTTGAACCTGAGAGCTCCTCGAGACCGAGTGAGAGTAGAAATTGAAGAGTTTATTTGGAACTTAAAGATCAGAGAAAGCTGCCAATCATGTATAATTTCTTTATGTTTTGTAAAATATTGTTTAGAATATAAATATATGTATATTTGTAAATATGAATTTAAATGTTTTCATATAATGTAAATATTTTATAACTTCCGCTGTGTACTAATTAAATGTATCTGTATATCTAATTTGTTTTATATTAGAAGTTAATGACCTATTTTCTATAATGGATAAGATAAAGATTATAGTATCTTCTAAAAAGTTTTAAATGTTAAGGAAAGCAGTAGCATCTCTATGTTCGGTGCACGTATGCTACATTGTGGTGTAGTAGTGTGCTTGTACCGGGTGTGGGGGTGTTACAATTGTTTTGGTATCAGAGCCTAGGTTTGAGATTCTCAACCTAGGTAAAATGTAATAAAAAGAATATTTTTACTTAAAAAGTGAATTTTTGGATAACATACATGTTTGGGATTGGCAATCTCTGATCTTTAATAAGATGTAATCTGCTGTGTTTGCAGACTTAGGTTGTGATGGATCCTCATTCGCGTCAGTCAGTTGAGGGAAGTGCGGAGAGTGTTGCTCCTGAGGATGGAGCTAGAATTGATAGTGCTGGGGAGGCACCTGCTTCGGTGTCGGGTAGACCAGCTGGGGAGGAGGTTCCGCCAGCTTGGATTAGGCATGTGGTTGAAGCTTTGAGGCAAGCACCAGTGCAACCACCACCCCCTCAGCCTTTAGTATCCGTGAGGCACCATGACAAACTGAGGAAGTATGGAGCCGAAGATTTTATAGGTACTACTGATCCAGCAGTGGCTGAGCAGTGGTTAGACAAAGTACAAAGAATATTTGTTCAGTTGCAAGCCACCTCAGAGGAAAAGTTTGACTATGCAAGATCTTTGTTGCAAAAGGATGCATATAGTTGGTGGAAGACAGTGCCTCATTCTATGGATGATCCACCAACCTTGTCATATGCTGACTTTCTGAGAGAATTTGAATTGAAGTATACTCCAAGGGAGTATAAAGATGGGAAGAAAAGAGAGTTTCTAGATTTGAAGCAAGATCACCGGACCATAACTGAATATGAGATTGAGTTTATTCGATTAAGTCAGTATGCTGGAGGCATAATATCAGATGAGATAGATAGATGTAGGAGGTTTGAGGAGGGGTTGAGGCCCTCTATCATGTGTCTGGTAGCTGGATTCAGATATCATGATTTTTCTCAGCTTGTGGCAGCGGCTCAGAGTGTGGAGCGAGCTCAGGGTATTGCAGCTGCTTCAGAGGAAGAGGTTAGGGTTAGGAGGCCCCAGTTTGAGGCAGGGTCTTCTTCTACAAAAAGAGGTAAAAGTAGTTTTGTTCCTCGAGTCAGTAGAAGTCAGAGAACAGCTGGTAGGTCAATGCAGTTCTAGAGACAGAGATTTAGACCTACAGCTTCAGTGGCAAAGTGCTCCGACCCCAATGATTCAGAGATCCACTCTTCCCATCTGCATTCATTGTGGTAGGCCACATGGTGGTCCTTGTTGGAAGACTGGTGTAGCAGGGGTATGCTTCAGATGTGGATCGCCTGATCACTTTGTGAGAGATTGTCCTGAGAGGCAAGAGCAAATGTCAGTTGATACTGCAGCTTCTCGACCTAGTGTGAGGGGAGGTCGAGGAGGCAGGGGTTTCAGCCGAGGAGGAAGATCTGGGTTCAGTGCTAGAGGAGGTTCTACATCTAGGGAGAGTAGACCAGAGGAGGCTGGATCTTCCCAGAGGATTTATGTTATGTAGAGGCAGCCGGATGCTTCGGCAGTCATAGCTGGTACTTTTTCTTTATTTGGTTTTTCTGTACTTGCTTTGATTGATCCGGGTTCCACGCATTCATATATTAGTGCATCTGTTTTGCCTGTGTCTGATATGCATGCTGAGTCCCTAGGATTTGGTGTATTGGTGACAAATCCGTTAGGGCATAGTGTGATTGTTAATAAAGTGCACCGGGATAGTGCAGTAGTGGTGCAGGGTGAGGAATTTCTTGGAGACTTGATTGAAATGCCATTTAAGGAATATGATGTGATCCTAGGCATGGATTGGTTATCCAGATATGGAGCTGTGGTGGATTGTAAAAAGAAAGTTGTGATTTTGAGAACTGTTGATGGTAGAGAGGTGATAGTATCTAATGAGCAGGAACAATTAGCATCTTTGTTTGTTTCAGCTGTTGCAGCCAGGAGGTTGATTAGAAAGGGATGTGAAGCCTATCTTGCTCATGTGGTAGATACTAGAGTAAGAGGTTCTCCTATTGATAGCATTGCCACAGTTGCAGAGTTTCCAGATGTATTTCCGGAGGAGTTGCCAGGGTTGCCTCCGGAGAGAGAGGTGGAGTTTGGTATTGAATTGTTGCCTGATACCACTCCTATCTCTATTACTCCGTATAGAATGGCACCAGTAGAGTTGAGGGAGTTAAAAGTGCAATTACAGGAGTTGTTGGATAAAGGATTTATTCGCCCCAGTGTTTCTCCTTGGGGAGCTCCTGTGCTTTTTGTGAAGAAGAAGGATGGTACTATGAGATTATGCATCGATTATAGGCAATTGAACAAGGTGACTATTAAAAATAAATATCCTTTGCCTAGAATTGATGATCTCTTTGATCAATTGAAGGGAGCGTCAGTGTTTTCTAAAATTGATTTGAGATCTGGGTACCATCAGCTGAGAGTCAGAACTGAAGATGTTCCGAAGACAGCTTTTTGAACCAGGTATGGGCATTATGAATTTCTAGTTATGCCTTTTGGTCTGACGAATGCACCTGCAGCTTTTATGGATTTGATGAATAGGGTGTTTAGGCCCTATCTGGATCAGTTTGTAGTGGTCTTCATTGATGATATTCTGGTGTATTCGCGAAATAAAGAGGAGCATGACAAGCATTTACGGATTGTGCTGCAGATTTTGAGAGAGAAGCAGTTGTTTGCCAAATTGTCGAAGTGTGAGCTCTGGTTGGATCAAGTCACTTTTCTCGGACATATTGTTTCAGCAGAAGGCATTAGAGTTGATCCGAGTAAAGTTGAAGCTATTTTGAATTGGAGTCCACCCAAGTCTGTGACTGAAGTTAGAAGTTTTCTGGGTTTGGCAGGCTATTACCGACGGTTTGTGAAAGGATTTTCTTTGATAGCTACTCCACTCACCAGATTGTTTCGTAAGGGAGTGAGATTTGTATGGTCGGATCAGTGTCAGGCTAGCTTTGAGCAGTTGAGAGATATGCTGACTCAAGCGCCTGTTCTTACTTTACCTTTGGAAGGCAAACCATATGTGATTTTCAGTGATGCTTCACATAGTGGTTTGGGTTGTATGCTGATGCAGGAAGGTAAATTTATAGCTTATGCATCTAGACAGTTGAAACCGCATGAGCTTAATTATCCGACCCATGATTTGGAATTGGCAGCCATTGTATTTGCCTTGAAGATTTGGCGCCACTATCTGTTTGGGGAGAAATGTTTCATCTACACTGATCACAAGAGTTTGAAGTATTTGGGGGTTCAGAAGGAGCTCAATCTTCGACAGAGGAGATGGTTGGAATTGATTAAAGACTACGACTGTTTGATTGATTATCATCCAGGTAAAGCAAATGTTGTTGCTGATGCCTTGAGTCGGAAGTCTTTAGCTGGTTTAACTGTTTACTCGCTCTCGTTGCTTGTTGAGTTGAGAGCATTGTGTGCTAGTTTTGTATCTTGTGATGATGGTGCATTGTTAGCACAGTTGCATGTGAAACCAGTTTTGTTGGATCAGATTAAAGAGGCTCAGTTGGCTGATAAGAAGATTCAGAAGATTATTTCAGATTGTCAGAATGGAAAGAGTAGAGATTTTGTTGTGAAAGATGATGGAAGTCTCTGGTTTAAGAACAGATTGTGTGTATCCGATGATGCTGTTTTGAAAAGGATCATTTTGGAAGAAGCACATCAGTCAGTGTTTGCTATACATCCGGGCAATACCAAGATATATCATGATTTGAAGCAACATTACTGGTGGTCTGGTATGAAGAGAGATATAGCGGAGTTTGTATTGAAATGTCTTACCTGTCAGAAGGTAAAAGCAGAGCATCAAGTTCCAACCGGGTTGCTTCAACCTTTGTCAGTGCCAGAATGGAAGTGGGAAAAAGTAACAATGGATTTTGTGTCTGGTTTGCCAATGACACAAAGGAAACATGATGCTATTTGGGTGATTGTGGATAGATTGACTAAGACAGCTCATTTTCTTCCGGTTCGAATGGATTACTCTTTGGAGAGATTAGCTGAGATGTATATCCATGAGATTGTAAAGTTGCATGGTGTTCCAACTTCTATAGTGTCTGATCGAGATTCCCGGTTTACTTCCAGGTTTTGGAAGAGTTTGCATGGAGCTTTGGGTTCTCGACTGCACTTCAGCACTGTTTTTCATCCACAGTCGGATGGACAGTCAGAGAGGGTGATACAGATTATCGAGGACATGTTGAGAAGCTGTGTCATTGATTTCTCTGGAAGTTGGGACAGATTTCTACCTCTTGTGGAGTTTGCTTACAACAACAGTCACCAATCTAGCATTGGTATGGCACCATTTGAAGCATTGTATGGTAGACGGTGTAGAACACCTCTATGTTGGGATGAAATTGGTGAAGGTAAGTTAATTGGGCCTGATTTGGTTAAAGAAACTGAAGAGAAAGTGAAGTTGATTCGGGATAGGTTAAAAGCAGCTTCAGACCGACAGAAGTCTTATGCAGATCTGAAAAGAAGAGACATAGAGTTTGATATTGGAGATAAGGTATTTTTGAAAGTATCTCTTTGGAAGAAAATCTTGAGGTTCGGTCGAAAAGGGAAATTAAGTCCTCGTTTCATTGGACCGTATGAAGTTCTAGAAAGGATTGGCCAGTTGCTTATCGACTCGCTTTGCCACCTGAGTTGGATCATATTCATAATGTATTTCATGTTTCTATGTTGAGAAGATACAGATCGGATCCATCTCACGTGTTGCCAATTGAGTCTATCGAAGTGAGCTCAGATTTGACATTTGAGGAAGAACCAGTTGCTATTTTGGCACGTGAAGTGAAAGAATTGAGGAACAAGAGAGTGCCATTGGTGAAGGTTCTATGGAAGAACCATACAAAGGAAGAAGCAACTTGGGAAAGTGAACAATCGATGCGAGAGCAATATCCTCAGTTGTTTCAACCTTGATATCAGGTAATTTCGAGGACGAAATTTCTTTTTAGAGGGAGAGAATTGTAATATCCTCATGTATGCCCTAGAAGTTTTGATTTTGTTGTTGTTGTTGTTGTTGTTGTTGTTGATTTAAAATGTGATTGAATGTATATATTAAGTGATAAGAAAAGGAATTGAGAAGAGAATGCTTATGTACATTTGTTTTGGGAAAGAAAGAGGGATTAGAGACAAGTTTATATGTTGTTTATATGATGATATAATTAACATATACCTAAGTCAAAAGGGTTGGTCAAAGCAAGAGGATATTTTTATGTGGCATGTGAAATTACTTATTTGGGCATATAAGAGACAAAAGATTAGTTTAATGGTTAAGGGCAATTAAGTAATTTCTCCTTGTTGGATTGCATGGTGGAGATTTAAAGAAGAAGAAGAGGTTGACTTGTCTTCATTTTGTCTTTTCTTTGCATTCTTGGCCGGCCATTCAAGAAAAGAGAGAGTGAGAGAGGTGTTCTTGATGCTAGAAGCAACTTGAAGAGGAATCAAAGGATTTGGTTAAAGATTTGTGAAATTTCTTCATTTGAGGTAAGATCTTTTCCTTGATTTCTTCTATTCTTTTGAAGTGGTGTTTGAAATGAATTAGGGTTTGTTGATTTGATGATGAGATGTGTTTGTGATGTGTTTTCAAGTGTTTAAATTGGTTTTAAGTTAAGAAGTTGAATTGTTATTGATTTTAGAAGTGTTGAAGTTGAATTGGTTTTAGGGTTTTGAAGTGTTATATGAAGTTTAATTTGAGTTTGCTTGTTTATTTTCATAGCCTTGCTTGTTGTTGGTGTTTGGTGGAGTTGTAGGCTTTGGAAGTGAGAAGTTGGCCGAAGGCAGTAGCCTTCTGGATGCCACGCCCGTGGTCTTGGGGTGCCATGGCCGTGGCCATCCATAGCCAATTGTAGCCATGGCCGTGGTGGAGTGAAGAAAAAAAGGGCAGAACCGTTTTGTACCCCACGCCCGTGGGGGTTGTGGTGGCCACGACCGTGGTCTCTAATGTATGATGTTGAAGTGTAATTTTGAGATTTAAGGGTTTAGTAAGAAGTTATTAAGTGGTAAATTGTATTGGAATTGATGGATTGTATCATTCCTTGGATTAGGTTTTGAAAGAAGGTGATTTGCCCTAATTTTGGAAAGTGAAGAATTTTGGAAAAGGGAAGTGTTTAGAGTTATTTGAATTGTGATTGAGGTAAGTACAAAGTACATAATTGCATACAATCATATAATGTTGGGATTTAATCTACATTTGCTCATATTGATGATGCATATGAATAATGATATGTTGTGTATAATGTGGAATGAGATGTTGATATTATGAATGATGCTATGTGGAATATAATGTGATTATTGATGATGATTTACCTTAATATGGAATTAATGTTATGAGTTATAACAATGGAAATGATATGATTGAGGTATGTTTGCTTAAAGAATGTTCAATGCCATGTTGACTTCATTGATGTCAAATATAATTGTTGTTATAAATGTGTATTTGAATAATGAAGAGTGATATATTGTGAATTGAGTTGTAAAGCCATTGTGGTTGGCTATGATGATTCAATTGAAAGGAATAAGGCATGTTTGCCTAAATGATGATAAGAATTGAGAATGGGAATGATAATTGAATAATAAATGAATTGTGTGGCTAATGTGCTATTCCATTTTCAGAGTTTGTTGTTGGTGGCATGCCTAATAAGTGTAACAATCTTTTGAAGTTAGGTTGGATTGAATCCTTGAAGCCTAATTGAGATGTTACCACTCTTGAAGCTAGGTTGGGTTGGTTCTTGAAGCCAAGTTGGGTTGATGCTTAGCATGCTTTGCTCCCCTTGAAGCTTGGTTGAACCTAATCCTTGAAGCCTAGTTGGGTTGATGATATTGATAAATGTGATAACAAAACCAAAGCATTAACTCTGAAAATTGAATGGTATATTAGTGTGTTTTGGGCCCATGCTTGTCTTTGCTTATGAGTCATGAATGGTAAAATGGTTGACTAATAAGGTTATGGAAAAATGTTGAAATGTGGTGTGCTCATATGATTATGATTGGTGAGATGCAAAGGTGTGATGTTAGCTTTTCACTTATGAAGTGGCCTTTATTGATAATTTGTGTGGCATTGCATTGCATTAAACATAATGTTGGCATGATTTGTCTTACTAAGCCCTTGGCTTAGCGTGATACTATTTAATCGCGCAGGTAACAGAGTTGAACCTGAGAGCTCCTCGAGACCGAGTGAGAGTAGAAATTGAAGAGTTTATTTGGAACTTAAAGATCAGAGAAAGCTGCCAATCATGTATAATTTCTTTATGTTTTGTAAAATATTGTTTAGAATATAAATATATGTATATTTGTAAATATGAATTTAAATGTTTTCATATAATGTAAATATTTTATAACTTCCGCTGTGTACTAATTAAATGTATCTGTATATCTAATTTGTTTTATATTAGAAGTTAATGACCTATTTTCTATAATGGATAAGATAAAGATTATAGTATCTTCTAAAAAGTTTTAAATGTTAAGGAAAGCAGTAGCATCTCTATGTTCGGTGCACGTATGCTACATTGTGGTGTAGTAGTGTGCTTGTACCGGGTGTGGGGGTGTTACAATTGTTTTGGTATCAGAGCCTAGGTTTGAGATTCTCAACCTAGGTAAAATGTAATAAAAAGAATATTTTTACTTAAAAAGTGAATTTTTGGATAACATACATGTTTGGGATTGGCAATCTCTGATCTTTAATAAGATGTAATCTGCTGTGTTTGCAGACTTAGGTTGTGATGGATCCTCATTCGCGTCAGTCAGTTGAGGGAAGTGCGGAGAGTGTTGCTCCTGAGGATGGAGCTAGAATTGATAGTGCTGGGGAGGCACCTGCTTCGGTGTCGGGTAGACCAGCTGGGGAGGAGGTTCCGCCAGCTTGGATTAGGCATGTGGTTGAAGCTTTGAGGCAAGCACCAGTGCAACCACCACCCCCTCAGCCTTTAGTATCCGTGAGGCACCATGACAAACTGAGGAAGTATGGAGCCGAAGATTTTATAGGTACTACTGATCCAGCAGTGGCTGAGCAGTGGTTAGACAAAGTACAAAGAATATTTGTTCAGTTGCAAGCCACCTCAGAGGAAAAGTTTGACTATGCAAGATCTTTGTTGCAAAAGGATGCATATAGTTGGTGGAAGACAGTGCCTCATTCTATGGATGATCCACCAACCTTGTCATATGCTGACTTTCTGAGAGAATTTGAATTGAAGTATACTCCAAGGGAGTATAAAGATGGGAAGAAAAGAGAGTTTCTAGATTTGAAGCAAGATCACCGGACCATAACTGAATATGAGATTGAGTTTATTCGATTAAGTCAGTATGCTGGAGGCATAATATCAGATGAGATAGATAGATGTAGGAGGTTTGAGGAGGGGTTGAGGCCCTCTATCATGTGTCTGGTAGCTGGATTCAGATATCATGATTTTTCTCAGCTTGTGGCAGCGGCTCAGAGTGTGGAGCGAGCTCAGGGTATTGCAGCTGCTTCAGAGGAAGAGGTTAGGGTTAGGAGGCCCCAGTTTGAGGCAGGGTCTTCTTCTACAAAAAGAGGTAAAAGTAGTTTTGTTCCTCGAGTCAGTAGAAGTCAGAGAACAGCTGGTAGGTCAATGCAGTTCTAGAGACAGAGATTTAGACCTACAGCTTCAGTGGCAAAGTGCTCCGACCCCAATGATTCAGAGATCCACTCTTCCCATCTGCATTCATTGTGGTAGGCCACATGGTGGTCCTTGTTGGAAGACTGGTGTAGCAGGGGTATGCTTCAGATGTGGATCGCCTGATCACTTTGTGAGAGATTGTCCTGAGAGGCAAGAGCAAATGTCAGTTGATACTGCAGCTTCTCGACCTAGTGTGAGGGGAGGTCGAGGAGGCAGGGGTTTCAGCCGAGGAGGAAGATCTGGGTTCAGTGCTAGAGGAGGTTCTACATCTAGGGAGAGTAGACCAGAGGAGGCTGGATCTTCCCAGAGGATTTATGTTATGTAGAGGCAGCCGGATGCTTCGGCAGTCATAGCTGGTACTTTTTCTTTATTTGGTTTTTCTGTACTTGCTTTGATTGATCCGGGTTCCACGCATTCATATATTAGTGCATCTGTTTTGCCTGTGTCTGATATGCATGCTGAGTCCCTAGGATTTGGTGTATTGGTGACAAATCCGTTAGGGCATAGTGTGATTGTTAATAAAGTGCACCGGGATAGTGCAGTAGTGGTGCAGGGTGAGGAATTTCTTGGAGACTTGATTGAAATGCCATTTAAGGAATATGATGTGATCCTAGGCATGGATTGGTTATCCAGATATGGAGCTGTGGTGGATTGTAAAAAGAAAGTTGTGATTTTGAGAACTGTTGATGGTAGAGAGGTGATAGTATCTAATGAGCAGGAACAATTAGCATCTTTGTTTGTTTCAGCTGTTGCAGCCAGGAGGTTGATTAGAAAGGGATGTGAAGCCTATCTTGCTCATGTGGTAGATACTAGAGTAAGAGGTTCTCCTATTGATAGCATTGCCACAGTTGCAGAGTTTCCAGATGTATTTCCGGAGGAGTTGCCAGGGTTGCCTCCGGAGAGAGAGGTGGAGTTTGGTATTGAATTGTTGCCTGATACCACTCCTATCTCTATTACTCCGTATAGAATGGCACCAGTAGAGTTGAGGGAGTTAAAAGTGCAATTACAGGAGTTGTTGGATAAAGGATTTATTCGCCCCAGTGTTTCTCCTTGGGGAGCTCCTGTGCTTTTTGTGAAGAAGAAGGATGGTACTATGAGATTATGCATCGATTATAGGCAATTGAACAAGGTGACTATTAAAAATAAATATCCTTTGCCTAGAATTGATGATCTCTTTGATCAATTGAAGGGAGCGTCAGTGTTTTCTAAAATTGATTTGAGATCTGGGTACCATCAGCTGAGAGTCAGAACTGAAGATGTTCCGAAGACAGCTTTTTGAACCAGGTATGGGCATTATGAATTTCTAGTTATGCCTTTTGGTCTGACGAATGCACCTGCAGCTTTTATGGATTTGATGAATAGGGTGTTTAGGCCCTATCTGGATCAGTTTGTAGTGGTCTTCATTGATGATATTCTGGTGTATTCGCGAAATAAAGAGGAGCATGACAAGCATTTACGGATTGTGCTGCAGATTTTGAGAGAGAAGCAGTTGTTTGCCAAATTGTCGAAGTGTGAGCTCTGGTTGGATCAAGTCACTTTTCTCGGACATATTGTTTCAGCAGAAGGCATTAGAGTTGATCCGAGTAAAGTTGAAGCTATTTTGAATTGGAGTCCACCCAAGTCTGTGACTGAAGTTAGAAGTTTTCTGGGTTTGGCAGGCTATTACCGACGGTTTGTGAAAGGATTTTCTTTGATAGCTACTCCACTCACCAGATTGTTTCGTAAGGGAGTGAGATTTGTATGGTCGGATCAGTGTCAGGCTAGCTTTGAGCAGTTGAGAGATATGCTGACTCAAGCGCCTGTTCTTACTTTACCTTTGGAAGGCAAACCATATGTGATTTTCAGTGATGCTTCACATAGTGGTTTGGGTTGTATGCTGATGCAGGAAGGTAAATTTATAGCTTATGCATCTAGACAGTTGAAACCGCATGAGCTTAATTATCCGACCCATGATTTGGAATTGGCAGCCATTGTATTTGCCTTGAAGATTTGGCGCCACTATCTGTTTGGGGAGAAATGTTTCATCTACACTGATCACAAGAGTTTGAAGTATTTGGGGGTTCAGAAGGAGCTCAATCTTCGACAGAGGAGATGGTTGGAATTGATTAAAGACTACGACTGTTTGATTGATTATCATCCAGGTAAAGCAAATGTTGTTGCTGATGCCTTGAGTCGGAAGTCTTTAGCTGGTTTAACTGTTTACTCGCTCTCGTTGCTTGTTGAGTTGAGAGCATTGTGTGCTAGTTTTGTATCTTGTGATGATGGTGCATTGTTAGCACAGTTGCATGTGAAACCAGTTTTGTTGGATCAGATTAAAGAGGCTCAGTTGGCTGATAAGAAGATTCAGAAGATTATTTCAGATTGTCAGAATGGAAAGAGTAGAGATTTTGTTGTGAAAGATGATGGAAGTCTCTGGTTTAAGAACAGATTGTGTGTATCCGATGATGCTGTTTTGAAAAGGATCATTTTGGAAGAAGCACATCAGTCAGTGTTTGCTATACATCCGGGCAATACCAAGATATATCATGATTTGAAGCAACATTACTGGTGGTCTGGTATGAAGAGAGATATAGCGGAGTTTGTATTGAAATGTCTTACCTGTCAGAAGGTAAAAGCAGAGCATCAAGTTCCAACCGGGTTGCTTCAACCTTTGTCAGTGCCAGAATGGAAGTGGGAAAAAGTAACAATGGATTTTGTGTCTGGTTTGCCAATGACACAAAGGAAACATGATGCTATTTGGGTGATTGTGGATAGATTGACTAAGACAGCTCATTTTCTTCCGGTTCGAATGGATTACTCTTTGGAGAGATTAGCTGAGATGTATATCCATGAGATTGTAAAGTTGCATGGTGTTCCAACTTCTATAGTGTCTGATCGAGATTCCCGGTTTACTTCCAGGTTTTGGAAGAGTTTGCATGGAGCTTTGGGTTCTCGACTGCACTTCAGCACTGTTTTTCATCCACAGTCGGATGGACAGTCAGAGAGGGTGATACAGATTATCGAGGACATGTTGAGAAGCTGTGTCATTGATTTCTCTGGAAGTTGGGACAGATTTCTACCTCTTGTGGAGTTTGCTTACAACAACAGTCACCAATCTAGCATTGGTATGGCACCATTTGAAGCATTGTATGGTAGACGGTGTAGAACACCTCTATGTTGGGATGAAATTGGTGAAGGTAAGTTAATTGGGCCTGATTTGGTTAAAGAAACTGAAGAGAAAGTGAAGTTGATTCGGGATAGGTTAAAAGCAGCTTCAGACCGACAGAAGTCTTATGCAGATCTGAAAAGAAGAGACATAGAGTTTGATATTGGAGATAAGGTATTTTTGAAAGTATCTCTTTGGAAGAAAATCTTGAGGTTCGGTCGAAAAGGGAAATTAAGTCCTCGTTTCATTGGACCGTATGAAGTTCTAGAAAGGATTGGCCAGTTGCTTATCGACTCGCTTTGCCACCTGAGTTGGATCATATTCATAATGTATTTCATGTTTCTATGTTGAGAAGATACAGATCGGATCCATCTCACGTGTTGCCAATTGAGTCTATCGAAGTGAGCTCAGATTTGACATTTGAGGAAGAACCAGTTGCTATTTTGGCACGTGAAGTGAAAGAATTGAGGAACAAGAGAGTGCCATTGGTGAAGGTTCTATGGAAGAACCATACAAAGGAAGAAGCAACTTGGGAAAGTGAACAATCGATGCGAGAGCAATATCCTCAGTTGTTTCAACCTTGATATCAGGTAATTTCGAGGACGAAATTTCTTTTTAGAGGGAGAGAATTGTAATATCCTCATGTATGCCCTAGAAGTTTTGATTTTGTTGTTGTTGTTGTTGTTGTTGTTGTTGATTTAAAATGTGATTGAATGTATATATTAAGTGATAAGAAAAGGAATTGAGAAGAGAATGCTTATGTACATTTGTTTTGGGAAAGAAAGAGGGATTAGAGACAAGTTTATATGTTGTTTATATGATGATATAATTAACATATACCTAAGTCAAAAGGGTTGGTCAAAGCAAGAGGATATTTTTATGTGGCATGTGAAATTACTTATTTGGGCATATAAGAGACAAAAGATTAGTTTAATGGTTAAGGGCAATTAAGTAATTTCTCCTTGTTGGATTGCATGGTGGAGATTTAAAGAAGAAGAAGAGGTTGACTTGTCTTCATTTTGTCTTTTCTTTGCATTCTTGGCCGGCCATTCAAGAAAAGAGAGAGTGAGAGAGGTGTTCTTGATGCTAGAAGCAACTTGAAGAGGAATCAAAGGATTTGGTTAAAGATTTGTGAAATTTCTTCATTTGAGGTAAGATCTTTTCCTTGATTTCTTCTATTCTTTTGAAGTGGTGTTTGAAATGAATTAGGGTTTGTTGATTTGATGATGAGATGTGTTTGTGATGTGTTTTCAAGTGTTTAAATTGGTTTTAAGTTAAGAAGTTGAATTGTTATTGATTTTAGAAGTGTTGAAGTTGAATTGGTTTTAGGGTTTTGAAGTGTTATATGAAGTTTAATTTGAGTTTGCTTGTTTATTTTCATAGCCTTGCTTGTTGTTGGTGTTTGGTGGAGTTGTAGGCTTTGGAAGTGAGAAGTTGGCCGAAGGCAGTAGCCTTCTGGATGCCACGCCCGTGGTCTTGGGGTGCCATGGCCGTGGCCATCCATAGCCAATTGTAGCCATGGCCGTGGTGGAGTGAAGAAAAAAAGGGCAGAACCGTTTTGTACCCCACGCCCGTGGGGGTTGTGGTGGCCACGACCGTGGTCTCTAATGTATGATGTTGAAGTGTAATTTTGAGATTTAAGGGTTTAGTAAGAAGTTATTAAGTGGTAAATTGTATTGGAATTGATGGATTGTATCATTCCTTGGATTAGGTTTTGAAAGAAGGTGATTTGCCCTAATTTTGGAAAGTGAAGAATTTTGGAAAAGGGAAGTGTTTAGAGTTATTTGAATTGTGATTGAGGTAAGTACAAAGTACATAATTGCATACAATCATATAATGTTGGGATTTAATCTACATTTGCTCATATTGATGATGCATATGAATAATGATATGTTGTGTATAATGTGGAATGAGATGTTGATATTATGAATGATGCTATGTGGAATATAATGTGATTATTGATGATGATTTACCTTAATATGGAATTAATGTTATGAGTTATAACAATGGAAATGATATGATTGAGGTATGTTTGCTTAAAGAATGTTCAATGCCATGTTGACTTCATTGATGTCAAATATAATTGTTGTTATAAATGTGTATTTGAATAATGAAGAGTGATATATTGTGAATTGAGTTGTAAAGCCATTGTGGTTGGCTATGATGATTCAATTGAAAGGAATAAGGCATGCTTGCCTAAATGATGATAAGAATTGAGAATGGGAATGATAATTGAATAATAAATGAATTGTGTGGCTAATGTGCTATTCCATTTTCAGAGTTTGTTGTTGGTGGCATGCCTAATAAGTGTAACAATCTCTTGAAGTTAGGTTGGATTGAATCCTTGAAGCTTAATTGAGATGTTACCACCCTTGAAGCTAGGTTGGGTTGGTTCTTGAAGCCAAGTTGGGTTGATGCTTAGCATGCTTTGCTCCCCTTGAAGCTTGGTTGAACCTAATCCTTGAAGCCTAGTTGGGTTGATGATATTGATAAATGTGATAACAAAACCAAAGCATTAACTCTGAAAATTGAATGGTATATTAGTGTGTTTTGGGCCCATGCTTGTCTTTGCTTAATGTGAGTCATGAATGGTAAAATGGTTGACTAATAAGGTTATGGAAAAATGTTGAAATGTGGTGTGCTCATATGATTATGATTGGTGAGATGCAAGGGTGTGATGTTAGCTTTTCACTTATGAAGTGGCCTTTATTGATAATTTGTGTGGCATTGCATTGCATTAAACATAATGTTGGCATGATTTGTCTTACTAAGCCCTTGGCTTAGCGCGATACTGTTTAATCACGCAGGTAACAGAGTTGAACCTGAGAGCTCCTCGAGACCGAGTGAGAGTAGAAATTGAAGAGTTTATTTGGAACTTAAAGATCAGAGAAAGCTGCCAATCATGTATAATTTCTTTATGTTTTGTAAAATATTGTTTAGAATATAAATATATGTATATTTGTAAATATGAATTTAAATGTTTTCATATAATGTAAATATTTTATAACTTCCGCTGTGTACTAATTAAATGTATCTGTATATCTAATTTGTTTTATATTAGAAGTTAATGACCTATTTTCTATAATGGATAAGATAAAGATTATAGTATCTTCTAAAAAGTTTTAAATGTTAAGGAAAGCAGTAGCATCTCTATGTTCGGTGCACGTATGCTACATTGTGGTGTAGTAGTGTGCTTGTACCGGGTGTGGGGGTGTTACAGATCTAATATGTTATTCAAAATTCAGAGTTACTGCTTTGGTCCATAATCACATTCATCAAGCCCGTAGGCGATATATATATCTATCCATGGATAATGTAACAGACCCAGTCTCTTGGACCTCAACCCGGCTAGGCCCTAGGGCCCAATATTTTGGTCCTCAACCCGGCTTGACTGTTACTATTTTTGAGGCTTACGACCCGGTCTTTTCACCTCAAAAATATCATTTTTCATATTTATTAGCTGGGCTCGGCTTATGACCTGGTCTTTTCACCTGCCCAGCAATTCATAGGCATGCCGCCAAACCCAGAACTTTAAAAATTGAATAACATACTAAGCACACAATTAATTCATTTATCTCATTATCAATCTCTTTCACAATTCATTTCTCATTTCATTTCTCATAATCAAACTAGGCAACCATGCCCCAATTATTTCATTTGCATCATTATAGCCAACAACAATGGCTTCACATCTCATCATTAAAGTATACATAACCAATTGCATTGGACATACATTTTGAATGATCATCATATCTTTCACATTATGCAAATCATAACATTAATCAAATGTATTAACAATGTAATAAATTACTTAACACATTTACAACCAAATGTGTTAAATCTCAAAATCATGTAAATGTATGCAACCATGTAAGTTTATACTTACCTCAAGAGCAACTCACACAAATCTAAACACTTCCTCTTCCAAGAATCCTCCAACGCTTGGATTAGGGCAACTCAATCTTTTTAAAAACCTAATCCAAAAGGAATAATACACACTCACTTAAAGATACACATAAGATAATAAGGCTAAGAATCAACTAGGGCAAACTCTATACATGACACGCTCAACAATACGGGCGTGTCCCTGACCTTGCCCTAAACTCACAACACAGAAGCTTTGACACGCTCAGTGACATGGGCGTGTCACTGGCCGTGTCAATCCTCCCTCAACACAGTAGCTATGACACGCTCAGTGACATGGGCGTGTCACTGGACGTGTCAATGCTACTTCAACACAGAAGCTGTGACACGCTCAGTGATATGGGCATGTCACTGGTCGTGTCACCCATCCAGAAAACAGAATCATTGACACGCCTAAAGACTTGACCGTGCTCATGGGCGTGTCAGGCCAAAAATTCCGATTCCGGCAACAACAATATCACATCCAATAAACCTCTTACTTCCACCATCTTTCACTCCAAACAAACTTAACTAAACACACCCATAAACCATACTAACTTGCAAAAACATCAAAACAACTCAATACATATATCAAACACCAATTCACAACCATCACATACACACAACTCAAACACAACACTTGTTTTCTTCCAACACCAAACTTAACTCTATCTCAAAATCAACACCAATAAGATCAAACACCCTCAAATACACCATAATCAAATATACACATACCATCATACCATCAACAATCAAACACCAAACTCAAAACACAAACTTAGAAGAAAACCAAAGAATCAAGTGGAGAACTTACCAAAAGTGATGGAAACTCTTAGATTTCCAACTTGATCACTTGAAACATCCTTCAATCTTGAGTTTGGATGAGCAAAATCTATCTTTCCTCTATTGCTATGGTGATGGTCGGCCAACCAAAGAAAGAAGAAGAAGATGAATAGAAAAGAGCAAAGTCAACTCTCCCTCTTCACTTAACCACTCAATCTCTCTTTTGTTCTCAACCAAGCAATTATATTAATATAATATTACAAATATCATCATCCACTTTTCACTTAATTTCCATTTTAATTAATTAAAAATAATTATTTCTTCTTTTGACCTTCTATTTCTTTTACTTGTATATGTTGTATATATCTCATATATACAACATATACACTCTTCTCTTTACCTCTTTTCTCTTTCCACTTAAACATATACATTTAATCTAAATTCAACAATAAATATTCCAAAACTTTTAGGGTATACTTTGGGATATTACAATTCTTTCCCTCTAAAAAGAAATTTCGTCCTCGAAATTACCTGATCTCAATTTTGAAACAGCTGGGGATACTAATCTTGCATCGCTTGCTTACTCTCCTAAGTTGCCTCTTCTTTTGCATGATTCTTCCAAAGAACCTTTACAAGTGGCACTTTCTTATTTCTCAACTCTTTTATTTTATGTGCCAAAATAACCACTGGTTCTTCTTCAAAAGTTAGATCTGGACTCACCTCAATAGATTCAACGGACAGAACATGAAATGAGTCTGATCTGTACCTCCGCAACATAGAAACATGGAAGACATTGTGAATTCTATCCAACTCAGGCGGCAAAGCAATTCGATAAGCAACTGGTCCCACTCTCTCCAATACCTCATAAGGTCCAATAAAATGAGAACTTAGCTTCCCTTTGTGGCCAAATCTCAAAATTTTTTTCCAAGGAGAAACTTTCAGAAATACTTTATCTCCAACATTGAACTCTATGTCTCTCCTCTTCAAATCTGAATAAGATTTCTGCCGATCTGAAGCTGCTTTCAACCGATCCCGAATTATTTTCACTTTCTCTTCCGTTTCTTTAATCAAATCAGGACTAACCAATTTGTCTTCTCCAACTTCATTCCAACATAGAGGCGTTCTGCATCTTCTACCATATAATGCCTCATAAGGTGTCATTTTAATACTAGACTGATAACTATTGTTATAAGCAAATTCCATTAATGGCAAAAATCTGTCCCAACTTCTAGAGAATTCAATGACATAGCTTCTCAACATGTCCTCCAAAATCTGTATCACTCTCTCTGACTGCCCATCTGTCTGCGGATGAAAAGCAGTGCTAAAGTGCAATCGAGAACCCAAAGCACCATGTAAACTTTTCCAAAATCTCGAAGTAAACCAGGGATCTCGATCAGACACTAAAGAAATTGGGACTCCATGCAATTTCACTGTCCCACTGATATACAGCTCAGCCAACTTCTCTAGAGAATAGTCCATTTTAACTGGAAGAAAATGAGCTGTCTTCGTCAACCGATCAAAAATCACCCAAATAGCATCATGCTTCTTCTGAGTCAATGACAAACCAGACACAAAATCCATTGTTACACGTTCCCATTTCCATTTAGGCACTGATAAAGGTTGAAGCAACCCTGTTGGAACTTGATGCTCAGCTTTCACCCTCTGACAAGTGAGACATTTAGATACCAACTCCGCTATGTCTCTCTTCATACCTGACCATCAGTAATGTTGCTTCAAATCATGATACATTTTAGTACTCCCAGGGTGCATAGCAAAAACCGATTGATGTGCTTTTTCCAAAATAATCTTTCTCAATCTTGCATCATCAGGAACACACAATCTATCCTTGAACCAAAGGCTACCATCTTTTCTCATATAGAAATCTCGGTTCTCTCCTTTTTGGCAACCCGAAAACAATCTTCTGAATTTTCTCATCAACCAATTGAGCCTCTTTAATTTGATCCAACAACACCGGTCTCAAATGCAACTGAGCTAACAAGGCTCCATCATCACATGATTCAAAACTAGCATGCAACGCTCTCAACTCAACAAGCAACGAGAGCGAATAAACAGTCAAACATGCCAAAGACTTCCGACTAAAGGCATCCGCAACAACATTTGCCTTACCAGGATGATAATCAATCAAACAGTCGTAATCTTTGATCAGATTCAACCATCGTCTTTGCCGAAGATTAAGCTCTCTCTAAACCCCCAAATATTTCAAACTCTTATGATTCGTGTAAATGAAACACTTCTCCCCATACAAGTAGTGTCGCCAAATCTTCAAAGCAAAAACTATGGCTGCTAACTCCAAATCATACGTCGGATAATTAAGCTCATGTGGCTTCAACTGCCGAGAAGCATAAGCTATGACTTTACCCTCTTGCATCAAAACACAACCTAAGAACAGGAGCTTGAGTCAACATTTCTTTCAACTGCTCAAAGCTTGCTTGACACTGGTCTGTCCACACAAATCTAACTCCCTTCCGAAATAATCTGGTGAGTGGAGTAGCTATCAAAGAAAAACCTTTCACAAACCGTCGATAATAGCCTGCCAAACCTAGAAAACTTCTAACTTCAGTCACAAACTTCGGTGGACTCCAATTCAAAATGGCCTCAACTTTATTCGGATCAACTCTTATACCATCTGCTGAAACTATATGACCGAGAAAAGTCACTTGATCAAGCCAAATTTCGACAGTTTAGCATACAATTACTTCTCTCTCAAGGTCTGCAATACAATCCGCAGATGCTTATTATGATCCTCTTCATTATGCGAATACACCAAAATATCATCAATGAAGACCACCACAAACTGATCTAGATAGGGCCTAAACACCCTATTCATCAAATCCATGAAAGCTGCAAGTGCATTCGTCAATCCAAAAGGCATAACTAAAAACTCATAATGCCCATATCTTGTGTAGAAAGCTGTCTTAGGAACATCTTCAGCTCTGACTCTCAACTGATGGTACCCTGATCTCAAATCAATCTTGGAAAACACTGCTGCTCCCTTCAACTGATCGAAGAGATCATCTATCGTAGGCAAAGGGTACTTATTCTTGATAGTCACCTTGTTCAATTTCCTATAATCGATGCACAACCTCAAAATACCATCCTTCTTCTTCACAAACAAAACAGGTGCTCCGCACGGAGAAACACTAGGGCGAACAAACCCTTTATCCAACAACTCCTGCAACTGCACCTTCAATTCTCTCATCTCAGCAGGTGCCATTTGATAGGGAGTAATAGAGATGGGAGTGGTACCAGGCAACAAATCGATACCAAACTCAACCTCTCTCTCAAGGGGTAACCCTGGCAACTCCTCCGGAAAAACATCTAAAAATTTCACAACTGTGGGTATACTATCAAGTTGAGAACCCACTACTCTGGTATCCACAACATGAGCAAGATAAGCATCACACCCTTTTCTAATCAACTTTCTAGCTACAACAGCTGACACAAACAAGAATGCAAATTGTCTCTGCTCACTAGATACCATCACACTTCTACCATCACTGTTCTCAAGGTAATACACTTCTTTTGACAGTCTACCACAGCTCCATGCTTAGACAACCAATCCATACCTAAAATCAAATCATACTCCTTAAAAGGCATTTCAATCAAATCACCAAGAAACTCCTCACCTTGCACCACAACTGAACTATCACGATGCACCTTGCTCACTACAGCACTATGTCCTAAAGAATTTGTCACCAAGACATCAAATCCTAAGGACTCTAAATGCAATTCAGACACAGGTAAGATATATGCACTTATGTATGAATGAGTAGATCCTGGATCAATCAAAACAAGAACTGCAATGCCAAATAAAGAAAATGTACTCGCAATGACTGCTGAAGCATCCGGTTGCCTGTGCATCACATACACTCGCTGAGAAGACCCAATCTCATCTGGCCTAATGCCTTCGGATGTAGAGCCTCCTCTCTGACTGATCCCAGGTCGACCACCTCTACTAACACCTCTGCCACTTCGACCTCCTCTCACACTAGGTCGAGAAACTGCAAAATCTGCCTGCCTATGCTCCTACATCTCAGGACAATCTATAATGAAATGGTCAGGTGATCCACATCTGAAACACACAACTGATCCACTAATCTTCCAACAAACACCCCCATGTATCCTACCACAATGGACACATGTAGGTGGTGTAGACCTCTGAACCACTGGAGTCGGAGCACTAGCTACAGAAACTATAGGTCTCGGTCTCTGCCTCTGATACTGAACTGACCTACCCGACTGCCTCTGGCTCCTACTGACTCTGGGAACAAAACTTCCTTGGCCTCTCTTCATAGACGAAGACCCTGCCTCAAACTGGGATCTCCTAACTCTAGTCTCCTCTTCAGTAGCAGCTGCTGCAATAGCCTGTGCTCTCTCAACACTTCTGGCTGCTGCAACAAGCTGGGAAAGATCCTGATACCGGGAACCAGCAACAATACACATAATAGAGGGCCTCAACCCTTCCTCAAATATCCTACACTGGTCAATCTCATCTGAAATAATTCCCCAGGTATAATGACTCAACTGGATGAACTCTACCTCATACTCTGTCACAGTCCGGTTATCTTGTCTCAGATTCAGAAATTCCATCTTCTTGACATCCTTATACTCCCTCGGAGTATATTTCTGCTCAAACTCCCGCAGAAAATCACTATAAAACAAAGTCGGTGGATCATCCATAGCATGAGGAACCGTCTTCCACCAATCATAAGTATCTTTCTGCAGAAGGGATCTAGCATAATCAAACTTCTCTTCAGGAGTGGCTTGCAACTGGATGAATACCCTCTAAACTCTATCCAACCACTGCTCAGCTACTGCAGGATCTGTAGTACCAAAGAAATCTTCAGCCCCAAATTTCCTCAATTTATCATAATGCCTCACCGGTACTTGTGACTGTGGTGGCGGTGGCTGCACTGGAGCTTGCCTCAACAATTCTACCACATGCCGTAACCAAATCGGTGGAACCTCATCAGCAGTTGATCTCTCTTGCACAGGAGCAGGTGCCTCTCCGGCTCTCTCAATCGTAGCTCCATCTCTACCGTCTTCAGGAGCTACACTCTCAGCACTATCTTCTATGGACTGACGTGACTGAGACGCCATCACTACCTATATCTGCAAACACAGCAGAATATACCTCATCAAAGATCAGAGACTGTCAATACCAAAACATATATCTTATTTAAAAACCAACTTTTAGAATCAAAATGTTCTTTTTCTTACAATTTACCTAGGTTGAGAATCTCAAACCTAGGCTCTGATACCAAAACAGATGTAACACCCCTATACACTGTATACGCACACTACATACTACTACACCTGTAATAAACATGTACCGAATAAAGGAGTGCCACGGTTTATATTAGATAACCCAATTTTTCTCTTCTGTAATAATATAAGAAAACTTCAAGCACTTCATATTATATTATAAACTATACTAGATAAAACATTTATTCATTATGCAATGAAAAATGTAGTGGTATTTACATATATAAATACATCAAAATCCATGTTTACAAAACATAAAGTTTATACATGTTTGGTAGTTTGTCTCTGATCTTTAAGCCCACAATCAACACTTCAAAGTCTAGACTCGACTCGGTCTAGCTGAACTCTCCGGTTCTACCCTGTCACCTGCGCGATGAACCACAATCGCGCTAAGCCATAGGCTTAGTGGTACAAACCATAATAACAATATGCTTAATGCAATGTCAATGTCATACTTTCAAGCAATAGAGATCATATTCAAAAATGCTATATTTCATAACATTACATTTCATTATCTTATTTAATTGTTTTACCATTTATGATTCACATTGAAATAAAGACAAGCATGAGCCCAAAAAGGATCTAATATGTTATTCAAAATTCAGAGTTACTGCTTTGGTCCATAATCACATTTATCAAGCCCGTAGGTGATATATATATCTATCCATGGATAATGTAACAGACCCAGTCTCTTGGACCTCAACCCGGCTAGACCCTAGGGCCTCAGTATCTTGGTCCTCAACCCGGCTAGACTGTTACTATTTTTGAAGCTTACGACCCGGTCTTTTCACCTTAAAAATATCATTTTTCATATTTATCAGCTGGGCTCGGCTTACGACTCGGTTTTTTCACCTGCCCAGCAATTCATAGGCATGCCGCCAAACCTAGAACTCTGAAAATTGAATAACATACTAGGCACACAATTAATTCATTTATCTCATTATCAATCTCTTTCACAATTCATTTCTCATAATCAAACTAGGCAACCATGCCTCAATTATTTCATTTGCATCATTATAGCCAACAACAATGGTTTCACATCTCATCATTAAAGTATACATAACCAATTGCATTAGACATACATTTTGAATGATCATCATATCTTTCACATTATGCAAATCATAACATTAATAAAATATATTAACAATGTAATAAATTACTTAACACATTTACAACCAAATGTGTTAAGTCTCAAAATCATGTAAATGTATGCAACCATGTAAGTTTGTACTTACCTCAAGAGCAACTCACACCAATCTAAACACTTCCTCTTCCAAGAATCCTCCAACGCTTGGATTAGGGCAACTCAATCTCTTTAAGAACCTAATCCAAAAGGAATAATATAATATCCTCATGTATGCCCTAGAAGTCTTGGTTATATTGTTGTTGTTGTTATTGTTATAAATTGGATTGAATGTATATGATGTGTTAAGAAAAGAAATTGGGAGGAGAATGCTTGTGTATATGTGTTTTGGAAAGAAAATAGGGTTTAGAGAGAATGGTATATGTTGTGTATATGATGATATATATAACATATAAAATGGTCAAAGGGAGAGAGTCAATGCAAGAGGAGATTTTTATATGGCATGTGAAATTACTTAATTGGGTTTATAAGAGACAAAAGCTAAGTTAAATGATGAGGGGTATTTGAGTAATTGCTTGAAGTGGAATGCATGGTGGAGATTAAAAGAAGAAAAGGTGTTTGACTTGTGCATTTTCTTCTTTCTTTCTTGAAGAGGCCGGCCATTGAAGAGAAGAGAGAGCAAGAGAGGTATTCATGGTGCTAGAAGCAAATTGAAGAAGCAATCAAAGGATTTGACAAGAGAATTGTGGAATTTCTTCATCTTAGGTAAGAAATCTCTTGAATTCCTTTGGTAATTTTTGAGGTTATGTCTATATTGAATTGTGATTTGTTGATGTGATGATTTGGTGTGTTTGATATGTGTTTACAAGTGTTAAAGTTGATTGTTAGTTAAAAGATTGAATTGAGGTTGGTTTGGTTGTAAGTTTAAATGGATTTTGATAGTGGAAGTTCAAGTGTAAAGTTGGTTTTAGGGTTTGAGATGGTATGTGTTTAAATATTTTGGTTGATGTGTTTTAATAAGGAATATTGTGTTAAACATGTAGAATTTGTGTTTAGAACATTGATTCCATTCATTTGAAACATGTTATATGGTGTTTGATGAGTTTGAGTGCAATTGGAGGAGAGTTGTGCATATTAGGGTTTGTGTTTTGGGAGACACGGCCAAAAGCAATGTGAGACACGGCCAAGCCAAGGGATTTTGGGCGTGTTGGATTAGTTTTTGGGTGACATGGCCGTGTTCCCAAGCCGTGTTAGCTACTGTGAGTTTTGGTTTAAGAGACACGGCCACAAGCTTGGCCGTGTCCCTTGCCCGTGTTGCTTACTGTCCAAGTGGGTTGAGTGACACGGCCACAAGCTTGGCCGTGTCCCTCAAGTGGGCTGCCCGTGTCCCTCAAGTGTGATAGTTAGGGTTTTCATTCTTTGATCTTATTGCATTGCTTTGGTTCTCCAAAGGTAGGTTGGTCCTTAAACCTAACCCTAAACACTTTAAACACACTTGAATCAATGAATGATATAATCAAATGCATGTGTAAGGTCCTAAAGCTATGAATCATATCAATTGTTCTTTGCCCTAATTGCATTGTTGAGATTGAACAATGTTATGTTATGCATTGTGAATAGTAATGTGTTTCATAAGTAATATACATTGAAATGTGGTATGTAATGTGAAAATATGTTGTTAGTTTTGCATATATGATGTTATATGTATAATATGGATTGAGAAATGACATTGCATTGCACTAAGTCATATCATTTGCATGATTATCTTACTAAGCCGTTGGCTTAGCGCGATAGTGTTTAATCGCGCAGGTAATAGAGTTGATAGAGTTGAACCCGAGAGTTCATCAAGACCAAGTGAGAGTAGACCTTGAAGAATCCATTTTGGGAGCTTAAAGATCAGAGCAAACTTGCCAATCATGTATACTTCTTTATATTTTGTAAAGAAATGTTTAATACGTAAATATGTACTTATTTTATAACTTCCGCTGTGTAATATTTAAGTGTATATATATATATAATTAATATGTTTTGTTTTATAAGTAAATGATCTACTTTTCTATAATGTATAATGATAAGGGTATTGTATCAAGTTTTAAAGTGTTTTGAATGTTAAGAGAACCGTAGCATCCCTATGTTTGGTGCACTTATGCTACATTGTTGTGATTGTAGTGTGTGTGCATTGGATATGGGGGTGTTACAAATAATACACACTCACTTAAAGATACACATAAGATAATAAGGCTAAGAATCAACTAGGGCAAACTCTACACATGACACGCTCAACAACACGGGCGTGTCCCTGACCGTACCCTAAACTCACAACACAGAAGCTTTGACACGCTCAGTGACATGGGCGTGTCACTGGACGTGTCAATGCTACTACAACACAAAAGCTGTGACACGCCCAGTGTCACGGTCATGTCACTCATCCAGAAAACAGAATCATTGACACGCCTAAAGACTTGACCGTACTCATGAGCGTGTCAGGCCAAAAATCCTGATTCCGGCAACAACAACATCACATCCAACAAACCTCTTACTTCCACCATCTTCCACTCCAAAACAAACTTAACTAAACACACCCATAAACCATACTAACTTGTAAAAACATCAAAATAACTCAATACATATATCAAACACCAATTCACAACCATCACATACACACAACTCAAACACAACACTTGTTTTCTTCTAACACCAAACTTAACTCTATCTCAAAATCAACTCCAATAAGATCAAACACCCTTAAATACACCATAATCAAATATACACATACCATCAACAATCAAACGCCAAACTCAAAACACAAACTTAGAAGAAAACCAAAGAATCAAGTGGAGAACTTACCAAAAGTGATGGAAACTCTTAGATTTCCAACTTGATCACTTGAAACATCCTTCAATCTTAAGTTTGGATGAGCAAAATCTATCTTTCCTCTATTGCTATGGTGATGGTCGGCCAACTAAAGAAAGAAGAAGAAGATGAATAGAAAAGAGCAAAGTCAACTCTCCCTCTTCACTTAACCACTCAATCTCTCTTTTGTTCTCAACCAAGCAATTATATTAATATAATATTACAAATATCATCATCCACTTTCCACTTAATTTTCATTTTAATTAATTAAAATTAATTATTTCTTCTTTTGACCTTCTATTTCTTTGACTTGTATATGTTGTATATATCTCATATATACAACATATACACTCTTCTCTTTACCTCTTTTCTCTTTCTACTTAAACATATACATTTAATCCAAATTCAACAATAAATATTCCAAAACTTTTAGGGTATATTTTGGGATATTACAGGATCTTTCGTTAGTGGACTTACAACATCCATACGAACGGAAGTGCAAGTTGGACAGCCCACTATTTTGTCCCATGCAATTTCCCTTGCGAAGTTGTACAAGGCAAGGAAAATTTCTCGTGAGAATGATTCTACTACATCAAATTCTACACCAACTCCTCAAACATCGCAATCCTATTCTACATCAACTACACCAATGAACCATAATGTCAAGAGGTTGACTTGGGATGAGCTAAATGAGCGGAAAAAGTTGGGACTATGCTTCAAGTGCAATGACAAATATGGACCGGGACACAAGTGTAAAAAATTGTTCGTTATTCGAGCTGTCTTGCAAGTAGCGACGACGATTCAGAGATGGAAATTGAGGGTCCTGACTAAGCTTCCATATATTCCTCTTGAGGACAAGAAGATTGTTTAAGGGGAAGGGAATGTCACGTGTCTAATAAATAAATAAATTATTTATTTATTTTTATAATTTGTTGAATTAGTCTTGAGTTAGTATCTTTAGGATTTAGTGGCCGTTGAATAGCTTAGTTGTTTCCTTAAATTTGGCTAAAGTAGTTGGCTCGTTTTGCTATTTAAGCCTTTGAGTAGAAAGTCCAATGTTATCAGATTTAAATCAATTAAATACGAGAGAATATTTGAGGCATTGGTTTTCTCAGTTAAACCAAAATATTTTAGTTTCTTTTAATTAGCAATATAGATTCTAAAAATAAGAAACAGTTTGTACCATAGTGTTGCACACCCAACAAGATTTAGTGGCTCGATCAAGTACTGTAACATAGTCTAAAGCTATGGCATAAGGATTTCTTATTGGAAGAATGAAAACCACTAGGGAGGAATAACTCATTCCTATTTTGCAACAAAAAGCTGCGGTCCGTATAACTCACAAACCAGTCAAACATCAACCCAGTCCAACATGATCAAAACAAAGTACATAGAAATTGATCGTTATTTCATAAAAAAGATAGTAGCAATTGAATGCGATGTTTACAAACGACGGGAGCGTCACTAAAGAACTTGGCAACAGACCTTATGCACATGTCGGTTTGCAAGCTGGCAATATATGATATCTTTGCACGATCTGGTGAAAGATTATTATTTTTAGTTTCTTCATTTTTAGCAACTGTTTTGTTTTGTTTATCTTTCTTATTTGTAAATCTTTCTAATTAGGCGATAGATTCTGGAGTATACATATCTCCCTTTTGCATTGTTTTCAGATGTGAGGAATAAATAAAAACACTTTAAAACATCTCAAAAATCTTAAGTCACAAATATCAAACTTATGTTAGGCTTTTTTTTTTGGCACAATAACTGATGTTAGGCTTTTTTTTGGGCACAATAACTGATGTTAGGCTTTTTTTTTGGCACAATAACTGATGTTAGGCATGGTATGAAAAATAAATACCAAAAAAGATAAAGTCCATTACGGAAATTCCATGAGCAAATATTTTAACGTCAAAATATTTTAACGTCATAAAGTCTTTGTTTATTTTTGCATGACCCTATGCAAAAACTACAATGCCAAAATCAACAACACATATTTCCAACATATTTTCTCCTCAAAGCTCAATATTAAATTTCTATTAGATTTAATATCTTAATATAACATAAAATATAACGAAATTTCACTTTGTGTAGAAACAGCAAAAGTAGTGCCGCATCATTTAGCAGCAACTGTCATCCAAAGAAAATAGATAAATAAATAATTAAATATCAATCCATCACGGGCTGGCAGAGTTTGCTCCAAAAACTTAGGATATATATTTTACATGATGAAATTTCTGGATTTCCAGGATGATCAGAACGATAGTTTATCAAACAATCAATACAAGTTTCCAAACATAGAAGTCCTGAGAAGCTTTAGGAATTAAGACGGTCATAGAGTAACAAACAAAACCACACCAACAGTCCCTCAATTGCAACGCTGGCAGTCACACTAGCCAGGCAACCATCCCTCACCATTTCAATTATAAGTTCTGGAGATGCTTATCCAGTTCATGTATTTATCCACCGAGAATTTTTGTACTTTTGAGTATTGATAAATGATAATATAACTCCTCCCCGGACCATGCTTCTGTAGAACCTTAAGTTTCCTACAGGATGCTGGTAGTTTCTTGGCAGTGCCATAAAAGAGATCTGAAAAAAGAGAGAGAGAGAGACTGGAAATAAAAATTCACACAGAGAATTGCAAGAAGTAACAACAACAAAACAAGTTTGCCTTGCTATATGATGTTAATTTCAGTATGATTGCATACATGGCTTAGTCTGGGCTAAGATGTTTCTTCTCTTTCCCAAGAACCAGAGCGAAATTGACCACTCTGAAGGAATAATAAATATATACATAAATTCTAGTAGAAAGAATACAATTGGACACTATGCTCATCAAAATAAAGTTGAATTTCCGCATACCTGACTTTGCTTGCAAGTTATAAACCACTCAGCTTCTCTGAGTCGTGACAGAGATCAGTGTGTGCACCCAATTGAATATGGCCGAAGATACTTTCACAACAATATCATGTGATAAGGCCAATTAGGCATGTCTGCTGTACGTTGAAAAAGATGATGGTAGCACCTGCTTTAGAAAAATAAAAATAAAGATAACTTAGAGACACATTGCAATCACCATTGCGTTACAATGCTATCCTTGACAAAGTCTACCATAAACCAGTGATTTTGTCAGCAGAAGCCAGAAGCTTCATCTGGAAGTGTCACAGTCAAAGCCGCAGTCACTTACCTATAAGCTATAACTTCATAATAAGACCAATCATTATTTAATATCATCAAACCACCATGATGGCTTTATCATTTAACCACCCGAAATATTTGAAGACAAATTACTCAGAATATCTGAGGCATTCATTCCTTGTGCAGCAAAATAATTCAACAACCATAGAGCTGCAGAACGATTAATTGCAACCCCGAATGAACTGATAGTGTCACCATTCTTGTTGTTAAGTTTCTCTGAAAAATTAGCTAAACTGTCAAACAGCATTGAGGGATTAGACACGGCCCATGCAGCCAAAGCTGTGGCAGCAAAGTCCTGAAACACATTACCAGGTAGTAACATGATTGCCGCAACAAGCTCAGGTGTTGGTGCACAACTATTGCATAATGTAAGAAGGCCTCCAACAGCAATGGCACTGATCTTTCTATCCAGATTATCAGAGGAGAGAAATTCTAAAATTATCTTTTCTACCCAAACATTGGAGACTGCCAGCTCTGACCTAATCAAGCCCCAAAATTTATGCTGCTCCAAAAAATCCCAGTTAAGTGAGTTCTTCATTAAGAGGAAAATGGTTTCAGTGTTCTCCCCAAACAGAGAGAATTTCTTCAGTCCTATCTCAAACTGTATATCCATAAGATCAGCATGATCCAATCGATATATTAGTAGCCTTATAATATCTTCCTTACCAATGCATAGATCAGCAAAATGATAGAAGATACTGCACAACAAAAACTTTGCACTTCCTCTTTCCCACTGAACACATGAACTCACATCATCAAAGAGGAGCTTTGACAGAGATTTATTATCTTCTTTGTGCAATGTAGTTCTAGAGCACTCAAGAAAACATTTATAAGCACCAAAAGCATTTTCCACCAACTTAATAACAAATTTCTTGTCTGTTTCAGAAGTAGGAACAAGGTCTTCATGAGAACGTTCTATTTTTCCATTGAGAAAAGAAAAATACCCATCAACATGAAAAATCAGCAGTGGCATGTCGGAGTCACATAACTTGGCAAAATTGTCATCAACCATGGCATTTCCTGAGAAACCTCCTAAGTGTGCTTCGTAAGCTAGCCGCAATGCATAAGACAATATGTGTGCTCCTATAGGAAAACCATTCCTTGACCAGAATAAAAGCATTCCTTCCATCCTCTGATGTTGCGAAAATATGAAGGTACGAGTGATTAAGGCTGAGGCAGATTTAATTTCATAGCCAGAACAAGGAGCACCAGGATTGCTATCTAGAGGAGCAAATAATTTGCAGCCAATTGATTCAAAGTGGTCTGCAATTCTTGAACATAAAATCTCAGGAGAAACTGAAGTAAGTGTTGGTACTTGGTGATCAAGATTTACCAATGACATAAGTATTGCTTCCAAAATGTGCAGACCCATTGTATTTGACTTTGTAGCATCTTTTAGATTTTGCAACAAGTTCTCAATAGCATCAACCAGACTTTCACTGGTGCTAATGGAAGTAGTAACCAAGCTATCTGGAAATGTTATATAAGTATCAGCAGATGCAGTGCTTGTTTTAACATCCACCTTACCTGCAGGTGGTTGTTCTGGAGATGGTGTTGGCGCTTCCAGACAGGACAGATTTTGCAAATGTAAAGGTGGTACAGAGTAATTAGGAAGATGGGCTGGCTGCAACTTTTTAAGAATTCCCACCTTTGAACTTGACAATAATCTCCCAAGTCTCTCTTTCAGAAAAGGGGAAAGTGCATCACATGACGTCAAAACATCCAGCGAGTGAACTACTCCTTTTTGAACAAGTGCCGTGAAAGCTGCTGATATTCCCCTAGCAATAACATGAGCATGATCCATGTCATAGTTTTCCCCAAGCAGCAGCAAAAATTCAAGAAGAGAGTGGGTTATGTCTATATATTTGGGTATTGAGCAAACCATTAATAGCATTCCCGGCTCAATGTTCATTATATTATCAATTCTTTCATCAAAGAAAAGCCAGTCATAAAATAAGGCCAACTTCACATTGGCTTGAACATAATTTTTTCTGCAAGTTTTCAACAACCAGCCTACAACAGCCCATCTTGGTATGATGTCCGACTGGATAGTTTCATTAGATGGGTGGTGTGCACAACATATAAATCGAATGATGTCAATAATTAGAGTCTCTCTCTCTGGTGCACAAAGAAACTTCTTGGCAAACCATGATTGGTGCCACTTTTGGCTCCCAAACTTCACATGCATAAGCAAAAATCTCAACTGGGTTTCCATTTCTGGAGTGATCCGAAGCAAAAAATACCGACTTGATGTCCTAGAGTAGTATAGTTGAGAAACATCCGAAAATTCCGCAGTCCTAAACTCACCTGGGTTCAGCACCAAATCCCTCCATATTGCTCGAAATGCAGGGACATGAACCAAATCTTGCAGTAATCTAATCAGGTCCCTCCCAATTTTCATACACAAATGAAATTGCTCCCTCAACATTTTAACACAAAATTCATTCTCCAATACTTTCAGAGACTCTATTTTCACATTGTTGGATAACCTAAAATGATCAGCTAACAACCTAAGAAATGCATATAGTGCACTAGTCAAAATCAATGGCTCTTCTTCAAGTAAGCAATTCCATTTATTCAGGAAAAGAACAACCAACTCAAAACACAGCCACAAGTTCCCATCGCTAAAATCCCCACCAACAATTTGCCTCAACAAAGACACCAACAATCCATCAAAACCTACTCCTAAAACATCAACCATCTGTTTAACAACCCAAATCAATTGTTCTTTTACTGAATCAACAAGCTTAGCATACAAATCATTGACGATTTTGACAATTAAACTAACAAAAAAAGCATACCCATCAGTAACAATGGCGTGTAGATACTTAATATGGGTTTTGGCCGACAGGGGTTCAGTTAAAGCCCCATAAAGAATAGCACGATTGAGCTGCAAGTACTCTTGCTGGCTAGGAATATTCAAGGAAAAGGGGGGTCTTAGTTTAGGTTCAAGGTCCTCAAAGGCTAGCCTTAGAAAGACTTCCAATTGGTTTTTGGCCTCGTGGGCACCAACCTTAAGTAGTTTCGAGGCCATAATGAGAATTGAAAATGGAATTTCAGAACAGAATATGAGAACAACAAGAGCAAGAGAAATACATTTTGAGGCTTTACCTGTTTGATCTCGCCTTTATCACAATTAAAAATGGAGAAAGAGAAGAAGAAGATGGAGAAAGATTCAGGCTAGTCTAAGAATCGAAATGCCAAGAGTTTTACGGCGCTAAATGGGAAGCTTCGTTGGGCCGGTGACTCGACAGTGGAGCAAACATTGTATTGATTATCGGAGCTGGCGGCAAGCATGAGACGGGACGGGCAAACAATTAATTATATTTGCTTAGATTAGTTTGTATTTAATTAGATTTTGAATTCCTTTTATGTGAGCCATTTGATTTCGAGTTCTTTCTTGAGCAAATTAAGAGATTTATCCCTGTTTATCATTTTTTTTTTCGTTTTAACTGAATCCCTATACAACTTTGTTTTTACAAATATACAGTAGTTATGGGCAGGCATAAAATAGTTAAATGACCAATTTTTAATTAATTAATTAAAAATTTAACCGACAGTATTAATTTATAGGTGATTTGATTAAAATTTTGAAAAATTTTAATTTTCAATGGATTAAGAGTTGAATGTTAACTCGAGACTGAAATGGTAGAGTTTTTGCTGTCAAAATTTTACGGGTTCCAAGCATTCTTAATCCTAGAGAAGCTGATGCCATTGCTATGAAAGAAGCTCTAAGTTGAACCCGTTTGAATGGATGGTCCCATGTGGTTTACGAAAGAGACAATCTCCAGGTTATGATAACTTTGCAAGATGGTTCAACTGCTGAAATTTTAGTTTTTGCAGACATTTTGAAGAGTATCTTTCTAGACTTGTATTCCGTTTCTATCCAATATTCTTTTTCTCATATTTTACATAGTTGTAACGAGGCTGCCTATAATCTTGCACAGACATCTCGTAATGTTGATTATATTAGGGAGTGGTTGGATGTGCTCCCTAATTTTATAATGACTTTAATTAACTTTTAATAATAATACCAGCCATTTTATTCAAAAAAAAAAAAAAGAGTTGAACAATTTCGATTAATCCTTTAGCCATTAATCGGAAAAAAAAGAAAAGAAAAAGAAAACTAACTCAATTGCAAGTGGCTGTGTGACACAATGACTCGCGTTTTACTAATGAGCTCCTAATAGCCATCGCGCAATGACATGTGTATTATAAAATGGAAATTACACTATATAATATTTTAAGCTTCTATTTTTATTTTACTACTATTAATTTTTTTTCACTTTTAAGTTTCTAAATTTTCAATTTTAACTTTTTTTATATTTCATTTTTACAAAAGCACCTATTTTACGTTCTTTATCCTTTTCGTTTTTCTCTTTCTTTGCCTCACATAGTAGTATGACTATAATGCAATCATTATTATTGTTGCTTTGATAATTACTATCAGTACTCATATTTTCTCTTCTTTTTCTTCAAGTGCTTGGATTTTTTTTACCGTAAAGGCTTTTCATCGGATGCTTCTACAGCGGATGAGATTGGCATAAAAAAAATATCTTTCCATATTGAAGCTCTGCATCCAATGGAACTATAATGATTTTACGGACAATACCACTATTATTTTAAGTATAAAGACTTCTCCTTCTTTTTTTTTTCACTATTCTTTTTAAGTATAATGTATTAGAAAGAAGAATAAATCACTTAAAATTAAAACTTGAGGCATACATCATGATATAATTTAAATGTTCTATTTTCATAAGATTTTTTTGACTCTTATTTAAAAGGTCCGATAATATATGTATATTGAATCTTTTGAGACCATTATAAATTTTAGGAGTTGATTTTGATTGGCCAATAAAAATATTTTTTAATACTATTTTATTTTTATTTTTTTTCTAAATTTAGTCAATCTATGACTTGGGCATTGATAATGAACACCATTCATTGTAGGTCCTTATTTCCACCCAAATTAAGGATTAGGTATCGTTTATAAAGGAGGCTCATTCGGGGTTGAACAAACAAGTATGTAGAGATCTTCGTGGAATGGGGGAGAGAGTCTCAATTGATTTTTTCTAGAATTTCTTTATATGTTCATTACTAACACCGTATTTTTGTGAAAAAAAGTTATTAAATATGTAAAAATGAAAATTATTTTTACCCGCTCTATAATTAAATTTTTTTTAATATTTAGGATAGTTTTATAAAAGCCTTTTTTTTTTTTACAAAGTTATTAGGAAAAGTTCAAAATATTACAATTTATCAATTCAGAAAAAATTATCAAAATTGTTAGAATTTTTTAATTAATTTATAAATTTATCAATTATATATAAAAAAATTATCATTAATTTATTATATAATAATTTTGTAAGATTTATTATTATTTTATCTTTATTTATTTAATTGCAATTATTAATATTGAAGTTATTTTTAAACTTAAAATATTTGGATTTGTCGTAATTAGCTACTAATTGATTAATTATGCTGATTAAGTTTAAATGATATATTATATAAAAAATGTGTTAATCAAAATAGTTTATATTATTTTAATTATTTTAATATTTTTTATTAAAGAATGAAATATATAGATATATGTAAGTATATGTTATATATACTTTAGTTAAAGGATATTATTTGTAGGTATATGTGGGTAACTTTAACTAAAAAAATGATATATGTGGATATACGTACGTATATGTTACATATACTTTAACTGAAGAATGTTATTTATAAGTATATGTGGGTATATATTACATATACTTTAACTAATGAATAATATAAATGGATATATATAGGTATATGTTACATATATTTTAACTGAAGGATGTTATTTATAGGTATATGTGGGTATATGTTACATACACTTTAACTAAATAATAATATAAATGGATATATGTAGGTATATGTTATATATACTTAACTAAAAATATGATATATATTAGGTATATGAGGGTGTATGTTACATATACTTTTATTAAAGAATGATAGATGTAGATATATGTTATATATATTATAACTAAAAAATAATATTTGTAGGTATATATGAGCATATGTTACATATACTTTAACTAAAGAATAAATACATAAAAAACACTTTTAAAGAAATAATAATTAAATTATTTTTGTTTCTTTTCATCTTTCTTATTCACATTTATCATTTTATTAAATATTAATCTATTATTATTAATAATATTAATAGTAATATGTGGTAGGGGTATTTTACAGATGATTTGCCATTTTCTTAAATATTAATGTTTTAATAATAATAATAATAATAATAATAATAATAATAATAATAATAATAATAATAATAATAATAATAATAATAATATGAGGTGAGATCCATATATCATATGTAAGTTTAGAAGCAAAGAAGTAGAAAAATTTACTAAAAAACAAACAGCTTTCATTACAAAGAAAATTATAATTTATAGATATACAAAGCTGCTGCACTTACAGCTAAAAAGTTATTAAAAAAAATACTTGGATCATACTTTAGTGACTAAAATAATTAACCAAAAATAATAATTGAAAGAGTATGGAGCTACAACTAGAACTATAGTTGTATTTCACATGATTTGAACTAAATGATATAAAAAATACCATAGATACCATCACTCCTCCTTGGCATTTTTGCTAGAAACACCAAGACTCTTCCTTAATGTTTCAAATCTGACTTTAGGCAATCCCTTAGTCAAGAGATTAACAAGTTGAACTTCGGAATCACAATGAACTATCTTAATTTCTTCATCTTTTTCTATCTCTCTTATAAAATGATACTTGATCCTAATATGTTTAGTTCTACCATGAAATACTGGATTTTTGGCCATTGCAACAACAAATTGATTATCACAGTGAATGATGGTTGCTTCTTATTTTTTCTTCAAATCTTCCATGATTTTCCTGAACTAAATTACTTGGTTCACAACTGTAGCAACAGAGATGTACTCTACTTCTATTGTGGATTGAGCTACAACATCTTGTTTCCGTAAACTCCAACTAATAGCACATGAACCAATGGAAAGCACAAAACCAGATGTGCCTTTCATGTCATCAACTGAGCCTCCCCAGTCATTGTCTGCATAGCCAGCAAGCTTCACTTCATTGGTAGCCTTAAACCATATTCCCAAATCAATGATTCCCTTCACATATCTAAGCACCCTTTTAGCAGCCTCAAAGGTTTTTTTTGACTTGGTTCATGCATAAATTTGGATAAAAGACTTGTTACAAATATAATTTCAGGTCTGGATGTATCTAAATACAACAAACATCCAATTATACTTCAATAAATTTCAGAATCCACTTTATTTGAACCATAATGTTTGCTTAATTTTTCATTTTGAGCTGTAGGAGTATTGATGCTGTTGCAATTTTTCATTCCAAACTTCTTGAGCACTTCTCTTGCATAATTTTCTTGACAAATGAAGATCCCTTGACTTGTTTAATGAACCTTTAAACTAAGAAAAAAAAGCCATTTCTCCAAGGTCTGTCATCTCAAATGTTACATGTATCTCTTTCTTAAATTGATGCATAAGATCATTGTTGCTGCCTGTGATCAAAAGATCATCTACATATAAGGATACAATCAACAATTCTTCATTTTTAGCCTTAACATATAGAGTAGCTTTACTAAGACTTTTTGCAAAGCCTAATTTCTACAAATGATCATCCATTCTACTGTACCAGGTTCTAGAAGCCTATTTTAATCCTTATAAAGCTTTCTTGAGCAAGAAAACTTTATCTTCTTCTCCTTTCTTAATGAATCCTAGTGGCTGCTCCACAAAGATTTCCTCTTGTAAATAACCATTCAAAAAAGCTAATTTTACATCAAGTTGGTATATTTTCCAACATTTTTGGGCTGTTAAGGCAATGAGAAGCCTTATTGTATCATATCTTGCCGCAGGAGCAAAGGTATATGTATAATCAACTCCATATTGCTGAGAATAGATTTTCATAACTAATCTTGACGTTTGTTTATAAAAACATCTAAATTGAGTTTGGTTCTATAAACCCACTTCACTCTAATCACCTTCTTATTCTTTGGCCTATCCACTAATGTAACACCCTTACACTCTATATATGTATAATACACATATTTAGTATATGTAAAATATGAGTATACGGTATAAGAATGTCACAATCCGATTTAATAAAAATTTACTTATTCCCCATTCCTCAATATATTTATACATATATATTTATATTTATATATATCAAAATATATAAAACCTCACATTACTCAAAATATTTTTTATAATTTACAATATATATTTATACTCCAAAAACATAATATCAAAAGGTATTATGACATAAAATATATATATGCTGGTAAAAATGACTCTAATCTTGATGTAGCAGAAATGCTTCAAGCTCAACCAACACAAACCTAGACCCGACCTGGTCTAGTAGAACTCTCTGGCTCTACCAGATCACCCCTGTCATTTGCGTGATGAAATACAATCGCACTAAGCTAAAAGACTAGTGGTACAAACTTTGATAATAATAAAACTTTTAAAACAATGCCAATGCAAAATGCTTAATGCTATATCATATTGTGACATTCAAGTTCACTTTTAGATATATACTTTCATCACTTATTAATTCACATAAACACATACACAAGCATGAGCCTAAATAAACTAATACATTATTCAAATCCCAAAGTTACTATAGACCCTTAATTTTTGACCAAGTCTAGTATGATATTTTTAAACAGTCCAAAATAATTTTTGTGGTATTTTAATAATATTTATTACTTATAATATTTATTTTTAATATTGAAAATAAAAATATAAAAAATATAAAAAAGATAAATAAATAAATAAATAAAAATCGGGTGATGGAAGAATTGGCGACGAAAATTGCTGGCAATGAATTGGCTTGGGCCAATTCGCCGCAGGAAAAACCTGCGACGAATAACCTGCAGCAAAATGGCCACATGCCAATTTGCTGCAGGAAAAACTTGCGGCGAATTGGCCTATGGTCCGCGCCCAGCCCGCAGAGCCCTGCAGAAAATTTTTTGCCAGCGCAGTTTCGCCTGGGCTCGCACATAGTTTTTTCTGAAATTCTATTTTACTTGGTTTTTGATTTTATTTCCTAAACAGTTTTTATTTTCTTAACCAATTAGTATTAAGTTTTTATTTTTTTTCTTATAAATACCATATTAAAAGACACAAAGATGGGGGAATTTTGATTTCGGCCAGGAGGAAAATTTTGGGACGACACAATTATTAGAAACTTTTTTACTTTTTATTTCTTCAAACTTTTTAACAATTAATTCAGAGATTAAATGAACAGAAGCATCAAACAAATAAGGAGCAAGCCACAAATTATCAAACACCATCAAACAAGGCAGTAGCAAACTCTCACTGTCTTGATTTCCTTCCAACTAAGAAAAACAAATTTGGTGCAAGTAAATACTTTGCATCAACGTTTAATTATTGGTGGAGCCAACAAATGATGGTAAATTCTAAACATATTTAATATAACCTATTCTGTGTCTATTTTAATTACAGTAGATTATATCTTTTAATTTTAGCTCATAGCAATTTACATAGAGCATAGTTTAATGGTGTTGTTTTGTTAATCATATAAAATAAATCTATAACCTATTAAGTTTAAGTTACGATTACTTATATGTGTTAAATTAATATTTTTAATACATGATTATTTAATTATAAAAATATTCCAGTAGCCTTATTTTTTCAAAATCACACTATAGCATTATTCTTTTAAAAATAACATTAGTTCCTTAAATCTCAAAACCCTATTTTTTAAATCTTAAACCCTAAAATCTTAATTTTCAACACTAAAACCTACAAGGGCCGCTGCCCCCTTGATCCCCGCCGGCTAATCGGCTAGCGGGACCGCCGTATGGGCTCGTTGAAGGGGTCAATATTTATTTGTGTATCATAAGTCTTTGTGTTTAACTCCTTTTATTTAAAAACTCTAATTTGGTTATTAAAATTCTAAAACCCTAAATTTATGCATTTATTACTTTATTTAATTTTAATTTGATTATGTAGTTTATTATATGTTTTGATGATTGATTGATTTAATTTTAATATTTGATTTGTTTATCATGGATGAATGATTTCTTTATTATTATTATTATTATTATTATTATTATTTGTTAAAATTGTAAGAAGTATATTTTCATGATTGGGTACCTCATTAATTAATATTTATACAATTTAATTTATTTTCATATTTTAGAATTAATGTAAAGGACATGTTTCCACCTTTCGGTGGGTGTCCTTGTAATATCCTCATATGTGGCTTAGAAGTTTTGATTATGTTGTTGTTGTTGTTGTTGTTATTGTTAAATTGGATTGAATGTATATGATGGGATAAGAAAAGAAATTGGAAAGTGAATGCTTGTGCATATGTGTTTTGGAGGAAGAATTAGGGTTTAGAGACAATGTATATGTTGTGTATATGATGATATATATAACATATAAAGTGGTCAAATGAAGAGTCAAGGTGATGGTTAAGTGGAAGAAGATATTTTTGGTTGTTAATGAAATTACATATAAGGACTTATATGAGACAAAGGTTAGTTATATGATTGAGGGCATATTGGTATTTGCTTGGATAAGAATACTTGGTGGAGATTAAAAGCAAAATTTGACTTTGTATCTTGATCATTGTCTTCTTTCTTCATGAAGTGGCCGGCTCTCCATTAGCAAAAGGAAAAGAGAAGTGTTCTTGAGGCAAGAAGCAAATTGAAGAAGCAATCCAAGGTTTTGACAAAGGATTTGTGGAATTTCTTCTTTTCAAGTAAGTATTTTCTTGTTTTCTTTACTTATTTGGAAGTTGTGTTGGAAGTAAAGTAGGGTTTGATGATTTTGTGATTTGGTGGATTTGAGATGTGTTTGGTTGTGTTTTCAAGTGTTAAATTGATTTTAAGTTATGAGTTTAATTGAAGGTTGTTGTTGGAAATGATGGTTGTTGATTTGGATGGATGGAGAAGGATGTTGATTTTAGGGTTTTGAGTTAATATGTGTTTAATTGTGATATTAATGTGTGGTGAAGTAGTTCTTGTGATGAATATGTGTTTAGAACATTGATTATGTTCATGTGAAATATGTTATATAATGAATATTGTGTTTGAGTGCAATTGAGAAAGGGTTGGTTTTAGTTAAGGTTTTGTGATTTGGTGACACGGCCAAAATCAATTTAGGGGAGTGGGCGTGTCCCTTAGGGGAGTGGGCGTGTCAATTGTTTGAATTAGCTACTGCCTCTTTTCTTTTTAAGGACACGGGCGTGTCACTCAAGTTGGTTGGGCGTGTCATTTATTTGAGGAAGCTACTGCCTCTTTTCTTTTTTAAGGACACGGGCGTGTCACTCAAGCTGGTTGGGCATGTCAATCAAGTGAGTTGGGCGTGCCCTTCAAATGATTTGAACATTGTTTGATTTCTTGGTTCTCTTTGCATGGTTTAAATTCTTCAAAAGTTCCATTGTTCCTAAACTTAAACATGAACATTATAAACATGTTTCAAACACAAGAATGATCTAATCAAATGAATGTGGATGGTCCTAAAGCTATGAATCATGTCAATTGTGTTTTGCCCTAATTGCATTGTTGAGAATTAACAATGTTATGTTATGCACTTTGAATGGTAATGTGTTTTATGAGTAATGTGGAATGAAATGTTAATATTTATGAATAATGTTATGTGAGATAAATATACACTTGAATAATAAAGTGTTATATTGTGAAATGAAATGTGGAGCCATTGTTATTGGCTAAGGTGATTTAATGGAGATAAATGAGGCATGTTTGCCTAAATGATAATGAGAATTGAGAATGAAATCTAAATGAATTGTGTGGCTAATGTGTTATTCCATTTTCAGAGTTTGTTGTTGGTGGCATGCCTAATAAGTGTAACAATCTCTTGAAGTTAGGTTGGATTGAATCCTTGAAGCCTAATTGAGATGTTACAACCCTTGAAGCTAGGTTGGGTTAGTTCTTGAAGCCAAGTTGGGTTGATGCTTAGCATGCTTTGCTCCCCTTGAAGCTTGGTTGAACTTAATCCTTGAAGCCTAGTTGGGTATATGATATTGATATTGATAAATGTGATAACAAAACCAAAGCATTAACTTTGAAAATTGAATGACATATTAGTATGTCTTGGGCCCATGCTTGTCTTTGCTTAGTGTTGTTCATGAATGATTAAATGATTAACTAATAAAATATATGCAAAGATGTTGAATTCTGAAATACATATATGTATGTTAGGTTATGAAATGTAAAAGTATGTTGTTAGCTTTGCATTTATGTTGTTACATGTATGATAAATTAAAATTGGCATTGTATAACATTTAAGCATGTCTATTGCATGTTTTATCTTACTAAGCCCTTGGCTTAGCGCGATAGTGTTTAATCGCGCAGGTGATAGAACTGATAGAATCGAACCCGAGAGCTCTTCGAGACCGAGTGAGAGTAGACATTGAAGAGTTGATTTTGGGAGCTTAAAGATCAGAGCTGACTTGCCAATCATGTATAAATCTTTTATATTGTGTAAAGTTTTGTTGATAATGTAAATATATGTATAATAGTAAATATGTATTCAAATGTTTTCATATATATACATATTTTATAACTTCCGCTGTGTAATATATAAATGTATATATATATATATAGATAACTAATATGTTTTGTTTTATAAGTAAATGATCTATTTTGTTAATATGATATAATGATATGGATATGGTATCAAGTTTTAAAATGTTTTGAATGTTAAGGAAACCGTAGCATCCCTATGTTTGGTGCACTTATGCTACATTGTTGTGGTTGTAGTGTGTGTGCATTGGATATGGGGGTGTTACAGTCCTATTTAGTTTTAGACATAGACGATGTAAGGACATATTTCTATCCTTGGATGAGTGTCTATTTATTTATTTTATTTGGACATTGTTGTGATTTTAATAAAGTATTTATTTATTCTTATGATCACATATAGTATGGATAATATCGTTATATTTAAGAATTTTATAATATTAAGACCTGCAAAGGAGGCTAATTCCAATGAACTAGGCGTTGTGGGGGTGCTAGGCCATTTCTCACCTTCCCCACAAGTACCCAACTTTCTGAACCCATTAGGGGGTTGGGAATTCCTTAGGAATCGAGTCATCCACCCCTTTCTGTTTCCTGATCCGTCCGGGTGGTGACTCTATTTTTTCTGGATTTATGCTCGTGTTCTCTAAGGCTCCGAGCCTAAACAGTGCCGAAGTCGCAAGAATCATTCCACGGGAATTGGGACGAAAATCCCCGCTCACAGTTATGATTTTGGTCCATAATGACACCAAATGTCTAGCCTCGAAGGCAAATCAAGTAATGCTCAAAAGCTAGCTCCGAAGGCAATTCATATCACAGAGATGCCAAGCGTCTAGCCCCGAAGGCAAATCAAGTAATGCTCAAAAGCTAGCTCCGAAGGCAAATCATATCCAAGTGACGCCAAGCGTCTAGCTTCGAAGTCAAATATTGAGAATAACCTCATAGGTATGCCGCCAAATACAGAACTCTGAAAATTAAATAACATACTAGGCACACAATTAATTCACATTTTCCATTCTCAATTCCTTTCTCATTTTCTCATTTTTCTCATTCATATCAATGTCATTTCGATTCAACATTTCATCACAACATAGGATATTTCATAACAAAATCACATTACCTAAACACTTTGGGTCATTTTTACATTTTGCACATAATTCATATTTTATTCAATCTAGCCATTGACAATGACTTTTCATAATGCTTAATAACACATACATAACACTTTACATGTCATGGCACAATATTCATGTATCAAGTAGCTTAATATATTTTCTATCTAAAATTTATTAAGACCAATCTAATGTCAACATATCTAATTTATCAAAAGTTTGTACTTACCTTAGGAAGCACTCCAAAAAAAGCTTCAAACTCCCTCTAACCTTGTCTTCCAAGTTGCTCTTCAACACTAGGGTTGGGCCAACTGCTCTCTCTCAATACCTAAGTCAAATGTGATCATAAACAACCATTTAATATCACATTCTAAGGCATTCTCAACATCAAACTATTTAAATTAGGAATTACAAATGAAAGACAAATAAAAAAGTTATTTTGGACAATTTTCTCAAGTAACATGCCCAACAACAAGGGCGTGTTAATGACTGTGTCATTAACCCACTCTTACAGAAGCTTTGACATGTCCAATGTCATGGGTGTGTTATTGCCCGTGTCATTAATTCTACTTTACAGACACTTTGACATGCCCAACAACACGGGCGTATTACTGGCCGTGTCAATTATCTTGCCTCACAGTAGCTATGACATACTCAGAGATATGGCCGTGTTACTGGTCATGTCATCAACATTGAAACTCAGCACCATTGACATGCCCAATGATATGACCGTGTCACTAGCTGTGTTAGGCAAAATTTCTGCATTTCGTACACTTAACCATTCAACACATCCACTTCCAAACTCAACTTAAATTCAATCATTTCTTCAATACAACCTTGAAATAATTATTAACTACTCACAACAACTTCATACATGCCCAAATAAGCTATTAAAACATGCTAATACACAATCCCAACATCCACATATCATGGTCTTCCATAGAATTCCAAAGAACTTGCAAAATTGATAAAGAAACTTAACAATTAGTGAAGAATCCTCAAAAACTCCACTTGAATCCTTGAATTTCTCTCAATCCTTGGTGTATGGAAGAAGAAGAAACTCTCCCTTACTCTCTCTCAATTCACATTCAAGGAAGAAGAAGAAGGGAAAAGAAAATGCTCTCCTTTTCAATCCATCCTTATATATATATAATAAGTCACTATTCATCCATTATTTATTATTATTATTATTATTATTAATTAAATAATTAAAATCAACGTCCCTTACAAATAATTATACATAATATATATGTGATGTATATCTTAGATATATGTATATGTCTTATTTATGTCATGTTTACTTCAAATATATATTTCAAATATACTTTCTACTTTATCACTTAAAATCCTTTCATTTTTTAATTAAATTATTTATTTAATTTATCTAATTTAATTTTTAATTTATTTTATTTAATTTTCAAAAATTAGGGGTGTTACAATTCTCTTCCTCTTAAGAAAATTTCGTCCGCCAAATTACCTGCTATCAACTCTGGAACAACTAGGAGTACTGACTCCGCATCAATTTCTCACTCTCCCATGCCGCCTCCTCAGTGGTATGATTCTTCCAAAGAACTTTCACAAGTGGTACTTTCTTATTCCTTAACTCTTTCACTTCTCATGTCAAAATCGCTACTGGTTCTTCTTCATAAGTCAGATCTAGGCTCATGTCAATGGATTTCACTGACAAAATATGAGATGGGTCTAACTTGTACCTCCGAAGCATAGAGACATGGAAGACATTATGTATCTGGTCTAACTCAGGTGGCAGAGCTAACCTGTAAACCACTTGACCAACTCTCTCCAGAATCTCATATGGTCCTATGAAACGAGGACTCGACTTTCCATTGTGACCAAATATCAAAATCTTCTTCCATGGAGGCACCTTCAGAAACACTTTATCTCCCACACTGAACTCTATATCCTTCCTTTTCAAATCTATATAGGATTTCTGTCGGTCTAAAGCTACTTTTAGATGACTCCAAATCAATTTCACTTTCTCTTCTATTTTCTTAATTAAATTAGGACCAACCACTTTACCTTCTCCAACCTCATCCCAACACAAAGTTGTCCTACACCTCTTGCTATACAAGGCCTCATAAGGTGCCATCCCAATACTGGACTAATGACTGTTATTATATGCAAACTAAATCAGTGGAAAAAATATGTTCCAGCTCCCTATGAAATCAATGACACAACTCCTCAACATATCCTCTAAAATCCGTATCACTCTCTCTGAATGTCCATCTATCTGAGGATGGAAAGCAATATTAAAATGTAATTGAGAACCCAATGCATCCTGCAAACTCCTCCAAAATCTCGATGTAAACCGGGGATCTCGGTCTGATACTAAAGAAACTGAGTTTTCATGCAACCTCACTATCTCAATAATATACAACTTAGCCAACCTCTCAAGTGAGTAATCTATCCGAACTGGAAGAAAATGAGTTATCTTCATCATCCGATCAATAATCACCTAAATTGCATTATGCTTCTTCTGGGTCAAAGGCAGTCCAGTCGCAAAATCCATCATTACTCGCGCCCATTTTCACTCTAGTACTGCCAATGACTGAAGCAACCCTGAAGGAACTTGGTGCTCAGCTTTCACTCTCTGGAAAGTGAGAAATCTGGACACAAATTCTCCTATGTCCCTCTTCATACCTGGTACTACCAAGGTGCATAACATAAACCGACTGATGTGCTTCCTCTAATATCATCCTCTTCAATCCAGTATCATCAGGAATGTATAATCTTGTTGGAAAAATTACGTAGATTTTTCTATAAATTAGATGAGTGAGAATCGAAAAAATAACAAAAAATAATACACACACAAAATTAATAACGAAGTTCAACCAATTGTGCCTACGTCTTCGGACCTGCTGCAAATTATTTTATTGAAGGGAGAAAATATTCAAAGTGTTTATAACACTCATAACTCAACCCACACCTAAAATTCTACCCAAGAATTTTCTTCACAAAATTCTTTTACAAGCTTATTATTTTTAAGCTTCTCTCTCAAACTTTCTAAAAATCTCAAACTTTCTAATTTTTAGCATGATCTTCCAAATGAGATATAAAGGGTTTATATAGACTTTAAAAATTGGGTTGGTGAAATTTTAATAATGGTTAGGCACCTCCAATTTTGACAAAATTAGGCACCTCCATTTTTGACAAAAAATGAACCTCTATTTTTGACAAAAAATATGCCTCCATTTTGACTCTTTAAATGGTGTAAATACACCTCAATCTATGCCATAAGTCTTTCCAGTTTTGTTACTCTTGCAAGCCAACTGAAGTTTAACATAACTTTAGTTTCTCAATACCCACCGTCTTTGTCAACATATCGTTGGATTCTTACTTCCTTAGATCTTCTCAAGTATTAGCACCTCATCCTCCAACAGAGTTATGATGAAGTGATAACGTAGTCCAATATGCTTGGTTCTAGAATAAAATGATGAATTCTTTGCCAAGTGTATCGCACTCTGACTATCATTATATAAGATATTCTTCTCCTGTTTGAATCCCAGCTCAGTTAACAAACCTTGAAGCCATATCATCTCTTTACTGGCTTCAGTCATTGCCATATACTCAGCCTCTATAGTGGATAGAGTGACAATCTTTTGTAACTTCGACATCCAACTAACAGCTGTATTTCAAACAGTAAATATATAACTAATGGCACTTTTTCGACGATTGACTTCACCTCCAAAATATGCATCTATGTAGTCTTGTACTTTTAACTCTCCTCTACCAAAGTACAAATATTTTTCTATGGTGCCCCATAGATATCTCAAAATCCATTTTATAGCTTCCCAATGAGCTTTCCTCAATTTGACATAAACCTGCTCACAACTCCCACTGCATAGCTAATGTTTGGTCTTGTACAGACCTTTGCGTACGTTAAGCTTCTAATGACTGAGGCATAAGGAACCTTAGCCATGAGTTCTCTCTCTCTTCCTCCATCTGAGGGGATTGATCCTTAGAAAAATGAAAGTGACTAGCCAAGGGTGTGCTGACTGGCTTGGCGTCACCCATGTTGAATCTTTGCAAAACACGGTTGATGTACTATGTCTGAGATAACTGCAAAAGTCCTTTCTGCTTATCTCTTGTGATTTTCATTCCAAGAATCTTCATTGCTAGACCTAAGTTTTTCATGTCAAATTCCTTTGATAATTGATGCTTCAACCTTCTGATATCTTCCATATATGAACCGGCTACTAACATGTTATCGACATAAAGTAGTAAAATAATATAACTGTAGCTATATCTCTTGAAGTAGCAACAATGGTCGGCATTGCACCTCTAGAATTCTTCCTTATGCATAAAGGTGTCAAACTTTATGTACCACTGTCTTGGAGCTTGTTTCAGACCATACAAGCTCTTTTTAAGTTTGCATACCATATTTTCCTTCCCTTTTTCTTAAAAATCTTCTGGCTGGTGCATATATATCTCTTCATCTAAATCTCCATGAAGAAATGCAGTCTTCACATCTAATTGTTCAAGATGAAGATCTTCAATGACAACAATGCTAAACACTGATATGATAGTATTGAGCTTCACAATAGGAGCAAAAATATTGGTGTAGTCAATTCCTTCCTTCTACTGGAATCCTTTGACAACTAATCGGGCTTTGTATCTCTTGGTACCATCATGCTTCTCTTTCACCTGGTACACCCATTTGTTGTGAAGTACCTTTTTCCCAACAGGTAGCTCAGCTAGTTCTCATGTCTGGTTAGAAATCAAAGACTTCATCTCATCTTTCATGGCAAGATCCCACTTGCTAGCATCTTTAGTATGACAAGTTTCATCCTAGCATTCAGGCTCTCCTTGATCAGTGAGCAATAAATAGTTCATATATCTCCTATTAGGCATATGAGGCTAAGAGGACCTTCTCAATACAGGAGTTGGAGTAGGAGGCTATGGTGTGTCGGACTGCTGCACACTACTTTGGTCAACAAGTTCCTTTAATTGAGGGCTTGCTACAATTAGCTTCATTACCGAACTATTTGAGACATCATCTATATCTGCAAATACTAGCTCACTCTGCTCTGTATCACTGGCATCAATTTTATGCATATCCTTGTACATCACTTTTTCATTGAAAATTACATCTCTGTTGTGAATCACCTTCTTGTTTTTATCATCCCAAATGCGATAGCCAAACTCATCCTCACCATAGTCGATGAAGATGCATTTTTTAAATTTGGGATCAAGCTTATTTCTACTTTGATCACGAATATGCACATATGCTATACAACCAAAAACTTTCAGATGTGATAGTTTTATCTCTTTCTCGCTTCATACCTCTTTAGTTTTATCTCTTTCCCGCTTTATACCTCTTCTAGTATTCTATACTCCAATGGAACCGATGGGCCTTGGTTGATCAAGTAAGCTACTGTGTTGACTGCTTCTGCCCAGAACTGCTTCGGTAGACCTGGATATATATGAATGATTTTGGCTCTTTCGGTCAACGTTCAGTTCATAAGATCTGCTACACCATTGTGTTGAGGCGTACCTGGCACGGTTCTCTCCATTCTACTCCAGTGCTTATAGCAGAACTTCTTGAATATGGTGTCTTTAAATTCACCTCCATTGTCGGTTTTGAGCCTTTTAATCTTCAGACCTGTCTCATTTTCCACCATAGCTTTCCATCTCCTGAAAGTCTCAAACACTTTAGACTTATACTTTAGAAAGTAAACCCATACTTCTCTAGAGTGATCATCGATGAAAGTCACAAAGTAATGTTTTCCACCAATGGATGAAGTTGTCGTTGGTCCCAAACATCAGAGTGAATGAGCTCTAGCTTTTCCTTCTTTGGGTTCTGCCACTTGTCTGAAAGCTGACCCTCTTCTGCTTTCCAAGTATGCAATCTTCACAGATGTTTATCTCAACTAACTGTAAACTTGGAAGTTTTCAATTTGAGTGCATAATTTTCATTCCTTTCTTACTCATGTGGCCAAGTCTCTAGTGCCACAAATTGGAATTTTCATTTCCTACTGCAACTATAATTGAATAGCATGCCCCTGTTGTTATGTAAAGAGTACCACTCTTTTTGCCCCGTGCAATAGTCATTGCACCCTTTAAAATCTTTCAGTCATCACCATGAAAGATTGTAGTGAAGCCTTCACTAGCCAACTGCCCTACTGAGATTAAGTTATTTCTCAGAGCGAAAATATGTCTGACATTCTTCAGCTCCCAAATTGACCCGTTTAACTTAATCTTCACTATACCTTTACCAATAATATCACACGGTTGATCATTGCCAAGATATACATTTCTAAGATTTCCAGGGACATACCTCTCGAAGAATTCTTTTTGCGAAGTAGCATGGAATGATGCTCCAGAGTCTAACACCCAAGACTTCTCTTTTCTCTCAAAAGAGCATATCAATGCATCATCTTTTCCCGATGTGGAAGTAATATTTGCCTCTACCTTCACCTCCTGGTCCTTCAATGCACTCCTGCACTAATTTTTATAGCGCCCGATCTTCCCACAGTTTCAACACTCGATGGTTTTCAAGTTATGAAAATTATTGGAATTCTTGGATTTGGACCTCCTGTCCTTTGATCTACCTCGATGCTTAGATTTGCCATGCCCATTTTCTCTAGTTGAATTTCTTCCTCTCGACTCTGTATACAAAACTGAAGAGGTTGACAATTCACCAGACTCTCTCCGTCGAATCTCTTAACTAAGAACACAATCATGAACATCATCAAATTTTAACTTTTTGCTTCCCGACGAGCTACTCAAAGCTGTGACAGTAGCATTCCAACTTTCTGATAAAGAAGACAAAAGCATTAATGCTCAAACTTATTTATCAAATTCAATCCCAACTGAACTCAATTGGGTTATGACTATATTGAGTTCATTTTGATGTTAAGCTACCGATACGCCTTCTGTCATCCACAAATTAAATAATCGCCTCATCAAGTGAACTTTGTTAGAGGCTGATGGCTTCTCATACATATTGGAGAGAGCCTTCATAAGACCCGCCGTGGTGTTTTCTTTTGCTATGTTGAAAGCAACATTGCGGGATAACGTTATTCGAATAACTCCGAGAGCTTGTCTATCTAAAAGTTTCAAATCTTCTTCCTTCATATCATCTGGCTTCTTTTTAGAGAGAGGTTGATAAAGATTTTTTTGATACAAATAATCTTCAATCTACATCTTCCAAAAGCTGAAATCTGCACCATCAAAAATTTCAATTTTTACCTTTCCTTCATCTGTAGTCATCACTCCCACTAGAATCTGTCTTCCTCTGGATCTTTTCTGGCAATTAGAAAATTGATAGAATTCTCAACCAGCAGCTTTGATTCCAGTTGTTGGGAAAATTACGCAGATTTTCCTATAAATCATATGAGTAAGAATTGAAATAACAACGAAAAATAATACACACACAAAATTGATAACGGAGTTTGGCCAATTGTACCTACGTCTTCGGACCTGTTGCAGATTATTTTATTAAAGGGAGAAAATATTTAAAGTGTTTACAATACTCATAACTCACAACCCACAACCCACACCCAAAATTTTACCCAAGAATTTTCTTCACAAAATTCTTTTATAAGCTTATTATAAACCTTTAATTTTTGACCATGTCCAGTATGATTTTTTAAAAATCCAAAATAATTTTTATGATATTTAGTTAAATAATAATATTTATTACTTATAAATTTTTTTAATTAAAATAAAATAAAAAGATAAAAAATATAAATAAGTAAAAATCGGCGACGAAAATCGCTGCGATGAATTGGCTTGGGCCAATTCGCCGTAGGAAAAATCTGCGGCGAATTGGCCTGTGGCCCGCACGCAACCCGCAGTGTCCCGTAGAAAATTTTTTTCCAGCGAAGTTTCGCAAGCCAGTAGCCCAGCCCGAGCGCAATTTTTTCGAAACCCTATTTTACTTGATTTTTGATTTTATTTCCTAAACAATTTTTATTTCCTTAACCAATTAGTATTAGGTCTTTATTTTCTTATAAATACCACATTAAAACACACAGAAAAGGACTTGGATCTTTTAAAAGGAGATCAAACTTTTAGAAGGAGCTAAACTTTTTCAAAATAGATTCAGAACCTTGGACTTGAAGGAGGAAGAGGCAGTCAGCAAGCAACAAACAATCCATCAAAGGCAGCCCACACTGTCTTTGATATTGTTCAACCAGAATTCAAAATTGTGGTGGAACCAACAACGGAGGTTTGAATCTCTATTTACTTATTTATGTTTATAGTAGCCTCATCACTCAATTGGCTTAATTGTTTACACGTACATTAGATGATCAATTGTTCTACTTACCATCCAAACTCTATTTAAAATCCTAAAAATTATTTTTCAAAACCCTAATGCCTTAATACCCATAAAACATATTCTTGAAATCTAAAACCCTAATTACACTTTTCTAAAACCACAAAACAATAGACTATTTTCTTAAAACCCTAACCAAATCTATTTTTCTGAAAGATTCACAATAGCCTATTCTTTCCAAATACCTAACTTAAAATCCAATTTTCATGATCTTCAATCTTATTTATTTAAACCCTAAACTTTAATATTATTTCCATAAAACTTTCAAAACCCTAAATCTCTAAAACATCTAGTAGCTATGTTACTTCTTTTATATTAAATATTTCTCAAATTGATTAATCCAGTAAACTAAATTACAAGACCCTAATTGTTAAACATGAAACCAAAGAAACCTAAATTGATGCATGAACCCTAAATTTATATACTTACTGTTTTATTTAAATTAGATGAATGTTTATTATATATTTTGATTGATGTTTGATGTCTTTGGTGAATGATTCATTTGTAATGAATGGTTGGCTATTTTTATTGATTTGTTTTGATTTCAAAACATTGTAAAAGGTATGTTTCCATACTTTGGGTACATCATATCATGAGCATCATGCAATTTATTTTGTTTTAAAGTTTTTTGGACCAATGTAAAGGACAAGTTTTCACCTTTCGGTGGGTGTCCTATTTAGTTTTAGACATGGATGATGTAAGGACTTGTTTTCATCCTTGGATGGGTGTCCATTTATTTATTTTGTTTGAACATTGTTGTGACTTTAATAAAGTATTTATTTATTCTTATGATTGCATGTAGTATGGATAATATCATTATATTTAAGAATTTTATAATATTAAGACCTGAAAAGGAGGCCGGTTCCAATGAACAGGGCGTTGTGGGGGGTACTGGGCCATTTCTCACCTTTCCCACACGTACCCAACTTTTCGAATCCATTAAGGGGTTGGGCATTCCTTAGGAATTGAGTCATCCACCCCTTTCTTTTTCCCGGCCCATCCGGGTGGCGATTTCATTTTTTCTTGATTTAGGCCCGTGTTCTCTAAGGCCCTGAGCCTAATCAGTGCCGAAGTCACAAGAACCATTCCACCAGGAGTGGGGGTGAAAATCCCCACTCATAGTGGTGACTCCACTAGAGACAAGAGAAGTTAATTCCATTAGTCTTTATATTATTCTATTCCATCTTATCATGATATTATCCATTGCATCATATTAGATTGCATTGTGTATGTGAGTTAGGATGCCCGTGTTACCCGTGTTGTGTTATGTGTGGAATACCATACTTTTACTCAAGGTATGGAGATCGAGCATGGCATAACCACTCATAGCCTTGTACCATTTGGTATATACTTGCTATGGGAACCTAAGCCTTTTAACCCAAAGACTAAAGCTCATGTAATTGGTCTAGTTACTTTCCTTAGGTTTTTACCCCAAATGTTTGTTGTTTGACTATGGTTAATTTATCTTGGTTTAAATCATGGCATATTTGGTTTGTTCTTTTTCTAATATGACCTAAGTACGTTGTAAGCTTAAAATAAATTTTTTCTCTAAAATCCAAAAGAAAAAAGCTATTTTCAAAACTTTTCAAGGAGGTCTTTGGACATAAAACTTTTCTAAAAATGAATAAAAAAAATTATTTTCTCATGACTCAAATACAAAGTTAAAAATTCATTTTTTAAAAAATCTTTTTTATAATGGGTTTTTCAAACAAAACTATTTTTGCATTTCATAACCTTTTGAAATAGCTTACAAATTATTTAGGTCAATTATGGAATACCAAAAATCAATTGTGAGCCTAGTTTATACTAAGAATTATTAATCCTAGGCTTATTTTTGGTATGAATCAATAGTTACTTTTTCAAGTGAGAAATCTATTTATAATAAATCTCTTAATTTAGTTTTAAAATAATATAGCATAAAAGCTACTTTAGTTGGTTGAATGGATTAAAACCTAATTAATGGGAATTATCAAATTATCATGAACTGATTTCCATTTTTAATATAACTATTGGTTGAAACATCCGAGAAAATTATTCGAAAATAAGATACCCCATGTTGGTATTTTATTAACCATATTACCTAGGAAAATAGACTCGCCATTCATGTGTGGATGTTATAAGGTTGGAAGGAATGTCCTATTTATCCTTGTTTGTTTATTGTTTGTGCATACATGCATCACATCACATATCATTAATCATTTCTGGCTCACAACCCTGGACTACGACAGTTCAAAAGCTTACGACTATCCGACCTACGCCGAAGATGAAGACTCTAGTAGCGACTCAATCACTTTTCCACTAAAAGTAATGAAGCCTGAGCAAATTCAAAGAATGGTGGACGGCGCCCTCAATGCTAAAATGGAAGAACTAAAGGGGGCCCTAGCTGAGATCATGAAGAATCAAATGACTACAATGTTTGGGAATAATGCCAAAGCATTCGCAAGCACCAAGAAAGATAAGGGGAAGGCTAAAGTTGGTGAGGTGGCTTTTGATGATGATAAGGTGATCATTTATGATGATGATGATTAGGATCAATACTTCCAAGATCCTCAAGACAAAAAGAAAGAGTCAAAGGTTGTTGAAAGATCAGCTGTGGAGAAAATTGAAACTTCAGATATTGAAAAGATGATTGCTGACCTAGAAAAGAAGTTTGAAAAGAAGCTGAAAATCAAAGAAATGTCCAATGTTGACAAATTATTTGAGCTAGATGAAGAAGTTCCGTACAAGTTCAAGATTCCATGCTTTGCAAAGTTTGATGGGACCGAAAATCCTCATCTCCATGTGAAGCAGTATATCATTGCTATGCAGTCTGCCCGGGCTATTAAGACTCAAACTCTAAGGTACTTCATGCTCTCATTGGATCCTATTATCCAAAATTGGTTTAATACCTTAGACGACGACACACAAAAGAGTTGGGATCTACTATACAAGGCCTTCATCCAATAATATGGATACAATGCTGAATTAGAAGTTACTCTAATGGAGGTGGAGTCCATTAGACAAAAGCCAAATGAGAATTTCAAGGATTATATGAAGAAGTGGAGGAATAAGGATGCATTGCTCAGAAAGAGGCCCGATGAATCTGATCAAATAAGAATGATTGTGAGAGACGTGTTGCCTAGTCTTCGAGAAAGGATGTCTCATACACTCATCCAGGATTTCAAAGATCTTCTCCAAGCTGGTCTACAAATTGAAGAGTGTGTAGACCCTTAATTTTTGACCCCAATTTATACGGTTCTAATTAAAGGATGCCAAAATAAATTTGATCCGACTTTAAATATTTAAACCTAGTTTATAATTTTTAAAGGAGTCGGTTCAGATTAAAGAGGCATAAATTCAATTGTAAAACCCTAAAATCAAGTGGAATTGGCCCAAATTAAAATTTTTCGGTCCATAAGTTAAAAGAGGCCAGAATAATTTGAGTGAGGCCGGGCGGGAAGACATGAGTATGCCTTATGTCGATCTGGCAGCCCAGATCGACATGAGGTTGGACTCATGTCGACCTAGGCAAGCTAGGTCGACATGAGCATGCTTCATGTCGACCTTGGCAGCCCAAGGTCGACATGAGCATGCTCATGTTGACCTTGGTCGACATGAGGTTGGTCTCATGTCGACCTAGGGCAACCAGGTCGACATGGGTTCAATACGTTTCCTAATTCAACTAGAATTTATTTTAGGGACTGATTTATATTAGGTTAAGGATTCTGAGTGAGGTTCGGCTATAAATATTAATGTTTTAGAATTCAGAAAGGGAGGAGAAAACATTAACAAGGGATGACAACAAACAGAAAAAATTAGCAGCAAACATTCATCAGTCATCAATCCATCAAAGATAGCAACACTGTCTTTGTTCATTGTTCATCCAGAAGTTAATTGTGGAGGAACCAATGAGCGGAGGTTTGATCTTTAATCATGAATTATTTATGTTCACAGTAGTTTCATTTCTTTGATTAATAAGAACATGCATGCAGTAACTTGATCTTTGAACACACAGTACCTTGATTTTTGAACATGCAGTAAATTGGTTTTTGTTTTAATAACTTTAATTGTTTGCTTTAATTATCACATTGATCAATTTGTATCCGTAACCCCACTCGCATATTTCATAAAAACATCAAACTATCCAGTAGCCATCGAGGATTTAAATTAACTATTAAAAACTATCTTGTTTACTTTAACTTCAAGAACCGTATGTTATTTCACTAAAACTCAAAACCTCAAATTATTTTTATCCAAAAGCCTAAACCATTTCATTATTAAACTCCAAAACCTTAATTTATTTTTCCAAATCCAAAATTATGTTCTTTTAGGCAATAAGTCAAATCCAAAAACCCTAACTATCCAAAACTGTAATTCCAAAAACCCTAACTATCCAAAACCCTAACTCCAAAAACCCTAACTATCCAAAACCCTAATTCCAAAAACCCTAACTATCTAAAACCCTAATTCCAAAGCCCTAGTTTCCAAAACCCTAGTTTCAAAAACCCTAAAAATCCTAATTTCAAAACCCTAATTATAAAACCTTAGTTTCTAAAACCCTAAGTTCCGAAACCCTAAATTCAATTGATAATTCTTTAAAACCCTAAATTTATATATTTATTGTTTTATTTAATTTTAGATTTGATTATATAGTTTATTATATTTTCTTATGGTTGATTTATTTAATTTTAATACTTAATTTATTTAATTTATCATGGATGGATATTTTCTTTATTATTATGATTATTATTTATTTGTTTTAGTATTAAAATTGTAAGAGGTATGTTTCCACTTTGTGGGTACCTCATTAGTTAAATTTTATGTAATTTAAATCGCTTTTATATTTTGGACCAATGTAAAGGACATGTTTCCACCTTTTGGTGGGTGTCCTATTTAGTTTAGACATGGATGATGTAAGGACATGTTTCCATCTTCGGATGGGTGTCCATTTATTTGATTTGTTTGGACATTGCTTTGATTTTAATATAATGATGCTTTATTTCAATTGTTGTGTGTAATATGGATAATATTGTTATACTTAAGAATTTTATAATATTAAGACCTGCAAAGGAGGCCGGTTCCAATGAACCGGGCGTTGTGGGGGTGCTGGGCCATTTCTCACCTTCCCCACACGTACCCAACTTTCCAAACCCATTAAGGGGTTGGGGATTCCTTAGGAATCGAGTTATCCACCCCTTTCTTTTTTCCAGCCCGTCAGGGTGGCGATGTAACACCCCCATACTCTATATAAGTACTATACATATACCAAGTATACATACAATACGTATATAAAGTATAAAAATGTCACTTTTCATTTCCACTTAAAAACCTTTATCCAAGTTTAAGCAATATTGCATTAATTTAAAGAGCATTTACAAAAATCATTATTCTTATAAAAAATATACAACATAATTAAAGTCACACATGTATGCATCACCTTCTAGTTGGTCTCGAGACACTCTTACCCTTCTCGTAGCATAACAGCTGGACTTCCAGATCAACCGCATAACCACCTGCGCGATTACACCACCGCGCTAAGCCCGAGAGCTTAGTAATACAAATAAATATAAAATATATACTTTACATAAAGATCATACCTTATACTTTTAGCATCATGTTTTATTGTTTTCTTACCCTGTTTTCCTTTCTCAAAGCATTCTTCATATATTCCCACTGATCTCATAAATCATACACATATTTACATAGAACATTCACAAAACTATACTTACCATTTCTATCTCATATACATATACATATACACCATTTTAACAAATCACTATTCAATGATCTATCCAAACCTTCATGAGAACAATTCTCATAAATTCCACATTCATAAACATTTTACACATCATACTATATTCTCATAAACTCATATCTCAAAACTCCTCAAGCCATATTCATTTTCAATATATCATTACACACATTACCAAATCATACTTCATAACATTATTTTATTCACAAATTTATCAATCATGAAACACACTTCCAACAAAAGCAACCATAGATCTCATTACTCATTTAGTTCAACATTTGGATATCACATTAACAACAAAGACAGACTCGAGCCCAAACAAAACACTAACATGCCATTCCATTATCAGAGTTAATGCTTTGGTTTAATCATCACATTTATCATTATCCCAACTAGGCTTCAAGGATTTAGGTTCAACCAAGCTTCAAGGGGAACAAAGCATGCTAAGTATCAACCCAACTTGGCTTCAAGAACCAATCCAACCTAGCTTCAAGGGTTGTAACATCTCAATTAGGCTTCAAGGATTTGACCCAACCAAGCTTCAAGGGGAGTAAAACATGTTAAACTTCAACCCAACTTGGCTTCAAGGATCAATTCCAACCTAACTTCAAGAGATTGTTACTCATATTAGGCATGCCACCAATAACAAACTCTGAAAATGGAATAACACATTAGCTATACAATTCATTTATCAATTTCATTCTCAATTGAATTATCATAACCAATAACAATGGCTTCACATGTCATTTGAATCATCATAGCCAATAACAATGGCTTCACATGTCATTTGAATTATCATAGCCAATAACAATGGCTTCACATGTCATTTGAATTATCATAGCCAATAACAATGGCTTCACATGTCATTTGAATTATCATAGCCAATAACAATGGCTTCACATATCAATTTATGTTATAACCTTTCATTATTCAAGTATACATAATCAATTACCCCATCATATCACTCACATTATACATATAGCATCATTAGTATCAAATTTCAAATACATTATTCATATAACACATCACCATTCACAAGACTTACAATGCATAGTACATAACCTTGTTCATATAATATCATATGCATTATCAAATGTAAGTTCAATTCCAATCATTTAAGAAGAACGAAAACCAAACACAGTAACCAACACACCCAAGGGACACGGCCAAGCTTGTGGCCGTGTCTCTCAATCCACATTTCAGTAGCAAACACGGGCATAGGACACGGCCAAGCTTGTGGCCGTGTCTCTTAAAATAAATTGGCAGTGACCAACACTGGCATAGAACACGGCCGTGTCTCCTCAAAATCCACCCAACATGGCCAAAATTCCCTTGACTTGGCCGTGTCTCTCATGAATTGGCCGTCTCTCTCCTTGCTTTTGGCCGTGTCACTCATGGATTGAAACCCTAACATACACAAGTCTCCTCTAATTGCACTCAAACTCATCATACACAAAATAGCATGGTTCAAATGAATGGAATCAATGTTCTAAACACAAATTCTACATGTTTATCACAATATTCACCTTATTAAAACACATCCACAAAACATTTAACACATACTATCTCAAAACCCTAAAACCAACATCCTTCTCCATCTTCCAAAATCAACATCCACCTATTTAAACTCTTAACTTAAAACCAAATTTAAAACTTGAAAACACATTACAAACACATCTCATCATCAAATCAACAAACCCTAATTAACTTCAAATACCACTTCAAAAGAATAAAAGAAATCAAAGAAAAGAACTTACCTTAGTTATAAACTTCTTGAATCATCACTTGATCACTTAATCTTCCTTCAATTTGAGCTTAACTCTTCAAGATCTTCTCTTTGTCTCTTGCTTTCCTTTGTCTATGGAGGAGCCGGCCAACAATGGAGAAGAAGAAGCAATCATGAAGAAAACAAAGTCAATTCTTCTTTAAATCTCCACCAAGAGTTTTTAACCAAACAATTACCTATATACCCTTATCCATTTAACTAACCTCTTGTCTCTTATATGCCCATATAAGTAATTTCACCTATCACAAATGAAAATATCTTCTTGCATTGACTCTCCCTTGACCAACTTATATGTTATATATATTATCATATAAACAACATATACATTTCTCTCTAAACCCTCTTTTCTTTCCCAAAACACATATACATAAGCATTCACTTTCCAATTCTTTTTTTTTCTTTCAAATCAACATATACATTCAATCTCATTTAAAACAACAACAACAACAACATCAACAACAACAACATTCAAAACTTCTAGGGCATATATGGGGATATTACAGGCGACTCCATTTTCTCCGGACTTAGGTCCGTGTTCTCTAAGGCCCTGAGCCTAAATAGTGCCGAAGTCGTAAGAACCATTCCACCGGGAGTGGGGGAAAAAATCTCCGCTCACAGTGGTGACTCCACTGGGGATAAGAGAAGTTAATTCCGTTGGTCTTTATATTATTCTATTCTTTCTTATAATGATATTATCCATTGCATCATATTAGATTGCATCGTGTGCGTGAGTTAGGACGCCCGTGTTACCCGTGTTGTGTTATGTAAGGGATACCATACTTTCACTCAAGGTATGGAGATCGAGCATGGCATGTAACACCCCAATACTCCATATAAATACTATACATATACCTAGTATACATACAGTAAGTATATAAAGTATAAGGATGCCACTTTTCTTTTTACCTTTCAATACCTGTAACAAAATTCAAACCATAATAGGTCAATTTAAAGAACACTTACAAATTATTGTCTTTATCAAAACTTCATTTATACATATAATATAACATACTTAAAGTGGATACATGTATGCATTACCCTCTAGTTGGTCTCGACAAAATCTTACTCTTCTCGTGGCATACCAAAAGACTTCATATCTTCCACCAAGCTACCTGCGCGATAATACATCCGCGCTAAGCTCGAAAGCTTAGTAGTACAAATATAAAATACAAACATATATCATGGAAACACTAACATATAAAGATATCTCAATTCCATATACTTTTAGTTCTTATTAAGTTTATCCCTATTCATTTGCACCTTTCATATCTTTCAACTAATCTCATATCTTATACACATATAAACATAACATTTCTACCAAGTCCAACCCATCACTAATATTCACAATCGACATCTCAATACACACATTATACATCATACTAATCATAAGTCACATTTCCAATTAAGACAATCATTGTCATCAACCACAATTCATCAATTGAATTCACAATCAATGCTAATACACACGTTATACATCATACCAATCATAACATTTCTTTATTCACAATTCAACATTAATGATTCATCACTAGTGCTCATAATCAATATTTCAACGCACATATTACATATCATCAATCACATGTCCAATGAAGTATACCAAAGATTTCATTATCCATTTCTTTCAACATTTGTATATCACATTGACAACAAAGACAGACTCGGGCCCAACAGACACCACTATGTTATTCAGAGTTCAGAGTTACTGCTTTGGTCTATAATCATAATCATCAAGCCCGTAGGCATCATATATCAATATTTCTATCCATGGATAGTGTAACAGACCCAGTCTCTTGGACCATCAACTCATCATGAGGAGATCCTCAACCCGGCAAGACTGTTACCAATCATATATTTCATATTCACAATTCTCATAGTGTAACAGACCCAGTCTCTTGGACCTCAATTCAACTCAATTTGAAGAGATCCTCAACCCGACAAGACTGTTACCTTTTTCATTTTATAGGCATGCCTCCAAACCCAGAACTCTGAAGACTGAATAACACATTAAACACATATTTCACTTATTGTTTCATTATCAATTTCAATCTCAATGTTCATTATCATCTAGGCAAACATGCCTTATTTCTTTCAATTAGATCATCATAGCCAATCACAATGGCTTCACAACATATCATATCTCAATCCATATGATACATATAACATCATTGCTATAACATTACAAAGTACCTTATTCATATAGCACAATACAATTCACAAGATTCATAATACACAAAACATAGTATTGTTCATATAGTATCATGTGCATCATCATTATAATACTCAACATCAATTACATTAACCAAATGAACATATCATTATTCAATCACATGATTCACATTATACATATAGCATCATTGCTATAACATTACAAAGTACATTAAAGTAATTCTTCATAAAAGTGTTTATCATAATAAATTTGCATAGGTCATACCTTGTTGAATGATCCTCTTCTCTTTCACACTATACAAGTCACATTAGATTAACAATGTAATAATTTACCTAACATTATTTAATTATACTCAATCAATTGTATTCTCATACATTAATATTCATCAAATCATTCACATCTTTCATTTTCCCATAACACAATTATATATATACATATCATTAATGATATAAACACATCAAAATACATTAGTGATATGCATTAACAATGCAATCATGCAACATTGGTACTTACCTTAATAACATTTCACACCACTCTAAACTCTTCTCCACTCAATAGTTCTTCACTTCACAAATTAGGGCAATTCAACCTCTTCACAACCTAATCCAAAAGGAATATTAGCAAAATGACCATATGAATAGTACATTCTGGTTTTAGACTCCATTTTATCCTTATTTTGAAAAATTGTATAAAATAATCTACTTGACTAAAAATTCTAAAATTTTTACAGAATTTAGTTTTGTATCTTAAAATCATTCCTTTAAAATTTCAGATCAAACTGAACACAAAATCTTGGTCAAATAGTTCACCTAACCAGACTGCCCCAATTGCCCTGCATCCTGGCAGCAGTTCTGAACTTTGTGAATTCCATAAATCAAATTCAATCAACGTGGTTCCAAATTATTTTTCTCAAATACTAGACTCACTAAGCAACAACATATCCAAAATTCAATTGGATATGATTTTTCTACATTTTATTAAAAATCCCGAAATATAGCTGTCTCAGTTAAGGTACCTGCTGGAACAGGTCTAATAAAAATAATCTTTCTAAACTCATAACCATTCCAAAATCGAATCAACATATTTTTCAGTCATTCTAGACTCATAGAGGCACAACATATCAAAAATTCACTTCAAAAACATTTTTCTATAATTAATTAAAAATCATACAAGTCACAGCCTTTACTAATTGTAAAACAGAAAAATATTCACTAAACACAACTCTTACTCTTCCATCACAAACACCAATTTAACTTCTTATTTTAAAATCAATTTCAACTCTAATCAACAAATCATCAACACACTTAATCATACTATCAATAACCCTAACTCAACTCACACACATCTTCAAAAATAACAAAGGCAAACCAGAGAAAACTTACTAAAATCATGAAATTCTTGAAATTCCAACTTGTATACTTGAGATCTTCCTTCACTTTTGAGCTTAAAATTCCAAAATCATCACTTGCTCTCTTGCTTTCCTTTGCCTTTGAGTGAGCCGGCCATCAACAAGAAGAAGAAGAAGAAATGATGAAGAAAACACAAAGTCAATAGGCATTAAATACCCTTCCAAAAGAAAATTACTAAACTACCCTCAACCATATAACTAAACCTTTGTCTTTTACAAGCCCATGTTGGTAATTTCACAATCACAAATAAAATATCCTCTTCCCTTGACCAAGCCCTTTGACCAACTTATATTATATATATATGACCATATACACAACATATACACTTCACTCTACACAATGCTTTTCTTCAAACAACATAATTACCACTTATCAATCACACACTCAATTCAATAATAACAACATTATCATAACTTCTAAGCACACTTAGGGATATTACATGGCATAACCACTCATAGCCTTGTACCATTTGGTATATACTTGCTATGGGAACCTAAGCCTTTTAACCCAAAGTCTAAAACTCATGTAATTGGCCTAGTTACTTTCCTTAGGTTTTTACCCCAAATGCATGTTGTTTGACTATGGTTAATTTATCTTGGCTTAAATTATGGCTTATTTGGTTTGTTCTTTTTTCTAGTATGACCTAAATACATTGTGAGCTCAAAATAAATTTTTCTTTAAAATCTAAAAGACCAAAGCTATTTTCAAAACATTTCAAGATGGTCTTTGGACATAAAACTTTTTTAAAAACAAATTAAAAATTCTTTTGCTCATAACCCAAATACTAAGCCCAAAATCTATTTTTTCTAAAATCTTATTATAATGGGCTTAGAAACAAAATTATTTTCATCCAAAAGAGCTTACAAATTATTTAGGTCAATTACGAAATACCAAAAATCAATTGTGAGCCTAGTTTATACTAAGAGTAATTAATCATGGGCTTGTTTTTGGCATGAATCATTAGTTACTTTTTCAAGTGAGAAATCTATTTGTAGTAAACCTCTTAATTTAGTTTTAATCCAATATAGCATAAAAGCTACTATAGTTGGTTAAATGGATTAAAACCTAATTAATGGGAATTATTATGAACTAATTTCTATTTTTGAAAATATAACTATTGGTTGAAACGTCCGAGGGAAATATTCAAAAACAAGGTACCCCATGTTGGTATTTTGTTAACCATATACCTAGAAAAAGGGACTCGCCATTCGTGTGTGGATGTTATATGGTTGGAACGAACATCCTAATTATCTTTCTCTATTGATTGTTTGTGCATACATGCATATATTTGCATCTCATATCATTGATCCTCTCTGGCTCGCAGCCCTGGATTATGACAGTTCAAAAGCTTATGACAATCTGACCTACGCCTGTAGCAAAGAAACTAGCAACGACTCAATCACTTGCTCACCAAAAACAATGGAGTCTGAACAAATTCAAAGAATGGTGGATGATGCCCTCAATGCCAAGATGGAAGAAATAAAAGAGGCCATGGCCAAGACCATAAAGAACCAATTGGCTGCAATTTTAGGAAATCATGCCGAAGCATCTGCTAGCACTAAGAAGCCAAAGGAAAAAGGGAAGGCTAAAATTGGTGAAGTAGCTTTTGATGATGATAAGGTGATCACTGATGATGATGACTGGGCTTAATACTTTCAAGATTCTCAAGACAAAAAGGAGTCGAAGGTTGTTGAGAAGACAACTTTTGAAAAGACTGAAAATTCTGACGTTGAAAAGATGATAGCAGATTTAGAAAAGAAATTTGAGAAGAAGCTGAAAATCAAAGAAATGTCTGAAGTTGACACATTATTTGAGCTAGACGAAGAAGTTCCATACAAGTTCAAGATGCCATATTTTGCGAAGTTTGATGGAACCGGAAATTCTCACCTCCATGTGAAGCAATATATCACTGCTATGCTGTAACACCCCTTCCCGACCTACGTGTGTAAGCTGAGTAGAGGCGCCACCCTATCCTAATGTTGCTACCACTTTTACTTAGTCAAATTTTTGTTCCGATTTTTATAGAAATTTTGCCATAGTTTTGCCTAAAAATTCAATCCCAAGTGTCGACAAAACTGGTTTTTTTCTAATTTTTGAAAACATTTTTACACAAACCAATGCAAACAAAATCATTCTCAGTACACTTCCAATAAATCCCCCTTATAACCTCAACTACAACCTGCAAAAAGGATTTACACTTCTAGTACAAAATAAAGTAAAGGTTTATTATGAAATACAGCAGATAAAATCTTTGTTCACTATGCAACGGAAAGTAACAATATTTACAAATTCATATACATCAAAACTCAAGTTTTACAACACATAAAATTTATACATGTTTGGCAGTCAGTCTTCGATCTTAAAGCCCACTATTCAATCTTCAAAATCTAGGCTCGACTCGGCCTAGAGGAACTCTCTGGTTCTTCCTTGTCACCTGCGCGAAGAATCACATTCGCGCTAAGCCAACGGCTTAGTAAGATAAAACATGCTAATGGTATGCTTTAATGTAATGCAATGCCACATATGTTATTGATAAGATCAATATCATAAATATAAAGTTAACCACATAATTATGCATTTCACAACTCATAGTCATATGAGCATACCACATTTCAACATCTTTCCACATTCAACATTAATCAATCATACTCAATAACCAACATCTCATTTCATTAACTCATAACATTATTTAGGACATTCATATAACCCTGACACCTATGAGCCCAACAAGTATTTAATATGATATTCAGAGTTCAGAGTTACTGCTTTGGTTCATAGTCACAATAATCACGCCCGTAGGCAATGTATATACATGTATCTCTATCCATGGATAGTGTAACAGACCCAGTCTCTTGGATCATCAACTCAACACATATGAGGAGATCCTCAACCCGGCAAGACTGTTACAAATCATATATCTCATAGTGTAACAGACCCAGTCTCTTGGATCATCAACTCAACACATATGAGGAGATCCTCAACCCGGCAAGACTGTTACCTTTTATCATTTCTTAGGCATGCCACCCAAATCCAGAACTCTGAAACTGAATAACATATTAAACAAACAATTCATTTATTATATAGTTACCATTTCCATTCTCAAATTCTCATCACATTTAGGCAAACATGCCTTCTTTCTTTCAATATCATCATCATAGCCAATCACAATGGCATTGCCTCATATCATGTCTTATTTGAATTATCATTTCAATTTCAATGTATATTATTCATGAAACACATAACCATTCACAATGCATAACATAACATTGTTCAATCTCAACAATGCAATTAGGGCAAAGAACAATTGATATGATTCATATGAATAGTACATTCTGGTTTTAAACTCCATTTTATCCTTATTTTGAAAAATTGTATAAAATAATCTACTTGACTAAAAATTCTAAAATTTTTACAGAATTTAGTTTTGTATTTAAAAATCATTCCTTTAAAATTTCAGATCAAACTGAACACAAAATCTTGGTCAAATAGTTCACCTAACCAGACTGCCCCAATTGCCCTGCATCCTGGCAGCAGTTCTGAACTTTGTGAATTCCATAAATCAAATTCAATCAACGTGGTTCCAAATTATTTTTCTCAAATACTAGACTCACTAAGCAACAACATATCCAAAATTCGATTGGATATGATTTTTCTACATTTTATTAAAAATCCCGAAGTATAGCTGTCTCAGTTAAGGTACCTGCTGGAACAGGTCTAATAAAAATAATCTTTCTAAACTCATAACCATTCCAAAATCGAATCAACATATTTTTCAGTCATTCTACACTCATAGAGGCACAACATATCAAAAATTCACTTCAAGAACATTTTTCTATAATTAATTAAAAATCATACAAATCACAGCCTTTACTAATTGTAAAACAGAAACAATTTCACTAAACACAACTCTTACTCAACACAATCACTTCCAACACCTTCACCAACTCAACTTCTCATCATCAAACCAACAAACCCTAATTCCTTTCTCACACCACTTCAAAAGAATTGAAGAAATTAAAGAAAAGATCTTACCTCAAATGAAGAAATCCACAAATCTTTAACCAAAACCCTTGTTTCTTTCTTCAAAATGCTTCAAACCTCAAGATCACCTCTCTTTCTCTCTTTGTCTATGGAGAATCCGGCCACTTCAAGAAAGAAAGAAGAAAATGCACAAGTCAAACACCTTTTCTTCTTTTAATCTCCACCATGCATCTTACAAGGAAAATTACCAAAACACCCTTAACCATATAACTAACTCTTTGTCTCATATAAGCCCTTTATAGTAATTTCATTAACAACCAAAAATATCTTCTTCCACTTAACCATCACCTTGACTCTTCATTTGACTAATGTATATGTTAATTATATCATCATATAAACAACATATACATTTGTCTCTAAACCCTAAATTTCTTCTCCAAAACACATATACATATACATTCTCTTCCCATTTCTTTTCTCTTACAATTTAACACATATATGCACAAACATTCACTTCCCAATATATATATCAACAACCACAATAACAACAACATACTCAAAACTTCTAGGGCATAAATGAGGATATTACAATTCTCCCCCTCTAAAAAGAAAATTTCGTCCTCGAAATTACCTGATATCAAAGCTGAAACAATTGCGGATACTGCTCTCGCATGGTATGCTCACTTTCCCAAGTCGCTTCTTCTTTTGCATGATTCTTCCAAAGAATCTTCACCAATGGCACTCTCTTGTTCCTTAACTCTTTCACTTCTCGTGCCAAGATAGCAACTGGTTCCTCTTCAAATGTCAAATCTGGGCTCACTTCAATAGACTCAAATGGCAACACATGAGATGGATCCGACCTATATCTCCTCAACATAGAAACATGGAATACATTATGAATACGATCCAACTCAGGTGGCAAAGCAAGTCGATACGCCACTGGCCCAACTCTTTCTAACACTTCATACGGCCCAATGAAACGAGGACTCAATTTTCCTTTCCGACCGAACCTCAAAATTTTCTTCCAAGGAGACACTTTCAGAAATACCTTATCTCCAACATCAAACTCTATATCTCTCCTTTTTAGATCTGCATAAGACTTCTGTCGGTCTGAAGCTGCTTTTAACCTGCCTCGAATCAACTTTACTTTATCTTCAGTTTCTTGAATCAAATCAGGACCAACCAACTTATTATCTCCAAGCTCATTCCAACAAAGAGGTGTCCTACACCGTCTGCCATACAATGCTTCAAACGGTGCCATACCAATGCTGGATTGGTGACTGTTGTTGTAAGCAAACTCCACAAGAGGTAAAAACCTATCCCAACTTCCAGAGAAATCGATGACACAGCTTCTCAACATGTCCTCAATAATCTGTATCACCCTCTCTGACTGTCCATCCGTCTGTGGATGAAAAGCAGTGCTGAAGTGCAGTCGAGAACCTAAAGCACTATGCAAACTCTTCCAAAATCTGGAAGTAAACCTGGGATCTCGATCAGACACTAAAGAAGTTGGAACACCATGCAGTTTCACAATCTCATGGATATACAGCTCAGCCAATCTCTCCAAAGAGTAATCCATTCGAACCGGAAGGAAATGAGCTGTCTTAGTCAATCTATCCACAATCACCCATATAGCATCATGCTTCTTTTGTGTCAATGGCAAACCAGACACAAAATCCATTGTCACTCTTTCCCACTTCCATTCTGGCACTGACAATGGTTGAAGCAACCCGGTTGGAACTTGATGCTCTGCTTTAACCTTCTGACAAGTGAGACATTTCGATACAAACTCAGCAATGTCTCTCTTCAAACCAATCCACCAATAATGCTGTCTCAAATCATGATACATCTTCGTATTACCCGGATGCATAGCAAACATTGACTGATGAGCTTCTTCTAAAATGACTCTTTTCAAATCAGCATCATCGGGTACACACAATCGGTTCTTAAACCAGAGACTCCCATCATCTTTCACAACAAAATCTCTAGTCTTCCCATTCTTGCAATCTGAAAAAATCTTCTGAATCTTCTTATCGGCCAACTGAGCTTCTTTGATCTGATCTAACAAAATCGGCTTTAATTGCAACTGTGCCAATAATGCACCATCAACACAAGGTACAAAACTGGCATGCAATGCTCTCAACTCAACAAGCAACGAGAGCGAGTAAACAGTTAAACCAGCTAAAGACTTCCGACTCAAGGCATCAGCAACAACATTTGCTTTACCTGGATGATAGTCAATCAAGCAGTCGTAGTCTTTAATCAATTCTAACCATCTCCTCTGACGAAGATTGAGTTCTTTCTGGACACCCAAATACTTCAAACTCTTGTGATCAGTGTAGATGAAACATTTCTCCCCAAACAGATAGTGGCGCCAAATCTTTAATGCAAACACAATGGCAGCCAATTCTAAATCATGGGTCGGATAGTTAAGCTCATGCGGTTTCAACTGTCGAGATGCATAAGCTATAACTTTCCCTTCCTGCATCAATACACACCCCAAACCTCTATGTGAAGCATCACTGTAGATCACATATGGTTTGCCTTCAACAGGTAAAGTAAGAACAGGCGCTTGAGTCAACAACTCTCTCAACTGCTCAAAACTAGCCTGACACTGATCTGTCCACACAAATCTCACTCCCTTTCGAAGTAATCTGGTGAGTGGAGTAGCTATCAAAGAAAACCCTTTCACAAACCGTCGGTAATAGCCTGCCAAACCCAGAAAACTTCTAATCTCTGTCACAGACTTGGGTGGACTCCAATTTAAAATGGCTTCAACTTTGCTCGGATCAACTCTGATGCCTTCTGCAGAAACAATATGTCCGAGAAAAGCAACTTGATCCAACCAGAACTCACACTTCGACAATTTGGCAAATAACTGATTCTCTCTCAAAATCTGCAACACAATCCGCAGATGCATATCATGCTCCTCTTCATTCCGCGAATACACCAGTATATCATCAATGAAGACCACTACAAACTGATCCAAATAGGGCCTAAACACCCTATTCATCAAATCCATAAAAGCTGCAGGTGCATTCGTTAGACCAAAAGGCATAACTAAAAACTCATAATGCCCATACCTGGTCCGAAAAGCAGTCTTAGGAACATCTTCACTTCTTACCCTCAGCTGATGGTACCCAGATCTCAAATCAATTTTGGAGAACACTGACGCTCCCTTCAACTGATCAAAGAGATCATCGATTCTAGGCAAAGGATATTTATTTTTAATAGTCACCTTGTTCAATTGCCTATAATCGATACACAACCTCATAGTACCATCTTTCTTCTTCACAAATAGCACAGGAGCTCCCCAAGGAGAAACACTGGGGCGAATGAATCCTTTGTCCAACAACTCCTGTAATTGCACTTTCAACTCCCTCAATTCTGCTGGTGCCATTCTATAAGGAGTAATAGAGATAGGAGTGGTACCAGGCAACAATTCAATACCGAACTCCACCTCTCTCTCAGGAGGCAACCCTGGCAACTCCTCTGGAAACACATCCGGGAACTCAGCAACTGTGGCAATGCTATCAATAGGGGAACCCTTCACTCTAGTATCCACCACATGAGCAAGATAGGCTTCACACCCCTTTCTAATCAACCTCCTGGCTGCAATAGCTGAAACAAATAAGGAGGCTAGCTGTTCCTGCTCATTAGATACTATCACCTCTCTACCATCACCCGTTCTCAAAGAAACAATTTTCTTTTTACAATCCACCACAGCTTCATGTCGAGATAGCCAATCCATACCTAAGATCACGTCATATTCCTTAAATGGCATCTCAATCAAATCCCCAAGGAACTCCTCACCCTGCACCACTACTGCACTATCTCTATGCACCTTACTCACAACCACACTATGCCCTAACGGATTTGTTACCAACACATCAAATCCTAGGGACTCAGCATGCAAATCAGATACAGGCAAAACAGATGCACTAATATATGAATGTGTGGAACCCGGATCAATCAAAGCAAGTACTGGAGTATTAAATAAAGAAAAAGTACCAGCTATGACTGCCGATGTATCTGGCTGTCTCTGCATAACATACATCCTCTGGGAAGATCCAACCTCCTCTGGTCTACCCTCCCTGGATGTAGCACCTCTTCTAGAACTGAATCCTGGTCTACCTCCCCGGCTGGCACCTCTGCCTCCTCTGCCTCCCCTCACACTAGCTCGAGAAGCAGCAGAATCAACTGGCATCTGATCCTGCCTCTCAGGACAGTCTCTCACAAAGTGGTCAGGTGATCCACACCTGAAGCATACCCCTGATCTACTATGCCTCCAACAAACGCCCCCATGTCTTCCACCACACTGGTTACACACAGGTAAGGTGGATCTCTGAACTCCAGGAGTAGGAGCACTCGCTACTGAAGCTGCAGGTCTAAATCTCTGCCTCTGGAACTGCACTGACCTACCCACTGGTCTCTGGCTCCTACTACTCCGAGGAACAAAACTTCCTCTACCCCTCTTCGCAGAAGAAGACCCTGCCTCGAACTGGGGCCTTCTAACCCTAACCTCTTCCTCTGAAGCAGCTGCAATAACTTGAGCTCGCTCTACACTTCGAGCTGCTGCCACAAGCTGTGAGAAATCCTGATATCTGGATCCAGCCACTAAGCACATGATCGAGGGCCTCAATCCCTCCTCAAATCGCCGACATCTATCAATCTCATCAGTAATGATACCCCCAGCATACTGACTCAGTCGAATAAACTCAACTTCATACTCAGTTACGGTCCGATGATCTTGCTTCAAATCTAGAAACTCTCTTTTCTTCCCATCTTTATACTCCCTAGGAGTATACTTCAACTCAAATTCTCTCAGAAAATCCGCATAAGACAAGGTTGGTGGATCATCCATAGAATGGGGCACTGTCTTCCACCAGTCGTAGGCATCCTTCTGTAGCAAAGATCTTGCATAGTCAAACTTCTCCTCTGAAGTGGCTTGCAACTGCACAAATACCCTCTGAACTCTATCAAGCCACTGTTCTGCTACAGCCGGATCAACTGTACCAAAGAAATCCTCTGCTCCATATTTCCTTAGCTTATCATAGTGCCTTACTGGTACTGAAGGCTGAGGGGGTGGTGGCGGTGGCTGTGGTTGCACAGGTGCTTGTCTCATAGCTTCCAACATAGGCCTAAACCAGGCTGGCGGAACCTCCTCCCCAGCTAGTCTACCCGACACCAAAGCAGGTGCCTCCTCAACACTATCAACCCTAGCTCCCTCAGCAGGAGCAATACTCTCGGCACTACCTTCAACAGATTGTCGCGAATGAGATGCCATCTCTACCTATATCTGCAAACACAGCAGAATATTCCTCATTAAAGATCAAAGACTGCCATACCAAAACATGTATTTTACTCAAAAACCCACTTTAAAAATCAAAATATTCTTTTTCTTACAATTGATCTAGGTTGAGAATCTCAAACCTAGGCTCTGATACCAAAAATTGTAACACCCCTTCCCGACCTACGTGTGTAAGCTGAGTAGAGGCGCCACCCTATCCTAATGTTGCTACCACTTTTACTTAGTCAAATTTTTGTTCCGATTTTTATAGAAATTTTGCCATAGTTTTGCCTAAAAATTCAATCCCAAGTGTCGACAAAACTGGTTTTTTTCTAATTTTTGAAAACATTTTTACACAAACCAATGCAAACAAAATCATTCTCAGTACACTTCCAATAAATCCCCCTTATAACCTCAACTACAACCTGCAAAAAGGATTTACACTTCTAGTACAAAATAAAGTAAAGGTTTATTATGAAATACAGCAGATAAAATCTTTGTTCACTATGCAACGGAAAGTAACAATATTTACAAATTCATATACATCAAAACTCAAGTTTTACAACACATAAAATTTATACATGTTTGGCAGTCAGTCTTCGATCTTAAAGCCCACTATTCAATCTTCAAAATCTAGGCTCGACTCGGCCTAGAGGAACTCTCTGGTTCTTCCTTGTCACCTGCGCGAAGAATCACATTCGCGCTAAGCCAACGGCTTAGTAAGATAAAACATGCTAATGGTATGCTTTAATGTAATGCAATGCCACATATGTTATTGATAAGATCAATATCATAAATATAAAGTTAACCACATAATTATGCATTTCACAACTCATAGTCATATGAGCATACCACATTTCAACATCTTTCCACATTCAACATTAATCAATCATACTCAATAACCAACATCTCATTTCATTAACTCATAACATTATTTAGGACATTCATATAACCCTGACACCTATGAGCCCAACAAGTATTTAATATGATATTCAGAGTTCAGAGTTACTGCTTTGGTTCATAGTCACAATAATCACGCCCGTAGGCAATGTATATACATGTATCTCTATCCATGGATAGTGTAACAGACCCAGTCTCTTGGATCATCAACTCAACACATATGAGGAGATCCTCAACCCGGCAAGACTGTTACAAATCATATATCTCATAGTGTAACAGACCCAGTCTCTTGGATCATCAACTCAACACATATGAGGAGATCCTCAACCCGGCAAGACTGTTACCTTTTATCATTTCTTAGGCATGCCACCCAAATCCAGAACTCTGAAACTGAATAACATATTAAACAAACAATTCATTTATTATATAGTTACCATTTCCATTCTCAAATTCTCATCACATTTAGGCAAACATGCCTTCTTTCTTTCAATATCATCATCATAGCCAATCACAATGGCATTGCCTCATATCATGTCTTATTTGAATTATCATTTCAATTTCAATGTATATTATTCATGAAACACATAACCATTCACAATGCATAACATAACATTGTTCAATCTCAACAATGCAATTAGGGCAAAGAACAATTGATATGATTCATATGAATAGTACATTCTGGTTTTAAACTCCATTTTATCCTTATTTTGAAAAATTGTATAAAATAATCTACTTGACTAAAAATTCTAAAATTTTTACAGAATTTAGTTTTGTATTTAAAAATCATTCCTTTAAAATTTCAGATCAAACTGAACACAAAATCTTGGTCAAATAGTTCACCTAACCAGACTGCCCCAATTGCCCTGCATCCTGGCAGCAGTTCTGAACTTTGTGAATTCCATAAATCAAATTCAATCAACGTGGTTCCAAATTATTTTTCTCAAATACTAGACTCACTAAGCAACAACATATCCAAAATTCGATTGGATATGATTTTTCTACATTTTATTAAAAATCCCGAAGTATAGCTGTCTCAGTTAAGGTACCTGCTGGAACAGGTCTAATAAAAATAATCTTTCTAAACTCATAACCATTCCAAAATCGAATCAACATATTTTTCAGTCATTCTACACTCATAGAGGCACAACATATCAAAAATTCACTTCAAGAACATTTTTCTATAATTAATTAAAAATCATACAAATCACAGCCTTTACTAATTGTAAAACAGAAACAATTTCACTAAACACAACTCTTACTCAACACAATCACTTCCAACACCTTCACCAACTCAACTTCTCATCATCAAACCAACAAACCCTAATTCCTTTCTCACACCACTTCAAAAGAATTGAAGAAATTAAAGAAAAGATCTTACCTCAAATGAAGAAATCCACAAATCTTTAACCAAAACCCTTGTTTCTTTCTTCAAAATGCTTCAAACCTCAAGATCACCTCTCTTTCTCTCTTTGTCTATGGAGAATCCGGCCACTTCAAGAAAGAAAGAAGAAAATGCACAAGTCAAACACCTTTTCTTCTTTTAATCTCCACCATGCATCTTACAAGGAAAATTACCAAAACACCCTTAACCATATAACTAACTCTTTGTCTCATATAAGCCCTTTATAGTAATTTCATTAACAACCAAAAATATCTTCTTCCACTTAACCATCACCTTGACTCTTCATTTGACCAATGTATATGTTAATTATATCATCATATAAACAACATATACATTTGTCTCTAAACCCTAAATTTCTTCTCCAAAACACATATACATATACATTCTCTTCCCATTTCTTTTCTCTTACAATTTAACACATATATGCACAAACATTCACTTCCCAATATATATATCAACAACCACAATAACAACAACATACTCAAAACTTCTAGGGCATAAATGAGGATATTACATATGCAATCTGCCCGAGCTACTAAGGCTCAAACTCTAAGGTACTTCATGCTCTCATTGGACCCTGTTGTCCAAAATTGGTTCAACACCTTGGAGGAAAGTACTCAAAAAGATTAGGACATGTTATACAAGGCTTTCATTCAGAAATGTGGGTATAATGTCGAGTTGGAAGTTACCTTAATGGAAGTTGAGTCCATCAGACAAAGGCCAAATGAGAATTTTGTGGACTATGTGAAAAGGTGGAGAAATAAGGCTGCTTTGCTCAAGAAAAGGCCCGATGAATCTGATCAAATAAGAATGATCGTGAGAGGTGTCCTGCCCAATCTCCGTGAAAGGATGTCTCACACCCTTATAAGGGATTTCAAAGATCTTCTCTAAGCTGGTCTACAGATTGAAGAGTGGGAAAGGGAGAAGAATGACTTTTCGATAAAAATAAATGAGAAAGGGAATTATCAGCCTAGCAATCAAAGCACGCAAAAAGAAATTGATGTTAATACAACTGGTCAAGCAAATGAAGATAATTTTCAGATCTAGGGAAGCCTTTGTCTTGGGTCTTCAACAAGTTACAAAAGAAAGAATTATTACAACCATTGGCCCCTCGACCTTTGCCAAATCCTCTACCCCCAAAATTTGATACTAAGGCTTTTTGTCAATTTCATCAGACACAAGGACATGAGACTGATAGATGTACCTGATTAAAGCATGAGATCCAAGATCTAATCGATAGTGGTAAGCTACCGGAGCCGGACAAGCCCAATACCAAGAACAATCCTTTACCTAAGTTTGGAAGAGTACCTCCACCAGCAACCTTCATGGTAGGAAAAGGATTGGAAGAAGATTTTGTTTTATCCACTTTTCAAGTTGGAAAAATTGAAGATATGAAAGGAAAAGAAGCTTAACTCAACAAACCTTCCTTATCTTGAATGTTGCTTTTCAATTTTACTTCCTTTAATATTTAATTGGAACAATCATGTTTTTCAAATATAAATTTGTTTGAATAAATTACTTTCATCAAAATTTTTGTTGGTCTTTATTCATTTTGGTGCTCAACCAATGAGGAATCTAGCTTGATAATTCATGAATTAATATATTTATGCATCATGACTCGAATGACTTTACTAGGTGAGGGAATTGCTCTATAGCATTGAGTTGTGTATGCTTACTTAGAGAGGGCTCCTGCATAATTACCTTTGTCTAGGTCCTAGTCAGTCTTAGAACATGCTTTGACAAACTTTCGAGGCAAAATTAAACTCTGCTTATTTAAGGGAGAGATGATCTAGGCATTGTTTGGTTAGCCAATAACTAGTATCCACCCTATTAAATATCAATCCCTATTTGTCCCTTTGAGCCTTCATAAAATTTTAGCTTTCTTTTCATTGGCTTACAAACCCCAACAACCTAACCTGAGCTGTTTTGACACTTTTGACAAGTCTTATGATCACTAAGGTGAAGAGGCAAAAAGATCAAATAAAGGAATGAATAGTCAAGATCATAAGGATAGTTGATGTTCTCAAGACCATAAGGATAGTTGAAGTTTACCTAGACAACATCAGAGTAACAAATAATTTATTCTTGTTAAAGGAGATTTATGTCACTCCACTCATCCATTATTAGAAAACCAAGTTGGTACAAACAAGGCAACTCTTTTAAAGCTAGAACCAAAAAAAAAAGAAAGAGGAAAAAAAAAGAAGAAGAAAAGAAAAAGAAAAGAAAAAAAAGAAAGAAAAAGAAAAGGAAAAAAGGACAAAAGAAAAAAAAGAAAAAAAAGAAAAAGAAAAAGAAAGAAGAAGAAAAATAAAACCTAAAAAAGTGGTTCAGAAAGCCAACTGAGTTCTCTTTTACCTAAAGCAGCAAAAGGCTTCCATTTTGTTTATAAGGACGATTTGACTTGAATTGGTCCAACCCAATCAAAGATTTGATTAAAATCAAAGAAAAAGAGAAAGACCATCCAGTCCTTGAAAGTCCTATACTTGACAGTCCTACAAGGAAGAAGGACAAAATGATAAAATGCTTAAAGAAAGGGAAATGTAAGAAAAATAAAAAAGAAGGGGAGAAGAAGAAAAGAAACAAATTTGGGTACCAAACTTTTTTGCAAAGATTGTCCTAATCAAGATCTAGATTAATGCCAAGAAGATAGAAAGAATTTGGAGTCTAGCAAGATTACTCTCAGCTGTCTAAAGTTCAAACAAGAAATTTATAGTGTGAGGGTTTGTCTATTGTGTCATATCAGCTCCAACTTACAAATGGCCTTCATTTAAACCCGTGTCCCTTATAGACCCCATTTCAAGCCTATTAAAGACCTGTTGATCTCTCTTGGTACGTAGAGTCTATTAGTGGAGATCGTTTGAATAAGCATGCATATGAGATAGACAATATTTAAACTCAATTAGACCTTTGTCCAAGTAATGTGTATGTGCCTATATGAAGTGCAACAGTTCTTGCTTAAATAGAAATAATTCCCAAGTTTAGTACGGTAACTAGTGTTGTCATGTTATAGATATGTCAATTTGGAAAAATCAAGTCCTGAGGTACATTGACATTGATTTGGTGAAGCCAACATTTGATTTCAAAATCAAAATTCAAAAAATAAAAAATGTTTTTGTCACACGAAGCCTTCAAGTTAAGAGAAGTTTGTTGCACCATCAAAACTCGAAGAACACATTGGGCAAAGGAAATGATTATTAGCAAGGTCATGAAGAGGCTACCAACTGACATGCCGAAACAAAGTTTGAAATGGATGTATCTCCGCTGCTTCAGTCTCATCACTCATGTTTCCAATATCTTTAAGATAAAAGCCATAAAAGCGACGCCTTCTATCATTCCAGTGCAAGACCTGAACGAGCATCTGAAAGAATTCCACGAAAACATTTCAGCTGATCACCTCGGTCTGTGAGTCAATGAAACTGCTGTGAGTATTATTCATGCATATCATGCATACATGAGCATATCACATTGCATTTTTCCTGTATTGTATTGTCTATTCTTTGTCAATGTAAACAACAAACACCCTGTGAAGTAAAGAATCAAAAGAAGATATCAAATCAGGGGGGGGGGGCATGGAAAGCCCATTGCTTGAGAAAGCTCCAGTAATTTTGCAAAGAGAAGAAATGCGTGCTTGTGCGAAGAACTAGACAATAAAAACATCAATCAAAGCTTGCATGGAAAAAATCTTTGGTTTAAGCCTACACAGGGGGCAAAGTTTCTCCTTTTCAATTTTTTGAGTTTATATACAAAATATTTTTAAACTCACTTACAAATATTTCGCCACGCAAGGGGTAGGAGAAGATATGCGGGCCAACTAAAAATAGCTGAATTTTTGCAAAAAGAAAGAACAAAAGAATGGAACATTAGAACTATCAAAAGAATGAAGACACAAAAGACAAAAGATTAGTCCAGCTAGAAGAGCTGAAGCCAATATAGGACAAATCTCTAAGGATGAAGATCTACTTTCAAGGGTGAAGACCCTATTTCTAAGGATGAAGATCCAGCTTAAAGGATGAAGATCCATTTACAAGGGTGAAGACCGAATCTCCAAGGATGAAGATTTATTTTCAAGGGTGAAGACCCAATTTTCAAGGATGAAGATCCATTTTCAAAGGTGAAGACCTGATTCCAAGGATGAAGATCCATTTTCAAAGGGTGAAGACTTGAAGTCCAAAGGATGAAGATTCATTTTCAAGGGTGAAGACCCAATTTACAAGGATGAAGATCCATTTTTCGAAGGTGAAGACCTGATTCCAACGATGAAGATCCAATTTCAAAGGGTGAAGACCTGAAGTCCAAAGGATGAAGATCCATTTTCAAGGGTGAAGACCCAATTTCCAAGGATGAAGATCCATTTTCAAGGGTGAAGACCTGATCTCAAAGGATGAAGATCCATTTATAAAGGGCGAAGACCCGAAGTCCAAAAGGATGAAGATCCATTTTCAAGGGTGAAGACCCGATTTCCAAGGATGAAGATCCATTTACGAGGGTGAAGACCTGATCTCCAAGGATGAAGATCCATTTACAAGGGTGAAGACCCGATCTCCAAGGATGAAAATCCATTTACAAGGGTTAAGACCCGATCTCTAAGGATGAAGATCCATTTTACAAGGGTGAAGACCCGATCTCCAAGGATGAAGATCCGTTTTCAAAGGTAAAGATCCGATGCTAAGGATGTAGATCCAAGGTCCAACGATGAAGATTCATTTTGAGGGTGAAGACTCACAATGCATTAAAGAATAGAACAGCTAGAGCAGTCAAAATTCTCAACTGATAAAAGGTCAGTCAAACTCAGTCTCGGGTCCAGAACCCAAACTCTAAATTGACCTTGGGTCCAAAACCCAAATAATTTTTGAGTCCAGAACTCAAACCAACCTTGGGTAAGGAGTCCTATATGGCTTTAAACCAAGTCAAAAATTACATTGTTTTTCACTCTCTTTTGCCGTAGTCTCAGATCGCTCAAGCAGGGGGCAAACTGTAGACCCTTAGTTTTTGACCCCTATTTTATACGGTTCTAATTAAAGGATGCCAAAATAAATTTGATCCGACTTTAAATATTTAAACCTAGTGTGAGCAGGGATTTTTGCCCACACTCCCGGTGGAATGGTTCTTGCGACTTCGGCACTGTTAGGCTCGGGGCCTTAGAGAGCATGGACCTAGGTCCGGAGAAAATGGAGTCGCCACCCAGACGGGCCGGGTAAAAAGAAAGGGGTGGATGACTTGATTTCTAAGGAATCCCCAACGCCCTAATGGGTTCAGAAAATTGGGTGCGTGTGGAAAAGGTGAGAAATGGCCCAGCACCCCCACAATGCCCGGTTCATTAGAACCGGCCTCCTTTACAGGTCTTAATATTATAAAATTCTTAAGTATAATAACATTATCCATATTACACATAATAATTAAAAGAAAGCATCATTATATTAAAAACAAAGCAATGTCCAAGCAAAACAAATAAATGGACGCCCACCCGAAGATGGAAACATGTTCTTACATCCCATGCCTAAATAGGACACCCACCGAAAGGTAGAAACATGTCCTTTACATTGGTTCTAAATTATAAAAGCAAATTAAATTACATGATATTTAACTAATGAGGTATCCACCAAGTGGAAACATACCTCTTACAACATTTGGAAATCTAAATAAATTGATAAAAGTAAATAACCATAAATAAATCATTCATCAAAGGTATTAAACATCAATAGAAAGCAAACATCCATCCATGATAAATTAAATAAACCAAGCATTGAACTTAAATAAATTAAAGCATATGAAATAAATCAAAGCATAATCAAATATAGAATTGAATAAGGCAAATAAAAATCTAAATTATGGCTACTGTGAGTTTTTTTAGAAATTAAAATAGATTAAGGTTTTAGGTTTTAAAAGGTTGATAAAGCTCTTTGATTAACTAAATTAGTATTTGAATGGTGAAATTATGAAACTAGGGTTTGGACACTTTAAAACATTTTTGATTTGTGGTTTATGGCTATTCATTGAATTATGGTTTCAAGCTTACTGTGTAAAATTAAATATTTGTGTTTATATGGTTTTTTAAAGTTTTAAAGGATTAGGGTTTAGAAAAAATTAAGGTTTAAGGTTTTAAGGAGGTTAGGGTTCACTATTTTAGGTTTTGGAGTTGAATTAGGGTTTTAGGATTTTTGAATTTAGGGATTCGAGTAATGAGTTATTTTTAGGATTTGGAAAATCAATTGATAATTTTATGAAGTTTTATGAAGATAAACAACACGATTTAAAATTTATAAAAGAAAAAAAGATGTTTTTAAGTCTTTTGGAAGGAAACAGAATACAATTTAGAGTTTTGAAAATTTGGAAAACAAATTTTGGTTTTGGGGTTTTGAAGAAACAAAACTAACAACTTTATGTCTTTTTGGAAAATAAAGCAACGAAATAAGGTTTTTAACTTTAGAAAAACTAAATTAAAGTTCTAGGGTTTTTGATTTTGACAAACACAATTTCATAATTTTAGCTATTGTGAGAAAATATAACAATTAATACATACCTCCTTTTGTTGGTTTCTCCAAAAATAATTCTTCTTTGATGAACAAAAACAAAGGCAAGCTTTGTTGCCTTTGAATTCTTGAATTCCCTTCACTGCTTCTCTCCAAAAAGTCCCCTTCAGTTCACTGCCAGAAGGCATTTTTCAAGTTTCCAAGTTTTCCTTTTTAATTTTGGTTTTCAATTCAAAATCCGATCCAATTTTTCCCCTCTTTTCCGTGTTGTTTAATCCATATTTATAGAAGTTTTTTTTGAAAATTTTCTTTTCCTAGTTGCTCATAGCATACATTATAGAATAAGAAAAGGAAACCGAAACCTAATTGTATTAGGTTTTGGAAAATTTGCGTCGAAAATTTTGCTGGCGAAAAAAAAAACTGCTGCGGAAAAATTACGATGGCGAAAAAATTTGCCTCAGGAAAAATTACGCTGACGAAATAATTTGCCGCAATTGGCTGCAGCAGGGGGGGTGGGAATCGGCCTGCAGGCCATTTCGCCCGTAGGAAAATCCTGCGGGCGAAATGGTCCCACGGCCAAGCCCTCGCTGAAATTTTCGGTGATGATTTTTTCGTCGCCGATTTTTATTTTTATTTGTTTATTTTTATTTTTTATTAATAAAAATTAGATAATAAAGCAAAAATTATTTAATTAAGATAACAAAAATCATTTTGGACCAATTAAAATATATTAGACAACACAAATTATTTTGGACTAAACAAAATATATTGGACCGGACTGGGTCAAAAATTAAGGGTCTACAGTTTGCCCCTTGCTTGAATGATTTGAAACTTTAGTGAAAGAGAGTGAAAAAAATAAGACTTGATTTTTGAGATGGTGGAGTTTTTGGGTTTTGGACCCGGTTCGAGTTCTGGACTCAAGGATAATTCTAGGTTTTGGACCTGAGGAAAATTTGGGTTCTGGACCCGGCTCGAGTTTTGGACTCAAGGAAGATTCTAGGCTCTGGACCTAAGAAAAATTTGAGTTCTGGACCTAGTTCGAGTTCTACCCGAGCTAAGTTCTTGGACTTAGAAATAAATTCTAGGTTTCGGACTTAAGGAAAATTTGGGTTCTGGACCCGAGCTAAGTTCTTGAACTTAGAAATAAATTCTAGGTTCTGGACCTAAGGAAAACTTGGGTTCTGGACCCGGTTCGAGTTCTTGGACTTAGAAATAAATTCTAGGTTCGGGACCTAAGGAAAACTTGGGTTCTGGACCCGAGCTAAGTTCTGGACTTAGAAATAATTCTAGGTTCTGGACCTAATGCAAGTTACGGTTCTAGACCCGAGCTAATAATAATTTTTTTATTTCAAAAAGTTTAGCTAATTTTTATGCATGTCTTCTTATTGACCCTTGGGTGTAAAAATATTTATAGATCTGCAATTATTTGAATGATTAAAATGAATAAATGAATTTACTATGTAATCACTGTTCATGCACTATTTATTATTCATAAATAGTAAATTTACTATTCGTAAATAGTATCAAATACTATTTACTATTGGAAATAGTACTTTCGCTATTTATCAATAGTAGTAAATTTTACCGTTTATAAATAGTATTGCTATTTATGAACAGTGAAATTTACTATTCATAAACAGTTTTGAATTTTATTTTTTGCTTGCCGTTTCTCTATAAAAAGCTACCATTCTTTCATTTCATTTCACAGCACGATTTCAATTCCATAATTCTCTCAAATTTTTTTCAATTTTAGCACATATTTTTAAAAAATAATGCATGCTTCGAGGTCAGGAACTCATTCTAATGCCGAGTTATTGGAGTTTATTCGGTATCATGAAGATGGAAATTTAGATATACTACCCGGGATGCCGCTCCATCGCAGTTCCAATCAAAAGCGAGGTAATTATTTTTTCCCTTTTTTTTCTTGATTTTTTTCTTGATTTTTTTCTTTTTTGTCTTTCTGTTTTGTTTTGTTTTTTTTTGTTTTGTTTTTTTTTTGTTATATATATTTTTTTTTGTTATTATTTGTTATTGTGAAAAATAAATTAATTTAAGTAGATAGAATAATATGTACTTACCTGGTATTAACGTACCTGGGTCTGTGTTAGCATGATCGTTATGTTGTTCGGGCTGGAGGGTTTATTTACAAAGCCCGACAATGGTACGATGTAGTACCTTCTTGGGTAAGGCGGATTATCCGAGATTGCGGCTTTGAGCAGTTCATCTTACAATTGCCATCCAAGGAATATCAGATAGATCGGAGCATAGTCCAGGTGCTTGCAGAGCGATGGTTGGATACAACCCACACTTTTCACTTGCCCATTGGAGAGATGACAATCGGTCCGGTCGATTTTACTGCCATAACTAACCTTCGATATGATGGTGCGTCGATTCCTCTGACCAACGATATTTTAACATTTGAAGAAATTCAGGAATTAATTGGTATGGAACCATCATATAAAGGGCCTTTTAAGATAAAAATCAAGCCAATTTGTAGGTTTGGATGAACTACGAAGGACGGGTTGGCAGAGACACAGCCAAACAGTATGCTTGAGGATTTTTGTTATATCTGCTTGGGTCGACCATCTTAGGCAGCACTGAATCCTCCATTCACTTGTCAGTGTTGAGTGCCCTTTCTTATCTCAAAATGGTACCATCTTCTGGTTGGGGTGAAGCTAGTCTCGCGTGTCTTTAGCATGGTCTTGATAAGCTTTGCCGAGACAAGAAGTCTTTTGTCAGCTTGATGGAGGTTGTCGAGGTATTCTTTTCCTTCACCAATGTCATTTTCACTCTTTTCTTGCATGAATGTGATCTTTATTGTTATTGTAGGTATGGGCATATGAACACAACCTCATGAGAGTACCTGGTATTTCCCAAGAGAGAGTCGAGTATCTGAGATTAAATTTTTGGTTGTCCGATCGTGTGGACGTTCCTGGCTCTCATCATGTGCATACTCACCGCTATGTGTTGAGCTGCTTAACCTGGGACCAGGTAAAATAACATTAGTATGCTTTAAATTTTATGTGAAAGTTTTACTTACCTTATGTTATTTTGCAGGTGAATTTGGCCTGGTGGAGCCCAAAAGAGCGAGCAAACTGGTCTCCTTTGATGAGGGCTGCACTATCTTTCCAACATTCTCGCCGAATTATTGCTGGCCCATTGTCTAGTGGCTGGTTTCTCGGGAAGAGAGTTTATGAATGGTTTCTCAGTCCAGAGCAGCGGAGGTTTCCGATGCAAATCCCGAAATATACTTTAAATATTATGTCAATGCCGGAGGATGCATGGTGGTCGGCCCGGTATGGTTATGATGCCGAGTCATTTCTCCATTTACCGAGTCCATTTTACTCTTATTTCATTCAAAGAAGACTCTTGAACTTTGATGTATCTCTTATTGGTGTGTGGGAGATTTCTGACGAAAATGAGGGTCGAGATGAAGAAGAACATCACGGCACTGCTGGAGAGTCTGTTCCACATCTTGGGGTCAGTACTTCTCAGGTAAATGGCCGTGTCACTTGAGTGTGTTGTCTTCTATTTCTCCTCTGGTCTTCTTTGTTCTTTGAAGATGAGAGTGACACGGCCAGTGGCTTGGTCGTGTCTCCTGGGTGTGTCAGCTTCTGTGTTTTTTTCTTTGGTTCTTATTTGTTCTTGGCTTAGGACGGGACACGACCAAGCTTGTGGCCGTGTCATGTGACACGTCCAGTGACATGGCCGTGTTGCCTGCCAGTGTCACCTGCTATTTCTTTTCTTTCTTTGCTTGGTCCTTCTTGACTTTACCCTTCAGGTGAGACACGACCAATGGCTTGGCTGTGTCTCCTGCCCGTGTCATGTTCTGCCAAGATTTCATTTGAGGTGACGCGGCCAAGCTTGATTTGGCTTGGCCATGTCTTGCTTGATTCATGCTCTTCTTTCCTTGTTTCGATCTTCCAAGGGAATTTTTGCACTTTAACCACTTTTCCCTTGCAACTGCTTTTCTTTCTTTGATTCTTCAATGATTGTTGCAGGCTGTTGGCTCATTTGATCATGAGGCTGGCCTTCTTTTACTGCCCCTTCATTTGCTCATTCTAGCTCGCCAGATATGCCATCTCATTCGCAGGGTATTGATTTGAATTACCTGGTACGTTCCTTATTTCATGGTAACTTATGCTATATGTATGCATGATTATGTATGTTCTTACCTTTTCCTCTTTGGCTCATAGCGGATGCTTGAAGAACAAAATAAGAAACTTCAAGAAGAGCTGGCGGCAAGTCATCAGAAGGCTTCTCATTTTGAAAATTTATATCATCAATCTGAACAACATTTCCGAGACTTTCGATTTCAGGGGATGAGGGATCTCGGTGCTTCTTCATCAAGAGGCCCCCAGACTGATGATCATGAGATCCTTTTGTCTGCTTCTGATGAGGACCATGACGGATCGGAACCTCAAGGTAATAGGAATTTTGGTGCCCCTGCTTCGGGTGATCCCGGGATGAGTGATTTGCCGAGTTTTGGTGCTCCCGCTTAGGGCAGATTTGGGACGAGTGATTTGCCCCCTCCTCCAACAGGCGACGATTTCTTCAAGTCTTTATTTGGTGACCTACCACCACCCTCTTAGTGATATGTAAATATTGTAGCAATTGTAAAATATTGTATAATAATGAAAAATATACAATTTGTATCTTTAACGTAACTCCCTCTTTTTTTTTGTTATAGTACACCATAGTTTCATAATTCACATCCACTTCATTTGCTAAACCAAATCCAACGTGGTAAAGGAATTTCATTGCTAATTCCTTTCCTTATGCCATATGGTCTTACCCTTTCCCATCACCTTTTCCTTTTCACTTTAGGAAAAGGTTTATTTCTTCTATATAAATCACCCTTCATGCCATATTTTAATACATAAACCAAAATTCTTTCTCTTTCAACCTGAAGACTCCTTTTAATAATTTTATCTTTTTCTTCATTTATTCACCATGACCGAGCATCATTTAAAGAGAATAAAAATTCTATTTAAGAATATGGATGCCATTCATTGGAAGCAAATTTCATGGTCAAAACTTGATGTTTTAAAATGTTTTCAAAATGTTAAATCGGACCACTCCTTCTTACATGCCTTGACTTCCTTTTGGGACATGGATTCTAGGGTATTTAGAATTAATGGCTTTGAAATATGTCCCTTGATAAAAGAATTTGAGGCCATCCTTGGATATCCCAATAATCAACAAATGGCATTACCCATATTGATTTCCAAGACTCAACAGAAGATGCAGATGTTATTTCAAATTCCAAAACTCGAAGTTCTTCGGTTGATGAGAGATGAAAAAATTCTACTTGCCCCTTTGATTGACTTTTGTTTCTCTCATTTGGCCCCTACTAAGGCATGGGGATGCATGCTTTGTCTTTGCTTGCTCGGCAAATTCTTGCTTGTTTCTTCTGACGGCGATATTGATCCACGAGTATTGGATATTATCGACCAAGTGGAAGGAGGCTTGTTGCTGGTACCTGTGATCTTAGCCGAGACCTTAGTTGGATTAGATCGATTTAAATCAGGATTGTCAAATAGACTAACTGGGAGTCCGTTGCTGCTTCAGGTAATTAAATAAACTGCCCTTTCAGGTTTTCAATTTAGGTTTTATTTTTCTTTTTATTGCTCTAACTTTTGCCTAGTCCGACCATGCGGGTTTTCGAAACTAGCGAGCTGTCCTAATTTTGCCTAAGCTGCCCTTGCGGGTTTTCAACTTAGCGAACTCTTTTTTTTTAATTTAATTCTTTCTTCACAGATTTGGCTTTAGGAGCGTCTTTGTTTGCTTGATACTCCATCCATGGATTTTGCCAAATATATGCCATGTCATCATTTTGCTAGGAAGCTACTCGATCCCGCTTCTTAATATGCTGATTGGGTTGACTGGATCCACTCACGCTCTGAAGTCAATATCCGTTGGTTGGTACCTTGGTGGAAGATTTCTCGTATCACCATGCGGACATACTTGATGTACGTTCCCCTTGCTGCTCTTCATCAAGGTACATGCTATGATCCTCGCCGACTTGGGTGTCAGTATGGAGTTGAGCCTCGTGATTCTGACTTTGCTCCCAACTTAGACATGCCTTACTTGACTGAAGCCTACTTGGATCAGCTGAGGCAAAGCTGGCTTGCACGTTACACTTATCGACTGCCATAGATTTTACATTTGTCAATTTAGAAAGTGTATTGTTAGGATGAAAAAATAGTTAAAGTAATAAAAGATGCTTCTTTTCCATTTATAATTTGTCATCACCTTTTGCTATTGTGTTTATTTATTTCATCCATATTTGGTCGAATACTTATAACAGTGCACGCAGAACAATTTTAACATTAATTCTATTTTATTAAATTGGGGAACAACCAAACATAAAGCCAACATACACATGATTACTCCTGTTGCCAATTAGCCCTTTCGGGTTTTGTAATTGACGATTTTCTCTCATTTAGCCCTAATTGTTGCCTAGCTTGCCCTTTCGGGTTTTCGGAACTAGCAGACTGCTCTAACTTTTGCCTAGGCCGCCCTTTTTGGGTTTTCAACCTAGCGAGCTCTTTTTTCCCTTTTTTTTCATACATAAAACTTCTTCAACAAGTCAATGTTTATTGGCTCACTAAATTCGTTCCCATCCATGTCTGACAACTTCACTGTACCTTTGTTCATGACTTGTTTCACGATATATGGCCCTTCCCAGCTAGGCCTGAACTTCTCTCTTAGATCAGATACATTAGGCTTACATTGTTTCAACACTAAATCCCCGACTCTAAATTTTTTGATTTTAACCCTTCTATTGTAGGCCCGAGCCATCTTCTTTTGATACAGTTAATGATGATTCAGTGCCTTTAACCTTCTCTCTTCTAGTAAAGGTAACTGAGTGTATCTGCTCACTACCCATTCCATTTCAGGAAGTTCAGCTTCCAAGACTACTCTTAATGACTTGATCTCAATTTCAATTGGGAATACTGCTTCCATCCCTAGGTCCGTGTTCTCTAAGGCCCCGAGCCTAACAGTGCCAAAGTCACAAGAACCATTCCACTTGGAGTATGGGCAAAAATCCCCACTTACAGTGGCGACTCCACTGGGGATAAGAGAAGTTAATTCTGTTGGTCTTTATATTATTCTATTCTTTTTGACTGCTTCCAAGAGAACGGTGTCATTCCAGTAGGTGTTCGCACACTTGTCCTATATCCCCATAAAGCAAACGTAAGCATCTCTGACCAATCCCTGTAAGTCTTGGCCATCTTGAACAGAATTTGCTTAATTGTCTTGTTTGTTGCTTCCACGGCACAATTAGCCTTTGGTCTATAAGGTGAGGATCTATGATGATGGATTTGGTACTTTGAGAATAAATCCTTAACTGCTCCTTGAAACTGTACCCCATTGTCTGATATCACACTATGCGGGACCCCGTATCTGCAGATGAGGTTCTTTTCAATAAACCTAGTCATTTGGCTTGCATCCAGTTTATTGAAAGATTCGACTTCAACCCATTTTGAAAAATAATATATTGCTACCACAATGAAACGGTGACCATTTGAAGCTGTCAGACGTATCTCTCCTATAATGTTGATACCCCAGGTGGCAAATGGCCAGGGTGAAGACATTGATTGCAATTCTTCAGGAGGCATGTGATTCAAGTTACCATACATCTGACATTGATGGAACCTCTTTACGAACTCAATACAGTCTTTCTCCATGGTCAACCAATAGTAACCTTGTCAAATAATCTTCTTAACTAGGGCCAAACCACTCATGTGTGGACCACAACTTCCCGCATGTATTTCTGACATGATACACTCCACTTCAGGCTTTCTTAAACATCTCAAATGCACTCCATCAGGCCATCTTCGATATAACTCTCCATGGAAGGTGATGTATTGCAATGACCACCGCCTTATGGCTCTTCTCTCTTTCTTTGTTGCCCCCGGCAGGTATTCTCTTTCTTCCAAAAATTGCCTTATAATATCATACCACGCAACATGGTCTGTATCAATTTCCATGATTGTGTCATATTCATAGCAAGGAGTTGATGATATGGTCAAGATCAGAGGCTTAAGGGATAGGCTAACAGGGTTTTCCCATACCGAAGCCAATGTGGCTAGGGCATCAGCCATCTGATTTTCTTCTCTTGATAGGTGTAGAAACCTACACTCCATAAAGTTCTTTTTCATCATGGTCAAGTAATGGTGGTATGGTTTTAATTTTTCTTCTTTCAACTCCCATTCTCCATTTACTTGGGATACAACTAGCAACGAATTTCCATAAACTTCCACCTTATCCACCTTCATAATCATTAGGGTTTCCAAACTAAAAATACAAGCTTCGTATTCCACCATATTATTGGTTGCCCTAAATTTCAACTTTTTGGCTAAAGGGATAAGTTCCCCTTCGGGCGATTCTAGTATAACTCCCAAACCTGCCCCTTTCCTATTTACTGCTCCATCAAAATACATTTTCCACCCTTGTACTGAAATTGTTTCTAAATGTTCATCTGGAAATTCCAAGATTACCTCTTCGCTTTCTGGTAATGGTTGTTGGGCTAGGAATTCTGCCACCGCTCTACCTTTGATTATTTTCCTGGTGACATACTCAATCTCAAATTCCTCTAATATTATCAACCATCGACCATATTTCCCAATTAAAGAGGGTGTCTCCCTTAAGTACTTCATTGGGTCCAACCTGGAAATTGCTTGTACACTATGTGATTGAAAGTAATGCCGCAACTTCTTAGAAGACCAAACCATGGCTATACAGGTCTTTTCAATGATACTATACTTAATTTAATAAGGTAGGAGCTTTCTACTCAAATAGTAAACGGCATGCTCAATCCCCGACTCATCTTCTTGGGCTAGCATGGCTCCTATTGATTCTTCTTCTACTGCTAAGTATAGTAATAGAGGTTTGCCGGGTTTAGGTGGTTTCAAAACAGGTGGATTCAACAAATACTCTTTTATTCGATTAAAGGCCTTTTGACATTCTTCATTCCATACGACCGGCTGATTCTTTCTAAGCAATCTGAAGATAGGCTCAAAAATTATTGTGAGCTTTGCTATAAATCTGCTAATGTACTGTAGTTTACCAATGAATCCCTGAACTTCTCTCTCCGTCTTTGGGGCTGGCATATCCCTGATTGCTTTGACTTTGTCAGGATCTATCTCAATACCATTAGGACCAATTACATGTCCCAATAATTTGCCTGAAGTAACACCGAATACGCACTTCTTCGGGTTTAATCTTAGCTTATATTTCAAAGCTCTATTGAAGAATAATTCTAAGTTTTGGAAGTGTTGCTCCCTTGTATCTGACTTGACCATCATATCATCAACATATACTTCAACCTCTTTGTGCATCATGTCATGAAATAATGTGGTGGCCATCTTTTGGTAGGTTGCTCCAGCATTCTTTATGCCGAACGGCATCACCCTATAACAAAATATACTCCATGTAGTAATGAAAATAGTTTTGTATCCTCTTGGGCCATTAACACTTGATTGTATCCAAAAAATCCATCTACAAACGAGTGTAGCACGCTAGGAGGCTGCACTATCAATGAGAACATCTATATGAGGTAAAGGAAAATCATCCTCAGGGGAAGCCTTGTTTAAATCTCTATAGTCCACGCAGACCCTTATCCTCCCATCTTTCTTTGGCACGGGTACTATGTTGGCTAGCCAATCTGGGTATTCTATCACTTCAAGGAACTTCACTTGTATTTGCTTAGTGACCTATTCTTTAACCAATTCAGCCCACTCAGGTCTTAATCGCCTAAGCTTTTGTTTGACAAGTTTTATGTGAGTGTAAGTAGGAATATGATGCTCGGCTATGTCTCGATCTATCCTCAGCATATCTTCATAAGACCAGGCAAATACTTCTTCATATTTTTTGAATATTTTTTCAAATCTCTCTCTCTCATCAGGAGTAAGGTCGGATGCTATGCTAATGTTTTTAGGATTTTCAGTTGTTCCCAAATTTAATGATTGTGTGTTAACAGAATTAATATTAAAGATGCTCATGTAATTGCTATTTGAATGTATGCAACCATCAGGAGAAACATCACATAAGTAAGCAAAATTAGACTTTATTATATTCATTTTAGAAAAGAAAACATCATCATCCTCATACAAAGTAGACAAATTAAAATCAAAATCAAAATCATTGTTCTCAGAATCATAAAGCAGGATGTCTTCAAACTTTTCTTCGACCAGTGCAGCAATCTCTTTCGGAGTCTTCTCGGCTTTGAGGATAGCTTCATTCTTCTCTTTTAGATTGGATTCCTTGCTAGCTGATAGGGTGAGCTCTTTCTTCACTTGCTCCACTAGCTTGGCAACATCTGCAAAAATTTCAAAACCTGGAATCAACTTACCCATGAACATGATCGGCTTAGGCTTTCCTTGGAGTGGTCCCATATTTGGAGCCTTGACAAAGATCTCTTCAAGTGGTGGTAAGCTCATCTTCTCACTCTTCTTTGGCTGGACATCGTTTTCTTCATCATATCCCAACCCTTTCTTGGAAGTTTGAGTTCTAAAATATGGTAACTTTGTCAAACCGACCTTACCTTTTCCAAGACTAGCTCCAGGAAGGTAGTTCATGTTCGTCATCATATTCAAGACTTTGGAGTTCATTACTTCATCATCAGAAATTGCAGCTACTTGAAAACCAATGAGAGGCCTCTTAATCATTAGAGCGTTAACAATCTCATTATCTTCAGCTTCAATGACCACTGTCTCATCTCTATTGGGGAACTTGATCTTTTGATGAAGGGTGGAAGGAACTCCACCAAGAGGATGAAACCATGGTCATCCTAAGAGCAAGACGAAAGTAATCAGTATGTCCAAAACAACAAATTCAACAATAGATTCAATTGGACCAACCTTGACAGCCGCTTTGAAAGTCCCTTCGGCATGCCTCTTAGTGTTGTCATAAGCACGAATCGTTACCTCGGTCGGGTTTAGATCTCTTGTTGACATGGCTAGCTTTGGCAGTATCTTAAGTGTACAAACATTTATGGCGGTCCCATCATCAACCTTAACACAAGGAGTCCTCTTCCCCTTGACTTCTATTTTGATAAAGAGAGGGCGGATGTAGTCTCTCCCCTCCTCCGGTGAGTCCGCATCCGAAAAAGAAAATGCTCCCATATTAACTTCATTCTTTTCTTGAACCTCTTCACATTTCATTACTTCCCCAATTTTTATGAAGTTGATCAACTCCTCCGGTGTCATGGAGGTAGAAATTAGCATGCTAGCTAAGGCTTGGGCCATAGTTTCTCGGTGCTTTTTAGAAGTAGCTAATAAGTCCCAAATGCTAACACTTGCTTGGGTTCTTTTCAATTGCTTGAGCACATCATCATCTTCTTCTACTTCAACTTCCATTCCCTTATTAGTTTCTACCTCCTTAGGTGGTGGCCTTGCATAAGGCTTACCGGATCTAGTGTTCATCACCTCATCTTCTTCAGGCTCGGACCAAGTCCACTCCTCCTTCTTGGGTACAATATCATCATCACTATCACTTGAATCCCAAAACTCGTTGACAACACAAATTGATATTTCTTCACCCATCATAGCTTGTTCAATTTTGACAAATGCCTCTTCTTCTTTGGTTGCTTCTTCACCCACATCTTGAAAAGAAGACATGACAAAGTCCTCATGCAAACCTCCTCCAATCATGAAGGTTGCCGGTGGTGGTACCTTATTGAATTTTGGCAATGGGTTGTCTTTGGTGTTGGGCTTATTGGGCTCAGGTAACTTCCCATTATCAATTAGATTTTAGATCTCATGTCTCAACCTCACACATCTATCTGTGTCATGCCCTTGCATTTGGTGAAATTGACAAAATGCTTTGGTGTCAAAATTAGGTGGGAGAGGGTTAGGCAAAGGACGAGGATTTAAGGGTTGTAGCAATCCCTTTCTTTGAAGCTTGTTGAGAACCCAAGACATCGGTTTTCCCAATTTCAAAAATTGTCTCCTCATTCCTTGGTTAGTAGCATTAACACCGATGGCCTTTTGCATGCTTTGGCTACCAGATTGATAGCTCCCTTTCTCGTTCCTTTTTGTTGCAAAATGGCTCTTCTCCCTTTCCCATTCTTCAATTTGCAAACCAGCTTGGAGAAGGTCTTTGAAATCATGGATGAGTGTATGAGACATCCTCTCATGAAGATTAGGCAACACCCCTCTCACAATCATCCTTATTTGATCGGATTCATTGGGCCTCTTCTTGAGTAAAGCGGCATTGTTTCTCCATCTCTTGACATAATCTACAAAATTCTCATTCGGCCTTTGCCTAATGGACTCTACTTCCATTAAGGTAACTTCTAACTCAACATTATATCCATATTGTTGGATGAAGGCTTTGTAAAGTAGATCCCAACTCTTTTCTGTTCCATCATCTAAGGTATTGAACCAATTTTGGACAATAGGGTCCAATGAGAGCATAAAGTACCTTAGGGTTTGAGCCTTAGTAGCTCGGGCAGATTGCATGGAAGTGATATACTGCTTCACATGGAGATGAGGATTTCCGGTGCCATTGTACTTAGCAAAGGAATGTATCTTGAACTTATAAGGGACCTCTTCATCTTGTTCAAATAGTTTATCGATCTCAGACATCTCTTCGGTTTTCAGCTTCTTCTCAAATTTCTTTTCTAAATCTTTTCTGCGTCGGAAAATTTCGCTGGTGAAAAAAAAAATTGCTGCGGAAAAATTACGTTGGCAAAAAAATTTGCCGCAGAAAAAATTGCGCTGGTGAAATAATTTGCCGCAATTAGCTGCGGCAGGGGGGGTGGGGAATCGGCCTGTGGGCCAAGCCTGCGCTGGAATTTTCGGCGATGATTTTTTTGTCGCCGATTTTTATTTATATTTTTTATTTTTATTTTTTATTAATAAAAATTAGATAATAAAGCAAAAATTATCTAATTAAGATAACAAAAATCATTTTGGACCAATTAAAATATATTAGACAACACAAAAATTATTTTGGATTAAACAAAATATATTGGACCAGACTGGGTCAAAAATTAAGGGTCTACACCTAGTTTATAATTTTTAAAGGAGTCAGTTCGGAATAAAGAGGCATAAATTCAATTGTAAAATTCTAAAATCAAGTAAATTGGTTTTTGTTTTAATAACTTTTATTGTTTGCTTTAATTATCACATTGATCAATTCGTATTCGTAACCCCACTCGCGTATTTCATAAAAACATCAAACTATCCAGTAGCCATCGAGGATTTAAATTAACTGTTAAAAACTATCTTGTTTACTTTAACTTCAAGAACCGTATGTTATTTCACTATAACTCAAAACCTCAAACTATTTTTATCCAAAAGCCTAAACCATTTCATTATTAAACTCCAAAACCTTAATTTATTTTTCCAAATCCAAAATTATGTTCTTTTAGGCAGTAAGTCATATCTAAAAACCCTAACTATCCAAAATCGTAATTCCAAAAACCCTAACTATCTAAAACCCTAATTCCAAAAACCCTAACTATCCAAAACCCTAATTCCAAAACCCTAGTTTTAAAAATCCTAATTCCAAAACCCTAGTTTGAAAAACCCTAAAAATCCTAATTTCAAAACCCTAATTATAAAACCCTAGTTTCTAAAACCCTAAGTTCTGAAACCCTAACTTCAATTGATAATTCTTTAAACCCCTAAATTTATATATTTATTGCTTTATTTAATTTTAGATTTGATTTTATAGTTTATTATATTTTTTTATGGTTGATTTATTTAATTTCAATACTTGATTTATTTAATTTATCATGGATGGATATTTTCTTTATTATTATGATCATTATTTATTTGTTTTAGTATTAAAATTGTAAGAGGTATGTTTCCACTTTGTGGGTACCTAATTAATTAAATTTTAGGTAATTTAAATCGCTTTTATATTTTGAACCAATGTAAAGGACATGTTTGCACCTTTGTTTGGACATTACTTTGATTTTAATATAATGATGCTTTATTTCAATTGTTGTGTGTAATATGGATAATATTGTTATACTTAAGAATTTTATAATATTAAGACCTGCAAAGGAGGCCGGTTCCAATGAACCAGGAATTTTGGGGGTGCTGGGCCATTTCTCACCTTCCCCATACGTGCCCAACTTTTCGAACCCATTAGGGGGTTGGGGATTCCTTAGGAATCGAGTCATCCACCCCTTTCTTTTTCCCGACCCGTCAGGGTGGCGACTCCATTTTTTCCGGACTTAGGTCCGTGTTCTCTAAGGCCCTAAGCCTAAATAGTGTCGAAGTCACAAGAACCATTCCACCGGGAGTAGGGGCAAAAATCTCCGCTCACAGAGTGGAAAAGAGAGAATAACCGCTTTTCAACAAGAAGGAATGAGAAAGGAAACTACCAGTCTGGTAACTAAAGCATGCAAAAGGCAGTTGATGTTAATGCTACTGGCCAAGGAGGAAGAAGGCAGTTTTCAAAATTAGGGAAGTCATGTCTTAGATCCTCAATAAGCTACAAAAGAAGGGATTGTTACAACCCTTAAATCCTCATCCTTTGCCTAACCCTCTCCCACCTAATTTCGACACTAAGGCATTTTGTCAATTTCATAAAATTCAAGGGCATGACATGGATAGATGTGTGAGATTGAGGCATGAGATCTAAAATTTGATTGATAGTGGGAAGCTGCCTAAGCCTAACAAGCCAAACACCAAAGACAATCCATTGCCAAGGTTCAATAGAGTACCACCACCGGCGACCTTCATAATTGGAGGAGGTTTGCATGGAAGTTTTGTCTTGTCTTCTTTCTAAGAAATGGGTGTAGAAGCAACCAAGGAAGAAGTAGTATTTAGCAAATTTGAACAAGCTATGGTGGGTAAAGAAGTAGAAATCTGTGTTGTGAATGAGTTTTGAGATTCAAGCGATAGTGATTATGATATTGTACCCAAGAAGGAGGAATGGACCTGGTCCGAGCCCGAAGAAGATGAAGTGATGAACACTAGGTTCGGTAAGCCTTATGAAAGGCCACCACCCAAGGAAGTAGAAACTAATAAAGGAAAGGAAGTCAAAGTGGGAAACAATGAAGAGGAAGATGATACTATGCTTAAGCAGTTAAAAAGAACCCAAACAAGTGTCAGCATTTGGGACTTATTGGCAACTTTTAAGAAACACCATGAAACTATGGGCAAGGCCTTGGATAGCATGCCAATTTCCACCTCTATAACACCGGAGGAACTGATTAACTTCATAAAAGTTGAAGGAGTAATGAAGTGTGAAGAGGTTCAAAAGAAGAGCGAAGTTGACATGGGAATGGTATCTTTCTCAGATGCAGATTTATTGAAAGAGGAGAGAGATCACATCCGCCCTCTCTTTATCAAAGTAGAAGTCAAAGGAAAAAAGACTCCATTCTTAATAGTTGATGGGTCCGCCATAAATGTTTACCCACTTAAAATTTTACCAAAACTAGCTATGTCAACAAGAGATCTAAGCCTAACCGAGGTAACCATTAGGGCTTACGACAATACCAAGAGGTATACCGAAGGGACTTTCAAAGTTGTTTTGAAGGTTGGTCCAATTGAATCTATTGTTGAATTTGTTGTTTTGGATATACCTGTTACTTTTGCTCTACTTTTGGGATGACTGTGGTTTCATCCTCTTGGTGGAGTTCCTTCCACCTTTCATCAAAAGATCAAGTTCCCTAACGGAGATGAGGTCGAAGATAATGAGGTTGTTAAATCTCTAATGGTAGAGAGGCCTCTCAATGGTTTCCAAGTAGCTACAATTTCTGATAATGAAGTAGTGGACTCTAAGGTCTTAAACATGATGAAGAACATGAGCTACCTTCCTGGAGCTAGTCTTGGAAAGGGCAAGGCCAGTTTGACAAAGCTTCCAGATTTTAAAACTCAAACTTTCAAGAAAGGGTTAGGGTATGAAGAAACCGACAAAGATGTCCAGCCAAAGATGAATGATAAGATGAGCTTCCCACCACTTGAAGAGATCTTTGTCAAAGCTCTAGACATGGGACCACTCCAATTAAAGCCTGAGCCAATCATGTTCATGTGAAAGTTGATCCCTGGTTTTGAAATTTTTACTGATGTTGCCGAGATAGTGGAACAAGTGAAGAAAGAGCTCACCATGCCAGCCAATAAGGAACCCAATTTGGAAAGGGAGAAGGAAGCTATCCTAAAAGCTGAAAAGACTCCAGAGGAGATTGCTGCCCTGGTTGAACAGAAGTTTGAAGATTTTCTACTTTATGATTTTTAGAACAATGATTTTGATTTTGATTTTAATTTGTCTACTTTGTATGAGGATGATGATGTTTTCTTTTCCAAAATGAATGCAATAAATTCTGATTTTGCTTACTTGTGTGATGTTTCTCTTGATGGTTGCATACATTCAAATAGTGATTACATGAGCATCTTTAATATTAACTCTGTTGATACACAATCATTAAATTTGGGAACGATCGAAAATCCTAAAAATATTAGCATAGCATCCTACCTTACTCCTGATGAGAGAGAGAGATTTGAAAAAATATTTAAAAAATATGAAGAAGTATTTTATTGGTCTTATGAGGATATGCCTGGAATAGATCGAGACATAGCCGAACATCTGATTCCTACTTACACTCATATGAAACCTATCAAACAAAAGCTTAGGCGTTTAAGGCCAAAATGGGCTGAATTGGTTAAAGAAGAGGTCACTAAACAAACACAAGTAAAGTTCCTTGAAGTGATAGATTATCCAGACTGGCTAGCTAATATAGTACCCGTGCCAAAGAAAGATGGAAGAATTAGGGTCTGTGTGGACTATAGAGACTTAAACAAGGCTTCCCCTAAAGATGATTTTCCTTTACCCCAAATAGATGTCCTCATTGATAGTGCAACCTCTAGCGTGCTACACTCATTTGTAGATGGATTTTCCGGATATAACCAAGTGTTAATGGCCCACGAGGATAAAGCCAAAACTGCTTTCATTACTACATGGGGTATATTTTGTTATAGGGCAATGCCGTTTGGGTTAAAGAATGCTAGAGAAACCTATCAAAGGATGGCCACCACATTGTTTCATGATATGATGCACAAAGAAGTTGAAGTGTATGTTGATGATATGATGGTGAAATTAGATACAAGGGAACAACACTTCCAAAACTTAGAATTATTCTTTGATAGAGCAGTGAAGATAAGCTAAGGCTAAACCCAAAGAAGTGTGTGTTTGGAGTTACCTCAGGCAAATTATTGGGACATGTGATTGGTCCAAATGGCATTGAGATTGACCCTGATAAAGTTAAAGCAATCAGGGATATGCTAGCCCCTAAGATGGAGAGAGAAGTTTGGGGATTCATTGGCAAATTGTAGTACATTAGCAGGTTTATAGCAAAGCTCACCACAATCTGTGAACCTATCTTCAAATTGCTTAAAAAGAGTCAGCCAACCTTGTGGAATGAAGAGTGTCAAAAGGCCTTTGAGCGAATAACGGAGTATCTGCTAAATCCACCTATTTTGAAACCATCTAAACCCAGTAAACCCTTGTTACTATACTTAGCAGTAGAAGAAGAGTCAATAGGAGCCATGCTATCCCAAGCAGATGAGTCAGAGATTGAGCACACAGTTTACTATTTGAGTAGAAAGCTCATACCTTATGAAATTAAGTATAGTATCATTGAAAAGATCTGTATAGCTATGGTTTGGTCTTCTAAGAAGTTGCGGCATTACTTTCAATCTTATAGTGTGCAAGCAATTTTCAGGTTGGATCCGGTGAAGTACTTAAGGGAGACACCCTCTTTGATTGGGAAGTATGGGCGATGGTTGATAATATTAGAAGAATTTGAGATTAGGTATGTAACCAGGAAAATAGACTATTTTCTTAAAACCCTAACCAAATCTATTTGTCTAAAAGATTCACAGTAGCCTATTCTTTCCAAATACCTAACTTAAAATCCAATTTTCATGATCTTCAATCTTATTTATTTAAACCCTAAACTTTAATTTTATTTCCATAAAACTTCTGAAACCCTAAATCTTTAAAACATCCAATAGCTATGTTACTTCTTTTATATTAAATATTTCTCAAATTGATTAATCCAGTAAACTAAATTACAAGACCCTAATTGTTAAATATTAAATCAAAGAAACCTAAATTGATACATAAACCCTAAATTTATATACTTACTATTTTATTTAAATTAAATGAATGTTTATTATATATTTTGATTGATGTTTGATGTCTTTGGTGAATGATTCATTTATAATGTATGGTTGACAATTTTTATTGATTTGTTTTTATTTCAAAACATTGTAAGAGGTATGTTTCCATGTTTTGGATACCTCATATCGTAAGCATCATGTAATTTATTTTGTTTTAAAGTTTTTTTGGACCAATGTAAAGGGCATGTTTCCTCCTTTCGGTGGGTGTCCTATTTAGTTTTAGACATGAATGATGTAAGGACATGTGTTCCATCCTTGGATGAGTGTCCATTTATTTGTTTTGTTTGGACATTGTTATGACTTTAATAAAGTATTTATTTATTCTTATGATAGCATGTAGTATGGATAATATCATTATATTTAAGAATTTTATAATATTAAGATATGAAAAGGAGGCCGGTTCCAATGAACTGGGCATTGTGGGAGTGCTGGGCTATTTCTCACCTTTCCCACATGTTCCCAACTTTTTGAATCCATTAGAGGGTTAGGGATTCCTTAGGAATTGAGTCATCCACCCCTTTCTTTTTCTCGGCCGGTCCGGGTGGCGACTCCATTTTCTTCGGGTTTAGGCCCGTGTTCTCTAAGGCCCTGAGCTTAAACAGTGCCAAAGTTGCAAGAATCATTCCACTGGGTATGGGGGTGAAAATCCCCACTCACATTTATTTTTTTAAGCTTTTCTCTCAAACTTTCTAAAACTCTCAAACTCTCTAATTTTTGGGATGATCTTCCAAATGAGATATAATGGGTTTATATAGGATTCAAAAATTGGATTGGTGAAATTTTAATAATGGTTAGGCACTTCCATTTTTGACAAAATTAGGCGCCTCCATTTTTGACAAAAATGAACCTCTATTTTTGACAAAAAATATACCTCCATTTTTGACTCTTAAAATGGAGTAATTTTCTTAAAAAATCTATCTTTATACCATATACTGCCATCATCTCTCAAATGAAAGTCTTGACTCTCCCCATTTTGGAAATCTAACACAATCTTCTGGATCTTCTCATCTGCCAACTGAGCTTTCCTAACCTGATCCAACAACACTGGCTTCAATTGTAACTGAGCCATCAATGCACCATCATCACAAAACTCAAATCTAGCATGCAACACTCTCAACTCAACCAACAATGAGATTGAATAAGCAGTCAAACCCGCCAAAGACATCCGACTCATAGCATCAGCAACAACATTTGTCTTGATAGGATGATAATCAATTAAATAGTAGTAGTCTTTAATCAACTCTAACCATCGTCTCTGCTAAAGATTCAGCTCTTTCTGAACATCTAGATACTTCAAACTCTTATGATAAGTATAAATGAAACATTTCTCCCCATACAAGTAATGCCGCCAAATTTTTAATGCAAAAACTATGGCTACTAACTCTAAATCATGAGTCGGATAATTCAGCTCATGTGGCTTCAACTATCGAGATGTATATGCAATGACTCTACCCTCCTACATCAGATCACAACCTAAACCACTATGTGAAGCATCACTGTATATCACATATGGCTTACCTTCCACAGGTTGAGTAAGAACAGGAGTCTGAGTCAACATCTCTCTCAGCTGCTCAAAACTCATCTGACACTGATTTGTCCACACAAATCTAACTCCTTTCCGAAGTAATTTGGTGAGTGGTGTAGCTATCATAGAAAAACCCTTCACAAACCGACGATAATAGACTGCCAAACCCAGAAAACTTCTAACTTCTGTCATAGTCTTAGGTGGACTTTACTCAGATCAACTCTAATACCCTCTGCTGATACCACATGACCGAGAAAAGTTACCTGATCAAGTCAAAATTCATACTTAGACAACTTAGAATACAACTACTTCTCTCTCAATGTATGTAATACAATCCACAAATGCCTGTCGTGATCCTTCTCATTACATGAATACACTAGAATATCATCAATAAAGACCACCACAAATTGATCTTGTTCGTCAAATCCATAAATGCTACTGGTGCATTCATCAATCCAAAGGGCATCACCAAAAACTCATAATGCCCATACCTTATGTAGAAGGCTATCTTAGGTACATCTACATCTCTAAATCTCAACTGATGATACCTTGAGCTCAAATCAATTTTAGAGAATACTGCTACTCCCTTCAACTAATCAAAGAGATCATCTATCCGAGGTAATGGATACTTATTCTTGATGGTTATCTTATTCAACTGCTTGTAGTCAATACATAATCTCAAGGTGCCATCTTTCTTCTTCACAAACAAAATAGGTGCTTGCCATGGAGACACACTAGGCTGAATAAATCCTTTATCAAGTGACTCTTTCAACTATACATTCAACTCCTTCAATTCTGCAGGTGCCATCCGATAAGGGGTAGTAGAGATAGGAGTGGTACCAGGCAATAAATCAATACCAAACTCCACTTCTCTCTCAGAAGGCACCCCTGGCAACTCATCAGGAAAAATATCTGAAAACTCAGCAACTATAATTATACTGTCAAGCTAGGACCCCACTACTCTTGTATCTACAACATGAGCAAGATATGCCTCACATTCTTTTAAAATCATCCTCCTAGCTGATACAGCTGAAATAGACATGTATGAAAGGTATCTCTACTCACCAGATACCACCACATCTCTACCATCACATGTTCTCAAGGTAACAAATTTTCACTGTCAGTCTACCACATCCAATCCATGCCCAGAATCAGATCATACTCCCTAAAAGGCATCTCAACTAGGTCACCGAGAAACTCCTTATCCTGAACAACAATCAGACTATCTCGGTACACCCTGTTAACCACAACACTATGCCCTAAAGGATTTGTAACCAAAATATCAAATCCTAAGGACTCACATGTAGTATGGATGAACTAATTTATGAATGAGTCGACCCAGGGTCTATTAATGCAAGAACTAAAGTACCAAATAAAATAAAAGTACCAGCTATAATTGCATCCTGCTGTCTCTGCATCACATAAACCCGCTGTGATAGCCCTGCATCCTCTGGTCTACTTCCTGATGTAGAACCTCCTATCTGACCAGACCTTAATCTATCACCTCTACCAAAACCTCAGCCACTACGACCCCCTTTAACATTAGTTCTAGAACATATGGTGGCTCTGGACAATCTCTGAGAAAATGGTCTGGTAATCCACATCTATAACACAATGCTGGTGCACCTATCCTCCAGCAGGCACCTCCATGTACCCTGCCACAATGAACACAGGTAGGTGGAGTAGGCCTCTGAGTCAATGGGGTCAGAGCACTAGCCACTGAGGCTATATGTCTCTGGCTCTGCTGTTGTGCTGACCTGTCAGACTGCCCCTGGCTCCTACTAAACCTCTGAGGATATCCCCTTGGCCTCTCTTTGATGATGAAGACCCTACCTTACCCTGGGGTCTCCTACCTCTGCTCTCCTCTACTCTGGCTGTTGCTGCAAGTCCTTATGACCTCTCTACACTCCTAGTAGCTACAACCAATTGAGAGAAATCCTAATACTGGGAACCTGCCACTAAACACATGATAGAGGGTCTTAACCCCTCCTCAAACCTTCGGCATCTATAAAACTCATCTGATATAATCCCTTCAGCATACTGACTCAGCCGAATAAACTCAATCTCATACGCTATCACTGTCCTGATGTCTTGCCTCAAACTCAAAAACACCATCTTCTTAGCATCCTTATACTCTCTCGGAGTATACTTCTTCTCAAATTCCCACAGAAAATCGGCATAGGTCAAATCTGGTGGATCAGCTATACCATGGGGAACCATCTTCCACCATTCATAGGCATCACCCTGTAGAAGTGATATAGCATAATCAAACTTCTCCTCTAGACTGGCTTGCAGCTGAATGAATATCCTCTAAATCCTATCTAGCCACTGCTCTGCTACAATAATATTTGTAATTCCAACAAAATTTGTGGCTCCAAATTTCTCAGCATATCATACTTCTGTATGGGCAACTGTTGCTGTGACTGCTGCTGTGGTGGCGTCTGCGACTGCTAAACTGGAGCCTGCCTCAACAGCTCCACCATATGAAGTATCCAGACCGATAAAATCTCTTAAGCTACTGGTCTAACAGGCATAGAAGCAGAAGCCTCACCAGCAGGCTCAACTCCAACTTCAACTCTACCCTCATCGAGAGCTACATTCTCTCCACTACCCTCAGCAGACCGGTGTGTCCGAGATGCCATAACCACCTATTTTTACAAATATAGCTGAAATTGCCACATCAAAAATAAAAAATGCCAGTGTTAATGCATGTATCACAATTAAAAACCATATTTAAAATCTTCATTTTCTCTCTCTAACAACCCACCTAGGTCAAGAACCTCAAACCTAAGTTTTGAAACCAAAATAAATATAACACCCTTACACCCTATATACATATAATACACACATCCAGTATATGTAAAATACAGGTATATGGTATAAAAATGTCACAATCTGATTTAATAAAAATTTACTTATTCCCCATTCCTCAAAACATTTATACATATATATTTATATTTATATATATATATCAAAATATATAAAACCTCACATTACTCAATTATACAAAACATTCTTTATAATTTACAATATATATTTATACTAAAAAACATAATATAATATGCATATATCAAAAAGTAAAAATGGCTCTTATCTTGATGTATACTATGACAAAATATATACATGCTGGCAAAAATGGCTCTGATCCTGATGTAGCAGAAATGCTTCAAGTTCAATGTTGCGCTCGATTAATTACTACTACAAAGCTACACTCACAAGTATATGAAGTAATTGTAGTAACGGTGATCGCCCCAAGGTCATCTCACAAGGAAGGAATTGTTTTGCAATAGTTTGATTAACAAATAAATTAAAATTGAGTGTTTGTTGTTGAATTGGTGAGTTGTAATAAAAGTTGAAAGTAAAAATGAGTAGTAGTGCATAAGATTAATTCAATGTTAGGAATTGTGTCTAGGGTTGTAGATCAATTTAATTAAATCATTGTGAGCGGGGATTTTTACCCCACTCTCGGTGGAATGGTTCTTGTGACTTCGGCACTGTTTAGGCTCGGGGCATTAGAGAACACAAACCTAAGTTCGGAGAAAATGGAGTCGCCACCCGGACTGGCCGAGAAAAAGAAAGGGGTGGATGACTCAATTCCTAAGGAATCCCCAACCCCCTAATGGGTTCAGAAAGTTGGGTACGTGTGGGGAAGGTAAGAAATGGCCCAGCACCTCCACAACGCCCGGTTCATTGGATCCGGCCTCCTTTACAGGTCTTAATATTTTAAAATTATTAAATATAACAACATTATCCATATTACACACAATAATTAAAATAAAACATCGATATATTGAAAATTAAAACAATGTCCAAGCAAAACAAATAAACGGACACCCATCCGAAGATGGAAACATGCCCTTACATAATCCATGCCTAAGTAGGACACCCACCGAAATATAGAAAAATGTCCTTTACATTGGTTCTAAAATAGAAAAGCAATTTAAATTACATGATATTTAACTAATGAGGTACCCACCAAGTGGAAACATACCTCTTACAACATTTGGAAATCTAAATAAATCGATAAAAGTAAATAAACATTCATCATAAATAAATCATTCATCAAAGATATTAAACATCAATAGAATGTAAACATCCATCCATGATAAACTAAATAAATCAAGCATTGAACTTAAATAAATCAAAGCATATAAAATAAATCAAAGCATATAATTAACTACACAATCAAATCTAAAAGTAAATAAAGCAAGTAAAGGTACAAATTAGGGTTACTGTTTCTATTTAAATTTCTTTAATTAACATTTAGGGTTTTGGAATTTATGGGTTTATGCTACTGTGAATTTTAAAGGAATTGAAATGGATTAAAGTTTTATAATTTAAGAGGTTGATAAAGTTCTTTGATTAACCAAGTTAGTGTTTGAGGAGTGAAATCATGATATTAGGGATTGGACACTTTAAAGCATTTAGGTTTATGATTTACTGTTACTGGATAATTATTTTGTATTTAACATATTGAACTTTAATATTTAAATTTATAAGGTTTTAAGATTTTAAAGATTAGGATATAGAAAAATTAGGGTTTAAGGTTTTAAGGGAAATAGGGTTTAAGAAAATTAGGGTTTAGAATAATTGGTTTGAGGTTACTGTCTTGATTCTAAAGTTGAATTAGGGTTTAGTGTTTTCGGAGAATATATTTTATTTTAGAATTTAGAGAAACAATTTATAGTTTTATGAAGTTTTATGAAAATAAACAAAATGATTTAAGATTTATAGAAAGAAAAAAGATTTTTTTAGGCTTTTGGAAAGAAATAGATTCAATTTAGGGTTTTGAAAAATTGGAAAGCAAATTAGGATTTTGGTAAATCTTGAAGCGATTTAAGATTTTGAAAAGCTAGAAAGTAGATTAGGTTTTTAAGATTTTTAAGAAATAGAAACAACAATTTTTTAATCTTGAGTGATGAAGCTACTGTAAAGAAAAATAAATAAAGAAATCCATACCTTTGTTTGTTGGTTCCACCAAAAATTGTTTCTTGGATGAACAAGAACAAAGGCAAGATGGTTGCCTTTGATGGATTGAATTTGCTTGTTTTCTTCTCTCAAAAATTTTGATTGATTCAAAGTTTTTCAATTCACTCGATTGTCCCTTTTTTTCTCCTGAATTTCGATCCTAGATTTCACTTCCTCCTGCTGTGTTGTTTTAGTCCTTATTTATAGAAGATTTTTATGATTAATTTTAGTTATTCACAAAATCTAACATTAATTAAGAAAAGAAAACCGAAACCTAAAGTCTCAGAATTTTCGTCGGAAAAATTTTTCTGGCGAAAAAAAAACTACTGCGGAAAAATTGCTCTGGCAAAAAAAACTGCTACAAAAAAATTGCGCTGGCAAAAAAGATACCGCAGCTAGCTGCGAACTGCGCCGATTTTTATTTTTATTTTTATTTTTTGTTTATTATTATTATTATTATTTTTTATTAATAAAAATTAGATATTAAAGCAAATATTATTTAATTAAGATAACAAAAATTATTTTGGACTAATTAAAATATATTGGACCGGACTGGGTAAAAAATTAAGCGTCCACAGTTTGCCCCCTGCTTGAATGATCTGAGACTTTAGCGAAAGAGAGTGAAAAGCAATAAGACATAATTTTTGAGATGGATGAGGTTTTGGGTTCTGGACCTGAGAGATTTGGATACTCGATCCTAAACTGGACTTGGATACTCGATCCTAACTGTATTTGGATACTCGATCCTAAATTTGATTGGATACTTGATCCTCACTGGATTGGAATACTTGATCCTAAACTGGATTTGGATACTCGATCCTCACTGGATTTGGATACTTGATCCTAAACTAGATTTGGATACTCGATCCTAAATTGGATTGGGATACTCAATCCTAGCTGGACTTGGATACTCGATCCAAAATGGATTTGGATACTCGATCCTAAATTGGGTTTGGATACTCGATCCTAAACTGGATTTGGATTTGATCCTAACTGGATTTGGATACTGGATCCTAAATCAGATTTGGATACTTAATCTTAAATTGGATTGGGATACTCGATTCTAACAAGATTTGGATACTCGATCCTAAATTGGATTTGGATACTCGATCCTAACTGGACTTGGATACTCGATCCTAAACTGGATTTGGATACTCGATCGTAAATTGGATTGGGATACTTGAGCCTAAATGGATTTGGATACTCAATCCTAAATGGATTTGGATACTCGATCCAAAACTGGATTTGGATGCTCGATCCTAAACTGGGTTTGGATGCTCGATCCTAAACTGGATTTGGATATTCGATCCTAAATTGGGGTTGGATACTCGATCCTAGACTGGGTTTGGATACTCAATCCAAAACTAGATTTGGATACTTGATCCTAAATTGGATTGGATACTCGATCCTCGCTGGATTTGGATACTCGATCCTAAATTGGATTGGGATACTTGATCCTAACTGGACTTGGATACTCGATCCTAAATGGATTTGGATACTCGATCCTAAATTGGGTTTGGATACTCGATCCTAAACTGGATTTGGATTCTTGATCCTAACTGGATTTGGATACTGGATCCTAAATCGGATTTGGATACTCGATCTTAAATTGGATTGGGATACTCGATTCTAACTGGATTTGGATACTCGATCCAAACTGGATTTGGATACTCGATCCTAAACTGAATTTGGATACTCGATCCTAAACTGGATTGGGATACTTGAGCCTAAACTGAATTTGGATACTCGATCCTAAATGGATTTGGATACTCAATCCTAAAGTGGATTTGGATACTCGATCCAAAACTAGATTTGGATGCTCGATCCTAAACTGTGTTTAGATGCTCGATCCTAAACTGGATTTGGATATTCGATAATAAATTGGATTTGGATACTCGATCCTAAACTGGGTTTGGATACTCAATCCTAAACTAGATTTGGATGCTCGATCCTAAATTGGATTGGATACTCGATCCTCACTAGATTGGGATACTCGATCCTAAACTAGATTTGGATACTCGATCCTAAATTGGATTGGGATACTTGATCTTTACTGGATTGGGATACTCGATCCTAAACTGGATTTGGATACTCGATCCTAAATTGGATTAGGATACTCGATCCTAACTGGAGTTGGATACTCGATCGTAAATGGATTTGGATACTCGATCCTAAACTGGATTGGGATACTCGATCCTAAATTGGGTTTGGATACTCGATCCTAAACTGGATTTGGATACTCGATCCTAACTGGACTTGGATACTCGATCCTAAATTGACTTGGATACTCGATCCTAAACTGGATTGTGATACTTGAGCCTAAAATAAATTTGGATACTCGATCCTAAATGGATTTGGATACTCGATCCTAAAGTGGACTTGGATACTCGATCCAAAACTGGATTTGGATACTCGATCCTAAAGTGGACTTGGATACTCGATCCTAACTGGATTTGGATACTCGATCCTAAATTTGATTGGATACTCGATCCTCACTGGATTGGAATACTTGATCCTAAACTGGATTTGGATACTCGATCCTAAATTGGATTGGGATACTCGATCCTTACTGGATTGGGATACTCGATCCTAAACTAGATTTGGATACTCGATCCTAAATTGGATTGGGATACTCGATCCTAGCTGGACTTGGATACTTGATCATAAATTGGGTTTGGATACTCGATCCTAAATTGGATTTGGATTTGATCCTAACTGGATTTGGATACTGGATCCTAAATAAGATTTGGATACTTGATCTTAAATTGGATTGGGATACTCGATTCTAACAGGATTTGGATACTCGATCCTAAATTGGATTTGGATACTCGATCCTAATTGGACTTGGATACTCGATCCTAAACTGGATTTGGATACTCGATCGTAAATTGGATTGGGATACTTGAGGCTAAACTGAATTTGGATACTCAATCCTAAATGGATTTGGATACTCGATCCAAAACTGGATTTGGATGCTCGATCCTAAATTGGATTGGGATACTGGATCCTCACTGGATTGGGATACTCGATCCTAAACTAGATTTGGATACTCAATCCTAAATTGGATTGGGATACTCGATCCTAGCTGGACTTGGATACTCGATCCTAAATTGGGTTTGGATACTCGATCCTAAATTGGATTTGGATTTGATCCTAACTGGATTTGGATACTGGATCCTAAATAAGATTTGGATACTTGATTCTAACAGGATTTGGATACTCGATCCTAACAGGATTTGGATACTCGATCCTAACTGGACTTGGATACTCGATCCTAACTGGACTTGGATAGTCAATCCTAAACTGGATTTGGATACTCGATTGTAAATTGGATTGGGATACTTGAGCCTAAACTGAATTTGGATACTCAATCCTAAATGGATTTGGATACTCGATCCAAAACTGGATTTGGATGCTCGATCCTAAACTGGGTTTGGATGCTCGATCCTAAACTGGATTTGGATATTCGATCCTAAACTGGGTTTGGATACTCGATCCTAAACTGGGTTTGGATACTCAATCCAAAACTAGATTTGGATACTTGATCCTAAATTGGATTGGATACTTGATCCTCACTGGATTTGGATACTCGATCCTAAATTGGATTGGGATACTCGATCCTAACTGGACTTGGATACTCGATCCTAAATAGATTTGGATACTCGATCCTAAATTGGGTTTGGATACTCGATCCTAAACTGGATTTGGATTCTTGATCCTAACTGGATTTGGATACTGGATCCTAAATCAGATTTGGATACTCGATCTTAAATTGGATTGGGATACTCGATTCTAACTGGATTTGGATACTCAATCCTAAATTTGATTTGGATACTCGATCCTAAATTAGATTTGGATACTCAATCCTAACTAGACTTGGATACTCGATCCTAAACTGAATTTGGATACTCGATCCTAAACTGGATTGGGATACTTGAGCCTAAACTGAATTTGGATACTCGATCCTAAATGGATTTTGATACTCAATCCTAAAGTGGATTTGGATACTCGATCCAAAACTAGATTTGGATGCTCGATCCAAAACTGGATTTGGATGCTCGATCCTAAACTGGGTTTAGATGCTCGATCCTAAACTGGATTTGAATATTCGATCATAAACTGGATTTGGATACTCGATCCTAAACTGGGTTTGGATACTCAATCCTAAACTAGATTTGGATGCTCGATCTTAAATTGGATTGGATACTCGATCCTCACTGGATTGGGATACTCGATCCTAAACTGGATTTGGATACTCGATCCTAAATTGGATTGGGATATTCGATCCTCACTGGATTGGGATACTCGATCCTAAACTGGATTTGGATACTCGATCCTAAATTGGATTAGGATACTCGATCCTAACTGGAGTTGGATACTAGATCCTAAATGGATTTGGATACTCGATCCTAAATTGGGTTTGGATATTCGATCCTAAACTGGATTTGGATACTCGATCCTAACTGGACTTGGATACTCGATTCTAACTGGACTTGGATACTCGATCCTAAACTGGATTGTGATACTTGAGCCTAAACTAAATTTGGATACTCGATCCTAAATGGATTTGGATACTCGATCCTAAAGTGGACTTGGATACTCGATCCAAAACTGGATTTGGATACTCGATCCAAAACTATATTTGGATACTCGATCCTAAAGTGGATTTGGATGCTCGATCCTAAACTGGGTTTGGATACTCGATCCTAAATTGGATTTGGATACTCAATCCTAAACTGGGTTTGGATACTCAATCCTAAACTAGATTTAGATGCTCGATTCTAAACTAAATTTGGATACTAAACTGGATTTGGATTCTGGACCAAAATATTTGAAAGCAAGTTTGAAAATATTTTGTATATGCATAAACTAAAAACTTAAAATGGACAAACTTTGCCCCCTGTGTAGGCTCAAACCAATAATTTTTCTCATGCAGGCTCTGATTGATGTTTGTATTTTGTCTTGTTCTTTGCATAAGCATGCATTTCTTCTCTTTGCAAAATTACTAGAGCTTTCTCAGGCAATGGGCTTTCCATGCTTCCCCGATTTGATATCTTCTTTATGATTGCTTCATAGAGTGTCTGTTGTTCACTTTGACAAAGAAAAATGCGGTGTGATATGATCATGTATGCATAATATGCATGTGTAATACTTATAGTGGTTCCATCAACTCACAGACCGAGGTGATCAGTTGAAGTGTTTTCATTGACTCCTTTCAGATGCCCATTCAAGTCTTGCTTTGGATTGACAAAATGGTTCACATTTATGGCTTTCATCTTCAAGATGTTAAAAATATAAGTGGTAGATACCCCAAGCTACAGAGTCAGGGATACATCCATTTTAAACTATGTCAGTTGGTAGCTTCTTCATGACCATGCCAATAATCATTTCCTTTGCCCAATGTGTCCTTCGAGTTTTGATGGTTCAACAAACTTCTCTTAACTTGAAGGCTTTGTGTGACAAAAACATTTTTTTTTAAAAATCAAATGTTGGCTTTGCCAAATCAATGTCAATTTACCTTAGGACTTGATTTTTCAAATTAACATATCTATAGCATCACAACCCTAGTTACCGTACTAAACTCAGGAAATATTTCTATTTAAGCAAGAATTGTTGCACTTCAGATAGGCACATACACATTATTTGGTCAAAGATGTCATTTAGTTTAAATATTATCTATCTCATATGCATGCTTATTCAAACTATATGCACTAATAGACTCTACCTACCAAGAGAGATCAACAGGACTTTGATAGGCTTGAAATGGGGTCTATAAGGGACATGGGTTAAATGAAGGCCATTTGTAGATAGGAGCTGATGTGACACAATGGACAAACCCTCACACTATAAATTTCTTGTTTGAATTTTAGGCAGCTTGGAGGCAATCTTGCTAGACTCCAAATTCTTTCTATCTTCTTGACATTAATCTGGATCTTGATTAGGATAGTTTTTGCCCTTGCAAAACATTTGGTTCCCAAATTCATTTCTTTTCCTCTTCTCCCATTTCTTTATTTCTCTTACTCTTCCCTTTCTTTGAGCGTTTTATCATTTTGTCCTTCTTCCTTGTAGGACTGTCAAGTACAGAACTTTCAAGAACTGAATGGTCTTTCTCCTTTTTCTTTGATTTTGATTGAATCTTTGGTTGGGTTGGGACCAATTCAAGTCAAAATGTCCTTATAAACCAAATGGAAGCCTTTTGTTGTCTTAGGTAAAAGAGAACTCAGTTGGCTTTTTGAACCGCCTTTTTAGGTTTTATCTTTTTTCTCTTCTTTCTCTTTTTCTTCTTCTTTTTTCTTTTCTTTTTTTTCTTCCTTTTTTCTTTTATTTTGTTTTGTTGTTTTTTTTTGTTCTAGCTCTAAAAGAGTTGTCTTGTTTGTACTAACTTGGCCTTCCAATAATGGATGAGTGGAGTAACATAAATCTTCTTTAACAAGGATAAATCATTTGTTACTCTGATGTTGATGTTGTCTTGATATATTGGAGATATTAAGGAAACTTCAACTACCCTTATGGTCTTGAAAACATCAACTACCCTTATGGTCTTGAGAACTTCAACTATCTTCATGGTCTTGAGAACTTCAACTATCCTCATGATCTTGACTAATCATTGCTTTCTTTGATCTTCTTGCCTCTTCAACTTATAAGACTTGTCAAATGCATCATAACAGCTCAGGGTAGGTTTTTGGGGTTAGTAAGCCAATGAAAAGAAAGCTAAAATTTCATGAAGGCTCAAAGGGACAACTAGAGATTGATATTTAATAGGGTGGATACATATTGTTGGCTTGTCAAACAATGCCTAGATCATCTCTCCCTTAAATAAGCAGAGTTCAATTTCACCTTGAAAGTTTGTCAAAGCATGTTCTAAGACTAACTAGAACCTAGACAAAGGTAATTATGCAGGAGCCCTCTCTAAGTAAGCATACACAACTCAATGCTATAGAACATTTCCCTCATCTAGTAAGGTCATTCAAGTCATGATGCATAAATATATTAATTCATGAATTATCAAGCTATATTCCTCATTGGTTGAGCACCAAAATGAACAAAGACCAACAAAATTTTTGATAAAAGTAATTTATTCAAACAAATTTAAATTTAAAAAAAATGATAGTTGCAATTAAAAATTAAAGAAAGTAAGATTGAAAAGCAACATTTAAGCTAAGGAAAGTTCATTGAGTTTAAGCTTCTTTTCCTTTTACATCTTCAATATTTCCATCTTGAAAGGATGATAAAACAAAATCTTCTTCCAATCCTTTTCCCACCATAAAGGTTACTGGTGGTGGCACTCTTCCAAATTTAGGCAAAGGGTTGTTCTTGGTATTGGGCTTATCCGGCTCAGGTAGCTTGCCACTATCAATCAAATCTTGGATCTCATGCCTTAGACGAGCACATTTATCTGTTTCATGCCCTCGCATTTGATGAAATTGATAGAAGGCCTCAACATTGAAGTTTGGTGGCAGTAGATTATGTAGTGGTCGAGGAGCTAATGGTTGCAACAACCCAGCTTGCTAAAAACCCAAGATAGAGGTTTCCCTAATTCTGAGAATTGTCTTTTATTTCCTTGACCAGCCACATTAGCATCAACTTCTTTTTGTGTGCTTTGATTGCTAGGCTGATAATTCCCTTTCTCATTCCTTCTTATTGAAAAGTGATTTTTCTCCCTTTCCCACTCTTCAATTTGTAGACCAGCTTGGAGAAGATCTTTGAAGTCATGAATGAGTGTATGAGACATCCTTTACGAAGACTAGGCAGGACGCCTCTCACGATCATCCTTATTTGATCAGATTCATCGGGCATTTTCTTGAGCAAAGCAGCCTTGTTTCTCCATCTTTTCACATAGTCAACAAAATTCTCATTTGGTCTTTGTCTTATGGACTCCACTTCCATTAAGGTAACTTCTATCTCGACATTATATCCATATTGCTGGATGAAGGCCTTGTATAGCAAATCCCAATTCTTTTGTGTTCCATCATCTAAGGTATTGAACCAATTTTGGACAACATGATCCAATGAGAGCATGAAGTACCTTAGAGTTTGAGCCTTAGTAGCTCGGGCAGACTGCATAGCAGTGATATACTGCTTCACATGGAGATGAGGATTTTTGGTTCCATCAAACTTCGCGAAGGATGGCATCTTGAACTTGTACGAGACTTCTTCATCTAACTCAAATAATTTGTCAACTTCGGACATTTCCTCAGTTTTTAGTTTCTTCTCAAATTTCTTTTCTAAGTTAGCAATCATCTTTTCAACATCAGAAGTTTCTGTCTTCTCCATAGTTGATCTTTGAACAATCTTCGGTTATTTTTTCTTCTCTTGAGCCCAATCATCATCATAATCAATGATCACCTTTTCGTCATAAAAAACCACTTCATCAATTTTAGTCTTCCCTTTGTCCTTTGGCTTCTTAGTGCTAGCAGATGCCTCGACATGATTTTATAAGATTGCAGTCAATTGGTTCTTCATGGTCTCAGCTAGGGCCTCTTTTATTTCTTCCATCTTGGCGTTGAGGGCATCATCCACCATTCTTTGAATTTGTTCGAGATCCATTATTTTTGGTGAGCAAGTGATTGAGTCGTTGCTAGATACTTCGTCTCCGGCATAGGTCGGATTGTTGTAAGCTTTTGAATTATCATAATCTAGGGCTATGAGCTAGAAAGGATCAATGATATGAGATGCAAATGTATGCATGTATGCATAAACAATCAACGAAGAAAGATAATTAGGATGTTCCTTCCGATCTTATACATCCACACCCGAATGGCGAGTCTCTTCTCCTAGGTAATATGGTTGACAAAATACCAATATGGGGTATCTTGTTTTTGAATATTTCCCTTGGACGTTTCAATCAATAGTTATATTTTCAAAAATGGAAATCGATCCATGATAATTCCCCTTATCCAACTAAAGTAGCTTTTATGCTATAGTGGATTAAAACTAAATTAAGAGTTTTATTATAAATAGATTTCTCACTTGAAAAAGTAACTAATGATTCATGCCAAAAACAAGCCCATGATTAATTATTCTTAGTATAAACTAGGCTCACAATTGATTTTTGGTATTTCGTAATTGACCTAAATATTTTTGCAAGCTCTTTGTAAGAAAAGGTTGGATAAAAGTAATTTTATTTCTAAGCCCATTGTAAAAAGATATTAGAAAAAATGGATTTTGAGCTTAGTATTTGGGCTATGAGCAAAAGAATTTTTGATTTGTTTTTAGAAAAGTCATATGTCCAAAGACCATCTTGAAAAGTTTTGAAAATAGTTTTGGCCTTTTAGACTTTAAAGAAAAATTTATTTGAGCTTGCAAATGTACTTGGGTCATATTAGAAAAAGATCAAACCAAATAAGCCAAGATAAATTAACCATAGTCAAACAACATGCATTTGGGGTAAAACCTAAGGAAATTACTAGGCCAATTACATGAGCTTTAGTCTTTGGGTAAAAAGGCCTAGGTTCTCATAGCAAGTATATACCAATGGTACGAGGCTATGAGTGGTTATGCCATGATCGATCTCCATACCTTGAGTGAAAGTATGGTATCCCTTACATAACACAACACGGGTAACATGGGCGTCCTAACTCACACACACGATGCAATCTAATATGATGCAATGGATAATATCATTATAAGAAAGAATAGAATAATATAAAGACCAACGGACTCAACTTCTCTTATCCCCAGGGAGTCGCCAATGTGAGTGAAAATTTTTGCACCCACTCCCAGTGGAATGGTTCTTGCGACTTCTGCACTATTTAGGCTAGGGGCCTTAGAGAACATGGACCTAAGTCAGGAGAAAATGGAGTCGCCACCCGGACAGGACGGGAAAAAGAAAAGGGTGGATGACTCGATTCCTAAGGAATCTCCAACCCCCTAATGGGTTCAAAAAGTTGGGTACGCGTGGGGAAGGTGAGAAATGGCCCAGCACCCCCACAACGCCCGGTTCATTGGAACCGGCCTCCTTTACAGGTCTTAATATTATCAAATTCTTAAATATAACAATATTATCCATATTACACACAATAATTAAAATAAAGCATCGATATATTGAAAATCAAAATAATGTCCAAGCAAAACAAATAAATGAAATAAAGCATCGATATATTGAAAATCAAAACAATGTCCAAGCAAAACAAATAAATGGACACCCATCCGAAGATGGAAACATGTCCTTGTTAGTGTATATGCCCTAGGCCATTGATTTGGACCTTAATGTTATTCATTTTGTTATTAATAAAGAAGTTTTTATCATTGTTATGTTTGCATGTTATATATAATAATGATTATATCCCTGGTTTATTATTGTTATGGAGATAATAATAAATATAACTAGTGTAATATTGATTTGATAATCATAAGATGATTATAGGTATGAAGATACAAATCAATATTATGGATACATGTTAGAGAACAGTGTATTGGATAGACCCACATAGATATCACTTCATGGTTTAATGTCATAAGTGTATCTCATAATAGTTTTCATTTAATCCTTTGACTTGAGATTGTCATAGTTTCCAACATAAGGAATATTATGTTTTGACATGATCAAACGTTATCTGTAACTAGATAATTATAAAGGTTATGCTTGAATATGGTATAAATTATGTAGAGGAAAATGAACAATCAAGATGGAATTTGTCCCTCTCTATGAGAGAGATATCTTCTGGGCCCCTCGATAAGTGTAACTGAGAAATGCATGGCCGTGCTCAAATAAGTTGATATAAGATCAATCTTATTTGTTTATCAGTTAACTTGGAGATCGAGTAATCATAAGTTTGGACAATATAAGTATGACATTTACTATGACTTATGTTCAAACTAGATATCGTGTGACAAAGGGATTAATGCATGTACTATTTCAGGTTTTCATTTATAATGATTCTCATGATTAATTGGGTAGTCGTAATGTCTTGCTAGAGGCCAATTATGATTTGTGCATTTCAATAGAGATTGAAATACACTACCAGTTAATATGAGCCTATCGGGTCACACACATAGAACGTAGGCTGTACTTAAATAATAATAATTATATTTTTATTATTGTTGTTAGTATTATTATTATTATTAGATATTAATAATAATATTGTTATAATAATAATTATTAGATAATAATTATTAAAAATGTGGGTCCATATAGGATATGGACAGTTAGGGTTTTGACAAGGAAAGTCTTTTAAACGGTTTTAAAAGGGCTAGAGGGATGATGATCTGATCATTATTCGTTTTGATAGAAAACGGAAGAAGAGAAAAACCTAAAAACCCTAGTTTCTTTTTTGAAAAGGTTCAGCCACTACCGTTGGTGAGCTAGCACTCAGACCGGCGTACGTTCGTGTGGACTTCGCTAGAAGGTGTTCGTCTTCAGAAGGCAGCATCTGTTAATCGATTTGAAGCTACACAAAAGGTTAGTTTCAAATCTCTTTTATCGAACTGAATGGATCACATGGATCCTGGGAATAAATCGAAAGATAATTTTTGTTTTCCGCTGTGGCAAAAGGGTTGCAGATTCTTCTCGATTTACTAAAAGTGGTATCATTGTTGATTCCATTTAATGGATCACATGCCCCTTGTTGATTCCATTTAATTCGAAATATGCCATGTTGATGTGTTGATGTGATCTATTGTTTTTCGAATGGCATGATTGGATTCGTTTTATCATTTGATGATGATTCGAATCTGTTATATGAGATATAACCTAAATCGTTGTTGATATATGATGTCAAAGATGACCAATTGTATAAGATACAATTCTGTGAAGTCGAATTAGGGTTTGTATACAATCTGTTATGGTTTTGAATTAGGGTTAATATGATTAATTCAATTCGTTTATTCATATTGAATGTATACATAGATTTCGATTTTGATTAGTATGATTATTGAGTAAATCGTTTTCTAAGGTTTCTTGTAATAGTTCTCTGTTAATATGATTAATAGATTGCTATTATATTATGTTTAATATGATTGACAGAATAACGATTTTGACAGAAAATAATTAATTGGATTAATGATTCTGTTTAGCTTCGAGGGGCGCTGCCCCTTCGAAACCCTGCCCGCTGACCGGCCAGCGGGAGCCCCGCCCGCTGACCGGCCAGCGGGACCGCCGTGTGCGCAGCGCCTTATAGTTCGTTCCGGTGACATTATGAATGTCAACTTATTTGGTTATTTTAAGATGTTTATATGAAATATGCTATGATTATTTGATGTCTTGGCATGGTGCATAGTATGGCTTTATGATCTATGTGATTGTTTATTCATATCTATGGATTATAAATACGGCCTGCGTGTCGTTTATTTTTGTAACTTTATTATTACTAGTTTAGTATTTAGTTTTTATTATTAATGTAATAATGAAGACTCAAGCCTGGAGAAGAAGATGAAAAATTCCATGGAGATGAAGTTGCCTTTCAAGATATGAAGAAATGTACTATTGCAAATGTTGTAATAGATAGGTTTTCTTTTCACCTAGGGTTGCCTATATGATCTTCATTTGGTCTCATGAAGATCATATCTAGTTTGGCCATACTATGTCACGTTTATTTTTATCGAATATGTATGAGATGTCATGTTTGATAGTTTATATATGCATATAGGATGTGATATATAAATGTTAATTTTAACATGTTTTCAAAATTAAATGGAATGAACCCTCACTATTAATTTAAGTTTTAATGCCATCCATATCTTAAACACTTATCAAGGCTAAGATCACCTAAATGTAGATTTTGCCAAAGCAAAGTACTTTAGGTTATCCTAGTAAGATATGATGAGTAATGGTGCTACTCATGCGTTTAAAATTGGTTAGACTTAATTAGGCTATCAAAATGGTTTTGGGCCTAAGGCATTAGATGGGGTATAACATGCTATGACATATGATGTCATGATCCCATATTATCTAAGAGTTACATGTGATGTAATTGGTAAGGGGTTACCTACCATAATAACTTGATTTTAAGTGTCATGCCAAAGCTGACTTAATATTAAGTAAAAATTGGATCTTAGCCCACTAAAATGTCATTGTGATGATTGAGGGTTATATTTTAGTGGGATTTTAATTACTTATCACCTTTTATTAATTAAAATTTGCATATTTTGTAGATTGAAATGGCTACCAACAATAACTCCACTTTATCACTGCGATCCATCCTTGAGAAGGAAAAACTGAAAGAGAATGGGACTAATTTTGTTGATTGGTTTAGGAACCTGAGAATTGTTCTCAAACAAGAAAAGAAGACCTATGTGCTTGATGAAGCTGTCCCTGAGCCACCTCCTGCTAATGCTTCTAATGCTGATAAGAACAAGCATAAGAAGCATATGGATGATTCCAATGACATTGGATGTCTTATGCTTGCTACTATGTGTCCAGAACTTCAGAAGGATCTGGAACACTTGGAGGCTTATGAGATGAGTGTCCATCTCAAACAAGCTTTCCAACAGCAAGCTAGGCAGGATAGATTCGACACTGCTGTTGCATTATTTGATTGCAAGATGTCAGAGGGCGAATCGGTTAGCGCTCATGTTTTGAAAATGAAGGGCTACATTGATCACCTTGCCCGACTTGGATATCCCTTGAGTTTAGAACTCTCCACGGATTTGATCCTTCATTCTTTTCCCAGCTGTTTTTCACATTTTGTTATGAACTATAATATGAACAACATGGAAAAGTCCATTCCTGAGCTACATGGTATGCTCAAAACTGCTGAAGGGAATATCAAAAAGCCCACTAAGGCTACCCATGTATTGAATGTCAATAAGGGTAAGCCTATGAAGAAGAAAGGCAAGGCAAAGGGTAAAGCAACAGTTGCTACAAAGCCTAAGGGACAGCCTAAGCCAAAAGAACCCAAGGCACCTGTTCCTAAGGAAGGAACTTGTCACCATTGCAAGGAGCCTGGGCATTGGAAAAGAAATTGCCCACTTTATTTGGCTGAATTGAAGAAATCGAAGAGTAGTGCGACTACATCTTCAGGTATATATGTTATAGAAATTAACTTATCTGCTTCTACTTCATGGGTATTGGATACTGCATGTGGTTCTCACATTTGTACAAATGTGCAGGGACTCAAAAGGAGTAGATCACTGAAAAGGGGCGAAGTTGACCTACGAGTTGGGAATAAAGCAAGAGTTGCTGCACTAGCTGTAGGATCTTATGAACTTCATATGCCTAATGGCTTTTTGTTAAATTTGAACAATTGCTATTATGTTCCTACTCTGAGTAGGAATCTTATTTCAGTTTCAGTTTTGGATGATGAAGGTTTTTCATTTTTAATTAAAAATAAGACCTGTTCTATTTTTGATAAAGATGATTTGCTTTATGGTATTGCAAGATCTTTTAATGGCCTTTATGTCCTTGACTTAGATGATTCTAGGGAGAATCATATTTATAACATAAACTCTAAGAGAATTAAGCCAAATGACCTAAACCCTACATTTTTATGGCATTGTCGTCTTAGCCATATAAATGAGAAACGCATTTCTAAACTCCATCAAGATGGATTATTAGATTCATTTGATTTTGAATCATTTGATAAATGTGAATCTTGTTTACTTGGCAAAATGACAAAGAATCCTTTCATCGGACAAGGTGAAAGGGCTAATGACTTGCTAGGACTAGTACATACAGATGTATGTGGCCCGTTAAGCATTAGTGCCAGAGGAGGATATAATTACTTCATTACTTTTACTGATGATTTCAGTAGGTATGGCTATGTCTACCTAATGAAACATAAGCATGAGGCTTTTGAAATGTTCAAAACTTTTCAAAATGAAGTACAAAATCAACTTGGTAAAACTATTAAGGCACTTCGATCTGATCGAGGTGGTGAATTTTTGAGCCAAGAGTTTGACAAACATCTAAGAAATTATGGAATTGTTTCACAATTAACTCCTCCAGGAACTCCACAGTGGAATGGTGTTTCTGAAAGAAGAAATCGAACTTTATTAGATATGGTTCAATCTATGATGAGTCAAGCAGATCTTCCATTATCGTTTTGGGGTTATGCCTTGGAGATAGCTGCTTTTGTTTTAAACTGTGTACCATCTAAAGCGGTTGAAAAGACGCCATATGAGATATGGACTGGCAAAACACCTAGTTTGTCTTTTCTTAAGATTTGGGGTTGTGAAGCTTATGTGAAAAGACCAGTTTCAGATAAGATAGCTCCAAAATCTGCTAAATGTATCTTTGTGGGATATCCTAAGGAAACTAAAGGATATTATTTCTATATTCCATCTGAGAACAAAGTGTTTGTTGCTCGAAATGGAACCTTTTTGGAAAAGGAATTCATTTCTAAAAGAACTAGTGGGAGTACAGTTCAATTAGATGAATTTATAGAACCACAAGAAGATATTGAACCGCCTGTAGAAACAGTTTCAGAACCACAAGCCATTGTGGAAACTGAAAATGTTACACAAGTTCTGCGCAGATCTGATAGACCACGTCATCAGCCTGAGAGATATGGATTTCTCATGACTGAAAGTCATGAAGTTTTGCTCATAGATCAAGATGAGCCAACTACCTATCTTGAAGCTGTGTTAGGTCCAGATTCAGAGAAATGGCTTGGAGCCATGAACTCTGAGATGTAGTCCATGTTTGACAACCAAGTTTGGGACTTAATTGATCCTCCCGAAGGTATTAAGACTATTGGTTGCAAATGGGTTTTCAAGAAGAAAATTGACGTGGATGGAAATGTACAAACCTATAAAGCAAGGTTGGTTGCTAAAGGTTTCAAACAAACTCATGGTATAGACTATGATGAAACCTTTTCTCCAGTTGCTATGATTAAATCTATTAGGATTCTCCTTGCCATTGCTGCATACTATGATTATGTGATATGGCAAATGGATGTCAAAACCGCTTTCCTTAATGGAAATTTACTCGAGGATGTGTACATAACACAACCTGAGGGTTTTGTAAATCCTGAGAATTCTGGGAAGGTTTGCAAGCTTCAAAGGTCCATTTATGGATTGAAGCAAGCATCTCGAAGCTGGAATCTTTGTTTTGATGAAACAGTTAAGAACTTTGGTTTCATTCAAAATGAAGATGAACCATGTGTTTACAAGATGGTTAGTGGGAGTGCTATCATGTTCTTAGTCCTATATGTAGATGACATATTGATCATTGGAAATGATGTCCCCACTTTACAAAAGCTTAAAGATTGGTTAGGGAATTCTTTTTCAATGAAGGACTTGGGTGAGGCTGCATATATCCTTGGTATAAGGATCTATAGAGATAGATCTAGAAGGATAATTGGCTTAAGTCAAAGTACATACATTGACAAAGTGTTGAAGAAGTTTAGCATGCAAGATTCCAAGAAGGGATTTTTGCCTATGTCACATGGTATTCATCTTAGCAAGAATCAATGTCCTAAGACATCTGATGAGCGAGATAGAATGAATAAGATCCCTTATGCTTCTGCTATTGGATCTATTATGTATACCATGCTATGTACTAGACCTGATGTCTCATATTCTTTGAGCACAACAAGTAGATATCAAGCTGATCCTGGTGAGGGTCACTGGACAGCTGTTAAGAACATTCCTAAGTATCTAAGAAGAACTAAGGATGCTTTCTTGGTTTATGGAGGTTTGGAAGATGAGCTAGTTATAAATGGTTACACAGATGCTAGTTTCCAAACTGATATAGATGATTACAAATCGCAGTCAGGTTTTGTATTCACATTGAATGGTGGAGCCATTACTTGGAAAAGTTCCAAGCAGAACACAGTAGCAGATTCTACAACAGAACTGAGTATATAGCAGCATCAGATGCAGCTAAGGAAGCAGTTTGGCTGAAGAAATTCATCACTGAGCTTGGAGTGGTGCCTAGCATTGCTAATCCTATGGCTATCTATTGTGACAACAATGGTGCCATAGCACAAGCAAAAGAGCCAAGGTCCCATCAGAAATCTAAGCATATACTCAGGCGATTTCACCTCATTCGAGACATCATTGATAGAGGTGATATCAAGATATGCAAAGTTGACACAAATGACAACATAGCAGATCCATTGACAAAGCCTCTCTCGCGGGTCAAGCATGATCAGCACACTAGGTCTATGGGCATGAGATATTTGTTAGACTAGGCCTAGTGCAAGTGGGAGACTGTTAGTGTATATGCCCTAGGCCATTGATTTGGACCTTAATGTTATTCATTTTGTTATTAATAAAGAAGTTTTTATCATTGTTATGTTTGCATGTTATATATAATAATGATTATATCCCTGGTTTATTATTGTTATGGAGATAATAATAAATATAACTAGTGTAATATTGATTTGATAATCATAAGATGATTATAGGTATGAAGATACAAATCAATATTATGGATACATGTTAGAGAACAGTGTATTGGATAGACCCACATAGATATCACTTCATGGTTTAATGTCATAAGTGTATCTCATAATAGTTTTCATTTAATCCTTTGACTTGAGATTGTCATAGTTTCCAACATAAGGAATATTATGTTTTGACATGATCAAACGTTATCTGTAACTAGATAATTATAAAGGTTATGCTTGAACATGGTATAAATTATGTAGAGGAAAATGAACAATCAAGATGGAATTTGTCCCTCTTTATGAGAGAGATATCTTCTGGGCCCCTCGATAAGTGTAACTGAGAAATGCATGGTCGTGCTCAAATAAGTTGATATAAGATCAATCTTATTTGTTTATCAGTTAACTTGGAGATCGAGTAATCATAAGTTTGGACAATATAAGTATGACATTTACTATGACTTATGTTCAAACTAGATATCGTGTGACAAAGGGATTAATGCATGTACTATTTCAGGTTTTCATTTATAATGATTCTCATGATTAATTGGGTAGTCGTAATGTCTTGCTAGAGGCCAATTATGATTTGTGCATTTCAATAGAGATTGAAATACACTACCAGTTAATATGAGCCTATCGGGTCACACACATAGAACGTAGGCTGTACTTAAATAATAATAATTATATTTTTATTATTGTTGTTAGTATTATTATTATTATTAGATATTAATAATAATATTGTTATAATAATTATTATTAGATAATAATTATTAAAAATGTGGGTCCATATAGGATATGGACAGTTAGGGTTTTGACAAGGAAAGTCTTTTAAACGGTTTTAAAAGGGCTAGAGGGATGATGATCTGATCATTATTCGTTTTGATAGAAATCGGAAGAAGAGAAAAACCTAAAAACCCTAGTTTCATTTTTAAAAAGGTTCAGCCACTGTCGTTGGTGAGCTAGCACTCAGACCGGCGTACGTTCGTGTGGACTTCGCTAGAGGGTGTTCGTCTTCAGAAGGCAGCATCTATTAATCGATTTGAAGCTACACAAAAGGTTAGTTTCAAATCTCTTTTATCAAACTGAATGGATCACATGGATCCTGGGAATAAATCGAAAGATAATTTTTGTTTTCCGCTGCGGCAAAAGGGTTGCAGATTCTTCTCGATTTACTAACAGTCCTTACATAATCCATGCCTAAATAGGACACCCACCGAAAGGTAGAAACATGTCCTTTACATTGGTTCTAAAATAGAAAAGCAATTTAAATTACATGATATTTAATTAATGAGGTACCCACCAAGTGGAAACATACCTCTTACAACATTTGGAAAGCTAAATAAATAGATAAAAGCAAATAAACATTCATCATAAATAAAGCACTGATCAAAGATATTAAACATCAATAGAATGTAAACATCCATCCATGATAAACTAAATAAATCAAGCATTGAACTTAAAAAAATCAAAGCATATAAAATAAATCAAAGCATATAATGAACTACACAATCAAATCTAAAAGTAAATAAAGCAAGTAAAGGTACAAATTAGGGTTACTGTTTCTATTTAAATTTCTTTAATTAACATTTAGGGTTTTGGAATTTATGGGTTTATGCTACTGTGAATTTTAAAGGAATTGAAATGGATTAAAGTTTTATAATTTAAGAGGTTGATAAAGTTCTTTGATTAACCAAGTTAGTGTTTGAGGAGTGAAATCATGAAATTAGGGTTTGGACACTTTAAAACATTTAGGTTTATGATTTACAGTTACTGGATCATTATTTTGTATTTAACATATTGAACTTTAATATTTAAATTTATAAGGTTTTAAGATTTTAAAGATTAGGATATAGAAAAATTAGGGTTTAAGGTTTTAAGGGAATTAGGGTTTAAGAAAACTAGGGTTTAGAATAGTTGGTTTAAGGTTACTGTCTTAATTCTAAAGTTGAATTAGGGTTTAGTGTTTTCAGAGAATATATTTTATTTTAGAATTTGGAGAAACAATTTATAGTTTTATGAAGTTTTATAAAAATAAACAAAACGAAATAGGTTTATAGAAATAAAAAAGTTATTTTTTAGGGCTTTTGGAAAGAAACAGATTCAATTTAGGGTTTTGAAAAATTGGAAAGCAAATTAGGGTTTTGGTAAATCTTGAAGTGATTTAAGGTTTTGAAAAGCTAGAAAGTAGATTAGGGTTTTAAGATTTTGAAGAAACAGAAACAACAATTTTTTAATCTTGAATGATGAAGCTACTGTAAAGAAAAATAAATAAAGAAATCCATACTTTCGTTTGTTGGTTCCACCAAAAATTATTTCTTGGATAAACAAGAACAAAGGCAAGATGGTTGCCTTTGATGGATTGAATTTGCTTGTTTGCTTCTCTCAAAAAGTTCGATTGATTCAAAGTTTTTCAATTCACTCGATTGTCCCTTTTTTCTCCTGAATTTCGATCCCAGATTTCACCTCCTCCTGCTGTGTTGTTTTAGTCCTTATTTATAGAAGATTTTTATGTTCAATTTTAGTTATTCATGGAATCTAACATTAATTAAGAAAAAGAAACCGAAACCTAGTTGTATTTGGTTTCAGAAAAATTTTGCTGGAGAAAAAAAACTGCTGCGAAAAAATTGCGCTAGCAAAAAAGCTGCCGCAGCTGGCTGCAGGCTGCGGGGCAAAAATTGGTTCCTGCTGGCAAAATGGCCCTGGCCATTTCGCCAGCAGTAATGGCCCTGGCAAAATGTTCCCGCTTTGGCCATTTCGCCCGCAACCCTTTTCGGCGATGAAATTTTTCGTCGCCGATTTTTATTTTTATTTATTATTATTATTTATTTATTTTTTATTAATAAAAATTAGATACTAAAGCAAATATTATTTAATTAAGATAATAAAAATTATTTTGGACTAATTAAAATATATTGGACCGGACTGGGTCAAAAATTAAGGGTCTATAATACAACGTTATATTAATAGATAATTTGAGAATCAAGATTGTAGACCCTTAATTTTTGACCCAGTTCGGTCCAATATATTTTATTTAGTCCAAAATAATTTTTGTGTTGTCCAAAATATTTTAATTGGTCCAAAATAATTTTTGTTATCTTAATTAAATAATTTTTGTTTTAGCATCTAAATTTTATTAATAAAAAATAAAAATAAACAAATAAAAATTAAAAAATAAAAATAAAAATAAAAATAAAAAATTGGCGACAAAAAAATCGGCAATGAAAAAATCGTCTCCGAAAACCAGCGCGTGGGGCATGGCTGTGGGCCATTTCGCCCGCAGGAATTTCCTGCGGGCAAAATGGCCTTCCCCCGCAGGCAGGCGAGCTCGCGCACCCGCTGCCGTATCCAGCTGCGGCAACTTTTTTGCTAGCGCATTTTTTCCGCAGTAGTTTGTTTTCGCCAGCGAAATTTTTTCGACGTAAATTTTCCGAAACCTAATGCAATTAGGTTTCGGTTTCCTTTTCTTAATGGATAATAGATGCCGTGAATAACTAGAATTAGTCATACAAAACTTCTATAAATAAGACCAAAAATAACACAAAAATCAAAAAAGAAATAAAGGAAGAAATAAGGAGGAAATCGGACAGAAGCTTGAACAAAAATTGGATCCAAAACTAAGTAGGAAGGAGGTGAATCAATCTGATTTTTGGAGAGAGCAAAAAAACAATTCAAACAATTCAAAGGCAGCAAAGCTTGTCTTTGATTTTGTTAATCTAAGAAGAAATTTTTGGTGGAACTAACAAACGGAGGTATGCATCAATTATTTAAATTTATTCTTCACAGTAGCTAAATCATCCCATTATTTCTTTTAAATAAAAAACCTAAGAACCCTAATTCATCTTTTCTGAAGTTTAAAAACCTTAATTCGCTGCTTTGTTTTATAAAAAGTTTAAAGTTATTAGTTTTGTTTCTTCAAAACCCCAAAACCAAAATTTGTTTTCCAAATATTCAAAACCCTAAATTGAGTTCTGTTTCTTTCCAAAATCCCTAAAAACATCTTTTTTTTCCTTCTATAAACTTTAAATCGTTTATTTATTTTCATAAAACTTCATAAAGCTATCAATTGTTTTTTCCAAATTCTAAAAATTAATTCATTCCCCGAAACCCTAAATCAAAAATCCTAAAACCCTAATTCAACTCCAAAATCTAAAACAGTGAACCCTAGCTCCCTTAAAACCTAAACCCTAAAGTTTTCAAAACCCTAATTCTTTAAAACTTTAAAACCCTATAAACATATTCAAACACAGTAAGCTTGAAACCATAATTCAATGAGTAACCATAAACCATAAATCTAAGTATTTTAAAGTGTCCAAACCCTAGTTTCATGATTTCGCCATTCAAACACTAATTTGGTTAATCAAAGATGTAATATCCCAAAATATACCCTAGAAGTTTGGTATATAATTGTTGTTTTATTTGGATTAAGTGTATTTGTGTTTAATTGGAAAGAGATATGATGTAAGAGTAGAGTGCATATGTTATATATATTGTGATATATACAACATATACATAAGTCTATGGAAAGTCAAATGGAGATAGTGGAAGAAGATATTTGTTTGTGTTTGAATTAATAATTAATTAATAAGGAAATTAATGAATGGAGGAGGTTTATTTGAATTGTTTAATATTTTTAATTGCTTGGTTGAGAGGATTTTAAGGAAAAGAGTAGTTGACTTTGGGTTTCTCTTTCTTCTTTCTTCTTTCTTCCTTCCTTGCCGTGATTCATTTTCTTCTGGAGTGGCTTGTAACTGAACAAATATTCTCTGTACTTTATCTAGCCACTGCTCAACTACAGCTGGATCAATAGTACCCAAGAAATCCTCTGCTCCAAACTTCCTTAACTTATCATACTATCTCACCGGTACTAAAGGCTGTGGGGGTGGTGGCGGTGGCTGCTGTACTGGGGCTTGCCTCATCAATTCTACCATATGCCTAAGCCAAACTGGTGGAACCTCATCACCAACTGGCCTCCCCGACACAGAAGCAGGTGCCTCACCAACTCCAACACTAACCACTCTAGCTCCCTCTCTAACCTCATCTGGAGCTACACTCTCTGCACTACCCTCAACTGACTGACGCAAGTGAGAATCCATCACAACCTATATCTGCAAACACAGCAGAATTCATCTTATTAAAGATCAGAGACTGCCAATACCAAGCATGTATGTTATTTCAAAAATCATTTTTAGACTCAAAATATTCTTTTTCTTACATTTTACCTAGGTTGAGAATCTCAAACCTAGGCTCTGATACCAAAACAATTGTAACACCCCTATACCCCGTATACGTACACATCATGCTTATACGATCATAATATACGTATACTGAATATAGAAATGCCACGTTATAATTAACAAATGACACATCCCTTTTTAAAAACATAACCAAATTTAAATCATTTAAATTAAATGATAAAAGATAAAAGATAAAATATTCATTTAAAAGCAGCGGAAATATATCAAATATTTTCTTCCACTATCTCCATTTGACTTTCCATAGACTTATGTATATGTTGTATATATCACAATATATATAACATATGCACTCTACTCTTACATCATATCTCTTTCCAATTAAACACAAATACACTTAATCCAAATAAAACAACAATTATATACCAAACTTCTAGGGTATATTTTGGGATATTACAAAAGAACTTTATCAACCTTTTAAAACATAAAACCCTAATCTATTTTAATTCTTTTAAAAACTCACAGTAGCCTAATTCCACAAATTTCAAAATCCTAAACACATGAAATAAGGAATCTTAAATAGAAATAGTAGCCCTAATTTGAATCTTTATTTACCTTATTCAATTTTATATTTGATTATGCTTTGATTTATTTTATATGCTTTAACTTATTTAAGTTCAATGCTTGATTTATTTAATTTATCATGGATGGATGTTTACTTTCTATTGATATTTAATATCTTTAATGAATGATTTATTTATGATGAATGGTTATTTACTTTTATCAATTTATTTAGATTTCCAAATGTTGTAAGAGGTATGTTTCCACTTGGTGGGTACCTCATTAGTTAAATATCATGTAATTTAAATTGCTTTTCTATTTTAGAACCAATGTAAAGGACATGTTTCTACCTTTCGGTGGGTGTCCTATTTAGGCTTGGGATGTAAGGACATGTTTCCATCCTTGGATGGGTATCCATTTATTTTCTTTATTTGGACATTGCATTGATTTTAATATAATGATGCCTTTTCTTTAATTGTTGTGTGTAATATGGATAATGTTGTTATATTTAAGAATTTTATAATATTAAGACCTGTAAATGAGGCCGGTTCCAATGAACCGGGCGTTGTGGGGGTGCTGGGCCATTTCTCACCTTCCCTACACGTACCCAACTTTTTGAACCCATTAGGGGGTTGGGGATTCCTTAGTAATCGAGTCATCCACCCCTTTCTTTTTTCCCGGCCTGTTTGGGTGGCGACTCCATTTTCTTCGGACTTAGGTCCGTGTTCTCTAAGGCTCCGATCCTAAACAGTGCCGAAGTCGCAAGAACCATTCCACTAGGAGTGGGGGCAAAAATCCCCGCTCACAGTGGCGATTCCACTGGGGATAAGAGAAGTTGATTCCGTTGGTCTTTATATTATTCTATTCTTTCTTATAATGATATTATCCATTGCATCATATTAGATTGCATCGTGTGTATGAGTTAGGACGCCCATGTTACCCGTGTTGTGTTATGTAAGGGATACCATACTTTCACTTAAGGTATGGAGATCGAGCATGGCATAACCACTCATAGACTCGTACCATTTGGTATATACTTGCTATGGGAACCTAAGCCTTTTTACCCAAAGATTAAAGCTCATGTAATTGGCCTAGTTACTTTCCTTAGGTTTTACCCCAAATGCATGTTGTTTGACTATGGTTAATTTATCTTAGCTTAAATCATGGCTTATTTGGTTTGTTCTTTTTCTAATATGACCTAAGTATATTGTAAGCTCAAAATAAATTTTTCTTTAAAATCCAAAAGACCAAAGCTATTTTCAAAATTTTTCATGATAGTCTTTGGATATAAAACTTTTCTAAAAACAAATAAAAAATTCTTTTGCTCATGGCCCGAAAATACTAAGCCCAAAATCCATTTTTTCTAAGATCTTTTTACAATGGGCTTAGAAACAAAATTGTTTTTATCCAACCTTTTCTTACAAAGAGCTTGCAAATTATTTAGGTCAATTATGAAATACCAAAAATCAATTGTGAGCCTAGTTTATACTAAGAATAATTAATCATGGGCTTGTTTTTGGCATGAATCATTAGTTACCTTTTTCAAGTGAGAAATCTATTTATAATAAACCTCTTAATTTTGTTTTAATCCAATATAGCATAAAAGCTACATTAGTTGGTTAAATGGATTAAAACCTAATTAAATGGAATTATCATAAGTTGATTTCTATTTTTGAAAATATAACTATTGGTTGAAATTTTCGAGGGAAATATTTGAAAACAAGGTGCCCCATGTTGGGATCTTGTTAACCATATACCTAGGAAAAGAGACTCACCATTCCTGTGTGGATGTTATAAGGTTGGAAGGAGCATCCTAATTATCCTTGTTTGTTGATTGTTTATACATGCATACATGCATACATTTGCATCCCATGTCATTAATCCTTTTTGGCTCACAGCCCTGGATTACGATTGTTCAAAAGCTTACAACAATCCGACCTACGCCGGAGATGAAGTATCTAGCAATGACTCAATCACTTGCTCACCGAAAATAATGGATCCTGAACAAATTCAAAGAATGGTGGATGATGCCTTTAATGCCAAGATGAAAGAAATAAAAGAGGCCCTAGCTTAGACCATGAAGAACCAATTGACTGCAATTTTAGGAAATCATGCCGAAGCATCTGCTAGCACCAAGAAGCCAAAGGACAATGGGAATACTAAAGTTGGCTTTGATGATAAGGTGATCATTGATGATGATGATTGGGCTCAATACTACCAAGATCCTCAAGACAAAAAGGAGCCGAAGGTTGTTGAGAAGGCAACTATTGAAAAGACTGAAGCTTCTGATGTTGAAAGATGATTGCTGATTTAGAAAAGAAATTTGAGAAGAAACTAAAAACCGAAGAAATGTCCGAAGTTGAAAAATTATTTGAGCTAGATGAAGAAGTTCCGTACAAGTTCAAGATGCCATCTTTTGCAAAGTTTGATGGAACCAGAAATCCTCATCTCCATGTGAAGCAGTATATCACTGCTATACAGTCTGCCCAAGCTACTAAGGCTCAAACTCTAAGGTACTTTATGCTCTCATTGGACCCTGTTGTCCAAAATTGGTTCAATACCTTAGATGAAGGAACACAAAAGAGTTGTGATTTGCTATACTAGGCCTTCATCCAGCAATATGGGTATAATGTCGAGATGAAAGTTACCTTAATGGAAGTGGAGTCCATAAGGCAAAGGCCAAATGAGAATTTTGTGGACTATGTGAAAAGGTGGAGAAATAAGGTTGCTTTGCTCAAGAAAAGGCCTGATGAATCTTATCAAATAAGGATGATCGTGAGAGGTGTCATGCCCAATCTCCGTGAAAGGATGTCTCACACCCTTATAAGGGATTTCAAAGATCTTCTCCAAGCTGGTCTGCAAATTGAAGAGTGGGAAAGAGAGAAGAACCATTTTTCAATAAAAAGGAATGAGAAAGGAAATTTTCAGCCTAGCAATCAAAGCACAGAAAAAGAAGTTGGGGTTGATACCACTAGTCAAGGAGGAATGAGGCAGTTTTCAGAATTAGGGAAGCCACTGTCTTGGTTTTTTAGCAAACTACAAAAGAAAGGGCTGTTACAACCATTGGCTCCTCGACCTTTGCCTAGTCCATTACCCCTAAAATTTGATACTAAGGCTTTTTGTCAATTTCATCAGACTCAAGGACATGAGATTGATAGATGTACCCGATTAAGGCATGAGATCCAAGATTTGATTGATAGTAGCAAGCTACCCGAGCCGGATAAGCCCAACACCAAAGACAATCCATTACCAAGGTTCAATAGAATACCTCCACTGGCAACCTTCATGGTGGGAAAAGGATTGGAAGAAAATTTTGTTTTATCATCCTTTCAAGATGAAAATATTGAAGATGTGAAGGGAAAAGAAGCTTAAACTCAACGAACTTTCCTTAGCTTGAATGTTGCTTTTCAATTTTACTTTCTTTAATATTTAATTAGAACTATTGTGTTTTTCAAATTTAAATTTGTTTGAATAAATTACTTTTATCAAAAAATTTTGTTGGTCTTTGTTCACTTTGGTGCTCAACCAATGAGGAATCTAGCTTGATAATTCATGAATTAATATATTTATGCATCATGACTTGAATGACTTTACTAGGTGAGGAAATTACTCTATAGAAATAAGTTGTGTATGCTTACTTAGAGAGGGCTCCTGCATAATTACCTTTGTCTAGGTCCTAGTCAGTCTTAGAACATGCTTGGACAAACTTTTGAGGGGAAATTGAACTCTGCTTATTTAAGAGAGAAATGATCTAGGCATTGTTTGGTTAACCAACAATTAGTATCCACCCTATTAAATATCAATCCCTAGTTGTCCTTTTGAGCCTTCATAAAATTTTAGCTTTCTTTTCATTAGCATATAACCCTAACAACCTACCTTGAGCTGTTGTGATACTTTTGATAAGTCTTATGATCACTAAGGTGAAGAGGCAAGAAGATCAAAGAAAGAAATGATTAGTCAAGACCACGAAGATACTTAAAGTTCTCAAGACCATGAAGATAGTTGGAGTTCTCAAGACCATAAGGGTAGTTGATGTTTCTAAGACCATAAGGATAGTTGAAGTTTTCAAGACTATAAGGATAGTTGAAGTTCACCTAATATCTCCAATCTATCAAGATAACATCAGAGTAACAAATGATTTATCCCTGTTAAAGGTGATTTATGTTACTCCACTCATCCATTATTGGAAGCTCAAGTTAGTACAAACAAGACAACTCTTTTAGAGCTAGAACCAAACAAAAAAAAGAGAGAAGAAGAAAAGAAGAAAAAAAGAAAGAAAGAAAAAGAAAAAAAGGACAAAAATAATAATAATAAAACCTAAAAGGGCGGTTCAGAAAGGCAACTGAGTTCTCTTTTACGCAAAGCAAAAAAAGGCTTCCATTTGGGTTATAAGGACATTTTGACTTGAATCGGTCCAACCCAACCGAAGATTCAATCAAAATTGGAGAAAAAGGAGAAAGACCATCCAGTTCTTGAAAATTCTATACTTGATAGGCCTACAAGAAAGAAGGACAAAATGATAAAAGAAAGGGAAGAGTAAGGAAAGAGAAAGAAAAGGGAAGAGTAAGAAAAATAAAGAAAAAGAAAGAAGAAGGAAATGAAGAAAGGAAACGAATTTGGGAACCAAACTTTCTGCAAAGGCTGTCCGGATTAATGCCAAGAAGATAGAAGGAATTTGGAGTCTAGCAAGATTGCCTCCAAGCTGCCTAAAATTAAACAAGAAATTTATAGTATGAGGGTTTGTCTATTGTGTCACATCAGCTCCTATCTCAAAATGGCCTTCATTTAACCCATGTCCATCATAGACCCCATTTCAAGCCTATCAAAGACCTGTTGATCTCTCTTGGTAGGTAGAGTCTATTAGTGGAGATAGTTTGGATAACCATGCATATGAGATAGACAATATTTAAACTCAAATGAGACCTTTGGCCAAGTAATGTGTATGTGCCTATCTGAAGTGCAACAATTCTTGCTTAAATAGAAATGATTCCCAAGTTTAGTATGGTAACTAGGTTTGTCATGTTATAGATATGTTAATTTGGAAAAATCAAGTCCTGAGGTACATTGACATTAATTTGGCAAAGCCAACATTTGATTTCAAAATTCAAAAAAAAAATAAAATAAAATTCAAAAAAATAAAATTTAAAAAAAAAACAGGGTGTTTTGTCATACAAAGCCTTCAAGTTAAGGGGAGTATGTTGAACTATCGAATTCCAAAGGACACATTGGGCAAAGGAAATGATTATTGGCAAGGTCATGAAGGAGCTACCAACCGACATGCTGAAATATAGTTTGAAATGGATGTATCCCTGACTCTGCTGCTTGGAGTCTCCACCACACATGTCTTCAACATCTTGAAGATAAAAGTCATAAATGGGAAGCATTCTTTCATTCCAATGCAAGACTTGAATGAGCGTCAAAAAGGAATCAATGAGAACACTTCTGCTGATCACCTCCGTCTGTGAGTCGATGGAACAACTGTAAGTATTATTCATGCATATCATGCATACATGAGCATATCACATCGCACTTTCTTGTCTTGTATTGTCTATTTCTTTTCAAAGTGAACAGCAAATACCTTGTGAACTAAAGAATCAAAAGAAGATATTGAATCAAGGGGGCAAGGAAAGCCTCTTTGCTTGTGGAAGCTCCAGTCGTTTTGCAAAACAAGAAATACGTGCTTGTGCGAAGAACTAGATGGCAAAAGCATCAATCAGAGCCCGCATAAAAAAATCATGGGTTTGAGCCTACACAGGGGGCAAAGTTTCTCCTTTTCAATTTTTTGAGTGTATATATAAAATATTTTCAAACTCAATTACAAATATCTTGCCACGCAGGGGGCAAGGAGAAGATATGAAGGCTAGCTAAAAAGACTGATTTTTTTTTGTTCATGTTTAATTAATGAACAAGAAAAAGAATTCTCAAAAGAATAAAAAATCATCATCAATCAAAAGAAAAAATTAGAATGAAAATGCAAAAGACAAAAGGTCAGTCCAGCTAAAAGGGTTGAAGCAAGGGTAAAGACCCGATTTCCAATGGATAAAAATCCATATTTCAAGGGTAAAGACCCAATTTCCAATGGATAAAGATCCATGTTTCAAGGGTAAAGACCCAATTTCCAATGGATAAAGATCCATGTTTCAAGGGTAAAGACCCGATCTCTAATGGATAAAGATCCATGCTCCAAGGGTAAAGACCCAATTTCAAATGGGTAAAGATCCATATTTCAAAGGGTAAAGACCCAAAGTCTGAAGGATAAAGATCCTTGTTTCAAGGGTAAAGTCCCGATTTCAAATGGATAAAGATCCATATTTCAAGGGTAAAGACCCAATTTCCAATGGATAAAGATCCATGTTTCAAGGGTGAAGACCCGATCTCTAATGGATAAAGATCCATGTTCCAACGGTAAAGACCCGATTTCAAATGGGTAAAGATCCATATTTCAAAGGGTAAAGACCCAAAGTCAAAAGGATAAAGATCCCTATTTCAAAGGTAAAGACCCGATTTCAAATGGATAAAGATCCATATTTCAAGGGTAAAGACCCAATTTCCAATGGATAAAAGATCCATGTTTCACGGGTAAAGACCCAATCTCCAATGGATAAAGATCCATGTTTCTAGGTTAAAGACCTAATTTCTAATAGATAAAGATCTATTTTTGGTGGGTAAATACCTACAATTCATAAAAATGGAACAACAAGTTATGCCAGAATTCTCAACTGATAAAAGGTCAGTCAAATCAAACCAATCTTAGGTCTAAGTACCCAAATGCAATCAAATTCAATCTCGGGTCCAAGTACCCAATCTCGGGTCTAAGTACCCAAATCAAATTCAATCTCGGATCCAAGTACCCATTATCGGGTCCAAGTACCCAAATCAAATTAATCTCGGGTCCAAGTACCCAATCTCGGGTCTATGTACCCAATCTCAGGTCCAAGTACCCAAATCAATCTAATCTCGGGTCCAAATCAAATCAATCTCTGGTCTAAGTACCCAATCTCAGGTTCAAGTACCCAATCCCAGGTCCAAGTACCCAAATTCAATCCAATCTTGGGTCCAAGTACCCAATCTCGAGTCTAAGTACCCAAATCCAATTCAAGCTCGGGTCCAAGTACCCAAACTCAACTTAGTCTCGGGTCCAAGCACCCATTCTTGGGTCCAATTACCCAAATCAATTCAAGCTCAGGTCCAAGTACCCAATCTCAGGTCCAAGTATCCAATCTCGGGTCCAAGTACCCAAATAAAAATCAAGCTCGGGTCCAAGTACCCAAATCAAATTCAATCTCGGGTCCAAGTACCCAATCCCGGGTCCAAGTACCCAAATCAAATTCAATCTCAGGTCCAAGTACCCAAATCAGATTCAATCTCAAGTCCAAGCACCCAATCTCGGGTCCAAGTACCCAAATCAAGTTCAGTCTCGGGTCCAAGTACCCAATCCCGAGTCCAAGTACCCAAATCAAATTCAATCTCGGGTCCAAGTACCCAAATCAAGTTCAATCTCAGGTCCAAGCACCCAATCTCGGGTCCAAGTACCCAAATCATATTCACTCTCTTTTACTAAAGTCTCAGATCGTTCAAGCGGGGGGCAAACTGTAGACCCTTAATTTTTGACCCACTTCGGTCCAATATATTTTATTTAGTCCAAAATCATTTTTATGTTGTCCAAAATATTTTAATTGGTCCAAAATAATTTTGTTATCTTAATTAAATAATTTTTGTTTTAGTATCTAATTTTTATTAATAAAAAAATAAAAATAAACAAATAAAAATCAAAAAAATAAAAATAAAAAATCGGCGACGGAAAAATCGGCGACGAAAAAATCATCTCCAAAAAATGGCACGCGGGGCATGGCCATGGGCCATTTCGCCTGCAGGCCAGTTGCGGCAGGTTTTTGCCAGCGCATTTTTTTCCGCAGCAGTTTTTTTTCGCCAGCAAAATTTTTTCGACGCTAATTTTTTGAAACGTAATGCAATTAGGTTTCGATTTCCTTTTCTTATTGAATAATAGATGCTATGAATAACTAGAATTAGTCATATAAAACTTCTATAAATAAGACCAAAAATAACACAAAAATCAAAAAAGAAATAAAGGAGGAAATCGGACAGAAACTTGAACAAAAATTAGATCCGAAACTAAGTAGGAAGGAGGTGAATCAATCTGATTTTTGGACAGAGCAGAAAAACAATTCAAGCAATTCAAAGGCAGCAAAGCTTGTCTTTGATTTTGTTCATCCAAGAAGAAATTTTTGGTGGAACCAACAAACGGAGGTATGCATCAATTGTTTAAATTTATTCTTCACAGTAGCTAAATCATCCCATTATTTCTTTTAAATCAAAATCCTAAGAACCCTAATTCATCTTTTCTGAAGTTTGAAAACCTTAATTCGTTACTTTGTTTTCCAAAAAGTTTAAAGTTATTAGTTTAGTTTCTTCAAAACGTCAAAACCAAAATTTGTTTTCTAAATATTCAAAACCCTAAAATGAGTTCTGTTTCTTTCCAAAATCCCTAAAAACATCTTTTTTTCTTCTATAAACTTTAAATCATTTATTTATTTTCATAAAACTTCATAAAGCTATCAATTGTTTTTTCCAAATTCTAAAAATTAATTCATTTCCCGAAACCCAAAATCAAAATCCTAAAACCCTAATTCAACTCCAAAATCCAAAACAGTGAACCCTAACTCCCTTAAAACCTAAACCCTAAATTTTTCTAAACCCTAATTCTTTAAAACTTTAAAACCCTATAAACATATTCAAACACAGTAAGCTTGAAACCATAATTCAATGAGTAACCGTAAACCATAAATCTAAGTATTTTAAAGTGTCCAAACCCTAGTTTCATGATTTCACCATTCAAACACTAATTTGGTTAATCAAAGAACTTTATCAACCTTTTAAAACATAAAACCCTAATTTATTTTAATTCTTTTAAAAATTCACAGTAGCCTAATTCCACAAATTCCAAAATCCTAAACACATGAAATAAGGAATCTTAAATAGACATAGTAACCCTAATTTGAATCTTTATTTACCTTATTCAATTTTATATTTGATTATGCTTTGATTTATTTTATATGCTTTAACTTATTTAAGTTCAATGCTTGGTTTATTTAATTTATCATGGATGGATGTTTACTTTCTATTGATATTTAATATCTTTGATGAATGATTTATTTATGATGAATGGTTATTTACTTTTATCAATTTATTTAGATTTCCAAATGTTGTAAGAGGTATGTTTCCACTTGGTGGGTACCTCATTAGTTAAATATCATGTAATTTAAATTGCTTTTCTATTTTAGATCCAATGTAAAGGACATGTTTCTACCTTTCGGTGGGTGTCCTATTTAGGCTTGGGATGTAAGGACATGTTTCCATCCTTGGTTGGGTGTCCATTTATTTGCTTTGTTTAGACATTGCTTTGATTTAATATAATGATGCCTTTTTTTAATTGTTGTGTGTAATATGGATAATGTTGTTATATTTAAGAATTTTATAATATTAAGACCTGTAAAGGAGGCCGGTTCCAATGAACCGGGCGTTGTGGGGGTGCTGGGCCTTTTCTCACCTTCCCCACGCGTACCCAACTTTTCGAACCCATTAGGGGGTTGGGGATTCCTTAGGAATCGAGTCATCCACCCCTTTCTTTTTTCCCTGCCCGTCCGGGTGGCGACACCATTTTCTCTGGACTTAGGTTTGTGTTCTCTAAGGCCTCGAGCCTAAATAGTGCCGAAGTCGCAAGAACCATTCCACCAGGAGTGGGGGAAAAAAATCCCCGCTCACACCTTGTATTTTAATTTGTTCCTTGAGTTTAATTAATAATTATCAATTCATTAGGTTTCGCATTTATGAATTAACAACAACCAATAGTTTTGAAATTGCAAATTAAATAAACCCTAGAACTTATATTTCTAATTCATTCTTAGGGTGGTTGATTACATAGTTCCGATGTCGAATTTCACCTCTTGGTCTGTCATTCAATATTAAGTGATTAATAGGCGGCCATTCTATCAAACTAACTTTAAGTCCAATTCCATCAACCAATAACAAGGTATACTAATGGAATTATCAAATCAAGTCATTTAATCAAATCTACTACAACCCTAGGCATGGGTAAATTAGCTCATCATCAATTTAAAACAAATATCCATCTCAATATTCATCTATTCAAAATTATACATTGTAATATTAATGTTTATAATAAAACAACAACAATCTAGAAATGAACTAAAAGAGAGAATATGAGAAACCCCTTACAGACGCCAAGAGTTGAACTACTTGTCTTCCTCTTAGCTTTCACCTTGATGTATGATGAACAACTTTCAAGCCTTCTTCAATCAATGACTCTCCTCTTGAAAGATGGACTGGTAACTCTCTCAAGCTTACAACTCCAATCAAGCTTTCTTCAAACCCTAATCTTCTAAGGAGCGTGCTCACTCAATTTTATCCCCAAACTTGATTAAGTCTTGTCTATGGAAGAAATGAAAGATGAATGGAAATATGAAGATGAAGAGAGAATGGTGTCTCCCTTGAAAACAAGAACCAAATTAAGAACTAGCTAGCCCTTCAATAAGCCAAATGTGTATGTCATTCCATACCCTCCACTTCTGATTCCTTTCCATTTTTTAAGACACCAACCATGTCTTGCCAACTCACACACCACTCTTTGTCTCCCTCTTTTTCTTTGTGTTATATTTCTTCCTATAAATCCATCCACCTTTTACTCATTTTTAATATTTCTTTTTAAAAAAGAAAGAGTCTTTTATCCCCCAATTATCCCTCACTTCATGCAAAATAATTCAAAGAGACCATATGAGACACGACCAAGCCTTGAGTGACTTGGCCGTGTCACTCATTCTTCTTGGGACATGGCCAAGCCTTGAGGCTGTGTCCACATTTGCCCATTTTTCTTCTTTTCCAGGTGTGACACGGCCAAGTCACTAGCAGTGTCATGGCCAATTCACTAGCAGTGTCACATGACACGGCCAATGGCTTAGCCATGTCTTCTGCTTGTGTTCACCTCTACCATTCGCTTTGCCATTCGCTTTTCTCTTTGGTTTCATCAAGCGGGACACGGCCAAGGCCTTGGCAGTGTCATATGACATGGCCAATTTCTTGGTCGTGTCTTATGCCAGTATCTATGTCTGCCCAATTTTTCTGAAGGACATGGCCAAGCCAAGTTGCCTTAGCCCGTGTCATGTGAGTGGTTCATGGCTTTTGCCTTGGATGAGGGACACGATCAAACAAATGAAGTGTCTTAGCCGTGTCTCATGTTTTTTCACCATGTTGATCCACCAATCCATTCTTTTGCACTTCCATCTAAATCAAACACTTCAAGCAAATTTTAAACACAAATTAAAAGAAAAATTAACTTAAAGCCAATAAAATTAACCTAAACATGTATACATATTTGATTAAAACACTCAACCAATACAAGCCTAGACTTCACATGGTCTAGTAGAACTTTCCGGCTCATCGGATCACCCCTGTCATCTGCGCAATGAAATACAATCACGCTAAGCTAAAAGCCTAGTTGTACAAATTTTGATAGTAATAAAAATTTAAAAATAATGCCAATGCAAAATGCTTATATGCTATATCATAATGTGACATTCAAGTTTTCTTTAGATATATACTTTCATCACTCATTAATTCATACAAACACATTCACAAGCATGGGCCCAAACAAACTAATACATTATTCAAATCCCAGAGTTATGGTTTTGGTCCATATTGACACCAAGTGTCTAGCCCTGAAGGCAAATCAAGTAATGCTCAAAAGCTAGCCCCGAAGACAAATCATATCACAGTGACTCCAAGCGTGTAACCCCGAAGGCAAATATTGAGGATAACCTCATAGGCATGCCAAGAAACATAGAACTCTGAATTTAACTAATGTTCATAGGTTCTACTTTACCTTTTTTTTTATTAATTCTAGCAAGCTTCTTCATCTACCTTTACATCTCTACAAATCATTACATTTCCTATCTCCAAGTTGAAAACACTATAACCTTTAACATTGCTGCCATACCTAAGAAAGATTCCAACTTGAGATTTATGATCTAGCTTGTCTTTTTTTAATGCTGGAATGTGAGCATAACATAGACTTCCAAAGATTTTTAGATGCTCCACAGATGGTTTTACTCAAAATCAGGCTTCAAAAATAGTTTTATCTTTTAAAGCCTTTGTAGGAAGTCTATTTAGATGGTAGATTGATGTATTTATAGCTTCTGCCTAGAACATTTTTGGTAGTTTCTTTTCAAACATCAAACATTTAAACATCTCCATTATAGTTTTATTTCTTCTCTCACTTACCCCATTTTACTGTGGAGTGTAGTTTATTATAAATTGATATTGAATCCCTACTTCTTCATAGAGATTTTTGAAGTTTTTATTGGTGTACTCAGTCCCATTGTTAGTTCCGAGTGTTTTGATTTTGGAGTGGCATTGATTTTCAATCATAGCCTTGAATTTCTGAAACATTCCCAACACTTTTGATTTTTATTACAGAAAATACACCCAACAAAATCTGGATAAGTCATCAATGAAAAGAACAAAATATCTACTCCCATTTAGTGAGGTGTGCTCATTGGACCACAAACATCATTATGAACCAGCTACAATTTCTCAACAACTCTCCATGATTGGTTGATATGAAATGCGTTTCTGACTTGCTTTCCTAGTTGACATACATCACAAACTCCCTCTATGGTATGTACAATAGTCATATTTTGAACTAGATACTTATCATACATTTGTTTAAGTGCTTGAAGATTAAAATGACCAAATCTCATATTCCAAAGTGTAGACTTATCAATAGAACAAGAAAATGCATGAGCACTTAACTTATTCCATTTCAAAGAAAAGATTTTATATCTCATTTTCACTATCATCAACTCATTTCTAGCTGGGTCTATGATTATGCTTGACAAATTTTTAAATAGTAAGGAGTATTGCTTCTCAAGCATCTGACCCAAACTCAATATATTTTGGTCTATCTCAGACACATATAAAACTTCTTAAATGAGTCTAGTACCTATTGGAGTATTCACTGCTATCTCTCCTTTGCCTTTCACTTCTAAAAATTCTCCACTTCCAATCATGACTCTGGATTGTAGGATCAATTAAGTATTTGTTTTGATAAATTATGTACATATTTTTAGGGTAATTTTATTTGATTTTAGTTAATCTTTTCTTTAATTTATATTTAAGAATGCTTGAAGTGTTTGATTTAGGTGGAAGTGAAAAATGGAGCTTAAATTCAAGTTGTTCGATCCAAAATTGATGAAAAGACATGCGACATGGCCAAGACACCATTGGCTTGGCCGTGTCCCTTCATCCAAAGCAAGAAAGAAGACACCCTCACATGACATGGCCAGGACAAATCAACTCGGCCATGTCCCTAAGGAAATTTCAGCAAAGGCAGACACATGCAAGAGACACGGCAAAGTCACTGGCCGTGTCACATGACACACCCACTGACTTGGCCGTGTCACTCCCATATGAGACATACAATGCAAGGCAGTGAAGGATACATGCAAGTGACTTGGCCGTATCCAAGGTAAAATTTATAGACACAGCCAAGTCATTCATGTCCTGACCGTGTCTCATATGATTCCTCTAAATTATTAGAATGATTAGTGAGGGACACGGTGGGAGAAAAGAGGAAAGTTGTTTTAAAAATAATTGAAAAGTGAGGTGTTTTTATGGGATGAAAAATTTAAAAATGAAAAAGAGGAGACAAATAAGAGTGAGGTGAGTTGGAAAATGGATTTTTTTTATCATAGAATTAAATAATTGGAGGGAGAGGAATTGAGGGAGACTTGTTCTTGTTTTGAAGACACCATTCTTACCATAACCATTATTATCACCTTCATCTTCATCTTCCATTCTATTCTCTAAAGAGAGGAATATAACTTAGTTCCTTGGAATTTTGTGTGGGTAACCAAGCTCTAGTGGGTTAGGACTTGAAGAAAGGTTGGATTGAAAGATTGGAGGCTTGAGATAGACTTCACTCATTCTTTCAAGGGCAGAACAATTGAACGAAGTTTTGAAGAGGGCTTGGGAGTTCTTCATCGCATTCATGTTGAGCTAGGAGGAAAAAAAAATTCAACTCTTGGCATCTATAAGGGGTTTTTCATATTCTCTCATTTATGAATAATAATACTTCAATGGATGATTTTGATTTGATTTATATTGAGATTAATGTTGATTTTGAAATGATGATGAGCCAAATTACCCATTCCTAGGGTTTGTAGTAGATTTGATTGAATGACTTGATTTGATATTTCCATTAATATACCTTGTTATTAGTTGATTGTATTGAATTAAATAATAGGTTAATAGATTGGCCACCTATTAATCTCTTAACATTGAATGATAGACCGAGAGCTGAAATTTGATATCAAAACTATACAATCAACTACCCAAAGAATGAATTAGAAATATCAGTTATAGGGTTCTATTAATTTTCAAATTCAAAATAATTGGTTATTGTTAATTCATGAATGTGAAAACTAATGAATTGGTAATTGCCAATTAAACTCAAGGACAAATTAAATTACAAGGTTATATTAATGGACAATTTGAGAATCAAGCTTTGATTAAATTGATCTACAAACCCTAGGTACAATTCCAAGAATTAAACCAATTTTAAGCATCCCGATAATTGTTTACTTGCTATTTTAATTTTATTACAATTTCAACAACATTGCAAACATCATACACTCATTCTTTTAATTTATTTTCATTAATCAAATTTTTACGAATGGCACCTTCCTTGTGAGATGACCTTGGGGTGATCACCATTGCAACAATAATCTTGTATACTTGCAAGTGTCGCTTCTAGTAGTATTAATTAGAGTGCAACAAGTTTTTGGCATCATTGTCGGGGAAGGCAATTGTTAGTAGTAGTTTGATTCTTTTATTTTAATTGTTTAAAGTGTTTAAACTGTTTCTTCTTGATTTGCCTAGATGAATTATTCAAGGACTAAGGTCCCACGAAAATGAAGTTGCTCCTTTTATAGACGATATTCATAGACTTTCTAGAATCGAGGAAGTGGATCCTTTGGGGTAAGAAGGAGAAGACACCGGATTGCAAATTAGGGAGAACACAGAGGTAGAAATGGGTATAGTAGAGGAACCACCTATGAAGGAGTTTGCCCAACCTATCATTACAGTAACAACGTCATGTATCCGGTTGAGCAATGCAGCAAGAAATTATGAACTCAAAAATACTCATTATAGCATGCTGTCATCCCTCCATGGATTGCCGAATGAAGAACCTTTAACTTCATTCGTGATTTCTACACAACCTTGCATACATTCCCTTTGCAAGCATTAATTGAAGACTTAAAATGAGATGTTTCCCATACAATTTGAAGGATAGGGTGAAGGTGTGGTTAATGACTTTACTGGAAAATTCCTTAACCACATGGATCAAAGTTTATAATAAATCTATGGGAAAGTTTTATTCATCCTAGAAAACAAAGGAGCTTAGGGGAAGTATTGAAATATTCACCCAATTGCATGGAGAACCATTTCATGAGGCATGGGATTGCTTTAAATCCTTGCCGTTCCAATGCCCTTATCATTATTATCCATAACAATTAATCAATCAGTTTTTTAATGATGGGCTCACTCAGTAGAGTAAAAATACTGTGGATGATGCAGCAGGGGGAGCAATGGGTGAAAAGACAGCTGCAAAAACTATTGCATTATAAATGCAAGAGGAAGCACACCTATGCCAAGTCAAGAAACATGTGCATCATGTGGTATTGTAGGCCATAATGCAAACTTATGCACTTCAAGCTTTGATCAATTCCAGGAGGGGCAAGAGCAAGTTTATGCCTTTGAAGGTTTCCAACAAAGGGGTAGGAATGGCCCATATTCAAATTCTTACAACTTCGGTTGGAGAAACCACCCAAATTTCTCTTGGAAAAATTAGGAACACGTTCCACCTCAACAACCTTTCCAACCTTACCAAAGAGGACCCAACTTCCAAGGACAAACTTCAAATCAAGAGCAAGTAAAGAAACCTACACTTAAAGACAATTTGAATGATTTCATTCAAATTAGCACCCAAAACCAAGAGGTGAACAACAAGAGGTTTGATTCTTTGGAGGCATCACTAAAGAAGGTAGAAACCCAAGTGGGGCAATTGGCAAACCAACTTCAAGCACACCAAAAAGGAAAATTTCCAAGCCAATCAGAGTAAGCCAAAGCAATCACAGTCTTAAGAAGCGGTAAGGTAATTGATAAGGAAATTAGTGATAATAAAGTTGACTACTCTTTGGATTCAGGTACAATTCAAGAAAATGGGGAGATAATGCAAGAAGGCAAAACTCAACCAAGTGAGTCGAAGGAGGATAGTGAGGAGGCATCCGTTGCACCAAAGCTGCATAAATTTATAAATTCGTATAGACCGCCAATTCCTTTTCCAAGCAGGTTAAAAAATGAGAAGCATGATAAATAATTTTCTAAGATTTATAACATGCTCTCAAAGGTAAGTATTAACCTATCCTTACTTGAGGTGACTAAAAATATGCTAGCTTATGCCAAGTTTTTGAAGGAATTAAACACTAAAAAGAAAAGGTATGAGTTGAATGAAAAGGTGATAGTTTCAAAAGTAACAAGTGTTGTTTTACAACACAAGTTACCTCCAAAGCTAAAGGATCCTGGGAGTTTTATGGTTAATATCTCCATGGGGAATGGGAAAGAAACCATTGGTATGTGTGATATAAGATCTAGCATAAACTTGATGCCATATTCTATTTATCTGAAATTAGAGCTAGGGGAACTTAAATCAACTAAAATTGTGCTACAACTTGTAGATCAAACTCTTCGATACCCTAAGGGAATCATAGAGGATGTTCTAGTTCAAGTAGGTGGTTTGATTGTATTTATTGATTTCATTATCTTGGATATGGGGGAAAAATCCCTAGGGATTCAGAACATACAATTTTGTTATGGAAGCCATTTATGGCTACAACTAATACTTTGATTGACATTAAAAATGGAAAATTAGCTATGACTATCTTAGGACAAACTATGGAATTTTTAATTTTTAACACTTCTTCTATTCCAACTACCGTTGTTTATGAAGACTGCTCTTTTATTGATTTTACTAATCTTGCTATTGAAGAAGTTTTCTTGCAAAAAAGTAGTAAAGACAATTTAGAGATGGCCCTAACCTTAGGTGAAGAGAATGAGATTTTTGATGCAGAGATTAAAGAATGCAAGTTCATGTTGGATGATGAGAATAATGAGAAGGGACTTGAAATTGAGGAAGAAGAGATTCAACCAAAAGTAGTTGAACTTAAGGAACTCCCACCTGGGGAGAACAACACACAACTAGTGATAATACTCTCAAAAGTGATGATGAATATAAACTCATGAGAATATTGAAAAATTGAAGAGAGCCATTGGTTGGGGGTTGAGCGATATCAAAGGAATTAGTCCCTCTATGTGTATGCATAAGATAATTTTGGAAGAGGGAGCTAAATCGATTAGAGAAGCTCAAAGGAGGCTCAACTCAAATATGAGTGAAGTAGTCAAGAAGGATGTTCTCAAGCTCCTTGATGAGGGGATGATCTACCCAATAGCTGATAGCGAGTGGGTTAGTCCCATATATGCGGTGGCAAGGAAAGCAGGTTTAACTATGGTCCAAAATGAGAAAGGAGAGTGGGTACCTACATGAACTCAAACAGGGTGGCAAATGTATATAAATTATAGGAAATTAAATAATGTCACTAAGAAACACCACTTTCCTTTACCATTTGTTGACCAAATACTTGATAGATTATCTAGACATGCTTTTTACTATTTTCTTGATGGTCTTTCATGTTACTACAAAGTCCCAATAGCACCAGAGATAAACTAAAGACAACTTTCACTTGGCCCTTCGGGACATTTGTCTTTCGGAGAATGCCATTTGAACTTTGCAATGCACCAGGAATATTTCAAAGATGTATGCTTTCCATTTTTTCGATATGTTGGACAAGTGCATTGAGGTATTTCTAGACTACTTCTCTGTTTTTGGCAATTCATTTGACGATTGTTTGCATAAGTTGACTCTTTTACTATAAAGATGTATTGAATATAATCTAACTTTGAGTTGAGAAAAGAGTCACTTTATGGTTGATCATGGCATTATTTTGGGACAAGTTGTTTCCTATAAGGGGATTGAGGTAGACAAAGCTAAGGTTGATTTAATCACGAATCTACCACTGCCCACATTTTTTAAGGGGATAAGAAGTTTTTTGGGGACATGCTGGATTCTATAGGAGGTTCATAAAAGACTTTTCTAAAATTTCACGTCTGTTGTGCAATTTACTTGGAAAAGATGTCCCGTTTGTTTTTTATGAAAAGTGCTCAGAAGCATTTAAAATCTTAAAATAAAATTTAACTTTTGCCCCCATAATTGTTGCTCCTAATTGGGACTTGCCTTTTGAAATCATGTGTGATGCATCAAATTATGCCATTAGGGTTATTTTGGGCCAAATGGTGAACTAATTGATGTGCGTAATTTATTATGCAAGTTTATCTTTAAATGATGCACAAGTGAATTACACCATCACTGAAAGGGAAATGTTAGATATGGTATTTCCACTAGACAAATTTAGATCTTACTTGATAGGTTCCAAGGTCATAGTATTTTCAGACTAACGGCCTTGAAATACCTATTGACTACACCACAACCTAAACCTAGGCTCATTAGATGGGTTTTGATGTTGCAAGAATTTGATGTTCAAATTAAAGATAGGAAAGGAAGTAAAAATGTAGTAGCTGACCATCTTTCCAGATTGAACTCTCATGATGATGATGCAGAAATTGCTTGTGAAAATGCTTTTGAAAAATTTTTTGATGAACACTTGTTCGCTTTAACTCAAGCACCATGGTATGCTGATATTGCTAATTATCTTTCTTATGGAGTTGTGAGAAAAGATTTGAATTTTCAAGAAAAGAAGAGGTTCCTACATTCCTGTAAGTACTATTTTTGGGATGAGCTATATTCATTTAGAATTTACAGGGATGAAATTATCAAAAGATGTGTGCTTGAAGAAGATCAATTACAAGTGCTACAATTTTGCCACAATATGTATTATGGAGGGCATTTTGGAGGAAGGAAAACCACCAAGAAGGTTCTTTAAAGCAGTTTATATTGGCCCTAAGGCTGTTCATTTTACCCGTAGTCCTAAAGAACCCAACTCGACCCGAATAGGTTGGGCCAGGTGTAATTCTATAGGTTCAAGTTTTGGGTTGATAATTATCAACCCGAAACATGTCGGGCCGGGCTTTGGGCCCGAGAATTAGGTTTTGGGTTAACCTAGCCCAACCCAATTATTAAGATATATATATATATATATTATTTATCCTTAACCAAAGTGGTGTCATTTTGGTTAAGGATATTAAGAATTTCCCTCACAGGTTGCCTTTTTTAGCTTCTCTTTCTGTTGCCTTGTAGATTCACAGACCTCTCTGTCTCAGTCTTTAGCTCTCTGCCTCTCGCTCGCTCTCTCTTCGGCTTGGTGCCTAGGTCCAAACTCAACAAGCAACAGCAACTATCACCGACCAACAAAGCCCTCTGCCCACGTCGTCGCTTGTGTTAGCCTTCATAAATAAGTCTGATTTCTGCCTTTTTTTTAGTTTTTTTGAAAACTTTTTCATTAACACTGATTTAAATGTTTTTTTCCATGAATTTGTTGTAGTATGCTTTTAATCTATTACTAAAATGTAATTATCTGTCAATTTATTGACTCGGTGAGGTGTATGATTTTATAAAATCAAATTAGGGTTTTTAGAGTTTTTGTTATTTAATTTATTCATTGATAGTGATTTCAATTTGTTTTGTTATTTATTCTTTCCCTCATTGACTGGGATTTCAAATTATTTTTTTTACTTGGGAAAAAAGCAAGAATTTTGTTTTGGATGAAATTTCTGCTTGAAATTTGCTGTCACTGGATTTATCTGTCAAATTGTGTTCATTATTGGATGACTAATTTTAATAGTTTTGCTTGATGGTTGAATTTTGCTGTGTCAATTTGTGTTCTTGTAATTTGAAATTTCCATAGGTAGTTTCCTCTCCAACTTGAAGAGTTCTGTCTCTTATGTGTTGTTCATCAATTTATGTAATGCATAAACTGATGGATTCTAGGATGTCACTTGACCAAATTCTGAGTATATATAGATGTAATATTCTAATAATTGCCTATTATTGATATGTTCTTTAAATTTCTTTAATTCTATTATATGGTTATGTTTCATTTGCTTATAGAATTACTATTGCAATTATAGTCACCAATTACAAATTAATATTGCTGAGAAATCAATTCATATGTTCTTTTAGTTGCCTTTGCAATTCATAAATTTATGCTTGTAATTATTTCTTTAAATTTTTGCTTGTAATTGTTTCAAAATGAATATGTTCTTTTATTTGCATTTTAAAATAAAAATTCCATCCTAAAAAATTTGAAAAAAAAATTAGGCCTAAGAAGCCTGACCTGTGGGCCCGAGAGACCCGAAGGGCCTGAGCTGCCAGGCCACTCAAGCCACAGGTCGGGTCTTGGACACAATGTTGAGGACTGATCTAAGTTCGGGCTGGGCCTTGGGCCGGAGCTCAACTAGGCCCAACTCAGCCCGTGAATAGCCCTAATTAGCCCACTCTTTTTAAGGATGCTTACAATTTTTGTATGAAATGTGATAAATGTCAAAGAGTAGGGAACAATAGCAAAAGGAATGAAATGCTCTCAATATTTTTATTATGGTAGAAATTTTTGATGTATGGGGAACAGACTTTATGGGGCCATTTTCCAAGTCATTTCTGCTTTGAATATATCCTTCTTGCAGTGGATTATGTATCCAAGTGGCTTGAGACTATCCCCACTAGGACTAATGATGCTAATTTTGTTTTGAAATTCTTGAAGGAGAATATTTTAAGCAGGTTTGGGACCCCAAAGGCAATCGTGAGTGATGGAGGAAGCCATTTTTGCAATAAATGGTTTAAAAGTTTGATGACCAAGATGGGCATCCGACACAAGGTGGCAACCCCATATCACCCCAAACGTCTAGAGAAGCTGATATATCCAACAAGCAAATTAAGGGGATCTTGGAGAAGACTGTGAGCAATATGAGAAAAGATTGGTCGATCCGACTCCTGAAAGCACTGTGAGCTTATCGGACGACTTTCAAAACACCATTAGGAATGAGTTTATATAGATTAGTCTTTGGCAAGGCTTGCCGCCTACCGGTGTAATTAGAGCATAAAGCTTATTGGGCAATCAAGGCTACAAATATAGACTTGGATGGAGCAAAAGAGCAAAGGATGTTGCAAATCTCCAAGCTTGATGAGCTTAGGAATGAGGCTTATGGGAGTACAAGGATCTATAAGGAAAAAATGAAAGCTATGCATGATAGAATGATCCTTAGAAGAACCTTTGAACCGAGAATGAAAGTTCTCTTATTCAACTCAAGGCTACGGTTGTTTCCTGAAAAATTAAAGTCCCATTAGAGTGTACCATTTCAAGTAGTTCAAACATTTCCCTATGGAGTCATTGAATTACTAAACTTGAAAACCAATGAGACATTTAAGGTGAATGGACAAAGAGTGAAGCCCTATTTTAAAGAAATTGAAGTTGCAAAAACCATAGAAAGTACGGCGTTCATTGACGAGTGATTCAACGAAGTCCAGGTACATGACCTTAAAGAAGCACTCAATGGTAGGCAACCCATCGGTTTGCATTTCTTTCCTATTTTTGTATTTTGGATTCTAAATTTTAAATTTTTCTTGGTTTTGAAATAAATTAAATGAAATGGGTGCTCAGATGGGTATTTTTGGTGCAATTGAATTTTAGGGCAAGAAATGAAGAAAAGAACGAATGAACTAAGCATGGGTAACACAACTAAATTAAATTAAATTTAAAAAAATATTTTAAAAACCTAAACCTTGACATGGCCAGTCATCTTGGCCGTGTCACCAAGTCGTGTCAATTTTTCCCTAAGAAACTCATTCTTGCATAGACCCTAACACAGCTAGTCATGTTGGTTGCGTCAATTTTTCCCTAAGAAACCCACTCTTGCACAGACCCTAACACGACTAGTCTTTTTGGCCATGTCCGCAAGCCGTGTCAACCTTCTCATAATGACCAAAATTGCCCAATAGCAGACATAGCCAATCTTCTTGACAGTGTTCCCTTACACGGCCACACAGGCCGTGTCTCTCACCCTTTAAAACTCTAAAACATGGGCTACTCTCCCACTTTTTCATTTCTTAAACCCTAAAAACTTTTCCCTCTCTCTCTATCGCAATAGCCACACGACCAAGCTCACCCAAAACCTCAAATCCTAAACTTTTTCTACCAAAATTCATTGCTTTCTTCACCAAATCAAGAATAAAAAAAATTCCAATCTCAATTTCAATCAAGATTAACATGCCAAGGACCAAGATGGTTTCTCACCATAGGAGAAGAGCTCTACCACCAACCTCTTCATCTTCTTCAAGAAAAGTGGTCATCCAAGCAAGAGGTTTCTTTCCCTCAAGGTATGTTAGTGATGATGATTTGAATGCCTTGCAAATTAGGGATAATTTTGTTACTTATGTGAAGAATCTTAGTTGGGAGAAATTTATCACTTTGAGACCCAAACAATTTGAGGAATTGACTTTTGAGTTTGTTGCCTCACTTAAGGTAGAAAAAGTTGAGTCAAAACTTTTCTCTAGGCTAGTTTTCAAATTAAATGGGAGATAGCATAATCTTTCAATTGAACAGTTGAATGCATTTTTGGATTTTCTCTTAAGGGGCACAAGACAATACCCAAGAACTTCAACCAACAATCAGCATGGGCTGATTTGGGTTCGGTGGGGGGGGGGGGATGTACATAGCCAAATTGACTAAGGTAACACAATTGGGAAACCCCATATTAAGGTATTTATATAGGTTCATGGCTTGTAGTTTTTTTGCTCTAAAGGAAAGTCCCAGAGTTGTTGAGTCTAATGAATTGTTCTTGTTGTCATGTGCTTATAATGCTACCCCTAGTAGCATGATATTTTGGTTAGTGGATATCTTAGATAATGTTGCTCATAGGAGGAAAGGGGCAATTTGCATTGAAGGTATAGTGTCAACATTGGCACTTGCTCTAGATGAAAATTTCAATCCTAAAACTTGTAGGATGCAATGAATCTTGGGCAGTGATATGCTTGATATAGCAACATTGGAGAAAATGTGCATGATAACAAAGAGGGGAGAGGGGATTGAAATAGTTGTTGGCGAGCCTAGTGCTAAAGATGAAAGACAAAAGTGGGCTCGAGTCGATGATGACTGCAATTTTGATTCATTGAGCTTAAATGAGGATGGTCCAGTTCCAAAAAATCATGAGATAATAAGCAGGATTGAAGCACTTGAAGATAAGGTAGATCACAATCATGCTTAAGTGCTTAATCAACTAGAGTTAATCAATAACAACTTGGCTAGGATTCTGAGTCTCCATCCTTATGCCGCATCATCTTCACAACCTCCACCACAATAGATTTAGCTTGATTCTCGAACAAACCTTTATTATCAAATTTAGTTGTTATTTGCTTAAATATTTACTTAATACATTATGTCTTTATGTTGTGTTGTTACTAATATTGCTATGTTTTTTAATCTATAAAATTGTTTAAAATTTATGTTTTTATGAGCAATTTGGATGTGTGATAAGAGTGTTTTGATACTTGTTTTTAGTATGATTTTAATGTGTTTTTAGTTAATGTTTCATTTGATTTTGGTTTAAAGTTTGTTTTAAGTGTTTGTTTTAGGTCAAAGTGCAAAAAACTCCCTTGGATGATCAAAACAATGAAGAAAAGCATGAAGCAAGCAAGACATGGCCAAGCCAAAGCAAGCTTGGCTGTGTCCCTCAAATGAAATCCAAGACAGTAGCTGACACACCCAGAGACAGGGCCAAGCCTCTGGCCGTGTCTCACCCAAAGAGCAAAAAAATAAAGAGACCAAGAAAGGAAAGAAAAGAGAAGCAGTATAAGACACTGGCAAGTGACACAGCCACAAGCTTGGCCGTGTCCCATCCAAGCCAAAGAACCAAGAAAGGAAAGAAATGAACCATAAGTCAACACACTCAGGTGACACGCCCAAGCCAGTGGCCGTGTCACATGACACGGCCACAAGCTTGGCCGTGTCACCCTTGGAAGCAAAGAAAGCATGTCGACGAAGCTAGAAGTAGAAAGTGACACACTCACATGACACGGCCAAGCCGCCGTGTCACATGACACGGCCAGGGGCTTGGCCCTGTCACCTAGAAGAAAACAAGGAAAGAAAGGGCAGAATGTGACACGGCTAGCAAGCTTGGCCATGTCACCTAGGGCAACTTTGAAATGTTCAAATTTTTCTGCAGACAAGTGGGGAACAAAGAATAGTTTTAGTCAAAAGTAATATTAGACAAAAGAAAAACTTGACTAATTTAAGGAAAAGAAAGATTAAACAAAGGAAATATGGGAGACAAAGTGAGTTGGAAGTGAGTTGGAAGCCTGACTTGAGCTTTGGAGGGAAATAAAAAGAGAAGAAGAGGGAGTTTTGAGGGGGATTTTTGGAGCTTGAAATAGGGGAGCTAGAACAAGGGAGAAAGAAGCCAACAACTGAAGCAAAGAGGAGGGTTTTGAGCTGAGTTTGAAGAAGGATATACATCTTGTACAAGCCCTAAACCAAGAATCAAGGATTGAAGTGAAGAAATACAAATTATTCGCCATGGATTGTTTGGTTTCTTTTACTCATTTATCTTGCTCTATTTTTCAGGTTTTGAACATGAACTAATTTCTTCTCTATCTAGATATTGATGAACCCTAGCTTATTTGTATGGATTGAATAATCATATTTAGTTGAATCATTTGATTGAGTTGTTTTATTCTTATGATGCTTAATGATTTATTTCCAATTGATAATAGCATGCTTATTGATTGGTTGCAATTTTCATATTATTGACTTGAGAAAGCTTGATATGAATTGATTACTCATAAGGGTTGAGGATTGATTGGGGTGCTAGAGATAGACTTACAAGATCCTTTGGTTTATAGCTCCTTGTTCTTAATGCATGATCTATTTAATTGTGTTTGAGAAGAGATTTCGGCACTCTACTTAGCGATTAGGGATTAATTCACTCGAGAGAGGTTTTAGTCTAAGTTAGAGGAATGCCAACTCAACTCTATTGAATGATTTAACTGAATTGATTGTTCATAAATATCATTGGGGCTAGGGGGATTCAATATCTGGATAGTATTATTATCATCAATCCTATTTGCATAACATTTATTTTCCCTTTACTTTCAGTTATTAAATTAGTTGTATTCAATTACAAAGCATCACACAACTATTAATTTGGTAAACAACGGTTAAGATTTGCACTATTACTTGGCCTTGTCCCTAGTGGAACGATTACTAACTCACTACTTTATTACTTGGGCGACCCATGCACTTGCGGTATTGCTATAGCACTAAGCGGCACGCATCAAGTTTTTGGCACCATTGCCGTGGACAACGGTTTCAATATTAGTATATAATCAAAACTGATGATTTAGTTTTTATTTTCATTTGTTTTTGACATTGGTTCTTGCTTGTCGATTATCATTTTAGGTATTCCTCCCTGTTTATGACCAGAGGTAACTCATCCCAATTGTTTGAGTTAGACCCAGAGCTAGAAAGAACATTAAGGAGAAAGCGAAAGGAAGAAGGGGAGGCAATTTTGAAAGACGCAGAAACAAAAATAAATCTGGAAATAGACGAAGAAGAAGAGTTTGAAGTGATAGAAGGAGCTGGACCAAGAACAATGCAGGAGTTTGCTAAGCCTAATCTCAATGGAGCTGATTCTAGTATCCGGAGGCCGACAGTTGTTGCAAACAACTTTGAAATAAAGGCGAATGTAATTCAAATGGTGCAGCAGACTTGTCAGTTCGATGGGTTTCTTAATGAAGATCCTAATGCACATATTGAGAATTTTCTAGAGATATGTGACACATTCAAGATAAATAATGTCTCAGATGATGCAATTAGGCTGAGGTTGTTCCCATTTTCCCTTTGAGATAGACCAAAGAAGTGGTTGAAATCTTTTCCTGTAATATCCTCATGTATGCCTTAGAAGTTTGGATTATGTTGTTGTTGTAAGTTGGATTGAATGTATATGTTATGTGAAGAGAAAAGAAATGGGAAGAGAAGGTTTATGTATATGTGTTTTGGGAAAGAAAAGAAGGTTTAGAGAGAAATATATATGTTGTTTATATGATGATATATATATCATATAAATTGGTCAAAGGGAGAGTCAATGCAAGAGGATATTTTTGTGGGATATGTGAAATTACATGTATGGGCATATAAGAGACAAGTGGTTAGTTAAATGATTAAAGGGTGTTTTGGTAATTGCTTGGATTGAACTCTTGGTGGAGATTAAAAGAAAAATTTGACTTTGCTTCTTCATCTTTTCCTCTTCTCTTCATGTGTGGCCGGTTCCTCCATAGACAAAGAGAAAGAAAGAGTTAAGAGAGGTTCTTGAGATGCTAAGCTCAAAATTTAAGGGAGAATCAAAGATTTGTGTAATTTCTTCATCTAAGGTAAGATCTTTTCTTTGATTCCTTTCATTCTTTTGAAGATAATTAGGGTTTGTTGGTTTGATGATGAGATGTGTTTGTGTTGTGTTTTTAAGTGTTAAAATTGGTTTTAAGTTAAGAGTTTAAAGAGATTTTGTTATTGGAAGTGGTGGATGTTGATTTTGAAAGATGGAGAAGGATGTTGGTTTTAGGGTTTTGAGATGGTATATGTTTAATTGTATTGTTAATGTGTGGTTTAATTGATTATGTAAGATATGTGTTTATGTTATTGATTGTATCCATTTGAATGAGGTTTTTGTTGTGAAAAGGGTGTGTAAATGCAATTGGAAGAGTGTTGGCTTTTGGTTAGGGTTTTGTTTTGAGTAACACGGCCAAAAGCATGGAGAGACACGGCCAAGACATGGAAATTTTGGGCGTGTTGGGTTGATTTTTGAGAGACACGGCCGTGTCCCATGCCAGTGTCTGCCACTGCCAATTAGTTTTGGGAGACACGGCCACAAGCTTGGCCGTGTCCCTTGCCCGTGTTGCTTACTGCCAATTGTCGTTGAGAGACACGGCCACAAGCTTGGCCGTGTCCCTCAAGTGGGCTGCCCGTGTCCCTCAAATGTAATGATTATTGTTTTTATTCTTTGTTCTTTTAGCATGGCTTTGATTCTTCAAAGGTATTATGGTACCTAAACCTAAACATAAACACTTTAAAACATGTTTAAAACAAAGAATGCCCTAATCAAATGTATGTGGATGATTCTAAACCTATGAATAATGATCTTTGGATTAGGTTTTGAAGAGATTGTGTTGCATTAACCTAAAGGTGGAGAATTCTTGGAAAAAAGAAATGTATAGATTGATGGGAGTAGTTCTTGAGGTAAGTACCAATACATATGATTGTATTTATTTACATGATTTGAGGCTTAACACATTTGTTTGCAAATGTGTTAAGTGGTTTACTATATTGTTAATATAATTGGATTAAGGTGATGATTGAATGATGTGAAGGATGTGAAGATCATTAAAAAGGTAAGCATGAACCTTATTTGATTGTACATCCTTATATGTCTTTGAACCTTAACACATTTGGATGAATGTATTAAATACTTTATTATATTGTGGATGTAAATGAATAATATATATATATATATAGGATGAAATATGAAATGGGAAAGGTAGGAAGAAATGAGGATCATTCTTAAGGTATGTACAATTTGTTATGATAAATGCTCTAATAAGGAATGGTGTTAATGTGTTTTGAGAAATGATGAAAGGTTATGTTATATGTATTGTGAATGGCAATGTATTATATGAATAATATATTTTGAAATGTTATATCAATGATGTTATATGTATCATATGGATTGAGATATGATATGTTGTGAAGCCATTGTAATTGGCCATGATGATTCAAATGTGATATGAAGCCATTGTGATTGGCTATGACAATTCAATTGAGATATGTGAGGCATGTTCGCCTAAATGATGATGAGAATTGTGAATGATATTGATGATGAAATGATCAATGAATTATGTATCTAATATGTTATTCATTTTCAGAGTTTTGTTGTTGGTGGCATGCCTAATAGTAACAATCTCTTGAAGTTAGGTTGGACTTGATCCTTGAAGCCTAATTGAGATGTTACAACCCTTGAAGCTAGGTTGGATTGGTTCTTGAAGCCAAGTTGGGTTGAAGCTTAGCATGCTTTGCTCCCCTTGAAGCTTGGTTGAACCTAATCCTTGAAGCCTAGTTGGGATTATGATAATGATAAATGTGATGATTAAACCAAAGCATTAACTCTGAAAGTCGAATGGCATATTAGTGTTTTGGGCCCGAGTTTGTCTTTGTTGCTAATGTGAAATACAAGTATTGAAATATTGATTGTGAGTATTAATAATGAATCATGATTGGTGAATTGTGAATAAGATAATGTTATGAAGTGTGATATGTAAATTGAATAAGATAATGTTATGAAGTGTGATATGTAAATGAATTGTGGTTGATAATAATGGTTGTCTTCATTGGAAATGTGATTAATGATTGGTATGATATGTCATGTGTGTATTGCAATAATGATTGGTATGATATGTAATGTGTGTATTGCATTAAGGATTGGTATGATATATATAATGTGGGTATATTAATATATTGATTTGGAGTATTTGTGATGGATTGGGGTTGGTGATAATATTATGTATATATGTACATCATATATGAGATTAGCTAGGATCTATGAAAGATACAAGTAAAAAAGAAAAGAAAATAGGATAAGAACTAATTATACATTGAATTGATATATCATTATATGTTAATACTTCTATACTATATGGTTATAATTTTATATTTGGACTACTAAGCTCTCGGGCTTAGCGCGGGTGTGTATTCGCGCAGGTAAATAGGTGGAAGATATGAAGTCTTTCGTTATGCCACAAGAAGAGTAAAAGTTTTTCGAGACCAACTAGAGGGTAATGCATACATGTATAACTTTTATATTGATGTATTTATGTCGAGAAAGTAATTATATGTATAAATGAAGTTTTTGATAAAAATAATGATTTGGTAAATGTTATTTGAATTAATGTATTATGTTTTGGAATTCTTTTACAGGTTTAAAAAAAAATAACGAAGTGACATCCTTATACTTTATATACTTACCGTATGTATACCAAGTATATGTATAGTACTTATATAAGGTATCGGGGTGTTACAATTGTTTTGGTATCAGAGCTTAGGTTCGAGATTCTCGGCCTAAGTGAAACTAAAAAGAGTTTTGAAAAGTTTAAACAGAAGTAAAAAGGAAAAGTTTTGAAATGAAATTTGTAATACGTGCATATGCATTGACACCTAGGTTGGTTTATATGAATTGTAGAATATTTGTGTTATATGAAATGTTCAATATAATTGATGATATATGTGTATACTATTTTGATGTGATGAGAAACCATGATTGTTGGCAATGATGTTGGAAATGAATTATAATTGAGGCATAGTGCCTAATTGATTATGAGAAACGAATTGTGAAATGTAATGTGAAATATGTATATTGATAATGCTTATGAAAATGTCATGTTGTGTGCAACATGGAATGTAATGTTGATGTTTATGAACAATATTATGTGAGACATAATGTGAATTGAAACATAAAGAAATGTGAAATTAATGCTATTGAGTAATGTTGGAAATGATATGATTGAAGCATGTCTAGATGTTATGATTGAATATGTATATGGAAATTTATACAAAGTAAAGTGAGTTGTTAGATGTGTTGAAGTATAAAGAAATGAAAAGGAGAATAAAGTTGAACCTGAGATAAAATCAAAATTAAGATAAGAGTATGTACTCTTTCCTCTACAATTTCAATCTCTTTATAATAGAGTTTATGTTGGGTTTGCTAGACAGAGGAAATAATGTTGGTTTGATAATATTGAAAAGTATGTCGTTAAAATGAGGGAAAAAAAATTGTTGGAATATTGAATGAGTTGGCTAGTATAGACAAAGTGTAACTATTTAAAGTTGGGATATATATATATATAAAGTGAAGGTTTTGTTAAAGGAAAAAAAATAGATGATATTGGTTAAGTAAGAAAATAAGTTTGATATTGTTATTTTAATGCGAACATGGTAAATTCAATGTTAGAAATGTGAGATGCTTGAATATTGTGAAAGCTCATGGTAATGGTGATAATATGTGATATTTGAGATTTTTGAAGTGAGCTTTATGATTGTGGAAATTACATGTTTTCATATTACTTTGTGATATATATTTGTAAGATGTTTTTAAAGTGATATTAGAAAAGATGAGTTTGGCAAATTGAAGCTTAAACGAAGTAGTAAATTGAGAAGTTAAAGTCTTAGTGGAAATTGATAAAGATTATTGGGATATTGATGGTTTAATGTATATTCAATACATGAGCTAGGTGAAATGACTAATATTCCATATTAAAGCATTATGAATTGAGTAATGTGATTGATAGTATGAGAAATTGTTTTAAAGTAAAAAGGGGAAGTGGATAAGCAAATGAAAATGAGTTATTTTAAGTCATTTTAACTGTAAAGAGTAAAGATGGTTATGGAAGTATATTAAGTGTTTTTTTTAAAAAAAAAACGAAAGTGAAAGTGATGTTACTTTGGGAATATGATCAAGATGAATGTGAAGTATTAGTATAGTCAGAATACATATATATATATTGTAGTGTGAATAAATGCTTTACATCATATTGGAAGAATAAGAATGACAATGTTTAAAAGAAAGTGATAAACATTAAATTAGCATTGAATGTATGAAAAAGGGAAATAAAATAAGAGCATATGATTAAGTGTATACATGTATATGATTTGTGAACTGATTTTTTTTCAATATGAATGAAATTACGATATATATATATATAAAAAAATGTGAAAATTATTATGAAAGTGAGTTACAAATATGTATGTGGTATAATTATAGAATTTGTGATATGGAAATGACGTAGTAGGTATTAGTGGATCTAAGAGAGATTAGGTCTTGAATTGGGTAAAGCTAGATGGATTATGTGGTGGAAGTGAGTATGGAAGGAACTTGAGTAATATTGGACAGTGGAAATTATTATGATGAGCATTAAATGTGATGATCATGTGATATTTAGAATTTTAAGGTATTTACATATGGAAAGTTCTATATATATATATATTATAAGAGATTGTAGATGGATTAGAAATGAAGTGACGAATAGAAATTGTAAGGGAACTGCATATGACTGAATATGTATATAATAATATTGTTGAAAAATGAATTAAGTTGATAAAGATCATTTATTCGAGTGCAAATTGGTTTGAAATAGAATTGGAATATGTTAACTTCTGATATGGCAAAAATGCAAAGAAGGAATATGTAATTCTTAAGATATACCTTAGCCTTGTATTTGTATAGATTGAGAATAAAATTATGAGAAGAACAGTATTGATTTGAAAGTCCCAGGCTTGAATATTAATCTCTTAAAGCCATGTGTTTTGTTCAGTATATTTGACTTGTTAATCTGTTATCTATGGATTTGGATCTTAGATAAAATGATTGCAATACAAATTTGGTGAGATTGAAAATTTTGTTTGAGTAGTATAGTTAACAGTTATGATGGATAAAGTTGTACTTTATCATTTTATGTTAAAAATTTGGTTATAATTGTGAAGATTAAGAGAGGAAAGAGAAATTATGGAAATGTTTTGAGTTATGGATGATATGACAATAAGGTAATCAAAATAAATATAACAACGATATAAAATGAGAAGAAATATTAAAAAGGGAGAAATTATAGAATATGACTGAAAGTTATAATGAATATGTTTAAGGTATGTAACTCGAGGTTTGAATGAATGAATTATAGATAGTAAATATGGTATAAAATGTTTATGAGAATTGGTGGGGAATTATAATAAGATGATAGATAATAAATTATGTGTATATTAAAAGATAATTTAAAGTGACTTGTTATCATGATGATTTGACTGGAAATGGGTCGGAAAAGATTAGGAATTGAATATAAGTTTGTCCTAATGGAATGAAGTTATATATATACATATATGAATATTATGAAATTTTATGATAAGTTAGGTAAATTAATCGTTGGTTGGAATTGAACAAGATTGGAATATGGGTATATTGTGACAAATAGATCAATGGATCTAGAATTGGCTAAGATTATGAATCATTATTGAAATTTAATGCGTATAGTTGTACCAAGAGTGTAATTATTTACATGGTAATATATATGGTGTAAAATTTTTAAAGTGTGATTGGATGAATGAATGAAGTTATAGTAATTGTAAATCATGATAAGAAAAGAAAAAGATTGGTTATTTATAAAATAAGTTGAAAGGTAATGTATTAATATGTAAGTTAAGTGAAAAGCATGCTAAAGAAATAACTCCATTTATGAAAAAAATCAGGATTTTGTTATCTATTGAGGGTGATAAATATCTTTTTAGACAGTGATTGTAATGAAGGGATAAGTAATGTTCAGATATAAGTCAATGGTTTTTAAGGTTAAAGTTAAGATAGTAATTACAAAAAAAATGAAAGAATAAAATATATTAAATATAAAGATTAGATGGAGTATAAGTGTACTATAAAATGATCTAATTCTTTTATAAAGACATTAACAAGAAATGTAATGAGTTCTTTTAAATGTTTGATTAAGGAAGTAACAAGATGTATAAGCATATAGAATGATGAGTTATGGAATTTAAAGAAGGTGGTTGATTTTAAGAGGAGAGTTGAAGCTATATGATTTGATGATATAATGACTTAAATGTAAATGAACTTCATATGGAAGTTAAAATGGTATGGTATTATGAATGGATTACGATTATACTAGATAATTTCGAGGACGAAATTATTTAAGGGGGAGAGAATTGTAATATCCTCATGTGTGCCTTAGAAATTTGGATTATGTTGTTGTTGTAAGTTGGATTGAATGTATATGTTATGTGAAGAGAAAAGAAATGGGAAGATAAGGTTTATGTATATGTGTTTTGGGAAAGAAAAGAAGGTTTAGAGAGAAATGTATATGTTGTTTATATGATGATATATATATCATATAAATTGGTCAAAGGGAGAGTCAATGCAAGAGGATATTTTTGTGGGATATGTGAAATTACATGTATGGGCATATAAGAGACAAGTGGTTAGTTAAATGATTAAAGGGTGTTTTGGTAATTGCTTGGATTGAACTCTTGGTGGAGATTAAAAGAAAATTTTGACTTTGCTTCTTCATCTTTTCCTCTTCTCTTCATGTGTGGCCGGTTCCTCCATAGACAAAGAGAAAGAAAGAGTTAAGAGAGGTTCTTGAGATGCTAAGCTCAAAATTTAAGGGAGAATCAAAGATTTGTGTAATTTCTTCATCAAAGGTAAGATCTTTTCTTTGATTCCTTTCATTCTTTTGAAGATAATTAGGGTTTGTTGGTTTGATGATGAGATGTGTTTGTGTTGTGTTTTTAAGTGTTAAAATTGGTTTTAAGTTAAGAGTTTAAAGAGATTTTGTTATTGGAAGTGGTGGATGTTGATTTTGAAAGATGGAGAAGGATGTTGGTTTTAGGGTTTTGAGATGGTATATGTTTAATTGTATTGTTAATGTGTGGTTTAATTGATTATGTAAGATATGTGTTTATGTTATTGATTGTATCCATTTGAATGAGGTTTTTGTTGTGAAAAGGGTGTGTAAATGCAATTGGAAGAGTGTTGGCTTTTGGTTAGGGTTTTGTTTTGAGTAACACGGCCAAAAGCATGGAGAGACACGGCCAAGACATGGAAATTTTGGGCGTGTTGGGTTGATTTTTGAGAGACACGGCCGTGTCCCATGCCAGTGTCTGCCACTGCCAATTTGTTTTGGGAGACACGGCCACAAGCTTGGCCGTGTCCCTCAAGTGGGCTGCCCGTGTCCCTCAAATGTAATGATTATTGTTTTTATTCTTTGTTCTTTTAGCATGGCTTTGATTCTTCAAAGGTATTATGGTACCTAAACCTAAACATAAACACTTTAAAACATGTTTAAAACAAAGAATGCCCTAATCAAATGTATGTGGATGATTCTAAACCTATGAATAATGATCTTTGGATTAGGTTTTGAAGAGATTGTGTTGCATTAACCTAAAGGTGGAGAATTCTTGGAAAAAAGAAATGTATAGATTGATGGGAGTAGTTCTTGAGGTAAGTACCAATACATATGATTGTATTTATTTACATGATTTGAGGCTTAACACATTTGTTTGCAAATGTGTTAAGTGGTTTACTATATTGTTAATATAATTGGATTAAGGTGATGATTGAATGATGTGAAGGATGTGAAGATCATTAAAAAGGTAAGCATGAACCTTATTTGATTGTACATCCTTATATGTCTTTGAACCTTAACACATTTGGATGAATGTATTAAATACTTTATTATATTGTGGATGTAAATGAATAATATATATATATATATAGGATGAAATATGAAATGGGAAAGGTAGGAAGAAATGAGGATCATTCTTAAGGTATGTACAATTTGTTATGATAAATGCTCTAATAAGGAATGGTGTTAATGTGTTTTGAGAAATGATGAAAGGTTATGTTATATGTATTGTGAATGGCAATGTATTATATGAATAATATATTTTGAAATGTTATATCAATGATGTTATATGTATCATATGGATTGAGATATGATATGTTGTGAAGCCATTGTAATTGGCCATGATGATTCAAATGTGATATGAAGCCATTGTGATTGGCTATGACAATTCAATTGAGATATGTGAGGCATGTTCGCCTAAATGATGATGAGAATTGTGAATGATATTGATGATGAAATGATCAATGAATTATGTATCTAATATGTTATTCATTTTCAGAGTTTTGTTGTTGGTGGCATGCCTAATAGTAACAATCTCTTGAAGTTAGGTTGGACTTGATCCTTGAAGCCTAATTGAGATGTTACAACCCATGAAGCTAGGTTGGATTGGTTCTTGAAGCCAAGTTGGGTTGAAGCTTAGCATGCTTTGCTCCCCTTGAAGCTTGGTTGAACCTAATCCTTGAAGCCTAGTTGGGATTATGATAATGATAAATGTGATGATTAAACCAAAGCATTAACTCTGAAAGTCGAATGGCATATTAGTGTTTTGGGCCCGAGTCTGTCTTTGTTGCTAATGTGAAATACAAGTATTGAAATATTGATTGTGAGTATTAATAATGAATCATGATTGGTGAATTGTGAATAAGATAATGTTATGAAGTGTGATATGTAAATTGAATAAGATAATGTTATGAAGTGTGATATGTAAATGAATTGTGGTTGATAATAATGGTTGTCTTCATTGGAAATGTGATTAATGATTGGTATGATATGTCATGTGTGTATTGCAATAATGATTGGTATGATATGTAATGTGTGTATTGCATTAAGGATTGGTATGATATATATAATGTGGGTATATTAATATATTGATTTGGAGTATTTGTGATGGATTAGGGTTGGTGATAATATTATGTATATATGTACATCATATATGAGATTAGCTAGGATCTATGAAAGATACAAGTAAAAAAGAAAAGAAAATAGGATAAGAACTAATTATACATTGAATTGATATATCATTATATGTTAATACTTCTATACTATATGGTTATAATTTTATATTTGGACTACTAAGCTCTCGGGCTTAGCGCGGGTGTGTATTCGCGCAGGTAAATAGGTGGAAGATATGAAGTCTTTCGTTATGCCACAAGAAGAGTAAAAGTTTGTCGAGACCAACTAGAGGGTAATGCATACATGTATAACTTTTATATTGATGTATTTATGTCGAGAAAGTAATTATATGTATAAATGAAGTTTTTGATAAAAATAATGATTTGGTAAATTTTATTTAAATTAATGTATTTGTTTTGGAATTCTTTTACAGGTTTAAAAAAAAATAACGAAGTGACATCCTTATACTTTATATACTTACCGTATGTATACCAAGTATATGTATAGTACTTATATAAGGTATCGGGGTGTTACAATTGTTTTGGTATCAGAGCTTAGGTTCGAGATTCTCGGCCTAAGTGAAACTAAAAAGAGTTTTGAAAAGTTTAAACAGAAGTAAAAAGGAAAAGTTTTGAAATGAAATTTGTAATACGTGCATATGCATTGACACCTAGGTTGGTTTATATGAATTGTAGAATATTTGTGTTATATGAAATGTTCAATATAATTGATGATATATGTGTATACTATTTTGATGTGATGAGAAACCATGATTGTTGGCAATGATGTTGGAAATGAATTATAATTGAGGCATAGTGCCTAATTGATTATGAGAAACGAATTGTGAAATGTAATGTGAAATATGTATATTGATAATGCATATGAAAATGTCATGTTGTGTGCAACATGGAATGTAATGTTGATGTTTATGAACAATATTATGTGAGACATAATGTGAATTGAAACATAAAGAAATGTGAAATTAATGCTATTGAGTAATGTTGGAAATGATATGATTGAAGCATGTCTAGATGTTATGATTGAATATGTATATGGAAATTTATACAAAGTAAAGTGAGTTGTTAGATGTGTTGAAGTATAAAGAAATGAAAAGGAGAATAAAGTTGAACCTGAGATAAAATCAAAATTAAGATAAGAGTATGTACTCTTTCCTCTACAATTTGAATCTCTTTATAATAGAGTTTATGTTGGGTTTGCTAGACAGAGGAAATAATGTTGGTTTGATAATATTGAAAAGTATGTCGTTAAAATGAGGAAAAAAAAATTGTTGGAATATTGAATGAGTTGGCTAGTATAGACAAAGTGTAACTATTTAAAGTTGGGATATATATATATATATATAAAGTGAAGGTTTTGTTAAAGGAAAAAAAATAGATGATATTGGTTAAGTAAGAAAATAAGTTTGATATTGTTATTTTAATGCGAACATGGTAAATTCAATGTTAGAAATGTGAGATGCTTGAATATTGTGAAAGCTCATGGTAATGGTGATAATATGTGATATTTGAGATTTTTGAAGTGAGCTTTATGATTGTGGAAATTACATGTTTTCATATTACTTTGTGATATATATTTGTAAGATGTTTTTAAAGTGATATTAGAAAAGATGAGTTTGGCAAATTGAAGCTTAAACGAAGTAGTAAATTGAGAAGTTAAAGTCTTAGTGGAAATTGATAAAGATTATTGGGATATTGATGGTTTAATGTATATTCAATACATGAGCTAGGTGAAATGACTAATATTCCATATTAAAGCATTATGAATTGAGTAATGTGATTGATAGTATGAGAAATTGTTTTAAAGTAAAAAGGGGAAGTGGATAAGCAAATGAAAATGAGTTATTTTAAGTCATTTTAACTGTAAAGAGTAAAGATTTGCTGAGAAGGTGTCTTCATCATGGACTTCCACTATGGCTTCAAATTCAAACATTTTACAATGGGTTGAATTATGTAAGTAAGTAATCCATTAATGCAGCAGCTGGTGGTACCATAAACAACAAGACACCTGAACAAGCAAGGGATTTAATTGAAGACATGGCTATCACCAATTATCAGTGGCAAGCCCCAAGGGAGTAAGGAAATCTAAAGGTCATGGGTTCACACCAATTAGATCCTGTGGTGGCTTTGATAGCACAATTGGAAGCATTGAATAAAAAATTTGATTCCTTGGCCTCTTCTTCTGGGAAAGTAATGCAAGTGATGTCTTGTGAATGGTGTGGGGGTGGACATCAAAGTCAAGATTACCAAAGTGGCAACATGTTTGCTAGGCAAGAGCAAGTAGATTATGTTGGAAATATGCCAAGGCAACAGCAAAATAACCCCTACAGCAACACATACAATTCGGGGTGGAGAAATAATCCAAATTTCTCATGGAATAATCAAAATAATCCAAGACCTCCCCCTGGATTCCAGTAGCACCAACATTAAGAAGCAGCCCCTCCAAGAAAGAGTAGTTTGGAGGACATGATGGAGAAATTTATAGCAGCTTCTAAAACTAGGCTCCAATCAACTGAAACCACCCTAAGAAATCAGCAAGCCTCTATTCATAATTTGGAGAATCAGGTGGGACAAATTGCCAAGATGCTCAGTGAGAGACCACAAGGGAGTTTACCTAGCAACACTGAGGCAAATCCTAAAGAGCAACTTAAGGCAATTACACTAAGGAGTGGAAAAGAGATCAAGGGTAATGTGGAAGAGAAAAGGGTTGAAGTACAAGAAAAAGAAAAAGAAGACGATCCTCCTATCACTTCGGGAGAGAAAGCTGCACTTGAAAGTGAGAGAGAGAAGCAGCCATAAGAGAGCAGCCCCAATTTGAAGGAATACCGACCTAGAGTACCCTATCCGGCAAGGTTGAACAAGGACAAGATTGATGCTCAGTTCGGTAAGTTTCTTGAACTTTTTAAACAATTGCACATTAATATTTGATTTGCTGAAGCTTTGTCACAAATGCCTAAGTATGCTAATTTTTTGAAAGATATCCTTTCTAATAAAAGGAAACTTGAGGAAGTGTCTTTAGTGCATTTATCTGAAAAGAGTTCGGCAATTTTGCAAAGAAGGTTACCTAAGAAGTTAAAAGATCCAGGTAGTTTTACCATTCCATGTTTGATAGGTAACCTTGAGGTTAAAAGTGCATTAGCTGATTTGGGGGCTAGCATAAGTGTTTTGCCCTATAAAATGTTTAAAGAGTTAGGCATTGGTAAACCTAAACCAACACTCATGACCATCCAACTTGCTGATAAATCGGTAGTCCACCCTCGTGGCATTATAGAGGATGTGTTGGTAAAAGTCAGGGATTTCATTTTCCCCAATGATTTTGTTGTCATTGATATTGATGAGGATGCGGATGTTTCACTTATTCTTGGTAGGCCATTTTTAAATACAGCTCGTGCCCTTATCGATGTTCATGATGGCACTTTAACTTTGAGAGTGGGTGATGAGAAAGTTATTTTTAGAATACATGATGCCATGAAACATTCACTTTCACTTGATGAGGCAGAATCATGCAATGATGTTATTGAGCATGAGACCGTAAATTGTGTTACTAACATTATTTCCAAGGATCCCCTTGAGTTGTGTTTATTGCAGAAAAATGTTGAGGATCGAGAAGCAATGGAGCAGCTTGCTTTTCTTGAAGCAAGCAAATCGTTCAAATGCAGGGCATATGAGACTATTAAGATGCCAAAGGAAGAAAAACCAAAACCATCGGTGATTGATCCACCCAACTTGGAACTGAAGCCTCTTCCAAATCACCTTGAGTATGGATTTTTGGCAGAGAAAAAGAAATTGCCAATAATTCTGAGTTCCCACCTATCTTTTGAGCAAAAGGAGAAGCTTATTCAGCTGTTGCAGAAACATAAGCAAGTGATAGCTTGGAAGATAGCAGACATAAAGGGTGTCATTCCATCCTATTGCACTCACAAGATACTGATGGAAGATGAATTCAAACCAGTAGTACAACCACAACGGAGACTAAACCCAAGGATGAAAGATGTAGTGAAGACTGAAGTGATAAAACTACTTGATGCAGGGATTATCTATCCGATCTCGGATAGCTCTTGGGTGAGCCCAGTTCAGGTAGTACCAAAGAAAGGAGGGATGATAGTGGTCCCTAATGAAAATGATGAGCTGATTCCAACAAGAACAGTTACCGGTTGGAGGGTTTGCATTGACTACAGAAAATTGAATGATGCAACTAGAAAGGATCACTTTCCTTTACCCTTCATTGATCAGATGTTGGAGAGGTTATCCAACCATGAGTACTACTGCTTTTTGGATGGCCTTTCAGGCTATTTCTAAATTCCTATTGCACCGGAAGACCAAGAGAAAACTACATTCACCTGCCCATATGGGACATTCGCATATCGAAGAATGCCATTCGGGTTGTGCAATGCACCTGCAACTTTCCAAAGGTGCATGGTAGCAATCTTTGATGAGCTTATAGAGGATATTATGGAGGTGTTTATGGATGATTTCTTGGTCTATGGCAGCTCATTTGAAAGATGTTTGGAAAACCTTGAAAGAGTCTTGATGAGATGTGAAGAAACCAATCTAGTGCTTAATTGGGAAAAGTGTCATTTCATGGTTCAAGAGGGAATCATGTTGGGACACAAAATTTCATGCAAGGGCATTGAGGTGGATCGGGCAAAGGTAGATATAATTGAGAAGTTACCACCACCCACATCTGCGAAGGCCATCAGAAGTTTTCTAGGATATGCGGGTTTTTATCGGAGGTTCATTAGAGATTTTTCTAAGATAGCCTGTCCATTAACAAGACTCCTTGAGAAAGATGTGAACTTTGTTTTTGATGAGGAATGTTTGAAAGCATTCACAACTCTTAAGGAGAAATTGACCCATGCTCCAATCATGGTAGCTCCCAATTGGAGTCTACCGTTTGAACTAATGTGCAATGCAAGTGACTTTGCAGTGGGAGCAGTCTTGGGTCAACGCAAGGAGAAATACTTCCAGCCTATCTACTATGCAAGCAAGACCTTGAACACAGCTCAGGCTAATTACACAACTACAAAGAAAGAGCTGCTGGCTGTGGTTTTTGCTTTTGACAAGTTTAGATCATATCTAATCTTGTCAAAAGTGATTGTTTATACAGATCATTCAGCTTTGAGGTATTTATTTGCAAAAATTGATGCAAAGCCGAGGGTAATCCATTGGGTTTTGTTGTTGCAGGAATTTGACTTGACGATTCAAGATAAGAAGGGAACTGAAAATCTGGCAGCAGATCATCTTTCTTGCTTGGAGAATCCAACCTTGGGGAGGTTTGAAGAAGGAGACATTGATGATCATTTCCCCGATGAGCAGCTGTACGCCATGGTAAGTGAGGTAAGTAACTTAAATTTTGAAATACCTTGGTTTGCAGATTTTGCTAACTATTTAGCTGTTAGGGAACTTCCTAAGGACTTAACTTATCAAGCAAAGAAGAAATTCTTTTCTGATTTAAAATATTATTTTTGGGAGGATCCCTTTTTGTTTAGATTATGTAAGGATCACATGATCCGACGATGTGTGGCATGGCCCGAAACAATGAACATTCTTAGTCAATGCCATGCTGGACCAGCTGGTGGTCATATGGGAGCCAATAGGACTGCTCAAAAGGTATTAGAATCAGGATTTTATTGGCCCACTTTGTTTAGGGATATCTACGAATTTGTAAACTGCTGTGATCGATTCCAAAGAACTGGAAACATTTCATCTCGTGATGAGATGCCCTAAAATGGGATTTTAGTTTGTGAAATCTTTGACATATGGGGGATCGACTTTATGGGACCCTTTCCCAATTCCTTTAGTAAAAAATACATTCTTGTACCTACAGATTATATATCTAAATGGCCTGAAGCCCAAGCCTTGGCAACCAATGATGCTAGGGTTGTGGTGAAATTTTTGAAGAAATTATTTTCTCAATTTGGTACACCAAAAGTAATTATAAGTGATAGGGGTACTCACTTTTGTAACTTGTAGCTTGCGAAAGTTTTCAAAAGATTAGAAGTTACACATAGGTTTGCTACTCCCTATCATCCCCAAACTAGTGGCCAAGTTGAGAACATGAATAGGGAGAATAAAAGAATTTTGGAAAAAACTGTAGAGCGATCCTGAAAGGATTGGTCCGAGAAATTAGACAATGCTCTATGGGCTTTTAGGACTGCATTCAAAACTCCCTTGGGCACTACACCATTTAGGTTGGTATATGGAAAAGCTTGCCATTTACCTGTTGAAATAGAGCATAATGCATATTGGGCCATAAAACAGATTAACCTTGATCTAGCTTGTGCAGGTGAAAGGCAAAAATTACAGGTAAACGAGTTAGACGAGTGGATATTGCAAGCTTATGACAATGCGAAAATGTATAAGGAACGTACCAAAAGATGGCATGATGCTCACATTAAGGAACGGAAAGAGTTTCAAGCGGGAGATCAGGTATTACTATACAATTCAAGGCTTCGACTCTTTTCAGGTAAGTTGAAATCTCGATGATCTGGTCCTTTTACTGTCAAGGAAGTTTTCCCCTATGGAGTGGTTGAAATAACCCACCTGGAAAAAGGTGATTTTAAAGTCAATGGGCACAGGCTCAAACTTTATTTTGGAGGGGAAATACAAAATTTAAAGGAGGTTTTACACCTCCAAGACTAGGAACAATTGCCCTGAACGTCCAACTACTGTGACGTTAAAGAAGTGCTGGGTGGGAGACAACCCACCATTTTATTCGTTCTTTAAATTTTATATCTTTAATTCTTGTATTTTTTGTTTTTTAAAAAAATTTGGGGTTTCATCTAAACTCTCCTTTAGTTTCTGCATACTGACATTGAGGACAATGTGAATTTTTAAGTGTGGGTTGCATTTTGTGTTTTAAGTTATCCTTGTTTAGGATTGAGTTAATGTTTTCTTTAAATAATTCAATTTTGGAAAGTTCAATTGTTATAAACATTGTTGATAGATGACTTTTGAATTTTAGAAGCATGAATTTGAGAATTGAGTAGAATTGATACTTTTTGTCAATTTTGTTGGTTTTTCCTTGCATCACCATCAACCTAGTGAGAAATTGAGCTATCAACTTATTATTCTTTGTGTGGGAAAACATCTTTGATTGATGACTTGCTAGAATTTGCTTTGATATACATTTTAAGACTACATAAAAAATTTCAATTTGGCATCAAGATGATTAAGGCAATTAGGTGAACCCACTTTGGCTTAAAAAGACCAACCCTAATTTTAACCTTAGTTAGCCAATTTTGAGCCTATTTCGTTTTTCCTTTTCTTTCTTTTTTACAACATCATTAGCTTGAACCTTGTTGTTTTAACTCTTACCCTTTCATTAGGTCAAGAGCATTTTAAGAGCGTTTATGACCAAGTATTGTGTTGAATTAAGTGTGGGGTTAAATTTAGTAGGTTTAAGATTGCAAAGCAAAATATAAAAATATATATATATATAATCAAATAAAAAGAAGAAAAATAATAAGAAAAATTATTGTTCTTGTTAAAAGGGTTGGAATATGTTACAAGATGTAATAAGTGAGTTCCCTTGAAAAATTCTGTCAATGTCAAGGGGTAGTTAAGAGGAAGGTGTTTTGAGATCGTTGGGTTATTTTTATATGATCGGTTACTTCATTCTTGAAGTGCTCTTGAACTTAATGATTAAGCTTACATTTCCTAAATGCCATGCCTCTACATTAGCCCCATTACAACCCAATAAAAGACCTTTTGATTGATGCTTGATTGTAATTAAGTGGTGGAGATTTGATAGATAAGCAAGCCTATGGCAATAATCTTTCATTGATTGTTATGAGTGTAAACACCACCTTGATCAAACACTTTCTAAGAGTTGGTGAGGGAGTGACAACATAGGTTATGCATTGAATGCCATTTAATTGCATTGGTATCAATTTTGCTCGATTTGATATTGATTGCGGATTTAGGGATAGGGAAGTCTTGATACATTTTTATAACTCTTGAACTTGACAAAATTTTTTGTGTTTAGTTTGTTTTGATTTTAGCCTTACTTGGGGACAAGCAAGGAATTAAGTGTGGGGTATTTGATAAGAGTGTTTTGATACTTGTTTTTAGTATGATTTTAATGTGTTTTTAGTTAATGTTTCATTTGATTTTGGTTTAAAGTTTGTTTTAGGTCAAAGTGCAAAAAACTCCCTTGGATGATCAAAACAATGAAGAAAAAGCATGAAGCAAGCAAGACATGGCCAAGCCAAAGCAAGCTTGGCCGTGTCCCTCAAATGAAATCCAAGACACTAGCTGACACACCCAAAGACACGGCCAAGCCTCTGGCCGTGTCTCACCCAAAGAGCAAAAAAATCAAAGAGACCAAGAAAGGAAAGAAAAGAGAAGCAGTACAAGACACTGGCAAGTGACATGGCCACAAGCTTGGCCGTATTCCATCCAAGCCAAAGAACCAAGAAAGGAAAGAAATGAACCAGAAGCCAACACACTCAGGTGACATGCCCAAGCCAGTGGCCATGTCACATGACACGGCCACAAGCTTGGCCGTGTCACCCTTGGAAGCAATGAAAGCATGTTGACGAAGCTAGAAGCAGAAAGTGACGCACTCACATGACACGGCCAAGAGCTTGGCACTGCCAGTAGCTTAGCCGTGTCATCTACAAGAAAACAAGGAAAGAAAGGGCAGAAGGTGACACGGCCAGCAAGCTTGGCCGTGTCACCTAGGGCAACTTTGAAATGTTCAAATTTTTCTGCAGATAAGTGGGGAACAAAGACTAGTTTTAGTCAAAAGTAATATTAGAAAAAAGAAAAACTTGCCTAATTTGAGGAAAAGAAAGATTGAATATGGGAGACAAAGTGAGTTGGAAGTGACTTGGAAGCATGACTTGAGCTTTGGAGGGAAATAAAAAGAGAAGAAGAGGGAGTTTTGAGGGGGATTTCTGGAGCTTGAAATAGGGGAGCTAGAACAAGGGAGAAAAGAGCCAACAACTGAAGCAAAGAGGAGGGTTTTGAGCTGAGTTTAAAGAAGGAGATACATCTTGTACAAGCCCTAAACCAAGAATCAAGTATTGAAGTGAAGAAATACAAATTATTAGCCATGGATTGTTTGGTTTCTTTTACTCATTTATCTTGCTCTGTTTTTCTGGTTTTGAACATGAACTAATTTCTTCTCTATCTAGATATTGATGAACCCTAACTTATTTGTATAGATTGAATAATTATATTTAGTTGACTTATTTGACTGAGTTATTTTATTCTTATGATGCTTAATGATTTATTTCCAATTTATAATAGCATGCTTATTGATTGGTTGCAATTTTCATATTATTGACTTGAGAAAGCTTGATATGAATTGATTACTCATAAGGGTTGAGGATTGATTGGGGTGCTAGAGATAGACTTACAAGATCCTTTGGTTTATAGTTCCTTGTTCTTAATGCATGATCTATTTAATTGTGTTTGAGAAGAGATTCCGGCACTCTACTTAGCGATTAGGGATTAATTCACTCGAGAGAGGTTTTAGTCTAAGTTAGAGGAATGCCAACTCAACTCTATTGAATGATTTAACTGAATTAATTGTTCATAAATATCATTGGGGCTAGGGGGATTCAATATCTGGATAGTATTATTATCATCAATCCTATTTGCATAACATTTAATTTCCCTTTACTTTCAGTTATTAAATTAGTAGTATTCAATTACAAAGCATCACACAACTATTAATTTGCTAAACAACGGTTAAGATTTGCACTAGTACTTGGCCTTGTCCCCAATGGAATGATAAATAACTCACTACTTTATTACTTGGGTGACCCGTGCACTTGCGGTATTGCTATAGCACTAAGCGGCATGCATCAATGTGTTTTAAGTAAGGTTGAAAGTATCAATTTGTAACAAATGAGGGGATGATAAAAATAGGTACTATCTAAACTTACATTTATTTTATTAATGCTTCCTCACATTGGGGACAATGTGAATCTTATAGTGTGGGGTGCAAGGTGTTTACTTTTAACTTATTCTTGGCATAAGTTTTAGTAATCTTAGTAATGTAATGTTTTAGTAATGTAATGTTTTTCTTTGAATAAATGATTTTTGAAAAACTTAATGGCTATAAGATTTTCAATAGGTGACCTTTAAAATTTTTGAAGTATGAATTTGAGAATTGAATAGAATTGATACTTATTGTCAACATTGATGGTCATTCTTGGAATTACCTTTAAATTGTGAGAATTTGAGCCATTTAAGTTGAATGCCAACTTATTATTTTTGTGTGCGAGAATTGTTGATTGATATATTGCTAGAACTTGCTTAGATAAGCATTTTGAGACCACGTGAAAATTTCAATTAGGCATCAACATTATTAAGGCATTTAGGAATACCCATTTAGTTTAAAAGGCCAACCTTGAATATGTCTTTAGTAAGCCAATTTTTATCATATTTCATTTTTTCATTTCTTTCTTTTACACAATAACATTAGCCATGAACCATTTTGTTCCATTTCTTATCCTTTCATTGGAAGCAAGAGCATTTAAAGAATTTAGTAATTGAAGTTGGTGTGTCAATTAAAGTGTGGGGGTTAAATTTAGTAAGTTGAAAAGTTGCAAATATATACTTTATAATTTTTGTATTTCTTTATTAGATCTTCTTCTTCCTTATATTATTGTTATATTAAATCTAAAATAGGAATTAATTCAAAATCCTATTTTTTTAAAAAAGAATAAAAAAAGAGAAAAAAGAAGGGAAAATTAGAGATTATTGTTCTTATGGCTAAGGTTGGAATAGGATTGGGTATGATCTTTCCAATAAAATAAGAGGATTCCAATAAAGGGTATTTTAGAGTCAACTGCTAAGTGAATAGAGGTTTTTTTGAGATTGTTAGGTTATACGCATGATTGGTTACTTCATTCTTGATATGCTATTGAACTTAATGAATACACTCACATTCCTAATGTCATGCCTTCACCTTAGCCCCATTACAACCAAATGAAAGACCTTATGATTGATACTTGATTATAATTAGGTGGTGGATATTTGATTAATAAGTAAGCCTATGGAGATATTCTTTCATTGAATGATGTGAGTGCAATCACTACCCTGATCAAACACATGAGAGACTTTGTAAGGGAGTGACATTTTGGGATGTATTGGAAGGCCATTGAATTGCTTGAGTATTGATTTTATTTGGTTTGACAATGAGTGTAAGCATTATAAAAAGGGAATTCTTGATGATATCTTATAATTCTTGAGTTTGATAAATTCCTTTGTGTTTGGTTTTATTCAATTTAACTTTGCTTGGGGACAAGCAAAGAACTAAGTGTGGGATAATTGTTTTGATAATTTATGTACATATTTTTAGAGTAATTTTATTAGTTTTTAGTTAATCTTTTCTTTAATTTTTGTTCATGAATGCTTTAAGTGTTTGATTTAGGTGGAAGTAAAAAACAGAGCTTAAATTCTTGTTGTTCTATCCAAAATTGATGAAAAGACATGAGACACAACCAAGACACCACAGGCTTGGCTGTGTCCCCTCATCCAAAGCAAGAAAGAACACACCCTCACATGACATGCCTAGGACAAATCAACTTAGCTGTGTCCCTCAAAAAATTTCAGCAGAGGCAGACACATGCAAGAGACACGGCCAAGTCACTAGCCATGTCACATGACACACCCACTGACTTGGCTGTGTCACACATGAAGAGAGAAAACTATTTAGAGAGGCAGAAGAAGACATGGCCAGGTGACACAACCCTATCACTAGCCGTGTCACTCCAAGATGAGACATATAATGCAAGGTAGTGAAGGACACATGCAAATGGCTTAGCCGTGTCCAAGGAAAAATTTATAGACACTGCCAAGTCATTCATGTCTTGGTCGTGTCTCATATGATTCCTCTGAATTATTAGCACGATTAGTGGGGGACATGGTGGGAGACAAGAGGAATGTTATTTTAAAAATAATTGAAAAGTGAGGTGTTTTTATAGGATGAAAAATTTAAGAATGAAAAAGAGGAGACAAATGAGAGTGAGGTGAGTTGAAAAAGGGATTTTTTTTTGTCTTAGAATTAAATAATTGGAGGGAGAGGAATTGAGGGAGACTTGATCTTGTTTTGAAGACACAATTCTTACCACAGCCATTATAATCACCTTCATCTTCATCTTTCGTTCTATTCTCCAAAGGGAGGAATATAACTTAGTTCCTTAGGATTTTGTATGGGTAACCAAGCTTTAGAGGGTTAGGACTCAAAGAAAATTTGGATTGAAAGATTGGAGGCTTGTGATAGACTTCACTCATTCTTTCAAGGGTAGAACAATTGAACGAAGGTATGAAGTGGGCTTGGGAGTTCTTCATCGCATTCATGTTGAGCTAGGAGGAAAAATAAGAAATTCAACTCTTGGCATCTACAAGGGGTTTTTCATATTCTCTCATTTAATTCATTTCTAGATTGTTGTTATTTTGTTATGAATAATAATACTTCAATGGATAATTTTGATTTGATTTATATTGAGATGAATGTTGATTTTGAAATGATGATGAGCTAAATTACCCATTCCTAGGGTTTGTAGTAGATTTGATTAAATGACTTGATTCGATATTTCCATTAATATACCTTATTATTAGTTTATTGTATTGAATTGAATAATAGGTTGATAGATTGGCCACCTATTGATCTCTTAATATTGAATGATGGATCTAGAGGTAAAATTTGATATCGGAACTATACAATTAACTACCCAAAGAATGAATTAGAAATATAAGTTCTAGGGTTCTATTAATTTTTAAATTCAAAATAATTGGTTATTGTTAATTCATGAATGTGAAAATTAATAAATTTGTAATTGCTAATTAAATTCAAGGAAAAATTAAATTACAAGGATATATTAATGGACAATTTGAGAATCAAGCTTTGATTAAATTGATCTACAAACCCTAGGTACAATTCCAGGAATTAAACCAATTTTATGCATCTCAATAATTGTTTACTTGCTATTTTAATTTTATTACAATTTCAACAACATTACAAACATCATACACTCATTCTTTTAATTTATTTTCATTAATCAAATTATTACGAATGACACCTTCCTTGTGAGACAACCTTGGAGTGATCACCATTGCTAAAATAACCTCGTAGTAGTATTAATTAGAGCAAAAAAAATTTTAAACAAGGAAATTTTAAAGGCATGTGATGAGTGTAACCACTGTCTATTAACCAAGAATCACTGCTGGTTTTTGCTACAAAACATGTTGCAACAAAAAGTTCAGCTTCATGTTACTTTTGATTTTCAGTAGCTTGAGCTTAATGATCTTCTTGGCTAGGCATTGACTTAAAGAATTTATTCCCTTTTGAATTGAATTGAGACTTTTTTTTTTCATGACAAAAGCACCTTTAGTGCTTTCATCAAGTCTCAAATTTCTTCTTTGTTCAGTAGCTTTAGCACATTCACCAACTCTGCTGTGAAATTTGTGAAAGATCCTTTAAGTCTTAAAGAGAGGAAATTTTTACTTCAAACCTCTTAGGTAGACTCACAAGAACCTTATCTACAACTCTCTTATATGGAAGATCTTCTCCAAGAACTTTGATTTGATTTACCACCTTGAGAACTTTATTAGAAAATTCCTTTACATTATCTATTTCTTTCATCTTTAAAGCTTCAAACTCTCTTCTTAAATTCAAGACTTACATTTGTCCTATTTTCTCACTACCCTAAAACTCTTCTTTAAGTCTATGCCAGGCTTCTTTTCCTATCTCATATGCCATAATGCACATGAATATAGACTTTGACACAACATAGTGTTTATAAGAGAGTGCCTTGAATTTCTTTACTGATTATTCAACATAGTGCTTCATTTGCGTAATTGTTGGATTAGCTCTAAAAGGAGGAGGATTAACACCTCTTTCTACTGCCTCCTACAAATCTAATCCCTTCAATAAAGCTTTCATTATCCCAGCCCATAACTTGTAGTTTTCACCATTGAAAATTTATGGTGAAAGTGTTCCAGCATTGCTTGAAGCCATTTTCTTGGATTTGGTCTTTTTGTGGAATTTTCTTACTTGTTGTCTCTCAATTCTCATAGCCACCACAAAGAATGATAATGCGCTGATACCAATTGTAAGTTTAGAAGCAAAGAAGTGGAGAAAATTTAGTAAAAAACTCACTCACTTTCGTTACAAAGAAAACCATAATTTATAGATATACAAAGTTGTAGCACTTACAACTAAAAAGTTATGAAACCATACTTGGACCATACTTTAGTGGCTAAAATAATTAACCAAAAACAATAATTGAAAGAGTAATGTTTTGATCATTTGTGTATGTATTTTTAGGATAATTTATTGGCTTTTGATTGATGTTTCTTTAAATTTGTGCTTAAGTTTGTTTGAAGTACTTGATCCAGGTTGAAGAATAAAATAATGGTGCTTTAATTCAATTTGATGCATGGAAGAAGGTGGAATGCATGAGACACGGCCATGACACTTCAAGGCTTGGTTGTGTCCCTTCATCCAAGACAATGAAGCATGACACACTCACAAGACATAACCAGGTCAAATTGGCTTGGCCGTGTTCATCAGAAAAATTTGGCAGAGATAGACACAAGCAAGAGACACTGCCAAGCCGTTGGCCGTGTCACATGACATGACCAAGGTCTTGGTCATGTCTCACTTGAAGAATAAAGCAAAGAGAAGAGAAAGAAGAGAGACAGAAGAGTACGCATTCAAGAGACGCGACCAAACCACTGGCTGTATCACATGACACGACCAAGGTCTTGGCTGTGTCTCACCAATTGAACAAAACAAGAAAAAGAGGATGAAAATGGCAGAGGTGAACACGAGCAGAAGACACGGCCAAGCCACCGGCCGTGTCACATGACACGACTAGTGACTTGGCCATGTCACACCTAGAAAAGAAGAAGAAATATGGGCAGCCATGGACACGGCCTGAAGGCTTGGCCATGTCCCAAGAAGAATGAGTGACACAGCTAAGTAACTCAAGGCTTGCCTGTGTCTCATGTGATAGCTTTGAATTATTTTACAAGAGATGGGGGACAAAGTGGGAGACAATGAGTGCTATCTTTTAAAAAGAAATAATAAAAGAAGAAAAAGATTACCTAATTCATGGGATGAAGATTTAAATAATGAAAAAGGTAGGAGACAAAGTAGGGTGTGTGTGTTGACAAGACATGCTTGGTGTCTTAAGAAATTAAAAAGAATTGAAAATGGAGATATACATACAAGTTAGGGGCTTGGTCTGAAGGGGGGGGGGTTATTCATCTTCATATTCTTGGTCTTGAGAGAGACCATGAAATCACCATTCTTTCTACATCTTCATTTCCATTCACCTTTCATTTCTTGCATAAACAAGACTTAATCAAGTTTGGGGATAAAATTGAGTGAGGAAGCTCCTTAAAAGATTAGGAAAGCTTGATTGGAATTGTAAGCTTGAGAGAGTTACCATTCCATCTTTCAAGAGGAGAGCCATTGATTGAAGAGGGCTTGGAAGTTTTTCATCATACAACAAGGTGGAAGCTAGGAGGAAGACAACTAGTTCAACTCTTGGCGTCTATAAGGGGTTTTTCATATTCTCTCTTTTAATTCATTTATAGATTGTTGTTGTTTTATTATGAACATTAATATTACAATGTATAATTTTGATTTGATGAATATTGAGATAGATATTTTTTTTAAATTGATGATGAGCTAATTTACTCATGCCTTGGGTTGTAGTAGATTTGATTAAATGACTTGATTTGATAATTTCATTAGTATACCTTGTTATTGGTTGATTGCATTGGACTTAAAGTTAGTTTGATAGATTGACCACCTATTAATCACTTAATATTGAACGATGGATCGAGAGGTGAAATTTGATATCAAAACTATGTAATCAACCACCCTAAGAATGAATTAGAAATATAAGTTCTAGGGTTTATTTAATTTGCAATTTTAAAATAATTGGTTGTTGTTAATTCATAAATGTGAAAACTAATGAATTGGTAATTACTAATTGAACTCAAGGGACAAATTAAAATCAAGGTTATATTAATGGATAATTTGACCTACAACCCTAGGCACAATTTCTAGAATTGAATTAATCTTACATAGCTACTACTCATTTTTACTTTCAAATTTTAATTACAACTCACCAATTCAACAACACACACTCAATTTTAATTTATTTGTTAATCAAACTATTGCAAAACAATTCCTTCCTTATGAGATGACCTTAGGTCGATCATTATTACTACAATTGCCTCATATACTTGCGAGTGTCGCTTTGTAGTAGTATCAGTTGAGCGCAATGAGTTTTTGGCGCCGTTGCCGGGGAAGACAATTGTTGTTAATAGTTTGATTTTTTTATTTAAATTGTTTATTTGTTTAAAGTGTTTCTTTTTGAATTACTATGTGTTTATTATAAGAATGCAGTTTTCAAGACATGAGGGAGTTTATGATGTGAACGCTAATTCTAAAATGACATGGCATTTAGAAAAATTAACAAGTCAACTTAAGATGCTAAATGCAAGAGGAAGAACACCTATGCCTAATCAAGAAGTATGTCTAGCATATGGCATTATAGGACATAATGCAAACATATGTTCATTTGGTTTTAAACAATACCAAGAGAGGCAAGAGGAAGAATATGCCTTTAAAAGTTTCCAGCCAAAGGGTAGAAATGACCCATATTCCAATCCTTATAATCCAAGTTGGAGAAACTACCCAAATTTTTCTTGGAAAAATCGGCAGCAAATTCAACCTCAATAATTTTTTCATCCTTATCAAAGAAGTTCTTACTTTCAAGGACAATTTTTAAATCAAGATCAACTTAAGAAGCCCACATTGGAAGATAATTTGAATGCTTTTATTCAAATTAGCACACAAAATCAAGATCAATTCAAGAAACCTACATTGGAAGATAATTTGAATGCTTTCATTCAAATTAGCACACAAAATTAGGAAGGGAGCAATAAGAAGTTTGATTCTTTGGAGGTATCATTGAAGAAGATGGAAACTCAAGTTGGGCAACAGACAAATCAACTCTAAGCACACCAAGAAGTGGAATCTCCTAGCCAATTATAGCAAGCCAATGCAATCACAATTTTGAGGAGTGAAAAGGTAATATATAATAAATTTTGTAATTCCTTTGATGCAGGTACTAATCAAGAAGAAAATGGTAAGGAGATACAACCCAACATAGAGGAACTAAGTCAATCAAAGGAGGAGGAGAATTTGGAAGCATCAGCCTCACCAAAATTGCATGAGCCTCCAAATCCTTATATGCCACCAATTCCATTCCCATGTAGATTGAAGGGTGAGAAGCAACGTAAGCAACTTTCTGAAATCTATGACATGCCCTCCAAAGAAGATACTGAAGATAAGCTTGAGATGGCCATGACCTTGGAAGAAAAGCCTAAAATTTCCAATTCAAAAATTGAGGAGTGCAAGTTAATCTTAAATGCTGAGGTTATTAAGAGGGGACTTCAGATTGCTAAAGAGGATGAGAAAGAGGTTCAACCAAACTTGGTTGAACTTAAAAGGACCCTAAAACTTTTCAAATATGTTTTGGTTGGGGAGAACAATATGCAACCAATGATCATCTCTTCCACTCTTGGTAGTGAGGAAGAGCAAAAAATGGATATAACCATGTTGCAGACTGAAAAAGGTTTTTACCAAGTACATATAGCATTGGAGGATCACCCCAAGACATCCTTCACCTGTCCCCTTTGGACATTTTCTCTTCAAAGGATGCTATTTAGGCTTTGCAATACATTGGGTACCTATCAGAGTTACATGCTATTCATCTTTTCAAACATGGGTGACAAATTCATTAAGGATGAAAGGAGCACTTCATATCGCATATGGGAATGATGAAAATTAGGTTTCATCTGAACTCTTCTCTTTTAATTTATGCACACTCACATTGGGGACAATGTGAATCTTTAAGTGTGTGGTGCAATTTTTACTTTTAATTTATCTTTGTTTAAGATTAGTTAATATTTTTCTTTGAATAAATGAATTTTGAAAAGTTTTTTGTTTAAGTTTAGTTAATGTTTTTCTTTGAATAAATGAATTTTGAAAAGTTCAATTGTTATAAGATTGTTGATAGATGACCATTAAATTTTTTAAAGCATGAATTTTAGAATTGATTAGAATTGGTGCTTATTGTCAATTTTGATGGTTATTCTTTGCAACACCTTTAAACTAGTGAGGAATTGAGCCTATTAAGTTGGATATCAACTTATTATTCTTTATTGTGTAAACATCTTTGATTGATAAATTGCTAGAACTTGCTTTGACATGCATTTTGAGACTACATAAAAATTTCAATTAGGCATCAATATGATTAAGGAAATTAGGTAAACTCATTTTGGCTTAAAAAGACCAACCTTATATCCGACCTTAGTTAGCCAATTTTGAGCTTATTTTATTTTTTTCTTTTCTTTCTTTTTCACAACACCATTAGCTTAAACCTTGTTATTTTAACTATTATCTTTTCATTAGGTCAGGAGTATTTTAAGAGCGTTTATGATTGAGTGTTGTGTTAATTAAAGTGTGGGGTTAAATTTAGTGGGTTTAAAATTGCAAAGTATTGTGTTCTTTAGCTGAAAACCTTATTTTGATTAAAAAAATAAAAAAATAAAAAAATAAATAAAAAATAAAAAAAGAGAGAAAAATCAAAATAATAGAAGTTGTTATTTTTTTTTTTAGGGTTGAAATAAGTTTGGCAATGATCTTTGCAAAATTTAATAAGTGAGTTCCCTTGGAAAGATCTTTAATGTCAAGTGGTAGGTGAGTGGAAGGTGTTTTGGGATTGTTTGGTTGAATTATGTTGTTTACTTCATTCTTGAAGTGCTCTTGAACTTAGTGAATAAACTCACATTCTCAAATATCATACCTTTACCTTAGCCCCATTACAACCCAATGAAAGACCTTATGAATTATGCTTGATTGTAATTAGGTGGTGGAGATTTGATTGATAAGTAAGCCTATAGAGATAATCTTTCATTGAATGTTGAGAGCGAAAACACTACCTGATTAAACACTTAAGAGGTTTTGTGAGGGAGTGACAATTTTTGGTATGCATGGATTGGCCATTAAATGTTTCGAGTACTGATTGTTCTTGATTTGATAATGATTGCAGATTTAAGAAAATGAAAGTCTTAATACATCCTTATAACTCTTGAACTTGACTAAATTTATCTTGTTTAGTTTGTTTTGATTTTACCTTTGCTTAGGGACAAGCAAAGAATTAAGTGTGGGGTATTTATTTTGATCATTTGTGTATGTATTTTTAGGGTAATTTATTGGCTTTTGATTGATATTTCTTTAAATTTAGACTTAAGTTTATTTGACGTATTTGATCCAGGTTAAAAAATAAAATAATGGAGCTTTAATTCAATTTGATGCATTAAAGAAGGTGGAAAGCATGAGACACGACCAAGACACTTCATGGCTTGGCCGTGTCCCTTCATCTAAGACAATAAAGCATGAAACACTCACAAGACACAACCAGGTCAAATTGGCGTGGCTGTATCCCTCAGGAAAATTTGGCAGAGATAGACACAAGCAAGAGACATGGCCAAGCCATTGGCCGTGTCGCATGACATGACCAAGTTCTTGGCCGAGTCTCACTTAAAGAACAAAGCAAAGATAAGAGCAAGCAGAGAGACAGGAGAGAACACATTCAAGAGATACGGCCAAACCACTGGCCATGTCACATGACACGGCTAAGGTCTTGGCCGTGTCTCACCAATTGAACAAAACAAGAAAAAGATAATGGCAGAGGTGAACACAAGCAGAAGACATGCCCAAGCCACTGGCCGTGTCATATGACATGGCCAATGACTTGGCTGTGTCACACCTGGAAAAGAAGAAGAAATATGGGTAGCCATGGACACGCCTTAAGGCTTGGCTGTGTCCCAAGAAGAATGAGTGACATGGCCAAGTCACTCAAGGCTTGGCCGTGTCTCATTTTATAGCTTTGACTTATTTTACATGAGTTGTGGGATAAAGTGGGAGACAACAAGTGCTATTTTTTAAAAATAAATAATAAAAGAAGAAAAATGTTTCCTAATTCATGGGATGAAGATTTAAATAATGAAAAATGGGAGACAAAGTGGAGTGTGTGAGTTGGCAAGACATGCTTGGTGTCTTAAGAAATTTAAAAGAATTGAAAGTGGAGATATACATACATGTTGGGGGCTTGGTCTGAAGGGAGGGGGTGTTTCTTTGTTCATCTTCTTTTTCTTAGTCTTGAGAGAGACCATGAACATCACCATTCTCTCTTCATCTTCATTTCCATTCATCTTTCATTTCTTCCATAAACAAGACTTAATCAAGTTTGGGGATAAAATTGAATGAGCAAGCTCCTTAAAAGATTAGGGTTTAAAGAAAGCTTGATTGGAGTTATAAGCTTGAGAGAGTTACAATTCTATCTTTTAAGAGGAGAGCCATTGATTGAAGAGGGCTTAGAAGTTGTTAATCGTACATCAAGGTGGAAGCTAGGAGGAAGACAAGTAGTTCAACTCTTTACATCTACAAGGGGTTTTTCTTATTCTCTCTTTTAATTCATTTGTAGATTGTTATTATTTTATTATGAACATTAATATTACAAATGTATAATTTTGATTTTATGAATATTAAGATGAATATTTGTTTTAAATTGATGATGAACCAATTTACTCATCCCTTGGGTTGTAGTAGATTTAATTAAATGATTTGATTTGATAATTTCATTAGTATACGTTGCTATTGGTTGATTGCATTGGACTTAAAGTTAGTTTGATAGATTGGCTATCTATTAATTACTTAATATTGAACGATGGACCAAGAAGTGAAATTCGATATCAACCATCCTAAGAATAAATTAGAAATATAAGTTCTAGGGTTTATTTAATTTGCAATTTCAAAATAATTGGTTGTTGTTAATTCATGAATATGAAAACTAATGAATTGGTAATTACTAATTAAACTTAAGGGACAAATTAAAATACAAGGTTATATTAATAGATAATTTGAGAATCAAGATTTAATCAAATTGACCTACAACCCTAGGAACCATTCCTAGAATTTAATTAATCTTATATAACTACTACTCATTTTTACTTTCAAATTTTAATTACAACTCACCAATTCAACAACACATTCAATTTTAATTTATTTGTCAATCAAACTATTACAAAATAATTTCTTCCTTGTGAGACGATCTTGGGGCGATCACCATTGCTATAATTACCTCGTATACTTACGAGTATCGTTTTGTAGTAGTATTAGTCAAGCGCAATAAGTACGAAGTTACAACTGTATCTCATATGATTTGAACAAAATGACAATAAAAAAATACCATATATACTATTAGCATATGACAAGTCAAAAGTCCTAGAAAAGGATAATCAACATTATTATTTGCGCCATGCAAATATGATTATCCATAAAATTATGAATAAAATATATGTTTACCGTAAAATTGAAAGTCTTTTTAGGTATTGTAAAATTTAAAATTGTTTTAGTTTTTATAGTAGTTTTGTAAATATCTCTATTATAAATGTTGTGTGGTAACAAGTATGATAAAATATAAAGGCTCGATTGTTTCGCCATTGCTGACATTTGAAAGGTTAAAAAAATTAAGTAAAAAAAATTTATCTTTTTCCATAATGAAAGATAGTGTTTCCAATTATAATAAATTTATTATAATCAGAAAGTACATATATATATATATATTTGTTAATCCATACCACAATGCCATACCACAATGCCACACTACTTGCTCGTTATCAAATTTATTTTTTTTATATTTTTTATATTTAAAAGTAAAATTTTATAAAATGAAATTATTATAAATTATAAATATATTTATAATTTTATAAATTAAAAAATTTGAATACTTTTTAATTAATTTTTAATATTATAAAAAAATAAAAAATTAATTCTTTAAAAAATATCTTTTTAGGAAAATTTTCCTTGAAAACTAATTTTTAAATATGAATTAAAATTTTCCTTGAAAAATAATTTTCAAATATAAATTATCTTATAGTTTAAAATTATTAAAAACTATTTAAATTTTGAATGAATGTTTTCAAAAATCCGAATGATTGTTTAAATTAATAATTGTCAGTTGATATTAACTTCTAGTTGAAATTTATTAAAAACTATTTATTTTAAAATTGCATTTGAATTTTTTTATAATTTTATAAATTTATTATATTATCATATTATATCATTTGGCCCAAAAATAATTGTCAATATTTTTTAAAATCACATAATATATTTATTTAAAACTTATTAAAAATAATGATTAATATAATATTTTGCATTTTTCAATACGATTACTATGGTATATTTTACAAAAAAAATATTACTGACATTTAAAAAATTATCTATAATTTTTTAATTTGATCACATATTAAAATTAAAAATAATATATATGTATATAATCTATATTTAAAAATAATTTAATTTGAATGTATGTAGACTTTTACACCACAATAAATGATGATAACCACTAAATCTATACAATAATAGCCGCTAAATCTATAATAAACAACTAACTTCGGTTAAATATGAAATTAATAAACAACTAACATCGGTTAACTATGAAATTAATCGAATTGATTGATTCGATTCAGTTAATTAATAAAATTATTCGAAATTAAAAATCGATCGACTAGCTAAAAAAAATTCTTCTGAAAAAATTAGTTAAATTTTAGTTGAATCGGTTAATTAATTAAATGATCGAATGCCCAAACCTAATTGTAGTTAGTTAATTTTTTTTAATTTTAATACTATTTTTTTAGTTTTGTTTTTTCTTTGTTTTTCTTAGTATAACTCTCCATCAACAGTTATTAGTTTCTCTCTCTTTTCTTTCTTTTTATTATTACCTTTTCCTATCCCTCTTCCTTTTCTTATTTTTTATTTGTAAAAAATAATTTAATTTTTTATATTATTTATTATTTATAAACATATAAGTATTTTTTATTTTTATTATTCTTCAATTATAATTATAAAAGTTATATTGTTTTGTAATAATAATGCACCCTACATGTCTAATAAAATACTTAAAGAGAATTCTTTTTTATTTTATGAATTTTTTATTTATTCCCTTTTAATTTATATTTTTTATGATCATTGTTCTATTTTTTATTTGTATTTGTTCTATTTTAATGTTTATTTGAGTTAATTTATATTTTAATGTATGTTTAATTTTTTTTTAGCATATAGACATCATACGAAAATATATTCACAATATACACTCAATATATATATGACACATACAATATTCACAATATACACTCAGATTAGTCGCTAATTTGCGAGAATATAGAGACCAATTAGCGAGAAATTAATTTTATTTTCTATTTTAAAGTTTTTTGTCGCTAATTCGTCGCTAAATGGCTCGCTGATTTGCAAGAAAAATATTTAGTCGCAGATTAGTCGCTAATTTGCGAGAATATAGAGACCAATTAGCGAGAAATTAATTTTATTTTCTATTTTAAAGTTTTTGTCGCTAATTCGTCGCTAAATGGCTCGCTGATTTGCGAGAAAAATATTTAGTCGCAGATTAGTCGCTAAAAATACTTTATTTAATTTTTAATTTTAAAAATACTTCAAGTATATTTTAAATATATATTACAAGAAATTGCCCCACAATGGAGCACTTTTCTGCTCTTTCCCTTCTGAAAGACGATGATCTAAGCTAATGGGACAAAAAAAAATAAAATTAAAAAAGGATTTTATGAGGCGCTTAAAATTTTCGCCCTTTGATTAAGGCGAGAAGGAGATTCAACAATTTAGGCGCTGAAATAAAATTTTGAAAGGCGCCTTTCCAATTGCACGCGAGGGAAAGAAGTATGAAGTTGAGCCAACTGGGTTCTCTGCTTGGGAGAAAACAAAAGTTTCCCTCAAACACACAAACTCTCTCTCTCTCTCTCTTTCTCACAGTTTCTCTCTATCTGCTTCTCCCTCCCCACCATTCGAACAGAGACAACCCAAGTGAGTCAACCTCTTTCTCTTTTCTTCGTTTTTCATTTCAATTTGTTAGGGTGTATGTTTTGCTTTGTCAATTGTTCTATATTTTACTGGAATCTTCTGTGATTCATTCTAATGCAAATTTGGGAGTTCACGGACAAGGCATTTTGAATTTGTCTGGACCAGGGGACATGATTGACTCGCAATGCCTGATTTTATCATTATTTTTCAGTATCAATGTAAGCTGAAGGATTTTCTCTGTGTTTTGGAATTTTTCTTAATCGATTAAAGAACTTTTTGGTTTAAAGTTATCATATAAAATTATTAACTCTCTGTCGTATTTTTAAGTTGGATTGGGAAATAAAAATTGATGTATTTTTAAAACTTGGATTACTGTTTCACTTGTTCCATTGATCTTATAATCAAAACCTGAAGGTTGGACCTGGTTCTATTCTTCGAGGTCCGTTGGAGAATGCCAGTGATGATGATATGTAAGTATAAGAAGCTTGCCATAGTGAAACCCTACCATTGTTTTTTGTTTTCTATTTATTTTTTACTCATGATAGGGCACCAAGGCTCTACTGTGATCTCCAAGACTGCCCCATGGAGCTAATTCATCCTCCTGAAGATTGTAATGTGAACTCTTCACTGCCCTTCACTCTTCAGGTGTTCCATTTGCCAGATTGAGCACTAAGTACTTATCTTTGTCAGATTAGTTGATGGTTAGCTGTAGTGTGAAGGACTCATTTGTTTTTGTGTTTCTTATAAATGGTTGGCTTGTCTTGCTGCTGCAGATCTGTCGAGTTGAAGATGTTATTATTGAAGGCATGATGACAGGATCTGTTGTTCATTTTCACTGGGTTAGAAATGTAGTTGTTCAGTCTTCTAGAGTGATTAGTGCTTCTGGTCTAGGTACTACATCTGTTACTTCTCTATAGAAAAAGATTTGGCATGAGTTGTTCGCCTGTTCACATTAAATTGAAGCAAAAAAATATAAACAGTTCTTTCCTAGAACTTATCTCTTTATTCTATTGTTTGGTGCATTAATGTTCATATCTGGAGTAAATTTTATTTTACTGAAACTTGATCTGAACTTTATGTAGGCTGCACAGGTGGGTTGGGCAGAGGAAAAGTTTCTGACAATGGTCTTGCTGGTGGTGCTGGGCATGGTGGCAGAGGCGGGGATGGATATTACAATGGCACTTTTGTTGAAGGTGGTGTTGCATATGGAGACGCTGGATTGCCTTGTGAACTTGGTAGCGGCAGTGGAAATGGCACTTTATCGGGTGCAACTGCAGGTGGTGGTATAATAGGTAAGTTTGCAGCTTATGATAAGCAGCTAATATTGTTACTTAATGCTTTTGTACTTGAGAGTGGAACAAGGAACATGGCATGAACCCTAAAGACTGGAAATGCTTGCAAGCTGGCTTGCCTTTGACAATGCTGTTGTACCTATGAAAGCTGAAGTGCTAAACTATTTACTTACTAGAGCTTTACCCTAGTGATGGCTACTATTCTGGCACATGGCTATTTTTTTCGAGGCTGCTGTGCCATTCCAAGTGCCTATGTGAAAAGTTTTCCTTCTCATTTAAATGATTTATTGGTGCATTCTGTTGAAATTGTAAGTTCCAAGTATGCTTATCGTGCCATGTTTGAGAGGATGAAGCTTGTGCCTTGATTTGCTTTTCTAAGAATATGATTTCCTGCATTGCTTACTGCTATGATTTGGTCAGAAGTTGGATGATTTTTCATGGAATTTGTCAGCATGCTCTTAATTGCTTCACTCTTATCGCAGTAATGTGTTAAATCACCTTGTGGTGCCGCTTTTTTGTGCTTGGAGATGGTGTAATTTTGTTATATGCAAAAAAGATTATAGTTTTGAAAATTAAGAAGATATTAACTATTTTTGAGAAGAAAGCAACAAGCAAATTTTATGCAGTTTATTTTTCAATTTAGGAGTTTCATGCATCAGTTGCAGCACCCTTTTCTATTTCTTCATGTTACTAACTAGAAGTATTACCTTAAGCATTCAACAATAACTTTGTCTTGTCATAGATCACTGCATCTTTCTGATAAATTGAACAGGTATATTTCTGATAAAAAGATAGGACTTTCATATTCTTCCATTGAGTAGTAGAGGAGAATTGTTTTTTTGCACAAATTTTGATTTTGAATCCTTCAGTTCTCTCTCGTTCCTCCCCTTTGTTCATCTTCTATTTTGATCTTGCTTGCTTGCTGGTTTGCATTCTGTTATCAAAGAGCATCAGCCATCAAAGGTTTTATGCTTGCATTTGCTTGTATGTCTTGTTTTGTTTATTTTTTATTCTGTTCGTTGTCTTTAAATCATGCACTAATTTGTAGGAGCTGGAAAGACTGTCTCAAAAGTTTAGCGAGAATGTATTAGATGCCACAAAGAACTTACAGATAAAAAGGAAATTGGAGGATTACCTGCTACATCACTTGCATTGGCTGCCCAGGACTTTCCATTGCATTTGCAACCAAAATTGCACCGCTATTTGATGTGAATTAGATTAAAGTTGGACCTATTAATGTATCCAGCCTATGAAACTTCATCCTTATGCTAAGCTTCTCCTTTGGGATGGTGGCTTATTCTAAGTCAACCTTAAATGTCTTACACTCTTCCAGGTTTATTATTATTATCCCTTCACAGCACTTTCTGATCCAGCAAAGCTTTACAATGATCTTAGATGGAATGTTACAAGGCCTCAAGGTTTTGAGGCAGTGATGCGTGTGAGATGCAGTCAGGTAAATCTTTTTCTGGTTTACTGGATATTTCATTCTCTTTTATAAATTGATTGGTTTTCAGTTTTTAAAAACTTGCACGGTATTTGTTAGTTAATTAAGGCCTATTGTTTTATAGGGTATTCAAGTTCAGCAATACTATGGAAACTTTTGTAAGCGCATTCCAACGGATGTTGATCTGCCTGGGGTTTGTATTTCTTTTCAAAAATTATGTTGCCAATCAATGCTTAAAATTGATTTTCGATTTGATAATAGTTGATCCTTATTACACCTTAATTTGCTAATGGCTGATGGTATTGAATTGCACGGTTCATTCGTCCTTTATTGACAATTAGAAATTGCTATGTTCTTTAGATTTCTGGATCATGCTACTTATACTGCCCGGTGTGTTTTTATATTTTGAATAACATCTGGTGATTGTTATTTTATAGTTAAATGCTTTGCGATAATTGGATCATGAATGTACTTCTTATCCCTTACTTTGAAGCTTTAATAACCAAGACATTTGCAAATTATACTGCTTTCTTGTCCTACAATGAATTTTAGGAGATAAATGACTTAATATTTTGCTCGTGCTAATATTTTGCTCCTGCTCTATAAGCTTACCGAGAGTTCTTTCATTGAACAGCTATTAGTGTCGGTGAAAAATCGTTGAAGTCTCAGGTATGATGGAGAAGAACAAGTGAATTCTGTTGATCAGTGCTTGAGAATATGCTCTACACTTAAAATATTGCAAACTAGAAATGTCTATATTGGACTTTGAAATTTGTATTGTGATAATCTGAGAATTTGTTTTAGGAAAATGGGACCACTTTAAAATAGTGGATTGTGGCAGCACATAAAAGAATGGGACCCATCTTCATTTTCATTTTTATATATTATTTTTTTATAAGAAACATTTTTATATTCTTTGTTTTTGGCATTTTTTTTAATAATTGTGCTTTACTATTTGTTATTACTCTTGTTCTCTTTCTCTCTCTGCAAATAAAACAAAAATTGATAGTAAAAAGTAAAATAATAATAAACCACAGTGGCTCTTAGTTTTCTTCCTTACAAGTTATACCACCACACAACATGCAATTCCTATTATAACATATCTATAAAACACAACTCCTTTAGCTTGTTTCTTTTATGTTCTCAATTCTTTATTATATATATTACCATTTTTTTTTTAATTTGGTTAACCCTATCTTTTTTTTTATAACTTTACTGTTTCAAATTTACACTTATAGTTGTCCATAATTTTTAAATAATTTCAATATTATTAAGTAAAATTTATTAAGAAATTAATAAAAGTTTAGTATATTTATTGCCACTAATAATTTAATTATGAATGTTGTGTTATTTGATTATTATTGTAATGAATGACTATTTTATAAACATGTTTGGTTATTATATTTGAAATTCAACAGGTTCTTGAAAATGTGTAGACAAAAAAAAATTGGAATACTGGAAAAATATAGCCAAACAATTACAAAATTGCGACAAAATCAGCGACCAAAGGTGACAAAAAAAATATTGAATTCTGCGACAAAAATTGAGACAAAATTAGCGACCAAAGGTGACAAAAAAAAATATTGAATTCTGCGACAAATCAACGACTGAAACAACGAGAAAAATATTGCGACATATTCTGCGACACATCAGAGACAAAATTTAGCGAGCAAATTAGCGACAAATTCAGTGACTAAATTAACGACCCAAATAGAGATGAATTCAGCGACTAAAGCTAAATCAGTGACGACTTTCAGCGGGAATAAATAATTCCCGCCAAAAATGAAAATGTCGTTGAATTTGTCTCTGTTTTGTCGCTAATTTGTCACTAATCAACGACACGCACAATTGGTCGCTGATTTGTCGTTGATTTTTTAGCGACCAGGACATTACCGTCCGCTCGATTTTTCTCGCTGTTCGTCACTGATATTGTCGCTATCGTATTTTGGTCGTTGATTTCGTCGTTAATGGTGTCGTAGATTGCGTCGCAGATTGCTGTTTTTTTGTAGTGGAATGTACAATATCTGCACAACATACACTGATATATAATGTGTGTATGTTATATAAATATTTTTTATATTGTATTTTAACTTATAATTCATATAATATTTTTAATGCGATACATATATTGTATATTTATGCTGATATGTATTGAATTATAATTAGTAAGAAATACAATTCTCTTTCATTATTTTGCAGATGAGTAAATATTTCAATTTTTTTATACATATTTATCAATTTTAATTGTTGAATTATATAATTTTTTTAGTTTAAAATAGTAAAATTATGAATATAAATTAGAAGAGAATGATTTAGGTAGTAAAATGTATATATATTAATTGTCATAATAAACATTTATACAACATACAAAGAAAGCTAAAGGAGGAGATATTTTTGAAAGTTTGATGCTTTTTTTTAAAAAAAGTTTAAATAAAATAGTTTTGTGCCGTATTTAAAAAAACTTTATTTTTAAGGATAATTTTGTAAAAATCCTTTCTTTCTTTGTGTTCTCATGTGTATCGAGTCCAACACTTCATGGAACAGCCTTTTAACAGGAAAATTTATAAAAAAAAATAACAGAAAATAATAACAAATTATAAAAATACTATGCAACAAAAAAATTTATAAAAATATAGCGCATGTATCAAAATTTACAAAAATATAATATATTTTTATATATACTGAGTATATTTTTAATATATTATTAAGTATATTTTTAGTATATGTATCATAAAAATGCAAAAAAGATGTAAAAAATTAATATTTTTTAAACTGAAAGAAAATAAAAATGAAATTTTGATGAAAAAGTAATATTTCATGTAATTTTCTTTTTTAAAAAATAAATTAAAAGTCTCACAAAAAAAATTGAAAGGAAATCTCCCCAAACATATCTCTAATAATTTTTTTAATTCAATTTAAATCATATTGATTTAAAATAGACTTTTTGATATTTATGCCTTTTCATTTAAAAACAAACCCACTTTTCTCATTTTTAGTTTCAAAACTCGCTCTCTCTGAAAGCTCTAATCTCCTTTCTTGTATCTACTCTAACTTTATCTAACCACTCTATGTTGGATAATACCAACCATTGGTTTTTTTTTACTATGTAAAATAAAAATAAATAAATAAATGGTTGTTGGCCTAATTAAGTTAGGCCAACAACCTCATGGGAAGGCCTATATATATGGCCTTCCCCTTCTTCTTCAAAACACACAATTTGAGAGGAGAAATATTAGAGAAACTTGAGAGAGAGAGAATTATTTGGGGAGTGACAAAATAGTGAAGTAGTTTAATTTTGAGAGTGTTTAAGAAATACTTGAGTGCCACTATTTTGGTTTTATCTCAATTGTAATAATTGTACCTCTAAAAATATTTCTAGAGAAGTCTCTCTTGTAAGCCTACTATTTTTAGTAGTGGAAGAATATTTTTCTGAGTTTGTCCCGTGGACGTAGCCCAAAGTAAAAGGGTGAATCACATTAAATCTGGTGTGCTATTTTGTCTCAGTTTTATAGCTATTATCAAGGGTAGTTGTTTTTTTATATTGTGCTATTAATTATCCAAGTAAAATTCTGTCTAAGGAGACTGGGTTTTAAGAGGGACCGTCTATGACCACTCCAACCTTTCCTGAGAATTTTCTTGGTATTTATTTTTAGTACAATATTTCGTACGCCATTTACTTGTATAATAGTAAGTCATTTGCGTGTTATTTACTTCTGCTGCACAACAAGTGGTATCAGAGCTGTGGTTCAAGCACACAGTATTGGAGTTAATCTCTTTGCATTAAAGAGATGGAGACGAAGATAAACAAGATGATCAGCCTAAATGGCTCGAATTACCACTTATGGAGAAACAAGATGAAGGATCTCCTATTTGTGACGAAAATGCATTTGCCTGTATTCACCAAATCAAAACCTGATGAGAAATCAGATGAAGACTGGAAGTTCGAGCATGAGCAAGTGTGTGGTTTTTCCGACAGTTTGTCGAAGACAATGTGTATAATCACATTTGTAAAGAGACTCATGCTAGATCCCTATGGGAGAAGCTTGAAAATTTATATGCTTCTAAAATAAGGAATAACAAGTTGCTTTATTTGACTAAACTGGTCAAAATTAGTTACTGAGAAGGTACATCTTTGGCGGATCACTTGAATGAATTTCAAGGTTTTATGAACCAGTTGTCAGGAATGGGCATAAATTTGATGATGAGGTGCTCAGTCTTTTATTACTTTCCTCTCTGCCAGAGTCTTGGGAGACTTTGAAGATTTTCATCACTAATTTAGCAGTTGATGGTTTTGTCAATTTGGAATCCGTCAAGAGTTCAATTATGAATGAAGAGATGAGAAAGAGATCTCAAAATTCAGTATCTACATCTTAGCCAAATGTTCTGGTTACTGATTCTAGAGGGAGAAGCAAGTTCAGGGGTTCAAATACCAGAGATAAAAGCCGAGGAAAATCAAACAAATATGCAAATGTTGAATGTCATCACTGTAAAAAGAAGGGACATATCAAGAAATTATGTCGGAAGTTCAAACAGGAGAAGAACAAAGGCAAAGAAATTAAGCGAGATGATAGCAGTGATGATGAACAAGAAACCACGGCTACCACTATTAAAGAATTTCATGTTATTTCTTATGATAATGATGTGAATATTGCATCCAGTGAATTGGACTGGGTAGGTGATAGTGGTGCCACCATTCATGCCACATCACATAAAGAATTTTTCTCTACATATAAACAAGGAGATTTTGGTGTTGTCAAAATAGGAGACAAGGGTATAGCCAAGATCATCGGCGGAGGTGATATTTTTTTAAAGATAGAAAATGGGATAAGGTTATTTTTGAAAGATGTCAGACATGTTCCTAACCTTCGGCTAAACCTGATTTCCATTGGCATGCTTGATGGTGAAGGTTTCAGCAATACTTTCAAGGATGGTCAATGGAAACTTACTAAAGGCTCCTTGGTATATGGAAAAGGTAAAAAGTGCTTCAAGCTATATGTGATGCAAGCAAAGCTCTCCAGTGATTCTGTGAATGCAGTGGAGAAAGAAAATATGACTGAATTATGGCATAGAAGACTCAGTCATATGGGCGAGAAAGGGATGGCACAATTGGTAAAGAAGAATGTATTGTCTGGAGTTGATAAAGTGGATTTGAAGAAATGTGCTGACTGTCTGGTTGGAAAACAAAACAGAGTTGCTTTCAAAGGTTTCACTCCAAAAACGCCACAATTGAACGGTTTAGCGGAGAGGATGAACAAGACTTTGATGGAGAGAGTTAGATATTTGCTCTCACATTCAAAGTTGCCTAAGATTTTTTAGGGTGAAGCTCTGTACGCTGTAGTACATGTACTCAATTTTTCACCCTGTGTTCCTCTTCAGTATAATACACCAGAAAAGGTGTGGTCAAGAAAAGATGTTTCCTATAATCATTTGAGGGTGTTTGGTTGCAAAGCTTTTATGCACATTCCTAAGGATGAGAGGTCAAAGCTTGATGTCAAGACACGTGAATGTGTATTTATTGGTTATGGTCAAGATCATGATCAGCTTGGCTATAGATTTTATGATCCAGTTCAGAAAAAGCTTCTTAGAAACCGTGATGCCAGATTTGTTAAAGATCAAACCATTGAAGACATTAACAAAGAGAAAAAGGATATTCCTGAATCCAATGGTGATTCAACAAACTTAAAGCTAGTTCCTCCAAAGGCGGTGCCAAGACAAGTTGGAAATGAAATACAAAATCATCAGCCAGAAAATGCTGACATTGATGCGCCTACAGAGGTCCAATCGGATGATGATGAGGACCAGATTGAAAATCAGCCACCACTCCCAGTAGAAGTTCCTCAGGTTCCATTGAGGAGATCTACTAGAACTCGACAACCTTCTACTAGATACTCGAATGATCAGTACGTGTTACTCACTGATGGGGGAGAACCTGAGGATTACCTGTTAGAAAATCGAGAAGAATCTGCAACCCTTGCCGCAGCGGAAAACAAAAAATTTCTTTCGATTTACTCACAGGATCCATGTGATCCATTTAGTTCGATAAAAGAGATTCGAAACTAACCTTTTTGCGTAGCTTCAAAACGATTAACAGATGCTGCCTTCTGAAGACGAACACCCTCTAACGAAGTCCACACAAACGTACGTCGTTCTGAGTGCTAGCTCACCAACGGCAGTGGCTGAACTTTTTGCAAAAACGAAATTAGGGTTTTAGGTTTTTCCTCTTCTTCCGTTTTCTTTCAAAACGAATAATAATAATATCATCAAGGCCTCCAGTCCATTTAAAACCCTAACTGTCCATATCCTATATGGACCCACGTCTTTAATTATTATTATCTAATAATAATTATTATAACAATATTATTATTAATATCTAATAATAATAATAATACCAACAACAATAATAAAAATTTAATTATTATTATTTTAAGTACAGCCTACGTTCTATGTGTGTGACCCGATAGGCTCATATTAATTGGTAGTGTATTTCAATCTCTATTGAAATGCACAAATCATAATTGGCCTCTAGCAAGACATTACGACTACCCAATTAATCATGAGAATCATCATAAATGAAAACCTGAAATAGTACATGCATTAATCCCTTTATCACACGATATCTAGTTTGAACATAAGTCATAGTAAATGTCATACTTATATTGTCCAAACTTATGATTACTCGATCTCCAAGTTAACTGATAAACAAATAAGATTGATCTTATATCAACTTATTTGAGCACGGCCATGCATTTCTCAGTTACACTTATCGAGGGGCCCAGAAGATATCTCTCTCATAGAGAGGGACAAATTCCATCTTGATTGTTCATTTTCCTCTACATAATTTATACCATGTTCAAGCATAACCTTTATAATTATCTAGTTACAGATAACGTTTGATCATGTCAAAACATAATATTCCTTATGTTGGAAACTATGACAATCTCAAGTCAAAGGATTAAATGAAAACTATTATGATATACACTTATGACATTAAACCATGAAGTGATATCTATGTGGGTCTATCCAATACACTGTTCTCTAACATGTATCCATAATATTGATTTGTATCTTCATACCTATAATCATCTTATGATTATCAAATCAATATTACACTAGTTATATTTATTATTATCTCCATAACAATAATAAACCAGGGATATAATCATTATTATATATAACATGCAAACATAACAATGATAATAAAAACTTCTTTATTAATAACAAAATGAATAACATTAAGGTCCAAATCAATGGCCTAGGGCATATACACTAACATTACCAAGAAGCTATGACAGATGAGAAGAGGAAGAAATGGATTGAAGCCATGCAAGATGAGATAACATCTTTGCATGATAATAAAACTTTTGAGCTTGTGAAGTTGCCAATAGGCAAGAGGGCTTTGAAGAATAAATGGGTGTTCAGGATAAAGCATGATGAACATAGTTCCCAGCCACGATTCAAAGCCAGATTAGTTGTTAAGGGATTCAGCCAAAGAAAAGAGATTGACTTTGATGAGATTTTTTCACCAGTGGTGAAGATGACATCCATTCATACAGTACTGGGATTAGCTGCAAGTCTCGACTTGGAGATTGAGCAGATGGATGTAAAGACTGCCTTCCTTCATGGTGACTTGGAGGAAGAGATATACATGGAACAACTAGAGGGTTTCAAAGAAAAAGGAAAAGAGGATTATGTTTGCAAGTTAAAGAAAAGCTTGTATGGCTTAAAACAGGCACCGAGACAGTGGTAAAAGAAGTTTGAGTTAGTTATGGGGGAGCAAGGCTACAAAAAGACCTCTTCAGATCACTGTGTATTTGTGAAAAAATTCTCTGATAATAATTTTATAATTTTGTTACTCTATGTGGATGACATGTTAATCGTTGGCTAGAATATTTCCATAATTAACAATCTCAAGAAGCAGTTAAGCAAGTCTTTTGCTATGAAAGACTTAGGGCCAGCAACACAAATTCTTGGCATGAAGATAATCAAGGATAGAGGCACCAAGAAATTGTGGTTGTCACAGGAGAAGTATATTAAGAAAGTACTTCAAAGGTTTAATATGGACAAGGCTAAAGCGGTTAGTTGTCCTCTTGCTAACCACTTTAAATTAACTTCAAAACAATGTCCTTCCAAAGATAAAGAGAAAGAGGAGATGGATAGAGTTCCATATGCTTAAGCAGTTGGAAGTTTGATGTATACCTTGGTATGTACACGGCCAGATATTGCTCAGTCAATGGGAGTAGTAAGTCGATTCCTTTCTAATCCTAGTAAGGAACATTGGGCTCCTGTGGAATGGATTCTCAGATATCTCTATGGTACTTCAAAATATGTTTATGTTTTGGTGATGGTAAACCTATGTTAATTGGCTACACAGATGCAGATATGGCAGGCGATGTTGACTCAAGAAAGTCTACATCAGGTTATTTGATTTCATTTGTAGGGGGAGCCGTGTCATGACAATCAAGGTTACAAAAGTGTGTTGCTCTCTCAACAACTGAAGCAGAATTTATTGCTGCAACTAAAGCTTGCAAAGAACTCTTATGGATGAAAAAGTTCTTAGATGAACTTGGATTTCAGCAGGATAGATATTCACTTTATTATGATAGTCAAAGTGCTATCCACCTTGGGAAGAATTCCTCCTTCTACTCAAGATCAAATCATATTGATGTGAGATACCACTGGATTAGAGATGTGTTGGAGAAAAAGCTTTTACAGCTTGAAAAGATTCATGCTGAAGAAAATGGTGCAGACATGTTAACAAAGATTCTACTAAGGGAAAAGTTTGAGTTTTGTCGATCATCTCCAGGGATGACAGTTAATTCATATGCTTGGTAGGAGGAGAATTGTTGGATAATACCAACCATTGGTATTTCTTTGACTCTGTAAAATAAAAATAAATAAATAAATGGTTGTTGGCCTAATTAAGTATGGCCTTCCCCTTCTTCTTCAAAACACACAATTTGAGAGGAGAAATATTAGAGAAAATTGAGAGAGTGAGAGAATTATTTAGGGAGTGACAAAATAGTGAAGTAGTTTAATTTTGGGAGTGTTTGGGAAACACTTGAGTGCCACTATTTTGGGTTTATCTCAATTGTAATAATTGTACCTCTAAAAATATTTCTAGAGAAATCTCTCTTGTAAGCCTACTATTTTTAATAGTGGAAGAATATTTTCCGGAGTTTTTCCCGTGGACGTACCCCAAAGTAAAAGGGTGAACCACGTTAAATCTGGTGTGCTATTTTGTCTCAGTTTTATAGCTATTGTCACGACCGGCCATAGCAGGTATGTACAGTAATTACGTGTACAGTATTCACACGTGCTGATAAAGTAGGCATGCTAAAGAGATCCGATTAACCCTAGACCATTAAGCTATAATTCATTAAAGGACCGGGGTTAAATGTGCGTAACTAAAGGCGATGGGTGACCAGTCTGGGAAGTCTTAATAATGTATGTGATAGTGTAATGAAATGGAAACTAGAGAAAAACTGGGTAAAAACTGTGAACTGTGACTTTCTTCAGAAACGCCCCGTTAGAGAGAAACGAAGACACGTAGCGTAACATCCCAAATCCCAGATTGGTAAGAAACAGACATAGAGGATATGATTTAGGCTTAGAACAAAGGAGTTCAGAACGTGACCTATAACTTGAGCTAGAATTTCATCCAAGTTAATGACAGAATTAGAGAGTCTCAAAGAAGACTTAATTGTTTATTTGTGTCTTAGCTAGATTTCTAACTTAAAATTACTCAATTTGGAGTTGTAAAGAATAAGATATGATGGATTTAGTAGACAATGTGCAAGCTGCCTCAGAACAGCATAGTAGGCTTGACGTCGAAGGACCGTCAAAAATCAGATATAGCTCGGATTGACCTGAAATTTTGACACAATGTAGCCCCAGATGTCTAGTTTCAGTGGGAATAAGAATTACTTAATTTGGAGTTGTGAGTAAAAAGATGTTAATAAAGAAATACAGTAAGGTCAGGAAGGGATATCAAAAGGACCTAAGTGAAAATTTCTCAAAAGTTAGGGGTAACTATGTAAACTTAAAAATTAAGAGTCGGAAGTTCTTAATAGTGCCCATATCCGACCCCGGAAGAATATTCTAGAGATTAATCGGGTCGCAACGACGTGTAACGGTTTTTCCAGGAAATGTCTTGTTAAAGAAAAACGAAGACATGTTGACTAAGGGCATTTTGGTCATTATCAATTAAAGTTGTACATGAATTTAAAGTAAGAAATAAAAACATGAGTACGTAGAGGATGGCGAGGGGTTAAATATGAAACAATCGTCAGTAGAAATGGAGCCGGAAGAAAACCCAAGCAAAGAAAGGACCTAAAGGGAATTTTGTAAAAAGTTAAGGGCTTATCGGTAATTTTTCAAAATGACTTGGAAACCTAAAATAGATCTTATAAATAGAAAGTAGAGGTCGAGAGGATCAAAACTATATGTAGTTTGACTCGTGGAACTATACGGTTTAAAAGATATGATCGATTAATCGCCGGAACGTAATATGGGCCCGGTTTCGTGTCGGGACTGTATGGGTAACCCGGGACAACTTTAGGATATCCTATGGGAAGAGGGACAAGTGGAAAGAAGTAAAGGAAAAGAAAACTATAAAAATCTAATGTTGGCCAATCAAAAGTAACCATTTAGCATGTGTAATAAATGAAGAAAGAGAAAGGTGACAAGTGGTCTTAAAGGGTTTAACCAACACATAAGGTGATCATCATTTCCTTTGTATATAAATATATGTGATATGAAGAACCAATTTCTCTCTTTTCCACTTGCAAATTTCGGCCAACAAAGGGAAACACCAAAGGACTTCCAAGTTTCTCCAAATTTGATTTTTAAGGTAAGTTTTTAAGGTTTTCTAGTAAGTAGACTTTAATTTTAGTATTAATTTTAGGTAGTTATATATTTATTGGAAGATTGGGTATTAGAGTCTTTATGTGGAATTGGAAAAATATTAAGTAAGTGATAAGATTAATTGATTAAATGGAAGAAACAAGATGTATAAAGATTAATAAGGTTGGATTAGGGTTTCGGTTAGAAAAGAAATGGAGGATAACTTATTATTTTGAATTTCTAAGGTTTATGTTGTATCTTGAATTGAATGAAGGAGAAATAAAGAATTAAAGAAGGAGAAGAAGGAAAAGCTATGAGGAGTTAAAGAAATAAGGTTTGGTACTTTACCTTTGAATAATTACTTTTGATTTGGTGCTTTACCATAAAAGAAATTTTATTTTTCTTACAAACTTTGGTTTATGGAATTTTTGATATTGATGAACTTTAATTAGTTTGATTTGAGTTAAACATGCAAAAGTTATTAAAGGTAAGTGTTTGAATCTTCACTTTACCATTAAAGAAGCCTTCATATTGATTTTCAAAAGAAAAATAAACTATCCTATGTATTTCATATGTTTGGGCCAAAATGGTCCCAAAAAGACAGCTTTCTGGATCTTTTTGTGACAATTGTTTGAGGCAGCAAATGAATGAATTTTTCAACGAAATTTTACGTGTAAGTAGTTAACATATGAAATAAGTTTTCTGTAAAATTTCAGCCAAAAAATAAGATCATTTACCTGGTCAAATGCATGACTGAAGTGGACTGAAATTTTGACGAAAACCCAGATTTTACTATTCATTTGGTCATTCCATTTTGCGTTGCCGATTTTTCGTGCCGCGACACTATTCATTTGGTCAATTTGTGATCTTTTGAGGAATGCTTTGAAATGTTTAATATGTTTATTGTGGATATTAAATATGGGAAAAAGGGTAATGGTTTGACTAAAGAATGTGGTGCGCGACATAAATGGCAAAGTGCGATGGGAATTAAAATGATTTCTCAAATCATTCTAAAATGAAGTTTGAGACTTAAAGTGAATCATTTTAATCTTTATGCTCTACTGGATAGTGGGAGTGGTAGATAAGGGTATGGTGCACTATACTAACGCATGCAGTACTGCTCATTATTGTGATATGATATATTATTCAGTGGTGCGGCCACTGAAGCCAATGGGGAGGCCCATTGGTGAACCAGGATTGGGAGGCCCATTCCTGTGATCTGATATCGGTGGCCACTGAAGCCAATGGGGAGGCCCATTGGTTAACCAGGATGGGGAGGCCCATTCCTGTGATCTGATATCGGTGGTGAGGGCCACCTATGTTACAGTGGGGAGGCCCACTGCCTTATCACTATGGTTCCCTATATACCAGTAGAGCCTGAATCAAAGACATATTATTTTTCGTTAAACTACGTATTGCAAAATGAGTTGATTTATGGTTTTTACATTTGTTGGAAGCATATTTACACTAAATGTACAGAAACTTCCATTGGTTTAAGGTTGGTTGAATTATGATTTAATTATTTCCTTTTATTTTGAATACTTTCATATACTACTTTTATTTGTATTGGTAAAGTACCCACTGAGCGACAACGCTCAGCGAGTTAAGTTTTCCTTGACTCGTAGGTTCGGAGCAGTAGATAAATCTTGGGGAAGCAACGACCAGACCACAGCAAATCTCAGGGGTAGATCTTTTAGATCCATTATGAGTTAGCTAGTTGTGGCATGTATATGAATAAATATAAAAGAGAATTTCTATGTTGTAATTGTATGTTAGTAGTGTGTAATAATCATAAACCTTTACTTTATGTTGTATTAGAAGTGTGAACTCTTCTTGCAGATTTGTAGTTGAGGGTATAAGGTGAATTCATTGGGAGTGCATTAAATTTGATGGTATTCATATTGGTCTGTGTAAAATGTTTTCAAAAATCAGAAAAACAAGTTTTGTCGACACTTGGGATTCAAATTTCTAGGCGAAACTATGGCAAAATTTCTGTAAAAATCGGAACTAAAATTTGACTAAGTAATTTGGTAGCAACATTAGGATAGTGTGGCGCCTCTACTCAGCTTACACATGTAGGTTGGGAAGGGGTGTTACACGTAGACTAGGGGCATTTTGGTCATTATTAATTAAAATTTATACATGAATCCAAAGTAGAAAATAAACACACGAGTATGTAGAGGACGTTGAGGGGTTTAATATGAAACGATCGTCATTAGAAATGGAGCCCGGGCAAACCCGAGCAAAGAAAGGACCTAAAGAGAATTTTGTAAAAAGTCGAGGGCTTATTGGTAATTTTTTAAAATGACTTGGAAACCTAAAATAGACCTTAAAAATAGAAAGTAGAGGTCGAGAGGGTCAAAACCATATATGGTTCACTTCGTGGAACCACATGGTTTAAAAGTTACAGACAATCAATCGCTGGAGGGTATTTTGGTCTTTTCACATCCTAAATCATAAAATTACAGCAAAGGGAAGAAGAGGGGCCAAAATATGATTAAAAGAAAGCCCAATGGCTTGGGCCTTAAATAAATAAAAGAGAGAGACAATTGTACCAATGAAAAATGGCCATTTTGCCTTAAAGTGGACCAATTGGAATTAAGCATTTGTCTTAACACATTATTAGCCAAATTGGACAGCCATTTGGACCAAAAACTCATGAAAGAAGAAAGCAAAAACTCCCTCTTGAGAAGGAGGGTCGTCCAAGCCATAGGAGAAGGAAGAAAGGTGGTGATTTTCAAGTTTTAAGGTTTATTATCAAAGGTTTTGGTGGAATCCAAGGTCTTAAACTAATGTAAGTTCATTTCTAATCCTAATTTCAGGTTTTAATGAGTAATTTGAGAGATTAAAATTAGGGTTCTTATGGTGGATTTGGGGAAAACTTAAGTAGTGATAATATTGATTAATTAAATGGAAGAATTAAGGTTTCTAAGGTTTAATAAGGTTAGATTAGGACTTAATTTGAAAAAAAAATGGAAGAGTTGTGCATGTTCTAAATTTCTAAAGTTTATGGTTGAGGTTGTGTTGTGAAATTTTTGTAGGCAAGGGTGGAAATAAGGAGAAGGAAGAGCTTGAAAGAGAAGGGAAAGCAAAAGGAAATTAAAATACAAGGTTTGGTACTTTACCTTGGAAGAATTAATTTTTCTTTCATTTTCTTGCCAAAAAATTTATCTATGGAACTTTTGCTATGGATGCCTAAATGTGTTTTTTGAGTTTTAATTCAATTGTTGAGTGGTATTTTTGAATCCATGTGGTGATTGGGTTGTTTAAATTCAAATGAAATCTAATGTTTTCAATGATTTTGGTAAAAGAGTTTATGAACTCCATTTAGTCCAAATTGATTTAAACAATCAAGCTATTTTAAAAGGGAAGTGTCTAAGTCTTCATTACATTATTAAGGAAGCTTTGAAATGGGTTTAGAACAAAAAAATAAACAATTTTGCACCAAATGCAAGTGGGGGCCGAATTGGTGCCCTTTGGGAGCCAATTCTGGACTCAACTTTGGGCAGCCAGTTGAGGCAGAAAACGATGAAATATTTCGACGAAATTTTACATGAAATTAGTCAACATATGAAATAGGTTTTCTGTATAATTTCAGGCAAAAATAAGATCATTTACTTGGTCAAATGCATGACTGAAATTGACTGAAATTTAGACAAAAACCAGATTTTACTATTTATATGGTCATGCCATTTGCGTTGCCGATTTTACGCACCGTGTTACTATTTTTTTAGTCATTTTTGGGAATTATTCTAATGTGATTTGAAGTGTGTGGAAATGATTGGGAATGGTGGTAAACACTTGGAAATGAAACGGCCTTTAGCCACCGAGTTAGTACACGGCGAAATGACATGACTTGGTAAAAATGAAAAGGGATGTGCAAATCATTTGAAAATTTGTGGAAATCTTGGATTTGAATTTTAAACTCTTAAGCTTTACTTGGTGGTTGAACTTGGTAGATAAGGGTATAGTGTACTATACTAACTTATGCAGTACTGCATGATATTGTGATTGAATTGTTATGATCTGAACTCAATGGTGAGGGCCATTGGGGCCAATGGTGAGGGCCATTGGTTATAACTAGGATGGTGAGGACCATTCCTGTGATTTGATATCGGTGGTGGGGGCCATCCATGTTACAGTGGTGAGGGTCACTGCCTTATCGCTGTGGTTCAGCTTTTACCAGTAGAGCAAAAATTTACAAACTATGACACGACTATTTTATGGCATAAGTTGAGTTGTGAATATTTTACAATTTTAGTTGAAATATTTTGAAAAACATGAAATTCTTTTTCGGGAAGTACATTTTTATTTCATTGAAGTGAGCTTTATATTTTATTGCTTATAGTATTTAATATGCATATATTTTATTGCCTTGCTTGTACAAATACTCTTTACTTTTATTTCCATTGGTAAAGTACCACTGAGCGACATTGCTCAGCGAGTTAAGTTTTCCTTGACTCGTAGGTTCGGAGCAGTAGCTAACTCTTGGGAAGCGACGACCAGACCCACAACATCTCAGGGTAGATCTCTTAGTTTCCAATTTGAGTTAACTAGTTGTGACATATATATATATATATAAGATTGAGAATTACTATGTTATACTGTACGTTAGTAGTATGTCATAATAATAAACCTCTACTTTATTTTGTACTAGAAGTGTGAAATCTTCTTGTAGGTTTGTAGTTGAGGTTATAAGGGGGATTCATTGGGAGTGTATTGAGACTGATTGTATTCGCATTGGTTTGTGTAAAAATATTTTCAAAAATCAGAAAAACCAATTTTGTTGACACTTGGGACCCAATTTCTAGACAAACCTCTGGTCAAATTTCTGTAAAAATCGGAACTAAAATTTGAATAAGTAAAATTGGTAGCAACATTAGGTTAGTGTGGCGCCTCTACTCGGCTTACACATGTAGGCTGGGAAGGGGTGTTACAATTTTTGATATCAGAGCTCCGGTTTAGCCGGTACTGGGTAGATAGTTGAACTAAACCTTAAATGTATGACACATAGGGTTAGATGAGGGGTTCTAAATATGTAACTATACATGTGTGTAGTATTGTTAGTTATGTTATTCTAATTATAACAGAAGTAATTATGGATGATCAAAACAATGAGATGAGGGAGCTGAAAGCAGATAGTGCAGGAGCAAGATGATAAAAGTAGAGAGGCTAAAGCAGAGAGGCTAGTGAGAGGCTAAGTGAAGTAGAGAGGCTAAAGCAGATAGTGCATGAGCAAGATGATACAATAGATATCCTGGCAGATCGAAGTCTACAGGATCGTGAAGACCTGAGATTAGCACATGAGATGATTATCTCCTTGAGGAGAGACATGCTGATGTTAAAGAAGGACATGCTTAGTCATAGAGTGGAGTTTGATAGTGCCTGTAGGAGTCTCGGGGTAGCACATAGAGAGATCCGTGCTTTGCAGGAGAGAGTCCAAGAGCTAGGCCAGCACTTACCTAGTGAAGCATCGCATGACCCAGAGTTTGATCCTGAGATAGAAGAGTATTTGTCTGAAAGTGCCACCTAACCTAGGGCACCTACTCACTGAGCTTCAAGATGTGTTGCTTTTTGGAGGTTCTTTTGGTTATGTACATATGTGACATCGGGGTATTGTGTAGATATTGTATGGTAGTATGACATGATGATATAGTAGTAAGGAGTCCTAAATTTTGGAATGTACATAAGGGCTTCCTAGTAATGTAAATACTTTTGCTTGGAAATAAATAAAAGTTGTGTTGTATATGTGTTATTTAAGAATTTTATATTTATATACATGCCACCTAGGGTAATATAATGCTGTTGGTCTGGGTCGTTACTGATGATGGGATTGTATACGTTTTGCTCTATTCTTTAGATGTCGCAAGCAGCGCAGCGTGATATAGAGGAGGAGGTTGAGTCTCAGGCCTCCCAAATTGTAGAAACGCATGTATCAGAGGCACCTGCATCTGAGCAACCACCAGCTGATTCTCCTATCCCAAACGAAATGTTGCAACAAATGGCTGCCTTATTACGGCAGATAGCCGACGTCGCCCCGGCACCACCACCAACGCCAGCACCCGTACCAGTACCTGCTATGGGAGGGGAAAGGAAACCCCCGATCGAAAAGATAAGAAAGTATGGGGCGAAGGAGTTTAGGGCCTGAAGGGACGATGATTCTTCTATAGCCGAGTATTGGTTGGAAGGAACGGTACGAGCCTTAGATCAGTTACAGTGTACTCCAGAGGAGTGAGTTGTGTGCGCTACTTCCTTGTTAGTGGAAGAAGCATATGTCTAGTGGGACACAGTCCAACAACGAGTTCCACTAGAGCAGAGGACATGGGACTTCTTTGTGAGAGAATTTAAGAGAAAGTTTATTTCTGAAGCATATCTCGACGCCAGGAGGAAAGAGTTTCTACACTTGAAGCAGGGGCGAATGACAGTGACAGAGTACGAAAGGGAGTTCACCATATTAAGCAGGTATGCTAAGAAAATGATAGAAGACGAGGAAGATCGATGTAAACAATTTTTAGATGGATTGAATAATGAGATTAAGGTGCAGCTGATTGCTGCTCATATTAAGGAATTTTCTGTGTTAGTCACCCGAGCTATTGAAGTGGAGCAGTGTCAGTCTGATGAGCAGAATAGAAGACAAAGGATGAAATAGGAGAGAGATACCCAAAACTATTCGGGAAACTACCAATCATCAAGGAAGTAATTCCGAGGCAGTGGTTCCACGGGAGGTGGTCAACGCCGGGGTTATAGTCAGGGATCGAATCGCGGTGGCCCAAGTCAAGCCACCTCAGTTGCTAGTACCAGACGATCCGGAAGAGGGCAAGGAAGAGGATTTAACCGAAGCGGAGGTAACTTTTCTACCGGTCCGAGAGATAATGAAGGCAAAAATACTAATCCACGCTGTGATCAATGCGGACACCGCCACACGGGAGAATGTTGGGGTCGGACATTTGCATGCTACATATGTGGATCTTTAGACCACCTTATGCGAGAGTGTCCCTAGCGACTGCAAAATCTATCTAGGGAGACTGAGGGATCGTAAGCGGCAGCAGGGCGAGGCCGAGGTAGAGGTAGGGGCGGAAATTCATCACGTGTGCAGTCTGAGACGGTGGATTGACCAGAATCGAGAGCTCCTGATAGAATGTATGCCATGAGGGGGCGAGAAGATGAAGAAGCGCTAGACGTGATTGCAGGTCAGTTGTCTATTTTTGGAGTTTTGCTTTACGTTTTAATAGATCCGGGTTCTTCACACTCATATATATGCACGAAAAATGAAAAACTTGGGAACCTAAAGGTAGAACTAGAGGAAGAGGGAATATTAGTTACTAGCCCATTAGGGAATAAGGTGATTACGAGGAAGGTAGTGAAAGATTGCCCCATGGAGATTCATGGACGTATCTTTTGGGAAGACTTATTTGAACTACCATTTCAAGAATTCGATGCTATCCTTGGGATGGATTGGTTGGCCAAACACGATGCACTGGTTGATTGTAAACGGAAGAGAGTTACTCTGCATATGTCAGACGGCGACGAAGAGACCTTAGTGGGAAAGAGGAAGGACTATCTAACTAACATCATTTCCGCTATGACGGCTAAGAGGTTAATGCAAAAAGGCTGTGAGGCATACCTGTTATGCGCGTTAGAAGCGAAAGAAGAGATACCGAAGCTACAAGATATACCTACTATTTGCGATTTCCCCGACGTATTTCCTGACGACTTACCCGGATTACCACCTAAATGAGAGGTGGAATTCACCATAGATGTGTACCTGGGAACTGCACCAGTATCCATCGCACCTTACCTAATGGCGCCAGCAGAGCTAAAAGAACTAAAGGTACAACTACAGGAACTTTTAGACAAGGGGTTCATTAAGCCAAGCATGTCACCATGGGGAGCTCCAGTATTGTTCGTGAAAAAGAAAGACGGATCCCTAAGGTTGTGTGTGGATTACCGTCAACTCAATAAGCTGACCATCAAGAACAAGTATCCGCTACCTTGCATAGACGATTTGTTTGATCAACTCAAAGGTGCTGGAGTCTTTTCAAAAATCGATCTACGATCGGGTTATCATCAATTGGGGATCAAAGACGAAGACATACCAAAAACTGCATTCAGAACTCGCTATGGACATTATGAATTCATCGTTATGCCTTTCGGATTAACGAACGCACCTGCAGTATTCATGGATCTGATGAATAGAATCTTCCACCCGTATTTGGATCAGTTCGTGGTTGTATTCATTGATGACATATTGGTGTATTCAAAGAATCGAGAGGACCATGATCACCACCTTAGGATCGTTTTGCAAACCCTGCGAGAGAAGCAGTTATACGCTAAATTCAGCAAATGCGAATTTTGGTTGGAAGAAGTAGCCTTCTTGGGACATATTGTATCGGCAGAAGGAATAAGGGTCGATCCCAAGAAAATAGAAGCAGTATTGGAATGGAAGCCACCTAAGACAGTAACGGAAGTCCGTAGTTTCTTGGGGTTAGCAGGATATTATCGGAGATTCGTCAAAGGGTTTTCCATGATCGCCGCACCTATGACCAAGCTACTTCAGAAGAATGCCAAATTCTAGTGGACCGACGCTTGCCAATGGAGCTTTGAAAGGATGAAGCAAAAACTTACTAAAGCGCCCATTCTTACACAACCCAAATCAGGAAAAGATTTTGTGATCTATAGCGATGCATCCCACATGGGGTTAGTGTCACGACCCAATTTGTACATATGTACAGTACATCCATGTACAGTACATCCGCGTACAGTAACAGGAGCCATCCTGAGTAATCACCAAAGAACACGAAGTGAAAGGAAGCTCTATAGGACAAAAAGGACCTAACTGAAAAGATTGTAAAAGTTTTGAGGAGGTGACTGTAATTTCAAAAAGTTTTGGGGAGGTAAATGTAATTTCCAAAAGTTGTACTGGAGGTTCTTAATAGTGCATATAACAGACTCCAGAAATGGAAAGTAGAGAAAAATTGGTTCGAAATGGAACACGGTTTTTCCCGAAAACGCATAGTTTGAGAGATACAGTGGATTCTTGACCAAGGGTATTTTTGTCATTCTTGTAATAATAATGTATACACTGGAAAACAAGACACGTAAAGGTATCTGAAGTAAACGAAAGGACTCCACAGTGATCGATGTTGAAGAACGAACCTAAGTGAAGACCCGAATCACGTAAGGACCTAAAGGGAATTTTTACAAAAGTCAAGGGCATGAGCGTAATTTTTATAAATTAGTTAAAAATCAAGAATGAATGTCGGAAATGGAAACGAGAGGTTGAAAGGAGGAGAACGGTACATTTTACGCGTCGTAAAACCACCCGGGTACGAAGAAAAGGCAAAACCTTCCATTGAAGGGTATTTTGGTCTTTTCACTTCCATCCATTTTCTAGAAAAGGGACACATGGCATAGTAATTTTCTAGAAAGGGACACATGGCAAAATCTTGTTTAAAGACACTTTTGGGTTGGATTAATCTTAACCCTCCATATGGCACCATCCTAGTTAAGATACTTTTGTGGTGGTTACATCTTAACCCTCCAAAATGAAATTAATTAAATAAATGGAAAATGGAAAAATATAAAAAGGGAGAGAGGGATGATTAAAGAATTAAGGACACATTTTTTTTTCTCCATTTTTGAGAGGCATGCCGTATTCTCTCCACCAACAAAAGGTAAGGAATTTTTCAAGTATTCAAGTGGATTTTTGGAAGGAAAAGCTTTATTTTAAGGTAAGGATTCCAATTCTAGCTTTATTTTATTCATTTGATTGATAGTTTTCAAGTTATCAACGAAAGAAAAGTTGGGAAGATTATGGGAAAGATAAGAAAGTGGAGAAATTAGATTAAATGATCCTTACATGTAGAAGTGATGAGTAAATGGTAATTAGTAGCTTTAGATAGTAAGAATCAAGGCTTGAACATATAGTTTTTATCATGTTCTTATTATGGAAGTTATGAAAATTATAGGAAATCAAAGGGATAAAGAAGAAGAAGGGAAGAAAGAATAAGACAAGCAAGGAACAAAGTAAATAAACAAGGTTTGGTACTTAAATCATTGCCTTTTCAATTAATTCACATATTTTGCATTAGGGGATTTTTGAAATGGTTTTGAAATAATGTTATTATGTGTGGTAAATATGTGGGAAAGTGCTTTTGAACCATTTGTAATCAATTGATTGTGAAAAGAATGAAAACAAAACAAACTAGCTAAATTTGCTCAACTATCCATAAACTTTGATGAACTTTTAATCACTCCTTTGGTTTGATTTTTAAAAGACGGACCCTTAGTATTTCAATGGTATCACAAAAGGAGTCTAAAAATCAATTTTGCAAGAAAAAAATGAATTTCCCTCAAAATTTGAAAATTGGGCCGAATGGTCCCTTTTGGGCACCATTCTGTAGCTTTCATTTTGGGCAGTCCGTTGAAGGGGCAAACGAAAGAATTTTTTGATGAAATTTTACATGCATTTAGTTAGCTTATGAAATTGTTTTCCTGCAAAAATTCATCCAAAAATAAGTCTGTTTACTTAGTCAAAACTATTGCCAAAGTTGACTGATTTTCAGCAGTAAAAACATATTTTACTATTTAGTTGTCGCGTGCCATTGCGTTGCCGATTTTACGCACCGTGCTACTATTCATTTGGTCATTTTTCTAAATGTGTTAAAACTTGAATATTATGTTATGGATTGATGTTAAATCATATCAAATGACATGAAGGAGAATTGAAAATGATCAGAAAGGCATCATGACAAGCTATTCCGACAATACATGCATTATGGAAAAATCATGGCTTATTGAATATCATGATCAAATTAATTAATAAATTGTTTACGCTCTACTTGGTTATGACAGAACCCTTGAGATAAGGGTATGATGCATCATACTATTACTGCAGTACTGCTTATGACATGATATGATATTTCGGCTGAAGGTCGATGATTACAATGATATGATCAATGATGCAATGATAATGGCCATTGGCACATGTGCAAGAATTATGATGAAAGATAATGAAATATGATCATGACAAGATATGTTTATCATGACCCTTCCTTATCCGCTGACATTCTGTTAAACCAGTAGAGCAACCAAAATGATAAAAGCAAGAAAATGATTTAAATTCAAAATATTCAATCAAGCCTTTTTACCTTCTGTGTTTTGTATTTATTCCTTTCAATTGTTTAAAGTATATAAATATATGTTCAAATAATTCTTTCATTTTATTGCAATGATTTAAGTACCCACTAAGCAATTGCTTAGCGAGTTTAGTTTCCCTCTAAACTCGTAGGTTAAACGAGGAGACGAGATTGCAGCATGTCCTGCGCAGCTAGCCTTGACTACTACTTTGGGTAGGAGCTTGGATATGATTGATTGTAGTAATATGGCATGTACATAAGCTTGTATGATCTAGCAAATAAATGTATTATATTGAAAAGCTAGAACACGTACACTGCTAGTAATCTAATAAATCTTATTTGGGTTTAGCACTTATGTATGCAAGTATAGAAGTGTGAATTCTTCTTGCAGGAATGTAGTTGAGGTTATAAGGGTGGATTATTGGGAGTGTGATTGAGTTGAATTGTGAAACAAAATATTTTTTAAAAATAAGAAAAATCAGTTTTGGCGACACTTGGGACCTCCATTTTTAGGGGAGGTTATGGCAAAATTTTTTTAAAATCTGCATTTAAAATTGGCTAAGTAAAATATTAAGGCACAACCACCATGAGTTAACAGTCCATCTTGGTCTATAAACGTAGGCTAAGATGGGGTGTTACAGTTAGGTTGCGTATTGATGCAGGAGGGCAAAGTCATTGCCTATGTCTCTCGACAGCTCAAGCCACACGAAAAGAATTATCCCACGCATGACTTAGAACTAGCAGCGATTGTTTTGGCTTTCAAGACGTGGAGGCACTACTTATACGGGGAAAAGTGTTACATTTATACGGATCATCAAAGCCTGAAGTACCTGCCACGTAGAAAGATTTAAACCTACGACAGCGAAAATGGATGCAACTGTTAGCCAACTACGACTATACGATTAACTATCACTCGGGCAAAGCGAATGTCATAGCAGATGCACTTAGTAGGAAGTCAATGCAAGCACTACGTTCTATGAGGGTAGAATTAGAGCCCATAGAAGATGGAGCTATCTTTGCAGAAATGCACGTGCGACCTACCTTACATCAACAAATACGTGAGGCTCAGAAGGAAGATGAACAAGTGAAGAAGTGGAGTCAACAGGCGCAGGAGAATTCGTCAGGAGATTATCAAATTCGTCCAGATGATATCCTATACTATAAGAAGAGAATGGTGGTACCTAAGTCCAAGGAACTGAAGAAACAGATTTTGCAAGAAGCTCATAATAGTCCTTACACAATGCATCCGGGAGAAACAAAAATGTACCGGAACTTGAAGGAGTATTATTGGTGGCCAGGAATGAAAAGAGACATCATGGATCACGTGACGAAGTGTCTGACCTGTCAGCAAGTGAAAGAAGAACATCAGCTACCCTCAGGACTACTACAACCTATTACTATTCGAACTTGGAAATGGGACCGTATTACTATGGATTTGTTCACAGGATCGCCTATGACTAGGGACAAACATGACGTGTAGCACCCCTTCCCGACCTACGAGTGTAAGCTGAGTAGAGGCGCCACACTATCCTAATGTTGCTACCACTTTTACTTAGTCAAATTTTTGTTCCGATTTTTACAGAAATTTTGCCATAGTTTCGCCTAAAAATTCAATCCCAAGTGTCGACAAAACTGGTTTTTTCTGATTTTTGAAAACATTTTTACACAAACCAATGCAAACAAAATCATTCTCAGTACACTTCCAATAAATCCCCCTTATAACCTCAACTACAACTTGCAAAAAGGATTTACACTTCTAGTACAAAATAAAGTAAAGGTTTATTATGAAATACAGTAGATAAAATATTTGTTCACTATGCAACAGAAAGTAACAATATTTACAAATTCATATACATCAAAACTCAAGTTTTACAACACATAAAATTTATACATGTTTGGCAGTCAGTCTTCGATCTTAAAGCCCACTATTCACTCTTCAAAATCTAGGCTTGACTCGGCCTAGAGGAACTCTCTGGTTCTTCCATGTCACCTGCGTGAAGAATCACATTCGCGCTAAGCCAACGGCTTAGTGGTACAAACTACAATGCTATGATGCTTTAATGCCATGCTAATGTCACACAATCAAGATTCAAGATCAATTCAAGAGAATATTATATTTCACAATGTTACATTATTTAATAATTAATCAAAACATTCATGATTCACATTGAAAACAAAGACAAGCATGGGCCCACAAGACACTAATATGTTATTCAAAGTTCAGAGTTACTGCTTTGGTCTATAATCACAATCATTAAGCCCGTAGGCGATATATATATCTCTATCCATGGATAGGGTAACAGACCCAGTCTCTTGGACCTCAACTCGGCTAAACTCGAGGAAATCCTCAACCCGGCAAGACTGTTACCTGTAACAGACCCAGTCTCTCAGACCTCAACTCAGATAAACCAAGGAGATCCTCAACCCGGCAAGACTGTTACTATAATTAACATTTCACATTTATCAACTGGAATCGGCTTACGACCCGGTCTTTTCATCTATCCAGTACTTTATAGGCATGCCACCAAACCCAGAACTCTGAAGGTTGAATAACAAATTAAATACAAAATTCTTTTCATTTATATCTTTATACATTTCTTTCTCAATTCATTTCATTCTCATAAGCAAATTAGGCAACCATGCCTCAATCATCTCATTTGCATCATCACATATTGCACATTTCACATTTCGTTATATTTCAAATCACATTAATCAATTCATTATTCAAATGGATATAATCAATGGCATTAACACATATTTTACATGCTCATCACAACATTCACATTATACCAAACATAACATTATTAATATACATCCACAATGCATTACATTCCTTATCACATTTATAATCAAATATGTCTCAAGTCTCAATATCATATGAATGTATGCAATAATGTAGTTTGTACTTACCTTAAAACCAACTCACACCAATCTATACACTTACTCTTCCAAGAATCCTCAACACTTAGGTTAGGGCAATTCAACCTCTTCACAACCTAATCCAAAAGGAATATTAGCAAAATGACCATATGAATAGTAAATTCTGGTTTTAGACTCCACTTTATCCTTATTTAGAAATATTGTATAAAATAATCTACTTGACTAAAAACTCTAAAATTTTTACAGATATAAATTTTACATCTTAAAATCATTCCTTTAAAATTTCAGATCAAACTGAACACAAAATCTTGGTCAAATAGTTCACCCAACCAGACTGCTCCAATTGCCCTGCATCCTGGCAGCAGTTCTGAACTTTGTGAATTCCATGAATTAAATTCAATCAACGTGGTTCCAAATTATTTTTCTCAAATACTAGACTCACTAAGAAACAACATATCCAAATTTCAATTAGATATTATTTTTCTACATTTTATTAAAAATCCCGAAATATATCTGTCTCAGTTAAGGTACCTGCTGGAACAGGTCTAATAAAAATAATCTTTCCAAAGTCATAACCATTCCAAAATCGAATCAACATATTTTTCAGTCATTATAGACTCATATAGGCACAACATATCAAAAATTCACTTCAAGAATATTTTTCTATATTTAATTAAAAATCATAAAAGTCACAGCCTTTACTAATTGTAAAACAGAAAAAATTTCACTAAACACAACTCTTACTCTTCCATCACCAACACCAATCTAACTTCTTATCTTTAATTCCATTTCCATCACATACAAACACACCACAGGCAATCCTAACCATATTATCAACAACACTTCATCAAACTCAAAAATAACTTCAAAAACAACAACAGCAATCAAGAGAGAACTTACCAAAATAATGAAATTTCTTGAAATTCCAACTTGTTTATTTGAAATCTCCTTTGAATTTGATCTTAGAAAATCAAACTCTATCTTGCTCTCTTAACTTTGGAGTACCCGGCCAAGAAAAGAAAAAGAAGAAAAATGAAAAGAAAATTAAAGACAAAGTCAAAGTTCTCATCTCTTTAAACCTCCACCAAGCAATCTAAAAAGAAAATTACTAAAATAACCTCTTCTATATATCTTAACTCCCTTTTACTTATCTGTCCTTTTTAGTAATTTCATAAATAACCAAAAATATCTTCTTCCTTTGACCATCCATTTGACTTGTATATATGTTATATATATATCCATATATACAACATATACACTCCTTTTTAAATTATTTTCTCTTTCCAATAACATATACATTTTAATTCAAATAAAACAACAATTATACTAAAACTTCTAGGGCACATTTTGGGATATTACATGACGCGATCTAGGTAATCGTGGATCGGGTTACTAAGTCCGCTCATTTCTTACCAGTATGTGTGGATTACTCGCTAGACAAGTTGGCAGACTTGTACATCAAAGAGATCGTACGTCTCCACGAAGTTCCAACTTCAATCATATCAGATCGAGATCCACGCTTTACGTCAAATTTTTGGCAGAAGTTCCAAACAGCCCTTGGGACTCGAACGTACCACAGTACAACATTCCAGCCCCAGACAGAAGGACAGTCGAAAAGAGTGATTCAAGTTTTGGAAGATATGCTGAGGGTGTGCGTTTTAGAATTTAAAGGCAGATGGGACAAACACCTGAACTTAATGGAATTCGCGTACAACAATAGCTATCAATCCAGCATACAAATGGCTCCTTACGAAGCATTGTACGGTCAAAAATGCAGAACTCCAGTTTGCTGGATAGAATTGAGCGAGGAAAAGATATTGGGGCCAGACATAGTTAAGGAAACTGAGGAAAAGGTAGAGATCATTCGAGACCGATTAAAAGCAGCGGCGGACAGGCAAAAATCATACGCAGATCTAAAGAGGAAAGACATACAGTTCGAGGTCGGCGACAGAGTATTCCTCAAAGTCTCTCCTTGGAAGAAGGTGTTACGTTTTAAACAGAAAGGCAAGCTAAGCCCTAGATTAATTGAACCATATGAGATCATCAAACGGGTAGGTCCGGTAGCTTACCAGTTGGCGTTACCACCCGAATTAAGGAAAATACATGATGTTTTCCACATTTCAATGCTAAGGAGGTATCGTTCAGATCCAACCCACGTCATACAAGCTCAAGACATTGAGATTCAGCCCGACCTAACGTACGAGGAAGAGCCGGTAGAAATCCTAGCACGGGAAATCAAAGAGTTGCGGAATAAGAAGATCCTATTGGTCAAAGTGCTTTGGAGGAATCACAAAGTAGAAGAAGCTACATGGGAACGCGAAGAAACTAAGAGGAAGCAGTACCCATATTTATCTCCACCTGATAGGCTTCGGGGCGAAGCCTAAATTAACGGGGGAGGAATTGTCACGACCGGCCATAGCATGTATGTACAGTAATTACGTGAACAGTATTCACACGTGCTGATAAAGTAGGCATGCTAAAGAGATCCGGTTAACCCTAGACCGTTAAGCTATAATTCATTAAAGGACCGGGGTTAAACGTGCGTAACTAACGGCGATGGGTGACCAGTCTGGGAAGTCTTAATAATGTATGTGATAGTGTAATGAAATGGAAACTAGAGAAAAACCGGGTAAAAACTGTAAACTGTGACTTTCTTCAGAAACGCCCCGTTAGAGAGAAACGAAGACACGTAGACTAGGGGCATTTTGGTCATTATTAATTAAAATTTATACATGAATCCAAAGTAGGAAATAAACACACGAGTGCATAGAGGACGTCGAGGGGTTGAATATGAAACGATCGTCATTAGAAATGGAACCCGGGCAAACCCGAGCAAAGAAAGGACCTAAAGGGAATTTTGTAAGAAGTCGAGGGCTTATTGGTAATTTTTTAAAACAACTTGGAAGCCTAAAATAGACCTTAAAAATGGAAAGTAGAGGTCGAGAGGGTCAAAACCATATGTGGTTTACTTCGTGGAACCACACGGTTTAAAAGCTACAGACAATCAATCGCCGGAGGGTATTTTGGTCTTTTCACATCCTAAATCATAAAATTACAGCAAAGGGAAGAAGAGGGGCCAAAATATGATTAAAAGAAAGCCCAATGGCTTGGGCCTTAAATAAATAAAAGAGAGAGACAATTGTACCAATGACAAATGGCCATTTTGCCTTAAAGTGGACCAATTGGAATTAAGCATTTGTCTTAACACATTATTAGCCAAATTGGGCAGCCATTTGGACCAAAAACACATGAAAGAAGAAAGCAAAAACTCCCTCTTGAGAAGGAGGGTCGTCCAAGCCATAGGAGAAGGAAGAAAGGTGGTGATTTTCAAGTTTTAAGGTTTATTATCAAAGGTTTTGGTGGAATCCAAGGTCTTAAACTAATGTAAGTTCATTTCTAATCCTAATTTCAGGTTTTAATGAGTAATTTGAGAGATTAAAATTAGGGTTCTTATGGTGGATTTGGGGAAAACTTAAGTAGTGATGATATTGATTAATTAAATGGAAGAATTAAGGTTTCTAAGGTTTAATAAGGTTAGATTAGGACTTAATTTGAAAAGAAATGGAAGAGTAGTGCATGTTCTAAATTTCTAAAGTTTATGGTTGAGGTTGTGTTGTGAAATATTTGTAGGCAAGGGTGGAAATAAGGAGAAGGAAGAGCTTGAAAGAGAAGGGAAAGCAAAAGGAAATTAAAATACAAGGTTTGGTACTTTACCTTGGAAGAATTAATTTTTCTTTCATTTTCTTGCCAAAAAATTTATCTATGGAACTTTTGCTATGGATGCCTAAATGTGTTGTTTGAGTTTGAATTCAATTGTTGAGTGGTATTTTTGAATCCATGTGGTGATTGGGTTGTTTAAATTCAAATGAAATCTAATGTTTTCAATGATTTTGGTAAAAGAGTTTATGAACTCCATTTAGTCCAAATTGATTTAAACAATCAAGTTATTTTAAAAGGGAAGTGTCTAAGTCTTCATTACATTATTAAGGAAGCTTTGAAATGGGTTTAAAACAAAAAAAATAAACAATTTTGCACCAAATGCAAGTGGGGGCCGAATTGGTGCCCTTTGGGAGCCAATTCTGGACCCAACTTTGGGCAGCCAGTTGAGGCAGCAAATGATGGAATTTTTTGACGAAATTTTACATGAAATTAGTCAACATATGAAATAAGTTTCCTGTAAATTTTCATCCAAAAATAAGATCATTTACTTGGTCAAATGCATGACTGAAATTGACTGAAATTTAGACGAAAACCAGATTTTACTATTCATATGGTCATGCCATTTGCGTTGCCGATTTTACGCACCGTGTTACTATTCTTTTAGTCATTTTTGGGAATTATTCTAATGTGATTTGAAGTGTGTGGAAATGACTGGGAATGGTGGTAAACACTTGGAAATGAAACGGCCTTTAGCCACAGAGTTAGTACACGGCGAAATGGCATGACTTGGTAAAAATGAAAAGGGATGTGCAAATCATTTGAAAATTTGTGGAAATCTTGGATTTGAATTTTAAACCCTTAAGCTCTACTTGGTGTTTGAACTTGGTAGATAAGGGTATAGTGCACTATACTAACTTATGCAGTACTGCTTGATATTGTGATTGAATTGTTATTATCTGAACTCAATGGTGAGGGCCATTGGTTATAACTAGGATGGTGAGGACCATTCCTGTGATTTGATATCGGTGGTGGGGGCCACCCGTGTTACAGTGGTGAGGGTCACTGCCTTATCGCTGTGGTTCTGCTTTTACCAGTAGAGCAAAAATTTACAAACTATGACACGACTATTTTATGGCATAAGTTGAATTGTGAATATTTTACAATTTTAGTTGAAATCTTTTGAAAAACTTGAAATTCTTTTTCGGGAAGTACGTTTTTATTTCATTGAAGTGAGCTTTATATTTTATTGCTTATAGTATTTAACATGCATATATTTTATTGCCTTGCTTGTACAAATACTCTTTGCTTTTATTTCCATTGGTAAAGTACCCACTGAGCGACATTGCTCAGCGAGTTAAGTTTTCCTTGACACATAGGTTTGGAGCAGTAGCTAACTCTTGGGAAGCGACGACCAGACCCACAGCATCTCAGGGTAGATCTCTTAGTTTCCATTTTGAGTTAACTAGTTGTGACATGTATATATATATAAGATTGAGAATTACTATGTTATACTGTACGTTAGTAGTATGTCATAATAATAAACCTCTACTTTATTTTGTACTAGAAGTGTGAAATCTTCTTGCAGGTTTGTAGTTGAGGTTATAAGGGGGATTCATTGGGAGTGTATTGAGACTGATTGTGTTTGCATTGGTTTGTATAAAAATATTTTCAAAAATCATAAAAACCAGTTTTGTCGACACTTGGGACCCAATTTCTAAATGAACCTCTGGCCAAATTTCTGTAAAAATCGGAACTAAAATTTGAATAAGTAAAATTGGTAGCAACATTAGGTTAGTGTGGCGCCTCTACTCGGCTTACATACGTAGGCTGGGGTGTTACAACTATTATTAAGGGTAGTTGTTTTATTATATTGTGCTATTAATTATCCGAGTAAAATTCTGTCTAAAGAGATTGGGTTTTAAGCGGGACCGTCTATAATCCCTCCAGCTTTTCCTGGGAATTTTCTTGGTATTTATTTTTAGTATAATATTTCATACATTATTTACTTGTATAATAGTAAGTAATTTGCGTGCTATTTACTTCAGCTGCACAACACTCTATTCGCTATCTTGTTCTACTATATGCTCTTTCATACTTATTTACAAACATAATTTGTTGTTTCTCGCTCTATGCTTTCTATGCTTTGTAAACAACAAGTTTTATGTTTCAATAGTAAGTTCTAGATTTTTGCTTTTCTTTTTTTGAAATGCAAATACAAGTACGTCTAAAATGTAATTTTTATGTTTAAAATGTATTTAATTTATGGGAGAGGAAAGCTTGTTTTTGATATTTCTTGTCGATGAAAAATTTCTCTTATTTTATTATATTTAGAGTTTTGATGTTTGTTTACAATAGGTGTACATAAAATTGTTTTGTTAAGATATGACAAACATTATCCTTATATATCAGACGATTGATGAGAGATTTATCATTCTGTAAGTTGAATTATTTTCTAAAGAAAATGTTGGCCATCTTTTATGCTTGGAGGAATAGAACATGAGCTTTTGACTCAAATAGATACATTGCATATTTCTACACCAAGTACACAAGCCAAAGGATGATAAGATCTCTATCAAATTCAAAGACATGATGGATACGGTGAATTTTTTTTAATAACTAGATTAAATTACATTAGAAATGAAGAAGTTGTTTGTAGCAACATGTATCTTGTAAAAAAATATAACAAGATAAGCTAAAAGGTATTATTAGTTGCTATTTGTACCCAAAACATAAAAGGCGGCAAAAGAAGACTTAATTGAATGAAAGCCCAGAAGTTCAGAGGCTATTTGGTCTTGGAAACCACATTTCTAAGCTCAAACCACATCCACAAGCCAAGTCCCACATCAAGTACATGTGGAAGGATGAAAGAAATTAAATGGAACATGAAATCTGGAAAAGCGTGCTAATGTGGAAGATTGGAGTAAAGAAATTCCATAGGGAGACATAACTGGGCTTGCATTTCAAATATATAAATAATCAAAGAGAGGGGGCATCATGAGAAATTGGCCAATCAACACAACACAGACAAAGCAAAACAAACTTTAAAACCCAAGAACCCTAAAATCTAGACTAAAACATAATTCTTTATACATTCTGCAAGTTAATTCCAAGTTGTTAATAGTTCTTCATTTGGTGATTATTTCTAAGTGCATTTGCTTTTAATTACTTTTCACATACATATTTCAATGTGTTCACATCAATTTCCACATTAATAAAACACAAAGTTCTAGTTTTTATTGATTTCAATTTGACAATCTTTCCATAGACTTTTCCATATACATTTTCAAATTCTTAGCTGGACTTTCTTTCTCTTAATTATCCATTTTCCAATATTTAAAAAACAAAATCACTGCATTATTCAACAAAATCCAAGTAAACAGTGAAGGGAAGCTTGGGCACTCATTTTCTTTTTGGTCTTTTAAAGAAAAGCAATTGTCTCTTGAAGAAGTCATCTTGTTGCAAATATTGATTAAGGAACCTACATCCTTTGGTATGCCCAGAAATTATGAAAAGGGAAAAAATTTGCTTTCCAGAACAAACAATTTTGGCATGCCGAATCAGATGGATTTTGTAAGATGCCTCCTAAAAGAGTAATTTAGGAAAAGAAGTAGTTGGGTCCCAAGACCAGGAGGCTGCCACTACAACAATAATGTAGGAGGGGGTTCATACCCTAAATGGTTAAAGAATCAAGAGGAGCATCTGAACATTCTTAGAAATGTAAAATCTAATAGGAATAGTGCCTATTGATGAAAATGCCCCAGTCATTGTTGTATGTGATGACAATAATTATGGGAAAGATGTGGCTTAAGTATTTAAAAGTATTTTAGCAATATAAAAGAAAATTCATTAACATCATGATATGTTTGTCCAAATAATGAGTGGGAGAATCTGTATTTTTTTTCTTAAGAGAGGGGACAATCCTCTTAAGGAATCAACCTTAAGAGTCAAAATGTTGTCTCTAGTCTTATCAGATAGGGTTTGACGACTTAGGAAGCACTCTATAACTCAAGTACTTATGGAGATACACCATCCAAACATACATAAATAATTAGAAGTATATTCCACCCAGATGTAAGGAGTGTCGACATCCATAGTTGCCACCCCCCCTTTGAAAGAATGACTCTTAGTTAAATTTTGATGATAATACTAATGATAAGTGTAGGGCTAGATACTCAAATTGTTAGGTTCATTCTTTCTAAGGGAATGTCAAGTTCTAAAAAGCTACAAATGGTGGATTGACATAAGAATGTCTAGCCTAACATTAATAAATTAATGGGTCAACAATCATGTGTAGGACCCACATACCAACTTTCAAATACTTATAAAAGCGTGCTTTGAACCAATTTAGGGGACTAGATTAGGACCTTGGAAAACTTCATTTCCTACAAAAAGAAAGGAGGAGAGAAAAGACATTTGAAAGATTCAAAGAAAATACGACAATGACTAATTAACAACATCAAGAACATATCAAGTTAGCAAATTCCTCTACTAGATTAAAGTCCTTGCATACAACACTTCAAAACTTCGATAATTAACACATTTGAATGATCAACCTATTTGCTAGACATTTTGATTTTTGAGTTTGTTAGTTAAATTGTAGGTGGCATGGATAGCTCAAAGGTAGGCCTCTTAATACCTTAAGCACAAACTATATGGTTCTTCATTCCAATTAACAAGCTTGTTAATTGGAATGACGGGCTTATCACTTTAGGTAATTTCATGTTTCTCTTTATTTTTTTTCCTCTTGATTATTTATTATTATTATTATTAAATCTTGAAGCTAATCTTTAATATTAAGTTTTAAGTACATATTATCTTATTTTATAGTACTGCATCCATGCATTATATATTTTTATAGCACCTTCATCTTCCTAGAATCAATATATAGAGAATATTTTATGTAATCTTCCTTTTTAGATTAAATGTAGTTGGTATTCTAGTTATGTAAATTATTGAATCATTTCCCTATAATTTATTTTGGAGGATTGTATTAGCATGTTTCCACTATAGTAGATGCCTATTTATTATTTCTACATACATGCATTGTATGACATTATTATAACACATGGATGTATATATTTGAATGTTTACATCTTTTACTTACCCTTTTATGAAGCTGATTAGTAAATAACATTCTAAATAGTTAAAAACTAAATAATATGTGAATCTAAAAGGGGGTTGCTCCCAATAAACTAGGTGTATGTGGATGCTAGGATCATTCCTACCTGTCCTCATGCATAGTTGACTTCTCAAATCAAGTAAGAGGGTAGGAATTCCTTTTGGAATCGGATAGCTACCCCTATTTCTTTTTTACAGTATTCCTGAGTGGTGACTCCACCATCTCTAAGCCTCAAATTGTTGAACCTAATAGTGTCGAGGTTGCAATTCACATGGGAGAGATCCACACTTATTACTCACAGTGATGACTCCACTAGGTACTTTTAAGAAGTTGATTTCAATGATTGACATATTATTTTATTTTTTATTATTAGGAATATTATTATTGCATTGAAGTAGTCACATTATATGTGTGCATTAGGGTGAACCATGATACTTGTGTTATGTAGTGTAAGGGATACCATATCTTCATTCAAGGTATGGAGAATGAACATTGCATAACTACTCAGATGTCTCATACCTTTGAGTATATCTTACTGTAGTAGCCTTAGTCTTTTACCAATTTAAGTCAAGTTGATTTCACTTATGCTATCATGGATGAGGAAAGGACTAAGTTTGTGATTAGGGAAATAATGGGTTCCCAAATGACAAAGATGAGAAATCAAATGGGAACTATAATGAAAATGATGCAAAATTTAGGGCCATCAAATATCCTGTTTGAGGGATCAACCAATAATTCTAAAAGGATTTTTTTTATAATTTTAATGTATACAAGTAGAAAGTTTTTTGATATCCACGTAATCCTCCATTATCAATAAACTCTTTTAATTCTTAAAGACACTCCCATAATTGTTTGAGTCTTTCACTCAACCAAAGATGGAACTTGCCTAAGAATTGAGAGTTCATTTATAATGGATTAGAACAATATTGGGTAATCCTAGGGAAAGTTGCTAAGTTTTTTACATTTGCTCAAGTTAAAAGAGTGAAAAGGCCAAGGCTTTCCCAGCAAGATATAACCAAGAGTACAAGGCATGTGAGTGGTTATGCAATATTCATTCTCCATATCTTGAGTGAAGATATGGTATCACTTACACCACACAACATGGGTAAAACATGTTGTCCTAACACACGCACATCATGCAACTCAATGAAAACATAATATTCTAAATAGTTAATAATAAAATAATATATGAATCAATGGAATCAACTTCTCAAATGTCCCTAGTAGAGTTGCCACAGTGAGCATTGGTCTTACAGCTCCCGGTGGTTTTATGACGTTGACACTATTTAATTCTTGACCTTAGGAATCCAACAGGCCGAGGTGTATGAGAATGATGGAGTTGCCACCTAGCACAAAATTGAGAAAGGATAGAGGGGTAACATACTCTTGATTCCACAATGAATCTAGGTTAGGGAAGTTATGTACACATAAGAATAATGTGAAGTTATCCTATTACCCACATACATCTAGCTCATTGAAATTGACCTCCTCTATGATTAATAGATTATTAAATTGGAGTTATTCTGAATATTAATTAGACATAAGCTTTATCAAATAAATAAATAAATAGTATACCTCCAAGTACACATTCATACATATATTATGATCTATGTTGTTACACAATTGAATTTTATTTTGATCGTTGATAATCAAATTGATATATACTAAAAAGTGCAAACAAGTTTATTGTTGTAGGCACCAAACCCTAATGTTTGTGAGACCGCTCAATAATTTGAGTGACTGCACAAAGAATTGAAGCAAAGCCACTAAAGATACAGAGAGAATAGCGGCCATGGTGTACGGTGAAGCTGAAATGTGAAGCAATTGTGTGACCACCCTAATCACTTGTGCAACAACTCAAAGCAATAACCTGAAAACCTGAAAGTGGCAAAAATGATAGTGGTCACCTTGTGCAGTGCATCCTCGACGCCCAAACCCTTATACGACTACCCTAGCCTGTTGTGTGACTGCACAAGTCCAACATATTTAAATTTTACTGCCAAACATTTTTTATAAATAATAATTAGACAAGTAGAAGAAGAAAATTCAAAATTAATGGTAATATTGAATTGTGCCACAGTACAAATGAATATGCGACCTCAATACATGGCATGATGGGCAGTTTTGATCCTGTCAAGCATCCTGAGCTTACCGTTAGAAATAGTCGTTGAAGAATATTTAAATTGTGCGATCGCCCAAAGTGCTTGGTGACCACACAATGTGACTCAACAATAACTTTAGTGGCAAATAAGAATCAAATATATGGGAACCACTTCAAATGGCTAGTTCAAGTTCTAATGGCTATAAATACCTTAAGAAACCTCTTGTTTGAGAATTTTTAAGATTGTTATAGCTAGGGAAAACTATTTTCAATTTCTTGTATCAAAATCTATATTTGTATTGATTGAGTATTAGGTGTGAGCATTAAATACCATTATAAGTTTGAGTGTGAGCTTTGAAATACTTAGGTTTTACAGTGAGCATGGGAAAACTCTTATTGGGTTGTGAGGATAATACTCAAACCATTATAAAAGTTGGGTGTGTACTTATGAAAACACCAAGTTAGAGTTGAGCTTGTAAAAATTAAAGATTAGTGGAACCTAAACAAATTTGTTAAGAAAGTGGATGTAGGATTGAGCTAATCCTAACCACTATAAATTCTTTATGTTCATTATCTACTCTTCTCTTACTTTAACTTGTTTTAAATTTTCAATTTGCCATTACTTTCTTCAAACAATCAATTCACCCCCCTCTTGATTGCCATCTTAGGATAACAATGGGTATCAGAGAAACAAAATTTTAAGAAGCTTAATTGTGAAATTTGATCCACCATGACAGCCACTTCTAATCCTTCAACCTCTTCATCTCATGGAAATCTCAATCCCCATCTTAAGCCTTTCTTTGATGGAATGGATTATTCTTATTGGAAACATGAGATGTATGTAGACCCTGAATTTTTAACCCAGTTCAGTCTGATATTTTTAAACAATCCAAAATATTTTTTATGGTATTTATTTTATTTACTATTTATAATATTTATCTTTATAATATTTAAAAGTTATTTTTAATAATAAAAATAAAAAAAATAATACAAAAATAAAAAATTGGATGGATCGACGAGCGACGCTGGGTAGCGCTGCCTCAGCTATCAACTAGGCTTGCCCAGTTCACCGCAACAAATATCTGCAGCAAATTGGGAACTGCCTAATTCGCAACAGATATCAACTGGGCTCGCCCAGTACAGCGTAGGCACTGCCTGCAGCAAACTGGCTTGCCCAGTTCACCCATCCCGTAATTACCCGCTGCCTCGCCCAGTACATTCCGCGTTCCAGCCCGCAGCAATTCTCGCAGGCCCTGCAGCCCGGACGCTGCCAATTTTTTACCAAACCTTATTTTACCCGATTTTGTAATTTTTCCTAAATAGTTGGTATTTCCTTATTAAAATAGGATTATGTATTTTTTCCAATAAATAATAGTATTAAAACATGGATTGAGGTGGTAATTTTTTTAAAGAAACTTTGGACTTAATCTTTCTGGGAGAGCTAGAAGACTTTTGGACTTTGGCTGACTATTGAGACTTGTGAGAAACTCAGTAAGTTTCATCAACAAAGGAAACAGAGAGGACATAGACAAAGAAGATGAAAGACACACAAACCTTACAAAGGCAGTGTACTCACTATCTTGGAAAAGCTCACCCAGAATTTTCATCCAATAATTTTGGTAGGAGCCAACAAACGACGGTACACACCTAACTTAATTCAATATAATGTTTTGATGATTTTAAATACTGAATTCGATTGCTATTTGTTTGATTTAATTTCGTAGGTTGCAGTCCTTTGCTTTAATTCATGTTAGTTCTATGAAGTATAGTTCGATTGGTATTGGTTATTGTTCCTACAAAATAAATATATAATTTGATAAGCGTGAGTTCCAGTAGGCTTAATTTTATAAACATTATCATAGTAGTTTATTCCTCAAGCATCAAGAGCTTTAACCCTATTTTCATAAATCCAGATTCTTTTTTACAGTAACCTAATCTCTTCCAAACCCTAAACTTATTTTCCAAATAATCCAAACCCTAATTTAATTAATCAAAACCCTAGCCTTTATCAAAAACCCTAATTTTATTTTTTATAATACCTCAAAACCATAATCTTTTTTCTCAAACCCTAATCACTTCTTAAAACTTCCAACCCTAAATTTTATTTTCTTAAAACCTAAAATCATAATTAATTCTATCTTCCATGACTTCACAGTAGTTTAATATTTTTAAAATAATAATAATAATAATATTTGTTTTACAAGTCAAAGCCCTAGTTTGATTTCCAAATACCCATAAAATCATATTTCATGTTTAAAACCTTAATTTTCTATCTAAAAACCCTAAAAAACCATAGAATCCCTAATTCAAGATGTAAACCTAAATATGTATCTTTATTTACTTTATTTAAGCTCTAGATTTGATTATGTAGATTATATGTTTTGATGATTGATTTATTTAATTTTAATATTTGATCTGTTTATCATGGATGGATGATTTCTTTATTATTATTATTTGTTAAAATTGTAAGAGGTATGTTTCAATGATTGGGTACCTCATTAATTAATCTTTATGTAATTTAATTTATTTTAAAGCTTTTGGATCAATGTAAAGGACACGTTTCCACCTTTCGGTGGGAGTCCTATCTAGTTTTAGATATTAGACGATGTAAGGACATGTTTCCATCCTTGGATGGGTGTCCATTTATTTATTTTGTCTCAACATTGCTTTGATTTTAATATAATGATACTTTTTTTTAATTGTTGCATGTAGTACGGATAATATCATTATATTTAAGAATTTTATAATATTAAGACCTGCAAAGGTGGCCGGTTCCAATTAATCGGGCGTTGTGGGCGTACTGGACCATTTCTCACCTGTCCCACAAGTACCCAACTTTTCAAACCCATTAGGGGTTTGGGGATTCCTTAGGAATCGAGTCATCCATCCCTTTTTTTTTCCTAGCTTGTCCGGGTGGCGACTCCATTTTCTTCAGGCTTAGGCCTGTGTTCTCTAAGGCCCTGAGCCTAAACAGTGCCGATGTCACAAGAACCATTTCATCGGGAGTGGGGGCTAAAATCCTCCCTCACAGTGGCGACTCCACTAGGGATAAGAGAAGTTGATTCCGTTGGTCTTTTTATAATTCTATTCTTTCTTCTCATGATATTATCCATTGCATCATATTAGATTGCATCATGTGCAAGAGTTAGGATGCCCGTGTTACCCGTGTTGTGTTATGTAAGGGATACCATACTTTCACACAAGGTATGGAGATCGCGCATGGCGTAACCACTCATACCCTTGTACCTTTTGGTATATGCTTGCTATGGGAACCTAAGCCTTTGACCCATAGACTAAAGCTCATGTAATTGGTCTAGTTACTTTCCTTAGGTTTTTACCCCCAATGCTTGTTGTTTGACTATGTTTAATTTATCTTAGTTTAAATCATGGCTTATTTGGTTTATTCTTTTTCTAATATGACCTAATTACATTGTGAGCTCAAATAAATTTTTTCGTTTAAATCTAAAAGACCAAAGATATTTTAAAAACTTTTCAAGATGGTCTTTGGATATAAAATTTTTCTAAAAAATCAAAAAATCTTTTCTCATGACCCAAATACAATGCCCAAAATCTGTTTTTTCTAAAATTTTTTACAAATGGGCTTAGAAACAAAATTATTTTCATAATCTTTTAAAAGAGCTTATGAATATTTAGATCAATTATGGAAATACCAAAAATCAATTGTGAGCCTAGTTTATACTAAGAATTATTAATTGTGGGCTTGTTTTTGGCATGAATCATTAGTTACTTTTTTAAGTGAAAAATCTATTTATAATAAACCTCTTAATTTAGTTTTAACCCAATATAGCATAAAAGCTACTATAGTTGGTTGAATGGATTAAAACCTAATTAATTGGAATTATCATGAACTGATTTTTATTTTTTAAAATATAACTATTGGTTGAATGGATTATCACAAATGTTCTACTTATCTTTGTCTATTGTTTGTGCATAAATGCATACATACATTTGCATCTCATATCATTGATCATCTCTGGCTCACAGCCCTGGATTACAATAGTTCAAAAGCCGACGACAACCCCACTTACACCGGTGATGAAGAATCCAGCAGCGACTCAATCACTTTCTCACCAAAAGCAATGGAGCCTGAAAAAATTCAAAGAATGGTGGACGACGCCCTCAATGCTAAAATGGAAGAACTAAAGGGGGCCCTAGTTGAGATCATGAAGAGTCAAATGACTACAATGTTTAGGAACACCGCTGAATCATCCTCCAGCACCAATAAAGATAAGGGGAAGGCTAAAGTTGATGAAGTAGCTTTTGATGATGATAAGGTGGTCATTGATGATGATGACGACTAGGCTCAATACTTCCAAGATCCTCAAGATAAAAAGAAAGAGCCAAATGTTGTTGGAAAGACAACTGTTGAAAAGATCGAGACGTCTGATGTTGAGAAGATGCTTGCTGATTTAGAAAAGAAGTTTAAAAAGAAGATAAAAACCGAAGAGATGTCTAAGATTGACAAACTGTTTGAACAAGATGAGGGGGTCCCTTATAAGTTCAAGATGCCTTCCTTCGCTAGGTACAATGGTACTAGAAACCGTCATCTCTATGTGAAGTAGTACATCACTGCTATGCAGTCTGCCCGAGCTACTAAAGCTCAAACTCTGCGGTATTTCATGCTTTCATTGGACCCTGTTGTCCAAAATTGATTCAACACCTTAGAAGAAAGTACTCAAAAAGATTGGGACATGTTGTATAAGGCTTTCAATCAGCAATATGGGTACAATGTCGAGCTGGAAGTAACCTTGATGGAGGTGGAAACCATTAGGCAAAGACCAAATGAGAATTTTGTGGACTATGTGAAATGATGGAGAAATAAGGCTGCACTTCTCAAAAGGAGGCCCGATGAGTCAGATCAGATCAGAATGATAGTCAGAGGCATCCTGCCTAACCTTCGTGAGAGGTTGTCTCACACCCTTATAAGGGACTTCAAAGACCTTTTGCAAGCTGGCTTGCAATCGAAGAGTGGGAAAGGGAGAAGAACCTCTTTTTGGCAAGAAGGAATGAGAAAGGGAATTATCAACCTAGCAATCAAAGTACACAAAAGGAAGCTGATGTTAATGCCACTAGTTAAGGAGGAATGAGGCAGTTTTCAGAATTAGGGAAGCCGCTGTCTTGGGTTCTCAATAAGCTATAAAAGAAGGGATTGTTACATCCCTTGACTCCTCATCCTTTGCCTAATCCTCTTCCACCTAACTTTGATACTAAGGCATTTTGCCAATTCCATCAAAGGCCTAGACACGAAAATGAACAACTGTATGAAGTTGAGGCATGGGATCTAGAATTTAATTGATTTTGGAAAGTTGCTTGAGCCAGATAAGCCCAATACTAAAAATAATCCTCTGCCTAGGTTAAACAGAGTGCCACCACCAGCAGCTTTCATGGTAGGAGGAGGATTGGAGGAAGATCTTGTCTTATCCTCCTTTCAAGATGAGAATATTGAAGATGTGGAATAAGGAGAAATTTTTTTCAACAAACTTCCCTTAGCTTGGAGTGCTGCTTTATTTATTTTCTTTAATATTTATGTTTTTCAAATTATGTTTGTTTGAATAAATTATTTTCATCAATTTTTTCATGGTTTTTGTTCATTTTGGTGCTCAACCAATGAGGAATATAGCTTCATGATTCATGAATTAATATATTTATGCATTATGACTTAAATGACTTTAGTAAGTGAGGGAATTGCTCTATAGCATTGAGTTTTGTATGCTTACTTAGAGAGGGCTTCTGCATAATTACCTTTGTCTAGGTCCTAGTTAGTCTTAGAACATGCTTTGACAAACTTTTGAGGCGAAATTGAACTCTGCTTATTTAAGGGAAAGATGATTTAGGCATTGTTTGGTTAGCCAACAACTAATATCCACCCAATTAAATATCAATCCCTAGTTGTCCCTTTGAGCCTTCATAAGATTTCAACTTTCTCTTTATTAACTTATCGGCCTGATGACCCACCCTGAGCTGTTGTTACACTTTTGACAAGTCTTATGATCACTAAGGTAAAGAGGCAAGAAGATCAAAGAATGGAATGTATAACCAAAAGTGTAAGGATAGTTGATGTTCTCAAGACCATAAGGGTAGTTGAAGTTCACCTATTATCTCCGATCTATCAAAATAACATCAGAGTAACAAATGATTTATCCTTGTTAAAGAAGATTTGTGTCACTTCACTCATCCATTATTGGAAACCTAAGTTGGTACAAACAAGACAACTCTTTTAGAGCTAGAACCAAAAAAAAGAAGAAAAGAAAAAAGAAAGAAAAGAAAAAGAAAAGAAAAAAAAGAAGAAAAAAAAAGAAAAAGAAAAGCAAAAAAACCCAAAACGGTTCAGAAAGCCAATCAAGTTCTCTTTTTCCTAAAGTAGCAAAAGACTTCCATAAGGACAGTTTGACTTGAATTGGTCCAACTCAACCAAAGATTCAATCAAAATTAAAGAGATAGAAGAAATGTCACCCAGTTCTTGAAAGTCCTGTACTTGATAGTCCTACAGGAAAGAAGGACAAAATGATAAAATGCTCAAAGAAAAGGATTAAGAAAAAGAAAGAGAAAGAAAAGAAAAGAAAAAAAAGGAATGTGGGTATCAACCTATTATAAGGGAAAAGACTATCCCAATCAAGATCTAGATTAACGTCAAGAAGAAAGAAGAACGTTTAAAACTCTGTCTTTTCATGCTCCCAACTGTCTAAAGTTCCAATAAAAGGTTTATAGTGTGAAGGCTTGCCCATAGTATCACATCAGTTCTAATCTTAAAATGGCTTTCATTTAACCTGTATCCCTTATAGACCCCATTTCAAGCCTATCAAAGACCTGTTGATCTCTCTTGGCAGGTAGAGTCTATTAGTAGAGATAGTTTGAATAAGCATCCATATGAGATAGACAATATTCAAACTCAATGAGACCTCTAGCCACGTAATGTGCATGTGCCTATCTGAAGTGCAATAGTTCTTGCTCAAATAGAAATGATTTCTGAGTTTAGTACAGTAACTAGGGTTATCATGTTATAGATATGTTAAATTTGAAAATCAAGTCCTGAGGTATAATGACACTAATTTGACAAAGCCAAAATATGATTTTAAGGTTTTAAAAAAAATTCATACAAAGCCTTCAAGTTAAGGGAAGTACGTCAAATCATTGAACCTTGAAGGACACATTGGGCAAAGTAAATGATTGTTGGTGAGGTTGTGAAGAAGCTACCAATTGACATGCTGAATCATAGTTTGAAATGGATGTATCTCTGACTCTGTCGCTCGGGGTCTCAACCACTCATGTCCTCAATATCTCGAAGATAAAAGCAATAAAAGCAAAGCCTTCTATCATTCTAATGCAAGACTTGATCGAGCATCTGAAAGGAACTAATTAGAACACTTCTGCTGATCACCTCGGTCTGTGAGCCGATAGAACCATTGTAAGTGTTATTCATGCATATCATGCATACATGAGCATATCACATAACATTTTTGTCTTGCGTTATCTGTTCTTTGTCAAAGTAAACAACAGATGCTCTATGAAGCAAACGTGAAGCGAATATGGAATCAGGGGGCATGGAAGGCCCATTGTTTGAGAAATCTCTAGTAATTTACAAAAAGAAGCAATGCATTCTTATGCGAAGAACTAGACAATAAAAACATCATTCAAAGCTTGCATAAAAAAATCTTTGGTTTGAGCCTACACAGGGGGCAAGAGTATATAGGTACCTCGGGTCTAGAAGCCAAATCATTTTTTAGTCCAGAACTCGCTCGGGTCCAGAACCCAAATCACTTTTGAGTCTAGAACTCACCACCGGTCTAGAACACAAATCACTTTTAAGTACATAACTTATCTCGGGTCTAGAACCCAAATTATTTTTTAGTCCAGAACTCACCATCGGGTCAAGAACCCAAATTATTTTTTAGTCCATAACTCACCACCAGGTCCATAACCAAAATCACTTTTGAGTCCATAACTCACCACTGGGTCCAGATCACTTTAAGTCCAGAACTTATCTCGGGTCCAAGTACCCAATCTCAAGTCCAAGTGCCCAAATAAAATTCATTCTCGGGTCCAAGTACCCAATTTCTAGTCCAAGTACCCAAATAAAATTCAGTCTAGGGTCCAAGTACCCAGTCTCAGGTCCAAGTGCCCAAATAAAATTCAGTCTCGGGTTTAAGTACCCAGTTTTGGGTCCAAGTACCCAACTCAATTCAGTCTCAGGTCCAAGTACCCAGTCTCGGGTCTAAGTACCCAAATTAGATTCAATCATAGGTCTAAGTACCCAATCTCATATCCAAGTACCCAAACTCAATCTAATCATGGGTCCAAGTACCCATATTCAATTCAATCTTAGGTCTAAGTACCCAATCTCAGGTCCAAGTATCCAGTCTCAAGTCCAAGTACCCAAATTCAAATTAATCTCAGGTCTAAGTACCCAATTTCGAGACTAAGTACCCAGTCTCACCTAAATTAGATTCAATCACGAGTCTAAGTGCCAAATCTCGAGTCCAAGACTCGTGCCAAATCTCGGGTCCAAGTACCCAATCTCGGGTCCAAGTACCCAAACCTAATTCAGTCATGGGTCCAAGTACCCAAACCTAATTCAGTCATGGGTCCAAGTACCCAAACCTAATTCAGTCATGGGTCCAAGTACCCAATCTTAAGTCCAAGTACCCAAACTCAACCCAGTCTCGGGTCCAAGTATCAAATCAAATATAAGAACCCATCCTCATCCAAAATCTACTCAAAGTCATGTTGCTTTTCACTCTCTTCTACTAAAAATCTCAGATTATTCAAGCAGGGGGCAAACTGTAGACCCTTAATTTTTGACCTAGTCCAGTCCGATATTTTTAAATAGTCTAAAATAATTTTTATGGTATTTTTTTATTTACTATTTATATTATTTATCTTTATAATATTTAATAGTTATTTTTAATAATAAAAATAAAAAATATAAAAAATCAGACAGATCGGTGAGCGACATGCGGCAGCGCTGCTGCAGCAGCCAACTGGGCACTGCCCAATTCGCCGCAACAAGTATCTGTGCCGAATTTGGCATTGCCCAATTTACCACAGATGTCAACCGGGTTGCCCAGTTCACCACAGATATCAACTGCAACGAATTGGCTTGCCCAATTCACCCTGCCCGCAATTGCTCACTGCCTCGCCCAGCGTAATCCGTATGCTAGCCCGCAGCAATCCTCGCAGGCCCAGCAGCCCGCGCTATAGATTTTTGACCAAACCTTGTTTTACCCAAATTTGTAATTTTTCCTAAACAATTGGTATTTCCTTATTAAAATAGGATTAAGTCTTTTTATTTTCCTATAAATAATAGTATTAAACACACGGACTGAGGTAGCAATTTTTTGAAGAAACTTTGGACTTCAACTTTTTGGTAGAGCTGGAAGACTTTTGGACTTTGGCTGACTATTGAGACTCGTGAGAAACTCAGTAACCAAACTTCATCAACAAATAAACCCTAGCAAGTTTCATCAAGAAAGGAAACAGAGAGGATGATAGACAAAGAAGATCAAAGACACACAAACCTTACAAAGACAGTGCACTCACCCAGAATTTTCATCCAACAATTTTGGTAGGAGCCAACAAATGATGGTACACACCTAACTTAATTCAATATAATGTTTTGATGATTTTAAATACTGAATTCGATTGTTATTTGTTTGATTTAATTTCATAGGGTGCAGTCCTTTGCTTTAATTTATATTAGTTCTGTGAAGTATAGTTCGATTGGTATTATTTATTATTCCTACAAAATAAATCTATAATTTGATAAGCTTGAGTTCCAGTAGCCTTAATTTTATAAACATTATCACAGTAGTTTATTCCTCAAGCATCAAGAGCTTTAACCCTATTTTCATAAACCATGATCCTTTTTTACAGTAACCTAATCTCTTCCAAACCCTAAACTTATTTTCCAAATAATCCAAACCCTAATTTAATTAATCAAAACCCTAGCCTTTATCTAAAACCCTAATTGTATTTTTTTAATACCTTTAAATCATAATCTATTTTCTCAAACCCTAATCACTTCTTAAAACTTCCAACCCTAAATTTTGTTTTCTTAAAACCTAAAATCATAATTAATTCTATCTTCCATACCTTCACAATAGTTTAATATTTTTAAAATAACAATAATAATATTTGTTTTGCAAGTCAAAACCCTAGTTTGATTTCCAAATACCCATAAAATCATATTTCATGTTTGAAACCCTAATTTCCTATCTAAAAACCCTAGAATCCCTAATTCAAGATGTAAACCTAAATATATATCTTTATTTACTTTATTTAAGTTTTAGATTTGATTATGTTGTTTATTATATATTTTAATGATTGATTTATTTAATTTAGATATTTGATTTGTTTATCATGGATGGATGATTTCTTTATTATTATTATTTGTTAAAATTGTAAGAGGTATGTTTCCATGATTGGGTACCTTATTAATTAATCTTTATGTAATTTAATTTATTTTAAAGTTTTTGGATCAATGTAAAGGGCACGTTTCCACCTTTTGGTGGGTGTCCTATCTAGTTTTAGATATTAGACGATGTAAGGACATGTTTTCATCCTCGGATGGGTGTCCATTTATTTATTTTGTCTCGACATTGCTTTAATTTTAATATAATGATGCTTTATTTTAATTGTTGCATGTAGTATGGATAATATCATTATATTTAAGAATTTTATAATATTAAGACCTGTAAAGGAGGCTGGTTCCAATGAACCGGGCGTTGTGGGGGTGATGGGCCATTTCTCACCTTCCCCACATGTACCCAAATTTTTGAACTCATTAGGGGGTTAGGGATTCCTTAGGAATTGAGTCATCCACCCCTTTCTTTGTCTTGGCATGTTTGGATGGCAACTCCATTTTCTTCGGGCTTAGGTCTGTGTTCTCTAAAGCCCTGAGTCTAAACAATGCTGAAGTCACATGAACCATTCCACCAGGAGTGGAGGCAAAAATACTCGCTCAAAATGTACTTATTCCTTGATAATAAGGGAGCTGAGCTTTGGAAATATATGGAAAAAGAATGGAAACCACTTACCTATGAAGTTGAAGGAATTCAAGTGCCTCTCCCTAGTGAAAAGTGGACTGATGCTCAAGAAAGGGCCTTCTACAAGAACAATAGGGCATCCTCCATCTTGATGAACTCCTTGTTTAGAGAAGAAGGTGGAAGAGCTCAAAATCTCATATGTGCACATAACATTTGGAAAACTCTTGAGAATTATCATGAGGGTACAACCCAAGTGAGGTTCACCAAGACCCAAATGTTTGTACATGAGTATGAACTTTTCAAAATGAAGCCCAATGAAAATGTCACAAAAATGACAAATCGGTTACTTGCTATTGTCAATGACCTGAAGAAATATGGAAAATTCTATGATCAAGGTAATGTCAATAGAAAAATATTGAGGGCACTTAGGGCCAAGAAGAACTTTTAATCAAATGTCTCCTCCATTGAAGAAGCTCATGACCTTAACATACAAAGGACTGATGAGCTAGTCGAAAAACTTCTTATCTTCGAATTTCTCACTAAAAAGAAGATGACAAAGGTGAAAAGGATAAGAGGTGTGAGCGGGGATTTTTGACCCCATCTCCCGGTGGAATGGTTCTTGCCACTATGACACTATTAGGCTTTAGGCCTTAGAGAACATGGGCTTAAACATAGGGAAAATAGAGTTGCCACTTGGACAGGCCGAGAAAGAAAAGAAAGGGGTGGATGACTCAATTCCTAAGAAATCTCCAACCCCCTATTAGGTTCAAAAAGTTAGGTACATATGGAGAAGGCGAGAATGACCCAACACCCCCATAATGCCCGGTTCATTGGAACCACCCTCTTTTTCAGGTCTAAATATTATAAAATTCTTAAATTATTATAGTATCATCCATATTACATACAATTATAAAATAAACATTCATCATTTTATTAAGTTAAACAAACCAATCAAAATGGACACCCATTCGAGAATAGAAACATGCCCTTACAATTATCCAAGTCCATAAGAATAAATGAAATAGGACACCTACCAAAAGGTAAAATCATATCCTTTACAAAGTCCCACAGTTCATAAAATAAATTACATAATAAAAAAATAAGTAAGGCACCTACAAGGTGGAAACATGCCTTTTACAATCTTTAAAATCCAAGAAATGGTAAATAATCATAATTCAATCATTCATCATAAGAAATTATATCAACCAACCATTCACCCATAATAATAAAATCAACAATTAAAATCATGATTCCATAATAAATTAACAAAGTTGAAGTTTTAACGTCAATTAGGGTTTATAATGCAAATTGGGGTTTTGGTTTGAAAATCAAGGATTTAGGGTTTTAATTTGGGAATTAGGGATTTTGTTTGAAAATTAGGGTTTTGGATTTTAGGGTTTTAGGAATTAAGGTTTTGGAATTAGGGTTTTAGGAATTAGGGATTTGGAATTAGGGCTTTAGGAATTAGGGTTTTGGAATTAGGGTTTTAGGAGTTAGGGTTTATGTGCAAGACTGAAGGTTAAAACATGCAGTGGATACTTTAAATTGGATGCAATCCTAACCTATAGCATATTGTAAAAGAATTTGTGAGGTGACATGCATAATTTGATAATACAGTAGATAAGGAATCAAAGATTTTATCAATTTAATTCATGATTTGGCAACACAGTGTATAATTCAAAATTTAGTAATATAGTAGATGAGGTTATGAAGCTTAATTAATAAATTCAATTGGATTAAGGAAATTGTACCTACGTGGGTTGGCTCCACCAATGAAAATCTTTTGAATCAAGCTTTCTAATCCACTGCCTGAGTCAATTTCGATATTGGTCGAGTGAAGCAATTTGAAGACAATTGTTGTGCTTTCCATTTTTTTTTCTTTTTTTCTCCTGCAAGTTGTGGCTTACTATCTATTTATAGTGTTCAATCTAGGGTTACTTTTGATTACTCTCCTTATTAAGTTCCACCACTTCAGCTTTATCTGAGTTTTCCTAATTTAAATATGATTAGAATTCTATTTTAAGCAAAACAAACTAAAACATGCCAATTCAACATGGGGCCTATCCATATCGAATTGGCCTTGGCCAATTCCACATGGACTATTCAAAGGTCTATAATTTTGCCCCCTGCTTGAACGATCTTGAATTCATTTAGAGAGTAAAAAGCAATAAGGATGGATTTTCGACTCGAGATTGGATTTTGGGTTCTGGACCTGGGACTAGATTTGTGTTCTAGACCCAATACTGGATTTAGGTTGTGAACCTGATACTAGATTTGGGTTCTAGACCCGTGACTGGATTTTAGGTTCTGGACCAAAACTGGATTTGGATTCTGGGTCCGTGACTAAATTTTGGGTTCTAGACCCAGAACTGGATTTGGGTTCTGAACCTGGGACTAGAGTTGGGTTCTAGACCTGAGACTGGATTTGAGTTTTGGACCCAAGATTGGATTTTGGATTCTGGATCCAAAATTTGATTTGGGTTCTAGACCCATGACTAAATTTTGGATTCTTGACCCGGGATTGAATTTGGGTTCTAGACCCGAGACTGGATTTTGGTTTTTAGACCTAAGAATAGATTTTGGGTTCTAGTCCCATGACTGAATTTAGGTTCTGGACCTGTGATTGGTTTTTGATTTCTAGACCCGGGACTGGATTTGGATTCTAAACCCAAAACTGGATTTGGATTCTAAACCTAAGCCTAGATTTTGAGTTTTGGACCTGAGATTGGATTTGGGTTCTGGACCATAGACTGAATTTCAATTTTGGACCCAAGATTGGATTTTTTATTCTGGACCCAAAAATATATTTTTGGTTATGGACCCGAGATTGGATTTTGGGTTCTAGACCTGAAATTAAATTTGGGTTCTAGACCCGTAACTGGATTTCATTTTCTAGACCTAGGACTGAATTTGGATTCTGGACCCAAGACTGGAATTTGAGTTTTGGACCCAAGACTGGAATTTGAGTTTTGGACCCAAGATTGGATTTTTGATTCTAGACCTGAAACTGGATTTGGGTTCTGGACCCGTGATTGGTTTGGACTATGATTGGTTTAGTTTCTGGACTCATGATTGGTTTGGGCTTTGGACCCGTGATTGGTTTGCATTTTGGACCCATGATTGGGTTGAATTCTAGACCCGAGATGCCTGTAGAAAATTAATTTAATTAGTTAGCAAAAATTTACAAAAAAAATTGGCTATTTTGACCATATATTGGACTAGGTACGGTCTCCTGTGTACCATTGCCCCCTTCGTGGAAAAAAAATGTTAGTTCAAAAATATTTTTAGATACTCATAGATAAATATCATCTTACTATTTTACATGTGACTCTGAGTATGGTCAAAAGTTATTAGATTAGTTACCTTTCAATCAAAGTATCAGATGACTTTTGAAGTATTGTCTAAAGCATTTTAGTTTGATATACTTTCCTTTTCTTTTACTTTACTTCACATTTTTTTTTCTTTTTTATTATAATGTTCTACTTTACTTTATACATTCTTTACCTGTTAGTTGATCTTATCCATGGCTCTCCTTCAATAAATAAAAAGCAACGTATAAACTATTCTGTATTCAGAGCCTTTTAAAACTTTCTATCTTTCAAAGAGAATTTTTAATTTCCTCATTCCTAGACATTTCAACCTTCAGTATGTATAAATGGTAGGTAGTCACCATGCTTCCAGAAATGGGCCCTAGACAAATGCTAAGTTGCCGACTTACCTCAAGACCAGTGGGAAAGCGAAAACACAAGTAAGCATCATTTTTTTGTAAATTAACAATTTAATGGTACAAAATTATTAGTAATAATCATTGTCTAATGGTAATCATAACAATTATGCATGAAGACTTATTTAAAAATTTATGAATTTTAGATATTGGATTTAAAAAAAGTGCAAAAATATTTAGAGCTTGTTAATGATTATGAAAATAAATAAGCTTAGTATCATAGAATAAAATTATTAAAGTGCTAAAAAGAAATTTATAAGGCTTTTTTATGTAACATCTGTGATTTTGGAGAAATTAAATAAGTATTTGGAGATATAAATTGTATATATTCAATCTATATATATATAAAGTATATATAATATATACATATGGTATATTAATTGTATATGTTGGATTAATACATTACATACTTAATATTGAATACACATATAAGATACATTTGATGTGTATATAAGATACATATTAATTGTGCATATGTGTAATATCCCAAATTTTTGAAAAGTTCTAATTTTTGGAAATTTGATAAAATAAATTATAATTTAAATGAATAAATTAAATCAATGATTTTAAATAAAAAATGAAGGGGTTTTAAATGAAAAAGTGGAACATATATGTGATATATATGTAAAATATACATAACATATAAAAGTCAACACTTTTTAAAAGAAAAGTCAAAGTAAAAGGGTATTTTGGTAATTAAATCTTAGAAATTCAAAATTAATAAAATAATTCAAAAATAAATTATTTTTGAATGGAAGAGGGAATTTATGACTTTTAATTTATTAAATAAATAATCAATTATTAAATTATTTTAATATATATATGTTTTAAAATAAAAGATGAAAGGAAAAAAGAAAATTAAAAGTCTTCATCCTTTTTCTTCTTCTTCTCCAAGTCGAATTCTCCATGGCTAAAGAGGGAGATTTTTAGCTTCTTCCATAATCAAATTCTTCAAGCTTTCAAGGGAATAAGAGTAGTTTTGGTGATTTTCCAACAAGTAAGTAAGCTTTATTTCCAAAATTATGAAGTTCTTTAAAGCTTATGAATATGTATGAATTGAGTTTTTGAAAGAGCATGTTATTATTGTTGGAATGGGTATGGAAGATGTTCTTTTGATGAGTAAATAATGATTTTAAGGTTGGATTAAATAAATGGTTGAGTTTGGGTAAGACTAGTGAAGAGAGAGAATTTAGGTTATGGAACATTTGAGTTTTTGAAATTATGATTTTTAATTATGCAAATTGATTCCAAATGAGTTGTTTTGATGCATAAACAAGTATTTTAAAGTCAAATATTGGATTTGGTTGTGTTTGGTTAGAGTTTGAAGAGGGTAGTATTGATTTAGGGTTTTGGAAAAATGAATTTTCAAAGAATGATTATTTGTTCGATTTTAATGCTTAAATCATGTTATTTAATGATATAAGTGGTGGAAATAAGATTGAAATGATAATTGGATTGAGTTGGAATGGAGATCCTTCAATGGTGAAGGTTATGCCATTTTAGGGTTTTGAGCATAAGCATGTGGTTAATTAATGTAATTGGTTTAAACATGCTAAAATATTTTTCTAATGATATTAATAAACTTAAAACACTAATTTAAGTGTCTTGATATGGTTTTTCAAAGTTAAAGTGAGGTGAAGCTTAAATTTGGGATTTGGTTTAGAGTGATGTTTAATTATGGTTTGATGTTGAGAATACCTTAGAATGTGATATTAAATGATTATGTGTGATCACATTTGGTATAGACATTGAGGGAGGTTGATTTGCTTCATCCAAGTGGTGAAGGGCATGTTGGATGGATAGGATTGGAGGTTGTGTTAAGCTTGCTTTGGGTTGCTAGTGGAGGTATGTACAAACTTTGAATATATTGTTTATATTTGCATGACATTTGGGCTTAACATATTTTGGTTGAAAAATGTGTTAAGTTAATTGGTTCATTGATTGAGTATAAATAATGTGATATGATATTTGTAATGTCATATATGTGTTAAATGCTTAGTGAAAAGCCATTGATAATGGCTAGATTGTGTAGAATGTGAAATATGTATATTATGTGAAAATACCCAAAGTAATTCAGTAATGTGTTGTAAAAAATGAGTTATATGGAATAATGAAATGAATTGATATTGATAAAAATGAGAAAAATGAGAAAGATGTGAAAAATGAGAAAAATGAGAAAAAAAAGTGAAAATAAGGCAATGTGCCTAGATTGAATATGTGACAATGAGAATGAGATTAATAATGAGAAAAATGAAAAAATGAAAAAAAAAGTGAGAAAAAGATGATATAATAAGGCAATGTGCCTAGTTTGATCATGAGAAAATGTGAAAAGTTTTGATAAAGGAATTAAGAAAGAATTTCATAATGAGAAATATGAATAAATTGTGTGCCTAGTATGTTATTCAATTTTTAGAGTTTTGGGTTTGGCGACATGCCTATGATTGCCTACGGGCTAAACGCTGGAATGGTGAAAAGACTGGGTCGTAAGCTAGTCCAGCTGATAAATATGATGTTTTTAGGGTGAAAAGACTGGGTTGTAAGCCTCAAAAACTATAGCAGTCTAGCCGGGTTGAGGGCCAAGATACTGGGGCCTAAGGGTCTAGCTAGGTTGAGGTCTAAGAGACTATTATCCATGGATATATTTCCTACGAGGATAGACACATGGTGTCATTATGGACCAAAGTAGTAACTCTGAAATTTGAATAGCATATTAGATCCTTTTTGGGCCCATGCTTGTCTTTACTTTAATGTGAATTATGAATTGTAATACAATTGAGCAATATAATGCTATGAATTGTGATTATGAAATATTTGAAAAATATAAGAAAGTAGAATGATGTGACATTTATATGCATTGTGTATTGGCATTGCATTGAGTTTTATTGTTATTATCAAAGTTTGTACCACTAGGCTTCGACTTATCGTAATTGTAATTCATCGCGCAGGTGTCATTGATGATTTGGTAGAGCCTGAGAGTTGTACTAGACCTAGTCGGGTCTAGGTTTGTATTTATTGAGCTTGAAGAGTTGTTTTTGGGTACATCAAGATCAGAGCCATTTACCAGCATGTAGATATTTGATAGTATAATGTATTTTGATATTGTATATGTTATGATATGTTTTTGGAAGTATATAATGTAAATTGTAAAGAATGTTTTGAATAATTTGTTCAGATGAGATTTTATATGTGTTGTTAATTTATATATCTATATATAAGCATTTTGAGAAAATATGGAGAAATTGAGAAGTATTGGTGAAATGGTGAATTGATTTTTATTGGGAGTGTTTGCCTTATGCAGGTTGTGTTTTGCTGAATTTTGGGAACGTCCAAATTACAAACAAAACTCTGGCGAATTTTTTCCAGAGATTTTCATATAAAATATTTATTTTGGATTCCTATAACAAGCAAAGAATTTTTATATACTATTTATTTTATATATTATTATTTGCAGTCTTAAAACAAAAATGTGAAAATTTTTATTAAATCAGTCTGTGACATTTTTATACCGTATATGCATATTTTACATATGCTGAAAACATGTATTGTATGTATATAGGGTATAAGGGTGTTACATTTATTTTGGTATTAGAGCCTAGGCTTGAGGTTCTCGACCTAGGTGGGTTGTTAGAGAGAGAAAATTGGAATTTAAAAAAAAATAATTTTCAATTGTGATGCATGCATTGGCACCGGCAATTTATCTTATCCCTGATGTGGCAATGTCCATTTGATATAATGGATATGAGTTGAGATGGTGTCCGGGTTGCATAGATCAGAGTGGCGCAGTGGAAACGTCATTCTAGAGATTATGGATTAAGAATTTTTGGAACTTTTATTTGAAATTTAAAATTAATAGCTGATTCAATTAATGAATAAGTGAAATTAGAAAAAGAATCTAGGAAATGATTTAAGATATAAAAAATAAAAAGTTTGAGAAATGAGCATGATAGTTACAAAAAATTTTATAGGTGTACTGCAAAATGATATTGTCTAAATTTTTGGACAAATCTAGAAATATTGGATGAGTTTGAACATTTAATAGAAAGTTTTTCTATATGTTATAATCCAATGTATAAAATTTTATAAATTTTAAAGATGGATCTCTAATTAAGAAAAAAAGAAGAACACAGAAGGTTGGAGTAATTCCAGCAACTCAGAATCTGTAGAAATGGAGAAAAAATAATAAATTTAGAAACTATGGTAAACCAACCCAGAAAAATCTGAAAATATACACACAATATCATACGTATTCCTATAACATATGGTTAAAATTTCATGAATTTTTATTAAGGTTTGATACCTAAAAAAAATGGACAACCGGGTGCTGTCAGAGAAATTATTAAAGAGATAGATTCTCTGATTTTGGAAGATTTAATTTTTAAATATATAAATCAACTTGGAAAAATCTAAAACTTTAAATATAAGTCCATTTATGTGCCAAGTGCACATAGATAAAATTTTACAAGCTTTTATAAAGAATTGGTAAGGAATATAAAAATTGAAAGTGAGATTGACATGAAACTGAGGAAGTTATGCAGTTTTGTGTAAGGAAGTAATAAATTAATTTTATGAGACAAATGAATGAAGAAAATTATAAAAATTTATATGCATACGGGTATAAGTATAAAAGGAATATGGAGTTTTTAATAATTTGCAACAAAGAGTTCATAATTAAAATCAAAGAGTGAAATCATATATGATAGCGAATTATTTATTGTAGAATAATGATGCATAATTTAGGGTTGAGTGTGTAAAATTAAAGTATCTAAATGGATGATGTTAATTAGTGTAATGAAATGAATTAGTGTTGTTTAAAAGTAAATGTTATGATCTTAAGATTGAGAATGTGACATGGATGAGATTTGGTGAGGTTCATGTTGTTGGTTGTATTATATGAAATTTGAATTTTTGAAATGGGTTTCCATAATTGTGAAAGTGATGTGTTTTGATGTTATATTAATATAAAAATAAAGTTTATAAAGTTAGCTCTTGAAAATGAGATTAATAGAATGAAGTTTAAGTAAAGTAGTAAGTTGGAAATTTAGAGTTGTAAGAGAATTTTGATGAAGATTGTTTAGATGTTGATAGTTTAATGTTTAATAAGCATGTGAGTAATTTTGAATGAGTAATATTATTTATGAAAATATCATGTAACGTGTAATGTGGCTGATAATATAGAAATTTATTTATAATTATAGCAAGTGTAGAAATAGAAGAGAATTGTGAAAATATGATGAGATTTAAATGATGTGTAAGAAAAGTGATTTGCGTAAATAGGGTAACTATAAGAAATGTGAGAAAATGGTAAATAAAAGGAATTATGAAATGTGAGTAAGAGTTATAATGAATGTGTTTGAAAGTGGTATAAAATGAATAAGTTGATGAAAATGATGTGTAAAGTAAACGAGACTAGGGGAAGTGAATATTATCTATAATGATGAATTCGAAGAGAATTAAAATTTGAGAATAAATTTGACCTAATAAAATTAGGTCATGAATTGAAAACAGATTGATGAATTTAAAATAGACTAAAGGTTAGTCAGAATAGAATAAGGTTGTGATAGTCATATTGTGATAGTTAGATCAATTGATCCGAAATGTAATAAGTTTACAAGTATTTATTGAAATTCAATGTGTGTAGTTGTATTAAGAATATGCAAGCTATATGATAATGTGCTTAATACAGCATTCTGATATATATATATATATGCATATGAAAGGAGCTAAGTTATATTAGTTTCAAATAATTATAAGAGAAAAATGTTAGTTATAGTATAATGGGAACGAATCTTATTAAGGAAATAAGATTTTGCTGTTGTATAATTGTGATGTCAAATTAATATGTGGTAATTGTATAAAGAGTAGGATCAAAGTGAAGATGTGAAAAATTATTGTGTTAAGATAAAAGTTATCAACATTTGAATTTAAGGTGATGAGAGTATATTTTTAAGATAATGAAGCAATTAATATCTTGAGTGCAATAGGTGTGTGGGTATATATATTAAAAAAATAAACTAATTTTTGTCTAATGACAATTCGATTGATGATATTATAATTTGTTGTGACTGTTTGAGTAAATAGACAGTATAATGATGTGTTAGGGAATGGTAAAAAGGAAATTAAGAATGAACCTAAGGGGGAGAGTAGAAATTATGTAATTTGGTAAAATAATGATTTGGATGATTTATTACCATACTAGATAATTTCGAGGACGAAATTATTTAAGGGGGAGAAAATTATAAGATCCGTGATTTTGGAGAAATTAAATAAGTATTTGGAGATATAAATTGTATATACTCAATATATATATCTAGAGTATATATAACATATATATATGGTATATTAATTGTATATGTTGGATTAATACATTACATACTTAATATTTAATACACATATAAGGTACATTTGATTTGTATATAAGATACACATTACTTGTGCATATGTGTAATATCCTAAATTTTTGAAAAGTTCTAATTTTTGAAAATTTGATAAAATAAATTATAATTTAAATTGATAAATTAAATTAATGGTTTTAAATAAAAAATGAAGGGGTTTTAAATGAAAAAGTGGAACATATATGTGATATATATGTAAAATATACATAACATATAAAAGTCAATACTTTTTAAAAGAAAAGTCAAAGTAAAAGGGTATTTTGGTAATTAAATCTTAGAAATTCAAAATTAATAAAATAATTCAAAAATAAATTATTTTTGAATGGAAGAGGAAATTTATGAATTTTAATTTATTAAATAAATAAATAAATAATTATTAAATTATTTTAATATATATATATATATATATATGGTTTAAAATAAAAGATGAAAGAAAAAAAGAAAATTAAAAGTCTTCATCCTCTTTCTTCTTCTTCTCCAAGCCGAATTCTCCATGGACAAAGAGGGAGATTTTTAGCTTCTTCCATCATCAAATTCTTCAAGCTTTCAAGGGAATAAGAGTAGTTTTGGTGATTTTTCAATAAGTAAGTAAGCTTTATTTCCAAAATTATGAAGTTCTTTAAAGCTTATGAATACGTATGAATTGAGTTTTTGAAAGAGCATGTTATAATTGTTGGAATGGGAATAGAAGATGTTCTTTTGATGAGTAAATAATGATTTTAAGGTTGGATTAAATAAATAGTTGAGTTTGGGTAAGACTGGTGAAGAGAGAGAATTTAGGGTTATGGAACATTTGAGTTTTTGAAATCATGATTTTTAAATGTGCAAATTGATTCCAAATGAGTTGTTTTGATGCATAAACAAGTATTTTAAAGTCAAATATTGGATTTGGTTGTGTTTGGTTAGAGTTTGAAGAGGGTAGTATTGATTTAGGGTTTTGGAAAAATGAATTTTCAAAGAATGATTAATTGTTCGATTTTAATGCTTAAATCATGTTATTTAATGATATAAGTGGTGGAAATAAGATTGAAATGATAATTGGATTGAGTTGGAATGGAGATCCTTCAATGGTGAAGGTTATGCCATTTTAGGGTTTTGAGCATAAGCATGTGGTTAATTAATGTAATTGGTTTAAACATGCTAAAACATGTTTCTAATGATATTAATAAACTTAAAACACTAATTTAAATGGCTTGATATGGTTTTTCAAAGTTAAAGTGAGGTGAAGCTTAATTTTGGAATTTGGTTTAGAGTGTTGATTAATTATGGTTTGATGTTGAGAATACCTTAGAATGTGATATTAAATGATTATGTATGATCACATTTGGTATAGGCATTGAGGGAGGTTAATTTGCTTCATCCAAGTGGTGAAGGGCAAGTTGGAAGGATAAGATTGGAGGTTGTGTTAAGCTTGCTTTGGGTTGCTAGTGGAGGTATGTACAAACTTTGAACATATTGTTTATATTTGCATGACATTTGGGCTTAACACATTTTGGTTGGTTGAATGGAGGATCGAAAGTGGGCATGTTGTTCTCCTTGCGAAAACCATGCTGTTCTCCTTCGTATTCAACTAGAGCAACCGGTAAACCCTTTTTCTTCAATGCCTGGTATATTCTAAGAGCTTGATCAGGGGGTACAACCTTGCAGATTCCATACGATCCCAGTAAAATAGTGCTGTGAAATTTGAAGAACAAAAGCTCAGAAAAGAAGTGTTTAGTGCAGGACCAGAAATTTCATCAAACAACAGTTCAAAGATACAGAGAGCCTTGCTTTCTCGTCCAGCTAGGGTTTTGTGAGATTGATTGTGATAAGAGAGTTCTTTTGAACAAGCATTGCAACAACAACAATAACCTCATCAAAGAAGCACATAACCTGTTCGATGAAATGCCTGAAAGAAACACCGCTAACTAGTGCTTAATAAAAAAAGTTCAATTTAATTACATCCTCCGCAAGGGTTTTTCTTCTCCATCACGGCATCTTCTACCGATCGGTCTCTCTTTCGCGGAGGCACTCAAGTCGGGTTTGGCTTGTGGAAAGCCAACCGACTCTGAGATTGATCGATCCTTTTCTTCTGTGGATTTTGGTTCATCCTTCCCTGCTTCTAAACCTTCTCGCTATAAAGGAGTCCCTGCAATCTCGTTTTCTCCCGAGGAAATTTCATCTTTGACGAGCTCGTTTAAATATGCACTGATTGGATCTTTTGGTTCAGACCGACCTAATATGAAAAACCTTCATAAAGCTTTTGATCTTATAGGTTTTAAGGGACCTTTTACTCTTGGATTATTGGATACCAATAAGGTGTTAATCAATTTTGATTTGGAGGAGGATTTCCTCCGTTGCTGGCTTCGGCAGGTTTGGTACTTCAATGGATTTGCGATGAGAGTATCAAAGTGGACTGCTAATTTTCGGCCAAATATAGACAGCTCTATAGTGCCTGTTTGGATCACGTTGGAAGGCCTTCCTATTCATTTATTTTCTAAACCTGCACTTTATCCGATTGTTAGCTTGATTGGGAAGCCGTTGAAAATTGATGCCGCTACAGCTACCCTTATTAGACCTTCAGTTGCTCGCGTTTGCGTTGAAATTGATTTAGCAGAGGAAAATCCTGACAGAATCTGGATTGATAATGGAGGAGTAGGCTTCTTTCAATCTGTTGTGTACGAAAATTTGCCTCAATTTTTCCACCATTGCTCTCGTTTGGGTCATGATAATGCTCAATGTTTAGCAGGTAATTCTGATCATTCTTTGCATGTTTCTAGCCGAGAAACCAAGCAACAACCATATAAAATTTGGGTTCCTAAAAAAACTTTAGCTCCTTCGGTCCTTCCTTTGGATACTGGAATTTCAGATAGAATCAATGTTTTGAACAATGCTCCTGCCTTAAATTTTTTAGAGGATATAACGGTTCCACATAAAGAAATTGCAGACTCTGAAATACCTCCTGATTTGAATAAAGCTCCTGGTTCGGATGTTATCAAAACCGATGATGGTGGTACCTCTTTTTACTCTAAAGTTTCTACTGTTACCTTCTCTGATGACATTACTATTTTGAATTCAGTTCCTTTGGCTCCAACTTCTTCTAGGGAAGATGCTGTCTCTTCAAATATTTCGGCATCTGATTCTAAGTTAACTAATAAGGTTGATGAGGAGGATCATCCGGAGGATTCTATTGTTCAACCAGGAATGCATGGTGTTAATATTATTTCTAGAGATGATACTGCTTTAAAGTATTCTATTTCTTTAGAAGGGAAAGGTTTCACTCAAATTTTGCGCAAAAGCTCTCGTCATAAAAAAGCAAAAAATTTAGATATTCAAGCTTCAACATCTCTAGCGGCATCACCTCCTTCCAATCAATGAATATTTTGAGCTGGAACGTTAGGGGAGTTTCTACTTCTCTTACTAGATTACATAAGCTTTGTCACTCTCACTCTATTGGCTTAATTATTATTCTTGAACCTATGGTTAGCTCTAATGATAATAATATTATGGTTGTACAGTTGGGTTTTTCTCATGGTTTCTATGCTCAAAGTAACAAGATTTGGATATTGTGGAAGCAATCTCTGTAACACCCCGATACCCTATATAAGTACTATGCGTATACCTAGTATACATACAGTAAATATATAAAGTATAAGGATGTCACTTTTCGTTACCTTTTAAAATATTTATAACAGAGTTCAAACCATAATACATTAATTTTGTAATATCCCTAAGTGTGCTTAGAAGTTATGATAATGTTGTTATTATTGAATTGAGTGTGTGATTGATAAGTGGTAATTATGTTGTTTGAAGAAAAGCATTGTGTAGAGTGAAGTGTATATGTTGTGTATATGGTCATATATATATAATATAAGTTGGTCAAAGGGCTTGGTCAAGGGAAGAGGATATTTTATTTGTGATTGTGAAATTACCAACATGGGCTTGTAAAAGACAAAGGTTTAGTTATATGGTTGAGGGTAGTTTAGTAATTTTCTTTTGGAAGGGTATTTAATGCCTATTGACTTTGTGTTTTCTTCATCATTTCTTCTTCTTCTTGTTGTTGATGGCCGGCTCACTCAAAGACAAAGGAAAGCAAGAGAGCAAGTGATGATTTTGGAATTTTAAGCTCAAAAGTGAAGGAAGATCTCAAGTATACAAGTTGGAATTTCAAGAATTTCATGATTTTAGTAAGTTTTCTCTTGTTTGCCTTTGTTATTTTTGAAGATGTGTGTGAGTTGAGTTAGGGTTATTGATAGTATGATTAAGTGTGTTGATGATTTGTTGATTAGAGTTGAAATTGATTTTAAAATAAGAAGTTAAATTGGTGTTGGTGATGGAAGAGTAAGAGTTGTGTTTAGTGAATATTTTTCTGTTTTACAATTAGTAAAGGCTGTGACTTGTATGATTTTTAATTAATTATAGAAAAATGTTCTTGAAGTGAATTTTTGATATGTTGTGCCTCTATGAGTCTAGAATGACTGAAAAATATGTTGATTCGATTTTGGAATGGTTATGAGTTTAGAAAGATTATTTTTATTAGACCTGTTCCAGCAGGTACCTTAACTGAGACAGCTATATTTCGGGATTTTTAATAAAATGTAGAAAAATCATATCCAATTGAATTTTGGATATGTTGTTTCTTAGTGAGTCTAGTATTTGAGAAAAATAATTTGGAACCACGTTGATTGAATTTGATTTATGGAATTCACAAAGTTCAGAACTGCTGCCAGGATGCAGGGCAATTGGGGCAGTCTGGTTAGGTGAACTATTTGACCAAGATTTTGTGTTCAGTTTGATCTGAAATTTTAAAGGAATGATTTTAAGATACAAAACTAAATTCTGTAAAAAGTTTAGAATTTTTAGTCAAGTAGATTATTTTATACAATTTTTCAAAATAAGGATAAAATGGAGTCTAAAACCAGAATGTACTATTCATATGGTCATTTTGCTAATATTCCTTTTGGATTAGGTTGTGAAGAGGTTGAATTGCCCTAATTTGTGAAGTGAAGAACTAGTGAGTGGAGAAGAGTTTAGAGTGGTGTGAAATGTTATTAAGGTAAGTACCAATGTTGCATGATTGCATTGTTAATGCATATCACTAATGTATTTTGATGTGTTTATATCATTAATGATATGTATATATATAATTGTGTTATGGGAAAATGAAAGATGTGAATGATTTGATGAATATTAATGTATGAGAATACAATTGATTGAGTATAATTAAATAATGTTAGGTAAATTATTACATTGTTAATCTAATGTGACTTGTATAGTGTGAAAGAGAAGAGGATCATTCAACAAGGTATGAGCTATGCAAATTTATTATGATAAACACTTTTATGAAGAATTACTTTAATGTACTTTGTAATGTTATAACAATGATGCTATATGTATAATGTGAATCATGTGATTGAATAATGATATGTTCATTTGGTTAATGTAATTGATGTTGAGTATTATAATGATGATGCACATGATACTATATGAACAATACTATGTTTTGTGTATTATGAATCTTGTGAATTGTATTGTGCTATATGAATAAGGTACTTTGTAATGTTATAGCAATGATGTTATATGTATCATATGGATTGAGATATGATATGTTGTGAAGCCATTGTAATTGGCCATGATGATTCAAATGTGAGATGAAGCCATTGTGATTGGCTATGATGATCTAATTGAAAGAAATAAGGCATGTTTGCCTAGATGATAATGAACATTGAGATTGAAATTGATAATGAAACAATAAGTGAAATATGTGTTTAATGTGTTATTCAGTCTTCAGAGTTCTGGGTTTGGAGGCATGCCTATAAAATGAGAAAGGTAACAGTCTTGCCGGGTTGAGGATCTCTTCAAATTGAGTTGAATTGAGGTCCAAGAGACTGGGTCTGTTACACTATGAGAATTGTGAATATGAAATATATGATTGGTAACAGTCTTGCCGGGTTGAGGATCTCCTCATGATGAGTTGATGGTCCAAGAGACTGGGTCTGTTACACAATCCATGGATAGAAATATTGATATATGATGCCTATGGGCTTGATGATTATGATTATAGACCAAAGCAGTAACTCTGAACTCTGAATAACATAGTGGTGTCTGTTGGGCCCGAGTCTGTCTTTGTTGTCAATGTGATATACAAATGTTGAAAGAAGTGGATAATGAAATCTTTGGTATACTTCATTGGACATGTGATTGATGATATGTAATATGTGCATTGAAATATTGATTATGAGCACTAGTGATGAATCATCAATGTTGAATTGTGAATAAAGAAATGTTATGATTGGTATGATGTATAATGTGTGTATTAGCATTGATTGTGAATTCAATTGATGAATTGTGGTTGATGACAATGATTGTCTTAATTGGAAATGTGACTTATGATTAGTATGATGTATAATGTGTGTATTGAGATGTTGATTGTGAATATTAGTGATGGGTTGGACTTGGTAGAAATGTTATGTTTATATGTGTATAAGATATGAGATTAGTTGAAAGATATGAAAGGTGCAAATAAATAGGGATAAACTTAATAAGAACTAAAAGTATATGGAATTGAGATATCTTTATATGTTAGTGTTTCCATGATATATGTTTGTATTTTATATTTGTACTACTAAGCTTTCGAGCTTAGCGCGGATGTATTATCGCGCAGGTAGCTTGGTGGAAGATATGAAGTCTTTTGGTATGCCACGAGAAGAGTAAGATTTTGTCGAGACCAACTAGAGGGTAATGCATACATGTATCCACTTTAAGTATGTTATATTATATGTATAAATGAAGTTTTGATAAAGACAATAATTTGTAAGTGTTCTTTAAATTGACCTATTATGGTTTGATTTTTGTTACAGGTATTGAAAGGTAAAAAGAAAAGTGGCATCCTTATACCTTATATACTTACTGTATGTATACTAGGTATATGTATAGTATTTATATGGAGTATTGGGGTGTTACAAATTTAAATAACATTTATAAAATCATTATCTTTATTAAAACTTCATTTATACATATAAATACTCTCTCGTCAGAAATACATCATAATTAAAATTTATACATGTATGCATTACCCTCTAGTTGGTCTCGACAAACTTTACTCTTCTTGTGGCATAACAAAAGACTTCATATCTTCCATCTATATACCTGCGCGAATAAACACTCGCGCTAAGCCCGAGAGCTTAGTAGTCCAAATATAAAATATAAACATATAGTATAGAAGTATTGATATATAATGATACATCGATTCAATATATAATTAGTTCTTATCATATCTTCTTTTCTTTTTAATTTTATCTTTAATATATTCTAGCTAATTTCATCTATGATGTATATATATACACATAATATTATCACCAACCCCAATGCATCACCAATACTCAAAACCAATATATTAATACCCCTACATTATATATATACCACACCAACCATTATTGCAATACACACTTTACATATCATACCAATTATTATTGCAATACACACATTACATATCATACACTCATTATTGCAATACACACATTACACATCATATCACTCATTATTGCAATACACAATTTACATATCATACAAATCATAAATCATATTTCCAATAAAGACAACCTTTATCATCAACCACAATTCATTTACATATTACACTTAATAACATTATATTATTCACAATTCACCAAGCATAATTCATTTTTAATACTCACAATCAATATTTCAATACTTGCATTTCACATTGACAATAAAGACAGACTCGGGCCCAAAACACTAATATGTTATTCAAAGTTCAGAGTTACTGCTTTGGTTCATAGTCACAATCATCACGCCCGTAGGCAATGTATATACATGGATAGTGTAACAGACCCAGTCTCTTGGACCATCAACTCAACACATATGAGGAGATCCTCAACCTGGCAAGACTGTTACAAATCATATATCTCATATTCACAATTCTCATAGTGTAACAGACCCAGTCTCTTGGACCATCAACTCAACACATATGAGGAGATCCTCAACCCGGCAAGACTGTTACCTTTCATTATTTCTTAGGCATGCCACCCAAATCCAGAACTCTGAAACTGAATAACATATTAAACAAACAATTCATTTATTATTTCATTATCAATCTCATCATCAATTAGGCCAACATGCCTTATCTCTTTCAATTGAATTATCATAGCCAATCACAATGGCTTCATATCATATCATATCTCAATCCATATGATACATATAGCATCATTGATATCACATTTCAAAGTATATTATTCATATAATACATTGCCATACACAAGATTCACAATGCATATAACATAACATTTTCTCACTTCTCAAAACACATTAACATCATTCATTACTAGAGCATTTATCATAACAAATTGCACATACCTTAAGAATGATCCTCATTTCTTCCTACCTTTCCCATTTCATATTTCATCCTTTATATATATTCTTCATTTACATTCACAATATAATAGCTTATTTAACACTTTCATCCCAATGTGTTAATGTTCAAAGACATATAAGGATATACAATCAAATAGGGTTTATGCTTACCTTGTTAATGATCTTCACATCCTTCACATCATTCAATCATCACCTTAGTCCAATTATGTTAACAATATAATAGATCACTTAACACATTTGCAAACAAATGTGTTAAGCCTCGAATTATGTAATTAAATACAATCATATGTATTGGTACTTACCTCAAGAACTAGTCCCATCAATCTATACATTTCTTTTCTTTCCAAGAATTCTCCACATTTAGGTTAATGCAACCCAATCTCTTCAAAACCTTTGAGGGACAAGGGCAGCACCACTTGAGGGACACGGTTAGGGCAATTCAACCTCTTCACAATCTAATCCAAAAGGAATATTAGCAAAATGACCATATGAATAGTACATTCTGGTTTAAGACTCCATTTTATCCTTATTTTGAAAAATTGTATAAAATAATCTACTTGACTAAAAATTCTAAATTTTTTACAGAATTTAGTTTTGTATCTTAAAATCATTCCTTTAAAATTTCAGATCAAACTGAACACAAAATCTTGGTCAAATAGTTCACCTAACCAGACTGCCCCAATTGCCCTGCATCCTGGCAGCAGTTCTGAACTTTGTGAATTCCATAAATCAAATTCAATCAACGTGGTTCCAAATTATTTTTCTCAAATACTGGACTCACTAAGCAACAACATATCCAAAATTCAATTGGATATGATTTTTCTACAGTTTATTAAAAATCCCGAAATATAGCTGTCTCAGTTAAGGTACCTGCTGGAACAGGTCTAATAAAAATAATCTTTCTAAACTCATAACCATTCCAAAATCGAATCAACATATTTTTCAGTCATTCTAGACTCATAGAGGCACAACATATCAAAAATTCACTTTAAGAACATTTTTCTATAATTAATTAAAAATCATACAAGTCACAGCCTTTACTAATTGTAAAACAGAAAAAAATTCACTAAACACAACTCTTACTCTTCCATCACCAACACCAACCTAGCTTCTTATCTTTAATTCCATTTCAACACTTTTACACACACCATACACAAACACACTTAATCATACTATCCATAAACCTAACTCAATCCATACACAACTTCAAAAAGAACCAAAGCAAACAAGAGAAATCTTACCAAAATGATGAAATTCCTTGAAATTCCAACTTGGTTACTTGGAATCTCTCTCAACTTTGGAGCTTAGAACATCAAACCCTTCTTTTACTCTCTTGCTTTCCTTTGTCTTAGGTGAGCCGGCCACACAAGGAAAAAGAAGAAGAAATGATGAAGAAAACACAAAGTCAATAGGCATTAAATACTCCTCCAAAAGAAAATTACTATCTTACCCTCATACACATTTTAATTCTCTTTACAAGCTCTTGCCCATTTTGGTAATTTCACATTCAACAATTTAAATATCTTCTTCCCTTGACTAAGCACTTTGACCAACATATATGTCATATATATTGCCATATACCCAACATATACACTATCTCTCTCTATACAATTCTTTCCTTTGCAAATACACATATTCATTTCTCTCAAATACTTTTACCATTCAACCAAACCCTATACAAATATACCACTTATCAATTACACATTCAAATCAATTATAACAATATTATCATAACTTCTAGGCACACTTAGGGATATTACAATTAGACATATACATATACATCACATATACATTAAATCCAAATACAACAACTCCTCCAAAACTTTTAAGGTATATCTCGGGATATTACAATCTCACTTTGTTGTTTCCAATTTCCAGGATGATCAACAATTGCTTTCTTGTCAGGTTGTGTTTCGACAAACTTCTCTTGAATTTACTCTATCTGCAGTTTATGGGCTTCATTCACGCTCCTCTCGATTTTCTCTTTGGAATAGTTTATCTGCTGTTGCCTCTCAGATTAATGGATCGTGGCTTGTGGGAGGTGATTTTAATGTTATTAAGTTGCCTTCAGAATATAAAGGCAATGGCTCGCCGGATCTTAGAGGTATGCAAGACTTTATTTCATGCTGTGATGATTCTGGATTACTTGATATTCCTTTTACTGGTAATTGCTTTACCTGGACTGGTGTTAGAAGTAATGGCCGTGTGTGGAAGCGACTAGATCAGTTTATGGCAAATGTAAAGTTCTTTGATGGTTTTGAAAATGTTAGTTGTATGCATCTTGGCAAAACTACTTCCGATCATGCTCCTCTTCTTTTAAAATGCAATTTAGCTTCTATTTCAGCTCCTAGGCCTTTTAAGTTTCAGCACATGTGGCTTTCGCATGACTCTTTTCTTCCTTTGGTCAAAGAATATTGGACCTCTTCTTTCTCGGGGGGAGGAATGGCAAGCCTTTTTCGTAAACTTAAAGGTCTTCGACTGGTTATAGCCGAGTGGAATCGCAACACCTTTGGGAATATATTTTCTGCTGTATCTTTGGCTGAATCTGAAGCTGATTTGGCAGAGCAAGCTTTTCTGGCTGATCCATCTTCGAGCAATAGAATTGAATGGCAGGCTAAGCAGGTAGATCTTATCCGTAAACTTAAATTAGAAGAAGCTTTTTGGAAACAGAAAGCTCATATCAGATGGCTTACTGATGGAGAAACCAATTCCCGATTTTTTCATAACTCAGTGAAAATGGCGAGAGTCCGGCAACGCATCTCAGTCATTATTAATTCCTCTAGGCAGCAGCTGTTCGATCAAAATGATATTGGTAATGAAGCAGTCTCATTTTTCAAAGAATTATTTTCCTCTGACTCCATTCATCTCGAATCGGCCTTGTTGGATTTACTTACTCCTGTTATATCTGATGAGGAGAACTCTACTTTATTAGCTATTCCATCTGATGGTGAGATTAAATCTGCTGTATGGCAACTTGACCCCTATAGTGCTCCAGGTCCTGATGGATATGATGATACCTTCTTTCGAGCATGCTGGGATTTTTTAAGCTGGGATGTGTGTAGTGCTATTAAGGAATTTTTCTTGGGGATTCTGATCCTGAGAGCTTTTGGTAGTGCCAACATCATTCTCATTCCCAAAGTGCAAAATCTAGATCGATTTGCTCAATTTCGTCCTATTTGTCTTGCTACATTTATTAGCAAAGTGTGTACAAGACTTCTTGCTAATAGGATATCTCCTCTCATGCACAAATTAATCTCCAGTGAACAGGCTGGTTTTATGAAAAATCGCTCTATTCATCAGCAGATTCTTTTAGACAATGAGATGATTCATGATATTGATAAGAAGACTCGAGGTCATAATTTAACTATTAAATTGGACATGGCAAAGGCCTTTGATCGAGTTGACTGGGGTTTCTTGAAGGCAGTCTTACTCCATTTTGGTTTCTCATCGAGATTTGTAGAGCTTATTATGGGTAATCTTTCAGCAACTCACCTATCTATTATTGTTAATGGTGTGAATTACAGATTTTTCAAGCCTCGGCGGGGAATCAAGCAAGGTGATCCCTTATCGCCCCTTCTTTTTATATTGGCTTCTGAATGCTTCTCGAGAGGTCTTAATTCTCTTATTTCTCAAGGCAAGATAATTCCTTATAAGACTCGCCGTCATTGCCCTGTGGTATCTCACCTTGCTTTTGCGGATGATTTATTGTTATTTGTCAATGGCGTAATTTGTACTCTTAGGAATCTCAAGAGATTTTTGAACTTATACCAGTCTGCTTCTGGACAGTTTATTAATTTTGATAAAAGCTCGTTCTACTGCTCGAAAAAGTGCCCAACTTCCAAGATTCGTAAGTATGAGGAGGTTCTTGGGATTCAGAGTAAACATTTGCCTTTTACCTATCTTGGAGCTCCAATCTTTCAGGGCATTAACAGAGCCCCATACTGTAAGGATATTCTGGCTAAAGTTGATCATAAACTTCAAGGTTGGTCTAAAAAACTCCTCTCACCTGGAGGTCGTTTACTTTTGATAAAGCATGTTTTCACCTCAATTCCAATTCATCTATTGGGAGCCATATCTTTTCCGAAATCCATCATATCTGCCTTGGAAAAAAAATTCGCAGATTTCTTTTGGAGCACGGACTCAGCTACTAGAAAGCACCATTGGGTTCGATATGATCAATTATGTCTACCTATTTCTGAAAATGGTTTGGGACTAAGATCTTTTCATTCCCTCCAGCGAGCATATTCTGTTAAGCTGCTTTGGTCTTATTTGGTTAATGACTCCTCTTGGTCTCGTTACATGCATGCCAAATATCACAGAGATGGGAGCTGGTCTTATGTTCAAGCTGATTCGTCTTCTTGGAAGTGAATCTGTCAGGCATTCCATGAGTATTCAGATCACTTTATGCTTGAAGTGACCCCGGTTGCGTGGAAACATCATATCTCAGGTATGTTCAGCTTGGCTTCGGCCTATAATGTTGTTCGCCCTCAAAAACAACTATCCTTCTCAAGCAGTATGCAGTGGGACTCTGCAATTCCTTTAAAGTATTTAGTCCTTGGATGGCGTATAATTAATGGAACCTTGCCTTTACCTTGCCAACTTCAGAAAATTGGAGTTCACATTGCCTCGGTTTGTCCTTTTTGCATGGCTGGGGCAGCCTCCTTTGATCATATATTTTATCTATGTCCATGTATTCAGAAGATTTGGTTGTACTTTGGTGCACATTTGATTCCAGACACTCATCCAAAACGCTCTCTCCAGCTCGAGCTTATGAAGTGGTGGCTGTCATTCTCAACTAAATCTACTAAAGGGAGGTTGGCGAGATTTGTTTTACTCTGTATTCTCTACTCAATCTAGGTTGCCTACTGTCGAGTTACGTGGGGGCAATGAAGCCTTCTATTTCCCTCAACTCTATAATTATATCTGCTCTGCCATTCTTAGTTGGGGCATTGGTAACTCTAAAGCAAAGTTTGCTAAACCTGTTCCTGAATTCGAGAGCTTTCTTCCAGTAGGATTTGGCAAAGGTTGTCTAAGACCAAGGCTGGTTCGATGGTTAAAGCCGCATCCCAACTTTATTAAGTTGAACATAGATGCTTCATTCACTGCAAATATGTCTTCGGGAGGAGCAGTTCTCCGATCTCACACTGGTCAGTTTCTTCACGGTATGTCTTTTGTATTTCAAGCTCCTGATGCTCTTAATGCGGAAGCCCTTGCTCTTCAAATGGCTATTCGATGGTGCATGACTGCTGGGTTTACAAATCTCCAGGTGGAAACCGATTCTAAAGCTCTAGTGGATATCCTCTCTTCCTCCCAACCTGTTCATCCTGCTTCGCTTCTTGGGAAAACTAAAGAAATCTTCATAGCCTCTTCATTCTCACTTCATCACATCTACCGAGAAGGAAATCAGCGCGCCCATTATTTTGCCCTATATGCTCGCTTGCACAATGCTAACTGTTTGTTTCATTCATTTATTTCTTTGCCAAGATTTTTAAGAAGCGTTTTGCTTTCTGATTGTATGGGCCCTTATATACGCTATCAATAATTTGATTATTTTAATAAATTAGTGGGTTGTTTGATTTATCTTCCATGCATCCAGTCGTCCATCGCTGGTGCTGGTTTTTAAATTAAACAATTACGCTTTCTTCTGTTTAAAAAAAACACATTTTGGTTGAAAAATGTGTTAAGTTACTTGGTTCATTGATTGAGTATGAATAATGTGCTGTGACATTTGTAATGTCATATATGTGTTAAATGCATTGTGAAAGGCCATTGATAATGGCTAAATTGTGTAGAATGTGAAATATGTTTATTATGTGAAAATACCCAAAGTAATTGGGTAATGTGTTGTGAATGCAAAAATGAGTTATATGGAATAATGAAATGAATTGATATTGATAAAAATGAGAAAAGTGAGAAAAATGAGAAAGATGTGAAAAATGAGAAACATGAGAAAAAAAAATGTGAAAATAAGGCAATGTGCCTAGATTGAATATGTGACAATGAGAAAGAGATTAATAATGAGAAAAAATAATAAATGAAAAAAAAGTGAGAAAAAATGATATAATAAGGCAATGTGCCTAGTTTGATCATGAGAAAAAGAGAAAAGTTTTGATAAAGGAATTATGAAAGAATTAGATAATGAGAAATATGAATAAATTGTGTGCCTAGTATGTTATTCAACTTTCAGAGTTCTGGGTTTGGCGGCATGTCTATGATTGCCTACGGGCTAAATGCTGGAATGTTGAAAAGACTCGGTCGTAAGCCAAGCCAGCTGATAAATATGATGTTTTTGGGGTGAAAAGACTGGGTCGTAAGCCTAAAAAATTATAGCAGTCTAGCCGGGTTGAGGGCCAAGATACTGGGGCTTAAGGGTCTAGCCGGGTTGAGGTTAAAGAGACTAGGGCTATTACATTATCCATTAATATATTGCCTACGGGACTAGACACATGGTGTCATTGTGGACCAAAGCAGTAACTCTGAAATTTGAATAGCATATTAGATCCTTTTTGGGCCCATGCTTGTCTTTGCTTTAATGTGAATTATGAATTATAATACAATTGAGCAATATAATGCTATGAATTGTGATTATGAAATATTTGAAAAATATAAGATAGTAGAATGATGTGACATTTATATGCATTGTGCATAGGCATTGCATTGAGTTTTATTGTTACTATCAAAGTTTTTACTACTAGACTTCGGCTTAGCGCGATTGTAATTCTTCCCGCAGGTGTCATAGATGATTTGGTAGAGCCGAAGTGTAATATCCTCATGTCTGCCCTAGAAGTCTTGGTTATATTGTTGTTGTTGTTATTGTTATAAATTGGATTGAATGTATATGATGTGTTAAGAAAAGAAATTGGGAGGAGAATGCTTGTGTATATGTGTTTTGGAAAGAAAATAGGGTTTAGAGAGAATGGTATATGTTGTGTATATGATGATATATATAACATATAAATGGGTCAAAGGAAGAGTCAAAGGAAGAGAGATATTTTTGTGTTAAGTGTGTAATTACATATGTGGGCTTATATGAGACAAAAGGTTAGTTATATGGTTAAGGGCAATTTGGTAATTGCTTGGATAAGATTACTTGGTGGAGGTTAAAAGCAAAATTTGACTTTGTTTCCTCATCATTTTCTTCTTTCTTTCATGAAGTGGCCGGCTCCTCCATAGACAAAGGGAAGCAAGAGGTGAAGAGAGGTTCTTGATGAGTTGAGTTCAAAATTGAAGGAAGATTAAGTGTTCAAGTGTTGATTCAAGAAGTTTTTAACTAAGGTAAGATCTTCCCTTTGATTTCTTTCATTCTTTTGAAGTGGTATGGGAAGTTAATTAGGGTTTGATGATTTGATGATGAGATGTGTTTATGATTTGTTCTCAAGTGTTAAATTGGTTTTAAGTTAATAGTTTAAATAGGTGTAGTTGTTGGAAGTGGTAAATGTTGATTTTGAAAGGTGGAGAAGGATGGTGATTTTAGTGTTTTGAGATGATGTGTGTTTAATTGTTATATTAATGTGTTGTGAAGTAATTCTTGTGGTGAATATGTGTTTAGAACATTGATTATGTTCATTTGAAACATGTTATATGATGAATATTGTGTTCTAGTGCAATTGAGAAAGTGTTGGCTTTAGTTAAGGTTATGTGCATGGGTGACACGGCCAGAAGCCATGAAGAGACACGCCCGTGTCATTTATTTGTGTTGGCTACTGCCTCTTTTATTTTTAAAGACACGGCCGTGTTCCTCAAGTGGGCTGGGCGTGTCCCTCAAATGAGTTGGATATTGTTTGATTTCTTGGTTCTCTTTTTGCATGGTTTGGATTCTTCAAAGGTAGTTTGGTCTCTAAACCTAAACATAAACATTTTAAACATACTTAAACCAAGGAATGACTTAATCAAACACTTGTGGATGATCCTAAAGCTATGAATAATATAAATTGTTCTTGCATTGTTGAGATTGAACAATGTTATGTTATGCATTGTGAATGGTAATGTGTTTCATGAGTAATGTGGAATGAAATGTTGATATTTATGAATGATGCTATGTGAGATATAATGTGATCATGGATGAGATAAATATACATTTGAATAATGAAGTGTTATATTGTAAAATGAAATGTGAAGCCATTGTTATTGGCTAAGGTGATTCAATGGAGATAAATGAGGCATGTTTGCCTAAATGATAATGAGAATTGAGAATGAAATCTAAATGAATTGTGTGGCTAATGTGTTATTCCATTTTCAGAGTTTGTTGTTGGTGGCATGCCTAATAAGTGTAACAATCTCTTGAAGTTAGGTTGGATTGAATCCTTGAAGCCTAATTGAGATGTTACCACCCTTGAAGCTAGGTTGGGTTAGTTCTTGAAGCCAAGTTGGGTTGAAGCTTAGCATGCTTTGCTCCCCTTGAAGCTTGGTTGAACTTAATCCTTGAAGCCTAGTTGGGTATATGAGATTGATAAATGTGATCATAAAACCAAAGCATTAACTCTGAAAATTGAATTGCATATTAGTGTGTCTTGGGCCCAATGCTTGTCTTTGCTTAATGAGAGTCATGATTTGTTTATTGTTGTTTATGGATGATTAAATGATTAAATAATGAAGTATATGCAATGATGTTGAAATGTGATATGCATATATGTATGTTGGTTATAAAATGTAAAGGGATGTTGTTAGCTTTGCATCTATGTTGTTACATATATGATATGAATTAGAATTGACATTGTATTGCATTAAAGCATATCCATTGCATGTTTTATCTTACTAAGCCCTTGGCTTAGCGCGATAGTGTTTAATCGCGCAGGTAATAGAGTTGATAGAGTTGAACCCGATAGTTCATCAAGACAAGTGAGAGTAGACCTTGAAGAATCCATTTTGGGAGTTTAAAGATCAGAGCAAACTTGCCAATCATGTATATTTCTTTATATTTTGTAAAGAAATGTTTAATACGTAAATATGTACATATTTTATAACTTCCGCTGTGTAATATTTAAGTGTATATATATATAACTAATATGTTTTGTTTTATAAGTAAATGATCTACTTTTCTATAATGTATAATGATAAGGGTATTGTATCAAGTTTTAAAGTGTTTTGAATGTTAAGAGAACCGTAACATCCCTATGTTTGGTGCACTTATGCTACATTGTTGTGGTTGTAGTGTGTGTGCATTGAATATGGGGGTGTTACAATTGTTTTGGTATCAGAGCCTAGGTTTGAGATTCTCAACCTAGGTAAAATGTAACAAAAAGAATATTTTTACTTAAAAAGTTGGTTTTGAATAAAAATACATGTTTGGGATTGGCAATCTCTGATCTTTAATAAGGTGTGTCCTTTTGTGTTTGCAGTGTTAGGTGTTGATGGATCCTCATTTGAGACATTCGGTTGAGGGTAGTGAGGAGAGCGTTGCTCCTGATGAGGGAGCTAGGGTTGATAGTGTTGAGGAGGCACCTGCTTCGGTGTCGGGTAGACCAGTTGGTGAGGAGGTTCCGCCAGCCTGGTTTAGGCATATGATGGAAGTTATGAGGCAAGCGCCAATACAACCAGTGCCACCACCCCCTCAGCCTTCAGTACCAGTGAGGCACTATGATAAGCTAAGGAAATATGGAGCAGAGGATTTCTTTGGTACAGTTGATCCGGCTGTAGCAGAACAGTGGCTTGATAGAGTTCAGAGGGTATTTGTTCAGTTGCAAGCCACCTCAAAGGAAAAGTTTGATTATGCAAGATCTTTGCTACAGAAGGATGCCTACGATTGGTGGAAGACGGTGCCCCATTCTATGGATGATCCTCCAACACTGTCTTACACTGATTTTCTGAGGGAATTTGAGTTGAAGTATACTCCTAGGGAGTATAAAGACATGAAGAAGATGGAGTTCTTAAGCTTGAAGCAAGACAGCAAGACTGTTACTGAGTATGAAGTTGAGTTTATTCGACTGAGTCAGTATGCTGGGGGTATCATTGCTGATGAGATTGATAGATGTCGGAGGTTTGAGGAGGGATTGAGGCCCTCGATTATGTGCTTAGTAGCTGGATCCAGATATCAGGATTTCTCACAGCTTGTGGCAGCAGCTCGAAGTGTAGAGCGAGCTCAGGGTATTGCGGTTGCTTCAGAAGAAGAGGTTAGGGTTAGAAGGCCCTAGTTCGAGGCAGGGTCTTCTTCTGCGAAGAGAGGTAAAGGAAGCTTTGTTCCTAGAGTTAGTAGGAGTCAGAGGTCAGCTGGTAGGTCAGTGCAGTTACAGAGGCAGAGATTTAGACCTGCAGCTTCAGTGGCAAGTGCTCCGACCCCTATGGTTCAGAGATCCACCTTACCCATCTGCATCCATTGTGGTAGGCTGCATGGTGGTCCTTGTTGGAAGGCTGGTGTTGCAGGGGGTATGTTTCAGGTGTGGGTCACCTGATCACTTTGTGAGAGATTGCCCTGAGAGGCAAGAGCAGATGTCAGTTGATACAGCAGCTTCTCGACCTAGTGTGAGGGGAGGCCGAGGAGGCAGAGGTGTCAGCCGAGGAGGTAGACCGGGGTACAGTTCTAGAGGAGGTGCTACATCCAGGGAGAGTAGACCAGAGGAGGTTGGTTCTTCCCAGAGGATGTATGTTATGCAGAGGCAGCCAGATGCTTCGGCAGTCATTGCTGGTACTTTTTCCTTATTTGGTTTTTCTGTACTTGCTTTGATTGATCCGGGTTCCACGCATTCATATGTTAGTGCATCTGTATTGCCTGTATTTGATGTGCATGCTGAGTCCCTAGGATTTGATGTGTTGGTGACAAATCCGTTAGGGCATAGTGTGGTTGTGAGTAAGGTGCACCGAGACAGTGCAGTGAGGGTGCAAGGTGAGGAGTTCCTTGGAGACTTGATTGAGATGCCATTTAAGGAATATGATGTGATTTTAGGTATGGATTGGCTATCTCGACATGGAGCTGTGGTGGATTGTAAAAAGAAAATTGTTTCTTTGAGAACGGGTGATGGTAGAGAGGTGATAGTATCTAATGAGCAGGAACAGCTAGCCTCCTTATTTGTTTCAGCTGTTGCAGCTAGGAGATTGATTAGAAAGGGGTGTGAAGCCTATCTTGCTCATGTGGTGGATACTAGAGTGAAGGGTTCTCCCATTGATAGCATTGCCACAGTTGCTGAGTTCCCTGATGTGTTTCCAGAGGAGTTGCCAGGATTGCCTCCTGAGAGAGAGGTGGAGTTCGGTATCGAATTGTTGCCTGGTACCACTCCTATCTCTATTACTCCTTATAGAATGGCACCAGCAGAATTGAGGGAGTTGAAAGTGCAATTGCAGGAGTTGTTGGACAAAGGATTTATTCGCCCCAGTGTTTCTCCTTGGGGAGCTCCTGTATTATTTGTGAGGAAGAAAGATGGTACTATGAGATTGTGTATCGATTATAGGCAATTGAATAAGGTGACCATTAAGAATAAATATCCTTTGCCTAGAATCGATGATCTCTTTGATCAATTGAAGGGTGCAGCTGTGTTTTCTAAAATTGATTTGAGATCTGGGTACCATCAATTGAGAGTTAGAGCTGAAGATGTTCCTAAGACCGCCTTTCGGACCAGGTATGGGCATTATGAATTTTTAGTTATGCCTTTTGGTCTGACGAATGCACCTGCAGCTTTTATGGATTTGATGAATAGGGTGTTTAGGCCCTATCTGGATCAGTTTGTAGTGGTCTTCATCGATGATATTCTAGTGTATTCAAGGAATGAAGAGGAACATGATTTGCATCTGCGGATTGTATTGCAGATTTTAAGAGAAAAGCAGTTATTTGCCAAATTATCGAAGTGTGAGTTTTGGTTGGATCAAGTAGCTTTTCTTGGACATATTGTTTCTGCAGAAGGCATTAGAGTTGATCCGAGTAAAGTTGAAGCCATTTTGAATTGGAGTCCACCCAAGTCTGTGACAGAGATTAGAAGTTTTCTGGGTTTGGTAGGCTATTACCAGCGGTTTGTGAAAGGGTTTTCTTTGATAGTTACTCCACTCACCAGATTGCTTCGTAAGGGAGTGAGGTTTTTGTGGACAGATCAGTGTCAGGCGAGCTTTGAGCAGTTGAGAGAAATGTTAACTCAAGCGCCTGTTCTTACTTTACCTGTTGAAGGCAAACCATATGTGATCTACAGTGATGCTTCACATAGAGGTTTGGGGTGTGTATTGATGCAAGAAGGGAAAGTTATAGCTTATGCATCTCGACAGTTGAAACCGCATGAGCTTGACTATCCGACCCATGATTTGGAATTGGCTGCCATTGTGTTTGCATTGAAGATTTGGCGCCACTATCTGTTTGGGGAAAAATGTTTCATCTATACTGATCACAAGAGTTTGAAGTATTTGGGTGTCCAGAAAGAACTCAATCTTCGTCAGAGCAGATGGTTAGAATTGATTAAAGACTACGACTGTTTGATTGATTATCATCTAGGTAAAGCAAATGTTGTTGCTGATGCCTTGAGTCGGAAGTCTTTAGCTGGTTTAACAGTTTACTCGCTCTCGTTACTTGTTGAGTTGAGAGCATTGTGTGCTAGTTTTGTACCTTGTGATGATGGTGCATTGTTAGCACAGTTGCAATTGAAGCCGGTTTTATTAGATCAAATCAAAGAAGCTCAGTTGGCCGATAAGAAGATACAGAAGATTGTTTCGGATTGTCAGAGTGGAAAGGGTAGAGATTTTATTGTGAAGAGTGATGGGAGTCTCTGGTTTAAGAGCCGATTGTGTGTGCCGGATGATGCTGATTTGAAAAGGATCATTTTAGAAGAAGCTCATCGGTCGATGTTTGCTATGCATCCGAGTAATACGAAGATGTATCATGATTTGAGACAGCTTTATTGGTGGATGGGGTTGAAGAGAGACATTGCTGAGTTTGTATCGAAATGTCTCACTTGTCAGAAGGTTAAAGCAGAACATCAAGTTCCAACCGGGTTGCTTCAACCGTTGTTAGTGCCAGAATGGAAGTGGGATAGAGTGACAATGGACTTTGTGTCTGGGTTGCCATTGACACGAAGGAAACATGATGCCATATGGGTGATTGTGGATAGATTGACTAAGACAGCTCATTTCCTTCCGGTGCGGATGGATTACTCTTTGGAGAGGTTGGCTGAGCTGTATATCCATGAGATTGTAAAGTTGCATGGTGTTCCAACTTCTTTAGTATCTGATCGAGATCCCAGGTTTACTTCAAGATTTTGGAAGAGTTTGCATAGTGTTTTGGGTTCTCGACTGCACTTCAGCACTGCTTTTCATCCACAGACAGATGGACAGTCAGAGAGGGTGATACAGATACTTGAAGATATGTTGAGAAGCTGTGTCATCGATTTCTCTGGAAGTTGGGATAGGTTTTTACCACTTGTGGAGTTTGCATACAACAACAGTCACCAATCCAGCATTGGTATGGCACCATTTGAAGCATTGTATGGCAGACGGTGTAGGACACCTCTTTGTTGGAGTGAAATTGGGGAAGGTAAGTTAATTGGGCCTGATTTGATTCAAGAAACTGAAGAGAAAGTAAAGTTGATTCGAGGCAGGTTAAAAGCAGCTTCAGACCGACAGAAGTCTTATGCAGATCTAAAGAGGAGAGATATAGAGTTTGATGTGGGAGATAAGGTATTTTTGAAAGTATCTCCTTGGAAGAAGATTTTGAGGTTCGGTCGGAAAGGAAAATTGAGTCCTCGTTTCATTGGACCGTATGAAGTTTTGGAAAGAGTTGGGCCAGTTGCTTATCGGCTTGCTTTGCCACCTGAGTTGGATCGGATTCATAACGTATTTCATGTTTCTATGTTGAGGAGGTATAGGTCGGATCCATCTCATGTGTTGCCGATTGAGTCAATTGAAGTAAATCCTGATCTGACATTTGAAGAGGAACCAATTGCTATTTTGGCACGTGATGTGAAAGAGTTGAGAAACAAGAGAGTGCCACTTGTGAAGATTTTGTGGAAGAATCATGGAAAAGAAGAAGCAACTTGGGAAAATGAACAATCCATGTGAAAGCAATATCCGCAATTGTTTCAGATTTGATATCAGGTAATTTCGAGGACGAAATTTCTTTTTAGAGGGGGAGAATTGTAATATCCTCATGTCTGCCCTAGAAGTCTTGGTTATATTGTTGTTGTTGTTATTGTTATAAATTGGATTGAATGTATATGATGTGTTAAGAAAAGAAATTGGGAGGAGAATGCTTGTGTATATGTGTTTTGGAAAGAAAATAGGGTTTAGAGAGAATGGTATATGTTGTGTATATGATGATATATATAACATATAAATGGGTCAAAGGAAGTGTCAAAGGAAGAGAGATATTTTTGTGTTAAGTGTGTAATTACATATGTGGGCTTATATGAGACAAAAGGTTAGTTATATGGTTAAGGGCAATTTGGTAATTGCTTGGATAAGATTACTTGGTGGAGGTTAAAAGCAAAATTTGACTTTGTTTCCTCATCATTTTCTTCTTTCTTTCATGAAGTGGCCGGCTCCTCCATAGACAAAGGGAAGCAAGAGGTGAAGAGAGGTTCTTGATGAGTTGAGTTCAAAATTGAAGGAAGATTAAGTGTTCAAGTGTTGATTCAAGAAGTTTTTAACTAAGGTAAGATCTTCCCTTTGATTTCTTTCATTCTTTTGAAGTGGTATGGGAAGTTAATTAGGGTTTGATGATTTGATGATGAGATGTGTTTATGATTTGTTCTCAAGTGTTAAATTGGTTTTAAGTTAATAGTTTAAATAGGTGTAGTTGTTGGAAGTGGTAAATGTTGATTTTGAAAGGTGGAGAAGGATGGTGATTTTAGTGTTTTGAGATGATGTGTGTTTAATTGTTATATTAATGTGTTGTGAAGTAATTCTTGTGGTGAATATGTGTTTAGAACATTGATTATGTTCATTTGAAACATGTTATATGATGAATATTGTGTTCGAGTGCAATTGAGAAAGTGTTGGCTTTAGTTAAGGTTATGTGCATGGGTGACACGGCCAGAAGCCATGAAGAGACACGCCCGTGTCATTTATTTGTTTTGGCTACTGCCTCTTTTATTTTTAAAGACACGGCCGTGTTCCTCAAGTGGGCTGGGCGTGTCCCTCAAATGAGTTGGATATTGTTTGATTTCTTGGTTCTCTTTTTGCATGGTTTGGATTCTTCAAAGGTAGTTTGGTCTCTAAACCTAAACATAAACATTTTAAACATACTTAAACCAAGGAATGACTTAATCAAACACTTGTGGATGATCCTAAAGCTATGAATAATATAAATTGTTCTTGCATTGTTGAGATTGAACAATGTTATGTTATGCATTGTGAATGGTAATGTGTTTCATGAGTAATGTGGAATGAAATGTTGATATTTATGAATGATGCTATGTGAGATATAATGTGATCATGGATGAGATAAATATACATTTGAATAATGAAGTGTTATATTGTAAAATGAAATGTGAAGCCATTGTTATTGGCTAAGGTGATTCAATGGAGATAAATGAGGCATGTTTGCCTAAATGATAATGAGAATTGAGAATGAAATCTAAATGAATTGTGTGGCTAATGTGTTATTCCATTTTCAGAGTTTGTTGTTGGTGGCATGCCTAATAAGTGTAACAATCTCTTGAAGTTAGGTTGGATTGAATCCTTGAAGCCTAATTAAGATGTTACCACCCTTGAAGCTAGGTTGGGTTAGTTCTTGAAGCCAAGTTGGGTTGAAGCTTAGCATGCTTTGCTCCCCTTGAAGCTTGGTTGAACTTAATCGTTGAAGCCTAGTTGGGTATATGAGATTGATAAATGTGATCATAAAACCAAAGCATTAACTCTGAAAATTGAATTGCATATTAGTGTGTCTTGGGCCCAATGCTTGTCTTTGCTTAATGAGAGTCATGATTTGTTTATTGTTGTTTATGGATGATTAAATGATTAAATAATGAAGTATATGCAATGATGTTGAAATGTGATATGCATATATGTATGTTGGTTATAAAATGTAAAGGGATGTTGTTAGCTTTGCATCTATGTTGTTACATATATGATATGAATTAGAATTGACATTGTATTGCATTAAAGCATATCCATTGCATATTTTATCTTACTAAGCCCTTGGCTTAGCGCGATAGTGTTTAATCGCGCAGGTAATAGAGTTGATAGAGTTGAACCCGATAGTTCATCAAGACCAAGTGAGAGTAGACCTTGAAGAATCCATTTTGGGAGTTTAAAGATCAGAGCAAACTTGCCAATCATGTATATTTCTTTATATTTTGTAAAGAAATGTTTAATACGTAAATATGTACATATTTTATAACTTCCGCTGTGTAATATTTAAGTGTATATATATATAACTAATATGTTTTGTTTTATAAGTAAATGATCTACTTTTCTATAATGTATAATGATAAGGGTATTGTATCAAGTTTTAAAGTGTTTTGAATGTTAAGAGAACCGTAGCATCCCTATGTTTGGTGCACTTATGCTACATTGTTGTGGTTGTAGTGTGTGTGCATTGGATATGGGGGTGTTACATGAAGAGTTCTACTAGACCTAGTCGGGTCTAGATTTGTATTTATTAAGCTTGAAGAGTTATTTTTTGGTACATCAAGATCAGAGCCAGTTGCTAGCATATAGATATTTGATATTACAATGTATTTTGATATTATAAATGTTATGATATGTTTTTGGAAGCATATAATGTAAATTGTAAAGAATGTTTTGAATAATTTGTTCAAATGAGATTTTATATGTGTTGTTAATTTATATATCTATATATAAGCATTTTGAGAAAATATGGAGAAATTGAGAAGTATTGGTGAAATGGTGAATTAATTTTTATTAGGAGTGTTTGCCTTATACAGGTTGTGTTTTGCTGAATTTTGGGTACGTCCAAATTACAAATAAACCTCTAGCGAATTTTTTCCAGAGATTTTCATATAAAATATTTATTTTGGATTCCTATAACAAGCAAAGAAGATTTATATACTATTCATTTTATATATTAGTATTTGAAATCTTTACACAGAAATGTAAATTTTTTTATTAAATCGGTCTGTGACATTTTTATACCGTATATGCATATTTTACATATGCTGAAAATATGTATTGTATGTATATAGGGTATAAGGGTGTTACATTTTATTTAACTCATCAACTTACCTGTGTTATGTCAGTATGACAACTGCGTGATCCATGATGCAGGAAACATCCATAAATCCCACCAATGCTATGGCCATGTGCCACCTCTAGTATGGAGGATGATTAAGGAATGTGGCTTCTAGAATTTTATTCTGCAGTTGCCATCTAGAGGGTACTAGATTGATAGGAGTGTAATCCAAGTACTCTCGGAACAATGGATATATATGACCTACACCTTTCATTTGCCTATAGGATAAATGACTATTGGTCTAGTTGACTTTGCAACGATTATGGGCCTTAGATGTGACGGGAGGCCAGTTCCCTTAACCAATGATGTTCTGACCCCAGATGAGATCCATCAAATGATTGGCATGAAGCCTAAGTACATAGGACCATGCAAAATCAAATATGAGTATATCCAGCAAGGCTGGATGAGATACACCCTACTAGTAGAAGGTGAACAGGCAGAACAATATACTCGCTGGTTTTATTAAATTCGCTAGTGTCAACCATCTTGTTTAACATTGAAGCCTCCATTCATCTATTAGTTTTGTGGTCTCTAGTTGATTTTGATCATGTGTCATTTTATGCCTGGAGAGAGGATAGTTTCCACAAAATCTATAGAAATAAGAGATCTTTCATAGGCTTCATGGTTGTTGCTGAGGTACAAATGCATGTGATTACTAGATCAAGCACTTTGCATATGTGATCTTAACCCTGGCCATTTATCTTGCAAGTGTATTCATATAAACACAACCTCATGATAGTTTCGAGACTACAGGATGGAAAATCAGTTATCTAAGGCTGAGCTCCTAGTTGTCGAGCTGTACAAAGTTACCGAGAAGCCATCATGTGTATACTCATCGCTATCTTTATAGTTTCCTAACCTGGGACCAGGTAAAAAAGATAAAATTAATATTATTGCTGAAATTTATGAGAAAGAGAACTTACGTTCCTTTGTCATTTTGTAGGTGAATATTTCTTGGCGGAGGGCAAGTGAGAGGGCTAATTGGACTCCCTCCATGAATACTGCATTGCCCCTTCAAAATTTTTGTTGAGCTATTGCTAAGCCGATTTCCAACAGTTGGTTCCTCAGGAAGTGAGTGTACAACTGGTTCCTTGGTCCTGACTAGAGGAGTGTGCCGGTGGACATTCCTACATTTACATTGAGTAACATGTCTATGCCAGAAAATTCTTAGAGGTGTGCTCAGGCTAGATTTGACATTGATGTTTTCTTGCTTCCACCAAGTGTGTCATATACTCAGTTTATTCGTGAGCAACTTCTAAATTTTGAAGTTTCCACTATTGGCGTTGAAGTTCTGGAAGAAGAAGAAGAAGAAGAAGAAGAAGAAGAAGAAGAAGAAGAAGAATAGATGGGTGATGAGGTGGGTAATGAGGAGGATGAAGATGATTATGATGACAAGGATGAAGGTAATGAAATGGCCGAAGAGGAGGATGAAGAGGGGGGATGTGGAGGAGGTTCCTGTACCTATTCATATGATGTTACCAAGGTTGCTCCTTCACAGGTTGATCAGATTTGTTTACCTAACACTGCTTTTTTTTTCTGTATGTATTTAAATTTTGTGAGTCTATGCAGGTGAACATACATTCAGGCGATTCCATTCATGGTGAAACTGATCCTTCTTTTGCAGCTTCGCCATAGCGGCACGTTCCGTATGTGTCTCCTTATGTTGTTTCATCCTTCAAGCCTCAAGACTTTGATCTGAAATACCTATTTTGTAAACTATTTCATGTTGATTGATGTTGTATGTATGCATAAAAATGTATGGACTTACCTTTTCCTTTTCTGGCTCAAAGCGAATGCTGGAGGAACAGAATAGGAAGCTATAGGAAGAACTGACTACCAGCCACCAGCATGCTGCTTATCTTGAACAAAAATTTTGAGACTTTCAATTTTAGGGTTATAGGGATCCTGGTGCTATTTTTTCAAGGGGGCCCATATTGATGGCCGTGACGTGCCTCCTCCACTCTCAGGCGATGTCTACTACAGAACTGATTTTAAGGATAACAGAGATCTGGGTATTTCATCCTCGAAGGGATCTTAGGCAGATGATATGACTCTTCCTCTGTTAGGTGATGAATTTCTTAGGGCTTTATTTGACAAAGGCAACACAAATTAGGTTTAATTATTTTCAAATCCATAACGAATTCGATGTTCCAACCCTAATTCGACATGACCCATATTTTCCCTGAATAATTTTGATTTTCATCCTTTCGCTATATAAATCAATAATTCTCCGTCTTTTCTTTAACAATCAGAATAGAAATGCTTGGACAACTATCTAGGCAAGAAAATTCAGCTTTCATCTCTCCTTCTTATGAATTTAAGGCAATTTCGGTCCTCGCATTCTCAACAATGACCAAAGGTAATTTAAAGAAAGTAAAAAAATTATTTAATACCATTAAAGCTACACATTGGGAACAAATATCATGGTCTCAAATTAGTGTTTTAAAATGCTTTCAGAATGTCAAATTAGACCAACCCTTTTTACATGCCATGGCTTCCTTTTGGGATATTAAGTCTAGAACTTTTATGATAAATAACTTTGAAGCATGTTTGATGATCGAAGAATTGTAGGCCATTCTTGGATATCCCAGTAGTCACCCAATGGCATTGCCTATATTGACCTCAAAGACTCATTAGAAGATGCAAATTTTGTTTCATCTTTCAAAACTTGAAGTTCTTCAACTAACCAGAGGTGAGAAAATCTTGCTTGGCCCTTTGATTGATTTTGCTCTTTTCATTTAGCTCCCACCAAAACATGGGGACACATGTTTTGTCTGTGCTTGCTTGGTCAGTTTCTGCTTGTTTCTTCTTATGGTGACATTTATCCGTGAGTATTGGATATTGTGGACCAAAAGGAAGGAATTTTAACTAAAACTTTAGTCAGATTGGATCAATTCAAGATTGGTTCTTCAAGAAGGTTGTCTAGATATCCTCTGTTGCTTTAGCTAATTACCGAAACCACCCTTTTAGGTTTTCAATTTAGGTTAGGATTTATTGATTGCTCTAACTTTTACCTAGCCTGCCCTTATGGGTTTTTAGAACTAGCAACCCTTTATATTTTTTATCATTTTTTTATTATGGTCCTAATTTTTGCCTTGTCTGCCCTTGCAGGTTTTCGGAGCTAGCGGATTGCTCTAACTTTTGCCTAAGTCACCCTTGCGGGTTTTCAACCTACCGAGCTCTTTTTTTCTTTTTCTTCTTTTTTTAACACTTTATTTTCTTCAAATTTGGCTACAGGAATGCTTTTGCTTGCTTGATACTGTGGCTATGGATTATGGAAGGTACTTACCCTGATGCCATTCTGCAAGAAAGCTTCTTCGACTTGCTTTGTCATATGCCGAATGGATCGAGTGGATTGGTTTAAGAGCTGTTATCAATATCCGTTGGTTAGTGCCTTGGTAAAGAATTAGCCATATTACCACTTGGACATATTTGATGTACATTCCACTTACTGCTGCTCACCGAAGTATTTGCTATGATCCACACTGCCTTGGCTGCCAGTATGGAGCTCAACCTCAGAGGCTGAGCAGTGGTTTGATCGAATTGAGAGAGTGTTTGTTCAATTGCAAGCTACTGTGGAAGAGAAGTTTTATTATGCCTTGTCTCTTCTGCAAGGAGATGCTTATGATTGGCGGAAGACTATTCCTGATGGATTGAGGCAACCCCTAGTTTTGACATATGATGATTTTCTAAGGGAGTTTGGGAAGAAATATACCCCTTGGGAGTATAAAGATAAGAAGAAGGAGTTTTAACTTGAAATAAGGAGATAAGACAATTGACGAGTGTGAAAAATAATTTATCCGCTTGAGTAAGTATGCATGTGGTATTTTAACATATGAGGTGGATCGATGTAGAAGATTTGAAGAAGGGTTGAAACCATCTATTATGTGTCAAGAGGCAGCGATTCACTATGATGATTTTTCCAAGATGGTAGCAGCTACACTGAATATTGAGAAAGCTCATGGGCTTGTAGTTACACTGAGGACAGAAGAAAGTAGAGTTAGAAAAGCTCTGATAGAGACGGGTTCCTCATCTTTGAAGAGAGGTAGAGGTGGTTATCCTCAGAGATTTAGCAGAGGCCAGGGACAATTTGGCAGAGTACAATAGTAGAGGCAGAGACCTGTAGCCTCGGTAGCTAGCACACCAACTTTAGGTTCTCGTAGGTCTCCACCATCTACATGTGTACAGTGTGGTCAAATGCATAAAGGAGCTTATTGGGGAGTTGATTTCAAAGGTTGTTATAGGTTTGGATCTTCAAATCATTTTGTTCGTGATTGTCCAGAGCCATCGGATGAGAGATCAGCTGATACAGTAGGATCCAAACAGAGCAATAGATGAGGTAGAGGTAATCGAGGAGGTAATAGAGGTGGTAGATTTGAGGCTAGCCAGAGAGAAGATTTGACAACTGTGAGCAGACCAGTAGGGACTAGAGCTGCTTAGAGAGTTTACATGATGTAGAAGGAATCAGAAGCTTCAAATGTCATAACTGGTACATTTTCCTTATTCGGTACCCTTATGCATGCATTAATAGATCCTGGATCTACCCATTCATATATTATTTTATCAGCTTTGCCTGTGAGTGGTGTGCATTATAAATCTTTGGGATTTGACATGTTGGTGACTAATCCCTTAGGACATAGTGTGATAGTTAGTAGAGTTTATCGAGATAGTCCAGTCGTGGTGCAAGAAGAGGAATTTCTCGGTAATTTGATTGAGATTCCCTTTAGGAAGTATGTTCTTATTTAAGGTATGGATTGGTTGTCTAGACATAAAGCTATAGTTGACTGTCAGCAGAAGAATATTACTCTAAGAACACTTAAGGAAAAGGAAGTGGTAGTGAGAGGTGAGTCAAGGCACCTCATGTCTACTTTCTTTTCTGTAGTGGCTGCTAGAAGGATGATGAGGAAAGGATGTAAGGCCTATTTGGCACATTTGGTGGATACTAGAGCAGAGAAGTCTAAGCTTGATAGTATTCCTATAGTGGCTGAATTTCTGAATGTATCCCAAATGAATTACCAGGATCACCTCCAGTGAGAGAGGTGGAATTTGGTATCGATGTGATGCAGGGTTCCACTCCTATCTCTATAACCCCTCATAGAATGGCAACAACAGAGTTGAAGGAGTTGAAGGTGCAATTATAGGAATTGTTGGATAAGGAATTTATACATCCTAGTGTTTCACCTTGGAGAGCACAAGTATTGTTTGTCAAAAAGAAGGATGGTACTTTGAGATTGTGCATTGATTATCGATAGTTGAATAAGGTAACCATCAAGAATAAATATTGATTACCTCATATTGATGATCTCTTTGATCAATTGAAAGGAGCAGCTATATTTTCTAAAATAGATTTGAGATCAGGGTACACCAGTTGAAAGTGAAAGAGGTAGATGTACCTAAGACCGCTTTTCTTATGAGGTATGGACACTATGAATTTCTTTTGATGCCTTTTGGGTTGACAAACGCACTAGCGGCTTTCGCGGATCTAATGAATCAAATTTTTTGACCTTATTTGGATCAATTTATAGTGGTGTTTATTGATGATATTTTGGCATATTTGCATTGTAAGGAGGATCATGATAGATACCTACAAATTATATTGCATACATTAAGGGAGAAGCAATTGTTTGCAAAATTATCCAAGTGTGAGTTTTGGTTAGATCAAGTAACTTTCCTTGGGCATGTTATTTTAGCAAAAGGGATTAGAGTAGACCTAAGTAAAGTTGAAGCGATCTTAAATTGGAGTCCACCTAAAAATGTTACAGAAGTGTAGACCCTTATTTTTTGACCAAGTCCAGTCCCTTACTAATTAGAAGGCAATTAAGTCAAATCTAAAGATTTAAAACCGTATAAAATTTTTGTAATATTTATTATTAATTTTAATAATATAATATATAAAATAAAAATAAATTATAAATATTTATTCATAATATAATATTTAATAATAATAATAAATATAATAATAATAATAAATAAATAAATCAGATGAATCGGAGAGCGACATGCGACAACGGACCATTGACGCGGGCAAAATTAGGCCCGCAACCTGTAGCTCGCCTCACAGCAGCTGATAGGTTGCCTTGTAGCAACCTACAGCTCGCAGCAGCCCAGCAACATAGCAATGCTCTCAATGCAGTAGCCCATGCCAGGTCCTTGCCCAATGCTCATGTGCAGCAATTCTTGCAGGCCTATTTGCCAACGCGCCTGCCAATTTAGCCAAAACATATTCAATTCGAACTATATTTCCTGAATCGAGAGGGAGTATTTTTTTTAATTGCCTATAAATAACACGATTAAACATAGAGAGGGGACCTTTTTCAGTTGGGGACTTTTTGGCTGACTTTTGGACTAGAACTTGGAATAATATTAACCAAGTAAGAGCTATAGAAACCCTAGCAAAGCAAAGCAAAAAGAAAAGAAAGAAAACAAGGAAGAGAGAAGTAAGCAAGAGACACAAAAAAGGAAAAAAAATAAAGAAACTGAAGCATTAAACAATTTGAACAACTTTACAAAAGCAGTGATACACCGTCTTGGTTTCGGCTCATCCAGAATTTGAATGATGTAGCTATGGTGGAGCCAACAATTGCAGGTTTGGTTTTAAACTTATTTGAATTTACAAAGAGCTAGGCAATTGATTCATATTTACTATGATTTTATTTAAGCATGCACAGGAGCATATAAACTTCAGTCAGATATTGAATTTAAGTGTTAAACCCTAATCAGTGCATTTAAAATCCTATTTTCATGTTTTTAAAACTAAAATCATAATTTGATCTCTATACCTCTAAATTTTAGTTTAAAACCATAATCTTATTTATCAAAACCCTAAACCCTAATACTTTTTTGACAAAATTTCCAAACCCTAATTTTGTTCAAGAAACCCTAATTCAAGATGTAAACCTAAATTTATATTTTTATTACTTTATTTAAGTTTAGATGCATGATTTATTATATGTCCTAATAAATAGTTTATTTTTATTTGATTTTATGATGAATGCTCGAATATTTGTTATTTGATTTATTTTTAATTTCAAGGAATTATAAGATATATTTTTCCATGATTGGGTACCTCAATTAATTAAATTTCATGTAACTTGGTTTATTTTAAGTTTTGGATTAATGTAAAGGATATGTTTCCACCAATTGTTGGGTATTCTATTTTATTCATTTTCTTTTAGACATTGGACGATGTAAGGACATGTTTTCATCCTCGAATGGGTGTCCATTTATTTTTTTTTGTTTGAACCACTTATGATTTTTAATAAAGTTGTTACTTATTCTTATGATTGCATGTAGTATGGATAATATCATTATATTTAAAAATTTTATAATATTAAAAGGAGGCTGGTTCCAATAAACCGGGCACAATGGGGGTGCTGGGTCATTCTCACATTCCTCACGCGTACCCAACTTTTCGAACCCAATAGAGGGTTGGGGGTTCCTTAGGAATCGAGTCATCCACCCCTTTCTTCGGGTGGGGACTCCATTTTCTTCGGGTTTAGGACCGTGTTCTCTAAGTCCCTGAGCCTAACAGTGCCAAAGTCATAAGAACCATTCCACATGGGAGTGGGGGCGAAAATCTCCGTTCACAGTGGCGACTCCACTGGGAATAAGAGAAGTTGATTTTGTTGGTCTTTATATTATTTTATTCTTTCTTATTATGATATTGTCCATTGAATCATTTAGATTACATTGCATGCGTGAGTTAGGATGTTTGTGTTACCATGTTGTGTTATGTAAGGGATATCATACTTTCACTTAAGGTATGGAGATCGAGCATGGCATAACCACTTATAGCCTTGTACCTTTTGGTACATAGTTGCTATGGGAACCTAAGCCTTTCAATTCAAAGACTAAAGCTCATGTAATTGGCCTAGTTACTTTCCTTAGGTTTTACCTCAATTGCTTGTTGTTTGACTATGATTGATATATCTTGGTATGAACCATGACTTATTTGGATTCTAATATGACCTAATTACATTGTGAGTTCAAATAATTTTTTACTCTAAATCCAAAAGACCAAAACTATTTTCAAAATTTTTGAAATGGTCTTTGAACATAAAACTTTTCCAAAACAAGTCAAAAATTCTTTTCTATCTCATGACCTAAATACAAAGCCCAAAATCTTGGAACCATGTGTTGTCTAAATGAGGGGTCAATCCCTATTCCACAAGACCGGTCAAACCATGTGCTGTCTAAGTGGAGTAATAAGGGCGGCTACCACCTTAGTGGGCAAAGTCAAAGGGAAAGAGGAGTTGTTAAGAAAAATGCAATAACTGAACCAACAAAGAAGCATAAATTTTTATACTTGAGGGAACCTTTTTCAAAGATGCTAGAGAATCTAATGGAGATGGATTTGCTACAACCATTGGCACCTTGGCCTCTACATAAGCCTCCACCATCAAATTTTGATGCTAAGTTCTTCTGTCAATTCTATCAAGTGCAAGGGCATGAGATAGATAAATGTGTTTGATTAAGGCACGAGTTCTAAGATTTAATTAATAGTGGAAAGCTACCTCATCCTGATGAGCCCAACACTAAAAATGATACTCTGCCTAAATTTAGAAGGGTGCCACTGCTTGTAACCTTCATGATGGAAGGAGAATTAGAGGAGAGTTTTATCTTGTCATCTTGTAATGATATGGATGGAGAAACTGTTAAAGAAGATGTGTTACTAAGCAAGCTTAGACTAACTGTGGATGATGAATTAATGATCCTTGATGATGGAAAAAGCTTATGCATATAGAGCTCTAAAAATGTAAGTATATACTTAGATAATGTTCTTGTCTTTGGTTTACATCATCCTAAGTTGGTATGTGTGTGTTATGTTGATGAAAATGGGGGTGAAAAAGTGATTATGGGTTGCCATGGGCATGGCCATGCAGTGCCACGGTCGTGGGCTTTGAGGTGGAGCTATTTCATGTGAAAATGGTGATGAAACAGAAGCGAAATGAATGCCACGGGCGTGGCCATTCCATGCCACAACTATAGGGGTACTCAGAGGTGATTTACAACTTTGTTTCACATCCCACTAGCATGGCTATTGAATGCCATGGCCATGGGGTTGGTTTGTTGATATTGTCATATTTCACACTATATGGGTGTAGCAAATGGCTTGTATAGATAAGTTTTTATATATATTGTATTAAAAATGTATTTGTGATTATAAAGTGGAGAATTATTATAAAATATGTTGATTATGTTAATTGTTGATGAATTGATGAGTTACATGATGAAAAGCTCATATTTGCATAGCGTGGAATGTTGTTTGTTGTCTTATACTTTATCTAGTTGCCAGAAGATTGCATTTGGTGATTGGCATGCCATACATGATGGGGTGAGACACTGGGTGTCATAGTGATGTTACCATGCCCCTGAGGTGTCATATTGATGATTACGTTGTAGATAAGACACTGGGTGTCATAGATGTATTTACTTCCACTAACGAGACACAGAGGTGTCATTATTGATGAGATAGGCCAAAGTAATGGTTCTGGAACTAGGTTATTGTACAAGATTGTTGGGCCTACTGCATGATGATTGTTTATGTATATAATAAAGATGAGAATGTTTATAACATTAAAACCTTATGCATATTCATATGCATTTGTCATTGTAATGTTGCATTATCAAGTATATACAGCTGAGTTCTAGGCTGAGCGCAATTTATTTATCGCGCAGGTGACAGGATAGAAGCCGGAAGTCCTTCTAGAAAAGGATAGGTCTAGTTAGAGGTTAGATACTAGAAGCCTCTGGTTGCCATAGATTAAGCCTAAGCATAACATGTAAATATTCTTTTGAGTTGATGTACATGTAACATCTATTTTGTAAAATATAATAAATTGAAACATGATTTAAAGATGTTTTGTGTATAAGTAATATCATGTTCATATATTCATAAATGTATGTATGAAAACATGGGATTTAGGGACGTGAGTGTATGGAAATATTTTTGAGATCTATTGAATATTCAGAGGTTGAATTGGTTGGATTTAGTACTACTCGTAATTGAAACTCCGGCAAAATATCTATACTTATTTATTATTCTTATACCTATTTATTTATCTATATAATACTAATAACTAGTAACTAAATGATGAAGGGTGATAAAGTAACATTTTGGTAATGCTCTTATACTCCATCTGTGCATACTACATATATGAAAGTGTGTGTACTATGTATAGGTATGTTATGAGGGTGTTGCGCTCTAGGCCTTAGAGAACACAAGCCTAATCCCGGAGAAAATGGAGTCGCCACCCGGATGGACCGGGAAAGAAAAGAAAGGGGTAGATGACTCAATTCCTAAGGAATCCCCAACTGCCTATTTGGTTCAGAAATTTGGGTATGCATGGGAAAGGTGAGAGATGACTCAACACCCCCATAACACCTGGTTCATTGGAACTAACCTCCTTTTTAGGTCTAAATATTATAAAATTCTTAAATTATTATAATATCATCCATATTACATACAATTATAAAATAAACATTCATCATTTTATTAAGTTAAACAAACCAATCAAAATGGTCACCCATCCCAGGATGGAAACATGCCCTTCAATTATCCAAGTCCATAAGAATAAATGAAATAGGACACCCACCAAAAGGTGGAAACATGTCCTTTACAAAGTCCCACAGGTCATAAAATAAATTACATAATAAAAAATAACTGAGGCACCCATAAGGTGAAAATATGCCTTTTACAATCTTTAAAATTTGAACAATGGTAAATAATCATAATTTAATCATTCATCATAAGCAAACTATATCAACCATCCATTCATCCATAATAATAAAATCAGCAATTAAAATCATGACTCAATAATAAATTAACAAAGTTAAAGCTTTGTTGAGATTGATGGATAATCAAACTCTATTTTGATCATTGATAATTAAATTGATAAAAGAACTAATGATTTCAAACAAGTCTACTTTGCAAAGTTAGGATCCAAGCAGCTTTGTGTGACCACCCGAATTGACGACCGAGCGATCGTACAAATGCAGCATAAGCATAGAACCAAACTGTCATATAGATCTATCAAGCCAAGAGAACCAAATAGACATATGTCTGTGATGAACATAGAACCAAACTGACATTCAGACTTGCCAAGTAAAGAATCGAATGGTCATATAGAAGTATCGAGCTAGATGTTGAATTGCCAAGCTAAGAGAACTGAAATAAAAGTTGCCCGATGTAATGATCGTGCTAAACATGCAGTTTAGCTTGATACTGAGCTAAGATAAGAAACTATGGCAATCAAAGAAATTTGATTTTAAAGGTAACTTTGTGCCGAGCGACTGCACGATGAGCTGGACAATTGTATGATACAAAAGTATGGGCAAACAAGATTCTGTCAAACACCAAGATCTGACCATTGGAACTAGCTATTACATAAAGCTTTCAAACTGTGCGACTGCCCACCGAGCCGAGTGACCGCACACCGAGTTCTAGACACAGAATTAGGGGAAGACAAGCACTAAACATTTGGGAATCACTTCAAATGGCTAGTTAAATCCAAAATGGATATAAATACCACATTAAATTTCATTTTTGTAGTTAGAAAACACTTTGATTGTTATTGTAATTTCATTGAACAACATTTTTCATTATGTTGTCTAAAGATCAACATCTAATGTCTTAGAGTGTTGGGTATGAGCTAAACACTATAAAAGTTTGAGTGTAAGCTTAGAAACACTTAGGTTGTGAGAGTGAGCCTAGGAAAACTCTTGTAAGGGTTGTGAGGATTGATCTCAAACCATTGTAATAGTTTGGTGTGAGCTAGGGAAAACACTAAGTTAGAGTTAAGCTTGTAAAAACTCAAGACTAGTGGAACCTTAATAAGTTTTTAAGGAAGTGGATGTAGGATTGAGGTAAATCCGAACCACTATAACTCTTTGTGTTCTTTCTTCTCTACTCTACTCCATCTTCATCTACATCTTCTTAATCTCTTGCTTTTGAATTTTTAAATTTACAATCATTCTTCATATAAACTAATTCACCCCCTTTTGGTTGCTAGTTTGGGACAACAATTGGTATCAGAGCTAGTAAATTTCTTCAAACTTAATTGTGAAATTTGATCCATAATAGCAACCATTCCACCAACAAACACCTCTTCACATGGAAAACTAAATTCATCCCTTAGATCCTATTTTGATGGAATAGATTACTCTTTTTGAAAATATAAGATGTTCTTATTCCTAGATAATGAAGGAATTGAGCTTTGGGATTTTAATGAAAATGAATGGAAACCTCCTGCTCATAAAGTTTATGGTGTCAAAGTTCCTCTTCCTAAGTCACAATGGTCAAGTGGCAATGTGAGAGACTGGTTCAAGAATCATAGGGCAGCCTCCATCTTGATGAATTCAATATCAAGAGAAGAAAGTGGGCAAGTCCAACATCTCACTTACACACATTGCATTTGGAAAACTCTTGAGAACTATCATGAGGGCACTACCCAAGTGAGGCTCACCAAGAAGCAAATGTATATACATGAGTATGAGTTATTCAAGATGAAGACTAATGAAAATGTTACAGACATGAAAAATCACTTGCTTGCCATTGTCAACTAACTAAAGAAATATGGTAAGATATATGATCAAGATGATGTCAATAGCAAAATCTTGAGGGTTCTTAGAGCAAAGAAGAACTTTGAGTCTAAACTTTCTTCAATTGAAGAAGCTCATGATTTTAGCTCTTTGAGAACTGATGAACTTGTCAGAAAACTACTCACCTTCGAATTACACACCGAAAGAGAAGAAAAATAAGGTGAAAAGGATAAGAGGAAAGCAATAGCTCTCAAATCCATCAAAGAAGTTGAAAGCTCAAGTGATAAAGATAGTAATGATTAAGAAGAATTAGCTATGCTATCTAAAAGGATAAGTGATTGGAAGAAAAAGAGAAGACTACAAGCTAACAAAGGTACATTTCCTAATCCTCCTTCAAAGATAAAGATAAAAAGAATGAAGTGAAATGCTATGAATGTGACAAATCCAGTCACATCAAGTTAGATTGCTTCAAATTGAAAAGCCAAAAGAAGTGGGATAAGTGTAGACCCTTAGTTTTTGACCCATTCAAATTCGACAGTCTAAAATAATTTTTATGGTATTTTAATTATTTTAATAATATTTTAATAGTTATTTTAATAAAAATAAAAATATAAAAAATTAATAAAAAAATAAAAAATAAAAAATCGGACAGATCGACGAGTGATGCGCGGCAGCGCATTTCGCTGCAGAAATTGTCTGCGATGAATTGGGCAGTGCCCAATTCGCCGCAGCTGGTGTAGACCATTAATTTTTGACCCAGTCTGGTCCAATATTTTTTTATAGTCCAAAATAAATTTTGTGGTATTTTAATTAAATAATATTTATTTTAGTATTTATTATTTATAATTTTTAATAAAAATAAAAATGGTAAAGTTAATAAAATAAAAAAAGTAAAAATAAATAATAAATTCATCGCCGATACGAATTTCCTGAGGGCAAATTGGCCATTGGCCATTTCGGTGCAGGAAATACCTACGGGTGAATTGGCCTACGGCCAATTCATTGGCCATTCCTGTGGCGAATTGGCCCCCACCAGCAGGAATTTCCTCGCAGCTCGCAATTTTTGGCCCGCAATAAGTTTTTTGCCAGCAAAATTTTCCAATGCAATTTTTTCCGAAACCAAATTCTATTTGGTTTTGGTTTCTTTTCCTAATTGGTTTTAATTTCCTTAAACAATTAAAAGTAGGCTTATAATTTTTCCTATAAATAAGACATTAAAACTCAGAACTGAGGATGGAAAATTGGTGTTACTAAATTGGACTTTGAACTTTGATTGGATCGGAGTAAAAAAGAGACAGAAAAACCCTATCATTAGAGACATTAGCAACAAGAAGCAATCAACAATCCATTCAAAGGCAGCAACACTGCCTTTGTTATTGTTTATCCAGAAAGCAATTTTTGGTGGAACCAACGAACCGAGGTTTAAATCTTTATTTTCTTTATTTATTTCTTTACAATAGCTTCATCAAAATTGCATTAATTACTTCATCATACAATTTGATCAATTATTCTACAAACCATCCAAACTTTATTTGAAACCCTAAAAACTATTTTTCAAAACCCTAATTCCTTAATACCCGTAAAACAGATTTTTGAAATTTGAAACCCTAATTACACTTTTCTAAAACCATAAAATAATAAACTGTTTTCTTAAAACCTTAACTTAATCTCTAATTCAATCATCCAGAAACTTTATTTTTCAAGTATCAAAATCTTTAACCCTAATTAATTCTTCTTTCCAAAATCTCATAGTAAGCATTATTCTTTTAAAAAGTAACATTAGCTTCTTCCAATTCCGAAACCCTATTTTCTAAATCTTAAACCCTAAAATCTTAATTTTCAACACCAAAACCTACAACCCTAAAAACTAATTTCCAAAAGAATTAATCTGTGTATTTAACTTCCCTTTTCCAAAGCCCTAATTGTTAAACATAAAACCCTATAAACCTTATTTCATGATGTTAGTCCCAAACCCTAATTAAATCAATTTTTTAAAATCTTCACAGTAGCCTAAATCATAAATATAATAATTTCAAAATCCCAAAACCCTAAATGTTAATTAAAGAACCCTAAATTGAGACATAAACTCTAAACTTATATATTTATTACTTTATTTAATTTTAGATTTTATTATGTAGTTTATTATATGCTTTGATGGTTGATTTATTTCATTTCAATACTTAATTTATTTAATTTATCATGGATGGATATTTTCTTTATCATTATGATTATTATTTGTTTATTTTGGTATTAAAATTGTAAGAGGTATGTTTCCATTATTGGATACCTCATTAGTTAAGTATTATGTAATTTAAATTGCTCTTATATTTTGGACCAATGTAAAGGATATGTTTCCACCTTTCGGTGGGTGTCCTATTTAGTTTATACATGAACGATGTAAGGACATTTTTCCATCCTCAAATGGGTGTCCATTTATTTGCTTTGTTTGGACCTTGCTTTGATTTTAATATAATGATGTTTTATTTTAATTGTTGCATGTAATATGAATATTATTATTATATTTAAGAATTTTATAATATTAAGACCTAAAAAGGAGGCCGGTTCCAATGAACCAGGCTTTGTAGGGGTGCTAGACCATTTCTCACCTTCCCCACACGTACCCAACTTTGGTTAGGGATTCCTTAGGAATCGAGTCATTCACCACTTTCTTTTTCCCGGCATATCCGGGTGACGACTCTATTTTCTCCGGACCTAGGTCTATGTTCTCTAAGGCCCAGAGCCTAAAAAGTGCTGAAGTCGCAAGAACCATTCCACCGAGAGTGGGGGCAAAAATCCCCGCTCACAGCTAGTCTTGCCCAGTTTTGCGATGAACTGGCTTGCCCAGCTAGCCCACTGCGCCCGTCCGCAACAATTTTTGCCAGCGTAGCCCGTAGGCCCTACAGCCCTCGCGCTGCCGATTTTTTGACCAAACCTTGTTTTACCCAGTTTTGTAGTTTTTCCTAAATGGATAGTATTTCCTTATTAAAATAGGATTAGGTTCTTATTTTTCATATAAATACCACATTAAACATATGGAGAAGGGAGGACAAGAAAAAAAACCCTAAGAAAAAAAAGGAGAGACGGAGAAAACCCTAGAGGGGGAAATAAAAAAAGAAAAGAAAAGTAGAGAGCGGCAATTGAGATTAAGGAATATTAAAATAGCAAAGCAGAAATGACAAAAGGAAATTAGCAACAAGTATCAATCATCAATCATCAATCCATCAAAGGCAGCAACGCTGCCTTTATTGTTGTTCATCCATAGTCAACTATGGTGGAACCAACGGGACGTAGGTTTGATTGTAAATCTTTGATTTGTTTATGTTTACAACATCCTGACATTTTTTATTCATGAATTGTTTAAGTATACGATAGTATTGTTATATTTTATTTTAAATGTTTTTGTTATTTATTTTGATGTTGAGTCTTTTAGTAACCTAAATTATTACACCTTAATAGTATGTTTTATAAATCCAATTTTCCATTCATCCAGTAGCATAAGTCATTGATTAAATTATCAAAACCCTAAACTATTCTTCTGTTTCTTAAACTTTAAAAACCCTAAATTGTTCATCTGTTTCAAAACTTTAAGACTCTAAACTATTTTTCCAAAACTTTAAACCCTAAATTATTCCATTAAAGTCTCAAAATCCTAATTGTTTTTCAAAATCTTAATTTATTTCCAGAATCAATGTTTCTTCTAAAATGATAAATCAAAACCTTAATTATTTTAAAGCTTGTCACCCAGTAACCCTAATCCAAACTATTCTACCTAAAGCCACCAAAACCCTAATCCAAATTATTCTGACAAAAACACCCAAAACCCTAATCCGAGAAAACCCTAATTTCCCAAAACGCCAAAATCTCATTTTTCAAACCACCATCCAGTAAATCTAAAAATCCTTAAACCCTAATTGCAGTTGCAAAACCTAAAAGATCTTAAACCATAATTCCAATCTTTTAAAATTATAGACGATGTCCTCATTGTCTGCTTTCAACTCATTAATGATATAAACTTTGGCTTTAGTTATTTATTGGATTTGTTATATGTTTTCATGGATGACTTATTTGATCTGTGATGGATTTATGTAATTTATGGATGAATGTTTCCTTTGTTATCATTATTGATTTATTTTGGTACTAATGTAAGAGGTATGTTTCCACTTTGTGGGTACCGCATTATTTAAACTTTATGTAATTTAATTTATTTATATTTTTGGGATTAATGTAAAAAGCACGTTTCCACCTTTCAGGGGTGTCCTATTTAGTTTTAAACATGGACAATGTAAGGACATTTTTCCATCCTCGGATGGGTGTCCATTTATTTTCTTTGTTTGGACATTGCTTTGATTTTAATACAATGATTCTTTATTTTAATTGTGGCATGTAGTATGGATAATATTGTTATATTTAAGAATTTTATAATATTAAGACCTGCAAAGGAGGCTGGTTCCAATGAACTGGGCGTTGTGGGGGTTTTCGAACCCATTAGGGGGTTGGGGATTCCTTAGAAATCGAGTCATCCACTCCATTCTTTTTCCCGGCCCATCCGGGTGGAGACTCCATTTTCTCCGGGCTTAGGCCCATGTTCTCTAAGGCCCCAAGCCTAAACAGTGCCGAAGTCGTAAGAACCATTCCACTGAGAGTGGGGGCAAAAATCCCCACTCATAGTGGCGACTCCACTGTGGATAAGAGAAGTTGATTCTGTTGGTCTTTATATTATTCTATTCTTTCTTATCATGATATTATCCATTGCATCATTTAGATTTGCATCATGTTCATGAGTTAGGACGCCCGTGTTACCCGTGTTGTGTTGTGTAAGGGATACCATACTTTCGCTCAAGGTATGGAGATCAAGCATGGCATAACCACTCATAGCCTTATACTATTTGGTATATACTTGCTATGGGAACCTAAGCCTTTTCAACTCAAAGACTAAAGCTCATGTAATTGGCCTAGTTACTTTCCTTAGGTTTTACCCCAAATGCTTGTTGTTTGACTATGGTTAATTTGTCTTAGCTTAAATCATGGCTTATTTGATTTGTTCTTTTTCTAATATGATCTAAGTACGTTGTGAGCTCAAATAAATTTTTCTTTAAAATCCAAAAGGCCAAAGCTATTTTCAAAATTTTTCAAGATGGTCTTTGGACATAGAACTTTTTTAAAAACAAATAAAAAATTCTTTTGCTCATAACCCAAATACTAAGCCCAAAATCCATTTTTTCTAAAAACTTTTTACAATGGGCTTAGAAACAAAATTATTTTCATCCAACCTTTTTTTACAAAGAGCTTGCAAATTATTTAGGTCAATTATGAAATACCAAAAATCAATTGTAAGCCTAATTTATACTAAGAATAATTTATCAAGGCTTGTTTTTGGCATGAATCATTAGTTACTTTTTCAAGTGAAAAATCTATTTATAATAAATGTAATATCCTCATATATGCCCTAGAAATTGTGATTATGTTGTTGTTGTTGTTATATAATTGGATTGAATATATGTGTTAAATTACAAGAGAAAAGAAATAGAGAAAAGAATGTTTATGTATATGTGATTTGGGAAAGAATTTAGGGTTTAGAGAGAATGGTATATGTTGTGTATATGATGATATATATAACATATAAGTTGGTCAAAATGAAGAGTCAAGGAAAGAAGATATTTATTTTTGTTAAGTGTGAAGTTACTATAAAGGGCATGTAATGAATGGTAATCAAGACAAATGGTATAAGGGTATTTAGGTAATTACTCTTGTTGAATCACTTGGTGGAGATTTAAAGAGGTGATATTTTGTCTTTTCTTCATTTCCTTCTTCTTCTTCTTCTCTTCTCCACGTTGGTTGGCTCCTCCTTAGACAAGAGAGAGCAAAGTGAGATTTGTTTAATTCTAACATCAAATTGAAGGGAGAATCAAAGGATTTAATTGAAGATTTGTGGAATTCAACAACTTAGGTAAGTTCTTTCTCTTGATTTTCCTTTGTTCTTTTGAAATTGTGTTTGGGATTGGTGAGTTGATATGGATGGTTGATGGAGTGTGTTTGTGTATGGTGTGTGTAAAAGTGTTGAAATGGAATTAAAGATAAGAAGCTAGGTTGGTGTTGGTGATGGAAGAGTAAGAGTTGTGTTTAGTGAATTTTTTTCTGTTTTACAATTAGTAAAGGCTGTGACTTGTATGATTTTTAATTAATTATAGAAAAATGTTCTTGAAGTGAATTTTTGATATGTTGTGCCTCTATGAGTCTAGAATGACTGAAAAATATGTTGATTCGATTTTGGAATGGTTATGAGTTTAGAAAGATTATTTTTATTAGACCTGTTCCAGCAGGTACCTTAACTGAGACAGCTATATTTCGGGATTTTTAATAAAATGTAGAAAAATCATATCCAATTGAATTTTGGATATGTTGTTTCTTAGTGAGTCTAGTATTTGAGAAAAATAATTTGGAACCACGTTGATTGAATTTGATTTATGGAATTCACAAAGTTCAGAACTGCTGCCAGGATGCAGGGCAATTGGGGCAGTCTGGTTAGGTGAACTATTTGACCAAGATTTTGTGTTCAGTTTGATCTGAAATTTTAAAGGAATGATTTTAAGATACAAAACTAAATTCTGTAAAAAGTTTAGAATTTTTAGTCAAGTAGATTATTTTATACAAATTTTCAAAATAAGGATAAAATGGTGTCTTAAACCAGAATGTACTATTCATATGGTCATTTTGCTAATATTCCTTTGGATTAGGTTTTGAAGAGATTGGGTTGCATTAACCTAAATGTGGAGAATTCTTGGAAAGAAAAGAAATGTATAGATTGATGGGACTAGTTCTTGAGGTAAGTACCAATACATATGATTGTATTTAATTACATAATTTGAGGCTTAACACATTTGTTTGCAAATGTGTTAAGTGATCTATTATATTGTTAACATAATTGGACTAAGGTGATGATTGAATGATGTGAAGGATGTGAAGATCATTAAACAGGTAAGCATAAACCCTATTTGATTGTATATCCTTATATGTCTTTGAACATTAACACATTGGGATGAAAGTGTTAAATAAGCTATTATATTGTGAATGTAAATGAAGAATATATATAAAGGATGAAATATGAAATGGGAAAGGTAGGAAGAAATGAGGATCATTCTTAAGGTATGTGCAATTTGTTATGATAAATGCTCTAGTAATGAATGATGTTAATGTGTTTTGAGAAGTGAGAAAATGTTATGTTATATGCATTGTGAATCTTGTGTATGGCAATGTATTATATGAATAATATACTTTGAAATGTGATATCAATGATGCTATATGTATCATATGGATTGAGATATGATATGATATGAAGCCATTGTGATTGGCTATGATAATTCAATTGAAAGAGATAAGGCATGTTGGCCTAATTGATGATGAGATTGATAATGAAATAATAAATGAATTGTTTGTTTAATATGTTATTCAGTTTCAAAATTCTGGATTTAGGTGGCATGCCTAAGAAATGATGAAAGGTAACAGTCTTGCCGGGTTGAGGATCTCCTCATATGTGTTGAGTTGATGGTCCAAGAGACTGGGTCTGTTACACTATGAGAATTGTGAATATGAGATATATGATTTGTAACAGTCTTGCCGGGTTGAGGATCTCCTCATATGTGTTGAGTTGATGGTCCAAGAGACTGGGTCTGTTACACTATCCATGGATAGAGATACATGTATATACATTGCCTACGGGCGTGATGATTGTGACTATGAACCAAAGCAGTAACTCTGAACTTTGAATAACATATTAGTGTTTTGGGCCCGAGTCTGTCTTTATTGTCAATGTGAATTGCAAGTATTGAAATATTGATTGTGAGTATTAATAATGAATTATGCTTGGTGAATTGTGAATAATATAATGTTATTAAGTGTAATATGTAAATGAATTGTGGTTGATGATAAAGGTTGTCTTTATTGTAAATGTGATTTATGATTTGTATGATATGTAATTTGTGTATTGCAATAATGATTGGTATGGTATATATAATGTAGGGGTATTAATATATTGGTGATGCATTGGGGTTGGTGATAATATTATGTATATATGTACATCATATTTGAAATTAGCTAGGATATATTAAAGATGAAATTAAAAAGAAAAGAAGATATGATAAGAACTAATTATATATTGAATTGATGTATCATTATATGTCAATACTTCTATACTATATGTTTATATTTTATAGTTGGACTACTAAGCTCTCGGGCTTAGCGCGGGTGTTTATTCGCGCAGGTATATAGATGGAAGATATGAAGTCTTTTGTTATGCCACAAGAAGAGTAAAGTTTGTCGAGACCAACTAGAGGGTAATGCATACATGTATAAACTTTAATTATGATGTATTTCTGACGAGAGAGTATTTATATGTATAAATGAAGTTTTTGATAAAGATAATGATTTTGTAAATGTTATTTAAATTAATGTATTATGGTTTGAACTCTGTTACAGGTTTTTAAAAGGTAACGAAAAGTGACATCCTTATACTTTATATATTTACTGTATGTATACTAGGTATACGCATAGTACTTATATAGGGTATCGGGGTGTTACAATTATTTTGGTATCAGAGCTTAGGTTCGAGATTCTCGGCCTAAGTGAGAAAAAAAAATTTTTTTTTTGAAAAGTTTAAATAAAAGTAAAAAGGAAAAGTTTTGAAATGAAATTTGTAATACATGCATATGCATTGACACCTAGGTTGGTCTCGGATGTGGCATTATATGAATTATAGAATATTTGTGTTATATGAGATGTTCAATATAGTTGATGATATATGTGTATACTATTTTGATGTGATGAGAAATTATGATTGTTGACAATGATGTTGGAAATGAATTATAATTGAGGCATAGTGCCTAATTGATTATGAGAAACTAATTGTGAAATGTAATATGATATATGTATATTGATGATGCATATGAAAATGTCATGTTGTGTGCAACATGGAATGTAATGTTGATGTTTATGAGCAATATTATGTAGGACATAATATGAATTGAAACATAAAGAAATGAAAAGGAGAATAAATTTGAAAATGAGTTGAAAATCAAATCAAGATAAGAGTATGTACTTTTTCTTCTATACTTTGAACCTCTTTATAATAAAGTTTATGTTGGTTTTGCTAATGTTGAATTTACTAGACAGCGGAAATGATATCGAATTGTTAAAATTGAAAGTTATGTTATTTAAATGAGGAGAGTATGGTGGAATGTTGAATGAGTTGTTTAGTAGAGACAAAGTGTGATTATGTAAAGTTGGGATGTGTATACAGTTAAGGTTGTGTTTAAAGGAAAAAGAGATGATAGTGGTTAAGTAAGAATATAACTTAGTATTGTTACTATAATGCGAGCATAGTAAATTCAATGTTAGAAATGTGAGATGCTTGGATATTGTGAAAGCTCATGGTAATGGTGATAATATGTGATATTTGAGATTTTTGAAGTGAGCTTTATGATTGTGGAAATTATATGTTTTAATATTGCTTTGTGATATATATTTGTAAGATGTTTTTAAAGTGATGATAGAAAAGATGAGTTTGGCAAATTGAAGCTTAAACGAAGTAGTAAATTGAGAAGTTAAAGTTTTAGTGGAATTTGATAAAGATTATTGGGATATTGATAGTTAACTGTATATGCAATGCATGAGCTAAGTGAAATGACTAGTATTGCATATGGAAGTATTATGAAATGAGTAATGTGATTGATAGTATGAGAATTTGTTTTGAAATAATCAAGGAAGTGGATAAGTAAATAGAAATGAGTTATTTTAAGTCATTTTACTGAACAGGGTAAGAATGAATATGGGAGTGTACTAAATATTTTTAAAGACGAAAGTGAAAGAGATGTCACATTGGGAATGTGACTGAGATGAATATGAAGTGTTACTATAGTCGGAATATATATGTTTGTAGTGTGAATAAATACTTTATATCATATTGGAAGAATGAGAAGGATAGTGTTTAAAAGAAAATGATAAACACTAAATTTGTATTGAATGTATGAAAAAGGAAAATACTATAAGAGCATATAATTAAGTGTATACATGTATATGATATGTGAATTGAGTTTTCCAATATGAATGAAATTATGATATATAAACACATTTGTGAATCACATTATGAGGATGGCTTATGAAGATATATGTGGTATAATTATAGAATTAGTGATATGGAAAAACAATGTTATATGTATTAGTGGACCTAAGAGAGATTAGGTCTTGAACTGTGTAAAGCTAGATGGATTATGTGATGGAAATGAGAATGGAAAGAACTTGAGTAATATTGGACAGTGGAAATTGTTATAATGAGTATTGAACTTGATGATTATATTATATTTAGAGTTTCAAAGTATTCACATATGAAAAGTTCTATGTAATTATATTATAAGAGATTGTAGATGGATTAGAAATGAAGTGATGAATAGAAATTGTATAAGAACTGTATATGATTGAATATGTATATAGTAATATTGTTAAAGCATGAGTTAAGTTGATAAGGATCATATAAGCGAATACAAATTGGTTGAAACGAAGTTGGAATGTGTTAACTTCTGTTATACTAAAAATGTTAAGATTGAGAATAGAATTATAAAAGAACAGTATTGAATTGAAAGTTCTAGGTTTGAATATTAATCTCTTAAAGTCATGTGTTTTGTTCAGTATTTTGGATCGGTTAATTTGTTATCCATGGATTTGGATCTTAGATATAATGATTGTAATACGGATTTGGTGAGGTTGACAATTTTGTTTGAGAAGTATAGTTAAAAATTATGATGGTTAAAGTTGTACCTTATTATTATTATTATTATTTTTTTATGTTAAGAATTTGGTTATAACTGTGAAAAAAAAAATTTAAAAAAAATTTTGAAATGTGTTGAGTTATGGATAATATGACAAAAAGGTAATCAAAATAAATATACCAATGATAGGAAATGTGAAGAGTTAGTAAAAGGGAGAAATTATATTATATGAATGAAAGTTATACTGAATATGTTTATGGTATGTAACTTGAGGTTTAAGGGAATGAACTCAAAGTTTGAGTGAATGAATTATAGATATTAAGTATGATATAACATTTTTATGAGAATTGGTGGAAATTATACTAAGATAATAAAGAATAAACTATGTGTATATTAAAAGATATTAGAAGTGATTTGTTATCATGATGATTTGACTGAAAATAGATTGAAAGAGAGCAGAAATTGAATATAAGTTTGCTCTTATGGAATTAAGTTATATTTATACTTATATGAAAATTGTGAAATTTCATGATAAGTTAGATTACTTAATCGTTGGTTGGAATTGAACAAGATTGGAACGTGGGTATATTGTGACAGATAGATTAATTGATCTGGATTTGGCTAAGATTATGGATCATTAATAAAATTTAATGTGTATAGTTGTATTAAGAAAATAGGTATTTACATGATAATGTATATGATGTAAATTTTAAAGTATGATTGGACATGAATGAGTGGAGTATAGTAATTGTTAATCATGATAAGAAGAGAAAAAGATTGGTTATCTATAAAATAAGTTGAAAGATAATGTATTAATATGTAAGTTAAGTGAAAAGCATGCTAAAGAAATAACTCCATTTATGAAAAATCAGGATTTTGTTATCTATTGAGAGTGATAAATGTCTATTTAGACAGTGATTGTAATGAAGGGATAATTAATGTTCAGATATAAGTCAATGGGTTTTAATGTTAAAGTTAAGAGAGTAATTATACAGAGGTGAAATAACAAAATATATTAAATATAAAGATTTGACAAAGTATTATTGTGCTATATGATGATCTGATTATGGTATAAAGATATTAATAGGAAATGTAATGTGATCTTTTGAATGTTTGATTAAGAAAGTAACCAGATGTATAAACATATAGAATGATGAGTTATAGAATTTAAAGAAGGCGGTTGATTCTAAAGAGGAGAGTTGGAGGTATATGATTTGATGATATAATGACTTACGCATATAATTAACTTCATATGGGAGTTAAGATAGTATTTTGTTAAGAATAAATTGTTATGGTACTGATAATTTTGAGGACGAAATTATTTAAGGGGGAGAGAATTGTAATATCCTCATATATGCCCTAGAAGTTGTGATTATGTTGTTGTTGTTGTTATATAATTGGATTGAATATATGTGTTAAATTACAAGAGAAAAGAAATAGAGAAAAGAATGTTTATGTATATGTGATTTGGGAAAGAATTTAGGGTTTAGAGAGAATGGTATATGTTGTGTATATGATGATATATATAACATATAAGTTGGTCAAAATGAAGAGTCAAGGAAAGAAGATATTTATTTTTGTTAAGTGTGAAGTTACTATAAAGGGCATGTAATGAATGGTAATCAAGACAAATGGTATAAGAGTGTTTAGGTAATTACTCTTGTTGAATCACTTGGTGGAGATTTAAAGAGGTGATATTTTGTCTTTTCTTCATTTCCTTCTTCTTCTTCTTCTCTTCTCCACGTTGGTTGGCTCCTCCTTAGACAAGAGAGAGCAAAGTGAGATTTGTTTAATTCTAACATCAAATTGAAGGGAGAATCAAAGGATTTAATTGAAGATTTGTGGAATTCAACAACTTAGGTAAGTTCTTTCTCTTGATTTTCCTTTGTTCTTTTGAAATTGTGTTTGGGATTGGTGAGTTGATATGGATGGTTGATGGAGTGTGTTTGTGTATGGTGTGTGTAAAAGTGTTGAAATGGAATTAAAGATAAGAAGCTAGGTTGGTGTTGGTGATGGAAGAGTAAGAGTTGTGTTTAGTGAATTTTTTTTCTGTTTTACAATTAGTAAAGGCTGTGACTTGTATGATTTTTAATTAATTATAGAAAAATGTTCTTGAAGTGAATTTTTGATATGTTGTGCCTCTATGAGTCTAGAATGACTGAAAAATATGTTGATTCGATTTTGGAATGGTTATGAGTTTAGAAAGATTATTTTTATTAGACCTGTTCCAGCAGGTACCTTAACTGAGACAGCTATATTTCGGGATTTTTAATAAAATGTAGAAAAATCATATCCAATTGAATTTTGTATATGTTGTTTCTTAGTGAGTCTAGTATTTGAGAAAAATAATTTGGAACCACGTTGATTGAATTTGATTTATGGAATTCACAAAGTTCAGAACTGCTGCCAGGATGCAGGGCAATTGGGGCAGTCTGGTTAGGTGAACTATTTGACCAAGATTTTGTGTTCAGTTTGATCTGAAATTTTAAAGGAATGATTTTAAGATACAAAACTAAATTCTGTAAAAATTTTAGAATTTTTAGTCAAGTAGATTATTTTATACAAATTTTCAAAATAAGGATAAAATGGAGTCTTAAACCAGAATGTACTATTCATATGGTCATTTTGCTAATATTCCTTTGGATTAGGTTTTGAAGAGATTGGGTTGCATTAACCTAAATGTGGAGAATTCTTGGAAAGAAAAGAAATGTATAGATTGATGGGACTAGTTCTTGAGGTAAGTACCAATACATATGATTGTATTTAATTACATAATTTGAGGCTTAACACATTTGTTTGCAAATGTGTTAAGTGATCTATTATATTGTTAACATAATTGGACTAAGGTGATGATTGAATGATGTGAAGGATGTGAAGATCATTAACCAGGTAAGCATAAACCCTATTTGATTGTATATCCTTATATGTCTTTGAACATTAACACATTGGGATGAAAGTGTTAAATAAGCTATTATATTGTGAATGTAAATGAAGAATATATATAAAGGATGAAATATGAAATGGGAAAGGTAGGAAGAAATGAGGATCATTCTTAAGGTATGTGCAATTTGTTATGATAAATGCTCTAGTAATGAATGATGTTAATGTGTTTTGAGAAGTGAGAAAATGTTATGTTATATGCATTGTGAATCTTGTGTATGGCAATGTATTATATGAATAATATACTTTGAAATGTGATATCAATGATGCTATATGTATCATATGGATTGAGATATGATATGATATGATATGAAGCCATTGTGATTGGCTATGATAATTCAATTGAAAGAGATAAGGCATGTTGGCCTAATTGATGATGAGATTGATAATGAAATAATAAATGAATTGTTTGTTTAATATGTTATTCAGTTTCAGAATTCTGGATTTGGGTGGCATGCCTAAGAAATGATGAAAGGTAACAGTCTTGCCGGGTTGAGGATCTCCTCATATGTGTTGAGTTGATGGTCCAAGAGACTGGGTCTGTTACACTATGAGAATTGTGAATATGAGATATATGATTTGTAACAGTCTTGCCGGGTTGAGGATCTCCTCATATGTGTTGAGTTGATGGTCCAAGAGACTGGGTCTATTACACTATCCATGGATAGAGATACATGTATATACATTGCCTACGGGCGTGATGATTGTGACTATGAACCAAAGCAGTAACTCTGAACTTTGAATAACATATTAGTGTTTTGGGCCCGAGTCTGTCTTTATTGTCAATGTGAATTGCAAGTATTGAAATATTGATTGTGAGTATTAATAATGAATTATGCTTGGTGAATTGTGAATAATATAATGTTATTAAGTGTAATATGTAAATGAATTGTGGTTGATGATAAAGGTTGTCTTTATTGTAAATGTGATTTATGATTTGTATGATATGTAATTTGTGTATTGCAATAATGATTGGTATGGTATATATAATGTAGGGGTATTAATATATTGGTGATGCATTGGGGTTGGTGATAATATTATGTATATATGTACATCATATTTGAAATTAGCTAGGATATATTAAAGATGAAATTAAAAAGAAAAGAAGATATGATAAGAACTAATTATATATTGAATTGATGTATCATTATATGTCAATACTTCTATACTATATGTTTATATTTTATAGTTGGACTACTAAGCTCTCGGGCTTAGCGCGGGTGTTTATTCGCGCAGGTATATAGATGGAAGATATGAAGTCTTTTGTTATGCCACAAGAAGAGTAAAGTTTGTCGAGACCAACTAGAGGGTAATGCATACATGTATAAACTTTAATTATGATGTATTTCTGACGAGAGAGTATTTATATGTATAAATGAAGTTTTTGATAAAGATAATGATTTTGTAAATGTTATTTAAATTAATGTATTATGGTTTGAACTCTGTTACATGTTTTTAAAAGGTAACGAAAAGTGACATCCTTATACTTTATATATTTACTGTATGTATACTAGGTATACGCATAGTACTTATATAGGGTATCGGGGTGTTACAATAAACCTCTTAATTTAGTTTTAATCCAATATAGCATAAAAGCTACTTTAGTTGGGTGGACGGATTAAAGCCTAATTAATGGGAATTATCATGAACTGATTTTCATTTTTGAAAATATAACTATTGGTTGAAACGTCCGAGGAAAATATTGAAAAACAAGATACCCCATTTTGGTATTTTGTTAACCATATACCTAGAAAAAGAGACTTGTCATTCGTGTGTGGAAGTTATAAGGTTGGAAGGAATGTCCTAATTATCTTTCTTTGTCTATTGTTTGTGCATACATGCATACATACATACATACATACATTCATCACATGACATATCATTAATCCCTTCTGGCTCACAGCCTTAGATTACGACAGTTTAAAAGTTATGATAATCCGACCTGCGCCGGAGATGAAGAATCTAGCAATGACTCAATCACTTGCTCACCAAAAGCAATGGAGCCCGAACATATTCAAAGAATGGTGGATGACGCCGTGAATGCCAAGATAGAAGAAATAAAAGAGGCCCTAGCTGAGACCATGAAGAACCAATTGGCTACAATTTTAGGGAACAATGCCAAAGCAGTTGCTAGCACCAAGAAGCTAAAGGACAAAGGGAAGGCTAAGGTTGGTGAAGTGGCTTTTGATGATGACAAGGTATTCCTTGATGATGATGATGACTGGGCTCAATACTTCCAAGATCCTCAAGACAAAAAGGAGCCGAAGGTTGTGGAGAAGACAACTATTGAAAAGACTGAGATGTCTGATGTTGAGAAGATGATTGCTGATTTAGAAAAAAAAAATTGAGAAGCTGAAAATCGAAGAGGTGTCTGAGATTGATAAACTATTTGAACAATATGAGGAGGTCCCTTATAAGTTCAAGATGCCATCCTTTGCAACGTTTGATGGAACAAAAAATCCTCACCTCCATGTGAAGAAGTATATCACTGCTATGCAATATGCCCGAGCTACTAAGGCTCAAACTTTAAGGTACTTTATGCTCTCATTGGACCCTGCTATCCAAAATTAGTTCAACACCTTAGAGGAAAGTACTCAAAAAGATTGGGACATGTTATACAAGGCTTTCATTCAGCAATATGGGTATAATGTCAAGCTGGAAGTTACCTTAATAGAAGTTGAGTCCATTAGACAAAGGCCAAATGAGAATTTGGTGGACTATGTGAAAAGGTGGAGAAATAAGGCTGCTTTGCTCAAGAAGAGGCCCGATGAATATGATCAAATAAGGATGATTGTGAGAGGGGTGTTGCCTAGTCTTTGTAAAAGGATATCTCATACACTCATCCCTGATTTCAAAGATCTTTTGCAAGCTGGCTTGTAAATCAAAGAGTGGGAAAGGGAGAAGAGCTGCTCTTCAGCAAGAAGGAATGAGAAAGGAAATTATCAGCCTAGCAATCAAAGTACACATAAGGAAGCTGATGTTAATGCCACTAGTCAAGGAGGAATGAGGTAGTTTTCAAAATTAGGGAAGCCGCTGTCTTGGGTTCTCAATAAGCTATAAAAGAAGGGATTATTACAACCCTTGACTCCTCATCCTTCGCCTAATCGTCTTTCACCTAACTTTGATACTATTGCATTTTTCCAATTCCATCAAAGGCCTAGACACAAAATAGATAACTGCATGAAGTTGAAGCATAAGATCTAGAATCTAATCAATAGTGGTAAGCTACCTGAGCCAGATAAGCCCAATACCAAGAAAAATCCTTTCCTTAAATTTGGAAGAGTGCCACCGCCAGCAACCTTCATGGTAGGAAAAGGATTAGAAGAAGATTTTTTTTTATCATCCTTTCAAGATGGAAATATTGAAGATGTGAAAGGAAAAGAAGCTTAACTCAACAAACTTTCCTTAGCTTGAATGTTGCTTTTCAATTTTACTTTCTTTAATATTTAATTGGAACAATCGTGTTTTTCAAATTTAAATTTGTTTGAATAAATTACTTTCATCAAAATTTTTGTTGGTCTTTGTTCATTTTGGTGTTCAACCAATGAGGAATCTAGCTTGATAATTCATGAATTAATATATTTATGCATCATGACTTGAATGACTTTACTAGGTGAGAAAATTACTCTATAGCATTGAGTTGTGTATGCTTACTTAGAGAGGGCTCCTGCATAATTACCTTTGTCTAAGTCCTAGTCAGTCTTAGAACATGCTTTGACAAACTTTCGAGGCGAAATTGAACTCTGCTTATTTAAGGGAGAAATGATCTAGGCATTGTTTGGTTAGCCAACAACTAGTACCCACCAAATTAAATATCAATCCCTAGTTGTCCCTTTGAGCCTTCATAAAATTTTAGCTTTCTTTTCATTGGCTTACAAACCCCAACAACCTACCCTGAGCTGTTGTGATACTTTTGACAAGTCTTATGATCACTAAGGTGAAGAGGCTAGAAGATCAAAGAAAGGAATGCATAGCCAAGACTGTAAGGATAGTTGATATTGTCAAGACCATAAGGGTAGTTAAAGTTCACCTAGTATCTCCAATCTATCAAGACAACAGCAGAGCAACAAATGATTTATCCCTGTTAAAGGAGATTTATGACACTCCACTCATCCATTATTAGAAACCCAAGTTGATACAAATAAGATAACTCTTTTAGAGCTAGAACAAAAAAAAAAGAGAAAAAGAAAAGAAAAGAAGAAGAAAAAAAGAAAGGAAAAAAGAAGAAGAAAAAGAAAAAAAAAAGAGGAAAAAAAGAGGAAAAAAAAGAAAAAAAAGAAAGATAAAACCTAAAAAGGCGGTTTAGAAAGCCAACTGAGTTCTCTTTTACCTAAAGCAGCAAAAGGCTTCCATTTGGTTTATAAGGACAGTTTAACTTGAATTTGTCCAACCCAACCAAAGATTCTATCAAAATCAGAGAAAAAGGAGAAAGACCATCCAGTTCATGAAAGTTCTATACTTAATAGTCCTATAAGGAAGAAGAACAAAATGATAAAATGCTCAAAGAAAGGGAAGAGTAAGAAAAATAAAAAAAGAAAGAAAAGGGAGAAGAAGAAAAGAAACGAATTTGGGTACCAAACTTTTTGCAAAGGCAAAGACTATCCCAATCAAGATTTAGGTTAATGCCAAAAAGAAAGAAGAATGTTCAAAGCTCTTTCTTTTCATGTTTCCAATTGCCTATGGCTCCAACAAAAAATCATGGTGTGAGGGTTTGACCATAGTGTCACAATGGCTCCAACTTACAAATTGCCTTCATTTAACCCATATCCCTTATAGACATCATTTCAAGCCTATCAAAGACCTGTTGATCTCTCTTGGTGGGTAGAGTCTATTAGTGAAGATAGTTTGAATAAGCATGCATATGAGATAGACAATATTCAAACTCAAATGAGACCTATGACCAAGTAATGTGTATGTGCCTATCTGAAGTGCAACAATTCTTGCTTAAATAGAAATGATACCCGAGTTTAGTACGGTAACTAGGGTTGTCATGTTATAGATATGTTAATTTGAAAAATCAATTCCTGAGGTAAATTGACATTAATTTTGCAAAGCCAACATTTGATTTCAAAATCAAAGTTCAAAATTGAAAATTTGAAAAAAAAAAAATTTACAAAGCCTTCTAGATAAGGGGAGTATGTTGAACTATCGAACCTCGAAGGACACATTGGGAAAAAAATGATTATTGGCAAGGTTGTGAAAAAGCTACCAATTGACATACTGAATCATAATTTGAAATGGATGTATCTCTGCTGTTTGGGGCCTCCATTATTCATGTTTTCAACATCTTGAAGATAAAACCCATAAATGTGAAGCATTCTGCCATTCCAATGCAAGACCTGAATGAGCATATGAAAGGAATCAATAAGAACACATCAGTTGAGCATCTCGGTCTGTGAGTCGATAGAACCATTGTATGTGTTATTCATGCATATAATGCAGACATGAGCTTGTCGCATTGCACGTTTTTTGTGTTGTATTGTCTATTCTTTGTCACAGTGAACAACAAAAACCCTGTGAAGTAAAGAATCAAAAGAAGATATCAAATCAAGGGGGCATGGAAAGCCCATTACTTGAGAAAGCTCCAGTAATTTTGGAAAAGAAAGAAGAGATGCATGTTTATGAAAGGAACTAGACAAAATACAAACTTCAATCAAAGCTTGCATGAAAAAAAATTCTTTGGTTTGAGCCTACACAGGGGGCAATGTTTCTCCTTTTCAATTTTTTTTTGAGTTTATATACCAAACATTTTCAAACTCACTTGCAAATATTTTGCCATGCAGGGGGCAAGGAGAAGATATGAATGCCAACTAAAAATAGCTGAATTTTTGCAAAAAGGAAGAACAAAAGAATGGAACAACCAGTCAAGCCAGAATCATCAACTAATAAAAGGTCAGTGAAATCCAATTCAATCCCTGGCCCAAGTACCTAATCTCGAGTCTAAGTACCCAAATTCAATCCAGTCTCCAATCCAAGTAGCCAAATCAAATTCAATCTCGGGTTCAAGTACCCAAATCAAATTCAATCTCGGGTCCAAGTACCCAAATCAAATTCAATCTCAGGTCCAAGTACCCAATCTCGGGTCCAAGTACTCAATTTCAGGTTTAAGTACCCAAATCAAACCCAATCTTTGGTCCAAGTACCAAAATCAAATTCATTCTCGGGTCCAAGTACCCAATCTCGGGTCTAAGTACCTAAATCAAATTTAATCTCAGGTCCAAGTACCTAAATCAAATTCAATTTGGGTCCAAGTACCCTATCTCGGGTCCAAGTACCCAAATCAAATTCAATCTCGGGTCCAAGTACCCAATCTCGAGTCCAAGTACCCAAATCAAACCCAATCTCGGGTCCAAGTTCCCAAATCAAATTCAATCTCAGGTCCAAGTACCCAATCTCTAGCCCAAGTACCCAATCTCGGGTCCAAGTACCCAAATCAAATTCAATCTTGGGTCCAAGTAACCAATCTCAGTTCCAAGTACCTATCCTCATTCAAAATCTACTCAAAGTCATGTTGGTTTTCACTCTCTTCAACAGAAAGTCTCAGATCGCTAAAGCAAAGGGCAAACTGTAGACCCTTAATTTTTGACCCATTCAAATCCGATAGTCTAAAACAATTTTTGTGATATTTTAATTATTTTAATAATATTTTAATAGTTATTTTTAATAAAAATTAAAATATAAATAAATAATAAAAAATAAAAAAATAAAAAAATAAGACTGATCGGCGAGTAACGCGCGGCAACCCATTTTGCCGCAAAAATTGTCTGCGGCGAATTGGGCAGTGCCCAATTTGTCGCAGCTAGGCTTGCCCAGTTTTGTGATGAACTATCTTGCCCAGCTAGCCCGCCTCGCCTGTCTGCAATAAATTTTGCCAGCTCAGCCCGCAGGCCCGACAGTCCGCGCGCTGCCTATTTTTTTACCAAATCATTTTTTCCCGATTTTGTAGTTTTTCCTAAATAGATAGTATTTCCTTACTAAAATAGGATTAGGTTCTTATTTTTCATATAAATACCACAATAAACACACGGAGAAGGGAGGATAAGAAAAAAACCCTAAGAAAAAAAAAGGAGAGACGTAGAAAACCCTAGAGGGGGAAACAGAAAAAAAGAAAAGCAGAGAGCGGCAATTGAGATTAAGGAAGATTAAAATAGCAAAGCAGAAATTACAAAAGGAAATTAGCAAAAAGTATCAATCATCAATCATCAATCTATCAAAGGCAGCAATGCTGCCTTTGTTGTTGTTCAGCCAGAGTCAATTGTGGTGGAACCAACGGGACGAAAGTTTGATTATAAATCTTTGATTTGTTTATGTTTACAGCATCCTTACGTTTTTTATTCATGAATTGTTTAAGTATATGATAGTATTGTCATATTTTATTTTAAATGTTTTTGTTATTTATTTTGATGTTGAGTCTTTCAGTAACCTAAATTATTAAATCTTAATAGTATGTTTTATAAATCGGATTTTCCATTCATCCAGTAGCCTAAGTCATTGATTAAATTATCAAAAACCCTAAACTATTCTTTTGTTTCTTAAAGTTCAAGAACCCTAAAAATTGTTCTTCTATTTTCAAAACTTTAAGACCCTAAACTATTTTCCAAAACTTTAAACCCTAAATTATTCCATTAAAGTCTCAAAATCCTAATTGTTTTCCAAAATCTTAATTTATTTCTAGAATCAATATTTCATCTAAAATGATAAATCAAAACCTTAATTTATTTTAAAGCTTGTCACCCAGTAACCTAATCCAAACTATTCTACCTAAAGCCACCAAAACCCTAATCCAAATTATTCTGACAAAAACACCCAAAACCCTAATTCGAGAAAACCCTAATTTATTCCCAAAATGCCAAAACCTCATTTTTCATACCACCATCCAGTAAATCTAAAAAGCCCTTAAACCCTAATTCCAGTTGCTAAACCTAAAAAATCTTAAACCCTAATTCCAATCTTTTAAAATTATAGACCGTGTCCTCATTGTCTACTTTCAACTCATTAATGATATAAACTTTGGCTTTAGTTATTTATTGGATTTGTTATATGTTTTCATGGATGACTTATGTGATATGTGATGAATTTATTTAATTTATGGATGAATGTTTCCTTTGTTATCATTATTGATTTATTTTGGTACTAATGTAAGAGGTATGTTTCCACTTTAAGGGTACCTCATTATTTAAACTTTATGTAATTTAATTTATTTTATATTTTTGGGATTAATGTAAAGGGAACGTTTCCACCTTTCGGTGGGTGTCCTATTTAGTTTTAGACATGGACGATGTAAGAACATGTTTCCATCCTCGAATAGGTGTCCATTTATTTGCTTTGTTTGGACATTGCTTTGATTTTAATATAATGATGCTTTTATTTTAATTATTGCATGCAGTATGGATAATATTGTTATATTTAAGAATTTTATAATATTAAGACCTGCAAAGGAGGCCGGTTTCAATGAACCGGGCGTTGTGAGGGTGCTGGGCCATTTCTCACCTTCCCCACACATACCCAACTTTTTGAACCCATTAGGGGGTTGGGGATTCCTTGGGAATTGAGTCATCCACCCCTTTCTTTTTTCAGGCCCGTTCGGGTGGTGACTCGATTTTCTCTAGGCTTAGGCCCATGTTCTCTGAGACCCCGAGCCTAAACAGTGCCGAAGTTGCAAGAACCATTCCACCGGGAGTGGGGGCGAAAATTCCCACTCACAATAAGGAAAAGAAAAGATCACTCAAAGCTAGATGGGATGATATTCCTCAAGTGAGGAAGAATAAAAAGAGGAAGAAATTGCAAATCTATGTCTCATGGCTATTGAAGATGATAATAATTGCAATGAGATAAGTACTCCATCTTTAAACTTGATTGCATACAATGATGATGTTGATGATGCTTTGGATGAAAATGGTTTGATTGAGAATATGAACCTAAGGATAGAAAATTATTTCTCCAAGATTAAATTTTATAAAGATAAATGTTGAAGACCTCAAATGAAAATTTGTTGAAATCAATTTATGTAATGCCTAAAAATTCACATAGTGTAGAAAATGTGCTTAAGGAAAACAAAATATTGAAGGATGAAATAAATGAGTTAAAAGAGTCAATTTCAAAATTTCACAGGGGAAAAAAGGCTTTAGATACATTAATCAATAATCAAAGACCACCCTCCTTGAAACATGGTTTAGGATTCATTGTGTACACACTTATACCCTAAATATGTATAATATGCATATCTCATATATGTAAAACACATACCTAGGATATAAGAATACTATAGTAATTACATTTAGAAATTCTCACTATGATATTATAAATAATTTATAAATTATAGAAGAAAATTTTCTAAAAAAATTTTTGCCAGAGTTTTATCTGAAATTTCAATATTTTACAAAATAGAAAACACACAACCTGCTTAAAAATTCAACCCTCCCAATAATAAAAATTACACAAAATCCTTCGTTCATCAGCAATCCTACAGTTGTCTTAACAATATAGCATAAACTTAATATTTTATAAATACACATACATATACATACATCATTCCCAAAATCATGTTTAAAATACAAAAGATATGTTTATATTATACAAAAACTAATGTGTATAGCAACACAAAATATACTTGTATGCTTTCTGGCACAGCTGGTCTCTTGGCACACACAGTCTCCAAAATTTCAGCAACAGTCTTGGCCTCTCTGATTTGGAACCTTCTCACCTGTGCGATTCACATAGCCATGCTAAGCAATCTTGCTTAGTGGTATATATGAAAACAATATACATACGTACTTTTATATACCACTCCCATGATAACATTTTCAAAATATTATAGTTACCATTTGTTTACTATTCAACATATATATCCGCATACAAATACACATCTTATACAACAATACACAGTATCTATATATCACTCACATATTCACACATATGTACATTACATCCAACCACATACACATTAGGCCCAACAACCCCTATACAATTTTCGAGTCCAGTTATCACAATCTCAGTTTCTTGACCCAGTGCTACTCGAGCCCATTCTCAATATCAATCTCATCACATGACCTAGCTCTACTTAGGTTAAGACCTAGCTCTACTCAGGTTTGTCAATGCAAGCATAATCATTCCCAACTGTATAGGTTACGAACACACATTAATATTTTTCATATTTTCCGCTGATCAACTCAATCCTTGATCACTAACACATTACATCACATTATCACATTTCCAAGTGGTCAACCTTATCATGACTACTTCATCACTTGCCACATTTTTAGTTCATCAAATTACATATTTGTAAGTCACTTTCACAATGTGACTCACCTGCCACATTTTAACCACAAGTCACAAATATGTCCATATTAGACAACACACCACAAATATCATATAAATATCAATACATATTGAACTATTTCCAATGAAACACCCACCACATAACTATGCCACAATGCATAGATTATGTGCAAATCCATAATTTAAAATAACATTATACATACATAATGCCCATTTACATTTAATGAAAATACACGTTTTAGATATATGTACTAACCTTTTTCTCTTTCGCAAGTCCAACTCTAAATTCCACCTCTTATATTACTTTAACCTACACATACATATTTCATCAATAAGCAACATTATCTATTAAAAATCAGTTATATGCTCATTATACATAAAACTTTCATTATCTAAACAATTTTTATCAAAATGCCATTAAAACTCTAAATTCACCATTCACTACCTTAATTAAACTTCATTCTACCAATTTCATTTCTAACATTTAACCATAAAAATATTACTTATAGATCAAAACAACAATAAAACAACTCATTTTCATAATTATCAAAGCCTCTCCCAAAAACCCTAATTTTCACATAACATGCCATAACCCTAACTTCATCAAAACTCACTCTTATCCAAATTCCAACCATTAAATCACAATATATACATTAAAACAACATTAAATTCACCCATTACAAGAATTATGATCATCCATATCAAAACCCTAATTTGTACATATTCATCCAATAACCCTAAATTCACAAATATGTCCATTTCAACTAATCAACTAACAAACCATCATATATACATCCTTTTAACTTCATTACTATCTATTTTAACAATTTAAACATACTTTCTCTCTCTAACTCACTCTTAAATAATCATAAAAATAAAGAAAATAAACTTAATTTAAAGAAAACTTACTTGAATTCTTGCTCTTTCTTCAAAATCTACTTGATTTCTTAAGCTTTTTGGTGTAATTTAAAGTATTTCATGAAAACAATTTCTCTCTCTCTCTAACTTCATGTAATTTCGACCATGGATGATAAGAGAAGATGAAAATTTTGTTTTATTTCATTTTTCCTCCATTCCCATCCATAAATATTAATTTATTTAATTATTTTAATTTCTTTTAATCTCCACCATTCATTTTTCTTTCTTATTTTGACTTTCATTTTTTCTTTTCCTTATTTATTTATTCACTTATTAATTTTCCATCTTTCCATACATAAATATATATCCCATTTATATGTAGTATACATTTTAGGTATATGTATAGGTAATATTTATGTAATGTATATGTAGCATATATGTGATGTGTCTTTCATGTGTACATCATGTATATATTATGGTTATCTCATGTATATATATATATATATATAATATTTCTCTCATCCACCTACTACTACTCTCCAAAATAATTACTTAACAATATCTAAAATTCTCGGGTGTTACACATTGGCTCATCTAACACCTCATCTAACGCACCAACATTTGTAAAAACATTTATAACTCAAACTGCTAGTGTTGATGTTCTGAAGAACACTAATGCGCAAAACAAGCCTAAAATCCTAAAAGAATTACATTGGGTTCACAAGACTTTAGAACTAAAGTTTCAAGAGCAAGTCATGCATTCATGTACACAATGCATATACATAAACACAAAAATGCACAAAAGCTATCTCATTCAACACACACTTGTAATTGTGTGCATGGTTCATTGAATTTAAATAGGAAAGTGCATATGTATAGAACCTTGTATTAATGCACTTATTGTATGAAATTTGGACATAAGAGCACATTTTACTATATTAGGAAGGCTCATCTTAAGTTAGAGGACCCTTCTATTACTAACCCCCAAGGACCCAACTTCATTTGGGTACCTAAAAGAAGATGAACATTGTTCTTTTGTAGGTAGGCCTAAAAATCCACTATCAATGAAAATGTTTGGCTTATGGATAGTGGATGCTCAAGGTATATGATGGGTAATGCAAAGCTTTTTATAACACTTACTTACAAGCATGGAGGTAATGTAACTTTTGGTAATAACGCTAAAGGTAAAATCATTGGCATTGGTTCCATTGCATGATTGGTAAAATTATGATTGATAATGTTTGGCTTGTTGATGGATTGAAACATAATTTTCTTAGTGCAAGTCTACAATGTGATAAAGGATATGGTGTAAGTTTTAACTCTGAAGGATGCAAAATTACCAATTCAAATGGTGGACTTATTTTCAAAGGAGTTAGAATTGGCAATGCATATAAAATTGACTTATATTCTAATAATGTATTTAAATGTTTGATTACCATTAGTATTGATGCTTGGCTATGGCTTAGAAGACTAGGACATGCTAGTATGAATTACTTACAATGCATTAGTAATGAAGAATTAGTTGATGGTCTGCCTAAAGTAAAATTTGATAAAGATAGGACCTGTGAACCTTGTCAATTTGGCAAGCAACATAGAAGGTCATTTAAATCTAAAAATATTGTAAGCACTTCTAGACCATTAGAACTCATTCACTTGTACTTGTTTGGACCAAATAGAGTTACTAGCTTAGGTGGCAAGTTATATGCATTTGTACTTATTGATGCTTACTCAAGATTTACATGGGTTAATTTCTTAGCTCAAAAGAATGAAGCATTCAATCATTTTAAAATATTTGCAAAAAGAGTTCAAAATAAAAAAGGCTATGTAATCATATCTATTAGAAGTGATCATGGCAAAGAATTTGAAAATGAGTATTTTGAAAACTTTTACAATGAGTTTGGTATTTCACATAACTTTTGACTCCTAGAACATCAGAACAAAATGGTGTTGCTGAAAGGAAAAATAGAACTTTGATTGAAATGGCTAGGACAATACTCAATGAGCATGAGTTACCATCATACTTTCAAGCGAAAGCCGTTAATACCACATGTTATATTTCAAATCATGTTTACAAAAGGCCTTTAATAAATAAAACTTCTTATGATCCATGGAATGGAAAAATACCCAAAATTTCATACCTTAGAGTGTTTGGATGCAAATGCTTTATATTGAATGTCAATGACAATATTGAAAAATTCTCATCCAAATTGGATGAAGGCATATTTTTAGGATATTCATCATTTAGCAAAGCATATAGAGTATTTAATAAGAGAACACTAGTAGTTGAAGAATCAATGCATGTTTTTTTTGATGAATTCTCTAAACACTATCAAAGGAAAGGTAGTGTTCTTAATGATTGTTTAGGTACATTTGAACAACAAGAAATAACTAATGTTCTAAAGAACAATCATGATGAACAAGAAGTAGAGTCTCAAAAGCTACCCAAAGATTGGAAATACAAGAAGGAACACCCAAAAGAACAAATCATTAGTGATACCTCAAAGGGAGTAATTACAAGATCTTAATTTAAATACTTAAATTCTAATATTGCTTTTGTTTCTCAAATTTAGCCAAGGACCATTGAGGAGGCTCTTAGTGACAAATGTTGGGTGATTGCTATGCAAGATGAACTCAACCAATTTGAGAGAAACAAAGTATGAGAACTTGTTCCTAAACCTAAAGATCATCTAATTATAAGATGTAAATGGGCATATAAGAATAAGCTTGATAAAAATGGTCACATTACTAGAAACAAAGGTAGATTGGTAGCCAAAGGCTATAACCAAGGGGAAGGCATTGACTATAATAAGACATTTCCTCCCATTGCTATTAGAATATTCTCGCATTTGCATGTCACATGAATTTTAAACTTTTTCAAATGATGTAAAAAGTGCATTTCTAAATGGATTTATAAATGAGGAAGTTTATGTTAAACAACCTTCTAGTTTTGAAGATTATAAATTTCTAAATCTTTTTTTCAAACTTGCCAAAGCACTATATGGATTGAAACAAGCTCCAAGAGCTTGGTATGAAAGACTTAGTACATATTTGCTTAAAAATGGATTTTCAAAAGGTAAAGTTGACACAACTCTTTTTGTTAAAAAGAAAATGCGTAACATTTTAATTGTGCAAATTTATATTGATGACATTATATTTGGTGCTACTAATGAATCTCTGTGAAAGGAATTTGTTTCTTGTATGACTAGGGAATTTGAAATGAGCATAATGGGTGAACTCAAATTCTTCCTTGGACTACAAATCAAGCAATGCAAGGATGGGATCTTCATTAACCAATCCAAGTACACAAAGGAACTTCTAAAAAAGTTTGGAATGGACGGTTGAAAATCAAGTAAGACTCCGATGATCATATCCTTGAAACTTGACAAAGATTAAGTGGTAAGGCAGTAGATGAGAAGAAATAGCGAGGTATTTTCGGATCACTACTTTACTTAACCGCATCTATATTGGATATAATGTATAGTTTACATTTGTGTGCTAGATTTCAATCTTGTCCGAGGGAATCACATTTGAATGCAACTAAAAGAATTTTAAAATACTTGAGTGGTACATTGCATTTACGTCTATGGTATCCTGGAACCACATAATTTGACATTTTAGGCTTTTCCAATGCGAATTTTACCGGTAACATCCTAGATAGGAAAAGCACCACTGGAGCATGCTATTTTCTTGGTGAATGCTTAGTTTCTTGGTTTAACAAGAAACAAGTGCCGGTTACTCTATCTACCATTGAAGTCGAATATGTTGCTGCATGTTTTTGTTGCAGATAAGCTCTTTGGATGAAACAACAATTGCTTGACTATGAAAAAACATTTGATCACATTACTATTAAATGTTATAACACTAGTTCAATCAATGTATCCAAGAACTCCATTCAGCATTCTAGGTCTAAGCATATAGACATTAAACCTCATTTCTTAAGGGATAATGTTCAAAATCACAATATAGTGTTAGAATTTGTTGAAAATTAAAATCTACTTGCAAATATTTTTACAAAACCATTAAATGAAGAAAGAATGAATTTTATAAAATAAAATATTGGCATGATTGATGGAAAATCTCTTACATAATCATTCTTTATTTATCTCAAAATGTATTTCAATCATATGCTCTTAAAAGTTTTTCAAAATCCAAAACGACTCAGTTTGAGTGGTCATACATCGTCTGCTCTTCCCAAGCCTGAGCCATACAAGTCATCTTCTCCCGAGCCTTAATACGTTTCTCCCAAGCTTTAACTTGTATTTCTATTAAGCCCGAGCTTCAAAGTGTCTCTCTTCAGTGAGCGCACAATAGCTCGTGTGGTTGGTCAAATTTAAGAATTTCAAAATTTTTTTGATCGTTACACTCTTCTCAAGCTTGTAAGAGCATGGAATGCTATGAAAGCTCACAAGACTGAGCTAGCGGTTGCCCAATGGCTCGGACGACCACACAAGATGTGTAACTAATTTTTTTTTAAACGTTGGAACTTTTAAAATTGAAAATTTTTCTACCCTAAACGGTAAAAAACAACTAGTTTTCTAATGTTTGTCTATAAATACCTCTATTTTTCATGAAAATACATCTTTACAAAATCAAAAACACATATTCAACCAATATTCCAAGAATTTAATCATCAAGAAGAAGATTTTGAAGTTTTTTCATCAAATTTGAAGTAGTTTGTTCAAAACATCACTAATAATCTATTTCTTTCTACATTTCTTTCAATGTTATACATTCCTATTTTCTTTTACTTTGTTTTTTATTGAGGATATGGCAACCAAAACCAAAGTCATCAAAAAGAAAACCACAACCAAGGGAAAAGTGATTGTCATTAGTGAACTTCAACCTCAATCAAAACCTAAACACTTCACTAGAAAAAGTGTCCAACCTCACAAACCCAAATACAAAAATGAGGATGAGAAAACCAAGTACTATATTCTCAAGAAAAAGTCCCTTGAACCAACCAAAATATTTGCAGAAGGGATGCCTCTAACCTTAAACATCCAAGGTGAAATATATAGCTACATAGATAAGATTGGGTGGAGACAATTTGCATTTTCTAATGAGCTAGGTTACTCTAGCCTCTCAAGGGAATTCTTAATGTCTCTAAGGGTAGAGAAAAACCATAATGCACCTATAGGATTATATGTAGTTTATTTTAGGCTTTTTGACTAAGATTTTGCTCTTTCCTTAGAAGAATTTGGTGAAGTTTGGAATCATAGAGCTTTCTCCTATAATGATGTGCATTTTCCTTTAAAGAATTATTCATCATTTTAGAGTGAACTATCCATTGAAACCTATTACAATAATAGGTCATCCAAAGCCATCCATTTAAAGACCCTTCTCTTTTGGCTCTTAAATAGAATCATCACTTACACCACCAAAGAAGTGATGGAAATGAAATGGTTACTCAATGTGACTTATTTTTCTTGTATGCTATTGCGTATAATGAGCCAATCTAAATTGCTAAGTTTCTCATAGACACCTTTATTCATCATGGGAAATTTAAGGTGGGAACTTTATTTCTATCCTCTTAAATTACTCAACTTGCTAGACACTTAGGACTCCTAACCACTGAAAATCTTGCAGCCCTAAGTGATTCCCTTGATCCGGCTACAAACTCCATCAACCTAGACTACCTTGAACATGTTAGATGTATCCAGAAGGTTGAAAATCAATATGAGTATACATTTGGTAGCACGGGTGTTGTCCAAAGGGAAAGGAAGAGACCTAGGTACCATATTATGGAAGAAGAAGGTAAACCTATCCATGTTTAAGTTGAGCACCCCCTTAGACCTTCCACCAAAGAAAAAGGTGAATCATCCAAAACCTAAAGCTTATCCTCAAGGCCATATCTTCTCTCTAAAAAAAATTAATCATTTCAAGAAGGATGTCACAAAGCAAATCACAAACTCAAAAAAAAGGTTAATCTCATTTCCCATGTTCATCATGAAATATATGACTTCCAAGGAAAATTTTATCTTCCTCAATGTGAGTTAAGTGAATGGGATGTGAGTGAGCATGTTGAAAGTCCTTATGAAGGATCCTTACCATCTTCACATGTCTCCTCTCCAACTCCTTCTCTTAGTGATGATGATGAAAGAACTCCATATAGAAGTGAGCAAAGAACTGAATGGTCATATAGAAGTGTTGAGCTAGTTGTAGAACTGTCGAGCTAAGAGAACCGAACTGTCAAAATGAAAGTTGCAAGATAGAATGACAGAGCTAAGCATGCAATGCAGCTTGATACCAAGATAAGACAAGCCAACTATGTCAACTGAACTAAGTCCACAAATCAAAGAAAGGATTGCGTTCTTAGTGAGTGGTGAAGCTAGGACGCCCGGTAGGTATGCGACCATATGCGAGCACTAAGCAACCGCACTAAATCAAGGTAAAAATTCATAAATTCATAGAAAGGATAGCGGTCTCAATGAGCGGTGAAGTCATGAGACCAAAACATTGGGTGACCGCCTAAAAAGCTAGAGCGACTGCCCTAAACAAAGAGCTAAAATACTAAAAAGAATAGAAGAGAAGGTGGTTAGCTCTTACGGTACTTCCTTAACACTCAAAACCTTATGCGTCCACCTTGAAGAATCAAGCCAACTTATAAAGTCCAACAGATTTGAATCTTAGTGCCAAATATCTCAAATCAATGATGATCGGACACATGGATGAAGAAATTTAATTTTAACGATAACTTTGTGTAGAGCAACTATACGACGAGATGGATGACAGCACGACACAAAAGTATGAGCAAATGAGATTCTGTCAGACACCGAGATCTGTGCGATCACCCACTGAGCCAAAGCTATTACACAGAGCTTTCAAACCGTGAGACCGCCCACTAAGCCAGTGACCACATCGAGCTCCAAACACAGAATTAGTGGAGGACAAGCACTAAACATGTGGGAACCACTTCAAACAGCTAGTTTAAGCCAAATGGCTATAAATAACACATTAAACTTCATTTTTGTAGTTAGAAAATACTTTGATTGTTATTGTAATTTTATTGAACAACATTTTTCATTATCTTGTCTAAAGAGCAACATCTAAAATCTTAGAGAGTTGGGTGTAAGCATTAAACACCATAAAAGTTTGAGTGTGAGCTTAGATAGACTTAGGTTGTGAGAGTGAGACTGGGAAAACTCTTGTAAGGGTGGTTGTGAGGATTGATCTTAAACCATTGTAATAGTTTGGTGTGAGCTAGGAAAAACACCAAGTTAGAGTTAAGCTTGTAAAAACTCAAGACTAGTGAAACCTTAACAAGTTTTTAAGGAAGTGGTTGTAGGATTGAGGTAAATCCGCAACACTATAACTCTTTGTCTTCTTTCTTGTCTACTCTACCCATCTTCATTTACATCTTCTTAGACTCTTGCTTTTGAATTTTAAAATTTATCATCATTCTTCATATAAACCAATTCACCTCCCTCTTGGTTGCTAGTTTGGGATAACAAGCTTTAACATCAATTAGGGTTTTATAATGCAAATTAGGGTTTTGGTTTGGAAATTTGGGTTTTAGAATTTGGGAATTAGAGATTTGGTTTGAAAAATTAGGGTTTTGGATTTTAGGGTTTAAGGAATTAGGGTTTTAGGAGTTAGGGTTTTATGTGCAAGACTAAAGGTTAAAACATGTTGTGGATACTTTAAATTGGTTTCAATCCTAACCCACAACCTATTGTAAGAGAATTTGTGAGGTAACATGTATAATTTGATAATACAATAGATGAGGAATCAAGCAATTTGTAGACAATTGCTACTGCCTTTCTGTTTTCTTTTTCCTTTTATGTTTTCTTTTTTTCCATTGTTGCTAATCACCATCCTCTATTTCTCTTTATTTTTAATTAATGTGCTCTCTTTTCTTCTTTTTTTTTTCTTTTTTTCTCCTGCAAGTTGTGGCTTGTTATCTATTTATAGTGTTTAATCTAGGGTTACTTTTAATTACCCTTCAGATTTAGTTCCACCACTTGAGCTTTATCTGAGTTTTCCTAAGTTAAATATGAATAGAATTCTATTTTAAGAAAAACAAATGGAAACATATCAAATTGGCCTCATCAATTTGATATGGGGCATGTCCATATCGAATTGGCCTTGGCCAATTCGATATGGACACATCCATGTCTTATTGGCCAAGGCAATTGTGAGTAGGGATTTTTGCCCCCACTCCCGGTGGAATGGTTCTTACGACTTCAGCACTGTTTAGGCTTAGGGCATTAGAGAACACGAGCCTAAGCCAGGAGAAAATGGAGTAGCCGCCCAGACGGGCCGGGAAAAAGAAAGGGGTGGATGACTCAATTCCTAAGGAATCCCCAAGCCCCTAATGGGTTTGAAAAATTGAGTATGTGTTGGGAAGGTGAGAAATGGCCCAGCACCCCCACAATGCCCGGTTCATTGGAATCGGCCTCCTTTTACAGGTCTTAATATTATAAAATTCTTAAATATGAAAATATTATCCATACTGCATGCAATAATTAAAATAAAGCTTTATTATATTACAATCAAAGCAATGTCCAAACAAAATAAATAAATGGACACCCATCCGAGGATGGAAACATGTCCTTTACATTGATAAAAAATATAAAAGCAATTTAAATTACATAAAATTTAACTGATGAGGTACCCAATAATGGAAACATACCTCTTACAATTTGAATACCAAAATAAACAAATAATAATCATAATAGTAAAGAAAATATCCATCCATGATAAATTAAATAAATCAAGCATTGAAATTAAATAAATCAACCATCAAAACATATAATAAACTACATAATCAAATCTAAAATTAAATAAAGCAAGTAAAGATACAAATTTAGGTTTATGTTTCAATTTAGGGTTCTTTAATTAACATTTAGTGTTTTAGAGATTTTGGAATTATTATTATTATTATTTAGGCTACAGTGAAGATTTTTGGAAAAATGGAATGGATTAGGATTTTATAAATTTAAGAAAGTAGTAAAATTTTTGGTTAATCAAATTAGGGTTTAGGGCTAACATCTTGAAATTAGGGTTTTGGAATCTTAAGAAATTAGGGTTTATAAATTTAAAAGATTGGGATTAGGGTTTAAGATTTTTTTAGGTTTACTGGAGAGAAAGATTTATGAGATTTATTAGATTTGGGCTTAAGGGTTTGTTAGGTTTACTGGATGGGGGTTTGAAAAATTAAGGTGTTGATATGGTTTTGATGTTCTAAGAATTAGGGTTTAGGAAAACTAAGGTTTACTGGATTGGTTTTAAGAAAATTAGGGTTTAGGAAAATTAAGGATTAAAGCCACTGGGGTTAGGGCTTTGAGAAATAATAAGATAGTTTAGGGTTTTATATATTTTGGAAAACATATTCAATTTTAGGATTTAAGAAAATAGTTTAGAGTTTTTTATAGAAACCATTAAGATCAAAGTTTTTTAGAAACTGTAAAGAAAATTAGGGTTTAGAGAATTAAGAAGATAGTTCGGGGCTTTTGGAATTCTTTGGATTTTTGAGCTATTGGATGAAACAATAATGAATAGAATACAAAATTAGGGTTTATCAATTTATACTATTGAATCAAAGTGATAATAAAAATAAACGAAAACCAGTAATAACAAAAATGATATAACAATTGAATGTTTAAGCAAATTCAAGATTAAGACATAAAACCTGCGTTGAAGGTTCCACCAAATTATATATTGACTCCAAGCTACTGCCTGCATCAATATTTATTTCTGACCGAGCAAAGATCAAACATGGTGATCATTGCCTCTGTTAGTTGATGAATGTTCGCTGTTATACTCCTCGATTGTTGATAATTTGTTTCTGGCCTTGCTGATTTTATCTCTCTTCTTTTTCTTTGATTACTATTCTCTAGGGTTTTTCTCCTCCTTTCTCATTCGTGTGTTTAATGATAGTATTTATAGGAAAATAAAGAGTCATAATCCTATTTTAATAAGGAAATACCAATTGTTTAGGAAAAATTAGAAAACTGGGTAAAACAAGGTTTGATCAAAAACTCGGCAGCGCGCGGGCTTCAGGCTCGTGGGCTACACTGGCAAAAATTGAGCTGGTGAAAAAGGGCACGGCGGGCTAGCTGGCAAGCCAATTCATCCCAGAATTGGCTGTGGCGAATTCGGCAGTGCCCAATTCACCCCAGATTGCTAGCTGCGGCGAAATGGGTTGCCAAGCGGCAGCGCGGCGGTTGCCGATCCATCCAATTTTTTAATTTTTATTTTTATTAAAAATAACTATTAAATATTATTAGTGATTAAAATATTATTAAAATAAATAAAATCCCACAAAAATTATTTTAGACTATCGGATTTGAATGGGTCAAAAATTAAGGGTCTACAGCGATCCATGTCGAATTGGCTTGGCCAATTCCACATGGACCTCATCCATATCAAATTGGCTTAGACCGAATCATATTTTACCCACATTGGCCCAATTGAAACTGAACCGACCTAATTCAAACATTAAATAATTAGACTTGATCTAATTTAGGCCTTGTTATTGGACCCAAACTTGATCTAGCCTTCAAATGAAAACCATATTTGAACTGGTACCAAAATTAAGGGTCTACAAGAGGAAAGCAATTGCTCTTAAAGTTACCAAAGACGTTGAGAGCTCAAGTGAAGAAGATAGTGAATATGATAAAGAAATGGCCATGCTATCCAAAAGAGTAAGTGAATGGAAAAGAAAGAGGAGATGGCAAGCAAATAAAGGTAATTCATCCAAAACTTCTTTCAAAGAAAAAAAACAAGAAGAAATGGGATAAAGAAAAAAAATCTCTTAAATCCACATGGGATGATGAATCCTCAAGTGAAGAAAAAGAAGAGGAAGAGTAAGGCATTGCAAATCTATGTCTCATGGCTATTGGAGATGATCATTACACCAATGAGATAGGTACTCAATCCTTAGATTCAAATGCATATAGTGATAATGTTGATGGTGCCTTGGATGATAGTGATTTGGTTGAGCATATGAACTTAAGAGTCCAAAATTATTTCTCTAAGATGAAATTCTATAATGAAAAATGTTCCAAGCTAGAAAAAGACTTTTTTTCTTTAAAAAATTCTACTTTAGAATTAAAGACATCAAATGAAAAATGTTTGAAATCTATTGATGAAATATGTAGAAATTGATCTAGCTTAGAGAAAATTTCCAAAGAAAATGATATTTTACAAGGACAAATAAATGAACTAAAGAACTCTATTTCTAAGTTTCATAAAGATAAGGAAGCCTTACTCGTACCCAAGACTAGAAGGGAAGGCAGGAGCGGTATAAAAGGAGAAAGCCAAAAGTCTAGATTTCTCTTTTTCGATAACGGTGGGAAAGGGAAAGGTGAAGGAAGTTACTGATTCAATGCTGAAAGAAGGCGAGTGCCATCGATTTAGCTGTTGATGGCGTAACCGCTCTTTATTTAATCGCATTTTCAAAGATACATTGATTAGCACTCAAAGGTCACCTTTCTCTAAGTATGGCTTAGGGTTCAATGGCTCTACTACTACTTTATCCAATGCACCAACATATGTTAAAGCCTCTAAAACTCAAACCTCTAGTGTTGAAGTTGTAAAAAATACACATGCACACACTAAGCCTAAAAATCCTAAGACGAAAACACTAGGCTCACTAAGCTCTAGAACTAAGTTTCCAAGAGTATGCACATAAACAGTCCAATGCTACACACTCTTATGATTTTTAATTTAATTATTCAAGATTTAATAGAAAAAGAATGCAAAAACATAAAACCTTGTATCAATGCCAATATTGCATGAAATTTGGACATTCACCTCAAATTGAAGGATCTTTCTATAACTAACCCCCAAGGACCCAAGTTCATTTAGGTACCTAAAAGAAGATAAATCTTATTGTCTTGTAGGTATGCCTAAAATATACTATCAATGAAAGTGTTTGGCTTGTAGATAGTGGGTGCTCAAAGCACATGACCGGTAATGCAAAGCTTTTCACAGCTCTTACCTATAAGTAAGGAGGTAATGTGACATTTAGAAATAATGCTAAAGGATAAATTATATACATTGGTTCTATTGGTTTATTGGGAAGAACATGTCAATTGTGTGACAAAGGATATGATGACAAATTAATGCGATCACAGTGTTACCTCAAGTGCGCGGGTCGCTCAAGTAATAAAACAATGAGTAAGATATCGTTCCACTGGGGACAAGGTCAAACATTAGTTCAAATTTTAATTGTTATTTAGTGAATCAATAGTTTGTGTGGTGATTAAAATAAAAGACAAATTACTCAATAAACTAAAGTGAAGAAAAATTGAATATTGTGCAACAAAAGTTGGTGATGAAAATACTATCCAGATATTGAATCCCCCTAGCCATAAGAAGTATTTATGAATATCAATTCAATTAAATCAAATAATAGAGTTAAATTGGCATTCCCCTAAATTAGATTAAAACCTATCTCAAGTGAATTATTCCATAATCACTAAGTAGAATCCTAGGAATCTCTTCTCAAGTATAATTAAATAGATCTTGTAATAAGAACAAGAAACTTTAAACCAAAGGGTCTTGTAAGTCTATCTCTAGCACTCCAATCAACCCTCAATCCTATTGAGCATTTTGTTCATATCAAGCTTTCTCAAGTCAATAATATGAAAATTAAAGCCAATCAATAAGCATGCTATTATCAATTGGAAATAAAAAATTAAGAATCAAAAGGATAAAACAACTCAATCAAATGATTTAATTTAATAAGAACTATTTAATCCATACAATAAAGCTAGAGTTCATCAATATATAGATAGATAAAATGTTTAGCTCATGTTCATAACTAGAAAACAAAAATAGAGTAAATAAGTAAAAGAATTCAAACAATCCATAATGAATGATTTGTATTTCTTCACTTCAATCCTCGGATCTTGGATTAAATCTCGCAGGAATTGGGTCTTCACCTTCACTCTTGGCTGCCAAAAACTCTCTTTTTCTTGGGAGGTCAGCTCTGAAAATAAACTCTCTCCCTAATTCTGTCTTTAGCTCAGATTTTATAGCCCAGATAGTTTTTCATGACATGCCCATGGACACGCCTGTGTCTGTGGGGGTGTTAATGGTGCTGTTTCAAACTTGAATGACATGGGCAGTGACATGCCCATGTCCTTGGGTGTGTTGTTGCTACTGCAATGTTGAGTTAGGGACACGGTCATGGACATGCCCGTGTCATTGGGTGTGTCATAGCTTCTGTAAGTTAGGAGTAATAGCACGTTCAGTGACACGCCCATGTCTCTAGGGATGTCGAAGCTTCTGTAAAGTAGTTGAATGACACGGTCACAGACACGTCCATGTCACTGGGCGTGTCACTTGAATAATCTGCCCAAAATAGCTTCTTCCCTTGTCTTTCATCTGTGATTCTGGCCTAAATAACCTAAAGGTCCCATCATGTCAAAAGTTCCTAGAATTAACCCTAATAAACACTTGAACAAATAAATTAAACTCAATTTGACAATGAATATATTAAGAAATAGGGACAAAAATATCATCAATTATACACTTATCAGGATATAACGTCAAGTTTAAATCTAAAGGATGTAAATTGTTTCTTCTAGTGGTGAAACTGCATTCATTGGAACTAGAATTGGCAATACTTATAAAATTGACTTACACTCTAATAATGCCTTTGAATGTTTAGTCACTATTAGTAATGATGCTTTGCTTTGGCATAGAAGATTAGGGCATGCTGATATGGATCAATTACATTGTCTAAACAAAGAAAAACTTGTGGATGGACTTCCCAAAATAAAATTTAATAAAGATAAAATATGTGAACCTTGTCAATTTGGAAAACAACATAAGAGCTCCTTGAAAACTAAGAATGTTGTAAGCACATTTAGACCTTTAAAACTAATTCATTTAGACTTATTTGGACTAAATAGAGTTTCTATATTAGGTTGTATGTTATATGCATTTGTGCTTGTTGATGATTACTCAAGGTTTTCATGGGTTAATTTCTTATCTCAAAAGAATGAAGCTTTTAATCATTTAAAAATTTTTGCAAAAAGATTTCAAAATAAAAAAGTTATGTGATCACATCTATTATAAGTGATTATGTCAAGGAATTTGAAAATGGTAACTTTAAAAACTTTTACAATGAACTTGGAATATCACATAATTTTTCAGCTCCCAAAAAACCACAATAAAATGGTGTGGTTGAAAGGAAAAATAGAACTTCGGTAGAAATGGCAAGAATATTGCTCAATGAGTACAATTTACCTTCATACTTTTGGGCAAAATCCGTCAATACCGCTTGTTATATTTCAAATTGTGTTTTCAAAAGACCTTTGTAAACAAAATTCCTATGAGCTATGGAATGGAAGAAAAACCCAAAATTTCATACCTTAGAGTATTTAGATGCAAATGCTTCATATTAACTTCCAAGGAAAACCTTCAAAAATTCTCATCCAAATCAGATGAAGGTATATTCTTAGGGTATTCATCTTCTAGTAAGACATATAGAGTATTCAATAAGAGAACTCTAGTAGTTGAAGAATCAATGCATATTGTCTTTGATGAATCTTTTAAGCTTGATCATAGGAAAGGTAGTGTTCTTAATGATTTCATAGAAACATTTGAAGATCTTGAAATAAATAATGATCCAAAGGAAGACAATGATGAGCTAGAACAAATTGAGGAATAAGAAGAGACTCAAGAGCTACCCAAAGATTGACAATATCAAAAGAATCATCCAAAAGAACTTATCATTGGTGACACTTCCAAGGGAGTAACTACTAGATCCAAACTTCAATATTTAGACTCTAATGTTGCATTTGTTTCTCAAATTGAGCCAAGGACCATTAAGGAGGCTCTTAGTGATGAATGTTGGGCAATTTCCATGTAAGATGAACTCAACCAAATTGAGAGAAATAAAATTTGTGAACTTGTTCCTATTACTGGTTGCAAGTGGGTGTGTAGGAACAAACTTGATGAAAATGGTCTCATTACTAGAAACAAAGCTAGATTGGTAGCCAAAAGCTATAATTAAGAGGAAGACATTGATTATGATGAGACATTTGCTCCCACTGCTAGAGTAGAAGCAATTAGAATCCTAATTGCTTTTGCATGTCACATGAATTTCAAACTTTTTCAAATGGATGTTAAAAGGGCATTTCTAAATGGTCTTATTAATTAGGAAGTTTATGTTGAACAACCTTTCAGTTTTGAAGATTATCAATTTCCAAATCATATTTTTAAATTATCTAAGGCATTTTATGGTTTGAAACAAGATCTAAGAGCTTGATATAATATATTTAGTACTTATTTACTAGAGAATGACTTTTCAAAAGGCAAAGTTGACAACTCTTTTTGTTAAAAATAAAATGCATAATATTTTGATTGCACAAATCCATATTGATGACATTATATTTGGTGCTGCTAATGAATCTTTTTGCAAAGAGTTTGCATCTTATATGACTAGGGAATTTGAAATGAGCATGATGGGTGCACTAAAATTTTTCCTTGGTTTACAAACTAAGCAATGCAAGGATGGCATCTTCATCAACCAATCCAAATATACAAAGAAACTTCTCAAGAAGTTGGGTATAAATTGTTGCAAAGAAAGCAAGACTCCTATGAGTACATCCTTGAAACTTGATAAAGATGAAAGTGGTAAGATAGTGGATGAGAAGAAATATCGAGGTATTATGGGATCACTAGTTTACTTAACTGCTGTTAGACCCGATATAATGTTTAGTGTTTGTTTATGTGCTAGATTTCTATCATGCCCTAAAGAATCACATTTAAAGGCTACTAAGAGAATTCTAAAATATTTGAGTGGAACATTGCATTTAGGTCTATGGTATCCTAGAATTACATCATTTGACATTTTAGGTTTTTCAGATGCAAATTTTGCCGGTAGCCTACTAGATAGGAAAAGCACCACTGGAGCATGTCATTTTCTTGGTGAATGTCTAGTCTCTTAGATTAGCAAGAAGCAGGTGTCAGTTGCTTTATCTATCGCGGAAGCCAAATATGTTGTTGCATATTTTTTTAGGCATAAGTTTTTTAGATAAAACAACAATTGCTTGATTATGAAAAAATGTTTGATCATATTCCTATTAAGTGTAATAAGATAAGTGCAATTAACTTATCCAAGAACCCCATTCAACATTCTAGGTCAAAATGTATAGACATTAAGCATCACTTTTTAAGAGATAATGTTCAAAATAATAATGTAGTTTTAGAATTTATTGACACCCATAATCAACTTGTCGATATCTTTATGAAACCCCTAAATGAAGAAAAATTAAACTTCATAAAATAAAAAATTTGTATGATTGATGGAAAATCTCTTAAATAATCACTCCTTAACTTTTCCACATCCTTTTTTGATCATTTGAATTTAAAAATAAATAAAAGTTTTACATTTTTCAATCTTGCGGTCGCTCAAGATATTGAGCGGTCGCACATAAGTTTGTGTCACTTGAGCCTCAAATATTTGTCTCGTACGAACACACAACCTCTAGAGCGGTTGCCCAATTTCAAATTTTTTCAAATTTCTCAGCCGTTATACACTCAGCAGGATTGTGCGAGCACCCATTGCTTGTAGTGATAGCAAGACTTATCTTACGGTTGCATAACAAGCTATACGACCACACCCGAAGTGTAATTGCTAGATCTTTTTAACTTTGGAACTTGCATTTTTTTTTGCCAAATTTGTCCCTAATAGTCATAAATGGTTAGTTTTCAAATTTTTCTATAAGTACACACATTTTGCAGTAAAATAAACTTTTACAAACACATATACACCTCTCTAAACACTCTCTCATTGTTTTGATCATCAAGAAAAAATGTTATGAAGATTGCAAGCTTTATCAACACTCTCTTTTCTACATTTATGCTTTTTCTTCTACATTTATGTTTTTCCTTCATGTGTTTTAATATGGCACCAAAACCTAAGCACCCTAAGAAGAAAGACTCAAGCATTGAGAAAGGAAAAAAAGAGTAGTTATTAGTGAGCCACAACCTAAACCCAAACATTTTACTAAAAGGAGTGTTTATCCCCACAAACCAAAATACAAAAATGCTAATGAAAAGACCAAGTATTACATGCTTAAAAAGAAAAACATTGAGCCTACCAAAAATGCCTGTTGAAGGTATGCTTATAACCCTCAATATCCAAAGTGATATTTATAGGTATCTTGATGATATGTTGGAGACACTTTGCCTTTCCAAATGAATTGGGTTATTCTAGTCTCTCTAGAGAATTTTTGATGTCCCTTAGAATAGAAAATAACCCCAATGCTCCCATTGGGCACTATGGAGTCCACTTTAGAGGAGTTTGCTGAAATTTAGGGCTTTCAAACTCATGGAGCCTTCTCCTATTCTTATAAGGACTTTCCTTTGAAGGATTTATCTTCTTTTTGGAGTGAAATTTCCATAAAAACAAAATATGATAATAAATTCTCCAAGGCTATCCATTTTAAAACAATAATCCTTTGGCTCCTTTATAGAATCATTACCTACACCATCCTTTAAAGGAGTGATGGCAATGAGAAAGTCACTTAACGTGGCTTACTCTTTTTGTATACCTTAGAGCATAATAAGCCTATCTAAATCGCCTGATTCCTTGTTGACAGTTTCATTCACCATGGGAAGTATAGGGTTGGCACCTTCTTTCTCTCATACCAGGTCACTTAAATTACTAGACACTTAGGCTTACTTACTCCTGAAAATCTTGCTACCCTAAGTGATCCCCTTGACCCGGCCACCAATTCAATCAACTTAGACTACCTTGAGCATTTAAGATGCATTCAAAAGTTTGACAACCATTATGAATATGATTTTAGCTACAAAGGTGTCATTCAAAGAACAAAGAAAAGACCTAGGTACCATATTATAGAAGAAGAAGGAGGAGAACCTACCCATGTTAAAGTTGAGCACCCTCCTAAACTAGACAAACCTTCTAAGGAAAAGGGTGAATCCTCTAAAATTATGAAACTCCTTCTCAAAGCTATCACCTCCCTTCAAAAGCAATTCACTCACTTTAAGAAAGATGTAACTAAGAGAATCATTAAACTCAACAAGAAGCTTGATCTCCTATCTCTTGTTCACCATGACATTTATGACATGCAAGGGAAATTTGAACTTTTCCAATGTCAGTTAAATGACTGGGATATGAGTGAGCACATTGAGAGCCCCTATGAAGAATCCTCCCAATCCTCACATGGCTACTCTCTTATTCCATCTTTTGATGAAGATAAAGGAAGCTTTTCTCGTTCTCCTCCATCAAGAATAGGAAAAAGAAAAAGTAATAGATTAGTTGTTTCACTTGTATTTACATTTACTTTGCATATGTTTAATTTTGTCTTTGTGTTTATTTTGCATTTTTTTTCTCTTGTATTGAAAATTTTCAAACTAATGTATTGATGTTTCCCTTTATACTTGTTGTCCTAAGCTAGCAACTAGGGGGGGTGAATTAGTTGATGGGAAGAGTGATGGAAAATTAAAATTTTAAAATGCAAGAGATGAAGAAGATATAGATGGAGATGGAGTAGAGTTTGAGAAGAAAGAACACAAGGAGTTATAGTGGTTTAGATTTACCTCAATCCTGCATCACTTCCTTAACAACTTGTTAAGATTCCATTAGTCTTGTGTTTTACAAAGTTAAATCTAACTTGGTGTTTTTGCTAGCTCACACCAAACTATTACAATGATTTGAGATCAATCCTCACAAACCTTGCAAGAGTTTTCCTAGGCTCACTCTCGCAACCTAAGTGTTTCTAAGCTCACACTCAAACTTATAATGGTGTTTAATGCTCACACCCAACACTCAATCAATATAAAAGTAGTTTTGGTGCAAGAAAATGAAAGTTGGTTAGTTTTGGCAATTACAATCACAATCTTACATAAAAATTAAGTTTTTTTTGAGGTATTTATAGCCTTCAAGTCTTCAATTAGCAGTTTAGGGTATGAGCCAATATGTTTGATTCCTGTCTTCTACTAAATTTTTGTCCAGAGCATTTTCATGGTCGAACTTTATCAAGTCTGGTCGTACTTCAATAAGGTCGGTTGGAATAATCAGAGTCTGATCATGCTTTTTGAGAATCTAACTAATGCTCCTTCAATGATTGGTCCACGTGTCATCCACTAACTGAGTGGAGACATAATCAACTTCTGATTTAAAGAATATTCAAATAGGCCAGTTAGACTTACATCTGGTCCAGTCGTACTTTCGGTGGTACACTCAATTTCTGGGCGTACCCTTGGTCGTGAACTCTATTGGATATTTTGGACAAATAATGCTTCTCAAGTTCGGTCAGAATTCTCCATGGTCTGGTCATACTTCTCTAGTACTTTGAGAAGGTGGGAGTACTTTGGACTGTGAAACTTACTATGAAAATTTCCACATTCAAAACTAATGGTGCTATTGGACTTCTTGAGACTCCGGCTAAACTTCTCTGGTATACTGAGAAAATGAGATTACTTTCCATTGTGAACCTATCTGTGTGAATTTTGCTCATGATTGCATAAAACGTCTGGTCAGTCTTTGTGTGGTCTGATCATACTTGTTCAAGCTTTCTTCAAAGTTTATTTTCCTGCAAAGTGTAACTTGATACAAGTGTTTGTAACATCCGTGATTTTGAAGAAAATAAAATAAGTATTTGGAGATATAAATTGTATATACTTAATATATATATCTAGAGTATATATAACATATGCATATGGTATATTAATTGTATTTATTGGATTAATAAATTACATACTTAATATTTAATACACATATAAGGTACATTTGATGTGTATATAAGATACACATTACTTGTGCATATGTGTAATATCCAAATTTTTGAAAAGTTTTAATTTTTGGAAATTTGATAAAATAAATTATAATTTAAATGGATAAATTAAATTAATGGTTTTCAATGAAAAATAAAGGGGTTTTAAATGAAAAAGTGGAATATATATGTGATATATATGAAAAATATACATAACATATAAAAGTCAACACTTCTTAAAAGAAAAGGGTATTTTGGTAATTAAATCTTACAAATTCAAAATTAATAAAATAATTCAAAAACAAATTATTTTTGAATGGAAGAGGAAATTTAGGACTTTTAATTTATTAAATAAATAATTATTAAATTATTTTAATATATATATGGTTAAAAAAAAGATGAAAAGGAAAAGAAATATTAAAAAAAGTCTTCTTCTTCTTCTTCTTCTTTTTCTTCTTCTTCTTCTTCTTCCTTTAGGACGATTTCCATGGGAGTTTGGAGCATGAATTTGATTCTTCCATGCTCCATAAATTGAAGGTTTTAACAAGTTTCAAGTGGATTTTTGGTGATTTCCACCAAAACTAGTAAGTTTCCAACTCTTTTCTTTGAATTCCTTGGAAATTTGTATTATGTGAGAATTTGGATTTTGATGTAGTATATTATAATTGTTGGAATTGGTGTGTATGATGTTATTTTGGGTAGTTAACAATGATTCTAAGGTTAGATTGAAGAGATGATGGAGTTTGGTTAAAGAATGGTGAAGAAAGAGAATTTAGGGTTATGGAACTTTTGGGTTTGGAGAAACATGAGCTTTAATTGTGCAAATTGGTTCCAAATGTGTTGTTTTGATTCATAAACAAGTATTTTAAAGTCAAATATTGAATTTGGTTGTATTTGGTTGGAGTTTGAGAATGGTAGTATTGATATAGGGTTTTGGAAAAGTGAAGCTTAATTTAATGCTTAATTGAAGAATAATTAATTGTTTGATTTTAATTCTTAAATCATGTTATTTAATGATATAAGCGGTAGAAATAAGATTGAAATGATAATTGGATTGAGTTGGAATGGAGATCCTTCAATGGTGAAGGTTATGCCATTTTAGGGTTTTGGACATAAGCATGTGGTTAATTAATGTAATTAGTTTAAAAATGCTAAAACATGTTTCTAATGATATTAATAAACTTAAAACACTAATTTAAATGGCTTAATATGGTTTTTCAAAGTTAAAGTGAGGTGAAGCTTAATTTTGGGATTTGGTTTAGAGTGATGTTTAATTATGGTTTGATGTTGAGAATACCTTAGAATGTGATATTAAATGATTATGTATGATCACATTTGGTATAGGCATTGAGGGAGGTTGATTTGCTTCATCCAAGTGGTGAAGGGCAAGTTGGAAGGATAGGATTGGAGGTTGTGTTAAGCTTGCTTTAGGTTGCTAGTGGAGGTATGTACAAACTTTGAATATAATGCTTATATTTGCATAACATTTGGACTTAACACATTTTGGTTAGAAAATGTGTTAAGCTACTTGGTTCATTGATTGTGTATGAATAATATGCTATGACATTTGTAATGTCATATATGTGTTAAATGCATTGTAAAAAGCCATTGATAATGGCTAAATTGTGTAAAATGTGAAATATGTATATTATGTGAAAATACCCAAAGTAATTGGGTAATGTGTTGTAAATGCAAAAATGAGATATGTGGAATAATGAAATGAATTGATATTGATAAAAATGAGAAACATGAGAAAAAAATGTGAAAATAAGGTAATATGCCTAGATTGCATATGTAAAAATGAGAAAGAGATTAATAATGAGAAATATGAATAAATTGTGTGCCTAGTATGTTATTCAATTTTTAGAGTTCTGGGTTTAGCGGCATGCGTATGATTGCCTATGGGCTAAATGCTGGAATGGTGAAAAGACTGGGTCGTAAGCCATGCCAGCTGATAAATAAGATGTTTTTTGGGTGAAAAGACTGGGTCATAAGCCTCAAAAAACTGTAGCAGTCTCGCCGGGTTGAGGACCAAGATATTGGGACCTAAGGGTCTAGCCGGGTTGAGGTCCAAGAGACTGGGGCTGTTACATTAACCATGGATATTGCCTACGAGGCTAGACACATGGTGTCATTATAGACCAAAGTAGTAACTCTGAAATTTGAATAGCATATTAGATCATTTTGGGCCCATGCTTGTCTTTGCTTTAATATGAATTATGAATTGTGATACAATTGAGCAATATAATGAGATATAATGTTATGAGTTGTGATATATATATATATGTGTTGTGCATTGACATTTCATTTGGACTATATTGTTATCAAAGTTTGTACCACTAGGCTTCGGCTTAGCGCGATTATAATTCGTTGCGCAGGTGTCATGGATGATTTGGTAGAGCTGAAGAGTTCCACTAGACCTGGTCGGGTCTAGGGTTGTATTTATTGAGCTTGAAGAGTTGTTTTGGGTACATCAAGATCAGAGCCAGTTGCCAGCATGTACATTTTTTATATTATAGTATATTTTGATATGTTATGATATGTTTTTGAAGTATATATTGTAAATTGTAAAGAATGATTTGAATAATTTTTTTTTAAGATGGGATTTTATATGTAATGTTAATATATATACCTATATATGAGTATTTTGAGAAAATATGGAGAAATTGAGAAGTATTTGTGAATTGATTTTATTTGGAGTGTTTGTTTTATGCAGGTTGTGTTTTGTTGAATTTTGGAAATGTCCAAATTACAAACAAAACTCTAGCGAATTTTTCCCAGAGATTTTCATATAAAATATTTATTTTGGATTTCTAAAACAAGCAAAGAATATTTATATACTATTTATTTTATATATTAGTATTTGAAGTCTTAACACAAAAATGTGAAAATTTTTATTAAACCGGTCTGTGACATTTTTGTACCGTATATGCATATTTTACATATGCTGAAAATATGTATTGTACGTATATAGGGTATAAGGGTGTTACAAGTGTTAGTGTTATTAAATTTGATTGTCTAAGATCAAAAATAGAGTAATGCCAAGGGTTTGGGTAACAATACTTCTTGTAAATCATATTATTTTCATTTCTTTTTACCTTTGTAAATGGGGGAGAAGTTAAGGGACTGAAATCATGCATTCCATTTAAATGATTTAAATGATAAAGGGGGAGGTATATATTTGAAACAATTAAAAGACAAATGATGAATAAAGGGGGAGCAACTAATGGCATTGTCAAATGGAACAACTTGCATTCGAATTAAATTAAAGTATACATTGAGTTATTTAAATTCAATTTGATTACCAAAGTCAAAAAGGGGGAGATTGTTACATGATTGAACATTATTTTGATCACTGACAGTTAAATTGATATATACTAACAAGTACAAACAAGTTTGTTGTTGTAGGCACCATGTTTGTGTGACCGCTCAATAATTTGAGCAATCGCATAAAGGATTGAAGCAAAGCCACTAAAGATACATAGAGGATAACTGCCTTGGCATAGCAAGAAGCTATTGTGCTATCACCCTAATAACTCGTGTGACCGCTTAAAGTAATAACCTAAATACCTAAAAGTGGCAGAAGTGATAGTGGTCACCTTGTCCGATGCATCCTTGATGCCCAAACCCTTGTGTGACTGCCCTAGCATGTTGTGTAACCACACAAGTCTAACATATTTAAATTTTATTGCCAAACATTTTTGAACAATAATAATTGGACACATGGAAGAAGAAATTCAAAATTAACAGTAATATTGAATTGTGCAACCACACAAATGAATTTTCGAGTGTAAGAATTAAATTGTGTGACCGTCCAAGGTGTTTGGCGATTGTACAATGTAACTCAGCAACAACTTTAGTGGCAAACAAGAATCAAATATATGGGAACCACTTCAAAGGGCTAGTTCAAGTCCTAATGACTACAAATACCTTAAGAAACCTCTTGTTTGAGAATTTTTAAGATTGTTATAACTAAGGCAAACTATTTTTAGTTCCCTATATCAAAATCTATATTTGTATTGATTGAGCGTTGGGTATGAGCATTAAACACCATTGTAAGTTTGAGTGTGAGCTTTGAAACACTTAGGTTTTAGAGTGAGCATGGAAAAACTCTTGTTGGGCTATGAGAATAATGCTCAAACCATTATAAAATTTGGGTGGGAGCTTGTGAAAACACCAATTTAGAGTTGAGGTTGTAAAAACTCAAGGTTAGTGGAACCTTAACAAGTTTGTTAAGGAAGTGGATGTAGGATTGAGGTAATCCGAACTACTATAAATTCTTTGTGTTCATTCTCTACTCTTCTCTTGCTTCAACTGTTTTAAATTTTCAATTTTCCATTACTTTCTTCGAACAACCAATTCACATCCCCTCTTGGTTTCAATCTTAGGACAACATGTGCAATGTATGAGTACAAAAATGATAAATAGGCACCCAGTAGAGTGAAAACATGCTAATACAATCCTCCAAAAATAAAAATACAAGGAAATAAACTGTAACACCCCTTCCCAACCTACATGTGTAAGCTGAGTAGAGGTGCCACACTAACCTAATTGTTGCTACCAATTTACTTAGTCAAATTTTAGTTCTGATTTTTACAGAAATTTTGCCATAGTTCCGCCTAGAAATTTGGATCCCAAGTGTCGTCAAAACTTGTTTTTCTGATTTTTGAAAACATTTTACACATACCAATGTGAATAAGAATACCATCAAATTTAATGCACTCCCAATGAATCCACCTTATACCCTCAACTACAAACCTGCACGAAGAGTTCACACTTCTAATATAACATAAAATGAAGATTTATGATTATTACATACTACTAACATACAATTATAACATAGAAAATCTCTTTTATATTTATTCATATACATGCCACAACTATCGACTCATAATGGAACTAAAAGATCTACCTGTAATATCCCTATTTGTGCCCTGGAAGTTTAGTTGTTGTTGTTGTTGTTGTTCATTTGGATTAATTGTATATGTTAAGTTGTTAAGGAATTAGGGTTTAGAGAGAAGTGTATATGTTGTGTATATGGTAATATATATGACATATAAGTTGGTCAAAGGGAGAGTCAAGGTGTTGGATTTAGTGGAAGAAGATATTTCTTTTGTTATTATGGAATTACATATATGGGCATATAAGAGACAAGAGCTTAGTTATATAGTTAAGGGTGTTTTAGTAATTTTTTTCCTTTTAGAATTGCATGGTGGAGATTAAAAGAAGAAAAGTAAGGTTGACTTATCATTTTCTTCTCTTTTCTATCATGTGTGGCCGGCTCAACATAGAGACAAGAGAGCAAGAGAACCAATGAAGGTTTTGATGATTTCAAGCTCAAATTGAAGAAAGTTTTCAAAGTTACAAGTTGGATTTTCAAGGAATTTCATTATTTGGTAAGTTTTCTCTTGTTTACTCTTGTTATTTTTGAAGTCTTGCTTGAGTTGAGTTGTGATTTGATGATGGTATGATTAAGTTGCTTATGGTGTGATTTTAAGTATTGATTTTGCTTGATAGATGAGAAGTTGAGTTGGTGAAGGTGTTGGAAGTGATTGTGTTGAGTTTGAGTTAGGGTTTTGAGTTGATAAGTGAGGTTTTTGTTATGTTTGATTGGTTATTTTTGTTAATCTTTGAATTAGTGGTGTTTGTTGGTTTTGAAAGTGAAGAAAACATGATTTTGGAAAGGGGCAGTAGCGTTTGGGATCCCACGCCCGTGGCCTTTTGATAGCCATGGCCGTGGGGGAGGTGACCACTTTTGGACAGAATTGTTCTCAAAGCCACGACCGTGGGGGTTGGAGGTGACCACGGCCGTGGGCTTTGCTTAGGGTTGTTGAGTTTTGTTTAGTGTTCTAAAGGTCTAAGATAAGCTTAATAAGTGTTAAATATTATAGAAATTGATGTATTGCATTATTATTTTGGGTTAGGTTTTGGAAGAGGTGGTTTGCCCTAATTGTGAAGTGTAAAACCTTTGGAAGGAAGGATTGCTTAGAGTTGTGTGAGTGTTCATAAGGTAAGTACAACTACATTATTGCATTCATTTATAAGATGATGAAACTTAACACACATGTGAGTGTTAAGGTGTTAAAAGCATTAATGCATGGTGAATGCATATTGTTAATATTGTGTTAAGCAATGTGGAATGTATGTTAAGATCATTGTTTGTGTATACTTGAGTAGTAAAGTGTGGAACCATATGATTAATTGTTCATGATGAAAGTAAAATGGTTAATGTATAGTTGTCTATATGATAATGTAATGTGATACTATATATGAAGGATGTGATGAATTGCCCTAATGTGATTGATATTTGGTGTACAATCATTGTGATTGTTTATGATGATTTATATGATATGTGAGGCCATTGTGATTAGGCCAATATGATGCAAATGGAATAGTTGAGGCATGGTTGCCTAATGAATGGTGAATTGTGAAATGAGAAATGAATTGAGAAAGAAATAAATGAAATGTTTGTGTGCCTAATATGTTGATTCAACTTTCAGAGTCCTGTTTTTGATGGCATGCCTATGAACCATTGGATAGGTGAAATGGGAGGCCCGTAAACCGATTCCAATTGGTAATTATGATATGAATCACTGGATAGGCGAAATGGGAGGCCCGTAAGCCGATTCCAGTTGAAAATGTGAATATGGAATGATGGTGAAATGGGAGGCCCGTAAACCACTTCCATTTGAAAATTTGTAACAGTCTAGCCGGGTTGAGGATCTCCTCATGTTAATGGGTTGATGGTCCAAGAGACTGGGTCTGTTACACTATCCATGGATAGAGATATGATGTATATTACTTACAGGCTTGATGATTGTGATATTGAATCAAAACAGGGACTCTGAACTTTGAATAACGTATTAGATGTGTTATGGGCCCAATGCTTGTGTTTGTCTATATGTGGTTATTGTTTGATGAAACTTATGAGTAAAGATAAGATATGATGTTATGAAACATGATTGTGGTTTGAGATACTATGATGACTATGGTATGAACTGAAGTGAAATATTTACTTGCTTTGTGCATAGAACTTGATTGTGTGACATGAGTATTGCATCATAGCATATCGATATTGTAGTTGCTTTACTAAGCCGTTGGCTTAGCGCGATTGCGTTCATCGCGCAGGTGTTAGAGAAGAACCCGAGAGCTCCACAAGACCGAGTGAGTCTAGGAATTGAAGAGTTGTGTTGGACTTAAAGATCAAAGGGAAAGCTGCCAATCATGTATAAACTCTTTATGTTTTGTAAAGTATTGGATTTAATGTATATGTATATAACTTTGTAAACTTGTACTTGGATGTATTTATATATGTAAATATTTTTATAAATTCCGCTGCGTATTAAATAAAGTGTTTATACTTATTTTATTTTATTTTATTTTACAAGTAAATATCATTATACTATATATATATATATATTGTGAATTGTTTATGGAAAAAAAAATGTAGCATTCTTAGGTTCTATGTATGTTCATTACATGGTGGTGATATGTAGTGAACGTATATGGGACTTAGGGGTGTTACAGTTGTTTTGGTATCAGAGCCTAGGTTTGAGATTCTCAACCTAGGTAAAATGTAATAAAAAGAATATTTTGATTTTAAAAGTTGGTTTTGAATAAAATACATGTTGGTATTGGCAGCCTTTGATCTTTAATAAGGTGTATTTGGTCGTGTTTGCATATATAGGTAGTAATGGATTCCCATTCACGACAGTCTGTTGAGGGAAGTGCAGAGAGTATAGCTCCTGTTGAGAGTAGGGAGGGAGCTAGAGTTGAGGTAGCCGGTGAGGTACCTGTTTCAGTGTCTGGGAGACCAGCAGGTGATGAGGTTCCACCAGTCTGGTTTAGACATATGATGGAAGTTATGAGGCAAGCACCGGTGCAGCCACCACCACCCCAGCCTCAGATACAGATGAGACATTATGATAAACTGAGGAAGTTTGGGGCAGAGGATTTTCTGGGTACGATAGATCCAGCTGTGGCAGAACAGTGGCTTGATAAAGTTCAGAGAATTTTTATTCAGTTGCAAGCCACGTCAGAGGAAAAGTTTGATTATGCTAGGTCATTATTGCAGAAGGACACATATGACTGGTGGAAGACTGTACCACATGCCATGGATGATCCACCCACATTGACCTATGCTGATTTCCTTAGGGAATTTGAATTGAAGTATACTCCTAGGGAGTATAAGGATGTGAAGAAAATGGAGTTCTTGAGTTTGAAACAAGATCATCGTACAGTAACTGAATATGAAGTGGAGTTTATTCGATTAAGCCATTATGCGGGAGGCGTTATATCCGATGAAATTGACAGATGTAGGAGATTCGAAGAGGGGTTGAGGCCTTCTCTTATATGTCATGTGGCTGGATCCAGATATAATGATTTCTCTCAGCTTGTGGCAGCAGCACGGAGTGTGGAAAGAGCTCAAAGCATTGCAGCTGCATCTGAGGAAGAGACTAGAGTGAGAAGACCCCAGTTTGAGACAGGGTCTTCATCAGTGAAGAGGGGCAGAGGGAGCTTTGTTCCTAGAGTGGGAAGGAGTCAGAGGCCGATGAGTAGGTCAGGACAGTTTCAGAGACAGAGATCAAGACCTACAGCTTCTGTGGCTAGTGCACCAACTCCCTTTATTCAAAGATCCACTACACCTGTATGTGAGCGTTGTGGTAAGATTCATGTGGGTAATTGTCAGAGGATTGGTAGATCAGGGGTGTGTTTTCGTTGTGGATCGCCTGACCATTTCATTAGAGAGTGTCCGGAGATGCAGGACCAGAGGTCAGTGGAATCTACAGCTTCTCGGCAGAGTTTTAGCAGAGGAGGTCGAGGAAGCAGGGGTTTCAGCCGAGGGGGTAGATCTGGGTATAGTCAGAGAGGAGGATCTGCACCCAGGGATGACAGACCAGGTGAGGCTGGGCCTTCTCAGCGGGTTTATGTGATGCAAAGATAGCCTGATGCTTCTGCAGTCATAGCTGGTACTTTTTCTTTATTTGGCATTTCTGTACTTGCTTTGATTGACCCTGGATCCACACATTCATACATTAGTGCATCAGTGTTGCCTGTGTCTGAAATGCATGCTGAGTCCCTAGGATTTGATGTGTTGGTGACAAATCCTTTAGGGCATAGTGTGATTGTTAGTAAAGTGCATAGAGATTGTGCAGTGGTGGTACAGGATGAGAAGTTTTGTGGTGATTTGATTGAGATGCCATTTAAAGAATTTGATTTGATTCTAGGCATGGATTGGCTGTCTAGGCATGGAGCTGTGGTGGATTGTAGGAAGAAGTGTGTTACTTTGAGAACTAGTGATGATAGAGTGGTGCTGGTATCTAGTGAGCAGAGACAGCTTGCATCTTTGTTTGTTTCAGCTGTTGCAGCTAGGAAGATGATCAGAAAAGGGTGTGATGCCTATCTTGCTCATGTCTTAGATACCAGAGTGGTAGGTTCTCAATTGGATAGCATTCCCACAGTTTCAGAGTTTCCAGATGTTTTTCCAGAGGAGTTGCCAGGATTGCCTCCTGAGAGAGAGGTGGAGTTTGGTATTGACTTGTTGCCAGGTACCACTCCTATCTCTATTACTCCTTATAGAATGGCACCTGTTGAATTGAGAGAGTTAAAGGTGCAGTTGCAGGAGTTGTTGGATAAGGGTTTTATTCGCCCTAGTGTGTCGCCATGGGGAGCTCCTGTTTTGTTTGTTAAGAAGAAAGATGGTACTATGAGATTGTGTATCGATTATAGGCAATTAAACAAGATAACTATCAAGAATAAATACCCTTTGCCTAGAATCGATGATCTCTTTGATCAATTAAAGGGAGCCGCTGTGTTTTCTAAAATTGATTTGAGATCAGGGTATCATCAATTGCGGGTTAGAGCTGAGGATGTGCCAAAGACAGCTTTTCGAACCAGGTATGGGCATTATGAGTTTTTGGTAATGCCATTTGGTTTGACGAATGCACCTGCCGCTTTTATGGATTTGATGAACAGGGTGTTTAGGCCCTATTTGGATCAGTTTGTGGTAGTGTTTATCGATGATATTTTGGTGTATTCGCGAAATGAAGAGGAGCATAGTGAGCATCTTCGGATTGTGTTACAAATCTTGAGAGAGAAGCAGTTATTTGCTAAGCTGTCAAAGTGTGAATTCTGGCTTGATCAAGTAGCTTTTCTCGGTCATATTGTGTCAGCAGATGGCATTAGGGTTGACCCGAGTAAAGTTGAAGCTATTTTGAATTGGAGTCCACCGAAGACTGTGACTGAAGTTAGAAGTTTTCTGGGATTGGCAGGCTATTATCGACGCTTCGTGAAAGGATTTTCTTTGATAGCTACTCCACTTACCAGATTACTTCGAAAGGGAGTGAGATTTGTGTGGACGGATCAATGTCAAGCTAGTTTTGAGCAGTTGAAAGAGATGTTGACTCAAGCGCCTGTTCTCACTTTACCTGTGGAAGACAAACCATATGTGATCTATAGTGATGCTTCACATAGTGGTTTGGGTTGTGTGTTGATGCAAGAGGGTAAAGTGATAGCTTATGCTTCTCGTCAGTTGAAGCCGCATGAGCTCAATTATCCGACTCATGACTTGGAGTTAGCAGCTATTGTGTTTGCTTTAAAGATTTGGCGACATTATTTGTATGGAGAGAAATGTTTTATCTATACTGATCACAAAAGTTTGAAGTATTTGGGTGTTCAGAAGGAGCTAAATCTTCGGCAGAGAAGATGGTTAGAGTTGATTAAAGACTACGACTGCTTGATTGATTATCATCCGGGTAAGGCAAATGTTGTGGCAGATGCCTTGAGTCGGAAGTCTTTAGCAGGTTTGACTGCTTATTCGCTCTTGTTGCTTGTTGAGTTGAGAGCGTTGCATGCTAGTTTTGTAGTTTGTGATGATGGTGCATTGATGGCACAATTGCATTTGAGGCCAGTGTTATTAGACCAGACTAAGGAGGCTCAGTTGACTGATGAGAAAATTCAGAAGATTGTGTCAGTTTGTCGACAGGGAGAGAGCCGAGATTTTGTTGTGAGAGATGATGGGAGTTTGTGGTTCAAGAATAGATTGTGTGTGCCTGATGATGATAATTTGAGAAAAATTATTTTAGAAGAAGCACACCAATCAGCTTTTGCCATGCATCCGGGCAGTACCAAGATGTACCATGATTTGAGACAACATTATTGGTGGTCCGGTATGAAGAGAGACATTGCAGAGTTTGTATCTAGATGTCTCACATGTCAGAGGGTGAAAGCTGAGCATCAAGTTCCAACTGGGTTGCTTCAACCTTTGTCAGTGCCTGAATGGAAGTGGGATAGAGTAACTATGGACTTTGTGTCTGGTTTGCCTTTGACCCAAAGAAAGCATGATGCCATTTGGGTGATTGTTGATAGGCTGACTAAGACAGCTCATTTTCTTCCAGTTCGGATGGATTATTCTTTGGAGAGGTTGGCTGAGCTGTATATCCATGAAATTGTGAAGTTGCATGGAGTCCCAATTTCTTTAGTGTCTGATCGAGATCCTAGGTTCACCTCGAGATTTTGGAAGAGTTTGCATGGAGCTTTAGGTTCTCGATTGCATTTCAGTACTGCTTTCCATCCTCAGACAGATGGGCAGTCAGAGAGAGTGATACAGATTATCGAGGATATGTTGAGAAGTTGTGTTATTGACTTCTCTGGAAGTTGGGACGGATTCTTGTCACTTGTGGAGTTTGCCTATAATAACAGTCATCAATCGAGCATTGGTATGGCACCATTCGAGGCATTATATGGGAGGAGGTGTAGAACACCTTTGTGTTGGAGTGAAACTGGTGAAGGTAAGATAATTGGTCCTGATTTGGTTAAGGAAACAGAAGATAAAGTGAAAATGATTCGAGATAGATTGAAAGCAGCTTCAGATCGACAGAAGTCTTATGCGGATTTAAAAAGGAGAGACATTGAGTATAATGTGGGAGAGAAAGTATTTTTGAAAGTTTCTCCTTGGAAAAAGATTTTAAGATTTGGTCGAAAAGGGAAGCTGAGTCCTCGTTTCATTGGGCCATATGAAGTTTTAGAAAGAGTGGGACCAGTTGCTTATCGGCTTGCTTTGCCACCTGATTTGGACCGGATTCATAATGTCTTCCATGTTTCTATGTTGAGAAGGTACAGATCGGACCCATCTCATGTGTTATCAGTTGAATCTATTGAGGTGAGTCCGGATCTGACATTTGAAGAAGAGCCAGTTGCTATTTTGGCACATGAAGTGAAAGAGTTGAGGAACAAGAGAGTGTCACTTGTGAAAGTGTTATGGAAGAATCATGGGAGAGAAGAGGCAACTTGGGAGAGTGAGCAAGCAATGCGAGACCAGTATCCTCAGTTATTTCAGAATAAATTTCAGGTAATTTCGAGGACGAAATTTCGTTTTAGAGGGGGAGAATTGTAATATCCCTATTTGTGCCCTGGAAGTTTAGTTGTTGTTGTTGTTGTTGTTGTTGTTGTTCATTTGGATTAATTGTATATGTTAAGTTGTTAAGGAATTAGGGTTTAGAGAGAAGTGTATATGTTGTGTATATGGTAATATATATGACATATAAGTTGGTCAAAGGGAGAGTCAAGGTGTTGGATTTAGTGGAAGAAGATATTTCTTTTGTTATTATGGAATTACATATATGGGCATATAAGAGACAAGAGCTTAGTTATATAGTTAAGGGTGTTTTAGTAATTTTTTTTCCTTGTAGAATTGCATGGTGGAGATTAAAAGAAGAAAAGTAAGGTTGACTTATCATTTTCTTCTCTTTTCTATCATGTGTGGCCGGCTCAACATAGAGACAAGAGAGCAAGAGAACCAATGAAGGTTTTGATGATTTCAAGCTCAAATTGAAGAAAGTTTTCAAAGTTACAAGTTGGATTTTCAAGGAATTTCATTATTTGGTAAGTTTTCTCTTATTTACTCTTGTTATTTTTGAAGTCTTGCTTGAGTTGAGTTGTGATTTGATGATGGTATGATTAAGTTGCTTATGGTGTGATTTTAAGTATTGATTTTGCTTGATAGATGAGAAGTTGAGTTGGTGAAGGTGTTGGAAGTGATTGTGTTGAGTTTGAGTTAGGGTTTTGAGTTGATAAGTGAGGTTTTTGTTATGTTTGATTGGTTATTTTTGTTAATCTTTGAATTAGTGGTGTTTGTTGGTTTTGAAAGTGAAGAAAACATGATTTTGGAAAGGGGCAGTAGAGTTTGGGATCCCACGCCCGTGGCCTTTTGATAGCCATGGCCGTGGGGTAGGTGACCACTTTTGGACAGAATTGTTCTCAAAGCCACGACCGTGGGGGTTGGAGGTGACCACGGCCGTGGGCTTTGCTTAGGGTTGTTGAGTTTTGTTTAGTGTTCTAAAGGTCTAAGATAAGCTTAATAAGTGTTAAATATTATAGAAATTGATGTATTGCATTATTGTTTGGGTTAGGTTTTGGAAGAGGTGGTTTGCCCTAATTGTGAAGTGTAAAACCTTTGGAAGGAAGGATTGCTTAGAGTTGTGTGAGTGTTCATAAGGTAAGTACAACTACATTATTGCATTCATTTATAAGATGATGAAACTTAACACACATGTGAGTGTTAAGGTGTTAAAAGCATTAATGCATGGTGAATGCATATTGTTAATATTGTGTTAAGCAATGTGGAATGTATGTTAAGATCATTGTTTGTGTATACTTGAGTAGTAAAGTGTGGAACCATATGATTAATTGTTCATGATGAAAGTAAAATGGTTAATGTATAGTTGTCTATATGATAATGTAATGTGATACTATATATGAAGGATGTGATGAATTGCCCTAATGTGATTGATATTTGGTGTACAATCATTGTGATTGTTTATGATGATTTATATGATATGTGAGGCCATTGTGATTAGGCCAATATGATGCAAATGGAATAGTTGAGGCATGGTTGCCTAATGAATGGTGAATTGTGAAATGAGAAATGAATTGAGAAAGAAATAAATGAAATGTTTGTGTGCCTAATATGTTGATTCAACTTTCAGAGTCCTGTTTTTGATGGCATGCCTATGAACCATTGGATAGGTGAAATGGGAGGCCCGTAAACCGATTCCAATTGGTAATTATGATATGAATCACTGGATAGGCGAAATGGGAGGCCCGTAAGCCGATTCCAGTTGAAAATGTGAATATGGAATGATGGTGAAATGGGAGGCCCGTAAACCACTTCCATTTGAAAATTTGTAACAGTCTAGCCGGGTTGAGGATCTCCTCATGTTAATGGGTTGATGGTCCAAGAGACTGGGTCTGTTACACTATCCATGGATAGAGATATGATGTATATTGCTTACAGGCTTGATGATTGTGATATTGAATCAAAACAGGGACTCTGAACTTTGAATAACGTATTAGATGTGTTATGGGCCCAATGCTTGTGTTTGTCTATATGTGGTTATTGTTTGATGAAACTTATGAGTAAAGATAAGATATGATGTTATGAAACATGATTGTGGTTTGAGATACTACGATGACTATGGTATGAACTGAAGTGAAATATTTACTTGCTTTGTGCATAGAACTTGATTGTGTGACATGAGTATTGCATCATAGCATATCGATATTGTAGTTGCTTTACTAAGCCGTTGGCTTAGCGCGATTGCGTTCATCGCGCAGGTGTTAGAGAAGAACCCGAGAGCTCCACTAGACCGAGTGAGTCTAGGAATTGAAGAGTTGTGTTGGACTTAAAGATCAAAGGGAAAGCTGCCAATCATGTATAAACTCTTTATGTTTTGTAAAGTATTGGATTTAATGTATATGTATATAACTTTGTAAACTTGTACTTGGATGTATTTATATATGTAAATATTTTTATAAATTCCGCTGCGTATTAAATAAAGTGTTTATACTTATTTTATTTTATTTTATTTTACAAGTAAATATCATTATACTATATATATATATATTGTGAATTGTTTATGGAAAAAAATGTAGCATTCTTAGGTTCTATGTATGTTCATTACATGGTGGTGATATGTAGTGAACGTATATGGGACTTAGGGGTGTTACACTACCCCTGAGATTTGCTGTGGTCTGGTCGTTGCTTCCCCAAGATTTATCTACTGCTCCGAACCTACGAGTCAAGGAAAACTTAACTCGCTGAGCGTTGTCGCTCAGTGGGTACTTTACCAATAAAAATAAAAGTAGTACATGAAAGTATTCGAAGTAAAAAGGAAATAATAAAATCAACAATCAACCAACATTATACCAATAGAAATCGTGATACATTCAGTATGATATGTTTTCAATAATGTAAAATCATAATTCAAATTCATTTGCATTATATAGTTCAACGAAAAATAATATGTCTTTGATCCAGGCTCTACTGGGATATAGGGAACCATAGTGATAAGGCAGTGGCCCTCACCACTGTAACATAGGTGGCCCTCACCACCGATATCAGATCACAGGAATGGCCCTCACCATCCTGGTTATAACCAATGGCCCTCACCATTGGCCCCCAATGGCCCTCACCATTGAGTTCAGATCATATCAATTCAATCACAATATCAAGCAGTACTGCATAAGTTAGTATAGTGCACCATACCCTTATCTACCACTCCCACTATCCAGTAGAGCATAAAGCTTTAAATGATTCAATTTAAGTCTCAAACCTCATTTTAGGATGACTCGCGAAATCATTTTAAATTCCCATCGCACTTTGCCATTTATGCCGTGCAACACATTCTTTAGTCAAACCATTCCCCTTTTTCGCATATTTAACATCCACAATAAACACATCAAACATTTCAAAGCATTTCTCAAAATATCACAAATTGACCAAATGAATAGTGTTGCGGCGAGACAAATCGGCAACGCAAAATGGCATGACCAAATGAATAGTAAAATCTGGGTTTTCGTCAAAATTTCAGTCCACTTCAGTCATGCATTTGACCAAGTAAATGATCTTATTTTTAGCTGAAATTTTACAGAAAACTTATTTCATATGTTGACTAATTGCATGTAAAATTTCGTTGAAAAATTCATTCATTTGCTGCCTCAAACGATTTCCACAAAAAGGTCCAGAAAGCTGTCTTTTTGGGACCATTTCGGCCCAAACACATAAAATGCATAGGATAGTTTATTTTTCTTTTGCAAATCAATATTAAGGCTTCTTTAATGGTAAAGTGAAGATTCAAACACTTCCCTTTGACAACTTTTGGATGTTTAACTCAAATCAATATATTTAAGCATTAACAACAAAACTTTCATAAACCAAAGTTTGTAAAGCATCAAACCAAAATTTATTATTCAAAAGTAAAGTACCAAACTAATTATTCAAAGGTAGAGTACCAAACCTTATTTCTTTAACTCCTCTTGGCTTTTCCTTCTTCTCCTTCTTTAATTCTTTATTTCTCCTTCAATCAATTCAAGATACAACATAAACCTTAGAATTTCAAAATAATAAATTATCCTCTATTTCTTTTCCAACCGAAACCCCTAATCCAACCTTATTAATCTTTCTACATCTTGATTCTTCCATTTAATCAATTAATCTCATCACTTACTTAATATTATTATTATGTTTTTCAATTCCATATAAGACTCTAATTCCCAATCTTCCAATAAATATATAACTACCTAAAACTAATACCAAAATTAAAGTCTACACACTTAAAAACCTTAGAACTTACCTTAAAAATCAAAGTTTGAAGAAACTTGGAAGTCCCTTGGTATTTTCTTTTGTTGGCCGAATTTGGTGAGTGGAAAAAGAGAGAATTTGCTCTTCATATCACATATATTTATAGACAAAGGAAATGATGATCACCTTGCCCACTTGTCCACTTTTTCTCTTTCTTCATTTATTACACATTTATTACACATGCTAAATGTTTTCTTTTGATTGGCCAACCTTTGATTTTTATAACTTCCTTTTTCCTTTACTTCTTTCCACTTGTCTCTCTTCCCATTGGATCTCATAAAGTTATCCCGGGTTACCCATCCGGTCCCGACACGAAACCGAGCCACATTACGTTCCGGCGATTAATCGATCATATCTTTTAAACCGTATAGTTCCATGAGTCAAACTATATATAGTTTTGATCCTCTCGACCTCTACTTTCTATTTATAAGGTCTATTTTAGGTTTCCAAGTCATTTTGAAAAATTACCGATAAGCCCTCAACTTTTTACAAAATTCCCTTTAGGTCCTATTTTTGCTCGGGTTTTCTCCGGCTTCGTTTCCACTGACGATCGTTTCATATTTAACCTCTCGCCATTCTCTACGTACTCACGCCTTTATTTCCTACCCTAAATTCATGTATAACTTTAATTGATAATGACCAAAATGCCCTTAGTCAACATTTCTTCATTTTTCTTTAACGGGACATTTCCTGGAAAAACCGTTACACGTCGTTGCGATCCGGTTTTTCTCTACATTCCATTTTTGAAATCTATTATATGCACTATTAAGAACATCCGGTGCAACTTTCTTTGAAATTACATCTACGTCCCCAACTTTATTAAAAATTACAATTATGTCCCTTTTGTCATACAACCTCATCTAGGGCTGTTATCAAGAATTATCTTCTCCTTTTCCCTACTCTCGCTATGCACGTGTCTACACTGCATAAATGCAGTAGGCGGATGTGACAATTCCTTCCTCGTTAATTTAAGCTTCGTCCCGAAGCTCATCAAGTGAAAACAAATATGGGTATTGCTTCTTCATAGTTTCTTCGCGTTCCCATGTAGCTTCTTCTACTTTGTGATTCCTCCAAAGCACTTTGACCAATGGAATCTTCTTATTTCGCAACTCTTTGATTTCACGTGCTAGGATCTCTACCGGCTCTTCCTCATATGTCATTTCAGGCTGAATCTCAATATCTTGAACTTGTATGACGTGGGTTGGATCTGAACGATACCTCCTTAGCATCGAAACATGGAATACATCATGTATTTTATTTAATTCAGGTGGTAACGCCAACTGGTAAGCTACCGGACCTACCCGTTTAATGATTTCATATGGTCCGATGAATCTAGGGCTTAGCTTGCCTTTTTGTTTAAATCGTAACACTTTCTTCCAAGGAGAGACTTTGAGGAACACTCTGTCACCTACCTCAAACTGTATGTCTTTCCTTTTTAGATCCGCGTATGATTTTTGCAGGTCCGCTGCTGCTTTTAATCGGTCTCGAATGATTTCTACCTTCTCTTCAGTTTCCTTAACTATGTCTGGCCCCAACATCTTTTCCTCACTCAATTCTGTCCAGTAAACTGGAGTTCTGCATTTTCGACCATACAGTGCTTCGTAAGGTGCCATTTGTATGCTAGATTGATAACTGTTGTTGTACGAGAATTCCATTAAGCTTAGGTGTTTGTCCCAACTACCTTTAAATTCTAAAACGCACGCCCTCAGCATATCTTCTAAAATTTGAATCACTCTTTCCGACTGTCCGTCTGTCTGGGGATGAAATGCTGTGCTGTGGTAAGTTCGAGTTCCAAGGGCTGTTTGTAACTTCTGCCAAAAATTTGACGTAAAACGTGGGTCTCGATCGGATATGATCGAAGTTGGAACTCCGTGGAGACGTATAATCTCTTTGATATACAAGTTTGCCAACTTGTCTAGCGAGTAATCCACACGTACTGGTATGAAATGAGCGGACTTAGTAAGCCGGTCTACGATTACCCAAATCGCGTCATGTTTGTCTCTTGTTATAGGCAATCCTGTGACAAAATCCATAGTAATACGATCCCATTTCCAGGTTGGAATCGTAATAGGTTGTAGTAGCCCTGAGGGTAGTTGATGTTCCGCCTTCACTTGCTGACAGGTTAGACACTTCGTTACATGATCAACGATATCCCTTTTCATTCCTGGCCACCAATAATACTCCTTCAAGTCCCGATACATTTTCGTTACTCCTGGATGCATTGTATAAGAACTGTTATGAGCTTCTTGCAAAATCTGCTTCTTCAGCTCCTTGGACTTAGGTACCACCATTCTCCTCTTGTAGTAGAGAATACCATCAGGATGAATTTGATAGTCTCCTGAAGAGTTCTCCTGTGCCTGTTGACTCCACTTCTTCACTTGTTCATCTTCCTTCTGAGCCTCACGTATTTGTTGATGTAAGTTAGGTCGCACGTGCATTTCTGCAAAGATAGCTCCATCTTCTGTAGGTTTTAACGTTACCCTCATAGCACTTAGCGCTTGCATTGACTTCCTACTAAGTGCATCTGCTACGACATTCGCTTTGCCCGGGTGATAATTAATCGTATAGTCGTAGTTGGCTAACCATTGCATCCATTTTCGCTGTCGCAGGTTTAAATCTTTCTGCGTGGGCAAATATTTCAGGCTTTGATGATCCGTAAAGATGTAACATTTTTCCCCGTATAAGTAATGCCTCCACGTCTTGAAAGCCAAAACAATCGCTGTTAGCTCTAAGTCATGCGTAGGATAATTCTTTTCATGTGGCTTGAGCTGTCGAGAGACATACGCAATGACTTTGCCTTCCTGCATCAATACACAACCTAACCCGATATGGGATGCATCGCTATAAATCACAAAATCTTTTCCTGATTCTGGTTGTGTAAGAATAGGTGCTTCAGTAAGTTTTTGTTTCAGCTTTTCAAAGCTCCTTTGACAAGCGTCGGTCCACTAGAATTTGGCATTCTTCTGAAGTAGCTTGGTCATAGGTACGGCGATCATGGAAAACCCTTTAACGAATCTCCGATAATATCCTGCTAACCCCAAGAAACTACGGACTTCCGTTACTGTTTTAGGTGACTTCCATTCCAATACTGCTTCTATTTTCTTGGGATCAACCCTTATTCCTTCTGCCGATACAATATGTCCCAAAAAGGCCACTTCTTCTAACCAAAATTCACATTTGCTGAACTTAGCGTATAACTGCTTCTCACGCAGGGTTTGCAAAACAATTCTAAGGTGACGATCATGATCCTCTCGATTCTTAGAATACACCAATATGTCGTCAATAAATACCACCACGAACTGATCCAAATACGGGTGGAAGATTCTATTCATCAGATCCATGAATACTGCAGGTGCGTTCGTTAATCCGAAAGGCATAACAATGAATTCATAATGTCCATAGCGAGTTCTGAATGCGGTTTTTGATATGTCTTCATCTTTAATTCTCAATTGATGATAACCCGATCGTAGATCAATTTTTGAAAAGACTCCAGCACCTTTGAGTTGATCAAACAGATCATCTATGCGAGGTAACGGATACTTGTTTTTGATGGTCAGCTTATTAAGTTGACGGTAATCTACACACAACCTTAAGGATCCGTCTTTCTTTTTCACGAACAATACTGGTGCTCCCCATGGTGACACACTTGGCCTTATGAACCCCTTGTCTAAAAGTTCTTGTAGCTGTACCTTTAATTCTTTTAGCTCTGCTGGCGCCATTCGGTAAGGTGCGATGGATACTGGTGCAGCTCCCGGGTACACGTCTATGATGAATTCCACCTCTCGTTTAGGTGGAAATCCGGGTAAATCATCAGGAAATACGTCGGGAAAATCGCATACAGTAGGTATATCTTGTAACTTTGGTGCCTCTTCTTTCGCTCCTAATGCACATACCAGGTATGCCTCGCAACCTTTTTGCACTAACCTCTTAGCCGTCATGGCAGAAATAATGTTAGTTAGATAATCCTTCCTTTTTCCTACTAGGGTCACTTCGTCACCGTCTGCAGTATGCAAGGTAACTCTCTTCCGTTTACAGTCAACTAGTGCATCATGCTTGGCCAACCAATCCATCCCAAGAATAGCATCGAATTCTTGAAATGGTAGTTCAAATAAATCTCCCCAAAAGATATGTCCATGTATCTCTATTGGGCAATCTTTCACTACCTTCCTAGTAATCACCTCATTTCCTAATGGGTTAGTAACTAATATTCCCTCTTTCTCTAGTTCTACCTTTAGGTCCTCAAATTTTTCATTTTTCGTGCATATATATGAGTATGAAGAACCTGGATCTATTAAAACATAAAGCGGAACCCCAAACATAGACAACTGACCTGCAATCACGTCTAGCGCTTCTTCGTCTTCTCGCCCCCTCATAGCATACATTCTAGCAGGAGCCCTTGCTTCTGGTCGATTCACTGTTTCAGATTGCACACGCGATGGATTTTCGCTCCTTCCTCTGCCTCGGCCTCGACCTGCTGCCGCTTGCGATCTCTCAGTATCCCTAGGTAGATTCTGTATTCGCTGGGGACACTCTCGCATAAGGTGGTCTAAAGATCCACATATATAACATGCAAATGTCCGACCCCAACATTCTCCCGTGTGACGGCGTCCGCATTGATCACAGCGTGGATTATTATTTTCGCCTTCATTACCTCTCGGACCGATAAAGAAGTTACCTCCGCTTCGGCTGAATCCTCTTCCTTGTCCTCTTCCGGATCGTCCCGTACTAGCGACTGAGGTAGTTTGACTTAAGCCACCGCGAATTGATCCCTGACTGTAACCTCGACGTTGACCGCCTCCCGTGGAACCACTGCCGCGGAATCGTTTCCTTGATGATTGGTAGTTTCCCGAATAGTTCTGGGTACCTCTCTTCTGTTTCATCTTCTGTCGTCTATTCTGCTCGTCAGACTGACATTGCTCTACTTCTAGAGCCCTATTGACCAACTCGGAAAATTCTTTGATATTAGCAGCAATTAGCTGCATCCTAATCTCATTATTCAATCCATCCTGGAACTGCTTACATCTATCATGTTCGTCTTCAATTGTCTTCTTGGCATACCTACTCAGCCTAGTAAATTCCCTCTCGTACTCAGCAACGGTCAGTCGACCTTGCTTTAAGTGTAGAAACTCCTTTTTCTTGGCATCTAGGTATGCCTTCGATATAAACTTCCTCTTGAACTCATTCACAAAGAAATCCCATGTTCTCTGTTCCGGTGAAACTCGTTGGTGAACTGTGTCCCACCATATATATGCTTCTTCCACTAATAAGGAAGTAGCACATATCACTCGCTCTTCTGGCGTACACTGTAACTGATCTAAGGCTCGTATTGTTCCTTCCAGCCAATACTCGGCTGTTGAAGAATCATCGTCCCTTCGAGCCTTAAACTCCTTCGCACCATACTTTCTTATCTTTTCTATCGGGGGTTTCCTTTCCCCTCCTACAGCAGGTACTGGTATGGGTGCTGGCGCTGGGGGTGGGGCTGGGGCAACGCCGGCTATCTGCCGAAATACGGCAGCCATTTGTTGCAACATATCATTGGGAATAGGAGCATCAGCGGGTGGTTGCTCCGACGCTGATGTCTCAGATACACGCATTTCTACAACTCGGGAGGCCTGAGATTCGACCTCCTCCTCTATATCACGCTGCGCTGCTTGCGACATCTAAAGAGTAAACATATACCATCCCATCATTATTAACGACCCAGACCAACAGCATTATCTTATCCTAAGTGGCATGTATATAAATAAAAATTCTTAAATAACACATATACAACACAACTTTTATTTATTTTCAAACACAAAGTTTTACAATATTAAGAAGCCCTTATATACATTGCAAAATTTAGGACTCCATGAAATCGTGCAATCTCTTATTTACTACAGGATATCTCGTTTTACGTCGGTAATGGCCACTCCCGACATAAAACGTACATCCTCCTATGTTGGATTACCCAGAAGCGGCTAAACCTTAGCTGTGATACCACTAATTGTAACACCCCTTCCCAATCTACATGTGTAAGCTGAGTAGAGGTGCCACACTAACCTAATTGTTGCTACCAATTTACTTAGTCAAATTTTAGTTCTGATTTTTACAGAAATTTTGCCATAGTTCCGCCTAGAAATTTGGATCCCAAGTGTCGTCAAAACTTGTTTTTTTGATTTTTGAAAACATTTTACACATAACAATGTGAATAAGAATACCATCAAATTTAATGCACTCCCAATGAATCCACCTTATACCCTCAACTACAAACCTGCACAAAGAGTTCACACTTCTAATATAACATAAAATGAAGATTTATGATTATTACATACTACTAACATACAATTATAACATAGAAAATCTCTTTTATATTTATTCATATACATGCCACAACTATCGACTCATAATGGAACTAAAAGATCTACCCCTGAGATTTGCTGTGGTCTGGTCGTTGCTTCCCCAAGATTTATCTACTGCTCCGAACCTACGAGTCAAGGAAAACTTAACTCGCTGAGCGTTGTCGCTCAGTGGGTACTTTACCAATAAAAATAAAAGTAGTACATGAAAGTATTCGAAGTAAAAAGGAAATAATAAAATCAACAATCAACCAACATTATACCAATAGAAATCGTGATACATTCAGTATGATATGTTTTCAATAATGTAAAATCATAATTCAAATTCATTTGCATTATATAGTTCAACGAAAAATAATATGTCTTTGATCCAGGCTCTACTGGGATATAGGGAACCATAGTGATAAGGCAGTGGCCCTCACCACTGTAACATAGGTGGCCCTCACCACCGATATCAGATCACAGGAATGGCCCTCACCATCCTGGTTATAACCAATGGCCCTCACCATTGGCCCCCAATGGCCCTCACCATTGAGTTCAGATCATATCAATTCAATCACAATATCAAGCAGTACTGCATAAGTTAGTATAGTGCACCATACCCTTATCTACCACTCCCACTATCCAGTAGAGCATAAAGCTTTAAATGATTCAATTTAAGTCTCAAACCTCATTTTAGGATGACTCGCGAAATCATTTTAAATTCCCATCGCACTTTGCCATTTATGCCGCGCAACACATTCTTTAGTCAAACCATTCCCCTTTTTCGCATATTTAACATCCACAATAAACACATCAAACATTTCAAAGCATTTCTCAAAATATCACAAATTGACCAAATGAATAGTGTTGCGGCGAGACAAATCGGCAACGCAAAATGGCATGACCAAATGAATAGTAAAATCTGGGTTTTCGTCAAAATTTCAGTCCACTTCAGTCATGCATTTGACCAAGTAAATGATCTTATTTTTAGCTGAAATTTTACAGAAAACTTATTTCATATGTTGACTAATTGCATGTAAAATTTCGTTGAAAAATTCATTCATTTGCTGCCTCAAACGATTTCCACAAAAAGGTCCAGAAAGCTGTCTTTTTGGGACCATTTCGGCCCAAACACATAAAATGCATAGGATAGTTTATTTTTCTTTTGCAAATCAATATTAAGGCTTCTTTAATGGTAAAGTGAAGATTCAAACACTTCCCTTTGACAACTTTTGGATGTTTAACTCAAATCAATATATTTAAGCATTAACAACAAAACTTTCATAAACCAAAGTTTGTAAAGCATCAAACCAAAATTTATTATTCAAAAGTAAAGTACCAAACTAATTATTCAAAGGTAGAGTACCAAACCTTATTTCTTTAACTCCTCTTGGCTTTTCCTTCTTCTCCTTCTTTAATTCTTTATTTCTCCTTCAATCAATTCAAGATACAACATAAACCTTAGAATTTCAAAATAATAAATTATCCTCTATTTCTTTTCCAACCGAAACCCCTAATCCAACCTTATTAATCTTTCTACATCTTGATTCTTCCATTTAATCAATTAATCTCATCACTTACTTAATATTATTATTATGTTTTTCAATTCCATATAAGACTCTAATTCCCAATCTTCCAATAAATATATAACTACCTAAAACTAATACCAAAATTAAAGTCTACACACTTAAAAACCTTAGAACTTACCTTAAAAATCAAAGTTTGAAGAAACTTGGAAGTCCCTTGGTATTTTCTTTTGTTGGCCGAATTTGGTGAGTGGAAAAAGAGAGAATTTGCTCTTCATATCACATATATTTATAGACAAAGGAAATGATGATCACCTTGCCCACTTGTCCACTTTTTCTCTTTCTTCATTTATTACACATTTATTACACATGCTAAATGTTTTCTTTTGATTGGCCAACCTTTGATTTTTATAACTTCCTTTTTCCTTTACTTCTTTCCACTTGTCTCTCTTCCCATTGGATCTCATAAAGTTGTCCCGGGTTACCCATCCGGTCCCGACACGAAACCGAGCCACATTACGTTCCGGCGATTAATCGATCATATCTTTTAAACCGTATAGTTCCATGAGTCAAACTATATATAGTTTTGATCCTCTCGACCTCTACTTTCTATTTATAAGGTCTATTTTAGGTTTCCAAGTCATTTTGAAAAATTACCGATAAGCCCTCAACTTTTTACAAAATTCCCTTTAGGTCCTATTTTTGCTCGGGTTTTCTCCGGCTTCGTTTCCACTGACGATCGTTTCATATTTAACCTCTCGCCATTCTCTACGTACTCACGCCTTTATTTCCTACCCTAAATTCATGTATAACTTTAATTGATAATGACCAAAATGCCCTTAGTCAACATTTCTTCATTTTTCTTTAACGGGACATTTCCTGGAAAAACCGTTACACGTCGTTGCGATCCGGTTTTTCTCTACATTCCATTTTTGAAATCTATTATATGCACTATTAAGAACATCCGGTGCAACTTTCTTTGAAATTACATCTACGTCCCCAACTTTATTAAAAATTACAATTATGTCCCTTTTGTCATACAACCTTATCTAGGGCTGTTATCAAGAATTATCTTCTCCTTTTCCCTACTCTCGCTATGCACGTGTCTACACTGCATAAATGCAGTAGGCGGATGTGACATAAACAAATTAATTACATAACTAGATATACCTATTACATTTTGTCTATAAAGGGAGAAATTACATAAGGGCCTATATACATCATATCTACAAAAATGCACCATATATGCATGAATGTTATGACATACCATATGATAAATTGTATAAATATCAATGCAACCAATTTATTAAAAAAAGCACAAATGAGAAATACTGAAAAGTAAAGGAAGGCATGTTGAAAAATAAGAAAATATCAAATTTGGTAATAAGGATTATCAAACTAGACAAATAAAATACTGAACATGATGCCTTTTGCACATATTCCATTGAACTTACATGCATCATGCCATTTTAGTTTGTTCGATGCTAGGACTATCGACTTCAACAATGAGAATGTCGAGTTGATAATCTTTTTATCGCTTCTGGAATTAAACCTAATTTAGTAATTCTTATATAAAACATACTGTAATCCTAAGATAAATTAAGCTTAACCATATTAACTCATCTTATAAAATGGAATGACATTTTAATTCATAAAAAAATTGATTTGAATAAGATGATCATTGTTTTATAAATAAATATTGAGTAAGGAAAGAGTAATATCGAATTTGATAGTATGCCATCGAATTCAGTAATATTCTTGCACTAAGTAGAAAATGGCTTTTTGATTTGATTCTTCTGATTTTCACGTTAAAGTTTTAAGAAAATGATTGTTTAGACATTATTACTTTATGAACGAAACACATGAATGTCCAATAGTCATTTTTAACATCAATCATATTTTAGAAATCAAAGTTTTCCTCATATCTATAAAACCCGTTCCCATTTTGACTCGTTTGATCTTTTTTTATCCATTTTATTTTCTTGTTTTACAGGATTAAACCATTTATTGTAACACAAATTAAATGTTTAGATTGAAGAAGCTAGTCAGAATGCATTAAAGGTGAGAAATATACCTTCAGAGTATCTTTCACCTTATTTTTAAAACTCTAGTCTAAAAGGATTTGATCTACATAAACCTCATACTATAGTGATCTTCTTTTGGTTTCTTTAATTTGTTCTTGAAGTTGCAAGAATTATGATTGGATGCTTTTCTCTAGCTTTTTTATCTCAAAAACTGTTGATTAGGATCCCTTAAAGGGTACAATGCACCTGCCTTTTTATAGGCAAGTGCAAGTTGCATCTGAAGTATAATTGTTGAATATGATGAAGTTAAATGCCAAAATTGATATTTTGTTCCCAGTTCATCAATTTTGCTTCTTTCATTTATCAACAATTTAGGAAAATATCAAATTTGATAGTAAGACAATCGAATTAGACAATTTTCCATAGAATTGTATGAAGTGCCATTTTAAAGTGTCTACAAATGTAGATTTAATCAATTTCAAATTGTAATACCCTTATATCATATATATATACAGTACATATACCCTGTATACATAAAGTATATATATAATACAAGAGTGGAATGGTAATTTAATGCATAATCACCCTTTTTAAACATATTTTTAATTAAAATATAATTAGATTAATTTATAAGAGAAAATTTCTGAGAAACATTTGCCAGAGTTTTGTCTGTAATTTTAATAAATCCCAAATTATCAAAATAACAACCTATAACAATAACATACACTCCCAAAGTATAATTTTCTCAAAATCCAACATTTCTTCCATCATCACTAAGTAGTTCACAAACTTATAAAAAATGTATATTGTTTACATTTACAATACTATAATTACACAATCAATTTCATAACAGCTTATTATATACAAATACACATAATGTATTTACAAAACATTGTATACATATATCTCTAATGATGCAATCTAGCACAAAAAACCAGGTCTTGTGGCAAACTCTAACTTCACAAACAAACTCATAACCTAGACCCACCTAGGTCTATCAGGATCTCCCAGCTCTGCAGATTTATCACTGATGCGATAAATTCAACCGTACTAAGCACGAAAGCTTATTGGTACATATTTTGATAACTAATAAACAATTAAAAACCAATGCACATTTTTCTATGTCATACAACAAATCATGCTATCATCTAATATCATTGCCATGTTCGATTCATTAAATCATCGTTTAACTATATCACATCTCATAGCATGCACATTGGGCCCAACAAGTCTCTAAACAATATCCAAGTTACAGAACAATTAATTTCGTCCCATCACAACACTAGTTTCATAACCTAGCTCTACTCAGATCTATTTTCAAACCCAATCTCAAGATCTAACTCTGCTCAGGTCAAACTCATTCTCAGGACCTAGCTCTGCTCAGGTCCATCAACATATACAAACCAACATCAACTTTTTGGAACAAGTAATTATGCAGAGCTAACACACATTACACATCATTTTATACCACATTTATCATTTCTTTCCCAATTTCCACATTTTCCACGTGATCACCATGATTACTTCCACATCACATTTTCATATTTTCATTTTATTTATCCATTTCTCATATTTTCACATGAACCACCATATTCCATAACCCTTTTTCAATTACACACACATATACTTAATTCTATATTTTTCACACAATATATATAACATTATCATTTATCACATTTTCATTCACACTATACATATTAATTGATCACATTCACAATCATTCACACACTTGCACATAATATTACTTAACATATACAAACCAATAACAAAGTAGCACAACACATTCACCAAATCATAATGTGTTATGCCAAATCAAATGTAATTAAAACGTAAGCGATCAAAGTATGTACTAACCTTTTTAGTTCTAAAACCAACTCAATTTCACCCTCCAAACCTTTGCTTTTTTCAAACCTTAATTTCCTTCACTTGGAAACATTGACTTATTCTCTCCTAAACCTAATAATAAATAAAATTTTTACATTAAATCCGTATTTATACTCATTTTACTATAAATAATCACTAATTATACTATTCTAACCAAACACACACCAAAATCCTAATTTCCTCCTCACTACCTTTCTCAATCTTCACCCAACCAAAGTCATTTTCATCATCCAACCATAAAATCAACACATATACATCAAAACAATCCATTATAACAATTATAAACATCACCATCAAAAATCCTAATTTTACATACTCATCCCATAACCTGAATTTCACCGATTATGCTCATCTTAACCACATAATAACTAAATCATCATTTACACTTATAAATAACTTCAAAACTATCCATTAATATAATTATAGATTCTTCCATTAAAAACCCAAAACTCACATAACCTTAAAACTTAACAAAACAAACTTAAACTAATAAAAACTTGCCTAATTCTTGATTAAATTATAGAAGCATCCTAAATCCTTTAGAATTCTTAAGAAATTTGAAGTATTTGATGAAGAAATTCCTCCCCCCTTCATTACAATTTTGGCCACTCCATAAAGAAGAAGAAGAAGAAGAAGAATAAGAAGAAGAAGAGGAAAAAGAAGATGATAACTTTCTACTTTTTCCTTCTTCTTCTCTCATCCACACATATAATTAATTATTATATTCAGATATTTATAATCTTCTTTCTTATCCATAATTAACTTTTATTTAATTTAATTTTAATTATATATATATATATATTTAACTTTTTAACCTTTTACCTTTTTGACTTTTTATCATTCTTGGTCTTTTAGTGAAAGTGTATATATCAGGTATATGTTAGGTATATGCTACATATACATTATATATTTCCAATGTATATCTTATATATACATTAGGTATATATGATACATATACCTCTCCCAACACTTTAATTACTCCTCCACATTAATTATCCAATGGGATATCCACTCACACAATTAGGCATGATTGTTCCTAAAAAACCCATCAATGGTTAACTTGTCAAATCATTAATGATAAACATTGTGACTTAATATCAAGTTGTTAGAAAGAATAATTAATGCACTAAACCAAAAAACAACAAGACTATTCCATCAAAAGTTTGAAGACATGAAAGTTAGATAGAAGAAAGGTACATGTTTATTCTATATCAAGAACACCCATTCTATTTTCATGCAAAGAGATCAAATTTAGATAGAACTGAGTAATAAGCTTGTGGCAAATTAGTGCACGACCATTCCAGTTATGAAATTTATAATCTAAAATGGCTTAAGATCAATGGAATGGTCATTCCTATTCTACCTAAATTAGGCATATCATGCACTATTTCAAAGTTTGAAAAGTGATTCTTGAAGCCTAAGAAGTTGAAGTTATTAGATGGGAGAAGATTCAAACAATTCTAAGACTTTTGAAACTCTTATAATTCAATTAAGATCTTAAGCTCAAAAATAGAAAAGAATCCTTGTGAGCTTCAATTTATAAAGTCATTTTTAGAAGTCTTTGAAAAAGCTCGATAGTTCCAACACCTTACAGTAAGACCTTGTGAATGTAAAATGTATAAAGAGTCTTTAAGTCTCACTTATACACTTTTGTCCCAGTTGTTTGGGAAAATCTCATACTTAAACTATTGTAAGGAAAAATTGCCAAAGTCTAACTAGTGGAAGAGTGAAATCCTAGATAAAAATTAATATAAGGGCAAAATTTCTAGAGTCAAACTAGTTAAAGGGAAAATCCTAGAGTAAAACTATCATTAGAGATTATGCAGTATCCCATTGTGTTAATGGAACCTCAAGGGATAATAGAGTGAAATTATGATCAATGTTTTATATAATTCTAACCATGATTTTAATTGTTTTGCAATTGAATTTGATGGATTTTATTTGTTTGAGTTAGAATTATATTGTTTATGCTTGGAAAGGAAAGATTCAAGGTTTTTAATGATTAGTGGTACAAAATTGAAGAAAAGTAAGTAAAAATGAAGAAACACACAAAATAAGAGTTCTAGAAGATAAATGGATGCCACGACGGTGGCATTGAATGGCCATGACCATGAGTTTCATTTATCTACTACCTAAGCCAAGAAAAAGGAAGAGAAGTCAAAGTTGGCAGCCTCCATTCATATGCCACGATCATGGCATTCAAAGGCCATGACTGTGGCCTACTATGCCGACCCTTTACAACTATAAAGTGCTCAAAATAGTCCATTCCAACTCAGGCCATGACCATGGCACTCGTATGCCACTACCGCGGGGCCGATATTCATGACTTTGAGCATAAATTTTGAAAAATGATGAGCCAACCAAGATGTGACCTAACCTTTTTCATTTTTTCTCCTGTAATGAAGTTTCCAAGCACTTTATTTAAACACCCTTCCTCCAAGGCTTCAAATACAAGAGAGATATACAAGAATTAGATGAGATTTATCTAAGAAATAAATGTAGTCTACAGTTTCTTAGAGAAAGAGAGTTAACTTTGGTTCAAGAAGGAATTCAAGGTCCAAATCGAGTTCTTCTTCAAAGAAATAGAGTTTGATATTTCTTATTCTTTAAATTATGTTTTTAATTACTTTCTTTTATAATTGCAATATTTTTATTTTAAAAATGAAGAACTAATCCTTTTTAGGGTTGGTCCCTTACAATGAATTTATCATGGAATTATAAACATTTATTTGGTTTAATTTAGATTTTCCTTGAATTATTTTGTTATGCTTAATCTTAATGCTTTAATTATCTGGCCAATAATTAATTAAATTGAGATATTGTGTGATGAAGCGAGAGTGGAAGCACAATATTAGGTCAAGGAGGTAACAATCTTAAGTAGTTTTTACCTAGAGATAAGGTTAACACTTAAGAGGCTGATTAAAGATTTTCATAAAACTTAATGATTTGGTGTAATTACTTATGATCATGAGAGTAGACATAAGAATTGAAATCAATAATAGTTTTAGTACTTAAGAGAGACTTGAATTTAATTTAAGAGAATCCAACCATTAATCAAAGGAAAATTGAATTAAATCATTACCTTAGAAAACTATGATAAATCAATAAAGGTGACTAAACCCTAAGTCTCATAATATTAGAACTTTATTCTCATTTCGTTTAGTTTAATCAATGATCAAAATTTGATTATCCAAATAATAATCAATTTAATTGTTTGGTATTTAGAAGTAACCTCTTCATGGGAATAATACTCTACTTATCATTATATTACTTGTTAATGATCTATGCACTTGCAGATAGCTAGGCTGGGACCTAACAAGATTTTGGCGCCATTGCTGGATATTAAATATTATTGCTTTGCATTTTTACTTGTTTGTATTATTTCTTAAATTTTGGTTTATATGCGAAGAAATCCAAATTCAAAACTTAAACCATATAACCCAAAAATTGAATGGTTTTGTAAGAAGAAGAAAATGGAAAGAAAAGAGAAGCAAAAAGTGGAAGGAATTTCAGCAGAAACTTATAAAACAGATAATCCTATGGATTTATCTGACGAAGAATCAACCATGGGCGATCCATAGAATATGACCCTAAAGCAATATGCTATGCCTTCAGCTCAGCCAAGGTCTAGTATAGTCAAACCACCATTATAGGCCAACACTTTTGATCTTAAGCCAACACTTATCAATCTGATTCAATAATCAGTTTTCCATGGTTTTCCACATGAGCATGCATATGCTCATATCTCTAATTTTTAAAAAATGTGTGATACTTTTAAAATTAATGGTGTATCTAATGATGCTATTCATTTATGACTTTTTCCAGTTTCTTTAAAAGATCATGCAAATGATTGGCTCACTTCTAAAGTACCAGGTATATTCACTATATGGGATCAATTAGCCGCTACTTTCGTAGAAAAATATTTCCCACATGCGAAAATGGCTAAATCAAGAAATGATATCATAAGCTTTGTTCAATAAGATGGAGAAAGTTTATATGAAGCTTGGGAACGTTTCAAAAATTTACAAAGAAAATGTCCTCACCGTGGAGTCTCTAAATGGCTTTTGATTCAAACTTTTTATAATGGTCTTCATCCAAATGTCAAGGGCACAATAGATATAGCAGCTGATGGTGCAATGATGAACAAAGCTCCTTCTAAATCAATTGATTTAATTGAAGAAATAGCAGCAAATAATGACCATTGGACTTCAGAAAGCAATGTTCATAAAAGAGTTGTAGGTTTACATGAAATTGACAATTTCTCTTTGGTTACAGCTAAGGTAGACACAATAGCCAAGAAATTGGACCATGTCAACTTTACTTCATCTCCAACTTGTGAAGGATGTGGAGGATGCCATAACACAACTAATTGCAGAGTTATAGAGTAAGTCCAGTTTTTGGGCAAGCAAAATAGAGGTCCAAATTTTCCTCAAGGAAACACATAAAACCCAACATGGAGAAATCATCCCAACCTATCATGGGGAAACCAAAGCAATCAAAAAGCACCTTATCGGCCACCATACATGAAAAAATCAAAATCAAGGTTTTTATGAGCGGGGATTTTCGCCTCCACTCCCGGTGGAATGGTTCTTGCGACTTCGGCACTGTTTAGGCTCGGGGCCTTAGAGAACACGGACCTAAGTCCGGAGAAAATGGAGTCGCCACCCGGACGGGCCGAGAAAAAGAAAGGGGTGGATGACTCGATTTCTAAGGAATTCCCAACCCTCTAATGGGTTCAGAAAGTTGGGTACGTGTGGGAAAGGTGAGAAATGGCCCAGCAGCCCTACAACACCCGGTTCATTAGAACCGGCCTCCTTTACAGGTCTTAATATTATAAAATTCTTAAATATAACAATATTATACATACTACGCACAATAAAAAGAAAGCATCATTATATTAAAATCAAAGCAATGTCCAAACAAAACAAAACAAATAAATGGACACCCATCCGAAGATGAAAACATGTCCTTACATCACATGCCTAAATAGGACACACACCAAAAGGTAGAAACATGCCCTTTACATAAGTTCTAAGATAGAAAAGCAAATTAAATTACATGATATTTAACTAATGAGGTACCCACCAAGTGGAAACATACCTCTTACAACATTTAGAAATCTAAATAAATTGATAAAAGTAAATAACCATTCATAATAAATAAATCATTTATCAAAGGTACCAAATATCAATAAAAAGTAAACTTCCATCCATGATAAATAAAATAAACCAAGCATTGAATTTAAATAAATTAAAGCATAAGAAATAAAACCAAGCATGATCAAATATGGAATTGAATAAGGTAAATAAAAATCCAAATTATAGCTACCGTTTCCATTTAGGGTTCTTTATCTCATGTGTTAAGGTTTTGGAATTCATAAAATTAAGCTACTGTGACTTTTTTATGGAATTAAAATAGATTAAGGTTTTATGTAAGGTTGGTAAGACTCTTTGATTAACTAAATTAATATTTGAACGGTGAAATCTTGAAACTAGGGTTTGAACACTTTGAAATAATTTTGATTTGTGGGTTACGGTTATTCATTGTGTTTTTAAGCTACTGTGTAAAATTAAAGTATTTATGTTTTTATGGTTTTTAAAATTTTCAAGGATTAGGGTTTAGAAAAAATTAAGGTTTAATGTTTTAAGGAGGTTAGGGTTCATTATTTTAGGTTTTGGAGTTGAATTAGGTTTTTAGGCTTTTGATTTTAGGGTTTCGGGTGATTTGTTGATTTTAGGATTTGGAAAAACAATTTGATGATTTCATGAGGTTTTATAAGTTTAAACAAAGTGATTTGAAGTTTACATAAATAGAAAAGATATTTTTAAAGCTTTTGCAAGGAAACAGAATCACATTTTGATTTTGTTGAAAAACATGTTCAATTAAGGTTTTAAGATTTTGAAGAGGTAAAAATAACAATTTTAAGTCTTTTTGGAAAATAAAGTAACGTATTAGTGTTTTTAACTTTGGAAAAACTAAATTAAAATCCTAGGGTTTTTATTTTGAAAGACACAATTTCATAGTTTAGCTACTATAAAAAATAAATACAACAATTAACACATACTTCTTTTTGATAGTTTCTCTAAAAATAATTCTTCTTGGATGAACAAGAATAAAGACAGTTGCTGCCTTTGAATTGCTTAAATCGTGTCCCTGCTATTTCAAAAAAAATCAAATTCAATTGCTCCTTTTCCTTCACTGATTTGGTTTCAATGTTTTCCTATCACTGTCCAATTTTTCTCTCCTTTCCGTCCCCCTTTATTTGATTGCCTTTGGTCCTTATTTATAGAGGTTTCATATAGTTTATTCCTACTTAATCATGGCAAGGAATATTGATAAGAAAAGGAAACTGAAACATAATTGAATTAGGTTTCAAAAAATTTGCGTCGGAAAGATTGCGCTGCCGAAAAAATTACCGCAGGAAAAAATGCGCTAGCAAAAAAAAATCTGCCGCAGCTGGCTGCGGCAGTAGGCTAGGAGCAGGCATCACCCGCAAGAAATTCCTGAGGGTGACCATTTCGCCTGCAGAAAAAATCTGCGGCCGAAATGGCTTGGGCCATTTCGCCCTCAGGTAACTTCTGCGGCGAAATGCCCACGGGCCCGCGCGACAATTTTTTTAATCACCGATTTTTTCGACGCTGATTTTTATTTTTATTTTTTTACTTTTATTTGTTTTTTTATTTTTTATTAATAAAAATTAGATACTAATGCAAAAATTATTTTAAAAAAATTATTTTGGACCAATTAGACAACAAAAATCATTTTGGACTAAATAAAACATATTGGACCGGACTGGGTCAAAAACTAAGGGTCTACAGTTTCTATCCTCTAGAAAATCCATCATATGAAGCTGCATTGAATAAATTCATTGGAGCAACATCATAGAGATTTGATAGAATTGAAAAGCAACATGAAAAGCTTGAGCAACAAATTGAACTTCTCTCAACTCAGAATAGGAATCTTGAGACACAAATAGTTCAAATTGCAAGTTCTCTCCATAATCAAAGTTAAGGAGTGCTTCCTAGCCAAATGAAAATCAATCCAAGGGAGCATTGCAAAGCTGTGACCTTAAGAAGTGGTTTGCAACTTGAAGAACCTCTACCAATCCAAACTCCAAAATTGGTCAAGGAGAAAGAAAAAGAAGAAGAAGTAAAGGAGAAGGAAAAAACAAAATAAATTGTCAAAATATATCAGCCTCAAATTCCTTTTCCTCAAAGGCTAAGGAAGCAAAAATTAGATATAGCAATATGAAAAATTTTTAGAAGTATTCAAACAGCTTCACATAAATATTCTTTCTACAAATGCACTTGCTCATATGCCCACTTATGTGAAGTTCTTAAAGAAGTTTCTATCTAATACAGGGAAGTTAGAAGAAAATGCAAAGATTGCACTTACAGAAGATTGTCGTGTGGTTTTTCATAATAAACTTTCTTCAAAATTAAAAGACCCACGGAATTTTTCTATTCCTTGTACTATTGGTAAAATGGATTTTAATAAAGCTTTATGTGATCTAGGTGCAAGTGTCAATCTAATGCCTAGTTTTATTTGTAGAAAACTTAGTTTCACTCAACTTTAACCAACAAGGATGTCCCTTCAGTTGGTGAATCATTCAATAAAATATCCAGTGGGAATAGTGGAAGATGTCCTAGTGAAAATGGATAAGCTCTATATTCCAGTAGACTTCGAAATTCTTGAAATGGATGAAGATGTGGAAATTCCACTTATTCTAGGAAGACCATTTCTTGCTACAAATGGGGCTATGATTAATGTTCATGGAGAAAAACTCGCTTTGCAAGTCGGAGAAGAAAAAGTGGAGTTTAATTTAACTAAAGCAGCCAGACATCATGCATTTCTTGATGATTGTTTCTGGTTGATGTTATTGATGAGTGCATGCAACAATTTTGTGAGAAAAATGTTAAAAATTATTTAGAAACTTGTCTTGCACAAAGTTCCACCCTAGAAGATGAAAATAAAGAAGTGGCTACTTATGCATCATCTTTAGAGACAACTCCACTAATGTTCTTTTAAAAATTTGAAGCACTTTGTGAGCGGAGATTTTTGCCCCCACTCCCAGTGGAATGGTTCTTGCGACTTCGGCACTATTTAGGCTCGGGGCCTTAGAGAACACAGACCTAAGTCCAGAGAAAATGGAGTCGCCACCCGGATGGGCCGAGAAAAAGAAAGGGGTGGATGACTCGATTCCTAAGGAATTCCTAACCCCCTAATGGGTTCGAAAAGTTAGGTACGTGTGGGGAAGGTGAGAAATGGCCTAGCACCCCCACAATGTTCGATTCTTTGGAATCGGCCTCCTTTACAGGTCTTAATATTATAAAATTCTTGAATATAATAATATTATCCATATTACACACAACAATTGAAATAAAGCATCGTTATATTAAAAATCAAAGCAATGTCCAAGCAAAGCAAATAAATGGACACCCATCCGAGGATGGAAACATGTCCTTACATCATTCATATCTAAACTAATAGGACACCCACCAAAAGGTAGAAACATGTCCTTTACATTGGTCCAAAATATAAAAGCAATTTAAATTACATAGAACTTAATTAATGAGGTACCCACAAAGTGAAAACATACCTCTTTAACCATTCATCATAAATAAGTCATTCACCAAAGATATTAAACATCAATCATAAACATTCATCCATGATAAATTAAACAAATCAAGCATTGAAATTAAATAAATTAAGCATTGAAAATAAATCAAAGCATATAATGAACAATATAATCAAATCTAAAAATAAAGCAAGTAAAGATATAAATTGAGGCTTATTGTTTCTATTTAAAGTTCTTTAATTAATATTTTAGGGTTTTGGAATCTTAAGATATTATTATTTTTATTTGTTTAGGCTACTATAGGTTTTAAGAGAATTGAAAGGGATTAGTGTTTTTATAAATTTAAGAAATTAGTAAGGTTCTTTGATTGATCAAATTAGGGTTTGAGGGGTAAAATTATGAAATTAGGGTTTTATGGTTTGAAACCTTGATTTTGTTTTACCGTGATCAAAGGTAAGTATGGTTTTAGTATTGACTATAATAACTACTTATGTATTTTTGGATGGAACAAATATAGAAAGTCTTTAAGGAAGTTATATGAAAGATTAAAATATCCCAGTGAATAAAATTATAAAAAGCTACTGTGAAGATTTGAAAATAGAATTTGAATTTATGGTTTGAATAAATTAGGGTTTAGGTTTGTATTTTGAATAAAGATACTATATTTTGAATAATCATAATAAAGAAAGTCAAACATAAAGATTTATAATACATAAATAAATAGTGACCCAAGCCCACACGGCAGTCCCGCTAGCCAGTTAGCGGGCGGGGGTCAATGGGGCAACGCCCCTTGCTGGGTCGGGGCCCAGACCCCGAAGATTTTGAAAAATGGCTTTTAGGATTGTAGGTTTCGGTGTTGAAAATTAAGATTTTAGGGTTTAAGATTTAGAAAATAGGATTTTGAAATTAGAAGAAACTAGTGTTATTTTTAAAAGAATAATGCTTACTGTGTGATTTTGGAAAGAATGATTAATAAGGGTTAAAGCTTTTGATGCTTAAAAAATAAGGCTACTGACTTTTTGGAATAGAGATTAGGGTTTTGGGAATTAATAAAATGATTTAGGGTTTTTGAAGTTTTTGGAAACAAAAGGATGATTTAAGGTTTTTGGAAACAAAAGAAACAAATTAGGGTTTTTAAAGTATTTGGAAAAAACATTTTAGGGTTTTAAGGTTTAGAAGAAACAGAAGAAATAATTTGTTAATTTTCAGTGATTGAAGCTACTGTAAAAAAAGAAAATAGAGATTCAAACCTCCATTCATTGGTTCCACCAAAAGTTGCATTCTAGATGAACAATGACAAAGGCCAGGTTGCTGCCTTTGATGGCTTGATTGCTTGCTTGCTTATTCCTCTCAAATCTGAAGTTCCACTATCCGATCCAAGTCCAAAGTTCTCTCCCCTAAAAAGGCCAATCAATTTTAAAGTTCGATCCTTTTTCTGTGATTTTAGTGTTATTTATAGAAGATTAATTCCAATTGTTTAAGGAAACTATAATTAATTAGGAAAAGAAAATCGAAACCAAATAGAATTTGGTTTCGGAAAAAATTGCATTGGAAAAATCTCGCTGGCAAAATTTGCGACGGGCTGTGAGGAATTGCTAGAAACTGGCGCGCTGGCGGGCTGCCAGGCAATTTTGCCTGCAGGTTCCTGCGGGCGAAATGGCCTTGGCCAATTATTTTCAGCAACGAATTTTTTCGTTGCCGATTTTTTCGCCGTCGATTTTTATTTTTATTTATTTATTATTATTATAATTAAAAAAATAAATACTAAAATAAATATTATCTAATTAAGATAATACAAAAATTATTTTGGGCTAAATAAAATATATTGGACCGGACTGGGTCAAAAATTAAGGGTTTACACACTTGACAAAGGTAAGGCTTTACCTCCTCCTTCTATTGAAAAAGCTATAGAATTGGAATTAAAACCCCTTCCAAATTATCTCAGGTATGCATTTCTTGGACCCAATACTACCTTGCCTATTATTGTTAATGATAATTTCTCAGAAATTCAGATGAGTAAAACCTTGAACTTGATTAGAAAATATAAAAAGGCAATAGGTTGGACTATATCTGATATTAAAGGAATTAGCCCTTCAATATGTGTAGACCCTTATTTTTTGATAAAGTCCAGTCCGACACTAATAAGAAGGCGATTAAGTTTAAGATTAAAGATTTAAAATAGTTTGAAATAATTTTATTATTATTTATTATTTATTTTAGTAATATTATATTTATTATTTATTTTAATAGTATAATATATAAAAGAAAATGCAAAAATTATAAATATTTATTTTAAATATAATATTTATTTTGAATAATAATAATAATAAAAAATAATAAATAATAAATATTGGACGAATTGGCCAGCGACACGTCGGCGGGCCAGCCTGCGTGAATTGGTAAGCCAATTCATAGCAGGCCACGCCTGTGGCTATTTAGCCCGTGCCACCTTCGCCCCGCACCCTGCGGTGGCATGTGCTCGCAACCTGCACCCACGCTCCTCACAGCTTGCTCCCGCATGCAGTTGGCCTTGTCAATTTTGCCAAAACCTTATTTAACTCGGACATGTTTTAAATATTTCCTTAACCAACAAGTATTAGGTTTTTTGGATTAATTGCCTATAAATAACAAATTGAAATTGGAAAGAAGGGACTTTTGAGACTTTAGAATGGAGAGCAATGAGGAAGCATAAGGATAAGCAATAATAGAATTAGCAAAAGACAGCAACCGAGAGCCACCTTGAACATACAGAATTTAAGCAAATAGTAACCAAAGAGGCAACAACTATTGTCTCAAGTTTTCATCGTTCCAAATAAAGAGAAGATTGATCCAGGCAGTAGCACATATTGGATTCAACAGTTTAATTTGGAGGAACCAACAAAATAGAGGTTTGATTCCTATGTTAATTAATTTGAACTTACAGTAGCTGTTTTGTTATAATTCTATTCAGTAAGTTATTTTAATCTTTTAACAATTTATTTGGCTTTATATATTTGTTCATTGTTAAAATTATTGTAGTCAATATTAAACATTAAATTGCACATGACTTTGATCATAGTAAGCATCAAACCCTAATTTCAAAATTATAATCTGGAAACCCTAAAGCACTAACCCTAAAACCTTGATCCTAAAATCCAAAAACCCCAATTTGATTTCCTTAACCCTAATTCCCATTTCAAAAACCCTAAAAACCCAAACCTTATTTTCTTAAACCATAAAACCTAATTTTTACCTTAAAATCCTAGTTTAGATAGAAACTCTAATTTCCCAATAAAATCATACCATGTAAACTGTTTACCTTGACCCCCACCCACTAACCTGCTAGCGGGACCGTCGTAAGCGCGACCCTCATCGTCATGCCCTATATTTCTTTAATGGATAATATTTAGATTTTTATCTTCTTTTTAACTATTCAATTATCTTTATATGTGTTATATTATTTTTTCTTGCTTTACTCTTTTCCTTAGATATATATATATATATATTTAAAGGGAATTGTAAAAGGCATATTTCCATCTAGTGTGGGTGCCTTGTTTATTTAGTTAATGTAATTCAATTTATTTAAAGACTTTGGGACAATTGTAAGGGACATGTTTTCATCTTTGTGCGGGTGTCCTATTTTATTTATTTTCTTTGTGAACATTTAAAGATTGTAAGGGTATGTTTCCATCGAAAGATGGGTACCCATGTTATTTTATAATGTGCTATTTTATCTTATTTTATGAATGAATCTATTTTATTAATAAATTGCGTGTAGTATGGATGATATTATAATATTTAAGAAATCAATAATATTTAGACCTGAAAAGGAGGTCGGTTCCAATGAATCGGGCATTATAGGGGTGTTGGGCCATTTCTCACCTTTCCCATACGTACCTAACTTTTCAAACTATGAGCAGAGATTTTTGCTCCCACTCCCGGTGGAATGGTTCTTACAACTTCGGCATTGTTAGGCTCGAGCCTTAGATAACACGGGCCTAAGCCCGAAGAAAATGGAGTCGCCACCTGAACGGGCTGGGAAAAAGAAAGGGGTGGATGACTCGATTCCTAAGAAATCCCCAACCCCCTAATGGGTTCAAAAAGTTGGGTACGTGTGGGGAAGGCGAGAAAAGGCCCAGCACCCCACAATGCCCGGTTCATTGGAACCGGCCTCCTTTGCAGTTCTTAATATTATAAAATTCTTAAATATAATGATATTATCCATACTACATGCGATCATAAGAATAAATAAACACTTTATTAAAATCACAAAAATGTCCAAAAAAACAAATAAATGGACACCCATCCAGGGATGGAAACATGTCCTTACATCATCCGTGTCTAAAGCTAAATAGGACACCCACCGAAAGATGGAAATGTGTCCTTTATATTAATTTTAAAATATGAAAAATAAATTAAATTACATGATGCTCACAATAAGAGGTAGCCAAAACATGGGAAACATACCTCTTACAATGTTTCGAAACCAAAGCAAATTAATAAAAAAAAAATCAACCATTTATCATAAGTAAATTATTCATCAAGAACATGAAACATCAATCAAAGTATATAATAAGCACACATCTAATTTAAATAAAGCAGTAAGTATATGAATTTAGGGTTTATGCATTAATTAGGGTTTCTTAAATAAAATTAGAGTTTTATAGGTTTTTTGTTTAACAATTGGGATGTTTTAATTACTAGATTAGTTAACTAAGAAATATTTAATATAAAAAAATAATGTGGCTACTGGATGTACAAATAAGTTGAATTAAAGATTAGGTTTTGATCATGTTCAAGAGCAGCACTAGGAATGTAGCTCATATTTTTCATCATGTTCAAGACCTTGGAATCCACTACTTCATCATTAGAAATTGTAGCTACATGGAAACCATTGAGAGGTCTCTCAATTATTAGAGTATTGACCACCTCATTATCTTCAGCCTCGATGATCGCCATCTCTTCTTCATTAGGGAATTTGATCTTTTGATGAAGGGTGGAAGGAACTCTACCAAGAGAATGAAACCATGGTCGTCCCAAAAGTAGAGCAAAAGTAATTGGTATGTCCAAAACTAAAAATTCGACAATAGATTCAATTGGACCAACCTTCACAACAGCTTTGAATGTCCCTTTAGCGTGCCTCTTGGTATTGTCATAAGCCCTAATGGTTACCTTAATTGGGCTTAGATCCCTTGTTGACATAGCTAGCTTTGGCAAAATTTTAAGTGGGCAAACATTTATGGCGGACCCATCATCAACCATCACACATGGGGTCCTTTTTCCTTTGACTTCTACTTTGATAAAGAGGGGGTGGATGTGATCTCTCCCCTCTTCCGGAAAATCTGCATTTGAGAAAGATACCATTCCCATATTAACTTTGCTCTTCTTTTGAATATCTTCACACTTCATCACTCCTTCAACCTTCACAAAGTTAACCAGCTCCTCCGGTGTTATAAAGGTGGAAATTGGCATGCTAGCCAAAGCCTTATCCATAGTTTCACGGTGCTTCTTGGAAGTGGCCAATAAGTCCCAAATATTGATGCTTGCTTGGGTTCTCTTTAATTGCTTAAGCACAATGTCATCTTCCTCTTCTTTATTCCCGGCTTCAACTTCCTTTCATTTATTAGCTTCTACTTTCTTAGGTGGTGGCCTTGCATAAGGATTACCAGATCTAGTGTTTATCACTTCATCTTCTTCAGGCTCAGACTAGGTCAATTCTTCCTTCTTGGGTTCATGATCATCATCGTTATCGCTTGAATCCAAAAAATTTGTTCACAACAAAGATTGCTACTTCTTTTCCAACCACAGTTTGTTCAACTTTGCTAAACACCACTTCTTCATTGCTTACTTCTCCATCTACATCTTAGAAAGAGGACATGACAAAACTTTCATGCAAACCTCCTCCAATCATGAAGGTCGCCGGTGGTGGTACTCTATTGAACCTTGGCAGTGGATTATCTTTGGTGTTTGGATTGTTAGGCTCAGGTAGCTTCCCACTATGAATCAAATTTTAGATATCATGCCTCAACCTTACACATCGATCTGTGTCATGCCCTTGCATTTAATGGAATTGAAAAATGCCTTAGTGTCAAAATTAGGTGCGAGAAGGTTAGGCAAAGGACGAGGATTTAAGGGTTGTAATAATCCCTTCTTTTGTAGCTTATTAAGGACCCAAGACAGTGGCTTCCCCAATTTTAAAAACTGCCTTCTTCCTCCTTGGCCAGTATTATTAACATTAACTACCATTTGCATGCCTTGGTTACCAGACTAGTAGTTTTCTTTTTCATTTCATCTTGCTGAAAAGCTATTCTTCTCTCTTTCCCACTCTTCAATTTGTAGACCAACTTGCAAAAGGTCCTTGAAATTCTGAATGAGTGTATAGGACATCCTTTCATGAAGGCTAGGTAACACTCCTCTCACGATCATTCTAATTTGATCGAATTCATCAGGCCTTCTCTTGAGCGATGCAACTTTATTCCTCCACCTCTTCATATAATCCATGAAGTTCTCATTCGGCCTTTGTCTAATGGACTCCACCTCCCTTAGAGTAACTTCCAATTCAATATTGTATCTGTAATATCCCAAAATGTACCCTAGAAGTTTTGAGATAATTGTTGTTTTTGTTTGAATCAAATGTATATGTGTAGTGGGAAAGGAAAGAATGTATAGAGAAAATGTATATGTTGTGTATATGGGAAGATATATAACATATATGTTGGTCAAAATGGTGGGTCAAGGGAAGAAGATATTTTAATTTGTGATTTGTGAAATGACTAAAAAGGGTATGTTAATGAAATGAAGTTAAATTATATTTGAAGAGGGTATTTAGGTAATTTTATTTTGAAATTGCTTGGTGGAGATTTAAAGAGAAGAGAAAGTTGACTTTGCTTCTTCATTTTCTTTTCTTTCCCTTTGGTGGCCGAACCTCATCAAGACAAGAGAGCAAGAGGAGGGTTTTGAGTTCTAAGATCAAATTGAAGGAGTTTTCAAGTGACTAAGTGGAAATCCAAGAAGATTTATTATTTTTGGTAAGTCTCTCTTGAATTCTCTTGTTTTATTTTAAGTTGTTTGTGAGTTTGGTTGTGGATATTTGGAAGTAAAGTTGTGTTTATGGTAATTTGTTGGTGTGTGTTTGATTTAAATTGATGGTGGTATTGGTTTTGAATGAGAAATAAAAAGATGGGTTGTTGTTAGTTTTGAAAGAGTAAGAGTGATGTTGGTTTTAGGGTTTTGAGTTGGTAAATGTTGTTAATGTTAAGTTTGGTTGATTATTTTCATAGATCTTCATGTTGGTTGTGTTTGTTGGAGTTGTAAGCATTAAACATGTGAATTTGGCCGAAGGCAGTAGCATTCTGGATGCCACACCCGTGGCCTTGATTGCCATGGCCGTGGAGGTGTGGAGCAAGGGAGGCAGAACCATAATCTAACCCACGCCCGTGGGGGTTGGGGTGGCCACGGCCGTGGGCTATAATGTGTGTTGTTGGATTGTTAATTGTGATCTAAAGGTCTAAGAGGAGGTTAACAAGTGATAAATTGTATTGGAATTGATGTGGTTCATCATTGTTTTGGTTTAGGTTGTGAAGAAGGTGATTTGCTCTAATTTGAGAAGTGAAGAGTTCTTGGAAATAAGAAGTGTATAGAGTTGTTTAAGTGGTGCTTAAGGTAAGTACAAACCTTGCATTGTTGCATACATTCACTTGATATGGCATTGTTGATATATATGAATAATGTTATGTTTTGTACATTGTGAATCTTGTGAAATGTACTATATGTATAATGATGAATTGCTTCGGTGTGAATGGAAATATAATGTGAATTGAGACATGATGATTCAAATGTGATGAGAAGCCATTGTGAGTGGCTATGTTTATACAAATGAAATTGTTGAGGCATGATTGCCTATTTGATTATGAGATACAAATTGAGAAAGAGAATGGTAAAGAGATGTGAAATTAATGTTGTGAGTTATAATGATGTGAATGATATGATTAAAGCATGCCTAGATGATATGATTGAATAATGATATGTTTGTCTAGTTAATGTAATTGATGTTGTATATTATAATGATGAAAATGAAATGAATTGAGAAAGAAATGTTTAAAGAGATAAATGAACGGACCTATCTGCCTCCTGCGGAACCATGCAGACCCAGTGGTTGGGCAACCAAACTTGGACTACCGACCTGGTTGGGGGAAGGTTCGATTTAGTCAGTATTACGTACCTATCTGCCTCCTGCGGAACCATGCGGACCCAGAGAGCTGGGCAACCGAACTTGGACTACCGACCTGGTTGGGGGAAGGTTCGTTACTGATAGTCTTATACGTACCTATCTGCCTCCTGCGGAACCATGCGGACCCAGAGAGCTGGGCAACCGAACTTGGACGACCGACCTAGTTGGGGGAAGGTTCATATATGGAGCCATGGTTGTTGGCTATAATTAATGGATGATGATATAATTATTGAAATAATGAAATGTAACATTTATAAATATGATGTTTATTGGTTGTATGTATGACATTGATATAGATATTGCATTTTATCATTATGGTTTGTACTACTGAGTTGTTGGCTCAGCGCGATTGTGATTCATCGCGCAGGTGATAGAGTTGATAGAGTTGAGACAGAGGATTCTTCTAGACCTAGTTGAGTTTGTGCTTGAAGAGTTGGATTAGAGCTTAAAGATCAGAGAGTCAAGCTGCCAATCATGTATATATATTCTATGTGTTGTAAATTTTCAATTTTTATGTATTTGTACTTATAAGTACTTGTTATAACTTCCGCTGTATATTAATAAACGTTTTTATTTATTATATTTTATGGATTTCTTTTAAATGATTGATATTTGTTTTATTTCTTTTTCGAGATATGTTTTGTGTATTTTTAAACTGTGGCATTTTCTATATTCAGTATACGTATAATATGATCGTATAAGCATGCTTTGTACGTATACGGGATATAGGGGTGTTACAATTATTTTGGTATCAGAGCCTAGGTTTGAGATTCTCAACCTAGAACAATTGTAAGAAAAGTAATATTTTTATTTTAAGAGGTTGGTTTTTGAATAAAATACATGTTTGGTATTGGCAGTCTCTGATCTTTAATGAGGTGTATCCTGCTATGTTTGCAGATATAGGTTATAATGGATCCTCATTCACGTCAATCTGTTGAGGGTAGTGCCGAGAGTGTAGCTCCTGATGATGTTAGAGATGGAGCTAGAGTGGATAGAACTGGAGAGGCCCCTGTTTCTGTGTTAGGGAGACCAGCTGGTGAGGAGATTCCGCCAGTTTGGCTTAAGCATATGGTTGAAATATTGAGACAGGCACCAGTGCAACAACCGCCACCACCACCCCAGCCAATGGTACCAGTGAGGCACTACGATAAATTAAGAAAGTATGGAGCAGAAGATTTCCTAGGTACTATTGATCCAACGGTAGCTGAACAGTGGCTAGATAAGGTACAAAGAATCTTTATTCAGTTGCAAGCCACTCCAGAAGAAAAATTTGATTATGCCAGATCACTGTTACAGAAGGATGCATATGATTGGTGGAAGACAGTGCCCCATGCTATGGACGATCCACCAACATTATCCTATGGTGATTTCTTACGGGAGTTTGAGTTGAAATATACTCCGAGGGAGTATAAAGATGTGAAGAAGATGGAGTTTCTGACTTTGAGGCAAGATCACCGGTCGGTGACAGAGTATGAGCTAGAGTTCATCCGGTTGAGCCATTATGCCGGGGGAATTATTTCTGATGAGATCGATCGGTGTCGAAGGTTTGAGGAGGGGTTGAAACCCTCAATTATGTGTCTTGTGGCTGGTTCTAGATATCGGGATTTTTCCCATTTGGTTGCAGCAGCTAGGAGTGTGGAGAGAGCCCAGGGTATTGCAGCAGCTGCTACCGGGGAAGAAATCAGGGTTAGGAGACCCCAGTTTGAGGTAGGGTCTTCATCTGTGAAGAGAGGTAGGGGAAGTTTTGTTCCCAGGATCAGTCAGAGTCAGAGGCAGGCTGGTAGGTCAGGTCAGTTTCAGAGACAGAGATCGAGACCTACAGTTTCAGTAGCGAGTGCTCCTACTCCAGTAGTTCAGAGATCCACTCCACCTGTGTGTGTTCAGTGTGGTGGAATACATAGGGGTGCTTGTTGGAAGAATAGTGGACCAGCTGTGTGCTTCAAATGTGGATTGCCTGATCATTTTATTAGAGAGTGTCCAGAGATGCAGGAGCAGAGGCCGGCAGATTCTGCAGTTTCTCGACCTAGTGTTAGAGGTGGTCGAGGGGGCAGAGGTTTTAGCAGAGGGGGTAGACCTGGGTATAATCAGAGAGGAGGATCTTCATCCAGGGATACTAGGCCAGATGAGGCTAGGCCTTCTCAACGAGTATATGTGATGCAAAGACAACCCGATGCTTCTGCAGTTATTGTGGGTACTTTCTCTTTATTTGGTATTTCAGTTCTTGCTTTAATTGATCCAGGTTCTACTCATTCATATATTAGTGCATCTATCTTGCCTGTGTCTGAGTTGCATGCTGAGTCCCTAGGATTTGATGTGTTGGTGACAAATCCGTTAGGGCATAGTGTGATTGTTAGCAAGGTGCACCGAGATAGTTCAGTTGTGGTGCAAGGTGAGGAGTTTTGTGGAGATTTGATTGAGATGCCTTTTAAAGAATATGATTTGATTTTGGGCATGGATTGGTTGTCTACGCATGGAGCTGTGGTAGATTGTCAAAATAAATGTGTCACTCTGAGAACTAGTGATGGTAAGAATGTAATGGTGTCTAGTGAGCAGAGACAGCTTGCATCCTTGCTTGTATCAGCTGTAACAGCTAGAAGGTTGATTAGAAAAGGGTGTGATGCTTACCTTGCTCATGTTGTGGATACTAGAGTAAGGGGTTCTCAACTTGATGATATAACCACAGTTGCAGATTTTCCAGACGTGTTTCCAGAGGAGTTGCCAGGGTTGCCCCCTGAGAGAGAGGTTGAATTTGGTATCGAATTGTTGCATGGTACCACTCCCATCTCTATCACTCCTTATCGCATGGCACCTGCTGAATTGAGAGAGTTGAAGGTGCAGTTACAGGAGTTGTTAGATAAAGGGTTTATTCGCCCCAGTGTTTCACCGTGGGGAGCTCCTGTTTTGTTTGTGAAGAAGAAGGATGGTACTATGAGATTATGTATCGATTATAGGCAATTGAATAAAGTGACTATCAAGAATAAATATCCTTTGCCTAGGATTGATGATCTCTTTGATCAATTGAAGGGAGCATCAGTGTTTTCTAAGACTGATTTGAGATCAGGGTACCATCAGTTGAGGGTCAGAACTGAAGATGTTCCTAAGACAGCCTTCCGCACCAGGTATGGGCATTATGAGTTTTTAGTAATGCCTTTTGGATTAACTAATGCACCTGCAGTTTTTATGGATTTGATGAATAGGGTATTCAGGCCCTATCTGGATCAATTTATGGTGGTTTTCATCGATGATATTTTGGTGTATTCACGTAATATAGAGGAGCATGACAAGCATTTGCGGATTGTGTTGCAGATTTTGAGAGAAAAGCAATTGTATGCTAAGCTGTCGAAGTGTGAGTTCTGGCTTGACCAAGTGACTTTTCTGGGTCATATAGTTTCAGCAGATGGTATTAGAGTCGACCCAAGTAAAGTTGAAGCTATTTTGAATTGGAGTCCACCGAAGTCTGTAACTGAAGTTAGAAGTTTTCTGGGCTTGGCAGGCTATTACCGACGTTTTGTGAAAGGTTTTTCTTTGATAGCTACTCCACTCACCAGATTGCTTCGGAAGGGAGTTAGATTCATGTGGACGGATCAATGTCAAGCTAGCTTTGAACAGTTGAAAGAAATGTTGACACGAGCACCTATTCTTACTTTACCCGTGGAAGATAAACCATATGTGATTTACAGTGATGCTTCACATAATGGTTTAGGGTGTGTTTTGATGCAAGAGGGTAAAGTTATAGCTTATGCTTCTCGGCAGTTGAAGCCGCATGAGCTTAATTATCCGACTCATGATTTGGAGTTGGCAGCTATAGTGTTTGCTTTGAAGATTTGGCGACACTATTTATTTGGGGAGAAATGTTTTATCTATACGGATCATAAAAGTTTGAAATATTTGGGGGTTCAGAGAGAGCTTAATCTTCGGCAGAGACGATGGTTAGAATTGATTAAAGATTATGATTGCTTAATTGATTATCATCCTGGTAAGGCCAATGTTGTGGCTGATGCCTTGAGTCGAAAGTCTTTGGTAGGGTTGACTGTCTATTCGCTTTCGTTGCTTGTTGAGTTGAGAGCATTGCATGCTAGCTTTGTATCTTGTGATGATGGTGCATTGTTAGTGCAATTGCAGTTGAGGCCAGTATTATTAAACCAGATTAAGGAGGCTCAGTTAGCTGATAAGAAAATCCAAAAGATTGTTTCAGATTGTCAAAAAGGAGAGAACCGAGATTTTCTTGTGAAAGATGATGGTAGTCTTTGGTTCAAGGACAGATTATGTGTACCTGATGATGTTAATTTAAGAAGGATTATTTTAGAAGAAGCACACCAGTCAGTTTTTTCTATGCATCCAGGTAATACAAAGATGTATCGTGATTTGAAACAACACTACTGGTGGTCTGGTTTGAAGAGAGACATAGTGGAATTTGTGTCCAAATGTCTCACTTGTCAGTGCCTGAATGGAAATGGGATAAAGTAACCATGGATTTTGTATCTGGTTTGCCATTGACTCAGAGAAAACATGATGCTATTTGGGTGATTGTTGATAGATTGACAAAGACAGCTCATTTTCTTCCGGTTCGGATGGATTATTCTCTTGAGAAATTGGCTGAGCTATATATTCATGAGATTGTGAAGTTACATGGAGTCCCTACTTCTTTAGTATCTGATCGAGATCCTAGGTTTACTTCAAGGTTTTGGAAGAGTTTTCAGAGTGCATTGGGTTCTCGATTGCACTTTAGCACAGCATTTCATCCGAAGACCGATGGGCAGTCAGAGAGAGTGATACAGATTATTGAGGATATGTTAAGAAGCTGTGTCATTGATTTTTCTAGAAGTTGGGACAGATTTTTACCACTTGTGGAATTTGCTTACAACAACAGTTATCAATCCAGTATTGGAATGGCACCATTTGAGGCATTGTATGGTAGACGGTGTAGAACGCCTTTATGTTGGAATGAGATTGGAGAGGGCAAGTTAATTGGTCCTGATTTGATTAAAGAAACTGAAGAGAAAGTGAAGATGATTCGGGATCGGTTGAAAGCAGCTTCAGACGACATAAATCTTATTCAGATTTGAAAAGAAGAGACATAGAATTTGATGTTGGAGATAAAGTATTTTTGAAAGTGTCTCCTTGGAAGAAAATATTGAGATTTGGCCGGAAAGGAAAGCTGAGTCCTCGTTTTATTGGTCCGTATGAAGTATTAGAAAGAATCGGGCCAGTTGCTTATCGTCTTGCTTTACCACCTGAGTTGGATAGAATCCATAATGTATTTCATGTTTCTATGTTGCGGAGGTATAGATTAGATCCATCTCATATCTTGCCAGTTGAATCCATTCAAGTGAGTTCAGATCTGACATTTGAAGAAGAACCAGTTGCTATTTTGGCACATGAAGTGAAAGAGTTGAGAAATAAGAAAGTGCCATTGGTGAAGGTTCTATGGAAGAATCATGGAAGAGAAGAAGCAACTTGGGAGAGTGAGCAAGCAATGCAAAAACAGTATCCTCAACTGTTTCAGAGATAATATCAGGTAATTTCGAGGACGAAATTTTTTTTTAGAGGGGGAGAATTGTAATATCCCAAAATGCACCCTAGAAGTTTTGAGATAATTGTTGTTTTTGTTTGAATCAAATGTATATGTGTAGTGGGAAAGGAAAGAATGTATAGAGAAAATGTATATGTTGTGTATATGGCAAGATATATAACATATATGTTGGTCAAAATGGTGGGTCAAGGGAAGAAGATATTTTAATTTGTGATTTGTGAAATGACTAAAAAGGGTATGTTAATGAAATGAAGTTAAATTATATTGAAGAGGGTATTTAGGTAATTTTCTTTTTAAATTGTTTGGTGGAGATTTAAAGAGAAGAGAAAGTTGACTTTGCTTCTTCATTTTCTTTTCTTTCCCTTTGGTGGACGAACCTCATCATGACAAGAGAGCAAGAGGAGGGTTTTGAGTTCTAAGATCAAATTGAAGGAGTTTTCAAGTGACTAAGTGGAAATCCAAGAAGATTTATTATTTTTTGTAAGTCTCTCTTGAATTCTCTTGTTTTATTTTAAGTTGTTTGTGAGTTTGGTTGTGGATATTTGGAAGTAAAGTTGTGTTTATGGTAATTTGTTGGTGTGTGTTTGATTTAAATTGATGGTGGTATTGGTTTTGAATGAGAAATAAAAAGATGGGTTGTTATTAGTTTTGAAAGAGTAAGAGTGATGTTGGTTTTAGGGTTTTGAGTTGGTAAGTGTTGTTAATGTTAAGTTTGGTTGATTATTTTCATAGATCTTCATTTGGTTGTGTTTGTTGGAGTTGTAAGCATTAAACATGTGAATTTGGCCGAAGGTAGTAGCATTCTGGATGCCATGCTCGTGGCCTTGATTGCCATGGCCGTGGCCATTTTTAGCCATGGCCGTGGAGGTGTGGAGCAAGGGAGGCAGAACCATAATCTAACCCACGCCCGTGGGGGTTGGGGTGGCCATTGCCGTGGGCTATAATGTGTGTTATTGGATTGTTAATTGTGATCTAAAGGTCTAAGAGGAGGTTAACAAGTGATAAATTGTATTGGAATTGATGTGGTTCATCATTGTTTTGGTTTAGGTTGTAAAGAAGGTGATTTGCTCTAATTTGAGAAGTGAAGAGTTCTTGGAAATAAGAAGTGTATAGAGTTGTTTAAGTGGTGCTTAAGGTAAGTACAAACCTTGCATTGTTGCATACATTCACTTGATATGGCATTGTTGATATATATGAATAATGTTATGTTTTGTACATTGTGAATCTTGTGAAATGTACTATATGTATAATGATGAATTGCTTCGGTGTGAATGGAAATATAATGTGAATTGAGACATGATGATTCAAATGTGATGAGAAGCCATTGTGAGTGGCTATGTTTATACAAATGAAATTGTTGAGGCATGATTGCCTATTTGATTATGAGATACAAATTGAGAAAGAGAATGGTAAAGAGATGTGAAATTAATGTTGTGAGTTATAATGATGTGAATGATATGATTAAAGCATGCCTAGATGATATGATTGAATAATGATATGTTTGTCTAGTTAATGTAATTGATGTTGTATATTATAATGATGAAAATGAAATGAATTGAGAAAGAAATGTTTAAAGAGATAAATGAACGGACCTATCTACCTCCTGCGGAACCATGCGGACCCAGTGGTTGGGCAACCAAACTTGGACTACCGACCTGGTTGGGGGAAGGTTCGATTTAGTCAGTATTACGTACCTATCTGCCTCCTGCGGAACCATGCGGACCCAGAGAGCTGGGCAACCGAACTTGGACTACCGACCTAGTTGGGGGAAGGTTCGTTACTGATAGTCTTATACGTACCTATCTGCCTCCTGCAGAACCATGCGGACCCAGAGAGCTGGGCAACCGAACTTGGACGACCGACCTGGTTGGGGGAAGGTTCGTATATGGAGCCATGGTTGTTGGCTATAATTAATGGATGATGATATAATTATTGAAATAATGAAATGTAACATTTATAAATATGATCTTTATTGGTTGTATGTATGACATTGATATAGATATTGCATTTTATCATTATGGTTTGTACTACTGAGTTGTTGGCTCAGCGCGATTGTGATTCATCGCGCAGGTGATAGAGTTGATAGAGTTGAGACAGAGGATTCTTCTAGACCTAGTTGAGTTTGTGCTTGAAGAGTTGGATTAGAGCTTAAAGATCAGAGAGTCAAGCTGCCAATCATGTATATATATTCTATGTGTTGTAAATTTTCAATTTTTATGTATTTGTACTTATAAGTACTTGTTATAACTTCCGCTGTATATTAATAAACGTTTTTATTTATTATATTTTATGGATTTCTTTTAAATGATTGATATTTGTTTTATTTCTTTTTCGAGATATGTTTTGTGTATTTTTAAACTGTGGCATTTTCTATATTCAGTATACGTATAATACGATCGTATAAGCATGCTTTGTATGTATACGGGATATAGGGGTGTTACAGTATCCATATTGTTGGATAAAGTCCTTGTATAGCATATCCTAGCTTTTTTTAGTGTTATCATCTAAGGTATTGAACCAATTTTGGATCACAGGATCTAATGAGAGCATAAAGTACCTTAGAGTTTGAGCTTTAGTAGCTCAGGCAGATTGCATAGCAGTGATATATTGCTTCATGTGGAGGTGAGGATTTCCAGTTCCATCAAACTTGGCAAAGGATGGCATCTAGAACTTGCACAGAACCTCTTCATCTAGCTCAAACAATTTATCGACCTCATACATTTCTTCAGTTTTAAGCTTCTTTTCAAATTTCTTTTCCAAGTCAGCAATTAACTTCTCAACATCTAAAGTTTCAGTTTTCTCCAAACTTTGATTCCTTCTTCTTACTTGAGGATCTTGGAAGTATTGAGACTAGTCGCCATCATCGTCGATGACTACCTTGTCATCATCAAAAACCACCTCACCAACCTTAGCCTTTCCATTATCTTTCTTGGTGCTTGCGGATGCTTCAGCGGTGTTCTCAAACATTGGAGCCATTTGATTCTTCATGATCTCAGCTAGGGACCCCTTTAGTTCTTCCATTTTAGCATTGAGGGCATCGTCCACCATTCTTTAAATTTGTTCGGGCTCCATTGCTTTTGGTGAAAAAGTGATTTAGTCACTACTGGATTCTTCATCTCCAGTGTAGGTCGGATTATCGTAGGCTTTTGAACTATTATAATCCAGGGATGTGAGCCAGAAAAGATCAATGATATGTGATGCAAATGTATGTATGCATGTATGCATGTATGCATGAATAACTAACAAACACAGATAATTAGGACGTTCCTTCCAGCCTTATAACTTCCACACACGGATGGCGAGTCTCTTTTCCTATGTATAAGGTCAACAAAATACCAACATGGGGTATCTTATTTTTGAAAAATTATCTCGAACGCTTCAACTAATAGTTATATTTTAAAAATGAAAATCAGTTCATGATAATTCCCATTAATTAGGTTTTAATCCATTCAACCAACTAAAGTAGCTTTTATTCTATATTGGATTAAAACTAAATTAAGAGATTTATTATAAATAGATTTCTCACTTGAAAAAGTAACTGATGATTCATGCCAAAAACAAGCCCATGGTTAATAATTCTTAGTATAAACTAGGCTAACAATTTATTTTTGGTATTTTCATAATTGACCTAAATAATTTGTAACCTCTTTTAAAGATTGGATGAAATGCAAACATGGTTTTGTAAAAAGATTTAAATAAAAAAAAATAGATTTTTGACTTTGTTTTTTGAGTCATGAAAAAAGAAAGTTATATGTCTAAAGACCATCTTGGAAAGTTTTAAAAATAGCTTTGGTCTTTTTGACTTTAAAGAAAATTTTATTTTGAGATTACAATGTACTTAGGTCATATTAGAAAAAGAACAAACCAAATAAGCCATGATTTAATCCAAGATAAATTAACCATAGTCAAACAACAAGCATTTGGGGTAAAAACCTAGGGAAAGTAACTAGGCCAATTACATGAGCTATAGTCTTTGTGTTGAAAGGCTTAGATTCCCTTACAAATATGAGCTATAGTAAATATGTCATGCTCGATCTCCATACCTTGAGTGAAAGTATGGTATCCCTTAAAAAAAATAACACGGGTAACACGGGCATCCTAACTCACGTACACGATGCAATCTAATATGATATAATGAATAATATCATTGTGACACCCCTTCCCGGCCTACATGTGTAAGCCGAGTAGAGGCGCCACACTATCCTAATGTTGCTACCAATTTTACTTAGTCAAATTTTAGTTCCGATTTTACAGAAATTTTGCCAGAGTTTCGCCTAGAAATTTGGGTCCCAAGTGTCGACAAAACTGGTTTTTCTGATTTTTGAAAATATTTTTACACAAACTAGTGTGAGTACAATCAGTTTCAATACACTCCCAATGAATCCACCTTATACCCTCAACTACAAACCTGTAAGAAGAGTTCACACTTCTAATACAAAATAAAGTAGAGATTTATTATTATTACATACTACTAACGTACAGTATAACATAGTAATTCACAAACTTATATATACATATACATGCCACAACTAGCTAACTCATAATGGAAACTAGGAGATCTACCCTGAGCTGCTGTGGGTCTGGTCGTCTCTTTCCAAAAGTTTGCTACTGCTTCGAACCTACGAGTCAAGGAAAACTTAACTCGCTGAGCAATGTCGCTCAGTGGGTACTTTACCAATGGGAATAAATGTAAAACATGATAGCATTTGAAATAAAAGGAAATAAGTAAATCAAAAATCAACCAACATTAAACCAATGGAAATTATTGTACATTCAGTGTAAATATGCTTCCAGCAAATGTAAAAACCATAATTCAAACTCATTTTGGATTACATAGTTTAAAAGAAACAATACTTTGGCTCTACTGGTATATAGGGAACCATAGCGATAAGGCAGTGGCCCTCACCACTGTAACATAGGTGGCCCTCACCACCAATATCAAATCACAGGAATGGCCCTCACCATCCTGGTCATAACCAATTGCCCTCGCCATTGAGTTCGGATCATAACAATTCAATCACAATATCAAGCAGTACTGCATAAGTTAGTATAGTGTACCATACCCTTATCTACCACTCCCAACTACCCAGTAGAGCATAAAGGTTAAAATGATTCAATTTAAGTCTCAAACTTCATTTTAGAATGACTCGAGAAAACATTTTAATTTCCGTCGCTCTTTGCCATTTACACCGCGCACCACATTCTTTAGTCAAACCATTACCCTTTTTCACATTTTTAACATCCACAATAAACACATCAAACATTTCAAAGCATTCCTCAAAAGATCACAAATTGACCAAATAATAGTGTTACGGCGCATAAAATCGGCAGCGCAAATGGCATGACCATATGAATAGTAAAATCTGAGTTTTCGTCAAAATTTCAGTCCACTTCAGTCATGCATTTGACCAGGTAAATGATCTTATTTTTAGCTGAAATTTTACAGGAAACTTATTTCATATGTTGACTAATTACAGGTAAATTGCGTTGAAAAATTCATTCATTTGCTGCCTCAAACAATTGCCACAAAAATAGTCCAGAAAGCTGTCACTTTGGGACCATTTCGGCCCAAACATATGAAATACATGGAATAGTTTATTTTTCTTTTTCAAATCAATATGAAGTCTTCTTTAATGATAAAGTGAAGATTCAAACACTTCCCTTTGACAACTTTTGCATGTTTAACTTAAATCAACTAATTAAAGTTCATCAACATCAAAAATTCCATAAACCAAAGTTTGTAAGAAAAATAAAATTTCTTTTATGGTAAAGTACCAAACCTTGTTCTTTTAAATCCCCTTCGCTTTTCCTTCTTCTCCTTCCTTAATCTTTGTTTCCCCTTCAAGAAATTCAAGAATACAACCTTAAACATAACCCTTATCAATTTAGAACAATAAGCTATCCTCCATTTCTTTTCAAACTAAACCCTAATCTAGCCTTATTAAGCCTTAGAAACCTTGATTCTTCCATTTAATGTATCAATATCATCACTACTTAAAATTTTCCCCAAATCCACCATAAGAACCCTAATTTCCAATCTTCCAATAGATATATAAATACTTAAAATTGATACTAGAATTGAAATCTACATACTTGAAAACCTTAAAACTTACCTTGAAAATCAAACTTGACAAAAATTGGAACTCTTTGGTGTTATTTCTATGGTGGCCGAAATTTTGAAGTGGGAGAGAGAGAGTTTTGTTCTTCTTGCTATGATGATATATATAGAGTGGAAATGATGTCCACTTTTTGGGTGAATGAATGTTTTAAGGCCAATTGTCCACCACGTTTTCTTTTCTTCTTTTTATAAACCCTAAATGGCTAATTTTCATTAGCCCAAATATCTCTTCCTTTTATTTATTTAAAACCCAAGCCCTTAGACTTTCTTTTAATTATATTTTGGCCCCTCCACCTTCTAGTGCTGAAATTTTATGGTCTAAGGTGTGAAAAGACTAAAATACCCTCTGGCGATTATTCGTTCGTAACTTTTAAACCGTACAGTTCCACGAGGCAAACTACATATGATTTCGATCCTCTCGACCTCTACTTTCTATTTTTAAGGTCTATTTTAAGTTTCCAAGTCATTTTGAAAAATTACCAATAAGCCCTCGACTTTTTATAAAATTACCTTTAGGTCCTTTCTTTGCTCGGGTTTTGCCCGGGCTCCGTTTCTACTGACGATCATTTCATATTCAACCCCTCGATGTCCTCTACACACTCATGTGTTTATTTCCTACTTGGTTTCATGTATAAATTTTAATTAATAATGACCAAAATAACCCTAGTCTACATGTCTTCGTTTCTCTCTAACGGGACGTTTTTTGAAAAAACTGTTACACGTCATTGCGACCCGATTTTTCTCTACTCTCCATTTTTGGAGTCTGTTAAGTACACTATTAAGAACATCCAGTACAACTTTTGAAAATTACAGTTAACTCCCCAAAACTTTTTGGAAATTACAATTAAGTCCCATTGATCCTATAGCCTTATCTGGGGCTGTTGTCAGAAATTATCTTCTCCTTTCCCCTTCTCTCACTGTGTACATGACTACTATGCATAAATACTGTGGGCGGATGTGACAGTTCCTCCCTCGTTAATTTAGGCTTCGTCCCGAAGCCCGTCAGGAGGAAATAAATATGGGTACTGCTTCCTCATAGTTTCTTCACGTTCCCATGTAGCTTCTTCTACTTTGTGATTCCTCCAAAGCACTTTGACCAATGGAATCTTCTTATTCCACAACTCTTTGATTTCCCTGCTATGATTTCTACCGGCTCTTCCTCATATGTCAGGTTGGGTTGAATCTCGATGTCTTGAGCTTGTATGACGTGGGTTGGATCTGAACGATACCTCTTTAGCATTGAAACATGGAAAACATTATGTATTTTATTTAATTTGGGTGGTAACACCAATTGGTAAGCTACCAGACCTACCCGTTTGATGATCTCATATGGTCTGATGAATCTAGGGCTTAGCTTGCCTTTCTGTTTAAATCGTAACACCTTCTTCCAAGGAGAGACTTTGAGGAATAATCTATCGCCGACCTCGAATTGTATGTCTTTTCTCTTTAAATCTGCATATGATTTTTGCCTGTCCGCCGCTACTTTTAATCGATTTCGAATGATCTCTACCTTTTTCCTCAGTTTCATTAACTATGTCTGGCCCCAACATCTTTTCCTCGCTCAATTCCGTCCAGCAAACTGGAGTTCTGCATTTCCGACCTTACAGTACTTCGTAAGGAGCCATTTTTATGCTGGATTGATAGCTGTTGTTGTACGTGAATTCCATTAAGCTCAGGTGTTTGTCCCAGCTGCCTTTAAATTCTAAAACGCACGCCCTCAGCATATCTTCCAAAACTTGAATCACTCTTTCTGACTGTCCATCTGTCTGGGGATGGAATGCTGTACTGTGGTACGTTCGAGTCCCAAGGGCTGTTTGGAATTTCTGCCAAAAATTTGACGTAAAGCCTGGATCTTGATCTGATATGATTGAAGTTGGAACTCCATGGAGACGTACGATCTCTTTGATGTACAAGTCTGTCAATTTGTCTAGCGAGTAATCCACACGTACTGGTAAGAAATGAGCGGACTTAGTAAGTCGATCCACGATTAGGGTTTTTCAATTACTGGATTAGTTAACTAAGAAATATTTAATATAAAAGAAATAACGTGGCTACTGGATGTACAAATAGGTTGAATTAAAGATTAGGTTTTGAAATAAATTAGGGTTTGAATCTAAAGAATGGATATTTTAGATTTAGAGTTTTAAAAGTTGTATAAAAAATATTAATTTTTAGGGTTTAAGTAAATAAAATTATAGATCATGAAAATAGGATTAAAAGTTAGGTATTTAGAAAGAATAGTCTACTGTGGTTTTTAGAAAAATAGAATTGATTATGGTTTTGAGAAAATAGATTATGGTTTTGTGGTATTAGAAAAGTATAATTAGAGTTTTAGTTTTCAAAAATTAGTTTAATGGGTATTAAGATATTAGGGTTTTGAAAAATAGTTTTTAGGGTTTTAGATAGAAACTAGAAAATAAAAAAATAATGAGGCTATTCTTGATCTCCAATTTTTATCAAATAATTGATCAAATTGAATAATGAGGCTACTGTAAATATAAAAGGTTAATATAAACTCAAACTTTCGTTGTTGGTTCCACCACAATTTTAATCCCAGTTGAATAATAACAAAGACAGTGTGTGCTGCCTTTTATATATTATTTGTTATTTGTTGCATCTTGCTCCTCCAAGTCCGGGGTTCTGAATAAATTATGAAAAAGAGTCCGAATAGTTCTTGAATAAAATTTCGATCCAAAAGTCCCAATTCCTTTTTTTGAGTTTTTAATGTGGTATTTATAGGAAATTAAAATAAAAAACCTAGTATGTTAAAGAAATTAAAACTATTTTCGAAATAAAATAAAAAACCAAGTAAAATAGGGTTTTGGCAAAATCTGAGCGTGGGCCCGTGCGAGATTGGACTGGGCGAGCTGGGGGAGAGCTACGAGCTGGACACAGGCAAAACTGCACGTGGGGCACAGTTTTATAGCAGGTTTTGCCTGCGACAAATTGGCTTATGGTCAATTCCCCGCAGGCAAAACCTGCGGCGAATTGGCCTGCGGCCAATTCGTCGCCAGTTCAATTTTTTTATTTATTATTATTATTTATTTATTTATATATTATTATTTTTAAAAAATAAATAAATAATAAATAAAAAGTGAAATAAATATAAAATAAATAATAAATATTTATAAATAAATGATAAATAAAATAAATAATAAATAATAAGTAAAATAAATCAAAATAAATAATAAATATTAAGTAAAATAAATATTAAAATAAATTATTTATACCACAAAAAATTATTTCAGATTATTTTAAAATCTTTGGACTGGACTGGATCAAAAATTAAGAGTCTACATGAACCCAATAGGGGGTTAGGAATTTCTTAAGAATCAAGTCATCCACCCCTTTTCATTTTCTGGGCCCATCCGGGTGGTGACTCCATTTTCTCTAAGTTTAAGCCCGTGTTCTCTAAGGCCTTGAGCCTAACAGTGTCGAAGTCACAAGAACCATTCCACATGGGAGTGGGGGCGAAAATTCTAAGCCTGTGATAGACCATCAAAGGAGATTGAATCCAAATATGAGAGAAGTTGTAAGGCAGAAGTGATAAAACTATTAGATGCAGGAATAATTTATCCTATTTTTTATAGTTTCTAGGTGAGTCCTATACATGTAGTTCAAAAAAAGGAGGGATGATGGTTATAACAAATGAAAATAATAAATTAATTCCCTTAAGAACAGTCACTGGATGGCATGTTTGCATAAATTATAGGAAGTTGAATAAAGCCACCCGAAAGGATCATTTCCATTACCATTTATTGATTAAATGCTTGAAAGACTTGCAGGTAATTCTTATTTTTATTTATTGGATTGTTATTCATGTTCTTTTCAAATTCCTATAGCACCATAAGATTAAGAGAAGACTACATTCATATGTCCATATGGAACTTTTTCTTATCGACAAATGCCTTTTGGACTAGCAATGCACCAGCCATTTTTCAACATTGCATGATGGCTATATTTTCTAATATTGTAGAATCAATTGTTGAAATTTTTATGGATGATTTTACAATTTATAGTTCCACTTTTGATGACTGTTTACAACATTTGGAACAGATACTTAAAAGATGTGAAGAAACAAGCCTTGTCCTTAATTGGGAAAAATGCAACTTTATGGTGGAAGAAGGAATTATACTTGGACACAAGGCTTCTAAAGAAGTAATCAAAGTAGATAGAGATAAAATAGAAATTACTGAAAAGCTACCACCACCAACTAATCTAAAAGGAGTTCAAATTTTCTTAGGACATGCAGGATTTTACAGGCATTTCGTTAAAGACTTTTCAAAAATTACTAAACCCTTATTTGAATTATTAAATAAAGATGTTGTTTTTAATTTTTCTAATGAATGTTTAATTGCTTTTAACAGGTTGAAGACAGCTCTTACAACAACTGCTATTATCTCACCACCAGATTGGTCTTTACCCTTTGAGCTCATGTGTGACGCTATTGATTATGCAATTGGGGCTATTTTGAGTCAGAAAAGGATAAGAAATGTCATGTCATCTACTATGTAAGTCGAACCCTTGACGACACTCAAATCGATTATGCTACAATAGAAAATGAAATGCTTGCTATAGTTTTTACTTTGGATAAATTTAGATCTTACCTTTTAGGCTATAAAGTTATTGTTTATATTGACCATGCAGCAATGAAATATCTTATGAGCAAAAAGGAAGCTAAACCAAGACTAATTAGGTAGATTTTGCTTTTCCAAGAATTTGATCTTGAAATAAAGGATAAAATGGTAGTTGAAAATTTAATGGCAGATCACTTATCAAGATTGGAAAATCAAATGAATAAAGAAGCATTGCCCATCAATGAGTCATTCCCTGATGAACAATGTTTCTCTGTTAAAAATTCTATTCCTTGGTATGCTAATTTTTTAATTATTTGGCAGGTAATGTTCTTCCACCACAACTGTCATACGCTCAAAGGAAGAAATTTCTTTTTGACATTAAAAATTATATATGGGATGAACCACTGTGGGGATGGAATGATTCATAGATATATACAAGAAGAAGAGATTAAGAGTATTTTTGTAACATCCTAAAATTTTTGAAAATTTCTAATTTTTGGAAAATTGGATAAAATAAATTATAATTTAAAATAATAAATTAAATTAATGGTTTTAAATGAAAAATGAAGGGATTTTAAATGAAAATGTGGAATATATATATGATATATATGCAAAATATACATAACATATATAAAAGTCAACACTTTTTAAAAGAAAAGGGTATTTTGGTAATTAAATCTTATAAATTCAAAAATAATAAAATAATTCAAAAATAAATTATTTTTGAATGAAATAGAAAAATTATAACTTTTAATTTATTAAAAAAATTAAATATTAAATTATTTTAATATATATATATATGTGGTTTAAAAAAAAGATGAAAGGAAAAGAAATATTAAAGTATTCTTCTTCTTCTTCTTCTTCTTCTTCTTCTTCTTCTCTTTCCTTTGGCCGAAATTCCATGGGAGCTAGACCAAGGATTCTACTTCTTCCATACTCCATAAATTGAAGAAATTAACAAGTTGCAAGTAGATTTTTGGTGATCTTCACTAAAATTAGTAAGTTTCCATCTCTTTTCTTTGAATTCCTTGGAAATTTGATTATGTGAGTTTTGAGATTTTGATGTAGCATGTTATAATTGTTGGAATTGGTTTGTATGATGTTATTTTGGGTAGTTAACAATGATTCTAAGGTTATATTGAAGAGATGATGGAGTTTGGTTATAGAATAGTGAAGAGAGAGAATTTAGGGTTATGGATTTTTGGGGTTTTGAAAACATGAACTTTAATTGTGCAAATTGGTTCTAAATGAGTTGTTTTGATTCATAAACAAGTATTTTAAAGTCAAATATTGGATTTTGTGGTGTTGGATTGGAGTTTGAGAATGGAAGTGGAGATTTAGGGTTTTGAAAAAGTGATTTTCCAAAGTGGTTGAATTATGTGATTTTATTTGTTTAAGAATGTTGTTTAGTGTTAAAAGTGATGAATATAAGCTTGGAATGAGTAATGGATTGTGTTGGAATGGAAAACCTTCAATGGGGGAAGGTTATGCCATTTTTGAGATTTTGTGTATAAAAGTGTATTTTTATAATGTAAATTATTTAAATGTATTAAAATATGTTTTTAATAATATAAATAAACTTAAAACACTAATTTAATTGTAGTAGAATGAAATTCCAATGTTGAAGTAAAGAAAGGCTAAATTTTTGGAAATTTGTAGGAGTGATGTGTAATTATGATTTAATGTTGAAAATGTCATTAAATGTGATACTAAATGATTATTTGTTATCACATTTGGTCTAGGCTTTTAGGGAGGTTGATTCGCTTCATCTAAGTGGTGAAGGGCAAGTTGGAAAGATTGGATTGAAGGTTGTTTTTAGCTTGCTTTGGGTTGTTAGTGGAGGTATGTACAAACTTTGAATATAATGTCTATATTTGCATAACATTTGGACTTAACACATTTTGGTTGAAAAATATGTTAAGCTACTTGGTTCATTGATAGTGTATGAATAATATGCTATGACATTTGTAATGTCATATATGTGTTAAATACATTGTGAAAAGCCATTGATAATGGCTAATTTGTATAACATGTGAAATATGCATATTATGTGAAAATACCCAACGTAATTGGGTAATGTGTTGTGAATGCAAAAAAAATGAGATATGTGTAATAATGAAATGAATTAATACTAATAAAAATGAGAAAAGTGAGAAAAATGAGAAAGATGTGAAAAATGAGAAAAGTGAGAAAAAAAATGTGAAAATAAGGTAATGTGCCTAGATTGAATATGTAAAATGAGAAAGAGATTAATAATGAGAAATATGAATAAATTGTGTGCCTAGTATGTTATTCAATTTTTAGAGTTCTGGGTTTGGCGGCATGCCTATGATTGCCTATGGGCTAAATGCTGGAATGGTGAAAAGACTGGGTCTTAAGCCAGGCCAGCTGATAAATATGATATTTTTGGGGTGAAAAGACTGGGTCGTAAGCCTCAAAAACTGTAGCAGTCTAGCCAGGTTGAGGACCAAGATACTGGAGCCCAAACATTATCCATGGATATATTGCCTACGGGGCTAGACACATGGTGTCATTATGGACCAAAGCAGTAACTCTGAAATTTGAATAGCATATTACATCCTTTTTGGGCCCATGCTTGTCTTTGCTTTAATGTGAATTATGATATATTTGAAAAATATAAGAAAGTGGAATGATGTGACATTTATATGCATTGTGCATTTGGTATTACATTGAGTTATATTGTTATTATTAAAGTTTGTGCCACTAGGCTTCAGCTTAGCGTTATTGTTTCCATCGTGCAAGTGACAGGGTAGACCCAGCTGAGCCAAAAGGTTCTTCTAGACTAGGTCAGGTCTAGACTTGTAGTTGAGCTTCTTGAGTTGCTATCGAGATCAGAAACACTACCAGCAGCATGTATATATTTTTATGTTATTGTACATTTTGAGTATTATGCATAATATATTATGCTTTGAATTTTACGTATTGTATATTATAAAGAATGTTTTGGGTCAATGTATTTGAAATGGGAGAGTAAGTGTGTTTTAAATTATATATATATCCATATATATAAATGTTTGAGAAACTTGGTGAAATTGAGAAGTATGTTGAGATGGTGATTGGAAATTATTTGGGAGTGTTTTCTTTTTATAGTTTGAGTAATTGCTAAATTTTAGGATATCCAAATTACAGACAAAACTCTGGCGAATTTTTTCCCAGAGATTTTTATATATATTATTTATTTTGGGTTCTTATAACAAGTAAAAAATATTTATATTTTATTTAATTTTTATATATTTAGAATTTGAAATTTTAAATTGGAAATGTGAAATTATTTTATTAAACTAGTTTGTGACATTTTTGTACCGTATATGCATATTTTACATATACTAGAAATATGTAATGTACGTATATAGGGTATAAGGGTGTTACAATTTTGGAGTTTTATCATTCGAAAGAATGTGGTGGTCACTCCAGTACCTTTAAAATGATTGCTAAAATTTGGCAATTTGGATTCTTCTCGCCAACAATGTATAAAGATATAAGAATTTTTGTTCAGTCATGTGATCGTTGTCAACGAACTGGAAATATTTCAAAAAGACAAGACATGTCACTAAATTCAGTTCTTGAAGTTGAACTCTTTGACATTTGGGGAATTGATTTTATAGGACCCTTTCCACCTTCATTCAATAATCTGTATATCCTGGTGGCATTTTATTATGTATCCAAATGGGTTGAAGCAATTGCAAGCTCAACAAATGATGCTAAAGTGGTAAATAAGTTCATTAAAAAGAATATTTTCAAGAGACTTGGAGTTCTTAGAGCTATGATCAGTGATGGTGGTACTCATTTTTTGTAATAAGAGCTTTGACACTCTTCTTAAGAAATATGGAGTACACCACAAGGTGTCAACACCTTATCAGCCTCAGACTAGTGGACAAATGGAAATATCAAATAGGGAACTCAAATGGATTTTGGAGAAAATAGTTAGCACTTCAAGAAAAGATTGATCTTTTAAATTGGATGATGCACTTTGGGCTTACAGAACAACTTTCATATCTCTCCTTATCGTCTTGTCTTCGGGAAACCATGTCAACTACCAGTGGAATTAGAGCATAAAACATATTATGCCACCAAAAGTTAAACATGGATTTATATGCAACAGGATAAAAGCGCCTTCTGCAATTAAGTGAGCTGAATGAAATTTGATTTCATGCTTATGAAAATGCCAAGATTTATAAGGAAAGAACAAAGACATGGCATGATAAGTCAAAGAAACCAATCCCATGACCATGGCCTACCTAGGCCCACGAGCGTGGGTTTGATATTGATACAGCCAAAATGAAAAACAAAGGAAAATATTCAAGAAGAGGCAAAATCAATACCATGATCGTGGCATTGCAAGGGCATGACCGTGGAGTTACAAATGAAGCTACCAAAGATGGGGAGCATGAAGAAACCAAGGGGGCAGAAGCAATCTGAAAGACACGACTGTGACCTTGCAATGGCCATGACCGTGGCAATCCATGCAAAATTGTTGTTCACCAGTCAATAGGACCTCCACTACCATGGCACCCCTAACTTATAGATTCATCTCATTTTTCTCTCTCCCTTCACTTTTTGAAGCCCCTGGCCTCCTAATTTTGAAAACCACACCTTAAACCTCTAAACCCACGACCTAAACTCCATTTTGACCTAATTTTCTTAAAGTTTTTCATCAATTTAAATGAATCAAACATCAACATGGTTAGAAGTAAGACTTTTACCAAGAAATCAAAAGGTGGTGATAGATCAAAGGCTGGCAGATCTAAAAGGAGGTGCCAAGATGGATCATCATCCACTTCATCAACACCTTCTCCACCTTCATCTCCAACACCCTAAAGACCACAAATGTATCCAGAAATTCATTTTTGTCATGCTGTGAGAGGGGATTTTTGCCCCCACTTTTGGTGGAATGGTTCTTGCGACTTCTGCACTGTTTAGGCTCGGGCCTTAGAGAACACGGACCTAAGTCCGAAAAAAATGGAGTCGCCACCCAGATAGGCTAGGAAAAAGAAAGGGGTGGATAACTCGATTCCTAAGGAATCCTGAACCCCCTAATGGGTTCAGAAAGTTGGGTACGTGTGGGGAAGGTGAGAAATGGCCCAGCACCCCCATAACGCCCGGTTCATTGGAACCGGCCTCCTTTACAGGTCTTAATATTATAAAATTCTTAAATATAACAACATTATCTATATTACACACAATAATTAAAAGAAAGCATCAATATATTAAAATCAAAGCAAGGTCCAAGAAAAACAAATAAATGGACACCCATCCAAAGATGGAAACATGTCCTTACATCACATGCCTAAATAGGACACCCACCGAAAGGTAGAAACATGTCCTTTACATAGGTTCTAAAATAGAAAAGCAAATTAAATTACTTGATCTTTAACTAATGGGGTACCCACCAAGTGGAAACATACCCCTTACAACATTTGGAAATCTAAATAAATTGATAAAAGTTAAATAACCATTCATAATTCATCAAAGGTATTAAACATCAATAAAAATTAAACATCCATCCATGATAAATTAAATGAAACAAGCATTGAACTTAAATAAATTAAAGCATATCAAAGCATAATCAAATATAGAATTGAATAAGGCAGTTAAAAATCTAAATTTTAGCTACTGTTTCCATTTAGGGTTCTTTATTTTATGTGTTTAGGATTTTGGAATTTGTGGAATTAGGCTACTGTGACTAAAATGGATTAAAGATTTTATGTTTTAAAAGGTTGGTAAAACTCTTTGATTAACCAAATTAATGTTTGGATGGTGAAATCATGAATTTAGGGTTTGAACACTTTAAAATACTTTTGATTTGTTGTTTACAGTTAATTATTGAGTTATGTTTTAAGCTTACCGTGTAAAATTAAAAATTTGTGTTTATATTATTTTTAAGGTTTTAAAGGATTAGTGTTTAAAAAAAATTAGGGTTTAAGGTTTTAAAGGGGTTAGGGTTCACTGTTTTAGGTTTGGAAGTTACATTAGGGTTTAGTGTTTTAGAATTGAGGTTTTGGTGAATGTTTAAGTTTTTTAGAATTTGGAAAAAGCAATTGATAATTTTATGAAAGTAAATAAATGATATAAGGTTTATATGAATAGTAAAGATTTTTTTTAGGATTTTTAAAAGAAACAGAATCAAATTTTGGTTTTGAAGAAAAACATGTTCAATTAGGGTTTTGAAGTTTTGAAGAAACAAAAATTAATAACTTTAAACTTTTTGGAAAATAAAGCAACAAAATAAGATTTTCAAAGTATTTAGAAACAAAGGAAACTATTTAAGGTATTTAGAAATAAAGATCAGATTATAATATCTTCAAAGATTAAAGATTTGCGTGTGTAATCTTATGGATCAAATCAATCATGAAGCTACTGTAAGAAATAAAAAGAAATTAAAGATTCATACCTTCTGCGTTGGTTCCTCCAAAAAAAATTGTTTTCTATATGAGCAAAGACAAAAGCAGTTGCTACCTTTGATGAATTATTAATAGCTTTCCTTGTTGCTCTCAAATCCGAAGTCTCAAATTCAAAGTTCCCTTCAAATTCTGATCCAATTTCTCCTTCTTTTCCCGATTCCCTTTTTTGTGTTGTAATTGATCTTATTTATAGAAGAATTTTATGGGTAATTCTAATTATTCACGGCATACAATATTGAATAAAAAAAGAAAATCGAAACCTAATTATATTAGTTTTTGGAAAATTTGCATCGGAAAATTTGGCTGGCGAAAAAAAACTGATGTGGAAAAATTGCACTGGCGAAAAAATTGCCGCAGGAAAATTTGCGCTGGCAAAAAAGTTGCTGCAGCCAGCTGCGAGCGAAATGGCCCTGGCCATTTTGCCGCAATCCGACTTTTTTTTTATTTTTGATTTGTTTATTTTATTTTCTATTAATAAAAATTAGATAATAAAGCAAAAATTATTTAATTAATATAACAAAAATTATTTTGGACCAATTAAGATATATTACACAACACAAAAATTATTTTGGACTAAATAAAATATATTGGACCGGACTGGGTCAAAAATTAAGGGTCTACAGTTTGCCCCCTTCTTGAACGATCTGAAACATTAGTGAAAGAGAGTGAAAAGCAATAAAACTTAATTTTTGAGACAGTTGAGGTTTTGGGTTCTGGACCTGAGAGATTTGGATACTCGATCCTAAATTGGATTGGGATACTCGATCCTAACTGGATTGGGATACTCAATCATAAATTGGATTTGGATACTCGATCCTAAATTGCATTGAGATACTCGATCCTAACTGGACTTGGATAGTCGATCCTAAACTGGATTTGGATACTCGATCCTAACCTAGATTGGGATACTCGATCCTAACTGGATTTGGATACTTAATCCTAGACTGGATTTGGATACTCGATCCTAACCTGGATTGGGATACTCGATCCTAACTGGAGTTGGATACTCGATCCTAGACTGGATTTGGATACTCGATCCTAACCTGGATTGGGATACTCAATCCTAGCTGGATTTGGATACTCGATCCTAAACTGGATTTGGATACTAGATCCTAACCTGGATTTGGATATTTAATCCTAAATAGGGTTTGGATACTCGATCCTAAACTGGATTGGGAAACTCGATCCTAAATTGGGTTTGGATACTCGATCCTAAACTAGAGTGGGATACTCGATCCTAACTGGATTGGGATACTTGATCCTGACTAGATTTGGATACTCGATCCTAAACTGGGTACTTTGACTCGAGATTTGAATTCGATTTGATTGACCTTTTATTAGTTGAGGATTCTGGCTTAACTTGTTGTTCTATTCTTTTGTTCTTCCTGTCGCAAAAATTCACCTATTTTTAGTTGGTCCTCATATCTTCTAGCGTGGCAAAATACAAGTGAGTTTGAAAATATTTGGTATATAAACACAAAAAATTGAAAAGGATAAACTTTGCCCCCTGTGTAGGCTCAAACCAAAGATTTTTTTCCATGCAAGCTTTGATGATGTTTTTGCCGTGTAGTTCTTTGCACAAGCACGTAGTTCTTTGCCCCCTTGATTCAATATCTTCTTTTGATTCTTTACTTTGCAAGGTATTTGCTGTTCACTTTGAAAAGGAATAGACAATACAAGACAAAAAAGTGCGATGTGATATGCTCATGTACGCATGATATGTAACATTCCTATACCTCGTATACACACACTACATACTACTACACCTGTAATATACATATACCGAATATAGGAGTGCCACAGTTTATATTAGATAAACCAATTTTTCTCTTCTGCAATAATATAAGAAAACTTAAAACACTTCATATTATATTATAAACTATACTAGATAAAATATTTATTCATTATGCAGCGGAAAAAATAGTGGTATTTACATATATAAATACATCAAAATCCATGTTTACAAAACATAAAGTTTATACATGTTTGGCAATTTGTCTCTGATCTTTAAGCCCATAATCAACACTTCAAAGTCTAGACTCGACTCGGTATAGCTGAACTCTCCAGTTCTACCCTGTTACCTGCGCGATGAACCACAATCGCGCTAAGCCATAGGCTTAGTGGTACAAACCACAATAACAATATGCTTTAATGCAATGTCAATGTCATACTTTCAAGCAATAGAGATCATATTCAAAAATTCTATATTTCATAACATTACATTTCATTATCTTATTTAATTGTTTTACCATTTATGATTCACATTGAAACAAAGACAAGCATGGGCCTAAGAAGGATATAATATGTTATTCAAAATTCAGAGTTACTGCTTTGGTCCATAATCACATTCATCAAGCCCGTAGGCGATATATATATCTATCCATGGATAACGTAACAGACCCAGTCTCTTGGACCTCAACCCGGCTAGACCCTAGGGCCCCAATATCTTGGTCCTCAACCCGGCTAGACTGTTACTATTTTTAAGGCTTACGACCCGGTCTTTTCACCTCAAAAATATCATTTTTCATATTTATCAGCTGGGCTCGGCTTACGACCCGGTCTTTTCACCAACCCAGCAATTCATAGGCATGCCGACAAACCAAGAACTCTGAAAATTGAATAATATACTAGGCACACAATTAATTCATTTATCTCATTATCAATCTCTTTCACAATTCATTTCTCATTCCATTTCTCATAATCAAACTAGGCAACCATGCCCCAATTATTTCATTTGCATCATTATAGCCAACAACAATGGCTGCACATCTCATCATTAAAGTATACATAGCCAATTGCATTGGACATACATTTTGAATGATCATCATATCTTTCACATTATGCAAATAATAACATTAATCAAATGTATTAACAATGTAATAAATTACTTAACACATTTTATAACCAAATGTGTTAAGTCTCAAAGTCATGTAAATGTATGCAACCATGTAAGATTGTACTTACCTCAAGAGCAACTCACACCAATCTAAACACATCTTCTTCCAAGAATCCTCCCACGCTTGGATTAGGGCAACTCAATCTCTTCAAAACCTAATCCAAAAGTGATAATACACACTCACTTAAAGATACACATGAGATAATAAGGCTAAGAATCAACTAGGGCAAACTCTACACATGACACGCTCAACAACACGGTCGTGTCCCTGACCGTGCCCTAAACTCACAACACATAAGCTTTGACACGCTCAGTGACATGGGCGTGTCACTGGCCGTGTCAATCCTCCCTCAACACAGTAGCTATGACAAGCTCAGTGACATGGGCGTGTCACTGGACGTGTCAATGCTACTACAACACAGAAGCTGTGACACGCTCAGTGACATGGGCGTGTCACTGGTCGTGTCACCCATCCAGAAAATAGAATCATTGACACGCCTAAAAGCTTGGCCGTGCTCATGGGAATGTCAGGCCAAAAATCCTGATTCCAGCAACAACAACATCACATCCAACAAACCTCTTACTTCCACCATCTTCCACTCCAAATAAACTTAACTAAACACACCCATAAACCATACTAACTTGCAAAAACACCAAAATAACTCAATACATACATCAAACACCAATTCACAACCATCACATACACACAACGCAAACACAACACTTATTTTCTTCCAACACCAAACTTAACTCTATCTCAAAATCAACACCAATAAGATCAAACACCCTCAAATCATAATCAAATATACACATAACATCAACAATCAAACACCAAACTCAAAACACAAACTTAGAAGAAAACCAAAGAATCAAATGGAGAACTTACCAAAAGTGATGAAAACTCTTAGATTTCCAACTTGATCACTTGAAACATCCTTCAATCTTGAGTTTGGAAAGACAAAATCTCACTTTCTCTCTTGCTATGGAGCTAGCCGGCCAAGGAGAAAAAGAAAAGAAGAAGAAGATGAATAGAGAAAAGCAAAGTCAACACTCAACTCTTCTTTCAACCACTAAAACTCCCTTTAATTCTCAACCAAGCAATTTTATTAATATAATATTCATAAAAATCTTCATCCACTTACTAATTTCCATTTCAATTAATTTAGTATAAATAAATAAATCTTCTTTTGACCTTCCATTTCTTTGACTTGTATATGTTGTATACATCTCATATATACAACATATACACTCTTCTCTTTACCTCTTTTCTCTTTCCACTTAAACATATACATTTAATCCAAATACAATAATAAATAATCCAAAACTTTTAGGGTATACTTTGGGATATTACAATTCTCCCCCTCTAAAAAGAAATTTCATCCTCGAAATTACCTGATCTCAATTCTGAAACAGCTGGGGATACTGATCTCGCATCGCTTGCTCACTCTCCCAAGTTACCTCTTCCTTCGCATGATTCTTCCAAAGAACCTTTACAAGTGGCACTTTCTTATTTCTCAACTCTTTCATTTTATGTGCCAAAATAACCACTAGTTCTTCTTCAAAAGTTAGATCCGGAATCACCTCAATAGATTCAACGGACAAAACATGAGATGGGTCTGATCTGCACCTCCGCAGCATAGAAACATGGAAGACATTGTGAATTCTATCCAATTCAGGCGGCAAAGCAATTCGATAAGCAACTGGTCCCACTCTCTCCAATACCTCATAAGGTCCAATAAAACGAGGACTTAGCTTCCCTTTGCGGCCAAATTTCAAAATCTTTTTCCAAGGAGACACTTTCAGAAATACTTTATCTCCAACATTGAACTCTATGTCTCTCCTCTTCAAATCTGAATAAGATTTCTGCCTATCTGAAGCTGCTTTCAACCGATCCCAAATTATTTTCACTTTCTCTTCCATTTCTTTAATCAAATCAGGACCAACCAATTTGCCTTCTCCAACTTCATTCCAACATAGAGGCATTCTGCATCTTCTACCATACAATGCCTCATAAGGTGCCATTTTAATACTAGAATGATAACTATTGTTATAAGCAAATTCCATTAATAGCAAAAATCTATCCCAACTTCCAAAGAATTTAATGACACAGCTTCTCAACATGTCCTCCAAAATCTGTATCACTCTTTCTGACTGCCCATCTGTCTGCGGATGAAAAGCAGTGCTAAAGTGCAATCGAGAACCCAAAGCACCATGTAAACTCTTCCAAAACCTCGAAGTAAACCGGGGATCTCGATCAGACACTAAAGAAATTGGGATTCCATGTAACTTCACTATCCCACTGATATACAGCTCAGCCAACTTCTCAAGAGAATAGTCCATCCGAACTGGAAGAAAATAAGCTATCTTTGTAAACTGATCAATAATCACCCAGATAGCATCATGCTTCTTCTGAGTCAATGGCAAACCAGACACAAAATCCATTGTCACACGTTCCTATTTCCATTTAGGCACTGATAAAGGTTGAAGTAACCCTGTTGGAACTTGATGCTTAGCATTCACCCTCTGACAAGTGAGACATTTAGATACAAACTCTGCTATGTCTTTCTTCATACCTGACCACCAGTAATGTTTCTTCAAATCATGATACATTTTAGTACTCCTAGGGTGCATAGCAAAAGTCGACTGATGTGCTTCCTCTAAAATAATCTTTCTTAATCTTACATCATCAGGAACACGCAATCTATCCTTGAACCAAAGGCTACCATCTTTTCCCATAAAAAAATCTTTGTTCTCTCCTTTCTGGCAACCTGAAACAATCTTCTGAATTTTCTCATCAACCAATTGAGCCTCTTTAATCTGATCCAACAACACCAGTCTCAAATGCAACTGAGCTAACAAGGCTCCATCATCACATGATTCAAAACTAGCATGCAACGCTCTCAACTCAACAAGCAACGAGAGCGAATAAATAGTCAAACCTGCCAAAGACTTCCGACTCAAGGCATCTGCAATAACATTTGCCTTACCAGGATGATAATCAATCAAATAGTCGTAATCTTTGATGAGCTCCAACCATCGTCTTTCCCGAAGATTAAGCTCTCTCTGAACCCCCAAATATTTCAAACTCTTATGATCCGCGTAAATGAAACACTTCTCCCCATACAAGTAGTGTCGCCAAATCATCAAAGAAAAAACTATGGCTGCTAACTCCAAATCATGCGTCAGATAATTAAGCTCATGCGGCTTCAACTGCCGAGAAGCATAAGCTATGTGTAGACCCTTAATTTTTGACCCAATCCGGTCCAATATGTTTTATTTAGTCCAAAATGATTTTTGTTGTCTAATTGGTCCAAAATAATTTTTGTTAAATAATTTTTGCTTTAGTATCTAATTTTTATTAATAAAAAATAAAAATAAAAATAAAAATAAAAATAAAAATCGGAGTCGAAAAAATGGGCAGCAAAAAATCGCAGCGCGGGCCCGTGGGCATTTCGCCCGCAGGAAATTCCTGCAGGCGAAATCACTGTGCTATTTCGCATGCAAAATTTTTTTGCCTGCGAAATAGCTTACGGGCCCGCTCTGCGAGTGCTGCCGCAGCCAGCTGCAGCAGATTTTTTCGCCAGCGCAGTTTTTCCACAGCAGTTTTTTTTCGGCAGCGCAAATATTTCGGCGCAAATTTTTTGAATCCTAATCCAATTAGGTTTTGGTTTCTTTTTTTTTTTTATTAATATTACTTACCTTAACTAATTAGGAATAAACAACCTCAAACCACTATAAATAAGGACCAAAGATAATTAAAAAAGGGGAGGCAAAAATCCAAGAGTAGTTTGGAAAATTTGAAACCAAATCAAGGAAGGAAAAGAAGAAATTCAATTCAACTCTTTTCTGGAACAGGAGCAGCACGATTTAGAGGATTATTTTTGGAGCTAGTTCATCCAAGAAGAATTATTTTTGGAGAAATCATCAAAAGAAGGTATGTGTTAATTAATTTTCTTTAATTGTTTTTTTTACACAGTAGCAAATCTATGAAATCAAAATTATAAATCTTTGAACTTTAATTTAGTTTTTCTAAAGCAAAAAAAAAACCTTATTTCGTTGGTTTATCTTCCAAAAGGCTTAAAATTGTTATTTTTTCTTCTTAAAAACCATAAAACTCTAATTGAACATATTTTTCAACAAAACTAATATGTAAATTCTGCTTCTTTTAAAATTTTAAAGTGGATTCTATTTCATTCAAAAAGTCTTCTAAAACATCTTTTCTACTTATAAAAACTTTAATTTATTTGTTTAAATTCATAAAATTTTATGAAATTATCAAATTGATTTCTAAAACCCTAAAAATTATTCACCACCCGTGACCCTACTTCTAAATCCTAAAATCCAAATTCAACTTCCAAAATTCAAAATAATGAACACTAACCCTTTTAAAACCTTAAACCCTAATTTTTATGAACCCTAATCCTTTTAAAACATTAAAAAACATAAAAACGTAAAAACCTAAATTTTACACAGTAACTTAGGAACCCAATAACCAAAAATCACAAATTAAAGTATTTTAAAATGTTTAAAACCCTAGTTTAATGATATCATCATTCAAACCTTAATTTTGTTAATCAAAGAGTCTTACCAACCCTCTAAAACATAAAACCCTAATTTATTTTAATTCCATAAAAAGTCACAGTAGCCATAATTGGACTTTTATTTGCTTTATTCAGTTCCATACTTGATTATGCTTTGATTTATTTCTTATGCTTTAATTTATTTAATTTCAATACTTGATTTATTTAATTTATCATGGATGGATGTTTATTTTATATTTTTATTAATAGCTTTGATGAATGATTTATTTATGATGAATGATTATTTACTTTTATCAATTAATTTAGATTTCCAAAAGTTGTAAGAGGTATGTTTCCACTTGGTGGGTACCTCATTAGTTAAACATCTTGTAATTTAATTTGCTTTTCTATTTTAGAACCTATGTAAAGGGCATGTTTCTACCTTTTTGGTGGGTGTCCTATTTAGGCATGTGATGTAAGGACATGTTTCCATCCTTGGATGGGTGTCTATTTATTTGCTTTGTTTGGACATTGCTTTGATTTTAATGATGCTTTCTTTTAATTATTGTGTGTAATATGGATAATGTTATTATATTTAAGAATTTTATAATATTAAGACCTGTAAAGGAGGCCGGTTCCAATGAACCGGGCGTTGTGGGGGTGATGGGCCATTTCTCACCTTCCTCATAAGTACCCAACTTTCCGAACCCATTAGGGGGTTGGGGATTCCTTAGGAATCAAGTCATCCACCCCTTTATTTTTTCCCGGCCCGTCCGGGTGGCGACTCCATTTTCTTCGGACTTAGGTCCGTATTCTCTAAGGCCCCGAGCCTAAACAGTGCTGAAGTAGCAAGAACCATTCCACTGGGAGTGGGGGCAAAAATCCCCGCTCACAGTGGCGACTCCACTGGGGATAAGAGAAGTTGATTCCATTGGTCTTTATATTATTCTATTCTTTCTTATAATGATATTATCCATTGCATCATATTAGTTTGCATCATGTGCGTGAGTTAGGATGCCCGTGTTACCCGTGTTGTGTTATGTAAGGGATACCATACTTTCACTCAAGGTATGGAGATCGAGCATGGCATAACCACTCATAGCCTCGTACCATTTGGTATATACTTGCTATGGGAACCTAAGCCTTTTAACCCGAAGACTAAAGCTCATGTAATTGGCCTAGTTACTTTCCTTAGGTTTTACCCCAAATGCATGTTGTTTAACTATGGTTGATTTATCTTGGCTTAAATCATGGCTTATTTGGTTTGTTCTTTTTCTAATATGACCTAAATATATTGTAAGCTCAAAATAAATTTTTCTTTAAAATCCAAAAGACCAAAGCTATTTTTCAAAACTTTTCAAAATGGTCTTTGGGCATAAGACTTTTCTAAAAATAAATCAAAAATTCTTTGGCCCATGGCCCAAATACTAAGCCCAAAATCCATTTTTCTAAAATCTTTTACAATGGGCTTAGAAACAAAACTATTTTCACCCAACATTTTCTTACAAAGAGCTTGCAAAAATATTTAGGTCAATTATGAAATACCAAAAATCAATTGTGGGCCTAGTTTACACTAAGAATAAATTAACCATGGGCTTGTTTTTGGCATGAATCATTAGTTACCTTTTTCAAGTGAGAAATCTATTCATAATAAACCTCTTAATTTTGTTTTAATCCAGCATAACATAAAAGCTACTTTAGTTGGATAAATGGATTAAAACCTAATTAATGGGAATTATCATGGATTGATTTCCATTTTCGAAAATACAACTATTGGTTGAAATGTCTGAGGAAATTATTCGAAAGCAAGATACCCCATGTTGGTATTTTGTTAACCATATACCTAGGAAAAGAGACTCGCCATTCATGTATGGATGTTATAAGGTTGGAAGGAACGTCCTATTTTTATTTGTTGATTGTTTGTGCATACATGCATACATTTGCATCTCATATCATTGATCCTCTCTGGCTCACAGCCCTGGATTACGAAAGTTCAAAAGCTTACGACAATCCGACTTACGCTGGAGACAAAGTGTCTAGCAATGACTCAATCAATTGCTCACCAAATACAATGGAACGCGAAAAAATCCAAAGAATGGTGGATGAGGCTCTCAACGCCAAGATGGAAGAAATCAAAGAGGCCCTAGCTGAGACCATGAAGAACCAATTGACTGCAATCTTAGAGAATCATGCCGAGGCATCTGCTAGCACTAAAAAACCAAAGGACAAAGGGAAGGCTAAAGTTAGTGAAGTGATTTTTGATGATGAAAAGGTGATCATTGATGATGATGATGATGATTGGGCTCAATACTACCAAGATGTTCAAGAAAAGAAGAAAGAACCAAAGGCTGTTGAGAAGGCAACTATTGAAAAGACTGAGACATCCAATATTGAAAAGATGATTGCTGATTTAGAAAAGAAATTTGAGAAGAACTTGAAAATCGAAGAGAAGTCTGAGATCGACAAACTATTTGAACAAGATGAAGAGGTCCCTTATAAATTCAAGATGCCTTCCTTTGCTAAGTATAATGGCACCAGAAATCCTCATCTCCATGTGAAGCAGTATATCACTGCCATGCAGTCTGCTCGAGCTACTAAGGCTCAAACCCTAAGGTACTTCATGCTCTCATTGGACCCTGTTGTCTAAAATTGGTTCAATACGTTAGATGATGGAATACAAAAGAATTGGGATCTACTTTACAAAGCCTTCATCCAACAATACGGATATAATGTTGAGTTAGAAGTTACTTTAATGGAAGTGGAGTCCATTAGACAAAGGCCAAATGAGAATTTCGTAGACTATGTGAAGCGATGGAGAAACAAGGCCGCTTTACTCAAGAAGAGGTCCGATGAATCCGATCAAATAAGGATGATTGTGAGAGGGGTGTTACCTAATCTTCGTGAGAGGATGTCTCATACACTCATCCATGATTTCAAAGATCTTCTCCAAGCTAGTCTACAAATTGAAGAGTGGGAAAGGGAGAAGAATCGCTTTTCAATAAGAAGGAATGAGAAAGGGAACAACCAGCCTAACAATCAAAGCACACAAAAAGAAGTTGATGTTAATGTAACCAGTCAAGCAAATAGAAGGCAATTTTTAGATCTGGGGAAGCCTTTGTCTTGGGTCTTTGATAAGCTACAAAAGAAAGGGTTGTTACAACCATTGGCTCCTCGACCTTTACCTAGTCCATTACCCCCAAATTTGATACTAAGGCTTTTTGCCAATTTCATCAGATTCAAGGACATGAGACTGATAGGTGTACCTGATTAAGGCATGAGATCCAAGATTTGATTGATAGTGGCAAGCTACCCGAGCCGGATAAGCTCAATACCAAAGACAACCCTTTGCTTAAATTTGGAAGAGTGCCACCACCAGCAACCTTTATGTTGGGAAAAGGATTGGAAGAAGATTTTGTTTTATCCTCTTTTCAAGATGAGAATGCTGAAGATGTGAAAGGAAAAGAAGCCTAACTCAATGAACTTTCCTTAGCTTGAATATTGCTTTTTCAATCTTACTTTATTTAATATTTTGGAACTATTGTGTTTTTCAAATTTAAAGTTGTTTGAATAAATTACTTTCATCAAAATTTTTGTTGGTCTTTGTTCATTTTGGTGCTCGACCAATGAGGAATCTAGCTTGATAATTCATGAATTAATATATTTATGCATCATGACTTGAATGGCTTTACTGGGTGAGAGAATGGCTCTATAGCATTGAGTTGTCTATGCTTACTTGGAGAGGGCTCCTGCATAATTACCTCTGTCTAGGTCCTTAGGAATCGAGTCATCCACCCCATTCTTTTTTTTTGGCCCGTCTAAGTGGTGACTCCATTTTCTCCAGACTTAGGTCTGTGTTCTCTAAGGCCCCGAGCCTAACAGTGCCGAAGTCGCAAGAACCATTCCACCGGGAGTGGGGACAAAAATCCCCGCTCACACTATGACTTTACCCTCTTGCATCAAAACACAACCTAAACCATTATATGAAGCATCACTGTAAATCACATATGGTTTATCTTCCATAGGAAAAGTAAGAACAGGAGCTTGAGTCAACATTTCTTTCATCAGCTCAAAGCTTGCTTGACACTGGTTTGTCCACACAAATCTAATTCCCTTCCGAAGTAATATGGTGAGTGGAGTAGCTATCAAAGAAAAACCTTTCACAAACCGTCGATAATAGCCTGCCAAACCCAGAAAACTTCTAACTTCAGTCACAGACTTCGGTGGACTCCAATTCAAAATGGCCTCAACTTTACTCGGATCACATCTTATACCATCTGCTGAAACTATATGACCTAGAAAAGTCACTTGATCAAGCCAAAACTCACACTTCGACAGCTTAGCATACAATTGCTTCTCTCTCAAGGTCTGCAATACAATCCGCAGATGCTTGTCATGATCCTCTTCATTACGCGAATACACAAAAATATCATCAATGAAGACCACCACAAACTGATCTAGATAGGGCCTAAACACCCTATTCATCAAATCCATGAAAGCTGCAGGTGAATTCATCAATCCAAAAGGCATCACTAAAAACTCATAATGCCCATATCTTGTGTGGAAAGCTGTCTTAGGAACATCTTCAGCTCTGACTCTCAACTGATGGTATCCTAATCTCAAATCAATCTTGGAAAACACTGCTGCTCCCTTCAACTGATTGAAGAGATCATCTATCCTAGGCAAAGGGTACTTATTCTTGATAGTCACCTTGTTTAATTGCCTATAATCGATGCACAACCTCAAAGTACCATCCTTCTTCTTCACAAACAAAACAGGAGCTCCCCACGGAGAAACACTAGGGCGAACAAACCCTTTATCCAACAACTCCTGCAACTGCACCTTCAACTCTCTCAACTCAGCAGGTGCCATTTGATAAGGAGTAATAGAGATGGGAGTGGTACCAGGCAACAAATTGATACCAAACTCAACCTCTCTCTCAGGGGGTAACCCTGGCAACTCCTCCGAAAAAACATTTGGAAATTCTGCAGCTGTGGGTATATTATCAAGTTGAGAACCCACTACTCTGGTATCCACAACATGAACAAGATAAGCATCACACCCTTTTCTAATCAACTTTCTAGCTGCAACAGCTGAAACAAACAAGGATGCAAGTTGCCTTTGTTCACTAGATACCATCACACTTCTACCATCACTGGTTCTCAGGGTAACACACTTCTTTTGACAGTCTACCACAGCTCCATTCTTAGACAACCAATCCATACCTAAAATCAAATCATACTCCTTAAAAGGCATTTCAATCAAATCACCAACAAACTCCTCACCTTGCACCACAACTGAACTATCATGATGCACCTTACTCACCACCACACTATGCCCTAAAGGATTTATCACCAAGACATCAAATCCTAAGGACTCTAAATGCAATTCAGACACAAGCAAGATAGATGCAATTATGTATGAATGAGTAGATCCTGGATCAATCAAAGCAAGAGCTGAAATGCCAAATAAAGAAAATGTACCCGCAATAACTGCTGAAGCATTCGGCTGCCTCTGTATCACATACACTCACTGAGAAGACCCAGCCTCATCTGGCCTATTGCCTCCGGATGTAGAGCCTCCTCTCTGACTGATCCCAGGTCGACCACCTCTACTAACACCTCTGCCACTTCGACCTCCTCTCACACTAGGTCGAGAAACTGCAGAATATGCCTGCCTATGCTCCTACCTCTCAGGACAATCTCTAATGAAATGGTCAAGCGATCCACATCTGAAACACATAGCTGATCCACTAATCTTCCAACAAACACCCCCATGTATCCTACCACAATGGACACATGTAGGTGGAGTAAACCTCTGAACCACTGGAGTCGGAGCACTAGCTACAAAAACTGTAGGTCTTGGTCTCTGCCTCTGATACTGAACTGACCTACCCGACTGCCTCTGGCTCCTACTGACTCTTGGAACAAAACTTCCTCGTCCTCTCTTCATAGATGAAGACCCTGCCTCAAACTGGGATCTCCTAACTCTGGTCTCCTCTTTAGTAGCAGCTGCTGCAATAGCTTGTGCTCTCTCAACACTTATGGCTGCTGCAACAAGCTGGGAAAGATCCTGATACTGGGAACCAGCAACAATACACATAATAGAGGGCCTCAACCCTTCCTCAAATCTCCTACACCGATCAATCTCATCTGAAATAATCCCCCCGGCATAATGACTCAACCGGATGAACTCTACCTCATACTCTGTCACAGTCCGATTATCTTGTCTCATATTCAGAAATTCCATCTTCTTAGCATCCTTATACTCCCTCGGAGTATATTTCTACTCAAACTCCTGCAGAAAATCACTATAAAACAAACTTGGTAGATCATCCATAGCATGAGGAACCGTCTTCCACCAATCATAAGCATCTTTCTGCAGAAGGGATCTAGCATAATCAAATTTCTCTTCAGGAGTGGCTTGCAACTGGATGAATACCCTCTGAACTCTATCCAACCACTGCTCAGCTACTGTAGGATCTGTAGTACCAAAGAAATCTTCAGCCCCAAATTTCCTCAATTTATCATAATGCCTCACCGGTACTTGTGGCTGTGGTGGCGGTGGCTGCACTGGAGCTTGCCTCAACAATTCTACCACATGCCGTAACCAAACCGGCGGAACCTCATCAGCAGTTGATCTCTCTTGCACAGGAGCAGGTGCCTCTCCAGCTCTCTCAATCCTAGCTCCATCTCTACCCTCTTCAGGAGCTACACTCTCAGCACTACCTTCTATGGACTGACATGACTGAGATGCCATCACTACCTATATTTGCAAACACAGCAGAATATACCTCATCAAAGATCAGAGACTGCCAATACCAAAACATGTATCTTATTTAAAAACCAACTTTTAGAATCAAAATGTTCTTTTTCTTACAATTTACCTAGGTTGAGAATCTCAAACCTAGGCTCTGATACCAAAACAGATGTAACATCCCTATACCCCGTATACGCACACTACATACTACTACACCTGTAATATACATATACCGAATACAGGAGTGCCATAGTTTATATTAGATAACCCAATTTTTCTCTTCTGCAATAACAACAACAACAACAACAACTAAGCCTTAATCCCAAACAAGTTGGGGTCGGCTGTATGGATTCTCAACAAAATAAGCTCAAAAGACACCAAAAAAGATACTCCAGCCTTAGGCCCCTTCCAAGACACGGATTTTACGTCTCCATTCAAGTCTGTCATTAATCAAATCCGCATCAAGATCTAAGGCACGTAAGTCTCTTGCTATCACCTCCTTCCACACAGTTCTAGGTCTGCCACGACCTCTAGCCCCCTCAATCAACAAATTCTCACACTTACGAACCGCAGCATTAGGAGGTCTTCTTAAAACATGCCCATACCATCTAAGTCTTCCTTCCCTCACCTTATCTCCGACGTCCGCTACTTGGACTTTTTGTCGAATATGAACATTCTTAATTTTGTCCAGTCTGGTATGTCCACACATCCATCTTAGCATCCTCATTTCTGCCACACTCATCTTATGCAAATGTTGTCCTGTTGGTGCCCAACACTCACTACCATAGAGCATCGCAGGTCTAACAACCGTCCTATAGAATTTACCTTTCACTTTCAGAGATATTTTCTTATCACATAGAACCCCAGTCGCATCCTTCCACTTCAACCACCCTACCTGTATTCTGTGAGCCACATCTTCATCTATACGGCCATCATTCTGGAACACCGAACCTAAATATTTGAAGTGCTTGGTTTTAGGAACCAAAACTCCATCCAACTTAACCTCATGTTCCTGCTTCTTCCTTAGACTGAACTCACAGTGCATATATTCCGTTTTACTCCTACTTAACTTAAAACCCTTGTCCTCGAGGGTTTTTCTCCACACTTCCAACTTACGGTTTACACCAGCACTAGTCTCATCAATTAAAATAATGTCATCAGCAAACAACATACACCAAGGAACATCGTCTTGTATGCTTCTAGTTAGCTCGTCCATAACCAGAGTAAATAAATATGGACTCATGGCCGAACCTTGATGCAATCCGGTAGTAATAGGGAAAGCCTCAGTGTCTCCACCAGGTGTTTTCACACTAGTGGATGCATTCTCATACATGTCCTTGATGATGTTGATATATTTGCCGTTGACTCCTTTCCTCTTCAAAACCCACCATAACACTTCTCTTGGTACTCTATCATAGGCTTTCTCCAAGTCAATAAATACCATGTGGAGATCTTTCTTCTTCTCTTGATACAATTCTATTAGTCTTCTTAGAAGAGAAATAGCCTCCATGGTAGATCTCCCTGGCATAAACCCAAACTGATTCTCCGAAACTCTTGTAAGCTTCCTCAATCTGTGTTCAATAATCTTTTCCCATAATTTCATAGTATGGCTCATAAGTTTGATACCCCGATAATTTGTACAGCATTGAATGTCTCCCTTATTTTTATATATAGGTACCATGATACTCTTCCTCCAGGCATTCGGCATCTTACGTCCTTTCACAATAGCATTAAAGAGTTTAGTTAACCAGACAACTCCTACCTCTCCAAGGTTCTTCCAAACCTCTATAGGAATACCATCCGGGCCACAAGCTTTACCAACTTTCATATACTTCAAGGCTTCTCTTACTTCACTATGCAAGATCCTCCTAGACCAGCTGATATAATCATTTGTTGCATGAAGACCTTGAAAATCTTGTTCATGTTCAGGGTTGAATAACTGCTCAAAATAAGCCTTCCACCTCTCCTTAATCTCAACATCTCCTGTCATCACCCGTTGATCTTCGTCCTTTATACATTTGACTTGGCTTAAATCTCTGCTTTTCCTTTCTCTCATCCTTGCAATCTTATAAATGCCCATTTCTCCCTCTTTAGTACCTAACTTTTGATAAATCCCTTCTAAGGCTCTGCCACGAGCTACACTAACAGCCTTCTTTGCCTCTTTCTTAGCCCTCTTATATTCCTCAAAGGCCTCGCTATTAACCGCATTCGGTAACTTTTTATACCATTCCCTCTTAGCCTTAATAGCCTTTTGAACCTCCTCATCCCACCACCATGCATCGTGCGGTCGAGGCCCTGCCCCTTTAGAGATCCCAAGCAATTTACTACCTGCTTTCTTAATGCCACCTTCCATTTTTGTCCACAAGTCCTCTGCACTAGCCTCAAGGTTCCAAATTTCTTCCTTTAGTAACTCCTCCTTAAAGGTACCTTGAGCTAGGTCTTTCAATTTCCACCATCTTATCCTTGGTTCCAATATTTTCTTATCATTCCTCCAGCTACTTTTATTCTTAACATCTAAAACCACAATACGATGTTGCGCCGTCAATGCTTCACCTGGAATGACCTTGCAATCCTTACACTTACTTTTGTCCCGTCTTCGAGTAAGTATGAAGTCTATTTGACTTTGAGTTCGTCCACTCTTAAAGGTAATCAAGTGTGACCCCCTCTTTTCAAAGCAGGTATTCGCCAACACTAGATCATAAGCCACCGCAAAATCCAAAATGCTCTTTCCCTCCTCATTCCTGTTGCCAAAACCATAACCCCCATGGACCCTGTCATAACCATTACTGTCCTTACCAACATGCCCGTTAAGATCCCCACCAATGAAGATTTGCTGATTATCCGGAATACCTTGCATGATATCATCCATATCTTCCCAGAACTGAACCTTGGATGCTCCGTCCAAACCTACTTGGGGAGCATAAGCACTAATAACATTAATAGTGTCATCTCCCAAAACAAGCCTCAAAGAGATAATCCTGTCTCCCTTTCTCTTCACTTCCACCACCTTGTCTTTAAGCGTAGGCTCAATAATAATGCCCACACCATTCCTATTGTTATCCAAGCCACAATACCACAGCTTATATCCTGAGTTACCAATCTCTTTTGCTTTATTTCCCTTCCACCTGGTTTCCTGCAAACAAGCAATACTAACCTTCCTTCTTTTCAAAGTATCCACAAGCTCTATAGATTTCCCAGTCAGAGTGCCAATATTCCAACTACCTAATCTTAATCGGCTCCCTTGGACTTGCTTCTTTAGCCGCATTCGTCCATAATGCGGTAGCCCTTTCCTGTCTGACACCACATCCGGGCGCTGATATGGCGGGACTAACTTCTTTACCCATACCCGTCCATGGCATGGGAACCTTTGCTCATATGGAAACCTTTGCTTCTGCAATAATATAAGAAAACTTAAAATTTTTCATATTATATTATAAACTATACTAGATAAAACATTTATTCATTATGCAACGAAAAATGTAGTGGTATTTACATATATAAATACATCAAAATCCATGTTTACAAAAAATAAAGTTTATACATGTTTGGCAGTTTGTCTCTGATCTTTAAGCCCACAATCAACAATTCAAAGTCTATACTCGACTCGGTCTAGCTGAACTCTCCGGTTCTAGCTGAACTCTCCGGTTCTACCCTGTCACCTACACGATGAACCACAATCGCGCTAAGCCATAGGCTTAGTGGTACAAACCACAATAACAATATGCTTTAATGCATTGTCAATGTCATACTTTCAAGCAATAGAGATCATATTCAAAAATGCTATATTTCATAACATTACATTTCATTATCTTATTTAATTGTTTTACCATTTATGATTCACATTGAAACAAAGACAAGCATGGGCCTAAGAAGGATCTAATATGTTATTCAAAATTCAGAGTTACTACTTTGGTACATAATCACATTCATCAAGCCCGTAGGTGATATATATCTATCCATGGATAACATAACAGACCTAGTCTCTTGGACCTCAACCCGGCTAGACCCTAGGGCCCCAGTATCTTGACCCTCAACCCGGCTAGACTGTTACAATTTTTGAGGCTTACGACCCGGTCTTTTCACCTCAAAAATATCATTTTTCATATTTATCAGCTGGGCTCGACTTACGACCCGGTCTTTTCTCCTGCCCAGCAATTCATAGGCATGCCGTCAAACCTAGAACTCTGAAAATTAAATAACATACTAGGCACACAATTAATTCATTTATCTCATTATCAATCTCTTTCACAATTCATTTCTCATAATCAAACTAGGCAACCATGTCCCAATTATTTCATTTGCATCATTATAGCCAACAACAATGGTTGTACATCTCATCATTAAAGTATACATAGCCAATTGCATTGGACATACATTTTGCATGATCATCATATCTTTCACATTATGCAAATCATAACATTAATCAAATGTATTAACAATGTAATAAATTACTTAACACATTTATAACCAAATATGTTAAGTCTCAAAGTCATGTAAATGTATGCAACCATGTAAGTTTGTACTTACCTCAAGAGTAACTCACACCAATCTAAACACTTCCTCTTCCAAGAATCCTCCCACGCTTGGATTAGGGCAACTCAATCTCTTCAAAACCTAATACAAAAGTGATAATACACACTCACTTAAAGATACACATGAGATAATAAGGCTAAGAATCAACTAGGGCAAACTCTACACATGACACGCTCAACAACACGGGCGTGTCCCTGACCGTGCCCTAAACTCAACACAGAAGCTTTGACACGCTCAGTAACATTGGCGTGTCACTGGCCGTGTCAATCCTCCCTCAACACAGTAGCTATGACACACTCAGTGACATGGGCGTGTCACTGGACGTGTCAATGCTACTACAACACAGAAGCTGTGACACGCTCAGTGACATGGGCGTGTCACTGGTCGTGTCACCCATCCAGAAAACAGAATCATTGACACGCCTAAAGACTTGGCCGTGCTCATGGGCGTGTCAGGCCAAAAATCCTGATTCCAGCAACAACAACATCACATCCAACAAACCTCTTACTTCCATCATCTTCCACTCCAAAAAAACTTAACTAAACACACCCATAAAACATACTAACTTGCAAAAACATCAAAACAACTCAATACATACATCAAACACCAATTCACAACCATCACATACACTCAACTCAAACACAACACTTATTTTCTTCCAACACCAAACTTAACTTTATCTCAAAATCAACACCAATAAGATCGAACACCCTCAAATACACCATAATCAAATATACACATACTATCAACAATCAAACACCAAACTCAAAACACAAACTTAGAAGAAAACCAAAGAATCAAATGGAGAACTTACCAAAAGTGATGAAAACTCTTAGATTTCCAACTTGATCACTTGAAACATCCTTCAATCTTGTGATTGGAAAGAAAAAATCTCACTTTCTCTCTTGCTATGGAGCTAGCCGGCCAAGGAGAAAAGAAAAGAAGAAGATGATGAATAGAGAAAAGCAAAGTCAACACTCAACTCTTCTTTCAACCACTAAAACTCCCATTAATTCTCAACCAAGCAATTTTATTAATATAATATTCATAAAAATCTTCATCCACTTACTAGTTTCCATTTCAATTAATTTAGTAAAAATAAATAAATCTTCTTTTGACCTTCCATTTCTTTGACTTGTATATGTTGTATATATCTCATATATACAACATATACACTCTTTTCTTTGACTTGTATATGTTGTATATATCTCTAACTGGATTGGGATACTCGATCCTGACTGGATTTGGATAATAGATCCTAAACTGGGTACTTTGACTCGAGATTTGAATTCGATTTGATTGACCTTTTATTAGTTGAGGATTCTGGCTTAACTTGTTGTTCCATTCTTTTGTTCTTCCTTTCGCAAAAATTCAACTATTTTTAGTTGGTCCTTAGATCTTCTCATGGTCCCCAGCGTGGCAAAATACAAGTGAGTTTGAAAATATTTGGTATATAAACTCAAAAAATTGAAAAGGATAAACTTTGCCCCCTGTGTAGGCTCAAACCAAAGATTTTTTTCCATGCAAGCTTTGATGATGTTTTTTCCGTGTAGTTCTTCGCACAAGCACGTATTTCTTCTCTTTGTAAAATGACCAGAGCTTCCACAAGCAAATAGGCTTTCCATGCCCCCTTGATTCAATATCTTCTTTTGATTCTTTACTTTGCAAGGTATTTGCTGTTCTCTTTGAAAAGGAATAGACAATACAAGACAAGAAAGTGCGATGTGATATGCTCATGTATGCATGATATGCAAGAATAATACTTACAGTCGTCCCTATTGACTCACAGACCGAGGTGATCAGCAGAAGTATTCTCATTGGTTCCTTTTTGATGCTTGTTCAAGTCTTGCATTGGAATGATCGAAAGCTTTTGCATTTGTGGCTTTAATCTTCAAGATGTTGAAAACATGAGTGGTGGAGACCCTAAGTAGCAGAGTCAAGGATGCATCCATTTCAACTATATTTCAGCATGTCGGTTGATAGCTTCTTTATGACCTTGCCAATAATCATTTCCTTTGCCCAATGTGTCCTTTGGAGGTTCAACATACTTCCCTTAACTTGAAGGCTTTGTATGACAAAACATTTTTTCTTCTTTTTTTTTTTGAATTTTGATTTTGAGATCAAATGTTGGCTTTGCTAAATTAATGTCAATGTACCTCAGGAATTGATTTTCCAAATTAATATATCTATAACATGACAACCCTAGTTACCGTACTAAACTCGGGAATCATTTCTATTTAAGCAAGAATTGTTGCACTTCAGATAGGCACATACACATTACTTGGCCAAAGATCTCATTTGAGTTTAAATATTGTCTATCTCATATGCATGCTTATCCAAACTATCTCCACTAATAGACTCTACCCACCAAGAGAGATCAACAGGTCTTTGATAGGCTTGAAATGGGGTCTATGAGGGACATGGGTTAAAGGGAAGGCCATTTTGAGATTGGAGCTGATGTGACACATTGGACAAACCCTCACACTTTAAATTTCTTGTTGGAACTTTAGACAGTTGGGAGAAATCTTGCTAGACTCAAATTCCTTCTATCTTTTTGGCATTAATCTGGATCTTGATTAGGATAATCTTTGTTTCTTTGCATAAAGTTTGATACCCAAGTTCATTTCTTTCTTTTTATTTTTCTTACTCCTCCCTTTCTTTGAGCATTTTATCATTTTTGTCCTTCTTCCTTGTAGGACTGTCAAGTACAGAACTTTCAAGAACTGAATGATCTTTCTCCTTTTTCTTTGATTTTGATCCAATCTTTAGTTGGGTTGGACCAATTCAAGTCAAACCGTCCTTATAAACCAAATGGAACCCTTTTGTTGTCTTAGGTAAAAGAGAACTCAGTTGTCTTTTTGAACCATTTTGGGTTTTCTTTTCTTTTTTCCCTTTTTTTCTTTTCTTTTATTCTCTTTTTTTTTTCGGTTCTAGCTCTAAAATAGTTGTCTTGTTTGTACCAACTTGAGCTTCCAGTAATGGATAAGTGGAGTAACATAAATCTTCTTTAATAGGGATAAATCATTTGTTACTCTGATGTTGATGTTGATATATTGGAGATATTAGAAAAACTTCAACTAGCCTTATGGTATTAAGAACTTCAACCACCCTTATGGTTTTGAGAACTCCAACTATCTTCATGGTCTTGAGAACTTCACCTATCCTCATGATCTGGACTAATCATTGTTTTCTTTGATCTTCTTGCCTCTTCATCTTAGTGATCATAAGACTTGCCAAAAGTATCACAACAGCTCAGGGTAGGTTGTTGGGGTTATATGCCAATGAAAAGAAAGCTAAAATTTTATGAAGGCTCAAAGGGACAACTAGGGATTGATATTTAATTGGGTGGATACTAGTTGTTGGCTAACCAAACAATGCCTAGATCATTTCTCTCTTAAATAAGCAAAGTTCAATTTCGCCTCGAAAGTTTGTCAAAGCATGTTCTAAGACTGACTAGGACCTAGACAAAAGTAATTATGCAGGAGACCTCTCTAAATATGCATACACAACTCAATGCTATAGAGCAATTCCCTCACCTAGTAAAGTCATTCAAGTCATGATGCCTAGACACATTAATTTATAAACATCAAGCTAGATTCCTCAACGGTTGAGCACCAAAATGAACAAAAACCAACAAAATTTTGATGAAAGTAATTTATTTGTAAATTTGAAAAACAAGATTGTTCCAATTTAGATATTAAAGAAAGTAAAATTGAAAAGCAACATTCAAGCAAAGGAAAGTTTGTTGAATTGGAGTCAAAGATACTCCATTCATTTAGACATATCAAGGGCAAGGATTTTTTCCATCATTAAGGATAATGGCTTCATCATCCATAGTTAATCCAAACTTGTTTAGTAGTACATCATCTTTAGCAGCTTCTCTATCCATATCATGATAAGTTGACAAGATAAAACTCTTCATGAGGGTCGCAAGCAGTGGCGCCCTTCCAATTTTAGGCAGAGGCTTATTCTTAGTGTTGGGCTTATCAGGCTCAGGTAGCTCACCACTGTCAATTAAATCTTGGATCTCATGCCTCAATCGAGTACATCTATCGGTCTCATGTCCTTAAGTCTGATGAAATTCACAAAAGGCTTTAGTATTAAATTTTTGGGGGTAAAGGATTCGGCAAAGGTAGCTTGTTGAAGACCCAAGACAAAGGCTTCCGCAGATCTGAAAATTTACGCCTCTTTGCTGGTTCAGTTGTTGCATTTTCCTCAACACCTCTTCTTTTCTTTTGATTTTGTTCATTGGGGTAGTAGCCGCTCTTATTACCCCAATTAGACAGCATATGGTTCGGCTAACCTTGTAGAATGGGGATTGATCCCTCATTTCTCATTCGATCTCTATTAGTGAATATGTTCTCCATGGATGTTGCCTTTCCTTTCCTTCTTATGTCAATGGGAGATGTCTCATTAGCATTGTTGATGATCTCCAAAATTTGAATCAACTGGGTCCTCATAATTTTAACCAATTGATCTCGTAGCTCGGCCATCCTAGCTTTGACAACTTCATCGACTATGTCCCTTAGCTGGTTCGCATCCATCCGTAAATTGTTGTAGGTAGTGTCGTCGTATGCTCTTGAATTGTTGTACTTCAGGTCTATGAGCCGGAAACGATCAATGATATGAGATGCAAATGTATGTATGCATGTATGCATGTATGCACAAACAATCAACCGACATGGGTTATCTTATTTTCGAATAATTTTCTTGGACATTTCAACCAATAGTTATATTTTCGAAAGTGGAAGTCAATCCATGATAATTCCCATTAATTAGGTTTTGTCGCGCTCAAATTAACTCTACCACAAAGCGTCACTCGCAAGTATACGAGGTAGCTGTAGCAAAGGTGATCGCCCCAAGGTCGTCTCTCAAGGAAGCTAAAGTGGCTAGTTGATTATTAGATTATAAATAAAAAGTAATAAAGAAATTGAAATTGCTAACAACTAATGAAAAAGATTGATTGAAGTTTAAAACGAATAAAAGTAAATTAAGCTGAGTGTTTTGATTCACTTGATAGAAAAGTCTAGGGTTTGCACTTCTCTACTACTTATTTGTATGAACTGTTATTCCTCTTAACTAATTTAATTTCAAAGATTAAATCTCAAACAACTTAATTAATTGAGTCAAGGAAATAAGCTCTCGCATTCAAACCTCTTACAACTAATCTTGTTATAATTGAAACAATCTTTTTAATAGGTTATATCTCTAATTCACCTAAGTCCTTAATTGAATTGTTCCAGCATTAGACTTCATCTTTCAATCCCTCATCTAATACCTAAAACACACAATTGGTGGCCAGTCAATTATATGTTAACATTATTTCATTCAATCAAGGCTAAAGAAATTATTAGCTAAGAGCATAACCAATTCATACAATCATAGCAGATCCATACAAACCCTAGACTAGATCAAATTAGTTCATAATGCAATCAAACATATTCATCTCATTAATGTTCAAAGAAATCCAAATAGAAATGATAATATTCATTCAATGAAAATAAAGAGAATAAATTCGAGAACAAAACCAAGTTACAACTCCTTGAAGCTTCTGAATAATCTCTTGTTCAAATCTTGCAAGAAGAATGAATAACTGGCATGAACAATCTAATCTAGCTAGATTTGATCCAAAGTTTAATCAAAATCCAAGAACACAAAGTAAAAACCCTAATCTCTACTCTCTGATGGCTCAAACTTTTGCTCAAAATCATCAACAGTCGTAACCTAGCTCTCTTCTTTCCTTTTATACGAAACGTCCGCTTTAAAATTCGGTGCGCGTTTGGTTCATGAGGGACACGGCCAAGTCATGCCGTGTGAGAGCTTGTTGGAGGGACACGGCCACAAGACACGGCCGTGTCCCCTGCAGGTGTCCACCTCTGTTTGTTTCTCTCCTCTCTTCTTCTTTGGTTGAGTGACACGGCCAAGTCAGAAGTGGCTTGGCCGTTTTGCACCATGTTTGAGGGACACGGCCACAAGACACGGCCGTGTCCCCTGCAGGTGTTCACCTCTGTACAATTTTGATCTCTTTCCTGTGGAACCAAGTGAGACAAGGCCAAGTGAAGCTTGACTTGGCCGTGTTGGGTCTTTTTGGAGGGACACGGCCAGGTGACTTGGCCGTGTCCCTTGCATGTGTCTGCTACTGGGACTTGTTCTTCAATTTAATCTTGGTATGGGACACGGCCAGTGACTTGGCCGTGTCCTCTGCCTGTGTCAGCCACTGCCACTTTCTCCTTCAAATTTGCTTCCTTGCCTTTTTAACCTAACACAAAACTCAAAACAAATCTTAACAAGAAATCAATAGACAATAACCAACACAACATAAACACAATACTAAAAACTACATCAAAAATGACATAAACATTGAAATAAACTAAAACTATCACAATTAAAGAAAACACTAGACAAACCGATTAAAAGTAACAAAATACCTAAATAAAACAATAATTAACATAACAAACAAGACACAAAACTATAACAAAAACTAATAAAACAACTACCACACACTTAAAACTTTGCTTGTCCTCAAGCAAATTCACATGGCATAAATTAAAAACTCAAACAATCCTAACTATAATTCCAGCATATAGATGAAATACTTAAAGAGACAACATAAATAATTGCACTTTCCTTCAATCAAAATTTTCTTAACTCATTCATTAATCCAGACATACAAATCTTATCTCTCATCTAAGTGTTTCACTCGATTTCAAATGTTAATCACACAAACCACTCATGACTGCATACTGCCATAAACTTGCTTAATTATCCAATCTCCCTCACTGATTTTCTCAAGAAATAATTTGAAGGACTTTCATTTGGATGTAATGGGGCTAAGGTAAAGGTGTGAGAAAAGACATTTAAGCTGGAGCATCAAGAAATGGAGTATCTAAATTAGACACTATTCTTGCTAAGAATTTCATAACTCCTTCAAATAGCATACTCACCAACCCTTAACAATCTTACATACTTGCACACTAAAAGAAAAGTAATGAGTCAAAATTCCTCTAAGGCTAGAAAATATATGAACTTTGTATATATATATCTCCCCTTTTTTTTCACTTTTTCTTTTTCTTCTTCTTCTCTTTTTTTATTATTATATTTTTTATTTTTATCAGCATTTTTTTAATAATATAAATATACAAAGTATAAACTTACATGGAACATCTAGCTTAAAATGTAGAGGAAAAGAATAATGACTCTTAATCAAATACAATATGCAAAGTATGCATTTCAACCCTCAATTAGGAATTCCATATTATTTATTTATTTATTTATTTTTACTTACCCCACACTTGAAATAAACTACCCTATTGTCAAATCATAAAACTCCATTCCTTAATGCATAGGTATGATGATAATAAGAACATGTTAAGTTGAGAATTGTGTTAATCAAACAAGAAACGGTCAATGGCTCAACTTGGCTCACTAAGGAAATCAATATTAAGGGAAGTCTCTTTAAGCTAAAGGGGCTAACCTAATTTGCCTTCATCATTTTAAAACTTGAGATTAAATCATAATGTGAGTTCAATAAGTATGCAAAAGCAAACTCTAGAGATGCAACATCATGAAGGTGCACACTTAAGAAAAGAAAATCAATTGACAAAAATATCAAATTTTATGAGGCTCAAAACTCACACAGGTGGGTTCACAAAGATTTATATGTCATGAATTGTAGAATGCGAAAATTAATCCCGAATGAATTCAAATGCTCATTTCTATGCTGATACCAAAGTCTCAACTATAATGCTAGAATTAAAGAAAAGATCAATAAATTTTCAACAATTATGCCATGCACAACAAACACAATAAACAAAACAACCACAATAAGCAAAACAAGAATTAAAGGAAAGCTTAAAGAGTACCCCACACTTAAAATTTACATTGTCCTCAATGTAAAACAAGAATAATAAATAAAAAGAGTCAAAGGACAACCTGTCTTCCATCGTACCTGGTGAGGCAAAATCCTAGCTTTCCATCACAAACACAAAAGTTCAAAAATAAGAGTACAATATAAAAATAAAATATCCAAACACAAAACGTTAACATGAAAACAAAAACGAAAAATAAAACAAAAGTACACTAAATAAAATAAAGCAAGGACTGAAAATCTATGGAAAATGTGGGCGGGAAGATGATGCAGCTGAGGGATGGAGACTCAAGATCGTCGCAAGGTTACTGTTAATCTGTTCCATCTGCTGTAAGATCTCAGCATGGTTACGGTCCACCTTGCTATCCAGTTGATCCACTTTGCCCTCCAGGGCCTCAATGCTCAGAAGTACCTCTTGATGTTCCGAGACCGGAGCATCCTCATCTAGACCTAAAGAATCCGAGTCTGACTCCTCTTCAACCTGGGATCTCTTCTGCCTGTCCCCTGGTGCTTCAGGCTCAGCTGAAGGCATCACAAAAGTCCCTCTCCTATGCACCACCATGTGCATCTTCTCAAGGGTAGCTAAATCCAAGGAATCATTACCCAAAATTTGAGTCATCCGAGTAGTACTCGGGTCAAAATCCTGAACAAGGGCTACTGCTAATGTAGTTATCAATCCTCCAACACAAATAGCCCCCCTCCTTTTATTAGCTACAGTATAAAAAATATCGGCTAACCAATAGCCGGCACTAATATTCATTTCATTCAAAACACAATCCAAGAAAAATAGCTCACTCGACTCAACCACACCCGGGCTCTCCTTCCGAGCAAAGAACCCACATGACATAAACCTGTGCAAATATCTCAAAGTAGGGTTCCATAATTTAGATGCTTTGGCCGATTTGGCCACATAAGTACCCGAGCCTAAGGCTCCCCAAGCAAATTATTGTCTAAAATCTTTGGGTATCGATCTTTCCCCATGCTGATGAAAACCATAGATATCATTCAACTGATCAATAGTAAGCACAAATGATTTACCCATTAATTTAAACATCAGTCTCCTGCAGATTTTCTTATCATCTCTTTCCACCTTAAGAGATGTCAAAAATTCTAGAGTAAGTTCCTCAAACTGCAAAGGTCTCAATGATACTAGAGTCTCCCACCCAAGATATTGCACATATCTATAAAAAGCAGTTCTAATTTGCAAAGCATCTAGAGATTCATCATTCACATACCTTGTCGGGAAAAAACCCGAGCCAAAAGAGTTGCCCTCTTAAAAGATAAAGTTGAGGAAGAGGAAGAAGCTCCTTCGGTAGATTTCTTCTTCTTGCGGTGTGAGACAGTCTTAGTTCTTGGCATCTTGAGATCTGAAAAATTAACACCCAAAACTGAATTAAATCAAAATAATACGAGTAAAGAGGAAGTTTTAAGTGATTATCTCAAGTTTTGTTGAAGTAATTTGAAGTTTTAATGGAAGAGGTGGAGTTTTGAAATCAAAAGCTATGGTTTTGGTGTTACAGAGAGCGAGAGAACGAAAGAGACGAAGAATAGGAAATTAGGGATTTATGAAAAGAAACTGGGCTAGATCGGGTTTTTAAAAGTGTAAAATTGGAGTGACACGGCCGTGTGTGTGTTGACTTGGCCGTGTTGGTGTGTGAAAGTGGAGGGACACGGCCAAGTGGAGAGCACACGGCCGTGTCTAATGATCTTGGGGGACACGGCCAGGTGACTTGGCCGTGTCCCCTGGGTGTGTCCTATTCTGTACAAAATTGCAAAATCGTTCAAATTTTTTTGAAGAAGTTTTGGCCGTGTCCAGTGTGTGACACGGCCAAGGGACACGGCCAAGTCCTTTGGCCGTGTCACCTACTACCTTTTATTAACTTTAAACACTTTTTTTTTCAATGATTTTGCAACCCTTCTTCGTTAAACACCCTGAAACACAAAGTAAAGAAAAACCGATCAAAGCACAGTCCATTTATTTAAACCGAACATAAAATCAATACTCGCTAAATTTAAAATTACAACTACGAAAAATAAATGCAAACCGATGGGTTGCCTCCCATTTAGCGCTTCTTTAATGTCATATAGCTGGACATCATGCAAGGCCTAGGGATCATGAATCAAAGTACTGTCAATGACCCTCACTTCCTGAAATCCTTCATTGTATGGCTTAACTCTCTGTCCATTCACTTTGAAAGTCTCACCTGTTCTAGAGTTAAGTAATTCAATTGCACCAGAAGTGTAACGACCCTCCCCGACCAGGTCGGCTGCCCGGCCCACTTGTGGCTTACGGCCCGGCCATTTCACCACCTGGGCACGGAGTCTGCAGGAGGCAAGCGATCGCTACAGTACTGGACAGCCCTCGCGGCCCACCCAGCAGGAATTTGTTTATTTGGCTCCCAAAGGAGTCGCCTCCCTGGATCGAACCCCTGTCCTCCCACTTAAGAGAGCCAGCGAGAACCATCCAGTACCATTTCTGCTAGTAGCACTATAATTCTCCAGAATTCCTTTTAGCTGCTTGTTCCATGTCTTTCGCACTATAATTCTATCATGAAGTGCTTTAGTGCGATCCTTGTAAATTCTCGAGCTCTCATAAGCCTCATTCCTCAGCTCATCTAATTCTGAAATTTGCAGAAATCTTTCTCTCTTTGCTTTGTCCAAGTCCAAATTCAGAGTCTTGATTGCCCAATATGCTCTGTGCTCCAACTCCACTGGTAAGTGACAAGCTTTTCCAAACACCAATCGATATGGACTCATACCTAGAGGAGTTTTGAAAGCAGTCCGATATGCCCATAGTGCATCGTGCAATCTGTTTGCCCAATCCTTCCTGGATGTGTTGACTGTTTTCTCCAGAATTCCTTTTAGCTGCTTGTTCCATGTTTCCACTTGCCCAGAAGTCTGTGGATGGTATGGAGTTGACACCTTGTGCTTCACGCCAGATTTGTGCATTAACTTCTCAAAAAGCCTGTTGCAAAAATGACTCCCCCCATCACTGACTATCACCCTTGGTGTGCCAAACCTGCTAAGAATGTTTTTCTTCACAAATTTAACAACAATATTAGCATCATTAGTACGGGTGGGGATTGCCTCCACCCATTTGGAAACATAATCAACAGCAACTAAAATGTATTCATAACCAAAGGACTTGGGGAAAGGACCCATGAAGTCTATTCCCCACACATCAAACAGTTCAACAACAATATATGACTGAAGGGGCATTTCATTCCTCCTCCCAATGTTACCTACTCTTTGGCAACGATCACAGTGCTTACAATAGTCTTGAGCATCTTTAAATAAAGTAGGCCAGTAAAAACCACTTTGAAGCACCTTTTCTGCAGTCTTTCTTCCTCCAAAATGACTCCCACAGTGAAGGTCATGACAAAATTGAAGAACACTCAGTTGTTCTTCCTCAGATACACACCTGCAAACTATCTCATCTTTGCATATCCGGAATAGATAAGGTTCATCCCAAAAATAAAACTTACTCAAGTGTAGAAACCTTTTCTTTTCCTGAAAGGACATGTTAGATCGCAAAATACCACAGGCAAGATAGTTAGCAATATCTGCAAACCAAGGTGCATTAATTACCACAAACAAATGCTCATCAGGAAATACCTCTAAATTTTTATGAATGCTATCAGATGCAAGGTTTTCACTAAAGAAGGGTAATCTGGATAAATGATCAGCAACAACATTCTCACTACCCTTAGTATCCTTGATTTGGAAATCAAACTCTTGCAATAACATCACCCATCTAATTAAGCGCGGTTTAGCATGCTGTTTTGTTAAAAGATATTTAAGAGCTGCATGGTCAGAATGCACAATAATTTTTGACCCAATTAAATAAGCTCTAAATTTGTCTAAAGCAAAAACAACAGCTAACATTTCCTTCTCAGTTGTGGTGTAGTTCATTTGTGCACTATTCATGGTTAAACTAGCATAATATATTACTCTCAAGTATTTATCAACCCTTTGCCCAAGAACAGCTCCTACTGCATGATTAGAGGCATCACACATGATTTCAAAAGGTAAAGACCATACAGGAGCTACAATTACTGGTGCACTAGTCAATTTTTTTTAAGGGAATTAAAAGCTTGCATGCATTGTGCTGTAAATTCAAATGGAACATCTTTTCCCAACAAATGGCACAATGGTTGGCTTATTTTGGAAAAATCCTTAATAAACCTCCTGTAAAATCCTGCATGCCCTAGAAAACTTCTTATTCCCTTAACAGAGGTAGGTGGGGGTAACTTAGCAATCAATTCAATTTTAGCCTTATCCACCTCAATCCCTTTACTTGACACCACATGACCTAAGACAATGCCCTGAGTAACCATAAAATGACTCTTTTCCCAACTTAAAGTGAGGTTACATTCAATGCATCTCTCAAGCACACGAACAAGTTTATCGAGGCAATTATCAAAAGAATTACCAAAAATAGAAAAATCATCCATAAATACCTCAATAAAATCGTCGATCATATCTGAGAAGACAGACATCATGCATCTCTGAAAAGTTGCAAGTGCATTGCACAAGCCAAAGGGCATACGTCGAAATGCATAAGTCCCAAAAGGGCAAGTAAAGGTTGTCTTTGACTGATCCTCTGGAGCTATTGGCACCTGATAGTAACCTGAAAGGCCATCCAGAAAACAATAATGTGAGTGCCCAGAAAGTTTATCTAACATCTGATCAATAAAAGGAAGAGGAAAATGATCTTTCTTTGTAGCATTGTTCAACTTCCTATAATCAATGCACATTCTCCACCCAGTAGTAGTCCTAGTAGGAACCAATTCATTATTCTCATTTTTCACCACAGTGATTCCAGATTTCTTAGGAACTACATGTACTGGGCTCACCCACTCACTATTAGCAATTGGATATATTACTCCTTCATCCAGTAATTTGAGCACTTCTTTCTTAACCACTTCACTTATATTTGGGTTAAGTCGCCTTTGGGTCTCCCTCACAGGTTTAGCTCCCTCTTCTAAAGTGATTCTATGCATGCACATAGAAGGGCTAATACCCTTGATGTCACTCAATCCCCAGCCTATTGCTCTCTTTAATCTTTTAAGCTCACTCACCAACCTCATCTCCTCCCCTTCACTAAGTTCACTAGATATTATTACAGGTAAAGTGTTGTGATCTCCTAAAAATACATATTTTAGGTTCTTAGGCAATTCTTTCAGCTCTAACTCTAGTGAGGGGTTCTTCTCTTCTTTTTGAATGGTGGGAAGCTCACAAACTGGGTCCTCCTTAAGTTCCTCTACTTCAGCACTTCCTAAGGTCTCAAGACAACTGGCTATTTCTGCATCAAAAATTTCCAAATCACTATCCAAAGTCAATGCCAGCTCCAATTTATCAGAGGAACCTGTCTGCAAGAAAACATCTGAAACAACTGCATCAACACAATCAATGAAAGAACAATCCTCATATAAAGCAGTTGTAGGAATAGGAGAAGTGTTAAAAATAGAAAATTCTACAGTTTGTCCCAAAACAGTCATTGATAATTTTCCATTCTTAACATCTATCAAAGTGTTGGTAGTTGCCATAAAAGGCCTACCCAGCAGAATGGTGTGTGCAGATGGTGAAGAATTACCTACTTCCATGTCAAGAACAATGAAATCAACAGGTACTATCAAACCACCAACTTTAACTAACACATCTTCTATAACCCCTTTCGGGAATCTAAGAGATCTATCAGCTAATTACAACACCATTTTTGTTGGTTTAAGTTCCCCTAATTCCAAATCAAGATAAACAGAATAAGGCATTAAATTCACACTAGCTCCTAAATCACACATGCCATCAGTACCTTTTCCATTCCCCATAGTAATTTGAATAATAAAGCTTCCAGGATCCTTTAGCTTAGGAGGTAGTTTATGCTGCAAAACAGCACTAGCTACCTCAGAAACTATCACCTTTTCATTCGGCTCATACCTCTTTTTCTTGGTATTCAGTTCTTTGAAGAATTTAGCATAAGCCGGCATGTTCTTAATTGCTTCAAGTAAGGGTAAGTTGATACTTACCTTAGATAGCATGTTGAAGATATCTGAAAACTGCTTATCTTTTTTTATCATCCTACAACCTGCTAGGGAATGGTATAGGTGGCCGGTATGGATTGCTTGCCTTGTGCAAATCTGGTGTAGGGGACTTCTCCATTGATCCTTCTTTAGCACCTTTGTTCTCTAATTCTCCTTCCTTTTTCTTTTCTTGCTCACCTGCATTCACAGAGTTATTTTCAACATTATTATTAATTACCTTGCCACTCCTAAGAACAGTCACTGCTTGTGCCTGCTCAGGTTGACTTGGGAACTTCCCCTTTTGTTGAATCTGCATCTGTTGTGCAAGTTGCCCCACTTGGGTCTCCACCTTCTTAAAAGATGCTTCTAAGGAATCTAGTCTCTTGTTGTTCATCTCTTGGTTTTGAGCACTGACTTTGATGAAAGCTTGTAAACTTTCCTCCAAACTCTCTCTTTTAGGCTGACCTTGATTTGAGGATTGGCCCTGCTGTTGGTTCTGTCTCTGGAGCAAATGGAAAGGTTGTTGAGCATTATTTGTTGTCCAGGAAAAATTGGGGTGACTCCTCCAACCAGGATTGTAAGTGTTGGAGTAAGGATCATTCCTGGCTCTTGGTTGAAATCCCCCCATAGCATTAACTTGCTCAGCTTCATTCCTAAAAGACTCATATGCAGAGGGATATATATTTGCTCCATGCCCAAATGTCCCACAGATTCCACACACTTCTTGAGTAGATGAAGAAATATTGTTCTTCATGTTTAGCATTTGAACCTGCCTTGTCAACTCAGCTATTTGACTAACCATTTCAGTATTGGCTTCCAGTTGATTCACCCCCTTGCTTCTTCCCCTTACACTCTTTTGTTGAGAATTAGCTCCCAACATCTCAAAGATATCGTAAGTCTCATCAGCTGTCTTTTCTCCCATGGCTCCCCCAGCTGCATTATCAACTGTGTTCTGAAATTGCTGGGTGAAACCATCATAGAAAAACCGATTAAGGAGTTGAAGTGGGTAGTGATGATGTGGACACTGGATCAATAACATCTTGAATATGTCCCAAGCCTCATGAAATGGCTCTCCTTCGAATTGAGAGAATGTAGCAATCTTCCCTCTCAACTCAGCTGTCTTTTGGTGTGAATAGAACTTGCCCATGAACTTGTTATAAACTTGCTCCCAAGTTGTCAGTGAATTTTCAGGCAACATCATGAGCCAGCTCTTTTCCCTATCCTTCAAAGTATAGGGAAACATCTCATCCTCAACTGATCTTCTGTTAGTCCTCCCAAAGGAAAAGTGTTGAGGGTGGAGTAGAAATACCGAATAAAATTCAAAGGATCTTCATTTGGAACTCCATAGAATGATGGCAGCATGTTGTAGTGAATGTTCTTCAACTCATAGTTCCTTGCTGCATCTGTCAGTCTTATGCAAGAAGTGGAAGTCCCAATGACAGGTCTAGCAAAATCTCTCATGGTTCTTTGTCTTTCTTCAGCCATTTTAACTGATTGTGCAGATTCTGACTCACAATATGAAATGTCCTCCTCTGAATTATCAAATCCGGTGTAGAGCTCAAACTCTTCTCTGCTCCTTTTCACTCTTTGAATTTCTGGAATGAATGGATGTAGCTCTCCTTCGAGTGATCTCCTGCCTTGCATAAACAAAAATTTCTAGAAAAAGAAATATCAAAAGCAAAAGACAAATAAAATAAAATGAAAAACAATGAAAATAATCTGAAATATTTATTTATTTATTTATATTTTTTTAAATAAACAATTACGCCAATTAGCTTCCCCGGCAACAGCGCCAAAAACTTGTCGCGCTCAAATTAACTCTACCACAAAGCGTCACTCGCAAGTATACGAGGTAGCTGTAGCAAAGGTGATCGCCCCAAGGTCGTCTCTCAAGGAAGCTAAAGTGGCTAGTTGATTATTAGATTATAAATAAAAAGTAATAAAGAAATTGAAATTGCTAACAACTAATGAAAAAGATTGATTGAAGTATAAAACGAATAAAAGTAAATTAAGCTGAGTGTTTTGATTCACTTGATAGAAAAGTCTAGGGTTTGCACTTCTCTACTACTTATTTGTATGAATTGTTATTCCTATTAACTAATTTAATTTCAAAGATTAAATCTCAAACAACTTAATTAATTGAGTCAAGGAAATAAGCTCTCGCATTCAAACCTCTTACAACTAATCTTGTTATAATTGAAACAATCTTTTTAATAGGTTATATCTCTAATTCACCTAAGTCCTTAATTGAATTGTTCCAGCATTAGACTTCATCTCTCAATCCCTCATCTAATACCTAAAACACACAATTGGTGGCCAGTCAATTATATGTTAACATTATTTCATTCAATCAAGGCTAAAGAAATTATTAGCTAAGAGCATAATCAATTCATACAATCATAGCAGATCCATACAAACCCTAGACTAGATCAAATTAGTTCATAATGCAATCAAACATATTCATCTCATTAATGTTCAAAGAAATCCAAATAGACATGATAATATTCATTCAATGAAAATAAAGAGAATAAATTCGAGAACAAAACCAAGTTACAACTCCTTGAAGCTTCTGAATAATCTCTTGTTCAAATCTTGCAAGAAGAATGAATAACTGGCATGAACAATCTAATCTAGCTAGATTTGATCCAAAGTTTAATCAAAATCCAAGAACACAAAGTAAAACCCTAATCTCTACTCTCTGATGGCTCAAACTTTTGCTCAAAATCATCAACAGTCGTAACCTAGCTCTCTTCTTTCCTTTTATACGAAACGTCCGCTTTAAAATTTGGTGCACGTTTGGTTCATGAGGGACACGGCCAAGTCATGAGGGACACGGCCGTGTGAGAGCTTGTTGGAGGGACACGGCCACAAGACACGGCCGTGTCCCCTGCAGGTGTCCACCTCTGTTTGTTTCTCTCCTCTCTTCTTCTTTGGTTGAGTGACACGGTCAAGTCAGAAGTGACTTGGCCGTGTTGCACCATGTTTGAGGGACACGGCCACAAGACACGGCCGTGTCCCCTACAGGTATTCACCTCTGTGCAATTTGATCTCTTTCCTGTGGAACCAAGTGAGACACGGCCAAGTGAAGCTTGACTTGGCCGTGTTGGGTCTTTTTGGAGGGACACGGCCAGGTGACTTGGCCGTGTCCCTTGCATGTGTCTACTACTGGGACTTGTTCTTCAATTTAATCTTGGTATGGGACACGGCCAGTGACTTGGCCGTGTCCTCTGCCTGTGTCAGCCACTGCCACTTTCTCCTTCAAATTTGCTTCCTTGCCTTTTTAACCTAACACAAAACTCAAAACAAATCTTAACAAGAAATCAATAGACAATAACCAACACAACATAAACACAATACTAAAAACTACATCAAAAATGACATAAACATTGAAATAAACTAAAACTACCACAATTAAAGAAAACACTAGACAAACCGATTAAAACTAACAAAAAACCTAAATAAAACAATAATTAACATAACAAACAAAACACAAAACTATAACAAAAACTAATAAAATAGGTTTTAATCCATTCAACCAACTAAAGTAGCTTTTATGCTATGTTTGATTAAAACGAAATTAAGAGGTTTATTATAAATAGATTTCTCACTTGAAAAAGTAACTAACGATTCATGCCAAAAACAAGCCCATGGCTAATTTATTCTTAGTATAAACTGGGATCACAATTGATTTTTGGTATTTTCATAATTGACCTAAATAATTTGCAAGCTCTTTGATAAAAATAATTTTGTTTCTAAGCCTATTGTAGAAAGATCTTGGGAAAAGATGGGCCGGGAAAAAGAAAGGGGTGGATGACTCGATTCCTAAGGAATCCCCAACCCCCTAATGGGTTCAGAAAGTTGGGTACGTGTGGGAAAGGTGAGAAATGGCCCAGCACCCCCACAACACCCGGTTCATTGGAATCAGCCCCCTTTACAAGTCTTAATATTATAAAATTCTTAAATATAACAACATTATCCATATTACACACAATAATTAAAAGAAAGCATCAATATATTAAAATCAAAGCAAGGTCCAAGCAAAACAAATAAATGGACACCCATTCAAAGATGTAAACATGTCCTTACATCACATGCCTAAATAGGACACCCACCGAAAGGTAGAAACATGTTCTTTACATAGGTTCTAAAATAGAAAAGCAAATTAAATTACATGATGTTTAACTAATGGGGTACCCACCAAGTGGAACATACCCCTTACAACATTTGGAAATCTAAATAAATTGATAAAAGTTAAATAATCATTCATAATTCATCAAAGGTATTAAACATCAATAGAAAGTAAACATCCATCCATGATAAATTAAATGCAACAAGCATTGAACTTAAATAAATTAAAGCATATCAAAGTATAATCATATATAGAATTGAATAAGGCAAATAAAAATCTAAATTATAGCTACTGTTTCCATTTAGGGTTCTTTTTTCATGTGTTTAGGATTTTGGAATTTGTGGAATTAGGCTACTGTGACTAAAATGGATTAAATATTTTATGTTTTAAAATGTTGGTAAAACTCTTTGATTAACCAAATTAATGTTTGGATGGTGAAATCATGAAACTAGTGTTTGAACACTTTAAAACACTTTTGATTTGTGGTTTTATGGTTAATTATTGAGTTATGTTTTAAGCTTACTATGTAAAATTAAACATTTGTGTTTATATGATTTTTAAGGTTTTAAAGGATTAGTGTTTAGAAAAAATTAGGGTTTAAGGTTTTCAAGGGGTTAGGGTTCACTGTTTTAGGTTTGGAAGTTACATTAGGGTTTAGTGTTTTAGAATTAAGGTTTCGGTGAATGTTTAAGTTTTTTTGAATTTGGAAAAAGCAATTGATAATTTTATGGAAGTAAACAAACAATTTAAGGTTTATATGAATAGAAAAGATGTTTTTAGGATTTGTTGAAAGAAACAGAATTAAATTTTGGTTTTGAAGAAAAACATGTTCAATTAGGGTTTTGAAGTTTTGAAGAAACAAAAATTAATAACTTTAAACTTTTTAGAAAATAAAGCAACAAAATAAGATTTTCAAAGTATTTAGAAACAAAGGAAACTATTTAAGGTATTTAGAAACAAAGATCAGATTATAATATCTTCAAAGATTGAAGATTTGCGTGTGTAATCTTATGGATCAAATCAATCATTAAGCTACTATAAGAAATAAAAAGAAATTAAAGATTCATACCTTCTGTGTTGGTTCCTCCAAAAAAAAATTGTTTTCTGGATGAGCAAAGACAAAAGCAGTTGCTGACTTTGATGAATTGTTAATAGCTTTCCTTGTTGCTCTCAAATCCAAAGTCTCAAATTCAAAGTTCCCTTCAAATTCCGATCCAATTTCTCCTTCTTTTCCTAATTCCCTTTTTTGTGTTGTAATTGATCTTATTTATAGAAGAATTCTATGGGTAATTCTAATTATTCACGGCATACAATATTGAATATGAAATGGAAACCGAAACCTAATTGTATTAGATTTCAGAAAATTTGCGTCGAAAACTGCCGCAAGAAAAATTGCGCTGGCAAAAAAAGCTGCTGCAGCGGGCGAAATGGCCCTGGCCATTTCTCTCGTAGGTTTTTCCTGCAAGCGAAATGGCCAAGCCATTTCGTCGTTATCTGAATTTTTTTTTATTTTTTGATTTTTTATTTCATTTCGCCGCAATCCAACTTTTTTTTATTTTTTATTTTTTATTTGTTTATTTTTATTTTCTATTAATAAAAATTAGATAATAAAGCAAAAATTATTTAATTAATATAACAAAAATTATTTTGGACCAATTAAGATATATTAGACAACACAAAAATTATTTTGAACTAAATAAAATATATTAGACCGGATTGGGTCAAAAATTAAGGGTCTACACATGCGGAGCAACGAAAAAGGTATCACGATTTAAGTTCCCAAAAAATAATTCCTTCTCGATTCATTGATGCACATGGTATTAGAAAATTGAGATGGAACGATATGTTGCTTAAAATGTTTACCGATATGCAATGGATCCTATTTGCTAGCATATGTTACCTGACCTAGCAGAATTGACCTTGGAATTTTTAAGTAGTTTTTGATTTATTCCATCGGATAGACAAGCTGGCCATAATGGGAGAGTGGAATTTAGATTGGCCAATCAAAATTATAATAGGCTAATGCTTGAATTTGGGGATGCTCTTGGACTAGTTGACTTACAAGGAATGCCTAGTAGGACTGAAGGTTTTGATGAAAATGAAACATGGACTAGACTAGGAGACATGATATGATTTAATAGTAAAATATCAAAAGCCTCTAATTTTACAAAATCATTCTACCAGTACATCAATGTTGTTTTGGAAAATACGATCTTCAGGAGAGGGGAAAGCCAAGGCACTGTTAATTCTAAAGAATTACATTTCTTTTATTGTGCCATGGAAGCAAAAGTTTTTAATGTTGGTTATTGGTTTGCTAAACAATGTGAAGAAGTCATTAAGCAGAGTGGTAAGATTGTTATTGGGGGAATGATTACAAAAATTGCTACCTATCTTAATATAGGTTTTGATCACCTTGCACCTATTCTGGGTAAAATTAAAATTGATATGGGTATCTTTCTGGTTATGAGACTAGCAACAAAGATAAGGAACCAATATGTAGTTTTATGACCCCCCCCCCCCAGATGTTAATATTAACATTATTCGGAGAAGAAGGAGATTTTGAAGAACCAGCAGAACAACCACAGCCTCCTCCACCTCAACCTTCCATGGCCGGTCCATCTGCTCCACCACCAAATACATTTAATTATATTGCCAAAAGACTTAATTCTTTTGAAAATGATATGAACCACAGGAATGCAGCTTGGGAGTAGTGATTTGACAACATGAAACAGCGATTTGTAGGAGTTGAGACTATTTCCACTCAGATGATCGGAATCAGTGAGCAGTTTAATACCTTGTTTGCTCATTTTGGACTCCACTATACACCGCCATGCAACCCTCTCCACCTGGTGATGATCCTGATACTGGAGACCACTGAGGACAATTGTATTTCAATTTTTGGGGAATTTTTCCTCAGTTGTTGGTTTTGCAATACTTATGGTACTTTAAATAAGTGGTACTTTAAATTTTGTTTTTATGATTGTTTTGAATACTTATGGTTTTTAGTTTATATTATGACTAATTTTTTTTAGACTTTGGATAATTAATATATATTGAGTGTGGTTTAATCTAGTCACTTTAGAATTCTTATATGTTATTTTACATGTTAAAACTTTTCAATTAAATTTTTAAAATTTTAAGATTAAGATTTGATAGAATAATAATAACTTCTGAATTTTTAACTAAATGAGCTCTTAATTTAATTATAAGTAATTAGTTATTGAATTTTATAATAAGTGTATATTCTTTCACATTATTAATTACCTAGGCCTAGAACATGTTCAAAAGAGCTTTTGAGGCAAAATTGTACCTTGCTAAGTAAAATGGAAGAATAATTTAGGCATTGTTTATGGAACAAAATTCTTATACCCACCAATTTTAAAAATTGCCCCTAGTTGTCCCTTTTGAACCTAAAATAAATTTTAGCTTGAGTTTTTCTTTAATTTAATAACCTAATTAACTACCCTTTTATAGGATAATTATCTTTTGAATACTTTCTTTAAAAAAAAATCAAATTGTTCATTTTGAGGATGAAATATAGAAAGTTTACAATAGTAGACCACTAAGTTTAAAGTTTGGGGAAAATATAACTATATTAAATATATATATATATATAATAAATCTCTAAAAATAAAAAAAAAATATCCAAGAATCATCTACACATGCTACATGTAAGAGAAAATTTTGAAAGATAATTAACCAATTTCTTTTAAACCTTATGTTAACCCACACCTTTATAGACCATTACAAGCCTATCAAAGTCTTTTTGATTTCCCTTGATTTAGTATGGTCTATTAGTGGAGAAAGCTTAATTATGCATGCATATGAGACTTGGGTTAGTTTGCATCAAAAGAATATTTGCTTATCTAAAATTTGATGATTGATTGCAATTAATTAAGTTCTTGAGTAAACGAGGTGATAATGAAGTAGGTAAAGTTATGAAGCCAATTTGCAACTTAAAATTTAAAATTTTAATTGATTAAAATTTTTGCATATAAACTCAACATATAAAGAAAATTTTTGCTTGAGGACAAGCAATGACTTAAGTTTGGTGGAGTTTGATAGAGTGAAATTATGATCAATGCTTTATATAATTCTAACCATGATTTTATTTTTTTTGCTATTAAATTTGATGGATTTTGTTTGTTTGAGTTTGAATTATATTGTTTATGCTTGGAAAGGCAAGATTCAATGATTTTAATAATTAGTGGTGCAAAATTGAAGAAAAGTAAGCAAAAATGAATAAACACACAAATGGCATGCCCATGGCCCTTTAAGGGACATAGGCGAAATCAATTACTCTGAATCGCTATAAAATTAAGCTTGTCTAGTCCTTCTCTTCTCTCTTACTTTTTTGGTCCTTAATTGATCCACCTTATTTTTATTGAGGGAAAAAGTACAAAATCCAATTCAACCCCCACCCTCCACTCTAGTTTTTTTGTGATAACTAGGATAATAAAGTAATAGTGCAAAAATTAGATAGTTAAAGCCAAAAGGTAATCAGGCTAGGACTGGATAGTTGAAGCCAATAAGTGATAGGGCTAGGATTAGATAGTCATAGAAAAAAGCTGATAAGGCCAAAACTTGAAAGTTAGAGTCAAAAAATGATAAGGCCATAACATGATAGTTAAAGCCAAAAGTGATAAAGCTAAGACATGATAGTCAAAGCCAAAAAGTCATAAGGCTAGGATTGGATTAGTTAGAGCTAAAACGTGATAGGGCCAAGTCATGATATTCCAAGCAAGAGAATGAGGGTGAACTTACCAATGTCATTGTTCCCAAATAGACTCAAGTCTATTTAATAGTATAATTCTTCTATTAAGAGGGTGGTTCAGATTAGTCTTTAAGTAGCTCGAATTAGCCTTCAGAGGCGGTTGACCCTACAGAGTCAGTGTGCATATATGTGCTCTTAACTTGCCTCATATATGCATATATGTATGTTCCTATTCTCTATATGAATGTGGATTATAATGCTACCATAACTCCTTTTTGACTTTTGTAGAAGAATGCTTGTCAACTTTAGCATGTTAAAGATTGGTTTGAATCCCTTAAGTTTGATTCTAAAGTTTATTGAATGAGATTAAAGGGAGTGAGATTTAAAGTGTGTGGGTAGCTAACGATGGCCAAGGGCCAGCTGAATCATTGAACTAGACCGATAGTTCCACTTAATATCATTTTTTCATTTTTTTTCATTTTTATTTATTATATTAATAAATATTATATTTTTCTTTTCTTTTTTTATTATTTAATATTTATTATATTAATAAAATAAAATAAATATTATTTTATTATGTGTTGAGATTTTAATATTGTACCAGACCAATTTTAAGTTTGTAAATTGTTCTAGACTATTTTAAACATTTAGACTTGGCCTAACCCTCTTTTAATTAGTATCGGACTGGATTTGGTCCAAAATTAAGTGTTTACAGCTTAACCTGGGGCCAAGTAAAATAGTGTTAGTATGCCTTGAAATTTGTGTAAAAGTCTAATTGCCTTTTGTAATCTTGTAGGTCGATTTGGTTTTATGGAAAGCTGAGGAGCTGGCGAATTGGACTCTTCTCATAAATGCTGCACTACCTTGCCAACACTCCCGTCGAGTCATTGCTGGTCCTATGTCTAGTGGCTGGTTTCTTAGGGAGAGGGTGTATGACTAGTTCCTTGGTCCTGAGCAACGAAGGGTTTTGATGAACTATCTGGCGTATACTTTGAATATTATATCAATGCCAGAGAATTCATGGTGACTAGCTTGGAATGGCTACAATGTTGAAACATACCTTTGTCCACCAGGTGTGTCATACGTCCAATTTATTTAAGCATGACTCTTGAACTTTGATGTGTGTCCTGTTGGAGTTTTCAAGGAGGAAGAAAGAATGGATGAAGAAAACAGTGATGAAGAGGAATATGAAGGAGAGGGAAGAGAGTCTATCTCTCATCCTGGGGCCGGTACCTCTCAGGTGAACATTTACCATTTTGTCATTGAAATTGTTTCTTCTTAATTTGTTTTGACTATTTTCATTATTATCACAGGTTGTTGGTTCATTTGGTCACAAGGCTGGACCTTCTTCCATTATTCCAATTTAGTGACAATTTTCACCAGTTCAATGGTAATTTTCTCCGTTTGCTCCTTCTTTTCAACCGAAAGTGCCATCTTATTCGCAAGGCTTCGATCTGAGTTATTTGGTCTGTCATCCTGTTTCATGATGATTTATGCTATATGTATGCATGATTATGTATGTTCTTACCCTTTTCATTTCTAACTCATAGAGAATGCTTGAAGAGCAAAATAAGAAACTGTAAGAAGAATTAGCTACCAGCCACCAACAGGTTGTCCATTTTGAAGGATTGTATCATCAGTCAAAACAAAACTTTAGAGACTTCCGATTTCAAGGAATCAGGGATACTGGTGCTTCATCATCTAGGGGGCCCTAAACTAATGACCATGAGGTGCCTCCTCCTTTTTTAGACAGCGAATATTATAGACCCGACTTTTAAGGAAATAGGGCCTTAGGTGGACTTTGGGCAAGTGATATTCCTCCTCCTCCATCAAGCGATGACATTCTCAAGGCTTTATTCGATTACGGTTCAGCTCCTTCTTTGCAGTGATCCACCATTGTGTTAAGTGAAAAAAGTGTATTAATAATAATAAAATTATAATAATTTTACCAATTATAATTATAATAATGGTGTTTACTTCACTGTAACTTTGACTTTTCAATATATATATGTTATATATATATATTCACATAAAATCATCCATATTGAATTCACAAGTCACAAGTCCAAATTCTTTATGGATTCAGATTTATAAAACTAAGATAAATTCGACAATCCAATAACTACTTTGACATAAACCCCTTTTTCCTTGTGTGTCTTATTTTCAAGTCACTGCCAACTCCTTGTGCACTTTGGTATATAAGCCAACCTCTTATATAAATCTTGTTTCAATTTTCCATTCATGCCATAGTTTCAAATTTCAATAAAAGCAATGAAATATTCTACGAATCTTATTACGGCAACAAAAACCATTCCAACAATTCTGAGCTTTTCTTTAACTTTAAGAATGACTGATCTTAATTTGAAGAAAATAAAAGGTTTGTTTAAGACCATGAAAGCCATACATTAGGAACAAATATTTTGGTCTCAAATTAATACTTTGAAGTGCTTTCAAAATGTCAAATTGGACAATTCCGTTTTACATGCCATGGCTTTCTTTTGGGATGTGAAAACTAGGACTTTCAAGATAAGCAACTTTGAAAATTTTCCTATAATTGAAGAATTTGAAGCTATCCCCAGATATCCAAGAAATAAACTAATGGCAATTCCCATACTGCTTTCAAAACTCATCAAAAGATGCAAATGTTGTTCCATTACTTGTTTGGTCAATTCTTGCTTGTTTCTCTTAATGGCGACATTGATCCATGAGTACTGGATATTGTGGACCAAATGGCAGGATGATTGTCACCAGTGCCTGTGATCTTAGCTGAAACCCTAATAGAATTAGATTAATTCAAGATTGAATCTTCAAGGAGATTGGCTGAAAGTCCTTTGCTGCTTCAGGTAACTACCTAAATTTCCCCTTTGGGTTTTCAATTTAGGCCTTTTATTTTTATTGCTCTAATTTTTAATTAGTCTGCCCTTGCGGGTTTTCAGAGCTAGCGAACTGTCCTAATTTTTACCTAAGCTGCCCTTGAGGGTTTTCAACTTAGTAGACAATTTTTTTTATTTATTGGTTTTAATTTTTGCCTAAACTGCCCTTTTTGATTTTCGAAACTAGCGAATTGCCCTAATTTTTGCTTAGGCCGCCGTTATGGGTTTTTAACCTAACGAGCTTTTTTAATTACTGCTTGTGTTTCATATCTAGCTACACATTGTTTCTACTTACTCGACACTCCATCTATTGATTTTTTTAGATATATGCCATGATATAATTATGCTAGGAAACTACTCCATCCTTCTTCTTCATATGTCGACTGGATTGACTTGGTTCACTCAAGAGCTGCAATTAACATTCATTGGTTGGTACCTTGGTGGAAAATCACCCATGTCACCATTTGGACATGTTTGATTTATGTTACTCTTATTACTTTTCATTGAGGTACTAGCTATGATCCTCATCCTCTTGAATGCCAGTATGGAGCCGAGCCTCGAGATTCTAAGTTTACTCATGATTTGGACATGCCTCGTCTGACTAAAGCATTTCTAGATCAACTAAACCAAAGTTGGCCTGCACACTACACATATTGTCTACCATAGATTTTACATTTGTCAAATCTTTTGGAAAAAATAATGTTAGGATGAACAATAATAATAATAATAAAAGATATTTTCTTTCCCTTTCATAATTTGTCATCACCTTTCGCTGTTGTGTTATTTATTTTATCCTAATGGCTATATTATTTTGAAATAGTGCACATAGAAAAATTTTAATGTTAACTCTATTTATTAAATTGGGGAACAACCAAAACATAAAGCCAACATGCACAAGATTACTCCTGTCGCCAACCAACCCTTTTGATTTTCTCTCATTTAGTTCTAATTGTTACCTAGCCTGCACTTTTGGGATTTTAGAACTAGCGGACTGCTCTAACTTTTGCCTAGGTCGCACTTTTGGGTTTTAAGCCTGGCAAGCTTTTTTTATACATAAAACCTCTTTAACATGTCAATGTTCACTGGCTCACTAAACTTGTTCCCATCCATATCTGATAGCTTGACTGCACCATTGTTCATGTCTTGCTTCACAACATATGGTCCTTCCTAACTAGGTCTAAACTTTCCTTTTGGATTAGGGACATTAGGCTTACACTGCTTTAATACTAAGTCACTGACTTTAAGCTTCTTGATCTTAACCCTTCTATTGTAGGCCCGAGCTATCTTTCTTTGATACAACTGATGATGATATAGTGCTTTTAACCTTCTCTCTTCTAATAAAGCTAACTGTGTGTATCTGTTCACTACCCATTCCATCTCAGGAAATTCATATTCCAGGACCACCTTAAGCGATTTGATATCAATCTCAATTGGCAACACTGCTTCCATCATATAAACCAAGAAAAATGATGTCATTCCAGTCGGGGTTCGTACACTTGTTATGTATCCCCATAAAGCAAAAAGAAGCATTTTTTACCAATCCCTATATGTCTTGGTCATCTTGGATAGAATCTGCTTTATTGTATTGTTTGTTGCTTCCACTGCACCATTGCCTTTGGTCTATAAAGGGAGGATCAGTGATGATGGATTTGGTACTTCGAGAATAATCCCTAACTACTCCTTGAAACTATACCTCATTGTCCGATATCACACTGTGTGGGACCCCACATCTACATATGAGATTCTTTTTAATAAATTTAGCCATTTTCCTTATCCCCAGCTTGTTGAAAGATTCGACCTCAACCCATTTTGAAAAATAATACTTATACTATAATAAAACGGTGACCATTTGAGGCTGTTGGATGTATCTCTCCTATAATGTCAATCCCAAAAGTTACAAAAGGCCAAAGTGAAGACATTGAATGCAATTCTTCGGGAGGTAAGTGATTTAGGTTTTTGTATATTTGGCACTGTTGACACCTCTTTACAAACTCAATATAATCTCTCTCCATGATCAACCAATAATAGCCTTGTCAAATTATTTTCTTAACCAAGGCTAATCTGTTTATGTGTGGTCCACAACTTTCCGCATGTATTTTCGACATGATTTGCTCAACTTCAGACTTCCTCAAGCATCTCAGGTGCACCCCATCAGGCCATCTTTGATATAACTCTCCATGAAAGGTGATGTATTGTAAGGATCATCGCCTTATGGCTCTTCTTTCTTCCCTTGTTGCCCCCAACAAGTATACCTTATTCTCCAAGAACCATCTTATGATGTTATACCATGCATCATGATCTGTATCAGTTTCCATGATTATTTCATATTCATAGCAAGGATTTGATGAACTGGTCAAAACCAGAGGCTTAAGAAATAAGTTGATACGATTTTTCCACACCTAAGCCAATGTGGCTAGGGCATCGACCATATAGTTTTGTTCTCATGATAAGTGTATAAATCTGCACTCCTTAAAATTCTTCTTCATCATGGTCAAATAATCATAATATGGTTTTAACTTCTCTTCTTTTAACTCCTACTCTCCATTCACATGGGATACTACTAACAATGAATCACCAAAGACTTGCACCTTATCCACCTTCATAATCATCAGGGTATCCAAACCGAAGATACATGCCTCATACTCCACCATGTTATTGGTTGCCCTGAACTTCAACTTCTTACCTAGGGGGATGAGCTCCCCTTCAGGTGATTCTAGTATTACTCCTAAACCTGCTCCCTTTCTATTTACTTCACCATCAAAATACATCTTCCATCCTTGTACTTCTATGGCCTTTAAATGTTCATCAGGAAATTCCAAGACTACTTCCTCACTATCCGGCAATAGTTACTGGGCCAGGAATTCTGCTACTGCTCTAGCTTTGATTGTTTTTCAGGTTACATATTCAATCTCAAATTCCTCTAAAATTATCAACCATCTGCCATACTTCCTAATCAAAGAGGGTGCCTCCCTTAAATACTTCACCGGATCCAACTTGAAAATTGAATGCACACTATAAGACTAAAAAGTAATACTGTAATTTCTTAGAAGACCAAACCACAACTATACAAGTCTTTTCAATGATACTATACTTTATCTCATAAGGTAGGATCTTTCTACTCAAATAGTAGAGTGCGTGCTCAATCCCTAATTCATCTGCTTGGGATTGCATACCTCTTATTGACTCTTTCTCTACTGCTAAGTATAGTAATAAAGGTTTACAAGGTTTAGGTGGTTTCAAAGTAGGTGGATTCAGTAGATGCTCTTATATACGCTCAAAGGCCTTTTGAGACTCTTCATTCCACTTGACTGGTTGGTTCTTTTTAAGTAATTTAAAGATAGCTTAACAGATTGTGGTAAGCTTTGCTATGAACATGCTAATGTACTACAATCGTCTGATGAACCCCTAAACTTCCTTCTTCATCTTAGGGGTTGGCATATCCTTGATTGCCTTAACCTTGTCAAGGTCAATCTCAATACCATTTGGACTAATCACATGCCCCAGCATTTTACCTGAAGTAACTCCAAACACACACTTCTTTGGATTCAACCTGAGATTATACTTTACTGCTCTCTCAAAGAATATATCTAGGTTTTGGAAATGTTGCTCTCATGTTTCAGACTTTACCATCATATCATCAACATAGACCTCAACTTTCTTATACATCATGTCATGAAACAAGGTGGTGGCCATCCTTTGGTTGGTTGCTTTAGCATTCTTTAATCTAAAAGGAATCACCCTATAACGAAATATAACCCATGTAGTAATAAAGGCAGTTTTAGCTTTATCCTCTTGGGCCATTAATACTTGATTGTATCCAAAAAATTTGTCTATAAATGAGTGTAGCATGCTAGAGGTTGCATTATTAATAAGGACATCTATATGGGGTAGAGGAAAGTCATACTTAGGGAAGCCTTGCTCAAGTCTCCATAGTCCACACAGACCTTAATTCTTCCATCTTACTTTGGCACGGGAAATATGTTGGCTAGCCAATCTCAATAATCAATCACTTTAAGAAACTTTACTTGTCTCTACTTAGAGAGTTATTCTTTGATTAATTCTGCCCATTTCGGTCTTAATCATCTAAGCTTTTTTTTGACAGGTTTCATATGAGTGTAAGTGGGAATCAAGTGCTCGGCTATATCTCGATCAATTCCAAGAATGTCCTCATAAGACCAAGCAAAAACCTCTTCATATTTTTAAAATATTTTTTCAAGTCTCTCTCTCTCATCAGGAGTAAGGTCGGATGATATGCTAATAATTTTAAGATTATCGTTTATTTCCAAATTTAATGATTGTGTATCAATAGAGTTAATATTAAAGATGCTCATGTAACTACTATTGAATATATGCAACCATCAGGAAAAATATCACACAAGTAAGCAAAATCAAACTTTATTGCACTCATTTTGGAAAGGAAAACATCATCATTCTCATACAGAGCAGACAAATTAAAATTAAAATTAAAATCAACATCAATGTTTTAATCATTATGAACTAAAAGGTCTTCAAACTGTTCTTTGATGAGAGCAACAATTTCTTCTAGAGTCTTCTGGATCTTCAAGGTAGCTTTTTTCTTCTCTTCCAGGCTAGGCTCTTTGTCAGTTGGTAGGTCAAGATTTTCTCTTCATGTTCCACCAATTCAGCAACATCAACAAAGATCTCAAACCTAGGGATCATCTTTCCTATAACCGTGATTGGTTCTAGCTTTTCTTGGAGTGGCCCCAATTCTTGTGCTTCGAAAAATATTTCTTCAATTGGAGGAAAATTCATCTTCTCATTCTTTTTCAGCAGAACACCTCTATTTGCTTCATCATACCCTAACCCTTTCTTGGAACTTTGAGTCTTGAAATTTGGAAGCTCTGTTACACCTGCCTTTCCCTTTCTATGACCATTACCGGGTAGATAGTTCATTTTCTTCATTATAGCTAGAATTCTAGAACCCCATTATCAGAAATAACATCCACTTGAAAACCATTAAGAGGTCTCTCAACCATCAAAGCATTTACTACTTCATTATTCTCAGCCTCGATAACCACTGTTTGATCTCCATTTGGGAACTTGATATTTTGATGAAGTGCAGAAGGAACTCCACCAAGAGGATGAAACCAGGGTCGTCCCAATAGCAATGCTAAAGTAATGGGTATATCCAAAACTACAAACTCAACCTTGGATTCAATTGGATCAGCCTTAACAATAGCTTTAAAAGTTTCCTCGACATGCTTTTTAATATTGTCATAAGCCTTAATAGTCACCTCGGTTGGGCTTTGATCCCTCGTTGACATAGTGTAGACTCTTAATTTTAATCCAGTCCAGTCTAAAGATTTTAAAACAGACTGAAATAATTTTTTGTGGTATAAATTATTTATTTAATATTTATTTTACTTAATATTTATTATTTATTTTGATTTATTTTACTTATTACTTATTATTTATTATTTATTTTATTTATCATTTATTTATAAATATTTATTATTTATTATTTATTTTATATTTATTTTACTTTTCATTTATTATTTATTTATTTATTTTTAGTAATAATAATAATAAAAATAAAATAAAAAACGGTGACGGCAGAATTGACGACGAAAGTTGCTGGCGACAGACGAATTGGCTTGGGCCAATTTGTCGCAGGCAAAACCTGAGACAAAACTACACCCCATGCGTAGTTTTGCCTGTGTCCAGCTTGTAGCTCTCCCCTAGCTCGCCCAACGCCAGTCTCACCCGGGCCCGCACACAGATTTTGCTGAAATCCTATTTTACTTGGTTTTTTTATTTTATTTATAAAATAGTTTTTAATTTTCTTAACATACTAGATTTTTTATTTTAATTGCCTATAAATACCACATTAAAAACTCAAAAAAGGGGATTGGGACTTTTGGATCGGAATTTTATTCAAGAACTATTCAGACTCTTTTTCACAATTTATTCAGAACCTCGGACCTGAAGGAGCAAGAGGCAACAAACAACAAACAATCCATTAAAGGCACCACACACTGTCATTGTTATTGTTAAACTAGAATTAAAATTGTGGTGGAACCAACAACGAAGGTTTGAGTTTTTATTAACATTTTATATTTATATTAGCCTCATTATTTAATTTGATCAATTATTTGAGCATTAATAGATGGGTTTTTTGATCAATTGTTTTTTTATTTATCATCTAGTTTCTATCTAAAACCCTAAAAATTATTTTTCAAAACCCTAATATCTTAATACCCATTAAACTAATTTTTGAAAACTAAAAATCTAATTACACTTTTCCAATACCACAAAACCATAATCTATTTTCTCACAACCATAATCAATTCTATTTTTCTAAAAATCACAGTAGCCTATTCTTTCCAAATACCGTAGCCTATTCTTTCCAAATACCTAACTTTTAATCCTATTTTTATGATCCCCAATTTTATTTACTTAAACCCTAAACCTTAGTATTTTTTATACAACTTTCGAAACCCCAAATCCAAAATATCCATTCTTTAGATTCAAACCCTAATTTATTTCAAAACCTAATCTTTAATTCAACCTATTTGTACATCTAGTAGCCATGTTATTTCTTTTATATTAAATATTTCTTAGTTAACTAATCCAGTAATTAAAAAACTCCAATTGTTAAACATAAATCCTACAAAACCCTAATTTTATTCAAGAAACCCTAATTGATGCATAAACCCTAAATTCATATACTTACTGCTTTATTTAAATTAGATGTATATTTATTATATACTTTGATTGATGTTTTATGTCCTTGATGAATAATTTACTTATGATGAATGGTTGGTTATTTTTATTAATTTGCTTTAGTTTAAAAACATTATAAGAGGTATGTTTCCATGTTTTGGGTACCTCATATTATGAGCATCATGTAATTTAATTTATTTTTCATATTTTTTAATTAATGTAAAGGACACGTTTTCACCTTTCGAAGGGTGTCCTATTTAGTTTTAGACATGGATGATGTAAGGATATGTTTCCATTCTTGGATGGGTGTCCATTTATTTGTTTTGTTTAGACATTATTGTGATTTAATAAAGTATTTATTTATTCTTATGATCGCATGTAGTATGGATAATATCATTATATTTAAGAATTTTATAATATTAAGACCTGCAAAGGAGGTCGATTCCAACGAATCAAGCATTGTGGGGGTGCTGGGCCGTTTCTCACCTTCCCCATACGTACCCAACTTTCCGAACCCATTAGGGGGTTAGGGATTCCTTAGGAATCGAGTCATCCACCCCTTTCAATTTTCCTAGCCCGTCTGGGTGGCAACTCCATTTTCTCTAGGCTTAGGCTCGTGTTCTCTAAGGCCCTGAGCCTAAACAGTGCCGAAGTAGCAAGAACCATTCCATCAGGAGTGGGGGCAAAAATCCCCACTCATAGTGGTGACTCCATTGGGGATAAGAGAAGTTGATTCCGTCGGTCTTTATATTATTCTATTCTTTCTTATCATGATATTATCCATTGTATCATTTTAGATTACATCGTGTGCATGAGTTAAGACGCCCGTGTTATCTGTGTTGTATTATGTAAGGGATACCATACTTTCACTTAAGGTATGAAGATCGAGCATGGTATAAACACTAATAGCCTTGATCCATTTGGTATATACTTGCTATGAGAGCCTAAGCCTTTTAACCCAAAGACTAAAGCTCATGTGTTATGAACAAATTTTGGGATTCAAACGATAGCGATGATGATCATGAACCCAAGAAGGAAAAATGGTCCTGGTCCGAACATGAAGAAGATGAAGTGATAAACACTAGATCTGGTAAGCCTTATACAAGGCCACCACCTAAGGAAGCAGAAGCTAATAAAGGAAAGGAAGCTAAAGTTGGAAACAAAAAAGAGGAAGATGACACTGTGCTTAAGCAGTTAAAGAGAACCAAGCAAGCATCGGTATTTGGGACTTATTGGCCACTTCCAAGAAGCACCGTGAAACTATGGCCAAGGCCTTGGCTAGCATGCTAATTTCCACCTCTATAACACAGGAGGAGCTGGTTAGCTTCATGAAGGTTGAAGGAGTGATGAAGTGTGAAGATATTCAAAAGAAGAGTGAAGTTAATATGGGAATGCTATCTTTCTCAGATGCAGATTTACTGGAAGAGGGGAGAGATCACATCTACCCTCTCTCTATTAAAGTAAAAGTCAAAGGAAAAAGGACCCCATGTATAATGGTAAATGATGGGTCCGCCATAAATGTTTGCCCACTTAAAATTTTTCCAAAGCTAGCTATGTCAACAAGGGATCTAAGCCCAATCGAGGTAACCATTAGGGCTTAAGTGTTGCGCTCGAATTAAGTACTACTACAAGCGTCACTCGCAAGTATACGAGGTAGCTGTAGCAAAGGTGATCACCCCAAGGTTGTTTCCCCAAGAAGGTGTAGTTCGTAATAGCTTGATTGACAACTTATTTGAATGGTGCAAGAATAATTTAAACCTAAGATTAATGTGCGTAGGGTTGAAGTGTGAAGGTGATACAAGATCAAATCGATTCTTGGGAATGTGCCTAGGGTCATAGGTCCATTCAATCAAAGCTCAATTCTCAATTATCCATTAAAATAACCTTGTAATTAATTTGTTCCTTAAGGTTAATTAGTCAATTACCAATCCATTAGTTCTCACATTCATGAATTAGCAATAACCAATTATTTTACATTTGCAAATTAATGAAACCCTAGAACTTATATTTCTAATTCATTCATAGGGTAGTCGATTGCATAATTCCGATATCAAATTTCACCTCTCGATCCTTCATTCAATAGCTAGAGATCAATAGGTAGCTAATCTATTAACCTAGCATACAATCCAATGCAATCAACCTACAACAAGGTACATCAATGGAAATATCAAATCAAAGCATTCAATCAAATATACTACAAACCCTAAGCATGGGTTTTTAGCTCAACATCATCAATTTAAAACATTCATTCAACTCAATATAAATCAAATACAAATTGTTCATTACAATATCAATTCTCTTAATACAACAAAAACAATATTGGAATGAATTAAAAGAGAGAATAGAAAAACCCCTTGTGAAGATGCCAAGAGTAGGATTAGTAGTCTTCCTCCTAACTCCACTTTGATGTATGATGAAGAACTCAAGCCCTCTTCAATGGTAATTCTCCTTTGCAATATGGAATGGAACTTTCTCAAGTCACCAAACCTTCAATTGATTATGCCTTTGAGAGATGGAATGGAGCTTTCTCAAGTCACCAAAAATGAAGCTTCTTCAACCTTTAAGAGCTTGTTAACCCACTTGATCCCAAAGAACCTCAAAGATCTTGTCAATTGAAGATGGAGAAGATGAAGATGGAGGATGAAGATGAAGGGACAAGGAGAGTGTCACTCTCTCCTCATCCCAAATCGTATTTGCCCCCTCCTTCTCTTTTCTTTTCTCTCTCTCCTCAAACCCTAGTTGTCTCCTCTGCTTTTTTTCTTTCGAGCAGAAGAATTTATAAAAATTAAGGGTGACACGGCCAAGCTTGATTTGGCTTGGCCATGTCCCTCATTTTTCTTTGGGACACGGCTAAGCTTGCTGGCCATGTCCCTCACTGCCTTCTTCTTTCTTTCTTTATTTTCTTTGTTCTTCAAGGAGTGACATGGCCACAAGCTTGGCCGTGTCACATGAGTGTGTTTTCTTCTGCTTCTTTTTTGCTCTTTCTTTGCTTTGGCCTTTGTTTTGCTCCTTAAACGAGACACGGCCAGTGGCTTGGCCGTGTCTCTTGGCTGTGTCAAGCTCTGCCATTTCTTTACTTTGAGGTGACACGGCCAAGCTTCATTTGGCTTGGCCATGTCATGCTTGGTTCATGCTCTTCTTGCACTGTTTTGATCTTCCAAGGGTGTTTTTGCACCTAAACCTAAAACAAACACTTTAAACAAACTTAAAACAAAAATCAATCAAAACATTACTAAAAACACATAAAAATCATACTAAAAACAAGTACAAAAATGATCTAAATATTAAGACAATACCAATAGGCACGCCAAAGGGACATTCAAAGTTGTTGTGAAGGTTGGTCCAATTTAATCTATTGTCGAATTTGTGGTTTTGGACATACCTGTTACTTTTGCTTTGCTTTTGGGATGACCATGGTTTCATTCTCTTGGTGGAGTTCCTTCCACCCTCCATCAAAAGATCAAATTCCCTAATGGAGAAGAGACGGTAGTCATCAAGGCCAAAGATAATTAGGTGGTCAATGCTCTAATGATTGAGAGGCCTCTCAATGGTTTTCAAGTAGCTGCAATTTCTCATGATGTAGTAGTGGACTCCAAGGTCTTGAACATGATGAAAAGCATGAGCTACCTTCCTGGTGCTGGTCTTGGAAAGGGCAAGGCTGGTATGACAAAGCTTCCAAATTCAAGACTTAAACTTCCAAGAAAGGGTTAGGGTATGAAGAAGCTAGCAAAGATGTTCATCCAAAGAAGAATGAGAAGATGAGCTTCCCACCACTTGAAGATATCTTTGTCAAAGCTCCAAACATGGGACCACTCCAAGGAAAGCCTGAGCCAATCACATTCATGGAAAAGTTGTTCCCGAGTTTTGAAATTTTTACTGATGTTGCCGAGCTAGTGGAACAAGTGAAGAAATAGCTCACCCTGCCAGCCAATAAGGAGCCCAATCTAGAAGAAGTGAAGTAAGCTATCCCAAAAGCCAAGAACACTCCAGAGGAGATTGCTACCCTAGTTGAAGAGAAGTTTAAAGATGTTCTATTTTATGATTTTGAGAACAGTGATTTTGATTTTAATTTGTCTGCTTTGTATGAGGATGATGATGTTTTCTTTTCAAAAAGAATGCAATAAAGTCTGATTTTGCTTACTTGTGTGATGTTTCTCCTGATGGTTGATTACATTCAAGTAGTGGTTACATGAGCATCTTTAATATTAACTCTGTCGATACACAATCAATAAATTTGGGAACAACCGAAAATTCTTAAAACATTAGCATAACATCTGACCTTACTTCTGTTGAGAGAGAGAGAGATTTGAAAAATTATTTAAAAAATATGAAGAAATTTTTGCTAGGTCTTATGAGGATATGCCTGGAATAGATCGAGACATAGCCGAACATCTGATTCCTACTTACACTCACATGAAACCTGTCAAACACAGTTAAGACCAGAGTGGGCTGAATTGGTTAAAGAAGAGGTCACCAAACAAATACAAGTAAAGTTCCTTAAATTGATAGATTATCCAGATTGGCTAGCCAACATAATACCCATGCCAAAGAAAGAAGGAAGAATTAAGGTCTGTGTGGACTATAACGACTTAAACAAGGCTTCCCTAAAAGATGATTTTCCTTCATCCCATATAGATGTCCTCATTGATAGTGCAGCCTCTAGCATGATACATTCATTTGTAGATGGTTTTTTTGGATACAACTAAGTGTTAATGGCCTAAAAGGATAAAGCTAAAATTGCCTTCATTACTATATGGGGTATATTTTGTTATAGGGTAATGCCATTTAGGTTAAAGAATGTCGGAGCAACCTATCAAAGGATGGCCGCCACATTATTTCATGATATGATGCATAAAGAAGTTGAAGTGTATGTTGATGATATGATGGTGAAGTCGAACACAAGGGAGCAGCAATTCCAAAACCTAGAATTATTCTTCGACAGAGCAGTGAACTATAAGCTAAGGTTAACACCGAAGAAGTATGTGTTTGGGGTTACCTCAGGCAAGTTGTTGGGACATGTGATTGGTCCAAATGGCATTGAGATCCCTGACAAGGTTAAGACAATCAGGGATATGCCAACACCTAAGATGGATAGAGAAGTCCGGGGGTTTATTGGCAGATTGCAGTACATTAGCAGGTTTATAGCAAAGGACACCACAATCTATGAACCTATCTTCAAATTGCTAAAAAAGAATAAGCTAGTCATGTGGAATGAAGAGTGTCAAAAGGCCTTTAAGCACATAAAGGAGTATATGCTAAATCCACATGTTTTAAAACCACCTAAACCTGGCAAACCCTTGTTACTATACATAGCAATCAAAGAAGAATCAGTAGGAGCCATGCTAGCCCAAGCAGATGAATCAATGATTGAGCATGATGTCTATTATTTGAGTAGAAAGCTCCTACCTTATGAAATCAAGTATAGTATCATTGAAAAGACCTATATAGATGTGGTTTGGTCTTCTAAGAAGTTGCGGCAATACTTTCTATCTTATAGTGTACAAGCAATTTCCAGGTTGGATCCAGTGACGTACTTAGGGGAGACACCCTCTTTGATTGGAAAGTATGGGCGATGGTTGATAATATTGGAAGAATTTGAGATTGAGTATATAACCAGGAAAATAATCAAAAGTAGAGTGGTGGCAGAATTCCTGGCCCAACAACCATTACCGGATAGCGAAGAGGTAATCTTAGAATTTCCCGATGAACATTTAAAAGCCATAGAAGTACAAGAATGGAAGATGAATTTTGATGGAACAGTGAATAGGAAAGGAGCAGGTTTAGGAGTCATACTAGAATTGGCCAAAGGGAAACTTATCCCTTTAGCAAAGAAGTTGAAGTTCAGGGTGACCAATAATATGGTGAATTATGAACCATGTATTTTTGGTTTGGAAACCCTGATGATTATGAAGGTGGATAAGGTGCAAGTCTTTGGTGATTCATTGCTACAAGTATCCCAAGTAAATGGAGAATGGGAGTTAAAATAAGAGAAGCTAAAACCATACCACCATTACTTGACCTTGATGAAGAAAAATTTTAAGGATTGCAGGTTTATACACCTACCAAGAGAAGAAAACTAGATGGCTGATGCCCTAGCCACATTGGCTTCGGTATGGGAAAATCCTATCAACTTATTCCTTAAGCCTCTGATTTTGACCAGTTCATCAACTCCTTATTATGAATATAAGACAATCATGGAAACTGATAAAGACCATGATGTGTGGTATGACACTATAAGATGATTTTTAGAGAAGAAGGAGTACCCATTGGGGGCAACAAAGAAAGAAAGAAGAGTCATAAGGTGATCGTCCTTACAATACATCACCTTTCATGGAGAGTTGTATCAAAGATGGCCTGATGGGGTGCACTTGAGATGCTTGAGGAAACCTGAGGTGGAGCATATCATGTCGGAAATCCACGTAGGAAGTTGTGGTCCACAAATGAGTGGTTTAGCCCTAGTTAAGAAGATAATTCGACATGGTTACTACTGGTTGACCATGGAAAGAGATTGTATTGAGTTTGTGAAGAAGTACCAGCAATGTCAGATGTATGGTAATTTGAATCACATGCCTCCTAAAGAATTGCATTCTATGTCTTCACCCTGGCCATTTGCAACTTGGGGGATTGACATTCGACGACTTCAAATGGTCACCATTTTATTGTACTAGCAGTAGATAATTTTTTCAAAGTGGGTTGAGGCCGAATCTTTCAACAAACTGGGGGCAAGGAAAATGGCTAGATTTATTGAAAAAAAATCTCATCTGTAGGTATGGGGTCTCACACAGTGTGATATCGGACAATGGGGTATAGTTTCAAGGTGCAGTTAAGGACTTATTCTTAAAATACGAAATTCATCATCATCGATCCGCCCCTTATAGACCAAAGGCTAATGGTGCGGTAGAAGCAACAAACAAGACAATTAAGCAGATCTATCCAAGATGATGAATACATACAGGGATTGATCAGAGATGCTTCATTTTGCTTTGTGGGGATATAGAATAAGTGTACGAATGCTGACTGGAATGACACCATTCTCTTTAGTTTACGGGAAGGAGGCAGTGTTGACAATTGAAATTGAGATCAAGTCATTAAGAGTGGTCTTAGAAGCTGAACTACCTGAGACAGAGTGGGTAGTGAGCAGGTAAACACAATTAGCTTTACTAGAAGAGAGGAGGTTAAAAGCATTGTATCATCATCAACTGTATCAAAGGAAGATAGCTCGGGCCTACAATAGAAGGGTTAAGATCAGAAAGCTCAGAGTCGGCGACTTAGTGTTGAAGCAATGTAAACCTAATGTATCTAATTGCAGAGGAAAATTTAGGCCTAGTTGGAAGGATCATATTTTGTGAAATAAGTCATGAACAAAGGTGCAGTCAAGTTATCAGACATGGACGAGAATAAGTTTAGTGAGCCAGTGAACATTGATAGGATGAAGAGGTTTTATGTATATAAAAAAAGAGCTCGCTAGGTTGAAAATCCAAAAGGGTGGCCTAGGCAAAAGTTAGAGCAGTCTGCTACTTTTGAAAACTCGAAAGGGCGAGCTAAGCAATAATTTGGGCTAAGTGAGAAAAATTCGTCAATTAGAAAACCCAAAAGGGCTGGTTGGCAACAAGAGTGATCTTGTGTATGTTGGCTTTATGTTTTATTGTTCCCCAACTTAATAAATCATAATTAATATTAAAATTGTTCTATGTGCACTATTTTGAGTATTTGACCAAATATGGATAAAACAAGTAAACACAATAGCGAAAGGTGATGACAAATTATGAAAGGAAAAGAAACATATCTTATTATTACTTTCATTATTTTTACATCCTAACAATATTGTTTCTAAAGAAATTGACAAATGTAAAATCTTTGGTCGACAATAAGTGTATCATGCAGGACAGCTTTGCTTCAGCCGATCCAAATAGGCTTCAGTCAGATGAGGCATGTCCAAATTAGGAGTAAACTTAGAACCTCGAGGCTCATCTCCATACTAACGGCCAAGCCGCCAGGATCATAGCAAGTACCTCGGCGAAGAGTAGCGAGAGGAACATACATCAAATAGATTCGAATGGTGATATGAGAAATCTTCCACAAAGGTACTAACCAGCGGATGTTGACTTCAGCGCGTGAGTGGATCCAGTCAACCCAGTCAGCATATGAAGAAGCAAGGTGGAGTAATTTTCTAGCAGAGTGATGTCATGGCAGATATCTGGCAAAATCCATAGATGAAGTGTTGAGCAAGCAGAGATGCTCATGAAGCCAAATCTATAAGCATAAGGAAAAGAATTAAAAAAAAAAGAGAGAGGGTCTCATTAGGTCAAAAATCTGCAAGGACGTCTTAAGCAAAAATTAGGGCAGCTCGCTAGTTCCGAAAACCCATAAGGACAGACTAGGCAAAAATTAGAGTAATATAAAAAAAGGAAAAGAGGGGTCCGCTAAGTTGAAAACCCGCAAGGGTGGCTTAGGAAAAAATTAGGATAACTCACTAGTTCTGAAAACCAGCAAGGGTGGACTAGGCAAAAATTAGAGCAATAAAAAAAGTCCTAAATTGAAAACCCAAAAAGGGCAGTTTAGGTAATTACCTAAAGTAGTAATGGAATTTCAGCCAATCTCTTTGACAATCCTGATTTAAGTTGGTCTAGTCCAACTAAAGTCTGAGCTAAGATCACAGGTATTGGTGACAAGCCTCCTTCCATTTGGTCCATGATATCCAATACTCGTGGATCGATATCGCCATCACAAGAAACAAGCAAGAATTAGCCAAGCAAGCATAGAAAGAACATGCGTCCCCAAGCCATGGTAGGAGCCAAATGAGAAATGCAAAAGTTAATCAAGGGACCAAGCAAAATTTTCTCACCTCCTATCAACTGTAAGACTTCGGGTTTTGAAAGTTGAAACAACATTTGCATCCTTTGTTGAGTTCTGGAAATCAATATAGGAAACACCATTGGTTGATTGCTTGGATATCCAAGGATGGCCTCAAACTCTTCAATCATGGGACATATTTCAAAGCCATTTATCTTAAATGTCCTAAAATTCACATTCCATAAGGAAACCATGGCATGTAAAAAAGAATGGTCCAATTTAATATTTTGAAAACACTTCAAAGTATTGAATCTAGACCAAGATATTTGTTCCCAATGAATGGTTTTCATATTTTTAAATAAACCTTTTATTTTATTCAAATTGAGTTCTGTCATTGTTGACAATTGAAGAAAAATTAAAATTGTTAAAAGGAATTTTGATACTAAAATTAAAAATTCGTAGAAAATTTCCTGGTTTCTGTATGGGGTTATAGCATGGAAAGAGGATTTATATAGGGTGATTGGTTATACCAAAGTTTACAAGGAATGGCTTGAGACCGAGAAGTGCAAGGATAGGAAATCAATGATGAAATGGTTTTGAATTACCACATTGCCTTCGATTTTGTGAATCAATGTTAATGTGCAATTTTGAATTATGAGAGGAAGTACCAGTGATTGTACTGTAGTAATAATAATAAAAATACAAAAAAAATGGAAAGTCAAAAGTTGTAGTAAAAGTGCAAATTATAATTATTATTATTATTGCTACAAATAATACAATATTTTTCTCACTGAGAAGGAGAAGGTGGATCATGATCAAACAAAGCCCTGAAAAAGTCATCGCCTGTTGGAAGAGGAGGCATTTCATCTATCCCGAGTCCATCCAAAGAAGGAACACTTGAACCTCTATTACCCTGGAATTTAGATCTGCAATGGTCTTTATCCGAAGTAGACAAAGGAATCTCATGGTCATTAGTTTGGGACTCCCTAGAAGACGAAGCACCAGGATCCCTCATTCCCTGGAACCGAAAGTCTTGAAAGTCTTTCTTTGACTGATGGTACAATTTTTCAAAGTGGGTAACCTATTGATGACTAGCAACTAACTCTTCTTGCATTTTCTTATTTTGTTTCTCAAGCATCCACTATGAGTCAGAAAGGAAAGGGTAAGAGCATACATAATCATGCATGCATGTAGCATAAATCATCATGGAACAGGATAACCTATTAGGTAATTCTTATCAATGCCCTGTGGCTGAGATGGCATCTCCGGTTGAGAAGAATGAGCAAATGAAGGAGTGACAAAGCCAGTAGCTTGCAATAATCATCAAAACAGTCAAATCAAGTTAAGAAGTAATTGCAATGGCAAGATGGTAAAAGTTTACTTGAGAGGTGCTAGCCCCGAGATGAGGGATGGACCCTCCTCCCTCTCCATGATACTCCTCTTTATCCTCATCTTCCTCAGGAATTTCTAGGATGCCAACAGGAGATACGTCAAAGTTCAAGAGCCCTACTTGAATAAACTGGGTATATGATACACCCGATGGATAGAGAAAGTTTCATCATCATAACTATGTTGAGCTAACCACTACGCATTCTCCGGCATTGATGCAATATTTAAAGTTTACTTTGGGCAATTCATCAAAATTCTCCATCGCTCAAGACCAAGGAATCACTCATACACTCTCTCCTCGAGAAACCAGCCACTAGACACAGGGCCAACAATGACTCGTTGGGTATGCTGAAAAAGCAGTGCGGCGTTCATGAAAGAATTCCAGTTCTTCTGGTCTTTCATGTTCCACCAAGACAAATTGATCTACAGGATGATAGAAGGTAAGTAAACTTTTTACATAAATTTTAAAGTATACTAATATTATTTTACCTGGCCCAGGTTAAGCAGCTCAAGAGATAGCGCTGGGTGTGCACATGGTGAGAGCCTGGAACTGCTACACGATCTAACAACCAAAAATTCAACATCATATACCCGACTCTCTCTCAGAAAATGCCAGGCACCCTCACAAGATTATGCTCATATGCCCATACCTACAATAACAATGAAAATCAAATTCATACAATTATAAGCATGGAATTGACAATGGTGGAAGAAGAGTACCTCGACAACCACCATGAAACAAAGGAAAGATTTCTTATTCTTACAAATCTTGTCTAGTCCATGATAGAGACAAGCAAGGCCAGCTTCACCCCAGCCGTAAAGCTGTACCATACTCATATCAGTAAGGGCCCTCAACACCGATAAATGGATGGCAAACTCAGTGCTATATAAAATGGTCAACCCAGGCAAATACAGTAAAAATGCTGAAGCATATTATTTCGTTGTTTCTCTACGAACCTGTCCATCATAGTTCATCCAATAACTCTGAATTGGCTCAATTTTTCTCTTGAAGGGCTCTTTTAATGATGGTTCCATACCGATTAATTGTTGAATCTCTTCGTGTGTCAGAATATCATTGGTAAGAGGGACCGGAAGGCCATAGTACTGGGTACCAGTTATGGCTGTATAATCGACTGGACCAATGGTTATCTCTCCTACATGTAGATGAAAATTATGGGTCATGTCCATCCACCACTCTAACAATGCTTGAACTACACTACTATCTATTAGACACTCCTCAGATGGTAATACAAGATGAAGCTTTCAAAACTGCACTCTTGGATAATCTATTTTACCCACGAGGGTGCTACATCATACCATTGTCGGCCTTTATAGACACATCCTCCACCCTAGACAACATAGCGATCATGCTAATATGGAGCCAAGTAAGTCAATACGAGGTAAGTATATCATTCTACCAATACCACTGATTCATAGCCTAAACTTACTCGTTTATATTCTATTTAAATTTATTTATTTATTTATTAAATTCTTAATAATAGTTGACTAATTAATTTATTTTCCTAATCTTTAGTACTATTAATAATTAAACATTAAAAACTAAAAGCTAATAATAGAATAAAATAATAAAATGAAATAGAATAATGAATACATATTTGAGCATCTCATTTATTTATAATATTACCTTAGTTTTTTTACTTGAACTACGATGAAGCTGCATCTCAGCTAGTAGACTTACAGTATCATTTTTATATCATTGAATAAATTCGATCAACTCTGAATTAGATCGAGGCCTTGATCTCGAAGCAAGCATTCTCTCCATTTTTTTTCTTTTTTTCTGATCGGCTCTCTGCTCACTTAGACTATGAAAATATATGTAAGTATAAATGATTTATGATTAAAAGATGAAGTGAGTAGAATGGTGAATGGGTGATGTTTATATAGGCAAAATGCAAAGGGAAAAGTCAAAAGGCAAAAGGGAAAAATAGTACTTCCCGTGAAAAAAAAAAAGTCAATATCACTGTTGATAAATAGTAGATAAATAGTTAGTGAATAGTGAGTAAATAGTGAATAAGATGTGAATAAATAGTAAATTCAATTATTCAATTCAATTATTCAGATATTTGCATGTCTAAAAATATTTTCGTACTTTTAAAATATTTTTTCATGCAGGGGGCAAGATGATATAGGTATAGTAAAAAATAGCTAAATTTTTTGTAAATTTCTTTAATATCCTACTAAAATTATTTTTTTTTTGTAGATAATCCAAATTATTTTTTAAGTCCAGAACTTACCTTGGGTCTAGAACCCAAATTATTTTTTAAGTCCAAAACTTACCCCGGGTCCAGAACCCCAAATTATTTTTAAGTCCAAAACTTACCTCGGGTCTAGAACCCAAATTATTTTTTAAGCTCAGAACTTACCTTGGGTCCAGAATCCCAAATTATTTTTAAGTCTAGAACTTACCTCAGGTCCAGAACTGAAATTATTTTTTAAGTTCAGAACTTACCCTGGGTCAAGAACCCAAATTATTTTTAGGTTCAGAACTTACCTTGGGTCCAGAACCCAAATTATTTTTTGTGTCCAGAACTTACCTCGGGTCCAGAACTCAAATTATATTTTAATTCCAGAACTTACCTAGGGTCTAGAACCCAAAATATTTTTTAAGTCCAGAACTTACCCCGGGTCCAAAATCCTAAAATATGTTTAAGTCTAGAACTTACCTCGAGTCTAAAATCCCAAATTATTTTTAACTCCAGAACTTACCTCAGGTCCAAAAGCCAAATTATTTTTTTAAGTCTAGAACTTACCTCTGGTCTATAATCCAAATTATTTTTTAAGTCCAGAACCTACCTCGGGTCCAGAACCCAAATTATTTTTTAAGTCCAGAACTTACCTTGGGTCCAGAACCCAAATTATTTTTTATGTCCAGAACTTATCTCTGGTCCAAAATCCAAATTATTTTTTAAGTCCAGAACTTACCTCGAGTCCAAAACCTTAATTTTTTTTTAGTCCAAAACTCAAACCAACCTTGGGTACGGAGTCTAGTCTGGCTCTAAATGCAGTAAAAAATTACATTGCTTTTCATTCTCTTTTGTTGTAGTCTCAGATCACTCAAGCAGGGGGCAAACTTTAGACCCTTAATTTTTGATCCAACAGTCCAAAGATTTTAAAACAGTCTGAAATAAATTTTTATGGTATAAATTATTTATTTTAACATTTATTTTACTTAATATTTATTATTTATTTTGATTTATTTTACTTATTATTTATTATTTATTTTATTATTTATTTTATTATTTATTTTATTTATCATTTATTTATAAATATTTATTATTTATTTAATATTTAATATTTAATATTTATTTTACTTTTTATTTATTATTTAATTATTTTTAAAAAATAATAATATATAAATAAAAAATAATAATAATAAATAAAAAAATCAACGACGGCAAAATCGGTGACGAAAGTCTTTGGTGATGAATTGGCTTGGCCCAATTCGCCGCAGATTTTGCCCGTGGCAAATTGGCCATGGGCCAATTTGTCGTAGGCAAAACCCGCAATGACAGTGTCTAGCCTGTAGCTCACCCCCAGCTTGCCCAGCGCCAGTCTCGCCCGGGCCCGCATGCAGATTTCGCTGAAATCCTATTTTACTTGGTTTTTGATTTTATTTCCAAAATAGTTTTTAATTTCTTTTACATTCTAGGTTTTTTATTTTAATTATTTATAAATACAACGTTAAAAACTCAAAAAAGGGGATTGGAACTTTTGGATCAGAATTATTTTCAAGAACTATTCGGACTCTTTTTCATAATTTATTAAGAACTCCGAACCTAAAGGAGCAAGAGGCAGCAAACAACAAACAATCCATAAAAGGCAGCACACACTATTTTTGTTATTGTTCAACCAGAATTAAAATTGTGGTGGAAACAACAACGGAGGTTTGAGTTTCTATTAACTTTTTATATTTACAATAGCCTCATTATTCAATTTTACCAATTATTTGAGCTTACAATAGATGGTTTTTTTATCAATTAATTTTTTATTTATCATCTAGTTTCTATCTAAAACCCTAAAAATTATTTTTCAAAATCCTAATATCTTAGTACCCATTAAACTAATTTTTGAAAAATAAAAATCTAATTGCACTTTTCCAATACTATAAAACCATAATCTGTTTTCTCACAACCATAATCAATTCTATTTTTCTAAAAATCACAGTAGCCTATTCTTTCCAAATACCTAACTTTTAATCCTATTTTCATGATCTCAAATTTTATTTACTTAAACTCTCAACCTTAATATTTTTTATACATCCTCTGAAATCCTAAATCCAAAATATCCATTCTTTATATTCAAACCCTAATTTATTTCAAACCTAATCTTTAATTCAACCTATTTGTACATCAGGTAGCCATGTTATTTCTTTTATATTAAATATTTCTTTGTTAACTAATCCAGTAATTAAAAAAACCCCAATTGTTAAACATAAAACCAACAAAACCCTAATTTTATTCAAGAAACCCTAATTGATGCATAAATCCTAAATTGATATACTTATTGCTTTATTTAAATTAGATGTTTGTTTATTATATACTTTGATTGATGCTTCATGTCCTTGATGAATAATTTACTTATGATGAATGGTTGGTTATTTTTATTAATTTGCTTTGGTTTCAAAATATTGTAAGAGGTATGTTTCCATGTTTTGGGTACCTCATATTGTGAGCATTGAGCATCGTGTAATTTAATTTATTTTTCATATTTTGGAATTAATGTAAAGGACACGTTTTCACCTTTCGGCGGGTGTCCTACTTAGTTTTAGACATTGATGACGTAAGGACATGTTTCCATCCTTGGATGGGTGTCCATTTATTTATTTTGTTTGGACATTGTTGTGTTTTTAATAAAGTATTTATTTATTCTTATGATCACATGTAGTATGGATAATATCGTTATATTTAAGAATTTTATAATATTAGGACCTGTAAAGGAGGCCGGTTATAATGAACTGGGCGTTGTGGGGGTGCTGGGTCATTTCTCACCTTCCCCACACGTACCTAACTTTCTAAACCCATTAGGGGGTTGGGGATTCCTTAGGAATCGAGTCATCCACCCATTTCTATTTTCCAGGCCCATTAGGTGGCGACTCCATTTTCTCCGGGCTTAGGCTCGTGTTCTCTAAGGCCCTGAGCCTAAATAGTGTCAAAGTGGCAAGAACCATTCCACCAAGAGTGGGGGCAAAAATCCATGCTCACACATAGCAAGATTTGGCAAGATCTTAAGTGGGCAGACATTTATGGAGGACCCATCATCAACCATCGCCCATGGAGTCCTTTTCCCTTTGACCTCTTGTAATACCACTAATTTTTTAATATTAAATAAAATAAATTAAATTTAGATATATTAAATAAATGATTTGAATGAAAAATGAAAGGATTTCAAGTGAAATATATATTTGAAATATATTTGAAGTAAATATGACATATACATATACGAAATATACACAACACATATAAAAGAATAATTAATATATATAGATAAGGATAGAAAGGAAGAGAAGCTGAAATTTGCTTCTTCTTCTTTGTTCTTTTAGACGTGAGTTTGAGAGAGAGAGACTAGAGGAGAGTTCTTCTTCCATGCATCAAAGATTGAAGTAATCTCAAGGATTCAAGTGAAGATTTTGAGGATTTTTAATCAATTGTTAAGTTCCTTTATCATTTTGCAAGTTTCTTTGGAATTCTATGGAAGATCATGATATTTGGATTTTGGGATTGTTTATTAGCATGTTTTAATGGTTTATTTGGATATGTATGAAGATGTTGTGAGTAGCTAATGATGATTTTTAAGGTTGGATTAAAAGAGAAGAGATTTCTTTTCTTTCTTCTTCTTTGAATGTTATGAGAGAAAGTGATGATTGATTGAATAACATGATAGTTATGATATGTTGGAGTTGCATAAGTGTTGAATTTATGGGTGAATTATGGATATAAAATAAGATGATGATTAAGGGTATTGTAGTAATGAGTTTGGAATGATTGTTTTTATATGATTGAGAGTGCGAAATGTAGAATTTGCTTGACACGACCAGTGACAAGGCCATGTCGTTGGGCTTGTCAATGGTGCTAAGTTTAATGTTGATGACACTACCATTAACACAACCATCTGTCGGAGCATGTCGTAGCTTCTGTAAGGCAAAATAATTGACACGACCATTAACATGCCCGTGTTGTTGGGCATGTCAAACTTTCTGTGAGGCATAATGAATGACATGGGCAGTAACACGCCCATGTCATTGGATGTGTCAATACTTCTGTATGAGTGAGTTGATGACATGGTCATTAACACGCCCATGTTGTTGGGCGTGTCACTTGAGAATAACTCTTTTATTTATTTTTCATTTGCAAATCCTATTTAAATGATTTGATGTTGAGAATGCCTTTGAATATGATATGAAATGGTTGTTTATGATCACATTTGGTATAGGCATTGAGAGAGAGTAGTTTGCCCAAACCTAGTGTTGAAGGGCAACTTGGAAGAGAAGGTTAGAGGAAGTTTTAAAGCTTGTTTTGGAGTGTTTCCTAAGGTATGTACAAACTCTTGATAAATAGAATGTGATTGCATTACATTTGGCCTAACACATTTTGGATGGAAAATGTGTTAAGCTACTTCATACATTATGTATTCATGAACAAGATGCTAAAATATGTGAATTGCTATGTATGCATCATTATGCATTGTAAAAAACCATTGTTAATGGCTAAATTGAATGAAATGTGAACTATATGCAAAATATGAAAATGACCCAAAGTGTTTTTGTGATATGGTTTTGTCGTGAAATATCCTATGATGAGGATGAAATGTTGAAAAGAAATAACATTGATATGAAATAGAAAATGAGAAAGGAATTGAGATTGGAAAATGTGAATTAATTATGTGCCTAGTATGTTATTCAATTTTCAGAGTTCTATGTTTGGCAGCATGCCTATATTTGCCTATGTGACTAGACGCTTGGCATCACTGTGAAAATGTTTTTGAGGTGAAAAGACCGAGTCGTAAGCCTCAGAAACAAGTCCTTGAAGTTGGATTGGGTGAAAAGACTAGGTCGTAAGCCCAGGCATAGTTGGACGGTTACATTGATATTTTGCCTTCGGGGCTAGACACATGGTGTCATTATGGACCAAAATAGTAACTTTGAGATTTGAATGATGTATTAGTTGTTTGGGCCCATGCTTGTGTATGTGATGTTGTGGTGCCTATTTTATTTAAAACCTATGATGCTTAAATGGGATATATGATGGTGATCATGCAATGATATGACCACAATACATATGCAAATTACTGAAAAGGAACGTGACATGAGAAAATATGCTAAATGATGAGAAATGAGTTATTGAAAGACTTGGGCAGCGCTAAGTCTTGATATTGAAAATGAGATTATGGAAATATAATGTGATGTGTAATATGTATATGTTTGTGAAAGTTGTGTGTATTATTTCATGAATGTTATGATAAGCCATTGAATTATGGCTTATGTTAAAGATTTGTATAAATTATGAAATTAATGAAAAGCTATGAAAAGTGCATTGAAAATGAGAAACATGATAAGAATATGATGATAAATGATGTTAGTCATGTGAGTGTGATTTTATGTAATGTATCTATATGATGTTTATATGTACCACTAAGCTTTCGACCTTAGCGCGGTTGTGTAAATCGGGCAAGTGAGTAGATTGTTCATTTGGGAGTCAACCAGTTGTGCCACGAGAAGAGTAAAAGTGTTTTGAGACCAACTAGAAGGTGGTGCATGCATGTACAATTTTATTATATTGTATTTTGATAAAAATGTATATGTACATAAGTATATTTAGGAAAAGACAATGTAAATTTATATATTTGTAATCTAATGAAAAGTATAATGGTTTTGTAAATGTTACTTTTAAATGAATGAGATTTGATAATGGGAAATGTTCTTTTATTAAAAATATAATTGATGTGGACTAATGTAAGGGTTTAAATAATATTGTAAAGTAATATCCTTATATTTTATATGCGTATTATATGTATATAGTATATGTATGGTATGTATATAGAGTATAGGAGTGTTACAATTATTTCGGTATTAGAGCTTAGGTTTGAGATTCTCAGCCTAAGTAGATTTTGAAAAAAGAGATGGAAATTTTGGAAAAGTTAAACTTGTGATACATGCATATGCATTAACACCTAGGTTGGTCTCGGATGTGGCATTATGTGATTTTTTATGTGATGTATTTGAATTATATGAGTTGGATGATAGTGTGTGAATGAGGCTCTACATGAAAGTAAAGCTAGAGAAAGAAATGATGTGGAAAATTTTGTATAAGTTTAATTTATAAATTAAAGAATTGGAGTTTTACTTAAATAAAACTAATTTTGAAATTATTGGTTATTGAAATTTGTTTGTGAAATAAGTTATAAGGGAATAAATATGAGACTAATGTTGGAAATGAGTTATAAGAATAAAAAAAATCAAGATTTAATTAAGTACCTCTTCTCTAAAGCGTGGTTCTCTTTCTTATAAAGTTTATGTTTGGATTGCTAGAGAGAGAAAATGTTGTTTGATTGTTAAAATGGGTAGAAATCATATTAAAATGAAGAGAGTATGTTGGAATATTGGTTGGCTGGTTGATATGGACAAGGTGTGAAAATTTATGGTTTGGTATGTAAAGTTAAGGTTTCTAAATATGGATAAGGTTAGAAATGTGATATGCTTAAGTGTTGTTAAAGCTCATGTTAATAGTGGCAATATGTGAAATTTGGATTTTTGAAATGGGCTTCCATAATTGTGAAAATGATGTGTTTTGATGTTATATAATTATATAAATAATGTTTTTAAAGTTAAATATTGAAAATTAGATTAGTATATTGAAGTTTAAGTAAAGTAGGTAGTTGAGAATTTAGAGTTTTAATGGAATTTTAATGAGGATTACTTAGATATTGACAGTTTAATGTATATTAAGCATATGAGTGATTTTTAATGAATAATATTGCTTATAAAAGTATTATGTAATGTGTAATGTGGTTGATAATATAGAAATTTGTTATGAAATAAAGGAAAATGATTAAGCAAGTGAAAATGAGTTACATTAGGTAATTAGATTGGAAATGATGAAAATGGATATGAAGGGTATGATAAATGCAAAAAAAAAAAAATGTGAGAGAGATGTCACATTGGAAATGTGACTAAGATTTATGTGAAGTGTTAAAAAAATAATAAGGAAATTATTTAAGAGCAGGGTGGTTAAATAAGAAAGATGTTAATTATGTTGTAGTCAGAGTATATATATATGTTGAGTTGATGAATAACTTAAGTAATATCAAAAGAATAAGAAATGATAATGTTCTCTAAAATGTGATAAATGTTAAATTTATATAGATTGTATATAAAAGAGGAATTGAGTATAATTGTATGATTATGTGTATACATGTATATGATATGTGTTATGAGTTTTTCATTATGAATGCAATTGTGATATGTAAGAAAATGTGAAAAGCACGTCACATTATGAATGTGACTTACGAATGTGTATGTGGATGATTTTAAAAAAAATGTTATTGTGTGCTTGTTACCTTATACAATTACTTGTCCAGTGATATTGAGAATGATATTTGATGCATTAATAGACCTAAGAGAGACTAGGTCTTGACCTGAGCAAAGCTAGGTCATGTGATGAGATTGAGATTGAGAATTGACCCGAGCAGCACTGGGCTATGAAATTGTTATTATAATAACTGAACTTGATGATTGTATAGTGTTTTAGGCACAAAGTGTATGCGTGTGGAAATGTTCTATATATATATATATGTATAAATAAGATATTGTAAGGAAAAGAGAAGTATAGTGAAGAAAGTGTGGAAGTGGAAAGAGAATTTTAGTTTGACTAAAGAGGAATGGAATTTGGTTTAATGAAATTTTATGCAAGCGTATTGAATGTTATTTGAAAAAAAAAATGAATGAAAATTTTTGTAAGAGATAGATTAGAAATGGAGTAGCAAATGGAAATTGTGTAAAATTAGCATATGAACGAATGTGTATATGTAAGAGTTGTTAATGATAATATTGTTGAAACATGAGCTAGGCTACCGATGATCAAGTGATCAAGAGTAAATTATTTTGAAATAGAAGTGATTAAAAGTAAATTTCTTTGAAACAAAGTTGAAATGTGTTAAATCTTTGTGTAGCAAAAGTTTAGAGAATAAATATGTGATCTTTGCGATATGAACTTAGCATTGTGATTGGAAATGTTTGAAGAAGAATGATAGAGGGGCAGTATTGATTTATAAGCCATAGGTGTGAGCATTAATATGCCATGGCTGTGTGATTTGTTTAGTATATTGGTAAATTAGTTTTGTTATCCACGGGCATGGGCCTGAGATGACATGACCGTAGGATAGTTTTGGTGAGATTGATAGTTATGCTTCAAGAAACATGGTCAAGACTTATGGTTTGCATAGTTGTATCTTATAATTTTATGTAGAAATTTGTTTATAATTATAGAAAGTGTAGAAAGAGAAGAGAATTGTAAAAATGTGATGAGTTATGGATAATGTGGTAGGAAAGCGATTATGTAAATATAGTAATTGTATGAAAATGTGAGGAGATGATAAATGGGAGAAATTATAAAATGTGATTGAGAGTTATATTGAATATGTTCAAAAATGGTATAATGTGAATCATTTGATGGAAATGATGTTTAAGTGAATGAACTATGGGTAATGAATATGGTATGAGATAATCATGAAAATTATGTGGAAATTGTGTAGAGATAATAGAAAAAAATAAAAATATGAATATTGAAAAATAATTTGAAGTGACTTGTTATAAATAACCATTAATTTCAGAAAGTTGAAATGATGGATTCGAAGATAACCAAAATTTAAATATAAGCTTGACCTAGTAGAGTTAGGTCATAAGTTAAAATATAATGATAAGTTTAAATAAGTTAAGTGTTGGCTTGAATCAAATGAGGCTGTGACATTGTATTGTGATAGTTAGATCAACAGATCTAGATTGCGCTAAGGTTGCGAATCATTATTGAGATTTAATATGTATAGTTGTATTAAGAGTGTGAGGGATATGTGATAATGTATATGATGTAATATTCTGATATGTGTATGGACATGAAATGAGTTAAGGTATATCAGTTGTAAATGATTATAAAAGAAAAAAAAGTTGATTATCAGTAAAGTAAGTTTAAAGACATTGCATTAATGTTAATGCTAAGAGAAGAACATTTTAAAGAAGGAATTAAGTGTATCAGAAATAAGAGAAATGTTATCAATTGAGGTTTGACAAGTGTCTATTTGTAAATATAAGAAAGAGATAGATGAACAGAGATACAATTCTGAAAATGATTGTGGTGACTAGATAGTCAATGTTAAGATATAATTCAATAACCTTTAAAATATGGTTAAGAGAGTATATTTATAAAATGATGAAGTGATAAAATATTTTGAGCATAATAGATGGGTGAGGCATATATACTAATAAGATGAACTGATTTTTGTCTAATAATAATTTGATTGGTGATGTAATGATTTATCATGATTGTTTTGCTGAGAAAAAAATAAATAAATATAGTGATTAGTTATGAAATTGTAAGAAGATGATTGAGAATGACCTTAAGGGGGAGACTGGAGGTTGCGTAATTTGATGAAATAATAATTTGATGATATGATTGATTTTATATATGAAAATTTAAGATGATATTTTGTTATGGATGGATTATCATCGTACTAGATAATTTTGAGGACGAAATTATTTAAGGGAGAGAGAATTGTAATACCCTAAATTTTTTAATATTAAATAAAATAAATCAAATTTGGATAAATTAAATAAATGATTTGAATGGAAAATGAAAGGATTTTAAGTGAAATGTATATTTGAAATATATTTGAAGTAAATATGACATATACATATAACAAACATATAAAACACATATAAAAGAATAATTAATATATATATATATATAGATAAGGATAGAAAGGGAGAGAAGTTGAAATTTGCTTCTTCTTCTTTGTTCTTTTAGAGGAGAGTTCTTCTTCCATACATCAAAGATTGAAGTAACCTCAAGGATTCAAGTGAAGATTTTGAGAATTTTTCATCAATTAAGTTCCTTTATCATTTTGCAAGTTTCTTTGGAATTCTATGGAAGAACATGATATTTGGATTTTGGGATTGTTTATTAGCATGTTTTAATGTTTTATTTGGAGTATGAAGATGTTGTGAGTAGCTAGTGATGATTTTTAAGGTTGGATTAAAAGAGAAGAGATTTCTTTTCTTTCTTCTTCTTTGAATGTTATGAGAGAAAGTGATGATGATTGAATAAGATGATAGTTATGATATGTTGGAGTTGTATAAGTGTTGAATTGATGGGTGAATTATGGATATAAACTAAGATGATGATTATGGGTGTTGTTGTATTGAGTTTGGAATGATTGTGTTCATATGGTTGAGAGTTCAAAATGCAGATTTTGCCTGACACAGCCATGGCATTGGGAGTGTCAACGGTACTGAGTTTAACATTGATGACACGACCATTAACACAACCATGTCTCTGAGCGTGTTGTAGCTTCTGTAAGGCAAAATAATAGACACGACCATTAACACGCCCATGTTGTTGGGCATATCAAACTTTCTATGAGGCAGAATGAATGACACGGGCAGTGACACTCTCATGTCATTGGATGTGTCAATGCTTCTGTATGAGTGAGTTAATGACACAGTCATTAACATGCCCGTGTTGTTGGGCGTATCACTTGAGAATAGCTCTTTTCTTTATTTTTCATTTGCAAATCCTATTTAAATGATTTGATGTTGAGAATGCCTTAGAATGTGATATGAAATGGTTGTTTATCATCACATTTGGTATAGGCACTGAGAGAGTAGTTTGCCCAACCCTAGTATTGAAGGGCAACTTGGAAGAGAAGGTTAGATGAAATTTTAACGCTTGTTTTGGAGTGTTTCCTAAGGTATGTACAAACTCTTAATAAATAGAATGTGATTGCATTACATTTGGCCAAACACATTTTTGATGAAAAATGTGTTAAGCTACTTCATACATTATGTGTTCATGAACATGATGCTAAAACATGTGAATTGCTATGTATGCATCATTATGCATTATAAAAAGTCATTGTTAATGGCTAAATTGAATGAAGTATGAACTATGAGCAAAATATGAAAATGACCCAAAGTGTTTGTGTGATATGGTTTTGTCGTGAAATATCCTATGATGAGGATGTAACGTTGAAAAGAAATAACATTGATATGAATGAGAAAATGAGAAAATGAGAAAGTACTTGAGAATGGAAAATGTGAATTAATTATGTGCCTAGTATGTTATTCAATTTTCAGGGTTCGGTGTTTGGTGGCATGCCTATATTTGCCTATGGGGCTAGACGATTGGAGTCACTGTGAAAATATTTTTAAGGTGAAAAGACCGAGTCGTAAGCCTCAGAAATAAGTCCTTTGAAGCTGGGCTGGGTGAAAAGACTGGTTCGTATGCCAGGCCTAGTTGGACTAATACATTGATATTTGCCTTTGAGGCTAAACACATGGTGTCATTATGGACTAAAATAGTAACTTTGAGATTTGAATGATGTATTAGTTGTTTGGGCCCATGCTTGTGTATGCGATGTTGTGGTGCCTATTTTATATAAAGCCTGTGATTGTTAGATGGGATATTGTAGACCCTTAATTTTTGACCCAGTCCGGTCTGTTTTTTTTATAGTCCAAAATAATTTTTGTGGTATTTTAATATTTAAAAATGGTGAAGTGAATAAAAATAAAAATAATAAATAAACAAAAATAATAATAAATAATGATAATAAATAAATAAAAAAATGAAAATCGGCGACGAACGTCGCCGAAAAGAAATTGGCCAAGGCTGCGGGCAAAATGGTTTTGCCTGCAATTTTCCACGCAGCGCCCCAATTCTCGATCGCAAGCTCGCAGCCCATCGCAGTTTTTTCCAGCGAGATTTTTCCAACGCAATTTTTTTCGAAACTAAATTCTATTTGGTTTGGTTTTCTTTTTCTAATTAACTATAGTTTCCGTAAATAATTTGAATTAAGCTTATAAATTTCCTATAAATAACACTAAAAAAACACAAAAAAAAGGGGGATCGGACTTTAAAATTTTGGCAGTGAAAGAATCAAACTTTTTAAAGGAGAATAAGCAATAAGCAAGCAAATCAACGATTCATCAAAGGCAACAAGCTTGTCTTTGTCCTTGTTCATCCAAGAAGTAATTTTTGGTGGAACTAACGAACGAAGGTTTGAATCTCTAATTTCTTTTTATTTTCTTACAGTAGCTTTGTTTCTTTGATTCATAAGATTATACATACAAAACCTTGATCTATAAACATGTAGTAACATTGATCTTCGTTTCAAAAACCCTAAAAAGTATTTTTATGTTTCCAAAAACCTTAAGAACCCTAAAAAAACTTTTCTATTTCTTCTAAACCTTAAAATCTCAATTTGTTTCTTTTGTTTCCAAAAACCATAAATCATTTTTCCTATTTCCAAAAACTTTTTAAAAACCCTAAACTGTTTTCCTCTAATTCTTTTCCAAAATTTCCAAATATTTTGTTAAATCACCAAACACTAACTTACTTTACAGTTTCTAAAAATCACAATTACTTTATAAAACTTTAAACTATTTTCTTCAGCTTCAAAACCAAAATAGTAAACCCCCAAACCAATTATTATAAACCCTAATTTTTCTAAACCCTAATTCCCTCAAAACCAAAACCATAAACCCTAGTTTTCCTAAACCCTAATCCTTAAAACCTTATAAACCTAAACATTCAAACTCAATACAATAAATCCAAAACAATAATCCAGTTAACATGAATTATAAACCTAATATCTTAAAATGTCAAAAATCCTAATTTCATGATTTTACCCCTCAAATCCTAATTTGATTAATCAAAGAACCTTACTAATTTCTTAAATTATAAAAGCCTAATCCATTTCAATTCTCTTAAAACGTCCAGTAGCATTATTCATTTAAAAAATAATATTAGTTACTCAAAATTCCAAAACCCTATTTTCTAAATTATAAACCCTAAAATCTTAATTTTTAACACCAAAACCTATAATCCTAGAAACCAGTTTCTAAAATTTTTTGGGGTGATGCCCCCTTGACCCCCGCCCTCTAACAGGCTAGCAGGACTGCCGTGTGGGCTCGTCGAAAGGGTCAATATTCATTTGTGTATTATGAGTCCGCGTATTTAACTTTCCTTTTTCCAGAGCCCTAATTTAGTAATTAAAATTCTAAAATTCTATTTTATGATGTGAACCCTAAATTATATATTTATTGCTTTAGTTAATTTTAGATTTTATTATGTAGTTTATTATATGCTTTGATTTATTTAATTTCAATGCTTGATTTATTTAATTTATCATGGATGAATGCTTATTAAATATTTTGATTGATATATAATATCTTTGATAATGATTTATTTATTATGAATGGTTATTTACTTTTATAGATTTATTTTTTATTTCCAAATGTTGTAAGAGGTATGTTTCCACTTTGTGGGTACCTCATTAGTTAAATATCATAAAATTTAATTTGCTTTTATATTTTGGACCAATGTAAGGGACATATTTCTACCTTTTGTTGGGTGTCCTATTAGTTTAGACATGGATGATGTAAGGACTTGTTTCCATCCTCGGATGGGTGTCCATTTATTTGTTTTACTTGGACATTGCTTTGATTTTAATATAACGATGCTTTAGTTCAATTATTGCGTGTAATATGGAAAATATTGTTATATTTAAGAATTTTATAATATTAAGACCTGTAAAGGAGGCCGGTTCCAATGAACCGGGCATTGTGGGGGTGTTGGGCCATTTCTCACCTTCCCCACACGTACCCAACTTTCCGAACCCATTAGGGGGTTAGGGATTCCTTAGAAATCGAGTCATATACCCCTTATTTTTTTTCAACCCATCCGGTTGGCGACTCCATTTTCTCCGAACTTAGGTCCATGTTCTCTAAGGCCTCGAGCCTAAACAGTGCCGAAGTCGCAAGAACCATTCCACGGGGAGTGGGGGCAAAAATCCCCGCTCACAAATATATGATGGTGATCATGGAATGATATGATCACAATACATATGCAAATTACTGAAAAGGAATGTGACATGAGAAAATATGCTAAATGATGAGAAATGTGTTTTTGAAAGACTTGGGCAGAGCTAAGTCTTGATATTGAAAATGAGATTAGGAAAATATAATGTGAAGTGTAATATGTATATGTTTGTGGAAATTGTGTGTATTGTTTCAAGAATGTTATGGTAAGCCATTGAATTATGGCTTTTGTTAAAGATTTGTATAAATTATGAAATTAGTGAAAAGCTATGAAAAGTGCATTGAAAATGAGAAACATGATAAGAATATAAATAAATGATGTTAGTGATGTTAGTGTGGTTTTCTGTAATGTTTGTATATGATATTTATATATACCACTATGCTTTCGAGCTTAGTGTGGTTATTTAAATTGTGCAGGTGAGTAGATTGTTGATCTGGGAGTCAAACAGTTATGCCACGAGAATAGTAAAATTGTTTCAAGACTAACTAGAAGGTGGTGCATGCATGTCCAATTTTATTATGTTGTATTTTGGTAAAAATGTATGTGTAAATAAGTAAATTTTGGAAAAGACAATGTAAATTTATATATATGTAATCAAATGAAAAGTATAATGGTTTTATAAATATTACTTTTAAAAGAATGAGATTTGATAATGGGAAATGTTCTTTTATTAAAAATATAATTGATGTGGACTAAAGTAAGGGTTTAAACAATACTGTGAAGTAACATCCTTATATTTTGTATGCGTATTATACGTATATGGTATATGTATGTTATGTATATAGAGTATAGGGGTGTTACACCTCTACCTTGATAAAGAGAGGGAGGATGTGATCTCTTCCCTCTTCCGGTAAATCTGCATCCAAATATGATACCATCCCCACATCAACCTAGTTATTCTTTTGAATATCTTCGCACTTCATTACTCTTTCAACTGTCATAAAATTAACTAGCTCATCTGGTGTTATAGAAGTGAAAATTAGCACACTAGCCAAAGCCTTGGCCATAGTTTCATGGTGCTTCTTGGATGTAGCCAATAGATTCCAGATGCTAACACTTGCTTGGGTCCTTTTCAATTGCTTAAGGACTGTGTCATCTTTATCTTCTTTTACTTCTTTTTCAACATCCTTTCCCTTGTCAGTTTCTGCTTCCTTTGGTGGTGGCCTTGCATAAGACCTACCAGAGTGTGTGTTCATTACCTCATCCTCTTTAGGCTTGGACCAGGTCCACTCCTCCTTCTTTGACTTAGAATCATCATCACTATCGGTTGAGCCCCAAAATTTGCTCAAAACACAAATGGCTACTTCCCTTTTCACTTTGACTTGCTCCATTTTGCTTACCACCACTTCTTCTTTAGTTGCCTCTCCATCTACGTCTTAGAAAGAAGACATGACAAAACTTTCATGCAAACCTCCTCCAATCATGAAAGTTGTCGGCGGTGGTACTTTGTTGAACCTTGTGTTAGTGTATGTGCCCTAGGCCAATTATTTGGATCTTTATGTTATACATTCATTATTAATAAATGAGGTTTTATTATCATTATTGTTTGTTTGCATGTTACACAATTTTGATATTTGTCCCTGGTTTATTATTGTTATAGAGAAAAAAAAATAATTCTTAACCAGTATGAACATTGATTTGATAATCATCAGATGGTTATGTGTATAGTGATACAAATCAATTTCATAGATACTTGTTAGAGAACAATGTATTGGATAGACCCATCATGAGATTACTACATGGGTTAGTGTCATAAGTAAATCTAATGATAGTTATGTATTAATTCTTTGACTTGAGATTGTCATAGTTTCCAATATAAGGACTATTATATTTTGACATGATCAAACATTATATGTAACTGGATAGTAATAAAGGTTATGATCATATATGATAGAAATTATGTAGAGGATAATGAACAATCAAGATAGAATTTGTCCCTCTCTTTGAGAGAGATATCTTTTCGGCCCCTCGATAAGTGAGACTGTGAAATGCATGGCCGTGCTTAAATGAATTGATAGTGTGATCAATTTCATTTGTTTTTATCAGTCTACTTGGAGATCGAGTAATCATAAGTTTGAACAATATAAGTATGACGTTGACCATGACTTATGTTCAAGATAGATATTGTGTGCCAAAGGGATTAATGCATGTACTATTATTAGGCAAATTGGACATTCCTTATATTAATTGGGTAGTTGTAACGCCTTGTTAGAGGCCAATTATGACTTGTTGGTTTAATAGAGATTAAATTGACTGCCAATTAATATGGGCCTATCGGGTCACACACAATAATGCGTTTTGGGCTAGATATAATATTAATAATATTAATATTAGATATTAATATTTATTATTATTATTATTTTCATTTATATATATATATTATTAGATAATATATTCAAAATCCTAATTAGATTTGGATTCTGAATTTGACTTACCTTATCCAATTTCGAATTGGATTTTGGAGTGATTATATTCTCTCTAGAAGTTAAGTCTTCATATAGGTAACATTAGAAAATTAAAAGAGAATAAAAAAAGAAACCCTAATACGTTTTAGAGAAAATGTTTTTCAGCCTTCGCCGTTGCAGAGAGCTAGCACTCCAGACGGTAGCATTCGTATGGATACGCGATAGAGGGTGTTTTGCGATCGAGGCATCTATTCCAAACTGTGATTTCAAATCATCAACAGGTTAGTACTTTGTACACTTTCATCTAATTAAACGAACAGCATGGATCCTAGTGGAAAATCAGAGATCAAAAATTTTTTCCGCTGCGTGTTTTGTTTACAGTGATCTCTTTGATTTCCTAATAGTGGTATCAGAGCCACTTGTTGTTTTCGTTTAAGTCGAAAATGCCATGTTGATATGATTACATGAGATATATTGATTTCGTATGGCATGTTTACTATAAAACCCTAATTTATTTTTCATATGATGAGAAAGGATTGTTTTTTGGTTTCGTTTCTGTAAAACCCTAATTCATTTTTCATATGATGAGAAAGGATTGGTGTTTTTAATTTCGTTTTCATGAGATGATCACGTATATATAACTGGTTTTCATATGATGAGAAAGGATTGTTTTTGGTTTTGTTTCTATAAAACCCTAATTCATTTTTCATATGATGAGAAAGGATTGGTGTTTTTAATTTCGTTTTCATGAGATGATCACGTATATATGATTGGTTGATTAAAATGATTTTCATATGATGAAAACGATTAAGTTTATATATGATATAAACATTTGGTAATGATTCTATAATGGGTTGTACATATTCGAAATAAAACAATAAGAAGGTTAATGAGATTAACGATTCTGTTTTAGGGTTTCGCCAAAGAAAAATGTTAATGAGATTAACGTTTCTGTTTGGGTAAATACGACCTGCGTGTCGTTTATTTTGTTGTAATTCATTTTACTAGTAGTTATATTTTCTTTCATTGTAATAAATGAAGATTCAAGCTACAATGTTTGTGATGGAGATTCATACCAAGGAGAAGATGGTTCCATGGTGATGGAAGCACAAGCTCAAGTTTTGAAGATATGTAATATTGCAAGTGTTGTAATAGATAGGTTTTTCACCTAGGGTAGCTTTTATGATCTTCATTTGGTCTCTTGAAGATCATATTTAGTTTGGCCATGCTATGTCACGTTTACATATTTTTTCATTTGGTATATGATGCTTATGTGATAAATTATATATATGCATATAGGATGCTAAAATATAACGATGTGTAATGCAAGACATGATAATAATTTAGTTGAACCCTCATTAATAATTTAAGTCTAAATGCCATCCACATTTTGAACACCTATCAAAACTAAGATTGTATTAAAGTAGGTATTGCTAAAGCAATATGCTTTAAACATTCCTAGCTAAGTAGGATGAGTAATAGTGCTACTCATATGTTTTAAAATTGGTTAGACTTAATTAGGCTATCAAAATGGTTTTGGGCCTAAGGCATTAGATGGAATTCAACATGCTATGACATATGATGTCAATATTCCATAATTACTAAGAGTTACATGAGATGTAATTGGTAAAGATGTTACCTACCTAAATAACTTGATTTTAAGCGTCACGCAAAAGCTGAGTTTAGAATTAAGTGAAATACGGATCTTAGCTTACTAAAATTTTTCTTTAGAGGGTTATATTTTTAGTAGGAGTTTAAATAATTTTAACCTCATTATTAATTAAAATTTGACTTTGCATATTTATCAACAGATGGCTGCTAATAACAATTCCACCTTATCACTGCAATCTATCCTTGAGAAGGAAAAACTGAAAGAATGTGGGACTAATTTTGTTGACTGGTTTAGGAACCTGAGAATTGTTCTCAAACAAGAGAAAAAGTCCTATGTGCTTGATGAAGCTATCCCTGACCCACCTCTTGCTGATGCTTCTAATGCTTCTAAGAGTAAGCATAAGAAGCATGTGGATGATTCCAATGACATAGGATGTCTTATGTTGGCTACTATGTGTCCAGGACTTCAGAAGGATCTGGAACACTTAGAGGCTTATGAGATGAGTGTGCATCTCAAACAAGCTTTCCAACAACAGGCTAGTCAAGATAGGTTTGACACCGCTGTTGCATTATTTGACTGCAAAATGTCTGAAGGTGAATCTGTTAGTGCTCATGTTTTGAAGATGAAAGGCTATCTAGATCACCTTGCTAGACTTGGATATCCCCTGAGTTTAGAACTTTCCACGGATTTGATTCTACATTCATTGCCTAGCAGTTTCTCACAGTTTGTCATGAACTATAACATGAATGACATGGAGAAATCCATTCCTGAGCTACATGGTATGCTCAAAACTGCTGAGGGGAATATCAAAAAGCCTACCCAAATATTGAATGTCAATATTAAACAAATGAAAAAGAAAGCCAAATATACTAAAGGCAAGGGTAAGGCAAAAGGTGCTAAAGGGTCCAAGGGACAAGCTAAACGAAAACCTGAACCTAAGGCTAAAGTTCCTAAGGAAGGGACTTGTTTCCATTGCAACAAGCCTAGGCATTGGAAGAGAAATTGTCAACTCTATTTGGATGAGTTAAAGAAGTTGAAGGTTAGTGCGACTACATCTTTAGGTATTTATGTTATAGAAATTAATTTATCTATTCCTTCTTCCTGGGTATTAGATACCAGATGTGGATCTCATATTTGTACAAATATGCAGGGACTCAAAAGGAGTAGGATGCTGAAGAAGGGCGAAGTGGACCTACGTGTTGGCAATAGAGCAAGAGTTGCTGCTATAGCTGTAGGAACTTATGAACTTGTTATGCCCAATGGGTTTTTTTGTTAATTTTGAACAATTGCTTTTATGTTCCTACTATGAGTAGGAATCTTATTTCAGTATCTATTTTGGATGATGAAGGTTATTCATTTTTTATTAAGAATAAGAAATGTTCTATTTTTGATAAAAATGATTTACTTTATAGTATTGCAAATTCTTATAATGGCCTTTATATCCTTAATCTTGATGATTCTAATGGTAATGATATCTATAACATAACTTATAAGAGAACTAAGCCAAATGAGTTAAACCCTACTTATTTATGGCATTGTCGCCTTAGCCATATCAATGAGAAATGCATTTCTAAGCTCCATCAAGATGGATTATTAGATTCATTTGATTTTGAATCATTTGAAACATGTGAGTCTTGTTTGCTTGGTAAGATGACAAAGGATCCTTTTACTGGGCATAATGAAAGGGCTAATGATTTATTGGGCTTGATACATACAGATGTATGTGGTCCTTTTAGCATTAGTGCCAGAGGAGGATTTCGATACTTCATTACTTTTACTGATGATTTCAGTAGGTATGGCTAAGTCTACCTAATGAAACATAAGCATGAGTCTTTTGAAATGTTTAGAACTTTTCAAAATGAAGTACAAAATCAACTTGGTAAAACAATTAAACTACTTCGATCAGATCGAGGTGGTGAATATTTGAGCCAAGAGTTTGATGATCATCTAAGGGAATGTGGAATTGTTTCACAACTGACTCCTCCAGGAACTCCACAGTGGAATGGAGTTTCTGAAAGGAGAAATCGAACTCTATTAGATATGGTTCGATCAATGATGAGTCAAGCGGATCTTCCTTTATCTTTTTGGGGTCATGCCTTGGAGACAGCTGCATTCATTCTGAACCGTGTACCATCTAAGGCGGTTGAAAAGACACCATATGAGATATGGACAGGTAAGACACCTAGTTTGTCTTTTCTTAAGATTTGGGGTTGTGAAGCTTATGTGAAAAGACCAGTTTCAGATAAGTTAGCTCTAAAGTCTATCAAATGTAATTTTGTGGGGTATCCTAAGGAAACTAAAGGATACTATTTCTATACTCCTTCAGAGAACAAAGTGTTTGTTGCTCGAAATGGGATCTTTTTGGAAAACGAATTTCTTTCTAAGAGAGCTAGTGGGAGTATAGTAGAACTTGAGGAAACTCAAGTACCACAAGAAATCATTGAGCCGTCTATAGAGCCTATTTCAGAACCACAAATAGTTGTGGAGTCTGAAGATGTAACACAAATCCCTCGCAGGTCTGATAGGACACGTCGTCAGCCAGAGAGATATGGATTTCTTATTACTGATGATAGTGAAGTAATGGTCATAGATCAAGATGAGCCTACTACCTATCAAGAAGCTGTGTCAGGTCCAGATTCAGACAAATGGCTTGGAGCCATGAAATCTGAGATGCAATCTATGTTTGACAACCAAGTTTGGTCTTTAATTGACCTGCCAGAGGGTATTAAGACTATTGGTTGCAAATGGGTTTTCAAGAAGAAAACTGACATGGATGGGAATGTGCAGACCTATAAAGCAAGGCTTGTTTCAAGCAAACTCATGGTATAGACTATGATGAAACCTTTTCACCAGTTGCTATGCTTAAGTCTGTTAGAATTCTCATTGCCATTGCAGCATACTATGATTATGAGATATGGCAAATGGATGTCAAAACCGCTTTCCTTAATGGAAACTTGCTTGAGGATGTGTATATGACACAACTTGAGGGTTTTGTAAATCCTGAGAATTCTACAAAGGTTTGCAAGCTTCAAAGATCCATTTATGGATTGAAGCAAGCATCTCGAAGCTGGAATCTTCGTTTTGATGAAACAGTTAGGAACTTTGGTTTCATCAAGAATGAAGATGAACCTTGTGTTTACAAGATGGTTAGTGGGAGTGCAGTAGTGTTTTTAGTCTTATATGTGGATGACATATTACTCATTGGGAGTGATATCCCCGCCTTGCAAAAGGTTAAGACTTGGTTAGGGAATTCTTTCTCAATGAAAGACTTAGGTGAGGCTGCCTATATCCTTGGTATAAAGATCTATAGAGATAGATCTAGAAGGATAATTGGCCTGAGTCAAAGTACATACATAGATAAAGTGTTGAAGAGGTTCAACATGCAAGATTCCAAAAAGGGATTCTTGCCTATGTCTCATGGCATTCATCTCAGCAAGAGTCAATGTCCTATGACATCTGATGAGCGAGATCGAATGAATAAGATTCCTTATGCTTCTGCTATAGGATCTATTATGTATGCCATGTTATGTACTAGACCAGATGTCTCATATCCATTAAGTGCAACTAATAGATTTCAAGCTGATCCTGGTGAAGGTCACTGGACAGCTGTCAAGAATATTCTTAAGTACCTTCGAAGGACTAAAGATGTATTCTTGGTTTATGGAGGTTTGAAAGATGAGCTAGTTGTAAATGGTTACACAGATGCTAGTTTCCAAACTGACATAGATGATTTTAGATCGCAGTCAGGTTTTGTATTCACATTGAATGGTGGAGCTGTTAGTTGGAAGAGTTCAAAACAAAGCACTGTGGCTGATTCTACAACAGAGGCTGAGTATATAGCAGCATCAGATACAGCTAAGGAAGCAGTCTGGTTGAAGAAATTCATCACTGAGCTAGGAGTGGTGCCTAGCATTGCAAATCCTGTGGACATTTATTGTGACAACAATGGTGCCATAGCACAGGCAAAAGAGCCTAGATCTCATCAAAGGTCTAAGCATATACTCAGGCGTTTTCACCTCATTCGAGACATTATCGATAGAGGAGATATCAAGATATGCAAAGTTAACACAAATGATAACATAGCAGATCCATTAACAAAGCCTCTCTCACGGGTCAAGCATGATCAGCACACTAGATCTATGGGTCTTAGAAATTTGTACGCCTAGTGCAAGTGGGAGATTGTTAGTGTATGTGCCCTAGGCCATTTATTTGGATCTTTATGTTATACATTCATTATTAATAAATGAGGTTTTATTATCATTATTGTTTGTTTGCATGTTATACAATTTTGATATTTGTCCCTGGTTTATTATTGTTATAGAGAAAAAAAATAATTCTTAACCAGTATGAATATTGATTTGATAATCATCAGATGGTTATGTGTATAGTGATACAAATCAATTTCATAGATACTTGTTAGAGAACAATGTATTGGATAGACCCATCATGAGATTACTACATGGGTTAGTGTCATAAGTAAATCTCATGATAGTTATGTATTAATTCTTTGACTTGAGATTGTCATAGTTTCCAATATAAGGACTATTATATTTTGACATGATCAAACATTATCCGTAACTGGATAGTAATAAAGGTTATGATCATATATGATAGAAATTATGTAGAGGATAATGAACAATCAAGATAGAATTTGTCCCTCTCTTTGAGAGAGATATCTTTTGGGCCCCTCAATAAGTGAGACTGTGAAATGCATGGCCGTGCTTAAATGAATTGATAGTGTGATCAATTTCATTTGTTTTTATCAGTCTACTTGGAGATCGAGTAATCATAAGTTTGAACAATATAAGTATGACGTTGACCATGACTTATGTTCAAGCTAGATATCGTGTGACAAAGGGATTAATGCATGTACTATTATTAGGCAAATTGGACATTCCTTATATTAATTGGGTAGTTGTAACGCCTTGCTAGAGGCCAATTATGACTTGTTGGTTTAATAGAGATTAAATTGACTGCCAATTAATATGGGCCTATAGGGTCACACACAAGAATGCGTTTTGGGCTGGATATAATATTAATAATATTAATATTAGATATTAATATTTATTATTATTATTATTTTTGTTTATATATATATTATTAGATAATATATTCAGAATCCTAATTAGATTTGGATTCTGAATTTGACTTACCTTATCCAATTTCGAATTGGATTCTGGAGTGATTATATTCTCTCTAGAAGTTAAGTCTTCATATAGGTAACATTAGAAAATTAAAAGAGAATAAAAAAAAGAAACCCTAATACATTTTAGAGAAAACATTTTTCAGCCTTCGCCGTTGCAGAGAGCTAGCACTCCAGACGGTAGCATTCGTGTGGATACGCGATAGAGGGTGTTTTGCGATCGAGGCATCTATTCCAAACTGTGATTTCGAATCATCAACAGGTTAGTTCTTTGTACACTTTCATCGAATTAAACGAACAGCATGGATCCTGGTGGGAAATCAGAGATCAAAAATTTTTTCCGCTGCGTGTTTTGTTTGCAGTGATCTCCTTGATTTCCTAACACCTTGGCAGTGAATTGTCTTTTATTCTAGGATTGTTGGGTTTGGGAAGCTTCCCACTATCAATCAAATTCTAGATCTCATGCCTCAACCTCAAATATTTTTCCATCTCGTGCCTATGCAATTAAGAGAATTGGCGGAATGCTTTATAATCAAAATTAGGTGGAAGATGATTCGGCAAAGAGCTAGGAGTCAATGGTTGTAACAATCCCTTCTTTTGTAGCTTATTGAGAACCCAAGACAGTGGCTTCCCCAATTTCTGAAAACTGCCTCCTTCCTCCTTGACAAGTTGCATTAACATCATCTGCCTGTTGTGTGTTTTTATTACTAGACTAGTAGTTCCCTTTCTTATTTTTCTTGCATAAAAATGGTTCTTCTCTATTTTCCACTCTTCTATTGCAAGCCAGCTTGAAGGAAATCCTTAAAATCTCCAATAAGAGTATGGGACATCCTTTCACGAAGATTAGGTAGCACCCCTCTCACAATCATCCTAATCTGATCCAATTCATTGGGCCTTTTTTTGAGTAATGTGACTTTGTTTCTCCATCTTTTCACATAATTAATAAAGTTCTCAGTTGGTCATTGCGTCATGGACTCAACTTCCATCAAAGTAAATCCCAGCTCTTTTGAGTACCATCCTCTAAAGTGTTAAACCAATTTTGGACAACAGAGTCCAATGAAAGCATGATGTAGCTTAGAGTTTGAACCTTAGTAGTTTGTGCTGACTGTATAGCAGTAATATATTACTTCACATGGAGATGAGGATTCCTAGTTCCGTCAAACTTGGCAAACGAGGGCATCTTGAACTTGTACGGGACCTTTTCCTCTTGTTAAAACAACTTGTCCACCTCTTACATTTCTTCGATTTTAGTTTCTTTTCAAACATCTTTTCCAAATTGACAATCAGTTTCTCAATGTCTAAAGTTTTAGTCTTTTCCACGGCTGACCTTTCCACAACCTTTAGCTCCTTCTTATATTGAGGATCTTGAAAGTGTTGAGCCCAGTCATCATCATCGTCAATGACTACCTTGTCATCATCGAAGGCTAACTTGCCAACTTTAGCCTTCCCTTTGTCCTTCTTCTTGGTAGTAGCAGATGCCTTAGCAGTGTTCCCCAAAGGTGCAGCCAGTTGGCTCTTCATAGTCTCAGCCAGGGCCTCCTTCAAGTCTTCCATCTTGGCATTGAGGGCGTCGTCCACCATCATTTGAATTTGTTCAGGCTCCATTGCTTTCGATAAGAAGCTAATAGAGCTGTTATTGGATTCTACATCACAAGTGTAGGTTGGGTTGTCTTATGCTCTTGAACTGCTGTACTCCATGTATGTGAGCCCAAAAGGATCAATGACATGTAATGCAATGTGTGTATCCATGTATGCACAAATAAAAAGCAAACAAAGATAATTAGGATGCTCCTTCCAACCTTATAACTTCCACACACGAATGGCGAGTCTCTTTTCCTAGCTATTTGGTCAACAAAATATCAACATGGGATATTCTGTTTTCAAAAAATTCCCTCAAACGATTTTAACCAATAGTTATATTTTCAAACATGGAAGTCAATCCATGATAATTCCCATTAATTAGGCTTTAACCCATTGAATATCAACAAAAATAGATTTTATGCTATATTGGATTAAAACTAAATTAAGAGATTTATCATAAATAGATTTTCCATTTGAAAAAGTAACTAATGATTTATGCCAAAAACAAAGCCCATGATCAATGATTCTTGGTATAAATTAGGCCCACAATTGATTTTTTGTTTTCCATAATTGACCTAAATATTTGTAAGCTCTTTTTGTAATCTTTAGATGTAGCAAAAAAAAAAATTGTTTGGCCATAAGGTGGAAGAAGATTTTTGACACATCTTGAAAGGTTTTATGTCGAAAGACGATCTTGAAAATTTTGAAAATTTGAAATTTGGTCTTTTGGATTTAAAGGAAAAAATTATTTTTGAGCTTATAATATAGGTAGGCCATATTATAAAAAGAACAAACCAAATAAGCCATGGTTCAAACCAAGATGAATTAATCATAGTAAAAGAACAAGCATTTGGGATAAAAACCTAAGGAAAATAACTAGGTGAATTACATGAGCTCAAGTCTTTGGGTTGAAAAGTTTTTGGCTCCCATAGCAAGTATATACCAGAAGGTACAAAGCTATAAGTGGTTATGCCATGCTCGATCTCCATACCTTAAGTGAAAGTATGGTATCCCTCACATAACACAACACAGGCTACACAGACGTCCTAACTCACACATACAATGTGATCTATATGATGCAATAGATAATATTATAATAAGAAAGAATAGAATAATATAAAGACCAACGGAATCAACTTCTCTTATCCCCAGTGGAGTTGCCATTGTGAGCGGAGATTTTTGCCCCCGCTCCCATGTGGAATCGTTCTTGTGACTTTGGTACTGTTAGGCTCAAAGCCTTAGACAACACATGCCTAAACTAGGAGAAAATGAAGTGGCCACCAGGATGGCCCAGGAAAAAGAAAGGGGTGAATGACTCGATTCTTAAGGAATTCCCAAACCCTTAATTGGTTTGGAAAGTTGGGTATGCGTGGGAAAGGTAAAAATGACCCAACATGCCCACAACGCTCGATTCATTGGAACCGACCTCCTTTTCCTTTTCAGGTCTAAATATTATAAAATTTTTAAATATTATAAAATCATCCATACTACATGCAATTATTTAAATACATATTCATTATATTGAAATCAAAGAAAGTTCAAACAAATAAATAAAATGGGAACCCACACAAGATGGAAACATGCCCTTACAACCATGTCCAATGTCCAAAACTAAATAAACTAGAACACTGACCATTTGGTGGAAACATACCCTTTACATTAATGCTTAAAACTTAAAATAAATAAAATTACATTAAACTTAATAAATGAGGTACCCACAAAGTGGAAACATACCTCTTACATCTTTAAGACTTAAATATTTAATAAAACTAAAATATTCAATCATTCATCATGAGAAAAATAAAAACAAATCATTCATAAAAGTAAAACATTAGTAAATCATCCATTCAAGACACAAAATAATCACATCTAAACTCTAAACTTATATAAAGTAACAAATATACAACTTTTAGGGTTTATATTTCAAATTAGGGTTTTACAACTTTTATGATTAAATTAAGGTTTTTTATGATGAAAATTAAGACTTTGGGTTTTAGGGATGAAAAATGGGATTTTTACGGTTTCGGAAAACAAGATTAGGTTTTTAGGGTTTTGATTTAAAAACTAAGATTTTTGGATAAAATGAAATTTTTAGGGTTTATGAAATTAGGGTTTTGGATTAGGGATATTTAGAAAACTGATTTAAGATTTTGGAATTTGTAAAACTAGTTTTGGAATTTGGAAAGCAATTTAGGGTTTTGAGAATTTGGAAAAGTAAATTTGGGTTTGGAGAATTTAAAAAATAAATCAGGGTTTGGAAAAGTTTAAGAAAATCATAGTTATTGTGATATTTTATTTTTAATGTGGTGCCAAAATAGTTTATTAAACATAAATGAATTATTGGATGGTTAAACAAACTACTGTGAAACAAATTCAAACATACAGTTTATTGATCTCTTATTTAAAAATACAATAACTAACTAATAATTTTAATCATAAAAAATCTTCACTGTTTAAAGAAAGAAAGAAGTAATTATAGCAAGTGCATGTTTTAAAATAAATAGGGTTTTTAAAAAAGCAAAAACTGCATTCGTTGGTTCCTTCAATATCAATTCCCTACTGCTTGATCTTGGACAAGTTGAGCAATTTTGAGACAATCTTTCATTGCCTCTTGGTTGCTCTCTTTGGTTTGTTATAGTTTGCTTTTAATTCAATGTTGTTGCTGTCTTTTTCTTTTTCTTTTTTGTGTTAAAATCTCTTATTTATAGGGAAAAACAAAGACTAAATGTGCCCCATTCCAGAGAATAATAAGACAATTCAGGCAATCTTGAAGATGATCACATGGTCATGGCCATGTCTCGAAGAAGAGAAATAAGTGCAAACTAGAAAACATAACATGGGGATGAATCTTGGCCATGTCACTAACTGTGGCACGTCCATATGGCCATGAACCAAAAACATGTTGTGTCTGAGAAAGAAGTCAGTAGGAGGATATTTCTAAGGTGGATAAATGAGCTAGAAGGGGAGTCAAATTTGGATAGCTTGTACTGATAAGAGGGAATGGTGAGTTGTTAAGATAAAAGATAGATTGTAATGTTGGAGGAGATGGGACAAGAGAGGAGGGCACAAGGAAAAGAGTGATTAATTTTTAAGGAGGAGAAAATTTCTAAAAAATGGGAGAGGTCGTTAGGCAATTTTTTTAAGAGTTCTTGGGAAGGCTTTTGGGTAGTTTTGTGAAGAAATTCTTAAGAGGGATAGGTTTGTTAGAGGTACATAAAATTGATTTGAAGCTTAAGAGTGTCTTCACCTCATTTTTTTATTTTATAAAGATAGAACCATTGATTAAAAATTTTGAAGGGAGCTTAAGAGTTCTTCATCAATTCAAGTTGAGCTAGCAGGAAGAACAAGGAGTTCCAACTCTAGGCATCTTCAATGGGTTTTTTTATTCTCTCAATTAATTTATTTTCTTGATTTTATTATTTGTATACATTAATACTCTAATGAATATTTGTGATTTGAATTCTATTGAGATTAATGTTTATTCTGGATTGATGATGAGCTAAATTACCCATGTCTAGAGTTTGTAGTAGATTTGATTAGATGACTTAATTCAAGATTTCTATTAATATACCTTGTTATTAGTTGAATGCATTGGATTGTATGTTAGGTCGATAGATTGGCCACCTATTTATCTCTAGATATTGAATAAAGGACAAAGAGGTGAAATTTGATATTAGAACTATACATTCAACTACCCTAAGAATGAATTAGAAATATAAGTTCTAGTGTAACACCCCTTCCCAGCCTACGTGTGTAAGCCGAGTAGAATATCTTCGAACTGTATGTCTTTCCTCTTTAGATCCGCGTATGATTTTTGCCTATCCGCCGCTGCTTTTAATCGGTCTTGAATGATCTCTACCTTTTCCTCAGTTTCCTTAACTATGTCTGGCCCCAATATCTTTTCCTCGCTCAATTCTGTCCAGCAAACTGGAGTTTTTCATTTTTTGACCGTACAGTGCTTCGCAAGGAGCCATTTGTATGCTGGATTGATAGCTGTTGTTGTACACAAATTCCATTAAGCTCAGGTGTTTGTCCCAGCTGCCTTTAAATTCTAAAACGCACGCCCTCAGCATATCTTCCAAAACTTGAATCACCCTTTTCGACTGTCCGTCTGTCTGGGGATGGAATACGGTACTGTGGTATGTTTGAGTCCCAAGGGCTATTTGGAACTTCTGCCAAAAATTTTACATAAAGCGTGGATCTCGATCTGATATGATTGAAGTTGGAACTCCGTGGAGATGTACGATCTCTTTGATGTACAAGTCTTCCAACTTGTCTAGCGAGTAATCCACACGTACTGGTAAGAAATGAGTGGACTTAGTAAGCCGATCCACGATTACCCAGATCGCGTCATGTTTGTCCCTAGTCATAGGCAATCCTGTGACAAAATCCATAGTAATACGGTCCCATTTCCAGGTTGGAATCGTAATAGGTTGTAGTAGTCCTGAGGGTAGTTGATGTTCCGCTTTCACTTGCTGACAGGTCAAACACTTCGTCACGTGATCCACGATGTCTCTTTTCATTCCTGGCCACCAGTAATACTCCTTCAAGTCCTGGTACATTTTCGTTGCTCCCGGATGCATTGTGTAAGGACTGTTATGAGCTTCTTGCAAAATCTGTTTCTTCAGTTCCTCGAACTTAGGTACCACCATTCTCTTCTTATAGTATAGGATACCATCTGGACGAATTTGATAATCTCTTGACGAATTCTCCTGCGCCTGTTGACTCCACTTCTTCACTTGTTCATCTTCCTTTTGAGCCTCACGTATTTGTTGATGTAAGGTAGGTCGCACGTGCATTTCTGCAAAGATAGCTCCATCTTCTGTGGGCTCTAATTCTACCCTCATAGCACGTGGCGCTTGCATTGACTTCCTACTAAGTGTTCGCTTTGCCCGAGTGATAGTTAATCGTATAGTCGTAGTTGGCTAACAGTTGCATCCATTTTCGCTGTCACAGGTTTAAATCTTTCTACGTGGGCAGGTACTTCAGGCTTTGATGATCCGTATAAATGCAACACTTTTCCCTGAATAAGTAGTGCCTCCATGTCTTGAAAGCCAAAACAATCGCTGCTAGTTCTAAGTCATGCGTGGGATAATTCTTTTCGTGTGGCTTGAGCTGTCGAGAGACATACGCAATGACTTTTCCCTCCTGCATCAATACGCAACCTAACCCGATGTGGGATGCATCGCTATAGATCACAAAATCTTTTCCTGATTCGGGTTGTGTAAGAATGGGCGCTTCAGTAAGTTTTTGCTTCAGCCTTTCAAAGCTCCGTTGGCAAGCGTCGGTCCACTGGAATTTGGCATTCTTCTAAAGTAGCTTGGTCATAAGTGCGGCGATCATAGAAAACCCTTTGACGAATCTCCGATAATATCCTGCTAATCCCAAGAAACTATGGACTTCCGTTACTGTCTTAGGTGGCTTCCATTCCAATACTGCTTCTATTTTCTTGGGATCGACCCTTATTCCTTCTGCTGATACAATATGTCCCAAGAAGGCTACTTCTTCCAACCAAAATTCGCATTTGCTGAATTTAGCGTATAACTGCTTCTCTCGCAGGGTTTGCAAAATGATCCTAAGGTGGCGATCATGGTCTTCTCGATTCTTTGAATACACCAATATGTCGTCAATGAATACAACCACGAACTGATCCAAATACGGGTGGAAGATTCTATTGATCAGATCCATGAATACTGCAGGTGCATTCGTTAATCCGAAAGGCATAACGATGAATTCATAATGTCCATAGCGAGTTCTGAATGCGGTTTTTGGTATGTCTTTGTCTTTGATCCCCAATTGATGATAACCCGATCGTAGATCAATTTTTGAAAAGACTCCAGCACCTTTGAGTTGATCAAACAAATCGTCTATGCGAGGTAGCGGATACTTGTTCTTGATGGTCAGGTTATTGAGTTGATGGTAATCCACACACAACCTTAGGGATCTGTCTTTCTTTTTACGAACAATACTGGAGCTCCCCATTGTGACACTGTCACAACCCAATTTGTACATATGTACAGTACATCCATGTAAGAGGAACCATCCCAAGAAGCTACTCAAGAGCGCGAAGTGAAGGGAAGTTTTGTAGAACTGAAAGGACCTATTTGAAAAGATTGCAAAGTTTTGTGGAGGTGACTGTAATTACCAAAAGTTGTTCCGGAGGTCCTTAATAGTGCATATAACAGACTCTAGAAATGGAAAGTAGAGAAAAATCGGGTAGCAACGACGCAATACGATTTTTTTCGAAAATGCACGGTTTGGAAGATATAGGGGATTTTGACCAGGGGCATCATGGTCATTTTCAAAAGTGTCTCGAAAGTAATAATGGATCTCAAAAATGAAAAGTAGAGGAAAAACTTAGTCAAAAAGTGTACCACAGCATTCGGCGAAAGTGCGCGGTTTAAAAGTTACGAACGAGTAATCGCCGGAGGGTATTTTGGTATTTTCACATCTTAGACCATAAAATTACAGCACAGGGAGGTTGAGGGGCCAAAATATAATTAAAAGAAAGTCCAAGGGCTTGGGTTTTAAATAAATAAAAGAAAGAGACGTTTGGACCAATGAGAATTAGCCATTTTCCCACTTAAGTGTACCAATGGGAAATCAACACTTACACTATCACATCTTAACCTCTCTTGGCTGCCATTTGGAGGAGAGAACACCAAATAAATAAAAGCCAAGGGCTCTCTTTGTTCTTGCTTGGCCGAATTGAAGAGAAAGGGAAAAGAGAGAGAGATTGTTTTTCAAGTAGCTAATTTTGGTTGCAAACTTGGGTGGAGAATAAGACTTTAAGGTAAGGAAATTCATCTATGGTCCTATTTCTTTCATTGGTTATATTATTTGCAAGATACAAATGAAAGAATAAATATGATGATTATAGAAAATTTAAGAAGTTGAAGAGAAAGTGAAAGAGATGATTTGCACATTTAAGATTAAGGATAAAAAGGATGACTAGTAGTATTAGTTAGCAAAATAAGGCATGAAGCACTTAAATTTTATTATGTTCTTGACATGGATTTTATGAAAATTATAGGAAATCAATAAGTGAGAGATAAGGCGGCAAAGAAGGCATAAAAGAACTAGAAACAAGTAAAAAGAATTAAGGTTTGGTACTTAAATCATTGCCCTTTTCAATTAATTCAGATATTTTGCATTATGGGACTTTTGAAATGGTTTTGAAATGATGTTATTATGTGTGGTAAATATGTGGGAAGTGCTCTTGAACTATTTGTAATCAATTGATTGTGAAAAGAATGAAAACAAAACAAACTAGCTAAATTTGCTCAATTATTCATAAACTTTGATGAACTTTTAATCACCCCTTTGGTTTGATATTTGAAAGAGGGACCCTTAGTCCTTCAATGGTATCACAAAAGGAGTCTAAAAATCAATTTTGCAAGAAAAAATTGAATTCCCCTCAAGCTATGAAAATTTGGGCCGAATGGTCCCTTTTGGGCACCATTCTGCAGCTTTCATTTTGGGCAGTTCGTTGAAGGGGCAAACAAAGGAATTTTTTGACAAAATTTTACATGCATTTAGATAACTTATGAAAGTGTTTTCCTGCAAAATTTCAGCCAAAAATAAGTTTGTTTACTTGGTCAAAACTGTTGTCAAAATTGACTGATTTTCAGCAGTAAAAAAACAGATTTTATCATTTAGTTGTCGCGCGCCATTGTGTTGCCGATTTTACGTACCGCGCCACTATTCATTTGGTCATTTTTGTAAATGTGTTAAAACTGGAATATTATGATATGGATTGATGTTAAATCATATAAAATGACATGAAGGAGAATTGGAAATGATCAGAAAGGCATCATGACAAGCTATTCCGACAATACATGCATTACGGAAAAATCATGGCTTATTGAATATCACGATCAAATTAATTAATAAATTGTTTACGCTCTACTTGGTTATGATAGAACCCTTGAGATAAGGGTATGATGCATCATACTATTATTGTAGTACTGCTCATGACATGACATGATATTTTGGCTGAAGGCCGATGATTACAATGGCATGATCAATGATTCAATGAACAATGGCTATTAGCACATGTGCAAGAATTATGATGAAGGATGATGAAATATGCACTGTGACGCATATCATCCTGTAATATCTCACCATGATGAGATATATTTATCATGATCTGTGCCTTATCCGTTGATGTTCTGTTAAACCAGTAGAGCAACCAAAATGATAAAAGCAAGAAAAATGATTTAAATTCAAATTATTCAGTCAAGTCTTTTTTTTACCTTCTGTGTTTTGTATTTATTCCCTTCAATTATTTAAAATATATAAATGTATGTTCAAATCATTCTTTCATTTTATTTATTTATTGCAATGATTTAAGTACCCACTAAGCAATTGCTTGGCGAGTTTAGTTTCCCTCTAAACTCGTAGGTTAAACGAGGAGACGAGATTGCAGCATGTCCTGCGCAGCTGGCCTTGACTACTACTTTGGGTAGGAGTTTGGATATGATTGATTGTAGCAATATGGCATGTGCATAAGCTTGTATGATCTAGCAAATAAATGTATTATACTGAAAAGCTAGAACACGTACACTGCTAGTAATCTAATAAATGTTATTTGAATTTAGCACTTATGTATGCAAGTATAGAAGTGTAAAGTTTTAGTGCAGGATTTGGTGGAGGATATAAGGGTGATGAATATAGAAGTGTAACACCCCTTCCCGACCTACATGTGTAAGCTGAGTAGAGGCGCCACACTAACCTAATGTTGCTACCAATTTTACTTAGTCAAATTTTAGTTCCGATTTTTTTTTCAAAAATTTTGCCATAGTTTCGCCTAAAAATTGAGTCCCAAGTGTCGACAAAACCGGTTTTTTTCTTATTTTTAAAAACATTTTACACAAACCAATGCAAACAAAATCATTCTCAGTACACTCCCAATAAATCCCCCTTGTAACCTCAACTACAACCTGCAAAAAGAATTTACACTTCTAGTGCAACATAAAATAAAGGTTTTGTGACAACCCCTATATTTAAATATTACACAGCGGAAGTTATAAAATATTTACATATTTACATACTAAACATTTCTTTACAAAATATAAAGAAATATACATGATTGGCAAGTCTGTTCTGATCTTTAAGCTCCAAAAATGGATTCAACAAGGTCTACTCTCACTTGGTCTTGATGAACTATCGGGTTCAACTCTATCCACTCTATTACCTGCGCGATTAAACACTATCGCGCTAAGCCAACGACTTAGTAAGATAAAACATGTTAATGGTATGCTTAAATGTAATGCAATGCCACATATGTTATTGATAAGATCAACATCATAAATATAAAGTTAACACATAATTATGCATTTCACAAATCATAGTCATATGAGTATACCACATTTCAACATCTTTCCACATTCAACATTACTCAATCATACTCAATAACCAACATCTCATTTCATTAACTCATAACATTATTTAGGACATTCATATAACCTTGACACCTATGGGCCCAACAAGTATTTAATATGATATTCAGAGTTCAGAGTTACTGATTTGGTTCATAGTCACAATAATCACGCCCGTAGGCAATGTATATACATGTATCTCTATCCATGGATAGTGTAACAGACCCAGTCTCTTGGACCATCACTCAACACATATGAGGAGATCCTCAACCCGGCAAGACTGTTACAAATCATATATCTTATATTCACAATTCTCATAGTGTAACAGACCCAGTCTCTTGGACCATCAACTCAACACATATGAGGAGATCCTCAACCCGGCAACACTGTTACCTTTCATCATTTCTTAGGCATGCCACCCAAATCCAGAACTCTGAAACTGAATAACATATTAAACAAACAATTCATTTATTATATAGTTACCATTTCCATTCTCAAATTCTCATCACATTTAGGCAAACATGCCTTCTTTCTTTCAATATCATCATCATAGCCAATCACAATGGCATTGTCTCATATCATGTCTTATTTGAATTATCATTTCAATTTCAATGTATATTATTCATGAAACACATAACCATTCACAATGCATAACATAACATTGTTCAATCTCAACAATGCAATTAGGGCAAAGAACAATTGATATGATTCATATGAATAATACATTCTGGTTTGAGACTCCATTTTATCCTTATTTTGAAAAATTGTATAAAATAATCTACTTGATTAAAAATTCTAAAATTTTTACAGAATTTAATTTTGTATCTTAAAATCATTCCTTTAAAATTTCAGATCAAACTGAACACAAAATCTTGGTCAAATAGTTCACCTAACCAGACTGCCCCAATTGCCCTGCATCCTGGCAGAAGTTCTGAACTTTTTGAATTCCATAAATAAAATTCAATCAACGTGGTTCCAAATTATTTTTCTCAAATACTAGACTCACTAAGGAACAACATATCCAAAATTCAATTGGATATGATTTTTCTACATTTTATTAAAAATCCCGAAATATAGCTGTCTCAGTTAAGGTACCTGCTAGAACAGTACTACTAAAAATAATCTTTCTAAACTCATAACCATTCCAAAATCGAATCAACATATTTTTCAGTCATTCTAGACTCATAGAGGCACAACATATCAAAAATTCACTTCAAGAACATTTTTCTATAATTAATTAAAAATCATACAAGTCACAGCCTTTACTAATTGTAAAACAGAAAAAGAATTTCACTAAACACAACTCATCTCATCATCAAACCAACAAACCCTAATTCCTTTCTCACACCACTTCAAAAGAATTGAAGAATTTAAAGAAAAGATCTTACCTTAGATGAAGAAATCCACAAATCTTTAACCAAAACCCTTGCTTCCTTCTTCAAATTGCTTCAAACCTCAAGATCACCTCTCTTTCTCTCTTGGTTTTTGGAGAGTCGGCACCTCTTGAAAGAAAGAAGGAAAATGATGAAGTCACAAAGTCAAATTTGCTTTTAATCTCCACCAAGTGATCTTATCCAAGCAATTACCAAAATGCCCTCAATCATATAACTAACTTTTTGTCTCATATAAGCCCTTATATGTAATTGCACATTCCACAAAAATATCTTCTTGCATTGACTCTTCCTTTGACCCATTTATATGTTATATATATCATCATATACACAACATATACATTTGTCTCTAAACCCTTAATTTCTTCTCCAAAACACATACAAAAACATTCTCTTCCAATTTCTTATCAACTTATCATATATACATAATTCAAGTGCAACAACACTAACACCAAGACTACTAGAGCATAATTAGGGATATTACAATTCTCCCCCTCTAGAAAGAAATTTCGTCCTCGAAATTACCTGAAATTAACTCTGAAATAACTGAGGATACTGGTCTCGCATGGTATGCTCACTTTCCCAAGTTGCTTCCTCTCTTGCATGATTCTTCCACAGAACTTTTACCAAAGGCACATTCTTATTTCTTAACTCTTTTACATCACGTGCCAAGATAGCAACTGGTTCCTCTTCAAATGTCAAGTCTGGGCTCACTTCAATAGATTCAAATGGCAACACATGAGATGGATCCGACCTATATCTCCTCAACATAGAAACATGGAATACATTATGAATACGATCCAACTCAGGTGGCAAAGCAAGTCGATACGCCACTGGCCCAACTCTTTCTAACACTTCATACGGCCCAATGAAACGAGGACTCAATTTTCCTTTCCGACCGAACCTCAAAATCTTCTTCCAAGGAGACACTTTCAGAAATACATTATCTCCAACATCAAACTCTATATCTCTCCTTTTCAGATCTGCATAAGACTTCTGTCGGTCTGAAGCTGCTTTTAACCTGCCTCGAATCAACTTTACTTTTTCTTCAGTTTCTTGAATCAAATCAGGACCAACCAACTTATTATCTCCAAGCTCATTCCAACAAAGAGGTGTCCTACACCGTCTGCCATACAATGCTTCAAACGGTGCCATACCAATGCTGGATTGGTGACTGTTGTTGTAAGCAAACTCCACAAGAGGTAAAAACCTATCCCAACTTCCAGAGAAATCGATGACACAGCTTCTCAACATGTCCTCAATAATCTGTATCACCCTCTCTGACTGTCCATCCGTCTGTGGATGAAAAGCAGTGCTGAAATGCAGTCGAGAACCTAAAGCACTATGCAAACTCTTCCAAAATCTGGAAGTAAACCTGGGATCTCGATCAGACACTAAAGAAGTTGGAACACCATGCAGTTTCACAATCTCATGGATATACAGCTCAGCCAATCTCTCCAAAGAGTAATCCATTCGAACCGGAAGAAAATGAGCTGTCTTAGTCAATCTATCCACAATCACCCATATGGCATCATGCTTCTTTTGTGTCAATGGCAAACTAGACACAAAATCCATTGTTACTCTTTCCCACTTCCATTCTGGCACTGACAATGGTTGAAGCAACCCGGTTGGAACTTGATGCTCTGCTTTAACTTTCTGACAGGTGAGACATTTCGATACAAACTCAGCAATGTCTCTCTTCAACCCCATCCACCAATAATGCTGTCTCAAATCATGATACATCTTCGTATTACCCGGATGCATAGCAAACATTGACTGATGAGCTTCTTCCAAAATGACCCTTTTCAAATCAGCATCATCGGGTACACACAATCGGTTTTTAAACCATAGGCTCCCATCACTTTTCACAACAAAATCTCTAGTCTTCCCATTCTTGCAATCTGAAATAATCTTCTGAATCTTCATATCAATCAACTGAGCCTCTTTGATCTGATCTAACAAAACTGGTTTCAAAAGCAACTGTGCCAACAATGCACCATCATCACAAGGTACAAAACTGGCATGCAATGCTCTCAACTCAACAAGCAACGAGAGCGAGTAAACTGTTAAACCAGCTAAAGACTTCCGACTCAAAGCATCAGCAACAACATTAGCTTTACCTGGATGATAGTCAATCAAGCAGTCGTAGTCTTTAATCAATTCTAACCATCTCCTCTGACGAAGATTGAGTTCTTTCTGGACACCCAAATACTTCAAACTCTTGTGATCAGTGTAGATGAAACATTTCTCCCCAAACAGATAGTGGCGCCAAATTTTCAATGCAAACACAATGGCAGCCAATTCCAAATCATGGGTCGGATAGTTAAGCTCATGCGGTTTCAACTGTCGAGATGCATAAGCTATAACTTTACCTTCCTGCATCAACACACATCCCAAACCACTATGTGAAGCATCACTGTAAATCACATATGGTTTGCCTTCTACAGGTAAAGTAAGAACAGGCGCTTGAGTCAACATATCTCTCAACTGCTCAAAGCTCGCCTGACACTGATCTGTCCACAAAAACCTCACTCCCTTACGAAGCAATCTGGTGAGTGGAGTAGCTATCAAAGAAAATCCTTTCACAAACCGCCGGTAATAGCCTGCCAAACCTAGAAAACTTCTAATCTCTGTCACAGACTTAGGTGGACTCCAATTCAGAATAGCTTCAACTTTACTTGGATGAACTCTAATGCCTTCTGCTGAAACAATATGTCCGAGAAAAGCTACTTGATCCAACCATAACTCACACTTCGACAATTTAGCAAACAACTGCTTCTCTCTCAAAATCTGCAACACAATCCGCAGATGCATATCATGTTCCTCCTCATTCCGCGAATACACCAGAATGTCATCGATGAAGACCACTACAAACTGATCCAGATAGGGCCTAAATACCCTATTCATCAAATCCATAAAAGCTGCAGGTGCATTCGTCAGACCAAAAGGCATAACTAAAAATTCATAATGCCTATATCTGGTCCGGAAAGCTGTCTTCGGAACATCTTCAGCTCTGACTCTCAGCTGATGGTACCCTGATCTCAGATCAATTTTGGAAAACACAGCTGCACCCTTCAACTGATCAAATAGATCATCGATTCTAGGCAAAGGATATTTATTCTTAATGGTCACTTTGTTCAATTGCCTATAATCGATACATAATCTCATAGTACCATCTTTCTTCTTCACAAATAGCACAGGAGCTCCCCAAGGAGAAACACTGGGGAGAATGAATCCTTTGTCCAACAACTCCTGTAATTGCACTTTTAACTCCCTCAATTCTGCTGGTGCCATTCTGTAAGGAGTAATTGAAATAGGAGTGGTACCGGGCAACAATTCGATACCAAACTCCACTTCTCTCTCAGGAGGCAATCCTGGCAACTCCTCGGGAAAAACATCTGGGAACTCAGCAACTGTGGCAATGCTATCAATGGGAGAACCCTTTACTCTAGTATCTACCACATGAGCAAGATAGGCTTCACATCCCTTTCTAATCAACCTCCTAGCTGCAACAGCTGAAACAAATAAGGAGGCTAGCTGTTCCTGCTCATTAGATACTATCACCTCTCTACCATCACCAATTCTCAAAGAAACAATCTTCTTCTTACAATCTACCACAACTCCATGTCGAGATAGCCAGTCCATGCCTAGAATCACATCATATTCCTTAAATGGCATCTCAATCAAATCTCCAAGGAACTCCTCACCTTGCACCCTCACTGCACTATCTTTATGCACTTTACTAACTATCACACTATGCCCTAGAGGATTTGTCACCAAAACATCAAATCCTAGGGACTCAGCATGCATATCAAACACAGGCAAAACAGATGCACTAATATAAGAATGGGTGGATCCGGGATCAATCAAAGCAAGTACTGCAGTATCAAATAAAGAAAAAGTACCAGCTATAACTGCCGATGCATCCGGCTGCCTTTGCATAACATACATCCTCTGGGAAGATCCAACCTCCTCTGGTCTACTCTCCCTGGATGTAGCACCTCCTCTAAAACTGAACCCTGGTCTACCTCCTCGGCTGGCACCTCTGCCTCCTCTGCCTCCCCTCACACTAGCTCGAGAAGCAGCAGAATCAACTGGCATCTGCTCCTGCCTCTCAGGACAGTCTCTCACAAAGTGGTCAGGTGATCCCCACCTGAAGCATACCCCTGATCTACTATGCCTCCAACAAATGCCCCCATGTCTTCCACCACACTGGTTACACACAGGTAAGGTGGATCTCTGAACTCCAGGAGTAGGAGCACTCGCTACTGAAGCTGCAGGTCTAAATCTCTGCCTCTGGAACTGCACTGACCTACCAGCTGATCTTTGACTTCTACTGACCCAAGGAGCAAAGCTTCCCTTACCTCTTTTAGCAGAAGAAGACTCTGCTTCAAATTGGGGCCTTCTAATCCTAACCTCTTCCTCAGAAGCAGCTGCAATATTCTGAGCTTTCTCCACACTCCGAGCTGCTGCCACAAGCTGAGAAAAATCCTGATACCGAGAACCAGCCACATGGCACATAAGAGAGGGCCTCAACCCCTCCTCAAATCTCCGGCATCGATCTATCTCATCCGATATAATGCCCCCGGCATACTCACTCAACCGGATAAATTCAACCTCATACTCCGTCACGGTCCGGTTGTTTTGCTTCAAATCTAAAAACTCTCTCTTCTTCCCATCTTTATACTCCCTCGGAGTATACTTCAATTCGAACTCCCTCAGAAAATCTGCATAGGACAATGTTGGGGTATCTTCCATAGAATGGGGCACTGTCTTCCACCAACTATAAGCATCCTTCTGCAACAATGATCTTGCATAATCAAACTTTTCCTCTGGAGTGGCTTGCAACTGCACAAATATTCTCTGAACTTTGTCTAACCATTGCTCAGCCACAACTGGATCAGTAGTACCTATAAAATCCTCTGCTCCAAACTTCCTTAGTTTATCATATTGCCTCACTGCTACCAAAGGCTGTGGGGGTGGTGGTGGTGGCTGTGGTTGCACTGGTGCTGGCCTCAAAGCCTCTATCACATGCCTAACCCAAGCTGGCGGAACCTCCTCCCCAGCTGATCTCCCTGACACCAAAGCAGGTGCCTCCTCAACACTAACAACCCTAGCTCCATCATCAGGGGCAATACTCTCGGCACTACCCTCAACCGACTGTCGTGAGTGAGAATCCATCACAACCTAACACTGCAAACACAACAAATTATATCTTATTAAAGATCAGAGACTGCCAATCTCAAACGTATATGTTATTCAAAACCACTTTTTAAGTAAAAATAGTCTTTTTATTACATTTTACCTAGGTTGAGAATCTCAAACCTAGGCTCTGATACCAAAACAATTGTAACACCCCTTCCCGACCTACATGTGTAAGCTGAGTAGAGGCGCCACACTAACTTAATGTTGCTACCAATTTTACTTAGTCAAATTTTAGTTCCGATTTTTTTTTCAAAAATTTTGCCATAGTTTTGCCTAAAAATTGAGTCCCAAGTGTCGACAAAACCGGTTTTTTTCTTATTTTTAAAAACATTTTACACAAACCAATGCAAACAAAATCATTCTCAGTACACTCCCAATAAATCCCCCTTGTAACCTCAACTACAACCTGCAAAAAGAATTTACACTTCTAGTACAACATAAAATAAAGGTTTTGTGACAACCCCTATATTTAAATATTACACAGCGGAAGTTATAAAATATTTACATATTTACATACTAAACATTTCTTTACAAAATATAAAGAAATATACATGATTGGTAAGTCTGCTCTGATCTTTAAGCTCCAAAAATGGATTCAACAAGGTCTACTCTCACTTGGTCTTGATGAACTCTCGGGTTCAACTCTATCCACTCTATTACCTGCGCGATAAAACACTATCGCGCTAAGCCAACGACTTAGTAAGATAAAACATGTTAATGGTATGCTTAAATGTAATGCAATGCCACATATGTTATTGATAAGATCAACATCATAAATATAAAGTTAACACATAATTATGCATTTCACAAATCATAGTCATATGAGTATACCACATTTCAACATCTTTCCACATTCAACATTACTCAATCATACTCAATAACCAACATCTCATTTTATTAACTCATAACATTATTTAGGACATTCATATAACCTTGACACCTATGGGCCCACCAAGTATTTAATATGATATTCAGAGTTCAGAGTTACTGATTTGGTTCATAGTCACAATAATCACGCCCGTAGGCAATGTATATACATGTATCTCTATCCATGGATAGTGTAACAGACCCAGTCTCTTGGACCATCACTCAACACATATGAGGAGATCCTCAACCCGGCAAGACTGTTACAAATCATATATCTTATATTCACAATTCTCATAGTGTAACAGACCCAGTCTCTTGGACCATCAACTCAACACATATGAGGAGATCCTCAACCCGGCAAGACTGTTACCTTTCATCATTTCTTAGGCATGCCACCCAAATCCAGAACTCTGAAACTGAATAACATATTAAACAAACAATTCATTTATTATATAGTTACCATTTCCATTCTCAAATTCTCATCACATTTAGGCAAACATGCCTTCTTTCTTTCAATATCATCATCATAGCCAATCACAATGGCATTGTCTCATATCATGTCTTATTTGAATTATCATTTCAATTTCAATGTATATTATTCATGAAACACATAACCATTCACAATGCATAACATAACATTGTTCAATCTCAACAATGCAATTAGGGCAAAGAACAATTGATATGATTCATATGAATAATACATTCTGGTTTGAGACTCCATTTTATCCTTATTTTGAAAAATTGTATAAAATAATCTACTTGATTAAAAATTCTAAAATTTTTACAGAATTTAGTTTTGTATCTTAAAATCATTCCTTTAAAATTTCAGATCAAACTGAACACAAAATCTTGGTCAAATAGTTCACCTAACCAGACTGCCCCAATTGCCCTGCATCCTGGCAGCAGTTCTGAACTTTTTGAATTCCATAAATAAAATTCAATCAACGTGGTTCCAAATTATTTTTCTCAAATACTAGACTCACTAAGCAACAACATATCCAAAATTCAATTGGATATGATTTTTCTACATTTTATTAAAAATCCCGAAATATAGCTGTCTCAGTTAAGGTACCTGCTGGAACAGTTCTACTAAAAATAATCTTTCTAAACTCATAACCATTCCAAAATCGAATCAACATATTTTTCAGTCATTCTAGACTCATAGAGGCACAACGTATCAAAAATTCACTTCAAGAACATTTTTCTATAATTAATTAAAAATCATACAATTCACAGCCTTTACTAATTGTAAAACAGAAAAAGAATTTCACTAAACACAACTCATCTCATCATCAAACCAACAAACCCTAATTCCTTTCTCACACCACTTCAAAATAATTGAAGAATTTAAAGAAAAGATCTTACCTTAGATGAAGAAATCCACAAATCTTTAACCAAAACCCTTGCTTCCTTCTTCAAATTGCTTCAAACCTCAAGATCACCTCTCTTTCTCTCTTGGTTTTTGGAGAGCCGGCACCTCTTGAAAGAAAGAAGGAAAATGATGAAGACACAAAGTCAAATTTGCTTTTAATCTCCACCAAGTGATCTTATCCAAGCAATTACCAAAATGCCCTCAATCATATAACTAACTTTTTGTCTCATATAAGCCCTTATATGTAATTGCACATTCCACAAAAATATCTTCTTGCATTGACTCTTCCTTTGACCCATTTATATGTTATATATATCATCATATACACAACATATACATTTGTCTCTAAACCCTAAATTTCTTCTCCAAAACACATACAAAAACATTGTCTTCCAATTTCTTATCAACTTATCATATATACATAATTCAAGTGCAACAACACTAACACCAAGACTACTAGAGCATAATTAGGGATATTACAAGAAGTGTTTGAGGAGTGTTGCGATTGTTTGATTGAGATCAAAATTGTTTTCAAAAATCAAAGAAAATCAGTTTTGGCGACACTTGAGACCTCCATTTTTAGGGGAGGTTATGGCAAAATTTTTTAAAATCTCCACTTAAAATCAGCTACGTAAAATATTAAGACACAACCACCATGAGATAACAGTCCATCTTGGTATATAAACGTAGGCTAAGATGGGGTGTTACAGACATGCTTGTCCTAATGAACCCCTTGTCTAAAAGTTCCTGTAGCTGTACCTTTAGTTCTTTTAGCTCCGCTGGCGCCATTCGGTAAGGTGCGATGGATACTGGTGCAGCTCCCAAGTACACGTCTATGGTGAATTCCACCTCTCGTTTAGGTGGTAATCCGGGTAAGTCGTCAGGAAATACGTCGGGAAAATCGCAAACAGTAGGTATATCTTGTAGCTTCGGTGCCTCTTCTTTCGCTTCTAACGCGCATAACAGGTATGCTTGGTAGCCTTTTTGCATTAACCTCTTAGCTTTCACAGCGGAAATGATGTTAGTTAGATAGTCCTTCCTCTTTCCCACTAAGGTCATTTCGTCGCCATCTGACGTATGCAGAGTAACTCTCTTCCGTTTACAGTCAACCAGTGCATCGTGTTTGGCCAACCAATCCATCCCAAGGATAGCATCGAATTCCTGAAATGGTAATTCAAATAAGTCTCCCCAAAAGATATGTCCGTGTATCTCCACAGGGCAATCTTTCACTATCTTCCTCGTAATCACCTCACTCCCTAATGGGCTAGTAACTAATATTCCCTCTTCCTCTAGTTCTACCTTTAGGTTCCCAAGTTTTTCATTTTTCGTGCATATATATGAGTGTGAAGAACCCGAATCTATTAAAATGTAAAGCAAAACTCCAAACATAGACAACTGACCTGCAATCACGTCTAGCGCTTCTTCATCTTCTCGCCTCCTCATGGCATACATTCTAGCAGGAGCCCTCGCTTCTGGTCGATCCACCGTCTCAGACTGCATTCGTGATGGATTTTCGATCGTACCTCTGCCTCGGCCTTGCCCTGCTGCCGCTTGTGATCCCTCAGTCTCCCTAGGTAGATTCTGCATTCGCTGGGGACACTCTCTCATAAGGTGGTTTAAAGATCCACATATGTAGCATGCAAATGTCCGACCCCAACATTCTCCCATGTGGCGGCATCCGCATTGATCACAGCGTGGATTAGTATTTTTGCCTTCATTACCTCTCGGACTGGTAGAAAAGTTACCTCCACTTCGGTTGAATCCTCTTCCTTGCCCTCTTTCGGATCGTCCGGTACTAACGACTGAGGTGACTTGACTTGGGCCACCGCGATTCGATCCCTGACTGTAACCCCGGCGTTGACTGCCTCCCGTGGAACCACTGCCTCGGAATCAGTTCCTTGACGATTGGTAGTTTCCCGAATAGTTTTGGGTATCTCTCTTCTGTTTCATCTTCTGTCTTCTATTCTGCTCATCAGACTGACACTGCTCCACATTAATAGCTCAGGTGACTAACACAGAAAATTCCTTAATATGAGCAGCAATTAGCTGCACCTTAATCTCATTATTCAATCCGTCTAAGAATTGTTTACATCGATCTTCCTCGTCTTCTATCACTTTCTTAGCATACTTGCTTAATCTGGTGAACTCCCTTTCGTACTCTGTCACTGTCATTCGCCCCTGCTTTAAGTGTAGAAACTCTTTCCTCCTGGCGTTGAGATATGCTTCAGAAATAAACTTTCTCTTAAATTCTCTCACAAAAAAGTCCCATGTCCTATGCTCTGGTGGAACTCATTGTTGGACTGTGTCCCACCAGACATACATTTCTTCCACTAATAAGGAAGTAGCGCACACAACTCGCTCCTCTAGAGTACACTGTAACTGATCTAAGGCTCGTACCGTTCCTTCTATCCAATACTCGGCTATAGAAGAATCATCGTCCCTTCGGGCCCTAAACTCCTTCCCCCCGTACTTTCTTATTTTTTTGATCGGGGGTTTCCTTTCCCCTCCCACAGCAGGTACTGGTACGGGTGCTGGCGCTGGTGGTGGTGCCGGGGTGGCGCAAACTATCTGCCATAATACGGCAGCCATTTGTTGCAACATTTCGTTGGGGATAGGAGCATCAGCTGGTGATTGCTCAAATTAAGGTGTCTCTGATGCATGCGTTTCTATAGTTCGGGAGGCCTGAGACTCGACCTCCTCCTCTATATCACGCTGCGCTGCTTACGACATCTAAAGAACAGAGCAAAACGTATACAATCCCATCATCAGTAACGACCCAGACCAACAACATTATATTACCCTAGGTGGCATGTATATAAATATAAAATTCTTAAATAACACATATACAACGCAGCTTTTATTTATTTCCAAGCAAAAGTATTTACATTACTAGGAAGCCCTTATGTACATTCCAAAATTTAGACTCCTTACTACTATATCATCATGTCATACTACCATACAACACCTACACGATACCCCGATGTCACATATGTACATAACCAAAAGAACCTCCAAAAAGAAACACATCTTGAAGCTCAGTGAGTAGGTGCCCTAGGTGAGGTGGCACTTTCAGACAAATACTCTTCTATCTCAGATCAAACTCTGGGTCATGCGATGCTTCACTAGGTAAGTGCTGACCTAGCTCCTGGACCCTCTCCTGCAAAGCACGGATCTCTCTATGTGCTACCCTGAGACTCCTACAGGCACTATCATACTCCACTCTATGACTAAGCCTGTACTCCTTTAACATCAGCACGTCTCTCCTCAAGGAGATAATCATCTCATGTGCTAATCTTAGGTCTTCACGATCCTGTAGACTTCAATCTGCCAGGATATCTATTGTATCATCTTGCTCCTGCACTATCTGCTTTAGCCTCTCTACTTCCATCCTCAGCTCCCTCATCTCATTGTTTCAATCATCCATAATTACTCTTGTTATAATTAGAATAACATAACTAACAATGCTACACACATGTATAGTTACATATTTAGAACCCCTCACCTAACCCTATGTGCCATACATTTAAGGTTTAGTTCAACTAACTACCTAGGACCCGGCTAAACCGGAGCTCTGATACCAAAAATTGTAACACCCCTTCCCAACCTACGTGTGTGAGCCGAGTAGAGGCGCCACTCTAACCTAATGTTGCTACCAATTTTACGTAGTCAAATTTTAGTTCCAGTTTTTACAGAAATTTGGCCAGAGGTTTTCCTAGAAATTAGGTCCCAAGTGTCGACAAAACTGGTTTTTCTGATTTTTGAAAACATTTTTATACAAACCAATGCCAACACAATCAGTCTCAATACCCTCCCAATGAATCCCCCTTATAACCTCAACTACAAAACCTACAAGAAGAATTCACACTTCTAGTACAAAATAAAGTAGAGGTTTATTATTATGACATACTACTAACGTACAGTATAACATAGTAATTCTCAATCATATATATATATATATATATATATACATGTCACAACTAGTTAACTCAAAATGAAAACTAAGAGATCTACCCTGAGATGTTGTGGGTCTGGTCGTCGCTTCCCAAGAGTTAGCTACTACTCCGAACCTACGAGTCAAGGAAAACTTAACTCGCTGAGAAATGTCGCTCAGTGGGTACTTTACCAATGGAAATAAAAGTAAAGAGTATTTGTACAAGCAAGGCAATAAAATATATGAATGTTAAATACTATAAGCAATAAAATATAAAGCTCACTTCAATGAAATATAAAAGCGTACTTCCCGAAAAAGAATTTCAAGTTTTTCAAAAGATTTCAACTAAAATTGCAAAATATTCACAATTCAACTTATGCCATAAAATAGTCGTGTCATAGTTTGTAAATTTTTGCTCTACTTGTAAAAGCAGAACCACAGCGATAAGGCAGTGGCCCTCACCACTATAACACAGGTGGCCCTCACCACCGATATCAAATCACAAGAATGGTCCTCACCATCCTGGTTATAACCAATGGCCCTCACCATTAAGTTCAGATCATAACAATTCAATCACAATATCAAGCAGTACTGCATAAGTTAGTACAGTGCACTATACCCTTATCTACCAAGTTCAACCACCAAGTAGAGCATAAGGGTTTAAAATTCAAATCCAAGATTTCCACAAATTTTCAAATGATTTGCACATCCCTTTTCATTTTTTCCAAGTCATGTCATTTCGCCGTGTACTAACTCTGTGGCTAAAGGCCATTTCATTTCCAAGTGTTTACCACCATTCCCAGTCATTTCCACACACTTCAAATCACATTAGAATAATTCCCAAAAATGACTAAAAGAATAGTAACACGGTGCGTAAAATCGGCAACGCAAATGCCATGACCATATGAATAGTAAAATCTGGTTTTAATCTAAATTTCAGTCAATTTCAGTCATGCATTTGACCAGGTAATGATCTTAATTTTATCTGAAATTTTACAGGAAACTTATTTCATATGTTGACTAATTGCATGTAAAATTTCGTCGAAAAATTCCATCGTTTACTGCCTCAACCGGCTGCCCAAAGTTGGGTCCAGAATTGGCTCCCAAAGGGCACCAATTCGGCCCCCACTTGCATTTGGTGCAAAATTGTTTATTTTTTTGTTCTAAACCCATTTCAAAGCTTCCCTAATAATGTAATGAAGACTTAGACACTTCCCTTTTAAAATAACTTAATTGTTTAAATCAATTTGGACTAAATGGAGTTCATAAACTCTTTTACCAAAATCATTGAAAACATTAGATTTCATTTGAATTTAAACAACCCAATCACCACATGGATTCAAAAATACCACTCAACAATTGAATTCAAACTCAAACAACACATTTAGGCATCCATAGCAAAAGTTCCATAGATAAATTTTTTTGGCAAGAAAATGAAAGAAAAATTAATTCTTCCAAGGTAAAGTACCAAACCTTGTATTTTAATTTCCTTTTGCTTTCCCTTCTCTTTCAAGATCTTCCTTCTCCTTTATTTCCACCCTTGCCTACAAAAATTTTCACGACACAACCTCAACCATGACCTCTAGAAATTTAGAACATGCACTACCCTTCCATTTCTTTTCAAATTAAGTCCTAATCTAACCTTATTAAACCTTAGAAACCCTAATTCTTCCATTTAATTAATCAATATCATCACTACTTAAGTTTTCCCCAAAATTTACCATAAGAACCCTAATTTTAATCTCTCAAATTACTCATTAAAACCTGAAATTAGGATTAGAAATGAACTTACCTTAGTTTAGGACCTTGGATTCCACCAAAACCTTTGATAATAAACCTTAAAACTTGAAAATCACCACCTTTATTCCTTCTCCTATGGCTTGGACGACTCTCCTTCTCAAGAGGGAGTTTTTGCTTTCTTCTCTCATGTGTTTTTTGTCCAAATGGCTGCCCAATTTGGCTAATAATGTGTTAAGACAAATGCTTAATTCCAATTGGTCCACTTTAAGGCAAAATGGCCATTTTTCATTGGTACAATTGTCTCTCTCTTTTATTTATTTAAGGCCCAAGCCATTGAGCTTTCTTTTAATCATATTTTGGCCCCTCTTCTTCCCTTTTCTGTAATTTTATGATTTAGGATGTGAAAAGACCAAAATACCCTCTAGCGATTGATTGTCTGTAACTTTTAAACCGTGTGGTTCCACGAAGTGAACCACATATAGTTTTGACCCTCTCGACCTCTACTTTCCATTTTTAAGGTCTATTTTAGGTTTCCAAGTCATTTTGAAAAATTACCAATAAGCCCTCGACTTTTTACAAAATTCCCTTTAGGTCCTTTCTTTGCTCGGGTTTGCCCAGGCTCCATTTCTAATGACGATCATTTCATATTCAACCCCTCGACGTCCTCTACATACTCGTGTATTTATTTCCTACTTTGAATTCTTGTATAAATTTTAATTAATAATGACCAAAATGCCCCTAGTCTACGTGTCTTCATTTCTCTATAACGGGGCGTTTATGAAGAAAGTCACAGTTCACAGTTTTTACCCGGTTTTTCTCTAGTTTCCATTTTATTACACTATCACATACATTATTAAGACTTCCCAGACTGGTCACCCATCGCCGTTAGTTACGAACGTTTAACCCCGGTCCTTTAATGAATTATAGCTTAACGGTCTAGGGTTAGCCGGATCTCTTTAGCATGCCTACTTTGTCAGCACGTGTGAATACTGTACACGTAATTACTATACATACCTGCTATGGCCGGTCATGACAATTCCTCCCCCGTTAATTTAGGCTTCGCCCCGAAGCCTATCAGGTGGAAATAAATATGGGTACTGCTTCCTCATAGTTTCTTTGCGTTCCCATGTAGCTTCTTCTACTTTATGATTCCTCCAAAGCACTTTGACCAATGGGATCTTCTTATTCTGCAACTCTTTGATTTCCCGTGCTAGGATTTCTACCGGCTCTTCCTCGTATGTCAAGTCGGGCTGAATCTTGATGTCTTGAGCTTGTATGATGTGGGTTGGATCTGAACGATACCTCCTTAGCATTGAAACGTGCAAAACATCATGTATTTTACTTAATTCAGGTGGTAACGCCAACTAGTAAGCTACCGGACCTACCCGTTTGATGATCTCATATAGCCCGATGAATCTAAGGCTTAGCTTGCCTTTCTGTTTAAATCGTAACACCTTCTTCCAAGGAGAGACTTTAAGGAATACTTTGTCACCGACCTCGAACTGTATGTCTTTCCTCTTTAGATCCGCGTATGATTTTTGCCTGTCCGCCGCTGCTTTTAATCGGTCTCGAATGATCTCTACCTTTTCCTCAGTTTCCTTAACTATGTCTGGCCCCAATATCTTTTCCTCACTCAATTCTATCCAGCAAACTGGAGTTCTGCATTTTCGACCGTACAGTGCTTCGTAAGGAGCCATTTGTATGATGGATTGATAGTTGTTGTTGTACACAAATTCCATTAAGCTCAGGTGTTTGTCCCAGCTGCCTTTAAATTCAAAAACGCACGCCCTCAGCATATCTTCCAAAACTTGAATCACCCTTTTCGACTGTCCGTCTGTCTGGGGATGGAATGTGGTACTGTGGTACGTTCGAGTCCCAAGGGCTGTTTGGAACTTCTGCCAAAAATTTGAGGTAAAGCGTGGATCTCGATCCGATATGATTGAAGTTGGAACTCCGTGGAGACATACAATCTCTTTGATGTACAAGTCTGCCAACTTGTCTAGCGAGTAATAAACACGTACTGGTAAGAAATGAGCGGACTTAGTAAGCTGATCCACGATTACCCAGATCGCGTCATGTTTGTCCCTAGTTATAGGCAATCTTGTGACAAAATCCATAGTAATACGGTCCCATTTCCAGGTTGGAATCGTAATAGGTTGTAGTAGTCCTGAGGGTAGTTGATGTTCCGCATTCACTTGCTGACAGGTCAGACACTTCGTCACTTGATCCACGATGTCTCTTTTCATTCCTGGCCACCAATAATACTCCTTCAAGTCCCGGTACATTTTTGTTGCTCCCGGATGCATTGTGTAAGGACTGTTATGAGCTTCTTGCAAAATCTGTTTCTTCAGTTCCTCGAACTTAGGTACCACCATTCTCTTCGCGTAGTATAGGATACCATCTGGACGAATTTGATAATCTCCTGACAAATTCTCCTGCTCCTGTTGACTCCACTTCTTAACTTGTTCATCTTCCTTTTGAGCCTCACGTATTTGTTGATGTAAGGTAGGTCGCACGTGCATTTCTGCAAAGATAGCTCCATCTTCTGTGGGCTCTAATTCTACCCTCATAGCACGTAGCGCTTGCATTGACTTCCTACTAAGTGCATCTGCTACGACATTCGCTTTGCCCGGGTGATAGTTAATCGTATAGTTGTAGTTGGCTAACAGTTGCATCCATTTTCGCTGTCACAGGTTTAAATCTTTCTGCGTGGGCAGGTACTTCAGGGTTTGATGATCCGTATAAATGCAACACTTTTCCCCGTATAAGTAGTGCCTCCACGTCTTGAAAGCCAAAACAATCACTGCTAGTTCTAAGTCATGCGGGGGATAATTCTTTTCGTGTGGCTTGAGCTGTCGAGAGACATACGCAATGACTTTGCCCTCCTGCATTAATATGAAACCTAACCCGATGTGGGATGCATCACTATAGATCACAAAATCTTTTCCTGATTCGGGTTGTGTAAGAATGGGCGCTTCAGTAAGTTTTTGCTTCAGCCTTTCAAAGCTCCGTTGGCAAGCGTCGGTCCACTAGAATTTGGCATTCTTCTGAAGTAGCTTGGTCATAGGTGCGGCGATCATAGAAAACCCTTTGATGAATCTCTGATAATATCCTGCTAATCCCAAGAAACTACGGACTTCCGTTACTGTCTTAGGTGGCTTCCATTCCAATACTGCTTCTATTTTCTTGGGATCGACCCTTATTCCTTCTACCGATACAATATGTCCCAAGAAGGCTACTTCTTCCAACCAAAATTCGCATTTGTTGAATTTAACGTATAACTGCTTCTCTCGCAGGGTTTGCAAAATGATCCTAAGGTGGCGATCATGGTCCTCTCGATTCTTTGAATACACCAATATGTCGTCAATGAATACAACCACGAACTGATCCAAATACGGGTGGAAGATTCTGTTCATCAGATCCATGAATACTGCAGGTGTGTTCGTTAATCCGAAAGGCATAACGATGAATTCATAATGTCCATAGCGAGTTCTGAATGCGGTTTTTGGTAAGTCTTCATCTTTGATCCCCAATTGATGATAACCCGATCGTAGATCAATTTTTGAAAAGACTCCAGCACCTTTGAGTTGATCAAACAAATCGTCTATGCTACGTAGCGGATACTTGTTCTTGATGGTCAGCTTGTTGAGTTGACGGTAATCCACACACAACCTTAGGGATCCGTCTTTCTTTTTTACGAACAATACTGGCGCTCCCCATGGTGACACACTTGGCCTAATGAACCCATTGTCTAAAAGTTCATGTAGTTGTACCTTTAGTTCTTTTATCTCCGCTGGCGCCATTCGGTAAGGTGCGATGGATACTGGTGCAGCTCCCGGGTACACGTCTATGGTGAATTCCACCTCTCGTTTAGGTGGTAATCTGGGTAAGTCGTCAGGAAATATGTCGGGAAAATCGCAAACAGTAGGTATATCTTTTAGCTTCGGTGCCTCTTCTTTCGCTTTTAACGCGCATAACAGGTATGCCTCGCAGCCTTTTTGCATTAACCTCTTAGCTGTCATAGCGGAAATGATGTTAGTTAGATAGTCCTTGCTCTTTCCCACTAAGGTCATTTCATCGCCGTCTGACGTATGCAGAGTAACTCTCTTCCATTTACAGTCAACCAGTGCATCGTGTTTGGCCAACCAATCCATCCCAAGGATAGCATCGAATTCTTGAAATGGTAATTCAAATAAGTCTCCCCAAAAGATACGTCCGTGTATCTCCACGGGGCAATCTTTCACTACCTTCCTCGTAATCACCTCACTCCCTAATGGGCTAGTAATTAATATTCCCTCTTCCTCTAGTTCTACCTTTAGGTTCCCAAGTTTTTCATTTTTCGTGCATATATATGAGTGTGAAGAACCCGGATCTATAAAAACGTAAAACGGAACTCCAAACATAGAAAACTGATCTGCAATCACGTCTAGCGCTTCTTCATCTTCTCGCCCCCTCATGGCATACATTCTAGCAGGAGCCCTCGCTTTTGGTCGATCCACCGTCTCAGACTGCACGCGTGATGAATTTTCGCCCCTACCTCTACCTCGGCCTCGCCTTGCTGCCGCTTGCGATCCCTCAGTCTCCCTAGGTAGATTCTACATTCGCTGGGGACACTCTCGCATAAGGTGGTCTAAAGATCCACATATGTAGCATGCAAATGTCTGACCCCAACATTCTCCCGTGTGGCGGCGTCAGCATTGATCACAGCGTGGATTAGTATTTTTGCCTTCATTACCTCTCGGACCGGTAGAAAAGTTACCTCCGCTTCAGTTGAATCCTCTTCCTTGCACTCTTCCGGATCGTCCGGTACTAGGGACTGAGGTGACTTGACTTGGGACACCGCGATTCAATCCCTGACTGTAACCCCTGCGTTGACCGCCTCCCGTGGAACCACTGCCTCGGAATCGCTTCCGTGATGATTGGTAGTTTCCCGAATAGTTTTGGATATCTCTCTTCTGTTTCATCTTCTATCTTCTATTCTGCTCATCAGACTGACACTGCTCCACTTCAATAGCTCGGGTGACTAACACAGAAAATTTCTTAATATGAGCAGCAATCAGCTGCACCTTAATCTCATTATTCAATCCGTCTAAGAATTGTTTACATCGATCTTCCTCGTCTTGTATCGCTTTCTTAGCATACCTGCTTAATCTGGTAAACTCCCTTTCGTACTCTGTCACTGTCATTCGCCCCTGCTTTAAGTGTAGAAACTCTTTCCTCCTGGTGTTGAGATATGCTTCAGAAATAAACTTTCTCTTAAATTCTCTCACAAAAAGTCCCATGTCCTATGCTCTGGTGGAACTCGTTGTTGGACTGTGTCCCACCAAACATACGCTTCTTCCACTAACAAGGAAGTAGCGCACACAACTCGCTCCTCTAGAGTACACTGTAACTGATCTAAGGCTCGTACCATTCCTTCTATCCAATACTCGGCTATAGAAGAATCATCGTCCCTTCGGGCCCTAAACTCCTTCGCCCCGTACTTTCTTATCTTTTCAATTGGGGGTTTCCTTTCCCATCCCACAGCAGGTACTGGTACGGGTACTGGCGCTGGTGGTGGTGCCGGGGCGGCGCCGGCTATCTGCCGTAATACGGTAGCCATTTGTTGCAACATTTCGTTGGGGATAAGAGCATCAGCTGGTGATTGCTCAAATGCAGGTGTCTCTTATGCATGCATTTCTACAGTTCGGGAGGCCTGAGACTCGACCTCCTCCTCTATATCACGCTGTGCTGCTTGCGACATCTAAAGAATAGAGCAAAACGTGTACAATCCCATCATCAGTAATGACCCAGACCAACAGCCTTATATTACTCTAGGTGGCATGTCTATGAATATAAAATTCTTAAATAACAAATATACAACACAGCTTTTATTTATTTCCAAGCAAAAGTATTTACATTACTAGGAAGCCCTTATGTACATTCCAAAATTTAGGACTCCTTACTACTATATCATCATGTCATACTACCATAAATACCTACACGATACCCCGATGTAACATATGTACATAACCAAAAGAACTCTAAAAAGCAACATATCTTGAAGTTCAGTGAGTAGGTGCCCTAGGTGAGGTGGCACTTTCAGACAAATACTCTTCTATCTCAGGATCAAACTCTGGGTCATGCGATGCTTCACCAGGTAAGTGCTAGCCTAGCTCCTGGACCCTCTCCTGCAAAGCACGGATCTCTCTATGTGCTACCCCGAGACTCCTATAGGCACTATCAAACTCCACTCTATGACTAAGCATGTCCTCCTTTAACATTAGCACGTCTCTCCTCAAGGAGATAATCATCTCATGTGCTAATCTTATGTCTTCACGATCCTGTAAACTTCGATCTGCCAGGATATCTATGGTATCATCTTGCTCCTGCACTATCTACTTTAGCCTCTCTACTTCCATCCTCAGCTCCCTCATCTCATTGTTTCGATCATCCATAATTACTCCTGTTATAATTAGAATAACATAACTAACAATACTACACACATGTATAGTTACATATTTAGAACCCCTCACCTAACCCTATGTATCATACATTTAAGGTTAATTCAACTAACTACCCAGGACCTGCTAAACCGGAGTTCTGATACCAAAAATTATAACACCCCTTCCCAGCCTACGTGTGTAAGCCGAGTAGAGGCGCCACTCTAACCTAATGTTGCTACCAATTTTACTTAGTCAAATTTTAGTTCCGGTTTTTACAGAAATTTGGCCAGAGGTTCGCCTAGAAATTGGGTCCCAAGTGTTGACAAAACTGGTTTTTCTGATATTTGAAAACATTTTTACACAAGCCAATGCGAATACAATCAGTCTCAATACACTCCCAATGAATCCCCCTTATAACCTCAACTACAAAACCTGCAAGAAGAATTCACACTTCTAGTACAAAATAAAGTAGAGGTTTATTATTATGACATACTACTAACGTACAGTATAACATAGTAATTCTCAATCTTATATATATATATACATGTCACAACTAGTTAACTCAAAATGGAAACTAAGAGATCTACCCTGAGATGCTGTGGGTCTAGTCGTCGCATCCCAAGAGTTAGCTACTGCTCCGAACCTACGAGTCAAGGAAAACTTAACTCGCTGAGCAATGTCGCTCAGTTGGTACTTTACCAATGGAAATAAAAGTAAAGAGTATTTGTACAAGCAAGGCAATAAAATATATGAATGTTAAATACTATATGCAATAAAATATAAAGCTCACTTCAATGAAATAAGAACGTACTTCCCGAAAAAGAATTTCAAGTTTTTCAAAAGATTTCAACTAAAATTGCAAAATATTCACAATTCAACTTATGCCATAAAATAGTCGTGTCATAGTTTGTAAATTTTTGCTCTACTGGTAAAAGTAGAACCACAGCGATAAGGCAGTGGCCCTCACCACTGTAACACAGGTGGCCCTCACCACCGATATCAAATCACAGGAATGGTCCTCACCATCCTGGTTATAACCATTGGTCCTCATCATTGGCCCAAATGGCCCTCACCATTGAGTTCAGATCATAACAATTCAATCATAATATCAAGCAGTACTGCATAAGTTAGTATAGTGCACTATACCCTTATCTACCAAGTTCAACCACCAAGTAGAGCATAAGGGTTTAAAATTCAAATCCAAGATTTCCACAAATTTTCAAATGATTTGCACATCCCTTTTCATTTTTACCAAGTCATGCCATTTCGCCGTGTACTAACTCTGTGGCTAAAGGCAGTTTCATTTCCAAGTGTTTACCACCATTCCTAGTCATTTCCACACACTTCAAATCACATTAGAATAATTCCTAGAAATGACTAAAAGAATAGTAACACGGTGCGTAAAATCGGCAACGCAAATGGCATGACCATGTGAATAGTAAAATCTGGTTTTCGTCTAAATTTCAGTCATGCATTTGACCAGGTGAATGATCTTATTTTTGACTGAAATTTTACAGGAAACTTATTTCATATGTTAAATAATTTCATGTAAAATTTCGTCAAAAACTTCCATCGTTTGCTGCCTCAACCGGCTGCCCAAAGTTGGGTCCAGAATTGGCTTCCAAAGGGCACCAATTCGGCCCCCACTTGTATTTGGTGCAAAATTGTTTATTTTTTTGTTCTAAACCCATTTCAAAGCTTCCCTAATAATGTAATGAAGACTTAGACACTTCCCTTTTAAAATAACTTGATTGTTTAAATCAATTTGGACTAAATGGAGTTCATAAACTCTTTTACCAAAATCATTGAAAACATTAGATTTCATTTGAATTTAAACAACCCAATCACCACATGGATTCAAAAATACCACTCAACAATTGAATTCAAACTCAAACAACACATTTAGGCATCCATAGCAAAAGTTCCATAGATAAATTTTTTTGGCAAGAAATGGAAAGAAAAATTAATTCTTCCAAGGTAAAGTACCAAACCTTGTATTTTAATTTCCTTTTGCTTTCCCTTCTCTTTCAAGCTCTTCCTTCTCCTTATTTCCACCCTTGCCTACAAAAATTTTCACTACACAACCTCAACCATAACCCCTAGAAATTTAGAACATGCACTACCCTTCCATTTCTTTTCAAATTAAGTCCTAATCTAACCTTATTAAACCTTAGAAACCTTAATTCTTCCATTTAATTAATCAATATCATCACTACTTAAGTTTTCCCCAAATCCACCATAAGAACCCTAATTTTAATCTCTCAAATTACTCATTAAAACCTGAAATTAGGATTAGAAATGAACTTACCTTAGTTTAGGACCTTGGATTCCACCAAAACCTTTGTTAATAAACCTTAAAACTTGAAAATCACCACCTTTCTTCCTTCTCCTATGGCTTGGACGACTCTCCTTCTCAAGAGGGAGTTTTAGCTTTCTTCTTTCATGTGTTTTTGGTCCAAATGGCTGCCCAATTTGGCTAATAGTGTGTTAAGACAAATGCTTAAATCCAACCGGTCCACTTTAAGGCAAAATGGCCATTTTTCATTGGTACAATTGTCTCTCTTTTATTTATTTAAGGCCCAAGCCATTAGGCTTTCTTTTAATCATATTTTGCCCCTCTTCTTCCCTTTACTGTAATTTTATGATTTAGGATGTGAAAAGACCAAAATACCCTCCGGCGATTGATTGTCTGTAACTTTTAAACCGTGTGGTTCCACGAAGTGAACCACATATGGTTTTGACCCTCTCGACCTCTACTTTCCATTTTTAAGGTCTATTTTAGGTTTCCAAGTCATTTTGTAAAATTACCAATAAGCCCTCGACTTTTTACAAAATTTCCTTTTGGTCCTTTCTTTGCTCGGGTTTGCCCGGGCTCCATTTCTAATGACGATCGTTTCATATTCAACCCCTCGACGTCCTCTATGCACTCGTGTGTTTATTTCCTACTTTGGATTCATATATAAATTTTAATTAATAATGACCAAAATACCCCTAGTCTACGTGTCTTCGTTTCTCTCTAACGGGGCGTTTTCGAAGAAAGTCACAGTTCACAGTTTTTACCCAGTTTTTCTCTAGTTTCCATTTCATTACACTATCACATACATTATTAAGACTTCCCAGACTGGTCACCCATCGCCGTTAGTTACGCACGTTTAACTCCGGTCCTTTAATGAATTATAGCTTAACGGTCTAGGGTTAGCCGGATCTCTTTAGCATGCCTACTTTGTCAGCACGTGTGAATACTGTATATGTAATTACTGTACATACCTGCTATGGCCAGTCGTGACATCTAGGGTGTACTTAATTTACAAGTTTAGATAATTGGTTTTTGTTATTTCATGAAAGTGAGAACTAATGAATTGATAATTGCTTAATGATATTAAAGAATAAATTAAGTTACAAGTTTATATTAATTGATAGTTGAGAATTAAATTTTAATTAAATTGATCTATAAATCCTAGTTAGCATTCTAAGAATTTGAATTAGTTTTATTCAACAATTACTCATTTTTACATTTAGTCTTAAACAGATTTCACCATTGCAACATATCACACATTCATCCTTTAATTTATTATTTCAATCAAACTATTACCAACAAATACCTTGTGAGGCAACCTTGGGACGTTCCACCATTACTACTACTACCTCATATACTTTTGAGTGTCGATTTTGGTAGTGTTAAGTGGAGCACAACAGTATTTGGAGTGATCATTGGCAAACACATTCATAGATGGGTGTTATATGTCATTGTGTTGATAATCAATGGAATTTACAAAAAAGATTACTTGCATTTCAACTTTTTGATGATAGGTATACTGTCAATAATATATATAAAATAATAAAAAGTATTTTGGAATATTATAATTTAGTTCAAAGAAAATTTTTCAATTTCTTTTGATAATGCTTTTGCAAATATTGCTTCTATTAATAATTTAGAACAAATTTGTAAATTCTTTCATATTAGATGCATATGTCATGTTATAAATTTGTGTGTTCAAAGTGGTTTGAGAACTTTAAATTTTTTGTATGACCTACTTAAAACTATATTAAACTATTTTTGGTCTCATCCTCAATTATATAAAAGTTGGGGTAAATTTTATAAAAAACAAGGTATGCCATCTAAATGATTCAAACGAGATGTTCCAACCCATTGTAATTCCACTTATGAATTACTTTGTGATTCTTTTTCATTTCGTAAATTATTATGTAGATGTTGTAAACTTAATTTTATACCTTTTACATTGTATCTTACTCAATGGAATTGTTGTAAATAAATGATTAATGTCTTAAAATTTTTTAATGATGTTGTTGAATACTTACCTGGTGTTTATTATACTACATTTCATTTAGCAATGTTTGAAGCTTTAAATATTGCAAATGTTCTTGGTGAGTATAGAAATGATACTAAGTTGAAAGAAATTGTTTTAAAGATTTTCCTGCTCTTAATCTTGTTTTAACTCATTATTTAAGCAATTATTATATTCTCTTAGATTTAAAAGATGTTAACGTTACTAAAATAATTAATGGGGTTAAAAGAAATATTTTGGAGTTATATAAAGAATATGAGACAATATATGGATTAATGATATGTGCATCACATAGGTGTCCAAACAAGGATACAGGTTCATCATCTAGTGTAAGTAATGCTGGTATATTTTTTATGGAATGACATAAGAGACGTAAGACTACTACCTTAAGTAATATTGAACTTGATGTATATTTATCATCTAGCTTTGAGTTTGATGGTGTAATTGAAGACTAAATTTTCCTATTTTGCATTGGTGGAGCCAACATACAAGAAATTTTCCAATGTTGTCTATTATGGCTAGGGAAATTTTTAGCTCTCCAACCTCAACAATGGCAGTGGAACAAATATTTAGCACCAAAGGCTATGTGTTAGATGAGTGTTGATAAAGACTAAAATCTCATTCATTTGTAAGCTCAAATGTGCTTTAATGATTGGTCGAAGGCATCAATGTGCATGCGAGATTTAAAGTATAATGATGATGATGACTAAGGTTTAGATTATGATGCAATCAACAGAAATACAATAGGTGGTGGAAGTGGAGATGGTGGAAGCGATAAAGGGCCACTACAAAATTTAAGGTAAGAGAACTATGTATTGTCTTTGATTCCCCTAAAACCCAAGAGGATATGGAGACAACTTCGTTCTTTATAATTAAGGTCTAGCCCTTTTTTAATTTTTTTTCAATTGTAAATTGTAATATTGAATATTTTACAATTATGTAATTTTTTGAAGTTAAGTTTAAATTTTTTTATTTGGTTATTTAAAATTCAATTATTTGTAATTATTGAATATTTCAAATGTAATATTAAATATTTATAATTATGTAGTTAATTAATTTTTTGTATGTATACTCAAACATTTTTTTAAAAAAATTTATTATACATTAATTGTAATAATAAATATTTATAATAAATATTATTTGGTTTAACTTAAATAATATTATCAAAATTATAAGTGGTGTCTAATATGATAAAATATATTATCAAGTATCAACAATGATATTTTTTAAATAAGTTCTTTTTTAAAAAGAAAATGTATGAAACTAAAATTGGACCAGTTTTTACGGGCTTGAACCTTAACCGAACTGTCTTTTTCCACTTAAGGTTAAGATTCACCATTTTGGTTAATATGAACTGCCAATTCGGATTAACTGAACCATGGCTATAGTTATGGGTAGCTAGCGATTATGCTAAAGTTTATGATCTTTTCTTCCTTCTCTTTATTTCTCTTTTATTTTCTTTTCCCTTAGTTTTCTTTTCCTTTTTTCTTTCAATTCTTTTCTATTTACCATAGAGAGGGTCATGGAGGCTATATTTTATGAGTATGCGAGGAACTTATTTTGCCAGATTATATGCAAAATCATATTTTTAGAGATTAATACTATGCCCAAGAAATGCATAGCAAGCTAAAGGAGGATAATTACAGATGGAGGATTTTTTTCTCTCTTTTTCTTCCACAAAAAAGTACTAACTTTTGTTAAAAAATTAAATAATGCTTTTATGTACTTGGCTACTTATTTTGACTTTTGGAATTGTGTTAGTGTGTGAATATCATCTATATTTTAGGAGTAATTTGAGGTCGCTATTAAATCTTTCTATTGATTTTTTATTGTTTTTTAAAAAAGATAGTTTAAGGAAGAGCTGGAGTCAAATGAGAAAATTGAGCTAAAAGCTAAAATTTTGCAAGAATGTGCAGACAATAGGCTTGGGCAAGGCTGGTGACAGACTAGACCTAATAGTTTTGAAGAAACTTGACAGCTTGCACTTACCATGTTATGATATTTGGAAATCCAATTTTGACAAACTTTAGGGTGATAGATCTAACCTTGTAATTCCCTATTAGTTAGAAATTTGATTTTGAAGATTATTCTTATCTTTTTATTTTTATTTGTAATATTCCTAATTATAGTCAAATTAGGATGTTTTATTTAAAAAAGGGTATAAAAGCTAGATTTTCTAGCAACCCTAGGATGATTTTTTAATACACTTTGTGTAACACCCCTTCCCAACCTACATGTGTAAGCCGAGTAGAGGCGCCACACTATCCTAATGTTGCTACCAATTTACTTAGTCAAATTTTAGTTTCTATTTTTACAGAAATTTTGCCATAGTTTCGCCTAGAAATTTGGATCCCAAGTGTCGACAAAACTTGTTTTTCTGATTTTTGAAAACATTTTACACAGACCAATATGAATACCATCAAATTTAATGCACTCCCAATGAATTCACCTTATACCCTCAACTACAAATCTGCAAGAAGAGTCCACACTTCTAATACAACATAAAGTGAAGGTTTATGATTATTACACACTACTAACATACCATTACAACATAGAAATTCTCTTTTATATTTATTCATATACATGCCACAACTAGCTAACTCATAATGGATCTAAAAGATCTACCCCTGAGATTTGCTGTGGTCGGTCGTTGCTTCCCCAAGATTTATTTACTGCTCCGAACCTACGAGTCAAGGAAAACTTAACTCGCTGAGCGTTGTCGCTCAGTGGGTACTTTACCAATAAAAATAAAAGTAGTATATGAAAGTATTTGAAATCAAAGGAAATAGTTAAATCAACAATCAACCAACTTTATACCAATAGAAATCGTGATACATTCAGTGTGATATGCTTTCAATAATGTAAAATCCATAATTCAAACTCATTGGCATTATATAGTTCAACGAAAAATAATATGTCTTTGATTCAGGCTCTACTGGTATATAGGGAACCATAGTGATAAGGCAGTGGGCCTCCCCACTGTAACATAGGTGGCCCTCACCACCGATATCAAATCACAGGAATGGGCCTCCCCATCCTGGTTAACCAATGGGCCTCCCCATTGGCTTCAGTGGCCTCACCACTTAATAAAATATCATATCACAATAATGAGCAGTACTGCATGCGTTAGTATAGTGCACCATACCCTTATCTACCACTCCCACTATCCAGTAGAGCAAAAAGGTTAAAATGATTCAATTTAAGTCTCAAACCTCATTTTAGAATGACTCGCGAAATCATTTTAAATTCCCATCGCACTTTGCCATTTATGCCGCGCAACACATTCTTTAGTCAAACCATTCCCCTTTTTCGCATATTTAATATCCACAATAAACATATTAAACATTTCAAAGCATTCCTCAAAATATCCCAAATTGACCAAATGAATAGTGTTGCGGCGAGAAAAATCGGCAACGCAAAATGGCATGACCAAATGAATAGTAAAATCTGGGTTTTCGTCCAAATTTCAGTCCACTTCAGTTATGCATTTGAGCAAGTAAATGATCTTATTTTTGGCTGAAATTTTACAGAAAACTTATTTCATATGTTTACTAATTTCATGTAAAATTTCGTTGAAAAATTCATTCGTTTGCTGCCCCAAACAATTGCCACAAAAATAGTCCAGAAGCTGTCACTTTGGGACCATTTTGGCCCAAACATTTGAAATGCATAGGATAGTTTATTTTTCTTTTGCAAATCAATATTAAGGCTTCTTTAATAGTAAAGTGAAGATTCAAACACTTCCTTTTAGCAATTTTTGCAAGTTTAACTCAAATCAAACTAATTAAAGTCCAAACAACTTACTAAATCAACTTGCCAAATTTTCTCAAAACATTTGGTTTCAATTAAATTTAACAACCCAATTGCCATAAGAAAACAAGAACATAACTCAAATATTTAATTTAAACTCAATCAATATATTTAAACATCAATTTCAAAACTTCCATAAACCAAAGTTTGTAAGCAAATAGAATTTCTTTTATGGTAAAGCACCAAATCAAAAGTAATTATTCAAAGTAAAGTACCAAACCTTATTTCTTTAACTCCTCTTAGCTTTTCCTTCTTCTCCTTCTTTAATTCTTTATTTCTCCTTCAATCAATTCAAGATACAACATAACCCTTAGAATTTCAAAGAAATAAGTTATCCTCCATTTCTTTTCCAACCGAAACCCTGATCCAACCTTATTAATCTTTATACATCTTGATTCTTCCATTTAATCAATTAATCTCATCACTTACTTAATATTTTTCTAATTCCACATAAAGACTCTAATTCCCAACCTTCTAATAAATAAATAACTACCTCAAATTAATACTAAAATTAAAGTCTACTTACTAGAAAACCTTAAAAACTTACCTTAAAAATCAAATTTGGAGAAACTTGGAAGTCCTTTGGTGTTTCCCTTTGTTGGCCGAAATTTGCAAGTGGAAAAGAGAGAATTTGCTCTTCATTTCACATATATTTATATACAAAGGAAATGATGATCACCTTAGGTGTTGGTTAACCTCTTAAGACCACTTGTCCACTTTTTCTCTTTCTTCATTTATTACACATTTATTACACATGCTAAATGCTTTCTTTTGATTGGCCAACATTAGATTTTTATTAGTTTTCTTTTCCTTTACTTCTTTCCACTTGTCCCTCTTCCCATTGGATCTCATAAAGTTATCCCGGGTTACTCATCCGGTCCCGACACGAAACCGGGCCCACTTTACATTCCGGCGATTAATCGATCATATCTTTTAAACTGTATAGTTTCACGAGTCAAACTACATATAGTTTTGATCCTCTCGACCTCTACTTTCTATTTATAAGGTCTATTTTAGGTTTCCAAGTCATTTGGAAAAATTACCAATAAACCCTCGACTTTTTATTAAATTCCCTTTAGGTCCTATTTTCGCTCGGGTTTTCTCCGGCTCCGTTTCTACTGACGATCATTTCATATTTAACCCCTCGACATCCTCTATGTACTCATATTTTTATTTCCTACTTTAAATTCATGTATAACTTTAATTAATAATGACCAAAATGCCCCTAGTCAACATGTCTTCGTTTTTCTTTAACGGGACATTTCCTGGAAAAACCGTTACACGTCATTGCGACCCGATTAATCTCTAGAATATTCTTCCGGGGTCGGATATGGGCACTATTAAGAACTTCCGACTCTTAATTTTTAAGTTTACATAGTTACCCCTAACTTTTGAGAAATTTTCACTTAGGTCCTTTTGATATCCCTTCCTGACCTTGCTGTATTTCTTTCTTAATATCTTTTTACTCACAACTCCAAATTACGTAATTCTTATTCCCACTGAAACTAGACATCTGGGGCTACATTGTGTCAAAATTTCAGGTCAATTCGAGTTATATCTGATTTTTGACGGTCCTTCGAAGTCAAGCCTACTATGCTGTCCTGAGGCAGCTTGCACATTGTCTACTAAATCCATCATATCTTATTATGTACAACTCTAAATTGAATAATTTCAAGTTATAAATCTAGCTAAGACAAAAATAAACAATTAAGTCTTTTTTGAGACTCTCTAATTCTGTCATTAACTTGGATGAAATTCGAGTTCAAGTTATAGGTTATGTCTATTTCTTACCAATCTGGGATTTGGGATGTTACACTTTGGATGCTACAAATTTTACAATTTATTGAAGTTTTCTTTCCATAAAGCATGGGCAACTAATTTATATCTTGGTTAAGGGTAATTAAAGTTCATATTAGTGAATTATGAGATCTAAACAACTTTATCTTTTCTCTTCTTTAATATTCAGTATTTATATACTCTTTGTGGTTTAATTTAATTATTGTTTTGCTAATTAATTATACATAAAACTATTCAAAGTGCTTGAATCCTTAATTTATTTTTGACACTTTGATTTAGGCAGCAATTAGGAGTATCCTAAGAGATTTTATAATCTAATTAAATATATAATCTAATTAAATAAATCTAGAAGTTAGAATTACTGGTTAAAATCAGGTCCTTCTAGTTTTTAAGGCTGTCAATAATTAAATTCTAAGGACATTTCTGTAGGGTAGGCTATTAGCAAAAGTTATTTAGAGAACATTTTCTAGTTAGTTTAAAATATAAGAAAGGATTGGTATTGAGAGCTTGTCCAATACTATAACTAATTTATTGAAGAATTAAGAAGAGTGATCTTTGAATCTATTATCAATTCAAGAATTGAATTGAAATTATTCCTTTAACCAAGTCTTATCCTATTGAATTTCTTAATTATTATTTTTTCCTTTAATTTAGTTAGTTAAAATTAATTCCTATATTTTATTTCAATTTTTGTTTAACTCAAAACCACCAATTTCAATTTCTTGTTTTAATTAATTTTCCATGGTTATAAAAGAATTATAGTAAGTAACAATTCATTGAGGTTTGACACCCTATTCACCACTTTCGCAGTTTAAATTGTTTGGAAATAGGAAATTAATTTTGGTGGCTTTGACACCCATAAAATTTTAGTGCCGTTGTCAAGGAATTATTATAACTTATTAAATTTCTTTTCATGACCAGATCTAACCATGATAAAGAGCTTCTTTATGATCCTAAAATAGAAAAGACTGCTAGAGGCTTAAGGAAGAAAACAAAATTGCAAAGGTAAGCTTCCTCAGCTGAATCATCCATAATAAATTCAAATCCAGCATTTGATTTTGATTCTTCTTCTAGCGAATTAGAAAAAGAAGAAGACATGTATAGACCCTTAATTTTTTCTTGGAATAAATGTGATTCTAGTCAAGGCCCTAATCAAAATTAGGATCCAATTAAAAACATCCAAACTTACTCTAGTTCGATTTGAAAAGCTAAAGCAACTAGACTATCGAATTGGCCATATCAATTTGACAAGAGCCATGCTCATGTCAAATTGAATATTCCAATTAGATATGGCTCATGTCTAATTGGAATAGTGCTCATGTCTAATTGGACCGACTAGTGCTTATGTCTAATTGGAATAATGCTCATGTCTAATTGGGGCACATAGTGCTCATGTCTAATTGCCCTAATTCGACATATATTCTTCAGTCACATGTTAAATTGGCTTTCTTAAGTCATGTCGAGTTGGCTTGCCACTTCGACATGATTCCTTATTCATGTTGAAGTTGGCCGAAGAAACCGAGCCCTAATTAAATTGGAACACTTAGCAGGTTGCCCTAAACTCAATTATAAATATAGTAGACAAGAGTTTGAGCATGGGAGGGACTTTAACAACTAAGTAGCTGAAAATTAGGTTTTGATAATAAAATAGTGAGCCATTAAGAAATGGATAAAATGAAGCAAAGAACAAAAAGAAAGATAGTAGTCATAGGTTGATCTAATGATCATTAAACCTCCAATAAAATAAATAAATTGATATAGGCATTGGTAACATTAGGCTTGATTCAACATATCAAATTGGTGGAGCCGACAAAAATAGGTTTAATTTTCTTTAATCAATTCAATTCAATTATTTACCTTTATTGATTAATTCATCACATAATTCAATTAATAAGCAATATTGCATCTCCTATATAGTGAGCCTTATAAGCTTAATTGAATATTAGCTATATGATTTTAAACCTTAATTAGTATAGCCAAATTGCACTTTTAGTTAAAATCTTAATTTCACATTAAATCCCTATTTCGAATATTTAAAAACCTAATTCTACTTGAAACCCTAATTTGAATATTTAAAACCCTAATTTGCATACTTAAACCATAGTTTACATGTAAAATCCTAATTTCACAATTGAACCCTAAATAAATGATAAAAACCCTAATTTATCAATCTTGTCCCAATTTGATTATGGAACTTTATTTTATTATTTTTTATGATGAGTTTTAATTATTTATTATTGCTCACAATGGACAATATGATTTGTTTACATTCAATTATCCTTGCTTATTTGTTATTTAGATTTCAAAAGTTGAAAAAGGCATGAATCTACTTTGTGAGTGCCTCGTTTATTTAAGTTGCTTCTTTTTATCTTACTTGTGTTTGGGGAGTGATGTAAGGGACACGTTTCCATTAACTAGTGGGTGTGCTATTTTATTTACTTGTATTTTGGACATTAGACATTATAAGGGAATGTTTCCGTCCTTGGATGGGTTCCCATTTTGGTTGATATGTTTCAATAATATGATGAATGTTTATTTCCTTCATAATTGCATGTAATATGGATAATATTATAATAAGTTAAGAATTTAATAATATTTATACCTGAAAATGAGGCCGGTTATAATGAATCAGGCTCTATGGGGTGCTGGGTCATTCTCACCTTCCTCATGCGTACCTAACTTTTCAAACCCAATAAGGGTTGGTGATTCCTTAAGAATCAAGTCATCCACCCTGTAGACCCTTAATTTTTAACCCAATCCAATCCGATATTTTTTATAACAGTCCAAAATAATTCTTGTGGTATTTATTTTATTTATTATTTATAATATTTATCTTTATAATATTTAATAGTTATTTCTAATAATAAAAATATAAAAAATTAAAAAATCAAACGGATCGGCAAGCGATGCTTCGAGCTGCCGTGCGGCAAGGAAATTCTCCAATTTGCCGCATGCCTGGACCTGCAAAGAAATCATTGCTTGCCAATTCACCGTACATGCTAGCAAGTAGCCCCAGTTCACCTAGCCTGATCCTCACAGCAATTTTTGCTAACACAGCCCAAAGGCCCAGCACCCGTGCACACTACCGATTTTTTGACCAAACCTTGTTATACCCTGTTTTGTAATTTTTCCTAAACAGTTGGTATTTCCTTATTAAAATAGGATTAGTTCTTTTTATTTTCCTATAAATACTAGCATTAAACACACTGATTAGGGAGGTGATTTTTTTAAAGAAACTATGTAACACCCCCCACATCCAATGCACACACACTACAACTACAACCATGTAGCATAAGTGCACCAAACATAGGGGTGCTACGGTTTTCTTCAACATTCAAAACATTTAAATAGATACAATACTATTATCATTATATAATATAGAAAAGTAGATCATTTACTTTTAAAATAAAACACATTAGATATATATATACATACATATAGTTATTTCACAGCGGAAGTCATAAAATATTTTCATATTTGAAAACACTTAATTCCATATTTACAAATATACAAATATGTACATTTAATCAATACTTTACAAAATATAAAAAGAGTTATACATGATTGGCAAATCTCCTTTGATCTTTAAGTCTCCAAAATCAACTCTTCAATGTCTACCCTCACTCGGTCTCGAAGAGCTCTCGGGTTCGATTCTAACAGTTCTAACACCTGCGCGATTAAACACTATCGCGCTAAGCCAAGGGCTTAGTAAGATAATCATGCTAATGATATGACTTCGTGCAATGCAATGTCATTTCTCAAACCATAATATATATGTAACATCATATATGCAAAATTAACAATATACTTTCACATTACATATCACATTTTATTATCTTTTCATATACCTCATTAGTATTCATTTAATCATCAATACAATGCAAAACAAACATCATTCATGACTCACATTAACCATAGACAAGCATGGGCCCAAGACACACTAATATGCCATTCAATTTTCAGAGTTAATGTTTTGGTTCTATCATCACATTTATCAATATCAATATCATAGACCCAACTAGGCTTCAAGGATTAAGTTCAACCAAGCTTCAAGGGGAGCAAAGCATGCTAAGCTTCTACCCAACTTGGCTTCAAGAACTAACCCAACCTAGCTTCAAGGGTGGTAACATCTCAATTAGGCTTCAAGGATTCAATCCAACCTAACTTCAAGAGATTGTTACTATCATTAGGCATGCCACCAATAACATACTCTGAAAATGGAATAACACATTAGCCACACAATTCATTTACATATCAATTATCATTTCCATTCTCAATTCTCATCAACATTTAGGCAAACATGCCTTCATTCTCTCAATATTATCATCATAGCCAATAACAATGGCCTCACATTTCATTTCACAATATAACACTTCATTAATCAAGTGTATACTTATCTCATCCATGATCACATTATATCACATATAGCATCATTCATCATATCTTATTTGAATTATCATTTCATCTTTGATACAACATTTCAAGGTACATTACTCATAAAATACAATACCTTTCACAATGCATAACATAACCTTGTTTAAATCTCAACAATGCAATTAGGGCAAAGAACAACTTATATGATTCATAGCTTTAGGATCTTCCATATACATTCGATTAGCTCATTCATAGTTTAAAGTATGTTTAGAATGTTTAAGTTTAGGTTTAGGAACCAACCTACCTTTGAAGAACCAAAACATTACAACTAGGTCAAGGAAAACAAAACTTATCTAACCCATATGAGAGACACGGGCAGCACACATGAGGGACACGGCCAAGCTTGTGGCCGTGTCTCTCAATTCAACTTTGGCAGTAGCAAACACAGCTTAGGGACACGGCCGTGTCTCTTCAACCAACACTCACAGTAGCTCACATGGCTTGGGAACACGGCTGTGTCACCCAAAAATTAATCCAACACGTCCAAAATCATATAACTTGGCCGTGTCTCACATGGCCTTTGGCCGTGTCTCACATGGCCTTTGGCCGTGTCTCTCAAAACCAAAACCCTAATTGTAACCAACTCTCTTCCAAATGCATTAAAACTCAATATACATCATACCACATGCTTCAAATAAACATAATCAATGTTCTAAACACATATTCATTACAATAATCACTTTAAAACACATTAATATCACAATTAAACAAACACCATCTCAAAACCCTAATTAATCACCATCCTTTTTCATCTTTCAAAAACAACATCCATTTTAACATACAATCTTCACAATCAACCCAACACTAATTCCATCTTTTAACTTACAATCAATTTTAACACTTAAAAACATAACACAAACTCATCTCATCATCACACCAACAAAACCTAATTCCTTTCTCACACCACTTCAAAAGAATTGAAGAAATTAAAGAGAAGATCTTACCTTATATGAAGAAATTCCATAAATCTTTCACCAAATCTCTCAATTCTTTCATCAATTGAGTATAGCATCAAGAACACTTCTCTTTCCCCCTTGTTGTTGGAGAGCCGGCCACCTCTTCAAGAAAAGAAAAGAAAATGCACAAGTCAACCTCTCTTTTCTTCTTTTAATCTCCACCATGCATTTCATCCAAACAATTACCAAAATGCCCTCAAACATATAACTAACCTTTTGTCTTGTATGAGCCCATATATGAACTTTCACACCCAACAAGAAAATATCTTCTTCCACTAACCAACACATTGACTCTCCCTTTGACCATTTTATATGTTATATATATCACAATATACACAACATATAAACTTGTCTCTAAACCCTAAATTCTTTCCCAAAACACTTATACTTTTCTTTTCTCAATTCTTTCTCTTGCAATTTAAAACAACAACAATAACAACAACATAACAAAGACTTCTAGGGCATACATGAGGATATTACAATTCTCCCCCTCTAAAAAGAAATTTCGTCCTCGAAATTACCTGAAATCAATTCTGAAACAACTGAGGATATTGCTCTCGCATGGTTTGCTCATTCTCCCAAGTTGCTTCTTCTTTTGCATGATTCTTCCAAAGAATTTTCACCAATGGCACTCTCTTGTTCCTCAATTCTTTCACTTCCCGTGCCAAGATAGCAACTGGTTCCTCTTCAAATGTCAAGTCTGGGCTCACTTCAATAGATTCAAATGGCAACACATGAGATGGATCCGACCTGTACCTCCTCAACATAGATACATGGAACACATTATGAATACGATCCAACTCAGGTGGCAAAGCAAGTCTATACGCCACTGGCCCAACTCTTTCCAACACTTCATACGGTCCGATGAAACGAGGACTTAATTTCCCTTTCCGACCGAACCTCAAAATCTTCTTCCAAGGAGATACCTTCAAAAATACCTTATCCCCAACATCAAACTGAATGTCTCTCCTCTTCAGATCTACATAAGACTTCTGTCGGTCTGAAGCTGTTTTCAATCTGCCTCGAATTAACTTTACTTTCTCTTCAGTTTCTTGAATCAAATCAGGCCCAATCAATTTACCATCACCAAGCTCACTCCAACACAGAGGCGTCCTACACCGTCTGCCATACAATGCCTCGAATGGGGCCATTTCGATGCTGGACTGGTGACTGTTATTATAAGCGAACTCCACAAGAGGTAAGAATCTATCCCAACTTCCAGCGAAATCGATGACACAGCTTCTCAACATATCCTCAATGATCTGTATCACCCTCTCAGACTGTCCATCCGTCTGTGGATGAAAAGCAGTACTGAAATGCAGTCGAGAACCCATAGCATAATGCAAACTCTTCCAAAATCTTGAAGTAAACCTGGGATCTCGATCAGACACCAAAGAAGTTGGAACACCATGCAGTTTCACAATCTCCTGGATATACAGCTCAGCCAACCTCTCCAAAGAGTAATCCATCCGAACCGGAAGGAAATGAGCTGTCTTAGTCAATCTATCCACAATCACCCATATGGCATCATGTTTCTTTTGTGTCAAAGGCAACCCAGACACAAAGTCCATTGTCACTCTATCCCACTTCCATTCTGGCACTGACAACGGTTGAAGTAACCCAGTGGGAACTTGATGCTCTGCCTTAACTTTCTGACAAGTGAGACATTTCGATACAAACTCAGCAATGTCTCTCTTCAACCCAATCCACCAATAATGCTGTCTCAAATCATGATACATCTTCGTATTACCCGGATGCATAACAAATAAAGACTGATGAGCTTCCTCTAAAATGATCCTCTTCAAGTCAGCATTATCGGGTACACACAATCTATTCTTAAACCATAGGCTCCCATCATCCTTCACAACAAAATCTCTAGTCTTTCCACTCTCACAATCTAAAACAATCTTCTGAATCTTCTTATCAGCTAACTGAGCCTCTTTGATCTGATCCAACAAAACAGGCTTCAATTGTAACTGTGCCAATAATGCACCATCATCACAAAGTACAAAACTGGCACGCAAAGCTCTCAACTCAACAAGCAACGAGAGCGAGTAAACTGTTAAACCAGCTAAAGACTTCCGACTTAAGGCATCAGCAACTACATTTGCTTTACCTGGATGATAATCTATCAAACAGTCGTAGTCTTTAATCAATTCTAACCATCTCCTCTGCCGAAGGTTGAGCTCTTTCTGAACACCCAAATACTTCAAACTCTTGTGATCAGTGTAAATGAAACATTTCTCCCCAAACAGATAATGGCGCCAAATCTTTAATGCAAAAACAATGGCAGCCAATTCTAAATCATGGGTCGGATAGTTAAGCTCATGCGGTTTCAACTGTCGAGATGCATAAGCTATAACTTTCCCTTCCTGCATCAATACACATCCCAAACCTCTATGTGACGCATCACTGTAGATCACATATGGTTTGCCTTCTACAGGTAAAGTAAGAACAGGCGCTTGAGTTAACATATCTCTCAACTGCTCAAAGCTAGCCTGACACTGATCCGTCCACACAAATCTCACTCCCTTACGAAGCAATCTGGTGAGTGGAGTAGCTATTAAAGAAAACCCTTTCACAAACCGCCTGTAATAGCCTGCTAAACCCAGAAAACTTCTAATCTCTGTCACAGACTTGGGTGGACTCCAATTCAAAATAGCTTCAACTTTACTTGGATCAACTCTAATGCCTTCCGCTGAAACAATATGTCCGAGAAAAGCAACTTGATCCAACCAGAACTCACACTTCGACAATTTGGCAAACAACTGCTTTTCTCTCAAAATCTGCAACACAATCCGCAGATGCCTATCATGTTCCTCTTCATTCCTCGAATACACTAGAATGTCATCGATGAAGACCACAACAAACTGATCCAGATAGGGCCTGAACACCCTATTCATCAAATCCATGAAAGCTGCAGGTGCATTCGTCAGACCAAAAGGCATAACTAAAAATTCATAGTGCCCATACCTGGTCCTGAAAGCTGTCTTCGGAACATCTTCAGCTCTGACTCTCAGCTGATGGTATCCTGATCTCAGATCAATTTTGGAAAACACAGCTGCACCCTTCAACTGATCAAAAAGATCATCGATTCTAGGCAAAGGATATTTATTCTTAATAGTTACTTTGTTCAATTGCCTATAATCGATACATAACCTCATAGTACCATCTTTCTTCTTCACAAATAGCACAGGAGCTCCCCAAGGAGAAACACTGGGGCGAATAAATCCTTTGTCCAACAACTCCTGTAATTGCACTTTCAACTCCCTCAATTCTGCTGGTGCCATTCTGTAAGGAGTAATGGAGATAGGAGTGGTACCCGGCAACAGCTCGATACCGAACTCCACCTCTCTCACAGGAGGCAATCCAAGCAACTCCTCTGGAAACACATCAGGGAACTCAGCAACTGTGGCAATGCTATCAATAGGAGAACCCTTCACTCTAGTATCTACCACATGGGCAAGATAGGCTTCACACCCCTTCCTAATCAACCTCCTGGCTGCAACAGCTGAAACAAATAAGGAGGCTAACTGTTCCTGCTCATTAGATACTATCACCTCTCTACCATCACTAGTTCTCAAAGAAACAATCTTCTTTTTACAATCCACCACAGCTCCATGTCTAGCTAACCAATCCATGCCTAGGATCACATCATATTCCTTAAATGGCATCTCAATCAAATCCCCTGGAAACTGCTCACCCTGCACCACTACTGCACTATCCTTGTGCACTTTACTAACTATCACACTATGCCCTAACGGATTTGTCACCAAAACATCAAATCCTAGGAACTCAGCATGTATATCAGATACAGGTAACACAGATGCACTAATGTAAGAGTGTGTGGATCCAGGGTCAATCAATGCAAATACTGCAGTATTAAATAAAGAAAAAGTACCAGCGATGACTGCCGATGCATCCGGCTGCCTCTGCATAACATACATCCTCTGGGAAGAACCAACCTCCTCCGGTCTAGTCTCCCTGGATGCAGCACCACCTCTAGAACTGAACCCTGCTCTACCACCTCGGTTGGCACCTCTGCCTCCCCTCACACTGGCTCGAGAAGCGGCAGAATCAACTGACATCTGCCTCTGCCTCTCAGGGCAATCTCTCACAAAGTGATCCGGTGACCCACACCTGAAACATACCCCAGCAACACCAGCTTTCCAACATGGACCACCATGGGGCCTCCCACACTGGATGCAGATAGGTAAGGTGGATCTCTGAACCATAGGGGTTGGAGCACTTGCCACTGAAGCTGCAGGTCTGAATCTTTGTCTCTGGAACTGCACTGGTCTACCTGCTGGTCTCTGACTCCTAATACTCCGAGGAACAAAGCTTCCTCTACCCCTCTTCACTGAAGAAGACCCTGCCTCAAACTGGGGCCTTCTCACCCTAACCTCATCCTCTGAAGCAGCTGCAATCACTTGAGCTCGCTCTACACTTCGAGCTGCTGTCACAAGCTGTGAGAAATCCTGATATCTGGATCCAGCCACTAAGCACATGATCGAGGGCCTCAATCCCTCCTGAAACCTCCGGCATCTATCAATCTCATCAGCAATGATACCCCCAGCATACTGACTCAGTCGAATAAACTCAACTTCATACTCAGTAACAGTCTTGTTATCTTGCTTCAAGCTCAAGAATTCCATCTTCTTCATATCCTTATACTCCCTAGGAGTATATTTCAACTCGAATTCCCTCAAGAAATCTGCATATGACAAAGTTGGTGGATCTTCCATGGAATGTGGCACAGTCTTCCACCAATCGTAGGCATCCTTCTGTAGCAAAGATCTTGCATAGTCAAACTTTTCCTCAGGGGTGGCTTGTAACTGAATAAAGATCCTCTGAACTTTGTCAAGCCACTGTTCTGCCACAGCTGGATCAGTGGTACCAATAAAATCCTCAGCTCCATACTTCCTTAACTTGTCATAGTGCCTCACTGGCACCAAAGACTGAGGGGGTGGTGGCACTGGTTGTACTGGCGCTTGCCTGAAAGTCTCCATCATATGCACAAACCAAGCTGGTGGAACCTCCTCACCAGTTGGTCTCCCCGACACCGAAGCAGGTGCCTCCCCAACACTAACAACCCTAGCTCCCTCATCAGGAGCAACACTCTCCTCACTGCCCTCAACAGACTGTCTCAAATGAGAATCCATCAACACCTAATTCTGCAAACACAACAGGACACACCTTATTAAAGATCAAAGATTGCCAATCCCAAACATGTATTTTCTTTCAAAAACTCACTTTTTAATTCAAAATATTCTTTTTATAACATATTACCTAGGTTGAGAATCTCAAACCTAGGCTCTGATACCAAAACAATTGTAACACCCCCCACATCCAATGCACACACACTACAACTACAACCATGTAGCATAAGTGCACCAAACATAGGGGTGCTACGGTTTTCTTCAACATTCAAAACATTTAAATAGATACAATACTATTATCATTATATAATATAGAAAAGTAGATCATTTACTTTTAAAATAAAACACATTAGATATATATATACATACATATAGTTATTTCACAGCGGAAGTCATAAAATATTTTCATATTTGAAAACACTTAATTCCATATTTACAAATATACAAATATGTACATTTAATCAATACTTTACAAAATATAAAAAGAGTTATACATGATTGGCAAATCTCCTTTGATCTTTAAGTCTCCAAAATCAACTCTTCAATGTCTACCCTCACTCGGTCTCGAAGAGCTCTCGGGTTCGATTCTAACAGTTCTAACACCTGCGCGATTAAACACTATCGCGCTAAGCCAAGGGCTTAGTAAGATAATCATGCTAATGATATGACTTCGTGCAATGCAATGTCATTTCTCAAACCATAATATATATGTAACATCATATATGCAAAATTAACAATATACTTTCACATTACATATCACATTTTATTATCTTTTCATATACCTCATTAGTATTCATTTAATCATCAATACAATGCAAAACAAACATCATTCATGACTCACATTAACCATAGACAAGCATGGGCCCAAGACACACTAATATGCCATTCAATTTTCAGAGTTAATGTTTTGGTTCTATCATCACATTTATCAATATCAATATCATAGACCCAACTAGGCTTCAAGGATTAAGTTCAACCAAGCTTCAAGGGGAGCAAAGCATGCTAAGCTTCTACCCAACTTGGCTTCAAGAACTAACCCAACCTAGCTTCAAGGGTGGTAACATCTCAATTAGGCTTCAAGGATTCAATCCAACCTAACTTCAAGAGATTGTTACTATCATTAGGCATGCCACCAATAACATACTCTGAAAATGGAATAACACATTAGCCACACAATTCATTTACATATCAATTATCATTTCCATTCTCAATTCTCATCAACATTTAGGCAAACATGCCTTCATTCTCTCAATATTATCATCATAGCCAATAACAATGGCCTCACATTTCATTTCACAATATAACACTTCATTAATCAAGTGTATACTTATCTCATCCATGATCACATTATATCACATATAGCATCATTCATCATATCTTATTTGAATTATCATTTCATCTTTGATACAACATTTCAAGGTACATTACTCATAAAATACAATACCTTTCACAATGCATAACATAACCTTGTTTAAATCTCAACAATGCAATTAGGGCAAAGAACAACTTATATGATTCATAGCTTTAGGATCTTCCATATACATTTGATTAGCTCATTCATAGTTTAAAGTATGTTTAGAATGTTTAAGTTTAGGTTTAGGAACCAACCTACCTTTGAAGAACCAAAACATTACAACTAGGTCAAGGAAAACAAAACTTATCTAACCCATATGAGAGACACGGGCAGCACACATGAGGGACACGGCCAAGCTTGTGGCCGTGTCTCTCAATTCAACTTTGGCAGTAGCAAACACAGCTTAGGGACACGGCCGTGTCTCTTCAACCAACACTCACAGTAGCTCACATGGCTTGGGAACACGGCTGTGTCACCCAAAAATTAATCCAACACGTCCAAAATCATATAACTTGGCCGTGTCTCACATGGCCTTTGGCCGTGTCTCTCAAAACCAAAACCCTAATTGTAACCAACTCTCTTCCAAATGCATTAAAACTCAATATACATCATACCACATGCTTCAAATAAACATAATCAATGTTCTAAACACATATTCATTACAATAATCACTTTAAAACACATTAATATCACAATTAAACAAACACCATCTCAAAACCCTAATTAATCACCATCCTTTTTCATCTTTCAAAAACAACATCCATTTTAACATACAATCTTCACAATCAACCCAACACTAATTCCATCTTTTAACTTACAATCAATTTTAACACTTAAAAACATAACACAAACTCATCTCATCATCACACCAACAAAACCTAATTCCTTTCTCACACCACTTCAAAAGAATTGAAGAAATTAAAGAGAAGATCTTACCTTATATGAAGAAATTCCATAAATCTTTCACCAAATCTCTCAATTCTTTCATCAATTGAGTATAGCATCAAGAACACTTCTCTTTCCCCCTTGTTGTTGGAGAGCCGGCCACCTCTTCAAGAAAAGAAAAGAAAATGCACAAGTCAACCTCTCTTTTCTTCTTTTAATCTCCACCATGCATTTCATCCAAACAATTACCAAAATGCCCTCAAACATATAACTAACCTTTTGTCTTGTATGAGCCCATATATGAACTTTCACACCCAACAAGAAAATATCTTCTTCCACTAACCAACACATTGACTCTCCCTTTGACCATTTTATATGTTATATATATCACAATATACACAACATATAAACTTGTCTCTAAACCCTAAATTCTTTCCCAAAACACTTATACTTTTCTTTTCTCAATTCTTTCTCTTGCAATTTAAAACAACAACAATAACAACAACATAACAAAGACTTCTAGGGCATACATGAGGATATTACAAACTAGGGACTAGGATAACGGCAACAAAAGAAAAGGGAGACAAAAAACCCTAGCAAAGGACTTTTGGAACTTTGGCTAACTTTGAAAATAGAGAGCAACGAAAATGAAATATCAAGTAGAAAAACAATCAACAAGGTAGTAGCTTAGCTCACTGTCTTGTTCTCAATTCAACCAATAAATACAAAGGCAGTGTAATCATTGTCTTTGCTAAAGTTCATCTATAATTCCGTTCAAACAATTTTGGTGGAGCCAACAAATGACGGTATGCTTTAAATTAAATAAATACTATATGTTTTAATTATTTTAAATATTGCATGAGCTTGTTCTTCATTTAGTTAAAGTTACAGTATATAAATTCTTCTAAAAATCAGTTCATATGTTAGTTTATGTGAATTACGGATTATTATTTGGATAAGTCATATCAATTATAACCCATAGACTTGTTTGACACAAATTGTTTATTTGTTTTATCTTATGCCTATTTTATCAATACACCACTCAAAATCACATTAGAGTTTTCATATAAAACTTCACAGTAGCATCTATTCTCTTTAAACATGTTCATAGTTCACATAACTTATGAACTTTGATAAGTTTTATATAAACACTAAACCCTAATTCATCTAAAACCTTAAGCTATAACCATTATTTTTTATAAATACCAAACTTTAATTTATTCTTTCTAATTATAACCCAAAACCCTATTTTTGATTAAAAGAACCCTAATTTCATGATGTTAATCCTAAGACCCTAATTTTGATTAAAAAACCCTAATTTAAGATATAAACTCTAAATTTATACATTTATTACTTTATTTAACTTTAAATTAGATTATATAGTTTATTATATGTTTTGATGATTGGTTTATTTAATTTCGATATTTGACTTGTTTATCATGAATGGATATTTACTTTCATTGATTTGTTTTGATTTCAAAACTTTGTAAGAGGTATGTTTCCATATGTTGGGTACCTCATGTATTAAGCATCATGTAATTTAAATTGCATTTATATTTTGGACCAATGTAAAGGACACATTTCCACCTTTTGGTGGGTGTCCTATTTAGTTTTAGACATGGACGATGTAAGGACATGCTTCCATCCTCGGACGGGTGTCCATTTATTTGTTTTGTTTGGACATTTCTTTGATTTTAATATAATGATGCTTTATTTTAATTGTTGCATGTAGTATGGATAATATTGTTATATTTAAGAATTTTATAATATTAAGACCTGTAAAGGAGGCCGGTTCAAATGAACCGGGCGTTGTGGGGGTGTTGGGCCATTTCTCACATTTTCCACACGTACCCAACTTTTCAAACCCATTAGGGGATTGGGGATTCCTTAGGAATCGAGTCATCCACCCTTTCTTTTTTTTAACCTGTCCTAGTGGTGACTCCACTTTCTCTGGGCTTAGGCCTGTGTTCTCTAAGGCCCTAAGCCTAAACAGTGCCAAAGTTGCAAGAACCATTCCACCGGGAGTGGGGGCAAAAATCCCTGCTCACACACCCCTTTCTTTTATTTCTTGGCCAGTCTCAGTGGCTACTCTATTTCTCTGAGTTTAGGCCCATATTCTTTAAGGCCCATAGCCTAACAATGTCGAAGTCGCAAGAACTATTTCACTGAAATTGGGGGCAAAAATCCCTGTTCACAATGGTGGCTCCACTAGGGATAAGAGAAGTTGATTCCGTTAGTCTTTATATTATTCTATTTTTTTATAATATTATCCATTGCATCACTTAGGTTGCATTGTGTGTGTGAGTTAGGATGCCCTGTGTGACCCGTGTTGTGTTTGTGAAAGTGATACCATACTTTCATTCAAGGTATAGAGATCGAACATGACATAACCACTCATAGTCTTATACCTTTTGGTATATATATGCTATGGGGACTCAAGCCTTTTCAATCCAAAGACTAAAGCTCATGTAATTGGTCTAGTAACTTACCTTAGGTTTGCTCTAATTACTTGTTATTTGACTATGATTAACATGTCTTAGCTGAGTTATGGCCTATTTGGTTTGTCCTTTTTTCAAATATGAACTAATTATGGTGTAAGCCCAAAATAATTCTTTTAAAGCCCGAAAGACCAAATTATTTTTTCAAGATGGGTTAAAAATCCTTTTTCCTCATGGCCCAAGCTCAAAGCCCAAAATTCATTTTTAAACAAACCTTTTTCAATGGGCTTTTGAAAAATTTATTAAAACCTTTTCTTAAATAGGCTTACAACTAGTTAGGTCAATTATGAAATATTAAAATTAATTATGGGCCTAATTTATACCAAGACGTATTAATTGTGGGTTTACTTGTTGCATGGATCATTAGTTGCCTATTTTCAATTGAGAAATCTGTTTATGATGAACCCTTTAATTTAGTTTTAATCCATAATATAGCATAAAAGATATCTTTCAATTGACCCAATGGATTAAGGCTTAATTAGTAGAAATTATCATAGACTAGTTTCTTTATTTGAAAAGACAATTATTGGTTAATTTGTCTAAGTGCATCTATTGAAAGCAAGATGTCCCATGTTGATATTTTATTTACCATATACCTAGTAAAAGAGACTTGCTACACAAATGTGGAAAATATAAGGTTGGAAGGATTGTCCTGACTCTATTTACTTACTTATCTGCTCATGTATACATGCATACAAACATTGAATTACATAGCCTTGATCCTTTCCAGCTCATAGACCTAGAGTACAACATTTCAAGAGCTTACAATAACCCCAACTACGGTTTAGAATCCAGTGAGAATTTAGTCAATTTCACATAAAAAAAATGGAATTTGAGCAAGTTCAAAAAATGGTAAATGATGCCCTGAACTCCAAGATGGAAGAAATAAAAAGGGGCTCTGGCTGAGACTGTGAGGAGTCAACTACTTTCAATGTTGGAGGATAATAATGTTGAAGCATCTGCTAGTAATAAGAAGCAAAAGGACAAGGGAATGGCTAAGGTAGTAGAGGCAGCCTCTGATGACGACAAGGTAGTAATGGATGATGCTGATTGGCACGCGTACTTCTAAGACCAACAAGAAAAGCTAAAAGAGAAGAAGGTCATAGAGAAGACTGAACCTGCTAGTTTTAAGAAGATGATTGCTAATTTGAAGGAGAAGTTTGAAAGGAAGTTTAAGGCTGAGGAGATGTCGGAGGTGGACAAGCTATTTGAATAAGATGAAGAAGTTCCTTACAAGTTCAAGATGCCTTCTTTTGCCAAATTTGATGGAACTGGAAACCCCCATCTGTAAGTCAAGTAGTACATCACTGCCATGCAGTTTGCTAGAGCTACAAAGGCTCAAACTCTAAGGTACTTCATGCTCTCACTGGACCCTATTGTTCAAAACTTGTTCAATACCTTAAAAAGAAAACACTAAAAAAGATTGAAATTTGTTGTATAAGGCTTTCTTCTAGCAGTATGGGCACAATGCTAAATTGAAAGTGACTGTGATGGTGGTAAAATCAATAAGGCAAAAGCAAAATAAGGACATTGTTGACTATGTTAAGAGATGTAGAAATAAGGTTGCACTTCTTAAGAAGAGGCTAGATGAGTCTGATCAAATCTTGATAATAGTGCGAGGTGTATTACCTAATCTTAGTGAGCGGATGTCCCACACTCTTATCAGGGACTTCAAGGACATTCTCCATGCTGGATTGCAAATAGAAGAATGGGAAAGAGAGAAGAATTAATTTTTTTTTAAAGAAGGAATGAGAAGGGAAGTTACCAATCCAGTGGTCAGAGTACGCAGAAAGCAGTGGATGTCAATGCAACACCTGATCAAACAAAGAAGACAATTTTTAGAGTTAGGAAAACCTCTATCTTGAGTTTTCAACAAGTTACAAAAAAAGGGGCTATTACAACCGTTGGCTCCTTGATCGCTACACGATCCTCTGCTATCAGACTTTAATGCTATGGCCTTCTGTCAATTCCATCAAATGCAAGGGCATGAGACAGATAAATGTGCTCATTTAGGAAACAAGATCCAAGATTTGATTAATAGTGAAATGTTGCCTGAGTCTGATTAGCCCAACGCCAAAAGTAATCCTTTGCCTAAATTTGGAAGCGTGCCACCACCAGCAACCTTCACGACAGGGGGAAAATTGGATGAAAATTTTGTCTTGTCATTTTTTTAAGACATAGATAAAGAAACTATAAAAGTGGCGGTTCTGCCTGGCAAGATTAAGTTAACTATGGGTGAGGAAGCACTGACCATTTGTGTTGTTAATGAATTGGAATCTAAGGAAGAAGAGTGGGTATGGTTTGAACCCTAAAGTAAAGAATACTCGCCCCAACATGGACAAGTAGACTCTAGCCCAACAAAACTCCCTTGGCTTGAATGTTGCTCATTTTACTTTGCTTTCTTTAGTATTTCATTGGAACAATTATGTTTTTCAAATTAAATTTGTTGAATAAATTACTTTTATTGAATTTATAATTTTATTGGCTTTTGACATTATAGTGTTCAATCAATGACGAATCAAGCTTGATATAAAATAATTAGAATATCTATGCATCATGATATGAATGACTTTAGTAGGTGAGGAAATTATTTTATAGCATTGAGCTTTGTATGCTTACTTAGAGAGGGCTCTTGCATATTTATCTGTGTCTAGATTCTAGTTGATCTTAGAACATGCTTTGATGAACTTTCAAGGTGAATTTGAACTTTGCTTATTTAAGAGAGATTATCTAGGCGTTGTTTGATGAGCCAATAACTAGTATCCACCCTATTAATATCAAATCTTAGTTTGTCTCTTTGAGCATTTTTGAGATTTTAGCTTTCTTTTCATTGGCTTATAAACCCTGATAACCTACCGTGAGCTATTGTGACACTTATGGCAAGTCTAATGAGTTACCAAGAAAGCAATAAGATTGAAGAAAGAGATACTCAGTCAAGACTATAAAGAAAAGTTAAAGTTTACCTGAATTTTGGTCCGATGGCATCAAGATTGCGAAGGATTCATCCTCATTGAAGCAGACTCGTGCTACTCCATAGTTTGAAGCATAGGGCAGTACAAACGAGAAGCCTCTCTTAGAGTTTGAAAAAAAGAAAAAAGAAGAAAAAAAGAAAAAAAAAAGAAAAAAAAGAGAAATTAAGAAAAAAAAAGAGAAGAAGAAAGAAAGCGGAAAAGAGAAAAATAAAAATAAAATAACAAAAGTTTGAAAGACTAGTTCAGAAAGCCAACAGAGTTCTTTTTACCGGAAACAACAGAAGACTTCCACTTAGCCTAGGAGAAGAAGTTTGACTTGAATTTGTCTAACCAACCAGAGATTCAGCCAAAATCAGAACGACCATCTGGTCTATGATGACCAGTATAGCTCCGAGTCAACCATATTGAAAGTCTTAGACTTAATATTATTAAAGGAGAAAAGGGTGGATTGATGAAAATCCAAAACAATAATAAAAAGGGGAAAGAAAAAAGGCATATTGTGCTTTTACAAAGGCATAAGAAAAAAGATTGAAGTTGTCCTAATTAGATTAGATTTCTGCTAAGAAGATAGAATAATATTCATGAAGCAAGATAACAAGGTGCCTAGAAGGTGGAGATGATGGATGCCTCCAACAAAATATGGTTCCAACCAAAAGTTTCTAGTATGAAGATTTGTCAGCAGTGCCATGATAGCTCCAGTTTTAAAATGGCCTTTGCTTAAACCATGTCCCTTATAGACCCCATTTCAAGTATGTTAAAGACCTATTGATGTATTAATTTAGAAGACCCAGTTCTAAGGTATATTGACGGTAATTTAACAAAATCAACATTTGATTTCAAAATTAAATTAAACAAAATGTATTTTGTTGTCACATGAGCCTTGAAGCTTAGGGAAGTACATTGCATTGTCGAACCTAAAAGGGCACATTGGGTAAAAGTGGACTGATGAAAGAATCATTCATAAAGTTATGAAGAAACTATCAAGACATGTGTTGAATCATGGTTTGAAATTGATGTCTCCTGTATCTTTGACTACCTTGCATGGGCACCCACTACTCATGTATTCAATATCTTGATGATGAAGTTGTGCATGTGACATCCTAATGATCCAATGTATGACCTACAAGAATATCCTAAAAGTGCCAATGGGAGTGCTTTGGCCTATCACCTAAGTTTGTGAGTCAGTATAACCATTGTATGTATCACTCATGCATATCATGCATACACACATACATGAGCACATCACATTTCTCTTTGTTGTCTTGTGTTGCCTATTCCTCTGTTAGAGTAAACAAGTGATATCCTATGGAACAAATAATGAGAAGTAGATAAAGCATCATAGGGAATGAAAGGCCAACTAGTTGAGAAAGATGTCATCACTTGGCCAAAATGGAGACATATGCTTGCACAAAGAACAAAACAAAAGTATGGGTTGAAGCCTAATTTACATAAAATCAACAATTTAAGCCTACACAAGAGGCAAAGCTTCTCCTTTTTAATTTTTGATATTATGCATTAACAAAATATTTTCAAACTCTCTTTCAATGTTTTATCATGCAGGGGGCAAAAGAGAGGATATGAGGACTAAAAAATAGCCAAATTTTTTTGCAAAGCAAAATCCATTAAAGAATGAAACAACTGGCTAGAAGAAAGCTAGAATTCTCAAATGATAGAATATAGAAGAACTTAAGTCGATGGCTATAAGAAAGCCAAATTTCTCAAATGACTAAAGGAACTATCAAGCTAGAAGAGCTGATGTCCATTATGAGTTGGGAACCCAAATATAATCTCGGGTCGGGAATCCAAATTCATTCTCGGGTTGAGAACCCATATCCGGTCTTAGGTTGAGAATCCAAAACAAGTCTCGAGTTCAAAACCCAAATCTAGTCATGAGTTAAGAACCTAAATCAAATCTCAGGTCGAGAATCCAAATTCGGTCTCAGGTCGAGAATCCAAAACAAGTCTCGGGTTCAGAACCAAAATTCAGTCTCCGGTCGAGAGCCCAAATTTGGTCTCGGGTCCAGAACCCCAAATAAGTCATGGGTCTAGAACTCAAATTCAGTCTTGTGTTGAGAACCCAAATCCAATCTCAGGTCCAAAACCTAAATCCAGTCGCTGTATTAGAACCTAAAATCAAATCTCGAGTCGAGAACCCAAATCCGATCTTGGGTCGAGAACACAAAACAAGTGTCAGGTCCAGAGCCTAAATCAAGTCTTGGGTCCAGAATCTAAATCTAGTCTTGGGTCAAGAACCCAAAACACAAATTCAGTCTCGGATCTAGAACCCAAATTTATTCTTTTGTCGAGAACCCAAATCCAATATTGGGTCCAGAACCTAAATCCAATCTTTGGTCAAGAACCCAAATCTGGTCTCGGGTCCATTACTTAAATCTAATCTAGAATCAAAAATTGGTCTCTAGTTTAGAACCAAAAATAAGTCTTGAGTCCAGAACCTAAACCAGTCACGGGTCGAGAACCCAAATCCAGTCTCGGGTCGAGAACCCAAATCTGATCTTGGTTTAAGAACATAAAACTAATCTCGGGTCAAGAACCCAATCTAACCTCGGGTTGAGAACCCAAATCTAATCTCGGGCCCATAACCCAAATCTAATACCAGGTCCAGAACCCATCCTCGCCCAAGATTAGCTCAAAGTCATATTGCCCTTCACTCTCTTCTACTAGAAGTCTCAGATCGTTCAAGTAGGGGGAAAATTGTAGACCCTTATTTTTTGCTCTGAATAAATGTGATTCATGTTAATGCCCTAATCAAAATTAGGATCCAATTAAAAAGTCCAAACCTACTCTGGTCCAATTTGAAAAGCAAAATCAACTAGACTATTGAATTGGCCATGCTAATTCAACATCAGCCAAGCTCATGTTGAATTGAATATTCCAATTAGACATGGCTCATGTCTCATTAGAAAAGTGCTCATGTCTAATTGGACCAAATAGCGCTTATGTCTAATTAGAATAGTGCTAATGTCTAATTGGACCAAAAAGTGCGCATGTTTATTTGGAATAGTGTTCATGTCTAATTGGCCTAATTCGACATAAGCTTAAGTCATGTCGAAGTGGCAAACAATTCGACATGATTCCTTATTCATGTCGAGCCAATTTGACATGAGCTTAAGTCATGTCGAGTTGGCTTGCCACTTCAACATAATTCCTTATTCATGTCGAAGTTGGCCAAAGAAATCGAGCTCTAATTAAATTGGAACACTTAGTAGGTTACCCTAAACTCGATTATAAATATAATAGACAAGAGCCAAAGTAAGGGAGGAGCTTAGCAATTATGTAGCCAACAATTAGGTTTTGATAATAAAACAATGTCATTAAGAAATGGAGAGACAAAAGCAAAGAACAAAAAGAAAGACAGTAGCTAAAGTTTGATCTATGGATCATTGAACCTCTAACAAAAAAAAAACAAATTGATACAGGCAGTGTCAACATCAGGCTTGTTTCAACATATCAAATTGGTGGAGCCGAGAAACACAGGTTTAATTTTCTTTAATCAATCCAATTTAATTATTTACCTTCATTGATTAATTCATCACATAGTTCAATTAATAAGCAATATTGCTTCTCCTACACAGTAAGCCTTATGAGCTTACTTGAATATTAGCTATATGATTTTAAACCTTAACTAGTACAACCAAATTCTACTTTTAGTCAAAATCCTAATTTCTCATTAAAATCCTAATTCGAATATTTAAAACCCTAATTCCACATGAAAACTTAATTCGAATATTTAAAACCCTAATTTGCATGCTTAAACCCTAGTTTATATGTAAAATCCTAATTTCACAATTGAACCCTAAATTAATGATAAAAACCTTAATTTTGCAATCTTGTCTCAATTTGATGATGGAACTTTATTTGTATTATTTTTTATGATGAGTTTTAATCATTTATTATTGCTTACAATTGGACGATATGATTTGTTTACATTCAATTATGCTTGTTTATTTGTTATTTGGATTTCAAAAGTTGTAAAAGGCATGTTTCCACTTTATTGGTGCCTTATTTATTTAAGTTGTTTCTTTTATCTTACTTGTGTTTATGGAGTGATGTAAATGACATGTTTCCACCACTTGGTGGGTGTCCTATTTTATTTACTTGTACTTTGGACATTGTAAGGGCAAATTTTCATCCTGGGATGGGTGCCCATTTTGGTTGATTTTGTTTCAATAATATGATGAATGTTTTTTCCTTTATAATTACATGTAATATGGATAATGTTATAATAAATTAATAATTTGATAATATTTAGACCTGAAAAGGAGGCTAGTTTGAACGATCCATGTGCTGTGGGGGTTCTGGGTCATTCTCACCTTCCCCATGCGTACCCAACTTTTCAAACCCAATAGGGGGTTGGGGATTCCCTAAAAATTGAGTCATCCACCCCTTTCTTTTCTTTCTCGTAATGTCCGTGTGGTGACTCCATTTCTCTTGGATTATACCTATGATCTCTAAGGCTCAGAGACTAACAATGTCGTAATCGCAAGAACCATTCCACCGGAAGTGGGGGCGAAAATCCCTAGTCATAACATGGCTAAGGGAGAATGCACTTTGAGGGAGCTCGTTGGCCCTCCCACCAATCAGTAGCCCTTATGCATTACATATCTAACCTTAAACGCAACCTGTAAACTCAAATCTGGCTTGATACACCTTTTGCCCAAGTTCCATGGCTTGGAAAGCGAAGACCCACACAAGCATCTATAGGAATTTCATATTGTTTGTTCAAGTATACGACCATAAAGGGTGTCAGAAGAGCAAGTTAAAATGAGAGCATTCCCTTTTTCTTTGGATAACTGGGCCAAAGATTGGCTTTTTGATTTGCCATCAAGTTCAATCACTCCATGGACTGAATTGGTGAGTGCATTTTTAGAAAATTTCTTTCCTTCTTTGTGTGCTGCCAATATAAGGAGGGAAATATGTGGGATTAAGCAAAAAGATTCAGAAAATCTCTACGAATATTGAGAGAGGTTTAAAAGGTTGTGTGCAAGTTGCGCTCAACATGGGAGTACCAAGAAAGCACTCTTGCAATATTTTTATGAAGGACTCCTGCGTACTAAACGAAGCATGTTGGATGCTACGAGTGGAGGTACTATAATTAACAGGACTCCTCAAGTAGCTAAAGATTTAATTTCTATCATGGAAAACACTTTCCAGCAATTTGGAAGCAAGAAAGAGACAACTAGAAGAGTCATTGAGGTAACTATATCATCCCTTATGTCACGACTGAAACTTGATGGCACATGATTGGCACTAGGGAATAGAAAAGCATATGGCTTCCAGAATCTGTAGTCAGCCTGACAACTCGTTTCTCAAGAAAAATGGATGGTGATAGTAGTTACTGTTTTAAACTTGGTCCATCAGCTTACTAATTATGCATAATTAATATATCTCATCATCATCATCAGACATCAATTAACAATTAATTCTAACTAAAAGACAAAACTAAATAGATAAATATATATGGAAAGAAATATCATTCATAGCTCTAAAACACAACAAGATAAAATAGTTAAATAATTGAATAATTCTTGCCGAGGAATAAAAAGGTAAAATGACTCGAATAGGGAGTGCTCTTACGCTCAACCTACAACCTAGAGGAAAAATGTTGAACAAGAATGAGCGTTCAACTCAATGAGATATATAGTAATTAATATAATATAATCATGTAACACCCTTATACCCTATATACGTACAATATATATTTTCAACATATGTACAATACGTATATACGGCACAAAAATGTCATAGACCTGTTTAATAAAAATTTTTCATATTTTTATTTAAAATTTCAAAAACTAAATATATAAAATTAAATAGTATATAAATATTCTTTGTTTGCTATAGGAACCCAAAATAAACATTTTATATGAAAATTTCTGAGAAAAATTCACTAGAGTTTTATCTGTAAATTGGACATCCCAAAATTTAATAAACTCAACCTGCATAAAACAAACTCTCCCAATAAAATCAAATATCCATTTCACTAATACTTCTCAATTTCTCCATATTTTCTCAAAATATTTATACATAGATATATATCTATATATCAACAACACATATAGAATCCCATTTTAAACAAATTATCCAAAACATTCTTTACAATTTACAATATATACTTCAAAAACAAACATTATATACATAATATCAAAATATACTATAATATCAAATATGTACATACTGGCAAATGGCTTTGATCTTGATGTACCCAAAAACACTTCAAGCTCGATAAATGCAAGCCTAGACATGACTAGGTCTATTAGTACTCTCCGGCTATACCAAATCGCCCATGTCACCTACGCGATGAATTACAATCGCGCTAAGCTAAAAGCTTAGCAGTACAAATTTTGATAATAATAAAATTGTAAAGTAAGGCCAATGCAAAATGCTTATGAATATCACATCATTCCATTTTTTCATACTTTTCAAATATTTCACAATCCACAATTCACATAAAAACAAAAAACAAACATGGGCCCAAAGATAACTAATATGCTATTCAAATTCCAGAGTTACTGTTTTGGTCTATAAAGACACCATGTGTCTAGCCCCGTAGGCAAAATATTAATGTAATAGTCCAACTAAGTCTGAGCTTACGACCCAGTCATTTCACCCAGCGCAGCTTCAAGGACTTATTTTTGAGGCTTATGACTTGATCATTTCATCTCAAAAATATTTTCATGGTGACGCCCAGCGTCTAGCCCATAGGCAAATCATAGGCATGCCGCCAAACACAGAACTCTGAAAATTGAATAACAGACTAGGCACACAATTTATTCATATTTCTTATTATCAATCTCTTTCTCATTGTCACATAATCAAGCTAGGCACATTACCTTATTTTCTCATCTTTTTCTCACTTTTCTCATTTTTCTCATTTATATGAATATCAATTCATTTCATTATGTTTCCACATATCTCCTTACATTATACCACATTTTTGCATTCACAACACATTTTAATCACATTTACACAATTTAGCCATTATTAAAGGCTTTTCACAATGCATTTAACACATATATGGCATTACAAATGTCATAGCACATTAATCATACATAACCAATGTATCAAGTAGCTTAACATACATTTTCCAACCAAAATGTGTTAAGCCCAAATGTCATGCAAAAATAACCAATGTATTCAAAGTTTGTACTTACCATAAATAGCAACCAAAACAAGCTTAAAACAACCTCCAATCCTATCCTTCCAACTTGCCCTTCACTACTTGGATGAAGCAAAACAACCTCCCTCAATGCCTAAACCAAATGTGATAGCAAATAATCATTTAGTATCACATTTAATGGCATTTTCAATATTAAACCATAATTAAACCCCATCCAAGCAAAAATCCAAAATTTAAGGCTAACCTCACTTTAACTTTGGATTCTCATACTAGGCCATTCATTTGAATATATTAAGTTTATTTATATTATTAGAAACATATTTTAATACATTTAAACCAATTACATTATAAAAACACACTCTTATACTCAAAACCCTAAAATAGCATAACCTTCCCCCATTGAAGGTTTTACATTCCAAGACAATCCATTAATCATTTTAAGCTTATATTCATCACTTAATTACCAAACAACAAGATTAAACAAATAAAATTATACAATTCAACAACTTTGGAAAAATTATTTTCCAAAACCCTAAATCACACTTCCATTCTCAAACTCCAACCAAACACAACCAAATCCAATTTTTGACTTTAAAATACTTGTTTATGCGACAAAACAACTCATTTAGAATCAATTTGCACAATTAAAAACCATGATTTCAAAACACCAAAAATTACATAATCCTAAATTATCTCTCTTCACCAATCTTACCCAAACACAACCCTTTCTTCAATCCAACCTTAAAATCATCGTTAACTACTCAAAATAAAATCATACACACCAATTTCAATAATTATAACTGTTAGACAAATAATCTTAATTTTGATCTTTGACAACTCAAATGGATGATCTATTTAACTTGTGTTTGAGAAATCTTGTTGCAGGATTAGGTTATTTCAATTAAAGGTGAACAGAACATTTATCGCGGTCGCACCTCACCTTAATACGACCGCTCCAAGTAATTACAGAATGAAACCTTGTCACAGTAGGTTTCGCGGTCAGAAGTTCGACCTCAGTCGCGACCGCTCCTACAGAATAGCGACCGGCCAAATATGTGCACAACCGCTACTCAAGGAATTTAAATCATTACAATCACAGTAAGATTCGCGGTGACAAGAACGGTGAATGACTCGACCTCGCTAACCACTATAGCGACCGCCCCATTCAAAGTCGCGACCGCCCAACAATTCAAAAAGAAATTGCTCAAAGAGACAGTAGTGTTCGCGTCCTCAGGTGCGTCCAGAAGTTCGACGCGAGAATATGAGTTCGACCGCGAAATGCTACCACGGGCGACCGCGAGATTCAAATTATGGCGGACATCTCTTTTGCCCTGTCAGAAAATGACACGTGACATGACCGTTGTAATCCCACTTCAGTATTCAAAAAAGGGCGACCGCACTTTGTGATGCGCGACCGTCCCGACAAACACAGCATGGGCAAGAAACGGTCCGACAAACACATCATGGGCAAGATTCCAGCTGCAGAGCACTAAAATTCGACCGTTGAAGATTTTTTAAAAGTAGCGACCGTCCCTGGTTAAAAGGACGACCGCTTGAAGCATGAGCGCGACCATCCTTGTATGAAGGGCGACCGCGAAGTGCTTCGGACAGTTTAAGTAAAGAGGTCTAATCTGCCAAGACTTTATTCTCAACATCAATAACGGCTAGTAAGACCACATTGGCTATAAATACAAAGTTTCTATGAGAAAACAAAAAAGAGACAACATTGAGAAAAGATTTTCATAGCCAAGCAACAAATTTTCTTTTACTTAAACTTGTATTTGAATTGTTATGAATGTTAGGTGTTAGCATTGAAAACACCATTGTATAAGTTTGAGTGTAAGCTTGGGAAACACTTGGGTTGTGAGAGTGAGCCTAGTAAAACTCTTGTTAGGTTGTGAGAGTGAGCCTTGTAAAACTCTTGTTTGGGTTGTAAGTGTGAGCCTAAGAAAAACACTTGTGAAGTTAGGTGTGAACTTGTGAAAACACCAAAGTTAGAAGTGAGCTTGTAAAAACTTCAAAGATTAGTGGAACCTTAACAAGTTGTTAAGGAAGTGGATGTAGGATTGAAGTAAATCCGAACCACTATAAATCTTGTGTGTTCTTTCTTTCTTCAATTACTCAACCAACTCTATATTCCGCATTTCTTGTTTGTTGAGTTTTTTAAATTGTCATTACTTCTTGAGAAAACCAATTCACCCCCCCTCTTGGTTGCCATCTTGGGACAACAATTGGTATCAGAGCCCTGAGATTTCTTAAACTTAATTGTGAAATCTGATCCACAATGGCAACTTCTTCTTCATCAAGCTCTCATGGAAATCTTAACTCTATTCTTAGACCCTACTTTGATGGAACGGATTATTCATACTGGAAACACAAAATGTATTTGTTTCTAGACAGTGAAGGGATTGAACTATGGGATTTCGTGGAAAATGAGTGGAAATCTCCTACTCATGAAGTTGACGGTATTCAAGTTCCTCTTCCCAAAGCTCAATGGTCAACTAGCAATATCAGAGATCGATTCAAGAACAATAGAGCTGCTTCCATCTTGATGAACTCCATTTCAAGAGAAGAAGGTGGAAGAGTTCAACATTTAACTTGTGCACATTGCATTTGGAAAACACTTGAAAACTACCATGAAGGTACAACTCAGGTAAGATTTACCAAGAAACAAATGCATGTTCATGAGTATGAGCTATTCAAGATGAAACCAAATGAAAATGTCACCGACATGACCAATCGCTTACTTGCAATTGTCAATGAACTAAAGAAGTATGGCAAGGTATATGATCAAGGTGATGTAAACAGTAAAATCTTGAGAGCACTAAGAGCTAGAAAGAACTTTGAATCCAAAGTATCATCCATAGAAGAAGCTCATGATCTCAGCACATTAAGAACCGACGAGCTAGTTGGTAAATTACTCACTTTTGAGCTGCACAGTGAAAAAGAAGAAGATCAAGGTGAGAAAGAAAAGAGAAAACCAATTGCACTCAAAGCAATCAAAGAAATTGAGAGCTCAAGCAGTGAAGGTACTGATGATGAAGATGAAATGGCAATGTTCTCAAAAAGAATGAACGAATGGAAAAGGAAGAAAAGATTACAAGCAAACAAAGGTACACCTCCTAAATTCTCCTTCAAAGATAAAGAAAAGAAAAATGAGGTAAAATGCTATGAATGTGGAAAAACCGGTCACATCAAGTCGGATTGCTACAAATTAAAGAACAAAAGGAAATGGGATAAAGAAAAGAAAAAGTCTCTCAAAGCCACATGGGATGACTCTTCCTCAAGTGAAGAAGAAGAAGAGGAAGGAATTGCAAATCTTTGTCTCATGGCTATTGAAGATGACTCCAATGAGGTAAGTACTCAATCTTTTGATCTTGTAGCACATGATGATATAAATGATATAGATGATAGTGACTTGATTGAGCACATGAATTCTAAAATAGAAAAATATTTCTCTAAAATGATGCTCTATAAAGAGAAAAACTCTAAGTTAGAAAAGGATTTTATATGCTTAAAGAACTCTACCTTAGAATTGAAAACCTCAAATGAACACTTACTGAATACAATAGGAGAATTAAATAAAAGCTCACATGACTTAGAAAAAGTGATTAAAGAGAATGAGGCATTGAAGCATGAACTAAAAGAACTAAAAGAATCAATTTCCAGATTTCATAAAGGAAAGGAAGCATTGAACACATTAATTAATAATCAAAGATCACCTTCCTTGAAATATGGATTAGGATTCAATGGCTCAACCAACATTGCACCTAGCAAACCAACATTTGTGAAAGCATCTACAACTAAAATTTCTGATGTTCATATCAAAGATGCTTGCACCAAATCTAAAAGAACTTCTTATGGTTCACTAGGAAATAAAGCCAAAAATAATTATGCATTGTTGTTCACTAAACTTGTACAAAAGAAATCACATACTTGTAGTTGTATGTATAATGCAAAAAGAAAAATGCAGAAGCATAGGATACCATGGCAATGCACATATTGCATGAAATTTGGTCACAAAAATTTCAATTGTTATATAAGAAAAGCTCATCTCAATTTAGAAGGCACTCTTTCTACTAACCATCAAGGACCCAACTATATGTGGGTACCTAAAAGAAGATGATCAAAATTGTCTTGCAGGTATGCCTAAAATCTACTACCAATGAAAGCACATGGCTTGTGGATAGTGGATGCTCAAGGCATATGACTGGAAATGCAAAGCTCTTTACAAGTATTACCTATAAACATGGAGGTAACGTAACTTTTGGAAACAATGCTAAAGGTAAAATTCTTGGTGTTGGCTCCATTGGTTCCATTGGTAAGGATTTAATTGAAGATGTATGGCTTGTTGATGGTTTGAAACATAACTTGCTAAGTGTTAGTCAACTTTGTGATAAAGCATACTCTGTCAAGTTTGATTCCAAGGAATGCAAGATCACGAATTCAAATGATGTTATCATATTTAAGGGCACTAGAACAAACAACACTTATAATGTCAGCATACATTCAAATCATACATGTTTGATGTCCACTAATGATGATGCATGGTTATGGCATAGAAGACTAGGACATGCTGGTATGGATCAATTGAAATATATTTGTAATGAGAACTTAGTTGATGGCTTACCTAAGATAAAATATGAAAAAGATAGAATTTGTAAACCTTGTCAACATGGTAAGCAACATAAAAGCTCATTTAAATCAAAGAGTGTTATAAGCACCTCTAGACCTTTAGAGCTCATTCATTTAGATTTGTTTGGACCAAATAGAGTTACAAGCTTAGGAGGCAAATTATATGCATTTGTTCTTGTTGATGACTACTCTAGATTCACATGGGTTAATTTCTTAGCTCAAAAGAATGAAGCCTTTAATTACTTCAAAACCTTTGCAAAAAGAGTTCAAAATGAAAAAGGATATGTGATCACATCTATTAGAAGTGATCATGGCAAAGAATTTGAAAATGAAAACTTTGAAAACTTTTGCAATGAAATTGGCATTTCACACAATTTTTCTGCTCCTAGAACTCCACAGCAAAATGGTGTAGTTGAAAGGAAAAATAGAACTTTAATTGAAATGGCTAGAACAATGCTCAACGAATATGATTTACCATCTTATTTTTGGGCGGAAGCCGTTAATACAGCTTGTTACATTGCAAATCGTGTTTATAAAAGGCATTTAACTAATAAAACTTCTTATGAGCTATGGAATGGAAGAATACCCAGAATTGGATATTTTAGAGTATTTGGATGCAAATGCTTCATATTGAATACCAAGGATAATCTTGGAAAATTCTCATCCAAATCAGATGAAGGCATATTCTTAGGATATTCATCATATAGCAAAGCATATAGGGTATTTAACATGAAAACTCTAGTTATAGAAGAATCAATGCATGTTGTATTTGATGAATCATCTAAACTTGATCAAAAGAAAGGTATTTCTTTCAATGACCCTGCAGATACTCTTGAACCTCTTGAATCTATTGATGTTCCAAAGATCAATCAACTTGAAGAAGAGTCTCAAGATCTACCTAAGGATTGGCAATACAAGAAAGATCATCCAAAGGAACTCATCATTGGAGAAACATCAAAGGGAGTAACTACTAGATCTAAAATTAATCACGTTGATGTTAATTTTGCTTTTGTTTCTCAAATTGAACCAAAAAATGTTGAGGAAGCTTTAAATGATGAAAATTGGATAACTGCAATGCAAGATGAACTTAATCAATTTGAAAGAAATAATGTTTGGCAACTTACTCCTAGACCTATAGATCATTCTACAATAGGATGCAAATGGGTTTATAGGAATAAGCTTGATGAAAATGGTCACATCATTAGAAATAAAGCAAGATTGGTAGCCAAAGGTTATAATCAAGAAGAAGGTATTGACTATGATGAAACCTTTGCCCCCGTAGCTAGATTGGAAGCTATTAGAATATTACTTGCTTTTGCATGTCATATGAATTTTAAGCTTTATCAAATGGATGTTAAAAGTGCATTTCTAAATGGACTCATAAATGAAGAAGTTTATGTTGAACAACCTCCTGGTTTTGAAAACTACAAATTTCCTGATCATGTTTTCAAACTTACCAAAGCTTTATATGGATTAAAGCAAGCACCTAGAGCTTGGTATGATAAACTTAGTGCATATTTGCTTGAAAATGGTTTTTCAAAAGGAAAAGTAGACACAACTCTTTTTGTTAAAAAGAATAAGCACAACATTTTGATTGTACAAATTTATGTGGATGACATAATATTTGGAGCTACTAATGAAGCCTTGTGCAAAGAATTTGCTTCTTGTATGACTAGGGAATTTGAAATGAGCATGATGGGTGAACTCAAGTTTTTCCTTGGACTGCAAGTCAAGCAATGTAAAGATGGGATCTTCATCAACCAATCCAAATATACAAAAGAACTCATCAAGAAATTTGGAATGGATGGCTGCAAAACTAGCAAAACTCCTATGAGCACATCATTGAAATTAGGTAAAGATGATAATGGTAAAGCAGTAGATGAGAAGAAATATCGAGGTATCATCGGATCACTACTTTACTTAACTGCTTCTAGGCCTGATATAATGTATAGTGTATGTCTATGTGCTAGATTTCAAACCTGTCCTAAAGAATCACACTTGAATGCCACTAAAAGAATCTTGAAATATTTGAGTGGTACAATGCATTTAGGACTTTGGTATCCTAAGAATACATCATTTCATATTATAGGATTTTCAGATGCAGATTATGCTGGTAGTATCTTAGATAGGAAGAGCACAACAGGAGCATGTCACTTTCTTGGTAATTGTCTAGTTTCTTGGCATAGTAAGAAACAAGCATCGGTTGCTTTATCCACAACGGAAGCAGAATATGTTGCAGCATGTTTTTGTTGCACACAAGTATTATGGATGAAACAACAATTGCTTGACTATGGTAAGGTTTTTAACAATATTTCCATTAAATGTGACAACACTAGTGCTATCAATTTATCTAAAAATCCTATCCAACATTCTAGATCCAAACACATAGATATTAGACATCATTTCTTAAGAGAAAATGTACAAAATCAGAATATAACCTTAGAATTCATAGATACAGAAAATCAACTTGCTGATGTCTTTACAAAACCCTTGAATGAAGATAGACTTAACTTCATAAAACTCAATTTAGGAATGATTGATGGAATAACTTTGAATTAATTATCTTCCAATGAAGTTTCTATGTGCATGCAGTTAATTCTTTAACACATTAGAAATGTCATTCCATCTTTCCTTGAAATTTTCATTTTTTAAGTTTATCGCGGTCGCTCCAGTGTTATTTAGCGATCGCTATTTCGTCTGCCAGTTTCATTCAATAAAAATCCCTGTGCGCGGTCGAGAAAATTTGTGCGCGGCCGCACCAATTTGAATAGTTTCGACCGTTACAGTTACTTTCTTCTCTCGCGAGCATACTTATCTTGATAATGGTCGCTAGACCATAAGTAGCGATCGCACTATCTTCAATCCGCGACCGCACCCTGTACACTCTGCTCGAAAATTTATAACCGTTGGCTGTGTGACAGGTTGCAACTCTTAATATCCAACAGTCAAAAACGGCTATTTTCTTAACTCCATCTATTTAAAAGTAAGTTACATCAAATTTCTTGGATATTTTGCTTCTGAAAACAATCTAAAACCCTAAAATCTTCTCAACTCATCTGCTTCTCAAATCAACCTCTGTTTTCCTGCTCTCATCTGTTTCTTCTATTCTAATGGCTCCCAAAAGAAAAACCACTTCCAAAATAAAGGGACAAGCTAAGAGAGTTCCAGGAATCACCATTAGAGAACCTGTCGTTGAACCTCCATCTCCTCCACAATCAAAAAGGGGTGAGAAAATTCACAAACCTCATCACCAAACCACTGAGGAAGACATTAGGTATGCCATGCTAAAGAAGAAGAAGGTTGAAGGCACCAAATCTCCTTTTGGTGGGATGCTGTCTGCTTTGGGCATCAAGGACGAAATTGAAGGATTGTTGGATGTCCTTGGATGGAGAAATTTTGTCTTTCCAGAAGAGGTAGGTTACTCTAGTCTAAGTAAGGAGTTTCTAATGTCATTCCAGATAGAGAAGAGTGCAAACTCTGCTCTAGGTTGGTACGGGGTAAGGTTCAAACTCTTTGATCAGTATCAATTCATAACCCTTGAAGATTTTGGCAGAATTTGGAACTTCCCTTCTGAAGGTATAACCTCCTACAATGACCAAATCTTCTCAAACCCAACCCTTTCTGATTTCTGGCGAGAAATTTCCATTGAAACTTCCTTTGAAAAGGAATCTAAAGCCAAGCACATCAAATCTCTCACCCACTGGATGCTCCATAGGATTATCACCTATACCATTCACCAAAGAGCAGATGGGAATGAGAAAGTAACCAAGAGAGACCTTATCTTTCTCTATGCTTTCACCCATAACATCAAAATGAACACAACCAAGTTCTTGATTGATACATTTTATCATCATGCTGTTACAAGAACTGGTACCTTCTTCCTATCCTCTCAAGTTACTCAAATAGCTAGACACTTAAAACTTCTGAATGATTTGAACTTAGCTACTTTGAGGAACCCTTTCACTCTAGCCTCCAATGCTATCACAATGGATTACTTAGAGCATGCTGGTTGTGTAAGGAAGATAGAAGGGTCATATGTATACTGCTATGGCAAGAAAGGAGTTATGGATAAACAAAAGAAAAGGCCAAGGTATACAATTGAGGAAGAGGGAGATTCTGTAGAAGTTGCAGTAGAATTACCTCCAAAAGCAACTTCATCAAAAGCTGCTAAAGAAACTGCTTCATCCTCCACACAACTCATCCTCCAAGCAATCAAGACTCTCTCAAGGAAACTCACTAAGTTCAAGAAAAGTGTTTCCAAGAGATTCCAGCACTTAAACAAAAGGATAGACCTTATATCCCACATGCACCATGATCTTTATGACATGCAAGGCAAATTGGACTTGCCTCAATGCAATCTTGAAGATTGGGATATAAGTGATCACACCCAAAGCGTTGCTGAAGAAGAAGAGTCTATTAGCACTAGCTCTGCCTCTGTTGCACCTCAAGATAAGGGGAAAGCTCCTTTAGTTGAAGAAGAGTTAGAGTTAGATGATGACTCAGAATAGCTTAGCTTTAGTTTGTTTGCATTTTCATATGTTTTCTGCTTTGCACTTTCTGCTTTGTACTTTCCTCCAATTTTAATATATATAATTTGGTACTTTCCCTTTCATTGTTTAGTTAATAATTTTGCTTAACAATTGTTTCATTTTGCCTATGACAATGGGGGAGAAGAACCAATGGAATGAACCAATAGAGGAAACCAAAGATAAGAACAATAATGGGAGAAACAAGTATACATGTTGAATATTTGCAATAAGGGAGAAATGTTTATGGGGGAGAAATGTTTGCATTCAAACAATAACATTTGCACCAAAATAAACTAATAATCACAATGCTCTTAACCATGATTGTTGCATATGTTAAGGGGGAGCATTTAAGACTTATTATTTTTTTTCTCATCATTCCATTTGAATTGTCAAAGTCAAAATGGGGGAGATTGTTAGACAAATAATCTTAATTTTGATCTTTGACAACTCAAATGGATGATCTATTTAACTTGTGTTTGAGAAATCTTGTTGCAGGATTAGGTTATTTCAATTAAAGGTGAACAGAACATTTATCGCGGTCGCACCTCACCTTAATACGACCGCTCCAAGTAATTACAGAATGAAACCTTGTCACAGTAGGTTTCGCGGTCAGAAGTTCGACCTCAGTCGCGACCGCTCCTACAGAATAGCGACCGGCCAAATATGTGCACAACCGCTACTCAAGGAATTTAAATCATTACAATCACAGTAAGATTCGCGGTGACAAGAACGGTGAATGACTCGACCTCGCTAACCACTATAGCGACCGCCCCATTCAAAGTCGCGACCGCCCAACAATTCAAAAAGAAATTGCTCAAAGAGACAGTAGTGTTCGCGTCCTCAGGTGCGTCCAGAAGTTCGACGCGAGAATATGAGTTCGACCGCGAAATGCTACCACGGGCGACCGCGAGATTCAAATTATGGCGGACATCTCTTTTGCCCTGTCAGAAAATGACACGTGACATGACCGTTGTAATCCCACTTCAGTATTCAAAAAAGGGCGACCGCACTTTGTGATGTGCGACCGTCCCGACAAACACAGCATGGGCAAGAAACGGTCCGACAAACACATCATGGGCAAGATTCCAGCTGCAGAGCACTAAAATTCGACCGTTGAAGATTTTTTAAAAGTAGCGACCGTCCCTGGTTAAAAGGACGACCGCTTGAAGCATGAGCGCGACCATCCTTGTATGAAGGGCGACCGCGAAGTGCTTCGGACAGTTTAAGTAAAGAGGTCTAATCTGCCAAGACTTTATTCTCAACATCAATAACGGCTAGTAAGACCACATTGGCTATAAATACAAAGTTTCTATGAGAAAACAAAAAAGAGACAACATTGAGAAAAGATTTTCATAGCCAAGCAACAAATTTTCTTTTACTTAAACTTGTATTTGAATTGTTATGAATGTTAGGTGTTAGCATTGAAAACACCATTGTATAAGTTTGAGTGTAAGCTTGGGAAACACTTGGGTTGTGAGAGTGAGCCTAGTAAAACTCTTGTTAGGTTGTGAGAGTGAGCCTTGTAAAACTCTTGTTTGGGTTGTAAGTGTGAGCCTAAGAAAAACACTTGTGAAGTTAGGTGTGAACTTGTGAAAACACCAAAGTTAGAAGTGAGCTTGTAAAAACTTCAAAGATTAGTGGAACCTTAACAAGTTGTTAAGGAAGTGGATGTAGGATTGAAGTAAATCCGAACCACTATAAATCTTGTGTGTTCTTTCTTTCTTCAATTACTCAACCAACTCTATATTCCGCATTTCTTGTTTGTTGAGTTTTTTAAATTGTCATTACTTCTTGAGAAAACCAATTCACCCCCCCTCTTGGTTGCCATCTTGGGACAACAATAACATACTACTTATAAATCCAAAATCGTACATAATCAAAATTTCCATGGAATTCAAAGAAACGAGTTGGAAACTTACCAAATTTAGTGGAAAACGCCAAAAATTAAATTTAAACTTGTAAAATCCTTCAATATATTGAGTATGGAAGAGAAAAATTCTTTGGACACCACCAATGGAGGTTTCAGCCAAGGAGGAAGAAGAAGAAGAAGAAAATGGCTTTTGATTTTCTCTTTTCTTTCATCTTTTAATTTCAACCATATATATATTATTTAATTTAATTTTAGTTAATTATTTAATTATTTATTTAGTAAATTAATAGTCGAAAAATCCCTCTTCCTTTTAAAAATTATTTATTTTTGAATTAATTTAATATTTTTGAATTTTTAATATTTAATTAGCAAAATACTCTTTTACTTTGACTTTTGACTTTTTCTTTAAAAAGTGTTGACTTTTATATGTTGTATATATTTTACATATATATCGCATATATATTCCACGTTTTCATTTAAAATCCCTTCATTTTTTATTTAAAACATTAATTTAATTTATTCAATTTAATTATAATATATTTTATCAAATTTTAAAAAATTAGAAATTTTCAAAGAAAATTTGGGATATTACACATATGCACAAATAATATGTATCTTATATACACATCAAATGTACCTTATATGTGTATTAAATATATTAAGTATGTGATGTATATATCCAACATATACAATTAATATACCATATATATATGTTATATATACACTAGGTATATATATTGGGTATATACAACTTTTATATCTCCAAGTACTTATTTAATTTCTCCAAAATCACGGATATGAAAATTTTCTCTCCCTTAAATAATTTCGTCCTCAAAATTATCCAGTGCGGTAATAAATCATCCAAATCAAAACATAATCTTAAAATCCCATATTAAATTAATCATCTCATCAAATCATTATTTTATCAAATTACATAATTTCTACTCTCCCCCTTAGGCTCATTCTCAATTACCTTTTTACCATTCAACAACTCATCATTATACTGTTTATTTACTCAAACATTCACAATAGATTATCATATCATTAATAAAATTGTCATTAGACAAAATTAGTTCATCTCTTTAATATATATACACCACACACCTATTGCACTCAAGATATTTGATCACTTCATTATCTTAAAAAAAATATACTCTTATAACCTTAAGTTCAAATATTAATAACTTATATTTTAACACTGACTATTTTGTCATCATAGTCATTTTCAAAATTGTATCTCTGTTTAATTACCACCATGCTTATATTTACAAAGAGTTATTTGTAAAAACCACAAATGATAACAACTCCCAATTCCAACTAGTAAGTCTTAACACAATAATTTTACACATCTTCACTTTGATCTTACTCTTTATACAATTACCATATATTAATTTAATATCACCGTTATACAACAACAAAATCTTATTTCCTTATTAAGATTCATCCCAATTATACCATAACTAACATTTTTCTCTTATAATTATTTGAAACTAATATAACTTAGCTCCTTTCATATGCATATACATATCAGAGCGCTGTATGATGCACATTATCATATAGCTTGCATATTCTTAATACAACTATATACATTGAATTTCAATAAATACTTGTAAACTTATTAGATTTCAGATCGATCAATCTAACTATCACAATATGACCATCACAGCCTTATTCTATTCTGACCAACCTTTAGTCTATTTTAAATTCATCAATCTATTTTCAATTCATGACCTAATTTTATTAGGTCAAATTTATTCTCAAATCTTAATTTTCTTCAAATTCATCATTACAGATAATATTCATTTCCCCTAGTCTCATTCACTTTAAATGTCATTTTCATCAACTTATTCATTTTATACTACTTTCAAAAACATTCAATACAACTCTTGCTCACATTTCATAATTCCTTTCATTTATCATTTTCTCACATTTCTTATAGTTACCATATTTACAAAAATCACTTTCCTTACACATCATTTATAGCTCATCATATTTTCACAATTTTCTTCTATTTCCACACTATCTAAGGTCATAAATAAATTTCTACATAAGGTTATGAGTCCAACTATACCAGCCACAAATCTTGTTTGTATCTCATCAAACAAAAACTATCAATTTCACAGTTTTATCATCTTAAGCCCACGTATGTGGGTTACAAATAAGCATCGCCTTCACTATAATTCGTTCTCAAACAGCTCTCATCTCGAAACTGCGACCATATCTCAATGGTCACACACCCGTGGCATTTCAAAATCACATATTAGTTCTTTAAACTCTTACTACATGAAGAGTTAGAGCGTATCAATTCTATTTTAAGACAAGTTACCCTTATCTACTTATTTTTTTAGCTTAAACACATGATCCACTAACATTATCATCAACAACACATATTTATATACTAAATTTATACAATTATTTAACAAAAACTCCTTTTAAAATCCATTTACTAATAATTACCAATTATATCTCAACTTATTCAACAATTTTTTTTACCAATTTCTCCTTCTTAAATCAAATAAATAATTATATAGGGTTATAAACATACCATAATACTTCAATAATACTTTTTCACATCTTTAAGTAATCAACTCAATACTTGATCACTTTCACATTACATCACATTGTCACAATTTTCAGGTGATCAACTTTATCATGATCACCTTTATCTCAAAAATTCATATTATTTCACATTTTAAATATTTTTCATATTTTTAAATCATCCACATACATATCCATAAGTCACATTCATAATGTGACTTACTTTCCACATTTTCTTACATGTCATATTAGTGTCCGTATTGGACAATTCACCACACATATTGTATACGTGTATACACACAATCACACAATTATACTCAACCTTTTTATATATATAAATTGAACATTTATCACATTTCATGGAATATTATCATTTCTCATTCTTATATAATAAATAAATTATCCTCATTCATCATTTTTTTACATAATTATTAGTCACATTTCTAATGTGACTTCTCTCTCACATTTTCCATACACTACCATATTCTTCATATATATATTTTCACTTTCTTAATCATTTCTCTTTATGTCATATCCAATATCTATACTATCAACCACATTACACATTACATGATATTTTCATAAGTAATAATACTCATTCAAAATTACTCCCATGCTTATTAAACATTAAACTATCAATATCTAAATAATCTTCATCGAAATTCCCTTACAACTCTAAATTTCCAACTTACTACTTTACTTAAACTTCATTCTATTAATCTCATTTTCAAGAGATAACTTTGAAAACATTATTTTTATGTTAATATAACATCAAAAAACATCACTTTCACAATTATGGAAGCCCATTTCAAAAATTCAAATTTCATATAATACAACCAACAACATGAACCTCACCAAATCTCATCCATGTCACATTCCCAATCTTAATATCATAACATTTACTTTTAAATAACACTAATTCATTTCATTACACTAATTAATATCATCCATTTATATATCCTAATTTTACATACTCAAACCCTAAATCATGCATCATTTTTTGCTCATAATAAACATTTCACTATCACATATCATTTCCCTCTTTGATTTTTTTTAATTATGAACTCTTTGTTCTAAATTATTAATAGCTCCATATTCCTTCTTCATACTTCTACCCTCTGTATATAAATTTTCATAATTTTTCTTATTCATTTGTATCATGAAATTAATTTATTACTCATATACACAAAGTTGTATGACTTCCTTAGTTTCATGTCAATCTCACTTTCAACTTTTATATTCCTTACCAATTCTTTATAAAAGCTTGTAAACTTTTAGCCATGTGCACTTGACACATATATAGATTTATATTTAAAATTTTAGATTTTTCCAACTGATTTACTATATTTAAAAATTAAATCTTCCAAACCTGCAGAATTTATCTCTTTAATAATTCCTGTAGAAGCACCCAGTTATCAATTTTTTTTAGGTATTAAACCTTAATAAAGATTCATAAACTTTTAACCATATGTTCTAGGAATACATATAATATTGTATACAAATTTTTAGATTTTGTTTTGGTTAGTTTGCTATAGCTTTTAAATATTTTTCTCAATTTTTACATATTCTGAGTTGTTGGAACTGTTCCAACAACTCGTGTTCTTCTATTTTTCTTAATTAGAAATCTGTCTTTAAAAATTTTTAAATTTTTTTTCATTGGATTCTAACATATAGAATAACTTTCCATTAAATTTTCAAACTTATCCAAAATTCCTAGATTTATCTAAAATTTCAAATAATATCACGTTGCAGTACACATAGAATTTTCTGAAACTATCATGCCCATTTCTCAAACTTTTTATTTCATATCTTAAATCATTTCCTAGATTATTTTTCTAAATTTCACTTATTCATCAATTCAATGAACTATAAATCTTAATTTCAAATAAAAGTTCAAAAAATTCATAATCCATAAGCTCCAGAATGATGCTTCTATTGTGTCACTCTGATCTATATAACCCAGATGTCACCTCAACTCATATCCGGTATATCAAATGGACATTTTCACATCAGGGATCAAATAAATTACCAGTGCCAATGCATGTATCATAATTGAAAACCATTTTTTTAAATTCTAATTTTCTCTCTCTAATAACCCACCTAGGTCGAGAACCTCAAACCTAGGCTCTGATACAAAAATAAATATAACACCCTTATACCCTATATATGTACAATACATATTTTTAGCATATGTACAATACGCATATATGGTACAAAAATGTCACATACCTGTTTAATAAAAAATTTTCACATTCTTAATTTAAAATTTTAAAAACTAAATATATAAAATTAAATAGTATACTCTTTATTTGTTATAGGAACCCAAAATAAACATTTTATATGAAAATTTTTGGAAATAATTTGCCTGAATTTTGTCTGTAAATTGGACATCCCAAAATTTAATAAACTCAACCTGCTTAAAACAAACACTCCCAATAAAATCAAATCTCCATTTCACTAATACTTCTCAATTTCTCCATATTTTCTCAAAATATTTATACATAGATATATATATATATCAACAACACATATAGAATCCCATTTTAAACAAATTGTCCAAAACATTCTTTACAATTTACAATATACACTTCAAAAACAAACATTATATACATAATATCAAAATATACTATAATATCAAATATGTACATGCTGATAAATGGCTCTGATCTTGGTGTACCCAAAACACTTCAAGCTCGATAAATGCAAGCCTAGACACGACTAGGTCTAGTAGTACTCTCCGGCTCTACCAAATCGCCCATGTCACCTACGCAACGAATTACAATCACGCTAAGCTAAAAGCTTAGCGGTACAAATTTTGATAATAATAAAACTGTAAAGTAAGCCCAATGCAAAATGCTTATGGATGTCACATCATTCCAATTTCTCATACTTTTCAAATATTTCACAATCCACAATTCACATAAAAACAAACACAAACATGGGCCTAAAGATAACTAATATGCTATTCAAATTCCAAAGTTACTGTTTTGGTCTATAATGACACCATGTTTCTAGCCCCATAGATAAAATATCAATATAATACTCCAACTAGGTCTAAGCTTACAGCCCTATCATTTCACCCAGCCCAACTTCAAGGACTTATTTTTGAGGCTTACAATTCAGTCATTTCACCTCAAAAATATTTTCATAGTGACGCCCAGCGTCTAGTCCGTAGGTAAATCATAGGCATGCCACCAAACACAGAACTCTGAAAATTGAATAACATACTAGGCACACAATTTATTCATATTTCTCATTATCAATCTCTTCCTCATTGTCACATAATCAAGCTAGGCACATTACCTTATTTTCTCATCTTTTTCTCACTTTTCTCATTTTTCTCATTTATATCAATATCAATTCATTTCATTGTGTTTCCACATATCTCCTGACATTATACCACATTTTTTCATTCACAACACTTTACCAAATTACTTTGGGTATTTCCACATAATTCATATATTAATCACATTTGCACAATTTAGCCATTATCAATGGCTTTTCACAATGTCATGCAAACATAACCAATGTATTCAAAGTTTGTACTTACCTCAAATAGCAACCAAAACAAACTTAAAACAACCTCTAATCCTATCATTCCAACTTGCCCTTCACTACTTGGATGAAGCAAAACAACCTCCCTCAATGCCTAAACCAAATGTGATAGAAAATAATTATTTAGTATCGCATTTAATGGCATTTCCAATATTAAATCATAATTAAACCCCATCCAAGCAAAAATCCAAAATTTAAGGCTAACATCACTTTAACTTTGGATTCTCATACTAGGCCATTCATTTGAATATATTAAGTTTATTTATATTATTAGAAACATATTTTAATAAATTTAAACCATTTACATTACAAAAACACACTCTTATACACAAAACCCTAAAATGGCATAACCTTCCCCCATTGATCATAAACCATTAATCATTTTAAGCTTATATTCATCACTTATATCACCAAACAACAAGATTAAACCAATAAAATTATACAATTCAACAACTTTGGAAGAATCATTTTCCAAAATCCTAAATCACACTTCCATTCTCAAACTCCAACCAAACACAACCAAATCCAATTTTTGACTTTAAAATACTTGTTTATGCAACAAAACAACCCATTTGGAATCAATTTGCACAATTAAAAACCATGATTTCAAAACCCCAAAATTTACATAACCCTAAATTCTCTCTCATCACCAATCTTACCCAAACTCAACCATTTCCTTAATACAACCTTAAAATCATTATTAACTACCCAAAATAACATCATACACACCAATTTCAATAATTATAACATACTACTTAAAAATCCAAAATCATACATAATCAAAATTTCCATGGAATTCAAAGAAAGGAGTTGGAAACTCACCAAATTTAGTGGAAATCACCAAAAATAAACTTTAAACTTGTTAAATCCTTCAATAAATTTAGTATGGAAGAGTAAAATTCCTTGGACACCACCAATGGTGGTTTCGGCCAAAGAGGAAGAAGAAGAAGATAAAAATGGCTTTTTATTTTCTCTTTTCTTTCATCTTTTAATTTCAACTACATATATATTATTTAATTTAATTTAATTTAATAATTAATTATTTATTTAATAAATTAAAAGCCCAAAAATTCCTCTTCCATTCAAAAATTATTTATTTTTAAATTAATTTAATAATTTTAATTTTTTAAAATTTAATTACCAAAATACCCTTTTACTTTAACTTTTGACTTTTTCTTTAAAAAGTGTTGACTTTTATGTGTTGTATATATTTTACATATATATCACATATATATTCCACTTTTTCATTTAAAATCCTTTCATTTTTCATTTAAAATCATTAATTTAATTTATCTAATTTAATTATAATATATTTTATCAAATTTTTTAAAAATTAGAAATTTTCAAAGAAAATTTGGGATATTACACATGCACAAATAATGTGTATCTTATATACACATCAAATGTACCTTATATGTGTATTAAATATATTAAGTATGTAATGTATATATCCAACATATACAATTAATATACCATATATATATGTTATATATACACTAGGTATATATATTGGGTATCTACAACTTTTATATCTCCAAGTACTTATTTAATTTCTCTAAAATCACGGATATGACAAATCGTCCTATGCATAAAGCACTCAGGTAATCAATCAAACAAACCACATGAGCAAACAAGGATAGGAGTCGGTCAATGAGGCCATACTAAACCCAAACCGTGGAGCTGATCGCCCTTATCTAGCTCTCTTAGTCCACACATTTCTCTTATAATCTATCACATGGGGTTCACCATCACAGCCGTAGCTAAGTAGTATTATCCGACTGACAAGCAGCACTGAGTATGAGAATGCCCCCGCTATCACTCAATACTGATTTCATCATCATATAACATTATCATGTCATAACCTATACCCCCGATCATGTGTGGTCCCACATTATACTAACCCTATCCGGCACACACATATATTTTATGCATCAAAGACCATCAATTTATGCATCGACGTGCATTATGTTTAAATAATATAATGTTGATAATAATATTTTCATATGCACTGAACAATAATAAAATGCATGTATGCAAATGTAGTTATTAATATAATTTAGGGGCGCAAGGTATTATATTAATATATTTTACTCACAGATACACGAAAATCCAATAATTCTCCTCAGACCATCTGATTAGAAGTGGAAGTCACCTGGAAATTATTTTTGAACAATAGTGAAACTATTAGAATATAGACAAATAAAGATTCTGCTAAAATTTCAGCAGAGTTTCTCATATAACTAAGACATTCCCTCCTGAAATAAAATGAGAAAACACTTCTAAATAATTCACAACATTTAACATCAACCCAATTGCCCCATCTGGGCCTCCATCAACATTTTCAACAACTCAACAATAATTTCACAAAGCTAATGATTATTAAATATCAATTTAACAATTTCATATTTAAATTAATTTCACTTTCTATTCATCATTGAATAATAATATTAATAATAAAATTGATAATACTACTTCATTGTTTAATTACATTAATTTAGTTTATTTATTTTAACAGTTTAATAATGATAATGTTAATATTAATATTAATAATTAATTCATTCAGTTAAGCTTAATAGTATGTATTTAATCTTTGGCATTTTAGGAAAATACAATTTCACATTTATTTTTAATTAAAATAAATTAAATTTATAATAAGAATAATAATATAACAAAATAAAGAATTTATTAAAATAACTTTTTACATTATTTACTTATATTTTCTTATTTTTTTCTGCTTTAAAATATTATTATTAATAATAACATATAATTTGTTTTCTATAACAATACTTTATCTTAATTTCCAATATTCTTTTATAATAAAACAAATAATATTAGCAATAATAATAATAATAATAATAACAATAATAATAATGATGGTAATAATAATAACTACTTGATTATCATAACCATAACAACATAAATTTTAATTAAATAATTAGTTTTATGAATTTTTTTTAAAACATAACATATTTACCTCTTAATTTAGTCATTCAATAATTAATTAACTCAATCAATTAATTACTAATAAATTTTATTTCAATTAATTAATCAATTTAAAAAAATCCACATATATATAATTAATTTATTAATTAAATTTTAATTTTAATTTTATTTATATATTTATTTAATAAATTTTCTTTTAATAATAATAATAATAACATAGTTTACATAATGGGTACATAAATGAAGTTGGAGAAGAGAGGAATCCATTGCCGTTAGAATTGCTGTGAATGGAGGTCGGAGCCAATAGGAAAATGGCTAGGAAGTCCATGGGTGGTGAGCAGATCGGACGGTGCATGCACCGCCGTTAGACCATCATTTCCTCCGATTTCACTTTTCCCAAGATCGTTGGTCGATGACTCTTCTGTTGGTGTGGGTGGTGTCAATAGAACACCACCAGATGGTGATATATTGGGGTAAATCTCTGATCGGCACCTCCCTTCTCATTTCTCTCTCTCGAAAAATGTCTTTCTCTCTCCATTAATTATCTTTCCTCTTTCATTATTACAAATACATATATACATATTTAGATATATTTCCTTTCCTTTTCATTCTTTTCTTCTTTTCTCTTTTCTTTTTTATTTTCTTATTTTTTTAAATAATAATAATATTATAATTTTATTTCCAAAATTTAAATAATAGATTACTAAATAATATAAATATAACTATTTATAATATTAAAATGCCATTTTAAAATAATTTTAAAAAATTGAGTTGTTACACCTTGAGTCTAAAATCTCCCAATTGACAACCGTAGTTCAAAATATGGCTTTAGGTAATGCACAACCAGCTTGAGCATGTGAAAATTGTGCACATTCTAGACATCCCATAGACATGTGCCCAACTCTTCATGAGGAAGCTCCTCAACAAGTGAATCACGTGGGTGGATTCCCCACTATGATCTATACTCAAACACTTATAATTCGGAGTGGAGGGACCATCCAAACTTTAACTACGAAGCAAAAGCATGAAATACACAAGTATTCTAGTCAAGATCCCTTCTACAATAGCCTTCTCCACCGAAAAAATCTGGCATGTCCCTTGAAGATATGTTAAGGCTTTTATGACAAACACTCAGCAAAGTATTCAGAATTTGGAAAATCAAAATAGTCAATTGGCCACATCGGTGAGTAAGCTAGAATCATAAGGGAAGTTATCATCTCAAACGGTGGTGAATCTGAAGCAAAATGCAAGTGCAATATCCTTGAGAAGTGGAAAAGAGTTACTGGACAACACACAATAGAAGCATAACCCTGGGTAGGGCTTTAAGAAAATTACAGACTTTGAAATGTTGTCCTAAGCTAGCAACCAAGAGGGGCGTGAATTAGTTGATTTGAAGAATGATGGTAAATTTAAAAATTAAAAAGTAAGAGATGAAGAAGATATAGATGAAGAACGAGTAGAGTAGGGAAGAAAGAACACAAAGAGTTATAGTGGTTCGGATTTATCTCAATCCTATATCCACTTTCTTAACAACTTATTAAGGTTCCACTAGTCTTGATTTTTTACAAGCTTAACTCTAACTTGGTGTTTTTCCTAGCTCACACCAAACTATTACTACAGTTTTAGATCAATCCTTAGAACCCTTACAAGAGTTTTTCCATGATCACTCTCACAACCTAAGTGTTTCTAGGCTCACACTCAAACTTTTGATGGTATTTAATGCTCACACCCAGCACTCTAAGATTTTTGATGTTTGATCTTTTGATCCTTAGACAAGATAATAAAAAATGTTGTTCAATGAAATTACAAAAAAAATATTCTCTAACCATAAAATTAAGTTTAGTGTGGTATTTATAGCCATTTGGCTTAAATTAGCCGTTTGAAGTGGTTCCCACATGTTTGGTGCAGTCGCTCGGTGCTCACATATGGTCACACATCTACCAGGCATCTTGACTTCACCGCTCACTGAGACTGCTATCCTTTCTGTGAGTTTATGAATTTTTACTTTGATTTAGTGTGGTCACTCGTTGCTTGCATATGGTCATGCATCTATCGATCATCATGACTTCACCATTGACTAAGAATGAGATACTTTCTGTGAATTGTGGACTTACCCAGTTGCCATAGTTGGCTTGTCCAGCTCGGTATTGAGCTGCATTGCATGCTTAGCTCAGTTGTTCCATTGGGATACTTTTAGCTTGATAGATTAATTCTCTTAGCTCAACAGTTCTATATCTAGCTCAGTGCTTCTATATGTCTGTTTGGTTCTTTGTTCTTACTGTATTTGTGCGGTCGCTTGGTCGTTCGTTCAGGAGGTCGCACAAATGCACTCGCTTTATAACTCTGCAAAATAGACTTGTTTGAAATTATTAGTTCTTTACCAATTTGATTGTCAATTATCAAAATAGAGATTGATTGTCTAACAATCTCAACAAACTCCCCCTTTTTTACTTTGGCAATCAAATTGAATTTAAGTTAAAGAAGAATCAAGTACATGAAGCAATTAATAAATTTTCTCCCCCTATGTTAAATAATTGATGCATGGTTTTCTTGATACCAATTTTTTGATACTAATTTGTTCTCTTATCTTCTTATATAATTAAATTTATCTCTCCCTTTGACAATTAAATCATTTAAATTTAATCGCATATATTTTTCCCCCTTTAACAAAGGCAAAAAGAGAATTAAAGTAAAAGAAAGATGAAGTTCATTGATACTAAGAAATGTGAATACAAGAGAAAAATAAATTTGATGCCAATTGAAAGAAAAATACAAGAAAGTGATTAATCTAAAACTTTTCCTTTTCCTTTTCTTGATGGTGGAGGACGAGTTGGAGTTCCTTCATCATCATCACCAATAGAAGGAGTTGGAGTGGAGTCATGTAAGGATGGTGAGGATCCTTCATAAGGACTTTCAATATGCTCACTCACATCGCATTCACTTAACTCACATTGAGGAAGATCAAATTTTTCTTGTAAGTCATATATGTTATGATGAATGTGGGAAAGGAGATCAACCTTTTTGTGGAGTTTTGTGATTATCCTTGTGACATCCTGTTTTGTTAGTTTTTGTCATAGGTTTTTAGTTTGTTTATTATGGTAATTATTGTTTTATTTAGGTATTTTGTTAGTTTTTATCGGTTTGTTTAGTGTTTTCATTAATTTTGATAGTTTTAGTTTATTTCAGTGTTTATGTTGTTTTTGATCTAGTTTTTAGTATGTGTTTATGTTTTGTTAGTTATTGTTTATTTAGTTTTTGTTTAAAGTTATTTGATGTTTTGTTTTAGGTTAAAAAAGCCAAGGAACCAAGACTGAAGGAAGAATGCACAGTAGCTGACACAGGCAGAGGACACGGCCAAGTCACTGGCCGTGTCCCATATCAAGTTAAAGAAGAAGAGCAGCTCACAGAAGCAGACACATGCAAGGGACACGCCAAGTCAATGGTCGTGTCCCTCCAATGAAGCCCAGACACGGCCAAGTCACTCTGACTTGGCCGTGTCTCACCAAGTTCCAAAGGAATAGAATAAGCAAAACTCACAGTGGAAGACACAGGCAAGGGACACGGCCAAGTCACCTGGCCGTGTCCCTCCAAAAGGCTTCAACACGGCCAAGTCAAGCTCCACTTGGCCGTGTCACTCAACAAAGAAGAAAAGAAGAGAGGCAAGCAGTGGTGGACACAGGCAAGGGACACGGCCAAGTCACCTGGCCGTGTCCCTCCAAAGAACACTCACACGGCAAGTCACTTCTGACTTGGCCGTGTCCCTCATGAACTAAACGCGCAACGGATTTTAAAGCGTGTGTTTCGTATAAAAGGAAAAGGAAGAGCTAGGGTTGAGGGCTGTTGATGATTTGGAGCAAAGTTTTGAGCCGTCAGAGAAATGTTTTAGGGTTTAACATTAGTTTTCTTGATTTTGATTAAACTTTGGATCAAAACTAGTTTTAGATTAGATTGTTCATACCATTGTTTCATCCTTCTTGCAAGATTTGAACAAGAGATTCTTCAGAAGCTTCAAGGAGTTGTAACTTGGTTTTGTTCTCGAACTTATTCTCTTTATTTTCATTGAATGGATATTATCATGTCTATTTTGATTTCTTTGAACATTAATGAGATGAATATGTTTGATTGCATTATGAACTAATTTGATCTAGTATAGGGTTTGTATGGATCTGCTATGATTGTATGAATTGGTTTTTCTCTTAGCTAATAATTTCTTTAGCTTTGATTGAATGAAACATTGTTAATATATAATTGATTGACAACCAATTATGTGTTTTAAGGTATTAGATGATGGATCGAGAGATGAAGTTTAATACTTGAACAATTCAATTAGAGACTTAGGTGAATTAGAGATATAACCTATTAAAAAGATTATTTCACTTATAACAAGATTAGTTGAAAGAGGTTTGAATGCGAGAGCTTATTTCCTTGACTCTATTAGTTGAGTTGTTTGAGATTTAATCTTTGAAATTGAATTAGTTAAGAGGAATAACCGTTCATACATATAAGTAGTAGAGAAGTGCAAACCCTAGACCATTCTATCAAGTGAATCAAAACTCAGCTCAATTTACTTTTATTGTTTTAAACTTTAATCAATCTTCTTCATTATTTAGCAATTTATAAATCCCTTTATTACTTGTTAAACATAATCTGATAAGCAATTAACCACTTTAGCTTCCTTGAGAGAACGACCTTGGGGCGATCACCTTTACTACAGCTACCTCGTATACTTGCGAGTGACGCTTTGTGGTAGAGTTAATTCGAGCGCAACAAGTTTTTGGCGCCGCTGCCAGGGAAGCTAATTGGCGTAATTGTTTATTAACAAAAAAAAACTTAAGATTATTTTTCATTATTTACTTTTGATTTTATTTTATTTGTCTTTTGCTTTTAATAATTTCTTTTTCTAGAAATTTTTTTTATGCAAGGCAGGAGATCACTCGAAGGAGAGCTACATCCATTCATTCCAGAAATTCAGAGAGTGAAGAGGAGCAGAGAAGAGTTTGAGCTCTATACTGGATTTGATACAGAGGAGGACACTTCTGAATTTGAGTCAGATTCTGCACAATCAGTTAAAATGGCTGAAGAAAGGCAAAGAACGATGAGAGACTTTGCTAGACCTGTCATTGGAGCTTCCACCTCTTGCATAAGACTAACAGATGCAGCAAGAAATTATGAGTTGAAGAACATTCACTACAATATGCTGCCATCATTCTACGGAGTTCCAAATGAAGATCCTTTGAACTTTATTCGGGATTTCTACTCCACCCTCAACACTTTTCCATTGGGAGGATTAACAGAGGATCAGTTGAGGATGAGGTGTTTTCCATATACTTTGAAGGATAGGGCAAAGAAAACTCACTGACAACTTGGGAGCAAGTTTATAATAAATTCATGGGCAAGTTCTACTCACATCAAAAGACAGCTGAATTGAGAGGGAAGATAGGTACATTCTCTCAATTTGAAGGAGAGCCATTTCATGAGGCATGGGACAGATTTAAGATGCTATTGATCCAGTGTCCACATCATCACTATCCCCTTCAACTTCTGAACCAGTTTTTCTACGATGGTTTAACCCAGCAATTTCAGAATACAGTTGATAATGCAGCTGGGGGAGCCATGGGAGAAAAGACAGCAGTTGAAACTTATGATATTTTTGAGATGTTGGGAGCTAATTCTCAATAGAAGAGTGTAAGAGGAAGAAGCAAAGGGTTGAACCAATTGGAAGCCAATAGTGATATGGTAAATCAGATAGCTGAGTTAACAAGGCAAGTGCAGATGCTGAACATGAAGAACAATATTTCTTCATCTACTCAAGAAGCGTGTGGAATCTGTGGAACTGTCGGGCATGGAGCAAACATTTGTCCTTCTACATATGAATCATATGGGAATGAAGCTGAGCAAGTCAATGCTATGGGAGGATTTCAACCAAGGGCCAGGAATGATCCTTATTCATATACATACAACCCTGGTTGGAAGAATCACCCAAATTTTTCTTGGGGAACAAATAATTCTCAGCAGCCTTTCCATTTTCTTCAAAGATAGAACCAAGAGCAAGGCCAATCCTCAAATCAAGGGAAGTCTAGGATAGATAGTTTGGAGGAAAGTTTACAAGCTTTTATCCAAGTCAGTGCTAAAAATCAAGAGGTGACCAACAAGAGGCTGGATTCCTTAGAAGCATCTTTTAAAAAAGTGGAGACTCAAGTTGGACAACTTGCACAACAGATGAAGATTCAACAAAAGGGGAAATTCCCAAGTCAACCTGAGCAGGCGCAATCTGTGACTGTTCTTAGAAGTGGTAAGGAAATTTATAATAATGTTGAAAATGATTCTGTGAATGCAGGAAACAAAGAGAACAAGGGGGGAGGAGAATCAAAGAACAAAGGTGCTGGAGAAAGATCAGTGGAGAAGTCCCCTATAGCAGATCTACATAAGACAAGCAATCCATACCGGCCACCTATACCATTCCCCAGCAGGTTGAAGGATGATAAAGCAGATAAGCAATTTTCTAACATCTTCAACATGGTGTCTAAGGTAAGTATTAACTTACCCTTACTGGATGCAATAAAAAACATACCGGCTTATGCCAAGTTCTTCAAAGACCTAATCACCAAGAAAAAGAGGTATGAGATGAATGAAAAGGTGATAGTTTCAGAGGTAGCTAGTGCTGTTCTGCAGCATAAACTACCTCCCAAACTAAAGGATCCTGGAAGCTTTATAATTCAAATTTTTGTGGGGAATGGGAAAGGAACTGAGGGCATGTGTGATTTAGGAGCTACTGTGAATTTGATGCCTTATTTTGTGTTCCAAGAATTAGAACTAGGGGAGCTTAAACTGACAAAAATGGTGTTGCAATTAGCTGATAGGTCTTTTAGATTCCCGAAAGGGGTTATAGAAGATGTGTTAGTTAAGGTTGGAGGGTTGATAGTACCTGTGGATTTCATTGTTCTTGACATGGAAGTAGGTAATTCTTCACCATCTGCACACACCATTCTGCTGGGTAGGCCTTTTATGGCGACTACTAACACTTTGATAGATGTTAAAAATGGAAAATTATCAATGACTGTTTTGGGACAAACTGTGGAATTTTCTATTTTTAACACTTCTCTTATTCCTACAACTGCTTTACATGAGGAATGTTCTTTAATTAATTGTGTTGAAGCAGTTGTTTCAGATGCTTTCTTGCAGACAGGTTCCCCAGATAAATTGGAGCTGACACTGACTTTAGAAGAGGGGGCTAAATCAGTGGGGAAGACCCAAAGATGCCTTAACCCAAAGGCATATGAGAGCTCGAGGAATTATAAGGATCACACTAAAGCACTTCAAGACAGATTTATTATGCATCAGACATTGAGTCCAGGTATGAAAGTTTTACTTTTTTAATTCTCGACTCCATCTGTTTCCAAGTAAACCCAAATCTAGATGGAGTGGTCCTTTCAAGGTAACTAAGGTATGTCCTTCTGGTGCCATTGAATTGTTTAACTCTAGAACTAATAAGACTTTTAAAGCAAATAGACATAGAGTTAAACCATATAAAGAAGGATTTCAGGAATTGAGGATCATTGACAGCACTTTGATCCATGATCCCTAGACCTTGCATGATGTCCAGCTTTATGACAATAAAGAAGCGCTTAATGGGAGGCAACCCATTAGTTTGAATTTCTTTTTCATAGTTATAATTTTGTATTTTGCAATTTTGATTTTATGTTTAGTTTAAATAAATAGAAACCCTAAAGTCTCTTGCATCTTGTTTTTGAACAATTGTGTTTGTGATGGAAAATTAGGTTTTGCCTTACCAAGGTATGATGGAAGACAGGTTGTCCCTTAATTCTTTCTCTTTATTATTCTTGTTTTCCATTGAGGACAATGTAAATTCTAAAGTGTGGGGTAATCTTTTAGCTTTTCTTTAATTTTTGTTTTGGTTGCCTTGGTATGTTTTATTGTGTTGTGCATGGTATAATTGTTAGAAATTTATTGATCTTTCCTGTGATTCTAGCATTATAGTTGAGACTTTAGTATCAATGTAGATATGAGCATTTGAATTCATTCAGGATCAATTTTCACATTCTGCGGTTCATGACATATAAATCTTTAAGAACCCACCTTTGTGAATTTTGAGCCTTATAGATTAAATGATTGATTTTCTTTTCTTAAGTGTGCACCTTCATGATTTTGCATCTCTAGAGTTTGCTTTTGCATACTGATTGAACTCACATTATGATTTAATCTTAAGTTTTAAAATGATGAAGGCAAATTAGGCTAGCCCTTTAGCTTAAAAAGACCTCCTTTAATATTTAATTCCTTAGTGAGCCAAGTTGAGCCTTTGACCTTTTCTTGTTTGATCAACACAATTCACAGCTTAACTTTCTATTATTATCATCATACTTGCATTAAGGAATGGAGTTTTATGATATGACAATAGGGTGGTTTGTTTCAAAGTGTGGGGTAAGCAAGTAAAAAAAAAAAGTAGTGCTATTGGGGGTTGAAATGCATACTTTGCACATTGTATTTGATTAAGAGTCATTATTCTTTTCCTCTATATTTTAAGATAGATGTTCCATGCAATTCTTAATTTTGTATATATATATATTTAAAAAATGATAAAAGTAAAAAAAAAGAAAGAGAGAAAATAAAAGAAAAGTTACATATATATATATATATATACAAAATTCATATAAGTTCTAGCATTGGTTATCAAAAGAGGAATGTTGACTCATGTATTTTTATGCAAATATGTAAGATTATCAAGGGTTGGTGAGTATGCCATTTGAGGGAGTTATGAGTGCCTTAGCAAGAGTAGTGTCTAATTTAGATACTCCATTTCTTGATGCTCTAGCTTAAATGTCGTTTCTCACACCTTCACCTTAGTCCCATTGCATCCAAATAAAAGACCTTCGGATTATTTCTTGAGAAAATCAGTGAGGGAGATTGGATAATTAAGCAAGTTTATGGTAGTATGCAATCATGAGTGGTTTGAGTGATTAACTTTTGAAATCGAGTGAAACACTTAGATGAGAGATAAGATTTGTATGTCTGGATTAATGAATTAGTTAAGAAAATCTTGATTGAAGGAAATTGCAATTATTTATGTCTAATGTCTTGAAGGATTTCATCTTATATGTTGGAATTATAGTTAAGGTTGTTTGAGTTTTTAATTTATGCCATGTGAATTTGCTTGAGGACAAGCAAAGTTGTAAGTGTGGGGTAGTTGTTTTTTTAGTTTTTGTCATAGATTTGTAGTTTGTTTATTATGATAATTATTGTTTTATTTAGGTATTTTGTTAGTTTTTATCAGTTTGTTTAGTGTTTTCATTAATTTTGATAGTTTTAGTTTATTTTAGTGTTTATGTTGTTTTTGATCTAGTTTTTAGTATGTGTTTATGTTTTGTTAGTTATTGTTTATTTAGTTTTTGTTTAAAGTTATTTGATGTTTTGTTTTAGGTTAAAAAAGCCAAGGAACCAAGACTGAAGGAAGAATGCACAGTAGCTGACACAGGCAGAGGACACGGCCAAGTCACTGGCCGTGTCCCATATCAAGTTAAAGAAGAAGAGCAGCTCACAGAAGCAGACACATGCAAGGGACACGGCCAAGTCAGTGGCCGTGTCCCTCCAATGAAGCCCAGACACGGCCAAGTCACTTTGACTTGGCCGTGTCTCACCAAGTTCCAAAGGAATAGAAGAAGCAAAACTCATAGTGGAAGACACAGGCAAGGGACACGGCCAAGTCACCTGGCCGTGTCCCTCCAAAAGGCTTCAACACGGCCAAGTCAAGCTCCACTTGGCCGTGTCACTCAACAAAGAAGAAAAGAAGAGAGGCAAGCAGTGGTGGACACAGGCAAGGGACACTACCAAGTCACCTGGCCGTGTCCCTCCAAAGAACACTCACACGGCCAAGTCACTTCTGACTTGGCCGTGTCCCTCATGAACTAAACGCACAACGGATTTTAAAGCGTGTGTTTCATATAAAAGGAAAAGGAAGAGCTAGGGTTGAGGGTTGTTGACGATTTGGAGCAAAGTTTTGAGCCGTCAGAGAAATGTTTTAGGGTTTAACATTAGTTTTCTTGATTTTGATTAAACTTTGGATCAAAACTAGTTTTAGATTAGATTGTTCATACCATTGTTTCATCCTTCTTGCAAGATTTGAACAAGAGATTCTTCAGAAGCTTCAAGGAGTTGTAACTTGGTTTTGTTCTCGAACTTATTCTCTTTATTTTCATTGAATGGATATTATCATGTCTATTTTGATTTCTTTGAACATTAATGAGATGAATATGTTTGATTGCATTATGAACTAATTTGATCTAGTATAGGGTTTGTATGGATCTGCTATGATTGTATGAATTGGTTTTTCTCTTAGCTAATAATTTCTTTAGCTTTGATTGAATGAAACATTGTTAATATATAATTGATTGACAACCAATTATGTGTTTTAAGGTATTAGATGATGGATCGAGAGATGAAGTTTAATACTTGAACAATTCAATTAGAGACTTAGGTGAATTAGAGATATAACCTATTAAAAAGATTATTTCACTTATAGCAAGATTAGTTGAAAGAGGTTTGAATGCGAGAGCTTATTTCCTTGACTCGATTAGTTGAGTTGTTTGAGATTTAATCTTTGAAATTGAATTAGTTAAGAGGAATAACCGTTCATACATATAAGTAGTAGAGAAGTGCAAACCCTAGACCATTCTATCAAGTGAATCAAAACTCAGCTCAATTTACTTTTATTGTTTTAAACTTTAATCAATCTTCTTCATTATTTAGCAATTTATAAATCCCTTTATTACTTGTTAAACATAATCCGATAAGCAATTAACCACTTTAGCTTCCTTGAGAGAACGACCTTGGGGCGATCACCTTTACTACAGCTACCTCGTATACTTTCGAGTGACGCTTTGTGGTAGAGTTAATTCGAGCTCAACACATCCTTCTTGAAATGATTAAATTATTTTTGGAGAGATCTCCTTGAGGATAAACTTTAGGGTTTTAGATGATTCACCCTTTTCTTTGGTGGATGTTTTAGGGATTGCTCAACTTGAACATGGATAGGTTCACCTTGTTCCTCCATAATATGGTACCTAGGTGTCTTCCTTTCCCTTTGGATAACACCTTTGCTACCAAATGTATACTTATAGTGATTATCAACCTTTTGGATACATCTAGCATGTTCAAGGTAGTCTAAGTTGATGGAGTTTGTGGATGGATCAAGGGGATCACTTAGGGTTGCAAGATTTTTAGAAGCTAGGAGTCCTAAGTGTCTAACAAGTTGGGTAATTTGAGAGGATACAAAGAAAGTTCATGCCTTAAATTTTTCATGATGTACAAAGGTGTCTATGAGAAACCTATCACTTTGGATTGGCTCATTATGCACAATAGCATACAAGAAAAATAAATCACGCTGTGTAACCTTTTCATTTCCATCATTTCTTTAGTGAATGGTGTAAGTGATGATTATATGCAAGAGCTAAAAGAGAAGGGTCCTAAAGTGGATGGCTTTGGATGACCTATTGTATTATTGGGTTTCAATGGATAGTTCACCCCAAAAGGATGAATAATTTTTTAAAGGAAAACCTACATCATTGTAGGAGAAAGCTCCATGAGTTTTGAAATCCCAAAACTTCAACAAATTCTTCTATGGAAAGAGAAAAATCTTGGTAAAAAAGTCTAAAATAAACTCCATAAAATCCTATTGGTGCATTATGGATTTTCTCTAACCTTAGAGACATTAGAAATTCCCTTGAGAGGCTAAAGTAACCTAGCTCATTAGGAAATGTAAAATGCCTCCACCCAATTCTATCAATGTAGCTATAGATTTCACCTTGGATGTTTAAAGTTAGGAGCATCCCTTCCGCAAGCATTTTTGTTGGTTTAGGAGTCTTTTTCTTGAGCATATAGTACTTGGTTTTCTCATCCTCATTTTTGTATTTGGGTTTGTGAGGTTGGACACTTTTTCTAATGAAGTGTTTAGGTTTAGGTTGAGGTTGAGGTTGGGTTTCTCTAATGACAATCCCTTTACCTTTGGTTGTGTCTTTCTTTTTGATGGCTTTAGTTTTGGGTGCCATATCCTCAATCAAAAACAAATGAAAAAGAAAATAAAAATGTAGAAAATTGAGAGAAATGTAGAAGTAAATAGATTATAGGTGATGCTTTGAGCAAACAACTTTAAATTGATGAAAAAACTTCAAAATCTTCTTCTTAATGATTAAATTCTTGGAAGATTGTTTAATATGTGTTTTTTAGTTTGTGAAGATGTATTTTCATGCAAGCAATGATCAAATGTTTTACCATAGTCAAGCAATTATTGTTTCATCCAAAGAACATGTGTGCAACAAAAACATGCAGCAACATATTCGGCTTCGACATTAGATAAAGAAACTGATACTTGTTTCATACTAAACCAAGAACCTAAGCATTCACCAAGAAAATGGCGTACTCTGGTGGTGCTTTTCTTATCTAGTAGGCTACCGGCAAAATCTGCATTGGAAAAGCCTAATATGTCAAATGATGTATTTCTAGGATTTCATAGACCTAAATGCAATGCACAACTCAAGTATTTTAAAATTTTTTTAGTTGCATTTAAATGTGATTCCCTAAGACAAGATTGAAATCTAGCACATAACACATACACTATACATTATATCCGATCTAGAGGCGGTTAGTAAAGCAGTGATCTGATAATACCTCAATATTTCTTCTCATCTACTCCCTTACCACTTTCATCTTTGTTAAGTTTAAAGGATCTGCTCATGCAAGTTTTACTTCATTTGCAACCATCCATTCCAATCTTCTTTAGGAGTTCCTTTGTGTACTTGGATTGGTTGATAAAGATCCCATCCTTGCATTATTTGATTTATAGTATAAGGAAGAATTTGAGTTCACCTATCATGCTCATTTCAACTTCCCTAGTCATACATGAAGCAAATTCCTTTCAAAAAGATTCATTAGTAGCACCAAATGTAATTTTATCAACATAAATTTGCACAATCAAAATGTTATGCTCTTTTTGTTTTGTATACTTTTTTTTTACTTTTGCTCTTTTTTTTATATTATTTACAGTGGCTTTGTCAAATCCGTGCCATAGTACCTCAGGACTCGACTTTCCAAATTAACATATTTATAACATTACAGCCCTAGTTACCATACTAAACTAGGGAATTATTTCTATTTAAGCAAGAATTATTGCACTTCAGATAGGCACATACACATTACTTGGCCAAAAGTCTCATTTGAGTTTGAATATTGTCTATCTCATATGCATGCTTATCCAAACTATCTCCACTAATATACTCTACCTACCAAGAGAGATCAACAGGTCTTTGATAGGCTTGAAATGGGGTCCATAAGGGATATGGGTTAAATGAAGGCCATTTGTAAGTTGGAGCCATTGTGACACTATGGGCAAACCCTCACACTACAAATTTCTTATTCAAACTTTATGCAGCTGGGAGCAATCTTGCTAGACTCCAAATTCCTTCTATCATCTTGGCATTAATCTGGATCTTGATTAGGACAGTCTTTGCCCTTGCAAAAAGTTTGGTACCCAAATTTTCTTTTTCTTCTTTTTTTTTCTTCTCCCTTTTCTTTCTTTTTATTTTTCTTACTCTTCCCTTTCTTTTAAGCATTTTATCATTTTGTCCTTCTTCCTTGTAGGACTGTCAAGTACAGAGCTTTCAAGAATTGGATGGTCTTTCTCCCTTTTCTTTAATTTTAATCGAATCTTTAGTTGGGTTGGACCAATTCAAGTCAAACTATCTTTATAAAACAAATGGAAGCCTTTTGCTACTTTAGGTAAAAGAGAACTCAGTTGGCTTTCTAAACCGCCTTTTAGGTTTTATCTTTCTTTTTTCCTTCTCTTTTATTTCTTCTTTTATTTCTTTTATTTCTTCTTCTTCTTTTTTTTTTGGTTCTAGCTCTAAAAGAGTTGCCTTGTTTGTACCAACTTGGGTTTCTAATAATGGATGAGAGGAGTGGCATAAATCTCCTTTAACAGGGATAAATCATTTGTTACTCTTATGTTGTCTTGATATATTAAAGATATTAGGAAAACTTCAACTACCTTATTGTCTTGAGAACTTCAACTACCTTTATGGTCTTGAGAACTTCGACTATCTTCATGGTCTTGACTATTTATTTCATTCTTTGATCTTCTTGCCTCTTCATCTTAGTGATCATAAGACTTGTCAAAAGTATCACAACAGCTCAGGGTAGGTTATCGGGGTTTGTAAGCCAATGAAAAGAAAGCTAAAATTTTATGAAGACTCAAAGGGACAACTAGGGATTGGTTGTTAATTGGGTGGATACTAGTTATTGGTTAACCAAACAATGCCTAGATCATTTCTCTCTTAAAATAAGCAGAGTTCAATTTCTCCTCGAAATTTTGTCAAAGCATGTTCTTAGACTGACTAGGACCTAGACAAAGGTAACTATGCTGGAGCCCTCTCTAAGTAAGCATACGCAATTCAATGCTATAGAGTAATTCCCTCACCTAGTAAAGTCATTCAAGTCATGATGCATAAATATATTAATCCATGAACAACAAGCTAGATTCCTCATTGGTTGAGCAACAAAATGAATGAAGACCAACAAAAATTTTATGAAAGTAATTTATTCAAACAACTTTAAATTTAAAAAACATGATTTTTCCAATTAAATATTAAAGCAAGAAAGATAAATAGAGCAATATTCAAGCTAAGGAAAGTTTATTGAGTTGGAGGCAAGGATTTTTTCCATCATCATGGATCATTGCTTCATCATCCACGGTTAGTCCAAGATTGCTTAGTAGCACATCATCTTTAGCAGTTTCTCTATCCATATCATCACAGGATGCCAAGATAAAACTCTTCATGAAGGTTTTAAGCAGTAGCGCTTTTCCAAATTTAGATAGAGGAATATTCTTAGTGTTGTGCTTATTAGGTTCAGGCAGTTTACTATTGTCAATTATATCTTGGATCTCATTCCTCAATCGAGTACATCTATCGGTCTCATGTCCTTGAGTATGATGAAATTGACAAAAAGCCTTAGCATTGAAGTTTGGTGGCAGGGGATTATGTAGCGGTTGAGGAGCCAATGGTTGTAATAATCCCTTCTTTTGTAGCTTATTGAGAACCCAAGATAGCGGCTTCCCCAATTCTAAAAAATGCCTCATTTCACCTTGACTGGTGGCATTAACATCATCTTCCTTTTGTGTATTTTGATTGCTAGGCTGATAATTCCGTTTTGCAGAAAAATGGTTCTTCTCTCCTTCCCTTTGACTTTTTCCACTACGGTGATAGCCGCCCTTATTGTCCCACTTAGATAGCACATGATTCGGCTGGTCTCGTAGAATAGGGATTAGTCCCTCATTTTTCATTCGATCTCTATTAGTGAACATGTTCTCCATGGATGCTACCTTAGCATTGTTGATAAGCTCTAGAATTTCAATCAACCGGGTCTTCATAATTTCAACCAATTGATATCGTAGCTAGACCATCCTAGCTTTGACAACTTCATCGATTATATCCCTTAGCTAGTTTGCATCCATCCTCCCAATGAAGTACTTGAATAAAAAATCAATGTTGTAGGTGATATCGTCATATGCTCTTGAATTGTCGTACTTCAGATCTATGAGCCAGAAAGGATTAATAATATGTCATGTGATGCATGTATACATGTATGTATGTATGCATAAACAATAAACAAACAAGGACAAATAGGACGTTCCTTCCAACCTTATAACTTCTACACACGAATGGTGAGTCTCTTTTCCTAGGTAATATGGTTAACAAAACACCAACATGGGGTATCTTATTTTTGAAAAATTCTCTCGGACGTTTCAACCAATCGTTATATTTAAAAAATGGAAATTAGGTCATGATAATTCCCATTAATTAGGTTTTAATCCATCCAATCAACTAAAGTAGCTTTTACGCTATGTTGGATTAGAACTAAATTAAGAGGTTTATCATAAATAGATTTCTCACTTGAAAAAGTAACTAGTGGTTCATGCCAAAAACAAACCCATGATTAATAACTCTTAGTATAAACTAGGCTCACAATTGATTTTTGGTATTTCATAATTGACCTAAATAATTTGCAAGCTCTTTGTAAGAAAAGGTTGGATGAAAATAATTTTGTTTCTAAGCCCATTGTAAAAAAGATTTTAGAAAAACTGGATTTTGGGCTGAGTATTTAGGTCATGAGCAAAATAATTTTTTATTTGTTTTTAGAAAATTTTTATGTCCAAAGACCATCTTGAAAAGTTTTGAAAATAGCTTTGGTCTCTTGGACATTAAAGAAAAATTTATTTGAGCTCACAATGTAATTAGGTCATATTAGAAAAAGAACAAACCAAATAAGCTGTGATTCAAGCCAAGATAAATTAACCATAGTCAAACAACATGCATTTGGGGTAAAACCTAAGGAAAGTAACTAGGCCGATTACATGAGCTTTAGTCTTTGGGTTAAAAGGCCTAGGTTTCCATAGCAAGTATATACCAAATGGTACAAGGCTATGAGTGGTTATGCCATGCTCCATCTCCATACCTTGAGTGAAAGTATGGTATCCCTTACATAACATAACACGGGTAACACGGGCATCCTAACTCGCACACACGATGCAATCTAATATGATGCAATGGATAATATCATGATAAGAAAGAATAGAATAATAAAAAGACCAACGGAATCAACTTCTCTTATCCCCAGTGGAGTCGCCACTATGAACGGAGATTTTTGCCCCCACTTTCGGTGGAATGGTTCTTGCGACTTCGACACTGTTTAGGCTTAGGCCCTTAGAGAACATAGGCTTAAGCCCGGAGAAAATGGAGTCGCTACCCGGACGGGCCAGAAAAAAGAAAGGGGTGGATGACTCGATTCCTAAGGAATCCCCAACCCCCTAATGGATTCAAAATTTTGGGTACGTGTGGGGAAGGTGGGAAATGGCCCAGCACACCCACAACGCTTGGTTTATTGGAACCGGCCTCCTTTGCAGGTCTTAATATTATAAAATTCTTAAATATAACAATATTATTCATATTACATGCAACAATTAAATAAAGCATCTTTATATTAAAATCAAAGCAAGGTCCAAACAAAGCAAATAAATGGACACCCATCCAAGGATGAAATTATGTCCTTACATCATCCATATCTAAACTAAATAGGACACCCACTGAAAGGTGGAAACATGTCCTTTACATTGGTCTAAAATATAAAAGCAATTTAAATTACTTAGAAATTAATTAATAAGGTACCCACAAAGTGGAAACATACCTCTTACAATTTTAATACTAAAACAACCAAATAATAATCATAATAATAAAGAGAATATCCATCCATGATAAATTAAATAAATCCAGCATTGAAATTAAATAAATCAACCGTTAAAATATATAATAAACTACATAATCAAATCTAAAATTAAATAAAGTAATAAATATATAAATTTAGGATTGCATCTTAGAATAGGGTTTTTGAAATTAGGATTTAAATTGAGGTTTCATCATTTAGGGTTTAGGGTTTTTTTTTGAGGTTGTTAGGATTGTGAAATTTAGGATTTAAGAAATTTTAAGGTTTCTATGAAACTAGGGTTTAGGAATTAAGTTATTGGAATTAGGGTTTGGGTCTAGGTTTGGGAATTAAACGACTGGAGTTAGGGTTTTAGGTTTTTTGGAATTAAAGGATTCTGACATTTTAGAATTTGATTAAGGCTTTGGCGTTTTGAATTTTGAAAATAGATTTAGGTTTGGAATTTAGAAAAAATTTTAGGGTTTTGGAAAATTAAGAGAACAGTTAGGGTTTTGAGAATTAATAAAATAGTTTAGAGTTTTTGAAATTGGAAAGAAGATTAGGGTTTTTAGCAACTGGGCAATTAGATTAGGGTTTTGATAATGTTTTGTGATTATATGAACATTGAACTCAAATCATGTTGTTTAAATCAAGTAATCAAGACTACGAGGTTTAAGTTAACAACTGGGCCTAAACAAATTCTTAATCTTCAAACTTCTAATGATATTTATAGAAAGGAATGTATATACTGGACAATCAAATAAGTTATAACTCAAGGATGAAACTACTATGAATTCAAACAAATTAAAGAATTAAATCAAACCTCCGTTCGTTGGTTCCACCAAATTGATTTTTGGATGAACAATGACAAAGGAAATGTTGCTGCCTTTGATGGATTGATGATTGATGAATGCTTACTGCTAATCTTCTCTATTTTTTGCCATCTCTCTTTAATGTTCCTTCCTATCTTGTTAATGTTCCTTGTCATTCCCCCTTTTAATGTTTTAAAACATTATTATTTATAGGCTCTAACCTCACTCGGCATCCTTAACCTAATATTAATCAGTCCTTAAAATAAATTCTAGTTGAATTAGGAAACCCATTGAAACCATATCGGTTTGGGGCAACCAAATCAACATGGACCAAAGCCATGTCGACATAGTTGTCCTAGGTCGACATGAGTCCAAACTCATGTCGATCTGGGCTGCCAGATAGACATGAGGCATGTTCATGTTGACCTGGTGTGCACAGGTCGACATGAGTCAAAGCTCATGTCAATCTGGGCTACTAAGATCTACATGAGGCATGCTCATGTCGACCTTGTCCTTCCACGTCGACATGAGCAATTGCTCAGCTGGCTTGATTTGAATTATTATTGCCTTTTTTAACTTATGGACCAAAAAGTTTAATTTGGGCGATGCAACTTGATTTTAGGGTTTTATAATTGAATTTATGCCTCTTTAATTTGAATCGACTTCTTTAAAAGTTATAAAATAGTTTTAAATATTTTAAAGTTAGATCAAATTTATTTTGGCATCCTTTAATTAGGACCATATCAAATTGGGGTCAAAATTAAGGGTCTATAGAGTCCAATCGTCATCATCATCAACGACTACTTTGCCATCTTCAAAGGCCGCTTCACCAACTTTAGCCTTCCCTTTGTCCTTCGGCTTCTTGGTGCTAGCAGATGCTTCGATATTGTTCCCTAAAATTACGGCCAATTGGTTCTTCATGGTCTCAGCCAGAGCCTCCTTTAGTTCTTCCATTTTAGTATTGAGGTTGTTGTACACCATTCTTTGAATTTATTTGGGCTCCATTATTTTTGGCGAGAAGGTAATTGAATCACTGCTGGATTCTATGTCACTGGCATAGGTGGGGTTGTCGTACGCTCTTAAGCTACTGTGCTCTAGGTCTATGAGCCAGAAAAGATTAATGATATGTTATGCAATACGTGTATGCGTGTATGCTTAAACAATAAACAAACAAAGATAATTAGGATGTTCCTTCCACTCTTATAACTTCCACACACGAATGGCGAATATATTTTTCTAGGTTTATGGTTATCAAAATACCAACATGGGATATTTTGCTTTCAAAAAGTTTCCTCAGATGGTTTAACCAATAGTTGCATTTTCTAACATAGAAGTCGGTCTATGATAATTTCCATTAATTAGGTCTTAATCAATTAAATCTCAATTAAAACAACTTTTACTCTATATTGAATTAAAACTAAATTAAGAGGTTTATCATGAATAGATTTCTTATTTTGAAAAAGCAACCATTGATTCATGCCAAAAATAAGCCTATGATTAATGATTCTTGGTATAACCTAGGCTCACAATTGATTTTTGATATTTCGTAATTGACCTAAATATTTGTAAGCTCTTTGTAATGTAAGATAACTTTGTTTCAAAGCTTTTGGGCTTTTCAAGTTTGAACTATAAGGTGGAAAAAAGATTTTTTACCCATACTTGAAAGGTTTTAATTTCCAAAGACCTTGAAATTTTGAAAATAGTTTTGGTCTTTGGATCTTAAAGGAAAAGAATTATTTTTGAGCTTACAATATAGGTAGGTCTTATTAGAAAAAGAACAAACCAAATAAGCCATAGTTTAAACCAAGATAAATTAACCATAGTCAAACAACAAGCATTTGGGGTAAAAAAAACCTAAGAAAAGTAACTAGGTCAATTACATGAGCTTAAGTCTTTGGGTTGGAATGTTTTTAGGCTCCTATAGCAAGTATATACCAAAAAGTACAAGGCTATGAGTGGTTATACCATTCTCGATTTATATACCTTGAGTGAAAGTATGGTATCTCTTACATGACACGACACGGGTAACACGGGCATCCTAACTCAAGCACATAATGCAATCTAAATGATGCAATGGACAATATCATAATAAGAAAGAATAAAATAATATAAAGACTAATGGAATCAACTTCTCTTATCCCCAATAGAGTTGCCATTGTAAGCGTGGATTTTTGCCCCCACTTCCATGTGGAATGATTTTTGCGACTTTTGCACTGCTAGGCTCAGGGCCATAGAGAATACGGGCCTTAACTCGGAGAAAATGAAGTCGCCACCCGATCGAGTTAGAAAAAATAAAAAGGGGTGGATGACTCGATTTCTAAGGAATCTTCAACTCCCTAAAGGGTTCGAAAAGTTGGGTACGTATGGGGAAGGTGAGAAATGGCCCAATACAGTGCCCGGCTCATTGGAACCGGTCTCCTTTTCAGGTCTTAATATTATAAAATTCTTAAATATAATGATATTATCCATACTACATGCAATCATAAGAATAAATAAATACTTTATTAAAAAATCATAGCATGTTCAAATAAAATAAATAAATGGACACCCATCCGAAGAAGAAAACATGTCTTTAAATCATCCAATATCTAAAACTAAATAGGACACCCACCAAAAAGGTGGAAACGTATCCTTTACATTAATCCCAAAATATGAAAATAATTTAAATTACATGAAAATTAATTAATGAGGTACCCAATCATGAAAGCATACCTCTTACAATTTTATTAAACAAATAATAATAAAGAAAATATTCATCCATGATAAATTAAACAAATCAAACATTGAAATCAAATAAATCAATCCTCAAAACATATAATAAACTACATAATCAAATCTAAAACTAAATAAAGCAATAAATGTATAAGTTTAGGTTTACATCTTAAATTAAGGTTTTTAGAATTTTAATAACTAAATTAGGATTTAAAATAAAGGAAGTTAAACACAGAGACTTATAATACACAAATAAATATTGACTCCTTCGATGAGCCCATACGGCAGTGCCCCTGAAAATTTTAAAACTAGCTTTTAGGGTTGTAGGTTTTGGTGTTGAAAATTATGATTTTAGGGTTTAAGATTTAGAAAACAAGATTTTGGGATTTATATAAAAATAATATTATTAACTATAGTATTAGCTTTGCATGAAAGATATGAATAATCGCCAAAACTTAATATGATTTTTTTGAATAAATTTAAATTTAGAGACGCACCTTCGTTTGTTGATTCCACCAATAATTAAATATTGATGCAAAGTATTTGCTTGCACCAAATTTGTTATTCTTGGATGGAAGGAAATCAAGACAGTGAGAGTTTGCTACTGCCTTGATTGTACTTGATATCTTCCATCCCTGTTTGATAATAATTTAGAAATAATTCGTTGCTCTGTTCTCTGCCTCAATCCAAAGTCTGTTGCTCTCCTTTTCTTTTAATTATTGCCGTCCTAATCGTCTTAGCCGAAAGAAAAAGAAGTCCCCTCTATGTTTAATTCTCTAAAAAATCTTAATTCTCAACCAAAAGACAAAAGTCCCTCTATAAATTGCTAAAAGTCCAATTGAAAGAAAAGTCCTCAATATTTACTACTGCCTATGTTTCTACCTAAAGAAAAGAAAAGGAAAAAAAATTCCTTCAATAATTCTTGAATAATTGTCCCATCCCTTGTTTATGTGTTTAAAACTACTATTTATAGGAAATTAAAACAAAACCTAATACTAATTGGTTAAGTAAATAATAGACTATTAAAAAAAAATTCAAAACCGACTAAAACAAGGTTTAAGCAAAAATTGACCACGGCCGCTTGCTGCTAGGCGTTGGGCCTACGTGCTGGGGAGCTAGGTCTGCTCGGGCCTGCATGCTGGGGCATTGCGAGGAGTAGTTGGGCCAATTATGAGGATCACTGTGGGCCTGCGAGGATTGGGTGTTCGAGTACTACGAGGATTTGCGAGGCGTTGCCTACGGCGAATTGGCTTGCAACATGCTGCTCACCGATTGGTCCGTCTGATTTTTTATTTTTTATTATATATATATTTTTTAAAAATAAATATTATATATTTAATTATATTATTAAAAATAAATAATAAATAAAAATAAATAATAAAAATAATAAATAAAATAAATATTATATTATTAAAAATTTAATAAATATTAAAATAAATAATAAATACCACAAAAATTATTTCAAACTTGTTTTAAAACATTGGACTGGACTTGGTCAAAAATTAAGGGTCTACACCTATTAATTTCTTAGCCAACTTAATATTCTTTTTGCGTGCGAGCATCTTTAATTGATGAATTGCTAGAACTTGCTTTGACATGCATTTTGAGACTACTTAAAAATTTCAATTATACATCAATATGATTAAGGCAATTAGGTGAATCCATTTTAGCTTAAAAAGGCCAACCTTATATTCAACCTTAGTTAGCCAATTTTTAGCCTATTTCATTTCTCCTTTTTCTTTCTTTTTCATAACACTACTAGCTTTGAACCATTCTATTTTGTCTCTTATCTTTTCATTAAGTCAAGAGCATTTGAAGAGCGTTAATGATTGAGTATTGTAATAAATAAGTGTGGGGTTAAATTTAGTGGGTTTAAGATTGCAAACCATTGTGTTCTTTAGTTGTAAACCATAATTTATTGAAAAAAATTAAATAAATAAAAAATTAGTACAAAAAAAGTTATTTTTCTTGTTGGAAGGGTTGAAATGAGTTTGGGAATGATTTTTCCAAATTTAATAAGTGGAGTTCCTAAAAAGTTCTTAAATGTCTAGTTCTAAGTGATTGGGAGGTACGTTGGGATTACTGGTCGTACTACATTGCTTACTTCACTCTTGAAGTGCTCTTGAACTTAGTGGATAAACTCACACTCCCAAATATCATGCCCTTACCTTAGCCCCATTACAACCAAATGAAGGACCATATGATTGATGATTAATTGGAATTTAGTGGTGGAAGTTTGATTGATAAGCAAGCGTATGGTGATAATCTGTCATTGAATGTTATGAGTGTAAACACTACCTTATTAAACACTTCAAAGAGTTGGTAAGGGAGTGACAACATTGTTTATGCATACAGAACCACTAAATTACATGAGTATTGGCTTTGTTTGGTTTGATATTGATTGCAGGTTTAAGAAATTTGAAGTCTTGACACATTCTTATAACTCTTGAACTTGACTAAATTTTCTTGTTTAGTTTATTTTAATTTTAACTTTGTTTGGGGACAAGCAAAGAATTAAGTGTGGGGTATTTGTTTCAATAATTTTTGTTTATATTTTTAGGATAATTTTATTGGTTTTTAGTTAATTTTTCTTTTAATTTGTGTTTAAAGATTGTTTGAAGTATTTGATTTAGGTTGAAGTGTAAAAGAATAGAGTGATGGATCAAAGTTTGTGGAAAATCAAGAGACACAACCAAGACACCATAGCTTGGTCGTGTCACTCATCAAAGGCAAGGAAGAAGTAGGAAACAGACTGAGGCAACTTGGCTTGGCCGTGTCCTTCAAGAAAATTGGGCAGAGGTAGACACTGGGAAGGGACATGGCCAAGCCATTGGTTGTGTCACATGACACGGCCAAGGCCTTGGCCATGTCCCACATGATGAAACCAAAGAATAAAGAAAGCAAAGCAAATGGCAGAGGTGAACATAAGCAGAAGACACAGCCAAGCCACTGGCCGTGTCACATGACACGGCTAGGGCCTTGGCCATGTCCCACCTAAAGAAGAAAGAAATGTTAGAAGCAGCCATGGACATGGCCACATGACTTGGCCGTGTCCATAAGAAAATGTGTGACATGGCCAAGTCAGTCATGACTTAGTCGTGTCTCATATGGTCCCTTTGAATTATTTTGCATAGAGTGAGGGACAAATGGGGGACAAAAGACTCTTTCTTTTAAAAAGAAATATTAAAAATGAGTAAAAGGTGGATCGATTTATGGGAAGAAATATTAAACAAAGAAAAAGAGGGAGACAAAGAGTGGTTTGAGTTGGCAAGACATGCTTGGTGTCTTAAAAAATTGAAAAGAATTGAAAGTGGAGGGGGATGGAATAGATACACATTTGGCTTGTTTGGTGCTAGCTACTACTTAGTTTTTGGTTCTTGTTTTGGAGGGGGAGACATCATTCTCTCTTCACCTTCATTTCCATTCATCTTTCATTTTTTCCATAGACAAGACTTAATCTAGTTTGGGAATTAAATTGGGTGAGCAAGCTCCTTAGAAGATTAGGGTTTGAAGAAAGCTTGATTGGAGTTATAAGTTTGAGAGAGTTACCATTCCATCTTTCAATAAGCGAGTCATTAATTGTAGAGGGCTTGGAAGTTGTTCATCATACATCAAATTGGAAGCTAGGAGAAAGACAAGTAGTTCAACTCTTGGCGTCTACAAGGGGTTTTTCATATTCTCTCTTTTAATTTATTTCTAGATTATTGCTGTTTTATTATGAACATTAATATTACAATGTATAATTTTGATTTGATGAATATTGAGATGGATATTTGTTTTAAATTGATGATGAGCCAATTACTCATGCCTTGGGTTATAGTAGATTTGATTAAATGACTTGATTTGATAATTCCATTAGTATACCTTGTTATTAGTTGATTGCATTGGACTTAAAGTTAGTTTTGATAGATTAGCCACCTATTAATCACTTAATATTGAATAATGGACCGAAAGATGAAATTTGATATCAGAACTATATAATCAACCATCCTAAAAATGAATTAGAAATATAAGTTCTATTGTTTTATTAATTTGCAATTTCAAAACAATTGGTTGTTGTTAATTCATGAATGTGAAAACTAATGAATTGGTAATTACTAATTAAACTCAAGGAATAAATTAAAATACAAGGTTATATTAATGGATAATTTGAGAATTAAGCTTTGAATAAATTGACCTACAACCCCAGGCACCATTCCTAGATTTGAATTAATCTTACACAACTACTACTCATTTTTACTTTCAAATTTTAATTACAATTCACCAATTTAGCAACCCACACTCAATTTTATTTATTTTTTTTAAATTAAACTATTGCAAAATAATTCCTTCATTGTGAGACAACCTTGGGGAAATCACCGTTGCCATAATTACCTTGTTTACTTGCTAGTGTCACTTTGTAGTAGTGTTAATTAGAGCGCAACAAGCCTAAGTACAAATCGATCCATTCTGAAAAGCTTAAATATATTTTAAGCTTTTATCTAGATTGATCCAATTTTTATAAAGACACAAATGAATTCGGTTTAGTTTCTAAAACATTAAAATGGTAACAAAATGAGTTTTAAAACCTAAAAATGGTCTGGAAGTCATTTTGGTTCGATATTACATCATGCATGTGGAATTGGGCCCGAACAGTTAGATACATCCATATGGACAAAGTCCATATCGAACTTGGACATGCCTAGTTCAATATGGGCAATTTCCATATCAAATTGGGATACCCAATTCGATATGGAACTTGCCCATATCGAACTGGGATGCCCAGTTCGATATGGAACTTGTCCATATAGAACTAGGACATCCCCTATTCGATATGGACACCAGTTCATCTCATTTAAGTTCGACATGGATACAGTTTATCTGAGGGAAATTCAAATCATTTTAAAACCATATTTAATTAGAAGAGCTAAGACGGTTTTAAAGCCATGCTTAATAAAGAAATAGAGACAGATTTAACCTAAACTTTTCTTATAAATATAGGTGGAACAAATAAAGAAGAGTGACTTTAGCAGTTAAAAATTTTACTCTTTGTTTGCAATCCTTTATTTAACTCTTTTAAAAATTTTACAACAATCCCTTTGTTTTATTTTATTTTTGCACTTCTAAAAACATCCCGTAATCTTGCTTCTCTTTCATATTGAATATTGATGGCCATATTCCTTCTTTCAAATATTGAATATTGAATGTTGATTGTTGTTAGGTTTCATGTCTTTTATATGCGTTTTGATGTTTTTTAATTAATTCCCAAAAGTAATCTAAAAAACCTAGCTAGTAAAATGAAAATCCTAACTTTATTTTGTAAACCCTAAAATCTTGATTGCTTCTTCAAAACCCTAGTTTGCATGTAAGAAACCCTAATTATATGATATAAACCCTAAAACCTAATTTAACAATCTAAACTTTAAGAAACCCTAATTCATATGTTAAAAACCTAGTTTGTACATTCATTATTTAACATGATATTTGAGTATAGTCTCGATTATTAATATATGTTCACTTATTGCATGTTTTGATGTATGACTTATTTTATTTTATTTTATAATGAATGATCTACTTTTATCTTATTTATAATGAATGGTTGAATGTTTTTTATTCTTTAATATTCAAGAATGTAAGAGGTATATTTCCACTTTGTGGGTACATCATTAGTTAGGTTCGATGTAATTTAATTTATTTTAGACATTGGACATTGTAAGGGCATGTTTCCATCCAGTATGGGTGCCTATTTATTTTGTTTGAACTTGTTGTGATTTTAATGAAGTGATTTCTTATTTTTATTGCATGTAGTATGGATGATACTATATTAAGTTAAGAATTGAATAATATTTAGACATGAAAAGGAGGTCAGTTCTGTAATATCCCAAAATATACCCTAAAAGTTTTAGAGTTATTGTTGTATTTGGATTAAATGTATATGTTTGATGAAAAGAGAAAAGAAATGAAGAGGTAGATGTATTTGAGGGATGAGATGTATATTTGGTATTTGGAAAATATATGGGAAATATAAAAGGAATATACATATACCCACATATACACCACATATACATAATGTATAAAGTGGTGTAGGAAAAGTGAATATATATATATATATATAATATTAATTAATTAATAATAATGATAATAATATTTATAAAAGAGAAAGAAGAAAAGAAAGTCAAAGGGTTGAATGAAGGTTGTGGTGGAGAATTTTTAGAAATAATTAATATTATTATTATTATATATATATATATATAGGATAAGTATGAAGAAAAGAAGAAAAATCTTCTTGTCTCCTTCTTCTTCTTCTTCTTACGAGAGAGAGAGAGAGAGAAAGAGAGAAAGGAGATTTTAATTATGCACATCAAAATTTTTAAGGGCTTAAAGAGAATTGAAGTGAAGATTGAAGATTTGGCAAAGACTACTCAAGTAAGTATTCATTTCTTTGAATTGATTTCCATTGATTGTATTGATATGGGATGTAGTTAGTATGTTAAGATGATAATAGTGAAAGATTGAAAGATATGTGTAGATTTAAATGGTTATTTGTGAGGATGATGATGGATTATTAAATTGGTTAGTAAGGGTTTGATATATATATGAGTTGGAAAATGGAATAATTGATGTATGTTTGTGTTTAGTGAAATTGTTTCTGTTTTACAATTAGTAAAGGCTGTGATTTGTATGATTTTTAATTAATTATAGAAAAATGTTCTTGAAGTGAATTTTTGATATGTTGTGCCTCTATGAGTCTAGAATGACTGAAAAATATGTTGATTCGATTTTGGATAGGTTATGAGTTTGGAAAGATTATTTTTATTAGATCTGTTCCAGCAGGTACCTTAACTGAGACAGCTATATTTCGGGATTTTTAATAAAATGTAGAAAAATTATATTCAATTGAATTTTGGATATGTTGTTGCTTAATGAGTCTAGTATTTGAGAAAAATAATTTGGAACCAAGTTGATTGAATTTAAGTTATGGAATTCACAAAGTTTAGAACTGCTGCCAGGATGCAGGGCAATTGGGGCAGTCTGTTTGGGTGAACTATTTGACCAAGATTTTGTGTTCAGTTTGATCTGAAATTTTAAAGGAATGATTTTAAGATGTAAAATTAAGTTCTGTAAAAATTTTAGAGTTTTTAGTCAAGTATATTATTTTATACAAATTTTCAAAATAAGGATAAAATTTAGTCTAAAACCAGAATTTACTATTCATATGGTCATTTTGTTAATATTCCTTTTGGATTAGGTTGTGAAGAGGTTGAATTGCCCTAATCTAAGTGTTGAGGATTCTTGGAAGAGTAGGTGTATAGAGTGGGTAAGTTGGTTTTAAGGTAAGTACAAAGTTTATATGATTGCACTTATTTACATGAATTAAGACTTAACACATTTGTTTGTAAATGTGTTAAGTGAATTACTATATTGTCAATATAATTTGATTAAGGTTATGATTGGATGATGTGAAAGATATGAAGATCATTCAAATAGGTAAGTACAATGCAATTTGTTATGATAAATATTGTAATGATGAATTGTGCTAATGTGTTTTGAGAAATGATGAAATGTATTGTAATTGTGGTTGGTAATAATGATTGAAATGAAATAAATAGACATGTTGATTATATGATGATGAATTTAAGATATATGCTCAATATAATTGTTTATGTATACTTGAATGATGAAGTGCTATAACGTGAATTGAAATATGATAAGAGGTGAAGCCATTGAGATTGGCTATGATGAATCAAATGAGATGTGAAGCCATTGTGTTGGCTACGAGAATGTAAATGAATTATAATTGAGGCATGGTTGCCTGTTATGAAAATGAAATGAATTGAGAAAGAAATGTACAAAGATATAAATGAAAAGAGTTGTGTCTAATATGTTAATTCAACTTTCAGAGTTCTGGATTTGACGGCATGCCTATAACATATGAAATGTAACAGTCTAGCCGGGTTGAGGATCTCCTCAAGTTGTTGAGTTGATGGTCCAAGAGACTGGGTCTGTTACACTATATGAATTATAAATGTGAAATATATGAAAAGTAACAGTCTTGCCGGGTTGAGGATCTTCTCGATTAGTCGGGTGGATGGTCCAAGAGACTGGGTCTGTTACACTCTCCATGGATAGAGATATGATATATGTTGCCTACGGGCTTGATTATTGTGATTATGGATCAAAGCAGTAACTCTGAACTTTGAATAACATATTAGTGTTTTGGGCCCGAGTCTGTCTTTATTGTCAATGTGAAATGCAAGTATTGAAATATTGATTGTGAGTATTAATAATGAATTATGCTTGGTGGATTGTGAATAATATAATGTTATTAAGTGTAATAGGAAAATGAATTGTGGTTGATGATAAAGGTTGTCTTTATTGGAAATATGATTTATGATTTATATGATATATAGATTGTGTATTGCAATAATGAGTGATATGATGTGTAATGTGTGTATTGCAATAATGGTTGGTATGGTATATATATAATGTAGGGGTATTAATATATTGGTTTTGAGTATTGGTGATGCATTGGGGTTGGTGATAATATTATATATATATATACATCTTATATGAAATTAGCTAGGATATATTAAAGATAAAGTTAAAAAGAAAAGAAGATATGATAAGAACTAATTATATATTGAATCGATGTATCATTACATATCAATACTTCTATACTATATGTTTATATTTTATATTTGGACTACTAAGCTCTCGGGCTTAGCGCGGGTGTTTATTCGCGCAGGTTTTTAGATGGAAGATATGAAGTCTTTTGTTATGCCACAAGAAGAGTAAAGTTTGTCGAGACCAACTAGAGGGTTATGCATACATGTATAAATTTTAATTATGATGTATTTCTGACGAGAGAGTATTTATATGTATAAATCTAGTAATGTATAATAACTGTATGGTTTTAAATTGAGTCGGATTGTGAATATAGAAGTGTGAATTCTTCTTGCAGGATTGTAGTTGAGGTTATAAGGGTGGATTATTGGGAGTGTACTTGAGTTGAATTGTGAAACAAAATGTTTTTCAAATATAAGAAAAATCAATTTTGTCGACACTTGGGACCTAGAATTTTAAGGGAGACTCCGTCAAAATTTTTTTTTTTTGAAAAATTTTTATAAGGAACATTAAGTAAGCTGACATAACCAGAGCTCGTATCTTGATGTAGCATTCCTCCTCGGCTTATTATAGGTCGGGAAGGGGTGTTACAATTGTTTTGGTATCAGAGCTTAGGTTCGAGATTCTCGGCCTAAGTAAATTTAAAAAGGAAATGTTTTAAAAAGAAAAATGATGATGAATGAAAATGAAAAGAATAAAATTTTTGATACATGCATATGCATTAACATCTAGGTTGGTCTCGAATGTGGTATTATATGAATTGAAATGTATTGAATTGTATGAAATGGATAATAATGTGTGGATGAAGTTCTATATGAATGGAAATTTAAAGAAAGCAATGAGATGGAAAAATTTATGTAAGTTTAAGTGATAAATTAAAGAATGGTAGTTTCCTTGAGGAAAGAAAATGTGAAATATGATTATAATATAAAGAAATGATCAGGAAAAATAAAGTAAAAAAAAAATGAATTAAAAACAAAATCAAAATCAAAGTATGTAATCTTTCCTCTACTATTTGAATCTCTTTCTAATAAAGCTTATGTTTGGATTGCAAGGGAGAGGAAATATTGTTGATGGATAATATGGATGGATATGTAATTATAATGAAGAGAATATGGTGGAATATTGAATGAGTTGATTGATATAGACAAAGTGTGATAACTTAAGGTTTGAATATGTAAAGTTAAGATTAAAAAAAAAAATGATAGGGGTTAAGCAAGGAGATAAAATGGTGTTGTTAGTATTGTTAATTTAATGTAAACATTGTGGTTTGAATGGTAGGAATATAATATGCTTGAGTATTGTTAAAGCTCATGTTAATGGTGATAATGTGTAATATTTGGATTTTTGAAATGAGCTTTAATGATTGTCAAAAAGGATATATTTTGATGTTGCTTTGTAGTATGTATATATAAGATATTTACTTAAGTTTATATTAATAAAACGAGATGAGTAAATTGAAGTTTAAGCAAAGTAGTAAGAGGAGAATTTATAATGTTAACGGAATTTGGATAAAGATTATTTAAATATCGAAAATTTAATGTATAGTACGTATATGAGTTAAGTGGAATGAAAATTTTTGCATATTAAGAATGACTTACAGATATGTAATTTGATGAACTAAAAGTTGGCAAGTGATGAAGTAATCATAATAAGGTTGACTACTTGGAAGGTGATAATGGGATGTAAGATGCTAGTGATCAAGGATTGAGTTGATCACTTGAAAGTGTAATGTACGCATAGTATTGCGTGTTTGTAACCTATACAACTACATATCTATTAGTGTTGAGAATGAGTACTCTTGCATTGATAAACTTGTGCAAAGTTAGGTCATGTGATAATATTAATAGTGAGAATTGGATTGAGCAATGTTAGTTCAAGAAATTGAGATTTGTGATAACGAAATTTGGAAATTTTATAGGGATTAATGGGCGATGTGTATATGATTGGATGTAAGGGACATATGTATAAATATGTGAGATATATATAAATAATTTAAGTCATGTAAAAAAAAAAAAAAAAAAAGAAGAAGAAGATGAAAATGGTGTTGTTCAATGAAAAATAATAAATGTTAAATGTGTATTGATGGTATGAAAAAGAGGAATTAAATATAATTGTAAAGTGTAAGAAATATGAAAGCAAGTCACATTGTGAACGTGACCTATGTATGTGAATGTGGTATAATTATTTGTATAGTGGTATGAAGAATGATATGGCATGTATTAGTGGATCTATGAGAAATTAAGTTTTGATTTATGAAGAGTTAGACTATGGATTGTAATGGAAAGTGAAAAAGGACTCGAGTAACAATGGACGATGAAATTGTTATGATAATAACTGAGCTAGACTATCATATAATGCTTTCTGGTTGAAGGATTATGCTTGTGGATATATATTATATGTATATGTGTTTAATAAAGATGGAAAGTATAATGTATGAAAAGTTTTATAGGAGATAGGTTAGAAATGGAAGTTGTATAAAGTTTGTATATGATTGAATGTTGTACACATAAGTGTTATAAGAAATATTGTTGATGTGAGTTAGGCTAATGATAATCATATGATCAAGAACAAATTGTTTTGGAGACAAAGTTGAATTATGTCAACTTTTGAGATAGTTGGAAATGTTTGAAGAAGAATAATAGAGGAACAATATTGATTTATAAACTACATATGTGACTATTAATATACTCTGGCTATATAATTTGTTTAGTGTAATTGGCTGGTTAAGTTTGTTATCAGCAGATTTGGGCCTAAGGTGATATGATTGTAGTATTATGTGGGTGAGATTGATAATTTTGTTTCAAGAAATATGGTTAGGAGTTGTGATTGGTAAAGTGGTATCTTATCAATTCTATGTTAGAAATTTGTTTATAATTATGAAAAATATGAATAGAGAAGAGAACCGTGTAAATGTCTTGAATTGTGAAGAATGAATAAAAAGTGATTATGTAATCATAGTAATGGTATGATAATGTGAGAATATGATAAATGGGAGAAATTTATGAAATGTGATTGAAAATGATACTGAATATATTTTTGTTATAAGATAAATTAATTGATGGAAACAATGTTAAGTGAATGAACTATGGGTAATAATTATAGTATGAGAAAAATTATGAGAATTATGGGAGATTGCACTGCTATTATTGAAAGCAGAAGATATATATGAATATTGAAAGATAATTTGAAGTAATTTGTTAGTAAGGAGTCGAACAGATGGATCCTAAGGGATTAGAAGTTGAGAATGAGTTTGACCTAATAGAATTGTGTTATGTATATTGATATGTGATGATAAACTTAAATAAGTTAATGGTTGGTTTGAATGGAATAAGATTGAAATGTTGTTATTTTATGACAGCTAGATCAATTGATCTAGAATTCATTAAGATTGTGAATTATTATCGAGATTTAATATGTATAGTTATGCTAAGAGTATAAGATATATATGATAATGTATATATGAAGTGATATGCTGATACATGAATGAATTATGATATATCAGTTATTAAAGATAATGAAAGGAAAAAGGTTGATTATCTGTAAAGTAAATTTATAAAGATTGTATCGATATTAATATTAAGTGAAAAACATGGTAAAGAGGGATTTAAGTATAAGAAATGAAAATATTGTTATCAATCAAGGTTTGATAAGTGGTTATTTTCAAAAGTGATTGTAATAACAGGATAATCTATAGTAAGATTTAATTCAATAATTTCCAAGATTAAAGTTAAAAGATTGCCTATAAAAAGATGAAGTGATAAATATCTTGAATGTAATAGATGAATGGTATATTTATAGATTATAAGATGATTTGATTATTGTATAAAAGAAAATTTCTTTGAAATGTAATGAGTTATTTTGGGTGTTTTGTTGAAAAAGTAATAAGATAAATATAGCTATATAATGATGAGTTGTGAATTGGGAAAAGATGATTGACTAAAGGTGGAAGAGTAAAAGTTATGTAATTTGATGAAATCATAATATAAGAATACGATTACCTTCATATGAATTAAGATGGTGTTTTATTATAAATGAATTGTTATTGTGCTGGATAATTTCGAGGACGAAATTATTTAAGGGGGAGAGAATTGTAATATCCCAAAATATACCCTAAAAGTTTTAGAGTTATTGTTGTATTTGGATTAAATGTATATGTTTGATGAAAAGAGAAAAGAAATGAAGAGGTAGATGTATTTGAGGGATGAGATGTATATTTGGTATTTGGAAAATATATGGGAAATATAAAAGGAATATACATATACCCACATATACACCACATATACATAATGTATAAAGTGGTGTAGGAAAAGTGAATATATATATATATATAATATTAATTAATTAATAATAATGATAATAATATTTATAAAAGAGAAAGAAGAAAAGAAAGTCAAAGGGTTGAATGAAGGTTGTGGTGGAGAATTTTTAGAAATAATTAATATTATTATTATTATATATATATATATAGGATAAGTATGAAGAAAAGAAGAAAAATCTTCTTGTCTCCTTCTTCTTCTTCTTCTTACGAGAGAGAGAGAGAGAGAAAGAGAGAAAGGAGATTTTAATTATGCACATCAAAATTTTTAAGGGCTTAAAGAGAATTGAAGTGAAGATTGAAGATTTGGCAAAGACTACTCAAGTAAGTATTCATTTCTTTGAATTGATTTCCATTGATTGTATTGATATGGGATGTAGTTAGTATGTTAAGATGATAATAGTGAAAGATTGAAAGATATGTGTAGATTTAAATGGTTATTTGTGAGGATGATGATGGATTATTAAATTGGTTAGTAAGGGTTTGATATATATATGAGTTGGAAAATGGAATAATTGATGTATGTTTGTGTTTAGTGAAATTGTTTCTGTTTTACAATTAGTAAAGGCTGTGATTTGTATGATTTTTAATTAATTATAGAAAAATGTTCTTGAAGTGAATTTTTGATATGTTGTGCCTCTATGAGTCTAGAATGACTGAAAAATATGTTGATTCGATTTTGGATAGGTTATGAGTTTAGAAAGATTATTTTTATTAGATCTGTTCCAGCAGGTACCTTAACTGAGACAGCTATATTTCGGGATTTTTAATAAAATGTAGAAAAATTATATTCAATTGAATTTTGGATATGTTGTTGCTTAATGAGTCTAGTATTTGAGAAAAATAATTTGGAACCAAGTTGATTGAATTTAAGTTATGGAATTCACAAAGTTTAGAACTGCTGCCAGGATGCAGGGCAATTGGGGCAGTCTGTTTGGGTGAACTATTTGACCAAGATTTTGTGTTCAGTTTGATCTGAAATTTTAAATGAATGATTTTAAGATGTAAAATTAAGTTCTGTAAAAATTTTAGAGTTTTTAGTCAAGTATATTATTTTATACAAATTTTCAAAATAAGGATAAAATTTAGTCTAAAACCAGAATTTACTATTCATATGGTCATTTTGTTAATATTCCTTTTGGATTAGGTTGTGAAGAGGTTGAATTGCCCTAATCTAAGTGTTGAGGATTCTTGGAAGAGTAGGTGTATAGAGTGGGTAAGTTGGTTTTAAGGTAAGTACAAAGTTTATATGATTGCACTTATTTACATGAATTAAGACTTAACACATTTGTTTGTAAATGTGTTAAGTGAATTACTATATTGTCAATATAATTTGATTAAGGTTATGATTGGATGATGTGAAAGATATGAAGATCATTCAAATAGGTAAGTACAATGCAATTTGTTATGATAAATATTGTAATGATGAATTGTGCTAATGTGTTTTGAGAAATGATGAAATGTATTGTAATTGTGGTTGGTAATAATGATTGAAATGAAATAAATAGACATGTTGATTATATGATGATGAATTTAAGATATATGCTCAATATAATTGTTTATGTATACTTGAATGATGAAGTGCTATAACGTGAATTGAAATATGATAAGAGGTGAAGCCATTGAGATTGGCTATGATGAATCAAATGAGATGTGAAGCCATTGTGTTGGCTACGAGAATGTAAATGAATTATAATTGAGGCATGGTTGCCTGTTATGAAAATGAAATGAATTGAGAAAGAAATGTACAAAGATATAAATGAAAAGAGTTGTGTCTAATATGTTAATTCAACTTTCAGAGTTCTGGATTTGACGGCATGCCTATAACATATGAAATGTAACAGTCTAGCCGGGTTGAGGATCTCCTCAAGTTGTTGAGTTGATGGTCCAAGAGACTGGGTCTGTTACACTATATGAATTATAAATGTGAAATATATGAAAAGTAACAGTCTTGCCGGGTTGAGGATCTTCTCGATTAGTCGGGTGGATGGTCCAAGAGACTGGGTCTGTTACACTCTCCATGGATAGAGATATGATATATGTTGCCTACGGGCTTGATTATTGTGATTATGGATCAAAGCAGTAACTCTGAACTTTGAATAACATATTAGTGTTTTGGGCCCGAGTCTGTCTTTATTGTCAATGTGAAATGCAAGTATTGAAATATTGATTGTGAGTATTAATAATGAATTATGCTTGGTGGATTGTGAATAATATAATGTTATTAAGTGTAATAGGAAAATGAATTGTGGTTGATGATAAAGGTTGTCTTTATTGGAAATATGATTTATGATTTATATGATATATAGATTGTGTATTGCAATAATGAGTGATATGATGTGTAATGTGTGTATTGCAATAATGGTTGGTATGGTATATATATAATGTAGGGGTATTAATATATTGGTTTTGAGTATTGGTGATGCATTGGGGTTGGTGATAATATTATATATATATATACATCTTATATGAAATTAGCTAGGATATATTAAAGATAAAGTTAAAAAGAAAAGAAGATATGATAAGAACTAATTATATATTGAATCGATGTATCATTACATATCAATACTTCTATACTATATGTTTATATTTTATATTTGGACTACTAAGCTCTCGGGCTTAGCGCGGGTGTTTATTCGCGCAGGTTTTTAGATGGAAGATATGAAGTCTTTTGTTATGCCACAAGAAGAGTAAAGTTTGTCGAGACCAACTAGAGGGTTATGCATACATGTATAAATTTTAATTATGATGTATTTCTGACGAGAGAGTATTTATATGTATAAATCTAGTAATGTATAATAACTGTATGGTTTTAAATTGAGTCGGATTGTGAATATAGAAGTGTGAATTCTTCTTGCAGGATTGTAGTTGAGGTTATAAGGGTGGATTATTGGGAGTGTACTTGAGTTGAATTGTGAAACAAAATGTTTTTCAAATATAAGAAAAATCAATTTTGTCGACACTTGGGACCTAGAATTTTAAGGGAGACTCCGTCAAAATTTTTTTTTTTTGAAAAATTTTTATAAGGAACATTAAGTAAGCTGACATAACCAGAGCTCGTATCTTGATGTAGCATTCCTCCTCGGCTTATTATAGGTCGGGAAGGGGTGTTACAGGTTCCATTGAACCGGGCACTGTAGGGGTGTTGGGTCATTCTCACCTTCCCCACGCATACCCAACTTTTCAAACCCAATAAAGGGTTGGGGATTCCTTAGAATCGAATCATCCACCCCTTTCTTTTTCTCAGCCCGTCCGGGTGGCGACTCCATTTTCTCCTGGTTTAGGCTCATGTTCTTTAAGGCCTTGAGCCTATCAATGCCAAAGTCGTAAGAACCATTATACACGGGAGTAGAGGCAAAAATCCCCGTTCACAGTTGGACAAGCTGCTTCTACTCAATACCTATTTAAAATGTGAATGTATACCATACATTATAATCACTTTTTATGGTGTTTAAAGCATAAAACATAATTTAAAGCACATTTCTTCATTTCCCATTTTCTTGCTCTAATGAAATTTAAACTTGAAAGTTAATTTTACTTATTTCTATATTTAATTTAAAGCTTACATATATTACTAGAATCACACTTTAACATTTTATAGGCACTAAATTTCAACGTACCGCATTTTCTTCATAATTCTAAAAATTTACCCCAAGCTTCTTTAATTTTGATTATTCATTCTACTTAATTTTAATTGTCAATTTGAGTTCATTTCTATCATTAAAATCATTTATTAATGTGTTTTAAATCATAAAATCAAATGATTATTCATATTAAAAAAAAAGTCCAAAAACCTTAAATTCAATACTACTGCTTCGAAACTCTAATCAAATCTATCATTTTCTTTAATCTAACTTTAAAATCATAATTCCCACATCAAAAAGAACACTTTCCATATCCACATAACAAATTAAAACACACCCCATCAAAACTCCAATTTCTACATATTAATATGTTCAAAGAAAACATAATAAAATTCAAAGAATCCTTACCTATTATTTGAAAATCCTTCAAAACCACATTTAATCCTTAAGAACACGGTGAAATTTTTAGTATTTGAAAGAAGAAAATCCTCCCCTGACCACCATGAAATTTGTCCAAAATGAGAGAGGAGGAAAAAGATGATGATAAATATGTGCTTTTTTAATTTTCTATCTTTTTTTCCAAGCCATATATATATAATAATTAGCTAATTAATTAAATACTTATTATTTAATAATATTCATCCTTTTATACTAAAGAAAATTTAATTTTGATTTATTTTGATTTATTTGTTTACTTTTTTTGAGTTTTTACCATTTTTCCCTTCTTTTATTATTCATCTTTTGTCTTTTCCCATTTAATATTTAACTTTATATATTATGTATATTTTCTTTATAATTCACATATACATTACATATTTTCTCACTTTTCACACTTCATTTAGCCCTCAAATTATTTAATTTAATTTTGGTAAATTTTTGAATATTACAAAACTCTAATTTCACATATTCTTGTTATAAACCCTAACTTCACCAAAACCCAATTATTTCCACCAACCAACCTTAAAATCATTATATATACATTAAACCAACACTAAATCAACCTATTTCCATAATTATAAATATCCCTACTAGAAACCCTGATTATACATATTCAACTACAAAACCCCTAATTTCATCATTTATGGTCTTCTCAACCAATTAACAACCAAATCATCATATAATCATCATTTAAGCTTCATTACCATCAATTTTAACAATTTAAAGTAACTTCTCTCTCTAGCCCAATCAAACATAATCTTAAACATTCAAGAATGCTAATTTAAACCAAAGAATACTTATTTGGATCCTTGGCAAATATTCAAATCACCTTTAATCCTTGAAATTTTAATGAAATTTTGTGTATTTGGGAGAATAAAAATCCCCCTAAAACCACCATAAATTTCGGCCAAAGAGAGAGGAAGAGGAAAAAAATGAAAAATGTGATATTTTGATTTTAAGTCTTCTTAACCACATATATATTATAATATTTAAATAATTTATTTTTTTATTTATTAATAATTAATATCCCATATTTATCATCCTCCATGTTATCCAAACTATTGGCCTCTATTTTTATCTTAGGCAATCAAAATGAGTAAGACTAATATTTGTATTAAGCTACATTTTGTAGGAATTAAATTGTTGAAGAATTCTCCAGAGCTCGATCGGACCACCAGCACGGCCGATCGGACTCAGGGTAGGCACCATAATGAGCTAAGGAATGATGGTATTGAGCATAATTGTTTTTCCTGATTGAACACAATGAAAGTCCATTGAACTAATTAGCAACAAAGTAACGAACATGAACGTTCCAAAACCGACCTAACCGAACTGGAGAATGTATGGAAGACGAGATAAAAATAAGCTAACCAAATAGACCACAAGCTAAGCAACAAACTAAGAACACCGAGCCTTAAGCTAAAAGAATCAAGGACAAGTAGATTAGACTTAACTCTAACCAAAGTATCCAGAAGAACTCACGCTCAACATCACTCTCACCTTGTGAACGGACTATATGTTCTGACTGGACTAGTGTAATGACCGAGCATACCAATCTCAAGGACAAACACTCAAAACATCCAGTAGAGCTCACGATCCCCAATACTTTGAAATTTTTAGTATACTACACTTGGGCCGACTGGACTTGATGCTTTCCAACTGGACCAAGCTATAGGCAAAAATCCAACAAAGTTCTAGTAGAGCTTACGATCACCAACACTCTTAAAATCTTAGCATATTCGAAGAAGACCAATTGGAAAAAATTGGTCCCGAGCATACCACTATTATGGGGTTTAAAAATTATAGTCGTTATTTATCCACTCAATTAGAGGATTCCACATGTATTAGAACTTTTCTCATAAATTATGAAGAGTACGACCGGGCCGAGCCCAATCCAACCATGCTGAGCTTGAGTTAACCAAACCAAGTACAGCCCGACCATGTTGAGCTTGAGCCAATTGGACTAAAGGCAATCCAGCCGTGAGACTGCTTGAAAAAGAGAAAATAATGGGAGAGAATAATCAAACATGTTGGCTCCCATTTAAAACTACTAGTTGAAGACTTGAAGGCTATAAATAGTACAAGAAACCACATTTTTTTTTTGTAAGATTGTGACTATAATAACCAAGTTTAACGTCTTTCATTTCTTTGCATCAAAAAATTATACTTGTATTCTTTGATTGTTGGGTATAAGCATTGAAACACCATTGTAAGTTTGACTATGAGCTTAGAAACACTTAGATTTTAGAGTGAGCCTGGGAAAACTCTGGTTGGAGTTATGAGAAAGATACTCAAACCTTATAGAAGTTCGGTGTGAGCTTGTAAAAACACCAAGTTAGAGTTGAGCTTGTAAAATCTCATGATTAGTGGAACCTTAATATGTTGTTAAGTAAGTGGATGTAGGATTGAGATAATCCGAACAACTATAAACTCTCTGGTGTTCATTTTTCTCTACTCCCTTTCTTGCTTTTATTTTGCTTTTAATTTGAAATTTTCCATCATTTCTTGAAATCAACCAATTCAGCCCCCCTTGGCTGCCATCTTAGGATAACAATTGGTATTAGAGCCTCAAAATTTCTAAAAGCTTAATTGTGAAATTTGATCCACCATGGCAACCACTTCTAATACTTCAACCTCTTCTTCACATGGAAATCTCAATCCCCACCTTAAACCCTACTTTGATGGAATCAATTACTCTTATTGGAAACATAAGATGTACTTACTCCTTGATAGTGAGGGAGTTGAGCTTTTGAAATACATGGAAAAAGAATGGAAAAGTTGAAGGTGTTCAAGTGCCTCTCCCTAGAGAAAAGTGGACTGATGCTCAAGAAAGGGCTTTCTACAAGAACAATAGGACAGCCTCCATCTTGATGAACTCCTTGTAAAGAGAAGAAGGTGGAAGAGTCCAAAATCTCATATGTGCATAAAGCATTTAGAAAACTCTTGAGAATTATCATGAGGTTACAACCCAAGTGAGGTTCAGTAAGACCTAAATGCTTATACATGAGTATGAACTTTTTAAAATGAATCCTAATGAAAATGTCACCAAAATGACAATCGGTTACTTGCTATTGTTAACGACTTGAAGAAATATGGGAAGTTATATGATAAAGGTGATGTTAATAACAAAATATTGAGGGCACTTAGAGCTAAGAAAAACTTTGAATTAAAGGTCTCCTCGATTGAAGAAGCTCATGACCTTAGCACACTAAGGACCGATGAGCTAGTTGGAAATCTTCTCACCTTCGAATTACACATCAAAAAAGAAGATGACAAAGGTGAGAAGGATAAGAGGAAAGTAATTGCTCTCAATGTCACTAAGGAAGATGAGAGATCAAGTGAAGATAGTGATGGTAATGAAGATATAGCCATTCTCTCCAAATGAGTAATTGAGTGGAAAAGAAAGAGGAGATGGAAAGCTAACGAAGGTAATGTATCAAAATCATCTTTTAAAGATAAGGAAAAAAAGAATGAAGTAAAATGTTATGAATGTGGCAAACATGATCACATCAAAATAGATTGATCAAGATGAAGAGCAAGAAGAAGTGGGACAAAGAAAAAGAAGAAATCTCTCAAAGCCACAAGGGATGATGACTCCTCAAGTGAAGAAGAAGAAGAAGAAGAGGAGGAGCAAGGAATTGCAAATTTATGTCTCATGGCTTTTGGGGATGATGATCACATCAATGAGTTAAGTACTCAATCTCTAAATCTTAATGCACATTGTGATGATGTTGATGATGCTTTGGATGATAATGATTTAGTTAAGCATATGAACTTGAGAGTCCAAAAATTCTTTTCTAAAATGAAGTTTTATAAAGACAAATGTTCTATGCTGATTTTATCTTTTTGAAAAATTCTACATTAGAATTAAAGACATCAAATGAACAATTATCAAATCTATTGATGAAATGTGTAAAAATTCATCTAGCTTAGAGAAAATTTCTGAAGAAAATGACATTTTGAAAGAAGAAATAAATGAATTAAAGAACTCTATTTCAAAGTTTCATAAGGGTAAGGAATCCTTAGATACATTGATTAGTAATCAAAGGTTTTACCTTCATCCAAGAATAGATTAGGGTTCAATGGCTCTACTACTACCTCATCCAAAGCACCGAAATTTTTTAAAGCCTCTACAACTTAAATCTCTAGTGTTGATGTTGTAAAGAATACAAATGCACACACTAAGCCTAAAAATCTTGAAAAGGTGACACTTGGCTCACTAAGCTCTAGCACAAAGTTTCCAAGAGCAAATTATGCATATATGTACACATAAGCATGAACACAACCACTAGTATGCACAAAAAAAAATCATATCCTATACACACTTGTGATTGTCAACTTGATTCTTCAAAATTCAATAGAAAAAGGATGCAAAAACATAAAATCTTATATCAATGCCAATATTGCATGAAACTTGGTCACAAAAGTACATATTACTACATGAGAAAGGCTCATCTTAAATTGGAGGATCCTTCTACTACTAACCCCCAAGGACCCAAGTACATTTGGGTAGGTAAAAGAAAGTAAGTTTTATTGTTTCGTAGGTTTGCTTAATGTCTACTATCAATGAAAGTGTTTGGCTTGTAGATAGTGGATGTTCAAAGCACATGATCGGTAACACTAAACTTTACACAACTCTTACTTACAAGCAAGGAGGTTGTGAACAGGGATTTTTACCCCCACTACTAGTGGAATGGTTCTTGCAACTTCAGAACAGTTAGGCTGAGAAAATGGAGTTGCCACCTGAATGGGCCAGGAAAAAAGAAAGGGGTACATGACTCAATTCATAAGGACTTCCCAACCCCTATTGGATTTGAAACGTTGGGTACGCATGAGAAAGGTGAGAAATGGCCCAGCACCCCCAAAGCACCCGGTTCATTGGAACAGGCCTCCTTTTTAGGTCTTAATATTATAAAATTCTTAAATATAATAATATTATCCATACTACATGCAATCATAAGAATAAACAAATACTTTATTAAAAATCATAGCAATGTCCAAACAAAATAAAAAATGGACACCCATCCAAGGATGGAAACATGTCCTTACATCGTCCAATATCCAAAGCTAAATATGACGGCCACCGAAAGGTTGAAATGTGTCCTTTACATTAATCCAAAAATATGAAAATAATTTAAATTATATGAAAATTAATTAATGAGGTACCCAATCATGGAAACATACCTCTTACAATCTTAATAAATAAATAATAATCAAGAAAATATTCATCCATGATAAATTAAATAAATTAAACATTGAAATCAAATAAATCAATCATTAAAACATATAATAAACTACATAAGCAAATATAAAACTAAATAAAGCAATAAACACATAAATCTAGGTTTACATCCTGAATTAGGGTGTCGTGAATAAAATTTAGGGTTTAGAGAGTTTAGGTCTAAAAATTAAGATTTTAGGGTTTTGTGCTTAGAAAATAGGGTTTGATTTATAGAACTATTATTATTATTACTTTTCACAAAGAATTATGACCAATGTACAATTTAAATCAAGGCTTATGAAATAATTTCTATGAAAATAATTATTAGGGTTTAAGGTTTATTGAATTAGGGTTTAAATCTTAATTTTAAAACATAATATGTAAACATGCAAAATAAAATTTGTTCTACTGTATATGTAGTTTTGAATTAAAATTGCTCGGTTATACTATATAATAAAAGTTAAACCAACCTTAAATATGCTACTATAAATCTTAAATAAATTCGCCGCAGGCCGAATCAAAGTGCCACACAGTTGCCGCACGTCATTCACCAATTGGTCCAATTTTTATTTTTTATTTTTTTATTTATTATTTTTTTAAAAATAAACATTAAATTTTAAATAATAAATATTATATTATTAAAAAAATATTAAAATAAATAATAAATACCATAAAATTATTTCAGACTTGTTTTAAAATATTGGACTGGACTTCGTTAAAAAATAAGAGTTTACAGTTTACCCCCTTCTTGAACGATCTGAGCCTATAATAAAAGAGAGCAAAAAGCAATATGATTTATGATTGGGTTTAGAGTCGTACTGACCCCATACCCAAAATCATATTGAGTTTTGGACTAAAAAATGATTTGAGTTTTGAACCCGAGGTGAATTTTGGACTCGAAAATGATTTGGGTTCTGGACTTAGAATGAGTTCTGGACTCGAAAATAATTTGAGTTCTGGACCCAGGGTGAATTTTGGACTAGAAAATGATTTCAGTTCTAGTCCTGGGATGAGTTATGGACTCAAAAATAATTTAGGTTCTGGACTCGAGGTGAGTTTTAGACTCAAAAAATAATTGGGTTCTGGACCTGGGGTAAGTTCTAGACTCTAAAATAATTTCTGTTATGGACCCAGTGTGAGTTTTGGACATAAAAATAATTTGAGTTCTGGACCCAGGATGAGTTTTGGACTGGAAAATAATTTGGGTTCTGTACCCGTGCCTATAAAAGACAATTGTAATTAGTAGGATATTAATAAAAAATCCGCAAAAAAAATTTAACTATTTTTTACCATACATATATCCTCTTGCTCCCTGCGTGGAAAAATATTTTAAAAGTGCAAAAAATATTTTTAGATACTCAAATAGCTGAATAATTGAATTTACTATTTATTCACTGTTTATCACTATTTACTTACTTTTCACTAATAGTGAATTCACTGTTTTTTTGTTTTTTTATTTTTCTTTCTCTTTTTTTTCTTTTCGCGAAATTACTATTTTCCTTTTTGATTTTGTCTTTTCTTTCATCCTTTGCTTATATAAATGCCCCATTTTCATCATTTGCATTCATCTCATACATTCATTCATATTTACTTAGTTTCGCAGTAGAAAATTTAATTTGAGCGGATAGCAGGGAGCTTAGCAATCAAATGGAAAGAAGGAATGCTTCAAGATCTGGGCCTCGATCTAATGCTGAGTTGCTAGAATTTATCCGACAACATGAAAATGGAACTGCCTATCTACTAGCTGGAATGCAACTTCATCGTAGTTATAGTCAAAAGACTGTGGTAACGCTGCAATTTAATATTTTAGTAGCACAAATATTTATCATTTTATTTTATTATTTTTTTGTTTTACCTTTTCATTTTATTTTATTTTTCAGTTATAATTTTATATATTAGCGAATGAATTGTAACAAATATTAGAAAATATTCTAATGCTAAAAATAAATTAACTAATGTTCTATTAATAAAAATTAAATAAATAAATAGATTAAAATAGAGAGTAATGAGTAATTTCATACTTTGAAACAATAGCAATTGTGAGATGATATACTTACCTCGTATTAGCTTACCTTTGTTCAGTGTTAGAGTGACCGCTACATTATTCGGGGTGGAGGGCGTGTTTACAAAGCCCGGCAATGGTATGATGTAGCGCCTTCTTAGGTTAAATGGATCATCCGAGAGTACGGTTTTGAAGGCTTTATTCTGTAATTACCATCCGAGGAATGCCCAATAGACAGGAGTATAGTTCAAGCATTGTTTGAGAGGTAGATGGACATGATCCATACTTTCCATCTATGTGTGGGAGAGATGACCATTAGCCCAATTAATTTTATAGCCATAACTGATATCTGGTATTATGGCCTCCTGGTCCCTCTTACCAACAATATCCTGACGCACAAAGAAATTCAACAGTTAATCAGTATGGAAGCGTCACTCAAAGAGCCCTTCGAGACAAAAAATGAGCTAATTCAAAGTTATTGGATGAGCTATGATGGACGGGTTCTAGAGAAATAGCCAAGTAATATGCTCGGGGATTTTTGTTGTATTTGCTTAGGTCGACCATTTTATGCAGTACCGAATTCGCCATCCATTTGTCTGTGTTGAGGGCCCTTATTGAAAAGGATACGGTACCGCTTTACGACTGGGGTGAAGCTAGCCTTGCCTGTCTCTATCATGGCCTAGACAAGATTTGCAGAAATAAGAAGTCTTTTATTGGCTTCATGGTGATTGTCGAGGTACTCTCTCCCACCATTGTCAATTCCATTCATATACTTGTATGAATTTGATTTTCATTGTTATTGCAGGTATGGGCATATGAGCATAATCTTATGAGGGTGCCTGGCATTTTTCGTGAGAGAGTAGGGTATCCTAGGTTGAATTTTTAGTTTTTCGATCATGCAGTAGTTCCTAGTTCTCACCATGTGCACACCCAGCGCTATTACTTGAGTTGCTTAACTTAGGATCAAGTAAAATAATATTAGTATACTTTAAAATCTATGTAAAAGTTTACTTATCTTCTGTCATCTTGTAGGTCAATTTGGACTCCTTTTATGAATGTCGCACTACCTTACCAGCACTCCCGTCAAATCATTGTTGGTCTTGTGTCCAGTGGGTGGTTTCTCAAAAAAAGGGTGTATGATTGGTTCCTTGGTCCCAAGCGATAGAGGATCCTGATGAACTGCTCAACATATACTTTAAATATTACATCAATGTCGGAATGGTTTTGATGTTGAAACCTTCTCTTTCCACCGGGTGTGTCATATATCCAGTTTATTCGAGCAAGGCTCTTGAACTTTCACATATCTCCTGTTGGCATTAAGGGAATTCTTAAGGAAGACGAGGATAGTGATGAAGAGGAGTACGATGGAGAGGGAAAAGGGTCCATCCCTCATCCCGGGGCTAGCACCTCTTAGGTAAAATTTTACCATTTTGCCATTGTAATTGCTTCTTTTTCAACTTATTTTGACTATTTTAATGATTATTGTAGGCTATCAACTTATCTGGTCATGAGGCTAGGCCTTCCTCTGTTGCTCCTCCATTTGCTCCTTCTTACCAAACGGAAATGCCATCTCATCCACAAGGTGATGATACGAGTTATATGGTTTGTCATCCTATTCCATGATGAGTTATGCTATATGTATGTATGATTATGTATGTTCCTACCCTTTCCTTTTCTGACTCACAATGAATGCTTAAAGAGCAAAACAAGAAACTGTAAGAGGAGTTAGTCGCTAGCCGCCAAAAGATTGCCCATCTCGAAAGATTGTATCACCAATCAGAGAAAAACTTTTGAGACTTTCAGTTCCAGGGAATGATGGATCTTGGTGCTTCATCTTCTTGGGGCCTTGAACTGTTGACCATGAGACCCCTTCGATGATGTCTGTTATAAGCCTGAGTTTTATGAAAACAGGAATTTAGATACTTTTCCTTCGAGCAGGACCCAAATGGGTGATATGCTTCCTCTTCCATCAGGTGATGACTTTTTTAGGGTTTTATTTGATCAAGGTCCACCTTCTCCTCCTCAGTGATCCATCATCATTGTACTAATTGAGAAAATATTGTATTTATTATTAATGCTAATAATAATAATAACAATAATAATTTTTACTTTTACTACAACTTTTGACTTTCAATTTTTTTTAATTTTGAATTTTGATTTTGAAATCAAATGTTGGCTTTGATAGATCAATGTCAATTTAGCTAAGGACTCGATTTTCCAAATTAACATATCTATAACATGACAACCGTAATTACCATACTAAACTCAAGAATCATTTCTATTTGAGTAAGAACTATTGCACTTCAGATAGGCTCAAACATATTACTTAGCCAAAGGTCTCATCAAGTTTAAATTTTGTCTATCTCATATGCATGCTTATTCAAACTATCTCCACTAATAGACTCTACCTACCAAGAGAGATCAATAGGTCTTTAACAGGCTAGAAACGGGGTTTATAAAGGACATGGTTTAAGTGATAGCCAATTGTAAGTTGGAGCCGTTGTGACACTATAGGCAAACCCTCACACTACAAATTTCTTATTTAGACAGTTGGAAGCATGAAAAGATAGTGCTTTGAACATTCTCCTTTCTTCTTGACATGAATTTGGATCTTAATTAGGACATTCTTTGCCTTTGCAAAAAGTTTGGTACCCATATTCCTTTCATTTTCTTCTTTTCCCTTTCTCTCTCTCTTTCTCTTTTTTTTTTTTAGCATTTTAACATTTTTCCCTTCTTCCCTGTAGGGCTTTCAAAAACTAGATATCCTTTCTTCTATCTCTCTAATTTTGGTTGAATTTATAGTTGGGTTAGTCCAATTTAAGTCGAACTGTCTTTACCTTCTGCTGCTTTAGGTAAAGGGAAAACTCGATTGGCTTCTCTGAACTGCCTTTTGTTTTTTATTTTCTTTTCCTCTTTTTCTTCTTCTTGTTCTTCTTCTTGTTCTTCTTCTTCTTCTTCTTTTTTCCTTTCTTCTTTCTTCTTTTTTTCTTCTCTTTTCTCTTTTTTTCTTTTTATTTTCTTTCTTCCTTTTTTTTATGGTGTTGGGTCCTAGCTCCAAAAAAATTGTCTCGCTTGCACCATTCTATACTTCTATTTATGGATGAGTGGAGTAAAGTGAGACAAGGATAATGGATGAGTGGAGTAAAGTGAGATAAGGATAAATCATTTGTCATCATTTCAATGAATTAGAGATATCATGTCTAATATTAGGTGAACTTCAACTACCCTTATGATCTTGACTATGCATTTCTTTCTTTGGTCTTCTCGCTTCTTTACCTTAGTGATCATTAGATTTATCATAGAAGTCACAACAGCTAGGGTAGGTTATTGGGTTTACCAGCCAATGAAGAGTAAGCTAAAATTTATGAAGGCTCAAAGGGACAACCAAGGATTGATGTCAATAGGGTTGATACTAGTTGTTGGCTACCAAATAATGCCTAGATCATCTCTCTCTTAAATAAGCAAAGTTCAATTTTGCCTCAAAAGTTTGTCAAAGTATGTTCTAAGATTGACTAGAACCTAGACAAAGGTCATTATGCAGGAGCCCTCTCTAAGTAAGCATATATAACTCAATGCTAATGAACAATTACCTCATCTAGTAAAGTCATTCAAATCATGATGCATAGATATATTAATTTATGATTATCAAGCTAGACTCGTAGTTGGTTGAGCACCAAAATGAACAAAGACCAACTAAAATTTAATGAAAGTAATTTATTCAAACAAACATAATTTGAAAAACATAGTTTTTCCAAATAAGTACTAAAGAAAGTGAAATAAAAAGAGCAACACTTCAAGCTAAGGGAGGTTCGTTGAGTTGGAGTCAAAGATACTTCATTTATTTAGGCATATTAAGGGCAAGGATTTACCATCATCAAGGATCATTGCTTCATCATCCACAGTTAGTCCAAGTTTGCTTAGTAGCACATCCTCTTTAGAAGCTTCTCCATCCATATCATGAAAAGATGACAAGATAAAACTCTTCATGATGCTTGCAAACGGAAGCGCCCTTCCAAATTTAGGCAGAGGATTATTCTTAGTGTTGGGATTATTAGGCTCAGGCAGCTTTTTGTTGTCAATCAAATTTTGGATCTCATGCCTCAACCTCATACAGTTGTCCATCTCATGTCTAGGACTTTGATGGAATTGGCAAAATGCCTTAGCATCAAAGTTAGGTAGAAGAGGATTAGGCAAAGGATGAGGAATCAAGGGTTGCAACAATCTCTTCTTTTGTAGCTTATTAAAAACCCAAGATAGAGGTTTCCCCAACTCTTAAAATTTATACTTCTTTGCTGGTTTAGTTGTCACATTTTTCACAACAACTCCTTTTTCCATTTGAATTTGCCCACTGGGGTGGTAGCCGCTCTTATTGCTCTACTTAGACAACACATGGTTTGACTGGTCTTGTAAAATAGGGATTGCTCCCTCATTTTCATTCGATCTCTATCAGTAGACTTGTTCCTTGTTAATGTTTCCTTTCCCTTCTTCTTTTCATCAATGGGAGATGCCTCATTAGCATTGTTGATGATCTCCAAAATTTTAATCAACTGGGTCTTCATAATTTCAGCCAATTGATCCCGTAGCTAGGCCATCCTAGCTTTGACAACTTCACCGAATATAACTCTTAGCTAGTTTGTATCCATCCTCCCAATGAAGCTCTTAGATCAAAATCAATGATATAGGTGGTGTCGTTGTATGCTCTTGAACTGCTGTACTCTAGGTCAGTGAGCCAGAAAGGATCAATGATATGTTATGCAATGCATGTATGCATGTATGTACAAAAAACAAATAAACAAAGATAATTGGGACATCCCTTCCAACCTTATAACTTCCACACATGAATGACGAGTCTCTTTTCCTAGGTATATGGCCAACAAAAATATTAACACGGGATATTTTGTTCTCAAAACCAATAGTTATATTTTTAAAAATGGAAGTCAGTTCATGATAATTCCCATTAATTAGGCTTTAATCCATCCAATAGGTTTTTATGCTATATTGGATTAAAACTAAATTAAGAGGTTTATTATAAATAGATTTCTTACTTGAAAAAGTAACTAGTGATTCATGCCAAAAACAAACCCATGATTAATAGTTCTTAGTATAAATTAGGCCCACAATTGGTTTTTAGCAATCCATAATTGACCCAAATATTTTGTAAGCTCATTTTAGGAAAAGTTATAATGATGTAAAAAATAGTTTTATTTCAAAGCCCATAAAAAGATTTTAGAAAAATAAAATTTGAGCTTTGAGCTTGGGCATTGTAGTGAAAAAGAATTTTTTGATCCATTTTTAAAAGTTTTTATGTCCAAAGACCATCTTGAAAAGTTTTGAAAATAGCTTTGATCTTTTGGAATTTAAAGGAAAAATTATTTTGAGCTTACAATGTAGGTAGGTCATATTAGAAAAAAGAACAAACCAAATAAGCCATGATTTAAACCAAGATAAATTAACCATAGTCAAACAACAAGCATTTGGGGTAAAACCTAAGGAAAGTAACTAGGCCAATTACATGAGCTTTAGTCTTTGGGTTGAAAAGCTTAGGTTCTCATAGCATGTATATACCAAAAGGTAAGAGGCTATGAGTGGTTATGCCATGCTCGATCTCTATACCTTGAGTGAAAGTATGGTATCCCTTACATGACACAACTCGGGTAACACGGGCGTCCTAACTCACACACACAATGCAATCTAAATGATGCAATGGATATTATCATAATAAGAAAGAATAAAATAATATAAAGACCAATGGAATCAACTTCTCTTATCCCCAGTGGAGTCGCCACTGTGAGCGGGGATTTTCCCCCACTCCTAGTGGAATGGTTCTTGCGACTTCGGCACTGTTAGGTCGGGGCCTTAGACAACACAGGCCTAAACCCAGAGAAAATAGAGTTGCCACCTAGATAGGCCAGAAAAAAAAGAAAGGGGTGAATGACTCAATTCCCAAGGAATCCCCAACTGCCTATTGGGTTTGAAAAGTTGGGTACGTGTGGAGAAGGTGAGAAATGGCTCAACACCTCCATAGTTCCCGATTCATTGGAACCAGCGTCCTTTTCAAGTCTTAATATTATAAAATTCTTAAATATGTTGATATTATCCATACTATATACAATCATAAGAATAAACAAATACTTCATTAAAAATCATAGCAATGTCCAAAAAAAATAAATAAATGGACACCTATCCAAGGATGGAAGCATGTCCTTACATCGCCCAATATCCAAAACTAAATAGGATGCCCACCGAAAGGTGGAAACGTGTCCTTTATGTAACACATATAATACACACACCTAGTATATGTAGAATACACATATACGGTACAAAAATGTCATGACCCGATTTAATAAAAATTTTCACATTCCTGATTTAAAATTTCAAATACTAAAAATATAAAATTAAATAGTATATAAATATTCTTTACTTATTATAGGAACTTAAAATAAACATTTTATATGAAAATCTCTGGAAAACATTCGCCAGAGTTTTGTCTATAATTTGAACATCCCAAAATTTAGTAAAACGCAACATACATCAAAAAACACTCCCAAATAATTTCAAATCACCATTTCACCCATACTCCTCATTTCACCAAGTTTCTTAAACATTTATATATATATATAATTTAGAACACATTTAAACCCCCATTTCAAATAACTCAACCCAAACATTCTTTATAGTTTACAATACATAAAATCCAAAAACATGATATAATATGTATAATACCCAAAATATACAATAACATAAAATATATACATGCTGCTGACAGTGTTTCTAATTTTAATATCAACTCTACAAGCACAACCACAAGTCTAGACCCGACCTAGTCTAGAAGAACTCTCTGGCTCAGCCAAATCTACCCTGTCACTTGGGCGATATAAACAATCGCGCTAAGCCAAAAGTCTAGCAATACAAACTTGATAACAATAAAACTCAAATGCAATGCCAATGCACAATGCATATGGATATCACATCATTCCATTTTCTCATACTTTTCAAATATTTCACAATCCAAAATTCACATAAAAACAAACACAAGCATGGGCCCAAAGATAACTAATATGTTATTCAAATTCTAGAGTTACTGTTTTGGTCTAAAATGACACTATGTGTCTAGCCCTTAAGGCAAAATATCAATATAATAGTCCAACTAGGTTTGAACTTACGACCCATTTTTTTCATCCAGCCCAGTTTCAAGGACTTGTTTTTGAGGCTTACGACCCAGTCTTTTCACCTCAAAAATATTTTCACAGTGAAGCCCAGCGTCTAGCCCGAAGGCCAATCATATGCATGCCGCCAAACACAGAACTCTAAAAATTGAATAACATACTAAGCACACAATTTATTCACATTTATCAATCTCTTTCTTATTGTCACATAATCAAGCTAGGCACATTGCCTTATTTTTTCATCTTTTTTCTCACTTTTCTCATTCTTTCTCATTTTTCTCATTTATATCGATATCAATTCATTTCATTATGATTCCACATATCTCATTACATTATACCACATTTTTGCATTTACAAAACATTACCCAATTACTTTGGGTATTTCCACATAATTCACATATTAATCACATTTAATGTAATCTAGCCAATACCAATGGCTTTCTAACAATGCACTTAATGCATACACAACAAATGGCATTACTCAAACACTTTGAGTCATTTTCACATAATACGCATATTTCACATTTTACACAATTTAGCCATTATCAATGGCTTTTCATAATGCATTTAACACATATATGACATTACAAATGTCATAGCACATTATTCATACATAACCAATGTATCAAGTAGCTTAACACATTTTTCAACCAAAATGTGTTAAGCCCAAATGTCATGCAAACATAACAAATGTATTCAAAGTTTGTACTTACCTCAAATAGCAACCAAAACAAGCTTAAAATAACCTTCAATCCTATCCTTCCAACTTGCCCTTCACCACTTGGATGAAGCAAATCAACCTTCCTCAATGCCTAAACCAAATATGATAACAAGTAATCATTTAGTATCACATTTAATGGCATTTCCAATATTAAATCATTATTAAACCCCATCCAAGCAAAAATCCCAAAAGTTAAGGCTAACCTCACATAATTTTTCAGCTCCTAGAACACCACAACAAAATGGTGTGGTTGAAAGGAAAAATAGAACTTTGGTAGAGATGGCTAGAATAATGCTCAATGAGTATGACTTACCCTCTTACTTTTGTGTGGAAGCCATTAGTACTACTTGTTATATTCCAAATTGTGAATTCAAATGACCCTTGATAAACAAAACTTCTTATGAGCTATGGAATGAAAGAAAACCCAAAATTTCATACCTTAGATTATTTGGATGCAAATGCTTCATATTAAACACCAGGGACAACCTTGCAAAATTCTCATCAAAGTCAAATAGAGGAATATTCCTAGGATATTCATCTTCTAGTAAAGCATATAGAGTGTTTAATAGGAGAACTCTAGTTTTTGAAGAATCAATGAATGTTATCTTTGATGAATCATTTAAGCTTGATCATGGGAAAGGTATTGTTCTTGATAATGTTATAGGTACACTTGATGATCTTGAGATAAAAAATGATCAAAAGGAGAACAATGATGAGCTAGAACATATTGTGGAACATGAAGAAACTCAAGAGCTAACCAAAGAGTGGCATTATCAAAATGATCATCCAAAAGAACTCATTATTGGTGACACTTTAAAGGGAGTATCACAGTGATAAATATTGGGTGATTGCCATGCAAGATGAACTCAACCAATTTAAGAGAAACAAAGTGTGGGAACTTGTTCCTAGACCCAAGGATCACCCAATTATTGGTTACAAATAGATATATAGGAATAAGCTTGATGAGAAAGGTCTCATTACTAGAAACAAAGCTAGATTGGTAGCCAAAGGCTACAACCAAGAGGAAGGCATTGATTGTGATGAGACATTTTCCCCCGTAGCAAGATTAGAAGCAACTAGAATTTTACTTGCATTTGCTTATCACATGAATTTTAAACTTTTTCAAATGGATGTTAAAAGTGCATTTCTAAATGGTTTTATTAATGATGAAGTTTATGCTCAAAAACCTCCCGGCTTTGAAGATTATCAATTTCCAAATCATGTCTTTAAATTAACCAAGGCACTATATGGATTGAAATAAGCTTCAAGAGCATAATATGATATACTTAGTACTTACTTGTTAGAAAATGGTTTTACAAAAGACAAAGTTGACACTATATTTTCTGTTAAAAATAATTGCATAACATTTTAATTGTGCAAACTTATGCTGATGACAATATATTTGGTGCTACTAATGAATCTTTGTTCCAAGAGTTTGCTTCTTGCATGACTAGGGAATTTGAAACGAGCATGATGGGTGAACTTAAGTTCTTCCTTGGTCTACAAATATATTGTAATATCCCAAACTATACCCTAAAATTTTGGAATGCTTATTTGTGAGAATTGGATTAAATAATTTAAAGTGTATATATGACTAATGAAATAGGAGGAGATGTGCATATGTTGTATATGTGAGGATATATACAAAATATATACAAGTCAATGGGTTTATTTTGGTTTTGAGATATTTTAATTATATTATTAAATATTGTTAGTGGAAGATGATGTAAGTGGGTTGATTATTTTATTGTTTAATTGCTTGGTGGAGAGTGATTTGAGGAGAGAGTGGTTGTTTAAGGTTGACTTCCTTCCTTTCTTCTTCTTCTTTCATCTTCATCTTCTTCTTTCCTTCTAGTGAGCCGGCCATCCTTATCAACCAAAGGAAAAGAGATTTTGTTGCTTCCAAACTCAAGAGATTGAAGGTTTTCAAGAGATCAAGTTGGAGTTTTAAGGATTTTCTTCACTTTTGGTAAGTTTCCAACTTGTTTTTTTGTTTTCTTTTGAGTTGTGTTCATGGGTTTGTTGGAATGGTTGTTGTAGATGTATTTTTGGTGTGTTTGAAGTGTTTTGATGTTCGTAATTGAGTTGTTTTAAGGTTTACTCAAGTATTATATGGATTGTTGATGGTTTCGATTGAGTTTGTGTGTTGTTGATATGGTTATTCGAAGATGTTTGGTGTTTTGGGTGTCGATTTTAGGGTTTTTGGCCTGACATGCCCAGTAGCACGGCCATGTCCTTGGGCGTATCATTGGTTCTATTTTCTGGGTTGTTGACATGAGCAGTGACACGCCCATGTCACTGAGCATGTCACAGCTTCTGTGTTGTAGTAGCATTGACATGGCCAGTGACACGACCATGTCACTAAGCGTGTCATAGCTACTATGTTGTTGAAAGATTGACACATCCAGTGACACGCCCATGTCACAGAGCGTGTCATAGTTTCTGTGTTGGAGGAGAATTGACACATGCAGTGACACGCCCATGTCACTAAGCGTGTCAAAGCTTATGTGTTGTGGGTTTAGGGCACGGTCAGGGACACACCCGTGTTGTTGAGCGTGTCAAGTGTAGAGTTTATCCTAGATAGTTCTCTTTCTTATTTTCTTATGTGTATCACTAAGTGAGTGTGTATGATCACCTTTGGATTAGATTTTAAAGAGAATTGAGTTACCCTAGCCGAGGTTTGAGGGATATCTTGGAAGAGGAAGTTGATAGAGTGGTGTTGTTGCTTTAAGAGGTAAGTACAAACTTTGAATGATTGCATATATTTACATGACATTGGGACTTAACACATTTAGTGGAGAAATGTGTTAAGTTAATTGATATATTGTTGATGAATGAGTTATATATTATGATATGCATGATGTGAATTATGTTGATGTATTAATGCAATTGAGTAATGTGTTTTACATGAAAAGAAATGTTGAATAAAGTGATATGATATGTGAAAACATAATGTAACAAATTGATATTAATATAAAATAGAAGAATGAGAAAAGATGAGAAAATGAGGATATAATAAGGCAATGAGCCTAGTTGATTATGAGAAATGAATTGTGAAAGAAAATGATAATGAGATAAATGAATTAATTGTGTGCCTGGTATGTTATTCAATTTTTAGAGTTCTGGGTTTGGCGGCATGCCTATGAATTGCTGGGCAGGTGAAAAAATCAGGGTCGTAAGCCGAGCCCAGCTGATAAATGTGATATGATGTTTTTGAGATGAAAAGACCGGGCGTAAGCCTCAAAAACAGTAACAGTCTAGCCGGGTTGAGGACCAAGATATTGGGGCCCAAGGGTCTAGCCGGGTTGAGGTCCAAGATACTGGGTTTGTTACATTATCCAAGGATATATATTGCCTACGGGGCTAGACACAAGTTGTCAATATGGACCAAAGCAGTAACTCTGAACTTTGAATAGCATATTAGATTCTTTTAGGCCCATGCTTGTCTTTATTTTAATGTAAATTATGAAATGTGATGCAAATGATTAATATGTTGAGATATAATGTAATGACTTGATATATATTTAGATGTATTGTGTATGAGCATCGCATTGATCTTTATTGAATCAAAGTTTGCACCACTAAGCTTTCTGGTTAGCGAGATTGTGGTTCATCGCACAGGTGACAGGGTAGATCTGATTGTGCCAGAGGGCTCGTCTAGACAGAGTCAAGTATAGGCTTGAGATTGTTAGAGCAGTGTTAAGTTGTGGACATCAAGATCAGAGGCAAACTACCAGCATGTACAAATTTCATATTTTTGTTCTTATTGATTTTGATGTAAACATATGTATTTTCGCTGCTTATTAAACTAATGTTTTGGATAAACTTTTGGGGTAATGAAGATATATGAATATGTATTTTAACAAGGGATGTTTCATCTATTACTTTTTTATATAATAACTTAAATGTTTTAAGTTTACTTACACTGATTTATAATGATTTGATTTTAAAGTTTAAAGATTGGTTTGTTTAAAATGGACCGTGACACCCTTATATCCTCTATACGTATATCGCATATAGTGTATGTGTATGCGGTGTGCGCATATTGGGTGTGGTGGTGTTACATATAGCAAAACAAGGATGGAATTTTCACCAACCAATCCAAATATACAAAGGAACTTCTGAAGAAGTTTGGAATGGATGGTTGCAAAGCAAACAAAACACCAATGAGCACATCCTTAAAATTGGACAAAAATGAAAGTGGTAAGAAAGTTAATGAGAAGAAACATCAAGGTATTATTAGATTACTTCTTTATCTAACTGCTTCTAGGCCTAATATTATGTATAATGTTTGTTTGTGTGCTAGATTTCAATCATGCCTTAGAGAATCACATTTGAATGCTACTAAGAGAATTTTAAAATACTTGAGTGGAACATTGCATTTAGGTCTATGGCATCCTAGAAATTCATCTTTTGACATTTTAGGCTTTTCGGATGTGAATTTTGTCGGTAGCCTATTGGATAGAAAAAGCATGACGAGTGCATGCCATTTTTTTTGTGATTACTTAGTTTCTTGGTTTAGCAAGAAATAAGTGTCGGTTACTCTTTCTACTAAGGAATCCAAAAATGTTGCTGCATTTTTTTGTTGTACACAAGTTTTATGGATGAAGCAATAATTGCTAGATTATTATAAAAATTTTAGTCACATTCCCATTAAATATAATAACACTAGTGCCATTAATCTTTCAAAAAATTCAATCCAACATTCTAGGTCAAAATATATAGAAATTGGGCATCATTTCTTGAGAGATAATGTTCAAAATCAAAATCATGTTTTAAAATTTATAAACACTAAAAATCAACTTGTTGACATTTTTACAAAACCCTTGAATGAAAAAAGATTGAATTTCATAAAACAACACATAGGTATGATAGATGGTAGCCCTTTTAATTAATCTTTGTGTATATATTAATGATGGAATTAGAATTGCCTACAAACTTATATATATATATATATATATATTGCATGACTTAATTCCTCATTTACATCTATTTTGATCATGCATTGAAGGCCACAAATTGAGATCCAAAATTCTTTTTCTTTTGAAAAATTATCTTAGCTCACCCCTTAGACTGTCTCAGTATGACCGGACTACCATTGGTCTGACCAACGTTAAGTTTGTCCAGCTCAACCGAGCATGCTGAGATCTGGTTCGATCGAGCTCCTTCAAAATTTTCTCAATCATTATTATAATTTCTGCTTGTCCCGACCAGATTACCTCATGCATGATCGAGCACTCTAAAATTTTTTTTTAAAGATAGCTCAGTCTTGCCCAGACTCTTCTATGCATGCTCAAATTATCAAATACCAGGTCAAACTCAATTTTTTTAAAAAATCTCTAGCCATTGGAAACCTTTTCAAAACATGTACAAATTCTCTCCAACAACTATAAATGGCAAGTTTGACCTTCAAACTCTAAATAAACCCATTTATACTTAAAGTTTATGATATTTAACACCTACTTTCACTTATAAACACTTACAACATCTATTTCTCATTCCACTTCATTAACATCATATCCATGGCTCCCAAAAGTTCCAAGAAGAAAGCTTCAAGACTTGAGAAGGGCAAAGGAATTGCCACTTCCTCCACTTTTATAGTAGCAACCACACGCCCAATGACACGCCTATGTCACTGACTGCGTTGATTTAATTGAGTCACAGTAGCTACAACACGCTCACTGACACGCCCCTGTCAGCAAGCGAGTCATTTTAATTCAGAAACAGTAGTTATGACACGCCTACAGACACGACCATGTCTGTGGGCGTGTCCATGGGTTTTTAAGTTGTGCCTGATTTTGAATCAAACATAATTTTCTCTCTCCTCTTCCCTTCTTTTTTTTATTTTCTCTTAAATCTTAACACTCTCACACTCGAAATCACATACTCATGCATCCTAGAGGGGATTTCAACTCCCATTTCATGATTTGGTGGGGATTTAATAATTTTTCCTTCAATTTTTTCACAGTCTTCACGCTATTTAGGTACACACTCTTAACTTTTGTAATTTTATTTTGCTTCTTGTGATTTTTTTTGCAATTTCACCTCTCAATTTCTTGTGATTTGATTGAAGATCCTTTGAGCTTTGTTAATTGTTGGATTTGTTTTATTTTCTTGGATTCTTAGAGACTCTATTTTATTTTGTTTTGGATTTGTTTATTTGCCATAGCCATTTTCTAGGGATTTCAAATTTTTGACTATGGGATTTTGAGTTTTATTCGAGTTTTGTGGATTTGTTGTGCTTTACTCATTGTGTTTTAGAAAATTCTTCGGCCAGAATTGATTGTTGAGGCATCATTGTGATTTTTTTGCGATTTCAAAATTCTATGTCCCTTTTTGGGTTGTTGAGGCACACATTGGCACACTGTTATTGATTGTTTATGCATAATGAGTTGAAATCCTTTATTTTTGTTATGTTGGGCTATGGTGTTATTGAATTGTAGCAATGCCGGGTATGGAGATTGCCTACTGTGTGGATTTAAAAAAAATTGCCCTTGTTAGGCATTGGTTCATGGCTCTTATTGTTAATGCATTGCTATTGTCGTTCTGGCTAAAATTGCTCTTTTATTGTTTGATAATGCATTGTTATTGTTGGTTTTGTTGGGTTGGTCTATTTTTTTGCTCTTCTTGGATTATTTGGTGTACTTTGTTTTGAGGTTATTCTTATTTATTTTACAGATCATGGGTCCTCACAAACAAGTGCCGTCTAAATTACCAACTAAGCAGGCTAGAGGTGAAGGTAGCTTAAGCTGACCCGCTACCCATTCCATCTCGAAGTTTATGGCCGACCACAAATGCCTTCGATTCTCAACTTCAGAGGAGCGAAAATGGTTTGAACTATTATGGAACAAGGATTGGTCACCGTCTAGGATTTTGGATTGGGGTGCCATTGAGCAAGCCAACATACTAATTGAGGTTCGGGATTTGATAAACCAGCTGAGATGGGAACAAATCTTCTCCATCAATAAGCCTTCATACAGAGAGTTAACCATGGAGTTCTTCTACACTTTTCAATTTGATAAAAATATGATCTCCATCATCGAGTCGATGATGAAGTTTCAGTTGGGAGGTCAGCGATTCTACATGATCATTAACAAACTTGGCATGCGTTTGAGGAGGTGCAGACTCGTATACTATCTTAACTCTGAGGTTGATTTTACAGAGTACGATGTCATCCCTCCCAGGGTTTGAAGCACGTTTGCACCGAATGCCACCAAGTATCAGCCAAAGGTATCAAAGGCATCAAATTTTGAGTCCTTCCCTTGTCGAGAGGTACATAATCTATTGGTTCACACCATTGTGGCTTGACTAAGCAGTACGAGAGTTCTTGGCCTGAGGGAGCTGTTGTTTTTGAACTGCATGGTACAGAAGATCCAGTACAGCATAGCTCATGCTATCACACACTTTTTCTATGAGTAGTTCAAGAAAGGGGCACCGGGTAACTTGCATGGTGGCATGTATGTCACGAGACTTGCTCGTAGTTTGGGGGTGTTGGATGGATGCCTCCCACTAAATTTGGATGGGCTCCCCAAACTTTTGGGCATGGATACTTTGAAATGGTTAAACAGGGATAAGGTGGTGGAGCTGCAGGCACCACCCATGGATTCTGGGCCAGTTCATCCTATAGATTTTGAGTTGATTCCTCCTGCACTCACTTATGACATACCTCCACCTCCACCGACAGACATCCCCGGCCCGTCCACCACTGCAAAACCTTCTTCCTCAGCTGGCCTGTCTTTCACTCTAGCCTATACTTTCAGAGACCGCTGTCAATCTGTGAATGTTAAGTGGGATGATGACTAGAAACTAACTGAGTTTGAAATCCGAATATGCAGGATAGAAGGAAAAATTGGAAACATCGAGCTGAACTAGAATAAATTATTGACTCAGAAGGATCAGATCCAGCTTTCCATGGAGCAGCACTACTCATCCTTCCAAGCGCAACTGGATCACGAGATACTAAGGAGGCAATGGCTCGAGTAGTCTATGCTCAAGTTTTGGAGATCTCAGGGCTTTAGCCCTTCGCAGCCACCGTCACTACCATACCAGCCTTCAGTGTCCCATGTTAACATTTCAGACGACGATGATAGTGATGATGCTAGTGCCAGCGGTGATGATACCAGCACTAGTAATGATTCCAGTGCCGAGTCCATAACCGACTAGCTCATTTTTTTTATTTTTTATTTTATTTTATTTTCCTTTTTATTTTCTTATGGACGACTGTACATTTAATTTTTTTTATTTTTATATTTGTGTTTTTTTATTATGATTATATTTTTATATATCTTCGAACCTTCACAATTTTGCATGTCCATTTTTTGTCCTGTGGCTCCATCAACATCGCAATGCTTTTGGAACATATTCATATATGTCAATTTCGGACATGTCAGGGTAATTTTCTCTCTCTTTTGTTCTTTTTATTATTTTACACACTGTAGACCCTTAATTTTTGACCCAGTCCGGTCCAATATATTTTAATTAGTCCAAAATAATTTTTGTGTTGTCCAATATATTTTAATTAGTCCAAAAATAATTTTTGTGTTATCTTAATTAAATAATATTTGCTTTAGTATTTAATTTTTATTAATAAAAAATAAATAATAATAATAATAAACAAATAAATAAAAATAAAAATAAAAATCGGTGATGAAAAATCGACGACACCGAAGAGGGGGGCGGCGAAATGGCCAGCTGGCAATTTCTCCCACCGCAGCCCGCTACCCCCTGCGGCAGCTTTTTTTCCAGCGCAATTTTTTCGTAGCAGTTTTTTTTACCAGCGAAATTTTTCTGACGCAAACTTTTTCAAAACCAAATTCAATTCGGTTTCGGTTTCCTTTTCTTAATTAATATTAGACTCCGTGAACAAGTGAAATTAATCATCAAAATCTTCTATAAATAAGCACTAAAAAACAACACAAAAAGGGGGACCGAAATTGGTAGGGAAATTTAGGAGGAAAACTTTGAAAGGAAATCAAATTTTAAAAAATTCCTTCTGGCAGTGAAATCGATCGGACTTTTGAGAGAGCAAACAAGCAATTCAATCCATCAAAGGCAACAAAGCTTGTCTTTGTTCTTGTTCATCCAAGAAGTAATTTTTGGTGGAACTAACAAACGGAGCATTGTTTTTTTTAATCTAATTTTTGTTGATTTATTTAAGTTCAATGCTTGATTTATTTAGTTTATCATGGATGGATGTTTACCATATTGATGTTTAATATCTTTGATGAATGATTTATTTATGATGAATGGTTATTTACTTTTATCGATTTATTTAGATTTCCAAATGTTGCAAGAGGTATGTTTCCACTTGGTGGGTACCTCATTAGTTAAATATCATGTAATTTAAATTGCTTTTCTATTTTAGAACCAATATAAAGGACATGTTTCTACCTTTCGGTGGGTGTCTTATTTAGGCATGGATTATGTAAGGGCATGTTTCCATCTTCAGATGGGTGTCCATTTATTTGTTTTGCTTGGACATTGTTTTGATTTTCAATATATCGATGCTTTATTTTAATTATTGTGTTTAATATGGATAATGTTGTTATATTTAAGAATTTTATAATATTAAGACCTGTAAAGGATGCTGGTTCCAAGAGGGTGCTGGGTCATTTCTCACCTTCCCCACACGTACCTAACTTTCCGAACCCATTAGGGGGTTGGGGATTCCTTAGGAATCGAGTCATCCACCCTTTTTTTTCCCGGCCCGTCCGGATAGCGACTCCATTTTCTCTGGACTTAGGTCCGTGTTCTCTAAGACCCCGAGCCTAAATAGTGCCGAAGTCGCAAGAACCATTCTACCGGGAGTGGGGACAAAAATCCCCACTCACAGTGGTGACTCCATTAGGGATAAGAGAAGTTGATTCCTTTGGTCTTTATATTATTCTATTCTTTCTTATAATGATATTATCCATTGCATCATATTATATTGCATCGTATGCGTGAGTTAGGACACCCGTGTTACCCGTGTTGTGTTATGTAAGGGATACCATATTTTCACTCAAGGTATGGAGATCGAGCATGGCATAACCACTCATAGCCTCATACCATTTGGCATATACTTGCTATGGGAACCTAAGCCTTTTAACCCAAAGACTAAATCTCATGTAATTGGCCTAGTTACTTTCCTTAGGTTTTGCCCCAAATGCATGTTGTTTGACTATGGTTAATGTATCTTGGCTTAAATCATGGCTTATTTGGTTTGCTCTTTTTCTAATATGACCTAAGTACATTGTAAGCTCAAAATAAATTTTTTCTTCAAAGTCCAAAAGACCAAAGCTACTTTCAAAACTTTTCAAGATGGTCTTTGAACATAAGACTTTTCTAAAAACAAATTAAAAATTCTTTTGCTCATGGCCCAAATACTAAGCCCAAAATCCATTTTTTCTAAAATTTTTTATAAAATGGGCTTAGAAACAAAATTATTTTCATCCAACTTTTAAAAGATCTTACAAATATTTAGGTCAATTAAGAAATACTAAAAATCAATTGCGAGCCTAGTTTATACTAAGAGTAATTAATCATGGGCTTGTTTTTGGCATGAATCATTAGTTACCTTTATCAAGTGAGAAATCTATTTATAATAAACCTCTTAATTTTGTTTTAATCCATTATAGCATAAAAGCTACATTAATTGGTTAAATGGATTAAAACCTAATTAATGGTAATTATCATAAGTTGATTTCCATCTTCAAAAATATAACTATTGGTTGAAATGTCCGAGCGAATTATTCAAAAATAAGATGCCCTATGCTGGTATTTTGTTAACCATATACCTAGGAAAAGAGACTCGCCATTCATGTGTGGTTGTTATAAGGTTGGAAGGAACGTCCGATTTGTCCTTCTTTGTTGATTGTTTGTGCATACATGCATACATTTGCATCTCATATCATTGATCCTCTCTGGCTCACAGCCCTGGATTATGACAGTTCAAAAGCTTACGACAATCCGACCTACGTCAAAGATGAAGTATCTAGCAACGACTCAATCACTTGCTCACCAAAAACAATGGAGCCCGAACAAATTCAAAGAATGGTGGATGAGGCCCTCAACGCCAAGATGGAAGAAATAAAAGAGGCCCTAGCTGAGACCATGAAGAACCAATTGACTGCAATTTTAGAAAATCATGCCAAAGCATCTGCTAGCACTAAGAAGCCAAGGGAGAAAGGGAAGACTAAAGTTGGTGAAGTGGTTTTTGATGATGAAAAGGTGATCATTGATGATGATGATGATTGGGCTCAATACTACCAAGATGCTCAAGAGAAGAAGAAAGAGCCTAAGATTGTTGAAAGATCAGCTATGGAGAAGACTGAAACTTCTGACGTTGAAAAGATGATTGCTGATTTAGAAAAGAAATTTGAGAAAAAACTAAAAACCGAAGAAATGTCTGAAGTTGACAAATTATTTAAGCTAGATGAAGAAGTTCCATACAAGTTCAAGATGCCATCTTTTGCAAAGTTTGATGGAACCGGAAATCCTCATCTCCATGTGAAGCAATATATCACTGCCATGCAGTCCGCATGAGCTACTAAGGCTCAAACTCTAAGGTACTTTATGCTCTCATTAGAACCTGTTGTCCAAAATCGGTTCAATACCTTAGATGATGGAACACAAAAGAGTTGGGATCTGCTTTACAAAGCCTTCATCCAACAATATGGATATAATGTCGAGATGGAAGTTACCTTAATGGAAGTAGAGTCCATTAGACAAAGGTCGAATGAGAATTTTGTAGATTATGTGAAGAGATGGAGAAACAAGGCCACTTTGCTCAAGAAGAGGCCCAATGAATCCTATCAAATAAGAATGATTGTGAGAGGGGTGTTGCCTAGTCTTCGTGAGAGGATGTCTCATACACTCATCCGTGATTTCAAAGACCTTCTCCAAGTGGGTTTGCTAATTGAAGAATGGGAAAGAGAGAAGAATCATTTTTCAACAAGTAGGAACGAGAAAGGAAACTATCAATTTGGTAGCCAAAGCATGCAAAAGGCAGTCGGTGTTAATGCTGCTAACCAAGGAACAAGAAGACAGTTTTCGAAATTAGGGAAGTCGAAGTCTTGGGTTCTCAATAAGCTTCAAAGAAAGGGATTGCTACAACCCTTAAATCCTCATCCTTTGCCTAACCCTCTCCCACCTAATTTCAACACTAAAGCATTTTGTCAATTTCACCAAATGCAAGGGCACGACATGGATAAATGTGTGAGATTGAGACATGAGATCCAAAATCTAATTGATAATGGGAAGCTACCCGAGCCCAATAAGCCAAACACCAAAGACAACCCATTACCAAAGTTCAATAGAGTACCACCGTCGGCATCCTTCATGATTGGAGGAGGTTTGCATGAGGATTTTGTCATGTCTTCTTTTCAAGATGTGGGTAGAGAAGCAACCAAAGAAGAAGAGGCATTTGGCAAAATTAAACAAGCTATGATGGGTGAAGAAGTAACAATTTGTGTTGTCAATGGGTTTTGGGATTCAAGCGATAGTGATGATGATCTTGTATCCAAGAAGGAGGAGTGGACTTGGTCCGAGCCCGAAGAAGATGAAGTAATGAACACTAGATCTGGCAAGCCTTATGCAAGTTCACCACCTAAGGAGGTTGAAACTAATAAGGGAAAGGAAGTTGAAGTAGGAAATAAAGAAGAGGAAGATGATGTTGTGCTCAAGCAATTGAAAAGAACACAAGCAAGTGTTAGTATTTGGGACTTATTAGCTACTTCTAAAAAACACCAAGAAACTATGGCTAAAGCCTTAGCTAGCATGCCAATTTCTATCTCCAGGACACCAGAGGAACTGATCAACTTCATAAAAATTGGAGGGGTAATGAAATGTGAAGAGGTTCAAGAAAAGAGTGAAGTCAATATGGGAGCAGTTTCTTTTTCGGATGCGGACTTACCAGAGGAGGGGAGAGATCACATCTGCCCTCTCTTTATCAAAATAGAAGTCAAGGGGAAGAGGACATTGCTTTGATTTTAATATAATGATGCTTTCCTTTTATTGTGTGTAATATGGATAATGTTATTATACATAATGAACCGGGCGTTGTGGGGGTGCTGGGTCATTTCACACCTTCCCCACATGTACCCAACTTTTCGAACCCATTAGGGGGTTGGGGATTCCTTAGGAATCGAGTCATCCACCCCTTTCTTTTTTTTCGGCCCGTCCGGGTGGCGACTCCATTTTCTCTAGACTTAGGTCCATGTTCTCTAAGGCCCAGAGCTTAAACAGTGTCGAAGTCACAAGAACCATTCCACCGGGAGTGGGGGCGAAAATCCCCGCTCACAGTAGCGACTCCACTGGGGATAAGAGAAGTTGATTCCGTTAGTCTCTATATTATTCTATTCTTTCTTATAATGATTTTATCCATTGCATCATATTAGTTTGCATCGTGTGCGTGAGTTAGGACGCCCGTGTTACCTGTGTTGTTATGTAAGGGATACCATACTTTCACTCAAGGTATGGAGATCGAGCATGGCATAACCACTCATAGCCTTGTACCGTTTGGTATATACTTGCTATGGGAACCTAAGCCTTTTTAACCAAAGACTAAAGCTCATGTAATTGGCCTAGTTACTTTCCTTAGGTTTTACCCCAAATGCATGTTGTTTGACTATGGTTAGTTTATCTTAGTATAAATCATGGCCTATTTGGTTTGTTCTTTTTCTAATATGACCTAAGTATATTGTAAGCTCAAAATAAATTTTTCTTTAAAAACCAAAAGACCAAAACTATTTTAAAAATTTTTCAAGATGGTCTTTGGACATAATACTTTTCTAAAAAATAAATAAATAAATTCTTTGGCCTATGGCCCAAATACTAAGCCCAAAATCCATTTTTCTAACCTTTTTTACAATGGGCTTAGAAACAAAACTATTTTCACCCAACCATTTTTTAGAAAGAGCTTGCAAAAATATTTAGGTCAATTATGAAATACTAAGAATCAATTGTGGGCCTAGTTTATACTAAAAATAAATTAACCATGGGCTTGTTTTTGGCATGACCCATTAGTTACCTTTTTCAAGTGAGAAATCTATCTATAATAAACCTCTTAATTTCGCCTTAATCTAATATAGCATAAAAGCTATTTTAGTTGGTTGAATGGATTAAAACCTAATTAATGGGAATTATTATAAACTGATTTCCGTTTTTAAAAATATAACTATTGGTTAAAACGTCCGAGGGAATTATTTGAACGCAAAGTACCCCATGTTATTATTTTGTTTACCATATACCTAGGAAAGAGACTCACCATTCGTGTGTGGATGATATAAGGTTGGAAGGAATGTCCTAATGTGTCCTTGTTTGTTAATTGTTTGTTCATACATGCATACATGAATACATTTGCATCTCATATCATTGGTCCTCTCTGGCTCACAGCCCTGGATTACGAAAGTTCAAAAGCTTACAACAATCCAACTTACGCCGGAGATGAGGTATCTAACAACGACTCAATCACTTGCTCACCAAAAACAATGGATCCTAAACAAATTCAAAGAATGGTGGATGAAGCCCTCAATGCCAAGATGGAAGAAATAAAAGAGGCCCTAGCTGGGACCATGAGGAACCAATTGGCTGCAATCTTGGAGAATCATGCCGAGGCTTCTGCTAGCACTAAGAAGCCAAAGGACAAAGGGAAGACGAAAGTTAATGAAGTGGTTTTTGATGATGAAAAGGTAATCATTGATGATGATGACGATTGGGCCCAATACTTCCAAGAAGCTCAAGAGAAGAAAAAGGAACCAAAGACTGTTGAAAGATTAACTATAGAAAAGACCGAAACATCCGATGTTGAAAAGATGATAGTTGATTTAGAAAAGAAATTTGAGAAGAAATTGAAAACCGAAGAGAAGTCTGAGATAGACAAACTATTTGAACAAGATGATGAGGTCCCTTATAAATTCAAGATGCCCTCCTTTGCAAAGTACAATGGCACCAAAAATCCTCATCTTCACGTGAAGCTATATATCACTTCCATGCAATCTGCCCGAGCTACTAAGGCTCAAAACCTAAGGTACTTTATGCTCTCATTGGACCCTGCTGTCCAAAATTGGTTTAATACCTTGGATGATGGAACACAAAAGAGTTGGGATCTACTTTACAAAGCCTTCATCCAACAATAAGGATACAATGTTGAAATAGAAGTTACCTTGATGGAAGTGGAGTCCATTAGGTAAAGTCCAAATGAGAATTTTGTAGATTACGTCAAGAGATGGAGAAACAAGGCCGCTTTACTCAAGAAGAGGCCGATGAATTTGATCAAATAAGGATAATTGTGAGAGGGGTGTTACCTAGTCTTCGTGAAAGGATGTCTCATACACTCATCTGTGATTTCAAAGACCTTCTTCAAGCTGGTTTGCAAATTGAATAATGGGAAAGGGAGAAGAGCCGATTTGCAACGAAAAGGAATGAGAAAGGGAGCTATCAACTTGGTAGCCAAAGCATGCAAAAGTTCGTCAGTGTTAATGCTACTAACCAAGGAACAAGGAGACAATTTTCAGAATTGGGAAAACCGATGTCCTGGGTTCTCAACAAGCTTCAAAGAAAGGGATTGCTACAACCATTAAATCCTCGTCCTTTGCCTAATCCTCTCCCGCCTAATTTTGACACCAAAGAATTTTGTCAATTTCACCAAATGCAAGGACATGACACAAATAGATGTGTGAGATTGAGACATGAGATCCAGAATTTAATTGATAATGGCAAGTTGCCCGAGCTGGACAAGCCCAACACCAAAGATAATCCATTTCCAAGGTTCAACAGAGTGCCACCACCAGCAACCTTCATGGTGGGAAAAGGATTGGAAGAAGACTTTGTTTTATCATCCTTTCAAGATGGAAATATTGAATATGTGAAAGGAAAAGAAGCCTAACTCAATGAACCTTCCTTAGCTTGAATGTTGCTTTTCAATCTTACTTTCTTTAATATTTTAGAACTATTGTGTTTTTCAAATTTAAATTATTTTTATCATAAATTTTTGTTTGTCTTTGTTCATTTTGATGCTCAACCAATGAGGAATTTAGCTTGATGTTGATAAATTAATGTGTCTAGGCATCATGACTCAAATGACTTTACTAGATGAGGGAATTACTCTATAGCATTGAGTTGTGTATGCTTACTTAGAGAGGGCTCCTGCATAATTATCTTTTTCTAGGTCTTAGTCAGTCTTAGAACATGCTTTGACAAACTTTCGAGACGAAATTGAACTCTGCTTATTTAAGGGAGAGATGATTTAGGCATTGTTTGATTAGCCAACAACTAGTATCCACCCAATTAAATATTAATCCCTAGTTATCCCTTTGAGCCTTCATAAAATTTTAGCTTTCTTTTCATTGGCATATAACCTCAACAACCTACCTTGAGCTGTTGTGATACTTTTGACAAGTCTTATGATCACAAAGAATATCAAAGAAAGAAATGAATAGTCAAGACTATGAAGATAGTTGAAGTTCTCAAGACCATAAGGATAGTTGATGTTCTCAAAACCTTAAGGGTAGTTGAAGTTCCCTTAATGTCTCCAATATATCAAGACAACATCAACATTAGAGTAACAAATGATTTATCCTTGTTAAAGAAGATTTATGTTACTCCACTCATCCATTATTGGAAGCCCAAGTTGGTACAAACAAGACAACTCTGTTTGAGCTAGAACCAAAAAAAAAGAAAAAAAAAGAAAGAAAAAAGAAAAAGAAAAAAAGAAAAAAGAAGAACAAAAGAAATTCAGAAAGCCAACTGAGTTCTCTTTTACCTAAAGCAGCAAAAGGCTTCCATAAGGACGGTTTGAATTGAATTGATCCAACCTAACCAAAGATTCAATCAAAATTGGAGAAAAGGAGGGAGACCATCCAGTTCTTGAAATTTTTGTACTTGATAGTCCAACAAGAAAGAAGGACAAAATGATAAAATGCTCAAAGAAAGGGAAGAGTAAGGAAAACAAAGAGAAAGAAAAGGGAAGAGTAAGAGAAATAAAGAAAAGGGAGAGGGAGAAAAGAAATGAATTTGGGAACCAAACTTTTTTGCAAGGGAAAAAACTGTCCTAGTCAATATCCAGATTAATTCCAAGAAGATATAGAAGGAATTTGGAGTCTAGCAAGATTGCCTCTAAGCCGCTTAAAATTCAAACAAGAAATTTATAGTGTGAAGGCTTGTCCATTGTATCACATCAGCCCCAACTTACAAATGGCCTTCACTTTAACCCATGTCCCTTATAGACCCATTTCAAGCTTATCAAAGACCTATTGATCTATATTGGTAGGTAGAATCTATTAGTGGTGATAGCTTGAATAAGCATGCATATGAGATAGACAATATTTAAACTCAAATGAGACCTTTGGTCAAGTAATGTGTATGTGCCTATCTGAAGTGCAACAGTTCCTGCTTAAATAGAAATGATTCCCGAGTTTAGTACGGTAACTAGAGTTGTCATGTTATAGATATGTTAATTTGGAAAAATCAAGTCCTGAGGTACATTGACATTAATTTGGCAAAGCCAACATTTGATTTCAAAATCAAAATTCAAAAAAAAATGTTTTGTCATACAAAGCCTTCAAGTTAAGGGAAGTATGTTGAATCTCCAAATGACATATTGGGCAAGGTCATGAAGAAACTACCAACTGACAAGCTGAGACATAGTTTGAAATGGATACATCCCTGACTCTGCTGCTTAGGGTCTCCACCACTCATGTTTTCAACATCTTAAAGATAAAAGCTACAAATGCAAAGCTTTCGATCATTCCAACGCAAGATTTGAGCAAGCATCAAAATGAAACCAATGAGAACATTTCTGCCGATCACCTCGGTCTGTGAGTCAATGGAACGACTGTAAATATTATTCATGCATATCATGCATATATGAACATATCACGTCACACTTTCTTGTCTTGTATTCTTTATCAAAGTGAACAGCAAACACTCTGTGAAGTAAGGAATCAGAAGAAGATATCAAATCAGGGGGGCATAGAAAGCCCATTGCTTGAGAAAGCTCCAGTAATTTTACAAAGAGAAGAAGTGCATGCTTGTGTGAAGGACTAGACAAGAAAAATATCAATCAAAGCTTGCATGGAAAAAATCTTTGGTTTGAGCCTACACAGGGGGCAAAGTTTCTCCTTTTCAATTTTTAGGTTTATATACCAAATATCTTTAAACTCACTTACAAATATTTTGCCACACAGGGGGGCAAGGAGAGGATATAAGGCCCAATTAAAAATAGCTAAATCTTTGCAAAAAGGAAGAACAAAAGAATGGAACAATTAGAACTCTCAAAAGAAAGAAGATGTAAAAGACGAAAGATCAATCGAGCTAAAAGAGCTGAAGCCGGGGTAAAGACCCGACCTCCAATGGATAAAGATCAATGTTTCAAGGGTAAAGACCCGATGTCAAAAGATGAAGATTCATTTTCAAGGATAAAGACCCGGTCTCAAAGGATGAAGATCCAATTTGATGGTGAGGAGTCACAATGCATAAAATAGCCAGAGCAGTCAGACTTCCCAACTAAAAGGTTAGTCAAATCAAATCAATCTCGGGTCCAAGTACCCAATCCCGAGTCCAAGTACCCAAGCTCAGGTCTAAGTATCCAATCTCGGGTCCAAGTACCCAAATCAAATCAATCTCGAGTCCAAGTACCCAATCTCGGGTCCAAGTACCCAAATCAAATCAATATCGGGTCCAAGTACCCAAAATCAATTCAAGCCTGGGTCCAAGTGCCCAATCCCGGGTCCAAGTACCCAATCTCGGGTCCAAGTACCCAAAATCAATTCAAGCTCAGGTCCAAGTACCCAAGCTCGGGTCCAAGTACCCAATCTCTGGTCCAAGTTCCCAAATCAAATCAATCTCGGGTCCAAGTACCCAATCCCGGGTCTAAGTACCCAAAATCAATTCAAGCTAGGGTCCAAGTACCCAATCTCGGGTCCATGTACCCAATCCGTGTCCAAGTACCCAATCTTAGGTCCAAGTACCTAAATCAAGTACCCAAATTAACTCAAAGTTAATTCGAACCGGGTCCAGAACCCAAATTTTCCTTAGGTCTAGAACCTAGAATTATCCTTGAGTCCAGAACTTGAACCGAGTCCAGAACCCAAATTTTCCTTCGGTCCAGAACCTAGAATCATCCTTGAGTCCAGAACTCGAACCAGGTCCAGAACCCAAATTTTCCTTAGGTCCAGAACCTAGAATTATCCTTGAGTCCAGAACTCGAACCGGGCCCAGAACCCAAATTTTCCTTAGGTCCAGAACCTAGAATTATCCTGGAGTCCAGAACTCGAATCTGGGTCCAGAACCCAAATTTTTCTTAGGTCCCAAACCTAGAAATATCCTCGAGTCCAGAACTCGAATCCGGGTCCGGAACCCAAATTTACCTTAGGTCTAAAACCTAGAATCATCCGTGAGTCCAGAACTCAAATTGGGTCCAAGTACCCAAAACAAGTCGCCATTTCAAAAATTAAGTCTTTTTTCTTTTCACTCTCTTTCACTAAGGTTTCAGATCATTCAAGCAGGGGGCAAACTGTAAACCCTTAATTTTTGACCAAATATGATCTAATATGTTTTATTTATCCCAAAATAATTTTTGTTGTCTAATTGGTCCAAAATAATTTTAATTAAGTAATTTTTACCTTAGTATCTAATTTTTATTAATAAAAAATAAAAATAAACAAATAAAAATTAAAAAAATAAAAATAAAAATAAAATCTGAGTCGGAAAAAAAAGTCGGCAGCGAAAAGCAGTCGTGCTGGCCCGTGGGCGTTTTGCCCGCAGGAATTTCCTGCGGGTGGCACGCCCATAGGCCCAGCACTTCACCCGCAGGCCTGCGGGCAAAATAACTTCCCGCAGGATTTTCCTGCGAGCGACACGTCCACTGGCCCAAAATTGGCCCTCTGCCACAGTTTTCGCCTGCGTAAAATTTTTTGACGCAAATTTTTCGAAACCTAATCCAATTAGATTTTAATTTCTTTTTTTATTAATATCACTTGCCGTGTATAATTAGGAAAAACAACCTAAAACTAATATAAAAAAGGACCAAAGGCATTGAAAATAGGGGGGTGGCCGAGAGAGAGTGTAATATCCCAAACTGTGCCTTAGAAGTTGTGATATTATTGTTATAAGGGGATTGAACGTATATATGTTAAGTTGATAAGACAAGAAAATTTAAGAGAGAATGTTTATGTGTTGTTTGAAAAGAAAGCAATGTGTGGAGAGAATGTATATTTAGTGTATATGGCAATATATATAACATATATGTTGGTCAAATGGAAAGTCAAGAAAAGAAGATATTTATTTTGTGGATTGTGAAATTACTAAAAAGGGTATTTGATTATAAAGAAAGAAAGTTTTGGTGAAAGATATTTTAGTAATTATTATTATATATATATATATATATTTTGGGGATAAGAACAAAGAAAAGAAGATTCTTTCTTCTTCTTCTTCTTCGTGTACGAGAGAGAGAGAGAGAGAGAGAGAGATGATTTATACACCAAATTCTTAAGGATTTTTAGAGGATTGAAGATGGAGATGAGGATTTGACAAGATATTTAAGTAAGTTTCTTCTTGATTCTCTTGTTTCTTTGAGTTGTGTGGATATTTGATTGGGTTTGGTGATTGATGATTGTTGGTAAATTATGTGTGTGTGTGTTGAATTGGTAATTTGATGGTGATAATATGATTAATTGATATGGATGATGATGAATTGTTGAGTAAGGGTTTAGTTTAATGAATTTGGGGATTTGATTAATTAATACATGGATGATGTTTATAATGATGATTGGTGTGTGTTTTAAGTGTTGTTGGTGTTTTTGTAAGTTTGTTATGGTTTTGGGTGTGTTTGGTAAAGATTGTTTGGAGTGGATGATGGCTAAAAGAAGTGTTTTGTTAGATGTTGTTTTGTGTTGATCGGAATCTGGGTTTTTAGCCTGACACGCCCATGGTCACGGCCAGATTGTTAGGCGTGTCGTTGGTTCTGTTTTTGGGGTTTGTAACACGAGCAGTGACACGCCCATGTCACTGAGCGTGTCACAAGTTATGTGTGACAGTAGAATTGACACGACCAGTAACACGCCCGTGTTATTGAGCGTGTCATAGCTACTGTGAGTTTGGAGAATTGACACGGCCATGAACACGTTCATGTTGTGGGACGTGTCAATATGTTTGAGATACAGAAGGTATTACACGCCCAGTGACACGCCCGTGGTTATGAGCGTGTCAATATTTCTGTATTGGGGAGTTAGGGCACGATCAGGAACACGCCCGTGTGGGTGAGCGTGTCATGTGTTGAGTTTGCTCTAGTTGATTCTTATTTATATTATCTCATGTGTATGATCACTTTTGGATTAGGTTTTTAAGAGATTGAATGGCCCTAATCCAAATATTGAAGAATCTAAGGAAGAGAAGTCTAAGTGGGTGTGAGTTTCTTTGAAGGTAAGTACAAAACCTTATTTGCTTATATATATTTATATGACTTGGAACATTAGTACATTTGATGATAAATGTATTAAGTAATCTATTATATAATTGATAAATATGTATATAAATAATGTATATGTTATGAAATACAAAAGATATGAGGGTATAATCAAATATGTGAAATGTGAAAGCATCCAATGTATATATGTGTTATGAAAGGTGAAAGGTGTGAGGATAGGATAATGCAATTGATTGTGTATACTTGAATGATGAATGGTTATGTATATGTATATATGTATATATATATATAAGATGAAGTATGAAATGTATGTGATATGGAATATGAATGATATGATTTGCATGATGCAAATGATATGATGAATGATTATATATGTGTTAAGGGTGAAATATGAAATGTGGATTGAGAAATGATGATGAATGAAGCCATTGTGATTGGCTATAAAGATTTGAAAGAATGATGATGAATGAAGCCATTGTGATTGGCTATAAAGATTTGAAAGAAACAATTGAGGCATGTTTGCCTAAATGATGCCATTGTGATTGGCTATGATGATGTAAATGATGATTGAGGCATGTTTGCCTAAATGATGATAAGAATGAGAATGAAATTGATAATGAAATAATAAATGAATTGTGTGTCTAATATGTTATTCATTTTCAGAGTTTTGTTGTTGGTGGCATGCCTATTAGTAACAATCTCTTGAAGTTAGGTTGGATTTGATCCTTGAAGCCAAGTTGGGTTGAAGTTTAACATGTTTTACTCCCCTTGAAGCTTGGTTGGGTCTAGTCCTTGAAGCCTAATTGAGATGTTATAACCCTTGAAGCTAGGTTGGGTTTTGTTCTTGAAGCCAAGTTGGGTTGATACTTAGCATGCTTTGTTCCCCTTGAAGCTTGGTTGAACATAATCCTTGAAGCCTAGTTGGGATAATGATAATGATAAATGTGATATATAAACCAAAACATTAACTCTGAAAGTTGAATGGCATATTAGTGTCTTTGGGCCCATGCTTGTGTTTGTTTAAATATGATTTATGAATGGTGAATAATGGATAATGAATTAAATGAATGAGATGTGATATTATGAGGTATGACATGATAAGTAAATGTAATGTTGTGATATGATTATATAACATAAATGAATTATTGAAAGGAGATGTGGTTTGTGAAGTTATATGAAATATGCAATTATGAAGTATAAAACGATATATATGATATGTATGAAATGAAATTGGTAAGTATCATTATATGAAGGTTCTATCAATTTATTGAACTATGTTTGATGGTTATGTTATATATATGTATATGTAAATCATATATGAGATTAATAGGAATATATGAAGAATGCATATATAAAAGAAGAAAATAGAGTAAGAAAATGATAAAACGTGAGGCTAAACATATGAGGTATGTATCCTTTGTATTGCATATTTTAATGTTTACTTGTTCTACTAAGCTTTCGAGCTTAGCGCGGTTATGTTAATCGCGCAGGTAAATGGGTGATGGAGCTGGAGTTAAGTTAGTATGTCACGAAGAGAGCAAGTATAGTTCGAGACCAACTAGATGGTGATGCATGCATGTAACAGTTAATTATATTATATTTTCACAAGAATGTATTTATATGTATAAATGAACCTATTGAAGAGACAATGTAATTTATATATATATATATGTATTATTATCAAAAGGATATTGATTTTGAAAGTACGTTTATATATTTCAATATAATGATATGATTTTGGAATGAAAGTAAAGATTTTAAATTTGTGATAACTAGTGACATCTTTATACTTTATATACCTACTGTATGTATACGATGTATATGTATAGTACTTATATAGAGTATCGGGGTGTTACAATTATTTTGGTATCAGAGCTTAGGTTCGAGATTCTCGGCCTAAGTAAAATTAAAAAGAGAAAATTTTGAAAAGCTTAAAGAGAAATAAAAAGAAAAGTTTAAAAAAAATGATGATAAATGAAGAATGAAAAGAATGAAATTTTTGATACATGCATATGCATTAACACCTAGGTTGGTCTCAAATGTGGTATTATGTGAATTGAAGTGTATTTAAATTGTATGAGATTGATAATAATGTGTGAATGAAGTTTTACATAAATGGAAATTAAAGAAAGAATAATGTGGGAAAATGTATATGAGTTTAATTGTTAAATTCAAGAATGGGAATTTATTCAAGTAAAATTTTTGATTATTGATGTGCTTGAGATGTAAAAGAAATGATTAGAAGAATAAAGTTGAGAATGAGTTAATAATTAAATCAAGATTAAAGTATGTAATATTTCCTCTACAACTTGAATATCTTTCTAATAAATCTTATGTTTGGATTTCTAGAAAGAGGAAATAATGTTGGATGGGTGATATGAATAGATATGTTGCTAAATAAAGAGAATATGGTGGTATATTGAATGAGTTGATGGGTATAGACAAAGTTTGATCATTTAAGGTTGAAATATGTAAAGTTAAAGTTTTTTTTTTAAAAAGGAAAAGAGATGATGTTGGTTAAATAAGAAGATATAATGGTGTTGTTTGCATTGTTGTTTTAAATGCAAACATTGTGGTTTTAATGTTAGAAATGTGATATGCTTGAGTGTTGTTAAAGCTCATGTTAATGGTGGTAAGATGTAACATTTGAATTTGTTTGAATGAGCTTTATTAATTGTGAAAGAATATACCTTGAGGTTGTTTTGTAATGTATATATATATATAAGATGTTTTTCTTAAGTTGATACTAAGAAAATAAAATGAGTAAATGGAAGTTTGAATAAAATAGTAAGTTGAGAGTTTATAATGTTAATGGAACTTGGATAAAGGTTATTTAAACATCGATAGTTTAATGTAAGTTAAATCTATGAACTATGAGGAATGAGTATTATAGAATATGAGAATGATTACGCTTGCATTGACAAACTTGTACAAAGTTAGGTCATGTGATAAGATTGATAGTGAGAAGTGGATGAATCAATGTTGGTTCAAGAAATTGAGATTTGTGATAACAAGACTTGAAAAGTGTATAGAGGTTATTGGACTCAATGTGTATATGATTGGATGTAATGTACATATGTATAAATATATGAGTACTATATATATGTTGAAAGGTAAATAAATGTGAGAGAGATATCATCTTAGTAATGTGATTAAGATTTTGTGAAGTATTATCATGGTTAGAATATATATATATATATATATATATATGTGTGTGTGTGTTGAGTTAAAAAAATAATTTACGTTATGTCAAAAAGGAATAAGAATGAGGTTGTTTAATGAGAAATAATAAATGTTAAATTGTGTTGAAAATATGTAAAAGAGGAATTAAATAAAATTGTATGATTATATGTATACATGTATAGAAAGTGTGGAAGGAGCTTTTTGATATGAATGTAATTGTAAAATGTAAGAAATGTGGAAAGTAAATCACATTATGAATGTGATCTATGGATGTGTTATACAATTGCATGTTTGATGATATGGGAAATGACATTGTGTGTAGTAGTGGACCTAAGAGAGATTAGGCCTTAATTGACGCAAAGATTATGGGATGAAATGAAAAACGAGAATAAACTTGAGAATTGTTGGATAGTGAAATTGTTATGGAAATGAGGATTGATTTGGGATATAGTGGATAGTAATATTGTTATGGAAATAATTGAATTGAGTTATCATAAATGTTATGGACTCAAGGTAATTGTGTGAGAAAAGGTTATATGTATATGTGTATTATAAGAGATTGTAAGGGAAAAAGAAAGTATAAGGTATGAAGTTTTTGGAAAAAGATAATATTGTTGTATATAAGATAAGCTAATGATGATTAAATAATTAAGAGTAAATTGTTTTGAGATAGAGTTGAAATGTGTTAACTTTTAATATGGAAAAAGTTTGGAGAATGAATATGTGATAATTGTGATACAATCACAGTATTGATGTATAAGTTTCAGATGTAACCATTAATCTCCTTTGGCCATATGAATTGTATATTGAGTTGGCCGGATAGTTTGGTTATCCATAGAATTGGAACTAAGAAAATGTGGTTATTATATAGCTTTGATAAGATTGATAATTATGTTCTAGAATCGTGGCTAAAGGTTATGATGGGTGAATTGTATTTTTATAATTTTTGTGTTAACAATTTAGTTAAAATTTTGGAAAAGAAAAGAAAGGAAAGAGAATTGGGGAAATACTTTAAGTTATAAATAATATGAAAAAAAAGTAATTATTGTAAGTGTAGTAATGGTATGAAAGGTGAGGAGATAATAATGGAAGAAATTGCAGAAGGTGATTGAAAGCTATATTGAATATGTTTATGGTATAAAGAAAATAAGTGGATGAGTTTAAAAATTTAAGTGAGTAAACTATGAGTAATAAGTATGGTATGAGATAATTATGAAATTTTGATGGGAATTGTTTTGAGATAATGAAAGGTAAATTATGTGTATATTGAAAGATAAGTTGAAGTGGATTGTTATTCATGATAAATTTAAATAAGTTAATTATTGATTTGAATCAAACAAGATTGAGATGTTAGTATATTGTGGAGAATAGATCAATTGATCTAGATTTTTGCTATAATTGTGAATTATTATTGAGATTTAATATGAATAGTTGTACTAAAGGTATAAGAGATAGATAATGATGTATACAATGTAATATTCGGATCGATGAACGGACATGAATCAATTGAATTATATTAATTATAATGATGAGAAAAGGGGAAAAAGTTGATTTCCTGTAAGGTAAGTTCAAAAGTTTTGTGTTAGTATTGATGTTAAGTGAGAAAATACTAAAGAAGGAATGAAGTGTATGAGAAATAAGAATATTATTATCAATGAAGGTTTGATAAATGTTTGTTTTAAGGATGATTGTAATGATGGGATAATCAATATTAAGATATAAGTCAATGATCTTTAAGGTTAAAGTTAAGAGAATAGTTATAAAGAGATGAAGTGATAAAATATTTTGAATGTAATAATGGAATGTAACATAAATATATTGTAAGATGATGGAATTTTTGTATATAGATAAGGTATTTGAGAAAATAATGAGTTATTTTGAATATTGGATAAAAGTGTAATAAGATATAAAGGTTTATATCATGACAAGTTAGGGAATTGAATAATATAATTGACTCTAAGGGGGAGAGTGCAAACTATGTGATTTGATGAAATCAGAATATAAGAATACAATTAATGTCATATGAAGATTTAAAATGGTGTATTGTTAAGAATGGAGTGTTATTATACTGAGTAATTTCGAGGACGAAATTATTTAAGGGGGAGAGAATTGTAATATCCCAAACTGTGCCTTAGAAGTTGTGATATTATTGTTATAAGGGGATTGAACGTATATATGTTAAGTTGATAAGACAAGAAAATTTAAGAGAGAATGTTTATGTGTTGTTTGAAAAGAAAGCAATGTGTGGAGAGAATGTATATTTAGTGTATATGGCAATATATATAACATATATGTTGGTCAAATGGAAAGTCAAGAAAAGAAGATATTTATTTTGTGGATTGTGAAATTACTAAAAAGGGTATTTGATTATAAAGAAAGAAAGTTTTGGTGAAAGATATTTTAGTAATTATTATTATTATATATATATATATTTTGGGGATAAGAACAAAGAAAAGAAGATTCTTTCTTCTTCTTCTTCTTCTTCTTCTTCGTGTACGAGAGAGAGAGAGAGAGAGAGAGATGATTTATACACCAAATTCTTAAGGATTTTTAGAGGATTGAAGATGGAGATGAGGATTTGACAAGATATTTAAGTAAGTTTCTTCTTGATTCTCTTGTTTCTTTGAGTTGTGTGGATATTTGATTGGGTTTGGTGATTGATGATTGTTGGTAAATTATGTGTGTGTGTTGAATTGGTAATTTGATGGTGATAATATGATTAATTGATATGGATGATGATGAATTGTTGAGTAAGGGTTTAGTTTAATGAATTTGGGGATTTGATTAATTAATACATGGATGATGTTTATAATGATGATTGGTGTGTGTTTTAAGTGTTGTTGGTGTTTTTGTAAGTTTGTTATGGTTTTGGGTGTGTTTGGTGAAGATTGTTTGGAGTGGATGATGGCTAAAAGAAGTGTTTTGTTAGATGTTGTTTTGTGTTGATCGGAATCTGGGTTTTTAGCCTGACACGCCCATGGTCACGGCCAGATTGTTAGGCGTGTCGTTGGTTCTGTTTTTGGGGTTTGTAACACGAGCAGTGACACGCCCATGTCACTGAGCGTGTCACAAGTTCTGTGTGACAGTAGAATTGACACGACCAGTAACACGCCCATGTTATTGAGCGTGTCATAGCTACTGTGAGTTTGGAGAATTGACACGGCCATGAACACGTTCATATTGTGGGATGTGTCAATATGTTTGAGATACAGAAGGTATTACACGCCCAGTGACACGCCCGTGGTTATGAGCGTGTCAATGTTTCTGTATTGGGGAGTTAGGGCACGATCAGGAACACGCCCGTGTGGGTGAGCGTGTCATGTGTTGAGTTTGCTCTAGTTGATTCTTATTTATATTATCTCATGTGTATGATCACTTTTGGATTAGGTTTTTAAGAGATTGAATGGCCCTAATCCAAATATTGAAGAATCTAAGGAAGAGAAGTCTAAGTGGGTGTGAGTTTCTTTGAAGGTAAGTACAAAACCTTATTTGCTTATATATATTTATATGACTTGGAACATTAGTACATTTGATGATAAATGTATTAAGTAATCTATTATATAATTGATAAATATGTATATAAATAATGTATATGTTATGAAATACAAAAGATATGAGGGTATAATCAAATATGTGAAATGTGAAAGCATCCAATGTATATATGTGTTATGAAAGGTGAAAGGTGTGAGGATAGGATAATGCAATTGATTGTGTATACTTGAATGATGAATGGTTATGTATATGTATATATGTGTATATATATATAAGATGAAGTATGAAATGTATGTGATATGGAATATGAATGATATGATTTGCATGATGCAAATGATATGATGAATGATTATATATGTGTTAAGGGTGAAATATGAAATGTGGATTGAGAAATGATGATGAATGAAGCCATTGTGATTGGCTATAAAGATTTGAAAGAAACAATTGAGGCATGTTTGCCTAAATGATGCCATTGTGATTGGCTATGATGATGTAAATGATGATTGAGGCATGTTTGCCTAAATGATGATAAGAATGAGAATGAAATTGATAATGAAATAATAAATGAATTGTGTGTCTAATATGTTATTCATTTTCAGAGTTTTGTTGTTGGTGGCATGCCTATTAGTAACAATCTCTTGAAGTTAGGTTGGATTTGATCCTTGAAGCCAAGTTGGGTTGAAGTTTAACATGTTTTACTCCCCTTGAAGCTTGGTTGGGTCTAGTCCTTGAAGCCTAATTGAGATGTTATAACCCTTGAAGCTAGGTTGGGTTTTGTTCTTGAAGCCAAGTTGGGTTGATACTTAGCATGCTTTGTTCCCCTTGAAGCTTGGTTGAACATAATCCTTGAAGCCTAGTTGGGATAATGATAATGATAAATGTGATATATAAACCAAAACATTAACTCTGAAAGTTGAATGGCATATTAGTGTCTTTGGGCCCATGCTTGTGTTTGTTTAAATATGATTTATGAATGGTGAATAATGGATAATGAATTAAATGAATGAGATGTGATATTATGAAGTATGACATGATAAGTAAATGTAATGTTGTGATATGATTATATAACATAAATGAATTATTGAAAGGAGATGTGGTTTGTGAAGTTATATGAAATATGCAATTATGAAGTATAAAACGATATATATGATATGTATGAAATGAAATTGGTAAGTATCATTATATGAAGGTTCTATCAATTTATTGAACTATGTTTGATGGTTATGTTATATATATGTATATGTAAATCATATATGAGATTAATAGGAATATATGAAGAATGCATATATAAAAGAAGAAAACAGAGTAAGAAAATGATAAAACATGAGGCTAAACATATGAGGTATGTATCCTTTGTATTGCATATTTTAATGTTTACTTGTTCTACTAAGCTTTCGAGCTTAGCGCGGTTATGTTAATCGCGCAGGTAAATGGGTGATGGAGCTGGAGTTAAGTCAGTATGTCACGAAGAGAGCAAGTATAGTTCGAGACCAACTAGATGGTGATGCATGCATGTAACAGTTAATTATATTATATTTTCACAAGAATGTATTTATATGTATAAATGAACCTATTGAAGAGACAATGTAATTTATATATATATATATATATATATGTATTATTATCAAAAGGATATTGATTTTGAAAGTACGTTTATATATTTCAATATAATGATATGATTTTGGAATGAAAGTAAAGATTTTAAATTTGTGATAACTAGTGACATCTTTATACTTTATATACCTATTGTATGTATACGATGTATATGTATAGTACTTATATAGAGTATCGGGGTGTTACAGAGAGAAAATCCAAGGGGAGTTTGGAAAGTTTGAAACCAAATCAAGGAAGGAAAAGAAGAAATTCAATTTAAATCTTTTCTGGACAGCATTATCACGAGGGAGGAGATTTCAAAGGCAAAAAGGCTTGTCTTTGGAGCTAGTTCATCCAAGAAGAATTGTTTTTGGAGCAACTTACAAAAGAAGGTATGAAATTCTAAATTCTAATTTTTTACACAGTAGCTAAACTAGGGTTTTTTGTGTTTTTCAAAAGTTAAAATCTTAGAACTTTAATTTAGTTTTCCAAAGTTAAAACACTAAAACGTGACCTTCTTTTCTAAAAAGACTTAAAATTATTATTTTTTCTTCTTAAAAACCTTAAAACTCTAATTGAACATATTTTTCAACAAAACCAAAATCAAATTCTGTTTCTTTTAAGATTTTAAAGTAGGTTCTATTTCATTCAAAAAACCTTAAAAAACATCTTTTATACTTATAAAAACTTCAGTCCATTTGTTTAAATTCATAAAACTTCATAAAATATCAAATTGATTTCTAAAACCCTAAAAATTATTCATCACCCGTGACCCAAATTCTAAAACCCTAAAATCCAAACTTCAACTTTTAAACCTAAAATAATGAACCCTAATCCTTTTAAAACCTTAAACCCTAATTTTTATGAACCCTAATCCTTTTAAAACATTGAAAACCATAAAAACATAAAAACTCTAAAATTACAAAGTAGCTTACATCACTATTTAAAACCATGAATTAAAAAGTATTTCAAAGTGTCCAAAACCCTAGTTTCATGATTTCACCATTCAAATCTTAGTTTGTTTAATCAAAGTGTCTTACCAACCTTTAAAAAAACATAAAACCCTAATCTATTTTAATTCCCTAAAAAGTCACAGTAGCTTAACTTTAGAATTTCCAAAACCTTAACACATGAGATAAAGAACCCTAAATGGAAATAGTAGCTATACTTGAACTTTTATTTGCTTTATTCAATTCCATACTTGATTATGCTTTGATTTATTTCTTATGCTTTAATTTATTTGAATTCAATACTTGATTTATTTAATTTATCATGGATGGATGTTTATTTTATATCTTGATTAATAGCTTTGATGAATGATTTATCTATGATGAATGATTATTTATTTTTATCAATTAATTTAGATTTCCAAAAGTTGTAAGAGGTATGTTTCCACTTGGTGGGTACCTCATTAGTTAAACATCATGTAATTTAATTTGCTTTTCTATTTTAGAACCTATGTAAAGGGCATGTTTCTACCTTTTGGTGGGTGTCCTATTTAGGCATGTGATGTAAGGACATATTTCCATCCTTGGATGGGTGTCCATTTATTTACTTTGTTTGGACATTGCTTTGATTTTAATATAATGATGCTTTCTTTTTATTGTGTGTAATATGGATAATGTTATTATACTTAAGAATTTTATAATATTAAGACCTGTAAAGGAGGCCGGTTCCAATGAACCGGGCGTTGTGGGGGTGCTGGGTCATTTCTCACCTTCCCCACACGTACCCAACTTTCCGAACCCATTAGCGGGTTGGGGATTCCTTAGAAATCGAGTCATCCACCCCTTTCTTTTTTCCCGGCCCATCCAAGTGGTGACTCCATTTTCTCCAGACTTAGGTCCGTGTTCTCTAAGGCACCGAGCCTAAATAGTGCCAAAGTCGCAAGAACCATTCCACCGGGAGTGGGGGCGAAAATCCCTGCTCACACCAAATATAATGCAATCACATCTCATTTATTAAGTGTTTATACATACCTCAATAACCTCTCATATGAAGCTAAAAATCTCTCACAAACCTTCACTTCCAAGTTGCCCTTTAATACTCGGGTTAGGCAATTCACCTCTTGTAACACCCCTATACCCCGTATACATACACAGCATGCTTATACGATCGTAATATACGTATACTGAATATAGAAATGCCACGGTTAACAAAACACACAAATCATCCCTCGGATGAATTATGAATAAATTTAAAACATTTAAGGGAATTAATAAAAACAATAAATAAAAATATTTATTCAAAACGCAGCGGAAAATATAACAAATATTTTCAAGTACATATACATTAAGATCAAAATTTACAAAACATGAAATATATACATGATTGGTAGCTTGACTCCCTGATCTTTAAGCTCTAAACCAACTCTTCAAAACCTCAACTCAACTAGGTCTAGCAGAATTCTCTGGCTCAAACCTATCACCTGCGCGATGAAACACAATCGCGCTAAGCCCACGGCTTAGTGGTACAAACCATAACAATGATATGCTTCGATGCCTTGTCAATGTCATACATTCAAACAATAGAGATCATACTCATAAATGTTACATTTCATTATTTCAATAATTGTATCATCATCCATCACACACATTCAACATAGACACACATGGGCCCAACAAGTATTTAATATGATATTCAAAGTTCAGAGTTACTGCTTTGGTCCATAATCACAATGATCAAGCCCGTAGACAATATATATACATCTCTATCCATGGATAGTGTAACAGACCCAGTCTCTTGGACCATCAACCCAATAAACTTGAGGAGATCCTCAACCTAGCAAGACTGTTACCTGTAACAGACTCAGTCTCTTGGACCATCAACCTGACTGAAATCGAGGAGATCCTCAACCTGGCAAGACTGTTACTTATCATATATTTCATATTCATAATTCATATAGTGTAACAGACCCAGTCTCTTGGACCTCAATTCAACTCAAATTGAAGAGATCCTCAACCCGGCAAGACTGTTACCTGTAACAGACCCAGTCTCTTGGACCATCAACCCGACTGAAATCGAGGAGATCCTCAACCCGGCAAGACTGTTACTTTTTTACATTTTATAGGCATGCCGCCAAATCCAGAACTCTGAAATTGAATAACATATTAAACATACAATCAATTCATTCACTTCTTTACCATTCTCTTTCTCAATTCATATCTCATAAACACATAGGCAATCATGCCTTAATAATTTCATTTTGCATAACCATAGCCAACAACAATGGCTTCATTATATCTCAACTCACATTTCATATATCATCATCAATATACATATAACACATTACATTTCACAAGGTTAACATTATTCATATATATATATATCAACAATGCAATAAGATTTCTTAGTACATTCATATCCAAATGTGTAAGTTTCAAAATCACATGAATGTATGCAAAAATGCAAGGTTTGTACTTACTTCAAAAGCAACCCACACAACTCTAAACACTTCCTCTTTCAAGAATCTTCCACCACTTGAATTAGGGCAATTCACCTTCTTCACAACCTATTCCAAAAGAATGATGAAACCCACATGAGATCATAAGGCTAAAAACCAACTAGGGCAACCTCTAAACATGACACGCTCAACAACACGGACGTGTCCCTGACCGTGCCCTAACTCCACAACACAGAAGCTTTTACATGCTCAGAACCATGGGCGTGTCACTGGGCGTGTAATATATTCTGCCTCTCTGAAACATTGACACGTCCAACAACATGAGCGTGCTCATGGCCGTGTCAATTCCCCAATAACACAGTGGCTATGACACGTTCAATAACACCGGCGTGTTACTTGCCATGTCAATCCTACTGCCACACAGAACTATTGACACGCCTAAAGACCTGGACGTGCTCGTGGGTGTGTCAGGCCAAAAACCCAGATTCCAGCCAAAACAACAGAACACCCAATAAATCACTTCTTCCACCAACATCCACTTCAAACAAACTAAACTACACACATCCAAAAACCATCTCAAACTTGAAAAAACACCAAAACAAGACAAAATATACATTAACCACACATCATCAATATCATCACAGACCCTAACACCACTACAACACTATCTTCACCAACAAACTTACTCTTTCCTTTAATCCAACCTCAAAAATCCAAAATCAATTAAACCAAATACTCTTAAACACAACACAATCAAACCAAACTCCTATCCATCACAACTTCAACTCACAAACCTAAAGAAATCAAAGAATCAAGTGGAAGGACTTACCAAGTATGAAGAAACTCTTAAATCTCTAACTTGATCTCTTGAAAACTTCCTTCAATCTTGAACTTGGAAGATCAAATCTCTCTCTTGCTCTCTTGTTTCTTTGATGGCCGGACAACAAAAAGGAAAGGAAAAGAGAAGGAAAAGAAATGAAAGAAAGCCACGAAGGATGAAGAAAAGAAAGAAAACCAAAGAAAGCAAAGTCAACTCTTTTTCCTTAAAACCCTCTCATCCAAGCATTTAATATAAAATTATCAAAATATCATCTTCCACTTCCACTAACTCTAATCCCACTTAATATTAATTAATTCTTTAAACACAATTAATAATAATTAATCTCTTCCTTTGACTTTCTCATTGACTTGTGTATATGTTGTATATATTTTCATATACACAACATATACACTCTCTTCACTTCTTTTCTCTTTTCTTTACAAATTAACATATACACATAATCCAAATAAAACAACAATTGTATCAAAACTTCTAGGGCACACTTTGGGATATTACACCTCTCTTTAATACCTAATCAAAATGTGATCAAACACAATCATTTAATATCATATTTTAAGGCATTTCCAACATTAAACCCTAATTAAATATCACTATAATCAAAACCCAAAATTTAGCCTTTCCTTACTTTTACATTGAACTTCCATTTTAATCCATTAAAATTAGTGTTTTAAGTTTATTTATATCATTAAAAATATATTATAACATGTTTTAACCAATCACATTGAATAAACACATGCTCTTGTACAAAACCCTAAAATGCCACAACCTTCATCATTTAAGGTTCTTCATTCTAACTCATTCTAATTATTAATCCAAGCTTATTTCCATCATGTATACTATTAATTAACAAGATTTAATCATTAAAATAAAAAATACCAATACTTTGAAAATTTCCTTCCAAAACCCTAAATTCAACACTACCTTATTCAAACTCTTACCAAACTTGGTTAAATCCATCATTTGCCTTTAAAATCCTTATTTATGCATCAAAACAACACATTTGAAACCAAATTGCACAATTAAAACTTAAGATTTCAAAAGTCCATATGTTTCATAACCCTAAATTCTCTCTCTTCAACCAACTCATCCCAAACTTAACCATTTATTCAATCCAACTTAAAAATAATTAATAACTAATCAAAAAACTTCATACCTACCCATTCAATCAATTAAATCATGCTAATACAAAATTCTAAAATCCACATAATCACAATTTCATGAAATTCCAAAGAATTTGCAAAATTGGTAAAGAAACTTACCAATTGATGAAGAATTCCTAAAAACTCCACTTGAATCCTTAAACTTCTTTCAATTATGGATGCTTGGAAGAAGAAAAAACTTGGCTTGGTTGGCTATGGAGGTTCGGCCACCATAAGAAGAAGAAGAAGATGAAGACAATTTTTTTTTAATTTCTCTTCTTTACACTTTCAAAAATAACCATATATATTATTATATTTTTAATAATTAATTATTTATTTATTTATTTAAAAATCACAAATTACCTCTTCCATCCAAAAATAATTTGTTTTTAATTTATTTAAATAATTTTAATTTTACAAAGTATAGTTACCATTTTGCCATTTGTATATGTTATGTATATTTAATGTATATTTCACATATACTTTTTACTTTTTCACTTAAAATCCTTCAATTTTCCATTTAAATTATTTATTTAATTTATTTACTTTATTTTTAATTTACTTTATTTAATTTTAAAAATTAGGGATGTTATAAAATATTTCACTAAGATTGATCTATGGTCTAGATGAATTTGTTGTTGTTTTTATAGATAACATACTAATCTACTCTATTGGTTGGGATGAACATGAAGCTCACTTGAGAATAGTACTTCAAACATTACGAGAACATAAATTGTATGCTTAGTTCTCAAAATGTGAATTTTGGTTAAAGAAGTAGCATTTCTGGGACATGTCATTAGTGGAGAAGGTTTACAAGTAGATCGCAAGAAGCTGGAAGTTGTGGTTAATTAGCCTCGACCAACTAATGTGGTTGAAATTCTAAGTTTCCTAGGTATGGCTAGCTATTACCAAAGTTTTATTAAGAATTTCTCCTGTATAGAAACACCACTCACTAAATTGACTTAGAAATCTGTCAAGTTTCAGTGGGAAGAGAAATGTGAAGAAAGTTTGAATAATTGAAGGCTCGATTAGTTCTTATACCTATTCTAGAAATTCCAGCTGAAGGATGTAAGTATACTATATACTGTGATGCATCCATGTAGGGTTAGGGTGTGTACTCATGCAAAATGGAAAGGTAATTGCATAGTCCTCTCAGTAATTATGGAAACATGAGGGGAATTATCCCACACATGATCTAGAGATGGTAGCAGTAGTTTTTGCATTAAAGATTTGGAGACACTATCTATATGGAGAAAGATGTGAAATCTATACAGATCATAAGAGTTTGAAGTACAATCTACAACAAAGTGATTTGAATCTTTTGTAATGGAGATGGGTGAAATTGTTGAAAAATTAAAATTGCAAGATAATGCATCACCCTAGAAAGGCTAATGTAGTAGCTGATGCATTGAGTAGGAAGTCAGTTGGAAGTTCAACACATATTTGGACGTACCGGAGACCTTTTATCAAAGAATTTCATTATTTGTATGACTTTGGAGTGTGATTTGAAATCTCCAAACAATGGATTTTCTATGCCCATCTATATGTGAAATCCCCTACTGATAGACCAAATATGAAAGAAGCAGGATAAATGTAACATCCATAATTTTAAAAACAACTACTGTTGTTGCCACTCCTGCCACTACTATACAGTATCATTGCTTCAGGTTGATGCATATGATTAGTGGAAGATTCTCATGTAACTCCCTTTTATTCTATAAATGCATATTACATATACCCCGTATACGTAAACTACATATATATGATATAAGAGTACTATAAAAATAAATTGTAAAATTAAACATATTTATAATTAAAATATAATTAAATTAATTTATAAGAGAAAATCTCTGAAAAAAAATTGTCAGATTTTTGTCTGTAATTTTTTAAATCCCAAAAATGCAAACAACACAACTTACATAAAACAACACTCCCAAAATACATATCTATTTATAAAATCCATCATTTCTCCAAAATTCTTCATTTCCTCATTTCACATCCATATATTTATAATAAAAATCAATGCACATTATACACATTTTCAAAACTTTACAAAACATTAATTATTTTAAAATATGTTTACATTTGGTAGACATAATATACAATATCATAACGCCTTAAATAAAATTATACATGTATGCAACACATCCAACTTGGTCTCGTGGAAAAACCTAACTATCAAGTCTCGCACTCAAAAAATTGACCCATCCAAATCTGTCAGCACTTCTTCATCAAAACTTTCATCACTATCATAATACACACTACCGTGCTAAGCCCGAGAGCTTAGTGGTACATACTTTGATAATATAAAACTATTTTAAAGGAAAAGTATACATTATATTTATAGTACATTATGCTCTCAGTATAAATACATATTTATTATCACATTCTTTATCTTATAAACCTTAAACACAATCATCACGTATGATTCATTTTCCATTCACTAATCACATAATTTACAAACATATCACAAACACATACATTAGGCCCAATAAGTCCCTGCACAATATTCGAGTTCTAGAAATAATGATTTGGCCTATCGTGACACCAGTATGTCTAGCCTGGAAGGCATAGTAATATTAGTGACACCAGTATGTCTAACCCCGAAGGCAAAGTAGTAACAGTGACACTAGTGTGTCTAGCCCCGAAGGCAAAGTAGTAACAGTGACACCAGTGTGTCTAGCCACGAAGGCAAAATAAACGTCATTACATTTATTTTACATGCCAATTCGATAGTATCAACATTAGCTTTTTAGAACAAGTAATTGTGTAAAGCCAACACATAACATACACATCACAACATATCACATTTTCATATTTACATTTCCCTTCCTCTTTCTCATCACTTTTTTCATATTTTCCATATTTCTCATATTATTTATCAATCATATAACTTAACTATGAGTCATATTCACAATGTGTCTCTTTTCCACATTTTATCATATTCATTCACTTTTCATATCCATGTCCAACATTTCCCAAGTAATCATCTTAATCCACGATCACTTACACCTTTCCTCATAACATCCACTTCCACATTACACATTAACAATCACATCACAGTTATGCAACCAAACATAGATGACATGCATAACCTCAACTCATACTAACATAAAACATTTCATTCACACATTCTTTTGTGCTCAATTCTACATTTTTAATCATATTTCATAAATTATTATCATTTCTCATTCTCATGACATTATTTATATCTTTTTAACAATTTCCAATCTTATAAAACATATCTCTAAGACACATTCACAATGTGGCCCATTTTCCCCATTTCTAATACATATTATATACTTTTCACAATTTAGACATAATATTGTCATTAGCCATTCCACAATGGCTTGATAGTTCACATTACATGTAACTCTCTCACTTTTATTAATACAATGCACATATCAAATAAAATTAATATTAAAGTAGCATAACACATTCACCAAATCTCAATGTGTTATGCCAAATCAAATGTAATTAAAACATACGCTATTAAAGTATGCAATGACCTTGTAAATGCCAAAATCCAATGCAATTCACCACCCAAGTCTTACTTCGCCAATTGCAATTCCCCTCTTTGATTTTACAATTTCACCTTACTCAATCCTAAGCCACATTATAAGTGAAGATATTTCATTAGCAACACATTCCAAGTCTTTTTAATCAACCAAACATCAATTATACCATTACTACCCAAATTCCACCAAAAACCCTAATTCACTCACTACTTCATCCAAACTACAACAAAATCCAATCATTTCAACCAATCAGCCATAAGATCATCACTTACATATCAAAATAACACCATTACAAATCATTTTATCAATTGTTGAAATCTCCCCTAAAATCTCAACTTTCACATAACCCTTCCATAAATCCTAATTCCTCCATACAAGCTCACTTTCTACAATTAACCTTTATATCAACATATTCTCATCCTAATAACTTCATAGCAATCCATTATGTAAATTATTAAAACCTCCTACAAAATCTCAAAAATCACATAATCAAGAATTTAAACAAAAGCTTCTTAAATTGGGAAAAATTATGACCTAGTGTTGAAAATTCTTTAAATCTACTCTTAATCCTTAATGATTCTTATGAAATGTGATGGAATTGAAGGACCAAAACCTTCCTTGCTCAACCATGACAATCAACCAACTTGGGAGTAGAAGAAGAAGAAATGGACTTTTATTTTTCTATCTTTCTTTCTCATACACAAGAATATTTATTTATTTATTAAATTAATTATTAATTTATTTAGATATTTTTAGTCTCTTCCTATAAAAAAATAATTTTAATTTTAATTTTTTTAATTATTACATATTTAACTTATACTTTTTACCTTTTGACTTTTGACTTTTTTTCTTTTTGTGAAAGTGTATATATTATGTATATGTTAAGTATACACCATGTATATACTATGTATATCCAATGTATATTGTTTGTATATCTTAGGTATATACCATACATATCCTACATAAAACACTCTAATTACCCTCTAAATACCTTATTTAATTATTTCTAATGAAACAACTAGTGTTATAGCTTATGTTTATATAGACTATCGCTACTGACATACAATGACTTTTTAGTTGAATTTTAGTTCATACCCAGAGATTACAAAGATGAGAAGAACTGGGAATTTTTTACTCTTAGGCAGGGGTCGATGTTAGTGTCACATTATGAGGAGTTTCTACGGTTGAGCAAGTATGCTAGAGGGATTATTACTAATGATAGAGACAAATATAAGAGATTAGAAGAGGGCTTAAAGCCTGCTATTCGATATTAGATGGCAATAGTTCAGTATATAGTGTTTTCTAGGCTTGTATCAGCTGCTACGAATGTAGAAAAAGTTTAGAAGGCTATAACTTTCATTGCTTTAGAGGAGAGTAAGATTAGAAGACCCCAATTTGAGGTAGGATCATCAACTAACAATAGAGAGTGTGGGAATTCACTATAGAGATTTAGTAGGAGCCAAGGGCAGCCTAGCAGGTCATTTAAGTTAGGACAGAGGTCCACATCATCAGCTGCCAATACCTTAGTAGCCCCTTTGTAGAGATCTACTCCCCCTATGTGCACTTGTGAACCCAAAATTTTTCACTCTAAAATAGTCTCTTATGGTCATAATGCAACTTTAATCACCGAAAGTGGACGTCGAATGAGGGAGAATAGGCCTTTGGAAAGTTTTTGCGCAGCGACAGGCCCGTTACGGTAATAACATGGGCAAGTTGGGGTTGCTGCTACACGACAACCACAGGGAGACAAAATACTGCTGCGACGGGCCAATTTCATGTCACAGAAGCCTTATCCATGATTTTTCAAATGTTTTCAAAATTTTCCTATTTATTCCCTCTAAAACCCTATAAAAAAGGCCTTCAACCCCCCAAATTTTACACATCTCCCAACCAAACAACACCTATTTGCTAGTTGGCTCTCTTCTCTCCCTCTTTTCTTCTTTTAAAGAAAAAGGTTCTCTCTTTCTTAGAGTAGAACCGCCTAAAAATAGTTTCCTTGGCTAGTTTGGGTGCTTAGTCCCTCTTGGTGTAGCCTTCCATAGGCTAAATCAAATCAATTTCTTCATTAGCAAAACCTAGCTCCAATTTAATTTTATTTTACTTCCTTAGCAAAATAAAATCTAAGCAAAGGTGGAACTAAGATCTGGTCACATGCTTAAGCCTCCATCAACTAAGCCATCAAAGAAGATGGTATGAATTCTCAAAAATCAATTTAAATTTATTGCTTTACCTTAATATTGAATATCATCCTTTGATTATGCTTGCCCTAATTTTGAAATTTACTCAATAAGATTAAAGATAATTTTTCTTCAAATCCAAATCAAAGTTAATGCCTCCAACTAGAGTTTTATCTAGATACCTCCTGAAACCACCTTCCAAATAGGATTTTGCTTAGTTACTCCCTAACCAATGTCTAGGTTCCATCCAATTAGTCCTAGAATCCACTTCCTAAACTAGGTTTTATCTAGTTAGTCCTACATCCCACTTTCTAAACTAGGTTCTATCCAGTTAGTCCTAGAATCCACTTTCTAAACTAAGTCCAATGCAGTTAATCCTAGATTTTATCCTCTACATTAGGTTCCATCCACTTGGTCCTAAATTCCATCCTTTAAATTAGGTTCCATCCAGTTGGTCCTAAGTTCCATCCTCTAAATTAGGTTCCATCCAGTTGGTCCTAAGTCCTGCTTTAAATTAGGTTCCATCCAGTTGGTCCTAAGTCCCATCCTCTAAATGAGGTTCCATCCAGTTGGTCCTAAATTCCATCCATTAAATCAGGCTCCATCTAGTTGGTCCTAAGTCCTCCTCTAAATTAGGTTCCATCTAGTTGGTCCTACATCCATTCTTTAAATTAGGTTCCATCCAATTGGTCCTAAGTTCCATCCTCTAAATTAGGTTCCATCCAGTTGGTCCTAATTCCTCCTCTAAATTAGGTTCCATCCAATTGGTCCTAAGTCCATTCTCTAAATTAGGTTCCATCTAGTTGGTCCTAAGTCCCATCCTTTAAATTAGGTTCCATCTAGTTAGTCTTATGTCCATCGTATAAATTAGATTCCATCAAGTTGGTCCTAAGTCCATCCTCTATATGGGGACTTTAGCTCTAAAGACTTAAATGGGGAGAGTCGTTACCACTTAGGCATTAAAGACAATCTAGGAGGATATTGACCATAGCTCATGAGACCCTTACAGTGGTTCTTCTATAACATGGGTTTAATGACAATATAAAACCCATATATGGTTTGATGTACAATTATTTTCAATGCCACCAATATTTTGAGAAGAGTGATACTTCTCTCTAATGAAGTTGCCACTATAAGCAGGAATGCTAGTGTGAGTGGGGATTTTTGCCCCCACTACCGGTGAAATAGTTTTTACAACTTCGATACTGTTTAGGCTTAGGGCTTTAGAGAACACAGGCCTAAGCCCGGAGAAAATGGAGTCCCCACCCAGACAAATTAGAAAAATAGAAAGGAGTGGATGACTCAATTCCTAAGGAATTCCAAACCCCCTAATGGGTTCGAAAAGTTGGGTACATATAGAAAAGATGAGAAATGGCCCAGCACCCCTACAATGCCTGGTTCATTAGAACCGGCCTCCTTTTCAGGTCTTAATATTATAAAATTCTTAAGTATAATGATATTATCCATACTACATGCAATCATAAAAATAACTAAATACTTTATTAAAATCACAATAATGTCCAAACAAAATAAATAAATAGACACCCATCCGAGGATCGAAATATTTTCTTACATCGTCCAATGTCTAAAACTAAATAGGGCACCAACCGAAAGGTGGAAATGTGTCCTTTACAATGATTAAAAAACTTTTAAATAAATTAAATTACATGATGCTCACAATATGAGGTACCCAATCATGGAAACATACCTCTTATAATTTTAATAAATAAATAATAATTAAAAAAGTATTCATCCATGATAAATTAAATAAACCAAATGTCATAATTAAATAAATCAATCATCAAGACATATAATAAACTACATAATCAAATCTAAAATTAGATAAAGCAATAAATATATAAATTTAGGTTTACATCCTGAATTAGGGATTCTAGGGTTTTTTAGTGTTTTAGATGGGAAATTGTGATTTTATGGGTATTTGGAATCAAACTAGGGTTTTAGGACTTTAGAAAATAACATTAGAGTTGTAGGGTTTTTGGATTGGGAATTAGGGTTAGTGTTTTAGGATCTAGGTTTTAAGGTTTTAAACCTTGGTTTTGAAGATTATGATTTTGAAATTAGGGTTTGGGGCTTGGAAGAAACAAGCTATTGTAATATTTATAAATAAATAACCATGCACTAAAAAAATATCAGTTTAAACATGTTTAGATTACTAGAATTAAAAGATTACTGAGATCAATTTGCATGAAGGATAAACAACATCATATGGAGATTTAATTTACCGTATTTAAATAGATTCAATTTTAGAAATGTACATTCGTTTGTTGATTCCACCAATAATCAAACTTTAATCCAAACTTTCATTTGCACCATCGTTATATTTGTTGATTGAATTGAGAATAAGACAATTAGCTAAGCTACTGCCTTGTTAATATGTTCTCACTGCTTGATATTTGAGTTTCGTTGCTTTTCTCTTAATAATTGTTAAATTTTTATTAATGGTTGCTTCTCGTCCCAAAAGTCTCCAAGTCTCTACCTAAATTGGTCAAGCCCTTGAATAACCCTTCAATAATTGTTCCATCCAAAGTTCCCCCAAGAATAGTCCTCCCTTTCTCTATGTCTTTTAATGTGGTATTTATAAGAAAAAAATAAAAACCTAATACTAATTGGTTAAGGAAATAAAAACTGTTTAGGAAAATATTAAAAACCAAATAAAATAAAATTTTGGCCAAAACTGCTCGCGGGCCCAAGCGAGACTGGAGCTGAGCGCTGCTGCGCAAGGATCGAGCTGGTGAGGATTGGCCTAGGCGCTATGAGGACCTACGAGGGCCAACTCCGAGGGGCGCTCCTGCGGTGAATTGGCCTAAGCTAATTCATCGCGGATTCTGCCGACGCCGATTTTGCCGTCGCTGATTTTTTATTTTTTTATTTTCATTATTAAAAATAAATATTATAAGTAATAAATATTATTAAAATAAATATTATTTTATTAGAATAATAATAAATATTAAAATACCATAAAAATTATTTTTTGACTGTTTAAAAATATCATACTGGACTGGGTCAAAAATTAAGGGTCTACAGTTTTCCCCCTGCTTGAACGATCTGAGACTTTCAGTAGAAGAGAGTGAAAAGCAATGTGATTTTTGACTGGGTTTAGAGCCAGTCTGGACTCTGTACCCAAGTTTGGTTTGAGTTCTGGACTCAATAATAATTTGGATTCTGGACCCAAGATAAGTTCGGACTTAAAAAATAATTTAGGGTTCGGAACCTAATCATGGATCTTTATCAATTGGAGATCGAGTCTTTACCCTTGAAACATGGATCTTCATCCTTTAAGTTGGATCTTCGTCATTAAAAATTGGGTCTTTACCCTTAAAATTGGATCTTCATCATTTAAGCTGGATCTTCATCCTTGGAAATCGGGTCTTCACCCTTGAAAGTGGATCTTCATCCTTTAAGCTAGATCTTCATCCTTGGAAATCAGGTCTTCACCCTTGAAAGTGGATCTTCATCCTTTAAGCTGAATCTTCATCCTTGGCAGGGTCTTCACCCTTCAAAATGGATCTTCATCCTTTAGACTTTGGGTCTTGACCCTTCAAAGTGGATCTTCATCCTCGGCATCAGGCATCAGGTCTTCACCCTTGAAAATGGATCTTCATCCTTGGAAATTGGGTCTTCACCTTTGAAATTGGATCTTCATCCTTAAGTTGGATCTTCATCCTTGGACTCGGGTCTTCAACCTTTAAAACGGATCTTCATCCTTGGAAATTAGGTCTTCACCATTGAAATTTGATCTTCATCCTTTGGACGTCGGGTCTTCACCCTTTAAAATGGATCTTCATCCGTTGGACTTTGAGTCCTCACCCTTGAAATTGGATCTTCATCCTTTTGAACTTTTGTCCTATATTGGATTCAGCTCTTCTAGTTGGACTCATCTTTTATCTTTTGCATTTTCATTCTTTTGATAGTTCTAATGTTCCATTCTTTAGCACTTTTGCAAAAAATTTAGCCATTTTTAGCTGGCGCCTTATATCTTCTCCTTTGTTTGCCCCCAATGGTTTGTTCGGATAGGCGCTGATTGACTGAATTTTGTCTGGTTCCCTGCATAAGCATGCATCTCTTCTTTCTTTTGCAAAATGACTAGAGCTTCCTCAAGCAATGGGCCTTCCATGCCCCTTGATTTCATATCTTCTTTTGATTCTTTACTTCACAGGGTGTTTGCTGTTCACTTTGACAAAGAATAGACAATACAATACAATAAAATGCAATGTGATATGCTCATGTATGCATGATATGCATGAATAATACTTATAGTGCTTCCATCGACTCACAGATCGAGGTGATCAACTGTAGTGTTCTCATTGACTCTTCCAAATGCCCATTTAGGTCTTGTATTGGAATGACAGAATGCTTCACATTTATGGCTTTTATCTTCAAGATGTTGAGAATATGAGTGGTGAGGCCCAAGTAGCATAGTCAGGGATGCATCCATTTCAAACTATGATTCAGCATGTCAATTGGTAGCTTCTTCACAACTTTGCAAATAATTCTTTACTTTGCCTAATGTATCCTTCGAGGTTCGACTGTTTAACATATTTTCCTTAACTTAAAGGTTTTTATAACAAGAAAACATTTTTTTTATTTTTGAATTTTGAAATCAAATGTTCGCTTTGCCAAAATGTCAATTTACCTCAGGACTTGATTTTTCAAATTAACATATCTATGACATGACAACCCTTATTACCATACTAAACTTAGGAATCATTTCCATTTAAACAAGAATTGTTACACTTCAGATAGGCACATACACATTACTTGGTCAAAGGTCTCATTGAGTTTGAATATTGTCTATCTCATATGCATGCTTATTCAAACTATCTCCACTAATAGACTCTACCTATCAAGAGAAATCAATAGGTCTTTGACAGGCTTGAAATGGGGTCTATAAGGGACATGGTTAAATGAAAGTCATTTTAAGATTAGAGCTGATGTGACACAATGGACAAACCCTTGCACTATAAATTTCTTGTTTGAACTTTAGGTAGTTGGGAGCAGGAATAAGATAGAGCTTTCAATGTTCCCCCATCTTTTTAGCATTAATCTGGATCTTGATTGGGATAGACTTTGCCTTTGCAAAAAGTTTGGTACCCATATTCATTTCTTTTTTTTTCCTTTTCTTTATCTTTCTTTTTCTTACTCTTCCCTTTCTTAGAGTATTTTATCATTTTTTCCTTCTTCCCTGTAGGACTGTCAAGTACAAGACTTTCAAGAATTGGATGACCTTTCTTCTTTTTCTTCAATTTTGATTGAATCTTTGGTTGGGTTGGACCAATTTAAGTCAAACTGTCCTTATGGAAGTCTTTTGCTGCTTTAGGTAAAAGAGAACTTGGTTGGCTTTCTGAACCATTTTGGGTTTTATTTTCTTTTCTTTTTCTTTTTTTTCTTTTCTTTTTTTCTTTTCTCTCTTTTCTCCTTTTTTGTGTTTTTTTATTTTTGTTTTTTTTCTCTTCTTCTTTTTTTTGGTCCTAGCTCCAAAAGAGTTGTCTTGTTTGTACCAACTTGTATTTCTAGTAATGGATGAGTGAAGTGGTATTAATATGCTTCAGTCTTGACTTTATATGTGATATTTGGTCTAATTCAGGTGAACTTAAACTACCCTTATAGTCTTGAGAACTTCAACTATCCCCATGGTCTTGTCTATTCATTCTTTTCTTTGATCTTCTTGCCTCTTCCCCTTAGTGATCATAAGACTTGTCAAAAGTGTAACAATAGCTCATGGTAGGTTGTTGGGGTTTGTAAGCCAATGAAAAGAAAGCTAAAATTTTATGAAGGCTCAAAGGGACAACTAGGGATTGATATTTAATTAGATAGATACTAGTTGTTGGCTCGTCAAACAATGCCTAGATCATCTCTTCCTTAAAAAAACAGAGTTCAATTTTGCCTCAAAAGTTTGTCAAAGCATGTTCTAAGATTGACTAGGACCTAGACAAAGGTCATTATGTAGGAGCCCTTTCTAAGTAAGCATACACACTCAATGCTATAGAGCAATTCCCTCACCTAGTAAAGTTATTCGAATCATGATGCATGGATATATTAATTCATGAATTATCAAGCTAGATTCCTCATTGGTTGAGCACCAAAATGAACAAAAACCATGAAAAATTTGATGAAAATAATTTATTCAAACAATCTTAATTTAAAAAGACATAATTGTTCCAATTAAATATTAAAGAAAACAAACTAAATAGGGCAACACTCTAAGCTAAGGGAAGTTCGTTGAGTTGGAGTCGAAGATACTTTATTTATTTAGACATATCAAGGGCGAGGATTTTTTCCATCATTAAGGGTCATTACTTCATCATCCACAGTTAGCCTAAGCTTGCTTAGTAGCTCATCATCATTAGCAGCTTCTCTATCCATATCATGACAAGATGACAAGATAAAACTCTTCATGAAGGTTGTAAGTGATGGTGCCCTTCCAAATTTAGGCAGAGGATCATTCTTAGTGTTGGGCTTGTTAGGCTCAGGTAGCTTTCCACTGTCAATCAAATTTTGGATCTCATGCCTTAATCAAACACATTTATTTGTCTTGTGCCCTTGAGTCTGATGAAATTGACAAAAAACTTTGGTATCAAAGTTTGGAGGTAGAGAATTCGGCAAGAGTCGAGGAGCCAATGGTCGTAGCAAATCCATTTTCATTAGATTCTCTAACATTTTCGACAAAGGCTCCCTTAAGTCTGAAAATTTATGCTTCTTTGCTGGTTCAATTGTTGCATTTTTCTCAACACCTCCTCTTTCCTTTTGACTTTACCTATTGGGGTGATATCCGCTCTTATTGCTCCACTTAGACAGCACATGGTTCAGTTGGTCTCATAGAATAGGGATTGATCCCTTATTTTTCATTCGATCTCTATTAGTGAACATGTTCCCTGTTGATGTTGCCTTTCCCTTCTTTCTTATGTCAATGGGAGATGCCTCATTAACATTGTTGATGATCTCCAGAATTTCAATCAACTGGGTCTTCATAATTTCAACCAATTGATCTCATAGCTCGACCATCCTAGCTTTGACAACTTCATCGACTATGTCCCTTAACTGGTTTGCATCCATCCTTCCAATGAAGCACTTGAATCAAAAATCAATATTGTAGGTGGTGTCATTGTATGCTCTTGAATTGTCGTACTCTAGGTCTGTGAACTAGAGAGGATCAATGATATGAGATGCAAATGTATGTATGCATGTATGCATGTATGCTTAAACAACAAACAAATAAGGATAAATGGGACGTTCCTTCCAACCTTATAACATCCACACACGAAATGGCGAGTCTCTTTTCCTAGGTATGTGGTCAACAAAATACCAACTTGGGATATTTTATTTTTTAACAAAATTCCCTTGGATGATTTAACCAATAATTGCATTTTCTAACATAGAAGTCGGTCCATGATAATTCCCATTAATTAGGTTTTAATCCATTGAATCTCAATTAAACAACTTTTATGCTATATTAGATTAAAACTAAATTAAGAGGTTTATCATAAATATATTTCTTTTTTTGAAAAAGCAATCATTGATTCATGCCAAAAACAAGCCCATCATTAATAATTCTTAGTATAAACTAGGCTCACAATTGATATTTGATATTCCATAATTGACCTAAGTAATTTGTAAGCTCTTTCAAAAGGTCGTAATGAAGTGAAAAATAGTTGTTTCAAAGCCCATAAAAAGATTTTAGAAAAAATAAATTTTGGCCTTTTTATTTGGGTCATGAGAAAAAGAATTTTTGACTTGTTTTTAGAAAATTTTTATGTCTAAAGACCATTTTGAAAATTTTTTGAAATTGTTTTAGTCTTTTGGATTTAGAGGAAAAAATTATTTGAGCTCACAATGTAATTATGTCATATTAGAAAAAGAACAAATGAAATAAGTTATGATTTAAACCAAGATAAATTAACCATAGTCAAACAACAACATTTGGGGTAAAACCTAAGGAAAGTAACTAGGCCAATTACATGAGCTTTAGTCCTTGGGTTAAAATGCTTAGGTTCCCATAGCAAGTATACACTAAAAGGCATAAGGCTATGAGTGGTTATGTCATGCTCAACTCCATACCTTGAGTAAAAGTATGGTATTCCTTACATGACACAACACGGGTAACACGAGCATCCTAACTCACGCACACAATACAAACTAAATGATGCAATGGATAATATCATAATAAGAAAGAATAAAATAATAAAAATACCAATGGAATTAACTTCTCTTACCCTAGTGGAGTCGCCACTGGGAGCGGGGATTTTTACCCCCACTCCAGGTGGAATGGTTCTTGCGACTTTGGCACTATTTAGGCTCAGGGCCTTAGAGAACACGAGCCTAAGCTAGAAAAAAATGGAGTCTCCACCCAGACGGGCTGGGAAAATAGAAAGGGATGGATGACTCAATTCCTATGGAATCCCCAGCCCCCTAATGGGTTTGAAAAGTTGGGTACGCATGGGGAAGGTAAGAAATGGCCCAGCACCCCCACAACGCCCAGTTCATTGGAACCGGCCTCCTTTTCATGTCTTAATATTATAAAATTCTTAAGTATAATGATATTATCCATACTATATGCATTCATAAGAATAACTAAATACTTTATTAAAATCACAACAATGTCCAAACAAAAACAATAAATAGACACCCATCCGAGGATGGAAACGTGTCCTTACATCGTCCAATGCCTAAAACTAAATAGGGCACCCAACGAAAGGTGGAAACATGACCTTTACATTGATCCAAAAACTTTTAAATAAATTAAATTACATGATGCTCACAATATTGTAACATCCTCTGAAAATTCTAACATAAAAACTATCAGAGAATGTTATTCGATATACTGTACGTGTCCCAATCAATTCATAGTAATAAAATTTTCATATAATAATACAATCTGTATAATACAACACTTATAGGTCTAACATTTAGACTAATCTCCAATAATCCAAATACTAGTTGCAAACCAGATAACTATCATACATTTTTCAAATAAAATGATTATATAATACATTCCTTTCTTTAATAATCATTCACTAGAATTCTCAAACTTCATCCTTTAAATACATGTATTCCTTTTATGTTTACAAATTTGTACAATCTCTCAAATAGCCAAACTAAATTATATATATATACATTTTATAACTTATGAGTACAATATACACAAGATCTTTATTTGTACTATAGGTAATTTCCTGAGCTTCTTAATTCCACTACTTAACTTGCTCCGATGATCTGATACCTGCATGTCAGAAAATAATTCTAAAACGCTAAGAAAAGCTTAGTGGTGCATATATAAACATATTTGTTACTTAATATTAAAGAAAAATTGTAACACCCCCACATCCGGTACAAGCACACTACAAACACCACAATGTAATATACGTGCACTGAACACAGGGATGCTACGGTTTTCTTTAACCATCAAATCATTTTAAAAGATACCATAATCTCTATCATTATACATTATAGAAAATAAGTAATTAACTTGTAATATAAAACAAAATAGATATAAATACATTTACTTAATACGCAGTGAAATTTATAAAATAGTTACATATATGAAAACATTTAAATCCATATTTACAAATATACATATATTCACATTATAAACAATACTTTACAAAATATAAAGAAGTTATACATGATTGGCAGCTTTTCTCTAATCTTTAAGTCCCAAAATAAACTCTTCAATGTCTACTCTCACTTGGTCTCGAGGAAATCTCGGGTTCAACTCTGTTACCTGCGATATCAACACTATCACGCTAAGCCAACGGCTTAGTAGTACAAAGTATACTAACATTATGCTTTAACATGATATAATATCACAATTAATCTCATACATCATTAAAAAGAATATCACAATTCCACATCGTACTTTGATCAATGTCATAACAACATTCATATTATATCTTCATAATTCCATTAATTTCACCATTCAAGAATCACATTAAATACAAAGACAAGCATGGGCCCAAGAACACTAATATGCCATTCAACTTTCAAAGTTAGTGTTTTGGTTAAATTATCACATTTATCATTATCCCAACTAGGCTTCAAGGATTTAGGTTCAACCAAGCTTCAAGGGGAACAAAGCATGCTAAGTATCAACCCAACTTGGCTTCAAGAACCAACCCAACCTAGCTTCAAGGGTTGTAACATCTCAATTAGGCTTCAAGGATCAAATCCAACCTAACTTCAAGAGATTGTTACTATTATTAGGCATGCCACCAACAACAAACTCTGAAAATAGAATAACACATTAGCCACACAATTCATTGATTATTTCCTCATCAATATCATTTTCAATTCTCATCATCATTTAGGCAAACATGCCTCACATATCTCAATTGAAGTATCATAGCCAATCACAATGGCTTCATATCCCATTTGAATCATCATGGCCAATTACAATGGCTTCACATCTCAATATTCAAATTTACCATAATCAATTCATTACACATCATCATATAGGCATCATCATATAGGCATACATGCCTCAATTATCTCAATTCACATTTCATATTTCATCATTGATATATACCTAACAATTTACATTATTCATAGATTTAGAATCTTCCACCTACATTTGTGTGGATCATTTTTGTTTTAAGTGTGTTTAAAATGTTTATTTTTATGTTTTGGTGAAAGAAGACCTTTGAAGAATCAAAACAATGCAAGAAGAGCAAGGAACAATCACAGTAGCTAACACACTCAAGGGACATGGCCAAGCTTGTGGCCGTGTCACTCAACCAAAAGCTCCAACACGGCCAAGACTCCCCTAGCTTGGCCCAAAATTGATCCAACACGGCCAAATTTCCTTAAACTTGGCCGTGTCTCCCAAAAATCTTTAGTCTTGCCTGTGTCTCTTCTTTAGTTTGGCCGTGTCTCTCATGAATGAAAACCCTAAACATGGCCAAGTCTCTTTTTATTGAATTAAAACACATTATGCACAACATAACCTCATTCAAATGGATATAATCAATGTCATTAACACTTATTTTACATATTCATCACAATATTCACATTAACAATACATTTAATCACTTACCATTTCAAAACCCTAAAATCAACATCACTCTTATTCTTTCAATATCAACATCCACTTAACTTACCATCTTCAAACCAAAACCAACACCAATTCAATCTTTTTAACTTACACTCAATTTCAACACTTATAAACACATCTCAAACACACCAAATCATAATATCAACAAATCATAACTCACCTCAAACACAACTTCAAAATAACAAAGGAAAACAAGAGAGTACTTACCAAAATTGAGGAAATTCCACAAATCTCCAACTTAATCCTTTAATTCTTCCTTCAATTTGATTATAGAATTTAGAACACCTCTCTTGCTCTCTCTTTCCTTTGGTAGCCGGCCACACACATGAGAAGAAAAGAAAATGAAAACAAGTCAAACTTCTTTTCTTCTTTAAATCTCCACCAAGCAATTCTAACCAAGCAATTACCTAAATGCCCTCATCCATTTAACTTAGCTTATTTCACTTATATGCCCATTTAAGTAATTTCACATATCACAAATAAAATATCTTCTTCCCTTGACTCCTCATTTTGACCAACATATATGTTATATATATTACCATATACCCAACATATACACTTTCTCTCTACACATTACTTTCCTTTTTAAACAATACCTAAACATTCTCTTTTCTATTACTTTTCTTATCAACATAACATATACATATAATTCAAACAAACAACAATTATATCCAAACTTCTAGGGCACACATTGGGATATTACAATTCTCCCCCTCTAAAAAGAAATTTCGTCCTCAAAATTACCTGATATCAAGTCCGAAACAACTGAGGATACTGATCTCGCATGGTTTGTTTACTTTCCCAAGTTGCCTCTTCTTTTGCATGATTCTTCCACAAAATCTTCACAAGTGGCACTTTCTTATTTCTCAATTCTTTCACATCACGTGCCAAAATAGCAATTGGTTCTTCTTCAAATGTCAGATTTGGACTCACTTCGATAGATTCAATTGGCAAAACATGAGATGGATCCAACTTGTATCTCCTCAACATTGAAACATGGAATACATTATGGATCCTATCCAACTCAGGTGGTAAGGCAAGCCGATAAGCAACTGGTCCAATTCTTTCTAAAACTTCATACGGTCCAATGAAACAAGGACTCAATTTCCCTTTCCGACCAAACCTCAAAATCTTCTTCCAAGGAGACACTTTCAAAAATACCTTATCTCCCACATGATACTCAATGTCTCTCCTCTTCAAATCTGAATAAGACTTCTATCGATCTGAAGCTGTTTTCAACCTATCTCGAATCATTATCACTTTCTCTTCAGTTTCTTTAACTAGATCAGGACCAATTATCTTACTTTCTCTAAGTTCATTCCAACATAAAGGTGTCCTACACCGTCTACCATACAGTGCTTCGAATGGTGCCATACCAATGCTGGATTGATGACTGTTATTGTAAGCAAATTCCACAAGTGGTAAGAATCTATCCCAACCTCCAGAGAAATCAATGACACAGCTTCTCAACATATCCTCGATAATCTGTATCACTCTCTCTGACTGTCCATCTGTCTGCGGATGGAAAACAGTACTGAAGTGTAATCGAGAACCCAAAGCACCATGTAAACTCTTCCAAAATCTTGAAGTAAATCGGGGATCTCGATCAGACACTATAGAAATTGGGACACCATGCAACTTCACAATCTCATGGATATACAGCTCAGCTAACCTCTCCAAAGAGTAATCCATCCGAACCGGAAGAAAATGAGCTGTCTTAGTCAACATGTCAACAATCACCCAAATAGCATCATGCTTTCTTTGTGTCAATGATAGACCAGATACAAAATCCATGGTTACTCTATCCCATTTCCATTCAGGCACTGCTAAAGGTTGAAGCAACCCGGTTGGAACTTGATGCTCAGCTTTTACCCTCTGACATGTGAGACATTTGGATACAAACTCCGCAATGTCTCTCTTCATACCGGACCACCAGTAATACTGCTTCAAATCATGATACATCTTTGTATTGCCCGGATGCATAGCAAATACTGACTGATGGGCTTCTTCTAAAATAATTCTTCTCAAATTAGCATCATCAGGTACACACAATCTGTTCTTAAACCAAAGACTCCCATCACTTCTCACAATAAAATCTCGACTCTTTCCATTTTGGCAATCTGAAATAATCTTTTGAATCTTCTCATCAGCCAATTGAGCCTCTTTAATCTGATCCAACAAAATGGGTTTCAATTGCAACTGTTCCAACAATGCACCATCATCACAAGATACAAAACTGGCATGCAAAGCTCTCAACTCAACAAGCAACGAGAGCGAGTAAACAGTCAAACCTGCTAAAGACTTCCGACTCAAGGCATCAGCAACAACATTTGCTTTACCAGGATGATAATCAATCAAACAGTCGTAGTCTTTAATCAACTCCAACCATCTCCTTTGTCGAAGATTAAGCTCTTTTTGGACACCCAAATATTTCAAACTTTTATGGTCTGTATAGATAAAACACTTCTCCCCATACAGATAATGTCGCCAAATCTTCAATGCAAACACAATGGCTGCCAACTCTAAATCATGGGTTGGATAATTGAGTTCATGCGATTTCAATTGTCGAGAAGCATAAGCTATCACTTTACCTTCTTGCATCAGAACACAACCCAAACCACTATGTGAAGCATCACTGTAAATCACATATGGTTTGCCTTCCACAGGTAAAGTAAGAACAGGCGCTTGAGTCAACATTTCTCTCAACAGTTCAAAGCTAGCCTGACACTGATCTGTCCACACAAATCTAACTCCCTTTCGAAGTAATCTGGTAAGTGGAGTAGCTATCAAAGAAAATCCTTTCACAAACCGTCAGTAATAGCCTGCCAAACCCAGAAAACTTCTAACTTCAGTCACAGACTTTGGTGGACTCCAATTCAAAATAGCTTCAACTTTACTTGGATCAACTCTAATACCCTCTGCTGAAACTATATGACCGAGAAAAGTTACTTGGTCAAGCCAAAACTCACACTTCGACAGTTTAGCAAACAATTGCTTCTCTCTCAAAATTTGCAACACAATTCGCAGATGCTTGTCATGCTCCTCTTCATTACGCGAATACACCAAAATATCATCAATAAAAACTACCACAAACTGATCCAGATAGGGCCTAAACACCCTATTCATCAAATCCATAAAAGCTGTAGGTGCATTCGTCAGACCAAAAGGCATAACTAGAAACTCATAATTCCCATACCTTGTACGAAAGGCTATCTTAGGAACATCCTCAGCTCTGACCCTCAACTGATGGTACCCTGATCTCAAATCGATCTTGGAAAACACTGCTGCACCCTTCAATTGATCAAAGAGATCATCAATTCTAGGCAAAGGATATTTATTTTTAATAGTCACCTTGTTCAATTGCCTATAATAAATACACAATCTCATAGTACCATCTTTCTTTTTCACAAACAAAACAGGAGCTCCCCACGGTGAAACACTAGGGCGAACAAACCCTTTATCCAACAACTCCTGCAACTGCACCTTTAACTCTCTCAGTTCAGCAGGTGCCATTCTATAAGGAGTAATAGAGATAGGAGTGGTACCAGGTCATAATTCAATACCAAACTCCACCGCTCTCTCAGGAGGCAACCCTGGCAACTCCTCTGGAAACACATCTGTAAACTCTGCAACTGTGGATATACTATCAATTTGAGAACCCTTTACTCTAGTATCCACCACATGAGCAAGATAAGCGTCACACCCTTTTCTAATCAATCTCCTAGCTGCAACAGCTGAAACAAACAAGGATGCTAACTGTCCCTGCTCACTAGATACTATCACCTCTCTTCCATCACCAGTTCTCAAAGCAACAATTTTCTTTTTACAATCTACCATGGCTCCATGTCTAGATAACCAGTCCATGCCTAAGATCACATCATATTCCTTAAAAGGCATTTCAATTAGATCTCCAAGGAACTCCTCACCTTGCACCACTACTGCACTATCTCGGTGCACTTTACTAACAATCACACTATGCCCTAAAGGATTTGTCACCAATACATCAAATCCTAGGAATTCAGCATGCACATCAGACACAGGAAAAATAGATGCACTAATATATGAATGTGTGGATCCGGGATCAATCAAAGCAAGTACTGAAATACCAAATAAAGAAAAAGTACTAGCTATGACTGCCGAAGCATCTGGTTGCCTCTGCATCACATAAATCCTCTGAGAAGATCCAGCCTCCTCTGGTCTACTCTCCCTGGATGTAGAACCTCCTCTAGAACTGAACCCAGATCTACCTCCTCTACTGAAACTCCTGCCTCCTTGACCTCCCCTCACACTAGATCGAGAAGCTGCAGAATCAACCGGCATCTGCTCCTGCCTGCCAGGACAATCTCTAACAAAATGATCAGGCTATCCACATCTGAAACATACCCCTGCCACACCAGTCCTCCAACAAGTACCACCATGTGGCCTACCACAATGAATACATATGGGTAGAGTGGATCTCTGAGTCACTGGGGTTGGAGCACTCGCCACTGAAATTGTAGGTCTAGATCTTTGTCTCTAAAACTGTACTGACCTGCCAGCTGGCCTCTGACTCCTACTAACCCGAGGAATGAAGCTTCCTTTACCTCTCTTTACAGACGAAGACCATACCTCAAACTGGGGTCTTCTCACCCTAATCTCTTCCTCAGAAGCAGCCACTGCAATATTCTAAGCTCTCTCCACACTCCGAGCTGCTGCCACAAGCTGGGAAAAATCATGATATCTAGATCCAGCCACAAGACACATAATAGAGGGTCTCAATCCCTCCTCAAATCTCCTGCATCTATCAATCTCATATGATATAATACCCCCAGCATAATGGCTCAACTGTATAAACTCAACCTCATATTCCGTTACGGTCCGGTGATCTTGCTTCAAGCTTAGAAACTCCATTTTCTTCACATCTTTATACTCCCTCGGAGTATACTTCAATTCAAACTCTCTTAGAAAATCAGCATAGGACAATGTTGGTGGATCATCCATAGCATGAGGCACTGTCTTCCACCAATCATATGCGTCCTTCTGCAACAATGATCTTGCATAATCAAATCTTTCCTCTGGAGTGGCTTGCAACTGAACAAATATTGTAACATCCCAAATCCCAGATTGGTAAGAAACAGACATAACTTATAACTTGAGCTCGAATTTCATCCAAGTTAATGACAAAATTAGAGAGTTGCAAAGAAGAATTAATTGTTTATTTTTCTCTTAGCTAGACGTATAACTTAAAATTACTCAATTTGGAGTTGTATAGAATAAGATATGATGGATTTAGTAGACAATGTGCAAGCTGCCTCAGGACAGCATAGTAGGCTTGATGTCAAAGGACCGTCAAAAATCAGATATAGCTCAGATCGACCTGAAATTTTGACACAATGTAGCCCCGGATGTCTAGTTTCAGTGGGAATAAGAATTACTTAATTTGGAGTTGTGAGTATAAAGATATTAATAAAGAAATACAGCAAGGTCAAGAAGGGATATCAAAAGGACCTAAGTGGAAATTTCTCAAAAGTTAGGGGCAACTATGTAAACTTAAAAATTAAGTGTCGGAAGTTCTTAATAGTGCCCATATCCGATCTCGGAAGAATATTCTAGAGATTAATCGGGTCGCAACGACGTGTAACGGTTTTTCCAGGAAATGTCCCGTTAAAGAAAAACGAAGACATTTTGACTAGGGGCATTTTGGTCATTATCAATTAAAATTATACATGAATTTAAGGTAGGAAATAAAAACGTGAGTACGTAGAGAATGGCGAGGGGTTAAATATGAAACGATCGTCAATAGAAACGGAGCCGGAGAAAACCCGAGCAAAAATAGGACCTAAAGGGAATTTAATAAAAAGTCGAGGGTTTATTGGTAATTTTTCCAAATGACTTGGAAACCTAAAATAGACCTTATAAATAGAAAGTAGAGGTCGAGAGGATCAAAACTATATATAGTTTGACTCGTGGAACTATACAGTTTAAAAGATATGATCGATTAATCGCCAGAGGGTATTTTGGTCTTTTCACACCTTAGACCATAGAAATTTCAACACAAGATGGTGGAGGGGCCAAAATATAATTAAAGAAAGTTAAGGGCTTGGGTTTTTAAATAAATAAAAGGAGGAGACATTTGGGCTAATGAAAATTTGCCATTTAAAAGTTATAATAAAGAAGAGAGAGAAAAGTGTGGACATTTGGCTTTAAAACATTCATTCATCCAAAAGTGGCCATCATTTCTCCTATATATATATATATCATGGCAAGAAGAGAAAAATCTCTCTCTCCCACTTCAAACCTACGGCTTCCATAGAAAAGCACCAAAGAATTTCCAACTTTTGTCAAATTTGATTCAAGTTCAAGGTGAGTTTTAAGGTTTTCAAGTATGTAGAATTCAATTCTAGTATTAATTTTAAGTATTTATATATCTATTGGAAGATTGGAAATTAAGGTTCTTATGGTGGATTTGGGAAAAATTTAAGTAGTGATGATCTTGTTTAATTAAATGGAAGAATCAAGGTTTCTAAGGTTTAATGAGGTTAGATTAGGATTTAGATTGAAAAGAAATGGAGGATAGCTTATTGTTTTAAATTTCTAAGGTTTATGTTTAAGGTTGTATTCTTGAATTTCTTGAAGGAGAAACAAAGATTAAGGAAGGATAAGAAGGAAAAGCAAAGGGGAATTAAAAGAACAAGGTTTGGTACTTTACTTTTGAATAATAAATTTTGGTTTGATGCTTTACAAACTTTGGTTTATGAAAGTTTTGTTGTTGATGCTTAAATATATTGATTTGAGTTAAACATGCAAAAGTTGTCAAAGGGAAGTGTTTGAATCTTCACTTTACCATTAAAGAAGCCTTAATATTGATTTGCAAAAGAAAAATAAACTATCCTATGCATTTTATGTGTTTGGGCCGAAATGGTCCCAAAAAGACAGCTTTCTGGACCTTTTTGTGACAATCGTTTGAGGCAGCAAATGAATGAATTTTTCAACGAAATTTTACATGCAATTAGTCAACATATGAAATAAGTTTTCTGTAAAATTTCAGCTAAAAATAAGATCATTTACTTGGTCAAATGCATGACTGAAGTGGACTGAAATTTTGACGAAAACCCAGATTTTACTATTCATTTGGTCATGCCATTTTGCGTTGCCGATTTGTCTCGCCGCAACACTATTCATTTGGTCAATTTGTGATATTTTGAGAAATGCTTTGAAATGTTTGATGTGTTTATTGTGGATGTTAAATATGCGAAAAAGGGGAATGGTTTGACTAAAGAATGTGTTGCGCGGCATGAATGGCAAAGTGCGATGAAAATTTAAAATGATTTCGCGAGTCATTCTAAAATGAGGTTTGAGACTTAAATTGAATCATTTTAATCTTTTTGCTCTACTAGATAGTGGGAGTGGTAGATAAGGGTATGGTGCACTATACTAACTTATGCAGTACTGCTTGATATTGTGATTGAATTGATATGATCTGAACTCAATGGTGAGGGCCATTGGGGGCCAATGGTGAGGGCCATTGGTTATAACCAGGATGGTGAGGGCCATTCCTGTGATATGATATCGGTGGTGAGGGCCACCTATGTTACAGTGGTGAGGGCCACTGCCTTATCACTATGGTTCCCTATATACCAGTAGAGCCTGAGCCAAAGTCCTGTTTTTCTAAAACTACGTACTGCAATATGAGTTTGAATTATGGTTTTTATAATTGTTGAAAGTATATCTACACTGAATGGACAATAACTTTCTTTGGTTTAATGTTGGTTGATTTATGATTTAATTAATTCCTTTTATTTCAAATGCTTTCATGTTTTACTATATTTTCATCGGTAAAGTACCCACTGAGCGACAACGCTCAGCGAGTTAAGTTTTCCTTGACTCGTAGGTTCGGAGCAGTAGATAAATCTTGGGGAAGCAACGACCAGACCACAGCAAATCTCAGGGGTAGATCTTTTAGATCCATTATGAGTTAGCTAGTTGTGGCATGTATATGAATAAATATAAAAGAGAATTTCTATGTTACAATGGTATGTTAGTAGTGTGTAATAATCATAAACCTTTACTTTATGTTGTATTAGAAGTGTGAACTCTTCTTGCAGATTTGTAGTTGAGGGTATAAGGTGGATTCATTGGGAGTGCATTAAATTTGATGGTATTCTTATTCACAATATTGGTCTGTGTAAAATGTTTTCAAAAATCAGAAAAATAAGTTTTGTCGACACTTGGGATCCAAATTTCTAGGCGGAACTATGGCAAAATTTCTGTAAAAATCAGAACTAAAATTTGACTAAGTAAATTGGTAGCAACATTAGGATAGTGTGGCGCCTCTGCTCGACTTACACATGTAGGTTGGGAAGGGGTGTTACAATTAGTGGTATCAGAGCAAAGGTTTTGCCGGTTCTGGGTAGTTAGTTGAACTAAACCTTAATTGTAGGACACATAGGGTTAGAATAGGGGTTTTAATTATATAATTATACATATGTGTGTTATTGTTAGTTATGTTATTCAAATTATACAAGAGTAATAATGGGTGATCTAAACGAGGTGAGGGAGCTGAGGATAGAAGTAGAGAGGTTAAAACAGCTAGTGCGGGAGCAAGATGAGACTATAGAAATTTTGGCCGATCGAAGTATATAAGATCGTGAAGACTTGAGAATAAAAGATGAGATGATTACCGCCTTGATAGATGACGTGCAGATGTTAAAAGAAGACAGGCTTAGTTATAGAGCGGAGTTGGATAGTGTCGGTAGAAGCCTCGGGGTAGCACATCAAGAGATTCGAGCTTTACAGGAGAGGGTTCAAGAGCTAGGCCAGTACTTACCTAGTGAAGCATCACATGACCCAGATTTTGATCCCGATATAGAAGAGTATTTTTCAGACAGTGCCACTTCACCTAGGGCACCTACTCACTGAGTCTTGAGATGTATTGCTGTTTGGCAATTCTCTTAGTTATATACATATGTGATATAGAAGTATCATGTAAATATTGTATGGTAGTATAATATGATGATATAATAGTAAGGAGTCCTAAATTTTGGAATGTACATAAGGACTTCCTAGTAATGTAAAAACTTTTGCTTGGAAATAAATAAAAGTTGTGTTGTATATGTGTTATTTAAGAATTTTATATTTATATACATGCAACCTAGGATAAGACAATGCTGTTGGTCTGGGTCGTTACGTATGATGGGAATGTATACGTTTTGCTCTGTTCTTTAGATGTCGCAAGAAGCGCTAGACGTGATTGCAGGTTAGTTGTCTATGTTTGGAGTTCTGCTTTACGTTTTAATAGATTCGGGTTCTTCACACTCATATATATGCACAAAGAAAAAAAATTGAGAAATATATGCAATAAAGGTTAAGGCAATTATGAGAGGTAAGTAGTAAAAGCACCGAAAGAATAATAACGAATAGAATACCGACCATAATACAAGAGTCTAAAATTGAAAGAGTGAAGAATAATAGTACGGCAAGAAAAAAAATTCATAGAAAATTAAATTTAGAACTAAGAAAAGGAAGCAAAACTAGTTAGATTCTCCAGGATTGATGCTTTACCTGGTTGAAATCATGTGTTCCTTATATAATGAACTATTTAAACTTGTGTTGGAAATGTTTGGTAATGTGTTCTGACAACTTGAGAATTTTTGTGCCTATGTGTGCATTGATATGAATGAAGGAAAGAGAATAAAATATTAGAAAGATATGCTTACCTTGGTAATTCAGATTGAATCAGAGTTGGGATGAGTGTATTTATATGGCATTAACATTTATACTCAATGATGAGGGCCATTGGGGCCAGTGGTGAGGGCCACTGGTTTGATATTTATCTGGCACCGATATATATACTCAGTGGTGAGGGCCACTGGGGGCCAATGGTGAGGGCCATTGGTTTGATGAAACGGTGGTGAGGGCCACCCATGCCATGCTGGTTCCATATGGTATTGTCTCATCCCACTTTGATTCTACTGTTATTACCTTGAGGAGCTAAGTAAGAAAAATATGTGATAATATACAGATAAAAAAAAGTATATATGAAAATAAACAGAAAGTGAATTAAAACATATTCGGAAAAGAAAGGAAAGAAAGAGTTTGAAATGTAATAAAAAAAAAAGATGTTCTCACCTTATGTTGGGATCGGCCGTAACCAACATAGAGCGAGACACGTAATGAAATAAATAGTACTTCGAGAATAATGGTATCATGGACTGATCACCCATGAGCTATTATTTGAGATGTATATATGACAACACAAGGAAAGTCAGATGAGTCGATACTTAAGGAATGCCACCACACTGCACGAATATACATAGGACATACAAATTCAGTAAGAAGTAAATAAAGAATAACCACAATGCAAAGAGAAGGAAGCTTAGAAATGAATACATTAGAAAGTGAAAAACATACAAGAAGAAATGAGAAAGAACAAACCTGAATCAAAGTTGAAGGAAATACAAGAGAGTAATAGTGATGTTTCAAATGAGAAATCGTGACAAAAGTCAAAGCATGTTGAACCACATAATAGTCTATTGGATAATCTTGTAGAATAATAAACAGCAAGTGAACAGATATGGGAAGAAAACAGAATACAAAAGGTAAAACATGTTGAATCTTAAAATAGTTAATCTCAGTCAAAATAAGGCAATACGTAAACAATATAGAAAGATGACAGAGAGCAATCAAGTGAATAAGGTGAAAGAGTGGCAAAAGCAATAGACAGTAGTTAAAGAACATCAAGTATATAGAATGAGTAAGTTTCGGGACGAAACTTAAATTAAGGGGGATAGAATTGTAACATCCCAAATCCCAGATTGGTAAGAAACAGACATAACTTATAACTTGAGCTCGAATTTCATCCAAGTTAATGACAAAATTAGAGAGTTGAAAAGAAGACTTAATTGTTTATTTTTGTCTTAGCTAGACGTATAACTTAAAATTACTCAATTTGGAGTTGTATAGAATAAGATATGATGGATTTAGTAGACAATGTGCAAGCTGCCTCAGGACAGCATAGTAGGCTTGATGTCAAAGGACCGTCAAAAATCAAATATAGCTCAGATCGACCTGAAATTTTGACACAATGTAGCCCCGGATGTCTAGTTTCAGTGGGAATAAGAATTACTTAATTTGGAGTTGTGAGTATAAAGATATTAATAAAGAAATACAGCAAGGTCAAGAAGGGATATCAAAAGGACCTAAGTGGAAATTTCTCAAAAGTTAGGGGCAACTATGTAAACTTAAAAATTAAGTGTCGGAAGTTCTTAATAGTGCCCATATCCGACCTCGGAAGAATATTCTAGAGATTAATCGGGTCGCAACGACGTGTAACGGTTTTTCCAGGAAATGTCCCGTTAAAGAAAAACGAAGACATTTTGACTAGGGGCATTTTGGTCATTATCAATTAAAATTATACATGAATTTAAGGTAGGAAATAAAAACGTGAGTACGTAGAGAATGGCGAGGGGTTAAATATGAAACGATCGTCAATAGAAACGGAGCCGGAGAAAACCCGAGCAAAAATAGGACCTAAAGGGAATTTAATAAAAAGTCGAGGGTTTATTGGTAATTTTTCCAAATGACTTGGAAACCTAAAATAGACCTTATAAATAGAAAGTAGAGGTCGAGAGGATCAAAACTATATATAGTTTGACTCGTGGAACTATACAGTTTAAAAGATATGATCGATTAATCGCCAGAGGGTATTTTGGTCTTTTCACACCTTAGACCATAGAAATTTCAACACAAGATGGTGGAGGGGCCAAAATATAATTAAAGAAAGTTAAGGGCTTGGGTTTTTAAATAAATAAAAGGAGGAGACATTTGGGCTAATGAAAATTTGCCATTTAAAAGTTATAATAAAGAAGAGAGAGAAAAGTGTGGACATTTGGCTTTAAAACATTCATTCATCCAAAAGTGGCCATCATTTCTCCTATATATATATATATCATGGCAAGAAGAGAAAAATCTCTCTCTCCCACTTCAAACCTACGGCTTCCATAGAAAAGCACCAAAGAATTTCCAACTTTTGTCAAATTTGATTCAAGTTCAAGGTGAGTTTTAAGGTTTTCAAGTATGTAGAATTCAATTCTAGTATTAATTTTAAGTATTTATATATCTATTGGAAGATTGGAAATTAAGGTTCTTATGGTGGATTTGGGAAAAATTTAAGTAGTGATGATCTTGTTTAATTAAATGGAAGAATCAAGGTTTCTAAGGTTTAATGAGGTTAGATTAGGATTTAGATTGAAAAGAAATGGAGGATAGCTTATTGTTTTAAATTTCTAAGGTTTATGTTTAAGGTTGTATTCTTGAATTTCTTGAAGGAGAAACAAAGATTAAGGAAGGATAAGAAGGAAAAGCAAAGGGGAATTAAAAGAACAAGGTTTGGTACTTTACTTTTGAATAATAAATTTTGGTTTGATGCTTTACAAACTTTGGTTTATGAAAGTTTTGTTGTTGATGCTTAAATATATTGATTTGAGTTAAACATGCAAAAGTTGTCAAAGGGAAGTGTTTGAATCTTCACTTTACCATTAAAGAAGCCTTAATATTGATTTGCAAAAGAAAAATAAACTATCTTATGCATTTTATGTGTTTGGGCCGAAATGGTCCCAAAAAGACAGCTTTCTGGACCTTTTTGTGACAATCGTTTGAGGCAGCAAATGAATGAATTTTTCAACGAAATTTTACATGCAATTAGTCAACATATGAAATAAGTTTTCTGTAAAATTTCAGCTAAAAATAAGATCATTTACTTGGTCAAATGCATGACTGAAGTGGACTGAAATTTTGACGAAAACCCAGATTTTACTATTCATTTGGTCATGCCATTTTGCGTTGCCGATTTGTCTCGCCGCAACACTATTCATTTGGTCAATTTGTGATATTTTGAGAAATGCTTCGAAATGTTTGATGTGTTTATTGTGGATGTTAAATATGCGAAAAAGGGGAATGGTTTGACTAAAGAATGTGTTGCGCGGCATGAATGGCAAAGTGCGATGAAAATTTAAAATGATTTCGCGAGTCATTCTAAAATGAGGTTTGAGACTTAAATTGAATCATTTTAATCTTTTTGCTCTACTGGATAGTGGGAGTGGTAGATAAGGGTATGGTGCACTATACTAACTTATGCAGTACTGCTTGATATTGTGATTGAATTGATATGATCTGAACTCAATGGTGAGGGCCATTGGGGGCCAATGGTGAGGGCCATTGGTTATAACCAGGATGGTGAGGGCCATTCCTGTGATCTGATATCGGTGGTGAGGGCCACCTATGTTACAGTGGTGAGGGCCACTGCCTTATCACTATGGTTCCCTATATACCAGTAGAGCCTGAGCCAAAGTCCTGTTTTTCTAAAACTACGTACTGCAATATGAGTTTGAATTATGGTTTTTATAATTGTTGAAAGTATATCTACACTGAATGGACAATAACTTTCTTTGGTTTAATGTTGGTTGATTTATGATTTAATTAATTCCTTTTATTTCAAATGCTTTCATGTTTTACTATATTTTCATCGGTAAAGTACCCACTGAGCGACAACGCTCAGCGAGTTAAGTTTTCCTTGACTCGTAGGTTCGGAGCAGTAGATAAATCTTGGGGAAGCAACGACCAGACCACAGCAAATCTCAGGGGTAGATCTTTTAGATCCATTATGAGTTAGCTAGTTGTGGCATGTATATGAATAAATATAAAAGAGAATTTCTATGTTACAATGGTATGTTAGTAGTGTGTAATAATCATAAACCTTTACTTTATGTTGTATTAGAAGTGTGAACTCTTCTTGCAGATTTGTAGTTGAGGGTATAAGGTGGATTCATTGGGAGTGCATTAAATTTGATGGTATTCTTATTCACAATATTGGTCTGTGTAAAATGTTTTCAAAAATCAGAAAAATAAGTTTTGTCGACACTTGGGATCCAAATTTCTAGGCGGAACTATGGCAAAATTTTTGTAAAAATCAGAACTAAAATTTGACTAAGTAAATTGGTAGCAACATTAGGATAGTGTGGCGCCTCTGCTCGACTTACACATGTAGGTTGGGAAGGGGTGTTACAATTAGTGGTATCAGAGCAAAGGTTTTGCCGGTTCTGGGTAGTTAGTTGAACTAAACCTTAATTGTAGGACACATAGGGTTAGAATAGGGGTTTTAATTATATAATTATACATATGTGTGTTATTGTTAGTTATGTTATTCAAATTATACAAGAGTAATAATGGGTGATCTAAACGAGGTGAGGGAGCTGAGGATAGAAGTAGAGAGGTTAAAACAGCTAGTGCGGGAGCAAGATGAGACTATAGAAATTTTGGCCGATCGAAGTATATAAGATCGTGAAGACTTGAGAATAAAAGATGAGATGATTACCGCCTTGATAGATGACGTGCAGATGTTAAAAGAAGACAGGCTTAGTTATAGAGCGGAGTTGGATAGTGTCGGTAGAAGCCTCGGGGTAGCACATCAAGAGATTCGAGCTTTACAGGAGAGGGTTCAAGAGCTAGGCCAGTACTTACCTAGTGAAGCATCACATGACCCAGATTTTGATCCCGATATAGAAGAGTATTTTTCAGACAGTGCCACTTCACCTAGGGCACCTACTCACTGAGTCTTGAGATGTATTGCTGTTTGGCAATTCTCTTAGTTATATACATATGTGATATAGAAGTATCATGTAAATATTGTATGGTAGTATAATATGATGATATAATAGTAAGGAGTCCTAAATTTTGGAATGTACATAAGGACTTCCTAGTAATGTAAAAACTTTTGCTTGGAAATAAATAAAAGTTGTGTTGTATATGTGTTATTTAAGAATTTTATATTTATATACATGCCACCTAGGATAAGACAATGCTGTTGGTCTGGGTCGTTACGTATGATGGGAATGTATACGTTTTGCTCTGTTCTTTAGAAGTCGCAAGAAGCGCTAGACGTGATTGCAGGTTAGTTGTCTATGTTTGGAGTTCTGCTTTACGTTTTAATAGATTCGGGTTCTTCACACTCATATATATGCACAAAGAAAAAAAATTGAGAAATATATGCAATAAAGGTTAAGGCAATTATGAGAGGTAAGTAGTAAAAGCACCGAAAGAATAATAACGAATAGAATACCGACCATAATACAAGAGTCTAAAATTGAAAGAGTGAAGAATAATAGTACGGCAAGAAAAAAAATTCATAGAAAATTAAATTTAGAACTAAGAAAAGGAAGCAAAACTAGTTAGATTCTCCAGGATTGATGCTTTACCTGGTTGAAATCATGTGTTCCTTATATAATGAACTATTTAAACTTGTGTTGGAAATGTTTGGTAATGTGTTCTGACAACTTGAGAATTTTTGTGCCTATGTGTGCATTGATATGAATGAAGGAAAGAGAATAAAATATTAGAAAGATATGCTTACCTTGGTAATTCAGATTGAATCAGAGTTGGGATGAGTGTATTTATATGGCATTAACATTTATACTCAATGATGAGGGCCATTGGGGCCAGTGGTGAGGGCCACTGGTTTGATATTTATCTGGCACCGATATATATACTCAGTGGTGAGGGCCACTGGGGGCCAATGGTGAGGGCCATTGGTTTGATGAAACGGTGGTGAGGGCCACCCATGCCATGCTGGTTCCATATGGTATTGTCTCATCCCACTTTGATTCTACTGTTATTACCTTGAGGAGCTAAGTAAGAAAAATATGTGATAATATACAGATAAAAAAAAGTATATATGAAAATAAACAGAAAGTGAATTAAAACATATTCGGAAAAGAAAGGAAAGAAAGAGTTTGAAATGTAATAAAAAAAAAAGATGTTCTCACCTTATGTTGGGATCGGCCGTAACCAACATAGAGCGAGACACGTAATGAAATAAATAGTACTTCGAGAATAATGGTATCATGGACTGATCACCCATGAGCTATTATTTGAGATGTATATATGACAACACAAGGAAAGTCAGATGAGTCGATACTTAAGGAATGCCACCACACTGCACGAATATACATAGGACATACAAATTCAGTAAGAAGTAAATAAAGAATAACCACAATGCAAAGAGAAGGAAGCTTAGAAATGAATACATTAGAAAGTGAAAAACATACAAGAAGAAATGAGAAAGAACAAACCTGAATCAAAGTTGAAGGAAATACAAGAGAGTAATAGTGATGTTTCAAATGAGAAATCGTGACAAAAGTCAAAGCATGTTGAACCACATAATAGTCTATTGGATAATCTTGTAGAATAATAAACAGCAAGTGAACAGATATGGGAAGAAAACAGAATACAAAAGGTAAAACATGTTGAATCTTAAAATAGTTAATCTCAGTCAAAATAAGGCAATACGTAAACAATATAGAAAGATGACAGAGAGCAATCAAGTGAATAAGGTGAAAGAGTGGCAAAAGCAATAGACAGTAGTTAAAGAACATCAAGTATATAGAATGAGTAAGTTTCGGGACGAAACTTAAATTAAGGGGGATAGAATTGTAACATCCCAAATCCCAGATTGGTAAGAAACAGACATAACTTATAACTTGAGCTCGAATTTCATCCAAGTTAATGACAAAATTAGAGAGTTGAAAAGAAGACTTAATTGTTTATTTTTATCTTAGCTAGACGTATAACTTAAAATTACTCAATTTGGAGTTGTATAGAATAAGATATGATGGATTTAGTAGACAATGTGCAAGCTGCCTCAGGACAGCATAGTAGGCTTGATGTCAAAGGACCGTCAAAAATCAAATATAGCTCAGATCGACCTGAAATTTTGACACAATGTAGCCCCGGATGTCTAGTTTCAGTGGGAATAAGAATTACTTAATTTGGAGTTGTGAGTATAAAGATATTAATAAAGAAATACAGCAAGGTCAAGAAGGGATATCAAAAGGACCTAAGTGGAAATTTCTCAAAAGTTAGGGGCAACTATGTAAACTTAAAAATTAAGTGTCGGAAGTTCTTAATAGTGCCCATATCCGACCTCGGAAGAATATTCTAGAGATTAATCGGGTCGCAACGACGTGTAACGGTTTTTCCAGGAAATGTCCCGTTAAAGAAAAACGAAGACATTTTGACTAGGGGCATTTTGGTCATTATCAATTAAAATTATACATGAATTTAAGGTAGGAAATAAAAACGTGAGTACGTAGAGAATGGCGAGGGGTTAAATATGAAACGATCGTCAATAGAAACGGAGCCGGAGAAAACCCGAGCAAAAATAGGACCTAAAGGGAATTTAATAAAAAGTCGAGGGTTTATTGGTAATTTTTCCAAATGACTTGGAAACCTAAAATAGACCTTATAAATAGAAAGTAGAGGTCGAGAGGATCAAAACTATATATAGTTTGACTCGTGGAACTATACAGTTTAAAAGATATGATCGATTAATCGCCAGAGGGTATTTTGGTCTTTTCACACCTTAGACCATAGAAATTTCAACACAAGATGGTGGAGGGGCCAAAATATAATTAAAGAAAGTTAAGGGCTTGGGTTTTTAAATAAATAAAAGGAGGAGACATTTGGGCTAATGAAAATTTGCCATTTAAAAGTTATAATAAAGAAGAGAGAGAAAAGTGTGGACATTTGGCTTTAAAACATTCATTCATCCAAAAGTGGCCATCATTTCTCCTATATATATATATATCATGGCAAGAAGAGAAAAATCTCTCTCTCCCACTTCAAACCTACGGCTTCCATAGAAAAGCACCAAAGAATTTCCAACTTTTGTCAAATTTGATTCAAGTTCAAGGTGAGTTTTAAGGTTTTCAAGTATGTAGAATTCAATTCTAGTATTAATTTTAAGTATTTATATATCTATTGGAAGATTGGAAATTAAGGTTCTTATGGTGGATTTGGGAAAAATTTAAGTAGTGATGATCTTGTTTAATTAAATGGAAGAATCAAGGTTTCTAAGGTTTAATGAGGTTAGATTAGGATTTAGATTGAAAAGAAATGGAGGATAGCTTATTGTTTTAAATTTCTAAGGTTTATGTTTAAGGTTGTATTCTTGAATTTCTTGAAGGAGAAACAAAGATTAAGGAAGGATAAGAAGGAAAAGCAAAGGGGAATTAAAAGAACAAGGTTTGGTACTTTACTTTTGAATAATAAATTTTGGTTTGATGCTTTACAAACTTTGGTTTATGAAAGTTTTGTTGTTGATGCTTAAATATATTGATTTGAGTTAAACATGCAAAAGTTGTCAAAGGGAAGTGTTTGAATCTTCACTTTACCATTAAAGAAGCCTTAATATTGATTTGCAAAAGAAAAATAAACTATCCTATGCATTTTATGTGTTTGGGCCGAAATGGTCCCAAAAAGACAGCTTTCTGGACCTTTTTGTGACAATCGTTTGAGGCAGCAAATGAATGAATTTTTCAACGAAATTTTACATGCAATTAGTAAACATATGAAATAAGTTTTCTGTAAAATTTCAGCTAAAAATAAGATCATTTACTTGGTCAAATGCATGACTGAAGTGGACTGAAATTTTGACGAAAACCCAGATTTTACTATTCATTTGGTCATGCCATTTTGCGTTGCCGATTTGTCTCGCCGCAACACTATTCATTTGGTCAATTTGTGATATTTTGAGAAATGCTTTGAAATGTTTGATGTGTTTATTGTGGATGTTAAATATGCGAAAAAGGGGAATGGTTTGACTAAAGAATGTGTTGCGCGGCATGAATGGCAAAGTGCGATGAAAATTTAAAATGATTTCGCGAGTCATTCTAAAATGAGGTTTGAGACTTAAATTGAATCATTTTAATCTTTTTGCTCTACTGGATAGTGGGAGTGGTAGATAAGGGTATGGTGCACTATACTAACTTATGCAGTACTGCTTGATATTGTGATTGAATTGATATGATCTGAACTCAATGGTGAGGGCCATTGGGGGCCAATGGTGAGGGCCATTGGTTATAACCAGGATGGTGAGGGCCATTCCTGTGATCTGATATCGGTGGTGAGGGCCACCTATGTTACAGTGGTGAGGGCCACTGCCTTATCACTATGGTTCCCTATATACCAGTAGAGCCTGAGCCAAAGTCCTGTTTTTCTAAAACTACGTACTGCAATATGAGTTTGAATTATGGTTTTTATAATTGTTGAAAGTATATCTACACTGAATGGACAATAACTTTCTTTGGTTTAATGTTGGTTGATTTATGATTTAATTAATTCCTTTTATTTCAAATGCTTTCATGTTTTACTATATTTTCATCGGTAAAGTACCCACTGAGCGACAACGCTCAGCGAGTTAAGTTTTCCTTGACTCGTAGGTTCGGAGCAGTAGATAAATCTTGGGGAAGCAACGACCAGACCACAGCAAATCTCAGGGGTAGATCTTTTAGATCCATTATGAGTTAGCTAGTTGTGGCATGTATATGAATAAATATAAAAGAGAATTTCTATGTTACAATGGTATGTTAGTAGTGTGTAATAATCATAAACCTTTACTTTATGTTGTATTAGAAGTGTGAACTCTTCTTGCAGATTTGTAGTTGAGGGTATAAGGTGGATTCATTGGGAGTGCATTAAATTTGATGGTATTCTTATTCACAATATTGGTCTGTGTAAAATGTTTTCAAAAATCAGAAAAAATAAGTTTTGTCAACACTTGGGATCCAAATTTCTAGGCGGAACTATGGCAAAATTTCTGTAAAAATCAGAACTAAAATTTGACTAAGTAAATTGGTAGCAACATTAGGATAGTGTGGCGCCTCTGCTCGACTTACACATGTAGGTTGGGAAGGGGTGTTACAAATATTCTTTGTTCTTTATCTAGCTATTGCTCAACTACAGCTGGATCAATAGTACCCAAGAAATCTTCTGCTCCATACTTCCGTAATTTGTCATAATGCCTCACTGATACCAAAGGCTGTGGGGGTGGTGGCGGTGGTTGCACTGGTGCTGGCCTCAAAGCCTCTACCACATGCCTAAGCCAAACTGGTGGAACCTCCTCACCAGCTGGTCTCCCCGACACAGAAGCAGGTACCTCTCCAGCACTATCTACTCTAGCTCCCTCTCTAACCTCATCAGGAGCTACGCTCTCCGCACTACCCTCTACTGACTGTTGCAAGTGAGAATCCATCACAACCTATGTCTGCAAACACAGCATAATACATCTTATTAAAGATCAGAGACTGCCAATCCCAAACATGTATATTATTCAAAAACCAACTTTTTAAATCAAAATACTCTTTTTCGTACATTTTACCTAGATTGAGAATCTCAAACCTAGGCTCTGATACCAAAACAATTGTAACACCCCCACATCCGGTACAAGCACACTACAAACACCACAATGTAATATACGTGCACTGAACATAGGGATGCTACAGTTTTCTTTAACCATCAAATCATTTTAAAAGATACCATAATCTCTATCATTATACATTATAGAAAATAAGTAATTAACTTGTAATATAAAACAAAATAGATATAAATACATTTACTTAATACGCAGCGGAATTTATAAAATAGTTACATATATGAAAACATTTAAATCCATATTTACAAATATACATATATTCACATTATAAATAATACTTTACAAAATATAAAGAAGTTATACATGATTGGCAGCTTTTCTCTAATCTTTAAGTCCCAAAATAAACTCTTCAATGTCTACTCTCACTTGGTCTCGAGGAACTCTCGGGTTTAACTCTGTTACCTGCGCGATCAACACTATCGCGCTAAGCCAACGGCTTAGTAGTACAAAGTATACTAACATTATGCTTTAACATGATATAATATCACAATTAATCTCATACATCATTAAAAAGAATATCATAATTCCACATCGTACTTTGATCAATGTCATAACAACATTCATATTATATCTTCATAATTCCATTAATTTCACCATTCAAGAATCACATTAAATACAAAGACAAGCATGGGCCCAAGAACACTAATATGCCATTCAACTTTCAGAGTTAGTGTTTTGGTTAAATTATCACATTTATCATTATCCCAACTAGGCTTCAAGGATTTAGGTTCAACCAAGCTTCAAGGGGAACAAATCATGCTAAGTATCAACCCAACTTGGCTTCAAGAACCAACCCAACCTAGCTTCAAGGATTGTAACATCTCAATTAGGCTTCAAGGATCAAATCCAACCTAACTTCAAGAGATTGTTACTATTATTAGGCATGCCACCAATAACAAACTCTGAAAATAGAATAACACATTAGCCACACAATTCATTGATTATTTCCTCATCAATATCATTTTCAATTCTCATCATCATTTAGGCAAACATGCCTCACATATCTCAATTGAAGTATCATAGCCAATCACAATGGCTTCATATCACATTTGAATCATCATGGCCAATTACAATGGCTTCACATCTCAATATTCAAATTTACCATAATCAATTCATTACACATCATCATATAGGCATACATGCCTCAATTATCTCAATTCACATTTCATATTTCATCATTGATATATACCTAACAATTTACATTATTCATAGATTTAGAATCTTCCACCTACATTTGTGTGGATCATTTTTGTTTTAAGTGTGTTTAAATTTTTTATTTTTATGTTTAGGTGCAAGAAGACCTTTGAAGAATCAAAACAATGCAAGAAGAGCAAGGAACAATCACAGTAGCTAACACACTCAAGGGACATGGCCAAGCTTGTGGCCGTGTCTCTCAACCAAAAGCTCCAACACGGCCAAGACTCCCCTAGCTTGGCCGTGTCTCTCAACCAAAATAGGCAGTGGCAGACACAGTCAAGGGACACGGCCAAGCCAGTGGCCGTGTCTCTCCAAAATTGATCCAACACAGCCAAATTTCCTTAAACTTGGCCATGTCTCCCAAAAATCTTTAGTCTTGCCCGTGTCTCTTCTTTAGTTTGGCCGTGTCTCTCATGAATGAAAAACCTAAACATGGCCAAGTCTCTTTTTATTGAATTAAAACACATTATGCACAACATAACCTCATTCAAATGGATATAATCAATGTCATTAACACTTATTTTACATATTCATCACAATATTCACATTAACAATACATTTAATCACTTACCATTTCAAAACCCTAAAATCAACATCACTCTTATTCTTTCAATATCACTCTTATTCTTTCAATATCAACATCCACTTAACTTACCATCTTCAAACCAAAACCAACACCAATTCAATCTGTTTAACTTACACTCAATTTTAACACTTATAAACACATCTCAAACACACCAAATCATAATATCAACAAATCATAACTTACCTCAAACACAACTTCAAAATAACAAAGGAAAACAAGAGAGTACTTACCAAAATTGAGGAAATTCCACAAATCTCCAACTTAATCCTTTAATTCTTCCTTCAATTTGATTATAGAATTTAGAACACCTCTCTTGCTCTCTCTTTCCTTTGGTAGCCGGCCACACACATGAGAAGAAAAGAAAATGAAAACAAGTCAAACTTCTTTTCTTCTTTAAATCTCCACCAAGCAATTCTAACCAAGCAATTACCTAAATGCCCTCATCCATTTAACTTAGCTTATTTCACTTATATGCCCATTTAAGTAATTTCACATATCACAAATAAAATATCTTCTTCCCTTGACTCCTCATTTTGACCAACATATATGTTATATATATTACCATATACCCAACATATACACTTTCTCTCTACACATTACTTTCCTTTTTAAACAATACCTAAACATTCTCTTTTCTATTACTTTTCTTATCAACATAACATATACACATAATTCAAACAAACAACAATTATATCCAAACTTCTAGGGCACACATTGGGATATTACAAAAATACTTATGAAAATATAGTAATAACACTTAGTTTTAAGAATTATTTCAATATATTAACTAATTTCAGTAACAAATCAACATAATATTCTGATTACACAAAATAATAACTTTAACTTATAAAGGTCATCATGCTATACAATACTTTCGGTACGGTAACTTGTCTCGTTAAGAAGCATTTTATTTAAGATTTGCTTTCTCATTTGATAACATTGTTCACAATACGCTTATTTTGTTTTTCAATAAGTCTTACTTTTCAATTTCACATATAGGATAATTTCATTCAATCTATAATTTTCAGCACTTAAATTTAGTACTATACTTTGGAGCACTTTGTATCTCATAACATTATAGACACTTTCAATCATTTGATTAATTCAATATCTTGAGCATAACCTTTACATTTCGTGCATTAGAACTTTCACTTGTAAACATTAATATATATATATATATTAACAATCACTTTTACAATGTAACACAGTAAGCCAATTTCAAGTAATTGACTTATATTATTATTTTGTATTTCTTCCATTATTCACAACCATCATGTTCACATAGATTTTCAATTTAGATATCTTCATTAAATATGCCCATACATACTAAACTTTGATCATAGGTTTGGATAACATGTTAGTGTAGCAATTTTAATGCCAAGTCTCAAGAATGTATAATGGCAGTTATGCCCACTATCACTGATAATACAATGTGTCCATTAATGGCACGAGGTGCCCACTATCACTATGGCTATCCTTCCTCTGGTTAGCCATTTAATCCAAAGCTAGATATAAAATTAGTATGATTTGGCCAATTCATTAGTTTTGATTAACACTGAATTGTTTATATCATTTCACTAGTACACTACTTTTATCAACATTTAGTATGATATATATTTGTCACATATCTAAAGCTTATCACTCTTTTTCTTACTTTTAACACATATACATGAATTCTCAACACAAAAGCAAGAAACATAAACATATTAGCCTCATACTAGGCCCGTATATCACAAAATACAAGCAGAAAACATTATTTAGGTACCCCCACGGCCGTGGCATCACAACCCCACGCCCGTGGGATACCAAATGAAGCTGTCCAATGACTTTGGAGACCCCACGATCGTGGCATTCTAGGGCCACGGTCGTGGCATTGAGACTTGCTCTGTTTTATCAAACTTTTTGAAGAAACAACATCACTTTCAATCCCACGGTCGTGGCACTTAATTGCCACGGCCGTGCCATTGATTTTGGGACTGTTTTCGGAGTAAAATCATGTATTCTGCACTTTTAACTTCATTAAACACAAACATATTGAAGATCTAAGATAATAATGTATCAAACTCAAAGTTTTGACAGAAAAAGAATTCATATCAAATATTTTACTAAAACTTCACTTAATCAAACTTTTAACCATTTCATATGGATAAAACATTATCAAACCACTCAATTCTCATAAAGGTTGAGTTAATAATCAAAACCATCATATCAAAGTTATTTTCACTCATCAATCCATTTAATCAATACTTTCCAGAAATATATCATCATACATAACTCAATCATTCAATTAAATCATTAAAACTCATAAAAATTCATATATTTGCAAATTATAAATCAAAAGCACATACCTCTTCAAAATTCCTCTTTCTCTTTCTTTTTCTCTCTTTCCCTTTGATTACTTATTGATAATCTTTCCTTTTCTATCTTATTCTTCTAAAAATCTATACCTATATGTGATTATCTCTTAATCCTTGATTAATTTGATGAAAGGAAGAAGAAATAGAGAGAAGATGGTGATGATGGCGTGGATGATGGAGAGGAAATTAGAAATTTCTACACACACACATATACACACACACATATATATATATATATAATATTTTTAATCAAGTGAGGGAATGCTCATAATAACTATGGTGCACCCTCATTCTTAACCATTGATTTGAAATCGAGTTTTAATCTCGTAAAACAGTAAAAATAATCTCTTCAGTAAATTTTTGAGATATACAATTTACTATTCTCTACTTATAGCATTTATCCATAATACTTTTGTCATTATACACTATCGATTTGCCAATATTAGTTAAACCGTTCCTGTTTAAAATCGTGACCATTACAATTCTCCCCCACTAAAGAAATTTCATCCTCGAAATTTACATGCTACGGAAATAAGCCATTTAATTTTGAAATAATCTCAAATCTCACATAAAATCAATTATTTTATTGCTTTACATAACTTTTATTTATGTCTAATATCAATTATTGTAACACTTTTAGACTAATCTTAGTATAGAACTGCAGAAGATTCAGCTCTACACACTTTCACTGTTCAAGCTCAATTTAGTAATTATCTTTAATTCTCTTTAGAATTTTTTTTTATAATTTGTATCATTACATTCCACTGTTATATATATATATATATCTTTCTTTCTTTTATGTACTGAACTTTAAATCCTAGTTCCGGATAGCGGGTCACTGATGATAAGTAACTGTCCACTGTATCAATATGGCCAAAGGCCTACTATGGCATGAATGCCCACTGTATATGAAGTCACAGAGTGGCCACTGAGAGAAAGGAACCAAAGGTCCTTTATGACGTAAAGCGTCCACTGATGGCATAGATGCCAATATCACTGGGACATATATAAAACAATGTCCTCTATGGCACAAAGTGCCCACTTTCAATATGGGACATACGTGTCTTCTATGGCACAGAGTGCCCACTTTCAATATGGCATAAAATGCCCACTATCACTTTTAATATTTACCCTTTAGCTAATCCAAAAACTAAATTTAACATCAGTATAATCGATCAATACATTTATTTCATTGTTGAAAATTATTGTCAATATAACACTTTTCTCTTTGAAGTGTTTGTTTCTTACTATAAATTTATAAGATATGAGCCATTATTTCAAACACCTTTATCATATGAACATATATACACATTAGATTTGTTTTCGATTAATTCGACTGATTTTATTTATTCATCAATCTTTATCTTTTCAAAGCATTTCCTGTTGCCACTGGAATAATGAAATCTAAATAGATTTCCACTTTTACTTATTTAATTCTTTTCTTCACATATTAAGAATTTACAATTATTCTTTCACTTTTAGAGTATATGTACATATATAATGTATTCACTATATTTAATACATACACTCACATACCTATATATTTCTCACTTGATCCACAACACATCATTTCACTAGAAGGGTTAATTTACCTACAAATCTCACTACATTCTTTCCTTTTCACATTATCAATTCCTTTCTTTCTATTGTATCAATTAGCATAAATTAACTCTTTAACACCTCTACATATAATCTATAAATTGTCTTTAATCACTAAATAATGTTACTATCACATATTTTACACACTATGTAAATCTCACATTCTTACTTTCATTACTCAATCAATTCATATATACACCTCTTTGTTTTATTCATCTTGCTTTTCAAACTATTTAAAATCATCAATGATTCATCAATATATCATTCTTCTCACCTTGCTTCGGAAAGTATCTTATTTCTTCATGAATAATGTTAAATCCACTAATCACTTGTAATCATCTTTTATCTCTTCTTTAACCTTACACTTATTTCAGATATCCAATTACATTTATCCATACATTCCTCAAGTTTTCTTCACATCTAAGTTTCATCATTTAATGGATTGATTTCATTTCAATCTTATAAGCAATCTTTTGTCAATTATAACTATTTTCAATCCAAGATGTATTCAATAATCTAATACTAATTCCACCCATAAACTCTACTTTGTGAAGGAATAAGAAGGTAGAAATATGCATAAGAAAATGCATGACCATGCAAGTGATCATGCACATCACTGTTTCAATTATTTTTATAGTTTTGAAGAATAGAAATATGCATAGCCAGATGCATATCCATATGAATGGTCTTACATGTCTCTACTGAAATCGCCTTTCAAAATTTTAAGGGCACAAATATATGCATGTCCATATGAATGATCATGCACCTCACTATTGGAATTTCTTCTCAAAGTTTGAAGAATAGAAATTTACACAAGCATATGCATGACTATACAAATAATCATGCATATCTATGCTAGAAATTGTAACACCCCAATACTCCATATAAGTACTATACATATACCCGGTATATATACAGTAAGTATATAAAGTATAAGGATGTCATTTTTTGTTACCATTTAAAAACCTTTAACAAAGATCAAGCTACAATACATTCATTTAAAGAACATTTACAAAATTATTATACTTTTAATGATCTTACATATATATATATAATCTTATCTTTATCAAAACTTCATTTATACATATAAAGACACTCTTGTCAGAAATACATCATAATTAAAAATTATACATGCATGCATCACCCTCTAGTTGGTCTCGATAATCTCTTACTCTTCTCGTGGCATAACAAAAGACTTCATATCTTCCACCTAGTCACCTGCGCGATCACACATACGCGCTAAGCCCGAGAGCTTAGTAGTACAAATATAAAATATAAACATACAATGATATATCAATTCTATGTACCACTAGTTTCTTATCATGTTTTTCCTTTTTAATTGCACCTTTCATATGTCTCGACTAATTTCATATGTTATATATACAAATATTCATATCATTATCACCAACCACAATTCATCATTAGTACCCATAATCAATATATAAATACACACAGCACATATCATACCTCATAGCATTATTTTATTCACAATTCACAAATCATGAATCACATTTCCAACAAAGGAAATCATTATCATCAACCACAATCCATCACTAATACTCACAATCAATATATTAATATACACATTACATATCATTTTTCATAACATTATTTTATTCACCACTCACCAATCACGAAGTACATTTCCAACAAAGGAAATCATTATCTCATTACTCATTTATTTCAACATTTATATTTCACATTGAAAACAAAGACAGACTCGGACCCAAAAGACACTAATATGCCATTCTACTATCAGAGTTAATGCTTTGGTTTTATTATTACATTCATCAATATCATAATCCCAACTAGGCTTCAAGGATTAGGTTCAACCAAGCTTCAAGGGGAACAAAGCATGCTAAGTATCAACCCAACTTGGCTTCAAGAACCAACCCAACCTAGCTTCAAGGGTTGTAACATCTCAATTAGGCTTCAAGGACTAGACCCAACCAAGCTTCAAGGGAAGTAAAACATGTTAAACTTCTACCCAACTTGGCTTCAAGGATCAAGCCCAACCTAACTTCAAGAGATTGTTACCATCATTAAGCATGCCACCAACAACAAACTCTGAAAATAGAATAACACATTAGCTACACAATTCATTGATTATTTCATCATCAATATCATTTTCAATTCTCATCATCATCTAGGCAAACATGCCTTATTTCTTTCAATTGAATCATCATAGTCAATCACAATGGCTTCATATCACATTTGAATTATCATAGCCAATCACAATGGCTTCATATCACATTTGAATTATCATAGCCAATCACAATGGCCTCATATCATATCATGTCTCAACTCATATTATAATATTTTATTATTCAAGTATCCATAATCAATTATCTCATCACCTCATTCACATTATACATATAGCATCATTGCTATAACATTACAAAGAACATTATTCGTATAGCCCAATACAATTCACAGGATTCACAATGCATAAACATAACATTGTTCATATGCATCATCATTATAATACCCAACATCAATTACATTAACCAAACAAATATATCATTATTCAATCATATCATTCACATTATTATAATTCAGAACATTAGTTTCACATCTCTTTATGTCTCAATTTACATTACAGTAATTCATCATAAAAGTATTTATCATAATAAATTGCATTGCACATACCTTTTTGAATGATCCTCTTCTCTTTCACACTATACAAATCATAATACTAGTCACATTATATTAACAATATAATAAATTACTTAACATTGTTTTAAGTCTTAAAATCATATAAAAGAATGCATTTAGGTAAGTTTGTACTTACCTCAATAACAATTCACACAACTCTAAACACTTTCCTTTTCCAAGATTCTTCACTTCCCAAATTAGGGCAAATCACCTTCTTTCAAAACCAAAATTAAGGAAATTTCACAAATCTCCAACTTAATCCTTTGATTCTTCCTTCAATTTGATTTTAGAAATCAAAACACCTCACTTGCTCTCTCTTTCCTTTGGTAGCCGGCCACACCAAGCAAAGAAAAGAAAATGAAGACAAGTCAAACTTCTCTTCTTCTTCTTTAAATCTCCACCATGCAATTCTAACAAGACAATTACTTAAATGCCCTTCATCCATTAACTTAACTTCTTTTAACTTATATGTCCATTTAAGTAATTTCACAAATCACAAATAAATATCCTCTTGCATTGACCAACCATTTTGACTTATGTATATGTTCTTTATACTACCATATATGCAACATATGCACTTCCTTTAAAAATTCTTTTCTCTTTCAAATTAACATATACATTCAATCCAATTAAAACAACAATAATATTCAAAACTTCTAGGGCATACATTGGGATATTACAGAATTTCTTTTCATGATTTAATCAATAAGTTATTAATAATGCAACTCATACAAATTGAGGAAACAAGATCCAACTCTTCAAAGCACAATCAATTTCAAATCGCAATTTCCATAACCCTAAAATCTTTCAAAACCTTATCTTCTTCCGCAATCATATTGCAACTCATAAATGATTCAATGATAGATTTAATCATTGTTCCAATTAATACTATATAAATACACATTTACATAATGCAAGAATAACTTTACTATCATAGAAGTAAAGTTTTATACTCATATTTTTCACAATTATTTAATACACCATATCTTTCATAAGTAATGGCATTTTATCAATTCACAAATCTCGTTACATAGTAAAAATCAAGATCATTTCACTAACAAGTAAAATAAATAGTATACAAGCACTAACCTCTTTAACAATACGCTTCCATCACTTTCCATTTCAATCTTTTGTTTTGATGATGTTTTAGAAGGCAATAGAAGACACTAGAAATCTTTAAATAAGTTTTAATACTTTTATACAATATACTCACTCATACAATAGTTTCGATGCATTCACTTTCTTTAATTTAACTATCACTTCAATTCTTAACATCGAAACATTATAAAAACAATTACTTTTGACACTTTAAAACTCCATTATCATATTTCACATTCAAATTACAGCTTGAATTCATTTCGAGCTATAAGGGTATTTTCATAATTTCTTACATCTTCGACATCTTTTGCAAACATACGGATATTATCCATACTCAGATTTAATGTTACTCTTATTAAGGCTTATTTAACCTTATCACTATCACTTCTAAATGCTTAAGCTGCAAATAATATCATAATCAATATAATTTTACACTCATATATTCACTTAATGCAGAAAATCACTACTTAAACTTTTAAAGCATGATAATTCTCATTCTCGTAAGAAATTTCATTCTTGAAATTTATCTATCTATCATAATTCATTCCTCCGATTCCAATAAATTATTACACTTCCACTGTGTTATTTTGACATATCTCTTTGGCCACTCATATCTTGTTTTCTTTTCACATTTTTCTTTTTCACAAATAGATCTAGTGCACTCCAAAAAATACACTACGAATGCTCAATCAATTCTTAGAAAACATTCTACTACCATAAACATATGGAATATCAATTATATCAACACATATACACTTATTCAATTCACATAACTTAAAAAATTACATTTCACTTCCACCATAACTCCACATGCCAGAAACGCCTAAACCATGCTCTGATACCACTAATTGTAACATCCTCTGACAATTCTTACCTAAAAAATATCAGAGAATGTTATTTGATATACTATACGTGTCCCAATCAGTTCAAAGTAATAAAATTTTCATATAATAATACAATCTGTATAATACAACACTTATAGGTCCAACATATAGACCAATCTCCAATAATCGAAATACTAGTTGCAAACCAGATAACTATCATACATTTGTCAAATAAAATGATTATATAATACATTCCTTTCTTTAATAATCATTCACTAGAATTCTCAAACTTCATCCTTTAAATGCATGTATTCCTTTCATGTTTACAAATTTGTACAATCTCTCAAAAAGCCAAACTAAATTATATATATACATTTTATAACTTATGAGTACAATATACACAAGATCTTTATCTGTACTATAGGTAATTTCTTGAGCTTCTTAATTCCACTACTTAACTTGCTCCGATGATCTGATACCTGCATGTCAAAAAATAATTCTAACACTCTAAGCAAAGCTTAGTGGTGCACATATAAACATATTTGTTGCTTAATATTAAAGAAAAATACTTATGAAAATATAGTAATAACACTTAGTTTTAAGAATTATTTCAATATATTAACTAATTTCAGTAACAAACCAACATAATATTCTGATTACACAAAATAATAACTTTAACTTATAAAGGTCATCATGCTATACAATACTTTTGGTACTGTAACTTGCCTCGTTAAGAAGCATTTTATTTAAGATTTGCTTTCTCATTTGATAACATTGTTCACAATACGCTTATTTTGTTTTTCAATAAGTCTTACTTTTCAATTTCACATATAGGATAATTTCATTCAATCTATAATTTTAGCACTTAAATTTAGTACTATACTTTGGAGCACTTTGTATCTCATAACATTATAGACACTTTCAATCATTTGATTAATTCAATACCTTGAGCATAACCTTTACATTTCGTGCATTAGAACTTTCACTTATAATCATTAATATATATATATATTAACAATCACTTTTACAATGTAACACAGTAAGCCAATTTCAAGTAATTGACTTATATTATTATTTTGTATTTCTTCCATTATTCACAACTATCATGTTCACATAGATTTTAAATTTAGATATCTTCATTAAATATGCCTATACATACTAAACTTAAATCATAGGTTTGGATAACATGTTAGTGTAGCAATTTTAAGGCCAAGTCTCAAGAATGTATAATGGAAGTTATTCCCACTATCACTGATAATACAATGTGTCCATTAATGGCACGAGGTGCCCACTATCACTATGGGTATCCTTCCTCTAGTTAGCCATTCAATCCAAAGCTAGATATAAAATTAGTATGATTTAGGCAATTCATTAGTTTTGATTAACACTGAATTATTTATATCATTTCACTGGTACAATACTTTTATCAACATTTAACATGATATATATTTTGTCACATATCTAAAGTTTATCACTCTTTTTCATACTTTTAACACATATACATGAATTCTTAACACAAAAGCAAGAAACATAAATATATTAGCCTCATACTAGGCCCGTATATCACAAAATACAAGCCAAAAACATTATTTAGGTACCCCAGGGCCATGGCATCACAACCCCACACCCATGGGATACCAAATGAAGCTATCCAATGACTTTGGAGACCCCACAGTCATGGCCTTCTAGGGCCACGGTCGTGGCATTGAGACTTGCTCTGTTTTATCAAACTTTTTGAAGAAACAACATCACTTTCAATCCCACGGTCGTGGCACTTAATTGCCACGGCCGTGGCATTGATTTTGGGACTGTTTTCGGATTAAAATCATGTATTCTGCACTTTTAACTTCATTAAACATAAACATATTGAAGATCTAAGATAATAATGTATCAAACTCAAAGTTTTGACAGAAAAATAATTCATATCAAATATTTTACTAAAACTTCACTTAATCAAACTTTTAACCATTTCATATGGATAAAACATTATCAAACCACTCAATTCTCATAAAGGTCGAGTTAATAATCAAAACCATCATATCAAAGTTATTTTCACTCATCAATCCATTTAATCGATACTTTCTAGAAATATATCATTATAAATAACTCAATCATTCAATTAAATCATTAAAACTCATAAAAATTCATATATTTGCAAATTATAAATCAAAAGCACATACGTCTTCAAAATTCCTCTTTCTCTTTCTTTTTCTCTCTTTCCCTTTGATTACTTATTCATAATCTTGCCTTTTCTATACCTATATGTGATTATCTCTTAATCCTTGATTAATTTGATGAAAGGAAGAAGGAATAGAGAGAAGATGGTGATGATGGCATGGATGATGTAGAGGAAATCAGAAATTTCTACACACACACATATACACACATATATATATATATATAATATTTTTAATCAAGTGAGGGAATGCTCATAATAACTATGGTGCACCCTCATTCTTAACCATTGATTTGAAATTCAGTTTTAATCTCATAAAACAGTAAAAATAATCTCTTCAGTAAATTTTTGAGATATATAATTTACTATTCTCTACTTATAGCATTTATCCACAATACTTTTGTCACTATACACTATCGATTTGCCAATATTAGTTAAATCATTCCTGTATAAAATTGTGACATTACAATATGAGGTACCCAATCGTGAAAATATACCTCTTATAATTTTAATAAACAAATAATAATTGAAAAAGTATTCATCCATGATAAATTAAATAAACCAAACATCATAATTAAATAAATCATTCATCAAGACATATGATAAACTACATAATCAAATCTAAAATTAGATAAAGCAATAAATATATAAATTTAGGTTTACATCTTGAATTAGGGATTCCAAGGTTTTTTAGGGTTTTAGATGGAAATTTGTGATTTTATGGGTATTTGGAATCAAACTAGCGTTTTAGGACTTTAGAAAATAACATTAGAGTTGCAGGGTTTTTGGATTGGGAATTAGGGTTAGTGTTTTAGGATCCGGGTTTTAAGGTTTTAAACCTTGGTTTTGTAGATTATGATTTTAAAATTAGGGTTTGGGCTTAGAAGAAACAAGCTACTATAGTATTTATAAATAAATAATCATGCACTAAAAAATTATCAGTTTAAACACATTTAGATTACTGGAATTAAAAGATTACCAAGTTCAATTTGCATGAAGGATAATCAACATCATATGGAGATTTAATTTGCCGTATTTAATAGATTCAATTTTAGAAATGTACATTCGTTTGTTGATTCCACCAATAATCAAACTTTGATCCAAACTTTCATTTGCACCAACCTTATATTTGTTGGTTGAATTGAGAAATATTAAGGATTGTTGGTAAATGGAGGATTTTATGAAATTATTTTTTCGGGTGTATAAAGTTTCTTTGCAGGTTGTGAGTATGACTATTTTGGAAATATTGAAATTACAAAAAAAAAACTCTAGCGAAATTTTTTGAGAGATTTTCTTATATATATATATATATTAATTTTGATATTTAATTTTTCAATATGTATATACTTAATTACCCATTTATTTTAATTTTTAATAGAGAATTTTACTTTGATAAAAAAAATTAAGAGAATTTTTTAAGAGAAGGTTCCACTGTAAATGTTGGTGACATTCTTGTATTCTGTATATATACTTTACATATACGGGTATATGTATTGTACATATATAGAGTATAAGGGTGTTACATTTATTTTGGTATCAAAGCCTAGGTTTGAGATTCTCAACCTAGGTATGTTTTGAAAGAAAGGAGAATTTTAAAATGGTTATTTGAGTTTTAATGCATATGCATTGGCACCTAAGTTGGTCTCCGATGTGGCAATATTTATTTGTTATTGCAAATATAAGGTGAGATGACTTCTAGAGGATGGGAGTTAGAGGATAGTGTGGAGAATGTGGCTCTGGTAAGGGTAGACTTGGAGGAAGAGCAAATGCTGGAGAGGCTTTGGGGTAGCCAGACTTGAGGTACAGGGTCCTACAGTGTGGGTTCAGTAGATGGCAGAAATATTCCATCAAGTTCCAGTAGCTCAACAGGGTAGGAGGTATAAAAAGCTCAGAAAGTTTGGTGCTATAGATTTTAAGGGTGTTGTAGATCCAACTGAGGCAAACCAGTGGCTAGATAGGGTTGACAGAGTATTTATTTAGTTGGAGGATACTGTAGAAGAGAAGTTTGAATTTGCAGTATCACTTATGTAAGGGGATGCCTATGACTAGGGGAAGACGGTTCCATATGGGTTAAACAGACTACCAGTATTGAGTTACAAGGATTTTCTAGTGGAGTTTTAGAGGAAGTATACACCTAGAGATTATAGAGATGAGAATATAAGAGAGTTTCTTGATTTGAAACAAGGGAAGAAGACCATGACAAAGTATGAGAAGGAGTTTTTGAGGTTGAGCAAGTATGCTGGTGGGATTATAATGAATGAGAAGGATAGATGTAGGAGATTTGAGGATGGATTGAAGCCTGCTATCAGATGTCAGGTAGCAACAATCTAGTATAAGGAGTTCTCTATGTTAGTTTTAGCTGCTAAGAGTATAGATAAAGCTATGGAGGTTGTAGTTGCAGAGGATAGCAGGAGTAAGAGACCCCAATTCGAGGTAGAGTCATTATCTCGCAAGAGAGTGAGAAGAATTATCACAAGGTGTTAGTGAGAGTTGGGGGCAGTCTAGTAAACTTGCTTAGTAGAGGCAGAGGCTTGCAGTGCCAGTGGCTAATGCTCCCACGCCTACGTTTTAGAGGCTAGCTTCACCCGCTTTTGTCCAGTGTGGTAGGATGCATAGGGGTATTTGTTGAGGAGTTAATTCCAAAGAATGTTATAGATGTGGATTTTAGACCATTATGCAAAAGATTACCCAGAGCTACCAGAGGACAGACAAATGGAGATAGTTGGATTTAGGCCTAGTTCTAGAGGAGGCAGAGCTGATAGAGGTGGTAGAGGTGGTAGAGCAAGTTTCATAGAGAGAGAAGAGTCTGTAATTGTAGATAGACTAGAGGAAATTGGAATAGCACAAAGAGTTTATACAATGCAGAGGCAGCAAAATGTTTCGGATGTAGATGAAGGTAAGATTTTTATTATATAATATTATTACTTATGTATTGGTTGAATATTATTATTTAATGATATGATTAAAAGTGGTGAATTTTTTTAAACTAATTAGAAATTTGTAAATATATTTGAAGATTTTCATAAGGGAGAGATTCGAGTTTTATAAGGAGTTGGAATTTATATTTATCTTGGATGGTTTAAGTTATTATAGTAGATAATTTCGAGGATGAAATTACTTAAGGGGGAGAGAATTGTAATATCCGTACTTTTAATAGACATAAGATTAGTGTATTTGGAGGGTATTTAGAGTGATAGTTGAGGGATATATAAGGTATATACCTAATGTATATACAAGATATACATAAAATACACATGGGATATATAATGTATACTAGTATATACCTAAATCTATATAATATATACATTTTACCAAAAAGTAAAAAAGTTAAATATATAATTATTTTAAAAAAAGTAAATATAATTAAATTAGATAAATATGGATGGAAAGATAAAAAAAAATACATTATTTTATTAATAATTTAATTTATAAATATATAGTTTAGTGATGGGCAAAGTTGGAAAGTGAATATATATAAAATCATCTTTTTCTTCATTTTCCTTGGTTATGGCCAAAATTTAGAGAGGGTGAGGAAGAGATTTATTGATCTTTTATAAACCAAATTTCACAAAGAATTCAAGAATTTTAGGATAATTTTGAAGATTTATCAAGAATTGTAACATCCATATTTTGGTTAAAATATAATTAAATAAATAATTTGGAATGGTTAAAAGGTGGATTGGAAGGAGAAAATATTTAATGTATATGTTGCGTATATGTAAAATATACCTAAAGTATAAATTTACTAAAAGACAAAAAAGGTCAAAAAAGTAAATAGTAAAAAGTCAAAGGATAAAAAGGTAAGAAAAAATAATTAAATAAATAAAAATTTTGGTGAAAGATGGAATTTTGAATTATCAATAATTAATTAAATATTTAAATATTATAATATATATATATGTGATTAAGAAGACTTAAAATCAAAATATCACATTTAGCTTTATCTTCTTCCTCTTCCTCTTCTTTGGATGAAATTTATGATGTTTTTTTTAGTATGTTAATTCTTCTAGATACACAAAATTTCATCAAAACTTCAAGGATTAAAGATTATTTTAAAGATTTGCCAAGAATTCAAATAAGTATTCTTTAGTTTTGAACTAGCTTTCTTTAATTTTTAAGATTATGTTTAATTGGGCTAGAGAGAGAAGTTTATTTAAATTGTTAAAGTTGATGGAAATGAAGTTAAAGTGATGAATAAATGATGACTTATTAGTTGATTTGTTAAGATGTGTATAAATGATGAATTTAGGGCTATGGAATGGGTATGTACAAATTAGAGTTTTGGTATCAATGGATATAATTATTGTAATGGATGAATTTAGTATTGTTTTATTATGTACATAATGATCTTATGGTTAGAAGTTGGATATGAATAAGTTTTAGTGGAATTAGGGTTGATGGAGAAATTATATAAAATTAGGGTTATAAATGGAATTGATTATAATTATTGAATTAAATTGTATTACAATTATTTTGATATGTATATATTGATTTTATGGTTAAATTTGGAAATGAGTGGGTTTGGTTGAAGTTTGAATGAGTTAGTAAGGATAATTAATGTTTTGATAAGATTTTGGGTAGAATGGATGTAATGGGAATTTAATTGATTAAATTATGTTGAAATGGAACTCTAATACTATATTTGAACTTAAAACATAGTTTAGGATCGGATGGCGTAGATTTCCAAAATTAAAGAATTGAAGGGCAATTTGAGAAATGAAGGTTGGAGATTGAGATTGATTTAGAATTGGCCAAATTTGAATTTAGTACATATTTTCATTTACTTGAGATTTTGTTAAATATGGTTTGGTATAATGTTCATAGTTTCTTTAATTATGGGTATTCACATAATCTATGCTCTGAGGCATAGTTATGTGATGAGTATCACATTGGGCACTTGCTTAATGTGAAATTAATGTTTATACGTGAAGTACATACGATATGTATGATGAGCCATTGTTGAATGGCTATTGTGATGGTTATATGTATAATGTAGTAAATGTGACATATGTTAAAAATGATGGAAAGAGATGAGAAATGTAAAATGTGTCAATGAAGTGAGAAAGAAAATGTGAAAACCATGAAAGAAAGAGTAAATGTGTTATGTAATATGTATGTTAGTGTAAATGTGGAAGATAAATAGTAAAATGTGGAAAATGTGAAATCTAATTGAGAATATGAGAAATGATTATGGAATAGTTGGAAATGTGATGTGAAAGTGACTATAGCACGGTTTGATCTCTTGGAAATGGAAAATGGATATAAAATGTGAGAATTAAGAAAAGTGATGAAAAGTGTTGAAAAATAAACAATGAAGGAATTGGGTGTGCTAAAGTAATAATGTATATGAAATGTGTGTTTACTTTGTATAGTATCTTGTTCCAAAAATTATTTTTGGTGAAATTGATATGATTTGCATTCGGGCCAGACGCTGAGCGTCACTTATGATATGATATGTCCTCATGCCAGACACTGGGTGTCATTATTATTTGCCTTCAGGGCTAGACACAAAGGTGTCAATAGGGGATGGATGCGACACTTAGATCCCCAGTATCATAATAGACCATAATACTATCTCTATAACCATAATACTATATGGGATTATTTGAGCACAATGTGTGTGTGGTAGGATGTGATTTGTGCATGTGTGAATATATATTTATTCTGAGAATACTGTGAGTTACAGTATGAAATATGAATTTGGATAAATATTTATATAGTGTATGAATTGTTAATCAAAAATCGCTATTTTTAATAGTGCAAAATCCATTATGAAGTTAAGACATTTCAATTTATATATGTATGTTGTTGTTATATAGGTACCACTAAGCTTTCAAGCTTAGCACGGTAATGTGTATCGTGCAAATATTAGAAGTGTAGACCATGGTGAACTGATGTGTGATTGAGGCTTGAAGATGTGGGTGCTGCGAGACTAACTTGAAGGGTGATGCATTCATGTATAGTTTATGTACTGTGTAATGTGAACTTTGTAAAGTAAAAATACTGTATATATATTAGATAAGCTTTAGAAAAGCTTATTGTGTATATGTGAATATTTTAATAAGTATTGCTACTTAAAATATGAACTTACAATGTACATTGGTACTATTTGAGAATTTTTTTTAATATGTTTGGAGCTTTGGAAATGTATGTATTTGGAAATGAAAATTTTTGTACAGGTTGCTTTTTTTTTATATAATTTTTGAGAATGTTCAAATTACAGGTAAAACTCTAGCGAATTTTTCTAGAGATTTTATTTTAAATAATTATTGATTTAATAAGTATTAATATATCTATTTATTAAATTAACCAAATTATGCTCTAATCTTAAATATGTCACAAAAGGTGATTCTAAAGTAAAATATTATACTGCTCTTATATTCTATATATGTACTATACGTATATGGGGCAAATGTACTGAATGTATATAGGGTATAAGGGTATTACAAGAATCAAGTAGGTATTTTTCATTTTTAAGCTTGATTTTCTTGCTTTGAAGATTATGTGATTATTGGGTAGAGAGAGAAAGTTGATTTAAATTGTTAAATTAATTATAATTGAGAAAGTTGATTATGTGATTATTGATTTGTTGAGATGAGTATAAATTGTGAAATTAGGGTTTTGGGATGATTATGCGAAAATTAAGGTTTTAATATGGGTGGTTTTAATTATTGTAATGAGATGGTTTAATGTTATTTTAATGTAAATCTTATAATTTTATAGTTGGAAATGTGAGATGAGTAGGTTTTGGTGAAGTTAGGATTTTTGCACATGTTATATGAAATTAGGGTTTTGGATGAGAGTTGATACAATTATTGAAATGAGTTGTGTTATTGTTATTTTGGTATGTAAGTAATGATTTCATGGTTAAATATTGCAAATGAGTTGAGTTGGTTGAAGTTTCGATAAAGAAGTAAGTTGAAAATTTAGGATTTTAATATGATTTTGATGGAAATTGCACAAATAATGATAGTTTGATATACATTAAACATGAAAGTGATTTTGAATGTATAATGTTGCTTGTTGTTTAGGTTATGTGTGATTAGGTCAAAATAGATTAAGCGATGAAGTGTAGAGTTTCATCAAATAAGGCTTGGAAAGAAGAATAAGATTAGTACATAATTTAATAATGTTGTTTTAATAGCATTGTTGTTAACATAACACATTGTGACTTGTGAATGTGTTATGTCTCTTTCATTTTGGTTTTGGTAGGATACAAGTATTATACAAAATAAAGAATGAGTTCAATGCATGAGAATATAAAGGTAAGTCATCGTAGAATGGCTATGTAATGGTTATGTACTTAAAATGAAATGTGCTAAAAATGGTTGAAAAAGACGAGAAATGTATAATGTGATAAGTAATGTGAAAAATAATGTGGACATATCTTAAATGCATAAATTGTAAAGAGAAATTGATAATGTGAGTGAGAAATATGGAAAATGATAAAATGCACTTAAAATTAAGAAAAATGACTATGTAATGTGTAATGTGGTTGATAATGTTGAAATTGGTTATGAAATAAGGAGGAATTGAAAAATGAAATGGAATATGAAAATGTGATGTGGAAGCGATCAAGGTGAGGTTGATCACTTGGAAAATGTGTAGACCCTCAATTTTGGCCCTAAGCTAGTCCGATACTAATTAAGGAAGGCCTAGTCAAGTTTGGTTCATTCTTAATGGCTTAAACTTGTTTTAAAGCCTTTAATTGGATTGGCTCAATTTTATTAGGCCTAAAATAAGTCCGTTCAATTTTGAATGCCCTAATAATGGTTTGACTCGAATTTTGGAAATTAGTCTTAAAATAAGCCGGTTCAATTTTGAATGCCCTAGAAATGGTTTGATTCGAATTTAGAAAGGATGGGTGTTGATCCAATTCGATATGGGACATGTCCATATCGAATTGGTTGACCACCAATTTGATATGGACCATTCCATATCAATTTGGTAGCACCAAATCGATATGGAAGGGAATCCATATCGAATTGGTTGGCCACCAGTTCGATAAGGACCATTCTATATTGAATCTGGACTCTTAATTCTGGTCCATATCGAATTAATCTAATTCGACATGGATACAATTTTATGAGATTAATCCAGATGAAGCTCAGTTTAAATGGTTTTAACCTAGTTTGTTTCTATAAATATGTGATTAATAGGTTAAACAAAGGGGAGATAAAATAGCGAGGGACAGAGGAACTTTGATTAACAAACTGGAGATCAAACAGTAAGACGGCAACTTTAATGGAGGAACTAGTAGTAAAAGAGATTAAAAACAAAAAACCTTAGCAACACATAGAAGGAGAGAGACGAGAATAGCAAACAGAAAAAAGGAAAAGCAACACAGAGAAGCAAGGAACAAAAAGAGAGATAGTAGCCAAAGGTTGATATACGGATCATTGAACCTCCAACCAAATTCTATTTGATCCAAGTAGTGGCAACGTCAGGCTTTTCTCAACATATCAAATTGGTGAAGCCAAAAAACACAGGTTTAATTTTCTTTAATCAATCCAATTTAATTATTTACCTTCAGTGATTAATTCATTGCATAGTTCAATTAATAAACAATATTACATCTCTTACACAGTGAGCCGTATGAACTTACTTGAATATTAGCTATATGATTTTAAACCTTAACTAGTACGGCCAAATTTTACTTTTAGTAAAAATCCTAGTTTAGAAAAACCCTAGTTTCTATAAATATAAAATTCTAGCTTACATAAAAACTCTAATTCCCCATCAAAACTATATCATGTAAACCATTTACCGTTCGGGGGCGCTGCCCCCTTATGCTAACCAGCTAACGGAACCGTAGTAAGCACGACTTATGTCGTCACGCACTATATTTCCTTAATGAGGGTGATATTATAATGTGTTTGTTTATTTTATTTTTAATTATTCAATTATTTTCATATATGTTGTATTATTTTTCCTTTTATTTATTCCTTTTCATAGATTTATATGCATTTTTAAATAGACTTGTAAAATGCATGTTTTCACTCGTGGGTGCCTTATTTGTTTGATTTATTTATTTTCTATAGTTTAATTTATTTAAGGATTTTGAGATTAATGTAAAGGACATATTTCCACCAAATGGTGGGTATCTTATTTTATATTGGACATGGTAAGGGCATGTTTCCATCCTTGGATGAGTACCTATTTTAATTGTTTATTTTTAAATAAAAGTGATGGATGTTTATTTCTTTTAATGTGCATGTAATATGGATGAAGCTACAATAGGTTAATAAGTTAATAATATTTAGGCTTGAAAAGGAGGTCGGTTCCAATGAACCGGGCATTATGAGAGTGCTGGGTCATTCTTGACTTCCCCATACGTACCCAACTTTCAGAACCAAATGGAGGGATGAGAATTTCTTAGGAATCGAGTCATCCAACCCTTTCTATTTTCCCGGCCCATCCGGATGGCGACTCCATTTTCTATGGGTTTAGCCCTATTTTCTCTAAGGCCCTAAGCCTAACAGTGTCAAAGTCATAAGAACCATTCCAAATGGGAGTGGGGGAAAAAGTCCTTACTCATAGTGGCCACTCCACTGGGGATAAGTGAAGTTGATTTTGTTAGTTTTTATATTATTTTATGCTTTCTTATTATGATATTGTCCATTAAATCATTTAGATTGCAATGTGTGCATGAGTTAGGATGCCCGTGTAACCCGTGTTGTATTATATAAGGGATACCATACTTTCACTCAAGGTATGGAGATCGAGCATGGCATAACCACTCATAGCCTTGTACCTTTTGGTATATACTTGCTATGGGAACCTAAACTTTTCAACCCAAAGACTAAAGCTCATGTAATTGGCCTAGTTATTTTCCTAAGGTTTTTACCCCAAATGAGTGTTGTTTGACTATAATTAATTTATCTTGGTTTACGCCATGGCTTATTTGGTTTGATCATTTTCTAATATGACCTACCTATATTATAATATCAAAACAATTTTTTCCTTTAAATCCAAGAGACCAAATTCCAAATTTTCAAAATCTTCAAAGATAGTCTTTTCAAGATGGGTCTAAAATCTTTTTCAACCCTATGGCCCAAACTTAAAAGCCCAAAGGCTTTGAAACAAAATTATCTTTTGCTTCATCTAAAGATTACAAAAAAGCTTACAAATATTTGGTCAATTATGAAATATCAAAAATCAATTGTGAGCCTAGCCTATACTAAGAACTATTAATCATGGACCTGTTTCTGGCATAAATCATTAGTTACTTTTTCAATTGTGAAATCTATTTATGATAAACACCTTAATTTAGTTTTAATCTAATATAGCATAAAAGTTATTTTAGTTGAGATTCAATGGATTAAAGCCTAATTAATGGAAATTATCATGGACTGACTTCCATATTTGAGAATATAACTATTGGTTCAAATCATTTGAGGGAATTTTTAAAAAACAAAATATCCTATGTTGATATTTTGTTGACCATATACCTAGAAAAAGAGACTCGCCATTCGTGTGTGGAAGTTATAAGGTTGGAAGGAATGTCCTAATTATCTTTGCTTGTTGTTTGTGCATAAATACTTACACGCATTATATTACATATCATTGATCCTTTTTGGCTCACAGACTAGGAGTATAGCAATTCAAGAGCATACGACAACCCAACCTATGCCAGTGATGTAGAATCTAGTAGCAACTCAATTAGCTACTCACCAAGAGCAATGGATCCCAAATAGATTCAAAGGATGGTGGATGACGCCCTCAATGCTAAGATGGAAGAATTGAAGGAGGCCCTAACTAAGACTATGAGGAGCCAACTAGCTACACTTTTGGGGAACAATGCCTAGGTATCTGCCAGCACAAAGAAACTGAAGGACAAAGGGAAGGCTAAGGTCGGCTAAGTAGCCTTTTATGATGACAAAGTAGTCATTGATAATGATGACAAATAGGCTCAATATTTTCAAGATTCTCAAGATAAGAAGGAGCCAAAGGTTGTTGAAAGATTAGCCATGGAAAAGAATGAAACTTCATACGTTGGAAATTCAATTGCTTATTTAGAAAAGAATTTTGAAAAGAAGATAAAAACTGAAGAAATGTTGGAGGTCAACAAGTTGTTTAAGCTAGATGAAGAGGTCCCGTACAATTTCAAGATACCCTCCTTTTCCATGTTTAATGGAACTGGGAATCCTCATCTCCATGTGAAGCAGTACATCACTGCTATACAGTCTGCTAGAGCTACTAAGGCTCAAACTCTAAGGTATTTCATGCTCTTTTTAGATCCTGTTGTATAAAATTGGTTCAATACTTTGGAAGAAAGTACCCAAAAAGATTGGGGTATATTATATAAGGCCTTCATCCAATAGTATGGATACAATGCTAAATTGGAAGTGATTTTGATGGAGGTGGAGACTATCAGGCAAAAACAAAATGAAAGTTTTGTTAATTGTGTAAAGAGAGGGAGAAATAAGGTTGCACTTCTCAAAAGGATGCCTGATGAATCAGACCAGATCAGGATGATAGTCAGAGGCCTCCTACCCAACCTCTATGAAAGGCTATCTCACACTCTTATCAGAGATTTCAAAGATCTTCTCCAAGATGGATTGCAAATAGAAGAGTGGGAAAGAGAGAGGAATCATTTTTCTATAAAACAAAATTATCAGTCTAGCAATCAAAGTACACATAAGGAAGTATATGTTAATGCAACTGGTCAATGAAGTGGAAGACAATTTCTAGAGTTGGGAAAACCTCTGTCTTCAACAAGTTACATAAAAAGGGATTGTTACAATTATTGGCTCCTCGACCCTTGTCGAATCCTTTACCTCTAAACTTTGTACCAAAGCTTTTTGTCAATTTCATCAGACTCAAGGACATGTACAGATAGATGCACCCAATTGAAGCATGAGATCCAAGATCTTATCGACAATGGTAAGCTAGCTGAACCTGATAAGCCCAGCACAAAGGATAATCCTTTGCCTAGGTTCAACAGAATGTCACCACCAGCAACCTTCATGGTAGGACGAGGATTAGAGGAAGATTTTGTCTTATCCACTTTTCAAGATGAGAGTATTCAAGATGTTAAGAGAGAAGAAGCTCAACTCAATGAACTTCCCTTGGGTTGAATGTTTCTCTTCTATTTTGCTGTCTTTAATATTTAATTAGAACAATTATGTTTTTCAAATTACGTTTGTTCGAATAAATTATTTTCATTAAATTTTTGATGGTCTTTGTTCATTTTTGTGCTCAACCAATGATGAATATAGCTTGATATTCATAAATTTGTGTATCTATGCATCATGATCCGAATGACATTACTAAGTGAGGGAATTATTCTATAGCATTGAGCTGTGTATGCTTACTTAGAGAGGGCTCCTGCATAATTACTAGTGTCTAGGTCCTAATCAATCTTAGAACATGCTTTGACAAACTTTTGAGGAAAAATTGAACTCTATTTATTTACGGGAGAGATGATCTAGGCATTGTATGATAAGCCAACAAATAGCATCCACCCAATTAAATATCAATCCCTAGTTGCCCCCTTGAGCCTTCATGATATTTTAGCTTGCTCTTCATTCGCTAGTAAACCCAATGACCTACCCTGAGCTATTGTTATACTTTTAACAAGTCTTATGATCACTAAGGAATAAATAGGAAAGAAGATCAAGGAAAACATGCATAGTCAAGACCACAAGGATAGTTAAAGTTCACCCGAACTAGATTTAATATCTCCGATCTCTTTCATCACTGAGATAAAGTCAAGACAATGAAGTATCTATAGAATCACTCTACTCCACTCATCTATAGTCAAAAGTATAGAATGGTGAAAACAAGATAATTATTTTGGAGCTAGGACCCAACAACAACAACAACAAAATGGAAAAAATACAGACAAAAAAAGAGAAAAATACAAAAAAATGGGTCTTAAATTTGTACAAAAGCAAAAGGAAAAGATGAAGATCATATTAATCAGTTCTATATTTCTCCCAAGGAGATAGAACAAAATTGAAGTCTAGCAAGATGGCTCCCAGCTGCCTATGGCTCTAACAGAAGATTATAGTATGAAAATTTATCGGCAGTATCACATCAGCTCCAGCTCAAAAATAGCCTTCAATTAAACAATGTCCCTTATAGACCCCATTTCAAGCCTATTAAAGACCTGTTAATTGCTATTGATAGGTAAAGTCTATTAGTGGAGATAGTTTGAATAAGCATGCATATGAGATAGACAATATTCAAACTCAATAAGACCTTGGCCAAGTAATGTGTATATGCCTATCTGAAGTGCAATAGTTTGTGCCTAAATAGAAATGATTCCCTGGTTTAGTATGGTAACTAGGGTTGTCATGTTATAGATATGTTAATTTGGAAAATTGAGTCCTGAGGTACAATGACACTGATTTGACAAAGCCAAAATATGACTTTAAGATTTAAAGAAAATGTGTTTTTTCCATACAAAGCCTTCAAGTTAAGGGAAGTATATTGCATTGTCAAACCTCAAAGGAAACAATGGGCACAAGAGGGCTAATGAAAGAATCACTTGCAAGGTCATGTCATGAAGTAGTTATCAACCAAACGGATATCTCCCATGTCTTTGGCTACCATGCTTGGGGCCTCCACTACTCATATTTTCAACATCGTAAAGATAGAGGCCATAAATGTGAAGCCTTCTATCATTCCAATGCAAGACCTAAATGAGCATCTGGAAGGAACCAATGAGAATACTTTAGCTGATCACCTTGGTCTGTGAGTTAATGGAACCACTGTAAGTATCATCCATGCATATCATACATACATAAGCATATCACACTGTATTTTTGTCTTATGTTCCTATTCTTTGTCAAGGTAAACAATAGATACTCTACGAAACAAATGAGAAGTAGATATGGAATCAGGGGGCATGGAAGGCCCATTTCTTGAGGAAGCTCCAATCACTTTATAAAAATAGAGATACATGCTTATGCAAGAAACCAAACAATACACAAACATTAATCAAAGCCTGCATGGGAAAAAATCATTGTTTTACCCTACACAGGGGGCAAAGTTTCTCTTTTCGATTTCTTGAGTTTTTGCGTGTATAAAAAATTTTCAGACTCATTTTCAATATTTTGCCACATAGGGGGCAAAAAGAGGATACAAGGACTAGCTAAAAATAGCTTAATTTTTTGCGAAAGTGCAAAGGAATAACAAAAAGAATGGAAAAAAGAAGAAAATTGTAATTCTCAAAAGAATGAAGATACAAAAGACAAAATGATCAGTCCAGCTAGAAGAGCTAAAGCCAATAATAGGACAAATATCTAAAGGATAAAGAATTGTTTTGAAGGATGAAGACCCAATCTCCAAAGGTTTTGAAGGGTGAAAACCCAATGTCCAAAGAATGAAGATCCGTTTTGGAGGTTGAAGACCCGATCTCTAAGGATGAAGATCCATTTTGAAGGATGAAGACCCGATGTCTAAAGATGAAGATCCATCTTAAAGGGTGAAGACTTGATCTCCAAGGATGAAGATCCATTTAAAGTGTGAAGACCCAATGTCCAAGGATGAAGATCCAAGGTCTAAGCATGAAGATCCATTTTGAGGGTGAAGACCCACAATCCATTGAAGAATGGAATAACCAGCTACAAGAAAGACAAAATTTCTAGATGATAGAAGGTCAGTCCAGCTAAAAGAGCTGGAGTCAATCCATTGAAGAATGGAGCAAGTGGCTAGAAGAAAGCCATGATAGAAGATCGATCAGCTATAAGAGCTAAAATTAATTAGCTAGAAGAAACCATAATTCTCGAACTAATAGAAGGTCAATCAAATTTGGTCTCGGGTCCAAGTACCCAAATCCAATTCAGTCTCGGGTACAAGTACCCAGAGATGGGTCCAAGTACCAAAATCAAATTCAATATCAGGTCCAAGTACCCAGTCTAGGGTCTAAGTACCCAAATCAAATCATGTCTTAGGTCGAGAACCCAAATCACATCTCGGGTCTAGAACCCAAATCCAATCACATCTCTAGTCCAGAACCCAAACCTGTCTTGGGTCGAGAACCCAAAATCTAGTCTCGAGTCTAGAACCCAAACCAATCCGGGTCTAGAATCCAAATAAATTTTTAGTCTAGAACTTAATCCAACCTCTGGTCCAGAATCCATCCTTACCCAAAACCAACTCAAAGTCATGTTGCTTTTTACTCTCTTCTATTGAAGTCTCAAATCATTTAAGCATGAGGCAAACTGTAGGCACTTTATTTTGGCCCTAAGCTATCCTGATCCTAATTAAGGAAGGCCTAGTCATGTTTGGTTCATTCTTAATGGCTAAAACCTATTTTAAAGCCTTTAATTGGATTGGTTCAATTTTTTATTAGGCCTAAAATAAGTCAGTTCAATTTTGAATACCCTAAAAATGGTTTGATTCAAATTTAAAAGGGTTGGGTGTTGATCCAAATCGATATGGGACATGTCCATATCGAATTAGAGTGCCCAATTCGATATGGACATTCGATATGGACATGGTCCATATCGAATTAGTTAGCAACCAATTCGATATGGACCATTCCATATCGATTTGGCAACACCAAATCAATATGGAAGGGAGTCCATATTGAATTGGTGGCCAACCAATTCCCACCAATTCGATATAGTCCATTCCATATCAAATTGGTCCACTAATTTGATATGGATTTGGGTCCATATAAAATTGGTTAGCTACCAGTTCAATATGGACCATTCTGTATTGAATCCAGACTCTTTATTCTAGTCCATATCAAATTAATCTAATTCAACATGGATACAATTTTATGAGATTGATCAAGATGAAGCTCGATTTAAATGGTTTTAACCTAGTTTGTTTCTATAAATATGTGATTAATTGGTTAAACAAAGGGGAGATAAAATAGCAAGGGACAGAGGAACTTTGATTAACAAATTAGAGATCAAACAGCAAGACAACAACTTTGATGAACGAACTGGCAATAAAAGAGATTAAAAAAATAAAAACCCTAGCAACACACAAAAGGTGAGAGACAAGAATAGCAAACAGAAAAGAGGAAAAACAACAGAGAGAATCAAGGAACAAAAAGAGAGACAGTATCCAAAGGTTGATCTAAGGATCATTGAACCTCCAACCAAACTCTATTTGATCCAAGCAGTAGCAACGTCAGGCTTTTTTCAACACATTAAACTGGTGGAGCCAGAAAACATAGGTTTAATTTTCTTTAATCAATCCAATTCAATTATTTACCTTCAGTGATTAATTCATCGCATTATTTAATTAATAAACAATAGTGTTTCTCTTACACAGTGAGCTGTATGAACTTAATTGAATATTAGTTATATGATTGTAAACCTTAACTAGTACGGCCAAATTTTACATTTAGTTAAAATCCTAGTTTAGAAACCCTAATTCCCCAACAAAATTATATCATATAAATCATTTACCTTTCGCGGGCGCTGCCCCCTTAACCCCCGCCGGCTAACCAGTTAGCGGGACTGCCGTAAGCGCGACTTATGTCATCACACACTATATTTCCTTAATGGGTTAATATTATGATGTGTTTGTTTATTTTCTTTTTAATTATTCAATTATTTTCATATATGTTTTGTTATTTTTCCTTTGATTTATTCTTTTCCTTAGATTTATATGCATTTTTAAATAGACTTGTAAAAGGCATGTTTCCACTAGTGGGTGCCTTATTTGTTTGATTTATTTATTTTCTATAGTTTAATTTATTTAAATATTTTGCGATTAATGTAAAGGACACATTTTCACCAAATGGTGGGTATCCTATTTTATATTGGACATTGTAAGGGCATGTTTTCATCCTTAGATGGGTGCCTATTTTAATTATTTATTTTAAATAAAGATGATGGATGTTTATTTCTTTTAATGTGCATGTAATATGGATGATGCTATAATAGGTATAGAATTTAATAATATTTAGACCTGAAAAGGAGGTCAGTTCTAATGAACCGGGCATTATGGAGGTGTTGGGTTATTCTCACTTTCCCCATACGTACCCAACTTTTCGAACCTAATAGGGGGTTGGGAATTCCTTAGGAATCGAGTCATCTAGCCCTTTCTATTTTCTGAACCCATCTGGGTAGCGACTCCATTTTCTCTAGGTTTAGGCTCATGTTCTCTAAGGCCCTGAGCCTAACAGTGTCGAAGTCATAAGAACCATTCCACATGTGAGTGGGGGCAAAAATCCCCTATTACAAAATGGAAAATGAGATGTAGAGTGTAAGTGATACTGTATGTTTGTTAGCCCTATGCAATTACTTGTCCAATACTATTGAGATTTATTGTGCATGCATTGATGGACCTAAGTAGAGCTAGGTCATGAGTTTGAAATTGGAATGAACCCAAGCAAAGCTGGGGCCTTGAAATTAATATTATGATAACTAGACCTAGTAATAGTATAGGAGTGGTTGGGCTCAATGTGTGTGTGGGGGGATGTGTTGTGTGTACATGAATTGTAAGGAAGTAAAGATTTTGTACAAATATTGTAAATTATATTATGAGAAAGAACATTTGGAAATAATGAATATTGTTTTCGAAATTACATGCCACTAAGCTATATGCATAGCGTAGTTGTATGAATCTCATAAGTGAGAGAATTTCATAAGAATGGGGGCCGAACTATGGCTGAGATTTGGACATTGAGTATGCCATGAAAGCAGTTGTGCCATGTAATATCCCAAAATGTACCCTAGAAGTTTTGAGATAATTGTTGTTTTTGTTTGAATCAAATGTATATGTGTAGTGGGAAAGGAAAGAATGTATAGAGAAAATGTATATGTTGTGTATATGGCAAGATATATAACATATATGTTGGTCAAAATGGTGGGTCAAGGGAAGAAGATATTTTAATTTGTGATTTGTGAAATGACTAAAAAGGGTATGTTAATGAAATGGAGTTAAATTATATTGAAGAGGGTATTTAGGTAATTTTCTTTTGAAATTACTTGGTGGAGATTTAAAGAGAAGAGAAAGTTGACTTTGCTTCTTCATTTTTTTTTCTTTCCCTTTGGTGGCCGAACCTCATCAAGACAAGAGAGCAAGAGGAGGGTTTTGAGTTCTAAGATCAAATTGAAGGAGTTTTCAAGTGACTAAGTGGAAATCCAAGAAGATTTATTATTTTTGGTAAGTCTCTCTTGAATTCTCTTGTTTTATTTTAAGTTGTTTGTGAGTTTGGTTGTGGATATTTGGAAGTAAAGTTGTGTTTATGGTAATTTGTTGGTGTGTGTTTGATTTAAATTGATGGTGGTATTGGTTTTGAATGAGAAATAAAAAGATGGGTTGTTGTTAGTTTTGAAAGAGTAAGAGTGATGTTGGTTTTAGGGTTTTGAGTTGGTAAGTGTTGTTAATGTTAAGTTTGGTTGATTATTTTCATAGATCTTCATATTGGTTGTGTTTGTTGGAGTTGTAAGCATTAAACATGTGAATTTGGCCGAAGGCAGTAGCATTCTGGATGCCACGCCCGTGGCCTTGATTGCCATGGCCGTGGCCATTTTTAGCCATGGCCGTGGAGGTGTGGAGCAAGGGAGGCAGAACCATAATCTAACCCACGCCCGTGGGGGTTGGGGTGGCCATGGCCGTGGGCTATAATGTGTGTTGTTGGATTGTTAATTGTGATCTAAAGTTCTAAGAGGAGGTTAACAAGTGATACATTGTATTGGAATTGATGTGGTTCATCATTGTTTTGGTTTAGGTTGTGAAGAAGGTGATTTGCTCTAATTTGAGAAGTGAAGAGTTCTTGGAAATAAGAAGTGTATAGAGTTGTTTAAGTGGTGCTTAAGGTAAGTACAAACCTTGCATTATTGCATACATTCACTTGATATGGCATTGTTGATATATATGAATAATGTTATGTTTTGTACATTGTGAATCTTGTGAAATGTACTATATGTATAATGATGAATTGCTTCGGTGTGAATGGAAATATAATGTGAATTGAGACATGATGATTCAAATGTGATGAGAAGCCATTGTGAGTGGCTATGTTTATACAAATGAAATTGTTGAGGCATGATTGCCTATTTGATTATGAGATACAAATTGAGAAAGAGAATGGTAAAGAGATGTGAAATTAATGTTGTGAGTTATAATGATGTAGATGATATGATTGAATAATGATATGTTTGTCTAGTTAATGTAATTGATGTTGTATATTATAATGATGAAAATGAAATGAATTGAGAAAGAAATATTTAAAGAGATAAATGAACGGACCTATCTGCCTCCTGCGGAACCATGCGGACCCAGTGGTTGGACAACCGAACTTGGACTACCGACCTGGTTGGGGGAAGGTTCGATTTAGTCAGTATTACGTACCTATCTGCCTCCTGCGGAACCATGCAGACCCAGAGAGCTGGGCAACCAAACTTGGACTACCGACCTGGTTGGGGGAAGGTTCGTTACTGATAGTCTTATACGTACCTATCTGCCTCCTGCGGAACCATGCGGACCCAGAGAGCTGGGCAACCGAACTTGGACGACCGACCTGGTTAGGGGAAGGTTCGTATATGGAGCCATGGTTGTTGTCTATAATTAATGGATGATGATATAATTATTGAAATAATGAAATGTAACATTTATAAATATGATCTTTATTGGTTGTATGTATGACATTGATATAGATATTGCATTTTATCATTATGGTTTGTACTACTGAGTTATTGGCTCAGCGCGATTGTGATTCATCGCGCAGGTGATAGAGTTGATAGAGTTGAGACAGAGGATTCTTCTAGACCTAGTTGAGTTTGTGCTTGAAGAGTTGGATTAGAGCTTAAAGATCAGAGAGTCAAGCTGCCAATCATGTATATATATTCTATGTGTTGTAAATTTTCAATTTTTATGTATTTGTACTTATAAGTACTTGTTATAACTTCCGCTGTATATTAATAAACGTTTTTATTTATTATATTTTATGGATTTCTTTTAAATGATTGATATTTGTTTTATTTCTTTTTCGAGATATGTTTTGTGTATTTTTAAACTGTGGCATTTTCTATATTCAGTATACATATAATACGATCATATAAGCATGCTTTGTACGTATACGGGATATAGGGGTGTTACAATTATTTTGTTATCAGAGCCTAGGTTTGAGATTCTCAACTTAGAACAATTGTAAGAAAAGTAATATTTTGATTTTAAGAGGTTGGTTTTTGAATAAAATACATGTTTGGTATTGGCAGTCTCTGATCTTTAATGAGGTGTATCCTGCTATGTTTGCAGATATAGGTTATAATGGATCCTCATTCACGTCAATCTGTTGAGGGTAGTACCAAGAGTGTAGCTCCTGATGATGTTAGAGATGGAGCTAGAGTGGATAGAACTGGAGAGGCCCCTGTTTCTGTGTCAGGGAGACCAGCTGGTGAGGAGATTCCGCCAGTTTGGCTTAAGCATATGGTTGAAATATTGAGACAGGCACCAGTGAAACAACCGCCACCACCACCCCAGCCAATGGTACCAGTGAGGCACTACGATAAATTAAGAAAGTATGGAGCAGAAGATTTCTTGGGTACTATTGATCCAGCGGTAGCTGAACAGTGGCTAGATAAGGTACAAAGAATCTTTATTCAGTTGCAAGCCACTCCAGAAGAAAATTTTGATTATGCCAGATCATTGTTACAGAAGGATGCATATGATTGGTGGAAGACAGTGCCCCATGCTATGGACGATCCACCAACATTATCCTATGGTGATTTCTTACGGGAGTTTGAGTTGAAATATACTCCGATGGAGTATAAAGATGTGAAGAAGATGGAGTTTCTGACTTTGAGGCAAGATCACCGGTCGGTGACAGAGTATGAGCTAGAGTTCATCCGGTTGAGCCATTATGCCGGGGGAATTATTTCTGATGAGATCGATCGGTGTCGAAAGTTTGAGGAGGGGTTGAAACCCTCAATTATGTGTCTTGTGGCTGGTTCTAGATATCGGGATTTTTCCCATTTGGTTGCAGCAGCTAGGAGTGTGGAGAGAGCCCAGGGTATTGCAGCAGCTGCTACCGGGGAAGAAATCAGGGTTAGGAGACCCCAGTTTGAGGTAGGGTCTTCATCTGTGAAGAGAGGTAGGGGAAGTTTTGTTCCCAGGATCAGTCAGAGTCAGAGGTAGGCTGGTAGGTTAGGTCAGTTTCAGAGACAGAGATCGAGACCTACAGTTTCAGTAGCGAGTGCTCCTACTCCAGTAGTTCAGAGATCCACTCCACCTGTGTGTGTTCAGTGTGGTGGAATACATAGGGGTGCTTGTTGGAAGAATAGTGGACCAGCTGTGTGCTTCAAATGTGGATCGCCTGATCATTTTATTAGAGAGTGTCCAGAGATGCAGGAGCAGAGGCCGGCAGATTCTGCAGTTTCTCGACCTAGTGTTAGAGGTGGTCGAGGGGGCAGAGGTTTTAGCAGAGGGGGTAGACCTGGGTATAATCAGAGAGGAGGATCTTCATCCAGGGATACTAGGCCAGATGAGGCTAGGCCTTCTCAACGAGTATATGTGATGCAAAGACAACCTGATGCTTCTGCAGTTATTGCGGGTACTTTCTCTTTATTTGGTATTTCAGTTCTTGCTTTAATTGATCCAGGTTCTACTCATTCATATATTAGTGCATCTATCTTGCATGTGTCTGAGTTGCATGCTGAGTTCCTAGGATTTGATGTGTTGGTGACAAATTCGTTAGGGCATAGTGTGATTGTTAGCAAGGTGCACCGAGATAGTTCAGTTGTGGTGCAAGGTGAGGAGTTTCGTGGAGATTTGATTGAGATGCCTTTTAAAGAATATGATTTGATTTTGTTCATGGATTGGTTGTCTAGGCATGGAGCTATGGTAGATTGTCAAAATAAATGTGTCACTCTGAGAACTAGTGATGGTAAGAATGTAATGGTGTCTAGTGAGCAGAGATAGCTTGCATCCTTGCTTGTATCAGCTGTAACAGCTAGAAGGTTGATTAGAAAAGGGTGTGATGCTTACCTTGCTCATGTTGTGGATACTAGAGTAAGGGGTTCTCAACTTGATGATATAACCACAGTTGTAGATTTTCCAGACGTGTTTCCAGAGGAGTTGCCAGGGTTGCCCCCTGAGAGAGAGGTTGAATTTGGTATCGAATTGTTGCATGGTACCACTCCCATCTCTATCACTCCTTATCGCATGGCACCTGCTGAATTGAGAGAGTTGAAGGTGCAGTTACAGGAGTTGTTAGATAAAGGGTTTATTCGCCCCAGTGTTTCACCGTGGGGAGCTCCTGTTTTGTTTGTGAAGAAGAAGGATGGTACTATGAGATTATGTATCGATTATAGGCAATTGAATAAAGTGACTATCAAGAATAAATATCCTTTGCCTAGGATTGATGATCTCTTTGATCAATTGAAGGGAGCATCAGTGTTTTCTAAGATTGATTTGAGATCAGGGTACCATCAGTTGAGGGTCAGAACTGAAGATGTTCCTAAGACAGCCTTCCGCACCAGGTATGGGCATTATGAGTTTTTAGTAATGCCTTTTGGATTAACTAATGCACCTGCAGTTTTTATGGATTTGATGAATAGGGTATTCAGGCCCTATCTGGATCAATTTGTGGTGGTTTTCATCGATGATATTTTGGTGTATTCACATAATATAGAGGAGCATGACAAGCATTTGCGGATTGTGTTGCAGATTTTGAGAGAAAAGCAATTGTATGCTAAGCTGTCGAAGTGTGAGTTCTGGCTTGACCAAGTGACTTTTCTGGGTCATATAGTTTCAGCAGATGGTATTAGAGTCGACCCAAGTAAAGTTGAAGCTATTTTGAATTGGAGTCCACCGAAGTCTGTAACTGAAGTTAGAAGTTTTCTGGGCTTGGCAGGCTATTACCGACGTTTTGTGAAAGGTTTTTCTTTGATAGCTACTCCACTCACCAGATTGCTTCGGAAGGGAGTTAGATTCATGTGGACGGATCAATGTCAAGCTAGCTTTGAACAGTTGAAAGAAATGTTGACACGAGCACCTGTTCTTACTTTACCCGTGGAAGATAAACCATATGTGATTTACAGTGATGCTTCACATAATGGTTTAGGGTGTGTTTTGATGCAAGAGGGTAAAGTTATAGCTTATGCTTCTCGGCAGTTGAAGCCGCATAAGCTTAATTATCCGACTCATGATTTGGAGTTGGCAGCTATAGTGTTTGCTTTGAAGATTTGGCGACACTATTTATTTGGGGAGAAATGTTTTATCTATACGGATCATAAAAGTTTGAAATATTTGGGGGCTCAGAGAGAGCTTAATCTTCGGCAGAGACGATGGATAGAATTGATTAAAGATTATGATTGCTTAATTGATTATCATCCTGGTAAGGCCAATGTTGTGGCTGATGCCTTGAGTCAACAGTCTTTGGCAGGGTTGACTGTCTATTCGCTTTTGTTGCTTGTTGAGTTGAGAGCATTGCATGCTAGCTTTGTATCTTGTGATGATGGTGCATTGTTAGTGCAATTGCAGTTGAGGCCAGTATTATTAAACCATATTAAGGAGGCTCAGTTAGCTGATAAGAAAATCCAAAAGATTGTTTCAGATTGTCAAAAAGGAGAGAACCGAGATTTTCTTGTGAAAGATGATGGTAGTCTTTTGTTCAAGGACAGATTATGTGTACCTGATGATGTTAATTTGAGAAGGATTATTTTAGAAGAAGCACACCAGTCAGTTTTTGCTATGCATCCAGGCAATACAAAGATGTATCGTGATTTGAAACAACACTACTGGTGGTCTGGTTTGAAGAGAGACATAGTGGAATTTGTGTCCAAATGTCTCACTTGTCAAAGGGTGAAAGCTGAACATCAAGTTCTAACAGGGTTGCTTCAACCTTTATCAGTGCCTGAATGGAAATGGGATAAAGTAACCATGGATTTTGTATCTGGTTTGCCATTGACTCAGAGAAAACATGATGCTATTTGGGTGATTGTTGATAGATTGACAAAGACAGCTCATTTTCTTCCGGTTCGGATGGATTATTCTCTTGAGAAATTGGCTGAGCTATATATTCATGAGATTGTGAAGTTACATGGAGTCCCTACTTCTTTAGTATCTGATCGAGATCCTAGGTTTACTTCAAGGTTTTGGAAGAGTTTTCAGAGTGCATTGGGTTCTCGATTGCACTTTAGCACAACATTTCATCCGCAGACCGATGGGCAGTCAGAGAGAGTGATACAGATTATTGAGGATATGTTAAGAAGCTGTGTCATTGATTTTTCTGGAAGTTGGGACAGATTTTTAACACTTGTGGAATTTGCTTACAACAACAATTATCAATCCAGTATTGGAATGGCACCATTTGAGGCATTGTATGGTAGACGGTGTAGAACGCCTTTATGTTGGAATGAGATTGGAGAGGGCAAGTTAATTGGTCCTGATTTGATTAAAGAAACTAAAGAGAAAGTGAAGATGATTCGGGATCGGTTGAAAGCAGCTTCAGACCGACAGAAATCTTATTCAGATTTGAAAAGAAGAGACATAGAATTTGATGTTGAGATAAAGTATTTTTGAAAGTGTCTCCTTGGAAGAAAATATTGAGATTTGGTCAGAAAGAAAAGCTGAGTCCTCGTTTTATTGGTCCGTATGAAGTATTAGAAAGAATCGGGCCAGTTGCTTATCGTCTTGCTTTACCACCTGAGTTGGATAGAATCCATAATGTATTTCATGTTTCTACGTTGCGGAGGTATAGATCAGATCCATCTCATATCTTGCCAGTTGAATCCATTGAAGTGAGTTCAGATCTGACATTTGAAGAAGAACCAGTTGCTATTTTGGCACATGAAGTGAAAGATTTGAGAAATAAGAAAGTGCCATTGGTGAAGGTTCTATGGAAGAATCATGGAAGAGAAGAAGCAACTTGGGAGAGTGAGCAAGCAATGCAAAAACAGTATCCTCAACTGTTTCAGAGATAATATCAGGTAATTTCGAAGACGAAATTTTTTTTAGAGGGGGAGAATTGTAATATCCCAAAATGTACCCTAGAAGTTTTGAGATAATTGTTGTTTTTGTTTGAATCAAATGTATATGTGTAGTGGGAAAGGAAAGAATGTATAGAGAAAATGTATATGTTGTGTATATGGCAAGATATATAACATATATGTTGGTCAAAATGGTGGGTCAAGGGAAGAAGATATTTTAATTTGTGATTTGTGAAATGACTAAAAAGGGTATGTTAATGAAATGGAGTTAAATTATATTGAAGAGGGTATTTAGGTAATTTTCTTTTGAAATTGCTTGGTGGAGATTTAAAGAGAAGAGAAAGTTGACTTTGCTTCTTCATTTTCTTTTCTTTCCCTTTGGTGGCCGAACCTCATCAAGACAAGAGAGCAAGAGGAGGGTTTTGAGTTCTAAGATCAAATTGAAGGAGTTTTCAAGTGACTAAGTGGAAATCCAAGAAGATTTATTATTTTTGTGTTAGGAAATCATATAGAGATCACTGCAAACAAAAACACGCAGCGGAAAAATATTTGATCTCTGATTTCCCACCAAGATCCATGCTGTTCGTTTAATTCGACAAAAGTGTTCAAAGAACTAACCTGTTGATGATTCGAAATCACAGTTTGGAAGAGATGCCTCGATCGCGAAACACCCTCTATCGTGTATCCACACGAATGCTACCGTTTGGAGTGCTAGCTCTCTGCAACGGCGAAGGCTGGAAAAACGTTTTCTCTAAAAACGTATTAAGGTTACCTTTTTCGTTCCTCTTTGTTTTTTTTGTTACCTCTGAGAAGACTTAACGTCTGGAGTGAATATAATCACTCCAGAATCCAATTCAAAATTGGATACGGAAAGTCAAATTCAGAATCCAAGTCTAATTAGGATTCTGAATATATTATCTAATAATATATATATATAAAAACGAAAATAATAATAATAATAAATATTAATATCTAATATTAATATTATTAATATTATATCCAGCCCAAAACGCATTCTTGTGTGTGACCCGATAGGCCCATATTAATTGGCAGTCAATTTAATCTCTATTAAATCAACAAGTCATAATTGGCCTCTAGCAAGGCGTTACAACTACCCAATTAATATAAGGAATGTCCAATTTGCCTAATAATAGTATATGCATTAATCCCTTTGTCACACGATATCTAGCTTGAACATAAGTCATGGTCAACGTCATACTTATATTGTCCAAACTTATGATTACTCGATCTCCAAGTAGACTGATAAAAACAAATGAAATTGATCACACTATCAATTCATTTGAGCACGGCCATGCATTTCACAGTCTCACTTATCGAGGGGCCCAAAAGAAATCACTCTCAAAGAGAGGGACAAATTCTATCTTGATTGTTCATTATCCTCTACATAATTTCTATCATATATGAACATAACCTTTATTACTATCCAGTTACGGATAATGTTTGATCATGTCAAAATATAATAGTCCTTATATTGGAAACTATGACAATCTCAAGTCAAAGAATTAATACATAACTATCATGAGATTTACTTATGACACTAACCCATGTAGTAATCTCATGATGGGTCTATCCAATACATTGTTCTCTAACAAGTATCTATGAAATTGATTTGTATCACTATACACATAACCATCTAATGATTATCAAATCAATGTTCATACTGGTTAAGAATTATTTTATTTTTTTTATCTCTATAACAATAATAAACCAGGGACAAATATCAAAATTGTGTAACATGCAAACAAACAATAATGATAATAAAACCTCATTTATTAATAATGAATGTATAACATAAAGATCCAAATAAATGGCCTAGGGCACATACACTAACAATCTCCCACTTGCACTAGGCCTACAAATTTCTAAGACCCATAGATCTAGTGTGCTGATCATGCTTGACCCGTGAGAGAGGCTTTGTTAATGGATCTGCTATGTTATCATTTGTGTCAACTTTGCATATCTTGATATCTCCTCTATCGATAATGTCTCGAATGAGGTGAAAACGCCTGAGTATATGCTTAGACCTTTGATGAGATCTAGGCTCTTTTGCCTGTGCTATGGCACCATTGTTGTCACAATAAATGTCCACAGGATTTGCAATGCTAGGCACCACTCCTAGCTCAGTGATGAATTTCTTCAACCAGACTGCTTCCTTAGCTGCATCTGATGCTGCTATATACTCAGCCTCTGTTGTAGAATCAGCCACAGTGCTTTGTTTTGAGCTCTTCCAACTAACAGCTCCACCATTCAATGTGAATGTAAAACCTGACTGCGATCTAAAATCATCTATGTCAGTTTGGAAACTAGCATCTGTGTAACCATTTACAACTAGCTCATCTTCCAAACCTCCATAAACCAAGAATACATCTTTAGTCCTTCGAAGGTACTTAAGAATATTCTTGACAGCTGTCCAGTGACCTTCACCAGGATCAGCTTGAAATCTACTAGTTGCGCTTAATGGATATGAGACATCTGGTCTAGTACATAGCATGGCATACATAATAGATCCTATAGCAGAAGCATAAGGAATCTTATTCATTCGATCTCGCTCATCAGATGTCATAGGACATTGACTCTTGCTGAGATGAATGCCATGAGACATAGGCAAGAATCCCTTTTTGGAATCTTGCATGTTGAACCTCTTCAACACTTTATCTATGTATGCACTTTGACTCAGGCCAATTATCCTTCTAGATCTATCTCTATAGATCTTTATACCAAGGATATAGGCAGCCTCACCTAAGTCTTTCATTGAGAAAGAATTCCCTAACCAAGTCTTAACCTTTTGCAAGGTAGGGATATCATTCCCAATGAGTAATATGTCATCCACATATAAGACTAAAAACACTACTTCACTCCCACTAACCATCTTGTAGACACAAGGTTCATCTTCATTCTTGATGAAACCAAAGTTCTTAACTGTTTCATCAAAACGAAGATTCCAGCTTCGAGATGCTTGCTTCAATCCATAAATGGATTTTTGAAGCTTGCAAACCTTTGTAGAATTCTCAGGATTTATAAAACCCTCAGGTTGTGTCATATACACATCCTCAAGCAAGTTTCCATTAAGGAAAGCGGTTTTGACATCCATTTGCCATATCTCATAATCATAGTATGCTGCAATGGCAATGAGAATTCTAACAGACTTAAGCATAGCAACTGGTGAAAAGGTTTCATCATAGTCTATACCATGAGTTTGCTTGAAACCTTTTGCAACAAGCCTTGCTTTATAGGTCTGCACATTCCCATCCATGTCAGTTTTCTTCTTGAAAACCCATTTGCAACCAATAGTCTTAATACCCTCTGGAGGATCAATTAAAGACCAAACTTGGTTGTCAAACATAGATTGCATCTCAGATTTCATGGCTCCAAGCCATTTGTCTGAATCTGGACCTGACACAGCTTCTTGATAGGTATTAGGCTCATCTTGATCTATGAGCATTACTTCACTATCATCAGTCACAAGAAATCCATATCTCTCTGGATGACGACGTGTCCTATCAGACCTGCGAGGGATTTGTGTTACATCTTCAGACTCCACAACTATTTGTGGTTCTGAAATAGGCTCTATAGACGGCTCAATGATTTCTTGTGGTACTTGAGTTTCCTCAAGTTCTACTATACTCCCACTAGTTCTCTTAGAAAGAAATTCCCTTTCCAAAAAGATCCCATTTCGAGCAACAAACACTTTGTTCTCTGAAGGAGTATAGAAATAGTATCCTTTAGTTTCCTTAGGATACCCCACAAAATTACATTTGATAGACTTTGGAGCTAACTTATCTGAAACTGGTCTTTTCACATAAGCTTCACAACCCCAAATCTTAAGAAAAGACAAACTAGGTGTCTTACCTGTCCATATCTCATATGGTGTCTTTTCAACCACCTTAGATGGTACACGGTTCAGAATGAATGCAGCTGTCTCTAAGGCATAACCCCAAAAAGATAAAGGAAGATCCGCTTGACTCATCATTGATCGAACCATATCTAATAGAGTTCGATTTCTCCTTTCAGAAACTCCATTCCACTGTGGAGTTCCTGGAGGAGTCAGTTGTGAAACAATTCCACAATCCCTTAGATGATCATCAAACTCTTGGCTCAAATATTCACCACCTCGATCTGATCGAAGTAGTTTAATTGTTTTACCAAGTTGATTTTGTACTTCATTTTGAAAAGTTCTAAACATTTCAAAAGACTCATGCTTATGTTTCATTAGGTAGACATAGCCATACCTACTGAAATCATCAGTAAAAGTAATGAAGTATCGAAATCCTCCTCTGGCACTAATGCTAAAAGGACCACATACATCTGTATGTATCAAGCCCAATAAATCATTAGCCCTTTCACTATGACCAGTAAAAGGATCCTTTGTCATCTTACCAAGCAAACAAGACTCACATGTTTCAAATGATTCAAAATCAAATGAATCTAATAATCCATCTTGATGGAGCTTAGAAATGCGTTTCTCATTTATATGGCTAAGGCGACAATGCCATAAATAAGTAGGGTTTAACTCATTTGGCTTAGTTCTCTTAGAAGTTATGTTATAGATATAATTACCATTAGAATCATCAAGATTAAGGATATAAAGGCCATTATAAGAATTTGCAATACCATAAAGCAGATCATTTTTATCAAAAATAGAACATTTCTTATTCTTAATAAAAAATGAATAACCTTCATCATCCAAAACAGATACTGAAATAAGATTCCTACTCATAGTAGGAACATAAAAGCAATTGTTCAAAATTAACAAAAACCCATTGGGCATAACAAGCTCATAAGTTCCTACAGCTATAGCAGCAACTCTTGCTCTATTGCCAACACGTAGGTCCACTTCACCCTTCTTCAGCATCCTACTCCTTTTGAGTCCCTGCATATTTGTACAAATATGAGATCCACATCCGGTATCTAATACCCAGGAAGAAGGAATAGATAAATTAATTTCTATAACATAAATACCTGAAGATGTAGTCGCACTACCCTTCAACTTCTTTAATTCATCCAAATAGAGTTGACAATTTCTCTTCCAATGCCCAGGCTTGTTGCAATGGAAACAAGTCCCTTCCTTAGGAACTTTAGCCTTAGGTACAGGTTTTGGTTTAGCTTGTCCCTTGGACCCTTTAGCACCTTTTGCCTTACCCTTGCCTTTAGTATCTTTGGCTTTCTTTTTCATTTGTTTAATATTGACATTCAATATTTGGGTAGGCTTTTTGATATTCCCCTCAGCAGTTTTGAGCATACCATGTAGCTCAGGAATGGATTTCTCCATGTCATTCATGTTATAGTTCATGACAAACTGTGAGAAACTGCTAGGCAATGAATGTAGGATCAAATCCGTGGAGAGTTCTAAACTCAGGGGATATCCAAGTCTAGCAAGGTGATCTAGATAGCCTTTCATCTTCAAAACATGAGCACTAACAGATTCACCTTCAGACATTTTGCAGTCAAATAATGCAACAGCGGTGTTAAACCTATCTTGCCTAGCCTGTTGTTGGAAAGCTTGTTTGAGATGCACACTCATCTCATAAGCCTCTAAGTGTTCCAGATCCTTCTGAAGTCCTGGACACATAGTAGCCAACATAAGACATCCTATGTCATTGGAATCATCCACATGCTTCTTATGCTTACTCTTAGCAGCATTAGAAGCATCGGCAGGAGGTGGGTCAGGGATAGCTTCATCAAGCACGTAGGACTTTTTCTCTTGTTTGAGAACAATTCTCAGGTTCCTAAACCAGTCAACAAAATTAGTCCCACATTCTTTCAGTTTTTCCTTCTCAAGGATAGATCGCAGTGATAAGGTGGAATTGTTATTAGCAGCCATCTGTTGATAAATATGCAAAGTCAAATTTTAATTAATAATGAGGTTAAAATTATTTAAACTCCTACTAAAAAATATAACCCTCTAAAGAAATATTTTAGTAGGCTAAGATCCGTATTTCACTTAATTCTAAACTCAGCTTTGGCGTGACGCTTAAAATCAAGTTATTTAGGTAGGTAACATCTTTACCAATTACATCTCATGTAACTCTTAGTAATTATGGAATATTGACATCATATGTCATAGCATGTTGAATTCCATCTAATGCCTTAGGCCCAAAACCATTTTGATAGCCTAATTAAGTCTAACCAATTTTAAAATATATGAGTAGCACTATTACTCATCCTACTTAGCTAGGAATGTTTAAAGCATATTGCTTTGGCAATACCTACTTTAATACAATCTTAGTTTTGATAGGTGTTCAAAACGTGGATGGCATTTAGACTTAAATTATTAATGAGGGTTCAACTAAATTATTATCATGTCTTGCATTACATATCATTATATTTTAGCATCCTATATGCATATATATAATTTATCACATAAGCATCATATACCAAATGACAAAATATGTAAACGTGACATAGCATGGCCAAACTAAATATGATCTTCAAGAGACCAAATGAAGATCATAAAGGCAACCCTAGGTGAAAAACCTATCTATTACAACACTTGCAATATTACATATCTTCAAAACTTGAGCTTGTGCTTCCATCACCATGGAACCATCTTCTCCTTGGTATGAATCTCCATCACAAACATTGTAGCTTGAATCTTCATATATTACAATAAAAGAAAATCTAACTACTAGTAAAATAAATTACAACAAAATAAACGACACGCAGGCCGTATATACCCAAAATAAAGATATGAATAAACCAATCACATAGGTCATAAGGCCATGCTATGCACCATGCCAAGACATCAAACAAACATAACATATTCATCACCAACATGTTAAATAGAAACAAATATATTGACATTCTTAATGTCGCGGTAACGAACTATAGGGCGCGAACATACGGCGGTCCCGCTAGCCGGTTAGCGGGCGGGGTCGAGGGGCAGCGCCCCTCGAAGCCAAACAGAAACGTTAATCTCATTAACATTTTTTTTTGGCGAAACCCTAAAACAGAACCGTTAATCTCATTAACCTTCTTACTGTTTTATTTCGAATATGTACAACCCATTACAGAATCATTACCAAATGTTTATATCACATATAAACTTAATCGTTTTCATCATATGAAAATCATTTTAATCAACCAATCATATATACGTGATCATCTCATGAAAACGAAATTAAAAACACCAATCCTTTCTCATCATATGAAAAACGAATTAGGGTTTTACAGAAACGAAACCAAAAACCAATCCTTTCTCATCATATGAAAAACGAATTAGAGTTTTATAGTTAACATGCCATACGTAAACAATATATATCACCATAATCATATCAACATGGCATTTTCGACTTAAACGAAAACAACAAGTGGCTCTGATACCACTGTTAGGAAATCATATAGAGATCACTGCAAACAAAAACATATATGTTGGTCAAAATGGTGGGTCAAGGGAAGAAGATATTTTAATTTGTGATTTGTGAAATGACTAAAAAGGGTATGTTAATGAAATGGAGTTAAATTATATTGAAGAGGGTATTTAGGTAATTTTCTTTTGAAATTGCTTGGTGGAGATTTAAAGAGAAGAGAAAGTTGACTTTGCTTCTTCATTTTCTTTTCTTTCCCTTTGGTGGCCGAACCTCATCAAGACAAGAGAGCAAGAGGAGGGTTTTGAGTTCTAAGATCAAATTGAAGGAGTTTTCAAGTGACTAAGTGGAAATCCAAGAAGATTTATTATTTTTGTGTTAGGAAATCATATAGAGATCACTGCAAACAAAAACACGCAGCGGAAAAATATTTGATCTCTGATTTCCCACCAAGATCCATGCTGTTCGTTTAATTCGACAAAAGTGTTCAAAGAACTAACCTGTTGATGATTCGAAATCACAGTTTGGAAGAGATGCCTCGATCGCGAAACACCCTCTATCGTGTATCCACACGAATGCTACCGTTTGGAGTGCTAGCTCTCTGCAACGGCGAAGGCTGGAAAAACGTTTTCTCTAAAAACGTATTAAGGTTACCTTTTTCATTCCTCTTTGTTTTTTTTGTTACCTCTGAGAAGACTTAACGTCTGGAGTGAATATAATCACTCCAGAATCCAATTCAAAATTGGATACGGAAAGTCAAATTCAGAATCCAAGTCTAATTAGGATTCTGAATATATTATCTAATAATATATATATATAAAAACGAAAATAATAATAATAATAAATATTAATATCTAATATTAATATTATTAATATTATATCCAGCCCAAAACGCATTCTTGTGTGTGACCCGATAGGCCCATATTAATTGGCAGTCAATTTAATCTCTATTAAATCAACAAGTCATAATTGGCCTCTAGCAAGGCGTTACAACTACCCAATTAATATAAGGAATGTCCAATTTGCCTAATAATAGTATATGCATTAATCCCTTTGTCACACGATATCTAGCTTGAACATAAGTCATGGTCAACGTCATACTTATATTGTCCAAACTTATGATTACTCGATCTCCAAGTAGACTGATAAAAACAAATGAAATTGATCACACTATCAATTCATTTGAGCACGGCCATGCATTTCACAGTCTCACTTATCGAGGGGCCCAAAAGAAATCACTCTCAAAGAGAGGGACAAATTCTATCTTGATTGTTCATTATCCTCTACATAATTTCTATCATATATGAACATAACCTTTATTACTATCCAGTTACGGATAATGTTTGATCATGTCAAAATATAATAGTCCTTATATTGGAAACTATGACAATCTCAAGTCAAAGAATTAATACATAACTATCATGAGATTTACTTATGACACTAACCCATGTAGTAATCTCATGATGGGTCTATCCAATACATTGTTCTCTAACAAGTATCTATGAAATTGATTTGTATCACTATACACATAACCATCTAATGATTATCAAATCAATGTTCATACTGGTTAAGAATTATTTTATTTTTTTTATCTCTATAACAATAATAAACCAGGGACAAATATCAAAATTGTGTAACATGCAAACAAACAATAATGATAATAAAACCTCATTTATTAATAATGAATGTATAACATAAAGATCCAAATAAATGGCCTAGGGCACATACACTAACATTTTGGTAAGTCTCTCTTGAATTCTCTTGTTTTATTTTAAGTTGTTTGTGAGTTTGGTTGTGGATATTTGGAAGTAAAGTTGTGTTTATGGTAATTTGTTGGTGTGTGTTTGATTTAAATTGATGGTGGTATTGGTTTTGAATGAGAAATAAAAAGATGGGTTGTTGTTAGTTTTGAAAGAGTAAGAGTGATGTTGGTTTTAGGGTTTTGAGTTGATAAGTGTTGTTAATGTTAAGTTTGGTTGATTATTTTCATAGATCTTCATGTTGGTTGTGTTTGTTGGAGTTGTAAGCATTAAACATGTGAATTTGGCCGAAGGCAGTAGCATTCTGGGTGCCACGCCCGTGGCCTTGATTGCCATGGCCGTGGCCATTTTTAGCCATGGCCGTGGAGGTGTGGAGCAAGGGAGGCAGAACCATAATCTAACCCACGCCCATGGGGGTTGGGGTGGCCACGGCCGTGGGCTATAATGTGTGTTGTTGGATTGTTAATTGTGATCTAAAGGTCTAAGAGGAGGTTAACAAGTGATACATTGTATTGGAATTGATGTGGTTCATCATTGTTTTGGTTTAGGTTGTGAAGAAGGTGATTTGCTCTAATTTGAGAAGTGAAGAGTTCTTGGAAATAAGAAGTGTATAGAGTTGTTTAAGTGGTGCTTAAGGTAAGTACAAACCTTGCATTGTTGCATACATTCACTTGATATGGCATTGTTGATATATATGAATAATGTTATGTTTTGTACATTGTGAATCTTGTGAAATGTACTATATGTATAATGATGAATTGCTTCGGTGTGAATGGAAATATAATGTGAATTGAGACATGATGATTCAAATGTGATGAGAAGCCATTGTGAGTGGCTATGTTTATACAAATGAAATTGTTGAGGCATGATTGCCTATTTGATTATGAGATACAAATTGAGAAAGAGAATGGTAAAGAGATGTGAAATTAATGTTGTGAGTTATAATGATGTAGATGATATGATTGAATAATGATATGTTTGTCTAGTTAATGTAATTGATGTTGCATATTATAATGATGAAAATGAAATGAATTGAGAAAGAAATGTTTAAAGAGATAAATGAACGGACCTATCTGCCTCCTGCGGAACCATGCGGACCCAGTGGTTGGGCAACCGAACTTGGACTACCGACCTGGTTGGGGGAAGGTTCGATTTAGTCAGTATTACGTACCTATCTGCCTCCTGCGGAACCATGCGGACCCAGAGAGCTGGGCAACCGAACTTGGACTACTGACCTGGTTGGGGGAAGGTTCGTTACTGATAGTCTTATACGTACCTATCTGCCTCCTGCGGAACCATGCGGACCCAGAGAGCTGGGCAACCGAACTTGGACGACCGACCTGGTTGGGGGAAGGTTCGTATATGGAGCCATGGTTGTTGGCTATAATTAATGGATGATGATATAATTATTGAAATAATGAAATGTAACATTTATAAATATGATCTTTATTGGTTGTATGTATGACATTGATATAGATATTGCATTTTATCATTATGGTTTGTACTACTGAGTTGTTGGCTCAGCGCGATTGTGATTCATCGCGCAGGTGATAGAGTTGATAGAGTTGAGACAGAGGATTCTTCTAGACCTAGTTGAGTTTGTGCTTGAAGAGTTGGATTAGAGCTTAAAGATCAGAGAGTCAAGCTGCCAATCATGTATATATATTCTATGTGTTGTAAATTTTCAATTTTTATGTATTTGTACTTATAAGTACTTGTTATAACTTCCGCTGTATATTAATAAACGTTTTTATTTATTATATTTTATGGATTTCTTTTAAATGATTGATATTTGTTTTATTTCTTTTTCGAGATATGTTTTGTGTATTTTTAAACTGTGGCATTTTCTATATTCAGTATACGTATAATACGATCGTATAAGCATGCTTTGTACATATACGAGATATAGGGGTGCTACATGCCAGGGGTTGCATACATGTGTATTTTATGTTGTTGTATATTTTAATTTTGTACAATATAAATGCATCTTATGTAACTTAAATACGGTTTTGGAAAATTTTATATGTATATGTATGTAAATTTATAAAATATTGAGTTTTGGTAAATTGCTTGAGATAAATGAAGGATTGTTGGTGGATAGAGGATTTTGTGAAATTATTATTTCAGGAGTGTAAAATTTCTTTGCAGGTAGTGAGTTTGATGCTTTTGGAAATATTGAAATTATAAAAAAAAAAAAACTCTGGCGAAATGTTTCCAAAGATGTTCTTATATTTTGATGTTTAATTTTTCAATATATATATTATTGCGCTCTATTTAATTCTACTACAAAGTGACACTCATAAGTATACGAGGTTATTGTAGTAATTGTGATTTCCCCAAGGTCGTCTCATAAGGATCGTGTTTGTTTGTAATAATTTGATTAAAACAAAATATTAAAATTTGAGTGTATGTTGTTGAAATGGTGAAAAGTAATTAAAATGTAAAAGTAAAATGAGCAAAGGTTGTGCTAGATTAATTCAAATTCTTGGAATGGTACCTAGGGATTGTAGATCAATTTAATCAAAGCTTAATTTTTAAATTATCTATTAATACAACCTTGTAATTTAATTTGTTTCATGTGATTAATTAGCAATTATCAATGGATTAGTTCTCACATTCATGAATTAACAACAACTAATTATTTTAAATTTGCAATTTAATAGAACCCTAGAACTTATATTTCTAATTCGCTCTTCAGGTGGTTGAATACGTAGTTTCAATATCAAATTTCATCTCTCGGTTCTTCATTCAATATCTAGAGATTAATAGGTGGCCAATTTATCAACCTAACTTCTAATCCAATGCAATCAACTCATATTACAAGGTATATTAATGGAAATAATTAAATTAAGTCATTTAATCAAATTTACTACAAACCCTAGGCATGAGTGATTTATCTTATCATCACTTCATAATAAATATTCATCTCAATATAAATGAAATCATAATTATCCATTGAAATATTAATGTTCACAATAAAACAACATGTAGAGCCTTAAAGTAATTCGCCTCACAAGGAAGGAGTTTGTTTGTAATAATTTGATTAAAACAAAATATTAAAGTTTGAATGTATGTTGTTGAAATGGTGAAAAGTAATTCAAACCTAAAAGTAAAATGAGTAACGGTTGTGTAAGATTAATTCAAATTCTTGAAATGGCACCTAGGATTTATAGATCAATTTAATCAAATCTTAATTCTTAAATTATCCATTAATACAACCTTGTAATTTAATTTGTTTGTGATTAATTAGTAATTATAAATTCATTAGTTCTCACATTCATGAAATAACAATAACCAATTGTTTTGAATTTATAATTTAATAAAATCCTAGAACTTATATTTCTAATTCGTTCTTAGGGTGGTTATAGTTTCAATATCAAATTTCACCTCTCGGTTCTTCATTCAATATATAGAGATTAATAGGTGGTCAATCTATCAACCTAACTTTTAATCCAATGCAATCAACTCATATTACAAGGTACATTAATGGAAATAATTAAATTAAGCCATTTAATCAAATTTACTACAAACCTTAGGCATGAGTGATTTATCTTATCATCACTTCATAATAAATATTCATCTCAATATAAATGAAATCATAATTATCCATTGAAATATTAATGTTCATAACAAAACAACATGTAGAGCCTTAATTTTTGACCCAATCCGGTCCAATATTTTTTATTTAGTCAAAAATAATTTTTGTGTTATCTTAATTAAATAATATTTTTTTAGTATTTATTTTTTATAATTTTTAAAAATTAATATAATAAATAAATAATAATAAATAAATAAATAAACCAAAATAAAAATAAAAATCAATGACGAAAAAATCGACGACGAAAATGGTTGGACGAAATGGCCTTGGGCCATTTCGTCCGAAGGAGTTTCCTGCGGGTGAAATGATTTTGCTAGCAAATTTTCCACGCAGCACCCCAATTTTGCTTGCAATCCTTCACAGCAGCCCGCAGTAGTTTTTTTTCGCCAGCAAAATTTTTTCGACGTAATTTTTTCCGAAACCAAATTCTATTTGGTTTCATTTTTCTTTTCCTAATTAATGATAATTTCCTTAAATAATTAAAATTAATCATCTAAATTTCCTATAAATAAGACTAAAAACAACGGAGAATGGGGGACTTGAATTTTGGAGAACTTTGGACCGAGGACAATAAAAAAAACTAGGATATTAACAAGGGACTTGGCAATAAAATGATCGGACTTTTGAGAGGAATAAGCAAGCAATCAATCCATCAAAGGCAGCCATCTTGCCTTTGTCCTTGTTCATCCAAGAAGAAATTTTTGGTGGAACCAACAAACGAAGGTTTGAATATCTAATCTCTTTTTTTCCTTACAGTAGCTTCATTCATTAAATTGTTTCTTTTGATTCTAAAAACCTTAGAGCCCTAATTTACTTCTTTTAAACCTTAGAACCTTAAAACGCCTCCTCTATTTTCACAAACCCTAAAATTACTTTTCTGTTTCTTTTAAAACCTAAGAACCCTAATCTACTTCTTCAAAATCTTAAAACCCTAATCTACTTTCCAACTTTCCAAAACCTTAAATCATTTTATTAATTTCCTAAACCCTAATATGCTTTCCAATTTTCCAAAACCTTAAAACCCTAAATTGAATCTTCTATTTCCAAAAACCCAAAAAAATACTTTCTGTTTCCAAAACCTTAAATCGTCTTGCCTATTTCCAAAAACTTTATAAAATTCTAAACTATTTTCTCAAATCCTAAAACCAAAATATGTTTTCCAAAACACCAAAAACCCTAATTCTCTCAAAACCAAAATCGTAAACCCTAATTTTCCTAAACCCTAATCATTAAAACCTTAAAACCTTATAAACCTAAATATTAAAATTCAACACAGTAAGCCTAAAAACAACAATCCAATAGCTAATAATCATAAACCTAATGTTTTAATATTCTAAAACCTAATTTCATGATTTTACCCCTCAAACCCTAATTTGGTTAATCAAAGAACCTTATCAATCTCTTAAATTATAAAGCCTTAATCCATTTCAATTCCCTTAAAATTTACAGCAGCCTAAACCAATAAATTCCAAAACCCTAAATATTAATTAAAGAACTTTAAATGAGAAACAGTAAACTTCAATTTGTATCTTTACTTACCTTATTTGATTATGTAGTTTATTATATGCTTTATTTAAGTTCAATGCTTGATTTATTTAATTTATCATGGATGAGTGCTTACTTTCTATTTTGATTGATGTTTAATATCTTTGATGAATGATTTATTTATTATGAATGGTTGTTTATTTCTATCGATTTATTTTGATTTCCAAATGTTGTAAGAGGTATGTGTCCACTTTGTGGATACCTCATTAGTTAAATATCATGTAATTTAAATTGCTTTTATATTTTAGACCAATGTAAAGGACATGTTTCTACCTTTTGGTGGGTGTCCTATTTAGCTTAGACATATATGATGTAAGGGCATGTTTCCATCTTCAGATGGGTGTCCATTTATCTGCTTTGTTTGAACATTTCTTTGATTTTTAATATAACGATGCTTTATTTCAATTGTTGCATGTAATATGGATGATATTGTTATACTTAAGAATTTTATAATATTAAGACCTGTAAAGGAGGCCGGTTCCAATGAACCGGGCGTTGTGGGGGTGCTGGGCCATTTCTCACCTTCCCCACACTTACCCAACTTTCCAACCCATTAGGGGGTTGGGGATTCCTTAGGAATCGAGTCATCCACCCCTTTCTTTTTCCCAGCCCGTCCTGGTGGCGACTCCATTTTCCCAGCCCGTGTTCTCTAAGGCCCCGAGCCTAAACAGTGCCGAAGTCGGAAGAACCATTCCACTAGGAGTGGGGGCAAAAATCCCCGCTCACAGTGGTGACTCCACTGAGGATAAAAGAAGTTGATTCCTTTGGTCTTTATATTATACTATTCTTTCTTATAATGATATTATCCATTGCATCATATTAGATTGCATCGTGTGCGTGAGTTAGGACGCCCGTGTTACCCGTGTTGTGTTATGTAAGGGATACCATACTTTCACTCAAGGTATGGAGATCGAGCATGGCATAACCACTCATAGCCTCATACCGTTTGTTATATACTTGCTATGGGGACCTAAGCCTTTTTGACCAAAGACTAAAGCTCATGTAATTGGCCTAGTTACATTCCTTAGGTCTTACCCTAAATGCATGTTGTTTGACTATGGTTAATTTATCTTGGTTTAAATTATGGCTTATTTGGTTTGTTCTTTTTCTAATATCACCTAAGTACATTGTAAGCTCAAAATAAATTTTTCTTTAAAGTCCAATAGACCAAAACAATTTTCAAAACTTTTTAAAGATGGTCTTTGGATATAGGACTTTTTTAAAAACAAATCAAAAATTCTTTTGCTCATAACCCAAATACAAAGCCCAAAAAACATTTTCTTATAATGGGCTTATAAACAAAATTATTTTCATTACAAAGAGCTTGCAAAAATATTTAGGTCAATTACGAAATATCAAAAATCAATTGTGAGCCTAGTTTATACTAAGAAATAATTAATCATGGGCTTGTTTTTGGCATGAACCATTAGTTACTTTTTTTCAAGTGAGAAATCTATCTATAATAAACCTCTTAATTTAGTTTTAATCCAATATAGCATAAAAGCTACTTTAGTTAGATAAATAGATTAAAACCTAATTAATGGGAATTATGAGTTGATTTCCATTTTTGAAAATATTGGTTGAAACGTCCGAGGGAAATATTTGAAAACAAGATACCCCATGTTGGTATTTTGTTAACCATATACCTAGGAAAAGAGACTCGCCATTCATGTGTGGATGTTATAAGGTTAGAAGGAGCATCCTATTTATCCTTGTTTATTATTTGTGCATACATACATTTGCATCTCATATCATTGATCCTTTCTGGCTCACAGCCCTGGATTACGACAGTTCAAAAGCTTACGACAATCTGACCTATGCCGGAAGCGAAGAATCTAGCAATGACTCAATCACTTGCTCACCGAAAATAATGGAGCTCAAACACATTCAAAAAATGGTGGATGAAGCCCTCAATACCAAGATGGAAGAAATAAAAGAGGCCATGGCCGAGACCATAAAGAATCAACTAGCTGCAATTTTAGGAAATAATGCTGAAGCGTCTGCTAGCTCCAAGAAGCTAAAAGACAAAGGGAAGGCTAAAGTTGGTGAAATAGCTTTTGATGATGATAAGGTAATCATTGATGATGATGATTGGGCTCAATACTACCAAGATCCTCAAGACAAAAAGGAGCCGAAGGTTGTTGAGAAGGCAACTATTGAAAAGACCAAGACATCCGATGTTGAGATGATGATTACTGATTTAGAAAATAAATTTGAGAAGAAACTAAAAACCGAAGAAATGTCTGAAGTCAACTAACTATTTGAGCTAGATGAAGAAGTTCCATACAAGTTCAAGATGCCATCTTTTGTGAAGTTTGATGGAACCGAAACCCTCATCTCCATGTGAAGCAGTATATCACTACTATGCAGTCTGCCCGAGCTACTAAGGCTCAAACTTTTAGATATTTCATGCTCTCATTGGACCCTGTTGTCCAAAATTGGTTTAATACCTTGGAAGAAGGAACACAAAAGAGTTGGGATCTGCTATACAAAGCTTTCATCCAATAATATGGGTATAATGTCGAGATGGAAGTTACCTTAATGGAAGTGGAGTTCATTAGACAAAGGGCAAATGAGAATTTTGTGGACTATGTGAAACGATGGAGAAATAAGGCCGCTTTGCTCAAGAAAAGGCCCGATGAATCTGATCAAATAAGGATGATTGTGAGAGGGGTGTTGCCTAGTCTTCATGAAAAGATGACTCATACAATCATCTGTGATTTAAAAGATCTTCTCCAAGCTGGTCTGCAAATTGAAGAATGGGAAAGGGAGAAGAATCGCTTTTCAATAAGAAGGAATGAGAAGGGGAATTATTAGCCTAGCAATCAAAGCACGCAAAAAGAAGTTGATGTTAATGTGATTGGTCAAGGAAATAAAAGACAATTCTCAGAATTGGGGAAACCTCTATCTTGGGTTTTTAGCAAGCTGCAAAAGAACGGGTTGTTACAACCGTTAGCTCCTCGACTGCTACATAATCCACTGCCGCCAAACTTCAATGCCGAGACCTTCTATCAATTTCATCAAATGCAGGGGCATGTAATAGATAAATGTGCTCGTCTAAGGCATGAGATCCAAGATTTGATTGATAGTGGGAAGCTGCCGGAGCCCGACAAGCCCACTACCAAGAACAATCCTTTGCCTAAGTTTGGAAGAGTGCCACCACCCGCAACTTTCATGGTAGGAAAAGGATTGGAAGAAGATTTTGTTTTGTCATCCTTTCAAGATGGAAATATTGAAGATGTGAAAGGAAAAGAAGCTTAAACTCAACAAACTTTCCTTAGCTTGAATGTTTCTTTTCAATTTTACTTTCTTTAATATTTTGGAACTATTTTGTTTTTCAAATTTAAATTTGTTTGAATAAATTACTTTCATCAATGTTTTTGTTGGTCTTTGTTCATTTTGGTGCTCAACCAATGAGGAATCTAGCTTGATGTCTCATGAATTAATATATCTAGGCATCATGACTCGAATGACTTTACTAGGTGAGGGAATTGCTCTATAGCATTGGGTTGTGTATTTACTTAGAGAAGGCTCCTGCATAATGACCTTTATCTAGGTTCTAGTCAGTCTTAGAACATGCTTCGACAAACTTTCAAGGAAAAATTGTACTCTGCTTATTTAACGGATAGATGATCTAGGCATTATTTGATAAGCCAACAACTAGTATCCACCCTATTAAATATCAATCCCTAGTTGTCCTTTTGAGCCTTCATAAAATTTTAGCTTTCTTTTCATTGGCATAAAACCTCAACAACCTACCCTGAGCTGTTGTGATACTTTTGACAAGTCTTATGATCACTAAGGTGAAGAGGCAAGAAGTGTTAGTATATGTGCCCTAGGCCATTTATTTGGATCTTTATGTCATATATACATTATTAATAAATGAGGTTTTATTATCATTATTGTTTGTTTGCATGTTACACAATTTTGATATTTGTCCCTGGTTTATTATTGTTATAGAGATAAAAAATAATTCTTAACCAGTATGAACATTGATTTGATAATCATCAGATGGTTATGTGTATAGTGATACAAATCAATTTCATAGATACTTGTTAGAGAACAATGTATTGGATAGACCCATCATGAGATTACTACATGGGTTAGTGTCATAAGTAAATCTCATGATAGTTATGTATTAATTCTTTGACTTGAGATTGTCATAGTTTCCAATATAAGGACTATTATATTTTGACATGATCAAACATTATCCGTAACTGGATAGTAATAAAGGTTATGATCATATATGATAGAAATTATGTAGAGGATAATGAACAATCAAGATAGAATTTGTCCCTCTCTTTTAGAGAGATATCTTTTGGGCCCCTCGATAAGTGAGACTGTGAAATGCATGGCCGTGCTCAAATGAATTGATAGTGTGATCAATTTCATTTGTATTTATCAGTCTACTTGGAGATCGAGTAATCATAAGTTTGGACAATATACGTATGACGTTGACCATGACTTATGTTCAAGATAGATATCGTGTGACAAAGGGATTAATGCATGTACTATTATTAGGCAAATTGGACATTCCTTATATTAATTGGGTAGTTGTAACGCCTTGCTAGAGGCCAATTATGACTTGTTGGTTTAATATAGATTAAATTGACTGCCAATTAATATGGGCCTATCGGGTCACACACAAGAATGCGCTTTGGGCTGGATATAATATTAATAATATTAACATTAGATATTAATATTTATTATTATTATTATTTTCATTTATATATATATATTATTAGATAATATATTCAGAATCCTAATTAGATTTGGATTCTGAATTTGACTTACCTTATCCAATTATATATATTATTAGATAATATATTCAGAATCCTAATTAGATTTGGATTCTGAATTTGACTTACATTATCCAATTTCGAATTGGATTCTGGAGTGATTATATTCACTCTAGACGTTAAGTCTTGATATAGGTAACTATAGAAAATAAAAATACAACGAAAAAGAAACCCTAATACATTTTAGAGAAAACATTTTTCAGCCTTCGCCGTTGCAGAGAGCTAGCACTCCAGACGGTAGCATTCGTGTGGATACGCGATAGAGGGTGTTTCACGATCGAGGCATCTCTTCCAAACTGTGATTTTGAATCATCAACAGGTTAGTTTTTGAACACTTTTGTCGAATTAAACGAACAGCATAGATCCTGATGGGAAATCAAAGATCAAAATTTTTTCCGCTGCGTGTTTTGTTTGCAGTGATCTTATTGATTTCCTAACAAGAAGATCAAAGAAAGGAATGAATAGTCAAGATCATAAGGATAGTTGATGTTCTCAAGACCATAAGGATAGTTGAAGTTTGCCTAGTATCTCCAATCTATCAAGATAACATCATAGTAACAAATGATTTATCTGTGTCAAAGAAGATTTATGTCACTCCACTCATCCATTATTGGAAGCCCAAGTTAGTACAAACAAGATAACTCTTTTAGAGCTAGACCCAAACAAAAAAAACAAAAAAGAGAAAAAAAAAGAGAAAGAGAAAAAAAAAGAAAAGAAAAAAGAGGAGATAATACCCAAAATGGTTCAGAAATCCAACTGAGTTCTCTTTTACCTAAAGCAGCAAAAGGCTTCCATTTGGTTCATAAGGACATTTTGACTTGAATTGGTCCAACCCAACCAAAGATTCAATCAAAATTGAAAAAAAAAGGAGGAAGACCATCCAGTTCTTGAAAGTTTTGTACTTGACAATCCTACAAGGAAAAAGGACAAAATGATAAAATGCTCAAAGAAAGGAAAGAGTAAGAAAAATAAAAGGAAAGAAAAGGGAGAAGAAGAAAAGAAATAAATTTGGGTAACAAACCTTTTGTGAGGGCAATGACTATCCTAATCAAGATCCAGATTAATGCCATTCCTTAATGCAGGTATGATGATAATAAGAACGTGTTAAGTTGAGAATTGTGTTGATCAAACAATAAAAAGGTCAAAGGCTCAACTTAGCTCACTAAGGAAATCAATATTAAGGGAGGTCTTTTTAAGCTAAAGGGCTAGCCTAATTTGCCTTCATCATTTTAAAACTTGAGATGAAATCATAATGTAAGTTCAATTAGTATGCAAAAGCAAACTCAATAGAGGATTTTTAGCTTGGAATCACAAAGAATGGAGTTTGCGAGAGAGAGAGCGAGAGAGCGAGAGAGATGAAGAAACAGGAATTTAGGGATTTAATGGAACATCTGTGCAAAAATCGTGGCTTTTTAAAGGGAAAAGATGTGAGACACGGCCAAGTTGTGGGCAACACGGCCGTGTCATGTGCTTTTTGAGGGACACGTCCAGTGACTTGGCCGTGTCCCATCCTGTGTCTGCTACTGGAACTGGAGGTGCAAAATAAAAAATCAAAGAGCAATTTTTTTTTTGTGAAGACTTGGCCGTGTCCAGTGACACGGCCAAGGGACACGGGCAAGTCCTTTGGCCGTGTCACTCTCTTCCACTTTTTAACTTTCTTTTTTTTATTTATTTTTTTATCATTTTTTATTTATATCACCAATTATCAAAGAAATTGCAAACCTCTTCTCAGATCAACCCTGAAACACATTAGAAAGATAAAAACTGATCAAAGCACCCATTCCATTTATTTAGACTAAACATAAAATCAAAACTTGCTAAATTTAAAATTACAACTATGAAAAATAAATGCAAATGATGGGTTGCCTCCCATTTAGCACTTCTTTAATGTCATATAGCTGGACATCATGCAAGGCCTAGGGGTCATGGATCAAAGTGTTGTCAATGATCCTCACTTCTTGAAATCCTTCATTGTATAGTTTAACTCTATGTCTATTTGCTTTAAAAATCTTATTGGTTCTAGAGTTAAGCAATTCAATGGCACCATAAGGACATACCTTAGTTACCTCGAAAGGACCACTCCATCAAGATTTGAGTTTACCTTGAAACAGACTGAGTCGAGAATTAAAAAGTAAAACTTTCATACCTGGACTCAATATCTGTCGCACAATAAATCTGTCATGAATTGCCTTAGTGCGATTCTTGTAAACTCTCGAGCTCTCATATGCTTTTGGGTTAAAGCACCTTTGGGTCTCCCTTACTGATTTAGCCCCCTCTTCTAAAGTCAGTGTCAGCTCCAATTTATCTGGGGAGTCTGTCTGCAACACAACATCTGAAACAACTGCTTCAACACTATTAATTAAAGAACATTCCTCATATAAAGCAGTTGTAGGAATAGGAGAAGTGTTAAAAATAGAAAATTCAACAGTTTGCCCTAAGATAGTCATTGACAACTTACCATTTTTAACATCTATTAAGGTGTTGGTAGTAGCCATGAAAGGCCTACCCAGCAAAATGGTGTGTGCTGATGGTGCAGGGTTACTTCCTTCCATGTCAAGAACAATGAAATCCACAGGTACTATCAACCCGCCAACCTTAACTAACACATCTTCTATAACCCCTTTCGGGAATCTAAGAGATCTATCAGCTAATTGCAACATCATTTTAGTTGGTTTAAGTGCCCCTAGTTCTAATTCTTGATACACATAATAAGGCATCAAATTCACACTACCTCCTAGATCACACATGCCCTCAGTCCCCTTTCCATTCCCCATAGTAAGCTGAATTATAAAGCTACCAGGATCTTTTAGCTTGGGAGGTAGTTTATGCTGCAGAACAGCACTAGCTACCTCTGAAACTATCACCTTTTCATTTGGCTCATACCTCTTTTTCTTGGTGATCAGGTCTTTGAAGAATTTTGCATAAGCCGGCATGTTCTTTATTGCTTCCAGTAAGGGTAAGTTAATACTTACCTTAGACAGCATGTTGAAGATGTTAGAAAATTGCTTATCTTTTGATCATCTTTCAACCTGCTAGGGAATGGTATAGGAGGCTGGTATGGATTGCTTGCCCTATGTAAATCTGCTGAAGGGGACTTCTCCATTGATATATCTCCAGCACCTTTGTTCTCTGGTTCTCCTTCCTTCTTGTTCCCTTGGTCACCTGCATTCACAGAGTTATTTTCAACATTAGTGTTAATTACCTTACCACTTCTAAGAACAGTCACTGAATGTGCCTGCTCAGGTTGACTTGGAAATTTCCCCTTCTGTTGAATCTGCATCTGTTGTGCAAGTTGTCTTACTTGAGTCTCCACTTTTTTAAAAGATGCTTCTAATGAATCCAGCCTCTTATTAGTCATCTCTTGATTTTGAGCACTGACTTTGATGAAAGCTTGTAAACTTTCCTCCAAGCTCTCTATTGTAGACTGCACTTGATTTGAGGATTAACCCTGCTGTTGGTTCTATCTCTGGAGCAAATGAAAAGGCTGTTGAGCATTATTTGTTGCCCAGGAAAAATTTGGGTGATTCCGCCAGCCAAGATTATAAGTGTTGGAGTAAGGATCACTTTGGGCCCTTGGTTGGAATCCTCCCATAACATTGACTTGCTCAGCTTCATTCCCATATGATTCATATGCAGAGGGGCAACTGTTTGCTCCATGCCCTAAAGTTCCACAGATTCCACACACTTCTTGAGCAAATGAAGAAATATTGTTCTTCATGTTCAGCATCTGCACTTGCCTTGTCAACTCAGCTATTTGACTAACCATTTCACTATTGGCTTCCAATTGATTCGCCCTTTTACTTCTTCTCCTTACACTCTTTTGTTGAGAATTAGCTCCTAACATCTCAAAGATCTCATAAGTCTCATCAGCTGTCTTCTCTCCCATAGCTCCCCCAGCTGCATTATCAACAGTGTTCTGAAATTGCTGGGTTAAACCATCATAGAAAAACTGATTAAGAAGTTGAAGTGGGTAATGATGATGTGGACACTGGATCAATAGCATCTTAAATCTGTCCCAAGCCTCATGAAATGGCTCTCCTTCAAATTGAGAGAATGTAGCAATCTTCCCTCTCAACTCAGCTGTCTTTTGATGTGAATAAAACTTGCCCATGAATTTATTATAAACTTGCTCCCAAGTTGTCAAAGAGTTTTCGGGCAACATCATAAGCCAACTCTTTGCCCTATCCTTCAAAGTATATGGGAAACACCTCATCCTCAACTGATCCTCTGTTAATCCTCCCAATGGAAAAGTGTTGAGGGTGGAGTAGAAATCCCGAATAAAGTTCAAAGGATCTTCATTTGGAACTCCATAGAATGATGGCAGCATGTTGTAGTGAATGTTCTTCAACTCATAATTTCTTGCTGCATCTGTCAGTCTTATGCAAGAGGTGGAAGTTCCAATGATAGGTCTAGCAAAGTCTCTCATCGTTCTTTGCCTTTCTTCAGCCATTTTAACAGATTGTGCAGATTCCTACTCAAAATTAGAAGTGTCCTCCTCTGTAGTATCAAATCCTGTGTACAGTTCAAACTCTTCTCTGCTCCTTTTCACTCTCTGAATTTCTGGAATGACTGGGTATAGCTCTCCTCCAAGTGATCTCCTGCCCTGCATAAACAAAATTTCTAGAAAAAGAAATTATTAAAAGCAAAAGACAAAATAAAATCAAAAGTAAATAATGAAAAATAATCTAAAATATCTATGCTAATAAACAATTTTGCCAATTAGCTTCCTCGGCAATGGCGCCAAAAACTTGTTGTGCTCGAATTAACTCTACCACAAAGTGTCACTCACAAGTATACGAGGTAGCTGTAGCAAAGGTGATCGCCCCAAGGTCATCTCACAAGGAAGCTAAAGTGGCTAATTGATTATTAGATTATGAATAACAAGTAATAAAGAAAATTTAAATTGTTAACTAATGAAGAAGATTGATTAAAGTTTAAAACGAATAAAAGTAAATTAAGCTGATGTTTTGATTCACTTGATAGAAGGGTCTAGGGTTTGACTTCTCTACTACTTATATGTATGAACGATTATTCCTCTTAACTAATTTAATTTCAAAGATTAAATCTCAAACAACTCAATTAATCAAGTCAAGGAAATAAGCTCTCGCATTCAAACCTCTATCAACTAATCTTGTTATTAATTGAAATAATCTTTTTAATAGGTTATATCTCTAATTCACCTAAGTCCTTAATTGAATTGTTCTAGCATTAGACTTCATCTCTCGATCCATCATCTAATACCTAAAACACATAATTGGTGGCCAATCAATTATATATCAACAATATTCCATTCAATCAAGGCTAAAGAAATTATTAGGTAAGAGAATAACCAATTCATACAATCATAGAAGATCCATACAAACCCTAGACTAGATCAAATTAGTTCATAATGCTATCGAACATACTCATCTCATTAATATTCAAAGAAATCAATTCAGACATGATAATATCCATAAATACAATTCCAATGAAAATAAAGAGATAAAGTTCAAGAACAAAACCAAATTACAAACTCCTTGAAGCTTCTGAATAATCTCTTGTTCAAATCTTGCAAGAAGGATGTATCAATGGCTAGAACAATCTAATCTAAGCTAGTTTTAATCAAAGTATAATCAAAATCAAAGAAAATAAATATAAAACCCTAAGTTCTTCTCTTTGACGGCTCAAAATCGCAACAACCCCAAAACCCTAGCTTCTTTTTCCTTTTATATGAAACGTCCGCTTTAAAATCCGCTACGGCTTTGGTTCATGAGAGACACGGCCAAGTTGGATGTGACTTGGCCGTGTGGGTGCTCTTTGGAGGGACATGGCCAGTGACTTGGCCGTGTCCCTTGCTTGTATCTTCTACTGCCTGGTTTTGATTCTTTTCTTCTTTGGTTGAGTGACACGGCCAGTTAGAGGTTGACTTGGCCGTGTTGGACCAATTTGGAGGGACACGGCCAGTGACTTGGCCATGTCCCTTGCCTGTGTTCGCTTCTGTGAGAGTTGCTTCATCTTTGCTTTGGATTCAAGTGAGACACGGCCAAGTTGGAGCAACTTGGCCGTGTTTGAGCCTTTTTGGAGGGACACGGCCACTGACTTGGCCGTGTCCTTTGAGTGTGTCCTTCTCTGTGTCTCGAACTTCCTTTTTAATGTGTCAGCTACTGTCTATTTTTCCTTCAGTCTTGGTTCCTTGGCTTTTTAACCTAAAACAAAACTCCAAACAAACTTTAAACAAAAAGTAAATAAACAATAACTAACAAAACATAAACACCATACTAAAAACTAGATCAAAAACAACATAAACACTGAAATAAACTAAAACTACCAAAATTAATGAAAACACTAAACAAACCGATAAAAACTAACAAAATACCTAAATAAAACAATAATTATCATAATAAACAAGACACAAATCTATAACAAAAACTAATAAAACGGGGTCCATAACCCAAAATTACCCTTAGGACCAGAACATAAAATTATCCTTGAGTCCAGAACTCGAACTGGGTCCAGAACCCAAAACCTCAACCATCTCAAAAATTAAGTCTTATTACTTTTCACTCTCTTTTACTAAAGTCTCAGATTGTTCAAGTAGGGGGCAAACTGTAGACCCTTAATTTTTTACCCAGTCTGGTCCAATATATTTTATTTAGTCAAAAATAATTTTTGTGTTATCTTAATTAAATAATATTTGTTTTAGTATTTATTTTTTATAATTTTTAAAAATTAATATAATAAAAAAAACTAAAATAAAAATAAAAATCGGCGACGAAAAAATTCATCGCCGAAATGGTTAGACGAAATGGCCTTGGGCCATTTTTGCCCATAGGATTTTCCACGTAGCACCCCAATTTCGCTCGCAATCCTTCACAGTAGCCCGCAACATTTTTTTTTGCCAGCGAAATTTTTCCGACACAATTTTTTCCGAAACCAAATTCTATTTGGTTTCAGTTTCCTTTTCCTAATTAATGATAATTTCCTTAAACAATTAAAATTAATCATCTAAATTTCCTATAAATAAGACTAAAAACAACAGAGAATGGGGGACTTGAATATTGGAGAACTTTGGACCGAGCACAATCGAAAAAAAAACTAGGAGATTAACAAGGGACTTGGCAATAAAACGATCGGACTTTTGAGAGGAATAAGCAAGCAATCAATCCATCAAAGGCAGCCATCTTACCTTTATCCTTGTTCATCCAAGAAGCAATTTTTGGTGGAACCAACAAACGAAGGTTTGAATATCTAATCTCTTTTTTTCCTTACAGTAGCTTCAATCATTAAATTGTTTCTTTTGATTCTAAAAATCTTAGAGCCCTAATTTACTTCTTCTAAACCTTAGAACCTTAAATCATCTCCTCTATTTTCAAAAACCCTAAAATTACTTTTCTGTTTCTTCTAAAACCTAAGAACCCTAATCTATTTCTTCAAAATCTTAAAAGCCTAATCTACTTTCCAACTTTCCAAAACCTTAAATCGTTTTATTAATTTCCTAAACCCTAATCTACTTTCCAATTTTCCAAAACCTTAAAACCCTAAATTGATTCTTCTATTTTCGAAAACCCTAAAAAATTCTTTCTGTTTCCAAAACCTTAAATCGTCTTGCCTATTTCCAAAAACTTTATAAAACTCTAAACTGTTTTCTAAAATCCTAAAACCAAAACATGTTTTCCAAAACACCAAAAACCCTAATTCTCTCAAAACCAAAACCGTAAACCCTAATTTTCCTAAACCCTAATCCTTAAAATCTTAAAACCTTATAAACCTAAATATTAAAATTCAACACAGTAAGCCTAAAAACAACAATCCAGTAGCTAATAATTAGAAACCTAATGTTTTAATATTCTAAAACCCTAATTTCATGATTTTACCCCTCAAACCCTAATTTGGTTAATCAAAGAACCTTATCAATCTCTTAAATTATATAGCCTTAATCCATTTCAATTCCCTTAAAATTTACAGCAGCCTAAACCAATAAATTCCAAAACCCTAAATATTAATTAAAGAACTTTAAATGAGAAACAATAAACTTCAATTAGTATCTTTACTTACCTTATTTGATTATGTAGTTTATTATATGCTTTATTTAAGTTCAATGCTTGATTTATTTAATTTATCATGGATGGGTGCTTACTTTCTATTTTGATTGATGTTTAATATCTTTGATGAATGATTTATTTATTATGAATGGTTGTTTATTTCTATCGATTTATTTTGATTTCCAAATGTTGTAAGAGCTATGTTTCCACTTTGTGGGTACCTCATTAGTTAAATATCATGTAATTTAAATTGCTTTTATATTTTAGACCAATGTAAAGGACATGTTTCTACCTTTTGGTGGGTGTCCTATTTAGCTTAGACATATATGATGTAAGGGCATGTTTCCATCTTCGGATGGGTATCCATTTATCTGCTTTGTTTGAACATTGCTTTGATTTTTAATATAACGATGATTTATTTCAATTGTTGCATGTAATATGGATGATATTGTTATACTTAATAATTTTATAATATTAAGACCTGTAAAGGAGGCCGGTTCCAATGAACAGGGTGTTGTGGGGGTGTTGGGCCATTTCTCACCTTCCCCATACATACCCAACTTTTTGAACCCATTAGGTGGTGGGGATTCCTTAGGAATCGAGTCATCCACCCCTTTCTTTTTTCCCAGCTCATTCAGGTGGTGACTCCATTTTCTCCAGACTTTGGTCCGTGTTCTCTAAGACCCCGAGCTTAAACAGTGCCGAAGTCGCAAGAACCATTCTACCGGGAGTGGGGGCAAAAATCTCCGCTCACACAACAATAATTTAGAAATGAATTAAATAAAGAATATGAAAAACCCCTTGAAGATGCCAAGAGTTAAAACTTCTTATTATTCCTCCTAGCTAAACTTGAATGTGATGAAGAACTCCTAAGCACTCTTCAACCCTTCAATCAATGGTTCTACCCTTGAAAGATGAAGTGAAAACTTTCTCAAGCCTCCAATCTTTCAATCAAAGCTTTCTCCAAACCTAACTTTCTCAAGAGCTGTTCACCCAAAACTATCCCAAAAATGTTAAAGTCTTGTCTTTGGAAGAAAATGAAGTTGAAGTTGTAAATGGTGTTGAAGGTGGTGTCTTGAAAAAAAGAATAAGAAAATAGAATGGAGAATGGAGAGTTGTTTTTAGTGTGCATCCCCCCTATTTCATTCAAATTATTTTAAGTATTCAGACAAAGAGAATGTTGCTTTTCCAACTCACTTCCATCCTCCCCTCTTTCCTTTGTTCCCTCCTTTTAATTCTTAAATCTTTCTTTCCATAAAAATAGTTCACCTTTAAAAACAATATTCCTTTTGTCTCCAATCTTGTCCCCCACTAATCATGCTAATAATTAAAGGGAATCACATGTGACACTACCAAGACATGAATGGCTTGGCCATGTCTATCAATTTTAACTTGGACACAGCCAAGTCACTTGCATGTGTCCTTCATTGGATTTAGGAAGTGACAAAGCCAGTGACACGGCTATGTTACTGGCCATATCTTCTTCTGCCTCTCTGGATATTTTGCTCTCTTTAGGTGTGACACGGCCAAGTCAGTGGGTGTGTCATGTGACACGGCCAGTGACTTGGCCATGTCATATGCACGTGTCTACCTCTGCCATTTTTTTTGTTTCTTTGGGCTGGTGACACGGCCAAGTCATGTCTGTCCTAGCCATGTCATGTGACATAGCCAATGACACGGCCAAGTCACATGGGTGTGTCACGGTCTACCAAAATTTCCTTCTTTTCTCAAGAGGGACATGGCCAAGTTGCTGAGTGTGTCCACTTTTCCAACTTTTTGATGAGGGACATGGCCAAGTCATTAATGACTTGGCCATATTCAATGCCTTTTCCTTCAAATTGGATCCATCAAGTGAATTAAAGCTCCATTTTTGCACTTCAACCTAAATCATAACACTTCAAGGAAACTTAAGCAAAATTTTAAGGAAAAATTAATTAAAAGCCAATAAACTTACGCTAAAAACACACATAAATGATCACAACATATATATACTTAATTACCGATTAATTTTATCTTTTAACAAAGAATTTTACTTTGATAAAAAAAATTAAGAGTATTTTTCACTATAAAATATTGGTGACATTCTTATATTTTGTATATATACTTTATATATACGGGTATATGTACTATGTATATATATAGTATAAGGGTGTTACAACTCCTAAGTCCTGGCACTCCTTGGGTTAATTGTCCGATCTTCAAGTCAAATAAAGACTAGATTTATAGTCTTCGCTAATAATGAGGGTCAGTTTTTATTCTTATCTACTAATTTTGCATGTGTTATCAAAAGAAATCAGCACATCAGTTATGAACATCTGTGTGGCCATCTAAGATATCCACACAGATGTTTCATGATGATGAGTCTGAACTTGTATAAACCAATCTTAATTGAGAAAATTCCAATTTCTTTTAAAGGAAATCATACCATATACTAAATTTTAACTTTTATTTTTAATTTTACCATTATTAAATTTTTTTTCTCATTTTTAACTTTTGAACGTTTCAACTTTACCTATGTTATAAGGGTTTTTTTTCAAATTTATAATACCTAAACCTTCCTTTTTCTTTCTTTTCTTCTTCTTCCTCTTATGCTTTTTCTTCAAATTTTCTTCTTACGCTATGGTGGCCATCAATCCATCAAAGTATAAAGCATACTAGAGTGAGTGAGAACTAATAAAAGATTTATTATAGAAATGATTATCAAACATATTGAAATAAATGTCTTTGATTACTGCGTATGTAACACCCCTGACAATCCTATTAAGGACTATCAAAAGATGTCACACAATGCCTATAGACCTTTTCATTCAATTTTTATTAAATACTAAATCTAATGTCAATAAAAATTTTGATAGAGTCTTCCCAGAAATTTGATACTGCCAATATCTTTTCCAATCAAAACACAACCTATAGAAGAAAACACTACCAATATTTTTCACATATAATCTCTACTCCAATCTAAATAGCACACTAATAATCATCCACAATTTAATGCAAATATTTATACTTTTATCAACATGTTTGCATTATTATCTGTAGACCTAAATTTTGGACCTAATCTAGTTCAACCCTAATTAAAAGGAAGTTAGATCAAGCCTAAAGGTTAAACTAGTCTGAAACAATTTTAAGAGCCAAAAATGGTTGAGATCCCAAGACAAGTCGGCCCAACCCAAATTTTATCAAATTGACATGCCTATGGCAAATTGGCATGCCAATTTCACCACAGGCAGTGCTAGGTCATTCTCACATTCCCCACACATACCCAACTTTTCAAACCCAATAGGGGGTTGGGGATTCCTTAGGAATCAAGTCATCTACTCCTTTCTTTTTCCCGGCCTGTCCCGGTGGTAACTCCATTTTTCCAAGTTTAGGCGAGTGTTCTCTAAGGCCCTGAGCATAATAGTGCCGAAGTCACAAGAATCATTCGACATGGTAGTAGGGGAAAAAATGCCCGCTCACAGTGGCGATAAGAAAAGTTGATTCGGTTGGTCTTTATATTATTTTATTCTTTCTTATTATAATATTGTCCATTGTATCATTTAGATTGCATTATGTGCATGAGTTAGGATGCCCGTGTTGTGTTATGTAAGGGATATCATACTTTCACTCAAGGTATGGAGATCGAGCATGGCATAAGCACTCATAGCCTTATACCTTTTAGTATATACTTGCTATGTGATCCTAAACTTTTCAACCCAATGACTAAAGCTCATGTAACTAGCCTAGTTATTTTCCTTAGGAATTTACCCCAAATGTTTGTTGTTTAGCTATGATTAATTTATCTTGGTTTAAACCATGGCTTATTTGGTTTGTTCTTTCTCTAATATGACCTACCTATGTTGTAAGCTCAAAAAAAAATTTTTCTTTAAATCCAAAAGACCAAAACTATTTTTAAAATTTTCAAGAAGGTCTTTGGACATGAAAACCTTTTTAAATGGGTAAAAAATTCTTTTCTACCTCATGGCCCAAATACAAAGCCCAAAGTTCATTTTTTAAAAAAACTTTTTCACAACTGGCTTTGAAACCAAAATTAATTTCTCAAATTACATGGGCTTACAATTATTTAGGTCAATTATGGAATACTAAAAATTAATTGTGGGCCTAATTTATACTAAGAATTGATAATCGTGGGCTTATTTGTGGCATGAATCATTAGTTATTTTTCCAAATAGGAAATCTATTTGTGATAAACCCTTTAATTTAGTTTTAATTCACCACATAGCATAAAAGCTATCTTTAGTTGATTCAATGGATTAAATCCCAATTAATGAAAATTATCATGAACTGATTTCTATGTTTGAAAATACAAATATTGGTTAAAATCGTCTAAGTGAATTTTTAGAAAATAAGATATCCCATGTTTGTATTTTATTGACCACATACCTAGAAAAAGAGACTCGCCATTCATGTGTAGAAGTTATAAGGCTAGAAGTAACGTCCTAATTATCTTTGATTTTTTTATTACTAATGCATACATGCATACATGCATTGTATTACATATCATTGATCCTTTCTAGCTCACAAACCTGGAGTACAACAGTTCAAGAGCATACGACAACCCAACCTACTCTAGTGACGTAGACTCCAGTAGTAACTCGGTCAGCTTCTCACCACGAGCAGTGGAACCTGAATAGATTCAAAGGATGGTGGACTATGCCCTCAATGCCAAGATGGAAGAATTGAAGGAGGCCCTGGATGAGACTATGAAGAGCCAATTGCCTATACTTTTGGGGAACATTGTTGAGGCATCTGCGAGCACTAAGAAGCTGAAGGACAAGGGAAAGGCTAAGGTTGGTGAAATAGCCTTTGATGATAAGGTAGTTGTTGATGATGATGATGACTGGGCTCAATACTTTCAAGATCTGCAAGATAAGAAGAAAGAGCTAAAGGTTGTGCAAAGATCGACCATGAAAAAGGCTGAAACTTCATATGTTGAGAAACAAATTGTTCATTTAAAGAAGAAATTTGAAAAGAAGCTAAAAGCTGATGGGTGTAGACCCTTAATTTTTGACCCAATCCGGTTCAATATGTTTTATTTAGTCCAAAATGATTTTTATTGTCTAATTGGTCCAAAATAATTTTTGTTAAATAATTTTTACTTTAGTATCTAATTTTTATTATTAAAAAATAAAAATAAACAAATAAAAATAAAAATCGGTGACAAAAAAATCAGCAGCAAAAAAACAGTCACACGGGCCCGTGGGCTATTTCACCCGCAGGAAATTCCTACGGGCAAAATCACTGTGCTATTTTGCTCACAGGATTTTCCTGCGAGCGAAATAGCTCGCCCGCAGGAATTTCCTGTGAGCGATGCCCCAGCCCGCCCACTGCCACAGTTTTTGGTGGCAGTTTTTTTTCGCTAGCGCATTTTTTCCTGCGGCAATTTTTTTCGGCAGCGCAAATTGTCCGACGCAAATTTTTCGAAACCTAATTCAATTAGGTTTTGGTTTCTTTTTTTATTAATATTACTTACCTTAACTAATTAGGAATAAACAACCTCAAACCACTATAAATAAGGACCAAAGGTGATTAATTTGAGGGGAGGAAAAATTTCACAGTGAGCTTTGGAAATTTGAATCTGAAGGTGAAGTGGAAAAGCAAAAATTCAATTCAATTGATTTTTAAAGGAGCAGCATCACGATTTAAACAATTTAAAGATAAAAAAGGCTTGTCTTCATCCAAGAAGAATTGTTTTTGGAGAAATCATCAGAAGAAGGTTTGTGTTAATTGATTTTCTTCAATTGTTTTTACACAGTAGCTAAAAACTAGGATTTTTGTGTTTTTCAAAAGTTAAAATCTTAGAACTTTAATTTAGTTTTTCTAAAGCCAAAAAACCTTATTTCATTAGTTTATCTTCCAAAAGGCTTAAAATTGCTAATTTTACTTCTTAAAAATCTTAAAACTCTAATTGAACATATTTTTCAACAAAACTAAGATTTAAATTCTGTTTCTTTTAAAATTTTAAAGTAGGTTCTATTTGATTCAAAAATCCTTAAAAAAACATCTTTTCTACTTATAAAAACTTTAATTTGTTTGTTTAAATTCATAAAACTTCATGAAATTATTAAATTGATTTCCAAATTCCTAAAAATTAATTCACCACCCGTGACCCTAATTCTAAATCCTAAAATCCAAAATTCAACTTTTAAACCTAAAATAATGAACCCTAATCCTTTAAAAATCTTAAACCCTAATTTTTATGAACCCAAATCCTTTTAAAACATTAAAAAACATAAAAACATAAATTTTACACAGTAGCTTAGAAACCCAATAGCCAAAAATCACAAATCAAAGTATTTTAAAGTGTCTAAAACCCTTGTTTCATGATTTCACCATTCAAATATTAATTTAGTTAATCAAAGAGTCTTACCAACCTTTTAAAACATAAAACCCTAATCTATTTTAATTCCATAAAAAGTCACAGTAGCTATAATTGGACTTTTATTTGCTTTATTCAATTCCATATTTGATGTTTTGATTTATTTCTTATGCTTTAATTTATTTAATTTCAATACTTGATTTATTTAATTTATCATGGATGGATGTTTATTTTATATTTGGATTAATAGCTTTGATGAATGATTCATTTATTATGAATGATTATTTACTTTTATCAATTAATTTAGATTTCCAAAAGTTGTAAGAGGTATGTTTCCACTTGATGGGTACCTCATTAGTTAAACATCATGTAATTTAATTTGCTTTTTCTATTTTAGAACCTATGTAAAGGGCATGTTTCTACCTTTGGTGGGTGTCCTATTTAGGCATGTGATGTAAGGACATGTTTCCATCCTTGGATGGTTGTCCATTTAATTACTTTATTTGGACTTTGCTTTGATTTTAATATATTGATGCTTTCTTTTAATTATTGTGTGTAATATGGATAATGTTGTTATACTTAAGAATTTTATAATATTAAGACCTATAAAGGAGGCCGGTTCCAATGAACCGAGCGTTGTGGGGGTGCTGGGCCATTTCTCACCTTCCCCACACGTACCCAACTTTCCGAACCCATTAAGGGGTTGGGGATTGCTTAGGAATCGAGTCATCCACCCCTTTCTTTTTTCTTGGCCCGTCCGGGTGGCGACTCCATTTTCTCCGGACTTAGGTCCGTGTTCTCTAAGGCCCCGAGCCTAAACAGTGCCGAAGTCGCAAGAACCATTCCACCGGGAGTGGGAGTAAAAATCCCCGTTCACAATGAGATATTGAAAATAGACAAGCTGATCGAACAAGATGAAGAGGTCCCTTATAAGTTCAAGATGCCTTCCTTCTCTAGGTACAAAGAAATCCTCACTTGCATGTTAAGCAATACATCATTGCCATACAGTCTACCAGAGCTACTAAGGCTCAAACGCTAAGGTATTTCATGCTCTCATTAGATCCTGTTGTGCAGAATTAGTTCAATACCATGGAAGAAAGTACCCAAAAAGATTGGGATATGTTGTATAAAGCCTTCATTCAGCAGTATGGGTATAATGTCGAGCTGGAAGTTACTTTGATGGAGGTGGAGACTATTAGGCAAAAATAAAATGAAATTTTTGTTGATTATGTAAAGAGATGGTGAAATAAGGCTGCACTTCTCAAAAGGAGGCCTGATGAGTCAAACCAAATCAAGATGATAGTCAGAGGCGTCTTGCCCAACCTCCATGAAATGCTATTAATGGAGATAGCTTGAATAAGTATGCATATGAGATAGATAATATTTAAAATCAATGAGACATTTGGCCAAGTAATGTGTATGTGCCTATCTAAAGTGCAACAATTCTGGCTCAAATGGAAATAATTCCCAAGTTTAGTACAGTAACTAGGTTATGATGTAATGGATGTGTTAATTTGGAAAATTCGAGTCCTGAGGTAAATTGACACTGATTTGGAAAATCTAAAATTTGATTTCAAAATTAAAAATTCAAGATTTAAAAAAAATTATGTTTTTTTTAAGCCAAGAAAAAAGACGTAATTGTATGATTTAAAAAAACCTGCCCCAGCGATAGCCACAAGGACGTCTGGAAGCAAGGAAATTTAAACCACACAACCCGTAGTATTATTAATATTAATGTTGAAAATGAATGTAAGGTAATCCCATACAATCACTCAAGATAATGCTTCTCAAAAATTGTGGTAAAGTATCAAAAGAATTAAAGAAAAAATCCCTATGATGCAAACGACTAAGCATAGCAAAAAAATGAGCCGCTTGATTTCCTTCTCGATGCACATGAGTAACTGGACAAGAATGAGAAGTGAGTAGTTGTTTGGTGACACCAAGTTTGGATGCTGGATGAATGGAGTGGGAGTGAACCATATAGTTAACCAGCAAGACAGAATCCGATTCAACATGGAAACTCTCAAAACCCGCATTAATGAACCATTGAACTCCCATTTGCATGGCTGTAATCTCCGCATTGAAAGCATCCTCTGTCTACAACACAAAGGCAATACCCGCTATAAATTGGCCGCTGCTTGATCGAAGGACCGCATCTCCAGAGGACATATGAGGGGTAAAAGAAGCATCAACATTAAGTTTGTAATTTCCCAATAGAGGTTTTAGCCAAGTAACCAACTTAGGCTTAAGATTAGAAAGCCCAAATTGAGATGGAAGAATATCTGCCAATGATGGAATGGGCCTAGTAAAAGATTCATCAGAATGACCTACACCCCAACTATTAATTATTTTGAAGATAGTATTCAGCATAGCTGGGAAATAAAAAAATTGATCTCCCCAAATGCAACCACAATAATTAACCCAAGTAACATATAAAATGGTTTGGGAAACCAACCTTCTAACTATACCAATCAAAGATCTAGGAGAAGATAGCATCCACCAGTTCATCAATTCTTGCCTCAAACTTCTCTTAATGGACGAATCTTTGACTAGCAAATCCCCAAAATAGGACCAAATACGCTTAATATGGACACAGAAATAAAAAATATGATCCACCGATCCATCTCCCTGGTAACAGAATGGGCAAGCAGCAGCTAAGCTTATACCAATCTTTTGTAATCGATCTGGCAGAAGCAGTGCATGGTTTAAGACACGCCAAGACAAAATTGAAAGTTTGATCGGAATGGCCGAGTCCCAGACCATCTTAGAAGTCAAGGAAGTCTCACGATGATTAGAAACCAAGTCATAGGCGGACGAGAAAGTGAAAGAGCCAGAAACACTACCTTTCCAAGCAATGGGAACCACATCCAGCTGAAAATAGTCAGAATAAGCATTGAAAGTAGAACAAATTAGCTTCCAAATACATGAATCTATTGGAAGAAAATGCATATCCCGAATTTTACCATATTTTGAATGCATGAATTTTGCCCAAATCGAGTCTTTAGAGAGGTAGAACCATAATATTTTTAAGGCAAAAGCATCTTGAAGAGATGAGAAAGAGCTCAAACCCAATCCATTTTCTTCCTTACTAAAACATAAATCAGAGAATTTGGCCCAATGAAATTTAGGGACCGAAATATCAGTGCTCCAGAAAAAAGAACTCAACTTAGATTCCATAACAGAAATAATTGATTTAGGCAGAGGCATGGATCCCATTACATGCAAAGGAATAGAGCTAAGAACATGTTTAATAAGAAGTAATCTTCCCCCATAAGATAAAAACTTCTTATACCAACCTTGTAACATGCTATCAATTTTATCCAGAAGAAATTTACAATAAGAAGCTCTATTTATACCTTTGTAAACAGGGGCTCCCAAATAAATGAAAGACAGATGTTTTTTATTAATTCCAAGCACACTATAAAAACTCTGAATAGCAGAAAGGCTACATCTCTTAGAACAATAGAATGAACTCTTTTCAAGATTCTTGTCACATAAACCATTAAGTTAAGGGAAGTATGTAAAACCGTTGAACCTCGAAGGACACATTGGGCATAATAAATTGTTATTTGCAAGGTTATAAAGAAGTTACCAACTAATGGGATAAATCATAGTTTGAAATGGATGTATCTCTAACTATCCTACTAGGGTCCTTACTACTCATGATTTCATCTTGGAAAATAAATGCCATAGATGTGAAGGATTTTGCCATTCCAATGCAAGACCTGAACAAGCATCCAGAAAGAAGCAATGAAAGTCCTTTGGTTTACTATCTCAGTCTATGAGTCAATTGAACAACTGTAAATATAATCCATGCATATCATACATACATGAGCATATCACATTGCATTTTGTTATCTTGTGTTACCTATTATTTGTCAAAGTGAGGAACAAACACTTTATGAAGTAAAGAATCAAAAGAAGATATTGAATCATGAGGCATGAAAAGGCTATTGCAAAAGAAGGAAGAAATGCATGCTTGTGCAAAGAACTAGACAACACAAACATCAATCAGAGCCCGCATGGAAAAAAGTCATTGATTTGAGCCTACACAGGGGGCAAAACTTTCTCTTTTCAATTTTTGAGTTTATATGTGTACAAAACATTTTTAGACTCACTTTAAATATTTTTTCATGCTGGGGGAAAAGGGAGGATATGAGAACTAGCTAAAAAAATAGCTGAATTTTTTACAAAATATCATTTAAGAATGGAACAAGAAGAAAATTAGAACTCTCAAAAGAATGAAGATGCAAGATCAGTCCATCTAGAAGAGCTGAAGCCTATATACACCCAATCTTCAAAGGATGAAGATCCATTTTGAAGGGTGAAGACCCAATGTTTGAAGATGAATATCCATTTTAAAGGGTGAAGACCCAATCTCCAAAGGATGAATATCCATTTTGAAGGGTGAACACCCAATGTCCTAGGATGAAGATCCATTTTGAAGGGTGAAGACTCGATGTCAAAGGATGAAGATCCATTTTAAAGGGTGAAGACCCGATGTCCAAGGATGAAGACCCATTTTGAAAAGTGAAGACCTGATGTCCGAGGATGAAGATCCATTTTGAAGGGTGAAGATCTGAGGTCCAAGGATGAAGATCCATTTTGATGGAGAAGACCCACAATCCATTGAAGAATGGAATAACCGGCTAGAAGAAAGCCAAAATTCTCAAATAACAGAAGGTAAGCAGAATTCATTGAAGAATGGAATAACCGGCTAGAAGAAAGTCAAAATTTCCAGATGACAGAAGGTCAGTCCAGCTAGAAGAGCAGGAATCAATCCATTGAAGAATGGAGCAAGTAGTTATAAGAAGGCCATGATAGAAGATCAATTAGCTAGAAGAGCTAAAATTAATTGGCTAGAAGACAGCTAGAACTCTCACCTGGTAGAATGTCACCTATGTCAAATCTAGTCTCGGTTCTAAGTACCCAGTCTCGGGTCCAGAATCCAATCCAATCTCAGGGCCAGAACCCAATCAACCTCGGGTCGAGAACCCATTCCTACTCAAGATCAGCTCAAAATCATATTGCTTTTCACTCTCTCAATAAATTCTAGATCGTTCAAGCAAGGGGCAAACTACCCTAAATTTTGGACCTAATCTAGTTCGGCCCTAATTAAAAGGAATTAGATCAAGCCTAAAGGTTTAAACCAGTCTGGAATAATTTTAAGAGCCAAAAATGGTCTGGATCTCAAGACAAGTCAGCCCGGCCCAAATTTTGTCAAATCGGCATGCTTGATTCGCCACAAGACATGCCTTTGGTGAAGTGGACATGCTAATACACCACAGGCCCACAACTAGGGCTAATTGTCATAGCCAATCCGCTTCACACCCGTAGTCCAGTCTTTATTCGGTTTGTTAACTTTCCTAATCAAGATTGGACTCATTTTAACGTTGGATTAATGTATTAGGGTTTAACGTTAACTATAAATACATAATCAAAAATAGAGGGAACACACAGGGAGGATTTTTTTGAAAAGCAAAAAAGAATACACAAAGTAGCAACAACACATACACAAAATTCAACAAGCAAGCGGTCTCGACCAAAAACAAAGTTGGTGCAGGAAATTCAAAAGCTTGGATCAACACTTTCAACCTTGGTGGAGTCTTCAAACGGAGGTTAAAATTTCTAATACAATTTATTCTTTCAATATTTGCAAACCATCTTTTAAATCATCACGGTTGTTTATTTGATTGTTACTTTGATCCAATAGCTTAATTGTTAAAACCTTGAGTACATATTTTATAAAACTAAGACTGAATCTGTTACTATCATTCAGTATTCCATTTTTATATTTATTTGTTTTGAATTTTCTAGTAAGCTAAGATTTAATTTAAAACCCTAATAACCAACCTAATTCTTTAACATCAAACCCTAGTTCTAGAATTCTAAGTCTCCTAAAACTCTAACTCCAGAAAACCCTAAACACCAAAACTTTATACATTCAGCAAGCCCAAAACTCTAATTCTCGCCAACCCTAAACCCTAGTTTCACAGAAACCTTAATTTACCCAAAACATAAAACTCTAATCTATTTCCCAAAACCATGATTTTATTTTCCTAAAACCTAAAAATCCCATTTTAATGCCTAGAACCTAAAGTCTTAATTTTCATCATAAAAACTCTAATTTAATCATAAAAACTCTAAAACCCTAATTTGAAGTATAAACACTAAATTTATATATTTATTACTTTACTTAAGATTAAAACTTCGATGTGATTGTTTTATGTCTTGAATGGATGATTCATTAATGTTTTATTTTTATAAATGATTTATTTTTATAATTGCTCATGGTGAATGATTGAATGATCTAATTTATTTGATTTATTATTTTAATGTTAATTATTTTAGTTCTTAAGATCTAAGAGGTATGTTTCCACTTTATGGGTACCTCATTAGTTAGGTTCAATGTAATTTTATCCATTTTGGATTTTGGATTAATGTAAAAAGCATGTTTCCACCAAATGGTAGGTGTCCTATTTTATTTAGTTTTGGACATTAGACATTGTAAGGGCATGTTTTCATCTATTATGGGTGCCCATTTATTTTGTTTGGACCTTCTTTGGTTTCAATAAAATGAATATTTAGTTTCAATAATTGCATGTAATATGATGATGCTATAATAAGTTAAGAATTTAATAATATTTAGACTTGAAAATGAGGCCGGTTTCAATAAATCGAGCATTGTGGGGGTGTTGGGTCATTCTCACCTTCCCCACACGTACCCAACTTTTCAAAACGAATAGGGGGTTGGGGATTTCTTAGGAATCGATTCATCCACCCCTTTCTATTTTTCGGCCTATCCGGGTAGCGACTCCATTTTCTCTGGGTTTAGGCCCATGTTCTTTAAGGCCCTGAGCCTAGCAGTGTCAAAGTCGCAAGAACCATTTTACATGGGAGTGGGTGTAAAAATCTCCTATCACAATATCTTTTCTATATCTAATATAATTTACTATAAAGATTAAACCCAACCCATGTTTACAAAGTTTACAAAATGCTAAGTTAACCATAATTATACAACTCTCATAAGAGTTCAATATTCCTATGTGAACAAAATTAAATACATAATACAAAACTCTTCATTAACCAACTTCTAATTTGTAATTGATCTTGAATTTCTACAGGTCACTCATTGGATCTATCCTACCTGTTTGATCTGTGCATAAGAAATAAATCTAACACGCTAAGTAATGCTTAGTGGTATTTGCAAATTCATAATTTGCTAAAAATTATAACATAAGTAAATAATTGAAATAATTTATGTAAATAAAATAGCAACTTTAATATAATAATAGGATATAAAATCAAACAGAATCAAATTAACTTATTTTAATGTTAATACATTTAAGATTCACATAGTTAATAAAAACTAATCATTTTGTACAATTTTCTTATCTTGATAAATTCCATTTATTTTGCCCTCGCACACTAAATTTTAAATTCTAAGTTCGGATAATGGGTTAATAGTGGCAAATAAATGCCAATAATATCAGTCAGTATGGTAAATGGCCTAGTAATTTCAAAATGCCCAGTAATAGTGGTGACACAAAGTGTCCAGTAATAGTAGTGATACAAAGTGTCCAGTAACAATAGAAACACAGAATGTCCAGTAACAGTAAGGATGTTCACTCTCTAGCTAGCAATTCAATCGAGAAACTAGGTTTAATATTAGTATGGTTTAGGCATTTCAATTCTTTCTTATTTCTAATCAATGTTACATTTGTGGTGTCACTTTGTTATAATCTATATCAATTATTTAAAAAAGAATACACTTTCTTTCTTTATCATTGAAATGTCTTCACTTTAACCATATATGCATAGAAATATTTCTTAAATTAAATTCAAACACATTGTATTTAAAACTTACTCACCAAACATATGGTAAATAATTATTTTAATTCTAAAACCTTAAACTTAATTCAAATCCTAAACTTACATAACCTTAAATTCAAAACTTTGATAATTCAAAAAAAATTCTTTAACTTTTTTTTGCTTAAAAACTACATAAATATAATTATTCTTAATTAATTATGAACTTACAATCATTTATTTCATTAACTAGTTCCATTCTTACTTCTAAACCCTAAATTTACCAAAATATTAATTCTACACTTTTATGAATTAAAAATCATACTAACCATAATTTTAGGTTAAAAACTACACAAATACACTTATTTCCATCCATTTATGAATTTACAATCAATTATTTCACTAACTACTTCAATATCCAATTCTAAATCCTAAACTTGTCATAATCTTAAATTGAATCTTTTATGAATCAAAGGCAGTTTTAAACATAATTTTAAGCTCAAAACTATACATGCACGCTTAAAATTATTCAGAAATGGACTCAAATAAATTTCTCTTTACTTAGTTCCATACTTCAACTGTCTCTCTCTACATATTCAATTAATAAATTTCCTCATTAAAATTCAATTAAAGTAGTGCAATTAGCTCACACAATTCATGAAAATTAAAAGAAAACAAAAAGTAATAGCAAATTATGGATAACACAAGTGCATACCTCTTTACAAAGTAACACTTTCTCTCTCTTCCTCAATTTTCTTTTGAATATTTGGTGATGATTTTAGTGTTTCTAACCTATTATAATGAATTCTGCTAAAAATTTTGAGTTATATGTGAATTTTCCTTAAATGTGTTACTTAGGTTTGATGGAAGAATATGGAAGAAGATAAAATTTTGGCTATGGAAATGGTGGGCGTGGGTTCGGTGTAGGAAGAAGAAGTAGAAGTTTCTAGTTATATATATTGTTAGGGTTTTGATTATATATGTTGTGCTCACCATAACTTTGGTGTACCCACTTTCTTAATTTATTTCTAATCCAACTTTTAATTCTGTAAAACCATAAAAATAATTTCTTTAATTAATTTAAAGCTATATTATCCATATTTCACATTCCAATTTCAATAAAAATCCAATTCTATGGTCAAAAGGGCATTTCTGTAAAATTTTACTGTTTAAAGATTCTTTTTCAGGAATACTTATTAAATCCATATCCAAATTTAACTTTTAACTTTTAAAGGCATAACCAATTTCATTTTTTCATCCATTTCAAGTACATGCCACTCTCAATATTATACAGAGTCCAACATCTATATAATTCAAAAATCACTACTTAAAAATTTCATTAATCCACTGTAGCTATTACATAATCTCTCAATACTTACAACTCTTACCCTTTTAAGAAATTTTGTCGTCGAAATTTACATGTTCACAGTATTTGAAATAGCTGAGGAGACTATTGTCTCATTATTTCTTCACTTTTCCATGTGGCCTCCTCAGTTGAGTGATTTCTCCATAATACTTTTACTACAAGAATACATTTGTTCTACAATTCCTTGATTTCTACAGCTAAAATAGCCATTGGTTCTTCTTCATAACTTAGATCTGGCTATATTCATTAAATTCCACTTATATTACATGTGAGGGGTCAGATTTGTATCTTATAAGCATCGATACATGGAATATATTATGTATCTTGGCTAGTTCTAGAGATAAAGCTAGTAGACAGGCTACTGGACCTACATGTTCAAGTATCTCATATGGTCTAATAAACCTAGGACTTAGTTTCCCTCTCTTGCCAAAATGGAGTACTTTCTTCCATGGAAATACTTTCAAAAATACTTTATCCCCTCACATTGTATACAATGTCCCTTCTCATAAAATCTGCATAGGACTTTTTTAATCCACTGTAGCTTTCAGCCGATCCTTTATGAGCTTCACTTTATCTTTAGTTTGTCTGATGAGATTAAGTCCTTCAAGCTTACTTTCACTTAATTTTATCTGACAAAGTAGAGTTCTACATTTTCTTCCATACAGTGCTTCATATGGTGCCATATAAAAACTTATCTAGTAGCTATTATTATAAGCAAATTTTACTAATGGTAGATGTCTATCCCAACTACTTTCAAATTAAATAATACAACTTCTAAGCATATCCTCAAGTATCTATATCACTCTCTTTGATTAGCCATCAGTCTATCGATGGAATGCAGTGCTGAAGTGGAGTCGAGTACAAAATGCTTTCTAAAAACTTTACCAAAATCTTAAATTAAAGCATGGGTCTCGATCAGATAATAAACACTGGCACTCCATAAAGTCTGACTATCTCATTTATATACAGCTCTGCAGGTCTATCTAATGAATAGTCAGTCCTGATTGAAAGAAAATGAGCTAACTTGGTTATTCTGTCAAAAATCACTCAAATTATGTCATGCTTCTTTTGGGTGTTTAGAAGACTAGTCACAAAATCCATAGTAACTCTATCCAATTTCCATTTTGGTATTGAGATAAGTTGTAGAAGGCCTAATGATACTTGATATTCTACTTTAACCCGCTAACATACTAAGCATCGAGTAACATATTCAGTAATGTCTCTTTTCACTAATAGAAAGGCTTCAAAAATTTGAATACATCTTGTTGCTTCCTAGATGCACAATATATTTGGTATTGTGAGCTTCTCTAAAAATGCTCTCCTTTAATTCCTTTACATTAGGAACATAAAACAGACTCTTGAAGTATAAACCACCATCCCCAAAATTACATAGTCTGATCTATCACCTTTGCGTAGATAGCAACTTTTGGTTCTTTTGTTAGGCCTCTATAACTTTCTACTTAATGGTTATCTCAATTCTCTTTTCTGTCAACATAATATATTATATTATTTTTAGTTATATAACATATATATATATTACGATTTATTTATAACATAATAATTTATTACCTGCCAAAGTCTTTTGACTTAAAGTATCAGCCACCACATTATATTTTATACGATGGTAGTAAATGATATAGTCATAATATTTGATTAATTCTATCCATCTTCTCTGCCTTAAGTTAAGCTCTTTCTAGGTAGGCTAACATTTCAAGCTTTTATGATCGATATAAATATAACATCTTTCAACATACAAGTAGTGCCACTAAATTTTTAAAGCAAATATAATAGCTGCTAGCTCTAAATAATGTGTAGGGTAGTTAAACTTGTGTAGTTTCTACTGCTGGAAGCATAAGCAATCACTTTGCCTTCTTGCATCAGCACAAAACCAAGTCCCTTATGAGAAGTATCACTATAGATTACATACTCCTTAATAATGTCTATGTGACATGGCCAAGGACACGGCCAAGCTTGTTGGCCGTGTCAGGGACTGTGTGATTTTGGGTTTGCTTGACACGGCCAGTGGCTTGGCCTTGTCAAGTGGCAGTGTCCTTCACTGCCATTTTGGATCTCTTATATATATATATATATATTTGTGTCACCAAATCTTAAAGAAATGCAATCCTCTTCCTTGATTAACCCTGAAACACATTAAAAAAAATAAAAACCGATCAAAGCACCCATTCCATTTATTTAAACCAAACATGAAATCAAAATTGCTAAATATAAAATTGTAACTATGAAAAGAAATGCAAACTGATGGGTTGCCTCCCATTTAACGCTTCTTTAATGTTGTGTAGCTGGACATTACTGCAAGACTTAAGGATCGTAGATCAAAGTGCTATCGATGATCCTTACTTCTTGGAACCCTTCATTATATGGTTTAACTCTCTATCCATTTACTTTAAAAGTTTTATTTGTTCGAGAGTTAAGAAATTCTATAGCACCAGAAGGATATACCTGAGTTATCTTGAAAGGACCACTCCATCGAGACTTGAGTTTTCCTGAAAATAGTCGGAGACGAGAATTAAAAAGCAAAACTTTCATACCTGGGCTCAATGTCTTTCGCACTAAAATTCTGTCATGAAGTGCTTTAGTGCGGTCCTTATAAATCCTCGAACTCTCATATGCCTCATTCCTTAGTTCATCTAACTCTGAAATTTGCAGAAAATGTTCTCTCTTTGCCTTGTCCAAGTCTAAGTTTAGAGTCTTAATTGCCCAATATGCCTTATACTCCAACTCCATTGGTAAATGACAAGCCTTATAGAAAACCAATCGGTATGGACTCATACCCAAAGGAGTCTTGAAAGCAGCTCGATATGCCCACAATGCATCATGCAATCTACTTGCCCAATCCTTCCTTGATAAGTTGACTGTTTTTTCCAGAATTCCTTTGATTTGCTTGTTGGATGTCTCAACTTGTCCTGAAGTCTGTAAATTGTATGGGGTTGCCACCTTGTGTTTCACACCAGATTTGTGCATTAATTTCTCAAAAAGTTTGTTGCAGAAATGACTTCCCCCATCACTGACTATCACTCTTGGCGTGCCAAATCTGCTAAGAATATATTCCTTCACAAATTTAACAACCACATTAGCATCATTAGTACGGGTGAGGATTGCCTCCACCCACTTTGAAACATAATCAACAGCAACTAAAATGTACTCATAACCAAAAGACTTGGGAAAAGGACCCATGAAGTCTATTCCCCACACATCAGACAGTTCAAAAACAATATAAGATTGAAGGGCATTTCATTCCTCCTCCTAATGTTACCTACTCTTTGACAGCGGTCGCAATGCTTACAATATTCTTAAGCATCTTTGAATAGAGTAGGCCAGTAAAAACCACTTTGAAGCACTTTCTCTGCAGTCTTTCTCCCTCCAAAATGACCACCACAGTGAAGGTCATGACAAAATTGAAGAACACTCAGTTGTTCTTCCTCAGACACACACCTGCGAACTATCTCATCTTTGCATATCCGGAATAGGTAAGGTTCATCCCAAAAATAAAATTTACTCGTGAAAAAACCTTTTCTTTTCCTGAAATGACATGTCAGAACGCAAAATACCACAAGCAATATAGTTAGCAATATCTGCAAACCAAGGTGCATTCATTACCACAAACAACTGCTCATCAGGAAATGCTTCGAGATTTTTATGAACGCTATCAGATGCAAGATTTTCACCAAAGAAAGGTAACCCAGATAAATGATCGGCTACAACATTCTCACTTCCCTTAGTATCCTTGATTTGAAAATAAAATTCTTTCAATAATAACACCCATCTAATTAAACGAGGTTTAGCATGTTGTTTTGTCAAAAGATATTTTAGAGCTGCATGATCTGAATGCACAATAATTTTAGACCCAATTAGATATGCTCTAAACTTATCTAAGGCAAAAACAACAGCTATCATTTCTTTCTCAGTTGTTGTGTAATTCACTTGCGCACTATTTAGGGTCAAGCTAGCATAATAAATCACTCGCAAAAATTTCTCAACCCTTTCCCCAAGGACAGCTCCTACTGCATGATTAGAGGCATCACGCATAATTTCAAAAGGTAAAGACCAAACAGGAGCTACAATCACCGGTGCACTAGTCAATTTTTCCTTAATGGAATTAAATGCTTGCATGCATTGTGCATTAAACTCAAATGGAACATCTTTCCCAAGCAAATGACACAATGGTTGGCTTATTTTAGAAAAATCTTTAATAAACCTCCGGTAAAAACCTGCATGCCCTAGAAAGCTTCTTATTCCCTTAACAGAGGCAGGTGGGGGTAACTTAGCAATCAACTCTACCTTAGTTTTATCCACCTCAATCCCTTTACTCGACACAACATGGCCTAATACAATGCCCTGAGTAACCATGAAATGACTCTTTTCCCAACTCAAAGTGAGGTTACATGTAATATCCTCATATATGCCCTAGAAGTTGTGATTATGTTGTTGTTGTTGTTATATAATTGGATTGAATATATGTGTTAAATTACAAGAGAAAAGAAATAGAGAAAAGAATGTTTATGTATATGTGATTTGGGAAAGAATTTAGGGTTTAGAGAGAATGGTATATGTTGTGTATATGATGATATATATAACATATAAGTTGGTCAAAATGAAGAGTCAAGGAAAGAAGATATTTATTTTTGTTAAGTGTGAAGTTACTATAAAGGGCATGTAATGAATGGTAATCAAGACAAATGGTATAAGGGTGTTTAGGTAATTACTCTTGTTGAATCACTTGGTGGAGATTTAAAGAGGTGATATTTTGTCTTTTCTTCATTTCCTTCTTCTTCTTCTTCTTCTCTTCTCCACGTTGGTTGGCTCCTCCTTAGACAAGAGAGAGCAAAGTGAGATTTGTTTAATTCTAACATCAAATTGAAGGGAGAATCAAAGGATTTAATTGAAGATTTGTGGAATTCAACAACTTAGCATTAAGTTTTGAAGGAAGTGAATTGTCATTGATTTGGGAAGTGAAGAAGTCTTGGAAAAGGAAGTGTTTAGAAGTGGTGCTTAAGGTAAGTACACACTTGTTTCTCTTGCTAATTGAAGTTGTTTGAAGGTTTGATTGTTATATGTTGGTGATGAAAATGTTGTGATGAGTATGTAAAATAATTGCTAATAATGTTGATTATGTCCATTTGAATGAGGTTATGTTGTGTACAATGTGTTTTAAGTTAACCAAAAGAAGTTTGGCTACATTTAGGGTTTATGTATGAGAAACGTAATTTGGGACGGTCGCTATTAGTCTTGGGCGGTCGCTATTTAGTCATGTGCGGTCGCGACTTAGGTCGGACTTCTGACCGCGAAACCTACTGTGATAGGGTTTCATCTTTTGATTGTGAAGTGCGGTCGCGACTTAGGTCGGACTTCTGACCGCGAAATCTACTGTGATAAGGTTTCATCGTGTAACTGTATGGCGCGGTCGTATTCAGGTGAGGCGCGACCGCTAGAAGTGTTCTGTTCTGCTTTATTTGAAGCAATTTAATTTTTGTAACAAGATTCTCAAATACATGTTAAATAGATCATCCATATGAGTTGTCAAGGATCAAAATAGAGATCATTTGTCTAACATCATTGTTGAGATTGAACAATGTTATATTATGTATTGTGAATGGTAATGTATTATATTGTTTGCATAATGTGACTAGTGTTATGACTTAAATAGCGCGAAAGAGGCGATGATCATTCAAAAAGGTACGTGCAATGTAATTTGTTATGTTAAACGTTTTAATAACGAATGATGTTAATGTGTCTTGAGAAATGATTGAAATGAAATAAATAGACATATTGTTTATATGACGATGAATTTAAGATACATATGCAATGAAATTAATGATGTATGTTCGAATAATGTCATGTTCGTGTAGTTAATGTAATTGGTGTTGTATATATATATATATCAATGATGATGTGTATGATGTGAAGCCATTGTGATTGGCAATGATGATTCAAATGAGATGTGAAGCCATTGTGATTGGCTATGATGATTCAATTGAAAGAGATAAGGCATGTTTGCCTAATTGATGATCAGTTTGATAATGAAATAATAAATGAATTGTGTAACTAATGTGTTATTTGATTTTAGAGTTCTGGGTTTGGAGGCATGCCTATAAAATGAAAAAGGTAACAGTCTTGCCGGGTTGAGGATCTCTTCGTTTTGAGTTGAATTGAGATCCAAGAGACTGGGTCTGTTACACTATGAGAAATTGTAATTATGAGATATATGATTGGTAACAGTCTTGCCGGGTTGAGGATCACCTCGAGTTTAGTCGAGTTGATGATCCAAGAGACTGGGTATGTTACGCTATCCATGGATAGAGATATTGATATATGATGCCTACGGGCTTGATAATTATGATTATAGACCAAAGCAGTAACTCTGAACTTTGAATAACATATTAGTGTTTTGGGCCCGAGTCTGTCTTTATTGTCAATGTGAAATGCAAGTATTGAAATATTGATTGTGAGTATTAATACTGAATTATGCTTGGTGAATTGTGAATAATATAATGTTATTAAGTGTAATATGTAAATGAATTGTGATTTATGATTTGTATGATATGTAATTTGTGTATTGCAATAATGAGTGGTATGATAGGTAAAGTGTGTATTGCAATAATGATTGGTATGGTATATATATAATGTAGGGGTAGTAATATATTGGTTTTGAGTATTGGTGATGCATTGGGGTTGGTGATAATATTATGTATATATATACATCATATATGAAATTAGCTATGATATATTAAAGATGAAATTAAAAAGAAAAGAAGATATGATAAGAACTAATTATATGTTGAATTGATGTATCATTATATGTCAATACTTCTATACTATATGTTTATATCTTTATAGTTGGACTACTAAGCTCTCGGGCTTAGCGCGGGTGTTTATTCGCGCAGGTTTATAGATGGAAGATATGAAGTCTTTTATTATGCCACAAGAAGAGTTAAGTTTGTCGAGACCAACTAGAGGGTAATGCATACATGTATAAATTTTTAATTATCATGTATTTCTGACGAGAGAGTATTTATATGTATAAATGAAGTTTTGATAAAGATAATGATTTTGTAAATGTTATTTAAATTAATGTATTATGGTTTGAACTCTGTTACAGGTTTTTAAAAGGTAACGAAAAGTGACATCCTTATATTTTATATATTTACTGTATGTATACTAGGTATACGTATAGTACTTATATAGGGTATCAGGGTGTTACATTACATTCAATGCATCTCTCAAGCACAAGAACAAGTTTACTGAGGCAATTATCAAAAGAGTCACCGAAAATAGAAAAGTCGTCCATAAATACCTCAGTAAAATCATCTATCATATCTGTGAAGACAGACATCATGCATCTCTGAAAGGTTGCAGGTGCATTGAACAAGCCAAAGGGCATTCGCCGAAATGCATAAGTCCCAAAAGGGCAAGTAAAAGTAGTCTTGGATTGATCCTCTGGTGATATCGGCACCTGATAATAAACTGAAAGTCCATCCAAAAAGCAATAATGTGAGTGTCCAGAAAGTTTATCCAACATATGATCAATAAAAGGAAGAGGGAAATGGTCTTTCTTTGTGGCATTGTTCAACTTCCTATAATCGATACACATTCTCCACCCAGTAGTAGTCCTAATAGGAACCAATTCATTCTTTTCATTTTTCACCACAGTGATTCCTGATTTCTTAGGCACTACATGTACTGGGCTAACCCACTCACTATTAGCTATTCGATATATCACTCCTTCATCAAGCAATTTAAGCACTTCCTTCTTAACCACTTCACTCATGTTTGGGTTAAGGAGCCTTTGGGTCTCCCTGACAGGTTTAGCTCCCTCTTCTAAGGTGATTCTATGCATGCACATTGAAGGGCTAATACCTTTGATGTCACTCAATCCCCATCCTATCGCTCTTTTCAATCTTTTTAGTTCACTCACCAACCTCATCTCCTCCCTTTCACTAAGTTCACTAGATATTATCACAAGTAAGGTGTTGTGATCTCCTAAAAACACAAATTTCAGATTTTTAGGCAACTCTTTCAGCTCTAACTCAAGTGAAGGAGTCTTCTCTTCTTTTTGGATGGAGGGAAGTTCAAATGCTGGGTCCTCCTTAAGTTCCTCTATTTCAGCACTCTCTAATGTCTCAAGGCAACTGGCTATTTCTAAATCAAAAATATCCAATCCACGATCTAAGGTCAGTGCCATCTCCAATTTATTCGAGGAACCTGTTTGCAAGAAAACATCTGAAACAACTACGTCAATACAATCAATCAAAGAGCAATCCTCATATAATGCAGTTGTAGGAATGGGAGAAGTGTTAAAAATATAAAATTCAACCGTTTGTCCCAAGACAGTCATTGACAATTTATCATTTTTAACATCTATCAAGGTGTTGGTCGTAGCCATAAAAGGCCTCCCCAGTAGAATAGTGTGTGCGGATGGTGTAGGGTTATTTCCTTCCATGTCAAGAACTATAAAATCCACAGGCACTATCAACCCACCAACCTTAACTAACACATCTTCTATAACTCCTTTCGGGAATTTAAGAGATCTATCAGCTAATTGCAACACCATTTTGGTAGGTTTAAGTTCCCCAAGTTCTAATTCGAGATACACAGAATAAGGCATCAAATTAACACTGGCTCCTAAATCGCACATGCCATCAGTCCCCTTTCCATTACCCATAGTAATTTGAACTATGAAACTACCAGGATCCTTTAGCTTCAGAGGTAGTTTAAGTTGCAAAACAGCACTAGCTACCTCTGACACTATCACCTTTTCATTTGGCTCATACCTCTTTTTCTTGGTGTTCAATTCCTTGGAGAATTTGGCATAAGCCGGCATGTTCTTTATTGCTTCAAATAAAGGTAAGTTAATACTTACCTTAGATAGCATATTGAAGATGTCTGAAAATTGCTTATCTTGTTTATCATTCTTCAACCTGCTGGGAATGGTATAGGTGGCCGGTAAGGATTACTTGCCTTGTGTAAATCTACTGAAGGGGATTTCTCCATTAATTCTTCTACAGCACCTTTGTTCTCTGGTTCTCCTTCCTTTTTGTTCTCTTGATCACCTCCATTCACAGAATTATTTTCAACATTATTTTTTATTACCTTGCCACTTCTAAGAACAGTCACTGATTGTGTCTGCTCAGTTTGACTCGAAAATTTCCCTTTTTGTTGGATCTGCATCTGTTGTGCAAGTTGTCCCACTTGGGTCTCTACTTTCTTAAAAGATGCTTCCAATGAATCCAGCCTTTTGTTATTCATCTCTTGATTCTTGGCGCTGACTTGGATAAAAGCATGTAAACTATCCTCCAAACTCTCTCTCTTAGGCTGCCCTTGATTTGAAGATTGCCCCAGTGGTTGATTTTGTCTTTAGAGCAAATGGAAAGGTTGTTGAGAATTATTTGTTGCCCAGGAAAATTTTGGATGATTCCTACAACCAGGATTGTAAGTGTTTGAATAAGGATCATTCCGGGCCCTTGGTTGATATCCACATATAGCATTAACTTGCTCAGCCTCATTTTCATAAGACTCATATACAGAGGGGCATATATTTGCTCCATGCCCAAAAGTTCCACAAATTCCACACACTTCTTGAGTGGTTGAAGAAGTATTGTTCTTCATGTTCAGCATCTGCACTTGCCTTGTCAATTCAGCTATCTGATTGACCATCTCACTGTTGGCTTCCAATTGGTTCACCCCTTTACTTCTTCCTCTTACACTTTTCTGTTGAGAATTAGCTCCCAACATTTCAAAGATTTTATAAGTTTCATCTGCTGTCTTTTCTCCCATAGCTCCCCCAGCAGCATTATCAACAGTATTCTGAAATTGCTGGGTTAGACCACCGTAGAAAAACTGATTCAGAAGTTGAAGTGGGTAGTGATGGTGTGGACACTGGATTAATAACATCTTAAACATGTCCCAAGCCTCATGAAATGGCTCTCCTTCAAATTGAGAAAATGTAGCTATTTTCCCTCTCAATTCAGCTGTCTTCTGATGTGAGTAAAATTTGCCCATAAACTTGTTATAGACTTGCTCCCAAGTTGTCAAAGAATTTTTAGGCAACATTATAAGCCAGCTCTTTGCCCTATCCTTCAATGTGTACGGAAAACATCTCATCCTCAACTGGTCTTCTGTTAGTCCTCCTAATGGAAATGTGTTGAGGGTGTAGTAGAAATCCCGGATAAAATTCAAAGGATCTTCATTTGGGACTCCATAGAATGATGGCAGCATGTTGTAATGGATATTCTTCAACTCATAATTTCTTGCTGCATCTATCAATCTTATACAAGATGTGGAAGTTCTAATGACAAGTCTGGCAAAATCCCTCATAGTTCTTTGCCTTTCGTCTCCCATGTTGGTAGATTGTGCAGTATCCGACTCAAAATCAGAAGTTTCCTCCTCTGTATCAAATCCGGCATACAGTTCAAACTCTTCTCTGCTCCTTTTCACTCTCTGAATTTCTGGAATAACTGGGTAAAGCTCTCCTCCGAGTGATCTCCTGCCTTGCATAAACAAAATTTTTGGAAAAAAGGAATTATTAAAAGCAAAAGACAAATAAACTAAAATGTAAACAATGAAAAATAATTTAAAATATTTATGCCTAATAAACAATTACGCCAATTAGCTTCCCCGGCAGTGGCGCCAAAAACTTATTGCGCTCTAATAAACTCTACTAGAACTACACTCGCAAGTATATGAGGCTGTTATAGTATTTTGGTGAACACCTCAAGGTCGTCTCAGAAGGAAGCTAGAATAGCTAATTATTTATCAAATCGTAATTAACAAATTATCAATTAAATTAAATTGCTAAACAACTAATGAAAACAGAACGAGTTTAATTTAAAACAATGAAAGTAAACTAAATAGATATGTTGATTCACTTAATAGAAAGGTCTAGGGTTTGCACTTCTCTACTAACTTATGTGTATGAATGGCTATTCCTCTCAACCAATTTAATTTCAAAGATCATATTTCAAGCAACTTAATTAATCGAATCAAGGAAATAAGCTCTCGCATTCAAACCTTTTTCAAATAATCTTGTTACAATTGAAATGATCTTTTTCTTAGGTTTATATTTCTAATTCACCTAATTCCCTAATTCAATTGTTCCAGCATTAGACTTCATTTCTCAATCCTTCATCTAATACCTCAAACACATAATTGGTGGCCAATCAATTATATATTAACATTAATCCATTCAATTAAGGTTAAAAGAAATAATTCAGTTAAGAGCAATAACCATTTCATACAATCATAGTAGATCCATACAAACCCTAGACTAGATCAAAATTAATGATGCTATCAAACAAATTCATCTCATTAAAATTCAAAGAAATTAATTTAGACATAAGAGAATTCATGAATACAATTCCAATGAAACTTAAGAGATAGAGTTTGAGAACAAAACCAAATTACAAATTTTCTTTGGCTTCTGAAGAATCTCTTGTTCAGATATTTGCTAAAAGAATAATGCAATGGCTAAAACTAATTTAATCCAGACTGTTTGCATCAAAGTGTAATAAAATTCCAAAAGAAAATGAAGAATAGCTCAAAAGTTTATGTTTGACGGCTGATAAAATGTGTAACCCTTTCAAAAACCCTAATCTTCTTATTTATACAAAACCCTCGCTTAAAATCCGCGTATCCTTTCTTTCCTTAGCTCCATGGAGTGACACAGCCAAGCTTGTGGCCGTGTCACCTTCTGTGTAATCTTTCTTCTTTGCATTTGTGGAATTTAGTGTGACATGGCCAAGCTCCTGGAATTTACTGTGGAATTTAGTGTGACACTTGAAACAAACTTTAAACAAAAATCAAATGAAACATTAACCAAAAACACATACATACTAAAAACTAGTACAAAAATGACATAAACACTGGAATAAATTAAAACTACCAAAATTGATGAAATAACTAAATAAACAGATTAAAACTACCAAAATGCATGAAGAAAGCAATAATCATCATAATAAATAAGATACAATTCTATGACAAAAACTAATAAAACACCTGTCTGGGTGGTAACTCCATTTTTTCAAGTTTAGGTCAGTGTTCTCTAAGGCCCTGAGCATAATAGTGCCGAAGTCGCAAGAATCATTCGACATGATAGTGGGGGAAAAAATGCCCGCTCATAGTGGCGATAAGAGAAGTTGATTTGGTTGGTCTTTATATTATTTTATTCTTTCTTATTATAATATTGTCCATTGTATCATTTAGATTGCATTATGTGCATGAGTTAGGATGCCCATGTTGCCCGTGTTGTGTTATGTAAGGGATACCACACTTTCACTCAATGTAACACCTCAATACCCTGTATACGTACCAAGCATGCTTAAACAATCTTAATATACGTATACTGAATATAGAAAATGCCACGGTTTAAAAAGACACAACAAATATCTTTGTAAATAAGTGAAACCAATCTCAAACAAATAAAAGAAATCCAAAAGACACCATATAAAAAATGTTTAATAATTCACAGCGGAAGTTATTACAAATATGTTATAAATCAAGGTTTACAAAACATAGAATATATATATACATGATTGGCAGCTCTTCTCTGATCTTTAAGTTCCAAAATAACTCTTCAATGTCTACTCTCACTCGGTCTTGAGGAGCTCTCAGGTTCAACTCTGTTACCTGCGCGATCAAACAATATCGCGCTAAGCCAACGGCTTAGTAGTACAAAATATACCAACACTATACTATAATGCAATGCAATGTCACACATTTGGTTACTCAAATCAATATCATAGATAAAAGGATAACCACATACCTTTATATTTCATAAACCACATATATAAACATATCACATTTCAATATCCTTCCATATATCTCATTAGTTAATCATTTTACCATTCATGAATAACATTCAACAAAGACAAACATGGGCCCAAGACACACTAATATGCCATTCAACTTTCAGAGTTAATGCTTTGGTTTGTTATCACATTTATCATTATCATAAACCCAACTAGGCTTCAAGGATTTAGGTTCAACCAAGCTTCAAGGGGAACAAAGCATGCTAAGTATCAACCCAACTTGGCCTCAAGAACCAATCCAACCTAGCTTCAAAGGTTGTAACATCTCAATTAGGCTTCAAGGATCCAATCCAACCTAACTTCAAGAGAATGTTACCAATAGGCATGCCACCAACAACAAAACTCTGAAAATGAATAACACATTAGACACACAATTCATTTATTGTTTCATTCTCAATTCTCATCATCAATTAGGCAAACATGCCTTATGTTCTTTCAATTGAATCATCATAGCCAAACACAATGGCTTCACATCACATTTGAGTTATCATAGTCAATCACAATGGCCTCATATCATATTGCATCTCAATTCATATTATTCACCTAGCATCATCATATTATATCTCAATTCATTTTATTCACATAGCATCATTGGTATAACATTTCAAGATACATTATTCATATAACACATTGCCATTCACAAGTTTCACAATGCACAATACCCAACCTTGTTCATATAATATCATATGCATTATCAAGTGTAAGTTCAATCTCAACCATGTAAGAAGAACAAAAGCCACACACAGTAACCAACACACTCAAGGGACACGGCCAAGCTTGTGGCCGTGTCTCTCAAAACAAATTGGCAGTGGCAGACATGGGCAAGGGACACGGCCGTGCCTCCTCCAAAAATCACCCAACAAGGCCAAATTTACATGGACTTGGCCGTGTCTCTCATGAATTGGCCGTGTCTCTCCTTGCTTTTGGCCGTGTCTCTCATGAATTGAAACCCTAACATGTTCAAGTCCCCTTTGGTTGCACTCAATTACATTATACACAATATGTCATAATTCAAATGAATATAATCCATGTTCTAAACACATATTTCACATGTTTACCACAATATTCACCTTAACAACCCATCATCAACACATTTAATCACCTTTCCCTTCAAAACCCTAAAAAAAACAACATCACTTTTAACCTACCATCTTCAACCAAAACCAAACCAACACTAAATTAACTCACAATCAATTTCAACATTTAGAAACTCATCTCAAACATACCAAATCATAATATTATCAAATCACAACACACTTCAAACATATCTTCAAAATACCAAAGGAAAACAAGAGAGTACTTACCTTAGATGAAGAAATTTCACAAATCTCCAACCAAAATCTTTTGATTCCTCCTTCAATTTGAAACTTGAATAAGCAAATCTCACTTTTGCTCTCTTCCTTTGAAATGGCTGGCTATACCAAGAAAAGAAAAGAAATGAAGACAATTCAACCTTCTTTTCTTCTTTAAATATCCACCAAGCAATTCCATCAACACAATTACTTAAATGCCCTTTTCTATTTGTTCACACTTCCTTTAAAACTCTTGCCCTCTCAAGTAATTTCACTCATCCCAAATAAAAATATCTTCTTCCCTTGACTTTACACTTGACCAACATATATGTTATATATATTAACATATATACAACATATACATTCCATTAACACAATCATTTCCTTTGCTAAAACATATGTACATTTAATTCAAATCAAGCAACAATTGAATTAAAACTTCTAGGGCACACATGGGTATATTACAATTTTCCCCCTCTAAAAAGAAATTTCGTCCTCGAAATTACCTAATATCAAGTCTGGAAAAGTTGAGGATATTGATCTCGCATGGTTTGTTCTGTAGCACCCCATCTCAGCCTACGTTTATAGACCAAGATGGACTGTTATCTCATAATGATTGTGTCTTAATATTTTACTTAGCCAATTTTAAGTGTAGATTTTTAAAAAATTTTGCCAGAGTTTCCCCTATATTTAGGGGTCCCAAGTGTCGCCAAAACTGATTTTTTTTTTAAAACAATTTTGTTCTCAATCCAACAATCTCAATCAATCTCAAACACTTCCATAGTCGAACTCCTTATACCCTCCACTACAACCTGCATTAAAGTTTCACACTTCTATACACACATCCATACACACTAATTCATACAACATACATTAGTTAATATACTTCGCACACGTACTATGGTCTTTTACTAGTCATACATACAATTCTTAGTTACACTAACATATGTAATATCTTTCTAGTTACATTACTTATAATATCTTTCTATCCGAAGAGTTGCCAACACCAGCTGCTCGGAACACTGTAGAAACCAGCTTCTTGCTCAACCTACGAGTTTAGAAAGGAAACTAAACTCGCTAAGCGTTTGCTTAGTGGGTACATAAATCATTGCATTTCATAAATAAAATAAATGAGTAATTCAAAACATGCATTTGAATACTTTAATTAAATGAATAAGATATAAACATAATGATAAAAGATTAAATCCCATATTCTGAATTTATAAAGTACTCATTTTGCTTTTATCAATTTAGGTGCTCTACTGGTCTAACAGAACATCAGCGGATAAGGAAGAGTCGTGATAAACATATCTCATCATGATCATATTTCATTATCTTTCATCATATTTCTTGCACATGTGCCAATGGCCATTATCATTGCATCATTGATCATATCATTGTAATCATCGGCCTTCAGCCGGAATATCATATCATGTCATAAGCAGTACTGCAGTAATAGTATGATGCATCATACCCTTATCTCAAGGGTTCTGTCATAACCAAGTAGAGCATAAATAATTTATTAAATTACTTTGATCATGATATTCAATAAGCCATGATTTGTCCATAATGCATGTATTGTCGGAATAGCTTGTCATAATGCCTTTCTGATCATTTCCAATTCTCCTTCATGTCATTTTATATGATTTAACATCAATCCATATCATAATATTCAAGTTTTAACACATTTAGAAAAATGACCAAAGGAATAGTAGCGCGGCGCGTAAAATCGGCAACGCAATGGCACGCGACCACTAAATGGTAAAATCTGTTTTTACTGCTGAAAATCAGTCAACTTTGGCAACGGTTTTGACCAAGTAAACAAACTTATTTTTGGCTGAATTTTTGCAGGAAAACACTTTCATAAGTTAACTAAATGCATGTAAAATTTTGTCGAAAAATTCTTTCGTTTGCCCCTTCAACGGACTGCCCAAAATGAAAGCTGCAGAATGGTGCCCAAAAGGGACCATTCGGCCCAATTTTCCAAACTTGAGGGAAATTCATTTTTTTCTTGCAAAATTGATTTTTAGAATCCTTTTGTGATACCATTGAAGGACTAAGGGTCCCTCTTCCAAAAATCAAACCAAAGGAGTGATTAAAAACTCATCAAAGTTTATGAATAATTGCATAAATTTAGCTAGTTTGTTTTGTTTTCATTCTTTTCATAATCAATTGATTACAAATGGTTCAATAGCACTTTCCCACATATTTACCACACATAATAACATCATTTCAAAACCATTTCAAAAATCCCATAATGCAAAATATGTGAATTAATTGAAAAGGCAATGATTTAAGTACCAAACCTTAATTCTTTTCACTTGTTTCTAGTTCTTTTATGTCTTCTTTGCTTCCTTCTCTCTCACTTCTTGATTTCCTATAATTTTCATAAAATCCATGTCAAGAACATAATAAAATTTAAGTGCTTCATGCCTTCTTTTGCTAACTAAACTACTAGTCATCCTTTTTATCCTTAATCTTATATGTGCAAATCACCTCTTTCACTTTTCCTCAACTTCTTAAATTTTCTATAATCATCATATTTATTCTTTCATTTTTATCTTACAAATACTATAACCAATGAAAGAAATAGAACCATAGATGAATTTCCTTACCTCAAAATCTTATTCTCCACCAAAGTTTGCAATCTCTCCCAATTCTCCAAATTTGGCTACGTGAAAAGAAAAACAATCTCTCTCTCTTTTTCCTTCCTCCTATTTTCGGCCAAGCAAGAACAAAGAGAGTTCTTGGCTTTATTTTTGTGGTGTTCTCTCCTCCAAATGGCAGCCAAGAGAGGTTGATAGGTCATGGTGTAGATGTTGATTTCCCATTGGTACACATATGTGAGAAAATGGCCAATTCTCATTGGTCCAAATGTCTCCTTCTTTAATTTATTTACAACCCAAGCCCTTGGACTTCATCTTAATTATATTTTGGCCCCTCAACCTCATTGTGCTGTAATTTTATGCTCTAAGGTGTGAAAAGACCAAAATACCCTCCGGCGGTTACTCGTTCGTAACTTTTAAACCGTGCACTTTCGTCGAATGCTGTGGTACACTTTTTGACTCAGTTTTTCCTCTACTTTTCATTTTTTGAGATCCTTTATTACTTTCGAGACACTTTTAAAAATGACCATGATGCCCCTGGTCAAAATCCCCTATATCTTCCAAACCGTGCTTTTTCAGGAAAAACCGTGTCGCACCGTTACTGTCCGATTTTTCTCTACTTTCCATTTCTGGAGTCTGTTATGTGCACTATTAAGGACCTCCGAAACAACTTTTGGTAATTACGGTCACCTCCCCAAAACTTTACAATCTTTTCAAATAGGTCCTTTCAATTTTACAGAACTTCCCTTCACTTCGCGCTTTTGAGTAGCTTCTCGGGAGGGTTCCTCTTACTGTACATGGACGTACTGTACATATGTACAAATTGGGTCGTGACATGTTCACTCTCCCAAGTTGCTTCTTCTCTCCCATGATTCTTCCACAAAATCTTTACCAAAGGCACTTTCTTATTTCTCAACTCTTTCACATCACGTGCCAAGATAGCAACTGGTTCTTCTTCGAATGTCAAATCTGGACTCACTTCAATAGATTCAATTGGCAACACATGAGATGGATCCGACCTGTATCTCCTCAACATAGAAACATGAAATACATTATGAATCCTTTCTAACTCAGGTGGCAAAGCAAGCCAATAAGCAACTGGCCCAACTCTTTCCAAAACTTCATACGGTCTAATGAAGCGAGGACTCAATTTTCCTTTCCAACCAAACCTTAAAATCTTCTTCCAAGGAGACACTTTCAAAAATACTTTATCTCCCACATTATATTCAATGTCTCTCCTCTTCAAATATGAATAAGATTTTTGTCGGTCTGAAGCTATTTTCAACCTCTCTCGAATCACTTTCACTTTCTCTTCAGTTTCTTTGACCAAATCAGGACCAATTAACTTACCTTCTCCAAGCTTATTCCAATATAAAGCTCAGCTAAATCAGCTTCACAATCTCATGAATATACAGCTCAGCTAACCTCTCCAAAGAGTAATCCATCCGAACCGGAAGAAAATGAGCTATCTTAATCAACCTGTCAACAATCACCCAAATAGCATCATACTTTCTTTGTGTCAATGGCAGACCAGATACGAAATCCATGGTTACTCTATCCCATTTCCATTTAAGCACTGCTAAAGGTTGAAGTAACCCTGTTGGAACTTGATGCTCAGCTTTTACCCTCTGACATGTGAGACATTTAGACACAAAATCTACAATGTCTCTCTTCATACCAGACCACCAATAATGCTGTCTCAAATCATGATACATCTTTGTATTGCCCGGATGCATAGCAAATACTGATTGATGTGCTTCCTCTAGAATAATCCTTCTCAAATTAGCATCATCAGGTACACACATTCTGTTCTTAAACCAAAGACTCCCATCACCTCTCACAATAAAATCTCGACCCTTTCCATTCTGGCAATCTGAAATAATCTTCTGAATCTTCTCATCAGCCAATTGAGCCTCTTTAATCTGATCCAACAATATTGGTTTCAATTGCAACTGTGCCAACAATGCACCATCATCACAAGATACAAAACTGGCATGCAACGCTCTCAACTCAACAAGCAACGAGAGCGAATAAGCAGTCAAACCTGCTAAAGACTTTCGACTTAAGGCATCAGCCACAACATTTGCTTTACCAGGATGATAATCAATCAAACAGTCATAGTCTTTAATCAACTCTAACCATCTCCTCTGTCGAAGATTTAGCTCTCTTTGGACACCCAAATATTTTAAACTTTTATGATCAGTATAGATAAAACACTTCTCACCATACAAATAATGTCGCCAAATCTTCAATGTAAACACAATGGCTGCCAACTCTAAATCATGGGTCGGATAATTGAGTTCATGCGGTTTCAACTGTCGAGAAGCATAAGCTATCACCTTACCTTCTTGTATCAGAACACAACCCAAACCACTATGTGAAGCATCACTGTAAATCACATATGGTTTGCTTTCCACAGGTAAAGTAAGAACAGGCGCTTGAGTTAACATTTCTTTTAACTGATCGAAGCTAGCCTGACACTGATCTGTCCACACAAATCTAACTCCCTTTCGAAGCAATCTGGTAAGTGGAGTAGCTATCAAAAAAATCCTTTTACAAACCGTCGGTAATAGCCTGCCAAACCCAGAAAACTTCTAACTTCAGTCACAGATTTTGGTGGACTCCAATTCAAAATAGCTTCAACTTTACTCGGATCAACTCTAATACCCTCTGCTGAAACTATATGACCGAGAAAAGTAACTTGGTCAAGCCAAAACTCACACTTCGACAGTTTAGCAAACAATTGCTTCTCTCTCAAAATCTGCAGCACAATCCGCAGATGCTTATCATGCTCCTCCTCATTACTCGAATACACCAATATATCATCAATAAAGACCACTACAAACTGATCAAGATAAGGCCTAAACACCCTATTCATCAAATCCATAAAAACTGCAGGTGCATTCGTCAAACCAAAAGGCATAACTATAAACTCATAATGCCCATACCTAGTCCGAAAGGCGGTTTTAGGAACATCTTCAGCTCTAACTCTCAACTGATGGTACCCTGATCTCAAATCAATTTTGGAAAACACTGCTGCACCTTTCAATTGATCAAAGAGATCATCAATTCTAGGCAAAGGATATTTATTTTTAATAGTCACCTTGTTCAATTGCCTATAATTGATACACAATCTCATAGTACCATCCTTCTTCTTCACAAATAAGACAGAAGCTCCCCACGGTGAAACACTAGGGCGAAAAAACCCTTTATCCAGCAACTCCTGTAACTGCACCTTCAGCTCTCTCAGTTCAGCAGGTGCCATTCTATAAGGAGTAATAAAGATAGGAGTGGTACCAGGTAATAATTCAATACCAAACTCCACCTCTCTCTCAGGAGGCAACCCTGGCAACTCCTCTGGAAACACATCTGGAAACTCTGCAGCTGTGGGTATACCATCAAGTTGAAAACCTTTTACTTTAGTATCCACAACATAAGCAAGGTAAGCATCACACCCTTTTCTAATCAATCTCTGCAACAGCTGAAACAAACAAGGATGCTAGCTGTCCCTGCTCATTAGATACTAACACCTCTCTACCATCGCTGGTTTTTAAAGTAACAATTTTCTTTTTACAATCTACCACAGCTCCATGTCTAGATAACCAGTCCATGCCTAGAATCACATCATATTCCTTAAAAGGCATCTCAATCAAATCTCCAAGAAACTCCTCACCTTGCACCATTACTACACTATCTCAGTGCACCTTACTAACAATCACACTATGCCCTAACGGATTTGTCACCAATACATCAAATCCTAGGGATTCAGCATGCACATCAGACACAGGCAAAACAGATGCACTAATATATGAATGTGTGGAACCCGGATCAATCAAAGCAAGTACTGAAATACCAAATAAAGAAAAAGTACCAGCTATGACTGCCGAAGCATCTGGTTGCCTTTGCATCACATAAATCCTCTGAGAAGATCCAGCCTCCTCTGGTCTATTCTCCCTGGATGTAGAATCTCCTCTAGAAATGAACCCAGTTCTACCTCCTCTGCTGAAACCTCTGCCTCCACGACCTCCCCTCACACTAGGTCGAGAAGCTGCAGTATCCACTATCATCCGCTCTTGTCTCTCAGGACAATCTCTAATAAAGTGATCAGGCGACCCACATCTGAAACATACCCCTGTCACACCAGTCCTCCAACAAGGACCACCATGTGGTCTACCACAATGAATGCATATGGGCAAGGTGGATCTCTGCATCACTGGGGTCGGAGCACTCGCCACTGAAACTGTAGGTCTAGACCTATGCCTCTGAAACTGTACTGACCTACCCGCTGGCCTCTGACTCCTACTAACCCAAGGAACAAAACTTCCTTTACCTCTTTTCACAGATGAAGACCCTACCTCAAACTGGGGCCTTCTAACCCTGATCTCTTCCTCTGAAGCAGCTGCAATAACCTGAGCTCTCTCCACGCTCCTAGCTGCTGCCACAAGCTGGGAAAAATCATGATATCTAGATCCAGCCACATGACACATGATAGAGGGCCTCAATCCCTCCTCAAATCTCCTGCCACTACAAAAATATTCAGCATTTGCGACGGAAATCTGCGACGGACATGTTTCCGTCGCAAATTTGCTACGGATCTGCGACGGATTTGCGACGGAAGGACAAGTCAGAGGAATTTTGAGAAATTGGTCGCAAATCCGTTGCAAATCCGTCGCAGATCTGCGACGAAAATCATTCCGTCGCAAATAATCGTCGCAAAAGTTGGCGCGGAAACTTGGCGAGAAAGAGAAAACACTAAAAAAAACCAATTTGCAACGGAGATCTGCTACCGTCTATTGCCGTCGCAAATTTCACTATAAAAATATTCAGAATTTTGCGACGAAAATCTGCGACGGACATATTTCCGTCGCAAATTTGCTACGGATCTGCGACGGATCTGCGACGGAAGGACGAGTCAGAGGAATTTTGAGAAATTGATCGCAAATCCGTTGCAAATCCGTCTCAGATCTGCGACGAAAATCATTCCGTTGCAAAATAATCGTCGCAAAAGTTAGCGCGGAAACTTGGCGCGAAAGAGAAAACACTAAAAAAACCAATTTGCAAAGGAGATCTGCTACCGTCTATTGCCGTCGCAAATTTCACTATAAAAATATTCGGAATTTTGCGACGGAAATCTGCGACGGACATGTTTCCGTCGCAAATTTGCTACGGATCTGCGACGGATCTGCGACGGAAGGATGAGTCAGAGGAATTTTGAGAAATTGGTCGCAAATCCGTTGCAAATCCGTCACAGATCCGTAGCAAATTTGCGACGGAAACATGTCCGTCGCAGATTTTCGTCGCAAATGCCGAATATTTTTGTAGTGTCAATTGTTTAGCAAGCTTATGCAGACAGAACGAATAATTATATGAAGGCTTCGTTTTGCTTTGATGTCGAACATGCCAGGAGAGACACTGAGGAATTGCAGCCAAGGCAGATTGCTGACTCTCTTTTGCTACTAGATATGCTTATATAAGCTCATTAAGTGTATTTCTATCACTGCAGAAAGCTTAGTTGAAACCTTATCAGCCTTGTACTTGGGAAATTTAAACATTTTCCCCCATTTGCATCCTTTTCTGTTAAGTTATCGTATATTTACCCTTCTAAGACACTGGATCTGTCTTGGTGACAGGAAATAATGCTTGTATTCATAGTAGGAAAGAATGTTAATCCAGGTGCATTCAGAAATTCAAATTCCTTCAGTTAATCTGAATTAGAACTCTTTGCAGTTCGTCTTTTAATTACAAGAATGATGATATATTTGTCATTCATCCATAGAGCCTCTACAAGCCATGGTTAGTATCTAATTCTATAACATATCAAGTAAATTTTGTGAATAACAATGAACTATCCCATTCAATCTTTTCTATCATATCCTTATGTCCCAATTGAGTAGGCTGCTTCTATTTTTGGACATACTGTTGCTCAAATATGCATTATGCCAGTGATAATAATTCCTTTAATGTAATTAATTTTTTTTAAATCTGTTGCTCATGGACCATGGCATTCCTTTAACTATACTGTATGCAGAACAAATTGCACACTTTCTCTCTTGTCGTGCATTCATTTTCATGGAGCGTGGGATGGTATTACTTTAATGTGCATGACATGAAGCATAATGACTATATCCCATTGGTTTATTGTGTGAAAAGATAACGGTTTAGACAATGACATATCTATTTCTCTCTTGCAGAATTGTATTTTGACCGTGGCAACTTCTATGATTTTACATCTCTTGGTGAGTGGATAAGCATGCATTCCTCCTTAATTGATAATAAATGAAGTGACATGCATGGTATAATATATTACTGGGGTTTTATTTAGTTTAATTGAGTTTTATTATTGTATTATGGACAGGATAATTTATTCTCTAAATTAAATTTTGCATTTTAGTCTACCAGCACTATAATTTTATCATTCTTCAATGGCTTTGTCAATGAATTAATAATGGTAAGCTTTTGATTGATGATGAGTTTTAACTCTTTGTCATGCATATGCAGTTCGTGAACTTGATATTCCCGGTGAATTATATGAAAGAAAAACATATCCCTTCGAATTTTCTACTGTTGAAATGCCATATGAGTCTTACAATGGGGTCAATGTGAGGCTTAGGTAGGATATCCTTTTGAATTTTACTTATTTATTTATCTGATTGAGAGGTTGTGAAGTCTTATTTGATTGAGTTGCCTGATTGTCTTTCTCCCTTAATATTCATTGTAAAAATGATTTTTAGTTTGTGCTGGTGATACATCTGCGTGGCAGTACAAATTTCACTTGTGTCTTTATTATTTCATTTTTTCTTTTCCCTTGTCCTACAGGTTCTTCACATTTGATGTTCATACATTTGGTTGAATTGCAAATCTTTCTCTATTTGTTTGAGAGGAAACAATTTTCAGAATTTTAATTCACTAAAATCATTTTTTGAGTTGTACCAAAGATTGTTAAGACAATTATAGACCTGATCAATTGTTGGGTCTGGCTGATTGGATAAAGGTTTTTCTTTTTGCCCGTTTTAACTGTCATTGCTCCTCAAGATCAGTTATGCTAGTTAAGCATGGTTTACATGATTCCTTCTGCTCTTATCTTCACTTGTGTATGACCATTTCAATTTTTGTCCTGCTCCAGTTCAAAAGTGAGGTTTTCCCTTTGATTTCTTCCATTACCATCTTTGTCTGGTAAACTATATAACAGTCATTGTGTGCATTTTTCCCCCATAGTACCAAATACTCAATCTTTAATGGAAATATGAAGGTATATATTGAAAGTGACAATCAGCCGAAACTATGTCAACAACATTGTAGAGTACCAGGATTTTGTGGTAAAGTTTTTTTTATCAGCAAGTAGCACTTTGAATCATTTTGCTTTTGTAGTTAAATAACCATACATTGGTTTCTTGCTAAATTCCCCATTTTGTTTCATTTTCTTTATTTAAGAATAAGAAAGAGTCGTATCATATAGATGTGTTACAAATTGCATTCAGATAGCAGTGAAGCTTTGCATAGTTCTGGCTTTTATATGCTTTTTAAAATTTCTTGTATGTGATGTCTTAATAAAAAAAAAAAAAGAAACCAATCATTCACCAAGGAAGTTGGCAGGACATATATCAGCTGTATATATCAAAAGATGTAAAACAAGAAAAAGGATTTGCTCAAGTGGAAGTTGCAAATTGACCTTGTGACTTTCATTTTATCTTTTTGTATTACAGTTTGAAAAGGAAAATATTTGGTTGGTATTGTCCTTCAATGGATATCATGATTGTTTGTAGTCTTAATGGTACTGTGCAATAGATTGACTTTGTTGCTTTATTACATTTCTTCACCAGGTACACAACTATGTTCCACTTCCATCAATCAATAACAGCATTAAGGTGAGGTTGGCATGCCTTTAACTCTGTGATTGTGAGGTTAATACAACTCTTCTCTTTTGCTACTGATTTGCAATTCAAATCCTATTTGCTACTTGAATAGCATGAAGTACCATGCATATGTGAATTATCTCTAATTGTTTTTTAGAAAATATCCCTTGCACTTACCTTTTGTTGGTGTATAGAACTGTTTGAAAACATTCCTCTTGACATTTGTGCAAGGGCAAGTCAATACAAGGATTGCACTTGTATATCTTTGTTTTTCCAATGTCATTTGGTGTTTCATGATCCATAACAATATCAAGGACTTCATTCTGAAAATTGATCCTGTGTGCTTATCTTGGTGCCTCTTGTAGATGGAAGTTGGAATTGAGGATTGCCTGCATATCGAGTTTGAGTACTGTAAAAGCAAGTAAGTGTGACACTCATAAATGTTTTGCATTATGTGATGAACTAAGCTGGAAGAGAACTTTACATCCTCTCGTTGATATTAATTTATTCAGGTATCATTTAAAGGACGTCATCATTGGCAAAATATATTTTCTCCTGGTGAGAATTAAGATTAAAAATATGGAGCTGGAGATCAGGCGCCGTGAGTCAACAGGATCAGGACCTAACACATATGTAGAGACAGAGACTCTTGCAAAATTTGAGTTGATGGATGGTGCTCCTATCAGAGGTAAGTAATTTCATTTGTATGACAGCTCATATAACTTTAGTTTTTCTTGATTTGGTTCATGACTGTCAGAAAATCTGGGTAACATGTGAGATGTCATTTCTTTTAAGGATAATAAAACCAGTAACATTTGAACTCTCCGTTGGCCCTTAGTTTTGGAGTCTTGAACCCTAATGAAAATTAATTTTATGTAATTGAGTGTTCATATGGACCTGAAATTTCCAATCAAGTGCATCTCTTGGTTTCTCTAACACTAATTCTAATTCTAACTCTAATGTGGCAAATAAAATACTAAGTTGGACAAAAAAAAAGGAGCTCAAATCACATGCTACTCATGAGTTGATAAAAAAGGGTTATTTCCTCCACTTCTCTCCTTTCTATTCTCTATTTTTCCCCCCTCTTCAATTCAGAAATTTTGCGCAGCCATTTTTGGTGAGAAGAACTGGCTGAATGCCATTGATTACAAACAATTGAAGTTCATAAACTGAAAGTAGAATATAATTCCATTTTCATTGTTCTTATTGCACCATACTTAGAAATTGATGCATGATGAATTTCAATCTTAACTAGCTGCAGCATGTCTTCTTTTTTTTTTTTTGGATCCAGATTTATGGACAAGTTTTCTTTGTATCCAGAAATCTTGATGTTGGCACCAACTGAATTTATTAAAGTTCTTATATAAGAAAGACATATCATTAAAGATTGAAGAATATATCCCCAGACTGAATCAAAAGAAACAAAAGAAAAAATTGAATTTGGCTGAGTTTAATGCCGTATAATTTTTTCTTTCTTTTTCTTGTCACTTGATCTTGGCTGAGTTTATAGCATTCTAGAAATTAGAAGACTAGTGCAGGAAGTAGAGGAAGTAGAGGTGGGTTTCAAGGGTCTCAGATGAACTGGATTGAATAAAATGGCCTTTTTCTTTTATCTAATGAAAGTTCCAGTTTTGCTTTTGGCTTCCAACCCATGAAAGATACCACATTGTATCTATTAGTTATCTTGCACATCAAAAGTTTAAATGTTATATGGTCTACAAACAAAGGCTTTCCAGTAGCAAATTATGATAATTTCTCCTTTGGTTAAGTTGGTAAAGTGTCTTTGCACAAGAGGGAAACAACGATTTGGACACCTGATACTGGTGGTAGAAGGGTTTCTGCAATAAAATTGCAGGATTCAGGAAATTTGGTTTTGTTTACTTCTTGTGAATTGTGTATTAATTAGTTACTTGTCAATTAAAAATTTACTTGTTAACATGCTTTTTTTATGAATATTGCTTGTGAATTGTGTGTATTGGCTACTGGATTCTTTTGACTCTAACGTTGTTTTGATTTTCTTTTTTAGGAAAGCTTTCAAAAATTGAAAGCATCACAATCTACAGAAGAGGCAAATGGAGAGGAAGTTCAATCTTGTACTAAGGATGATGATGATTTATTTGTTGAAGCGGCAGGAGGAACAAAGAAGGCCAGATTATATGGGTTGGGGAATTTAGCGATTTCTCACATCTCTAAGGGCAGTGGAAGTACATCTCAACAAGTGAATGAGAATATGTTAACTGAGATACGTGATGAGATAAGCAATAAAGTTAGTCATATAGAGAGCAAATTAGAGACCAAAATTGCAGATATGACTCGATTTTTGGTTGAGAACCAGACTTGGATTCAGAATATGTTACTAGGATGGCCAACTGAACCTCCTAGATGGGCTCCAACAGAACCAACTCCACCAGCAGAAGATCAAGTAACAGCAGAACATCCAGATGATGACTAGTGTATGCCTTCGGCTTAGTTTTTACTTTTGAAAGTGTTCATACTTTAATACTTTAAAATGTTTAAAACTTATATATTGTAATGACTTTTGAATTATGTTAGTTTAACTAACTATTGCATTTTATATCAATGAAAATTTATGTAATTTTAGATTTATGTAATTAAATTGTAAATATTATTACTAGTGTGTATTTTATATATAAAATCCATATAATGACAAAAATTGTAAATCCATTGCATCTACGACGGCATCTGCGACAGAATTTGCGACCGAAACATTTCAATTTTGCGACGAAATCTGCGACGAAATCTGCAACGGAAAATCTGCAACGACAATCTGCGACGGATTTGCGATGGAAAAATCCACGGCATATATGCTCCAGAACATCTGCAACGGCCTTTGTAACGGATTTGCGACGAATTTTGCGACAAAATCTGCGACGCAAAATCTGCGACGGTTTCTGTGACGGATTTGCGACGGAAAACACCACGGCATATATACTCCAGAACATCTGCGACGATCTTTGTGACGGATTTGCGACGAGTTTTGCGACGAAATCTGCGACGCCTTTTTTATTAACAGATCGTATCCGTCGCAGATCGGTCGCAAATCTTGATTTGCGACGGATTTGCGACGGATTGAAGATAGCGCTTAAAAATTGAAATCTACGATGGAATCTGCGATGGAATTTGCGACGGCTGCCCTTTACCCGCGAAAATTTAAGCGCAAAATTTGCAACCGCCTAGTGGTCGCAAATCCGTCGCAATCTGCGACGGCCTGTCGCAAATTGAAAATTGCGACGCCTTTTTTATTAACAGATCGTATCCGTCGCAGATCGGTCGCAAAACTTGATTTGCGAAGGATCTGCGACGGATTCTGTCCATCGCAGATAGCGTGTTTTTTTGTAGTGTGCATCTATCTATCTCATCAGATACAATACCCCCAGCATAATGGCTCAATCGAATAAACTCAACCTCATACTCGGTTACGGTCCGATTATCTTGCTTTAAACTCAAAAACTCCATCTTCTTCATGTCTTTATACTCTCTTGGGGTATATTTCAATTCAAACTCTCTTAGAAAATCAGCATAGGACAAAGTAGGCGGATCGTCCATAGCATGGGGTACTGTCTTCCACCAGTCATATGCATCCTTCTACAACAATGATCTTGCATAATCAAATTTTTCCTCTGGAGTGGCTTGTAACTGAACAAATATCCTCTGTACTTTATCTAGCCACTGCTCAGCTACAGCTGGATCAATAGTACCCAAGAAGTCTTCTGCTCCATACTTCCTTAGCTTATCATACTGTCTCACTGACACCAAAGGCTGTGGGGGTGGTGGCGGTGGTTGCACTGGTGCTTGCCTCAAAGCCTCTACCGCATGCCTAACCCAAACTGGCGGAACATCCTCACCAGCTGGTCTCCCTGACACAGAAACAGGTACCTCTCCAGCACTATCCACTCTAGCTCCCTCTCTAATCTCATCAGGAGCTATACTCTCAACACTACCCTTGACTGACTGACGTGAGTGAGAATCCATCACAACCTATATCTGCAAACACAGCATAATAACTCTCATTAAAGATCAGAGACTGCCAATGCCAAACATGTATGTTATTCAAAAATCCACTTTTTTAAAATAAAAATACTCTTTTTCTTACACTTGACCTAGGTTGAGAATCTCAAACCTAGGCTCTGATACCAAAATAATTGTAACACCTCTATACCCTGTATACGTACCAAGCATGCTTAAACGATTGTAATATACGTATACTGAATATAGAAAATGCCACGGTTTAAAAAGACACAACAAATATCTTTGTAAATAAGTGAAACCAATCTCAAACAAATAAAAGAAATCCAAAAGACACCATATACAAAATGTTTAATAATTCACAACGGAAGTTATTACAAATATGTTATAAATCAAGGTTTACAAAACATAGAATATATATATACATGATTGGCAGCTCTTCTCTGATCTTTAAGTTCCAAAATAACTCTTCAATGTCTACTCTCACTCGGTCTTGAGGAGCTCTCAGGTTCAACTCTGTTACCTGCGCGATCAAACAATATCGCGCTAAGCCAACGGCTTAGTAGTAGAAAATATACCAAAACTATACTATAAGGCAATGCAATGTCACACATTTGGTTACTCAAATCAATATCATAGATAAAAGGATAACCACATACCTTTATATTTCATAAACCACATATATAAACATATCACATTTCAATATCCTTCCATATATCTCATTAGTTAATCATTTTACCATTCATGAATAACATTCAACAAAGACAAACATGGGCCCAAGACACACTAATATGCCATTCAACTTTCAGAGTTAATGCTTTGGTTTTGTTATCACATTTATCATTATCATAAACCCAACTAGGCTTCAAGGATTTAGGTTCAACCAAGCTTCAAGGGGAACAAAGCATGCTAAGTATCAACCCAACTTGGCCTCAAGAACCAATCCAACCTAGCTTCAAGGGTTGTAACATCTCAATTAGGCTTCAAGGATCCAATCCAACCTAACTTCAAGAGAATGTTACCAATAGGCATGCCACCAACAACAAAACTCTGAAAATGAATAACACATTAGACACACAATTCATTTATTGTTTCATTCTCAATTCTCATCATCAATTAGGCAAACATGCCTTATGTTCTTTCAATTGAATCATCATAGCCAAACACAATGGCTTCACATCACATTTGAGTTATCATAGTCAATCAAAATGGCCTCATATCATGTTGTATCTCAATTCATATTATTCACCTAGCATCATCATATTATATCTCAATTCATTTTATTCACATAGCATCATTGGTATAACATTTCAAGATACATTATTCATATAACACATTGCCATTCACAATTTTCACAATGCACAATACCCAACCTTGTTCATATAATATCATATGCATTATCAAGTGTAAGTTCAATCTCAACCATGTAAGAAGAACAAAAGCCACACACACTAACCAACACACTCAAGGGACACGGCCAAGCTTGTGGCCGTGTCTCTCAAAACAAATTGGCAGTGGCAGACATGGGCAAGGGACACGGCCGTGCCTCCTCCAAAAATACCCAACACGGCCAAATTTACATGGACTTGGACGTGTCTCTCATGAATTGGCCGTGTCTCTCCTTGCTTTTGGCCGTGTCTCTCATGAATTGAAACCCTAACATGTTCAAGTCCCCTTTGGTTGCACTCAATTACATTATACACAATATGTCATAATTCAAATGAATATAATCCATGTTCTAAACACATATTTCACATGTTTACCACAATATTCACCTTAACAACCCATCATCAACACATTTAATCACCTTTCCCTTCAAAACCCTAAAAAAAACAACATCACTTTTAACCTACCATCTTCAACCAAAACCAAACCAACACTAAATTAACTCACAATCAATTTCAACATTTAGAAACTCATCTCAAACATACCAAATCATAATATAATCAAATCACAACACACTTCAAACACATCTGCAAAATACCAAAGGAAAACAAGAGAGTACTTACCTTAGATGAAGAAATTTCACAAATCTCCAACCAAAATCTTTTGATTCCTCCTTCAATTTGAAACTTGAATAAGCAAATCTCACTTTTGCTCTCTTCCTTTGAAATGGCTGGCTATACCAAGAAAATAAAAGAAATGAAGACAATTCAACCTTCTTTTCTTCTTTAAATATCCACCAAGCAATTCCATCAACACAATTACTTAAATGCCCTTTTCTATTTGTTCACACTTCCTTTAAAACTCTTGCCCTCTCAAGTAATTTCACTCATCCCAAATAAAAATATCTTCTTCCCTTGACTTTACACTTGACCAACATATATGTTATATATATTAACATATATACAACATATACATTCCATTAACACAATCATTTCCTTTGCTAAAACATATGTACATTTAATTCAAATCAAGCAACAATTGAATTAAAACTTCTAGGCCACACATGGGGATATTACACTCAAGGTATGGAGATCGAGCATGGCATAACTACTCATAGCCTTATTCCTTTTGGTATATACTTGCTATGTGAGCCTAAACTTTTCAACCCAAAGACTAAAGCTCATGTAACTAGCCTAGTTATTTTCCTTAGGAATTTACCCCAATGTTTGTTGTTTGGCTATGATTAATTTATCTTGGTTTAAACCATGGCTTATTTGGTTTGTTCTTTCTCTAATATGACCTACCTATGTTGTAAGCTCAAAATAATTTTTTCTTTAAATCCAAAAGACTAAAACTATTTTCAAAATTTTCAAGAAGGTCTTTGGACATGAAAACCTTTTTAAATGGGTAAAAAATTCTTTTCTACCTCATGGCCCAAATACAAAGCCCAAAGTTCATTTTTAAAAAAAAAAATTTCACAACCGGCTTTGAAACCAAAATTAATTTTTCAAATTACATGGGCTTACAATTATTTAGGTCAATTATGGAATACTAAAAATTAATTGTGGGCCTAATTTATACCAGGAATTGATAATCGTGGGCTTATTTGTGGCATGAATCATTAGTTTTTTTTCCAAATAGGAAATCTATTTGTGATCAACCCTTTAATTTAGTTTTAATTCACCACATAGCATAAAAGCTATCTTTAGTTGATTCAATGGATTAAATCCCAATTAATGGGAATTATCATGAACTGATTTCTATGTTTGAAAATACAAATATTGGTTAAAATCGTCTGAGTGAATTTTTTGAAAACAAGATATCCCATGTTGGTATTTTGTTGACCACATACCTAGAAAAAGAGACTCGCCATTCGTGTGTAGAAGTTATAAGGCCAGAAGTAACGTCCTAATTATCTTTGATTGTTTGATTACTAATGCATACATGCATACATGCATTGTATTACATATCATTGATCCTTTCTGGCTCAAAAACCTGGAGAACAATAGTTCGAGAGCATACGACAACCCAACCTACTCTAGTGACGTAGACTCCAGTAGCAACTCGGTCAGCTTCTCACCACGAGCAATGGAACTTGAATAGATTTAAAGGATGGTGGACGATGCCCTATGGAAGAATTGAAGGAGGCCCTGGATGAGACTATGAAGATCCAATTGGCTATACTTTTGGGGAACACTGCTGAGGCATCTGCCGGCACTAAGAAGCTGAAAGACAAGGGAAAGGCTAAGGTTGGTGAAATAGCCTTCGATGATAAGGTAGTTGTTGATGATGATGATGACTGGGCTCAATACTTTCAAGATCTGCAAGATAAGAAGAAAGAGCTGAAGGTTGTGGAAAGATCGGCCATGAAAAAGACTGAAACTTCATATGTTGAGAAACAAATTATTCATTTAAAGAAGAAATTTGAAATGAAGCTAAAAGCTGATGAGTGTAGACCCTTAATTTTTGACCCAATCCGGTTCAATATGTTTTATTTAGTCCAAAATTATTTTTATTGTCTAATTGGTCCAAAATAATTTTTGTTAAATAATTTTTACTTTAGTATCTAATTTTTATTAATAAAAAATAAAAATAAACAATAAAAATCAAAAAATAAAAATAAAAATAAAAATCGGAGTCGAAAAAATCGGTAGCGAAAAAAAAGTCGCACGGGCCCGTGGGCTATTTCGCCCGCAGGAAATCCCTGCGGGCGAAATCACTGTGCTATTTCGCTCACAGGATTTTCCTGCGAGCGAAATAGCTCGCCCATAGGAATTTCCTGCGGAGCGACGCCCCAGCCCGCCCACTGCCGCAGTTTTCTGCGGTAGTTTTTTTTCGCCAGAGCATTTTTTCCTGCGGTAATTTTTTTCGGCAGCGCAAATTTTCCAACTCAAATTTTTTGAAACCTAATTCAATTAGGTTTTAGTTTCTTTTTTTTATTAATATTACTTACCTTAACTAATTAGGAATAACAACCTTAAAATACTATAAATAAGGACCAAAGGCAATTATTTTGAGGGGAGGAAAAATTTCACAGTGAGCTTTGGAAATTTGAATCCGAAGGTGAAGTGGAAAAGCAAAAATTCAATTCAATTGATTTTTAAAGGAGCAGCATCACGATTTAAACAATTTAAAGGATAAAAAGGCTTGTCTTTGGAGCTAGTTCATCCAAGAAGAATTGTTTTTGGAGGAATCATCAGAAGAAGGTATGTGTTAATTGATTTTCTTCAATTGTTTTTACACATTAGCTAAAAACTAGGATTTTTGTGTTTTTCAAAAGTTAAAATATTAGAACTTTAATTTAGTTTTTCTAAAGCGAAAAAACCTTATTTAGTTAGTTTATCTTCCAAAAGGCTTAAAATTGCTATTTTTACTTCTTAAAAATCTTAAAACTCTAATTGAACATATTTTTCAACAAAACTAAGATTTAAATTTTGTTTCTTTTAAAATTTTAAAGTAGGTTCTATTTCATTCAAAAAGCCTTAAAAAACATCTTTTCTACTTATAAAAACTTTAATTTGTTTGTTTAAATTCATAAAACTTCATGAAATTATCAAATTGATTTCCAAATTCCTAAAAATTAATTCACCACCCGTGACCCTAATTCTAAATCCTAAAATCCAAAATTCAACTTTTAAACCTAAAATAATGAACCCTAATCCTTTTAAAACCTTAAACCCTAATTTTTATGAACCCTAATCCTTTTAAAATATTAAAAAACATAAAAACATAAATTTTACACAGTAGCTTAGAAACCCAATAGCCAAAAATCACAAATCAAAGTATTTTAAAGTGTCTAAAACCCTAGTTTCATGATTCCACCATTCAAATATTAATTTAGTTAATCAAAGAGTCTTACCAACCTTTTAAAACATAAAACCCTAATCTATTTTAATTCCATAAAAAGTCACAGTAGCTATAATTGGACTTTTATTTGCTTTATTCAATTCCATATTTGATTATGTTTTGATTTATTTCTTATGCTTTAATTTATTTAATTTCAATACTTGATTTATTTAATTTATCATGGATGGATGTTTATTTTATATTTGGATTAATAGCTTTAATGAATGATTCATTTATTATGAATGATTATTTACTTTTATCAATTAATTTAGATTTCCAAAACTTGTAAGAGGTATGTTTCCACTTGATGGGTACCTCATTAGTTAAACATCATGTAATTTAATTTGCTTTTCTATTTTAGAACCTATGTAAAGGGCATGTTTCTACCTTTGGTGGGTGTCCTATTTAGGCATGTGATGTAAGGACATGTTTCCATCCATGGATGGGTGTCCATTTATTTGCTTTATTTGGACTTTACTTTGATTTTAATATAGTGATGCTTTCTTTTAATTATTATGTGTAATATGGATAATTATGTTATACTTAAGAATTTTATAATATTAAGACCTGTAAAGGAGACTGGTTCCAATGAACCGGGCGTTGTGGGGGTGTTGGGCCATTTCTCACCTTCCCCACACGTACCCAACTTTCCGAACCCATTAAGGGGTTGGGGATTCCTTAGGAATCAAGTCATCCACCCCTTTCTTTTTTCCCAGCCCGTCCGGGTGGCGACTCCATTTTCTCCGGACTTAGGTCCGTGTTCTCTAAGGCCCCGAGCCTAAACAGTGCCGAAGTCACAAGAACCATTCCACCGGGAGTGGGGGCAAAAATCTCCACTCACAATAAGATATTGACAATAGACAAGCTGATCGAACAAGATGAGGAGGTCCCTTATAAGTTCAAGATCCCTTCCTTCTCTAGGTACAATGGTACAAGAAATCCTCACTTGCATGTTAAGCAATACATCATTGCCATGCAGTCTGCCAGAGCTACTAAGGCTTAAACGCTAAGGTATTTCATGCTCTCATTGGATCCTGTTGTGCAGAATTAGTTCAATACCATGGAAAAAAGTACCCAAAAAGATTGGGATATGTTGTATAAAGCCTTCATTCAGCAGTATGGGTATAATGTCAAGCTGGAAGTTACTTTGATGGAGGTGGAGACTATTAGGCAAAAATAAAATGAAATTTTTGTTGATTATGTAAAGAGATGGTGAAATAAAGCTGCACTTCTCAAAAGGAGGCCTAATGAGTCAAACCAAATCAAGATGATAGTAGAGGCATCTTACCCAACCTCCGTGAAATGCTATTAGTTGAGATAGCTTGAATAAGTATACATATGAGATAGATAATATTTAAAATCAATGAGACATTTGGCCAAGTAATGTGTATGTGCCTATCTAAAGTGCAACAGTTCTGGCTCAAATGGAAATGATTCCCAAGTTTAGTACAGTAACTAGGTTATGATGTAATGGATGTGTTAATTTGGAAAATTCGAGTCCTGAGGTAAATTGACACTGATTTGGAAAATCTAACATTTGATTTCAAAATTAAAAATTCAAGATTTAAAAAAAATTATGTTTTCTTGTCACATAAAGCATTAAGTTAAGGGAAGTATGTAAAACCGTTGAACCTCGAAGGACACATTGGGCATAATAAATGGTTATTTGCAAGGTTATAAAGAAGTTACCAACTAATGGGATAAATCATAGTTTGAAATGGATGTATCTCTAACTATCCTACTGGGGTCCTTACTACTCATGATTTCATCTTGGAAAATAAAAAGCCATAGATGTGAAGGATTTTGCCGTTCCAATGCAAGACCTAAACAAGCATCCGGAAAGAACCAATGAAAGTGCTTTGGTTTACTATCTCAGTCTATGAGTCAATTGAACAACTGTAAATATAATCCATGCATATCATGGATACAGGAGCATATCACATTGCATTTTGTTATCTTGTGTTATCTATTATTTGTCAAAGTGAGGAACAAACACCCTATGAAGTAAAGAATCAAAAGAAGATATTGAATCATGAGGCATGAAAAGGCTATTGCAAAAGAAGGAAGAAATGCATGCTTGTGCAAAGAACTAGACAACACAAACATCAATCAGAGCCCGCATGGAAAAAAGTCATTGATTTGAGCCTACACAGGGGGCAAAACTTTCTCTTTTCAATTTTTGAGTTTATATGTCTATAAAACATTTTTAGACTCACTTTAAATATTTTTTCATGTTGGGGGAAAAGGGAGGATATGAGAACTAGCTAAAAAAATATCTGAATTTTTTACAAAAGATCATTTAAGAATGGAACAAGAAGAAAATTAGAACTCTCAAAAGAATGAAGATGCAAGATCAGTCCAGCTAGAAGAGCTAAAGCCTATATACACCCAATCTTCAAAGGATGAAGATCCATTTTGAAGGGTGAAGACCCGATGTTTGAAGATGAATATCCATTTTAAAGGGTGAAGACCCAATCTCCAAAGGATGAATATCCATTTTGAAGGGTGAACACCCAATGTCCTAGGATGAAGATCCATTTTGAAGGGTGAAGACTCGATGTCCAAAGGATGAAGATCCATTTTAAAGGGTGAAGACCCAATTATTTTATTAGTTTTTGTTATAGATTTGTGTCTTGTTTATTATGATAATTATTGTTTTCTTTAGGTATTTTGTTAGTTTTAATATGTTTATTTAGTGTTTTTGTTAATTTTGGTAGTTTTAGTTTATTTCCATGTTTATGTCATTTTTTATCTAGTTTTTAGTATAGTGTTTATGTTTTGTTGGTTATTGTTTATTTACTTCTTGTTTAAAGTTTGTTTGAAGTTTTGTTTTAGGTTAAAAAGGCCAAGGAAGCAAATTGAAGGAAAAAAGGGACAGTAGCTGACACATGCAAAGGACACGGCCAAGCTTGTGGCCGTGTCCCATACCCAGCTAAAGAGGAAGATCAAGGCACGGAAGAGGACACAGGCAAGGGACACGGCCAAGCTTGTGGTCGTGTCCCTCCAAAAGAGCTCAAACACGGCCAAGTTGCTTCAACTTGGCCGTGTCTCATTCAAATCCAAAGCAAAAGAGGAAGAAAATCAATCAGTAGCAAACACAGGCAAGGGACACGGCCAAGTCACTGGCCGTGTCCCTCCAAAAAGGTCCAACATGGCCGTGTCTTCTTCAAGACTTGGCTGTGTCACTCAACAAAGGAGAAAAGAAGAAACTTTGAGACAGAAGCAAACACAAGCAAGGGACATGGCCAAGTCACTGGTCGTGTCCCTCCAATTGACCTCCAACACGGCCAAGTCTCATCCAACTTGGCCGTGTCTCTCAAGAACCAAAGATCACGTGGATTTTTAAGCGGAGGATCCATATAAATATAAAGAAGAGTTAGGGTTTTAAAGGTTGTTGCGATTTTGAGAGAAGATTGAGCCGTCAAAGAGAAGAACTTAGGGTTTCACATTTGTTTTCTTTGATTTTGATTATACTTTGATTAAACTAGCTTAGATTAGATTGTTCTAGCCATTGATACATCCTTCTTGCAAGATTTGAACAAGAGATTCTTCAGAAGCTTCAAGGAGTTTATAATTTGGTTTTGTTCTTGAACTTTATCTCTTTATTTTCATTGGAATTGTATTTATGGATATTATCATGTCTAAATTGATTTCTTTGAATATTAATGAGATGAGTATGTTTGATAGCATTATGAACCAATTTGATCTAGTCTAGGGTTTGTATGGATCTGCTATGATTGTATGAATTGGTTATTCTCTTAGCTAATAATTTCTTTATCCTTGATTGAATGAAATATTGTTAATATATAATTGATTGGCCACCAATTATGTGTTTTAGGTATTAGATGATGGATTGAGAGATGAAGTCTAATGCTGGAACAATTCAATTAAGGACTTAGGTGAATTAGAGATATAACCTATTAAAAAGATTATTTCAATCATAACAAGAATAGTTGAAAGAGGTTTGAATACGAGAGCTTATTTCCTTGACTCGATTAATTAAGTTGCTTGAGATTTAATCTTTGAAATTAAATTAGTTAAGAGGAATAACCGTTCATACATATAAGTAGTAGAGAAGTGCAAACCCTAGACCTTTCTATCAAGTGAATCAAAACATCAGCTTAATTTACTTTTATTCATTTTAAACTTCAATCAATCTTCTTAATTAGTTAACAATTTAAATTTTCTCCATTACTTGTTATTTATAATCTGATAATCAATTAGCCACTTTAGCTTCCTTGTGAGATGACCATGGGGCGATCACCTTTGCTACAGCTACCTCGTATACTTGCGAGTGACGCTTTGTGGTAGAGTTAATTAGAGCGCAATAAGTTTTTGGCACCGTTGCCGGGGAAGCTAATTGGCGTAATTGTTTATTAGGAAAAAATATTTTAGATTATTTTTCATTGTTTACTTTTTATTCTATTTTTCTTTTGCTTTTAATAATTTCTTTTTTCTAGAAATTTTGTTTATGCAAGGCAGGAGATCACTTGGAGGAGAGCTATACCCAGTCATTCCAGAAATTCAGAGAGTGAAAAGGAGCAGGGAAGAGTTTGAACTATACACAGGATTTGATACTACAGAGGAGGACACTTCTGATTTTGAGTCAGAATCTACACAATCTGTTAAAATGGCTGAAGAAAGGCAAAGAAAGATGAGAGACTTTGCTAGAACTGTCATTGGAACTTCCACCTCTTGCATAAGACTGACAAATGCAACAAGAAATTATGAGTTGAAGAACATTCATTACAACATGCTGCCATCATTCTATGGAGTTCCAAATGAAGATCCTTTGAACTTTATTCGAGATTTCTACTCCACCCTCAAAACTTTTCCATTGGGAGGATTAACAGAGGATCAGTTGAGGATGCGGTGTTTTCCATATACTTTGAAGGATAGGGCAAAGAGCTGGCTTATGATGTTGCCCAAAAACTCACTGACAACTTGGGAGCAAGTTTATAATAAATTCATGGGCAAGTTTTATTCACATCAGAAGACAACTGAATTGAGAGGGAAGATTGCTACATTCTCTCAATTTGAAGGAGAACCATTTCATGAGGCATGGGACAGATTTAAGATGCTATTGATCCAGTGTCCACATCATCATTACCCACTTCAACTTCTTAATCAGTTTTTCTATGATGGTTTAACCCAGCAATTTCAGAACACTGTTGACAATGCAGCTGGGGGAGCCATGGGAGAAAAGACAGGTGATGAAACTTATGAGATTTTTGAGATGTTGGGAGCTAATTCTCAACAGAAGAGTGTAAGAGGAAGAAGTAAAGGGGTGAACCAATTGGAGGCCAATAGTGAGATGGTAAATCAGATAGCTGAGTTGACAAGGCAAGTGCAGATGCTGAACATGAAGAACAATATCTCTTCATCTAGTTAAGAAGTGTGTGGAATCTATGGAACTTTAGGGCATGGAGCAAATATTTGCCCCTCTGCATATGAATCATATGGAAATGAAGCTGAGTAAGTTAATGCCATGGGGGGATTTCAACCAAGAGCTCGGAATGATCCTTATTCAAATTCATACAATCCTGGTTGGAGGAATCACCCAAATTTTTCTTGGGCAACAAATAATTCTCAGCAGCCTTTCCATTTGCTCCAGAGACAGAACCAACAGTAGGGTCAATCCTCAAATCAAGGGCAGTCTAAGATAGAGAGCTTGGAGGAAAGTTTACAAGCTTTTATCCAAGTCAGTGCGAAAAATCAAGAGATGACCAATAAGAGGCTGGATTCCTTCGAAGCAACTTTTAAGAAAGTGGAGACTCAAGTAGGGCAACTTGCACACCAGATGCAGATTCAGCAAAAGGGGAAATTCCCAAGTCAACCTGAGCAGGCACAATCAGTGACTGTTCTTAGAAGTGGTAAGGTAATTGACAATAATGTTGAAGATAATTTTGTGAATGCAGGTGACCAAGAGAACAAGAAGAAAGGAGAACCAAAGAACAAAGGTGCTGGAGAAAGATCAGTGGAGAAGTCCCCTACAGCAGATCTACATAAGGCAAGCAATCCATACCGGCCACCTATACCATTCCCCAGCAGGTTGAAGGATGATAAACCAGATAAGCAATTTTCTAACATCTTCAACATGTTGTCTAAGGTAAATATTAACTTACCCTTACTTGAAGCAGTAAAGAATATGCCGGCTTATGCCAAATTTTTCAAAGAGCTGATCACCAAGAAAAAAAGGTATGAGACAAATGAAAAGGTGATAGTTTCCGAGGTAACTAGTGTTGTTCTGCAGCATAAACTACCTCCCAAACTAAAGGATCCTGGAAGCTTTATAATTCAAATTACTGTGGGAAATGGAAAGGGGAGTGAGGGCATGTGTGATCTAGGAGCTAGTGTGAATTTGATGCCTTATTCTGTGTATCAAGAATTAGAACTAGGGGCACTTAAACCAACCAAAATGGTGTTGCAATTAGCTGATAGATCTCTTAGATTCCCAAAAGGGGTTGTAGAAGATGTGTTAGTTAAGGTTGGAGGGTTAATAGTACCTGTGGATTTCATAGTTCTTGACATGGAAGGAAGTAACCCTGCACCATCAGCACACACTATTTTGCTGGGTAGGCCTTTCATGGCTACTACCAACACCTTAATAGATGTTAAAAATGGTAAACTATCAATGACTGTCTTGGGTCAAACTATTGATTTTTCTATTTTTAACACTTCTCACATTCCTACAATTGCTTTATATGAGGAATGTTCTTTAATTAATTGTGTTGAAGCAGTTGTTTCAGATGCTTTCTTGCAGACAGGTTCATCAGATAAATTGGAGCTGAAACTGACCTTAGAAGAGGGGGCTAAACTAGTGAGGGAGACCCAAAGGTGCCTAAACCCAAAGGCATATGAGAGCTCGAGGATTTACAAGGATCGCACAAAAGCACTTCATGACAGATTTATTGTGCGAAAGACATTGAGTCCAGTTATGAAAGTTTTACTTTTTAATTATCGACTCCGTCTGTTTCCAGGTAAATTCAAGTCTCGATGGAGTGGTCCTTTCGAGATAACTAAGGTATGTCCTTCTGGTGCCATTGAATTGCTTAACTCTAGAACCAATAAGATTTTTAAAGCAAATAGACATAGAGTTAAACTATACAATGAAGGATTTCAGGAAGTGAGGATCATTGACAGCACTTTGATCCATGATCCATAAGTCTTGCATGATGTCCAGCTATATGACATTAAAGAAGCACTAAATGGGAGGCAACCCATCGGTTTGCATTTATTCTTCATAGTTGTAATTTTAAATTTAGCATGTTTTGATTTTATGTTTAGTCTAAATAAATGGAATGGGTGCTTTGATCGGTTTTTTTTTTCTAATGTGTTTCAGGGTTGATCAAAGAAGAGGTTTGCAATTTCTTTGATATTTGGTGATATTAGATATAAAAAAAAAAGTTGAAAGTGTCACATGGGACACGGCCAAGCCTCAACAATTTTTATTTTTTGCATTTTGTCACAGTAAGTGACACGGCCAAAGGACTTGGCCGTGTCACTTGGACACGGCCAAGACTTCACCAAGTGCTCTTTGTTTTTTATTTTGCACCTCTTTTTCCAGTAGCAGACACGCCCATGGGACACGGCCAAGTCACTGGCCGTGTCCCTCAACACACACAAGACACGGCTGTGTCACCTAGACTTGGCCGTGTCTCTTCACTTTCACACACTAGACACGGCCTTGTTAACCCTAACTTGGCCGTGTCTCTCACTTTTTCACTTTAAAAAACACGATTCTTTCACCTTTTTCCTCATTCAGTCCCTAGTTTCCTATTTGTTCATCTTCTCGCTCTCTCACTTTCTCTCTCTCGCAAACTCCATTCTTTGTGATTCCAAGCTCCAAATCTTCCATTAAACCTCAAATTTCTTCACCAAATCTAGAAATAATCAATTAAAACTTCTTCTTTGCTCATAAAAGTTTGATTTAATCAAGTTTTAGTATTAAATTTTTCAGATTTCTCAAGATGCCAAGAACAAAGATAGTCTCACACCACAAGAAGAAGAGGCCTACAATCGAAGGAGCTTCTTCCTCTTCATCAATTTCATCTTTGAAGAGAGCAAATTTTTTGGCTCGGGGTTTTTTCTCGACGAGGTATGTTAATGATGAATCTCTTGATGCTCTGCAAATTAGGACTAATTTTTAATCGATATGTGCAATTCCTTGGGTGGGAGAATCTAGTCTCCTTGCGACCTTTGCAGTTTGAGGAGCTGACTTTGGAATTTTTTACATCTCTTAAGGTTGAAAGAGATGATAAAAAAATCTGCACTAGAATGAGTTTTAAATTGCTGGGTAAATCATTTGTGCTTAATATTGAATAATTGAATGATATATATGGTTTCCATCAGCATGGGGAAAGGTCGGTACCTAAAGAATTTAAACAACAATTTGCTTGGGGAGAATTAGGCTCGGGGACCTATGTGGCCAAATCGGCCAAAGCAACTAGATTAAGAAATTTCGCTTTGAGGTATTTGCATCGGTTTATGTCTTGTGAATTCTTTGCTAGGAAGGAGAGCCCGGGTGTGGTGGAATTGAGTGAGCTATTTTTCCTGGATTGTGCTTTGAATGCAGTGCCTGTTAGTGCCGGCTACTGGTTAGCTGATATTTTTGATAATGTGCCTAATAAAAGGAGGGGGGCAATTTTTGTTGGAGGGTTGATTACCACATTAGCAGTAGCCCTTCTTGAAAATTTTGACCCGAGTACCAGTCGCATGACTAGAATTTTGGGTAATGACTCATTAGATTTGGCCACATTAGAGAAGATGCACATGGTGGTGCATAGGAGAGGGGCTTATATGATGGTTTCAGCTGAGCTAGAAGCACCGGAGGACAGGCAGAAGAGAGCACGGGTCCAAGAGGAGTCCGACTCGGATTCTCTAGATCTAGATGAGGATGCTCCAGTCTCGGAAACTCAAGAGGTACTTATTAGGATTGAGGCCCTGGAGGGCAAGGTCGATAGACTGGAGGGCAAGGTGGACCATAACCATGCTGAGGTCTTGCAGCAGTTGGAACAGATTAATAGCAACCTTGCGAAGATCTTGAGTCTCCATCCCTCGGCTGCATCATCTTCACACCCGCCTTTTCCATAGATTTTGAGTTCCTTGCTTTATTGTGTTTAGTGTATTTTTGTTATTGTTTTTATTTTTGTTTTCATGTTAACATTTTATATTTGGATATTTTATTTTTATATATTGTACTTTTGTTTTTGAACTTTTGTGTTTGTGATGGAAAGTTAGGGTTTTGCCTCACCAGGGTACGATGGAAGACAGGTTGTCCTTTAACTCTTTTTCTTTATTATTCTTGTTTTCCATTGAGGACAATGTAAATTCTAAAGTGAGGGGTAATCTTTAAACTTTTCTTTAATTTTTGTTTTGTTTGTCTTGTTTTGTTTATTGTGTTTGTTGTGCATGGCATAATTGTTGAAATCTTATTGATCTTTTCTGTGATTTTAGCATTATAGTTGAGACTTTAGTATCAGCATAGAAATGAGCATTTGAATTCATTAAGGATCAATTTTCACATTCTGCAATTTATGACATATAAATCTTTGAGAACCCACCTGTGTGAGTTTTGAGCCTCATAGATTGAATTTTATTATCAGTTGATTTTCTTTTCTTAAGTGTACACCTTCATCATTTTGCATCTCTAGAGTTTGCTTTTGCATACTAATTGAACTCACATTATGATTTAATCTCAAGTTTTAAAATGATGAAGGCAAATTAGGTTAGCCCTTTAGCTTAAAAAGACCCCCCTTAATATTAAATTCCTTAGTGAGCCAAGTTGAGCCTTTGACCTTTTCTTGTTTGATCAACACAATTCTCAACTTAGCATTCTCTTATTATCATCATACCTGCATTAAGGAATGGAGTTTTATGATATGACAATAGGGTGGTTTATTTCAAAGTGTGGGGTAAGCAAGTAAAATATATATATATATAATATAGTATTGCCATTTGGGGTTGAATGCATACTTTGCACATTGTATTGGATTAAGAGTCGATTATTATTTTCCTCTACATTTTAAGCTAGATGTTCTATGCAAAGTTCATATGATATAAAAAAATAGAGAGAAAATAAAAAAAAGTATATATATGTATACAAAAAATTCATATATGTTCTAGCATTGGTTATCAAAAGAGGAATGCCGACTCATTATTTTTCTTGAAGTATGCAAGTGTGTGAATTATCAAGGGTTGGTGAATATACCATTTGAGGGAGCTATGAGTTTCTTAGCAAGAGTATTGTCTAATTTAGATACTCCATTTCTTGATGCTCCAGCTTAAATGTCTTTTCTCACACCTTTACCTTAGCCCCATTACATCCAAATGAAAGACCTTCGGATTATTTCTTGAGAAAATCAGTGAGAGAGATTGGATAATTAAGCAAGTTTATGGTAGTATGCATTCATGAGTGGTTTGAGTGATTAACCTTTGAAATCGAGTGAAACACTTAGATGAGAGATGGGATTTGTATGTCTGGATTAATGAATGAGTTAAGGAAATCCTTGATTGAAGTAATTGCAAATATTTATGGCTGATTCTTAAAGTATTTCATCTTATATGTTGGAATTATAGTTAAGGTTGTTTGAGTTTTTAATTTATGCCATGTGAATTTTCTTGAGGACAAGCAAAGTTTTAAATGTGGGGTAGTTATTTTATTAGTTTTTGTTATAGATTTGTGTCTTGTTTATTATGATAATTATTGTTTTCTTTAGGTATTTTGTTAGTTTTAATATGTTTATTTAGTGTTTTTGTTAATTTTGGTAGTTTTAGTTTATTTCTATGTTTATGTCATTTTTTATCTAGTTTTTAGTACGGTGTTTATGTTTTGTTGGTTATTGTTTATTTACTTCTTGTTTAAAGTTTGTATGAAGTTTTGTTTTAGGTTAAAAAATCCAAGGAAGCAAATTGAAGGAAAAAAGGGACAGTAGCTGACACATGCAGAGGACACGGCCAAGCTTGTGGCCGTGTCCCATACCCAGCTAAAGAGGAAGATCAAGGCACAGAAGAGGACACAGGCAAGGGACACGGCCAAGCTTGTGGCCGTGTCCCTCCAAAAGAGCTCAAACACGGCCAAGTTGCTTCAACTTGGCCGTGTCTCATTCAAATCCAAAGCAAAAGAGGAAGAAAATCAATCAGTAGCAAACACAGGCAAGGGACACGGCCAAGTCACTAGCCGTGTCCCTCCAAAAAGGTCCAACACGGCCGTGTCTTCTTCAAGACTTGGCCGTGTCACTCAACAAAGGAGAAAAGAAGAAACTCTGAGACAGAAGCGAACACAAGCAAGGGACACAGCCAAGTCACTAGCCGTGTCCCTCCAATTGACCTCCAACACCGCCAAGTCTCATCCAACTTGGCCGTGTCTCTCATGAACCAAAGATCACGCGGATTTTTAAGCGGAGGATCCATATAAATATAAAGAAGAGTTAAGGTTTTAAAGGTTGTTGCTATTTTGAGAGCAGATTGAGCCGTCAAAGAGAAGAACTTAGGGTTTCACATTTGTTTTCTTTGATTTTGATTATACTTTGATTAAACTAGCTTAGATTAGATTGTTCTAGCCATTGATACATCCTTCTTGCAAGATTTGAACAAGAGATTCTTTAGAAGCTTCAAGGAGTTTGTAATTTGGTTTTGTTCTTGAACTTTATCTCTTTATTTTCATTGGAATTGTATTTATGGATATTATCATGTCTAAATTGATTTCTTTGAATATTAATGAGATGAGTATGTTTGATAGCATTATGAACTAATTTGATCTAGTCTAGGGTTTGTATGGATCTGCTATGATTGTATGAATTGGTTATTCTCTTAGCTAATAATTTCTTTAGCCTTGATTGAATGAAATATTGTTAATATATAATTGATTGGCCACCAATTATGTGTTTTAGGTATTAGATGATGGATTGAGAGATGAAGTCTAATGCTGGAACAATTCAATTAAGGACTTAGGTGAATTAGAGATATAACCTATTAAAAAGATTATTTCAATCATAACAAGAATAGTTGAAAGAGGTTTGAATGCGAGAGCTTATTTCCTTGACTCGATTAATTAAGTTGCTTGAGATTTAATATTTGAAATTAAATTAGTTAAGAGGAATAATCGTTCATACATATAAGTAGTACAGAAGTGTAAACCCTAGACCTTTCTATCAAGTGAATCAAAACATCAGCTTAATTTACTTTTATTCGTTTTAAACTTCAATCAATCTTCTTAATCTGATAATCAATTAGCCACTTTAGCTTCCTTGTGAGACGACCTTGGGGCGATCACCTTTACTACAGCTACCTCGTATACTTGCGAGTGACGCTTTGTGGTAGAGTTAATTTGAGCGCAACACCAATGTCCAAGGATGAAGACCCATTTTGAAAAGTGAAGACCTGATGTCCAAGGATGAAGATCCATTTTGAAGGGTGAAGTCCTGAGGTCCAAGGATGAAGATCCATTTTGATGGTGAAGACCCACAATCCATTGAAGAATGGAATAACCGGCTAGAAGAAAGCCAAAATTCTCAAATAATAGAAGGTAAGCAAAATTCATTGAAGAATGGAATAACCGGCTAGAAGAAAGTAAAAAATTTCTAGAAAACAGAAGGTCAGTCCAGCTAGAAGAGCAGGAGTCAATCCATTGAAGAATGGAGCAGGTAGTTAGAAGAAGGCCATGATAGAAGATCAATTAGCTAGAAGAGCTAAAATTAATTGGCTAGAAGACAGCTAGAACTCTCACCTGGTAGAATGTCACCTAAGTCAAATCTAGTCTCGGTTCTAAGTACCCAGTCTCGAGTCCAGAATCTAATCCAATCTCAGGGCTAGGACCCAATCAACCTCGGGTCGAGAACCCATTCCTACTCAAGATCAGCTCAAAATCATATTGCTTTTCACTCTCTCAATAAATTCTAGATCGTTCAAACAGGGGGCAAACTACTCTAAATTTTGGACCTAATCTAGTTCGGCCCTAATTAAAAGGAATTAGATCAAGCCTAAAGGTTTAAACCAGTCTGGAATAATTTTAAGAGCCAAAAATGGTTCGGATCTCAAGACAAGTCAGCCCTGCCTAAATTTTGTCAAATCGGCATGCCTGATTCGCCACAAGGCATGCCTTTGGTGAAGTGGACATGCTAATACACCACAGGCCCACAGCTGGGGTGAATTGTCATAGCCAATCCACTTCACACCCGTATTCCAGTCTTTATTCGGTTTGTTAACTTTCCTAATCAAGATTGGACTCATTTTAACATTGGATTAATGTATTAGGGTTTAACGTTAACTATAAATACAGAATCAAAAATAGAGGGAGGAGGGAATACACGGGGAGGATTTTTTTGAAAAGCAAAAAAGAATACACAAAGTAGCAACAACACATACACAAAATGTTAGTGTATGTGCCCTAGGCCATTTATTTGGATCTTTATGTTATACATTCATTATTAATAAATGAGGTTTTATTATCATTATTGTTTGTTTGCATGTTACACAATTTTGATATTTGTCCCTAGTTTATTATTGTTATAGAGATAAAAAATAATAATTCTTAACCAGTATGAACATTGATTTGATAATCATCAGATGGTTATGTGTATAGTGATACAAATCAATTTCATAGATACTTGTTAGAGAACAATGTATTGGATAGACCCATCATGAGATTACTACATGGGTTAGTATCATAAGTAAATCTCATGATAGTTATGTATTAATTCTTTGACTTGAGATTGTCATAGTTTCCAATATAAGGACTATTATATTTTGACATGATCAAACATTATCCGTAACTGGATAGTAATAAAGGTTATGATCATATATGATAGAAATTATGTAGAGGATAATGAACAATCAAGATAGAATTTGTCCCTCTCTTTGAGAGAGATATCTTTTGGGCCCCTCGATAAGTGAGACTGTGAAATGCATGGCCATGCTTAAATGAATTGATAGTGTGATCAATTTCATTTGTTTTTATCAGTCTACTTGGAGATCAAGTAATCATAAGTTTGAACAATATAAGTATGACATTGACCATGACTTATGTTCAAGCTAGATATCATGTGATAAAGGGATTAATGCATGTACTATTATTAGGCAAATTGGACATTCCTTATATTAATTGGGTAGTTGTAACGCCTTGCTAGAGGCCAATTATGACTTGTTGGTTTAATAGAGATTAAATTGACTGCCAATTAATATGGGCCTATCAGGTCACACACAAGAATGCGTTTTGGGCTGGATATAATATTAATAATATTAATATTAGATATTAATATTTATTATTATTTTCGTTTATATATATATATTATTAGATAATATATTCAGAATCCTAATTAGATTTGGATTCTGAATTTGACTTACCTTATCCAATTATATATATTATTAGATAATATATTCAGAATCCTAATTAGATTTGGATTCTGAATTTGACTTACCTTATCCAATTTTGAATTGGATTCTGGAGTGATTATATTCTCTCTAGAAGTTAAGTCTTCATATAGGTAACATTAGAAAATTAAAAGAGAATAAAAAAAAGAAACCCAAATACGTTTTAGAGAAAATGTTTTTCAGCCTTCGCCGTTGCAGAGATCTAGCACTCCAGACGGTAGCATTCGTGTGGATATGTGATAGAGGGTGTTTTGCGATCGAGGCATCTATTTCAAACTGTGATTTCGAATCATCAACAGGTTAGTTCTTTGTACACTTTCGTCGAATTAAACGAACAGCATGGATCCTGGTGGGAAATCAGAGATCAAAAATTTTTTCCGCTGCGTGTTTTGTTTGCAATGATCTCCTTGATTTCCTAACAGTGGTATCAGAGCCACTTGTTATTTTCGTTTAAGTCAAAAATGCCATGTTGATATGATTACATGAGATATATTGATTTCGTATGGCATGTTAACTATAAAACCCTAATTCATTTTTCATATGATGAGAAAGGATTGTTTTTTGGTTTCGTTTCTGTAAAACCCTAATTCGTTTTTCATATGATGAGAAAGGATTGGTGTTTTTAATTTCGTTTTCATGAGATGATCACGTATATATAATTGGTTTTCATATGATGAGAAAGGATTGTTTTTGGTTTCGTTTCTGTAAAACCCTAATTCGTTTTTCATATGATGAGAAAGGATTGGTGTTTTTAATTTCGTTTTCATGAGATGATCACGTATATATGATTGGTTGATTAAAACGATTTTCATATGATGAAAATGATTAAGTTTATATATGATATAAACATTTGGTAATGATTCTATAATGGGTTGTACATATTCAAAATAAAACAGTAAGAAGGTTAATGAGATTAACGATTCTTTTTTAGGGTTTCGCCAAAGAAAAATGTTAATGAGATTAACGTTTCTGTCTGGCTTCGAGGGGCGCTGCCCCTCGACCCCGCCCAGGGGCACTGCCCCTTCGGAACCCCGCCCGCTGACCGGCCAGCGGGAGCCCTGCCCTCTAACCGGCTAGCGGGGCCGCCGTATGTTCGCGCCCTATAGTTCGTTACCGCAACATTAAGAATGTCAATATATTTGTTTCTGTTTAACATGTTGGTGATGAATATGTTATTTTTGTTTGATGTCTTGGCATGGTGCATAGCATGGCCTTATGACCTATGTGATTGGTTTATTCATATCTTAATTTTGGGTAAATACGACCTGCGTGTCGTTTATTTTGTTGTAATTCATTTTACTAGTAGTTAGATTTTCTTTTATTGTAATAAATGAAGATTCAAGCTACAATGTTTGTGATGGAGATTCATACCAAGGAGAAGATGGTTCCATGGTGATGGAAGCACAAGCTTAAGTTTTGAAGATATGTAATATTGCAAGTGTTGTAATAGATAGGTTTTTCACCTAGGTTAGCCTTTATGATCTTCATTTGGTCTCTTGAAGATCATATTTAGTTTGGCCATGCTATGTCACGTTTACATATTTTGTCATTTGGTATATGATGCTTATGTAATAAATTATATATATGCATATAGGATGCTAAAATATAATGATATGTAATGCAAGACATGATAATAATTTAGTTGAACCCTCATTAATAATTTAAGTCTAAATGTCATCCACGTTTTGAACACCTATCAAAACTAAGATTGTATTAAAGTAGGTATTGCCAAAGCAATATGCTTTAAACATTCCTAGCTAAGTAGGATGAGTAATAGTGCTACTCATATGTTTTAAAATTGGTTAGACTTAATTAGGCTATCAAAATGGTTTTGGGCCTAAGGCATTAGATGGAATTCAACATGCTATGACATATGATGTCAATATTCCATAATTACTAAGAGTTACATGAGATGTAATTGGTAAAGATGTTACCTACCTAAATAACTTGATTTTAAGTGTCACGCCAAAGCTGAGTTTAGAATTAAGTGAAATACGGATCTTAGCCTACTAAAATTTTTCTTTAGAGGGTTATATTTTTAGTAGGAGTTTAAATAATTTTAACCTCATTATTAATTAAAATTTGACTTTGCATATTTATCAACAGATGGCTGCTAATAACAATTCCACCTTATCACTGCGATCTATCCTTGAGAAGGAAAAACTGAAAGAATGTGGGACTAATTTTGTTGACTGGTTTAGGAACCTGAGAATTGTTCTCAAACAAGAGAAAAAGTCCTACGTGCTTGATGAAGCTATCCCTGACCCACCTCCTGCTGATGCTTCTAATGTTGCTAAGAGTAAGCATAAGAAGCATGTGGATGATTCCAATGACATAGGATGTCTTATGTTGGCTACTATGTGTTCAGGACTTCAGAAGGATCTGGAACACTTAGAGGCTTATGAGATGAGTGTGCATCTCAAACAAGCTTTCCAACAACAAGCTAGGCAAGATAGGTTTGACACCGCTGTTGCATTATTTGACTGCAAAATGTCTGAAGGTGAATCTATTAGTGCTCATGTTTTGAAGATGAAAGGCTATCTAGATCACCTTGCTAGACTTGGATATCCCCTGAGTTTAGAACTCTCCACGGATTTGATTCTACATTCATTGCCTAGCAGTTTCTCACAGTTTGTCATGAACTATAACATGAATGACATGGAGAAATCCATTCCTGAGCTACATGGTATGCTCAAAACTGCTGAGGGGAATATCAAAAAGCCTACCCAAATATTGAATGTCAATATTAAACAAATGAAAAAGAAAGCCAAATATACTAAAGGCAAGGGTAAGGCAAAAGGTGCTAAAGGGTCCAAGGGACAAGCTAAACCAAAACCTGAACCTAAGGCTAAAGTTCCTAAGGAAGGGACTTGTTTCCATTGCAACAAGCCTGGGCATTGGAAGAGAAATTGTCAACTCTATTTGGATGAGTTAAAGAAGTTGAAGGGTAGTGCGACTACATCTTCAGGTATTTATGTTATAGAAATTAATTTATCTATTCCTTCTTCCTGGGTATTAGATACCGGATGTGGATCTCATATTTGTACAAATATGCAGGGACTCAAAAGGAGTAGGATGCTGAAGAAGGGCGAAGTGGACCTACATGTTGGCAATAGAGCAAGAGTTGTTGCTATAGCTGTAGGAACTTATGAACTTGTTATGCCCAATGGGTTTTTGTTAATTTTGAACAATTGCTTTTATGTTCCTACTATGAGTAGGAATCTTATTTCAGTATCTGTTTTGGATGATGAAGGTTATTCATTTTTTATTAAGAATAAGAAATGTTCTATTTTTGATAAAAAAAAAATGATTTGCTTTATGGTATTGCAAATTCTTATAATGGCCTTTATATCCTTAATCTTGATGATTCTAATGGTAATGATATCTATAACATAACTTCTAAGAGAACTAAGCCAAATGAGTTAAACCCTACTTATTTATGGCATTGTCGCCTTAGCCATATCAATGAGAAATGCATTTCTAAGCTCCATCAAGATGGATTATTAGATTCATTTGATTTTGAATCATTTGAAACATGTGAGTCTTGTTTGCTTGGTAAGATGACAAAGGATCCTTTTACTGGGCATAGTGAAAGGGCTAATGATTTATTGGGCTTGATACATACAGATGTATGTGGTCCTTTTAGCATTAGTGCCAGAGGAGGATTTCAATACTTCATTACTTTTACTGATGATTTCAGTAGGTATGGCTATGTCAACCTAATGAAACATAAGCATGAGTCTTTTGAAATGTTTAGAACTTTTCAAAATGAAGTACAAAATCAACTTGGTAAAACAATTAAACTACTTCGATCAGATTGAGGTGGTGAATATTTGAGCCAAGAGTTTGATGATCATCTAAGGGATTGTGGAATTGTTTCACAACTGACTCCTCCAGGAACTCCACAGTGGAATGGAGTTTCTGAAAGGAGAAATCAAACTCTATTAGATATGGTTCGATCAATGATGAGTTAAGCGGATCTTCCTTTATCTTTTTGGGGTCATGCCTTGGAGACAGCTGCATTCATTCTGAACCATGTACCATCTAAGGCGGTTGAAAAGACACCATATGAGATATGGACAGGTAAGACACCTAGTTTGTCTTTTCTTAAGATTTAGGGTTGTGAAGCTTATGTGAAAAGACCAGTTTCAGATAAGTTAGCTCCAAAGTCTATCAAATGTAATTTTGTGGGGTATCCTAAGGAAACTAAAGGATACTATTTCTATACTCCTTCAGAGAACAAAGTGTTTGTTGCTCGAAATGGGATCTTTTTTTAAAATGTTTTTCAGCCTTCGCCGTTGCAGAGAGCTAGCACTCCAGATGGTAGCATTCGTGTGGATACGCGATAGAGGGTGTTTTGCGATCGAGGCATCTATTCCAAACTGTGATTTCGAATCATCAACAGGTTAGTTCTTTGTACACTTTCGTCGAATTAAACGAACAGCATGGATCCTGGTGGGAAATCAGAGATCAAAAATTTTTTTCGCTGCGTGTTTTGTTTGCAGTGATCTCCTTGATTTCCTAACACAAAATTCAACAAGCAAGTGGTCTTGACCAAAAACAAAGTTGGTGCAGGAAATTCAAAAGCTTGGATCAACACTTTCAACCTTGGTGGAGTCTTCAAACAGAGGTTTAAATTTCTAATACAATTTATTCTTTCAATATTTACAAACCATCTTTTAAATCATCACGGTTGTTTATTTGATTGTTACTTTGATCCAATAGCTTAATTGTTAAAACCTTGAGTACATATTTTATAAAAATAAGACTGAATCTGTTACTATCATTCAGTATTCCATTTTTATATTTATTTGTGTTGAATTTTCTAGTAAGCTAAGATTTAATTTAAAACCCTAATAACCAACCAATTCTTTAACATCAAACCCTAGTTCTAGAATTCTAAGTCTCCTAAAACCCTAACTCCAGAAAACCCTTTGATTTCCCCAAACCCTAATATCCAATTCATCAATTCCCTAAACACCAAATCTTTATACATCCAGTAAGCCCAAAACTCTAATTCTCGCCAACCCTAAACCCTAGTTTCACAGAAACCTTAATTTACCCAAAACATAAAACTCTAATCTATTTCCAAAAACCATGATTTTATTTTCCTAAAACCTAAAAATCCCATTTTTCATCCCTAGAACCTAAAGTCTTAATTTTCATCATAAAAACTCTAATTTAATCATAAAAACTCTAAAACCTTAATTTGAAGTATAAACACTAAATTTATATATTTATTACTTTACTTAAGATTAAAACTTCGATGTGATTGTTTTACATCTTGAATGGATGATTCATTAATGTTTTATTTTTATAAATGATTTATTTTTATAATTGCTCATGGTGAATGATTAAATGATCTAATTTTTTTGATTTATTATTTTATGTTAATTATTTTAGTTCTTAAGATGTAAGAGGTATGTTTCCACTTTATGGGTACCTCATTAGTTAGGTTCAATGTAATTTTATCCATTTTGGATTTTGGATTAATGTAAAGGGCATGTTTCCACCAAATGGTAGGTGTCCTATTTTATTTAGTTTTGGACATTAGACATTGTAAGGGTATGTTTCCATCTATTATGGGTGCCCATTTATTTTGTTTGGACCTTTTTTAGTTTCAATAAAATGAATATTTAGTTTCAATAATTGCTTGTAATATGATGATGCTATAATAAGTTAAGAATTGAATAATATTTAGACTTGAAAAGGAGGTCGGTTTCAATAAATCTAGCATTGTGGGGGTGTTGGGTCATTCTCACCTTCACCACACGTACCCAACTTTTCAAACCAAATAGGGGGTTGGGGATTCCTTAGGAATCGAGTCATCCACCCCTTTCTATTTTTTGACCTATCCGGGTGGCGACTCCATTTTCTATGGGTTTAGGCCCATGTTCTTTAAGGCGCTGAGCCTAACAGTGTCAAAGTCGCAAGAACCATTTTACATGGGAGTGGGTGTAAAAATCTCCGATCACAATATCTTTTCTATATCTAATATAATTTACTATAAAGATTAAACCCAAACCATATTTACAAAGTTTACAAAATGCTAAGTTAACCATAATTATACAACTCTCATAAGAGTTCAATATTCCTATGTGAACAAAATTAAATACATAATACAAAACTCTTCATTAACCAACTTCTAATTTGCAATTGATCTTGAATTTCTACAGGTCACTCATTGGATCTATCCCGCCTGTTTGATCTGTGCATAAGAAATAAATCTAACACGCTAAGTAATGCTTAGTAGTGTTTGCAAATTCATAATTTGCTAAAAATTATAACATAAGTAAATAATTGAAATAATTTATGTAAATAAAATAGAAACTTTAATATAATAATAGGATATAAAATCAAACAGAATCAAATTAACTTATTTTAATGTTAATACATTTAAGATTCACATAGTTAATAAAAACAAATCATTTTGTACAATTTTCTTATCTTGATAAATTCCATTTGTTTTTCCCTCACACACTAAATTTTAAATTCTAAGTTTTGATAATGGGTTAGTAGTGGCAAATAAATGCCAATAATATCAGTCAGTATGGTAAATGGCCCAGTAATTTCAAAATGCCCAGTATAGTGGTGACACAAAGTGTCCAGTAATAGTAGTGATACAAAGTGTCCAGTAACAATAGAAACACAGAATGTCCAATAACAGTAAGGACGTTCACTCTCTAGCTAGCAATTCAATCCAGAAACTAGGTTTAATATTAGTATGGTTTAGGCATTTCAATTCTTTCTTATTTCTAATCAATGTTACATTTGTGGTGTCACTTTGTTATAATCTATATCAATTCTTTAAAAAAGAATACACTTTCTTTCTTTGTCATTGAAATGTCTTCACTTTAACCATATATGTATAGAAATATTTCTTAAATTAAATTCAAACACATTGTATTTAAAACTTACTCACCAAACATATTGTAAATAATTACTTTAATTCCAAAACCTTAAACTTAATTAAAACCCTAAACTTACATAACCTTAAATTCAAAACTTTGATAATTCAAAAAAAATTCTTTAACTTTTTTTTTTGCTTAAAAACTACATAAATATAATTATTCTTAATTAATTATGAACTTACAATCATTTATTTCATTATCTAGTTCCATTCTTACTTCTAAACCCTAAATTTACCAAAATATTAATTCTACACTTTTATGAATTAAAAATCATACTAACCATAATTTTAGGTTAACAACTACACAAATACACTTATTTCCATCCATTTATGAATTTACAATCAATTATTTCACTAACTACTTCAATATCCAATTCTAAATCCTAAACTTGTCATAATCTTAAATTGAATCTTTTATGAATCAAAGGTAGTTTTAAACATAATTTTAAGCTCAAAACTATACATGCACGCTTAAAATTATTCAGAAATGGACTCAAATAAATTTCTCTTTACTTAGTTCCATACTTCAACTGTCTCTCTACATATTCAATTAATAAATTTCCTCATTAAAATTCAATTAAAGTAGTGCAATTAGCTCACACAATTCATGAAAATTAAAAGAAAACAAAAAGTAATAGCAAATTATGGATAAACAAGTGCAAACCTCTTTACAAAGTAACACTTTATCTCTCTTCCTCAATTTTCCTTTGAATATTTGGTGATGATTTTAGTGTTTCTAACCTATTATAATGAATTCTGCTAAAAATTTTAAGTTATATGTGAATTTTCTTTAAATTTTTTACTTAGGTTTGATGGAAGAATATGGAAGAAGATAAAATTTTGGCTATGGAAATGGTGGGGGTGGGTTCGGTGTAGGAAGAAGAAGTAGAAGTTTCTAGTTATATATATTGTTAGGGTTTTGATTATATATGTTGTGCTCACCATAACTTTGGTGTTCCCACTTTCTTAATTTATTTCTAATCCAACTTTTAATTCTGTAAAACCATAAAAATAATTTCTTTAATTAATTTAAAGCTATATTATCCGTATTTCACATTCCAATTTCAGTAAAAATCCAATTCTATGGTCAAAAGTTTAAAGATTCTTTTTCAGGAATACTGATTAAATCCATATCCAAATTTAACTTTTAACTTTTTAAGGCATAACCAATTTCATTTTTTCATCCATTTCAAGTACATGCCACTCTCAATATTATACATAGTCCAACATCTATATAATTCAAAAAATCACTGCTTAAAAATTTCAAACAATACAACTCTTACCCTTTTAAGAAATTTTGTCATCAAAATTTACGTGTTCACAGTATTTGAAATAGCTGAGGAGACTATTGTCTCATTATTTCTTCACTTTTCCATGTGGCCTCCTCAGTTGAGTGATTTCTCCATAATACTTTTACTACAAGAATACATTTGTTCTACAATTCCTTGATTTCTACAGCTAAAATAGCCATTGGTTCTTCTTCATAACTTAGATCTGGCTATATTTCATTAAATTCCACTTATATTACATGTGAGGGGTCAGATTTGTATCTTATAAGCATCGATACATGGAATATATTATGTATCTTGGCTAGTTCTGGAGATAAAGCTAGTAGACAGGCTACTGGACCTACATGTTCAAGTATCTCATATGGTCTAATAAACCTAAGACTTAGTTTCCCTCTCTTGCCAAAATGGAGTACTTTCTTCCATGGCAATACTTTCAAAAATACTTTATCCCCTCACATTGTATACAATGTCCCTTCTCATCAAATCTGCATAGGACTTTTTTCAATCCACTGTAGCTTTCAGCCGATCCTTTATGAGCTTCACTTTATCTTTAGTTTGTCTGATGAGATTAAGTCCTACAAGCTTACTTTCACTTAATTTTATCTGACAAAGTGGAGTTCTACATTTTCTTCCATACAGTGCTTCATATGGTGCCATATAAAAACTTATCTAGTAGCTATTATTATAAGCAAATTTTACTAATGGTAGATGTCTATCCCAACTACTTTCAAATTAAATAATACAGCTTCTAAGCATATCCTAAAGTATCTATATCACTCTCTTTGATTAGCCATCAGTATATCGATGGAATGCAGTGCTGAAGTGGAGTCAAGTACACAATGCTTTCTGAAAACTTTACCAAAATCTTAAATTAAAGAATGGGTCTCGATCAGATATGATAAACACTGGCACTCCATAAAGTCTGACTATCTCATTTATATATAGCTCTGTAGGTCTATCTAATGAATAGTCAGTCCTGATTGAAAGAAAATGAGCTAACTTGGTTATTCTATCAAAAATCACTCAAATTATGTCATGCTTCTTTTGGGTGTTTAGAAGACTAGTCACAAAATCCATAGTAACTCTATCCAATTTCCATTTCGGTATTGAGATAGGTTGTAGAAGGCCTAATGGTACTTGATGTTCTACTTTAACCCGCTAACATACTAAGCATCGAGTAACATATTCACTAATGTCTCTTTTCACTAATAGAAAGGCTTTAAAAATTCGAATACATCTTGTTGCTTCCTAGATGCACAATATATTTGGTATTGTGAGCTTCTCTAAAAATGATCTCCTTTAATTCCTTTACATTAGGAACATAAAATAGACTCTTGAAGTATAAACCACCATCCCCCAAAATTACATAGTCTGATCTATCACCTTTGCGTAGATAGCAACTTTTGGTTCTTTTGTTAGGCCTCTATAACTTTCTACTTAAGGGTTATCTCAATTCTCATTTCTGTCAACATAATATATTATATTATTTTTAGTTATATAACATATATATATATTACAATTTATTTATAACATAATAATTTATTACCTGCCAAAGTCTTTTGACTTAAAGTATCAACTACCACATTATATTTTATACGATGGTAGTCAATGATACAGTCATAATATTTGATTAATTCTATCCATCTTCTCTACCTTAAGTTAAGCTCTTTCTAGGTAGGCTAACATTTCAAACTTTTATGATCGATATAAATATAACATCTTTCAACATACAAGTAGTGCCACTAAAGTTTTAAAGCAAATATAATAGCTGCTAGCTCTAAATAATGTGTAGGGTAGTTAAACTTGTGTGGTTTCTACTGCTAGAAGCATAAGCAATCACTTTGCCTTCTTGCATCAGCACAAAACCAAGTCCCTTATGAGAAGTATCACTGTAGATTACATACTCCTTACCTAGAGTTGGTTGTGTCAAAATAGGCACTTATGTCAACATAGCTTTTAACTGTTCAAAGCTAGCTTGACATTGATCATCCTACTTGAATTTGGTCTCCTTTCTAAGCAGTTTAGTCAGAGGAAGTGCTATCTTAGAGAATCCCCATACAAATCTTCTATAATAACTAGCTAATCCAAGGAAACTTCAAACTTTTGTTACATGGTTGCCACTTTAGAATAGTTTTTATTGTATTAGGATTCACACAGATACCATCAGCTCATACCATGTGTCCTCTTCTGTTAACCAAAATTCACATTTTGATAGCTTAGCATATAATTGATTCTCTCAGTGTCTGTAGCACAATCCTCAAATGTTTATCATGCTCCTCTCCATTCCTAAAATAAACCAGTATATCATCTATAAAAGCAACCACAAACTAGTCTAGATAAGGCGTGAAGACCCAATTCATCGAGTCCATGAAACTTTCGAAGCATTAGTCAAACCAAATGGCATAACTAGAAATTTATACTGCCCATGTTGGGTTCTAAAAGCTATCATTAGAACATCAGCTTCTTTAAATTTCAACTAACAATAGCCCACCTAGAAATTCATACTGTCCATATTGGGTTCTAAAAACACGTGCTCCCTTCAGTTGATCAAATAAATCATCATTTCAAGGAAGCAGATATTTATTTTTGATGGTCACCTTATTTAAATATCGGTAGTCAATACACAACCATTGTGTACCATCTTTCTTTTTCACAAAAAGAATTGGTGCACCCCAAGGTGATACACTGGGTCTGATGAACCCTTTATCAAGCAATTCTTGAAGCTGTACTTTTAACTCTTTCAATTCTAAAGGTGTCATCCTATAAGGTGGAATAGATATGGAAAAACATCAATAACAAACTCCACTTCTCTATATGGTGGTACCCTACGGTAATTCTTCCGGGAAGACATTTGGAAATTTACACACTGTAGGTACGTCTTCCAAAGCCTTGCTTGAATGTCGTGTATCAATCACACAAGAAAATTAAGGTTCACACCTATTCCTAATTAACCTTTTAGCCTTAATAGCAGAAATTAAACTAGAAGGATAAAACTGCTTTTCTCCATGAACAGCATAACAGTGTCCAGGAATGTTAAATGTCACAATTTTCCTATGACAATCCATGGCTGCTTTATGTTGTAATAAACATTCCATTTCTAAGATTACATCAAAATCATAGAATGGAAGTTCAATCAGATCAACTAGAAGTTCTATGTCATGGATTCTAATTGGACAATCTCGATACACTTTATTTACCCTTACACTATGGCCTAAGGGATTTGTAACTTCTATATCATATTCAAGTTTATTAGCATGCATGTTCTTCCCTGAGGCTATAGTTGTGCATATGTATAAATGTGTGAAACCAGGATCTAATAATGCATAAACATCATGGCCAAGTAATGAGAATTACCAACAACAACATCTGGAGCATCCTAATCCTCCTAATCCTCCACTGCTTTCATGGCATATGTCCTAGTTGGAGCACTACCTCATGTCTAGGGTCTATCAATAGTCTTCAATCCTCTCTATTGACTAGCACTAGGTCGACTGCCTTTGCTTGATTTACGACCTACCTGTGTCCTCTGGACAGAACTATGTCCCTTAGAAACATCAGTATTCTTCATCATTGGATAATCTTTAATTCTATGGTCTTTAGTTACACATCTCAAACAGGCTCCATCTGATACCAACAATCATCACTACGATGTCCCTTGCCACAATGCTGACAAGGTGTAGAAACTGCCCATGAAGATGAGCCTACAGAAGTACTAGATCTACTCTTTGAAAACCAACTCCACTAGTATGACCTTTTCTATTAGATCCTTGTGTCTGTTTCTATGTTTGAATACTTCTCTATCTTTTCTAACTACCCTGTTGTTGCTTACTAGGTGATCCTTTTCTCTACTACTGCCTTCTCTACTAGGTTTCATTTTCTATGGCCACTGTCACATTCACAAGAGTAGAAATCTCATTAATCCTCATTTCCACTAAATAAACACTGACCTGGATATTCAAACCTTGCTCAAACCACTTGCAATTCTCATCCTCGAATGCAAGTAACTCAAGAAAATATTTTCTTAGATGGACAAACTGTCTCTCATACGCCGATACAAATAACTGCCTCTGTTTCAAATACAAAAACCCTCTACATTTTTTTATATAAATTTCACTGATATATTTCTTTTTAAACTCTTCTTAGAAAAATAACCATGTGAGCCTGTCTCCTAGAGTAGTTTTTCACTTCATATCCCATCAGTCATAAGCTTTTTCTTGCAACAAAGAAACTACACACTCCAGCCTCTCCTCATCAATGTAGTGAAGAAGATTAAAAACTCTCATAATCTTCTCCAGCTAATACTCTGTTGTAGAAGATGCATCGGTATCACGGGCTTTAAAATTTTTCACTCCCAGCTTCCTAATTCTCATTAGTGGAGATTTTTGTGGCAGTGCTAAAGGAACTACACCTATAATATGTCTAAGGACCTCCCTCATGTTCCTCATAAATTGGGGATCCAATGGTTGTGAGCGGGAGTTTTTGCCCCCACTCCCGGTGGAATGGTTCTTGCGACTTTGGCACTGTTCAGGCTCAGTGCCTTAGAGAACACAGGCCTAAGCCCGGAGAAAATGGAGTCGCCACCCAGACGGGCTGGAAAAAAGAAAGGGGTGGATGACTCAATTCCTAAGGAATCTCTAACCCCCTAATGGGTTCAGAAAGTTGGGTATGTGTGGGGAAGGTGAGAAATGGACCAGCACCCCCACAATACTCGGTTCATTGGAACCGGCATCCTTTTCAGGTCTTAATATTATAAAATTCTTAAATATAACAATATTATCCATATTACATGCAACAATTAAAATAAAAGCATCATTATATTAAAATCAAAGCAATGTCCAAACAAAAGCAAAAAAATGGACACCCATCCGAGGATGGAAACATGTCCTTACATCGTTCATGTCTAAACTAAATAGGATACCCACCAAAAGGTGGAAACATGTCCTTTACATTGGTCCAAAATATAAAAATGATTTAAATTACATATAATTTAACTAATGAGGTACCCATAAAGTGGAAACATACCTCTTACAATTTTAATACCAAAACAAATAAATAATAATCATAATAATAAAGAAAATATCCATCCATGATAAATTAAATAAATCAAGTATTGAAATTAAATAAATCAACCATCAAAAAATATAATCAAATGTATAATCAAATCTAAAATTAAATAAAGCAATAAATATATAAATTTAGGGTTTTAAAGAATTATCAATTGAATTTAGAGTTTCGAAACTTAGGGTTTTAGAAATTAAAGTTTTGTAATTAGGGTTTTGAAATTAGGATTTTTAGGGTTTTTGAAATTAGGGTTTTGGAATTAGGGTTTTTAAAACTAGGGTTTTGGAATTAGGGTTTTGGATAGTTAGGTTGAAACTAGGGTTTTGGATAAAAATAGTTTGAGGTTTTGAGTTTTAATAAAATAGTTCATGGTTCTTGAAGTAAAGTAAACAAAATAGATTCTAACAATTAATTTAAATCCTCAATGGCTAATGGATAGTTTTATGTTTTTTATGAAACATGCAAGTGGGGTTACGAATACCAACTAATCAATATGTTAATTAAAGCAAACGATTAAAGTTTTTAAAACAAAAGTCAATTTATTGCATGTTCAAAGATCAAGGCACTGCGTGTTCAAAAATCAAGTTATTGCATGCATGTTCTTATTAATCAAACAAACGAAGATACTGTAAACATGAATAATTTAAAGATCAAACCTGCGTAGTCGGTTCCTCCACAATTGACTTCTGGATGAACAATGAACAAAGATAGCGTTGCTGTCTATGATGGATTGATGATTGATCAGTGCTGCTCGTTGTTGATTTCTTTTTGATGTCTTCTGCTTTACCGTTTAATCTTTCTTCATATTAATTGCTGACTCTCTTAATGTTCCTTGCTGCCCTTGTTAATGTTCATTCCCCCTTTCTAAATTCTGAAACATTATTATTTATAGGCCCTAACCTCACTCAGAATCCTTAACCTAATATTAAGCAGTCCTTAAAATAAATTCTAGTTGAATTAGGAAACTCATTGAAAAAACAATTGAAGCCATGTCGACCTGGGACATCCAGGTCGACATGAGCCAATGCTCAGGTCGACATGGCTTTGGTCGACATGGACCAAAGCCATGTTGACGTGGGACATCCAGGTCGACATGAGCCATTGCTCATGTCGACCTGGGGCCTCTAGGTCGACATGAGTCGAGGTTCATGTCACTTGGGCCTTTAAACTTAAACTAATTTTGCATTTTTTAATTTTTTGGACCGGACCTTCTAAAAAAGACTTGGTTTAGGATTTTGTAGTTGAGTTTGTCACTTTTAAAATTGGATAGACTTATTAGAAGTTGTAAATCGGATCGAATTTATTTTGGCATCCTTTAATCAGGACTGTATCAAATTATGGCCAAAATTAAGGGTCTACAATGGTGCATGCCCTGCAGAGGGTTCTGCAGGCTACTGGTTCCCCACACTTGCCTAACTATGTGAGGATACAACTTCTTCCTTTGTACCTTAATGAGATCTATAGGTCATCCTATACCTATAAGCATTTAAAGATCAACTGCATCATAATACTTATTCATTTATATAGTTCACATAACAATGCCAATTATATTTCACTTTTTTCCATACCCACTTACTAGAATCACCTAAATCAGGCTCTAATACCACCAAATATAACACCCCCGACAATCTTGTTAAGGATTATCAAAAAATGTCACACAATGCCGATATACCTTTTCATTCAATTTTTATTAAATACTAAATCTAATGTCAATAAAAATTTTAACAGCATCTTCCCTAAAATTTAACATTGCCAACATAGCATTAAAAAGTTAAAAGTTAAATTCGGATATAGATTTAATCAGTATTTCTAAAAAAATATTTTTAAGCAGTAAAATTTTGCAGAAATGCTCTTTTGACCCTAGAATTAGATTTTTATTGAAATTAGGATGTGAAATATGAATAGTAGATCTTCAAATTTATTAAAGAAATTATTTTTACAGTTTTATGGAACTAAAAGTTGAATTAGAAATAAATTAAGAAAGTGGGTATATCAAAGTTATGGTTAGCACACCTTATATGATCAAAATCCTAACAGTATATATATATATGTAACTAGAAACTTCTTCTTCTTCTTCTTCTTCTTCTACTTCTTCTTCTTACACCAAACCTACCCCCTACTATTTCCATTGCCAAAATTTTATCTTCTTCCATCAAACCGAAGTAAAAAATTAAGAAAACTTCACAAATGACTCAAAATTTTTAGTAGAATTCATTAGAATAGGTTAGAAACACTAAAATCATCACCAAATATTCAAAGAAAAATTGAGGAAGAGAGAGAAAGTGTTGCTTTGTAAAGAGGTTTGTGATTGTTTATTCATAATTTGCTATTCCTTTGTTTTTCTTTTGATTTTCATGAATTATGTGAGCTAATTGCACTACTTTAATTGAATTTTTGTGAGGAAATTTATTGAATTTATAGAGAGAGACCGTCGAAGTATGGAACTAAGAGAAGAAAAAATTTAGTTGAATCAATTTTTTAATAATTGTAAGTGTACATGTATAGTTTTTAGCTTAAAATTATGTTTAAAACTACCTTTGATTCATAAAATATTCAATTTAGTGTTATGACAAGTTTAGGGTTTAGAATTGGATATTAATTAGTTAGTGAAATAATTGATTATAAATTCATAAATGGATGGAAATAAGTGTATTTGTGTAGTTGTTAACCTAAAATTATGGTTAGAATGATTTTTAATTCATAAAAGTGTAGAATTAAGATTTTGGCAAATTAAGGGTTTAGAACTAAGAATGGGAGTCGTTCATGAAACAAATGATTGTAAGTTCATAATTGATTAAGAATAAGTATATTTATGTAATTTTTAAGCAAAAACAAATTTAAAGAAGTTTTTTGAATTTTCATAGTTTTTTATTTAAGGTTATGTAAGTTTAGGGTTTTAATTAAGTTTAAGGTTTTGGAATTAAAATAATTGTTTGCAATGTGTTTGGTGAGTAAGTTTTAAATACGATGTGTTTGAATTTAATTTAAGAAATATTTGTTTACATGTATGGTTAAAGTGAAGACATTTGAATGATAAAGAAAGAAAGTGTATTCTTTTTAAAGAACTGATATAAATTTTAACAAACTAACACCAAAAATTTAACATTGATTAGAAATAAGAAAGAATTGAATTGCCCGAACCTTATTAATATTAAACCTAGCTTCTAGATTGAATTGCTAGACAGAGGGTGGACGTCTTTACTATTACTGGACACTCTGTGTCACTACTATTATTAGACATTTTGTGTCACTACTGTTACCAGGCACTCTTTGTCACCACTATTACTGGATAGTTTGCCATTACTGGGATATTGGTCATACTAACTGATATTACTAGGCATTTACTTGCCACTATTAACCCATTATCTGAACCTAGGATTTAAAATTCAGTGTGTAATGGCAAAGCAAATGGAATTTATTAAGATAAGAAAATTGTAAAAAATGATTAATTTTTATTAACTATGTGAATCTTAAACGTATTAACATTACAATAAGTTAACTTACTTATATTTTATTTTATATCATGTTATTATATTAAAGTTGCAATTTTATTTACATATATTATTTCAATTATTTACGTATATTATAATTTTTGACAAATTATGAATATGCAAGAACCACTAATCATTGCTTAGTATGTTAGATTTATTTCTAACATGTAGATCAGACAAGCGCGTGTTAAGGCCTTAATACCTTGTTGCCTTAAACTGCTAGTGCACCTGTCGTTCACAAGTAATATAATAATAAGTAGAGTATCATTCTCACAATGAAGACAATTCTAAGTATCAAACAATTAAACTTGTTATTATTTGGATGAAAGAAATTAATTTTAAAATTAAAAAATAAATTAATTGAAAATGAAATGCTTAGGTTTTAATTTAATGATGGTTAACTTAGGGTAGGCTACTTTAATCAATTTACTATAGATTTTCTAAGGTATTGATTTAATTTAACTTCTTCCTTAATTAATCGTTGGATTTTTCTAATTTAAGTTTTAGTCTCTCTCAAGTATTAGAACCAATATTTAATTTAAACTCACGTCTACTTTCGTGATCATAAGTAATTAAACCAATTCATTAAGCTTTGTGAAAATCTTAAATCAACCTCTTAATTGTTTATCTTATCTCTAAGTGAACTCAACTTAAGATTTTTACCTCCTTGGACTAATGTTATGCTTCTACTCTCGCTCCATCACACAACATCTCAATTCAATTAATTATCAATGAGCTAATTAATGCATTAAGATCAAAGATAACAAATTAATCAAAGGATAAACTTAATTAAATCAAATAAGTATAAATTACTCCATAGTAAAATTAATATAAGGGGTCAACCCTAAATGGATATTTAGTTCTTCATTATGAAAATAAAAACTAGACAATAATTAAAGAGAATAATTATAAGCATGAAAAATTAAAGAAACAGGATAGATCAAACTCTTATTCTTCTTTGGGTTAATGAAGAACTCCACTTGCAACTTTGAATTTCTTCTTAAAACCAAACTTCACTCTTTCTTTCTCCAAAGAAACTCTAATTTCTAACCAAACTAATATAATTTTTGGAGTAATTTTTACCATGGATCCCTTTTTCGTTGAAGCTTGAAAAATGCTTGTTTATATAGAGGTTTGGAGGGCTTCTTTTCACAGTGAAAAATAGTTTTAGTAAATTCCCTCAAACATGAAGGATTTTGCTCCTTAAAATCATGTTACCAACCATCTTTTTGTCTGCACGGGGGTGGCTTTTTATGCCATAGTCGCGTCCTAGTGTGTAATATCCTAAAATATACCCTAAAAGTGTTGGGATTATTGTTGTATTTGGATTCAATGTGTGTATTGAAGGGTAAGAGAAAAGAAGTGAAGAGAAGATATGGGAATTATAAAATGTAACATATATATGAGGTATAAAATGGTGTAGGAAAAGTGAGTTGTATATATATATATATTTGTATGATTAGTTAATAATAATAATAATGATAATAAGGACAAAAAGGAAAATAAAGAGGAAAGCAAAAAGAAGTTTGTGTGGAGGAGATTTAATTGCATTATTATTATTATTATTATTATTATTATTATTATTATTATTATTATTATTATTATTATATATATGATAAGGATGAAGGAAAGAACGAGAACGTTCTTTCTTCTTCTCCTTCGTCTCCTTCTTCTTAGTAAACGAGAGAGAGAGAGAGAGAGAGAGAGAGAGAGAGAGAGAAGCTAGAGAGAGAAAGGGGATTTTACTTCTAATTACACCAAAGATTAAGGTTATCAAGAGGCTTGCAAATGGATATTGAAGATTTGGCAAGCTATTCAAGTAAGTACTTCTCTCTTGAGTTGATTTTATTGATTATGTATATATATGTTTTTATCTTCTTGTTTTGGGTTTCTTTGGATTGAGGTATGGTTGGTGTTTAAGATGATGGAAATGAAAGATTGAAGTATGTAATTGTGTTGAATTGGTATTTAAGTGTTGATAATTTGGGGTATTTGTGATGATGATGATGAATTGTTGAGTTAGGATTTGATATGAATGAAATGGTATTTTGAGTAATTGATTATAGTGATGTATATATATTGATTGTTATGGTGATATAATGAAGTTATATAAATGTTAAAGTGATATGGAATTGATAAATATGAACAAAGATGATGATTAAAAGGGTTGTGGTATGAATTTTGGAAATGGTTTGGTCTTTGAGTTCTTGAAGGACACGGCCAAATTATGAGAGACACGGCCAAGTTAGGGCAACTTGGCCGTGTTGGATGGATTTTGGAGAGACACGGCCACAAGCTTGGCCGTGTCCCTTGAATGTGTTTGCTACTGCCTGACTTTTGTTGAGAGACACGGCCGTGTCCTCTGCCCGTGTCTGAGTCTGTTTGAAATTGTGATGAGAGACACGGCCACAAGCTTGGCCGTGTCCCATGCCCGTGTTCGCTACTGCCAAAATTGTGTTGAGAGACACGGCCACAAGCTTGGCCGTGTCCCTCAAGTGTACTGCCCGTGTCCCTCAAATGTGTTAAGTAATGTTTTATTCTTTGTCCTTCTTACATTGTTATATATTCTTCTTATATTGTTGGATCTTTAAAAGGGTCTTTTGGTACCTAAACACACTTAAAACAATAATGATCCAACCAAAAGTATATAGAAGATTATAAATCCATGAATAATGTAAAGTGTGATGTATCTAACAATGATGGTATAGGAAATGTGGAAGATATAATGATCATGTATACTTGAGTGATGAATTGATCAATATGATTTGATGATACTATATGAATAATGTTATGTTCTATGCTTTGTAAATTGTAATGTGTTATATGAATGATGTGATGTTGTGATGAAGCATGAAATATAAAATATGTGATATTGTGATGACAGATGAAATGTGAGTTGAAATCAAATGAAATATGAAGCCATTGTTATTGGCTATGATGATTCAAATGAGATGTGAGCCATTGTTATTGGCTATGGTGATTTTAATGTGATGTGATGAAGCCATTGTGATTGGCTATGATGATTCAAATAAAATGTGAACCATTGTTATTGGTTATGATAATTCAATTGAGAATAAAATTGATAAATGAGTTGTGTGACTAATGTGTTATTCCATTTTCAGAGTTTGTTGTTGGTGGCATGCCTAAGAAGTGTAACAATCTCTTGAAGTTAGGTTGGATTAAATCCTTGAAGCCTAATTGAGATGTTACCACCCTTGAAGCTAGGTTGGATTGGTTCTTGAAGCCAAGTTGGGTTGAAGCTTAGCATGCTTTGCTCCCCTTGAAGCTTGGTTGAACCTAATCCTTGAAGCCTAGTTGGGTCTATGATAATGATAAATGTGATAATTAAACCAAAGCATTACTCTGAAAATTGAATGGCATATTAGTATGTTGTTTGGGCCCAAGTCTGTCTTTGTTGTCAATGTGATTCATGCTTGATGAATTGTGAATAAAATGATGTTATGAAGTATGATTTTGTAATATGTGCATTGATGTATTGAAGAGGAATGTGTTTTGAGGGACTTTGTTGAGATATGGGCTTATGAACATGTTGTATGATGTGTAAAATGTATATGAAGGTGGAATTTGTGAGAATTGCTATTATGAAAATTTGGATAGATCATTGAATGGTGTTTTGTTAAAATGATGTATGTTATATATATATATATATATATGAAATAGAAAGGGCAAGAATTGTGTTATGAATGTTCCATGTAATTATATATCAAATTTGCAAAGATAGTGAGAACTTCTGAAGAATGCATTGAGAAAGGAATACGTGGTAAGAAAACAATAAAACTAAATGCTAAAAATTTAAGGTATGATTCTTTTGGCAAAGTTTATTTTATTATTGTTTTATTTAGTACTACTAAGCTCTCGGGCTTAGCGCGGATGTTTAATCGCGCAGGTATTTATGAGGTTAATTTGGAAGTTTAGCTGTGGTGCTACGAGAAGAGTAAGGGTGTCTCGAGACCAACTAAAAGGTGATGCATACATATATGATTTTAATTATGTTGCATTTTTAATAAGAGCAATGATTTTATAAATGTGTTTCAAAGTAATGTAAAATTTTATGAATTCGGTTAAAGGTAAATAAACTGAAAATTTACGTGACATTCTGATACTACATATATGTATTGTATGTATACTAGGTATATGTATGGTACTTATATGGAGTATCAGGGTGTTACATAGTGGATAGGTGATGTCTTGCCAACTTTCTACTACTTTTTTGTCTCCCACGATCATGGCATGGGCTTTTAGTGGTTACATCCATGGCTTTTGTTGTACAGCTTGACTCTCAAGATTTCTTATTTTGGGCAGTAGCATTTTTATTCTCATGTGCATGGGCTTTGGATTGCCACGGTCGTGGGATATGTTTATCTTCTATAACTTTTAGTTTATTCTTTTCTTTATTTTGGCAATAAGCATTTTTATTCTATAGTCATGGCATTTGCTTCCCACGGTCATGGGATTGAAAATGATTCTAGGATTCCTTCTTTCTTTATTTTCTTACTTTGGTATATTACATTCAAAATCTAGGGTCGTGGGATTAAAAAGACACGGGCGTGGCAATTGATTTCTCTGCATTTTTTCCCATTCTTCTCCATTTTCGCATGACTTTTAGTTAGAATTATGTATCTTGATCTTCCATGCTAGAATAAGGGAAATTTTAACTTCCAATAAAGCAAATTCATCAAATTCAATTGAAAATGATTTAAACTAAAGTTAGAATAATTTGAAATATTAGTCAAGATTCAATTCTATCAGCAGTACAGATCCATTTGAGAGAGCTATAGAAATTCAAGATCAACTGCAAATCAGAAGGTAGTTAACAAAGAGTTTTGTATTATATATCTAATTTTGTTCACATAGTAATATTGTAACTCTTATGACAATTGTATAATTATGATTAACTTAGCATTTAGTATACTTTGTAAATATTGTTTGGATTTAATCTTTATAGTAAATTATATTAGATATATAAAAGATATATAATGAAAACACATTGATAACAGTATAAATATTTGCACTAAATTATGGATAATTATTAGTGTGCTGTTGAGATTGTATGTGAAAATTATTGGAGGTGTTTTCTTCTGCAGGTTGTGTTTTGATTGGAGAAGATATTAGCGATGTCAAATTTTAAAGGAGACTCTGTCAAAATTTTTATTGACATTAGATTTATTATTTAACAAAAATTGAATGAAAAGGTGCATAGGTATTTTGTGGTATTTTTTTATAGTCCTTAATAGGATTGTCAAGCTTGTCATAGCATAGGTTTTAAATTTGCAAATTATAGCTTCATGCAGTGGCGGATCCCACATGCCCCCTTCTGCGTATATTTATAAACAATATATATATTTATATTTTTTATATATAAATAATATATATTTGTAAATAATATATTTATATTATATATATATATATTATTATAATATATATTAAATTAATAAATTTACGCTACATATTTATTATGTTCAATTATTTTCAATTTATATCATAAAATTTATAATAATTATTTTGCAATTTAATTATAAATTAGATTTAGGGATATTTTTTTATTGGGTAATTATTTTATAAAAAATATTCTATTACATAAATTTATTAAAAATAATTAGTTTAAACACTTTTTAATATTCAAAAATATATAATCATTATTTAAAAAATAACATATATTATATAATTTTTTAAAATAATATTTAAATATTAAAATAAAATAATAAAAATTTGAATATTTAAATTTTTCATATGAAAATAAAATAAAATAAATATTAATGTCAATAATTTACATTAATTTTTTAATATAAAAATAAAATTAAATATAAATTTGCTAGTAATTTTTTTAGTTGAAAATTTTGTGATCCTTCGTCTTCATTTTGGTTCAACCACTGGCTCCGCGGTTAAGCAATCTAAATGTTTTTAGTCAATTTTTGCAAGTAAGACTTGGAAAGAATGTGTGGAGGATGTCCTTGGGTTGGGTCCTTTCTCTGACTGCGAAAAAGAGGGCATTAATACGTTGATAAAAATATTATCTAAACTTAATTTTTTATTGATAAACTTAATTTTTTATTTAAAATTATAATCTATTTTTTAATAATTAATTAATGTATTATATTTTTATTTATTATTATTTATTAAAAATAGTTAATAAATATATTTCACAATAAAATAAGAGTATTATTATTATTATTATTATTATTATTATTATTATTATTATTATTAAACTCTAAAACTATTAGAACTTTAAAAAAAAAAACACAAAAACATAAACTCTATGCATCAAATATGATGGCTCCCCCTCTACGCTTTTTGATAGTTGAGATACAGCCTCCATGCAATCTCACTCCATTTCAACTTGTGTAAGTTTATTTACAATAAATGTCAGATTATTAATGAATTTTGATTACCTTTTTTAATTTATATATTGTATACGAACTGTCTTCTAGGCTTCACTTTCCAGCAATGATTGTTTATTATTGGTTGTTCAATTATTTGATTATAATTGACAATCCTGTGGCATTTTTTTATATATATAAAGGATTCTTAGTTTATTATTTCTTGTTGTGGATGCATGGATTTGCAAGCAAATTGAAATATTTGGAAGAATTATCTTGCAATAGCAAGAACTTGAGAGTTTTCTACTCTGATCCCTTTGATTATCAAAGCATAATGGATGCACTCAAAGGATGTTGTTTGAATATCAAAGATAATGGATGCACTGAAAGGATGTTGTGGCTTGTTACATATAAAAATATAATCATATATCACTTTTATACTTTTATTCTTTTAAAATTTAACACTTATATATTGATAAATATTATACATAACAACAAATACTTATTAAAATTTAATAAAATAAAAGCATAAAAGTACTATATGTTTAGTTATATGTCTGTATATGTTACATATAATAACATATATGTGTTAAATTTAAAAAAAAATAAGAGTATAAAACTATTATATATGTAATTATTGATTGGTATATATTACATGTAATGACGTATACATATTAAAATTTTAAAAGAATAAAAATATAAAAGTGATATATATTTAGTTATATATCGATATACGTTATATATAATAATATATATTTGTTAAAATTTAAAATAATAAGAGTTTAAAAGTGATATTGCAAAAGAGTTGTTAAAAGGAGCTCTTGATCTCCAAGTTTCTCTAATAATATATTATTGTATAAAAGTGATATATGTTTAGTTATATGTCGGTATATGGTACTTATAACAAGATATACATATTAAATTTTAAAAAAATAAGAAAATAAAATTATTATATATTTAGTTATACGTCGATATATGTTACATATAACAACATATACGTATTAATTTTTTTTTAAAAAAATAAGAGTATAAAACTATTTTATATTTAATTATATATCAATATATATTACATATAACAATATATACATGTTAAATTTTAAAAGATTAAAAGTATAAAAGTAACATATATTTAATTATATGTAGATATATACTACATATATCTATATATACATGTTAAATTTTAAAACAATAAGAGTATAAAATTATTATATACTTAGTTATATATCGGTATATACTGCATATAGCAATATATATATATATATATTAAAATTTATGAGAATAACGATGAAAAACTATTATATTATTGGTTATATGTCAGTATATATTGCATATGACAGCTTATACTTGTTAAAATTTAAAAGAATAATAGTATAAAAATAATATATACAGGTATATATATTTTAGTTATATGTTGATATATATTACATATAAGTTGAAATATAATATAAATATTTTTAATTTAATATTTTTAAAATTTAATTTGAAATTTATTTTTAAAAAATAAACAGTATAAATAATACAAAAAATATAAAAAAAGAAAAAAGAGATTAAAAAACTAAATAAATAAAACAAATAATGTATTTATTTATTTATAATTATAAGTAACACATAATAACATATAACTAAATTTTATTTTAAATTTTTATTTCACGAAAAATAAACATAAAAAAATTATTTTCATATAATTTAGATATATTTTTTTACTTGAACATTTGAAGTATAATTATTTTAGCTAAATCATCATCAATAAGAAAATAAAAATTATAATACTTATTTTTAAATTAATACTTGTTGCATTATTATATTAATTAATTAATTTATATAAAAATATATTAATTATTTTATAATACTTAATTTATATAAAAATGAATTGAGACATTAAATTATATATATATTTCCACTCCATCATAAGCAGTAACAATATTTTAGTTGAAATTTATTGATAATAATTTCAATTCATTTTTTTTGGTTCCAGTGTGCAAAACAGTATGTTGGCCCAATATTCCCGTTTTCCGTGTTTTTGCAATTTAAACCTTTGTCAAACGTAAATTCAAAATTTTTTATCATGTTCCGTAAATCTGGTTCAGATTTCTGTTAGTTTTGCAAATATCCCTTTCTTCTATTCCTGCCTCTGTCTAAACTGTCTATAGAAGCTGAAACCACATAAAATTGACTTGTTTAAATCCAATTTATCATTTTTATATAACTGAATCCAGTCCAATCTTATCGTTCAAACTTGCATCTCTAAGCCTAGTTTACTTTTTTATTATTTAATTGACTGTTCCAAGCTCAAATCAACATTTCAGAAGGAATTTTTAACTTATTCGTTGCATATTTCAGAAAAATTGCTCCTCTCGGAGACATTTATCAGATTATCATCGTCGGAGCATTACAGCAATACCAATGTAAATATAATCCAGTCCTAACACCGTCATACCAATAAATTTCAAAAACAAAAGGCTAATTGTTATTCAATTGTTCTTAAGATCACAAGAACTAACAGAAGTATGAAATCTTGCTTTTGATGAACTACTTGTGACAAGTCATATCCATGTTCAAGGCAAGCTAGGGATGCAGCGATTGCTCTCAATATGACTTCCCGCAGTGTATCAAGCTCCCAGCTCCCAAGAAAAGACCAAAAATGGCAGCACTACCCAGAGTTGTTTGTCCAATGTGTCTGATCTTCAAAAGTCCTGGTACCTACATTTTAACAAATAAAAAACTATGAATAAAAATTTAAATACATTAACTTGTGTTTTACCTTCATACAATACAACAGTAATAATAATAATGAAGAAGAAATGGGAAAAGGGGGAGGAAGAGGAGGCAAAGTGATTGCTAATTTTTTGTGGTTCGCAGACAGGCAAATCACTTTACAGGAAAACAGACAATATCATGAGAAAGTAAAGTCCAGGAGAAGCTCAACAGCTTTGCTGCCTTGTTTATTGCCTACTTCACCACTGCAAGGCTTCAGATAATTATCTGCCTTTAGGCAAGGAAGACCCAAGCATCTTTTTCTCACCCATGCAACAGAGAAGAAAAAAAAAAGCAACATGAGTGACAAAAACTTCAGAACTTTATCTTGCTTTTCCACTTTGTATATTACTTATTTATTATTATTGGCATGATGGGATATAGAAACACATAAGGAGATGCCTGTAGTAGACAGTACAATAATATCTCAGCACACTATAACACCTTTTCAACTGATTTGAGGTAATATGAAACTTCAGGAAAAACATAATAAGCATACGATTCAAGGTTCCAGTAGATCAAGAATATGAGGATAATAAATTCAGGCGTCCAAATTCAGTATCATTGGTCTAACATAATCAGTACTGAAGATGAGTACCAGTAGCAACAAATTATTAACAAGCATGGTTCAAATTATTGCAACAAAACCACAAAATCCTTTCATGTTGGTACTCAATCCAGGAAAACAATAGTGTGGCTGAAGACAAAATGCATTCAATAGAGTATCGCATAGTGCTAAACTGGAAGTGCCTAGTATGCTTGAAAAGAAACATAAAAGTCATGTAAATCCATCCACTGGAATCTCAAATGGTGCACTCATTTCTTTGCTTCTGCATTAAATAGGTCCAGTCTTCAAATATTAAGTGTTTATTCATATGGCTTACCAATTGAAAAACTGCAACTATATGATAAAAAAGTTAATGTCAGAAGTCTATATGCATTGGTAAGAGACAGCAGGATAATGAACAAACATTTACTTGCGAGTTAGTGTGCATTTGTTTCTGCAGCAGTTGGCCTTCTACTGCTAAAGCAAAGTGTTTGGATTTTAGCTAGCAGTTTTTAGATTCTCAAAAGCTGGATTTCTAAATTTTTAAGGCATTGCTCTCTACTGCTTACAACTAATAAAAGTGAGCTTTTGGTCTTTCTTTGTAAAGTTATCACTAAAGAAACAATCTCTGTTTTCTTTCTATTACCAAAATACCAACTCATTTTTATTTAGCTTTTAAATATGAATACTTGGACATGTCCTGGAAGCTTTCAACATCTTTAACTTTTCCATGAAACACTTTTTATTCTTTAACAAACTTTAAGAGAGAAAAAAGTACTTCATAATCGATAATTCAAGACTATTTAAGATTAATATCAAGAAAAATTATAGATATAAAAGTTTATTTAATAAGCATATTTTATAAAATTCTTAGAGATATTGTCATATTACAAATACATATTTCTTCAACAATTAAAAATTTTAAATATGAAATATAAAAATGTAAATATTCTTCCTAATCATTTTATAATGCTAATGCAATTTCAACTACACAATTACTGAAATTTCTAACGTGTTACACTAACATATGGCTATTGATGGCCAACAGCTGACTGCCGACACATTAAATGCTACTTCTAATACCAAACCTTTAGTTCAAAGCAAGCAAATATAAAATGAAGTTATTCCTTCCTTCCTCATTACACCTCAAATATTATATTGCTGAAATCTTTAGGACTGCATAATAACAAATGTCTTGGACCCAAAATAAACAACCCCAACAATTGATATTTACCATGAAGTTATGGCCAAAGGTCTAAATAAACCCCTGAATTCTAGAGTTATGTCACTTAGGACCTTAACATTTTTTTGAACTATTCATGCCTTTTTTTTGGGTTAAAAATGGCCCATTTTGATCCTCATTGTTATGGGAAGCTAATTTGCCATTAAAAGATGCTGAGGTGACACTATGGGACCCACTTCTTTATTTTATATTTTTTAAATAATTAAAATATATATTTTAAATAATTAAAAATATTAAAAATATATATATTTTAAAAAATATTAAATAAAAAACCAACTCCAGCACTAAAAACCCTAATTAAAAACCCCTCCCCTCCTAAGACCCACAAAAATCCTCAATCACTTCCCATATGATGGTGATTTTCAGATTATCTAAACAACAGTCCCCTTTCCCTACTTCCTAAACCCTCCGTTCCAGACTACCCCTTCTTCTCCATCCTCTAAGCATAGGCATGGCCTCTTTATGCAGGTTAGCTTTAATGGAAGGCTCAATCCAAAACCCTAAGCGAAACAACCTTAAGTGCAAAATCTGTTTCCCCAACCCCACAACTGAAACCATTCAAGAACCAACCCAGCTCACCATTTCAGTCGTCCTCCTCTTATCTCAGTCTAACGCTTGCAGCCATAGTCCACGACTCAAAGAACTTGATTCCTATTAATTGAAACAACCAAAGATAGCTAACGATCAAAGGGTCCAAAAGAACAGGAAAAAACATAGGCAGAGAGAATAACGAGAAGAGGAGAGGGGAAAATTTTGTGTTACAGAAACCCTACAAACCAGAGAGGTATCAGATTTATGATGCATTCAGAGGAGAACAGTGAAGAGACTAAATTCACGATTCTCTTATTGGAATCTTTTTCATCGGTTTTTGGATTTGGATTTGAATTAGTTTTGGTTGCTTCTGGTTTTGTTTTGATTGCTTCTATGGAGCTTTGATGGTTTGGGTGGCTTCAATGGAGCATTGATTTGTCCAACCGGGTTTCACTTGAATTTTGGTTGCTAAGTGATGGTTGTGGGTGCTTCGATAGTGTGGGTGAATGTGGATGGTGATTGCTTGGTGGACAATGATGACGATGGAGCTTTGACAATGATAGCTAGATTTTAGTGGCTGGATTTTGATTGAGATAAAATTTTATTTTTATTTTCATTTTTTTTATTATATTTTATATTTAATTTTTTATTTTGTTAATTTTACAAGCCAATGGGGGTTGGGACACATGTAAAAGAAAGAGGTCAAAATGTCAGGCGAGAGTTAACAGTGAAATAGACTCCTGCAACGCCGAGGGTCTAAATGGCTCATTTTTAACAAAAGAAAAGGCACTGATGGTTTTTAAAAAAATACATCAAGACCCTAAGTGAGATACACGCTACAATTCAGGAACTTATTTGAACCTTTAACCATGAATTATCAGCAATATTCAAAATTAACCAACAATAAATTACAAAACCCTGCCTAGCATTGAACATTAATACACTCAAATCCTTCTTTTTCAAAAAGGTTGAATTTTGGAAGATTATACACTTTTGTCCCCCCCATTAGAATGCAGTTCAAATCCTTCAAGTAATTAAATGAGCAAGCCATTGAAATCCATGCCACCAATTAAACATCAGTTTCTCGGAACTGAAGAAATTGATGTGATGCCAAGAGCAAATACACAAACAAATGGAAAACAATACAAAAGTTAAACTATAAAACAATAAATAATGACACACACACACACAGATACTAGGAACAAAAGCGAGTTCCCCATGGAGCAAGGCTAAAGCTGACACAGCCATCCCCATGGAGCAGCTCATGGACCAGATACAAGTCCAGGTGCAGGTTAATGCCTTGTGGAAGAGACAAAGCATAAAATTGAGTTTTGTGCCAGAGAATCCAACACCTTCATTCATTCTACTCTTTTTTAACTCTGGTTTTCTTTTAGCAGAAAAATGCAATGGGTTTCTAAATTTTCCCTATTGATAGAAACTGGCACAAAATGTTTTGAGGCCATTTCAAGGTGTTATCATTTCTAAAATGTTTGGAAACACAAAAGGTACATGTTTTCGAGCATCATAGGTGGGGATCAATAATTAGTGACAGGTGCACGTACATGCAATGAGTAGCGCTGCTGCACAAAAAAGAGGAAAATTCCTCATTTGTTCAAACAATGGTTTTTTTGAGTTTAGAGGAAATAAAATAAAAGGAAATTCTATTTGTTTTTTAACTACTTTGATTAGTATGCCTGGTTTTTGAAATAGTGATCAGGTTTTTGGTTCATGGATTTGAAATAGTGATCAGGAAATTCTATTTTCATACTGATGCCACAACTTCATCTTGCCTTTTAATGAATTCGTTTCCATGATTAAGAAAAGATTGCTATATGTAGTTATCTATAGATGCAGGCTTAACTCAATCTGCCATCTAGCAAACAGAAAAGCATAAAAGAGAAACATTTTATTCATCTGCAGTGGCATATCAAGCTCCATCTACTATCTAACAAAAAGAAAAGCACCATGGAGAAACTTTTTAGTTTGCAAATCAACCAGGAACTATAAAGACCTTAATTTGAGTCTCAACAATTTAACGTTTGGATTTCAGTATTAGCTCAGATATTGTACCTTATACCGGATAGCCTCATATGTCCCATATACAGCACCTAGATAGAAAAGACATAATTAAATACATAACCATAAAGCAAGGTGAGCTGCACCACAGAAGTTAACCAGAAATAAATATATAACCAGAACACATCTTTTACCCACCAACTTACTCTTTTCAGCACTTCCATACAAAATTAATGTTCATGGGCAAAAAAAAAAGGTCAAAAAATGCACTGATGTAAGATACCATGTGACAAAAAATAAGTACCAAACAAGGTAAGGTTCATTAGCTGTTACATAGACCACATGAGCATATATTTTAACACAGACAGCAGATGATTAAGCCAGTTTTTTGTATGATCCAATGTGGGAACTAAAGTTTCAGAATTAAAAAACAAATTTTACTATTCCTTTTAAGAATTAAGAAACACATTTTACTATTTCTAACATACTTTCTCCTCCTCTCAGCAGAATATTGAGTTTCTAGCAGATTTAACATGCCAAGGAGTTCCTTTAAAAAGATATAGAATAAACTGAGTACTGCATCGACATTTAGCAGTTAGCACCAATTGTGGGATTCACGACAAAAGGTAAATAAGAATAAATCTGCATTTCCTGTGTTGAAGCAAGATGTTCTTATTTAAATTATCAAATCTTATAACAATGCAAATAAAAAATGTTTTTATTATTAGAATTTTGGTTTAATATGCACATACTGATCAGAATTATATAGACAGAGAATAGTTTTGATCACCAACTCTGAACAACACATCTTCCCAACTGAAGCCTTCTTAATTACAGCTTCTAATGTCTCAAAAAGAAACCCTCTTTTTTCCTTAAAACCCATGACCTGGGCACGGCACCAGCAAAGAGTATTTCTTCTATTTTCCAATAAGACAGTAGTTTCGCGCCCTTTACTACTAATTTTCCTAAAAAGAAATTTCATAATAATGAGACAATTACGCTACCATATCAAACTCTTATAAAATCAACCCACAGTTCTGAATCAAAATTTGACCATGTTTTGAACTAATTCATTAAACAAAAGCAATACTAGCCCATCTGGTACCCTACCCAGATAGCCTAAAGCACATAATTGTACAAACTAGAGTATCCATTCATACCCAAGAAAAACAATACCAAGAAGCAAGCATAAATTGAGCAAAACCATAAATTCAAGAAAGTGTCCAGCGATAAAAGTTCTTGAAATACTTTAGGGTTTAATAGAATTACCAACAGCGCCGCCAACGGCACCTCCTACTGCGACTCCGGCGGTGACACGAGCCAGGCAACTATCTCTCGCCATTTTCAATAGTTTATGTCTATAACTGTGTGCCTGGTGTGGCTTCTTGCGGCTTATTGCTGCTGATTGCGGTGTCTCGTACTAATAGGGGGCGGTGCCTTCTATTAGGGGGAGTCAATGAGACTGTTTTGCTTTGCGTCTATACCATTTTATTTCCGGATAAAAAACATTTGGATAAATTAATATTCAGTTTAATTCAAATTACGAGAGACGGCGCTGCCGATGTTTTTAGCAAGGCTTACAGGACTGCCATTAAAAAAATTTATTTCGAAAATAAAATACAAAAATTAAAAATATTTATATATTTTAAAAGGATTAAAACAAAGTTATAAAAATATCTCACTCTTTATTAAAATAAAAAATTTCTTTTTAAAAAAACTTCTTTCCTTATTATAATTAATATTTTACTTTAAATTTTTATTTTTTTAAAATTTATTATTAAATAAAAATATTCTAATGAAATAATAAAAATTAATATTTTAAATTATTTTTCAGCATATAAAAATCATAGTTTTTTATACAAAAATTTAGTTTTAATTATAAAAAATAAATAACATTCAATAAAATATATAAAAATATATTAATAAAAAAATTAAATTTATTTTTAAATAAATTTTATAAATTATACACATGAAAAAAATAAAAAATAAATAAATATAATTTTATTATGTAAATATTATATAGATGTTTGGAAGATATTTTATATATGTTTTATAGATGTTGTAGATATCTTGTAGATGTTGTGTGAATGTTATATATTTATTTTTAAATTATATGTATTTTATATTAAAATTATTGAATGTTGTATGGATGTTGTGTAAATAAAAAATTTTTAAAAAATAAAATTAAATAAATATTAAAAAATATTATAGATGATGTTGCAGATGTATCGTAAATTTATTATAGATGTTATATACATATTTTATATTATTCAATGCGTATTTATATATATTGTGTATATTATATATATATATATATTATATATGTTTATTTTTTTATGTGTACACTGAAATTATAGCATAAAAAATTTTAAATAAAAAACATAAATAAAATAAATTAGAAAAAAATGAAAAGAAAAATCAACATGAAAACAGTAAAAATAAAATATTTTTCATGCGTGTCATGGAAATAAAAACGAAAAACTTATTTTCCATATAGAGTGTAATTTTCTCATATTTTTACTTTATGTTTGTACTAATTTTCAAATCATATAATAATTTAAAATAAAAAATTATAAAAATGAGTGATTGCAATTTTTTTTTTGTTGATCGATTTAAATTTATTAACAAATGCTCTCTCAATACCCTTTTAATTATATAAACAAAAAAATAAATGTTATAATATTTTTATAATAGAATTAAAATAAACATTATTTACAAGAATGTCTTATTTATAATAGTAGCACTTTCTCATCTAGCATAACTATCTCAATGATATTTATATAATCAACATAATTGAAGTTTAACATTATTAAAGATGAAAGTCCAAATAAATACAATAAATGATTAAATGAATTTTTTTGTATTTAATATCTTAAAAATTAAATATTTGAAAGAAATATTTTATTTAATATTTAAGAAAAATATATTTTAAGGAAATGTTAGGTAAGATTAGAAAGCTTATTGCAACAGAATTAGATTTAAACTCGTATGTTATGCAATAATAATTTAATAATTATATATGATTAAATATTTTTTTATAGAATTTTTTAATACGTATATTATTTGTTAAACAATCTTTATTTATAAAATATATTTGCCATGTGATGAAAAAAGTGGCTGTTGTTTTAAAGAATTATTAAAAATATTATTATTGTTATTAATTATGAAATTGACTGAAAATGAAAAAATAACTGGATTGCCCGATTATATTGATATTAAATCTAACTTTTGGATTTGAATGGCTAGCTAGAGGGTGAACTTTTATAGTAATAGTGGACACTTTGTGTCATAAGTGACAATACACATTCGTGCCATTAGAGGACACTTTGTGTCATCGGTAATTGTGGGCATTCATGCAATCAATGAGCAATTGGTCATATTCATTATAGTGTGCATTTACTTATCATTAATGACCCCGTTATCCCAACCTAGATTGTTAAATCAGCATATGAGTGTAAATTAAGTAAAACTTACCAAAATAAGCTAATGGTTCAAAGTGATTAACCATTAACTAAACATTGAACTTATTTATATAATATTGAGTTAATTTATATTTTAAGAATTTATTCATATATTTTCTTAGTGCTTTAAAGTGACAATTCATATTTGATATTTTAATATGTTACTTCCAAATTGGTATTTTAAAGTAATAATTTTATTTTATTTATATGAAATATTAATATTGATTATGTTATAATTATTGGTAAATTATGAATATGCAAGCAGCACTCAGTAGTAGCTTAGCATGTTAGATTTATTTCTGATGTACAGATCAAACAGGACAGATTGGATATAGAAGACTAAGATTTTAGAGCCTCAAATCAACTACACAGAGAATGTGTTATATGAAAACAATAAATAATATATTTTGTTTAGTTCACATAGCAGTATTTAAATTTTGAATGGCAGTTGTATAATTATGAGTTGTTAGAGATTTTTAAATACTTTATTGTATGAGTTATAATTTATAAGTTGCTTGAAGTTTGACTTTATATATATATATTGATAAAGATGATACATATTTAATATTAAAATATATTAGTAAAAGTATAGATGTTTACAATAAATTATAGATGATCCATTGGAGAGTTTGTAATTGGAGTTAAGATTGAAAAAAAAAATTATTGGGAGTGTTTTTCTTCTGCAGGTTGTATTTTTTATTGATGAAAATTTGGCAGTGTCAAATTTTTAAGGGAAACTCTGCCAAAATTTTTATTGGCATTGATTTTAATATTATAAAAAATAATAATTGAATAAGTAAGTGTATAGGGATCATGTGACATTCTTTGTTAGTTTTTTTATATAGGATTGTCAAGGGGTGTTACATTTGGTGGTATCAAAGTAGGTTTAGGCGATTCTGTTGTATAGGGTTAAGGAAAAAAGTGAAAAACAACTGTCATTGCTATATGAACTGAATAAGTGGTTAAGTATTTTGATACAGTTGATCTTTAAATGTTTATAGGTGTAGAATGGCTTCTGGATCTTGTAGAGGTATTGAGGAAGAAGTTGCATCCTCACACAGCCGAACTAGTATAGGGAACCAACAGCCATCAGAACCGTCTGCAGGGCATACCATTGGACTCTCAGTTTATGAGAAATATGAGGGAAGTTATTAGGCATATTCTAGGAGTTATTCCTTCTGCACAGTCGCCACCACCACTAGTGCCCCAAAGAACTCTATTGGAGAGAATTAGAAAACTTGGAGCAAAAGATTTTAGAGCTCGTGATACCGATGACTCCTCAGTAGCAGAGTATTGGTTTGAGAGAATAGTGAGAGTCTTTGATCTTGTGCATTGTACTGATGAGGAAAGATTGGAGTGTGCAGTTTTCTTATTACATGAATAAGCTTATGATTGGTGGGATACAAAGAAGAAAGGTAATCCTACAGATAGACTCACCTGGGCATTCTTTCAGGAAGAGTTTAAGAAGAGGTATATCAGTGAGATTTATATAGAAGAGAAGTGAAGGGAGTTTTTGTATTTGAAGCAAAGACAGTCATTTGTGTCTGAGTATGAGATGTAGTTCATTCGCCTCAACAAATATTTTTCTGAATTGGTTTCATCAGAAGAAGAGAAGTGTAAGCGGTTTGAGCAAGGTTTGAACAGTCAAATCTGGGTGTTTTTAGTGGTTATAAGAATCAAAGAGTTCTCTACTCTTGTCAATGAAACAATTTCCATTGAGAATGAAACTAAACAAGAGCAGAGAAGAAGACAACAACAACAGAAGGGATCTTCTAGTGAACAGTAGCAAGGTAGTCAAAAGAGACAGAGAAGTGTTCAAACACATACACATGGTTCTAGTAGAGGAGGTTATACAAGTGGAGCAGGTTTTCAGAGATCTCGAGAAGGTAGATCTAGTACTCCTACAGGCTCATCTTCACGGGCAGTTTCTACACCTTGCCAGCATTGTGGCAAGGGACATGCTAGTGATGTTTATTGGTATCGAAGTGGAGCTTGTCTGAAATGTGGCTCCAAAGAACACAAGATTAAGGATTGTCCTGTAATAAAGGGATCTAATGCTGCTGAAGGATATAGTTCTGTACAGAGGTCACAAGCAGGCCGTAGATTAGGCAGAGGTCATCAACTTAGTGTTGGTTAGCAGAGAGGGTTTGAGACTGTTGATAGACCTCAGACATGGACTAGTATTCTAGCTAGGACATATGCCATGAAAGTAGTGGATTATTAGAATGCCCAAATGTTATTGTTGGTAAATTCTCCTTACTTGGCTTTGATGTTTATGCATTATTAGATTCTGGTTCTACACCTTCATACATATGCGCAACTATAGCTTCAGGGAAGAACATGTATGCTGATAGACTTGAATATGATATAGAAGTTACTAATCCCTTGGGTCATAGTGTGAGAGTAAATAAAGTGTATCAAGATTGTCCGATTATAATCCATGACATAGAACTTCCAGCCAATTTGATTGAACTTTCATTCCATGATTTTGATATGATCTTGGAAATGGATTGGTTATCACAACATCAAGTATTCATGGATTATCATAGGCAAACTGTGACTTTTAAGGTTCCGGGACAGGGTAAAGTTATTTTTCAGGGAGAGAAACAATTTTATCCTTCTAGTTTGATTTCTACTGCTAAGGCTAGAAGGTTAATTAAGAAGAGGAGTGAAGTTTATCTTGCATATGTTATTGATATTCGACATTCACTCAAAGCTTTGGGAGACGTATCTACAGTGTGTAAATTTTCGGATGTCTTCCTAGAGGAATTAGTAGGGGTACCGCCAGAAAGGGAAGTAGAATTTGTTATTGATTTAGTTTCAGGTACGACACCAATATCTATTCCACCCTATAGAATGACACTTTCGAAACTAAAGGAGTTAAAGGTGTAACTTCAGAAATTGCTTAGCGGGTTATTATAGAAGATTTGTACAAGGATTCTCTAAGATAGCACTTCCTCTAGCTAACTGCTTAGGAAGGTGACTAAATTCATGTGGAATGATCAATATCAAACTAGCTTTGAACAATTAAAAGCTATGTTGACAAAAGCGCTTATTTTGACACAACCAACTCCAGATAAAGATTATGTGATCTATAGTGATGCTTCTTATCAGGGACATGGTTGTATATTGATGCAGGAAGGCAAAGTGATTGCCTATGCTTCTAGGCAGTTAAAATCACACAAGTTGAATTATCCCACATATAATTTAGAGCTTGTAGCCATTGTATTTGCTTTAAAAATTTGGCAGCACTACTTATATGGTGAAAGATGTTATATTTATACTGATAATAAAAGTTGAAATATCTGCCTATCCAGAAAAAGCTTATGTAACATCCGTTATTTTATAAAAATTAAATTAAATTAATTAGTTGGGAGTTAAATGAAATGTTGAAAGTGAGAAAATATCATATATATATATATATATATATATGTAAAATATAATAAAAATATAGATTACATATAAAGTCAAACATGAGTTAGAAAAAGTCAACGGTTAAATAGTAAAAGAAGGGTAAAATGGTAATTTATAAAAATAAAAAATAAAAAATAAAATAAAATAATTTTTGGATAGATGATGAAAATTAAAGACTTAAAAATGAATAAATAATTAACTAAATAATTATTTAAATATTAATATTTTATTAATTAATAATTTTGTAATTATGTAAATTGATAAAGGATAAAATTGAAATTTTAGTAATATAAAACTATCCATCTTCTTTTTCTTCTTCTCTACTCTCTCAAGCATGAACTTTTCACCGTGGAAAAGGAATATTCTTTCTCTAAATAGTAAATGTTAGAGAGATTTTCAAGATTGAAGTGATTTTTGAAGGTTTTCCATTAAGTAAGTAAGATTTTCTTACTTATTTTCAAGTTTTATGCTTAAATATGAATTTGTATAAATTGGATTTTTAAAAGAGCATGTTATAATTGTTGAAATGGATATGTAAGATGTTATTTTGATAACTAAGTAAAGATTTTATACTTAAATATTGGATTTGATTAGGTTTAGTTAGAGTTTGAAAGAGGTAGTATGGAAGTTAGGGTTTTGGTAAGGGTTTTGGTATAAAGTGATAGTGCAATTGGTTTTATGATTTGAATTGTATTATTTTGTGTTTTTAATGATATAAATGAGCTCAAATTACCATTTGGAATTGATTAGAATGAAAAACCAAAACCAAAGAGGCTTAGGGCAAAATTTTAAAATTTTGGTGAAAAAGTGATGCATTAAATTTTAATGCTTGGAATGTGTTAAAATATAATGTTTATGATATTTTTAAACTTCAAAATTAAATTGGGATGGATTAGAGTGAAGTTTGGAAGTTAGAGTGTGTTGGGACACATTTTAGTGTTTTTGAAGGAATGTGCCTAAATTTATGTTTTATATTTTAAACAACTAAAAATGTGATACTAATTGACTATTTGCATTCACATTTTCAATAGGTGTTGAGTATGTTGTAATTTCATTGATAAGTGCACAATTGATGATATTTTGCCCCTATTTCTTAATATGATTATTATCCAATTGAGTTTAATTTGTTTGTTCAAATTTTTTTTAGGGTTAATTTCAGGAATTCTCTGTATTTTGAGGCTTCCGGTCATTTCAGAGGAATTACGGATGAAAGTGGAAGAAAAGAACAAAATTCATCAATGGACATGCCCATGGACATGGGAGTGTCAATGGACGTGCCCTTGATGCTGCATACAGAAGCATTGACACGCCCAGTGACATGGGCGTGTCACCAAGCGTGCCTTTTGTAATGTTTCACAGTAGCTGTGACACGCCAAGTGACATGGCGTGTCAATGGACGTGCCTTATATGCAAAATCTCAGTGGCAATGACACGTCCAGTGACATGGGCGTGCCAATGGGCGTGTCAGGCGAAATTATCTGCACTATAAAAGTTGCGCCGAAGCACGAATTAGGGATTCGAATTTCATTTTTTTATAACCTAGAGCCGACTTCTAAAGTAAAGAGGAGAGTTTTGGAGCTGAGATTGAGGGTGAAAACATATTCTAAACAAGATCTAAACCAAGATTCAAGAGAAGATATACGAATTATTCGCAATGGATTGTTTGGATTCTTTTTCCTATTTCTCTTGTTCTAGTTTTCTGATTTTGAACATGAACTAATTTATTCTCTATCTAGATATTGATGAACCCTAGCTTTATTGTATGGATTGAATAATTTTACTAAATTGAATCATTTGATTGAGTTGTTTTATTCTTATGATGCTTAATGATTTATTTCCAATTAATAATAGCATGCTTATTGATTGGTTGCAATTTTCATATTATTGACTTGAGAAAGCTTGATATGAATTCAATATTCATAAGAATTGAGGATTGATTGGGGTACTAGGGATAGACTTACAAGGTCCTTTGGTTTATAATTCCTTATTCTTAATGCAAGATCTATTTAATTATGTTTGAGAAGAGATTCCGGCATTCTACTTAGTGATTAGGGATTAATTCGCTTGAGAAAGGTTTTAGTCTAATTTAGAGGAATACCAATTCAACTCTATCATCTGGTTTAATTGAATTGATTTTCATAAATATAATTGTGGCTAGGGGGATTCAATATCTATATAGTATCATCATCATCAATCAATTTATTCAACTCTCAATTTCTCTCAATTTTCATTTATTAAGTTAATTGTCTTTAATTACAAAACCTCACAAAACTATTGATTCGCTAAACAACGGTTAAAATTTGCACTAGTACTTGGCCTTGTCGTCAATGGAACAATAACTCACTCACTACTTTATTACTTGAGTGACTCGTGCACTTGCGGCATTGCAATAGCATAGGTTCCTGCTGTCATTCATCAACCTAGTAGTGAAGGGCATTAGAAGATTTTGGAAGTGGAGTGGAGTTTTAACTCCATTTGTTGCTTAATAGAGGTTAGTACATACTTGGATTAATAATGTGTTTGATTGCATGATTTTTATCATAATACATTGGTTATGTTGAATGTGTTATGTTACTTGATATTTATGAATATGTGTGTGTGGTATTATTTGGAGTAACAATGCTTATTTTGTGATGATTATTACATGATAAGCCATTTGAGAATGGTTAAATAGGATGTGTGTGCAAAATGTGAAAAATGCAAATTGTGCACTAACATGTAGAAAATGAGCAACATTTGCATTGTATATGATGATAATGTTAAAGATGCATTGAAGGTATAAAAAAGAATGTGAAAAGTGGAAATTATGAAAATATAATTGATGTCACCTTATATAGGGCCTAGTTCCAGAAATTATTGCTAGAAATTATTACGCCCCTGGGTGAGACACGCTGGCGTCACAGATATTGTTACGCCCTGGAGTGAGACACACTGGTGTTATAGACATTTTACACCTTCGAGTGAGACACGCTGGTGTCACAAATTTTATACACCTTCGGGTGAGACACGCTGGTATCACAGATGATTAAGTTATCCTAAGACAATATTTTTGGAACTAGACTAATATATAAGAATTTTTGGGGCCTAATGCATGTGGATGATTGATGTGTTACTGAAATGTTCAAAAAGAAATAAATTGCCTGACATTTTTATCATAATGCATTTACGACATTGTATGTGTTATACCATTTATTTATAATACCAAAGTGTGTACCAATAAGCATTATACTTAGCGCGATTGAATTACATCAAGCAAGTGATAGAGCTGATTCAGAGAGTGCTGCTAGACCACACCAGGTCTAGATTATAGTTGTAATATCCCAAAGTGTGCCCTAGAAGTTTTGATATTATTGTTGTGTAATTGGATTTAATGTATATGTTTCTTTGGAAAGAGAAAAGATTTATAAAGAGAGTGTATATGTTGTGTATATGAAAATATATACAACATATACCCAAGTCAAAGTCAAAGAAAGTTAGTGGAAGGAGATATTTATGTTGTGATTTATGGAATTAATTAATTAGAAGGAAATTTAAAATGAGTGGAAGAGATTAATGGATTATTTTAATATTAAATGTGTGGAGGAGAGAGTTTTGAGGAGAAGGTTGACTTTATTTTCTTCCTCTTCTTCTTTCCTTCTTTCTTTCTCGTGTATCACTTTTCTTTTCCTTTCCTTTTCTTTCCTTTTGGCCGGCAGTAGCAAGAGAACAAGAGAGTGAGAGATTTGATCTTCTTAACTCAAGATCTAAGGAAGTTTTCAAGTGATCAAGTTGGAAATTTAAGAGTTTCTTCATCCTTGGTAAGTTTCCTCTTGATTCCTTGATTTTCTTTTAAGATGTGTTTGAGTTGTTGGTTGATTGTTGATGGTATGTGAATATGTTTGTTAAGATGTGTTTAAGAGTGTTTGGTTCAAGTGATTTTGGATTTTTGGGGTTGGATTGAAGGAAAGAGTAAGTTGTTGGAAGTGAATGTATTGTGGTTGTGTTTTGGGTTTGTGGTGATGATTTTGATTTGTGTTGGATGTATGTTTTTAGTTGTTTTGGTGTTTTTGCAAGTTTGTTATGGTTCTTGGGTATGTTGAGCTAAGTTTGTTTGAAGTGGATTTTGGTGAAAGGAATTGATTTGTTGGATTAAGTGTTGTTGTTGCCGGAATCTGGGTTTTTGGCCTGACACGCCCATGAGCACGGCCAAGTCTTTGGGCGTGTCGATGGTTCTGTGTTCTTGGACGGGTGACACGAGCAGTGACACGCCCATGTCACTGAGCGTGTCACAGCTTCTGTGTAGTTGTAGTATTGACACGTCCAGTGAGCCGCCCATGTCACTGAGCGTGTCATAGCTACTGTGTTGGTGAAGAATTGACACGGCCGTGAACACGCCCATGTTGTTGGACGTGTCAATGTTTCTGTGAGGCAGAATGTATTACACGATCAGTGACACGCCCGTGGTCCTGAGCATGTCAAAGCTTCTGTGTTGTGAGTTTAGGGCACGGTCAGGAACACGCCCGTGTTGGTGAGCGTGTCATGTGTAGGGTTTGCCCTAGTTGGTTCTTAGTCTTGTTATCTCATGTGTATCTCTAAGTGAGTATGTATTATCACCTTTGGTTTAGGTATTGAAGAGATTGAATTGTCCTAACCTAGGTGGTGAAGAATTCTTGAAAGAGAAAGGTTGTAGATTGGTGTGAGTTGTTCCTAAGGTAAGTACAAACTACATTGTTGCATACATTCACATGATTTGATACTTAACATATTTGATTATACATATGCTAAGCAATTGATTACAGGGTTAATACATTTGATGAGATATGAAAGGTATGTTAATGCAATTGGTTGTGTATACTTGAATGATCAATTGATTTAATGTGATTTGAGATATAATGAGATATAAAACCAATGTGATTGGCTATGATGATGGTGTTAATGCAATTGATATTGTATATTATCTTGATGAGATGATTGAGGCATGGTTGCCTATTTTGATTATGAGATATGAAGCCATGGTTGTTGGCTATAATGATGAGAATGAAATGAATTGAGAAAGAAATGTATAAAGATATAAATGAAAAGATTATGTGTCTAATGTGTTATTCAACCTTCAGAGTTCTGGGCTTGGCGGCATGCCTATAAAGTACTGGATAGGTGAAAAGACCGGGTCGTAAGCTGATTCCAGTTGATAAATGTGAAATGTGAATTATAGTAACAGTCTTGCCGGGTTGAGGATCTCCTTGGTTTATCCGGGTTGAGGTCTAAGAGACTGGGTCTGTTACAGGTAACAGTCTTGCCGGGTTGAGGATCTCCTCGAGTTGAGCGGGTTGAGGTCCAAGAGACTGGGTCTGTTACCCTATCCATGGATAGAGATATATATATTGCCTATGGGCTTAATGATTGTGATTATAGACCAAAGCAGTAACTCTGAACTTTGAATAACATATTAGTGTCTTTTAGGCCCAAGTCTGTCTTTGTTTTCAATGTGATTTATGAATGATGAAATAAATGACTAATGAGATTCTGGAGAATTGTTGATATGTTTGAGATTATAACATTTGCATTTCATTAAAGTATAATATTATTATAGTTTGTACCACTAAGCCGTTGGCTTAGCGCGATTGTGGTTCATCGCGCAGGTGACAGAGAAGAATCGGAGAGTTCCTCTAGGCCGAGTAGAGTCTAGATCTCGAGGTGTTGATAGTGAAGTTTAAAGATCGAAGATATACTGCCAAACATGTATATATATTTTATGTTTTGTAAAACTTGAGTTTTGATGTATAAATATTTGTAAATATTGGTTATATTTTCCGCTGCTTTTAAATAAACATTTTACCTTTTGTCTTTTATAATTTCTTTTAAATGATTTAAATTTGTTCATGTTTTTTTTAAAGGGGTGAGTCATTTGTTTAGTACCGTGGCATTTCTATATTCAGTATACATATATTACGATCGTATTAGCATGCTGTGTACATATACGGGTATAGGGGTGTTACAATAGTTGTTTACTTTTGGAGTTTATTGAGCTGCCACGGACCAGAGCCATCTGCATCTCATGTATATATTTTAAAGTTTGTGAAATTTACTTAAATATGAATACTATGTTTATTACATAGATATGATGTAAATTATAAAAGGATGTTTAGTTTTTAATGTTGAAAATTTGAGAGATAAATTATATATATAAACACTTGTGAATTATGGGGTTATGTTGGAGATTTTGGAGCAATGGATGTGTTAAGAGAATATTTGGGAGTTTATTTTAAATGTAGGTTGAGTAAATTGGAATTTTGAAATATTCAAAATACAGATAAAACTCTGGCAAATTTTTTTCAGAGATTTTTCTTTAAAATGTATCTTTTTATATTTAAATTACCGGGGAATATTTTTCTCTATTTAGTAAGAAATATTTAAAGTGTTCTAAATAACTATTTTAGAATGATGAAAGTTTTTAAATGAAGAGAAAAAAAATATGCATGAGTTTTTTATATTCTGTATATGTATTTTATACATACAGAATGCATGTATTATATATATATGGGGTATAAATATGTTATAATTTATTTTGATATCAGAAACAGGTTTGAGATTCTCGACCTAGGTGGATTTTTTGAGAGTGAAAATGGGATTTTAAATGTGATTTATCATAACAAACATGCATTTGCACTGGCATTTTATCATGTCCCTGGTGTGGCAATTCCTTCTATAATTACAGAAATTAGCTGTTATGGCATCTCAGGAGCATGCTTTTGGTGAGGAAAGCGCGGACAGTGTTGCTCCTAGTGAGGGAGATGTTAGGCCTACGGAGGTTGTTGGGGAGGCATTAGTGTCAGCTGGATTAGCAAGACTAGGAATTCCACCAGTTTGGGTGCAACAGATGGTGGAGCTGCTCCGTCAGGCCCTAATATTGTTGCAGCAGCAGTCACAACTGCAGTTGCCACAGATAAGAAAGTACGACAAGTTGTGAAAGTATGAAGCTACAGATTTTTTTGGCACCATTGATCCAGCCGAGGCAGAGCAGTGGCTAGATAGAGTGCAGAGAGTTTTTATCCAGCTACAGAGGCCACTGCAGAGAAGAAGTTTTATTATGCCTTATCTCTTCTGTAGGGGGATGTCTATGACTGGTGAAAGACTGTACCCCATGGGATGGATCAACTACCAGTGTTAACTTATGTTGATTTCCTTTGGAAATTTGAGAAGAAGTACACCCCAGAGAGTATAAAGATGCCAAGAAGAAGGAATTTATGAGTTTAAAGCAAGAAGGGAAGACAGTTATAGAATTTGAGAAAGAATTCATCCGATTGAGTAAGTATGCAGGAAATTTATTATCAGATGAGTTAGACAAATGCAAGAGATTTGAGGAGGGTCTGAGGTCATCTATCACGTGTCTTATGGTAGCCTCTCATTATGAGGATTTTTTCAAGATGGTTTTAGCTGCCAGAAATGTAGAGAAGGCACAGGGACTTGCAGGAACTGCCAGAGCGGAGGAGAGAAGAGGCAGGAGATCCCAAGCTGAGGCAAGGTCTTTATTTGGAAAGAGAGGCAGAGGGAGTTTTCCTTCGAGGTTTAGTGGGAGTCAAGGGTAGTCTAGCAGATCATTTCAACAGCAGAGGCAAAGACCTGCAACCTTAGTAGTTAGTGTCCCGACCCTAGTTCCATAGAGATCTCCTCCACATGTTTGTGCTCAATGTGGACGAACACATAGGGTGTCTATTGGGAGACTCATACAGCAGCTTGTTTTAGGTGTGGCTCCATAGATTTCTCTAAGATTGTCCAGTGCCACCCATAGATAAACAGACTAAGATAGCAATTTCTAGATCTAGTGACAGAAGGGGCCGTAGTGGCAGAGCTGGCGGTAGAGGCGGCAGAGGTGGTGATAGAGGTGGCAGAACTGGATTTAGTCGGAGAGGGGGATCCATGGTAGGGACTACTGGACCAGATCAGGCAGATCATCACATAGAGTATATGTGATGCAGAGACAGGCAGATGCTTCAGATGTTGTGGCTGGTACATTTCATTTGTTTGACATTCCTGTGCATGCATTGATTGATCATGGATTAACACATTCATACATCAGTTCATTCATTCTGCCTGTGGGTGATATGCATTTTGAGTCATTAGGGTTTGATGTGCTGGTGATCGGGGCATAGTGTGGTGCTTAGCAGGGTATACCAAGATAGTGAGGATGAGAAATTTCTTGGTGACCTAATTCAGATGCCCTTTAGAGAGTATGACTTGATTATGGGTATGGATTGGTTGTCCAGACACAGGGCTATAGTAGACTATCTGCAGAAATGTGTTACTTTAAAACACGTGATGGGAGAGAAGTAGTGGTATCTAGTGAGCGGAGGCAACTCACATCCATGTTTGTTTTAGCTATATCAGCTAGGAAGATGATTCGAAAGGGGTGTGAGGCTTATTTGGCTAATGTGGTAGATACCAGAATAGTAGGGTCCTAGTTGGATAGTATACCTACTGTAGCAGAGTTTCCGGATGTGTTTTCTAAGGAGTTAACAAGGTTACCCCTAGAGAGAGAGGTAGAGTTTGGTATCGATGTGATGCCCGATACTGCTCCCATCTTTATTACCCCTTATTGAATGGAACTTATAAGATTAAAGGAGTTGAACATACAATTGCAAGAGTTACTTGATAAATGGTTTATTCACACTAGAATATCACCATGGGGAGCACCAGTATTGTTTGTGAAAAAAATGATGGCACAATGCGGTTGTGTGTTGATTACTGATAGTTGAATAAAGTGACCATTCAGAATAAATACCCATTGCCTCGCATCGATGATTTGTTTGATCAGTTGAAGGAAGCAGCAATATTTTCTAAGATTGATTTGAGATCTTTGAGAGTTAGAGATGTAGATGTACCTAAGACTGCCTTTCGGATGAGGTATAAGCATTATGAGTTCTTAGTGATGCCTTTTGGACTGACAAATACACTAGCTGCATTTATGGATTTAATGAATCGGGTGTCTAGACTATACTTGAATTAGTTTGTAGTGGTGTTTATTGATGATATTTTGATATACTCCCACAGTAAAGAAGAGCATGATAGACATCTGCGAATTATATTGCAGACATTGAGAGAGAAGCAGTTGTATGCTAAATTATCCAAGCGTGAGTTTTGGTTGGATCAGGTGACTTTTCTTGGGCATTTGGTTTCAACAGAGGGGATTAGAGTTGATTCGAGCAAAGTCAAGGCAATCTTGAATTGGAGTCCACCAAAGAATGTGACAGAGATCAAAAGTTTTCTGGGATTGGCTAGTTATTATCGTTGGTTTATAAAAGGATTTTCCATGATAGCTTTGCTACTTACTAGATTGCTTTGAAAAAATGTGAAGTTTGTGTGGACTGAATAATGTCAGGTGAGCTTTGAGCAATTGAGAGATAAGTTTGCTCAAGCTCCGGCTCTTACCCTTCCTGTGGAAGGTGAACCATATGTGATATATAGTGATGCATCATATCACGGTCTGGGTTGTGTTATAATGCAGGAAGGTAGAGTTATTGCTTATGTCTCTAGACAGTTAAAGCTTCATGAATTAAATTATTTGACTCATGATTTGGAATTGGCAGCCATTGTCTTTGCATTAAAGATTTGGCGACATCATTTATATAGAGAGAAGAGTTTCATCTACATGGATCATAAGAGTTTGATGTATTTAGGTGTCCAGAAAGAATTAAATCTTCGATAGAGGCAATGGTTAGAGTTGATAAAGGATTATGATTGTCTGATCGATTATCATCCCGGTAAGGCTAATATAGTTGCAGATACCTTGAGTCAGAAATCTATGGCAGGATTAACTGCCTATGCTCTCACGTTGCTTGTTGAGTTGAGAGCTTTGCATGCCGAATTTGAGATTGTTGAGAATGGTGCTCTAATGGCCCAGTTGCAGATGAGGCCATTACTACTTGATCATATTAAAGCAGCATTGAAGTTAGATATGAAACTCCAAAAAATCGTAGAGGACTGCAAAAAGGGGGAGAGAAAAGATTTTCATGTGAAGGATCATGATAGCATATGGTACAGAGATAGATTGTGTATTCCTGACGATGTGAAATTGAAAAAGAGAATTTTTGAGGAAGCACATCAATCTTCATATACTATGCACCCTGAAAGTACCAAGATGTATCAGGACTTGAAGTAGCATTATTGGTGGTATGGTATGAAGAGGGACATAGCGAAATTTGTGTCTAGATATCTCACATGTCAGAGGGTGAAGGATGAACACCAACTTCCTTCAGGATTGTTGCAGCCTTTAGCAGTGCCTGAATGGAAGTGGAAGTGAGTAACCATGGACTTTGTATCAGGACTTCTTTTGGCTCAGAAGAAGCATAATTCAATCTGGGTGATTGTGTAATATTTAAAATTTTAAATAGTGAACTTTTTAATTAATATTGATAATTGATATGAATAGTGATAAAAGTGATATGGATAAATGATGTAAATAGCAGATCTTAAAATTTACTAAAGAAATTATTTATTTTTATGATTTTGCAAAATTAAAAATTGAATTAGAATCAAAGGATAAGAAAGAGGGTGCATCATAGTTAAAATAAGATTGGCCACACTAGATTAAACTATATATATAGATGGACATGTGTGTGTGTGTAGAATCTTCTTTCCTTTTCTTTCACCTTCATCCATGCCTATCATCACCATCACTACCAAAACTTCTCCTTTCTTCTTCTTTTAAAAAATTTAGCCAAATTAAAAAAAAAATCACATCTAGTTATAGGTTTTTAGAAGAATAAGCTAGAAAAGGTGAGATTATCAACAAGTGATCAAAGAAAAAAATTAGAAAATAAAGAAGGAGAAGGATTTTAAAAGAGATATGTTCTTATGTATTTTTAATTTGCAAATATTTAAATTTCTATGAATTTTAATGTTTGAATTGGTTGATTGAGTCGTCTATAATGAATTATTACTAAAAAAGTATTGGTTAATTGGATTGATGAGTGAAGAATGAGTTAAAGGAACTTATAGTGATGAGTATGATTCTTAATTCAATCATTATAAGAATTGAGTGGTTTGAAGTTGTTTTTAGTCATGAGTGATGGTTAAAGATTGATTAATTGATGTTTGAGTAAAGTATTGATATAAACTCTTTCTATGTCAAAGAAACTAGTTTTTGCTTCATTTTTATCATAGATCTTGAATATATTGTGTTGAGTGTGCGAAATACAAAAATTTTGCTTGACACAGCCATGTCACTGGGCGTGTCAATGATGTTGTGTTTCAATGTTGATGACACGGCCAGTGACACGGCCATATCTCTGGGCGTTTCGTAGCTACTGTAATGCAAGATAAATGACATGGCCAGTGACACGCTTGCATCATTGGGCATGTCAAAGCTTCAGTAATGTAGGGGTAATGACACGGGTAGTGACACGCCCATATCATTATGTGTGTCAAAGCTTTTGTAAGAATGGGCAAATTACACGGTCATTGACATGCCTATGTTGTTGGGCGTGTCACTTGAATAATTTGTCCAAAATAACTCTTCTCCTTGTCTTTCATTTGTGATTCCAGTCTAAATGGCTATTAGACCTCAAAGTGTAAAAGATTTTTGAAATCAACCCTAACAAGTAGTGTAATAAATTTTGAATATATGATAAATGTGTGTATAATACCAAGTGTTGATCAAAGAATTATTCCATTGAAGTGATATACATAATTCAATGTTAATTAAAACTAATGAATTGCCCAAAGCATACTGATTTTAGATCTAGATTGGGATTGAATGGCTAGCCAGAGGGAGAATATCCATAGTGATAATGGGCACATAGTGCCATCAATGGACACTCTGTATCACCATATTCAGTGGGCATTCGTGCCATAGTGGGATATTGGCTAAATTTTATACAGTGGACATTTACTTGCCATTAACGACCTGTTATCCAGACCTATGATATGTGTTCAGTGTGTATGGGCATATTTAATGAAGTTATCTATATTGAAAACAACGTGTTATATAATTGTGGTTAAATTAACCGATTTAATTATGCTTAGTATTTTAAATTTTAATTAATTTATTAATTTCTTTATTTAATGTTCTAAAAGTGATACTCTCCATTGTTTCTAAATTATTTTATGTATAATTCTCTTTACTTTAAATTTTCTTGCATATTGTAAATACATAAGCACCATTAAGCTTTGCTTAGCATGTTAGAATTATTTTCTAACATGTAGATCAATCAAGAAGAGTTGAGACTGCAGAGTGAGAGATATATGTTCCTAATCAACTGCATCACAAAGGTTCAAAGAGCAATATTATAAATATTGTATTATGTATAGTTCACATGGAAATAATTTATAATTGTGTATGACAGTTGTATAAGTTTGAGAGTAGTAAGAGAATTAAAATAATATTTTCAATGTAAGATAACAATAAGAGTTCTTTGTAAATTAAATAGATATATGTCTGTAATTTAGGCATGATCACAGTAGTTCTTTTGAAAGTTTAATAACTGCATTAATATATAGAAGCATTTTGGTTTTATTTACTTTATTATATATATAGGCAAGTGTAAGTATTTTGGTGACATCACCTATGTAGTTAAGTATATAGTCTATGTAAGGGGTGTTACAGATTGTGGATAGGATGACAAAATTAGCTCATTTTCTTCCAGTGAGTGTGGACTACTCTCTTGATAGGCTGGCTGAGCTATATATCAGCGAGATTGTTAGGTTGCATGGAGTTCTAGTTTAACTGGTATCAGACCGAGATTCCAAATTCATATCTAGATTTTGGAGGAGTTTGCAGAATACATTGGATACTCGGTTGCACTTTAGTACTGCTTTTAATCCACAGACAGATGGTCAGTCTGAGAGGGTGATACATATATTGGAGGATATGTTGAGGAGCTATATCATTGAGTTTACAGTGAGTTGGGACATACATTTGCCACTGATAGAGTTTTCCTACAATAATAATTTTCAGTCTAGTATTGGGATGACATCGTTTGAGGCCTTGTATGGCAGAAGATGTAACATCTTTATGTTGGGACGAGGTTGGAGAAAGAAAGTTAATGGGTCCCGATTTAATCAAGGAAACAGAAGAAAAGGTTCAAATAATTCGAGATCATTTAAAAGCAGCTTCAGATTGATAAAAGTCTTATTCAAACCTGAAGAGGAAAGACATTGAGTTTAATATAGGTGACAAGGTGTTCCTAAGGGTGTCTCCTTAGAAGAGGATTCTAAGATTTGGTCGAAAAGGAAAATTGAGTCCTTGATTTATTAGGCCGTATGAGATTCTAGAAAGAGTGGGACCCGTGGCCTATACATTGCCTCTGCCACCAGAGTTAGATTCGATTCATAATATCTTCCATGTCTCGATGCTTTGGAGATACGATTGGATCCATCTCATGTGTTATTTGTTGAATCTATCGAGGTGAATCCAGATCTGACCTATGAAGAAGAGCCAGTGACAATCTTAGCACGAGAAGTAAAAGAATTAAGAAACAAAAAGGTGCCATTAGTTAAAGTTCTTTGGCAAAACCATTCCACTGAAGAGGTAACATGAGAAAGTGAGCAGACTATGAGGAGCCAGTATCCTCAACTATTTCAAAGCTGATGTCAGGTAATTTCGAGGACTAAATTATTTAAGGGGGAGAGAGTTATAACATCCGTTATTTTACAAAATTTAAATTAAATTAATTAGTTGGGAGTTAAATGAGGTGTTGAAAGTGAGAAAATATCATATATATATATATGTGAAATATAATAAAAATATAGATTACATATAAAGTCAAATATGAGTTACAAAAAGTCAACGGTTGAATAGTAAAAGAATGATAAAATGGTAATTTATAAAAATAAAAATAAAAATAAAAATAAAAATAAAAATAAAAATAAAAATAAAAATAAAAATAAAAAAAATAAAATAAAATAAAATTATTTTTGAATAGTTGATGAAAATTAAAGACTTAAAAATGACTAAATAATTAACTAAATAATTATTTAAATATTAATATTTTATTAATTAATAATTTTGTAATTATATAAATTGGTAAAGGGTAAAATTAAAATTTTAGTAATATAAAACTATACATCTTCTTCTTCTTCTTCTCTACTCTCTCAAGAACTAAATTTTCACTATGGACAAGGATTATTCTTACTCCAAATACTAAATTTTAGAGAGATTTTCAAGATTGAAGTGATTTTTAAAGGTTTTCAATTAAGTAAGCTTTTCTTACTTATTTTCAAGTTTTACGGTTAAATATGAATATGTATAAATTGGATTTTTGAAAGAGCATATTATAATTGTTGAAATGGATATGTGAGATGTTATTTTGATGAATAAATAAAGATTTTATGGTTAAATATTGGATTTGATTAGGTTTAGTTAGAGTTTAGAAGAGGTAGCATGGAAGTTAGGGTTTTGGTAAGAATTTTAGTAAAAAGTGATGGTGCATTTGGCTTTATGATTTGAATTATATTATTTTGTGTTGTTAATGATATAAATGATCTTAAATTAACATTTGGAATTGGTTATAATGAAAAACCAAAATCAAAGAGACTTAGGCAAAATTTTGAATTTTTTGTGGAAAAGTGATACAATATATTTTAATACTTGGAATGTGTTACAATATAATATTTACGATATATTTAAACTTTAGAATCAAATTGGGACGGATTAGAGTGAAGTTTGGAAGTTGGAGTGTGTTGGGGCATATTTTAGTATTTTTGAAGAGACGTGTCTAAATTTATATTTTTATATTTTAAACAACTAGAAATATGATACTAATTGACTATTTGCATTCACATTTTCAATAGGTGTTGAGTAGGTTGTGATTTCATCAACCTAGTAGTGAAGGGCATTTGAAGATTTTGGAAGTAGAGTGAAGTTTTAACTCTATTTGTTGCTTAATAGAGGTTAGTACATACTTTGGTTTATAATGTGTTTGATTGCATTGATTATATATATATATTTTATTGATATCGAATATAAGGTCCCATACAATCTGAAATAATGATGCCTTTAAGGAAACGAGGCAAAGAACTAAAGGAATGGAAAATACAATTAATGTTATTGAGCCTAGCGTATAGAGCAAAAAAATGAGCTGATTTGTTCCCTTCCCTGTATATGTGTTGAATGGCTAAGTTATTTGCAGTGAAAAGTTGCTTCGTGTAGCCAGCTAAGGACATTGGATGGAGAGTGCGAGAAGAGTTGATAAGAGAAACTGATTCCATAGAATCTACCTCCACTAAGAGAGTAGTGTAGCCTGCAGAAATGCACCATTGAGTACTGATTTGGATGGCTTGCAACTCAGCTTGTAAAGCATTATCAGCAGATTGGACGAAGGAAAGACCATGAATGAACTGACCCGTAGAAGATCGAAGGATTGCTCCACCTGCTGATATATGAGGGGTGTAGGTTGCATCAACATTTAACTTGAAGAAACCCACCGATGGTTTGAGCCACTGAACAAGAACCGGCTTTAGATTACTGATTCCAAAATTCTGAGGCAGGAAATCTTGGAACCGAGAAATGGGCTTTGCAAAATTAGCTTTAGAATTTCCGATTCCCCAGTTCAAAATTGCGTAGTGACAGATGCATAAACTTGAGGGAAATAGAAACTCTCCTCTCCCCATGTGCAGTGGCAATAAGAGAGCCAAATAGAATAAATGATGCATTGAGGAACAACCCGCCTAACTCGACCAATACTGGATTTCGGCTTGGATGGTAACCACCATGTAACACCCCTTCCCAACCTACATATGTAAGCTGAGTAGAGGCGCCACACTAACCTAATGTTGCTACCAATTTTACTTAGTCAAATTTTAGTTCCAATTTTTACAAAATTTTTGCCATAGTTTCGCCTAAAAATTGAGTCCCAAGTGTCGACAAAATCGATTTTTTTCTTATTTTTAAAAACATTTTACACAAACCAATGCAAACAAAATCATTCTCAGTACACTCCCAATAAATCCCCCTTGTAACCTCAACTACAACCTGCAAAAAGGATTTACACTTCTAGTACAACATAAAATAAAGGTTTTGTGACAACCCCCATATTTAAATATTACACAGCGGAAGTTATAAAATATTTACATATTTACAAATTCATATACATCAAAACTCAAGTTTTACAACACATAAAATTTATACATGATTGGCAAGTCTGCTCTGATCTTTAAGCTCCCAAAATGGATTCTTCAAGGTCTACTCTCACTAGGTCTTGATGAACTCTCGGGTTCAACTCTATCCACTCTACTACCTGCGCGATTAAACACTATCGCGCTAAGCCAACGGCTTAGTAAGATAAAACATGCTAACGGTATGCTTTAATGAAATGCAATGCCACATATGTTATTGATAAGATCAACATCATAAATATAAAGTTAACCACACAATTATGCATTTCACAAATCATAGTCATATGAGCATACCACATTTCAACATCTTTTCACATTCAACACTAATCAATCATACTCCATAACCAACATCTCATTTCATTAAACTCATAACATTATTTAGGACATTCATATAACCTTGACACCTATGGGCCCAACAAGTATTTAATACGATATTCAGAGTTCAGAGTTACTGCTTTGGTTCATAGTCACAATAATCACGCCCGTAGGCAATGTATATACATGTATCTCTATCCATGGATAGTGTAACAGACCCAGTCTCTTGGATCATCAACTCAACACATATGAGGAGATCCTCAACCCGGCAAGACTGTTACAAATCATATATCTCATAGTGTAACAGACCCAGTCTCTTGGACCATCAACTCAACACCTATGAGGAGGTCCTCAACCCGGCAAGACTGTTACCTTTCATCATTTCTTAGGCATGCCACCCAAATCCAGAACTCTGAAACTGAATAACATATTAAACAAACAATTCATTTCCATTCTCAATTCTCATCACATTTAGGCAAACATGCCTTCTTTCTTTCAATTACATCATCTTAGCCAATAACAATGGCTTCACATTTCATTTCACAATATAACATCTCATTATTCAAGTATATATATATATATATATCTCATCCATGATCACATTATATCTCACATAGCATCATTCATAAATATCAACATTTCATTCCACATTACTCATGAAACACATTACCATTCACAATGCACAACATAACATTGTTCAATCTCAACAATGCAATTAGGGAAAAGAACAATTGATTATAACATTCATTGATTCAAGTGTGTTTAAAGTGTTTAGGGTTAGGTTTAAGGACCAACCTACCTTTGGAGAACCAAAGCAATGCAAGAAGAACAAAGAATTAAAACCCTAACCATAAATAGTACATTCTGGTTTTAAACTCCATTTTATCCTTATTTTGAAAAATTGTATAAAATAATCTACTTGACTAAAAATTCTAAAATTTTTACAGAATTTAGTTTTGTATCTTAAAATCATCCCTTTAAAATTTCAGATCAAACTGAACACAAAATCTTGGTCAAATAGTTCACCTAACCAGACTGCCCCAATTGCCCTGCATCCTGGCAGCAGTTCTGAACTTTGTGAATTCCATAAATCAAATTCAATCAAAGTGATTCCAAATTATTTTTCTCAAATACTAAACTCACTAAGCAACAACATATCCAAAATTCGATTGGATATGATTTTTCTACATTTTATTAAAAATCCCGAAATATAGCTGTCCCAGTTAAGGTACCTGCTGGAACAGGTCTAATGAAAATAATTTTTCTAAACTCATAACCATTCCAAAATCGAATCAACATATTTTTCAGTCATTCTAGACTCATAGAGGCACAACATATCAAAAATTCACTTCAAGAACATTTTTCTATAATTAATTAAAAATCATACAAATCACAGCCTTTACTAATTGTAAAACAGAAATAATTTCACTAAACACAACTCTTACTCTTCCATCACCAACACCAACCTAGCTTCTTATCTTTAATTCCATTTCAACACTTTTACACACACCATACACAAACACACTCATCAAACCCAAACAAAATTCCAAATAGAACAAGAGAAAACTTACCTTAAATGAAGAAATCCACAAATCTCTAACCAAAACCCTTGCTTCCTTCTTCAAATTGCTTCAAACCTCAAGATCACCTCTCTTTCTCTCTTTGTCTATGGAGAATCCGGCCACACATGAAGAGAAGAAGAAAATATGAAGAGCAAAGTCAAATTTGGCTTCTTATATCCATCAAGTGTTTTTAACCTTGCAATTACTAAAACACCCTTCACCATTTAACTAACCTTTTGTCTCATCTAAGCCCTTTATAGTAATTTCATTAACAACCAAAAATATCTTCTTCCACTTAACCATCACCTTGACTCTACATTTGACCAATGTATATGTTAATTATATCATCATATAAACAACATATACATTTGTCTCTAAACCCTAAATTTCTTCTCCAAAACACATATACATATACATTCTCTTCCCATTTCTTTTCTCTTACAATTTAACACATATATGCACAAACATTCACTTCCCAATATATATATCAACAACCACAATAACAACAACATACTCAAAACTTCTAGGGCATAAATGAGGATATTACAATTCTCCCCCTCTAAAAAGAAAATTTCGTCCTCGAAATTACCTGATATCAAAGCTGAAACAATTGCGGATACTGCTCTCGCATGGTATGCTCACTTTCCCAAGTCGCTTCTTCTTTTGCATGATTCTTCCAAAGAATCTTCACCAATGGCACTCTCTTGTTCCTTAACTCTTTCACTTCTCGTGCCAAGATAGCAACTGGTTCCTCTTCAAATGTCAAATCTGGGCTCACTTCGATAGACTCAAATGGCAACACATGAGATGGATCTGACCTGTACCTCCTCAACATAGAAACATGGAATACATTATGAATACGATCCAACTCAGGTGGCAAAGCAAGTCGATATGCAACTGGCCCAACTCTTTCTAACACTTCATACGGCCCAATGAAACGAGGACTCAATTTTCCTTTCCGACCGAACCTCAAAATCTTCTTCCAAGGAGATACTTTCAAAAACACCTTATCTCCAACATCAAACTGAATGTCTCTCCTCTTCAGATCTGCATAAGACTTCTGTCGGTCTGAAGCTGCTTTTAACCTACCTCGGATCAACTTCACTTTTTCCTCAGTTTCTTGAATCAAATCAGGTCCAATTATTTTACCTTCACCAAGTTCACTCCAACAAAGAGGTGTTCTGCACCGTCTACCATACAATGCCTCGAACGGTGCCATACCAATGCTAGATTGGTGACTGTTGTTGTAAGCAAACTCCACAAGAGGTAAGAATCTATCCCAACTTCCAGTGAAATTGATGACACAGCTTCTCAACATATCCTCAATAATCTGTATCACCCTCTCTGACTGTCCATCCGTCTGTGGATGAAAAGCAGTACTGAAGTGTAGTCGAGAACCCAAAGCACTATGCAAACTCTTCCAAAATCTTGAAGTAAACCGGGGATCTCGATCAGACACTAAAGAAGTTGGAACACCATGCAATTTCACAATCTCCTGAATATACAGCTCAGCCAATCTCTCCAAAGAGTAATCCATCCGCACCGGAAGGAAATGAGCTGTCTTCGTCAATCTATCCACAATCACCCATATAGCATCATGCTTCTTTTGTGTCAATGGCAAACCAGACACAAAATCCATTGTCACTCTTTCCCATTTCCATTCTGGCACTGACAATGGTTGAAGCAACCCGGTTGGAACTTGATGCTCTGCTTTAACCTTCTGACAAGTGAGACATTTAGATACAAACTCAGCAATGTCTCTCTTCAACCCAATCCACCAATAATGCTGTCTCAAATCATGATACATCTTGGTATTACCCGGATGCATAGCAAACATCGACTGATGTGCTTCTTCTAAAATAACTCTCTTCAAATCAGCATCATCGGGTACACACAATCTGCTCTTGAACCAGAGACTCCCATCATCTCTCACAACAAAATCTCTAGTCTTTCCATCGTGACAATCTGAAATAATCTTCTGAATCTTCTTATCCATCAACTGAGCTTCTTTGATCTGATCTAACAAAACTGGTTTCAAAAGCAACTGTGCCAATAATGCACCATCAACACAAGGTACAAAACTGGCATGCAATGCTCTCAACTCAACAAGCAACGAGAGCGAGTAAACAGTTAAACCAGCTAAAGACTTCCGACTCAAGGCATCAGCAACAACATTTGCTTTACCTGGATGATAGTCAATCAAGCAGTCGTAGTCTTTAATCAATTCTAACCATCTCCTCTGACGAAGATTGAGTTCTTTCTGGACACCCAAATACTTCAAACTCTTGTGATCAGTGTAGATGAAACATTTCTCCCCAAACAGATAGTGGCGCCAAATCTTTAATGCAAACACAATGGCAGCCAATTCTAAATCATGGGTCGGATAGTTAAGCTCATGCGGTTTCAACTGTCGAGATGCATAAGCTATAACTTTCCCTTCCTGCATCAATACACACCCCAAACCTCTATGTGAAGCATCACTGTAGATCACATATGGTTTGCCTTCAACAGGTAAAGTAAGAACAGGCGCTTGAGTCAACAACTCTCTCAACTGCTCAAAACTAGCCTGACACTGGTCTGTCCACACAAATCTCACTCCCTTTCGAAGTAATCTGGTGAGTGGAGTAGCTATCAAAGAAAACCCTTTCACAAACCGTCGGTAATAGCCTGCCAAACCCAGAAAACTTCTAATCTCTGTCACAGACTTGGGTGGACTCCAATTTAAAATGGCTTCAACTTTGCTCGGATCAACTCTGATGCCTTCTGCAGAAACAATATGTCCGAGAAAAGCAACTTGATCCAACCAGAACTCACACTTCGACAATTTGGCAAATAACTGATTCTCTCTCAAAATCTGCAACACAATCCGCAGATGCATATCATGCTCCTCTTCATTCCGCGAATACACCAGTATATCATCAATGAAGACCACTACAAACTGATCCAAATAGTGCCTAAACACCCTATTCATCAAATCCATAAAAGCTGCAGGTGCATTCGTCAGACCAAAAGGCATAACTAGAAATTCATAATGCCCATACCTGGTCCGAAAAGCAGTCTTAGGAACATCTTCACTTCTTACCCTCAGCTGATGGTACCCAGATCTCAAATCAATTTTGGAGAACACTGACGCTCCCTTCAACTGATCAAAGAGATCATCGATTCTAGGCAAAGGATATTTATTCTTAATGGTCACCTTGTTCAATTGCCTATAATCGATACACAACCTCATAGTACCATCTTTCTTCTTCACAAAAAGCACAGGAGCTCCCCAAGGAGAAACACTGGGGCGAATAAATCCTTTGTCCAACAACTCCTGTAATTGCACTTTCAACTCCCTCAATTCTGCTGGTGCCATTCTATAAGGAGTAATGGAGATAGGAGCGGTACCAGGCAACAATTCAATACCAAACTCCACGTCTCTTTCAGGAGGCAATCCTGGCAACTCCTCTGGAAAAACATCTGGGAACTCGGCCACTGTGGCAATGCTATCAATTTGAGAACCTTCTACTCTAGTATCTACCACATGAGCAAGATAGGCATCACACCCCTTCCTAATCAATCTCCTGGCTGCAACAGCTGAAACAAATAAGGAAGCTAGCTGTTCTTGCTCATTAGATACTATTACCTCTCTACCATCACCAGTTCTCAAAGAAACAATTTTCTTTTTACAATCCACCACAGCTCCATGTCGAGATAGCCAATCCATGCCTAAGATCACATCATATTCCTTAAATGGCATCTCAATCAAATCTCCAAGGAACTCCTCACCCTGCACCCTCACTACACTATCCCGGTGCACCTTACTCACAACCACACTATGCCCTAACGGATTTGTCACTAACACATCAAATCCTAGGGACTCAGCATGCATATCATACACAGGCAAAACAGATGCACTAATATATGAATGTGTGGAACCCGGATCAATCAAAGCAAGTACTGGAGTATTAAATAAAGAAAAAGTACCAGCTATGACTGTCGATGCATCTGGCTGCCTCTGCATAACATACATCCTCTGGGAAGATCCAACCTCCTCTGGTCTACCCTCCCTGGATGTAGCACCTCCTCTAGAACTGAATCCTGGTCTACCTCCCCGGCTGGCACCTCTGCCTCCTCTGCCTCCCCTCACACTAGCTCGAGAAGCAGCAGAATCAACTGGCATATGCTCCTGCCTCTCAGGACAGTCTCTCACAAAGTGGTCAGGTGATCCACACCTGAAGCATACCCCTGATCTACTATGCCTCCAACAAACGCCCCCATGTCTTCCACCACACTGGTTACACACAGGTAAGGTGGATCTCTGAACTCCAGGAGTAGGAGCACTCACTACTGAAGCTGCAGGTCTAAATCTCTGCCTCTGGAACTGCACTGACCTACCCGCTGGTCTCTGGCTCCTACTACTCCGAGGAACAAAACTTCCTCTACCCCTCTTCGCAGAAGAAGACCCTGCCTCGAACTGGGGCCTTCTAACCCTAACCTCTTCCTCTGAAGCAGCTGCAATAACTTGAGCTCGCTCTACACTTCGAGCTGCTGCCACAAGCTGTGAGAAATCCTGATATCTGGATCCAGCCACTAAGCACATGATCGAGGGCCTCAATCCCTCCTCAAATCGCCGACATCTATCAATCTCATCAGTAATGATACCTCCAGCATACTGGCTCAGTCGAATAAACTCAACCTCATACTCAGTTACGGTCCGATGATCTTGCTTCAAATCTAGAAACTCTCTTTTCTTCCCATCTTTATACTCCCTAGGAGTATACTTCAACTCAAATTCTCTCAGAAAATCCGCATAAGACAGGGTTGGTGGATCATCCATCGAATGTGGCACCGTCTTCCACCAATCGTAGGCGTCCTTCTGTAGCAAAGATCTTGCATAGTCAAACTTTTCCTCTGAAGTGGCTTGTAACTGAACAAATACCCTCTGTACTCTGTCAAGCCACTGCTCTGCCACAGCTGGATCAGTAGTGCCCACAAAATCTTCAGCTCCATACTTCCTCAGTTTGTCATAATGCCTCACAGAAACTAAAGGCTGAGGGGGTGGTGGCTGTGGTTGCACAGGTGCTGGTCTCATAGCTTCCATCATATTCCTAAACCAGGCTGGCGGAACCTCCTCCCCAGCTGGTCTACCCGACACCGAAACAGGTGCCTCCTCAACACTATCAACTCTAGCTCCCTCAGCAGGAGCAATACTCTCGGCACTACCCTCAATCGACTGACGAGAGTGAGAATCCATCACAACCTAAGTCTGCAAACACAACAGAATACCTCTTATTAAAGATCAGAGACTGCCAATCCCAAACATGTATTTTTGTTCAAAAACTCACTTTTTAAGTAAAAATAGTCTTTTTCTTACATTTTACCTAGGTTGAGAATCTCAAACCTAGGCTCTGATACCAAAACAATTGTAACACCCCTTCCCAACCTACATATGTAAGCTGAGTAGAGGCGCCACACTAACCTAATGTTGCTACCAATTTTACTTAGTCAAATTTTAGTTCCAATTTTTACAAAATTTTTGCCATAGTTTCGCCTAAAAATTGAGTCCCAAGTGTCGACAAAATCGATTTTTTTCTTATTTTTAAAAACATTTTACACAAACCAATGCAAACAAAATCATTCTCAGTACACTCCCAATAAATCCCCCTTGTAACCTCAACTACAACCTGCAAAAAGGATTTACACTTCTAGTACAACATAAAATAAAGGTTTTGTGACAACCCCCATATTTAAATATTACACAGCGGAAGTTATAAAATATTTACATATTTACAAATTCATATACATCAAAACTCAAGTTTTACAACACATAAAATTTATACATGATTGGCAAGTCTGCTCTGATCTTTAAGCTCCCAAAATGGATTCTTCAAGGTCTACTCTCACTAGGTCTTGATGAACTCTCGGGTTCAACTCTATCCACTCTACTACCTGCGCGATTAAACACTATCGCGCTAAGCCAACGGCTTAGTAAGATAAAACATGCTAACGGTATGCTTTAATGAAATGCAATGCCACATATGTTATTGATAAGATCAACATCATAAATATAAAGTTAACCACACAATTATGCATTTCACAAATCATAGTCATATGAGCATACCACATTTCAACATCTTTTCACATTCAACACTAATCAATCATACTCCATAACCAACATCTCATTTCATTAAACTCATAACATTATTTAGGACATTCATATAACCTTGACACCTATGGGCCCAACAAGTATTTAATACGATATTCAGAGTTCAGAGTTACTGCTTTGGTTCATAGTCACAATAATCACGCCCGTAGGCAATGTATATACATGTATCTCTATCCATGGATAGTGTAACAGACCCAGTCTCTTGGATCATCAACTCAACACATATGAGGAGATCCTCAACCCGGCAAGACTGTTACAAATCATATATCTCATAGTGTAACAGACCCAGTCTCTTGGACCATCAACTCAACACCTATGAGGAGGTCCTCAACCCGGCAAGACTGTTACCTTTCATCATTTCTTAGGCATGCCACCCAAATCCAGAACTCTGAAACTGAATAACATATTAAACAAACAATTCATTTCCATTCTCAATTCTCATCACATTTAGGCAAACATGCCTTCTTTCTTTCAATTACATCATCTTAGCCAATAACAATGGCTTCACATTTCATTTCACAATATAACATCTCATTATTCAAGTATATATATATATATATATCTCATCCATGATCACATTATATCTCACATAGCATCATTCATAAATATCAACATTTCATTCCACATTACTCATGAAACACATTACCATTCACAATGCACAACATAACATTGTTCAATCTCAACAATGCAATTAGGGAAAAGAACAATTGATTATAACATTCATTGATTCAAGTGTGTTTAAAGTGTTTAGGGTTAGGTTTAAGGACCAACCTACCTTTGGAGAACCAAAGCAATGCAAGAAGAACAAAGAATTAAAACCCTAACCATAAATAGTACATTCTGGTTTTAAACTCCATTTTATCCTTATTTTGAAAAATTGTATAAAATAATCTACTTGACTAAAAATTCTAAAATTTTTACAGAATTTAGTTTTGTATCTTAAAATCATCCCTTTAAAATTTCAGATCAAACTGAACACAAAATCTTGGTCAAATAGTTCACCTAACCAGACTGCCCCAATTGCCCTGCATCCTGGCAGCAGTTCTGAACTTTGTGAATTCCATAAATCAAATTCAATCAAAGTGATTCCAAATTATTTTTCTCAAATACTAAACTCACTAAGCAACAACATATCCAAAATTCGATTGGATATGATTTTTCTACATTTTATTAAAAATCCCGAAATATAGCTGTCCCAGTTAAGGTACCTGCTGGAACAGGTCTAATGAAAATAATTTTTCTAAACTCATAACCATTCCAAAATCGAATCAACATATTTTTCAGTCATTCTAGACTCATAGAGGCACAACATATCAAAAATTCACTTCAAGAACATTTTTCTATAATTAATTAAAAATCATACAAATCACAGCCTTTACTAATTGTAAAACAGAAATAATTTCACTAAACACAACTCTTACTCTTCCATCACCAACACCAACCTAGCTTCTTATCTTTAATTCCATTTCAACACTTTTACACACACCATACACAAACACACTCATCAAACCCAAACAAAATTCCAAATAGAACAAGAGAAAACTTACCTTAAATGAAGAAATCCACAAATCTCTAACCAAAACCCTTGCTTCCTTCTTCAAATTGCTTCAAACCTCAAGATCACCTCTCTTTCTCTCTTTGTCTATGGAGAATCCGGCCACACATGAAGAGAAGAAGAAAATATGAAGAGCAAAGTCAAATTTGGCTTCTTATATCCATCAAGTGTTTTTAACCTTGCAATTACTAAAACACCCTTCACCATTTAACTAACCTTTTGTCTCATCTAAGCCCTTTATAGTAATTTCATTAACAACCAAAAATATCTTCTTCCACTTAACCATCACCTTGACTCTACATTTGACCAATGTATATGTTAATTATATCATCATATAAACAACATATACATTTGTCTCTAAACCCTAAATTTCTTCTCCAAAACACATATACATATACATTCTCTTCCCATTTCTTTTCTCTTACAATTTAACACATATATGCACAAACATTCACTTCCCAATATATATATCAACAACCACAATAACAACAACATACTCAAAACTTCTAGGGCATAAATGAGGATATTACACACCAGGCCATTTGTAATATCCCAAAATATACCCTAAAAGTTTTGGAGTTATTGTTATATTTGGAGTTAATGTATATGTTTAATGGAAGTAAAAAGGGGAAATATTATAAGATGATATATATATAAGGAAATATGGGAATATAAATACCATATAAAAGATATATACATATACATCACATATACATGGGATATAAAGTGGTGTAGGGAAAGTGAGTTATGTATATATTTTTATAATTAATTAATTAATAATTATGATGATAAGGACAAAAAGAAAAAGAGAAAAGAAAGTCAAAGGTTGGAAGAGAGTGTGTGGTGGAGATTTATTGTTTTTATTATTATTGTTATTATTATTATTATTATTATTATATATATATATATTTGAGATAAGAATAAGAAGAGAAGAAAAGGAAAAACGTGTTCTTCTTCTTCTTCTTTTTGGTCGAGGGAGAGAGAGAGAGAGAGAGAAGCTAGAGAGAGAAGGAGGTGATTTTGCTTTTATTTACACCAAATACTTAAGGATTTCAAGTGGATAGTGAAGATTTGGCTAAGAATCCAAGTAAGTTCTCTTTCTTGATTTCTTTGGTTTATTTGAAGTTGTATGAAGGTTTGATTGTTGATAATTGAAATTAGGGTTGTATTATTGTAGTATGTTGGAGTATGTTTGATTTAATTAGGTTGGTGTTGGTGATTGAAGAGCAAGAGTTGTGTTTAGTGGAATTTCTTTCTGTTTTACAACTAGTAAAGGCTGTGACTTGTATGATTTTTAATTAAATATAGAAAAATGTTTCTGAAGTGAATTTTTGATATGTTGTGCCTATATGAGTCTAGAATGACTGAAAAATATGTTGATTCGATTTTGGAATGGTTATGATTTTGGAAAGATTATTTTTATTAGACCTGTTCCAGCAGGTACCTTAACTGAGACAGCTATATTTCGGGATTTTTAATAAAATGTAGAAAAATTATATTCAATTGAATTTTGGATATGTTGTTGCTTAATGAGTCTAGTATTTGAGAAAAATAATTTGGAACCAAGTTGATTGAATTTAATTTATGGAATTCACAAAGTTTAGAACTGCTGCCAGGATGCAGGGCAATTGGGGCAGTCTGTTTGGGTGAACTATTTGACCAAGAAATTGTGTTCAGTTTGATCTGAAATTTTAAAGGAATGATTTTAAGATGTAAAATTAAGTTCTGTAAAAATTTTAGAGTTTTTAGTCAAGTATATTATTTTATACAAATTTTCAAAATAAGGATAAAATTTAGTCTAAAACCAGAATTTACTATTCATATGGTCATTTTGCTAATATTCCTTTTGGATTAGGTTGTGAAGAGGTTGAATTGCCCTAATCTAAGTGTTGAGGATTCTTGGAAGAGTAGGTGTATAGAGTGGTGTAAGTTGGTTTTAAGGTAAGTACAAAGTTTATATGATTGCACTTATTTACATGAATTAAGACTTAACACATTTGTTTGTAAATGTGTTAAGTGAATTACTATATTGTCAATATAATTTGATTAAGGTTATGATTGGATGATATGAAAGATATGAAGATCATTCAAATAGGTATGTACAATGCAATTTGTTATGATAAATATTGTAATGATGAATTGTGCTAATGTGTTTTGAGAAATGATGAAATGTATTGTAATTGTGGTTGGTAATAATGATTGAAATGAAATAAATAGACATGTTGATTATATGATGATGAATTTAAGATATATGCTCAATATAATTGTTTATGTATACTTGAATGATGAAGTGCTATAATGTGAATTGAAATATGATAAGAGGTGAAGCCATTGTGATTGGCTATGATGAATCAAATGAGATGTGAAGCCATTGTGTTGGCTATGAGAATGTAAATGAATTATAATTGAGGCATGGTTGCTTGTTTTGAATATGAAATGAATTGAGAAAGAAATGTACAAAGATATAAATGAAAAGAGTTGTGTCTAATATGTTAATTCAACTTTCAGAGTTCTGGATTTGACGGCATGCCTATAACATATGAAATGTAATAGTCTAGCCGGGTTGAGGATCTCCTCAAGTTGTTGAGTTGATGGTCCAAGAGACTGGGTCTGTTACACTATATGAATTATAAATGTGAAATATATGAAAAGTAACAGTCTTGCCGGGTTGAGGATCTTCTCGATTAGTCGGGTTGATGGTCCAAGAGACTGGGTCTGTTACACTATCCATGGATAGAGATATGATATATGTTGCCTACGGGCTTGATTATTGTGATTATGGATCAAAGCAGTAACTCTGAACTTTGAATAACATATTAGTGTGTTCTGGGCCCAGGTCTGTCTTGATTTTCGATGTAGTTTATGAAACGTGAAATGAATGAATAATGAAATCTATAGTTGCCTTAATTGGAAATGAAATGTTATGAAATATGTTATGTAATATGTATATTGATATGTTCCTTGTGAGTAGTAGTGATGGAATTGTGGTTGGTGTTATTGATATGTATGCATGTATGTAATATATGAGATTAGTTGAGATATGTGTAAAGTGTAATTGAAAAGGGAAACTACGATAAGAAACTAACAGTACTTAAAGTTAGTATATGGATATACGTTAGAATTTCTGTATTGTATGTTTATATTATTCATTTGTACTACTAAGCTCTCGGGCTTAGCGCGGATGTGTTAATCGCGCAGGTGAGTAGATGGTGGATCTGAAGTCTTTCGTTTTACCACAAGAAGAGTAAGAGTTTGTCGAGACCAACTAGAAGGTGATGCATGCATGTAAAATTTTTTAATATTGTATATTGACTAAAATGTTTTGTTACTATATATTTGGATTGTTTTGAGAAGTAAGGATTTTTTTTAATTATAATGAACAGTGACATTCTTATACTTTATATACTTACTGTATGTATACGAGGTATATGTATAGTACTTATATAGGGTATGAGGGTGTTACAATTATTTTGGTATCAGAGCTTAGGTTCGAGATTCTCGGCCTAAGTAAATTTAAAAAGAAATGTTTTAAAAAGAAAAATGATGATGAATGAAAATGAAAAGAATGAAATTTTTGATACATGCATATGCATTAACATCTAGGTTGGTCTCGAATGTGGTATTATATGAATTGAAATGTATTGAATTGTATGAAATGGATAATAATGTGTGGATGAAGTTCTATATGAATGGAAATTTAAAGAAAGCAATGAGATGGAAAAATTTATGTAAGTTTAAGTGATAAATTAAAGAATGGTAGTTTCCTTGAGGAAAGAAAATTTTGAAATATGATTATAATATAAAGAAATGATCAGGAAAATAAAGTTAAAAATGAATTAAAAACAAAATCAAAATCAAAGTATGTAATCTTTCCTCTACTATTTGAATCTCTTTCTAATAAAGCTTATGTTTGGATTGCAAGGGAGAGGAAATATTGTTGATGGATAATATGGATGGATATGTAATTATGATGAAGAGAGTATGGTGGAATATTGAATGAGTTGATTGATATAGACAAAGTGTGATCACTTAAGGTTTGAATATGTAAAGTTAAGATTTAAAAAAAAAAAGATGATAGGAGTTAAGCAAGGAGATAAAATGGTGTTGTTAGTATTGTTAATTTAATGTAAACATTGTGGTTTGAATGGTAGGAATATAATATGCTTGAGTATTGTTAAAGCTCATGTTAATGGTGATAATGTGTAACATTTGGATTTTTGAAATGAGCTTTAATGATTGTAAAAAGGATATATTTTGATGTTGCTTTGTAGTATGTATATATAAGATGTTTTCTTAAGTTTATATTAATAAAACGAGATGAGTAAATTGAAGTTTAAGCAAAGTAGTAAGAGGAGAATTTATAATGTTAACGGAATTTGGATAAAGATTATTTAAATATCGAAAGTTTAATGTATAGTACGTATATGAGTTATGTGGAATGAAAATTTTTGCATATTAAGAATGACTTACAGATATGTAATTTGATGAACTAAAAGTTGGCAAGTGATGAAGTAATCATGATAAGGTTGACTACTTGGAAGGTGATAATGGGATGTAAGATGCTAGTGATCAAGGATTGAGTTGATCACTTGAAAGTGTAATGTACGCATAGTATTGCGTGTTTGTAACCTATACAACTACATATCTATTAGTGTTGAGAATGAGTACTCTTGCATTGATAAACTTGTGCAAAGTTAGGTCATGTGATAATATTAATAGTGAGAATTGGATTGAGCAATGTTAGTTCAAGAAATTGAGATTTGTGATAACGAAATTTGGAAATTTTATAGGGATTAATGGGCGATGTGTATATGATTGGATGTAAGGGACATATGTATAAATATGTGAGATATATATAAATATTGAATGGTAAACAAATGGATATAAAGATGGTATACTAACTGCATTTAAAAATAAATGTGAGAGAGATGTCACCTTAGTAATGTGATTAAGATTTTGTGAAGTATTATCATGGTTAGAGTATATATATGTGTTGAGTTGATAAATAATTTAAGTCATGTAAAAAGGGATGAAAATGGTGTTGTTCAATGAAAAGTAATAAATGTTAAATGTGTATTGATGGTATGAAAAAGAGGAATTAAATATAATTGCATGATTATATGTATACATGTATAGAAAGTGTGGAATGAGCTATTTGATATGAATATAATTGTAAAGTGTAAGAAATATGAAAGCAAGTCACATTGTGAATGTGACCTATGAATGTGAATGTGGTATAATTATTTGTATAGTGGTATGAAGAATGATATGGCATGTATTAGTGGATCTATGAGAAATTAAGTTTTGATTTGTGAAGAGTTAGACTATGGATTGAAATGGAAAGTGAAAAAGGACTCGAGTAACACTGGACGATGAAATTGTTATGATAATAACTGAGCTAGACTATCATATAATGCTTTCTGGTTGAAGGATTATGCTTGTGGAAATATATTATATGTATATGTGTTTAATAAAGATGGAAAGTATAATGTATGAAAAGTTTTATAAGAGATAGGTTAGAAATGGAAGTTGTATAAAGTTTGTATATGATTGAATGTTGTACACATAAGTGTTATAAGTAATATTGTTGATGTGAGTTAGGCTAATGATAATCATATGATCAAGAACAAATTGTTTTGGAGACAAAGTTGAATTATGTCAACTTTTGAGATAGTTGGAAATGTTTGAAGAAGAATAATAGAGGAACAATATTGATTTATAAACTACATATGTGGCTATTAATATACTCTGGCTATATAATTTGTTTAGTGTAATTGGCTGGTTAATTTTGTTATCAGCAGATTTGGGCCTAAGGTGATATGATTGTAGTATTATGTGGGTGAGATTGATAATTTTGTTTCAAGAAATATGGTTAGGAGTTGTGATTGGTAAAGTGGTATCTTATCAATTCTATGTTAGAAATTTGTTTATAATTATGAAAAATATGGATAGAGAAGAGAACCGTGTAAATGTCTTGAATTGTGAAGAATGAATAAAAAGTGATTATGTAAACATAGTAATGGTATGATAATGTGAGAATATGATAAATGGGAGAAATTTATGAAATGTGATTGAAAATGATACTGAATATATTTTTGTTATAAGATGAATTAATTGATGGAAACAATGTTAAGTGAATGAACTATGGGTAATAATTATAGTATGAGAGAATTATGAGAATTATGGGAGATTGCACTGCTATTATTGAAAGCAGAAGATATATATGAATATTGAAAGATAATTTGAAGTGATTTGTTAGTAAGGAGTCGAACAGATGGATCCTAAGGGATTAGAAGTTGAGAATGAGTTTGACCTAATAGAATTGTGTTATGTATATTAATATGTGATGATAAGCTTAAATAAGTTAATGGTTGGTTTGAATGGAATAAGATTGAAATGTTGTTATTTTATGACAGCTAGATCAATTGATCTAGAATTCATTAAGATTGTGAATTATTATCGAGATTTAATATGTATAGTTATGCTAAGAGTATAAGATATATATGATAATGTATATATGAAGTGATATGCTGATACATGAATGAATTATGATATATCAGTTATTAAAGATAATGAAAGGAAAAAGGTTGATTATCTGTAAAGTAAGTTTATAAAGATTGTATCGATATTAATATTAAGTGAAAAACATGGTAAAGAGGGATTTAAGTATAAGAAATGAAAATATTGTTATCAATCAAGGTTTGATAAGTGGTTATTTTCAAAAGTGATTGTAATAACAGGATAATCTATAGTAAGATTTAATTCAATAATTTCCAAGATTAAAGTTAAGAGATTGCCTATAAAAAGATGAAGTGATAAATATCTTGAATGTAATAGATGAATGGTATATTTATAGATTATAAGATGATTTGATTATTGTATAAAAGAAAATTTCTTTGAAATGTAATGAGTTATTTTGGGTGTTTTGTTGAAAAAGTAATAAGATAAATATAGCTATATAATGATGAGTTGTGAATTGGGAAAAGATGATTAACTAAAAGTGGAAGAGTAAAAGTTATGTAATTTGATGAAATCATAATGTAAGAATACGATTATCTTCATATGAATTAAGATGGTGTTTTGTTATAAATGAATTGTTATTGTGCTGGATAATTTCGAGGACGAAATTATTTAAGGGGGGAGAGAATTGTAATATCCCAAAATATACCCTAAAAGTTTTGGAGTTATTGTTATATTTGGAGTTAATGTATATGTTTAATGGAAGTAAAAAGGGGAAATATTATAAGATGATATATATATAAGGAAATATGGGAATATAAATACCATATAAAAGATATATACATATACATCACATATACATGGGATATAAAGTGGTGTAGGGAAAGTGAGTTATGTATATATTTTTATAATTAATTAATTAATAATTATGATGATAAGGACAAAAAGAAAAAGAGAAAAGAAAGTCAAAGGTTGGAAGAGAGTGTGTGGTGGAGATTTATTGTTTTTATTATTATTGTTATTATTATTATTATTATTATTATATATATATATATTTGAGATAAGAATAAGAAGAGAAGAAAAGGAAAAACGTGTTCTTCTTCTTCTTCTTTTTGGTCGAGGGAGAGAGAGAGAGAGAGAGAAGCTAGAGAGAGAAGGAGGTGATTTTGCTTTTATTTACACCAAATACTTAAGGATTTCAAGTGGATAGTGAAGATTTGGCTAAGAATCCAAGTAAGTTCTCTTTCTTGATTTCTTTGGTTTATTTGAAGTTGTATGAAGGTTTGATTGTTGATAATTGAAATTAGGGTTGTATTATTGTAGTATGTTGGAGTATGTTTGATTTAATTAGGTTGGTGTTGGTGATTGAAGAGCAAGAGTTGTGTTTAGTGGAATTTCTTTCTGTTTTACAACTAGTAAAGGCTGTGACTTGTATGATTTTTAATTAAATATAGAAAAATGTTTCTAAAGTGAATTTTTGATATGTTGTGCCTATATGAGTCTAGAATGACTGAAAAATATGTTGATTCGATTTTGGAATGGTTATGATTTTGGAAAGATTATTTTTATTAGACCTGTTCCAGCAGGTACCTTAACTGAGACAGCTATATTTCGGGATTTTTAATAAAATGTAGAAAAATTATATTCAATTGAATTTTGGATATGTTATTGCTTAATGAGTCTAGTATTTGAGAAAAATAATTTGGAACCAAGTGGATTGAATTTAATTTATGGAATTCACAAAGTTTAGAACTGCTGCCAGGATGCAGGGCAATTGGGGCAGTCTGTTTGGGTGAACTATTTGACCAAGATTTTGTGTTCAGTTTGATCTGAAATTTTAAAGGAATGATTTTAAGATGTAAAATTAAGTTCTGTAAAAATTTTAGAGTTTTTAGTCAAGTATATTATTTTATACAAATTTTCAAAATAAGGATAAAATTTAGTCTAAAACCAGAATTTACTATTCATATGGTCATTTTGCTAATATTCCTTTTGGATTAGGTTGTGAAGAGGTTGAATTGCCCTAATCTAAGTGTTGAGGATTCTTGGAAGAGTAGGTGTATAGAGTGGTGTAAGTTGGTTTTAAGGTAAGTACAAAGTTTATATGATTGCACTTATTTACATGAATTAAGACTTAACACATTTGTCTGTAAATGTGTTAAGTGAATTACTATATTGTCAATATAATTTGATTAAGGTTATGATTGGATGATGTGAAAGATATGAAGATCATTCAAATAGGTATGTACAATGCAATTTGTTATGATAAATATTGTAATGATGAATTGTGCTAATGTGTTTTGAGAAATGATGAAATGTATTGTAATTGTGGTTGGTAATAATGATTGAAATGAAATAAATAGACATGTTGATTATATGATGATGAATTTAAGATATATGCTCAATATAATTGTTTATGTATACTTGAATGATGAAGTGCTATAATGTGAATTGAAATATGATAAGAGGTGAAGCCATTGTGATTGGCTATGATGAATCAAATGAGATGTGAAGCCATTGTGTTGGCTATGAGAATGTAAATGAATTATAATTGAGGCATGGTTGCTTGTTTTGAATATGAAATGAATTGAGAAAGAAATGTACAAAGATATAAATGAAAAGAGTTGTGTCTAATATGTTAATTCAACTTTCAGAGTTCTGGATTTGACGGCATGCCTATAACATATGAAATGTAACAGTCTAGCCGGGTTGAGGATCTCCTCAAGTTGTTGAGTTGATGGTCCAAGAGACTGGGTCTGTTACACTATATGAATTATAAATGTGAAATATATGAAAAGTAACAGTCTTGCCAGGTTGAGGATCTTCTCGATTAGTCGGGTTGATGGTCCAAGAGACTGGGTCTGTTACACTATCCATGGATAGAGATATGATATATGTTGCCTACGGGCTTGATTATTGTGATTATGGATCAAAGCAGTAACTCTGAACTTTGAATAACATATTAGTGTGTTCTGGGCCCAGGTCTGTCTTGATTTTCGATGTAGTTTATGAAACGTGAAATGAATGAATAATGAAATCTATAGTTGCCTTAATTGGAAATGAAATGTTATGAAATATGTTATGTAATATGTATATTGATATGTTCCTTGTGAGTAGTAGTGATGGAATTGTGGTTGGTGTTATTGATATGTATGCATGTATGTAATATATGAGATTAGTTGAGATATGTGTAAAGTGTAATTAAAAAGGAAAACTACGATAAGAAACTAACAGTACTTAAAGTTAGTATATGGATATACGTTAGAATTTCTGTATTGTATGTTTATATTATTCATTTGTACTACTAAGCTCTCGGGCTTAGCGCGGATGTGTTAATCGCGCTGGTGAGTAGATGGTAGATCTGAAGTCTTTCGTTTTACCACAAGAAGAGTAAGAGTTTGTCGAGACCAACTAGAAGGTGATGCATGCATGTAAAATTTTTTAATATTGTATATTGACTAAAATGTTTTGTTACTATATATTTGGATTGTTTTGAGAAGTAAGGATTTTTTTTAATTATAATGAACAGTGACATTCTTATACTTTATATACTTACTGTATGTATACGAGGTATATTTATAGTACTTATATAGGGTATGAGGGTGTTACACCATTAACTCTTGACACAGTGTTCTCTTTTTCTCAATGTTGTCAATGAGGAAGGATCCAAAGTAAGACCATAATTTATGAATAGAAGGACAGGTGTAGAATACATGGTCTCGAGTTGCTTCATCCCCATAACAAAAAGGGCAAACTGATGCTAGATATATACCAATTTTTTGGAGGCAAGATGGTAATGGCAGCCTGTTATTGCTAACTCTCCATGACAAAATTGAATACTTTAGAGGAATCACAGAATCCCAAAGAGATTGCGAGGCAAAAGAGATAGATCTTCATTTTCTAGTAATCTCATAGGCTGATGAAAGAGAAAACATACTTGTCACATTATGTTTCCAAGCAATAGGTGTAATGTCAAGCATAAAATGATCCGAATATGCATGGAAAGCTTTGCAAATCCATTTCCAATCGCTCGAATCAGTTGGAGAGAAACTCCATTCACCCTTGGGTTGATATTTCAAATGCATATAATTTGCCCAAACCGAAGCGTTGTTCAAATGAGACCAAAGAAGCTTAATTGAGTAGGCTGCTTGAAGAGAAGAAAAGGATCTTAGGCCGAGACCATTTTTTGCAGTAGGATAACAGAGATCAGCATATTTAACCCAATGATGTTTTTTAATTGAGACATCGACACTCCACATAAAAGAAGCAAATCTTGATTCCAAAGCCGAAATAATTGATTTGGGGAATGTCATGGCTCCCATGATGTGAATGGGAATCTAATTAAGGACGTGTTTGATTAGCAATAGCCTACCGCCATGAGATAAGAATTTCTTGGACCAACCTTGCAATCTAGCATCCACCTTACAAAGGATGTCTCGGCAATAGTGAGATCTGTTTATGCCTTGATAAATTGGAGCGCCTAAATAAATGAAAGGGAGATTCCTTTGTTGAATGCCAAGGAGAGAAGCATACTTGCGAGCTCTGACTGAAGGACATTTTTTAGAGCAGTAAAAAGAGCATTTATCAAAGTTAATCAGCTGACCTGATGTAGCTTGGTACTTGTCTAAAAATTGTTTGAAGTTCTTGATGCTTCGAAGATCCCCATTAATAAAAATAAGTAAATCATCCGCAAAACCAAGATGGGAGATCACCGGACAATGGTGATGTAGTTTGTAAGGTTTGATTTTCCCTTCAGAGATAAGAGAGTTGAGGCCTCTAGAAAAACACTCAGAAGCTGCAATGAAAATAAGAGGCGAGAGGGGATCTCTCTGCTTGACACCCCGTTTTGGCTTAAAGAAACCATAGCTAATACCGTTTATAATAACCGAGAGGTGTGTTGAGCCAAGATTTTGCATAACTAAGTCCACAAATCTTGAGCAAAAACCAAACCGAAGGAGTACCATTCGCAAAAGAGTCCAATCAACCCGATCAAAGGCTTTGGCCATGTAAAGCTTGATGGCAAGATTATGCCCCCTGGTTTTCCTATCAAGATCATGCACCATTTCATTAGCAAGAAGAATCTGTTCATGGATCGAACGGTTCTTAAAAAAATTGGCTTGCTCTTTAGATATGATTTTATCCAAAATAGGGCCAATTCTATTAGCAATAATCCTTGTGCACACTTTACTAACAAACGAAGCAAGGCATATTGGACGAAACTGAGAAAAACGAGTGGGATTTTGAACTTTTGGAATCAGAATGATATTGGCACTGACATAGGCTTTAGGCATAGGAATCCCCAAGAAAAATTCTTGAATAGCACTGCAAAAATCAATTTTGATGAAATCCCAACAAACTCTAAAAAATTTCCCATCGAAACCATCCGGTCTAGGGGAACTATCAGGATTCAATTGCCAAACAGCATGTTTAATCTCTTCTTCCATAGGGATGCTGATTAGGTGATCATTATCAATATCTGTAACCGAAGAAGGGAGAAAATCCAAAAGCTCAGGTGCAATATTGACAGGTTCAGAGTCAAATAAATTTGCAAAAAATTCAACAGTAGCTTGGCCAATATTCCCTTGCTCGGTAATTTGCTGATTTGATGGTAAGGTGATAAGAGAAATATGCTGCATTTTACGGGCCACTTTCACGTGATTGTGAAAGAATTTTGAGTTGGTTTCACCCTCCACAAGCCATTTTATGTGGGATTTTTGACGCCAAAAAGCTTCCTCCTTATGAAGTTTCCGAATCAGTAAAGCTTGTTTAGCTTGCCAATCTTCCCGATTGAGAGAGGAAGGATCTGCAAGAAACTTCTGTTCAGCCAAGTCAACCGCTAGTTCAGCCTCATTAACTGCGGAAAAAATGTTTCCAAAGACCTGTTTGTTCCAGTCCCGTATAACACCCCTTAAATCTTTCAGTTTTTGAAATAGACCACTCATATCCCCTCTAGAAAAAGAAGAACACCAGTGGTTTTTAACCATAGGGAGGAAAGAATCATGCATCAGCCACATATGCAAAAATTTGAAAGATTTAGGAATCGAACTATTGTCATTAGAACAGCTCAAGAGTAATGAAGCATGGTCAGAAGTAGATTTGTTAAGATGAGTGCAGCTAATCTTGTCAAATTTATCGAAAAAGGCAATATTAGCCATAAAACGATCTAGCCGTTTCCAAACCCAGCCGTTACTTCTGATCCCCATCCAAGTATAACAATTACCAGTAAAAGGTACATCAATAAAACCATTGTCATCACAACAGGCCACAAAATCTGTTACACTGTTAATGTCCGGAGTCCCATTACCTTTATACTCGGACAAGGATTTAATGATGTTAAAGTCCCCACCCACTAAACATGGCAAATCAAAATTTTCAGCAAACACAGATTGTAATATCCCAAAGTGTGCCCTAGAAGTTTTGATATAATTGTTGTTTGATTTAAATTAAAAGGTATATGTATAATTGGAAAGAGAAAAGAATTTAAAAGAAAGTGTATATGTTGTGTATATGGAAATATATACAACATATATACAAGTCAAATAGAGGGTCAACTAAAGAAGATATTTAATTTGTTATGTGTGAAATTACAAAAAAAAAAGTAAGGGAAAGGGAGTTAAATAGATATAAGAGGGTATTTAAGTAATTGTCCTATTTGGAATACTTGGTGGAGGTTTAAAGAGATGAGAAATTTGACTCTGTCTCTTACACTTTTTCATTTTCTTTTCCTTTCTCTTTGTGTGGCAGGGCATCAAGGAAACAAGAGAGAAAGAGAGGGTTTTTGAATTTTAAGAGCAAATTGAAGGAAGAATCAAGTGATTGAGTTGGAAAATTTTGAAGTTTCATCAACTTTGGTAAGTTCTCTCTTGGTTTCTCTTGTTTTATTTTAAGTTGTGTATGAGTTTGATTATGGATATTTGAAAGTAGGGTTGTGTTGATGGTAGTATGTTGGTGTGTGTTTGATTTAATTGATTGTGGTGTTGGTTTTGAATTGAAAATAAAAAGGTTAAAAGTGATGTTGGTTTTAGGGTTTTGAAGTGGTGAGTGACGTTTAACTTGAGTTTGATCAATTATTTTCATAGATCTTCATGTTGTTTGTGTTTGTTGGAATTGTAAGCCTAGAATATGTGAATTTGGTCAGAAGCAGTAGCATTTTGGATGCCACGCCCGTGGCCTTGGTTGCCATGGCCGTGGCCATTTGTAGCCATGGCTGTGGAGGTTTGGAGCAAGGGAGGCAGATCCATTCTCTAACCCACGCCCGTGGGGGTTGGGGTGGCCACAGCCGTGGGCTTTAGTTAGTGATGTTGAGTTGTAATTTGTGATCTAAAGGTCTAAGATGAGGTTAATAAGTGATAAATTGTATTGGAATTCATGTATTGTATCATTTTTGGATTAGGTTTTGGAAGAAAGTGATTTGCCCTAATTTAAGATGTGAAGAACTCTTGGAAGAAGAAGAGTATAGAGTTGTGTGAGTGTTTTTGAGGTAAGTACAAACTATATAGTTGCATATATGCATATGATTTTGAGACTTGATATACATTTGGTTGTATATGTGTTAGGAAATGTAATGCATTGTTGATATATATATATATATATTAATAATGTTATGTTTGGTATAATGTGAATGTAGGGATAAGCATGTAAAATGTATGTTAATGCCATTGAGTATATACATTTGAATGATGAATTGATTAAGGTGATGTGAGATATAAATAAGATGATTGAAGCATATTTGCTTATTTGATGATGAAATGAAATGTGAGGCCATTGTGATTGGCTAAGATGATTCAATTGAAATAAGTGGGGCATGTTTGCCTAAATGATGATGAGAATTGAGAATGGAATTGATAATGAAATAATAAATCAATTTTGTGTCTAATGTGTTATTCATTTTCAGAGTTTTGTTGTTGGTGGCATGCCTAATAGTAACAATCTCTTGAAGTTAGGTTGGGCTTGATCCTTGAAGCCAAGTTGGGTTGAAGTTTAACATGTTTTACTCCCCTTGAAGCTTGGTTGGATCTAGTCCTTGAAGCCTAATTGAGATGTTACAACCCTTGAAGCTAGGTTGGGTTTAGTTCTTGAAGCCAAGTTGGGTTGATACTTAGCATGCTTTGTTCCCCTTGAAGCTTGGTTGAACTTAAATCCTTGAAGCCTAGTTGGGATAATGATAACGATATATGTGATAATTAAACCAAAACATTAACTCTGAAAGTTGAATGGCATATTAGTGTTTTTGGGCCCATGCATGTCTTTGTTTTCAATGTAATTCTTAAGTGGTGAAATTAATGAATAATGAGCCATATGCTTATGAGATATAATGTTATGAGTTGGTTATACTACATGAGTATCTTATTGGCAATGAATATAGCATGGAGAGCTATGTTGAGTAATGAAACTATGAATATATAATATGAATGTTTTGAATCTTGATTGTGACATTAGCATTACAATGAAGCATAATATTATTCTAGTTTGTACCACTAAGCCGCTGGCTTAGCGCAATTATGATTTATCGCGCAGGTAACAGGGAAGAACCAGAGAGTTCCTCTAGGCCGAGTAGAGTCTAGATCTGGTGGTGTTGATAGTGAGGCTTAAAGATCGAAGACATACTGCCAAGCATGTATATATTTTATGTTTTTGTAAAAATTGAGTTTTGATGTATATGTATTTCTAAATATTTGTTATATTTTCTGCTGTGTTTTGAATAAACTTTTTATTTAATGTATTTTATAAATTTCTTTAAATATTTTAAATTTTCTCATATGATTATAAAAGAAGTGAGTCATTTGTTTAGTAATCCGTGATATTTCTATATTCAGTATACGTGTATTACGATCGTAATAGCATGCTATGTACGTATACGGGATATAGGGGTGTCACAATTATTTTGGTATCAGAGCCTAGGTTTGAGATTCTCAACCTAGGTGAATTGGAAGAAAAAGAATATTTTGATTTTAAAAGTTGGTTTTTGAGTAAAATACATGTTTTGGTATGACAGTCTTTGATATTTAATGAGGTATATTCTGCTGTGTTTGCAGATATAGGTAGTAATGGAGTCCCATTCATGTCAGACTGTAGAAGGAAGTGCTGAGAGTGTAGCTCCAGGAGAGAGTATAGATGGAGCTAGAGTTGATAAAGTTAGTGAGGCACCTGTTTCGGTGCCAGAGAGATCAACTGCAGATGAGGCTTCGCCGGGGTGGTTAAGACATATGGTAGAACTATTTAGACAAGCTCCAGTGCAGCCCCCACCACCACAGCCTCAGGTACCGGTAAGACATTATGACAAGTTGAGAAAATATGGGGCTGAAGATTTCTTAGGTACTACCGATCCTGCAGTGGCTGAGCAGTGGTTGGATAAGGTACAGAGGATATTCATTCAGTTGCAAGCCACTTCGGATGAGAAGTTTGACTATGCCAGATCCCTCTTACAGAAAGATGCCTATGACTGGTGGAAGACGGTTCCTCATGCCATGGATGATCCACCTACATTATCATATGGGGATTTTCTGAGGGAGTTCGAGCAGAAATATACTCCGAGGGAGTATAAAGATATTAAGAAGATGGAATTCCTGAATTTGAGGCAAGACAACTGGACGGTGACAGAATACGAGATTGAGTACATCCGGTTGAGTCGTTATGCTGGGGGAATTATCTCTGATAAAATAGATCGGTGCAGAAGATTTGAGGAGGGATTGAGGCCCTCTATCATGTGCATTGTGGCTGGTTCTAGATACTAGGATTTCTCTCAGCTTGTTGCAGCAGCTAGAAGTGTGGAGAGAGCGCAGAGCATTGCAGCAGCTGCTTCTGAGGAGGAGACTAGAGTAAGGAGACCCCAGTTTGAGGCAGGGTCTTTATCTGTGAAGAGGGGTAGAGGAAGTTTTGTTCCAAGGATCAGTAGAAGTCAGAGACAGCCGGGTAGGTCAGTGCAGTATCAGAGACAGAGACCGAGACCTACAGCTTCTGTAGCCAGTGCCCCGACTCCCGTGATGCAAAGGTCTACTCCACCGGTATGTGTTCACTGTGGCAGGCCCCATGGAGGTGTTTGTTGGAGGACTGGTGTATCCGGAGTATGTTATAGATGTGGGTCACCGGATCATTTTATTAAAGATTTCCCTGATATGCAAGATGATAGGCAGACTGATACTGCAGTTTCTCGACCCAGTGTTAGTAGAGGTGGTCGAGGGAGCAGAGGATTTAGTAGAGGTGGTAGACCCGAGTTTAGTCAGAGAGGGGGATCTTCATCCAGAGGCAGTAGGCCAGATGAGGCCGGATCTTCTCAGAGGGTATATGTAATGCAGAGGCAGCCAGATGCTTCAGCAGTTATAGCGGGTACATTTTCTTTATTTGGCATTTCAGTACTTGCTTTAATTGATCCAGGATCTACTCATTCATACATAAGTGCATCCATATTACCTGTGTCTGAATTGCATTCAGAATCCTTAGGATTTGATGTTTTGGTGACAAATCCTTTAGGACATAGTGTGGTTGTTAGTAAGGTGCACCGTGATAGTGCAGTTGTGGTGCAAGGTGAGGAGTTTCTTGGTGATCTGATTGAAATTCCTTTTAAAGAATATGATTTGATCTTAGGCATGGATTGGCTATCTAAGCATGGAGCTGTGGTAGATTGTCAAAAGAAATGTGTCACTTTGAGAACCAGTGATGGTAGAGAGGTGATAGTATCTAATGAGCAAAGACAACTTGCGTCCTTTGTATCAGCTGTAACAGCTAGAAAGTTGATTAGAAAAGGGTGTGAAGCTTATCTTGCTCATGTTGTGGATACTAGGGTAGTAGGTTCTCAACTTGATAAAATATCCACAGTTGCAGATTTTCCGGATGTGTTTCCTGAGGAGTTGCCAGGGTTACCCCCTGAGAGAGAGGTTGAGTTTGGTATCGATCTATTGCCTGGTACCACTCCCATCTCTATCACTCCTTATCGAATGGCACCTACTGAATTGAGAGAATTGAAGGTGCAGTTACAGGAGTTGTTGGATAAAGGGTTTATTCGCCCCAGTGTTTCTCCTTGGGGAGCTCCTGTGTTGTTTGTGAAGAAGAAGGATGGTACTATGAGGTTATTCATTGATTATAGGCAATTGAACAGAGTGACTATTAAGAATAAATATCCTTTGCCTAGGATTGATGATATCTTTGATCAATTGAAGGGAGCAGCAGTGTTTTCTAAGATTGATTTGAGATCCGGGTACCATCAGTTGAGGGTTAAAGCTGAAGATGTTTCTAAGACAGCTTTCCGTACCAGGTATGGGCATTATGAGTTTTTAGTAATGCCTTTTGGGTTGACGAATGCACCTACAGCTTTCATGGATTTGATGAATAGGGTGTTTAGGCCCTATCTGGATCAGTTTGTAGTGGTTTTCATTGATGATATTTTGGTGTACTCACGTAATAAGGAGGAGCATGACAAGCATCTGCGGATTGTGTTACAGATCTTGAGAGAGAAACAGTTGTATGCTAAACTATCAAAATGTGAGTTTTGGCTTGACCAAGTTACTTTTCTGGGTCATATAGTTTCAGCAGATGGTATAAGAGTCGATCCAAGTAAAGTTGAAGCTATTTTAAATTGGAGTCCACCAAAGTCTGTAACTGAAGTTAGAAGTTTTTTGGGTTTGGCAGGCTATTACCGACTGTTTGTGAAAGGTTTCTCTTTGATAGCTACTCCACTCACTAGATTGCTTCGGAAGGGAGTTAGATTTGTGTGGACAGATCAGTGTCAAGCTAGCTTTGAGCAGTTGAAAGAGATGTTGACTCAAGCGCCTGTTCTTACTTTACCCATGGAAGATAAACCATATGTGATTTATAGTGATGCTTCACATAATGGTTTAGGATGTGTTTTGATGCAAGAGGGTAAAGTCATAGCTTATGCTTCTCGGCAGTTGAAGCTGCATGAGCTTAATTATCCGACTCATGATTTGGAGTTGGCAGCTATAGTGTTTGCTTTGAAGATTTGGCGACACCACTTATATGGGGAGAAATGTTTTATCTATACGGATCACAAAAGTTTGAAATATTTGGGTGTTCAGAAGGAGCTGAATCTTCGGCAAAGGCGATGGTTAGAACTGATTAAAGACTATGACTGCTTGATTGATTACCATCCTGGAAAGGCGAATGTAGTTGCTGATGCCTTGAGTCGGAAATCTTTAGCAGGTTTGGCTGTTTATTCGCTCTCGTTGCTTGTTGAGTTGAGAGCGTTACATGCTAGTTTTGAAGTATGTGATGATGGTGCATTGTTGGCTCAGTTGCAATTGAGACCAGTATTGTTGGATCAGATTAAAGAGGCTCAATTGGTAGATGAGAAAATTCAGAAGATTATATCTGATTGCCAGAATGGGGAGAGCCAAGATTTTCATGTAAAAAGTGATGGTAGTCTTTGGTTCAAGAATAGATTGTGTGTTCCCGATGATGATGGTTTGAGAAAGATCATTTTAAAGGAAGCACACCAATCGGTTTTTGCTATGCATCCGGGTAGTACAAAGATGTACCATGATTTGAAACAGCACTACTGGTGGTCTGGTATGAAGAGAGACATAGCGGAATTTGTATCCAAATGTCTTACTTGTCAGAGGGTGAAAGCTGAGCATCAAGTTCCAACATGGTTGCTTCAACCTTTAACAGTGCCTGAATGGAAATGGGAAAGAGTAACAATGGATTTTGTATCTGGATTGCCATTGACTCTGAAGAAGCATGATGCTATCTGGGTGATTGTTGATCGATTGACTAAAACAGCTCATTTTCTTCCAGTTCGGATGGATTATTCACTTGAAAGGTTGGCTGAGCTGCATATTAGTGAGATAGTAAAGTTGCATGGAGTCCCAATTTCTTTAGTGTCTGATCGAGATCCCCGGTTTACTTCGAGGTTTTGGAAGGGTTTACATGGTGCATTGGGTTCTCGACTACACTTTAGTACTGCTTTTCATCCACAGACAGATGGGTAGTCAGAGAGAGTGATACAGATTATTGAGGATATGTTGAGAAGCTGTGTCATTGATTTCTCTGGAAGTTGGGACAGATTTTTACCACTTGTGGAATTTGCTTACAACAACAGTCATCAATCCAGTATTGGTATGGCACCATTTGAGGCATTGTATGGTAGAAGATGTAGAACGCCTTTATGCTGGAATGAAATTGGAGAGAGCAAGTTAATTGGTCCTGATTTGGTTGAAGAAACTGAAGAGAAAGTAAAAATAATTTGGGATCGATTGAAAGCAGCTTCAGATCGACAGAAGTCTTATTCAGATTTGAAGAGGAGAGACATAGAGTTTGATATTGGAGATAAAGTATTTTTGAAAGTGTCTCATTGGAAAAAGATATTGAGATTTGGTCGAAAAGGGAAGCTGAGTCCTCGTTTCATTGGACCATATGAAGTTTTATAAAGAATTGGGCCAGTTGCTTATCGTCTTGCTTTGCCGTCTGAGTTGGATAGAATCCATAATGTATTCCATGTTTCTATGTTGCGGAGGTATAGATCGGATCCAACTCATATTTTACCAGTTGAATCCATTGAAGTGAGTTCGGATCTAACATTTAAGGAAGAACCAGTTGCTATTTTGGCACAGGAAGTGAAAGAGTTAAGACATAAGAAAGTGCCATTGGTGAAGGTTCTATGGAAGAATCATGGGAGAGAAGAGGCAACTTGGGAGAGCGAGCAAGTAATGCGAGATCAATATCCTCAGTTGTTTCAGACATAATATCAGGTAATTTCCAGGATGAAATTTCTTTTTAGAGGGGGAGAATTGTAATATCCCAAAGTGTGCCCTAGAAGTTTTGATATAATTGTTGTTTGATTTAAATTAAAAGGTATATGTATAATTGGAAAGAGAAAAGAATTTAAAAGAAAGTGTATATGTTGTGTATATGGAAATATATACAACATATATACAAGTCAAATGGAGGGTCAACTAAAAAAGATATTTAATTTGTTATGTGTGAAATTACAAAAAAAAGTAAGGGAAAGGGAGTTAAATAGATATAAGAGGGTATTTAAGTAATTTTCCTATTTGGAATACTTGGTGGAGGTTTAAAGAGATGAGAAATTTGACTTTGTCTCTTACACTTTTTCATTTTATTTTCCTTTCTCTTTGTGTGGCCGGGCATCAAGGAAACAAGAGAGCAAGAGAGGGTTTTTGAATTTTAAGAGCAAATTGAAGGAAGAATCAAGTGATTGAGTTGGAAAATTTTGAAGTTTCATCAACTTTGGTAAGTTCTCTCTTGGTTTCTCTTATTTTATTTTAAGTTGTGTATGAGTTTGATTGTGGATATTTGAAAGTAGGGTTGTGTTGATGGTAGTATGTTGGTGTGTGTTTGATTTAATTGATTGTGGTGTTGGTTTTGAATTGTAAATAAAAAGGTTAAAAGTGATGTTGGTTTTAGGGTTTTGAAGTGGTGAGTGATGTTTAACTTGAGTTTGATCAATTATTTTCATAGATCTTCATGTTGTTTGTGTTTGTTGGAATTGTAAGCCTAGAATATGTGAATTTGGTCAGAAGCAGTAGCATTTTGGATGCCACGCCCGTGGCCTTGGTTGCCATGGCCGTGGCCATTTGTAGCCATGGCCGTGGAGGTTTGGAGCAAGGGAGGCAGATCCATTCTCTAACCCACACCCGTGGGGGTTGGGTTGGCCATGGCCGTGGGCTTTAGTTAGTGATGTTGAGTTGTAATTTGTGATCTAAAGGTCTAAGATGAGGTTAATAAGTGATAAATTGTATTGGAATTCATGTATTGTATCATTTTTGGATTAGGTTTTGGAAGAAAGTGATTTGCCCTAATTTAAGAAGTGAAGAACTCTTGGAAGAAGAAGAGTATAGAGTTGTGTGAGTGTTTTTGAGGTAAGTACAAACTATATAGTTGCATATATGCATATGATTTTGAGACTTGATATACATTTGGTTGTATATGTGTTAGGAAATGTAATGCATTGTTGATATATATATATATTAATAATGTTATGTTTGGTATAATGTGAATGCAGGGATAAGCATGTAAAATGTATGTTAATGCCATTGAGTATATACATTTGAATGATGAATTGATTAAGGTGATGTGAGATATAAATAAGATGATTGAAGCATATTTGCTTATATGATGATGAAATGAAATGTGAGGCCATTGTGATTGGCTAAGATGATTCAATTGAAATAAGTGGGGCATGTTTGCCTAAATGATGATGAGAATTGAGAATGGAATTGATAATGAAATAATAAATCAATTGTGTGTCTAATGTGTTATTCATTTTCAGAGTTTTGTTGTTGGTGGCATGCCTAATAGTAACAATCTCTTGAAGTTAGGTTGGGCTTGATCCTTGAAGATCTAGTCCTTGAAGCCTAATTGAGATGTTACAACCCTTGAAGCTAGGTTGGGTTTAGTTCTTGAAGCCAAGTTGGGTTGATACTTAGCATGCTTTGTTCCCCTTGAAGCTTGGTTGAACTTAAATCCTTGAAGCCTAGTTGGGATAATGATAACGATATATGTGATAATTAAACCAAAACATTAACTCTGAAAGTTGAATGGCATATTAGTGTTTTTGGGCCCATGCATGTCTTTGTTTTCAATGTAATTCTTAAGTGGTGAAATTAATGAATAATGAGCCTTATGCTTATGAGATATAATGTTATGAGTTGGTTATACTACATGAGTATCTTATTGGCAATGAATATAGCATGGAGAGCTATGTTGAGTAATGAAACTATGAATATATAATATGAACGTTTTGAATCTTGATTGTGACATTAGCATTACAATGAAGCATAATATTATTCTAGTTTGTATCACTAAGTCGTTGGCTTAGCGCGATTATGATTTATCGCGCAGGTAATAGGGAAAAACCAGAGAGTTCCTCTAGGCCGAGTAGAGTCTAGATTTGGTGGTGTTGATAGTGAAGCTTAAAGATCGAAGACATACTGCCAAGCATGTATATATTTTATGTTTTTGTAAAAATTGAGTTTTGATATATATGTATTTGTAAATATTTGTTATATTTTTCGCTGTGTTTTGAATAAACTTTTTATTTATTGTATTTTATAAATTTCTTTAAATGTTTTAAATTTGCTTATATGATTATAAAAGAAGTGAGTCATTTGTTTAGTAATCCGTGTTATTTCTATATTCAGTATACGTGTATTACGATCGTAATAGCATGCTATGTACGTATACAGGATATAGGGGTGTTACACAGATAGTTGTTCCCATAACATAAGTCTTGCCCCTCTGGAATGGTGTCCATAAACTGTTGCAAGTCGAAGGTCAAAAGAGCAATCAAGGAACTTTACCGAACAAGAAAGCAGCTGATGGAAATCGGCAAAATTGTTATTATCGTAGTGAGTCTCTTTCCAGAGGATCCAAAGTTTATTATCCTGAGAAGTAAAAGAATTAGTGAAACCCAGTTGAGAAATAAAAAAGGTGCTGTTGGCAAAATCAGACATAGGTTCAATGACAATGAGTAACCCAATTTGATGATGAGAACACAGATGATGAAGACGGACAAAAGAAGAGGCAATGCCCCTAGCGTTCCAACATAAAATATTCATCATTGAGAGGAAGGGGATGAGATAGTTAAAGCTTTAGCAGCCTATGCTTCCAATTTTGCGGAGCGTTTACGAATCCTAGAACTCTTGCGTAAAACAGGAGTAAAACTTTTTTCCTGTTGAACACCATCTCCAATAGCAGTATCATCTTGAGTCTGAGTAATAATAACGGAGGAATCTAGCACTGGATTGCGGATAGAAGGAGCATCATTCAAAGGACTATTCTGAGGCTCAGAGTTGGAGTCCAAAATATCAGTAGCAGTATGGGTATTATCAGTCCTGCAAGGAACTAGGGGCATAGTGTCCAACATAGTAACTACATCCGAGAAAGAAACTAAGGCTTTGCTAGTTTCTGCTTTGCCTGAATCAGGAGGAGCATCAATTTCTGGGCAATTCAAAACTTGAGGAGGATCAACAGTATCACAATCAGTAGGAACAGAAGGGATGGAAGCAGGAACTCGTTCTGTAGCAGTAGTTATTGGTGAAGAAGGTTGTGCAGAAGTTTTTGCTGGAATCTCATGATTTGAATTTTCTTTAGGAATCCAAATTTTTACTGAAGGTTTTTTAATGCTTTTATCCTCATTGTGTAGAGGGACCACCTCACTTTTTGAACCACAAGTTTCTGATGAGTGACCCAGACGATTGCATTGAGTGCAAAAGTGTGGAAGGTTCTCATATTGCACAGTTTGAAAGAAACCCCCATAGCTGTCTTCAATCCAAACACAATCCGAAAAATCTTTTGAAATATTGAGTTCAACACAAACCCTAGCCGCAGAAGGGCGGATTAATGTAGAAGTGGCCGCATCAATCTTAAGAGGTTTACCAATAAGATTATCAATTGGGAATAGAGCTATCTTATTGAAAAAGTGAATTGGTAGCCCTTCAAAAGTAATCCATGCAGGAATAATAGGACTATCCACATTCGGATGAAAATCGGGAGACCACTTGGATACTCGCATTGCAAATCCACTAAAGTACCAAATTTGACGAAGCCAACATCTCAAAAAATCTTCTTCTAGTTCAAAGTTGATTAAAACATTACTAGAATCCAGTAAACCCAATGAAAAGGGACCTTTGAAACCTATTGATTCAAAAAATTTGTGAAGGGACTTCATATTAGGGCGCCCCGAACCGAAAAAGCCTATGAGAGCAAACTAAAAAGGGGAGGCGAGGGTTGCAATCTCATCTGATGTGAATGTTATGGCGGGTACACCTTTAAACCGCAAAGGTTGTTTATAGGCAATTTGGGGATGAGAAGAAGTAATATCCCCGAATGATCTATCAATTTCATTATAGCCATTAGTCGAAGAAACCAAGCCATACCGGAGAGCAGCTGCAAATGATCGGCCGACCAGCCCTGGAGGGGCCGCCGTCTCAAGAGACGTCGATGCCGTGGTGAAGAAATTAGGAGAGGAAAAACCCTAGGAGAAGTCGTTTGATTGCATTGATTTTTGTCACAATACATTGGTTATGTTGAATGTGTTATGTTACTTGATATTTATGAATGTGTATGTGTGGCATTGTTTGGAGTAAAAATGCTTGTTTTGTGATGATTATTGCATGATAAACCATTTGAGAATGGTTAAATGGGGTGTGTGTTTAAAATGTGAAAAATGCAAATAGTGCACTAATATATAGAAATGAGCAACATTTACATTGTATATGATGATAATGTTAAAGATGCATTGAAAGTATAAAAAAGAATGTGAAAAGTGGAAATTGTGAAAATATAATTGTATGTCACCTTATATAGGGCCTAGTTCCAGAATATTATTGTTGGATATTATTACGCCCCTGGGTGAGACACGCTGGTGTCACAGATATTATTACGTCCTGGGATGAGACACACTGGTGTCATAGGTATTATTACACCTTTGGGTGAGACACACTGGTGTCATAGATGATTAAGTTAGCCCAAGATAATATTTTTGAAACTAGACTAATATATAAGGATTTTTGAGGCCTAATGCATGTGGATGATTGATGTGTTACTGAAATGTGCAAAAAGAAATAAATTGTCTGACATTTTTATTATAATGCATTTACGACATTGTATGTGTTATACTATTTATTTATTATACCAAAGTATATACCACTAAGCTTTATACTTAGTGTGATTAAATTACATCACTCAAGTAATAGAGCTGATTCGGAGAGTGCTGCTAGACCACACCGGGTCTAGATTATAGTTATTTACTTTTGGAGTTTATTAAGCTGCCACGGACCAGAGCCATCTGCATCTTATTATATTTTAAACTTTGTGAAATTTACTTAAATATGAATACTATGTTTATTACATAGATATGATGTAAATTATAAAAGGATGTTTAGTTTTTAATGTTGAAAATTTGAGAGATAGATTATATATATAAACACTTGTGCATTATGGGGTTATGTTGGAGATTTTGTAGAAATGGACGTGTTAAGATAATATTTGGGAGTGTATTTTAAATGTAGGTTGAGTAAATTAAAATTTTGAAATATCCAAAATAATGATAAAACTCTGGTGAATTTTTTTTTAGAGATTTTCCTTTAAAATATATCTTTTTATATTTAAATTACTAAGGAATATTTTTCTCTATTTAGTAAGAGATATATAAAGTGTCTATTTTAGAATGATGGAAGTTTTTAAATGAAGAGAAAAAAATGTGTGACTTTCTTATATTCTGCATACGTATTTTATACATACAAAATGCATGTATTATACGTATATGGGGTATAAGGGTATTACAGCTTAACTTAAGGCAAAAAAGATGTAACATCCCTAATTTTTAAAAATTAAATAAAATAAATGAATATTAAATTGAATAAATTAAATAAATGATTTAAATAGAAAATGAAAGGATTTTAAGTGAAAAAATAGAATGTATATGTGAAATATGAATGAAATTTAAATGAAGTATATAAAAGTCAACTATTTAAAAGAAAAGTCAACTCTTTTAAAAGAAAAGTTAAAGTCAAGTGGCATTTTTATAATTATATTTTTGAAATTAAAATTTATAAAAATAATTTTAAATAATTTATTTTTGTATGGAAGAAGTAATTTTGGAGTTTTTTTTAATCAAATAAATAATTAAATAATTAATTTAAAATATAATATAATAATATATATGGTCTTAAATGAAGGAAAGAAAAAAATCAAAATTTAAAAGAATTTCTTTCTTCTTCTTCTTCCTCTCTTGAACGTTTTTCCATGGATGAGCAAAATTGATTTTTACTTCATTTAAACAACCAATTTTGCAAGGATTTTCAAGAACCAAGTGGATTTTTAGTGATTTCCAATATAATTAGTAAGTTTTCCAACTTTTTCTTTGAATTTTCATAAAAATAAGATTATGTTGATTTTAGATTTTTAGAGTGGTATGTTTTAATTGCTTAATTGGATATGAATGAAGTTTTTTTGAGTAGTTAATAATGATTTTAAGGTTGGATTGAAGAAATGGTTGAATTTAAGTTGAGTTTGCTGAAGAGAGAGAATTTAGCATTATGTAACTTTTGAGTTTGTAAAATCATGAGTTTTAATTATGCAATTTGGTTCCAAATGTGTTGTTTTGATGCATAAACAATGTTTTTACGATCAAATGATTGATTTGGTTAAGTTTGTATAGAGTTTGAAAATGGTAGTATTGATTTAGGGTTTTGGAAAAGGGATTTTTCAAAGTATGGTGAATTGTTTGGTTTTATTGCTTAAATCATGTAAGGATATAAGTGATGGAAATAAGATTGGATTGATAATTGGAATTAATTAGAATGGAGAACCTTCAATGGGAAAGGTTATGCCATTTTAGGATTTTGAAAATAAGTATGTGTTTATGTAATGTAATTGATTTAAACATATTAAAATATGTTTTTAATGATATTAATAAACTTAAAACACTAATTTAAATGGGTTGATATGATTTTTCAAAGTTAAAGTGAGGTAAAGCTTAATTTTAGAATTTTATTTAGAGTGATGTTTAATTATGGTTTGATATTGAGAATGACTTAGAATGTGATATTAAATGGTTATTTATAATCACACTTAGTATAGACATTGAGAGGAAGTAGTTTGCCTAATCCTAGTGTTGAAGGGCAACTTGGAAGAGAAGGTTAGAGAGAGTTTTGAAGCTTGTTTTGGAGTGCTTTCTAAGGTGTGTACAACTGTTGATAAATGAGGTATAATTGCATTACATTTGGCCTAACACATTTTGAATGAAAAATGTGTTAAACTACTTGATAGCATGAACATTCATGAACATTGTGTCATAACATGTGAATTGTTATGTATGCATTATATGCATTATGAAAAGCTATTATTAATGGATAAATTGAATAAAATGTGAAATATGTGCATTATGTGAAAATGACCCAAAGTGTTTGGGTAGTGTGATTTTGTTATGAAATATCCTACATTGTCATAAAATGATGAAATGTGATAAATTGAAATGAAATGACATTGATATGAATGAGAAAATGAGGTAATGTGTCTAATTGATAATGAGAAAAAAGGCAATGTGCCTAATTGATTATGGGAAAATGAGAAAGAAATTGATGATGGAAAATATGAAATAATTATGTGCCTAGTATGTTATTCAATTCTCAGAGTTCTATGCTTGGCGGCATGCCTATGAGGTTATCTTCATTATTTGCCTTCGGGGCAAGACGCTTAGCGTCACTGTGATATGATTTTCCTTCGGGGCTAGCTTTTGAGCATTACTTGATTTGCCTTTAGGGCTAGACACTTGGTGTCATTATGGACCAAAATAGTAACTTTGGAATTTGAATAATGTATTAGTTTATTTGGGCCCATGCTCGTGTATATGTTTGTGTGAATTATTAAATGATGAAAGGATATATTTAAAAGTGAGCTTGGATGCCACATTGTGACATAGCATATAAGCATTTTGCATCGGCATTGTTTTAAAGTTTTAATATTATCAAAGTTTGTACTACTAGGCTTTTAGCTTAGCGCGATTGTATTTCATTGCGCAGGTGACAAGGGTGATCCGATTAAGCTGGAAAGTTCTTCTAGGCCAGGCAGGGTTTAGATTAGAAATTGCTTGTTGAGCTGATTTTGGGTACATCGAGATCAGAGCCATTTTGCCAGCATGTATATATTTTATATTATAGTACATTTTGATATTATGTATATTATATTAAGTTTTTGGAGTATATATATTGTAAATTATAAAGAATTTTTGAATAATTAGGTAATGTGAGGTTTATATGTGTTTTGATATATATATATATATATGCATATATATAAATGTTTTGAGGAATTGTGGAGAAATTGAGAAGTTGGGGTGGATATGTATGATTGGTTTATTTGAGGAGTGCTTTTATGCATGTTGTATAATTGTTAAATTTTTGGGATATCCAAATTACAAATAAAACTCTAGTGAATTTTTTCCAGAGATTTTCATATAAAATATTTATTTTGGAACCTATAATTTATAAAGAATATTTTATTTATTCTTTAAAATTACATTTTAAAGTATTTGAGATTTTAAATTAGAAATATAATTTTTTTTATTAAACTAGGTTGTGACATTTTTATACTTTATATGCGTATTTTACATATACTGGTTGTATGTATTATACGTATATATGGTATAAGGGTGTTACATTTATTTTAGTATCAGAGCATAAGTTTGAGGTTCTCGACCTAGGTGGATTGTTAGAGAGAGAAAATGAGGATTTTAAATATGATTTTCAATGTGATACATACATTAACACTAGCATTTTCTAATTTTAAGGTGGTAATTTATGTTGTATTTGCCAATATAGGTAGTTATGGAGTCTCGGATACACCAGTCTGTAGAGGGTAGTGCAGAGAGTGTAGCTCCCGATGATAGTATAGTTGGAGCCGGTGTTGAGTCTGCTGGTGAGGCGTCTGCTTCTGTACCTATTAGACCAGCAGCTGAGTAGATTCTGTCGAGCTGGGTATGACATATGGTGGAGCTATTAAGGTAGACTCCAGTTCAGCAGCCGCAGCCGTCGCCTTAGTCGCAATAGTAGTTGCCGACGCAAAAGTATGACAAGCTGAGAAATTTGGAGTCATAGATTTTGTTGGCACTATAGACCCTGCTGTAGTAGAGTAGTGACTTCTCAAGGGGATGCCTATGAGTGGTGGAAGACAGTTCTCCATGGTATAGTTGATCCACCAGTTTTGACCTATGCCGATTTTCAGTGGGAATTTGAGAAGAAGTATACTCCGAGAGAGTATAAGGATGCAAAGAAGATGGAGTTCCTGAGTTTAAGGCAGGACACCAAGATAGTGACAGAGTGTGAGATTGAGTTTATTCGGCTGAGCCAGTATGCTGGAGGGATTATTTCTGATGAGGTTAAAAGATGTCAGAGTTTTGAGGAGGGGCTAAGACCTTCTATCATGTGTTTAGTGGCAGGTTCCTGGTATCGGTATTTCTCTCAGTTGGTTGCAACTGCCAGGAGTATAGAGAGGGCATAGGGACTTACAGAAGTAGCCAGAGTAGAGGAGAGCAAAGCTAGGGGACCACAGGGTGAGGAATGTTCTTCATCAGTAAAGAGAGGCCGAGTGGGTTATCCTCAGAGGTTCAGTAGGAGCCAGAGGCAGTCTGGCAGGTCATCACAGCAGGAGAGACAGAGACAGAGACCTTCAGCCTCAGTGGCTAGTGCTCCGACCCCAGTGGCTCAGAGGCCTATTTCACCTACCTGTGTTGATTATGGTAGAGCACATGGGGGTGATTGCTGGAGGACAGGTGCACCAGTAGTGTGTTACAGATGTGAATCACTAGACCATTTTCTCAGAGATTGTCCAGAGCCACCAGATGACAAACAAAACTCTGGCAAATTTATTTCAGAGATTTTTATATAAAATGCTTATTTTGGAACCTATAATTTATAAAGAATATTTTATTTATTCATTAAAATTACATTTTAAAGTATCTGAGATTTTAAATTAGAAATATAAAATTTTTATTAAACCAGGTTGTGGCATTTTTTATACTTTATATGCGTATTTTATATATACTAGTTGTATGTATTATATGTATTTAGGATATAAGGGTGTTACAAAAGATGGATGAAATTAATTAAAGTTAATGAATGTATTATTGATTACCATCCTTGAAAGACTAACGTGGTGGCTGATACTCTAAGTCGAAAGACTTTGGCAGAACTGAGAATTGAGCCAACCCTTAAGCAGAAAGTTATAGAGTCTTAGCAAAAGAACCAAAAGATGCTAGAAGTGATGGAATAAGTGCACCAAGGTGAGAAATCAGATTATCCTATTCTGAAAGATGGTGGTTCTGGAAGATGTTGGTTTTTACTATAATAGTCGATTATATATTCCTGATGTGAAGGAATTAAAGGAGAGCATCCTTAGAGAGGCTCACAATACCAAATATACTGTACATCCAGGAAGCAACAAAATATATCAGGATTTGAAGCCTTTCTATTCATGGCCTAACCTGAAAAGAGACATTATTGAGTATGCCACCAAATGCTTCGTATGTCAGTAGGTCAAAGCAGAACATCAAGTGCCAATCAAGTGCCATTATGTCTTCTGTAACCCATCACAATATCAGAATGGAAATTGAATTGAGTTATTATGGAATTTGTGACTAGTCTTCCAAATACACAAAAAAAACATGATGGAATTTGGGTGATTGTTGATAGATTAACAAAATTACCCTATTTTCTTCCCATTATAATTGACTAATCATTGGATAGACTTGCAGAATTATATATAAATGAGATAGTCAGACTTCATTTGAGTGCCAGTGTCTATCATATCAGATGGAGACCACACTTTACTTTAAAATTTTGGTGAGTTTCCAAAAAGAATTGGGTACTCGACTCCATTTCAGCACTGCATTCCATCCATAAACTGATGGCCAATCGAAAAGGGTGATACAGATACTTGAAGGTATGCTTAGAAGTTGTGTTATTGAATTTGAAGATAATTGGGACAGACATCTACCATTAGTAGAATTTGCTTATATTAATAATGGCACCATATGAAACACTATATGGAAGAAAATTTAGAACTCTACTTTGTTGGACAAAATTGAGTGAGAGTAAGTTGGTGGGACTTGACCTCATTAGACAAACTGAAGATAAAGTTAAGCTTATAAAGGATCGACTGAAAGCTGCAGTAGATAGACAAAAGTCTTATGCAGATTTGAAGAGAAGGGATATTGAATACAATATGGGGGTAAAGTATTTTTGAATGTGTGGTTATGGAAGAAAGTTCTCCATTTTGGCAAGAAAGGGTAACTAAGTCCTAGGATGACTGGACCATATGAGATACTTGAACGTGTGGGTCTAGTAGGCTATAGACTAGCACTACCTTCAGAACTAGCCAAGATATATAATGTATTTCATGTGTCAACTTAGAAGTTATAGATTGGATACCTCACATTTAATACAAGCAGAATCCATTGAAATATAGCCAGTTCTAAGTTATGAAGAAGAACTAGTGGCTATTTTGGCTCGAGAAATCAAGGAATTGTAGAACAAATGCATTCCTCTAGTAAAAGTGTTATGGAGAAATCACTCAACTGAAAAAGCCACATGGAAAAGTGAAGAAATAATGAGACAGTAGTATCCTCAACTATTTTAAACATCATGAACAAGTAAATTTTAAGGATGAAATTTCTTAAGAGTGATAGAGTTGTAATGTCTAAAATTTTTGAACATTGACTTTTTGAATTATATCAATATGGGGGCTGTGTATGATATAGAGAGTAACTCAGGTATTTATAATAAATGAGGAGTAGAGTTAGTCAAGTCTTTAAAAATTAAAAATTTAATTCGGATGTGGACTTATGTGGTATTTTTGCAAAAAAAAAATCTTTAAATGGTAAAACCTTACAGAAATGCCGTTTTGACCCCAGAATTAGATATTTATTTCAATTGAGATGTGAAATATGTATAATATAACTTCAAATTAATTAAAGAAATTATTTTTATGATTTCACGCAATTAAAAGTTGAATGAGAAATAATTTAAGAAACTGGAAGCATCAAAGTTACGGTGGGTGTACCTTATATGATCAAAACCTAATTAATATGTACAAATAAATAAAAAATCTATTTTGTTCTTATTCTCCATCCCAAAATTGATCTAACCATCCACCATAGCCAAATTTCATATTTTCTTCTTCCATCCATCAAACTCATGTGAAAAATTAAGAAAAATTCACATATAACATAAAATTCTTAGTAGAATTCATTAGAATAAGTGAAAACCCTAAAATCATCACTATAAATTCAAGGAAAATTAAGGAAGAGAGAGGAAGATCTACTTTGAAAAGAGATTTATGTTTGTGTATTAATAGTTTTCTATTATTTAGTTTTGTTTTGATTTTTAATGCTTATGGAGGCTAGTCGAACTTTAATTGAATTAATTGTAAAGTGTTTTGTCTAAATTTTAAGACTAACCTAGAAAGGTTTACAAATTATTAGATTTTACCTGGGAGTTTATCTATGTATTATTGGATGTTGTATAAAATTTATTAATTTTTAAAGATGATTTTATATAAAAGAAAACATAAGAATATGAGCTGCCCTGACTGTGCCAGTAAAGCCAGAATTTTATGGTTTGTGAATCTCCATTAGAAAATATAGTAAAACAACAAAAAAAAATTGAAATTTTATATATAATATCATATATATGTTTAAGGCATATGGTTTATGAAGTTTTATTTATAAATATTAAATCATAAATTGAAACTACTAGATTAGTGACTGTAAAACCTAAATTTATAAGATTAAGTACTCATAATTCAAAAACATGGTAAATGAGGGTATAAAATTCTAATATTTTAGATGCAGCTTCCTATATGTGTTTTTGGTATATGGTTAAAATTTTATGAATTTTTATAAAGATTTGGTACCTGAATCAAATTAGAAAATAGGTACTACCAGTAAAGTTATCGTAAAAATAGAATATATAGGTTTGGAAAATATAATTTTTAAATATAGTAAAAGAACTCAAAAAAATATAAAATTTCAAATATAATGTTATGTATATTCCTAAGACTTATATTTAAATTTATATAATTTTTAATAGAGATTTATTACTGAGAAAGAATTGGAAAAGAGAGACTGCCAGAGAAAGTAAGAATCTAGCAGATTTTGAAGAGTTAAGAAATAAATTAAATTTTATGTAGTAAATGGAAGAAGTAAAGCTTATTAAACTGAATTGTTAAAGCTTTAATTTCAATTTTTTAATGAGGAAAGTGGTTGTTTAAAAGAATTATTAAAAATATTATTATTATTGATTGTGAAATTGACTGAAAATGAGAAAATAACTGGATTGCCTGATTATATTGATATTAAACTGAGCTTCTGGATTGAATGGCTAGCTTGATGGTGGATATCCATAGTGATAATAGACACTTTATGTCACCAGTGATAATATGCATTCGTGCCATTAGAGGATACTTTGTGTCATTAGTGATAGTAGGTATTCATGCCTATCATTATAGTGGACATTTACTTGTCATCAGTGATCCAATTATCCAAACCTAGATTTTTAAATCAGTATATGAGGGCAAATCAAGTAAAAATTACCAAGATAAGTTAATGGTTCAAAGTGATTAACCATTAAGTAGACATTGAACTTATTTATATAATATTGAGTTAATTTACATTTTAAGGATTTATTCATATATTTTCTTTGTGTTTTAAAGTGATAATTCATATTTGATATTTTAATATTATACTTCCTAATTGGTATTTTAAAGTAATGATTTTATTTTATTTATATGAAGTATTAATATTGATTTTCTTATGTTATAATTATTAATAAATTATGAATATGCAAGCATCACTAAGAAGTAGCTTAGCGTGTTAGATTTATTTCTGACCTGCAGATCAAATAAGCTGATTGGATCTAGGAGAGTGAGTTTTACAGCCTCAAATCAACTGCATAGGAGAATGTGTTATATGAAGAACTATGTATAACATATTTTGCTCAGTTCACATAGCAGTATTTAAATTTTAAAAGACAGTTGTATAATTATGGGTAGTTAGAGATTTTTAAATACTTTGTTGTATGAGTTATAATTTATAAGTTGCTTGAAGTATGACTTTATATATATATATATATATTGATAAAGATGATACATGTTTAATATTAAATTATATTGGTAAAAGTATAGATGTTTAAAATAGGTTATAGATGATCCATTGGAGAGTTTGTAATTGGAGTTGAGAGTGAAAAAAAAATTACTGGGAGTGTTTTTCTTCTGCAGGTTGTATTTTTGATTGGTGAAGATTTAGCAATATCAAATTTTTAGGGAAAACTCTGCCAAAAATTTTTTTGGCGTTGATTTTAATATTATAAAAAAGATGATTGAATAAGTAAATTTATAGGGATTATGTGACATCCTTTATTAGTTTTTTTGTATAGGATTGTCAAGGAGTGTTACAGTGGTTTTGTAACTAACTAATGTTATGGGAGATGAGAATAACAAAAGGAGGAGAGCATATGGCCATATATGTAATCATGAAATTTTTTTTAAAAAAGATTGATTATTTCTATTCATAAGGTATTGCATGCAAATTGCCACATACACATCCTATAATTAATTACAACACTTAAATTATTTGCAAGGCAGTTGTTGTAATTATGATTCATTTTTTGTTAAACAATATTGTGATTTTGAAACTAAATAGTATTGTGGGGAGAGAATAATAGAGAGATAAGAGCTAACTTTCATCTAAGTTTTATTGTGTGTGTGTGTGTTTTTTTTGCACAATTAGATAATAACTAATAATCTAATTATTAGGATGAAATATCATTTTTCGAAGTTAACTTTGAGTCATACGAGTGAGAATGAGATTTAGGTGCTAAATCTTTTAAAAATTTTGGAGAAATAAGTGCAATGTGTATTATCGAACTGCCTAATTTAGAATTTTTTTAATTTGATTGTAAAATTAATATTTAAATTTTTTTATTAAAAAAATAGAATTATATTTTGTAAAGTGATTATTTCTTTACTAATATTACCCTAATTTTTTTTTGGGGGGGGGGGGGGGGGGGGGGTGGGGGAGGGGGGAAGGGGGAACTAGAATAAACTTAACATTATTGATTAAATAATATCTAACAATAAGTTAAATAATAAGAACTTACCTCTATTTTCAGGACTTATAAAATGATATAATATTATATTATTATAACACTGATCAATTATAAACTTTTATATAAATTCATCACACTATGAGATCAAACCCTAGTTACTCTTTCTAACAAGAGGAAACCAACACTATACACGAATCTTAAATTTTCAATAGAGAAAATCTGATCATTGTAGAAGAAAAAAAAGATCTTATAGCACAATGAAAATTAAAATTGAACAATCAAACAACAAAAGAGTAAAGATTAATTATAAATTTCCAAAAGCAAAATGATAATTTAAACTAAATTATAAAAATAAGTTAGACAAATATAACTGATTTTTTGCCCTTTCTATATCACTATTTTATTTTTCTAGAAAAAAATATAATAAAAGAAAAAACAAAATAGAGATTTCAACAAAAGATTAGTATATGACAACACTATGACATCAAACCCTTCTTACTCTTTCTAACAAGAGAAATCCAACATTATTTATGGATCTCAAATTCTCAATAAAGAATATGACCATTGTAGGAAACAAAATGTTGTAACACAATGAAAATTCAAATCATACATTCAAACAACAATAGAGTAAAGATTATTCATAATATTCCAAAAGAAAAGTTATAATTTGAAAATATTTTAAACTAAATTATAAACATAAGCTAAACAAATATAACTAAACTTTGTAACCTTTTATTATTACCATTTTATTTTTCTAGAAAAATATTAAAAGAAAAAAAATATATTTCAACAAAAGATTAGTATGTGACATTAGCATTGCTTTTGAAAATTTTAATCTTAAATTCCTCATGAAAGATTTTTTATAACTTGTGGTTAGATAATGTGGACATTAAGAAAAGATGTATAAATCTTTCATCAAATAACGTTAATAGTTTTAAAAGTCTTTACCTTGAATTTAGTAGGAAAAATTTTATGTAGGAAAATTGTGATTAGACTAGATAGACTTTAAATATATTGGTCATGCCCTGCATGGTCGGCCACGCATAGTGTGGTCAAGTGGTGCGATCTCGTCGCGCCACTTGGCACGGCATAAAATTAATTTTAATTTAATTTTTTACAATAAATAAATAAATGAATCATTTATTTTCTGAAAATGGAACAAAATAGTTTTTTAAATTAAATCCCTAATTTTTAAATTAGGTGCAAAATCATGGGTATGCATGAAGAAGGTAGAGAAATGGCTCTAGCACCCTCGTGCACATGCATATACATGAAGAAGGTAAAGAAATGACTCTAGCACCCTCATGCTCTTGGTTCATTAGAATCGACCTCCTCTTTAGTCCTAGCGATATGCCATCATTAATTATTAACACATTATCCAAATTAAATTATTAAATCACGGTAAAATCAAGCAGGTTCTTTATTATTCATTTGATGCATAAATGTCAATGGATGATGAATTGTATGCATGGTGCAGGAAATGGGCCCCCATGTAGTGGAAAAAAGCCCTTATACCCTCCAAGTGAATAAATATAATTACATCAGAAAATCCTACTACAATCCTTCTACAAATTACATAAGAACGAAGCCTGCTGCAAATGATCTACTAATGAAAAATTACAATAGTCTTTGTTTTATTACAATAGTCTTTGTTTCAACCTAATACATCAACTCTACAAAAAAGAAAATAACATAAGTAAACCATGCATGAATCACAAAATAAAATGTAGCGGCAACCATACACGCACACACAAATATATATATATATATATTGATAATAATAAGTCATAAAGGAAATATAAATCACTAGCATCATTAATCAACATCACATTCATTCTAAAAATCATCCTAACTAGTTTTACACCACTAAATGTTGAAATGTTCTATCATTTATACTAACTTACATTGGTTTGTTTGGTCATGCCACAACTAGTGGTGGGCCCACCACTGACTCAAGTGAGTCCGTCATTAGGTGACGATTAGATGCCCTCAAGAAGTAGCAACGGTGAAGACAATGCTGGGTTGAGCGGTTCCACGACTCCTTCTATCGTTCCCACCAGAAGGGACGAGGCAACCATGATCTCCATCGATCCCTCTTCTCCACTTCAATCATTATTCATTTTATGATAGTAGTTTTTAGGGTCCCTAGCATGATTCTTTTTGTTTTATCATCATCTACATCCTATTCTAGTTCATTATCCTATTCTAGTTCATTTGTCTATTCCATGTGGTTTAATGACTCAATTTGTCCAACTATTTCTTTAGTTTTCCTTACTGTATGTTTCTTAATTTTCTAGGCTTGCAGATTACTTATTTTCATATAAACATTCGGTTAACTCCGTACATGAATATCCCAAAAGTAAATAAGGAGAGTTTAAGGGATATAAAACCTTTATTGCCAGTTCCTTCCCTATGGAAATGGAGATGTTATAGGGTGGTCCCTCCTAGGATCCGCCTTCTTCTAGTTATAGCCTTCTCAAAGTGTCAATGACCAGAACTTTTCTACCTTAGGTCAAGATAAAAGGTTGAGCGTGTTTTCTAGTTCTATGGAATTCTTTCTCCTTGCTATTCTGGATTAGTTGGGTGAATGAAGTTAAATCTGTTCTTAGTTTTTTTGCCCAAAAAAAGATAGATCCCCTTTTACTCTTCCTTTTTCTTCTCCTTTTATAGGCAAAGGGAAGGGCGTGCCTCTTGTTGCTTTCTACCAGAGCTGTCCTTTTTCTTAGGGAGTGTCCAAGGCATGGTTTTATCTCCACTAACATATGTTCTGTCCTCCTTCTTTAGAATAAACAGCACATGACTAAATTTCAACAACCCAGCATCCCTTAGCTATTGATTGGCAGACACAGTCATCATTTAACTAAGTGGCATGGCCGCATAAGTCATCAGAGAGAAGTAACGGCCACGCCAGAACTAATGGAGAACCCACCATAGTAAGTGACGGGCATTGTCACTGTAACATTCTTATACCCTATATACATATAATACATATATCATGTATACGTAATATGCTTATAGAATATAAGAGTGCCACTTTAATAATCAATATTAGCCCATGCGTTCAATATTAAAATAATTTATAACTAAAAATCTATGAGAAAAATTTGCTAGAGTTTTTCCTGTTAGTCCAATAAATCCAAAATCCAAACAAACCCAATCTGTAATTTTATAAACACTTCCAATATATAGTTCCCCAAATTCCAACTTTTCTCCATTAAATACTCAAATATTTAAACACTCTTATAAAATGTGCAAAACATTAAACATTTCCCAAAATCATATTACCTTCCAACCTCCATTTCTCTATACAAGATTAAGAATTTAATAAGTAAACATAATGTACATTATATACATACTCAAAACTATATAAAACCTATGTTGTTTCAAATACATTCACATTTGGTTAATATATTATACAAATCTAATATTCTCAAATGATATGCAACATTACCGATCTGGTCTCGTGGCATACATAACCTCTAAGTTTTAATGACATTTCGGACTTTTCTAGTTTGTACTTCTAACACTTATGCAATACACATTATCGTGCTAAGCCTATAGCTTAGTGGTACATACTTCTATAACATATAATTATTTAAACAAATATACATTACTTCATATTAATAAAATGTATTATGTCACATTGATAATTCATTCATCATATACATGTATATATACCCAAACTCACAACACACATACATTCATACATACATTGGGCCCAATAACTGCTACACAATATCCAAGTTCTAAAAATATTATTTTGGCCTATCTTGACACCGGGGATCTAAGTTTCAAATACTACCCAAAGGCGCATCCCCTAATGATACCAACGTGTCTCATTGAAAGCGTAATCATGTTTATGACACTAGCGTATCTCACCCGGTGTAATCATATATGTGACACTAGCGTGTCTCATCCCGAAGGTGTATAGCATGCCAAACGATACCAAATATAACTTTCTTGAAGTAGATATTGAATAAGGCAACATGTATCACATTTATCCGTTTTAATTTCTTCTTTTCATAATCATATATGATTTTCATCATTTCATCATAATCAATCACATTTCTCATATTTCTAGTTACATTTACAATGTGACATTCTTTTCCATATTTCTTATGTATTTATTATGCTTTTCACAATTTACTCATATTTCTTGTGATCATCTTATACCATGTTCACTTTTACATAGTCTCTTTCACTTTAAACACCACTTTCATCACTTTATTTACACTATGCTATCACTTTACACAATGTAGTTCATTTTCATATTTTTATTAATATTTTTATCTTGTTCCATAATATTTCCACATTGCACACAACATTATCATTTCTTACAACAATTCCAACTAACAAATCAAATGTTATTACATTTCTTTCTTTATTGCATTTTCCATATACTTTAGCTAATTTCACATTTTTATTAATTATAGAAAGTAAGTTGCTTAGTCACATTCACAACATATCCCATATCTATAATTTAGTACATAATATAATTGTAGACCATTAATTTTGTCCCCGAATGAGCTTCGTTCTAATTAAAAAGGGTCAGGTGAAATCCAAGAAGCTTAAACCTATTCTAATCTAATTTAAAAGCTTAAACCTAGCCCGGTCTAATTTTAAAAGTTTGAAATAAGCCTGGTCCAATTTTAAAAGCTTGAAATAAGTCTAGTCCAACTTTAAAAGCCCAAACAGAGTTGGTCCAAAGTTAAAAGTTAAATTCATGATGAATTGGCCTTGGCCAAGCCTCATGGAAAATTGGCCTCCCTAATCACTGCTTAGTTCAGCTTCCATGCAGATTAATAAATCTAAATGGGTTTAAATTAAAAAAGACTCGGATAAGCAAAAGGCCTTATAAGGCAATTAAGACTTCTCAACTAAGATTGATAAACCTAATTAAACCCTAACGTTGCCTATAAAAACAAAAGTAATTAAGAGGCTGAATTTTAGAAAAGAAAAAAGCACATAAATAGAATAATTACAATCAATAGAAAGCAATTAAATAATTAGCTAAGAACGACATAGAGAAATAAAGAGCAAAATTCATACCAAAAGAAAAGCTAGAAGTAGTAGCCAGAGTCCCACTAATCCAGATGCATCAAAATTGTCCAAGTTGAAGATTCAGGGTAGTTCATATAGTAAATTTTGGCTCGGTGAATTTTATTTGGCAAAGCTTACAACGTAGGTATGGTTTTAGTTAACTAAATTTATTTAATTCAATTGAGTATCATATTTTTTTAATCCTGTGAACTTACTATGTTTAGATTTATTATTTTGATTTAGTTTAAATTGAAATCTAGGACCTTAATTTGCATACAAAAGCCCTAATGTTAGATTTACAACCAATCCTAATTTGATTATTAAAACCTTAATTTGTAAACCAAAACCCTAAATTGTATGATAAACCCTAAGATTAAAACCCTAATTTTGCATGTTTTTAGGATTAAATCTTAAATTATATTTAAAATCCTAATTTAGATTCTGTAGGTAGCAACTCATTCAACGAGTATGGTAAATTGTTTACTTTTCGAGAGGCGCTACCCCCGATCCCCTACAAGGGGTGTTGTCCCTTTGACCCCCGCCTGCTAATCGACTAGTGAAACTGTCGCGTGCAACTATATTTTGTTAATGGCTTAATATTAAGATTTGCTTGTGAATTGTAATTTTTGTGATTAATCTTAATTTTTTTAATTAAACCCTAATTTTATAATTCTTTGCATGATGATTTATATGTTTGTGGGTTACAATTTTTATTTGGGTTTTAAGGTTGTAAAAGGTATGTTTCTACTTTATGGGTATCTTGTTTATTTAATTTGCTTCTTTTATGTAATGTATATTTGGGGATTACTATAAGAGATACGTTTCCACTTTTTTGTCACATCTTACTTTATTTTTATTATGGACATTTGGACATTGTAAGAGCATGTTTCCATCCTTGTATAGGTGCCCATTATATTAATATGAATAATATTATAATAACCTTAAAATTTAATAATAGTTAGACTTGAAAAGGAGGTCGGTTCCAATGAACCAGACATTATGAGAGTGTTGGGTTATTTCTCACCTTTCTCATGCATACCTAACTTTTCAAACCCAGTAGGGGTTAGGGATCCCTTAGAAATTGAGTTATCCACCCATTCTATTTCTTTCCCTACCCCTCCGACTTACGACTTCTATTCTCTGGCCTTACACCTGTGTTCTCTAAGACCTAGAGCTTAACAATGCTGAAGTCATAAGAACTATTTCACCGGGAGTGGGAAAGAAAATTGCTGCTCACAGTGGCTAATCCACTGGGGCAAGAGAAGTTGATTCTGTTAGTCTTTATATTTTTTTTTATTATTATGATATTATTCATTGCATCATTTAGATTTACATTGTGTATATGAGTTAAGATGCCCTACGGAACCTGTGTTATGTGTATGTAAGTGATACCATACTTTCATTCAAGGTACGGAGATTGAGCATTGCATAACCACTCATAGCCTTGTACCTTGTGGTATATACTTACTATGGGAACCTAAGCCTTTTACCCTAAAGACTAAAGCGCATGTAGTTGGCCTAGTAACTTTCCGTAGGTTTATCCTAATTACTTTTTAATTGACTATGATTGATATATCTTAGTTTGAGTTATGGCCCATTTGATTTGTCTTTTCCTAATATGATTTAATTATGGTATAAGCCCAAAATTTTTGTATGGTCCAAATATTCTTTCAAGCCTAAAGCCAAATCATTTTCAAAACTTCTTTTTTTTTTTAAAAAAAAATAAACTTAAATATTTTCAATAAAATTGGGTCAACAATTATTTTCTACCTTGTGGCCCAAGTATGAAGCCCAAAGATTGATTTTTGAAACAAAATTTTTTACAATAGGCTTTGAAATGTTTTCAAAGAAGGGCCTAAAAACTATCTTTTACTTTATGAACCAAATTTCTAAATCAAGCTTCCATTGGGTCTTAAAATTAAAACACTTTTAAAATAGACTGAATTTTTTGAAATAGGCTTGTAATTTTTCGGTCAATTATGGAATATTGCCTTATTTATACTAAGACTTGTTAGTTATGGGCTTTTTTGTGGCATGAATCATTAGTTGCATTTTCAAATGAGAAGTTTATTTATAATAGAAATACTAATTCAATGAATCAAAAGGATTAATTAATGAGAATTATCATAGACTGACTTATGTATTTGAAAACACAATTAATGATCAATTCATCTAAGAGATTCTCAAAAATAAAGTATCCCCTGTTGATATCTTTGTTGACTATAACACCTAAGAAAAGAGACTCATCACTCATTTTTGGGAGGAAATAAGGTTGGAAGGAACAATTCCTAACTCTTTAAGCTTGTTTGTTGTCAAGTCTCCATGCATACATGCATACATCCATTGCATCACATAACTCATTTGACTTCCAGAGCAACAATTCCTTTGACATAATTAGTACCACCTACATAAGTGATTTTGATTCAAGTGCTCCATTTGTAAATCTCAAGTCCATAAAGATGGATGCAAACCAGCTTAAGGATATAATCAATAAAGTTGTCAAAGCTTGGATGGCCAAGTTATGGCATCAATTGGCTGAGATTATGAAGGCTCAGTTGATTGAGGTTCTGGAGATCATCAACAATGCTAAGAAGGCATCAACAACTAACATAAAGAAGAAGGGAAAGACAACTTTAAGAAGGAATAGGTCTAATTATAAAGATCAAATAAGAAATGAGGGATTAAATCCTATTCTACATGATCAATTGAGACTTGTTTGAGGTTGACCTTCAGCTAGAAGAATGGGAGAGAGAAAATAACATATACAATGGAAAATTGAGGAATAAAGTTGGCTAGCATCCTAGTGGGTAAAGTCAAATGGGACAAAAAGATGTTGAGATAAATGCAACATCTGAGCCAGCAAAGAAGCATAAATTTTTAGACTTGGGAGAACCTTTGTCAAATGTGTTTATAAATCTAATAAAGATGTACAAAAATAAGATGTTGAACTTTTCCACCTTCTTCTTTTAGACAAAGAGTTCACCAAGATGGAGGTTGCCCTATTGTTCTTATAGAGAGCCCTTTCTTGACCATCGAATTGTGCCCTAGAAAGAGGCACTTGAGCACCATCAACCTCATGAGTAGGAGGTTTCCACTCAGTTTGTACACATTTCCAAAGCTCAATTCCCTCACTATCAAGGAACAAATACATTTTATGTTTCCAATCAGAATAATTGGTTCCATCTAAGTAAGGTCTAAGATAAGAATTAAGATTTCCATGAGATTGAGGAGTGGAGGTAGATGAAGAGGTTAAAATAGTAGTGTTAGATGGAGGAGTGGCTACTATGGTGGATCAAATTTCACAATTAAGCTCCTTGAAATTTTAAGGCTATGATACCAATTATTATCCTAAGATGGCAACTAAGAGGGGGGAGGGGGTGAATTGGTTATTTTGAAGAAGTGATGGAAAATTAAAAATTTAAAGGCAAACAAAGCAAGAGATGAGAAGAGTAGAGAAGAACAAACACAAAGTGATGAGAAGATTACCTCAATTCTATGTCCACTTCCTTAACAACTTGTTAAGGTTCCACTAATCTTGAGTTTTTTACAAGCTCAACTCTAACTTGGTGTTTTCACAAGCTCACACTGAACTTTTACAAGGTTTGAGTAACTTTCTCACAACCCAACAAGAGTTTTTCCAGGCTCACTCTAAAACCTAAGTGTTTCAAAGCTCACACTCAAACTTATAATGGTGTTTAATGCTCATACCCAACACTCAAAGAATACAAATAGAAATTTTGATGCAAACAAATAAAAGTTGTTAATCTTGGCAATTAGTATCAATATCCCTTTTAGAAATAAGGTATCTTGTGGTATTTATAACCTTCAAGACTTGATATGGCCGTTTGAAGTGGGTGCCAACACGTTTGATTTTTTTCTCCTACTTTAGTCACTTTTCAAAGCAAGTTCATGGTTGGACTGCCTTGGTCCGATTGGCTCATGTTCGGTGCGATCAAACTTTTGTTAGTTTGATCATGTTATCCATTTTTCTGACAAAAATTCTTCAATGGGTAGTACACATGGCATCCATTAATTGAGTGGATAAGTAATGACTATAATTTTTGAATCCCATTTCATTAGTACAGTCAGAACATACTTGGTTCAGTTGGGCTGATCATGGTATGCTGAGATCTTAAGAGTACCAGTGACTATGAATGTAACATCTATGATTTTGGAGAAATTAAATAAGTATTTGGAGATATAAATTGTATATACTCAATATATATATCTAGAGTATATATAACATATACATATGGTATATTAATTGTATATGTTGGATTAATACATTGCATACTTAATATTTAATATACATAAAAGGTACATTTGATGTGTATATAAGATACATATTACTTGTGCATATGTGTAATATCCCAAATTTTTGAAAAGTTCTAATTTTTGGAAATTTGATAAAATAAATTATAATTTAAATGGATAAATTAAATTAATGGTTTTAAATGAAAAATAAAGGGATTTTAAATGAAAAATTGGAATATATATATATATATGATATATATGTAAAATATATGCAACATATAAAAATCAATACTTTTAAAAAGAAAAGTCAAAGTAAAAGGGTATTTTGGTAATTAAATCTTAAAAATTTAAAATTAATAAAATAATTCAAAAATAAATAATTTTGGATGGAAGATAATATTTTGGAGTTTTAATTAATTAATTAAATAATTAATTAATTAAAAATATATTAAAATAATAATATATATATATAAGGTTGAAAATGTGAGAGGGAGGAAAGAGAAAATCATTTTTTTTTCATCTTCTTCTTCTTCTTTCCTTCAAGGCCGACTTTCATGGCTTCAAGAGAGGGATTTGCTTCTTCCAAACTCATTTAATTGAAATATTTACAAAGTTTCAAGTGGATTTTTAAGGTTTTTCTCTTTAATTTGTAAGTTTACTCACTTTTTCTTTGGATTTCCATGAAAGTTTGAATATGTGTGTTTTGGATTTTTGAAGTTATAAGATTTAATTATCTATTTGGATATGGATGAAGTTATTTTAAGTGATTAACAATGATTTTAAGGTTAGATTTAAGAAATGGTTGAATTTAAGTTGAGTTTGGTGAAGAGAGAGAATTTAGGGTTATGGAACATTTGAGTTTTTGAAATCATGAGTTTTAATTGTGCAAATTGGTTCCAAATGTGTTGTTTTGATGCATAAACAAGGATTTTTAAAATCAAATGATGGATTTAGTTAAGTTTGGATAGAGTTTGAAGATGGTAGTATTGATTTAGGGTTTTGAAAAAGTGAATTTTCAAAGAATGATTAATTGTTTGATTTTAATGCTTAAATCATGTTATTTAATGATATAAGTGGTGGAAATAAGATTGAAAAGGTAATTGGATTGAGTTGGAAAGGAGATTCTTCAATGGTGAATGTTATGCTATTATAGGGTTTTGAGCATAAGCATGTGGTTATTTAATGTAATTGGTTTAAACATGATAAAACATGTTTCTAATGATATTAATAAACTTGAAACACTAATTTAAATGACTTGATATGGTTTTTCAAAGTTAAAGTGAGGTGAAGCTTAATTTTGGGATTTGGTTTAGAGTGATGTTTAATTATGGTTTGATGTTGAGAATACCCTAGAATGTGATATTAAATGATTATGTATGATCACATTTGGTACAGGCATCGAGGGAGGTTGATTTGCTTCATCCAAGTGGTGAAGGGCAAGTTGGAACGATATGATTAGAGGTTGTGTTAAGCTTGCTTTGGGTTGCGAGTGGAGGTATGTACAAACTTTGAATATAATGTTTATATTTGCATAACATTTGGAATTAACACATTTGGTTGGAAAATGTGTTAAGTTACTTGATTCATTGATTGTGTATGAATAATATGCTATGACATTTGTAATGTCATATATGTGTTAAATGCATTGTGAAAAGCCATTGATAATGGCTAAATTGTGTAGAATGTGAAATATGTATATTATGTGAAAATACCCAAGTAATTAGGCAATGTGTTGTGAATGCAAAAATGAGATATATGGAATAATGTAATGAATTGATATTGATAAAAATGAGAAAAGTGTGAAAAGTGAGAAAAATGAGAAAGATGTGAAAAATGAGAAAAATGAGAAAAAAAATATGAAAATAAGGCAATGTGCCTAGATTGAATATGTGACAATGAGAAAGAGATTAATAATGAGAAAAATGAATAAATGAAAAAAAATGAGAAAAAAATTATATAATAAGGCAATGTGCCTAGTTTGATAATGAGAAAATGAGAAAAGTTTTGATAAAGGAATTATGAAAGAATTTGATAATGAGAAATATGAATAAATTGTGTGCCTAGTATGTTATTCAATTTTCAGAGTTCTGAGTTTGGCGGCATGCCTATGATTGCCTACGGGCTAGATGCTAGAATGGTGAAAAGACTGGGTCGTAAGCCAGGCCAGCTGATAAATATGATGTTTTTGGGGTGAAAAGACTGAGTTGTAAGTCTCAAAAACTGTAGCAGTCTAGCCGGGTTGAGGACCAAGATACTGGGGCCTAAGGGTCTAGCCGGGTTGAGGTCCAAGAGACTGGGGCTATTACATTATCCATGGATATATTGCCTACGGGGCTAGACACATGGTGTCATTATAGACGAAAGCAGTAGCTCTGAAATTATAATAGCATATTAAATCTTTTTGGGCCCATGCTTGTCTCTGCTTTAATGTGAATTATGAATTGTGATACAATTGAGTAATATAATGAGATATAATGTTATGAGTTGTGATATATATATATATATTGTGCATTAACATTATATTTGGACTATATTGTTACCAAAGTTTGTATCACTATGCTTAGGCTTAGCACGATTGTAATTCGTCGCACAGGTATCATAGATGTTTTGGTAGAACCAGAGAGTTCTACTAGACCTGATCGGGTCTAGGTTTGTATTTTTTGAGCTTGAAGAGTTTTTTAATACATAAAGATTAGAGCCAATTGCCAGCATGTAGATATTTGATATTACAATATAGTTTGATATTAAATATGTTATGATATATTTTTGGAAGTATATAATGTAAATTGTAAAGAATGTTTTAAATAATTTGTTCAAATGAGATTTTATATGTGTTGTTAATTTATATATCTATACATAAGTATTTTGAGAAAATATGGAGAAATTGAGAAGTATTGGTGAAATGGTGAATTGATTTTTATTGGGAGTATTTGCTTTATGCAGGTTGTGTTTTGCTGAATTTTGGGAACATCCAAATTACAAATAAAACTCTGGTGAATTTTTTTTAGAGATTTTCATATAAAATATTTATTTTGGATTCCTATAACAAGCAAAGAATATTTATATACTATTTATTTTATATATTAGTATTTGAAATTTTAAAACAGAAATGTGAAAATTTTTATTAAATCGGTCTGTGACATTTTTATACCGTATATGCGTATTTTATATATGCTGAAAATATGTATTATACGTATATAGGTATAAGGGCGTTACAATGAACTCTACTGAAACTTTGTTGGATTTTTAGCACTGGCTTATTTCGGTCGGACTGCATCAGGTCTGGTCGCACCAGTCATTGTATGCTGAGGTTTTTGGAGTACCAGTGGCTGTGAGCTCTACTGGAGGTTCTGAGGTTTTAGCTTAGGCTTAGTATGGTCGGACTAATATCAGGTCTGGTCAACTCAAATTTAGAATAGACGTGCTCTTGTCATCTCGTTCTTAGAACGATCATGCTCCCATCAGCCTGCTCTTGGTACAGTCGGACTTCTTTAGGGTCTTGTCATGACACATGGTCCGTTCACAATATGGGAGTGATATTGGTTGTGAACTCTACTGGATGTTTTAGCTCGGGCTCAGTTCGCTCTACTTGTGCTTGTTCCTTATAGCTAAGACTTGGTCCGGTCGTACCACAAACTGGTCCAATCAGACTAAACTCAATGCTCTGAAAAGCTGAGAGTGCTGGTGACTGTGAGCTTCTCTGGCTAACATTAGATCCGTGAGCTTCTCTGGTTGTTTGTTTCAATCAACATTCAGTCTGATCAGACTACTCCTTGGTCCGATCCGGTTATTTGAATTTTATTCAAACATAAAGTCCTACAAAATGTAACTTGGTACAAACATTAAACCTAATTAATTTGATTGTTTAAGATCAAAATAGAGTATCAAGCCAATGGTTTGGCTAACATGTTTTTTTCCCACACTTTGGTAAATATGTATGTAAAATATACTCTAAATTGTCTTCATCTACTAAGATATTTTTGGAATTTTCCACTATCTCTTTAATTATAATCTTCTAATAGATTAAAGTTCCAATAAACTACCAACTTTCTTACTTTTAAATCAAAATTTTAACATGCACTAGAAAGACAAGCTTTCAAACTTAGACGTACCATTACCTAACAACACCTTATTATTTCAACATATTAATCCTCATCACATACATATCATACATGTTCACCAAAGCTCAAAACTTAGTTTCGGCCAACTTTGAAATGAGGAAACATATAGATTTCAACCCTTCATATCTTAACAATCCCACATTAACATCAAATTAAATTTAATATCTAAGTAGAGCTTAATCTCTCCATAAATTCTCTATAAATTTCATAAATTAACTATTAATTTCAGAAAAATTTGATTTCCTATTGCACCAAGAGTTTCTTTCACTAGACATTTCAGATTCTATTATTTACCTTAATTATATAACCTTGATTAAAATTAATCAAAAATATCAAATTTGTTCTTAATGCATATACTAATCCACATAAAAAATTTTATAATTTTTCTCATTAATTTACTTCTTAAATTTTCAAATATTTTGTAGCTTCTTAAATCTTCCAGCATATATATCTTCATGGCAATCTTAATTTTTAAATTTTATTTCATTATTAAATCCTTTTCAAAAATTATGAAATTTTAACCATGTATTATAAACATATACAAGACCTTACATCTAAAATTTAGAATTTTCTAGGTACATTTACTATATTTTTCAATTAGGTTTTTCAAACCTACAGATTTTGATTCCACAACAATTTCTTTGAAAGAACCTATTTTCAATTTTATTTTTATTACTAAACCTTTACTAAAAATTATAGAATTTTAACCATATGTCTAAGACAAAGACATAGATATGAAGTTTTATTTAAAATTTTAGATTTTTTTTACTAATTTACTATATTTTCTAAATAGGTTTCTTAATTCTGGCTCTATTAGCACAACTTTGGCAGTATGTCTTCCTCTATTATTCTTAAATAGTAAATTAACTCTATAAATTATAAAATTTTATACAAGAATTTTAAATATAAAGATACATTTCCAGTTAAAATTTCAATACCATTAAATCTCTTTAAGTATGTTTAAAAATTCAAAATTTCCTTACTATACAAGCATATATATAAATTTCAACATTTAATACCTATGTGTTCCGTGGCTTATCTTCACACAATTAATTAATTATTTTAGGCAATCAAGTTAGTTGTTATATTTTCGTTCTAAAGCTCTTAAAGAAGAATGTTTAGGAAATTTACCTCATTTAGCCAAGACATTTGAGTTGAATATCTTTAGCAAATGAAAGGGGAAGAAAACTTAATTCCCCTAAAACCTAAAATATGCATAGATCACTAGATTATTCAAATTAAATTGCAAAGGGTAGAATTGCGCACCTGACATCATCGTATGTTGATGTTGAAGACGATTCTGGGGTTTGTCGCCTTCCAGGGGATACACACTTTAGGTTATGCGGAAGCACTACTGAAGGAATGTAATGTTCTCTAAAATTGTTATGTTCTCCTGGAGACCACGACCCCTTATTTATAACTGATGATGATGATTAATTTCTATTTTGGTCCTTCAACAAAACATAAATTCTTATCGGTCTCTACACTTATAATCCTATTACAATTAGGACATCTCAATAGTCAACAATCCTAATTTGATCAAAACTTTAATTGACTATTTTAATTTGACTGCAATACATATTTAATATTTAAATATATTTAGCCCATACTTATGATTAATTAGAGGATTAATTTTATCAATATAAAATTAATTCTAACAATCTCCCACTTGGGCTAACATATATTAAATATAAATGTATATACCTTAATGAGCTCATAAAAGCAGTCATACTCAAGGTGCCTCAAACAATCTCGTCCATTGATTATATTGATAAAGGACTGAAAGGCCAGTCGCCACATTCATCGTGACTCAAACCACCATCAATCACATTACCAATACTCTCAAATGACATAGATGAATAATAGGAGTGTAGCATGAAAACTACATGTAATGTGATCTAATCATGCCTGTTTCCAACTGGTCATACTTTAGTGAGATCAATCAATAATAATACAGAGTGTAACAAAATAAATACTTTATTTTCTGCAGAAACTGAGTATTAATAACATAATATATCCATTACAAAACAGAGTATACACAAATATAATGTAACCATAATGAACAAACTCCCACTGAAACTAAATAGTCTCAAATAATGTGACACCCATATGAGCAGTGTGCTCATGAAAAACTTTCAGTATCACAGCCTTAGTAAGCGGATCCGCAATCATGGAGTTCGTTCCAATATGCTCTATGGATATCTGTCCACTCTGTACTCTCTCCCTCACAGCCAGAAACTTTATCCCAATGTGTCTCGATCGAGAAGAGTTTCTGTTGTTATTGGAGAATAAAACTGCTGAGTTATTATCACAATATAATTTTAATGGCCTTTCAATGCAATTCACAATGCGCAGCCCTGTGACAAAGTTCCTCAGCCAGATTGCCTGATTGGATGCCTCATAGCTTGCTACAAATTCCGCTTCCATGGTGGAGGTAGCTACTAGAGTTTGTTTCACACTCTTTCAAGAAATAGCACCACCAGCCAAGAGATATATGTAGCCTGAAGTGGATTTTTGATTGTCTTGGCATCCCGCAAAATCAGAATCAGTATACTCAATGATCTCAAGCTGATCTGATCGCCTGTATGTGAGCATATGTCCCTTAGTTCTCTGAAGATATCTCAAGACTCTTTTGGTAGCTTTCCAATGATCCATTCCTGGATTAATGAGATATCGCCCTAACATGCCAAGTATGAATGAAATATCTGGACGAGTGCAAACTTGAGCATACATCAGACTCCCAACTGCAGACGCATAAGGAATCTTCTGCATCTCCTGAATCTCAAGTTCACCCTTTGGACACTGATCAAGACTGAATTTATCTCCTTTAGCAACTGGGGTATCAATTGGTCTATTATTGTGCATACTAAATCTCTTGAGCACTTTCTCAATATAGCCCTTTTGTGATAATCCAAGAATACCTCGAGTACGGTCTCGATGTATTTGAATCCCTAATACAAAAGAAGCTTCACCTAAATCTTTCATCTCAAAGTGTTTTGAAAGAAAGACTTTGGTCTCGTGCAGCAAGTCTTTACAGTTAGTATCAAGAAATATGTCATCCACATATAAGACAAAAAAAAATAAACCTACTCCCACTGAACTTGTGATACACACAATCTTCCACAACATTTATCTCAAAACTGAAAGAGACAACTACTTCATGGAATTTGAAGTACCACTGACGAGAAGCCTGCTTGAGTCCATAAATGGATTTCTTTAATCTGCATACCAGTCGCTTTGGGTCTCCAGACACAAAGTTTTCTGGCTGCACCATATAGATGGTTTCATCAATGTCTCCATTGAGAAATGCAGTCTTCACATCCATTTGATGTAGCTCAAGATCAAAATGTGCAACTAGAGCCATGATTGTCCTGAAAGAGTCCTTCGATGAAACCGGAGAGAAGGTCTCTTTATAGTCAATCTCCTCTTTCTGAGTGAAGCCTTTAGCTACAAGACGAGCCTTATATCTTTCCACATTACCTTTAGAATCCCTCTTGGTTTTAAATATCCATTTGCAACCAATGAGTTTCTTTCCTTCAGGTAATGGAACAAGATCCCAAACTTGATTGTCTTGCATTGACTTAAATTCTTCACCCATTGCCTCAATCCACTTCTGAAAGTTGGAATCCTGCATGGCATGATGAAAGCTGATTGGATCATCTTCTACCATGTCTACAGTGTCCTCATGTTCCTGAAGATATACTACATAGTCATCCGGAATAGCATTTCTTCTCTCTCTAGTGGACCTTCTTAAAGGCACAGGTTCTGGCTCAAATTCTTGAGGTTGTTGAGCTATTACTTGAGGAAGAACAATTTCTTCATCCTGATGGGGAAGTTGATCAACATTGTCTTGTATTGGATCCGGAATTGCTTCTGGGATATTAACAATTCTAGGAACCTGAACAGTCCCAGGAGCAAAGATAGGAATCGACACTGAGTGTTCCTAACTCGATCCCTCCTCAAAGACAATGTTTCTAACCTTATTTCTCCCCCCAAACTCAACATCCTCAAAAAATGTTGCAATTCCCGTCTCAAAAATAGATATGAAAGTAGGATTATAAAACTTAAAACCCCGAGATCGCTCAGAATAACCAACAAAGTAGCTACTAACAGTTTTGGAGTCCAATTTTGTCTCATTAGGCCTATAAGGCCTAGCCTCAGCAGGATATCCCCAAACATGAAGGTGCTTTAGACTGGGCTTGCGTCCAGTCCAAAGCTCATAAGGTGTCTTTACAGCTGCTTTAGTTGGTACTCTATTAAGAAGATAGACTGCTGCCTTTAATGCTTCTCCCCACAGAGACTTAAGTAAAGAAGAATGACTAATCATACTTCTAACCATATCCATAAGAGTCCTGTTACATCTCTCAGATACACCATTCATGCTGGGTGTACCAGGCATTGTGTATTGAGGGACTATACCACAGTCCTGTAGGAAAATAGCAAATGGCCCTGGACGTTGTTCACCTGAACCGTCATATCTGCCATAGTACTCACCTCCACGGTAAGATCTAACAGATTTAATCTTCTTTTCGAGTTGATTTTCAACTTCGGCCTTATAAGATTTGAAAACGTCCAGAGACTCAGATTTCTCATTAATGAGATATAGGTACCCATAACGTGAGTAATCGTCTATGAATGATATAAAGTATCTTTGACCATTCCTAGTTGCTGTAGGGAATGGGCCACAGATGTCCGTATGTATCAACTCTAAGATGCTTGATGACCTATTGGCACCTAATCTCTTCTGTTTAGTCTGTTTACCTTTAATACACTCAACACAGGAGTCCAAATCTGTGAAATCAAGTTTATTTATGATACCATCTAACACAAGACGCTCTATTCTAGATTTGGATATGTGACCCAAACGTCTGTGCCATAGAGCAGCTGAGTTATCCATATTCAGCTTCCTTTTGGTACCTATAGTACTAACTTGCAGGGTCTCATTATAAGAGGCATCGATATCTAACATATATAGATTATGAAGTGCACACAAGAAACCAGTACCTAAAATTTTTGAATCCATAGATAAAGTAACTTTATTGTTTCCAAATGAACAAGTAAAACCAGATTTGTCCAAATGGGAAACAGAAATTAAATTCCGCCTAAAAGACGGAATAACAAAAGTATCTACTGGATCCAAAAAATTTCCAGTTCTTAAACGCAATCTAAAATGTCCTATCGCCTCTACTTCTACCGGTTGGCCAGTTCCCATATAAACGTATCTTTCACCGTCAGTTGGCTTTCGGTAACTTAGGCAACCCTGCATTGAAATACTTATGTGACTAGTAGCACCAGAATCTATCCACCAAGTATTTCTAGGTACCGAAGTTAAATTAACTTCAGAACAGACTAAAACCAAATATTTTCCCTTATCAGCAGTCTTATTATCAGTATTTTCATTCATAGGGACAAAGTTGGGATTACACGGCATGCTAGCTGAATTCAGAGAAAATAAATAAAATAATAAATAAATGACATAAGCTCACTATCCACAAAATAAAACAAAACACAGAAGTAGAGTTCAAATATTGGAAACAAGATACCGGACACAACATTAATATTCTCATCTTTGGACATAAAATATTAACTGTAATTGGTATCTCAACGCAGCAATCAAATATTGACAATTCAATCATGTCAAATAATAAACCTTCCTTTGGGTCAATTTATTATCTACATGGATGAAAACATAATAATTATCACATATTTATCACCGCAATGCATTCTCAATTCAGCCAGATAGCAACCTTCCTTTGGGCCGATATACTACCCGCAACGAATTTTAACACACCTGTCTAATACCCAAAATAAATTAATTTACACAATAGAGGTCACTTTGGCGACATATTGCTTCAACCAATTTATTCTAAAAATATTAGACACAATCAGGACTATAATTCTAAAATTCGAACTCAATTTAATAAAATTAAATTTTAAATTACATTTAAAAATCGCAATTTTTTTTAAACACCAAATAAATTTGCCCCCCGGAAAAATAATTTAGTCACTAACAAACCTAATTTAATGACTGAATTATAAAATTGGGCCAAAATAATCAATAAATTAAATTCTGGATAAAAATAATAAAACCAGAAATTTTGGGGCTAAATTGAATTTACAAAGAAATTTCGGGCTAAATTAAAATAAATTTAAAGTTTTGGGGCGAAAAGAGGATTATTAGAAATTTTGAGATTCAATATCGAATTGTTCAAAAAATTGGAGGATTAAAAGGAAATTGAACAACCAGAAGCCCAAGCTTAAGCCCAAGTCCAAGGCCAGAAGTCCAAGCCCAAATCAAAAGCCCCAAATCAAGAAATTCACCATTCAAGAAACTGTTCTTCAAAGAACAGTTTCGAATTTTTTTAATTAATTAATTAATTACATAATTAATTAACTCAAACCAAATCAAACCAAAATTAATTTCAGATTACTAAATTCGATTCCAAATTAATTCTAGAAAATTACAATCACCGAATTAATTTTCTAGAATCAAAACAATAATCAATACCGCAATTTAATCGGAAAATTTAGCAATCTAGCACAGGGCTCTGATACCAATTGAAAGGGGAAGAAAACCTGATTCCCCTAAATGAAAGGGGAAGAAAACTTAATTCCCCTAAAACCTAAAATATGCATAGATCACTAGATTATTCAAATTAAATTGCAAAGGGTAGAATTGCGTACCTGACATCATCGTATGTTGATTCTGAAGACGATTCTGGGGTTTGTCGCCTTCCAGGGGATACACACTTTAGGTTATGCGGAAGCACTACTGAAGGAATGTAATGTTCTCTAAAATTGTTATATTCCCCTGGAGACCACGACCCCTTATTTATAACTGATGATGAAGATTAATTTCTATTTTGGTCCTTCAACAAAACATAAATTCTTATCGGTCTCTACACTTATAATCTTATTACAATTAGGACATCTCAATAGTCAACAATCCTAATTTGATCAAAACTTTAATTGACTATTTTAATTTGACTGCAATACATATTTAATATTTAAATATATTTAGCCCATACTTATGATTAATTAGAGGATTAATTTTATCAATATAAAATTAATTCTAACATAGGAAACTTACCTCATTTAGCCAAGACATTTGAGTTGAATATCTTTAGCTTCAATTGTTTAGTTCACCGATTTTTGTAGTTACAATCAACTATTTCTCTCTAATTCTTCTTATGCTTAATTAGAGTTTAGTGTTTGGTTTTAGAAAACAAGGTTTTTTTTAAATATCCTCAAACATCATTATTGCTAATATTCCCTAACTTCTTCTGCTTACACGATATTATATAAATGAATATTAAACCAACATTTAGCTTTTGTTAACTTTCTTACTTGACATGTGTATATTGTTGTAACCTTAATACATCATGTGTCTTGTTTCATGCATTCAGAATATGTATATACTGTGTACTGATTTGGAAAAGTAGGTTCTATAATTTTTTTTAAAGGTTAGTTAACAAGTTATTTAATATTTAATGCTCCAAAAGTGTGGTTTAATTTACAACTCTTAATTTGCTAATTCAATGAAAATGAATTTTTGCCTTAACCTCAGCACAAGAATTATTTCATATTAAAGTTAAAACTCGAATTCTAAGTACTAAAATTGGTATATATTCCAGCTTTTTTTAATTCAGTAATTATAATACTACTATTTAAAGTTAATTTTAGATTGGGGTATTACACCTAAGCTAGCCTCCTTCTCCAAGGAAAACTCCAAAAAGAACATTAAAGCTTGTATAAACTAAGGGATCATGAGAATAGGGTTCGAGACTTGCTTATATAGTGGTCTTGCAAATTCCTAAACTGATTAGGATTGAAATTAGGGTTGTTTTAGGAGTTAATTGCATCTTCCAATTGCTCTTTCATATGCATAGATGCGCATATATACTTACTTGACCGTGCATAACCATTCCTCTTGATCTTCGGACGTTTTCTCCTCAGATAGCTTGCGCATATTTACCCTTCTTTTTGTTTAGTATCTCCTTTTTTTAAATTTTCAATAGTTTCTAACAAAAATAAGCTATAGTTTCTTACTTTTAAGACCATATTTGAGATAGTAAATATTCTAGTTTTCAAAAACAAAAAATAATCAAATTCAATTGCAGCAAGAATAACCTTGAAATTGTATGCAAATATGGTCTTATCATTTATTATTTATATTTATTTTTTCGGCTCCCATTAGTTAAAGTGATTTATTAGAGTTGAGGGTTTTTCCCTCGGGCTTAATTTCAAGGATTCTTTCCCAATTTACCGACTGACGTCCTTCAAATTTATACACGTTCAGAGGAAGGTATTACAGTTTAGTCTAATAAATGATTGGGCGCTACATTTTCTTTTGTCTGAATTTCTCTCATCTCCCATATAATTGAATGGGCATCTAATCAAGGTAATGGGCATTCTTTTTTTTTTTTTTTGGTATGAATTTTTTCAATCTTCAAAATGGATGAATGAATGTTCACCAAAATGAATGAACGCTTCTTTCTCTTTTTCCTAAGTTCCATGAGATGAATAGCCATTTCAAATTTTGATAGGGCATTCCATTTGCTTTTGTGTATTGTAATCTTAAGAATCAATTTTCTTAGCAGCGTATACTATAATATTCCATCTAAAATTCACTACAACAATTAGTATATATAGCTACAAATGTTTGCTATGACAATTTTGATAGTGGCTAATGTATAACATTAGCTATGGAATATATGACTCATAACAAATTATAATTTAATTAGTTATGAAAAATAGTCATTTGAAACAAATTCTCAACTTTTGGTTCAACTTTTATTTGTTGTAACAGTATTTAACTCGTAGTTATAACTTTTTAACTCTAGTAGCACATTAAATATTTTAGTCACATATTTGAAATTTTCACAGTAATAGTTTTATTTATTAGCCATGAAAATTAACTTATGACTAAAAATATACAATAATAGCTACAAAATTTTTGATTTGTAACTAAATACAATTTCATTAGCTATGAGATTTTGCCTCTCAAAGTAAATTTTTAACTTTTGTTTCGACCATTAGTTTTTATAGCAATAATCAGTCTTTTAGCTACAATATTTTTATCTTAATAACTAATTGAATATTAATACATAAATAAAATTTTTATAGCAATAATTCCAAAAAATAATAAAAACATGTGGTTAAAAAAAATATAACCATACTATGAAAGTTGATAATCTATTAACAATTTCTAACTCAATGAAAATTAACTATATATATAAGCTAAACCAATAGAAATATATGAAAATATATCAAATATAATGAAATAACTATGAAAATCACAAATGGCTTCCTAAGTATGAAAATGAAGACTTATCCACAGCCACATGAGTCAATCACTTGACCCTAAGTAAGTATGCACAAAATAAAATTGAAATAATCAAATAAAATAATTAATAATAAAAACTTTTTGTTTAAAAAAAATGCTATTACTACCTAATTAAAAAAATTGTAATATCACAAATTTATTATATTATTTACTATATAAATATGATATTCATTAAACAAGTATTAGAAAACAATTATCCCTGCTAAATAAGCATTAAAACATTATATCGATTTATTAGTAAATAATTCAAATAATTTCCTAATTTAATTATAAAAAAATATAAATAAAAATATAATTAATGGTTAAAATATACTTACTTTTTAATTTATCACCTAATCAATATTGATATATATATCATTTTAGGAAGTTACCAAATTAATAAAACATTAATTAACTTTAAAAGAAAATTAGTATTTAATATATATTGCTATCATTAGTACTAATTATCATAATTCATACTTAATACAGTAACTCATTATAATAATATTAGTAATTTTATTAAATAATACAAATACTAATTGAATTTAGATATAAATATAATAAAATATTAAAATTTATAAAATATATTAGAATTATTTTATTAATTCATATAAATAATATATTCACTTTTGGCTATACACACACACATTTTTGAACTACAACAATTACATTATTTCTATTCATAACAATTAACTTAAAACTTAATAAATGAAAAAGAACAATCAAGTAATCTATATGTATATATAGTACTAAAATAAATAATACTGATATAATATTGTGTCACATGAAATAATGCCAATATTTTTTTAAATATTAACTTTAATTATTATTTATTAGAATAGATAATTAATTAATTATTGTAGATATTTATTAGAGAATTCAAATAAGATTAGAATATCCTATTTAATATTGATAATAATTAGTTATTATTTAATAATATAATTCAAATTTTTAAATAATTAATGTGATATTTATCTACTTTTATTTAATAATTAGTTATTTATCTACTAATATAAATTATTTTTAAAATATTAAATTTATTATTATTTAGAGATATCAAATAATATTATGATATCTATATTAATTGATATCTATATTAATAATAATTAGTTATTATATATTATATATAAAATAAATTAAATATTGATAATAATATAAATTAATTTTTAGAATAATTATATTTGAAGAAGCATTATTTTGTTGGTGAATTGACATAATGTATATCAGATATTTTTTGTTCATAAAATTTTTTTTAAAAATTTATAATATTTTAGTTAAATTTTTTTCTTGCTCTTAAGAAATTTTTAACAAATTCTTTAGAAAACTTGTTACAAATTCTTCCCCTTCCTCCTCATCCTTCTCCATTTTTTTTAAGTATTTAGTTTTTCTGTATTGTAAACTAATATATTTTTTCTTATTTATATTCATAGCACTATACAAAGAATAAGAAGTATTCTATAAGCAAGTAACTTATGATAGAAATTTTCAATACAACTCATAAAATATTAAAAAAAAAATAGCTGTAGAATGTAAATGATTTATATTTTAGTTTCAAAATCATATCTGCATGAACATATTCTTTATATGTTCCAACATATGTATACCTTTTCTTTTTATAAAAGTCAGTAATATGATCTTTTGAATAATTTATTTTTATATTGATTTGTTTTGTTAAAAAATTTGAACTATTAAAATTATAATAATTCATATATGTAATATACTAAACTTTAATAATGCTACTTTACAAATAGTATTGAGATAGTGGTTCTATACGAGAAAGTACTATTATTATACATAAACACTTTTATAAGCTATGCTTATTTTAATTCTCTCATAAAATATTATACTGTTTATTTTGCACTACGCTTATTAATAATTTTAAATCAATTATTAAATAAAAAATATTTATGATTATCAATTTTTCACATTTTTAATTAAAATTATTATAGGATTTTAAAATTATTATATGCATATACATTAATTAAAAACACTTGCAACATCATGCAAATACCATTTTAGTCTTTTCATAAGTAATTTAATTACAAAATAAAGTGATTATAAATATAAATAAAAAATTATAATTAACAATTAAATTATATATAATTAAGGTAATTAAAATATATGACCATTAATTTCACTCAATCAAAGTAATTTTATAATTTAATTTAATAACAAGTAAATAATAACTAAATTTTTAATTATTATTTTTACCTGTTCAAAATTTACCAACTCTTTTAACTTGTTACGTGCAACTAGCAGTTGAAACGATGTTGTTTTGCCTAAAACACCATTGTTTTATTTAGCTAAAATAACTTTTTAACCTAATTTAATAACACTCGCACAATCACACACCCTCACAATCTACTCGTCCCACAAATTCTACACCACTCTGATCTCTCCTTCTTCTCCCCCCTCAAAGCTCGGTGCTCCTCCATCGCCATCACCTGCCTAATCATCGTGCCAGCCTCATCATTGATCATTTAGGTAACAAATTGTATTGACTTGGTTCTCGTATTAAGAAATTACAATCACATTTTTCTCTATTATACATAAGTGTTTTTGATAATACTAACTTGATTTCATTGATTTTCTTGAAAATGGTTTCTTTGATTTCTATTATATCTATTAGAAACTATATCCATACAAGAAGAGGATCGGATGTTATCTCTAACGATGCCTGCGGAAAATTTATGTTGTGCTTGTACTACTAGTTCTTAAAGAATAATTAGCAAAAGGGAAGGTCCTTGCTTTCCATAGTCTAAAAATCAAGACTTTTCACAATCTTGACCTTTCAACCTTACACTTATATTGTATGGAACTAAGGAGAATAAGCCAGAGAGAAAACAGAAAAAAATTACATTCATTTTTTATATTAGTTGATAGTTATTAATATCAACTAATAATATCCTTTTCCTGAAAGGATATTAAGTTTGATTTTACAATAAAATCAAACTCCTTGGATTATCTTTATCCAAGGTTATTTATCCTCTCCTATTTAAACTATAATTAAATATTATCTTAATAATATTATTAATAATAAATATTATATTTAAATAATATTTATAATAATGTTGGGTCCATTGGTCTATCTGCCCATCATGGGCAGACTTGACCCAAAATCAACATCTCCCACTCGCACATGACCATATGAGTGTTCAAGCAGTCCGCTAACTCAAAAAACCTAGCCCGATCCGCAGGGTTAAGGCTGGGCTAGTGTAGACCCTTAATTTTTGATCCAGTGCAGTCCAAAGATTTTAAAACAGTCTGAAATAATTTTTTGTGGTATAAATTATTTATTTTAATATTTATTATTTATTTTACTCAATATTTATTATTTATTTTATTTATCATTTATTTATAAATATTTATTGTTTATTATTTATTTTAATATTTATTTTACTTTTCATTTATTATTTATTTATATATATAAATAAAAAAATAAAAAAAATCGGCGACGAAAGTCGCGCTGGCGATGAATTGGCTTGGGCCAATTCGCCAAAGCCAATTCGCCGCAGGAACACCTGCGACAAATTGGCCATGGGCCAATTTGTCGCAGGTAAAACCTATGACGAAACTATGTCCCGCACGCAGTTTTGCCCGCGTCCAGCCCGTAGCTAGCTCACAGCTCGCCCAACGCCAATTTTGCCTAGGCCTGCGTGTAGTTCTCGCCGAAACCTTGTTTTACTTATTTTTTTGATTTTATTTTCCAAAATAATTTTTAATTTTCTTAACATACTAGGTTTTTTTATTTTAATTACTTATAAATACCACATTAAAACACACAAAAAAGGGGATTGGATGGGATTGTGACTTTTGGGATTGAAATTTTATTCAAGAACTATTCGAATTCTTTTTGGCAATTTATTCATAACCTCGGACTTAAAGGGTCAAGAGGGAGCAAACAACAAAAGAATCCATAAAAGGCAGCACGCACTGTCTTTGTTATTGTTCAACCATAATTAAAATTGTGGTGGAACCAACGATAGAGGTTTGAGTTTTTATTAACATTTTATATTTCCAGTAGCCTCATTATTCAATTCGATCAATTATTTAAGTACAATGGATGGATTTTTATTTAAAACACGTTGATCAATTATTCTATTTATCATCTAGTTTCTATCTAAAACCCTAAAAATTATTTTTCAAAACTCTAATATTTCAATACCCATTAAACTAATTTTTAAAGCCTAAAACCCTAGTTGCAATTTTCTAAAACTACAAAACAATAATATGTTTTATCAAATCATAATCAATTCTATTTTTTAAAAATTCACAGTAGCCTATTCTTTCCAAAACACCTAACTCTTAATCCTATTTTCATGATCTTCAATTTTATTTACTTAAACCTTAAACCTTAATATTATTTTCTAAAACCCTAAATCCGAAATATCCATTCTCTAGATTCAAACCCTAGTTTATTTAAAACCTAATCTTTAATTCAAACATCCAGTAGCCATGTTATTTCTTTTACATTAAATATTTCTTAGTTGGCTAATCCAGTAAATACAAAGCCCTAATTGTTAAACATAAAACCTACAAAATCCTAATTTTATTCAAGAACTGCCTTATTAGATGAATGTTTATTATACATTTTTATTGATGTTTCATGTCCTGGATGAATATTTTACTTATGATGAATGGTTGGTTAGTTTTATTAATTTGCTTTGGTTTCAAAATATTGTAAGAGGTATGTTTCCATATTTTGGGTACCTCATATTGTGAGCATCATGCAATTTAATTTATTTTAAAGTTTTTGGATCAATGTAAAGGACACTTTTCCACCTTTCGGTGGGTGCCCTATTTAGTTTTAGTTATTAGACGATGTAAGGACAAGTTTTCATCCTCGGATGGGTGTCCATTTATTTATTTTGTTTGGACATTATTGTGATTTTAATAAAGTAATAATTTATTCTTATGATCACATGTAGTATGGATAATATCGTTATATTTAAGAATTTTATAATATTAAGACCTGCAAATGAGGCCGATTCCAATGAACCGGGCGTTATGGGGGTGTTGGGCGATTTCTCACATTCCCCACACGTACCTAACTTTCCAAATAGGGAGTTGGAAATTCCTTAGAAATCGAGTCATCCACCCTTTTTTTTCAGCCCGTCTGGGTGGCGACTCCATTTTCTTCTGGCTTAGGCCCGTATTCTCTAAGGCCCCGAGCCTAAACAGTGCCGAAGTCGCAAGAATCATTCCACCAGGAGTGGGAGAGAAAATCCCTGCTCATAACTGGGCAGGCTTGACACATGTTCGGCTTAGGTAGCAGGATGCAAGGCTTGACCCGAGCTATGATCGAGTTAGGCATCATGTTACTAGATAAAACCCTCGTGGCGGCTCGACCTGGCATAAGGGCTTTTAATTTCATTTTATTTTTTTAAATCAAGGTTCCAAAAAGACCTAATTTAATAACCTAAACCTACCCACCCCACCAACATGGATGCACACACCACATACATAAGGCTCGTTGCCCGCCCCTCTCGCCTCTCGGCCTCTCCCAGTCTCCCTCCCTCTCGCTTCTCCTTTCCTCACCACAACACCACGCCATCCATCCATAGCCAATGCCGCAGCCATGCGCATAGGCAGCTATAGCCACCAGGTCGTCCAGCCAGCCAGTAGGTCTAGGTAGGGTTTTTTTAAATTTTTGTTTTCAATAATATCTTTTTTTGAAAGGTATTTCTTAATAATTTCCAGAAATAGTAGAATTAATACATGTAATAAATTAATTTGGATTATTAATTGATTGCTAAATTAAAATAATTTGAGTTATGATCATTGATTGATTTTTAGAATTAATAAATTTATTTTGGGTATTAATTGTAGTTTGTTATTGAGTTTGAGTGAGTTGTGATAATTAATCGATTGTTAAATTAAATTAATTTAAGTTGTGATGATTGATTGATTGCTGGAATTAATATATTTATAAGTATTAATTGTACTTTATTGTTGAGTTTGAGTGAGTTGTGATAATTAATTGATTGTTAAATTAAATTAATTTATGTTGTGATGATGGATTGATTAATAATTATTGGAATTAGTACATTTATTTTGGGTATTAACTGTATTGTAGTCCGTTGTTGAGTTAGAGTTTAATGTTTAAAATTTTAAATACTAAACTTTTAATTTAATATTGATAATTGATACTAAATAGTGATAAAAGTGGCATGGATAAATGATGTAGATAGTGGATCTTAAAATTTACTGAAGAAATTATTTATTTTTATGATTTTACGAGACTAAAAATCGAATTGGAATCAAAGATTAAGAGTGAGGGTTCACCGTAGTTAAAATGAGATTGGCCACACTAGATTAAATTATATATATGTGGACAGGTGTGTGCATGTAGAAGTTTCTTTTTTCTTCTCTCTTCTTCTTTCCACGCCTATTATCACCACCAAAACTCCTCCTTTCTTCATTCTTTTAAAAAATTTAGCCAAAATTTAAGAAGAAATCATATCTAGTTATAGGTTTTTAGAAGCATAAGCTGAAAAAGGTGAGATTATCAACAAGTGATTAAAAAAGAAAAGGGATTTTGAAAGAAGTATGTGCTTATGTATTTAATTCGCAACTATTTGAATTGGTTGATTGAGTTATCTTTAATGAGTTATTATTGAAAAGTATTTGATATAGACTCTTTCTATGTCAAAGAAACTAGTTTTTGATTCTTTTTTTTTATCATAGATTTGGATATATTGTGTTTAAGTGGTTGAGTGTACGAAATATAGAATTTTGCCTAACACAGCCAGTGACATGGCATGTTAATGATGCTGTACTTCAATGTTGATGACACAACCAGTAACATGCTTATGTCATTGGGCATGTCACAGCTACTGTGATGAAAGATAAATAACACAGCCAGTGACACAGCCATGTCTCTGGGCATGTCGAAGCTACTGTAATACAAGTTAAATGACACGGTTAGTGACACGCCTGTGTCATTGGGCGTGTCAAACCTTCTGTAAGAATGGGCAAATAACACGGTCATTGACATGCCCATGTCATTGGGCATGTCACTTGAAGAAATTGCTTAAAATAATTTTTTTCTTTGTTTTTCATCTGTAATTCTAGCCGAAATGATTATAAGGCCTCAAATTGTAAAGGATTTTTGAAATTAAACATAACAAGTAGTGTAATAAATTTATTTTGAATATATGGTAAATATGTGTAATACCAAGTGTTGACCAAAGAATTGTTCCATTAAAGTTCTATACATAATTTAATGTTAATTAAAAACTAATGAATTGCCCAAATCATACTGATTTTAGATCTAGCTTGGGATTGAATGGCAAGCCAAAAGGAGGAAATCCAAAGTGATGATAGTGGGCACTCTATGCCATCAATGGATACTCTGTGTCACTATATTCAGTGAGCATTCATGCCCTAGTGGGCCATTGGCCAAATTGTATACAGTGGGTATTAAATTGCCAACAGTAACCCGTTATCCAAACCTAGGATCCGAGTTTAGTGTGTATGGGCATAATTAAAGAAGTTATCTACATTGAAAATAATGTGTTATATGGTTATTGTCAAATTAAATTTAATCATTTTTAGTATTTCAAGTTTAAATGAATTTATTAATTTCTTTATTTAACATTCTAAAAGTAATAATTTCCATTGTTTCTAAATCATTTTATATATAGTTCTCTTTTCTTTTAATTTTCTTGCATATTGTAAGTATATAAGCACCACTAGGCCTTGCTTAGCGTGTTAGAATTATTTTTTGATGCGCAGAACAAACAAGAAGAGTTGAGACTGCAGAGAATTATTTTTTGATGCGCAGAACAAACAAAAAGAGTTGAGACTACAGAGTGAGAGATACACGTTCCTAGTCAACTGCATCACAAAGGTTCAAAGAATAATATTGTAAATATTGTATTCTGTATAGTTCAAATGGCAATACCTTATAATTTTGTATGACAGCTGTATAAGTTTGAGAGTATTTTGAGAATTATAATAATGTAAGTTAACAATTGGAGTTCTTTATAAATTAACAAATATATGTTTGTAATATAGGCATGATTATAATAGTTCTTTTGAAAGTTCAATAACTGCAGTAATACATAGAAGTATTTTGGTTTTATTTATATAATACATATATAGACAAGTATGATTATTTAGGTGACATCACCTATGTATTTAAGTGTATATAGACTATGTAGGGGATGTTACATTTAGTGGTATCAGAGCAGGTTTAGGCAGTCCTAAGTTTGTGGGATAAAAGAAAAAAGAAGTACAACTGTCATTACTTTGTGAACTTAAATATTTGATGCAGTTGATTTTTAATGTTTAAAGGTATAAGATGGCCTCTAAATCCCATCAAGGTGCGGAGGAACAAGCTGCATCCTCACACAATCAAGCTAGTGTGGGGAATCAGCAGCCATCAAAACCTTCTGCCCAACAAATTCCCTTAGATCCCCAATTTGTTAGAAATATGGGGGAAGTTCTTAGGCAAATTGTAGGAGTTTCTCCTCCTGCACAACCTCCACTACCAGTTCCTCAAAGATCTCCATTGGAGAGAATTAAAAAAATTAGGAGCAGAAGATTTTAAAGCTCGTGATACTGATGAATCTTCAGTAACAGAGTATTGGATGGAAAGGATTGTGAGAGTTTTTGATATTATGCATTGTACTGATGAGGAAAGATTGGAGTGTGCAATTTCCTTATTGAAGGAATAAGCTTACACCTGGTAGGATACAAAGTAGAAAGGTGTACCCACAGGTAGACTCACTTAGGCATTTTTTTGAGAAGAATTTAAAAAGAAATATATTAGTGAGATTTATTTAGAGGAGAAGCATCGGGAGTTTTTATATCTTAAGCAAAGGTAGCCATCTGTGTCTGAATATGAGAAGTAGTTTGTTCGCCTCAGCAAATATTTTCTAGAGTTAGTTGCATCTGAGGAAGAGAAGTGAAAATGGTCTGAACATGGTTTGAACAGTCAAATCTAGGTGTATTTAGTAGCTATGAGGATTAAAGAGTTTTTAACTCTTGTTAATGCAGCAGCTGCCATAGAAAATGAGATTAAACAAGAGTAGGGAAGAAGACAACAATCAAAGAAGGGATTTTCTAGTGAACAATAACAAGGTGGCCAGAAAAGTCAAAGAAATATTCTAGCTCAAACTCAGGGGTCTGGTAGAGAAAGTGGAGCTAGTTTTCAAAGGTCTAGAGGTGGTAGGTTTGGAGTTGCTACAGGCTCATCTTCAAGGGCTATTACTACACCTTGTCAATATTGTGGTAAGGCCATGCAAGTGACGATTGCTGATATAAAAAAGGGGCTTGTTTGAAATGTGGTTATTTGGAGCATAAAATTAGAGATTGTCCAATGATAAAAGAACTAGAAGTTATTGAAGGAGAAAGTTCCACACAGAGGTCTTAGTCAATCCATAGGATAGGTAGAGGTGGTCGACCCAGTGTTAGTCAGCAGAGAGGATCTGAAATAGTGGATAGACCTTAGAATGGAGATATTATTATCCTGGTCATCTACACATTCTTATATTTATACAACTATAGCTTTAGAGAAAAGAATGTGTGTTGATGAACTTGATTAGGAGATAGAACTTACTAATCCCTTAGGCTATAGTATGAAGGTAAACAAAGTATATCAAAATTGTCCACTGAGAGTTCATGATGTAGAACTTCTTGCTTATTTGATTGAACTTCCATTCCATGACTTTGATGTAATCTTGGGAATGGGTTGGTTGTCCTGATATCAAGCAGTTATGGACTACTATAGTAAAGTTGTGTCTTTTAAGATTTTAGAGGTATGGTGAAATTGTAGTTTGAGGAGAAAAATAATTTTACCCTTCTAGTTTGATTTTTGCAGCCAAAGTTAGAAGGTTAATTAGGAAGAGGTGTGAAGCTTACCTTGCTTATGTTAATGATACACGACATTCAAGCAAGGCTTTGGGAGACATACCTATAGTGAGCAAGTTTTCGGATATTTTTCGGATGAATTGCCTGGAGTGTGTAGTCTCATTGCTGCATGAACAATTATATGCATGGTGGGATATAAAGAAGAAATGTAATCTTGCAGATAGACTCACTTGGACATTCATCCAGGAAGAGTTTAAGAAGAAGTATATAAGTGAGATTTATATAGAAGAGAAGCGAAGGGAGTTTTTATATTTAAAGCAAAGGCAGTCACCTGTGTCTGAGTATGAGAGGCAGTTCATTCACCTCAGTAATTATTTTGCTAAATTAGTTTCATCAAAAGATGAGAAGTGTAAGCAGTTTGAGCAAGGGTTGAAAAGTCAAATATGGGTGTTTTTAGTGGCTATGAGAATCAAAGAGTTCTTTAATCTTGTCAATGAAGCAATTTCTATTGAGAATGAAACTAAATAAGAGCAAAGAAGAAGACAATAAAAACGAAAGGGATCTTCTAGTGAACAACAATAAGGTAGTCAAAAGAGACATAGAAGTGTTCAAAAACAGACACAGGGTTTTAATAGAGGAGGTTATACGAGTAGAGTAGGTTTTCAGATATCTCGAGAAGGTAGATCTAGTGCTCCTGCAGGTTCATCTTCACGAGCAGTTTCTACACCTTGCTAGGATTGTGGCAAGGGACATGCTAGTGATGTTTGTTGGTATCGAAGTGGAGCTTGTCTAAAATGCGGCTCCAAAGAACACAAGATTAAGGATTGTCCTGTTATAAAGGGATCTAATGTTGCTAAAGGACAGAGTTCTCTACAGAGGTCACAGGTAGGCCGTAGATCAGGTAGAGGCGGTCGACCTAGTGCTAGTCAGTAAAGAGAGTCTGGGACCCCAGACACGGGGTAGTGTTCTAGCTAGGACATATGCCATGAGAGCAATGGAAGATCAAGATGCGCCAAATGTTGTTGTTGGTAAATTCTCCTTACTTGGCTGTGATGTTTATGCATTATTAGATCTTGGTTCTACACATTCATACATATGCATAACTATAGCTTCTGGGAAGAACATGTATGCTAATAGACTTTAATATGATATAGAAGTTACTAATCCCTTGGGCTACAGTGTGAGAGTAAATAAAGTGTATAAGAATTGTGCGATTAGAATCCATGATGTAGAACTTCCAGCTGATTTGATTGAACTTCCATTCGATGATTTTGATATGATCTTGGGAATGGATTGGTTATCACGACATTAAGAAGTCATGGATTGTCATAGGAAAGCTATGACTTATAAGGTTTCGGGACAAAGTAAAGTTATTATTCATGGAGAGAAACAATTTTATCCTTCTAGTTTGATTTCTACTGCTAATGCTAGAAGGTTAATTAGGAAGAACTATAAAGCTTATCTTGCATATGTTATTGATACCCGACATTCAAGCAAAGCTTTGGGTGACATACCTACAGTATGTGAATTTTTGGATGTCTTCCCAGAAGAATTACCAGGGGTACCACCAGAAAGGAAAGTAGAATTTGTTATTGATGTAGTTCCTGGGTACAATACCAATTTTCATGCCACCTTATAAGATGACACCTCTGGAATTGAAGGAGTTGAAAGTGCAGCTGCAAGAATTGCCTGATAAAGGGTTCATCAGACCTAGTGTGTCGCCTTGGGGTGCACCAGTTCTTTTTATGAAAAAGAAAGATGGTACATTATGACTGTGTATTGACTATCGACAGTTAAATAAGGTAACCATAAAAAATAAATATTTGCTTCCTCAAATTGATGATTTGTTTGATCAATTGAAGGGAGTGGGTATTTTCTCTAAGATTGATCTTAAATTGGGTTATTATCAGATGAAAGTTAAAGAAGTAGATGTTCCGAAGATAGCTTTTAGAACTCAATATGGACATTATGAATTTTTGGTAATGCCTTTTGGTTTGACTATTGCTCCAGCAGCTTTCATGGACTTGATGAATTGGGTCTTCAAGCCTTATCTAGACAAGTTTATAGTTGTTTTTATAGATGATATACTAATCTATTCCAAGAATAGGGAGGAGCATGATAAATATTTGAGGATTGTGCTATAGACACTAAGAGAGAATCAATTATATGCTAAGCTATCAAAATGTGACTTCTGGTTAATAGAGGTGGCATTCCTAGGACACGTGGTATCAGCTGATGGTATTCATGTGGATCCTAGTAAAATTGAAACTATCCTAAATTGGAAATCACCAAAGAATGTATATGAAGTTTAAAGTTTTCTTGGCTTAGCAAGTTATTATAAAAGATTTGTGTAGGGATTCTCTAAGATAGCACTTCCTCTGACTAAATTGCTTAGAAAGGAAACTAAATTCAAGTGGGATGATCAATGTTAAACTAGCTTTGAACAATTAAAAGCTATATTGATAGAAGTGCCTATTTTGACACAACCAACTCCAGGTAAAGATTATGTGATCTATAGTGATGCTTCTCATCAGGGACTTGGTTGTGTATTGATGCAGGAAGGCAAAGTGATTGCTTATGCTTCTAGGTAGTTAAAACCACACGAGTTGAATTATCCCACATATGATTTAGAGCTTGCAGCCATTTTATTTGCTTTAAAAATTTGGTAGCACTACTTATATGGTGAAGGATGTTATATTTATACTGATCATAAAATTTTAAAATATCTTCCTATCCAGAAAGAACTTAACTTAAGGCAAAGAAGATGGATGGAATTAATCAAAGATTACGACTATATCATTGATTATCATCTTGGAAAAGCTAATGTGGTGGCTAATGCTCTAAGTCGAATGACTTTGGCAGGTTATAAATTATTATATTAAAATTAATTGTAATACTTATATTATATAACCAAAAATAATATAATATGTTATATTAACAGAACTAAGAATTGAGCTAACCCTTAAGTAAAAAGTTATAGAGGCCCAACAAAAGAATACAAAATTGCTAAAAGTGATGGAACAAGTGCACAAAAGTGGAAAATCAAATTATATTATTCTGGAACATGGTGGTTTGTACTATAGGAGTCGATTGTATGTTCCAGATGTGAAGGAGTTAAAAGAGAACATCCTTAAAGAAGCTCACAATACCAAATATACTTTGCATCCAGTAAGGAACAAGATGTATCAAGATCTAAAGCCTTTCTATTGGTAGCCTGGTATGAAGAAAGAATTACTGAGTATGCAACCAAATGCTTAGTATGTCAGCAGGTCAAAGCAGAATATCAAGTACCATCAGATCTTCTACAATCCATCACAATAACAGAATGGAAATGGAATAGAGTTACTATGAATTTTGTGATTGGTCTTCCAAACACTCAGAAGAAACATGATGAAATTTGGGTGATTGTTGATAGATTAACTAAATCATCCCATTTTCTTCCAATTAGAACTGACTATTCATTGGATAGACTTGCAAAATTATATATAAATGAGATAGTCAGACTTCATGGATTGCCAGTGTCTATCATATTGTATAGAGTCCCACGCTTTACTTTAAAATTTTGGAAGAGTTTCCAGAGAGCATTGGGCACTCGACTCCATTTCAGCATTGCATTCCATTCACAAATTGATGGCCAAACGGAAAGAGTGATTTAGATACTTGAAGATATACTTAGAAATTGTGTTATTGAATTTGAAGATAGTTGGGATAGACATCTACCATTAAGAATTTGCTTATAATAACAACTACCAAACAAGTATTGGAATGGCACCATATGAAGCACTATATGGAAGAAAAATGTAAAACTCCACTTTGTTGGATAGAATTGAGTGAGAATAGGTGGGACTTGATCTCATCAGACAAACTGAAGATAAAGTTAAGCTTATAAAGGATCGGCTGAAAGCTGCTTTAGATAGACAAAATTCCTATGCAGATTTAAAAAGAAGAGACATCAAATATAATGTGGGGGATAAAGTATTTTTGAAAGTATCACTATGGAAGAAAGTTCTCCGTTTTGGCAAGAAAGGGAAACTAAGTCCTAGGTTTATTGGACAATACGAGATCCTTGAGCGTGTAGGTCTGATAGCTTATCGACTAGCTTTACCTCTAGAACTAGCCAAGACACATAATGTATTCCATGTATCGATGCTTAGAAGATACAGATCGGACCCCTCACATGTGATACAAGTGGAATCCATTAAGGTACAGCCAGATCTAAGTTATGAAGAAGAACCAGTGGCTATCTTAGCTCGAGAAATCAAAGAGTTGCGAAATAAACACATTCCACTAGTAAAAGTATTATGGAGGAACCATTCAACTGAAGAAGCCACATGTGAAAGTGAAGAAATAATGAGACAACAGTGTCCTCAGCAATTTCAAACATCATGAACAGGTAAATTTCGAGGACGAAATTTCTTAAGAGTGAGAGAGTTGTAATGTCTAAAATTTTTAAAAGTTAACCTTTTGAATTATACCAATATGGAGCTGTGTATAATGTAGAGAGTGACTCGGGTATTTATGATGAATGAACAATAGGGTTAGTTAAGTCTTTAAAAATGAACAATTTAATTCGGATATGGATATAATTGGTATTTCTGCAAAAGAATCTTTAAGTGGTAAAACCTTACAGAAATACCTTTTGACCACAGAATTAGATTTTTATTTAAATTAGAATGTGAAATATGAATAATAGAACTTTAAAATAATTAAAAAAATTAAATTTTATGATTTTACAGAATTAAAAGTCGAATTAGACATAATTTAATAAAATGGGTGCACCAAAGTTATGGTGGGTGCACCTTATATGATCAAAGCCCTAATTAATGTATTTAAATAAAAAAATCTATTTCCTTCTTATTCCCCATCCCAAAACCGACCTTACCTCTTCCATAGCCAAAAACTCCATTTCCTCCTCTTTCTTCCATCAAAATAAGTGAAAATTTAAGGAAATTTCACATATATCCTAAAATTCTTAGTAGAATTCATTAGAATAAGTGAAAAACCCTAAAATCATCACCATAAATTCAAGGAAAATTAGGGAGAGAGAGGAATATCTACTTTGAAAAGAGGTTTGTGCTTGTGTATTAATAGTTTGCTATTATTTAATTTTCTTGTGATTTGTTTATGTTTATGGAAGCTAGTTGAACCATCATTTAATTAATTGTGAAGTATTTGACTAACCTAGAAAGGTTTAAAATTATAAAAATTTACCTAGGCGTTTATCTATGCGTTAATAGATAGTGTATTAAATTTCATAATTTTTAAAGATGATTTATTATAAAAGAAAAATTGAAGAACACAAGCTGCCCTGACTGTACCAGTAGAGCCAGAGTTTTAGTGTTTGAGAAACTCAATTAGAAACTATAGTAAAATATGAAATGTTTTTTACAAGTTAATATATATGTTATTGTTTTATGGTTAAAATTGCATGAATTTTTATGAAGATTGGGTACCTAAATAAAATTTGGAAATGGGTGCTACCAGTAAAGTTATTGCAAAAACAGAATATATAGGGTTAGAAAACATAATTTTTAAACATAGTAAAGAAACTCAGAAAAATATGAAATTTTAAATATAAGTTTATCTATGTTCCTAAGACTTATTTTTAAATATATATAATTTTTAGTGGGGATTTAGTACTGAGAAAGAATTAGGAAAGAGACACTGCCAGAGAAAGTAAGAATCTGACAGATTTTTAAAAGTTGAGAAATAAATTGAATTTTATATAGTAAATGGAGGAAGTAAAGTTTATTAAATTGAATTGTTAAAGGTTTAATGCCAATTTTTTAATGAGAAAGGTGATTGTTGTTTTAAATAATTATTAAAAATATTAGTATTATTATTATCGATTGTCAAATTGATTGAAAATAAAAAAATAACTAGATTGCCTGATTATATTGACATTAAACCTAGCTTTTGGATTGAACGGCTAGGCAGAGGGTGGATGTCCATTGTGATAATGGACACTTTGTGTTACCAGTGACAATGGACATTCGTGCTATCAGAGGACACTTTGTGTCATCAGTGATAGTAGACATTCGTGTCACTAAAGGTCCATTGGCCATATTCATTATAGTGAGCATTTACTTACCATCAGTAATCCTGTTATCCGAACCTAGATTTTAAATCAGTATATGAGGGCAAATCAAGTAAAACTTACCAAGATAAGTTAATGGTTTAAAGTGATTAACCACTAAGTAAACATTGAACTTATTTATATAATATTGAGTTAATTTACATTTTAAAGATTTATTCATATATTTTTTTAGTGTTTGAAAGTGATATTTCATAATTGATATTTTAATATGATACATCCTAATTGGTATTTTAAAGTAATAATTTTATTTTATTTATATGAAATATTAATATTGATTTTCTTATGTTATAATTATTGGTAAATTATGAATATATAAGCACCACTAAGCAGTAGCTTAGGATGTTAGATTTATTTCTGGTGCGTAGATCAAACATGCAGATTGGATCTAGGAGAGTGAGATTTTAGAGCCTCAAATCAACTGCATCAGAGAAGGTGTTATATGTAGAAATATGTATAATATATTTTGTTCAATTCACAAAGCTGTATTTAAATTTTAAATGACAATTGTATAAGTTATAATTTATAAGTTGCTAGAAGTATGACTTTATATATATATTGATAAAGATTATACATGATAATATTAAAATATATTGGTAAAAGTATAGATGTTTAAAATAGATTATAGATGATTGTTTAAGAGTTTGAAATTGGAGTTGAGATTAAACAAAATTATAGGGAGTATTTTTCTTCTGCAGGTTGTGTTTTTGTTTAATGAAGATTTGGCAGTGTCAAATTTTTAGGGAAAACTCTGCCAAAATTTTTATTGGCGTTGTTTTTAATATTATAAAAAAATAATAATAATTGAATAAGTGTATAGACATTATGTGACATCCTTTGTTATTTTTTTTTATATATAAGATTTTCAATGGGTGTTACATTGATCTTAAATCGGGTTATTATCAGATGAAAATTAAAGAAGTAAATATTCCAAAGAGAACTTTCAGAACTCGATATGGACATTATGAATCTTTAGTTATGCCCTTTGGTTTAACTAATGCTCTAGGAGATTTTATAAACTTGATTAATCGAGTCTTCAAACCCTATTTAGACCAGTTTGTAGTTATTTCCATTGATGGCATATTAGTTTATTCCAAAAATAAAGAGGAGCATGATAAGCATTTGAGAATTGTACTACAGACACTAAGAGAGAATCAATTGTATGTTAAACTATCGAAATGTGATTTTTGGTTGACGAAAGTGGCATTTCTAGGTCATGTAGTTTCAGCTAACGGTATTGATGTAGATCCTAGTAAAATTGAGATTATATTGAATTGGCAGCCACCAAAGAATATAATAGAAGTCTGGAGTTTTCTTGGGTTAGCTGGTTACTATAGAAGATTTGTGCAAGGGTTTTTGAAGATAGCACTTCCTTTAACTAAGCTCCTTATAAAAGAAACTAAATTTTAGTGGAATACCCAGTGTCAAGCTAGTTTCGAAAAATTAAAGGCTATGTTAACTGAAGTGCCTATATTGACACAACCGACTCCAGGTAAATATTATGTTATTTATAGTGATGCTTCTCATCAGGGACTCGGTTATGCATTGATGTAAGATGGTAAGGTAATTGCTTATGCTTCTAGGCAATTAAAATCTTATGAATTGAATTACCCTACACATGATTTAGAGTTAGCTGCTATTGTATTTGCTCTTAAGATATGACGATATTACTTGTATGGTGAAAGGTGCTATATTTTCACTGACCATAAAAGTTTGAAATACTTGCCAACACAAAAAGAACTAAACTTAAGGCAGAGGTGCTGGATGGAATTGATCAAAGATTATGATTGTATCATTGACTATCATCCTGGGAAAGCTAACGTGGTAGCCAATGCTTTAAGTCGAAACACTTTAGCAGGTATGTTGTATATAGAATATTATAGTACTATATGTATATATAAATTAAATAAACTAAATGATATAATGTGTTATGTTAGCATAATTGAGGGTTGAACCAACCATAAAGCAAAAAGTGATAGAAGCTCAGAAACAAAATCAAAAGTTGTTAGAAATTTTGAAACAAGTGCATAAAGGTGAAAAGCCAGACTATGTTGTGTTAGAAGATGGTGGATTGTATTATAGGGGTCGATTGTGTGTACCTGATGTGAAGGAACTAAAGGAGTGTATACTTGGTGAAGCTCATACTACTAAGTATACCGTGCATCCCGGAAGCAATAAGATGTATCAGAATTTGAAGTCTCATTATTGGTGGCCCGATATGAAGAAAGATATTACTGAATTTGTGACTTAGTGTTTAGTATGTCAACAAGTCAAAGCAGAACATCAAGTTCCATCAGGTCTTTTGCAACCCATATCAATATCAAAATGGAAGTGGGATAGAATCACCATGGATTTTGTGACTAGTCTTCCGAACACCCAAAAGAAGCATGATACAATTTGGGTAATTGTTGATCGATTAACCAAATCAACACATTTCCTTTCTATTTGAGTTGATTATTCAATATATAGACTTGCTGAATTGTATATTAATTAGATAGTCAGGCTTCATGGAGTACCAATATCTATTATTTCAGATCAAGACCCTCGCTTTACTTTAAGATTTTGGGAAAGTTTTCAGAAAGCATTAGGTATTTGTCTTCATTTCAGTACTGCTTTTCATCTATAGACTGATGGTCAATCAGAAAGGGTGATATGAGTACTTAAAGTTATGTTTAGAAGTTGTGTAATTGATTTTGAAAGTACCTGGGATAGATATCTGCCTTTAGTAGAATTTGCCTATAACAATAGTTATCAAACGATTATTGGGATGGCACCATACGAAGCACTCTATGGAAGGAAGTGTAGAACTCCATTGTGTTGGGTAGAATTGAATGAGAGCAAACTTGTGGGACCTGATCTCATAAGACAAACCTACGATAAAGTGAAGCTTATAAAGGATTGATTACAAATTGCAATGGATAGACAAAAATCTTATGCAGATTTGAAACGACGTGATATTGAATATAGTGTGGGAGATAAGGTATTTTTAAAAGTATCACCACGGAAAAAGGTTCTTCGCTTTGAAAAGAAAGGTAAACTAAGTCCTAGGTTTATTGGACCATATGAAATACTTGAACGTATAGGTACAGCAGCATATCGACTAGATTTGCCTCTAGAACTGGCTAAGATTCATAATTTATTCCATGTGTCGATGCCTAGACGATATAGATCAGAACCTTCACATGTGATTCAAATAGAGTCCATTTAAATTCAACCAGATTCGAATTATGAAGAAGAACCAATGGCTATCTTAGCTAATGAAATAAAGGAGTTGCATAATAAGTGCATTCCTTTAGTTAAAGTATTGTGGAGGAATCATTCAATAAAGGAAGCCACTTGGGAAAGCGAAGAGATAATGAGACAACAATACCTTCAATTATTTCAAGCGTTTATAATAGGTAAATTTTGGGGATGAATTTTTTTTAGTTGGGGAGAATTGTAATGTTTAAAATTTTAAATAATAAACTTTAATTTAATATTTTGACCCAATCCGATCCAATATGCTTTATTTAGTCCAAAATAATTTTTGTTGTCTAATTGGTCCAAAATAATTTTAATTAAATATTTTTGTTTTATTATCTAATTTTTATTAATAAAAAATAAAAATAAACAAATAAAAAAAATAAAAATAAAAATAAAAATCGGAGTCGGAAAAAATCAGCAGCGAAAAACAGTCGCACGGGCCCGAGGGAGTTTTGCCCCGCAGGAAAATATGCGGGCAAAACCTTCGCCCGCAGGCCCATTCGTTCGCCCGCAGGAATTTCCTGCTGGCGAAGTTATTTCGCTCGGGGTGAAGTTATTTCGCCCGCAGGAAATTCCTGCGGGCGAAATAACTTCCTACGGGGCGAAGTTATTTTGCCTGCAGGAATTTCCAGCAGGCGAAATAACTTTCTACAGGAAATTCCTGCGGGCTGGCACGCCCACTGCAGGCTGGCGCGCCTACTGGCCCCAGCCACGGGCCCGTTGCCACAGTTTTTGCCAGGGCAAATTTTTTTGACCCAAATTTTAGAAACCTAATCCAATTAGGTTTTAATTTCTTTTTTTTTATTAATATTAATTGCCGTGTGGAATTAGGAAGAAAGAACCTAAAAACCACTATAAATAGGGATTAATTGAACCAAATTGGAGGGGGGAGAAATTTACATAGTGAGTATAGGATTTGAAACCAAATCAAGGAAGGAAAAGCAATAAATCAATTCAATTGATTTTTAAAGGGAGGAGCACCACGAATTAAGCAATTCAAAGGCAACAAAGGCTTGTCTTTGGAGCTAGTTCATCCAAGAAGAGTTATTTTTTGGAGAATCAACAAAAGAAGGTATGTTAAATTATTTTTGATTTATGTAACACAGTAGCAAATCTATACAATTTAAGGTTTTTTAAATCAAAACTTTAGAACTTTAATTTAATTCTTCCAAGATTAAAACACTAAAACGTGACTTTCTTTTCTAAAAAGACTAAAAATTGTTATTTTTTCTTCTTAAAAATCTTAAAACTCTCATTGAACATATTTTTCAACAAAACCAAAATCAAATTCTGTTTCTTTCAAATTTTTAAATTAGGTTCTATTTCATTCAAAAAGCCTTCAAAAACATCTTTTCTACTTATAAAAACTTCAATCCATGTGTTTAAATTCATAAAACTTCATAAATCATCAAATTGCTTTTTAAAACTCTAATTCAAATTCATTACCTGAGAACCCTAATTTCAAAGCCTAAAACCAAAATTCAACTTTTAAACCTAAAACAATGAACCTTAATCCTTTTAAAACCTTAAACCTTAATTTTTATGAACCCTAATCCTTTTAAAACATTAAAAACCATAAAAACATAAAAAACTCTAAAATAACACTGTAGCTTAAATCACTATTTAAAATCATGAATTAAAAAGTATTTCAAAGTGTCCAAAACCCTAGTTTTATTATTTCACCATTCAAATCTTAATTTGTTTAATCAAAGTGTCTTGCCAACCTTTAAAAAAAAAACATAAAACTCTAATCTATTTTAATTCCCTAAAAAGTCACAGTAGCTTAACTTTAGAATTTCCAAAACCTTAATACATGAGATAAAGAACCCTAAATAGAAATAGTAATTATACTTGAACTTTATTTGCTTTATTCAATTCCATATTTGATTTGATTTATCTCTTATGCTATAATTTATTTAATTTCAATACTTGATTTATTTAATTTATCATGGATGGATGTTTATTTTATATCTTAATTAAATACTTTTGATGAATGATTTATTTATGATGAATGATTATTTACTTTTATCAATCAATTTAGATTTCCAAAAGTTGTAAGAGGTATGTTTCCACTTGGTGGGTACCTCATTATTTAAACATCATGTAATTTAATTTGCTTTTCTGTTTTAGAACTTATGTAAAGGGCATGTTTCTACCTTTTTGGTGGGTGTCCTATCTAGGCATGTGATGTAAGGACATGTTTCCATCCTTGGATGGGTGTCCATTTATTTGTTTTATTTTGTTTGGTCATTGCTTCGATTTTAATATAATGATGCTTTCTTTTTATTGTGTGTAATATGGATAATGTTATTATACTTAAGAATTTTATAATATTAAGACCTGTAAAGGAGGCCGGTTCCAATGAACCGGGCGTTGTGGGGGTGCTGGGCCATTTCTCACCTTCCCCACACGTACCCAACTTTCCGAACCAATTAGGGGGTTGGGGATTCCTTAGGAATCGAGTCATCCACCCCTTTTGTTTTTCCCGGCCCATCCAGGTGGCGACTAAATTTTCTCCGGACTTAGGTCTGTGTTCTCTAAGGCCCCGAGCCTAAACAATGCCGAAGTCGCAAGAACCATTCCACCTGAAGTGGGGGCGAAAATCCCCGCTCACATTGGCAACTCCACTGGGGATAAGAGAAGTTGATTCCATTGGTCTTTATATTATTCTATTCTTTCTTATAATGATATTATCCATTGCATCATATTAGATTGCATTGTGTGCGTGTGTTAGGACGCCCGTGTTACCCGTGTTATGTTATGTAAGGGATACCATACTTTCACTCAAGGTATGGAGATCGAGCATGGCATAACCACTCATAGCCTTGTACTGTTTGGTATATACTTGCTATGGGAACCTAAGCCTTTTTACCCAAAGACTAAAGCTCATGTAATTGGCCTAGTTACTTTCCTTAGGTTTTACCCCAAATGCATGTTGTTTGACTATGGTTAGTTGATCTTAGTCTAAATCATAGCTTATTTGGTTTGTTCTTTTTCTAATATGATATAAGTATATTGTAAGCTCAAAATAAATTTTTCTTTAAAAGTCCAAAAGACCAAAGTTATTTTCAAAATTTTTCAAGATGATCTTTGGACATAAGACTTTTCTAAAAACAAATAAAAAATTCTTTGGCTCATGGCCCAAATACTAAGCCCAAAATCCATTTTTCTAAAATCTTTTATGATGGGCTTAGAAATATTTAGGTCAATTATGAAATACCAAAAATGAATTGTGGGCCTAATTTACACTAAGAATAAATTAACCATGGGCTTGTTTTTGGCATGAACCACTAGTTACCTCTTTTCAAGTGAGAAATCTATTTATAATAAACCTCTTAATTTTGTTTTAATCCAACATAGCATAAAAGCTACTTTAGTTGTTTGAATGGATTAAAACCTAATTAATGGGAATTATCATGAATTGATTTCCATTTTCGAAAATATTACTATTGGTTGAAACATTCGAGGGAATTATTCGAAAGCAAGGTACCCCATGTTGGTATTTTGTTAACCATATACCTAGGAAAAGAGACTCGCCATTCGTGTGTGGATGTTATAAGGTTGGAAGGATTGTCCTAATTACACTTGTTTATTGATTGTTCGTGCATACATGCATACATTTTCATCTCATATCATTGGTCCTCTCTGGCTCACAGCCCTGGATTACGAAAGTTCAAAAGCTTATGACAATCCGACCTATGCCGGAGACGAAGTATCTAGCAACGACTCAATCACTTGCTCACCAAAGACAATGGAGCCCGAACAAATTCAAAGAATGGTGGATGAAGCCCTCAATGCCAAGATGGAAGAAATCAAAGAGGCCCTAGCTGAGAACATGAAGAACCAATTGACTGCAATCTTAGAGAACCATGCCGAGACATCTGCTAGCACTAAGAAACCAAAGGACAAAGGGAAGACCAAAGTTAGTGAAGTAGCTTTTGATGATGAAAAGGTGGTCATTGATGATGATGATGATTGGGTTCAATACTACCAACAAGTTCAAGAAAAGAAGAAAGAAAAGAAGGCTGTCGAGAAGGCAACTATTGAAAAGACCGAGACATCTAATGTTGAAAAGATGATTGCTGATTTAGAAAAGAAATTTGAGAAGAAGCTGAAGACCGAAGAGATGTTCCAAGTTGACAAGTTATTTGAACAAGATGAAGAGGTCCCTTATAAATTCAAGATGCCTTCCTTTGCTAAGTACAATAGCACCGGAAATCCTCATCTCCATGTGAAGCAATATATCACTACCATGCAATCTGCCCGAGCTACTAAGGCTCAAACCCTAAGGTACTTTATGCTCTCATTGGACCCTGTTGTCCAAAATTGGTTCAATACCTTAGATGATGAAACACAAAAGAGCTGGGATCTACTTTACAAAGCCTTTATCCAACAATATGGATATAATGTTGAATTGGAAGTTACCTTGATGGAAGTGGAATCCATTAGGTAAAGGCCAAATGATAATTTTGTAGACTATGTCAAGAGATGGAGAAACAAGGCTGCTTTACTCAAGAAGAGGCCCGATGAATCCGATCAAATTAGGATGATTGTGAGAGGGGTGTTACCTAGTCTTCGTGAGAGGATGTCTCATACACTCATCCGTGATTTCAAAGACCTTCTTCAAGTTGGTTTGGAAATTGAAGAATGGGATAGGGAGCAGAGCCGATTTGCAACGAAAAGGAATAAGAAAGGGAGCTACCAACCTGGTAGCCAAAGCATGCAAAAGGCCGTCGGTGTTAATGCTACTAACCAAGGAACAACGAGACAATTTTTGGAATTGGGAAAACTGATGTCCTGGGTTCTCAACAAGCTTCAAAGGAAGGGACTGCTACAACCCTTAAATCCTCGTCCTTTGCCTAATCCTCTCCCACCTAATTTTGACACCAAAGCATTTTGTCATTTTCACCAAATGCAAGGACATGACACGGATAGATGTGTGAGATTGAGACATGAGATCCAAAACTTAATTGATAATGGAAAGCTACCCGAGCCCAACAAGCCAAACACCAAAGATAACCCATTGCCAAAGTTCAATAGAGTACCACCACCAACAACCTTCATGATTGGAGGAGGTTTGCATGAGGATTTTGTCATGTCTTCTTTTCAAGATATGGGAGGAGAAGCAATCAAAGAAGAAGAGGAATTTAATGAAGTTAAACAAGCTATGATTGGTGGGGAAGTAACAATTTGTGTTGTAAACAGGTTTTGGGATTCAAGTGATAGTGATGATGATATCATACCAAAGAAGGAGGAGTGGACTTGATTTGAGCCTGAAGAAGATGAGGTGATGAATACTAGATCCGGTAAGCCTTATGCAAGGCCACCACCTAAGGAGGTAGAAACTAATAAGGGGAAGGAAGTTGAAGTAGAAGAAGATGATGCTGTACTCAAGCAATTAAAAAGAACTCAAGCAAGTGTTAGCATTTGGGACCTGTTAGCTACTTCTAAAAAGCACCGAGAGACTATGGCCAAAGCCTTGGCTAGCATGCCGATTTCTACCTCCACAACATCGGAGGAATTGATCAACTTCATAAAAGTTGGGGAAGTAATGAAATGTGAAAAGGTTCAAGAGAAGAGTGAAGTTAGTATGGGAGCAGTTTCTTTTTCTGATGCGGACTTACCAGAGGAAGGGAGAGACCACATCCATCCTCTCTTTATCAAAATAGAAGTCAAGGGGAAGAGGACTCCTTGTGTAATGGTCGATGATGGGTCCGCCATAAATGTTTGTCCACTTAAGATACTACCAAAGCTAGCCATGTCAACAAGAGATTTAAACCCAACCGAGGTGACAATTCGTGCTTATGACAACACTAAGAGGCATGTCGAAGGAACTTTCAAAGCAGCCGTCAAGGTTGGTCCAATTGAATCTATTGTGGAATTTGTTATTTTAGACATACCAGTTACCTTTGCCTTACTCTTGGGACGACCATGGTTTCACCCTCTTGGTGGAGTTCCTTCCACCCTTCATCAAAAGATCAAATTCCCCAATGGAAATGAAACAGTGGTCATTGAAGCTGAAGATAATGAGATTGTTAACGCTCTAATGGTTGAGAGGCCTCTCAATGGTTTTCAAGTAGCTGTAATTTATGATGATGAAGCAGTGGACTCCAAAGTCTTGAATATGATGAAGAACATGAATTACCTTCCCGGAGCTGGTCTTGGAAAGGGTAAAGCCAGTTTAACAAAGTTGCCAGATTTTAGAACTCAAGCTTCCAAGAAGGGGTTGGGATATGATGAAGCCAATAATGTTCGACCAAAGAAGAATGAGAAGATGAGCTTCACACCACTTGAAGAGATCTTTGTCAAAGCTCCAACTATGGGACCACTCCAAGGAAAGCCCGAGCCGATCATGTTCATGGGTAAGTTAATTCCCGGTTTTGAAATTTTTGCAGATGTTGCTGAGTTAGTGGAGCAAGTGAAGAAAAAGCTCACCCTGTCAATCAACAAAGAGAAGAATGAAGCTGCCCTGAAAGCCGAGAAGACTCCAGAAGAGATTGCTGCCTTAGTTGAAGAAAAGTTTGAAGACATTCTGCTTTATGATTCTGAGAACAATGATTTTGATTTTGATTTTAATTTATCTACTTTGTATGAGGATGATGATGTTTTCTTTTCCAAAATGAATGCAATAAAGTCTGATTTTGCTTACTTGTGTGATGTTTCTCCTGATGGTTGCATACATTCAAATAGCAGTTACATGAGCATCTTTAATATTAATTCTGTTGACACACAATCATTAAATTTGGGAACAACTGAAAACCCTAAAAACATTAGCATAGCATCCGACCTTACTCCTGATGAGAGAGAGAGATTTGAAAAAATATTCAAAAAATATGAACAGGTGTTCGCTTGGTCTTATGAAGATATGCCGGGGATAGATCGAGACATAGCCGAGCATCATATCCCTACTTACACTCACATTAAACCTGTTAAACAAAAGCTTAAATGATTAAGACCTGAGTGGGCTGAATTGGTTAAAGAAGAGGTCACTAAGCAAATACAAGTGAAGTTCCTTGAAGTGATAGAATACCCAGATTGGCTAGCCAACATAGTACCTGTGCCAAAGAAAGATGGGAGGATAAGGGTCTGTGTGGACTATAGAGATTTAAACAAGGCTTCCCCTAAGGATGATTTTCCTTTACCTCATATAGATGTACTCATTGATAGTGCTGCCTCTAGCGTGCTACACTCATTTGTGGATGGAGTTTTCGGATACAATCAAGTGTTAATGGCCCAAGAGGATAAAGCCAAAACTGCCTTCACTACTACATGGGGTATATTTTGTTATAGGGTGATGCCTTTCGGGTTAAAGAATGCTGGAGCAACTTACCATAGGATGGCCACCACATTATTTCATGACATGATGCACAAAGAAGTTGAAGTATATGTTGATGATATGATGGTTAAGTCGGATACAAGGGACCAACACTTCCAGAATTTAGAATTATTCTTCGATAGAGCTTTGAAGTATAAGCTAAGATTAAACCCGAAGAAGTGTGTATTCGGTGTTACCTCAGGTAAATTGTTGGGTCATGTAATTGGCCCGAATGGCATCGAGATAGATCCCAAAAAAGTCAAAGCAATCAGGGATATGCCGGCCCCTATGACGGAGAGAGAAGTTCAGGGATTCATTGGTAAACTACAGTACATTAGTTGATTTATAGCAAATCTCACAACAATCTGTGAGCCTATCTTCAAGTTGATTAGGAAGAATCAGCCGGTCGTATGGAACGAAGAATGTCAAAAGGGCTTTGATCGAATAAAAGAGTATTTGTTGAATCCACCTATTTTGAAACCACCTAAACCCGGCAAACCTCTATTACTATACTTAGCAGTAGAAGAAGAGTCGATAGGAGCCATGCTAGCCCAAGCAGATGAGTCGGGGATTGATCATGCCATTTACTACTTAAGTAGAAAGCTCCTACCTTATGAAATTAAGTATAGTATTATTGAAAAGACATGCATAGCCGTGGTTTGGTCTTCTAAGAAGTTGCGGCATTACTTTCAATCATATAGTGTGCAAGCAATTTCCAGGTTGGATCCAATGAAATACTTAAGGGAGACACCCTCTTTAATTGGGAAATATGGTCGATGGTTGATAATACTAGAAGAATTTGAGATCGAGTATGTAACCAGAAAAACAATCAAAGGTAGAGCGTTGGCAGAATTTCTGGCTCAACAACCATTACCAGAAAGTGAAGAGGTAATCTTGGAATTTCCAGATGAAAATTTAGAAGCAATTGAAGTACAAGGGTGGAAAATGTATTTTGATGGAGCAGCAAACAGGAAAGGAGCAGGTTTGGGAGTTATACTAGAATCGCCCGAAGGGGAACTCATCCCTTTAGCCAAAAAGTTGAAATTTAGGGCGACCAATAATATGGTGGAGTATGAAGCTTGTATTTTTGGTTTGGAAACCCTAATGATTATGAAGGTAGATAAGGTGGAAGTTTATGGTGATTCGTTGTTAGTAGTATCCCAAGTAAATGGAGAGTGGGAGTTGAAAGAAGAAAAATTGAAACCATACCATCATTATCTGACCATGATAAAGAAGAATTTTAAGGAGTGTAGGTTTATACACTTGTCAAGAGAAGAAAATCAGATGGTTGAGTATGGGAAAATCCTGTTAGCTTATTCCTTAAGCCTCTGGTCTTGACTAGTTCATCAACTCCTTGCTATGAATATGAAACAATCATGGAAATTGATACAGACCATGATGCATGGTATGATACTATAAGGAGATTTTTGGAGGAAAGAGAATACCCGCCGGGGGCAATAAAGAAAGAGAGAAGGGCCCTAAGGCGGTGGTCATTGCAATACACCACATTCCATGGGGAGTTATATCAAAGATGGCCCGATGGGGTGCATTTGAGATGTTTAAGAAAACCCGAAGTGGAGCGCATCATGTCAGAAATACATACGGGAAGTTGCGGTCCGCACATGAGTGGTTTGGCCCTAGTTAAGAAGATTGTTCGACAAGGTTACTATTGGTTGACCATGGAGAGAGACTGTATTGAGTTTGTCAAGAAGTGCCAACAATGTCAGATGTAAGGTAACTTGATCATATGCCTCCTGAAGAATTGCATTCAATGTCTTCACCCTAGCCCTTTGCTACCTAGGGTATCGACATAATAGGAGAGATACATCCGACAGCTTCAAACGGACACCGTTTTATTGTGGTAGCAGTTTATTATTTTTAGCAGATATGGGGTCCCACACAGTGTGATATCAGACAATGAGGTACAGTTTCAAGGAGCGGTTAAGGATTTATTCTCCAAGTACCAAATCCATCATCATCGATCCTCTCCTTATAGACCAAAGGCTAATGGTGCAGTGGAAGCAACAAATAAGACAATTAAGCAAATTCTGTCCAAAATGACCAAGACTTACAGGGATTTGTCAGAGATGCTTCCCTTTGCTTTATGGGGATATAGGATGAGTGTGCGGACACCTACTGGAATGACACCGTTCTCTTTGGTTTATGGGATGGAAGCAGTATTGCCAATTGAAATTGAGATCAAGTCATTAAGAATAGTCTTGGAAGCGGAGCTGCCTGAAACAGAAAGGGTAACAAGCAGATACACTCAGTTAGCCCTTTTAGAAGAGAGAAGGCTAAAGGCACTGTATCATCACCAACTGTATCAAAAGAAGATAGCTCGGGCCTACAATAGAAGGGTCAAGATTCGAAGATTCAGGGTTGGGGATTTGGTATTGAAGCAATGTAAGCCTAATGTATCTGATCCAAGAGGAAAATTCAGACCTAGCTGGGAAGGACCATATGTCGTGAAACAAGTCATGAGCAAAGGTGCGGTGAGGTTATCAGACATGGATGGAAACGAATTTAGTGAACCAGTAAACATTGACAGGTTGAAGAGGTTTTATGTATGAAAAATGAAAAAGAAAGAGCTCGTTAGGTTGAAAACCCAAAAAGGGCGGCCTAGGCAAAAGTTAGAGAAGTCCGCTAGTTCCGAAAACCCAAAAGGGCGGGCTAGGCAACAATTGGGGCTAATGAGAGAAAATCGTCAATTAGAAAACCCGAAAGGGCTAATTGGCAGCAGGAGTGATCTTGTGTATGCTGGCTTTATGTTTGGTTGTTCCTTAATTTAATAAAACAGAGTTAATGATTAAATTGCTCTTTGTGTACTGTTATGAGTATATGACCAGACATGGATGAAATGAGTAATCATAATTGCAAAAGGTGATGACAAATTATAAATGGAAAAGAAGCATCTTTTATTACTCTAATTATTTTTTCATCCTAACAATACACTTTATGAATTGACAAATGTAAAATCTATGGCAACCGATAAGTGTAACGTGCAGGCCAGCTTTGCCTCAGCCGGTCCAAGTAGGCTTCAGTCAAGCAAGGCATATCTAGGTCAGGAACAAAGTCAGAATCACGAGGCTCAGCTCCATACTGATGCCCAAGTCAGTGAGGATCATAGCATGTACCTTGATGAAGTGCAGCAAGAGGAACGTACATCAAGTATGTCCGCATGGTAATATGAGAAATCTTCCACCAAGGTACCAACCAACGGATGTTGACTTCGGAGCGTGAGTGGATCCAGTCGACCCAGTCAGCATATGAAGAAACTGGGTGGAGTAGCTTCCTAGCGAAATGATGACGTGGTAGGTATCTGGAAAAATCCATGGAGGGAGTATCAAGCAAGCAAAGATGCTCCTGAAGCCAAATCTGTGAAGAAATAATTAAAAAAAAAGAGAGAGGTCCTCTAAGTTGAAAACCCGCAAGGGCAGCTTAGGAAAAAATTAGGTCAGCTCGCTAGTTCCGAAAACCCGTATGGGTGGACTAGGCAAAAGTTAGAGCGATAAAAAAAAGAAAAAAAAAACCTAAATTGAAAACCCAGAAGGGCAGTTTAGGTAATTACCTGAAACAGCAACGGGCTCCCAGTCAGTCTCTTTGACAATCCTGATTTAAATCGGTCTAATCCAACTAAGGTCTCTGCTAAGATCAGAGGTACCGGTGACAAGCCTCCTTCCATTTGATCCATGATATCCAATACTCGTGGGTCAATCTCGCCGTCAGAAGAAACAAGTAAGAATTGGCCGAGCAGGAAAAGACAATGCATGCGTCCCCAGGCCTTAGTAGGAGCCAAATGAGAAAGACAAAAGTCAATCAAAGGAGCAAGTAGAATTTTTTCACCTCTCATCAACCGAAGAATCTCGGGTTTTGAAATTTGAAATAACATCTGCATCTTCTGTAGAGTTTTGGAAATCAATGTGGGTAACGCCATTCGTTGATTATTGGGATGTCCAAGGATGGCCTCAAATTCTTCAATCAAGGGACACATTTCAAAGCCATTAATTCTAAATACCCTAGAATCCGTATCCCACAAGGAAGCCGCGACATGTAAGAAAGAGTGGTCCAATTTGACATTTTGAAAGCATTTTAAAACATCAAGCTTTGACCATGAAATTTGCTTCCAATGGTTGGCATCCATATTCTTAAATAGAATTTTTATTTTCTTTAAATGGTGCTCGGTCATGGTTGATGAATAAAGGGAACCAAAATTGCTAAAGAGAGAGTATTCACTTTGAAAGAGAGATTCTTGGCTTATGAATTGAAATATGGCATGCAAGGTGATTTATATAGAAGAAAATAAACCTTTTCCAAAAGTGAAATGAAAAAGATGATGGAAAAGGATAAGACCATATGGCACAAGGAAAGGAAGTGGTCACAATTTCTTTTTCCATTTTGGATTTGGTTTAACAAAAGAAGTGGATATTAATTATGATGTATAAAAAAATATATATATATATATAATAATAATAATAATAATAATAATAATAATAATAATAATAATAATAATTTTGGCGGTAACAAAAAAAAGAAGAGGTGAGAAGGGAAAAAGAGAGCATATTTTTCATTATTGTATAATTTCTATAATGTTTACATGTCACTAAGAGGGTGGTGGTAGGTCACCAAATAAAGACTTGAAAAAGTCATCGCTTATTGGAGTAAGGGGCAAATTACTCATCCCGGGATCATCCGAAGCAGAAGCACTAAAATCCCTATTGCCTTGGAGTTCTGATTTGTCATGGTCCTCATCAGAAGCAGACGAAAGGATCTCATGGTCATCAGCCTGGGGGCCTCTCGATGAAGAAGCACCGGGATCCCTCATTCCTTGAAATCAGAAGTCATGGAAATTTTGTTCGGATTGATGATATAAATTTTCAAAATGAGAAGCCTGCTGACGACTTGCAGCTAACTCTTCCTGAAGCTTCTTGTTTTGTTCTTCGAGCATCCACTGTGAGCCAAGAAGGAAAAGTTAAGGGCATACATAATCATGCATATATATAGCATAAACTATTATGAAATAAGGAACTTACCAGGTAATTCATATCAATACCCTGCGGATGAGATGGCATATCCGGCAGGCTAGAATGAGCAAACGAAGGGGGAGTAAAAGAAGGTCCAGCCTCATGATCAAACGAGCCAATAAACTGCAACAATCATTAAAGAATCAAAGAAAGAAAAGCAATTGCAATAGAAAAGTGGTAAAAGTTTTACTTGAGAAGTATTGGTCCTGAGAAGAGGAACAGACTCTCCTGCATTTCCGTGATGTTCCTCCTCATCTCTACCCTCATTTCCATCAGAAATATCATGCACACCGATAGGAGATACATCAAAGTGCAAGAGTCTCATTTGAATAAAACGAGCATAAAATGGACCCGGTAAATCGAGAAATAACTCGGCATTAAAACCATATCGGGCCGACCACCAAGCATCCTCCGGCATCGACATGATATTGAAAGTATATTCTGGGATTTGCATCGGGAACCTCCGCTGCTCTGGGCCGAGAAACCATTCGTAGACTCTCTTCCCGAGAAACCAGCCGCTAGACACTGGGCCAGGAATAACTTGGCGAGAATGTTGAAAAGACAGTGCAGCCCTCATCAAAGGAGACCAGTTTGCTCGCTCTTCTGGATTCCACCAGGCCAAATTCACCTGCAAGATAACATAAGGTAAGTAAAACTTTTGCAAAATGTTTAAAGCATACTAATGTTATTTTACCTGATCCCAGGTTAAGCGGCTCAACACAAAGCGATGAGTATGCACATGATGGGAGCCGGGAACGTTCACACTATCAGACAACCAAAAATTTAATCTCGGATACCTGATTCTCTCTCGAGAAATGCCGGGTACTCTCACGAGGTTGTGTTCATATGCCCATATCTACAATAACAACAAAGATCACAAGAGGAAAAGGGAAAAGACATTGGTGGAAGAAAGAATACCTCGACAACCGCCATCAAGCCGACAAAAGAATTCTTGTTTCGACAAAGCTTATCAAGGCCATGATAAAGACATGCGAGACCAGCTTCACCCTAGCCAAAAGATGGTACCATTATGAGATAAGAAAGGGCACTCAACACTGATAAGTGAATGGATGATTCAGTGCTGCCAAAGATGGTCGAACCGAGCAGATATAACAAGAATCCTTGGGCATACTGTTCGGCCCTGTTTCTGCCAATCCGACCTTTGTAGTTCATCCAATAACTATGAATCGGCTCAAGTTTTATCTTACGAGGTCCTTTATATGATGGTTCCATACCAATTAATTTCTGAATTTCTTCAAATGTTAAAATTTCATTGGTTAGAGGAACTAGAGCACCATCATATCGAAGGCCGGTTATGGCAGTAAAATCGACCGGACCAATTGTCATCTCCCCAATAGGCAAGTGAAAAGTATGAGTTGTATCCAGCCATCGCTCTGCCAGTGCCTAGACCACGCTTCGGTCTATTTGATATTCTTCGGACGGCAATTGTAAGATAAACTGCTCAAAGCCGCAATCTCGGATAATCCGCCTTACCCGAGAAGGCACTACATCATACCATTGTCAAGCTTTGTAAATACACCCTCCTGCCCGAACGACACAACGATCATGCTAACACAGACCCAGGTAAGTTAATACTAGGTAAGTACGCGTTATTCAATCTATTTAAATTAATTTATTTTTCATAATAATAATAATAATAATAAGTAATAATAATAAATAATAATAATAAAATAATAATAAAATCATTACCTCGCTCTTTTGATTAGAACTGCGATGAAGCGGCATCCCGGCCAGTATATCTAGATTTCCGTCTTCATGATGCCGAATAAACTCCAATAATTCGGCATTAGAATGAGTCCGCGACCTCGAAGCATGAATTGTTTTTGAAAAATATGTGCTGAAATTGAAAAGAAATTTGAAAGGATTATAAAATTGAAATTGAAAATTTGAAATTTTATGGAGAATTGACGGCCTTTTATAGAGGAACGATAAGCAGATGAAAACAAACTCAAAACTGTGCATAAATAGTGATTTTTACTATTTATAAATAGTATTACTATTGATGAATAGTAAATATCACTATTTATAAATAGTATTACTATTGATAAATAGTAAATATTACTATTAATAAATAGTATTACTATTTGCAAATAGTAAATATCACTATTTATGAATAGTATTACTATTGATAAATAGTAAATATTACTATTTATAAATAGTATTACTATTTATGAATAGTAAATGTTACTATTTATGAATAGTATTACTTTTTACGATAGTAAATACTATTTGATACTATTTACAAATAGTAAATTTACTATTTATGAATAGTGAATAATGCATGAACAGTAACTACACAGTAAATAAACAGAAAATTCAATTATTCACTTTAATCATTCAAATAATTGCGAGTATACAAATATTTTTACACCCAGGGGGCAATAGGAAGACATATGCCTAAAAATTAGCTAAACTTTTTAGCTCGGGTCTAGAACCCAAATTTTCCTTAGGTCCAGAACCTAGAATTTTTCTCGGGTCCAGAACCCAAATTTTTCTTAGGTCCAGAACTTAGAATCATCCTTGAATCTAGAACTCGAACCGGGTCCAGTACCCAAATTTTCCTTAGGTCCAGAACCTAGAATTTTTCTCGGGTCCAGAACCCAAATTTTCCTTAGGTCTAGAACCTAGAATTATCCTCGAGTCCAGAACTCGAATCCGGGTCCAAAACCTGAATTTTTCTTAGGTCCCGAACCTAGAAATATCCTCGAGTCCAGAACTCGAATTTGGGTCCGGAACCCAAATTTGCCTTAGGTCTAGAACCTAGAATTATCTTCAAGTTCAGAACTCGAATCTGGGTCCAGAACCCGAATTTTTCTTAAGTCCCGAACCTAGAAATATCCTCGAGTCCAAAACTCGAATCCGGGTCTGGAACCCAAATTTGCCTTAGGTCCAGAACCTAGAATTTTTCTGTGAGTCCAGAACTCAAATTGGGTCCAAGTACCCAAAACAAGTCGCCATCTCAAAAAATTAAGTCTTTTTGCTTTTCACTCTCTTTCACTAAGGTTTTAGATCATTCAAGCAGGGGGCAAACTGTAGACCCTTAATTTTTGACCCAATCCGATTCAATATGCTTTATTTAGTCCAAAATGATTTTTGTTGTCTAATTGGTCCAAAATAATTTTAATTAAATAGTTTTTGCTTTATTATCTAATTTTTATTAATAAAAAATAAAATAAACAAATAAAAATCAAAAAATAAAATAAAAATCGGAGTCGGAGTCGGAAAAAATTGACAGCGAAAAACAGTTGCACGGGCCCGAGGGAGTTTTGCCCCGCAGGAATTTCCTGCAGGCGACGCGCCCGTAGGCCCATTCGTTCGCCTGCAGGAATTTCCTACGGGCGAAGTTATTTCGCTCGGGGCGAAGTTATTTTCGCCCGCAGGAAATTCCTGCGGGCGAAATAACTTCCTGCAGGAAATTCCTGCGGGCTGGCACGCCCACTGGGGGCTGGCTCACCTACTGGCCCCAGCCACGGGCCCGTTGCCCCAGTTTTCGCCAGCGCAAATTTTTTTGACGCAAATTTTAGAAACCTAATCCAATTAGGTTTTAATTTCTTTTTTTATTAATATTAATTGCCGTGTGGAATTAGGAAGAAAGAACCTAAAAACCACTATAAATAAGGATTAATTGAACCAAATTGGGGGGGGGGGAGAAATTTACACAGTGAGTATAGGATTTGAAACCAAATCAAGGAAGGAAAAGCAATAAATCAATTCAATTGATTTTTAAACGGAGGAGCACCACGAATTAAGCAATTCAAAGGCAACAAAGGCTTGTCTTTGGAGCTAGTTCATCCAAGAAGAGTTATTTTTTGGAGAATCAACAAAAGAAGGTATGTTAAATTATTTTTGATTTATGTAACACAGTAGCAAATCTATACAATTTAAGGTTTTTTAAATCAAAACTTTAGAACTTTAATTTAATTCTTCCAAGATTAAAACACTAAAACGTGACTTTCTTTTCTAAAAAGACTTAAAATTGTTATTTTTTCTTCTTAAAAATCTTAAAACTCTCATTGAACATATTTTTCAACAAAACCAAAATCAAATTCTGTTTCTTTCAAATTTTTAAATTAGGTTCTATTTCATTCAAAAAGCCTTCAAAAACATCTTTTCTACTTATAAAAACTTCAATCCATGTGTTTAAATTCATAAAACTTCATAAATCATCAAATTGCTTTTTAAAACTCTAATTCAAATTCATTACCCGAGAACCCTAATTTCAAAGCCTAAAACCAAAATTCAACTTTTAAACCTAAAACAATGAACCTTAATCCTTTTAAAACCTTAAACCTTAATTTTTATGAACCCTAATCCTTTTAAAACATTAAAAATCATAAAAACATAAAAAACTCTAAAATCACACAGTAGCTTAAATCACTATTTAAAATCATGAATTAAAAAGTATTTCAAAGTGTCCAAAACCCTAGTTTTATTATTCACCATTCAAATCTTAATTTGTTTAATCAAAGTGTCTTGCCAACCTTTAAAAAAAAACATAAAACTCTAATCTATTTTAATTCCCTAAAAAGTCACAGTAGCTTAACTTTAGAATTTCCAAAACCTTAATACATGAGATAAAGAACCCTAAATAGAAATAGTAATTATACTTGAACTTTATTTGCTTTATTCAATTCCATATTTGATTTGATTTATCTCTTATGCTATAATTTATTTAATTTCAATACTTGATTTATTTAATTTATCATGGATGGATGTTTATTTTATATCTTAATTAAATACTTTTGATGAACGATTTATTTATGATGAATGATTATTTACTTTTATCAATCAATTTAGATTTCCAAAAGTTGTAAGAGGTATGTTTTCACTTGGTGGGTACCTCATTATTTAAACATCATGTAATTTAATTTGCTTTTCTGTTTTAGAACTTATGTAAAGGGCATGTTTCTACCTTTTGGTGGGTGTCCTATCTAGGCATGTGATGTAAGGACATGTTTCCATCCTTGGATGGGTGTCCATTTATTTGTTTTATTTTGTTTGGACATTGCTTCGATTTTAATATAATGAAGCTTTCTTTTATTGTGTGTAATATGGATAATGTTATTATACTTAAGAATTTTATAATATTAAGACCTGTAAAGGAGGCCGGTTCTAATGAACCGGGCGTTGTGGGGGTGCTGGGCCATTTCTCACCTTCCCCACACGTACCCAACTTTCCGAACCCATTAGGGGGTTGGGGATTCCTTAGGAATCGAGTCATCCACCCCTTTTGTTTTTCCCGGCCCGTCCGGGTGGCGACTCCATTTTCTCCGGACCTAGGTCCGTGTTCTCTAAGGCCCCGAGCCTAAATAGTGCCGAAGTCGCAAGAACCATTCCACCGGGAGTGGGGGCGAAAATCCCCGCTCACATATTGATAATTGATAGTAAATAGTGATAAAAGTGGCATGGATAAATGATGAAGATAATGGATCTTAAAATTTACTGAAGAAATTATTTATTTTTACAGTCTTACGAGACTAAAAATAAAATTGGAATCAAAGGTTAAGAGTGAGGGTGCACCCTAATTAAAATGAGATTGGCCACACTAGATTAAACTATATATATATGTGGACAAGTGTGTGTATTTAGAAGTTTCTTTCTTCTTCTCTCTTCTTCTTTCTACGCCTATTATCACCACCAAGACTCCTACTTTCTTCCTTCTTTTAAAATGTTTAGCCAAAATTTAAGAGGAAATCATATCTAGTTATAGGTTTTTAGAAGAATAAGCTGGAAAAGGTGAGATTATAAATAAGTGATTAAAGAAGAAAAGGGATTTTGAAAGAGGTATGTGCTTATGTATTTTAATTTGCAACTATTTGAATCTCTATGAATTTTATTGTTTGAATTGGTTGATTGAGTTATCTTTAATGAGTTATTATGGAAAAGTATTTGATATAGACTCTTTCTATGTTAAAGAAACTAGTTTTTGATTCATTTTTTTTATCATAGATTTGGATTTATTGTGTTTAAGTGGTTGAGTGTATGAAACATGAAATTTTGCTTGACACAACCAGTGACATGACCATGTCACTAGGTGTGTCAACAATATTGTGCTTCAATGTTGATGACATGACCAGTAACATGCCTGTTATTGTGCTCAACTAATTACTACTACAAGCGACACTCACAAGTATACGAGGTAATTGTAGCAACGGTGATCGCCCTAAGATCATCTCACAAGGAAGGAATTATTTTGTAATAGTTTGATTAGCAAGAAATTTAAAAGCAAGAGTGTAATGTGTTGGAATGGTGAAAGAACAATTTAAATCTATAAGTAACGTGTGTAATGGTTGTTCAAGATCAATACAATTCTAGGAATGGTGCCTAGGGTTGTAGATCAATTTAATCAAAACTTAACTCTTAAATTATCCATTAACATGACCTTGTATTTTAATTTGTTCCTTGAGTTTAATTAGTAATTACCAATTCATTAGTTTTCACATTCATGAATTAACAATAACCAATTATTTTAAAATTACAAATTAATAAACCCTATAACTTATATTTCTAATTCATTCTTAAGGTAGTTGATTGCATAATTTCAATATCAAATTTCACTTCTCGGTCCTTCATTTGATATGTAGAGATCAATAGGTAGCTAATCTATCAACCTAACATTCAATCCAATGCAATCAACCAACAACAAGATATATTAATGGAAATATCAAATCAAGTCATTCAATCAAATATATTACAAACCCTAGGCATGAGTAATTTAGCTCATCATCATCAATTTAAAATAAATATTCATCTTAATATAAATCAAATCACAATTGTACATTGAAATATTAATGTTCTTAACAAACAATAACAATTTAGAAATGAATTAAAAGAGAGAACATAAAAACCCCTCTGAAGATGCTAAGAGTTGAACTTCTAGTCTTCCTCCTAGCTTCACCTTGATGTGTGATGAAGAACTAACAAGCCTTCTTCAATCAATGGCCCTCCTCTTGAAAGATTAAATGGTCACTCTCTCAAGCCCCCAACTCCTCAATCAAGCTTTCTTCAAACCCTAACCTTCACAAGAGCTTGCTCACCCAATTTTATCCTAAAAATGTCAAAGATCTTGTTAATGGAAGAAATGAAAGATAAAGATGAAGGTGATGTTCTTGGTCTCTCTCAAGACCAAGAACAAGATGATGAACCAAGAGAGAACTCCCCTCCTTCTAGCTCCAACGTGTATATGTATATGTCCTCTTCCATTCTTTTTAATTTCTCAAGACAACCCACGGCTTGCCAACTCACACACTCTTCTTTGTCTCCCACTTTCTCATTATTTAAGTCTTCATCCAATAAATTAGGCAACCTTTTTCTTCTTTTAATATTTCTTTTTAAAAGGTAGCACTTATTGTCCCCCATTTCATGTAAAATAATTGAAATAATTTTCATAAGACACAACCATGCCATGAGTGACTTTTCCGTGTCACTCATTTTCTTGTGGACACGGCCAAGCCATGTGGCCATGTCCATGGCTGCCTAAATTTTCCTTCTTTTCCAGGTGGGACATGGCCAAGGCCTCGGCCGTGTCATGTGACATGGTCAATGGCTTGGCCGTGTCTCCTGAGTGTGTTCTCCAGTGTTTCAAAAACTTTGCTTTGATCTTTAGTTGGGACACGGCCAAGGCCTTGGCCATGTCATATGACACAGCCAATGGCTTGGCTATGTCTCTTGGGTGTGTCCATTTCTGCAACAAGATCCCCTTCCTCTTTACTTTGTTTAATTGGTGAGACACGGCCAAGGCCTGACACGGCCAGTGGCTTGGCCATGTCATGTGACACAGCCAGTGGCTTGGCCGTGTCTCTTGGGTGTGTCTGTCCCTGCCAAAATTTCCTTCCTCTTTCCTTGGATGAGGGACACGGCCAAGCCATGAAGTGTCTTGGCCATGTCTCATGTTTTTCCACTTAATAATCCATCAATTTGATTTAAAGCTCCATTGTATTGTTCTTCAACATGAATCAAATACTTTACATAATCTTTACGCACAAATTAAAAGAAAAATCATTCAAAAGCCAATAAAATCACACTAAACATAAACACATAGATGATCCAAACACCTATGTCATTGGGCATGTCATAGCTACTGCGATGAAAGATAAATGACACGGCCAGTGACATGGCCATGTCTCTAGGTGTTCAAAGCTACTGTAATACAAGTTAAATGACACAGCCAGTGACATGCCTGTGTTGTTGGGCGTGTCAAAGCTTCTGTAAGAATGGGAAATTGACATGATCATTGACACGCCCATGTCATTGGGCGTGTCACTTGAAGAAATTGCCCAAAATAACTTTTTCTTTGTCTTTCATCTGTAATTCTAGCCGAAAAGATTATAAGGCCTCAAAGTGTAAAGGATTTTTTAAATTAACCCTAACAAGTAGTGTAACAAATTTATTTTGAATATATGATAAATATGTGTAATACCAAGTATTGACCAAAGAATTGTTCCATTAAAGTGCTATACATAATTTAATGTTAATTAAAAACTATTGAATTGCCCAAATCATATTGATTTTAGATCTAGCTTGGGATTGAATGGCTAGCCAAAGAAAGGATATCCAAAGTGATAGTGGGCACTCTGTGTCACTATATTCAGTGGGCATTCATGCCCTGGTGGGCCATTGGCCAAAATTTATACAGCGGGCATTAAATTACCAACAGTGACCCATTATCCAAACTTAGGATCTGAGTTCAGTGTGTATGAGCATAATTAAAGAAGTTATCTACATTGAAAACAATGTGCTATATGTTTATTGTTAAATTAACTGATTTTGAATTTAATCACGTTTAGTATTTCAAGTTTAAATGAATTTATTAATTTCTTTATTTAACGTTCTAAAAGTAATAATTTTCATTATTTCTAAATCATTTTATGTATAGTTCTCTTTTCTTTAAATTTTCTTGCATATTGTAAATACATAAGCACCACTAGGCCTTGCTTAGTGTGTTAGAATTATTTTCTGACATGCAGATCAAACAAGAAGAGTTGAGACTAGTTTGTATTCTGTAAACATGATCAAACAAGAGCTCCTAGTCAACTGCATCACAAAGGTTCAAAGAACAATATTGTAAATATTGTATTCTATATAGTTCACATGGCAATACTTTATAATTTTGTATAACAGTTGGATATGTTTGAGAGTAGTTTGAGAATTATATTAATGTAAGTTAACAATAGGAGTTCTTTATAAATTAACAGATATATGTTTGTAATATAGGCATGACTATAATAGATCTTTTGAAAGATTAATAACTGCAATAATATATAGAAGTTTTTTGGTTTTATTTCTATAATACATATATAGACAAGTGAGAGTATTTAGGTGACATCACCTATGTAGTTAAGTGTATATATAATATGTAGGGGATGTTACATAGAGACTTAAAGTAAGTTGTGATAATTAAAGGATTGTTAAATCAAATTAATTTAAGTTGAGATGATTAATCGATTGTTGGAATTAATATTTGCTATAATTGATAATAAAATTTCAAATTATGTGAATTATGATTGAGTTGGTAATTTTTTTCTATTCGGTAGAATTGCAATTTGCAAATTAATACCATTGATCTCAATAAAGATGCAATCCTATTCCTAGCATTGCTTCCCAAATTAACTCTGGTACTAGTGATAAAAGAAAAGCTCCTCTTAAGAATAAATCCAATATTTTGTATCATTTTACTAGACTTCCATTAGATAAGACAAATGGTGAACATAAAGGTTCATGTAACTATTGTGGAATAACTTATGCAATTGATCTAGTGAAACATGGAACACATACTTTAAAGAGACATATTCCAAAATGCACCAAAAACCCATATAATGAAAAGAAATAACCAGTTTTATCATTTATGAACAATAGTAGCGGGGTAGAAGGTTGTGTTACTAATGAAAAAAACATTGAGCTATAACTTGGAGGATTATAGATGTGCATTGGCAGAACTAGTGATATGTGATGAATTGCCTTTTAGGATTGTTGAAGAGTATGGTTTTCTCAGGTATAGCAACTGATTAGAGCCTAGATTTCCTATTCCATCAAGGATAACGGTTGCTAGGGATTGTTATAAACTTTATCTTTCTCAATTTAAGAAGTTAAATGATTTCATTAAAAATTCAAATGCTCGTGTTTGCCTCACTATAGACACTTGGAAATCAATTCAGAATTTCAATTACACGTGTTTGACTGCTCATTTTATTTATGAAAATTGGAAATTCCAAAAATAAATTTTGAGTTTTGTTCCAGTTGAAAATCATAAGGGTAATACTATTGGGAATGCAATTGAGAAGTGTTTGTCTCATTGGGGTATTGATAAGTGTTTACTATAACTATTGATAATGCAAGTTCAAATGACATAGCCATTGCATACATGAAAAAAGGATTGATTAGTTGGAATAAAGCTATATATAGCAGAGATTTTATGCTTATGTGATGTTGTGCTCATATATTTAACTTAGTTGCGATGGATGCATTAAAAGAATTACATAGTTTTATTGTTGCTATTCATTGTGTAGTTAGATATGTTAGATCTTCTCCTGCACACCTTAAAAAATTTAAAGAATTTATTGATATGGAAAAGGTGGATAGTAATAGTTCTTTGTGCTTAGATGTTGCTACTAGGTGGAATTCAGCCTACAAGATGTTAGATGTTGTTTTAAATTTTAGGAAAGAGTTTAACAGGATGTTAGAGCAGGATGATTCATATGTTGTTTACTTTAAAGATGATAATAAAAAAAAAACTCCTACATTTAGTGATTGGAAAAATACTACAATGTTTGTTCATTTTTTGATTGTATTTTATCAAGTTACTTTAAAGTTTTCTAGCTCCTTATATGTGACATCCAATACATTCTTTGGTGAAATAGTTAGAATACAAAGATTGTTGAAGTCAAGTGGTCAAAGCATGGATTTTTACATGCTAAATAAGGCAAAGAAAATGCAAGAGAAATATGACAAGCATTGGGATAATAAGGAGAAATTTAATCCTTTGATTGCTGTGGATGTTGTATTGAATCCTTGGCATAATATGATATAAGATAAAAAATTGAGTGCTACTATGGTGAAGAAAGTGAAAGATGCTTTAACTTAGATGTTTGAGTTTTATTCTACTTGTAGTGGTGGTATTAGCACTACAAATGTGAATGATGTTTTTATGGATATAACAGATGTTAACACTTTAGACAATGATGATTTAGAAAAGGAATAGGATGAAATGATAATGAATAAGGAAAATGTTACTTTAGAGTGTACAACTGAACTTGATAAGTACTTGGCTGAAGGTCTAGAAAAAAACAAAAACTCCTACTTTTGATGTCTTGGATTGGTGGAAGGTGAATACCTCTAGGTATAACATCCTTTCCCTCATTGCATGTGATTTATTGGCTATGTCGATCTCTAAAGTGGTATCTAAGTATATATTTAGCACTGTCGGGTGTGTAATTGATAAATTTAGGAGTTCCTTATATCCTAAAATGATAGAGGCATTGATTTGCACTCAAAATTGGTTGTAAGCATCAGATTTTAAATTTGATCTTGATTTTGATCAGTTTGAAGAAATATATCATGTTTTTAATGGTATACTATTTATTCATCAATTTTTATAATTTTAATGTATTTTATAGTTTATAGTTTATATTATTATTTTAAATTTTAAATTTTTTATAGAATGTACAACAGAAGCATCCCTAAGTCTAACCCAAGAATCAATGAGTGCAAATAATAAATCAAAAAATTGTTGATTGATGTTTGGGATCATTTTAATTTGATTTGTGTTTTGAACTTTTTATTTCATTATGTTGAGATTTTATTTTTGGAGATTGGAACTTGTATTGTATTATTAATTTGGTATTAAACTTGTAATGTATTGTATGTTCTCTCTTTTTTTTTTAATTGCCCCCACCCCATCTCTCTTCTTTATACTCTAATTTGGTAATTTTGTTGATTTATATGTTATTGATTTAAGGTAAATTTAAACTATTTTTAGGTAAATTATAAAATTTATTATTTTAGTTTAATTTAGTTGATTTGATTGATTTATATCTCATTGACTTGATTATAGGTAAATTCTATTTTTTTAAGAAAATATTTATGTGGGGTTTATATATATTTTTATTTTTAATATTATTTATGTTGTTATTTTTTTTTACAATGAAGGCATTGAATTTGAATGATATAGGAAAGAAAGTGGAGAAAAAAATTAAAATTTTCAAAACCTATTAGAAAAAAATTCCGTTGGTCTGGCCTCTATCTGGTCAGGTCACGGGCATAAATTATAAGCCCGTCAAATATCAAACCTAGTACACATCATTGCATACATTAGGCTCCCATTAGCACTTGCATAAAGGACATTTTTTCATACGTTCTATTTCTTTCAGAGTTTTAGGACACACTCTTTGGCTCACCTTTGGCAATAGGGGAATCTATGGATTTATAGTCATGCATATTAAATAGCTGAAGTACTTTCTTTATGTACGCCTATTGGGAAAGAGACAACAGTTTCCTTGAGCAATCTCTCAAAATCTTTACTCCGAGAATATATGCTGCCTCGCCCATATATTTCATCACAAAACTGGTTGATAGCCATCCTTTGATGTGATCTAGAAACACTTTGTCATTTCCAGCAATTAATATGTCTTAAATATATAACAACATTATAGCAAACTTTGTTTTCAACCACTTGATGTAGATGCAATGGTCCTCATCTATCATGGTAAAACCTTATGATATGATTGCATTATGGAAACAAATATATTATTGTCTTAAAGACTGCTTCAGGCCATATATTGGTTTTTTCAACCTACATACTTTATTTTCTTGGCCTTGTTTGACGAAACCTACTTGTTGATCCATATAGATTTCTTCATCTAGTTCTACATTGAGAAAAGTAGTTTTCACATCCATTTGAAGCAATTCAAGATCTATTTTTTCCATAATTGCTAATATCAACCTTATAGATGTAGACCTCCCAACAGGTGAAAATGTCTCTTTGTAGCCTATTCCTTCCTATTGTGTATACTCTTTTTCCATGAGACGGACTTCATACCTCTCGATACTGCCATCGACCTTCCACTTGATTTTGATAACCCATTTATTCCTAATGGCTTTGCAACCTTTTGGAAGATAAAATAAATCCCAAACTTGGTTTGATCTCGTAGAGTCCAACTCCTCTTCCATTGCTTTTATCTAGCTACCCTTAACCGGACATGAAAGAACCTCTTTAAAGTTTCTAGGCTCTTTATTGTCTTGAGACACAATCATGAATACCTCATCACTGCCTTCGATATTAAATCATTGGCAAGGAATTGTTCCACGATTGCTCCACCTCAAATCAAAATCATGAGGAACATTTTCATGAAGTTCAAAAATTGGAACTTCAACTAAATAAATATCCATAGGACTCCCACTGGAATTAGGATTCATACTCCCACTTGGAGTGGGATTACTCTCAGCTAGACCATTTAGTGGAGTTAATTCCACTAAATTCCTCACACTCAAATGAAGTGGTTGTTATGAACTTTGATCCTTAGTTTTATATAAGAAGAACTCTTGATTTAGATCGCCCTATCTAGGAACTGATTATTCAAACTCAGTTGTCCTTCCATTGTCTTACTCACCTATGAAGACATATCCTTTGGATAGATCAAAATATCTCACAAAGATATTCTTTTTACCTCTTAGGCCTAATTTTTTATATTTATATGAGGTATTGTGTACATAGGCAATGCATTCCCAAGGTTTTAAGATGTTAAGTCAGGTTTTTGACCTGTCCATAACTCATATTGTACTGTTGGGATGGATTTAGAGGGCACATGGTTAAGTACATATGTGGTAGTTAATAATGCATGACCCCTAAAAGACAATGGGCAATTTAGCCTGTGTCATCATTAACCTAACCATTTCAAGGAGAGTCCTATTTATTCTTTCAACAACACCATTTTGTTGCAGATTTGAGGAATAGTTAGCTAATGCTCTATTCCTTTTTTTATCACATAATTTTTTGAATTAATCAAACAAATATTTATGAGCTCTGTCGGTTTGAAGTGCTTTCACTTTCTTTTCTAATTGATTTTCAACTAAGTTGAGGCAGTTCTTGAAGTAACTTAAACCTTTAGATTTATATGCAATCAAATAGACTTGACCATACTTAGTGTAGTCATCTACAAAGGTGATGAAATAGTAAGCGTCGTGCCTTGCCCTCACATTCATTGGACCACAAATGCTTGAATGTATAAGTTGCAATGATATGGTAGCTCTTGTGCCTTTCACGAAGGGTTTTCTCGTAGCTTTTCCAGTTAGAAAAAATTTTCAAGTAGGTATTTCTACTTTATTAAAATTTGATAGGAGACCAGCTCTAACTAATCTATCTACATGTTGTTGGCCAATATAACCTAGTCTAGCATGCCATACATTCACATCATCATTAAAATTACTTGAAATAGTGAATATAGAAAAACTATTTTTTGAAATAAAACCATGTTCAATATCCAAGGCAAAGAAGTTGTCCAAAATACATCTGGAACCATAAAAAGTTTGTCCCAAATTTAAAATTACTGTATTTTCATGAAAATTCAATGAAAAACCTAATCTAAGCAAAACAACAATAGAAGTAAGATTTTGTCTTATTTATGGGACATAGAGAACATCATGAAGTAGCAAGTTTTAACCTCCTTGAAACATTAGTTTGTAAGTGCAAATCCCTTTCACCTCAATGTAAGCATTATTCCCTATGAAAATCCATCTCGCCCCTGTAGGTAATCGATGAAATTCAAGGAAGGCTTCATGGCCCTTCATCACATGGTCGGTGGCACCCAAATCTACAACCCATAGAGGATTAGTTTTAGTTAGCAATATTGAACTTGAAATGATTATTCCATTTACACAAGAGTTAATGGATTGTACCTTCTTAGGTATAATGCAGTCCTTAGCATAGTGGCCCTTTTTTCCAAAATTGAAACATTTGATCTTCGCAACTTTTCTCTTTTTAGGATGCTTCCTTTTGTTTTTCTTTGGCTTGTTATCCTAACCAGTCTTTGTTTTACCTTCGCCTTTGTTTCTATAGTACTTGTGCTTGGTGCCACGATTCCCATTTGGACTGTCTTGAACTAGATGCGCCATTGCACCAGGTTACATAGCTGCAAGTTAGTCAGCCTCTAATTTGAAGTGATGGGAGGCATCAACAAAGGTCTTGATATCTAGACTATGTTTCATGTGCATCCTCTTATTCTTCTAGCTATATGGTAAGGATTTAATGACTACCTGGATCTTTTGCTCTTCAATAAGCTTATGACCTGCATTATGAAGTTCACTTATCATTTTGAACATGTCCCAAAGATGTTTCCTTATGTTGTGTTTAAGACGCTTCTTGTAAGTGTCAAACTTGATAGTGAGCAAGCATAACTTATTTAAAGAACCTCCACTGAATTTTTCTTTAATGGCCACCCATATGTCCCTTACATATTTGTAGCTACTAAACTCCTTCATAATGTCATCATCCATTGCACTTAGCAAAGTGATGCGAGCAAGCAAGTATTCCTCTTCCATACAATGAAGGCATCATAATCATGCCTATTTTTGGTCGTGGATCCTTCTTATTCTGGTTCATCCATGACATAACTTAGAGGTTCTAGTGCCTCCTATTCTTCCAACACGTATTGAATTTTAATCCTCAAAATCTCATGGTTATTCCTAGATAAGTTACCACTCTTATTTAGTTCAGTGATAATGCTCTTGGAAGTAGACGACATTTTGCTACTGAAAGTAGAGGATTCACAACTAGACATTAAATATATGAAATTATTAATGCCACAATTTACATGTTATTATAATTTCACAACCAATTTATACATTAATATTAACACACATACAATCTTAAGTCTAAAGGTCACTAAGTTTCCAATTATCATCTCGAGTATATATGAAGATTAGTATTAATATAAAATATATATGCAAAATTATACAATTATTCAAAACAAGTTAAAAACTATATATCAAATAATTATAAAACTTGATTAATTAATGTCAAGCATTAAAATAATTATACTAAATAATTATTAAAAGAAAAAATGCATATTCGATTAATGATAAAATTTATAGCCCATCAACCATAAATAAGCAAGCATGGCCAAATAAATCCTTTGGAAAGATCCTTATTCTTGTGACTAATCCAAAAATAAGAATAACTTAGGGTTTTTTTTAAAGCTAGATTAGAAAACTACAGATGACCTGACTCCTAACATGAGCTGAAAAACAAAGGGAATTCTTTAGGTCAATTGGTAAGGAATATATGGCATCTCTAGAAAATCTTTTGACCACTAACTCTGTCCCATTGCACAGTGTCATACCCTCATGCTTAGTGTAAGACTTTCTCTAGTACATAAAGCCCTAAAGATAGATATAAGAACAACTTGGTACGTCTTATGTCCTTCCCCCCATTCTCGGGAAAGTAGCTCACAAAGTGCCAAATTCACAAGCAAATTTCTTAGCATTAAGTACATTGAGTTTTGAGTGCTTAAGTCCATTAGCCACACCATTTGTTGGCAAATTTCATGGATACTTAATACATGATGCACGAGAAAATCTAGGTTGTAAATACAGTTGTTAGAATGTATTTCCCAAGCTTTCAATTTATTTCTCAAAACTACCAATTTCGCATTAATCTTGCCTCTAAGCTCAGGTGTACATGCCATAGAAGGTGTTCTAAGAATGATAGCCATATGTGTAACTTTTTCATAATGAAACGTTAGTCAGAAAACACAATTATATATTATAGTACAATTAATAAATTTAATAAAGGATACATTTTCATTAAAATAGGCACATTTATATTCAAAATATTTTTATAGATATTTAGAAAATTTTCAAGTCAAAAATAAATTTTCTAATCAAAAACTAATTTTTATTAATTAAAAAATATTTTTTATATTCCTGGAAAAGTAATATAAATACTACCAAAAATCTAGAAGACAATTTGAAATCAATTTATGAAAAAAAGGCAAAAAAACAAGGTCCAGATTAATTTTTAATCAAAAAATGGTATTTGGTCAATCAAGAGCTACCACGATGTGCTGGTAGTGGCCAGCTGGTGCCCAGCAGATGACACATCACGTCACAGTCATTTTACACTACACTGGGTGCCCCCAAGCACGGGTCACGTGCATTCCCCTACCTCCGTACGTGATGCATGGCCCTGTTGGTCCATTTGGCTAGTGGAACTTCTTTTGGTAGGGTGGAGGGGGGCTTTAAGGGCCTACAATTATAGTTATGTGGTTAAAATAAATTTTAGAAAACTCTAATATATTATTCTAGCTATAACAATAAATTAATCCTTAATTAATTTGATCCCAGTAGATTATTTAATTCCAGTTTCAAGTACCCAATTTTAGAAGGCAATATATTACTTTAACTCCAATTTTTGCAAATAATATATCAAATTGAAGCTCTGCATGCCTACTTTCATATGAAATCATAAAATCATATAACAACAGTAATAACCTATTGTTTTTCATGCATAAACATGCCCATACGGGTTAGTGATCAAAGTTTACAAATAATTCACAAAAAAATATTTTTGAACAACTAATCAACTTAATTGTTCATAAAAAATGGAGCACAAACAACTAAAACTCTGATACCAATGTTGAAACCTATATCCATACAAGAAAAAGATCAGATGTAACTTCAGACGATGCCTGAAAAAATTTACCTTTTGTTTGTACTACCAGTTCTTGAAGAACAATCACCAAAAGGGAAGGTTCTTGCTTTCCACTGTTTAAAAATCAAGCCTTTTCATAATCTTGGCCTCTCAATCTCATATTCACAGTGTATGGAATTAGGGAGAATAAGCCAGAGAGAAATAGAAAAAACTTACATTCAGTTTTTATATTAGCTGATAATTATTAATATCAACTAATAATACCATTTTACAAACAAAATCAAACTCCTTGGATTACCTTTATTCAAGGTTATTTATCCTCTCCCATTTAAACTATAATTAAATATTATCTTAATAATATTAATAATGATAAATATTATATTTAAATAATATTTATAATATTGTTGGGTCCATGGGTATATCCACCCATCATTGGTAGAACTGGCCCAAAACCAAAAATATCAAATGAGACATCAAGATCTATCCTTTCTCAAACTATTTTGAGCATTGATGTGTCACCACAGATTATAATATGGATATGAAATTGTTTTAAAAGGAGTGGAGTCTACTAAGGAGAAAAAGAAATTTTTAGTTCTATATTATGTGATCTGGATCATTTAACATCATACAGAAACACATAGGTAATATTACAACTTTACTTGTATTCTTGAGTTTTATAGTAAAAAATATTAATCCTTAAATTACATTGTACCCAACAGAGAGCTAACAGAGAGCTATAGAACAGAAATATTTTATAGACTTTATTTATTATTTCATAATCCACTTCTAGTACTAACAAACAAAGTGAGCACCTGGGAAGTAGAAAACTAGACGCTCTAACCTGTAGATCAATAATATGAAAAACAAATAGCGATGAGGGGTAAGCCAGCAACTAAGTGAAACATAACCTAATGTGTGGCTAAGTGGGATAATAAATAAATAATTTAAACAAATGCATAGGCAAAATGAGTGAGAGGGTGATCAATGGATTAGGAGTAGTCAATTATCAGCAAATAAAGAAATTCTCAAAAGAATAACATATAGCATATAGCAATAGTTATACAAATAAATACATATTGTGATATTCAGAGCAGAGTAGCCATTGGCCTTAAATTAGGGTGATAAATTCCCCCTTTAGCACATAACAGAATACCGGTGTACACCATCCAGTGGTTTAACCCCACTAGAGTTGGGCCACGTCAAAACAGTAGAGGTTAAACAGTAACCTCAACAAGCAATCTCATCATAATAATTAGAATAATTCAATAACTAAAGATCTCAAATCAACAAAGGAATCAGAGTTAATAATAATAGCACAATAATAATCTCAACAAAGGATTCAAAAGAATGGCTAAACAATAAATGGATAATCAGAAGCAATTATTTGAACAAAATTAATTAATAAGAATAAAGGGCTTCCCAAAAAATAGAATATAATCCAAGGTAATAGAAACTGTAGTGTAAATAAAAATAAGATACTACTTAACCCGAGTTAAGCAGTACACTTCAAAACATAAACAAGTCAGATATCACATTAGATTATCACACCTATAGCCTCATGAGGTGCCTTTCATTTTAGTCTAGAGAGTTCTCCTATTTCTCTTTTCCCTACATTATATGGTATTCACTATTATTTATCACATTTAATCCAATCCATAACATAGGTTACTTAGGGTTTTCTTTAATTATGTCCGATCATTATTAAGAGTTTTATTTATTTTAGGTCTTTGCGTGTCACATGTCATATCCATACAAATTAATATTTTTGTTCTTTACTATTATTATAACTTAATCTATTATAAAGTTGCATTTTGTTTTTCATTACAATTTATCAATTAATAGTCCTCTATACGGATCATACATATAAACCATATTTTATCTCAATAATTTCTTATTCCTTTTAATTTTTTTGGATTGGTCATATATAAAATCATAGATATATATATACATATGTATATTTAACCAGTTAATTTTTGCTAATATTACTTTATATATACATACATATATACATATATATAGAGATACATAGATATTCATATTATTTTTTATTTATATAATAATACATATAACTTAATTATCTCCTGTAACATCCGTACTTCTAATAGACATAAGATTAGTTAATATGGAGGGTTAAACAATGTGTTAATAGAGGGATATATATTTCATATACCTAATATATACATAAGATATACATAAAATATACATTGGATACCTAATGTATATATGAAATATACCTAACATATACTATAACATCTGCACATTTGCTAAAATAAAATAGAATTAAACTTAATTAAATTAAATCAATAATTTAAGGGATAAATGGAGAGTTGGAAGTGAGAAATATGAAATATATTTATGATGTATATGTTAAATATATAAAACATATAGAAGTCAAAGGTAGAAATGTAAAAGTCAAAAGTAAATAGTAAATAGTAAAAAAGGTTAAAAAAATTCAAAAATAAAATTATTTTTGAATGGAAGATGTAAATTTAAACTTTAAAATAAATTAATAATTAAGTAAAAGAATCAAGTAATATATATATATATATATATGGATGGAAAGTGAAAGAGAAAAAGAAAGTCAAAATTTTAACTCACCATCTTCTTCTTCCTCTCAAGCTTGGCCAAATTTCCATTGAAGAACAAGGGGAGATTTTTGCTTCTTCCAACATTAAATTCTTCAAGTTTTCATGAGATTTTAGGGTCAATTTGAAGATTCTTCCATCAAAGGTAAGCTTTCTTACCTATTTCTTCAAGTTTATGGAAGTATATGATTATGTGAGAAATGAAGTTTTGATGGGTGATGGGATAATTTGGTTTATGGTTATGAAAGATGTTCTTTTGATGAGAAAACAATGATTTTAAGATTAGATTAAAGAAAATGTTAGGTTTGGTTAGGGTTTGAAAGAGGAAGAATGAGAATTAGGGTTTGGGAAAGAATTTTGTTAAAGAATGCTTGTTCATTGGATTTCATCATTTAAATCATGTTTTAATATGATTTAATGATGAAAATGAACTCAAATATTTAGAATTGGTTAGAAGGAAGAACCAAAATTGAAGAAGGTGAGGACAAAATTTTGGAATATTGAAGGATTATATAACACCCCTAATTTTTGGAAAATTTAAATTAAATAAATGATTTAAATGGAAATTGAAAGGATTTTAAGTGATAAAGTAGAATGTATATTTGAAATATATTTGAAATAAACATGACATATACAAGACATATACATTTTATCTTTGATATACATCACATATATACATTATGTATAATAATTTGTAGGGAAAGTTAATTTTTGATTAATTAATAATAATAATAACAAGAGAGAGAAGTGGAAGTCAAAAGATGGAAGAAGATGATTGGTGGGTTGTTATTAATTAATTAATATATATATATTAAATATATATATATAGATAAGGATGGATTGAAAAGAGAAGAGATATTTCTTTTCCTTCTTCTTTTTCCTTGAACGTGAGCTAGAGAGAGAGAGAGAGAGAGAGAGAGTAAGGGAGCTTCTTTCTTCTTTCATACACCAAGGGATTTCAAGAGATTTAAAGCTGGATATTGAAGGTTTAGCAAGAATTCAAGTAATTGTTTATCTTTAAGCTTGTTTTTATGTGATTATATATATATATATATGTATAACATGGTTAATGAGAGAAAATGATGATTGATTGAATAAGATGATAGTTATGAGATGTTGGAGTTATATATTTGTTGAATTGATGGGTAAATTATGGGTATAAACTAAAGTGTTCAATAAGGATTATGTAGAGATGAGTTTGGGAATGATTGTGTTAAATGATTGAGTGTACGAAATGCAAAAATTTTTCTTGACACAGCCAGTGATACTGCCATGTTGTTGGGCTTGTCAATGGTGCTAAGTTTAAACATTGATGACACGAGCAGTAACACGGCCATGTCTCTAAGCGTGTCGTAGCTACTATAAGGTGAGATAATTGACACGACCAGTAACATGCCCGTGTTGTTGGGTTGTCAAAGTTTCTGTAATGCAGAATTAATGACACGGGCAATGATATGCCCATGTTGTTGGATGTGTTAAAGCTTCTGTAAGAGTGGGATAATTACATGGTCATTAACACGCCCATGTTGTTGGGCGTGTTACTTGAGAAAATTGTCCAAAATAACTCTTTTCTTTGTCTTTCATTTGTATTTTCCAATTTAAATGATTTGATGTTGAGAATGCCTTAGAATGTGATATTAAATGGTTGTTTATGATCACATTTGGTATAGGCATTTAGAGGAAGTAGTATGCCCAACCCTAGTGTTGAAGGGCAACTTGAAAGAGAAGGTTGGAGGGAGTTTTGAAGCTTGTTTTGGAGTGCTTTCTAAGGTAAGTACAAACTTTTGATAAATTTGATATGTTGGCATTAGATTGGGCTTAACACATTTTAGATGGAAAATGTGTTAAGCTACTTGATACATGAACATTGTGCCATGACTTGTAAATTGTTATGTATGCATTATTATACATTATGAAAAGCCATTGTTAATGGCTAGATTGAATAAAATGTGAATTATGTGCAAAATGTGAAAATGACTCAAAGTGTTTGGGTAATGTGGTTTTGTTATGAAATATCCTATGTTATGATGAAATATTGAAATGAAATGACATTGATATGAATGAGAAAAATGGGAAAATGAGAAAGGAAGTGATGATAGAAAATGTGAAATAATTGTGTGTCTAGTATGTCATTCAATTTTCAGAGTTATGTGTTTGGCGGTATGCCTATGAGGTTATCCTCATTATTTGCCTTTGGGACTAGACGCTTGGCATCACTCTGATATGATTTGTCTTCGGGGCTAGCTTTTGAGCATTACTTGATTTGCCTTTGGGGCTCGACAATTGGTGTCATTATGGACCAAAACAGTAACTTTAGGATTTGAATAATGTATTAGTTGTTTGGGCCTATGCTTGTGTATGTGTTTGTATAAATTATTAAATGATGGAAAAATATGTTTAAAAGTGAGATTGGATGCTACATTATGACATAGCTTATAAGCATTTTGCATTGGCATTATTTTTAGAGTTTTATTATTATCAAAGTTTGTACAACTAGGTTTTCAGCTTAGCGTGATTGTAATTCATCACGCAGGTGACATGGGTGATCCGGTAGAGCCGGAGAGTTCTATGAGACCAAGTTAGGTCTAGGCTTGTGTTGGTTGAGCTTGAAGTGTGTTGCTACATAAAGATCAGAGCCATTTTGCCAGCATGTATATATTTTATGCCATAGTACTTTTTGACATTATGTATATTATATTATATTTTTGGAGTATAAATATATATATATATATTGTAAATTATAAAGAAATGTTTTGAATAATTGAGTAATTTGAGGTTCTATTATGTGTTTTGATATATATATATATATATATGTATTTGTATAAATGTTTTGAGGATTGAGGAAATATAAAAATTTTTATTAAACTGGATTGTGACATTCTTATATCGTATACGCGTATTTTACATATATTGTTTGTGTGTATTATATATTTATAGGGTATAAGGGTGTTACAAATTAAGTTTTAATTGGTATTTAATAGCTTAAACACCTTAAAATGTGATCCTAATGTATGGTTTATCTTCCCATTTTGGTTAGGTGTTTAGTAAGTGGTGATTCTATTAACTTAGTAGTGAAAGGCTTATTGAAGAGTTGGGGAAAAGTAAGCATTTTTAGCTTAGAAGTACTCTTGTAAAGAGGTATGTACATACGCTGAATGAAATGTGTTAAATTGCATTTGTTGACATGTGACATTGTTTTGGGATTTGATGACTATTCTACTTTGATGTGAAAATTCACGTAAAAAATGCATAGATTTATGCTTAAGTTTATAAACATATAATGTGTCTATGAAAATGTGTGGAAATAATGAGAAATGATGGATAACTGCCAAAGAATGGAAATTGGCATAACTGCCAAAGAATGAGAAAATTGAAAAATTGTTTCATGAATGTATGTAACCTTGTATAATATTAATTTCCAGAAAATTATGGTTGTGTAGACCCTTAATTTTTGACCCAGTCCGGTCCAATATATTTTAATTGGTCCAAAATAATTTTTGTTTTCCTAATTAAATAATTTTTTCTTTATTATCTAATTTTTATTAATAAAAAATAAACAAATAAAAATCAAAAAATAAAAATAAAAATAAAAATAAAAATCGGCGATGGAAAAATCGGCTACTAAAAAATTATTGCCGAAAACCACCAGCGCGGGCTTGGCCGTGGGCCATTTCGCCTGCAGGATTTTCCTGCGGGTGAAATGGCCCGCAGGCCTTTCCCCGCCCCCTATCGCAGCCAACTGCGGCAAATTATTTTGCCAGCGCAATTTTTCCGCAGCAGCTTTTTTTCGCCAGCGAAATTTTTCGATGCAAATTTTTCAAAACCTAATGCAATTAGGTTTCGGTTTCCTTTTTTTATTCTATATTGTATGTCGTGAGTAATTAGGATTAGGAAAGGAATTCTTCTATAAATAAGGGAGGCAGAAGGAGAGAAAAGACGATCAGAAATTGGGACAAAAATTGGGAGTTTGGAAATCGAATCTGTGATGGAAAATTTTAATCAAATCTGACTTTTTGAGAGACGAAGAAGCAAAGCATTAACAAATCATCAAAGGCAGCAATTGCCTTTGTTTTTATTCATCCAAGAAGAACGATTTTTGGAGGAACCATCAAAAGGAGGTATGTATTAATTATTATATTTTTTCACAGTAGCTAAGATAATGAAATTGTCTTTCAAAATAAAAAATCCCAGAACCTTAATTCCCTTTGTTCAAAGTTTAAAAACACTAATTCATTGTTTATTTTCCAAAAAGACTTAAAATTGTTATTTTTACTTCTTCAAAATCTTAAAACCCTAATTGAACATGTTTTTTAACAAAACCAAAATTTGATTCTGTTTCTTACAACAAACCCTAAAAACACCTTTTTTATTTAGATAAACCTTAAATCGTTGGTAAAACTTTCATAAAATTATCAATTGCCTTTTCCAAACACTAAACCCAAATGCAACTTCTAAACCTAAAACAATGAACCCTAACCCCTTTAAAACCTTAAACCCTAATTTTTTTCTAAACACTAATCCTTTAAAACTTTAAAAACCATAAAACACAAATATTTTAATTTCACACAGTAAGCTTAAAATCACAAATCAAAAGTATTTTAAAGAGTCCAAATTCTAGTTTCATGATTTTACATAACAAACCCTAGTTTGGTTAATCAAAGAATTTTATCAACCTTTTAAAACATAAAATCCTTAATCTATTTTAATTATCTTAAAGTCACAGTAGCCAAATTTCATTAATTCCAAAACCCTAAACACATGAAATAAAGAGCCCTAAATAGAAACAGTAGTTATAATTGGAATTTTATTTGCCTTATTCAATTCTATATTTGATTATGCTTTGATTTATTTCTTATGCTTTAATTTATTTAAGTTCAATGCTTGGTTCATTTAATTTATCATGGATGGATGTTTACTTTCTATTGATATTTAATATCTTTGATGAATGATTTATTTATGATGAATGATTATTTACTTTTATCAATTTATTTAGATTTTCAAATGTTGTAAGAGGTGTGTTTCCACTTGGTGGGTACCTCATTAGTTAAATATCATGTAATTTAAATTTCTTTTCTATTTTAGAATCTACGTAAAGGGCATGTTTCTACCTTTCGGTGGGTGTCCTATTTAGGCATGTGATGTAAGGATATTTTCCATCTTCGGATGGGTGTCCATTTATTTGTTTTGCTTGGACTTTGCTTTGATTTTAATATATTGATGCTTTCATTTAATTATTGTGTGTAATATGGATAATGTTGTTATATTTAAGAATTTTATAATATTAAGACCTGTAAAGGAGGCCGGTTCCTATGAACTAGGCGTTGTGGGGGTGCTGGGCCATTTCTCACCTTCCCCACACGTACCCAACTTTCCGAACCCATTAGGGGGTTAGGGATTCCTTAGGAATCGAGTCATCCACCCCTTTCTTTTTCCCTACCCGTCTGGGTGGCTACTCCATTTTCTCCGGACTTAGGTCCGAGTTCTCTAAGGCCCCGAGCCTAAATAGTGCCGAAGTCGCAAGAATCATTCCACCGGGAGTGAGGGTGAAAATCCCCGCTCACAGTGGCGACTCCACTGGGGATAAGTGAAGTTGATTCCGTTGGTCTTTATATTATTCTATTCTTTCTTATAATGATGTTATCCATTGCATCATATTAGATTGCATTGTGTGCGTGTGTTAGGACGCCCGTGATACCTGTGTTGTGTTATGTAAGGGATACCATACTTTCACTCAAGGTATGGAGATCGAGCATGGCATAACCACTCATAGCCTCATACCATTTGGTATATACTTGGTATGGGAACCTAAGCCTTTTTACCCAAAGACTAAAGCTCATGTAATTGGCCTAGTTACTTTCCTTAGGTTTTACCCCAAATGCATGTTGTTTGACTATGGTTAGTTTATCTTGGCTTAAATCATGGCTTATTTGGTTTGTTCTTTTTCTAATATGACCTAAGTATACTGTGAGCTCAAAATAAACTTTTCTTTAAAATTCAAAAGACCAAAGCTATTTTCAAAACTTTTCAAAATGGTCTTTTGACATAAAACTTTTCTTTTGCTCATGGCCCAAATACTAAGCCCAAAATATGTTTTTTCTAAAATCTTTTTACAATGGGCTTAGAAACAAAATTATTTTCATTCAAACTTTTCTTACAAAGAGCTTGCAAATTATTTAGGTCAATTATGAAATACTAAAAATCAATTGTGAGCCTAGTTTATACTAAGAATAATTAACCATGGGCTTGTTTTTGGTATGAATCATTAGTTACTTTTTCAAGTGAGAAATCTATCTATAATAAACCTCTTAATTTAGTTTTAATCCAATATAGCATAAAAGCTACTTTGGCTGGATAAATGGATTAAAACCTAATTAATGGGAATTATTTCCATTTTTGAAAATATAACTATTGGTTGAAACGTCTGAGGGAATTATTCGAAAGCAAGATACCCCATGCAGGTATTTTGTTAACCATATACCTAGGAAAAGAGACTCACCATTCGTGTGTGGATGTTATAAGGTTGGAAGGAGCATCCTAATTTCCAATTTACAATTTTACTTAAACTTCATTATATTAATCTCACTTTCAAGAGCTAACTTTATAAACATTATTTTTATATTAATATAACATCAAAACACATCACTTTCACAATTATGGAAACCCATTTCAAAAATTCAAATTTTATATAATACAACCAACAACATGAACCTCACCAAATCTCACCCATAACACATTCTCAATCTTAAGATCATAACATTTACTTTTAAACAACACTAATTCATTTCCTTACAATAATTAATATCATCCATTTAGATACTTTAATTTTACACACTCAACCCTAAATTATGCATCATTGTTCCATAATAAATAATTCGCTATCATATATAATTTCACTCTTTGATTTTAATTACGAACTCTTTGTTGAAAATTATTAAAAACTCCATATTCCTTCTATACTTATACCCATATGCCTATAAATTTTTATAATTTTCTTCATTCATTTGTCTCATAAAATTAATTTATTACTTACTTACACAAAACTGCATGACTTCCTCAGTTTCATGTCAATCTCACTTTTAATTTTTATATTCCTTACCAATTCTTTATAAAAGATTGTAAAATTTTATCCATGTGCACTTGACACATATATGGACTTATATTTAAAGTTTTAGATTTTTCCAAGTTTATTTAATATATTTAAAAATTAAATCTTCCAAAATCAGAGAATCTATCTCTTTAATAATTTCTCTGGCAGCATCCGGTTGTCCATTTTTTTCAGGTATCAAACCTTAATAAAAATTCATGAAATTTTAACCATATGTTATAGGAATACATATGATAGTTTTTGTAAATTTTAGAATTTTCTGGATTGGTTTACCATAGTTTCTAGATGTATTTTGTTTTTCAATTTTTACACATTCTGAGTTGCTGAAATTTCTCCAACATTCTGTGTTCTTCTATTTTTCTTAATTAGAGATCCATCTTTAAAATTTATAAAATTTTATGCATTTGGATCCTAACATATAGAAAAACTTTCTATTAAATGTTAAAACTCATCCAACATTTCTAGATTTGTCCAACAATTCAGACAATATCACTTTGCAGTACATCTATAAAATTTTCTGTAACTATCACGCTCATTTCTCAAAACTTTTATTTTTATATCTTAAATTATTCCCTAGATTGTTTTTCTAATTTCACTTATTCATCAATTGAATCACCTATAAATTCTAAATTTGAAATAAAAGTTCCAAAAATTCTTAATCCATAATCTCTAGAATGACGTTTCCACTGCGCCACTCTATTCTATGCAACCCAGACACCATCTCAACTCATATCCATTATATCAAATGGACATTGCCACATCAGGAATCAGAAAAATTGCCAGTGCCAATGCATGCATTACAATTGAAAAATTATTTTTTTATTCCAATTTTCTCTCTCTATCATCCCACCTAGGTCGAGAACCTCAAACCTAGGCTCTGATACCAAAATAAATGTAACACCCTTATACCCTATATGCGTACAATATATATTTTCTACATATGTAAAATATGCATATATGGTATAAAATGTCACAGACCGATTTAATAATAATTTTTACATTTCTGTTTTAAGATTTCAAATACTAATATATAAAATAAATAGTATATAAATACTCTTTGCTTGTTATAGGAATCCAAAATAAATATTTTATATGGAAATCTCTGGGAAAAATTCGCCAGAGTTTTGTTTGTAATTTAAACGTTTCCAAAATTCAGCAAAACACAACCTGCATAAAACAAACACTCCAAATAAAATCAATTCACCAATACTTCTCAATTTCTCCATATTTTCTCAAAATACTTATATATAGGTATATATATATCAACATTATATATAAAATCCCATCTTAAACAAAATTATTCAAATCATTCTTTACAATTTACAATATATGCTTCAAAAACATATCATAACATACATAATATCAAAAATGTACATGCTGGCAACTGGCTCTGATCTTGATGTACCCAAAACAACTCTTCAAGCTCAATAAATGCAAACCTAGACCCGACCAGTCTAGTAAAACTCTCCGGCTCTACCAAAACGTCCATGACACCTACGCGACGAATTACAATCTCTCTAAGCCGAAGCCTAGTGGTACAAACTTTGATAATAATAAAAATGTAAAGTAATGCCAATTGACAATGCATATAGAGGTCACATCATTTCACTTTATTATATTTTTCAAATATTTCATACTCACAACTCATAACATTATATTGCTTAATTGTATCATAATTCATAATTCACATTAAAGTAAAGACAAGCATGGGCCTAAAAAGGATCTAATATGCTATTCAAATTTCAAAGTTACTGCTTTGGTCCATAATAACACCATGTGTCTAGCCCGTAGGCAATATATATATCCATGGATAATGTAACAACCCCAGTCTCTTGGACCTCAACCCGGCTAGACCCTTACGCCCTAGTATCTTGGTCCTCAACCCGGCTAGACTGCTACGGTTTTTGAGGCTTACAACTAAGTCTTTTCACACCAAAAACATCATATTTATCATTTATCAGCTGGGCTCGGCTTACGACACGGTCTTTTCACCTGCCCAGCAATTCATAGGCATTCCGCCAAACCCAGAACTCTGAAAATTGAATAACATACTAGGAACACAATTAATTCATTTATCTCATTATCAAATACTTTCACAATTCATTTCTCATTTCATTTCTCATAATCAAACTAGGCTCATTGCTTTATTTTCACATTTTTCTCATCTTTCTCATTTTTCTCACTTTTCTCATTTTTTTTCTCATTTTTATCAATATCAATTCATTTCATTATTCCACATATCTCATTTTTGCATTCACAACACATTACCCAATTACTTTGGGTATTTTCACATAATATGCATGTTTCACACTTTACACAATTTAGCCATTATCAATGGCTTTTCACAATGCATTTAACACATATATGACATTACAAATGTCATAGCACATTATTCATACTCAATCAATGAACCAAGTAGCTTAACACATTTTTCAACAAAAGTGTGTTAAGTCCAAATGTCATGCAAATATAAACATTATACTCAAAGTTTGTACATACCTCTACTAGCAACCCAAGCAAGCTTAATACAACCTCCAATCCTATCCTTCCAACTTGCCCTTCACCACTTGGATGAAGCAAATCAACCTCCATCAATGCCTATACCAAATGTGATCATACATAATCATTTAATATCATATTCTAAGGTATTCTCAACATCAAACCATAATTAAACATCACTCTAAACCAAATACCAAAATTAAGCTTCACCTCACTTTAACTTTGAAAAACCATATCAAGCCATTTAAATTAGTGTTTTAAGTTTATTAATATCATTAAAAACATATTTTAATGCATTTAAATCATTTACATTATAACAATACACTATTATACACAAAATCTCAAAAATGGCATAACCTTTCCCCATTGAAGGTTTTCCATTCCAACATAATCCATTACTCATTTCAAGCTTATATTCATCACATTTAACGCTAAATAACATACTTTAACAAATAAAATCACACAATTCAACCACTTTGGAAAATCACTTTTCCAAAACCCTAAATCTCCAATTCCATTCTCAAACTCCAACCAAACACAATCAAATCCAATATTTGACTTTAAAATACTTATTTATGTATCAAAACAACTCATTTGGAATCAATTTACACAATTAAAAACCATGATTTTAAAACCCCAAAAATTACATAACCCTAAATTCTCTCTCTTCACCAATCTTACCCAAACTCAACCATTTCTTTAATCCAACCTTAAAATCATTAATAACCAATCAAAACAACTTCATTCATATCCAATTAAGCAATTAAATCATGCTACTATATAATTCCAAAATTTTCATAACACACTTTTCCATAGAATTTGAAATTTTGGTAAGAAAGCTTACCAATTGATGAAGAAACTTCTAAAACTCCACTTGAATTCTTAAAATCTCTTCAATTTTTGGAGTATGGAAGAAGCAAATCCTTCTCTTGAAGCCATGAAATTTGGCCTTGAAGGAAAGAAGATGAAGAAGACTTTTTTTTTTCTCTTTCCTTTCACCCTTTAATTTTAAACCATATATATATATTAAAATAATTTAATAATTATTTATTTAATTATTTATTTAATAAATTAAAAGTCCTAAATTTCCTCTTCCATTCAAAAATAATTTATTTTTGAATTATTTTATTAATTTTAAATTTCTAAGATTTAATTACCAAAATACCCTTTTACTTTGACTTTTCTTTTAAAAAGTGTTGATTTTTATATGGTATGTATATTTTACATATATATCACATATATTATCCACTTTTTCATTTAAAACCCTTCATTTTTTATTTAAAATCATTAATTTAATTTATCCATTTAAATTATAATTTATTTTATCAAATTTCCAAAAATTAGAACTTTTCAAAAATTTAGGATATTACACATATGCACAAGTAATGTGTATCTTATATACACATCAAATGTATCTTATATGTGTATTAAATATTAAGTATGTAATGTATTAATCCAACATATACAATTAATATACCATATGTATATGTTATATATACTCTAGATATATATATTGAGTATATACAATTTATATCTCCAAATACTTATTTAATTTCTCCAAAATCACGGATGTTACATTTTTCTCCCCCTTAAATAATTTCGTCCTCGAAATTATCCAGTATAGTAATAAATCATACAAATTATTATTTTACCAAATTACATAATTTCTATTCTCCCCCTTAGGTTCATTCTTAATTTCCTTTTTACCATTCCCTAACACATTATTATACTGTCTATTTACTCAAATAGTCACAACAGATTATTATATCTTCAATTGAATTGTCATTAGACAAAATTAGCTCATCTCCTTAATATATATACACCACACACCTATATTACTCAAGATATCTGATCACTTCATTATCTTAAAAATATACTCTCATCACCTTAAATTCAAATGTTAATAACTTTTATCTTAACACAATAATTTTACACATCTTCACTTTGATCCTACTCTTTATACAATTACTACATATTAATTTAATATCACCATTATATAACAACAAAATCTTATTTCCTTATTAAAATCCATTCCAATTATACTATAACTAACACTTTTCTCTTATAATTATTTGAAACTAATATAACTTAGCTCCTTTCATATGCATATACATATCAAAATGTTGTATTATGCACTTTATCATATAGCTTGCATATTCTTAATACAACTACACACATTGAATTTCAATAAATACTTGTAAACTTATTACATTTCGGATCAATTGATCTAACTATCATAATATGACTATCACAACCTTATTCTATTCTGACCAACCTTTTGTCTATTTTAAATTCATCAATTTGTTTTCAATTCATGACCTAATTCTATTATGTCAAATTTATTCTCAAATTTTAATTCTCTTCGAATTCATCATTACAGATAATATTCACTTCCCCTAGTCTTATTTACTTTACACATCATAATATGAAACACATTATAAAACTTATTCATTTTATACTACTTTCAAACACATTTATTATAACTCTTACTCACATTTCATAATTCCTTTCATTTACCATTTTCTCACATTTCTTATAGTTACCCTATTTACACAAATCACTTTTCTTATACATCATTTAAAGCTCATCATATTTTTACAATTCTCTTCTATTTCCACACTTTCTATAACTATAAACAAATTTCTAGTATAAAATTATAAGATACAACTATGCAAACCATAAGTCTTGACCATGGTTCTTGAAGCATAACTATCAATCTCACCAAAACTATCCAACGGTCATGCCATAATAATAGTCACATCCGTGGCTTATAAATAAATACGGCCCTTCTATCATTCTTTTTCAAACATTTCCAATCACAATGTTAAGTTCGTATCGCAAAAATCACATATTCATTTTCTAATCTTTTGATACACAAAAAGTTAACACGTTTCAGCTCTATTTCAAAGCAATTTACTCTTGATCACTTGATTATCATTAGCCTAACTCATATTTCAACAATATTATCATTAACATCTCTTACATATACACATTCGTTCATATGCTAATTTACACAATTTCCATTTATTACTCCATTTCTAATCTATTTCTTATAAAAATTTTCATTCATTTTTTTTCACTTCCATATTTTCTTCATTATACTTTCCTTTTTCCTCACAATCTCTTATTTATACGCATATACTTTAGGCCCAAAACACTATACAATCATGAAGTTCAGTTGTTAAAATAACAATTTCACCGTTCAGCTCTGTTCGGGTCCATTCTCAATCTCAATTCATCACATGACCTAACTCTACGCAGGTCAAGACCTAATCTCTCTTAGGTCTATTAATACATGCAATATCATTCTCAATATCACCAGACACATATTTGTATAAGGTAGTAAACACTCGATAACATTTTTTTAATCATCCACATACACCTTCGTAAGTCATAATCACAATGTGACTTACTTTCCACATTTTCTTACATATCATATTTGTGTTCATATAGAAAAAAAAATCTCATCACACAAATCAGACAATTATACTCAATTCCTCTTTTACATACAACCTATACAAAGTTAACATTTATAACCTTTCAGAGAACATTATCATTTCTCATTCTTTTGACATTACTTATGTTATTCATCAATTCAACATATATACACACTCTGACCACAACATAATTAACATCTTCCTTATTCAATCGCCCATCTCTTAAATAAGTTTCTTATTATATATTTTTTTTCTAATGCTTCACATAAATCTTAGTCACGTTTCCAATGTGACATCTCTCTCACATTTTTTTTTTGCATTGATCACACCTTTCATATCCATTTTCATCATTTCCAATTCAATTAACTAAAGTAACTCATTTTCACTTGCTTAATCATTTCCCTTTATTTCATAATAAATTTCTATATTATCAACCACATTACACCTTAGTTAGTACTTTCATAAGTAACATTACTCATTCAAAATTACTCCCATGCTTATTAAACATTAAACTATCAATATCTAAACAATCCTCATCGAAATTCCCTTACAACTCTAAATTTTCAATTTACTATTTTACTTAAACTTCATTCTATTAATCTCACTTTCAAGAGCTAACTTTATAAACATTATTTTTATATTAATATAACATCAAAACACATCACTTTCACAATTATGGAAACCCATTTCAAAAATTCAAATTTCATATAATACAACCAACAACATGAACCTCACCAAATCTCACCCATATCACATTCTCAATCTTAAGATCATAACATTTACTTTTAAACAACACTAATTCATTTCCTAATAATAATTAATACATCCATTTAGATACTTTAATTTTACACACTCAACCCTAAATTATGCATCATTGTTCCATAATAAATAATTCGCTATCATATATAATTTCACTCTTTGATTTTAATTATGAACTCTTTGTTGAAAATTATTAAAAACTCCATATTCCTTCTATACTTATACCCATATGCCTATAAAGTTTTATAATTTTCTTCATTCATTTGTCTCATAAAATTAATTTATTACTTACACAAAACTGCATGACTTCCTCAGTTTCATGTCAATCTCACTTTTAATTTTTATATTCCTTACCAATTCTTTATAAAAGATTGTAAACTTTTATCCATGTGCACTTGACACATATATGGACTTATATTTAAAGTTTTAGATTTTTCCAAGTTGATTTAATATATTTAAAAATTAAATCTTCCAAAATTAGAGAATCTATATCTTTTATAATTTCTCTGGCAGCAACCGGTTGTCCATTTTTTTCAGGTATCAAACCTTAATAAAAATTCATGAAATTTTAACCATATGTTATAGGAATACATATGATAGTTTTTGTAAAATTTTAGATTTTTCTGGATTGGTTTACCATAGTTTCTAGATTTATTTTGTTTTTCAATTTCTACACATTCTGAGTTGCTGAAATTTCTCCAACATTCTGTGTTCTTCTATTTTTCTTAATTAGAGATCCATCTTTAAAATTTATAAAATTTTATGCATTTGGATCCTAACATATAGAAAAACTTTCTATTAAATGTTCAAACTCATCCAACATTTCTAGATTTGTCCAATAATTCAGACAATATCACTTTGCAGTACATCTATAAAATTTTCTGTAACTATCACGCTCATTTCTCAAAACTTTTATTTTTATATCTTAAATTATTCCCTAGATTATTTTTCTAATTTCACTTATTCATCAATTGAATCACCTATAAATTCTAAATTTGAAATAAAAGTTCCAAAAATTCTTAATCCATAATCTCTAGAATGACGTTTCCACTGCGCCACTCTATTCTATGCAACCCAGACACCATCTCAACTCATATCCATTATATCAAATGGACATTGCCACATCAGGGATCAGAAAAATTGCCAGTGCCAATGCATGCATTACAATTGAAAAATTATTTTTTTTATTCCAATTTTCTCTCTCTATCATCCCACCTAGGTCGAGAACCTCAAACCTAGTCTCTGATACCAAAATAAATGTAACACCCTTATACCCTATATGCGTACAATACATATTTTCAGCATATGTAAAATATGCATATATGGTATAAAATGTCAGACCAATTTAATAATAATTTTTACATTTCTGTTTTAAGATTTCAAATACTAATATATAAAATAAATAGTATATAAATACTCTTTGCTTGTTATAGGAATCCAAAATAAATATTTTATATGAAAATCTCTGGGAAAAATTCGCCAGAGTTTTGTTTGTAATTTAAACGTTTCCAAAATTCAACAAAACACAACCTGCATAAAACAAACACTCCAAATAAAATCAATTCACCAATACTTCTCAATTTCTCCATATTTTCTCAAAATACTTATATATAGGTATATATATATCAACATTATATATAAAATCCCATCTTAAACAAAATTATTCAAATCATTCTTTACAATTTATAATATATGCTTCAAAAACATATCATAACATACATAATATCAAAAATTTACATGCTGGCAACTGGCTCTGATCTTGATGTACCCAAAATAACTCTTTAAGCTCAATAAATACAAGCCTAGACCCGACCAGGTCTAGTAAAACTCTTCGGCTCTACCAAAACGTCCATGACACCTGCGCGACGACTTACAATCGCGCTAAGCCGAAGCTTAGTGGTACAAACTTTGATAATAATAAAAATGTAAAGTAATGCCAATACACAATGCATATAGAGGTCACATCATTTCACTTTATTATATTTTTCAAATATTTCATACTCACAACTCATAACATTATATTGCTCAATTGTATCACAATTCATAATTCACATTAAAGCAAAGAGAAGCATGGGCAAACGAATCTAATATGCTATTCAAATTTCAGAGTTACTGCTTTGGTCCATAATGACACCATGTTTCTAGCCCATAGGCAATATATATATCCATGGATAATGTAATAGCCCCAGTCTCTTGGACCTCAACCCGGCTAGACCCTTAGGCCCCAGTATCTTAGTCCTCAACCCGGCTAGACTGCTACGGTTTTTGAGGCTTAAGACCCAGTCTTTTCACCCCAAAAACATCATATTTATCATTTATCAGCTGGGCTAGGCTTACGACCCGGTCTTTTCACCTACCCAGCAATTCATAGGCATGCCACCAAACCCAAAACATTGAAAATTAAATAACATACTAGGCACACAATTAATTCATTTACCTCATTATCAAATACTTTCACAATTCATTTCTCATTTTATTTCTCATAATCAAACTAGACTCATTGCTTTATTTTCACATTTTTTTCTCATTTTCTCATCTTTCTCATTTTTCTCACTTTTCTCATTTTTTTTCTCATTTTTTTCAATATCAATTCATTTCATTCTTCTACATATCTCATTTTTGCATTCACAACACATTACCCAATTACTTTGGGTATTTTCACATAATATGCAGATTTCACACTTTACACAATTTAGCCATTATCAATGGCTTTTCACAATGCATTTAACACATATATGACATTACAAATGTCATAGCACATTATTCATACTCAATCAATGAACCAAGTAGCTTAACACATTTTTCAACCAAAACATGTTAAGTCCAAATGTCATGCAAATATAAACATTATACTCAAAGTTTGTACATACCTCTACTAGCAACCCAAAGCAAGCTTAATACAACCTCCAATCCTATCCTTCCAACTTGCCCTTCACCACTTGGATGAAGCAAATCAACCTCCCTCAATGCCTATACCAAATGTGATCATAAATAATCATTTAATATAATATTCTAAGGTATTCTCAACATCAAACCATAACTAAACATCACTCTAAACCAAATCCCAAAATTAAGCTTCACCTCACTTTAACTTTGAAAAACCATATCAATCCATTTAAATTAGTGTTTTAAGTTTATTAATATCATTAAAAACATATTTTAATACATTTAAATCATTTACATTATAACAATACACTCTTATACACAAAATCTCAAAAATGGCATAACCTTTCCCCATTGAAGGTTTTCCATTCCAACACAATCCATTACTCATTTAAAGCTTATATTCATCACATTTAACACTAAACAACATGCTTAAACAAATAAAATCACACAATTCAACCACTTTGGAAAATCACTTTTCCAAAACCCTAAATCTCCACTTCCATTCTCAAACTCCAACCAAACACAACCAAATCCAATATTTGACTTTAAAATACTTGTTTATGTATCAAAAAAACTCATTTGGAATCAATTTACACAATTAAAAATCATGATTTCAAAACCCCAAAAATTACATAACCCTAAATTCTCTCTCTTCACCAATCTTACCCAAACTCAACTATTTCTTTAATCCAACCTTAAAATCATTAATAACCAATCAAAACAACTTCATTCATATCCAATTAAGCAATTAAATCATGCTACTATAGAATTCCAAAATTTTCATAACACTTTTCCTTAGAATTTGAAATTTTGGTAAGAAAGCTTACCAATTGATGAAGAAACTTCTAAAACTCTACTTGAATTCTTAAAATCTCTTCAATTTTTGGAGTATGGAAGAAGCAAATCCTTCTCTTGAAGCCATGAAATTCGGCCTTGAAGGAAAGAAGAAGAAGAAGACTTTTTTTTTTCTCTTTTCTTTCACCCTTTAATTTTAAACCATATATATATATATATATATTAAAATAATTTAATAATTAATTAATTATTTATTTATTTAATAAATTAAAAGTCCTAAATTTCCTCTTCCATTCAAAAATAATTTATTTTTAAATTATTTTATTAATTTTAAATTTATAAGATTTAATTACCAAAATACCCTTTTACTTTAACTTTTCTTTTAAAAAGTGTTGATTTTTATATGTTATGTATATTTTACATATATATCACATATATTATCCACTTTTTCATTTAAAACCCTTCATTTTTTATTTAAAATCATTAATTTAATTTATCCATTTAAATTATGATTTATTTTATCAAATTTTCAAAAATTAAAACTTTTCAAAAATTTAGGATATTACACATATGCACAAGTAATGTGTATCTTATATATACATCAAATGTACCTTATATGTGTATTAAATATTAAGTATGTAATGTATTAATCTAACATATACAATTAATATACCATATGTATATGTTATATATACTCTAGATATATATATTGAGTATATACAATTTATATCTCCAAATACTTATTTAATTTCTCCAAAATCACGGATGTTGCATAACAATTCGTGCTTATGACAACACTAAGAGACACGCCGAAGGGACTTTCAAATCTGCTGTCAAGGTTGGTCCAATTGATTCTATTGTTGAGTTTGTTGTTTTAGACATACCAGTTACCTTTGCCTTACTCTTGGGGCGACCATGGTTTCATCCTCTTGGTGGAGTTCCTTCCACCCTTCATCAAAAGATCAAGTTTCCCAACGAAGATGGGACAGTGGTCATTGAAGATGAAGATAATGAGATTGTTAATGCTCTAATGATTGAGAGGCCTCTCAATTGTTTCCAAGTAGCTGCAATTTCCGATGATGAAGTAGTGGACTCCAAAGTCTTGAATATGATGAAGAACATGAACTACCTTCCCGGAGCTGGTCTTGGAAAGAGTAAGGCCGGTTTGACAAAGTTGCCAGATTTTAGAACTCAAACTTCCAAGAAAGGGGTGGGATATGATGAAGCCAATGATGTTCAGCCAAAGAAGAGTGAGAAGATGAGCTTCCCACCACTTGAAGAGATCTTTGTCAAGGCTCCAGATATGGGACCACTCCAAGGAAAGCCCGAGCCGATCATGTTCATGGATAAGTTAATCCCAAGTTTTGAAATTTTTGCAGATGTTGCCGAGCTAGTGGAGCAAGTGAAGAAAGAACTCACCCTGCCAACCAGCAAAGAATCCAATCCAAAAGAGAAGAATGAAGCTATCCTGAAAGCCGAGAAGACTCCGGAAGAGATTGCTACCCTGGTCGAAGAAAAGTTTGAAGACATCCTGCCCTATGATTTTGAGAACAATGATTTTGATTTTGATTTTAATTTGTCTGTTTTGTATGAGGATGATGATGTTTTCTTTTCCAAAATGAATGCAATAAAGTCTGATTTTGCTTACTTATGTGATGTTTCTCCTGATGGTTGCATACATTCAAATAGTAGTTACATGAGCATCTTTAATATTAATTCTGTTAACACACAATCATTAAATTTGGGAACAACCAAAAATCCTAAAAACATAAGCATAACATCCGACCTTACTCCTGATGAGAGAGAGAGATTTGAAAAAATATTCAAAAAATATGAAGAAGTGTTTGCTTGTTCTTATGAGGATATGCCTGGAATAGATCGAGACATAGCCGAGCATCATATTCCAACCCACACTCACATGAAACCTGTCAAACAAAAGCTTAGGCGATTAAGACCGGAGCGGGCTGAATTGGTTAAAGAAGAGGTCACTAAGCAAATACAAGTGAAGTTCCTTGAAGTGATAGAATACCCAGATTGGCTAGCCAACATAGTACCCGTGCCAAAGAAAGATGGGAGAATAAAGGTCTGTGTGGACTATAGAGATTTGAACAAAGCGTCCCCTAAAGATAATTTCCCTTTACCTCATATAGATGTCCTCATTGATAGTGCAGCCTCTAGCATGCTACACTCATTTGTAGATGGATTTTCTGGATACAATCAAGTGTTAATGGCCCAAGATGATAAAGCCAAAACTGCTTTCATTACTACATGAGGTATATTTTGTTATAGGGTGATGCCGTTCGGCTTAAAGAATGCTGGAGCAACCTACCAAAGGATGGCCACCACACTATTTCATGACATGATGCACAAAGAAGTTGAAGTATATGTTGATGATATGATGGTTAAATTGGACACAAGGGAGCAACACTTCCAAAACTTAGAATTATTCTTCGATAGAGCTTTGAAATATAAGCTAAGACTAAACCCAAAGAAGTGTGTATTCGGTGTTACTTCAGGCAAATTATTAGGACATGTGATTGGTTCAAATGGCATTGAGATTGATCCTGACAAAGTTAAAGTAATCAGGGATATGCCAGCCCCTAAGATGGAGAGAGAAGTTTGGTGATTTATCGGTAAATTACAATATATTAGCAGATTTATAGCAAAGCTCAAAACAATCTGTGAGCCTATCTTCAAGTTGCTTAGAAAGAATCAGCCGGTCATATGGAATGAAGAGTGTCAAAATGCCTTTAAGTGAATAAAAGAGTATTTGTTGAATCCGTCTGTTTTAAGACCACCTAAACTTGGTAAACCTCTATTACTATGCTTAGCAGTAGAAGAAGAGTCAATAGGAGCCATGCTGGCCCAAGCAGAAGAGTCAGGGATTGAGCATGCAGTTTTGAGTAGAAAGCTCCTACCTTATGAAATTAAGTATAGTACCATTGAAAAGACATGTATAGCAGTGGTTTGGTCTTCTAAAAAGTTGCGGCATTACTTTCAATCGTATAGTGTGCAAGCAATTTCCAAGTTGGATCCAATGAAGTACTTAAGGGAGACACCCTCTTTAATTGGGAAATATGGTCGATGGTTGATAATATTAGAGGAATTTGAGATTGAGTATGTAACCAGGAAAACAATCAAAGGTAGAGCGGTGGCAGGATTCCTGGCCCAACAACCATTATCAGATAGTGAAGAGGTAATATTGGAATTTCCAGATGAAAATTTAGAAGCAATTGAAGTACAAGGGTGGAAAATGTATTTTGATGGAGCAGTAAACAGGAAAGGAGCAGGTTTGGGAGTTATACTAGAATCGCCTGAAGGGGAACTCATCCCTTTAGCCAAAAAATTGAAATTTAAGGCAACCAATAATATGGTGGAGTATGAAGCTTGTATTTTCGGTTTGGAAACCCTAATGATTATGAAGGTGGATAAGGTGGAAGTTTATGGCGATTCATTACTAGTAGTATCCCAAGTAAATAGAGAATGGGAGTTGAAAGAAGAAAAATTAAAACCATACCACCATTACCTGACCATGATGAAGAAGAACTTTAAGGAGTGTAGGTTTATACATCTATCAAGAGAAGAAAATCAGATGGTTGATGCCCTAGACACATTGGCTTCGGTATGGGAAAACCCTGTCAGCTTATTCCTTAAGCCTCTTATCTTGACCAGTTCATCAACTCCTTGCTATGAATATGAAACAATCATGGAAATTGATACAGACCATGATGTGTGGTATGATACTATAAGGCGATTTTTGGAGGAAAGAGAATACCCGCCGGGGGTAACAAAGAAAGAGAGAAGAGCCATAAGGCGGTGGTCATTGCAATACATCACCTTCCATGGGGACTTATATCAAAGATGGCCTGATGGGGGTGCATTTGAGATGTTTAAGAAAGCCTGAAGTGGAGCGCATCATGTCAGAAATACATGCGGGAAGTTGTGGTCCACACATGAGTGGTTTGGCCATAGTTAAGAAGATTATTCGACAAGGTTACTATTGGTTGACCATCGAGAAAGATTGTATTGAGTTCATAAAGAAGTGCCAACAATGTCAGATGTATGGTAACTTGAATCACATGCCTCCTGAAGAATTATATTCAATGTCTTATCCCTAGCCATTTGCCACCTGGGGTATCGACATTATAGGAGAGATACATCCGACAGCTTCAAACGATCACCGATTCATTATGGTAGCAGTAGATTATTTTTCAAAATGGGTCAAAGCCGAATCCTTCAATAAACTGGGTGCAAGCCAAATGGCTAGGTTTATTGAAAAGAACCTCATCTGTAGATACGGGGTCCCACACAGTGTGATATCAGACAATGGGGTACAGTTTCAAGGAGCATTTAAGGATTTATTCTCGAAGTACCAAATCCATCATCATAGATCCTCTCCTTATAGACCAAAGGCTAATGGTGCCATAGAAGCAGCAAACAAGACAATTAAGCAAATTCTGTCCAAGATGACTAAGACTTACAGGGATTGGTCAGAGATGCTTCCCTTTGCTTTATGGGGATATAGGATAAGTGTGTGAACACCTACTGGAATGACATCGTTCTCTTTGGTTTATGGGATGGAAGAAATATTGCCAATTGAAATTGAGATCAAGTCATTAAGAGTAGTCTTAGAAGCTAAACTGCCTAAAACGGAATGGGTAGCAAGCAGATATGCACAGTTAGCTTTACTAGAAGAGAGAAGGTTAAAGGCACTATATCATCACCAACTGTATCAAAAGAAGATAGCTCGGGCCTACAATAGAAGGGTTAAGGTCAGAAAATTCAGAGTTGGGTATTTGGTGTTGAAGCAGTGTAAGCCTAATGTATCTGATCCAAGAGGGAAGTTCAGACCTAGCTGGAAAGGGCCATATGTTGTGAAACAAGTCATGAACAAAGGTGCGGTGAAGTTGTCAGACATGGACGGGAACGAATTTAGTGAGCCAGTAAACATTGATAGGTTGAAGAAGTTTTATGTATGAAAAATAAAAAAGAAAGAGCTCGCTAGGTTAAAAATCCAAAAAGGGCGGCCTAGGCAAAAGTTAGAGCAGTCCGCTAGTCTCAAAAACCCAAAAGACCGGGCTAGGCAACAATTAGGGCTAAAAGAGAGAAAATCGTCAATTAGAAAACCTAAAAGGGCTAGTTGGCAACAGGAGTGATCTTGTGTATGTTGGCTTTATGTTTGGTTGTTCCCTAATTTAATAAAACAGAATTAATGTTAAAATTATTCTATGTGCACTGTTATAAGTATTTGACAAGATATGGATAAAACAAATAAACACAATAGCAAAAGGTGATGATAAATTATAAATGGAAAAGAAGCATCTTTTATTACTTTAATTATTTTCCATCCTAATGATACACTTTCTAAATTGATAAATGCAAAATCTATGGCAGTCGATAAATGTAATGTGCAGGCCAGCTTTTCCTCAGCCGATCCAAGTAGGCTCCAGTCAAGCAAGGCATGTCTAAGTCGGGAGCAAAGTCAGAATCATGAGGCTCAGCTCCATACTGATGGCCAAGTCGACGAGGATCATAGAATGTACCTTGACGAAGAGCAGCTAGGGGAACGTACATCAAGTATGTCCGCATGGTGATACGAGAAATCTTCCACCAAGGTACCAACCAATGAATATTGACTTCGGAGCATGAGTGGATCCAGCCAACCCAGTCAGCATATGAAAAGGCAGGATGGAGTAGCTTCCTAGCAGAATGATGACATGGCAGGTATCTGGCAAAGTCCATGGATGGAGTATCAAGCAAGTAAAGACGCTCCTAAAGCCAAATCTGTGAAGAAAGAGTTAAAAAAAAAAGAAGAAAAGAAAAAGGTCCGCTAAGTTGAAAATCCGCAAGGGCAGCTTAGGTAAAAATTAAGACAACTCGGTAGTTCCAAAAACCCACATGGGCGGACTAGGCAAAAATTAGAGCAATAAAGAAAAGAATAAATAAAAGAATTAAAAAAAGAAGAAAAAAGAAAACCTAAATTGAAAACCCGAAAGGGCAGTTTAGGTAATTACCTGAAGCAGCAACGGACTCCCAGTCAGTCTCTTTGACAATCCTGATTTAAATTGGTCAAATCCAACTAAGGTCTCGGCTAATATCACAAGTACCGGCGACAAGCCTCTTTCCATTTGGTCCATAATATCCAATACTCGTGGATCAATATCGCCGTCAGAAGAAACAAGCAAGAATTGACCAAGCAAGCAAAGACAAAGCATGCATCCCCATGCCTTAGTAGGGGCCAAATGAGAGAGACAAAAGTCAATCAAAGGAGCAAGTAGAATTTTTTCACCTCTCGTCAACCAAAGAACTTCGGGTTTTGGAATTTGAAATAACATCTGCATCTTTTGTTGAGTCTTGGAAATCAATGTGTGTAACGCCATTTGTTGATTATTTGGATATCCAAGGATGGCCTCAAATTCTTCAATCAAGGGGCATATTTCAAAGCCATTAATTTTAAATACCCTAGAATCCGTATTCCAAAAGGAAGCCACGACATGTAAGAAGGAGTGGTCCAATTTGACGTTTTGAAAACATTTTAAAACTTTAAGTTTTGACCATGAAATTTGCTTCCAATGAATGGCATCCATATTCTTAAATAGAATTTTTATCTTCTTTAAATGATGTTCGGTCATGGTGAGTGAATGAAGGAAAATCAAAATTGTTAAATGAGTCTTCACGTTGAATTGAAAAAATTGTCTTTTGGTTTCTGTATGAAATATGACATGAAGGGTGATTTATATAGAAGAAACAAACCTTTTCCAAAAGTGAAAAGGAAAAGGTGATGGGAAAGAATAAGACCATTAGTGGCAATTTCCTTTACCACGTTGGATTGGGTTTAGCAAATGATGTGTATTATAAAATTATGATGTACTGTAATAAAAAAAAGTGGTGCAGTAACGAAAAAAAAAGGGGTTACAGTAAAGAGGAAAATTGTATTTTTTTCATTATTGTACAATATTTTACAATCACTACAATATTTACATATCACTAAGAGGGTGCTGGTAGGTCATCAAATAAAGCCTTGAAAAAAATCGTCGCCTGTTGGAGGAGGGGGCAAATCACTCATCCCGAGTCTGCCTAAAGCGGGAGCACCAAAACCAGGCAAATTACTCATCCCGGAATCACCTGAAGCGGGAACACCAAAATCCCTATTACCTTGAGGTTCCGATCCGTCATGGTCCTCATCAGAAGAAGACAAAAGGATCTCATGGTCATTAGTCTGGCGGCCTCTTGATGAAGAAACACCGGGATCCCTCATCCCATGAAATCCGAAGTCTCGGAAATGTTGTTCAGATTGATGATATAAATTTTCAAAATGAGAAGCCTGCTGATGACTTGCCGCCAACTCTTCTTGAAGTTTCCTGTTTTGTTCTTCAAGCATCCACTATGAGCCAAAGAGGAAAAGGTAAGAGCATACATAATCATGCATACATATAGCATAAGTTACCATGAAATAAGGAATGTACCAGGTAATTTAAATCAATACCCTACGGATGAGATGACATATTTGGCGGGCTAGAACGAGCAAATGAAGGGGCAGTAAAAGAAGGTCCAGCCTCATGATCAAATGAGCCAACGGCTTGCAACAATCATTGAAGAATCAAGAAAGAAAAAACAGTTGCAAGGAAAAAGTGATTAAAGTGCAAAAATTCCCTTAGAAGATCAAAACAAGGAAAGAAGAGCATGAATCAAGCAAGACATGGCCAAGCCAAATCAAGCTTGGCTGTGTCACCTCAAAGGAAATCTTGGCAGAACATGACATGGACAGGAGACACGGCCAAGCCACTGGCCGTGTCTCACCTAAAGGGTAAAGTCAAGAAGGACCAAGCAAAGAAAGAAAAGAAACAATAGGTGACACTGGTAGGCAACACGACCAAGCCACTGGCCATGTCACATGACACGGCCACAAGCTTGGCCGTGTCCCATCCTAAGACAAGAAAAAAGAAGAACCAAAGAAAAAAACACAGAAGATGACACACCCAGGAGACACGGCCAAGCCACTGGCCGTGTCACATGACATGGCCAGGAGCTTGGCCATGTCACTCTCATCTTCAAAGACCAAAGAAGACCAGAGAAGAAACAGAAGATGACACACTCAGGTGACACGGCCATCTACCTGAGAAGTACTGGCCCCGAGATGTGAAACAGACTCTCCTGCAGCTCTGTGATGTTCTTCTTCATCTCTACCCTCATTTTCGCCAGAAATCTCCCGCACACCAACAGGAGATACATCAAAGTTCAAGAGTCTTCTTTGAATGAAATAGGCATAGAATGGACCCGGTAAATGAAGAAATGACTCGGCACCATAACCATGCCGGGCCGGCCACCATGCATCCTCCGGCATTGACATAATATTCAAAGTTTATTTTGGGATTTGCATCGGAACCCTCCACTACTCTGGAGTGAGAAACCATTCATAAACTTTCTCCTCGAGAAACCATCCACTAGACACTGGGCCAGTAATAACTCGGCGAGAATGTTGGAAAGACAGTGTAGCCCTCATCAAAGGAGACCAGTTTGCTCGCTCTTCTGGGTTCCACCAGGCCAAATTCACCTACAAAATAACATAAGGTAAGTAAACTTTCACATAAAATTTAAAGCGTACTAATGTTATTTTACCTGGTCCCAGGTTAAGCGGCTCAACACATAGCGGTGAGTATGCACGTGATGAGAGCCGGGAATGTCCACACGATCGGACAACCAGAAATTTAATCTCGAATACCCGACTCTCTCTCGGGAAATACCGGGTACCCTCACGAGGTTGTGTTCATATGCCCATACCTACAACAATAACAATAAAGATCACATGCATGCAAGAAAAGAGTGGAAATAACATTGGTGAAGGAAAAGAATACCTCGACAACCGCCATCAAGCAGACAAAAGACTTCTTATTTCTGCAAAGCTTATCAAGACCATGGTAAAGACACACAAGACCAGCTTCACCCCAGCCAAAAGATGGTACCATTCTAAGATAAGAAAGGACACTTAACACTGACAAGTGGATGGAGGATTCAATGCTGCCTAAGATGGTCGACCCGAGCAGATATAACAAAAATCCTCGAGCATACTGTTCTGCCGTGTCTCTGCCAACCCGTCCTTCGTAGTTCATCCAATAACTATGAATTAGCTCAATTTTTATCTTAAAAGCCCCTTTATATGATGGTTCCATACCAATTAATTCTTGAATTTCTTCAAATGTTAAAATATCGTTGGTCAGAGGAACCAGAACACCATCATATTGAAGGCCAGTTATGGCAGTAAAATCGACCGGACCAATTGTCATCTCCCCAATGGGCAAGTGAAAAGTGTGGGTTGTATCCAACCATCGCTCAGCAAGTGCCTGGACTACACTCCGGTCTATCTGATATTCCTCGGATGGCAATTGTAAGATGAACTGCTCAAAGCCGCAATCTCAGATAATCCGCCTTACCCGAGAAGGCACTACATCGTACCATTGTCGGGCTTTGTAAATACATCCTCCAGCCCGAACAACACAACGATCATGCTAACACAAACCCAGGTAAGTTAATACCAGGTGAGTACATATTATCTTATCTACTTAAATTAATATATTTCTCCTAAAAAAGAATAATAATATAAAATAAAAATAAAAATAAACAAAATAATAAATAAAGGTAAACAATAAATAAATAATAAATAATAATAAAAAATAAAAAAATAAAAAAATATATATATATATAAATAAAAAAAATGTAATAGAAATAAAAAAGGAAAAAATAATTACCTCGCTCTTTTGATTGGAACTGCGATGGAGTGGCATCCCGGCCAGTATATCTAAATTTTTATCTTCATGATGTCGGATAAACTCTAATAACTCGGCATTAGAATGAGTCCACGACCTCGAAGCATGCATTGTTTTTGAAAAATATGTGCTAAAATTGAAAGAAATTTGAGAGAATTATGAAATTGAAATCGTGCTGTGAAATGAAATGAAGAAATGGTGGGTTTTTATAGAGAAACGACAAGCAAAAAATAAAATTCAAAACTGTTTACGAATAGTAAATTTTACTATTCATGAATAGTAAACTTTACTATTGATAAATAGTAAATTTCACTATTTATAAATAGTATTACTATTGATAAATAGTAAAAGTACTATTTTAAATAGTAAATACTATTTGCTACTATTTACAAATAGTAAATTTATTATTTATGAATAATGAATAGTACATGAACAGTGACTACACAGTAGTTAAATAGTAAATTCAATTATTCACTTTAATCATTCAAATAATTGTGAATCTATAAATATTTTTACACCTAGGGGGCAATAAGAATACATATGCATAAAAATTAACTAAACTTTTTTAAATTAAAAATTATTAGCTCGGGTCCTGAACCCAAATTTTTCTTTAGGTCCAGAACCTAGAATTTGTTTATAAGTCCAGAACTTAGCTCGGGTCCAGAACCCAAATTTTCTTTAGGTCCAGAACCTAGAATTTGTTTCTAAGTCTAGAACTTAGCTCGGGTCCAGAACCCAAATTTTATTTAGGTCCAGAACCTAGAATTTATTTCTAAGTCCAAGAACTTAGCTCAGGTCCAGAACCCAAATTTTTCTTAGGTCCAGAACCTAGAATCTTTCCTAAGTCCAGAACTTAGCTTGGGTCCAGAACCTAAATTTTCTTTAGGTCCAGAACCTAGAATCTTTTCCAAGTCCAGAACTTAGCTCAGGTCCAGAACCCAAATTTTCCTTAGGTCCAGAATCTAGAATTATTCCTAAGTCCAGAACTTAGCTCGGGTCCAGAACCTAAATTACCATTAGGTCTAGAACCTAGAATTTGTTTCTAAGTCCAGAACTTAGCTCGGGTCTAGAACCCAAATTTTCCTTAGGTCCAGAACCTAGAATTTATTTCGAAGTCCAGAACTTAGCTCCGGTCCAGAACCCAAATTTTACTATTAGGTCCAGAACCTAGAATTATTCCTAAGTCCAGAACTTAGCTCGGGTCCAGAACCCAAATTTTCTTAGTTCCAGAACCTAGAATCTCTTCTAAGTCCAGAACTTAGCTCGGGTCCAGAACCCAATTTTAACATTAGATCCAGAACATAGAATTATTTCTAAGTCCAGAACTTAGCTCGGGTCCAGAACCCAAATTTCCCTTAGGTCCGAACCTAGAATTATCCTTGAGTCCAGAACTCGAACTGGGTCCAGAACCCAAAACCTCCACCATCTTAAAAATTAAGTCTTGTTGCTTTTCACTCTCTTTCACTAAAGTTTCAGATCATTCAAGCAGGGGGCAAACTGTAGACCCTTAATTTTTGACCCAGTCCGGTCCAATATATTTTAATTGGACCAAAAGTAAATTTTATTTTCTTAATTAAATAATTTTTGCTTTATTATCTAATTTTTATTAATAAAAAATAAAAATAAACAAATCAAAAAATAAAAATAAAAATAAAAATCGGCGACAAAAAAATCATCGCCGAAAACCACTAGCGCGGGCTTGGCCGTGGGCCATTTCGCCCACAGGAGTTTCCTTAAGGGACAAAAATTGGGATAGTTGGAAACCAAATCTGTGAAGGAAAATTTTAATCAAATTTGACTTTTTGAGAGATGAAGAAACAAAGCATTAACAAATCATCAAAGGCAGCAACTGCCTTTGTTTTTATTCATCCAAGAAGAATGATTTTTGGAGGAACCATCAAAAGGAGGCATGTATTAATTGTTATATTTTTTCATAGTAACAAAGATGAGGAAATTGTGTCTTTCAAAATCAAAAATCCCAGAACCTTAGTTCCCTTTGTTCAATGTTTAAAAACACTAATTCGTTGTTTTATTTTCCAAAAAGACTTAAAATTGTATTTTTACTTCTTCAAAATCTTAAAACCCTAATTGAACATGTTTTTCATCAAAACCAAAATTTGATTCTGTTTCTTACTACAAACCCTAAAAACACCTTTTTTATTTAGATAAACCTTAAATCGTTGGTAAAACTTTCATAAAATTATCAATTGCCTTTTCCAAACACTAAACCCAAATGCAACTTCCAAACCTAAAACAATGAACCCTAACCCCTTTAAAACCTTAAACTTTAATTTTTTTCTAAACCCTAATCCTTTAAAACTTTGAAAACCATAAAACACAAATATTTTAATTTCACACAGTAAGCTTGAAATCACAAATCAAAAGTATTTTAAAGAGTCCAAATTCTAGTTTCATGATTTTACATAACAAACCCTAGTTTGGTTAATCAAAGAATTTTATCAACCTTTTAAAACATAAAATCCTCAATCTATTTTAATTCTCTTAAAGTCACAGTAGCCAAATTCCATTAATTCCAAAACCCTAAACACATGAAATAAAGAGTCCTAAATGGAAACAGTAGCTATAATTGGAATTTTATTTGCCTTATTCAATTCTATATTTGATTATGCTTTGATTTATTTCTTATGCTTTAATTTATTTAAGTTCAATGCTTGGTTCATTTAATTTATCATGGATGGATGTTTACTTTCTATTGATATTTAATATCTTTGATTAATGATTTATTTATGATGAATGATTATTTACTTTTATCAATTTATTTAGATTTCCAAATGTTGTAAGAGGTATGTTTCCACTTGGTGGGTACCTCATTAGTTAAATATCATGTAATTTAAATTGCTTTTTCTATTTTAGAACCTATGTAAAGGGCATGTTTCTACCTTTCGGTGGGTGTCCTATTTAGGCTTGTGATGTAAGGACATGTTTCCATCTTCAGATGTGTGTCCATTTATTTGTTTTGCTTGGACCTTGCTTTTTTAATATATTGATGCTTTCTTTTAATTATTGTGTGTAATATAGATAATGTTGTTATATTTAAGAATTTTATAATATTAAGATTTGTAAAGGAGCTGGTTCCAATGAACCGAGCGTTGTGGGGGTGCTGGGCCATTTCTCACCATCTCCACACGTACCCAACTTTTCGAACCCATTAGGGGGTTAGGGATTCCTTAGGAATCAAGTCATCCACCTCTTTCTTTTTCTCGGCCCGTCCGGGTGGCGACTCCATTTTCCCCGAGCCTAAATAGTGCCGAAGTCGTAAGAACCATTCTACCTGGAGTGAGGCCAAAAATCCCCGTTCACAGGTTGGTGTTACGATATACCGATGATTGCCTTCGGGCCAGATGCTGGGCATCACTATTATATTGCCTTAGGGCCAAGCGCTGGGCGTCACTATCATTTGCCTATGGGCTAGACATTGGGTGTCAAACAATAGTTCAAGGCAATATCTCTGGAACTTGAATATTATATAAGGTCATTTGGGCCCAATACATGTGAATATGGGACGCAATTATTTGAAAATGTTAAATGTGTGACTTGCTTCATGAAATTGCATGCCAAGTGACAGGGTTGATTGTGAGAGCCCTGTGGATCCTGAGCAGGTGTAGAGTTTCCCTACTTATTTTGGAGTTCTGTTTGGTCGCCATAGACCAGAACCTTTACAAGCATGTAATGAATCTAATATGTAAATTTGTATTTACTTTTATGTACATTATGTTTATAAATTTGTAACTGATGTAAATTATAAAAGTTTGGATTAAATTTTGGGAAAATGTTAAGATGCATGTTTAAGTACTTTGTAGAAATGAAGAAGTTTTGGGGAGATTGAAATGTTTGAAATTTTTTGGGAGTGTATATTTGCTTGCAGGTTGAGATAATTGTTTTTTAAGGGAATGTCCAAATTACAGAAAAACTCTGGTGAATTTTTCCTAGAGAGACTTATTTAATATATGTATTTTTAGTACCTAAAATCATTAATAAGTATTTTTATTTGTTATCTAAAGTATATTTTGAGCTTTAAAATATTTTCTTGGGAATGTGTGAATTTTTAGGAAGACTGAGAACTATGACATTCTTATATTTAGTATGCATATCTTAGATATTCTGAGTATGTATTATATATACATGGGGTATAAGGGTGTAACATATATACTTTCGCTAAAAGACAAAGCTAGTAAAAAGTCAAAAAAGTAAAAAAAAAAGTAAAAATTAAAAAAATTAATTAATTATAGATAGGAAAGAAGATTAAAAATATCTAAATATAATAATAATTAAATAAATATATATATATACATATATTTGTGGATGGGAAAGAAAAGAGAAAATTAAAAACACTCTTCATCTTCTTCTTCTTTCCCCCTTTGGCCGAATTTCCATAAGTGAGCAAGGGAGATTTTTGCTTTACCAAAAACTCCAAAATTAGCAAGAATTGTTAAGGATTATATGTGGTTTTAAAAAATAATCAAGAAAAAGGTAAGTATTTTCTAAGTTTAAGAAGTTTTTTTTTTTTGAGTTTATGAATATGTGAAATTTGAAGTTTTGATGGAAGTATCTACAATTGATAAAATGAATTGTTTAGGAGTTTTCTTGATGTGCATGTGATAATTTAGTGATTAATTGATTAAAGTGAGCTTGTATGGTGGAACTAGGGTTTTTGGAGTAAATAAGTGAAATTTGGGTTTGAGATGGAGATTGCTATAATTGTATGAATGGATGGTTTTGAGGTTATTTGGATGTGTAGGTAATGAATTTATGGTTGGATGATGGAATTGAGTCGGTTATGATGGAGTTTGAAAAAAGTAGTAAGAGGAGAGATTAGGGTTTTTGTAGAAAGTTGATAGAATTTGTGTAATTAGATGTTATTTTGTATAAAATGAATAGAAATATGATTTTAATGAAATAATTTTATTTATTGTTTGGTTTATGTGTGGTTAGGTCATGGTAACCCTAAAGGATATATTTAGGTTTTTGGAAAAAGTAAGAGGTGGAGAAGGAATATGGTTGATTTGGAAGCCAAGAAATGTTAGTACATACTTTGATTACATATATATTGAATAATCATGATATTGGCATTATACATTTTAGTACACTTTAAAGAATATTTTTATTCTTTAAAGTGACATTATTCATTTCTTTATGTATTATTGCTAAAGAAATGTTTAGTATATTGGTTTGTGAATAAAAACTATGGTTTGACAATAAATGATGAGGACAAATATAATGTGTGGATAATGTGGGAATGAGCCATATTATGAATATGATTTAGGGTCAGGCCCAATGTGTTTAGAAAAGGTGAAAAAGGGTTATGAAATATGGTGGAACATGGGAAAATATGAGAATTTGATAAATAAAATGAAAATGTGAAAAATGTGATATAAAGTGACGTATGTTGTATGTTTTCCTTGCACATTAACTCATTCTAGAATATTAAGGTTTTCACTGTTGAGAGGCAGCCTTCGGGTGATATATTTGACATTCTGCCCTTGATGTTGAGAGAGGATGGCCTTTGGGTGATATATTTGACACTCTACCCTCGGTGCCGAGAGAGAGGGCAACCTTCGGGTGATATGTTTGACACTCTGCCCTCAATGTCGAGAGGGAACGACCTTTGGGTGATATATGATACTTAGTTTCCGATGTCGGACCTTTGGATTGAGATAGGCCAAGTCAATATTTCCGAACTTGGATATTATGTACGGACTCTTGGGACTAATGTGTGTGATTGTGAGGCATTTGCATACATTATGAATTGTTGGGTGGATAATGAATATTATATGGCATTGGCATTAAATATTTTTTAAAGATAAAGAATGTGAAAATGAATGTTGTTTGTGTTGGTAGCACGATGTTTTATGTAATATTAATCATGCATTGATTTTTAATTGTTTAATGTTTTCAAAGTATGTACCACTAAGTTGTTAGCTTAGCACAGTTGGTTGTATCACACAGGTGATAAGATTGAAGAGCAGAGATATTTTGATAGATGAGAGTAGGTCTAGGTTGTAGTTGATAGTGCAGATAAAGTTTTGCCATGATACTAACCTAGTTGAGACTACATACATTAACAAACTTTATTTTCTTTATACTTTAGTTTTGTACAATTTTTATGCATCATATGTATTAAACATGTGTTGGAGGTATTATGTATGTATAAATGGTTATGATGGGTGTTATTTAAATTAAGAAACTTTAGGATGTAAATATTATGAAAAAGTGGTTTTGGATTGAAATGTTTAGTGATAATCGGAGCAATGTTGGACTTTGAAGGACATTATATTTTGGAAGTTTTTTTTTTAAATGTAGGCTATATATTTTGATTGTGGGATTTTAATGGAATTATAGACAAAAATAGAACATGTTGGAAGATATTTTAATGTTATAATTTGTAAGCGACTTTGGCACTGTTAGGCTCAAGGCCTTAGAGAATACGAGCCTAAACCCAGAGAAAATGGAGTTACCACCTGGACGGGCCGAGAAAATAGAAAGGGTTGGATGACTAAATTCCTAAGGAATCTCCAACCCCCTTATTGGGATTGGAAAGTTGGGTACGCATGGGGAAGGTGAGAATGACCCAATACCCCCATAACACCCGGTTCATTAGAATCAGCCTCCCTTTCAAGTCTAAACATTATTAAATTCTTAACTTATTAAAATATCATCCATACTACATTAACTTTAAAATAAATAAATATTCATTGTATTAAAATCAAAGAAGGTCCAAACAAACAAATAAAATAAAAATGGGCAACCATACAAGATGGAAACATGCCCTTATAATAATGTCCAATGTCCAAAACTAACCAAAATAGGATACCTACCATTTTGTGAAAACATGCCTTTTACATTAATCCCAAAACTTAAAATAAATAAAATTACATTGAACTTAACAAATGAGGTACCCACGAAGTGGAAACATACCTCTTACATCCTTGAAGTTTAAATAATTAACCAAATAAAATTAAGTCATTCAAACATTCACCATAAGCAAAAATAGAACAAATCATCCATAATAAATGAAACATGAATAAATCATTCATCACAGACATAAAACAATCAAATCTAAAATTTAATCTTAAACAAAGCATAAAATATACAAATTTAAGGTTTTTAGGATTTTAGGATGGAACTTTAGAATTTTAGGGCAAAATTAGGGTTTTATACCTTGGAAAACATGATTAGGGTTTTTGTTTAAATTTGGTTTTGATCCAAAACTGAAGCTTAGTTGTTTCAATCTAATATTAAAGTTAAATCATGCAAAATTAGGTTTTAAGATACAAAATTAGGGTTTATATCTAATATTAGGGTTTAACATGCAAACTAGGGTTTTTTAGGATGAAAGATAGGGTTTTATGGATTTGAAAAAAATTAGAATTGGAACATGAAATTTAAAACTAAACCTAATGGATTAAGGTTTTGGAACAAAATAGATTGGATTAACCCGGTGAGAGAAGTCCAAAGGAGACTTAACCCAAATATGAGTGCAGTTAAGAAGAAGGTTCTTAAGTTCCTTTATGAGGGAGTAATATACCCTATAGATGATAGTGAGTGGGTTAGTCTCATACATGTGGTGCCAAAGAAAGCTAGATTGACTATAGTTCAAAATGAGAAGGGAGAGTTAGTACCAACACATATGCAAACTAGGTGGAGTATGTGTATAGACTATAGGAAGTTAAACAGTGTAACTAACAAAGATAATTTTTTTTTGCCATTTATTGATCAAATGCTAGATAGATTTTTTGGGCATGCTTTTTATTATTTTCTTGATGGTCTTTCAAGTTATTATCAAGTCCCTATGGCACCAGAGTATCAATCCAAGACTACTTTCACCTGTCCTTTTGGGACATTGCTTTTTGAAGGATGTCATTTGGACTTTGCAATGCACCAGAAACATTTCAAAGATGCATGTTTTTCATTTTTTCTGATATGTTGGATGAGTGCATTGAGGTATTTATGGACAACTTCCCTATTTTTGGTAATTCCTTTGATGATTGTTTGCATAAGTTGACTCTAGTACTTGAAAGATGTATTGAATGCAATCTAAGTTTAAGTTGGGAAAAGAGTCATTTTATGGTGATCATGGAATTGTTTTTAGGCATGTTGTTTACCATAAGGGTATTGAAGTGGACAAGCCTAAAGTTGAATTGATTATGAATCTACCACCCCCCCACATCTGTTAAAAGGATTAGAAGTTTTTCGGACATGCTAGATTCTATGGAGGGTTCATAAAGGACTTTTCAAAATTTCACGTCCTTTATGTGACTTGCTTGGGAAAGATGTTCCATTTGTCTTTGATGATAAGTGCTTAGAAGCTTTCACATTCTAAAAGAAAAATTAACTTATGCTCCTGGGATTGTTGCCTCTAATTTACCTTTCAAAATCATGTGTGATGCATCAAATTATGCTATCAGAGCCGTTTTGGGCCAAAGGGTTAATAAATTGTTGTGTCCAATTTATTATGCAAGTTTGTCTTTAAACTCTGTATAAGTAAATTACACAACCACTAAAAGAGAAATGTAGCTGTGGTATTTGTACTTGGTAAATTTAGATCTTATCTGCTAGGTTCTAAAGTCATAGTATTTCGGACCATACGACATTGAACTACCTATTGACTAAACCACAAGCTAAACCTAGGCTCATTTGATTGGTTTTGATGTTGCAAGAATTTGATGTTGAAATTAAGGATAGGAAGGGAAGTGAAAATGTAGTGGTCGATCATCTTTCTAGATTGAATTCTCATGAAGATGATACACAAATTGCTTGTGAAAATGCCTTTGAGAAATTTCCTAATGAACACTTGTTTGCTTTAACTCATGTCGACATTGCTAACTATGTTTATTATGGTGTTCTGAGAAAAGACTTGAATTTTTATGTAAGAAAGAGGTTTTTACATTCCTGTAAGTATTAACTTTGGGACTATCCATATTTGTTTAGAATTTATAAGGATGAAATTATCAGAAGATGCTTGCCAGAAGAAGAGCAATTATAAGTATTGAAATTTTTCCACAACATGTATTATGGAGGGTATTTTGGAGGAAAGGAAATCATCAAGAAGGTTCTTCAAAGTGGTTTATATTGGCCTTCTCTTTTTAAAGATGCTTATAACTTTTGTATCAAATGTGATAGGTGCCAAAGAGTAGGAAATATAAGCAAAAGAAATGAAACGTCTCTTTCTATATTTGTTGTGGTCAAAATTTTTGACGTATGGGGAATAGACTTCATAGGTTCATTTCCCAAATCTTTTTGTTTTGAATATATCCTTCTTACTATAGATTATGTGTTTAAGTGGGTAGAGACTATACCCACAAGGACCAATGATGCTAATGTTGTTTTGAAATTCTTGAAAAAAAATATTTTGAGTAGGTTTGGGACCCCTAAAGTAATAGTGAGTGATGGAGGAAGCCATTTTTGCAAAAAATGGTTTGAAAGGTTAATGACCAAGGTGGGCATTCAACATAAAGTGGCAACTCCATATCATCCCCAAACATCTGGCCAAGCCGACATCTCCAACAAGCAAATTAAAGGAATCTTTGAGAAGACAGTAAGTACAACAAGGAAGGATTAGGGAGTCCATCTTCCAGAAGCACTATGGGCATAACAGATAGCTTTCAAAACACCCTTGGTAATGAGTATGTATAGATTGGTGTGAGCGGGAATTTTTGCCCCCACTCCCGGTGGAATGGTTCTTGCGACTTCGGCACTGTTTAGGCTCGGGGCCTTAGAGAACACGGACCTAAGTCCAGAGAAAATGGAGTCGCCACCCGGACGGGCCGGGAAAAAAGAAAGGGGTGGATGACTCGATTCCTAAGGAATCCCCAACCCCCTAATAGGTTTGGAAAGTTGGGTACGTGTGGGGAAGGTGAGAAATGGCCCAGCACCCCCACAACGCTCAGTTCATTGGAACCAGCCTCCTTTACAGGTCTTAATATTATAAAATTCTTAAATATAACAACATTATCCATATTACACACAATAATTGAAAGAAAGCATCATTATATTAAAATCAAAGCAATGTCCAAACAAAGAAAATAAATGGACACCCATCCAAGGATGGAAACATGTCCTTACATCTCATGCCTAAATAGGACACCCACCGAAAGGTAGAAACATGTCCTTTACATTGGTTCTAAAATAGAAAAGCAATTTAAAGTACATGATATTTAACTAATGAGGTACCCACCAAGTGGAAACATACATCTTACAACATTTGGAAACCTAAATAAATTGATAAAGTAAATAACTATTCAAAATAAATGAATCATTCATCAATGGTATTAAATATCAATAGAAAGTAAACATCTATCCATGATAAATAAAATAAACCAAGCATTGAACTTAAATAAATTAAGGCATATAAAATAAATGAAAGCATATCAAATATAGAATTGAATAAAGCAAATAAAAATATAAATTATAGCTACTGTGAGTTTTTAAAGGAATTAAAATAGATCAAGGTTTTATGTTTTAAAAGGTTGATAAAGCTCTTTGATTAACTAAATTAATATTTGAATGGTGAAATCATGAAACTAGGGTTTGGACACTTTAAAACATTTTTGATTTGTGGTTTATGGCTATTCATTGAATTATGGTTTCAAGCTTACTGTGTAAAATTAAATATTTGTGTTTATATGGTGTTTTAAAGTTTTAAAGGATTAGGGTTTAGAAAAAATTAAGGTTTAAGGTTTTAAGGAGGTTAGGGTTCACTATTTTAGGTTTTGGAGTTGAATTAGGGTTTTAGGATTTTTGAATTTAGGGTTTCGGGTAATGAGTTATTTTTAGGATTTGGAAAATCAATTGATAATTTTATGAAGTTTTATGAAGATAAACAACATGATTTAAAATTTATAAAAGCAAAAAAGATGTTTTTAAGTCTTTTGGAAGGAAACAAAATACAATTTAGAGTTTTGAAATTTTGGAAAATAAATTTTGGTTTTGGGGTTTTGAAGAAACAAAACTAACAACTTTAAACTTTTTGGAAAACAAAGCAACAAATTAAGGTTTTTAAACTTTAGAAAAAGTGAATTTGATGTTGTAAGGTTTTTGAATTAAAAGACACAATTTGATAATTTAGCTACTGTGACCAAATAAAAGAAATTAAGAATTTAAACCTTATTTTGTAAGTTTCACAAAAAATTACTTCTTGGATGAACAAGGTCAAAGACAAACCTTTTTTCCATTGAATTGCTTGAATTGTTTTTCGGCTCTCTAAAAAAATCAGCTTCGTTCATGGTTTTCCTTCACAGATTCGGTTTCCACTTTTGTTCAAGTTTCTGCCCAATTTTCTTCCTTATTTCCTCCCCTTTTTTTGTGTTGTTTAGTCCATATTTATAGAAGAATTCTATGGGTAATACCAATTATTCACGGCATACAATATTGAATAAGAAAAGGAAACCGAAACCTAATTGTATTAGGTTTCGAAAAATTTGCGTCGGAAAAATTTTGCTGGAAAAAAAAAACTATTGCTGAAAAACTACGCTGGCTGCGGCAGCGAGGGCGAAACTGGCAAGTGGGCCATTTCGCCAGCAGAAAAATTCTGCGGGCCATTTCTCCCACAGGAGTTTCCTGCGGGCGAAATGCCCACCGGCCCGCGCTGACTTTCAGTGAGGATTTTTTCGTAGCAGATTTTTTCGTCTCCATTTTTTTTTATTTTTTATTATTTATTATTTTTAAATTTTTATTCATTTCACCATTTTTTACTAAAATAAATATTAAAATTAATCAAGATACTATAAAAATTATTTTGGACTAACAAAAATATGTTGGACAACACAAAAATTATTTTGGACTAATTAAAATATATTGGACCGGAATAGGTCAAAAATTAAGGGTCTACAGTGTGCCCCCTGCTTGAACGATCTGAGACTTAAGTGAAAGAGAGTGAAAAGCAATAAGACTTAATTTTTGAGATGGTTATTTAAATTTGTTTTGGATACTTAGACCCGAGATTGAACTTGATTTGGGCACTTGTATTAGAGATTGGGTACTTAGACCCGAGATTGAATTTGATTTGGGTACTTGGACCCAAGATTAGATTGAATTTGGGTACTTGGACCCAGGATTGGGTACTTGGACCCGAGATTGATTTGATTTGGGTACTTGGACCTGATATTGGGTACTTGGACCCTAGATTGGATTGAATTTGATTTGGGTACTTGGACCTGAAAATGGGTGCTTGGACCCTGAGATTGGGTACTTAGACCTGAGCTTGAATTAATTTGGGTACTTGGACCCATGAAAGGGTGCTTGGACCCGAGATTGGGTACTTAGACCCGAGCTTGAATTGATTTGGATACTTGGACCTGAGATTGGGTGCTTGGACCCGAGATTGGATACTTGGACCCAAGCTTGAATTGATTTGGGTACTTGGACTCGAGATTGGGTGCTTGGACCCGAGATTAATTTGATTTGGGTACTTGGACCCGAGATTAGATTTGATTTGGGTACTTGGACCCGAAATTGATTTGATTTGGGTACTTGGACTCGAGAATGGGTGCTTGGACCCGAGATTGATTTGATTTGGGTACTTGGACCCAAAATTTATTTGATTTGGGTACTTGAACCTGAGAATGGATGCTTGGACCCGAGAATGGGTACTTGGACCCGAGACTGGATTGAATTTGGGTGCTTGGACCCGATATTGAATTTGACTGACCTTTTATCATTTGAGAAGTCTGACTGCTCCGGCTGTTTTATGCATTGTGATTTTTCACCATCAAAATGGATCTTCATCCTTTGAGATCGGGTCTTCACCCTTGAAAATGGATCTTCATCCTTTGAACTAGATCTTCATCCTTGGCATCGAGTTTTCACCCTTTGAAAATGGATCTTCATCCTTTGAGATTGGGTCTTCACCCTTGCAACTGGATCTTCATCCTTTGAGATCGGGTCTTCACCCTTGAAAATGGATCTTCATCCTTTAAGATCGGGCCTTCACCCTTGCAAATGGATCTTCATCCTTTGAGATCAGGTCTTTACCCTGGCTTCAGCTCTTTTAGCTGGATTAATCTTTTGTCTTTTGCATCTTCATTCTTTTGAAAATTCTAATTTTCTTTTTTTATTCCATTCTTTTTTGCAAAAATTTATCTATTTTTAATTGGACCTTATATCCTCTCCTTGCCCCCCTGCGTGGCAAAATTCTTGTAAGTGAGTTTGAAAACATTTTATATATAGACTCAAAAAATTGAAAAGGAGAAACTTTGTCCCTGTGTAGGCTCCAACCCAAGATTTTTCCATGCGGGCTCTGATTGATGTTTTTGCCATCTAGTTCATCGCATAAGCACGTATTTCTTCCTTTGCAAAATGATTGGAGCATTCACAAGCAAATAGGCTTTCTGTGCCCTCTTGATTCAATATCTTCTTTTGATTCTTTACTTAGCAAGGTGTTTGCTGTTCATTTTGACAAGGAATAGACAACACAAGACAAGAAAGTGTGATGTGATATGCTCATGTATGCATGATATGTATGATAATACTCACAGCAGTTTCATTGACTCAGAGACTGAGGTGATCAGCAGAAGTATTCTCATTGACTCCTTTTCGACGCTCATTCAAGTCTTGCATTAGAATGACAGAAAGCTTTACATTTATGGCTTTTATCTTCAAGATGTTGAAAATATGAGTGGTGGAGACTCCAAGCAGCAGAGTCAGGGATTCATCTATTTCAAACTATGTCTCAGCATGTCAGTTGGTAGTTTCTTCATAACTTTACAAATAATAATTTCCTTTGCCCAATGTGTCCTTTAGAGGTTCAACATACTTCCCTTAACTTGAAGGCTTTGTATGACAAAACACTCTTTTTTTTTTTGAATTTTGATTTTGAAATCAAATGTTGGCTTTGCCAAATTAATGTCAATGTACCTCAAGACTTGATTTTGCCAAATTAACATATCTATAACATGACAACCCTAGTTACGTACTAAACTCGGGAATCATTTCTATTTAAGCAAGAATTGTTACACTTCAGATAGACACATACACATTACTTGGCCAAAGGTCTCATTTGAGTTTAAATACTGTCTATCTCATATGCATGCTTATTCAAACTATCTCCACTAATAGACTCTACCTACCAAGAGAGATCAACATGTCTTTGATAGGCTTGAAATGGAGTCTACGAGGGACATGGGTTAAATGAAGGCCATTTTGAGATAGAAGCTGATGTGACACAATGGACAAACCCTCACACTATAAATTTCTTGTTTGAATTTTAGGTAGCTTGGAGGCAATCTTGCTAGACTCCAAATTCCTTCTATCTTCTTGGCATTAATCTGGATCTTGATTAGGATAGTTTTTACCCTTGTAAAAAAAAAGTTTGGTTCCCAAATTTGTTTCTTTTCTTCTTCTCCCTTTCTTTCTTTTTATTTTACTTACTCCTCCCTTTCTTTGAGCATTTTATCATTTTTGTCCTTCTTCCTTTTCGGACAGTTAAGTACAAAACATTCAAGTACTGGATGGTCTTTCCCTTTTTTTCTTGATTTTGATTGAATCTTTGGTTGGGTTGGACCAATTCAAGTCAAAATGTCATTATAAACCAAATGGAAGCCTTTTGTTGTCTTAGGTAAAAGAGAACTCAGTTGGCTTTTTGAACCGCCTTTTTATCTTCTTCTTTTTTCTTTTCTTTCCCTTTTTCTTCTTTTCTTTTTTTTCTTCTTCTTTTTTCTTTTCTTTTTTTTTCTTTTCTTCTTTTTCTTCTTTTTTTCTTTTGTTTTTGTTTTTTTTTGTTTGGTTATAGCTCTAAAAGAGTTATCTTGTTTGTACTAACTTGGGCTTCCAATAATGGATGAGTGGAGTAACATAAATCTTTTTTAACAGGGATAAATCATTTGTTACTTAGATGTTAATGTTGTCTTGATAGATTGGAGATACTAGGTGATCTTCACCTATCCTTATGGTCTTGAGAACATCAACCAATCTTTATAGTCTTTAGAACTTCAACTATCTTCATAGTCTTGAAAACATCAACTACCTTCATGGTCTTGAAAACATCAACTACCCTTATGGTCTTGAGAAATTCATTCATTTCTTTCTTTGATCTTCTTGCCTCTTCATCTTAGTGATCATAAGACTTGTTAAGAGTATCACAACAACTCAAGGTAGGTTGTTGGGGGTTATATGCCAATTAAAAGAAAGCTAAAATTTTATGAAGGCTCAAAGGGACAACTAGGGATTGATATTTAATAGGTGGATACTAATTGTTGGCTAACCAAACAATGCCTAGATCATCTCTCTCTTAAATAAGCAGAGTTGCAATTTTGCCTCGAAAGCTTGTCAAAGCATGTTCTAAGACTGACTAAGACCTAGACAAAGACAATTATGCAGGAGCCCTCTCTAAGTAAGCATACACAACTCAATGCTATAGAGCAATTCCCTCATCTAGTAAAGTCATTCGAGTCATGATGCATAAATATATTAATTCATGAATTATCAAGCTAGATTCCTCATTGGTTGAGTACCAAAATGAACAAAGACCAAAATTTTTTTTGATGAAAGTAATTTATTCAAGCAACTTAAAATTTGAAAAACACAATAGTTCCAAAATATTAAAGAAAGTAAGATTGAAAAACAACATTCAAGCTAAGGAAATTTCGTTGAGTTGGAGTAGAAGATGCTTCATTTATTTAGACATCTCAAGGGCAAGGATTTTTTCCATCATCAAGGATCATTGCTTCATCATCCACAGTTAGTCCAAGCTTGCTTAGTAGCATATCATCTTTAGTAGCTTCTCTATCCATATCATGACAAGGTGACAAGATAAAACTCTTCATGAAGGTTGTAAGCGATGATGCCCTTCCAAATTTAGGCTGAGGATTATTCTTAGCGTTGGGCTTATGAGGCTCAAGCAGCTTTCCACTGTCAATTAAATCTTGGATTTCATGCCTTAATCAAACAAATTTATCTATCTCATGCCCTTGCATTTGATGGAATTGACAGAAGACCATGGCATCAAAATATGGCATTAGAGGCTTATGTAGAGGCTGAGGTGCCAATGGTTGTAGCAATTCCATTTTCATTAGATTTTCAAACATCTTTGACAAAGGCTCCCTTAAGTCTAAAAATTTACGCTTCTTTGTTGGCTTAGTTGTTGCATCTTTCTCAACACCTCCTCTTTCCCTTTGACTTTGCCCACTAGGGTGATAGTCGCTCTTATTGCTCCACTTAGATAGCACATGGTTCGGTTGGTCTTATAGAATATGGATTGATCTCTCATTTTTCATTCGATCTCTATCAGTACACATGTTCCTTATTAATGCTACCTTTTTCGTCTTTCTTATGTCAATGGGAGATGCCTCATTAGCATTGTTGATGATCTCTAGAATTTGACTCAACTGGATCCTCATAATTTCAACCAATTGATCTCATAGCTCGGCCATCCTAGCTTTGACAACTTGATCGACTATGTCCCTTAGCTGGTTCGCATCCATCCTTCCAATGAAGTGCTTGAATCAAAATCAATGTTGTAGGTGGTATCGTTGTATGCTCTTGAATTGCTGTACTTCAGGTCTATGAGCCAGAAAGGATCAATGATATGAGATGCAAATGTATGCATGTACGCATGTATGCACGAACAACAAACAAGGGCAAGTAGGACGTTCCTTCCAACCTTATAACATCCACACACGAATGGCGAGTCTCTTTTCCTAGGTATATGGTTAACAAAATACCAACATGGGGTATATTATTTTCGAATAATTCCCTCGGACGTTTCAACCAATAGTTATATTTTCAAAAATGGAAATCAACTCATAATAATTCCCATTAATTAGATTTTAATCCATTCAACCAACTATAGTAGCTTTTATGCTATATTGGATTAAAAAGAAATTAAGAGGTTTATTATAAATAGATTTCTCACTTGAAAAAGCAACTAATGATTCATGCCAAAAACAAGCCCATGGTTAATTTATTCTTAGTATAAACTAGGCCCACAATTGATTTTTGATATTTCATAATTGACCTAAATATTTTTGCAAGCTCTTTGTGAAAAATTGTTGGATGAAAATAATTTTGTTTCTAAGCCCATTGTAAAATATTTTAGAAAAATGGATTTTGGGCTTAGTAATTAGGCCATGGGCCAAAGAATTTTTAATTTGTTTTTAGAAAAGTCTTATGTCCAAAGACCATCTTGAAAAATTTTGAAAATAGCTTTGGCCTTTTGGATTTAGAGAAAATTTTATTTTGAGCTTACAATGTACTTAGGTCATATTAGAAAAATTGCAAACCAAATAAGCCATGATTTAAGCCAAGACAAATTAACCATAGTCAAACAACATGCATTTGGGGTAAAACCTAAGGAAAGTAACTAGGCCAATTACATGAGCTTTCGTCTTTGGGTAAAAAGGCTTAGTTTCCAATACAAATATATACCAAATGGTACGAGGCTATGAGTGGTTATGCCATGCTCAATCTCCATACCTTGAGTGAAAGTATGGTATCCCTTACATAACACGGGTAACTCGGGCGTCCTAACTCACGCACACGATGCAATCTAAGATGATGCAATGGATAATATCATTATAAGAAAGAATATAATAATATAAAGACCAACGAAATCAACTTCTCTTATCCCCAGTGGAGTCGCCACTGTGAGCGGGGATTTTTGCCCCCACTCCCGGTGGAATGGTTCTTGCGACTTCGGCACTGTTTAGGCTCGGGGCCTTAGAGAACACGGACCTAAGTCCGGAGAAAATACAGTCGCCACCCGGACGGGCCGGGAAAAAAGAAAGTGGTGGATGACTCGATTCCTAAGGAATTCCCAACCCCCTAATGGGTTTGGAAAGTTAGGTACCTGTGGGGAAGGTGAGAAATGGCCCAGCACCCCCACAATGCCCGGTTCATTGGAACCGGCCTCCTTTACAGGTCTTAATATTATAAAATTCTTATATATAACAACATTATCCATATTACACACAATAATTGAAAGAAAGCATCATTATATTAAAATCAAAGCAATGTCCAAATAAAGCAAATAAATGGACACCCATCCAAGGATGGAAACATGTCCTTACATCTCATGCCTAAATAGGACACCCACCGAAAGGTAGAAACATGTCCTTTACATTGGTTCTAAAATAGAAAAGCTATTTAAATTACATGATATTTAACTAATGAGGTACCCACCAAGTGGAAACATACCTCTTACAACATTTGGAAACCTAAATAAATTGATAAAGTAAATAACTATTCAAAATAAATGAATCATTCATCAATGGTATTAAATATCAATAGAAAGTAAACATCCATCCATGATAAATAAAATAAACCAAGCATTGAACTTAAATAAATTAAGGCATATAAAATAAATGAAAGCATATCAAATATAGAATTGAATAAAGCAAATAAAAATCTAAATTATAGCTACTGTGAGTTTTTAAAAGAATTAAAATAGATCAAGGTTTTATATTTTAAAAGGTTGATAAAGCTCTTTGATTAACTAAATTAATATTTGAATGGTGAAATCATGAAACTAGGGTTTGGACACTTTAAAACATTTTTGATTTGTGGTTTATGGCTATTCATTGAATTATGGTTTCAAGCTTACTGTGTAAAATTAAATATTTGTGTTTATATGGTTTTTTAAAGTTTTAAAGAATTAGGGTTTAGAAAAAATTAAGGTTTAAGGTTTTAAGGAGGTTAGGGTTCACTATTTTAGGTTTTGGAGTTTAATTAGGATTTTAGGATTTTTGAATTTAGGGTTTCGGGTAATGAGTTATTTTTAGGATTTGGAAAATCAATTGATAATTTTATGAAGTTTTATGAAGATAAACAATACGATTTAAAATTTATAAAAGCAAAAAAGATGTTTTTAAGTCTTTTGGAAGAAACAAAATACAATTTAGAGTTTTGAAAATTTGGAAAACAAATTTTGGTTTTGGGGTTTTGAAGAAACAAAGCTAACAACTTTAAACTTTTTGGAAAACAAAGCAACGAATTAAGGTTTTTAAACTTTAGAAAAACTGAATTGAGGTTCTAAGGTTTTTTAATTAAAAGACACAATTTGATAATTTAGCTACTATGACAAAATAAAAGAAATTAAGAATTCAATCCTTATTTTGTAAGTTTCACCAAAAATTGCTTCTTGGATGAACAAGGTCAAAGACAAACCTTTTTTCCTTTGAATTGCTTGAATTTTTTTTCAGCTCTCTCAAAAAATTAGCTTCGTTCAAGGTTTTCCTTCACAGATTCGGTTTCCACTTTTGTTCAAGTTTCTGTCCAATTTTCTTCCTTATTTCCTCCCCTTTTTTTGTGTTGTTTAGTCCATATTTATAAAAGAATTCTATGGGTAATTCCAATTATTCACGGCATACAATATTGAATAAGAAAAGGAAACTGAAACCTAATTGTATTAGGTTTCGAAAAATTTGCGTCGGAAAAATTTTGCTGGCGAAAAAAAACTGCTACAGAAAAATTGGGCTGGCAAAAAAAGCTGCCGCAGCTGGCTGCGGCAGCGAGGGGGGAACGGGCCTGCGAGCCATTTCGCCCACAGGAGTTTCTTGCGGGCGAAATGCCCAAGGGCCCGCTCTGACATTCGGCGACGATTTTTTTGTCTCCGATTTTTTTTTATTTTTTTTATTATTTTGAATTTTTATTCATTTCACCATTTTTTTTTCTAAAATAAATATTAAAATTAATCAAGATACTATAAAAATTATTTTGGACTAACTAAAATATGTTGGACAACACAAAATTTATTTTGGATTAATTAAAATATATTGGACCGGAATAGGTCAAAAATTAAGGGTCTAAAATTAGTCTATGGCAAGTCTTGCCACTTACCAGTGGAGCTATAGCACAAGGCTTATTGGGGGATTAAAGCTACAAACGTGGACTTGGATGGGGCGACAGAGCATAGGATGTTGCAAATTTCTAAGCTAGATGAGCTTAGAAGCATATGAGAGTTCAAGGATTTACAAGGAGAAAACAAAGGCCATGCATGAAAAAATGATCCTTAGAAGAACCTTAAACATGGAATGAAAGTCCTTTTATTCAATTCAATGATGTGATTGTTCCCTAGAAAATTGAAGTCCCGTTGGAGTGAACCATTTCAAGTAGTTCAAATATTTCCATATGTAGTTGTTGAATTGATGAATTTGAAAACCAATGAGACTTTTAGAGTGAATGGGAAAATTATGAAACCCTATTTGGAATAGCTCCAAGTTGCAAAAATCATAGAAAGCACGGTATTCATTGATGAATGATACAATGATGTTCAACTATAATGACGTTAAAGAAGTGCTTGATGGGAGGTAACCCATTGGTTTGCAATTCTTTGTTTTTGATTTACTTTTATGGATTTTGATTTCTTAAATTTTCATGATAAATTATTAAGCTTGAATAAATTTAGTTGGAATAGGTATTGTGATATAGTATTTTGTTGAATTAAGTTTCAGGGAAAAAGAAAGAAAACACACCCAACAGATATGGCTAAGACAACACCAACATAGAAAATTCTAGAAGCTGACACGTCCAAGAGTCTTGGCCATGTAAAGCTTCCCTTAAAACCTATTCTTACACAGACCTAGACATCTTGGCCATGTCACCAATTCATGTTAACCCTCATCCAAATGTTAAAAATTGTACAGACCCGGATATAGGCCAGACATCTTGGCCATGTCACTATGAGCAGGGATTTTCACCCCCACTCCCGGTGGAATAGTTCTTACGACTTTGACATTGTTAGGCTCAGGGCCTTAGAGAACGTGGGCCTAAGCCTAGAGAAAATGGAGTCACCACCCGGATGGGCCGAAAAAAAGAAAGGGGTAGATGACTGGATTCCTAAGGACTCCCCAATCCCCTAATGGGTTTGAAAAGTTGGGTACGTGTGGGGAAGGTGAGAAATGACCCAACACCCCCACAAACCCCCGTTTCATTGGAACCGGCCTCCTTTTTAGGTCTTAATATTATAAAATTCTAAAATATAATAATATTATCCATACTACATGCAATAATTAAAGTAAAGCATCATTATATTAAAATCAATTCAATGTTCAAATAAAATAAATAAATGGACACCCATATAAGGATGAAAACGTGTTCTTACATAGTCCAATGTCTAAAACTAAATAGGAAAGCTACCAAAAAGGTGGAAACGTGTCATTTACATTAATTCCAAAATATAAAAGCAATTTAAATTACATGAAAATTAATTAATGAGGTACCCAATCATAAAAACATACTTCTTACAATTTTAATAAACAAACAATAATTGAAAAAAATATTAATCTATGATAAATTAAATAAATCAAGTATTGAAATTAAATAAATCAATCATCAAGACATATAATAAACTACATAATCAAATCTAAAATTAAATAAAGCAATAAATATATAAATTTAGGGTTTACACCTTATATTAAAGTTTTTAGAATTTTAATAACTAAATTAGGATTTAAAATAAAGGAAGTTAAACACAAAGACTTATAATACACAAATAAATATTAACCCCTTCGACAAGCCCATACGGCTAGGGTTTGAGGAAAATATGATTAGGGTTTTGGAAAACAAGGCTAGGGCTTTTAGTTTAGAAATTAGGGTTTTGGGATTTTTGAAAATTAGTTTACTGGATATCAAGATATTAGGGTTTTAAAAAATAATTTTAGGGTTTTAAATAAAGCTTTTGATACCGGAAAAATAAGGTTATAGGAAAACAATTGCAATTAAATAATTTTGTGCTAAAAATATCAATTTAACACTTATAAGTTACTGTAACTTAAGCTAATAGGTTGTGGATTTATTTTGTTTGAATAATGAACATCATCAAATCACTTCACATGAACTAATATGAAAATAAAACAAAAGGTTATAACCTACTGGAATTAATCCAACCAAATAACCATTATATTCAGCATTTAAAACCGTCAAATCATGTTATATTCAGTTAAGTTAGATGTGTACCGTAATTTTTTGGCTCCACCACAATTTGTAGAATGAAATTCTGGTTTAGCTTGAAACCAAGACAAAAGAACTAGCTTGCTACCTTGATTATGAGTTGTCTCTCCTCTATGTCTATTTTTCCAATTTCAAAAGAAAGTCCAAAAGTCCTTCCAATATTCTTGAATAATTCTCCAATAATTGTGCCATCCAAAATTTTCTTCCTTGGACGAATGAAATTGTTCCCCCCTCTTTTGTGTGTTTTTTTTTAATGTGGTATTTATAAGCAAAAAATAAAAAAAACCTAGTATCTTAAGGAAATTAAAAACTATTTTGGAAATAAAATCAAAAACCAAGTAAAATAAGGTTTCGGTGAAAACTGCGTGCGGGCCCGGGCAAGTTGTTGCTGGGAGTGAGCAAAATTGTGCACGGGGCACAATTTCGCCGCAGATGGTTCCTACTGTGAATTGGCCCAAGCCAATTCGTCGCCGATTTTGCCATAGCTGATTTTTTTTATTTTTTTATCTTTTTTGATATTTTTTATTAAAAATAACTATTAAATTTTATAAAAACAAATAATAAATAAAATAAATATTATAAGTAATAAATATTATTACAAATAAATTTTATTAAAATAAATAATAAATATTAAAATACCGCAAAAAATTATTTTGGACCGTTTTAAAATCTTTGGACTGGACTGGATAAAAAATTAAAGGTCTACAGTTTGCCCCCTGCTTGAACAATCTGAGACTTTCAGTAGAAGAGAGTGAAAAGCAACATGATTAGGATGGGTTCTTGACCCAAAAAGAGTTTTGAATTCGAGACTAGGTACTTGGTCCTGAAAAAGATTTGGGTACTTAGACCCGAGATTGGATACTTGGACCCGAGATTGGGTACTCGAACTCGAGACTGAATTGGGCATTTGGACCCGAGATTAAATTGGGTACTTGGACTCGAGATTGAATTGGATTTGACTAACCTTTTATCAGTTGAGAATTCTAGTTGTTCCATTCTTTAATGGATTGTGCGTCTTCACCCTCAAAATGGATCTTCATCCTTGGTATCGGGTCTTCACCCTTGAAAAAATATCTTCATTCTTGGAGATTGGGTCTTCACCCTTGAAAGTGTATCTTCATTCTTGGCATCAGGTCTTCACCCTTAAAAATGGATCTTCATCCTTGGAAATCGGGTCTTCACCCTTGAAAGTGGATCTTCATCCTTGGCATCGGATCTTCACTCTTGAAAATGGATCTTCATCCTTGAAAATCGTGTTTTCTTCCTTGAAATTGGATCTTCATCTTTTAAGTTGGATCTTCATCCATGGAATCGGGTCTTCACCCTTTAAACTGGATCTTCATCCTTTGGACGTCGGATCTCCACCCTTCAAAGTGGATCTTCATCATTTAAGCTGGATCTTCATCCTTTAAGCTGGATCTTCATCCTTGGCATCGGGTTTTCACCCTTGAAAATGGATCTTCATCCTTGGCATCAGGTATTCCCCCTTGAAAATGGATCTTCATCCTTGAAAATTGGGTCTTCACCCTTGAAATTGGATCTTCATCTTTTAAGCTGGATCTTCATCCTTGGAATCATGTCTTCACCCTTTAAACTAGATCTTCATCCTTTGGACGTCGGGTCTTCACCCTTCAAAGTGGATCATCATCCTTTAAGCTGGATCTTCATCCTTTTCATCGGGTCTTCACCCTTGAAAGCGGAACTTCATCCTTAAAAATTGGGACTTTACTTGAAATTGGATCTTCATCCTTTAAGCTGGATCTTCATCCTTGGAATCGGGTCTTCACCCTTTAAACTGGATCTTCATCCTTTGGACGTTAGGTCATCACCCTTCAAAGTGGATCTTCATCCTTTAAGCTGGATCTTCATCCTTGGCAGGGTCTTCACCCTTCAAAACTGATCTTCATCCTTGAAAATTGGGTCTTCACCCTTGAAATATGGATCTTTATCCATTAGAGATCGGGTCTTTACCCTTGAAGCATGGATCTTTATCCTTGGAAATTGGGTCTTCACCCTTGAAAGTGGATCTTCATCCTTAGCATTGGGTCTTCACCGTTGAAAATGGATCATCATCCTTAAAAATCAGGTCTTCGCCCTTGATATTGGATCTTCATCCTTTATGCTAGATCTTCATCCTTAGAATCGGGTCTTCACCCTTGAAAATGGTCTTCATCCTTGGAAATCGGATCTTTACCCTTTAAATTGGATCTTCATCCTTTAGAAATTTGTCCTATATTGGCTTCAGCTCTTCTAGCTAGACTGATCTTTTGAGTTTTGCATCTTCATTCTTTTGATAGTTTTAATATTCCATTATTTTGCACTTTTGCAAAAAATTTAGCCATTTTTTAGCTGGCCCCTTATATCTTCTCCTTTCCCCTGAGTGTCAAAATATTGAAAATGAGTTTGAAAATATTTTGTATACGTGTAAATTCAAAAAAAAATTGAAAAGGAGAAACTTTACCCCTTATGTAGGCTCAAACCAATAATTTTTCTAATGCAGGCTCTGATTGATGTTTTTATTTTGTCTGGTTCCTTGCATAAGCATGCATCTCTTCTTTCTTTTGCAAAATGACTAGAGCTTCCTTAAGCAATGGGCCTTCCATGCCCCATGATTCCATATCTGCTTCATGGTTGTTTTATAAAGTATTGATGTTTACTTTTGACAAAGAAAATGCATTGTGATATGCTCATGTATGCATGAGTAATACTTACAGTGGTTCCATCGACTCACATGCAAAGGTGATCAGCTGAATTGTTCTCATTGACTCCTTCCATATGCCTATTTAAGTCTTGCATTGGAATGATAGAAAGCTTTGCATTTATGGCTTTTATCTTCAAGATGTTGAGGACATGACTGGTGGAGACCCCAAGTAGCAGAGATACATCCATTAAGATTCAGCACGCTAGTTGGTAACTTCTTCACAGCCTTGCAAATAATCTGTTATTTTGCCCAATGTGCCCTTTGAGGTTTGACCATGCAACATACTTCCCTTAACTTGAAGGCTTTTATAACAAGAAAATAGTTTTTTTTTTTTAAAAAAATAAATGTTGACTTTGTAAAATTAATGTCATTGTACCTCAGGACTCAATTTTTAGAATTAACATATCTATAACATGACAACCCTAGTTACAGTACTAAACTTGGGAATCATTTCTATTTAAGCAAGAACTGTTCACTTCAGATAGGCACATACACATTACTTGGTCAAAGATCTCATTGAGTTTGAATATTGTCTATCTCATATTCATGCTTATTCAAACTATCTCCACTAATAGACTCTACCTACCAAGAGAGATCAACAGGTCTTTGATAGGCTTGAAATGGGATCTATAAGGGACATGAGTTAAATGAAGGCTATTTGTAAGTTGAAGCAGTTGTGACACTATGGGCAAACGTTCATACTACAAATTTCTTGTTTGAACTTTAGGCAGCTGGGAGCAATCATGCTAGACTCCAAATTCCTTCTATCTTCTTGGCATTAATCTGGATCTTGATTGGAACAATCTTTACCTTTGTAAAAAGTTTGGTACCCACATTCCTTTCTTTTTTTTTTATCATTTTTGTCCTTCATCCCTATAGGATTGTTAAGTATAGTACTTTCAAAAACTAGATGGTCCTTCCCCTTTTTCTCATATTTTGATTGAATCTTTGGTTGTGTAACACCCCTTCCCAACCTATGAATAAGCCGAGGAGGAATGCTACATCGGGATACGAGCTCTGGTTATGTCAGCTTACTTAATGTCCCTTATAAAAATTTTCCAAAAATTTTGACGGAGTTTCCCTTAAATTTCTAGGTCCCAAGTGTCGACAAAACTGATTTTTCTTATTTTTGAAAAACATTTTGTTTCACAATTCAACTCAAGCACACTCCCAATAATCCACCCTTATAACCTCAACTACAATCCTGCAAGAAGAATTCACACTTCTATATTCACAACCCAACTCAATTTAAAACCATAAAGTTATTATACATTACTAGATTTACATGCCACATCAAGTTGTCTCTTTGTATTGTTCAAATAAGTACATGCCAGTTTCTAATACCAAAATACAAAATGAAGAGCACCACCTAAGTTTGTTGATGACCGACAGATCGCAGGACTCCTCTGCTCGCTACTGGCTCCTTGCTAATAGCCTATGAGTTTAGAAGAAACTAAACTCGCTAAGCATTGCTTAGTGGGTACTTTAACTAATTACGAAAAATAAATAATAAAAGCATAATGCACTTTTAAAAGCAATGAGTCGTATTGAAAAATAATATCACAGTAAAAACAATCCATACATGTCATATATTCAGTTATTATCATTTTATCAGTTCGCTCCACAAGATAATTTGGTAGACTAACGTATGGTAAGGAACTAACTGAAACAATTGTATATATATTCTGTGGCTGTGGCCCTAAAAAAATTGCGGACCAAGCCCTGTGGAATCTGTGGCCGAAGCCCTCGGACCGGAGTCCTATATAACTCGGACGATTGCCCTATATAACTCGGACCGAAGTCCTATATAACTCGGGTCGTCACCCTATATAACTAGGACCGAAGTCTTATATTAAAGCAGCACTGCATATAGTATGATATATCATACCCTTACCCTACTCAGTACTATCCCAGATACCCAGTGGAGCCAAAATTCTCATGCCATTTCTTAATCGAATATGCATTATACAATTATCGACTTATGTTTCTTATATTATTTCAACGTGAAATATCATATTTTGTTATTTTAATAACATATTATGCTCATTTATATGCATAAGGAATCAATTGGATTACTTTTGAAAAATGACCAAATGAATATTAGCAAAATGACCATATGAATAGTAAATTCTGGTTTTGGACTCAACTTGATACTTATTTTGAAAAATTGTATAAAATAATCTACTTGACTAAAAACTCTAAAATTTTTTACAGAATTTATTTTTACATCTTAAAATCATTCCTTTAAAATTTCAGATCAAACTGGACACAAAAGTTTGGTCAAGTAGTTCACCCAACCAAACTGCTCCAGTTGCCCTGCATCATGGCAGCAGTTCTAAATTTTGTGAATTCCGTAATTTAAATTCAATCAATGTGGTTCCAAATTATTTTTCTCAAATACTAGACTCACTAAAAAACAACATATCCAAAATTCAATTGAAGATTATTTTTTCTAAATTTTATTAAAAATCCAGAATCATGGCTGTCTCAGTCAAGGTACCTCCTAGAGCAGGTCTAACAGAAATATTTTTTTCATAATCATAACCTTTCTGAATTCAACTCAAAATATTTTTTAGTCATTCTAGACGCATTGAGGCACAACATATCAAAAATTCATTTCAATAACATTTTTGTATATGTATTTAAAAATCATACAAGTCACAGCATTTCACTAATTCTAAAACAGAAAAATTTCAAGAAAATGAACAAACAATTAATTAAAGTACCAAACCTTGCTTTTTCTTAGTCCTTTATCTATATCACTTCCTTTCCTTCCTTGTCTCCTTGATTTTCTATGAAATTTAACATCACATATACAAAGGTAAGAACCCTAGGTATAGACATAGTCTTATCTTATGATTTTTCTAATGGTTGCTAGCTTATTTTCACCTTTAAACACCATCATTTCTTTCATCAAATCCTTCAAATAATTATTTCTTGAATTTTCTCCAAATCTAGCTACATGAACCCTAATTTCAATCTCTTAAATTAACCATTAATCCATGAAACTAAAACTAGAGATAGGTTTCTCTTACCTTATAATCTTATTTGTCACCAAAATCTTCAACCAAAAGCCTTAAACTTTGGAAAAATCACCTCCTTCTTCCTTCTCTTATGGTTTGGACGAGTTCACCATGTAAGAGAGGGCTTTTATATTCTTTCCTTAGCTTATTTTGATCCAAATGGCAGCCAAGAGAGGTTAAGATGTGTTGGTGTAAGTGTTGATTTCCCATTGGTACACTTAAGTGGGAAAATGGCTAATTTTCATTGGTCCAAATGTCTCTTTCTTTTATTTATTTATTTGTCAAGCCATTAGGCTTCCTTTTATTCATATTTTGGCCCCCTCAACTTTCTTGTGCTATAATTTTATAGTCTAGGGTGTGAAAATATCAAAATACCCTCCAGCGATTAATCGATTGTAACTTTTAAACCGTGCGTTTTCGGGAAAAATTGAAACCCACGGTTATGACCCGATTAATCTCGAGAATATTCTTCCGGAGTCGGATATGGGCACTATTAAGAACTTCCGACACTTAATTTTTAAGTTTACATAGTTGCCCCTAACTTTTGAGAAATTTCCACATAGGTCCTCGGCCTTTCGAAAAATTACCTTTAGGTCCCGTCTACTTCACGGGCCTCCTTTGCACACCGATTTTGTTTTTGACTATCTCGAGCCTCTATTTGACCACTTATTTATGTCCTTCTTGCCTAATACTCGACTACCTAAACTTTGGGATGTGACAGGTTGGGTTGGACCAATTTAAGTCAATTGTCCTTATAAACCAAATGGAAGCCTTTTACTGCTTTAGGTAAAAGAGAACTTGGTTGGCTTTTTGAGCCATTTTGGGTTTTATTTTTTTATTTTTTTTCTTTTTCTTTCTTCTTTCTTCTTTTTTTGTATTATTTTTTTGTATTTTTTTTGTTTTTCTTTTTTTTTTGGTTGTAGCTCTAAAAGAGTTGTCTTGTTTGTACAACTTGTGTTTCTGATAATGGATGAGTGGAGTGGCATAAATCTGCTTTAACAAGGATAAATCTTTTGTTATTCTAATGTTATCTTGATAGATTGGAGATATTAGGTGAACTTTAACTACCATTATGGTCTTAAGAATATCAACTATTGTAGACCCTTAATTTTTGATCCAATCCGGTCCGATATATTTTAATTAGTTCAAAATAATTTGTGTTGTCCAATATATTTTAATTAGTCCAAAATAATTTTTGTTATCTTAATTAAATAATTTTTGCTTTAGTATCTAATTTTTATTAATAAAAAATAAAAATAAACAAATAAAAATCAAAAAATAAAAATAAAAATAAAATAAAAATAAAAATAAAAAATCGGTGACGAAAAAATCAAAGACGAAAAAATCGTCGCCGAAAACCAGCGCGTGGGACAAATGGCCGTGGGCCATTTCACCCGCAAGAGTTTCCTACGGGCGAAATGGCCTGCATGCCAGTCCTCGCCCCTGCCGCAGCCAACTGCGGCAATTTTTTTTCGCCATCGCAATTTTTTCGCAGCAGTTTTTTTCGCGAGCAAAATTTTTCCGACGTAAATTTTTCCGAAACTTAATGCAATTAGATTTCGGTTTCCTTTTATTATCAATATTAGCTTACGTGAATAACTAGGAATGAACCATAAAATTCTTCTATAAATAAGACCAAAAACAACATAAAAATCAATGGAGAAATCGGAGGAGAAATTGATCAAAAATTGGATCAGATTTGGGAGAAAAATTTAGACCGAAACTATGTAGGAAAGGCAGTGAATCAACCTGATTTCATTTTTTGAGAGTATACAACAATTCAATCCATCAAAGCAACAAAGCTTGTCTTTGTTTTTGTTCATCAAAGAAGAAATTTTTGGTGGAGCCAACAAACGGAGGTATGCATCAATTGTTTAAATTCTATTCTTCACAGTAGCTAAATCATCCCATTGTTTCATTTAATTCAAAAACCCTAGAACCTCAATTCACTTTTTCTAAAGTTTAAAAACCTTAATTCGTTGCTTTATTTTCTAAAAAGTTTAAAGTTGTTAGTTTTGTTTCTTCAAAACCCCAAAACCTTAATTTGCTTTCAAAATTTTCAAAACCCTAAATTGAGTTCTATTTCTTTCCAAAAGCCCTAAAAACTTCTTTTTTGCTTCTATAAACTTTAAATCATTTGGTTTATTTTCATAAAGTTTCATAAAATTATCAATTGGTTTTCAAATCTTAAAAACCTAATGCATTCCTCGAAACCCTAAATCAAAAATTCTAAAACCTTAATTCAATTACAAAACTCAAAACAGTAAACCCTAACTCCCTTAAAACTTTAAACCCTAATTTTTTTAAACCCTAATCCTTTAAACTTTAAAATCTTATAAATTTAAATATTATAATTCAAACACAGTAAGCTTAAAACCATAATTCAATGAGTAATCGTAAATCATAAATCTAAGTGTTTTAAAGTGTTCAAACCCTAATTTCATGATTTTACCACTCAAATACTAATTTGGTTAATCAAAGAACTTTATCAACCTATTAAATTCTAAAACTTGGCTCCATCTCAATTCCTTTAAAAACTCACAGTAGCCTAATTCAACAAATTCAAAAACCCTAAACACATGAAATAAAGAATCTTAAATAGAAATAGTAGCCCTAATTTGAATCTTTATTTGCCTTATTCAATTTTATTATGCTTTGATTTATTTTATATGCTTTAACTTATTTAAGTTCAATGCTTGGTTTATTTAATTTATCATGAATGGATGTTTACTTTCTATTGATATTTAATATCTTTGATGGATAATTTATTTATTATGAATGGTTATTTACTTTTAATGTTTTATTTAGATTTCCAAATGTTGTAAGAGGTATGTTTCCACTTGGTGGGTACCTCATTAGTTAAATATCATGTAATTTAAATTGCTTTTCTGTTTTAGAACCAATGTAAAGGGCATGTTTCTACCTTTCGGTGGGTGTCCTATTTAGGCATGGGATGTAAGGACATGTTTCTATCTTCAGATGGGTGTCCATTTATTTGTTTTGCTTGGACATTGTTTTGATTTTCAATATATCAATGCTTTATTTTAATTATTGTGTGTAATATGGATAATGTTGTTATATTTAAGAATTTTATAATATTAAGACCTGTAAAGGAGGCCGATTCAAATGAACCGGGCGTTGTGGGGATGCTGGGCCGTTTCTCACCTTCCCCACATCTACCCAACTTTCCGAACCCATTCGGGGGTTGGGGATTCCTTAGGAATTGAGTCATCCACCCCTTTCTTTTTCCCCGCCCGTCCAGGTGGCGACTCCATTTTCTCCACACTTAGGTCCGTGTTCTCTAAGGCCTCGAGCCTAAACAGTGCCGAAGTCGCAAGAACCATTCCACCGGGAGTGGGGGCAAAAATCCCCGCTCACAGTGGCAACTCCACTGGGGATAAGAGAAGTTGATTCCATTGGTTTTTATATTATTCTATTCTTTCTTATAATGATATTATCCATTACATCATTTAAATTGCATCGTGTGCGTAAGTTAGGATGCCCGTGTTACCTGTGTTATGTTATGTAAGGGATACCATACTTTCACTCAAGGTATGGAGATCGAGCATGGCATAACCACTCATAGCCTCGTACCATTTGGTATATACTTACTATGGGAACCTAAGCCTTTTTACCCAAAGACTAAAGCTCATGTAATTGGTCTAGTTACTTCCCTTAGGTTTTACCCCAAATGCATGTTGTTTGACTATGGTTAATTTATCTTGGCTTAAATCATGGCTTATTTGGTTGTTCTTTTTAATATGACCTAAGTATATTGTAAGCTCAAAATAAATTTTTTCTTTAAAATCCAAAAGTCCAAAGCTATTTTCAAAATTTTTCAAGATGGTCTTTGGACATAAAACTTTTCTAAAAACAAATCAAAAATTCTTTTGCTCATGGCCCAAATACTAAACCCAAAATCCATTTTTCTAAAATCTTTTACGATGGGCTTAGAAACAAAACTATTTTCACCCAACCTTTTCTTACAAAGAGCTTGCAAAAATATTTAGGTCAATTATGAAATACCAAAAATCAATTGTGGGCTTAGTTTATACTAAGAATAAATTAACCATGGGCTTGTTTTTGGCATGAATCATTAGTTACCTTTTTCAAGTGAGAAATCTATCTATAATAAACCTCTTAATTTAGTTTTAATCCATTATAGCATAAAAGCTACTTTAGTTGGTTGAATGGATTAAAATCTAATTAATGGGAATTATCATGGATTGATTTACATTTTTGAAAATATAACTACTGGTTGAAACGTCCGAGGGAATTATTCAAAAATAAGATACCCCATGCTGGTATTTTGTTAACCATATACCTAGGAAAAGAGACTTGCCATTCGTGTGTGGATGATATAAGGTTGGAAGGAACGGCCTAATTATCCTTGTTTGTTGATTGTTTGTGCATACATGCATACATGCATACATTTGCATCTCATACCATTGATCCTCTCTGGCTCACAGCCCTGGATTACGACAGTTCAAAAGCTTACAACAATCCAACCTACGCCAGAGATGAAGTATCTAGCAACGACTCAATCACTTTCTCACCAAAAACAATGGAGGCAGAACAAATTCAAAGGATGGTGGATGAGGCCCTCAACGCCAGGATGGAAGAAATAAAAGAGGCCCTAGCTGAGACCATGAAGAACCAATTGTTAGTGTATGTGCCCTAGGCCATTTGTTTGGATCTTTATGTTATACATTCATTATTAATAAATGAGGTTTTATTATCATTATTGTTGTTTGCATGTTACACAATTTTGATATTTGTCCCTGGTTTATTATTGTTATAGAGATAAAAAAAAATAAATAATTCTTAACCAGTATGAACATTGATTTGATGATCATCAGATGGTTATGTGATAGTGATACAAATCAATTTCATAAATACTTGTTAGAGAACAATGTATTGGATAGACCCATCATGAGATTACTACATGGGTTAGTGTCATAAGTAAATCTCATGATAGTTATGTAATAATTCTTTGACTTGAGATTGTCATAGTTTCCAATATAAGGACTATTATATTTTGACATGATCAAACATTATCCGTAACTGGATAGTAATAAAGGTTATGTTCATATATGATAGAAATTATGTAGAGGATAATGAACAATCAAGATAGAATTTGTCCCTCTCTTTGAGAGAGATATCTTTTGGGCCCCTCGATAAGTGAGACTGTGAAATGCATGGCCGTGCTCAAATGAATTGATAGTGTGATCAATTTCATTTGTTTTTATCAGTCTACTTGGAGATCGAGTAATCTTAAGTTTGGACAATATAAGTATGACGTTGACCATGACTTATGTTCAAGCTAGATATCGTGTGACAAAGGGATTAATGCATATACTATTATTAGGCAAATTGGACATTCCTTATATTAATTGGGTAGTTGTAACGCCTTGCTAGAGGCCAATTATGACTTGTTGATTTAATAGAGATTAAATTGACTGCCAATTAATATGGGCCTATCGGGTCACACACAAGAATGCGTTTTGGGCTGGATATAATATTAATAATATTAATATTAGATATTAATATTTATTATTATTATTATTTTCGTTTTTATATATATATTATTAGATAATATATTCAGAATCCTAATTAGATTTGGATTCTGAATTTGACTTACCTTATCCAATTATATTTATTATTAGATAATGTATTCAGAATCCTAATTAGACTTGGATTCTGAATTTGACTTTCCGTATCCAATTTTGAATTGGATTCTGGAGTGATTATATTCACTCCAGACGTTAAGTCTTCTCAGAGGTAACAATAAAAACAAAGAGGAACGAAAAAGGTAACCCTAATATTTTTTTAGAGAAAACGTTTTTCCAGCCTTCGCCGTTGCAGAGAGCTAGCACTCCAAACGGTAGCATTCGTGTGGATACGCGATAGAGGGTGTTTCGCGACCGAGGCATCTCTTCAAAACTGTGATTTCGAATCATCAACAGGTTAGTTCTTTGAACACTTTTGTCGAATTAAACGAACAGCATGGATCCTGGTGGGAAATCAGAGATCAAATATTTTTCCGCTGCGTGTTTTTTGTTTGCAGTGATCTTCTTAATTTCCTAACAGTGGTATCAGAGCCACTTGTTGTTTTCGTTTAAGTCGAAAATGCCATGTTGATATGATTACATGAGATATATTGATTTCGTATGGCATGTTAACTATAAAACCTTAATTCGTTTTTCATATGATGAGAAAGGATTGGTTTTTGGTTTCGTTTCTGTAAAACCCTAATTCGTTTTTCATATGATGAGAAAGGATTGGTGTTTTTTAATTTCGTTTTCATGAGATGATCACGTATATATGATTGGTTGATTAAAATGATTTTCATATGATGAAAACGATTAAGTTTATATGTGATATAAACATTTGGTAATGATTCTGTAATGGGTTGTACATATTCGAAATAAAACAGTAAGAAGGTTAATGAGATTAACGGTTCTGTTTTAGGGTTTCGCCAAAGAAAAATGTTAATGAGATTAGCGGGACCGCCGTATGTTCGCGCCCTATAGTTCGTTACCGCGACATTAAGAATGTCAATATATTTGTTTCTATTTAACATGTTGGTGATGAATATGTTATGTTTGTTTGATGTCTTGGCATGGTGCATAGCATGGCCTTATGACCTATGTGATTGGTTTATTCATATCTTTATTTTGGGTAAATACGGCCTGCGTGTCGTTTATTTTGTTGTAATTTATTTTACTAGTAGTTAGATTTTCTTTTATTGTAATATATGAAGATTCAAGCTACAATGTTTGTGATGGAGATTCATACCAAGGAGAAGATGGTTCCATGGTGATGGAAGCACAAGCTCAAGTTTTGAAGATATGTAATATTGCAAGTGTTGTAATAGATAGGTTTTTCACCTAGGGTTGCCTTTATGATCTTCATTTGGTCTCTTGAAGATCATATTTAGTTTGGCCATGCTATGTCACGTTTACATATTTTGTCATTTGGTATATGATGCTTATGTGATAAATTATATATATGCATATAGGATGCTAAAATATAATGATATGTAATGCAAGACATGATAATAATTTAGTTGAACCCTCATTAATAATTTAAGTCTAAATGCCATCCACGTTTTGAACACCTATCAAAACTAAGATTGTATTAAAGTAGGTATTGCCAAAGCAATATGCTTTAAACATTCCTAGCTAAGTAGGATGAGTAATAGTGCTACTCATATGTTTTAAAATTGGTTAGACTTAATTAGGCTATCAAAATGGTTTTGGGCCTAAGGCATTAGATGGAATTCAACATGCTATGATATATGATGTCAATATTCCATAATTACTAAGAGTTACATGAGATGTAATTGGTAAAGATGTTACCTACCTAAATAACTTGATTTTAAGCGTCACGCCAAAGCTGAGTTTAGAATTAAGTGAAATACGGATCTTAGCCTACTAAAATATTTCTTTAGAGGGTTATATTTTTTAGTAGGAGTTTAAATAATTTTAACCTCATTATTAATTAAAATTTGACTTTGCATATTTATCAACAGATGGCTGCTAATAACAATTCCACCTTATCACTGCGATCTATCCTTGAGAAGGAAAAACTGAAAGAATGTGGGACTAATTTTGTTGACTGGTTTAGGAACCTGAGAATTGTTCTCAAACAAGAGAAAAAGTCCTACGTGCTTGATGAAGCTATCCCTGACCCACCTCCTGCCGATGCTTCTAATGCTGCTAAGAGTAAGCATAAGAAGCATGTAGATGATTCCAATGACATAGGATGTCTTATGTTGGCTACTATGTGTCCAGGACTTCAGAAGGATCTGGAACACTTAGAGGCTTATGAGATGAGTGTGCATCTCAAACAAGCTTTCCAACAACAGGCTAGGCAAGATAGGTTTAACACCGCTGTTGCATTATTTGACTGCAAAATGTCTGAAGGTGAATCTGTTAGTGCTCATGTTTTGAAGATGAAAGGCTATCTAGATCACCTTGCTAGACTTGGATATCCCCTGAGTTTAGAACTCTCCACGGATTTGATCCTACATTCATTGCCTAGCAGTTTCTCACAGTTTGTCATGAACTATAACATGAATGACATGGAGAAATCCATTCCTGAGCTACATGGTATGCTCAAAACTGCTGAGGGGAATATCAAAAAGCCTACCCAAATATTGAATGTCAATATTAAACAAATGAAAAAGAAAGCCAAAGATACTAAAGGCAAGGGTAAGGCAAAAGGTGCTAAAGGGTCCAAGGGACAAGCTAAACCAAAACCTGTACCTAAGGCTAAAGTTCCTAAGGAAGGGACTTGTTTCCATTGCAACAAGCCTGGGCATTGGAAGAGAAATTGTCAACTCTATTTGGATGAGTTAAAGAAGTTGAAGGGTAGTGCGACTACATCTTCAGGTATTTATGTTATAGAAATTAATTTATCTATTCCTTCTTCCTGGGTATTAGATACCGGATGTGGATCTCATATTTGTACAAATATGCAGGGACTCAAAAGGAGTAGGATGCTGAAGAAGGGCGAAGTGGACCTACGTGTTGGCAATAGAGCAAGAGTTGCTGCTATAGCTGTAGGAACTTATGAGCTTGTTATGCCCAATGGGTTTTTGTTAATTTTGAACAATTGCTTTTATGTTCCTACTATGAGTAGGAATCTTATTTCAGTATCTGTTTTGGATGATGAAGGTTATTCATTTTTGATTAAGAATAAGAAATGTTCTATTTTTGATAAAAATGATCTGCTTTATGGTATTGCAAATTCTTATAATGGCCTTTATATCCTTAATCTTGATGATTCTAATGGTAATTATATCTATAACATAACTTCTAAGAGAACTAAGCCAAATGAGTTAAACCCTACTTATTTATGGCATTGTCGCCTTAGCCATATAAATGAGAAACGCATTTCTAAGCTCCATCAAGATGGATTATTAGATTCATTTGATTTTGAATCATTTGAAACATGTGTTGTTTGCTTGGTAAGATGACAAAGGATCCTTTTACTGGTCATAGTGAAAGGGCTAATGATTTATTGGGCTTGATACATACAGATGTATGTGGTCCTTTTAGCATTAGTGCCAGAGGAGGATTTCAATACTTCATTACTTTTACTGATGATTTCAGTAGGTATGGCTATGTCTACCTAATGAAACATAAGCATGAGTCTTTTGAAATGTTTAGAACTTTTCAAAATGAAGTACAGAATCAACTTGGTAAAACAATTAAACTACTTCGATCAGATCGAGGTGGTGAATATTTGAGCCAAGAGTTTGATGATCATCTAAGGGATTGTGGAATTGTTTCACAACTGACTCCTCCAGGAACTCCACAGTGGAATGGAGTTTCTGAAAGGAGAAATCGAACTCTATTAGATATGGTTCGATCAATGATGAGTCAAGCGGATCTTCCTTTATCTTTTTGGGGTTATGCCTTGGAGACAGCTGCATTCATTCTGAACCGTGTACCATCTAAGGCGGTTGAAAAGACACCATATGAGATATGGACAGGTAAGACACCTAGTTTGTCTTTTCTTAAGATTTGGGGTTGTGAAGCTTATGTGAAAAGACCAGTTTCAGATAAGTTAGCTCCAAAGTCTATCAAATGTAATTTTGTGGGGTATCCTAAGGAAACTAAAGGATACTATTTCTATACTCCTTCAGAGAACAAAGTGTTTGTTGCTTGAAATGGGACCTTTTTGGAAAAGGAATTTCTTTCTAAGAGAACTAGTGGGAGTATAGTAGAACTTGAGGAAACTCAAGTACCACAAGAAATCATTGAGCCGTCTATAGAGCCTATTTCAGAACCACAAATAGTTGTGGAGTCTGAAGATGTAACACAAATCCCTCGCAGGTCTGATAGGACACGTCGTCATCCAGAGAGATATGGATTTCTTGTGACTGATGATAGTGAAGTAATGCTCATAGATCAAGATGAGCCTACTACCTATCAAGAAGCTGTGTCAGGTCCAGATTCAGACAAATGGCTTGGAGCCATGAAATCTGAGATGCAATCTATGTTTGACAACCAAGTTTGGTCTTTAATTGATCCTCCAGAGGGTATTAAGACTATTGGTTGCAAATGGGTTTTCAAGAAGAAAACTGACATGGATGGGAATGTGCAGACCTATAAAGCAAGGCTTGTTGCAAAAGGTTTCAAGCAAACTCATGGTATAGACTATGATGAAACCTTTTCACCAGTTGCTATGCTTAAGTCTGTTAGAATTCTCATTGCCATTGCAGCATACTATGATTATGAGATATGGCAAATGGATGTCAAAACCGCTTTCCTTAATGGAAACTTGCTTGAGGATGTGTATATGACACAACCTGAGGGTTTTGTAAATCCTGAGAATTCTACAAAGGTTTGCAAGCTTCAAAGATCCATTTATGGATTGAAGCAAGCATCTCGAAGCTGGAATCTTCGTTTTGATGAAACAGTTAGGAACTTTGGTTTCATCAAGAATGAAGATGAACCTTGTGTTTACAAGATGGTTAGTGGGAGTGCAGTAGTGTTTTTAGTCTTATATGTGGATGACATATTACTCATTGGGAATGATATCCCTACCTTGCAAAATGTTAAGACTTGGTTAGGGAATTCTTTCTCAATGAAAGACTTAGGTGAGGCTGCCTATATCCTTGGTATAAAGATCTATAGAGATAGATCTAGAAGGATAATTGGCCTGAGTCAAAGTACATACATAGATAAAGTGTTGAAGAGGTTCAACATGCAAGATTCCAAAAAGGGATTCTTGCCTATGTCTCATGGCATTCATCTCAGCAAGAGTCAATGTCCTATGACATCTGATGAGCGAGATTGAATGAATAAGATTCCTTATGCTTCTGCTATAGGATCTATTATGTATGCCATGTTATGTACTAGACCAGATGTCTCATATCCATTAAGCGCAACTAGTAGATTTCAAGCTGATCCTGGTGAAGGTCACTGGACAGCTGTCAAGAATATTCTTAAGTACCTTCGAAGGACTAAAGATGTATTCTTGGTTTATGGAGGTTTGGAAGATGAGCTAGTTGTAAATGGTTACACAGATGCTAGTTTCCAAACTGACATAGATGATTTTAGATCGCAGTCAGGTTTTGTATTCACATTGAATGGTGGAGCTGTTAGTTGGAAGAGTTCAAAACAAAGCACTGTGGCTGATTCTACAACAGAGGCTGAGTATATAGCAGCATCAGATGCAGCTAAGGAAGCAGTCTGGTTGAAGAAATTCATCACTGAGCTAGGAGTGGTGCCTAGCATTGCAAATCCTGTGGACATTTATTGTGACAACAATGGTGCCATAGCACAGGCAAAAGAGCCTAGATCTCATCAAAGATCTAAGCATATACTCAGGCGTTTTCACCTCATTCGAGACATTATCGATAGAGGAGATATCAAGATATGCAAAGTTGACACAAATGATAACATAGCAGATCCATTAACAAAGCCTCTCTCACGGGTCAAGCATGATCAGCACACTAGATCTATGGGTCTTAGAAATTTGTAGGCCTAGTGCAAGTGGGAGATTGTTAGTGTATGTGCCCTAGGCCATTTGTTTGGATCTTTATGTTATACATTCATTATTAATAAATGAGGTTTTATTATCATTATTGTTGTTTGCATGTTACACAATTTTGATATTTGTCCCTGGTTTATTATTGTTATAGAGATAAAAAAAAATAAATAATTCTTAACCAGTATGAACATTGATTTGATGATCATCAGATGGTTATGTGTATAGTGATACAAATCAATTTCATAAATACTTGTTAGAGAACAATGTATTGGATAGACCCATCATGAGATTACTACATGGGTTAGTGTCATAAGTAAATCTCATGATAGTTATGTAATAATTCTTTGACTTGAGATTGTCATAGTTTCCAATATAAGGACTATTATATTTTGACATGATCAAACATTATCCGTAACTGGATAGTAATAAAGGTTATGTTCATATATGATAGAAATTATGTAGAGGATAATGAACAATCAAGATAGAATTTGTCCCTCTCTTTGAGAGAGATATCTTTTGGGCCCCTCGATAAGTGAGACTGTGAAATGCATGGCCGTGCTCAAATGAATTGATAGTGTGATCAATTTCATTTGTTTTTATCAGTCTACTTGGAGATCGAGTAATCTTAAGTTTGGACAATATAAGTATGACGTTGACCATGACTTATGTTCAAGCTAGATATCGTGTGACAAAGGGATTAATGCATATACTATTATTAGGAAAATTGGACATTCCTTATATTAATTGGGTAGTTGTAACGCCTTGCTAGAGGCCAATTATGACTTGTTGATTTAATAGAGATTAAATTGACTGCCAATTAATATGGGCCTATCGGGTCACACACAAGAATGCGTTTTGGGCTGGATATAATATTAATAATATTAATATTAGATATTAATATTTATTATTATTATTATTTTCGTTTTTATATATATATTATTAGATAATATATTCAGAATCCTAATTAGATTTGGATTCTGAATTTGACTTACCTTATCCAATTATATTTATTATTAGATAATGTATTCAGAATCCTAATTAGACTTGGATTCTGAATTTGACTTTCCGTATCCAATTTTGAATTGGATTCTGGAGTGATTATATTCACTCCAGACGTTAAGTCTTCTCAGAGGTAACAATAAAAACAAAGAGGAACGAAAAAGGTAACCCTAATATTTTTTTAGAGAAAACGTTTTCCAGCCTTCGCCGTTGCAGAGAGCTAGCACTCCAAACGGTAGCATTCGTGTGGATACGCGATAGAGGGTGTTTCGCGATCGAGGCATCTCTTCAAAACTGTGATTTCGAATCATCAACAGGTTAGTTCTTTGAACACTTTTGTCGAATTAAACGAACAGCATGGATCCTGGTGGGAAATCAGAGATCAAATATTTTTCCGCTGCGTGTTTTTTGTTTGCAGTGATCTCCTTAATTTCCTAACACCAATTGACTACAATCTTAGAGAATCATGATGAGGCATCTGCTAGCACTAAGAAGCCAAAGGACAAAGGGAAGACCAAAGTTGGTGAAGTGGTTTTTTATGATGAAAAAGTGATCATTGATGATGACGATGATTGGGCTCAATACTACCAAGATGCTCAAGAGAAGAAAAAGGAACCGAAGATTGTTGAAAGATCAACTATGGAGAAGACCAAAATTTTTGATGTTGAAAAGATGATTGCTGATTTAGAAAAGAAATTTGAGAAGAAGCTGAAAACTAAAGAAATGTCCGAAGTTGACAAATTATTTGAGCTAGATGAAAAAGTCCCGTACAAGTTCAAGATGCCATCTTTCGCAAAGTTTGATGGAACCGAAAATCCTCATCTTCACGTAAAGCAATATATCACTACCATGCAGTCTGCCCAAGCTACTAAGGCTCAAATCCTAAGGTACTTTATGCTCTCATTGGACCCTGTTGTCCAAATTTGGTTCAATACCTTAGATGATGGAACACAAAAGAGTCGGGATCTGCTTTACAAAGCCTTCATCCAACAATATGGATATAATGTCGAGATGAAAGTTACCTTAATGGAAGTGGAGTCCATTAGGCAAAGGTCGAATGAGAATTTTGTAGATTATGTGAAGAGATGGAGAAACAAGGCTGCTTTACTCAAGAAGAGGCCTGATGAATCCGATCAAATAAGGATGATTATGAGAGGGGTGTTGCCTAGTCTTTGTGAGAGGATGTCTCATACACTCATCCGTGATTTCAAAGACCTTGCCCAAGTTGGTTTGCAAATTGAAGAATGGGAAAGGGAGAAGAACCGTTTTTCAACAAAAAGGAATAAGAAAGGGAACTATCAATCTGGTAGCCAAAGCATGCAAATGGCAGTCTGTGTTAATGCTACTAACCAAGGAACAAGGAGACAATTTTCGGAATTGGGGAAACTGATGTCTTGGGTTCTCAATAAACTTCAAAGAAAGGGATTACTACAACCCTTAAATCCTCGTCCTTTGCCTAACCCTCTCCCACCTAATTTCGACACTAAAGCATTTTGTCAGTTTCATCAAATGCAAAGGCATGACACAGATAGATGTGTGAGGTTGAGACATGAGATCCAAAATCTAATTGATAATGGGAAGCAACCCGAGCCCAACAAGCCAAACACCAAAGACAACCCATTACCTACCACCACCGGCAACCTTTATGATTGGAGGAGGTTTGCATGAGGATTTTGTCATGTCTTCTTTTCAAGATGTGGATAAAGAAGCAACCAAAGAAGAAGAGGTATTTGATGAAATTAAACAAGCTGTGGGGGGGGGGGGGGTGAAGAAGTAGTAATTTGTGTTGTCAATGGGTTTTGGGATTCAAGCAATAGTGAGGATGATATAGTATCCAAGAAGGAGGAGTGGACTTGGTCTGAGCACGAAGAAGATGAGGTACTAAACACTAGATTCGGTAAGCCTTATGCAAGGCCACCACCTAAGGAGGTAGAAACTAATAAGGGAAAGGAAGTTGAAGTAGGAAATAAAGAAGAGGAAGATGATGCTATGCTCAAGCAATTGAAAAGAACCCAAGCAAGTGTTAGCATTTGGGACTTATTAGCTACTTCTAAAAGCACCGAGAAACTATGGCCAAAGCCTTAGCCAACATGCCAATTTCTACCTCCACAACACCGGAGGACCTGATCAACTTCATAAAAATTGGAGGTGTAATGAAATTTGAAGAGGTTAAAGAGAAGAACGAAGTTAATATGGAAGCAGTTTCTTTTTCAGATGAGGATTTACCGGAGGAGGGGAGAGATCATATCCGCCCTCTCTTTATCAAAATAGAAGTAAAGGAAAGAGGAAAACATGTGTAATGGTCGATGATGGGTCCGCCATAAATGTTTATCCACTTAAGATATTGCCAAAGCTAGCCATGTCAACAAAAGATCTAAACCAGATCGAGGTAACAATTTGGGCTTATGACAACACTAGGAGGCATGCCGAAGGGACTTTCAAAGCGGCTGTCAAGGTTGGTCCAATTGAGTCTATTGTTGAGTTTGTTGTTTTAGACATGCCGGTTACCTTTGCCTTACTATAGGGGCGACCATGGTTTCATCCTCTTGGTGCAGTTCCTTCCACCCTTCATCAAAAGATCAAGTTCCTCAACGGAGATGAGATAGTGATCATTGAAGCTGAAGATAATGAGATTGTTAATGCTCTAATGATTGAGAGGCCTTTCAATATTTTTCAAGTAGCTGCAATTTCTGATGATGAAGTAGTGGACTCTAAAGTCTTGAATATGATGAAGAACATGAACTACCTTCCCAAAGCTGGTCTTGGAAATGGTAAAGCCAGTTTGACAAAGCTGCCAGACTTTAGAACTCAAACTTCCTAGAAGGGGTTGGGATATGATGAAGAAAATAATGTCCAGCCAAACAAGAGTGAGATGATGAGCTTCCCACCACTTGAAGAGATCTTTGTCAAAGCTCCAGATATGGGACCACTCCAAGGAAAGCCCGAGCCAATTATGTTCATGGGTAAGATGATCCCAGGCTTTGAAATTTTTGCAGATGTGGCTGAACTAGTGGACCAAGTGAAGAAAGAGCTCACCCTATTAACCAACAAAGAATCCAATCCAAAAGAGAAGAATGAAGCTATCCTGAAAGCCGAGAAGACTCCGGAGGAGATTGCTGCCCTGGTTGAAGAAAAGTTTGAAGACATCCTGTCTTATGATTTTGAGAACAATGATTTTGATTTTGATTTTAATTTGTCTGCTTTGTATGAGGATGATGATGTTTTCTTTTCCAAAATGAATGCAATAAAGTCTGATTTTACTTACTTGTGTGATGTTTTTCCTGATGGTTGCATACATTCAAATAGCAGTTACATGAGCATCTTTAATATTAATTCTATTAACACACAATCATTAAATTTGGGAACAACCAAAAATCCTAAAAACATTAGCATAGCATCCGACCTTACTCTTGATAAGAGAGAGAGATTTAAAAAAATATTCAAATGAAGAAGTGTTTGCTTGGTCTTATGAGGATATGCCTGGGATAGATCGAGACATAGCCGAGCATCATATTCCTACTTACACTCACATGAAACCTGTCAAACAAAAGTTTAGACGATTAAGACCTGAGTGGTCTGAATTGGTTAAAGAAGAGGTCACTAAGCAAATAGAAGTGAAGTTCCTTGAAGTGATAGAATACCCAGATTGGCTAGCCAACATAGTACCCATGCCAAAGAAAGATGGGAGGATAAGGGTCTGCGTGGACTATAGAGATTTGAACAAGGCTTCCCCTAAGGATGATTTCCCTTTACCTCATATAGTGTTCTCATTGATAGTGCAGCCTCTAGAGTGCTACACTCGTTTATAGATGGATTTTTCGGATACAATCAAGTGTTAATGGCCCAAGAGGATAAAGCCAAAAGTGCTTTCATTACTACATGGGGTATATTTTGTTATAGGATGATGTCGTTCGGCTTAAAGTATGCTGGAGCAACCTACCAAAGGATGGCCACCACACTATTTCATGACATGATGCACAAAGAAGTTGAAGTATATGATATGATGGTTAAGTCAGATACAAGGGAGCAACACTTCCAAAACTTAGAATTATTCTTCGATAGAGCTTTGAAATATAAGCTAAGATTAAACCCGAAGAAGTGTGTATTCGGTGTTACTTCAGGCAAATTATTGGGACATGTAATTGGTCCAAATGGCATTGAGATAGATCTTGACAAAGTCAAGGCAATCAGGGATATGCCACCCACTACGACAGAGAGAGAAGTTTGGGGATTTATCGGTAAATTACAATACATTAGCAGATTCATAGCAAAACTCACAACAATTTGTGAGCCTATTTTCAAATTGCTTAGAAAGAATCAGCCGGTCATTTGGAATGAAGAATGCCAAAAGGCCTTTGAGCAAATAAAAATGAATTTGTTGAATCTGCCTATTTTAAAACCACCTAAACCCGGCAAACCTCTATTACTATACTTAGCAGTAGAAGAAGAGTCGATAGGAGCCATGCTAGCCTAAGTAGATGAATCAGGGATTGAGCAAGCAGTTTACTATTTGAGTAGAAAGCTCCTACCTTATGAAATTGAGTATAGTATCATTGAAAAAACCTGTATAGTTGTGGTTTGGTCTTCTAAGAAGTTGCGGCATTACTTTCAATCATATAGTGTGCAAGCAATTACAAGGTTGGATCCAATGAAGTACTTAAGGGAGACACCCTCTTTGATTGGGAAATATGGTCGATGGCTAATAATATTAGAAGAATTTGAGATTGAGTATGTAACCATTAAAACAATCAAAGGTAGAGCGGTGGTAGAATTCCTGGCCCAACAACCATTATCAGATAGCGAAGAGGTAATCTTGGAATTTTTGGATAAACATTTAGAAGCAATTGAAGTACAAGGGTGGAAAATGTATTTTGATGGAGCAGTAAACGGGAAAGGAACAGGTTTGGGAGTTATACTAGAATCGCCCGAAGGGGAACTTATCCCTTTAGCCAAAAAGTTGAAATTTAGGGCAACCAATAATATGGTTGAGTATGAAGCTTGTATTTTCGGTTTGGAAACCCTAATGATTATGAACATGGATAAGGTGGAAGTTTTTGGCAATTCATTGCTAGTAGTATCCCAAGTAAATGGAGAGTGGGAGTTGAAAGAGGAAAAATTAAAACCATAACATCATTACCTGACCATGATGAAGAAGAACTTTAAGGAGTGTAGGTTTATACACCTATCGAGAGAAGAAAATCAGATGGCTGATGCCCTAGCCACATTGGCTTCAGTATGGGAAAACCTTGTCAGCTTATTCCTTAAGCCTCTGATCTTGACCAGTTCATCAACTCCTTGCTATGAATATGAGACGATCATGGAAATTGACACAAACCATGATGCGTGGTATAATACTATAAGGCACTTTTTGGAGGAAAGAGAATATTCGCCGGGGGCAAAAAAGAAAGAGAGAAGAGCCATAAGGCGGTGGTCATTGCAATACATCACCTTCAATGGGGAGTTATATCGAAGATGGCCTGATGGGGTGCATTTAAGATGTTTAAGAAAACTTGAAGTGGAGCGTATCATGTCAGAAATACATGCGGGAAATTGCGATCCCCACATGAGTGGTTTGGCCCTAGTTAAGAAGATTATTCGACAAGGTTACTACTGGTTGACCATGGAGAAAGATTGTATTGAGTTTGTAAAGAAGTGCCAACAATGTCAGATGTATGATAACTTGAATTACATGCCTCCTGAAGAATTGCATTCTATGTCTTCACCCTGGCCATTTGCCACCTGGGGTATTGACATTATAGGAGAGATACATCCGACAGCTTCAAACGGTCACCGATTCATTGTGGTAGCAGTAGATTATTTTTCAAAATGGGTCGAAGCTGAATCCTTCAACAAGCTGGGTGCAAGCCAAATGGCTAGATTTATTGAAAAGAACCTCATTTGCAGATACGGGGTCCCGCACAGTATGATATCAGACAATGGGGTACAGTTTCAAGGAGCAGTTAAGGATTTATTCTCAAAGTATCAAATCCATGATCATCGATCCTCTCCTTATAGACCAAAGGCTAATGGCGCAGTAGAAGCAACAAACAAGACAATTAAGCAAATTTTGTCCAAGATGACTAAGACTTACAGGAATTGGTCAGAGATGCTTCCCTTTGCTTTGTGGGGATATGGGACAAGTGTGCGAAAACCTACTGGAATGACCCCATTCTCTTTGGTTTACGGGATGGAAGCAGTGTTGCCAATTGAAATAGAAATCAAGTCATTGAGAGTAGTCTTGGAAGCTGAACTGCCTGAAGCAAAATGGGTAGCGAGCAGATACACACAGTTAGCTTTACTAGAAGAGAGAAGGTTAAAGGCACTGTATCATCACCAACTGTATCAAAAGAAGATAGCTCGGGCCTACAATAGAAGGGTTAAAATCAGAAAACTCAGAGTCGGGGATTTGGTGTTGAAGCAATGTAAGCCTAATGTATCTGATCCAAGAGGGAAGTTCAGACCTAGTTGGGAAGGGCCATATGTCGTGAAACAAGTCATGAACAAAGGTGCGGTGAAGTTATCAGACATGGACGGGAACGAATTTAGTGAGCCAGTAAACATTGACAGGTTTGTGAGCAGGGATTTTTGCCCCCACTCCCGATGGAATGGTTCTTGTGACTTCGAAACTGTTTAGGCTCGGGGCCTTAGAGAACACGGACCTAAAGGTTCTGGGATTTAAAGGTTTTGGGATTTTGAATTAAAAGAAAGAATGAGATGTTTAGCTACTGTGACAAAATAAAAGAAATTAAGAATTCAAACCTTATTTTGTATGTTTCACCAAAAATTGCTTCTTGGATGAACAAGGTCAAAGATAAGCCTTTTTGCCTTTGAATTGCTTGAATTGTTTTTCTGCTCTCTCAAAAAATTAGCTTCATTTAAGGTTTTCCTTTACAGTTTCGGTTTCCACTCTTGATCCAAGTTTCTGTCCGATTCCTTCTTATTTCTGCTTGATCTCTTTTTTGTATTGTAATTGTACTTATTTATAGAAGTTTTTTTATGGTTTATTCCTAGTTGCTGACGGCATACATTATTCATTAAGAAAAGGAAACCAAAACCTAATTGCATTAGGTTTCAAAAAATTTTGCATCGGAAAAATTTTGCTGGCGAAAAAATCTGCCGCAGGAAAAATTGCGTTGGCGAAAAAGCTGCAGCAGCTGCGAGCGAAACAGACCTGCGGGCCATTTCGCTCGCCGACCCTTTTTTATTTTTATTTTTATTTTTTATTAATAAAAATTAGATAATAAAGCAAAAATTATTTAATTAAAATAACAAAAAAAAATTTTGGACTAATTAAAATAGATTAGACAACACAAAAATTATTTTGGACTAAACAAAATATATTGGACCGGACTGGGTCAAAAATTAAGGGTCTATAGTTTGCCCCCTGCTTGAATGATCTGAAACTTTAGTGAAAGAGAGTGAAAAGCAACAAGACTTAATTTTTGATGAGATGGTTATTTGAATTTATTTTTGGGTACTTGGACCTGAGACTGAACTTGATTTGGGTACTTGGACCCGAGATTGGGTACTTGGACCCGAGCTTGAATTGATTTTGGGTACTTGGACCCGAGATTGATTTGATTTGGGTACTTGGATGCGAGATTGGGTACTTGGACTGATTTGATTTGGATACTTGGACCCGAGAATGGGTACTTAGACCCGAGATTGAATTTGATTTGGGTACTTGGACCCGAGATTGGGTACTTGGACCTGAGATTGGGTACTGGGACCCGAGACTGATTTGATTTGGGTACTTGGACCCGAGATTAAATTTGATTTGGGTACTTGGACCCAAGATTGGGTACTTGGACTCAAGATTGGATTGAATTTGCGTACTTGGACCCGAGATTGGTTTGATTTGACTGACTTTTTATCAGTTGAGAATTCTGGCATAACTGGTTGTTCCACTTTTATGAATTATAGGTCTTTACCCACCAAAAATAGATCTTTATCTATTAGAAACTAGGTCTTTAACCTAGGAACATGAATCTTTATCCATTGGAGATTGGGTCTTTACCCGTGAAACATGGATCTTTTATCCATTGGAAATCGGGTCTTTACCCTTGAAATATGGATCTTTATCCATTGAAAATTGGGTCTTTACCCTTGAAACATGGATCTTTATCCATTGGATCTTTACCCTTGGAACATGGATCTTTATCCATTAGAGATCGGGTCTTTACCCTTGAAACATGGATCTTTATCCATTGAAAATTGGGTCTTTACCCTTGGAACATGGATCTTTATCCACTAGAGATCGGGTCATTACCCTTGAAACATGGATCTTTATCCATTGGAAATCGGGTCTGTACCCTTGAAACATGGATCTTTATCCATTGGAAACCGGGTCTTTACCCTTGGAACGTGGATCTTTATCCATTGGAAATCGGGTCTTTACCCTTGAAACATGGATCTTTATCTATTGGAAATCGGGTCTTTACCCTGGCTTCAACTCTTTTAGTTGGATTGATCTTTTGTCTTTTGCATCTATTTTTTTTAGAATTCTAATTTTCTTTTTTTATTCCATTTTTTTGTTCTTCCTTTGCACTTTTGCAAAAAATTCAGCCCATTTTAGCTAGTCTTCATATCCTCTCCTTTTCCCCCTGCGTGGCTGTAGACCCTTAATTTTTGACCCAGTCCGGTCCAATATATTTTGTTTAGTCCAAAATAATTTTTGTGTTGTCTAATATATTTTAATTAGTCTAAAATCATTTTTGTTATCTTAATTAAATAATTTTTGCTTTATTATCTAATTTTATTAATAAAAAATAAAAATAAACAAATCAAAATCAAAAAATAAAAATAAAAATAAAAATCGGCGACGAAAAAATCGTCGTCAAAAGTCAGCGCGGGCCCGTGGGCATTTCGCCCGCAGCTGCGGCAGCTTTTTCGCCAGTGTAATTTTTCCTGGGACATTTTTTTTTGCCAGCGCAATTTTTCCTCAGCGGTTTTTTTTTTCCAGCGAAATTTTCCGACGCAAATTTTTCGAAACCTAATACAATTAGGTTTCGGTTTCCTTTTCTTAATAAATAATGTATGCCGTGAGCAACTAGGAAAAAAAACCATAAAACTTCTATAAATAAATATAATTACAACACAAAAAGGGAGAGGAGAAATCGGAGGAAAATTGGACTGAAATTTATGACCGAGAGTGAGAAGGAAAACTCTGAAAAATTGAAAATTCCTTCTGGCAGTAAATTGAATCAGACTTTGGAGGGAACAATTCAAGCAATTCAAAGGCAAAAAGGCTTGTCTTTGACCTTGTATTAGGTTTCGAAAAATTTTTCTCGGAAAATTTCGCTGGAAAAAAAAAACCGCTGAGGAAAAATTGCGCTGGCAAAAAAAAATGTCCCAGGAAAAATTACACTGGCGAAAAAGCTGATTCAATTGTTTCTTGAATTTTTCGAAATTCTATGTCCCAAGAAGCAATTTTTGGTGAAACTTACAAAATAAAGTTTGAATTCTTAATTTCTTTTATTTTGTCACAGTAGCTAGATCACATAATTGTTTCTTTTAAATTAAAAGCCTCATCACCTCAATTCACCTTTTCTAAAGTATGAAAATCTTAAATCGTTGCTTTATTTTTCCAAAAGTTTAAAGATATTAGTTTTATTTCTTCAAAACCCCAAAACCAAGATTTGCATCCCAAATTATCAAAACCCAAAATTGCATTCTGTTTCCTTCCAAAAGACTTAAAAATATCTTTTTTGCTCTTATAAACTTTAAATCTTTCGTTTAAATTCATAAAACTTCATAAAATTGTCAACTGTCTTTCCAAATCCTAAAATAAAATTCATTACCCGAAACCCTAAATTCAAAAATCCTAAAACCCTTATTTTACCCCAAAACCTAAAATAGTGAACCTTAACCTCCTTAAAACCTTAAACCTTAATTTTTTCTAAACGCTAATCCTTTAAAATTTTAAAACCCATATAAACACAAATATTTAATTTTATACAGTAAGCTTGAAACCATAATTTGATGAGTAACCGTAACCCACAAATCAAAAGTATTCTAAAGTGTTCAAACCTTAATTTCATGATTTTACATCACAAACCCTAATTTGGTTAATCAAAGAACTTTACCAACCTTTTAAAACATAAAATTTTAATCTACTTTAATTCCTTAAAAAAACTCACAGTAGCCATAATTTAGACTTTTATTTGCTTTATTCAATTCTATATTTGATTATGCTTTAATTTATTTAAGTTCAATGCTTGGTTTATTTTATTTATCATGCATGGATGTTTACTTTCTATTGATATTTAATGCCTTTGATGAATGATTTATTGTTTACTTTTATCAATTTATTTAGATTGCCAAATGTTGTAAGAGGTATGTTTCCACTTGGTGGGTACCTCATTAGTTAAACATCATGTAATTTAAATTGCTTTTCTATTTTAAAACCAATGTAAAAGACATGTTTCTACCTTTCGGTGGGTATCCTATTTAGGCATGGGATGTAAGGACATGTTTCCATCTTCGGGTGGGTGTCCATTTGTTTTGCTTGGACATTGCTTTGTTTTTAATATAATGATGCTTTCTTTTAATTATTGTGTGTAATATGGATAATGTTATTATACTTAAGAATTTTATAATACTAAGACCTGTAAATGAGGCCAGTTCCAATGAACCGGGCATTGTGGGGGTGCTGGGCCATTTCTCACCTTTCCCACACGTACCCAACTTTCTGAACCCATTAGGAGGTTGGGGATTCCTTAGGAATCGAGTCATCCACCCCTTTCTTTTTTTTTCGGCCTATCCTGGTGGCGACTCCATTTTCTCCGAACCTAGGTCTGTGTTCTCTAAGGCCCCGAGCCTAGCAGTGCCGAAGTAGCAAGAACCATTCCACCGGGAGTGGGGGCAAGAATCCCCGCTCACAGTGGCAAAATATTTATAAGTGAGTTTGAAAACATTTTATATATAAACTCAAAAAATTGAAACGGAGAAACTTTGCCCCCTGTGTAGGCTAAAACCCATGATTTTTCTATGCGGACTCTGATTGATGTTGTTGTTGTCTTGTTCTTTGCACAAGCACGTATTTCTTCTCTTTGCAAGATTACTGGAGCTTTCTCAAGTAATGGGCTTTCTATGCCCCCTGATTTGATATCTTCTTTTGATTCTTTACTTTGCAGGGTGTTTGCTGTTCATTTTTCCAAGGAGTAGATAACACAAGACAAGAAAGTGCAATGTGATATGCTCATGTATGCATGATATGCATGAATAATACATACAGTTGTTCCATCGACTCACAGACCGAGGTGTTCAGCAGAAGTGTTCTCAATGGTTCCGTTTTGATGCTTGCTCAAATCTTGCATTAGAATGATCGAAAGCTTTTGCATTTATGGCTTTTATCTTCAAGATGTTGAAAATATGAATAATGGAGACCCCAAGCAACAGAGTCGGGGATTCATCTATTTCAAACTATGTCTCAGCATGTTAGTTGATAGCTTCTTCATGACCTTGCCAATTTGGAGGTTCGACAATTCAACATACTCCCCTTAGCTTGAAGGCTTCGTATGAAAAAAATATTATTTTTTGATTTTCTGAATTTTTGAATTTTAATTTTGAAATCAAATGTTGGCTTTGCCAAATTAATTTCAATGCACCTGTAACACCCCGATACCCTATATAAGTACTATGCGTATACCTAGTATACATACAGTAAATATATAAAGTATAAGGATGTCACTTTTCGTTACCTTTTAAAAACCTGTAACAGAGTTCAAACCATAATACCTTAATTTAAATAACATTTACAAAATCATTATCTTTACTAAAACTTCATTTATACATATAAATACTCTCTCGTCAGAAATACATCATAATTAAAATTTATACATGTATGCATTACCCTCTAGTTGGTCTCGACAAACTTTACTCTTCTTGTGGCATAACAAAAGACTTCATATCTTCCATCTATATACCTGCGCGAATAAACACCCGCGCTAAGCCCGAGAGCTTAGTAGTCCAAATATAAAATATAAACATATAGTATAAAAGTATTGATATATAATGATACATCAATTCAATATATAATTAGTTCTTATCATATCTTCTTTTCTTTTTAATTTTATCTTTAATATATCCTAGCTAATTTCATATATGATGTATATATATACATAATATTATCACCAACCCCAATGCATCACCAATACTCAAAACCAATATATTAATACCCCTACATTATATATATACCACACCAACCATTATTGCAATACACACTTTACATATCATACCAATTATTATTGCAATACACACATTACATATCATACACTCATTATTGCAATACACACATTACACATCATATCACTCATTATTGCAATACACAATTTACATATCATACAAATCATAAATCATATTTCCAATAAAGACAACCTTTATCATCAACCACAATTCATTTACATATTACACTTAATAACATTATATTATTCACAATTCACCAAGCATAATTCATTATTAATACTCACAATCAATATTTCAATACTTACATTTCACATTGACAATAAAGACAGACTCGGGCCCAAAACACTAATATGTTATTCAAAGTTCAGAGTTACTGCTTTGGTTCATAGTCACAATCATCACGCCCGTAGGCAATGTATATACATGTATCTCTATCCATGGATAGTGTAACAGACCCAGTCTCTTGGACCATCAACTCAACACATATGAGGAGATCCTCAACCCGGCAAGACTGTTACAAATCATATATCTCATATTCACAATTCTCATAGTGTAACAGACCCAGTCTCTTGGACCATCAACTCAACACATATGAGGAGATCCTCAACCCGGCAAGACTGTTACCTTTCATCATTTCTTAGGCATGCCACCCAAATCCAGAACTCTGAAACTGAATAACATATTAAACAAACAATTCATTTATTATTTCATTATCAATCTCATCATCAATTAGGCCAACATGCCTTATCTCTTTCAATTGAATTATCATAGCCAATCACAATGGCTTCATATCATATCATATCTCAATCCATATGATACATATAGCATCATTGATATCACATTTCAAAGTATATTATTCATATAATACATTGCCATACACAAGATTCACAATGCATATAACATAACATTTTCTCACTTCTCAAAACACATTAACATCATTCATTACTAGAGCATTTATCATAACAAATTGCACATACCTTAAGAATGATCCTCATTTCTTCCTACCTTTCCCATTTCATATTTCATCCTTTATATATATTCTTCATTTACATTCACAATATAATAGCTTATTTAACACTTTCATCCCAATGTGTTAATGTTCAAAGACATATAAGGATATACAATCAAATAGGGTTTATGCTTACCTTGTTAATGATCTTCACATCCTTCACATCATTCAATCATCACCTTAGTCCAATTATGTTAACAATATAATAGATCACTTAACACATTTGCAAACAAATGTGTTAAGCCTCAAATTATGTAATTAAATACAATCATATGTATTGGTACTTACCTCAAGAACTAGTCCCATCAATCTATACATTTCTTTTCTTTCCAAGAATTCTCCACATTTAGGTTAATGCAACCCAATCTCTTCAAAACCTAATCCAAAGGAATATTAGCAAAATGACCATATGAATAGTACATTCTGGTTTAAGACTCCATTTTATCCTTATTTTGAAAAATTGTATAAATTAATCTACTTGACTAAAAATTCTAAAATTTTTACAGAATTTAGTTTTGTATCTTAAAATCATTCCTTTAAAATTTCAGATCAAACTGAACACAAAATCTTGGTCAAATAGTTCACCTAACCAGACTGCCCCAATTGCCCTGCATCCTGGCAGCAGTTCTGAACTTTGTGAATTCCATAAATCAAATTCAATCAAAGTGGTTCCAAATTATTTTTCTCAAATACTAGACTCACTAAGCAACAACATATCCAAAATTCAATTGGATATGATTTTTTTACATTTTATTAAAAATCCCGAAATATAGCTGTCTCAGTTAAGGTACCTGCTGGAACAGGTCTAATAAAAATAATCTTTCTAAACTCATAACCATTCCAAAATCGAATCAACATATTTTTCAGTCATTCTAGACTCATATAGGCACAACATATCAAAAATTCACTTCAAGAACATTTTTCTATAATTAATTAAAAATCATACAAGTCACAGCCTTTACTAATTGTAAAACAGAAAAAAATTCACTAAACACAACTCTTACTCTTCCATCACCAACACCAACCTAGCTTCTTATCTTTAATTCCATTTCAACACTTTTACACACACCATACACAAACACACTCCATCAACCATCCATATCAACTCACCAATCCCAAACACAATTTCAAAAGAACAAAGGAAAATCAATAGAAAGAACTTACCTAAGTTGTTGAATTCCACAAATCTTCAATTAAATCCTTTGATTCTCCCTTCAATTTGATGTTAGAATTTAACAAATCTCACTTTGCTCTCTCTTGTCTAAGGAGGAGCCAACCAACGTGGAGAAGAGAAGAAGAAGAAGAAGGAAATGAAGAAAAGACAAAATATCACCTCTTTAAATCTCCACCAAGTGATTCAACAAGAGTAATTACCTAAACACCCTTATACCATTTGTCTTGATTACCATTCATTACATGCCCTTTATAGTAACTTCACACTTAACAAAAATAAATATCTTCTTTCCTTGACTCTTCATTTTGACCAACTTATATGTTATATATATCATCATATACACAACATATACCATTCTCTCTAAACCCTAAATTCTTTCCCAAATCACATATACATAAACATTCTTTTCTCTATTTCTTTTCTCTTGTAATGTAACACATATATTCAATCCAATTATATAACAACAACAACAACATAATCACAACTTCTAGGGCATATATGAGGATATTACAATTCTCTCCCCCTTAAATAATTTCGTCCTCGAAATTATCAGTACCATAACAATTTATTCTTAACAAAATACTATCTTAACTCCCATATGAAGTTAATTATACGCTTAAGTCATTATATCATCAAATCATATAACTCCAACTCTCCTCTTTAGAATCAACCACCTTCTTTAAATTCTATAACTCATCATTCTATATATTTATACATCTGGTTACTTTCTTAATCAAACATTCAAAAGATCACATTACATTTCCTATTAATATCTTTATACCAGAATCAGATCATCATATAGCACAATAATACTTTGTCAAATCTTTATATTTAATATATTTTGTTATTTCACCTCTGTATAATTACTCTCTGAACTTTAACATTAAAAACCATTGACTTATATCTGAACATTAATTATCCCTTCATTACAATCACTGTCTAAATAGACATTTATCACTCTCAATAGATAACAAAATCCTGATTTTTCATAAATGGAGTTATTTCTTTAGCATGCTTTTCACTTAACTTACATATTAATACATTATCTTTCAACTTATTTTATAGATAACCAATCTTTTTCTCTTCTTATCATGATTAACAATTACTATACTCCACTCATTCATGTCCAATCATACTTTAAAATTTACATCATATACATTATCATGTAAATACCTATTTTCTTAATACAACTATACACATTAAATTTTATTAATGATCCATAATCTTAGCCAAATCCATATCAATTAATCTATCTGTCACAATATACCCACGTTCCAATCTTGTTCAATTCCAACCAACGATTAAGTAATCTAACTTATCATGAAATTTCACAATTTTCATATAAGTATAAATATAACTTAATTCCATAAGAGCAAACTTATATTCAATTTCTGCTCTCTTTCAATCTATTTTCAGTCAAATCATCATGATAACAAATCACTTCTAATATCTTTTAATATACACATAGTTTATTCTTTATTATCTTAGTATAATTTCCACCAATTCTCATAAAAATGTTATATCATACTTAATATCTATAATTCATTCACTCAAACTTTGAGTTCATTCCCTTAAACCTCAAGTTACATACCATAAACATATTCAGTATAACTTTCATTCATATAATATAATTTCTCCCTTTTACTAACTCTTCACATTTCCTATCATTGGTATATTTATTTTGATTACCTTTTTGTCATATTATCCATAACTCAACACATTTCAAAATTTTTTTTTTCACAGTTATAACCAAATTCTTAACATAAAAAAAATAATAAGGTACAACTTTAACCATCATAATTTTTAACTATACTTCTCAAACAAAATTGTCAACCTCACCAAATCCGTATTACAATCATTATATCTAAGATCCAAATCCATGGATAACAAATTAATCGATCCAAAATACTGAACAAAACACATGACTTTAAGAGATTAATATTCAAACCTAGAACTTTCAATTCAATACTGTTCTTTTATAATTCTATTCTCAATCTTAACATTTTTAGTATAACAGAAGTTAACACATTCCAACTTCGTTTCAACCAATTTGTATTCGCTTATATGATCCTTATCAACTTAACTCATGCTTTAACAATATTACTATATACATATTCAATCATATACAGTTCTTATACAATTTCTATTCATCACTTCATTTCTAATCCATCTACAATCTCTTATAATATAATTACATAGAACTTTTCATATGTGAATACTTTGAAACTCTAAATATAATATAATCATCAAGTTCAATACTCATTATAACAATTTCCACTGTCCAATATTACTCAAGTTCTTTCCATTCTCACTTCCATCACATAATCCATCTAGCTTTACACAGTTCAAGACCTAATCTCTCTTAGGTCCACTAATACATATAACATTGTTTTTCCATATCACTAATTCTATAATTATACCACATATATCTTCATAAGCCATCCTCATAATGTGATTCACAAATGTGTTTATATATCATAATTTCATTCATATTGGAAAACTCAATTCACATATCATATACATGTATACACTTAATTATATGCTCTTATAGTATTTTCCTTTTTCATACATTCAATACAAATTTAGTGTTTATCATTTTCTTTTAAACACTATCCTTCTCATTCTTCCAATATGATATAAAGTATTTATTCACACTACAAACATATATATTCCGACTATAGTAACACTTCATATTCATCTCAGTCACATTCCCAATGTGACATCTCTTTCACTTTCGTCTTTAAAAATATTTAATACACTCCCATATTCATTCTTACCCTGTTCAGTAAAATGACTTAAAATAACTCATTTCTATTTACTTATCCACTTCCTTGATTATTTCAAAACAAATTCTCATACTATCAATCACATTACTCAATTCATAATACTTCCATATGCAATACTAGTCATTTCACTTAGCTCATGCATTGCATATACAGTTAACTATCAATATCCCAATAATCTTTATCAAATTCCACTAAAACTTTAACTTCTCAATTTACTACTTCGTTTAAGCTTCAATTTGCCAAACTCATCTTTTCTATCATCACTTTAAAAACATCTTACAAATATATATCACAAAGCAATATTAAAACATATAATTTCCACAATCATAAAGCTCACTTCAAAAATCTCAAATATCACATATTATCACCATTACCATGAGCTTTCACAATATCCAAGCATCTCACATTTCTAACATTGAATTTACTATGCTCGCATTATAGTAACAATACTAAGTTATATTCTTACTTAACCACTATCATCTCTTTTTCCTTTAAACACAACCTTAACTGTATACACATCCCAACTTTACATAATCACACTTTGTCTCTACTAAACAACTCATTCAACATTCCACCATACTCTCCTCATTTAAATAACATAACTTTCAATTTTAACAATTCGATATCATTTCCGCTGTCTAGTAAATTCAACATTAGCAAAACCAACATAAACTTTATTATAAAGAGGTTCAAAGTATAGAAGAAAAAGTACATACTCTTATCTTGATTTGATTTTCAACTCATTTTCAAATTTATTCTCCTTTTCATTTCTTTATGTTTCAATTCATATTATGTCCTACATAATATTGCTCATAAACATCAACATTACATTCCATGTTGCACACAACATGACATTTTCATATGCATCATCAATATACATATATCATATTACATTTCACAATTAGTTTCTCATAATCAATTAGGCACTATGCCTCAATTATAATTCATTTCCAACATCATTGTCAACAATCATAATTTCTCATCACATCAAAATAGTATACACATATATCATCAACTATATTGAACATCTCATATAACACAAATATTCTATAATTCATATAATGCCACATCCGAGACCAACCTAGGTGTCAATGCATATGCATGTATTACAAATTTCATTTCAAAACTTTTCCTTTTTACTTTTATTTAAACTTTTCAAAAAAAAAATTTTTTTTTCTCACTTAGGCCGAGAATCTCGAACCTAAGCTCTGATACCAAAACAATTGTAACACCCCGATACCCTATATAAGTACTATGCATATACCTAGTATACATACAGTAAATATATAAAGTATAAGGATGTCACTTTTCGTTACCTTTTAAAAACCTGTAACAGAGTTCAAACCATAATACCTTAATTTAAATAACATTTACAAAATCATTATCTTTATTAAAACTTCATTTATACATATAAATACTCTCTCGTCAGAAATACATCATAATTAAAATTTATACATGTATGCATTACCCTCTAGTTGGTCTCGACAAACTTTACTCTTCTTGTGGCATAACAAAAGACTTCATATCTTCCATCTATATACCTGCGCGAATAAACACCCGCGCTAAGCCCGAGAGCTTAGTAGTCCAAATATAAAATATAAACATATAGTATAAAAGTATTGATATATAATGATACATCAATTCAATATATAATTAGTTCTTATCATATCTTCTTTTCTTTTTAATTTTATCTTTAATATATCCTAGCTAATTTCATATATGATGTATATATATACATAATATTATCACCAACCCCAATGCATCACCAATACTCAAAACCAATATATTAATACCCCTACATTATATATATACCACACCAACCATTATTGCAATACACACTTTACATATCATACCAATTATTATTGCAATACACACATTACATATCATACACTCATTATTGCAATACACACATTACACATCATATCACTCATTATTGCAATACACAATTTACATATCATACAAATCATAAATCATATTTCCAATAAAGACAACCTTTATCATCAACCACAATTCATTTACATATTACACTTAATAACATTATATTATTCACAATTCACCAAGCATAATTCATTATTAATACTCACAATCAGTATTTCAATACTTGCATTTCACATTGACAATAAAGACAGACTCGGGCCCAAAACACTAATATGTTATTCAAAGTTCAGAGTTACTGCTTTGGTTCATAGTCACAATCATCACGCCCGTAGGCAATGTATATACATGTATCTCTATCCATGGATAGTGTAACAGACCCAGTCTCTTGGACCATCAACTCAACACATATGAGGAGATCCTCAACCCGGCAAGACTGTTACAAATCATATATCTCATATTCACAATTCTCATAGTGTAACAGACCCAGTCTCTTGGACCATCAACTCAACACATATGAGGAGATCCTCAACCCGGCAAGACTGTTACCTTTCATCATTTCTTAGGCATGCCACCCAAATCCAGAACTCTGAAACTGAATAACATATTAAACAAACAATTCATTTATTATTTCATTATCAATCTCATCATCAATTAGGCCAACATGCCTTATCTCTTTCAATTGAATTATCATAGCCAATCACAATGGCTTCATATCATATCATATCTCAATCCATATGATACATATAGCATCATTGATATCACATTTCAAAGTATATTATTCATATAATACATTGCCATACACAAGATTCACAATGCATATAACATAACATTTTCTCACTTCTCAAAACACATTAACATCATTCATTACTAGAGCATTTATCATAACAAATTGCACATACCTTAAGAATGATCCTCATTTCTTCCTACCTTTCCCATTTCATATTTCATCCTTTATATATATTCTTCATTTACATTCACAATATAATAGCTTATTTAACACTTTCATCCCAATGTGTTAATGTTCAAAGACATATAAGGATATACAATCAAATAGGGTTTATGCTTACCTTGTTAATGATCTTCACATCCTTCACATCATTCAATCATCACCTTAGTCCAATTATGTTAACAATATAATAGATCACTTAACACATTTGCAAACAAATGTGTTAAGCCTCAAATTATGTAATTAAATACAATCATATGTATTGGTACTTACCTCAAGAACTAGTCCCATCAATCTATACATTTCTTTTCTTTCCAAGAATTCTCCACATTTAGGTTAATGCAACCCAATCTCTTCAAAACCTAATCCAAAGGAATATTAGCAAAATGACCATATGAATAGTACATTCTGGTTTAAGACTCCATTTTATCCTTATTTTGAAAAATTGTATAAATTAATCTACTTGACTAAAAATTCTAAAATTTTTACAGAATTTAGTTTTGTATCTTAAAATCATTCCTTTAAAATTTCAGATCAAACTGAACACAAAATCTTGGTCAAATAGTTCACCTAACCAGACTGCCCCAATTGCCCTGCATCCTGGCAGCAGTTCTGAACTTTGTGAATTCCATAAATCAAATTCAATCAACGTGGTTCCAAATTATTTTTCTCAAATACTAGACTCACTAAGCAACAACATATCCAAAATTCAATTGGATATGATTTTTCTACATTTTATTAAAAATCCCGAAATATAGCTGTCTCAGTTAAGGTACCTGCTGGAACAGGTCTAATAAAAATAATCTTTCTAAACTCATAACCATTCCAAAATCGAATCAACATATTTTTCAGTCATTCTAGACTCATAGAGGCACAACATATCAAAAATTCACTTCAAGAACATTTTTCTATAATTAATTAAAAATCATACAAGTCACAGCCTTTACTAATTGTAAAACAGAAAAAAATTCACTAAACACAACTCTTACTCTTCCATCACCAACACCAACCTAGCTTCTTATCTTTAATTCCATTTCAACACTTTTACACACACCATACACAAACACACTCCATCAACCATCCATATCAACTCACCAATCCCAAACACAATTTCAAAAGAACAAAGGAAAATCAATAGAAAGAACTTACCTAAGTTGTTGAATTCCACAAATCTTCAATTAAATCCTTTGATTCTCCCTTCAATTTGATGTTAGAATTTAACAAATCTCACTTTGCTCTCTCTTGTCTAAGGAGGAGCCAACCAACGTGGAGAAGAGAAGAAGAAGAAGAAGGAAATGAAGAAAAGACAAAATATCACCTCTTTAAATCTCCACCAAGTGATTCAACAAGAGTAATTACCTAAACACCCTTATACCATTTGTCTTGATTACCATTCATTACATGCCCTTTATAGTAACTTCACACTTAACAAAAATAAATATCTTCTTTCCTTGACTCTTCATTTTGACCAACTTATATGTTATATATATCATCATATACACAACATATACCATTCTCTCTAAACCCTAAATTCTTTCCCAAATCACATATACATAAACATTCTTTTCTCTATTTCTTTTCTCTTGTAATGTAACACATATATTCAATCCAATTATATAACAACAACAACAACATAATCACAACTTCTAGGGCATATATGAGGATATTACAGCACCTCAGGACTTGATTTTTCCAAATTAACATATCTATAACATGACAACCCTAGTTACCGTACTAAACTCAGGAATCATTTCTATTTAAGCAAGAATTGTTGCACTTTAGATAGGCACATACACATTACTTGGCCAAAGGTCTCATTTGGGTTTAAATATTGTCTATCTCATATGCATGCTTATCCAAACTATCTCCACTAATAGACTCTACCTACCAAGAGAGATCAACAGGTCTTTGATAGGCTTGAAATGGGGTCTATAAGGGACACATGTTTAAGTGAAGGCCATTTTGAGATTGGAGCTAGTGTGACACAATGGACAAACCCTCACACTACATATTTCTTGTTGGAACTTTAGACAGTTGGGAGCAATCTTTCTAGACTCCAAATTCCTTCTGTCTTCTTGGCATTAATCTGGATCTTGATTAGGACAGTCTTTGCCATTGCAAAAAGTTTGAGACCCAAATTTGTTTGACTATGGTTAATTTATCTTGGCTTAAATCATGGCTTATTTGGTTTGATCTTTTTCTAATATGACCCAAGTACATTTGCAAGCTCAAATAAATTTTTCCTTAAAGTCCAAAATACCAAAGCTATTTTCAAAACCTTTCAAGATGGTCTTTGGACATAAGACTTTTCTAAAAATAAATCAAAAATTCTTTTGCTCATGGCCAAAATACTAAGCCCAAAAATCCATTTTTTCTAAAAAATCTTTTTACAATGGGCTTAGAAATAAAATTACTTTTTATCCAACTTTTTCTCACAAAGAGCTTGCAAATTATTTAGGTCAATTACGAAATACCAAAAATCAATTGTGAGCCTAGTTTATACTAAGAATAATTAATCATGGGCTTGTTTTTGGCATGAATCACTAGTTACTTTTTCAAGTGAGAAATCTAATTATAATAAATCTCTTAATTTAGTTTTAATCCAATATAGCATAAAGGCTACATTAGTTGGTTAAATGGATTAAAACCTAATTAATGGGAATTATCATAAGTTGATTTCCATTTTCGAAAATATAACTATTGGTTGAAACGTCTGAGGGAATTATTCGAAAACAAGATGCCCCATGTTAGTATTTTGTTAACCATATACCTAGGAAAAGAGACTCACTATTCGAGTGTGGATGTTATAAGGTTGGAAGGAACGTCATATTTGTCCTTGTTTGTCTATTGTTTGTGCATACATGCATACATGCATACATTTGCTTCTCATATCATTGATCCTCTCTGGCTCACAGCCTTGGATTATGACAGTTCAAAAGCTTACGACGATCTGACCTACGCCGGAGATGAGGAATCTAGCAATGACTCAATCACTTGCTCACCAAAAACAATGGATTCCAAACAAATTCAAAGAATGGTGGATGATGCCCTCAATGCGAAGATGGAAGAAATAAAAGAGGCCATGGCCGAGACCATAAAGAATCAACTAGCTGCAATTTTAGGAAACAATGCCGAAGCATCTGCTAGCACCAAGAAAGTCAAGGGGAAGGCTAAAGTTGATGAAGTAGCTTTTGATGATGATAAGGTGATCATTAATGATGATGATTGGGCTCAATACTACTAAGATCTTCAAGACAAAAAGGAGCCGAAGGTTGTTGAGAAGGTAACTTTTGAAAATACTGAAAATTCTGATGTTGAAAAGATGATCGCGGATTTAGAAAAGAAATTTAAGAAGAAACTGAAAATCGAAGAAATGTCCGAGATCGATAAATTATTTGAGCTAGATGAAGAGGTTCTATACAAATTCAAGATGCCATCTTTTGCGAAGTTTGATGGAACCGGAAATCCTCATCTCCATATGAAGCAGTATATCACTGCTATGCAGTTTGCCCGAGCTACTAAGGCTCAAACTCTAAGGTACTTCATGCTCTCATTAGATCCTGTTGTCCAAAATTGGTTCAATACCTTAGATGATGGAACACAAAAGAATTGGGATTTGCTATACAAGGCCTTCATCCAACAATATGGGTATAATGTTGAGATGGAAGTTACCTTAATGGAAGTGGAGTCCATTAGACAAAGGCCAAATGAGAATTTTGTGGACTATGTGAAAAGATGGAGAAACAAGGCTGCTTTGCTCAAGAAAAGGCCCAATGAATATGATCAAATAAGGATGATCGTGAGAGGCGTCCTGCCTACTCTTCGTGAAAGGATGTCTCATACACTCATCCGTGACTTCAAAGATCTTCTCCAAGCTGGTCTACAAATTGAAGAGTGGGAAAGGGAGAAAAATTGCTTTTCAATAAGAAGGAATGAGAAAAGGAATTATCAGCCTAGCAATCAAAGCACGCAAAAAGAAGTTGATGTTAATGTGGCTGGTCAAGGAAATAAAAGACAATTCTCAGAATTGGGAAAACCTCTATCATGGGTTTTTAGCAAGCTGCAAAAGAAAGGGTTGTTGCAACCGTTAGCTCCTCGATCACTACATAATCCACTGCCACCAAACTTTAATGTAGAGGCCTTTTGTCAATTTCATCAAATGCGAGGGCATGAAACAGATAAATGTGCTCGTCTAAGGCATGAGATCCAAGATTTGATTGATAGTGGCAAGCTACCCGAGCCGGATAAGTCTAATACCAAGAACAACCCTTTGCCTAAATTTGGAAGAGTGCCACCACCAGCAACCTTTATGGTGGGAAAAGGATTGGAAGAAGATTTTGTTTTATCATCCTTTCAAGATGGAAAAATTGAAGATGTGAAAGGAGAAGAAGCTTAACTCAACAAACTTCCTTTGGCTTGTTTGTTTCTCTTATTTTATTTTCTTTAATTTTTACTTGGAACAATCTTGTTTTTCAAATTTAAATTTGTTTGAATAAATTACTTTCATCAAAATTTTTATTAGTCTTTGTTCATTTTGGTGTTCAACCGATGAGGAATCTAGCTTGATAATTCATGAATTAATATATTTATGCATCATGACTCGAATGACTTTACTAGGTGAGGGAATTGCTCTATAGCATTGAGTTGTGTATGCTTACTTAGATAGGGCTCCTGCATAATTACCTTTGTCTAGGTCCTAGTCAGTCTTAAAATATGCTTTGACAAACTTTAGAGGTGAAATTGAACTCTGCTTATTTAAGAGAGAAATGATCTAGGCATTGTTTGGATTAGCCAACAACTAGTATCCACCCTATTAAATATCAATCCCTAGTTATCCCTTTGAGCCTTCATAAAATTTTAGCTTTCTTTTCATTGGCTTACAAACCCCAATAACCTACCTTGAGTTGTTGTGATACTTTTGACAAGTCTTATGATCACTAAGATGAAGAGGCAAGAAGATCAAAGAAAGCAATGATTAGTCAAGATCGTGAGGATAGTTGAAGTTCTCAAGACCATAAAGATAGTTGATGTTCTTAAGACCATAAGGGTAGTTGATGTTTTTAAGACCATAAGGGTAGTTGAAGTTTTTCTAATATCTCCAATATATCAAGACAACATTGGAGTAACAAATAATTTATCCATGCTAAAGAATATTTATGTCACTCCACTTATCCATTATTGGAAGCCCAAGTTAGTACAAACAAGACAACTCTTTTAGAGCTAGAACCAAACAAAACAAAAAAAAAAGGAAGAAGAAAAGGGAAAAAAAAGAAAAGAAAAAAAAGAAGAAGAAGAAAAAAGAAAAGAAGAAAAAGAGAAAGAAAAGAAAAAAGATAAAACCTAAAAAGCGGTTCAGAAAGCCAACTGAGTTCTCTTTTATCTAAAGCAGCAAAAGGCTTCCATTTGGTTCATAAGGATATTTTGATTTGAACTGGTTCAACCCAACCAAAGATTCAATCGCAATTGGAGAAAAAAGGAGGAAGACCATCCACTTCTTGAAAGTTTTGTACTTAACAGTTCTTCAAGGAAGAAGGACAAAATGATAAAATGCTTAAAGAAAGGGAAGAATAAGAAAAATAAAAGGAAAGGAAAGGGAGAAGAGGAAAAGAAGCGAATTTGGGTACCAAGCTTTTTGCATGGGCATAAACTGTCTTAATCAAGATCCAGATTAATGCCAAGAAGATAGAAGGAATTTGGAGTCTAGCAAGATTGCTCCCAACTGCCTAAAGTTCAAACAAGAAATTTGTAGTGTGAAGGTTTGCCCATTGTGTCACATCAGCTCCAACTTACAAATGGCCTTTATTTAAACCCGTGTCCTTTATAGACCCCATTTCAAGCCTATTAAAGACCTATTGATCTCTCTTGGTAGGTAGAGTCTATTAGTGGAGATAGTTTGGATAAGCATGCATATGAGATAGACAGTATTTAAACTCAAATGAGACCGTTGGCCAAGTAATGTGCATGTGCCTATCTGAAGTGCAACAATTCTTGCTTAAATAGAAATGATTCCCTAGTTTAGTATGGTAACTAGGGTTGTTATGTTATAGATATGTTAATTTGGAAAATCAAGTCCTGAGGTACATTGACATTAATTTGGCAAAGCCAACATTTGATTTCAAAATCAAAATTCAAAAAACCAAAACCAAAAAAAAAATGTTTTGTCATGCAAAGCCTTCAAGTTAAAGGAAGTATGTTGAACCTCCAAAGGACACATTGGGCAAAGGAAATGATTATTGGCAAGGTCATGAAGAAGCTATCAACTGACATGCTCAGACATAGTTTGAAATAGATGAATCCCTGACTCTGCTGCTTGGGGTCTCCATTATTCATATTTTCAACATCTTGAAGATAAAAGTCATAAATGCAAAGCTTTCTATCATTCCTAATGCAAGACTTGAACGAGCGTCGAAAAGGAGTCAATGAGAATACTTCTACTGATCACCTCGGTCAGTGAGTCAATGAAACCGCTGTGGGTATTACCATGCATACATGAACATATCACATCACACTTTCTTGTCTTGTATTGTCTATTCTTTATTAAGGTAAACGACAAACACCTTGTGAAGTAAACAATCAAAAGAAGATATCAAATCAGGGGGCCATAGAAGGCCCATTACCAGAGAAAGTTCCAGTAATTTGTAAAGAGAAGAAATGCGTGCTTGTGTGAAGAACTAAACAACAAAAACATCAATCAGAGCCCGCATAGAAAAATCATGGGTTTGGGCCTACATAGGGGGCAAAGTTTCTCCTTTTCAATTTTGAGTTTATATATAAAACATTTTCAAACTCACTTGCAAATATTTCACCACGCAGGGGTCAGGAGAAGATATGAGAGCCAACTAAAAATAGTTGCATTTTTGCAAAAAGGAAGAACAAAAGAATGGAACATTAGAACTATCAAAAGAATGAAGATGCAAAAGACAAAAGATCAGTTCAGCTAAAAGAGCTGAAGCCAGGGTAAAGACCCGACCTCCAATGGACAAAGATCCATGTTTCAAGGGTGAAGTCCCAATCTCAAAGGATGAAGATCTATATTTTCAAGGTTGAAGACCTGATCACAAAGGATGAAGATCCATTTACAAAGGGTGAAGACCCAAGTCCAAAGGATGAAGATCCATTTTCAAGGGTGAAGACCTGATTTACAAGGATAAAGATCCATTTTTCAAAGGGTGAAGACCCAATTTCCAAGGATGAAGATCCAAGTTAAAGGATGAAGATCTGCTTTCAAGAGTGAAGACCCGATTTCAAAGGGTGAAGACTCGATTTCCAAGGATGAAGATCCAACTTAAAGGATGAAGATCCACTTTCAAGGGTGAAGACCCAATTTCCAAGGATGAAGATCTTGATTCCAAGGATAAAGATCCAATTTAAAAGATGAAGATCCAATTTCAAGGGAGAAGACCCGATCTCTAAGGATGAAGATCCGTTTTCAAAGGTGAAGATTCGATGCTAAGGATGAAGATCCAAGGTCCAACGACGAAGATCCATTTTTAGGGTAAAGAACCATAATGCATAGAACAGTCGGAGCTGTCAGAATCCTCAACTGATAAAAGGTCAGTCAAATCCAATTCAGTCTCGGGTCCAAGTACCCAATCTCGGGTCTAAGTACCCAAATCAAATTCATTCTCGGGTCCAAATACCCAATCTCGGGTCCAAGAATTCAATCTCGGGTCCAAGTACCCAAATTAAATTTAATCCCGGGTCCAAGTACCCATTCTTGGGTCCAAGTACCAAAATCAAATCAATCTCAGGTCCAAGTACCCAAATCAAATTTAATCTCGGGTCCAAGTACCCAACTCAAGTCCAAGTACCCAAATCAAATTCAAATCTCGAGTCAAAGTACCCAGTTTAGGATCGAGTATCCCAATCCAAGTTAGGATCGAGTATCCCAATCCAATTTAGGATCGAGTATCCAAATCCAGTTTAGGTTCGAGTATCCAAATCCAATTTAGGATCGAGTATCCAAGTCAAGTTAGGATCGAGTATACAAATCCAGTTTTGGATCGAGTATCCAATTCCAATTTAGGATCGAGTATCCAAATCCAGTTTAGGATCAAGTATCCAAGTCCAGTTAGGATCGAGTATCCCAATCAAATTTAGGATCGAGTATCCAAATCCAATTTAGGATCGAGTATCCAAGTCCAGTTAGGATTGAGTATCCCAATCCAATTTAGGATCGAGTATCCAAATCCACTTTAGGATCGAGTGTCTAAATCCAGTTTAGGATCGAGTATCCAAGTCCAGTTAGGATCGAATATTCCAATCCAATTTAGGATCGAGTATCCAAATCCAGTTTAGGATCGAGTATCCCAATCCAGTTATGATTGAGTGTCCCAATCCAATTTAGGATCTAGTATCCAAATCCAGTTAGGATCGAGTATCCAAATCCAGTTTAGGATCGAGTATCTGAATCTAGTTAGGATCGAGTATCCAAGTCTAGTTTAGGATCGAGTATCCAAATCTCTCAAGTCCAAAACCCAAAACCTCAACCATCTCAAAAATTAAGTCTTATTGCTTTTCACTCTCTTTCACTAAAGTCTCAGATCATTCAAGCAGGGGGCAAACTGTAGACCCTTAATATTTGACCGAGTCCGGTCCAATATATTTTAATTAGTCCAAAACAATTTTTGTTATCATAATTAAATAATATTTGTTTTAGTATCTAATTTTTATTAATAAACAAAAAATAAAAATAAAAATCGACGACGAAAAAATTAGCGACGAAAAAATCGTCGCCGAAAATCAGAGTGGACGAAATGGCCATGGGCCATTTCGCCCACAGGAGTATCCTGCAGGAGAAATGGCCCATAGGCCAATTTCGCTTGCTACAGCCCACTGCCCCCTTCGGCAGCTTGTTCGCTAGAGCAACTTTTTTGTAGCAGTTTTTTTTTTGCCAGCGCAATTTTTCCGCAGTAGTTTTTTTCGCCAGCGAAATTTTTTCGATGCAAATTTTTCTGAAACCAAATACAATTAGGTTTCGGTTTTCTTTTCTTAATTAATGTTAGATTTTGTGAATAACTAAAATTAATCATAAAAATATTTTATAAATAAGGACTAAAACAACACAGAAAGGAGGAGCCGAAATTTAGATCAAAATTTGGGAACAAAAACTGGGAGCAATCGGACTTGGATCAAATAGTGGAATTTGAGATTTGAGAGGAAGAAGCAAGCAAGCAATTTAATTCAACAAAGGCAGCAAAGCTTGTCTTTGTTCTTATTCATCCAAGAAGAAATTTTTGGTGTAACCAACAAACGAAGGTATGAATTGCTTTATTTGTTTCATTAATTTATAGTAACTCAAGGTCAAAAATTGTTTCTGTTTCTTCAAAATCAAAAAACCCTAGAACCTTAATTTACCTTTTCTAAAGCTTAAAAACCTTAATTCATCTCTTTGTTTTTCAAAAATCTTAAAATTGTTGTTTTTGTTTCTTCAAAATCTTAAACCCTAATTTGCCGTCCACTTTTCCAAAACCATAAATTGAATCCTTTTTTTTTCCAAAAAAACCCTAAAAAATATCTTTTCTGTTTCTATAAACCTTAAATCATTTTGATTATTTTCATAAAGTTTCATAAAATTATCAATTATTTTTCCAAATTCTAAAATCTAATGCATTCTCCAAAACCCTAATTCTAAATTCTAAAACCCTAATTCAACTCCAAAATCCAAAACAGTAAACCCTAAACTAGCTAACCTAAACCCTAAAGTTTTCTTAATCCCTAACTCCCTTAAAACCTTAAACCCTAATTTTTCTAAACCCTAATCCTTTAAACCTCCTATAAACATAAATATTAAAATTTAAACACAGTAAGCTTAAAAACCATAATTCAGTAACCGTAAATCATAAATCTAAATTTTTTAAAGTGTCCAAACCTTAGTTTCATGATTTCACTTCTCAAACACTAATTTGGTTAATCAAAGAACTTTTATCAATCTCTTAAATTCTAAAACTTTGCTCCATTTCAATTCTTTTAAAACTTACAGTAGCTTGAACCCATAAATTCCAAAACCCTAAACACATGAAATAAAGAATCTTAAATAGAAGAAGTAGCCCTAATTTGAATCTTTATTTGCCTTATTCAATTTTATATTTAATTATGCTTTGATTTATTTTATATGCTTTAATTTATTTAAGTTCAATACTTGATTTGTTTAGTTTATCATGGATGGATGTTTACTTTCTATTGATGTTTAATATCTTTGATGAATGATTTATTTATGATGAATAGTTATTTACTTTTATCGATTTATTTAGATTTCCAAATGTTGTAAGAGGTATGTTTCCACTTTGTGGATACCTCATTAGTTAAATATCATGTAATTTAAATTGCTTTTATATTTTAGACCAATATAAAGTACATGTTTCTACCTCATAGTGGGTGTCCTAATTTGTAACATCCCGAATCCCAGATTGGTAAGAAATAGGCATAGAGGATATGATTTAGGCTTAGAACAAAGGAGTTTAGAACATGACCTATAACTTGAACTTGAATTTCATCCAAGTTAAAGATAGAATTAGAGAATCTCAAAGAAGACTTACTTGTTTATTTATGTCTTAGATAGATGTATAACTTGACATTACTCAATTTTGAGTTGTACAGAATAAGATATGATGGATTTAGTAGACAATGTGCAAGCTGCCTCAGGACAGCATAGTAGGCTTGACTTCGAAGGACCGTCAAAAATCAGATATAGCTCGTATCGACCTGAAATTTTGACAAAATGTAGCCCCGAATGTCTAGTTTCAGTGGGCATAAGAAGTACTTAATTTAGAGTTGTGAGTAAAAAGATATTAATAAAGAAAGACAGCAAGGTCAGGAAGGGATATCAAAAGGACCTAAGTGAAAATTTCTCAAAAGTTAGGGGCAACTATGTAAACTTAAAAATTTAGTGTCGGAAGTTCTTAATAGTGCCCATATCCAACCCCGAAAGAATATTCTCCAGATTAATCGGGTCATAACCGTGGGTTTCAATTTTTCCCGAAACCGCACGGTTTAAAAGTTACAATCGATTAATCGCTGGAGGGTATTTTGATATTTTCACACCCTAGACTATAAAATTACAGCACAAGAAAGTTGAGGGGGTCAAAATATGAATAAAAGGAAGCCTAATAGCTTGCCAAATAAATAGATAAAAGAAGAAGGCAAGTGGACCAATTAAAAGTGGCCATTTTCTATAAGGTGTACCAATTGGAAGTCAACATCTATACCAACATATTTTCACCACTTATGGCTGCCATTTGGATCAAAATAAGCTAAGGAAAGAAAATAAAAGCCCTCTCTTACATGGTGAACTCGCCCAAACCATAAGAGAAGGAAGAAGGAGGTGATTTTTCCAAAGTTTAAGGCTTTTGGTTGAAGATTTTGGTGACAAACAAGATTATAATGTAATATCCCAAAGTATGCCCTAGAAGTTTTGAAATAATTGTTGTATTTATTTGGATTAAGTGTATATGTTAAGTTGATAAGAAAAGAAAAATTGAAAGAGAATGTTTATGTGTTGTTTGAAAGAAAAGTGATTTATAGAGAAGATGTATATGTAGTGTATATAACAATATATAAAACATATATGTTGGTCAAATGAAGAGTCAAGGTGATGGTTAAGTGGAAGAAGATATTTTTGGTTGTTATTGAAATTACTATAAAGGGCATGCATAATGAAAAGAAGTTTAACTATGTTAAAGAGGGCATTTTGGTAATTCTTCTTTTGAAATTGTGTGGTGGAGATTAATAGAGAGTTTGACTTTTATTTTGATCAAATTCCTTTCTTCTTTTCACGTGTGGCCGGCCAACCTAAAGAACAAGAGAGAAAGCAAAGGTTTGATGATATTTTGAGCTCAAATTGAAGAAGTTCTAAGGGGTTAAGTGGAAATCCAAGAAGATTCACTATATTTGGTAAGTTTCTCTTGATTCTTTTAAGTTATTTAAGTTGTTTGTGAGTTGATTGTGGATTTTAAATTGGGGTTGTGTTGATTGTTATATGTTTGATTTAATTGATTTTGGTGTTGGTTTTGGTTTGAGGATGATAAGTTAAGTGGATGTTGTTATGGAAAGAATAAGAGTAATGTTGGTTTTAGGGTTTTGATTTGGTAGGTGATAAATTGTATTGTATTATTTTGGATTAGGTTTTGGGAGAAGGTGATTTGCTTTAAGTTGAGAAGTGAAGGATTCTTGAAGAAAAGAAAGTGTTTAGAATGTGTAATTTGTGCTTAAGGTAAGTACAAACTATTTGATTTCAAATATGCATATAATGTTTAAGCTTAACATTCTTTTGTTGTTTTGATAATGTAAATATTGTGATGAGCATGTAAAATAAATGTTGAGGATGCTGATTGTGTTCAATTGAATGAGGTTATGTTTTGTAGAATGTGTTTGAAGTTAACCAAAAGAAATTTGGCTAGGTTTAGGGTTTTTGCATGAGAGACACGGCCAAAATAAGAAAGAGACACGGCCAAGTTGAATAATTTTAGAGAGACACGGCCAAGTTCAAGGGAGTTTGGCCGTGTTGCATAAGTTTTGGGGAGACACGGCCGTGTCCCTTGCCCGTGTTTGCCACTGCCTAAATTGTTGGTTGAGAGACACGGCCACAAGCTTGGCCGTGTCCCTCAAGTGTGTTAGCCATTTCGATTTTTCTTTGAATGCCTTGCATTGTTTTGATTCTTCAATGGTTCTTTTTGTATTCAAACCTAAAGATGAACATTATAACACTTCTAAAACAAAGAGTGATCCAAACAAACGTATGTGGATAATTCTAAATCTATCAAAGATATAAATTGTAGTATATATATATATCAATGATGAATCATGGAACATGAAATGATATGGAATGTGATATGAAGCCATTGTGATTGGCTATGATGATTCAATTGAATGAAATAAGGCATGTTTGCCTAGATGATGATGAGAATTGATAATGAATTGATAAATGAATTGTGTGTCTATTGTGTTATTCATTTTCAGAGTTCTGTATTTGACGGCATGCCTATGAATCATTGGATAGGTGAAATGGGGTGGCCCGTAAGCCGATTCCAATTGAAAAACATGTTTATGAATCACTGGATGGGTGAAATGGGATGGCCCGTAAACCAATTCCAGTTGAAATATATATATGAAATGATAAATATACTGATGATTGTGATATTGGATCAAAACAGTGACTCTGAATTTTGAATAACATATTAGTTTACTTTTGGGCCCATGCTTGTGTGTGTGTTAATGTGATTTTTGATTGATGAATTGGATGAGTAATACTAACATACAATGATATGAAATGATAATAACACATAAGCAACTATATGAGATATGAGTAGAAATTGAGATGTGATATTTCTTTAAATTGTGTATAAAGCTTGATTGTATGATATGGACATTCCATCTAAGCATAATGATAGTGTAGTTTGTTTTACTAAGCCGTTGGCTTAGCGCGTTAGTGTTTAAACGCGCAGGTGATAGAGTTGAACCTGAGGGCTCTTCGAGACCATTTGAGACTAGTCATTGAAGGATCTATTATTGGAAGATAAAGATCAGAGAAGTGCTGCCAATCATGTATATATTCTATGTTTTGTAAACTTTGGTTTATAACTTATTGTATTTGCAAATATTTGTAATAACTTCCGCTGTGAACTTTTAAACATTTTATATATGGTGTCTTTTGTATTTCCTTTTAAATATTTGAGATTTGTTTTACTTATTTTCAAAGTTATGTTTTATGTTGTGTATTTTTAAATGGTGGCATTTTCTATATTCAGTATACGTATTATACGATCGTTTAAGCATGCTTGGTACGTATACATTATATAGGGGTGTTACATATAAGGTAAGAGAAACCTATCTCTAGTTTTAATTTTATGGATTAATGGCTAATTTAAGATATTGAAATTAGGGTTCATGTAGCTAGATTTGGAGAAAATTCAAGAAATAATTATTTGAAGGATTTGATGAAAGAAATAATGGTTTTAAGGTTAGAGGAGATTAGATTGAGGAAAAATTAGCAAGAAATGAATTGGTAGCTTATGTTTTCAAACCATAGGATGTATGTTTAAAGTGTGTATGCTGGAATTCTTGTAGGAAATCAAGAAAAGCATAAGGAAAAAGAAGAAAAAGATCAAAGATGAGCTAAGGAAAGCAAAGGGGAAAAAGGTTTCGTACTTTAACCTTCTTGAATTAGTGATCTCTATTGCCTTTGCATTTGGATGTGTAATTGCTATAATTGTTCATGTGCTTGAGTTGTGGTGGTTATGTGGTTGAGATTGATGATGATATAGAAGTGTTTGTTGTGTATTGATTGATTTTGGGGTTGAGGTTATAAGGGAGGTAAATACGGGAGTGCTATGTTGTGTTGTTTTGTTGCAGCCAGCCATGTGTCCTGCATTTTTCTGGAACTTCAACAGAAATTTAGACTAGCAAAATAATAGAACTAGAACTCGACAAAGAAGACTTAATTGTTCTCCATTAAGTCATTAAACCATAAGCTTTGGAACCAATTCATTTTCATGTGTGGAATGAAAGTTATGATCAAAATGATACCAGGCGTACAAACAGAAAAACTGAGATTCCTCAGTCAGTAACCTGTGACTTGGAACTACGTTTGGGTGACCTTAATAACACATTTAAAAGCTGTGAAAGAAAACTTAAATGTACCCTTATGTGTTAGGAAACCATAGAATTTGTAATTTCCTAAATCCCACTTGTAGATAAAAAGATATGATCAAAAGAGTATAACTCATGCACACTGGAATTGTGAAACTGGACAGACTGAGATTTGTGCCTTGAGTCCAGGTGACCTTAATGACACATTTAGTAGCTGTGAAAGAAGACTTAAATTTACCCCTATGTGTTAGGAAACCATATAATTTGTAATTTCCTAAATCCCACTTGTAGATAAAAAGATATGATCAAAAGAGTATAACTCATGCACACTGGAATTGTGAAACCGGACAGACTGAGATTTGTGCCTTGAGTCCAGGTTTTGGTCCATTTACCTCTGGAATTAGATGTTGTGATAGAAGATATAAATGAACTCTTGTATGTTGGTGAATCATAGGAGTTGGATTCATCTCGATTGGACTTGAAATGTAGAAGTTACACACGAATGAGCGAACCATGCGCAGGCAGACCCTAGCAGACTGCTGGGCTGAATTTCAAATTGTTCCAAACACCACGTGTTGCCTGTTTTAAGCTGAAATGTTTACTGAATATATCCTGATGTGTCTATTTTAATTTAAGATAAGAATCGTCTCAATCCGAGTTGCGTAGGTAAAGTTATAAATGAAATAGTATGCATTGCGCAGACTTGAGTAACCAATTGGCCAGGGAAGAGTTCAAGGAGTCATCAAAAATTATGTGTAACAAATTTAAATCTAGAAATTTAACCATAAGGACTCATATGAGTCTAGTTCGAGTGAAAATAAGAATTTTTACATTCGGATTAGTAGAACAAAAGTTATTGGGGAAATAAGATAACAAGGTACATAAGAAACTAAATGCTAGAATTCACTGTTCATTTGGTAAGAAATAAATAAGGTATAATCGAGATAAAATATTGGTTTGGAATGAAATAAATTATCAAAAATATGCTCTTGAAATCTTGACCAATTAAGAACAAGATAGCATTTTTTGTTTTTTGAAAATCACATCCCAATTGTGTTTTATTTAGATTTTAAAGCCCACCGAGGGATTTTTGCAGTGTTGTAAAACCCGGTGTGGCCTAAAAAGTGCAGCTCGGCCCAAAGGCCAGAATGAAAACTTTGAACTACAAATTATTTCTATTGAGCTGATTTAGGATAAAAATAGACAGATTCCTAATCACTGGTGCCCTATGAATTTTTAATAAAATAAATTTCGAACCGTCAAAATATTAAACTCCGCAAAGGGTAATAAACATTATTCAGTTGGTTAATTTCTTATATGACTTATCCAAACCTTAACAAATATATGTGAACTTAATGAAAGGTGCATATGAACACACGAATAACCATTTATGCCAAACTACCGAAGAAAAGCATAGGACAAAGATAGTGAATACACACCTTTAATTCATGCATAAGTTATTTAACAAACGGAACTCAAAACAAGAGAGTATTGGGCCTACAATGATAAAGAAATTATAATGCCATAAAATACAAATACATAACCATCAGATCGGTAATCAACAGCAATGTTAGGCAACTAACAAACATAGGATGAGTTACCATCCAGTGGCAGTAAATCAATAGAAATGAATAGCATACTGTCATAAAAGCTTAACAAATAATAGGAGAATATAATAAGAACTTGAGAATGTTTATACTGATGATTGGGTTGGCTGTACCATATCTGTAACATTGTGTGGTTTGCATCTAATTTCTATTTAACAGTTAAAGTACCCACTAAGCTATATGCTTAGTGAGTTTAGTTTTCTAAACTCGTAGGTTATGGAGTCCAAGCTGACAAATGGGAAGCTACAAAGGAGCACTAGAGTGCGCAACAGGAGGCGAAGTGAGGAGCAAAGCAAAGTTTAGCTTGGCATGTACTGTTAAGGACTTTCAAAATGTAATTATAACAATTAAAGAAATGTGTAAATTATTATTATTAAAAATAAAAAGGAAAAAATTTTATTTAGTGCATGTTCTGTATACCATGTTGCATATACTGTAGCACACTTGGCTCGGCTGGAAATAGTCGGGTTAAGGGGTGTTACAATTTTTGGTATCAGAGCATTGGTTTAGCCGTTCCTGGGCGGTTAACCATAGGAAAGTATGTGCCAATTAGGATACGGAAGAAAGGTAAATGGAGTGAGATATAAAGATATCAGGTAGAAAGAGGTTAATGGAATGAGTGAATATGATTAACATGAAACAGTAAGCCCTGTACTAGTTAGAAATTGAGAAATATATGACAATTGGAATAGATGGTCAGTAAGAAATGATAGAAAGTAGACCGAAAGGTGCATATATATACAGATACATAGTATGATAGAAAGAAATTAGATAGTGGCAGACATTCAGAAGGTTAAAAAGAATTAACAGTAAGTTAAGAATAGAAACCAAAAATTTATATGAGCAAGATAAATACACATAAGGGCAAAAACAAGTATGTTAAAGACCGAAATATATGCAATAAAAGTTAAGGCAATTATGAGAGGTAAGTAGTAAAAGCATCAAAAGAATAATAATGAATAGAATACCGACCATAATACAAGAGTTTAAAATTGAAAGAGTGAAGAATAATAGTACGACAAAAAAATCATAGAAAATAAAATTGAGAACTAAGAAAAGGAAGCAAAACTAGTTAGATTCTCCAGGATTAATGCTTTACCTGGTTGAAATCATGTGTTCCTTATATAATGAACTATTTAAACTTGTGTTGGAAATGTTTGGTAATGTGTTCTGACAACTTGAGAATTTTTTTTTTTTTTTTGCCTATGTGTGCATTGATATGAATGTGATTCAATCATGTTAAATGAGTTTGATTACTATGCCAATATTATGTGATTGACTTATTATGGGAATGTTATGGTTGCTGAATTGAAAATAAAGCTATGAATGATTGGACCCGCAAATCAATGTACATGTGATATATCATAAATTGTACAAAGCATATCCATGTGAGACATACTGAACACGGTGCATATAATATCTATACTTATGTGAGACATACTGAGTACTATACATACAATATTTAAATGTCTTCACATAAAACGTAACATATACTGTACAAACAGAAAGACATACCATACATACATAAAGACATGCTAAATAATACATATGCAGAAAGAGAATAAAGAGATGAAATAGTGGAAAGTCTGATACTTGAAAAATATAAGGCTCATAAAGTATAGCACTGGGGAAATAAATAATATGACAGTATGAGTGAATAAAAATGCCAATGACCCCGTATATGCCACTGAGCATTGTGAATGAGCTAAGAAATAGCTCGAGATATGATATGGTGACATCCATGTAGTTGTGAATACATATAAAACATATGGAAATCCGTGCATATAGAAAGCAAGAAAGAATGAAGGAAAGAGAATAAAATATTAGAAAGATATGCTTACCTTGGTAATTCAGATTGAATCAGAGTTGGGATGAGTGTATTTATATGGCATTAACATTTATACTCAATGGTGAGGGCCATTGGGGCCAATGGTGAGGGCCACTGATTTGATATTTATCTGGCACCGATATATATACTCAGTGGTGAGGGCCACTGGGGCCAATGGTGAGGGCCATTGATTTGATGAAAAAAAAGTGGTGAGGGCCACTCCTGTGATATGATGGCATTGATATGAACTCAGTGGTGAGGGCCACTGGGGCCAATGGGGAGGGCCACTGGTTGATTATAGAGTGGTGAGGGCCACTCCTGTGATATGAAAATGGTGGTGAGGGCCACCTGTACCATGGAAATGAAACAGTGGTGAGGGCCACCCGTGCCATACTGGTTCCATATGGTATTGCCTCATCCCACTTTGCTTCTACTATTATTACCTTGAGGAGCTAAGTAAGAAAAATATGTGATAATATACAGATGAAACAAAAAAAAGTATATATGAAAATAAATAGAAAGTGAATTGAAACATATTCGAAAAAGAAAGGAAAGAAAGTGTTTGAAATGTAATAAAAAAAGAAAGATGTTCTCACCTTATGTTGGGATCGGCCGTAACCAACATAGAGCGAGACACGTAATGAAATAAATAGTACTTCGAGAATAATGGTATCATGGACTGATCACCCATGAGCTATTATTCGAGATGTATATATGACAACACAAGGAAAGTCAGATGAGCCGATACTTAAGGAATGCAACCACACTGCACTAATATACATAGGACATACAAATTCAGTAAGAAGTAAATAAAGAATAACCACAATGCAAAGAGAAGGAAGCTTAGAAATGAATACATTAGAAAGTGAAAAACGTACAAGAAGGAATGAGAAAGAACAAACATGAATCAAAGTTGAAGGAAATACAAGAGAGTAATAGTGATGCTTCAAATGAGAAATCGTGACAAAAGTCCAAGCATGTTGAACCACATAATAGTCTATTGGATAATCTTGTAGAATAATAAACAGCAAGTGAGCAGAGATGGGAAGAAAATAAAATACAAAAGGTAAAACATGTAGAATCTTAAAATAGTTAATCCGAGTAAATGAATAAGTGTCAAAATAAGGCAATGCGTAAACAATATAGAGAGATGACAGAGAGCAATCAAGTGAATAAGGAGAAAGAGTGGCAAAAGCAATAGACAGTAGTTAAAGAACATCAAGTATATAGAATGAGCAAGCTTCGGGGCGAAGCTTAAATTAAGGGGGATAGAATTGTAACATCCCGAATTCCAGATTTGTAAGAAACAGACATAGAGGATATGATTTAGGCTTAGAATATGACCTATAACTTGAGCTCAAATTTCATCCAAGTTAATGATAGAATTAGAGAGTCTCAAAGAAGACTTAATTGTTTATTTGCGTCTTAGATACATGTATAACTTGAAATTACTCAATTTGGAGTTGTACAGAATAAGATATGATGGATTTAGTAGACAATGTGCAAGCTGCCTCAGGACAGCATAGTAGGCTTGACTTCGAAGGACCGTCAAAAATCAGATATAGCTCAGATCGATCTGAAATTTTGACACAATGTAGCCCCGGATGTTAAGTTTCAGAGGGAATAAGAATTACTTAATTTTGAGTTGTGAGTAAAAAGATATTTATAAAGAAAGATAGAAAGGTCAGGAAGGGATATCAAAAGGACCTAAGTGAAAATTTCTCAAAAGTTAGGGCAACTATGTAAACTTAAAAATTTAGTGTCGGAAGTTCTTAATAGTGCCCATATCCGACCCTGAAAGAATATTCTCCAGATTAATCTGGTTATAACCATGGGTTTCAATTTTTCCCGAAGCCGCACGGTTTAAAAGTTACAATCGATTAATCGCTGGAGGGTATTTTGATATTTTCACACCCTAGACTATAAAATTACAGCACAAGAAAGTTGAGGGGGTCAAAATATGAATAAAAGGAAGCCTAATGGCTTGCCAAATAAATAGATAAAAGAAGAAGGCAAGTGGACCAATTAAAAGTGGCCATTTTTGCTATAAGGTGTACCAATTGGAAGTCAACATCTATACCAACATATTTTCACCACTTATGGCTGCCATTTGGATCAAAATAAGCTAAGAAAAGAAAATAAAAGCCCTCTCTTACATGGTGAACTCGTCCAAACCATAAGAGAAGGAAGAAGGAGGTGATTTTTCCAAAGGTTAAGGCTTTTGGTTGAAGATTTTGGTGAAAAACAAGATTATAAGGTAAGAGAAACCTATCTCTAGTTTTAATTTCATGGATTAATGGTTAATTTAAGAGATTGAAATTAGGGTTCATGTAGCTAGATTTGGAGAAAATTCAAGAAATAATTATTTGAAGCATTTGATGAAAGAAATAATGGTTTTAAGGTTAGAGGAGATTAGATTGAGGAAAAATTAGCAAGAAATGAATTGGTAGCTTATGTTTTCAAACCATAGGATGTATGTAATATCCCAAAGTGTGCCCTAGAAGTTTTGATGTTATAGTTGTTTAATTGAATTTAATGTATTTGTGTAATTGGAGAGAGAAAGGAAAAGAAGAGAGAGCGTATATGTTGTATATATAACAATATATACAACATATACAAGTCAAGTTGGTGGAAGTCAAAAGATGTTTAGTTAATGATTTTAATTAATTAAGTTAATTAGTGGAAATGGAAATTAAGTGAGTGGAATGAGATATTTGAATATTTTATTGTATTTTGCTTGGTGGAGAGGATTTTGAGGAATGAGTGGTTGGAGAGAGTGTTTGACTTTATTTTCTTTCTTTTCTTTTCTTTCCTTCCTCCCTCTTCGTGCATCTTCTTCCTCTTCTTCTCCTTTTTCTGTGTTGGCCAGCTAGCAAAGAATCAAGAGAGCAATAGAGAGATTTGATCTTTTAACTCAAGATCTAAGGAAGTTTCAAGTGATCAAGTTGGAAATTTAAGAGTTTCTTCATCCATGGTAAGTTTCCTCTTGATTCCTTGATTTTCTTTTAAGATGTGTTTGAGTTTGTTGGTTGATTGTTGATGGTATGTGAATATGTTTGTTAAGATGTGTTTAAGAGTGTTTGGTTCAAGTGATTTTGGATTTTTGGGGTTGGATTGAAGGAAAGAGTAAGTTATTGGAAGTGAATGTATTGTGGTTGTGTTTTGGGTTTGTGGTGATGATTTTGATTTGTGTTGGATGTATGTTTTAGTTGTTTTGGTGTTTTTGTAAGTTTGTTATGGTTCTTGGGTATGTTAAGCTAAGTTTATTTGAAGAGGATTTTGGTGAAAGAAAGTGATTTGTTGGTTGTGTTGTTGTTGCTGCCGGAATCTGGGTTTTTGGCCTGACACGCCCATGAGCACGGCCAAGTCTTTGGGCGTGTCGATGGTTCTGTGTTTTTGGACGGGTGACACGAGCAGTGACACGCCCATGTCACTGAGCGTGTCACAGCTTCTGTGTAGTTGTAGTATTGACACGTCCAGTGACACGCCCATGTCACTGAGCGTGTCATAGCTACTGTGTTGGTGAAGAATTGACACGGCCGTGAACACGCCCATGTTGTTGGACGTGTCAATATTTCTGTGAGACAGAATGTATTACACGATCAGTGACACGCCCATGGTCCTGAGCGTGTCAATGCTTTTGTGTTGTAAGTTTAGGGCACGGTCAGGGACACGCCCGTGTTGGTGAGCGTGTCATGTTTAGGGTTTGCCCTAGTTGGTTCTTAGTCTTATTATCTCTTGTGTACCTCTAAGTGAGTATGTATTATCACCTTTGGTTTAGGTATTGAAGAGGTTGAATTGTCCTAACCTAGGTGGTGAAGAATTCTTGAAAGAGAAAGGTTGTAGATTAGTGTGAGTTGTTCCTAAGGTAAGTACAAACTACATTGTTGCATACACTCACATGATTTGATACTTGACATATTTGATTATGCATATGCTAAGCAATTGATTACAGGGTTAAAGCATTTGATGAAATATGAAAGGTATGTTAATGCAATTGGTTGTGTATACTTGAATGAGCAATTGATTTAATGTGATTTGAGATATAATGAGATATAAAATCTAATGTGATTGGCTATGATGATGGTGTTAATGCAATTGATATTGTATATTATCTTGATGAGATATGAAGCCATGGTAGTTGGCTACAATGATGCTAATGAGATGATTGAGGAATGGTTGCCTATTTTGATTATGAGATATGAAGCCATGGTCGTTGGCTATAATGATGAGAATGAAATGAGAAATGAATTGAGAAAGAAATATATAAAGATATAAATGAAAAGATTATGTGTCTAATGTGTTATTCAACCTTCAGAGTTCTGGGTTTGGCGGCATGCCTATAAAGTACTGGATAGGTGAAAAGACCGGGTCGTAAGCCGATTCCAGTTGATAAATGTGAAATGTGAATTATAGTAACAGTCTTGCCGGGTTGAGGATCTCCTTGGTTTATCTGGGTTGAGGTCCAAGAGACTGGGTCTGTTACAGGTAACATTCTTGCCGGGTTGAGGAATCTCCTCGAGTTTAGCCGAGTTGAGGTCCAAGAGACTGGGTCTGTTATCCTATCCATGGATAGAGATATATATATTGCTTACGGGCTTAATGATTGTGATTATAGACCAAAGCAATAACTCTGAACTTTGAATAACATATTAGTGTCTTATGGGCCTAAGTCTGTCTTTGTTTTCAATGTGATTTATGAATGATGAAATAAATGACTAATGAGATTCTTGAGAATTGTTGATATGCTTGAGATTATAACATTTGCATTTCATTAAAGTATAATATTATTATAGTTTGTGCCACTAAGCCGTTGGCTTAGCGCGATTGTGGTTCATTGCGCAGGTGACAGAGAAGAACCGGAGAGTTCCTCTAGGCCGAGTAGAGTCTAGATCTCGAGGTGTTGATAGTGAAGTTTAAAGATCGAAGATATACTGCCAAACATGTATATATTTTATGTTTTGTAAAACTAGAGTTTTGATGTATAAATATTTGTAAATATTGGTTATATTTTCCGCTGCTTTTAAATAAACATTTTACCTTTTGCCTTTTATAATTTCTTTTAAATGATTTAAATTTGTTCATGTTTTTAAAAAGGGGTGAGTCATTTGATTAGTACCGTGGCATTTCTATATTCAGTATACGTATATTACGATCGTATTAGCATGCTGTGTACGTATATGGGTATAGGGGTGTTACAATGTATGTTTAAAGTGTGTATGCTGGAATTCTTGTAGGAAATCAAGAAAAGCATAAGGAAAAAGAAGAAAAAGATCAAAGATGAGCTAAGGAAAGCAAAGGGGAAAAAGGTTTGGTACTTTAACCTTCTTGAATTAGTGATCTCTATTGCCTTTGCATTTGGATGTGTAATTGCTATAATTGTTCATGTGCTTGAGTTGTGGTGGTTATGTGGTTGATATTGATGATGATATAGAAGTGTTTGTTTTGTATTGATTGATTTTGGGGTTGAGGTTATAAGGGAGGTAAATATGGGAGTGCTATGTTGTGTTGTTTTGTTGCAGCCAGCCATGTGTCCTGCATTTTTCTGGAATTTCAACCGAAATTTAGACTAGCAAAATAATAGAACTAGAACTTGACAAAGAAGACTTAATTGTTCTCCATTAAGTCATTAAACCATAAGCTTTGGAACCAATTTATTTTCATGTGTGGAATGAAAGTTATGATCAAAATGATACCAGGCGTACAAACAGAAAAACTGAGATTCCTCAGTCAGTAACCTATGAATTGGGACTACGTTTAGGTGACCTTAATGACACATTTAGAAGCTTTGAAAGAAAACTTAAATGTACCCTTATGTGTTAGGAAACCATAGAATTTGGAATTTCCTAAATCCAACTTGTAGATAAAAAAAATATGATCAAAAGAGTATAACTCATGCACACTGGAATTGTGAAACTGGACAGACTGAGATTTGTGCCTTGAGTCCAGGTGACCTTAATGACACATTTAGAAGCTGTGAAAGAAGACTTAAATGTACCCTTATGTGTTAGGAAACCATAGAATTTGTAATTTCCTAAATCCCACTTGTAGATAAAAAGATATGATTAAAACAGTATAACTCATGCACACTGGAATTGTGAAACCGGACAGACTGAGATTTGTGCCTTGAGTCCAGGTTTTGGTCCATTTACCTCTGGAATTAGATGTTGTGATAGAAGATATAAATGAACATTTGTATTTTGGTGAATCATAGGAGTTGGATTCATCTCGATTGGACTTAAAATGTAGAAGTTACACACGAATGAGCGAACCATGCGCAGGCAGACCCTAGCAGACTGCAGGGCTGAATTAGGAATTGTGCCAAAAATCATGTGTTGCCTGTTTTAAGCTGAAATATTTACTAAATATATCCTTATGTGTCTAGTTTAATTTAAGATAAGAATCGTCTCAATCTGAGTTGCGTAGGTAAAGTTATGTATGAAATATTACGCATTGCGCAGACTTGAGTAACCAATTGGCCAGGGAAGAGTTCAAGGAGTCATCAAGAATTATGTGTAACAAATTTAAATCTAGAAATTTAACCATAAGGACTCAAATGAGTCTAGTTCGAGTGAAAACAAGAATTTTTACATTTGGATTAGTAGAACAAAAGTTATTGGGGAAATAAGATAACAAGGTACATAAGAAACTAAATGCTAGAATTCACTGTTCATTTGGTAAGAAATAAATAAGGTATAATCGAGATAAAATATTCGATTGGAATGAAATAAATTATCAAAACTATGCTCTTGAAAGCTAGACCAATTAAGAACAAGATAGCATTTTTCATTTTTTGAAAATCACATCCCAATTGTGTTTTATTTAGATTTTAAAGCCCAACAAGGGATTTTTGCAGTGTTGTAAAACCCGGTGTGGCCTAAAAAGTGCAGTCCGGCCCAAAGGCCGGAATGAAAACTTTGAACTACAAATTAGTTCTATTGAGATGATTTAGGATAAAAATAGACAGATTCCTAATCACTGGTGCCCTATGAATTTTTAATAAAATAAATTTCGAACCGTCAAAATATTAAACTCGGCAAAGGGTAATAAACATTATTCAGTTGGTTAATTTCTTATATGACTTATCCAAACCTTAACAAATATATGTGAACTTAATGAAAGGAGCATATGAACACACGAATAACCATTTATGCCAAACTACCGAAGGAAAGCATAGGACAAAGATAGTGAATAAACACCTTTAATTCATGCATAAGTTATTTAACAAACGGAACTCAAAACAAGAGAGTATTGGGCCTACAATGATAAAGAAATTATAATGCCATAAAATACAAATACATAACCATCAGATCGGTAATCAACAGCAATGTTAGGCAACTAACAGACATAGGATGAGGTACCATCCAGTGGCAGTAAATCAATAGAAATGAATAGCATACTGTCATAAAAGCTTAACAAATAATAGGAGAAATATAATAAGAACCTAAAAATGTTTATATTGATGATTAGGTTGGCTATGCCATATCTGTAACATTGCGTGGTTTGCATCTAATTTCTATTTAACGGTTAAAGTACCCACTAAGCTATATGCTTAGCGAGTTTAGTTTTCTAAACTCGTAGGTTATGGAGTCCAAGCTGACAAATGGGAAGCTACAAAGGAGCACTAGAGTGCGCAACAGGAGGTGAAGTGAGGAGCAAAGCAAAGTTTAGCTTGGCATGTACTGTTAAGGACTTTCAAAATGTAATTATAACAATTAAAGAAATGTGTAAATTATTATTATTAAAAATAAAAAGGAAAAAATTTTATTTAGTGCATGTTCTGTATACCATGTTGCATATACTGTAGCACACTTAGCTCGGCTGGAAATAGTCGGGTTAAGGGGTGTTACATATTTAGCTTAGATATGGATGATGTAAGGGCATGTTTCCATCTTCGGATGGGTGTCAATTTATATGCTTTGTTTGGACATTGCTTTGATTTTAATATAACGATGCTTTATTTCAATTGTTGCATGTAATATGGATAATATTGTTATATTTAAGAATTTTATAATATTAAGACCTGTAAAGGAGGCCGGTTCCAATGAACCGGGCGTTGTGGGTTTGCTGGGCCATTTCTCACCTTCCCCACATGTACCCAACTTTCTGAACCCATTAGGGAGTTAGGGATTCCTTAGGAATCGAGTCATCCACCCTTTCCTTTTCCCGGTTTGTCCTGGTGGCGACTCCATTTTCTCTGGACTTAAGTCCGTGTTCTCTAAGGCCTCGAGCCTAAACAGTACCGAAGTCGCAAGAACCATTCCACCGGGAGTGGGGGCTAAAATCCCCACTCACAAACATCATGAAGAGGGAGGAGAGTTTGTTTCACATCTCGGGGCTAGCACTTCTTAGGTAAACTTTTGCCATTTTTCCATTGCAATCGCTTCTTAACTTATTTTAACTCTTTTAATGATTGTTGCAGGCTGCTGGCTCATTTGATCATGAGGCTGGACCTTCTTTTACTGCTCCATCATTTGCTTATTCTAGTCCACCAGATATGTCATCTCATCTACAGGGCATTGACATGAATTACTTGGTAGATTTTCTTATTCCATGATAATTTTAGGCTATATGTATGCATGATTATGTATGCTCTTACTCTTTTTCTTTCTGGCTCACAGCGAATGCTTGAAGAACAAAATAAGAAACTTCAAGAAGAGCTGGCTGCTAGTCGTCAACAGGTTTCCCATTTTGAAAATTTGTACCGTCAATCAGAGCAAAATTTTTGAGACTTTCAATTTTAGGGGATGAGAGATCCTAGTGCTTCTTCATCTAGAGGCCCTCAAACTAATGACCATGAGATCCTTTCATCTACTTCTAATGAGGACCGTTACAGATCAAAACTCCAAGGTAATAGAGATTTTGGTGCTCCTATTTTGGGCGGACTCGGGATAGGTGATTTGCCTCCTCCTCCAATAGGCGATCATTTTTTCAGAGCTTTATTTGATGATCTTCCACCTCCTTCTTAGTGATGTATAAATATTGTGTCAATTGAGGAAACATTGTAAAATAAGTATAAAAATAATAATGATAATATATAATTTTTACTTTACTGCAACTTTTTTTTTATCATCATTATTATTGCGCTACAATTTTCCTTTTCACATTCACAGTCACACCAATTAACTAAACAAATTGCAACATAGCAATTAAAGAACTTTTGTCGCCAATTCCTTATCCTCATGCCTCTTGGCCTCATGCTTTCCTTATCAATTTTGGAATGGCACAATCCTCCTATATAAATCACTTTTCATGCCATAATTTCATACAGAAGCCAAGAGATTTTTCACTTCAACATAAAAACTCCTTTTATCAATTCTAATTTTCCTTCCGCCTTTCATAATGACCGAACTCCATTTAAAGAAAATAAAAATTCTATTTAAGAATATGAATGCCATTCATTGGAAGCAAATGTCTTGGTCAAAAATTGATACTTTGAAGTGTTTTCAAAATGCTAAATTAGACCATTCTTTTTTACATGCTATGGCTTCTTTCTGGAATGTGGATTCTAGGACATTTAAAATTAATGGCTTTGAAATATGTCCCTTGATTGAACAATTTGAGGCCTTCCTTGGATATCCAAATAATCAACAAATGGTGTTACCCATGTTGATTTCCAAGACTCAACAAAAGATGCAGATGTTATTTTAAATCTCAAAGCCCGAAGTTCTATAGTTGATGAGAGGTGAGAAAATTCTGCTTGGTCCCTTAATTGACTTTTGTCTTTCTCATTTGGCACCTACTAAGGCATGGGAACACATGCTTTGTCTTTGCTTGCTTGGCCAATTCTTTTTAAGCAATTTGAAGATAGGCTCACATATCATTGTGAGCTTTGCTATAAACCTGCTTATGTATTGTAATTTACCAATGAATCCCTGAACTTCTCTCTCCGTCTTAGGGGCTGGCATATCCCTGATTGCTTTAACTTTGTCAGGATCAATCTCAATGTCATTCGGACCAATCACATGTCCTAACAATTTGTCTGAGGTAACTCGGAACACACACTTCTTCGGGTTTAATCTTAGCTTATATTTCAATGCTCTATCGAAGAATAATTCTAAGTTTTGGAAGTGTTGTTCCCTTGTATCCGATTTCACCATCATATCATTAACATATACTTCAACTTCTTTGTGCATCATGTCATGCAATAGTGTGGTGGCCATCCTTTGGTAGGTTGCTCCAGCATTCTTTAAGCCGAACGACATCACCCTATAACAAAATATACCCCATGTAGTAATGAAAGCACTTTTGGCTTTATCCTCTTGGACCATTAACACTTGGTTGTATCTAAAAAATCCATCTACAAATGAGTGTAGCACGCTAGAGGCTGCACTATCAATGAGAACATCTATATGAGGTAAAGGAAAATCATCTTTAGGGGAAGCCTTGTTTAAGTCTCTATAGTCCACACAGACCCTTATTCTTCCATCTTTCTTTGGCATGGGTACTATATTGGCTAGCCAATTTGAATATTCTATCACTTTAAGGAACTTCACTTGTATTTGTTTAGTGACCTCTTCTTTAACCAATTCAGCCCACTCAGGTCTTAATCGCCTAAGCTTTTGTTTGATAGGTTTCATATGAGTGTAAGTACGAATAAGATGTTCGGCTATGTCTCGGTCTACTCCAGGCATATCCTCATAAGACCAAGCAAATACTTCTTCATATTTTTTGAATATTTTTTCAAATCTCTCTCTCTCATCAGGATTAAGGTCGGATGCTATGCTAATGTTTTTAGGATTTTTGATTATTCCCAAATTTAATGATTGTGTGTCAACAAAATTAAAGATGCTCATGTAACTGCTATTTGAATGTATGCAACCATCAGGAGAAACATCACACAAGTAAGCAAAATTAGACTTTATTGCATTCATTTTGGAAAAGAAAACATCATCATCCTCATACAAAGTAGACAAATCAAAATCAAAATCAAAATCATTGTTCTCAAAATCATAAGGCAAAATGTCTTCAATCTTCTCTTCAACTAGGGCAGCAATCTCCTCCGGGGTCTTCTCAGCTTTCAGAATAGCTTCTTTCTTCTCTTCCGGATTGGATTCTTTGTTGGCTGGCAGGGTGAGCTCTTTCTTCACTTTCTCCACTAGCTCGGCAACATCTGCAAAAATTTCAAAACCCGGGATCAACTTTCCCATGAACATGATTGGCTCTGCCTTTCCTTGGAGTGGTTCCATGTCTGGAGCTTTGACAAAGATCTCTTCAAATGGAGGGAAGCTCATCTTCTCATTCTTGTTTGGCTGGACATTGCTGGCTTCATCATATCCCAACCCCTTCTTAGAAGTTTGAGTTTTAAAATTTGGCAGCTTTGTCAGACCGGCCTTTCCCTTTCCAAGACCAGCTCCGGGAAGGTAGTTCATGCTCTTCATCATATTTAAGACTTTAGGGTCCACTACTTCATCATTAGAAATTGCGGCTACTTGAAAACTATTGAGAGTGTTAACAACACAACTTCATTATCTTCGGCCTCGATGACCACTGTCTCATCTTCGTTAGGGAACTTGATCTTTTGATGAAGGGTGGAAGGAACTCCACCAAGAGGATGAAACCATGGTCATTCCAAGAGTAAGGCAAATGTAACAGGTATGTCCAAAATAACAAATTCAACAATAGATTCAATTAGACCAACCTTAACAGCAGCTTTGAAATTTCCTTCGGCATGTCTCTTGGTATTGTCATAAGCCTGAATGGTTATCTCGGTTGGGTTTAGATCCTTTATTGACATGGCTAGCTTTTGCAATATTTTAAGTGGACAAACATTTATGGCGGACCCATCATCAACCATTACACATGGAGTCCTTTTCCCTTTAATTTCTATTTTGATAAAGAGAGGGCGAATGCGATCTCTCCCCTCTTTCGATAAATCCGCATCTGAGAAAGAAACTGCTTCCATATTAACTTTGCTCTTCTCTTAAATATCTTCCCATTTCATTACTCCCTCAATTTTTATGAAGTTGATCAGCTCCTCTGGTGTTATGGAAGTGGAAATTGGCATGCTAGCTATGGCCTTAGCCATAGTTTCTCGGTGCTTTTTAGAAGTATCCAATAAATCCTAAACGCTAACACTTGCTTGGGTTCTTTTTAGTTGCTTGAGCATGGTATCATCTTCCTCTTTTTTATTCCCTACTTCAACTTCCTTTCCCTTATTAATTTCCACCTCCTTAGGCGGTGGCCTTGCATAAGGCTTACAGGATCTAGTGTTCATTACTTTATCTTCCTCGGGCTCGGACCAAGTCCATTCTTCCTTCTTGGATACAAGATCATCATCACTATCGCTTGAATCCCAAAACCCATTCACAACACAAATTGCTGCTTCTTTACCCACCATAGCTTGTTTAATTTTGCCAAATACCTCTTCTTCTTTGGTTTCTTCTCCACCCACATCTTGAAAAGAAGACATGACAAAACTTTCATACAAACCTCCTCCAATCATGAAGGTTGCCGGTGGTGGTACTCTATTGAACTTCGGTAATGGATTGTCTTTGGTGTTTGGCTTGTTGGGCTCGGGTAGCTTTCCACTATCAATCAAATTTTGGATCTCATGCCTCAACCTCACATATCTATCCGTGTCGTGCCCTTGCATTTGATGAAACTGGGAAAATGCTTTAGTGTCGAAATTAGGTGGGAGAGGGTTAGTCAAAGGACAAGGATTTAAGGGTTGTAACAATCCCTTTCTTTGAAGCTTATTGAGAACCGAAGACTTCGGTTTCCCCAATTCTGAAAACTGCCTCCTTGTTCCTTGGCTAGTAGCATTAACACTGACTGCCTTTTGTATGCTTTGGCTACCATATTGATAGTTTCCTTTCTCATTCCTTCTTATTAAAAAACAACTCTTCTCTCTTTCCCATTCTTCAATTTGCAGACCAGCTTGCAGGAGATCTTTGAAATCACGGATGAGTGTATGAGACATTCTTTCATGAAGACTAGGCAACACCCCTCTCACAATCATCCTTATTTGATTAGATTCATCGGGCCTCTTCTTGAGCAAAGCAGCCTTATTTCTCCATCTTTTCACATAGTCCACAAAATTCTCATTCGGCCTTTGTCTAATGGACTCAACTTCCATTAAGGTAACTTCCATTTCAACATTGTATCCATATTGATGGATGAAAGCCTTGTAAAGCATATCCCAATTCTTTTGTGTGCCGTCATCTAAGGTATTAAACCAGTTTTGGATAACAGGATCCAATGAAAGCATAATGTACCTTAGAGTTTGAGCTTTAGTAGCTCGGGCAAACTGTATGGCAGTGATATACTGCTTCACATGGAGGTGAGGATTTCAGGTTCCATCAAACTTTGCAAAAGATGGCATCTTGAATTTGTACGGAACTTCTCCATTTAGCTTAAATAATTTGTCAACTTCGGACATTTCTTCAATTTTTAGCTTTTTCTCATATTTCTTTTCCAAATCCGCATTCATCTTTTCAACATCAGAAGTCTCAGTTTTCTCCATAGCTGATCTTTCAACAATCTTCGATTCTTTCTTCTTGTCTTGAGGATCTTGGAAATATTGAGCCCAATCATCATCATCACCAATGATCACCTAATCATCATAAAAAACCACTTCACCAACTTTAGTCTTCCCTTTGTCCTTTGGCTTCTTAGTGCTAGCAGATGCTTCGGCATGATTTCCTAAAATCATAGCCAATTGGTTCTTCATGGTCTCAGCTAGGGCCTCTTTTATTTCTTCCATCTTGGCATTGAGGGCATCATCCACCATTCTTTGAATTTGTTCGGGCTCCATTGCTTTTTGTGAGTAAGTGATTGAGTCGTTGCTAGATTCTTCGTCTCCGGCATAGTTTGGATTGTTGTAGGCTTTCGAACTGTTGTAATCCAGGGCTGTGAGCCAGAAGGGATCAATGAGATGCAAATGTATGCATGTATGCACAAACAATCAATAAACAAGGACAAATAGGACGTTCCTTCCAACCTTATAAAATCCACACACGAATGGCAAGTCTCTTTTCCTAGGTATATGGTTAGCAAAATACCAACATGGGGTATCTTATTTTTGAATATTTTCCTTAGACATTTCAACCAATAGTTATATTTTCAAAATAGAAATCAGTTCATGATAATTCCCATTAAATAGGTTTTAATCCATTCAACCAACTAAAGTAGCTTTTATGCTATATTGGATTAAAACTAAATTAAGAGATTTATTATAAATAGATTTCTCACTAAAAGTAACTAATGGTTCATGCCAAAAACAAGCCCATGATTAATAATTTCTTAGTATAAACTAGGCTCACAATTGATTTTTGGTATTTCATAATTGACCTAAATATTTGTAAGCTCTTTTGAAAATTATTTTGTTTCTAAGCCCATTGTAAAAAGACTTTTAGAAAAAATGGATTTAGGGCTTAGTATTTGGGTCATGAGCAAAAGAATTTTTGATTTGTTTTTTAGAAAAGTTTTACATCCAAAGACCATTTTGAGAAGTTTTGAAAATAGCTTTGGTCTTTTGGATTTTAAAGAAAAATTTATTTTGAGCTTACAATATAATTAGGTCATATTAGAAAAAGAACAAACCAAATGAGCCATGATTTAAGTCAAACAACAAGCATTTGGGGTAAAACCTAAAGAAAGTAACTAGGCCAATTGTGAGTGGGGATTTTTGCCCCCACTCCCAGTGGAATGGTTCTTGTGACTTCGACACTGTTTAGGCTCGGGGCCTTAGAGAACACAGACCTAAGTCCGAAGAAAATGGAGTCACCACCTGGACAGGCTGGGAAAAAAGAAAGGGGTGGATGACTCGATTCCTAAGGAATCCCCAACCCCCTAAAGGGTTTGAAAAGTTGGGTACGTGTGGGGAAGGTGAAAAATGGCCCAGCACCCCTACAATGCCTATTTTATTATAACCGACCTCCTTTTCAGGTCTTAATATTATAAAATTCTTAAATATAACGATATTATTCATACTACATGCAATAATTAAAATAAAGCATCATTACATTAAAATCAAAACAATGTTCAAATAAAATAAATAAATGGACACCCATCTGAGGATGGAAAAGTGTCCTTACATCGTTCAATGTCTAAAACTAAATAGGACAGTCACCAAAAGGTGGAAACATGTCCTTTACATTAATCTCAAAATATAAAAGTAATTTAAATTACATGAAAATTAATTAATGAGGTACCCAATCATGGAAACATACCTTTTGCAATTTTAATAAATAAATAATAATTAAAAAATATTCATCCATGATAAATTAAATAAATCAAGCATTGAAATTAAATAAATCAATCATCAAGACATATAATAAACTACATAATCAAATCTAAAATTAAATAAAGCAATAAATATATAAATTTAGGGTTTACATCTTAAATTAAAGTTTTTATAATTTTAATAACTAAATTAGGATTTAAAATAAATGAAGCTAAACACAAAGACTTATAATACACAAATAAATATTAACCCCCTTCGACGAACCCATACGGCTAGGGTTTGAGGAAAATATGATTAGGGTTTTGGAAAACAAGGCTAGGGTTTCTAGTTTAGAAATTAGGGTTTTGAGATTTTTGAAAATTAGTTTACTGGATATCAAGATATTAAGGTTTTGAAAAATAATTTTAGGATTTTAAATAAAGCTTTTGACACTGGAAAAATAAGGTTATGGGAAAACGTTTGCAATTAAATAATCATGTACTAAAAATATCAATTTAACACTTATAAGTCATTGTAACTTAAACTAATAGGTTGTGGATTTATTTTGTTTAAATAACGAACAACATTATCAAATCACTTCACATGAACTAATATGAAAATAAAACAAAAGGCTATAACCTACTGGAATTAATCCAACCAAATAACCATTATATTCAGTGTTTAAAACCATCAAATCATGTTATATTCAGTTAACTTAGATGTGTAGCTGTAATATCCTAAATGATATCCTAAAATTTTGGAAAAAATGCTAATTGTTGAAATTGAATTAAATGATTTTAAGTGTATATGCGATTAAGTGGATAGAAAGGAAAAAGGGAAGTGTGTATATGTTGTATGTATGGAGATATATACAACGTATACATATATACAACATATACAAGTCAACATCTTAATAATAAGGTCAAAAGATATATTTAATTATTTAAAATAGAAATTAAATGTTAGTGGAAGATGATATTTGATATTTATAATATAATAATAATTTAATTGCATGGTGGAGATTAAGTGGAGATTTATGTGGTTAAGTGAAGTGGAGTGGTTTTGACCATTTTCATCATCTTCTTCTTTCTTCTCTAAAAGGGCCGGCCATCACCATTATCAAAGGGAAAAGAGGTTTTGCTTCTTGCCAACTAAAGCAATTGAAGGATTTCAAGTGATCAAGTTGGAGTTTTAAGGATTGTTCTTCATATTTGGTAAGTTTCCAACTTGTTTCTTTGATTTCCTTTGACTTTGTGTATTTGAATTTGGTGGATGGTAGGTGAAGTTGTGTTTATGGTTGATTTTGGTATGTTTGAGGTTGTTTTATTTAGTTAACTTTGATTTCGGAGTTGGATTGAAGAAAAGGTTAAGTTTAGTGAAGAAAATAATAGTTGTGGGTTGTGTAAGTTTTGAGTTGTGAAATATGGTTGTGATTGTGTTTTGATTCTTGTAATTGAGTTGTTTTGATGTTATGCAAGTTTATTGTGGTATTATGATGGTTTTGGTTGAGTTGTGTGGATTTGAAAGGGGGTGATGAAAGATGTTTGTTGGATGTGGCATTTTTGTGTCGATGGTTCTATTTTCAGGGCTGGTGACATGTCTAGTGACACTCCCATGTCACTGAGTGTGTCTGTAATATCCCAAAGTATACCCTAAAAGTTTTGAAATATTTATTGTTGTATTTGGATTAAATGTTATAAGTGTATATGTTTAAGTGGAAAGAGAAAAGAGGTAAGGAGAAGAGTGTATATGTTGTATATATAGAGATATATACAACATATACAAGTCAAAGAAATGGAAAGTCAAAAGAAGATTTATTTATTTTTAAATTAATTGAAATGAAAATTAAAGGAAGTGGATGAGGATATTTATGAATATTTTATTATTTAATTTGCTTGGTTGAGATTTAAAGAGATGATTGAGTGGTTAAGAGAGAGTTGACTTGTGTTCTAGTCATCTTCTTCTTCTTTTCTTTTCTCCTTGGCCAGCTAAGTCCATAGCAATAGAGAAAGTGAGATTTTGTCTTTCCAAACTTAAGATTTGAAGGTGTTTTAAGTGATCAAGTTGGAATTCTAAACATTTTCATCACTTTTGGTAAGTTTCCAACTTGTTTCTTTGGTTTTCTTCTAAATTTGTGTATTGAGTTTGGTGATTGATTGTTGATAGTATGTGTATATTTGATTATGGTGTATTTGAGGGTGTGTGAACTTCTTGGTGTTGATTTTGGAGTTTGATTGAATAGATAGAGTTAAGTTTGGTGTTGGAAGAGCAAGTGTTGTGTTTGAGTTGTGTGTATGTGATGGTTGTGAATTGGTGTTTGATGTATGTATTGAGTTGTTTTGGTGTTTTTGCAAGTTATTATGGTTTATGGGTGTCTTTAGTTAAGTTTGATTGAAGTGAAAAATGGTGGAAGTAAGAGGTTTGTTGGATGTGGTGTTGTTGTTGCCGGAATCAAGATTTTTAGCCTGACACGCCCATGAGCACGACCAAGTCTTTGGGCTTGTCAATGGTTCTGTTTTCTGGAGGGGTGACACGACCAGTGACACGCCCATGTCACTGAGCGTGTCATAGCTACTGTGATGTTAGTGGATTGACACGGCCAGTGACACGCCCATGTCACTGAGCGTGTCATAGTCACTCTGTTGAGGGAGGATTGACACGGCCAGTGACACGTCCATGTCACTGAGCGTGTCAAAGCTTCTGTGTTGTGGATTTAGGGCACGGTCAGGGACACTCTCATGTTGTTGAGCGTGTTATGTGTAGAGTTTGCCCTAATTGGTTCTTATCCATATTATCTCATGTGTATCTCTAAGTGAGTGTGTATTATCCCTTTTGGATTAGGTTTTAAAGAGATTGAGTTGCCTAATCCAAGTGTTGAAGGATTCTTGGAAGAAAAGTTTGGTGTTATGTGAGTTGCTCTTGAGGTAAGTACAAACCTTACATGGTTGCATACATTTATATGACTTTGGGACTTAACACGTTTGGTTGTAAATGTGTTAAGTAATCTATTACATTGTTGATATATTTGATTAATGCTATGATTTGCATAATGTGAAAGATATGATGATCATTCAAATTATATGTACAATGCAATTGTTGTGTATACTCTAATGATGAGATGTGAAGCCATTGTTGTTGGCTATAATGATGCAAATGAAATAATTGGGGCATGTTTGCCTAGATGATTATGAGGAAATGAGAATGGAATTGATAATGAAATAATGAAAGAATTGTGTGCCTAATGTGTTTTTCAATTTTTAGAGTTTTGTTGTTGGTGGCATGCCTAATAGTAACAATCCCTTGAAGCTGGGTTGGGCTTGATCCTTGAAGCCAAGTTGGATTGAAGTTTAGCATGCTTAACTCCCCTTGAAGCTTGGTTGGGCCTAATCCTTGAAGCCTAGTTGGGATGTTATAAACCCTTGAAGCTAGGTTGGGTTTGGTCCTTGAAGCCAAGTTGGGTTGATGCTTAGCATGCTTCGCTCCCCTTGAAGCTTGGTTGGGCCTAATCCTCGAAGCCTAGTTGGGATGATAAATGTGATAATTGAACCAAAACATTAACTCTGAAAGTTGAATGGTATATTAGTTTCTTTTGGGCCCATGCTTGTCTTTGTTTAAATGTGAATCATGAATGGTGAAACAAATGAATAATAAAATTTAATGTAAGGTTTTGAAATATGATATCCTCATGTATTATTTATAATATTTGAATGCATGACATTGGCATTACATTAAAGCATATTGTTATCATGGTTTCTATCACTAAGTCGTTGGCTTAGCGCGATTGTGGTTCATCGCGCAGGTGACAAGGTAGATCCGGTTGAACCGGAGAGTTTAGCTAGACCGAGTCGAGTCTAGGCTTGTGAAGTGTTGATTGTGGACTTCAAGATCAGAGACGAACTATCAAACATGTATAAACTCTATATATTTTGTAAATATTGATTTTGATGTAAATATATATGTAAATACCACTACATTTTCCGCTGCATAATGAATAAATGTTTTACCTATTATGTTCCATAATATATATATATAAATATATATGAAATGTTTTAAGTTTTCTCATATTAATGCAGAAGAGAAAGATTGGGTTGTTTAATATAAACCGTGACACTCCTATATTTGATATATGTATATTACAGATGTGGTTGTATGTAGTGTGCGTATATGGGGTACGGGGGTGTTACAATGTCACAGCTACTGAGGTGTTGGAGAATTGACACGTCCAGTGACACATCCAGTGACACGCCCGTGCCACTGAGCATGTTATAGCTTCTATATTGGAGGAGGATTGACACGTCCAGTAACATGCCCATGTCACTGAGCGTGTCAAAGCTTTTGTGTTGTGGGTTTAGGGCACGTTCAGGGACATGCCCGTGTTGTTGAGCATGTCATGTGTAGAGTTTTCCCTAGATAGTTTTCTTCCTTACTCTTTTATGTGTATCACTAAGTGAGTATGTGTAATCACATTTGGATTAGGTTTTGAAGAGATTTGAGTTACCCCAATCCAAGTGTTGAAGGATATCTTGGAAGAGGAGATTGGAATTGGTGTTTGTTGCCCTTAGAGGTAAGTACAAACCTTAAATGATTGCATACATTTACATGACTTTGGGACTTTACACATTTGGTTGGAAAATGTGTTAAGTTACCTACCATATTGTTGGTGTATGAGAATAGTTCAATGATTTGCATAATGTGCACTATGTGAAATATATAATGATGATTCAAAATGTATAGATAATGCAATTTGTTATGTATACACTAATGATAGTGTGTGAAGCCATTGGTGATGGCTATATTAATATAAATGGGATATTTGAGGCATTGTGCTTATAATGATCATGAGAAAATGAAAAAGGAATTGATAATGAAATTATGAAAGAATTGTGTGCCTAGTATGTAGAGTTTTGCATTTGGAGGCATGCCAATGAAATAACAGTCCCTTGAAGCTGGGTTGGGCTTGGTCCTTGAAGCCTAGTTGGGTGTTACATGATGTAGCAGACCCTTGAAGCTGGGTTGGGCCTAGTCCTTGAAGCCTAGTTAGATGTTATATATGAGGTAATCCTCATTGTGATTATGATTCACCTTCGGGCTAGATAAATGTGATTATTGGACCAAAGCAGTAACTCTGGAATTTGAATGGCATATTAGATCTCTTTGGGCACATGCTTGTCTTTGCTTTAATATGTATTATGTTGAAGTACCAAGGTAATGTGTTGAAAATGAAAAGAAATGTAATATAATGTTATAAGTTGTGGTGTCCATATATGTTGTGCATTAGCATTGCATTTAAACCATATTGTTATCAAGGTTTGTACCACTAAGCTTCTAGCTTAGCGCGATAGTTCAGCTAGACTGAGTCGAGTCTAGGCTTGGATCTTTGAGTGCAGTGTTGATTGTGGACATCAAGATCAGAGACAAACTGCCAACATGTATAAATTCTATATTTTGTACATACTGATTATGATGTATGCATATGTATATTCCGCTGCTTATTAAACAAATGTTTTGGATAAACTTTTTGGTAATGAAGATATATATATATGTATTTTAGCAAGGAATGTTTTATCTATTACTTTCTATAATATAAGTTAAATGTTTTAAGTTTACTCAAATTGTAGAAATGATGATTTGATGTTAAAGGAAAAAAAAATTGGTTTGTTTAAAATGGATTGTGACACTCTTGTATCTGGTATACGTATATTACATATGTGGGTGTATGTGGTGTGCATATATGGGGTACAAGGGTGTTACATTTGTTTTGGTATCAGAGCCTAGGTTTGAGGTTCTCAACCTAGGTGGAATGTAAAAGAAAGAAAATTTTGATTTTAAAATATGGTTTTTAAATACGATACATGAATTGGCACTGGCAGTTTTTGATCTTTGATGAGGTAATCTCCTACTGTGTTTGCAGATATAGGTAGTTATGGCATCTCAGACACGTCAGTCTGTAGAGGGTAGTGCTGAGAGTGTAGCTCCTATTGAGGATAGAGATGGAGCTAGAGTTGAGATTGCTGGAGAGGCGCCTGCTCTTATGCCAGAGAGATCAGTAGTTGATGAGATTGTAGACCCTTAATTTTTTACCTAGTCTAGTCCGATATTTTTATATAGTCCAAAATAATTTTTATGGTATTTTAATTAAATAATATTTATTTTAGTATTTATTATAATTTTTTATAATAATAAAAAATAAATAAATAAAAATAAATAATAAATAAAAATAAATAAATAAATAAATAATAAAAATCGACGACGAAAAAATCAGCGATGAAAAAATTTGTCGCCGAAAGTGGAATTGGCCAAGGCCAATTCGCCCGCAGGAATTTCCTATGGGTGAATTGGCCCCAAGCCATTTCGCCGCAGGAATTGGCCAGCCGCCCCAGCCAGCACTCGCAAATCCTCACAATTCTTAGCCAACGCTCGCAGTTTTCGCCAGCAAAATTTTCCGACGCAGTTTTTTTCGAAACCAAATTACCAAATTCTATTTGGTTTTGGTTTCTTTTCCTAATTAATTTTAGTTTCCTTAAACAATTAGAAGTAGGCTTATAATTTTTCCTATAAATAACACTTTAAAACTCAGAATTAAGGATCAAAAAATTGGACTTTTGAACTTGGATTAGATCGGAGTAAAAAAGACATAAAACCCTAGGAAGAGACATTTGCAACAAGCAAGCAATCACCAATTCATCAAAGGTAGCCACACTACCTATGTTATTGTTCATCCAGAAAGTAATTTTTGGTGGAACCAACAAACAGAGGTTTGAATCTCTATTTTCATTATTTATTTCTTTACAGTAGCTTCACCATTCAAATTGAATTAATTCATCATACAAATTAATCAAAAACTTCACAAACCCTAAATTACTCTTCTGTTTCCAGTAACCTTAAAGACCTTAAATTATTTCTTCTGCTTCCAAAAGCTTTAAAACCCTAAACTATTTTCCCCGAATTATTTTCATCTAAACCCTACTTTTTTTTTCCAAATTTTCTAAATATTTTCTTAAATCTCCAAACCCTAATCTTCTTTACGTTTTCTAAAAATCATAATTATTTTTATAAAACTCTAAACTATTTTCTTAAATCCTAAAACCAAATATGTTTTCTAAAATACAAAAAACCCTAATTTTCCCAAAACCAAAATAGTAAACCCAAGTTTTCCTAAACCCTAATTCAGTGAACTTAAAACCCCAAACTAGTTAATCTAAACCCTAAGCCATAATCCAATAAACCTAAAATCACAATCCAGTATCTATGAATTATAAACCCTAATGTCTTAAGATTCCAAAACCCTAATTTCATAATGTTACCCCTAAGCCTTAATTTGATTAACCAAAAACCTTACTACTTTCTTAAATTCATAAAACCCTAATCAATTTCAATTTTCCAAAACATTTACAGTAGCCTAAACAAATAACAATAATAATACTAAAATCCCAAAACCCTAAATGTTAATTAAAGAACTTTAAATAGAAATAGTAAACCCTAATTTGTATCTTTACTTGCTTTATTTAATTTTAGATTTGATTATGTAGTTTATTATATGCTTTCATGGTTGATTTATTTAATTACTTGATTTATTTAATTTATTATGGATGAATGTTTTCTTTATTGTTATTATTTGTTTGTTTTAGCATAAAATTGTAAGAGGCATGTTTCCACTTTGTGGGTACCTTATTAGTTAAATATCATGTAATTTAAATAGCTTTTATATTTTGAATCAATGTAAAGGACATGTTTCCACCTTTCAATGGGTGTCCTATTTAGTTTAGACATGGATGATATAAGGACATATTTCCATCTTCAGATGGGTGTCCATTTATTTACTTTGTTTGGACATTGCTTAGATTTTAAAAAAATGGTGCTTTATTTTAATTGTTGCATGTAATATGGATAATATTGTTATACTTAAGAATTTTATAATATTAAGACCTGCAAAGGAGGCCGGTTCCAATTAATCGGGAGTTATGGGGGTGCTGGGCCATTTCTCACCTTCCCCACACGTACCCAACTTTTCGAACCCATTAGGGGATTAGGGATTCCTTAGGAATTGAGTCATCCACCCCTTTCTTTTTCCTAGCCCGTCCGGGTGGCTAATCCATTTTCTTCGAACCTAGGTCCATGTTCTCTAAGTAGCCCCGAGCCTAAATAGTGCCGAAGTCACAAGAACCATTCCACTAGGAGTAGGGACGAAAATCCCCGCTCACAGTGGGGACTCCACTGGGATAAGAAAAGTTGATTTCATTGGTCTTTATATTATTCTATTCTTTCTCATAATGATATTATTCATTGCATCATATTAGATTGCATCGTGTGCGTGAGTTAGGATGCCCGTGTTGTGTTAGGTAAGGGATACCATACTTTCACTCAAGGTATGGAGATCGAGCATGGCATAACCACTCATAGCCTCGTACCTTTTGGTATATACTTGCTATGGGAACCTAAGCCTTTTTACCCAAAGACTAAAGCTCATGTAATTGGCCTAGTTACTTTCCTTAGGATTTTACCCCAAATGCATGTATTTTGACTATGGTTAATTTATCTTGGCTTAAATCATGGTTTATTTTGTTTGTTCTTTTTCTAATATGACCTAAATACATTGTGAGCTCAAAATAAATTTTTCTTTAAAGTCCAAAAGACCAAAGCTATTTTCAAAACTTTTGAAGATGGTCTTTGGATATAAAACTTTTCTAAAAATAAATCAAAAATTCTTTTTCTCATAACCCAAATACTAAGCCCAAAATCTATTTTCTTAAAAATCTTTTTACAATAGGCTTAGAAACAAAATTATTTTCATCCAACCTTTAAAAGAGCTTACAAATATCTAGGTCAATTATGAAATACCAAAAATCAATTGTGAGCCTAGTTTATACTAAGAGTTATTAATCATGAGCTTGTTTTTGGCATGAATCATTAGTTACTTTTTTTCAAGTGAGAAATCTATTTATAATAAACCTCTTAATTTAGTTTTAATCCAATATAGCATAAAAGCTACTTTAGCTGGTTGAATGGATTAAAACCTAATTAATGGGAATTATAATAAACTGATTTCCATTTTTGAAAATATAACTATTGGTTGAAACGTCTGAGAGAATTATTCGAAAATAAGATACCCCATGTTGGTATTTTGTTAACCATATGCCTAGGAAAAGAGATTCGCCATCCGTGTGTGGAAGTTATAAGGTTAGAAGGGACGTTCTACTTATCCTTGTTTGTGCATACATGCATACATACATTGCATCTCATATCATTGATCCTCTATGGCTCACAGCCCTAGATTATGACAGTTCAAAAGCTTACGACAATCCGACCTACACTGGAGATGAGGAATCTAGCAACGACTCAATCACTTGCTCATCAAAAGCAATGGAGCCCGAACAAATTCAAAGAATGGTGGATGAAGCCCTCAATGCCAAGATGGAAGAAATAAAAGAGGCCCTAGCTGAGACCATGAAGAACCAATTGGCAGCAATTTTAGGAAATCATGTCGAAGCATCTGCTAGCACTAAGAAGCCAAAGGACACAGGGAAGACTAAAGTTGGTGAAGTGGTTTTTGATGATGATAAGGTGATCATTGATGATGATGATGATTGGGCTCAATATTTCCAAGATCCTCAAGACAAGAAGAAAGAACCAAAGATTGTTGAAAGATCAGCTATGGAGAAAATCGAGACTTCTGATTTTGAAAAGATGATAGCGAATTTAGAAACGAAATTTGAAAAGAAGCTAAAAACCGAAGAAATGTCCAAAGTTGACAAATTATTTGAGCTAGATGAAGAAGTTTCATTCAAGTTCAAGATGCCATCCTTTGCAAAGTTTGATGGAATCGAAAATCCTCACCTCCATGTAAAGCAGTATATCACTGCTATGCAGTCTGCCCGAGCTACTAAGGCTCAAACTCTAAGGTACTTCATGCTATCATTGGACCCTATTATCTGAAATTGGTTCAATACCTTAGATGACGGCACACAAAAGAATTGGGATCTGCTATACAGGGACTTCATCCAACAATATGGATACAATGTCGAGCTTGAAGTTACCTTAATGGAAGTGGAGTCCATTAGACAAAGGCCAAATGAGAATTTTGTGGACTATGTCAAAAGATGGAGAAATAAGGTTGCTTTGCTCAAGAAGAAGCCCGATGAATCTGATCAAATAAGGATGATTGTGAGAGGAGTGTTGCCTAGTCTTCGTGAAAGGATGTCTCATACACTCATCTGTGATTTCAAAGATCTTCTCCAAATTGGTCTGCAAATTGAAGAATGGGAAAAGGAGAAGAACCGCTTTTCGGCAAGAAGAAATGAGAAAGGAAACTACCAGTCCGATAATCAAAGCACGCAAAAAGAAGTTGATGTTAATGCAACTGGTCAAGGAAGTAAAAGACAATTTTCAGAATTGGAGAAACCTCTATCTTGGGTTTTTAGCAAGCTATAAAAGAAAGGGTTATTACAATCGTTGGCTCTTCGACCGCTACATAATCCTCTGCCACCAAACTTTAATGCCAAGGCCTTCTGTCAATTTTCATCAAATGCAAGGGCATGAGATGGACAAATGTGCTCATCTAAGACACGAGATCCAAGATTTGATTAACAATGGTAAGCTGCCCGAGCCCGAAAAGCCTAATACCAAGAACAATCCTTTGTCTAAGTTTGGAAGAGTACGTCCACCGGCAACCTTCATGGTAGGAAAAGGATTGGAAGAAGATTTTGTTTTATCATCCTTTCAAGATGGGAATGTTAAAGATGTGAAAGGAGAAGGAGCTTAACTCAACAAACTTTCCTTAGCTTGAATGTTGCTTTTCAATTTTGCTTTCTTTAATTGGAACAATTATGTTTTTTCAAATTTAAAAGTTGTTTGAATAAATTACTTTCATCAAATTTTGTTTTCATCAAATTTTGTTGGCCTTTGTTCATTTTGGTGGTCAACCAATGAGGAATTTAGCTTGATGTTCATAAATTAATGTGTCTAGGCATCATGATTTGAATGACTTTACTAGATGAGGGAATTGCTCTATAGCATTGAGTTGTGTATGCTTACTTAGAGAGGGCTCCTGCATAATTACCTTTGTCTAGGTCCTAGTCAGTCTTAGAACATGCTTTGACAAACTTTCGAGGTGAAATTGAACTCTGCTTATTTAAGGGAGAGATGATCTAGGCATTGTTTGGTTAGCCAACAACTAGTATCCACCCAATTAAATATCAATCCCTAGTTGTCCCTTTGAGCCTTCATGAAATTTTAGCTTTCTTTCATTGGCATATAACCCCAATAATCTACCCTGAGTTGTTGTGATACTTTTGACAAGTCTTATGATCACTAAGGTGAAGAGGCAAGAAGATCAAAGAAAGGATACCATAGCAAAGACTGTAAGGATAGTTGATGTTCTCAAAACCATAAGGGTAGTTGAAGTTCACCTAATATCTCCAATATATCAAGACAACATCAGAGTAACAAATGATTTATCCCTATTAAAGATGATTTATGTCACTCCACTCATCCATTATTGGAAAACCCAAGTTGGTACAAACAAGATAACTCTTTTAGAGCTAGAACAAAAAAAAAAGAAGAAAAAAATGAAATAAAGAAACAAAGAAAAAAAATGAAAGAAAAGGAAAAAGGACAAAACAAAAAAGGGGGAAAAAGAAAAGAAAAAAAGGATAAAACCTAAAAAGTCGGTTTAGAAAGCTAACTGAGTTCTCTTTTACCTAAGCAGCAGAAGGCTTCCATTTGGTTTATAAGGATAGTTTGACTTGAATTGGTCCAACCCAACCAAAGATTTAATCAAAATCAGAGAAAAAGGAGAAAGACCATCCAGTTCTTGAAAGTTTTATACTTGATACTCCTATAAGGAAGAAGGACAAAATGATAAAATACTCAAAGAAAGGGAAGAGTAAGAAAAATAAAAAGAAAGAAAAGGGAGAAGAAGAAAAGAAGCAAATTTGGGTACCAAACTTTTTACAAAGGGGGACTATCCCAATCAAGATTCAGGTTAACGCCAAAAAGAAAGAAGAATGTTCAAAGCTCTATCTTTTCATGATCCCAACTCTCTAAAGTTCCAACAAGAAGTTTGTAGTGTGAAGGTTTATCCTTTGTGTCACACCGGCTCTAATCTCAAAATGGCCTTCATTTTAACCCGTGTCCCTTATAGACCCCATTTCAAGCTTATCAAAAACTTGTTGATCTCTCTTGGTAGGTAGAGCCTATTAGTGGAGATAGCTTGGATAAGCATGCATATGAGATAGACAATATTAAAACTCAAATAAGACCTTTGGCTAAGTAATGTGTATGTGCCTATCTGAAGTGCAACAGTTCTTGCTTAAATAGAAATGATTCCCAAGTTTATTACGGTAACTAGGGTTGTCATGTTATAGATATGTTAATTTGGAAAATCAAGTCCTGAGGTACATTGACATTGATTTGGCAAGACCAATATTTGATTTAAAAAAAAAGTTGTAGTAAAGGTAAAAATTATACTTCTTATATAATATTTCCTCAATTGATACAATATTCATACATCACTAAGAAGGAGGTGGTAGATCATCAAATAAAGCATTGAAAAAATTATCTCCTGTTGGAGGAGGAGGCAAATCACCCATCTCGAGTCCCCCCAAAGTAGGAGAACTGGAATCTCTATTACCTTGGAGTTTCGATCTGTAACGATCTTCATCAGAAGTAGACAAAAGGGTCTCATGGTCATCAGTTTGAGAGCCTCTAGATGAAGAAACACTAGGATCTCTCATCCCCTGAAATCGAAAGTCTCAAAAATTTTGCTCTGATTGACGGTACAAATTTTCAAAATGGGATGCCTGTTGACGACTAGCGGCCAGCTCTTCTTGAAGTTTCTTGTTTTGTTCTTCAAGCATCTGCTGTGACCAGAAAGGAAAAGAGCAAGAGCATACATAATCATGCATACATATAGCCTAAATTATCATGGAACAAGAAAATCTACCAGGTAATTCATGTCAACGCCCTGTGGATGAGATGGCATATCTGGTGAACTAGAATGAGCAAATGAAGGAGCAGTAAAAGAAGGTCCAGCCTTATGATCAAATGATCCAGCAGCTTGCAACAATCATTAAAAAAGTTAAAATAAGTTAAGAAGCATTGCAATGGACAAATGGCAAAAGATTACCTGAGAAGTGCTAGCACCGAGATGTGGAACAAACTCTCCTCCCTCTTCATGATGTTCCCCTTCATCTCTATCTTCATTTTTTTTCAGAAATTTCCCATACGCCAATGGGAGATACGTCAAAGTTCAAGAGTCCTATTTGAATAAACTGAGTATAGGATGCACCGGTGGATAGAGAAAGGTTTCAACATCATAACCGTACCGAGCCAACCACCATGCATCCTCCGGCATTGATGTGATATTCAAGGTATACTTCGGACAATGCATTAGAATCCTCCGCTGCTCGAGACCAAGAAACCACTCATATACTCTCTCTCTAAGAAACCAGCCACTGGACATAGGGCTGGCGATGACTCGGTGAGTATGATGAAAAGGCAGTGCAACATTCATGGAGGAAGTCCAGTTTGTCCGCTCTTCTGCGTTCCACCAGGCCAAATTCACCTACAAAATGACATAAGGTAAGTAAACTTTCATATATTAATTTTAAAGTATATTAATGTTATTTTACCTGGTCCTAGGTTAGGCATCTCAAGACAAAGTGTTGGGTATGCACATGGTGAGAGCCGGGAACTTCTACACGCTCTGACAACCAGAAATTTAATCTTGAATACCCAACTCTCTCTCGCAAAATACCAGGCACCCTCACAAGATTATGCTCATATGCCCATGCCTACAACAATAATAAAAATCAGATTCATGCAAGAATAAGAATGGAATTAACATTGGTGGAAGAAGAGTACCTTGACAACCGCCATAAAGCCAATAAAAGGCTTCTTATTTCGGCAAATTTTGTCAAGTCCATGGTAAAGATAGGCAAGACCAGCTTCACCCCAGCCGTAAAGTGGTACCATCCTGTGAGCGGGGATTTTTGCCCCCACTCCTAGTGGAATGGTTCTTGCGACTTCGGCACTGTTTAAGCTCGGGGCCTTAGAGAACTTGGACCTAAGTCCAGAGAAAATGGAGTCACCACCCGGACGGCTGGGAAAAAGAAAGGGGTGGATGACTTGATTCCTAAGGAATCCCCAACCCTCTAATGGGTTTGGAAAGTTGAGTACGTGTGGGGAAGGTGAGAAAAGGCCCAGCACCCCCACAATGCCCGGTTCATTGAAATCGGCCTCCTTTACAGGTCTTAATATTATAAAAATCTTAAATATAACAATATTATCCATATTACATGCAACAATTGAAATAAAGCATCATTATATTAAAATCAAAGCAATGTCCAAACAAAGCAAATAAATAGACACCCATCCGAGGATGGAAACATGTCCTTACATCATCCATGTCTAAACTAATAGGACACCCACCGAAAGGTAGAAACATGTACTTTACATTGGTCCAAAATATAAAAGCAATTTCAATTACATATATTTAACTAATTAGGTACCCACAAATTGGAAACATACCTCTTACAACATTTGAAAATAAAAATAAATCGATAAAGTAAATAACCATTCATCATAAATAAATCATTCATCAAAGATATCAAACATCAATCAAAATATATAATAAACATTCATCCATGATAAATTAAATAAATCAAGCATTGCAATTAAATAAATAAACTATCAAAACATATAATAAACTACATAATCAAATCTAAAATTAAATAAAGCAATAAATATATAATTTAGGGTTCGCATCTTAAAATAGGATTTTAGAATTTTAATTACTAAATTAGGGCTTTGGAAAAAGGAAAGTTAAATACGAAGACTCATAATACACAAATGAATATTGACCCTGTGAGCGGGGAATTTTGCCCCCACTTCCGGTGTAATGGTTCTTGCGACTTCTACACTGTTTAGGCTCGGGGCCTTAGAGAACACGAACCTAAGTCTAGAGAAAATGGAGTCGCCACCCAGATGGGCCGGGAAAAAAGAAAGTGGTGGATGACTCGATTCCTAAGGAATCCCCAGCCCCCTAATGGGTTCGAAAAGTTAGGTATGTGTGGGAAAGGTGAGAAATGGCCCAGCACCCTCACAAATCCCGATTCATTGGAACTGGTCTCCTTTACAGGTCTTAATATTATAAAATTCTTAAATATAACAATATTATCCATATTACATGCAACGATTGAAATAAAGCATCGTTATATTAAAAATCAAAACAATGTCCAAACAAAGCAAATAAATGGACACCAATCAGAAAATGGAAACATGCCCTTACATCATCCATGTCTAAACTAAATAGGACACCCACCAAAAGGTAGAAACATGTCCTTTACATTGGTCTAAAATATAAAAGCAATTTAAATTACATGATATTTAACTGTGAGGTACCCACAAAGTGGAAACATACCTCTTACAACATTTGAAAATCAAAATAAATCGATAATAAATCATTCATCAAAGATATTAAACATCAATAAAAATATAAAAATTCATCCATGATGATTTAAATAAACTAAGCATTGAACTTAAATAAATTAAAGCATATAATAAACAACATAATTAAATCTAAAAATAAAGTAAGTCTAGATACAAATTAGGGTTACTGTTTCTCATTTAAAGTTCTTTAATTAATTTTTAGGGTTTTGGAATTTATTGGTTTAGGCTACTGTAAGTTTTAAGGGAATTGAAATGGATTAAGGTTTTATAATTCAAGAGATTGATAAGGTTCTTTGATTAACCAAATTAGGGTTTGATAGGTAAAATCATGAAATTAGGGTTTGGATACTTTAAAACATTAGGTTTATGATTATTAGCTATTGGAATGTTGTTTTTAGGCTTACTGTGTTGAATTTTAATATTTAGATTTATAAGGTTTTAAGGTTTTAAGGATTAGGGTTTAGGAAAATTAGGGTTTATGGTTTTGGTTTTGAAAGCATTAGGGTTTTTAGTGTTTTGGAAAACACGTTTTGATTTTAGGATTTGAGAAAATAGTTTAGAGTTTTATAAAGTTTTTGGAAATAGGCAAAACGATTTAAGATTTTTGGAAACAGAAAATATTTTTTAGGATTTTTGGAAATAGAAGGATCAATTTAGTATTTTAAGGTTTTGGAAAATTGGAAAACAAATTAGGGTTTTGGAATTAATAAAATCATTTAAAGTTTTAAAAAGTTGGAAAGTAGATTAGGGTTTTAAGATTTTGAAGAAATAGATTAGGGTTCTTAGGTTTTGAAGAAACAGAAAAGTAATTTTAGGGTTCTTGGGTTTAAGAAGAAACAAAAAAGTAATTTTAGGGTTCTTGGGTTTTAGAAGAAACAGAAAAGTAATTTTAGGGTTTTTGAAAATAGAGAAACAAATTAAGGTTTTTAAAATCAAAAGAAACAATTTAATGATTGAAGCTACTGTAAGGAAAAAAGAGATTAGATATTTAAACCTTCGTTTGTTGGTTCCACCAAAAATTGCTTCTTGGATGAACAAGGACAAAGGCAAGATGGCTGCCTTTGATGGATTGATTGCTTGCTTGCTTATTCTCCTCTAAAAAGTCTAATCGTTTTCACTGCCAAAAAATTTTTAAAGTCCGATCTCCGTTCCAAAAATTCCCCCCACTTCTCCTCCCTTTCTGTGTCTTTTTTAGTCTTATTTATAGGAAATTTATATGATTAATTCAAATTGTTTACGGAAACTATCATTATTAGGAAAAGAAAACTGAAACCAAATAGAATTTTATTTCAGAAAAAATTATGTTGGAAAAATTTCGCTGGTGAAAAAACTGCTGCGGGAGCTACGGGCAAAAATTGGCCAGCGGGCGCTCGCTGGCGAGCTTCGGGCCATTTCGTCCAACCTTTTCGGCGATGAATTTTTTCCTCGCTGATTTTTTCATTGCTGATTTTTATTTTTATTTTTATTTTTGTTTATTTATTTATTTATTATTTATTATTATATTAATTTTTAAAAATTATAAAAAATAAATACTAAAACAAATATTATTTAATTAAGATATCACAAAAATTATTTTGGACTAAATAAAATATATTAGATCGGACTGGGTAAAAAATTAAGGGTCTATAGTTTGCCCCTGCTTGAACGAACTGAGACTTTAGTAAAAGAGAGTGAAAAGCAATAAGACTTAATTTTTGAGATGGTTGAGGTTTTGGGTTATGGACCCGGTTCGAGTTCTGGACTCTAGGATAATTTTAGGTTCTGGACCTAAGGGTAATTTTGGGTTCTGGACCTGAACTAAGTTCTGGACTTAAAATGGATTTTAGTTTCTGGACCTAAGGATAATTTGGGTTCTTGACTTAGAAGAGATTTTAGGTTCTAGACCTAAGGATAATTTGGGTTCTGGACCCGAGCTAAGTTCTAGACTTAAAAGAAATTTTAGCTTATGGACCTAAGGATAATTTGGGTTCTGGACCCGAGCTAAGTTCTAGACTTAAAAGAGATTTTAGGTTCTGGACCTAAGGATAATTTGGGTTCTGGATCTGAGCTAAGTTCTGAACATAGAAGAGATTTTAGGTTCTGGACCTAAGGATAATTTGGGTTCTGGACCCGAGCTAATTTCTGGACTTAGAAGAGATTCTAGGTTCTGGACCTAAGGATAATTTGGGTTCTGGACCCGAGCTAAGTTCTGGACTTAGAAGAGATTCTAGGTTCTGGACCTAAGGATAATTTGGGTTCTTGTAACACCCCGATACCCTATATAAGTACTATGCGTATACCTAGTATACATACAGTAAATATATAAAGTATAAGGATGTCACTTTTCGTTACCTTTTAAAAACCTGTAACAGAGTTCAAACCATAATACATTAATTTAAATAACATTTACAAAATCATTATCTTTATTAAAACTTCATTTATACATATGAATACTCTCTCGTCAGAAATACATCATAATTAAAATTTATACATGTATGCATTACCCTCTAGTTGGTCTCGACAAACTTTACTCTTCTTATGGCATAACAAAGACTTCATATCTTCCATCTATATACCTGCGCGAATAAACACCCGCGCTAAGCCCGAGAGCTTAGTAGTCCAAATATAAAATATAAACATATAGTATAGAAGTATTGATATATAATGATACATCGATTCAATATATAATTAGTTCTTATCATATCTTCTTTTCTTTTTAATTTTATCTTTAATATATCCTAGCTAATTTCATATATGATGTATATATATACATAATATTATCACCAACCCCAATGCATCACCAATACTCAAAACCAATATATTAATACCCCTACATTATATATATACCACACCAACCATTATTGCAATACACACTTTACATATCATACCAATTATTATTGCAATACACACATTACATATCATACACTCATTATTGCAATACACACATTACACATCATATCACTCATTATTGCAATACACAATTTACATATCATATAAATCATAAATCATATTTCCAATAAAGACAACCTTTATCATCAACCACAATTCATTTACATATTACACTTAATAACATTATATTATTCACAATTCACCAAGCATAATTCATTATTAATACTCACTATCAGTATTTCAATACTTGCATTTCACATTGACAATAAAGACAGACTCGGGCCCAAAACACTAATATGTTATTCAAAGTTCAGAGTTACTGCTTTGGTTCATAGTCACAATCATCACGCCCGTAGGCAATGTATATACATGTATCTCTATCCATGGATAGTGTAATAGACCCAGTCTCTTGGACCATCAACTCAACACATATGAGGAGATCCTCAACTCGGCAAGACTGTTACAAATCATATATCTCATATTCACAATTCTCATAGTGTAACAGACCCAGTCTCTTGGACCATCAACTCAACACATATGAGGAGATCCTCAACCCGGCAAGACTGTTACCTTTCATCATTTCTTAGGCATGCCACCCAAATCCAGAACTCTGAAACTGAATAACATATTAAACAAACAATTCATTTATTATTTCATTATCAATCTCATCATCAGTTAGGCCAACATGCCTTATCTCTTTCAATTGAATTATCATAGCCAATCACAATGGCTTCATATCATATCATATCTCAATCCATATGATACATATAGCATCATTGATATCACATTTCAAAGTATATTATTCATATAATACATTGCCATACACAAGATTCACAATGCATATAACATAACATTTTCTCACTTCTCAAAACACATTAACATCATTCATTACTAGAGCATTTATCATAACAAATTGCACATACCTTAAGAATGATCCTCATTTCTTCCTACCTTTCCCATTTCATATTTCATCCTTTATATATATTCTTCATTTACATTCACAATATAATAGCTTATTTAACACTTTCATCCCAATGTGTTAATGTTCAAAGACATATAAGGATATACAATCAAATAGGGTTTATGCTTACCTTGTTAATGATCTTCACATCCTTCACATCATTCAATCATCACCTTAGTCCAATTATGTTAACAATATAATAGATCACTTAACACATTTGCAAACAAATGTGTTAAGCCTCAAATTATGTAATTAAATACAATCATATGTATTGGTACTTACCTCAAGAACTAGTCCCATCAATCTATACATTTCTTTTCTTTCCAAGAATTCTCCACATTTAGGTTAATGCAACCCAATCTCTTCAAAACCTTTGAGGGAAACGGGCAGCACCACTTGAGGGACACGGTTAGGGCAATTCAACCTCTTCACAATCTAATCCAAAAGGAATATTAGCAAAATGACCATATGAATAGTACATTCTGGTTTAAGACTCCATTTTATCCTTATTTTGAAAAATTGTATAAAATAATCTACTTGACTAAAAATTCTAAAATTTTTACAGAATTTAGTTTTGTATCTTAAAATCATTCCTTTAAAATTTCAGATCAAACTAAACACAAAATCTTGGTCAAATAGTTCACCTAACCAGACTGCCCCAATTGCCCTGCATCCTGGCAGCAGTTCTGAACTTTGTGAATTCCATAAATCAAATTCAATCAACGTGGTTCCAAATTATTTTTCTCAAATACTAGACTCACTAAGCAACAACATATCCAAAATTCAATTGGATATGATTTTTCTACATTTTATTAAAAATCCCGAAATATAGCTGTCTCAGTTAAGGTACCTGCTGGAACAGGTCTAATAAAAATAATCTTTCTAAACTCATAACCATTCCAAAATCGAATCAACATATTTTCCAGTCATTCTAGACTCATAGAGGCACAACATATCAAAAATTCACTTCAAGAACATTTTTCTATAATTAATTAAAAATCATACAAGTCACAGCCTTTACTAATTGTAAAACAGAAAAAAAATTCACTAAACACAACTCTTACTCTTCCATCACCAACACCAACCTAGCTTCTTATCTTTAATTCCATTTCAACACTTTTACACACACCATACACAAACACACTCCATCAAACTCAAACAAAATTCCAAATAGAACAAGAGAAATCAAGAGAAAACTTACCTTAAATGAAGAAATTCCACAAATCTCTAACCAAAACCCTTGATTCCTTCTTCAATTTGATTATAGAACTTCAAACACCTCCCTAGCTCTTTCTCTTCCTCAATGGCCGGCCTCTTCAAGAAAGAAAGAAGAAAATACCAACAAGTCAACCACTTTTCTTCTTTTAATCTCCACCATGCAACTTAACCAAAGAAAATTACCTCCATGCCCTTCATCCATTTAATTAATCTTTTGTCTCATATATACCCATATATATAATTTCACATGCCACAAATAAATATCATCTTGTATTGACCAACCCTTTTGACCAATGTATATGTTAGTTATACAACCATATAAACAACATATACACTTCTCTCTACACCCTCTTTTCTTCTCAAAACACAAATACCTATACATTCTTTTCCCAACTTCTTTTCTCTTGTAATTTAACACATATTCAATCCAATATATAACAATAACATAATCAAAACTTTTAAGGTATACATGAGGATATTACAATTCTCTCCCCCTTAAATAATTTCGTCCTCAAAATTATCTAGCATAATTGTAATCCATTCATAATACTATACCATCTTAACTTCCATATGAAGTTAATTATACGCTTAAGTCATTATATCATCAAATTATATAACTTCAACTCTCCTCTTTAGAATCAACCACCTTCTTTAAATTCCATAACTCATCATTCTATATGTTTATACATCTTGTTATTTCCTTAATCAAACATTCAAAAGAACTCATTACATTTCTTGTTAATGTCTTTATATAAGAATCAGATCATTCTATAGTACACTTATACTCCATCTAATCTTTATATTTAATATATTTTGTTATTTCACTTCTGTATAATTACTCTCTTAACTTTAACATTAAAAATCATTGACTTATATCTGAACATTAATTATCCCTTCATTACAATCACTGTCTAAATAGACATTTACCACCCTCAATAGATAACAAAATCCTGATTTTTCATAAATGGAGTTATTTCTTTAGCATGCTTTTCACTTAACTTACATATTAATACATTATCTTTCAACTTATTTTATAAATAACCAATCTTTTTATCTTCTTATCATGATTAACAACTACTATAGTCCACTCATTCATGTCCAATCATACTTTAAAATTTACATCATATACATTATCATGTAAATACCTATTTTCTTAATACAACTATACACATTAAATTTTATTAATGATCCATAATCTTAGCCAAATCCAGATCAATTAATCTATCTGTCACAATATACCCACGTTCCAATCTTGTTCAATTCCAACCAACGATTAAGTAATCTAACTCATCATGAAATTTCACAATTTTCATATAAGTATAAATATAACTTAATTCCATAAGAGCAAACTTATATTCAATTTCTGCTCTCTTTCAATCTATTTTCAGTCAAATCATCATGATAACAAATCACTTCTAATATCTTTTAATATACATATAGTTTATTCTTTATTATCTTAGTATAATTTCCACCAATACTCATAAAATGTTATATCATACTTAATATCTATAATTCATTCACTCAAACTTTGAGTTCATTCCCTTAAACCTCAAGTTACATACCATAAACATATTCAGTATAACTTTCATTCATATAATATAATTTCTCCCTTTTACTAACTCTTCACATTTCCTATCATTGGTATATTTATTTTGATTACTTTTTTGTCATATTATCCATAACTCAACACATTTCAATTTTTTTTTTCACAGTTATAACCAAATTCTTAACATAAATAATAATAATAATAATAATAATAATAATAAGGTACAACTTTAACCATCATAATTTTTAACTATACTTCTCAAACAAAATTGTCAACCTCACCAAATCCGTATTACAATCATTATATCTAAGATCCAAATCCATGGATAACAAATTAACCGATCCAAAATACTGAACAAAACACATGACTTTAAGAGATTAATATTCAAACCTAGAACTTTCAATTCAATACTGTTCTTTTATAATTCTATTCTCAATCTTAACATTTTTAGTATAACAGAAGTTAACACATTCCAACTTCGTTTCAACCAATTTGTATTTGCTTATATGATCCTTATCAACTTAACTCATGCTTTAACAATATTACTATATACATATTCAATCATATACAGTTCTTATACAATTTCTATTCATCACTTCATTTCTAATCCATCTACAATCTCTTATAATATAATTACATAGAACTTTTCATATGTGAATACTTTGAAACTCTAAATATAATATAATCATCAAGTTCAATACTCATTATAACAATTTCCATTGTCCAATATTACTCAAGTTCTTTCCATTCTCACTTCCATCACATAATCCATCTAGCTTTACACAGTTCAAGACCTAATCTCTCTTAGGTCCACTAATACATATAACATTGTTTTTCCATATCACTAATTCTATAATTATACCACATATATCTTCATAAGCCATCCTCATAATGTGATTCACAAATGTGTTTATATATCATAATTTCATTCATATTGGAAAACTCAATTCACATATCATATACATGTATACACTTAATTATATGCTCTTATAGTATTTTCCTTTTTCATACATTCAATACAAATTTAGTGTTTATCATTTTCTTTTAAACACTATCCTTCTCATTCTTCCAATATGATATAAAGTATTTATTCACACTACAAACATATATATATTCCGACTATAGTAACACTTCATATTCATCTCAGTCACATTCCCAATGTGACATCTCTTTCACTTTCGTCTTTAAAAATATTTAATACACTCCCATATTCATTCTTACCCTGTTCAGTAAAATGACTAAAAATAACTCATTTCTATTTACTTATCCACTTCCTTGATTATTTCAAAACAAATTCTCATACTATCAATCACATTACTCAATTCATAATACTTCCATATGCAATACTAGTCATTTCACTTAGCTCATGCATTGCATATACAGTTAACTATCAATATCCCAATAATCTTTATCAAATTCCACTAAAACTTTAACTTCTCAATTTACTACTTCGTTTAAGCTTCAATTTGCCAAACTCATCTTTTCAATCATCACTTTAAAAACATCTTACAAATATATATCACAAAGCAATATTAAAACATATAATTTCCACAATCATAAAGCTCACTTCAAAAATCTCAAATATCACATATTATCACCATTACCATGAGCTTTCACAATATCCAAGCATCTCACATTTCTAACATTGAATTTACCATGTTCGCATTAAAATAACAATATCAACTTATTTTCTTACTTAACCAATATCATCTCTTTTTCCTTAAAACAAAACCTTAATTTTATATACATATATCCCAACTTTAAATAATCACACTTTGTCTATACTAACTAACTCATTCACTATTCCACCATTCTTTCCTCATTTTAGTAACATATCTTTCAATAATAACAATCCAGCAATATTTTCTCTGTCTAACAACCTCAACATAAACATTATTATAAAGAGGTTCAAAGTATAAAGGAAAGAATACATATTTTAATCTTGATTTTGATTGCTACTTATTTTCAACTTTATTCTCCTTTTTATTTCTTTATGTTTCAATTCACATTATGCCCTACATAATATTGCTCATAAATATCAACATTACATTTCATGTTGCACACAACATGACATTTTTCATATGCATCATTAATATACAAATATCACATTACATTTTACAATGCGTTTCTCATAATCAATTAGGCACTATGCCTCAATTATAATTCATTTCCAACATCATTGTCAACAATCATAATTTCTCATCACATCAAAATAGTATACACATATATCATCAACTATATTGAACATCTCATATAACACAAATATTCTACAATTTATATTATGCCACATCCGAGACTAACCTAGATGTCAATGCATATGCACGTATTACAAATTTCATTTCAAAACTTTTCCTTTTTATTTCTATTTAAACTTTTCAAAATTTTTTTTTAATATCACTTAGGCCGAGAATCTCGAACCTAAGCTCTGATACCAAAACAATTGTAAAACCCCGATACCCTATATAAGTACTATGCGTATACCTAGTATACATACAGTAAATATATAAAGTATAAGGATGTCACTTTTCGTTACCTTTTAAAAACCTGTAACAGAGTTCAAACCATAATACATTAATTTAAATAACATTTACAAAATCATTATCTTTATTAAAACTTCATTTATACATATAAATACTCTCTCGTCAGAAATACATCATAATTAAAATTTATACATGTATGCATTACCCTCTAGTTGGTCTCGACAAACTTTACTCTTCTTATGGCATAACAAAGACTTCATATCTTCCATCTATATACCTGCGCGAATAAACACCCGCGCTAAGCCCGAGAGCTTAGTAGTCCAAATATAAAATATAAACATATAGTATAGAAGTATTGATATATAATGATACATCGATTCAATATATAATTAGTTCTTATCATATCTTCTTTTCTTTTTAATTTTATCTTTAATATATCCTAGCTAATTTCATATATGATGTATATATATACATAATATTATCACCAACCCCAATGCATCACCAATACTCAAAACCAATATATTAATACCCCTACATTATATATATACCACACCAACCATTATTGCAATACACACTTTACATATCATACCAATTATTATTGCAATACACACATTACATATCATACACTCATTATTTCAATACACACATTACACATCATATCACTCATTATTGCAATACACAATTTACATATCATATAAATCATAAATCATATTTCCAATAAAGACAACCTTTATCATCAACCACAATTCATTTACATATTACACTTAATAACATTATATTATTCACAATTCACCAAGCATAATTCATTATTAATACTCACAATCCGTATTTCAATACTTGCATTTCACATTGACAATAAAGATAGACTCGGGCCCAAAACACTAATATGTTATTCAAAGTTCAGAGTTACTGCTTTGGTTCATAGTCACAATCATCACGCCCGTAGGCAATGTATATACATGTATCTCTATCCATGGATAGTGTAACAGACCCAGTCTCTTGGACCATCAACTCAACACATATGAGGAGATCCTCAACCCGGCAAGACTGTTACAAATCATATATCTCATATTCACAATTCTCATAGTGTAACAGACCCAGTCTCTTGGACCATCAACTCAACACATATGAGGAGATCCTCAACCCGGCAAGACTGTTACCTTTCATCATTTCTTAGGCATGCCACCCAAATCCAGAACTCTGAAACTGAATAACATATTAAACAAACAATTCATTTATTATTTCATTATCAATCTCATAATCAATTAGGCCAACATGCCTTATCTCTTTCAATTGAATTATCATAGCCAATCACAATGGCTTCATATCATATCATATATCAATCCATATGATACATATAGCATCATTGATATCACATTTCAAAGTATATTATTCATATAATACATTGCCATACACAAGATTCACAATGCATATAACATAACATTTTCTCACTTCTCAAAACACATTAACATCATTCATTACTAGAGCATTTATCATAACAAATTGCACATACCTTAAGAATGATCCTCATTTCTTCCTACCTTTCCCATTTCATATTTCATCCTTTATATATATTCTTCATTTACATTCACAATATAATAGCTTATTTAACACTTTCATCCCAATGTGTTAATGTTCAAAGACATATAAGGATATACAATCAAATAGGGTTTATGCTTACCTTGTTAATGATCTTCACATCCTTCACATCATTCAATCATCACCTTAGTCCAATTATGTTAACAATATAATAGATCACTTAACACATTTGCAAACAAATGTGTTAAGCCTCAAATTATGTAATTAAATACAATCATATGTATTGGTACTTACCTCAAGAACTAGTCCCATCAATCTATACATTTCTTTTCTTTCCAAGAATTCTCCACATTTAGGTTAATGCAACCCAATCTCTTCAAAACCTTTGAGGGACACGGGCAGCACCACTTGAGGGACACGGTTAGGGCAATTCAACCTCTTCACAATCTAATCCAAAAGGAATATTAGCAAAATGACCATATGAATAGTACATTCTGGTTTAAGACTCCATTTTATCTTTATTTTGAAAAATTGTATAAAATAATCTAATTGACTAAAAATTCTAAAATTTTTACAGAATTTAGTTTTGTATCTTAAAATCATTCCTTTAAAATTTCAGATCAAACTGAACACAAAATCTTGGTCAAATAGTTCACCTAACCAGACTGCCCCAATTGCCCTGCATCCTGGCAGCAGTTCTGAACTTTGTGAATTCCATAAATCAAATTCAATCAACGTGGTTCCAAATTATTTTTCTCAAATACTAGACTCACTAAGCAACAACATATCCAAAATTCAATTGGATATGATTTTTCTACATTTTATTAAAAATCCCGAAATATAGCTGTCTCAGTTAAGGTACCTGCTGGAACAGGTCTAATAAAAATAATCTTTCTAAACTCATAACCATTCCAAAATCGAATCAACATATTTTTCAGTCATTCTAGACTCATAGAGGCACAACATATCAAAAATTCACTTCAAGAACATTTTTCTATAATTAATTAAAAATCATACAAGTCACAGCCTTTACTAATTGTAAAACAGAAAAAAAATTCACTAAACACAACTCTTACTCTTCCATCACCAACACCAACCTAGCTTCTTATCTTTAATTCCATTTCAACACTTTTACACACACCATACACAAACACACTCCATCAAACTCAAACAAAATTCCAAATAGAACAAGAGAAATCAAGAGAAAACTTACCTTAAATGAAGAAATTCCACAAATCTCTAACCAAAACCCTTGATTCCTTCTTCAATTTGATTATAGAACTTCAAACACCTCCCTAGCTCTTTCTCTTCCTCAATGGCCGGCCTCTTCAAGAAAGAAAGAAGAAAATACCAACAAGTCAACCACTTTTCTTCTTTTAATCTCCACCATGCAACTTAACCAAAGAAAATTACCTCCATGCCCTTCATCCATTTAATTAATCTTTTGTCTCATATATACCCATATATATAATTTCACATGCCACAAATAAATATCATCTTGTATTGACCAACCCTTTTGACCAATGTATATGTTAGTTATACAACCATATAAACAACATATACACTTCTCTCTACACCCTCTTTTCTTCTCAAAACACAAATACCTATACATTCTTTTCCCAACTTCTTTTCTCTTGTAATTTAACACATATTCAATCCAATATATAACAATAACATAATCAAAACTTTTAAGGTATACATGAGGATATTACAATTCTCTCCCCCTTAAATAATTTCGTCCTCAAAATTATCTAGCATAATTGTAATCCATTCATAATACTATACCATCTTAACTTCCATATGAAGTTAATTATACGCTTAAGTCATTATATCATCAAATTATATAACTTCAACTCTCCTCTTTAGAATCAACCACCTTCTTTAAATTCCATAACTCATCATTCTATATGTTTATACATCTTGTTATTTCCTTAATCAAACATTCAAAAGAACTCATTACATTTCTTGTTAATGTCTTTATATAAGAATCAGATCATTCTATAGTACACTTATACTCCATCTAATCTTTATATTTAATATATTTTGTTATTTCACTTCTGTATAATTACTCTCTTAACTTTAACATTAAAAATCATTGACTTATATCTGAACATTAATTATCCCTTCATTACAATCACTGTCTAAATAGACATTTACCACCCTCAATAGATAACAAAATCCTGATTTTTCATAAATGGAGTTATTTCTTTAGCATGCTTTTCACTTAACTTACATATTAATACATTATCTTTCAACTTATTTTATAAATAACCAATCTTTTTATCTTCTTATCATGATTAACAACTACTATAGTCCACTCATTCATGTCCAATCATACTTTAAAATTTACATCATATACATTATCATGTAAATACCTATTTTCTTAATACAACTATACACATTAAATTTTATTAATGATCCATAATCTTAGCCAAATCCAGATCAATTAATCTATCTGTCACAATATACCCACGTTCCAATCTTGTTCAATTCCAACCAACGATTAAGTAATCTAACTCATCATGAAATTTCACAATTTTCATATAAGTATAAATATAACTTAATTCCATAAGAGCAAACTTATATTCAATTTCTGCTCTCTTTCAATCTATTTTCAGTCAAATCATCATGATAACAAATCACTTCTAATATCTTTTAATATACATATAGTTTATTCTTTATTATCTTAGTATAATTTCCACCAATACTCATAAAATGTTATATCATACTTAATATCTATAATTCATTCACTCAAACTTTGAGTTCATTCCCTTAAACCTCAAGTTACATACCATAAACATATTCAGTATAACTTTCATTCATATAATATAATTTCTCCCTTTTACTAACTCTTCACATTTCCTATCATTGGTATATTTATTTTGATTACTTTTTTGTCATATTATCCATAACTCAACACATTTCAATTTTTTTTTTCACAGTTATAACCAAATTCTTAACATAAATAATAATAATAATAATAATAATAATAATAAGGTACAACTTTAACCATCATAATTTTTAACTATACTTCTCAAACAAAATTGTCAACCTCACCAAATCCGTATTACAATCATTATATCTAAGATCCAAATCCATGGATAACAAATTAACCGATCCAAAATACTGAACAAAACACATGACTTTAAGAGATTAATATTCAAACCTAGAACTTTCAATTCAATACTGTTCTTTTATAATTCTATTCTCAATCTTAACATTTTTAGTATAACAGAAGTTAACACATTCCAACTTCGTTTCAACCAATTTGTATTTGCTTATATGATCCTTATCAACTTAACTCATGCTTTAACAATATTACTATATACATATTCAATCATATACAGTTCTTATACAATTTCTATTCATCACTTCATTTCTAATCCATCTACAATCTCTTATAATATAATTACATAGAACTTTTCATATGTGAATACTTTGAAACTCTAAATATAATATAATCATCAAGTTCAATACTCATTATAACAATTTCCATTGTCCAATATTACTCAAGTTCTTTCCATTCTCACTTCCATCACATAATCCATCTAGCTTTACACAGTTCAAGACCTAATCTCTCTTAGGTCCACTAATACATATAACATTGTTTTTCCATATCACTAATTCTATAATTATACCACATATATCTTCATAAGCCATCCTCATAATGTGATTCACAAATGTGTTTATATATCATAATTTCATTCATATTGGAAAACTCAATTCACATATCATATACATGTATACACTTAATTATATGCTCTTATAGTATTTTCCTTTTTCATACATTCAATACAAATTTAGTGTTTATCATTTTCTTTTAAACACTATCCTTCTCATTCTTCCAATATGATATAAAGTATTTATTCACACTACAAACATATATATATTCCGACTATAGTAACACTTCATATTCATCTCAGTCACATTCCCAATGTGACATCTCTTTCACTTTCGTCTTTAAAAATATTTAATACACTCCCATATTCATTCTTACCCTGTTCAGTAAAATGACTAAAAATAACTCATTTCTATTTACTTATCCACTTCCTTGATTATTTCAAAACAAATTCTCATACTATCAATCACATTACTCAATTCATAATACTTCCATATGCAATACTAGTCATTTCACTTAGCTCATGCATTGCATATACAGTTAACTATCAATATCCCAATAATCTTTATCAAATTCCACTAAAACTTTAACTTCTCAATTTACTACTTCGTTTAAGCTTCAATTTGCCAAACTCATCTTTTCAATCATCACTTTAAAAACATCTTACAAATATATATCACAAAGCAATATTAAAACATATAATTTCCACAATCATAAAGCTCACTTCAAAAATCTCAAATATCACATATTATCACCATTACCATGAGCTTTCACAATATCCAAGCATCTCACATTTCTAACATTGAATTTACCATGTTCGCATTAAAATAACAATATCAACTTATTTTCTTACTTAACCAATATCATCTCTTTTTCCTTAAAACAAAACCTTAATTTTATATACATATATCCCAACTTTAAATAATCACACTTTGTCTATACTAACTAACTCATTCACTATTCCACCATTCTTTCCTCATTTTAGTAACATATCTTTCAATAATAACAATCCAGCAATATTTTCTCTGTCTAACAACCTCAACATAAACATTATTATAAAGAGGTTCAAAGTATAAAGGAAAGAATACATATTTTAATCTTGATTTTGATTGCTACTTATTTTCAACTTTATTCTCCTTTTTATTTCTTTATGTTTCAATTCACATTATGCCCTACATAATATTGCTCATAAATATCAACATTACATTTCATGTTGCACACAACATGACATTTTTCATATGCATCATTAATATACAAATATCACATTACATTTTACAATGCGTTTCTCATAATCAATTAGGCACTATGCCTCAATTATAATTCATTTCCAACATCATTGTCAACAATCATAATTTCTCATCACATCAAAATAGTATACACATATATCATCAACTATATTGAACATCTCATATAACACAAATATTCTACAATTTATATTATGCCACATCCGAGACTAACCTAGATGTCAATGCATATGCACGTATTACAAATTTCATTTCAAAACTTTTCCTTTTTATTTCTATTTAAACTTTTCAAAATTTTTTTTTAATATCACTTAGGCCGAGAATCTCGAACCTAAGCTCTGATACCAAAACAATTGTAAAACCCCGATACCCTATATAAGTACTATGCGTATACCTAGTATACATACAGTAAATATATAAAGTATAAGGATGTCACTTTTCGTTACCTTTTAAAAACCTGTAACAGAGTTCAAACCATAATACATTAATTTAAATAACATTTACAAAATCATTATCTTTATTAAAACTTCATTTATACATATAAATACTCTCTCGTCAGAAATACATCATAATTAAAATTTATACATGTATGCATTACCCTCTAGTTGGTCTCGACAAACTTTACTCTTCTTATGGCATAACAAAGACTTCATATCTTCCATCTATATACCTGCGCGAATAAACACCCGCGCTAAGCCCGAGAGCTTAGTAGTCCAAATATAAAATATAAACATATAGTATAGAAGTATTGATATATAATGATACATCGATTCAATATATAATTAGTTCTTATCATATCTTCTTTTCTTTTTAATTTTATCTTTAATATATCCTAGCTAATTTCATATATGATGTATATATATACATAATATTATCACCAACCCCAATGCATCACCAATACTCAAAACCAATATATTAATACCCCTACATTATATATATACCACACCAACCATTATTGCAATACACACTTTACATATCATACCAATTATTATTGCAATACACACATTACATATCATACACTCATTATTTCAATACACACATTACACATCATATCACTCATTATTGCAATACACAATTTACATATCATATAAATCATAAATCATATTTCCAATAAAGACAACCTTTATCATCAACCACAATTCATTTACATATTACACTTAATAACATTATATTATTCACAATTCACCAAGCATAATTCATTATTAATACTCACAATCCGTATTTCAATACTTGCATTTCACATTGACAATAAAGATAGACTCGGGCCCAAAACACTAATATGTTATTCAAAGTTCAGAGTTACTGCTTTGGTTCATAGTCACAATCATCACGCCCGTAGGCAATGTATATACATGTATCTCTATCCATGGATAGTGTAACAGACCCAGTCTCTTGGACCATCAACTCAACACATATGAGGAGATCCTCAACCCGGCAAGACTGTTACAAATCATATATCTCATATTCACAATTCTCATAGTGTAACAGACCCAGTCTCTTGGACCATCAACTCAACACATATGAGGAGATCCTCAACCCGGCAAGACTGTTACCTTTCATCATTTCTTAGGCATGCCACCCAAATCCAGAACTCTGAAACTGAATAACATATTAAACAAACAATTCATTTATTATTTCATTATCAATCTCATAATCAATTAGGCCAACATGCCTTATCTCTTTCAATTGAATTATCATAGCCAATCACAATGGCTTCATATCATATCATATATCAATCCATATGATACATATAGCATCATTGATATCACATTTCAAAGTATATTATTCATATAATACATTGCCATACACAAGATTCACAATGCATATAACATAACATTTTCTCACTTCTCAAAACACATTAACATCATTCATTACTAGAGCATTTATCATAACAAATTGCACATACCTTAAGAATGATCCTCATTTCTTCCTACCTTTCCCATTTCATATTTCATCCTTTATATATATTCTTCATTTACATTCACAATATAATAGCTTATTTAACACTTTCATCCCAATGTGTTAATGTTCAAAGACATATAAGGATATACAATCAAATAGGGTTTATGCTTACCTTGTTAATGATCTTCACATCCTTCACATCATTCAATCATCACCTTAGTCCAATTATGTTAACAATATAATAGATCACTTAACACATTTGCAAACAAATGTGTTAAGCCTCAAATTATGTAATTAAATACAATCATATGTATTGGTACTTACCTCAAGAACTAGTCCCATCAATCTATACATTTCTTTTCTTTCCAAGAATTCTCCACATTTAGGTTAATGCAACCCAATCTCTTCAAAACCTTTGAGGGACACGGGCAGCACCACTTGAGGGACACGGTTAGGGCAATTCAACCTCTTCACAATCTAATCCAAAAGGAATATTAGCAAAATGACCATATGAATAGTACATTCTGGTTTAAGACTCCATTTTATCTTTATTTTGAAAAATTGTATAAAATAATCTAATTGACTAAAAATTCTAAAATTTTTACAGAATTTAGTTTTGTATCTTAAAATCATTCCTTTAAAATTTCAGATCAAACTGAACACAAAATCTTGGTCAAATAGTTCACCTAACCAGACTGCCCCAATTGCCCTGCATCCTGGCAGCAGTTCTGAACTTTGTGAATTCCATAAATCAAATTCAATCAACGTGGTTCCAAATTATTTTTCTCAAATACTAGACTCACTAAGCAACAACATATCCAAAATTCAATTGGATATGATTTTTCTACATTTTATTAAAAATCCCGAAATATAGCTGTCTCAGTTAAGGTACCTGCTGGAACAGGTCTAATAAAAATAATCTTTCTAAACTCATAACCATTCCAAAATCGAATCAACATATTTTTCAGTCATTCTAGACTCATAGAGGCACAACATATCAAAAATTCACTTCAAGAACATTTTTCTATAATTAATTAAAAATCATACAAGTCACAGCCTTTACTAATTGTAAAACAGAAAAAAAAATTCACTAAACACAACTCTTACTCTTCCATCACCAACACCAACCTAGCTTCTTATCTTTAATTCCATTTCAACACTTTTACACACACCATACACAAACACACTCCATCAAACTCAAACAAAATTCCAAATAGAACAAGAGAAATCAAGAGAAAACTTACCTTAAATGAAGAAATTCCACAAATCTCTAACCAAAACCCTTGATTCCTTCTTCAATTTGATTATAGAACTTCAAACACCTCCCTAGCTCTTTCTCTTCCTCAATGGCCGGCCTCTTCAAGAAAGAAAGAAGAAAATACCAACAAGTCAACCACTTTTCTTCTTTTAATCTCCACCATGCAACTTAACCAAAGAAAATTACCTCCATGCCCTTCATCCATTTAATTAATCTTTTGTCTCATATATACCCATATATATAATTTCACATGCCACAAATAAATATCATCTTGTATTGACCAACCCTTTTGACCAATGTATATGTTAGTTATACAACCATATAAACAACATATACACTTCTCTCTACACCCTCTTTTCTTCTCAAAACACAAATACCTATACATTCTTTTCCCAACTTCTTTTCTCTTGTAATTTAACACATATATTCAATCCAATATATAACAATAACATAATCAAAACTTTTAAGGTATACATGAGGATATTACAGTTCTAGACCCGAGCTAAGTTCTGGACTTAGAAGAGATTCTAAGTTATGGGCCTAAGGATAATTTGAATTCTGGAACTGAGCTAAAATATGGACTTAGAAGAGATTCTAGGTTCTGGACCTAAGGATAATTTTGGTTCTAGACTCGAGTTAAGTTCTGGACTTTAGAAGAGATTTTAGGTTCTGGACCTAAAGATAATTTGGGTTCTGGACCCGAGCTAAGTTCTGGACTTAGGAGGAATTTTAGGTTCTAGACCTAAGGATAATTTGGGTTCTGGACTCGAGCTAAGTTCTAGACTTAGGAGGAATTTTAGGTTCTGGACACAAGGGTAATTTGAGTTCTGGACCCGAACTAAGTTTTGGACTTAGAAGAGATTTTAGGTTCTGGACCTAGAGGTAATTTGGGTTCTGGACTCGAGAGATTTAATTATCTGCAAAAAATAATCACAGTGAGTAGCATCTAAATTTTATTTGTAAAAAAAAATTTAGCTAATGCACATATCTTCTCCTTGCCCCCCTGCGTGCAAAAATATTTATATACACGCAAATATATTTGAGTGATTAAATTGAACGATTGAATTTACTGTTTATTTACTGTGTAGTCACTGTTCATGCACTATTCACTATTCATAAATAGTAAGTAAATAGTAATTTATTATTCTTCAATAGTAATTTACTATTTATCAGTAGTAATTTACTATTCCTCAATAGTAAAATTCACTATTCATCAATAGTAAAATTTACTTTTTGAATTTTGTTTTTTCCCTTTCCGTTCCTCTATATAAACGAACGAATTCTTTTATTTCATTCACAACATAATCCTTAATTTCATCCATTACTGTAATTCTTTCAAATTTAGCATATAGTTTTGATAAAAATGCATGCTTCAAGGCCAGGAACTCATTCTAATGCTAAGTTATTAGAGTTTATTCGGCATCATGAAGATGGGAATATAGATCTACTAGCCGGGATGCCACTTCATCGTAGTTCAAACCAAAAGATCACGGTAATTTTTTCTTCTTTTCTTTTTGATTTTTTGATTTTTTGATTTTTTATATATTCTTTATTATTTATTTATTTTATTATTATATATTTTTTATTTTTTATGCTTGTCTTTATTTTTGTTTTTTATTTTTTTTAGAAAATTTAGGAAAAATATATTAATTTAAGCAGATAGAATAATATGTACTTACCTGGTATTAGCTTACATGGCTCCTTGTTAGCGTGATCGTTGCGTTGTTCGGACCGGAGGGTGTATCTACAAAGCCCGACAATGGTATGATGTAGCGCCTTCTCGGGTAAGGCAGATTATCTGAGATTGCGGCTTTGAGAGCTTCATCTTACAACTACCATCCGAGGAATATTTGATAGATCGGAGCGTAGTCCAGGCACTTGCGGAACGATGGTTGGACACAACTCATACTTTTCACTTGCCTATTGGAGAGATGACAATTGGTCCGGTCAACTTTGCTGCTATAACTGGCCTTTAGTACGATGGTGTTTCGGTTCCTCTGACCAATGATATTTTGACATTTGAAGAAATTCAGCAATTAATTGGTATGGAACCATCATATAAAGGGCCTTTTAAGATAAAAATTGAGCCAATTCGTAGTTATTGGATGAACTATGAAGGACGGGTTCGCAGAGACACGACCTAACAGTATGCTCAAGGATTTTTGTTATATTTGCTTGGGTCGACCATCTTAGGCAGCACTGAATCTAGCATTCATTTGTCAGTGTTGAGGGCCCTTTCTTATTTTAGGAAAGTACCACTTTATGGCTGGGGTGAAGCTGGTCTCGCCTGCCTTTACCATGGTCTCGACAAAATTTGCTAAAACAAGAAGTCTTTCGTCGGTTTGATGGTGGTTATTGAGATATTCTTCTTCCACCAATGTCAATTTCATTCTTTTCTTGTATGAATTTGATCTCTATTGTTGTTGCAGGCATGGGCATATGAACACAACCTCATGAGGGTGCCTAGTATTTCCCGAGAGAGAATCGGGTATCCGAGATTAAATTTCTAGTTATCTGATAGCGTGGAAATTCCCGACTCTCACCATGTGCACACCAAACACTTTGTGTTGAGCCGCTTGACCTGGAAACAAGTAAAATAGCATTAGTATACTTTAAAATTTATGTGAAAGTTTACTTACCTTATGTTATTTTGCAGGTGAATTTGGTGGTGGAACCCAGAAGAACGGACAAACCGGTCTCCCTTCATGAATGCTGCACTATCTTTCCAACATACTCGCCGAGTCATCGCTGGCCTAGTGTCTAGTGGCTGGTTTCTCGGAGAGAGAGTTTATGAGTGGTTTCCTGGTCCAGAGCAGCGGATGGTTCCGATGACTTGCCCGGAATATACTTTAAATATTATATCAATGTCGGAGGATGCATGGTGGTTGGCCCGGCATGGTCATGATGTTGAGACATTTCTCCATCCACTGGGTGCATTTTATGCCCAATTTATTCAAATGAGGCTCTTGAACTTTGATGTATCTCCTGTTGGTGTACGGGAAATTCTCGAAGAAAATGAGGGTAGAGATGAAGGAGAACATCATGGAGATGCAGGAGAGTTCATTCCGCATATCGGGGCTAGCACTTCTCGGGTAAAACTTTTACCATTTTTCCATTTGTAGACCCTTAATTTTTTACCAAGTCCGGTCCAAAATAATTTTTGTGTTGTCTAATATATTTTAATTGGTCCAAAATAATTTTTGTTATCTTAATTAAATAATTTTTGCTTTAGTATCTAATTTTTATTAATAAAAAATAAAAATAAAAAAATAAAAATAAAAATAAAAATCGGCGATGGAAAAATCGGTGATGAAAAAATTGTCGCAGAAAGTCAGCGGGCCTGCGGCAGCTATTTTGCCAGCGCAATTTTTCCTGCAGCAATTTTTTTCGCCAGCGTGAATTTTCCGCAGCAGTTTTTTTTTGCCAGCGAAATTTTTCCGACGCAAATTTTTCGAAACCTAATGCAATTAGGTTTCGGTTTCCATTTCTTAATAAATAATGTATGCCATGAGCAACTAGGAGAAAACCACAAAAAACTTCTATAAATAAGTATAATTACAACACAAAAAGGGAGGCAGAAAGAAAGGAAGAAATCTGAGAAGAAAGAGTAACAAATTTTGATCCGAAACTAAGGCAGTAATTCAATTCAATTTTTTTAAGGGAGCCGAAAAACAATTCAAGGCAATTCAAAGGCAGCAAAGCTTGCCTTTATTTTTGTTCATCCAAGAAAAATGATTTTTGGAGGAACCATCAAAAGGAGGTATGTATTAAATTCTTTTTTGCTTTTACAGTAGCTTAGATTATACAATTGGGTCTTTCAAAATCAAAAATCCCAGAACCTTAATTTCCTTTGTTCAAAGTTTAAAAACCTTATTTTGTTGCTTTGTTTTCCAAAAAAAACTTACAATTGTTATTTTTTTTATCAAAATCTTAAAACCATAATTGAACATGTTTTTCAATAAAACCAAAATTTGATTCTGTTTCTTACAACAAACCCTGAAAACATTTTTTCCATTTACATAAACCTTAAATCGTTGGTCTACTTTCATAAAATTATCAATTGCTTTTTCCAAATTCTAAAAACCTAAGTATCCACTGAAACCCTAATTCTAAAATACTAAACCCAAATGCAACTTCCAAACCTAAAATAGTAAACCCTAACCCCTTTAAAACCTTAAACCCTAATTTTTTTTCTAAACCCTAATCCTTTAAAACTTTAAAAACCATAAAAACACAAATATTTTAATTTCACACAATAAACTTGAAAACATAAATCAAAAGTATTATGTAAAGGGCATGTTTCTACCTTTCGGTGGGTGTCCTATTTTGGCATGTGATGTAAGGATATGTTTCCATCTTCGGATGGGTGTCCATTTATTTGTTTTGCTTGGACATTGCTCTAATTTTAATATATTGATGCTTTCTTTTAATTATTGTGTGTAATATGGATAATGTTGTTATATTTAAGAATTTTATAATATTAATACCTGTAAAGGAGGCAGGTTCCAATGAACCGGGCGTTGTGGGGGTGCTGGGCCAATTCTCATCTTCCCCACACGTACCCAACTTTTCGAACCCATTAGGGGGTTGGGGATTCCTTAGGAATCGAGTCATCCACCCCTTTCTTTTTTCCCAGCCCGTCTGGGTGGCGACTCCATTTTCTCCGGACTTAAGTCTGTGTTCTCTAAGGCCCCGAGCCTAAACAATACTGAAGTCACAAGAACCATTCCACCGGGAGTGGGGGTGAAAATCCCTGCTCACACCATTGCAATTGCTTCTTTCTTATTTTGACTTTTTTGATGATTGTTGTAGGCTGTTGGCTCATTTGATCATGAGGCTGGACCTTCCTCTACTGCTCCTTCATTTGCTCATTCTAGTATGCCCGATATGTCATCTCATCCGCAGGGCATTGATATGAATTACCTGGTGTATGATTATGTATGCTCTTACCTTTTTCCTTTCTGGCTCACAGTGGATGCTTGAAGAACAAAATAAGAAACTTCAAGAAGAGTTGGCTGCTAGTAGTCAGCAGGCTTCTCATTTTGAAAATTTGTATCATCAATCAGAATAAAATTTTCGAGACTTCCGATTTTGGGGGATGAGGGATCCTGGTGCTTCTTCATCTAAAGGCCCCCAGACTGATGACCATGAGATCCTTTCATCTACTTCTAATGAGGATCATGACATTTCGAAACTTCAAGGTAATAGGGATTTTGGTGCTCCTGCTTCGGGCGGACTCGAGATGAGTGATTTGCCCCCTCCTCCAACAGGCGATGATTTTTTTAGGGCTTTATTTGATGACCTACCACCACCTTCTTAGTGATGTATAAATACTGTATCAATTGTATAAACATTGTATAATAAGCATAAAAAGTATAATATATAGTTTCCATCCTTACTGTAACTCTTCTTCTTTTCTTTTTTTTTTTATCTAGCCTTCATATCTTCTCCTTGCCCCCTGTATAGGCTTAAGCCCATGATTTTTTCTATATGGCTTTGGTTGATTTTTGTATATTGTCTAGCTCATTGAACAAGCATGCATTTCTTCCTTTGCAAAATGACTGGAGTTTCCTCAAGCAATGGGTCTCCTATGCCCCCCTGATTCAATATAGTGGTTTCATCGACTCACATACCGAGGTGATCAGCTAAAGTATTTTTATTGATGCCTTCCAGATGCTTGTTCAGTTCTTGCTTTGGAATGACGCAATGCTCAACATTTATAGCTTTTATCTTTAAGATGTTGAAAATATGAATAATGGAGGCTCCAAACAGCAGAGATACATCCATTTCAAACTATGTTTCAATTGGTAGCTTCTTCATGGCCTTGCCAATAATTATTTCCTTTGCCTAATGTGTCCTTCGAGGTTCGACAGTTCAACACACTCACCTTAACTTGAAGGTTTTATATGACAAATTGTTTTTTTGAATTTTGATTTTGAAATCAAATGTTGGTTTTGCCAAATCAATGTCAATGTACCTTAGGACTTGATTTTTCCAAATTAACATTTTATAACATGACAACCCTAGTTACCATACTAAACTCGGGAATCATTTCTATTTAAGCAAGAATTTTTGCACTTCAGATAGGCACATACACATTACTTGTCCAAAGGTCTCATTTGAGTTTGAATATTGTCTATCTCATATGCATGCTTATTCTAACTATCTTCACTAATAGGCTCTACCTACCAACAGTGATCAATAGGTCTTTGATAGGCTTGAAATGGGGTCTATAAAGGACACGGGTTTAAGTGAAGGCCATTTTGAGATAGGAGTTGATGTGACACAATGGACAAACCTTTACACTACAAATTTGTTGTTGGAACTTTAGACAGTTGGGAGCAATCTTGCTCGACTCCGAATTCCTTCTATCTTCTTGGCATTAATCTAGATTGGGACAATCTTTGTTTCTTTGCATAGAGTTTGGTACCCAAATTCTTTTCTTTTCTTCTTCTCGCTTTTTTTTCTTTTTATTTGTCTTATTTGGAGCATTTTATCATTTTTGTCCTTCTTCCTTGTAGGACTATAGAACTTTCAAGAATTGAATGGTCTTTCTCCTTTTTCTTTGATTTTGATCAAATCTTTGGTTGGGTTAGACCAATTCAAGTCAAATTGTCCTTATAAACCAAATGGAAGCCTTTTGTTGCTTGAGGTAAAAGAGAACTCAATTGGCTTTCTGAACCACCTTTTTTAGGTTTTATCTTTCTTCTCTTTTTTTTTCTTTTTTTTTTCTCTCTTTTTGGCTCTAGCTCTAAAAGAGTTATCTTGTTTGCACCATCTTGGGTTTCCAATAATGAATGGGTGGAGTGACATAAATCTTCTTTAATAGAGATAAATCATTTGTTAGGAAAACTTCAACTACCCTTATGGTCTTGAGAACTTCAACTACCCTTATGGTCTTGAGAACTTCAACTGTCTTCATGGTCTTGACTATTCATTTCTTTCTTTGATCTTCTAGCCTCTTCACCTTAGTGATCATAAGACTTTTCAAAAGTATAACAATAGCTCAAGGTAGGTTGTTGGGGTTTGTAAGCCAATGAAAAGAAAGCTAAAATTTTATGAAGACTCAAAGGGACAACTAGGGATTGATATATAATTGGGTGGATACTAGTTGTTGGCTAACCAAACAATGCCTAGATCATTTCTCTCTTAAATAAGCAGAGTTCAATTTTGCCTCAAAAGTTTGTCAAAGCATGTTCTAAGACTGATTAGGACCTAGACAAAGGTAATTACGCAGGAGCCCTCTCTATGTAAGCATACACAACTCAATGCTATAGAGCAATTCCCTCACATAGTAAAGTCATTCAAGTCATGATGCCTAGACATATTAATTTATGAACATCAAGCTAGATTCCTCATTGGTTGAGCACCAAAATGAACAAAGATCAACAAAAATTTTGATGAAAGTAATTTATTCAAACTTTAAATTTGAAAAACACCATTGTTCCAATTAAATATTAAAGGAAGTAAAATTGAAAAACAACATTCAAGTTAAGGAAAGTTTGCTGAGTTAAGCTTCATTTCCTTCCACATCTTCTATTTTTCCATCTTGAAAGGATAATAAAACAAAATCTTCTTTCAATCCTTTTCCCACCATGAAGGTTGCCGGTGGAGGTACTCTATTGAACTTCAGTAATGGGTTGTCTTTGGTGTTTGGCTTCTTGGGCTCGGGCAGCTTCCCACTATCAATTAGATTTTGGATCTCATGCCTCAACCTCACACATCTATTCATGTCATGCCCTTGCATTTGATGAAACTGACAAAATGCTTTAGTGTTGAAACTAGGTGGGAGAGAGTTAGGCAAAGGGCGAGGATTTAAGGGTTGTAACAATCCCTTTCTTTGAAGCTTATTGAGAACCCAAGACATCGGTTTGCCCAATTCTGAAAACCGCCTTCTTGTTCCTTGGTTAGTAGCATTAACACTGACTTCTTTTTGCGTGCTTTGATTGCTAGGCTGATAATTCCCTTTCTCATTCTTTCTTGCTGAAAAGTGATTCATCTCCCTTTCCCACTCTTCAATTTGTAGGCCAGCTTGGAGTAGATCTTTGAAGTCACGGATGAGTGCATGAGACATCCTTTCACGAAGACTAGGCAACACCCCTCTCACAGTCATCCTTATTTGATCGGATTCATCGGGCCTCTTCTTGAGTAAAGCGGCCTTGTTTCTCCATCTCTTTATATAATAAACAAAATTCTCATTTGACCTTTGCCTAATGGATTTCACTTCCAATAAGGTAACTTCCATATCGACATTATATCCATATTGTTGTATGAAGGCTTTATAAAGCAGATCCCAACTCTTTTGTGTTCCATCATCTAAGCTATTGAACCAATTTTGGACAACAGGGTCCAATGAAAGCATAAAGTACCTTAGAGTTTGAGCCTTAGTAGCTTGGGCAGACTGCATAGCAGTGACATACTACTTCACATGGAGATGAGGATTTTCGGTTCCATCAAACTTTTCGAAAGATGGCATTTTGAATTTGTACGGAACTTCTTCATCTAGCTCAAATAATTTGTCAACTTCGGACATTTTCTCGGTTTTCAGTTTCTTCTCAAATTTCTTTTCTAAGTCTGCAATCATCTTTTCAACATCAGAAGTTTCGGTCTTCTCCATAGCTGACCTTTCAACAATCTTTGGTTCTTTCTTCTTGTCTTGAGGATCTTGGTAGTATTGAGCCCAATCATCATCATCATCTATGATCATCTTCTATCATCGAAAACCACTTCACCAATTTTGGTCTTCCCTTTGTCCTTTGGCTTCTTAGAGCTAGCAGACACTTCGACATGATTTTCTAAAATTGCAGTCAATTGGTTCTTCATGGTCTCAGCTATGGCCTCTTTTATTTCTTCCATTTTGGTATTGAGGGCTTCATCCACCATTCTTTGAATTTGTTCGGGCTCCATTGCTTTTGGCGAGCAAGTGATTGAGTTGTTGCTAGATTCTTTGTCTTCGGCGTAGGTCGGATTGTTGTAAGCTTTTGAACTATCGTAATCCAGGGCTGTGAGCCAGAAAGGGTCAATGATATGAGATGCAAATGTATGCATGTATGCATGTTTGCATAAACAATAGACAAACAAGGATAAATAAGACGTTCCTTCCAATTATAACATCCACACACGAATGGCAAGTCTCTTTTCCTAAGTATAAGGCTAACAAAATACCAACATGGGGTACCTTATTTTTGAATATTTCCCTCGGACATTTCAATCAATAGTTATATTTTCTAAAATGGAAATAAACTCATAATAATTCCCATTAATTGTGTTTTAATCCATTTAACCAACTATAGTAGCTTTTATGCTACATTGGATTAAAACTAAATTAAGAGGTTTATTATAGATAAATTTCTCACTTGAAAAAAGTAACTAATGGTTCATGTTAAAAACAAGCCCATGGTTAATTTATTCTTAGTATAAACTAGGCTCACAATTGATTTTTAGTATTTCGTAATTGACCTAAATAATTTGCAAACTCTTTGTAAGAAAAGGCTGGATGAAAATAATTTTGTTTCTAAGCCCATTGTAAAAATATTTTAGAAAAATGGATTTTAGGCTTAGTACTTGGATCGTGAGAAAAAGAATTTTTAATTTATTTTTTAAAAAAAATTATGTCCAAAGACCATTTTAAAAAGTTTTGAAAATAGCTTTGGTTTTTTTGGGCTTTTAAAGAAAAATTTATTTTGAGCTCACAATGTATTTAGGTCATATTAGAAAAAGAACAAACCAAATAAGCCATGATTTAACTAAGATAAATTAATCTTAATCAAACAACAAGCATTTGGGGTAAAAACCTAAGGAAAGTAACTAGGCCAATTACATGAGCTTTAGACTTTGGGTTAAAAGGCTTAGTTTCCAATAGCAAGAATATACCAAATGGTACGAGGCTATGAGTGGTTATGCCATGCTCGATCTCCATACCTTGAGTGAAAGTATGGTATCCCTTACATAACACAACACGGGTAACATGGGCGTCCTAACTCACGCACACGATGCAATCTAATATGGTGCAATGGATAATATCATTATAAGAAAGAATAGAATAATATAAAGACCAACGGAATCAACTTCTCTTATCCCCAGTGGAGTCGCCACTGTGAGCGGGGATTTTCGCCCCCACTCCCAGTGGAATGGTTTTTGCGACTTCAGCACTGTTTAGGCTCGGGGCCTTAGAGAACACAAACTTAAGTATGGAGAAAATGGAGTTGCCACCCGGACGGACTTGGAAAAAAGAAAGGGGTGGATGACTTGACTCCTAAGGAATCCCCAACCCCTTAATGGGTTCAAAAAATTGGTTACGTGTGGGGAAAGTGAGAAATGACCCAGCACCCCCACAACACCCGGTTCATTGGAACCGACCTCCTTTACAGGTCTTAATATTATAAAATTCTTAAATATAACAATATTATCCATATTACAAGCAACAATTGAAATAAGGCATTGTTATATTAAAAATCAAAACAATGTCCAAAAAAAGCAAATAAATGGACACCCATCCGAAGATGGAAACATGTCCTTACATCATCCATGTCTAAACTAAATAGGACACCCACCAAAAGGTAGAAACATGTCCTTTACATTGGTCTAAAATATAAAAGCAATTTAAATTACATGATATTTAATTAATGAGGTATCCACAAAGTGGAAACATACCTCTTACAACAATTGAAAATAAAAATAAATCGATAATAAATCATTCATCAAAGATATTAAACATCAATAAAAATATAAACATTCATCCATGATGATTTAAATAAACTAAGCATTGAACTTAAATAAATCAAAGAATATAATAAACTACATAATTAAATATAAAAATAAAGTAAGTCTAGATACAAATTAGGGTTACTGTTTCTCATTTAAAGTTCTTTAATTAATATTTAGGGTTTTGGAATTTATTGGTTTAGGCTACTGTAAGTTTTAAGGGAATTGAAATGGATTAAGGTTTTATAATTTAAGAGATTGATAAGGTTCTTTGATTAACCAAATTAGGGTTTGAGTGGTAAAATCATGAAATTAGGGTTTGGATACTTTAAAACATTAGGTTTATGATTATTAGCTATTGGATTGTTGTTTTTAGGCTTACTGTGATGAATTTTAATATTTAGGTTTATATGGTTTTAAGGTTTTAAGGATTAGGGTTTAGGAAAATTAGGGTTTACGGTTTTGGTTTTGAAAGAATTAGGGTTTTTGGTGTTTTGGAAAACATGTTTTGATTTTAGGATTTGAGAAAACAGTTTAGAGTTTTATAAAGTTTTTGGAAATAGGCAAACCGATTTAAGCTTTTTGGAAACAGAAAATATTTTTTAGGGTTTTTGGAAATAGAAGGATCAATTTAGTATTTTAAGGTTTTGGAAAATTGGAAAGCAGATTAGGGTTTTGGAATTAATAAAATGATTTAAGGTTTTGAAAAGTTGGAAAGTAGATTAGGGTTTTAAGATTTTGAAGAAATAGATTAGGGTTCATAGGTTTTGAAGAAATAGAAAAGTAATTTTAGCGTTCTTGGGTTTTAGAAGAAACAGAAAAGTAATTTTAGGGTTTTTGAAAATAGAGAAACAGAAATAAATTAAGGTTTTTAAAATCAAAAGAAAAAATTTAATGATTGATGCTACTGTAAGGAAAAAAGAGATTAGATATTCAAATCTTCGTTTGTTGGTTCCTCCAAAAATTGCTTCTTGGATGAACGAGGACAAAGGCAAGATGGCTTCCTTTGATGGATTGATTTGATTGCTTGCTTGCTTATTCTCCTCTAAAAAGTCTGATCGTTTTCACTGCCAAAAAATTTTTAAAGTCTGATCTCCTTTCCAAAAATTCCCCCCACTTCTCCTCCCTTTCTGTGTCTTTTTTAGTCTTATTTATAGGAAATTTATATGATTAATTCAAATTGTTTACGGAAACTATCATTAATTAGGAAAAGAAAACCTAAACCAAATAGAATTTTATTTCGAAAAAAATTGCGTCGGAAAAATTTTGCTGGCGAAAAAACTGCTGCGGGAGCTACGGGCCAAAACTGGCAAGCGGGCGCACGCTGGCGAGCTGCAGGCCATTTCGTCCAACCTTTTCGGCGACGAATTTTTTCGTCGCCGATTTGTATTTTTATTTTTGTTTATCTATTTATTATTATTATTTTTTTATTATATTAATTTTTAAAAATTATAAAAAATAAATACTAAAACAAATATTATTTAATTAAGATAACACAAAAATTATTTTGGACTAAATAAAATATATTAGACCGGACTGGGTTAAAAATTAAGGGTCTACAGGCCCCTTCGACGAGCCCATACGGAGGTCCCGCTAATGTTATTGTTTAGAAATTGACTTCTAGGATTGTAGGTTTTTGTGTTGAAAATGAAGATTTTAGGGTTTAGAATTTAGAAAATAGGGTTTTGGAATTTTGAGTAACTAATGTTATTTTTTTAAATTAATAATGCTACTGGACGTTTTAAAGATTTTAGGGTTTTGGATGTTTTATGAAAATAATGCTACTGTGATTTAAAATAAATAGGTTTGGTAACATATTGTTATTTTGGATTTTAGGGTTTTAGGCTTTAAGGATTTTGAGGGAATTAGGGTTTAGGAAAATTAGGGTTTAGAATAATTGGTTTGAGGGTTTACTGTTTTGGTTTTGGAATTGAGGAAAATAGTTTAGAGTTTATAAAGTTTTTGGAAATAGGCAAGACAATTTAAGGTTTTTGGAAACAGAAAGTATATTTTTTAGGGTTTTTGTAAATAAAAGGATCAATTTAGGGTTTTAAATTTTAGAAGAAACAAAATTAGGGTTCTTGAGTTTTAAAAGAAACAGAGGGAACGATTTAAGATTTTTGGAAAACAAAGAAACAGATTAAGGTTTTTAAGGTATTTAGAAACAGAGGAAATCATTTAAGGTTTTTGGAAATGAAGATCAAGTTATTACATCTTCAAAGATCGAAGTTTTGCGTGTATAATCTTATGAATCAAATAAAGAATGAAGCTACTGTAAGAAATAAAAAGAAATTAAAGATTCAAACCATCATTTGTTGGTTCCACCAAAAATTGCTTCTTGGATGAACAAGGACAAACGCAACGTTGCTGCCTTTTATAGCTTGATTGCTTGCTTGCTTATTCTCTTCTAAAAAGTCCGATCAATTTGTAAAGTTCCAGTTCAAAATCCAAGTCCCAGTCTAAAGTCCGATTCCTCCTCCCTTCTGCATTTTTTTTTGTCTTATTTATAGGAAATTTTGATGATTAATTTTAATATTGTAAGGAAACTGTATTTAATTAGGAAAAGAAAATCGAAACCAAATAGAATTTGGTTTCAAAAAAATTGCCTCGAAAAAATTTTGCTGGCGAAAACTGCGTCGGGCTGCGAGGGGCTACTAGTGCTGGCGGGTTGCGGGCCATTTCGCCAGCAAGAAACTCCTGCGGGAGAAATGGCCCAAGGCCATTTCGTCCACTGTTTTCAACAACGGATTTTTTCGTCACCGATTTTTATTTTTATTTTTATTTATTAGTTTATTATTTTTATTTTTTTTTATTATTATAATTTTTAAAAAATATAAAAAAATAAATACTAAAGCAAATATTATTTAATTAAGATAACACAAAAGTTACTTTGGACAAAATAAAATATATTGGACCGGACTGGGTCAAAAATTAAGGGTCTACACATCCTCATATAAGTAAGGGCCCTAAACACTGACAAATGGATGGCAGATTCGGTACTGCCTAAAATGGTCGACCCGAGCAAATGTAACAAAAATCCTCGAGCATACTGTTGGGTTGTGTCTCTGTGAACCCATCCTTCGTAGTTCATCTAATAACTATGAATTGGCTCAATTCTTATCTTGAAAGGCCCTTTAAATGATGGTTCCATTGTCAAATTTCTTCAAACGTCAGAATATCATTGGTAAGAGGAACCGAAAGACCATCACATCGAATGCCGGTTATAGCAGCCAAGTCAACCGGACCAATTGTCATCTCTCCAATGGGCAAATGAAAAGTATTAGTTGTGTCCAACCATCATTCTGCAAGCGCCTGGATCACGCTCCGGTCTATTGGACACTCCTCGGATGGTAATTGTAAGATGAAGCTCTCAAAGCCGCAATCTCGGATAATCTGCCTTACCCGAGAAGGCGCTACATCATACCATTGTCGGGCTTTGTAGATACATCCTCCGCCCCGAATAACGCAATGATCACGCTAACACGGAGCCAAGTAAGTTAACACTAGGTAAGTATATCATTATTCTATCTACTTAAATGCTTAAATTAATATATTTTTCCTAAATTTTCTAAAAAATAAAAAATATAAAGAAAAAACAAACAAATAAAATGAAAAATGAAAAAATAAAAATAGAAGAAAAAGAAAAAGAAAAAAATAATAAATAAATATATTAAAAAATAAGAACAAAAGAAAATAAATAAAAGAAAAAAAAGGAAAAAAGAAAAAAAAAGAAAAAACACACAAAAAACAAAAATAATTACCTTGCTCTTTTGATTTGAAGTACGATGAAGCGGCATCCCGGCTAGTAGACCTATATTTCCATCTTCATACCGCCGAATAAATTCCAATAACTCAGCATTAGAATGATTTCTTGATCTTGAAGCATGTATTTTTTCAAAACTGTATGCTAAACTTGAAAGGCTTATAGAATGAAAAGATTGTTATGAATGAAATGAAGAAATCGGTTGTTTATATAGAGGAACGGCAAAGGAAAAAACAAAATTCAAAAAGTAAATTTCACTATTCATGAATAGTAGGTTACTATTTACAAATAGTAGGTTACTATTTATGAATATTAAATAGTACATAAACAGTGACTACACAGTAAATAAATAGGAAACTCAATTATTCAAATTTAATCATTCAAATACTTGCGTGTAAATAAATATTTTTTTACTTTTAAAATATTTTTACATGCAGGGGCAAGGAGAAGATATATGCATTCGCATGATAAAAATTAGCTAATTTTTTTGCAAATTCCTTTAGTATACTACTGACTATAAGTATTTTTTTTTCAAACAATTAAAATCTCTCTTAGCTCGGGTCCAAAACCCAAATTAAAATCTCTCTTATCCTTAGGTCCAGAGCCTAAAATCTCTTTTAAGTCCAGAACTTAGCTCAGGTCCAGAACCCAAATTACTCTTAGGTCCAAAACCTAAAATCTCTTTTAAGTCCAGAACTTAGCTCAGGTCCAGAACCCAAATTACCCTTAGGTCCAAAACCTAAAATCTCTTTTAAGTTCAGAACTTAACTCGGGTCCAGAACCCAAATTATCCTTAGGTCCAGAACCTAAAATCTCTTTTAAGTCCAGAACTTATGTAATATCCCAAACTATATCCTAAAATTTTTGGAATGATTATTGTTAAAATTGGATTAAATGATTTTAAGTGTATAATTGATTAAGTGAAAAGATAAGAGGAAGAAGAAGTGTATATGTTATGTATATGGAGATAAAAACAATATATACAAGATTATGCCTTTTTGGTCAAAAGATATTTTGTATTTAAATGGATTTGTTTAATGTTAGTGGAAGATGAGGTAAGTGGATTTAATATTATATTGTTTAATCACTTGGTGGAGAGTGATTTGAGGAGAGAGTGGGTGTTTAAGTGGTTGACTTTCTTTCTTTCTTTCTTTCTTCTTCTTCTTTCATCTTCATCTTCTTCTTCCCTTCTAGTGAGCCGGCCACCCTTATCAACCAAAGGAAAAGAGATTTTGTTGCTTCCAAACTCAAGAGATTGAAGGTTTTCAAGAGATCAAGTTAGAGTTTTAAAGATTTTCTTCACTTTTGGTAAGTTTCCAACTTGTTTCTTTGTTTTTCTTTTGAGTTTGTGTTCTTGGGTTTGTTGGATTGGTTGTTATAGATGTGTTTATGGTTGTTTTGGTATGTTTGAGGTTGTGTGGTTTTGTTAACTTTGATTTTTGGGTTTGGATTGAAGAGAAAAGGGTTAAGTTTGGTGAAAGAGACAAGAGTTGTGTGTGTTGTGAGATATGGTTGATATCGTGTTTTGATGTTTGTAATTGAGTTGTTTTAAGGTTTACTCAAGTATTATATGGATTGTTGATGGTTTTGATTGAGTTTGTGTTTTGTTGTTATGGTTATTGGAAGGTGATTGTTGGATGTGGTATTGTAGTGTCGATTTTGGGGTTTTTGGCCTGACATGCCCAGTAGCACGGCCATGTCCTTGGGCGTGTCGTTGGTTCTGTTTTCTGGATTGTTGACACGAGCAGTGACATGCCCATGTCACTGAGCGTGTCACAGCTTCTGTGTTGTAGTAGCATTGACACGGCCAGTGACACGCCCATGTCACTGAGCGTGTCATAGCTACTGTGTTGTTGGAAGATTGACACGCCCATGTCACTGAGCGTGTCATAGCTTCTGTGTTGGAGGAGAATTGACACGTACAGTGACACTCCCATGTCACTAAGCATGTCAAAGCTTCTGTGTTGTGAGTTTAGGGCACGGTTAGGGATATAATAAGGATATAATAAGGCAATGAGCCTAGTTGATTATGAGAAATGAATTGTGAAAGAAAATGATAATGAGATAAATGAATTAATTGTGCCTAGTATGTTATTCAATTTTCAGAGTTCTGGGTTTGGCGGCATGCCTATGAATTGCTGGGCAGGTGAAAAGACCGGGTCGTAATCTAAGCCCAGCTGATAAATGTGAAATATGATGTTTTTGAGGTGAAAAGACTGGGTCGTAAGCCTCAAAAATAGTAACAGTCTAGCCGGGTTGAGGACCAAGATACTGGGGCCCAAGAGTCTAGCTGGGTTGAGGTCCAAGAGACTGGGTCTGTTACATTATCGATGGATATATATTGCCTACGGGGCTAGACATAAGGTGTCAATATGGACCAAAGCAGTAACTCTGAATTTTGAATAGCATATTAGATTCTTTTGGGCCCATGCTTGTCTTTATTTTAATGTAAATTATGAAATGTGATGCAAATGATTAATATCTAGAGATATAATGTAATGACTTGATATATATTCATATGTGTTGTGTATGAGCATCGCATTGATCTTTATTGAATCAAAGTTTGTACCACTAAGCTTTATGCTTAGCGCGATTGTGGTTCATCGCGCAGGTGACAGGGTAGATTCGGTTGTGCCGGAGAGCTCGTCTAGACTGAGTCAAGTCTAGGCTTGAGTTTTTGAGAGCAGTGTTGAGTTGTGGACATCAAGATCAAAGACGAACTGCCAGCATGTATAAATTTCATATTTTTGTACTTATTGATTATATATATATATACATATGTATTTTACGCTGCTTATTAAACAAATGTTTTGGGTAAACTTTTGGGTACAAATGTTATATATATGTATTGTAACGAGAAATGTTTTTCCCTATTGATTTTTATAATATAGGTTAAATATTTTAAGTTTACTCTAATTGACTTATGATGATTATATGTTAAAGATTAAAGTTTGGTTTGTTTAAAATGAACTGACCCCCTATATTCGGTATACGTATATCGCGTGATGTGTGTGTATGCGGTGTGCGTATATGGGGTATGGGGGTGTTACAACTTAGCTCGGATCCAGAACCCAAATAATCCTTAGGTCCCAAACCAAAAATCTTATTTAAGTCCAGAACTTAGCTCGGGTCCAGAACCCAAATTACCTTTAGGTCTAGAACCTAAAATCTCTTTTAAGTCCAGAACTTAGTTCGGGCCAGAACTTAGTTCGGGGCCAGAACCCAAATTATCCTTAGGTCCAGAACCTAAATTTTTTTTTTAAAATCTAGAACTTAGCTTAGGTCAAGAACCCAAATTACCCTTAGGTCAAGAACCTAAAATTATCCTTGAGTCTAGAACTCGAACAGGGTCCAGAACCCAAAACCTCAACCATCTCAGAAAAATTAAGTCTTATTGCTTTTCACTCTCTTTTGCTGTAGTCTCAGATCATTCAAGCATGGAGCAAACTGTAGATCCTTAATTTTTGACCCAATCTTGTCCGATATTTTTATATAGTCCAAAATAATTTTTGTGGTATTTTAATTAAATAATATTTATTTTAGTATTTATTATAATAATAAAAAATAAAAAATAAATAAAAATAAAAATAAAAATAAAATAAATAAAAATAAAAATCAGCGACGCAAAAATCGGCAACGAAAAAATTCGTCGCTGAAAGTGGAATTGGCCAAGGCCAATTCGACTGCAGGAATTTCCTACGGGCGAAATGGCCTTGGGCCATTTCACCGCAGGAATTTCCTGTGGCGAATTGGCCAGCCTCCCCAGCCAGTGCTTGCAAATCCTCGCAATTCTTGGCCAACGCTCGCAGTTTTTGCCAGCAAAATTTTCCAACACAGTTTTTTCTGAAACCAAATTCTATTTGGTTTTGGTTTCTTTTCCTAATTAATTTTAGTTTCCTTAAACAATTAGAAGTAGGCTTATAATTTTTCCTATAAATAACACATTAAAACTCATAATTAAGGATCAAAAAATTTGACTTTTGAACTTGGATTGGATCGGAGTAAAAAAGACAGAAAACCCTAGCAAGAGACATTAGCAACAAGCAAGCAATCAACAATTCATCAAAGGTAGCCACACTGCCATTGTTATTGTTCATCCAGAAAGCAATTTTTGGTGGAACCAACGAACGGAGATTTGAATATCTATTTTCTTTATTTATTTCTTTATAGTAGCTTCATCATTCAAATTGAATTAATTCATAATACAAATTAATCTAAAACTTCACAAACCCTAAATTACTCTTCTATTTCTTGAAACCTTAAAGACCTTAAATTATTTCTTCTGCTTCCAAAAGCTTTAAAACCCTAAACTGTTTCCCCAAATTATTTTCATATAAACCCTAACTTTTTGTCCAAAATTTCTAAATATTTTCTTAAATCTCCAAACCTTAATCTTCTTTACATTTTCTAAAAATCATAATTATTTTTATAAAACTCTAAACTATTTTCTTAAATCCTAAAACCAAATATGTTTTCTAAAATACCAAAAACCCTAATTTTCCCAAAACCAAAATAGTAAACCCAAGTTTTCCTAAACCCTAATTTAGTAAACTTAAAACCCCAAACTAGTTAATCTAAACCCTAAAGCCATAATCTAATAAACCTAAAATCACAATCCAGTAGCTATGAATTATAAACCTTAATGTCTTAAGATTCCAAAACCCTAATTTCATAATATTACCCCTAAGCCTTAATTTGATTAACCAAAAAACCTTACAACTTTCTTAAATTCATAAAACCCTAATCCATTCCAATTTTCCAAAACCTTTACAGTAGCCTAAACAAATAACAATAATAATACTAAAATCTCAAAACCCTAAATGTTAATTAAAGAACTTTAAATAGAAACAGTAAACTATAATTTGTATCTTTACTTGCTTTATTTAATTTTAGATTTGATTATGTAGTTTATTATATGCTTTCACGGTTGATTTATTTAATTACTTGATTTATTTAATTTATCATGGATGGATGTTTTCTTTATTGTTATTATTTGTTTGTTTTAGTATTAAAATTGTAAGAGGTATGTTTCTATTTTGTGGGTACCTCATTAGTTAAATATCATGTAATTTAAATAGCTTTTATATTTTGAATCAATTAAAGGACATGTTTCCACCTTTCAGTGGGTGTCCTATTTAGTTTAGACATGGATGATGTAAGGACATGTTTCCATCTTCGGATGGGTGTCCATTTATTTACTTTGTTTGGACATTGCTTAGATTTTAATATAATGATGCTTTATTTTAATTGTTACATGTAATATGGATAATATTGCTATACTTAAGAATTTTATACAATTAAGACATGCAAAGGAGGCCGGTTCCAATGAATCGGGCGTTGTGGGGGTGCTGGGTCATTTCTCACCTTCCCCACACGTACCCAACATTCCGAACCCATTAGGGGGTTGGAAATTCCTTAGGAATTGAGTCATCCACCCCTTTCTTATTCCCAGCCCATCCGGGTGGCTACTCCATTTTCTCCGGACCTAGGTCCATGTTCTCTAAGGCCCCGAGCCTAAACAGTGCCGAAGTCGCAAGAACCATTCCACCGAGAGTGGGGGCAAAAATCCCCGCTTATAAAGATTTCACCGATTTTGGTACGACATATGGTAGAGTTATTGAGGCAGGCTCCAGTTCAGCAGCCGCCTCCATAACCACAGCGCAGTTGTCGATCAGGAAGTATGATAAGTTGAGAAAGTTCGGAGCTGAGGATTTCTATGGTACTATAGACCCTGTTGTAGCTGAGCACTGGCTAGACAGGGTTCAGAGAGTGTTTATTCAGCTGCAAGCTACTCCTAAAGAAAATTTGATTATGCCAGATCACTTCTGCAGAGAGATGCATATGATTAGTGGAAGACGGTTCCACATGCGATGGATGATCCACCAACCTTGACTTATGATGATTTTCTGCGAGCAGACGTATACTCTGAGGGAGTATAAGGATGCAAAGAAGATGGAGTTTTTGAGTCTGAGATAGGATGCCAGGTCAGTGACAGAGTATGAGATAGAGTTTATCCGATTGAGTCATTATGCCAGTGGGATTATTTCTAATGAGATTGACTGGTGTCGAAGATTTGAGGAGGGGTTAAGACCCTCTATCATGTGTATTGTGGCAGGCTCCCAGTATCAAGATTTTTCTCAGTTGGTTGCAACTACCAGGAGTGTTGAGAGAGCACAGGGTATTGCAGTAGCTACTACAGAGGAGGAGACTAGAGTTAGGAGACCCCTGAGTGAGGCAGGGTCTTCATCTGTGAAGAGAGACAGAGGAGGCTATTTTTTGAGGTTCAGTAGGAGCCAAAGGCAGTCTGGTAGGTCAGTATATCATCAGAGTTAGAGATTGAGACTTACATTTTCTGTGGCTAGTGCTCTGACTCCAGTGGTTCAGAGACCAATTTCATATATATGTGTCCATTGTGGTAGGGCACATGGGGGTGCTTCCTGGAAGACAGGTGGACCAGGAGTGTGTTATTGATGTAGGTCACCAGATCATTTCCTCAGAGATTGCCCTGAGCTACCGAGGATAGACATATTGATACTGTAGTTTCTCGACCTAGCGTTAGAGGAGGTTGAGGGGGAAGAAGTTTTAGTAGAGGTGGTCATCCTTGGTTTAGCTAGAGAGGAGGTTCTACAGCCGAAGGTAGTAGACCAGATGAGGCAGGGCCATCACAATGAGTGTATGTGATGCAGAGGCAGCCGGATGCTTCAGCCGTCATTACGGGTACATTTTCTTTATTTGGTATTTCAGTTCTTGCTCTAATAGATCCTGGATCTACTCATTCATACATAAGTGCATCTATCTTGCCTGTGACTGAATTGCATTTTGAGTCCCTAGGATTTGATGTTTTGGTGACAAATCCTTTAGGGCATAGTGTTGTATTAGCAAGGTGCATCGTAATAGTTCAGTTACGGTTCAGGATGAGGAGTTCCTTGGTGATTTGATTGAGATGCCTTTTAAGGAGTATAATTTAATTTTAGGCATGGATTGGTTATCTAAGCATGGGGCTATGGTAGACTGTCAAAAGAAGTGTGTTACCTTAAGAACCTATGATGGTAGAAGTGTTATGGTATCTAGTGAGCAGATACATCTTTCATCCATGTTTGTTTCAGCTGTTGCAGCTAGGAAGTTGATTCGGAAGGGATGTGAGGCTTATCTTGCTCATGTGGTAGATACCAGAGTAGTGGGTTCTCAGCTTGATAGTATATCCACAGTTACTAAATTTCTAGATGTTTTTCCTGAGGAGTTGCTAGGGATACCCCCTGAGAGAGAGGTTGAGTTTGGTATCGATTTGTTGCCTGGTACTACTCCCATCTCTATTACTCCTTATCGAATGGAACCTGCTGAGTTGAGAGAGTTAAAGGTGCAGTTGCAGGAGTTATTGGATAAAGAGGTTGTTCACCCTAGTGTTTCTCTATGGGGAGTACCTATTTTATTTGTAAAGAAGAAGGATGGTACTTTGAGACTGTGCATTAATTATCGGCAGTTGAATAAAGTGACCATCAAGAAAAAGTATCCTTTGCCTAGGATAGATGATCTCTTTGATCAGTTGAAAGGAGCAGCAGTTTTCTCTAAGATTGATCCGAGATCAGGGTACCATCAGTTGAGAGTTAGAGAGGAAGATGTACTTAAGACAGCTTTTCGCACGAGGTATGGGCATTATGAGTTCTTAGTAATGCCTTTTGGATTGACGAATGCACCAACAACTTTTATGGATTTGATGAACAGGGTGTTTAGACCCTATCTAGTTAGTTTGTGATGGTCCTTATTGATGATATTTTGATGTATTCATGCAATGAGGAGGATCATGACAAGCATTTGTGGATTGTGTTGCAGACTTTGAGAGAGAAGCAGTTATATACTAAGCTATCTACGTGTGAGCTTTGGCTTGATCAAGTGACTTTTCTTGGTCATGTGGTTTCAGTAGATGGTATTAGAGTTGATCCGAGTAAAGTTGAGGCCATTTTGAATTAAAGTCCACCAAAAACTATGACAGAAATTAGAAGTTTTCTGGGTCTGGCAGGCTATTATCGACGGTTTGTGAAAGGTTTTTCTATGATAGCTAATCCACTCACCAGATTACTTCGGAAGGGTGTCTTATTAGTTTTTTGTTATGGATTTGTGTCCTGTTTATTATGATAATTATTGTTTTATTTAGGTATTTTGTTAGTTTTAATCGGTTTATTTAGTGTTTTCATTAATTTTGGTAGTTTTAGTTTATTTCAGTGTTTATGTCGTTTTTGATCTAGTTTTTAGTATGGTTTTATGTTTTGTTGGTTATTGTTTATTTACTTCTTGTTTAAAGTTTGTTGAAGTTTTGTTTTAGGTTAAAAAAGCCAAGGAACCAAATTGAAGACAAAAAGGGACAGTAGCTGACACAGGCAGAGGACACGGCCAAGCTTGTGGCCGTGTCCCATACCAAGATAAAGAGAAGATCAACACACAAAGAGGGACACACTCAAGGGACACGGCCAAGTCACTGGCCGTGTCCCTCCAAAGAAGCCCAGACACGGCCAAGTTGCTCAAGCTTGGCCGTGTCTCACTTAAATCCCAAGCAAAGAAGAAGAAACTCTCACAGTAGGTGACACATGCAAGGGACACGGCCAAGTCACTGGCCGTGTCCCTCCAAAAAGCTCCAACACGGCCGTGTCTCATCCAGCTTGGCCGTGTCTCACTCAAGTCCAAAGGAAAGATCAAAACCAGGCAGTAGAAGACACAAGCAAGGGACACGGCCAAGTCACTGGCCGTGTCCCTCCAAAGACCACCAACACGGCCAAGTCTCATCCATCTTGGCCGTGTCTCTCATGAACCAAAGACGAGGCGGATTTTTAAAGCGGAGGTTTCGTATAAAAGGAAAAAGAGAGTTAGGGTTTGGGGTGTTGAAAGTTTGAGAGCTGATTTAGCCGTCTGAGAGGGAAGTTAGGATTTCTGACTTTGTTTTCTTAAAGATTATTGTTCTAGCCATTGATACATCCTTCTGGCAAGAATTGAACAAGAGATTCTTCAAAAGCTTCAAGGAGTTTGTAACTTGGTTTTTTTCTTAAACTTTATCTCTTTATTTTCATTGGAATTGTATTTATGGATATTATCATGTCTAAATTGATTTCTTTGAATATTAATGAGATGAGTATGTTTGATAGCATTATGAACTAATTTGATCTAGTCTAGGGTTTGTATGGATCTGCTATGATTGTATGAATTGGTTATTCTCTTAGCTAATAATTTCTTTAGCCTTGATTGAATGGAATATTGTTAATATATAATTGATTGGCCACCAATTATGTGTTTTAGGTATTAGATGATGGATTGAGAGATGAAGTCTAATGCTGGAACAATTCAATTAGGGACTTAGGTGAATTAGAGATATAACCTATTAAAAAGATTATTTCAATCATAACAAGATTAGTTGAAAGAGGTTTGAATGCGAGAGCTTATTTCCTTGACTCGATTAATTAAGTTGCTTGAGATTTAATCTTTGAAATTAAATTAGTTAAGAGAAATAACCATTCATACATATAAGTAGTAGAGAAGTGCAAACCCTAGACCTTTCCATCAAGTGAATCAAAACATCAGCTTAATTTACTTTTATTCGTTTTAAACTTCAATCAATCTTCTTCATTAGTTAACAATTTAAATTTTCTTCATTACTTGTTATTTATAATCTGATAATCAATTAGCTACTTTAGCTTCCTTGAGAGACGACCTTGGGGCGATCACCTTTGCTACAGCTACCTCGTATACTTGCGAGTGACACTTTGTGGTAGAGTTAATTCAAGCGCAACAAGTTTTTGGCGCCGCTGCCGGGGAGGCTAATTGGCGTAATTGTTTATTAGGCAAAAATATTCTAGATTATTTTTCACTGTTTTCATTTTATTTTATTTGTCTTTTTCTTTTAATAATTTCTTTTTCTAGAAATTTTGTTTATGCAAGGCAGGAGATCACTCGAAGGAGAGCTATATCCATTCATTCTAGAAATTCAGATAGTGAAAAGGAGCAGGGAAGAGTTTGAACTGTACACAGGATTTGATACTACAGAGGAGGACACTTCTGATTTTGAGTCAGAATCTGCACAATCTGTTAAAATGGCTGAAGAAAGACAAAGGACTATGAGAGATTTTGCTAGACCTTTCATTGGAACTTCCACTTCTTGCATAAGACTGACAGATGCAGCAAGGAACTATGAGTTGAAGAACATTCATTACAATATGCTGCCATCATTCTATGGAGTTCCAAATGAAGATCCTTTGAATTTTATTGGGGATTTTTATTCTACCCTCAACACTTTTCCATTGGGAGGATTAATAGAAGATCAGTTGAGGATGAGATGTTTTCCATATACTTTGAAGGATATGGCAAAGAGCTGGCTTATGATGTTGCCCGAAAACTCTTTGACAACTTGGGAGCAAGTTTATAACAAGTTCATGGGCAAGTTTTATTCACATCAAAAGACAACTGAATTGAGAGGGAAGATTGCTACATTCTCTAAATTTGAAGGAGAACCATTTCATGAGGCTTGGGACAGATTCAAGATGTTATTGATCCAGTGTCCACATCATCACTACCCACTTCAACTTCTTAATCAGTTCTTCTATGATGGTTTAACCCAGCAATTTCAGAACACTGTTGATAACGCAGCTGGGGGAGCTATGGGAGAAAAGACAGCTGATGAAACTTATGAGATCTTTGAGATGTTGGGAGCTAATTCTCAACAGAAAAGTGTAAGGGGAAGAAGTAAAGGGGTGAATCAACTAGAAGCCAATAGTGAGATGGTCAGTCAAATAGCTGAATTGACAAGGCAGGTTCAGATGCTGAACATGAAGAACAATATTTCTTCATCTTCTCAAGAAGTGTGTGGAAACTGTGGGACATTCGGGCATGGAGCAAATATATGCCCCTCTGCATATGAGTCTTTTGGTAATGAAGCTGAGCAAGTCAATGCTATGGGGGGATTTCAACCAAGGGCCCAGAATGATCCTTACTCCAATACTTACAATCCTGGTTGGCGGAGTCACCCAAATTTTTCTTGAACAACAAATAATGCTCAATAGCCTTTCCATTTGCTCCAGAGACAGAAGCAACAGCAGGGTCAATCCTCAAATCAAGGGCAGCCTAAGAGAGAGAGTTTGGAAGAAAGTTTGCAGGCTTTTATCCAAGTCAGTGCTAAAAATCAAGAGATGAACAATAAGAGGCTGGATTCGCTAGAAGCATCTTTTAAGAAGGTGGAGACTCAAGTGGGGCAACTTGCACAACAGATGCAGATTCAACAAAACGGGAAGTTCCCGAGTCAACCTGAGCAGGCACAATCAGTGACTGTTCTTAGAAGTGGCAAAGTAATTAACAACAATGTTGAAAATAATTCTGTGAATGCAGGTGAGCAAGAGTATAAAAAGGAAGGAGAACCAGAGAACAAAGGTGCTGAAGAAAGATCAATGGAGAAGTCCCCTACAGCAGATTTACACAAGGCAAGCAATCCATACCGGCCACCTATACCATTCCCTAGCAGGTTGAAGGATGATAAAAAAGATAAGCAATTTTCAGATATCTTCAACATGCTATCTAAGGTAAGTATTAACTTACCCTTACTTGAAGCAATAAAGAACATGCCGGCTTATGCTAAATTCTTCAAAGAACTGAATACCAAGAAAAAGAGGTATGAGCCAAATGAAAAGGTGATAGTTTCAGAGGTAGCTAGTGCTGTTTTACAGCATAAACTACCTCCCAAGCTAAAGGATCCTGGAAGTTTTATAATTCAAATTACTATGGGGAATGGAAAGGGTACTGATGGCATGTGTGATTTAGGAGCCAGTGTGAATTTAATGCCTTATTCTGTGTACCTTGAATTAGAATTATGGGAACTTAAACCAACAAAAATGGTGTTGCAATTAGCTGATAGATCTCTTAGATTCCCGAAAGGGGTTATAGAAGATGTGTTAGTTAAAGTTGGTGGTTTGATAGTACCTGTGGATTTCATTGTTCTTGACATGGAAGTAAGTAACTCTTCACCATCTGCACACACCATTCTGCTGGGTAGGCCTTTTATGGAGACTACCAACACTTTGATAGATGTTTAAAATGGTAAATTATCAATGACTGTTTTGGGACAAACTGTTGAATTTTCTATTTTTAACACTTCTCCTATTCCTACAACTGCTTTATATGAGGATTGTTCTTTCATTGATTGTGTTGATGCAGTTGTTTCAGATGTTTTCTTGTAGACAGGTTCCTCTGATAAATTGGAGCTGGCATTGACCTTAGAGAGTGATTTGGATATTTTTGATGCAGAAATAGCCAGTTGCCTTGAGACTTTAGAGGGTGCTGAAATAGAGGAGCTTAAGGAGGACCCAGTTTTTGAACTTCCCCCCATTCAAAAAGAAGAGAAGAACCCTTCACTTGAGTTAGAGCTGAAAGAGTTACCTAAGAATTTGAAATATGTGTTTTTAGGAGATCACAATACCTTACCTGTGAAAATATCTAGTGAACTTAGTGAAGAGGAGGAGATGAGGTTGGTGAGTGAGCTTAAAAGATTGAAAAAAGCAATAGGATGGGGACTGAGTGACATCAAGGGTATTAGCCCCTCAATGTGCATCATAGAATCACTTTAGAAGAGGGAGCTAAACCTATGAGGGAGACCCAAAGGCGACTTAACCCAAATATGAGTGAAGTGGTTAAGATGGAAGTGCTCAAATTGCTGGATGAAGGAGTAATTTATCCAATAGCTAATAGTGAGTGGGTGAGCCCAGTACATGTAGTTCCTAAAAAATCTGGAATCACTGTGGTAAAAAATGAGAATAATGAATTGGTTCCTACTAGGACTACTATTGGGTGGATAATGTGCATTGATTATAGGAAGTTGAATAATGCTACAAAGAAAGATCATTTCCCTCTTCCTTTTATTGATCAGATGTTAGATAAACTTTCTGGACACTCACATTATTGTTTTCTGGATAGCCTTTCAGGTTACTATCAGGTGCCAATATCTCCAGAGGATCAGTCCAAGACTACCTTTACTTGCCCTTTTGGGACTTATGCATTTCGACGTATGCCCTTTGGCTTGTGCAATGCATCTGCAACTTTTTAGAGATGCATGATGTCTGTCTTCTCTGACATGATAGATGATTTTATTGAGGTATTTATGGATGACTTTTCTGTTTTTGGTAATTCTTTTGATAATTGCCTCAATAAGCTTATTCTTGTGCTTGAGAGATGCATTGAATGTAACCTCACTTTAAGTTGGGAAAAGAGTCATTTTATGGTTACTCAGGGCATTGTCTTAGGTCATGTGGTGTCAAGTAAAGGGATTGAGGTAGATAAGGCTAAAGTTGAATTGATTGCTAAGTTACCCACACCTACCTCTGTTAAGGGAATAAGAAGTTTCTTAGGGCATGCAGGTTTTTACCGGAGGTTTATTAAGGATTTTTCCAAAATAAGCCAACCATTGTGCCATTTGTTGGGGAAAGATGTTCCATTTGAATTTACAGCACAATGCATGCAAGCTTTTAATTCCCTTAAAGAAAAATTGACTAGTGCACTAGTAATTATAGCTCCTGTTTGGTCTTTACCTTTTGAAATCATGTGTGATGCCTCTAATCATGCAGTAGGAACTGTTCTTGGGCAAAGGGTTGATAAATACTTGAGAGTAATATATTATGCTAGCTTGACCCTGAATAGTGCACAAATGAATTACACCACAACTGAAAAGGAAATGTTAGCTGTTGTTTTTGCTTTAGATAAGTTTAGAGCATATTTAATTGGGTCGAAAATTATTGTGCATTCTGATCATGCAGCTCTAAAATATCTTTTAACAAAACAACATGCTAAACCGCGCTTAATTAGATGGGTGTTGTTATTGCAAGAATTTGATTTCCAAATCAAGGATACTAAGGGTAGTGAGAATGTGGTAGCTGATCATTTATCTAGATTACCCTTCTTTAGTGAAAATCTTGCATCTGATAGCATTCATAAAAATTTAGAAGCATTTCCTGATGACCAGCTGTTTATGGTAATTAATGCACCTTGGTTTGCAGATATTGCTAACTATCTTGCCTGTGGTATTTTGCGTTCTAACATGTCATTTCAGGAAAAGAAAAGGTTTTTACACTTGAGTAAGTTTTATTTTTGGGATGAACCATATCTATTCCGGATTTGCAAAGATGAGATAGTTCGCAGGTGTGTATCTGAGGAAGAATAACTGAGTGTTCTTCAATTTTGTCATGACCTTCACTGTGGGGGTCATTTTGGAGGAAGAAAGACTGCAGAAAAGGTGCTTCAAAGTGGTTTTTACTGGCCTACCTTATTTAAAGATGCTCAAGAGTATTGTAAGCATTGTGATCATTATCCAAGAGTAGGTAACATTAGGAGGAGGAATGAAATGCCCCTTCAATCATATATTGTTGTTGAACTGTTTGATGTATGGGGAATTGACTTCATGGGTCCTTTTCCCAAGTCTATTGGTTTTGAATATATTTTAGTTACTGTTGATTATGTTTCCAAATGGGTGGAGGCAATCCCCACCCGTACTAATGATGCTAATGTAGTTGTTAAATTTGTGAAGGAAAACATTCTTAGCAGATTTGGCACACTAAGAGTGATAGTTAGTGATGGTGGAAGCCATTTTTGCAACAGGCTTTTTGAGAAGTTAATGCACAAATCTGGTGTGAAGCACAAGGTGGCAACCCCATACCATCCACAGACTTTTGGAGAAGTGGAAACATCCAACAAGCAGATTAAAGGAATTCTGGAGAAAACAGTCAACTTATCAAGGAAGGATTGGGCAAGTAGATTGCATGATGCACTATGGGCATATCGGACTGCTTTCAAGACTCCTCTGGATATGAGTCTATACCGATTGGTTTTTGGAAAAGCTTGTCACTTACCAGTGGAGTTGGAGCACAGAGCATATTGGGCAATCAAGACTCTGAATTTGGACTTGGACAAAGCGAAGAGAGAACGATTTCTGCAAATTTCAGAGTTAGATGAGCTGAGGAATGAGGCGTATAAGAGCTCGAGGATTTACAAGGATCGCACTAAAGCACTTCATGACAGAATTATAGTGCAAAAGACATTGAGTCCAGGTATGAAAGTTTTACTTTTTAACTCTCGACTCCGTCTGTTTCCAGGTAAACTCAAGTCTCGATGGAGTGGTCCTTTTGAGATAACCAAGGTATATCCTTCTGGTGCCATTGAATTGCTTAACTCTCGAACAAATGAGACTTTTAAAGTAAATGGACAGAGATTTAAGCCATATAATGAAGGATTTCAAGAAGTGAGGATCATTGACAGCACTTTGATCCATGATCCCTAAGTCTTGCATGATGTCCAGCTTTATGACATTAAAGAAGCGTTAAATGGGAGGCAACCCATCGGTTTGCATTTCTTTTTCATAGTTGTAATTTTAAATTTAGCAAATTTTGATTTTATGTTTGTTTAAATAAATGGAATGGGTGCTATGATCGGTTTTTATTTTTCTAATGTGTTTCAGGGTCGATCGGAGAAGGGGTTTGCAATTTCATTGATATTTGGTGATATAAAAAAAAATTTAAAAGTGGCAGAAGGAGACACGGCCAAGGAGCTTGGTCGTGTCCCTTGGCCGTGTCACATGGGACACGGCCAAGCCTCAACAAAAAAAAAATTTTGCACATCTGTCACAGTGAGTGACACGGCCAAGGAACTTGGCCGTGTCCCTTGGCCGTGTCACATGGGACACGGCCAAGACTTCACCAACTTGCTCTTATTTTTTATTTTGCTCCTCTTCTTCACAGAGACAGACACGCCCATGGGACACTGCCAAGTCACTGGCCGTGTCCCTCAAAACACACAAGACATGACCGTGTTCACCCTAACTTGGCCGTGTCTCTCACTTTTACACTTTAAAAAACACGATTTTGCACAGTTTTATTTCATTCTATCCTAATTTCCTGTTTGTTATCTCTCTCGCTCTCTCGTTTTCTCTCTCACCAAACCTCCATAACTTGTGATTCCAAGCTCCAAATCCTCCATTAAACCTAAAATTTCTTCACCAAAACTAGACATAATCAATTAAAACTTCTTCTTTGCTCATAAAAGTTTGATTTAATCAAGTTTTGGTGTTAAATTTTTCAGATTTCTCAAGATGCCAAGAACAAAGATTGTTTCACACCGCAAGAAGAAGAGGCCTACAACCGAAGGAGCTTCTTCCTCTTCATCAATTTCATCTTTGAAGAGAGCAAATCTTTTGGCTCGGGGTTTTTTTCCCGACAAGGTATGTTAATGATGAATCCCTTAATGCTCTGCAAATTAGGACTAATTTTTATCGTTATGTGCAAATTCTTGGGTGGGAGAATCTAGTCTCCTTGCGACCTTTACAATTTGAGGAGCTGACTTTGGAATTTCTGACATCTCTTAAGGTTGAAAGAGATGATAAAAAAAATCTGCACTAGAATGAGTTTTAAATTGCTTGGTAAATCATTTGTGCGTAATATTGAACAATTGAATGCTATATATGGTTTCCATCAGCATGGGGAAAGGTCGGTACCTAAAGAATTTAAACAACAATTTGCTTGGGGAGCATTAGGCTCGGGGACCTATGTGGCCAAATCGGCCAAAGCATCTAAATTAAGAAATTCCGCTTTGAGGTATTTGCATCGTTTCATGTCTTGCGGATTCTTTGCTCGGAAAGAGAGCCCGGGTGTGGTGGAATTGAGTGAGCTATTTTTCCTGGATTGTGCTTGTAATGCAATGCCTGTTAGTGCCGGCTATTGGTTAGCCGATATTTTTGATACTGTGGCTAATAAAAGGAGGGGGGCAATTTGTGTTGGAGGGTTGATTACCACATTGGCAGTAGCCCTTCTTGAGGATTTTGACCCGAGTACCAGTCGCATGACTAGAATTTCGGGTAATGACTCTTTAGATTTAGCTACACTAGAGAAGATGCACATGGTGGTGCACAGAAAAGGGGCTTATATGATGACTTCAGCTGAGCCAGAAGCTCCAGGGGACAGGCAGAAGAGGGCACGGGTTCAAGAAGAGTCTGACTCGGATTCTCTTGATCTAGATGAGGATGCTCCGGTCTTGAAAAGTCAACAGGTACTTATTAGGATTGAGGCCCTGGAGGGAAAGGTAGATCGACTGGAGGGCAAGGTGGACCGTAACCATGCTGAGGTTTTACAGCAGTTGGATCAGATTAACAGCAACCTTGCTAAGATTTTGAGTCTTCATCCCTCGGCTGCATCGTCTTCTCATTCGCCTTTTCCATAGATTTTGAGTTCCTTGCTTTATTGTGTTTAGTGTATTTTTGTTATTATTTTTATTTTTGTTTTCATGTTAACATTTTATATTTGGATATTTTATTTTTATATATTGTACTTTTGTTTTTTAACTTTTGTTTTGTGATGGAATGTTAAGGTTTTGCCTCACCAGGGTACGATGGAAGACAGGTTGTCCTTTAACTCTTTTTCTTTATTATTATTATTTCCATTGAGGACAATGTAAATTATAAGTGTGGGGTAATCTTTAAGCTTTTCTTTAATTTTTGTTTTGTTTGTCTTTGTGTGTTTGATTGTGTGTTGTGCATGGCATAATTGTTGAAAATCTTATTGATCTTTTCTGTGATTTTAGTATTATAGTTGAGACTTTAGTATCAGCATAGAAATGAGCATTTGAATTCATTCAGGATCAATTTTCACATTCTGCAATTCATGACATATAAATCTTTGAGAACCCACCTTTGTGAGTTTTGAGCCTCATAGATTGAATTTTATTGTCAATTGATTTTCTTTTCTTAAGTGTGCACCTTCATGATTTTGCATCTCTAGAGTTTGCTTTTGCATGCTAATTGAACTCACATTATGATTTAATCTCAAGTTTTAGAATGGCAAATTAGGTTAGCCCTTTAGCTTAAAAAGACCTCCTTTAATATTGAATTCCTTAGTGAGCCAAGTTGAGCCTTTGACCTTTTCTTGTTTGATCAACACAATTCTCAACTTAACTTTCTCTTATTATCATCATACCTGCATTAAGGAATGGAGTTCTTATGATATGACAATAGGGTGGTTTATTTCAAAGTGTGGGGTAAGCAAATAAAAAAAATGGTATTGCTATTTGGGGTTGAAATGCATACTGTGCACATTGTATTTGACTAAGAGTCGCTTATTCTTTTCCTCTACATTTTAAGCTAGATGTTCCATGCAATTCTATATTTTGTATATATATGTATTAAGAAAAATGAATGATGATAAAAATAAGCCCCTTTTGAGTTTAAAGGTCTCATTTGAGTTTAAATATTGTCTATCTCATATGCATGCTTATCCAAACTATCTCCACTAATAGACTGTACCTACCAAGAGAGATCAACAGGTCTTTGATAGGCTTGAAATGCGGTCTATAAGGGACACAGGTTTAAATGAAGGCTATTTTGAGATTGGAGCTGGTGTGATACAAAGGATAAACCTTCACACTACAAATTTCTTGTTGGAAATTGGGAGCAATCTTTCTAGATTCTAAATTCCTTCTATCTTCTTGGCATTAACCTGGATCTTGATTAGGACAGTCTTTGCCCTTGCAAAAAATTTAAGACCCAAATTCGTTTCTTTTCTTCTTTCCCTTTTCTTTCCTCATTATTTTTCTTTTTCTTACTCTTCCCTTTCTTTGAGCATTTTATCAATTTGTCCTTCTTCCTTGTAGGACTGTCAAGTACAAAACATTCAAGAACTGAATGGTCTTCTTCCCTTTTTTTTCTCCAATTTTGAATGAAACTTTGGTTGGGTTGGACCAATTCAAGTAAAAATGTCTTTATGAACCAAATGGAAGCCTTTTGCTGACTTAGGTAAAAGAGAACTCAGTTGGCTTTTTGAACCGCCTTTTAGGTTTTATCTTTTTTCTTTTCTTTCTCTTTTTCTTCTTTTCTTCTTCTTTTTTCTTTTCTTTTTTTTTCCTTTCTTTTTCTTTCTTTCTTTCCTTTTTTGGTTCTAGCTCAAACAAAGTTGTCTTGTTTGTACCAACTTGGGCTTCTAATAATGGATGAGTGCAGTAGCATAAATCTTCTTTAACAGGGATAAATCATTTGTTACTCTGTCTTGATATATTGGAGATATTAAGGGAACTTCAGCTACCCTTATGATTTTGAGAACATCAACTACCCTTGTGGTCTCAAAAACTTCAACTAGCTCTTATGGTCTTGAGAACTTCAACTATCTTCATGATCTTGACTAATCATTGCTTCCTTTGATCTTCTTGCCTCTTCATCTTAGTGATCATAAGACTTGTCAAAAGTATCACAACAGCTTAGGGTAGGCTATTGAGATTTGTAAGCCAATGAAAAGAAAGCTAAAATTTTGTGAAGGCTCAAAGGGACAACTAGAGATTGATATTTAATGGGTGGATACTAGTTGTTGGCTAACCAAACAATGCCTAGATCATTTCTCTCTTAAATAAGCAGAGTTCAATTTTGCCTCAAAAGTTTGTCAAAGCATGTTCTAAGACTGACTAGGACCTAGACAAAGGTAATTATGCAGGAGCCCTCTCTAAGTAAGCATACACAACTCAATGCTATAGAGCAATTCCCTCACCTAGTAAAGTCATTCAAGTCATGATTACTAGACACATTAATTTATAAACATCAAGCTAAATTCCTCATTGGTTGAGCACCAAAATGAATAAAGACCAACAAAAATTTTGATGAAAGTAATTTATTTAAAGCAACTTTAAGTTTGAAAAGCACAATAGTTCCAAAATATTAAAGAAAGTAAGATTGAAAAGCAACATTCAAGCTAAGGAAAGTTCATTGAGTTTAAGCTTCTTTTCCTTTCACATCTTCAATATTTCCATCTTGAAAGGATGATAAAACAAAATCTTCTTCCAATCCTTTTCCCACCATGAAGGTTGCTGATGGTGGCACTCTGTTGAACATTAGAAATGGATTACCTTTGGTATTGGGCTTGTCCGGCTCAGGCAACTTGCCATTATCAATTAAATTATGGATCTCATGCCTCAATTTCATACAATTGTCTGTTTCATGTCCAGGCCTTTGATGGAATTGGCAAAATGCATTAGTATCAAAGTTAGGTGGAAAAGGATTAGGCAAAGGACGAGGAGTCAAGGGTTGTAATAATCCCCTCTTTTGTAGCTTATTGAGAACCCAAGACAGTGGCTTCCCTAATTCTAAAAACTACCTCATTCCTTCTTGACTAGTGGCATTAACATCAACTTCTTTTTGTGTGCTTTGATTGCCCGACTGGTAGTTCCCTTTCTCATTCCTTTTTATTGAAAAGCGATTCTTCTCCCTTTCCCACTCTTCAATTTGTAAACCAGCTTGGAGAAGATCTTTGAAATCCCTTATAAGGGTGTGAGACATCCTTTCATGGAGATTGGGTAGGACACCTCTCACAATCATTCTTATTTGATCAAATTCATCAGGCCTTTTCTTGAGCAAAGCAGCCTTATTTCTCCATCTCTTCACATAGTCCACAAAATTCTCATTTGGCCTTTGTCTAATGGACTCAACTTCCATTAAGGTAACTTTCAACTCGACATTATACCCATATTGCTGGATGAAGGCCTTGTATAGCAGATCCCAATTCTTTTGTGTTCCATCATCTAAAGTATTGAACCAATTTTCGACAATAGGGTCCAATGAGAGCATAAAGTACATTAAAGTTTGAGCGTTAGTAGCTCGAGCAGACTGCATAGCAGTGATATGCTGCTTCACATGGAGATGAAGATTTCCAGTACCATTGTATCTAGCAAAGGATGGCATCTTGAATTTGTATGGAACTTCTTCATCTTGCTCAAATAATTTGTCAACTTCGGACATTTCTTCGGTTTTTAATTTCTTCTCAAATTTCTTTTCAACATCGGATGTCTCAGTCTTTTCAATAGTTGCCTTCTCAAAAACCTTCAGCTCCTTTTTGTCTTGAGGATCTTGGTAGTATTGAGCCCAATCACCACAGTCAAACAACATGCATTTGGGGTACAACTTAAGGAAAGTAACTAGGCCAATTACATGAGCTTTAGTCTTTGGGTTAAAAGGCTTAAGTTCCCATAGCAAGTATATACCAAATGGTATGAGGCTATGAGTGGTTATGCCATGCTCGATCTCCATACCTTGAGTGAAAGTATGGTATCCCTTACATAACACAACACGGGTAACACGGGCGTCCTAACTCACGCACACAATGCAATCTAATATGATGCAATAGATAATATCATTATAAGAAAGAATTGAATAATAAAAAGACCAATGGAATCAACTTCTCTTATCCCTAGTGGAGTCGCCACTGTGAGCAAGAATTTTTGCCCCCACTCCCGGTGGAATGGTTGTTGCAACTTCGGCACTGTTTAGGCTCGGGGCCTTAGAGAACACGGACCTAAGTCCGGAGAAAATGGAGTCACACCCGGACGGGTCGAGAAAAAAGAAAGGGGTGGATGACTCGATTCCTAAGGAATCCCCAACCCCCTAATAGGTTCAGAAAGTTGGGAACATGTGGGGAAGGTGAGAAATGGCCCAGCACCCCCACAATGCCCGGTTCATTGGAACTGGCCTCCTTTACAGGTCTTAATATTATAAAATTCTTAAATATAACAACATTATCCATATTACACACAATAATTAAAAGAAAGCATCAATTTATTAAAATCAAAGCAATGTCCAAGCAAAACAAATAAATGGACACCCATCTGAAGATGGAAACATGTCCTTACATCACATGCCTAAATAGGACACCCACCGAAAGGTAGAAACATGCCCTTTACATAGGTTCTAAAATAGAAAAGCAAATTAAATTACATGATATTTAACTAATGAGGTACCCACCAAGTGGAAACATACCTCTTACAACATTTGGAAATCTAAATAAATTGATAAAAGTAGATAATCATTCATCATAAATAAATCATTCATCAAAGGTATTAAACATCAATAAAAGGTAAACATCCATCCATGATAAATTAAATAAACCAAGCATTGAACTTAAATAAATTAAAGCATGTAAAATAAATCAAAGCATAATCAAATATGGAATTGAATAAGGCAAATAAAAATTCAAATTATAGCTACTGTTTCCATTTAGGATCCTTTATTTCATGTGTTTAGGGATTTGGGTTTTCATGGGTTAAGCTACTGTGACTTTTTTAAAGAATTAAGGATTTTATGTTTTAAAAGGTTGGTAAGACACTTTGATTAACCAAATTAGGGTTTGAATGGTGAAATCATGAAACTAGGGTTTTGGACACTTTAAAATACTTTTGATTTGTGGTTTTAAATGATGATTTCAAGCTTACTGTGTAAAATTAAAATATTTGTTTTATATGATTTTTAAGGTTTTGAAGGATTAGGGTTTATAAAAAAATAGGGTTTAAGGCTTTAAAGGGTTAGGGTTTTACTATTTTAGGTTTGGAGTTGAGTTAGGGTTTAGTGTTTTAAAATTAGGGTTTTGGTGGATGCATGAAGCTTTTAGGGTTTAAAAATCAATTTGATACTTTTTGAGGTTTTATGAAAATAAACAAATGATTAAAGTTTATAAAAGCAAAAAAGAAATTTTTAAAGCTTTTGGAAAGAAACAAAATATAATTTAAGGGTTTTGATAATTTGGAAAGTAAATTAGGGTTTTGGGGTTTTGAAGGAACAAAATTAATAACTTTAAATTCTTTGGAAAATAAAGCAAATAAATAAGGTTTTTAAACTTTGAACAAAGGGAATTAAGGTTCTGGGATTTTTTATTTTGAAAGACCCAATTGTATAATCTAGGCTACTGTGAAAAGCAAAAAGAATTTAATAAATAACTCCTTTTGATGGTTCCTCCAAAAATCATTTTTCTTAGATGAACAAAAACAAAGGCAAGCTTTGCTACCTTGGAATTGCCTTGAATTTTTTTTCGGCTCCCTCAAAAATTGAATTGAATTACTGCCTTTCCTACTCAGTTTTGAATCAAAATTTATTCCTCTTTCCTCTTGGATTTCTTTCCCTCTTTCTGCCTGCCTCTTTTTTTTGTGTTGTTTAGTCTATATTTATAGAAGAATTCTATGGGTAATTCTAATTATTCACGGCGTACAATATTCAATAAGAAAAGGAAACCGAAATCTAATTGTATTAGGCTTCGAAAAATTTGCGTCGGAAAAATTTTGCTGGCAAAAAAAAACGGCTGCGAAAAAATTGCATTGGTGAAAAAAGCTGCCGCAGTTGGCTGCGGCAGAGCCAGCGGAACGGGCTCACGGGCCATTTTGCCTGCAGAAGTTTCCTGCAGGCGAAATGCCCACGAGCCTGCGCTGAAAATCGTCGCTGATTTTTTTGTCACTGATTTTTTTGTTATTTTTTATTTTTATTATTTTTGAATTTTTATTCATTTCACCATTTTTTACTAAAATAAATATTAAAATTAATCAAGATACCATAAAAATTATTTTGGACTAATTAAAATATATTGGCCAACACAAAAATTATTTTGGACTAATTAAAATATATTGGACCAGACTAGGTCAAAATTAAGGGTATACACCCTCATCTTTTAAAAACTAATTTTCCAGTAGCAGACACGACCATCAATGTTGGCCGTGTCACTCACACACGGCCAAGACAACTCAATCTTAGCCATGTCACTTATTTTTAAAATCCTTCAAAACTTGATCTTCTCCCTCATATCTCCATTTTTCAAACCCTAAGCAATTTCCCTCTCCCTCTATCGCCATAGACACACGGCCAAGATCACCCAAAACCTCAAATCTTTAGTTTTTTACACGAAAATTCAATGTTTTCTTCACCAAATCAAAAGAAAAGCACTTCCATCTCCATTACAATCAAGATCAACATGCCTAGGATAAAGATGGTATCTCACCATAAGAGAAGAGCTCCACCACCATCAACCTCTTCATCTTCCTCAAGAAAAATGGCAATCCAAGCAAGAGGTTTCTTTCCCTCAAGGTGTGTGAGTGATGATGTTTTAAATGCTTTGTAAATTAGGGAGAATTTTGTTACTTATGTAAAAACCCTTGGTTAGGACAAATTCATCACTCTTACACACAAATAATTTCAAGTGTTAACTCTTGAATTTATTGCCTCCCTTAAGGTTGAAAAAGATAAATCAAAGCTATGCTTTAGGCTAGCTTTCAAATTGAATGGGTGGCAGAACTTTCTTTCAATTGAACAATTGAATGAAATTTTTGGATTCTCTCTTGAGGATATAAGACTATATCTAAGGATTTCAACCCACAATTTGCATGGGTTGATTTGGGTTCGAGGGGAATGTATATGGCCAAATCAACTAAGGCAACACAATTAGGAAACCTCGCATTGAGGTATTTACACCGATTCATGGCATATAGTTTCTTTACTCGGAAGGAGAGTCCTGAGGTTATTGAAGTCAATGAATTGTTCTTATTGTGGTGAGCTTACCATGCTAGCCCCATTAGCACTGTATTTTGCTTAGCAGATATGTTGGATAATGTTGCTAATATGTAGAAAGGAGCAAATTGCATTGGTGAGATAATGTCAACATTGGCACTTGTTCTAGATGAAAATTTCAATCTTGAAACTTATAGAATGCAATGAATTTTTGGTAGTGATATGCTTGATGCAGCAAAATTGGAGAAAAGGTGCATGATAACAGAAAGGGGTGAGGGGATCGAGATGGGATCGAGATGGTTTCTAGTGAGCCTAGTGCTCGAGATGAAAGGTAGAAGTGGCCCCAAGTCAATGATGACTCAGATTCTGATTCATTGAGCCTAAATGAGGATGCTCCCATTTTGGATAATCGTGAAATAATAAGCAGGATTGAAGCACTTGAAGATAAGGTTGACCATAATCATGTGCAAGTGCTTAATCAATTGAAGCTTATCAACAACAACTTGGCTAGGATTCTTAGTCTCCATCCTTATGTAGAATCATCTTTACAACCTCCACCTCAATAGCTTTAGCTTGATACATGAATAATCTTTATTTTCAATTTTAGTTGTTCTTTGATTCATGTTTTAATTAGTACATTACGTCATGGTGCTTATTTTCATTATTTAAATTACTATGTGTTTTTAATCCATGAAGTTTGTTGCTTTCAATTTTATCTCTTTATGAACAATTTGCATGTGTTTCATACAAGGTTGAAAGTATCAATTTGTGCCACACGATGGAATGATAAAAACAGGTACTATCTAAACTTGTATTCTTTGTTATTATTGTTTGTTCATATTGGGGACAATGTGAATCTTTAAGTGTGGGGTGTAAATTTTTACTTTTAACTTTTTTCATTTTAATTTTCATTTTAAATGTTGTGATGTTTAAATTTTCAAATCAATGTTAGTTTTATGTTCTTATTTTTCTTTGAATAATGAATTTTGAAAAGTTAGTAATTATAAGATTGTCGATAGATGGACCTTCAAGTTTTTGAAGCATGAAATTGAGAATTGAATAGTGTCACATCCGCCTACTGCATTTATGCAGTGTAGACACGTGCATAGCAAGAGTAGGGAAAAGGAGAAGATAATTCTTGATAACAGCCCTAGATAAGGTTGTATGGAAAAGGGACATAATTGTAATTTTTAATAAAGTTGGGGACGTAGATGTAATTTCAAAGAAAGTTGCACCGGATGTTCTTAATAGTGCATATAATAGATTTAAAAAATGGAATGTAGAGAAAAACCGGATCGCAACGACGTGTAACGGTTTTTCCAGGAAATGTCCCATTAAAGAAAAATGAAGAAATGTTGCCTAAGGGCATTTCGGTCATTACCAATTAAAGTTATACATGAATTTAGGGTAGGAAATAAAGACGTGAGTACGTAGAGAATGGCGAGAGGTTAAATATGAAATGATCGTCAGTAGAAACGAAGCCGGAGAAAACCCGAGCAAAAATAGGACCTAAAGGGAATTTTGTAAAAAGTTGAGCGCTTACCGGTAATTTTTCAAAATGACTTAGAAACCTAAAATAGATCTTATAAATAGAAAGTAGAGGTCGAGAGGATCAAAACCATATATAGTTTGACTCGTGGAGCTATACGGTTTAAAAGATATGATCGATTAATCGCCGGAACGTAATGTGGGCCCGGTTTCGTGTCGGGACCGGATGAGTAACCCGGGACAACTTTATGAGATCCAATGGGAAGAGAGACAAGTGGAAAGAAGTAAAGGAAAAAGGAAGTTATAAAAATCAAAGGTTGGCCAATCAAAAGAGAACATTTAGCATATGTAATAAATGTGTAATAAATGAAGAAAGAGAAAAAGGGGACAAGTGGGCAAGGTGATCATCATTTCCTTTGTCTATAAATATATGTGATATGAAGAGCAAATTCTCTTTTTCCACTCACCAAATTCGGCCAACAAGGGAAACACCCAAAAGACTTCCAAGTTTCTTCAAAAGTTGATTTTTAAGGTGAGTTTTTTTAAGGTTTTCTAGTATGTAGACTTTAATTTTTAGTTTTAGGTAGTTATATAACTATTGGAAGATTGGAAATTAGGGTTCTTATGGTGGATTTGGAAATTTTAAGTAGTTATGATATTAATCAATTAAATGAAAGAATCAAGGTTTCTAAGGTTTAATAAGGTTAGATTAGGGTTTAGTTTGAAAAGAAATGGAGGATAGCTTATTAATCTAAATTGCTAAGGTTTATGTTTAAGGGTGTGTTCTTGAATTTCTTGAAGGAAAAACAAAGATTAAGGAAGGAGAAGGAGGAAAAGAAAAAGGGGAAGTACAAGAATAAGGTTTGGTGCTTTACCATAAAAGAAATTCTATTTTTCTTACAAACTTTGGTTTATGGAATTTTTGATGTTCATGAACTTTAATTAGTTTGATTTGAGTCAAATATGCAAAAGTTGTCAAAGGGAAGTGTTTGAATCTTCACTTTACCATTAAAGAAGCCTTAATATTGATTTGCAAAAGAAAAATAAACTATCCTATGCATTTTATGTGTTTGGGCCGAAATGGTCCCAAAAAGACAGCTTTCTGGACCTTTTTGTGGAAATCGTTTGAGGCAGCAAATGAATGAATTTTTCAACGAAATTTTACATGCAATTAGTCAACATATGAAATAAGTTTTCTGTAAAATTTTAGCTAAAAATAAGATCATTTACTTGGTCAAATGCATGACTGAAGTGGACTGAAATTTTGACGAAAACCCAGATTTTACTATTCATTTGGTCATGCCATTTTGCGTTGCCGATTTGTCTCGCCGCAACACTATTCATTTGGTCAATTTGTGATATTTTGAGAAATGCTTTGAAATGTTTGATGTGTTTATTGTGGATGTTAAATATGCGAAAAAGGGGAATGGTTTGACTAAAGAATGTGTTGCGCGGCATAAATGGCAAAGTGCGATGGGAATTTAAAATGATTTTGCGAGTCATTCTAAAATGAGGTTTGAGACTTAAATTGAATCATTTAAAGCTTTATGCTCTACTGGATAGTGGGAGTGGTAGATAAGGGTATGGTGCACTATACTAACTTATGCAGTACTGCTTGATATTGTGATTGAATTGATATGATCTGAACTCAATGGTGAGGGCCATTGGGGGCCAATGGTGAGGGCCATTGGTTATAACCAGGATGGTGAGGGCCATTCCTGTGATCTGATATCGGTGGTGAGGGCCACCTATGTTACAGTGGTGAGGGCCACTGCCTTATCACTATGGTTCCCTATATCCCAGTAGAGCCTGGATCAAAGACATATTATTTTTCGTTGAACTATATAATGCAAATGAATTTGAATTATGATTTTACATTATTGAAAACATATCATACTGAATGTATCACGATTTCTATTGGTATAATGTTGGTTGATTGTTGATTTTATTATTTCCTTTTTACTTCGAATACTTTCATGTACTACTTTTATTTTTATTGGTAAAGTACCCACTGAGCGACAACGCTCAGCGAGTTAAGTTTTCCTTGACTCGTAGGTTCGGAGCAGTAGATAAATCTTGGGGAAGCAACGACCAGACCACAGCAAATCTCAGGGGTAGATCTTTTAGTTCCATTATGAGTCGATAGTTGTGGCATGTATATGAATAAATATAAAAGAGATTTTTTTTATGTTATAATTGTATGTTAGTAGTATGTAATAATCATAAATCTTTACTTTATGTTATATTAGAAGTGTGAACTCTTTATGCAAGTTTGTAGTTGAGGGTATAAGGTGGATTCATTGGGAGTGCAATAAATTTGATGGTAATTATAATGGTCTGTGTAAAATGTTTTCAAAAATAAAAAAAAAAACAAGTTTTGTCGACACTTAGGATCCAAATTTCTAGGCGGAACTATGGCAAAATTTTTGTAAAAATCAGAACTAAAATTTGACTAAGTAAATTGGTAGCAACAATTAGGATAGTGTGGCACCTCTACTCAGCTTACACATGTAGGTTGGGAAGGGGTGTTACAATTAGTGGTATCAGAGCTAAGGTTTAGCCGCTTCTGGGTAATCCAACATAGGAGGATGTATGTTTTATGTCGGGAGTGGCCATTACCGACGTAAAACGAGATATCCTGTAGTAAATAAGTGATTGCACGATTTCATGGAGTCCTAAATTTTGCAATGTATATAAGGGCTTCCTAATATTGTAAAACTTTGTGTTTGGAAATAAATAAAAGTTGTGTTGTATATGTGTTAATTAAGAATTTTATATTTATATACATGCCACCTAGGGTAAGATAATGCTGTTGGTCTGGGTCGTTAATAATGATGGGATGGTATATGTTTACTCTTTAGATGTCGCAAGCAGCGCAGCGTGATATAGAGGAGGAGGTCGAATCTTAGGCCTCCCGAGTTGTAGAAATGCGTGTATCTGAGACATCAGCGTCGGAGCAACCACCCGCTGATGCTCCTATTCCCAATGAAATGTTGCAACAAATGGCTGCCGTATTTCGGCAGATAGCCGGCGTTGCCCCAGCACCACCCCCAGCGCCAGCACCCGTACCAGTACCTGCTGTAGGAGGGGAAAGGAAACCCCCAATAGAAAAGATAAGAAAGTATGGTGCGAAGGAGTTTAAGGCTCGAAGGGACGATGATTCTTCAACAGCCGAGTATTGGCTGGAAGGAACAATACGAGCCTTAGATCAGTTACAGTGTACGCCAGAAGAGCGAGTGATATGTGCTACTTCCTTATTAGTGGAAGAAGCATATATATGGTGGGACACAGTTCACCAACGAGTTTCACCAGAACAGAGAACATGGGATTTCTTTGTGAATGAGTTCAAGAGGAAGTTTATATCAGAGGCATACCTAGATGCCAAGAAAAAGGAGTTTCTACACTTAAAGCAAGGTCGACTGACCGTTGCTGAGTACGAGAGGGAATTTACTAGGCTGAGTAGGTATGCCAAGAAGACAATTGAAGATGAACATGATAGATGTAAGCAGTTCCAGGATGGATTGAATAATGAGATTAGGATGCAGCTAATTGCTGCTAATATCAAAGAATTTTCCGAGTTGGTCAATAGGGCTCTAGAAGTAGAGCAATGCCAGTCTGATGAACAGAATAGACGACAGAAGATGAAACAGAAGAGAGGTACCCAGAACTATTCGGGAAACTACCAATCATCAAGGAAACGATTCCGCGGCAGTGGTTCCACGGGAGGCGATCAACGTCGAGGTTACAGTCAGGGATCAATTCGCGGTGGCTAAAGTCAAACTACCTCAGTTGCTAGTACGGGACGATCCGGAAGAGGACAAGGAAGAGGATTCAACCGAAGCGGAGGTAACTTCTTTATCGGTCCGAGAGGTAATGAAGGCGAAAATAATAATCCACGCTGTGATCAATGGGGACGCCGTCACACGGGAGAATGTTGGGGTCGGACATTTGCATGTTATATATGTGGATCTTTAGACCACCTTATACGAGAGTGTCCCCAGCGAATACAGAATCTACCTAGGGATACTGAGAGATCGCAAGCGGCAGCAGGTCGAGGCCAAGGCAGAGGAAGGAGCGAAAATCCGTCGCGTGTGCAATCTGAAACAGTGAATCGACCAGAAGCAAGGGCTCCTGCTAGAATGTATGCTATGAGGGGGCGAGAAGACGAGGAAGCGCTAGACGTGATTGCAGGTCAGTTGTCTATGTTTGGGGTTCCGCTTTACGTTTTAATAGATCCAGGTTCTTCACACTCATATATATGCACGAAAAATGAAAAACTTGAGGACCTAAAGGTAGAACTAGAGAAAGAGGGAATATTAGTTACTAACCCATTAGGAAATGAGGTGATTACTAGGAAGGTAGTGAAAGATTGCCCCGTAGAGATACACGGACATATCTTTTGGGGAGATTTATTTGAACTACCATTTCAAGAATTCGATGCTATTCTTGGGATGGATTGGTTGGCCAAGCACGATGCACTAGTTGACTGTAAACGGAAGAGAGTTACCTTGTATACTGCAGATGGTGACGAAGTGACCCTAGTAGGAAAAAGGAAGGACTATCTAACTAACATTATTTCTGCCATGACGGCTAAGAGGTTAGTGCAAAAAGGTTGCGAGGCATACCTGGTATGTGCATTAGTAGCGAAAGAAGAGGCACCAAAGTTACAAGATATACCTACTGTATGCGATTTTCCCGACGTATTTCCTGATGATTTACCCGGATTACCACCTAAACGAGAGGTGGAATTCATCATAGACGTGTACCCGGGAGCTGCACCAGTATCCATCGCACCTTACCGAATGGCGCCAGCAGAGCTAAAAGAATTAAAGGTACAGCTACAAGAACTTTTAGACAAGGGGTTCATAAGGCCAAGTGTGTCACCATGGGGAGCACCAGTACTGTTCGTGAAAAAGAAAGACGGATCCTTAAGGTTGTGTGTAGATTACCGTCAACTTAATAAGCTGACCATCAAAAACAAGTATCCGTTACCTCGCATAGATGATCTGTTTGATCAACTCAAAGGTGCTGGAGTCTTTTCAAAAATTGATCTACGATCGGGTTATCATCAATTGAGAATTAAAGATGAAGACATACCAAAAACCGCATTCAGAACTCGTTATGGACATTATGAATTCATTGTTATGCCTTTCGGATTAACGAATGCACCTACAGTATTCATGGATTTGATGAACAGAATCTTCCACCCGTATTTGGATCAGTTCGTGGTGGTATTTATTGACGACATATTGGTGTATTCAAAGAATCGAGAGGATCATGATCGTCACCTTAGAATTGTTTTGCAAACCCTGCGTGAGAAGCAGTTATACGCTAAATTCAGCAAATGCGAATTTTGGTTGGAAGAAGTAGCTTTCTTGGGACATATTGTATCGGCAGAAGGAATAAGGGTCGATCCCAAGAAAATAGAAGCAGTATTGGAATGGAAGTCACCTAAGACAGTAACGAAAGTCCGTAGTTTCTTGGGATTAGCAGGATATTATAGGAGATTCGTTAAAGGGTTTTCCATGATCGCCGTACCTATGACCAAGCTACTTCAGAAGAATGCCAAATTCTAGTGGACCGACGCTTGTCAACGGAGCTTTGAAAAGCTGAAACAAAAACTTACTGAAGCGCCTATTCTTACACAACCAGAATCAGGAAAAGATTTTGTGATTTATAGCGATGCATCCCATATCGGGTTAGGTTGTGTATTGATGCAGGAAGGCAAAGTCATTGCGTATGTCTCTCGATAGCTCAAGCCACATGAAAAGAATTATCCTACGCATGACTTAGAGCTAGCAGCGATTGTTTTGGCTTTCAAGACGTGGAGGCATTACTTATACGGGGAAAAATGTTACATCTTTACGGATCATCAAAGCCTGAAATATTTGCCCACGCAGAAAGATTTAAACCTGCGACAGCGAAAATGGATGCAATGGTTAGCCAACTACTACTATACGATTAATTATCACTCGGGCAAAGCGAATGTCGTAGCAGATGCACTTAGTAGGAAGTCAATGCAAGCGCTAAGTGCTATGAGGGTAACGTTAAAACCTACAGAAGATGGAGCTATCTTTGCAGAAATGCACGTGCGACCTAACTTACATCAACAAATACGTGAGGCTCAGAAGGAAGATGAACAAGTGAAGAAGTGGAGTCAACAGGCGCAGGAGAACTGTTCAGGAGACTATCAAATTCGTCCTGATGGTATTCTCTACTACAAGAAGAGAATGGTGGTACCTAAGTCCAAGGAGCTGAAGAAACAGATTTTGCAAGAAGCTCATAACAGTTCTTATACAATGCATCCAGGAGTAACGAAAATGTATCGGGACTTGAAGGAGTATTATTGGTGGCCAGGAATGAAAAGGGATATCGTTGATCACGTAACGAAGTGTCTAACCTGTCAGCAAGTGAAGGCGGAACATCAACTACCCTCAGGGCTACTACAACCTATTACGATTCCAACCTGGAAATGGGATCGTATTACTATGGATTTTGTCACAGGATTGCCTATGACAAGGGACAAACATGACGCGATTTGGGTAATCGTAGACCGGCTTACTAAGTCCGCTCATTTCATACCAGTACGTGTGGATTACTCGCTAGACAAGTTGGCAGACTTGTATATCAAAGAGATTATACGTCTCCACGGAGTTCCAACTTCGATCATATCCGATCGAGACCCACGTTTTACGTCAAATTTTTGGCAGAAGTTACAAACAGCCCTTGGAACTCGAACTTACCACAGCACAGCATTTCATCCCCAGACAGACGGACAGTCGGAAAGAGTGATTCAAATTTTAGAAGATATGCTGAGGGCGTGCGTTTTAGAATTTAAAGGTAGCTGGGACAAACACTTAAGCTTAATGGAATTCGCGTACAACAACAGTTATCAATCCAGCATACAAATGGCACCTTACGAAGCACTGTATGGTCGAAAATGCAGAACTCCAGTTTGCTGGACAGAATTGAGTGAGAAAAAGATGTTGGGGCCAGACATAGTTAAGGAAACTGAAGAGAAGGTAGAAATCATTCGAGACCGATTAAAAGCAGCAGCGGACAGGCAAAAATCATACGCGAATCTAAAAAGGAAAGACATACAGTTTGAGGTAGGTGACAGAGTGTTCCTCAAAGTCTCTCCTTGGAAGAAAGTGTTACGATTTAAACAAAAAAGCAAGCTAAGCCCTAGATTCATCAGACCATATGAAATTATTAAACGGGTAGGTCCGGTAGCTTACCAGTTGGCGTTACCACCTGAATTAAGTAAAATACATGATGTCTTCCATGTTTCAATGCTAAGGACGTATCGTTCAGATCTAACCCACGTCATACAAATTCAAGATATTGAGATTCAGCCTGAACTGACATATGAGGAAGAGCCGGTAGAGATCCTAGCACGTGAAATCAAAGAGTTGCGAAATAAGAAGATTCCATTGGTCAAAGTGCTTTGGAGGAATCACAAAGTAGAAGAAGCTACATGGGAATGCGAAGAAACTATGAAGAAGCAATACCCATATTTGTTTTCACTTGATGAGCTTCGGGACGAAGCTTAAATTAACGAGGAAGGAACTGTCACATCCGCCTACTGCATTTATGCAGTGTAGACACGTGCATAGCGAGAGTAGGGAAAATGAGAAGATAATTCTTGATAACAGCCCTAGATAAGGTTGTATGACAAAAGGGACATAATTGTAATTTTTAATAAAGTTGGGGACGTAGATGTAATTTCAAAGAAAGTTGCACCGGATGTTCTTAATAGTGCATATAATAGATTTAAAAAATGGAATGTAGAGAAAAACCGGATCGCAACGACGTGTAACGGTTTTTCCAGGAAATGTCCCGTTAAAGAAAAATGAAGAAATGTTGCCTAAGGGCATTTTGGTCATTACCAATTAAAGTTATACATGAATTTAGGGTAGGAAATAAAGACGTGAGTACGTAGAGAATGGCGAGAGGTTAAATATGAAATGATCGTCAGTAGAAACGAAGCCGGAGAAAACCCGAGCAAAAATAGGACCTAAAGGGAATTTTGTAAAAAGTTGAGGGCTTACCGGTAATTTTTCAAAATGACTTAGAAACCTAAAATAGATCTTATAAATAGAAAGTAGAGGTCGAGAGGATCAAAACCATATATAGTTTGACTCGTGGAGCTATACGGTTTAAAAGATATGATCGATTAATCGCCGGAACGTAATGTGGGCCCGGTTTCGTGTCGGGACCGGATGAGTAACCCGGGACAACTTTATGAGATCCAATGGGAAGAGAGACAAGTGGAAAGAAGTAAAGGAAAAAGGAAGTTATAAAAATCAAAGGTTGGCCAATCAAAAGAGAACATTTAGCATATGTAATAAATGTGTAATAAATGAAGAAAGAGAAAAAGGGGACAAGTGGGCAAGGTGATCATCATTTCCTTTGTCTATAAATATATGTGATATGAAGAGCAAATTCTCTTTTTCCACTCACCAAATTCGGCCAACAAGGGAAACACCCAAAAGACTTCCAAGTTTCTTCAAAAGTTGATTTTTAAGGTGAGTTTTTTTAAGGTTTTCTAGTATGTAGACTTTAATTTTTAGTTTTAGGTAGTTATATAACTATTGGAAGATTGGAAATTAGGGTTCTTATGGTGGATTTGGAAATTTTAAGTAGTTATGATATTAATCAACTAAATGAAAGAATCAAGGTTTCTAAGGTTTAATAAGGTTAGATTAGGGTTTAGTTTGAAAAGAAATGGAGGATAGCTTATTAATCTAAATTGCTAAGGTTTATGTTTAAGGGTGTGTTCTTGAATTTCTTGAAGGAAAAACAAAGATTAAGGAAGGAGAAGGAGGAAAAGAAAAAGGGGAAGTACAAGAATAAGGTTTGGTGCTTTACCATAAAAGAAATTCTATTTTTCTTACAAACTTTGGTTTATGGAATTTTTGATGTTCATGAACTTTAATTAGTTTGATTTGAGTCAAATATGCAAAAGTTGTCAAAGGGAAGTGTTTGAATCTTCACTTTACCATTAAAGAAGCCTTAGTATTGATTTGCAAAAGAAAAATAAACTATCCTATGCATTTTATGTGTTTGGGCCGAAATGGTCCCAAAAAGACAGCTTTCTGGACCTTTTTGTGGAAATCGTTTGAGGCAGCAAATGAATGAATTTTTCAACGAAATTTTACATGCAATTAGTCAACATATGAAATAAGTTTTCTGTAAAATTTTAGCTAAAAATAAGATCATTTACTTGGTCAAATGCATGACTGAAGTGGACTGAAATTTTGACGAAAACCCAGATTTTACTATTCATTTGGTCATGCCATTTTGCGTTGCCGATTTGTCTCGCCGCAACACTATTCATTTGGTCAATTTGTGATATTTTGAGAAATGCTTTGAAATGTTTGATGTGTTTATTGTGGATGTTAAATATGCGAAAAAGGGGAATGGTTTGACTAAAGAATGTGTTGCGCGGCATAAATGGCAAAGTGCGATGGGAATTTAAAATGATTTTGCGAGTCATTCTAAAATGAGGTTTGAGACTTAAATTGAATCATTTAAAGCTTTATGCTCTACTGGATAGTGGGAGTGGTAGATAAGGGTATGGTGCACTATACTAACTTATGCAGTACTGCTTGATATTGTGATTGAATTGATATGATCTGAACTCAATGGTGAGGGCCATTGGGGGCCAATGGTGAGGGCCATTGGTTATAACCAGGATGGTGAGGGCCATTCCTGTGATCTGATATCGGTGGTGAGGGCCACCTATGTTACAGTGGTGAGGGCCACTGCCTTATCACTATGGTTCCCTATATCCCAGTAGAGCCTGGATCAAAGACATATTATTTTTCGTTGAACTATATAATGCAAATGAATTTGAATTATGATTTTACATTATTGAAAACATATCATACTGAATGTATCACGATTTCTATTGGTATAATGTTGGTTGATTGTTGATTTTATTATTTCCTTTTTACTTCGAATACTTTCATGTACTACTTTTATTTTTATTGGTAAAGTACCCACTGAGCGACAACGCTCAGCGAGTTAAGTTTTCCTTGACTCGTAGGTTCGGAGCAGTAGATAAATCTTGGGGAAGCAACGACCAGACCACAGCAAATCTCAGGGGTAGATCTTTTAGTTCCATTATGAGTCGATAGTTGTGACATGTATATGAATAAATATAAAAGAGATTTTTTTTTATGTTATAATTGTATGTTAGTAGTATGTAATAATCATAAATCTTTACTTTATGTTATATTAGAAGTGTGAACTCTTTGTGCAGGTTTGTAGTTGAGGGTATAAGGTGGATTCATTGGGAGTGCATTAAATTTGATGGTAATTATAATGGTTTGTGTAAAATGTTTTCAAAAATAAAAAAAAACAAGTTTTGTCGACACTTGGGATCCAAATTTCTAGGTGGAACTATGGCAAAATTTCTGTAAAAATCAGAACTAAAATTTGACTAAGTAAATTGGTAGCAACAATTAGGATAGTGTGGCACCTCTACTCAGCTTACACATGTAGGTTGGGAAGGGGTGTTACAAATAGAATTGATATTTATTGACAATTTTGATGGATTTTCCTTGCAACTACCATTAACTTGCAAAGAAATGAGCCTTCATAAGTTGGATACCAATTTATTATCTTCTTTTTGATAGAGTAACCTTGGTTGAATAGTTATTAAAACTTGAATAAAAATGCATTTCAAAGCCACGAAAAACTTTTCAGTTAGGCATCAACATGATTAAGGCATTTAGGTATATCGACTTATCTTAAAAAGCCAACCCTCATACATCCTCAGTAAGCCAACTTTGAACCTGCATCATTTTCCCACTTCTTTCTTTACACAATAATGTTAGCCTTAAACCCTTTTCTACCAAGTCTTGTACCTTCATTAGGAGCAAGAGTATTTGTGGAATTACTAATTAAAGTTGTAGTGTCAATTAAGTGTGGGGTTGAATCGAGGGGGTTGAAAGTTGTAAATAAAAATTTTTGATAGTACAAATTTCTTCATATATCATTGAATCAGGAATCAATTCATATTCCTACCAAAATAAATAAATAAAATAATGATGCTCTTATAGCCAGGGTGGAACAAGCTAGGTTAAAGAATAAGAGGATACTACTCCTCCATACAGAGCGATCAAGCATTAAGAGTAGTGGTTACTTTGGAAATTGTTATGTCACGTATAATGCTTCATTCTTTACGTGCTCTTGAACCTAATGAGTGAGCCCACATTCCCAAAATGTCACACCTCAACCTTAAGCCAATAAAAGACCTTATGATTGATGCTTAATTGTAATTGAGTGGTGAAGACTTGATTCTTAAAGCAAGCCTATGGGAATGCTCGATCATAGGGTGTGAAGAGCGAAAACACTATCATATTCAAACACCTAAGAGATTTAGTGAGGGAGTGCCACTAAGACATGCATGAAAAAACATCAAAATTGTGTAAGTATTGATTTTATATGATTCAAAAATGAGTGTGGTCATTATGAAAAGGAAAGTCTTGAATTCTTCTTATAACCGCTCACTTTCCTTATTTTGTTTTGTTTGTTTGACTTTGCTTGGGGACAAGTAAAGACTTAAGTGTGGGTTAATTGATGTGAATATTGATAATAAATATTTTTAGGTTAATTTTGTTTATTTTCTAATCAAATTATTCAAGATTATTGCTAGGATTCAATCTAAAGCAAAATAATTAACAAAAAGAAGTAGAAGGTCCTAAGTCTATCATTTGAGGGAATTAAGTGAGGAAGATCAAGCATAAAAGGTCCTACACAAAATTAGACATTCAGTGCCTTGGTCGTGTCCATCATGAAGATAAAACTTAGACAGACTTGGACACGCTCATCCATCTTGGTCATGTAACATTCTAGGTGAGAAGACTTACAGACAGAAGGAGACATAGGAAACCATCATGGTCGTGTCACATCACATGGCCAATACTAGGATTCAATTTGGTCGTGTCTCTCACAAGCTAGAATAGAAATAAGTGCAAGCTTGGAAAAACTAAACACAAGCAAGATTTTTGGCCATTCAACCCATCCATGTCACATCACACAGCCAAGACAACTTGTTCTTGGCCGTGTTCCACCTAAGAAATTAAGAAGGAAGCAAGAAGACAGTAATGGACACATGTAAATATCTTGGCTATGTAAAGGAAAAAGAGACAAACACATGGCCAACCCATACTATCTTGTCCATGTCCTCAATTAAAGAAGCCAAGTTAATGAGCTGGAGAGTGAGACAATGAGAGATGGCTTGGTAGGATACTAGTAGTGGGTGTGTTTTTATAATGAAAAATTAGATGGAATATGAAAGTTAGTGGAGACAATGGGTGATGGAAGAAATTTTTAATTAAGAAAAGTGGGAAAGCTTTTGGAGAATAAAAAAGGTTTGAATTGGGGGACAAAAGGAGGAGAATCAACTCTCACCATCAATCTTGGCCGTGTCTTTTGGGAAGTTCCATTATTTTTAAGGATTCAAAGAATAATATTGGGGGAGATGAGAAGACACACGCCAAGACTTTTTCTTGGAAACAAGGGTTTTGAGCTAGCAATTTTGAAGGAGAAGATTGAGAGATCATCAAATCTAAGTGGAGCAAGGAAGAGCAATCTAAACTCATCTTCAAACGGGTTCTTTTATCCCTTCATTTTATTCTTTTTTTTTAGAATTTAATTGTGAAATACATTAATATTCCAATTAGGTTTTGTAATTTGAATTCTATTGAAATGGATGTTTATGTTGATTTGATGATGAGTTAACTATTTATGCCTAAGATTTGTAGTACATTTGATCAAATGATTTAATTCAATAAATTCCATTAATATGGTCTGTCTTATGTTGATTGCATTGGAATGAATGTTAGGTTGATATATTGGCCACCTATTAATCTCTAGATTTTGAATGAAAGACCAAGAGATGAAATTTAATATTGGAACTATGCATTCCACATCCCTAAGAATGAATTAGAAATAAAAGTTCTAGGGCTTGCTTAATTTGCAAGATAAAAATAGTTGGCTTTTATTGGTTTATGAATGTGAAACTATTGAACTGATAATTGATAAAATAAGTTAAGTTACAAGGTTATATTAATGGATAATTTGAGAATTAAATATTTGATTAAATTAATCTATAAATCCTAAGTACCCTTCCAAGAATTTGAACCAATCATTGGCATACTGATAATTGTTCACTTGCAATTTTACTTTTATTGCGATTTTAATAACATTACAAACATCACACACTGGTTCTTTAATTTCTTTTATTTCAATCAAATTATTATGAATAACACCTTCCTTATGAGATGACCTTGAGACAATCACCATTACTATAACAACCTCGTATGCTGGCGAGTATCGCTTTTAGTAGTGTTAAATGTAGTGCAACATTTATGCTATTCATATTCTTCTTCCATCACTCTAATTACTATCCACATAAATTAATCTAGGTCTATTAAAATTATGGATATTATATTTCTCTCTGCTTCAAATAATTTAGTCCTCAAATTTTACTACTATAGTAAACATATACCACCAAAATCAAACACCAATCTCAACTCCTTGAAAATTCAACTACACCATTTCTAACAAAATAATCCCTACTCTCCCCATTCTGAAAATCCTAAATCATTTTGACAAATTCTTAAGTTAACACTGGAATTCTCTACTTTAACAACATCAATTAAGAATAAATAATCAATTCCAAATAATATAGTTATCCTAAAATATAATAGTGAAATAATCTTTGTATATACATTATAATAATATCAAATAAATAGAATTTTCCTTCATCTACATCTGAGGCACTTTGATTTCTCTGCAACACATAGACCCTCTATGATGTTCTAGCTCCATTTGGTATATCCACAAATATAGATTCCTCTTTCTATTTGTATCATGCCACCTCTGCTATCTCTGTCTCCTCTACCACCAGATCTAGGCACAGTTATCTCTTTTTATCTAGCCCTTAGTGGTTCTAGACAATATCTAATGTAATGGTCTTTGGACCTACACCTAAAATAACCTCCTATGCTAAGTCCCTAACAAATATACCTGTGCGTCCTACCACACTAGATACAAGTGGGTGGTATAGGTCTCTGAGATGAAGGGACAATAGCACTAGCCACTATTGTTATAGGCCTCTGCCTCTACTGAATAGGTCTACCAGATTACTCTGGACTCTCACCAAAGCTCAATGAAAAATCTTCTTGCCCCTTATTGCAAGTTGTTGTCTCTACTTCTAACTGAAGTCGTCTACCCTTACCCTCTTCTAATGTTGAAGCAGCTGCAACTTCCTGAGCTTTCACTACACTAATAACAATAGATACTAACCTAGAGAACACCTCATATTGTACTGCTGCTACTTGACATCAGATAGTAGGCCTCAATCCTTTATTAAACCTCTTGTATCTATCCACCTCATTAGAGATAATCCCAAATGCACACTTACTTAACCTCAAAAACTCCTCATATTCTGTCACTAAACTACTCCCTTGCTCAATATTCAGAAACTCCCTCTTCTTCCCATCCTTATAATCCATAGGCATATACTTTCTTTCAAACTCTAGCAGAAAATCATTATATGTCAGTATTGGTGGCCTATGCAACCCATGTGGAATCATCTTCTACCAATCATAAGCATCCCCTACAGAAGAGAAATGGCATGATCAAACTTCTCCTCTGCGGTAGCCTCCAGCTAAACAAAGACTCTCTCCACTCTATCTAACCACTGCTCTTCCTTAGCTAGATCTGTTGTACCTATAAAATTAATTGCCCTACACTTCCTGAGTTTTTCATACCTCCTACTCTGCTGAGGTGCTGGAGCTTGACGAAAATATTCTGCCATCTGTTGAACTAATAATGGAGGACCCTATACCGTTGGTCTATCTACCTCTAAAGCCTCGACAACACCCTCTACACTAGCTCCTAAACAAACCCTAATTCTTCCTTCTTCTTGTACATTACTCACAGCACCCTGTGAGCGGGGATTTTCCCTCCACTTCCAGTGGAATGGTTCTTACAACTTTGGCACTGTTGGCTCGAGGCCTTAGAGAACACGGACCTAAACCCAGAGAAAATGAAGTCACTACCAGGACTGACTAGGAAGATAGAAAGGGATGGATGACTTGATTCCTAAGGAATCCCCCACCCCATATTGGGTTTGAAAAGTTGGGTACGCATGGAAAATGTGAGAAATGGCCCAGCACCCCCATAACGCCCGGTTCATTGGAATCGACCTCCTTCTCAGGTCTAAATATTATTAAATTCTTAAGCATTATAATATTATCCTTACTACATACAATTATTGAAATAATTAATCATTATATTATAAATCAAACAAACGAATAAAATGGTGACCAATCCAAAGATGGAAACATGCCCTTACAAATGTCTAAATGTCCATAAAGAAAATAAATAAAATAGGACACCCGTCAAAAGGTGGAAACGTGTCCCTTACAATTATTCTAAAGTTTTTAAATAAATTAAACTACAAAAAATAAATAAATCAAAAAAATAAGGCACCCATGAGTGGAAACATGCCTTTTACATCCTTGAAATCCAAGTAATAAAATTAACACTATTCAACCATTCATAGCAAAACAAATAATCCAAACAAGTAGTTTAATCATCACAATAATAATAATAAATTAGAGTTTAATAAATAAAATTAAGGTTAATCACAAATTACAATCTATAAATAAATACTGGCCTAATTGATGAGGGGTAGCGTATGGCAGTCCCGCTAGTTGGTTAGCGGGCGGGGGTCAAGGGGGAAGTGCCCCCCAAAAAGTAAACAATTTATATGATATGGTTTTGTTAAGGAATTAGGGTTTCTATCTAACTATGTTTTTATATTTAGGCAAATTAGGGTTGATCATGTAATATAGTGTTTTGCAAAATAAACTAGAGTATTAGATCAAAATAGACAAGTTTAGGATTAAAACATGCAATTTAAAACAAAACCTAATGGATTAGGGTTATGAATAAAATTAAATCATATTATTAGGGTTTGCATGAATTGTCACCAAGGTTCTCTTTATACTGAAATTAATATTGTTAATGGTTAGGCTGCTGGATGTCTAACGGATCATTGTGCAAAGATGATGATGATTTAAAGGGTTTACATAATTATTACAAGCTAAACTAACTTACTGCATGATAGTTTTTAAAAGCAAATAGCTATTGAAAGTAAATATTAATCAATGTTTAAAACCATAATCAAAGTAGCTTTGGTTAAATTTTAAAAGGGTTAAACACGAAAATGTACCTTGGTTTGTTGGCTCCACCAAATTGAAAGGGATCACCTAGCTGATTGCTTGAATCTACTTAATTTTTTGCCTAAAGGTTAAGTGCAATCAAGGATAGTTTTGATTCATGTTTCTTGGTTGTTGTGTATATGTTTTGTTTCTTTTTTGGCTGATTGTTTTTGTTAATTAATGTTGTTTAACCTCTGTATTTATAGGCAAAAGAGTGTTTAAAGTCTAAGCCCTAATACATTAATCCAATGACTATTCAAAGTTCGAGCTTAATTAGGAAGTTACTAAACCAAATTACTCCTTGATTAAAAGATCATGGCAAATTAGCATTAGCCAATTCACCATGGTAAGCCATCCATGGAGAATTAGGATTGCCTAATTTGCCATGGATAGGTGTCCATGTCAAATTGGCTTGCTAATTTGCCATGATTTAAAGTTTGAGGTCTGGTCTGGCTTAGTTTTGTATTTTAAAATTGAATCAAACCTATTTTGGTCTTTAAATATTAGATTGGACTAGGTGTAGTGTTTTAAAAATTAAACTGACTTACTTTAGGCCTTTTAAAATTGGATCGACTTAATTCAAAGGTGTAAACTAGGTTTAAGTTGTAAATTGGACCGACCTACCCTGAGCTGGTGTGATACTTTTGACAAGTCTTATGATCACTAAGGTGGAGAGACAAAAAGATCAAAGAAAGCAATGATTAGTCAAGATTATGAGGATAGCTAAAGTTCTCAAGACCATGAAGATAGTTGAAGTTCTCAAGATCATAAGGATAGTTGATGTTCTCAAGACCATAAGGGTAGTTGAAGTTTTCTTAATATTTCAAATATATCAACATCAGGGTAATAAATGATTTATCCTTATTAAAAAAGATTTATGTTCCTCCACTCATCCATTATTGGAAGCCCAAGTTGGTACAAACAAGACAACTCTTTTAGAGCTAGAACAAAAAAAACAAACAAACCAAAAAAAACACAAAAGAAAACAAAAGAAAAACAAAAAAAAAAGAAAAGAAAAAAAAAAGAAAAAAAAAAAAAGAAACCCCAAAATGGTTCAAAAAGCCAACTAAGTTCTCTTTTACCTAAGGCATCAAAAGGCTTCCATTTGGTTTATAAGGATGGTTCGACTTAAATTGGTCCAACCCAACTAAAGATTCGATCAAAATCAAAGAAAAAGGAGAAAGACCATTCTGTTCTTGAAAGTTCTGTATTTGACAGTCCTACAAGGAAGAAGGATGAAATGATAAAATGCTCGAAGAAAGGGAAGAATAAGAAAAATAAAGAGGAAAGAAAAGGGAAAAGAAGAAAAATAATAAATTTGGGTCTTAAACTTTTTGCAAGGGCAAAGACTGTCCTAATCAAGATCTAGATTAATACCAAGAAGATAGAAGGAATTTGGAGTCTAGCAAGATTGCCTCCAAGCTGCCTAAAGTTCAAACAAGAAATTTATAGTGTGAAGGTTTGTCCATTGTGTCACATATGCTCTAACTTACAAATGGCCTTCACTTAAACCCGTGTCCTTTTTAGACCCCTATCAATCCTATCAGGGGGCATAGAAAGCCCATTGCTTGAGAAAGCTCCAGTAATCTTACAAAGAGAAGAAATACGTGCTTGTACGAAGAACTAGACAACAACAACATCAATCAGAGTCCGCATAGAAAAATCATGGGTTTGAGCCTACACAGGGGGGGCAAAGTTTCTCCTTTTCAATTTTTTGAGTTTATATATAAAATATTTTCAAACTCACTTGCAAATATTTCGCCACGCAGGGATATGAAGGCGAGCTAAAAAGGGTTGAATTTTTTTGCAAAAGTGCAAAGGAAGAACAAAACAGAATGGAATAAAAAAAAGAAAATTAGAATTCTCAAAAGAATGAAGATGCAAAAGACAAGAGATCAATCCAGCTAAAAGAGCTGAAGCCAGGGTAAAGACTCGACCTCCAATGGATTAAGATCCACAAGGATGAAGATCCATTTTCAATGGTGAAAACCTGATCTCAAAGGATGAAGATCCATTTGCAAGGGTGAAGACCCAATCTCAAAGGATGAAGATCCATTTTCAAGGGAGAAGACCCGATCTCAATGGATGAAGATCCATTTGCAAGGGTGAAGACCCAATCTCCAAGGATAAAGATCCATTTGCAAGGGTGAAGACCCGATCTCAAAGGATGAAGATCCATTTTCAAGGGTGAAGACCCGATCTCAATGGATGAAGATCCATTTACAAGGGTGAAGACCCGATCTCCAAGGATGAAGATCCATTTGCAAGGGTGAAGACCCGGTCTCAATGGATGAAGATCCATTTTCAAGGGTGAAGACCCGATCTCAAAGGATGAAAATCCATTTTCAAGGCTGAAGGCCCGATCTTAAAGGATGAAGATCGATTTTGAGGGTGAAAAACCACAATGCATAGAATAACCGGAGCAGTCAGACTTCTCAAATGATAAAAGGTCAGTCAAACTCAGTCTCGGGTCCAAGTACCCAAATCCAGTTCAATCTCGAGTCCAACTACCCAATCTCGGGTCTAAGCACCCATTCTCGGGACTAAGTATCCATTCTCGGGTCCAAGTACCCAAATTAAATCAAAATCAATTCAATCTCAGGTTCAAGTACCCAATCTCGGGTCCAAATATTCAAATCAAATTCAAATCCATCATCATAGATCCTCTCCTTATAGACCAAAGGCTAATGGTGCCGTAGAAGCAACAAATAAGACAATTAAGCAAATTCTATCCAAGATGACCAAGACTTACAGGGATTGGTCAGAGATGCTTCTCTTTGCTTTATAGGGATATAGGACAAGTGTGCGAACACCTACTAGAATGACACCATTCTCTTTGGTTTATGGGATGGAAGTAGTATTGCCAATTGAAATTGAGATCAAGTCGTTAAGAGTAGTCTTGGAAGTTGAATTGCCTGAAACAGAATGGGTAGCAAGCAGATACACACACTTAGCTCTACTAGAAGAGAGAAGATTAAAGGCACTATATCATCACCAACTGTATCAAAAGAAGATAGCTCGGGCCTACAATAGAAGGGTTAAGGTCAATAAATTCATAGTTGGGGATTTGGTGTTGAAGCAGTGTAAGCCTAATGGATCTGATCCAAGAGGGAAGTTCAGACCTAGCTGGGAAGGACCATATGTCGTGAAATAAGTCATGAACAAAGGTGCGATGAAGTTGTCAAACATGGACGGGAATGAATTTAGTGAGCCAGTAAACATTGACAGGTTGAAGAAGTTTTATGTATGAAAAATAAAAAAGAAAGAGCTCGCTAGGTTCAAAACCCAAAAGGGCGGCCTAGGAAAAAGTTAGAACAGTCCGCTAGTCCTGAAAACCCAAAAGGGGCGGGCTAGGCAACAATTAGGGCTAAAAGAGAGGAAATAGTCAATTAGAAAACTCGAAAGGGCTAGTTGGCAACATGAGTAATCTTGTGTATGCTGGCTTTATGTTTGGTTGTTCCCTAATTTAATAAAACAAAATTAATGTTAAAATTATTCTATGTGCTCTGTTATAAGTATTCGACTAGATAAGGATGAATTAAATAAACACAATTGTAAAAGGTGATGACAAGTTTTAAATGGAAAAGAAGCATCTTTTATTACTCTAATTATTTTTCATCAATACACTTTCTGAATTGACAAATGTAAAATCTATGGCAGTCGATAAGTGTAACGTGCAGGCCAGCTTTGCCTCAGCCGATCCAAGTACGCTTCAGTCAAGCAAGGCATGTCTAAGTCGGGAACAAAGTCAGAATCACAAGGCTCAGCTCCATACTGACGGCCAAGTCAGCGAGGATCATAGCATGTACCTTGACGAAGGGCAGCAAGGGGAACGTACATCAAGTATGTCCATATGGTGATATGAGAAATCTTTCACCAAGGTACTAACTAACTGATATTGGCTTCAGAGCGTGAATGGATCCAGTCAACCCAGTCCGCATATGAAGAAGCAGGATGGAGTAGCTTCCTAGCAGAATGATGACATGGCAGGTATCTGGCAAAATCCATGGATAGAGTATCAAGCAAGCAAAGATGCTCCTGAAGCCAAATATGTGGAAAAAGAATTAAACAAAAAAGAGAAAAAGAAAAAGGTCCGCTAAGTTAAAAACCTGTGAGGGCAGCTTAGGCAAAAATTAGGACAGCTCGCTAGTTCCGAAAACCCACACGGGCGGACTAGGCAAAAATTAGAGCAATAAAGAAAAAAGAAGAGAAAAGAGAAAAGCTAAATTAAAAACCTGAAAGGGCAGTTAGGGTAAATACCTGAAGCAGCAACGGACTCCCAGTCAGTCTTTTTGACAATCCTGATTTAAATCGGTCTAATCCAACTAAGGTCTCGGCTAAGATCACAGGTACTGACGACAAGCCTCCTTCCATTTGGTCCATAATATCCAAAACTCGTGGATCAATATCACCATCAGAAGAAACAAGCAAGAGTTGGCCGAGCAAGTAAAGACAAAGCATGCGTCCCCATTGTAATATCCCCATGTGTGCCCTAGAAGTTTTAATTTAATTGTTGTTTGATTTGAATTAAATGTACATATGTTTTAGCAAAGGAAATGATTGTGTTAATGGAATGTATATGTTGTATATATGTTAATATATATAACATATATGTTGGTCAAGTGTAAAGTCAAGGGAAGAAGATATTTTCATTTGGGATGAGTGAAATTACTTAAGAGGGCAAGAGTTTTAAAGGAAGTGTGAACAAATAGAAAAGGGCATTTAAGTAATTGTGTTGATGGAATTGCTTGGTGGATATTTAAAGAAGAAAAGAAGGTTGAATTATCTTCATTTCTTTTCTTTTCTTGGTATAGCCGGCCATTTCAAAGGAAGAGAGCAAAAGTGAGATTTGTTTATTCAAGTTTCAAATTGAAGGAGGAATCAAAAGATTTTGGTTGGAGATTTGTGAAATTTCTTCATCTAAGGTAAGTACTCTCTTGTTTTCCTTTGGTATTTTGAAGATGTGTTTGAAGTGTGTTGTGATTTGATAATATTATGATTTGGTATGTTTGAGATGAGTTTCTAAATGTTGAAATTGATTGTGAGTTAATTTAGTGTTGGTTTGGTTTTGGTTGAAGATGGTAGGTTAAAAGTGATGTTGTTTTTTTTTTAGGGTTTTGAAGGGAAAGGTGATTAAATGTGTTGATGATGGGTTGTTAAGGTGAATATTGTGGTAAACATGTGAAATATGTGTTTAAAACATGGATTATATTCATTTGAATTATGACATATTGTGTATAATGTAATTGAGTGCAACCAAAGGGGACTTGAACATGTTAGGGTTTCAATTCATGAGAGACACGGCCAAAAGCAAGGAGAGACACGGCCAATTCATGAGAGACACGGCCAAGTCCATGTAAATTTGGCCGTGTTGGGTGATTTTTGGAGGAGACACGGCCGTGTCCCTTGCCCATGTCTGCCACTGCCACAAGCTTGGCCGTGTCCCTTGAGTGTGTTGGTTACTGTGTTTGGCTTTTGTTCTTCTTACATGGTTGAGATTGAACTTACACTTGTTAATGCATATGATATTATATGAACAAGGTTGGGTATTGTGCATTGTGAAACTTGTGAATGGCAATGTGTTATATGAATAATGTATCTTGAAATGTTATACCAATGATGCTATGTGAATAATATGAATTGAGATATAATATGATGATGCTAGGTGAATAATATGAATTGAAATACAACATGATATGAGGCCATTGTGATTGGCTATGATAACTCAAATGTGATGTGAAGCCATTGTGTTTGGCTATGATGATTCAATTGAAAGAACATAAGGCATGTTTGCCTAATTGATGATGAGAATTGAGAATGAAACAATAAATGAATTGTGTGTCTAATGTGTTATTCATTTTCAGAGTTTTGTTGTTGGTGGCATGCCTATTGGTAACATTCTCTTGAAGTTAGGTTGGATTGGATCCTTGAAGCCTAATTGAGATGTTACAACCCTTGAAGCTAGGTTGGATTGGTTCTTGAAGCCAAGTTGGGTTGATAATTAGCATGCTTTGTTCCCCTTGAAGCTTGGTTGAACCTAAATTCCTTGAAGCCTAGTTGGGTTTATGATAATGATAAATGTGATAACAAAACCAAAGCATTAACTCTGAAAGTTGAATGGCATATTAGTGTGTCTTGGGCCCATGTTTGTCTTTGTTTAATGTGATTCATGAATGGTAAAATGATTAACTAATGAGATATATGGAAGGATATTGAAATGTGATATGTTTATATATGTGGTTTATGAAATATAAAGGTATGTGGTTATCCTTTCATCTATGATATTGATTTGAGTAATCAAATGTGTGTCATTGCATTGCCTTATAGTATAGTGTTGGTATATTTTGTACTACTAAGCCGTTGGCTTAGTGCGATATTGTTTGATCGCGCAGGTAACAGAGTTGAACCTGAGAGCTCCTCAAGACCGAGTGAGAGTAGACATTGAAGAGTTATTTTGGAACTTAAAGATCAGAGAAGAGCTGCCAATCATGTATATATATATATTCTATGTTTTGTAAACCTTGATTTATAACATATTTGTAATAACTTCCGCTGTGAATTATTAAACATTTTGTATATAGTGTCTTTTGGATTTCTTTTATTTGTTTGAGATTTGTTTCACTTATTTACAAAGATATTTGTTGTGTCTTTTTAAACCGTGGCATTTTCTATATTCAGTATACGTATATTATGATCGTTTAAGCATGCTTGGTACGTATACAGGGTATAGAGGTGTTACAATTATTTTGGTATCAGAGCCTAGGTTTGAGATTCTCAACCTAGGTCAAGTGTAAGAAAAAGAGTATTTTTATTTTAAAAAGTGGATTTTTGAATAACATACATGTTTGGCATTGGCAGTCTCTGATCTTTAATGAGAGATATTCTGCTGTGTTTGCAGATATAGGTTGTGATGGATTCTCACTCACGTCAGTCAGTCGAGGGTAGTGCTGAGAGTATAGCTCCTGATGAGATTAGAGAGGGAGCTAGAGTGGATAGTGCTGGAGAGGTACCTGTTTCTGTGTCAGGGAAACCAGCTGGTGAGGATGTTCCGCCAGTTTGGGTTAGGCATGTGGTAGAGGCTTTGAGGCAAGCACCAGTGCAACCACCGCCACCACCCCCACAGCCTTTGGTATTAGTGAGACAGTATGATATGCTAAGGAAGTATGGAGCAGAAGACTTCTTGGGTACTATTGATCCAGCTGTAGCTAAGCAGTGGCTAGATAAAGTACAGAGGATATTTGTTCAGTTACAAGCCACTCCAGAGGAAAAATTTGATTATGCAAGATCATTGTTGCAGAAGGATGCATATGACTGATGGAAGACAGTACCCCATGCTATGGACGATCCGCCTACTTTGTCCTATGCTAATTTTCTAAGAGAGTTTGAATTGAAATATACCCCAAGAGAGTATAAAGACATGAAGAAGATGGAGTTTTTGAGTTTAAAGCAAGATAACCGGACCGTAACTGAGTATGAGGTTGAGTTTATTCGATTGAGCCATTATGCTGGGGGTATGGTATCTGATGAGATAGACAGATGCAGGAGATTTGAGGAGAGATTGAGGCCCTCTATCATGTGTCATGTGGCTGGATCTAGAAATCATGATTTTTCCCAGCTTGTGGCAGCAGCTAGGAACGTGGAGAGAGCTCAGGTTATTGCAGTTGCTTTAGAGGAAGAGATCAAGGTTAGAAGGCCCCAGTTTGAGGCAGGGTCTTCATCTGTGAAAAGAGGTAAAGGAAGTTTTGTTCCTCGGGTTAGTAGGAGTCAGAGGCCAGCGGGTAGGTCAGTACAGTTTCAGAGGCATAGATCTAGACCTACAGTTTCAGTGGCGAGTGCTCCGACCCCAGTGATGCAGAGATCCACCTTGCCCATATGCATTCATTGTGGTAGACCACATGGTGGTCCTTGTTGGAGGATTGGTGTGACAGGGGTATGTTTCAGATGTGGGTCGCCTGATCACTTTGTTAGAGATTGTCCTGAGAGACAGGAGCGGATGTCAGTGGATACTGCAGCTTCTCGACCTATTGTGAGGGGAGGTCGTGGAGGCAGAGGTTTCAGTAGAGGAGGTAGATCTGGGTTCAGTTCTAGAGGAGATTCTACATCCAGGGAGAGTAGACCAGAGGAGGCTGGATCTTCTCAGAGGATTTATGTGATGCAAAGGCAACCAGATGCTTCGGCAGTCATAGCTGGTACTTTTTCTTTATTTGGTATTTCAGTACTTGCTTTGATTGATCCGGGACACATTCATATATTAGTGCATCTGTTTTGCCTGTGTCTGATGTGCATGCTGAATCCCTAGGATTTGATGTATTGGTGACAAATCCGTTAGGGCATAGTGTGATTGTTAGTAAGGTGCACCGAGATAGTGCAGTAATGGTGCAAGGTGAGGAGTTTCTTGGAGATTTGATTGAGATGCCTTTTAAGGAATATGATGTGATTCTAGGCATGGACTGGTTATCTAGACATGGAGTTGTGGTAGATTGTAAAAAGAAAATTGTTACTTTAAAAACCAGCGATGGTAGAGAGGTGTTAGTATCTAATGAGCAGGGACAGCTAGCATCCTTGTTTGTTTCAGCTGTTGCAGCTAGGAGATTGATTAAAAAAGGTGTGATGCTTACCTTGCTTATGTTGTGGATACTAAAGTAAAAGGTTCTCAACTTGATGATATACCCACAGTTGCAGAGTTTCCAGATGTGTTTCCAGAGGAGTTGCCAGGGTTGCCTCCTGAGAGAGAGGTGGAGTTCGGTATTGAATTATTGCCTGGTACCACTCCTATCTCTATTACTCCTTACAGAATGGCACCTGCTGAACTGAGAGAGCTGAAGGTGCAGTTACAGGAGTTGTTGGATAAAGGGTTTGTTCGCCCTAGTGTTTCACCGTGGGGAGCTCCTGTCTTATTTGTGAAGAAGAAGGATGGTACTATGAGATTGTGTATCGATTATAGGTAATTGAACAAGGTGACTATTAAAAATAAATATCCTTTGCCTAGAATTGATGATCTCTTTGATCAATTGAAAGGTGCAGCAGTGTTTTCCAAAATTGATTTGAGATCAGGGTACCATCAGTTGAGAGTTAGAGCTGAAGATGTTCCTAAGACCGCCTTATGGGCATTATGAGTTTCTAGTTATGCCTTTTGGTTTGACGAATGCACCTGCAATTTTTATGGATTTGATGAATAGGGTGTTTAGGCCTTATCTTGATCAGTTTGTAGTGGTCTTTATTGATGATATATTGGTATATTCGCGTAATGAGGAGGAGCATGATAAGCATCTGCGGATTGTGCTGCAGATTTTGAGAGAGAAGCAATTGTTTGCTAAACTGACGAAGTGTGAGTTTTGGCTTGACCAAGTTACTTTTCTCGGTCATATAGTTTCAGCAGAGGGTATTAGAGTTGATCCGAGTAAAGTTGAAGCTATTTTGAATTGGAGTCCACCAAAATCTGTGACTGAAGTTAGAAGTTTTCTGGGTTTGGCAGGCTATTATCGACGGTTTGTAAAAGGATTTTCTTTGATAGCTACTCCACTTACCAGATTGCTTCGAAAGGGAGTTAGATTTGTGTGGACAGATCAGTGTCAGGCTAGCTTCGATCAGTTAAAAGAAATGTTAACTCAAGCGCCTGTTCTTACTTTACCTGTGGAAAGCAAACCATATGTGATTTACAGTGATGCTTCACATAGTGGTTTGGGTTGTGTTCTGATGCAAGAAGGTAAGGTGATAGCTTATGCTTCTCGACAGTTGAAACCGCATGAACTCAATTATCCGACCCATGATTTAGAGTTGGCAGCCATTGTGTTTGCATTGAAGATTTGGCGACATTATTTGTATGGTGAAAAGTGTTTTATCTATACTGATCATAAAAGTTTAAAATATTTGGGTGTCCAAAGAGAGCTAAATCTTCGACAGAGGAGATGGTTAGAGTTGATTAAAGACTACGACTATTTGATTGATTATCATCCTGGTAAAGCAAATGTTGTGGCTGATGCCTTAAGTCGGAAGTCTTTAGCAGGTTTGACTGCTTATTCGCTCTCGTTGCTTGTTGAGTTGAGAGCGTTGCATGCCAGTTTTGTATCTTGTGATGATGGTGCATTGTTGGCACAGTTGCAATTGAAACCAGTATTGTTGGATCAGATTAAAGAGGCTCAATTGGCTGATGAGAAGATTCAGAAGATTATTTCAGATTGCCAGAATGGAAAGGGTCGAGATTTTATTGTGAGAGGTGATGGGAGTCTTTGGTTTAAGAACAGAATGTGTGTACCTGATGATGTTAATTTGAGAAGGATTATTCTAGAGGAAGCACATCAATCAGTATTTGCTATGCATCCAGGCAATACAAAGATGTATCATGATTTGAGACAGCATTATTGGTGGTCTGGTATGAAGAGAGACATTACAGATTTTGTGTCTAAATGTCTCACATGTCAGAGGGTAAAAGCTGAGCATCAAGTTCCAACAGGGTTGCTTCAACCTTTAGCAGTGCCTGAATGGAAATGGGATAGAGTAACCATGGATTTCGTATCTGGTCTGCCATTGACACAAAGAAAGTATGATGCTATTTGGGTGATTGTTGACAGGTTGACTAAGACAGCTCATTTTCTTCCGGTTCGGATGGATTACTCTTTGGAGAGGTTAGCTGAGCTGTATATTCATGAGATTGTGAAGCTGCATGGTGAGACCCCAGGTTTACTTCAAGGTTTTGGAAGAGCTTACATGGTGCATTGGGTTCTCGATTGCATTTCAGTACTGCTTTCCATCCGCAGACAGATGGGCAGTCCGAGAGGGTGATACAGATTATTGAGGACATGTTGAGAAGCTGTGTTATTGATTTCTCTGGAAGTTGGGATGGATTCTTACCACTTGTTGAATTTGCTTACAACAACAGTCATCAATCAAGCATTGGTATGGCACCATTCGAGGCATTATATGGTAGACGATGTAGGACACCTTTATGTTGGAATGAGCTTGGAGAAGGTAAGTTAATTGGTCCTGATTTGGTCAAAGAAACTGAAGAGAAAGTGAAAGTGATTCGAGAGAGGTTGAAAACAGCTTCAGACCGACAAAAATCTTATTCAGATTTGAAGAGGAGAGACATTGAATATAATGTGGGAGATAAAGTATTTTTGAAAGTGTCTCCTTGGAAGAAGATTTTGAGGTTTGGTCGGAAAGAGAATTTGAGTCCTCGCTTCATTGGACCGTATGAAGTTTTGGAAAGAGTTGGGCCAGTTGCTTATCGGCTTGCTTTGCCACCTGAGTTAGAAAGGAATCATAATGTATTTCATGTTTCTATGTTGAGGAGATACAGGTCAGATCCATCTCATGTGTAGCCAATTGAATCTATTGAAGTGAGTCCAGATTTGACATTCGAAGAAGAACCAGTTGCTATCTTGGCACGTGATGTGAAAGAGTTGAGAAATAAGAAAGTGCCTTTGGTAAAGATTTTGTGGAAGAATCATGGGAGAGAAGAAGCAACTTGGGAGAGTGAACAAACCATGCGAGATCAATATCCTCAACTTTTCCAGACTTGATATCAGGTAATTTCGAGGACGAAATTTCTTTTTAGAGGGGGAGAATTGTAATATCCCCATGTGTGCCCTAGAAGTTTTAATTCAATTGTTGTTTGATTTGAATTAAATGTACATATGTTTTAGCAAAGGAAATGATTGTGTTAATGGAATGTATATGTTGTATATATGTTAATATATATAACATATATGTTGGTCAAGTGTAAAGTCAAGGGAAGAAGATATTTTTATTTGGGATGAGTGAAATTAATTAAGAGGGCAAGAGTTTTAAAGGAAGTGTGAACAAATAGAAAAGGGCATTTAAGTAATTGTGTTGATGGAATTGCTTGGTGGATATTTAAAGAAGAAAAGAAGGTTGAATTGTCTTCATTTCTTTTCTTTTCTTGGTATAGCCGGCCATTTCAAAGGAAGAGAGCAAAAGTGAGATTTGCTTATTCAAGTTTCAAATTGAAGGAGGAATCAAAAGATTTTGGTTGGAGATTTGTGAAATTTCTTCATCTAAGGTAAGTACTCTCTTGTTTTCCTTTGGTATTTTGAAGATGTGTTTGAAGTGTGTTGTGATTTGATAATATTATGATTTGGTATGTTTGAGATGAGTTTCTAAATGTTGAAATTGATTGTGAGTTAATTTAGTGTTGGTTTGGTTTTGGTTGAAGATGGTAGGTTAAAAGTGATGTTGTTTTTTTTTAGGGTTTTGAAGGGAAAGGTGATTAAATGTGTTGATGATGGGTTGTTAAGGTGAATATTGTGGTAAACATGTGAAATATGTGTTTAGAACATGGATTATATTCATTTGAATTATGACATATTGTGTATAATGTAATTGAGTGCAACCAAAGGGGACTTGAACATTTTAGGGTTTCAATTCATGAGAGACACGGCCAAAAGCAAGGAGAGACAAGGCCAATTCATGAGAGACACGGCCAAGTCCATGTAAATTTGGCCGTGTTGGGTGATTTTTGGAGGAGACACGGCCGTGTCCCTTGCCCATGTCTGCCACTGCCACAAGCTTGGCTGTGTCCCTTGAGTGTGTTGGTTACTGTGTTTGGCTTTTGTTCTTCTTACATGGTTGAGATTGAACTTACACTTGTTAATGCATATGATATTATATGAACAAGGTTGGGTATTGTGCATTGTGAAACTTGTGAATGGCAATGTGTTATATGAATAATGTATCTTGAAATGTTATACCAATGATGCTATGTGAATAATATGAATTGAGATATAATATGATGATGCTAGGTGAATAATATGAATTGAAATACAACATGATATGAGGCCATTGTGATTGGCTATGATAACTCAAATGTGATGTGAAGCCATTGTGTTTGGCTATGATGATTCAATTGAAAGAACATAAGGCATGTTTGCCTAATTGATGATGAGAATTGAGAATGAAACAATAAATGAATTGTGTGTCTAATGTGTTATTCATTTTCAGAGTTTTGTTGTTGGTGGCATGCCTATTGGTAACATTCTCTTGAAGTTAGGTTGGATTGGATCCTTGAAGCCTAATTGAGATGTTACAACCCTTGAAGCTAGGTTGGATTGGTTCTTGAAGCCAAGTTGGGTTGATACTTAGCATGCTTTGTTCCCCTTGAAGCTTGGTTGAACCTAAATTCCTTGAAGCCTAGTTGGGTTTATGATAATGATAAATGTGATAACAAAACCAAAGCATTAACTCTGAAAGTTGAATGGCATATTAGTGTGTCTTGGGCCCATGTTTGTCTTTGTTTAATGTGATTCATGAATGGTAAAATGATTAACTAATGAGATATATGGAAGGATATTGAAATGTGATATGTTTATATATGTGGTTTATGAAATATAAAGGTATGTGGTTATCCTTTCATCTATGATATTGATTTGAGTAATCAAATGTGTGTCATTGCATTGCCTTATAGTATAGTGTTGGTATATTTTGTACTACTAAGCCGTTGGCTTAGCGCGATATTGTTTGATCGCGCAGGTAACAGAGTTGAACCTGAGAGCTCCTCAAGACCGAGTGAGAGTAGACATTGAAGAGTTATTTTGGAACTTAAAGATCAGAGAAGAGCTGCCAATCATGTATATATATATATTCTATGTTTTGTAAACCTTGATTTATAACATATTTGTAATAACTTCCGCTGTGAATTATTAAACATTTTGTATATAGTGTCTTTTGGATTTCTTTTATTTGTTTGAGATTGGTTTCACTTATTTACAAAGATATTTGTTGTGTCTTTTTAAACCGTGGCATTTTCTATATTCAGTATACATATATTACGATCGTTTAAGCATGCTTGGTATGTATACAGGGTGTAGAGGTGTTACACCCATGCCTTAGTAGGGGCCAAATGAGAGAGACAAAATTCAATCAAAGGAGCAAGTAGAATTTTTTCACCTCTCATCAACCGAAGAACTTTGAGTTTTGGATTTTGAAATAACATCTGCATCTTCTGTTGAGTCTTGGAAATCAATGTGGGTAATGCCATTTGTTGACTATTTGGATATCCAAGGATGGCCTCAAATTCTTCAATCAAGGGGCATATTTCAAAGCCATTAATTTTAAATACCCTTGAATCCATATTCCAAAAGGAAACCATGGCATGTAAGAAGGAGTAGTCCAATTCGACATTTTGAAAACATTTTAAAATATCAAGTGTTGACCACGAAATTTGCTTCCAATGAGTAGCATTCATATTCTTAAATAGAATTTTTATTCTCTTTAAATGATGTTCGGTCATGGTGGATGAAAAAGAGAAAAATTAAAATTGTTAAAGGGAGTCTTCACGTTGAAAGAGAAAGAATTTTGGTTTCTGTATTAAAATAGGGCATGCAAGGTGATTTATATAGAAGAAAATAAACCTTTTCCAAAAGTGATGAGGAAAAGGTGATGGGAAAGGATAAGACCATATGCCATAAGGAAAGGAATTAGTGGCAATTTCCTTTACCACGTTGGATTGGGTTTACCAAATGATGTGTATTATAAAATTATGGTGTACTGTAATAATAATAAAAAAAAAGTGGTGCAATAAAAAAAAGAAAAAAAAGTTACAGTAAAGATGAAAATTGTATTTTTTCATTATTGTACAATACTTTACAATTGCTACAATATTTACATAGCACTAAGAGGGTGGTGGTAGGTCATCAAATAAAGCCTTGAAAAAATCGTCTCCTGTTGGAAGAGGGGGCAAATCACTCATCCCAAATCCGCCTGAAGCGGGAGCACCAAAACTCAGCAAATTACTCGTCCTGAGATCACCCAAAGCGGGAACACCAAAATCCCTATTACCTTGAGGTTTCGATCTATCATGGTCCTCATCAGAAGCAGACGAAAGGATCTCATGTTCATCAGTCTTGGGGCCTCTTGATGAAGAAGCATCGGGATCCCTCATCCCCCAAAATCAAAAGTCTTGGAAATGTTGTTCAGATTGATGATATAAACTTTCAAAATGAGAAGGCTGCTAACGGCTTGTAGCCAACTCTTCTTGAAGTTTCCTATTTTGTTCTTCGAGTATCTGCTGTGAGACAAGAAGGAAAAAGTAAGAGCATACATAATCATGCATACATATAGCATAAACTACTATGAAATAAGAAACGTACCAGGTAGTTCATATCAATGCCCTGCAGATGAGATGGCATATCTGGCGGACTAGAATGAGCAAATGAAGGGGTAGTAAAAGAAGGTTCAGCCTCATGATCAAATGAGCCAACAGCTTACAACGATCATTAAAGAATTAAAAAAAAAGAAAAAAGAAAGAAGCAGTTGCAAGGAAAAGATGGTAAGAGTTTTACCTGAGAAGTACTGGCCCCGAGATATGGAACAGACTCTCCTGCAGCTCCGTGATATTCTTCTTCATCTCTACCCTCATTTTCGTCAGAAATCTCCCGCACACCAACAGGAGATACATCAAAGTTCAAGAGTCTTCTTTGAATAAAATAGGCATAGAATGGACTCGGTAAATGGAGAAATGACTCGGCACCATAACCATACCGGGCCGGCCACCATACATCCTCCGGCATTGACATAATATTTAAAGTATATTTCGGGATTTGCATCGAAACCCTCCGCTGCTCTGGACCGAGAAACCATTCATAAACTCTCTCCCCGAGAAACCAGCCACTAGACACTGGGCCAGCAATAACTCAGAGAGAATGTTGGAAAGACAGTGCTGCCCTCATCAAAGGAGACCAGTTTGCTCGCTCTTCTGGGCTCCACCAGGCCAAATTCACCTGCAAAATAACATAAGGTAAGTAAACTTTCACATAAAATTTAAAGCATACTAATGTTATTTTACCTAGTCCCAGGTTAAGCGGCTCAACACATAGCGGTGAGTATGCACATGATGAGAGCCGGGAACGTCCACACGATCGAACAACCAGAAATTTAATCTCGGATACCCGATTCTCTCTCGGGAAATCCCGGGTACCCTCACGATGTTATGTTCATATGCCCATACCTACAACAATAACAATAAATATCACATGCATGCAAGAAAAGAGTGGAAATGACATTGGCGGAAGAAAGAATACCTCGACAACTGCCATCAAGCAGACAAAAGACTTCTTATTTCGGCAAAGTTTATCAAGACCATGGTAAAGACACGCAAGACCAGCTTTACCCCAGCCAGAAGATGGTACCATTTTGAAATAAGAAAGGACACTCAACACTAACAAGTGGATGGAGGATTCAGTGCTACCTAAGATGGTCGACCCGAGCAGATATAACAAAAATCCTCGAGCATACTGTTCGGCCGTGTCTCTGCCAACTCGTCCTTCATAGTTCATCCAATAACTACGAATTAGCTCGATTTTTATCTTAAAAGGCCCTTTATATGATGGTTCCATATCGATTAATTCCTAAATTTCTTCAAATGTTAAAATATCATTGGTCAGAGGAACCGGAACACCATCATATCAAAGACCGGTTATAGCAGTAAAATCGGATCGGACCAATTGTCATCTCTCCAATGGGCAAGTGAAAAGTGTGGGTTGTATCCAACCATCACTCTACAAGCGCCTGCACTACGCTCCAGTCTATCTGATATTCCTCGGATGGCAATTGTAAGATGAACTGCTCAAAGCCACAATCTCGGATAATTCACCTTACTCGAGAAGGCACTACATCGTACCATTGTCGGGCTTTGTAAATACACCCTCCAGCCCGAACAATGCAACGATCATGCTAACACAGACCCAGATAAGTTAATACCAGGTAAGTACATATTATTCTATATACTTAAATTAATATATTTTTCTTAAATTTTCTAAAAAAATCAAAATCAAAATCAAAAAAATAATAGGAAAATATTAATATTAAAAAAATAATAAATAATAAATAATAAATAATAATAAAAAATATATAAAAAAGATATAACAAAAAATAAATATAACAAAAAAAGCGCAAAATAGAAAGACGAAAAATCAAGAGAAATAAAAAAGAAAAAATAATTACCTCGCTCTTTTGATTGGAACTGCGATGGAGCGGCATCCCAGCTAGTATATCTAAATTTTCATCTTCATGATGCTGAATAAACTCCAATAACTCGGCATTAGAATGAGTACCTAACCTCGAAAGATGTATTATTTTTGAAAAATATGTGCTAAAATTGAAAAAAATTTGAGAGAATTATGAAATTGAAATCGTGCTGTGAAATGAAATGAAGGAATGGTGGGTTTTTATAGAGAAACAGCAAGCAAAAAAAAAAACAAAATTCAAAACTATTTATGCATAGTAAATTTCACTATTCAAGAATAGTGTTACTATAGGTAAATAGTAAATTTCACTATTTATGAATAGTATTACAATTGATGAATAGTAAAATTACTATTTCCAAAAGTAAATACTATTTATTACTATTTATAAATAGTAAATTTACTATTTATGAATAGTGAATAGTACATGAACAGTGATTACACAGTAAATAAACAGTAAATTCATTTATTCACTTTAATCATTCAAATAATTGCAGGTATATAAATATTTTTATACCCAGGGGGCAATAAGAAGACATGCATAAAAATTAGCCAAACTTTTTGAAATAAAAAATTATTAACTCGAGTCCAAAGTCCAAATTTTACTTAGGTCCATAACCTAGAATCTATTGCTAAGTCCAAGAACTTAGCTCGGGTCTAGAACCCAAATTTTTCTTAGGTCCAGAACCTAGAATCTCTTCTAAGTCTAGAACTTAGCTCGGGTCCAGAACCTAGAATTTCCTCTAAGTCCAGAACTTAGCTCGGGACCAGAACCTAAATTTTTCTTAGGTCCAGAACCTAGAATCTTCCCTAAGTCTAAAACTTAGCTCGGGTCCAGAACCCAAATTTTCCTTAGGTCCAGAACCTAGAATTTATTGCTAAGTCCAAGAACTTAGCTCGGGTCCAGAACCCAAATTTTCCTTAGGTCTAGAACATAGAATCTCTTCTAAGTCCAGAACTTAGCTCGGGTCCAGAACCCAAATTTTCCTTAGGTCTAGAACCTAGAATCTCCTCTAAGTCCAGAACTTAGCTCGGGTATAGAACCCAAATTTTCCTTAGGTCTAGAACCTAGAATCTATTGCTAAGTCCAAGAACTTAGCTCGGGTCCAGAATCCAAATTTTCCTTAGGTCCAGAACCTAGAATCTCTTCTAAGTCCAGAACTTAGCTCGGATCCAGAACCCAAATTTTCCTTAGGTCCAGAACCTAGAATCTATTGCTAAGTCCAAGAACTTAGCTCGGGTCCAGAACCCAAATTTTATTTAGGTCCAGAACCTAGAATCTCTTCTAAGTCCAGAACTTAGCTCGGGTCTAGAACCCAAATTTTCCTTAGGTCCAGAATCTAGAATTATCCCTAAGTCCAGAACTTAGCTCGGGTCCAGAATCCAAATTTCCTTAGGTCCAGAACCTAGAATTTATTTCTAAGTCCATAACTTAGTTCGGGTCCAGAACCCAAATTTTCCTTAGGTCCAGAACCTAGAATCTTTTCTATGTCTAGAACTTAGCTCGGGTCCAGAACCCAAATTTTTCTTAGGTCCAGAACCTAGAATTATCCTTAAGCGCAAGAACATAGCTCGGGTCCAGAACCCAAATTACCCTTAGGTCCATAACCTAAAATCTCTTATGAGTCCATAACTTAGAATGGGTTCAGAACCCAAATTTTCCTTAGGTCCAGAACCTAGAATTATCCTTGAGTCCAGAACTCGAATCAGGTCCAGAACCCAAAACCTCTACCATCTCAAAAATTAAGTCTTATTGCTTTTCAGATCATTCAAGCAGGGGGCAAACTGTAGACCCTTAATTTTGACCCAGTCCGGTCCAATATATTTTGTTCAGTCCAAAATAATTTTTGTATTGTCTAATATATTTTAATTAGTCCAAATAATTTTTTTAATCTTAATTAAATAATTTTTGCTTTATTATCTAATTTTTATTAATAAAAAAATAAAAATAAACAAATAAAAATCAAAAAATAAAAATAAAAATAAAAATCGGCGATGAAAAAATCGTCGCCGAAAACCAGCGCGGGCTTGGCCGTGGGCCATTTCGCCGGCAGGAATTTCCTGTGGGAGAAATGGCCCGCAGGCCGTTTCCCGCCCCCCTGCCGCAGCCAACTGCGGCAAATTTTTTTGCCAGCGCAATTTTTCCTGCGACAATTTTTTTTGCCAGTGCAATTTTTCCGCAGCAGTTTTTTTTCGCCAGCGAAATTTTTCGACGCAAATTTTCCGAAACCTAATACAATTAGGTTTCGGTTTTCTTTTCTTATTCAATATTGTATGCCGTGAGTAATTAGGATTAATAATAGAATTCTTCTATAAATAAGGAAGAAATTGAGAGGAAAAGAGAAGGAGAAATTGGGACAAAAATTGGGAGAGTTTGAAACCGAAATTAAGTGGGAAAGCAGTGAAATTAAATCTGACTTTTTGAGAGATGAAGAAGCAAAGCCATTAACAATTGATTAAAGGCAGCAACTGCCTTTGTTTTTTTGTTCATCCAAGAAGAATTATTTTTGGAAGAACCATCAAAAGGAGATAGGTATTAATTGTTATATTTTTTCACAGTAGCTAAGATTATGAAATTGTGTCTTTCAAAATCAAAAAGCCTAGAACTTTAATTTAGTTTTCTAAAGTTAAAAACACTAATTCGTTGCTTTATTTTCCAAAAAGGCTTAAAATTGTTATTTTTTACTTCTTCAAAATCTTAAAACCCTAATTGAACATGTTTTTCAACAAAACCAAAATTTGATTCTGTTTCTTACAACAAACCCTAAAAACACCTTTTCTATTTGTATAAAACTTAAATCGTTGGTCTACTTTCATAAAATTCTCAATTGCTTTTTTCCAAATTCTAAAAAACCTAAGCATCCACCGAAACCCTAATTCTAAAACACTAAACCCAAATGCAACTCCCAAACCAAATATAGTAAACCTTAACCCCTTTGAAACCTTAAACCCTAATTTTTTCTAAACCCTAATCCTTTAAAATTTTAAAAACCATAAAAACACAAATATTTTAATTTCACACAGTAAACTTGAAACCATAAATTAAAAGTGTTTTAAAGAGTCCAAATTTTAGTTTCATGATTTTACATCATAAACCTTAGTTTGGTTAACCAAAGAGTCTTACCAACCTTTTAAAACATAAAATCCTCAATCTATTTTAATTCTCTTAAAGTCATAGTAGCCAAATTCCATTAATTCCAAAACCCTAAACACGTGAAATAAAGAGCCCTAAATGGAAATAGTAGCTATAATTGGAATTTTATTTGCCTTGTTCAATTCTATATTTAATTATGCTTTGATTTATTTCTTATGCTTTAATTTATTTAAGTTCAATGCTTGGTTCATTTAATTTATCATGGATAAATGTTTACTTTTTATTGATGTTTAATACCTTTGATGAATGATTTATGAATTATGAATGGTTATTTAACTTTTATCAATTTATTTAGGTTTCTAAATGTTGTAAGGGGTATGTTTCCACTTGATGGATACCTCATTAGTTAAATATCATGTAATTTAATTTGCTTTCCTATTTTAGAACCTATGTAAAGGACATGTTTCTACCTTTCGGTGGGTGTCCTATATAGGCATGTGATGTAAGGACATGTTTCCATCTTTGGATGGGTGTCCATTTATTTGTTTTGTTTCGACCTTGCTTTGATTTTAATATATTGATGCTTTCTTTTAATTATTGTGTGTAATATGGATAATGTTGTTATATTTAAGAATTTTATAATATTAAGACCTGTAAAGGAGGCCAGTTCCAATGAACGGGGCGTTGTGGGGGTGCTGGGCCATTTCTCACCTTCCCCACACATACCCAACTTTCCGAACCCATTAAGGGGTTGGGGATTCCTTAGGAATCGAGTCATTCGCCCCTTTCTTTTTCCTAGCCCGTCCGGGTGGGGACTCCATTTTCTCCGAACTTAGGTCCGTGTTCTCTAAGGTCCCGAGCCTAAATAGTGCCGAAGTCGCAAGAACCATTCCACTGGGAGTTGGAGCAAAAATCCCCGCTCACAATACTGTGTTGAAAGAGGGATATCTATGGTATATACCTAATTTATTCACAAGATATATATAAAATATAGGAGTTTCTCTATATGATAGATCAGACTATAACTCTATAACAGGTTCTTGTATTACATGACTTGGATTAGGAATATATTTTGTTAGCCAAACTCTTGGCTTAATTACACTATTTTTTATCTTAGGCATTCAAATTGAATAAGACTAACATTTGTATCAAGATACATTTTGCAGAAAGTCAATTCTTGAAGAATTCATGAAAAGTCTGATCAGACCACCATAAAGCTCGACTGAACCATTGATGCACTTATAAGTTAAAATCACACAGAAAGGTTCACGGTGAAAAATACTCTCAAAATCCTACCATACCACTTGAAGTATGCTCAAACCATGACCAAGTTCGACCGTACATTTGGAGGAGAAATTAGCAAATTCATTTAGCAAGGTTCACGGCCAAAAGTCCTCCCATTTTCTCAGAGTACCATGGAAAGTTTGACTGGACCTCATAGAATTCTTTCCGGATCCTTGTAGCAAAATTTGTTTACAAATGTCTAGTAAGGTTCATGGCCAAGGGTACTCCCAGAATTTGAGCATACCATTAAAAATTTGATTGGTCCTGATGCAGTCTCGACCAGACCTTTTGAATATCTTTCAAATCTGAAGTCATTACACCTGCACTCAATTACTGGATGGCACTTGGACCAACCATTGGAGGAGCATTTCTCAGAGTTTCAAATAACATGACAAGACTTCAGGAAGTCTGATCAGCCTCAATGAAGTGAGACCGGACCATTGTTAGTCAGACCATGAATTTACTCTGAATAATTAGCAAAGTGGGAGAGAAGATTCAAACATGTTGGCACCCACCTCAAACGGCTAGTTGAAGGCTTGAAATATCCAAAGAAAATTCATTTTTCAAAGTGATTGTGATTGTTATAACCAAGCAAAACAACTTTCATTTCTTTGCATCAAAACTTCTATTTGTATTATTTTGAGTGTTGGGTATGAGCATTAAATACCATTGTAAGTTTGAGTGTGAGCTTTGAAACACTTAGGTTTTAGAGTGAGCATGGGAAAACACTTGTTGGGTTGTGAGGAAGTTACTCAAACCTTGTAAAAGTTTTGTGTGAGATTGTGAAAATACCAAGTTAGAGTTGAGATTGTAAAAACTCAGATTAGTTGAACCTTAACAAGTTGTTAAGAAAGTGAATGTAGGATTGAGATAATTCGAACCACTATAAATTCCTTATGTATGTTCTTCTATACTCTACTCCTTTATTGTTTTGTTTGATTTTAATTTTTGATTTACCATCACTTCTTCAGAATAACCAATTTACACCCTCTTAGTTGCCATCTTGGGATAACAATTGGTATTAGAGCTTCAAAATTTCAAAAAAACTTAATTGTGAAATTTGATCCATAATGGCAGCCACTTCTTCATCTACTTCCACTTCTCACACTCATGGAAATCTCAATTCTTTTCTTAGACCCTACATCGATTGAATGAATTTCTCTTATTGGAAATACAAGATGAATTTGTTTCTTGATAGTGAGGGAATTGACCTTTGGAAATTTGTACAAAATTAGTGGAAACCTCCTTGTAATATCCCACAAGATACCCTAAAATTTTGGTAATTGTAATGGAATTAAATGCAAATTGTATATTTGATTAAGTGGAAAGTTAAGATAGGGAGGTGTGTGTATGTTGTATATATGAGGATATATACAACATATACAATTCAACATTTATTGATGGTCAAATGGGATAATTAATTATTTTAAATAGAAATTAATGTAAGTGGAAGATGATATTTACATTATTATAATATATTAAATTGCTCGGTGGAGGTTAATTGGAGATTTGAGTGACTAAGAGTAGAGTGGTATTGACTTTTCATTATCTTCTTCTTCCTCTTTCTTTTTGATAGCTGACCACCACCATATTCATCAAGGAAGAGAGGTTTTGTGATTTCTAACTCAAGATTGAAGGGTGTTTCAAGTGATCAAGTTGGAATTCTAAGGATTCTCTTTATTTTTGGTAAGTTTCCAACTTGTTTCTTTGATTTCTTTTGAGTTTGTTGGATTGTCTGATGTAGATGTGTTTTGAGTTTAGTGAATGGTTGATTTTGATATCTTTGAAGTGTTTGGTCTTATTAACTTTGATTTTGAGGTTGAATTGAAGAGAAAGGGTTAAGTTTGGTGTTAGAGATAAGAGTTGTGGGTGTTGTGACCTTGAGTTGTGAAGTATGATTGTGATTTGTGTTTGATGCATGAAATTGAGTTGTTTTGATATTATGCAAGTTTATTATGGTTTATTGATGGTTTTGGGTAAGATTGTTTGGAGTGGAAAAGTGTTTAAGAAAGAGGTTTGTTGGATGTGGCATTTTTGGTATCGATTTCAGGTTTTTGACCTGACACACCCAGTAGCACGGCCGTGTCCTTGGACATGTCAGTATGGGTGACATGAGCAGTGACATGCCAATGTCATTGAGCGTGTCACAGCTTCTGTGTTGTGGTAGTGTTGACGCGTCCAGTGACACAACCATGTCACTGAGTGTGTCACAACTACTGTTTTGTTGGTGGATTGACATGTGCAGTGACACGCCCATGTCACTAAGTGTGTCATAGCTACTGTGTTGGAGGAGGATTGACACGTGCAGTGACACGCCCATATCACTTGACACGTCCATGAACATGCCCGTGTTGTTGAGCATGTCAAGTGTATAGTTTTCCCTAGTTAGTTCTTATTCCTATTTACTTATGAGTAACACTAAGTGAGTTTGTATAATCACATTTGGATTAGGTTTTGAAGAGAATTAAGTTGCCCTAATCCAAGTGTTAAAGATATCTTGGAAGAGGAGGTTGTTAGATTGGTGTTGTTGCTTTTGAGGTAAGTACAACCCTTACATGATTGCATACATTTACATGACTTTGGGACTTAACACATTTGGTTGGAAATATGTTAAGTAACCTACTACATTGTTGATACATGTGAATAATGCTATGTTTTGCATAATGGGAACTATGTGAAGTATATGATGATGATTCAAAATGTATGGATAATGCAATTTGTTATGTAAACCCTAATGATGATATGTGAAGCCATTTGTGTTGGCTATAATGATGTGAATGAAATAGATGGGGCATTGTGCCTAAATGATCATGAGAAAATGAAAATGGAGTTGATAACGAAATTATAAAAGAATTGTGTGCCTTGTATGTTATTCAATTTTCAGAGTTTTGTTGTTGGTGGCATTCATAAAAGTAATAATCCCTTTAAGCTAGGTTGGGCTTGGTCCTTGAAGCCAAGTTGGGTTGATGCTGAGCTCCCCTTGAAGCTTGGTTGGGCCTAGTCCTTGAAGCCTAGTTGGGATGTTACATATGAGAAGTTTCTCATTGTGATAATGATTCACCTACGGCTTGATAAATGTGATAATTAGACCAAAACAGTAACTCTGGAATTTGAATGGCATGTTAGTTTCTTTTGGGCCCATGTTTGTCTTTGCTTAAATGTGAATCGTGAATGATGAAATAATTGAAAAATATAATGAAATGTAATTTTATGAAATATTGCATCCTTATATATTGTTTCTAATTCTTGAAAGTTTGACATTGGCATTACATTGAATCATATTGTTATCATGGTTAGTACCACTAAGCCATTGGCTTAGTGTGATTGTGATTTATCGCGCAGGTGACAGGGTAGATTCGGTTAAGTTAGAGAGTTCAACTAGACTGAGTCGAGTCTAGGCTTGTGATTCCTTTGTAAAGAGTTGGTTTTTGGACTTTAAGATCAGAGACGAACTGCCAAGCATGTATAAACCTTATTTTTTTTATATAGATATTGATTTTGATGTATATGTATGTATTTTCCACTGCTTATTAAACAAATGTTTTGGATAAACTTTTATGGTAATGAACATATAAGTAAATGTATTTTAACAAAGAATGTATTATCTATTACTATTTATAATGAAGATTTGAAGTTAAAATTTTAGAGATTGGTTTGCTTCAAACAGACTGTGACATTCTTATATCTTCTATACGTATATTACATAAAGGGAGTATATGTGGTGTACGTATATGGGATATAGGGGTGTTACAGTCCTACTCATGAGGTTGAAGGTATTCAAGTGACACTTCCTAGAGACAAATGGACGGATGCTCAAGAAACAGCTTACTACAAGAACAATAGAGCATCCTCCATCTTAATAAATTCCATAGCTAGAAAAGAAGTTGGAAGAATCCAACATCTTACTTGTGAACATAGCATTTAGAAAACTCTTGAGAATTATCATGAAGGTGCTACCCAAGTGAGGTTCACTAAAACCCATATGCTTAACCATGAGTTTAAACTCTTCAAGATGAAGCTCAATGAAAATATCACCGACATGACAAATTGGTTACTTGCTATTGTCAATGACTTGAAGAAATATGGAAAAATATATGATCAACGTGAAGTCAATAGAAAAATATGGAGAGCACTAAGAGCCAAGAAGAACTTTAAATCAAAAGTCTCTTTAATTGAAAAAGCTCATGATGTTAGCACATTAAGAATTGATATCTAAAAGATTAAGTGAATGGAAAAGAAATAGGAGATTGCAAGCAAAAGGTAATTCCTCTAAATTATCTTTCAAAGATAAGAAAGATAAGGAGAAGAAGAATGAAGCAAAATATTATGAATGTGGCAAACTAGGTCACATTAAAATGGATTACTTCAAAATCAAGAACAAAAAGAAATGGGAAAAGGAGAAGAAGAAATCTCTCAAAGCCACATGGGATGATGACTCTTCAAGTGAAGAAGAAGAGGAGGAACAGCTAGGAATTGCAAATCTTTGTCTCATGGCTATTGGAGATGATGATGATCACACCAATGAGGTAGGTACTCAATCCTTGAACTTGAATGCATATAGTGATAATGTTGATATTGTTTTAGATGATAGTGAGTTAGTTAAGCATATGAACCTAAGAGTCCAAAAATAGTTTTCCAAGATGAAGTTTTATAAAGAAAAGTGTTCTAAGCTAGAAAAAGACCTTATTTCTTTAGAGAATTCTACTTTATAATTAAGAACATCAAATGAACAATTCACGAAATCATTAGATGAAATGTCAAAATATTCATCTAGCTTAGAGAAAATTTATAAGGAATATAACACTTTGAAATAAGAAATAAATGAACTAAAAAAAATTCTATTTCAAAGTTTCACAAAAGTAAGGACGCCTTGGGTACATTGATTAGTGTCCAAAGGTCACCCTCCTCTAAGCATGGCTGAGGGTTCAATGGCTCATCTACTATTTCATCTAAAGCACCAACATTTGTTAAAGCTTCTTCAACTTAAACGTCTAGTGCTGAAGTTTTAGAGAATAAAAATGCACACACTAAGCCTAAATATCCTAAAAAGACAACACTAGGCTCACTAGGCTCTAAAACTAAGTTTCCAAGAGCAAATTATGCATACATATACACAAGGCATGAACACAACTATAAGTATGCATATAAACAATCCTATCCAACACACACTTGTGATTGTCAATTTAATTCTTCAAGATTTGATAGAAAAAGAATGCAAAAGCATAAAATTATGTATCAAAGCCAATATTGCATGAAATTTGGTCATAAAAGTACATTTTATTACATTAAAAAGGCTCACCTTAAATTATAGGATCCTTCTACAATTAACCCCCAAGGATCCAAGTTCATTTGGGTACCTAAAAGAAGATAAACCTTATTGTCATATAGGTATGCCTAAAGTCTACTACCAATGAATGTGTATGGCTTTTAGATAATGGATGTTCAAGGCATATGATTAGTAATGCAAAACATTTCATAACTCTCACTTACAAGCAAGGAGGTAATGTGACATTTGCAAATAATGCTAAAGGAAAAATTATAGGCATTGGTTCTATTGGTATGCTTGGTAAGAACATGATTGATGATACATGCTTGGTTGATGGTTTGAAACATAACTTGCTTAGTGTTAGTCAATTGTTTGACAAAGGATATAATATCAATTTTAATTTTAAAGTATACAAAATTACATATTCTAGTGGTGAACTTGCATTCAAAGGAAGTAGAATTGGTAACACATATAAAATTGACCTACACTCTAACAATACTTTTGAATGTTTGGTCACTATTAGCAATGATGCTTGGATTTGGAGTAGAAGACTAGGGCATGCTAATATGGATCAATTACAATGTCTATGCAAAGAAGAACCTGTAGATGGTCTCCCTAAAATAAAATTTAACAAAGATAAAATTTGTAAACCTTGATGATTTGGAAAACAACATAAAAGTTCATTCAAAGCAAAGAATTTTATAAGTACATCTAAACTCTTGGAATTAATTCATTTGGATTTGTTTGCTCCTAGTAGAATTGCTAGTCTAGGAGGCAAGTTGTATGCATTTGTACTTGTTGATGATTACTGAAGGTTTACATGGGTTAATTTCTTAGTTCAAAAGAATGAAGCTTTTAATCATTTTAAAATTTTTGTAAAAAGAGTTCAAAATGAAAAAGGCTATGTAATCACAACTATTAGAAGTGAACATGGCAAAGAATTTGAAAATGAGAACTTTGAAAATTTTTGCAATGAAATTGGCATTTTACACAATTTCCAGCCCCTAGAATGCCACAACTAAATGGTGCGATTCAAAGAAAAATAGAACATTGGTAGAAATGGCTAGAATAATGTTCAATGAGTATAATTTACCTTCTTACTTTTGGGCAGAAGCCATTAATATCGCTTGTTACATTTCTAATCATGTGTTTATAAGACCTTTAATGAATAAAACTTCTTATGAGAAATGGAATGGAAGAAAACCAAAAATTTCATACCTTGGAGTATTTGGATACAAATGCTTTATATTAAACACCAAGGATAACCTTGGAAAATTCTCATCCAAATCAGATGAAAGAGTCTTTTTGGGATACTCATCCTCTAGCAAAACATATAAAGTATTTAATAGAAGAACTCTAGTAGTTGAAGAATCAATGCTTGTTATTTTTGATGAATCATCCAAGCTTGATCATGGGTAAGGTAGTGCTCCTAATGACTTTGTAGGTACATTTGAAGAGCTTGAAAAAAACAATGTTCCAAAAGAAGACAATTATGAACTAATTTTGGAATAAGAGGAGAATCAAGAGCTACCCGAAGAATGACAATGTTAAAAGAATCATCTAAAAGATCTCATCATTGGTGACACTTCAAAGGGAGTAACTACTAGATCCAAACTTAAAAATTTAGATTCTAATGTTGCTTTTGTTTCTCAAACTGACCCAAGGAATATTGAGAAGGCTCTTAGTGATGAATGTTGGGTGATTATCATGAAAGATGAACCCAACCAATTTGAGAGAAACAAACTGTGGGAGTGGGGATTTTTCCTCCACTCCCAGTGGAATGGTTCTTGTGACTTCGGCACTATTAGGCTATAGGACTTAGAGACACGGGCCTAAACCCAGAGGATATGGAGTTGCCACCCCAATAGGTCGGGAAGATAGAAAGGGGTGGATGACTCAATTCCTATGAAATCCCCAACCCCTACTTGGGTTTCGAAAGGTAAACGATTGCATGATAGGGTTTTGTTGGGGAATTAGGATTTTGCTAATGAAACTAAATTTAAACATTCAAAATTGGGGTTTTATAATATGATTAGGGTTTTATAGATTAAGGTTTTGGATTAAGGTTTACATATTATGATTTAACATTATGTAATTAGAGTTTTTTACATAAGATATAATATACAAAATCATGCAAATGGAATAAACCTAACATAGTAATCGATAAATTTATGAAGACGAAATAAAGGAAATCGGTTGTATGGGTTTAATTTGTAAAAACCATACCTTCATTCATTAGTTCCACCAAGTTGAATTCAATTTGACCAAGTTTGTTTGAGCTTTTGCCTCGATCAACTTTTGGACTTAGTTGAATTATTTAAGCAATCTCTAGATTGCTTCACTAAGCTATTGTCTCTCTTTTCTCTTTTTATTGCTCTCCATCTCTTTTTATTTTTTAAATTGCTGTGATTGATCAATGTTGGCTCCCTTCTGTATTTTTAATTAATGTTTTCTTTGATCAATGGAGGTTCCCTCTTACTTACTAGCTGCCTCCTTTCCTAGCTTCAAACTTTTGTATTTATAAACACAAATTAAGGCAACCCATTTAATAATCCTTGCTCGGTTCAAAGACTAACTATAGATCCTTGATTTTGGCCCTAGCTAGTCTAATCCTAATTAAAGAAGGCCTAGTCAAGTTTAGTCCATTCTTAATGACTTGAACCTATTTTAAAACTTTTAATTAGATTGGTATATTTTCATGAGGCCTAAAATAAGCTAATTCAACCTTTAAAACCCTAAATAGGGTTGTTTTTAAGCTTCGGTTGGGTTTAATTCAATCTAGGACAATATTTACATTTCAAATTAGATATGGGTGTGTTTTGATCATATATGTATATATATTTAGGTTAATTTTATTGGTTTTAAGTTAATTTGTCTATTAATTTGTGTTTAAAATTTGCTTGAAGTGTTTGATTTAGATGGAAGCGCAAGAGAATGGATTGAAGGATCAAAAAGTGGAAAAGCATGTGACACGACCAAGACACTTCATGGCTTGGCCGTGCCCCCTCATCCAAGGCAACACTTACATGACATGGCCTGAGTTAAAAAGCCACTGGCCATGTCCTTCAGAACAAATAGGCCGAGGCAAACACTGGGAGAAGACACGACCAACCCACTGGTCGTGTCACATGACACGGCCAAGGCCTTGGCCGTGTCTCACCAATTGAAGCCAAAGACCAAAACCAAAGAAGCAAAGGTAGAATTGAACACACTCAAGAGACACGGCCAAGCCATTGGCCATGTCACATGCCATGGCCAAGGCCTTGGCCGTGTCCCATCTAAAGAGCAAATGCAAGGATAGACAGTGGAGAACACGCTCAAGAGACATGACCAAGCCACTGGCCGTGTCTCACTCGAAAAAAAAGAAGAAGTTAGTGAGGCAGCCATGGACACTGCCACATGACTTGGTTGTGTCCATAAGAAAATGAGTGACACAGTCAAGTCACTCATGACTTGGCCTTGTCTTATAAAGATTCTTTCAATCATTTTACAAGAAATGGGGGACAAAATGGGGGACAATAAGTGATATCTTTTAAAAAGAAATAATAAAAGAATAAAAAGGTTGTCTAATTTATGGGAAGAAATTTAAAATAGAGAAAAAGGAGGGAGACAAAGTGTGGTGTGTGAGTTGGCAAGAGATTGTTGGTTTCTTCAAAAAATTGAAAGGAGATGGTAGTGGGGTGACTATAGACGGGGGTTCTCTAAGTTTTGGTGGTTAGTTTTTAATTCTTAGTTTTGTAGAGAAGAGACACCATTCTCTCTTCATCTTCATTACCATTCATCCTTCATTTCTTCCATAGACAAGAGTCAATCAAGTTTGGGGATTAAATTGAGTGAGCAAGCTCTTTAGAAAATTAGGGTTTGAAGAAAGCTTGATTGGAGTTGAAGCATGAGAAGGTTACATTCCATATTTCAAGAGGAGAGCAATTTATTGAGAGGGCTTGGAAGTTGCTCATAAAACATCAAGGTGGTGTTAGGAAATCAAGGAGATCACAGCAAACCAAAACACGCAGCGGAAAAATTTTGATCTTTGATTTCCCATCAGGATCCATGCTGTTCATTTAATTCGACAAAAGTGTTCAAAGAACTAACCTGTTGATGATTAGAAATCACAGTTTGGAAGAGATGCCTCGGTTGCGAAACACCCTCTATCGCGTATCCACACGAATGCTACAGTCTGGAGTGCTAGCTCTCTACAACGGCGAAGGCTGAAAAACATTTTCTCTAAAATGTATTAGGGTTCCTTTTTCGTTTTTTTTTATGTTACTACTAAGAAGACTTAACGTCTGGAGTGAATATAATCACTCCAGAATCCAATTCGAAATTGGATAAGATAAGTCAAATTCAGAATCCAAATCTAATAAGGATTCTGAATATAAGTCAAATTCAGAATCCAAATCTAATTAGGATTCTGAATATATTATCTAATAATATATATAAAACGAAAATAATAATAATAATAAATATTAATATCTAATATTAATATTATTAATATTATATCCAGCCCAAAGCGCATTCTTGTGTGTGACCCGATAGGCCCATATTAATTGGCAGTCAATTTAATCTCTATTAAACCAACAAGTCATAATTGGCCTCTAGCAAGGCATTACAACTACCCTATTAATATAAGGAATGTCCAATTTGCCTAATAATAGTACATGCATTAATCCCTTTGTCACACGATATCTAGCTTGAACATAAGTCATGGTCAATGTCATACTTATATTGTCCAAACTTATGATTACTCGATCTCCAAGTAGACTGATAAAAACAAATGAAATTGATCACACTATCAATTCATTTGAGCACGGCCATGCATTTCACAGTCTCACTCTATCGAGGGGCCTAAAAGATATCTCTCTCAAAGAGAGGGACAAATTCTATCTTGATTGTTCATTATCCTCTACATAATTTCTATCATATATGATCATAACCTTTATTACTATCCAGTTACGGATAATGTTTGATCATGTCAAAGTATAATAGTCCTTATATTGGAAACTATGACAATCTCAAGTCAAAGAATTAATACATAACTATCATGAGATTTACTTATGACACTAACTCATGTAGTAATCTCATGATGGGTCTATCCAATACATTGTTCTCTAACAAGTATCTATGAAATTGATTTGTATCACTATACACATAACCATATGATGATTATCAAATCAATGTTCATACTGGTTAAGAATTATTTTTTTTATCTCTATAACAATAATAAACCAGGGACAAATATCAAAATTGTGTAACATGCAAACAAACAATAATGATAATAAAACCTCATTTATTAATAATAAATGTATAACATAAAGATCCAAATAAATGGCCTAGGGCACATACACTAACAATCTCCCACTTGCACTAGGCCTACAAATTTCTAAGACCCATAGATCTAGTGTGCTGATCATGCTTGACCCGTGAGAGAGGCTTTGTTAATGGATCTGCTATGTTATCATTTGTGTCAACTTTGCATATCTTGATATCTCCTCTATCGATAATGTCTTGAATGAGGTGAAAATGCCTGAGTATATGCTTAGACCTTTGATGAGATCTAGGCTCTTTTGCCTGTGCTATGGCACCATTGTTGTCACAATAAATGTCCACATGATTTGCAATGTCAGGCACCACTCCTAGCTCAGTGATGAATTTCTTCAACCATACTGCTTCTTTAGCTGCATCTAATGCTGCTATATACTCAGCCTCTGTTGTAGAATCAGCCACAGTGCTTTGTTTTGAACTCTTCCAACTAACAGCTCCACCATTCAATGTGAATACAAAACCTGACTGCGATCTAAAATCATCTATGTCAGTTTGGAAACTAGCATCTGTGTAACCATTTACAACTAGCTCATCTTCCAAACCTCCATAAACCAAGAATACATCTTTAGTCCTTCGAAGGTACTTAAGAATATTCTTGACAGCTGTCCAGTGACCTTCACCAGGATCAGCTTGAAATCTACAAGTTGCGCTTAATGGATATGAGACATCTGGTATAGTACATAACATGGCATACATAATAGATCCTATAGCAGAAGCATAAGGAATCTTATTCATTCGATCTCGCTCATCAGATGTCATAGGACATTGACTCTTGCTGAGATGAATGCCATGAGACATAGGCAAGAATCCCTTTTTGGAATCTTGCATGTTGAACCTCTTCAACACTTTATCTATGTATGTACTTTGACTCAGGCCAATTATCCTTCTAGATCTATCTCTATAGATCTTTATACCAAGGATATAGGCAGCCTCACCTAAGTCTTTCATTGAGAAAGAATTCCCTAACCAAGTCTTAACCTTTTGCAAGGTAGGGATATCATTCCCAATGAGTAATATGTCATCCACATATAAGACTAAAAACACTACTGCACTCCCACTAACCATCTTGTAAACACAAGGTTCATCTTCATTCTTGATGAAACCAAAGTTCCTAACTGTTTCATCAAAATGAAGATTCCAGCTTCGAGATGCTTGCTTCAATCCATAAATGGATCTTTGAAGCTTGCAAACCTTTGTAGAATTCTCAGGATTTACAAAACCCTCAGGTTGTGTGATATACACATCCTCAAGCAAGTTTCCATTAAGGAAAGCGATTTTGACATCCATTTGCCATATCTCATAATCATAGTATGTTGCAATGGCAATGAGAATTCTAACAGACTTAAGCATAGCAACTGGTGAAAAGGTTTCATCATAGTCTATACCATGAGTTTGCTTGAAACCTTTTGCAACAAGCCTTGCTTTATAGGTCTGCACATTCCCATCCATGTCAGTTTTCTTCTTGAAAACCCATTTGCAACCAATAGTCTTAATACCCTCTGGAGGATCAATTAAAGACCAAGCTTGGTTGTCAAACATAGATTGCGTCTCAGATTTCATGGCTCCAAGCCATTTGTCTGAATCTGGACCTGACACAGCTTCTTGATAGGTAGTAGGCTCATCTTGATCTATGAGCATTACTTCACTATCATCAATCATAAGAAATCCATATCTCTCTGGCTGACGACGTGTCCTATCAGACCTGCGAGGGATTTGTGTTACATCTTCAGACTCCACAACTATTTGTGGTTCTGAAATAGGCTCTATAGACGGCTCAATGATTTCCTCAAGTTCTACTATACTCCCACTAGTTCTCTTAGAAAGAAATTCCTTTTCCAAAAAGATCCCATTTCAAGCAACAAACAATTTGTTCTCTGAAGCAGTATAGAAATAGTATCCTTTAGTTTCCTTAGGATACCCCACAAAATTACATTTGATAGATTTTAGAGCTAACTTATCTGAAACTGGTCTTTTCACATAAGCTTCACAACCCCAAATCTTAAGAAAAGACAAACTAGGCGTCTTACCTGTCCATATCTCATATGGTGTCTTTTCAACCGCCTTAGATGGTACACGGTTCAGAATGAATGCAGCTGTCTCCAAGGCATGACCCCAAAAAGATAAAGGAAGATCCGCTTGACTCATCATTGATCGAACCATATCTAATAGAGTTCGATTTCTCCTTTCAGAAACTCCATTCCACTGCGGAGTTCCTGGAGGAGTCAGTTGTGAAACAATTCCACAATCCCTTAGATGATCATCAAACTCTTGGCTCAAATATTCACCACCTCGATCTGATCGAAGTTGTTTAATTGTTTTACCAAGTTGATTTTGTACTTCATTTTGAAAAGTTCTAAACATTTCAAAAGACTCATGCTTATGTTTCATTAGGTAGACATAGCCATACCTACTGAAATCATAAGTAAAAGTAATGAAGTATCGAAATCCTCCTCTGGCACTAATGCTAAAAGGACCACATACATCTGTATGTATCAAGCCCAATAAATCATTAGCCCTTTCACTATGCCCAGTAAAAGGATCCTTTGTCATCTTACCAAGCAAACAAGACTCACATGTTTCAAATGATTCAAAATCAAATGAATCTAATAATCCATCTTGATGGAGCTTAGAAATGCATTTCTCATTTATATGGCTAAGGCGACAATGCCATAAATAAGTAGGGTTTAACTCATTTGGCTTAGTTCTCTTAGAAGTTATGTTATAGATATCATTACCATTAGAATCATCAAGATTAAGGATATAAAGGCCATTATAAGAATTTGCAATACCATAAAGCAAATCATTTTTATCAAAAATAGAACATTTCTTATTCTTAATAAAAAATGAATAACCTTCATCATCCAAAATAGATACTGAAATAAGATTCCTACTCATAGTAGAAACATAAAAGCAATTGTTCAAAATTAACAAAAACCCATTGGGCATAACAAGTTCATAAGTTCCTACAGCTATAGCAGCAACTCTTGCTCTATTGCCAACACGTAGGTCCACTTCGCCCTTCTTCAGCATCCTACTCCTTTTGAGTCCCTGCATATTTGTACAAATATGAGATCCACATCCGGTATCTAATACCCAGGAAGAAGGAATAGATAAATTAATTTCTATAACATAAATACCTGAAGATGTAGTCGCACTACCCTTCAACTTCTTTAACTCATCCAAATAGAGTTGACAATTTCTCTTCCAATGCCCAGGCTTGTTGCAATGGAAACAAGTCCCTTCCTTAGGAATTTTAGCCTTAGATTCAAGTTTTGGTTTAGCTTGTCCCTTGGACCCTTTAGCACCTTTTGCCTTACCCTTGCCTTTAGTATATTTGGCTTTCTTTTTCATTTGTTTAATATTGACATTCAATATTTGGGTAGGCTTTTTGATATTCCCCTCAGCAGTTTTGAGCATACCATGTAGCTCAGGAATGGATTTCTCCATGTCATTCATGTTATAGTTCATGACAAACTGTGAGAAACTGCTAGGCAATGAATGTAGGATCAAATCCGTGGAGAGTTCTAAACTCAGGGGATATCCAAGTCTAGCAAGGTGATCTAGATAGCCTTTCATCTTCAAAACATGAGCACTAACAGATTCACCTTCAGACATTTTGCAGTCAAATAATGCAACAGCGGTGTTAAACCTATCTTGCCTAGCCTGTTGTTGGAAAGCTTGTTTGAGATGCACACTCATCTCATAAGCCTCTAAGTGTTCCAGATCCTTCTGAAGTCCTGGACACATGGTAGCCAACATAAGACATCCTATGTCATTGGAATCATCCACATGCTTCTTATGCTTACTCTTAGCAGCATTAGAAGCATCAGCAGGAGGTGGGTCAGGGATAGCTTCATCAATCACGTAGGACTTTTTCTCTTGTTTGAGAACAATTCTCAGGTTCCTAAACCAGTCAACAAAATTAGTCCCACATTCTTTCAGTTTTTCCTTCTCAAGGATAGATCGCAGTGATAAGGTGGAATTGTTATTAGCAGCCATCTGTTGATAAATATGCAAAGTCAAATTTTAATTAATAATGATGTTAAAATTATTTAAACTCCTACTAAAAATATAACCCTTTAAAGAAAAATTTTAGTAGGCTAAGATCCGTATTTCACTTAATTCTAAACTCAGCTTTGGCGTGACGCTTAAAATCAAGTTATTTAGGTAGGTAACATCTTTACCAATTACATCTCATGTAACTCTTAGTAATTATGGAATATTGACATCATATGTCATAGCATGTTGAATTCCATCTAATGCCTTAGGCCCAAAACCATTTTGATAGCCTAATTAAGTCTAACCAATTTTAAAACATATGAGTAATCATCCTACTTAGCTAGGAATGTTTAAAGCATATTGCTTTGGCAATACCTAATTTAATACAATCTTAGTTTTGATAGGTGTTCAAAACGTGGATGGCATTTAGACTTAAATTATTAATGAGGGTTCAACTAAATTATTATCATGTCTTGCATTACATATCATTATATTTTAGCATCCTATATGCATATATATAATTTATCACATAAGCATCATATACCAAATGACAAAATATGTAAACGTGACATAGCATGGCCAAACTAAATATGATCTTCAAGAGACCAAATGAAGATCATAAAGGCAACCCTAGGTGAAAAACCTATCTATTACAACACTTGCAATATTACATATCTTCAAAACTTGAGCTTGTGCTTCCATCACCATGGAACCATCTTCTCCTTGGTATGAATCTCCATCACAAACATTGTAGCTTGAATCTTCATTTATTACAATAAAAGAACATCTAACTACTAGTAAAATAAATTACAACAAAATAAACGACACGCAGGCCGTATTTACCCAAAATTAAGATATGAATAAACCAATCACATAGGTCATAAGGCCATGCTATACACCATGCCAAGACATCAAACAAACATAACATATTCATCACCAACATGTTAAATAGAAACAAATATATTAACATTCTTAATGTCGTGGTAACGAACTATAGGGCGCGAACATATGGCGGTCCTGCTATGGCGAAACCTTAAAACAGAATGTTAATCTCATTAACCTTCTTACTGTTTTATTTTGAATATGTACAACCCATTACAGAATCATTACCAGATGTTTATATCACATATATACTTAATCGTTTTCATCATATGAAAATCGTTTTAATCAACCAATCATATATACGTGATCATCTCATGAAAACGAAATTAAAAACACCAATCCTTTCTCATCATATGAAAAACGAATTAGGGTTTTACAGAAACGAAACCAAAAACAATCCTTTCTCATCATATGAAAACCAATTACATATACGTGATCAATATATCTCATGTAATCATATCAACATGGCATTTTCAACTTAAACGAAAACAACAAGTGGCTCTGATACCACTGTTAGGAAATCAAGGAGATCACAACAAACCAAAACACGCAGCGAAAAAATTTTGATCTTTGATTTCTCATCAGGATCCATGTTGTTCGTTTAATTCGACAAAAGTGTTCAAATAACTAACCTGTTGATGATTCAAAATCACAGTTTGGAAGAGATGCCTCAGTTGCGAAACACCCTCTATCGCGTATCCACACGAATGCTACCATCTCGAGTGCTAGCTCTCTACAACGGTGAAGGCTGAAAAACGTTTTCTCTAAAACGTATTAGGGTTCCTTTTTCGTTTTTTTTATGTTACTATTAAGAAGACTTAACGTCTGGAGTGAATATAATCACTCCAGAATCCAATTCGAAATTGGATAAGATAAGTCAAATTCAGAATCCAAATCTAATTAGGATTCTGAATATATTATCTAATAATATATATATATAAAACGAAAATAATAATAATAATAATAAATATTAATATCTAATATTAATATTATTAATATTATATCCAGCCCAAAGCGCATTCTTGTGTGTGACCCGATAGGCCCATATTAATTGGCAGTCAATTTAATCTCTATTAAACCAACAAGTCATAATTGGCCTCTAGCAAGGCGTTACAACTACCCTATTAATATAAGGAATGTCCAATTTGCCTAATAATGGTACATGCATTAATCCCTTTGTCACACGATATCTAGCTTGAACATAAGTCATGGTCAACGTCATATTTATATTGTCCAAACTTATGATTACTCGATCTCCAAGTAGACTGATAAAAACAAATGAAATTGATCACACTATCAATTCATTTGAGCACGGCCATGCATTTCACAGTCTCACTTATCGAGGGGCCTAAAAGATATCTCTCTTAAAGAGAGGGACAAATTCTATCTTGATTGCAATTTTAAAACAATTGGTTGTTGTTAATTCATGAATGGGAAAACTAATGAATTGGTAATTATTAATTTAGCTCAAGAAACAAATTAAAATACAAGGTTATATTAATGGATAATTTGAGAATTAAGCTTTGATTAAATTGACCTACAACTCTAGGCACCATTCCTAGAATTGAATTGATCTTACACAACTACCACTCATTTTATTTTTAAATTAAAGTTGCTTTTCACCATTCCAACATATCACACTCTTGCTTTTAAATTTATTTGTCAATGAAACTATTGCAAAACAATTCCTTCCTTATGAGACGACCTTGGGACGATCACCGTTGCTACAATTACCTTGTATACTTGCGAGTGTCTATTGTAGTAGTGTTAGTCGAGCACAATAGGGTGTACCCATGTTGGATTGGGATGACCCAATTCAACATAGGGTGCCCCCATGTCGAATTTGGACACCAATTTGACATGGGACAAGCCCCATGTCGAATCCCAATTCGACATGGGGCCTCCTCAATTCGATATGGACCCATATTTTGTTAGATAAAAATTATTTTACTTTGATATAACCTTGGTTTGCCTCAAAATAAATTTGTCTTAATCTGACATGCTCACGGTTTGTCTCGAATTAAAAACAATCTAATTCGATATGCCTCAGTAAACCTTTTCTAAATAGGAAACTTAAGGACTCGGCTACAAAGGTTTTAGCCTAATATGTTATTCTATAAATGCAGGTTTAAGGGAGGAATATCTTAATTAACATAGAAAGAACAACACGGGAATTTGGACAGAGCAATAAAGTAATAACAAAACATTATGAAACAGCCAAGAAAAATATCAAACACTATCAAGGCAGTAGCTAACTGTCTTGGCTTCATTCCAACCAAAAAGAAGATTGATCCAAGTAGCAGCAATAAGGTAAGGTGCTTGATTCAACAATTTTAATTTTGAGGAACCAACAAAATGGAGGTTTGATTTCTATGTTTAATTTATTTAAATTTACAGTAGCTACCTTTAGTTTCATCTAGTGTTTTTTTTATTATTTCACCTTTCAATGTTTGATTCATCAAAGATTTTCCAGTAGTCTTAAGTTTATAATTGCAATGTCCATCATTAAATATTAATCCATGCAATAAGTTTAAAAAACAGTAGTAAAGACCCTAATTTTGTAAAACCCTAGCCACGATAAATAGTAACCTAATTTCCCAAACCTTAAGCTCCTAAATTTAAATATGTAAAACCAGTAACCTAATTTCTTAAACCCTAATTTCCTAATAACTGATTTTCAAATAATTAAAACCCTAATCCTACTTTTCAAAACCCCAAAACCCTAATCATAATCTCTTAAAACCCTAATTCATAAATGAAAACCCTAATTTATACATTTATTATTCAATGTGACATTAAATCCTAGATTTTGTGATTTATTATATGTTTTAATGGATGATTTATTAATATCTTTTTTCTATGAATAATTTTTTTTTTATTTTGATCGTGGTGAATGATTGAATAATTTAATTTGGCTAATTGTTTATGTTTTAAAGATGTAAGAGGTATGTTTCCACTATGTGGATACCTCATTAGTTAAGTTTAATATAACTTAATTTATTTTAAGCTTTGAACATTAATTTAAAGGGTATGTTTCCACCAAATGATGGGTGTCCTATTTTATTTAGTTCTTAGACATTGGACATGGTTGTAAAGGCATGTTTCCAACTTGTATGGGTGCCCATTTTATTTATTTGTTTTAATTTTCTTTGATTTCAATTAAATGAATATTTCTTTATTTCCATTTCATGTAGTATGGATAATATCATAGTGCTAAAGAATTTAATAATATTTAGACTTGAAAAGGTGGCTGGTTTCAATGAACCGGGAGCTATGGGGGTGCTGGGTTATTCTCACATTCCCCATGTGTACCCAACTTTCCGAACCCATTAGGGGGATTAAGGATTCTTTAGAAATCAAGTCATCCATCCCTTTCTTTTTTTCGGCCCGTCCGGGTAGCAACTCCATTTTCTCTATATTTAGGCCCGTGTTCTCTATGGTCCTGAGCCTAATAGTGCCAAAGTCACAAGAACCATTCCACATAGGAGTGGGGGCAAAAATCATACTCATAATGGCGACTCCAATGGGGATAAGAGAAGTTGATTCCGTTGGTCATTATATTATTCTATTCTTTCCTATTATAATATTGTCCATTGCATCATATAGGTTGCATTATGTGCGTGAGTTAGGATGCCTGTGTAACCCCTGTTGTGTTATATAAGGGATACCATACTTTCACTCAAGGTATGGAGATTGAGCACGGCATAACCACTCATAGCCTTGTACCTTTTGGTATATACTTGCTATGAGAGCCTAAACTTTTCAACCCAAAGACTAAAAGCTCATGTAATTGCCTAGTTACTTTCCTTAGATTTTTACCCTAAATGCTTGTTGTTTAACTATGATTGATATATCTTAGTTTGAACCATGAAAATTTTGGTTTGTTCTTTTTCTAATATGACCTAATTATATTATAAGCTCCAAATAGTTTTTCCTTTAAATCCAAAAGATCAAATTTCAATCTTCAAAATTTTCAAGGTCTTTGGACATGAAAACCTTTTAAGATGGGTCAAAAATCTTTTTCCTTATGATCGAAGATCAAAGACCAAAAATCATTTGTGTGGGATTTTAAAAAAACTATTAAAACATTTTCTTAAATGAGCTTACAAATTATTTAAGGTCAATTATGGAATATCAAAATCAATTGTGGGCTTAGTTTATATCAAGAATCATTAATCATGGGCTTGTTTTTGTCATGAATCATTAGTTACATTTTCCAAATGGGAAATCTATTTATGATAAACATATTAATTTTGTTTTAGTCCTATATAGCATAAAAGCTATTTTAGTTGAGATTCAATGGATTAAAGCCTAATTAATGGGAATTATCATGGACTGACTTCTATGTTTGAAAATATAACTATTTGTTAAATCGTCTGAGGAAATTTTTTGAAAACAGAATATCCCATGTTGATATTTTATTGACCATATAACTAGGAAAAGAGACTCCCCATTCATGTGCGAAAGTTATAAGGTTGGAAGGAACATCCTAATTATCTTTGATTGTTTGATTACTTTTGCATACATGCATACATACATTGCATTACATATCATTAATCCTTTCTGGCTCACAGACCTGGAGTATAGCAGTTTGAGAGTATGTGACAACCCAACCTACGCCAGTGATGTAGACTTCGGTAACAACTTAATTAGCTTCTCACCAAGAGCAATGGAGCCCGAACATATTCAAAGGATGGTGGATGACACCCTCAATACCAAGATGGAAGAATTGAATAAGACTCTAGCTGAGCTTATAAAGTAAGCAAAATTAGACTTTATTGCATTCATTTTGGAAAAGAAAACATCATCATCCTCATACAAAGTAGACAAATTAAAATCAAAATCAAAATTAACATTAATGTTCTCAAAATCATAAGCTACAAGGTTCTCAAATTGTTCTCCGATGGTAGTAGCAATTTCCTATAGAGCCTTTTGGATCTTCAAGGTAGCTTCCTTCTTCTCTTCTGGGCTAGGCTCTTTGTCAGTTGGTAGGTCAAGCTTTTTCTCCATTTGTTCCACTAATTCAGCAACATCAACAAAGATCTCAAAACCAAAAATCATCTTTCCAGTGAACATGATTGGCTTTGGCTTTCCTTGGAGTGGTCCCAGCTCTAGTGCTTTGACAAATATTTCTTCAAGTGGAGGAAAACTCATCTTCTCAATCCTCTTCAACAAAACACCTCCATTTGCTTAATCATATCCCAACCCTTTCTTGAAAGCTTGAGTTTTGCAATCTGGAAGCTCTGTTACACCTATCTTCCCTTTCCCAATGCCAGTACCTGGTAGATAATTCATTTTCTTCATCAGGCCAGAATTCTAGGGCCTATTATCTCATTATTAGAAATAATAGCCACTTGAAATCCATTGAGAGGCCTCTCAGTCATTAAAGCATTTACCATTTCATTATCTTTAGCATTAATAACCATTGTTTCATCTCCATTTGGGAACTTAATCTTCTAATTGAGTGTAAAAGGAACTCCACCAAGAGAATGAAACCACGGTAGTCCCAACAGTAGTGCAAAGGTGATAGGTATATCCAAGACCATAAATTTTACCATGGATTCAATAGGACCAACCTTCACAACAGCTTTAAAAGTCCCTTTAGCATGCCTCTTAGTATTGTCATAAGCCCTAATGGTCACCTTGATTGGGCTCAAATCTCTAGTTGACACCTTTATGGCAGATCCATCATCAACCATGACACATTTATGTCCATCTCATGCACTTGCATTTGATGGAACTGACAGAAAGCTTTTACATCAAAGTTAGAAGGTAGATGATTTGGCAAAGGGCTAGGAGTCAAAGGTTGTAATAGTCCCTTTTTTGTAGCTTATTAGGAACCCAAGATAGTGGCTTTCCCAACACCAAAAATTGCCTCCTTCCTCCATGACTAGTTGCATTAACATCGACTGCCTTTTATATGTTTTGATTGCCAGACTAATAATTCCCTTTCTCATTCCTTGCAGAAAAATGGTTCTCTCTTTCCCATTATTTCTATTTGTAAGCCAGACTGAAGGAGATCCTTAAAATCTCTAATAAGGATGTAGGACATTCTTTTCTCAAAGATTAGGTAGCAACCTCTCACAATCATCCTAATCTAGTCTGACTCATCTGGCCTTTTCTTGAGCAATGCAGCTTTGTTTATCCATCTCTTCACATAGTCAATGAAGTTCTCATTTTGTTTCTACCTGATTGACTCAACTTCCATCAACATAACTTCTAATTTAGCATTATAACCATATTATTGGATGAAAGCCTTGTACAATGAATCCCAATTCTTTTGAGTGTTATCCTCTAAGGTGTTGAACCAATTCTATACAACATGATCCAACGAAAGCATGAAGTACCTTAGAGTTTGAGCTTTGGTTGCTCGGGCAAATTGCATTGCAGTGATGTATTGCTTGACATAAAGATGAGGGTTTCCAATTCCATTGAACTTAGCAAAAGAAGGCATCTTGAATTTGTATGGGACTTCCTCATCTTATTCAAAAAGCTTGTCCACCTCCAACATCTCTTCAGCTTTTAGCTTCTTTTTAAACTTCTTCTCCAAATTAGCAATCATCTTCTCCACATCTAAAGTTTCAGTAGTTTCCATAGTTAATCTTTCCATAACCTTTGGCTCTTTCTTCTATCTTGAGGATATTGGAAATATTGAGCCTAGTCATCATCCTCATCAATAACTTCTTTGTTATCGTTAAAGGCTACTTCACCAACCTTAGCCTTTCTTTTATCCTTCTGCTTCTCAGTACTAGTAGATGCCTCAACAGTGTTTCCCAATAGTGTAGCTAGTTGGCTTTTCATGATCTCAGGCAAGACCCCCTTTAGTTCTTCCATCTTGGCATTGAGGGAATCATCCACCATCTTTCGAATCTGTTCAAGTTCCATTGCTTTTGGTGAGAAGCTAACTGAGTCGTTATTGTTCTATATCACTGGCATAGGTGGGATTGTCGTACACTCTTGAACTGTTGTGCTCTAGGCCTGTGAGCCAAAAAGGATTAATGACATGTAATGCAATGCATGTATGCATGTATGCATAAGTACCAAAAAAACTAAGATAATTTAGGAAGTTCCTTCCAACCTTATATCACCCACACACAAATGGTGAGTCTCTTTTCCTAGGTATATTGTTAACAAAATACCACCATGGGATATCTTATTTTCAAAAAATTCACTTAGATGATTTAACCATTAATTGTATTTTCAAACATAGAAGTCAGTCCTTGTAATTCCCTTTAATTAAATCGTAATCCATTGGTCTAATAAAAGATAGCTTTTATGCTATATTATAGATTAAAACTAAATTAAAGGGCTTATCATAAATAGATTTCCTATTTGAAAAAACAACTAATGATTCATGCCAGAAACAAGCCCATGATTAATAATTCTTGGTATAAAGTATGCCCACAATTGATTTTTAGTATTCCATAATTAAATTGAATACTTTGTAAGCTCATTCAAAAAGATGGTTAGGGAAAATAAATTTGTTTCAAAGCCTATTATAAAAAAGGTTTGTTTAAAATTGAATTTTGGGCTTTGTATTTGGACCATGAGGTAGAAAAGAATTTTTGACCCATTTTAGAAAAGTTTTATGTCCAAAGAATTCTTGAAAATTTTAAAAATAGTTTTGGTCTTTTAGATTTAAAGGAAAAAATTATTTTAAACTTATAATATAATTAGGTCATATTAGAAAAAGAATAAACCAAATAAGCCATGGTTCAAACCAAGATTAATCATAGTCAAACAATATGCAATTTGGTAAACATTTGTGGAAAGTAACTATGCCGATTACATGAGCTTTAGTCTTTGGGTTGAAAAGGCTTAGGTCCGCATAGCAAGTATATACCAGAAGGTACAAGGCTATGAGTGGTTATTCCATGCTTGATCTCCATACCTTGAGTGAAAGTATGGTATCCCTTACATAACATAACATGGGTTACACGGGCGTCCTAACTCAAGCACACAATGCAATATAAATGATGCAATGAACAATATCATAATAAGAAAGAATAAAATAATATAAAGACCAATGAAATCAACTTCTCTTATCCCCAATGGAGTTGCCACTGTGAATGGAGATTTTCACCTCCACTCTCATGTGAATGGCTCTTGCGACTTTGGCACTGTTAGGCTCAGGGCCTTAGAGAGCACAGGCCTAATTTGGAGAAAATAGAGTCACCACTAGGACAGATCGGGAAAATAGAAAAGGGGTGGATGACTCAATTCCTAAGGAATCCCTAATCTCCTATTGGGTTCAGAAAGTTGGCTATGCATGGAGAAGGTAAGGATGCCCTAGCACCCCCCAAAATGCCCGGTTCATTGGAACCCGCCTCCTTTTTAGGTCTAGATATTATTATATTCTTAACTTATTGAAATATCATCCATATTACATACATATTAAAGTAAATAAATATTGATTCTATTAAAATCAAAGAATGTCCAAACAAATAAACAAATAAAAAATGGGCATCCATATATGATCAAAACATGCCCTTACAATAATGTCCAATGTCCAAAACTAGCAAAAATTGGACACCCACCATTTGGTGGAAACATGCCCTTTACATTAATCAAAAACTTTAAAATAAATAAAATTACATTCAATTTAATAAATGAGGTTACTACAAAATGGAAAGATACCTTTTACATCTTTGAAGCTTCAATAAGTAACCAAATGAAATTAAATTATTCAAACATTCTCCATAAGCAAAAATAGAATAAATCATCCATAACAAATAAAACATTAATAAATCATTCATCATTAACATGAAATAATTGAATCTAGGTTTTAATATTTAAATTAAGTATCAAATATACAAATTTAGGGTTTACATCTTAAATTAGGGATTATAGATCCTTTTAAGATTTTTATGATTAAATTGTGGGTTTTAGGATAAAAATTAGGGTTTCAGTATAAGGATTTGGATTTTAGTGTTTACGGATGATAATTGGGGTTTTAGTGTTTTGAAAATAGGATTAGGTTTTTAATTTGGGAATTGGGGTTTTGATTTAGATATTAGAATTTTAGGGTTTTAATTTGAAAATTAAGGTTTTGATTTTAAAATTAGGGTTTTAGGGTTTTAATTTAAAAATTAAGGTTTTGATTTTGGAAATTAGGGTTTTAGGATTTTACAATTTTATGATTTGGGTTTTGAGATTTGGGTTTAGGTTTTAGTTTTATAAAACATGATTAGGGTTTTGGTATTCAGAAAATAGAATATGGTTTTGGGTTTTAGAAAGCTGAATTAAGATTTTGGTATTTGAAAAAAAAATTAGGGTTTTAGTATTTGAAAATCAAATTATGGTTTTGGTAAAAATTTAGTTACTGTAAAAACTTTAAAGCCATTTTAACATTGATTTTTGTTAAATTTTTGCATGGGACATGGTTACTGGACGTGTTTAAACTAATGATTATATACCAATGAATATATATTGGATAGGTCTAAGCTACTTGAATTATTTTGGATGAAGAACAATTATGATCAATGTTAAAAAAAACATCACAAAAGCTTCTTATATTGAGTTTAAGTGAATTAAATTTAGAGAATGTACCTTCATTTGTTGATTTCACCAATAATTAAATGTTCATCCAAAATTTTGCTTACACCAATCTGGAACTCTTGGTTGAATAAGATCAAGATAGTAACTATTCCCTTGTTTTAGGAATTTGATAGTATTCTGTGTTTGATGGATGTTCTTTCTATTTTGATAATCCTTGTTAATTGCTTGGTTGCTCCTTGTTAATTGATTTACTGCTAATCCCTTCTCTATTCTTTTCCTCCTATATTTATAGTAAATACATTAGGTTAAAATCTTATGACCGAACCTTAATTTCCTATTTCAACACGGCTACTCTAAATCATATCGAATTAAAACATTTTGAATTTGAGGGAAACTATGACCATGTCGGATTAAAGCAAGTTTAATCTGACATGGAACAAAGTCCATATTGAATTAGAAAGTCTAATTCGATATAGACAAGCCCTATATCGAATTAGAGTGATTCTACTTCCATATGGACCACCATATCGTATTAGAAATTAACTAATTCGATATGGAGCAAGGTCCATATCGAATTAGAGTGATTCTAATTTGATATGGACCACCATATTGAATTAGGATCACCTTAGTTCGATATGGACATGGTCCATATCGAATTGGGCATGCTCTAATTTGATCTGGACCATTGATATTGAATTAGACAAGCCTAATTCGATATGGCATGATCCATATCGAACCAAACTTCCTTCACTCACTAATCAGACCATTTCAGGGCTTTAAATAAAAGCTTATAATAGGTTTAAGATTATTGAGAATGGATCGAACATGACTTAGGCATTCTTTACTTAGGATCGTACTAGCTAGAGCCAAAATAAAGGGCCTACACTAACATACTGAGTAATACGCACAAAGTCTAAGGGAAACTCCTTGGAAGTACAGAAGAAATCATGGTCTCTGATGCGGCCCTAATGAACAACAAACACATTGTGCTACCACTCCAAATATTCGAGTGACTGCACAAACCAATGAATAAATATCTCAAAACTCATTGAAGCAATAGCAGCCAAAGTGTGAGGTTGAGCATCGACGCACAAACCATTGTACGACGTGCATTATTTCATGTGACAGCACAAGTAGTGACCAAAATTTCCACCAAACCATAGAATAGATAGTTGTGAAGTTATGCGATGAAAAAATCAATTTGTGCAACGCACCACACCAGCAAATTTGAATTTTAGTGCCAAACATGCTGGAAAATTGACAATTGGACACGTAGAAGAAGAATTTCAAATTAAATAGTAACTATGTAGTGTGCAACCGCACAGATCATTTGTGTGACCATAAGACATGGTAGAATGGGTAGATATGATCCTATTAGACACTTAAAGTTTACCGTTGGAAATAGCCATTGAAGAAAACTTGAATTGTGCGGCTGCTCAAGATGTATGGTGATCGCACAAAGTGTCTTAAACACAAGTGGAAAACAAGAACCAAACATGTGCGAACCACTTCAAATGGCTAGTTGAAGTCCTAATGGCTATAAATACCAAAAGAACCTCTTATTTGAGGGTGATTGTGATTGTAATAGCCAAGCATAACAACTTTCACTTCTTTACATAAAATTTATAATTGTACTGCTTTTGATTTTTGGGTGTGAGTATTAAACACCATTGTAAGTTTGAATGTGAGCTTTGAAACACTTAGGTTTTAGAGCGAGCCTGGTAAAACTCTTGTTAGGTTATGAGGAAGTTACTCAAACCTTGTAAAATTTTGGTGTGAACTTGTGAAAACACAAGTTAGAGTTTAGCTTGTAAAAACTCAAGATTAGTAGAACCTTAACAAGTTGTTAAGGAAGTGGATGTAGGATTGAGATAATTCGAATCACTATAAACTTCTTGTGTATGTTCTTCTATACTTTACTCCATTCTTGCTTTGTTTGATCTTAAATTTTTAATTTAACATCACTTCTTCAAAATAACTAATTCATTCCCCCTCTTGGTTGCCATCACAGGACAACAGCTTAATCAGATCCATTTCCTATTTCCTTTTTTTTTTTATTTCTTCTACTTTTCTTTTACTTTTACTTTTGAATATGTGCTTTCTTTTCTTTCAATTCACTTTTGAATTTGGTCTTATCCTTGAGAACTTCAGCATGCCAATTCCCTATTTAAATGATCACGATGCAATTGCATTCATCACTTTATCCAGAGCTTCAAAAAAAAATTCCTTTGCCTTAAAAAATCATTCATTTTTAAACTTCCCAAATCATTAAAACCTTTATCACAAATGGAAAGTAATTAGCATTCTTCTAGGATTGGACCTCATTTAAATGCCGAGATTCTAGAACATATCTAGATTCATGAACATGGAAAAGTTTCTTTATTAACTACTATACAGTTACATCGCAGTGCAAGCAAAAAAATTAAGGTAATCATTATTGTTTTGCAATTTAATCACTTAGTAGCACATAATTTTTAGTACAACTGTATTTGATAAATAGAAAAAAAATTATGCATGAAAATTAAAGTGCCATAAAATAAATTTCTATGACCTATATAGCAAAAAACATTTATGAGAAAATGAATAGACCTGTAAATTTATGTAAAATGTTTTTTTGAGCAAGAAAAATTAAAATAAAATATTTAAAGCAAAATACTAGACTTTATGCACAAAAGTGCTAAAAAATAAATTTTTAGAGCTTACTTACTTACCTCACATTGACATACCTATTTTGTGGCAGCATGACAACTGGCCTTTTATGGTAGGGGTTGCATCTATAAAGTTCGCCAGTGGCATAATCAAACATCTTCTCGAGTAAAATAGATGGTCCGAGAGTGGTTTGGAAAATTTCATTCTATAAAAGCCATAACAAGGATTCCATATTGATAGAAGTGTATCTAGGCCCTTTTAGAATGGTGGATGGACACTACCCACACTTTTCATTTGCGGATAGAGGAGATGACGATCGGCCTAGTTGATTTCTCTGCCATAATGGGCATCCGATGTTATGGGATTCCCCTCCCCTTTAGCAGCAAAATCTTAACACATGATGAAATTCAATAGCTAATAGGAACGAAACCTTCTTTAAAAGGACTATTCAAGATAAAAATATGAACCTATTTAGAGTTATTGGATGAATTATGCCCAAACGGTTTATGGGGAAATAGTCAAATAATATACTTGAGGGTTCTTGCTATATTAGCAGGGATCGACCATCTTGTGCAACACTTAATCTGTCATCCACTTCTCAGTATTGTGGGTCCCTGCTGATTTGGACCTTGCAGAGCTTTACAACTAGGGGGAGGCCGGTCTGCCTTGCATTTACCATGGATTTGATAAGATTTGCATGAACAAAATATCCTTCATTGCCTTTAGGGTCATTTTCGAGGCATCAACTATTGGGAATTTAAAGTATGAACAATCAAAATTGGCAGCCAATACATAGCAAAAAAAAAATCCCAATCCCTAGATCATCCCATATTAATTAAAACTGAATTAAAGGAAGAACATATAAGGTTTAAAGATTATACCGAAGAGTTCTTGACAAACTCTTCACCTTCTCCTCTTTCTGGGATGTTACAAAGCACAACAATACAATGGTGGGATTGTCTCTAATAGTATCCACACAAAGGAATAATTAATCTCCTATCTAATATGAGTGCCCTAGAGTGAATCTTTGTACTAACAAGAAAAGGCACTCAAGTGGAGGAAGAAGAAAATGTAAAAGTAAGAGGAAACACTTTCTTATCTACCTTTTGGTTAGGAGGCAAGCGTGAGGATCCCTTCTATTAAGATGGTATTTATATCCTTTTGGTCTTCTAGGGTTTCTATTAGCTATGGCTTATAAACTTATTCACTTATTATGCTCAAATGGGCTCAACTTGGCCCAATAGCTAATCACCCATTTTCTTCTTCCTTATCCAATCCATTAAATATATTATCTCATGATATATTAAAGCCAATTTAATTAATTCTGAACCCTTTTAGTGTGTAACCTATTAGGCTCCCAAACAAGTTGGTAGCTAAGTACCAATTTTACCCTTAATTAAAATTAAAATTTCCTCAAATGAACTCTTCATTTAGGATTGATTCTCTAATCAATTAGTGATATTAAGCAGATCAAGATTGGCATCTACAATGCATCATGGCCACCCAAGTGTTGAGAAAGGCAAAGTGGTTTGACTTTCACCTTTCCATAGTTAGTTGCCGTGGAATAAACTCCTTACATCATACTATATCTCATTTGGTTTAGAGCATGGACTTTCTATCAACTCCCACTAGACTAACTACGTCACACCTAGCTCGAATTTATTATTTCTTCTTCCCAAATCACATTACTCTATAAAAGGCATCTCTGAGACTCTCTTTAAGATCCATCCACTTTGGCCAAGGATTCCTATAGCAATGCCTTTCTACAAGAGGGCATGAGATATACTCTCCTTCTATCAGGAGTGATGCATCTTTTGTTGATCTACCAACTATCTTTGAATATCTCATACAATACCTAATGACCACCCTATGAACGATCTCTTTTGAGACAACAAGAAATGTGATTAAAGTATAACACTTGATATCCAAGATACCTCAAAAATCTCAAATCTAAGGATATTTGCACAACTTTTATCATGAGAGAAGATCATAGACATTAAATAGAAATCATTATGATTATCTCATAGTTTAGCCATCTAATGAACTTGTTCTTCCAACATGCATCCACATGTTAACTCTAAGCATCACCATGCTTACAGCTTGTGAGGACAACTGCTTGATCAAATCAAGAAGTATAACATGTGCTAGTCTATCCACATTAACAATGTCCCATCTTGTTAATACTATAACTAGGGATTCTTTTTGTATAAACACATTTGCATATAATAAGAATCTCATATCATGATCTCATCATGATTTCCATTGAACTATGCTTTATACTAGGGACTTTTTTAAAAAGTTTAAAATATATAATCAACTACATGCATCACGTGAATACTTAATAATAATGGATGCTTTAATTCATTAATATATAAATTAATATACTGTGCATATTACAACCTAAAGTGATTGTCTCTAGGGCATACATATCTAACAAACTCCCACTTGCATTAGAGCCAATCACCTATGTATCTGATACCATAGGAATGTATATGATCATCATGCTTTCTTTGTGCTAGTTGCTTAGAGAGTAAATCTACTATATTTTGATTCTTCTATCTTCACATTCTCTCTACTAATGATCTTTCGAATAAAATGGTAATGCCTAAGCACATATTTGGATTGCTTATGAGACCATGGTTCCTTTGCTTGTGCAATGGTTCCATTGTTATCACAATACAATGGTATTAGATCAACAATGCTAGGGACCACTCTTAAATCAGTGATGAACTTCTTGATCCATAAAACTTCTTTGGCTACTTTAGAAGCTACAAGTACTCAACCTCAATTGTTGAATTCATAGTCATTTCCTATTCGGAACTCTTCCAACTTACTGCCACACCACACAATGTGAATACACAGCCTGACTAGGATTTGGAATCATCCTTGTTTGATTGGAAACTGGCATCTGTTTACCCATTTACAATCAAATCCCCATTTCCATAAACTAAGAAAGCATCCTTAGTTCTTCTCAATTACTTAAGATGTTCTCAATAGCCACCCAATACCCCTCATCGGTATGAGACTAATATCTGCCTGTGACAATTAGAGCATAAGATACATCGGGTCTAGTACATAAAATACCATACATGATATATCCAATACCTGAGGCATATGATATCTAACTCATACGATCCCTTTCATCTTGTGACTTAGGACACATAGACTTAGAAAGGCTTATCCCATGGGCCATGGGTAAGAATCTTCTCTTTGATTGATCCAAGCTAAACCTCTTTAGCATTTTATCTTTATACATAGACTGTGAAATATCTAACAACCTCCTTGATCTATCCATATAGATCTTGATCCTTAATGTGTAGACTACTTGTCTAAGGTCTTTCAAGGAGAACTTCTTGGATAACCAAATTTTAACTGATTAAAGAATAGAGACATCATTTCCAATGAGCAATATGTCATCTACATATAGTACCAAGAAAACAACTGCACTCCCACTTACCTTCATGTATATACAAGGTTCATCTATATTTTGTGAGAAACCAACCCTTTGACAATCTCATCAAAAAAGATGTTCCAACTCATAGAAGCTTGCTTTAATCCATAAATAGATTTTTGGAGCTTGCATACCTTACCGGTATCATTGCATATGAAACCCTCAGGTTGTGTCATGTACATATCCTTAATAAGATTTCCATTAAGGAAAGTTGCTTTTGCATCCATCTACCATATCTTATAATCATAATGAGTAGTAATGGCTAGGAGTATCCTGATGGATTTAAGCATTGATAAGTGCATAATTGATGATATTTTGCCTCTATTTCTTAATATGATTATTATCCAATTGAGTTTAATTTGTTTGTTCAAGTGCTTTTTAGGATTAATTTCAGGAATTCTTTGTATTTTGAGGCTTATGGTCATTTTGGAGGGAATTACGAATGAAAGTAGAGGAAAAGAGCAAAATTCTTCAAGTGACACGCCCATAAACATGGGCGTGTCAATGGACGTGCCTTTGATACTGCCATACAGAAGCATTGACATGCCCAGTGACATGGGCATGTCACCGAGTGTGCCTATTACAATGGCTCACAGAAGCTGTGACACACCCAGTGACATGGGCATGTCACTGGACGTGCCTTATATTCAAAATCCCAGTAGCAATGACACGCCCAGTGACATGGGTGTGTCACTGGGTGTGCCAGGATAAAATATCTGCACTATAAAAGCTGAGCTGTTTATAGGTGAAGACACATGCTATACAAGATCTAAACCAAGATTCAAGGATTCAAGTGAAGAAATACAAATCATTCGCCATGGATTGTTTGGATTCTTTTACTTATTTCTCTTGTTCTGGTTTTCTGGTTTTGAACATGAACTAACCCATTCTCTATCTAGATATTGATGAATCCTAGATTTATTGTATGGATTGAATAATTTTATTTAATTAAATCACTTGATTGAGTTGTTTTATTCTTATGATGCTTAATAATTTATTTCCAATTGATAATAGCATGGTTATTGATTGGTTGGAATTTTCATATTATTGACTTGAGAAAGCTTGATATGAATTGAATACTCATAATAATTGAGGATTGATTGAAGTGCTAGAGATAGACTTACAAGATCCTTTGGTTTATGATTTCTTGTTCTTAATGCAAGATCTACTTAATTATGTTTGAGAAGAGATTCTAGCATTCTACTTAGTGATTAGGGATTAATTCACTTCAGAAAGGTTTTAGTCTAATTTAGAGGAATACCAATTCAACCCTATTATTTGATTTAATTGAATTGATTTTCATAAATATATTTATGGCTAGGGGGATTCAATATTTGGGTAGTATTTTCATCATCAATCCTTTTTGCATGACACTTAATTTCTCATTACTTTAAATTATTAAGTTAATTATCTTTAATTACAAAACTTCACAAAACTATTGATTTCCTAAACAACAGTTAAAATTTGCACTAGTACTTGACCTTGTCCCCAATGGAATGATAACTCACTAACTACTTTATTACTTGAGTGACCCATGCACTTGTGGTATTGCAATAGCATACGTTCACACCATCAAGCATAGCCATAGAAGAGAAAGTTTCACCAAAGTCAATACCTAGTCTTTGATGATACACTCTCATAACTAGGTGAGCCTTATAGGTAGATACATTGCCATCCATGTTTGTCTTCTTCTTGATAACCCACTTACAGGTTATGGGTTTTATCCCTTCAAGTGGGTCAACCAAAGTCCAAACGTTTTTTTCATAAATGGAATCCATTGTTGATTACATGACCTTTAACCATTTGTCAAATTTTGAACTCTTCATAACTTCCTCATAAGTAGTAGGCTTATCATTCTCGACAAGCAATACATGATTATGCTCAATTAAGAGAAATCCATATCTCTATGGAGATACACATATCCTACTAGATCTATGAGGAACCTATGTATCAATAGGTTCTACTGTTACTCCATCAACATGAGTAATAGGCTCGGGATGAATTGGTTGATCTATGTTTGTTTGCATTTCTTGAAATTCATCAAGTTCAATTCTACTTCCACAATCCTCTTTTAGAAGAAACTCTTTCTCTAAGAAGATAACATGCTTTGAAACAAATACTTTTTGTTCCAATGGGTGGTAGAAGTAGTATCCAATAGTCTCTTTTTGATACCTAACAAACAAACATTTATCACTTTTAACTTCAAGCTTATCTGATACTATCCTCTTTATATAAGAAAGACATCCCCATACTTTCATAAGTGAAAAACTGGGTTTCTTGTTATTCCATATCTCATATGGTGTAACATCAACTGATTTTGATGGAACTCTATTAAGGATGAAAATAGCAGTCTCCAGTGCATAAGCCTAAAAGGATTTGGGTACGTCTGTAAATCTCATCATGGATCAAACAATATCTATTCAAGTCCAATTTTTCCTCTCAGATACTCCATTATGTTGTGGTATGTATGGAGGAGTCCATTAAGATAAAATTCCATTATCATTTAGATAACTTTGAAACTCTTAGCCCATGTATTCTCCAACTCGATATGATCTAAGTGTTTTAATACTTTTACCAAGTTATTTCTCTACTTCATTTTCCAAATTCTTTGAACTTTTCAAAGGCTTTAGATTTGTATTTCATCAAATACATATAGCCATATCAACAATAATCCTTGATAAAAGTAATGAAGTATTGGAAACCACCTATATCATGGGTTGTCGTTGGGCCACAAACACCTATATTTATTTGGTTGAATAGCCATTTGCGCTTTCTCCCTTTCCAATAAAAGGTTATTTTGTCATCTTGCCAAGTAAACAAGATTCACATGTATCATATGATTCATAATCAAATGATCATAAATTACCATTCTTGGGTAACTTAGTCATTCGATTCTCATTAATATGACCTAAGCGACACTGCCATAGATATGATGGTTTCAAGTTATCTAACTTTTGTTCTCTTTATGTTTATGTTAAGAATGTCATTATCCAAATCTAGAACATATAAACCATTGTGTAATGAACTAATACCATACAAAATATTATTTAACCAAATAGAATAACCATTGTTCTTAAAAGTTCGATAAAAACCATCCTTGTTTAGAAAAGAAACTGAAATAATGTTCTTTGTAAGTACTGGAACATAATAACAATTACTAAGTTATAGAGATAATCCAGAAGGTAAAGATAATATATAAGTCCCTACAGCTAATGCATTAACTCTTGCTCCATTCCCACTGGGAGGTTCATCTCTCCCTTCTTGAGCTTCCTACTGCTCTTTAGTCCCTACATATTAGTACATATATGAGGCCTACATTGGTATCCAATACCCATATGTTATTATTAAAAGCAATATTTATGTCAATCATAAACATACCTAAAACCGAAGCATTTGACAGCTCTTTCTTATTTTTTAGACTCTATAAAGGCCTTGTAGTTCATCTTCAAGTGGCCATCCTTCCCATAATTGAAACAAGTTCCCTTTGGAGCAATCTCTATGCTTTTCTTCCTAATTCCACCCTAGGACTTAGTTTGAGTCCTCTTCTTCTTCTGTTGAATAGAACTCTGCTTTTTCTTGGAAGAATTAAAAGACTCAACCACCAATACTAATTTTTGGTCCTTAATGAAAGAAGGCCCAACAGTCTTGATCATATTAATTAACTCGAGTATTTTAGCATCATTTTTATTCATTTGAAAGTTAAGTATAAAGAGTGCATAACTAGCAAGCAATGACTATAGAATTAAGTCAACACTTAACTCGTCGTCCATTGTGAAAATAAGAGATCCCAACCTCTCAATATAGCCCAGCATTTTCAGTCCATGCTGCACAAATGATGTCCCCTCTACCATCTTACAATGAAATAGCTGTTTGGATATCTCATATCTCTCAGCTCGGTCTTGCTCATCAAAAATCTCCCTAAGATGGTAAATCATTGTGGAAGCATCCATGTGTTCATGTTGCTTTTGCAACTCTAGAGACATAAAAGTAAGCATAATACAAGAAGCAATCTCATTGTCCTTCTTGTGCTTTACATGAACTAAGTTCTCCTCAGTTGGTGCATCCTCAGCAGGGATGGGTGGTACTAGTGTGTCCAACACATAAGCAATCTGCTCATATTTGAGAACTATTATAACATTTCTGAACCAATCCAATAAATTAGACCCAGTCAACTTGTTTGAGTCGAGAATGCTATGTAAGTTCACATTGTATGACATGATTATAGAAACCTAGATGCAAAAAGATAGAACATGTTAGTATGTAAATATGCAAATGTAATGCATCTTTATTAGGTCTTTAATTAAGCGTATATAACTTTCACTATTTTATTGCAAACCAATTAGCCCTCACTTTTGATCCGAGAAAGCTCATTGGAAGCTTTACTAGTGGGTCAGTATCTAATATTGTTATGTATAACCTTGGGTTGCTCTTGGTAACTGCTGAATCATTGGGCTATTAACTCTTGTTATGTGTATATCTCATATACACTTACCCAATCTTGCCTCTAATTTATATTAACCTTGCATGCCCAACAAATTAATAAAATTAGTTAAGTCCAACCCATTAATCAGGAATCTCATTCCATAGCTTGAACATATTTTTGTAGAAGAGGGCTTGGGTTTTCCTAACAACCCAATCTTCTAGAAAAACTCTGGCTCTTACTATATTAATGGAAGTCAGTAGATTTAATTTTAATTGGTGGATTTCTTATTTTAAGTCTCATCTATTTTAAGCATGCATATTTTATCTATGTATCATCATCAAGATAAATATGGTAATTTCAAAAATTAAATGGCATGATTATGGATAGACCTACATTGATTTCCTTGAGCTAAAATTGAAACCAATAGGTCAAACCTAGGCATATGCATGAATTACAAAGAGAAATATAAATTTACAAATTTTACATTTTCTTCTTTATCTTGTAATTGGCGCCATCCCCACCTTCATCTCCTTGCACTTTAATTCCTATATAATCCTATGTAATCTAATTACATAATTTCAAAAATAAAAAAAAAAAACTTAAGTTACATTTGAGGGGAGTTACGTGAGAAGAGAAATACAATAGAGAATAGAGAATAGAGAAAGACAGGACATACATGCCCTATTTAGCAAATACAAAAAATCCATGCATATGTGTGAGCAGAGATTTTTTCCCCACACCCATGTGGTATGGTTCTTGCGACTTCAGCACTATTAGGCTGAGGGCCTTAGAGAATATGAGCCTAAACCCAGAGAAAATGGAGTCGCCACCGGGACGGAAAGAAAAAAATAGAAAGGGGTGGATGACACAATTCCTAAGGAATCCCCAATCCTCTATTGGGTTTAGAAAGTTGGTACGTATAGGGAAGGTAAGAATGACCCAGTACCCCCATAACGTCCGGTTCATTGGAACCAGCCTCCTTTTCAGGTCTAAACATTATTAAATTCTTTAACTTATTAAAATATCATCCATACTACATGCAATTTAAAAAAAATAAACATTCATTGTATTAAAATCAATGAAGGTCTGAACAAATAAACAAATAAAAATGGACATCCATATAAGATGGAAACATGTCCATATAATAATTTCCAATGTCCAAAACTAACCAAAATCGGACACCCACAATTTGGTGGAAACATGCACTTTACGTTAATCCCAAAACTTAAAATAAGTAAAATTGCGTTGAACTTTAACAAATGAGGTACCCACTAAGTGGAAACATACCTCTTACATCTTTAAATCAAAATAAATCAATAAAAGCATTCAACCATTCATAATAAATAAAAAAAAAGTAAATCATCCATCACAAGTATATAACAATGAACCAAATTATTAAATCTAAGTTTTAATCTTAAGTAAAACATAAGATATGTAAAATTAGGGTTTACATGTTAAACTAGGACCTATAGGATTGAAATAATGGTTTTAGGGTTTAGGAAACAAAATTAGAATTTTTAAATGGAAGTTTAAGGGTTTTTTTATTTATAAGATAAAATTAGGGTTTTTAAATGGAAACTAGGGTTTATATGGTTTAGAAAATAAAATTAGGATTTTTAAAATAAATATAGGGTTTTTATGGTTTAGAAAATAAAATTTGGGTTTTTGGATAAAAATTGGGATTTTAAGGTAAAAAGCTAGATTTAGGGTTTTGAAAATAAGACTAGGGTTTTTCAGTGAAAATTAGGGTTTTATTCTTTAACTAGGGTTTTTGGCTAAAAGCTAGAGTTTAATGTTGGCTACTGGGATTAAATCTATAAATTCAAGTGCCATATTATTATGGTTTAATGTTTAAAGACAGGTTTTTGTTCGACGCTCAACAATTTCATTGCATACTGTATTCTTTATGAACTACTGTGAAGGGTGACGTTATTTTGAAAAATAAAATTATTGCTGGAATGTTTTAGATGAATCAAACATAGAAAACAAATAAATGGATGAAATAATAACAAAAGTAGCTACTGTAAGTTTGAATAAACTAAACACAGAAAATTGAACCTTCGTTTGTTGGCTCCACCAAATTGAAATTGTTAAACCAAGCTCCCTGCCTTGATGCCTGAATCAACTTTGAGTTTTTGATTCTGTGTCAATTGGTTTTCTTCTTGATAATTGTTATGTGTTTTTTCCTTTTCATAATTCTTGGCTGCTAGGTTTTTTAATCAAAATTGCCATCCTCTGTTTAATTGTTAAGCTCCTATTTATAAGAAATCAACTAGGTTAAAATAGTGATCCTTGAGCTCAATCCGAGCTTAATCCAAATTTCCTAAATTAAATAAGTCCCAAACAGTAACCATATCAAATTAAAATGAAATAAGTTAGACATGAAACCGTGTCCATATCGAATTAAAATCACTTTAATTTAATATGGACCAGCTAATTCAATATGGAAGTGGTCCATATTGAATTAGACTTAGTCAAAGTCAACATGGACCATCCATATCGAATTAGACAAGTCTAATTCAATATGGCATGAGCTTCAATCATCAAATGGACCATTTTAGGGCTTTCAAAGTTAAACCATATTATTTTAGGCCTTGTAAATTTGGACCAATTTAATTAAAAGCTTTAAAGCAGGTTTAAGCCATTAAGAATGGTGTGAGCAGGAATTTTCTCCTCCACTCCCGGTGGAATAGTTCTTACGACTTCGGCACTGTTTAGGCCTGGAGCCTTAGAGAACACAAACCTAGGTCCGGAGAAAATGGAGTCACCACCCGGATGGGCCGGGAAAAAGAAAGGGGTGGATGACTCGATTCCTAAGGAATCCCCAACCCCCTAATGGGTTCGGAAAGTTGGGTACGTGTGGGGAAGGTGAGAAATGGCCCAGCACCCCCACAACACCCGGCTCATTGGAACCGACCTCCTTTTCAGGTCTTAATATTATAAAATTTTTAAATATAATAATAATATCCATATTACATGCAACAATTGAAATAAAGCATCATTATATTAAAATCAAAGCAAGATCCAAACAAAGCAAATAAATGGACACCCATCCGATGATGGAAACATATCCTTACATCGTTCATGTCTAAACTAAATAGGACACCCACGTGGAAACATGTCCTTTACATTGGTCCAAAATATAAGAGCAATTTAAATTACATAATACTTAACTAATGAGGTATCCAATAATGGAAACATACCTCTTACAATTTTAATACCAAAATAAACAAATAATAATCATAATAATAAAGAAAATATCCATCCATAATAAATTAAATAAATCAAGTATTGAAATTAAATAAATCAACCATCAAAGCTTATAATAAGCTACATAATCAAATATAAAATTAAATAAAGCAATAAATACATAAGTTTAGAGTTTATGTCTCAATTTAGGGTTCTTTAATTAACATTTAGGGTATTGGGATTTTGAAATTATTATATTTATGATTTAGGCTACTGTGAAGATTTTGAAAAATTGATTTAATTAGGGTTTGGGACTAACATCATGAAATACGATTTCTAGGGTTTTATGTTTAATAATTAGGGCTTTGGAAAAGGGAAGTTAAATACATAGACTCATAATTCACAAATGAATATTGACCCCTTTGACGAGCCCATATGGCGGTCCCGCTAATGTTAAGATTTAGAAAATAGGGTTTCGGAATTAGAAGAAGCTAATGTTACTTTTTTAAAAAATAATGCTTACTATGTGATTTTGGAAAGAAGAATTAATTAGGAGGTTTTAAGAAAACAGTTTATTATTTTATGGTTTTAGAAAAGTGTAATTAGGGTTTCAGATTTCAAAAATATGTTTTACGGGTATTAAGGAATTAGGGTTTTGAAAAATAGTTTTTAGGGTTTCAAATAAAGTTTGGATGATTTGTAGAATAAATACTAAAATAAATATTATTTAATTAAAATACCATAAAAATTATTTTGAACTATAAAAAAATATTGGACCAGACTGGGTCAAAATTAAGGGTCTACAAATGGACCGAACTTGACTAGGACCCTTTTAATTAGAATCAGACTAGCTTAGGGCCAAAATTAAGGGTTTATAGTTTGCCACCTGCTTGAACGATCTTGAATTCATTCAGAGAGTTAAAAGCAAAATGACTTTTTGATAATATTGGATAAGGATGGGTTTTGGACCTAGGGGATTGATTTGTTGGGTTCTAGACCCAAGGTTAGTTGGATTTTGGACCCGAGACTAGATTGGTTGGATTCTGGACACGAGGTTGGTTGGATTCTGGACCCAAGACTGGATTGGTTGGGTTCTAGACCTGAGGTTGGTTGGGTTATGGACCTGAGGGATCTGTAAAAAATTAATTTTAGTAGTTAGCAGAGGATTTACAAAAAATTGGGATATTTTTTATTGCTTATGGATACCTATATACTCTTGCCCCCTGCATGAAAAAAATATTAGGGAATACAAAAAAAAAATTACTGTAAAAATTATAGACCCACAATAAATATCAGCTTATTGTGTGCTCGTGTGTTGTATCTGGACTCAAACATGAATTATTGAAAGAAAACTTTTAACCTAATTATTGATGTAAAATTCGCTTTACTTTGCCTTGTTCTATCCATCATTCTTTTTCTGATTTGAAAGCTAAGCACATGAATATGCTTAGCTTTTATCATCATTCTTTTTTTTACTTGATGTTATCCTTCACTTCATTTTCTATAAATTGGGCAGTATACTTCTAAATCAATTCATTCAAACTTTAATTATTTTCAAGCTTTCTCTCTTTAACTTTCAATTTTAAACCTTCAACCTAGATAGAAAAATGGCAGCCCATCAACATGCATAAAGGACTGGACCACATGTGAATGCCAAATTAATTACATACCTTAAAAACACCAGATTAGGTAGGGGTCCCCTTCTAGTGGGAATACATCTCCATAGTAGTTCAGAAAAAAAAAACACAAGTAAGACTTCTTTTTTTATGTTTTATTTTATTTGATTTTTTACTTACTTAGCATGACTTACCTTTATTATGGCAGTATTATAGCTGTGTGATCCATGGTGTCGAAAACATCTCTAAGGCCCGCCAATGGTATGAACAAGTTTCCCCTTTCAGAGGATGATTCGGGATTGTGGCTTTGAGGAATTTTTGTTGCAGCTACCAATAAAAGAGTACCAGATTGATAAAAGTGTAATTCAGGCACTTGCTGAGTGGTGTATGGACACCACCCACACCTTTCACTTGCCTATCGGGAGATGACCATCGGTCCAGTGGATTTTACTGTAATTATGGGCTTGGGATTTGACGGAGGATGAGATTCGATAGCTAATTAGTCTAAGGCCACGATATAAATGAGCATGTAAAATAAAATATGAATTTATTCGATAGTATTGGATGAGGCAGACCAGACCAATACATGGTGAAAGGGCAAAATGATACACCCCTGGATTCTTATTATTTCTGCTAGCCATGACGTTCCTATACAGTACCGAGGTAGCCATCCACTTGTTGGTTTTGTGTGCTCTAACTAATTTTGATCTCATGTTATTTTATGCCTGGGGAGAAGGTGGCCTTGCCTGCCTTTATCATGGCTTTGTTAAAATTTGTAGGGGTAAGAGATTATTCACTAGCTTTATGGTCATTGCCGAGGTATGAGTTTTGTCCTTTGTCAAATAAAGACGATGTGTATATAAGCTTGAGTTTTACTGTTTTGCCTCAAAAGGTTTGGGCTTATGACCATAAACCTGTGAAGGCCCCTGGCATATCTAGAAAATGGATTAGATACCATATTCCAGTAACGTCAAAATTTACAAATATCACAGCCACATTAGCTTTGTTTTTCCAACATAAAAAACCCTAAATCCTTTTTTACTTAAACCCTAAATCCTTTTTTACTTAAACACTAATTCTTTTTTACTTAAACCTTAAATCCTAATTAATTTTGTTTTCAATCTAGATAGCAGCTTAATCTTTTCCAATAATAATAATAATAATAATAATAATAATAGTTTTCTAAATCAAAATCATATTTTCTAAATCTAAAACCCTAAAATCTTAATTTTTAAACTTAAACCCTCGCACAAAATAATAACTTTAAATTTACAAAAGTCATCATGTTATACTACACTTTCAATATTGCAACTTTTCTCTTTTTGAATCATTTTATTTAAGACTTACTTTCTTATTTGTTAACATTTCTCATATTACACTTATTTGTCTTTTAGTAAGTCTTACTTTTTGGTTTCACGAATGGCATAATTTCAATCAATTTATAATTTTGGCATTTAGATTTAGTACTATACTTTGGAGCACTTTATATCTTATATCATTATATACACTTTTAATCATTATAACACTTAGAAAGTTATTGATCAATTCAATATTTTGAATATAACATTTCTATTCAGTGCATTAGAATTTTCACTTGAAATATTAGTATATATATTATCAATCACTTTCACATTGTAACACAATAAGTCGATTTTAAATAATTGACTTATATTATTGTTTTGCATTTCTTCCATTATTCATAACATCATATTCCAATATATTTTCAATATAGATAACTTCATTAAATATGCTCATACACACTGAACTCAGATCATAGGTTTGGATAACGAGTTATTGTAGCAATTTTAATGTCAAATCTCAAGAATGTATAATGTCAATTATGCCCACTGTCACTGATGACACAATGTGTCCATTAATGGCACGAGGTGCCCACTATCACTATGGCTATCCTCCCTCTGGCTAGCCATTCAATCCAAAGCTAGATATAAAATTAGCATGATTTGGGCAATTCATTAGTTTTAATTAGCATTGAATTATGTTTATCACTTCAATGGAATAATTCCTTTATCAACACTTGGTATTACACATATTTATCATATATTCAAAATTTATTACACTACTAATTAGGGTCTATTTCAAAAATCCTTTACACTTTAAGGCCTTATAGTCATTTAGATCAAAATCACGGATGAAAGACAAGAAAAAGAGCTATTTTGGGCAAATTTTTTCAAATGACACGCTCAACGACATGGGCATTTATTGATCGTGTCATTTACCCATTTTATAAAGCTTTGATATGTAAAATGACATGGGTGTGTCACTAGGCTTGTCATTTATCTTGCATTACAGTAGCTACGACATGCCTAGTAATATGGTCGTGTTATTAACATTGAAAAACATCATCATTGACACGCCCAGTGACATGGCCGTGTCAGGCAAAAATTCTGCATTTCACACACATAACCATTTGAACTCAATATATTCAAGACCTATGATAAAAATGAATCAAATCTAATTTTTTTGACAATAAAAGAGTATATGTCAAATACTTTACTCAAACATCAATTAACCAATCTTTAACAATCACTCATGGCTAAAACAACATCAAACCACTCATTTCTTATAATCATTGAATTAAGAATCATACTTATCACTTATAGGTTCCTTTAACTCATTTTCACTCATCAATCCATTTAACCAATACTTTTTTAGTAATAATTCATTATAGATGACTCAATAAACCAATTTATTTATTAAAATTCATAGAAATTCAAGTATTTGCAAATTGTAAATACATAAGCACATACCTCCTTCAAAATCCCTCTTCTTCTCTCTTTTCCCTCTTTTTCTTTGATCACTTGTTGATAATCTCACCTACTCTAACTAATTCTCTTAAAAAAATTGTTGAAAAAGATGGATTTCTCTTGATTCTTTAATGAAAGGAAGAAGAAAGTAGAGAAGATTGTAATGGTGGTGGTAGATGGCGTGGATGATGGGAGAAGAGGGAAGAAGATTCTACACACACATACATGTCCACATATATTTAATAACTTTAATCTAGCGTGGCCAATCTTATTTTAATTATGGTGCACCCTCTTTCTTATCTTTTGATTTAATTCGATTTTTAATCCTATAAAACCGTAAAAATAATTTCTTCAGTAAATTTTAAGATATGCTATTCACTATTCTCTACTTATAACATTTATCCACGTTACTTTTATCACTATACACTATCAATTATCAATATTAGTTAAAAGTTGTATTTTAAAATTTTAAACATTACAGATAGTGGGCACATCGTGCCATTAATGGACACATTGTATTGTCAGTGATAGTGGGCATATTTGCCATTATACATTCTTGAGATTTGGCATTAAAATTGTTATAGTGGCCCGTTATCCAAACCTATGATCTAAATTTAGTGTGTTTGGGCATATTTAATGAAGTTATCTATATTGAAAATATATGTGAATATGATGTTGTGAATAATGGAAGAAATGCAAAATAATAATATAAGTCAATTATTTAAAATCAACTTATTGTGTTACAATATGAAAGTGATTGATAATGTATATAATAATATTTCAAGTGAAATTTCTAATGCACGGAATAGAAATGTTATGTTTAAAATATTGAATTGATCAATAACTTTCTAAGTATTATAATGATTGAAAGTGTATATAATGATATAAGATACAAAGTGCTACAAAGTATAGTACTAAATCAAAGTGCCAAAATTATAAATTGAATGAAATCATTCTAAATATGAAACTAAAAAGTAAAACTTACTGAAAAACAAAATAAGTAAAATATGAGCAATGTTAATAAATGAGAAAGTAAATCTTAAATGAAATGATTCAAAAAGTGAAAAGTTGCAATACCGAAAGTGTAGTATAACATGATGAGTTTTATAAAGTTAACATTATTATTTTGTGTAATCAAAATATTTTATTGGTTTGTTATTAAGAATATTTAATATATTGAGATGTTTATTAAACTGAGTGTTATTACTGTATTTTTGTAAGTACTTTCTTTAATATTAAGTGACAAAATATGTTTACACAAGCACCACTAAGCTTTGCTTATCGTGTTAGAATTATTTTCTGACACGCAAGTATCATGTCAGCGGAGTAAGTTAAGAAGTGAAAATAAAGATATCAGAAATTATCTACAGTTCATACAGATATCTTTTGTATATTGTCCTTGTAAGTTATGAAATATATATATGCAATTTATTTTTGCTATTTGAGAGATTGTACAAATTTGTTAACATGAAAGGAATATATATATTTAGAAAATGAAGTTTTAGATTTTAGTGAATGATTATCAAATCTAGTAATGTATTATATATTTATTTTGGATTGACTAACTTATGATGGTTATCTAATTTATAGTTAGTATTTGGTTTATTGGAGATATTGGAGATTAGTTTAAATGTTGGATTTATAATTGTTGTATTATATAGATTTTATTATTATTTGAAAATTTTTCTTAGTAACAATTTGAAAGGAAACTTTGCCGATGAATTGATTAGATTACTAACAGTATATTGAGTAACATTCTCTGATAGTTTTATGTGAGAATTGTCAAGGGATGTTACATTTAGTGGTATCATAGCCTGGTTTAGACGTTTCTAGCATGTGGAGTTATGGGAGAAGTGAAATGCAATTGTCTATGTTATAAGAATTGAATAAGTGGATATGTGTTTTGATACCATTGATATTTCATATGTTTATAGTAGTAGAATGTTTTCTGAGAATTGATTGAGAATTCATAATGTATTGTTTGAAGTGCACTAGACCTATTTGTGAAAAAGAATGATATGAAAAGAAAACAAAATATGAGTACTTAAAGAGATTTATCAAAGTAACACAGTGGAAGTGTAATAATTTATTGGAATCTGAGGAATGAATTACAACAGATAGATAAATTTTAAGGATGAAATTTCTTACGAGGGTGAGAATTGTAATGCCCTAAAAATTTTAAGTATTGATTTTCTGCATTAAGTGAATATATGAGTTTAAATTGGATTGATTATGATATTATGTGTAGCTTGAGTATTTGGAACTAACAGTAATAAGGTTGACTAAGCCCTAATAAGAGTAACATTAAATCCGAGTATGGATAATATTGGTATTTCTAGAAAAGATTTCGAAGATGTGTGAAATTACAAAAATATCCTTATAGCCCCGAAATGAACTCGAGTTGTAATTTAGATGTGAAATATGGATAATGAGATTTTAAAGTAGCTAAAGTAATTATTTTTAAAATGTTTTGGGGTTAAAAATTAGAGTAATAGTTAATTAAAGAAAGTGAGTGCACAGAAACTATTGTATGAATGAGTATATTGGGTAAACACTCTAAAGCCAATTTAATGATTACTAGTGTCTTCTGTTGCCTTCTAAAATGCCATACTCATCATCTCCACCTACATCTTTATCTCCTTTTCTTCTTCTTCCATTTCTCACCATAGAAATCATGGAGAATTGGTAGAGTTTTGATGGATTTTAGCTAATTTAAGCTTGAACTATCAAGAAAAATATCATCAAAACAAAAGATTGAAGGGAAAAGTGATGAAAGAGTATTTTTAAAGAGGTTAGTGCTTGTATAATACTTATTTTTCTATTTATTGAATTGATCTTAATTTTTATTATGTAATGAGATTTTTGAATTGATCAAATACCATTACTTGTGAAAGATATTGTGTATTGAATAATTGTGAAAAATATTAGTATAAAACTTTACTTCTATGATAGTAAAGTTATTCTTGCAATATGTAAATGTGTATTTATTGATTATTAACTAAAATAATATTTAAATCCATCATTGAATTATTTATGAGTTGAATTATTAATAACTTATTGATTAAATTATGAAAAGAAATTCCTACAGCAGTATGCATGATCATTCGCATGATCATGCATATGCCTATGTATATTTTTGTTCCTTAAAATTTTGAAAAGAAATTCTAGCAGAGATGCGCATGATCATTTGCATGGCCATGGGTATGATTTTGCATATTTCTATTCTTCAAACTTTGAGAAGAAATCCTAACAGTGAGGCGCATGATCATTCACATGGTCATGCATATACTTGTGTCCTTAAAACTTTAAAAGGAAATTCCAGCAGAGACGTGTATGACCATTCGCAAGGTAATGCATCTGGCTATGCATACTTCAATTCTTCAAAACTTTAAAATTAATTAAAGAAATGATGTGCATGATCACTTGCACGGTCATACATAAACCCATGCATATTTCTACCTTCTTGTACCTTCACAAAGTAGGGTTTATGGGTGGAATTAGTAGTGAATTATAGAATACATCTTGGAAACAGTTATAATTGATGAAAGATTGCTTATAAGATTGAAATGAAATCAATTTATTAAATGATGAAACTGAGATGTTGAGAAAACTTGAGGAAAGTATGGATAAATATAATTGGATATTTGAATTAAGTGTAAGGTTAAAGAAAAGATAAAAGATGATTACAAGTGAGTAGTGGATTTCACATTATTCATGAGGAAATAAGATAATTTACAAAGCAAGATAAGAAGAATGATATATTGATAAATTATTGATGATTTTAAATAGTTTGAAGAGTAAGATAAATAAAACAAAGAGGTGTATATACGAATTGATTGAAAGTAAGAATGTGAGATTTACATATTGTGTACTTATGGAATACTTGATTATAACATTATTTGGTGATTAAAGACAAGTTATAGATTATCTATAGAAGTGTTAAAGAGTTAATTGATACTAATTGATGACTATAGAAAGAAAGGAATTGATAATGTGAAAAGGAAAGAATGTAGTGAGATTTGAAGGTAGTTTAACCCTTCTAGTGAAATGATGTACTGCGGATCAAGTTAGAAATATATATATGTGTGTGTGTGTGTTAAACATAGTGAATACATTATATATACATACATATACTCTTAAAGTGAAAGAATAGTTATGAATTCTTAATATATTAAGATAAGAATTAAATAAGTAAGAGTGAAAATATATTTAGATTTCATTATTATAGTGAAAACATGGAAGTGATTTGAAATATAAAGATTGATGAATAAATAAAATTAGTTGAACTAATCAAAAGCAAATATAATGTGTATATATGTTCATATGATAAATGTATTTAAAATAATTGCTCATATCTTATATATTCACAGTAATAAACAAACAATTTAAAAAGAAAATTTTCTAAACCAGAAGATATTATGATTAAAAATAATTTGAAACAATGAAATAAATATATTTCCCGATTATACTAATGTTAAATCTAGTTTCCGGATTAGCTAAAGGGTGAATAACCAAAGTGATAGTGAGTTTTTTATGCCATAGTGATAGTGGACACTCTATGTCATAGAGGACACATTTTATGTCCCAGTGATATTGGCTTTTATGCCAACAGTGGACGCTTTGTGTCATACAGGATCTTTGATCCCATTGTTTTTACATTGGGCATTCATGACATAGTGGGCCTTTGGCCATATCATTACAATGGGCATTCATGCCATAGTGGGCCTTTCGTAATATTGTTACAGTGGGCATTTACTTGCCATCAGTGATCCGCCATTCGAAACTAGGATTTAAAGTTCAGTATATGAGAGAGAGAAAGATATATATATATATATAACAGTGGAATATAATGATACAAATTATATTAAAAAAATTCTAAAGAGAATTAAAGGCATTTACTGAATTGAGCTTGAGTAGTGTAAATATGTAGAGCTGCATCATATGCAGTTCTATCATAAGATTATTCTGAAAGTGTTTCATTGAGTGATATCAGAAATAAAATAAACATTATATAAATTAATAAAATAATTGATTTTATGTGAGATTTAAGATTACTTATGAATTAAATGGCTTATTGCCATAACAGGTAAATTTTGAGGATGAAATTTCTTTAGTGGGGGAGAATTGTAATGTTCAAAATTTTAAATAGGAAACTTTTAACTAATATTGATAATTGATAATGTATAGTGATAAAAGTAACATGGATAAATGCTATATGTAGAGAATAGTGAACAGTATATTTCAAAATTTACTGAAAAAATTATTTTTATGGTTTTACGGGACCAAAAATAGAATTAGAATAAAAAGATAAGAAAGAGGGTGCACTGTAGTTAAAATGAGATTGGCCACACTAGGTTGAACTTATTATATATATACGAACATGTGTGTGTAGAATTTTCTTCTCTCTTTTTCCATCTTCCACGCCTATCATCAACATCAACAATAAAACTTCTCATTTCTTCTTCTTTTCAAAAATTTAGCAAAATTTTAAAAGGAAATCACATCTAATTATAAGTTTTAGAAGAATAACCTAGAAAAGGTGAGATTATCAACAAGTGATAAAAGAAAAAAGAGAGATTTTGAAGAGGTATGTGGTTATGTATTTTTAATTTGTAAATATTTGAATTTCTATGAATTTTAATGTTTAAATTGGTTGATTGAGTTATCTATAATGAATTATTACTGAAAAGTATTGGTTAAATGGATTGTTGAGTGAAAAATGAGTTAAAGGAACTTATATGAGATGAGTATGATTCTTAATTCAATCTTTATAATAAATGAGTGATTTGATGTTGTTTTCAGCCATGAGTGATGGTTAAAGATTAATTAATTGATGTTTGAGTAAACTATTTGATATAGACTCTTTTTATGTCAAAAAAATTAGATTTGATTCATTTTTATCATAGATCTTGAATATATTGTGTTTAAGTGGTTTAGTGTGCAAAATACAGAATTTTTGCCTGACACAGCCAGTGACACAGGCATGTCATTAGGAGTGTCGATGATGTTGTTTTTCAACGTTAATGACACGACCAATGATACGGCCATGTCTCTAGGCATGTCATAGCTACTGTAATGCAAAATAAATAACACGGCCATGTCTCTAGGTGTGTCGTTGCTACTGTAATGCAGGATTAATGACACGGGCAGTGACATGCCCATGTCATTGGCTGTGTCAAAGCTTCTGTAAGATGGGCAAATGACAAAGTCATTGACATGCCTATGTCGTTGGGCGTGTCACTTGAAGAATTTGCCCAAAATAGCTCTTTTCCTTGTGTTTCATCTGTGATTCCGACCTAAATGACTATAAGGCCTCAAAGTGTAAAATAATTTTGAAATCAACCCTAACAAGTAGTGTAATAAATTTTGAATATATGATAAATATGTGTAATACCAAGTGTTGATCAAAGAATTATTCCATTGAAGTGATATACATAATTCAGTGTTAAATAAGAACTAATGAATTGCTCAAATCATATTGATTTTAGATCTAGCTTGGGATTGAATGGCTAACCAGAGGAAAGATATCAATAAAGATAGTGGGTACATCATACCATTAATGGACATATTGTGTCATCAATGACAATGGACATATTTTCTACTATACATTCTTGAGATTTGGCATTAAAATTGTTATAGTGACCCTTTATCAAAATCTATGATCTAAATTCAGTGTGTACGAGCATATTTATTGAAGTTATCTATATTAAAAATATATATGAATATGATGTTATGAATAATGGAAGAAATGCAAAACAATAATATAAGTCAATTATTTAAAATCAACTTGCTGTGTTACAATGTGAAAGTAATTGATAATGTATATAATAATATTTCAAGTGAAAGTTCTAATGCACGGAATAGGAATGTTATGTTTAAAATATTGAATTGATCAATAACTTTCTAGTGTTATAATGATTGAAAGTGTATATAATGATATAAGATACAAAGTGCTACAAAGTATAGTACTAAATCAAAGTGACAAAATTATAAATTGAATGAAATTATCCTAAATGTAAAACTGAAAAGTAAAACTTATTGAAAACAAAATAAGTAAAATATGAGCAATGTTAACAAATGAGAAAGTAAGTCTTAAAAAAAATGATTCAAAAAGAGAAAAGTTGCAATACCGAAAGTGAACTACAGCATGATGAGTTTTATAAAGTTAACATTATTATTTTGTGTAATCAAAATATTGTATTGGTTTGTTATTGAGAATATTTAATATATTGAAATGTTTATTAAACTGAGTGTTATTAATGTACTTTTGTAACTGCTTTCTTTATTATTGATAAAATATGTTTATACAAGCACCACTAAGCTTTGCTTAGCGTTCTAGAATTGTTTTTTGACACAAAAGTATCATGTCATCGGAGTAAGTTAAGAAGTAAAAATAAAGATCTCAGAAATTATCTACAGTGCATACAGAGATCTTTTGTATATTGTACTTGTAAGTTATGAAATATATATATGCAATTTATTTTGGCTATTTGAGAGATTGTACAAATTTATAAACGTGAAAGAAATATATGTATTTAGAGAAAGAAGTTTTAGATTTTAGTGAATGATTATCAAATCCATTAATGTATTATATATTTATTTTGGATTGACAAACTTATGATGATCATATGATTTATAATTAGTATTTGGTTTTTTGGAGATATTGGAGATTAGTTTAAATGTTGGATTTATAAGTTTTGTATTATACTGATTGTATTATTATTTAAAAATTTTTTTTAGTAAAATTTGAAATGAAACTTTCCCGATGAATTGATTAGGTTACTGACAGTATATTAAGTAACATTCTCTGATAGTTTTCTGTGAGAATTGTCAAGGGATGTTACACTTTTCTTCTTATTTTGTTTACTTAATTTTTTGTTTATCTATTTTCATAAAACATTACTTTCTCCAAGGAAATATCTCTATTTATTTCATTAGGTTTATCATCCATATTTTCCTAATTCTATAATATACTATTCTATCTACAATAACCTGAATTTACTATTTTTAGGATTTCATATACTAATAATATAATCCTTAATAATTCATTTGCTTTAATTTTGTCTCTAATAATTAATAACTGTTACTACAATGCTACTTAAGTAAACCTTAAATAATTTATAATTTATTCCGACTAAAATTCAGTTTCTTTTCTTAATGATTCAGATACCTTAATTAAGTAATATATCAATCTATCTGACTACTAATACATAAAAATCCATCCTTCCCCGCAGCCCAAATTTATATGCATATTTATAAAAAATCTTAATTCTCTGCTTAACATACATATTCCATTTAAACTCACACAACATTGAACTTTTCTTGCTTCCAACCATCATCTTTGTATCATGTTGCGCTCGAATTAACTCTACCACAAAGCGTCACTCGCAAGTATACGAGGTAGCTTTAGCAAAGGTGATCGCCCCAAGGTCGCCTCACAAGGAAGCTAAAGTGGCTAATTGATTATCAGATTATGAATAACAAGTAATGAAGAAAATTTAATTTGTTAACTAATAAAGAAGATTGATTGAAGTTTAAAACGAATAAACGTAAATTAAGCTGATGTTTTAATTCACTTGATAGAAAGGTCTAGGGTTTGCACTTCTCTACTACTTATATGTATGAACATTTATTCCTCTTAACTAATTTAATTTTAAAGATTAAATCTCAAGCAACTTAATTAATCGAGTCAAGGAAATAAGCTCTCGCATTCAAACCTCTTTCAACTAATCTTGTTATAATTGAAATAATCTTTTTAATAGGTTATATCTCTAATTCACCTAAGTCCCTAATTGAATTGTTCCAGCATTAGACTTCATCTCTCAATCCATCATCTAATACCTAAAACACATAATTGGTGGCCAATCAATTATATATTAACAATATTCCATTCAATCAAGGCTAAAGAAATTATTAGTTAAGAGAATAATCAATTCATACAATCATAGCAGATCCATACAAACCCTAGACTAGATCAAATTAGTTCATATTGCTATCAAACATACTCATCTCATTCATATTCAAAGAAATCAATCTAGACATGATAATATTCATAAATACAATTCCAATGAAAATAAAGAGATAAAGTTCAAGAACAAAACCAAATTACAAACTCCTTGAAGCTTCTGAAGAATCTCTTGTTCAAATCTTGCAAGAAGGATGTATCAATGGCTAGAACAATCTAATCTAAGCTAGTTTAATCCAAAGTGTAATCAAAATCAAAGAAAACTAAATGAAACCCTCAGTTCACTCTCTTGACGGCTCAATCTCAGCTCAACATCGCAACCACCAAACCCTAGCTTCTCTCTTTTCTTTTATACGAATTTTCCGCTTTAAAAATCCACTACGGCTTTGGTTCATGAGAGACACGGCCAAGTTGGATGAGACTTGGCCATGTTGGAGGTCAATTGGAGGGACACGGCCAGTGACTTGGCCGTGTCCCTTGCCTGTGTTTGCTTCTGTTAGAATTGTTCCTCTTTTCTTCTTTGGTTGAGTGACACGGCCATGTTGGAGGTGACTTGGCCGTGTTGGAGGTGACTTGGCTATGTTGGACTATTTTGGAGGGACACGGCCAGTGACTTGGCCGTGTCCCTTGCATGTGTCACCTACTGTGAGAGTTTCTTCTTCTTTGCTTGGGATTTAAGTGAGACACGGCGAAGCTTGAGCAACTTGGTCGTGTTTGGGCTTCTTTGGAGGGACACGGCCACTGACTTGGCCGTGTCCCTTGCTTGTGTCCCTCTCTGTGTCTTGTTCTTCCTTTTTAAATTGGTATGAGACACGGCCAGTGACTTGGCCGTGTCCTCTGCCTGTGTCAGCTACTGTCCCTTTTTTCTTCAATTTGCTTCCTTGGCTTTTTTAACCTAAAACAAAACTTCAAACAAACTTTAAACAAGAAGTAAATAAACAATAACCAACAAAACATAAACACGTACTAAAAAAACTAGATGAAAAACGACATAAACATGGAAATAAACTAAAACTACCAAAATTAATAAAAACACTAAATAAACATATTAAAACTAACAAAATACCTAAAGAAAACAATAATTATCATAATAAACAAGACACAAATCTATAACAAAAACTAATAAAACAACTACCCCACACTTAAAACTTTGCTTGTCCTCAAGCAAATTCACATGGCATAAATTAAAAACTCAAACAACCTTAACTATAATTCTAGCATATAAGATGAAATCCTTTAAGACTCAGCCATAAATATTTGCATCTTACTTCAATCAAGGATTTTCTTAACTCATTCATTAATCCAAACATACAAATCTTATCTCTCATCTAAGTGTTTCACTCGATTTCAAAGGTTAATTCACTCAAACCACTCATGACTGTATACTACCATAAACTTGCTTAATTATCCAGTCTCCCTCACTGACTTTCTCAAGAAATAATCTGAAGGTCTTTTATTTGGATGTAATGGGGCTAAGGTAAAGGTGTGAGAAAAGACATTTAAGCTGGAGCATCAAGAAATGGAGTATCTAAATTAGACAATACTCTTGCTAAGAAACTCATAGCTCCCTCAAATGGCATATTCACCAATCCCTTAATACTTTCACATACATGCATACTTAAAGAAAAATACATGAGTCGACATTCCTCTAATGCTAGAAAATATATGAATTTTTGTATTTATATATATATACTCTTTTATTTTCTCTTCTTCTTTTTTTTATCATATATAATTTTTTTTAAATGCATATATATATACAAAATATAACATTGCATAGAACATCTAGCTTAAAATATAGAGGAAAAGAATAATCAACTCTTAATCAAATACAATGTGCAAAGTATGCATTTCAACCCCAAATAGCAATACCATTTTTTTATTTGCTTACCCCACACTTTGAAATAAACCACCCTATTGTCATATAATAAGAACCTCATTCCTTAATGCAGGTATGATGATAATAAGAGAAAGTTGAGATGTGAATTGTGTTGATCAAACAAGAAAATGTCAAAGGCTCAACTTGGCTCACTAAGGAATTCAATATTAAGGGAGGTCTTTTTAAGCTAAAGGGCTAACCTAATTTGCCTTCATCATTTTAAAACTTGAGATTAAATCATAATGTGAGTTCAATTAGTATGCAAAAGCAAACTCTAGAGATGCAAAATCATGAAGGTGCACACTTAAGAAAAGAAAATCAACTGATAATAATATCAAATTATGAGGCTCAAAACTCACACAGGTGGATTCTCAAAGATTTATATGTCATAAATTGCAAAATGTGAAAATTGATCCTGAATGAATTCAAATGCTAATCTCTATGCTGATACTAAAGTCTCAACTATAATGCTAAAATCACAGAAAAGATCAATAAGATTTCAATAATTATGCCATGCACAATAAACAATAAAACACACCAAGGAAAACAAAACAAAAAGAAAGCTAAAAGATTACCCCACACTTTAGAATTTACATTGTCCTAAATGGAAAACAAGAATAATAAAGAAAAAGAGTTAAGTACAACCTGTCTTCCATCGTACCCTGGTGAGGCAAAATCCTAACTTTTCATCACAAACACAAATGGTCAAAAACAAGATACAAAAGAGCTTTAGGGTTTTCATTTATTTAAACTAAATATAAAATCAAAATTGCTAAATATAAAATTATAACTATGAAAAAGAAATTCAAACTAATGGGTTGCCTCCCATTTAGCGCTTCTTTAATGTCATATAGCTGGACATCATGCAAGACTTATGGATCATGGATCAAAGTGCTGTCAATGATCCTCACTTCCTGAAATCCTTCATTGTATAGTTTAACTCTATGTCTATTTGCTTTAAAAATCTTATTGGTTCTAGAGTTAAGCAATTCAATGGCACCAGAAGGACATACCTTAGTTACCTCGAAAGGACCACTCGATCGAGATTTGAGTTTACCTGAAAACAGACGGATTCGAGAATTAAAAAGTAAAACTTTCATACCTGGACTCAATGTCTGTCGCACAATAAATCTGTCATGAATTGCTTGAGTGTGATCCTTATAATTCCTCGAGCTCTCATATGCCTTTGGGTTAAGGCGTCTTTGAGTTCTCACTGGTTTCGCCCCCTCTTCTAAGGTCAGTTTCAGCTCCAATTTATCTGAGGAGTTTGTCTGCAATACAACATCTGAAACAACTGCTTCAACACAATTAATTAAAGAACATTCCTCATATAAAGCAGTTGTAGGAATGGGAGAAGTGTTAAAAATAGAAAAATCAACAGTTTGACCCAAGACAGTCATTGATAGTTTACCATTTTTAACATCTATTAAGGTGTTGGTAGTAGCCATGAAAGGCCTACCCAGCAAAATAGTGTGTGCTGATGGTGCAGGGTTACTCCCTTCCATGTCAAGAACTATGAAATCCACAGGTACTATCAACCCTCCAACCTTAACTAACACATCTTCTATAACCCCTTTCGGGAATCTAAGAGATCTATCAACTAATTGCAACACCATTTTGGTTGGTTTAAGTACCCCTAGTTCTAATTCTTGATACACAGAATAAGGCATCAAATTCACACTAGCTCCTAGATCACACATGCCCTCAGTCCCCTTTCCATTTCCCACAGTAATTTGAATTATAAAGCTTCCAGGATCCTTTAGTTTGAGAGGTAGTTTATGCTGCAGAACAGCACTAGCTACCTCGGAAACTATCACCTTTTCATTCGGCTCATACCTCTTTTTCTTGGTGATCAGCTCTTTGAAAAATTTGGCATAAGCCGGCATGTTCTTTACTGCTTCAAGTAAGGGTAAGTTAATACTTACCTTAGATAGTATGTTGAAGATATTAGAAAATTGCTTATCTTTTTTATCATCCTTCAACCTGCTGGGGAATGGTATAGGTGGCCAGTATGGATTGCTTGCCTTATGTAGATCTGCTGTAGGGGACTTCTCCACTGATCTTTCTCCAACACCTTTGTTCTTTGGTTCTCCTTCCTTCTTGTTCTCTTGGTTACCTGCACTCACAGAATTATCTTCAACATTATTGTCAATTACCTTACCACTTCTAAGAACAGTCACTGATTGTGCCTGCTCAGGTTGACTTGGGAACTTCCCCTTTTGTTGAATCTGCATCTGTTGTGCAAGTTGCCCTACTTGAGTCTCCACTTTCTTAAAAGATGCTTCTAAGGAATCCAGCCTCTTATTGGTCATCTCTTGATTTTTCACACTGACTTGGATAAAACCTTGTAAACTTTCCTCCAAACTCTCTATCTTAGACTGCCCTTGATTTGAGGATTGACCCTGCTGTTGGTTCTGTCTCTGGAGCAAATGGAAAGGCTGCTGAGAATTATTTGTTGCCCAAGAAAAATTTGGGTGATTCCTCCAACCAGGATTGTATGAATTTGAATAAGGATCATTCCGAGCTCTTGGTTGAAACCCCCCCATGGCATTGACTTGCTCAGCTTCATTCCCGTATGAGTCATATGCAGAGGGGCAAATGTTTGCTCCATGCCCTAAAGTTCCACAAATTCCACACGCTTCTTGAGTAGATGAAGAAATATTGTTCTTCATGTTCAGCATCTGCACTTGCCTTGTCAGCTCAGCTATCTGATTTACCATCTCACTATTGGCCTCCAATTGGTTAACCCCTTTACTTCTTCCTCTTACACTCTTTTGTTGAGAATTAGCTCCCAACATCTTAAAGATCTCATAAGTTTCATCAACTGTCTTTTCTCCCATAGCTCCCCCAGCTGCATTGTCAACAGTGTTCTGAAATTGCTGGGTTAGACTATCATAGAAAACCTGATTAAGAAGTTGAAGTGGGTAGTGATGATGCGGACACTGGATCAATAGCATCTTAAATCTGTCCCAGGCCTCATGAAATGGCTCTCCTTCAAATTGAGAGAATGTAGCAATCTTCCCTCTCAACTCAGCTGTCTTTTGATGTGAATAGAACTTGCCCATGAACTTGTTATAAACTTGCTCCCAAGTTGTCAGTGAGTTTTCGGGCACCATCATAAGCCAGCTCTTTGCCCTATCCTTCAAAGTATAAGGAAAACATCTCATCCTCAACTGATCCTCTGTTAATCCTCCCAATGGAAAAGTGTTAAGGGTGGAGTAGAAATCCCGAATAAAGTTCAAAGGATCTTCATTTGGAACTCCATAGAATGATGGCAGCATGTTGTAGTGAATGTTCTTCAACTCATAATTTCTTGCTGCATCTGTCAGTCTTATGCAAGAAGTGGAAGTTCCAATGACAGGTCTAGCAAAGTCTCTCATCGTTCTTTGCCTTTCTTCAGCCATTTTAACAGATTGTGCAGATTCCGACTCAAAATCAGAAGTTTCCTCCTCTGTAGTATCAAATCCTGTGTACAGCTCGAACTCTTCCCTGCTCCTTTTCACTCTCTGAATTTCTGGAATGACGGGGTATAACTCTCCTCCAAGTGATTTCCTGCCTTGCATAAACAAAAAATTTCTAGAAAAAGAAATTATTAAGAACAAAAGAAAAATAACATCAAAAGTAAACAATGAAAAATAATCTAAAATTTCTAAAACTAATAAACAATTACGCCAATTAGCCTCCCCGGCAGCGGCGCCAAAAACTTGTTGCGCTCGAATTAACTCTACCACAAAGCGTCACTCGCAAGTATACGAGGTAGTTGTAGCAAAGGTTATCGCCCCAAGGTCGTCTCACAAGGAAGCTAAAGTGGCTAATTGATTATCAGATTATGAATAACAAGTAATGAAGAAAATTTAATTTGTTAACTAATAAAGAAGATTGATTGAAGTTTAAAACGAATAAACGTAAATTAAGCTGATGTTTTAATTCACTTGATAGAAAGGTCTAGGGTTTGCACTTCTCTACTACTTATATGTATGAACGGTTATTCCTCTTAACTAATTTAATTTCAAAGATTAAATCTCAAGCAACTTAATTAATCGAGTTAAGGAAATAAGCTCTCGCATTCAAACCTCTTTCAACTAATCTTGTTATAATTGAAATAATCTTTTTAATAGGTTATATCTCTAATTCACCTAAGTCCCTAATTGAATTGTTCCAGCATTAGACTTCATCTCTAAATCCATCATCTAATACCTAAAACACATAATTGGTGGCCAATCAATTATATATTAACAATATTCCATTCAATCAAGGCTAAAGAAATTATTAGTTAAGAGAATAACAAATTCATACAATCATAGCAGATCCATACAAACCCTAGACTAGATCAAATTAGTTCATATTGCTATCAAACATACTCATCTCATTCATATTCAAAGAAATCAATATAGACATGATAATATTCATAAATACAATTCCAATGAAAATAAAGAGATAAAGTTCAAGAACAAAACCAAATTACAAACTCCTTGAAGCTTCTGAAGAATAAGAAGGATGTATCAACGGCTAGAACAATCTAATCTAAGCTAGTTTAATCCAAAGTGTAATCAAAATCAAAGAAAACTAAATGAAATCCTCAATTCACTCTCTTGACGGCTCAATCTCAACTCAACATCGCTGTAACGCCCCCATACTCCATATAAGCACTATACATATACTTGGTATACATACAATGCGTATATGAAGTATAAGAGTGTCACTTTTAATTTCTATTTAAAAGTCTTTATCCAAGTTCAAGCAATATTATGTTCATTTAAGAAACATTTATAGTAATCATTATTCTTATAAAAATATAAAGCATAATGAAAAATCACACATGTATGCATCACCTTCTAGTTGGTCTCAAGACACTCTTATCCCATCTCGTGGCATAGCAACTAAGCTTCTAGATCATCCGCATAAAAACCTGCGCGATTACAAAACCACGCTAAGCTAGAAAGCTTAGTAAGACAAATAAGCATTAAAATATACTTTACAAAATAATCATACCTCACTTTCTTAGCATTATGTTCTATAGTTCGCTTATCCCGTTTTTCCTTTCTCAAAACATTCTTCATATAATCCCACTAATCTCAGAAATTATACACATATCTATATACAACATTCACAATACAATACTTACCATTTCTATCTCATATACATATACATATACATCATTTTCAACAAATCACCCTTCTTTGGCATATCCAAAATTTCATGGAAACAATTCTCACATTTACATACATTTTACACATCATACAACATTTTCATAAACTCATATCTCAATAAAACACTTCAAGCCATATTCACTTTCAATATATCAATACACATATTACAAAGTCATATTTCATAACATCATTTTATTCACAATTCATCAACCATGAATCACATTTCCAATGAGGGCAGCCATAAATCTCTTTAGTCATATCTTTCAACATTTGCATATCACATATTTCAACAAAGACAGACTCGGGCCCAAACAACACACTAATATGTTATTCAAAATTCAGAGTTACCGCTTTGGTCTATAATCACAATGATCAAGCCCGTAGGCAATATATCTCATATCTCTATCCATGGATAGTTTAACAGACCCAGTCTCTTGGACCATCAACTCAATAACTTGAGGAGATCCTCAACCCGGCAAGACTGTTACTAGTAACAGACCCAGTCTCTTGGACCATCAAGCCGACTAAATCGAGAAGATCCTCAACCCGGCAAGACTGTTACTTTTCAATAATTCATATAGTGTAACAGACCCAGTCTCTTGGACCTCAACTCACTCAAATTGAAGAGATCCTCAACCCGGCAAGACTGTTACCTTTTTCACATTTTCTAGGCATGCCGCCAAAACCAGAACTCTGAAATTTGAATCAACATATTAGACACAAAATCTTTTCATTCTCATTTCATTCTCAATTGAATTGCCATAGCCAATAACAATGGCTTCATATCTCATTTGAATCATTAGAGCCAATCACAATGGCTTCACTTCATATTTTAATCATCATAGTCAATAACAATGACTTCACATCATTTTATAACATTTCACTATATAACACTTCATTATTCAAATGCACATTTATATCATCAATTAGGCAAACAAGCCTTAATCATAACATTAAGGTAATTCATCATCAATGATCACATGATATTTCACATTGTACATAACACATCATTATTCATATGCATCATTAATCTACATATAGCACAATACAATTCATAATATTGACAATGCATAAAGCATAACATAGTTCATATAATATCAACATTATCATCAAATCATATTGATCAATTCAATTTATCACTCAACAATACATAAACAATGGCATTGCACAAACCTTTTTCCATGATCATTATATCTTCCACATTGCCTATACCATCATTGTTATATACAAAACAATTTACATTATACATTAATGTAGAATCTTCTATATACATTTGGTTGGATCATTATTGTTGCAAGTGTATGTAAGTAAAAAAGACAATTGAAGATCCAACAATGTATGAAGAACAATTAACAAACACAAAAACTAACACCCTCAAGGGACACGGCCAAGCCTGTGGCCGTGTCTCTCAATTTAAACATCCAGTAGCCAACACGCCCAAGGGACACGGCCGTGTTTGTTGCCGTGTCACTCAACACCAATTCAAGCAGTAGCAAACACGGGCAATGGACACGGCCAAGCCAGTGGCCGTGTCTTTCAACACAACAATCCAGTACCGGACACGGGCAAGGAACACGGCCGTGTCTCTCAATACAATTCAGACAGTGGCAAACACGGGCAAGGGACACGGCCGTGTCAGTGGCCGTGTCTCTCCAAAATTCATTCAACACACTCAAATTTGCCCCAACTTGGCCGTGTCTCTCATGACTTGGCCGTGTCCTACAATAATTTAAAGACCAAACAATCGAAAATTCATCCAACTAAACCCTAAATCAACATTTCATCATTTTCCTTACAATTATCTCAACTCATCATCACTTAAATGTTAATTTTACACATTTATATACTTCAATCTCTTGTTATCATCCACTTACACACCAATCAAACCAAACATAACCCAAATCCAAAAGAAATCCAACTAAGGAAATAAAAACTTATAGATATAAGTATAATCAATAAATTCAACTCAAGAGATGATTACTTACTTGAATATGTTGCCAAATCTTCATCTCCATCTTCAATACTCTTAAATTCCTTTAATCATTGGTGTAATTTGAAGCAAAATCATCTTTCTCTCTCTAGCTTCTCTCTCTCTCTCTCTCTCTCTCGTTCACTAAGAAAAGAAGACGAAGGAGAAGAAGAAAGAAAGATCTAGTTCTTTCTTTCATTCTTATCATATATATATATAATAATAATAATAATAATAATAATAACAGTAATAATAATAATAATAATAATAATAACATTAATACCATTAAATCTCCACCACACACAATTCCTTTTGACTTTCTTCTTCTTTTCTCTTTCCTTCAATACAGACATTGAATCCAAGTACAATAGTAACCCCAACACTTTTAGGGTATACTTTAGGATATTTCAATTCTCTCCCCCTTAAATAATTTCGTCCTCGAAATTATCCAATATAATATAACAACCCATTTAGCACAATTCACTATCGTAATTTTCATATGAAGATAATCATTTCTTACAATATAGTTTTATCAAATCTCATATCTTCTACTCTCCCCCTTAGAGCTAATCCTCTTCTCTAAAATTCATAATTCATCATTGTATAGGTATATATATATATATATATATCTTTACATCTTATTACTTACTCAACGAAGCAATTTAGACAACTCATAACATCTCCAATACACTTTATCTTGTACTGGAGTCAGATTATCATTTTATCTCTTTAGAAATATTTTCTTAACTTTAATCTCAAAATTTATTAATTAATATCTTAACATTGTTTATTCCATTCTTACAATCACTTTCAAAATAAACATTTACTAAACCTCAATGAAAAACAATATCCTTACTTTCTTTAGCTTGCTTCACACTTAATATAATTATTAATACAATACCTTTAAACTTACTTAATCGATAAACAATATTTCCTTTCTTCTCATCATGTACAAATGATATAATTCAATTTATTTATGTTTATTCATAAGCTAGAATATTACATCATACACATTTCCATTAAATTTTACACTTCCAGTACAACTGTACGTATTAAATCTCAACATTGACTCGCAACTATAGCAAACTTTAGACCAATAGATCTGTTTATCACAATATACTAACATTTCGATCTTATTTGTTTCAAGTCAACAATTAACTTAATGAAATTTATCATTAGATTTCACAATATATATATATATAATATAATCTAATTTCATTAGGTCAAACTTATGTTCAAATTGTAATCTTGCCAAATTTATATATTCAATCAATAAGAATCATGCTTATACCTATAAATTTCATTGTTTCAATAATTATAGCATCATTTCTCATACTCATTCAAAATCTATCAATTTAACCAACAACTATATCTTTATAAACAACTCTTCCCCCAACCAAGTCGGTAATCCTAGTTCGGTTGCCCAACACATTGGGTCCGCATGGTTTCACAGGAGGCAGATAAGTCCGTTCATTTATCTTTTCACAATTCATTTTTCATAAACAATTAGGCGCTATACCTCAATTATAATTTATTTCTAACATCATTGTCAACCATCATGGTTTCTTATCATATCAAAATAATATACACACATATATCATCAACTATATTGAACATCTCATTATTCAATCATATCATTTTCAACATTATTGATATATACATAATAATTTACATTATTCATACTCCCATAAACTTTAAGTGCATTCACTTAATCACTTTACACTGTAAATGTATTCAGTATAACTTTCAATCAGAATTACAATTTCTTTCCTTATATTATATCTTCACTTCACTTATTATCATGATATTTATATAATTATTGTTCGATCTCACAATTCATAACTTAAAACATTATCACAATTCTCTTCCTTTACTTTACTTCTCATAATTATAATTAAATTTTTAACATCAAAATTATAAGATATAACGTCACCAATCATATCTTTTAACCATGTTTCTGATAACATAATTATCAATCACTCTTGAGGTTTGTAAATCAATATTGTTCTTCTATTATTCGATTTCTAACCTTTACAATTATAATGCTAGATTGCATCACAAAACTTATATATATTCTCCAAGCTTTTCTTACACCAAGAATTAACACATTTTAATTCCATCTCCAAAACAATTGGTTTTTGGTGATTTGATCATCATTAACCCAATTCATGTTCAATAATATTACCCTTAACATTTTCTACTCCCAACCTTTAATCAGATACAAATCTTACACAAGTATCATTCATTACTCCATTTCCAATCCATCTCTTTTAAAATTTTCAAATACATAATTTCTTCCTTACAATTTCTTATTATACATTTATACATAAAACATTTTCACACTCAAATACTTGGAGTTCCAAAACATCTTATAATAGCCTCATTTAGTTATTGCTATAACAATTTCACTGTTCAATAATACCCAGATCCATTCTCACTTCTAATACCATTAAACATGTAATGGTATAAAATAATAAACATATTATATACACCTTCATAGGTCACATTCATATCGAAAAGTTCATTTCACAAATTCTCTTTATATAAACACATAACCATATAATTTAGTAAATTTCCCCTTTACATATAGTTTATACAAATTAATATTTATCACTTTTCTTTGACTATTATCATTCTCTTTTGTTTATCATAGCTTAAGTTATTCATTAACTTCAATAAATATACATACTCTACTTATAATATTATTTCACAAGAAGCTTAATCACATTTCCAATGTGATATCTCTCTTACATTTGTTTATAAATATCTTTAACACATCTTTCATAATCATTTTCATCCTTTCCATCAAATTACTTAAAGTAATTCATTTTCTTTTGCTCCATTCCTTTTCTTTTATTTTAAACCAAACTATCAATCACATCTCATATATCTCATGTAATAAATACATTAAACTATCAATATTTCATTTATCTTCATCCACATTCCATGAAAACTATAAATTCCAATTTACTAATTTACTTAAACTTCAATTTATTCATCTCATACTCTTCATATTAACTTTAACACATCTTATATGCATACACCACAAAACAACATCAAAACATTTATGTTTCACAATTATTAAGCTCATTCTAAAGAAAATCTAAATATTTCATGTCTCCACCATTAACATGAGCTTTCACAATATTCAAACATATCATATTTCTATCATTGAAATCACCATGTTTGCATGAAAATAACAATACAAACAACACCCATATCACTTCGTACTTGACCAACATCATCTCTTTTTCCTATTAAACCAACCTTAACTTGACATATCCACACCTTACATTATCACACCAAATCTGTACCAATTAACTCATTCAATATTTCACTGTACTCTTTGCATTCACATAATGTATCTTTCCACATTACCCATCCGACAATATTTCCTCTTTATAGAAATCCAAACATAAAGTTTAATGGAAAATGATTCAAATATTAGAGGAAAAATTAAATACTTTAATCTTAATTTGGTTCCAACTCATTTCCAACTTTACTCTTCTAGCCATTTCTTTATATATCAAACAGATATCAATTATCAAACTTTTTACTTATACCTTCCATATCATTTCTTTATATCACAATCACCTCTCTATTATCAACATTTCAAAATTTGCTTTCATATGAAATCTCATTTACACACTATCATTTATCTCATGTAATTCAAATATATCACAATTCACATAATGCCACGTTTGAGACCAACCTAGATGTGAATGCATATGCATGTCTTACCAATTGCATTTCAAAAATCTTCTTTTCAATTCTTAATTAACTCTTCAAAAATTTTTCTTTTAAATTTCACTTAGGCCGAGAATCTCGAACCTAAGCTCTGATACCAAAATAATTGTAACGCCCCCATACTCCATATAAGCACTATACATATACTTGGTATACATACAATGCGTATATGAAGTATAAGAGTGTCACTTTTAATTTCTATTTAAAAGTCTTTATCCAAGTTCAAGCAATATTATGTTCATTTAAGAAACATTTATAGTAATCATTATTCTTATAAAAATATAAAGCATAATGAAAAATCACACATGTATGCATCACCTTCTAGTTGGTCTCGAGACACTCTTACCCATCTCGTGGCATAGCAACTAAGCTTCTAGATCATCCGCATAAAAACCTGCGCGATTACAAAACCACGCTAAGCTAGAAAGCTTAGTAAGACAAATAAGCATTAAAATATACTTTACAAAATAATCATACCTCACTTTCTTAGCATTATGTTCTATAGTTCGCTTATCCCGTTTTTCCTTTCTCAAAACATTCTTCATATAATCCCACTAATCTCAGAAATTATACACATATCTATATACAACATTCACAATACAATACTTACCATTTCTATCTCATATACATATACATATACATCATTTTCAACAAATCACCCTTCTTTGGCATATCCAAAATTTCATGGAAACAATTCTCACATTTACATACATTTTACACATCATACAACATTTTCATAAACTCATATCTCAATAAAACACTTCAAGCCATATTCACTTTCAATATATCAATACACATATTACAAAGTCATATTTCATAACATCATTTTATTCACAATTCATCAACCATGAATCACATTTCCAATGAGGGCAGCCATAAATCTCTTTAGTCATATCTTTCAACATTTGCATATCACATATTTCAACAAAGACAGACTCGGGCCCAAACAACACACTAATATGTTATTCAAAATTCAGAGTTACCGCTTTGGTCTATAATCACAATGATCAAGCCCGTAGGCAATATATCTCATATCTCTATCCATGGATAGTGTAACAGACCCAGTCTCTTGGACCATCAACTCAATAACTTGAGGAGATCCTCAACCCGGCAAGACTGTTACTAGTAACAGACGCAGTCTCTTTGACCATCAACCCGACTAAATCGAGAAGATCCTCAACCCGGAAAGACTGTTACTTTTCATATATTTCATATCAATAATTCATATAGTGTAACAGACCCAGTCTCTTGGACCTCAACTCACTCAAATTGAAGAGATCCTCAACCCGGCAAGACTGTTACCTTTTTCACATTTTCTAGGCATGCCGCCAAAACCAGAACTCTAAAATTTGAATCAACATATTAGACACAAAATCTTTTCATTCTCATTTCATTCTCAATTGAATTGCCATAGCCAATAACAATGGCTTCATATCTCATTTGAATCATTAGAGCCAATCACAATGGCTTCACTTCATATTTTAATCATCATAGTCAATAACAATGACTTCACATCATTTTATAACATTTCACTATATAACACTTCATTATTCAAATGCACATTTATATCATCAATTAGGCAAACAAGCCTTAATCATAACATTAAGGTAATTCATCATCAATGATCACATGATATTTCACATTGTACATAACACGTCATTATTCATATGCATCATTAATCTACATATAGCACAATACAATTCATAAGATTGACAATGCATAAAGCATAACATAGTTCATATAATATCAACATTATCATCAAATCATATTGATCAATTCAATTTATCACTCAACAATACATAAACAATGGCATTGCACAAACCTTTTTCCATGATCATTATATCTTCCACATTGCCTATACCATCATTGTTATATACAAAACAATTTACATTATACATTAATGTAGAATCTTCTATATACATTTGGTTGGATCATTATTGTTGCAAGTGTATGTAAGTACAAAAGACAATTGAAGATCCAACAATGTATGAAGAACAATTAACAAACACAAAAACTAACACCCTCAAGGGACACGGCCAAGCCTGTGGCCGTGTCTCTCAATTTAAACATCCAGTAGCCAACACGCCCAAGGGACACGGCCGTGTTCGTGGCCATGTCACTCAACACCAATTCAAGCAGTAGCAAACACGGGCAATGGACACGGCCAAGCCAGTGGCCGTGTCTTTCAACACAATAATCCAGTACCGGACACGGGCAAGGAACACGGCCGTGTCTCTCAACACAATTCAGACAGTGGCAAACACGGGCAAGGGACACGGCCGTGTCTCTCCAAAATTCATTCAACACACTCAAATTTGCCCCAACTTGGCAGTGTCTCTCATGACTTGGCCGTGTCCTACAATAATTTAAAGACCAAACAATCGAAAATTCATCCAACTAAACCCCAAATCAACATTTCATCATTTTCCTTACAATTATCTCAACTCATCATCACTTAAATGTTAATTTTACACATTTATATACTTCAATCTCTTGTTATCATCTACTTACACACCAATCAAACCAAACATAATCGAAATCCAAAAGAAATCCAACTAAGGAAATAAAAACTTATAGATATAAGTATAATCAATAAATTCAACTCAAGAGATGATTACTTACTTGAATATGTTTCCAAATCTTCATCTCCATCTTCAATACTCTTAAATTCCTTTAATCCTTGGTGTAATTTGAAGCAAAATCATCTTTCTCTCTCTAGCTTCTCTCTCTCTCTCTCTCTCTCTCTCGTTCACTAAGAAAAGAAGACGAAGGAGAAGAAGAAAGAAAGATCTAGTTCTTTCTTTCATTCTTATCATATATATATATATATATAATAATAATAATAATAATAATAACAATAATAATAATAATAATAATAATAATAATAACATTAATACCATTAAATCTCCACCACACACAATTCCTTTTGACTTTCTTCTTCTTTTCTCTTTCCTTCAATACACACATTGAATCCAAGTACAATAGTAACCCCAACACTTTTAGGGTATACTTTAGGATATTACAATCGCAACCACCAAACCCTAGCTTCTCTCTTTTCTTTTATACGAATTTTCCGCTTTAAAAATCCGCTACGGCTTTGGTTCATGAGAGACACGGCCAAGTTGGATGAGACTTGGCCGTGTTGGAGGTCAATTGGAGGGACACGGCCAGTGACTTGGCCGTGTCCCTTGCCTATGTTTGCTTCTGTGAGAATTGTTCCTCTTTTCTTCTTTGGTTGAGTGACACGGCCATGTTGGAGGTGACTTGGCCGTGTTGGACTATTTTGGAGGGACACGGCCAGTGACTTGGCCGTGTCCCTTGCATGTGTCACCTACTGTGAGAGTTTCTTCTTCTTTGCTTGGGATTTAAGTGAGACACGGCCAAGCTTGAGCAACTTGGCCGTGTCTGGGCTTCTTTGTAGGGACACGGCCACTGACTTGGCCGTGTCCCTTGCTTGTGTCCCTCTCTGTGTCTTGTTCTTCCTTTTTAACTTGGTATGAGACACGGCCAGTGACTTGGCCGTGTCCTCTGCCTGTGTCAGCTACTGTCCCTTTTTTCTTCAATTTGCTTCCTTGGCTTTTTTAACCTAAAACAAAACTTCAAACAAACTTTAAACAAGAAGTAAATAAACAATAACCAACAAAACATAAACACATACTAAAAAAACTAGATCAAAAACGACATAAACACGGAAATAAAATAAAACTACCAAAATTAATAAAAACACTAAATAAACATATTAAAACTAACAAAATACCTAAAAAAACAATAATTATCATAATAAACAAGACACAAATCTATAACAAAAACTAATAAAACATATCATATGCATATATATCATTTATAATGTATTAATATGTTTAATAAGTGAATCACAACTTCATAGGAATTGAACACATTTATTTATATTAAAAATATTTTGTATTTTATTTTCATGAATTTTTATCTTTGTAAAATTTTCATAGATTAAGTCTTTTATTTTTAGTAGCTCAAATATTTATTTTATATACTATATATAGAGAGAAAATTAAAATTAAATATACCGTATCATAAAATTCCCTTTAAGTTGACTCTTTAAAATGCCTTTTTTTTTGTAATAACTCACATACATTTAATGATAGTAACAATAAATACCAAGCTTAAGTAAATCCTCCAAGAAAGTACTTCGTGAATCAAAATTTATTTTATTTTATTAATACATGATTTTAGAAAATGATTTGTATCCATATCAATGGTAAACTTATTGCTTAAGACTTAGTGATAGAAAAACTTGTTTAATCCAACAACCATTATGATTATGTAGGGAAAACTTTAAAATATAGTGGTTGGAATAAAACTATTTTTAAACCAATTTCTTTCCTTCCCAAGTTTTGGTGTGAGTGCATAAAACATACCATGTCTATGCATATTTTTGTTCCCTTTGTCTAACAGTTTATGCCTTTCACATCAAGTCCTATCTTCTTCTTCCACCAATCACCATATTGCACTTCCCTTCTTTAACTTATTCCACTTCCTTCTTTAACTTACACTCATACTAAAAATTATTTCTAACTCATTTATAGTACTGTTAATTACATACATCTATGCATACATTTACTTAATAACAATAAACTAAGAAAAAAGTTGATTTCAGCCAACTTGAAACCGAGGGATTTCAACTTTAAATCCTTATTTCTTCTTCTTACATTGAATTCAATTTTTTTTTGATATATAGACTTAGCTTGTTCTATTATATACAACTATATAAATTTCATAAATTATCTTTATAGCTTAGAAAAAAATGATTGCATGTATAATCCATATGTACTGAATGTGTATTATTTTTATTGGACAATCTGATTTCTTTTATTTATTTTAATTATAAAACCTTTATTAAAATTCATTAAAAACTCCAGATATGTTCTTAACACATAAAAAAACCCACCTGAAAATTTTCATATATTTTCTCATATATTTACTATTTAATTTTGTTTTATTTCTTAACTCTTCAAATATGTCAATTTCTAGTTTTTCCTAGCAGTCTCACTTTACCAATTTTATTTCATTATTGAAGATTTACCAAATATTACAAAATTTTAATCATTTAAATTATACATGTTTCTAAACTTATATATATAATTTCAGATTGTTTTGGGTGCATTTACAATATTTTTAAATTAGGTATTCTCGACCTACAAATTCTGATTTCACAACTACTTCTCCGGTAGCACATTTTTTCAATTTTTTAATTAATATACCATTATTAGAAATTATTAAATTCTAACCATATTTCTTAAACACATATATGAACTTATATTTAAAATTTCATATTTATCTTGGTTCAGTTATTTATGTTTTCAAGCAGGTAATTTAAATCCTACAGGTTCTATCCCTACTAGCGTAGCTCTAGCAATCTATCTTTTTTTTTCTTAAATAATAAATTAAATCTATAAACTATGAAATTTTACATGCAGATTATGGACATAAAAAAATTTGGACAACTTGTTCTTACTATACAAACATATTAAATTTAGCATTAAACACCTATACATTTTATAGTTTATCTTCAAACATTTAGTCAATTATTTAAAACAATCAAGTTGATTATTATATTTTCTTTCTAAAGCTTTTACAGAAGGATATTTGGAATACTCTCCTCAAAGGATTGTAGAACCCTATTCCTTCAAGGTTTTAGTCTCTAAATCCATCTCCACCTTAAATGTCCATGCTTTCTCATCTCTTTCTTCACTTCTCTATTTCTCTCGACTCTTCTCTTTTATTTCCTTTACCTTTTTATTGGTTTTTCTTTTCTTTTTTTTCCTTTGTGTTTCATTTCAATGACTAGCAACAAATGAGAATAAAACTTATGGAATTGAAAAGAAGCTAAGAAATTTTGGTCGTGTCTGTAATGTTTAAAATTTTTAAGCATTGACTTTTTGAATCATATCGATATGGGGCTGAGTATAATATAGAGAGTGACTTGAGTATTTGTAATAGATGAGGAATATGATTAGTTAAGTCTTATTAAAAAGTTAAAATTTTAATTTGGATAAGGACTTAATTGGTGTTTTTGCAAAAGAATCCTTAAGTGATAAAACTTTAAAGAAATACCCTTTTAACCCTAGAATTGAATTTTAATCGAGATTAGGATGTAAAATATGGTTAGTAGGGGGGGGGAGGTTTAAATTTAGTTAGAGAAATTATTTTTACAATTTTATAGAATTAGAAGTTGGATTTAGAAATAATTTAAGAAAGTTGGTGCACTGAAGTTACGGTGAGCACACCTTATATGAACAAAACCTAATAAAAAATATATATAAATAAAAATCATTTTTTCTTCTTCTTCTCATGCCAAAACAAACCTAACCATCCTCCATAGCAAAAATTTTATTTCTCCTTCTTTATTCCATCAGATCTAAGAGAAAAATTAAGAAAAATTCATATCTAACACAAAATTTTTAGTATAATTCATTAGAATAAGTGAAAATCCTAAAACCATCACAATAAATTCAAGAAAAATTAAGGAAGGAGAGGAAGAGCTACTTTGAAAAGAGATTTGTGCTTGTGTATTAATAGTTTGCTATTATTTAATTTTCTTTTAATTTTTAATGCTTATGAAAGCTAGAAGAACTATATTAATTTAATTAATTGTGAAGTGTCTTTTATCCAACTTTTTAGACTAAACTAGAAATGTTTAAAAATTATGATATATTTTATAGTTTATATATGTGTTAGTAGATTGTGTATAAAATTTCACAATTTTTAAAGATGATTTAATATGAAAGAAAAATAGAAGCATACAAGTTTTCATGATTGTGCAAGTAGCGCCAGAATTTTAATGTTTAAGAAACTCAATTGAAAACCATAATAAAATAATTCAAAAAATTTTGAAATGTTACATATAAGATCATATACATGTTTAAGAAATATGGTTAAAATTTCATAAATTTTAGTAAAGTTTTAATTATAAAAATAAAATAAAAATTGAAATTGCAAGAATAGTGGTTGTAAAACCAAAATTTGTAAGGTTAAGTAAACATAATTTAAAAATAAGATAAATGAGTGTATAAAATTCTGAAATTTTAGGTAAACGTTCCTATCATGTTTATGTTATATGATAAAAATTTGATGAATTTTATAAAGGTTTGGTATCTAAATAAAATTGAAAAATGGGTACTACCATTAAAGTTACTGTAAAAATAGAATTTATAAATTTGGGAAACAAAATTTTTAAACATAGAAAAGGAACTTAGAAAAATAGGAAACTTTAAATATACATATATGTATGTGCCTAAGACTTATGTTTAAATCTGTAAAATTTTAATGGAGATTTAGTATTGTTGAGATTGTTGGACAATCAAGCTCCATTTTGATCATTGATAATCAAATTGATAAAGAATTAATAATTTCAAACAAGTCTGTTTTACGGAGTTAGAAACCGAGCACTCTGTGCTACCGCCCGAACTAATGATTTAGCGATCACACAAATACATCATGAGCACAGAATTGAATTGACATTCAGACTTGATAAGCAAAGAATCAAACAAACATATATAAGTGTCGAGCTAGATATAGAACTGCCGAGCTAAGAGAGCCGAACTGTCGAGCTAAAAGTAGCATGATGGAACAACCGAGCTAAGCATGCAGTGCAGCTCGATACCGAGCTAAACAAGCCAACTACGGCAACTAAGCTAGTTCCACAACTCATGGAAAGGATCACGTTCTCAGTGAGCTATGAAGTTAGGACATCCGGTTGACGTGCGATCGTATGCGAGCACTAAGTGACCGCACCAAATTAAGGTAAAAAGTCATAAACTCACAGAAAGGATAGTGATCTCAATGAGAGTTTAAGTCAAGATGCCCGAACCTCGAGCGACTGCCCATGACACTCGAGCGACCACACGTAATAAAGACATAAATGTCCAAAAAGAATAGAAGGGATAGCGGTCAGCTCTCGCGGTCCTTCCTCGATGCTCAAAACCTTGTGCAAACACCCAGAAGAACTGATCAACCGCACAAGTCCAGCATATTTGAATCTTAGTGCCAAATACCTCGAACCAATAATATATGAACACGTAGATGAAGAAATTTAAATTCAATGATAACTTTGTGCCGAGCGATGGCACACCGAGCCGGGCGACTGCATAACACAAAGGTATGGGCAAGCAAGATTCTGTTAGACAATGAAATTTGACCATTAGAATTAGCCGTTACACAGAAATTTCAAACTATACGACCACCCACCGAGTCGAACGACCGTACACCTAGCTTTGGCCACAAAATTAGTGGAAAACGAGCACTAAATATGTGGAAGCCACTTCAAACGGCTAGTTTAAATCAAATGTCTATAAACACCACATTAAAATTCATTTTTGTGGCTAGAGAATACTTTGATTATTATTGTAATTTCATTGAATAACATTTTTCACTATCTTATCTAAAGATCAAAACCTAAAATATTGGAGTCTTGGGAGTGAGCATTAAACGCCATCAAAAGTTTGAGTGTGAGCTTAGAAACACTTAGGTTGTGAGAATGAGCCTCGAAAATCTCTTGTAAGGATTGTGAGGATTGATCTCAAACCATTATAATAGTTTGGTGTGAGCTAGGGAAAACACCAAGTTAGAGTTAAGCTTGTAAAAACTCAATACTAGTGGAACCTTGACAAGTTATTAAGGAAGTGGATGTAGAATTGAGATAAAATCTAAACCACTATAACTCTTTATGTTCTTTCTCTTCTCTACTCTACTCCATCTTTATCTACATCTTCTTCATCTCTTGCTTTTGAATTTTAAATTTACCATCACTCTTCATATGAACCAATTCATCCCTTCCTCTTGGTTACTAGTTTGAGACAACAAGTACTAAGAAAGTTTAAGGTTTTAAAATTAAAATGATTGTTTAAAATATGTTATATGTTTGAAATACAATGTGTTTAAGTTTAATTTAATAAGTATTAAAGTGCCCATTGTACTTATTAAAAACCTAGGTATCAGATTGAATAACTATCTAGAAGGGGTGATGCCAGTGGGTACTTTGTACCATTATTAGACACTTTGTGTTTCTAGTGATAATGGACACTAGTGCCATTAGTGGATACTTTGTATCATTTGTGATAGTGGGCATTTGATGCATCAGTGGGCCATTGGCCATATTCTCTACAGTGGGTATTTACTTTGTCGTTAGTTATCCATTATTCTATTCTGGGATTTTAAAACAAGTATATGAGGGAAAAAGAATAAAATAAGATTTAATGAAAATGAGCAAAGCGTAATATAACTGTTTACAAAAATTGTGTGAAAAATTTAATTGTGTTATGGAACTTTTATCTTTGTTAATAACGTTTTAATCACTGGCTATAAAGTGAATATTTTTTTATCTTAGTTAATAATATTTTAATGACTAACTGCAAATTGATTATTTTCTTTTAAATTTAATTTAAATTTTAGATCTTATTATGAATTAAGTAATTTTAATACTATTTATTAAATTAATTATTAATTTACTTTATGATTAAAGTGAATATTTTATTTTCATTTGTTATTATGAATATTTTCTTTATGTTATAATTTTGGCAAATTATGAGTATGTAAGCACCACTAAGCATTGCTTGTTAAAATTATTTTTGATGCACATATCAGACAGGCAGGGTACATCCAGCTGAGTGAGTTCTAGCATTTCAAGATCAACTGCAGATCAGAAGGTGGTTAATGAAGTATTTATATTATCTATTTAAGTTTGTTTACATAGCAGTATTAATATAATTATGACAGTTGTATAAATATTATCTATAAATATTTTTAGGTTAATGTCAGTTGTATAATTATGCTTAACCTAGACTATTATATGCTTTTATATTATGGTTTGAGCTAAACTTTATATTAAGATATATTAGTTGTGGTAAATGTCTAATAACCTAAAAATATTGATAAAAACAAATGTATTTGATTTAAATTATGGATGATAGATGATGTATTATGGATATTGGAGTTGAGGTTGAATGAATAAAATATTAGAAGTATTTTCTTCTGCTGGTTGTGTTTTGATTAGAGAAGATGTGGGAAATGTCAAATTTTAGGAGAGACTCTGCCAAAATTTTTATTGATATTAGATTTAGTTTTATTTAAAACTAAATGTACAAGTATATAGGCATTATATGACATCTCTTGATAACTCTTAACTAGATTGTCTAGGGCTGTTACATTTAGTCGTATCAAAGCCCAGTTTAGGCGATTCTAGTATGTGGGTAAAAAATTGAAATAAATTGTCATTGGTATATGAATAGTATAAGTGAATAAGTATTATGATGTAGTTGATCTTTAAATGCTTATAGGTATTGGATGGCCTTAGAATCTCATCGAGCTATGGAAGAAGAAGATGTATCCTCGCTCAGTCAGGCAAGTGTGGGGAACCAATAGCCAATAGAACCCTCTGTAGGGCATATACCATTAGACCCCTAGTTTGTGGGAAACATGGGAGAGGTCCTTAGACAGATTGCAAAGGTAGTTTCTCCAGCGCCACCTCCACCACCAATACCACAGAGATCTCCACTGAAAAGAATTAGAAAGTTAGGAGTGAAAGATTTTAAAACCCTTGACACAAATAAATCTTATATAGATAGTACTAGTTGGAGAGAATTGTGAGGGTTTTTAACCTTCTTTGTTGTTCTGATGAGCAGAGACTAGAGTGCATAGGCTCATTACTATAGGAACAAGCTTATAGTTGGTGGGATATGAAGCAAAAATCTATTCCTGCATATAGGCTCGCCTAGACATTTTTCCAGGAAGAGTATAGAAAGAAGTATATCTGTGAAATTTATATAGAAGAAAAGCATAGAGAGTTTTTATATCTGAAGCAGAGATAGTTATCCATGTCAGAATATGAGAGGCAGTTTATTCATCTCAGTAAGTATTTCCCTGTGCTGGTTACTTATGAGAAAGAAAAATGCAAGCAGTTTAAATAGGGTCTAAATAGCCAATTGGTGTTTATTTATTGGCAATAAGGATTAAAGAGTTTTCTACTCTTGTCAGTGCAACGGTGGCTATAGAAAATGAAAGCAAACATGAATAGAAAAGAAGATAGCAATAGAGAAAAAGATCATCAAGTGAGGAGTAGCAGGGTGGCCAAAGATAGAGAAGTGTTCAAACACAGACACAGGGTTCTAGTATGAGAGGTCATACAAGTGGAGGTAGTTTTTAGAGACCTCGAGAGGCTAGATTTAGTATTTCTACAAGCTCGTCTTAATGGGTAGTTTTTACAGCTTGTCAACATTATGGCAAGGGACATGCTAGTGATGTTTATTGGTATCAAAGTGGAGCTTGTCTGAAATGTGGCTCCAAAGAACACATGATTAAGGATTGTACTGTAATAAAGGGATCTGATGTTGTTGAAGGACAAGGTTCCGTACAGAGGTCATGGGCAGGCTGTAAATTAGGTAGAAGCAGTCAACCTAGTACTAGTCAGCAGAGAAGGTTTGAGACTGTTGATAGACCCCAAACATGGGGTAGTGTTCCAGCCAAGACATAAGCCATGAAAGCAGTAGACGATCAAGATGCTTCATATGTTATTGTTGGTAAATTCTCCTTACTGGGCCTTGATGTTTATGCATTACTAGATTGTGTTTCTACACAATCATACATATGCACAACTATAGCTTCAGGAAAGAACATGTATGTCGATAGACTTGACTATGATATAGAAGTTACTAATCCCTTAGGTCATAGTGTAAGGGTAAACAAAGTGTACCAGAATTGTCCAATTAGAATCCATAACATAGAAATTTTAGCTGATTTGATTAAACTTCCATTCCATTATTGTGATATGATCTTGTGAATGGATTGGTTATCACGACATCAAGCAATCATGGATTGTCATAAGAAAGTTATGACTTTTAAGAATTCGAAACATGGTGATGTTGTTGTCTAGGGAGAGAGACATTTTTATCCTTCTAGTTTAACTTCTGCTACCACGGCTAAAAGGTTAATAAGAAAGAAATGTAAATCCTACTTTGCTTATGTGCTTGACACACGGTATTCAAGTAAGGATTTAGAAGACATACCTACTGTGTGTGAATTTCCAGATGTCTTTCGAAAGAATTACCTGGACTACCTCCAAAAAGGGAAGTGGAATTTTCCATTGTTGTAGTTTTGTGTACAACACTGATTTCCATACCACCTTATAGGATGGCACCTCCAGAATTAAAGGAGTTAAAAGTGCAGCTACATGAATTGCTTGATAAAGATTTCATTAGACCCAGTGTGTCACCTTGGTGTACATCAGTTCTTTTTTTAAAAAAGAAAGATGGTACATTACATTTTTGTATTAACTACCGACAATTAAATAAGGTGACCATCAAAAATAAATATCCACTTCCTCAAATTGATGCTTATTGATCAATTGAAGGGAGCAGGTGTTTTCTTTAAAATTGATATTAAATCATGCTACTATCAGATGAAAGTTAAGGAAGCTAATGTTCTAAAGACATCTTTGAAAACCTGATACGAGCATTATGAATTTTTAGTCATGCCATTTGGTTAGACCAATGCCCCAACAACCTTAATGGACTTGATGAATTGGGTCTTCAAGCCTTATCTAGACCTTGGTTGTTTTCATAGAGGATATACTGGTCTATTCCAAGAATAGGGAGAAGCATGATAAACATTTAAGGATTATGCTACAGACACTAAGAGAGAATTAATTATATGCTAAGCTATCAAAATGTGACTTCTGGTTAACAGAGGTGGCAGTCTGCAGACCCTTTAATTTGGACCAATTTAAATTTTAAAATTTTATCTTGGTCCATTATAAATCTAAATTTCTTAAAGATTAGAATTCAATTGGTGTGATTTTATATTAAAATTCCAAAAAGTATGGGTTGAAAAATTAATTATTTTGGATCAGTTTGAGTCGAGATGGTTCAATTAAACCTTTCAAATCGATATGAGGCTAGCCCATATTGATTTAGGAGAGCTAAATCGATAAGGGCATTGCCCATATCGATTTGAGCATGCCAAATCGATATGAGCTTTGCCTCATATCGATTTGGTCAGCCCAAATCAATATGAGGAAGGCCTCATGTCAATTTTTAGCCTATAATTTGACTAATCAGAGTCCTAAAAAATACTTTGACTGGCCAATTTTATTTCCTAATCATGCATTAATTTGTGTAAGACTCAGATTAAGAATTTTGTTGAAGACTTGGATTAAGGATTTTTAATAATCGTGGTTTATAAATGCAAAAGAGACAACAATTAAGAAAGGGGGAGGAAACAATCTGAAAACCCTAGCAAGAAAATAGAAAAATCAAAAGACTATTCAATTTACAAAGGAAGGCAATGACTACTATCTTGGTTATTGCTCGACCAAAAATCCAATTTGGTTTAGGCAGCTGCTTAGGTCAACTCTCTCAATTTGGTGGACCCATCAAACTCAGGTATGTTTTGCTAACTTAATTTATTCAATTAGTAATTACACTTACCTTTCGACTTATCATCACAGTATCCTATCTATCTAATTTTCTTTTTTTTTATTTGTTTCATCCAGTAGTTAAGGTTCAATTTAAATCAATGGTGTAATCATCAAAACCCTAATCTATTTTCCAAAAAGTTAAACTGTTTCCCAACTTCCCAAAACCCCAAATTTCTAAAACCATAAAACCCTAATTAGTTTATAGTTTCTAAAACCCTAAATAATTTTTTAAACCCTAATTCTAAAAACCCTAATTCTAAAACCCTAACCTAAAAACCTAAAAACCCTATTCCTGATTAAAAAAAAAGCCATAAACTTTAATTGTATTTTCCTAAACCCTAATTCATAAAACCCTTGTTTGTATATCTATTATTTAACATGATATTTAAATGCAAACTTGATTATTAATGCACAGATGATTTGTTTTGTAATGGATGGTTTACTTTTATTTATGTTGAATGATTCAATCTTTTCTATCGGTTTATTTTAGTTTCAATATTTAAGAGGTATGTTTCCACCTTGTGGGTACTTGATTAATTTAGTTCCAATGTAATTTACTTTATTTTGGGATTAATGTAAAGGGCATATTTTCCACTAAATGGTGGGTGTCCTATTTTATTTAGTTTTGGACATTAAACAATTATTGTAAAGGCATGTTTCTATTATTGGATGGGTGCCTATTTTGATTGTTTATTTTAAATAAAGGTGATGGATGTTTATTTCTTTTAATGTGCATGCAATATGGATTATGCTATAATTTGATAATATTCAGACCTAAAAAGGAGGTCAGTTCCAATGAACTATGTGTTATGGGAGTGCTAGGTCATTCTCACCTTTCTCATACGTACCCAACTTTTCAAACCTAAAAGGGGGTTGGAGATTCCTTAGGAATCTAGTCATTCACCCCTTTCTATTTTTTCAGCCCGTTCCGGTGGCAACTCCATTTTCTCCTAGTTTAGGCCCATCTTCTCTAAGGCCTTGAGCCTAATAGTGTCAAAGTTGCAAGAACCATTCCACATGGGAGTGGGGGAAAAATGCCCGCTCACAGTAGCGACTCCACTTAGGGATAAGAGAAATTGATTCAATTGGTATTTATATTATTTTATTCTTTTTTATTATAATATTATCCATTGCATCATTTAAATTGCATTGTGTGCATGAGTTAGGATGCCCGTGCAACCCATGTTGTGTTATGTAAGGGATACCATACTTTCACTCAAGGTATGAAAATCGAGTATGGCATAATCACTCATAGTCTTATACCCTTTGGTGTACACTTTCTATGGAAACCTAAACTTTTTAACCCAAAGACTTAAGCTCATGTAACTGGCCTAGCTACTTTCCTTAGGATTTTACCCCAAATGCTTTTTGTTTGACTATAATGGATATATCTTGGTTTGAACCATGGCTTATTTGATTTGTTCTTTTTCTAATATGACCTACCTATGTTGTAACCTCAAAATAGTTTTATTCTTTTAAGATGAATGACCAAAAATATTTTTAAAAATCTTTTTCAAGAATGTCTTTGGACATGAAAACCTTTCAAGATGGGTCAAAAATCTTTTTCCACTTTATGGCCCAAACTTAAGAGCCCAAGGGCTTTGAAACAAAGTTATCTTTTACTTCAAAAATTATAAATCTTTTTTTAAAAAGAGCTTACAAATTATTTAGGTCAATTATGAAATACCAAAAATCAATATGAGCCTAGTTTATACCAAGAATTATTAATCATGGGCTTATTTTTGGCATGAATCATTAGTTCTTTTTTCAAATGGTAAATCTATTTATGATAAATCTATTAATTTTATTTTAATCCAATATAACATAAAAGCTATTTTTTAGTTGATTCAAAGGATTAAAGCCTAATTAATGGGAATTATCATGGACTGACTTCTAAACTTGAAAATATAACTATTGGTTAAAATCATTCGAGGGAATTTTTGCGAAAACAAGATATCCCATGTTGGTATTTTGTTGGCCATATACCTAGGGAAAAGAAACTTTCCATTCGTGTGTGGAAGTTATAAGGTTGAAAGGAACATCCTAATTATATTTGTTTGTTTGTTGTTTGTGCATACATGCATACACGCATTGCATAACATGTCATTGATCCTTTCTGGCTCATAGACCTGGAATAAAACATTTCAAGAGAATACGATAACACAACCTATGCCAATCATGTAGAATCCAGTAGCAACTCAGTTAGCTTCTCACCAAAAGCAATGAAGCCCAAACAGATTCAAAGGATGGTGGATGGCACCCTCAATGCAAGATGGAAGAATTGAAGGAGGCCTTGGCTGAGACTATGAAGAGCCAAGTGGCTGCACATTTGGGGAACACTGCCGAGGCATCTACCAGCACTAAGAAGCCAAAGGACAAAGGGAAGGCAAAGGTCAGGAAACTAGCCTTCGATGATGATAAAGCAGTTATTGATGATGATGATGATTAGGCATAATATTTTCAAGATCCTCAAGATAAGAAGAAGGAGCCAAAGGTTATTGAAAGATCAACCGAAACTTCAGATCTTGAGCAGTTGATTGCCGATTTGGAAAAGACATTTGAAAAGAACTGAAAACTAAATAAATGTCAGAGGTCGACAAGTTGTTTAAACAAGATGAAGAGGTCCTGTATAAGTTCAAGATGCCCTCCTTTGCCAAGTTTGATGGAACTGGGAATCCTCATCTCCATGTGAAATAATACATCACTAGTATGCAGTCTACCTGAGCTACTAAGGCTCAAATTTTGAGATACTTCATGCTTTCATTGGACCCTGTTGTCCAGAATTAGTTCAACACCTTATAGAAAAGTTCCCAAAAAGATTGGGATATGCTGTATGAAGCCTTCATTTAGTAATATGGATACAATGTCGAACTGGAAGTAACCCTAATGGAGGTGAAAACTATCAGACAGAAGCAAAATGAGAATTTTATTGATTATGTGAAAAGGTGGAGAAGTAAAGCTGCTCTTCTCGAGAAAAAGGCCTGATGAGTCTGACCATATCAGAAGGCTAGTGAGAGGTGTCCTGCCCAATGTTAATGAGAGACTGTCTCATTCCCTTATTAGAGATTTCAAAGATCTTCTCCAAGCTGCCTTGCAAATAGAAGAATGGGAGAGGGAGAAGAACCACTTTTCTGGAAGAAGAAGTGATAAGGGAAGTTATCAGTCTGGCGGTCAGGGTACAGAGAAGTCAGTTGATGTCAATGCAACAACTGGTCAAGCAAGTAGAAGACCATTTTAGAGTTGGGAAAACCTCTATCTTGGGTTTTTAACAAGTTGCAGAAGAATGGGCTATTACAGCCATTGGCTCCCTGACCTTTGCCAAATCCTCTGCCATCAAGCTTTGATGCCAAGGCCTTTTTTCAATTCCATCAAGTGCAAGGGTACAAGACAAATAGATCTGTTTGCTTAAGGCATGAGATCCAAGACTCTACCTACTAAGAGAGATCTAATAGACTTTAAATGGGGTCTATAAGGGACATGGTTTAAATGAAAGTCATTTTGAAATTGGAGTTGATGTGATACTATGAACAAGCCTTCACACTACAAACTTCTTGTTGGAACTTTAGGCAGTTGGAAATATGAAAAGATAGAGCTTTGAATGTTCTCTCATCTTCTTGGCATTAATCTGAATCTTGATTCGAATTGTCTTTTCCCTAATAAAAAGGTTGATACCCATATTCCTTTCTTTTTTTCCCTTTTCTTTCTCTTTCTTTTTCTTACTCCTTTTCTTTGAGCATTTTATCGTTTTATCCTTCTTTCCTATAGGACTGTCAAGTACAAGACTTTCAAGAACTAGATGATTTTCCTCCTTTTTCTCTGATTTTGATTGAATCTTTGATTGGGTTGAACCAATTCAAGTCAAACTGCCCTCATAAACCAAATGGAAGTCTTTTACTGCTTTAGGTAAAGAAAAACTTGGTTGGCTTTCTAAACTGCCTTTTGTATTTTATTTTCTTTATTTTCTTTTCTTTTTCTTTTTCTTTTTTCTCTCTTTTTTTTTCTTTTTTCTCCTTTTTTTTCTAGGTCTATCCTTATGGTCTTAACTAGACATTTCTTTCTTTTTGATCTTCTTGCCTCTTTCCCTTAGTGATCATCAAATTTGTCATAAATATCACAACAGCTCAGGGTAGGTTGTTGGGGTTTATATGCCAATGAAAAGAAAGATAAAATTTTATGAAGACTCAAAAGGACAACTAGGGATTGATATTTAATTGGGTGGATACTAGTTGTTGGTTAACCAAACAATGCTTAGATCATCTCTCCCTTAAATAAGCAGAGTTCAAATTTTGCCTCGAAAGTTGGTCAAAGCATGTTATATGACTGACTAGGACCTAGACAAAGGTAATTATGCAGGAGCCCTCTCTAAGTAAGCATATACAACTCAATGCTATAGAGCAATTTCCTCACCTAGTATAGTCATTTGAATCATGATGCATAGATACACTAATTTATAAATATCAAGTTAAATTCATCATCGGTTGAGCACCAAAATGAACAAAGACCAATAAAAATTTTGATGAAAATAATTTATTTCAAGCAACTTTAAATTTGAAAAACACAATTGTTCCATAAAACACCAAATAAAGAAAATAAAACAAAAAACAAACAAGCCAAGGGAAGTTTGTTGAGTTAAGCTTCTTCTCCCTTCACATCTTCAATATTCCCATCTTAAAAAGAAGATAAGAAAATCTTCCTCCAATCCTCCTCCTACCATTAAAGTTGCTGGTGGTGGCACTCTGTTGAACCTAGGTAAAGGATTGCTTTTGGTATTGGGCTTATCCGGCTCAGGTAGCTTACCATTGTTAATCAAATCTTAGATCTCATGCCTTAGATGAGCACATTTATCCATCTCATGCATTTACATTTGATGAAATTGACAAAAGGCCTAGGCATTGAAGTTTAGTGGTAGAGGATTATGTAGCGGTCGAGGAGCCAACGGTTGTAACAACTCCTTCTTCTGTAGCTTGTTGAAAACCCAAGATAGAGGTTTTCCCAATTCTAAGATCTGTCTTCTATTTTCTTAACCAATCGCATTAACATCAACTTCCTTTTGCATGCTTTGATTACCCTACTAGTAGTTCCCTTTCTCATTTCTTCTTGTCGAAAAGTGGTTCTTCTCCCTTTCCCACTCTTCAATTTGCAAGCCAGCTTGCAAAAGGTCTTTGAAGTCCCTTATAAGGGTGTGAGATAGCCTCTCATGGAGATTAGGCAAGATGCCTGTGACTATCATTCTTATCTGATCTAACTCATCAGGCCTCTTCTTGAGCAAAGCAGCCTTATTCCTCCATCTCTTCACATAATCCACAAAATTCTCATTTGGCCTTTTCCTAATGGTCTCCACCTCCATTAAGGTAACTTTCAGTTTGACATTGAACCCATATTGTTGAATGAAAGCCTTATATAACAAATCCAAGTTCTTTTGAGTACTATCCTCTAAGGTGTTGAACCAGTTTTGGACAATAGGGTCCAATGAGAGCATGAAGTACCTCAGAGTTTGAGCCTTAGTAGCTCAGCAGAATGTATTGTTTGACATGCAAGTGATGATCTCCTGTACCATTGTACCTAGCAAAGGAAGGCATCTTAAACTTATAAGGGACCTCCTCATCTAACTCAAACAATTTGTCGACCTTAGATATTTCTTAGATTTTCAGCTTCTTTTCAAATTTCTTTTCCAAATCAGCAATCAGCTTTTCACCATCTGAAGTCTCAGTCTTCTTTTCAGTAGTCTTCTTTTCTTTCTTGTCCTCTTGTTGATCTTGGTAGTATTGTTCCTAGTCATCATCATCCATAGCTTCCTTGTCTTCATCAAAGGCCACTTTGACTATCTTAGCCTTTCCCTTATCTTTTGGTTTCTTGGTGCTAGCAGATGTTTCGGCATTGTTTCCCAAAATTGCAGCCAATTGGTTCTTCATAGTCTCAGCAAGGGCCTCCTTTAACTCTTCCATTTTGGCATTGAGGGCGTCATCCACCATTCTTTGAATTTGTTCGGGCTCCATTGCTTTTGGTGAGAAAGTAATTGAGTTGCTGCTGGATTCAATGTCATTGGTGTAGGTGGGGTTGTCGTATGCTATTAAGCTATTGTACTCTAGGTCTGTGAGCCAGAAAGGATTAATGATATGTCATGTGATGCATGTATGCATGTATGCATAAACAATAAACAAATAAGGATAAATAGGACATTCCTTCCAACCTTATAACATCCACACACGAATGGCAAGTCTCTTTTCCTAGGTTTATGGTCAACAAAATACCAACAAAGGATATTTTATTTTTGAAAAGTTCCCTCGAACGGTTTATTCAATAGTTGCATTTTCTAATATAGAAGTCGGTCCATGATAATTTCCATTAATTAGGCTGTAATCCATTGAATCTCAACTAAAATAGCTTTTATGCTATACTGGATTAAAACTAAATTAAGAGGTTTGTCATAAATAGATTTCTTATTTGAAAAAGCAACCATTGATTCAAGCCAAAAAATAAGCCCATGATTAATGATTATTGGAATAAACTAGGCTCATAATTGATTTTTGGTATTTCATAATTGACCTAAATATTTATAAGCTCTTTTGAAAAGGTTGTGAAAATAATTTTGTTTCTAAGCCCATTGTAAAAAGATTTTAGAAAAAATGGATTTTGGGCTTTGTATTTGGGTAATGAGAAAAGACTTATTTTTAGAAAAGTTTTATGTCCAAAGACCATTTCAAAAATTTTGAAAATAGTTTTGGTCTTTTGGATTTAGAGAAAAAAAATTATTTGAGCTCACAATGTAATTAGGTCATATTAGAAAAAAAAACAAACCAAATAAGCCATGATTTAAACTAAGATAAATTAACCATAGTCAAACAACAAGAACAAGCATTTGGGGTAAAAAACCTAAGGAAAGTAACTAGGCCAATTGCATGAGCTTTAGTCTATGGGTTAAAAGGCTTAGGTTTCCATAGCAAGTATCTACCAAAAGGTACAAGGCTATAAGTGGTTATGCCATGCTCGATCTCCATACCTTAAGTGAAAGTATGGTATCTCTTACATAACACAACACGGATAACATGGGCGTCCTAACTCACGTACACGATACAATCTAAGTGATGCAATGGATAATATCATGATAAGAAAGAATAGAATAGTATAAAGACCAACGGAATTAACTTCTCTTATCCTCAACGGAGTCACCACTGTGAGAGGGGATTTTCACCCCCACTCCCATGTGGAATGATTCTTGTAGATCCTTAATTTTTGACCCAGTCCGGTCCAATATATTTTGTTTAGTCCAAAATAATTTTTGTGTTGTCTAATATATTTTAATTGGTCCAAAATAATTTTTGTTATCTTAATTAAATAATTTTTTCTTTAGTATCTAATTTTTATTAATAAAAAATAAAAATAAACAAATAAAAATAAAAAAAATCTGCAACTAAAAAATCGGCGACGAAAAAATCATCTCCGAAAGTCAGGGCGGGCCAGTGGACATTTCGCCCGTAGAAGTTGCCTGCGAGTGAAATGGCACCCGCAGAATTTTCCTACGGGTGAAATGGCCCGCAGGCCTATTTTGCCGCAGCTGGCTGCGGCAAATTTTTTTTGCCAGCGCAATTTTTCCGCAGCAGTTTTTTTTCGCCAGCGAAATTTTTTGACGCAAATTTTTCGAAACCTAATAAAATTAGGTTTCGGTTTTCTTTTCTTATTTTATATTGTATGCCATGAGTAATTAGGATTAGGAATGAAATTCTTCTATAAATAAGGGAGGCAGAAGGAGAGAAATGGAATCAGAAATTGGGGAGGAAATGGAGAGAATTTTGAAACCGAATCTGTGAAGGAAAACTAAAATCAAGCTTGTTTTGTTTAGGGAGCAGAAAAGCATTAACAAATCATCAAAGGCAACAACTGCCTTTGTTTTTATTCATCCAAGAAGAACAATTTTCGGAGGAACCATCAAAAGGAGGTTTGTATTAATTGTTATATTTTTTTTCACAGTAGCTAAGATGAGGAAATTGTGTCTTTCAAAATCAAAAATCCCAAAACCTTAATTCCATTTGTTCAAAGTTTAAAAACACTAATTCATTGTTTTATTTTTCAAAAAGACTTAAAATTGTTATTTTTACTTCTTCAAAACCTTAAAACCCTAATTGAACATGTTTTTCAACAAAACCAAAATTTGATTATGTTTCTTACAACAAACCCTAAAAACACCTTTTTTATTTATATAAACTTTAAATCGTTGGTAAAACTTTCATAAAATTATCAATTTCCTTTTCTAAACACTAAACCCAAATGCAACTTCCAAACCTAAAACAATGAACCCTAACCCCTTTAAAACCTTAAACCCTAATTTTTTCTAAACCCTAATCCTTTAAAACTTTAAAAACCATAAAACACAAATATTTTAATTTCACACAGTAAGCTTGAAATCACAAATCAAAAGTATTTTAAAAAGTCCAAACCCTAGTTTCATGATTTTACATAACAAACCCTAGTTTGGTTAATCAAAGAATCTTACCAACCTTTTAAAACATAAAACTTCAATCTATTTTAATTCTCTTAAAGTCACAGTAGCCCAATTCTATAAAATCCAAAACCCTAAACATATGAAACAAAGGACCCAAAATGGAAACAGTAGCTATAATTTAGATTTTTATTTGCCTTATTCAATTTTATATTTGATTATGCTTTGATTTATTTTATATGCTTTAATTTATTTAAGTTTAATGCTTGGTTCATTAATTTATCATGGATGGATGTTTACTTTCTATTGATATTTAATATCTTTGATGAATGCTTTATTTATGATGAATGATTTTTTACTTTTATCAATTTATTTAGATTTCCAAATGTTGTAAGAGGTATGTTTTCACTTGTGGGTACCTCATTAGTTAAATATCATGTAATTTAAATTACTTTTCTATTTTAGAACCAATGTAAAGGACATGTTTCTACCTTTCGATGGGTGTCCTATTTAGGCATGAATGTAAGGGCATGTTTTCATCTTCGGATGGGTGTCCATTTATTTGTTTTGCTTGGACATTGTTTCTTAATATACTGATGCTTTCTTTTAATTATTGTGTGTAATATGGATAATGTTGTTATATTTAAGAATTTTATAATATTAAGACCTGTAAAGGAGGCCGGTTTCAATGAATCGGGCGTTGTGGGGTTGCTGGGCCATTTCTCACCTTCCCCACACGTACCCAACTTTCAGAACCCATTAAGGGGTTGGGGATTCCTTAGGAATCGAGTCATCTACCCCTTTCTTTTTCCCAGCCCGTCCGGGTGGCGACTCCATTTTCTCCAAAATTAGGTCCGTGTTCTCTAAGGCCCCGAGCCTAAATAATGCCGAAGTCGCAAGAACCATTCCACCGGGAGTGGGGGCAAAAATCCCCGCTCACAGTGGCGACTCCACTGAGGATAAGAGAAGTTGATTCCATTGGTCTTTATATTATTCTATTCTTTCTTATAATGATATTATCCATTGCATCATATTAGATTGCATTGTGTGCGTGAGTTAGGACGCCTGTGTTACCCATGTTGTGTTATGTAAGGGATACCATACTTTCACTCAAGGTATGGAGATCGAGCATGGCATAACCACTCATAGCCTTGTGCCATTTGGTATATACATGCTATGGGAACCTAAGCCTTTTAACCCGAAGACTAAAGCTCATGTAATTAGCCTAGTTACTTTCCTTAGGTTTTTACCACAAATGCATGTTGTTTGACTATGGTTAGTTTATCTTAGTCTAAATCATGGCTTATTTGGTTTGTTCTTTTTCTAATATGACCTAAGTATATTGTAAGCTCAAAATAAACTTTTCTTTAAAGTCAAAAAGACCAAAGCTATTTTCAAAATTTTTCAAGATGGTCTTTGGACATAAGACTTTTCTAAAAAAAAAATCAAAAATTCTTTGGCCCATGGCCCAAATATTAAGTGTAAAATCCATTTTTCTAAAATCTTTTACAATGGGCTTAGAAACAAAATTATTTTCGCCCAACCTTTTCTTACAAAGAGCTTGCAAAAATATTTAGGTCAATTATGAAATACCAAAAATCAATTGTGGGCCTAGTTTATACTAAGAATAATTAATCATGGGCTTGTTTTTGGCATGAATCATTAGTTACCTTTTTCAACTGAGAAATCTATCTATAATAAACCTCTTAATTTAGTTTTAATCCAATATAGCATAAAAGCTACTTAGTTGGTTGATTGGATTAAAACCTAATTAATGGGAATTATCATGGATGGATTTCCATTTTCGAAAATATAACTATTGGTTGAAACGTCCGAGGGAATTATTCAAAAGCAAGATACCCCCATGTTGGTATTTTGTTAACCATATACCTAGGAAAAGAGACTCGCCATTCGTGTGTAGATGTTATAAGGTTGGAAGGAACGTCCTATTCATCCTTGATTGTCTATTGTTTGTGCATACATGTATACATACATACATTTGCATCTCATATCATTGATCCTCTTTGGCTCACAGCCCTAGTTTATGAGAGTTTGAAAGCTTACGATAATCTGACCTATGCCGGAAGCAAAGAATCTAGCAACAACTCAATCACTTGCTCGCCAAAAGCAATGGAACCTGAACAAATTCAAAGAATGGTGGATGAAGCTCTCAATGCCAAGATGGAAGAAATAAAAGAGGCCATGGCCAAGACCATAAAAAATCAACTAGCTGCAATTTTAGGAAACAATGTCGAAGCATCTGCTAGCACCAAGAAAGTCAAGGGGAAGAGCAAAGTTGGTGAAGTGGTTTTTGATGATGAAAAAGTGATCATTGATGATGATGATGATTGGGCTCAATACTACCAAGATGTTCAAGAGAAGAAGAAAGAATCGAAGGTTGTTGAGAAAGCAACTATTGAAAAGACCGAGACATCCGATGTTGAAAAGATGATTGCTGATTTAGAAAAGAAATTTGAAAAGAAGCTGAAAACCGAAGAGATGTCTGAGATCGACAAACTATTTGAACAAGATGAAGAGGTTCCTTATAAGTTCAAGATGTCTTCCTTTGCTAAGTACAATGGCACCGAAAATCCTCATCTCCATGTAAAGCAGTATATCACTGCTATGCAGTCTGCCCGAGCTACTAAGGCTCAAACTCTAAGGTACTTTATGCTCTCATTGGATCCTGTTGTCCAAAATTGGTTCAATATCTTAAATGATGGAACACAAAAGAGTTGGGATTTGCTATACAAGGACTTCATTCAGCAATATGGGTACAATGTTGAGTTAAAAGTTACCTTAATGGAAGTTGAGTCCATTAGCCAAAGGCTTCATCAGGCCTTTTCTTGAGCAAAGCCGCCTTATTTCTCCATCTTTTCACATAGTCCACAAAATAAGGATGATCGTGAGAGGTGTCCTGCCCAATCTCCATGAAAGGATGTCTCATACCCTTATAAGGGATTTCAAAGATATTCTCCAAGCTAGTCTGCAAATTGAAGAGTGGGAAAGAGAGAAGAATCGCTTTTCAATAAGAAGGAATGAGAAAGGGAATTACCAGCCTAGTAATCAAAGCACGCAAAAAGAAGTTGATATTAATGTAACCGGTCAAGGAAATAAAAGACAATTCTCAGAATTGGGGAAACCTCTATCTTGAGTTTTTAGCAAGCTGCAAAAGAAAGGGTTGTTACAACTGTTAGCTCCTCAACTTTTACATAATCCACTGCCACCAAACTTCAATGTCGAGGCCTTCTGTCAATTTCATCAAATACGAGGGCATGAAATAGATAAATGTGCTCATCTAAGGCATGAGATCCAAGATTTAATCGACAGTGGTAAGCTACCCGAGCCGGATAAGCCCAATACCAAGAACAACCCTTTGCCTAAGTTTGGAAGAGTACCTCCACCGGCAACCTTCATGGTGGGAAAAGGATTGGAAGAAAATTTTGTTTTATCATCCTTTCAAGATGAAAATATTGAAGATGTGAAAGGAGAAAAAGCTTAACTCAACGAACTTTCCTTAGCTTGAATGTTGCTTTTCAATTTTACTTTCTTTAATATTTAATTGGAACTATCGTGTTTTTTAAATTTAAAATTACTTGAATAAATTATTTTCATCAAAATTTTTGTTGGTCTTTGTTTATTTTGGTGCTCAACCAATGAGGAATCTGGCTTGATAATTCATGAATTAATATATTTATGCATCATGACTCGAATGACTTTACTAGGTGAGGGAATTGCTTTATAGCATTGAGTTGTTTTTGCTTACTTAGAGAGGGCTCCTGCATAATTACCTTTTTTTAGATCCTAGTCAGTATTAGAACATGCATTGACAAACTTTCAAGGTGAAATTGAACTCTGCTTATTTAAGGGAGAGATGATCTAGGCATTGTTTGGTTAGCCAACAACTAGTATCCACCCTATTAAATATCAATCCCTAGTTGTCCCTTTGAGCCTTCATAAGGTTTTAGCTTTCTTTTCATTGGTTTACAAACCCCAATAACCTACCCTGAGCTGTTGTGATACTTTTGACAAGTCTTATGATCACTAAGATGAAGAGGCAAGAAGATCAAAGAAAGAAATGATTAGTCAAGATTATGAGGATAGTTGAAGTTCTCAAGACCATAGTTGAAGTTCTCAAGACCATAAGAGTAGTTGATGTTTTCAAAACCATAAGGATAGTTGATGTTCTCAAAACCTTAAGGGTAGTTGAAGTTCCCTTAATATCTCCAAGACAACATTAACATTGGAGTAACAAATGATTTATTCCTATTAAAGAAGATTTATGTTGGAAACCCAAGTTAGTACAAACAAGATAACTCTTTTAGAGCTAGAACCAAACAAAACAACAAAACAAAAACAAAAAAAAAGAGAGGAGAAAAGAAAACAAGAGAAATGAGAGCAAAGAAAAAAGAAGAAGAAAAGAAAAGAAAAGAAAGAAAAGAAAAAAGAAAAAAGAAAAGAAAACCCAAAATGGTTCAAAAAGCCAACTGAGTTCTCTTTGACCTAAGACAACAAAAGGCTTCCATTTGGTTCATAAAGACATTTTTACTGGAATTGATCCAACCCAACCACAGATTAAATCAAAATTGGAGAAAAAGGAGGAAGACCATCCAGAACTTGAATGTTCTGTACTTGATAGTCCTACAAGAAAGAAGGACAAAATGATAAAAGAAAGGGAAGAGTAAGGAAAGAGAAAGAAGAAGGAAGAGTAAGAAAAATAAAAAGAAAGAAAAGGGAGAAGAAGAAAAGAAACATATTTGGGAACCAAACTTTTTGCAAGGGCAAAGACTGTCCTAATCAAGATCCAAATTAATGCCAAGAAGATATAGAAGGAATTTGGAGTCTAGCAAGATTGCTCCCAACTGTCTAAAGTTCCCAACAAGAAATTTGTAGTGTGAGGGTTTGTCCATCGTGTCACACCAGCTCCAATCTCAAAATGGCCTTCGTTTAAACCCATTTCCCTTATAGACCCCATTTCAAGCCTATCAAAGACCTGTTGATCTCCCTTGGTAGGTAGAGTCTATTAGTGGAGATAGTTTGGATAAGCATGCATATGAGATAGACAATATTTAAACTCAAATGAGACCTTTGGCCAAGTAATGTGTATGTGCCTATCTGAAGTGCAACAATTCTTGCTTAAATAGAAATGATTCTCGAGTTTAGTATGGTAACTAGGGTTGTCATGTTATAGATATGTTAATTTGGAAAATCAAGTCCTGAGGTGATTGACATTAATTTCGCAAAGCCAACATTTGATTTCAAGATCAAAATTCAAAAAAGTGTTTTGTCATACAAAGCCTTCAAGTCAAGGGAAGTATGTTGAACTGTCAAATCTCCAAAGGACATATTGGACAAAGGAAATGATTATTGGCAAAGTCGTGAAGAAGCTATCAAATGACATACTAAAACATAGTTTGAAATGGATTCATCCCTGACCCTACTGCTTGGAGTCTCCACCACTCGTATTTTCAACATCTTGAAGATAAAAGCCACAAATGCAAAAGCTTTTGATCATTCCAATGCAAGACTTGAACAAGCGTCAAAACAGAAACAATGAGAACACTTCTACTGAACACCTCGGTCTGTGAGTCGATGGAACAACTGTAAGTATTATTCATGCATATCATGCATACATGACCATATCAGATCGCACTTTCTTATCTTATGTTGTCTATTCCTTGGCAAAATGAACAACAAACACCCTGTGAAGTAAAGAATCAAAAGAAGATATCAAAACAGGGGGGCATAGAAAGCCCATTACTTAAGAAAGCTCCAGTAATCTTGCAAAGAGAAGAAATACATGCTTGTGCGAAGAACTAGACAACAACAACATCAATCAGAGTCCGCAAAAATCATGGGGGGAAAAGGAGAGGATATGAAGGCTAACTAAAATGGCTGAATTTTTTGCAAAAGTGCAAAGGAAGAACAAAAAAGAATGAAAAAAGAAGAAAATTAGAATTCTCAAAAGAATGAAGATACAAAAGACAAAAGATCAGTCCCGCTAAAAGAGCTGAAGCCAGGGAAAAGACCCAATTTAAAGGATGAAGATCCAATTTCAAGGGTGAAGACCCGATCTCAAAGAACGAAGATCCATTTTCAAAGGTGAATATCTGTTTTAAGGGTGAAGAATCACAATGCATAGAATGGCCGGAGCAGTCAGACTTCTCAACTAATAAAAGGTTAGTCAAACTCATTCTTAGGTCCAAGTACCCAAATCAAATTAATCTCGGGTCTAAGTACCCAATCCCGGGTCTAAGTACCCAATCTCGGGTCCAAGTACCCAATCCTGGGTCCAAGTACCCAAATTCAATCCAATCTTAGGTCCAAGTACCCAAATCAAACCCATTCTCGGGTCCAAGTACCCAATATCGGGTCCAAGCACCCATTCTCGGGTCCAAGTACCCAAATTCAATCCAATCTCAGGTCCAAGTACCTAATCTCAGGTCCAAGTACCCAAATCAAATTCAATCTCGGGTCTAAGTACCTATTCTCGGGTCTAAGTACCCAAATCAAATCAATCTCGGGTCTAAGTACTCGATCTCTAGTCCAAGCACCTATTCTTGGGTCCAAGTACCCAAATTCAATCCAATCTTGGGTCCAAATACCCAAATCAAATTCAATCTCGGGTCCAAGTACCCATTCTCGGGTCCAAGTACACAAATCAAATCAATCTCGGGTCCAAGTACTCGATCTCGGGTCCAAGTACCCAAATCAAATCAATCTTAGGTCTAAATACCCAATCTCGGGTCCAAGCACCCATTCTCGGGTCCAAGTACCCAAATTCAATCCAATCTTGGGTCCAAGTACCCAAATCAAATTCAATCTCGGGTTCAAGTACCCATTCTCGGGTCCAAGTACCCAAATCAAATCAATCTCGGGTCCAAGTACTCAATCTCCGGTCCAAGTACCCAAATCAAATCAATCTTGAGTTCAAGTACCCAAATTTAATCCAATCTTGGGTCCAAGTACCCAATCTCGGGTCCAAATACCCAAATCAAATCAATCTCTGTCCAAGTACCCAAATCAAGTTCAGTCTTGGGTCCAAGTACCCAAATCAAATCCAGTTTAGGATTGAGTATCCAAGTCCAGTTAGGATCGAGTATCCCAATCCAATTTAGGATCGAGAATCCCATTCTATTTTAGGATCGAGTATCCCAATCTAGTCTAGGATCGAGTATCCGAATCCAATTTAAAGGATGAAGATCCAATTTCAAGGGTGAAGACCCGATCTCAAAGAAGGAAGATCCATTTTCAAAGGTGAAGATCCGTTTTGAGGGTGAAGAACCACAATGCATAGAACGGCCAGAGCAGTCAGACTTCTCAACTAATAAAAGGTTAGTCAAACTCATTCTCGGGTCCAAGTACCCAAATCAAATAAATCTCGGGTCCAAGTACCCAATCCCGGGTCTAAGTACCCAATCTCGGGTCCATGTACCCAAATCAAATTAATCTCAGGTCCATGTACCCAATCTTGGGTCCAAGTACCCAAATTCAATCCAATCTTGGGTCCAAGTACCCAAATCAAACCCATTCTCGGGTCCAAGTACCCAATATCGGGTCCAAACACCCATTTTCGGGTCCAAGTACCCAAATCAAATTCAATCTCGGGTCTAAGTATCCATTCTCGGGTCCAAGTACGCAAATCAACTCAATCTCGGGTCTAAGTATCCAAATCAAATCAATCTCGAGTCCAAGTACCCAAATTCAATCCAATCTTGGGTCTAAGTACCCAATCTCGGGTCCAAATACCCAAATCAAATCAATCTCAGGTCCAAGTACCCAATCTCGGGTCCAAGTACTCAAATCAAGTTTAGTCTTAGGTCCAAGTACCCAAATCAAATACAGTTTAGGATCGAGTATCCAAGTCCAGTTTAGGATCAAGTATCCAAATCCAATTACGATCGAGTATCCAAATCCAGCTTAGGATCGAGTATCCAAGTCCAATTAGGATCGAGTATCCCAAGTCCAGGTAAGGATCGAGTATCCGAGTCTAGTTTAGGATCGAGTATCCAAATCTCTCGGGTCCAGAACCCAAATTACCCTTAGGTCCAGAACCTAGAAACTCTTCTAAGTCCAGAACTTAGCTCGGGTTCAGAACCCAAATTTTCCTTAGGTCTAGAACTTAGAATTTGTTTCTAAGTCAAGAACATAGCTCAGGTCTAGAACCCAAAATTTTCCTTAGGTCCAGAATCTAGAATTTGTTTCTAAGTCCAGAACTTAGATCGAGTCCAGAACCTAGAATTTATTTCTACGTCCAGAACTTAGATCGGGTCAAGAACCCAAATTTTTCCTTAGGTCTAGAACCTAGAATCTCTTCTAAGTCCAGAACTTAGATCAGGTCCAAAACCCAAATTTTTCCTTAGGTCCAGAACCTAGAATCTCTTCCAAGTCCAGAACTTAGCTCGGGTCCAGAACCCAAAATTTTCCTTAGGTCTAGAACCTAGAATTATCCTTGAGTCCATAAATCGAACCGGGTCCAGAACCCAAAACCTCCACCATCTCAAAAATTAAGTCTTGTTGCTTTTCACTCTCTTTCACTAAAGTTTCAGTTCATTCAAGCAGGGGGCAAACTGTAGACCCTTAATTTTTGACCCAGTCCGGTCCAATATATTTTGTTTAGTCCAAAATAAATTTTCTGTTGTCTAATATATTTTGATTGGTCCAAAATAATTTTTGTTATCTTAATTAAATAATTTTTGCTTTAGTATCTAATTTTTATTAATAAAAAATAAAAATAAACAAATAAAAATTAAAAAAAAAAACGATGACGAAAAAATCGGCGACGAAAAAATTATCGCCGAAAGTCAGCGCGGGCCCGTGGGCATTTTGCCTGCAGAAGTTGCCTGCGGGCGAAATGGCCTCCAGGCCTGTTTCTCCCACAGCCAGCTACAGCAGCTTTTTTGCTAGCGCAATTTTTTCTGCGGCAAATTTTGTAAGAGGTATGTTTCCACTTGTGGGTACCTCATTAGTTAAATATCATGTAATTTAAATTGCTTTTCTATTTTAGAACCAATGTAAAGGACATGTTTCTACCTTTCGGTGGGTGTCCTATTTAGGCATGGATGTAAGGGCATATTGCCATCTTCGGATGGGTGTCCATTTATTTGTTTTGCTTGGACATTGTTTCTTAATATATTGATGATTTCTTTTAATTATTATGTGTAATATGGATAATGTTGTTATATTTAATAATTTTATAATATTAAGACCTGTAAAGGAGGCCGGTTCCAATGAACCGGGCATTGTGGGGGGTGCTGGGCCATTTCTCACCTTCCCCACACGTACCCAACTTTCCAAACCCATTAAGGGTTTGGGGATTCCTTAGGAATCGAGTCATCCACCCCTTTCTTTTTCCCGGCCTGTCCGGGTGGCTACTCCATTTTCTCCGGACTTAGGTCTGTGTTCTCTAAGGTCCCGAGCCTAAACAGTACCGAAGTTGCAAGAACCATTCCACTGGGAGTGGGGGCAAAAATCCCCACTCACAATTCTTGTGACTTTGGCACTGTTAGGCTCAGGGCCTTAGAGAACATGTGCCTCAACCCGAAAAAATTGAATCGCCACTCGAACAGGCCAGGAAAAGAAAGGGGTGGATGACTTGATTCCTAAGGAATCCCCAACCCCCTAATGTGTTTGGAAAGTTAGGTACGTGTGGGGAAGGTGAGAAATGTCCCAGCACCCCCACAACACTCGGTTCATTGGAACTGACCTCCTTTTCAGGTCTTAATATTATAAAATTTTTAAATATAATGATATTATCCATACTGCAAGCAATCATAAAAATAAATAAATACTTTATTAAAAATGAAAGCAATGTTCAAACAAAAGAAATAAATGGACACCTATCCGAGGATGGAAACATGTCCTTACATCATCTAATATCTAAAACTAAATAGGACACTCATCGAAAGGTGAAAAAGTGTCCTTTACATTGATCCAAAATTTAGAATAAATTAAATTACTTGATGCTCACAATATGAGGTACCCAATACATGGAAACATACCTCTTACAATATTTGGAAACCAAAGCAAATACATAAAAATAACCAACCATTCATCATAAATAAATTATTCATTAAGGACATGAGCCATCAATCAAAATATATAATAAACATACATCTAATTTAAATAAAGCAATAAGTATATAAATTTAGGGTTTATGCATCAATTAGGGTTTCTTGAATAAAATTAGGATTTTGTAGGTTTTATATTTAACAATTAGGGTTTTGTATTTTAGTTACTGGATTAGTCAACTAAGAAATATTCAATATAAAAGAAATAACATGGCTACTAGATGGACAAACAGGTTGATCTTTGATTTTATTTAATTAAGGCTTTAGTAATTAAATTTGTATAATCAAAATAATGAAGCTATTGTGTTAATATAACAACTCAAAATAATCAAAAAGTTTTAAAGGTAAAATAACATAGCTACTGTGTGTTTAAAGAAGTTAAATTTAGAGGAAAATACCTGCGTTGAAGGCTCCACCAATTTTAAATGTTGAACCAAACTCTCTGCCTTAATGCATGAAACAACTTGATTTTTGGTTGAGGTTTGGCAATTTGGCAATTGCCTTGATTGTGGTTGCTGCCTCTTTGGATTGATTGCTGTGAATTTGTTGCTTTTCTCTTAATAATTATTAAAGTTATTAGTCTAGCGGTCAGGGCATACAGAAGTTAGTGGATGTCAATGCAACAACTGGTCAAGCAAGTAGAAGACAGTTTTTAGAGTTGGGGAAACCTCTGTCTTGGGTTTTCAATAAATTTTAGAAGAATGGGCTATTACAGCCATTGGCTCCTTGACCTCTGTTGAATCCTCTACCATCAAGCTTTGATTCCAAGGCCTTTTTTCAGTTCCATCAAGTGTAAGGGCACAAGACAGATAGATGTATTTTCTTAAGGCGCGATATCCAAGATTTAATTGATAGTGGAAAACTGCCTGAGACTGATAAGCCCAACACCAAGAATAATCTTCTGCCTAAATTTGGAAGAGTACCTCCACCAACAACCTTCATGGTAAGAGAAGGATTGGAGGAAGATCTTTTCTTATCCTCCTTTCAAGATAAGAGTGTAGAAGACGTGAAGAGAGAATAGGCTTGGCTTAACAAACTTCCCTTGGCTTGAGAGCTACTCATTTTATTTTGCTTTTTTTGGTATTTTATGAGAACAATTATGTTTTTCAAATTAGAATTGTTGGAATAAAATACTTTTATTGAATATATAATTTTGTTGGCTTTTGATATTATAGTGTTCAGCTAATGACGAGTCTAGCTTGATAATCATAAATTAGTATCTCTATGCATCATAATTTGAATGGCTCTACTAGGTGAGAAAATTATTTTACAGCATTGAGTTGTGAATGCTTACTTAGAGAGAGCTCCTACATAATGACCTTTGTCTAGGACCTAATTGATATTAGAACATGACTTGATAAACTTTCATGGAGAAATTGAATTATGCTTATTTAAGAGAGAGTTGATCTAGGCATTAAGCCAACAACTAGTATCCACCAAATTAAATATCAATCCCTAGTTGTCCATTTGAGCCTTCATAAATTTTAACTTACTCTTCATTGGCTAGAAAACCCAATGACCTACCCTGAGTTGTTATTAAACTTTTGACAGGTCTTATGATCACTAAGGAACAAAAGGGAAAGAAGATCAAGGAAAAGATGCATAGTCAAGACACAAGGATAGTTAAAGATTACCTGAACTAGATTTAATATCTTCAGTCTCTTTCATAGTCAAAGATGCCTTTCATTTAACCCATATCCCTTATAGACCTCGTTTCAAGCCAATTAAAGACATGTTGATCTCTCTTGGTAGGCAGAGCCTATTAGTGGAGATAGTTTGAATAAGCATGCATATGAGATAGATAATATTCAAACTCATAGAGACCTTTGGCCAAGTAATGTGTATGTATCTATCTAAAGTTCAATAGTTCTTACTTAAATGGAAATGATTCCCATGTTTAGTACGGTAACTAGGATTGTTATGTTATAAATATTTTAATTCAGAAAATTGAGTCCTGAGGTATAATGACACTGATTTGATAAAGTCAACAATTATTTTTTAAAAAAAGAGAGAGAAATACTATTTTCTTATTGCATAAACTTTCAATTTAAGGAAAGTATGTTGCACCGTCAAACCTCGAAGGGCACATTGGGCAAAATAAAGGATTATTTGCAAGGTTATGAAGAAGTTACCAACTGGCGTGCTGAATCATAATTTGAAATGGATGTATCTCTGTTGCTTGGGGCCCTACTACTCATTTTTTCAACATCTTGAAGATAAAAGCCATGAATGTGAAGCCTTCTGTCATTTCAATGAGACCTGAATGAGCATCTGGAAGGAACCAATGAGAACACTTCAGTTGATCACCTCAGTCTATGAGTCGATGGAACCATTGTAACTATCATCCAAGCAAATCATGCATACATAAGCATATTGTGAGCAGGGATTTTCGCCCCTACTCCCATGTGGAATGGTTCTTGCAACTTCGGCACTGTTAGGCTCAGGGCCTTAGAGAACACGGGCCTAAACTTGGAAAAAATGGAGTCGCCATCCAAAGGGGCCGGGAAAGGAAAGGGGTGGATGATTCAATTCCTAAGGAATCCCCAATCCCCTAATGGGTTAGAAAAGTTGGGTATGTGTGGGAAAGGTGAGAAATGGCCCAACACCCCCACAATGCCCGGTTTATTGGAATAGGCCTCCTTTTTAAGTCTTAATATTATAAAATTCTTTAATATAATGATATTATCTATACTACATGCAATCATAAAAATAAACAAATACTTTATTAAAAATTATAGCAATGCTCAAACAAAAGAAATAAATGGACACCCATCCGAGGAAGGAAACATGTCCTTACATCATCTAATATCCAAAACTAAATAGGACACCCACCGAAAAGTGGAAATATGTCCTTTACATTGATCTGAAACTTAAAATAAATTAAATTACATGATGCTCACAATATGAGGTACCCAAAAATGGAAACATACCTCTTATAATGTTTTGAAACCAAAGCAAATCAATAAAAATAACCAACCATTCATGATAAATAAATTATTCATCAAGGACATGAACCATCAATAAAAATATATAATAAACATGCATCTAATTTAAATAAAGCAATAAGTATATAAATTTAGGGTTTATGCTTCAATTAGGGTTTCTTGAATAAAATTCGAATTTTGTAGGTTTTATGTTTAACAATTAGGGTTTTGTATTTTAATTACTAGATTAGTTAACTAAGAAATATTCAATATAAAAATAACATGGCTACTGGATGGACAAATTGGTTGATCTTTAATTTTATTTAATTAAGGCTTTAGTAATTAAATTTGTATGATCAAAATAATGAAGCTATTGTGTTAATATAACAACCCAAAATAATAAAAAAGTTTTAAAGGTAAAATAACATAGCGACTCTATGTTTAAAGAAGTTAAATTTAGAGGAAAATACCTGTATTGAAGGCTCCACCAATTTTGATTGTTGAACCAAACTCTCTGCCTTAATGCTTGAAACAACTTGATTTTTGGTTGAGCTTTGGCAATTTGGCAATTGCCTTGATTGTGGTTGCTACCTCTTTCGATTGATTGTTGTTAGTTTGTTGCTTTTCTCTTAATAATTGATAAAATTTTGCTAATGGTTGTTTTTTGTCCCAAAAGTCTCCAAGCCTCTGCCTAAATTGCTCAAGTCCTTGAATAATCCTTCAATAATTGTGCCATCCAAAGTTGTCAAGAAAAATGCAAATAATTCTTTCGTCAATCCCCCTATTTTGTGTGTTTTAATGTGATATTTATAGACAATTAAAAGAAAAAAACCTAGTATGTTAAGAAAATTAAAAATTATTAAGGAAATAAAACTAAAATCGAGTAAAATAAGGTTTGGGCAGAAATCGACAGCGCGCGCGGGCTGCTGGGACTATGAGGATTGCTGCGGGCAGGCACTCAAGACTGATGTGCTGGCATGTGGGCTGCGCTGGGCGAGGCAGCGAGCAACTGCCGACTGGAGTGTGTCTATGCAGGCTGAGGTGCTACTTCACTGTAGGCTTAGCTTGCGGCGAATTGGCCTGCAGGCAATTCTCCCGTCACTCGCCCATCCGTCCAATTTTTATTTTTTTATCTTTTTTTTAATATTTTTATTTTTACTTTCATTATTAAAAATAAAATATTATATAATATATTATTAAAAATAAATAATAAATAAAATAAATATTATAAAATTAAATAATAAACAATAAATAAAATAAAATAAATATTATAAGTAATAAATATTATTAAAATAAATATTATTTTATTAAAATAAATAATACATATTAAAATATCACAGAAAATTATTTTGGACTGTTTAAAAATATCGGACTAAACTTGGTAAAAAATTAAGGGTCTACACATATCACACTTTATTTTTTGTCTTTGGTTCCTATTCTTTATTAAGGTAAACAACAATACTCTATGAAGCAAATATGAAGTAGATATGGAATCAGGGGGCATGGAAGGGCCATTGCTTGAGAAAGATCCAGTCACTTTATAAAAATGGAGATGCTTGCTCGTACAGGAAACCATACAATACACAAACATTAATCAGAGCCTGCATAGGGAAAAATTATTGGTTTGAGCCTACACAGAGGCAAAACTTCATCTTTTCAATTTTTGAGTTTATACGTGTACAAAATATTTTCAGACTTACTTTTAATATTTTTCCATGCATGGGGAAAGAGAGGATATGAGTACTAGTTAAAAAATAGCTGATTTTTTTTTGCAAAAGATAGAACAAAAAGAATAAAATAAGAAGAAAAGTAGATCTCTCAAAATGAATAAAGATACAAAAGATAAAAGATCAGGACAATGGCCCAAGATAAAGATCAGACCAATCCAGCTAGAAGAGCTAAAGTTGAGGCAAGACAAAGGCCCATCCCCAAGAATAAAGAATCAAGATGGAGATTCATTTTTGTCAAGGCAGATATTTTCAAGCGGGTTTGTTGAAGCATCCACTATCCAACCTATATTGGATTTGTTGAAGTATCTTGGCAGCACTATCCAGCCTATATTGGATTTGTTAAAGTATCCTATTGGCATATCTTTCCTTGATATGTTGAAATATCCAAGTTTGGTTCTAGTGAGATATTAGAATCATCACTATCCTACCAAGATATTAGAGTCGCTTGGTAGTTGTCATCGAGATATTAAAGTCGCTCAATGATCATTTTGATTTACCAAGATATTAGAGTCACTTGGTAGATTTCATCTAGATATTAGAATTGCTCAATGGTTGTTTTCACTCACCAAGATATTAGAATTGCTTGGTGATTTTATCGAGATATTGGATTTGCTCGATAGACCCATTGGGATATTATAGTTACCCAATCATCCATTGAGATATGATAGTTGCTCAACAGTTTTTGGACATCAAGATATTCAAGTTATTTGATATACCCATTGGGATATTAGAGCTGCCTATTGACCCATTGAGATATTAGAATCACTCAATGGTTTTGTCACTTCGTCATTTTATCAGGATATTAGAGTCCCCTTGAAGAACTTATTGGGATATTAGAGTTACCCAAATCCAATTTAGGGTCCAAATCCAGTCTCGGATCAAGAACCCAAATTATTTTTTAAGTCCAGAACTCACCCCTGGTCCAGAACCCAAATTATTTTTTGAGTCCAGAACTTATCTCGGGTACAGAATCCAAATTATTTTTTTGAGTCCAGAAGTCATCCCGGGTCCAAAACCCAAAACTAGCTCGGGTCTAGAACCAAAATTATTTTTAGTCTATAACCCAAATTATTTTTTTGAGTCGAGAACTTATCTCGAGTCCAGAATCCAAATTATTTTTTTGAGTCCAAAACTCATCCCGAGTCCAGAACCCAAAATTAGCTCAGGTCTATAACCCAAATCATTTTTTAGTTCAGAACTCAATTCAACCTCGGGTCCATAATCCATTCTGGTTGTAAATTAGTTCAATAGTCATGTTGCTTTTTAATCTCTTCTACAAAAATTTCAGATCACTCGAGCAAGGGGCAAACTGTAGACCCTTAAATTTTGACCGATTTAAATTTAAAAAGCTTATCTTGGTCCATTATAAATCTAAATTTCTTAAAGATTAGAATTCAATTGGTGTGATTTTGTATTAAAATTGCAAAAAGTTTGGGATGAAAAATTAATTATTCTGGATCCGTTTGAGTTGAGTTGGTTCATTTAAACCTCCCAAATCGATATGAGGCTATCCTATATCAATTTGGGATAGCCAAATCGATATGGGAATTGCCCATACCGATTTGACCATGCCAAATCGATATGGACATTGCTTTATATCAATTTTGGCATGCCAAAATGATATGAGGCAACTCATATCGATTTGGATGCCTCATATCAATTTGGTCATCCCAAATAAATATGAGGAAGGCCTCATGTCAATTTTTGGCCTCTAATTTGACTAATCCGAGTCCTAAAAATACTTTGACTGGCTAATTTCATTTTCTAATCACACAGTAATTAAGAAGACTCGGATTAAGAATTTCATTAAAGACTAAGATTAAGGATTTTTACTAATCGTGGTCTATAAATACAAGAGAGATAGCAATTAAGAAAAGGGGAGGAAACAATCAGAAAACCCTAGCAAGCAACCAGAAAACACAAAATACTATCCAATTTACAAAGCAAGGTAGTGACTACTATCTTGGTTATTGCTCGGCCAGAAATCCAATTTGGTGCAGGCAGCAGCTTGGATCAACTCTCTCAATTTGGTGGAGCCTTCAAACGCAGGTATGTTTTCCTAACTCAATTTATTCAATCAGTAATTACACTTACCTTTTGAATTATCATCAGAGAATCTTGTCTATCCAATTTTCTTTTTTTTTATTTGTTTCATCCAGTAGTTTAATGTTCAATTTAAATTTATGGTATAATCATCAAAACCCTAATCTATTTCCTAAAAACCTAAACTGTTTCCCAAATTTCCAAAACCCCAAATTTCTAAAACCATAAAACCCTAATTAGTTTATAGTTTCCAAAATCCTAAATAGTTTTTTAAACCCTAATTCTCAAAACCCTAATTCTAAAACCCTAACCTAAAACCCTAATTCAAAAACCTAAAAACCCAATTCCTGATTTTTTTTTTAAAAAAAGCCCTAAACTTTAATTGTGTTTTCCTAAACCCTAATTCATAAAACTCTAGTTTGTACATCTATTGTTTAACATGATATTTAAATACAAACTTGATTGTTAATGCATGGATGATTTATTTTGTAATGGATGATTTACTTTTATTTATGATGAATGATTGAATCTTTTCTATCAGTTTATTTTAGTTTCAATATGTAAGAGGTATGTTTCTACCTTGTGGGCACCTCATTAATTGAGTTCCAATGTAATTTAATTTATTTTGATTTTGGGATTAATGTAAAGAGCATGTTTTTCATTAAATGGTGGGTGTCTTATTTTATTTAGTTTTGGACGTTAAATAATTATTGTAAAGGCTTGTTTCCATCCTTAGATGGGTGCCTATTTTGATTGTTTATTTTAAATAAAGGTGATGGATATTTTTTTCCTTTAATGTGCATGTAATATGGATTATGCTATAATAGGTTAAGAATTTAATGATATTCAGACGTGAAAAAGTGGCTGGTTCCAATGAAATAGGCATTATGCGGTGTTTATTACGCTCGATTAATTACTACTATAAAGCGACACTCACATGTACACGAGGTAATTGTAGTAACGGTGATCGCCTCAAGGTCATCTCACAATGAAGGAATTATTTTGCAATAGTTTGATTTTAAAAAAATAAATAAAATTGAGTTTGTGTTGTTGAATTGGTGAATTGTAATTAAAATTTGAAAGTAAAAATGAGTAGTAATTGTCTAAGATTAATTCAATTCTTGGATTAGTGCCTAGGGTTGTAGATCAATTTAATTAAATCTTGATTCTCAAATTATTCATTAATATAACCTTGAAATTTAATTTGTTCCTTGTGTTTAATTTAGCAATTATCAATTCATTAGTTCTCACATTCATGAATTAACAACAAGCAAATATTTGAGTTTGCAAATTAAAAGAACCCTAGAACTTATATTTCTAATTCATTCTTAGGGTAGTCGATTGTATAGTTTCGATATCGAATTTCTCCTCTCGATCCTTCATTCAATATTTAGATATCAATAGGTAACTAATCTATCAACCTAACATTTAATCCAATACAATCAACTAATAACAAGATATATTATTGAAAATATCAAATTAAGTCATTCAATCAAATCTACTACAAACCCTAGGCATGAGTAAATTAGCTCATCATCAATTTAAAATAAGCATTCATCTCAATATAAATCAAATCAAAATTATACATTGTAATATTAAGATTCATAATAAAACACCAACAATCTAGAATTGAATTAAAAGAATGAATATGAAAAACTCCTTTGAAGATGCTAAGAGTTGAACTTCTAGTCTTCCTCCTAGCTCCACATTGAATATGATGAAGAACTAACAAGCCTTCTTCAATCAATGGCTCTTCTTTTGAAAGATGGAATGCTAACTCTCTCAAGCCCCCAACTCCTTAATCAAGCTTTCTTCAAACCCTAACATTCACAAGAGCTTGCTCACCCAAATTTATCCAAAAAATGTTAAGAGTCTTGTCTATGGAGTAAATGGAAGATCAATGGAAGATGAAGATGAAGGTGATATTCATGGTCCCTTCACAAGACCAAGAACAAAAAGATCAGCTAAGAATAAGATGATAAAAATGGAGAATGAATGGTCTTTTAATGTTTCCAACATGTGACCCCATCACTCTCTCTTCCAATCATGTTTTTTTTTAATTGCCAATTGCTTTTCCAACTCACCTAACTCCCATTTGTCCCCTCCTTTTTCCTTTTTTAAATCTTTCATTCCATAAAATAAGTCACCTATTACATCTTTTATTATTTCTTTTCAAAAGAAAATTCTTGTTGTCTCCCACTTGTCCCTTAACTAGTGCAAAATAATTCAAAGCTATCATATAAGACACGGGCAAGTCATGAGGGACTTGGCCTTGTCACTCATTCTTCTTAGGACATGGCCAAGCCTTAAGGTTGTGTCCATGGCTACGTAATATTTCTTCTTCTTTTCCAGGTGTGACACAGCCAAGTCACTGGCTGTGTCATGTGACACAGCCAGTGGGTTGGCCGTGTCTTCTGCTTGTGTTCACCTCTGCCATTTTCTTCCTCTTTTTCTTGTTTTGTTCAATTGGTGAGACACAACCAAGACCTTGGTCATGTCATGTGACACGGCCAGTGGCTTAGCCGTGTCTCTTGAATGTGTTCTCTCCTGTCTCTCTTCTTGCTCTTCTCTTTGCTTTTGTTCTTCAAGTGAGACACGACAAAGGCCTTGGTCGTATCATGGGACCCAGCCAGTGGCTTGGTAGTGTCTCTTGAATGTGTCAGTCTCTGCCCAAATTCTCTTAGGGACACAGCCAAGCCAATATGACCTGGCTGTGTCTTGTGAGTGTGTCAAGCTTCATTGTCTTACATGAAGGGACACGACCAAGCCATGAAGTGTCTTGGCCGTGTCTCATGCTTTCCACCTCATTAATCCATCAAATTGAATTAAAGCTCCATTGTTTAGTTTTTCAACCTGGATCAAAAACTTCAAAAAATCTTAAGCACAAATTTAAAGAAACATCAATCAAAAGCCAATAAAATTACCCTTAAAATGCATACACAAATGATCAAAACAAATACCCCACACTTAATTCTTTGCTTGTCCCCAAGCAAAGTTAAAATCAAAATAAACTAAAACAAGAAAAAATTTAGTTAAGTTTAAGAGTTATAAGGATGTATCAAGACTCCTATTCTCTTAAATCTACAATCATTATCAAATCAAACAAAACCAATACTCATGTAATTTAGTGGCTTTTCATGCATAACCAATATTGTCACTCCCTCTCCACTCTTTAAAGTGTTTTAATAAGGTAGTGTTTACACTCATAACATTCAATGAATTATTATCACCACAAGCTTGCTTATCAATCAAACCTCCACCACTTAATTAAAATCAAGCATCAATCATAACGTCTTTCATTTGGTTGTAATGGGGCTAAGGTAAGGGTATGACATTTTGGAATATGAGTTTATTCACTAAGTTCAAGAGTACTTCATGAATGAAGTAAAGAACATAATACAACTGAATAATCCCAAAACACCTTCCACTCACCTACCACTTGACATTGAAGAGCTTTACAAGGGAACTCACTTATTAAATTTTGCAATGATCATTGCCAAACTTATTCCAACCCCACGAAAAAGAACAACTTCTATTATTTTGATTTTTCTCTCTTTTTTTATTTCATTTATTTATTTATTTATTTAATTAAAATAGGGTTTGCAACTAAAGAACACAATACTTTAAAATTTTAAACCCATTAAATTTAACCCCACACTTTATTTAACACAACACTCAATCACAAACGCTCTTAAAATGCTCTTGACCTAATGAAAGGGTAATAATTAAAAAAAATAAGGTTCAAGCTAATGGTGTTGTGAAAAAGAAAGAAAAGGAAAAATGAAATAATCTCAAAGTTGGCTAACTACGGTCGGATATAAGGTTGGTCTTTTTAAGCCAAAATGGGTTCACCTCATTACCTTAATCATATTGATGCCTAATTGAAATTTTTATGTAGTCTTAAAATGCATGCCAAAGCAAGTTCTAGCAATTCATCAATCAAAGTTTTTCACACAAAAAAAAGAATAATAAGTTGGTATCCAACTTAATATGCTCTATTCCTCACAAGTTTAAAGGTGATGCAAAGAATAACCATCAAAATTGACAATAAGCACCAATTCTAATCAATTCTCAAATTCATGTTTCAAAAATTTAAAGGTCATCTATCAACAATCTTATAACAATTGAACTTTTCAAAATTTATTTATTCAAAGAAAAACATTAACTAAACTTAGACAAAGATAAGTTAAAAGTAAAAATTGTACCCCACACTTAAAGATTCACATTGTCCCCAATATGAACATGCATAAATTAAAAGAGAAGAGTTCAGAGGAAACCTAATTTCCATCATTCCCATATGCGATATGAAGTGCTCCTTCCATCCTTAATGAATTTGTCACCCATGTTTAAAAAGATGAATAGCATGCAACTCTGAAAGGTACCCGGTGTATTGCAGAGCCTAAATAGCGCCCTTTGAAGAGCAAATGTCCAAAGGGGACATGTGAAGGTTATCTTGGGGTGATCCTCCAATGCTATAGGAACTTGGTAAAAACCTTTTTCAGTCTGCAACATGATTATATCCGTTTTTTGCTCTTCCTCACCACCGAGAGTGGAAGAGATGATCATTGGTTGCAAACTGTTCTCCCCAACCAAAACATATTTCAAATGTTTTGGGGTGAGTTCAAACAAGTTTGGTTGAATCTCTTTCTCATCCACTTTAACAATCTGAAGTCCCCTCTTAACAACCTCAGCATTTAAGATTAACCTACACTCCTCAATTTCTAAATTGAAAATTTTAGGCTTTACTTCCAAGGACATGGCCATCTCAAGATTATCTTCACGCATGTCATAGATTTTAGAAAGTTACTTACCTTGATTCTCATCCTTCAATCTACTTGGGAATGGAATTTATGGCATATAAGGATTTGGAGGCTCATGCAATTTTGGCAAGGTTGATGCTTTCAAATTCTCCTCCTCCTTTGATTGGCTTGGTTCCTCTATGTTGGGTTGTATCTCCTCACTATTTTCTTCTTGATTAGTACCTGCATCCAAAGAATCACAAACTTTATTATATATTACCTTTTCACTCCTCAAAATTGTGATTGCATTGGCTTGCTCTAATTGGCTAGGAGATTCCACTTTTTGGTGTGCTTGGAGTTGATTTGCCAGTTGTCCAACTTGAGTTTCCACCTTCTTCAATGATACCTCCAAAGAATTAAACCTCTTATTGCTCCCTTCCTGATTTTGTGTGCTAATTTGAATGAAAGCATTCAAATTATCTTCCAATATGGGTTTCTTGAATTGATCTTGATTTTGTGTGCTAATTTGAATAAAGGCATTCAAATTATCTTCCAATGTGGATTTCTTAAGTTGATCTTGATTTGAAAATTTTCCTTGAAAGTAAGAACTTCTTTGATAAGGTTGAAAAAATTGTTGAGGTGGAATTTGCTGCTGATTTTCCCAAGAAAAATTTGGGAAGTTTCTCAAACTTGGATTATAAGGATTGGAATATGGGTCATTTAAAGGCATATGCTTCTTCTTTCCTCTCTTGGTATTGTTCAAAACTAAATGAACACATGTTTGCCACATGCTAGACATACTTCTTGACTAGGCATAGGTGCTCTTCCTCTTGCATTTAGCAGCTTAAGTTGACTTGTTAATTCTGCTAAATGTCACACCATTTCAGAATTAGCATTCATATCATAAACTCCCTCGCGCCTTGAAAACTACATCCTTACAATAAACACTTAGTAATTGAAAGAGAAAACTTTAAACAATTAAACAATTTAAATAAAAAATTAAACTACTAACAACAATTCCTTCTCCGGCAACTGTGCCAAAAACTTGTTGCACTCGATTAATTACTACTACAAAGAGACACTCGTAAGTATATGAGGTAATTATAGCAATGGTGATCGCCCCAATGTTGTCTCAGAAGGAATTATTTTTCCAATAGTTTAATTTAAACAAAATAAATAAAATTGAGTTTGTGTTGTTGAATTGGTGAAATGTAATTAAAATTTGAAAGTAAAAATGAGTATTAGTTGTGTATGATTAATTCAATTCTTGGATTAGTGCCTAGGTTTGTATATCAATTTAATTAAATCTTGATTCTCAAATTATCCATTAATATAACCTTGTAATTTAATTTATTCCTTGTGTTTAATTTAACAATTATCAATTTATTAGTTCTCACATTCATGAATTAACAACAACCAACTTGTGAGCGGGGATTTTCGCCCCCACTCCTAGTGGAATGGTTCTTGCGACTTCGGCACTGTTTAGGCTCGAGGCCTTAGAGAACACGGACCTAAGTCCAAAGAAAATGGAGTTGCCACCCGGACGGGCCAGGAAAAAGAAAGGGGTGGATAACTCAATTCCTAAGGAATCCCCAACCCCCTAATGGGTTCGGAAAGTTGGGTATGTGTGGGGAAGGTGAGAAATGGCCCAGCACCCCCACAATGCCCGGATCATTGGAACCAGCCTCCTTTACAGGTCTTAATATTATAAAATTCTTGAATATAACAATATTATCCATATTACACACAACAATTGAAAGAAAGCATCATTATATTAAAATCAAAACAATGCCCAAGCAAGATAAATAAATGGACACCCATCCGAAGATGGGAACACGCCCTTACATAATCCATGCCTAAATAGGACACCCACCGAAAGGTAGAAACACGTCCTTTACATTGGTTCTAAAATATAAAAGCAATTTAAATTACATGATATTTAACTAATGAGGTACCCACAAAGTGGAAACATACCTCTTACAACATTTGGAAATCTAAATAAATCGATAAAAGTAAATAACCATTCATCATAAATAAATCATTCATCAAAGATATCAATCAAAATATAAAATAAACATCCATCCATGATAAACTAAATAAACCAAGCATTGAACTTAAATAAATCAACAAAGCATTGAAAATAAATTAAAGCATATAATAGACTACATAATCAAATATAAAATTGAATAAAGCAAATAAAGATTCAAATTAGGGCTACTGTTTCTATTTAAGATTCTTTATTTAATGTGTTTAAGGTTTTGGAATTTATGAGTTTAAGCTACTGTGAGTTTTAAAGGAATTGAAATGGATTAAAGTTTTATAATTTAAGAGGTTGATAAAATTCTTTGATTAACCAAATTAGTGTTTGAGGAGTGAAATCATGAAATTAGGGTTTGGACACTTTAAAACATTAGGTTTATGATTTACGGTTACTTACTGTGTAGAATTATAACATTTAAATTTATATGGTTTAAAGGTTTAAAGGTTTAAAGGTTTAAAAGATTAGGGTTTAGAAAAATTAGGGTTTAAGGTTTTAAGGGAGTTAGGGTTTACTGTTTTCGGTTTTGGAGTTGAATTAGGGTTTTAGAATTTTAAAATTAGGGTTTCGGAGAATACATTAGATTTTAGGATTTGAAAATCAATTGATAATTTTATGAAACTTTATGAAAATAAACAAAATAATTTAAGGTTTATAGAAACATAAAAGATATTTTTTTAGGGTTTTTGTAAAGAAATAGATTTAATTTATGTTTTTGAAGAATTGGAAGGCAAATTAGGGTTTTAAGATTTTGAAGAAACAAAAACAACTATTTTAAGATTTTTGAAAAACAAAGAGACGAATTAAGGTTTTTAAACTTTAGAAAGGTGAATTGAGGTTCTAGGGTTTTTTGATTTTGAAGAAACAGAAACAACAATTTTAAGATTTTTCAATGATGAAGCTACTGTGAATTAATGAAACAAATAAAGAAATTCATACCTTCGTTTGTTGGTTCCACCAAAAATCACTTCTTGGATGAACAAGAACAAAGATAAGCTTTGCTGCCTTTGATGGATTGAATTGTTTGTTTGCTCTCAAAAAGTCCGATATATTCAAAGTTTTCCTCCTCAATTTCGGTCTCAATTTCTCCTCCAAAATCTGATCCCCTTTTGTGTTGTTTTTAGTCCTTATTTATAGAAGATTTTTATGATTAATTTTAGTTATTCACGGAATCTAACATTAATTAAGAAAAGGAAACCGAAACCTAATTGTATGTGGTTTCAAAAAAATTTGCGTCGGCAAAATTTTGCTGGAGAAAAAAAACTGCTGCGGAAAAATTACGCTGACAAAAAAAAACTGCTGCAGAAAAATTACGCTGGCGAAAAAGCTGCAGCAGGGGTTAGCGGGCTGCGGTAGGCGAAATTGGCTTGCGAGCCATTCGTCCACGCTGATTTTCGGCGACGATTTTTTCGTCACTGATTTTCGGCGATGATTTTTCCGTCGCCGATTTTTATTTTTATTTTTTTTTGTTTATTATTGTTATTTTTTGTTTTTTATTAATAAAAAGTAGATACTAAAGCAAATATTATTTAATTAAGATAACAAAAATTATTTTGGACTAATTAAAATATATTGGACAACACAAAAATTGTTTTGGACTAATTAAAATATATTGGACCGGATTGGGTCAAAAATTAAGGGTCTACACAACTATTCGAGTTTGTAAATTAAAAGAACCCTAGATCTTATATTTCTAATTCATTCTTAGGGTAGTCGATTGTATATTTTCGATATCGAATTTCTCCTCTCAATCCTTCATTCAATATCTAGAGATTAATAGGTTGCTAATCTATCAACCTAGCATTTAATCCACTACAATCAACTAATAACAAGGTATATTAATGGAAATATCAAATCAAGTCATTCAATCAAATATACTACAAACCCTAGGTATGAGTAAATTAGCTCATCATTAATTTAAAATAAGCAGTCATCTCAACATAAATCAAATCAAAATTATACATTGCAATATTAATATTCATAATAAAATAACAACAATCTAGAAATGAATTAAAAGAGAGAATATGAAAAACCCCTTTGAAGATGCTAAGAGTTAAACTTCTAGTCTTCCTCCTAGCTCCACTTTGAATATGATGAAGAACTAATAAGCCTTCTTCAATCAATGGCTCTTCTCTTGAAAGATGGAATGGTAACTCTCTCAAGCCCCCAACACCTCAATCAAGCTTTTCAAACCCTAACCTTCATAAGAGCTTGCTCACCCAGTTTTATCCCAAAAATGTTAAGAGTCTTGTCTATGGAAGAAATAGAAGATCAATGGAAGATGAAGATGAAGGTGATATTCATGGTCTCTTCTCAAGACCAAGAACAAGAAGATCAACTAAGAACAAGATGATAAAAATGGAGAATGAATGGTCCTTTAATGTTTCCAACGTGTGCCCCCATCACTCTCTCTTCCAAACATGTATTTTTTTTAATTGCCAATTGCTTTTCTAACTCACCTCACTCCAATTTGTCCCCTCCTTTTTCCTTTTCTAAATCTTTCATTCCATAAAATAAGTCACCTATTACATCTTTTATTATTTCTTTTCAAAAGAAAATGTATGTTGTCTCCCACTTGTCCCTTAACTCGTGCAAAATAATTCAAAGCTATCATATGAGACACGGCCAAGTCATGAGTGACTTGGCCGGCTCACTCATTTTTCTTTGGATGTTGCCAAGCCTTGAGGCCGTGTCCATGGCTTCCTAATATTTCTTCTTCTTTTCTAGTTGTGATAAGGCCAAGTCACTGGCCGTGTCATGTGACACAACCAGTGGGTTGGCCATGTCTTCTGCTTGTGTTCACCTCTGCCATTTTCTTCCTCTTTTTCTTATTTTGTTCAATTGGTGAGACACGTCTAAGACCTTGGCCGTGTCATGTGATATGGCTAAGACCTTGGCCGTGTCATGTGACATAGCTAGTGGCTTATCCGTATCTCTTGAATGTGTTCTCTCCTATCTCTCTTCTTGCTCTTCTCTTTGCTTTTTTCTTCAAGTAAGACACGGCCAAGACATTGGTCATGTCATGGGACATGACCAATGGCTTGGCCATGTCTCTTGAATGTGTCAATCTTTGCCTAAATTCTCTTAGGGGCACGACCAAGCCATGAAGTGTCTTGGCCATATCTCATGCTTTCTACCTCATAATCCATCAAATTGAATTAAAGCTCCATTGTTTTGTTCTTTAACCTAGATCAAATATTTCAAACAAACTTAAGCACAAATTTAAAGAAACATCAATTAAAAGCCAATAAAATTACCCTAAAAATACATACATAAATGATCAAAATAGTGCTTCATCATTCTCACCTTCCCCATACGTACCTAACTTTCCGAACGCAATAGAGGGTTGGGAATTCCTTAAGAATCAAGTCATCTACCCTTTTCTATTTTTCTGGTTTGTCCGAGTGGCGACTCCATTTTCTCCGGGTTTAGGCCCGTGTTTTCTAAGGCCCTAAGCCTAATAGTATCGAAGTCACAAGAACCATTCTACATGGGAGTGGGGGCAAAAATCCCCTCTCACATAGTCCTAGGACATGTGGTATCAGTTGATGGTATTGATGTGGATCCTAGTAAAATTGAAACTATTTTGAATTGGCAACCACTAAAGAATTTAACAGAAGTTCAAAGTTTCCTTGGCTTATATGGATACTATAGAAGATTTGTGTAGGGATTCTCTAAGATAGCACTTCCTCTAACTGAATTGCTTAGAAAGGAAACTAAATTCTAGTGAGATGATCAATGTCGAACTAGCTTTGAATAATTAAAGGCTACGTTGATGGAAGCGCCTATTTTGACACAACCAACTCCAAGTAGTGATGCTTCTCATTAGGGACTTGGTTGTATATTGATGCAGGAAGGCAAAGTGATTGCCTATGCTTCTAGGCAGTTGAAACCACATGAGATGAATTATCCCACACATGATTTAGAGCTTACAACCATTGTATTTACTCTAAAAATTTGACGGCACTACTTATATGGTGAAAGATGTTATATTTATAGTAATCATAAAAGCTTGAAATATCTACCTACCCAGAAAGGGCTTAACATAAGACAAAGAATGTAGATGGAATTAATCAAAGATTATGACTGTATCATTGATTACCATCCTGGAAAAGCTAATGTGGGGGCTGATGCTCTAAGTCCAAAGACTTTGGCAGGTAATAAATTCATATGTTATAAATAAAACATAATATATATGTTATATAACTAAAAATAATATAATATGTTATGTTGACAGAATTGAAAATCGAACCAACCTTTAAGTAAAAAGTTATAGAGGTCCAGCAAAGGAACCAAAAGTTGTTGGAAGTAATGGAACATGTGCACAAAGGTCAAAAATCATATTATGTTGTTTTCGAAGATGGTAATTTATTCTTCAAGAATTGACTTTATGTTCATAATGTAAAGGAGTTAAAAGAGAGCATTCTTAGAGAAGCTCACAATACCAAATATACTATACATCCAGGAAGCAATAAGATGTATAAGGATCTGAAGCCTGTCTATTAGTGGCCTGGTATGAAGAAAGACATTACTGAGTATGTAACCAGATGCTTAGTATGTTAGCAGGTCAAAGCAGAACACCAAGTACCATTAGGTCTTCTACAACCTATCACATACCATAGTGGAAATGGGATAGAGTCACCATGGATTTTGTAACTAGACTTTCAAAAACCCAAAAGAAGCATGATGCAATTTGGGTGATTGTTGATAGGTTACTCAAGTCAGCTCATTTTCTTCTAATTAGAACTAATTATTCGCTGGATAGAATTGCAAAATTATATATAAATGACATAGTTAGACTTCATGGAGGGCCAGTACCTATCATTCCATATCGAGACCCATGCTTTACTTTAAAATTTTAGGAAAGTTTTCAAAAAGCATTGGGCACTCGACTCCATTTCAACATCGCATTCCATCCACAGACTGGTGGTCAATCAAAAAGGGTAATACAAATACTTGAAGACATTCTTAGAAGTTGTGTTATTGAATTTGAAGGTAGCTGGGATAGACATCTGCCATTGGTAGAATTTGTTTATAATAACAACTATTAGATAAGTATTGGTATGGCACCATGTGAGGCACTGTATAGAAGGAAATGCAGAACTCCACTCTATTGGATAGAATTAAGTGAAAGTAAATTTGTGGGACCTGATCTCATCAGACAAATTGAAGATAAAGTGAAGCTCATAAAGTCGGTTAAATGCTGCAGTGGATAAACAAAAGTCCTATATAGATTTGAAAATAAGGGACATTGAATACAACGTGGGGGATAAAGTACTTTTAAAAGTATCACCATGGAAGAAAGTTCTCCTCTTTGGAAAGAAAGGAAAACTAAGTGGTAGGTTTATTAGACCATATGAGATCCTTGAGCGTGTAGGTCCAATAGCCTATTGACTAGATATACCTCCATAACTAGCCAAGATACATAATGTATTCCATGTATCGAATCTTAGGAGATAAAGATCAGGCCCTCACATGCAATACAGGTGGAATCTATGGAAATATAGTCAGATCTAAGTTATGAAGAAGAACCTGTGGCAATTTTAGCTTAAGAAATCAAAGAATTACAGAATAAATACATTCCTCTAGTAAAAGTATTATAGAGTAACCACTCGACCGAGGAATCCACATGGGAAAGTGAAGAGACAATGAGGCAACAATGTCCTCAGCTATTTCAAACATCTTAAACAAGTAAATTTCAAGAATGAAATTTCTTAAAAGGGAGAGAGTTGTAATGTTCAAAATTTTTAAGCATTGACTTTTTGAATCATACCGATATGAGGATGTGTATAATGTAGAGAGTAACTCAAGTATTCAAAATAAATGAGGAATATGATTAGTTAAGTCTTAAAAATTTTAAAATTTAATTCGGATATGTGTTTAATCGGTATTTCTACAAAAGAATCCTTAAGTGATAAAACTTAAAAAAAATACCCTTTAAACCCTATAATTGAATTTTAATTGAGATTAGGATGTGAAATATGGATAGTAGAGCTTTAAATTTAGTTAAAGAAATTATTTTTACAATTTTATAGAATTAAAAGTTGGATTTAGAAATAAATTAAAAAAGTGGGTGCACCGAAGTTACGGTGAGCACACCTTATATGACCAAAACCCTAATAAAATATATATAAATAAACAAAAATCAATTTTTTTTCTCTTCTCATGCCAAAACCTAACCATCCATTATAGCCAAAAATTTTATTTCTCCTTCTTTCTTCCATCAAACCTAAAAGAAAAATTAAGGAAAATTCATATCTAACACAAAAATTTTAGTATAATTCATTAGAATAAGTGAAAACCCCTAAAACCATCACCATAAATTCAAGAAAATTTGAGGAAGAGAGAGGAAGAGCTACTTTGAAAAGATGTTTGTACTTGTGTATTAATATTTTCTATTATTTAATTTTCTTTTAATTTTTAATGCTTATAGAAGCTAGATTAATTGAATTAATTGTGAAGTATCTTTTATCCAAATTTTTAGACTAACCTAGAAAGGTTTAAAAATTATGACATTTTATTTCAGAGTTTATCTGTGTTAGTAGATTGTGTATAAAATTTCATAATTTTTAAAGATGATTTATCATAAAAGAAAAATAGAAGCACACAAGTTGTCATGACTGTGCCAGTAGAGCTAGAATTTTAAGGTTGAAGAAACTCAATTGAAGACCATAGTAAAATAATCCAGAAAATTTTGAAATTTTACATATAAGATTATAAACATGTTTAAGAAATATGTTTAGAATTTCATAAGTTTTAGTAAAGGTTTAATTATAAAAATAAAATCAAAAATTGAAACTATCATAATAGTTGTTGTAAAACCAGAATCTGTAAGGTTAAGTAAACATAATTTAAAAATAAGGTAAATGAGTGTATAAATTTTGAAATTTTAAATTTTCATGAATTTTTAAAAAATTTTGATACCTAAATAAAGCTATTGTAAAAATAGAATATTTAAATTTGGGAAAAAAAATTTTAACATAGTAAAGGAACTTAGAAAAATAGGAAACTTTAAATATACTATATGTATGTGCCTGAGACTTATATTTAACTATGTAAAATTTTAATTGAGATTTAGTACTAAGAAAGTTTAAGGTTTTAAAATTAAAATGATTTTTTAAAATATTTTATATGTTTGAAATACAATGTGTTTAAGTTTAATTTAATAAGTATTAAAGTGTCCATCATACTGATAAAAAACCTAGTTATCGGATTGAATGGCTAGCTAGAAGGGGTGGATGTCCATAGTTTTAGTGGGCATTTTGTGCCATTAATTGACACTTTGTGTTTTTGGTGATAATGGACACTCATGCCATTAGTGGACACTTTGTGTCATTTGTGACAGTGGGCATATGATGCCATCAGTGGGCTATTGGTGATATTCTCTACAGTAGGCATTTACTTACCATTAGTTACACGTTATCTGAATCTGAGATTTTAAAATTAGTATATGAGGGCAAAATAATAAAATGAGATTTAATGAAAATGAGCAAAGTGTAATATAAGTGTTTAAAAAAATTGTGTGAAAATTTTGATTGTGTTATGTAACTTTTATCTTTATTAATAACTTTTTAATCACTAGTTATAAAGTGAATATTCTTTTCTCTTAGTTAATAATATTTTAACAACTAACTACAAAGTGATTATTTTCTGTTAAATTTAATTTAAATTTTAGAGCTTATTATGAATTAAGTAAGTAATTCGACTATAATTGATTAAATTAATTGTTAATTTACTTTATGATCAAAGTGAAGATTTTATTTTCATTTGTTATTATAAATATTTTCTTTATATTATAATTTTGGCAAATTATGAGTATACAAGCACCATTAAGCATTGCTTAGCGTGTTAGAATTATTTTTGGCACGCAGATTGGACTGCAGGTAGATCCAGCTATGTGAGTTCTAGCATTTCAAGATCAACTGCAGATCAAAAGGTGGTTAATGAAATATTTTGTATTATATATTTAACTTTGTTCACATAGCAGTATTATACCTACAATGACAGTTGTACAATTATGCTTAACCTTGAGTATTATATACTTTTATATTATGGTTTGAGCTATACTTTATATTAAGACATATTAGTTGTGGTAAATGTCTAATGACCTAAAACCCTGATAAAAACAAAGGTAGTTGATTTAAATTATGGATGATAAATGATGTATTATGGAAATTGGAGTTGAGGTTGAATGAATGAAATATTATGAGTGTTTTTTTCTGCAGGTTGTGTTTTGATTGGAGAAGATGTTGAAATGTCAAACTTTAGGGGAGACTATGCTAAAATTTTTATTGATATTAGATTTAGTTTTATTTAAAATTAAATGTATAAGTATATAGGCATTGTATGACATCTCTTGATCATTCTTAACAGGATTTTCTAGTGGTGTTCCAATGTCCTTTAGCTGAGTGTGAGTTGCCAATTGTTCACAAGTTCACTTTGTATAATAAAACATGTGGCATGGTGATGGGTTAGTCTCTCATTTGCTACTAAAATTTCCATTCTTCGATGGTGTATACGATAAGGGGTGATGTGGATTTGAAATGGAAGAAGTAAAAATTTAAAGAAAGATTGGTTGACACATGGTATTGATGTGTCATCACATAAGTTCATGAAGATCCTATTCACATGCAATTTTTATTCCTAAAATTGCCATCATCCATATGTGGTGATGAGAATTTAGTGGGTAATCTAACATGCCATTTGTCTACTTATTATTGGCCCTCTTTATTACTAATAACTTTTTTCTAATACTTTACCAAACTCCATTTTGGTCCTTAAAATTTGCGTTATTTATATTTCCCTCCCAGTCATATTTATACACACATAATTTACTATTGTCTCTACCTATTCATTTATCTTATAATACTTACTATCTACATCTAGGGTTATCCCCCTTTTCAAGACTTTAATTTCCCATATTTACTATTTTATTAACCGATGATTTATTAAATCACGTGTAACTTAGGTTAGGGTATTACATTTGACTTAATAAAAAACTTTATAGCTCTTGACCAGAGGACTTGTTAATGTTGATTTGATGAAGAAATCTCAAAGGACTCCTTCATGTGATGATTTAGTGACCTTGACTTGTTGTGGAATTTGAAAGATCTTGATGGAAGGATGAATAGCCTTGATTTGATGAGAAAATGAAGGGATTTTGGGTGAAAGACTAGTGGCAATGAGCTAACAAGACTTGTATGGGTTGTCATGGTATGTTTCTCAATATGTTTTACTGTGTTGAGGTGTGTGGAAAAGGTGAAAAGGACCCAATATATATATAGGAATGCAAATAGAGGTGATAGGTGACCAAAGGGTAGTTGGACGATCATTGTCAACGGGGCATTCACCAGTGGCTATGGTCTTGACCAGTAATGGCCAAGGGTCACCAGAATAGTGATAAAAAAAGGCTAGCTATCATCGTCAACAAAATGGTGACCACTCGACCAATCGGTGACAGCCAAAGGTCATTAATCCTGATTTTCGGTGCAGTTGACCTTTTAGAGCTTGTTTCGAGACCGTTCGATGTCCGATCAATGCGATTCTTAATTCATTGGAATCGGGATGAATGTTTTTATATGGTGTAGAAAAATAAAGGTTCACATATATTCATTTAGGCTTAATACATATTTACACCCATGTACTTATAAGAAAGAACCTATTAGCACTATGTACTCTTTGAATGTCCTATCACACACCTCTACACTTAAAAAATAATATTATTAACCACCTGGAGGAGATAATTGTTAGCTCATCATTCAACATTAATTACAACACTTTGCAATTCCTTTTCTCCATAAACAATTAGCTCACCTCCCACATATATGGTAGTCATTCACGTTAATAACTTGTTTCTAGTAATTTGCAACCTCATGAAGGCCATTGCACTCACAAATATAGACCAAATTCAAAATCTCTTTCTGGAAACAAGATCCACCAAACTAAAATATATATCAGAATAAAACAATCAAGAGCAAGTTTATGTTGATAGGGATGATATAGACTAGACAAGACCATATTAATCGGCTAAAACCCAAAGAAACAATTACAATTGCATGATCACAGAAAATGGTAGAGCCAAAAGAGCAAATTCTCCCACTAAACTAAAATTTTACAGCATAAGTTCAATAAAGATGCATCCAGATTAAATACACCAAAAGCTAAATTATGCAAGCACGTACAAATTATATCAAACTTGGAAACTTTAATAAACTTCAAGGTTTTGATTTATCTAGTTTCAACTTTAAAGAAACAAACAAATGACATGAAATCGAAAGACAAAAGCATAAGGTGTTTTTTTAAATCTATGAGTTAGAGTCCATTGTGTTGGCAATTACAGATCTAAGTTATAGAAAACTGCAAATGAAAATTCTCAAAATAAAATGCATAAATTCCACTTACAAACATCAAAATAACCAACAAGATCGAAAACTGGATCTATGGACAAAATAAAAACCATATATATGTTCATACTAGCTGAATTTAATACAAAACCAAAACCCTAGCTCATAAATAAGTCAACTACTTAATATTAACACAAACCCACATTACGACACACAAAAACAAAATCACCTAATTTCCAAGACATATCAAACAGTGAAAAAAGAAAACATATTGATGAGATCAAAATTAACTTGCAGTCCTATTGAACTTTAGGCCTGCTGTGGTGGAGAAATAGAAAGACTGAAAAAGATGAGAGAAATTTAATTAATTTCTACCTAATGGATGAAGAAAATAGTTTAATAGAGAGATTTGTAGTCGTTGAACAATTGAGAGAAGAGGAAGAAAGTTGTTGCTAGTAACCAAAAAAAAATAACTCATGCACCTAAAATACACAATTCTTGCACTGGCTACTCCAGGTGGTTAATAATATCATTTTTTAAGTATAGATATGTATGATAGGATATTTGAAGAGTACATGATGCTAATAGGTTCTTTCTTATAAGTACAAGGGTGTAATTATATATTAAGCTATTCATTTATATGTCATATAAGTTACATATAAGAGGATTTATTCGATACATAACATATGAAGAAACATATCAATCTGTTATATAACCATTTGTATGTCATATATATTACATATATATTGCAAATTAAACAACATACATAGAAGTTATATTACCACATATATATTATATATGTTACATATAACATTAAAAATTTTATAAATTAAATATCAAGAACATTATAAATACATTATATATTCATTTAAATGTCATATATATTATATGTAAGATAATTATTTTGTTAACATATGTATCTATTATTTGACCATTGCAATATATAATATCTATATTATAATACATCAAATATATATTTTATAATATATAAAATAGAGTATATATTATATTATATATATATGATTTAAGTGGACCCTACAGGACCAGGACAAGGATTTCCATGGTGCGGGGAGTATAATCCTCATCCTTGCCTAGCCTTGGTCCCCATCCTCACGAGGAAAATTCACGAGGAATCTTTGCCCCATTTGGGGTAAATCCCCATAGGGAATGAGAATTTCCTTCTCCATTGCCAACCTGTAGTCCAAATAACTAGTTGGGCTAAAATAATTAATTGAGGCCCAACTAGTCTTCAATCTTCAAATGTCCAACATTGGTCCATGTACCTCCAACAAGATGATCAACTTTTCTTTATCCCTACTTGGTCCATATGGCTTCATATGCACATCCATAATGCTTTGAACATAAGCTTGTAAGATTAACTTCATCTTTCTTGCTCTTTGCATTCTAATTGGCTCACTAAGAATCTTCAAGCTTCGAGTTCCAATATCTCCATCGATGGACTCCATAGGCTTGCTCACATCATTTTCGCCCCCCTTAAAAAGTTGTGTCCTTGAATCTACATCTAATTCAAATGGAGATAGGTAGAAACATTAAAAGAAGCAAAAATATTAAACTCATCAGGTAGATCAATCTTGTAGGTGTTGTCATTGATTTTCACTGAGACTTAGAATGGACCATTGTCTCTTGGATCAAGTTTGGATTTCCTTTGATTTGGGAATATCTCCTTCCACATATGCACCCATACCCAATCACCCAGTTCAAATGTTATTACTTTTCTTCCCTTATTAGCTTGGCATGCATAATCCTCATTTTTTTCTTTCAATGTGCTTCTTAGCCTTCTCATGTATGGACTTAACTAACTTTGTCCATCTAAATTAGCAATATCATTCAAATGTAAAGGCAACAAATCCAATGGAGTTCATGGATTAAAACCATACACAATTTCAAATGAAGAATAACTTGTAGAAGAATGAACATTCCTATTATAAGCAAAATCAACTAATGGTAAACAATCTTCCAAAGTCTTTAAGTTCCTACCAATCACAGCATGCAATAAAGATCTTAGAGTTCTATTAATCGCTTTAGTTTATCCATTTGTTTGAGGATGAAAAGAGGTAGAAAACAATAGCTTAGTCCCAAATTGATCTTAAAGAATAATCCAAAAGTGACTTCAGAACTTAGTATCTCAATAAAAAATAATTATCTTAAAGATTCCATGCAAACGTACTGCATCCCTAAAGAACAAATTAGCAATATTTGTATAATCATCGATTTTATGACATGCAATAAAATGTGTCCTTTTCTAAACTTATCAACTATAAAAAAAATATATGCTATATTTACCCCTTTTTTATCTAAGCAACTTGTCACACCCCATTTTTAGAAGTATGATGGTCCTAGGGTCCAGGTATGCTTAAGGTACTAGGCACCATGCAGAACCCAACTAATTTATCTATTTATACATATTGGTGAATTGCACTAGTGAATTAAAATTTCATATCATAAATTTTACTATTAACTCATAATTTTATGATATATTATTACACATTTATTTTGATATTGTATATTACATACATTTTTTTACATTATAAATTACTTCCACACTTTATTAAAATATTCACAATAGTATTACAGAGCAACTAGAGTATAGCACAAATGTAATTAATTAATTACATATGATAGTATTTGTTAATTACATTATTCATAACTTATTTCTGGAAGAAGAAATCAAGAAGCTGATGGCCCTGGGTTACCTCTACCTGAAATCACAAACGATGGGGTGAGTCATCAACTCAATGAGATTATAGTGTCACAAGGGTATGATGTACAAAAAAAATAGTTTAAGGTTCAAGAATAATAAATACATAAGGTAGTAGCCCAATAAAGATATAGCAATAAAATTCAATCCATAAGAAAGGCCCATAATAATTGGACCAATATCCTAAAAGCAAATCACATAATATGAAAAATAATACATATCAATAGCACCGAAGAAAACATATTATTTTTCCAGTTCTATCACACATCACATTCATATAAGGGTAGCTTTTACCCTACAAATCACAAACTTCTATATGCACATAGCCTGATGGTATAGCCCCCATAAAGTTTAGATTCTATCATATTGGCTAATCAAATAGTTGGTATGATCACATAGGCCTAGACGCCACATTGAGTTTCACTGTTCGTAATTACAAGAACACAAGAAATAAGATGATATCAAATAGCTCAAATATCAATAATGATTCAAATTTTATCAAAGAATTCCAAAGTGGGAAAATAAGGGATGGACACTATAACGCTCCTTAAACATGCAAATTTGATTCCTCTAGGTTATTGAAAATAATTGGTTAGTTCGATGAAAATACTCGACCTACATTCACATCCACACATAAATCGCACATGTAGATTTATTTTTAATTTATTATTTGTCATTCTTATTTTAATTGTTTATTTGGCACCTATACCCTGTTTTAGCATCTTAAGATGTCCCAAGATTTATTTTATAATTATAGATTTAAATATCACAAAATTATATTACAACAGGCCAATGCAATTATGTATGTTCTAAATATGTGACATATACCTTTATAAATGCATTAGCTTCCTCAAGCCATTTAATTTATTTATTCATTAAATTAGTATTTGGACTTTTGGAAACAATAAATAAACATATTAAACTTTATGTTAATCTATTATATGTTTATATTTATAATTAGATTAAATATATTTTGTTATGATCAATTCTGCCTCAAGTCAATAAAACACCTAAATTCCATCATTCGAGTAGTTTGTATTCATTTAATTATATATTAATTTCTTCAAATTAACTTACCATAAAATTTGTCTAAGATGTTTCAAACATCCTATACGACTTTCTTATAAATTTTCATGAATTATAGAGTTCATTTAGATAGCTAAATAATTTAAACACGGTAGTAAAATTTTCAGTGATATTCATTCAGACTATTAGAATGAATAGCTAGTATTCATTTAATTGCCCACTCATTTTTCCTCATCATTTTGACTTTCCCTTTTATGAAAACCTTCCAACATCAAAATACAACTTTTTGAAAATTTTTATGAATTTTAAATCTCATTTACATATTGAAATAAAGAAAACACTGTAGCTAAATTATTAAAAGTTCAAGTTGTACAATTTACATAGATTTGAGTATTAGGGTTTCTAGCTTCATTACTTTCAATTTATTTCAATCCAAATCAATTTCCAACATACTAAACATTTATATAACATGTATAAATGATAAATTTTAGCTTAGGTTCAATAAATAACATATTTAAAGCTAGAGGAATAACATTAAAAGATTAAGGTTCAGAATTTCCATATTTCTTACCTTTAGGAGTACCTTTTGCCTTCTTTGCCTTTAGATATTTCATTTTTCACTTTGGATCACTTATAAACATAATAAATTAGCTTAAATAGTTTTGAGCTGCTGGAAAAAGAAAGAAAATGATGATAAGAAAGAGGTCTTTTGATAAAAAGGAGAAAGAAAGAACTAAATTTTGTCATTTTTTTTTATTATGATTTGTCTAGCTAACTCCCTATTCAAAAGAGGTGAGTCACCCACTTAATTTGGTAGAAAAATGGCTTAGAATTATGTGAGTAAAATTTCCATTTTTCCCATCAAATATTTATGCTCATTTGTTAACTTGAATGCCCTTTTTGTCTTTTCACACCAAAAATTGCTACATATAATTGTAATTAATTTCTTTAAAATTATTTTCACTCCAAATTTTCAATTTTAATTTATTTTATATGGTTTTAATGTATATTATCATATTAAGATATTATTAATTAAGTCATAATGCATTTTGAGTATAATACCTAAGATTTTTATACATATGAGTTACCGTAGATAAGGTATTTTAAAATTTTCATTTTCAACACTTTAGTGACTTATATATTTCACTTCTTTATTTATATATCAACGATTCTTTCATCACTCTAGTAGGTCATTTTGTTTCTTTAATAGTTTATATACAAATATAATTTGTTATTTTATACCTTACAGTTAGTTGGTTTAATTCACAATCATTATTAGTTGTAGAGTTTTCAATTCAAGTACTTTAGAGTTTTTGTTTATATTGCTTTGGCATATTAAAATTTTATTTCAATCAAGATTTTCCCTTACTTTATTCATTTAACTTGTACAATATTTAAGCTACTAGATTTGTATTTCATCTAGGGTATTACATTCTCTCCCTCTAATTAAAATTTATCCTCGAATTTTCTAAAGCAATCACCCACGAAAAAGTTAAGGATATCTATCTAACATCTCAGACTCAGTTTCCTAAGTATATTCTTCTACTGATTGACTTTGCCACAAAAATTTTACCATAGGAATATCCTTATTTCTAGGTCTTTTAACTTGCTTATCAACTATAGCTACCGGTACTTCCTGATAGGTCAAATCTTGCTGCAAGTCTACTGATGGAGCTTGTAAAATGTGGGATGAGTTAGAAACATATTTTTGAAGCATCAAAATATGGAACATTGGATGCACTTGTTTCATATTGGGTGGCAATGCCAAATGGTATGAAACTGATCCCACTCTTTCTACGATCTCAAATGGACAATGTACCTTGGTGAGAGATTTCCTTTCTTACCAAATCTTATGACTCCCTTCATTAGTGACACCATCAAAGATACATGTTCACCAATACTAAATTGAACATCTTTTCTTTTAAGATCTGCATAGCTCTTTTGGCGGCTGAAGGCTATCTTCAAATGTTTGTTGAATTAATGGTACTTTCTCTATGGTTTCTTGAATAAGTTTTGGGCTTACTTTATGTCTTTCACTAATTTCATTCCAAAATATAGGGGATCTACACTTCCTTCCATATAATGCTTCATAGGGTGCCATCTGTATAGTTTAATGGTAGCTATTATTATAGGCAAATTCAATCAATGGAATATGCTTGTCCTAAGTACCTCCAAAATCCAAATTGCACAATCTCAACGTATCTTTTAAGATTTGAATAGTTTTTTCTATTTGTCCATATGTTTGTGGATGAAATGCAGTGCTGAATCTTTCTTTGTTCCAATGCCTCTTGTAACTTCTGCCAAAATTTAGAGGTGAATTGTGTTCCTCTATAAAAAATGATGGAAATAGACACTCCATGTAAACTTATTATCTTATCTAAATATATTTGGGCATATTGGGATACAGAATAAGTGATTTTTATAGGTACAAAATGAGCAGATTTCATCATTCTATCAATAATCACCCATATAGAATCATAGCCTATAGATGTTTTAGGTAATCTAACCACAAAATCCATAGTAATCCTCTCTCATTTTCATTCTGGCAATGGTAACTATTGTAATAGCCCAGATAGCCTCTGATGTCCAAATTTTACCTGTTAGCATATTAGACACCTTGCTACAAATTTTTTAATATCCTTCTTCATACCAGCCCACTAATAAATATCTTTCATATCATGGTACATTTTGATAGTTCTAGGATGGGCATTATAGTTTGCATAATGAGCCTCCCTCATTATCTATTCCTTTAGATCACCTACTGCTAGTACACAAAGTTGATTGCCAAATTTCAACATACCTTCATCAATCACAAATTCAGAGGTCTTGCTTATGGCCATATAAGTTCTGAACCTTTTTTACTAATGGTCATCGACCTACATGAATGTGTGTTAAACTCCCCCAAAGATTTCCTGCTTAAGGCATCTGCTACCACATTGGCTTTGCTTGGATGATATAAGATCTCACAATCATAGTCCTTAAGTAACTCCATCCATCTATGTTGCCAAAGAGTTAGATCTTTCTATTGAAAGATGTATTTGAGGCTCTTATGATCTGTGAATATCTCACATTTTTTAACATATAAGTAGTGTCTCCAATTCTTCAAAGCAAATACCACTGCTGCCATTTCCAAATCATGAGTAAGATAATTTATCTCATGTTTCCTCAATTGGCTGGAGGCATAGGCATTCATCCTATCATTGTGCATCAAAACACAACTAAGTCCCACTCTAGATACATCACAATACACTGTAAATTTGCCTCCTTCAATTAGTAATGCAAGAATAGGTGCAAAAGTCAAACATTCTTTCAATTCCTCACATTTGTTGTCCCAATCAAACTTTACCCCCTTTATGGAGCAATCTAGTAATTTGTGTAGCTATTTTGGAAAAGTCTTTTACAAATTTTCTATAATAACCAGCCAATCCTGGAAAACTCCTTATGTTTGCAGCATTTGTTGGTCGAGGCTAGTCAGCTACTGATTCAATTTTCTTAGGATCCACTTGTAACCCTTCACTGGCTATCACATGTCCTAAGAAAGATACTTTCTCTTGCCAAAATTCACACTTAGGCAATTTAGCAAATAACTAATTCTCCCTCAGAGTTTACAGTGCTATCCTTAAGTGCTCTTCATGTTCAGTCTGGCTCTTGGAATAAATCAATATATCATCTATGAAAACAACCACAAATTTATCCAAGTATTACTTGAAAAATTGATTCATCAAATCCATAAATGTTTGATGTGCATTAATGAGACCAAAATGTAGTACCAAAAATTAATAATGGCCATATCTAGTACAAAATGCATATTTAGATACGTCTTTCTTCTTGATTCTCAACTAATGGTACCCGTAGCAAAGATCTATCTTAGAAAAATATCTTGCCCCTTGTAGTTGATCAAACAAATCATCAATTCTAGGCAGAGGATATTTGTTCTTTATAGTCACCCTGTTCAACTGTCTATAGTCTATACACATTCGAAGTGAACCATCCTTTTTCTTAATAAACAATATTGATGCATCCCATGGTGAACTGCTAGGTCTAATAAAGCCTTTATCTAGAAGATCTTGTAATTGTGCTTTAAACTACTTCAACTCTATTGGAGCCATTATGTATGGAGGAATAGAAATTGGTGATGTACCAGGTAGAAAATCTATACTAAACTCTATTTCCCTCTCTGGAGGCAAAGTGATCAGATCATCAGGGAATACATCAGGAAACTCTTGTAATATAGGTATCTGATCCAAACTAGGGGATGAAACACTAGTATCTTTGACATGGGCCAAATACCTTATACACCCCTTTCTTAATAATCTTTTAGCACTAATTAATGAGAACATTTCCTTTCAATAATCCAACCACACTCTCTTTTACCATTCCTTCGCATCACCCCTCATCTGGTACCCTACAAATTTAATTGCTTTCTTGTCTGGACAATGAAGTATTTGAGTCTTTGATTCCATTTCCTCTAAAAACTTTGTAGGTTCTTCTTCCCCTTTATACACTGAAGGACTAAGTTTCAAAAATCCAGCTAATAATTTTCATTTTTCATTGATTCCATCTGTGGTGGTGGAGTTGGAGGAACTTGGACTTCAGGGACAAGAGTCTGTTGTTGTTGTCTTTTTTGTATCATCATTTCCATCATCAACTCATAATTTTTTATGTAATTGTTCAAGTCTTTCCATCACCCTAGCTATTCAATCTTCAGCTGCCGATGGTTCTGGGGGAGGAGTCCTTACATTCTCAACTCTTTGCACAAATTCCTTAGAAGGAACAGCTCTCTCAGATCTAATTACCCTAGGTCTTCTTCAAGTTTCCATATCTAAACTAAAAGAGAGAAAAGAATTATTTAGTTAGTGCATGAATTAACATAGATCTGGATAACAATGAAAACAAGACATGACAGAATGATCCTAAGCTCCATAGTATTCTTACACATTTATGCTTATGAACCATTAACCTATATGTTATTATAAACCTAGGTTCTAATACCACCTCTGTCACACCCCATTTTTAGAAGTGTGATACCACCTTAAGGACACCAAAAACCATGTACAACCCAACTAATTTATGTATCTAGTGAATTAAAATTTCATATCATAACTTTTATTATTTACTCATAATTTTATGATATATTATTACACATTTATTTTGATATTGTATATTACATACATTTTTTTACATTATAGATTACTTCCAAACTTTATTAAAATATTCACAATAGTACTACGGACCAACTAGAGCATAGCACAAACATAATTATTTAATTACATATGATAGTATTTATTAATTACATTATTCTTAACTTCTTGCTGGAAGAATAAATCAAGAAGCCGATGGCCCTAGGTCACCTCTACCTAAATTCACAAATGATGGGATGAGTTGTCAACTCAGTAAGATTATAATGTTATAAGAGTAGGATGCACAATAAAATAGTTTAAGGTTCAAGAATAATAAATACATAAGGTAGCAGTCCAATAAAAATATAGCAATAAAATTTAATCCATAAGAAAGGCCCACAATAATTGGACCAATATCACAAAAGTAAATCACAAAATATGACAAATAACATATAGCAATAGCACCGAAGAAAACACATTGTTATTCCAGTTCTATCACACATCACATTCACATAAGGGTAGCTTTTACCCTACAAATCACAAACTTCTATATGCACATAGCTTGATGGTATAGCCCCCATCAAGTTAAGATTCTATCATATTGGCTAATCAAATGGTTGGTATGATCACATAGGCCTAGAGGCCACATTGAGTTTCACAATTCATAATTACAAGAACACAAGCAAAAAGATGATATCAAACGGCTCAAGTATTAACAGTGGTTCAAATTTCATCAAAGAATTCCAAAGTGAGAAAAAAAAAGGGATGTACACTATAACGCACCTTGAACATGCAATTTTGATTCCTCTAAGTCATTAAAAATAATTCGTTGGTTTCGTACACGTAGATTTATTTTTAATTTATTATTTTTCATTCTTATTTTAATTGTTTATTAGGAACTATTGTGGACTCAGCCTAGCTATCTTCAAATGCACATATTATTAACAAGTAATATAATGATAAGTAGAGTATCGTTCCCACGAGGAAGTTTTCTTCTAAGTACTGATAAATTAAAACTAAGTATTATTTGGATGATAAAATTCGATTTATGATTAAGCAAAACAAATTACTTTGAATTAAATTGAATGTTATGAAACTTTAGGGTTAAGTCACCTTTATTGATTTATCATGGGTTTTCTAAAGTATTGATTTAATTTAAGTTTTCCTTTTATTAATGGTTAACTTCTCCTAAATTAAGTTTAAGTCTTTTTCAAGTACTAGAACTAATATCAATTTAATCCTTATGTCTACTCTCATAATCACAAGTAATTAAACCAATTCATTAGATTTTGTGAGAATTTTTGAATCAACCTCTTAAGTGTTTAACCTTATCTCTAAGTAAAAAAAACTTCCTTAAGATTGTTACCTCTATGGACTAATGTTATGCTTCCACTCTCATTCCATCACACAACACCTCAATTCAATTAATTATTGGCTAGATAATTAAAGCATTAAGAGTAAAGATAACAAAATAATTTAAGGATAAACTAAATTAATTCAAATAGGCATTTATAACTCCATGATAAATTCAATGAAAGGGACCAACCTTAAAGAGGATTAGTTATTCATTATTGAAATAAAAACATTGAAAATATTAAAGAAATTCATTAAAAACATAATTCAAAGAACAAGATATATCAAACTCTATTTCTTTGAAGAAGAACTTGACTTGGAACTTGAATTTCTTCTTGAACTAGAATTTCACTCTCCTTCTTGAGAAAACTCTAAAGTACATTTATTTCTTAAATGAATCTAATCTAATTCTTATAAATTTCATTTCTTGAAACCTTAGAGAAAGTGTATTTAAATAGAGTGTTTGGAAGCTTCATTAGTGGGGAAAAACTAAAAAAAGGTTAGGCCACATCTTGTTTGGTTCACCACCTACCCAATTTTCTGCTCAAAGTCATGAATTTTGGCCCCATGGTAGTGGCTTTTGAGTGCCATAGTCATGGCCTGAGTTGGATTGGATGGTTTGAGCACTTTACAGCTGTAAAATGATTGGCAAGGTAGGCCATGGTCGTGGTCTTTCAATGCCACGGTCGTGGCATGTAAGTGGAGACTACCAACTTTGAATTTTTTTTCTCTTTCTTGGCTCGGGCAGTAGAGAAATCAATCCCACGGTCATGTACTGCCAATGCCACAGTCATGGCTTGCATTTGGCTTTTGAATTTTTGTCTTTTTGCTGAGGCATACTTTATTTAAATTCCATGGTCAAATCCTTGAAGGGCCACGAGAGTGGCATTTGTTATTTCTTCATTTTTGCTTTCCTTTCTTCATTTTTTGCACCTCTAATCATTAGAAACTTTGAATCCTGTCTTTCCAAGCATGATTATAATAATTCTAACTCAAATACAAAAAATCCATCAAATTCAATTGCAAAACGATTAACATTATGGTTAGAATTATAAAAAAAAATGTTGATCATAATTTCACTCTATCAAACTCCCCCAAACTTAAATCGTTGCTTGTCCTCAAGCAATTGAAGTTTAGTACTATCTATTTATATATTGAGTTTATATGAAAAATTTAATAATTAAAACTTTAAATTTTAGGTCGCAATTTAGTTTCATAATTTACCTACTTCATTCATACCTCCTTTACTCAAGAATTTTAATCAATTACAATCAATTATCAAATTCTATATAAGCAAATATTCTTTTGATGCAAACTCAACCTAGTCTCATATGCATGCTTAATTGAACTTTCTCCACTAATAGATTATGCTAAATCAAGGGAAATCAAAAGGACTTTAATAGGCTTATAATGGGGTTTATAATGGTGATGGTTAACAGAAGGTTTAAATATATTTGGTTAAAATGTCTTTCAAAAATTTCTCTTGTGTAGATGGTTCTTGGATCCTTGCTCTTTTCTTGACTCTCTTTGTAACACCCTTATACCCTATATACGTAAAAAACATATTTCTAGCATATGTAAAATATGCATATACGGTATAAAAATATCACAGACGGATTTTCTAATTTTTTTTTCAATTTAAAATTTTAAATTCTAAATATATAAAAAGTAAATATAATATAAATATTATTTACCTATTATAAGAACCCAAAATAAATAATATATATAAAAATCTCTGGGAAAAATTCGCCAGAGTTTTGTCTGTATTTTGGATATCCCAAAATTTAGCAATTACTCAACCTGCAAAAAGAAAACACTCCCAATAATTTCCAATCACCCTCCCAACCACTTCTCAATTTCACCAATTTTCTCAAACATTTATACATATAGATATATATAATTTAAAACACACTTACTCTCCCATTTCAAATACATTGACCCAAACATTCTTTATAATATACAATACGTAAAATTCAAAACATAATATATTATGCATAAAACTCAAAATGTACAATAACATAAAAATATATACATGTTGTTGGCAGTGTTTCTGACTCGATAGCAACTCTACAAGCTCAACTACAAGTCTAGACCCGACTTGGTCTAGAAGAACTCTCTGGGTCTACCCTGTCACCTGCGCGATGGAAACAATCGCGCTAAGCCGAAGCCTAATGGTACAAACTTTGATAATAATAATATAACTCAATGCAATACCAAATGCACAATGCATATAAATGTCACATCAATCCACTTTCTTATATTTTTCAAATAATTCGTAAGCACAACTCATAACATTATATTACTCAATTGTATCATAATTCATAATTCACAGTAAAACAAAGACAAGCATGGGCCCAAAAAGGATCTAATATGCTATTCAAATTTCAGAGTTACTGCTTTGGTCCATAATGACACCATGTGTCTAGCCCCGTAGGCAATATATATCCATGGATAATGTAACAGCCCTAGTCTCTTGGACCTCAACCCAGCTAGACCCTTAGGCCCCAGTATCCTGGTCCTCAACCCGGCTAGACTGCTACAATTTTTTAGGCTTACGACCCAGTCTTTTCACCCCAAAAAAATCATATTTATTAGCTGGCCTAGCTTACGACCCAGTCTTTTCACCATTCCAGCGTGTAGCCCGTAGGCAATCATAGGCATGCCACCAAACCCAGAACTTTGAAAATTGAATAACAAACTAGGCACACAATTTATTCATATTTCTCATTATTAATATCTTTCTCATTTTTACATATTCAATCTACGCATATTGCCTTATTTTCACTTTTTTTTCTCACTTTTCTCATTTTTCACATCTTTCTCATTATTCTCACTTTTCTCATTTTTATCAATATCAATTCATTTCATTATTACACATTTCTCATTTTTGTATTCACAACACATTACCCAATTACTTTGGATATTTTCACATGTTACACAAATTAGCCATTATCAATGGCTTTTCACAATGCATTTAACACATATATGACATTACAAATGTCATAACATATTATTCATACACAATCAATGAACCAAGTAGCTTAACACATTTTCCAACCAAAATGTGTTAAGTCCAAATGTTATGCAAATATAAACATTATATTCAAAGTTTGTACATACCTCCACTAGCAACCCAAAGCAAGCTAAAAATAACCTTCAATCCAATCTTTCTAATTTCCCTTCACCACTTGGATGAAGCAAATCAATCTCCCTCAATGCCTAAACCAAATGTGATAGCAAATAATCATTTAGTATCACATTTAATGGCATTTCCAACATTAAATCATAATTACACATCACTCCTACAAATTTCCAAAAATTTAGCTTGTCCTTACTTCAACATTGGAATTCCATTCTACTACAATTAAATTAGTGTTTTAAGTTTATTTATATTATTAAAAACATATTTTAATACATTTAAATCATTTACATTATAAAATACACTCTTATATACAAAATCTCAAAAATGGCATAACCTTCTTCCCCCATTGAAGGTTTTCCATTCCAACACAATCCATTACTCATTCCAAGCTTATATTCATCACTTTTAACACTAAACAACAAGCTTAAACAAATAAAATTACACAATTCAACCACTTTGGAAAATCACTTTTCTAAAACCCTAAATCTTCACTTCCATTCTCAAACTCCAACCCAACACCACCAAATCCAATATTTGACTTTAAAATACTTGTTTATGAATCAAAAAAACTCATTTGGAATTAATTTACATAATTAAAATTCATGTTTTCAAAACCCAAAAAATCCATAACCCTAAATTCTCTCTCTTCACCATTCTTTAACCAAATTCCATCATCTCTTCAATCTAACCTTAGAATCATTGTTAACTACCCAAAATAACATCATACACACCAATTCCAACAATTATAACATACTACATAAAAATTCAAATTCTCACATAATCTAAATTTTCAAGGAATTCAAAGAAAAGAGATGGAAACTTACTAATTTTGGTGGAAATCACCAAAAATCCATTTGAAACTTGTTAATTCCTTCAATTTATGGAGTATGGAAGAAGCAAAATCCTTGGTCTTCAAACATCCATGGAAAGCCACGTTCTTGAGAAGAAGAAGAAGAAGAAGATTTTTAGTATTCTTTCCTTTTCATCTTTTTTTTAACCACATATATATATATATATTAAAATAATTTAATATTTAATTATTTAATTATTTTTTAAATAAATTAAAAGTCCTAATTTCCCTCTTCTATTCAAAATTAATTTATTTTTGAATTATTTTATTAATTTTGAATTTATAAGATTTAATTACTAAAATACCCTTTTTCTTTTAAAAAGTGTTGACTTTTATATATGTTATGTATATTTTGCATATATATCATATATATATTCCACTTTTTCATTTAAAATCCCTTCATTTTTCATTTAAAACTATTAATTTAATTTATCCTTTTAAATTATAATTTATTTTATCAAATTTTCCAAAAATTAAAAATTTTCAAAAAATTTTGGATGTTGCAATTCTCTCCCCCTAAAATAAATTTCGTCCCCGAAATTACATATCCTCATGTCGGGAACAAATGGGGAAACTGACTCTGCATCGCCTGCTCACTTTCCCATGTCGCCTTCTCATGATTCCTCCAAAGGACTTTCACAAGTGGCACCCTCTTATTCCTCAATTCTTTAACCTCTCGTGCCAAAATCGCCACTGGTTCTTCCTCGTAAGTTAGATCTGGACTCACCTCAATGGACTCCACTGACAAGATATGAGATGGGTCAGACCTATATCTCTGAAGCATCGAGACATGGAAAACATTATGTATTCGATCCAACTCAGGCGGCAAAGCTAGTTTATAAGCCACTGGACCAACTCTCTCCAACACCTCATATGGTCCTATGAAACGAGGACTCAACTTCCCTTTGCGGCCAAATCTCAAAATTTTCTTCCATGGAGACACCTTCAGAAACACTTTATCTCCCACACTAAACTCTATGTCTCTTCTCTTTAAATCTGAATAAGATTTCTGTCAGTCTGAAGCTGCTTTCAAACGACCCCGAATCACCTTCACCTTCTCCTCTGTTTCCTTAATCAAATCGGGACCAACCAGTTTACCTTCTCCAACTTCATCCCAACACAAAGGTGTCCTGCATCTCCTGCCATATAAAGCCTCATAAGGAGTCATCCCAATACTCGACTGATGACTATTGTTATAAGCAAATTCAATTAATGGCAAAAATCTGTCCCAATTCCCAGTAAAATCAATGATACAGCTCCTCAACATATCCTCCAAAATCTATATCACTCTCTCTGACTGTCCATCTGTCTGAGGATGGAAAGCAGTACTAAAATGCAATCGAGAACCCAGAGCATTATGCAAACTCTTCCAAAACCTCGAAGTAAACCAGGGGTCTCGATCTGACACCAAAGAAACTGGGACTCCATGCAACCTGACTATCTCATTGATATACAGCTCAGCCAACCTCTCAAGAGAATAATCCATTTGAACTGGAAGAAAATGAGTTGTCTTCGTCATTCGATCAACTATGACCCAGATTGCATCATGCTTCTTCTGGGTCAAAGGCAGTCCAGTCACAAAATCCATTGTCACTCGCTCCCATTTCCACTCTGGCACTGATAAAGGTTGGAGCAATCCTGAAGGAACTTGGTGCTCAGCCTTCACTTTCTAGCAAGTGAGACATCTGGATACAAACTCTGCTATGTCCTTCTTCATACCTGACCACCAATAATGTCACTTCAAGTCTTGATACATCTTGGTACTCCCAGGGTGCATAACAAAAAGTGACTGATGTGCTTCCTCTAATATCATTCTTTTCAATTCTGCATCATCAGGAATACACAATCTATCTCTGTACCATAGACTGCCATCATCCCTCACATAAAAGTCTCGACTTTCCCCTTTCTGACAAATCAGCACAATTTTCTGAATTCTCTCATCTGCTAATTGAGCCTCCCTAATATGATCCAACAAGACTGGCCTCAACTGCAACTGAGCCATCAAAGCACCATCATCAGAAGACTCAAATCTAGCATGCAATGCTCTCAGCTCAACAAGCAACGAGAGCGAATAAGCAGTCAAACCTGCCAAAGATTTTCGACTCAAGGCATCAGCAACAACATTTGCCTTACCAGGATGATAATCAATCAAATAGTCGTAGTCTTTAATCAACTCTAACCACCGCCTCTGCCGAAGATTCAGCTCTCTCTGAACACCCAGGTATTTCAAACTCTTGTGATCTGTATAAATGAAATACTTTTTCCCATACAAATAATGCCGCCAAATCTTCAAGGCAAAGACTATTGCTGCTAATTCCAAATCATGCGTTGGATATTTCAGCTCATGCGGTTTCAACTGTCGAGAGGCATAAGCAATGACTCTACCCTCCTGCATCAAAATACAACCTAAACCATTGTGTGAAGCATCACTATATATCACATATGGTTTACCTTCCACAGGCAGGATAAGGACAGGAGCTTGAGTTAACATCTCCCTCGACAGCTTAAAATTCACCTGGCACCGATCTGTCCACACAAATTTAACTCCTTTCCGAAGTAATCTGGTGAGTGGTGTAGCTATTATAGAAAAACCCTTCACAAATCGACAATAATAGCCTGCCAATCCCAGAAAACTTCTAACCTCTGTCACAGTCTTTGGTGGACTCCAATTCAAGATAGCCTCAATTTTACTCGGATCAACTCTAATACCCTCTGCTGAAACCACATGACCAAGAAAAGATACCTGATCGAGCCAGAACTCACACTTAGACAGTTTAGCATACAACTGCTTCTCTCTCAGAGTCTACAATACGATCCGCAAATGCCTATCATGATCCTCCTCATTACGCGAATACACTAAGATGTCATCAATGAAGACCACCACAAACTGATCTAAATATGGTCTGAATACTCTGTTCATCAAATCCATAAAAGCTACTGGTGCATTCGTCAATCCAAAGGGCATCACCAGAAACTCATAATGCCCATACCTCATACGAAAAGCTGTCTTTGGTACAACCACATCTCTGACTCTCAACTGATGGTACCCTGATCTCAGATCAATCTTAGAGAATATTGTTGCTCCCTTCAACTGATCAAAGAGATCATCTATTCGAGGCAAAGGATACTTGTTTTTGATGGTCACCTTATTCAACTGCCTATAATCAATACACAATCTCATGGTGTCATCCTTCTTCTTCACAAACAACACAGGCGCTCCCCACGGGGACACACTAGGGCAGATAAACCCTTTATCCAATAACTCCTGCAACTGCACCTTCAAATCTCTCAACTCAGCAGGTGCCATCCGATAAGGGGTAATAGAGATAAGAGTGGTACCAGGTAACAAATCGATACCAAACTCCACTTTTCTCTCAGGAGGTACCCCTGGCAACTCATCAGGGAAAATATCTAGAAACTCGGCAACTGTGGGTATACTTTTAAGCAGGGATCCCACTACTCTAGTATCTACAACATGAGCAAGATAAGCCTCACATCGCTTCCGAATCATTCTCCCAGTTGAAACAGCTGAAACAAACATAGATGAAAGATACATCTGCTCACTAGATACTATAACATCCCTACCATCCCGTGTTATCAAAGTAACACATTTCTTCTGATAGTCTACCATAGCCCCATGCTTGGATAACCAATCCATGCCCAAAATCAGATCATATTCCCTGAAAGGCATCTGAATCAGGTCACCGAGAAACTCCTCATCCTGAACAACAATTGGACTATCTCGATGCACCCTGCTCACCATAACACTATGCCCTAAAGGATTTGTCACCAAGACATCAAATCCTAGGGACTCAGAATGCAATTCAGACACAGGCAAGATGGATGTACTTATGTATGAATGCGTAGATCCAGGATCTAATAGAGCGAGGATTGAAATACCAAATAAAGAAAATGTACCCACAATGATGGTTGAAGCATCCGGCTGCCTCAGCATCACATAAACCCGCTAAGATGGCCCAGCCTCATCTGGCCTACTGCCTCCGGATGTAGAGCCTCCTCTCTGACTAAACCCAGGGTGACAACCTCTACTAAAACCTCTGCCACCACGACCCCCTCTTACACTGGGTCTAGAAGATGCAGTATCTGCCTGCCTAACCTCTGGTGGCTCAGGATAATCTCTGATAAAATGGTCTGATGACCCACATCTAAAACACACTCCTAAAGAACCTCTCCACCTCCGTGTACTCTACCACAATGAACGCAAGTAGGTGGAGTAGGTCTCTGAGCCACTAGGGTCAAAGCACTAGCCACTGAAATTACAGGTCTCTGTCTCTGTCTCTGCTGCTGTACTAACATGCCAAACTGCCCCTGACTTCTACTAAACCTCTGAAAATGTCCCCCTCTGCCTCTCTTCACTGATGAAGACCCTGCCTCACTCTGGGGTCTCCTAACTCTGATCTCCTCAACCCTGGCAGCTGCTGCAAGACTATGTACCCTCTCAACATCCTGGCAGCTGCAACTAACTGGGAGAAATCCTGATACTGAGAGCCTGCGATGATGCACATGATAGAGGGTCTCAGTCCCTCCTCAAACCTCCTACACCTATCAAACTCGTCAGAAATGATCCCACCAGCATAGTGACTCAACCGGATAAACTCGATCTCATACTCGGTCACTGTCCTGGTATCCTGTCTCAGACTCAGGAATTCCATCTTCTTTGAATCTTTATACTCTCTCGGAGTATACTTCTGCTCAAATTCCCGTAGGAAATCATCATAGGTCAGAACTGGTGGATCATCCAGAGCATGTGAAACCGTCTTCCACCAATCATATGCATCTCTCTACAGAAGAGATCTGGCATAATCAAACTTCTTTTCTGGACTGGCCTATAACTGAATAAATATCCTCTGAACCCGGTCTAGCCACTGCTCTGCTACAGCAGGGTCTATAGTACCAACAAAGCCCTCAGCCCCCATACTTTCTCAGTTTGTCATACTGCCTCACCGGTAACTGTGGCTGTGGCTGTTGCGGAACTGGAGCCTGCCTCAACAACTCTACCATATGCCATACCCATCCAGGCGGAACCTCATCAGCTGCTTGTCTCACAGGTACAGAAATAGACGCCTCACCAGCAGATACAACTCTAGCTCCATCTCTACCCTCATCTAGAGCCACACTCTCTGCACTACCCTCGGCAGCCTGATGCGACCGAGACGCCATAACTACCTATATCTGCAAACAAAGCAAAAGATACTATATCAAAGATCAAAAACTGCCAGTGCTAATGAATGTATTACAATTTAAAAATATTTTTCAAATCCCCTATTTTCTCTTTTTATCATCCCACCTAGGTCGATGACCTCAAACCTATGCTCTGATACCAAAACAAATGTAACACCCTTATACCCTATATACGTACAAAACATATTTCTAGCATATGTAAAATACGCATATACGGTACAAAAATGTCACAGACGGATTTACTAATTTTTTTTCAATTTTAAATTTTAAATTCTAAATATATAAAAATTAAATACAATATAAATATTATTTACTTGTTATAAGAACCCAAAATAAATAATATATATAAAAATCTCTGGAAAATTCGCTAGAGTTTTGTCTGTATTTTGGATATCCCAAAATTTAGCAATTACTCAACCTGCAAAAAGAAAACACTCCCAATAATTTCCAATCACCCTCTCAACTACTTCTCAATTTCACCAATTTTCTCAAACATTTATACATATAGATATATATAATTTAAAACACACTTACTCTCCCATTTCAAATACATTGACCCAAACATTCTTTATAATATATAATACGTAAAATTCAAAACATAATATATTATGCATAAAACTCAAAATGTACAATAACATAAAAATATATACATGTTGCTGGCAGTGTTTCTGATCTCGATAGCAACTCTACAAGCTTAACTACAAGTCTAGACCCGACTTGGTCTAGAAGAACTCTCTGGCTCAACTGGGTCTACCCTGTCATCTGCACGATGGAAACAATCTTGCTAAGCCGAAGCCTAGTGGTACAAACTTTGATAATAATAATATTACTCAATGCAATACCAAATGCACAATGCATATAAATGTCACATCAATCTACTTTCTTATATTTTTCAAATAATTCATAAGCACAACTCATAACATTATATTACTCAATTGTATCATAATTCATAATTCACAGTAAAACAAAGACAAGCATGGGCCCAAAAAGGATTTAATATGCTATTCAAATTTCAGAGTTACTGCTTTGGTCCATAATGACACCATGTGTCTGGCCCCGTAGGTAATATATATATCCATGGATAATGTAACAGCCCCAGTCTCTTGGACCTCAACCTCGCTAGACCCTTAGGCCCCAGTATCTTTGTCCTCAACCCGGCTAGACTGCTACAATTTTTGAGGCTTACGAACAAATCTTTTCACCCCAAAAACATCATATTTATCAGCTGGTCTGGCTTACGACCCAGTCTTTTCACCATTCCAGCGTGTAGCCCGTAGGCAATCATAGGCATGCACCAAACCCAGAACTCTAAAAATTGAATAACATACTAGGCACACAATTTATTCATATTTCTCATTATTAATCTCTTTCTCATATTTACATATTCAATCTAGGCATATTGCCTTATTTTCACTTTTTTTTCTCACTTTTCTCATTTTTCACATCTTTCTCATTTTTCTCACTTTTCTCATTTTTATCAATATCAATTCATTTCATTATTACACATTTCTCATTTTTGTATTCACAACACATTACCCAATTACTTTGGATATTTTCACATGTTACACAAATTAGCCATTATCAATGGCTTTTCACAATGCATTTAACACATATATGACATTACAAATGTCATAACATATTATTCATACACAATCAATGAACCAAGTAGCTTAACACATTTTCCAACCAAAACGTGTTAAGTCCAAATGTTATGCAAATATAAACATTATATTCAAAGTTTGTACATACCTCCACTAGCAACCCAAAGCAAGCTAAAAATAACCTTCAATCCAATCTTTCTAATTTCCCTTCACCACTTGGATGAAGCAAATCAATCTCCCTCAATGCCTAAACCAAATGTGATAGCAAATAATCATTTAGTATCACATTTAATGGAATTTCCAATATTAAATCATAATTACACATCACTCCTACAAAGTTTCAAAAATTTAGCCTTTCCTTACTTCAACATTGGAATTCCATTCTACTACAATTAAATTAGTGTTTTAAGTTTATTTATATTATTAAAAACATATTTCAATACATTTAAATCATTTACATTATAAAATACACTCTTATATACAAAATCTCAAAAATGGCATAACCTTCCCCCATTGAAGGTTTTCCATTCCAACACAATCCATTACTCATTCCAAGTTTATATTCATCACTTTTAACACTAAACAACATGCTTAAACAAATAAAATCACACAATTCAACCACTTTGGAAAATCACTTTTCTAAAACCCTAAATCTCCACTTCCATTCTCAAACTCCAACCCAACACCACCAAATCCAATATTTGACTTTAAAATACTTGTTTATGAATCAAAACAACTCATTTGGAATTAATTTTCACAATTAAAATTCATGTTTTCAAAACCCCAAAAATCCATAACCCTAAATTCTCTCTCTTCACCATTCTTTAACCAAACTCCATCATCTCTTCAATCTAACCTTAGAATCATTGTTAACTACCCAAAATAACATCATACACACCAATTCCAATAATTATAACATACTACATAAAAATTCAAATTCTCACATAATCTAAATTTCCAAGGAATTCAAAGAAAAGAGATGGAAACTTACTAATTTTGGTGGAAATCACCAAAAATCCACTTGAAACTTGTTAATTCCTTCAATTTATGGAGAATGGAAGAAGCAAAATCCTTGGTCTTCAAACATCCATGGAAGCCACATTCTTGAGAAGAAGAAGAAGAAGATTTTTAGTATTCTTTCCTTTTCATCTTTTTTTTAACCACATATATATATATATATATTAAAATAATTTAATATTTAATTATTTAATTATTTTTTTAATAAATTAAAAGTCCTAATTTCCCTCTTCCATTCAAAATTAATTTATTTTTGAATTATTTTATTAATTTTGAATTTATAAGATTTAATTACCAAAATACCGTTTTCTTTTAAAAAATGTTGACTTTTATATATGTTATGTATATTTTGCATATATATCATATATATATTCCTCTTTTTCATTTAAAATCTCTTCATTTTTTATTTAAAACTATTAATTTAATTTATCCTTTTAAATTATAATTTATTTTATCAAATTTTCAAAAATTAAAATTTTTCAAAAATTAAAATTTTTCAAAAATTTTGGATGTTACACTCTTCTAGGGTGTATTATTACTATTATTATTAGTTTTTTTTAAATCATCATTTTTTATTTCATTATTATTATTATTATCATTTTATTTTTTTATTATTTTTTTATTATTTTTTTTCAATATATATATATTCCCCGAAACTTGAAACTTAGGAGTCTATTATTATAAGCAATTTTATTTTTGAGAAAATTTTTGAAAGGCAATTAACCTTGGAAAGGGTAGTTAATTTTGGGTTATTAAATCAAAGAAAACTCAAGATGAAATGTATTTTGGTTTCAAAAGGGACAACTAAGGAAAATGTTTATAATTTGTGGATATAATAAGGATTTGATTTCATAAACAATGCCTAAATCATTTTTCCCCTTATTTAGCAATTTTTCAATTTCGTCTTGAAAGCTCTTTTAAACATGTTCTAGGCCTAGGAAAATTATAATATGAAAGAATATACACTTATACTAAAATTCAAAAACTAATCATATTGAATTAATAAAAGAGCCCAGTTGGTTAAAAATCCATTAAGGTATAATTATTCTACAAAATTTTGATCTAAAAATTTTAACTTTTTAACTGAAAATTTTTAGCATATAAACCAACATACAAGAAATCTATAGTAAAAACATAACTTAATATATAATAACAATCCAAATTTCAAACTATAAAATATCTCAAAACAAAACACAATCTCAAAAAAATAAATATTCAAAACTACCATAAAATAAATTTAAAGTACCAAATTTAGTGGCAAAACCAACAATTTAGGAAAATTTCCCCCGAACTTGAAATACCACTGTCCTCAGTGGTCTCCAGCAGCAGCATCATCACCGGGTGGAGGAGGCTATGGTGGTGGAGCATAATGGAGTCCAGAATGAGAAAATAATGCGTTGAACTGCTCACTGATTCCGGTTATCTGAGTTGAAATAGTCCGGACCTCATGCTCAACTCCGCCAAATCATTGCTCCATGTTGTCAAAACGCTGCTCCCATGCTTTATTCCTATGGTTCATCTCATGTTCAAAAGAAACAAGCTTGTTAGCAATATAATCAAATGTATTAGGTGGTGGAGCAGAATGACCAGCCTCGGAAGGTAGAGTAGGTTGTGGTTATTCAGATGCTTCTTCAAAATCTCCTTCTTCTCCGAATAATTCCTCCTCATCAATGTTAATATCGGCATCGGGGGGTCCTAGAATTTTATATTGGTTTCCTCTTTTGGCTGCTAACCTCATTGCCAAAATGGTACCTATATCAGTTGTAGTTTTACTCAGAATAGGAACAAGGTGATCAAGACCTATATTATGATAGGTAGCAATCCAGGTAATCATTCCCCCAATTATAATTTTACCGCTCTATTTAATGACCTCTTCAAACCGTTTAGCAAACCAATAACCAACATTAAAAACTTTTTCTTCCATGGCACAATAAAAGAAATGCAATTCTTTTGAATTAACATTGCCTTGACTCTCCCCTCTCTCAAAAATTGTATTTACCAAAACTACATGGATGTACCGGTAGAATGGGTTTGTAAAATTAGAGGCCTTTGACATTTTACTATTAAATTGTCTAATGCCTCATAGTCTAGTCCATGTCTCATTTTCATCAAAACCATCAGTTCTACTGGGTGTTCCCTGCAAGTCTGATAATCCAAGTGCATCCCCAAATTCAAGTATTAGCCAGTTATAATTCCAATTTCCCAATCTAAATTCCATTCTCCCATTGTGACCAGCTTATCTATTTGATGGAAAAAATTTAAAACTACTCAAGAATTCCAAGGTTAATTCAGCATAGGTTGGGTAACACATGCTAGCAAACAAGATCCATTGCATATCGGTGAACATTTTGAGCAAAACATCATTCCATTGTAATTTTCTAATAACATTTGCATCAATGAATCGAGAAGGAATAATTTTTTGGGAACTTAAATCATGGTACCTTTTTCATTGCTCCTCATCACGAAAGTGAATTTTTGGATACAAATGTGGTCCTTGATGTGGTGGAGATGAAGGTGGGGATGGTGTTGAGGAAGAGGATGATGATCTATCTTGGCGCCTTCTTTTTGATGCTCCAGATTTTGATCCTTCAGGACCCTTTATTTTCTTGGCGGAAGTCTTACTTCTAACCTTTTTGATTTATGATTTGATGAAAAACTTGAAGAAATTGGAGTGAAATTGGAGTATAAGTCGTGGGGTTAGAGGTTTGGGGCGTGGGTTTTAAATTTGGGAGGCCAGGGCTGCAAAAAGTGAAGGGAGAGAAGAAATGAGATGAATATATAGGTTGGAGAGACCACGGTAGTGGCCCATAATATCCACGGTCATGGCATGGCAGTTGACTGGTCAAAATTGGCTTGCATGTATTGCCACGGTTGTGGGTTTGAGATTGCTACTGCCCAAGTGTTCTTGTCTCGGTGCTATTTTTGGCAGACCTATTGGTGATCCCATGATCGTGGTGTGTACAATGCCACGGTCATAGGATTGGGTTCTTCACTGGATTTTCAAAAATTCTTCCTCCAGTTCCATTTTGACAGCTCCCATTTGATTTTCACTCCCCTAGAAATGATCCACCACAGTTGTGGGGTCTCGGAAACTCAAGTTTCTTGAAGATTTGGTACCTAGAAAACAATTATGAAATATCACTAGTTATTTTTATAGAAAATGGCTAAAAATGTAGAGAAATTGGGTTGCCTCCCGATAAGCGCTAAGTTTATAGTTGATAGCACAACATTCTTTTAGATGTTCAGCTATTAAAATGATAGACGCTTCCGACATTTATTGGATCACCAATGAAATATCATTGGCCATTTACTTTAAAAATTTCTCCTTTTTGATTTTGTATATCTATCGCACCATGAGGATAGACCTTTAAAATTATAAACGGTCCTAACCAACGAGATTTAAGCTTCCCAGGAAAAATTTTTAATCTTGAATTGTACAACAAAACTTGTTGCCCTTCATGGATTGCTTGGGTCGGATTGACTTGTCATGCCATGCCTTTGTTTTCTCTTTGTAAATCTTAGCATTCTCATAAGTGTGAAATTGAATTTCATCCAACTCGCTTAATTGCAAAAGGCATTTTTGTCCTGCTTCTCCCAAGTCCATGTTCAACTGTCTGATGGCCTAATATGCTTTATGTTCCAATTCTACAGGTAAGTGACATGCCTTTCCAAAAACAAGCCAAAAAGGAGACATACCAATCGGGGTCTTTAAGTTGTTCTATAAGCCCAAAGTGCATCATCCAATTTAGAAGACCAATCCTTTCTCAAAGTGCTAACTATTCTCTCCAAAATCCATTTGAGCTCCCTATTTGATATTTCTACATGTCCACTGCTGTGAGGATGATAGAGTGTTGAAACATTATGGTGTACCCCATATTTCTTAAGAAGAGTGTCAAAGCTCTTATTGGAAAAATGCGTACCACCATCACTGACAAAAGCTCTAGGAACTCCAAACCTTGTGAAAATATTCTTTTTAATGAACTTAATGACCACTTTAACATCGTTTGTTGGACTTGATGGCTTCCACCCATTTGGACACATAATCTACTGCTACTAGAATATACTAATTATTGAATGAAGATGGAAAGGGTCCCATAAAATCGATTCCCCAAACATCAAAGAGTTCAACTTCAAGAATTGAATTAAGTGGCATGTCTTGTCTTTTTGAAATATTTCCAGTTCATTGACAATGATCATAAGACTAAACAAAAACTCTTGTATCTTTATATATTTTTGGCCAAAAGAATCCAGATTGCCAAATTTTAGCAATTATTTTAGATGTACTAGAGTGACCACCACATTCTTTCGAATGACAAAACTCTAAAATACTTTTAATCTCTTATTTTGGTACACATCTATGAATCATTCCGTCCCCACAATGCTTAAACAAGAGTGGATCTTCCCAAATATAATTTTTAATGTCGGAAAGAAATTTCTTCCGTTGAGCATATGATAGGTCAGGTGGAAGAACTTTACTTGCCAAAAAATTAACTAAATCAATATACCAAGGAATAGAATTCTGAATAGAAAAAAGTTGTTCATCAGGAAATGACTTATTGATAGGCAATTCTCCTTTATCCATTTGATTATTTAATCTTGATAGGTGATCTGCCACTAAATTTTCAACTCCCTGTTTATCCTTTATCTCAAGATCAAATTCTTGAAGAAGCAAAAATCCACCTAATTAGCCTTGGTTTAGCTTCCTTTTTGTTCATCAGATATTTGATTATTGCATGGTCAGTATAAACAATAACTTTATAGCCTAAAAGGTAAGATATGAATTTATCCAAAGCAAAAACTATAGCAAGCATTTCTTTTTCTGTTGTAGCATAATGGATTTGAGTGTTGTCAAGGGTCGACTTGCATAGTAGAAGACATGACTTTTCTTATCCTTTTTCTAATTCAAAACAGCCCCAACTGCATGATCACTAGCATCACATATGAGCTCAAAATGTAAAGACCAATATGGTGGTGAGATGATAGGAGTTGTTGTAAGAGCTTCCTTCAATCTGTTAAAAGCAATTAAACATTCATTAGAAAAATTAAAAACAACATCCTTACTTAATAATTCACATAAGGGTTTAGTAATTTTTGAAAAATCTTTAATAAAACGCCTATAAAACCATGCATGTCCTAAGAAACCTCGAACTCCCTTTACATTAGTTGGTGGTGGTAGCCTTTCAATAATTTCTATTTTAGCTCTATCTACTTCAATTCCTTCCTTAAACACCTTGTGTTCGAGTATAATTCCTTCTTCCACCATAAAGTGGTATTTTTCTCAATTGAGGATAAGGTTTGTATCTTTACATCTTTTAAGTACCTGTTCCAAATGTTGTGAACAATTATCAAAATTGGATCTATAAACTGTAAAGTCATCCATAAAAATTTCAACAACTAATACTATAATATCAGAAAATATTGCCATCATGCATCGTTAAAAAGTGGCTGGTGCATTGCATAGTCCAAACGGCATTCTTCTATAAGCAAAAGTGTCGTATGGACATGTGAATGTAGTCTTTCCTTGATCTTCTGGTGCTATAAGAATTTGAAAATAGCCTAAATATCCATCCAACAAACAAAAATAAGCATTACAAGCAAGTCTTTCAAGCATTTGATCAATAAATGGTAATGGAAAATGATCCTTTCGGGTGGCTTTATTTAACCTCCTATAATCTATGCAAACATGCCATCCAATCATCATTCTAGAGGGAATTAATTCATTATTTTCATTTCTTATGGTTGTTATCCCTCCTTTCTTAGGAACTACATGTATAGGACTCACCCATGAACTATCGAAAATAGGATAAATTATTCTTGCATCTAGTAATTTTGTCACTTCTGCTTTTACCACTTCTCTCATATTTGGATTCAATCTCCTTTGATGATCTATCACAGGTTTGGAATTTTCTTCCATTAAAATCCTATGCATGCATATTGAAGGGCTAATTCCCTTAATATCAGATATAGTCCATCCTATTGCTTTCTTATATTTTCTAATCATGTTCAAGGTTTAACTCATCTGAATTTCTGACAAATTATTGTTAACAATAATAGGCAAAGTATTATTAGATCCAAGAAATGCATACCTGAGATGAGTGGGTAGTGGTTCCAATTCTAATTCCGGAGCTTTTTCAATAGAAGGGAGAGGTAAGGCTTTACCTTTGTCAAGTGTTTCAAATTTTTGCATGTACATTCATGGAGTTGTCTCTAAAGACGAAGCATAAGCGGCTACTTCTTTATTTTCATCTTCTGGGGTTGGATTTTGTGCAAGACAAGTTTCTAAAGGAATCTTAATGTTTTCCTCACAAAATTATTGTACACATTCATCAATAACATCAACCATAAAATAATTATCAAGAAATGCGGGATGCCTGGCTGCTTTAGCTAAATTAAACTCCACCTTTTCTTCTCCTACTTGCAAGGTGAGTTTTCCTCCACGAACATCAATCATGGCTCCAGCTATAACAAGAAATGGCCTTCCAAATATAAGTGAAATCTCCACATCTTCATCCATTTATAGAATTACGAAGTCTACTGGAATATAAAGCTTATTTATTTTCACCAAGACATCCTCCACTATTCCCACTGGATATTTTATTGAATGATCCGCCAACTGAAGGGACATTCTTGTTGGTTGAAGTTGAGTGAAATCAAGTTTCCTGCAAATGGAACTAGGTATTAGACTAACACTTGCACCTAGATCACATAAAGCTTTATTAAAATCTGTTTCACCAATAGTACACAGAATAGAAAAACTCCCTGGGTCTTTTAACTTTGAAGAAAGTTTATTTTGAATAATCGCACTACATTCTTCTGTAAGTGTGATCTTTGCATTTTCTTCTAACTTCCTTTTATTAGATAGCAATTCCTTTAAGAACTTCACATATGTTGGCATCTGAGCAAGCACATCTGCAAAAGGAATATTTATGTGAAGTTATTTAAATACTTCTAAAATTTTTTCATATTGCTTATCTAATTTTTGTTTCCGCAGTCTTTGAGGAAAAGGGATTTGAGGCTCATAAGTTTTTAGAATTTCTTTTGGTGCTCCCTTCTCCCTAACTTCTTCTTCTTTTTCTTTCTCATTTACCAGTTTTTGATGTTGGGTTGGTAAAGTGTCTTCAAGTTGTAAACCACTTCTTAAGGTCACAACTTTGCAATGCTCTCTTGGATTGACTTTCATTTGGGTAGGAAGTGCTCCTTGATTCTGATTATGGAGAGAACTTGCAATCTGACCTATTTGTGTCTCAAGATTTTGATTCTGAGCTAAGAGAAGTTCATTTTGTTGCTTAAGCTTTTCATGTTGCTTTTCAATTCTTTCAAATCTCTCTGATGTTGCTCCAATGAATTTCTCCAATGCAACTTCATATGACGGCTTTTCTAGAGGATGGAATCCTTGATTTTGATTTTTGATGTATAGTGGCTGATAATGTAACACCCCCACATCCAATGCACACACACTACAACTACAACCATGTAGCATAAGTGCACCAAACATAGGGATGCTACGGTTTTCTTCAACATTCAAAACATTTAAATAGATACAATACTATTATCATCATATAATATAGAAAAGTAGATCTTTTACTTTTAAAATAAAACACATTAGATATATATATACATACATATAGTTATTTCACAGCGGAAGTCATAAAATATTTACATATTTGAAAACGCTTAATTCCATATTTACAAATATACAAATATGTACATTTAATCAATACTTTACAAAATATAAAAAGAGTTATACATGATTGGCAAATCTCCTTTGATCTTTAAGTCTCCAAAATCAACTCTTCAATGTCTACCCTCACTCGGTCTCGAAGAGCTCTCGGGTTCGATTCTAACAGTTCTATCACCTGCGCGATTAAACACTATCGCGCTAAGCCAAGGGCTTAGTAAGATAATCATGCTAATGATATAACTTCGTGCAATGCAATGTCATTTCTCAAACCATAATATATATGTAACATCATATATGCAAAATTAACAATATACTTTCGCATTACATATCACATTTTATTATCTTTTCATATACCTCATTAGTATTCATTTAATCATCAATACAAAGCAAAACAAACATCATTCATGACTCACATTAACCATAGACAAGCATGGGCCCAAGACACACTAATATGCCATTCAATTTTCAGAGTTAATGTTTTGGTTCTATCATCACATTTATCAATATCAATATCATAGACCCAACTAGGCTTCAAGGATTAAGTTCAACCAAGCTTCAAGGGGAGCAAAGCATGCTAAGCTTCTACCCAACTTGGCTTCAAGAACTAACCCAACCTAGCTTCAAGGGTGGTAACATCTCAATTAGGCTTCAAGGATTCAATCCAACCTAACTTCAAGAGATTGTTACTATCATTAGGCATGCCACCAATAACATACTCTGAAAATGGAATAACACATTAGCCACACAATTCATTTACATTTCAATTATCATTTCCATTCTCAATTCTCATCAACATTTAGGCAAACATGCCTTCATTCTCTCAATATTATCATCATAGCCAATAACAATGGCCTCACATTTCATTTCACAATATAACACTTCATTAATCAAGTGTATACTTATCTCATCCATGATCACACTATATCACATATAGCATCATTCATCATATCTTATTTGAATTATCATTTCATCTTTGATACAACATTTCAAGGTACATTACTCATAAAATACAATACCTTTCACAATGCATAACATAACCTTGTTTAAATCTCAACAATGCAATTAGGGCAAAGAACAACTTATATGATTCATAGCTTTAGGATCTTCCATATACATTTGATTAGCTCATTCATAGTTTAAAGTATGTTTAAGTTTAGGTTTAGGAACCAACCTACCTTTGAAGAACCAAAACAATGCAAAAAGAACAAAGAAACAAAACCCTAACCAACTCATTTGATGGACACGGGCAACACACATGAGGGACACGGCCAAGCTTGTGGCCGTGTCTCTCAATTCAACTTTGGCAGTAGCAAACACGGCTTAGGGACACGGCCGTGTCTCTTCAACCAAAACTCAGTAGTTCACACGGCTTGGGAACACGGCTGTGTCACCCAAAAAATTAATCCAACACGTCCAAAATCATATGACTTGGCCGTGTCTCACATGGCCTTTGGCCGTGTCTCCCAAAACCAACATCCTAATTGTAACCAACTCTCTTCCAAATGCATTAAAACTCAATATACATCATACCACATGCTTCAAATGAACATCATCAATGTTCTAAATACATATTCATTACAATAATCACTTTAAAACACATTAATATCACAATTAAACAAACACCATCTCAAAACCCTAACTCAAACTCTACTCTTGATTTTCCACTATCAATCTTCACTTATTTTTCCATAATCACAACCAAACCAACACAACCTCCAATTTTTAACTTACAATCAACTCTAACACTTATAAACACACATCAACACACTAAATCATCATCTCAACAATTCTCAATACACCTTAACCAAAATTTCCAAATTAATAAAAGAAAACAAGAAATTACTTACCTAAAGTGAAGAAATTCCACAAATCTTCAACTTGATTCTTCAATTCTCCCTTCAATCTTGATCTTACTATCAAGAACACTTCTCCTTCCCTTTTGCTAAGGGAGAGCCGGCCACTACCATCAAGAGGAAGAGAAAATGCACAAGTCAACCTCTCTTTCCTTCTTTTAATCTCCACCATGCATTTCATCCAAACAATTACCAAAATGCCCTCAAACATATAACTAACCTTTTGTCTTATATGAGCCCATATATGAACTTTCACACTCAACAAGAAAATATCTTCTTCCACTAACCAACACTTTGACTCTCCCTTTGACCATTTTATATGTTATATATATCACAATATACACAACATATAAACTTGTCTCTAAACCCTAAATTCTTTCCCAAAACACTTATACTTTTCTTTCTCAATTTAAACCAACAATCCAATAACAACAACAACAACAACATGCAAAACTTCTAGGGCATACATGAGGATATTACAATTCTCCCCCTCTAAAAAGAAATTTCGTCCTCGAAATTACCTGAAATCAATTCTGAAACAACTGAGGATATTGCTCTCGCATCGTTTGCTCATTTTCCCAAGTTGCTTCTTCTTTCCCATGGTTCTTCCAAAGAATCTTCACCAATGGCACTCTCTTGTTCCTCAATTCTTTCACTTCCCGTGCCAAGATAGCAACTGGTTCCTCTTCAAATGTCAAGTCTGGGCTCACTTCAATAGATTCAAATGGCAACACATGAGATGGATCCGACCTGTACCTCCTCAACATAGATACATGGAACACATTATGAATACGATCCAACTCAGGTGGCAAAGCAAGTCTATACGCCACTGGCCCAACTCTTTCCAACACTTCATACGGTCCGATGAAACGAGGACTTAATTTCCCTTTCCGACCGAACCTCAAAATCTTCTTCCAAGGAGATACCTTCAAAAATACCCTATCCCCAACATCAAACTGAATGTCTCTCCTCTTCAGATCTGCATAAGACTTCTGTCGGTCTGAAGCTGTTTTCAATCTGCCTCGAATTAACTTTACTTTCTCTTCAGTTTCTTGAATCAAATCAGGCCCAATCAATTTACCATCACCAAGCTCACTCCAACACAGAGGCGTCCTACACCGTCTGCCATACAATGCCTCGAATGGGGCCATTTCGATGCTGGACTGGTGACTGTTATTATAAGCAAACTCCACAAGAGGTAAAAATCTATCCCAACTTCCAGTGAAATCAATGACACAGCTTCTCAACATATCCTCAATGATCTGTATCACCCTCTCAGACTGTCCATCCGTCTGTGGATGAAAAGCAGTACTGAAATGCAGTCGAGAACCCAAAGCACCATGCAAACTCTTCCAAAATCTCGAAGTAAACCTGGGATCTCGATCAGACACTAAAGAAGTTGGAACACCATGCAATCTCACAATCTCATGGATATACAGCTCAGCCAACCTCTCCAAAGAGTAATCCATCCGAACCGGAAGGAAATGAGCTGTCTTAGTCAATCTATCCACAATCACCCATATGGCATCATGTTTCTTTTGTGTCAAAGGCAACCCAGACACAAAGTCCATTGTCACTCTATCCCACTTCCATTCTGGCACTGACAACGGTTGAAGTAACCCAGTGGGAACTTGATGCTCTGCCTTAACTTTCTGACAAGTGAGACATTTCGATACAAACTCAGCAATGTCTCTCTTCAACCCAATCCACCAATAATGCTGTCTCAAAGCATGATACATCTTCGTATTACCCGGATGCATAGCAAATAAAGACTGATGAGCTTCCTCTAAAATGATCCTCTTCAAATCAGCATTATCGGGTACACACAATCTATTATTAAACCATAGGCTCCCATCATCCTTCACAACAAAATCTCTAGTCTTTCCATTCTCACAATCTAAAACAATCTTCTGAATCTTCTTATCAGCTAACTGAGCCTCTTTGATCTGATCCAACAAAACAGGCTTCAATTGTAACTGTGCCAACAATGCACCATCATCACAAGGTACAAAACTGGCACGCAATGCTCTCAACTCAACAAGCAACGAGAGCTAATAAACTGATAAACCAGCTAAAGACTTCCGACTTAAGGCATCAGCAACCACATTTGCTTTACCTGGATGATAATCTATCAAACAGTCGTAGTCTTTAATCAATTCTAACCATCTCCTCTGCCGAAGGTTGAGCTCTTTCTGAACACCCAAATACTTCAAACTCTTGTGATCAGTGTAAATGAAACATTTCTCCCCAAACAGATAATGGCGCCAAATCTTTAATGCAAAAACAATGGCAGCCAACTCCAAATCATGGGTAGGATAGTTAAGCTCATGCGGTTTCAACTGTCGAGATGCATAAGCTATAACTTTCCCTTCCTGCATCAATACACATCCCAAACCTCTATGTGAAGCATCACTGTAGATCACATATGGTTTGCCTTCAACAGGTAAAGTGAGAACAGGCGCTTGAGTCAACAAATCTCTCAACTGCTCAAAACTAGCCTGACACTGATCTGTCCACAAAAACCTCACTCCCTTACGAAGCAATCTGGTGAGTGGAGTAGCTATCAAAGAAAATCCTTTCACAAACCGCCTGTAATAGCCTGCCAAACCCAGAAAACTTCTAACCTCTGTCACAGACTTGGGTGGACTCCAATTCAAAATGGCTTCAACTTTACTCGGATCAACTCTAATGCCTTCCGCTGAAACAATATGTCCGAGAAAAGCAACTTGATCCAACCAGAACTCACACTTCGACAATTTGGCAAACAACTGCTTTTCTCTCAAAATCTGCAACACAATCCGCAGATGCCTATCATGTTCCTCTTCATTCCTCGAATACACTAGAATGTCATCGATGAAGACCACAACAAACTGATCCAGATAGGACCTGAACACCCTATTCATCAAATCCATGAAAGCTGCAGGTGCATTCGTCAAACCAAAAGGCATAACTAAAAATTCATAATGCCCATACCTGGTCCGAAATGCAGTCTTCGGAACATCTTCAGCTCTGACTCTCAGCTGATGGTACCCCGATCTCAGATCAATCTTAGAGAATACTGACGCTCCCTTCAACTGATCAAAGAGATCATCAATTCTAGGCAAAGGATACTTATTTTTAATGGTCACCTTGTTCAATTGCCTATAGTCGATGCACAACCTCATAGTACCATCCTTCTTCTTTACAAAGAGCACAGGAGCTCCCCAAGGAGAAACACTGGGGCGAATGAATCCTTTATCCAACAGCTCCTGTAATTGCACTTTTAACTCCCTCAATTCTGCTGGTGCCATTCTGTAAGGAGTAATCGAGATAGGAGTGGTACCAGGCAACAATTCAAGACCAAACTCCACCTCTCTCTCTGGAGGCAATCCAGGCAACTCCTCTGGAAACACATCAGGGAACTCAGCAACTGTGGCAATGCTATCAATAGGAGAACTTCTTACTCTAGTATCTATCACATGAGCGAGATAGGCTTCACACCCCTTTCTAATCAACCTCCTGACTGCAACAGCTGAAACAAATAAGGAGGCTAACTGTTCCTGCTCATTAGATACTATCACCTCTCTCCCATCACCGGTTCTCAAAGAAACAATTTTCTTTTTACAATCCACCACAGCTCCATGTCTAGCTAACCAATCCATGCCTAGGATCACATCATATTCCTTAAATGGCATCTCAATCAAATCCCCTGGAAACTGCTCACCCTGCACCACTACTGCACTATCCTTGTGCACTTTACTAACTATCACACTATGCCCTAACGGATTTGTCACCAAAACATCAAATCCTAGGAACTCAGCATGTATATCATATACAGGTAACACAGATGCACTAATGTAAGAGTGTGTGGATCCAGGGTCAATCAATGCAAGTACTGCAGTATTAAATAAAGAAAAAGTACCAGCGATGACTGCCGATGCATCCGGCTGCCTCTGCATAACATACATCCTCTGGGAAGAACCAACCTCCTCCGGTCTAGTCTCCCTGGATGCAGCACCACCTCTAGAACTGAACCCTACTCTACCACCTCGGCTGGCACCTCTGCCTCCCCTCACACTGGCTCGAGAAGCGGCAGAATCAACTGACATCTGCCTCTGCCTCTCAGGGCAATCTCTCACAAAGTGATCCGGTGACCCACACCTGAAACATACCCCAGCAACACCAGCTTTCCAACATGAACCACCATGGGGCCTCCCACAATGGATGCAGATAGGTAAGGTGGATCTCTGAACCATAGGGGTTGGAGCACTTGCCACTGAAGCTGCAGGTCTGAATCTTTGTCTCTGGAACTGCACTGATCTACCTGCTGGTCTCTGACTCCTAATACTCCGAGGAACAAAGCTTCCTCTACCCCTCTTCACTGAAGAAGACCCTGCCTCAAACTGGGGCCTTCTCACCCTAACCTCATCCTCTGAAGCAGCTGCAATCACTTGAGCTCGCTCTACACTTCGAGCTGCTTCCACTAACTGGGAGAAATCGTGATATCGAGATCCAGCCACTAAACACATGATCGAGGGCCTCAATCCCTCCTGAAATCGCCGGCATCTATCAATCTCATCAGCAATGATGCCCCCAGCATACTGACTCAGTCGAATAAACTCAACTTCATACTCAGTAACAGTCTTGCTGTCTTGCTTCAAGCTTAAGAACTCCATCTTCTTCATGTCCTTATACTCCCTAGGAGTATACTTCAACTCAAATTCCCTCAGAAAATCAGTGTAAGACAGTGTTGGAGGATCATCCATAGAGTGTGGCACTGTCTTCCACCAGTCATATGCGTCCTTCTGCAGTAATGACCTGGCATAATCAAACTTTTCCTCAGGGGTGGCTTGTAACTGAATAAAGATCCTCTGAACTTTGTCAAGCCACTGTTCTGCCACAGCTGGATCAGTGGTACCAATAAAATCCTCAGCTCCATACTTCCTTAACTTGTCATAGTGCCTCACTGGCACCAAAGACTGAGGGGGTGGTGGCACTGGTTGTACTGGCGCTTGCCTGAAAGTCTCCATCATACGCACAAACCAAGCTGGTGGAACCTCCTCACCAGTTGGTCTCCCCGACACCGAAGCAGGTGCCTCCCCAACACTAACAACCCTAACTCCCTCATCAGGAGCAACACTCTCCTCACTGCCCTCAACTGACTGTCTCAAATGAGAATCCATCAACACCTAATTCTGCAAACACAACAGGACACACCTTATTAAAGATCAAAGATTGCCAATCCCAAACATGTATTTTCTTTCAAAAACTCACTTTTTAATTCAAAATATTCTTTTTATAACATATTACCTAGGTTGAGAATCTCAAACCTAGGCTCTGATACCAAAACAATTGTAACACCCCCACATCCAATGCACACACACTACAACTACAACCATGTAGCATAAGTGCACCAAACATAGGGATGCTACGGTTTTCTTCAACATTCAAAACATTTAAATAGATACAATACTATTATCATCATATAATATAGAAAAGTAGATCTTTTACTTTTAAAATAAAACACATTAGATATATATATACATACATATAGTTATTTCACAGCGGAAGTCATAAAATATTTACATATTTGAAAACGCTTAATTCCATATTTACAAATATACAAATATGTACATTTAATCAATACTTTACAAAATATAAAAAGAGTTATACATGATTGGCAAATCTCCTTTGATCTTTAAGTCTCCAAAATCAACTCTTCAATGTCTACCCTCACTCGGTCTCGAAGAGCTCTCGGGTTCGATTCTAACAGTTCTATCACCTGCGCGATTAAACACTATCGCGCTAAGCCAAGGGCTTAGTAAGATAATCATGCTAATGATATAACTTCGTGCAATGCAATGTCATTTCTCAAACCATAATATATATGTAACATCATATATGCAAAATTAACAATATACTTTCGCATTACATATCACATTTTATTATCTTTTCATATACCTCATTAGTATTCATTTAATCATCAATACAAAGCAAAACAAACATCATTCATGACTCACATTAACCATAGACAAGCATGGGCCCAAGACACACTAATATGCCATTCAATTTTCAGAGTTAATGTTTTGGTTCTATCATCACATTTATCAATATCAATATCATAGACCCAACTAGGCTTCAAGGATTAAGTTCAACCAAGCTTCAAGGGGAGCAAAGCATGCTAAGCTTCTACCCAACTTGGCTTCAAGAACTAACCCAACCTAGCTTCAAGGGTGGTAACATCTCAATTAGGCTTCAAGGATTCAATCCAACCTAACTTCAAGAGATTGTTACTATCATTAGGCATGCCACCAATAACATACTCTGAAAATGGAATAACACATTAGCCACACAATTCATTTACATTTCAATTATCATTTCCATTCTCAATTCTCATCAACATTTAGGCAAACATGCCTTCATTCTCTCAATATTATCATCATAGCCAATAACAATGGCCTCACATTTCATTTCACAATATAACACTTCATTAATCAAGTGTATACTTATCTCATCCATGATCACACTATATCACATATAGCATCATTCATCATATCTTATTTGAATTATCATTTCATCTTTGATACAACATTTCAAGGTACATTACTCATAAAATACAATACCTTTCACAATGCATAACATAACCTTGTTTAAATCTCAACAATGCAATTAGGGCAAAGAACAACTTATATGATTCATAGCTTTAGGATCTTCCATATACATTTGATTAGCTCATTCATAGTTTAAAGTATGTTTAAGTTTAGGTTTAGGAACCAACCTACCTTTGAAGAACCAAAACAATGCAAAAAGAACAAAGAAACAAAACCCTAACCAACTCATTTGATGGACACGGGCAACACACATGAGGGACACGGCCAAGCTTGTGGCCGTGTCTCTCAATTCAACTTTGGCAGTAGCAAACACGGCTTAGGGACACGGCCGTGTCTCTTCAACCAAAACTCAGTAGTTCACACGGCTTGGGAACACGGCTGTGTCACCCAAAAAATTAATCCAACACGTCCAAAATCATATGACTTGGCCGTGTCTCACATGGCCTTTGGCCGTGTCTCCCAAAACCAACATCCTAATTGTAACCAACTCTCTTCCAAATGCATTAAAACTCAATATACATCATACCACATGCTTCAAATGAACATCATCAATGTTCTAAATACATATTCATTACAATAATCACTTTAAAACACATTAATATCACAATTAAACAAACACCATCTCAAAACCCTAACTCAAACTCTACTCTTGATTTTCCACTATCAATCTTCACTTATTTTTCCATAATCACAACCAAACCAACACAACCTCCAATTTTTAACTTACAATCAACTCTAACACTTATAAACACACATCAACACACTAAATCATCATCTCAACAATTCTCAATACACCTTAACCAAAATTTCCAAATTAATAAAAGAAAACAAGAAATTACTTACCTAAAGTGAAGAAATTCCACAAATCTTCAACTTGATTCTTCAATTCTCCCTTCAATCTTGATCTTACTATCAAGAACACTTCTCCTTCCCTTTTGCTAAGGGAGAGCCGGCCACTACCATCAAGAGGAAGAGAAAATGCACAAGTCAACCTCTCTTTCCTTCTTTTAATCTCCACCATGCATTTCATCCAAACAATTACCAAAATGCCCTCAAACATATAACTAACCTTTTGTCTTATATGAGCCCATATATGAACTTTCACACTCAACAAGAAAATATCTTCTTCCACTAACCAACACTTTGACTCTCCCTTTGACCATTTTATATGTTATATATATCACAATATACACAACATATAAACTTGTCTCTAAACCCTAAATTCTTTCCCAAAACACTTATACTTTTCTTTCTCAATTTAAACCAACAATCCAATAACAACAACAACAACAACATGCAAAACTTCTAGGGCATACATGAGGATATTACAGATAAGGTGCTTTATAATTGCGTTGGGTTCACCATGACATGTTGGGATGATTTCTCCATGTTTGGTTATATGTGTTTCCTTGAGGAAATGCTGGACCTCTATTCTGGTTGCCCAAAAACTGGACTTGCTCCATAATTCTACAGTCAGCTGTGTTATGGTTTCCTCCACATCCTTCACAAGTTAAGGATGAAGTAAGGTTGACATGCTCCAATTTCTTTGCTATTGTATCTACCTTGGCTGCAAGCAAAGAAAATTATTAATTTCATGTAAATCAACAACTTTTTTATGAACATTGCATTCCAAAGTCCAATGGTAGTTGTTTGATGACATTTCTTCAATCAAATCGATTGCTTCAGAAGGAGCTTTGTTCATAATTGCACCTCGGGCTGTTACATCTATTGTGCCCTTGATATTTGGATGAAGGCCATTATAAAAAGTTTGAATCAAAAGCCATTCAGGAACTCCATGGTGAGGATATTTTCTTTGTAAATTTTTGAAATGTTCCCAAGCTTCATATAAACTTTCACCATCTTGTTGAACAAAGCTTGTGATATCATTTCTCAATTTAGCAGTTCTCTCAGGTGGAAAATATTTTGCTAGGAAAGCAGCGGCTAATTGATCCCATGTAGTGAATGTACCATGTGCTTTAGAAGTGAGCCAATCCTTTGCTTGATCCCTTAAAGAAACTGGAAAAAGTCGCAAACGAATAGCATCATCAGATACACCATTAATTTTAAAAGTATCACATATTTCTAAAAAATTAGAGATGTGAGCATATGCATCCTCATGTGGAAAACTATAAAAAACTGATTGTTGAATCAGATTGATAAGCGTTGGTTTCAAATCGAAAGTATTGGCTTGTACAGGTGGTTTAACGATGCTAGATCTTGGCTGAGCATATGGCATATCATATTGCTTAAGTGCCATATTTTGTGGATCTCCCATGGTTGATTCTTCATCAGATGTATCCGTAGGATTATCTGCTGAAATTTCTTCTACTTTTTGCTTTTCTTTTCTTTCCTTTTTATTCTTCCTAAAAATTTATTCAATTTCTGGATTATATGGTTCAAGCGTTGAGTTAAGATTTCTTCGCATATAAACAAAAAATTGAGAAATTTATGCAGAAAAGTACAAATATCCAAAGCAACACTAGTCTTAATTTTATCAATATTAGAATGATCACTTCTCTGGCAGCGGCGCCAAAAACTTATTATGGACTCAGCCTAGCTATCTATAAGTGCACAGATATTTACAAGTAATATAATGATAAGTAAAGTATCATTTCCATGAGGAAGTTTTCTTCTAAGCACTGATCAATTAAAACTAAGTATTATTTGGATGATAAAATTCAATTTATGATTAAGCAAAACAAATTACTTTGAATTAAATCGAATGTTATGAAACTTTGGGTTAAGTCACCTTTATTGATTTATCATGGGTTTTCTAAAGTATTGATTTAATTTAGTTTTCCTTTCATTAATGGTTAAATTCTCCAAAATTAAGTTCAAGTCTTTCTCAAGTACTAGAACTAATATCAATTTAACCCTTATGTCTACTCTCGTGATCACAAGTAATTAAACCAATTCATTAGATTTTGTGAGAATTTTTGAATCATCCTCTTAAGTGTTTAACCTTATCTCTAAGTAAAAAAACGTCCTTAAGATTATTACCTTTATGGACTAATTTTATGTTTCCACTCTTGCTCCATCATACAACACCTCAATTCAATTAATTATTGGCCATATAATTAAAGCATTAAGAGTAAAGATAACAAAATAATTTAAGGATAAACTAAATTAATTCAAATAGGCATTTATAACTCCATGATAAATTCAATGAAAGGGACCAACCCTAAAGAGGATTAGTTATTCATTATTGAAATAAAAACATTGAAAATATTAAAGAAAGTCATTAAAAACATAATTTAAAGAACAAGAAATATCAAACTCTATATCTTTGAAGAACTTGACTTGGAACTTGAATTTCTTCTTGAACTAGAATTTCACTCTCCTTCTTGAGAAAACTCTAAACTACATTTATTTCTTGAATGAATCTAATATAATTTTTGTAAATCTTTCATTTCTTGAAACCTTAGAGGAAGTGTGTTTAAATAGAGTGTTTGGAAGCTTCATTAGTGGGGAAAAGCTGAAAAAGGTTAGGCCACATCTTGTTTAGTTCACCACCTACCCAATTTTCTACTCAAAGTCATGAATTTTGGCCCCATGGTCATGGATTTTGAGTGCCACAGTAGTGGCCTGAGTTGGATTGGATGGTTTGAGCACTTTACAGCTGTAAAATGGTTGGCAAGGTAGGCCATGGTCGTGGTCTTTCAATGCCACGGTCGTGGCATGTAAGTGGAGACTACCAACTTTGAATTTTTTTTCTCTTTCTTGGCTCGAGCAGTAGAGAAATCAATCCCACGGTCGTGTCATGCCAATGCCACGGTCATGGCCTTCATTTGGCTTCTGGATTTTTGTCTTTTTTCTATGGCAGACTTGATTTAAATCCCATGGTCGTGGCCTTGAAGGGCCACAGGCATGGTATTTGTTATTTCTTCATTTTAGCTTGCCTTTCCTCATTTTTTGCACCTCTAATCATTAGAAACTTTGAATCTTGTCTTTCCAAGCATGATTATAAAAATTCTAACTCAAATACAAAAAATCCATCAAATTCAATTGTAGAACGATTAACATTATGGATAGAATTATAAAAAAATGTGATCATAATTTCACTCTATCAGGAACTTATGCCATGTTTAGCATCTAAAGATTTCCTAAGATTTATTTTATAATTATAGATTTAAATATCATAAAATTATATTACAATAGGCCTATGCAATTAAGTGAGTTCTAATTATGTGCCATATGCCTATATAAATGCATTAACTTCCTCAAGTCATTTTATTTATTTATTCATTAAATGAGCATTTTGACTTTTGGAAACATTAACTACTTTATGTTCATCTATTATATGCATATATTTATAAATAGATTAAACATATTTTGCTATGATCAATTCAGCCTCAAGTAACAAAACACCTAAATTTTAGCATTTGAGTAGTTTTTTTCATTTAATTACATATTATTTTTTTCAAATTAATTTTCCATAAAATTTCTCTAGGATGTTTCAAACATCTTATATGACTTCATTGTAAATTTTCATAAATTATAGAGTTCATTTAGACAGGTAAATAATTCAAATACAGTAGTAAAATTTTCAGTGATATTCATTCAGACTATTAGAATGAACGTCTTATATTCATTTAATTAGCCACTCATTTTTCCTCATCATTTTGACTTTCTCTTTTACCAAAACCTTCCTAACATCCAAATACAATTTTATGAAAAGTTTTATGAATTTTAAAGCTCATTTGCATATTGAAATAAATAAAACACAGTGGCTAAATTATTAAAAGTTCAAGCTGTATAATTTAGACAGATTTGAGTATTAGGATTTCTAGCTTCATTCCTTTCAATTTATTTCAATACAAATCAATTTCCAGCATCCTAAACACTTATTTAACATGTATAAATGATAAATTTTAGTTTAGTTTCAATAAATAACAGATTTAAAGCTAGAGGAATAAAATTAAAAGATTAAAATTCAGAATTTCCAGATTCTTACCTTTTGGAGTTCCTTTAATCTTCTTTGCCTTTAGATATTTCATTTTTCACTTTGGATCACTTCTAAATAGAATAAATTAGCTTAAATAGTTTTTAGCTACTGGAAAAAGGAAGAAAATCGTCATAAGAAAGAGGTGTTTTGATAGAAAGGAGAAAGAAGATAAGAACTAAAATTTGTCATCTTTTTTTTATTATGATTTGTCTAGCTCACTCCCTATTCAAAAGAGGTGAGTCACCCACTTAATTTGATAGAAAAATGGCAGGGAATTATGTGAGTCAAATGTCCATTTTGTCCTTTAAATATTTATACTCATTTATTAACTTGAGTATAATACCTAAGATTTATATATATATGAGTTACCGTAGCTAAAGTGTTTTAAAATTTCCATTTTCAATCCTTTAGTGACTTATAAATTTCATTTCTTTATATATATATCAGTGATTTTTTCATCACTCTAGTAGGTTATTTTGTTTCTCTAATAGTTTATATACAAATATAATTTGTTATTTTATACCTTACAGTTAGTTGGTTTAATTCACAATCGCTATGAGTTGTAGAGTTTTCAATCAAGTACTTTACAGTTTTTGTTTATATTACTTCGGCAATTAAAATTTTATTTTAATCAATATTTTTTCTCAATTTATTCTTTTAATTTGTACAATATTTAAGCTACTAGATTTGTATTTCATCAAGGGTATTACACCACCCTATGCAAAATCCATAGATACATTAACTAAAGTTAACTAGGAACAGGTAATGAGGTATATAACCCATGTGGTTGAGTCTTATACTTTTCTTGTTTTTATGAAACACACCTAGAGCAAATTCTTTCTACTTTTGTCTTTGTATTAGGCGAATTGAAATTCTCATGCAATATGTCAAGTGTTTTAGCAATACCAAAATGTCCCATTAGACCACCATCATATGATTTGTTGTTATGATCAATTATGTGTGTGTTTTTAGGGTAATGTTATTAGCTTTCTAGTGAATTTTTCCTAAAATGTGTGTTTGAGTTTGCTTGGTGTTTTATGATGTAGGTTGAAGCATGAACTTATGCTTAATGGAGCTTTAATTCACTTGTTGAAGCCACTTTGGAGGAAATGGTATTGAACACGGCCAAGTTGTGGCTACTACCTGGTTGTGTCATCCAAAACATTTTTGATAGATTGCGGGAGAAAAATATACATATTTATATATATCAAAATCAATATGTACAAAAATATAAAATATATACATGCTGGCAGTTCGTCTCTGATTTTAATGTCCAAAAATCAACTCCGCTCACAAGATCTCAAGCCTAGACTCGACTCGATCTAGACGAACTCTCCGGGTCAACCGGATCTACCCTGTCCCCTGCGCGATCAACCACTATCGCGTTAAGCCAGAAGCTTAGTGGTACAAACTTTGATAACAATGTAATTCAAAGCAATGCCAATGCACAATACATAAGGATATCACGTCTCACAAAATTATATCATCATACCTTGATAAATTGCTCAATTGTTTCACAATTCATAATTCACATATAAGCAAAGACAAGCATGGGCCCAAAAAGGATCTAATATGCCATTCAAATTCCAAAGTTACTACTTTGGTCTATAATGACACCTTGTGTCTAGCTCCGTAGGCAATATATCCATGGATGAATCTAACTAGGACTGAATTTATGACCCAGTCATTTCACCTAGCCTAGCTTCAAGGATTTATTTAAGAGGTTTACAACCCAGTCATTTCACCTCAAAAACATTTTCATATTGAAGCCCAGTGTCTAGCCCATAGGCAATTCATAGGCATGTCGCCAAACCCATAACTCTAAAAATTGAATAACATACTAGGCACACAATATATTCATACTTCTCATTATCAATTTCTTTACCATTGTCACATAATTAAGCTAGGCATATTGCCTCACTTTCTCATCTTTTTCTCACTTTTCTCATTTATATCAATATCAACTCGATACATTATGTTTCCACATAACTTATCACATTATGCCACATTTCTTTTCATTTACAACACATTACTTAATTACCTTTTGTATTTTAACATAATTCACAATGTACAAATCATAGCATGTTACTCATGTATCAATAATGTAGTAAGTAACTTAACACATTTTTCAACCAGATGTGTTAAGCCCAAATGTCATGTAAATATAAGCAATGTATTCAAAGTTTGTACTTACCTCCAAAGCAACAAATACCACTTTCAATCTCCTCTTCCAAGATATCTCTCAACACTTGGATTAGGGTGACTCAAGTCTCTTCCAAGCCTAAACCAAATGTGATTATAAATAATCACTTAGTAATACATAAAGGAAATTGAGGAAAAGAACTATCTAGGGCAACCTCTACATGTGACACACTCAACAACACGGGCGTGTCCATGATCATGCCCTAAACTCACAACACAAAAGCTTTGACACCCTCAGTAACATGGGTATGTCACTGCACGTGTCAACTCTATAACAACACAATAGCTATGACACACTCAGTGAAATGGGCGTGTCACTGGTCGTGTCAATTCTACAACAACACAGTAACTATGACACGCTCAGTAACATGGGCGTGTCACTGGTCGTGTCAATTCTAGAACAACATAGTAGCTATGACACGCTTAGTGACATGGGCGTGTTACTGGTCGTGTCAACCAACACTGAAAATAGAACCATCGACACGCCCAAAGACATGGCCGTGCCACCGGGCATGTCAAGCCAAAAACCTTATATCGACACAAAAATGCCACATCCAATTATTATCTTTCATTAACTTTTTCAACTCCATACAAACTCAACTAAATCCATCATTTTATCACATAATACTTGTATAAACATCAAAACCACTCAAATACAATAAAAATATACAACCATAACCAAGACTTCTCAACTCAAAAGTCACACAACCCAAAACTCTTATTCTCTTCACCAAACATAACCTTTTTCTTCAATCCAACCCTAAACTTCAAAGTTAACTAGACAAAAGAACTTCAAACATACCAAAATCAACCATTAACACAACTATACCAAACATCCAATAAACTCATACAAACTTCCAAAGAAAATCAAAGAAACAAGTTGGAAACTTACCAAATATGAAGAAAATCCATAAAACTCCAACTTGATCACTTGAAATCCTTCAATTATTTGAGTTAGCAAGAAGCAAAATCTCTTTTCCCTTTGATGGAGATGATGGCCGGCTACCAAGGAGGAAGAAGAAGAAGATGACGATAGAAATGGTCAACCACTCCACTAAACTTAAAATTCTCTTTAAAACCACACAATCCCCTCTTTTAATCTCCACCAAGCAATATATTATTATAATAATTAATCCCAAAATTTGTCATCTTCCACTATCATTAATTAATATTTAAATAATTAAAATATCTTTTGACCTTATCAAGATATTAACTTGTATATATTGTATTTATCTACATATATACATCATATACACATCTCCTTTTTCGCTTAATAAAATATATACACTTTTAAATCCTTTAATAAATTTTCAAAATTAATATTTCTTTCAAAATTTTTGGGATATTACACATGATCTTTTATATAGTTATGCATATGCTTGGCAAATTTCTATTCTTCAAAATTTAAGAAGAAATCCCAATAGTGAGGCGCATGATCATTCATATGGACATGCATATATTTGTGCCCTTAAAACTTTGAAAGGAGATTTCAGTAGAGACGTGTATGACCATTCGCATGGTCATGAATTTGGCTATTCATACTTTTGTTCTTCAAAACTTTAAAATAATTCAAGCAGTGATGTGCATAATCATTTGCACGATTTTGTATTTTCCCATTCATATTTCTACCTTCTTATACCTTCACAAAGTAGAGTTTATGGGTAGTGAATTATTGAATACATCATGAAAATAGTTATAATTGATGAAAGATTACTTATAAGATTGAAATGAAATCAATCCATTAAATGATGAAACTTAGATGTGAAGAAAACTTGAGGAAAGTATGGATAAATGTAATTGGATATTTAAAATAAGTGTAAGATTAGAGAAAAGATAAAAGATGATTACAAGTGATTAGTGGATTTCACATTATTCATGAAGAAATAAGATAATTTTCGAAACAAAGTGAGAAGAATGATATATTGATGAATCATTGATGACTTTAAATAGTTTGAAGAGCAAGATAAAGAAAACAAATAAGTGTATATACGAATTGATTGAGTAATGAAAGTAAGAATGTGAGATTTACATATTGTGTACTTATAGAATACTTGATAGTAACATTATTTGGTAATTGAAGACAAGTTATAGATTATATATAGAAGTATTAAAGAGCTAACTGATACTAATTGATTACAATAGAAAGAAAGAAATTGATAATGTGAAAATGAAAGAATGTAGTGAGATTTGAAGGTAGTTTAACCCTTCTAGTGAAATGATGTACTGTGGATCAAGTTAGAAATATATATATATATACATGTGTGTGTGTATGTGTGAGTGTGTGTATTAAACATAGTGAATACATTATATATGTACATATACTCTTAAAGTGAAAGAATAGTTGTGAATTCTTAATATGTTAAGAAAAGAATTAAACAAGTAAGAGTGGAAATCTATTTAGATTTCATTATTACAGTGAAAACATGCAAGTGATTTGAAAGATAAAGATTGATGAATAAATAAAATTATTCAAAGTAATCAAAAATAAATATAAATATATGTTCATATGATAAATGTGATTGAAATAATTGCTTATACATTATAAATTCACAGTAATATGCAAATAATTTAAAAAGAAAATTTTCTACACCAGAGGATATTATGATTGAAAATAATTTGAAACAGTGTAATAAATGTATTGCCCGATTATACTAATATTAAATCTAGTTTCAGAATTAGCTAAAGGGTGAATATCCAAAGTGACAGTGGGCATTTTATACCATAGTACAGTGGGTACTCTGTGCCATAAAGGACACATTTTATGTCTCAGTGATATTGACTTTTATGCCAACAATGGACGCTTTGCATCAAAGAGGATCTTTGATCTCATTATCATTACAGTGGGCATTTGTGCCATAGTGGGCCTTTGGCCATATCATTACAGTGGGCATTCATGCCATAGTGGGCCTTTGGCCATATCATTACAGTGGGCATTCATGCCATAGTGGGCCTTTGGCCATATCATTACAGTGGACATTTGTGCTATAGTGGGCCTTTGGCCATATCGGTATATTAGGCATTTTCTTGCCATCAGTGATCCGCTATTCGAAACTAGGACTTAAAGTTCAGTATATGAGGGAAAGAAAGAAATATATATATATATATAACAGTGGAATGTAACGATACAAATTATTAAAAAAAATCTAAAGAGAATTAAAGGCAATTATTGAATTGAGCTTGAATTGTGTAAGTGTGCAAAGCTAAATCTTCTGCAGTTCTATAATAAGATTATTCTAAAAGTGTTACATTGATTAATATCATACATAAAGGAAAAAAATAATAAATTAAAGTTATGTCAATTAATAAAATAATTAATTTTATGTGAGATTTAAGATTAGTTATGAATTAAATGGCTTATTGCCATAACAGGTAAATTTCGAGGACAAAATTTCTATAGTGGGGGAGAATTGTAATGGTCAAGATTTTAAAACATGAAATTTTTTAACTAATATTGATAATTGATAATGTATAGTGATCAAAGTAATGTGGATAAATGCTATAAGTAGAAAATAGTGAATAATATATTTCAAAAATTTACTGAAGAAATTATTTTTACAATTTTACGAGACTAAAAATTGAATTGTAATCAAAGGTTAAGAGTGAGGGTGCACCATAGCTAAGATGAGATTGGCCACACTAGATTAAACTATATATATATAAGTGGATATGTGTGTGAATGTGTAGAACCTTCTCCTTTCTTCTTACTTCATTATCCACGCCTATCATCATCTTCATCACCAAAACTCCTCCTTTCACCTTCTTTTCAAAAAATTCAGCTAAAATTTAAGAGAAAATCACATCTAGTTATGGATTTTTAAAAGAATAAGCTAGAAAAGGGGAGATTATCAACAAATGATCAAAGAAAAAGAGGGAAAAGAGAGAAGAAGAGAGATTTTGAAAGAGGTATGTGCTTATATATTTTAATTTGTAAATATTTGAATTTCTATGAGTTTTAATGTTTGAATTAATTGATTGGGTCATTTATAAGGAATTGTTTCTTGAAAATGTTGATTAAATGGATTGATGAGTGAAAAATTAATTAAAAGAATTTATGGGTGGTGAGTATGATTCTTAATTCAATTTTTATAAGAATTTGGAAGTTTGATGTTGTTGTAGCCATAAGTGATGATTGAAGACTTGATTAATTGACTTGTGATTAAAGTATTTAATATAGACTCTGTCTATGTCAAAGAAAATAGTTTTGTACAGAATATAGAACTTTGTTTGACACAACCAATGACACGGCCATGTCACTGGGCATGTCAATGTTATTGTATTTCAGTGTTGATGACACGACCATGAATACGCCCGTGCCATTGGGCATGTCATAGCTACTGCGATGAAAGATAAATGGCACGGCCAGTGACACACTCGTGTCATTGGGCATGTCATAGCTACTGTATTGCAAAATGAATGACACACCCAGTGACATGCATATCATTGGGAGTGTCAAAGCTTTTGTAAAATGGGTAAATGACACGTTCATTTACACGCCCATGTTTCTAGGTGTGTCACTTGAAGAAATTTTCCCAAATAGCTCTTTTTCTTATTTTTCCTCCATGATTTGGGCCTAAATGATTATAAGGTCTTAAAGTGTAAAGGATTATTGAAATTAACCTTAACAAGTAGTGTAACAAATTTATTTTGAATATATGATAAATATGTGTGATACTAAGTGTTGATCAAAGAATTGTTCCATTGAAGTGCTATACATAATTTAATGTTAGTTAAAAACTAATGAATTGCACAAAACATATTGATTTTAGATCTAGATTTGGATTAAATGGCTAGCCAGAGGGAGGATAGCCATAGTGATAGTGGGCACCTCGTGCCAATAATGGACATGTTGTGTCATCAGTGACGGTGGGCATAATTGCCATTATATATTCTTGAGATTTGGCATTAAAATTGCTACAATAACCTCTTATCCAAACCTATGATCTGAGTTCAGCATGTATGGGCATATTTAACAAAGTTATCTAAATTGAAAATATATGTGAATATGATGTTATGACTAATAGAAGAAATACAAAATAATAATATAAGTCAATTACTTAAAATCGACTTACTGTGTTACAATGTGAAAGTGATTGGCAATGTATATATTAATGTTTCCAAGTGAAAGTTCTAATGCACAGAATAAAAATGTTATGCTCAAGTTATTGAATTGATCAATAACTTTCTAAGTGTTATAATGATTGAAAGTGTATATAATGATATAAGATACTAAGTGCCCCAAAGTATAGTACTAAATTTAAGTGCCAAAAAATATAGATTGAATGAAATTATCCTATATGTGAAACTGAAAAGTAAGACTTACTGAAAAACAAAATAAGCGTATTATGAGCAATGTTAACAAATGAGAAAGTAAGTCTTAAATAAAATGATTCAAAAAGAGAAAAGTTGTAATATCAAAAGTGTAGTATAGCATGATGTCTTTTATAAGGTTAAAGCTATTATTTTGTGTAATCAAATTATTATGTTGGTTTATTATTGAAAATAGTTAATATATTGAAATATTTCTTAAAACTGAGTGTTATTGCTATATTTCCACAAGTATTTTTCTTTAATATTAAGTGTCAAAATATGTTTATATAAGCACCACTAAGCTTTGCATAGCATGTTAGAATTATTTTCTGATATGTAGGTACCATGTCATTGGAGCAAGTTAAGCAGTGGAATTAAGGATCTCATAAATTATCTATAGTACATATAGAGATCTTTTTATATTGTACTCATAAGTTATGAAATATATATATATATATAATTTAATTTGGCTATTTGAGAGATTGTACAAATTTGTAAACATAAAAGGAATATATGTATTTAGAGGATGAAGTTTTAGATTAGTGTGAATGATTATCAAACCAAGTAATGTTTTATATATTTATTTTGGATTGACAAACTTATGATGGTTATCTGATTTATAATTAGTATTTGGATTATTGGATATATTGGAGATTGGTTTAAATATTGGATTTATAAGTGTTATATTATACAGATTGTATTATTATTTGAAGATTTTTGTTGGAAACATTTTGAAAGAAAACTTTGCCGATGAAATAATTAGAGTACTGACAGTATATTGAGTAACATTCTCTGATAGTTCTAATGAGAATTGTCATGGGATGTTATAGGTTGGGCTCTGGACCTAAGGTTGGTTCGGTTTTGGACCTAAGGTTGATTGGATTTTTCACCCGAAACAAGATTGGTAGGGTTCTAGACCCGAGGTTGGTTAGGTTCTGAACCCAAGACTGGATTGGGTTTTGGACTCGAGACTGGATTTGCTAGTTTCTGGACCTAAGGTTAGTTAGTTTCTGGACCCAAAATTAGATTTGGGTTCTCGACCCGAGACTAGATTTGGGTTCTTGACCTAAGACTGGATTTGAGTTCTTGACCCGATACTTGATTTTGGGTTTTCAACTCGATACTAGATTTGAGTTCTCATCCTAAGACTATATTTAGGTTCTTGACCCTTCCAGGTTCTCAACCCAATACTGGATTTGATTTAGGTACTCGACCCGACACTGGATTTGGGTGACCTTTTGTCAGCTAAGGGTTTTGGCTTTCTTCTAGCCAATCAATTTCAGTTCTTTTAGCTGATTGATCTTTTATTTTTATTTTTTTTTGCACCTTCATTCTTTTGGGTTTCTTACTTTATTCTTGTTCTATTCTTTTTGTTCTTTTTTTTTTGTAAAAATTTAGCTATTTTTTAGGTAGTCCTCATATCCTCTCTTTGCAAAAAATCAAATTTTTTTAAAGTAAAAAATTCAGCTATTTTTTAGCTAGTCCTCATATCCTCTTTTTGCCCCCCTGCATGGCAAAATATTGAAAGTGAGTCTAAAAATATTTTATACACTCATAAACTCAAAAAATTAAAAGGAGAAACTTTGCCTCCTGTGTAGGCTCAAACTAATAATTTCTTTTTCCATGTAGGCTCTAATTGATTTATGTGTGTTGTCTGGTTTATTGTACAAGCATGCATCTCCATTTTTATAAATTGGTTGGATCTTCCTCAAACAATAGGCCTTTCGTGCCCCCCGATTCCATATCTACTTCATGTTTGCTTCATAGAGTATCTATTGTTCAGTTTGACAAAGAATATACAACGCAAGATGAAAAATGCAGTGTGATATACATATGTATGCATGATCTGCTTAAATAATACTTACAGTGGTTCTATTGACTAACAAACTGAGCTGATTAGCTGAAGTGCTCCCATGAATTCCTTCAAGATGCTCATTCAAATCTTGCTGGAATGGTAGAAAACTTTAAATTTATGACTTTTATTTTCAAGATGTTGAAAACATGAGTGGTAGGGCCCAAGCAGCATAGTCAAAGATCAATTTCAAACTATGATTCAGCACGTCAATTGGTAGCTTCTTCATAACCTTGTCAATAATTATTTATTTTGCCCAATATGTCCTCCGAGGTTCGGCGGTGCAACATACTTCCCTTAACTTGAAGGTTTATGCAGCAAGAAAATAGTTATTTATTTTTTATATCAAATGTTGACTTTGCCAAATCAGTATCATTGTACCTCAAGACTCAATTTTTCAAATTAACATATCTATAACATAACAACCCTAGTTACCATACTAAATTTGGGAATAATTTCTATTTAAGCAAGAAATATTGCACTTTAGATAGACACATACACATTACTTAGCCAAAGGTCTCATTGAGTTTAAATATTGTTTATTTCATATGCATGCTTATTCAAACTCTCTCTACCAATAGACTCTACATACCAAGAGAGATCAACAGGTCTTCAATAGGCTTGAAATGAGGTCTATAAGGGACATGGGTTAAATAAAGGCCACTTGTAAATTAGAGCCGATGTGGCACTATAGACAAACCTTCACACTACAAACTTCTTATTAGAACCTTAGACAGTTGGGAGTATGAAAAGATAGAGCTTTGAACGTTTTTTCATCTTCTTGGCATTAATCTGGATCTTGATTGGAATAGTCTTTGTCTTTGCAAAAAGTTTGATACCCACATTCCTTTCCTTTTATTCTTTCCCCTTTTTCTTTTTCTTTTTTTTTTCTTTGTTTTTTCTTTTTTTTCTTTTAGAAATTTATCATTTTGTCCTTCTTCCCTGTAGGACTGTCAAGTACAGGACTTTCAAAAACTAAATGCATTTTCTCTTATCTCTCTAATTTTGGTTGAGTCTCAGGTTGGTTTGGACCAATTCAAGTCAAACTATCCTTGTAAACTAAGTGGAAGTCTTTTGTGGCTTTAGGTAAAAGAGAACTCGGTTGGGTTTCTGAATTGCTTTTTTGGTATTTTTCTTTTTCTTTTTTTCTTTTTTCTTCTTTTCCTTCCCTTTTTTGTTCTTCTTTTTTGTTCCTCCTCTCTTTTTTTAGCTCTAAGAAAATTATTTTATCTGCACCATTCTATGCTTTTGAATATGGATAAGCAGAGTAGAGTGAGTTTGCTTCAACATGGATAAATCATTTGTGCCCTGATGTCATCTTAATAGATTGGAGATATTAGGTCTAGTATCAGGTGAACTTCAACTATCCTTATGGTCTTGACTATGTATTACTTTCTTTGATCTTCTTGTCTCTTCACCTTAGTGATCATCACACTTGTCATAAGAGTCACAACAGCATAGGGTAGGTTATCGGGCTTACAAGCCAATAAAGAGTGAGCTAAAATCTCATGAAGGCTCAAAGGGACAACTAGGGATTGATGTTAATAGGGCGGATACTAGTTCTTGGCTTACCAAACAATGCCTAGATCATCTCTCCTTAAAATAAGCAGAGTTCAATTTCACCTCGAAAGTTCGTCAAAGCATGTTCTAAGATCAACTAGGACCTAGACAAAAGTAATTATGCAAGAGCCCTCTCTAAGTAAGCATACACAACTCAATGTTATAGAACAATTTCCTCACCTAGTAAAGTCATTCAAATCACGATGCATAGATATATTAATTTATGAGCATCGAGCTAGATTCATCATCGGTTGAACATTATAATATCAAAAGCCAACAAAATTATAAATTCAATAAAAGTAATTTATTCAAACAATTTTAATTTGAAAAACATAATTGTTCCAATTAAATACTAAAGAAAGCAAAATAAGATGAGCAACATTCAAGCCAAGGGAAGTTAATTGAGTTGGGCCTCTTCTCTCTTCACATCTTCAATACTCTCATCTTGAAAGGAGGATAAGACAAGATCTTCCTCCAATCCTCTTCCTACCATGAAGGTTGATAATGGAGGTACTCTTCCAAACTTAGGCAAAGGATTGCTCTTAGTATTGGGCTTATTCGGCTCAAGTAGCTTATCACTGTCAATAAGATCTTGAATTTCATGTCTTAATCGAGCACATTTATCTGTCTCATGCCCTTGCATTTGATGAAATTGACAAAAGGCATTGGCATCAAAGTTTGATGGCAGAGGATCATGTATCCATAGAGGAGCCAACGGCCGTAATAACTCATTTTTCTATAACTTGTTGAAAACCCAAAACAAAGGTTTTTCCAGATCTAAAAACTGTGTTCTATTTGGTTGACTAGTTATTGCATTACATCCACTACATTCTGTATACTCTAGCTGTCAGACTGATAATTACCCCTCTAATTCTTTCTTCTAGAAAAATGGCTCTTCTCCCGTCCCCATTCTTCTATCTGTAAGCCAGTTTGGTGAAGATCTTTGAAATCCTTTATCAGAGACATCCTCTAATGCAGATTGGGTAGGACACCCCTTATTATCATTCGAATATGGTCGGACTCATCTGGTCTCTTCTTAAGCAGTGCAGCCTTGTTTCTCCACCTCTTCACGTAGTCAACAAAATTCTCATTTTGCTTTTGTCTAATAGTTTCCACCTTCATCAGAGTCACTTCCAATTTGACATTGTATTCATATTGCTGAATGAAAGCTTTATACATCATATTCCAATCTTTTTGGGTACTTTCCTCTAAGGTGTTGAACCAGTTTTGCACAATAGGATCCAATGAGAGCATGAAATACCTTAGAGTTTGAGCCTTAGTGGCTCTAGCAGATTGCATAGCAATGATGTACTGCTTAACATGCAAGTGAGGATTCCCTGTACCATTGTACCTAGCGAGAGAAGGCATCCTGAACTTGTAAGAAAATTCTTCATCTTGCTCAAATAGCTTGTCCACTTTTGACACCTCTTCAACTTTCAACTTCTTTCAAACTTTTTTTCTAAATCAACAATTATTTTCTCCACATCTGATGTTTCAGTCTTTTCCATAATTGACTTCTCCATAGTCTTTGCTTCTTTCTTTTTATCTTGTGAATCTTGGAAATACTAAGCTTAATCATCATCATCCATTACTACCTTGTCTTCATTAGAGGCTGCTTCACTAACCTTAGCCTTTCCTTTATCTTTCTGCTTCTTAGTACTAGCAGATGCTTAACAATGTTTCCCAATAATGTAGCCAGCTGGCTTTTCATGGTCGCAGCCAGGACCTCCTTCAGTTTTTTCATCTTAGAGCTAATTGCATCAACCACCATCTTCTGAATCTATTCAGGTTCCATTGCTTTTGGTAAGAAGCTGACTGAGTCGTTACTGGATTCTACATCATTGGCATAGGTAAGATTATTGTAAGCTCTTGAACTGTTGTACTCCAGGTCTATGAGCCAGAAAAGATCAATGCCATGTATGCAATGTTTGTATGCATGTATGCATATATGCACAAGTAACAAGCAAAGAAAGATAATTAGGATGTTCCTTCCAACCTTATAACTTTCACACTCGAATGGCGAGTCTCTTTTTCTAGGTATATGGCCAACAAAATATCAACATGGGATATTTTATTTTTGAAAAATTTTCTCAAATGATTTTAACCAATAATTATATTTTCAAACATAAAGGTCAATTCATGATAATTTCTATTAATCAAGTTTTAATCCTTTAAATCAACAAAAAAAATAGCTTTTATGTTATATTAAGGATTAAAAAGAAACTAAAAGGTTTATCATGAATAGATTTCCTATTTGGAAAAATAACTAATTATTCATGCCACGAACAAGCCCATGATTAACAATTCTTAGTATCAATTAGGCCCACAATTGATTTTTGATATTCCATAATTGACCTAGATAGTTGTAAGCTCATTAAAGAAAAAGGTTTTAATTTGGATGAAGTACAAAAATAGTTTTATTTCAAAGCCCATTGTAAAAAAGATTTTAGAAAAAAAAATGGATTTTGGGATTTGTATTTGGGCCATGAGGTAGAAGAATTTTTTACCCATCTTTAGAAGGCTTTATGTCCAAATATCATCTTGAAAAGTTTTGAAAACAATTTTTATCTTTTGGGCTTAAAAGAATAAAACTATTTTGAGCTTTCAACATAGGTAGGTAATATTAGAAAATGAACAAACCAAATAAGCCATGGTTCAAACCAAGATATATCAATCATAGTCAAATAACAAGCATTTAGGTAAAAGCCTAAGAAAAATAGCTAGGCCAATTACATGAGCTTTAGTCTTTGGGTTGAAAAGCTTTGGGCTCCAATAGCAAGTATATACCAAAAGATATAAGGCTATGAGTGGTTATGCCATGCTCGATCTCCATACCTTGAGTGAAAGTATGGTATCCCTTACATAACACAACACGGGTAGCACATGCATCCTAACTCAAGCACACAATGCAATCGATATGATGTAATGGATAATATCATAATAAAAATAATAAAATAATATAAAGACAAATGGAATCAACTTCTCTTATCCCCAATGGAGTCGCCACTGTGAGCAGAAATTTTTGCCCCCACTCCCATGTGGAATGGTTTTTGTGACTTTGGCACTGTTAGGCTTAGGGCCTTAGAGAACACGGGCCTAAATTCAGAGAAAATGGAGTTGCCACCTGGACGGGCCGGAAAAATAGAAAGGGGTAGATGATTCAATTCCTAAGGAATCCTCAACCCCCTAATAAGTTCGAAAAGTTGGATATATATATATGGGAAAGGTGAGAATGACACAACACCCCTATAATGCTCAGTTCATTGGAACCGGCCTCCTTTTCAGGTCTAAATATTATTAAATTCTTAACTTATTGAAATAGCATCCATATTACATGCAATTAAAAAAATAAATAATCATCCATCACCTTTATTAAAATAAAGCAATCAAAATAGGCACCCATCCAAGGATGGAAACATGCCTTTACAACAATTGTCTAATGTCCCAAAATTAAAAAAAAAACTAAATAAAATAGAAGACCCACCATTTGGAGAAAACATGCCCTTTACATTAATCTAAAACTTAAAGTAAATAAAATTACATTAAACTTAACTAATGAAGCACCCACAAAGCGGAAACATACCTCTTACATTTTTGAAGTACTAAATAATTAACTAAATGAAATTTAAATCATTCAAATACTCTCCATAAGCAAACATAAAATAAATCATCCATAACAAATAAAATAATAATAAATCATTCATCATAAACATGAAATAATTGAATCTAGGTTTTAATATTTAAATTAAGCATCAAATATACAAATTTAGGGTTTACATCTTAAATTAGGGTTTTTAGGATAAAATTAGGGTTTAAGAATTTTTATGACTAAATTAGGGTTGTTGGGATAAAAATTTGGTTTTTAGGATAAAAATTAGGGTTTTAGTATAAGGATTGGGATTTTAAGGTTTATGGATGGAAATTGGGGTTTTTAGGTTTTTTTAAAACAAGATTAGGGTTTTTAAGATTTATAGATGAAAATTGGAGTTTTGGTGTTTTGGTTATTTAGAAAATTGATTTAGGGTTTTGGAAATTATGAAAAAAATTATTATTTTACAAATTAGAGAAAACAGGTTTAGGGTTCTTGGTTTTGAGATTTAGAATTTAGGCTTTACTTTTATGAGCTATGATTAGGGTTTAGTATTTAGAAAAATGTATTACGATTTTGGCAAAAGTTTAGGCACTGTAAAAAAACCCTAAAGCCATATTAACATTGATTTTGGATAAGTATTTGCATGGGATATGGCTACTAGACTTTCCTAGACAGATGATTTTATACTAATGAACATAAATTGGATATGTTTAAGTTATTGAAACTATTTTGGGTGAAGAATAAACATGATCAATATAAAAAATATCACTAAAACTTCTTATGTTGAGTTTAAATGAATTCAGTTTAGAGGACGTACCTTCATTCTTTGATTCCACCAATAATTAAATGTTGATCCAAACTTTTTTGCTTGTACCAATCTTGCACTTCTTGGTTGAATAAAATTAAAACAGTAGCTACTGCCTTGTTTGATAATGTTCTTTGTGTTTGATGGCTTTCTTTTTCGTTTGATAATCTTTGTTAATTGATTCATGGCTCTATATTCATTAAGAAGTTGCTACCCCTTTCTCCATTCTTCTCCTTCTATATTTATAGTAAATACATTGGGTTAAAACCTTATGACTGAGCTTTTAATTTCCTGTTTAGAAATGGTTTCCTTGAGGCATATTGAATTAGATCATTTTTAATTCGATAGATCAATTCGAGGCAAACTAAGATCATATCGAACTAAAATAATTTTAATCTGACATGGTCACATGGCAATCCTAATTCGACATGGACAAGCTCTATATCAAATTAGGATTGCCCTAATTTGATATGAAGTCCATATTGAATTGGGGCTTCTCCAATTCAATATGGGACTTCCCCATGTCGAATTGTTGCCACCCCATGTCGAATTGGGGCACCAATTCGACATGGGTACACCAATATCAAATTTGAAGTACAATATAAGGCCCACATCGAGCTAAATCCAACAAAACCTTCAAATCAGACCTATTTATGGTTTTAAAGGTTGAACTAGCTTATTTTAGGTCTCATGGCATCGTACCAATCTAATCAAAAGCTTAAAATAGGTTTAAGCTTACTAAGAATGGACCGATTATGACTTAGGCCTTTTTATAATTAGCATCAGACTAGCTAGGGCCAAAATCAAGGGTTTACATCATGCCGAGGTCCTCAACTAATTGGAGCTCATCAACAGCAACCTGGTCAAGCTTCTTAGCCTTCATCCTTCGGCAGCATCATCGTCACAACCTCCACCGCCATAGCTTCAACTTGCTTCAACTTATTGAAAGCTCAATTTATTTACATATTTTCAGTTGTCGGATATTTTAGTTATTGTTTTTAGTTACTATTTTTAGTTATTAAAACCTTATGTTTTGTTATCTTTTGTTTAACATTATTTTGTTTTGGAACAATTAATTTTTGTTGTTGGTAAGGAGGAAGTAGAATTTTATCGCACACTGTGGAACAATGGAATACAAGTTTTACCTAACTCTTACCCTTTAATAATGTGCAAACTCACATTGGGGACAATGTGAATCCTTAAGTGTGGGGTGCAAAATTTTACTTATAACTTACTTTTGTTTGCTTTTGTTGAGCTGCTTTGTTTTTGGAATGTTATTTTTGTTTGCTTTTGTTGAAGCTACTTTTTTTGGAATGTTAAAAAGTTTAATTATTATATGACTGTTGATAGGTGACCTTTGAATTTTTGAAGTATGAAATTGAGAATTGGATAAAATTGGTACTTATTATCGATTTGAATGGATATTCCTTGCATTACCTTTAAACTTGTCAGGAAATTGAGCCTCTTAAGTTGGATACCAACTTATTATTCTTTGTGTGTGAACATTCTTGATTGATAAATTGCTAGAACTTGCTTTGATATGCATTTTGAAACCACATAAAAATTTCAATTAGGCATCAATATAATTAAAGCAATTAGGTGTACTCATTTTAGCTTAAAAAGGTCAACCTTATATATGACCATAGTTAGCCAATTTTGAGTCTATTCCATTTTCCCTTTTCTTTCTTTTTCACAACATCATTAGCCTTGAACCATTTTATTCTAACTCTCACCCTTTCATTAGGATCAAAAGCATTTTAAGAGCTTAAGTGATTGAGTTGTTGTGTTAATTAAAGTGTAGGGTTAAATTTAGTAGGGTGAAAGTTGCGAATAAACACTTACAATTACTTTGTTTCTTTATTAGATTGTCTTCTTCCTTATATTGTTGCTATAGTAAAAATTAAAATTAATATATTAGAAATTGTTGTTCCTATAGCCAATGTTGGAAGCTTTGTAATGATCCTAAATTCTTTTGTAAAGGGTATTCTAGCGTCATGTGTTAAGTGAGCAGAGGTTGTTTTTGAGATTGTTTGGTCACATGTATGTTTGGTTACTTCATTTTTTTGAAGTTCTCTTGAACTTAATAAATAGCTCACATTTCCAAATGTCATACCTTTACCTCAAACCCCATTATAGCCAAATGAAAATACCTTATGATTGATGCTTAATTGAAATTAAGTGGAGGAGATTTGATTACTAAGAAAGAATATGGTTATAATCTTTCATTGAACATTAGGAGTGTAAACACTACCTTATTAAAACTCTTAAAAGAGTCAATGAGGGAGCGACAACCTTTGGTATGCATGGAAGACCATTGAATTATATAACTGTTAATTTTATTTGATTTGATATTGATTGTAGATATAAGGAGAAGGGAGTCTTAATATATTCTTATAAATATTAAACTTGATTTTCCTGTACTATTTTGTTTTTTAACTTTGCTTGGGGACAACCAAAGTATTAAGTGTGGGGTAGTGGTTATGATCAATTATGTGTGCATTTTTAGGATAATTTTATTAGCTTTCTACTGAATTTTTCCTAAAATGTGTGTTTAAGTTTGCTTGGAGTTGTATGATGTAGGTTGAAGCATGAACTTGTATAAAATGGAGCTTTAATTCACTTTTTGAAGCCACTTTGGAGGAAAAGGCATTGAAAACTGCCAAGTTGTGGCTACTAACCTGGCTATGTCCCTCATGAGAAAAGAAGCAAAATTTGGCAGACTGTGACACACCCACATGTCTTGGCCGTGTCACATGGCACAGCCAAGACAAATGGGAGGTTCACCGTGTCTTTCACAAGATGAGTAGTAAATCAAAGGCAGAACCGACTATATGGAACCATCTTAGTCGTGTCACATAATAGGGCCAGTGACAAACAAGTGCTTGTCTGTGTCCTTTGATAAGGAAGGAAATTGAAGGCAAAAGCAGACACATGGAGAAGACACGGCCGTGTCACACCACACACCCACTGACTTGGCCATGTTCCACCTCAAAAGAAAAAAAAACCAAGAATAGGTAGAAGAAGACACGACCATGAGACACAGCTGTGTCACTAGCCATGTCACTCTACACAACAAACATGAATGATAAGCAGTGATGGACACAGGCACATGACTTGGCTATGCCAAAAGGGAAAATTGAGAGACATGGCCAAGACCAAATTGACTTGGCCATGTCTTAGATAGATTCTTTGTTTGTTTTTATATGATTTGAGAGATGAGATAGGAGACAACAGGAATGTTTCTTTTAAAAAAATTAAAAGAAGTGAAAAGGTGAGCTGTTTTTTATGGAAAGAAAGGTTTAAGAATGAAAAAAAAGGGAACAAATAGAGGTGGGGAGTATGGATATGAGTTGGAAAGCAAAATTCTCTTTGTCTTAACACTTAAAAATAATTGAAATGGGAGATAGAGTGGGGACTACACATTTTGGAGGGAACCAATTTTCTCCATTCTATTTTATCTTCTTCTCTTCTTGTTAAGAAGGACATCATCTTCATCACCATCTCCAACTTCCTTTCATCTCCATTTTTCTTCCATACACAAGTTTCTTTAACATTTTTGGGATTATGCTTGGGTAGTTCTTGAACAAGTACTTAAGAGGACTTAAGAGTTCTTCATCACATTCAAGTGGAGCTAGGAGGGAGAACAAGAAGTTTCAGCTCTTAGTATCTTCAAGGGGTTTTTCTATTCTCTTAATTAATTTATTTTTTCAGATTTTGTTGTTGTATACATTAATACTTCAATGAATATTTGTGAGTTGAATTATATTAAGATGAATATTTACTTTGAATTGATGATGAGCTAAATTACTCATGCCTAGGGTTTGTAGTAGATTTGATTAAATGACTTAATTCTACATTTCTATTAACATAACTTGTTATTAGTTGTTTGCATTAGATTATATGTTAGGTTGATAGAATGCTCACCTATTGATCTCTTAATATTGAATGAAGGATCGAGAGGTGAAATTTAATATTGGAACTATACAATCAACAACTCTAAGAATAAATTAGAAATATAAATTATAGGGTATACTTAATTTGCTAGTTAAAGTAATTGATTTTTGTTAATTCATGAATATGAGAACTAATGAATTGATAATTGCTAATTGATATTAAGGAGGAAATTAAGTATAAGGTTATGTTCATGGATAATTGAGAATTAAGATTTGATTAAATTGACCTATAAACCCTAGGTACCATTCCAAGAATTTTAATTAATCTTGCACATCCATTACTCGTTTCACTCTTAAGTTTTAATTACTTTTCACCATTTCAACACAACACACTCAATCTTTAAATTATTTATTTCAATCAAACTATTATCAACAAACACCTTCCTTGTGGGATGACTTTAGGACATTCCACCATTTACTATAACTACCTTATATACTTGCGAGTGTCACTTGTAGTAGTATTAAGTAGAGCGCAACATTTGCTCCTAAGCAACTCTCTTAATGAACAAATAGGTATGCATAATTTCCTTTCTTTTATTGAAAACCCATCATGTCTATAAAATTTCTAAAAGCAACATTTTCACTAGAATTATAAACATTGGCAAAATTAGGATCATTTGCATACAAGTCTTTAATGTATTCAAAACCTAAAAACTTAGAGCTTAAGCTAGAGAGTAACGTATACCATCTAGATAATGCACTCACAACTACATTCTCTTTACCTTGCTTGTATTGAATGACATAGTGGAAGGTCTCAATGAGCTCAACCCAATGTGCATGCCTTTTGTTCAGCTTTTCTTCCCCCTTTAAGTGGTTAAGTGACTCATGATCTACGTGAATCACAAACTCATTAGGCAACAAGTAGTGTTCTCACACATCCAAAGCCCTCACCAAGGTTTGTAACTCTTTGTCATATGTGAAGTAGTTGAGTTGTGTACCATCCAACTTCTCACTAAAGTAAGTAATGAGTTGCTTTTCTTACAATAAAATAACATATATTCCCACATCAAAGGCATCACACTCAATTTTAAAAGTTTTATTAAAATCAGATACACATAAGATAGGAGCTTAACATAATTTTTCTTTCAGTAAATTGAAATACTTTTCTTGACTATTTGTCCACCTAAAACTCACATACTTTTTAACTCTGCTAATCAAAGGAGCAACAGTAGTACTAAAATCTTTGACAAACCTCCTATAGAAACTAGCAAGTCCATGAAAACTCCTAACTTCACTAATAGATATAGGTCTTGGCAATTCCATGATAATCTTTATCTTTTCTTCATCAACAACAAGACCTTCTCTACTAATATAATAATTAAACCTAAGAAAACAAGTTTGTCACTAAAAAAATGTGCATTTTTTAGCATTACCATATAATTTTTCCTAAGCACCTCCAGGACAACCCTAATATGCCTAAGATGTTCATCCAATGTTCTAGTATAGATTAATATGTCATCAAAATAAACAACAATAAATTTTCCTAAAAATTTACGCAAAACATGGTTCATTAACCTCATGAATGTGCTTGGTGCATTCATTAAGCCAAAAGGCATGACTAATCATTCATACAATCCATATTTAGTTTTAAAAGTAGTTTTCCATTCAACAACAAGTTACATTCTAATCTAATGATACACTTTTTAAGATCAATTTTAGTAAAGACACAAGCACCACTCAATTAATCAATCATATCGTCCAGTCAAGGGATAGGACGTCTATACTCTATAGTGATTTTGTTGATGGCTCTGCAATCAATACACATCCACTAAGATACGTCCTTCTTAAAAACAAGTAATACAAGAACAACACACACACTTAAACTCTCTTTGACATTTCCCTTCTCCATCAATTCCTCCACTTGCCTTTGTAGTTCCTTAGTCTCCTCTAGATTACTTCTATAAGCTGGTCAATTGGGAATTGAAGCTATAGGAATAAGATCAATGTTGTGCTCAATTCCTCCATTATAGAATAAATGCAATTTTGAAACAGAAAAAATCCATTTCTAATACAATTTTGAAACGGATTTGAAACGAAAAAATTATATTCATATAAGCCTTGTTGCTAATCTGTCAGAAACAGAAAAAAAATTTCTATTTCAAATTTGAAACGGATTTAAAACAAAAATTTCATTTCTATTTTGAAACGAAAAACTAAATCTATTTCTAATTCAGAACTATATTGAAGACTAACTATAAAACAATTTTGTAACACCCCGATACTCCATATAAGTACTACACATATACCAGGTATACGTACAGTAAATATATAAAGTATAAAGATGTCACATTTCGTTACAATTAAAAAAAACCTTTAACATATCTCAAACCACAATACATTAATTTAAAGAACATTTACAAAATCGATATACTTTTAATGATCTTATAAATATACAATAATCTTATCTTTCTCGAAACATCATTTATACACATGATTACATTCTTGATAAAAGTACATCATAATTAAATTATACATGTATGCATCACCCTCTAGTTGGTCTCGACAAACTCTTACTCTTCTCGTGGCATAACGCAAGACTTTATATCTTTCATCTGGTCACCTGCGCGATCAAACAACCGCGCTAAGCCCGAGAGCTTAGTAGTACAAATATATAATATACACATACATTATAAAAATATTAGCATATAATGATATATCAATTCCATGTAACTTTAGCTTATCATATCTTTTCTTTTAGATTGTACCTTTCATATATCTCAACTAAATCATATTTCAATACCCACATTCCACAACATACTTCATAACATTATTTTATTCACCATTTACCAATCATGAATAACATCTCCAACAAGGCAATCATTAACACCAACCACAATCCATCACCAATACTCACAATCAACATATCAATACATACACATTACATATCATACCTCATAACATTGTTTAATTCACAATTCACCAATCATAAGTCACATTGTCAACAAAGTCAATCATAGATCTCATTATTCATCTAATTCAACATTTGTATATCACATAGACATCAAAGACAGACTCGGGCCCAACAGACACTAATATGCAATTCAATTTTCAGAGTTAATGCTTTGGTTTGTTATCACATTTATCAATATCATATACCCAACTAGGCTTCAAGGATCAAGTTCAACCAAGCTTCAAGGGGAGCAAAGCATGCTAAGCTTCTACCCAACTTGGCTTCAAGAACTAATCCAACCTAGCTTCAAGGGTGGTAACATCTCAATTAGGCTTCAAGGATCCAATCCAACCTAACTTCAAGAGATTGTTACACTTATTAGGCATGCCACCAACAACAAACTCTAAAAATGGAATAACACATTAGCCACACAATTCATTTAGATTTCATTCTCAATTCTCATTATAATTTAGGCAAACATGCCTCATTTATCTCCATTGAATCACATTAGCCAATAACAATGACTTCACATTTTATTTCACAATATAACACTTCATTATTCAAGTGTATATTTATCTCATCCATGATCACATTATATCTCATATAGCATCATTCATCATAGCCAAACACAATGGCATTGTCTCATATCATGTCTTATTTGAATTATCATTTCATCTTTTACATACATAATCATTTACCTCATCATATCCTTTACATGTCATATTCCATCATTGATATATATATATACAACATCAATTACATTAACTAGGTAAACATATCATTCACATCATTATAAATTGCATTGTACATACCTTTTTGGATGATCTTCATCTCTTTCACCCTCAAGAGTTACTCCCACCAAGCTATCCATAATCAATAACTTCATCCTCTTTTTCACATTTTACATATAGCCTCATTGATATATATATATATACAACATCAATTACATTAACTAGGCAAACATATCATTCAAAGTGCATAACATAACATTGCTAAATCTCAACAATGCAATTAGAGCAAAACACAATTGATATGATTCATAGCTTTATGATCTTCCACATTCCTTTGATTAGATCCTTCTTGTGTTTAAAACATATTTATAATGTTCATGTTTAAGTTTAGAAACAATGGAACCTTTGAAGAATCAAAACAATGTAAAAAGAAACAAAGTATAAAGCAATATGTAATTCATTTGTAGGACACGCCCAACCCATTTGATGGACACGCCCAGCCACTTGATGGAACACGCCCGTGTCACTAACAACAAAAGAGGCAGTAGCCAATTCAACAATTGACACGCCCAGCACCTTTGATGGACACGCCCGTGTCACTAACAACAAAAGAGGCAGTAGCCAATTCAAACAATTGACACGCCCAACTCAATTGATGAACACGCCCGTGTCTCTTCAATGCCTATGGCCGTGTCACCCATCACCAAAACCAATTCTCTTCTAATTGCACTCAAACACAATATTCATCATATAACATGCTTCAAATGAATATAATCAATGTTTTAAACACATATTCATCACAAGAATTACTTCACAACACATTAATATAACAATTAAACACATCTCAACTCAAAACCCTAAAATCAACATCTCCACCATTTCCAACAACAACCTCTAATTAAACTCATAACTTAAAATCAATTTAACACTTGAACACACAACACAACACATCTCAAATCCACCAAATCACAAAATCATCAAACCTTACTTCACTTCCAACACAACTTCCAATTAAGTAAAGAAAACAAGAGAATACTTACCATCTTTCCAACAAAACCAACACCAATCCAATCCTTTAGCTTGTAATCAATTTCAATACTTGTAAACACATATATAACACACTAAATCATGAAATCAATCCATCACAACCTATCTCAAACATTAACAAAGGAAAACAAGTAAGTACTTACTTCAATTGATGAATTCCACCAAATCTCCACCTAATCCTTTGATTCTTCCTTCAATTCTCTTAAAACCCTAAGGTTTAGGTGAAGATCAACTCATCTCTCTACCTCTCTCTCTCTCTCTCGTGCAAGAACCAAAAGGAGAAGAAGAAGAAGAAGAAGAAGAGAATATCTTCATTTTCTTTTTCCTCTTCCACGATAGCCACATATATGTATATAATAATAATAATAATAATAATAATAATAATAATATAATTACTAATTACCAAAAATCCTCCACCAAGCATTTCATTTCAAGCAATTACTCATATACCCCTTATCACTCAACTTAGCTTTTGTCTCTTATGAACCCAATTAAGTAATTCCACATGCCATATAAAAATATCTCCTCTTGCATTGACTCTTTCTCTTTGACCATTTTATATGTTATATATATCACCATATACACAACATATAAACTTGTCTCTAAACCCTAAATTTCCCCAAAACACATATACATATATTTTCTTTTCTCAATTTAAACCAACAACAATAACAACAACAGCAACAACATACAAAACTTCTGGGGCATGCATAGGGATATTACAAATTTAGAAATTGAGTGGTCTGTTTCTAATAGAAACTAACACAAATCCTTATCTATTAGAAACAGAAAATATGTTTCTAATTTTTAATAGAATTTGCTTTCATTTTTCTAAACTATATTATTTAATGTTTTTAATTTTTTTTGTAAATATTATTTATATTTATATTTTATTTTATTTATATTTGTATTTATATTGGTATTAGTTTTTTTTTTAAGAATTTAACTACAAACCTGAAAAGAAATGAAATTAAATTTTAAAAAAAATGTTTATATATGTATGTATGTATATAATATATAACATAATTGAATCTATATAACATAATTGAAATATACATAAATATAAATGTCAAATGTATCCATAAAACACTCAATACACATTAATAAAAAAAACTAAAAGAAACGGCCTACGGATATAAAGTATGATCATCAAGAATAGGATCTTTATCAGAAGCAGCATCATCTGTAGGAGGATGAGTGGATAATGGATGTTGGAATTGTCTCATCAGCGTGTCCATGTGGTCCATCAACTCATGATGAATGCACTTGTGCTACTTAGCCTACACATTAATAAAACATTAAATAAATAAAAATAATAAATACATTTTATTATTATGAATTCTCATATTTTTTAAAAAATAATTCAGCAGAGTTCCGACATAGACTAAAGTATGTTGAACCTGAAATTTAGACTCACATATTCATATATAAAGGACATATAACAATATTAAAAAATTCACATTAAAATTTCAATCAGCTCACATATATAATATCCATATATCCACTAAGGAAGTGCAAGAAGTTAAAGTCCAGATGTAGACACTCCACTCCCTTAAGGTTTGGAAAGTGTCATAAGGCCATTGGTCTATATGTCTTATCTAGGAAATACTCAATTTGATGCAAAAATCAAACATATACAACTTAAATAATACTTAAATTTAACTCATATTTACTTCATCATGATTTGGAATAATAATTATTCATCAAGTTTGATTCTTAAATATCATTCACAAAAAAATGGAAAAATATAAAATAATTATGGAATGAACAATAAAAACTTGATATCTTATACCCATTTTATAGTTAAGAAATAAAGAAAAATTATATTAACATACAAGAAAAGATTTCTTTTCTTTGATTATATAAAAAACCCATTTTATACTTATGATTGTTACAAAGTGGCCCCTTTTAAGTATATATAGTTTTTTTTTTTTATTGATGGGTTTGGAGAAACAGAAAAAACATTGTTATTGCTTGGTGAATTGCATCACCTTCCAAGTCAAAATTTATATTTATATATATACCTACAGCAGCATTGTTAAGAGCCAAACATTTTATAACTAGTGATCTTCACTTTTTAAGGAGAAATGTCAAGTTCTATAATCCTTAGTGTCAGTATTGTTAAGAGCCAAACATTTTATAACTAGTGATCTTCACTTTTTAAGGAGAAATGTCAAGTTCCATAATCTTTAGTGTCAGTAATTATAACCAAAGCATGCATGACAAATTAGGGTAATAAATCAGCATTTCAATCTGTCAACCGGTAGGTCATAAGCAAATTTCACCAACAAACAAAAACATATTTAGAGTCATAACTATAAACATATCTCCTTGCGAGTTAATAGATGCATTTCTCCAAACACAAAAAAAAGAGAGAAAATGAACTGAAATTATTACCCTTGAGAAAAAAAATTAAAAAACCCAATAATTCAATTTCTTCAAATTAATTCATTCTTTAATGAATATGATAAGAGTTTTTTTTGTATTTGACAATACTATTTCTTTGGCCCCTCTATAGAGCTTTAACAATAACAATGATGAACACTTAATTATAATTGTATTAAAAAATTTTGTATTATCAATGAGTTTTGTCTATTTTAATTAATTAATAATGAAATTATTTTTAAAATTATAAAATAACAAGTAGAACTTTTAGGTGAAATCAAATCCAATAATAAAAATAATTTTATAACAAAAACTCACCAATGGATCCCCTCCTTTAAATCTCACAATAATTTCTCCTGGTTTGGCAGCAAAAATCAATAGCAATTCATGTATCTCCTCCTACAAAAGACACTCCAAAACTTAATCATTTCAACATAATCTCAATTACAAAAGTGAATAAAAATCATTAGAACAAGTCAACAAATCATTAGAAATATACCAAGAAGCATTTTAGCAAACATTTAGTGAACTATGTATTTCCTCAAAACTTTGCATAGTTTTAAAATTCTAGTTTCAAGAAAATGGTGAAATTTTTTTAAAATTTATTAAAAGTAGCCTATATTAGAAACCCAGCGGACAATAATAAAAAAAGTCAAGTATATGAGCTGTAAATTTATAACCAGAATGTATTAACCCCCTAATGAAACAAAAAAAAACTCAATTCCTAATAGCCCAAAAATTCTGAACTTTACAACAAAAATTGAAAGAAATGAAAAATATAGTTGCAAAATCAATAAAACCCAAAATGCAAATTTTCAAAACTTGCTCAAACAAAGAAAAATTTTACATTTACATTCGATCAAAGAACCATTTTCTTAGCTTACCTAAGTTCGGTTATGGTGTCCAGCTGACTTGCCAACATAAAGCAATCTAGAAAAATAATTAAATATGAAACCCATATCAAAATAAATCAAAATCTATAAAGTTTCACAATCATACTCAATTTCTAAATTGAAAATTAAAATGAAATTAATTAAGAAAAATCCAAAAACAATCAAATTAAAGACTGACTCACTTCTACTGTACATCGATCTTGATAGCAAGCGAGATATCCACACTTCCAGCAGCCTCTGATAGGAAATCATCATCTTAGCAACCATATACCCCAATAACTATTAAGCTACATACGGAATGCAAGAAAACACCCTCCAGTCAAGATGATTCCAAAATCCAAGGACCTCCTCAAGTAAAGATAGGGAAAAACTGGTTTCAAATGTTATTGTTTACCAATGAAACTAGTACTTGAATTCAACCCACAACGCCATAAACCATATATGATATGATAAGTTAAGAATTAAACATAAGATTTTTTTTTTTAGTTTAGAGAACGCCACAAACCAAATTAGTTTGATAAGTTCAAAGTTCATGAAAGAACTTAAGCAAAAACACTCACAAAGAGCAAATTCAGATTATCATTCATCAAATGATTTTTTTGCAAATGAGTTTGGCTTTGATATTTATAGCCAAAGCATAGTAGAAGAAACCTAAATGGCTGTTATTATAGCTCTCCACGTTCTCCCCTTTAATCCCCACTAACTTTCATTGAAAAGAGCTATTATACATTAAATGCACTCATTTGTAACTCTTAAATGACAATTAATCACACCCCAATCTAAATGCACTCATTAAAACACATTGAAACTCACACTTAACAAGAATAAAATGCTAACTCTGATATGTTAATTTCACAAAGCAAATAAAATAAATTCAAATTAATAAATAACATAAAATGACAGCCCAAGATCCATGCTCACTTAATCAAGGCTGGATGGCCCTTTATTCTTCAAAGGGTTGGATTGATTCAATGGGTTAGACTATTGTCTTCATATTTGAATATACTTGAAATATGTTGACAGTGTTAAGGTCTTCTTGCATACAAAGGCCCATGACCAAATCAAGACGAGCTTGTTCCTTCCAAATGTCTTCAAATATGCAAGTTAATATTTCCTTCATCTTTTTTGCTCTAGCTCTTGTTATTGGGCCTCCATGAATGGCTAAAGGGTCTTTCTTTGCATTTTCATCCTTAGCCAAATGAACTCAAGCTTGCTGATCCTCATCATTCCCCCTCTCCTCAGAAGGATTCATCCTCAAATCTGCTCCTTCATCACCTACATCAAACAAAGACAAATCAGAAACATTAATGGTAGCACTTACATTGCCATACTCACTAGGCAATTGTAGCTTGTATGCATTGTGATTGATTCTTTGTAGGACTTGAAATGGTCCATCTCCTCTCGACATCAGTTTAGACTTCCTTTGACTTGGAAATCTTTCCTTCCTCAAGTGTACCCAAACCCAATCACCTGGTTCAAATATGACTTTCTTTCTTCCCTTACTGTGTTGCTTTTCATATTATTGAGTTTTTTCTCTATTTGAACACGCACTCTCTCATGTAAGCATTTAACAAATTCAGCCTTTTGCTTTCCTTCCAAATTAGCTTTTTCAATGGGTAATGGCATTAATCCATAGGTGTTAATGGATTGAAACCATATACAACCTCAAAAGGTGAACAATTTGTTATAGCATGAATACTCCTATTGTAGGCAAACTCAACATGTGGCAAACATTCTTCCCAATTTTTCAGATTTCTTTGAATTATTGCCCTCAATAGTTGTAAAAGAGTTCTATTGACCACCTCCATTTGTCCATCTGTTTGTGGATGACAAGTTGTTGAGAATAGAAGCTTTGTTCCCAACTTGCTCCAAAGTGTCTTCCAAAAGTGGCTAAGAAACTTGACATCTCAATCACTAACAATTGTCCTTGAAACTCCATGCAATCTCACAATTTCTTTAAAGAACAGCCCCGCAACATGAGTTGCATCATCCATCTTATGGCATGGAATGAAATGTGCCATTTTCCTAAACATGTCAACAACAACAAAAATAGAATCTTTCCCTCCCCTTGACCTAGGTAATCCTAAAACAAAGTCCATGAAAATGTCTATCTAAGGTTCAATAGGTATGGAAAGCGGTGTATACAACCCATGAGGCATCAATTTGGATTTAACTTGTTTACAAGTAATGCATCTCTCACAAATTCTCTCAACATGTCTTTTCATTTGTGGCCAAAAGAAATGATCACTTAAAACATCTAAAGTTTTTCTCACACCAAAATGCCCCATCAAACCCCTAGCATGTGCCTCCCTCACAAGAAACTCTTTCAAAGAAGATTGAGGCACACATAACTTATTTTCTTTGAAAAGAAAACCATCCAGCCTATAAAACTTGCCAAAACCCCCCCTTTCTCACATGCCTCATAAACATTAGCAAAATCAAGGTCCGAATTATATAAATCCTTAATTAACTCAAAACCCAATAATTTTGCATCAAGTGTAGAAATTTTGCATACGTCCTTGATAAAGCATCGGAAACCACATTTTCCTTACCTTGCTTGTACTTGATGATGTAAGGAAATGATTCAATGAACTTCACCCATTTAGCATGTCTTCGACTGAGCTTTCCTTTTCCTTTGAGATATTTCAATGACTCATGATCAGTGTGGATTATGAATTCCTTATACCATAAGTAGTGCTGCCAATTTTCTAACACTCTCACCAATGCATATAACTCCTTATTATAAGTCAGGCAGTTTAGACTTGCTCCACTTAGCTTCTCACTAAAGAATGTTATTGGTCTTCCTTCTTGCATCAAGACTCTACCAATACCTATTCCACTTGCATCACACTCAACCTCAAAAGTTTTAGAAAAGTTAGGAAAAGCAAGTAAAGGTGTTGAACTGAGTTTATCTTTTAGCAAGTTAAAAGAATTATCTTGTTCTTTTCCCCACTTGAAGCCCACATTCTTTTTAATGCATTTAGTTAAATAAGGTTTAGAATCATGCTTACTTGTACCCTTGCATTTCAGTTGTCTTTCAATTTTCATGGCCATATTCACCATGTCTTCAATCTCTACATAGTGTTGCAACTCCACAAGATCAGTAATGTTCTTGTTCAAGCCATTCAAGAACCTTGCCATGGTGGCTTCACAATGCTCATCAACATTAGCCCTTATCATGGCTATCTCCATTTCTTTGTGATTTTCCTCCATGTTTAGATCATTTATGATTGTATTTTTAAAGTAATATTATCTTTCATTTGATTTTTGTTTAAAGTTTGTTTGAAGTGTTGGTTTTAGGTTGAAGTGCAAAAACTCCCTTGGATGGATCAAAACAATGATGAAAGAGCATAAATCAAGCAAGACACGGCCAAGTCAAAGCAAGCTTGGCTATGTCCCTCAAAGAATTTAAGGCAAAGGATGACATGACCAGGAGACACAGCCAAGCCACTGGCTGCTTCTCACCTAAAAAGCAAAACCAAAGAAACCAAAGAAAGAAAAGAAAATTTGGCAGAACTTGACACAAGCAAGAGACAATGCCAAGCAATTGGCCGTGTCACATGACACGGCCAGGAGCTTGGCCTTGCCCCATTTAAAGTTCAAAGCAAAGACAAACCAAAGAAAGAAGGCAGAAGGAAACACTGGCAAGAGACATGGCCAAGCCACTGGCCGTGTCACATGACACGGCCAGGAGCTTGGCCGTGTCACCACTTGAGAAAAAGGAAAGAAAAGGGCAGCAAGTGACATGGCCAGCAAGCTTGGCCGTGTCCCATGAAAATTGAGAGACGCGGCCAGGAGCTTGGCCGTGTCACCCTTGATCACCCTTGAATATTTGAATTATTTGCATGAAGTGGAGGATAAGTGGGGGACAAAGACCTTGCTTTTGTCAAAAGAAATATTAAATAAAGAAAAAAGGTGGGAGAAAAATGAGAGTGGTGTGAGTTGGAAGGCATGGGTTGAGTTTTGAATGAATTAAAAAGAAGAGAAGGAAAGGGAAGAGAGACACATGTTTGGGGAAAGGAGAAGAGCTCTCTCCTTGGTTCTTCATCTTGTTCTTGGTCTTGAGAGAGACTAAGAACACCATCCTCCATTTCCATCTTCTCCATCTTCCATAGACAAGCTTCAACTTGGTTCTTTGGGATAAATTGGGTTAAATAAGCTCTTGGAGATTAGGGTTTTGAAGAAAGCTTCATTGAAGGTTTGGTGACTTGAGAAAGCTCCATTCCATCTTTCAAAGGAGAATCACCAATTGAAGAGGGCTTGAGTTCTTCATCAACATCAAGTGGAGCTAGGAGGAAGACAAGTATTCTAACTCTTGGCATCTACAAGGGGTTTTTCTATTCTCTCTTTTAATTCATTTCTAGATTGTTGTTGTTTATTAAGAGAATTAATATTTCAATGGACAATTGTGATTTGATTTGTATAGAGATGAATATTTGTTTTAATTTGATAATGTTGAGCTAAATTACCCATGCCTAGGGTTTGTAGTAGATTTGATCGAATGACTTGATTTGATATTTCATTTAATGTACCTTGTTGTTGGTTGATTGCATTGGATTGTATGTTAGGTTGATAGATTACCTACCTATTGATCTCTAGATATTGAATGAAGAACTGAGAGGTGAAATTTGATATCAAAATTATACAATCAACTACCCTAAGAATGAATTAGAAATATAAGTTCTAGGGTTTATTAATTTGCAAACTCAAAACAATTGGTTGTTGTTAATTCATGAATGTGAAAACTAATGAATTGGTAATTAACTAATTAAACTCAAGGAACAAATTAATTTACAAGTTTATGTTAATGGAATATTTGAGGATTAAGCTTTGATTGAATTGATCTACAACCCTAGGTATCTTTCCAAGAACCAAACCAATTCTAAGCATACCGATAACTCTTACTCGCTATTTTAATTTTATTACAACTTCAACAATATTGCAATCATCACACACTCGTTCATTTAAATTTAATTACTTTAATCAAATTATTACAAACAGCACCTTCCTTATGATACGACCTTGGGGCGATCACTGTTGCTATAACTACCTCATATACTTGCGAGTGTCACTTTGTAGTAGTACTTAATTCAAGCGCAACACTCCACACTCATAGAACCTTGTGTTAGGGTTTGTAAACGCTGGTGCAAGTCCCTATAATAGTGGCTAAGGATAAATTGCTTTCTCATGATGCGTTTCACCTCAAACAATGGCTCAATAGACCTTTCACCATTTCGATGCCTGTCGTTACACAATTGATCCCACCAAACAATAGCATAATCACAAAATTCAACAGTGGCTAATTTTACCTTTTTCTCTTCAAAGTAGTTGTCACACTCGGAGATCATCTCCACCTTTCTTTGCCACTCTAAATAGGTGTCCAGGTCATTTTTTCCTTGGAAGGAAGGAATCTTCATTTTGATGCTGCCTATATTTCGATCAATGTCGTCAAACCTTACTCTCCTAATTTGCCTTCTAGGATGAGCATCCCCTCCAATAATGGTTGCTTGATCATCATCTGCGTTAATTCCTCCATCATATTCATCATTGGCAAAGGCTGGTTGCCTTCTATGCCTTGGCTCACCTTGCAATATGGTAATCGTATCATCATGTTTTTCTAAATGATCTTTTACATCTCCAATCATTTTGAACATACATTTAAATTGTTGTTGCATTGCTTGAATCATTTGATCATTTAAGGAAGAACTCACGTCTTGATCTTTGTTAGACATGTTTAAAACCTTAAAGAAGAAAATTTTAAAATGCCTCACAAGATACTCCCTCACGTGTTTCACTCAAAGATTTGATTCACACCACTCGTGTTTCACACAAAAATTTGGGTTTTCTCTATGCTGGTCTTACCACTCTTGCCTTTTACCTCTCTTACTTTTGCTTTGGGTTCATAAATGAACTAATCACCTAAACAAACCAAATTAGATTATGGCAATTCAATGGATTGAAAAGGGCTGGTCTAGATCAAGATTTTAGGTAAGGCCAAATTTAAAATAGTTAAACACAAGAAAACAAACCTAAGAACTGAAATTTAGGTCCCTTAGCCTCATACAATTCTGAAACTTTAAGAACTAGAATTCCACACTTTTGCAATTCTAATTTTTTTAAAATTTTCATTTCTTTCTCTTTTTTTTAAGATATTAACAAAAGTGCATAAATTTTAAGATTAACACAAGAAAGTAACAATAAGAGAAGGGACAACAAAACTTGGTGTGTCAACACAAAGAGGTGCGAACTTAAATCAAAGAATACTTAATAGGATAGAATTAAAACATGAAGATTCAGCACAAATAAAGAAAAATAAGATAAAGATGATAAACTTGAACAAAAAAAACACAAAGATAAGCAAACCTCAACTTGAGCCTTGCTCTGATACCAAATGATAGGAAATCATCATCTTAGCAACCATATACCCCAATAACTATTAAGTTAAGTTATATATGGAATGCAAGAAAACACCCTCCAGTCAAGATGATTCCAAAACCCAAGGACCTCCTCAAGTGAAGTTAGGGAAAAATTAGTTCCAATTGTTATTGTTTACTAATGAAACTAGTACTTGAATTCAACCTACAAAGCCACAAACCAGATATGATCTGATAAGTTAAGAATTAAACATAAGATTTTTTTTTTTGTTAGAGAATGCCACAAACCAAATTATTTTGATAAGTTCAAAGTTCATGAAAGAACTTAAGCAAAAACACTCATAAAGAGCAAATTCAGATTATCATTCACCAAATGGTTTTTTTACAAATGAGTTTGGCTTTGATATTTATAGCCATAGCATAGTAAAAGAAACCTAAATGGCTGTTATTATATCTCTCCATGTTCTCCCCTTTAATCCCCACTAACTTTCATTGAAAAGAGCTTTATACATTAAATACACTCATTTGTAACTCCTAAATGACAATTAATCACACCCCCAAACTAAATACACTCATTAAAACACATTAAAACTCACATTAAAACTCACACTTAACAAGAATAAAACCCTAACTCTGATATGTTGATTTCACAAAGAAAATAAAATAAACCCAAATTAATAAATAACATAAAATGGCAGCCCAAGATCCATGCTCACTCAATCAAGGCTGAATGGCCCTTTATTCTTCAATGGACTGGATTGATTCAGATAATGTGGGTTAGACTATTGTCTTCATATTTGAACATACTTGAAATATGTTGACAGTGTTAAGGTCTTATTGCATACAAAGGCCCTTGACTGAATCTAGATGAGCTTGTTCCTTCCAAATGTCTTCAAGTAAGCAAGTTAATGTTTCCTTCATCTTTTTGGCTCTAGCTCTTGTTATTGGGCCTCCATGAATGGCTAAAGGGTCTTTCTTTACATTTTCATCCTTAGCCAAATGGACTCGAGCTTGTTGGTCCTCATCGGCATCAATAATAGCAAAACACTTAGTAGGATCAACCACCACATATCTAAAAGTCATAATTCCAGCTTTCTAATAAGGGCCAATAGAAATCTCAAATGGGGTTTCAATTCTGGCCTTGAATTAAAGAAAGTAAATTAATATCTTTTCTTATATCTCGGTGTTTCACTCTCATATACAAACACAATTTATTGTACAATAAAAGCTAGAAATGCTCAGAGAAAAAGAGACTAATCTAGAAAGAAACAATTGGAAGCAGAAATTAACTTTGACACAATATATGTTGAAAAAATTAAAGGTGGGGATTTTCCTAAAAAAACATGAATTAACTTAGAAACTGAATGGGCTCCTCTCTAATTTTATCAAAATCAATGAAAGAGTTATGGCTTATCCTATATTATGAAAGAGTAATTAAAAATTTAAAATACATAAAATTAAAAATGGATAAGAATACATATTTGTAAATGGCGCTAGCGAAGGTGGCAATGGTGTCTCCTTTTTTGTTGGGTTATGAGTGGAAGGTGGTTAAATGGATATGGTGAGCACACTAGGTTAGAGATGGTAAACAAGCAAGCTCAAAGATGATGGTGGAGATGAGAGGGTTTAGAAAACAAAAAAAATAATGATGGAAAGAACCGTTAGTACTGACAGAGAGACAGGTGACACGAAAGAGAAATGAAAAAGAAGGAAGATGGGCTTGGTTTATCTTTATAGTTTATAAAAGGCTTTAGAAAAGGATGAAAATCTGTTTCCATAGGCTTTATAATTTAGAAATGAAATGATAGTCCATTTCTAAATAACAAATCATAGCTCTATTTAAAAACGGGACCTAATTCCATTTCTAATTTACAAATGCAATCAAACATATTTTTCAACTCTATTTTTCCCTCTCACCATCAGAAATGGATCAAAATCCCTTTCTAAATGGTTTCAATTTTGTTTCTACATTTTCCACAACTTATTCCCATGAGATATAAAAATAGATTAGAAATGAAAAAAAATCTATTTTTAAATTCCATTTCTAAATCATTTCTATTTCGTTGCAAAACTGTTCAATTTTCATTTGTTCCATTTTAGTTTCAAATCTATTTCTATTTTGAAACAAAATATTATCTGTTTCTAATTTTCATTTCTAAATTGTCAAATTCTTATAGTGGCGCTCTTAAGGGTGGCATTCCTTTTGGCATCTCTTCTGAGAACACATCCTCAAACTCCTATAACAAGGCAACAACACCACTAGGCAAAGAAGGGTCAATGTCAATAATATTCAGAAAAGTCTTCTTATACATAAGTACAATGAGAGATTTTTTTTTGCATAAAAAACAATTTTTAGTTCTCTTTCTTTTGCATAGAAACTGTGTTTCTTTTTCTCTCAACAAGTTCTTTTCTCTCATGCTCTTCAATTTCTTTTGAGTTTTCTTCTTTTTCACTCATTTTATTTTTAATCTCTCATTTCCTTTCACTCTTTTCTTTTAAATTCTCTCTTTCTTGCTTGCTTTCTTCACTCTCAATTTTATTTTCTTTTTCACTCAATTTTCTTTTCACCTTACCTTCATACACTTCCTTAGGTGAAAGATAAACCAATGTGGTCTTCTTGCCATCTTTCTCAAAATTATAATGGTTGGTTTATTCATTGTGCATCATCCTCCTATCATATTGCTAAGGCCTACCCAATAAGAGATGACCAACTTGTATTGGCACCACATCAAATAGCAACTCATCTTTATACTTGTCAATCTTAAAAGCAACAACACTTGTTTGGTCACTCTAATTTCTCCATAATGGTTGAGCCACTTCAACTTCTATGGTTGTGGATATTTGATAATAGGTAAACCGAATTTCTCCATTAGGATGGTAATAGCAACATTTGTCACACTTCCTTCATTTATGGTGACATCACATACTGTATCTTCCATAAGACATCTAGTATGGAATAAGTTTTCCCTTTGGTCATTCTCCTCATGTTGAATTTGTGGTGCGTGCGAGCCTAATGCTATAGCAATACCGCAAGTACACGGGTCGCCCAAGTAATAAAGTAGTGCGTGAAGTATCATTCCACTAGGGACAATGTCAAGTTTTAGTGCAAATCTTAACTGTTGTTTAGCAAATCAATAGTTTTGTGATGTTTTGTAATTAAAGACAATTAATTTAATAACTGAAAGTAAAGGGAAATTAAATGTTGTGCAAAAAGGATTGATGATAATAATTCTATCCAGATATTGAATCCCCCTAGCCACAATTATATTTATGAAAATCAATTCAATTAAATCACATAATAGAGTTGAATTGGCATTCCTCTAATTTAGACTAAAACCTCTCTCGAGTGAATTAATCCCTAATCACTAAGTAGAATGTTGGAATCTCTTCTCAAACATAATTAAGTAGATCTTGCATTAAGAACAAGGAATCATAGACCAAAGGATCTTGTAAGTCTATCTCTAATACTCCAATCAATCCTCAACCCTTATGAGTATTCAATTCATATCAAGCTTTCTCAAGTCAATAATATGAAAATTGCACCCAATCAATAAGCATGCTATTATCAATTGGAAATAAATCATTAAGCATCATAAGAATAAAATAACTCCATCAAATAAAATTATTCAATCCATACAAATAAGCTAGGGTTCATCAATATCTAGATAGAGAATGAGTTAGTTCATGTTCAATACTCTTAATACAACAACAGCAATATTGAAATGAATTAAAAGAGAAAATAGAAAAACCCCTTGTGAAGATGCCAAGAGTAGGATTACTAGTCTTCCTCCTAGCTCCACTTGGGTGTATGATGAAGAACTCAAGCCCTCTTCAATTGTTGATTCCCCTTTGTAATATGGAATGGAGCTTTCTCAAGTCACCAAACCTTGGGATGGAGCTTTCTCAAGTCACCAACCCTTCAATCGATTATGCCTTTGGAAGATGGAATGAAGCTTTCTCAAGTCACCAAACCTTTCAATGAAGCTTCTTCAACCTTCAAGAGCTTGCCAATGGAAGATGGAGAAGATGGAGAGGATAGAAATGGAGGATGAAGATGAAGAGCTAAGGAGAGTGTCACTCTCTCCCTCACCCAAAATGTGTATGCCCAAAACCTCCTCCTCTCCAAGTTTGTTTTTGGTTCTTGCATTTCCTTCTCTTTTTATTTCCTTTAAAGCTCAAACCCATACCTTCCAACTCACACCACTCTCCCTTGTCTCCCACATTCTCTTTGTTTAATCTTTCTTTCCATCAATTAGGCAAGCTTTTCCTTTCTTTAATCTTTCTTTTGGCAAAAGCAAATTGTTTTCCCCCACTTGTTCCTCAATCCGTGCAAAAGAATTCAACATTTCCATAGGTGACACGGCCAAGCCATGAGTGGCTTGGCCGTGTGTCTCATTTTTCTTTGGGACACGGCCAAGCTAGTTGGCCGTGTCCATTACTGCCCCTTCTTTCTTTCTTTCTTTTCTTTGTTCTCAAGAGGTGACACGGCCAAGCTTGTGGCCATGTCATGTGGGTGTGTCACCTACTGCTTCTTCATTTTGCTTCATTTCTTTTGGTCCTTTGTTTCTTGGCTTAAGATGGGATACAACCAAGCTTGTGGCCGTGTCATATAACACGGCCAGTGGCTTGGCCGTGTCACTTGCTTGTGTCAGCTTCTGCCAAATTTCCCTTTCTTTCTTGGTTTCTTTGGTTTTGCCCTTTAGGTGAGACACGGCCACTGGCTTGGCCGTGTCTCTTGGTCGTGTCAGCTACTACCTTGAAATTCTTTTGAGGGACACGGCCAAGCTTGCTTTGGCTTGGCCATGTCTTGCTTGATTCATGCTCTTCCTTCATTGTTTTGATCATCCAATAGAGTTTTTGCACTTTAACCTAAAACAAACTTTAAACAAAAATCAAATGAAACATTAACTAAAAACACATTAAAATCATACTAAAAACAGGTATAAAATGATCTCATCAACTTGCATACTTAATGCCTTTCTAGATAAAAGAGCCTGACCACTTTCAGCAATGTTAAGATCTTTCTCCCCACTATCACTTACTTCCTCATCGTTTGGCTCCCTCACTTCACCTTTCTCCTCATCACTTATTGAGAATTACTCCCCATCAATCATGTACATAATTCTTTGATTGGGGCACTCCCTTTTGTAATGACTAACTCCTCTAATTTTAAAACATTTGATCTTCAAAGTGGAGGTAGATTCAATGTTACCTTTGTTTTTTTCTGGTGCTAGGAGTTTTGGAAACTTGCTTGAGATCAATTTTAGGCTTGGATGATATAGCCTTGTCTTCTCTCCTCTAAGAAGGCTTAAAAGATGAAGATGATGATGAAACCCAACTTGAACTATTCTTCCTCTTTAACAATTTCTCAACCTTTAAAGCTAATTAAATCAACTCATATATTTCCATGTAGGGCTACAACTCTACCACATTAGCTATCTCTCTATTCAACACATTCAATAATATAGCCATGGTAGCTTCTCCATCTTCCTCCACATTAGCCCTAATCACTGCTACTTCCATTTCCTTATAGTATTCTTCTATGCTCTTGCATCCTTGGGTGAGGTTTTAAAGATGGTTGTACAACTCCTTATAATAGTGGCTCAATACAAATCTTCTTCTCGTGATGGACTTCAAGTCTCTCCACTCTTCAATAGGCCTCTCCATATTCCTCCTTCTCTTGTGTTTTGTATCCTCCTACCATGGTATAGCATAATCCTCAAATGCAGTAAGCATAAGCTTGACTTTCTTGGATTCAGATTACTCATGGCAATCGAAGATTAGTTCTATCTTATTCTCCCAATCTAAGTAAGCTTCAGGATCCATCCATCCATGGAATGATGGTATCTTCAGTTTAACTCCACCACTATCTCCTTGATTATTATGCCTACCCTTAAGCCTTGCTTCCTCCTCTTCTTCATTATCCCTAAATGATTCTTCACCTCTTGAATCTTCTTCTGCTTGCATCCTTCCATTAGCTCTTCTTCTTTATGCATTAGGGGCACTGTTAGGTTCTCCCTTAGCTATTGAAGCTTCTAGATTTTCCATTCTATCCATCATCTCATTGTATCTGATATGGTCCATTGCTTGCAATGTATCCAAGATAGCTTCAATTGATTGATTTCCCTTGAGTTTATCTACCATGTCCACTCATCTTATATAAAAGTTGCAAACAAAGGTTAGTAAAACAAGAATATATGTATATAATCCTCACTTCACTCCCTTATATGTTTCACTCAAGTAATATGATCACTCAAGTTCACTCTTGTTTGCCCCAAATATTAAGCTGTTCTCTAGATGAGATCACACTCTTACCTTTTGACCTATTAAAATCTATTGTCGGGGTTAGTTGCAAGGATTAAAATCCCCACAATTTATGTAATCATAATGAAATAGAACAATTCTGATATGAAAAGTTCTCTATACTCTTTTTGTTATAAGTCACCCAACTTATAGTGAGTTTCACGTGATTGTCATGACCAAAAAGCTGATCAGAATAGTTATCACGACTGATGTAACACCCCTTGACAATCCTATATAAAAAAAACTAACAAAGGATGTCACATTATTGTAATGCCTAAATTATTTAAACATTGACTTTTTGAATTATACCAATGTGAGAGTTATGTATAATGTTGAGAGTAACTTAGCTATTTGTAACAAATGAGGAATAGGGTTAGTTAAGTCATTAAAAATTAAAATTTTAATTTGGATATGGACTTAATCGGTATTTCTACAAAAGAATCTTTAAGTAGTAAAATCTTACAGAAATGCCTTTTTAACCCCAGAATTGGATTTTTATTTAAATTGGAGTGTGAAATATGAATAATAGAACTTCAAATTACTTAAAGAAATTATTTTTATAATTTTACAATGTAATATCCCAATGTATGCCCTAGAAGTTTTGAATATTATTGTTGTTTTAATTGGATTGAATGTATATGTTGATTTGAAAGAAAAAAGAATTGAAAAGAGAATGTTTATGTATTGTTTAAAAAGGAAAGTAATGTGTAGAGAGAAAGTGTATATGTTGGGTATATGGTTATATATATAACATATACATTAGTCAAAAGGGATGGTCAATGGAAGAGGATATTTATTTGTGATATGTGAAATTACTTAAATGGGCATATAAGTGACAAAGGTTAAGTTAATTGGATGAGGGCATTTAGGTAATTGCTTTGTTAGAATTGCTTGGTGGAGATTTAAAGAAGAAGAGAAGTTTGACTTGTGTTTATTTTTCTTTTCTTCTCATTTGTGTGCCGGCTATCCAAGAAAAGAGAGAGCAAGAGAGGTGTTCTTAATGCTAGAATCAAATTGAAGGAGGAATCAAAGGTTTTGGTTGGAGATTTGTGAAATTTCTTCATTTAAGGTAAGTACTCTCTTGTTTCCTTTTGTTATTTTGAAGTTGTGTATAAGATGAGTTATAATTTGTTGATATTATGATTTGGTGTGTTTGAGATGTGTTTACAAGTGTTGAAATTGATTGTAAGTTAAAAGAAATTGAATTGGTGTTGGTTTTGTTTTGAAGATGGTGAGTTAAGTGGATGTTGATGGTGAAAGATCAAGAGTGAAGTTGGTTTTAGTGTTTTGAGGTGGTAAATGATTATATGTATGGTTAATGTGAATATTGTGTTAAACATGCAAAATAAGTGTTAATGACTTTGATTACATCCATTTGAATGAGTTTATGTTGTGCATAATGTGTTTAATTTCAATCAAAAGAGTGTTGGCTATGGTTAGGGTTTTTGTTCATAAGAGACACGGCTAAACCAAGGAAGAGACACGGCCAAGCTAAAGAATTTTTGAGAGACACGGCCAAGTCTATGGAAATTTGGCCGTGTTGGATAAATTTTGGAGAAGACAAGGCCGTGTCCCTTGCCCATGTTTGCTTCTGTTGCTTTTGGTTGAGAGACACGGCCACAAGCTTGGCCGTGTCCCTTGAGTGTGTTGGCCACTGTGATTTTTCCTTGCTCTTCTTACATGGTTGAGATTGAACTTACATTTGATAATGCATATGATACTATATGAACAAGGTTATGTATTATGCATTGTGAATCTTGTGAATGGTAATGTGTATATGAATAATGTACTTTGAAATGCTATATTAATGAGGCTATATGTATAATATGAATGGAGATATGAAATGATATGAGGCCATTGTGATTTGGCTATGATGATTCCATTGAAAGAACATAAGGCATGTTTGCCTAATTGATGATGAGAATTGAGAATGAGATAATAAATGAATTGTGTGTCTAATGTGTTATTCATTTTCAGAGTTTTTGTTGTTGGTGGCATGCCTATTGGTAACATTCTCTTGAAGTTAGGTTGGATTTGATCCTTGAAGCCTAATTGAGATGTTACAACCCTTGAAGCTAGGTTGGGTTGGTTCTTGAAGCCAAGTTGGGTTGATACTTAGCATGCTTTGTTCCCCTTGAAGCTTGGTTGAACCTAATCCTTGAAGCCTAGTTGGGTTTATGATAATGATAAATGTGATAATAAAACCAAAGCACTAACTCTGAAAATTGAATGGCATATTAGAGTGTTTTGGGCCCATGCTTGTCTTTGTATATAATGTGATTCTTGAATGGTAAAATCAATGAAACTATGAAGATGTAATATGAATATTGTTATGACATTGAATGTAGTATGATGTGATAATGTGATGTGCTTCTATGTGTATGGTTTATGAAATATAAAGGTGTGATGTTAGCTTTTCACTTATGATGTTAACTTTATGATTTAGATGTGTAACATTACTTTGCCTTAAAGTATAATGTTGGTATATTTTGTACTACTAAGCCGATGGCTTAGCGCGATAGTGTTTGATCGCGCAGGTGACAGAGTTGAACTTGAGAGCTCCTCGAGACCAAGTGAGACTAGACATTGAGGATTTTTCTTTTGGGACTTAAAGATCAGAGAAGAGCTGCCAATCATGTATATATTCTATGTTTTGTAAACTTTGATTTATAACATATTTGTAATAACTTCCGCTGTGAATTATTAAACATTTTATATATAGTGTCTTTTGGATTTCTTTTATTTGTTTGAGACTGGTTTCACTTATTTACAAAGATATTTGTTGTGTCTTTTTAAACCGTGGCATTTTCTATATTCAGTATACGTATATTACGATCGTTTAAGCATGCTTGGTACGTATACAGGGTATAGAGGTGTTACATACAAAATTAAAAGTTGGATTTAGAAATAATTAAGAAAGTGGGTGGACCGAAGTTACGGTGAACACATCTTATATGATCAAAACCTTAATAATATATAAATAAAAATCATTTTTCCTCTTCTTCCTTCCATCAAAACTGACCTAGCCTCTCCACCATAGTCAAATTTCATATTTTCTTCTTCAATCCATCAAACTTAAGTGAAAAATTAAGGAAAGTTCACATATAACCTAAAATTCTTAGTAGAATTCATTAGAATAAGTGAAAAATCCTAAAATCATCACCATAAATTCAAGGAAAAGAGAGGAAAAAAGAGGAAGATCTACTTTGAAAAGAGGTTTATGTTTGTGTATTAATAGTTTGCTATTATTTAATTTTCTTATGATTTTTAATGTTTATGGAAGCTAGTTGAACCATAATTGAATTAATTGTGAAGTGTTTTGTATGAATTTTTAGACTAACCTAAAAAGGTTTAAAATTATGAAACTTTACCTGAGAGTTTATCTATGTATTATTAGATAGAATATAAAATTTCATAATTTTTAAAAGATGACTTATTATAAAATAAAAATCAAAAAACATGAGCTGCCCTGACTGTGCTAGTAAAGCCAGAATTTTAGAGTTTGTGAAAGTCAATTAGAAACTATAGTAAAATAACCCAAAAAAAATCTAAAATTTTATGTACAATAAAATATATATGTTTAGGACATATGGTTAAAATTTCATAAATTTAATTAAGTTTTAGTTATAAAAATAAAATCGAAAATTGAAACTACAGAATAGTGACTGTAAAACAAAAATTTGTAAGGTTAAGTAAATATAATTTAAAAACAAGGAAAATGAGGGTATAAAATTCTGAAAATTTAGATAAAAGTTCCTATATATATTTTTATATGGATAAAATTTTATGAATTTTTATAAATCTTTTATACCTAAATAAAGTTAGAAAATGTGTACTGCCAGTAAACAAAATATAAGGTTAGGAAAACATAATTTTTAAATATAGTAAAGGAGCTCAGAAAAATATGAAATTTTAAATATAAGTTTATGCATGTTCCTAAGACGTATGTTTAAATTTATATAATTTTAATGGAGATTTACTATTAAGAGAGAATTGGGAAAGAGAGACTGCCAGAGAAAGAATCTGGCATATTTTAAAGAGTTGGGAAATAAATTAAATTTTATGTATGTGAGCGGGGATTTTCGCCCCCATCTCCTTGTGGAATTATTCTTGTGACTATGATACTATTAGGCTGGGGCCTTAGAGAACATGGGCATAAATCCGAAAAAAATGGAGCCACCACCCGGACGGGCCGGGAAAAAAAAAGGGTGGGTGACTCGATTCTTAAAGAATTCTCAATCCCCTATTGGGTTCGAAAAGTTGGGTACGCATGTGGAAGGTGAAAATAATCCAGCACCCCCATAGCACTCGATTCATTTGGACCGATCTCCTTTTCATGTCTGAATATTATTAAATTTTTATATTATTATAATACCATTCATATTACATGCAATTATGGAAAATAATCATATTATAAATCAAATAAACCAACAAATAAAATGGGAACTCATATAAAGATTAAAACATGCACTTACAATCATTCAAATATCTGTACAAATAAATAAAATAGGACACCCACTAAAAGGTAAAAATGTGTCCCTTATAATTATTTCAAAATCCATAAAATAAATTAAATTACATAAACAAAACAAATAAAGAATCCACAAGTGGAAACATGCCTTTTACATCGTTAAAAACACATTCAATAAATAAATATTAAGATAATTCAATCATTTATAATAAAATATGTAATCCAAACATATATTTCATTATAAAAATTGCAATCTAAAATCATATTTTAATATTAACCCCCCTAATGAATTATAGTGCGTGTAGACCCTTAATTTTTGATCCAGTCTGGTCCAATATATTTTATTTAGTCCAAAATATTTTTTGTGTTGTCTAATATATTTTAATTGGTCCAAAATAATTTTTGTTATCTTAATTAAATAATTTTTGCTTTAGTATCTAATTTTTATTAATAAAAATAAAAATAAACAAATTAAAATCAAAAAATAAAAATAAAAAAATCGGCGACGAAAAAATCGTCGCCGAAAGTCAGCGCGGCCCGTGGGCATTTCGCCCGCAGAAGTTGCCTGCGGGCGAAATGGCCCAAGCCATTTCTCCTGCAGGAGGGGCCATTTCGCCAGTAGGAGTTGCCTGCGAGCGAAATGGCCCGCTGCGGCAGCTTTTTCGCCAGCGTAATTTTTTTGCAGTAGTTTTTTTTCACCAGCAAAATTTTTCCTACGCAAATTTTTTGAAACCTAATACAATTAGGTTTCGATTTCCTTTTCTTATTTAATATTCTATGTCGTGAGTAATTAGGATGAAATATAGAATTCTTCTATAAATAAGGAAGAAATCAGGAGAGAAAATCAAGGAGAAATTGGTGACCTAGAGTAAGGAGGAAAACTTGGAAACTTTAAATTCCTTCTGGCAGTAAATTGAATCAGACTTGGAGGGAGCAAACAAGGCATTAACAGATCATCAAAGGCAGCAACTGCCTTTGTTTTTGTTCGTCCAAGAAGAATTATTTTTGGAGGAGCCATCAAAAGGAGGTAAAATAATTGTTATATTTTTTCACAGTAGCATAAACTATGAAATTGTGTCTTTCAAAACCAAAAACCCTAGAACTTCAATTAGTTTTTATAAAGTTAAAAACACTAATTCATTACTTTATTTTTCAAAAAGACTTAAAATTGTTATTTTTACTTCTTCAAAATTTAAAAACCCTAATTGAATATGTTTTTTCTTCAAAACCAAAATTTGATTATGTTTCTTACAACAAACCCTAAAAACACATTTTCTATTTATATAAACCTTAAATCGTTGGTCTACTTTCATAAAATTCTCAATTGCTTTTTTCCAAATTCTAAAAAACCTAAGCATCCACCGAAACCCTACTTCTAAACCACCGAGACCCAAATGTAACTTCCAAACCTAAAATAGTAAACCCTAACCCCATTAAAACCTTAAACCCTAATTTTTTCTAAACCCTAATCCTTTAAAACTTTAAAAACCATAAAAACACAAATATTTTAATTTCACACAGTAAACTTGAAAGCATAAATTAAAAGTGTTTTAAAGAGTCCAAATTTTAGTTTCACGATTTTACATCATAAACCTTAGTTTGGTTAACCAAAGAGTCTTACCAACCTTTTAAAATATAAAATCCTCAATCTATTTTAATTCTCTTAAAGTCACAGTAGCCAAATTCTATTAATTCCAAAACCCTAAACACATGAAATAAAGAGCCCTAAATGGAAACAGTAGCTATAATTGGAATTTTATTTGCCTTATTCAATTCTATATTTGATTGCGCTTTAATTTATTTCTTATGCTTTGATTTATTTAAGTTCAATGCTTGGTTCATTTAATTTATCATGGATGGATGTTTACTTTCTATTGATATTTAATATCTTTGATGAATAATTTATTTATGATGAATGATTATTTACTTTTATCAATTTATTTAGATTTCCAAATGTTGTAAGAGGTATGTTTCCACTTGTTGGATACCTCATTAGTTAAATATCATGTAATTTAATTTGCTTTTCTATTTTAGAACCTATGTAAAGGACATGTTTCTACCTTTCGATGGGTGTCCTATTTAGCATGTGATTTAAGGACATATTTCCATCGTTGGATGGGTGTCCATTTATTTGTTTTGCTTGAACCTTGCTTTGATTTTAATATACTAATGCTTTCTTTTAATTATTGTGTGTAATATGGATAATGTTATTATATTTAAGAATTTTATAATATTAAGACCTGTAAAGGAGGCCGGTTCCAATGAACCGGGCGTTGTGGGGGTGCTGGGTCATTTCTCACCTTCCCCACACGTACCCAACTTTTTGAACCCATTAAGGGGTTGGGGGTTCCTTAGGAATCGAGTCATCCACCCCTTTCTTTTTCCCGGCCCATCCGGTTGGCGACTCCATTTTCTCCGGACTTAGGTCCATGTTCTCTAAGGCCTCGAGCCTAAACAGTGCCGAAGTCGCAAGAACCATTCCACCAGGAGTGGGGGCAAAAATTCCCGCTCACAGTGGCGACTCCACTGGGGATAAGAGAAGTTGATTCTGTAGATTGCATTGTGTGCGTGAATTAGGACGCCCGTGTTACCCGTGTTGTATTATGTAAGGGATACCATACTTTCACTCAAGGTATGGAGATCGAGCATGGCATAACCACTCATAGCCTCATGCCATTTGGTATATACTTGCTATGGGAACCTAAGCCTTTTTACCCGAAGACTAAAGCTCATGTAATTGGCCTAGTTACTTTCCTTAGGTTTTTACCCCAAATGCATGTTGTTTGACTATGGTTCATTTATCCTGGCTTAAATCATGGCTTATTTGGTTTGTTCTTTTTCTAATATGACCTAAGTACATTGTAAGCTCAAAATAAATTTTTCTTTAGAAAGTCCAAAAGACCAAAGCTATTTTTAAAACTTTTCAAGATGGTCTTTGGACATAAAACTTTTCTAAAAACATATCAAAAATTCTTTGGCTCATGGCCCAAATACTAAGCCCGAGATCTATTTTTCTAAAATCTTTTTATAATGGGCTTAGAAACAAAATTGTTTTTATCCAACCTCTCCTTATAAAGAGCTTGCAAATTATTTAGGTCAATTACGAAATACCAAAAATCAATTGTGTGCCTAGTTTATACTAAGAATAAATTAACCATGGGCTTGTTTTTGGCATGAATCATCAGTTACCTTTTTCAAGTGAGAAATCTATCTATAAACCTCTTAATTTAGTTTTAATCCAATATAGCATAAAAGCTATTATAGTTGGTTGAATGGATTAAAACCTAATTAATGGGAATTATCATGGATTGATTTCCATTTTCGAAAATATAACTATTGGTTGAAACGTCCGAGGGAAATATTTGAAAATAAGATAACCCATGTTGGTATTTTGTTAACCGTATATCTAGGAAAAGAGACTCGCCATTCCTGTGTGGATGTTATAAGGTTGGAAGGAACATCCTATTTGTCCTTGTTTGTTGATTGTTTGTGCATACATGCATACATTTTCATCTCATATGATTGATCCTCTCTAGCTCATAGCCTTGGATTACGAGAGTTCAAAAGCTTACGACAATCTGACCTATGCCAGAGACGAGGTATCTAGCAACGACTCAATCACTTACTCACCAAAAATAATGGATCCTGAACAAATTCAAAGGATGGTGGATGAGGCCCTCAACGCTAAGATGGAAGAAATAAAAGAGGCCCTAGCTGAGACCATGAAGAACCAATTGACTGCAATCTTAGAGAATCATGCCGAGGCATATGCTAGCACTAAGAAGCCAAAGGACAAAGGGAAGACTAAAGTTGGTGAAGTAGTTTTTGATGATGAAAAAGTGATCATTGATGATGATTATGATTGGGCTCAATACTACCAAGATCTTCGAGACAAAAAGGAGTCAAAGGTTGTTGAGAAGGTAACTATTGAAAAGACCGAGACATCTGATGTTGAAAAGATAATTGCTGATTTAGAAAAGAAATTTGAGAAGAAACTAAAGACCGAAGAGATGTCCGAGATGACAAACTATTTGAACAAGATGAGGAGGTCCCTTATAAGTTTAAGATGCCATCCTTTGCCAAGTACAATGGCACCGGAAATCCTCATCTCCATGTGAAGCAGTATATCACTGCTATGCAGTCTACCCGAGCTACTAAGGCTCAAACTCTAAGGTACTTTATGCTCTCATTGCATCCTGTTATCCAAAATTGGTTCAATACTTTAGATGATGGAACACAAAAGAGTTGGGATTTGCTAAACAATGCCTTCATTCAGTAATATGGGTACAATGTCGAGCTGAAAGTTACCTTAATGGAAGTTGAGTCCATTAGGCAAAGGCCAAATGAGAATTTTGTGTCTCAAGAAGAGGCCTGATGAATCCAATCAAATAAGGATGATTGTGAGAGGGGTGTTGCCTAGTCTCCGTGAGAGGATGTCTCATACACTCATTCGTGATTTCAAAGACCTTCTCCAAGCTGATTTGCAAATTGAAGAGTGGGAAAGGGAGAAGAATCGCTTTTCAATAAAAAGGAATGAGAAAGGGAATTACCAGTCCGGAAATCAAAGCACATAAAAAGAGGTTGATGTTAATGTAACCAGTCAAGCAAATAGAAGGCAGTTTTCAGATCTGGGGAAGCCTTTGTCTTGGGTCTTATTTGGCTACAAAAGAAAGGGTTGTCACAACCATTGGCTCCTCGACCTTTGCCTAGTCCATTACCCCCCAAAATTTGATACTAAGGCTTTTTGTCAATTTCATCAGACTCAAGGACATGAGACTGATAGATGTACCCGATTAAGGCATGAGATCCAATATTTGATTGATAGTGGCAAGCTACCCGAGCCGAATAAGCCCAACACTAAAGACAATCCATTACTAAAGTTCAATAGAGTACCTCCACCTGCAACCCTCATGGTGGGAAAAGGATTGGAAGAAGATTTTATTTTATCATCCTTTCAAGATGGAAATATTGAAGATGTGAAGGGAAAAGAAGCTTAAACTCAACGAACTTTCCTTAGCTTGAATGTTGTTTTTCAATTTTACTTTCTTTAATATTTAACTTGAACTATTTTGTTTTTCAAATTTAAATTTGTTTGAATAAATTACTTTCACCAAAATTTTATTGGTCTTTGTTCATTTTGGTGCTCAACCGATGAGGAATTTAGCTTGATGTTTATAAATTAATGTGTCTAGGCATCATGACTTGAATGACTTTACTAGGTGAGGAAATTGCTCTATAGCATTGAGTTGTGTATGCTTACTTAGAGAGGGCTCCTGCATAATTACATTTGTCTAGGTCCTAGTCAATCTTAGAACATGCTTTGACAAAATTTCGAGGCGAAATTGAACTCTGCTTATTTAAAAGAGAAATGATCTAGGCATTGTTTGGTTAGCCAACAACTAGTATCCACCCAATTAAATATCAATCCCTAGTTGTCCCTTTGAGCCTTCATAAAATTTTAGCTTTCTTTTCATTGGCATATAACCCCAACAACCTGCCCTGAGCTGTTGTGATACTTTTGGCAAGTCTTATGATCACTAAGATGAAGAGACAAGAAGATCAAAGAAAACAATGATTAGTCCAGATCATGAGGATAGGTGAAGTTCTCAAGACCATGAAGATAGTTGGAGTTCTCAAAACCATAAGGGTGGTTGAAGTTCTCAATACCATAAGGGTAGTTGAAGTTTTCCTAATATCTCCAATATATCAACATCAACATCAGAGTAACAAATGATTTATCCCTATTAAAGAAGATTTATGTTACTCAACTTATCCATTACTAGAAGCCCAAGTTGGTATAAACAAGATAACTCTTTTAGAGCTAGGACCGAAAAAAAGAGAAGAAAACAAAACGAAAAAACAAAAGAAAAGAAAAAGAAAAGAAAAAAAAAGAGAAAAAAAAGAGAAAAAAAAAAAGAAAAGAAAAAGAAAAGAAAACCCAAAATGGTTCAAAAAGCCAACTGAGTTCTCTTTTACCTAAAGCAGCAAAAGGCTTCCATTTGGTTCATAAGTATATTTTGACTTGAACTGAAAGATTCAATCAAAATTAAAGAAAAAGGAGAAAGATCATTCAGTTCTTGAAAGTTCTATACTTGACAGTCCTACAAGGAAGAAGGAAAAAATGCTCAAAGGAAGGGAAGAGTAAGAAAAATAAAAAGAAAGAAAAGGGAGAAGAAGAAAAGAAACAAATTTGGGTACCAAACTTTTTGCACGGGCAAAGACTATCCTAATCAAGATCCAGATTAATGCCAAGAAGATAGAAAGAATTTGGAGTCTAGCAAGATTGCCTCCAAGCTGCCTAAAATTCCAACAAGAAATTTATAATGTGAGGGTTTGTCCATTGTGTCACACCAGCTCCAATCTCAAAATGGCCTTCACTTAAACCTGTGTCCCTCATAGACCCCATTTCAAGCCTATCAAAGACCTGTTGATCTCTCTTGGTAGGTAGAGTCTATTAGTCGAGATAGTTTGAATAAGCATGCATATGAGATAGACAATATTTAAATTCGATGAGACCTTTGGCCAAGTAATGTGTATGTGCCTATCTGAAGTGCAACAATTCTTGCTTAAATAGAAATGATTCCCGAGTTTAGTACGGTAACTAGGGTTGTCATGTTATAGATATGTTAATTTCGAAAATCAAGTCCTGAGGTACATTGACATTAATTTGGCAAAGCCAACATTTGATCTCAAAATCTAAATTCAAAAAAAAAAGAGAGAGTGTTTTGTCATACAAAGCCTTCAAGTTAAGGGAAGTCTGTTGAACCTCTAAAGGACACATTGGGCAAAGGAAATTATTATTGGAAAAGTTATGAAGAAACTACCAACCGACATGCTAAAATATAGTTTGAAATGGATGCATCCCTAACTCTGCTGCTTAGGGTCTCCACCACTCATGTTTTCAACATCTTGAAGATAAAAGTCACAAATGCAAAGCTTTCGATCATTTCAATGTAAGACTTGAACAAGCGTCAAAACAGAAACAATGAGAACACTTCCACTGAACACCTCGGTCTATGAGTCGATGGAACAACTGTAAGTATTATTCATACATATCATGCATACATGAGCATATCACATCGCACTTTCTTATCTTATGTTGTCTATTCCTTGGCAAAATGAACAGCAAACACCCTGCGAAGTAATGAATCAAAAGAAGATATCAAATCAGGGGGGCATAGAAAGCTCATTGCTTGAGAAAGCTCCAGTAATCTTGCAAAGAGAAGAAATACATGCTTGTGCGAAGAACTAGACAACAACAACATCAATCAGAGTCCGCATAGAAAAATCATGGGGGGAAAAGGAGAGGATATGAAGGCTAGATAAAAAAGGCTGAATTTTTTGCAAAAGTGCAAAGGAAGAACAAAAAAGAATGGAATAAAAAGGAAAATTAGAACTCTTAAAAGAATGAAGATGCAAAAGACAAAAGATCCATTTGCAAGGGTGAAGACCCGATCTCAAAGGATGAAGATCCATTTTCAAGGGTGAAGACCCGATCTCAAAGGATGAAGATCCATTTGCAAGGGTGAAGACCCGATCTCAAAGGATGAAGATCCATTTGCAAGGGTAAAGACCCGATCTCAAAGGATGAAGATCCATTTGCAAGGGTGAAGACCCTATCTCAAAGGATGAAGATCCATTTTCAAGGGTAAAGACCCGATCTCAAAGGATGAAAATCCATTTGCAAGGGTGAAGACCCGATCTCAAAAAATGAAGATCCATTTGCAAGGGTGAAGACCTGATCTCAAAGGATGAAGATCCATTTTCAAGGGTGAAGACCCAATCTCCAAGGATGCAGATCCATTTTTCAAGGGTAAAGACTCGATGCCAAGGATGAAGATCCAGTTCAAAGGATGAAGATCCATTTTCAAGGGTGAAGACCCGATCTCAAAGGATGAAGATCCATTTTCAAGGATGAAGACCCGATCTCAAAGGATGAAGATCCGTTTTGTGGGCGAAAAACCATAATGCATAGAATAACAGGAGCAATCAGAATTCTCAAATGATAAAAGGTCAGTCAAACTCAATCTCGGGTCCAAGCACCCATTCTCGAGTCCAAGCACCCAAATTCAATCCAATCTTGGGTCCAAGTACTCAAATTCAATCCAATCTTGGGTCCAAGTACCCAAATCAAATTCAATCTCAGGTCCAAGTACCCAATTTCGGGTCCAAGTACCCAATCTCTGGTCCAAGTACCCAAATCAAGTCCAGTACTCGAACCGGGTCTAGAACCCAAAAACAAATTCAAATAACCATCTTATCAAAAAATTAAGTCTTATTGCTTTTCACTCTCTTTCACTAAAGTCTCAGATCATTCAAGCAGGGGGTAAACTGTAGACCCTTAATTTTTGACCCAGTCCGGTCCAATATATTTTATTTAGTCCAAAATAATTTGTGTTGTCTAATATATTTTAATTGGTCCAAAATAATTTTTGTTATCTTAATTAAATAATTTTTTCTTTAGTATTTAATTTTTATTAATAAAAAATAAAAATAAAAAATCGGCGATGGAAAAATCGGCGACGAAAAAATCGTCGCCGAAAGTCAGTGCGGGACAGTGGGCATTTTGCCCGCAAAAGTTGCCTGCGGGCGAAATGGCTTGGGTTCTGTGGGTGAAATGGCCAAGGCCATTTCGCCCGCAGCTGCGGCAGCTTTTTCGCCAGTGCAATTTTTCCTGCGGCAGATTTTTTTGCCAGGGCAATTTTTTCGTCAGCAGTTTTTTTTCGCCAGCGAAATTTTTTCGACGCAAATTTTTCGAAACCTAATACAATTAGGTTTCGATTTCCTTTTCTTATTTAATATTGTATGCCTTAAGTAATTAGGATGAAATATTGAATTCTTCTATAAATAAGGAAGAAATCAGGAGAGAAAATCAAAGAGAAATTGGTGACCGAGATTAAGGAGGAAAACTTGGAAACTTTAAATTCCTTTTGGCAGTAAATTGAATCGGACTTGGAGGGAGCAAACAAGGCATTAACAGATCATCAAAGGCAGCAACTGCCTTTGTTTTTGTTTATGCAAGAAGAATTATCTTTGGAGGAGCCATCAAAAGGAGGTAAATTAATTGTTATATTTTTTTCACAGTAGCATAAACTATGAAATTGTGTCTTTCAAAACCAAAAACCCTAGAACTTCAATTAGTTTTTCTAAAGTTAAAAACACTAATTCGTTACTTTATTTTTCAAAAAGACTTAAAATTGTTATTTTTACTTCTTCAAAATTTTAAAACCCTAATTGAACATGTTTTTTCTTCAAAACCAAATTTTGACTCTGTTTCTTACAACAAACCTTAAAAACACCTTTTCTATTTATATAAACCTTAAATCGTTGGTCTAATTTCATAAAATTCTCAATTGCTTTTTTCCAAATTCTAAAAAACCTAAGCATCTACCGAAACCCTAATTCTAAACCACCGAAACCCAAATGTAACTTCCAAACCTAAAATAGTAAACCCTAACCCCATTAAAATCTTAAACCCTAATTTTTTCTAAACCCTAATCCTTTAAAACTTTAAAAACCATAAAAACATAAATATTTAAATTTCACACAGTAAACTTGAAACCATAAATTAAAAGTGTTTTAAAGAGTCTAAATTTAAGTTTCACGATTTTACATCATAAACCTTAGTTTGGTTAACCAAAGAGTCTTACCAACCTTTTAAAACATAAAATCCTCAATCTATTTTAATTCTCTTAAAGTCACAGTAGCCAAATTCCATTAATTCCAAAACCCTAAACACATGAAATAAAGAGCCCTAAATGGAAACAGTAGCTATAATTGGAATTTTATTTGCCTTATTCAATTCTATATTTGATTATGCTTTGATTTATTTCTTATGCTTTGATTTATTTAAGTTCAATGCTTGGTTCATTTAATTTATCATGGATGGATGTTTACTTTCTATTGATATTTAATATCTTTGATGAATGATTTATTTATGATGAATGATTATTTACTTTTATCAATTTATTTAGATTTCCAAATGTTGTAAGAGGTATGTTTCCACTTGTTGGATACCTCATTAGTTAAATATCATGTAATTTAATTTGCTTTTCTATTTTAGAACCTATGTAAAGGACATGTTTCTACCTTTCGGTGGGTGTCCTATTTAGGCATGTGATGTAAGGACATGTTTCCATCTTTGGATGGATGTCCATTTATTTGTTTTGCTTGGACCTTGCTTTGATTTTAATATATTGATGCTTTCTTTTAATTATTGTGTGTAATATGGATAATGTTGTTATATTTAAGAATTTTATAATATTAAGGCCTGTAAAGGAGGCCGGTTCTAATGAACCGGGCATTGTGGGGGTGCTGGGCCATTTCTCACCTTTCCCACACTTACCCAACTTTTCGAACCCATTAAGGGGTTGATGATTTCTTAGGAATCGAGTCATCCACCCCTTTCTTTTTCCCGTCCCGTCCGAGTGGCGACTCCATTTTCTCCGAACTTAGGTCCGTATTCTCTAAGGCCCCGAGCCTAAACAGTGCCGAAGTCGCAAGAACCATTCCACCAGGAGTGGGGGCAAAAATCCCCGCTCACAGTGCACAATGCGCATAGCTGTCCCACTAGTCGATTAGAGGGCGAGGGTCAAGGGGGCAGTGCCCTGTTGTTGGTTTGTGTGTTGTACTACTGTGAATAATACATAGTATCATAACACATAGTAAAATGGAAGTATGAGTATCGTCTCCACAGAGAAGGTCATTTTTGAGTAACCTAAATCAGTTCAACTATTATCCGAAATTTGCTAAATGTAAACAAATTAATTAACAAATTAAACTAATTTAATTAATTACTCTAAATTGAATTGTAAAGAATTAATAATAAAAGTGTAGGGTTAGATTTCATTGGATGTTTTTCTAATGGGTCTAATTAATTTCAACAATTAAGCTTATTTCTTAAATCTTAGATATCTAAGTATCACAAAAATCATCCACTTCTCTCTCAAGGAAGTGGAATCATCTATTCTCATGACAATTAAACAATGCCCAATCCAATTTTATTAAGATACTATCTCTAGATCTCTAGAGAATCACTTATCTCTAAGTTAATTACCTAAAGTTATTGATTCCACATCCAAAATCTTACTCAACTCTCGTTTATTATATGATTTCATAGATTTTAACAATTGGTGGCCAAACAATTGATAACAATTAATCCAAAATCAACAAATCAAGAATTTAAGATAAACCTCTATATGTATTAAAAACCCATTGTCAAAACATCCAAATCACCTAATCCCACAAGGAGATTAGTTACCCATAATAAATCTTAAACAAAAATAGTAAATTCTAATTACAATCTCCATGAATCTACGTAAAAATAGCTAAAAACAAAGATGATAAGAGAAAAAGGAAGAATAAAAGATGGCTCTTCAATCTTCAAAAAGCTGCCAAATCTGCAGAAATTTCCATCCAAAGGCTTAATTCTCTCTTCTTTTTGGCTTGGATCTAAAAACTTGCTAATAATGGTAAAAATGATGCTAGCCCCCTCATTAATGACTAAAAAGATGTATTTATATCTTGTACCAGTTGTCCCTTGAATGCCCTTAGGGTTTCCTTGCATTTTTTAATTGAAAATTGTAGTTTCAGCCCGATTCATATATACATGGGCATGCGAGTGAAATCAACATGCCCATGCCGATTTTAACTTCGTGAAATAGTGCCAAAATGATATGAGCGGGCGTGTTGTTTAAATTTGGCATGCCCGTGTTGTCGAAAATGCTACTGGACATCTATTTTTTCTCTGGTATTTTTCAGCAAGGGCGTGTCATTTTACTACCGTTATTTTCAGCATGGTGTGTCATTTAGAACTGACATGCCCTTGCTGAAAAATACCAGAGAAAAAATAGACTGCTACAGTACCACTTCCCCTCACGGTTTTATGGCAGAATTTTTTTATGTCATTTATAATCCGCATTTAGGTTAAATGTAATATCCCAACGGCCCTGGGCTTATGACCTTGCCTTTTCACCCAGCCCGCTTCAATAGACTGCTACAGTACCACTTCCCCTCACGGTTTTATGGCAGAATTTTTTTATTTAGCTCAATTAAGAGTCGCCTCCCTTGTTTCGATCCCAAGACCTCCTTAAGAGAGTCTTTATCCTGAAATGAGTACCATTTAGGCGCCTTTTTAACTGTAACATCCCAATGGCCCTAGGCTTACGACTCGGTTTTTTCACCCAGCCTGCTTCAAGGGACTGCTATAGTATCACTTCTTCTCACGGTTTCATGGCAGGATTTGTTTATTTGGCTCAATTAAGAGTCACCTCCCTCGTTTCGATCCCAAGACCTCCTTTAAGAGAGTCTTTATCCTGAAATGAGTACTAGAAGAAATGGTACTCGTTGAGTGAAAAAGATTCTTTTATGAGGGAGGTCTTGGGATCGAAATGAGGGAGGCGACCCTTGACTTGAGCCAAATAAATGAATCCTGCTGTGGAATCGTGAGGGAAAATAGTACTGTAGCAGTCCCTTAAAGCGGGTTGGGTGAAAAGATCGAGTCGTAAGCCTAAGGCCGTTGGGATGTTACATTAAAGCCAACTTAAATTTTCAAAAAACCTTTCCTTATCCGAGTATAATTAGAATTTAAGCCTAACTTAAACTGAATTTGGCTTGGATTAGCGACCAATACAAACACTCATATCAAATTAAACCTTCATCAATTCGATATGGACCGAAGCCATATCGAACTAAACCTAGGTCAATTCATTATGAGCCTTGTCCTCATATCGAATTGGGTGTCCCAATTCATATGGGCACAGCCCATATCGAATTGGCATGCCCAATTAGATATGGCATAGCCTATATCAAATCAAACCGAATGAATCGACCATTTATAGTTTTTAAAGATTGAACCGGCTTACTTTAGGCCTTTTTAAATTTGACCGACTTAATTTTGGGCTTCAAATTAGGTTTAAGCTTTTAAAGTTGGACCAAATTTAACTTGGCCACTATTAATTGGAATCGGTCTTGCTTAGGGTCAAAATTAAAGGTCTACAAGTTTGCCCTCTGCTTGAACAATCTTGAATTCATTCAAGAAAGTGAAAAGCAATATGACTTCGACCCAATCTTGAACAAAGATGGATTCTAGACCCAAAGGCTGGATTTTGGATTCTAGACTTGAGACTGAAGTTTGGGTTCTAGACCCGAGACTGAATTTTGGGTTCTAGACCTGAGGCTTGATTTTTGGATTCTAGACCCAAGACTAGATTTGGGTTTTAAACCCAAGGCTGAATTTGAGTTTTAGACCTGAGATTGAATTTGGGTTCTGGACCCAAATTGGTTTGGATTCTAGACCCGAGACTAGATTTGGGTTCTGAACCCGAGACTGGATTTGGGTTCTAAACCTGAAACTGGATTCAACTGATCTTTTGTCAGTTGAGAGTTCTGGCTTTCTTCTAGCCATTAATTTTAGCTCTTATTGTTGACTAACCTTCTGTCAGTTAAAGGTTTTGGCTATCTTTTATCCAATTAATTTCAACTCTTCTAGCATACTAACCTTTTGTCAGTTGAGAGTTCTGGCTTTCTTCTAGCCAACTGCTTCATTCTTTAATGGATTCTGATTGAGGATGGACCTTTGTCTTGTATTAACTTCAGCTCTTCTAGCTGACTGACCTTCTGTCACTTGAGGGTGCAGACTTTCTTCTAGTAACTTGTTTCGTTCTTCAATAGATTGACTTCTATTCTTCTTGATGGACTGACCTTCTGTCATTTGTATCTTCATTCATTTGTTCCATTCTTTATTGGATAATGCTTTTGAACTGATGATTTTGTGCCCATTATGCTTAAACCGGTACTTTTATATTATTCTTCACGTAAGTATACGTCTCCATTTTTATAAAATGATTGGATCTTTCTCAAGCAATAGCCTTTCATGCCCCCTGATGCTATGTTTGCTTCTCATTGTTTGTTTCAAGAGTATTGGCTGCTTAAAGAATAGGCAACAAAAATGCAATGTGACATGCTTATATATGCGTGTATGCATGAATGATACTTACAGTAACTATATTGACTCACAGGCTGAGATGGTAGGCTAAAGCACTTCCATTGGTACCATTAGGATATCCATGTAGGTCTTGCATTGGATCATCAGGACATGTCACATTCATAACTTTATCTTTAAGACATAGAAGAGAATGAGCAGTAGAAGCCCGAGTAGGATGGTCAGAGATACAGGAGATATCCATTTTCAAACCATGCTTCAGCACATAACCTTATGAGTGATTCTTTCATCAGCCCACTCTTACCCAGTGTGCCCTTTAAAGCTCGCCCATGCAATGTACTTCCTTATGCTTGAAAGCCCATGTGACAAAAAACACTTTTTTCCTCTCTTTTTTTTTAATTTTGAAATCAAATGTTGGCTTTGCCAAATCATTGTCAATACACCTCAGGACTCAACTTTTCTAAATTAACACATCTATAACATCATAACCCTTGCTACTATACTAAACTTGGGAATCATTTCCATTAAGCAAGAGCTGTTGCACTTCATATAGGCACATAAACATTACTTGGTCAAAGGTCTCATTGAGTTTAAATATTGTCTATATGCACCCAGATTCAAACAATTTCTACTAATAGACTCTACCTACTAAGAGAGATCAACAGGTCTTTAATAGACTTGAAATGGTGTCTATAAGAGGAATGGGTTAAATGAAGGCCATTTGTAAATTGGAGTTGATGTGACATTGCTAACAAATCTTCATGCTACAAACTTTTTGTTGGAACTATAGGCAGTTGGAAGCAATAATAAACTCTGGCATCTTGTTAACTTGCTTCATGAAAAGATAGACTTTAATTTCCTTCCATCTCTTTGGAAGAAATCTAGATTTGATTAGAACGATTCTCATCTTTTCCTTTTTGCTTTTGCACAAACTCAGGACCCATTTTCTTTTCTTTTTTTTCCCTTTTTTCTTTTCTTCCTTTTCTCTTTTTTTTCTTCTTTTTTTCTTCTTTTTTTCTTCTTTATTTCTTCTTTATTTCTTCTTTTTTTTTCTTTTTGGACATGGCATTTCGTAATTGGATATTTTCCTCTTTTGGAATATGAAATCTAAGGCTTTCAAGATTTGAGTTATATTGGATAAAAGATGGTCTTTCTCTGATTTAGCTGAGTCTCTGATTGGCCTGGACTAATTCATATCAAAGAACTCTGTTGGCTTTATGAGCTGCCTCTTTAGGTTTTCAAAACTAGAGAGCTGCTCTAATTTTTTCCTATGTTGCCCTTTCGGGTTTTCAACCTAGCAAGCTTTTTCTTTTCATCTTCTTTTTTTTTATCTTGATTTGATTTTTGATTTTGATTTTATAGTTTTTTTTAGTCCTGTCCCTAATAAAGTTGACGAGTCTGCTTCAATGAGGATGAATTATATTGTTGGCCAAATGACATCTCAATGATGAAATAGATATGAGATATTAGGTCTAGTTCAGGTAAACTTCAATTATCCTTATGGTCTTAATTAAATATCCTTTCTTCAATAGTCTTGCTTTTTGGTAGCTCAATAATCATCAGACTTGTCATAAGTGTCACACCAACTTAGGGTAGGTTAAGCCAATAAAAAATAAGCTAATATCTCATAAAGGCTCAAAAGGGTCAAACTAGGGATTGATTTTAACAAGGTGGATACTAGCTATTAGCTCATCAAATAATGTGTAGATTATCTCTCCCTTAAATAAGCAGAGTTTAATTTCACCTAGAAAATTTGTCAAAGCACGTTCTAAGACTGATTATAATCTAGACATAAGTAATTATATAAGAGCCCTCTCTAAGTAAGCATACACAACTCAATGCTATAGAATAATTCTCTCACCTAGTAAAGTCATTCAAATCATGATGCATAGATACATTAATTTATGAATATCAAGATAGATTCGTCATTGGTTGAGCATCAAAAATGTCAAAAACCAACAAATTATAAATGCAACAAAAGTAATTTATTCAAACAATCTTAATTTGAAAAACATAATTGTTACAATTAAATACTAAAGGAAGCCAAAATAAAAAGAGTAATAGTTAAGCCAAGGGAGGTTTGTTGAGTTGAGCCTCTTCTCTCTTCACATCTTCTACACTCTCATCTTGAAAGGAGGATATGACATTATCTTCCTTCAATCCTTCTCCTACCATGAAGGTTGTTGGTGGAGGTACTCTGCTAAACTTAGGCAAAGGATTGTCCTTCGTGCTAGGTTTGTTGTGCTCAGAAAGCTTCCCACTGTCAATCAGATTTTGGATCTCATGTCTTAATCGCATGGAATTATTTGTTTCATATCCTTGCATCTAGTGGAATTGGCAGAAGGCCTTAGCATCAAAATTTGGTGGCAATGGATTTGGTAGAGGTCGCGGAGTTAGTGGATGTAATAGCCCTTTCTTTTGCATCTTATTAAAAACCCAGGACAGAGATCTTCCCAGATCTGAAAATTATCTTTTGTTCCCTTGACCAGTAATTGCATTAACATCTACTCCTTTTTGTGTATTCTAGCCACCAAATTGATAACTTCCCTTCACGTTCCTTCTTCCAGTAAAGTGGTTCTTCCCCTTGTCCCACTCTTCTATTTGCAAATCAGCTTGGAGAAGATCTTTGAAATCCTTTATAAGGGTATGAGACAGCCTCTCATGGAGGTTGGGTAGGACATCTCTTACTATCTGATCTGGTCAGACTCATCAGGCCTTCTTTTGAGGAGCGCATCCATATTTCTCCATCTCTTCACATAATCAATAAAATTTTTATTTTGTTTCTGCATGATTGTCTCCACCTCCATCAAGGTTACTTCCAATTCAACATTGTGCCCATATTGTTGGATGAAAGCTTTATACAGTAAATCCTAATTCTTTTGAGTACTTTCATCTAAGGTATTGAACTAGTTTGGCATAATAGGATCTAATGACAACATCAAATACTCCAGATTTTGAGCTTTAATAGCTTTGGCAGACTACATGGCAGTGATGTACTACTTGACATGCAGATGGGGATTCCCAATTCCATTGAATTTAGAATAAGAAGGCATCTTGAACTTGTACGAAACCTCATCATCTTGCTCAAATAGATTCTCTACCTCAAACACCTCCTCAGTTTTAAGCTTCTTCTCAAATTTAGCAATTAACTTTTCCACATCAGTAGTACCGGTCTTCTTCATAGCCTTCTTCACTTTCTTCTTATCCTGTTGGTCTTAAAATATTGTTCCCAATCATCATCATACATAGCTTCCTTGTCTTCATCAAAGGCCGCTTCAATGACCTTAGCCTTTCCCTTATCTTTTGGCTTTTTGTTACTAACAGATGTCTCAGCATTGTTATCTTCCAGTAATGAAAGTAGTTGGCTCCTCATGTCTCAACTAGGGCCCCCTTCAGCTCTTTCATCTTTGAGGCTAGGGCCTCATTAACTAGGTTCTGAACTTTCTCAGGATCCATTGGTTTCAGTGCGAAGTTGATTGAATTCTCATTGAAATCTGACTCACTGACATAGGTCTAGTTGTCGTAAGCTCTTGAATTATTGTACTCTAGGTCTGTGAGCCATAAAGGATTAATACGAATCTAATGCAAATGCATGTATACATGTATGCATGAGTAACAAACAGATAAATAAAGTTAGGACATTCCTTCCAACCTTATAACTTCCACACACAAGCGGCAAGTCTCTTTTTCTAGGCATATGGTCAACATAACATCAACATGGGATGTTTTATTTTCTAAATATCCACTCAGATGGATTATCTAATAGTTGTATTTTCAAATAAAAACTCAATCCATGATAACTCCCATTAATTGGGCTTTAATCTATTAGGTCAACTGAAAAATAGCTTTTATATTATATTATGGATTAAAACTAAATTAAAGGGTTTATCATAAGTAGATTTCTTAGTTGGAAAAACAACTAATGATTCATGCCACAAACAAGCTCATGATTAACAAACATTGGTATAAATAAGACCCACAATTGATTTTAGTATTTCATAATTGACCCAACTAGTTGTAAGCCAATTTTAAGAAAATATTTTTGAAAATATTTTCAAAGCCCATTGTAAAACGTTTATTTCAAAAATTGAGCTTTGGGCTTAGGCCATAAGGTATAAAATAATCTTTGACCCATAAAAATGTTTTATGCCTAAAGTTCATCTTGAAAAGTTTGAATATGATTTTGGACTTTTGGGCTTAAAATAGTTTTGGGCTTATAGCACAATTAGATCAAATTGAGAAATAACAAACCAAACAAGCCATTACTCTAACAAAGATATGTCAGTCATAGTTAAACAACACGCAATTAGGGTGAACTTAAGGAAAGTTATTAGGCCAACTATATGGGCTTTAGTCTTTGGGTTGAAAAGCTTAGGTTTCCATAGAAAGTGTAATATCCCAAAGTATACCTTAAAAGTTTTGGAATATTTTATTGTTGTATTTGGATTAAATGTATATGTTTAAATGGAAAGAGAAATGAGGTAAGGGAATAGTGTATATGTTGTATATATAGTGATATATACAACATATACAAGTCAAAGAAATGGAAGTCAAAGAAGAAATAATTAATTTAATTAATTAAATGGAAAATTGAATTAGTGAGTGGATGAAGATATTTGATTATTTTAATATTTAATTGCTTGGTGGAGGCTTAAAGAGAAGAAGTGGTTGACTTTGCCATTCATTCTTCTTCTTCTTCTTCTTTCATTGTTGTTGGCCGGGTATCACAATAGCAAGAGAGGAAGAGAGTTTTCGATTTTTCCAAACTCAAGATTGAAGGATGTTTCAAGTGATCAAGTTGGAAATCTAAGAAGTTTCATCATTTTTGGTAAGTTTCCACTTGATTCCTTAGTTTTCTTTTAAGTTGTATTTGAGTTTGATGGTTGATTATTGATGGTATGAGTATGTTTGATTGTGGGGTGTTTGAGAGTATTTGGTTTATTTGATTTTGATTTTGGAGTTTGATTGAAGAGATAGAGTTAAGTTTGGTGTTGGAAGAGTAAGTGTTGTGTTTGAGTTGTGTGCATGTGATGGTTGTAAATTGGTGTTTGATGTATGTTTTGAATTGTTTTGGTGTTTTTGCAAGTTATTATGGTTTATGGGTGTGTTTAGTTAAGTTTGTTTGAAGTGGAAAATGGTGGAAGTAAGAGGTTTGTTTGAAGTGAGGTTGTTGTTGCCGGAATCAAGATTTTAGCCTGACACACCCATGAGCACGGCCAGGTCTTTAGGCATGTCAATGATTCTATTTTCTGGATGGGTGACACGACCAGTGACACGCCCATGTCACTAAGCGTATCACAGCTTCTGTGTTGTAGTAGTATTGACACGTCCAGTGACACGCCCATGTCACTGAGCGTGTCATAGCTACTGTGATGTTGGTGGATTGACACGGCTAGTGACACGTCCAAGTCACTGAGCGTGTCAAAGCTTCTATTTTGTGAGTTTAGGGCACGGTCAGGGACACGCCCGTGTTGTTGAGCGTGTCATGTGTAGAGTTTGCCCTAGTTGATTCTTAGCCTTATTATCTCATGTGTATCTTTAAGTGAGCGTGTATCATCCCTTTTGGATTAGGTTTTGAAGAGATTGAGTTGCTCTGGAGGTAAGTACAAACTTACATGGTTGCATACATTTACATGACTTTGAGACTTAACACATTTGGTTATAAATGTGTTAAGTAATTTATTACATTGTTAATACATTTGATTAATGTTATGATTTGCTTAATGTGAAAGATATGATGATCATTCAAAATGTATGTCCAATGCAATTGGTTATGTATACTCTAATGATGAGAAGTGAAGCCATTGTTGTTGGCTATAATGATGCAAATGAAATAATTAGGGCATGTTTGCCTAGATGATTATGAGGGAATGAGAATGGAATTGATAATGAGATAATAAAAGAATTGTGTGTCTAATATGTTAGTCAATTTTCAGAGTTTTGTTGTTGGTGGCATGCCTAATAGTAACAATCTCTTGAAGCTGGGTTGGGCTTGATCCTTGAAGCCAAGTTGGGTTGAAGTTTAGCATGCTCTACTCCCCTTGAAGCTTGGTTGGGTCTAGTCCTTGAAGCCTAGTTGAGATGTTACAAACCCTTGAAGCTAGGTTGGGTTTGGTCCTTGAAGCCAAATTGAGTTGATGCTTAGCATGCTTCGCTCCCCTTGAAGTTTGTTTGGGCCTAATCCTTGAAGCCTAGTTGGGATAATGATAAATGTGATAATTAAACCAAAACATTAACTCTGAAAGTTGAATGGCATATTAGTTTCTTTTGGGCCTATGCTTGTCTTTGTTTAAATATGAATCATAAATGGTGAAACAAATGAATTATAAGATTTAATGTAAGGTTTTGAAATATGATATTCTTATGTATTGTTTATTAAATATGAATGTGTGACATTAGCATTACATTAAAGCATATTGTTATTGTGGTTTGTACCACTAAGCCGTTGGCTTAGCGCGATTGTGGTTCATCGCGCAGGTGACAGGGTAGAACCGGAGAGTTCATCTAGACCGAGTCGAGTCTAGACTTTGAAGTATTGATTATGGGCTTAAAGATCAGAGACGAACTGCCAAACATGTATAAACTTTATGTTTTGTAAACATTGATTTTGATGTATATATATATATGTAAATACCACTACATTTTCCGCTGCATAATAAATAAATGTTTTATTTATTATGTTCTATAACATAAATATATATTATAATATAATTTGAATGTTTTAAGTTTACTTATATTGTTATTAAATTGAAAAAAAATTGGGTTATCTAATATAAATCGTGGCACTCCTGTATTCGGTATACGTATATTACAGGTGTAATAGTATGTAGTGAGCGTATTAGGGGTGTACACGGGCAGGGTCGGGCCGGGTTTGACCCCGGCCTGAGTTTTTTTCGGGCTGCAGTTTGCAGCCCGTGGCCCGGCCTGAAGCCGGGCCACTTCGGGCCTAGTCGGGCCGGCCCGATTTTTTTAAAAATAAAAAAAATGATTTTTTTTTAAAAATTTAATAAAAATTACCTATAAATATTACTTTAAAATTTTATTATACTAAATTATATGTAATAATATATAAATTATTATATCATTTTTTATATATAATATTTTAAAAAAATAAATTATCAAAATATAAATTTAAAAAAAATTAAAAAAATATAAAAAATTTAATATCTCGGGCCGGGTCGGGCCGACCCGAGATTTTTTATCCCAACTTGAGGCCCGACCCGAGCATAGCTCGGGTTGGATTTTGAAGCCCGTCGACCGACCCTAGTATGGGTTCGGGTCGGGCCGGGTTTTTCGGGCCACGGGCTCCATGAACAGCCCTAGTGCGTTTATGGGGTATAGGGGTGTTACAAATATTTTGGTATCAGAGCCTAGGTTTGAGATTCTCAACCTAGGTGAATTGTAAGAAAAAGAACATTTTGATTCTAAAAGTTGGTTTTTAAATAAGATACATGTTTTGGCACTGGGAGTTTCTGATCTTTGATGAGGTATATTCTACTGTGTTTGCAGATATAGGTAGTGATGGCGTCTCAGTCACGTCAGTCCATAGAAGGTAGTGCTGAGAGTGTAGCTCCTGAAGAGGGTAGAGATGGAGCTAGGGTTGAGAGAGTTGGAGAGGCACCTGCTCCTGTGCCAGAGAGACCAGCTGCTGATGAGGTTCAGCCAGTTTGGCTAAGACATGTGGTAGAATTGTTGAGGGAAGCTCCAGTGTAGCCGCCACCGCCACCACAGCCGCAAGTGCCAGTGAGACATTATGATAAGTTGAGAAAGTATGGGGCTGAGGATTTCTTTGGTACTATAGATCCTGCAGTAGCTGAGCAGTGGTTGGATAGAGTGCAGAGGGTATTTATCCAGTTGCAAGCCACTCCTGAAGAGAAATTTGATCATGCTAGATCCCTTCTGCAGAAAGATGCTTATGATTGGTGGAAGACGGTTCCTCATGCCATGGATGATCCACCTACTTTGTCTTATGGTGATTTTCTGAGGGAGTTTGAGCAGAAATATACTCCGAGGGAGTATAAGGATGTCAAGAAGATGAAATTTCTGAATCTGAGACAAGATAACCGGACAGTGACAGAGTATGAGGTAGAGTTCATCTGGTTGAGTCATTATGCCGGTGGGATTATTTCAGATGAGATTGACCGATTTAGGAGATTTGAGGAGGGATTGAGGCCCTCTATTATGTGTATTGTTGCTGGTTCTCGGTACCAAGACTTTTCTCAATTGGTTGCAGCAGCTAGAAGTGTTAAGAGAGCACAGGGTATTACAGTAGCTGCTACTGAGGAGGAGACCAGAGTTAGGAGATCTCAGTTTGAGGCAGGGTCTTCATCTATGAAGAGAGGCCGAGGAAGTTTTGTTCCGAGAGTTAGTAGGAGCCAGAGGCAGTCAGGTAGATCAATTCAGTATCATAGGCAGAGATCGAGACCTACAGTTTTCTGTAGCGAGTGCTCCGACTCCAGTGGTTCAGAGATCCATTCCACCTATATGTGTTCATTGTGGTAGGACACATGGGGGTGCTTGTTGGAAGACGGGTGGATCAGGAGTATGTTTTAGATGTGGGTCACCAGCTCACTTTATCAAAGATTGCCCTGAGCTACAGGAGGATAGACAGACTGATACTGCAGCTTCTCGACCTAGTGTTAGCAGAGGTGGTCGAGGGGGCAGAGGTTTCAGTAGAGGTGGTCGACCTGGGATTAGTCAAAGAGGAGGCTCTACATCCGGAGGCAGTAGGCCAGATGAGGCTGGGCCATCTCAGAGAGTGTATGTGATGCAGAGGCAGCCGGATGCTTCAGCAGTTATTGCTGGTACATTTTCTTTATTTGGCATTTCAGTTCTTGCTTTGATTGATCCAGGATCTACTCATTCATACATAAGTGCATCTATCTTGCGTGTGTCTGAATTGCATTTAGAGTCCTTAGGATTTGATGTCTTGGTGACAAATCCTTTAGGACATAGTGTTGTGGTGATTAAGGTGCATCGTGATAGTTCAGTTGTGGTGTAAGGTGAAGAGTTTTTGGGTGATTTGATTGAAATGCCTTTTAAGGAGTATGATTTGATCTTAGGCATGGATTGGTTGTCTAAGCATGGAGCTATGGTAGATTGTCAAAAGAAGTGTGTTACCCTGAGAACCAGTGATGGTAGAAGTGTGATGGTATCTAGTGAGCAGAGACAACTTGCATCCTTGTTTGTTTCAGCTGTTGTAGCTAGGAAGTTGATTAGAAAAGGGTATGATGCTTATCTTGCTCATGTTGTGGATACCAGAACAGTGGGTTCTCAACTTGATAGTATACCCACAGTTGCTGAATTTCCAGATGTTTTCCCTAAGGAGTTGCCAGGGTTGAGAGAGAGGTTGAGTTTGGTATCGATTTGTTGCCTGGTACCACTCCCATATCTATTACTCCTTATCGAATGGCACCTGCTGAGTTAAGAGAGTTGAAGGTGCAGTTGCAGGAGTTGTTGGATAAAGGGTTTATTCGCCCTAGTGTTTCTCCGTGGGGAGCTCCTGTTTTGTTTGTGAAGAAGAAGGATGGTACTTTGAGGTTGTGCATCGATTATAGGCAATTGAACAAGGTGACTATCAAGAATAAGTATCCTTTGCCTAGGATAGATGATCTTTTCGATTAGTTGAAGGGAGCAGCAGTGTTTTCCAAGATTGATTTGAGATCAGGGTACCATCAGTTGAGGGTTAGAGCTGAAGATGTTCCTAAGACAGCTTTCCGCACAAGGTATGGGCATTATGAGTTTTTTGGTGATGCCTTTTGGGTTGACAAACGCACCTGCAGCTTTTATGGATTTGATGAATAGGGTGTTTAGACCCTATCTAGATCAGTTTGTGGTAGTCTTTATTGATAATATTTAGGTGTATTCACGTAATGAAGAGGAACATGATAAGCATCTGCGGATTGTATTGCAGACCTTAAGAGAGAAGCAATTGTATGCTAAACTGTCGAAATGGGAGTTTTGGCTTGATCAAGTGACTTTTCTGGGTCATGTGGTGTCAGCAGATGGTATAAGAGTTAATTCGAGTAAAGTTAAGGCCATTTTGAATTGGAGTCCACCGAAGTCTGTGACTGAAGTTAGAAGTTTTCTGGGTTTGGCAGGCTATTATCGACACTTTGTGAAAGATTTTTCTTTGATAGCTACTCCACTCACCAGATTACTTCGAAAGGGAATTAGATTTGTGTGGACAGATCAGTGTCAAGCAAGCTTTGAGCAGTTGAAGGAGATGTTGACTCAAGCTCCTATTCTTACTTTGCCTGTGGAAGATAAACCATATATGATTTACAGTGATACTTCACATAATGGTTTAGGATGATGAAGAAGGTAGAGTCATAAATTATGCTTCTCGGCAGTTGAAGCCGCATGAGCTTAATTATCCGACGCATGATTTGGAGTTGGCAGCTATAGTGTTTGCTTTGAAGATTTGGCGACACTACTTGTATGGGGAGAAGTGTTTTATTTATACAGATCATAAGAGTTTGAAATATTTGGGTGTTCAGAGGGAGCTGAATCTTCGGCAAAGACGGTGGTTGGAGTTGATCAAAGACTATGACTGTTTGATTGATTATCATCCTGGCAAGGCAAATGTTATTGCGGATGCCTTGAGTAGGAAGTCTTTAGCAGGTTTGACTATTTATTCGCTCTCATTGCTTGTTGAGTTGAGAGCGTTGCATGCTAGTTTTGAATCATGTGATGATGGTGCATTGTTGGCTCAGTTGCAGTTGAGACCGGTGTTGTTGGATCAGATTAAAGAGGCTCAATTGGCTGATGAGAAAATTCAGAAAGTTGTGTCAGATTGCCAAAATGGGGAGAGCCGAGATTTCCATGTGAGAAGTGATGGTAGCCTTTGGTTCAAGGATAGATTGTGTGTTCCTGATGATGCAAGATTGAGAAAGACTATTTTGGAAGAAGCACATCAATCAATTTTTGCTATGCACCCTGGGAGTACTAAAATGTATCATGATTTGAAGCAGCATTTCTGGTGGGTAGGTATGAAGAGAGATATAGCGGAATTTGTATCCAAGTGTCCCACTTGTCAGAGGGTGAAAGCTGAGCATCAAGTTCCATCAGGGTTGCTTCAACCTTTATCAGTGCCTGAATGGAAATGGGAGCGAGTGACAATGGATTTTGTGACTGGTTTGCCATTGACTCAGAAGAAGCATTATGCCATCTGGGTGATTGTTGATCGGTTGACAAAGACAGCTCATTTTCTTCCAGTTAGAATGGACTATTCTCTTGAGAAGTTGGCTGAGCTGTATATCAATGAGATAGTGAGCTTGCATGGAATCCCAATTTCTTTAGTGTCTGATCGAGATCCTCGGTTTACTTCAAGGTTTTAGAAAAGTTTACATGGTGCTTTGGGTTCTTGATTGCACTTTAGCACTGCTTTTCATCCACGGACAGATGGGCAGTCAGAGAGAGTGATACAGATTTTGGAGGACATGTTGAGAAGCTGTGTCATTGAATTCTCTAGAAGTTAGGACAGATTTTTACCATTAATGGAATTTGCTTATAACAACAGTCATCAATCTAGTATTAGAATGACACCTTATGAGGCATTGTATGGTAGAAGATGCAGAACGCCTCTATGTTGGAATGAAGTTGGAGAAGGCAAATTGGTTGGTCCTGATTTGATTAAAGAAACGGAAGAGAAAGTGAAAATAATTCGAGAGAGGTTGAAAGCAGCTTCAGATCGGCAGAAATCTTATTCAGATTTGAAGAGAAGAGACATAGAGTTTGATGTTGGAGATAAAGTTTTTCTGAAAGTGTCTCCTTAGAAAAAGATTTTGAGATTTGGCCGCAAAGGAAAGCTAAGTCCTCGTTTTATTGGACTTTATGAGGTATTAGAAAGAGTTGGACCAGTTGCTTATCGACTTGCTTTGCCGCCTGAGTTTAGAATTCATAATGTCTTCCATGTTTCTATGCTGCGGAGGTACATATCAGATCCATCTCATGTTTTGTCCGTTGAATCTATTGAGGTGAGTTCGGATCTAACTTTTGAAGAAGAACCAGTTGCTATTTTGGCACATGGAGTGAAAGAGTTGAGACATAAGAAAGTGCCAATTGTGAAGGTTCTTTGGAAGAATCATGGTAGAGAAGAATCAACTTGGGAGAATGAGCAAGTGATGCGAGATCAGTATCCCCAGCTGTTTCAGACTTAAGATCAGGTAATTTCGAGGACGAAATTTCGTTTTAGAGGGGGAGAATTGTAATATCCCAAAATATACCCTAAAAGTTTTGGATATATTTTATTGTTGTATTTGGATTAAATGTATATGTTTAAATGAAAAGAGAAATGAGGTAAGGGAAGAGTGTATATATTGTATATATATATATATATACAACATATACAAGTCAAAGAAGAAATAATTAATTAAATTAATTAAATGGAAAATTGAATTAGTGAGTGGATGAAGATATTTGATTATTTTAATATTTAATTGCTTGGTGGAGGTTTAAAGAGAAGAAGTGGTTGACTTTGCCATTCATTCTTCTTCTTCTTCTTCTTTCATTGTTGTTGGCCGAGTATCACAATAGCAAGAGAGGAAGAGAGTTTTTGATTTTTCCAAACTCAAGATTGAAGGATGTTTCAAGTGATCAAGTTGGAAATCTAAGAAGTTTCATCATTTTTGGTAAGTTTCCACTTGATTCCTTAGTTTTCTTTTAAGTTGTATTTGAGTTTGATGGTTGATTATTGATGGTATGAGTATGTTTGATTGTGAGGTGTTTGAGAGTATTTGGTTTATTTAATTTTGATTTTGGAGTTTGATTGAAGAGATAGAGTTAAGTTTGGTGTTGGAAGAGTAAGTGTTGTGTTTGAGTTGTGTGTATGTGATGGTTGTAAATTGGTGTTTGATGTATGTTTTGAATTGTTTTGGTGTTTTTGCAAGTTATTATGGTTATGGGTGTGTTTAGTTAAGTTTGTTTGAAGTGGAAAATGGTGGAAGTAAGAGGTTTGTTGGATGTGAGGTTGTTGTTGCCGGAATCATAATTTTTAGCCTGACACACCCATGAGCATGGCCAGGTCTTTAGGCATGTCAATGATTCTGTTTTCTAGATGGGTGACACGACCAGTGACACGCCCATGTCACTGAGAGCGTGTCACAGCTTCTGTGTTGTAGTAGTATTGACACGTCCAGTGACACGCCCATGTCACTGAGCGTGTCATAGCTACTGTGATGTTGGAGGATTGACACGGCCAGTGACACGCCCAAGTCACTGAGCGTGTCAAAGCTTATGTGTTGTGAGTTTAGGGCACGGTCAGGGACACGCCCGTGTTGTTGAGTGTGTCATGTGTAGATTTTGCCCTAGTTGATTCTTAGCCTTATTATCTCATGTGTATCTTTAAGTGAGCGTGTATCATCCCTTTTAGATTAGGTTTTGAAGAGATTGAGTTGCTCTTGAGGTAAGTACAAACTTACATGGTTGCATACATTTACATGACTTTGAGACTTAACACATTTGGTTATAAATGTGTTAAGTAATTTATTACATTGTTAATACATTTGATTAATGTTATGATTTGCTTAATGTGAAAGATATGATGATCATTCAAAATGTATGTCCAATGTAATTGGTTATGTATACTCTAATGATGAGAAGTGAAGCCATTGTTGTTGGCTATAATGATGCAAATGAAATAATTGGGGCATGTTTGCCTAGATGATTATGAGGGAATGAGAATGGAATTGATAATGAGATAATAAAAGAATTGTGTGTCTAATATGTTAGTCAATTTTCAGAGTTTTATTGTTGGTGGCATGCCTAATAGTAACAATCTCTTAATGTTGGGTTGAGCTTGATCCTTGAAGCCAAGTTGGGTTGAAGTTTAGCATGCTCTAGTCCCCTTGAAGCTTGGTTGGGTCTAGTCCTTGAAGCCTAGTTGAGATGTTACAAACCCTTGAAGCTAGGTTGGGTTTGGTCCTTGAAGCCAAATTGGGTTGATGCTTAGCATGCTTCGCTCCCCTTGAAGTTTGGTTGGGCCTAATCCTTGAAGCCTAGTTGGGATAATGATAAATGTGATAATTAAACCAAAACATTAACTCTGAAAGTTGAATGGCATATTAGTTTTTTTTGGGCCCATGCTTGTCTTTGTTTAAATATGAATCATAAATGGTGAAACAAATGAATTATAAGATTTAATGTAAGGTTTTGAAATATGATATTCTTATGTATTGTTTATTAAATATGAATGTGTGACATTAGCATTACATTAAAGCATATTGTTATTGTGGTTTGTACCACTAAGCCGTTGGCTTAGCGCGATTGTGGTTCATTGCGCAGGTGACAGGGTAGAACCGGAGAGTTCATCTAGACTGAGTCGAGTCTAGACTTTGAAGCGTTGATTGTGGGCTTAAAGATCAGAGACGAACTGCCAAACATGTATAAACTTTATGTTTTGTAAACATTGATTTTGATGTGTATATATATATATGTAAATACCGCTACATTTTTCGCTGCGTAATAAATAAATATTTTATTTATTATGTTCTATAACATAAATATATATTATAATATAATTTGAATGTTTTAAGTTTACTTATATTGTTGTTAAATTGAAAAAAAAATTGGGTTATCTAATATAAACCGCGGCACTCCTGTATTCGGTATACGTATATTACAGGTGTAGTAGTATGTAGTGTGCGTATATGGGGTATAGGGGTGTTACAGAAGTATATACCAAAAGGTATGAGGCTATGAATGATTTGTAGTGCTCGATCTCCATACCTTGATTGAAAGTATTGTATCACCTACACATGCACAACAAGGGTTTCACATGGCATCCTAACTCACACACACAATGCAATCTAAATGATGCAATGAATAATATCATAATAATAAAGAATAAAATAATATAAAGACCAATGAAATCAACTTCTCTTATCCCCAGTGGAGTCACCACTGTGAATGGAACTGTGAATGGAGATTTTTGCCCCCATCTCCCAGTGGAATGGTTCTTATGACTACAACACTATTAGGCTCAAGGCCTTAGAGAACACGGGCATAAATCCGAAGAAAATTAAGCCACCACCCAGATGGCCCGGGAAAGAAAAGAAAGGGGTGGATGACTCAATTTCTAATGAATCCCCAACCCCTATTGAGTTTGGAAAGTTGGGTTCGCATGGAGAAGGTGAGAATGACCCAACACTCCCATAGCGCCCGGTTCATTAGAATAGACCTCATTTTCAGGTTTGAATATTATTAAATTCTTAGATTATTATAATACCATTCACATTACATGCAATTGTGGAAAACAATCATATTATAAATTAAATAAACAAATAAACCAACAAATAAAATGGGTATCCATATAAAGATAGAAACATGCCCTTACAAACCGTTCAAACATCTATACAAATAAATAAAATAGGACACCCACCAAATATAGAAACATGTCCCTTACAATTATCCCAAAATCCATAAAATGAATTAAATTACATAAAAAAAAAAATAAGACACCCACAAGTAGAAACATGCCTTTTACATCCTTAAAAATACAACCAATAAATAAATATTAACATAGTTCAATCATTCATAATGAAATATGTAATCCAAACATATATTTTATCATAAAAATTGCAATCTACAATCACAACTTAATATTAATCCCCTTACGAATTATAGTGCGCAATACACATGGCGATTCTGTTAGCCGGTTAGCGGGCGAGAGTCAAGAGGGCAGCACCCCCAAAAGGTAAACGATTTACCAAATATGTTTTGTTGTGGAATTAAGGTTTTAGGTATGAGAATGCTCAGTTAGGGTTTTAAAATATGTAAACTTATGATTTTAACATGCAACTTAAAGGTAAGAACATGAAAAATTAGGATTTTAAATAAGGTTAAATTCTAATTGCCTACTGTGAAAAATAGAGCCTAACACTCAAATTAATAATGCTACAGTAATTAAAATATTAAAAGTCAGTGAATGAATTTAATATATTAATTGAAATATCAAGAATCAATTCTTGAATTCGGATTAATTAACGATGTACCTCCGTTTTTTGGCTCCACCAATATTAATTTGTTGAACCAAGCTCGATGTTTCTACTGCCTGGACCAATTTGTTTTTCTAGTTAGAAGCCTGATGTAATTCGTGGACGATTGCTTTGTTTAGCTACTGTCTCCTTGGATTGCTTGTTGTGTCTTCTTGTTTCTATGCATTGTGGCTGCAAATTCTAATGGCTTTTTCTATTAATTAGTGTGGATTCTTTCTTTCTAATTGTAAGACCTCTATTTATAATTCACGTTTAGGTTAAAAGTCGGCTTAAATTTTTAAAAACCATTTCTTTATCTGAGTATAATTAGAAGTTAAACCTAGCTTAAATTGAATTTGGCTAGGATTAGGGACCAATACAAACACTCATATCGAATTAAACCTTCGTCAATTCGATATGGACCGAAGCTCATATCGAACTGAATCTAGTTCAATTCGTTATGAACTTTGTGAAAATATTGAATTGGGCATTGTCCAATTTGATATGAGCCTGTGTCCCAATTCGATATGGGCACAGCCTATATCGAATTTGCATGCCCAATTCGATATGGCACAATCTATATCAAATCAAACGTATCCAAATTGACCATTTAGGGTTTTTAAAGATTGATCCGGCTTACTTTAGGCCTTTTTAAATTGGACCGACCTAATTTAGGGCTTCAAATTAGGTTTAAGCTTTTGACCAAATTTAACTTGGCCACTATTAATTGTAATCGGTCTTACTTAGGGTTAAAATTAAAGGTCTACAATATAGTAAATGGAGGAAGTAAAGTTTATTAAATTGAATTGTTAAAGCTTTAATGTCAATTGTTTAATGAGGAAAGTGGTTATTGTTTTAAAGAATTATTAAAAATATTATTATTATTAATGATTGTGAAATTAATTTAAAATGAGAAAATAACTGGATTGCCCGATTATATTGATATTAAACCTAACTTGTGGATTGAATAGCTTGCCAGAGGGTGGACGTCCATAGTTATAGTGGATACTATGTGTCACAAGTGACAATGGGCATTCTTGCCATCAGATGACACTTTGTGTCATCAGTGATAGTGGACATTCATGTCATCAATGGTCCATTGGCCATATTCATTATAGTGGGCATTTACTTGCCATTAGTGACCCCTTTATCCAAACCTAGATTTTTAAATCAATATATGAGGGCAAATCAAGTAAAACTTACCAAGGTAAGTTAATGGTTCAAAGTGATTAACCATTACCTATACATTGAACTTATTTATATAATATTGAGTTAATTTACATTTTAAGTATTTATTCATATATTTTCTTAGTATTTTAAAGTGATAAATCATAAGTTAATAATTTATACATGATACTTTCTAATTGGTATTTTAAAGTAATGATTTTATTTTATTTATATGAAATACTAATATTCATTTTTTATGTTATAATTATTCGTAAATTATGAATATGCAAGCACCACTAAGCAGTAACTTAGTGTATTAGATTTATTTCTAACGTGTAGATCAAACAGGCAGATTGAATATAGAAGAGTGATATTTTAGAGCCTAAAATCAACTGCATCAGAGAATGTGTTATATAAAGAACTATGTATAATATATTTTGTTCAGTTCAAATAGCAGTATTTAAATTTTAAATGACAGTTGTATAATTATGGGTAGTTAGAGATTTTTAAATACTTTGTTGTATGAGTTATAATTTATAAGTTAATTGAAGTATGATTATATATATATATATTGATAAAGATAATGCATATTTAATATTAAAATATATTTGTAAAAATATAGATGCTTAAAATAGATTATGGATAATCCATTGGAGAGTTTGTAATTGGAGTTGAGATTGAAAAAAAATATTATGAGTGTTTTTCTTCTGCAGGTTGTATTTCTAATTGATGAAGATTTGACAGTGTCAAATTTTTAGGAGAAACTCTGCCAAAATTTTTATTGGCGTTAATTTTAATATTATAAAAAAAAATAATAATTGAATAAATAAGTGTATAGGCATTATGTGACATCATTTGTTAGTTTTTTTTATATATAGGATTGTCAAGGGGTGTTACAATTGGGATTTGAGTGGGCCGGTCGGGAGAAATGGAAAAATACACAGTATGTTTCACGGTGAGTGTCATGGTTGGGAACTCAGGCTAAATGGAAATCACGATCGAAATTTTAGGTCCTGCCAGGAAAAGGTTGAGGTGATTTTGATGATTTTTGGTAGTATGTTTCATGGTGAATGTTGGCTAGAAATTAGGCGGGATGGATATCACGACCAGAATGTGTATGGTCCAATCGAGAGAATTTGCAAAAAAGTTTTCTTATAATGTTTTTGAGACACAACAAGTTTGACGGTGGTGTGTCATGGCCGGGAGGTTGACCGAGACAGTGATTACGACTAGAAAATGGATGTCATAGCCAAGAAATAGTAGCATGAACTAGGTTACAAAATTTTTTATGATTTTTACAAATATTTTAGTTCTTTTATAACCTCTAGGGTTTTAAATTGCTCTTTGATGACCACAAAGAGAATTGGAATCAAATGTGTTTGAGGAACTAAGATCAACAACACTTTTTTCATAACAGTAAAATATATTTTCAGAGGTTTAAATAAAAATTTATTTTATTTGACTCATTGGCTCATTTCTCATTGAACTAGGCCCTTAAAATGCACAATTTACAACTTTAAACTTTTGACAGTAATTATCAAACTATCACTAATAGTTTTCTGTCAAACTGCTCTATAAAAACTAGAGCTTTCTATTCCACATCAAATACTAATTCAAAATCTCATATTAATTTTTATAGTTGGAATATGTCCTTTTAAATATTAATAAGATCAATTAAAATTAAATAGTATGTGATAAGCTAATTGAATATTTATTTTTAATGATTTTTTATCAATCACTTTACGCAACCAATGAGGTATAACTTGATTGCTAAAAGTATGTGTTGCTCCTGCTTCTTGAGTCCGAGTACTACGTGTTTCTTTTTTTACATATAATTAATAACAAGAAAATCAATTTAAACTACACAAATTATAATTTAAAAATATTTTAATAATTTTTTAAAAATAATATAACTTGTATAATTTAAATTTAAATTTTTGATATATTTTTATTTAGTCTTAAGACATTAATAATAATAACAATAAGAATAGTAGTAAAAGAAAGGAGTTTAATAAATCTTTAGCCTCAAATTTTTATCACGCTCAAAGTGAAAAATCTTTTGTTTCTCTTTGTAAAAACAAAACACATAGCATAGCATTACTGATTTGTCACTCCATCTAGAATTCTTAATTGGAATGGCCATACAACAACCAAAGAATTAAATCTTCAATCAAACAAAAAGAATCCAATGTGTTATGTGCTTCTTGCTTTCGAGATGGACGTAACACTGAACAATGGAATTATTTCGAATTATAGTTTGAAACATTGAATCAATGGCGAGCCAAATCAAAATTAAATATTATAATATTTGTGATACAACTTTAATTAAATATTATAATTTTACATGGTTTTGGATATATTTTATATTAATTTTAAAATTAAATATATATAAAGTTTTATTTTAATATTAATAAATATGTTAAATTATAGTTTTGAATAAAAAAGCAAGATTGAATCAGGTTGAAATATTTTGAATATATCAACCCCAAAATGGGTGCGAACTCGAGCATAGCACGGAATAGACTATTCTTACTAATTCGCAATTTTTTTTTGTGCAAATAATATTTTTTTTAAAAAAAATTGAGTCAAATAAAGTTATAAAACGAGTAAGATTTTTTCTATTGGCTATAAGAGTCTCTTGGCCTTACAACGTGATTTCGTGTTTGGTGGTTACTAATTCTGAATTCTATTACCATCAAATGGCGTAAATTTAAGCCGAGTTAAGAACTTCTGTCCTTCGTGTTAAAAAAAAAAAGAACTTCTGTCCTTTGCTTTGAATAAATTGATTAGGATTTTTTATTTTTGGACCGAAAATAATTAGTAGTCTTAATATGGTTTCTAAACATAGTCTAAAAGATTTAAAATGTAAAATGGATGATCTAAAACCCTAACAAAATCCACCTCGTACCCATCGTTTTGCCCCCCCAACCTGAAACAATGGGCAAACCATTTTTTTTAATCTAGCAGGTTTTGAGAATGATAGTAGTGTTGGGTGTGAGGAGGAAGTAAAGAAAATGGCTACTGAAGCTGAAGCTGCTGCTGCTGGTGGTCTCGATGGTCAGCCAATGGCTAAGCGTAAGCGAGGTCGTCCAAAAGGTTCGAAGAATAGAAAAGTAGCAACTACCATTTCTCAAGAACAGACACAAATAATGTTTCAAAACGAGGCAATAACAGGTAACCCTGTCAATGGTTTCAAGAGGCCTAGAGGTAGGCCAAGGCTGTTTCCTTTCAAGAGGGGTAGAGGAAGACCAAGGAAGTACTTTGACCAACCTCTAAATTCAGAATCCTTAGTAAGTTTTGCTCCAATTTTATTAATTTTCATAGGGTTTATATAAATTGGAGAACTTGGGTGTCTAAGATCATCTGGCTTTCCTAGTGAATCTTGTTGCGAAACTCAGGTTCTTGATTTTGCCTATCTCTTACTCATGCACTGAGTCATGTACACAGTATCTGGCTCTGAGTCTGTCACTAACTATAGTGCAAGTATCTAGCTTACACTCAAAGAGCTTTCAAATGAATATAACCGTAGTGGATTCATTTTTATTTTTAACCATTGCCTGCTGTGAGTGGTCTTCCCAAGTTTCTGTAATGGGTACGTTCTTAAGAAGAGGATAACTTATTCTTCATTTTGTATTTCCCTATCCTTAATAAAATTTCTTATATTATATTAAAAGAAGTTAAAAAAAAGGTACAAAGGTGGAAGAGCTAACTCCATTTATTCATTAGGATATTGCAGAGAGGAACAAGGAACAGAGAAGTTTGATGTGTCACCAGTGTTTGAAGAGTGATAGGAACGGTATTGTTATTTGTTCCAACTGCAGAAGAAAACGCTATTGCTATGACTGCCTTGCAAAGTGGTAATGACATCTTTTTATTGGTGAAAATTATTGTTGAAAAAAAAAATTCACTTTTGAAGTTAGGTTTCTATAAGGGTGGTGAAACTTTATCCATGGTTCCATCATGTTTTGGAGTTCACAGGTCAAGCCACCAAAATAGCCTTATTGCAATGCAAGGGGAAGGCTATGTGCATTTGATCCTCCCCTGAGCCTGCATTTTGGAGCTTACAGGTCAAACCATCAAAATAGCCTTATTGCAATGCAAGGGGAAGGCTATGTACATTTGATCCTCCCCTGAGCCTGCATTGTGAGAAGTCTTGTGTTTTAAAACATAGCTTTTTTGGGGTACCTTTTGTTGCCAAGGTTGATTAGTTTTACTTAGTAAAAAAAATCAACATTGAGTTCAGAAAAAGGTTAATGCTAAAAATGAATTAATTTTCTGATTTATATTTTGTTAACTAAGTGGTGAAATTGCTCGTTAGCTTTTGATCAATATCATTTTGCTATTCAATTGGGATATGAATTTGATTTTCAAATGGATATTAGGTACCCAGAGAAAACTCGGGAGCAGATAGAGATTGCATGTCCATTTTGTCGTGGTAACTGCAATTGCAGATTATGCCTCAAGGAAGATGTAGTTTTGCCGGTGTGCTTTTATTTCTTCTTCCTCTTGTCTTTCCATAGCTCTGCATGCATGTTTTATGATACCAATCTGTGAACATGGTTTTGACAGGCTGGGAATAATGAACCAGATATGAATACTAAACTGCAAAAGCTTCTTTACTTGCTTCAGAAGACCTTGCCTCTCCTGAGTCATATTCAGCAGGAGCAGAGTTCTGAATTGGATATGGAAGCAAGGATTTGTGGTATTATAATTTGATGCAATTTTATCAGTCTATATTCTGTTCAGTCCTATTATCAAATCAATTACCAGATTGCTTAACTGCATATGTTCTTTTTTCATAGGTGTTCAACTGACAGAAGAGGATGTGACAAAGTCCTTACTTGATGATGATGATCGACTATATTGGTACTACCAAATTCTCACATATAGTAGAATTGGATTTTCAGCCATTTATAAATTGAAGTTCCTGCTCTCTCATTCATATGTTTCCATTTGCTTTATTTATAATAGATGGAAGTAGAGATCTAAACCAAGAAGTTTTATCTTTAATATCCTGATGTTAATTGTGTCTCCCCTTTCCTGATTGAGCTAAACATTTGTGGTCTGAAAAGGCTTATTTGGATCTTCTCTTATCAGTTACTTTTTTTTTATCAATTAAGATAAATATGTATATGATTTCTTCAAATTTCTGTATAAAAAGTTAATTTTGCTCTGTCTGCTTGATCTACGGCTTGTACTTATGTGTGCATTACATTTATGTGCTGGATGTTCTGAATTGCAAATTGCAATATCAATTTGTTTTTCTTTGTGCAAATGTGATCAAGACAAGTTGCAAAAACTTCCTGTAAAGCTGTTGGTGGATAGATGAGTTGACCTCATATATTAATAGCCCTTTCTTGGTTTGGGCTTGGATGTTAGGGAGTGCTCTATCAGTTATTGTTGAATGTTTTTAATAATTTCTTTCCAGCCTGACACTAGAGGTTGTGTTTTCTTTTTTGGTTCAAGTGATTTCATCCTCTGTTTTGAAAAAGTTCATCTATTAATGGTCCTTTTTTGTGCATGGAGTATTGGATGTTAGGAGCTATTCTTAACCTCTATTGCATAGCCTCAATTTTGCAATTTTGAATTGGCAGTTGTGCCTTTGTACTAACAAATGATCAATACATATTTCCAATAAGTGTGCAAAATCTGCTCTAGTAATCCATGTGATCCTTATTGTACAGTTTATAACTGTGGATTTATCCTTGTTCAACAGTGACAATTGCAACACGTCAATTGTGAATTTCCATAGAAGCTGCCCCAATATCGAGTGTTCTTATGATCTCTGTCTCACTTGCTGTTCTGAAATTAGAAAAGGATTTCAGCCTGGTGTTAATGAAGCTGAATCTTCAGAACATCAATTTTTTGAAAGAGTACATGGTAACAATACATATTTGGATGTCCAGACAACTACAAATTGGAAAAGATTTTGTTGGGAGACCCAAGTGTCCCTTCTAGAAAATGACCATGCAGCTGATTCATCATGTGATTTTTGTGATTGGAGAGTGGAGGCTGATGGAAGGATCCCTTGCCCTCCTAAAGCAAGGGGAGGTTGTGGTACTGGGATGCTTGTATTGAAACGTGTTTTTGAAGCTAATATGGTTCAAGAGCTGATTCGGATTGTGGAGGAACTTACTATTAATTATAAGCCACCTAATATTGATTTTTCTCAAGGATGCAATTTGTGCCGTCCTTTCAGTTCTACTGACTGCAGAATGAAAGATTTTGAAGTAAGGAAGGCAGCAAGTAGAGGGAAGAGTGACGATGACTTTCTGTACTGTCCAAATGCTCTTCGGCTGGGAGAGAACGAAATTGAGCATTTTCAAATGCATTGGATGAGAGGTGAACCTGTTATAGTTAGAAATGTACTTGAAAGAACTTCCGGTCTGAGTTGGGAACCAATGGTCATGTGGAGGGCTCTTAGAGGTGCACAAAAGATATTGAAATCAGAAGGACAAAGAGTTAAAGCCATTGATTGTCTGGATTGGTGTGAGGTAGGAGTTCATTTCTGCATGTTGAAGTTGCTTTTTGTGTATTTACAATCATTAATTTACTATTAATGATATTCTTATGCTCACTAAAGTACTCCAGATAAAAATCACATCTTATACACGCACATTACTGCAGCATGCTCAAACATAACATTATATGGATGATCAAACTAATAAAAATAGATTCTTCATTTAATAGCATAACAGTTTAAGTGAAGTTGACAAAATAGAGTTCTTCAATTAATTGGCAACTTTATTCTTTGAAGATTCTGTCTAGGCTTGTTCAATGAAAATGATTATCCTGCTGAAACAGTTACTGCTTTATGATGTACTTAGTTGAATATTGCTTGGTAAAAAAAAACTTGGGGACTTCATAATCTGAATAAAAAATTTGAGGATTTTTTTTTTCTCATTTCTCTTATTCTTGTGATATTGATAATTAAATGAAACAAGGATTTCCCAACATTCTATGCAGTTTATGCGTGAAAATTATTCTCTTTTTTTCCCCTCCAAGAGTAAGATGGATTTTCTTTACTTACATGAAATATAAGGTGGATTTTCTTTACTTACATGAATAAACAGTTAGGGAGCTAAGTTCACTAGATGTAATAGGTAGTTTTTTAGTTTTTACCTTTGCATTCCTTTGCTTAAAAATATTTTGGACTAATGAAGGAATTAAGCAGATATTTTACCAAGGTTTGAGTTCGTAAAACTTATTGATCATAGATTTCTCCTATATGGGCTCTAATTCTTCTTTTATGTCCAATTAAGTAAAACTAAAACTAGATTCCATAACCTACACTCTTATATATAGATATAAGATGATGCAGACATCTCCGTTTCTTTAATCAAGCCAAGCAACAGAATCCATGTTTCCTTCTAGTATCTTGTTAGCTGGCCCATCAACAACTCGATTTTCTGCTCCTCCATTGTGCGCACACTAAATGCATTTAAATTTCTTCCATGGCATGGATAATATCGAACTCATCCCCAAGTTTCTATGTTTCTTCCCATCTCAGCCAGTTTGTGACATTTTTTAGACCAGATTCCACGATTAAAGAGCAGCTCATGCACTCTTGTTTTCTTACTTGTAGCTATTTCTATTTGTTTTTACCTCAGCCTTAATTCATTAAAAATGAAATGCAACACATGAAAAATTGCATTTATAACTTCTTGAGTGGACCACACAAATCTATCCAGTCTTGAATTATCTATAATTGCTTATCAGCTGACACTGAGCCACCACTGCTCCAAGAACATGGTTCTTTCTTGTTTTCAAGACTTTGTAGCTTCTTTAGAAGCAAGATCTATGCCGGAATAGTGGAACACAACATAAAATGTTTTTATCTGTACTTGTTATTCTTTTGCGTTAGACTTAGATGTGTGATGATGGCATTAGGACAACATTGCAGATTCTTAATCTTTTTTGGAGGCATCCACATTATGAGTTTGTGGCAGTACTAGAAGTTTTCAGTCCAATGAGTATGTTACAGACTAGTAATTTTTTTGTAAAGCTTACAAGGATTGTTAGCTTAAATATAGGAATAGATTAGGAACTAATTAATCTAGAGTCCTATTATTGGTACTTATATATAAATATATATAAAAGAAATTATTCTCTCATCTCTGATATTAGAGCCTATTTGCTTAGGTTTGCCCTAAAAAGCAAAATTTGAAACTTTCTTCTTGGTTTGTTCGGGTACCAAAGTTTGGGTCAACTTTTTAGTGTGACCGTCTATCATCACTGCCTATTCAAGAAGGAGCACCACCTTCCTATTGACGTGCCTCAAGTTTTGGTGACCAAAAACCTGCATGAGTCACATGCTACCACAAGTTTTTGTCCCAGTTTTCACGTGCCAGTGTGTGAGGGTGTGTTTGTTGCTGGAAAATTTCCCAGTTGCTATTTTCTACTTCACCTAGTTCTGTACAACACATATTTGTGCTCTGTTTCATTAGTGTTAGTTTTAATGCAATTAGAGAGAACACTCTAATTCTTATTAATTTTAGTGTATCTATTTCCCAAAATACAATAGGTATTTATACACCAAAAAATGAAAAGCTAGCTATTATTATATAGTTCTACAGCTAGCTTGCTAATCTTACAACTAATAGTTCTATTTATACAACTAGAAAGCTAATTATTCTTTGTACAACTAATAACCAGTTGCCTCAGTTAAGTTTGCTTATGTCTTTACTGGACTGCCCTTTCTCTTGAGTTAAATTTGCTTGAGTTTTTTCCTCCATGAGTTTTATTTAGTTTGCCATGCAATTTCAAGCAAGTTTCCTCCACAATAATCACACTGTCGAGAGTCCTCACTGTGTTCTTTAGGGTGTTCATGAACCAATTTGGCAGCTAATCCAGCCTTTTCAATTGTTATTATACACAACATAACACATTTTCTGCTTTCTTCTTGCTGCTCATATGAATATGTTTGAAGTGAGGATGGTAAAGGTTCTTTACCAAGTACTTAAACTCTGATTTGATCATATTCCAGATTTAAACCAGCAAGAAAATAATAGATGCGCTTGTCCTTTAATAATTTCTGAAAATTAACTACATTTTGAGCGCCGTTAGCTTGAAAATTCTGATAGTAATCAAGTTCCTGCCACAAACCACTTGATTCTGAAAAATATTCTGAAATAATATTCTCTCCTTGTTTCGTTCCATGAATTTTATTTCGAAGTTCATATTTTTGTGCAACATTACCCATTTGAGAGTAAGTTTGAGAAGCAGCTTTCCAAATTTTTTCAACTGTATCAAGTAGCAAATATGTTTTTGTAATAGCAGGTTGCATGAAGTTGATGAGCCATGACATAAGAACAGAATTTTCTGAATCCCATTGATTAAATAAGGAATCGGTTAATCCAGGTTTCTTTTTTTCTCCTGTTATATATCCCTGCAACCCCTAGCTTTGATAAACAATAAACAAGATCTTGACCAAGCATGATAAATTCATCCCATCAAGTTTTACAGGACTAATTTGTAAAGAGGGGTTATCAGTAATTGGAGGACGAGTTTTTTTTATCATCTGCCATTTTATCCTTTCAACAATTAGGATTTTAACAAGAGTGACTAAAAATCAATAGTAGACAAAAACAAAATTCCAGTACTGCAGAAACAGTAGACAGAAAAATGTCTTAAATCGGAAATGGTCCTGGTCTGGATCGGAAGTGGCCGGAAACGAGATTGGAAGAAGAATCAGTGGAAAAAGGTCACCGGAAGATGGTTCATGCTCTTCACTCGCCGGCACATGAACATTAACTCCAAAGGCTTTCACTGGCGCGTGAGCTCATGTGCGTCGGCATTTGGCGATCGATCTTCGGGGAAGGTGGCCTTTCTTCCTAGGTAGTTGGTGAGCTCAGGTGAACGATGGTTGAGGACAAGAGATATTCCTCCAACAAAACACGTTATTGTTACTCTACAAATGTTGCCTCCACTATCTTAAACAACCGAACTCAGACTTCATGGTTCTGATATCATGCTAGTTTTAATGCAAGTAGAGAGAACACTCTAATTCTTATTAATTTCAGTGTATCTATTTCCTAAAATACAATAGGTATTTATACACCAAAAAATGAATAGCTGGCTATTTTTATATAGTTCTACAGCTATGCCTCTAATCTTACAACTAATAGTTCCATTTATACAACTAGAAACCTAATTATTCTTTGTACAACTAATAACAACTAGTTGTTGCCTGCCAACAATTAGCATTCGTTCAGGTGTGGAACTTTCTTCAAAAGTAGTATTATGTCTTCAACTCTTCAAGGAGTTTGGTTTTTTGTTTTCACTAGAATTTTGCATATGAAATATTCTAAAGTTATAGTTGATGCAAAATTAGTAGTTGTATCGTTTTAATTCCGATTATGTCAAAAATAACTCAATGACTCCAATTTTCTAGATTGGAGTAAGACTGGTCGACTGTATTTGTGGAGTATTGATAAGGATGATTATGTGACTAACGATTTGTTAGAATACCTTTGTGAGCCATGTTTATTCTAGATATGATGGTTGATTTTTATTATTTTAGTTTTTTATATTTCGTATTTTAATTGATTAGAGTTTCTATTTACTATTGGGTTATTTCTTATTTCATGTTGGGTTGTTTCTTGTAATAGATTTATTTATTTAGGAAACCTAAAATATAGTTTAGGAAGTTTATAATATGACTTTCCTATTTTTGTAATAAGACTTGTTCTATTTAAAAGACTTTATGAATAATAAAAATATAAGCAGAATTTATCGAAAAGAATTATGGAGGTTCGGAGCTCTCTTTTATCGAGGTTCAAGGGTTAAAGCTCCCTTTGATGAGCTTAATATCGACGAGCTTAACGAAAGAAAAGTCAATTGACTTGGATTTCCTAGTTGATTGCCATGTGACATGATTCTTTCCCCATAGCTATAACAATTTGGTATTAGAGCTTAATGCAACGGGTGATTTCTCCAAAAACAACAATAAATTATCAAGGGTAGAAATGGCAAAATGGATGGCAAATGGTATGTTCTATAATTGTGATGAATTGGTCACAACTGCGCATCAATGTAAGAAGCTATTTTGGCTAGAGTTGGGAGATACTCATGAACTAGATATAAAGGAGAAATAAGTGAGGGAACCCAAAATTTTATGGGGGTGTGGATCTTTTTAAAACTAATTTATCCAAATTTTGAGCTTGAGGACAAACTCTTTCTCTAGAAGGGGAGTAATGTTAGAATACCTTTGTTGGCCATATTCATTCTAGATATGATGGTTGATTTTTATTATTTTAGTTTCTTATATTTCCTATTTTAATTAACTAGAGTTCTTATTTACTATTGGGTTATTTTCTATTTAATGTTGGGTTGTTTCTTATAATAAATTGATTTATTTAGAAAACTGAAAATATAGTTTAAGAAGTTTATAATATGAATTTTCTATTTTTGTAATAAGACTTGTTCTATTTAAAGAACTTTATGAATAATAAAAATATAAGTTGAATTTATCAAAAAGAATTGCAGAGGTCCGGAGCTCTCTCTTATCGAGGTTCAAGGCTTAAAGTTCCCTTTGATGAGCTGAAGGTCAAAGCTCTCTTTGATGAGCTTTAAGGTCAAGACTCCCTTTGATTAGTTTAAGGTCAAAGCTCCCTTTGAAGAGTTTAACTAAGGGAAAGTCAATTGACTTGGTTTTCCTTGTTGAACGTCCTATGACACATTCATTCCCCCATAACCATAACATGATTCACCTAAAGATGATTCAAAGCAGACATGGCTGAGAGAGGATGCTTAATTGTTCTTGCAGATATTGAATTCCATTAATAGTGAGATAATTGGCTTGAGTAATCATTGTGAATTTGTTAAGAAATTGATGGAATATCTAGCTCTCTTATATTTTGGAAAAGGGAACATTTCTTGCATATATGTGGTGTGCTAAACTTTTTATCATTAAGAGAAACAAGATAAATCTCTCACAAACTATTTATGGATCTTGTTAAGATACAACTAACTGTCTAATTTGATAGAGCTGTAATTAAGGGATTTGATAGAGTTGTAATTAAGGCATTTAGGAGCTGTATATTACCTTAATTCCCTTGTCTATGAAGAACAATAACACAAAAAATAAGAACAGTTCTTCCCTCAAATTCTCCCTCTCATTTTCGTTTTCCTTCTCTATTTCTTTATGGTATAAGAGCTTAGGGTTTGAACCCAGGCTGTTTTTTCTTCTTCTCATCTGGTTTTTCATATCACAATCACTGTCACTTCAGATCACCACTAAAAGGTGATTGTTCTCTCACCGCCCCATTCAAGAGGAGCGCTGTCCCAAGCTCGGCCCGTCCCTAGAATCCGGCCGTCAGAGAAGCTGCGTTTGAACCTTACGCACAGTCCAAAGTTCTGGCCACTTCCCCACTCGCCGGCACGTGATAGCGTGTGTCTCGACGCTTACCTCTCTGATCTTTTCTGGCATCGCAATCTCAATTTCGGCAAGATTTCGGCCTCATCCAGTCATCCTCTTCGGTTTTAGGGCTCCTCTCCAATGTTTGGGTGTTTGGGGGGCCTACTGTACATCTGGGACATATTTCAACCTTGGTAATTTGGGGCTTCTGTAATGGCTAAAATCTTAGACTATTCAGGTTCCATCAAACCTCTCCTCATCTAATTTTCCTACTGTTACTACTATTAAATTAGAAAGTATTAATAATTATATATTTTGGGTTACTTTTGTGGTATTATGGTTTATGGGACAAGGATATGAGGATCATTTAGAGAGAGAAAGTTCTAAAATTGATGAGAAAGATAGATCTAATTGGCTTAAAATTGATGCTTGATTGTGTAGTCTCTTATGGCATTCTCTAAATACAAAATTGCTTCCTTTATTTCAATCCTATAAATAATGTTATAAGGTGTGGGCTAAAGCTAAAACTTATAACTCTAATGATATACAAAAGACATATAAGTTGGTCTCTGATATTGTCTATCTTCAGCAAAATCAACAAGACATGGCAGGATATTTGGGACAAATTGAATCACTTAGAGATGAGTTTAACTCTCTCATGTCATTATCTGAAAATATTGCAACTCGAGAAAAACAAAGAGATAAATTCTTCACGGTTTTGGCTTTGATAAGATTGAGACCTGATATGAATTCTGTGCGAGACCAAATTTTACCCAGCCCTATTATTCCTTCGTTGGAGGATGTATCTGCTCGACTTTTACATCTCTTCCACAACACCAACCAATGAGGCAAAAACATATGTTCTTGTAGCTCAGACTAAACATGGAGGCTCACATAATGGAAAAGGCAGAAGTTCAAAATTACATTGCACTGAGCCCAACAATTGTCTCTAGTATGGCCACTTTTCTGGTGACTCTCACTTTGGCAAATCCTTTGTCTGCCTTATTAAAAGTCCTCCCATTGGCCCATGGATACTACACTCAGGTGCATTTGACCATATCTCTTGTAATAAAAGCCACTTCTCAACTCTTCTACTTGAAAATCATCAAATGTCATTCTTGATAATGGATCACAAACTGCAATTAAAGGAATAAGAAATGTTCAACCTCTTCCTTCTATTTCTTTGAAAAATATAGCTAGTTGTCTGATTTGATAGAGCTGTAATTAAGGGATTTAGGAGCTGTATATTTCCTTAATTAGATGCTAACATCTGCATATAAACCCCTTGTGTATGAAGAACAATAACACAAAAAATAAGGAACAGTTCTTCTCTCAATTTCTCCCTCTCATTTCCCTTTTCTTTCTCTATTTCTTTAGATCTTAAGATAATTTATGAGGAGCTTAATATGTTTTTACCATTTAGTCATGATGTGAACGTTCAACAAGTTCACCAAGAGAAGATGGTTGTCATGAGTTCTCTGGCTGGACTTCGAATTTGAAACTGCTAAATCTTAGATTCTCTCTTGCTCAGATCTCTTCTTTGTATGGTACATTTAGTAGGCGGTGCAAAAACATATGCAAACAGGAAAACCCTACCTAAACTGCATGAATTAAATCGGAAAAATAGGTTAACCAAACTTGAGTTTTTGCTCGGTTTAAATTGAACTAAATTTTCAGGTTCACGATTTAGGTTTAAGTTATTGATTTCCAAACTAAGGGTAATTGAACCTGAACCAAACCTGTATCAGATTAACCGAATTGAACTTGATTTATAGGTTTAGATTTGAACCTAAATCTAATATATATATATATAATTTTTAGTAATATATTCATTAAAAATATATAAACATATAAAATTTAAAATTAGATAATACAAACACATTTTAAAAACATTAATATATGTTAATGTGAATAATTAACATAAAGTATTGAGTAAATAATAAATGGCAACCCGGTGCACAAACGCTCCCGCTATGCGCAGGGTCCGAGGAAGGGTCGGATCCATTAGGTCTTTGTACGCAACCTTCCTTTGCAATTGCAAAAGGTCGTTTTCACGACTCGAACCTGTGACCTCAGGTCACATGACGACAATTCTTACCATTACGCTAAGGCTCCCTTTCAATATTGAGTAAATAGTATGAAAATTAAAAAAAAAAATTAATTTTTAAGAGAGTACTAATAATCGTACAACCTTATTTTTTAAGTTACTCATGTAACGTCAACTTTTTTAAGTGACACATAATTAATATATAATTAATATATATTTTAAGAGAGTATTGATGATCGTACAATCTTATTTTTAAGTTACACCTATAATGTTGACTTTTTAAGTGACAATATATATATACATATAATTTACATGTATATATGTATATGTTATGATTATGAGGAAAGGATTGTCATAGGGTTATGGATTGGAAAATACAAGTCAATTAACTTCTCTTTCTTTTGACCGCCCAACTTTTAGTTGGCCAATTAAGCTCGTCAAAGGGAGCTTAAATCTTGGACCTAGTTAAGAGAGCTCGAGGGCTCTATAATTTTTTAAGATAAATTCTGCTTAGGTTTTATTATTGAATCAGCCCTTTAAATAGTACAATTCTTATATAAAAATAGGAAAGTTTTTTTTTAAACTTCCTAAACTATATCTTAGGCTTTCTAAATAATTAAAACTATTCTAGGAAATAAGTAAATAGGAACCATAATTATTTAAAATAGGAAATATAAGCAATTAAAAATAATAAAATCAGCTACTATGTCTAGAGTAAATACGGCCCACGAATGAGTCCGTATATATATATATATACATATATATATGTATATTATGTTATTGAGTAGATAGTATGGGAAGGGGAGCCTTGGCGCAGCGGTAAGTACTGTCACCGTGTGACCTGAGGTCACGGGTTCGAGTCCTGGAAACGGCCTCTTGCAATTAATTGCAAGGGAAGGCCGCGTACAAAGACCCAATGGGTCCGACCCTTCCCCGGACCCCGCTCATTGCTGGAGCATTCGTGCACCGGGCTGCCCTTTAGTAGATAGTATGGAAATAAAAAAAAGAAATTAATTTTTAGGAGAGTACTAATAATCGTACAACCTTATTTTTTAAGTCACACCTACAATCTTAACTTTTTAAGTGACACACACATGCATATATATATAAATATATATTTTACATATATAGTAAGTGATTTTTTTAAAAAATATTAGTAAATAAGAAGCATATAGTAAATATTGTTATATATAAAAAGTGTTCCATTTTTTGATAATGCATTAAAAAATAGATTAATTTAACAATATTGAAGTAAAAATGTGATAAGTGATCGTAAGTCATTTATAAGCGTTGTTTCTAAAACTTTATGGGCTGATGCAGTTTCCATAACTTGCTTTATAATTAACCATATGTGTTCCTCTGTTCTTGATGGTGAGACCACTTATGGTATTATTTTTCTAAGTCATTGTTTCCTATTGACTCGAGGATATTTAGTAGCACACTAGCACTTGCTTGGTTTGGGATGTTCATCCCTACGTCAAAAAATTAGATCCTAAATCTTTGAAGTGTGTTTTCCTTAGTTATTCTCATCTTTAAAAAGGATATAGATGTTACAGTGCTAGTGTTGGTAAGTACCTTGTATTGGCTTATGTTACATTCTTAGAAGACACACCTTAGTTTCCATCCTCCATTCATGTTAGTCAAGGGAGGATGATGACTTGTTAGTTTATATTGTCACAACCTCTATTCTTGCTCTTGTTAAGCCTCCCCTTGATTAGGTCTATACAAACCTCTTGATCCATGTCCTATACCGGATCCTTCATCATCATATCCATTTTCAAGTGATGATCTTTCTTTTGCTCGTTGGAAAGTAAATGTTAGTGATCTTATCTTGTTTCTTCTTTTGTTTGTTATAATCACTTGTCATCTTCTTGTTCCAATTTTTTTTGCGTCACTTGACTGTCGCTTCCTAAAACGGTTTATGATGATTTATCTCATTCTAGATTGCATATTTTGATGGAGGAGATGAATGCTTTATATGGCAGTTGTACTTGGAACTTGGTTACTTTACCTCTAGGGATGAGGGCTATTGTATAAAATGGATTTTCCAATTAAGGTAAATCCTTTTAGGTTGGCACCTCGTCTAAAAGCTTGTCTTTTACTAAGGGATGTGCACAAACATATGGAGTAGATTATTTTGACACTTTCTCATGTTGCTAAGTTAGCATGTGTCATGTTGTTTATTTCTATGCAACCCTTCATAATTTGCCTTTATGTTGGTTAAATATTAACAATCCTTTTTTTCATTGTGATCTTTAGGAGGAAGTTCATTTGGAGCAACTTGCTAGATTTTTTACTTAAGGGAGTTTGGGAAAGTTTGTCATTCTAAAAAATGTGTATTGTTTTGAGACAAAGTCCTCGTGCTTGATTTGAAAATTTTAATTAGGCAATCGAAAATTTTGGAATGAAGAAAAGCAAATCTGATTATTTTGGCTTCTACAAATATTTGAAGCTAACATCATTCTTTTAGTTGTGTATGTGGATGGCATTGTCATCACTAGAAGTGATACTACAAGAATCTTTTCTTTTAAATCCTTCGTTCACGTGAATCTCATCTTTTAAATCCTTCCTTCACACTTACGTTCAGAAAAAAGATTTAGGGATGTTAATATATTTCTTAGGGAGTTGAAGTAACAAGGAGTAAGAAAGGAATCTTCCTATCGAAAAGAAAATATATGTTTTACTTGTCAATTGAGACGGGAAAATTAGTGGTAGAACCACACAGTACCTGAATGATTCCAAAATTTGCAGCTTACAAAAGGTGGTGAATTGTTTGAAGATACTGAGAAATATAGAAGAATGGTTGGAAAACTGAATTATTTTACAGTAGCCTGTCTAGATATTGCAATATCTATCAGAGTTCTAAGGCAATTTATGTCTTCTCCAACAGTTTACTGTTGTGGCATCTTGCGTGAAAAATCATGAACATACTCATAGTAAGTGTTTTTCAGATGCTGATTGGGTAGAGTCCTTGCTTTAGGTTATTATGTCTTTGTTGGAGGAAATTGATACTGTGGAAGAGTAAGAAGTAACATAAAGCTATGTTGCAGTTTGTGTGTGAAGTAATGTGGATATATCAACTTTTGACTAAAGTAGGTCTTAAGACTTCAGTACCAACAAAATAATGGTGTAATAACCAATCCACTCTTCATATTGCATCTAATTCTTCTATTCCAGTGAACGAACTAAGCATATTGAAATTGACTGCCATTTCCTTTATGAGAAAATACAGCAAGGCTTGATTTCCACAAAGTATGTGAAAGCTAGAGAACAAGTTGGGCAAGTTGGGCATGATTAACATATATGCTCTAGTTTGAGGGAGAGTATAACAAACTGTAAAATAGCATTTTTGTGAAACTTGGATCGGATCGGCTTGGCCAGTTGAACTGGAAACTTGGGGATTAGACCAATGGCTGGTTCTATGATATATCTATTTTATTTGAAACTCGGGTTAAACCTGCTGAACTCGGGTAACTCATGAACCAGTCAACTTGGTCACGGTTTATGTGGATTAATTGCTTGGATAATATAGCATCTCAAGTTTAATTTTAAAAAAAAAAATATATTCCACCGTAGAGACTTGAACACTTGACCTCTAAGAGGTATCAATGAGTTCACTACACCAACTAGGCTGTTGCAATCTTTTCTTTACAATTTTTATTTAATATTATCTTTAAATAATTTAATTATTTACCTCATCACCTTTTAAATTGAATTATATCCATTAATTTTTTACGAATTACATCCATTAAATTTAATATGCTTTAAATCTACCAAATTAATATTATATATATAAACACCTAAAACCATAATTATCATTAATATGAATAGTTGATATATTCATTATTGATTTTATTCCAAATATTATTTAATAGATTTGCTAATTAGTGTTTACTTATGATTTATATTAGTTAATTTACTTTATTTTTATATGTTTTTATTTGTCATGATTTTTAATAGGTAATGTTAATTATGACATATTTTATATCTTATTTATTATATATAATTTAATTTAATTACTACTCAACCTCTGGGTCAAACTCGATTGAACCTTACTCGTGACCCTCTATCAAAGACTAGGCTGCGCTTGAAAACCTTGTAAAATAGGTATGGACACTATAGTTCTTTGGTTAGTTTGGTTCTAAAATCTTTAAAATTGAAGTACCTAAAATTAACCAAAATTATATTAAACAACCTCAGTTTATATTATTTGGTTTGGTTGATTTAGTTGGTTTTAGGGTTTCTTAGTTGAACTCCATATTTGAAGCTTGCAAATATGCTGCCTTCCAAATTTGACCAAATAAGTCCAAGAACCATGAATGTATGTGAAATATATAATAAATTGTAATTTTGTTGAAGAATCTGAACAAAAAAGTGAGCAGAAAGTTTTTTGGTGGTTTTGGTTTTATGGTAAAAAATCTGAACAAAAAGTGAACCGAATTATTTATTGTAAAATTTAAAAGAAATGCATTGCTTCAGTTTGGTAATTTGGTTAAATAAAAACTTTTCATGTGGAAGCAAAATCTTCCCTTCCTACGGTTCTTGTGTAAATATAATTATTGTAATAAAAATTAACAAATAAAGTTGGTCATGAAATGGATATTTTGTTAATAAAATAGAATTATATTTGGTTCTTTCTTCAGCTTATAGCATCTTAATCAATAAACTACAGACATCTATGGTTTTGCATGCAGTTAGTGTACATTTTAGCTAAAACTTATTTATAGTACTTCTAAGTTGTGGAATAAAAAATGTACATCTCGGCAATGCAGGTTGAAATTAATATTTTTAAGTTCTTCAAAGGCTACTTAGAGGGTCGTAGATATAGGAATGGGTGGCCTGAGATGCTGAAGCTGAAGGATTGGCCACCATCAAATTCATTTGAAGAATGTTTGCCAAGGCATGGTGCTGAATTTATCGCTATGCTTCCCTTTAGTGAGTATACCCATCCAAAATCTGGTGTTTTGAATCTTGCTACAGGGCTTCCTGCTGTGTTGAAGCCAGACTTGGGGCCCAAAACATATATTGCCTATGGAACTATGGAAGAACTTGGCAGAGGTGATTCTGTGACAAAACTGCATTGTGACATTTCTGATGCGGTATGCAATACCTTTTTATGAGAACTGCTGCTTTATATTTATGTTTAAGGCGTTGCAGTTTCTGTATACTCTTTACATTTCTTCACCAGCCATTTTTCTACTCATTATCCTTAAATTTTAAACATTTTTTTCTGTTCGTTCTCCTTAAATATATTCGAACTTTTTTCTTTCAAAATATGGTTCTGAATTTTACTTTATGTTCTTAATCAGATATAGATGTCATGAAGCACGTGCATGGTCAATACCTCTTTTAAAGATGTCTATGATTGTTGATTCTTCTATTGATGCCTATAACTTTTTTTTAGCAAGGGCAGATATAATAGGAAGGTTCTCAAAAGGAAGAAAATTTCTTCTCTTTATTGTTGGCACTTTAACAACCATCAGTGTTTTGTATAATTGACTTTTCTTATGATTTTGATGGGTCTATATTTTGTTGATTCCCACTCATGTAAATGAATTTATTTTTCACTTGGTTGGACCTCATTGGAACCTTTTCTTATCTAAATTAATTTTTTTAGATTTCTCAAAAGTAATAAATAAAACTGATTACCTTGCACTAGTAGAGAAGTAGATAAACCAGGAGTTCCAACATTTATGAGAATCTTAAGGCATTTTTGCAAGGTTAATGGCATTTAGGCACTTTTTTTTATTTATTTATTTAATGAAATTGGCAGGTGTATATATATATTTGTGTGTGAGTGTGTGTGTTGGAATTATAGACTAGAATTCCTTCGTAATTACAGCTAGGTTTGAGCTTGATCATAAAAGATTTGTCTACTTGATCATTGAAGAATTGTTCCCTTCCATGTTCATTTTTTCCTTTTTTAGCTAAGTTACTGTGTATAAATAAATGGATCCTTCTGCAAAGATCAAAATACATATAAATGAAAAGATTACTTCTTTGTTTTACTTGGTATCGGAGCTAAGTAATTCACTCTTGGCATGAATTTCTTTTTCTTTGTTCTTTCTGTTGTTTCTGCTGCAAATAGCATAGGTAGAGTACCCTTCTAGGCAGCATCCACAGAAGGCGGTGACAAAGCCAGTAGTCTAGGTAGAAAGGCCAGCGGCTGACTGGCCTTTCCCATAAGCCTGTTACTGTAATGTGCCACATGGGTCCACTTGTCTCTAAAGTTCTTTGGCTCTGACTCCATGCTCCAGCATGTGTGCACATTCTGGTTATTGTTTCCAGAAGTTCTTTTTCTGACATTTCCTAGGTTGTATTTTTTTTTTCAAAATTTCTCCATTGCTACTATCTAGATTAATCATTTTTTAAAATGTTCAAGATGGTCCGTTGTTTATACTGTCCTTATTTGTGCTACTGCTTTGGTTATCGTTTTTTTTTTAAATATTTACCTAGTCCTAAATATGGTTGGTGGAGAAAAGATATCAATTTGAAACAAGAATATGCCTTTTGAGTTGTTATGGAAAGTGAATATTGTAAATATAGGAAGTCAATATTTAGATTTCTTCTTCCTATTTAGTCTCTAGTTTCTTGTATATATATAGGGTTGTATATTGAGCTAATAGAATATACATAAGAGTTTTTCTCTGAATATCAATCTACATGGTATCAGAGCCTTAAATTCCTCTGTTTTTCTTCTCCTTCTGTGCTGGGTTTGAATTTATGGAGGGTTTTCTACTGCTTCAGGAGCAGTCTGTCTAGGTCACATACTTAGACAGTTTGGTTTGCGTCACAGCCAGCACAGGGAGGAGCCTCAGCCGCCGACCGGCCAGTTCCTGGAGTCCGACAGCCTGGAAGTCCGAGCGTGACCCTCACGCCCCGCCTGAAGATCTGTGCTCCGTTCCACGCGCCGGCGCGTGTGGGAGCGTGAGGCGTTTCCGGTGACCGTCCGGTGACCGTGCTTCCTTTTCTGGTGTCGTTTTGCTCTCTACTCTTCATTCCAGCAGTCCTTTTCTGGTTTTTCAGAGGTCAGTGGGTTGGCTCCCTTTCGTTTTGTTCCCTGTTCTGCATTCCAGCAGTTCGAAGGTCAGTTTGTGTCAGTTTGTTGGCTCACTTTTATTTGACAGTTTATTCATATTGGTTTATTCATCATGCCTGATACTAAGACCATTGTTAGTGATATTATTCCGGTGGTTAATAGAATTACAGAACATAAGTTGAATGAAAATAATTTTTTAGATTGGAGCAAGACTATTAGAATTTATTTGAGGAGTGTTGATAAAGATGATCATTTGACTAATGATCCACCTACTGGTGAAGCTGGAAAGCTTTGGGTAAGAGAAGATGCAAGATTATTCTTGCAAATAAAAAACTGTATTGGTAGTGATGTGGTTGGTTTCATAGGTCATTGTGAGTTTGTCAAAGATTTAATGGAATATCTTGAATTTTTGTATTCGGGCAAAGGAAATTTGAACAGGGTGTATGATGCGTGTAAGGCATTATATCGTGTTGAGCAGCAAGATAGGCCTCTTAAAGTGTATTTCTCGGAGGTAAAAAAGATTTATGAAGAACTTAATGTCCTTATGCCTTTCAGTTCTGACATTAAGGTTCAACAGACCCAACGGGAACAGATGGTGGTCATGAGTTTTCTTGCAGGATTATCCCCTGTTTTTGACACTGCAAAATCCCAAATTCTTTCTGGTAGTGAATTTCCTAATCTGACAGAGGCTTTCTCTCGAGTACTACGCAATGAAGGTTCTAGTTCAAGCACCTCCTTACCTTCTGTTCAGAGTGCTCTTGTCAGTCGTGATTCGGGACAACAAGGAAACCACCAGGGTAAAGGAGGCAATAATCGTGGTAGTACCAACCGGGATTCAGGTATTGTTTGCTATTACTGTCATGAACCAGGTCATACTAAACGATTCTGCAAGAAGCTATTGAACAAACAACAGAGAGCAAATATGGCTAGTCAGGAGCCAGTGATCGCTCCTTCAGATAATACAGTGACTATTTCTGCTGCAGAATATGCTGAACTTTCTCAATACCGTTCATCTAAGTCTGTTGATTCTTCTGTTGTGGCTGCTGCTGCCAATACAGGTACATCTAACACATGTCTTATGTCTGCCTCTTCAAAATGGGTCATTGATTCAGGTTGCACAGATCACATGACAGGTACTCCTAGTCTCTTATCCTCTTTAAAAGAACCTGATAAGTTTCGTAGGGATGTTACATTAACTGATGGTTCTAAAACTATTGTCACTAGTATTGGTATCGCTAATCCCACTCCTTCCCTTCCTTTAGATAAAGTCTTATGCTTGCCTAAATTTTCGTTTAATCTTTTATCTGTCAGTAAAATCACTCGAACATTAAATTGTTGTGTCTCATTCTTCCCTTCTCATTGTATATTTCAGGATCTTTTGACGAAGCAGATTATTGGTAGAGGACGTGAGTCAGATGGACTATATCTCTTGGATGACCAGATCTCCACATCTCTAGCATGTGCTGGTGTTATTTCTCCTTTTGAAGTCCATTGTCGCCTTGGTCACCCCTCCTTATCTTCCTTAAAGAAGCTATATCCACAATTTCAATCTTTGTCTGTTTTAAATTGTGAGTCATGTCAGTTTGCTAAACATCATCGTTCGCATTTAGTTTCTCGAGTCAATAAACGGGCTTCGTCCCCTTTTGAGATAGTTCATTCAGATGTTTGGGGTCCTTGTCCTGTTACTTCTCAAACTGGTTTTAAATATTTTGTTACTTTTGTGGATGATTATTCTCGTGTTACTTGGCTTTTCTTAATGAAAAATCGTTCTGAGATATATTCTATATTTTGTTCTTTTTGTGCTGAAATTAAAACTCAGTTTCAAAAGTCTATTCGTATTTTACAAAGTGACAATGCAAAGGAATATTTCAATCCTATATGTCACAAAATGGTATCATTCATCAAACCTCTTGTGTCGATACACCCTCTCAAAATGGGGTTGCAGAACGGAAAAATAGACATCTCCTTGAAGTTTCTAGAGCACTACTTTTTCAAATGAAGGTACCTAAACAATTTTGGGCTGATGCTGTTTCTACTGCATGTTTTCTTATTAATCGTATGCCTTCCGCTGTTCTTAATGGTGCAATCCCATATCATTGTTTGTTTCCTTCTAAAGCTTTGTTTCCCATTAGTCCTCGTATTTTCGGGTGCACTTGTTTTGTGCAAGATGTTCGTCCCCAGGTTACCAAATTAGATCCCAAATCTCTTCGTTGTGTATTTCTTGGATATTCTCGTCAACAAAAAGGATACCGGTGCTTCTCTCCTGATTTGAACCGTTACCTTGTCTCTATAGATGTTACCTTCTTTGAACAAACTCCATTCTTTTCTTCTCCTTCTACGTATGCAGGTCAGGGGGAGGAAGATGATCTTTTAGTTTATACTGTGCATCAGCATCTTGAGTCTACTCCTACACCTGCTCAAGTTTCAGATTCTGCTCCTACTTTTGTTCCATCCCCAGTCCCTTCTCGTCCTCGTTTTGATCAGGTTTATTCTAGAAGATTGGTTGTTACTGACTCTCATCCTCCACCAGTTGCTTCGGCAGAAGTTCCGACACCTTCACTAGTGTCTACTGAGTCCAATCTTGATCTTCCTATTGCTGTTCGGAAAGGTAAACGTTCCTGTACTTATCCCATTTCTTCTTGTGTTAGTTATGACCATTTGTCTTCTTCCTCTCGTTGTTTTGTGAGTAATCTAGATTCGGTTTCCATCCCTACCACTGTTGCCCAAGCTTTATCTCATTCTGGTTGGCAAGCAGCTATGGCCGAAGAAATGGCAGCCTTGGATGCCAATGGTACTTGGGATCTTGTGCCTCTTCCTGCAGGAAAAAAGGCTATTGGATGTAAATGGGTGTTCACTGTTAAAGTTAATCCTGATGGGTCTATTGCTCGGCTTAAGGCCCGATTAGTTGCCAAGGGATATGCTCAGGTTTATGGGATTGATTATTCTGACACTTTCTCTCCAGTAGCCAAATTGTCTTCTGTTCGATTGTTTATTTCTCTTGCAGCTACTTTTGACTGGCCTTTACACCAGTTGGATGTTAAGAATGCCTTTCTTCATGGTGATCTTCAAGAAGAGGTTTATATGGAGCAACCGCCTGGTTTCGTTGCTCAGGGGGAGAAGGGTAAAGTCTGCAAACTTCGCAAGTCTCTTTATGGCCTAAAGCAAAGTCCTCGAGCATGGTTTGGGAGGTTTTGTGATGTAATACAAAAGTTTGGCATGAGGAAGAGTATTGTTGATCATTCTGTGTTTTTTAGAAGTTCAGATGTTGGGATAATTTTGCTTGTTGTGTATGTTGATGATATTGTTATTACAGGAAGTGACTCAACCGGTATATCATCACTCAAGTCATATCTTCAGTCTCAGTTCCAAACAAAAGATTTGGGTTTGTTGAAGTATTTTTTGGGAATTGAGGTATCCCGATGTAAGAAAGGAATATCTCTGTCACAAAGGAAATATGTTCTTGATCTTTTGAAGGAGACTGGAAAGTTGGGTGTTAAGCCTTGTAGTGCTCCAATGATTCCCAACATACAGCTCACTACTGAAGGGGAGTTGTTTTCTGATCCTGAGATGTATAGAAGGTTAATTGGCAAGTTGAACTACTTAATAGTGACACGTCCAGATATTGCTTACTCAGTGAGTGTTTTAAGTCAGTTTTTGTCTTCTCCTACTATTTCTCACTGGGAAGCGTTAGGACAAATCCTATGCTATTTAAAAGGTGCTCCAGGGCGTGGTCTTCTCTACAGTAACCATGGACATGTGAACATTGAGTGTTTTTCTGATGCAGACTGGGCAGGCTCAAAGGTTGATAGAAGATCGACTACAGGTTATTGTGTTTTTGTGGGAGGAAACTTGATATCTTGGAAAAGTAAGAAGCAAAGTGTAGTATCTCGTTCTAGTGCTGAAGCTGAATATCGAGCTATGGCTCAATGCACTTGTGAAATTATTTGGGTCCGTCAGTTATTAGAAGAGATCGGTTTCAAGACATCCTCTCCGGCAAGGTTATGGTGCGATAATCGAGCTGCTCTCCATATCGCTTCAAATCCGGTGTTCCATGAGCGCACTAAACATATTGAGATAGATTGCCATTTTATTCGAGAAAAATTACAACATGGTGTTATATCTACCGAGTATGTCAAGACAGGAGAGCAACTTGGGGATATTTTCACCAAACCTCTTAATAGTTCTCGGGTTGATTATCTATGTAACAAGTTGGGCATGATAGATATATATGCTCCAACTTGAGGGGGAGTGTTATGGAAAGTGAATATTGTAAATATAGGAAGTCAATATTTAGATTTCTTCTTCCTATTTAGTCTCTAGTTTCTTGTATATATATAGGGTTGTATATTGAGCTAATAGAATATACATAAGAGTTTTTCTCTGAATATCAATCTACATGAGTAATGGTCCCTCACCGCTAATGAGTCCCAAAAAACTGGATGGTACTATCTTGCATGGTCAAGATCATGTTTGTTGTTTATTCAAGCTAGAGGGCTATTGATGCAAGATAGAACGTAGAACATACTACTCTATCATTCATGAAACAATTTTAATAGAGAATTGCACTAGTGGCAATTTGGTAATCTGCCTAAACTCTAAGTTTGACATTTGAGAGTTTTTTGGGCCTAATTTAATGGAAAATAGGCCAATGAATCAAATTCTCTTTTTCACAGTGACCTTTTTTTTTGGCCGAAGTATCGTTTAATTCTTCAAAAACACGTTTTTCTATTTTTGGCTGTTTTAGGCAAATTTTTGCTTTCCTTAACTTTTTTAGGTAGGAATATTGGATTGAGACACTGTTTGTGACATTTTATTTGCCTTGTTAATAATTTATATATATTTGTATTTGATTTATTTCCTTTTTCACTAATTTTTGGCCCTTTTAGTAGTAGTCTTGATATTTGACTGTGTTTCTTGAGTGACCTGCACTCTATTTAATGTATGTCTTTTAGGCTTAATAGACTTCTTTTGATTCGATAAAAATTAACAAATAACTTCCTTTTTTTTTCTTTCCCAAGCTTTCAGAAGTCTTGAATCAACCATTTCCTTGAATCTATATTTTTGGGCATTTTTTTACTAAATAGGTTTGTAGAAATTATTGTTTTTTTTTATTTTTTATTTCCACTAAGCCATTTGGAATCAGAGTTTGGTTCGTTCTTGGACAATTATAGAACCAGGGAGACAATTGCAACAACATGTGGAGGTTTATGAATGAGAACATATGGCCACCTTGAGCAACGACTTGAGCAAATTTTTGATCAACGGATGGGTCAACTAGATGGAAATGATGGTTGTTCTTATGAGAAATCAGAACAGGCTTAATCCAAACCAATGGGAAAATTCTAATGTTGAGGGATCAAGGAGGTTCAAATGCTGAAAAAGGGGATTACTATGGGGAGGTTTTGTGCATACAACATAGTGATCCTGTAGAATATGACAATAGGCACTGGAAATTTGGGGTGATAATTGAATTACTAGAATTATATGACAATCTTAAGCTAGGGGAGTTTTTTGATTGGTTCGCCATAATGGAAGAAATTTTGGAATTCAAGGGGGTGCTTAAGGGTAGGCATATCTACACCAAGGTTCAGCTTGAGTCTATCTCTTTACCTTAGTCATGGATGAGCTTACAAGACATATACAGGATGATATCCTATAGTGTATGATGTTTGCGAATGACATTGTGTTAATGTATGAGACTCGAGCAGGAATAAGCAGAAATCTAGAGTTGTGGAGAAACGCTTTGGAATCCAAGGATTTTAAGTAAAGCTAAGACTGAGTATATGTACTGCAAGTTTAGTAATACGAATGGAGAAAAGGGCAAAGTTGTTTCAGACGGAGTGATAGTGTATTATCATAGCATTCATTTGAAGTATCTTGGCCCAATTCTTTAAGAAGATGAAGGTTGCGAAGATGTTATCCATAGGATTAAAACATGTTGGATGAAGTGGAGGAGTGCCACAAGAACTTATGTGATCAGAAGATGCCAGTTAGATTCAAAGGTAAATTTTATCGCACTACAATATGGCCTGCTGTGATGTATAGTAGTAGTGCTGGACATTGAAAGGGCAACATATGGGTAAGTTGCATGTTGTTGAATTGAGAATGCTAAGATGTATGTATGGACATACAAAGATGGATAGAATTCGTAATGAGTGCATTAGAGAAAAGATGGGGGTGATACCTTTTGAGGATTAAATAAGAGAACATAGATTGAAGTAGTTTAGTCATGTGAACAAAACCTAATGATGTGCTTGTCAGAAAGATTGAACATGTTAAGGTGGATATAGCCTAGAGAGGCAGGGATAGATTTAAACTAACTTGGATAAAAGTGGTTCAACATGATTTTATGACTTATCTCTCTACAGATATGGCTCATAATTACTTCGAGTGGAAAAAGAAAATCCATATAGTCGATCCCAATTAATTTGGGATTAAGACTTTGTTGAGTTGAGTTGAGTTTTAAAGGGTGCTCAAGGACAAGCGTGTACTTTTAGTGGTGACCAGATTGCGAGACAAGGCAGCAACCTAATATAAACAATCTAAATTGAGCAACATGCCGGGCAAAGCTAAGATTGATAACTAGAAGAAGATGAAGTATCTATGGTCCAATTTCTTGCCTTATAATTTTCAAAGATTAATGTACAACAATTGCAAAATTCAAGGCAAGCGACAAAGTCGCTGAATGAATTCACCCCTTAATTTTGCCAATTGATAGCTAGGAATGAGGTATAGGAGATGGAGGATCAGTCGGAGCAAGGTATATTGATGGCTTGCAAGGGTAAATTCAAGATATTGTTAATTTATTTTTTGATTTCTGCTGCCCATCAAATAGCCTTGCAAATTGAAAGGCAATCCCGGTGTACAAGTACCTCTGTTGATTTTGCCAAATGGGAGGTAGTGGCGATAACAAAAACTCTAGTAGCAATTATATAGGAGGGGTGATTAATAAAAGAATTGTCAATAGAAACTAGTTCAATAGGATAACTAAATTGTATTAATGCCTATCACAGATAGATGGCCAAATTGAAGTTGTCAATAGATTATTGGAAAATCTATTGCAGAGCTTGGAGAACATGTGAGGAGTTAAGACTAGGAATTATACCAAGCCGAGTCAACTATTATACCAACAAAAGCTCAGGTTTCACTACCTTTCAGATTGTGTATTATGTTATTTTCAGGGAACTTTTGATTTGATTCTTCTGTCGGATAAGATTAGAGGTCATGACAATGCAATAGATTTTGTGACTAACCTTTAGTATATACATAAGATAGTACATGCCAATTTACTTCAAATTAGTATTAGGTATAATAGATTGTAGACTGTAAATGCTAGAATGTTGAATTTGAGGTGGGAGATTTCGTGTGGGTTGTTCTTACTAAGGAATGATTTTCAATAAGGGAATATAACAAGTTCTTTGCCAAAAAGATTGGTTTTATGGACATTATTGATAAAATTAATCTTAATGCATATTGCCTCAAATTGCCAAGTGATGATATTTTTAACGTTTATTCCCTTTTCGAGGGAACAACTTTGATGATGATGCTAATGCTGACAATTCGAGGGCGAATTTTCTTAACCCTGGGGGAATGATGGAAAAAAAAGTAGGGCAAACAACCCTAGCATTCTTTGGCAAAAAATTGCTATAGTAGTTTGGTAATTCTGCCAAAATTTAAGGTTGAAATTTTTGGCCAAAGTCTATTTTTTAGGCCTTCAAAAATGTTTTTTTTTTCTTCTATTTTTGGCAGTTTTGAGCATATTTTCTTTTCTTAATTATTTTGAGTAGGCTTAAAAAAATATTTTGGGTAGCAATATAGTATTGAAGCACAATTTGTGACATTTTGTTCGCCTTGTTGAATATTTTATTTCTACTTGTATTTGATTTATTTCCTTTTTATTTTATAGGTTTTGGTCTTTTTAGTAGTTTCCTTGTATTAGGGTTTCTTAAGTGTCTTGCCTCTCTATATAATGTATGCCTTCTAGGCTTAAGAGGCATCTTTTGATTCAATAAAATTAACAGAGAACTTTCTCTTTTCTTTACCAAGCTTTCAGTATTTCTGAATCATAGATTGCTTGAAGTTATATTCTTGGGCATTCTTTGACTAAACAAGTTTGCAGAAATAATTGTTGGTTTTTTTTTCTAACTTTCTGTACATCAACTTCAAGTATGTATAATTGAGGACAAGACCAAACCAAAAGCAGATAGCATAACTTACAACAAGTGGGAATTTGAAAAGTCCTTGTAATGCCTTGTTTAATTAATTCAGTGTAACAAAAAATATCTTGTTGAATAGTGCAGCAACCATTTAGAATGCAGTTTTTAAACTCTCTCAGATAGGCAATGTACATATTTTTGAGTTATGGAACAAGGCTCATAGTACTAAATGAAGTGAGACTACCATTGCTCAATACTTTACTGAATTAAGTGGCTTATGGCAGAAATTAGACTATCATCAAGGCTTTTAGGCTACATGTTCTGCTGATGCTGTTAAGTTCCAAAAACTGATTAAGAAATAGCCAATTTATGATTTCCTTGCTAGATTTATTATGATCATATTTGGATCCAAGTACTTGGAAAGGATCCCATGCTTTCCTTATTGACAAACTTATTATGTACAATGGGATGAGAGTGCAGGAGTGTCATGATCCATTCTATATCCATTAACAAGGTATGGATGGTAGTTGCTTCTTGCGAATAGACATAGGTCTACTCTCCTGGTTCCTTAAACAAGGGTGAGTTACAATGTAACTATTTCTGAAAATTTACGATACAAAGGAGTATTGTTGTAAATTAGATGATCTCACGGCTAAAAGGTCTGCAGGTAAACAAATGGGTTTGACAAGACCCCAAGCAAATGTGTCTCGAACAATGAATTGTTCAGAAGATGCAAAAACCACTAGGAATTACTCCCTCAGGCGTTTATTGTCATAGTTGGAATCTTAAACTACCATGGTTCTTCTAATTGATCAATAAAGTAACTTTGTTCTTGCTAAGCTTGAAAAATCTTTTTGGGTTATGAATTATAAAGCAAATAGGCACACGACTGGCTCTATAAATAAATTTAGAACCTATTTCCATGTTTAGGAAAAGAACTAGTCCACATAGCGGATGGATCCTTCCAATATCTCTAGAATAAGTTGTCTTGAATGCACTCCCACCATAAATTTGGCTTCAGTTTTACATGTGCCTAACTTTTCCATTAATCTTTTATTTGTTAGCTCTATCATCGAAGCCCTTAGTTGCAAAATGGAATTTTTTCTTACTCATTGCTTATTTCAGGAACTGAAAATAGGGATAACGATTTGGTAATGGAAAGAGTCTGCAATGGCTTGTATATGGTTGACGACAGTGTCAATTTCTCACATCCTAATGCAACCCAACCGTTGTTAGGACATTCTTTGAGTGCTGATCTGGAATTCATTCATTGGCATATGAGATTAAGATATTCTCCTTTTTGAACCTTAGAAATGTTATATCCCATTTTAATCATACCATGTAAACCTTGAGTTATTAGTTTGTGATGCTTGTGAACTTGCTAAACACACAAGACACACTTATCATCCACAAACAATAAAGCATTAGTTCTGTTTAATACTATCCATTCCGATGTATAGAGACCCACTCAAAGATTTTCTTTCTTCGAAGTTATATATGGTTTATCACTTTTATTAATTATTGCACTAGATTAACTGGGGTTTATTTGATGAGAACGAAAGGTGAACTAATTTCTTGTTTTCAACTATTTCATAAAATGATTTGTACTTAGTTTGATGCTTAAGTGAAAATCCTAAGAACTAATAATGTTACAAAATACATGAATGTAGTTTCTTCGTCTTATTTACATTCACATGGAATTCTATATCAAACTATTTGTGTTAACTCCAGTGCACAAGATGGAGTGTCTTAGAAAAAAACAAACATCTGCTTGAAGTAGCCTGATCACTCATGTTCAACATTTGCTTTGTTCATGTTTCAATATCCTTGATTCTATATGTAAATATCGTATTTCCTATTTAATTTATATTTGTTTCCTATTTTATATTCATTATTATAGTTGTGAACCTTGGATTCCGCCCGAAAAGGATCCGGGCGAAAGTTCACACGTTGTCGGGAGTCGCCACTCAGTTTATTTTGTTCGAAGGGAAAAACTAAGAAAACCCTTGTTTGACTCTAATAATGCATCCAATGTAAAGGCTTCTAGTCTGCGAACCCAAGGAGGATTCGGGGACTATGTCATGCATTTGACTAACTTGCAAAAAGAACAAATCTAAAAGGAATGAAGAAAAGAAGAGACAGATTGTTAGTAAATTGTGGACTTGCTATTTGGGGTGAATCCCAAATATGCCTACATACTCCCGTTTGAATGGGAGATCAAAGCCCATGTAGTTCGGAAAAGCCTATTTAAAGGCGATGAAATTTATGCTTCATGCATGTGTGTGCGTATGCTTCGTGCATTTTGCAGGCATTTTGCTAGGATTGTGAGTTTTAGCACTTAGTGCTAAATGGTGAAATTTAGGTACTTTGTACCAAAGGAGTGCAATTTAGGCTTCATGCCAAATGTGAGATTTTGAGCACTTAGTGCTTCGTGCTGGTGTCGGGCTTCATGCCAAGTATTGATCGGGCTTTTTGCCAAATTTGTGAAATTTAGCACTTAGTGCTAAATGGTGCAATTTTGGGTACTTTGTACCAAAAGAATGCAATTTTTAGGCCTTTGGCCTGCATTGTCGGGCTTTCTGCCAAATTGGTGAGATTTAGCACTTAGTGCTAAATGGTGAAATTTAGGTACTTGGTACCGAAAAAGGTGCGATTTAGGCTCCGTGCCAAAAAGTTGATTTTAATTGTGAAATTTAGGTACTTTGTACCGGAAATATATAATTTGGGCTTCGTGCCAACAGATTGATTAATTAGTCCATTAGGCCTTAGACCTAAAAGGATTAGGTTTTTAACCAAGAAGAAATTGAGAAGAAGATGGAATGCTTATGAAATGTTTAAATTGACAAAGAATTGATTAGAATATTACCTTGCTTAGGATTTTTCCACTTCGAAGTTCCAGATCTCGTTTTCTTGGACCTTGGATTATGATTCTTGATTACGGATTAAATTTGTCAGCATGAGGCCCGGAGTCTCCAAAAGCCAACCCCTTTTTCTGAACACTTGAAGGCAATTTATAGGCAAAATCGGGCTGGACGGCGGCCGGGCCGCCGGGATCACGGCGGCTGAGCCGCCGGAGTCACGGCGGCCGAGCCGCCGACTTTGGCGGCTGAGCCGCTGGGGTTACGGTGGCTGGGCCGCCGGTTTCGTCCGGTTTTCGCCCAAACTGATTTTTCGGGAGCTAGAGACCTCAAAAAATTATTCCGGGACCATATCCGTGATCCTCACGTCGTCCCGGACATTTCAAGTACCATATTGATATATTTCCGGTGAACTTTACCGTGGACCTCCGGTCCGGCTCAGTTGTCTGCGGTTTGAGAAAATCGGCTTTCCGAGCCTCAAAATTCGAGTGTTCACAATAGTACAAATTTATCTAGCTAGAAGGGACTCAAGCTAATTTGTACGAATCCATTCTTCCTCCCTCTTCTACATGGTATCAATGTCATAGTGTTACTGGTCCTCCTCCAACTTCTTTTCTTCTTTTTCCTTTTCTTCTTCGCTAATTATTGGTGAACAATAACCTAGGTCCGTCCTAGCAATCTTTTCGCTCACCACCTCTCTCCTTCTAGAAGCAGTAGACTCCGATCAACCTTCCTAGAAATTCCATTGCTGGAAGGCTGCTTGTGTGGCCACATGCTCCAACGCAAAGATGACTGGTGCACCACGCGTCGGTGTGTGACTCAATTTTCGAATGCCTTTTTCGACGCGACCTTAACCTTGTCATTTTGCATCCGTTGATGGTGTTATTTTGACATTTTGACATCACCTCATAGTTGCTCTTCATTGGTAGCAACTCCTTTGGTGATTTATACATTGGGTATCTTTTGTTCTTGATTCAGTCTAAATAGAGGTGAATCTTTGGATCTACTCAAAATGTCTAAAACTTCATGTTTGATCAAACTTCTTTTCTCATCTATTTCCGGTTCTCCTATTGTTACTACTGTTAAATTATGCAGTAATGATAATTATATTTCATGGGCTGCTTTTGTTGAATTATGGTCTATGGGTCAAGGCTATCATGATCATTTAGAAAAAAGGCTATTGATATAAATGAAAAAGGTTGGGCAACATGGATTAAAATTGATGCTTAATTATGTAATTTATTGTGACATTCCCTTGAACCAAAACTACTTACTTTGTTTCAATCCAGTAAAACATACTACAAAGTTTGGACTAAGGCTAAGACACTGATACTAATGATATTCAATGTATTTATAAAGTTGTGTCAGACCTTGTCAATTTACAACAAAACTTTTATGATATGGCTAGCCATTTGGGTCAAATTGAAACTTTAAAAGATGAATTTAATTCACTAAGGCCACTTTCTATAAATATTACTAATCAAGAAAACCATAGAGAAATTCTTTATGGTATTAGTCCTGATCGGACTTCGGGTGGATTTGGCTTCAGTACGAGATCAAATCCTTGCTAGTCAAGTCATTTCTAATTTGGAAGTTTTTTCTCACTTACTTTGTATCTCCTTAAATAAAACTACAATTGAAATTGAAATCTTCGTGCTATTTGCTCAAAAAATAGCGAACAGGGAGATAATCGCAAAGAGAGGGAAAAGGCTCCAAATTCCATTGTACCTACTATGATAAGGGATAAGGGAGGTCATACACATGACACTTGTAGTGCGCTTCATGGATGACCTCCTAGATATATTCAGAATAATTGACTAACTGCTCATATGGTCTAGTCTTAAGGAGATGGAATTCTTCTTCTACCCATGACCCAAAATTAGGGATCCAAGTTATATTGATTAGGGCTGATTATGATGAATACTTGCAATATCAAATATTGAAACGACAATCGTATTCCTTCATAGTTTTTGTTGCTCAACTGGGTAATTCTTTTGCTTGCCTCAAACGATCTTCACCTGATGGATCTTGGATTTCGATGCTTCTAATCATAATTTCTGGTAATGAAAATCTTTTCTCTTCTCTCAGTTCTCACTTCTCCATCCGCTACAATCACCTTAGCTAATGGATCAGAAACAGTGATTAAAGGAGGAGGAGAAAGTAAACATTTCTTTTCTATCCTTTTAGCATCAATGTTGTATACCCCCGAATGTCCCTACAATTTGATTTCCATAGTAAGCTCTCAAAACAATTTGATTGTAGAGTGATCTTTGATTCTAACTATGCTTTTGTGCAGGATTGAAGTACAGGGAAGATGATTAGCAAAGATCATGAGTACATTGGATTATATCTTCTTTTCTGTCCTGCTAATGCCTTTACTTTTGCCACTTCGCCGACCTCTTTCATAGCCGCCTGGGTCATCCTGGTCTTTCCAAACTTCAGAAAATGATTTCTAGTGTTCCAAAATTGTCTTCCATTGAATGTGAGTCGTTTCAGCTTGGAAAACATACTTGTAGTTCTTTTCCTAAGCAATTAAATAATAGAACATCTATATTTAATATTGTTCATTTTCATATATGGGGTCCAAGTCGTGTTGGTACCAAATTAGATTTTTATTTTTTTGGTTATTTTCATTGATTATTATTTTCGTTATACTTGGTTGTTTTGGATTAAAAATAAATCCGAGTTATTTACCCTTTTCAGAAACTTCTAAGATGAAATTAAGAATCAATTTGTTGTCTCAATTAAAATCCTATACAATGATAATGTCTATTCCCTTTCGAGAATTTATGGCTTTTCAGGGAATCATTTAATAATTTTCTTTTGCATATACCCCTCAACACAATGGTGTGACTGAATGAAAGAATTGACTTCTCATTGAAACCACTCATAGCATGCTCATCCGTTATAATGTGCCTCTTTGTTTTTTTGGGGATGCTGTCCTAATTGCATGTTACTTAACCAATCGAATGCCTTCTTCAGTATTACAAAACCAAAGTCCTCACTCTATTTTGTTTCATAATCAACCATCTTACCCTCTCTCTACTTGTGTGTTTGGGCATATTTGCTTTGTTCATAATTGTAAAAAAGACTACTTTTTCCTTTTCCTTAAAGTCTTTATTAAATTATGCCTTTTGTCTTCTTTCCTTAAATTCTTTCTTATATTCTTCATTAATTTCCTCCTAAGGTTCTTTCTTAATTTAGGCAATAAATTAGATATTCTCTTGTATAAATAGAGGTTGTATATTGCTCTAAATTCAATTTTATTAAGAAATTCATTCTTTCATGGTATCATAGCCACTTGTTAGGCAGTTATTATTTTTGTGTTTTTGGTCTATTATATTTTCTTTTGTTGTTATTCAGACCAATACTTCATCATTTTTTCTTTTTTTTTGGGTCTTATCTTTTTACCTATTTGAAAAATGAATGACACCAATAAAATAGAATCAACTTCTGTAGTTTCTACAGTGGATAATGCCAATCAAAATTCAGCAAGTGAGTTGCAAAATATACAAACAGCCTATCGGTTGAATGGAAAAAACTAATTAAAATAGTCTTAATTGGTTCAGACCTTTCTCAAAGGAAAAGAAAAGTTAAGCCACGGCACAGGTCTAAAAATATGAGACTCCAAATTTGACGCGTGGGATGAGAAAGACTCTATGGTGATGTCTTGGTTGTGGAATTTTATGCTACCTGAAATAAGTGATACTTGCATGTTTCTTGGTACAGCCAAAGACATATGGGAGGCTGTTAAACAGACTTATTCGAAGGTTCATGATACTACTCAAATTTATGAAATTAAAACAAAGATCTCAAATGCTAAGCAAGGAAGTCGCTCTGTCACAGAATATTTCAACTTTTTGAAGGCCTATGGCAAGAAATAGACCATTACCAGTGCATTCAGATGAAATGCAGTGAAGATGTTGTTATCCTTAAAAGGTTTGTTGTAAAGCATAGAATATATGAATTCTTAGCTGGCTTGAACGTGGAATTTGATGCAGTACAAATACAGATCCTTGGAAAGGAGGAATTAGCTTCATTGAATGAAGCAATTGCAATTGTTCTATCCGAAGAAGGTAGGAGAGACATTATGCTTGAAACACCACTTGTAGAAAGTTCTACTTTATTGTCCAAAACCATCAAAATATCCAACATAGAATAACACATTGGTCAGGATGGACATGAAAATGTCTCTAAAAATGCCAGACTTTATATGGTGTACTTTTTGCAAAAAGCCCCGCCATACTAGAGAAAAGTGCTGGAAGCTTCATGGTAAACTTCAAAACTTTAAAGGACGCCAATCAAGTGAAAGGGGACAAGCACATATTGCAGCTTCTGGAGAATTCTGGTTCTCATGATGCTTTTAGCATTGAAAAAGTAGAAAAGCTCAAGGGTTTACTGGAGATCCTACAGAAACAAAAACCACAGCCTTCAACAGGTACAAGTGCATTGGTATTTTTAGGTACATCTTCTCACTACAACCCTATTTCCTTTTCTAGTTCTTCTAACGCTTCAGATAATGTATTTCCCACCTCTTGGATTGTTGATTCAGGAGCTACTAGTCAAATGACCAACTCCTCTCACAAATTTACTTCATACACCCCTTGCTCAAACAATAAAAAAATAATCATAGCTGATGGATCAGTTACAACCGTAGCTGGTCAAGGAGATATCTATTTGAATGAATCTCTATGTCTAAAAGATGTTCCCATGTTCCAAAATTGTGTACCAATCTTATTTCTATCCATAAGTTAACCACCGATTCTAATTGTAGTGCATCTTTCTATCATTCTTACTGTGTTTTTCATGATAGGGACACGAAAAGGATGATTGGACGTGCTAAGGAAAGGGATGGTCTCTACTATCTTGAAAATCCTAATGGACGAAATGAAAATTTGAGTTTGGCACCTACTGCCTTTCTTTTTGATATGTTAAAAGTCTAGAAAAAGTAAAATTTTACTTCATCATCGTCGTCTTGGACATCCTTCTTTTAGTGTTTTGAAAGTTATGTTTCCTTCTCTTTTTAAAGGACTTGCTATTGAATGTTTTCATTGTGATGTATGTGAATTGGCTAAACACAAACAAGCCTCTTTTCCAATAAGTAATAATAGAACTGTGACTCATTTTGTTCTTATTCATAATGATATTTGGGGACCATCTACTATTGCTAATATTTCAGGAGTAAAATGGTTTGTCTTTTATTGATGATTACACTCGGGTTACTTGGATTTTTCTTTTAAAAAATAAGTCTGATGTAAGTCACATTTTCCTTATCTTTTATGAAATGATTAAAACTCAGTTTGGAGTAGGAATAAAAAGATTTCGTTCAAACAATGCAAAAGACTTTTTCAATCATACACAATCTTCTTATCTTCAAAAATAGGGCATTGTATATGAATCATCTCGTGTCTATACACCCCAACAAAATGGGGTAGCTGAAAGAAAAAACGGTCATCTTCTCTCTGTCACAAGAGCTTTTTTGTTTCAAAACAATGTCCCAAAATATTTTTGCGGTGAAGCAGTTTTAACTGTAGCTTATCTTATCAATAGGCTTCTTACAGAAGTTCTTGATTTTAAAAGTCCTATGCAAATTCTTTCACTGTTTTTTCTCAACTATACTTTCTCAAAAAATTTAACTCCAAGAATTTTTGGATGTGTGTCATTTGTTCATTTACATATTCAAAATAGAAATAAACTTGATCCAAGAGCTCAAAAATGTGTTTTCATTGGTTATTCCTCTACTGGTTATAAGTGTTATCATCCTCCTACTAAAAAGATATATGTATCTGCTGATGTTACATTTGTTGAGCAGAAACCTTACTTTCCAAACCCTTCTACAATAGAGGAAAAAACTTTTAAGTATTGATGAGGATGGAGATTTCTATGGAGATTTCTTTCTTCCTGAGTTGTCAGATCCCAGCCCTGTGTTTAAAAATTCTATAGAGTCACCTGCAGTCCCTACTCCTATATTTATAGATGAGTCTACAAAATCTCCAGTTTTGCAAAATGAATTACATGGGAACCAAACCCAAAAATCTGTTCGTCCATTACAGGTATATTCAAGAAGGATGGAGCCATTACCTAGACCTGAGCACGTTTCATCAACTGAATCTGCCCCTGATCCTACCACTGTAAGTAATTCCACCATTAATGATTTAGATATTCCTATTACTATTAGAAAAAGTAAACAGACTTGCACTAAATATCCAATCAACTTATTTGTGTCCTATAATCCCCATAGAACATTTCTAGCTAACCTCCAATCCATTCCTATTCCAAAGACATTATCTGAAGCATTAGAAAATAAAAATTGGAAAAAGGCTATGCAGGTTGAGATGGATGCACTTGATAAGAACAATACTTGGGATCTGGTACAGTACCTAGTGGAAAGAAGCCAGTTGGATGCAGATGGGTATTTACTATGAAGTATAACTCTGATGATACCTTAGACGATATAAGGCAAGATTGGTTGCTAAAGGATACACTCAAACCTATGGTGTTGATTATTTGGAGATATTTGCTCCAGTGGCTAAAGTGAATACAGTCAGAATTTTATTGATCCTAGCTGCTCATTACTTTTGGTCACTACAACAGTTCGATGTCAAAAATGCCTTTCTTCATGGTGATCTTGAAGAAGAAATATACATGGTGATTCCTCCGGGCTTTGTTTGTTCAACAACTAAAAACATGGTTTGCAAATTGAAGAAGGCGTTATATGGGCTCAAACAATCTCCACGAGCTTGGTTTGGTAAGTTTACTAAAGTGATGCTTTCGTTAGGCTATAAACAAAGTCAAGGCGATCACACTTTATTTGTAAGGCATTCTACTTCAGGGGGAGTGTGTGTACTTGTGTATGTGGATGAAATTATAGTCACAGGAGATAATCTTGAGGAAATGGATAACTTGAAGCAGTAGTTACTGAAAGAATTTGAGATAAAAGAACTTGGAAAACTTAAATATTTCTTGGGTATTGAAGTAGCTTACTCTTAGAAAGGAATTTTCATCTCTCGTCCGAAGTATGTGTTAGATCTTTTAAAGGATACTGGTATGTTGGGTTGTAAGTCTGTGGACACACCTATAGAACAAAATCATAGATTGAGAGATTTTTCAGAAGATGTAGCAGTTGATAAAGTGTCTTATCAAAGGCTTGTTGGCGGACTCATATATTTATCTCATACCAGGCCTGATATTGCATATGCCGTTAGTGTTGTAAGTCAGTTTATGCATAATCCAAAAGAAACACATCTCAAAGCTGTGAGTAGAATCTTGCAATATTTAAAAGGTTCTCCTGGAAAAGGAATTATGTTTAAAAAGGTGGAAAGGTTGATTCTAGAGTGTTATACGAATGTAGATTATACAGGTTCTCTAGTTGATAGGCGGTTTACTTCGGAATATTGTACCTTCTTAGGAGGTAACCTTTTAACTTGGAGAAGCAAGAAACAGAATGTAGTTGCTAGGTCTAGTGCTGAAGCTGAATTTAGAGCTATGACTTTCAAGATATGTGAACTCTTGTGGCTAAAGATCATACTAAATGATCTTCAAGTTAAATGGGAAGGCCCTATGAAGCTCTACTGTGATAACAAATCTGCCAGCAACATTGCTCGCAATCCAGTACAACATGATCGTATGAAACATATTGAAGTTGACAGACATTTTATTAAAGAAAAGCTTGATAGTGGTCTGATTTGTACTCCCTTTATTTCCACTAATGATCAGCTGGCTGATGTGCTCACTAAAGGTTTGACTAGAATAGTATTTCGACGAATGATACGCAAGCTTGGAATGGATAATATCCATTTACCAGCTTGAGGGGAAGTGTGAAAAAGACAGTTACTTTTTCCTTTTCCTTAAAAGTCTTAAATTATGCCTTTTGTATTCTTTCCTTAAATTCTTCCTTGTATTCTTCCTTAATTTCCTCCTAAGATTCTTCCTTAATTTTATCCTTAATTTAGGCAATAAATTAGATGTTCTCTTGTATAAATAGATATTGTATATTATTGTATATTCAATTTCATTAAGGAATTCATTATTTCAATAATCATACCCCTGGTAAAGATAAACTCCAACCTAATGTCTATTAAGTGTAATTTCCTAGCATATGCTCGCTTCTGCAAATGTTATAAATGTTATGATCCTACAACTAATATATATTGTCCACGCAAATGTAACCTTTTTCGAAACATCTACATACTTCTCCACAAACCAAATGTGTATTGTTGAAGCTCTTCCAATCCTATTTCTGATGTTCGATCATCTCCTAAACTATTACAGGTATCGAAGAAGTACGTTCTCCATGTGACTCATCTCTTCCGCTCGTAGCTTCTCCTACGTTGGTCATGCCTCAAAAATACTACCCTACTATGTTTATTGCTATAAGAAAAGTTATTCGTTCTTCTTGTGATCCACATCCAAAATCTATGCTTTTATCTCCACTTTGTCTGCTGTGTCTATTCCAAAATCTGTTGCTGAAGTACAAACTCATCCTAGTTAGCAATAGGCCATGGTTGAAGAGATGACCGCTCTTCATGCTAATAACACTTGGCAGTTAATTCCATTATCATTTGGGCAATCTGTTGTTGGTTGTCGTTGGGTTTATACAATGAAACTTGGTCTTGATGGGAAGATCCATCTCCTAAAAGCTCGTTTGGTTGCTAAAGAATTTCTTGACCTTGATTATGGCATTACTTTCTCTCCTATTGCTAAAATTGCCTTTATCTATCTCCGTATTTCTCTTGCTGTCATACATAATTGGAATATTCACTGTCAGGACATTAAAAATGCATTTTTACATGGTGACTTGATAAAAGAAGTTTGTGGAACAACCGCCTGACTTTGTTGCTTAGGGAGAGTTTGAGTTGGTTTGTCGATTGTAGAAATCTCTTTATGGTTTGAAACAATCCCCACGTGCATGGTTTGGACGATTAGTACCATTGTTCTAGAATTTGGGATGCATGAAGCAGATCACTCGATGTTTTATCATTATACGACTCATGGCAGATGTATTTATCTAGTGGTGTATGTGAATGATATTGCCATAATAGGTGCTGATCATGAAGGGATCACTTAAACATCTTTTTAGTCATTTTCAAGCTAAAGACTTGGAAAAGTTTAATTATTTTCTAAGTATTGAGGTAGCACAATCAAATACATGAATTGTTATTTCACAAAGGAGATATGCCTTAGATATTTTGGAAGAAACTGGGATGTTGGATTGTAAATTTTTGGAAACTCTTATGGATCCAAATGTTAAAACTTGTTCCCGGACATGGGGACCTCTAAGAGACCTTGGTCAATATTGGAGGTTGGTTGAAAAACTCAATTATCTCACTATCACACGCTCAAAGATTTCCTTTACAGTAAGTGTGGTAAGTCAATTCTTCAAGTTCCATGTGAGAGTCATTGTAATGCAGTGATGCACATTTTTAGATATATCAAGGGAGCTCCCGAGTAAAGTTTGTTGTATAAGGATAAAGGACATATACAAATTTTTGTGTATTCAAATGCTAATTGGGTAGGTTTTCTCTTAGAAAGACGATCAATCTCATGATATTGTGTATTTATTGTGAGGAATTTTATATCATGTAAAAGTAAAAGATAAGATGTTGTAGCAAGGTCAAGTGTAGAAGCAGAACATCAAGTCGTGACCTTAGTGAACTTATTTGATTAAAACTATTGCTTCAAGAATTAAGGTGTGAAAATGTGGGCCAATAAAAGTAATATGTGATAATCAAGCAGCACTCTATATTGCCTCAAATCCGGTCTTTCATGAAAGGACAAAACACAGAGATAGATTGTCATTTTCTCAGACAAATATTGAATCAAGATGCATTACTATTTTTGTGTATTCAAATGATCAATTAACAGATATTCTCATTAAAACTCTTAAGGAGATATTGAGTTGAATTGAATGCATTTGTAACGAGCTAGGAGCCTATGTTATATACGCTCCAACCTGAGGGGGAGTGTTGTGTAACATCCTTAAATCTAGATGTGAATATTGTATTTCCTTTTTAGTTGTATATTTTTCCTATTTAGTATTCACTATTATAGTATAAATTTATCTTAGCTTGAAGGGATAGTCAAGCTGATTTGTAAGAATCAATTTTCCCTTTCTCTCTCTAATTCTACAATTCACATAAGGATGGACAGAAAATGATAGGAAACTTGTATTTATTCATCCTTTGGAGTATGGAAGTTGTTGGAATATATCCTTAATTTATGGCTTTATTTAAGTCATAATGTTGGGATATCCTGGTTTTATGGCTGTATTTAAGCCACTATATTTGTCTTTATTCTTTTTCTATTTTTTGTATATTTCTAATAGCAATAGGATTAGTCTATAAATACCAATTCAAAAATTCAAGAGATTGAGAATAAGAAGTTCAAATTTATCTCAAAATCTTCATGGTATCAGAGCAAGGTTGCTACTGATTTTCTTTTTCTGTTCTTCTTCTTCTCTTTCCTTCTTTTTTTCTTTTTCCTTCACTGTCATTGTGAAGGTTCACCATCTATCTCCGACGTTTATTTTCTCTCACCACCACCCATATCAGGTGCGCAGGACGCCGACGAGCCCGGCGGTAAAATCTCGTCGCCGGAGTGTAGCGCGTAGGACCATACGCGCCGATTGAAGTTTTGGCCGGAGTAGCATACCCCGGCGCGTGAGCAAGTTTCCGGCGTCCTTTTCCGACGAAACTTCACCAGCAGTCTCGCCTCTTCATTCCGAGTTTGTGTGTGGCCTCCATTCAAATTTCTGACCTCTTTCGAAATTGACCCTCTTTTGGCAGTGGCTTCAAATTGTATCTTTGTTCAGGTTTTTCTTCTGGTTCTTCTTTAAATGGCTTCTGGTTCAGATACATCAGGTTTGATCAAACCTCTGTTCTCTTCTATTTCCAGTTCTCCTGCCATTACTACTGTAAAATTGCAAGGTAGTGATAATTATGTTTCATAGGCTGCATCGGTTGAACTTTGGTTTATGGGTCAAGGTTATAGTGATCACTTAATTAAAAATGCAACTGATGTTGATGAAAAAGATAGGACAACATGGACTAAAATTGATGCACAACTATGTAGTCTACTATGGCCTTCTCTTGAACCAAATTTGCTTACCCTATTTCAGTCTTGTAAAATTTGTTTTAAAGTCTGGACCAAGGCTAAAACGTTGTATACTAATGATATTCAACGTATTTTTAAGGTTGTCTATGACATTGTTCATTTACAACAAAATTTGCAAGATATGCCCAGCTATTTAGGTCAAGTTGAAACTTTGAAGGATGAATTTAACTCTCTCATGCCTTTTTCTTCAAATGCCACTGAGCAAGAGAATCAACGAGATAAATTTTTCATGGTATTAGCTCTCATAGGACTTCGAGCAGATTTGGCTACTGTAAGAGACCAAATTCTTGCTAGCCCAATCATCCCTAAATTAGATGAAGTCTTTGCTCGTTTACTTCGCATCTCCTTCAGCAATATTGAAACTGAAACTTCTGTGTTAGTTGTATAGAAGAATAGTCAGCAGGTAGATAGTCGAAAAGAGTAGGGAAAAGGCTCCAAATTCCATTGCTCCTATTGTGATAAGGGGGGTCATACACGTGACCGTTGTTGGGCTCTTCATGGACGACCTCCCAAACCTAATCAGAGTAATCGTCCAATTGCTAATATAGTCCAGTCTCAAGGAAATGGTATTCTTCCTCTACCCACGACTCAAGCATCGAAACCTAACTCAGTTATATTAAATGGGATTGATTATGATGAATATTTACAATATCAAGTATTGAAACAACAGTTATCTTCTCCAACAGGTTCTGTTGCTCAGCCGGGTACTTCCTTTGCTTGTCTCACACAATCTTCACCCACTGGATCTTGGATTTTAGACTCTGGTGCTTCTGATCACATTTCTGGTAATCCAAATCTTTTCTCCTCTCTTACTACAATTAATTCTCAATTTTCAACAGTTACCTTGGCTAATGGGTCACAAACAATGGTTAAAGGAGTAGGAGAAAGTAAGCCTCTCTCTTCTATGCCTTTAGTATCAGTCTTATATGCCCCTGCATGTCCATATAATTTGATTTCCATTAGTAAATTATCAAAACAACTTAATTGTAGAGTAATCTTTGAATCTAATTCTGTTTTTGTGCAGGACCGCTGTACAGGGAAGATGATTGGAGAAGGTCATGAGTCCAATGGCTTGTATCTTCTCTCCTGTCCTACAACATCCACTGCCCTTACTTCTGCCATTTCTGTTGACCTATTTCATAGTCGTTTAGGTCATCCTAGCCTCTCTAAACTTCAGAAATTGGTTCCTGGTGCCTCCACACTTTCTCCTCTTGAGTGTGAATCATGTCAACTTGGAAAGCATACTCGTAGTTCTTTTCCAAAGTCTTTAAATAATAGAGCCTCATCTATGTTTAGTGTTGTTCATTCAGACATATGGGGTCCAAGTCGTGTTGGTACTATTTATGGTTTTTATTATTTTGTCACTTTCATTGACGACTATTCTCGTTATACTTTTGTTTTTAATGAAAAATAGATCTAAACTATTTACTATTTTCAAAAAATTTTGTGCTGAAATTAAAAATCAATTTGATGTCTCCCTCAAAATTCTGTGAAGTGATAATGCACGAGAATATTTCTCTTCCTTTTCAAGAATTTATGGCTTCACAAGGAATCATTCATCAATCTTCTTGTGCATATACCCCTCAACAAAATGGCATTGCTGAAAGAAAGAATCGACATCTCATTGAAACCACCCGCACAATGCTTATCCATCATAAAGTGCCACTTCGTTTTTGGGGAGATGCAGTTCTACCTGCATGTTAATTAATCGGATGCCCTCTTCAGTACTGCAAAATCAGAGTCCTCATTCTATTTTGTTTCCCAATAAACAATCTTATCCTCTCTCTCCTCGTGTGTTTGGGTGTACCTGTTTTGTTCATAATCATACCCCTGATAAAGATAAACTCCAACCCAAGTCTATTAAGTGTGTCTTCTTAGGGTATTCTCGCCTCCATAAAGGCTACAAATGTTATGATCCTATAACTAATAAATATTATGTTTCAGCAAATGTGACCTTGTTTAAAGCATCCTCGTATTTTTTTACTAATCAGACAGGTGTTGTTGAGGCTCTATCAGCTTCCACTCTTCCTATTTCAAATGATTGATCCTCTCATAAACCATTACAAGTTTACTCTAGGCGACCTTCTCCTCCCACACTTGATGTTTCTCTTGCAGGTACAGATGCCATATACTCATCTCCTCCGCCAACAACTTCTCCTACGCCGGTCTTGCCTCTAACAGAAGAACCCGCTCTACCTATTGCTCTTCGGAAAGGTATTCGTTCTTCTCGTAATCCTCATCCAAATTATAATTTTCTGAGTTATCACCGTCTTTCTCCTTCATTCTATACTTTTGTCTCTACTTTGTCTACTATATCTATTCCAAAATCTATTGATGAAGCACAAGCTCATTCTGGTTGGCAACAAGCAATGGTTGAAGAGATGACTGCTCTTCATGATAATAATACTTGGGAGCTTGTTCCATTACCATCTGGGCAATCTGTGGTTGGTTGTCGTTGGGTTTATACTGTCAAAGTTGGTCTTGACAGAAAGGTTGATCGCTTAAAAGCCCGCTTGGTTGCCAAAGGATATACTCATATTCCTGGCATTTATTATGGTGACACTTTCTCTCCTGTTGCAAAGATTGCCTCTGTCCGGCTTCTTATTTCTCTTGCTGCCATAAATCACTGGCCTATTTACCAGCTGGACATTAAAAATGCCTTTCTACATGGCAACCTAGCAGAAGAAGTTTATATGGAGCAACTGCCCGGGTTTATTGCTCAGGGGGAGTATGGGTTAGTTTGTCAATTGAAGAAGTCTCTTTATGGTCTGAAACAATCTCCACGCGCATGGTTTGGACGGTTTAGTTTTGTGGTTCAAGAATTTGAGATGCATAGAAGTGACGCAGATCATTCGGTATTTTATCATCATACAGCTCATGGCAAGTGTATTTATTTGGCGGTATATGTGGATGATATTGCAATAACAGGTGATGATAATGAAGGAATTGCTCAACTCAAACAACATCTTCTCGGTCATTTTCAAACTAAAGACTTGGGAAAGTTGAAGTATTTTCTGGGTATTGAGGTAGCTCAATCATCTACAGGCATTGTTATCTCACAGAGAAAATATGCCTTAGATATTTTAGAAGACATTGGGATGTTGGATTGTAAACCTGTGAAAACCCCTATGGATCCAAATATTAAACTTGTTCCTGGACAGGGGGAGCCAATAAAAGATCCTGGTCAGTATCGGAGGTTGGTTGGAAAACTCAATTATCTCAGTATCACGCACCCAGACATCTCCTTTGCAATAAGTGTGGTAAGTCAGTTCCTTCAAACTCCGTGTAATAGTCATTGGAATGCAGCAATACGCATTCTTAGATATATCAAGGGAACACCAGGACAAGGTTTGTTGTATGAAAATAGAGAACATACATGAATTGTGGGATATTCAGATGCTGATTGGGCAGGTTCTTCCTCAGATAGACGATCAACCTCAGGGTATTGTGTATTTTTTGGTGGAAATCTCATATCATGGAAAAGTAAAAAGTAAGATGTTGTAGCAAGATCAAGTGCAGAAGCAGAATATCGAGCCATGGCTTTAGTTACCTGTGAACTTATTTGGTTACAACAATTGCTTCGAGAATTAAGACGTGAAAATATGAGTCCAATGCAATTAATATGCGATAATCAAGCAGCACTTCATATTGCTTCAAATCCAGTTTTTTGTGAAAGGACAAAACATATAGAAGTAGACTGTCATTTTGTTAGGCAAAAGATTGAATCTGGCTGCATTGTTACCAATTTTGTCAGTTCAAATGATCAATTGGCTGATATTTTCACTAAAGCTTTAAGAGGACCTCGGATTGAATACATTTGTCACAAGCTAAGAGCTTAAGATATCTATGCTCCAGCTTGAGGGGGAGTGTTGGAATATATCCTTAATTTATGGCTTTATTTAAGCCATAATGTTGGGATATCCTGGTTTTATGGCTGTATTTAAGCCACTATATTTGTCTTTATTCTTTTTCTATTTTTTGTATATTTCTAATAGGAATAGGATTAGTCTATAAATACCAATTCAAAACCTATTGTAAATTCAAAAGATTGAGAATAAGAAGTTCAGATTTATCTCAAAATTTTCAGAATTATACAAAGTACATGTGTTAGCAATAGGAAAGAATGCAAAAAACATATCACTAGAAACCAGCTTAGAGATTAGCTAAGTCAATGTATGTTATTATACAATATGTAACATTTCTCCTCAAGCTAGAGCATAGATATTGATCATGCCCAATCTGTTACAAAGATATTTAACTTGATGCCCATTTAGATAGGATAATTGTCTCCTTCCATGTATATATATATACACACATATATATATTTCCATTTTTCTCGCAAACTTATTCAAAATACACAACAATAAAAATGTCTTCTTTGTTCTACAATATATATGTATATACGTATGTATGTATGCTTATATACATACCACACCGTCAAGAGAGCCGTTTATTTACACTTAATTTACATAGCATGCAAACTTCCCATATTTACATCATAAGTTACTTTATTCTAGATTATTCTCTTTTCAACACTCTCCTTCAAGTTGGCTTGTAAATGTCTTTATGCATAGCTTTCTTACAAGAGAATCAAATTAATTTTTGGATAGTCCTGCCGTAAGAATATCAACAACTTGTTGATCTATAGGTATGTAAGGAACATATATTAGGCTATCATTAATTTTTTCTTTGATAAAATGTCTGTCCACATCAATATGCTTAATTGTATGATGAAGAATGGGATTATAAGCAACCAAAATTGTGGTTTTATTATCACAATACACTTTTATAGGTGGTAAAATTGACATATGCAATCTTCTAGTAATCTCTGAATCCACATTATCTCACAAATGCCATGTGCAAGGGATCTAACTTCAGCTTCAATGCTACTTTGCAGTACAACACCTTGCTTTTTGTTTTGCCAAGTGACTAAATTTCCACCAACAAAAGTGTAGTAACCTGATGTTGCCAGTCAGTAAGGCTTCTTACCCAATCAGCGTCGGTGTAAATTCCATTCCTAGAAAGTATTTCAATTTTTCTAGGTCTTTAATTCCAAACTCTTGAGCTTATCTTTATTGCAATTTTTCTAGGTCTATAATTAAAATTGCAATTTTACCTTTATTGCAATGCTTATAAAATATAATATGATTAACTTGACTTTGGCAATATCCATAGCCTTTTACTACTTTCCCAAAACATTCAAACCAAGTTTTGGGAGGCTGATTAAGGCCATACGAAGGCTTCCTAAGCTTGCACACTTTATTTTGGCCAATAGTACTTTCCAGACTTGGAGGATACATGAATACTTGCTCAACTAAGTCACCATTCAAAATAGCATTCTTCACATCCATTTGTTTTAAAGACTAATTAAAATTAGCTGCAAGAGATAGTAACATGCTAAGGTGGCATTTATTTCGAACTTCTGAATCGAAATCGGAATGAAACAGAATCGGAATCATAATAATTATTTGTTCTTTTTGTTTGGTTTATCATAATAATTATTTGTTCTTTTTGTTTGGTTTACTTTGGAATCGGAATCCGATTCCCTTTAAAGGTGTATGAAGTACCACATGATCGGAATCAAAATCAATAGCTATTTGAAGTGTTTTTATTTTGATAAATCAAATATTATCAAAAGATGTCATAATAAATAATTAAAATGCATCATCTTTCAATTTATTTAAATTGTCATAAAAATAAAAATGGTTTAATTATATAAACAAATCAAATTTATTTTATTTAAAAAAGTCAGAGATATTATGATTAGAATAAAATGAAAAAATATATTTATTATATTTTATTTTAAAAATTCAAAATAATAATTTATATTTGTTGAGATAAAATAAATTTATTTATTTAAAAATTCAGAATATTGTAATTAGAAAAATATGAAAAAATATTAAATTGATTATATTTTATTTTAAAATTTTATTAAAAAAGGAAAAAAATTAATTTATTTTATTTGAAAATTTTGTTTTCATGATTAGAAAAAATGCATTACTTATATTTATTTTATTCTAAAAAAAATAGATTATGATTCTATCCTCTTTAAAATATGTTTTTTAATTTTTGATTATAGTCAGAAATCAAAACCGATTAATAGAAGAGCAGTAGGAAATCACTCATCCCTTTCCTGGGGTAATGAGGACCAAACCATAGTGATGGGAATAATTTATTCATATTCTGATTCTCACCTCCAATCAAATGCCGTCTAATTGAGTTGATTTTTGCCATTAGAGCATAGGTGTCTTCATCAACACCATAAGTTTGATTAAACCCCTTAGTATAAGTCTTGCTTTATATTTTCTACATTTTCATATGCTTTGCATTTTACAATAAACACCCATTTACATTCCATTGCTTTTTGATCTTTTGGTAATTCCACGATCTCCCAAGCCCCATTCTTCTTTAGTGCATCAATCTCTTCCATAACAACTAATTCACTTTGGATCACCAAGTGCTTCCTAAGTGTTTCTTGGGATAAGTAAGTTAGAAATTTTTACTGCAAATGCCTTATGTTTGTAAGAGAGCCTATTATATGACAAATACTTTGCAATGGGATGATTAGTACATGAACGAGTTTCTTTTCTAATGGCTATAGGTACATCTAGATAATGTATTCTAGTTCAATAGAATTATTAAGAATAGAATGAGAAGGTTGAGGAAAACTTGAATCTGGAGCATTAGATTGGCTTGGTCGTGCTACAAGTATAGATGATTCTTTACTCTTTTCATAAAATTTTTTCCTTGTATAAACATTAATAACCTAAGGCATTAAAATTATTTTGTGGTGTTTCTCCCGTCTAACATTCTTTTGTACTTGGCACAAGAGGATTAGGAAATACAACTTTGGGTAAATTATGCTAAAAATCCCACCTATTTACTTCATCTAGTTTCTCCCCCTGAAGAAAATTATTAAAATAGGGCTGATTTTCATGGAACACGACATTCATAGCAATAACAATTCCATTCATAGTAACAACAATTTTGCAAGTTAAGATTAAAGCATTATATCCTTTTTTATTTGCTACGTAACCAACAAAAACATATTTTTCAGCTTTAGGATCAAGCTTGCACTGATCCTTATGAAGAATAAAAACATAAGTTATGCAGTCAAAAGATCTTAACAGGTAATTGTGAAAAAATCCAAGTATTAGTAACACAATGTTCAGAACAATCTAGGGGTATGGTGTAATTTAAAATGCATGAAAGCATTCTCTTAATTTAATATGTTGCAGATAAAATAGCTTTACCCATAGATATTTAGGAATATGCATAGAAAACATTAAAACACGGGCAACGTCTACGTATTGTCTATTTTTTCTTTTAACAATACAATTTTCTGTTGTGTATCAACACAAGTAAATTGATGTTGAATACCCTTGATACCTCTAGTATCCTCAATATGTTACTGCCTAATGTTTTATATGTCTGATTTTTGTGCATTGCTTTACTGAGATATCCATATTTATTTTTTATCCATATTTATGAGATTTATTGATGATTGGTTAGCTGAGATATCCCTCAATTTTATTGCTTTACTGTTCTAAGTTTGCACTGCATGGCCAATATATTTAGGCCATTATATGTATTGACTTTTATTGATGATTGGTTAGTGGAGATATCCTTCAATTTTATTGCTTTTCTGTTCTCTGCATTGCCCTTATATTTAGGCCTGAATATCTGTTTCATTTTTCAGCATGCTTTTTATCTGGATTCTTTCTAAATGCTTTTCTAGCTTCCTGCAAGTTGAGCATTAAATCATTATGGAATGGTTAAATTACAGAAAAAAAATAGATGGAATCTCTATATGATATTATCAACTATTACAAATTCATGAGATCAAGTAAAATTAGCACTTAAATTAAATCAAATGACACAATATAGGTGCAAACCTATGTAAAAATGGCTAAAAACCTAAAGGTGGTTGCTTCCTGTAATTTTAAGTAAATATTGACTCGTATGGTTACAAACTCATGTTATTTATTTATTTTCTTTTAGGTTAATGTACTCACTCATATGAATGAAGTGAAGATTCCCTTATGGCAAAGTAAAATTATAGGCAAATTACAAAAGCAATTTGAAGAAGTTTTGCATGAGACATGTGGTGGGATCCGGAAAGCATCAGGTAAATTTGGAAGGAGACCACGGAAAAGACCTCTTAATGATGAGGGCATTGATCCAAATTTATCTCAAAAAGTGGAGAACATTGAGAGTGACTCCTCACTGGAACGATTATACATACAGGAAATGAAATTTGATGAACAAAGTAAATCTCAAGAGTTAGGTACTATGGGATCCTGTAGCATTCAGTTTACTCAGAAATGTTCTACTTCAACAGAAATTCCCGAAACTGAAAGTACCAATAAGCAGATGGTTGAACACTCAAATACAAGAGGGCAAAATTGGGACTTTCAGATGCTGGATTCAAGCTCCTCGTGGGATAAAGATTGCCAGGAGATGAATGGCATGATTGAGAAACAAGATGAGTTGAAAGGATTTTCATCAGATTGCAGCGACCTTGACAAGGATAACTTGTTATCTGAAAGTGCGCAAATAAGCAAATCTGATGATCAAGGAGTAGATGAAATCATGGGCATGAAGTTGGAAACAAACAACTCTTGGTCACTCGATCACGAACATGATGAACGCACCAACCTTGTTGATTTAACAGGGGAGACAAATGATTTGGGATCAGTCGATCTAGATACAAGTTTAACCAGCAGATCTCTTAAAGACAATCATGCTGCAAATCTTCCATATGGTGGTGCTGTTTGGGACATTTTCCGTAGGCGAGATGTACCCAAGTTAATTGAGTACTTGAAGAAGCATTCTGGAGAATTTCGCCATATCAGTAATCTTCATGTGAATTCTGTGGGTATCTTGCCTATCAATGCTAGTTGCATATGATTGTAAGTTGCATCATTTTTAGCTCATATGTGCTTGCTTCAGGTTGTTCATCCTATTCATGACCAGACCTTTTATCTAAATGAGAGACACAAAAGGCAGTTGAAGGAGGAATTCAGTAAGAATTATTTCTCTCAACTATTCCTCTAATTATGCAAAATTTGAATACTGTGTAACATGAGCTCTTGTTCAGATGTGGAACCTTGGACGTTTGAGCAACACCTTGGTGAGGCAGTTTTCATCCCAGCGGGGTGTCCACATCAAGTGAGAAATAGACAGGTTAGGTTTTCTAGTGTTCAGGGTATGTTATGATCACCTCACCTTTTTTTTCCATAATCTGGTTGTGGCTTTGTTTTCTGCTACACAAAATTTGACTAACTTTGCATGTTAAGTCTTCATTAGGACATGATGTTGGTGATATTAGTAGTGTATACAGTCTGGTTTTGGGGCAGTTTATGTGAATTTTGAATCTAAACTGTAATTTTTCAAACTGAATTAAACTATTTTTAGTACAAAACTAAACTAGTGTAGTTCACTTTGACAAAACGATTTGGGATTAAATAATTCAAATCTCTTAAAAAATATTACTATCATTGTAATCAAATTGCTTTATTAATTTACTCTATCTTTTTGTTGGAATGTCTAGCTGTATAGGTATGGGTAGGTTAAGGTTTAATTATTTTAATAAACTGTAAATAGGTAATAGACTGTATATATATATATATATATATATTGTTGTATCTTGAGAATAGAATGAAGAGAAATAAACGTATTCTTCCCTTCTCTATCTGTTAACATGGTATCAGAGCCTGAGGTTTGAACCCAGGTCAGTCTCTCTCCACTTCTCTTCTTCTTCTCCTTCCATTTCTTTCTCTGATTCTCTGCTTTTCTTCATCTCCTTCTCTTTCTCTTTTTGGTTCTCTACCTCACGTCCACTGCCAAGATAAATCACCATTGAAGGGTGATTATTCTCTCTCACCACCACACTCAGGAGAACTGGCATCTCGACATTGGCGTCTCCCTAGAATCCGGTCATCGGAATCTCGTGTGTGTAATCACACGCGCCCACTGTACTTCTTACTAGTGATACACGTGCTGGTGCGTGAGCTGTCTTCGTCGAGCCATTTTCGACGAGACTTGACCAGATAAGTTGACTCGTCATCCCGCAGCCATTGGTAGTGTGTTTTTTTAATTTTCCGACATCGATTGATGCTCCAAGTGTGGCATTAGCTTGGTACTGGAAGTTGCTCTTCAAGTTTGCAGTTCTCTCCTCAATCCACTGTCGTTCCCTTTTGGCAGCAACAAAATATCTCAGATTGAGTATTTTCAATGTCAGAAACTCCAGGTGTGATCAAACCACTTTACTCTTCTATTTCTGGAACTCCTGTGATTACTATTGTTAAATTATGCAGTAGCAATAATTATGTGTCTTGGGCTGCTTCTGTTGAATTATGGTTTATGGGTCTAGGCTATAGTGAACATTTAGAAGAACAAGCTACTGATATTGATGATAAAGGTAGGAAGTCATGAATTAAAACTGATGCTCAATTATGTAGTTTGTTGTGGCACTCTCTTGAATCGAAACTACTTACACTGTTTCAATCCTATAAAATATGTTATAAGGTTTGGACTAAGGCAAAGACACTATACACTATTGATATTCAACGTATCTATAAAATAGTGTATGACCTTGTCCATCTACAACAAAATTCTCAAGATATGGCTAGTTATTTGGGACAAGTTGAGACCTTAAGAGATGAGTTTAATTCGCTTATGCCATTTCTGAAAAGGTTACTGAACAAGAACAACAAAGAAATAAATTTTTTATGGTTCTAGTACTGATAGGACTAAAACTAGACTTGAGCTTTATTCGGGATCAAATTTTGACAAGTCCTACTATTCCCTCATTAGAGGATGTTTTTGCTCGGCTCATGAGGATTTCATCAGCCACACCCCCCAATGATGAGATAGAGTAATCTGTTTTGGCTATTCAGACTAGACAGGGAGGTCCACAGAGAAACAAATGGAAAGGTTCAAGAGCTCATTGCACTCACTGTGATAGAAATAACCATACTCGAGAAACTTGTTGGGACCTACATGGAAAGCCACCACGAAACAATCAGTACAACCATAATCGACCTGCAGTTCGCATTGTCCAAACCTAACGAGACGGGTTACTTCCTTTGCCTAATACAAATTTCCAATCATCAAACTCCATTACATTAACTGGGGAAGACTACAATGAGTATCTGCAGTATCAGGCTACAAAACAAAATGGTGGTTTGCAATTTGGTAATTCATTTGCTTGCCTTACTAAGAGTTCTCGTCTTGGCCCCTGGATACTAGACTTTGGTGCTTCATATCATATCTCCGGTAATAAAAACTATTTCACAACCTTTACTTCCACTTCAACTTCAACTAATGTTACTCTTGCTAATGGTTCACAAACTGCAATTAAGGGAATTGAAAATATTCAATTACCTTCCATTTCCTTAAATAATGTCTTGTTTGCCCATGCATGTCCTTATAACCTTTTCTCAATTAGTAAATTGACAAAGAATCTTAATTGCTCTATCACTTTTGTGGCTGATTCTGTTATTGTGCAGGACCGGAGTACGGGGAAGACGATTGGAACAGGACATGAGTTACAAGGCTTGTATCACCTCTACAACTCATATCTTCCTGCAGCCTTCACTTCAACCACCTCTCCCGACCTTCTTCATCACCGCTTTGGCCATCCAAGTATCCAGAAACTTCAAAAACTTATTCCTAGTCTTTCAAATTTGTCTTCCTTAGAATGTGAGTCATGTCAACTCGGAAAACAAACTCGTAGTTCTTTTCCTAAGAAAGTCAATAATAGGACTACATGTTCATTTCAGTTAGTACACTCCAATATTTGGGTTCCAAGTTGAGTCTGCACAACTATGAAATTACACTATTTTGTTACATTTATTGATGATTATTCCCTTTGTACTTGGGTATATTTAATTAAAAATCGTTCTGATTTTTTTCCTATGCTTCAAAAATTTTTAGCAGAAATCCAGAATCAATTTCATACTTCAGTAACAATTTTACGAAGTGATAATGGTAGGGAATATTTGTCGTCGTCTGTCTCCAACTTTTTGTCTTCACATGGGATCACTCATCAAACTCCTTGTGTTTACACCCCTCAACAAAATGGGGTTGCAGAGCGTAAGAATCGACATCTCATTGAAACAACTCGCACTCTTCTGATTCATCAGTGTCCCATTTCATTTTTGGGGTGATGCTCTTCTTACTGCTTGTTATTTAATCAATAGAATGTCGTCTTCAGTATTACAACATAAAACCCCTCATTCTCTTTTGTTTCAAGAAGAAGAGCCTTATCACTTATTATTACGAGTGTTTGGTTGTACCTATTTTGTTCATGATCACACTCTAGGAAAAGACAAACTCAAGCCTAACTCCATCAAGTGTATTTTTTTTGGATACTCGCGACTCCAAAAAAGCTATAAATGCTATGATCCAACAACAAAGAAGTATCACATTTCTGCTGATGTAACCTTTTTCGAGTCATCGTTATATTTCTCATCTACTACTAAACACAAGAAATTCATTTCCAATGTTCTTCCAATCCCAGATCTAACTTCACCACAAACAGAGTTAACAAAACAAAACCCACCCTTCTGATTTTACTTAAGACGACATTATATCCCCACTCATAATACTAATCCTTCTTCTGATACAAGTGCGGTATTGAATTCCAATAACTCTCCTTCTCCATCGTCACCTACTCCAGTCATGCCAATGGCAGATGCAGACACACCACCTATTGCCATCCGCAAAGGTACCCGTTCCACTCGCAACTCTCATCCAATATATAATTGTCTTAGTTATCATCACTTGTCTAATGTCACTTTATCTAAGACTATGCATGAAGCATTACAGCATCCAGTGTGGCGGGATGCAACAATGGAGGAAATGGCGGCGATACATAATAATGGAACTTGGGAGTTAGTTCCATTATCGGACAGAAAAACTACGGTGGGGTGCAAATGGGTGTTTACTGTGAAGGTTGGATCGGACGGGCAAATTGATCGACTCAAAGCACGCCTTGTTGCTAAAGGCTACACTCAGGTTTATGGCATTGATTATAATGACACTTTCTCTCTGGTGGCCAAAATTACCTTTGTTCGTCTTCTTATCTCTATGGCAACTATACACCATTGGACTCTCCACCAACTTGATATTAAAAATGCATTTCTTCATGGAAAATTAACTGAAGAAGTGTATATGGAGCAACCTCCTGGATTTGTGCTTAGGGAGAGTCTCAATTGGTATGTCGACTATGACGATCATTGTATGGTTTAAAGCAGTCTCCACGAGCCTGGTTGGGAAGATTCAACTCAGTGATTCAAGAATTTAGAATGATTCAGTGTCAATCTGTTCATTCGGTATTCTTCAAGCATGACATTCACGGGAAATGCATTTATCTAGTTGTCTATGTGGATGACATTGTCATAACTGGAAATGATCGTGATGGGATTTGTAAGTTGAAGAAACATCTTTACAGTCACTTCCAAACCAAAGACCTAGGAAAACTGAAGTATTTTTTGGGCATTGAGGTGTCACAGTCAAAAGCAAGAATTGTTATTTCACAAAGAAAGTATGTTCTAGATCTACTAGAAGAAACAGGCATGCTCAACTGCAAACCTGTGGATACCTTTATGGATCCTAATGTTAAGTTGTTTCCTGGACAGGGGGAGCCATTAGAAGACCCTGTAAGATATCTGAGTTTAGTTGAAAGATTAAATTACTTGACACTCACTTGACCTGATATATCATTTGCAGTCAGTGTAGTGAGTCAATTTCTCCAGGCTTCTTGCAATGATCATTGGGATGCAGTGATTCAGATTCTTAGATATCTTAAAGGAGCACCATCACAAGGACTATTATATGAAGATAGGGTCACCACCAGATCATTGGGTACTCTGATGCGAACTGGGCAGGTTTTCCCTCGGATAGACGGTCCACTTCAGGATATTGTATCATGATTGGAGGCAATTTGATTTATTGAAAAAGCAAAAAGCAAGAGGTGATTGCTAGATCAATTGCTGAAGTGGAGTATTGAGCTATGCCTCTTGCAACATGTGAGCTTATCTGGATAAAACAACTCCTTCAAGAATTAAGATGGAAAGAGAAAAAAAAATATGAAGCTGATTTATGACAATCAAGCTGCACTCCACATTGCCTCTAATCCAGTTTTTCATGAAAGAACTAAACACATAGAGGTTGACTGTCATTTTATTAGACAGAATATTGAGTCAGGATGTATTGTCACAGATTTTGTAAACTCTAATGATCAACTAGGAGATATATTCACCAAATCTCTCAAAGGACCTAGAATCAAATATATTTGTAGCAAGCTTGGAGTTTATGATCTATATGCTCCAGCTTGAGGGGGAGTGTTGGAATGTCTAGATGTATAGGTATGGATTGACAGATGTATGAGTATGGGTTAGTTAAGGTTTAATTATTTTAATAAACTGTAAATAGGTAGTAGATTGTATATATATATATATATATATATATTGTTGTATCTTGAGAATAGAATGAAGAGAAATGTATTCTTCCTTTCTCTATATGTTAACACTTTTCTTATAAAAAAAATCATTAAAACGTCAATATAGTGATAAAATTTTGTATAATACAAGGCAAAATAACATTTTAAAATAGGAGTTCTTATATTTGTTTCTAAGTATAAAGTTCAGACACTAAAATGTGATATTAAACTAGCACAATAATAAATGTTTAGGTATTACTCAATTATATTATTAGGTTTTTTCATTAAAAAAATCCAAATCAAGAAATTGAAATTTAGAAAGTTTTCAAATAAATGTACATATACACACACATTCACACATATATGTATGTAGGTAGGTACATGCATACATACATACATACATACATACATACATATATTGATATTCAATTATATGCATACAAGTGCCTGCATATAGATACATGCATACTGTTGTGAAAATTGAATTTAGAACTCTTATATTTTCAGATTCATATCAATATACATAGATGCATATATACACAATCCTATACATCTAATTTAGGAGAGAAAATAAAAAAAAAATCCCTGACTTATAGTAGAAAATCTCTCCCTAAAATATTCTTATATTTTTACACTCACCCTCAAGCTGGAGTGTACAAATTGTATACTCCAAACTCATTATAAATATATTTGATTTTTGGTCCTCTCAAAGACATAATTGAAGAATTTGAGATAAATCTTAACTTATTATTCTCAATCTCTTGAATTTACAATAGATTTGAATTGGTATTTATAGACTAATCCTATTGCTATTAGAAATATACAAATAATAGAAAAAGACTAAAGGCAAACATAGTGGCATAAACACAGCCATAAAATCAGGATATCCCAACATAAAGCCATAAATTAAGGATATATTCCAACACTCCCCCTCAAGCTGGAGCATAGATATCATATGCTCTTAGCTTGTGACAAATGTATTCAATCCGAGGTCCTCTTAAAGCTTTAGTGAAAATATCAGCCAATTGATCATTTGAACTGACAAAATTGGTAACAATGCAGCCAGATTCAATCTTTTGCCTGACAAAATGACAGTCTACTTCTATATGTTTTGTCCTTTCATGAAAAACTGGATTTGAAGCAATATGAAGTGCTGCTTGATTATCGCATATTAATTGCATTGGACTCATATTTTCACGTCTTAATTCTCGAAGCAATTGTTGTAACCAAATAAGTTCACAGGTAACTAAAGCCATTGCTCGATATTCTGCTTCTGCACTTGATCTTGCTACAACATCTTGCTTTTTACTTTTCCATGATATAAGATTTCCACCAAAAAATACACAATACCCTGAGGTTGATCGTCTATCTGAGGGAGAACCGGCCCAATCAGCATCTGAATATCCCACAATTTGTGTATATCCTCTATTTTCATACAACAAACCTTGTCCTGGTGTTCCCTTGATATATCTAAGAATGCGTATTGCTGCATTCCAATGACTATTACATGGAGTTTGAAGGAACTGACTTACCACACTTACTGCAAAGGAGATGTCTGGGCGCGTGATACTGAGATAATTGAGTTTTCCAACCAACCTCCGATACTGACCAGGGTCTTTTATTGGCTCCCCCTGTCCAGGAACAAGTTTCATATTTGGATCCATAGGGGTTTCCACAGGTTTACAATCCAGCATCCCAATGTCTTCTAAAATATCTAAGGCATATTTTCTCTGCGAGATAACAATGCCTGTAGATGATTGAGCTACCTCAATACCCAGAAAATACTTCAACTTTCCCAAGTCTTTAGTTTGAAAATGACCGAGAAGATGTTGTTTGAGTTGAGCAATTCCTTCATTATCATCACCTGTTATTGCAATATCATCGACATATACTGCCAAATAAATACACTTGCCATGAGCTGTATGATGATAAAATACCGAATGATCTGCGTCACTTCTATGCATCCCAAATTCTTGAACCACAGAACTAAACCGTCCAAACCATGCGCGTGGAGATTGTTTCAGACCATAAAGAGACTTCTTCAATCGACAAACTAACCCATACTCCCCCTGAGCAATAAACCCGGGCGGTTGCTCCATATAAACTTCTTCTGCTAGGTTGCCATGTAGAAAGGCATTTTTAATGTCCAGCTGGTAAATAGGCCAGTGATTTATGGCAGCAAGAGAAATAAGAAGCCGGACAGAGGCAATCTTTGCAACAGGAGAGAAAGTGTCACCATAATCAAGGCCAGGAACTTGAGTATATCCTTTAGCAACCAAGCGGGCTTTTAAGCGAGCAACTTTTCCGTCAAGACCAACTTTGACAGTATAAACCCAACGACAACCAACCACAGATTGCCCAGATGGTAATGGAACAAGTTCCCAAGTATCATTATCATGAAGAGCAGTCATCTCTTCAACCATTGCTTGTTGCCAACCAGGATTAGCTTGTGCTTCATCAATAGATTTTGGAATAGATATAGTAGACAAAGTAGAGACAAAAGTATAGTATGATGGAGAAAGACGATGATAACTCAGAAAATTATAAATTGGATGAGGATTACGAGAAGAACGAATACCTTTCCGAAGAGCAATAGGTAGAGCGGGTTCTTCTGTTAGAGGCAAGACCGGCGTAGGAGAAGTTGTTGGCGGAGGAGATGAGTGTATGGCATCTGTACCTGCAAGAGAGACATCATGTGTGGGAGGAGAAGGTCGCCTAGAGTAAACTTGTAATGGTTTATGAGAGGATCGATCATCTGAAATAGGAAGAGTGGGAGCGGGTAGAGCCTCAACAACACCTGTCTGATTAGTGGAAAAATATGAGGATGCTTCAAAGAAGGTCGCATCTGCTGAAACATAATATTTATTAGTGGTAGGATCATAACATTTGTAGCCTTTATGGAGACGAGAATACCCTAAGAAGACACACTTAATAGACTTGGGTTGGAGTTTATCTTTACCAGGGGTATGATTATGAACAAAACAGGTACACCCAAACACACGAGGAGAGAGAGGATAAGATTGTTTATTGGGAAACAAAATAGAATGAGGATTCTGATTTTGCAGTACTGAAGAGGGCATCCGATTAATTAAGTAACATGCAGTTAGAACTGCATCTCCCCAAAAACGAAGTGGCATTTTATGATGGATAAGCATTGTGCGGGTGGTTTCAATGAGATGTCGATTCTTTCTTTCAGCAATGCCATTTTGTTGAGGGGTATATGCACAAGAAGATTGATGAATGATTCCTTGTGAAGCCATAAATTCTTGAAAGGGAAGAGATAAATATTCTCGTGCATTATCACTTCGCAGAATTTTGAGGGAGACATCAAATTGATTTTTAATTTCAGCACAAAAATTTTTGAAAATAGTAAATAGTTCAGATCTATTTTTCATTAAAAACAACCAAGTATAACGAGAATAGTCATCAATGAAAGTGACAAAATAATGAAAGCCATAAATAGTACCAACACGACTTGGACCCCATATGTCTGAATGAACAACACTAAACATAGATGATGCTCTATTATTTAAAGACTTTGGAAAAGAACTACGAGTATGCTTTCCAAGTTGACATGATTCACACTCAAGAGAAGAAAGTGTGGAGGCACCAGGAACCAATTTCTGAAGTTTGGAGAGGCTAGGATGGCCAAGACGACTATGAAGTAGGTCAATAGAAACGGCGGAAGTAAGGGCAGTGGATGTTGTAGGACAGGAGAGAAGATACAAGCCATTGAACTCATGACCTTCTCCAATCATCTTCCCCGTACAGCGGTCCTGCACAAAAACAGAATTAGATTCAAAGATTACTCTACAATTAAGCTGTTTTGATAATTTACTAATGGAAATCAAATTATATGGACATGCAGGGGCATATAAGACTGATACTAAAGGCATAGAAGAGAGAGGTTTACTTTCTCCTACTCTTTTAACCATTGTTTGTGACCCATTAGCCAAGGTAACTGTTGAAAATTGGGAATTAATTGTAGTAAGAGAGGAGAAAAGATTTGGATTACCAGAGATGTGATCAGAAGCACCGGAGTCTAATATCCAAGATCCAGTGGGTGAAGATTGTGTGAGACAAGCAAAGGAAGTACCCGGTTGAACAACAGAACCTGTTGGAGAAGATGACTGTTGTTTCAATACTTGATATTGTAAGTATTCATCATAATCAATCCCAGTTAATGTAACTGAGTTAGGTTTCGATGCTTGAGTCGTGGGTAGAGGAAGAATACCATTTCCTTGAGACTGGACTATATTAGCAGTTGGACGATTACCCTGATTAGGTTTGGGAGGTCGTCCATGAAGAGCCCAACAACGGTCACGTGTATGACCCCCCTTATCACAATAGGAGCAATGAAATCTGGAGCCTTTTCCCTTCTCTTTTCGACTATCTACCTGCTGATTATTCTTCTGTACAACTAATACAGAAGTTTCAGTTTCAATATTGTTGGAGGAGATGCGAAGTAAACGAGCAAAGACTTCATCTAATTTAGGAATGATTGGACTAGCAAGAATCTGATCTCTTACAGTAGCCAAATCTGCTCGAAGCCCTATGAGAGCTAATACCATAAAAAACTTATCTCGTTGATTCTCTTGCTCAGTGGCATTTGAAGAAAAAGGCATGAGAGAGTTAAATTCATCCTTCAAAGTTTCAACTTGACCTAAATAGCTGGGCATATCTTGAAAATTTTGTTGTAAATGAACAATGTTATCGACAACCTTATAAATACGTTGAATATCATTAGTATACAACGTTTTAGCCTTGGTCCAGACTTTAAAACAAGTTTTACAAGACTGAAATAGGGTTAGCAACTTTGGTTCAAGAGAATGCCATAGTAGACTACATAGTTGTGCATCAATTTTAGTCCATACTGTCCTATCTTTTTCATCAACATCAATTGCATTTTTAATTAAGTGATCACTATAACCTTGACCCATAAACCAAAGTTCAACCGATGCAGCCCATGAAACATAATTATCACTACCTTGCAATTTTACAGTAGTAATGGCAGGAGAACTGGAAATAGAAGAGAACAGAGGTTTGATCAAACCTGATATATCTGAACCAGAAGCCATTTTAAAGAAGAATCAGAAGAAAAACCTGAACTGAAATACAATTTGAGTCCACTGCCAATTTCGAAAGATGTCAGAAATTTGAATGGAGCCTACACACAAACTCGGAATTAAGAGGCGAGGCTGCTGGTGAAGTTTCGTCGGAAACGGACGCCGGAAATTTGCTCACGCGCCGGCGCGTGATACTCCGGCCAGAACTTCAATCGGCGCGTGTGGACCCACGCGCCACCCTCCGGCGACGAGATTTGACAGCCCGGCTCTCCGGCGTCCTGCGCACCTGCTGTGGGTGGTGGTGAGAGAAAATAAACGCCGGAAAAAGGAGGTGAATTTTCACAGTGAAGGTGAATGTTCACAGTGACGCCGGAAGAAGAAGAAGAACAGGAAAAAAAAAGTCAGTAGCAACTTGGCTCTGATACCATGAAGAATTTGAGATAAATCTTAACTTATTATTCTCAATCTCTTGAATTTACAATAGATTTGAATTGGTATTTATAGACTAATCCTATTGCTATTAGAAATATACAAATAATAGAAAAAGACTAAAGGCAAACATAGTGGCATAAACACAGCCATAAAATCAGGATATCCCAACATAAAGCCATAAATTAAGGATATATTCCAACAATAATAAATATATCTGCTAACTTATTATTTGAATTGACGAACTTGGTGGTGATGGTTCCTGACTCGATCTTTTGTCTGACTAAATGACAATCAACTTCTATATGCTTGGTTCTTTCACGAAATATTGGATTAGATGCAATGTAAAGTGTGGCTTGATTGTCACATATCAGCTTCATGCTTCCGACTTCTTTCCAGTTTGATTCTTGAATGAGTTGTTTTAATGAGATAAGCTCAGGAATCCAAGTAGTAAGTAGAACGTTGTTTTGGAAAATTGTAAGGAAAGTCAAATTGAGGCTGCATTCGGTTTCCTCTTAGATTAAACTGAGAGTTATGGACTCCTTTTCAAATGCTCTAGTGCAACGAGTTTAGTAGATGTTAGACGGTTCTTACAATAGCAGAAAGGATTGATGCTAGCCAAAGGGGCTAATGCTAAATAAGTCCGCCGGAATACTTTTGACTCCTTTTATGCAATTATAAACTCCACGAAACTTTCTCTTGCTTCAGCGGTAAAACGTTCAAACCATGCTCTTGGAGATTGTTTCAAACCAAATAATGACCGCTGCAAATGACACACCAATGCAGACCCTCCCCGAGCAACAAATTCAGGAGGTTGCTCCATATGAACTTCCTCGGTTAGTTCTTATGAAGAAATATATTTTTAATATCAAGTTGATGGAGAGTCCATCGATGTATGGCTGCCAAGGATATAAGGAGGCAAACAAAAGGAATTTTGGTCACAGGTAAGAAAGTATCATTATAATCAAGGCCATAAATCTAAATATATCCTTTGGCCACAAGGCATGCCTTTTAAGTGTTCAATTCGTCTATTAGGTTCGACCTTCACAATAAACACACACTCGCATCCAACTGTTGTTTTTCCCTCTGGTAGCGGCACTAATTCCCAAGTTCCATTGTTATGTAATGCGATTGTTTCTTCTATCATTAGATCTCGTCACCCTCGATGTCTTAATGCTTCACTAAATGTCCTGGGTATAGTGACATCAGACAACGTAGAGATAAAGCATTATAAGATGGAGATAAACGATGAGAATTAAGAAAATTATAAATTGGATATGGGTTTTTGGTGGAAAAATTACCTTTGTGAATGTCAATGGGAGGAGTAACTACTATTGTGTCTAGTATAGGAGCGATGGGAGTTGGTGGAGCAGGAAGCGAGCCATCGGTGATTGACAATGTACATGTATCAAGAGAATATGAACCATGATTGTTAGAGGGAAGAGCATTTGAGAAACATGAGTAAACTCGGGGAGGAACTTGTATAGGGAAACGATCTATGGAAGACTTAGAATAGGTAAAACATCGGAAATGAGTTTGTTCTCACTTTTGAGTGAAAAATTGCAGTGATGACTCAAAAAAGGTGAGATAAGCGAAAACAAAGTACTTTTGTTTTATGGGATTGTAGCACTTGTAACCCTTTTAAAGACGTGAGTAGCCTAGGAGTATACACTTGATGGATTTTGGCTTGAGTTTATTTTTCCTGGAGTATGATCATGAATGAAGCAAGTACAATCGAACACCCGCAATGATAAGTGATAAGGATTTTCGTTGGGAAAGAGCATAGAATGAGGACTTTGATGGTGCTAGATGGAAGAAGGCATTCGATTAATCAAGTAACAAGCAATAAGAATTGTATCCCCCTAGAACCGAAGTGGAATATTATGGTGAATAAGAAAAGTGCGAGAGGTTTCAACGAGATGACAATTTTTATGCTTTGCAACTCCATTCTACTGGGGGTGTATGCACGAGAGTTTTGATGCGTGATTCCCTGCATGGCCAAAAAATTTGAGAAAGATGAGGATAAATATTCATTTCCATTATCACTTCACAAAATTTTTATTGAAACATTAAATTGATTATGGATTTCAGTATAGATTTTTTGAAATATAGAGAACAGTTCAAAATGATTTTTCATGAAATATACTCATATGCAACGAGAAAAATCATCAATAAATGTAAAAAAAAAATACTAAAATCCCATAATTTTACTAACTTGACTCGGACTCTAATATGTAGCCCTATTATTGACTTGTTTGGGAAAGGAGATATGAGTTTGTTTTCCAAGTTGATATAACTTACACTCCAAGAAAAATAAAGTGTAAAGACTGAGAACAAGGTTCTAAAGTTTATTAAGATTCAGATGACCAAGACGGTGGTGAAAATCACCAGATGAGATAGAAGAGAAGGCAACTAGTGAACTTGAATGTTAAAGATGGTACAAGCCTTGTGACTCATGTTTTGTTCTAATCGTCCTTCCTATACTCAGATCTTGTACAATAGCAGAATTAACTATGAAGACAATAGAACAATTTGGACTTTTTGTTAATTTGCTAATTGGAACAAGATTATATGGGTATTCGGGGGCAAACAAGACATTTGTGAAAGGGAGTGATGGAAAAGTTGGATATGTCAGGTACCCTTAATTGTAGTTTGTGAACCATTAGCAAAAGAGTGATATTAGATGAATCATTGATAGTGGTGAGTGTAGAGAAGTGGCTTTTGTTATCAAAGATATGATCAAATGCAATGGAGTCTAGAATCCAGGGTCCAAGAGGAGAACGTCTAGTGAGGCGCGCAAAAAATTTACTAGAGTGGGAGCCTCCAAATTTGTTTTGCAGCTTGGTATTGTATATAATCGTTGTAATCTACTCCAGTCAATGTGATGGAATTGGACTATTGGGCTATTAGTGTAAGAAAGTCATCTCCTTGAGTTTGAGCAATATGGGTTGTAGGTTGATTATTGCTGGATTGATTGTTTCTCGATGGTCGACAGTGCAAGGTCGAACAATTATCTCGAGTATGACCACCCTTGTCACAATAAGTGCAATGTGATTTTCTCCCCTTCCTGTTTTGGGAATAATCCTTTGCACATCATTAGTATATAAAGTTTTAGCTTTAGTCTAGACTTTATAATAGGTTTTACAAGACTGAAACAAACTAAGAAGTTTGGGTTCCAGTGGATACCATAGAAGACTATATAATTGAGCATCAGTTTGAAGCCAAGCAACCCTATTCTTTTCATCAATATCTAAACTATTTTTCTCTAGGTGATTTTTGTCCCATAAACCAAAGTTCAACAGAAGCAACCCATGAAATATAATTTTTACTACTCTCAAGTTTGACAATAATAATATTTGGAAAATTAGAAGAAAAAAGAGGATAGATAAAATCTGGGTTTTCTGAGGCTGTAGCTATTATGGAGACAGCAAAATAACACCCTCTAAATCTGTCCCAAATGGACAGTAGGCTACGGAGACAGCAAAATAACACCCTCTAAATCTGTCCCATATGGACAGTAGGCTCCAAACAACCAAAAGCTTGGAAAGGGACCCTAGTTCGATGCTGGGTGAGGCCGGAACCTTGCTGGAAATGGAGTTTCAATGCTAGAGAAAGAGATCGGATGGACAGACGTCGATGTACGTGCCGTCACGCATCGGCGTGTGAAAAACCTTGCCTGAACTTCGGTCGGCACGTTAGGCCCACATGCCGCTGCTCTGCCAGCCGGATTCTGGGGAGTGGCTGAACTTGGGGTGCTGATTCTTCTGAGTTGGGAGAGGAGAGAAAAAGATCATCCTTTGGCGGTGATCTGAAGACCGATAGTGGCTTCTTTCTTAAAGAAGCTGAGAGAATAAGAAAATGAAGAAGAAAATCTAGAAAAAAGAAGAAGAGAAAGGGGAAGAAGGAGAGAACAGCCTGGGTTCAAGCCCTAGGCTCTGATACCATGTGAAAATAGGATTTAAAATTCCTATATTATCATATTCATATCAATATACACAGATGCATATACATACACAATCCTCTACATCTAATTTAGGAGAGAATAAAAAAAATCCCTAATTTATAGCAGTAAATCTCTCCCTAAAATATTCCTATATCTTTACACATAAAAATATATACGTATACATGTATACATGTATGGATGGATGTATGCATGTATGAATCTTTGCGTGCATGTGTATGTGTGTACACATGTTTGCATATATGTATATACATGTATTGTATATAATTCTATACCTGTATGCATGCATGTATGTAGTACATAATATATCATTCCCAGTTTGGTTTGATTTATTTTAAATAGAAAACTGAAACTGAATTTTCCAAGAATTACAAAACCAGACTGTTTTTTTGTCAACTGTCAAACTGAACTTAACTGCCTCATTTAGTTTAGCTCAATTCAGTTGGGCAGTTTATGCTAATTAGTGAATTCCCCTAGTGATATCATTTGAACTTTGACTTTTGGTCTCTATGTTGCTCAGGCAGGAAGAATTTTATTATGCAATATCATGAAGTTTGAGTCATACTAAATAATTACATTATGAATTTCAATGTGATCCAGCCTTCTACCTATCAGAAAATCATTTATAGAGAACTAAAATGCTAGATGTTCACAGCTTCCTTATAGCATCATTTATATTTATTTTTTGATATCAATAAAATTTCAAATGAATTTTTATCTCTCACTTCAAGACTACTGTGACAAATCAAAATCACAACTAATCACATGAAAGTCGTCTTTTTTTTTTGGATTCTTTAGGGCATCAATGAATCTTCTGATTTGTATTTTATGACATGCAATGACAATGCTCTCTTTCCCCCTTTTTTTCTTCTCCTTTCCAGTCATGCATAAAAGTGGCCCTCGATTTTGTATCCCCTGAAAATGTTCAAGAATGCATTCGATTAACAGAAGAATTTCGCATGCTTCCAAAAAAACATAGGGCTAAAGAAGATAAACTAGAGGTATGTATTAAGTATTCTGCTCTGCATCCTTCACGACCTTAATTTAAGATCCAAATTAATTTCTCTGCCTACTCGGAGGATGGTCGATTATAAAGTTTACGGGCAGTTATAACGATTAAATGCTTTTTGTGTCCTTTTTATAGGCATAGTTTTTGTATGTAGGGACTATTTCTACATGCATTCTTTGCTTCACAACTTCACTATATAGTTGGATTGAATTCTGTTATTTCCCCTATTTTTATGCTTCCTTGTCAAATTCTAAAGTCATTCCTTGATTATTTTGGCCCTTCAAAAGCATTAATGTATTTAATTCTTTTACTTATTCGGCAACTGTGGGAAGGAACGATAATGATTCTCGTACAATGGGAAGAGCACATGTGCCAAGCAAATGGTGGAGTGTGCATGGTTGTGTCTCGCAAATGATGGAAAGCTACTAATATGATCAGATTCTTGATTGAATATATATATGTATATATATAAAGGTAGATGCTTCTCTGATAATAACCCAAAAGCGACAAACAAACGAGAACTTGACCTTCAACATTTCTTTTATAGGTGTCTGTCTGCCTTTTTTACATTATATTTTCTCCCTTTTTTCATCTTATAATTTTCTTAGTCTAAGTTCTTTGAATAGGATAAGATTCCTAAGAGGCATAGCATATTGGAATAAGCTTTTTAATTTGCTCTTCAAATCATAAGGGGCGCCAGGCTTTGTTCTTTAGAGAGAGAGAGAGAGAGAGACGAATAATTCCATGAGCCATGGGAAAGGACGGTGATTGAACAAGGCTGATTTGGTCTATCCATTTCAAGTTATTTTAAAGGAAACAAAAATACTTTGGCATTAAGTTGAATTAACTTGTATCCTTGCTTTTGTAAAATGGTTTAAATAGTCCATGACTTTTGAAAAGATATACCCTTTGGTGATAACATACATTTCTGTCCCATATTTTTTCCAGTAAGATCTTAATTCTTCACATTTTAAATGATGAGACATTTTTACCCTAAAAACTTATGAAACATTTTAATCCTTCACTTTTTTAACTTTTTAGGAATAAAAAATTTGTTATTTGAAAGCTAATGGATAGAAATGTTGTTCAAAGAAAAACCTGGACCATCTTAATTGAATGTTAAATTATAGTGAAAATAAGTTGGGTATCATTTATTCACTTTTAAAAAAGCAAGGATCCAAATTTAAATTTAGCCAAATGTTGGTTGAAGGGGTTGTTTACTAATTTACCCATATTATTGTGAGGTTGTGGCATTGGTCATTTATATTGTGGAAATAGCTGCACTTTTTTTGTGTATTTATGGAATAAGAATGCCTTGTGTCTGAAAGGAATTGGCTGCAGGGCAAGGGGTAAAAGAAAGGTCTTTAATGCTTCTGTCTAGCTTATATTATAAAGTGATGCTATGTGATATTGCATTCCAAGCTAGGCATGCTTTTACTAACAATCACTCCCTCATGGAGATGCTTTTAACCAGCATTGTATAATTTTGTTCTTGTTCTCTTGCCAAATAATCTTGTAATAGATGTGGAATAGTTTTGTGTATTGAGTCAATAATGTGCTAGTTCTAAAATTGTTTCTTGTGGTCCAAAACACATTTTTTTTGTTAGGTAAAAAAGATGGCCCTGTATGCTGTAAAGGTTGCTGTAAATGAAGTGAAAAATCTGATTTCTGGACTCAAGTAAGACCAACTTTATTTTTGACCTCATTACCTGCTCACATTTTCTTTTGTTTCACTAATGGGAGTGATAATTTCAGGTCAATATAATTTGTTGATGTCTGTTTTGCACTATGAAATAAATATACTGACTGATCTATGTTTTATTGGTTGCCAAAATTGATGGAAGCTATGAGCAAAGCTAGGGTTAACAATGGGTGATCTGCTTAATCAATTTGATCCTTAAATTTGACATTTATTATAGTATGGGGAAGATAAATCAACCTGATCTGTGACGTGCTTGATTGAACAAGATGAATCAACCTGATATCTGTGATGTTCTCGATTGAGCATACTATTGCTGATGCAGAGTGATATTACTAGGTATTGGGAGTGACGCAGATGAACATGACCATACGAATCTAATGTGAAATGAGTGGTGATTATATCTCGAAGTGAATCTCTTTCTTGCTCAACTAATTTTGAAGATGCCTTGGGAAACTACTTTATTGCCATACTATTGTTTGTTACTACTATGATCTTTCCTTGGAGTGATGGTTCCTTTTCTCACAGATCATCAAATGGAGAAATGCAAATTCAAGAGCATACACCCATTGTAAATGAAAGTTCTCTGTAAATAGCATCAATTGTGGAAAATATGGTGGACAATGAAAGATACCAACGTCTGTTTGGTTACTTACGGACTAGCATTTTAGATGACCTACATATTTGGTTTCTTTGTGCTGTGCAGTGCAGAGCTGTGTGCGCATTATATCTCAGCCCTAATTTTGGACGCTACAATGTGTAAAATAGACTGCAGTATTCATTTAAGCATTAGAATAGCTATTACATTCTTTTTATCTTGCTGATATAACTGTGTATACTAGTGATTCATTTTGTTTGTGTATTCTTTTATCTATTTTTTTTTTTTTTGAAGGTAGTATTCTTTTATCTATATTGTAATCTTCTAGATTTTTTTTTCTTCTGCTCAAATCTCTGTTCTTGAACCACTTAAGATCAATGTACTGACTGTCTTAAGAGAGATCCACTAACCTTCAAAACTATAGAGAACTACAAAAACTTTCCAATATTTGGACTTAATTTTGGACAAATTTGTGGATTTTTGTTATATTCCCCATATCAGTATTGGGTCATTGGACGATTTTCAATTAAGTCTTGTAGGAATAAGGGATCGATTTCCTTGTTCTTTTTAGAGATTTCCTTGTTCGTTTTAGAGCAGCGTATTTTGCAATAGTGATTCAACTCGTTAAGAGAGTTGATCCATTAAGCTCATCAAAGGAAATTTAAACGTTGGACCTCATTGAGAGAGTTTGAGATAGGATTTGTTTATTGCATAGAATAGGAAATTATATTTTTGTCTTATAAATAAGACTTCCTAATCTAGAAATTTAAAATAAGTACTTTCTAGTTGTAGTTTTTTCTAATTTGGGAATCCCAATTCAAATAGATTACTAATATTTTATTATAAATATCTGTAATTTAGGAACTCTAATAAAATATATTATTCTTCACATATAGACCCTAAAATTCTAACTTCACCATACAAATTTACCTTAATCAATTAGATACTAAATCAATATATATTCATTATATTAGCTTCATTACCATCAATTTTAATAATTTAAATCAATTTTATCTCTAACTCAATAATTATATAATCTTAAAAATCAACAAAATAAGCTAAAAGAAAAGAATACTTATTTAAATCTTAATTAATTTTCAAAATCATCTTGAATCCTTCAAAATCCTTGTAAAATTTGGTGTTTTGGATTCGTTTCTCATGGATAGAAGAAGATGATGATGAAGCTTTTTAATTTTCTTCTTTTTTAATTTTCTTCTTTCATTTTCTTCCATGTATATTAATTATTTCATTATTTATTTCAATATTTAATTTTTTTTATATTTTTTTCTAACCACATATATTATTTTCTTTCTTTGACTTTTCTTTTTCTTTTATTTATTTATTTTTTTCAACTCATATATATATATATATATATATGTATGTTATGCATATTTTATTTATATATTATATATCTTTATATACTGTTGTTTATATCATATATATTGTGTATATATTATGTATACAATATATATATTGTATATAACATGTTTATACCTAATTAATTCTTTATATTAATTATTCTAATATATACCAAAAGGAATCCAACATTACTCATCACCTAAAGAAAGAGATTGTCGTCAAGCTCGAAATTGGGATAAACATGTCAAAAATTCACTATCTCAATTTTTATGCCCTATATCTGGCTCATGAAAGTCTTCTAACTCTAGCCAAAATAACTTATTACACTGATTGCTTCTTGTATAGAACTCATCACAATTGTGACATAAGTCCTTGGCATGATGCTTTGTTATTTTCCCTTTTATCAGCCTCTTTACAAAAGGAGAGAAGGCATCGCTAGATGCAATCATAGTCTAAGATTGTGTGTTTAGAAGCGATTTTGTTTGCATAATTTTAGAAGTTTGGACATTTGTGTCTCTCTAAACTCTCTAAACTAATTTGGTTTTAGGCCTGGTCAATTCACTGTGGAAGCTTTCTTTCTTATTAGAGATGTGATGGAAAAGTATAAAAAGATGAGGAAGGATTTAAATATGGTTTTCATTGACTTAGAGAAGTCTTATGATAGAGTTTTTAGACAAGTTTTATGGTGGGTCATAGAGCGTAGGCAGATTTTTATAAGATATATCCAAGTCTTGAAGGATATGTATGATGGAGCTGTCACTAGTGTCTGCACTTTTGAAGGAGATATTAATGATTTTCATGTTTTTATTGGATTACATCAAGGTTTATCTTTGAGCTCTTATCTCTTTGCTTTGGTTATGGATGAGCTAACAAGGTATATATAAGATGATATCGCTTGGTGTATGATGTTTGCAGATGATATTGTGTTAATAGAGGAGATTCAAGCATGAGTAAGTCAAAAGTTAGAGTTGCAGAGAAGTACCTTGAAATCAAAGGGTTTTAAGTTAAGTAGAACTAAGATTGAGTATATGCATTATAGATTTAATAACACGAATGAAGGAGGCAAAGTTATTTTAGACGAAGTTGCAGTACTTTATAGTACTCATTTTAAATATCTTGGCTCTATTATTCAAGCGGATGGAGGTTGTAAAAAAGATGTAAGTCATAGGATTAAAGCTGGTTGGACGAAGTAGAGGAGTGCTACAGGAGTATTATGTGATCGAAAAATGCCAGTCAAATTGAAAGAAAAATTCTACCGTATTGCAATACGGTCTGCGATGATGTATGGTAATGAGTGTTGGGTTGTGAAAGGATAACACACGAGTAAGATATATATTGCAAATACAAGAATGATAAGATGGATTTGTAGACACATTAGAATGGATAAAATATGAAATGAGTGCGTTAAAGAAAAAGTAGGAGTAGCTTCTATCGAGGATAAGATAAGAGAGCATAGATTGAGATGGTTTGGCAATGTAAAATGTAGATCTAGTGATGCGCCGGTCAGAAAAACTGAATTAGTTAAAGTTAAAATAGCTAAGAGAGACAGTAGTAGACCTAAATTAACTTGGACAAAAGTTATATAAAATAATCTTATTGTTTTATATTTATCATAAGAGGTAGCCCTAAATAACTTGAGTGGAAAAGAAGAATCCATATAGCCGACCCCAATTGACTTGGGATTAAGGTTTTGTTGTTATTATTATTGAATTTTATAAGTTTCAACAAAAGTAGACTTCTTAGGTGGGCTCAGTCCTAATTGCAATTTTTTTTTCAAATGCTCGTGCTGGACTCATTGCTTGAACTAAGTTGGGTGCGTGATGAAGTTTCACATCGATTATGATTTGATTGATTAAGCCTGCCATAAATAAATTGTCCTGTTGATCAGTTATCATAGATATTGTACCAGCCAAGAATTGCTAGAATTGTTGTTGATATTCTTCAACAAAAGTTATATGCCTTAAATTAGGAAGCTCCTTTAGCGGATTGCCTCCTATGGGTGGCCAAAAACGAAGCAGACAATAGTCCTTGAAATGATCCCATGTCATATTCAGCTCATCCCAATAGAACTACAATTGTGCATCCCCTAACATGTGATAGGCAACTAACCCAACCTTATCTTAACAGGCAATATGTTGGTTGGCAAAAAACTTCTCACAGCTGCGGAGCTAAACAAGGGGGTCATCCGAATTGTCATATGTAAGAAAGTCGAGTTTGGTGTATTTGGGCACTGCTTCCCCTATCACGCTGCCATCTTGGGTAGTTGTATGTTCGCTACTATTTCTGTCGTTAATTCGAATACATGAATGTGCACCTTGGTCGCTTGTGTGCTTTGAGATATCTTGGGCAGAATTTTCTCCCCCTCTTCCAAGTGAAGACTTGTGGAGTAAGGTTTCAATTTATTCCAATTTTGCATCCATTCGAGCTTCTAATGCAGCCATATGTACCTCATATTGAGTTTGTGCCTTTTTGAAGCAAGTTCCAAATTTTCTCTTCGAGGGTTCTCTCGTCCATGGTGAATAGCTTTGATACCAAATTATTATATTCCCTAGACTACTGGATGATTTTCAATTATGTCTTCTAGCAATAAGAGATCAATTCCCTTGTTCTTTTTAAAGCGACCTATTTTGCAATAGTGATTCACCTTGTTATGACAGTTGATGGGAGCTTAAACTATAAACCTCTTTAAGACAAAGCTCTAAACCTCTGTAATTTTTTTAAAAAACTTTTGCTTGTTTTATTTTTATTACATCTCTTTTAAATAGGACTTGCTTATTAAATAGAATAAAAAATTATAATTTAATATTATAAATAAGACTTCCGAATCTAGTAATCTAAAATAAATACTTACAAATTTTTCTAATTTGAAAATCCCAATTTAAATGGGCTACTGATATTTTATTATAAATCTTCCTAATTAGGAACCCTAATAAAATATATCATTCTTATTATAAATTCTTCCTGTTTAGGAATCCAACAATTTTCTTGGCTTTTGTAGTTGAGAAATATGATTAACTCTTTTGTTTGCATATTTACAAATAGTAATGAGTTATGTCCACCTAGGATTCAAAGCCACAATTTTTTTCGCAGAGTCTTGTTTCCATTTGATGGCAAACCATTAGAACTGTATAACAAGAATGATTTCAATTTCCCATGGCCAAAATTTGATAAATTTGGTATGGACATAGATCTAGGTGATGGGCATAGGCTCTTGGAATCAATTTTATGAATTAAAGATTGGCAATACTCCAACCGATTAATACCCTGATAAATTGGGGCTCCAAGATATGTAAAAGGTAAAGAGAGGCGCTTAATTGAGAGCAAATGGCTGATTTTATCCACAAAGCTCGCGGGAGCTTTCTTAGAGCAGAAGAAAGCACATTTGTCAAAATTTATGGATTGACCCGAACCCTGTTGATACATAGAAAGAAAAGCCTTGAAACTTTTAACACTTTTCACATCACCATTAATGAAAATCAAGAGATCGTCCGCAAAGGCTAGATGAGACACCACTTCACATCCCCTTTTTGTTTTAAAAGGAAGAATTTTACCCTGAATAATCATTCTATTCAGCCCTCTTGAAAGACCTTCTGAAGCAATGATGAATAACAAAGGAGATAGAGGGTCCCCTGCTTGACCCCTCTAGAAGGCTGAAAATAACCATAGTTCAAGCCATTAACAATGACTGAAAACCGAGTAGCCTTCAAATGGGAGCTAACTAACGCCACAAACCTATCCGAAAACCCAAACTTACATAATACTGCCTCAAGGTACCTCCAAGATACCTTATCAAAAGCTTTAGCCATGTCTAATTTAATTACCAAATTATAGCCTCTCGTTTTCTTGTCAATATCATAAATTAATTCATTGGCTATAAGAATTTGATCATGTACTGACTTGCCTTTCAAAAAACCCGCCTGTTCATCAGAAATAATCATGTCCAGGATGGGAGCTAGCCTGTTGGCAACTATACGAGTGCATACCTTACTGATAAACGTAGCAAGGCAAATAGGTCTAAACTGACCAAAAGAAGATGGATTCGCCACCTTAGGTAAAAGAATGATATGAGCAGCACCAAAAGAATTGGGAATAGGCACACCCAAGAAAAATTCATTTACAGCACTGCAGACATCCCAAGCAATAATATCCTAGCAAACCTGAAAAAATTTCCCATCGAACCCATCCGGACCAGGGGCACTGGAAGCATCTAACTGCCATACAGCGGCTTTAATTTCTGCATCATCAGGAATCTTGACTAATTCAGCATTATGATGACTATTTACTAAATAGGGTATAGGCTCCAATAAAGTATCGTAATTAACCTCCTCCTCATAGCAAAAAAGGGACTGGTAAAAACGCTCAGCTTCTTGACCAATTTCTTGCTAAGAAGAAAGCATATTATCATCAGAATTCTTGATAGCTGAAATACGGTTAATTTTCCTTCTAGCCTTTACATAATGATGGAAGAATTTGGTGTTAGACTCCCCTTCCCCTAGCCATTTTATGTGAGCCTTCTGTCTCCAGAAGGTTTCCTCAATTTTATATTTATGCACCAAATTGGCTTGCTTAACCTGCCAAGAAGAATATTTCTCTTCCGAAAAATCAGACAAATATAAACTTTCAGCCTCCATAGCCTCTTTCTCAGCCTCCTTAACCTCATCAAAAATGTTCCCAAATGTGGATTTATTCCATGAACAAATGGCACGTTTCAAAGAACTCAATTTACGGAAAAGGCCATGCATGCCACCACCAAAAAACATGGAATCCCAATGTTGTTTAACCATAGGAAGAAAATTATTGTTTTCAATCCACATGTGCTGAAATTTGAAAGTATTGACAAAAGAAATAGCTTCCTGCTTACAAGTAAGAAGAAGGGGGGGAGTGATCAGATGTAGACTTATCCAAGTGTTGAACCAAAACATCAGAAAATAAATCCAGAAAATCCACATTGGCGATAAGTCTGTCAAGCCGCTCCCAAACTCTACCCGAAGATCTAACTCCAGTCCAAGTAAACTCACAACCCTGAAAAGGGATGTCAATCAAACCGCAGTCATTAACGCACTCCACAAAATCCTGCATGCTAAGAAGACACGGTTGCGAATTCCCTTTGTACTCAGAGGGATATTTTATGACATTGAAATCCCCCCTATTAACCAGGGGCCAGATAAATTCTCAAATACATGCATCATATTACCCCACAAATTCCGTCTGTTACTTCTGGAGTGCTTACCATAAACAGCCGAGTAAACGAAAACCAGATTCAAAGAATGAACAGAAACATTGCACGTCTGAAGCTGAGAAGCATCACGAAAATTGGATAAAGATAACACATGATCCTTCCACATTAACCATATTTTGTTGTCCTCCGAACAAAAAACATTCGAAAACCCCAACTTATTCATAAAAAATAAACTTTTGTTACTAGCTACCATGGGCTCTATAATCGTAAGAAAAGAGATATGATAATCAGTGCACAATTTAAATAACCGAGAGGAAAAAGAATCTAACCCCCGAAGATTCCATTGTAACAAATTCATTGAGATGGAGAAGAGAGAAAAACTGATGGAATGACCCCCTGTTTTCGGGCTCTCTTTTTGCGCACATTTTTCCTCTTGACAACAGTAAATTGAGGATCCCCAACATCCACATTACTAACTGGAGAAACAGCCTTTACATGAGGAAGATTAGAATCAGAATTGTGCTGCATAGCATCCTCATCAGAATTGTGCCCCTTATCCGGATCAGAATTAAAACCAGAAGCCAAAGGAACTTTAGAATCCTGATTTATATTGAAAACACAGGAGTCATCAGTCTGGACAGTATCATCAGTTCCAATATTCACCTGAGGCTGCTGCAAAGCAATAGAAGAGGGACCCGAAGTCTCAACCATTATTTCTTTCGAATGTCCACCAACATTAGGCTGTTATGTCGTATTAATGTCATCATTTAATAAGTCATCATTAACATCCCTATTAGGAAGCTGTGAAAGGACATTCACTTTAGGAACCCAAACTTTCGCCTCCTCCTTCTTATCCGAATCAGCTTTGGGTAAAGGAACACGTTCCGTAGGAGCAGTCACAGATAAAGGACATGTGGAATTTTTATGGCCAAGTTTCGAACACCCAGAGCAATAGAACGGTAAATCTTCGTAAGTAACATTCTGGAAAAAGCCCCTGCCATCATCATCGATCCAAACCTTTGAAGGGAGCTCTTTGGAAACATCTAACTCAATACAGACCCGAGCAACCGACGGTCGAGTAAGCAAAGTTGTTGCAACATCAACTTTTAATGGGGTGCCAACCAAATTAGCTACAGAAAACAATGCTGATTTGTCAAACAGATGCACTGGTAAACCTTCAAAAGCAATCCAAACAGGTACAATCGGACTATCCACATCGGCACGAAAATATTTCGACCACTTTGAAACCCTCATCGAAAATCCATCAAAATACCATGTTTGCTTGAGCCAGCAGCGATGGAAATCCACTTCCAAATCAAATCGAAGTAAAACATGAGAATTGTCTATCAAACCCAAAGAGAAGTTCCCATTAAATCCAACTTGATCAAGCATCTTTTTTAAGGATTTAATAGACGGTCTGCCCGAATTAAATGTACCAATCAAAGCGAATTTAAAAGGAAGGGCAAGTTGATCGGATTCACTTTTGGAGAATGAAACAGCCGGCACTCCCTTGAATGTGCATGGTGGTTTGAAAGCCATATTTGGAGCCTTGGCAATAGCTGATGCGAACGAACGATTAACCTCAGGAGCCACATTCCCTTTCAAAATATCAGCAAAGGAACGAATTGTCACAGAGGTAGGCTCCACAGGAGCCGCCTCCGGCGGAACTTCAACCGTGATAACGAAGAAACGCGACAAACCTTGTCCACAATTACTAAACAAGCCAGCAAGCCTTTCTTTAGTTATATGCTGATCAATGTCAGAAACATATATTGTTCGTCTAATACTATCCTCTCGATGAGCTCTATACACCCTCCCAATCAGTCTCCTCTTTCCCTGGTTATTGCTCCTTTCACATATATGTATATATATATATATATAAAAGAGTACAACACCCACAAACAATCACCGAGAAACAGAAAACAACCAAAATACCCAAAAACACCAACAACAACTAGAAACAAATGGGAGAAAGCTGATTTCAAGAAAATACCACTTAAAGACCAAGAATCACAAAATCCAAACCTCGAAATGAGACCAAGTGTAACACCCCATCTTAGCCTACGTTTATAGACCAAGATGGACTGTTATCTCATGGTGGTTGTGTCTTAATATTTTACTTAGCCAATTTTAAGTGCAGATTTTAAAAAAAATTTGCCAGAGTTTCCCCTATAATTGGGGGTCTCAAGTGTCGAAAAAACTGAATTTTCTTATTTATGAAAAACATTTTGTTTCACAATTCAATACAAGCACACTCCCAATAATCCACCCTTATAACCTCAACTACAAATCCTGTAAGATGAATTTACACTTCTATATTCACAACCCAACTCAATTCAAAACCATACAGTTATTATACATTACTAGATTTACATGCTACATCAAGTTATCTCTTTGTATTGTTCAAATAAGTACATGCCAGTTTCTAATGCCAAAATACAAAATGAAGAGCACCACTTAAGTTTGTTGATGACCGGCAGATCGCAGGACTCTTCTGCTTGCTACTGGCTCCTTGCTAATAATCTACGAGTTTAAAAGAAACTAAACTCGCTAAGCATTGCTTAGTGGGTACTTTAACTAATTACGGAAAATGAATAATAAAAGCATAATGCACTTTTAAAAGCAATGAATCGTATTGAAAAATAATATCACAGTAAAAACAATCCATACATGTCATATATTCAGTTATTATCATTTTATCAGTTTGCTCCACAAGGTAATTATGAATACACCGATCTCGAAATGAGGCCTCGTATAGAATTACGCGTGGTCTTGACCTCACATGACTAATTGCCATGGTCTTGGTCTCACACGATATAACTGCGTGGTCTTGACCTCACACGACTAATTGCCATGGTCTTGGTCTCACACGATATAACTGCGTGGTCTTGACCTCACACGACTAATTGCCATGGTCTTGGTCTCACACGATATAACTGCGTGGTCTTGGTCTCACACGACTAATTGCCATGATCTTGACCTCACACGATATAATCCCCATTCCAGACCGGTTTTACTCATTTACCGAGTAGAGCATATATAACATTTCATATATATTCACTTCGTATATATATACCACATATTCTCCATGTATATACAGTATATCCTCACACAAATACCACATATACTCACATATGAATCATATGTATTCACATATATACCATATACACGCATATATATACCATATGAACAAAAGTTTGTAAGAAAATAAAATTTCTTTTATGTTAAAGTACCAAACCTTCAAAAATTCCATAAACCAAAGTTTGTAAGAAAATAAAATTTCTTTTTATGTTAAAGTACCAAACCTTGCTTTTCCTTAGTCCTTATTCTATATCACTTCCTTTCCTTCCTTGTCTCCTTGATTTCCTTATAATCTTGTTTGTCACCAAACTTTTTAAATCAAAAGCCTTAAACTTAGGAAAAATACCTCCTTCTTCCTTCTCTTATGGTTTTGGACGAATTCACCATGCAAGAGGGGCTTTTATACTTTCTTTCCTTAGCTTATTTTGATACAAATGGCAGCCATAAGTGGTGAATAGATGTTGACTTCCAATTGGTACACCTTATAGCAAAAATGGCCACTTTTAATTGGTCCATTTGCCTTCTTCCAATTGGTACACCTTATAGCAAAAATGGCCACTTTTAATTGGTCCACTTGCCTTCTTCTAATTGGTACACCTTATAACAAAACATGGTCACTTTTAATTGGTCCATTTGCCTTCTTCTAATTGGTACACCTTATAGCAAAAATGGCCACTTTTAATTGGTCCACTTGCCTTCTTCTAATTGGTACACCTTATAACAAAACATGGCCACTTTTAATTGGTCCATTTGCCTTCTTCTAATTGGTACACCTTATAGCAAAACATGGCCACTTTTAATTGGTCCATTTGCCTTCTTATAATTGGTACACCTTATAGCAAAAATGGCTACTTTTAATTGGTCCACTTGCCTTCTTCTTTTAATAAATGCTATATGGCTAATTATGATCCACTTTTGAGGTGGATGAATGCCTTAGGACCATTTGTCCATCTCTTTTTCTTTTCTTCTTTTAATAAATGCTAAATGGCTACTTATGATTGGCCCACTTGCCGCCTTCTTTTATCTTATTTATTTGGCAAGCCCTTAGGCTTCCTTTTATTCATATTTTAACCCCCTCAACTTTCTTGTGCTGTAATTTTATAGTCTAGGGTGTGAAAATATCAAAATACCCTCCAACAATTAATTGATTGTAACTTTTAAACCGTGCGTTTTCGGAAAAAATTGAAACCCATGGTTATGACCCGATTAATCTCAAGAATATTCTTCCGGGGTCGGATATGGGCACTATTAAGAACTTCCGACACTTAATTTTTAAGTTTACATAATTGCCCCTAACTTTTGAGAAATTTCCACTTAGGTCCTTTTGATATCCCTTCCTGACCTTGCTGTCTTTCTTTATTAATATTTTTTTACTCACAATTCCAAATTAAGTAATTCTTATTCCCACTGAAACTAGACATCCGGGGATATATTGTATCAAAATTTCAGGTCGATCCAAAATTTCTGATTTTTGACGGTCCTTTGCAATCAAGCCTACTATGCTGTCCTGAGGCAGCTTGCACATTGTCTACTAAATCCATCATATCTTATTCTTTACAACTCCAAATTGAGTAATTTCAAGTTATACATCTAGCTAAGACACAAATAAACAATTAAGTCTTCTTTAAGACTCTCTAGTTCTATCATTAACTTGGATGAAATTCGAGCTCAAGTTATAGGTCATGTTCTAAACTCCTTTGTTTTAAGCCTAAATCATATCCTCTATGTCTGTTTCTTACCAATCTGGAATTCGGGATGTTACACCAAGAGCTTCCCTGCCACTGCAAGGTAATGCTGGAAAATTAACAGCAAAGAAGCAGCTTCTCAAAATAGGAACCATGCCACTGGATAGCCCATAAATGGCTGCAACTCCACCAAAAACAATATTGATGCCATGCCGGTGAGACAAATTAGAGCTCTGGAAAACAGCTGTTGTGCCTACATGTGCTGACGAGTGAGAATTTCGGCGAGACTTTTGTTCGGTTGTGAAGCTATGAGCAATCGAGAGAGAGAGAGAGAGATTAATTGCAGTAATTGTAAAGCTAAGTACTGGGCAGATCTGGAACTACGAATCCACTAAGCTCGGGAGGCGAATTGATCTTCAGATGCCAGATCTTAATTAGATGCCAATAAATAAATAAATAAATATATATATATATATATATATAGAGTAAGATTATATGAAGTTACCTGATGGAGACATTAGTTATACTCACTAGTAGTTATGTGAATTAGAAGTTGTTGCAGCAAATACATCAGAGTAGCACAACAGAAGTGTGGCAAATTTAAAAATGTTATTGGAGTTTTGGAAATTCGAGAATGAATTTCTAAAAGAGAGAAGGGTATAATTTCCCATCCCAAAAGATAGATAATTCAATAAAAACTAGGTACGCTACTAATTAAAATTTAAGGAAATATAGAATCACAACACACAATGGTATTTAATCAACTAGATGAACAAAATTAGTTAAACAATTATAGGATTTGGGTCCAAACTAGGATACCAAAATTTTACTTACATGTTGGTTTGGATAAATTAAGACTACAAAATTAATTGGTGAATTAATTAATGGGCTTTCTACAAAACTACCCACAAAACTTAAAGTTTTTTAGGAAAATTACATTAAATACTGTTTTTGAATTGTTGTTTTCAAATATACCGCGGGAAGAGTGTTTTTTCTTTCATAAGTATGATAAGCTTTTTTTTTTTTGCATTGTTTTTTGTATTTTTTTATTTTTCTCATATTTTATTTTTATTTATATTTTTTATTTATAAATAACTTTTTTTATTATTATATTCTCATTGTGCACACAAAAAATAAACATATATAACATATACACAATACATATAAAACAAACAATAACTTTTCTACAACATATACATAATGTGTCCGTAATATATCTACTATAATTAACCAACATCTAAATGTTATAAGACACTTAACTATAACATATATACTATATTAAGCAAAATATAAAGGTTGTACAACATATAAAAATTAAAAGATAATATATGCACAATATATATATGACATATCTGTAATAGATGTACAACATATTTGAAACATATAAAATAATATTATAAAATGATGTTCTTGAGATTTTTTTTTGAAAAATTTTTATAAAATTATTTTATTTTCTCTTAAATGTAATAACATCGCAAGGAAAACTACCTATAATTAAAAAAATTTTTATCTGGCTTTAACTTAGAACCACGTGCATATAAAACGCCTTTAACTAGAACCACGTGCATCTAAAACGCCTTTTAGTAAGATCAATATAGTTGTATGTAAACCTAAAGCAATAACATGATGAATTAAGAAGTCTCCAAGCCCTATTGTTAAGAGTAATGAATTATTTTTTTCATTAATAGCATTTAACCAGTAGGCAACTATATATTTTGCCCTGCATTGAAGACTAAACTATTCGTTGAAGTAAAAACACATTTGAAATAAATTCAATTTTTTATTTTTTTTTGAAGAATTTTATAATATATGCATAACATATACAAATTGTATTGGATGATAGTGTATAGTATTTTTGTAATTTTGTAAAATTTTTAGGTATTTTTTAAATTTTTTTATAATAACAATATTTTAAAAAAAAACTTGGGGTAATTACAAAACTAATCCAAAGTCAAGTTGTGTTTCAAATTTACGACACTAACTTTTATTTTTTCAATTATACGGAATTCATATTTTATAATAACAAAAGTAAGACACCAACTTGTTAAAAACAACTGCAATTTGTCAAAGCCTCCAATTGTTCATATGCAAATCAAAGCTTTTAGGATTGTCCACATGCAGACAAAAATTCCACAAAAAAAATTATTCAATAATTTTTTAAATTATTTTAGGGAGTTAATTATAATATTATAAATCAATTGTTGTTTTTTCTTTTTACATAAATTTCAGACAATTTTTTTTTATTTCATTTTATGTTTATAACATTTTTTATTTTTTTATATTTTTAGTTAAGTGATCATTATTTTTTTGACTATTTATTTTTTGTAATTTTTTATCTTTTTTATGTATTTTTTTTCATATATTTTTGTTTTTTAATTTGTTTGTTTTTTAATTTTTTATATTTTTTATACTGTTTATTTTTAAAACAAATTTTAAATTAAAAATTTTAAAATATTTAAATTAAGTTTCTACTTATATGTAATATATACCAATATATGACTAAAATATATCTACATATATATTATATATCACTTTACACATATATCACTTTTACACTCTAATTTTTTTAACAAGTATATGTTATTATATATAACATATATCAACATATAACTAAATATATAATAGCTTCATACTTTTATTTTTCTAAAAATTTAATAAATATATATTGTTATATATAATATATACGAGCATATATCAATATATATATCGATATATAACTAAATATATAATAGTTTTATACTTTTATTTTTAAAAATAAATTAATAAGTATATAATTTTATATGTAACATATATGAACATGTAACTGAATATATAATAGTTTTATACTCTAAAAAAATCTGAAAATATTTTTATATTTTCTCTTCAAAACATTAGTAGTGCTTCACATAATTCAAGTAAATTTTCTTTCTATGACCTCTATGTCTTGCCAATATAATTTAAAATGTTCTTTTTTTGTAGCTAATGACAAAGAATTAATTGTATTAAGCTTTGTTAAATATCTTACATAAATTTTTGCAATTGAGAAATGACTACACTACCTTTTTTTTCTTTATAAAATATAACATATAATGTCATTCTTTAATTAATTTTAAATATTCGCATATATTATTATTTTTTAATTAAAGTTTATATAACATAAGCCCACATATATTGTTATTCTTTAGTTAAAGTATATATAATATATACCAATATATACACACATATATAACATATATCTAGTTATATGTAACATATATTGACATATACCGACCTATATACATATATATTGTTATTTTTTAATTAAAGTATATATAACATATACTGGCATGCATCAACATATACCTACATATATCATATATATAACATATATATATATAGTTATATATAGCACATACCGACGTATATCTACATATACCAATATATACTGTTATTATTTAGTTAAAGTATATTTTACATATATCGATATATACTTATATATATGTAATATATATCTAGTTATACGTAACATATAACAACATATATCCACATATGCTGATATATACTAATATATAATATTATTCTTTAATTAAAATATATGTAATATATACCAACATATATCCATATATATAACAGATATTGTTATTCTTTTCCGATAAATACTTACACGCATCTAGTTATATATAATATATACCAACATATAATTAGTAAAGAAATATTAATAGAATTTAAAATAATGTAGGCTATTTTGATTAACATACTTTGTATAGAATATATTATTTAAACTAAATTAGCATAATTAATTAATTAGTAGTTTGTAATTATAAAGATAATTTCTTTTACATGATAAGCAGCAATATCACAATAATGCTTGGAGATTTTTGTATATAATTGCTGCTTAACAGCAAATAAATAAGAAAAAAAGTCAGTGAGATTTCAAATGAAAAATTGTTGGATAAAAATTATTTCTTTTCTTGGTAAAGCTAGATCAATTTCTAGTAGACAAGTCTTTTATTCTTAAAATTCTCAAATTCCAATATTTCTTTTCCATTACCTTCTTTTTAGCCAACATCATATCAACCAATCATTGATATATTGAAATTTTGTTTGTAGCTTCCCACTAGTAAAATCAAGGTCAAACTGCATATTCGAGGGCTTTTTGTTTTTAGTACTAGCAACCATAAAACATTCAAGAGTAAAAAGGAATAGCAAACCAAAACTCTCCCTTTTTAATTTTTAAATAATAAAAATCATTGACTTTTTCATTCATTAATAAATGGTTCTCTGAATAAGTTATTAGAATTAAAACTCTCCCTTTTTAAGCATTTTATTAAATATATGATATGCATTTAGATTAAAGAACAAAAAAATCTCAAATAATAGAAATTCAAAACACAAACAAAACAAAATAAATAAATAATTTCCAATAAAAAAAACCCAAGAATCAACTTGAGAACAAAAAAAAAATTGTTTGCTTGAAAACAATATTATATAACAAATCACTAATTTTTTGCTTAAAAAATTTAAAAATAATTTCTAGTAAAATCTAAATTGCCATCTATTTTAAATTCACAAGTCAAACATTAATTAAGTTTAAATTTCAGTAGGTGAAAATTAACAAACACAATTGTGAGTTACGCATTTAATTAAGGATTATTTATAAAACTACCTTAAAAATTAAACATGTTTTCAAATATACGGAACATAATAACAAGTTTCAATTTTGCCCTTAACAAATATTTTACTTTGCAAAAATACAGAAGCCACGCGTGTAGTGATCCTATATATGTACAAACCTACATTGTGAATTGTATTAGTATGAAGCAAGCAAGCAATTAAAGTTATTCTTGGCAGGACACATATATTAAAAATTAATTAATTAAATAATTTTTGAGAAATTAATAAATAAGTTAATTAATTAATAATGGAACAAGTATTAATATTTAAAAAATTTTATATAATTAAAAAATAATTAATTAACTTAAAATATAATTTATATTAACTAATTTTAAATTATATTTTATATACTCACTATTATATAATTTATGTAATTTATATTTTTTTAAATAATTGTAAGTATTTTTGATACGTTATTTTTTTGAGAAATTATTTTTTAGCATTTAATTATAATATTATAAATAGATTAATTAATATTAAGAAAAAAGTTTAATTTCTAAAAAAATATAAAATATTTAAACTAAAATAAGTTTCATGATTTTTCAAGAGAAATTTTTGTTATTTGATTAGAAAATGTACTTAATTAACTTTTTTTCTCATTACTTATTATTCATTAATCATAACTAGATATATGTTACATATATCTAGCTATAACTAACATTTACCAACATATATCCACATAAAACATAATTATATATTGTTATTATTTTCAAAATAAATATATATATCTACTTGTGCATAATATATACCGACATATATCCAAATATATCTACATAACCAACATATATCACTTACATTATTATTTTTTTAAAATTTTAACAAGAATATGTTGTTATATGTAATATATACCAACATATAACTAAATATATAATAGTTTTTATACTCATATTCCTTTAAAATTTAATATATATATATATATATTATTGTATGTAATATATATCAATATATAACTAAATATATATTACTTGTATGTTGTTATTATTTTAAATTTTAATAAGTATATATTGTTATATGTAATATATATCAATATATAACTAAATATATAATACTTTTATACTTTTATTTTTTTTAAATTGAACAAGTATATGTTATTATATGTAACATATACTGATATATACTTATTAAATTTTAAAGGAGTGAGACTACAAAACTATTATATATTTATTTTTAAAGGAATAAGAGTATAAAACTATTATATATATTGTTATATGTAACATATATTATATATAATTAAATATATAATAGTTTTATACTTTTACTTTTTTTTTTAAATTTAATATGTATATGTTGTTATATGTAATATATACAGACATATAACTAAACATATATTACATTTATATACTTATTGTTTTGAAATTAAATGCATATATGTTGTTATATGTAACATATAACGATATATAACTAAACATATATCACATTTATACACTTATTCTTTTGAAATTTATCACGTATATGTTGTTATATATAACATATATTGACATATAATTAAATATATATAGTTTTATATTTCTATTATTTTAAAATTTAATATATATATATATATTGTTATATGTAATATGTACTAGCATATAACTCACTATATATCACTTTTATACTCTTACTCTTTTAAATTTTAATAAGTATATGTTAGTATATGTAATATATACCAAAATATAACTAAAAATGTAATAGTTTTATACTCTTATTCTCTTAAAATTTAACATGTATATATTATTATATGTACTATATACCGACATATAATTATATATATACATATTACTTTTACAATCTTATTATTCTAAATTTTAATAAATATCTATTGTTATATGTAACATATACGGACATATAACTAAATACATATCACTTTTACACTCTTATTCTTTTGAAATTTAATATGCATAATTGTTACAAACAATATATACCAACATATAACTAAACATATATCAATTTTATATTTTCATTCTTTTAAAATTTAACACATATATTGTTATATGCAATAAATACTGACATATAACGTAACATATATCACTTTATACTCTTATTCATTTAAATTTTAACAAGTATATATTGTTATATGTAATATATATTGACACATAACAAAATATATATCACTTTTATATTCTTATTGATTTAAATTTTAACTAGTAAATGTTATATATAATATATATTGACATATAACTAAACATATATCACTTTTATACTCTTATTTTTTTTTAAATTTTAACAAGTATATGTTATTATATATAAAATTTACCAACATATAACTAGACATATATCACTTTATACTCTTATTCTTTTAAAATTTAGTATGTATTTGTTGTTATATATAATATTTACTGACATATATCAAATATATAATAGTTTTATACTCGTATTGTTTTAAAATTTAACAAATATATGTTGTTATATGTAACATATATCAAAATATAACTAAATATATAATAGTTTTATACTCTTATTCTTTCAAAATTTAACACGTATATGTTGCTATATGTAACATATCTGTAATTTTAGAAATAATTAAATAATGAATATGGAGTGTTAAATAATATATTGGAAGAGAGATATGCATGGTATATACCTAATATATACGCAAGTTATATATAAAATATACATTGAATACATAGTGTATACATTATATATACCTAACATAAACATTTTTCACTAAAAGAGAAAGTTAGGTAAAAAGGTAAAAATGTTAAAAGTTAAATATATAATATTAAAAAAAAAGTAAAATAAGTTAAAAATTAATTTTGGATGGGAAATGTAAAATCCAAAATTTTTGAAAATTTTTAATTTTTGAAAAATTTGATAAAATAAATTATAATTTAAAAGGATAAATTAAATTAATAGTTTTAAATGAAAAATGAAGGGATTTTAAATGAAAAAGTGGAATATATATATATGATATATATGCAAAGTATACATAACATATATAAAAGTCAACACTTTTTAAAAGAAAAGGGTATTTTGGTAATTAAATCTTATAAATTCAAAATTAATAAAATAATTCAAAAATAAATTAATTTTAAATGGAAGAGGGAAATTAGAACTTTTAATTTATTAAAAAATAATTAAATAATTAAATATTAAATTATTTTAATATATATATATATATATGTGGTTAAAAAAAGATGAAAAGGAAAGAATATTAAAAATATTCTTCTTCTTCTTCTTCTTCTTCTCAAGAACGTGGCTTCCATGGATGATTGAAGACCAAGGATTTTGCTTCTTCCATACTCCATAAAATGAAGGAATTAACAAGTTTCAAGTGGATTTTTGGTGATTTCCACCAAAATTAGTAAGTTTCCATCTCCTTTCTTTGAATTCCTTGGAAATTTAGATTATGTGAGAATTTGGATTTTTATGTAGGATGTTATAATTGTTGGAATTGGTGTGTATGATGTTATTTTGGGTAGTTAACAATGATTCTAAGGTTAGATTGAAGTGATGATGGAGTTTGGTTAAAGAATGGTGAAGAGAGAGAATTTAGGGTTATGGATTTTTGGGGTTTTAAAAACATGAACTTTCATTATGCAAATTGATTCCAAATGAGTTGTTTTGATTCATAAACAAGTATTTTAAAGTCAAATATTGGATTTGGTAGTGTTGGGTTGGAGTTTGAGAATGGAAGTGGAGATTTAGGGTTTTGGAAAAGTGATTTTCCAAAGTGGTTGAATTGTGTGATTTTATTTGTTTAAGCATGTTGTTTAGTGTTAAAAGTGATGAATATAAGCTTGGAATGAGTAATGGATTGTGTTGGAATGGAAAACCTTCAATGGGGGAAGGTTAGGCCATTTTTGAGATTTTATATATAAGAGTGTATTTTTATAATGTAAATGATTTAAATGTATTAAAATATGTTTTTAATAATATAAATAAACTTAAAACACTAATTTTATTGTAGTAGAATGGAATTCTAATGTTGAAGTAAGGAAAGGCTAAATTTTTGAAAATTTGTAGGAATGATGTGTAATTATGGTTTAATGTTGGAAATACCATTAAATGTGATACTAAATGATTATTTGCTATCACATTTAGTTTAGGCATTGAGGGAGGTTGATTTGCTTCATCCAAGTGGTGAAGGGCAAGTTGGAAAGATTGGATTGAATGTTGTTTTTAGCTTGCTTTGGGTTGCTAGTGGAGGTATGTACAAACTTTGAATATAATGTTTATATTTGCATAACATTTGGACTTAACACATTTTGGTTGAAAAATGTGTTAAGCTACTTGGTTCATTGATTGTGTATGAATAATATGCTATGACATTTGTAATGTCATATATGTGTTAAATGCATTGTGAAAAGCCATTGATAATGGCTAATTTGTGTAACATGTGAAATATGCATATTATGTGAAAATACCCAAAGTAATTGGGTAATGTGTTGTGAATGCAAAAATGAGATGTGTAATAATGAAATGAATTGATATTGATAAAAATGAGAAAAGTGAGAAAAATGAGAAAGACGTGAAAAATGAGAAAAGTTAGAAAAAAAAAAGTGAAAATAAGGCAATGTGCCTAGATTGAATATGTAAAAATGAGAAAGAGATTAATAATGAGAAATATAAATAAATTGTGTGCCTAGTATGTTATTCAATTTTCAGAGTTCTGGGTTTGGCGGCATGCCTATGATTGCCTACGGGTTATACGCTGGAATAGTGAAAAGACTGGGTCGTAAGCCAGGCCAGCTGATAAATATGATGTTTTTGGGGTGAAAAGACTGTGTCGTAAGCCTCAAAAACTGTAGCAGTCTAGCCGGGTTGAGGACCAAGATACTTGTGAATACTCAAATTTTGAGGCTTGGAAAGCTGATTTCTCCAGACCGCAAAATGCCGACTAAGACTGGGTGACTTTGGAAAAGTTCATCGGAAATATATCGATATGGTACTTGAAATGTCCGGGACGACACGTGGATCGTAGAAATGGTCTCGGAATATTTTTTGGAGGTCCTTAGCTCCCGAAAAATCAGTTTGAGCGGAAATCGTGCGAGCTGTTATGTTTTTTTGGAGGCCGAACCGCCGCGTGCAGCGGTCCAACCGCCATGCACGGCCGTTCAACCGCCGCGCCAGCGGTTCAACCTCAGCGCACGGCGATTCGACCGCCGGATTTTTCTTCTGGCAAGTTAACTATTGTCCACAGCGGTTCAACCACCATCCAGGTCCGAATTTGGTCTATTTTCACTATAAATAGCCCCCAGAATGGTCAGAAAAGGGATCCCGGCTTCGTGCTGACGAGCTCCCTACCTTTCTATACGCTTAGGCGCTTCTCTTCTACTCTTCTTTGCATAAATCTAACCTTGTGCTGCAGGAATCAAGAATCATAATCCAAGGTCCAAGAAAACAAGATCTGGAACTTCGAAGTGGGAAAATCCTAAGCAAGGTAATATCCTAATTCATCCTTTGTCAATCCAAGCATGTCATAAGCATTGCACCTTCTTCTTAATTTCTTTTTGGTCAAAGACCTAATCCTTTTAGGTCTAAGGCCTAATTAACTAATCAATCAATCTTTCGGCATTAAGCCATCAATCAATCAATCTTTTTGGCCAAAGGCCTAAAATTTGCATCCTTTTGGTACAAAGTACCTAAATTTCACAATTTTGCACTAAGTGCTAATTAAATCTCATAATGCACAAAGCATACACACACACATGCATGAAGCATAATTCTTATCGCCTTTGAATAGGCACTATCGAATTACATGGGCTTTGATCTCCCATTCAAACGGGGGTATGTAGGCATATTTTGAGATTCACCTCAAATAGCAAGTCCACAATCCACTAACAATCTGCTTGTCTTTTTCCTTGTTTTATTTAGATTTGTTTCTTTTTTTTCGCAAGTTAATCAAATGCATGACATAGTCCCCGAATCCTCCTTGGGTTCGTAGATTAGAAACCTTTACATTGGATGAATTATTGGAGTCAAACAAGGGTTTTCTTAGTTTTCCCCTTTAAAAAAAAAAACTGAGTGGCGACTCCCAACAACAAGTGAATGTTCATTCGAATCCTTTTCGGGTGGAATTAGAGGTTTGCAATCTGGCGACTCTACTGGGGACATCCTAGTAGACTACAATTGTTTATTTGACTAACTTGCCCTTCTTTAGGGTACTTTTATTTGTTTTGTAGGGTACCTTAGCAATGTTTATCCTTTCTTTAAGGATATTGGAATTGAAGATTGATAAAAAGGAATCTTTTTCCTTTGATGGATCTCTTGTTTGATTAATTGTGCATTTGTTTTGTCATTCAGAGATTCTTTTTCTCTTGCATTATATGGGGGAATCTTTTTCCTCCATTGCATTAAAAATTGTTTTCAAATGAATTTCTTCTCTTTCTGTTCAAAGTTCTGAGTCTGGATAGCAAGTAGCGCTGACCGGCAGGTCTCCTTGATTATGCCGGCGGATAGCTAAAGCGTCCTCCTTGTTACCGCAAATCATTTCAATCCTTTTGGAATGGCCCACGAGTATATCGTACACTTTGACCCACGCGAAACTCCTTGTTTCACATGTGGTAGGTATATCTTACTCGAGGTTCAAAGGTCCCTATTATAAGCCCATTCTCTATTTTCATTCAACAATAGAACCCTCCCTTAGGTTGTATGTACCCAATGATAGTGCCACATTCCATTAAAATGAATTATGATGTGATGAGGTGCATTCATGCAACATAACAACATTGTTTTGGGGAAAACCTTTTGATGTATACAAGTGGACCAAGAGTCTTCAAACCCTACACACTACCCTAATCCTTTACCCTTAACCCTTGCAGGTATCCACCACCCGTGTGCCTTCACCTACACAAGCTACACCAGCTCCAACTGTGCAGTCACCCACAAGTTCTACTACCCCAACTTCACCAACTACCCCAATTGCTGAAATGGCTACTATTGAACAAATTAAGGCCTTGCTAGATGGACAGGTTAGGGAGATTGAAGCTAGGATGCAAGAAAGAATTGATGAAGCTTTGACTGCCCAAAGGGTAGCCATCTTGGCCGAATTGGGAGAGGCTCCAAAGACGACCACTACTCCTGGAAATTTAGGGAAAGAACCTACTATGGGGCAAACTAGTACCCCCGCGACTGCTCAGAATAATACCCCTGTCATTAATTTGGAGGATCCACCCTCTAAGAATGCTACTGAAACTGATGAACTGAAAAAGAAACTTGAATTGCTTGAAAGGTCAATCACCGCCATGAAAACTCGTAAATAGGTGGTAGACATGGATTCCTTATCCTTGTTTCCCCAAGCTAGATTGCCTCCAAAATTCAAGATGCCGGGGATGGACAGATTTGATGGAACTACTTGCCCTAAAACCCACCTGAAGATGTATGTGGGGGCCTTAAGCCCTTGGGGTTTAAATGATGAGCTCTTTGCTCAACTATTCCAACAATCCTTGACTGGTGCTGCCCTTAAATGGTTTATAAGCCTGGATCGTGCCAAGATCAAGACCTGGGAAGACATCTGCAATGCATTTAACACTCAATACCACTACAATATTGAGGTGGATGTCACTAGAAGGGAGCTTGAGACTACCAAGCAGAACAACAATGAACCCTTCTCCTCGTTCGGTGGAGGGCAAAGGCCGCCCAAATGATCAATCCCCCTTCAGAACAGGAGCAAATTGATATCATAATCAAGAATTTAAGGCCTACATATCAAGCTCAATTGCAAACCCAATACCTGCCTACTTTCAAATCGCTCATTGCGACCAAGGTAGAAGATTTGATACAATTGGGTAAGATAGTAGATGAGGGAGCTACTTCGAAGTACAAGAAACAAGGCCAAGCTGCTTCCTCAAGCAAGGTCAATGAAGTGGCCAATATTGTCCCTGTGAATCCTTTACATGTGGGCAATCTTGGGCAGAGAAATCAGCCAAGAAGACAATATACCGACCTTGGGATGCCCCTTCATCTGGTGTTTAAAAAGGCTGTGGAAGAAAAGTACTTGAAGCCTTTGGACCCAAGGCCTCCTCCAAACCCATTACCCTCCAATTATAGGGTCAATGAGTACTGTGAATACCACCAAGGAAATGGGCATAGAACAGATGCTTGCTGGACTCTAAAAAACCGCATCCAGGATCTGGTGGATAGTGGTGACATCATTCCTCTCAAGAGCCAACCAAACATTAATACTAACCCTTTGCCCAATCATTCCATCCACGCCATCACTGTGGAAGAAGAGCTGTTTGATCCTTTCAAACTTCTCTTGGAGATGAATGAAGTATGTGTGCTGGATCTGAATGACCTCACTGAAGAGGTCGATGCTTTGACAAGAAGCAAAAGACAATATCAGCCACTCGACTTGGGGGAAGCCCCGAAAACTCCAAGTCACCCTTATAAGAAGACGCCAGAACCAAAGGAAGACCCTGTCCTCGCTCAGCTTAAACAAACTCAAGCTAAGGTGTCAATTTGGGAGCTCCTTGCTTCCTCATTCCCACACCGTCAGGCTCTCAGCAAAGCTTTGAGTCAACTCGATACATTAGTAGACACAAGCCCAGAAGCTTTGGTAGCCACTTTGACCCAATCAACCAAGGCATTGAGTATCCGGTTTTCCGATGTAGACCTACCAGAAGATGGCAGGAAACACAATGATGCTCTATACATCACCTTACAAACTAGGGGAAAGACTGTGCCCATGGTTCTCATTGATAATGGGTCAGCCTTAAATGTATGTCCTTTGAAAGTAGCAAGCTGTCTGGGATTGGAGGCTACAGATCTTACACCTTCTGATCAAATTGTTAAAACATATGATAACACTCGAAGAGAAATTTTGAGTGTTGCTACTCTGAAAGTTGTTATTGGACCGATAAAAATGGGAGTGCCATTCCAAGTCATTGATGTACCCACGAGCTTTAATCTCCTCCTTGGAAGGCCGTGGATTCATCAGAATAATGCTGTCCCTTCTTCATTACATCAAAAACTTAAGTTCCCTTTTGAAGGAAAAATTATCACTATCAAAGGAGACACATGTGAAATCAATAAGAAAACCACGGATCAGTCCCTCTTTGAGGTTGTTCCTGGTGAAACTGCTATGACATTGACTGGGTTCCATTATGACACTGTTCAATGCATTGAAGGAAAAAGGCCCAAAGGGCCATTCATTCTATATGACTTTGGGGAGGTCCAAGTCAATTGCCTGGTAGGAATGATGCTAAGGGTAGGGTTACTACCCGGAATGGAAATGATAAGGTCTGGGAGGAAATCATCCATAGTGCGGCCATGGGAAGAACCTGAGAATAAGGGAACTTTTGGCTTGGGGTACAAACCCACAGACGAGGAGATAGAAGAGTTTGAGCATGGGAAGAAGAAAAAGAAGGCTTGGTGGGCAAAAAGCCTCAAAATGCGCCCTTACTTTAGAACTCTGAACGGTCACTTCTGCAAGCCTGGAAAATCAGTTCCTTACTGTGGTTTCCAGGAGCCATTCTATTCTCCCAAGACTGGAAAGAAGCTACCGGGTTTTGAGATGTTCGCTGATGTTTTGACCATAAAGAAAGAAGAGCCAGAACCTATAACTGACTCACAAGTGGAGGATTTCATGCAGCCTAGTCTCTTTGATGAGGTTGCTATGATAATCAATTTCAAAGACAAAAGGGACTTCACGAAGCTGATCAAGACAATAGATGGACTGCTGACGAACTGGTACGCCGAGGAGGGACAAGCTGCTATAGTCAAACCTAGTCCTGTGTCACACCCTGAACCTGAGTCTTGTACTGAGTCAAATCCTGAGTCAAACACCGAGTCAAAGTCTAGTTTTGAGTCTTCTATAGCTTCAGATTTAGAGAACCCTAATGTCAAATTTAATGTAACCTTGGAGAATGACTCCGCCATTATCAATAAAACTGTTCAAATTCTTGGTTACCCTGTGTCTTTTGCTTTCCAAGTATTATCTAGCAAAAATGAAATAAATGAAATAAAAGAAATAAATGAAAAATAATAATTGGCAAAGAAAATGAATATACATACATTGCATATGATTGTGTGAATAAAGAACAGGTTGTTGAATGCATCAGAAAGTATGCCGACTGCTTCATGTGGAAGACAAGTGATGTCACGGGAATAGACCCAGCCATAGCAGTTCATAAGATTCCGCTATACCCAGATGCAAAGCCGGTTAAGCAGAAGTTGAGAAGAATGAAGCCAGAATGGTCTTTGAAAATTAAAGAAGAGATTGCCAAGCAACTGGATAATAAGTTCATAGAACCAATTGCCTACCCTTCCTGGTTGGCAAACATTATGCCAGCTCCGAAGAAAGACGGAATGGTCAGGATGTGCGTTGACTACAGAGATTTGAATAAGGCTTGTCCCAAGGACGATTTCCCGCTACCACACATCAATTTGCTAATAGACAGGATGGCTGGGCATATGATGGTTTCCATGACTGACCTCGCGGTTGGGTACAATCAGATCATGGTGCACCCACCAGACAAAGAGAAGACAACTTTCATTACAGAATGGGGCACTTTCTGCTACAGGGTTATGCCTTTTGGATTGATAAATGCAGGGGCTACCTACCAAAGGATGGCGACAACAGTCTTTCATGACATGATTCACAAAGAGGTAGAAGTGTATGTTGACGATATGATTGTCAAGTCAAAATCTCCAGAAGAGCAAGTTGAAGCACTTAAGAAGTTTTTCCTTAGACTTCGCAAGTACAATTTAAAGCTTAATCCTGTAAAGTGCCTCTTTGGTGCAACATCAGGCTTATTTTTGGCATATTTGGTCAGCAAGAAAGGAATAGAAATTGATCCAGCAAAGTCAAAGGCTATTTTGGAAATGCCTCCACCAAGAACAGAAAAGGAGATTCGAGGTTTGCTAGGTAGATTACAGTATATCAGTCGATTCATATCGCAATTGGCAGAGACTTGTGGTCCTATCTTTAAGCTACTAAGGAAAGGTGCTTCACAAGAATGGAATGAAGACTGCCAGAAGGCCTTTGACAAGATCAAAGAATACTTGTTAAGTCCGCCAATTCTGCAACCTCCCAGAATGGGAAAACCTCTGCTCTTGTATTTGTCTGTAACAGATGAAGCCATGGGTGCAATGCTGGCCCAAGAGGCCGAAGGTACAAAGGTGGAAAATGCAATTTACTACCTCAGCAAAAGGATGTTGGACTATGAGTTAAAATATAACAAGATTGAGAAGTTGTGTTTAGCATTGTATTGGGCTTGCACGAAGTTACAGCACTACCTGTCTTCTTACACTACTTATGTCATCGCAGAGCAGAGTCCCTTGAAATTCCTTATGGAGAGGCCTGTTTTGGACAGCAAAATGGCAAAGTGGGTGTCAACATTTGCAACCTTTGACTTAAAATTCATTCAAAGGAAAGCTGTGAAAGGTGGGGCAATAGCTGACCAGTTAGCAGAATTACCCGTAAAAGACGAGATGAGAGAAATGAATTTCCCTGACGAAGACCTCTTGAATGTGGAAAGGAGTGTTTGGGAGATGTACTTTGATGGGGCATCCAATTATCATGGAAATGGAATTGGGGTTGTGTTCAAAACTCCTTGTGGAGAATACATTCCATTTGCGGTTAAACTTGACTTTAGCTGCACAAACAATGAAGCAGAATATGAAGCTTGCATCAATGGGCTTGAAGCCGCCCTGGAATTGGGAATTAAGAACCTAAAGGTCTATGGTGATTCTATTTTAATAGTATCACAAGCTTTAAGGAAATGGAAGATAAGAGAAGAGCGTTTGGTTCCTTACCTACAACGCTTTGATCATTTGGCACAACAATTCGATGATCTATCCTTCAAATATCTCCCAAGAGAAAAGAATTAGTTTGCTGATGCCCTGGCTACTTTAGCTTCCATGGTCAATATCAAGGGGGGGAAAGCCATTCGTCCATTGAAAGTTCAGCTTCAGAAACAACCCGCCCATATAATGTACTTGGCCGATGGTAAGCCATGGTTTTGGGATGTCAAGAGTTATCTCAAGGATGGAAGTTATCCGGAGGGATCATCAAAGGTTGATCAGAGGACAATAAGGCAGCTAGCCACAGGTTACATTCTTAATGGAGATATCCTCTACAAAAGAAGTTGGAATGGGATACACCTAAGGTGTGTAAATGAAGCAGAGGCTAAGCGGATAATGGAAATGGTACATGGTGGCGAATCAGGACCGCATATGTATGGGATCGCCTTGGCACGAAAAATAGCCAATCTAGGTTATTATTGGTCCACCATGAATACAGACTGTGTGGCATTTGTGCAAGAATGCTATCAGTGTCAGATATTTGCTAAGTTGCAGAAGCAACCTCCCGTTGCCCTGAATCCAATCACTTCTCCATGGCCCTTCGCTATTTGGGGAATAGATATAATTAGAAAAATATATCCAAAAGCCTCGAATGGACATCAGTTTATCTTGGTAGCAGTGGATTACTTCACAAAGTGGGTTGAAGCAGCTTCCTATGCAGAATTAGACGCCAAAAAGGCAGCGCAGTTTGTCCGAACCAACATCCTTTGTCGGTACGGAACGCCATTTGAGATTATCACTGATAATGGAACTCATTTCCAAGTAGAATTTGCTAAATTCTTGAAAGATAAGAAGATCCAGCATCATAAGTCCTCTCCTTATAGACCTCAAATAAATGGAGCTGTAGAAGCAGCAAATAAGTCTATAAAGGTGATCATACAAAAAATGATCAAGGAACATAGGGGTTGGCATGAGAAGTTACCACTGGCCTTGTGGGGATATAGAACATCAATTAGAACTCCTACTGGAGCAACCCCGTATTCATTAGTGTACGAAATGGAAGCAGTACTCCCCATTGAACTGGAAGTTCAATCAGCGAGGATAATTCAAGAAAGTCAGATAAATGAAGCTAAATGGATCAGCAATTATCATCACCAGTTGTTGGGTTTGGATGAAAAAAGACTTCAAGCTCTACATCAGATTCAAGGGTACCAAAGGCGAATGGCTAGGCATTTCAACAAAAAGGTCAAAAATCGGAAGTTGGAAGAAGGCTGTTTGGTCCTAAAAGAAATCAGAGCACCTGTTTCAGATCCTCGTGGGAAGTTTCGTCCTCATTGGGCTGGACCCTACATTTTGAAGAAAATACTTTCCGGCAGAGCCGTCATCTTAACTGATTTGGATGGGTTAGAATTCACAAATCCATGTAACATGGATCAGTTAAAGAGATATTATGTATAAAGAAGCACTCAAAAAGGAACTATATTAGACCTGATTCTCGCAAACTAATTCGAGATATGTAGGCAGCTCTCCTTGAGCACGGTCTAAATTTTAATAAAAATCATTGATTCATTTTTCTTTTGCCAACATAAAAAAAATAAATAAAAAAAAGAAAGAAAAGAAAGAAAAATCCCGCTAAGTCGAAAACCCACAAAGGGCGGCTTAGGCAATAGTGGGGCCTACTAAGTCGAAAACCCGCAAAGGGCGGCTTAGGCAAGAATGGGTAAGAGCTCACTAAGTTGAAAATCCGAAAGGACAGCTTAAGCAAAAATTAGAGCAAGTAAATAAAGTAGATAATGCTTGGAAAGCAAATAAAAGAGTCATTCCAAAAAGAGTCATTCATTCCAAAAAGAGTCATCCATTCCATGAAATATCAAACCAATCAAAAGAGTCAAACCATAAGTCCAAAACGTCAAATGAACCAAAAAGGTAAAACCAATAAAAAAAAAGAGTAGACAATAGATTCAACCCTACGTGGGGCAGAGTCTTCGGTATCTTCCTTAGCTCCGGAACTCTCTGCAGCATCTATCTTCTCCTCGTTAAGAGGAACCACCTCTTCTCCCTCCAGCTCCTGCAGTAATGCATGCCTCCTTGGCTTTTCAATTGGCCAAACTTCGGCTATAAACCAAGTCCTATACTCTAGTGTAGGCTGGACAAGGGAAGGCTTTGTAAAAGGCCTGATCATCTGATGGTTCCTAACCCAAGTTTGAAGAACAGCTCGAGTAACTCCGGGCGTAATAGGGGCAGCAATAGTAAGCCCAACAGGAAGAGGAACCCTTTGATCAATCCCCATCTGCCTAAGGACACGAGAAGCACTATACCATGTACTATGAGTGAAACCAAGAAGGTAGACATGGTTATGCATTGCATTTGCCTCCATGAAGCGAGAAATTCTATACCAAGAAATGTACCACAACAATTCTTCTGGTTCAAGCTCATACAACCAGATAATCCACCTGGTCATAGAAGGAAAAGAAACCTGGATTCTTCTAGTACGATACTGAGAAGGGTTATAAGTCAAGGCATGGGGAGCGGCAACCACTTGGAGATGGTCTCTCAACCAAACCTAAAAAATAAAATAAAAAAAATATAAATAATAATAATAAGTATATATCCTTTCTATTTACAAAAGAAAAAAAAGAAACAAAACTACCTGAAGAATAATCGGAGTAACAGTCCAATCTTCAAATCCAAGTGCAGTTATGTCAAGACTCTGAATAGTCTCAGCCAGAATCATACCACCAATGCAGTTAAGTTCTTCCATCTGCCTAATCATGGGGCAAAGCTTTAAATCTCCAAAGCCAGGGTCCCGGTTGAAAAGAAACCCAGCTAACAGGCAGAAGACAAAAGCTCGCATCCTATGCTTCAGTTGGATCTCATCTTCAAAATTAGCAGTCAGGAATGCATCAATCAAAGGAAGCAGCATCACCTTATTCCCATCCACAATCATAGCTTGAGCTTGAGGCCTTGTAAAGTTGAAAAGCCTCTGAAAAGACCCCACATAGCCAATTTGAACCTCATGCCTTACAAGAGGGGCATTTGGGTCACATCCAATAATTGTGCAGAATTCCTCAAAAAGAGGACACATCTCGTCCATCCGGGCACCAAATCTAAAGACGTGAGCTTGGGGATCCCAAAATTTGATACAAGCATGCAAGAAATCCCAATCTACAGCGACGCCTCTAAGAGTAGCAACAGCTTTCAATCCATATCTTCCCATATTGATCCTTTCAACCTTATGGAGGCTCTTGGTCCATTCATGTATCACATGGTTAAAGAGAGGGTTCATTGTTGAGGGAAAAATAAAAATCCTGCAGTGAAAAATCTGTTTTCTAGCTTGAAAGTCGTAAAAATGCACTACAGTTCTGTTTTTATATATACTGCACGGATCCAGATGGCGGTTCGACCGCTGCGTCGATGGTTCAACCGCTGTCTCGGCGGTCCAACCGCTGCTTCCAGCCGTCCAACCGCCACAGACCTTTTTTTTTTGAAATTCTTGTGTTTAGGCCCTGTTTAGGCCCTGTTAGGTACTATTTTTGGGATTGTTTCAGGGATTTTCTGAAAATAAAACAAGCATCATACATACATGTTTGCTGTTAGTGCTAACAAATGAGTGCAGGTTTGTATCTAAGATCAAATAACAGGTGGAAAACATGGAAAGTACAAAGTACAGAAGGAATGTATTCCAGATACAAAAAGGAAAACAAGACAAATATGAAAAATCAACACCGGGCTCTCCGTCTTTGTGGCATGTTCTACCCCTCATAAGCACTATCAGTCCAAGCACCAGACAGCTCATCTGACAAAGTAGTAATTAGTGCCGCCATGTCAACAACTAGGCCCGCAGGTACCTACAAAAAAAAAACATAGAATCACAGTCAATTTCAAGAGAACTTTATGAATCCTTTTCATGAAAAATTCTAAAAGAATACCTGGGTGATGTGAGCAAGGCTCCGATATGGTACACCCTCCACACTGATCGGTCGGGTCATCCAACCGTCGGGTGTACGATAGCGAACATCATAAGGCAGCCTCAGGTCGGCCAAAGCAGGGTCTAGTTGACCGGTAGCCACAAGAATAGATGGAGGGGCCTCAAATGTGATGAACTGCCACTCGCTCCAGTATACAATGGGCCAGCTCTAAAAACAGAAGCCTCAGCCCTAGAGGAAGAAGGTCTGTCAGCTGGCCGGCTGGTAGACGGATGGTCTCCTGAAGTGCTAGTAGTGGGAACTGAAGAATGGGAGGACCAATGAGATGGTGCAGGGTCGAACCGTGTCCCAATGCGTGGCATCAGTCGCTGAAGGTAGTATAAATCATAATCATCATCCAGGACATAAGCCAACTCGAAGGGATCACCCTCATACTGGACGTAGTGATCGGCAGAAGCATTAGAGATAGCATATCATCAGGGGGATCCAGTGGAGTTGCACGGAAATCGGCGATCTGGAAAGTCACTCTCTCAGAGAGATAATACCGTCGGTACTTTGGATGGGGAAGTATGAATCGACGGCGAGTCAGGAGCTGTGATCGCTGAAAGCTGTGATCTTGAACAATCCACTCTGACAGCCGACTAGACATCGCTGGAAAGACAACTTGTAAAAATTTATTATGTTAGTGAATCATTTTCTCTAATACAATAAATAAGGATGAGGATAAAGTATTTACCGAGTCCATGGAGCAGCTGTCAAAGAATGATCTCAGCTCTCTGATAGGAAGCTTCCTCTTTGGTGCTTCTATCCTCTCTCTATACCATCTCCAAGCAATGGGAGAAAGAGGATCTGCAGGGGCAGGTAGCTCACGAAGGAAAGGGATGATACCAGGAAACTACTCGTAAGCCCAAGTCTAAAAAAATGAAGAGGATACCAGAATTGGTATATGTCAATATATATAAGGTAAAGGAAATGTTCTTTGCATTACCTCCCAGAAGTAGTACAGGCCGCATGGAGTAATGCGGGTGTAGCAGAGATCTGACATGTCGTCATACAATCTACACAACATCATGCTTGCCCAATCATATGTCTGAAGTCTTGTCAGGTCGAGTAGGCTCTTCAGCACATTGAGACTCACTGCGTCCTTCCTGTTTGCTAAGAAAGAGCTAGCAAACAAGAGAATCAGGGTGAACTTGGCTACCTGGTCAGCAGTAAGATCGCCTACCTCGTAGCGAGCATAGATACCTGGCGCCTGCTCCATGAGCCACTTCCGCTGAATGCAGCGAGGTGCATGATGTCGAGGATAGTCGACCCCAATCAAAGTAACCATGTCGGCTGAAAGAATGTCCTGCCGCCAGTCAGTATAGAACTCTACCATCTCAACGCCAAATGGAATCCCTGAAATGATGGAAAAGTCGGTAGGCGTCATTGTCATTTCCCCCCAAGCAAAATGGAAGGTATCAGTAGTGGGCCACCATCGCTCGGCCAGTGCACAGATCAGCTCCCTGTGGATATCTCTGCCCACATCTATGGTCCTCAAATGGTGGAGGAAAGCAGGTCTGATAAGATCCCCCACCAGGTGTCCGGCATCAAAGATGTGAGCCGAAATAGTGCTCATGGGACTCTCAGCGATAGATATCCTAATCGTAGTGTCCTAAAAAAAAAGATTTTCTAATTCATTATTGGGAATAATTTGGGGGCAACTGCAGAAAATTTAAGTTCCTTCCCCAGTGGGGTTTGATTTCCTAGAGGATTATTTCTAAGTTCTTTACTAGAAATAATTACTGATAGCAGAGCTTAGTGAAGCCTAGTATTACTTCTAGTTCATTACTAGAGCTAATGCAAGTACATGTAGAGGAAAGATTCATAGAATTTATTTCTAAGTTCTTTACTGGAAATAAATAAAATTCCTAAGCATGCATACTAGATGAGTAAAGGGGAAGGTACTTACCTCATAGGAACCGGTCCGGGAGTTGTGCTTCTCCTCCTCGAGTAAAAGATTGCAGGAAGGGAGTGGGATGTTGAAGTCCTCTAGGCCGGAGAAATCCATCATCGAGAGAAAGTTTGGAGGAAAGGAAAGAAAGAGAAGGAATGAAAGTAAATGGAAATGGAATGGAAATGAGCCTATTTATAAGGAAAAGGCGAAAACGCGGGTCTTTTGCACCTTGCTCAAAATTCTCGTTTATGACGACCACTGAGCCCCATAAATCATTTTTATGGAACCCAGTGGGGGCAATTGTGAATACTCAAATTTTGAGGCTTGGAAAGCTGATTTCTCCAGACCGCAAAATGCCGACTAAGACTGGGTGACTTTGAAAAAGTTCACCGGAAATATATCGATATGGTACTTGAAATGTCCGGGACGACACGTGGATCGTAGAAATGGTCTCGGAATATTTTTTGGAGGTCCGTAGCTCCTGAAAAATCAGTTTGAGCGGAAATCGTGCGAGCTGATGTGTTTTTTTGGAGGCCGAACCGCCGCGTGCAGCGGTCCAACCGCTACGGTCTGCACGGCGGTCCAACCGCCGTGCGCGGCGGTTCGACCGCCGGATTTTTCTTCTGGCAAGTTAACCGCCGTCCACAGCGGTTCAACCGCAGGGACCAGCGGTTCAAGCACCATCCAGGTCCGAATTTGGTCTATTTTCACTATAAATAGCCCCTAGAATGGTCAGAAAAGGGATCCCGACTTCGTACTGACAAGCTCCCTACCTTTCTATACGCTTAGGCGCTTCTCTTCTACTCTTCTTTGCATAAATCTAACCTTGTGCTGCAGGAATCAAGAATCATAATCCAAGGTCCAAGAAAACAAGATCTGGAACTTCGAAGTGGAAAAATCCTAAGCAAGGTAATATCCTAATTCATCCTTTGTCAATTCAAGCATGTCATAAGCATTGCACCTTCTTCTTAATTTCTTTTTGGTCAAAGACCTAATCCTTTTAGGTCTAAGGCCTAATTAACTAATCAATCAATCTTTCGGCGTTAAGCCATCAATCAATCAATCTTTTTGGCCAAAGGCCTAAAATTTGCATCCTTTTGGTACAAAGTACCTAAATTTCACAATTTTGCACTAAGTGCTAATTAAATCTCACAATGCACAAAGTATACACACACACATGCATGAAGCATAATTCTTATCGCCTTTGAATAGGCAATATCGAACTACATGGGCTTTGATCTCCCATTCAAACGGGGGTATGTAGGCATATTTTGAGATTCACCTCAAATAGCAAGTCCACAATCCACTAACAATATGTTTGTCTTTTTCCTTGTTTTATTTAGATTTATTTCTTTTTTTCGCAAGTTAATCAAATGCATGACATAGTCCCCGAATCCTACTTGGGTTCGTAGATTAGAAACCTTTACATTGGATGAATTATTGGAGTCAAACAAGGGTTTTCTTAGTTTTCCCCTTTTTTTTAAAAAAAAAACTGAGTGGCGACTCCCAACAACAAGTGAATGTTCATTCGAATCCTTTTCGGGTGGAATTAGAGGTTCACAATACTGGGGCCTAAGGGTCAAGCCGGGTTGAGGTCCAAGAGACTGGGGCTGTTACATTATCCATGGATATATATATTGCCTACGGGGCTAGACACATGGTGTCATTATGGACCAAAGCAGTAACTCTGAAATTTGAATAGCATATTAGATCCTTTTTGGGCCCATGCTTGTCTTTGTTTTACTGTGAATTATGAATTATGATAAAATTGAGTAATATAATGTTATGAGTTGTGCTTATGAATTATCTGAAAAATATAAGAAAGTGGATTGATGTGACATCTATATGCATTGTGCATTTGGTATTGCATTGAGTTATATTGTTATTATTAAAGTTTGTACCACTAGGCTTCGGCTTAGCGCGATTGTTTCCATCGTGCAGGTGACAGGGTAGACCCAGTTGAGACAGAGAGTTCTTCTAGACCAGGTCGGGTATAGACTTGTTGTTGAGCTTGTAGAGTTGCTATCGAGATCAGAAACACTGCCAGCAACATGTATATATTTTTATGTTATTGTATATTTTGAGTTTTATGCATAATATATTATGTTTTGAATTTTACGTATTGTATATTATAAAGAATGTTTGGGTCAATGTATTTGAAATGGGAGAGTAAGTGTGTTTTAAATTATATATATCTATATGTATAAATGTTTGAGAAAATTGGTGAAATTGAGAAGTATGGTTGAGAGGGTGATTGGAAATTATTGGGAGTATTTTCTTTTTGCAGGTTGAGTAATTGCTAAATTTTGGGATATCTAAAATACAGACAAAACTCTGACAAATTTTTCCCAGAGATTTTTATATATATTATTTATTTTGGGTTCTTATAACAAGTAAATAATATTTATATTCTATTTAATTTTTATATATTTAGATTTTGAAATTTTAAATTGGAAATGTAAAAAAAAATTAGTAAATCCGTCTGTGATATTTTTGTACCGTATATGCATATTTTACATATGCTAGAAATATGTTTTGTACATATATAGGGTATAAGGGTGTTACAGGAAAGACTAAAAATACCTAATAATTAATTAATGAATTAATTAATAATTAACAATACATATGAGTGGTTAGGAAGAAAGAAAATAAAAAAATGCCACTTTAAGAAAATAAAAAAAATGCCACTTTTCTTCTTATTCTTCAAGCTTGGCTGAACTCTATTAGAGAGGGTGAGGAGAGTTTTTGTTCTTCATACACATCAGATTTCATAAGTATTCTAAAGGATTCAAGGTGCTTTTGAAGAGTAATCAAGGTTTAGGTAAACAATTTTTGCTTTAAGCTTAGTTTTTATGATTTTTATGAATATGTGAATTTTTGGGATTTTGAATGAGAAGCCTATAATTGTTGCAATGGGTTGTTTTAAAGTTATTTTTGTGCGTATATTATGATTGATGGTGGAAATGATTATGTTTTGGTGAAGTTTGAAGAAAGGTAGTCGGGGAAAATTATGGTTTTTGTTGAAAATTTGATAGAATTTGTGTATTTAGTGGTATTTTGGTATAAATTAAGCATGGAAATGATTCTAATTGAATAATTTTGCTTATTTGTATGATTTATGTATGTTTAGGCCAAAGTTGCCCTGAAGAAAGTATTTAGGGTTTTGTAAAAGTAAGGGTTGGAAAGAGAAATGATATTGATTTTGGAGTTTTTTTAGGTTAGTACATTCTTTGATAATTCGCACTTAACTTATGTTTGATTTGGCATTATACATTGTTATTTTGAGAATGTGTTACACCACTTTGAAATTAGTTTTTCATATAATATATGCATTGTTACTAATTAAATGTGTTTGATGCATGGTGTTTAGGATTTTAAACCATTGTACAATGGTATATGAGAATGGTAAATAAAAAATATTGAAATGAAATATGCATTGGAAATGTGGGAGAAGAGTCACATTCAGAATTGTGCATGATGTGATTTAAAAATGTGGGAAATGAATATGGAATGTGAAAAATGTGGAAAAAGGACAAATGTGATAATAAAATAGGTAGAATGTGAAATATGTGTGATGTATGTTTGCCTTACACAATATATTTTTTCCAAAAAATTGCATTTATTACTATCTAGTTGACATGCCAACAATACGTCGTGACGTTTTATATGTCTTTGAGAGAGATACACTGGTGTCGAATACTATGGTGTCGAGGAGACAATCTTTAGACGGTATTATATGACACTTAACCTTTGGTTTCGATAGGAGGCGGTCTTCGAGCGATATTTTATAACACTTGACCTTTAGTATCAAGTGTTAATGAATGGGGTTTAAATATGCCAAATCAATATTTTTGAAATTTGAATATTGTGTATGGACTTGTTAGGCCCAATGTATGTGTTTATGAGATGGTATATATTATGAGTTAATGAATGGGAAATGAAATTTACATGGTAATAATGGGGTTTAAATATTTTATATGGTAAAGAATGTGATAATAAGTGTTGCTTGTGTTGGTAGCGATGTGTTGCGTAACATGAAAGCATGCATTAATTTTTAAACATTTTATATTATCAAAATATGTACCACTAATCTAGATTTTGTGTTTGACTATAAAGGTATGATATTCCACGAGACCAAATAGTTGTGCTACATTACATGTAAAATTTTGTACAGTTTTGTAATTGTAAATTATTTATATCAATTATATTTGTAATACTTGGATGTGAAATGGTGAAAAGAAGGATTTTGGAGAAATATTATTTTGGGAGTATAATTTTTATTGCAAGTTGTGTATCGTTGACTTGGATTTTATGAAATTATAGATAAAATTTTGACGAATTTTTTTTCACATATTTTTAATATAAATTAATCAATTATATTTTAATTATATGTATATTTAGTTGCAAAGTATATATTTAAATACTTATTGTATTTACGTTTTGAAATTATAATTATTTTTGATATTAAATATGGGGATTTCTACAGTTAATTACTGTGTCACTTTTGTATTATATATATATATTACGTATACAGAGTATATATATTGTATATATATAGAGTATAAGGATGTATATATAACTACACATATATTATTTTTATACTCTTATTTTTTTAAAATTTAAATATATATATTGTTATATGTAACATGTATCGATATATTACTAAATATATATAATTTTTATACTCTTATTCTTTTAAATTTTCAATATGTATATATTATTAAATATAATATATACTGATATTTAACTAAATATAAAATAGTTTTATACTCTCATTCTTTTAAAATTTAATATATATGTATATATATATATGCTATTATATCTAACTTATACCCATATTTAACTAAATATATATCACTTTTATACTCTTATTCTTTTTAAATGTTAATAAGTATATGTTGGTATATGTAACATATACTAATATACAATTAAATATATAAGGCCACTCATGTGAAATCTATTCTTAAAGGTTCGTGGGCCTAGCATCATTGAATTTTTTATTCTTTTGTCCTTGAATTGTGGTGGATTCTTCTTTTACATTGATGGTTTTAACATATTTTGTCGGAAAAGTCTGGTTACTCAACAATAAAACAAACAAATATATAATAAAAGTAGAAACACCAATAAAAATATACAAAATTGTAAGAAGAAAATTGAATGAGCATTGATTTCCCATAATTCAGATTGAAAAAGAAATCTTGGCCATATACTCTATTTCTCATGTTCATAGGGAGGCAAATCAAGTTGCACATTTCTTAGCCTATTACAGTAGATTGAATGGTGTTTCTAGGTAGTTTTTATCTTTTAACTCTTTGCCAAATTACATTAAAGGGGTTGTATTGACTGATAGTATGATTCTTCCATACATTAGAATTAATTAATAAATTCAGCGGTGTTACCGTCCACCTTTACAAAAAAAAAAATGCAGAAAAAAATGATAAGTAAAGAAAAAGGATAAGAAAAGTAAGAATCAAAGAAAGAAAAATGAAAAACTTAAATATCATAAAATTTTAAAAAAATTATAATATAGGTAAAGCTGAAAAAATAAAAAATTAAAATTGTAAAAAAAAAGCCCTGTAAAATTAAAAATGACAGTTAAAAAGTAGTACATCGTGCAATTTTCTCAAAAGAAAAATTGTTGGGCTCCTTTAGACTCAACTTCTTAGCAGTTTATTTAATTAAAAGGACATTTATCTAACTACCTAAAAAATAACTTTTATTCTAAAAATACTATAAAAACTAAAAATATTCACACTTTTATAAAAAATGACGATTTCAAAAATGCTGGCATTCTCCATTAAAATAATAGTTTTTTTTTAAAAAAATACATCTTCACTACAATCAATATTTTACTTCAAATTTCATCTTTTTTTCAAACTTCACTATTAAATAAAAATATTTTAATAAAATAATAAAAATTCATATTTTATATTATTATTCCAACATATAAAATTTATTAATTGTTATAAAGAAAAATTTTAAGCAATATAATACTATTTAATTTTTAATAATAAAAAATGCAAAGTTAATTTTAAGTTAAATTATAAAATTACTTTGATTAGTGACAAATTAATAATAGTATATATATATTTTTTATTTATATTTAAAAAATTACTTAATTGTATTTACTTAACTATTTATTATATTTATATTTATATTATTTTTTAGTTAAATTAAGAAAATTGCTTTAGTTCTTTGCATAATATATATTACATGATAAATCAATATAGTAATATATGAAATAATAAAATAAAATAACTTCAAATTTAAATACCTTAACAATTTAAATTAATTAATTTTAGATATATTTTAACACACAATTCATGAAAAATTATCATCATCAAATAATTTGTAATCTATATTAATTATCATGTAAATTTTCATGTACTGCTAATACATAATTATGATTGAATATATAGAATAAAAAAATCTAGGTATATATAACACTCTTATATTCTTCATACAAATAATACATATACTCTGTATATATAATATACATGTAGAATATAAGTGTAATATCCCAAAATTTTAAAAATTTTAAATTTTAAAAATTAAATAAATAATTTTAAAAAATATATATATTTAAGTGAAACAGTAAAATGTGTATATGATATATATATATATATATATTTAGATATATATAACATATACAAGTCAATATTTTAAATGGGTCAAATATTATTTTAAATTATTGAAAAATTAATTGTGTAGTTAGTGGAAGATGATTTTTTTTATATATTAATTAAGTAATATATATATTTTACTTGGTGGAAATTTAAAGTGAAAAATTTATGTGGTTAAAAGGGGTATTAGTTGGATAGAGATGTGTGTGAGATCTTCTTCTTCTTCTTTTTCCATTGAAGGTCGACTATCTCCATTAAAGGAAATGAAGAATTTGCTTCTTACAAGCTCAAGTAATTGAAAAATTTCAAGTGTTTAAGTTGAAATTTTGAGGATTTTCTCCATATTTGGTAAGTTTCTAACTTATTTCCTTGATTTTCTATGAAAGTTTATATATGTGTGAATTGGATGTTTGGTGTAGCATGTGTTAATAGTTGGTATTGGTATGTATGAAGTTTTTTTGAGTAGTTAACTCTGAAATTAGGGTTGGATTGAAGAAAAGGTTAAGTTTGGTGAAGAGAATAAGAGTTTTTGGTTGTGTAACTTTTGAGTTGTGAAGTTATGGTTTTAAATTGTATATTTTGCTTTTAATTGAGTTGTTGTGATGTATATACAAGTATTTTATGGTACAATGATGAATTTGGTTGAGTTTGGATAGAGTTGGAAAAGGTAAAGAAAGTTAATAATTTTGGATGTGACAATTGTGTGTTGATGTCAAGATTTTGGCTTGACACGCTCGGTAACACGGCCATATCTTTTGTAATATCCCAAAATATGCCTTAGAAGTTTTGAAGAAATTATTGTTGAATTTGGATTTAAGGTATATGATAAATTGGAAAGAGAAAAGAATTAAAGAGAGAGTGTATATGTTGTATATATGGAAATATATACAACATATACAAGTCAATATGTGATGGTCAAAAGAAGATAATTAATTATTTGAAATTGATTAAATTAATTAATTAAAATTTGAGTTCATGGAAGTGGAAGAAGATATTTAAATATTTTATTGTATTTTGCTTGGTGGAGAGGGTTTTGAGGAAGAAGGTTGACTTTGCTTTCTTGGTTTTCTTTTTTTCCTTCTTTCTTCTTCGTGGTTCACTTGCTTTCCTTTTCTTTTCTTTTCTTTTCTTTTGTTTTGGCCGGCACTTCATAGCAAGAGAGCAAGAGAGAGATTTGATCATCTAAACTCAAGATTGAAGGAAGATTCAAGTGATCAAGTTGGAAATTCAAGAGTTTTTCATCTTTGGTAAGTTTTCCACTTGATTCTTTGATTTTCTTTGAGTTTGAAAGTTGAGGTTGGGGTTGATATGTGTTTGTTTGATTGTGGTGTGGTGTGTTTTAGAGTGCTTGGCTCTGTTGATTTTTGGATTTTGGGGTTGGATTGAAGGAAAGAGTAAGTTTGTTGGAAGAGAAAGTGTTGTGGTTATGTTTTGGGTTTGTGGTGATGATTATGATTGTGGTTGATGTATGTTTTGAGTTGTTTTTGTGTTTTTGCAAGTTTGTTATGATTTTTGGGTGTGTTTAGTTAAGTTTGTTTAAAGTGGAAAATGGTGGAAGAAAGAGGATTGTTGGATGTAAGGTTATTGTTGGCGGAATCTGTATTTTTGGCCTGACACACCCATGAGCACGACCAAGTCTTTGGGCGTGTCAATGGTTCTGTGTTGCAGTAGCATTTACACGTCCAGTGACACGCCCATGTCACTGAGCGTGTCAAAGCTACTGTGTGTGTGAAGGATTGACACGACCATGAGCACGGCCATGTTGTTGGACGTGTCAATATTTCTGTGAGACAGAATGTATTACACGTTCAGTTACACGCCCGTGGTTCTGACTTGTCAAAGCTTCTGTGTTGTGGAGTTAGGGCACGGTCCAGGACACGCCCGTGTTGTTGAGCATGTCATGGTTAGAGTTTGCCCTAGTTGGTTCTTAGCTTTATTATCTTATATGTATTTCTAAGTGAGTGTGTATGATTACCTTTGGTTTAGGTTATGAAGAAGTGGAATTGCCCTAACCTAAGTGTTGAGGATTCTTGGAGGAGGAAGTGTATATATTGGTGTGAGTTGGTTTCAAGGTAAGTTCAAACTACTTGGTTGCATACATTTACATGATTTTGATACTTAACATATTTGGTTGTACATATGTTAAGTAATTGATTACATTGTTAATACAATTGATGAATGTTATGATGTGTATAATGTGAATGATTGATGAGCATTTAAAATATATGTTAATGCAATTGGTTGTGTACATTTGAATGATGAATTGAGATATGATGAATTGTGAAGCCAATGTGATTGGTTATGATGATTCAAATGAAATAAGTGGGGCATGTTTGCCTAGATGATGATATTCAATGCATTTAATTATGTATACTCTATTGATGAGATGAGGAGCCATGGTTTTTGGCAATAATGATAATGATGCAAATGAGATGATTGAGGCATGGTTGCCTAAGTGATGATGAGAAAATGAGAATGAAATAATGAATGAATTGTGTGTCTAATGTGTTATTCCATTTTCAGAGTTTTGTTGTTGGTGGCATGCCTATAGTAACAATCTCTTGAAGTTAGGTTGGGCTTGATCCTTGAAGCCAAGTTGAGTTGAAGTTTAGCATGCTTAACTCCCCTTGAAGCTTGGTTGGGTCTAGTCCTTAAAGCCTAATTGAGATGTTACAACCCTTGAAGCTAGGTTGGGTTTGGTTCTTGATGCCAAGTTGGGTTGATACTTAGCATGCTTTGTTCCCCTTGAAGCTTGGTTGAACCTAAATCCTTGAAGCCTAGTTGGGATAATGATAATGATAAATGTGATAATTAAACCAAAACATTAACTCTGAAAGTTGAATGGCATATTAGTGTCTTTTGGGCCCATGCTTGTCTTTGTTTTTAATATGATTCTTGAATTGTGAAACCAATGAATAATGAGATACATGATGTGTAATATGTTTATGAATGTGGCATGGGAAGTTATGTTGAGTAATGAAACTATGAAGATGCAACATGAATGTTTTGATATGATATTGAACAATGTAAGGTTTTAAAATATAATATCCTTTTTAATGGTGTATGAAAATTTATTGTGTGACATTGGCATTGCATTGGAGCATAGTATTATTGTAGTTTGTACCACTAAGCCATTGGCTTAGCGCGAGTGTGATTCATCGCACAGGTGACAGGGAAGAACCGGAGAGTTCCTCTAGGTCGAGTAGAGTCTAGATTTTGAGGTGTTGATAGTGGAGCTTAAAGATCAAAGACATACTGCCAAACATGTATATATATATTTTATGTTTTGTAAAACTTGAGTTATGATGTATATGTATTTGTAAATATTTTTTATACTTTCCGCTGCGTTTTGAATAAACATTTTTATCTCTTATGTTTTATAATATAACTTAAATGTTTTGAGTCTGCTTATAAGATTTTAAAAGAAGTGAGTCGTTTGTTAGTAAACCGTGGCATTACTATATTCAGTATACATATATTATGATCGTAATAGCATGCTGTGTACGTATACGGGGTATAGGGGTGTTAAAATTGTTTTGGTATCAGAGCCTAGGTTTGAGATTCTCAACCTAGGTTAATTGTAAGAAAAAGAATATTTTGATTTTGAAAATATGGTTTTTAAACAAGATACATGTTTTGGTATTGGCAGTCTCTGATCTTTAATGAAGTATATTCTGCTGTGTTTGCAAATATAGGTAGTGATGGCGTCTCAGTCACGTCAGTCTGTAGAAGGTAGTGCTGAGAGTGTAGCTCCCGAAGAGGGTAGAGATGGAACTAGAGTTGAGAGAGCTAGTAAGCCGCTGCTCTTGTTCCAGGGAGATTAGCTGCTGATGAGAAACCGCCGGGTTGGTTAAGGCATATGGTAGAACTATTGAGGGGAACTCCAGTGCAGCAGCCACCACCACCACCACAACCTCAAGTGTCAGTGAGACATTATGATAAGTTGAGAATGTATGGGGCTGAGGATTTCGTGAGCAGTACAGATCTTGCAGTAGCTGAGCAGTGGTTGGATAAAGTGCAGAGGATATTTATCCAATTGCAAGCTACTCCAGATGAGAAATTTGATTATGCTAGATCCTTATTGTAGAAGGATGCTTATGATTGGTGGAAGACGGTTCCTCATGCCATGGATGATCCACCTACATTATCTTATGAGGATTTTCTGAGGGAGTTCGAGCAGAAATATACTCCGAGGGAGTATAAAGATGTTAAGAAGATGGAATTCCTGAATTTGAGACAAGACAACCGGACAGTGACAGAGTATGAGATTGAGTATATCCGGTTGAGTCATTATGCCGGGGGGATTATCTCTGATGAAATAGACCGGTGCAGGAGGTTTGAGGAGGGATTGAGGCCCTCTATTATATGCATTGTTGCTAGTTCTCGGTACCAGGATTTCTCTCAGCTAGTTGCAGCAGCTAGAAGTGTTGAGAGAGCACAAGGTATTGCAGCAGCTACTACTGAGGAGGAGACCAGAGTGAGAAGATCCCAGTTTGAGGCAGGATCTTCATCTATGAAGAGAGGCCGAGGAAGTTTTATTCCGAGGATCAGTAGGAGCCAGAGGCAGTCTGGTAGGTCAGTTCAATATCAGAGACAGAGACCGAGACCTACAGTTTCTGTAGCTAGTGCTTTGACTCCAGTGGTTCAGAGATCTACTCCACCTGTATGTGTTCATTGTGGTAGGACCCATGGGGGTGCTTGTTGGAAGACGGGTGGATCAGGAGTATGCTTTAGATGTGGGTCACCAGCTCATTTTATTAAAGATTGCCCTGAGATGCAGGATGATAGACAGACTGATACTGTAGCTTCTCGACCCAGTGTCAGCAGAGGTGGTCGAGGGGGGTAGAGGTTACAGTAGAGGTGGTAGACCTGGATTTAGTCAGAGAGGAGGATCTTCATCCAGAGGCAGTAGGCCAGATGAGGCCGGATCTTCTCAGAGAGTGTATGTGATGCAGAGGCAACCGGATGCTTCAGCAGTTATAGCGGGTATATTTTCTTTATTTGATATTCCAGTTCTTGCTTTGATTGATCCAGGATCTACTCATTCATATATAAGTGCATCTATATTGCCTGTGTCTGAATTGCATTCAGAGTCCTTAGGATTTGATGTTTTGGTCACAAATCCTTTAGGACATAGTGTTGTGGTGAGTAAGGTACATTGTGACAGTGCAGTGGTAGTGCAAGGTGAAGAGTTTCATGGTGATTTAATTGAAATGTCATTTAAGGAATATGATTTGATCTTAGGCATGGATTGGTTGTCTAAACATGGAGCTGTGGTAGACTGTCAAAAGAAATGTGTTACTTTAAGAACCAGTGATGGTAGAAATGTGATGGTGTCTAGTGAGCAGAGACAACTTGCATCCTTGTTTGTATCAGCTGTAGCAGCTAGAAAGTTGATTAGAAAAGGGTGTGATGCTTATCTTGCTCATGTTATGGATACCAAAGTAGTGGGTTCTCAACTTGACAATATAACCACAGTTGCAGATTTTCCAGATGTGTTTCCTGAGGAGTTGCCAGGGTTACTCCCTGATAGAGAGGTTGAGTTTGGTATTGATTTGTTACCTGGTACCACTCCCATCTCTATCACTCCTTATAGAATGGCACCTGCTGAGTTGAGAGAGTTGAAGGTGCAGTTGCAGGAGTTGTTGGATAAAGGGTTTATTTGCCCTAGTGTTTCTCCGTGGTGAGCTCCTGTTTTGTTTGTGAAGAAGAAGGATGGTACTATGAGGTTGTGCATTGATTATAGGCAATTGAACAAAGTGGCTATCAAGAATAAGTATCCTTTGCCTAGAATTGATGATCTCTTTGATCAACTGAAGGGAGCAGCAGTGTTTTCCAAGATTGATTTGAGATCAGGGTACCATCAATTGAGGGTTAGGGCTGAAGATGTTTCTAAGACAGCTTTTCGCACAAGGTATGGGCATTATGAGTTATTGGTAATGCCTTTTGGGTTGACGAATGCACCTGCAGCTTTCATGGATTTGATGAATAGGGTGTTTAGGCCCTACCTAGATCAGTTTATGGTGGTCTTTATTGATGATATTCTGGTGTATTCGCGTAATGAAGAGGAACATGACAAGCATTTACGGATTGTACTGCAGACCTTGAGAGAGAAGAAGTTGTATGCTAAGCTGTCAAAGTGTGAGTTCTGGCTTAATCAAGTGACTTTTCTCGGTCATATAGTTTCAGCAGACGGGATCAGAGTTGATCCGAGCAAAGTTGAAGCCATTTTGAATTGGAGTCCACCGAAGTCAGTGACTGAAGTTAGAAGTTTTCTGGGTTTGGCAGGCTATTATCGACGTTTTGTGAAAGGTTTTTCTTTGATAGCTACTCCACTCACCAGATTACTTTGAAAGGGAATTAAATTTGTGTGGATAGATCAGTGTCAAGCTAGTTTAAAGCAGTTAAAAGAAATGTTGACTCAAGCGCCTGTTCTTACTTTACCTGTGGAAGATAAACCATATGTGATTTATAGTGATGCTTCACATATTGGTTTATGATGTGTTTTGATGCAAGAGGGTAAAGTTGTAGCTTATGCTTCTCGGCAGTTGAAGCTGCATGAGCTTAATTATCCGACGCATGATTTGGAGTTGGCAGCTATCGTGTTTGCTTTGAAGATTTGGCGACACTACTTGTATGGAGAGAAGTGTTTTATCCATACGGATCATAAGAGTTTGAAATATTTGGGTGTTCAGAGGGAGTTGAATCTTTGACAGAGACGATGGCTAGAATTGAGAAAAGACTATGACTGCTTGATTGATTATCATCCGGGTAAGGCGAATGTTGTTGCGGATGCCTTAAGTCGGAAATCTTTGGCAGGTTTGACTGTGTATTCGCTCTCGTTGCTTGTTGAGTTGAGAGCGTTGCATGCTAATTTTAAATCATGTGATGATGGTGCATTGTTGGCTCAGTTGCAATTGAGACCGATATTGATGGATCAGATTAAAGAGGCTCAATTGGCAGATGAGAAAATTCAGAAGATTGTGTCAGATTGCCACAATGGAGAAAGTAAAGATTTCCATGTAAAAAGTGATGGTAGCCTTTGGTTTAAAGATAGGTTGTATATTCCCGATGATGCTAGTTTGAGAAAGATTATTTTAGAGGAAGCACACCAATCGGTCTTTGCTATGCATCCTGGAAGTACAAAGATGTATCAGGATTTGAAGCAGCTTCAGACCGACAGAAATCTTATTCAGATTTGAAAAGGAGAGACATAGAGTTTGATATTGGAGATAAAGTATTTTTGAAAGTATCTCCTTGGAAAAAGATTTTAAGATTTGGTCGAAGAGGGAAGTTGAGTCCTTGTTTTATTGGACCTTATGAAGTTTTAGAAAGAGTTGGACCAATTACTTATCGTCTTGCTTTGCCGCCTGAGTTGGATAGAATCCATAATGTCTTCCATGTTTCTATGTTGCGAAGGTACAGATAAGATCCATCTCAGGTTTTGCTAGTTGAATCCATTGAGGTGAGTTCGGATCTGACATTTGAAGAAGAACCAATTGCTATTTTGGCACATGAAGTGAAAGAGTTGAGAAATAAGAAAGTGCCATTGGTGAAGGTTCTTTGGAAGAATCATGCAAAGGAAGAGGCAACTTGGGAAAGTGAACAAACAATGCGGAATCAGTATCCTCAACTGTTTCGGACTTGATATCAGGTAATTTTGAGGACGAAATTTCTTTTTAGAGGGGGAGAATTGTAATATCCCAAAATATGCCTTAGAAGTTTTGAAGTAATTATTGTTGAATTTGGATTTAAGGTATATGATAAATTGGAAAGAGAAAAGAATTAAAGAGAGAGTGTATATGTTGTATATATGGAAATATATACAACATATACAAGTCAATATGTGATGGTCAAAAGAAGATAATTAATTATTTGAAATTGATTAAATTAATTAATTAAAATTTGAGTTCATGGAAGTGGAAGAAGATATTTAAATATTTTATTGTATTTTGCTTGGTGGAGAGGGTTTTGAGGAAGAAGGTTAACTTTGCTTTCTTGGTTTTCTTTTTTTTCCTTCTTTCTTCTTCGTGGTTCACTTGCTTTCCTTTCCTTTTCTTTTCTTTTCTTTTGTTTTGGCCGGCACTTCATAGCAAGAGAGCAAGAGAGAGATTTGATCATCCAAACTCAAGATTGAAGGAAGATTCAAGTGATCAAGTTGGAAATTCAAGAGTTTTTCATCTTTGGTAAGTTTTCCACTTGATTCTTTGATTTTCTTTGAGTTTGTAAGTTGAGGTTGGGGTTGATATGTGTTTGTTTGATTGTGGTGTGGTGTGTTTTAGAGTGTTTGGTTCTGTTGATTTTCGGATTTTGGGGTTGGATTGAAGGAAAGAGTAAGTTTGTTGGAAGAGAAAGTGTTGTGGTTGTGTTTTAGGTTTGTGGTGATGATTATGATTGTGGTTGATGTATGTTTTGAGTTGTTTTTGTGTTTTTGCAAGTTTGTTATGATTTTTGGGTGTGTTTAGTTAAGTTTGTTTAAAGTGGAAAATGGTGGAAGTAAGAGGATTGTTGGATGTGAGGTTATTGTTGCCGAAATCTTTATTTTTGGCCTGACACGCCCATGACCACGACCAAGTCTTTGGGCGTGTCAATGGTTTTGTGTTGCAGTAGCATTTACACGTCCAGTGACACGCCCATGTCACTGAGCGTGTCATAGCTACTGTGTGGGTGAAGGATTGACACGGCCATGAGCACTCCCATGTTGTTGGACATGTCAATGTTTCTGTGAGACAGAATGTATTACACGTTCAGTGACACGCCCGTGGTTCTGAGCGTGTCAAAGCTTCTGTGTTGTGGAGTTAGGGCACGGTCCGGGACACGCCCGTGTTGTTGAGCGTGTCATGGTTAGAGTTTGCCCTAGTTGGTTCTTATCTTTATTATCTTATATGTATTTCTAAGTGAGTGTGTATGATTACCTTTGGTTTAGGTTGTGAAGAAGTGGAATTGCCCTAACCTAAGTGTTGAGGATTCTTGGAGGAGGAAGTGTATAGATTGGTGTGAGTTGGTTTCAAGGTAAGTACAAACTACTTGGTTGCATACATTTACATGATTTTGATACTTAACATATTTGGGTGTACATATGTTAAGTAATTGATTACATTGTTAATACATTTGATGAATGTTATGATGTGTATAATGTGAATGATTGATGAGCATTTAAAATATATGTTAATGCAATTGGTTGTGTACATTTGAATGATGAATTGAGATATGATGAATTGTGAAGCCAATGTGATTGGTTATGATGATTCAAATGAAATAACTGGGGCATGTTTGCCTAGATGATGATATTCAATGCATTTAATTATGTATACTCTATTGATGAGATGAGGAGCCATGGTTGTTGGCAATAATGATAATGATGCAAATGAGATGATTGAGGCATGGTTGCCTAAGTGATGATGAGAAAATGAGAATGAAATAATGAATGAATTGTGTGTCTAATGTGTTATTCCATTTTCAGAGTTTTGTTGTTGGTGGCATGCCTATAGTAACAATCTCTTGAAGTTAGGTTGGGCTTGATCCTTGAAGCCAAGTTGGGTTGAAGTTTAGCCTGCTTAACTCCCCTTGAAGCTTGGTTGGGTCTAGTTCTTGAAGCCTAATTGAGATGTTACAACCCTTGAAGCTAGGTTGGGTTTGGTTCTTGAAGCCATGTTGGGTTGATACTTAGCATGCTTTGTTCCCCTTGAAGCTTAGTTGAACCTAAATCCTTGAAGCCTAGTTGGGATAATCATAATGAGAAATGTGATAATTAAACCAAAACATTAACCCTGAAAGTTGAATGGCATATTAGTGTCTTTTGGGCCCATGCTTGTCTTTGTTTTTAATATGATTCTTGAATTGTGAAACCAATGAATAATGAGATACATGATGTGTAATATGTTTATGAATGTGGCATGGGAAGTTATGTTGAGTAATGAAACTATGAAGATGCAACATGAATGTTTTGATATGATATTGAACAATGTAAGGTTTTAAAATATAATATCCTTTTTAATGGTGTATGAAAATTTATTGTGTGACATTGGCATTGCATTGGAGCGTAGTATTATTGTAGTTTGTACCACTAAGCCGTTGGCGTAGCGCGAGTGTGATTCGTCGCGCAGGTGACAGGGAAGAACCAGAGAGTTCCTCTAGGCCGAGTAGAGTCTAGATTTTGAGGCGTTGATAGTGGAGCTTAAAGATCAAAGACATACTGCCAAACATGTATATATATTTTATGTTTTGTAAAACTTGAGTTGTGATGTATATGTATTTTTAAATATTTGTTATACTTTCCACTGCGTTTTGAATAAACATTTTTATCTCTTATGTTTTATAATATAACTTAAATGTTTTGAGTCTGCTTATAATATTTTAAAAGAAGTGAGTCATTTGTTAGTAAACGTTGGCATTACTATATTCAGTATACGTATATTACGATCGTAATAGCATGCTGTGTACGTATACGGGGTATAGGGGTGTTACATCTTTGGGCATGTCGATGGTTCTGTTTTCAGTGTTGGTGACATAAGAAGTGACACGCCCATGTCACTGAGTATGTCACAGCTTCTATAATGTTATAGTTTTGACACGTGCAGTGACACACCCATGTCACTGAGCGTGTCACAGCTACTGTATTGTAGGAGTTTTGGCATAGACAAGGACATGCCCATGTCTTTGGACGTGTCTTATCTGCTATAATACATAGCTTAGGACACGGTCATTGACACGCCCATGTCACTGAGTATGTCAAAGCTTTTATGTTGTGGGTTTAGGGCACGGTCATTGACACGCCCGTGTTATTGAGCGTGTCATGTGTAGATTTTGCCCTATATAGTTATTTTCTTCATTTTCCTTTGTGTTTTTTATCCTTGTGTTGAGAGGTTTTGTATATGCCTATAAGTGTGTTACTGAGTGATTATTTATAATCACAATTGGTTTAGGCTTTGAGGAGTCTTGAGTTACCCAATCCAAGTGTTGAGGGATATCTTGGAAGAGGAGGTTGAAAGTGGTGTTTGAGCTTATTTTGTTGCTTTTAGAGGTAAGTACAAACTTTGAATAATTGATTATATTTGCATGACATTTGGACTTAACACATTTTGGTTGAAAAATGTGTTAAGTTACCTACTACATTGTTTGGGCATGAGTAACATACTATGATTTGTGTCATAAATGCATTATATGTAATGTGAACTATGTGTAAAATATGATAATAACACAAAATGTTTGGGTAATGTAGTTTGTTATGTATACATTAAAGATATTATATAAAGCCATTGGTGATGACTATATTGATATAAATGAGATAATTGAGACATTATGCCTAGCTTGATTATGAGAAAATGAGAAAGATATTGATAATGGAATTATGAAAGAATTGTGTGCCTATTATGCTATTCAATTTTCAGAGTTCTGTATTTGGCGGCATGCCTAAGACGTAGTGGTCCCTTGAAGCTGGGTTGGGCTTAGCCCTTGAAGCCTAGTTGGGATGTTATATGATGTAGCAATCCCTTGAAGCTGGGTTGGGTCTAGTCCTTGAAGCCTAGTTGGGATGTTACATACGAGGTTATCCTGATTGTGATATGATTTTCCTTCGGGGCTCGACACATGGTGTTAATTTAGACTAAAATAGTAACTCTGGGATTTGAATAGCATATTAGATCCGTTGGGCCCATACTTGTGTTTGTTTTTATATGAATTATAAATTATGGTACAATTGAGCAATATATTAAGATATAGTGTTATGAGATATAACATCCTTATGCATTTGTGCATTGACATTGCATTTGAATTTTATTATTATCAAAGTTTGTATTACTAGGCTTTTGGCTTAGCGCAATTGTGATTCATCGCGTAGGTGACAGGGTAGATCCGGTTGAGCCGGAGAGTTCGTCTAGATTGAGCCAGGTTTAGGCTTGAGATCTTGAGTGTAGAGTTGATTGTTGGACATCAAGATCAGAGACAAACTGCCAGCATGTACATATTTTATATTTTTGTACATTTTGACTTCATGTATATTATGTTATATTTTGATGTATATATATATCGCAAACTATCAAAAATATTTTGGATAAACATTTGGTAATGAAGTTATGTATGTGTTTTAGCAAGTAATATTTTATTTATTATTTATATTATATCAGTTAAATGATTTAAGTTTATACAGATTCAAAAAGTAAGGGTTTATTTTATTAAAATGGGTTGTGACATTCTTGTATCGTATATTCATATATTACATATGTTAGATGTATGTATTGTACGTGTATAGAGTATAAGGGTGTTACAATAAGAATGTCACCAACTTTAACTGTAGAAAATCTTCCATAATTTCAAAAATATACATAGAATATCCTTTAAAAGATACATCTTGTAGGTAAATAAATATTTATAAATAAATAAATATCAAGATACAAAATTTAAAGGAAAATTCTCTGAGAAAAATTCATCAGAGTTTTGTTTGTAAATAAGACATTTTCCAAAATCCACAAAAACACAACATGCATAAAACACACTCCCAATATATACATATATGTCCATTCAAACTCCATCATTTTTCCAAAATTACACAATGATCATCAAAATTCATCTTTATATATAAATATAATCCAAATTTAATAAACATAATTAAGATTTACATAATTTTCCAAAATATTACTCAATTCATTTTTTTGTAAAACCAAAATGCATTATAACTATACATGTATGATGCACCGATTGGTGTGGTCTTGTGGCAACCAGCTTTAACTTCCAAAAACAACCCTAGGGCTAGGCCTGATCCGATCTAGCATGGCTCTCTATCTCTACCTTGTCACCTGCACAATGAAATAAATCGCGTTAAGCTACTGGCTTAGTGGTACATATTTTGATAACAAAAGTAATTATTAAGACAATGCATCACGTACTTTCCTCGTTTCATGAAATGTAACATGATTAAAGCAATAAAGTTAACCACAATCACACACATTGGGCCTAAAAGTCCCTAAATAATATTCAAGTTTCAGAAATATTGATTTAGCCAATAGTGACACCATTGATCTAAGTATCACATATCTCCCAAAGGTGCATCCCCTATTGACACCAGTGTATCTAGCCCAAAGGCAAACCAAATATTATCACATATCAATGGTATGCCAAGTGCCAAATATAATTTTCTAGAACATGATATTATACAAGGCAAATGTACAACAAATAAACACTATCACATTTTATCTCTTCTTAGTCGCATTTATAATGTGACTCTCTTTCCATATTTCTTAAGCCTTTTTTTTTTTTACATTTTTCACAAATGATACATACCAATGTTAGTAGCCATTCTATAATGGCTTAACATGTTACATATTATGCAATTCACAAATCATCACTCAACACGTTACATCTTATATGCAAAAACCCATTCCAAAATAGCTTAGCACATTCATAATTTCATAATGTACTAGGCTAAACCAAATGCAATTAAATCAGAGTTGTGTTCGCATTGGTTTGTGTAAAAATGTTTTCAAAAATCAGAAAAACCAGTTTTGTCGACACTTGGGACCCAATTTCTAGACGAACCTCTGGCTAAATTTCTGTAAAAACCGGAACTAAAATTTGACTAAGTAAAATTGGTAGCAACATTAGGTTAGTGTGGAGCCTCTACTCGGCTTACACACATAGGCTGGGAAGGGGTGTTACAATTTTTGGTATCAGAGCTCCGGTTTAGCCGGTCCTGGGTAGTTAGTTGAACTAAACCTTAAATGTATGACACATAGGGTTAGGTGAGGGGTTCTAAATATGTAACTATACATGTGTGTAGTATTGTTAGTTATGTTATTCTAATTATAACAGGAGTAATTATGGATGATCGAAACAATGAGATGAGGGAGCTGTGGATGGAAGTAGAGAGGCTAAAGCAGATAGTGCAGGAGCAAGATGATACCATAGATATCCTGGCAGATCGAAGTCTACAGGATCGTGAAGACCTGAGATTAGCACATGAGATGATTATCTCCTTGAGAAAAGACATGCTGATGTTAAAGGAGGATAGGGTTAGTCATAGAGTGGAGTTTGATAGTGCCTGTAGGAGTCTTGGGGTAGCACATAGAGAGATCTGTGCTTTGCAGGAGAGAGTCCAGGAGCTAGGCCAGCACTTACCTGGTGAAGCATCGTATGACCCAGAGTTTGATCCTGAGATAGAAGAGTATTTGTCTGAAAGTGCCACCTCACCTAGGGTACCTACTCACTGAGCTTCGAGATGTGTTGCTTTTTGGAGGTTCTTTTGGTTATGTACATATGTGACATCGAGGTATCGTGTAGATATTGTATGGTAATATGACATGATGCTATAGTAGTAAGGAGTCCTAAATTTTGGAATGTACACAAGGGCTTCCTAGTAATGTAAATACTTTTGCTTGGAAATAAATAAAAGTTGTGTTGTATATGTGTTATTTAAGAGTTTTATCTTTATATACATGCCACCTAGGGTAATATAATGCTGTTGGTCTGGGTCGTTACTGATGATGGGATTGTATACGTTTTGCTCTGTTCTTTAGATGTCGCAAGCAGCGCAGCGTGATATAGAGGAGGAGGCCGAGTCTCAGGCCTCCCGAATTATAGAAACGCATGTATCAGAGACACCTACATCTGAGCAACCACCAGCTGATGCTCCTATCCCCAATGAAATGTTGCAACAAATGGCTGCCGTATTACGGCAGATAGCCGGCGCCGCCCCGGCACCACCACCAGCGCCAGCACCTGTACCAGTACCTGCTGTGGGAGGGGAAAGGAAACCCCGATAGAAAAGATAAGAAAGTACGGGGTGAAGGAGTTTAGGGCTCGAAGGGACGATGATTCTTCTATAGCCAAGTATTGGCTGGAAGGAACGGTACGAGCCTTAGATCAGTTACAGTGTACTCCAGAGGAACGAGTTGTGTGCGCTACTTCCTTGTTAGTGGAAGAAGCGTATGTCTGGTGGGACACAGTCCAACAACGAGTTCCACCAGAGCAGAGGACATGAGACTTCTTTGTGAGAGAATTTAAGAGAAAGTTTATTTCTGAAGCATATCTCAACGCCAGTAGGAAAGAGTTTCTACACTTGAAGCATGGGCGAATGACAGTGACAGAGTACGAAAGGGAGTTCACCAGATTAAGCAGGTATGCTAAGAAAGCAATAGAAGACGAGGAAGATCGATGTAAAGAATTTTTAGACGGATTGAATAATGAGATTAAGGTGCAGCTGATTGCTGCTCATATTAAGGAATTTTCTGTGTTAGTCACCCGAGCTATTGAAGTGGAGCAGTGTCAGTCTGATGAGCAGAATAGAAGACAAAAGATGAAACAGAAGAGAGATACCCAAAACTATTTGGGAAACTACCAATCATCAAGGAAGCGATTCCGAGGCAGTAGTTCCACGGGAGGCGGTCAACGCCGGGGTTATAGTCAGGGATCGAATCGCGGTGGCCCAAGTCAAGTCACCTCAGTCGCTAGTACCGGACGATCCGGAAGAGGGCAAGGAAGAGGATTCAACCAAAGCGGAGGTAACTTTTCTACCGGTCCGAGAGGTAATGAAGGCGAAAATACTAATCCACGCTTTGATCAATGCGGACGCCGCCACACAGGAGAATGTTGGGGTCGGACATTTGCATGCTACATATGTGGATCTTTAGACCACCTTATACTAGAGTGTCCCCAGTGAATGCAGAATCTACCTAGGGAGACTGAGGGATCGCAAGCGGCAGCAGGGCGAGGCCGAGGCAAAGGTAGGGGCGAAAATCCATCACGCGTGCAGTTTGAGACGGTGGATCAACCAGAAGCGAGGGCTCCTGCTAGAATGTATGCCATGAGGGGGCGAGAAGATGAAGAAGCGCTAGACGTGATTGCAGGTTAGTTGTCTATGTTTGGAGTTCCGCTTTATGTTTTAATAGATCCGGGTTCTTCACACTCATATATATGCACAAAAAATGAAAAACTTGGGAACCTAAAGGTAGAACTAGAGGAAGAGGGAATATTAGTTACTAGCCCATTAGGGAGTAAGGTGATTACGAGGAAGGTAGTGAAAGATTGCCCCATGGAGATTCATGGAAGTATCTTTTGGGGAGACTTATTTGAACTACCATTTCAAGAATTCGATGCTATCCTTGGGATGGATTGGTTGGCCAAACACGATGCACTGGTTGACTGTAAATGGAAGAGAGTTACTCTGCATACGTCAGACGGCGACGAAATGACCTTAGTGGGAAAGAGGAAGGACTATCTAACTAACGTCATTTCCACTATGACGGCTAAGAGGTTAATGCAAAAAGGCTGTGAGGCATACCTGTTATGCGCGTTAGAAGCGAAAGAAGAGGCACCGAAGCTACAAGATATACCTACTGTTTGCGATTTTCCCGACGTATTTCCTGACGACTTACCCAGATTACCACCTAAACGAGAGGTGGAATTCACCATAGACGTGTACCCGGGAGCTGCACCAGTATCCATCGCACCTTACCGAATGGCGCCAGTGGAGCTAAAAGAACTAAAGGTACAGCTACAGGAACTTTTAGACAAGGGGTTCATTAGGCCAAGTGTGTCACCATGGGGAGCGCCAGTATTGTTCGTGAAAAAGAAAGACGGATCCCTAAGGTTGTGTGGATTACCGTCAACTCAATAAGCTGGCCATCAAGAACAAGTATCCGCTACCTCGCATAGACGATTTGTTTGATCAACTCAAAGGTGCTGGAGTCTTTTCAAAAATCGATCTACGATCGGGTTATCATCAATTGGGGATCAAAGAAGAAGACATACCAAAAACCGCATTCAGAACTCGCTATGGACATTATGAATTCATCGTTATGCCTTTTGGATTAACGAATGCACCTGCAGTATTCATGGATCTGTTGAACAAAATCTTCCACCCGTATTTGGATCAGTTCGTGGTTGTATTCATTGATGACATATTGGTGTACTCAAAGAATCGAGAGGACCATGATCGCCACCTTAGGATCATTTTGCAAACCCTGCGAGAGAAGCAGTTAACGCTAAATTTAGCAAATGCGAATTTTGGTTGGAAGAAGTAGCCTTCTTGGGACATATTGTATCGGCAGAAGGAATAAGGGTCGATCCCAAGAAAATAGAAGCAGTATTGGAATGGAAGCCACCTAAGACAGTAATGGAAGTCCGTAGTTTCTTGGGGTTAACAGGATATTATTGGAGATTCGTCAAAGGGTTTTCCATGATCGCTGCACCTATGACCAAACTACTTCAGAAGAATGCCAAATTCTAGTGGACCGACGCTTGCCAACGGAGCTTTGAAAGGCTAAAGCAAAAACTTACTGAAGCGCCCATTCTTACACAACCCGAATCAGGAAAAGATTTTGTGATCTACAGCTATGTATCCCACATCGGGTTAGGGTGCGTATTGATGCATGAGGGCAAAGTCATTGCGTATGTCTCTCGACAGCTCAAGCCACACGAAAAGAATTATCCCACGTATGACTTAGAACTAGCAGCCATTATTTTGGCTTTCAAGACGTGGAGGCACTACTTATACGGGAAAAAGTGTTACATTTATACGGATCATTAATGTAACACCCCGATACTCCATATAAGTACTACACATATACCAGGTATACGTACAGTAAATATATAAAGTATAAAGATGTCACATTTCGTTACAATTTAAAAACCTTTAACATATCTCAAACCACAATACATTAATTTAAAGAACATTTACAAAATCGATATACTTTTAATGATCTTATAAATATACAATAATCTTATCTTTCTCGAAACATCATTTATACACATGATTACATTCTTGATAAAAGTACATCATAATTAAATTATACATGTATGCATCACCCTCTAGTTGGTCTCGACAAACTCTTACTCTTCTCGTGGCATAACGCAAGACTTTATATCTTTCATCTGGTCACCTGCGCGATCAAACAATCGCGCTAAGCCCGAGAGCTTAGTAGTACAAATATATAATATACACATACATTGTAAAAATATTAGCATATAATGATATATCAATTCCATGTAACTTTAGCTTGTCATATCTTTTCTTTTAGATTGTACCTTTCATATATCTCAACTAAATCATATTTCAATACCCACATTCCACAACATACTTCATAACATTATTTTATTCACCATTTACCAATCATGAATAACATTTCCAACAAGGCAATCATTAACACCAACCACAATCCATCACCAATACTCACAATCAACATATCAATACATACACATTACATATCATACCTCATAACATTGTTTAATTCACAATTCACCAATCATAAGTCACATTGTCAACAAAGTCAATCATAGATCTCATTATTCATCTAATTCAACATTTGTATATCACATAGACATCAAAGACAGACTCGGGCCCAACAGACACTAATATGCAATTCAATTTTCAGAGTTAATGCTTTGGTTTGTTATCACATTTATCAATATCATATACCCAACTAGGCTTCAAGGATCAAGTTCAACCAAGCTTCAAGGGGAGCAAAGCATGCTAAGCTTCTACCCAACTTGGCTTCAAGAACTAATCCAACCTAGCTTCAAGGGTGGTAACATCTCAATTAGGCTTCAAGGATCCAATCCAACCTAACTTCAAGAGATTGTTACACTTATTAGGCATGCCACCAACAACAAACTCTGAAAATGGAATAACACATTAGCCACACAATTCATTTAGATTTCATTCTCAATTCTCATTATCATTTAGGCAAACATGCCTCATTTATCTCCATTGAATCACATTAGCCAATAACAATGGCTTCACATTTTATTTCACAATATAACACTTCATTATTCAAGTGTATATTTATCTCATCCATGATCACATTATATCTCATATAGCATCATTCATCATAGCCAAACACAATGGCATTGTCTCATATCATGTCTTATTTGAATTATCATTTCATCTTTTACATACATAATCATTTACCTCATCATATCCTTTACATGTCATATTCCATCATTGATATATATATATATACAACATCAATTACATTAACTAGGTCAACATATCATTCACATCATTATAAATTGCATTGTACATACCTTTTTGGATGATCTTCATCTCTTTCACCCTCAAGAGTTACTCCCACCAAGCTATCCATAATCAATAACTTCATCCTCTTTTTCACATTTTACATATAGCCTCATTGATATATATATATACAACATCAATTACATTAACTAGGCAAACATATCATTCAAAGTGCATAACATAACATTGCTAAATCTCAACAATGCAATTAGGGCAAAACACAATTGATATGATTCATAGCTTTATGATCTTCCACATTCCTTTGATTAGATCATTCTTGTGTTTAAAACATATTTATAATGTTCATGTTTAAGTTTAGAAACAATGGAACCTTTGAAGAATCAAAACAATGTAAAAAGAAACAAAGTATAAAGCAATATGTAATTCATTTGTAGGACATGCCCAACCCATTTGATGGACACGCCCAGCCACTTGATGGAACACGCCCGTGTCACTAACAACAAAAGAGGCAGTAGCCAATTCAACAATTGACACGCCCAGCACCTTTGATGGACACGCCCGTGTCACTAACAACAAAAGAGGCAGTAGCCAATTCAAACAATTGACACGCCCAACTCAATTGATGAACACGCCCGTGTCTCTTCAATGCCTATGGCCGTGTCACCCATCACCAAAACCAATTCTCTTCTAATTGCACTCAAACACAATATTCATCATATAACATGCTTCAAATGAATATAATCAATGTTTTAAACACATATTCATCACAAGAATTACTTCACAACACATTAATATAACAATTAAACACATCTCAACTCAAAACCCTAAAATCAACATCTCCACCATTTCCAACAACAACCTCTAATTAAACTCATAACTTAAAATCAATTTAACACTTGAACACACAACACAACACATCTCAAATCCACCAAATCACAAAATCATCAAACCTTACTTCACTTCCAACACAACTTCCAATTAAGTAAAGAAAACAAGAGAATACTTACCATCTTTCCAACAAAACCAACACCAATCCAATCTTTTAGCTTGTAATCAAATTCAATACTTGTAAACACATATATAACACACTAAATCATGAAATCAATCCATCACAACCTATCTCAAACATTAACAAAGGAAAACAAGTAAGTACTTACTTCAATTGATGAATTCCACCAAATCTCCACCTAATCCTTTGATTCTTCCTTCAATTCTCTTAAAACCCTAAGGTTTAGGTGAAGATCAACTCATCTCTCTACCTCTCTCTCTCTCTCTCGTGCAAGAACCAAAAGGAGAAGAAGAAGAAGAAGAAGAAGAGAATATCTTCATTTCTTTTTCCTCTTCCACGATAGCCACATATATGTATATAATAATAATAATAATAATAATAATAATATAATTACTAATTACCAAAAATCCTCCACCAAGCATTTCATTTCAAGCAATTACTCATATACCCCTTATCACTTAACTTAGCTTTTGTCTCTTATGAACCCAATTAAGTAATTCCACATGCCATATAAAAATATCTCCTCTTGCATTGACTCTTTCTCTTTGACCATTTTATATGTTATATATATCACCATATACACAACATATAAACTTGTCTCTAAATCCTAAATTTCCCCAAAACACATATACATATATTTTCTTTTCTCAATTTAAACCAACAACAATAACAACAACAACAACAACATACAAAACTTCTGGGGCATGCATAGGGATATTACAATTCTCTCCCCCTTAAATAATTTCGTCCTCGAAATTATCAGTACCGTAACGATTCATTCTTAACAAAATACTATCTCAACTTTCATATGAAGTTAATTATATGCTCAAGTCATAGTGTCATCAAATCATATAATTTTAACTCTTCCCTTTCAAATCAACCGCCTTCTTTAAATTTCATAACTCATCATTCTATATGATTAGATATCTTATTACTTTCTTGATCAAACATTCAAAAGAACTCATTACATCTTTTATCAATGTCTTTACACAAGAATTAGATCATTATATAATACACTTATACTTCATCCAATCTTTATATTCAATATATTCTATTCCTTCACTTCTTTGTAATTACTCTTTTAACTTTAACCTTAAAAATCATTGGTTTATATCTTAGCATTAATTATCCCGTCATTACAATCACCGTCTAAATAGACATTTATCAAACCTCAATGGATAACAAAATCTTTATTTTTCACAAATGGAGTTATTTCTTTAGCACGCTTTTTATTTAAATTACATCTTAATACATTACCTTTCAACTTATTTCATAAATAATCAATCTTTTCCCTTTTTATCATGATTTATAACTATTATAACTCCATTTATTCACTTTCACTCACACTTTGAAATTTACATCATATACATTATCATGCAAACAATTATACTCTTAACACAACTATACATGTCAAATCTCAATAATGATTCATAATCTTAACCAATTCAGATCCATTGATCTATTTATCACAATATATCCACGTTCCAATCTTGCTCAATTCCAACCAACAATTTATTTATTCAAACTTATCATAAAATTTCACAATATTCATATATGTATTTTTATAACTTAATTCCATTAGGGTAAACTTACATTCAATTCCTGATCTCTTCCGATCTATATTCAATCAAATAATCATGATAACCAATCACTTCAAATTATGTTAATATAATTTCCAACCAATTCTCATAAAAATTTTATACCATATTTACTATATATAGCTCATTCACTTAAACCTCAAATTTATTCATTTATTCATCACATATCATAAACATGTTTAGTATAACTTTCAATCACATTTGTATTTTCTCCCTTTTTAACATCTCCTCACATTTCATTTCCTTGTTATACTTATTTTGATTACCTCATTGCCATAATATTCATAATTCGAGACATTTCCATAATTTCCTTTTCTCTCCTAACTATCATAAATATAACCAAATGCTTAACATCAAATTGATAAGATACAACTTTATCCATCATAACGTTTAACTATACTTTTCATCATAATTTCAATCTCATCAAATCTGTATTACAATCATTATATCTAAGACCCAAATCCATGGATAACAAATTAATCAATCAAATATACCGAACAAAACACATGGCTTAAGAGGTTAATATTCAAGCCTGGAACTCTCAAATCAATTCTGTTCTTTCATAATTTTATTCTCAATTTTTTTTTTACAAATACAAGACTAAGGTGTATCTCAAGAATTACATATTTCTTCTTTACATTATTGCTATAACAAAAGTTAATACATTCCAACTCCATTTCAAACCACTTTGCACTCGATTATAATGTCTATCTCAACTTAATTCACGTTTCAACAATATTACTATATACATATTTAACCATATGTAATTTCTATAAAATTTCTTTTCGTCACTTCATTTCGAATCCATTTACAATCTCTTATAATATATAATTACATGGAATTTCCATATGTGAGCACTTTAGAACTCTAAATATCATATGATCATCAAATTCAATGCTCACTATAACAATTTTCACTGTCCAATATTATTCAAGTCCATTCTATACTCACTTCCATCTCATAATCCATTCCGCTTTACACAGTTCAAAACCTAATATCTCTTAGGTCCACTAATACATATTGCATCATTTCCATATCACTTATTCCATAATTATACCGCATACATATTCATAGGTCACCTTCATAATGTGATTCACACATTTGTTTATATATCATAATTTCATTCATATTGAAAATCAATTCACATATCATATACATGTATACCCTTACTTAGATATTCTTATTTTATGTTTCTTTTTCACACATTCAATACAAATTTAATGTTTATCACTTTAGAAACATCTTATGTATATATATCACAAAGCAAAGTCAAAACATATAATTTCTCCAATTATTAAGCTCATTTCAGAAATCTCAAATATCACATATTACCATCATTACTATGAGCTTTCACAATATCCAAGCATCTCACATTTCTAACGTTGCATTCACAATGTTTACATTAAAATAACAATATCAACTTATTCTTACTTAACCAATCTCATCTCTTTTCCTTTAAACAAAACCTTAACTTTATATATGTACATACTTCAAACTTTAGATAGTCACACTTTGTCTATAATAACCAACTCATTCAATATCCCACCATTCTTTCCTCATTTTGTAACATATCTTTCAATAATAACAATCCAGCAATATTTCCTTTGTCTATTAACCCCAACATAAACCTTATTATAAAGAGGTTCAAAGTGTAGAAGAAAGAGTACATACTCTTATCTTAATTTGTTTTCAATTCATTTTCAACTTTATTCTCTTTATGTTTGAATTCATATTATGTCCCACATCATATTACTCATAAACATCAACATTACACTCCATATTGCACACAACATGACATTTCCATATGCATCATCAATATACATATATCACATTACATTTCACAATTAGTTTATCATAATCAATTAGGCACTATGCCTCAATTATAATTCATTTCCAACATTATTGCCAACAATCATGGTTTCTCATCACATCAAAATGGTATACACATATATCATTAATTATGTTAAACATCTCATATAACACAAATATTCTACAATTCATATAATGCCACATCCGAGACCAACCTAGGTGTCAATGCATATACATGTATTACCAATTTGCATTTCAAAACTCTTCTTTTTGGTTCATTTTATGCGTTTCAAAACTTTTTCTTTTAATTTCACTTAGGCCGAGAATCTCGAACCTAAGCTCTGATACCAAAATAATTGTAACACCCCGATACTCCATATAAGTACTACACATATACCAGGTATACGTACAGTAAATATATAAAGTATAAAGATGTCACATTTCGTTACAATTTAAAAACCTTTAACATATCTCAAACCACAATACATTAATTTAAAGAACATTTACAAAATCGATATACTTTTAATGATCTTATAAATATACAATAATCTTATCTTTCTCGAAACATCATTTATACACATGATTACATTCTTGATAAAAGTACATCATAATTAAATTATACATGTATGCATCACCCTCTAGTTGGTCTCGACAAACTCTTACTCTTCTCGTGGCATAACGCAAGACTTTATATCTTTCATCTGGTCACCTGCGCAATCAAACAACCACGCTAAGCCCGAGAGCTTAGTAGTGCAAATATATAATATACACATACATTGTAAAAATATTAGCATATAATGATATATCAATTCCATGTAACTTTAGCTTATCATATCTTTTCTTTTAGATTGTACCTTTCATATATCTCAACTAAATCATATTTCAATACCCACATTCCACAACATACTTCATAACATTATTTTATTCACCATTTACCAATCATGAATAACATTTCCAACAAGGCAATCATTAACACCAACCACAATCCATCACCAATACTCACAATCAACATATCAATACATACACATTACATATCATACCTCATAACATTGTTTAATTCACAATTCACCAATCATAAGTCACATTGTCAACAAAGTCAATCATAGATCTCATTATTCATCTAATTCAACATTTGTATATCACATAGACATCAAAGATAGACTCGGGCCCAACAGACACTAATATGCAATTCAATTTTCAGAGTTAATGCTTTGGTTTGTTATCACATTTATCAATATCATATACCCAACTAGGCTTCAAGGATCAAGTTCAACCAAGCTTCAAGGGGAGCAAAGCATGCTAAGCTTCTACCCAACTTGGCTTCAAGAACTAATCCAACCTAGCTTCAAGGGTGGTAACATCTCAATTAGGCTTCAAGGATCCAATCCAACCTAACTTCAAGAGATTGTTACACTTATTAGGCATGCCACCAACAACAAACTCTGAAAATGGAATAACACATTAGCCACACAATTCATTTAGATTTCATTCTCAATTCTCATTATCATTTAGGCAAACATGCCTCATTTATCTCCATTGAATCACATTAGCCAATAACAATGGCTTCACATTTTATTTCACAATATAACACTTCATTATTCAAGTGTATATTTATCTCATCCATGATCACATTATATCTCATATAGCATCATTCATCATAGCCAAACACAATGGCATTGTCTCATATCATGTCTTATTTGAATTATCATTTCATCTTTTACATACATAATCATTTACCTCATCATATCCTTTACATGTCATATTCCATCATTGATATATATATATATATACAACATCAATTACATTAACTAGGTCAACATATCATTCACATCATTATAAATTGCATTGTACATACCTTTTTGGATGATCTTCATCTCTTTCACCCTCAAGAGTTACTCCCACCAAGCTATCCATAATCAATAACTTCATCCTCTTTTTCACATTTTACATATAGCCTCATTGATATATATATATACAACATCAATTACATTAACTAGGCAAACATATCATTCAAAGTGCATAACATAACATTGCTAAATCTCAACAATGCAATTAGGGCAAAACACAATTGATATGATTCATAGCTTTATGATCTTCCACATTCCTTTGATTAGATCATTCTTGTGTTTAAAACATATTTATAATGTTCATGTTTAAGTTTAGAAACAATGGAACCTTTGAAGAATCAAAACAATGTAAAAAGAAACAAAGTATAAAGCAATATGTAATTCATTTGTAGGACACGCCCAACCCATTTGATGGACACGCCCAGCCACTTGATGGAACACGCCCGTGTCACTAACAACAAAAGAGGCAGTAGCCAATTCAACAATTGACACGCCCAGCACCTTTGATGGACACGCCCGTGTCACTAACAACAAAAGAGGCAGTAGCCAATTCAAACAATTGACACGCCCAACTCAATTGATGAACACGCCCGTGTCTCTTCAATGCCTATGGCCGTGTCACCCATCACCAAAACCAATTCTCTTCTAATTGCACTCAAACACAATATTCATCATATAACATGCTTCAAATGAATATAATCAATGTTTTAAACACATATTCATCACAAGAATTACTTCACAACACATTAATATAACAATTAAACACATCTCAACTCAAAACCCTAAAATCAACATCTCCACCATTTCCAACAACAACCTCTAATTAAACTCATAACTTAAAATCAATTTAACACTTGAACACACAACACAACACATCTCAAATCCACCAAACCACAAAATCATCAAACCTTACTTCACTTCCAACACAACTTCCAATTAAGTAAAGAAAACAAGAGAATACTTACCATCTTTCCAACAAAACCAACACCAATCCAATCCTTTAGCTTGTAATCAAATTCAATACTTGTAAACACATATATAACACACTAAATCATGAAATCAATCCATCACAACCTATCTCAAACATTAACAAAGGAAAACAAGTAAGTACTTACTTCAATTGATGAATTCCACCAAATCTCCACCTAATCCTTTGATTCTTCCTTCAATTCTCTTAAAACCCTAAGGTTTAGGTGAAGATCAACTCATCTCTCTACCTCTCTCTCTCTCTCTCGTGCAAGAACCAAAAGGAGAAGAAGAAGAAGAAGAAGAAGAGAATATCTTCATTTCTTTTTCCTCTTCCACGATAGCCACATATATGTATATAATAATAATAATAATAATAATAATAATAATAATAATAATAATATAATTACTAATTACCAAAAATCCTCCACCAAGCATTTCATTTCAAGCAATTACTCATATACCCCTTATCACTTAACTTAGCTTTTGTCTCTTATGAACCCAATTAAGTAATTCCACATGCCATATAAAAATATCTCCTCTTGCATTGACTCTTTCTCTTTGACCATTTTATATGTTATATATATCACCATATACACAACATATAAACTTGTCTCTAAATCCTAAATTTCCCCAAAATACATATACATATATTTTCTTTTCTCAATTTAAACCAACAACAATAAAAACAACAACAACAACATACAAAACTTCTGGGGCATGCATAGGGATATTACAATTAAAGCCTGAAGTACCTGCCCACGCAGAAAGATTTAAACCTGCGACAGCGAAAATGGATGCAACTGTTAGGAAGTCAATGCAAGCGCTACGTGCTATGAGGGTAGAATTAGAGCCCACAGAAGATGGAGCTATCTTTGCAGAAATGCACGTGCGACCTACCTTACATCAACAAATACGTGAGGCTTAGAAGGAAGATGAACAAGTGAAGAAGTGGAGTCAACAGGCGCAGGAGAATTCGTCAGGAGATTATCAAATTCGTCCAGATGATATCCTATACTACAAGAAGAGAATGGTGGTACCTAAGTCCGAGGAACTGAAGAAACAGATTTTGCAAGAAGCTCATAACAGTCCTTACACAATGCATCCGGGAGCAACGAAAATGTACCGGGACTTAAAGGAGTATTACTGGTGACCAGGAATGAAAAGAGACATCGTGGATCACGTGACGAAGTGTCTGACCTGTCAGCAAGTGAAAGCGAAACATTATCTACCCTCAGGACTACTACAACCTATCACAATTCCAACCTAGAAATGGGACCGTATTACTATGGATTTTGTCACAGGATTGCCTATGACTAGGGACAAACATGACGCGATCTGGGTAATCGTGGATCGGTTTACTAAGTCCGCTCATTTCTTACCAGTACATGTGGATTACTCGCTAGACAAGTTGGCAGACTTGTACATCAAAGAGATCGTAAGTCTCCACGGAGTTCCAACTTCAATCATATCAGATCGAGATCCAAGCTTTACGTCAGATTTTTAGCAGAAGTTCCAAACAGCCCTTGGGACTCGAACATGTTCGCATTGGTTTGTGTAAAAATATTTTCAAAAATAAGAAAAACCAGTTTTGTCGACACTTGGGACCCAATTTCTAGACGAACCTCTGGCCAAATTTTTGTAAAAACCGAAACTAAAATTTGACTAAGTAAAATTGGTAGCAACATTAGGTTAGCATGGCGTCTCTACTCGGCTTACACACATAGGCTGGGAAGGGGTGTTACAGCTTATTGAAAACCTAAGACAGAGGTTTCCCTAACTTTAAAAATTGCCTGTTACTTGCTTGACCAGTTATTGCATTAACATCCACTAACTTCTGTATACCCTGACCGCCAGACTGATAACTTCCTCTATCACTTCTTTTACTAGAAAAATGATTCTTCTCTCTTTCCCATTCTTCTATTTGTAGGCTAACTTGGAGAAGATCTTTAAAATCCCTTATGAGAGTGTGAGACATCCGTTCACGCAAACTGGGTAGGCCACCCCTTACTATCATTCGAATCTGGTTGGACTCATGTGGTCTCCTCTTAAGTAGTGTAGCCTTGTTTCTTCACCTATTCACATAGTCAACAAAATTCTCATTTTACTTTTGTCTAATAGTTTTCACCTCCATCAGGGTCACTTCCAACTCAACATTGTACCCATACTGCTGAATAAAGTCTTTGTGTAGTAGATCCCAATCTTTTTAGGTGTTCTCCTCTAAGATATTGAACTAGTTTTGCACAACAGGGCCCAATGAGAGCATGAAGTACCTTAAAGTTTGAGCCTTAGTAGCTCTAGCAGACTACATCGTAGTGATGTATTGCTTAACATGCTGATGGGGATTTCCAATTCCATCAAATTTGGCAAAAGAAGGCATCTTGAACTTGTAAGGGACTTATTAATCTTGTTCAAATAGTTTATCCACTTCTGAAACCTCTTCAGCCTTCAGCTTCTTTTCAAATTTCTTCTCTAAATCAGCAATCATCTTTTCCACATCCATAGTTTTAGTTTTTTCAATTGTTAATTTTTCCACAGCCATTGGCTCTTTCTTCCTATATTGAGAATCTTGGAAATACTGAGCCCAATCATCATCATCATCAATTACTACCTTGTCATCATCAAAGGCTACCTCACCTACCTTAGCCTTTCCCATGTCCTTTTACTTCTTAGTACTAGTAGATGCTTCAATAATGTTTTCTTCTAATAGTGCAGCTAGTTGATTTCTCACGGTCTCAGCTAGGACCCCCTTTAACTCTTCGATCTTGGAAGAAGGAGCTTCATTTATCAGATTCTGAACTTGATCGGGATTCATGGTTCTAGGAGTGAAATTAATTGTATCTTCATTGAATTCAGAGTCACTAATGTAGGTCAAATTTTTGTACGCTTTTAAACTATTATACTCTAGGTATGTGAGCCAAAAAGAATCAATGCCATGTAATGCAATATATGTATGCATGTATATATGGATGCACAAGTAACAGATAAACAAAAATCATTAGAAAGTTCCTTCCAACCTTATATCTTCCACACATGTATGGCAAGTCTCTTTTCCTAGGTATATGGTCAACAAAATATCAACATGGGACATCTTATTTTTAAAAAATTTACTTGGACGGTTTAACCAATAGTTGTATTTTCAAACATAGAAGCCGATCCATGATAATTCCCATTAATTAGGCTTTAATCCATTGGACCAACTAAAAATAACTTTTATGTTATATTATGAATTAAAACTAAATTAAAGTATTTATCATAAATAGATTTCGTATTTGAAAAAATAACTAATGATTCATGCCACAAATAAGCCCATGATTAACAATTCTTGGTATAATTTAGAACCCAATTGATTTTTGGCATTTCAGAATTGACCTAAATAGTTTGTAAGCTCATTCAAAAATAATTTAATTTCAAGGCCTATTGTAGAAAAAGTTTGTTTAAAAATAATTTTTAGGCTTTGTATTTGGGCCATGGAGTAGAAAAATTTTTTTTTGACTCATTTTGGAAAAATTTTTATGTCCAAAGACCATCTTGAAAATTTTAAAAATAGTTTTGGTCTTTTAGATTTAAAGAAAAAATTATTTTGAGCTTATATTATAATTAGGTCATATTAGAAAAAGAACAAAGCAAATAAGCCATTATTCAAACTAAGATATATCAATCACAGTCAAACAACAAGCATTTTGATAAAAACCCAAGAAAAGTAACTAGGCCAATTATATGAGATTTAGTCTTTGAGTTGAAAAGTTTTAGGCTCCCATAGCAAGTATATCCCAAAAGGTACAAGGCTATGAGTGATTATGCCATGCTCGATCTCCATACCTTGAGTGAAAGCAGGTATCCCTTACATAACATAATACGGGTTACATGGGCATCCTAAATCGTGCAAACAATACAACCTAAATGATGCAATGGATAATATCATAATAAGAAAGAATAAAATAATATAAAGACCAACGAAATCAACTTCTCTTATCCCTAGTGGAGTCGCCACTGTGAGCGAGGATTTTTACCCCCACTTCCCTGTGGAATGGTTCTTACGACTTCGGCACTATTAGGCTCAGGGCCTTATATGGATCTAAATTCGGAGAATATGAAGTAGCCACTCGGACGGGCCGAAAAAAGGAAAAGGGGTAGATGACTCAATTTCTAAGGAATCTCTAACCCCCTATTGGGATTGAAAAGTTGGGTACACATGGGGAGTGAGAAATGGCCCAACACCCCCATAGCATCCGGTTCATTGGAACCTGCCTCCTTTTCAGGTCTATAAATTATTACATTCTTTAATATTATAAAATTATCCATATTACATGAAATTATTAAAATAAATAATTATTGTATTGAAATCAAGACAAGTTCAAATAAAACAATAAATGGGCACCCATCCGAGGATGAAAAAATTCCCTTACAACCATATCCAAATGTCCACAAATAAAATAACATAAATAAAATGGGATACCCACCATAGGTGGAAACGTGTCCCTAACAATAGTCCAAAAAAATCCTTAAAATATAAATTACATAATAAAAATCGAGGAACCCACAAAGTGAAAACGTACCCTATACATCTTTAAAATCCAATTAAACAAATAACAAAATAAATTAAATTATTCAACAATGATAATTAAAATAAATCATGCATTATAAACAAAAAAAAATAAACCATTCATCATAAAAGCTTGTAACAAATCACATAATCAAAACTAGGATTTGAAGTATTAAATAGACAAAATTAGGGTTTTGAGCTTTAAAAATTAGGGTTTTGGTTTGACAGATTGAGGATTAGAAGGAACTAAGGTTATAACTTGTAACACCCCTATATCCTATATACGTATCGTACATATATCCCATATACGTACAATATGAATATAAAATATAAAGATGTCACGTTACAGTATTGTTTAAACTTTTACCTTAGTTCCACATCAATTATATATTTAATAAAAGAACATTTTCCATTATCAAATCTTATTCTTTTAAAAGTAACATTTTCAAAACCATTGTACTTTTCATTAGATTACATATATACAAATATACATTGTCTTTTTCAAAATCTACTTACATACATATACATATGATCAAACTACAAAATAACAAAATGTACATGCATGCACCACCTTCTAGTTGGTCTCGAAGCACTCTCAGTCTGCTTGTGGCAAAACCATCCAACTCTCAGATTAACAGTCTACTCACCTATGCGATTCACATAACCGCGCTAAGCTTGAAAGCGTAGTGGTACATATAAACAACATATACATACATTGATCTCATATCACATACTCATACGCATATATTATACACATACACAAATCTACTATTGGGAATCATATCCCATACTCATACACAATTATACTATTGGATCCAATACCTCTATACAATTATTATGTCCAGTTAACACAGTCTCATGGTCCAGCTCTGCTCAGAACCATCATAAATTTCAATCATATGACCTAGCACTGGTCAGGTCAAGACCTAACTCTACTCAGGTTCATCAACATATGCACTGCTCAGGACTTCTCATGCATATTCAATCAATCTCAACATAACTGGACAAGTAATTGTATAGGCTACACACATAAAACATTACTTTACATTTCATTATCACATGCTCATTACTCTATGCTTTTCTCGTGACCACCACTGTCCATGATCACTTCACATTTCCATTTCACATCATGCAAACATGAGCCACACTCATCATATGACTCAATTCACATACATATACTTCCATTTAATATAATCAACATAATATAAAAAGATATAGCCATGCAAGCCACAAACCATGCTTTTATACCATAAAATTAAACTTAAACCTTGACAAACCAACCCCACGGCTGTGGCATTCAATAACCATGCCTGTGGGATGTGAAACGAGGCTGTCAAACACCTTAGGACACCCCTATGATCGTGGCATCCAAGGGCCACGTTCATGGCATACAAAATGCTACTGCCTCTGTCCAAAACTCACGCAAAACAACTTTATATCTAATCCCATGGCCATGGCACTCAAGGCCCACGCCCATGGCATACAATATACTTCTGTTTCTCTCAAAAATCTCAAGTAAACATAGTTAGTTTAAGGCCCATGGTTGTGGCTCTCCATTGCCAGGCCCATGGCACCCAAAAATTGTACTTTGCACAAGTTTCATCACTACAACACACATATCACAAAGAATGGTTAATATGTACAAACCAAAGAGATTATATGTAAAAACCTTGGCTATCCCAATCTTACTCTTCTCCACTTGATCCCTCTTGGCCTAAACAAAACATCATCAACAACAATCATCATTATAATTCATTCACACAATCATCCATATACCAATTCACTCAATTCTCAACTCACCTCTACAAAACCCTTATTCATCACTTTAGTTTATATCCATGATTTACCCATTAATTCAACACATAAATAACTTTAACATATCATAACTATCATCTTATTCAATCAATCATCACTTTCTCTCATTAGCCATATTATACACACACACACACACACACACACACACACATATATATATATATATATGAAATCACATAAAAAGAAGCTTAGAGATAAACACTTGAATTCCTGCTAAACCCTCAATATCCACCTTTAAATCTCTTGAAAACCCTTGTAAATTTGATATATATATATATATATATGAAAAACTCACTCTCTTCTCACCTCTTTATCTAACTCGCATTCAAAGAAGAAGAGGAAAAAAGAAGAAATATCTCTTCCTTTTAATTCCATTCTTATCTTTATATATATATATATATTATAATATATGTTAACTAATTAATTAACAACCCACCAATCATCTTCTTCCTTCTTTTGACTTCCACTTCTCTTTATTATTATTATTTTAATCATCACTATCAACTTTCCCACCACCAATGTATACCTCATGCATACCTATTGTATATCTTAGGTATATGTATATGTCTTATATATGTCATGTTTACTTTAAATATATTTCAAATATATATATCATATACATATATATTACATCTCTCATACATATTCATCTTATATTTTCTCTACCCATCACAACTATTTACTCTCCCATATTTACTATTCCAAAGTACATAAAAAATTGGGATATTATATAAATATTGGGTGAATTTAGGGTTTTGGGATTTAAAAAACTAAGGTTCTGGGCATTTGAAAAATAGGATTTGTTTTTTTTTTTTTAATTTAGCAACTGGGGTTTTATACTTTTCACTTCAAGGTTAATGTCACACCCCAAAGTTTAGGTAGTCGAGTATTAGGCAAGAAGGACATAAATAAGTGGTCAAATAGAGGCTCGAGATAGTCAAAAACAAAATCGGTGTGCAAAGGAGGCCCGTGAAGTCGACGGGACCTAAAGGTAATTTTTCAAAAGGCCAAGGACCTAAGAGTAATTTTTCAAAAATTTGTGTCGGTTCTTAATAGTGACCCTAACGGATGCCATAAATGTGTTCTCGGGATTAATCGGGTTATAACTGTGGGTTTCAATTTTTCCCGAAAACGCACGGTTTAAAAGTTACAATCGATTAATTGCTGGAGGGTATTTTGGTATTTTCACACCCTAGACTATAAAATTACAGTACAAGAAAGTTGAGGGGGTCAAAATATGAATAAAAGGAAGCCTAATGGCTTGCCAAATAAATAGATAAAAGAAGAAGGCAAGTGGACCAATTAAAAGTGGCCATTTTTGCTATAAAGTGTACCAATTGGAAGTCAACATCTATACCAACATATTTTCACTACTTATGGCTGCCATTTGGATCAAAATAAGCTAAGGAAAGAAAATAAAAGCCCTCTCTTACATGGTGAACTCGTCCCAAACCATAAGAGAAGGAAGAAGGAGGTGAGTTTGCCAAAGTTTAAGGCTTTTGGTTGAAGATTTTGGTGACAAACAAGATTATAAGGTAAGAGAAACCTATCTCTAGTTTTAATTTCATGGATTAATGGTTAATTTAAGAGATTGAAATTAGGGTTCATGTAGCTAGATTTGGAGAAAATTCAAGAAATAATTATTTGAAGGATTTGATGAAAGAAATAATGGTGTTTAATGGTGAAAATAAGCTAGCAACCATTAGAAAAATCATAAGATAAGACTATGTCTATACCTAGGGTTCTTACCTTTGTATATGTGATGTTAAATTTCATAGGAAATCAAGGAGACAAGGAAGGAAAGGAAGTGATATAGATAAAGGACTAAGAAAAAGCAAGGTTTGGTACTTTAACTAATTGTTTGTTTATTTTCTTGAAATTTTTCTGTTTTAGAATTAGTGAAATGCTGTGACTTGTATGATTTTTAATTAAATATAGAAAAATGTTCTTGTAGTGAATTTTTGATATGTTGTGCCTCAACGCGTCTAGAATGACTGAAAAATATTTTGAGTTGAATTCAGAATGGTTATGATCATAAAAAAATTATTTCTGTTAGACCTGCTCTAGGAGGTACCTTGACTGAGACAGCCATGTGTCCGGATTTTTAATAAAATTTAGAAAAATAATCTTCAATTGAATTTTAAGATGTAAAAATAAATTCTGTAAAAATTTTAGAGTTTTTAGTCAAGTAGATTATTTTATACAATTTTTCAAAATAAGGATCAAGTTGAGTCCAAAACCAGAATTTACTATTTATATGGTCATTTTGCTAATATTCATTTGGTCATTTTTCAAAAGTAATCCAATTGATTCCTTATGCATATAAATGAGCATAATATGTTATTAAAATGAAAAAAATATGATATTTCACGTTGAAATAATATAAGAAATATAAGTCGATAATTGTATAATGCATATTCGATTAAGAAATGACATGAAAATTTTGGCTCCACTGGATATCTGGGATAGTACTGAGTAGGGTAAGGGTATGATATATCAAACTATATGCAGTGCTGCTTTAATATAGGACTTCAGTCTGAGATATATAGGGTGACGACCCGAGCTATATAGGACTTCGGTCTGAGTTATATAGGGCAATCGCCCGAGTTATATAGGACTCCGGTCCGAGGGCTTCGGCCACAGATTTCACAGGGCTTGGTCCGCAATTTTTTAGGGCCACAGCCACAGAATATATATACAGTTGTTTCAGTTAGTTCCTTACCATACGTTAGTCTACCAAATTACCTTGTGGAGCGAACTGATAAAATGATAATAACTGAATATATGACATGTATGGATTGTTATTACTGTGATATTATTTTTCAATACGACTCATTGCTTTTAAAAGTGCATTATGCTTTTATTATTTATTTTCCGTAATTAGTTAAAGTACCTACTAAGCAATGCTTAGCGAGTTTAGTTTCTTCTAAACTCGTAGGCTATTAGCAAGGAGCCAGTAGCGAGCAGAGGAGTCCTGCGATCTGTCGGTTATCAACAAACTTAGGTGGTGCTCTTCATTTTGTATTTTGATATTAGAAACTGGCATGTACTTATTTGAACAATACAAAGAGACAACTTGATGTAACATGTAAATCTAGTAATGTATAATAACTGTATGGTTTTAAATTGAGTTGGGTTGTGAATATAGAAGTGTGAATTCTTCTTGCAGGATTGTAGTTGAGGTTATAAGGGTGGATTATTGGGAGTGTGCTTGAGTTGAATTGTGAAACAAAATATTTTTCAAAAATAAGAAAAATCAGTTTTGTCGACACTTGGGACCTAGAATTTTAAGGGAGACTCCGTCAAAATTTTTGAAAAATTTTTATAAGGAACATTAAGTAAGCTGACATAACCAGAGCTCGTATTCTGATGTAGCATTCCTCCTCGGCTTATTCATAGGTCGGGAAGGGGTGTTACAGTTAAGTTTTAGGAAATTAGGGTTCTGGATTAGGGTTTAGGTTAGAGTTTTGGAATTAGGGTTTTATGTTTACTGGATATTAGGGTTTTGGTGTTTTGTTTATTTCGAAAACTAATTTAGGCTTTTATCAAAATATGATTATTGTAAAATCTTTAAGGCCACTTTAACAAGGATTCTTGATAAATAATTGCATGGGAAATGGCTACTGGATGTGTTTAATAAATATAAATTGATTATATTATCAAATAAAGCCTCATTGAACATATTCAATTAAGAGCATAGAAAGTATGAACTTCATAGTATTATTAAACGGAGCTTGTCTGTAACACCTCTATACCCCGTATACGCACACTACATACCACCATATCCGTAATATACGTATACTGAATATAGGAATGCTACGGTTTACTAAACAAACAACTCACTCCTATATACAATAATATAAGCAAACTTAAAACATTTAAGTTATATCATAAAACACAATAAATAAAACGTTCATTCAATACGCAACGGAAAATGTAGCTGTATTTACAAATACATAAATATCAAAAATCAAATTTTACAAAACATAAAGTTTATACATGTTTGGCAGTCAGTCTTTGATCTTTAAGCTCACAATCAACACTTCAAAATCTAGACTCAACTCTGTCTAGATGAACTCTCTGGCTCTACCCTGCCACCTGCGCGATGAACCACAATCGCGCTAAGCCAACGGCTTAGCGGTACAAACCACAATAACAAAATGTTTCAATGCAATGCCAATGTCACACATTTCAAATATTATAAACAATACATAAGAATATCATATTTCAAAGTTTTACATTTAATCTCATCATTCATTTGTTTCACCATCCATGAATCACATTTAAACAAAGACAAACATGGGCCCAAAAGACACTAATATGCCATTCAACTTTCAGAGTTAATGTTTTGGTTCAATTATCACATTTATCATTATCATTATCCCAACTAGGCTTGTAACATCTCATTCAAGGGTTGTAACATCTCAACTAGGCTTCAAGGACTAGACCCAACCAAGCTTCAAGGGGAGTTAAGCATGCTAAACTTCAACCCAACTTGGCTTCAAGGATCAAATCCAACCTAGCTTCAAGAGATTGTTACTATTAGGCATGCCACCAACAACAAAACTCTGAAAATGGAATAACACATTAGACACACAATTCATTCATTAATTCATTATCAATTTCATTCTCATTTTCTCATCATCATTTAGGCAACCATGCCTCAATCATCTCATTTGCATCATTATAGCCAACAACAATGGCTTCACATCTCATCATATCTCAATTCACATTAAAGCAATTCATCATTAAAGTATTCATCATAACCAATTGCATTGCACATACCTTTTGAATGATCATCATATCTTTCACATTATACAATTCATAACATTAATCAAATGTATCAACAATGTAATAAATTACTTAACACATTTACAACCAAATGTGTTAAGTCTCAATGTCATGTAAATATATGCAATAAGGTAGGGTTTGTACTTACCTCAAGAGCAACTCACTCCACACCAAATTCCTCTTCCAAGAATCCTTCAACACTTGGATTATGGCAACTCAACTCTCTTCAAAATCTAAACCAAAGGTGATCATACACATGAGATAATAAGGCTAAGAACTAACTAGGGCAAACTCTACACATGACACGCTCAACAACACGGGCGTGTCCCTGAACGTGCCCTAAACTCACAACACAAAAGCTTTGACACGCTCAGAACCACGGGCGTGTCACTGAACGTGTAATACATTCTGTCTCACAGAAACATTGATACGTCTAACAACACAGGCGTGTTCATGGCCGTGTCAATCCACCAACATCACAGTAGCTATGACACGCTCAGTGACATGGGCGTGTCACTGCTCGTGTCACCGATCCAAGAACACAGAACCATTGACACGCCTAAAGACCTGGCCGTGCTAATGGGAGTGTCAGGCCAAAAATACAGATTCCGGCAACATCAACACTACATCCAACTAACCACTTACTTCCACCATTTCCCACTTCAAACAAACTTAATTAAACACACCCAAAAATCATAATAACTTGCAAAAACACCAAAACAATACAAAGCATACATCAAACATAAATCATAATCATCACCACAAATCCAAAACACAACAACAACACTTTCTCTTCCAACAAACTTACTCTTTCCTTCAATCCAACCCCAAAATCCAAAATAATTGAACCAAACACTCTTAAATACACCACAATCAAACAAACACATATCAACCGTAACCTCAACTCACAAACTCAAAGAAAATCAAAGAATCAAGTGGAAAACTTACCAAGGATGAAGAAACTCTTAAATTTCCAACTCGATCACTTGAAAACTTCCTTCAATCTTGAGTTTGGAAGATCAAATCTCTCTCTTGCTCTCTTGCTATGGAGTGCCGGCCAAAAGAAAAGAAAAGAAAAGGAAGAGATGAAGATGCACGAAGAAGAAGAAAGAAACAAGAAGAAAACAAAGAAAACAAAGTCAACCCTCAACAACTCTCTCCTCAAAACCCTCTCCTCCAAGCATTTAAACAATAAAATATTCAAAATATCTTCATCCACTTCCACTCACTCAAATTCCACTTAATTAATTTCCTTATAATTAATTAATAAAAATTAATTCTTTCTTTGACTTTTCACTTCTTTGACTTGTATATGTTGTATATATCCCAATATATACAACATATACACTCTACTCAAAACTTCTTCTCTTACCACTAAAATAAATACACTTAATCCAAGTACAACTATAAATATTCTAAAACTTTTAGGGTATACTTTGGGATATTACAATTCTCCCCCTCTAAAATGAAATTTTGTCCTCGAAATTACCTGATCTTAAGTCTGAAACAATTGAGGATACTGATCTCGCATCGCTTGCTCATTCTCCCAAGTTGATTCTTCTCCACCATGATTCTTCCGAAGAACCTTCACAATTAGCACTTTCTTATGTCTCAACTCTTTCACTCCATGTGCTAAAATAACCACCGGTTCTTCTTCAAAAGTCATATTCGGACTCACCTCAATAGATTTAATGGACAGAACATGAGATGGATCTGATCTGTACCTCCGCAGCATAGAAACATGGAAGACATTATGAATTCTATCCAATTCAGGCGGCAAAGCAATTCTATAAGCAACTGGTCCCACTCTTTCTAATACTTCATAAGGTCCAATAAAACGAGGACTTAGGTTCCCTCTTCGACCAAATCTCAAAATCTTTTTCCAAGGAGATGCTTTCAAAAATACTTTATCTCTAACATCAAATTCTATGTCTCTTCTCTTCAAATCTGAATAAGATTTCTGTCGATCTGAAGCTGCTTTTAGTCGATCCCGAATTAGTTTCACTTTTTCTTCTGTCTCTTTAATCAAATCAGGACCAACCAATTTGCCTTCTCCTACTTCATTCCAACATAGAGGCATCCTACATTTTCTACCATACAATGCCTCATATGGTGCCATTTTAATACTAAATTGATGACCGTTGTTGTAAGCAAATTCCACAAGCGGCAAAAATCTGTCCCAACTTCCAGAAAAATCAATGACACAGCTTCTCAACATATCCTCTATAATCTGTATCACTCTCTCTGACTGCCCATCTGATTGTGGATGAAAAGCAGTGCTAAAGTGCAATCGAGAACCCAAAGCACCATGTAAACTTCTCTAAAACCTTGAAGTAAACCGCGGATCTCGATCAGACACCAAAGAAATTGGGACACCATGTAACTTCACTATCTCACTGATATACAACTCAGCCAACTTCTCAAGAGAATAGTCCATTCTAACTGGAAGAAAATGAGTTGTCTTCATCAGCCGATCAACAATCACCCAGATAGCATCATGCTTCCTCTGAGTCAATGGCAAACTAGACACAAAATCCATTGTCACACGTTTCCATTTCCATTCAGGCACTGATAAAGGTTGAAGCAACCCTGTTGGAACTTGATGTTCAGCTTTCACCCTCTGACAAGTGAGACACTTGGACACAAATTTCGCTATGTCTTTCTTCATACCTGACCACCAGTAATGTTGCTTCAAATTCTGATACATCTTTGTACTCCCAGGATGCATAGCAAAAACCGATTGGTGTGCCTCTTCCAAAATAATCTTTCTTAAACTAGCATCATCAGAAACACACAATCTATCATTGAACCAAAGGCTACCATCACTTCTCACATGGAATTCTTGGCTCTCCCCATTTTGGCAATTTGAAACAATCTTCTAAATTTTCTCATCAGCCAATTGAGCCTCTTTAATCTGATCCAACAACATCGGTCTCAAATGCAACTGAGCTAACAATGCTCCATCATCACATAATTCGAAACTAGCATGCAACGCTCTCAACTCAACAAGCAACGAGAGCGAATAAACAGCCAAACCTGCCAAAGACTTCGGACTCAAGGCATCAGCAACAACATTTGCCTTACCAGGATGATAATCAATCAAACAGTCATAGTCTTTGATTAACTCCAACCATCGTCTTTGCCGAAGATTAAGCTCTCTTTGAACCCCCAAATATTTCAAACTCTTATGATCTGTATAAATAAAACATTTCTCTCCATACAAGTAGTGTCGCCAAATCTTCAAAGCAAACACTATGGCTGGTAACTCCAAATCATGCGTCGGGTAATTAAGCTCATGCGGCTTCAATTGCCAAGAAGCATAAGCTATAACTTTACCCTCTTGCATCAAAACACAACCTAAACCATTATGTGAAGCATCACTGTAAATCACATATGGTTTATCTTCCACAGGCAAAGTAAGAACAGGCGCTTGAGTCAACATCTCTTTCAACTGCTCAAAACTAGCTTGACATTGATCTGTCCACACAAATCTAACTCCCTTTCGAAGTAATCTGGTGAGTGGAGTAGCTATCAAAGAAAAACCTTTCACAAAGTGTCGATAATAGCCTGCCAAACCCAGAAAACTTCTAACTTCAGTTACAAACTTCGGTGGACTCCAATTCAAAATGGCCTCAACTTTACTTGGATCGACTCTTATACCATCTGCTGAAACTATATGACCAAGAAACGTTACTTGATCAAGCCAAAACTCACACTTCGACAACTTAGCATACAATTGCTTTTCTCTTAGGGTCTGCAATACAATCCGCAGATGCTTGTCATGTTCCTCTTCATTACGCGAATACACCAAAATATCATCAATGAAGACCACCACAAACTGATCTAGATAGGGCCTAAACACCCTATTCATCAAATCCATAAATGCTGCAGGTGCATTCGTCAACCCAAAAGGCATCACTAAAATCTCATAATGCCCATACCTTGTGCGGAAAGCTGTCTTAGGAACATCTTCAGCTTTGACTCTCATCAATCCTAGGCAAAGGATACTTATTCTTAATAGTCACCTTATTCAATTGCCTATAATCGATTCACAACCTCAAAGTACCATCCTTCTTTTTCACAAACAAAACAGGAGCTCCCTACGGAGAAACACTAGGGCGAACAAACTCTTTATCCAACAATTCCTGCAACTGCACCTTCAACTCTCTCAACTCAGCAGGTGTCATTCGATAGGGAGTAATAGAGATGGGAGTGGTACCAGGCAACAAATCGATACCAAACTTAACCTCTCTCTCAAGGGGTAACCCTGGTAACTCCTTAGGAAACACATCTGGAAATTCCGCAACTGTGGGTATACTATCTAGTTGAGAATCCATTACTCTGGTATCCACAACATGAGCAAGATAAGCATTACACCCTTTTATAATTAAATTTCTAGCTGCAAAAGCTGACACAAACAAGGATGCAAGTTGTTTCTGCTCACTAGATACCATCACACTTCTACCATCACTGGTTCTCAAAGTAACACATTTCTTTTGACAGTCTACCACAGCTCCATGCTTAGACAACAAATCCATGTCTAAGATCAAATCATACTCCTTAAAAGGCATTTCAATTAAATCACCCAAAAATTCCTCACCTTGTACCACCACTGCACTATCCCGATGCACCTTACTCACCACAACACTATGTCCTAAAGGATTTGTCACTAAGACATCAAATCCTAAGGACTCTGAATGCAATTCAGACACAGGCAAGATAGATGCACTTATATATGAATGAGTAGATCCTGGATCAATCAAAGCAAGAACTGAAATATCAAATAAAGAAAATGTACCCGCAATGACTGCTGAAGCATCCGGCTGCCTCTGCATCACATACACTCTCTGAGAAGACCCAGCCTCATCTGGCCTACTGCCTCCGGATGTAGAGCCTCTCTCTGACTAATCCCGGGTTGACCACCTCTACTGAAACCTCTTCCCCCTCGACCATCTCTGCTAGAATTAGGTCGAGAAGTTGCAGTATCAGTCTGTCTATCATCCTACATCTCAGGGCAATCTTTAATAAAATGAGCTGGTGACCCACATCTAAAACATACTTCTGATCCACCCGTCTTCCAACAAGTACCCCCATGGGTTCTACCACAATGAACACATACAGGTGGAATAGATCTCTGAACCACTAGAGTCGGAGCACTCGCTACAGAAACTGTAGGTCTCGGCCTCTGCCTCTGATACTGAACTGACCTACTTGACTGCCTCAAGCTCCTACTGACTCTCGAAACAAAACTTCCTCGGCCTCTCTTTACAAATGAAAATCCTGCCTCAAACTGGGATCTTCTAACTCTGGTCTCCTCCTCAGTAGCAGCTGTTGCAATAGATTGTGCTCTCTCAACACTTCTAGCTGCTGCAACCAATTGAGAAAAATCCTGATACCGAGATCTAGCAACAATACACATAATAGAAGGCCTCACCCCCTCCTCAAATCTCCTACACCGGTCAATCTCATCAGAAATAATCCCACCGGCATAGTGACTCAACCGGATGAACTCTACCTCATACTCTGTCACAGTCTGGTTATCTTGTCTCAAATTCAGAAATTCCATCTTCTTGACATCCTTATACTCCCTCGGAGTATATTTCTGCTCAAACTCCCTCAGAAAATCACCATAAGACAACGTAGGTGGATCATCCATAGCATGAGGAACCGTCTTCCACCAATCATAAGCATCTTTCTGAAGAAGCGATCTAGCAAAATCAAATTTCTCTTCAGGAGTAGCTTGCAACTGGATAAATACCCTCTGCACTCTATCCAACCACTGCTCAGCTACTGCAGGATCTGTAGTACCAAGAAAATCCTCAGCCCCATACTTCCTCAATTTATCATAATGCCTCACCGGTACTTGCGGCTGTGGTGGCGGTGGCGGCTGCACTGGAGCTCGCCTCAACAAGTCTACCACATGCCGTAACCAACCCGGCGGAACCTCATCAGCAGCTGATCTCCCTGGCATAGGAGCAGGGGCCTCACTAGCTCTCTCAACTCTAGCTCCATCTCTACTCTCTTCAGGAGCTATGGTTTCAGCACTACCTTCTATAGACTGACGTGACTGAGACGCCATCACTACCTATATCTGCAAACAAAGCAGAATATTCCTCATCAAAGATCAGAGACTGCCAATACCAAAGCATGTATCTTATTTAACAATCACATTTTAAAATCAAAAATTTCTTTTTCCTTAAAATTTACCCAGGTTGAGAATCTCAAACCTAGGCTCTGATACCAAAACAATTATAACACCCCTATACCCCGTATACGCACACTACATACCACCATATTCGTAATATACGTATACTGAATATAGGAATGCTACGGTTTACTAAACAAACAACTCACTCCTATATACAATAATATAAGCAAACTTAAAACATTTAAGTTATATCATAAAACACAATAAATAAAATGTTCATTCAATACGCAGCGGAAAATGTAGCTGTATTTACAAATACATAAACATCAAAAATCAAATTTTACAAAACATAAAGTTTATACATGTTTGGCAGTCAGTCTTTGATCTTTAAGCTCACAATCAACACTTCAAAATCTAGACTCGACTCGGTCTAGATGAACTCTCTAGCTCTACCCTGTCACCTGCGCGATGAACCACAATCGAGCTAAGCCAACAGCTTAGTGGTACAAACCACAATAACAAAATGTTTCAATGCAATGCCAATGTCACACATTTCAAATATTATAAACAATACATAAGAATATCATATTTCAAAGTCTTACATTTAATCTCATCATTCATTTGTTTCACCATTCATGAATCACATTTAAACAAAGACAAACATGGGCCCAAAAGACACTAATATGCCATTCAACTTTCAGAGTTAATGTTTTGGTTCAATTATCATATTTATCATTATCATTATCCCAACTAGGCTTCAAGGATTAGGCTCAACCAAGCTTCAAGGGAACAAACATGCTAAGTATCAACCCAACTTGGCTTCAAGAACCAAACCCAACCTAGCTTCAAGGGTTGTAACATGTCAACTAGGCTTCAAGGACTAGACCCTATCCAAGCTTCAAGGGGAGTTAAGCATGCTAAACTTCAACCCAACTTGGCTTCAAGGATCAAATCCAACCTAGCTTCAAGAGATTGTTACTATTAGGCATGCCACCAACAACAAAACTCTGAAAATGGAATAACACATTAGACACACAATTCATTCATTAATTCACTATCAATTTCATTCTCAATTTCTCATCATCATTTAGGCAACCATGCCTCAATCATCTCATTTGCATCATTATAGCCAACAACAATGGCTTCACATCTCATCATATCTCAATTCACATTAAAGCAATTCATCATTAAAGTATTCATTATAACCAATTGCATTGCACATACCTTTTGAATGATCATCATATCTTTCACATTATACAATTCATAGCATTAATCAAATGTATCAACAATGTAATAAATTACTTAACACATTTACAACCAAATGTGTTAAGTCTCAATGTCATGTAAATATATGCAATAAGGTAGGGTTTGTACTTACCTCAAGAGCAACTCACTCCACACCAAACTCCTCTTCCAAGAATCCTTCAACACTTGGATTATGGCAACTCAACTCTCTTCAAAATCTAAACCAAAGGTGATCATACACATGAGATAATAAGGCTAAGAACTAACTAGGGCAAACTCTACACATGACACGCTCAATAACACAGGCGTGTCCCTGACCGTGCCCTAAACTCACAACACAGAAGCTTTGACACGCTCAGAACCACTGGCGTGTCACTGAACGTGTAATACATTCTGTCTCACAGAAACATTGACACATCCAACAACACGTGCGTGTTAATGGCCGTGTCAATCCACCAACATCACAGTAGCTATGACACGCTCAGTGACATGGACGTGTCACTGCTCGTGTCACCCATCTAAGAACACAGAACCATTGACATGCCTAAAGACCTGGCCGTGCTAATGGGAGTGTCAGGCCAAAAATACAGATTCCGGCAACATCAACACTACATCCAACTAACCACTTACTTCCACCATTTCCCACTTCAAACAAACTTAATTAAACACACCCAAAAATCATAATAACTTGCAAAAACACCAAAACAATACAAAGCATACATCAAACATAAATCATAATCATCACCACAAATCCAAAACACAACCACAACACTTTCTCTTCCAACAAACTTACTCTTTCCTTCAATCCAACCCCAAAATCCAAAATCAATTGAACCAAACACTCTTAAATACACGACAATCAAACAAACACATATCAACCACAACCTCAACCCACAAACTCAAAGAAAATCAAAGAATCAAGTGGAAAACTTACCAAGGATGAAGAAACTTTTAAATTTCCAACTCGATCACTTGAAAACTTCCTTCAATCATGAGTTTGGAAGATCAAATGTCTCTCTTGCTCTCTTGCTATGGAGTGCCGGCCAAAAGAAAAGAAAAGAAAAGGAAGAGATGAAGATGCACGAAGAAGAAGAAAGAAACAAGAAGAAAAGAAAAAAAACAAAGTCAACCCTCAACAACTCTCTCCTCAAAACCCTCTCCTCCAAGCATTTAAACAATAAAATATTCAAAATATCTCCATCCACTTCCACTCACTCAAATTCCACTTAATTAATTTCCTTATAATTAATTAATAAAAATTAACTCTTTCTTTGATTAATAAACAATTAATAAAATATTCAAAATATCTCCATCCACTTCCACTCACTCAAATTCCACTTAATTAATTTCCTTATAATTAATTAATAAAAATTAACTCTTTCTTTGACTTTTCACTTCTTTGACTTGTATATGTTGTATATATCCCAATATATACAACATATACACTCTACTCAAAACCTCTTCTCTTACCACTAAAATAAATACACTTAATCCAAGTACAACTATAAATATTCCAAAACTTTTAGGGTATACTTTGGGATATTACATTGTCATTATTTTAAGGAGTTTAGAAAACAAAAACTGCATTGAAGACTCCACCAAATTATATGATGATCCAAGCTACTGCCTGCAACAATTGCTAATTCTGAACGAGAAAAAATAAAGACAGTGGCTACTGCCTTTGGTGTGTTGATGGTTATTGCTTTGTTAATCCGTGCTAGTTGCTAGTTCCTGGGTCTGCTTCTTAATTATTACTTATCCATGCTTGCTGCTTGCTTTTTTTATATCCCTTTTGCCTTTTGATAATTCTTTTCTATTTATAATGTTTTATTAGGGCAAAAAACCTTTCCTAAGTCCTAATACTACTCTGATATCTCATTGTAAACTGAGAGTCTATCAATTTTAGCACAATTAGTAAGTTAATTACTATATGGGCTTGGTCCATGTCCTCTGTGGCAAATTGGCTATGTTAATTCGCTCTAGGCAAGGTCTGGCTATGCCAATTTGCCCCAGGGATGGTCTGTGGTGAATTGAAAAGGCCAATTTACCATGGCCAGCCTGGTAACGAATTGGCTAAGCCAATTTTGGGTTGGACCGAATTGCTTTGGGATTTTAAGATTGTATCGGACCACTTTTAGGCTTTTAAAATTGGACTGGACTTGATTTAAGCTTTTTAAAATTTAAAAAGACTATATTTAAGCTTCTGAAGTTGTACCGGACTAGGTTTAATCTTCTTGAATCTATTTTGGCCTTTTAATTAGATCTAAATTTAATCCAGGCCAAAATTAAGGGTCAACAACCTTTAAGGCAAATCATATAATAAGCATGCCATATCAATAACACCAAATACAATTCTCTAGAACAAGATATTATATAAGGCAAACATACATCATTTCACATTATCACTTAAGCAAAACCAATTCCATCACTTTTCATTTTTCAATACCTTTTTCATCAATTTTCACAATTTTCACCTATTTTCATCATGGATATCACATTCCTTGCCAATTTCGTAATGTGGCCGAACCTTACTCTTTAAATTGCATAACACACATTTTCTCACAATTTCACATTATAATACCATTAACCATTTTACAGTGGCTTAACAATTCATACATTATGCATATCACACATTTTAACACAAAACCTCACACTTTACATGTGAGCATTCAAATTTTAACCATTCAAATTCTAATTCCTCCATTCTACCCAAAAATCACCAAAACCTTAACTTACCCTACCACCACAGTCAAATTTCTACCAAACTCAATTATTTCTATCATCCAACCACAAAATCATTACGTCCACACCAAAATAACATCATAACAAAGCCATTGTAACAATCATTTAAACCTCCATCAAAAACTCATTTTTCACATATTAAAATTTTAAGGTAAACTTCTTTAAAATCTAAGAAAACTTACCTATTTTTTGAAATTTCTCCAAAACTATCATTAATTCCTTAAATGCTTTGGAATTTGGTATGAAGGAAGAACAAAAATCTTCCCTTCAAGTTCCCATGAGTTTCAGCCAAGATAGCGAAGAGAAGAAGAAGAATAAGCAAATTTGGTTTTTAATTTCCTTTCTTTCATTTATATATATATATAATATAATATAATTAATTATTAAAAAATTCATAATTTTCCTCTTCCACCAAAAATTAATTTAGTTTTGATTTTTTTTAACTTTTACCTTTTTACCTTTTTTACTTTGACTTTGACTATTTTATTTTTTGACTATTTTATTTTCTAGTGACATTTATATCTTATGTATATTTTATTCATATCCTACAAGTACATTAATATTTTTCTTCTTTCAAACTTAACCCTTCCAAATTATTTATTTAATTACATTTAATAAAACTATGGGTGTTACAACTCTCTCTCCCTTAAATAATTTTGTGCTTAAAATTACCTAATGTTTAGCGCTGGAAGAATGATTCCTTCATATAACTTTAACTAATGACACCCTCTCATTCCTCAATTATTTCACCTCCCGTGCCAAGATCGCTATTGGTTCCTCTTCGTAAGTCATATTCAGATTCACCTTTATGGATTCAACTGAAAATACATGAGACAGATCCGATCTGTACCTCCAAACCATAGAGACATAGAAGACATTGTGAATCTTATGCAACTCAGTCAGCAAAGCCAAACTATAAGCAACTGGTCCAACACTTTAGTACCTCATATGGTTCAATGAAATAAGAACTCAGCTTACCCTTCAAACCAAATCTCAATATCCTTTTCCAATAAGACACCTTCAGGAACACCTTATCACCCACATTGAACTCTATATCTTTCCATTTCAAATTTGAGTAGAATTTCTGTCGGTTTGAAGTTGCTTTCAATCCATTCTGAATTGCTTTGACCTTTCCTTCTGTTCTTTAATCGAATCAGGACCTACCAATTTTCCTTCTCTAATTTCATCCCAACACAAAGGTGTCCTATATTTCCTGCCATACAAAGCCTTATAAGGTGCCATCCTAATGCTGAATTGATAACTGTGATTGTAAGAAAATTCAATCAGAGTTAAGTGCCTATCCTAGCTCCTAGTAAACTCAATGATTTAGCTCCTCAACATATCCTTCAAGATTTGTGTTACTCTCTCTGGCTGCCCATTTGTCTGTGGATGGAAAGCAGTGCTAAAATGCAACTGAATACCCAATCCATCCATAAAACTATTCCAAAATCTAGATGTGAATCTTGGATCTTGGTATGATATGAGCAAAACTGGAACACCATGTAACCTTACAATCTCACTAATATATAATTCAACCAGCTTATTGAGAGAATAATCCATTCTGACTAGAAGGAAATGAGCTAACTTCATAAATCTATCTACTATTACCCAGATTGCATCATGTTTCCTCTGTGTCAAAGGCAGTCTAGCTACAAAATCCATTGTCACCCGCTCCCATTTTCATTCTGGCACTGATAATGGTTGCAACAATCTTAAAGAAACCTAGTGTTCAGCCTTCACTCTCTAACAAGTGAGACATCTGGACCCAAATTCTGCTATGTTCCTATTCATACCAGGCCACCAGTAATGCTGCTTCAAATCTTGATACATCTTGGAACTCCCGGGTACTCCCGGGATGCATAGCATAAGGTGACTGATATGCTTCCTCTAAGATCTTCTTCCTCAATTCAACATCATTAGGTACACATAATCGATTCTCATACCATAAACTGTCATCATCTCTAACATGAAAATCCTTACTCTCCCCCTTATGACAATCTTCTATAATCTTTTGGAGTTTCATATTTGTCTTATGTGCTTCTTTAATCTAACCAAGCAATAATGGGCTCACCTACATCTGAGCCATAACGGCACCATCATCACATGCCTCAAATCTAGCATGCAAAGCTCTCAACTCAATAAGAAACAAGAAAGAAATAGGCAGTCGTCCCTGCCATGGACTTTTTACTCAAGGCATCTAGAATAACATTTGCCTTGCCTGGGTGGTAGTCCATCAGACAATCATAGTCTTTTATCAACTCTAACCACCAACTTTGCCGAAGATTTAGTCCTTCTGAACACCAAGATACTTTAAACTCTTGTGATCAGTGTAGATAAAATATTTCTCTCCATATAAATAATGCTGCCAAATCTTTAGTGCAAATACTATGGCTGCCAACTCCAAATCATGAGTCGGATAGTTAAACTCATGAAGTTTCAACTTCATGGATGCATATGCAATAACTTTACCCTCTTGTATCAGAACACATCCCAAACTATTATGTGAAGAGTCACTATAGATCACAAATGGTTTACCTTCCACAGGTATGGTAAGAATAGAAGCTTGCATTAACATGTCTTTCAACAGCTCAAAACTCGCCTGACATCGATCTATCTACATAAATTTCACACCTTTTTGAAGCAGTCTGGTAAGTGGCATAGCTATCATAGAGAATCCTTTCACAAACCGGCGATAATAACCTGCCAATCCTAGAAAACTCCTAACTTCAATCACATTCTTTGGTGGACTCTAATTCAAGATTGTTTCTACTTTACTCTAATCAATTTAAATGCCCTCTGCTGAAATAACATGTTCGAGAAAAGTAACCTGATCCAACCAAAATACACACTTTGACTGCTTTGCATACAATTATTTCTCTCTTAAAGTCTGCAATACAATTCGCAGATGTCTATCATGATCTTCCTTGCTATATGAATAAACCAGGATGTCATTAATAAATACCACCACGAACTGATCCATATATGGTCGAAAGATTCGGTTCATTAAATTCATAAAAACTGTCGGTGCATTCGTCAGCCCAAAAGGCATCACCAATAACTCATAGTGGTTTTACCTATATCTCGAGCAACACTCTCAGCATTCCTCTCATCAAATCTGTGTGTCTGAGATGCCATCTCAACCTATATCTATTACAATAACAAATATTGCAACATCAGAGACCAATCTAGGTGCCAATGTATATGCATGTATGGCAATTTTAAATCACATTTATAATCCCTTATCTCTTTTAAAAACTGATCTAGGTCGAAAATCTAAAAATTAAGCTCTGATACCAAAATAAATATAACACACTTATACTCTATACACGTATAATACAAACAACTAGTATATGTAAGATATGCATACAAAATACAAGAATGTCATTATCTTTAACTTTAGAAGATTTTTTCCTTAATTTTAATAAAATAATTTATTCTTTAAAAATAATTTAATGGATAAATAAATATATTTATGGTAATTAACTATTAAAAATATAAATTTTAAAAGAAAATATCTGAAAAAAATTCTCCAAAGTTTTTTCTATAAATTGGATATTTTCAAAATAGACAAAAACACAACCTATGAAAATTTACATTCCCAATAATAAAATCAACCTCAAACCTCCAATATATATCTATAATCATCCAACATCTCAAAATCACATACACACACACACACATATATATATATGTACATATAAATTGTTCAAATACCTACCTTAGTTAAAAAAACAGTGTTCAAAAACCTACCTTACTTAAACAAACATTAAGTTTACAACAATTTTAATATAAGAGTATAATGTATATAAACATAAAAATTTTAATCCAAAAACAAATATTTACATGCTATGCTACAGGCTCTGGTCTTGTAGCAACCTAGCAAACTTCTAGTACCATCCAAAAATCTAAACCTGGTCGAGTCTAACAAAACTTTCCATCTCTATCTTATCACCTGTGCAATGAAATTCAATCTTGCTAAGCTACTAGCTTAGTGGTACATACTTTGATAATAAAATAATTTAAGAATAATGTACTATGAAGTTCTTTAAAAAATAACATGATTAATGTCTTTACATACATGCATTTTCATGATTTCCATCAAAATACCACAATCAAATGCGTTGGGCCCAAGTAACCTTATATATATTCAAGTTACAGAGATATTATTCTGGTCTATCGCAATACCTCTGTGTCTAGTCCCGAAGGCAAATAACATCATCAAAGTGGCACCATCGTGTCTAGTCCTGAAGGCAAATCATATAATCAATAGTGACACCTTCGTGTGTAGCCCTGAAGGTAAATCATATAATAGGCATGCCATATTAATAGCACCAAATACAATTCTCTAGAATAGGATATTATATAAGGCAAACATACATTATTTCACATTATCACTTAAGCACAACCAATTCCATCATTCTTCATTTTTCAATACATTTTTCATCATTTTTCACAATTTTCACCTATTTTCATCATGGATATCACATTCCATGCCACTTTCATAATATAGTTGAATCTTACTCATTAAATTACATGATGCACATTTTCTCACAATCACACATAATAATACCATTAGCCATTTTACAATGGCTTAACAATTCATACATTATGCATATCACACATTTTAACACAAAACCTTGCAGTTTACATGTAAACATTCACATTAAAGTAGTATAGCACAATCATCATTGAACAATGTAACATGCCAATTTAAATTCAATTAAACACATAATTATCAAAATATGTACTAACCTCTAAATTTCCAAAATCCAATGCAAAATCAGTCTCCAACACCAACTTCCACCAATGCCCTTCACTTCTTTAACTTCACTACTTCACTTTACTTGATCCTAAACCAAATTATAAGTTCAAAAGTAGCATTAGAGGCCCATTCTAACACCTTTTAACCATTCAAATTCCAATTACCTCCATTATACCCAAAAATCAACAAAAACCCTAACTTACCTCATTCAAACTTCGACCAAACTCAATCATTTCCACCATCCAACCATAAAATCATTACTTCTAAACCAAAACAACATCATAACAAGCCATTGTAACAATTACCTAAACCTTCAAATATTCAAAATTTAAGGTAAACTTCTTTAAAATCCAAGAAAACTTACCTATTTCTTGAAATTTCTCCAAAACTATCTTTAATTCCTTGAATTCTTTAGAAAATTTGGTGTGAAAGAAGAACAAAAATCTTCCCTTCAAGTTCCCATGAATTTCAGCCAAGATGGGGAAGAGAAGAAAAAGAAGAAGAAATTTTGGTGTTTAATTTCCTTTCTTTAATTGTTAATCATATATATATAATAATATAATTAATTAATTATTAAACATTCATAATTTTACTTTTTCCACCAAAAATTAATTTAGTTTTGAATTTTTCTTTTAACTTTTTACCCTTTTTACTTTGACTTTTACCAATTTACTTTTTGACTTTTTCATTTTCTAGTGACATCTATATCTTATGTATATTTCATTTATATCCTACACATACATTAGTTATTTTCTTCTTTCAACACCTCACTTAACCGAATTATTTGTTTAAGTATATTTAATAAAACTATGGGCATTACACTGTATACATTTGGTATACACAAAACAACTTATTTTTAATTTACGAATAATGAGTTGTGAGGTTTAGAAATATTGAAACTTTTCTTTTGAAATGACCGAAGTTGGTGTTTTGCATTACAAGGTAATGTATATTACACATATGATATGTTGACATATTGAAGATCAGATTTGTGGTTTAGGTAATGGTACATTAAGGTTAAGAATCTTTATTTTCTTTACATGTGTTAAGTTTATAAATAAAAAGGAGGCATTGATGGTGTTCAACAATGTGGAAATAAATAGAATTCGTATCGAATACATACCTCTTGATGATTCCATAATGATTTTGATTCAATTCTTCACTAAGTCAAATGCAAATAACCAAATTGGAAATGCATTATGTTTCACAACCTAATTTATAATGTTTGTGTCTAAATTTTCTCTCTAAAATTGCATGAATTGAAAAAATTCTTTTTTCAATTCATCTCTTGACATATATATAGAAGTCAAGATTTTCCTTTTGCATGGTTACAAATCTTAGTATGGTAACCATTCTTATAGTTGCAACTCTTAGTTTGGAAGGTTGTAACTCTTGGCATGGTTGCAACTTTTCTAAGAGTTTCAACTCTTTACTTTTGGATCCAGGTCAACCCGTCATAGGCGACCCATTTTATCAACCATTTCCAACATCTCCTTCTCGCATATGACAGATAAAACCAAAATTGTGAGTTTTTCTAAAATCTAAATGACAACTTCATACTAACTAATAAATCGTGTGAACAAGCACACAAACTTGCACTTTGGAAGCTTATGCTATGCATCTGTTAAGAATAACATAGTAGCTTCAACCCTAAATAAAATTATAAAATTAGTAATTTATAACACTCACAGTATCCTAGACTTGTCTCTTCATTATAACATCTTTAATCCCTTAAAAACATGATAAAAAATTTGTATCCATAATCAAGTCAAACTACATTCAAGCAACGAGATAGGCTGACTAATGAACACATCCAACAAAGTCTTTCTTTTTCATTTAGAGTTCATAATTTGCACTTAACTGCTTTTTTAGTCATGTTCCATAGACCGAATCATCCATAATTATAGGTAACATGCTAAGATAGCAAACACTCAATACAAAAAACAAACAACAAGAAAAAGTATAAGGATACTATTATTAAGAAACATTTTTAACCTCAAGGTGTCACACAGTGGAGAAGTAAGGATCCATTATCCCACTACCTTCTTGGCTGAAAAAGAACACATGGTATGAATCATGTGTTACAATGTCTATATTTCTTTTTTTGTCACTTTGAAACACTGTATAGATCTAAGTTTAGTCGCTACCTAGCACCTAACTTGAGTTACCCAAGTTCTCTTCTATTTTGCAGGTTATAATCGAGAACTCACATCTGGCTTATCACAGGTTACTTGGATATGAGCAATCCTAATCAATTGTTATTCATAAATATAAATTCATCTCATTTCATATGAGGCGGAAATCCTAACTTTGTCTCATCTCAACCTGCTATTCAAGGTGGTAGAGGTGATTGCTCGTATGAGTGAGCAAATCTAAAATATGTATGACATCTTTTATTGAGCTTTCAATAATTATATAAGTGATACGTACGTGTCATAAATATAACAATTAATAATTTGAGAAAAATGTAATAATTACTTGCATTTTTTTAAAATAATATGATATACGTACTCAACAATGTTTTATATTATACGCAATCTAAGTGAATTCACATGGGCAAGGAAAACATCTCTCAGAATAGGGTTTGTAAGGGGATCAACCACCATGTGATGTGTAGATACCTATCTTACAAATATTTCACTTTTAGCCATAATTTCTCTAGCATAATTATACTTAGCATCAATGTGTTTGGTTCTAATATGAAATTTGGGATCTTTTGTGAAAGCTATTGCTTCTTGGTTTTCACAGAAGATTGTAACAGCTGCATGATCATTTTAGGCTCCCAAACTCATAAAGAATCTTTTTAACCAAACAACTTCCTGTATAGCAACTAAACATGCTATAAATTTAGCTTCCATTATTGATAAAGCTATGCAAGTTTGTTTCTTGCTACTCTAAGATATAGCACCTTTATTAAGTAAGAAGGTAAATCCTGAAGTGGATTTGTGTTGATCTAGGTCTCCTCCCCAGTCAGCATTTGAACAACCAACTAAACATAAATCTTACCCTTGATAACATAAGCAATAATCTATAGTGCCTTTAAGATATCTTAGTATCCTTTTCACGGCTTTCCAATGATTTTTTCCAGGATTAGATTGATACCGACTAACTAGGTCAACAACAAAACAAATATCTAGCATACATAAGACTTCCAACAACACTAGAATACGAAACGGTGGACATTTCCCTTTCTTCTTATGGATTTTGGGTACACATATTAAGAATTAAAGCCACTCCTTTTGACACAGGAGTATCTACAGGTTTGCATTTACTCATATGGAAGCGTTTAAGAATCTTTTGAATATAATTCTCTTGTGATAAAGCCAAAAGTTTATTTGAACAATCACTTTTAATTTTTACTCCCAATATGTATTCTGCTCCACCCATATCTTTCATATCAAATTTAGTGAATAACCATCTTTTGATGGTCATAACAAACTCCTTGTCATTTCCAGCTATCAAAATGTCATCAACATAAAGAGATATAATTGCAAATTCATCACCAACTCTTTTGACATAAACACAGTGATCCTCATCAATCATCTTAAAATCATAAGACAAGATAGCTTTATGAAAATAAAGATACCACTGCCTGAATGATTGTTTAAGGCCATATATAGATCTTTTAAGCTTGCAGACTTTGCGATTTTGGCCTTTGATAACCAAACCTATAGATTGTTCCATGTAGATTTTTTCTTTTAGCTTCCCATTAAGAAAAGTTGTTTTCACGTCTATTTGGTACAATTATAAATCAAAATCTGCCACAATAGCTAGAATTAGGTGAATGGAGGTAAACCTTACAATAGGTGAAAAAGTTTTCCCATATTTTATACCCTCTTATTGAGTATGACTCTTTGCCACTAAACAAGCTTTATATGTATCAATGGATCCATCTGCCGTATGTTTTATCTTAAGAATCCATTTATTCCCAATCACTTTTTATTCAGGAAGTAAATCAACCAACTCCCAAACTTGATTTAACTTTGTAGATTCCATTTCCTCTTCTAGTGCAACTTTCCACTTTTCTTTTGCAGGAGACTCAAGTGCTGCTTTCACTGTTTGAGGTTCTTCATCATCATTAGAAGTAACTAGATAAACTTCATTTTCTATTGGAAAATGTATTTTAGTAGTTTTGAATGTTTTCTCCTTCATAATTGAGAATTATTTTCTTCACTAATCGAAATTGGATATGAATTGGTCTCATCTCTCCCACTCAAATGAGATGGGTGAAGCAAATCTGGTATACTCCCACTATCAAGAACAAGACTAGGTACAATTATTGGTTAACTTGAAATAGTTTTGTCTTGTTCTTCCATCTCATATAGGTGAAAATATTTGTCCACGTCATCCTTGAATGGAAAAGTATCTTTAAGGAAGGTGACATCTCAGGACTCAATTTATGTTATCCTTCCACAAGAATCCTCACCAATGAGCACATAACCTTTTGATTGTTTAGAGTATTGTATAAATATACATTTCTTCCCTTTTAGTCATAGTTTACCAAATTTATGGGAAGTGTCATGAATCCATGCTGCGGATCCCCAGAGAAGTAACTCATTCAGGTTGGGTTTTCTACCCGACCATAATTCATAAAGTGTAGAAGAAACTGACTTAGAAGGAACACTGTTAAGTATATAGGCAACAATTAACAAAGCATCACCCTAAAATTGTATTAGTAGATTAGCTTGTGCTATCATTGACCTAACCATTTTAAGCAAGGTTCTATTCCATCTCTTTGCAACACCATTTTATTGTGGAGTTCTAGGAGTAGTCAATTGCCTCATAATACCTTTATTTTCACACAATTTCTTAAATTGTTCAGAGAGGTACCCCTTTCCTTGATGAGTCCTTAAAACTTTTACTTTCTTATCTAATTGATTCTCAATCTAATGCTTTAGAGTTATGAGTTATTAAATAGACATAATCATATCGAGTGTAGTCATCTATAAAGGTAATAAAACATGAAGCACCATGCTTTTCTTTAATGCTCATTGGTCCACAAATATCTAATTGTATAAGTTGCAAACAAAAATCAGTTCTTTTGCCTTTTCCAAATGTTTTTCTAGTTGTTTTTCCTTGTAAATAAAATACACATGTAGGTAATACAAGTTTTGTGTTTGATCCTAATAGACCATCATGAATAAGTATATTCATTCTATCTTGTCCAATATGCCCTAATCTAGCATGCCATGAACAAACATCCATATCTTTATTGCTAGATTTAGAAATTAAGGAAATAATAATAATAATAATAATTATTATTATTATTATACTTTATGTTTAAAACAAGAAAACCATCTACTAATTGTCCACTACCAGATACTATAGTACCATTAGAAATTATTACATAATTATCATTAAAATACAAATTATATCCTAATGTTAATAAAGCAAAAACGAAGATCAAATTTTATCGAATACTTGGAGCATAGAGAACGTCATGTAGGTATAGGATGTAGCCCTATTGAAAATCCAATTTGCATGTGCCAATCCCTTTAACTTTAGCTTTATCATTTGTTCCTACATATATTCCTTTTGTTCCACTAGGAATTCAATGAAAATCAACAAAAGTAGTTATGTCTCTAGTTATATGATCCGTTGTTCCTGAGTCTACAATCCATATAGGAGGACATTCAACAAGCAATATAGTACTAGAAACATAAATTTTAGAAATAAAGCAATTATTTGAAGAATTTGTATAAGACTATACCTTTCTAGGCTCAGTGCACTCACGAGCATAATGACCTTTATTACTGCAATTGTAACAGGTCAATTTTGTCTTATCTTTCTTCCCATCGCGCTTCCCTCGATGCTTAAATTACTTCCTTTCTTATTTTGTTCCCTGACTAGTCTCAAATGACTTTCTATTTAACAAAGTTCTTTTTTCCATTTAAAACTAGATGATTGTTTAGAACTAGATGTAGCATATATGCATGTGAGTCAAGCTTAGCCGCCTCAAGGCTCTCATCTTATAGTTTTAAATGTCATGAAATATCAAAAAAAGTTTCGATGTTCTCATTATCAGTCATATTGACCTTTATATACTCCCAACTGGAAGGTAGAGACCGAATTATATCTTGAAATTTTTATTCGTGAGTTTGGTTATGGCCTACATATTTCAGTTCCATTATCATGTTTGACATGTCCCTTAAATGTCGTATCATAGACTTATTTGGGACCTTCTTATAAGTGTCAAAATTATTGGTCAATTGTTTAAGTTTAGAAATAGAAGTTCCTTCAAACTTTTCTTTCAAAGTGGCCCTCATTGTTTGAGCAGTTTTATACTACTTATATTCATAAACAAGGTCATCATTTATAGAAGTAATTAAGATTCCTTTTATAGTTGAATCTTTCTTTTTCTAGGCATTATAAGCCACCATATTACACCTGAATTGCTCATTATTGCCATTTCCCTCATTAGCTTTAGGCTCATCCATAGCACTATTAATAGCCTCTAAAGCTTCTTGCTCCTCAAGGACATAATTCATTTTAAGATGCCAAATGTTGTAATTATCACAATTTAGCTTTTCTCCCTTATTTAGTTCTGCTATTATATTCTTCATTGCCATTATTAATCACAAACTAAAATCGACATTTAAATGCAAGTATCAATTTTTATGCTCATATACATATCACTAGTCACAATTTCAAACTAAATTAATGAAAAATTTTCTATTAAAAGTAGACAAGAAAGTTCATTATCTTCCCAATCATCATCTGCTACCAATATAAAATTTTTCTTCAATTTAATTTAAATTGTGCCAATTTAATATCTTTATTTACCCATAATTATAAAGTAACTAATAACTCAATGATAATATTTCTACAATATAAACATGTATTGAATATATTCATTACAAATAATAAAATACAATAATAAATAGGAAATATAAAATGAAGTAAATCAATAATACTTTGTCCTAACTCTCTTTGGGATAGATTCTTCAAAATTAAAATAATCTAAAATATTGTTGATTTTGTTCTTAAACCAATAAAACATTTCTAGGGATGATCTAGAAATCCTAACACTAGGGTATCCATTGAAGACAGATGATATTTTAAAATTTTACAAATATAAGATTCTATAAACAAGTTAACTAACATATTATAATTTCTAGTTTTCTTGTTCATAAAATCCCTATCATTATCTATAGGAGACCAAAAAATTTTATCCCAATCACTCATCCAAAAACTATCTAATTTTTCTTGCCAAGACTTGGGTAAAGTTGAGCATAAAGCTTGATATTTATGAAACTTAGTCCACTCAACATGGTGATATAGAATCTTTTGAATCATTCGATTTACTGCTCTAATATGCTCAATAATATTGTTATAAGGTTTATTGTTATAATTGGTGAGCCTATTTATCGAAGATCTCAGTTTCTAATCTTTTTCCATAGACATTCTTCTTAAGGCAGCTGGAGTTAAGAAATAAAATTCTAACTCAAATTTTCAATTAGCACCTAAAGTCACACATCTATTATTTCTAAGCCTTCTATAGGCTTTAAGTCTCTGCGACCTCCTTAGGCGAGACATAATTTCTTAAACAAATTAAGGAAAAATATTCAATATATAAGCCAATTATAACAACATGCATGAGCCACAAAATTAGAACTTAATGTCAAAATAAAATATGACATTGTATTTAATTCATTAAAAAAAATTCAAAACTAAAATTAAAAATTTTTTAGTATACATAAAGAATTTTTAATGAATTTTTAAGCAAAATTTAATAAAATTTGCATTTAATCAATTAAATGAGTTAAAGTTTAAAATTAGTAATTTCCTCCCACTAGACCTCAACTCTCTAATTATGATAATTCTGATTTCAAATATGTAATTATTTTTGAAATTTGAGCTCTATAAGTTAGTGTATGAAAAATACAATTTTGGTTGGAGAGTGAAGGATAAAAATCACTTCAACCTTAAAAACTCCATTTCTAGAAAATTTTCCAGATTTTGCATGATTAAGTGGTCTACTTTGTAAATCGGTAACTTTTTCTATCAAAGTCCATTTTGGATGTTCTTTATATTGTTGCAAAGTTTACAATACATACTTTAAGTACATACAAATTTTATTCCATGAACTATAATATGCAATTCATAAAACGTCTTGAAATTTGTCCCGATCATGACAAAATAAAATTTTCAAAATTGAATTTTAAAACACCCAAATTTAAAAATTAATATCTTTCTCTATATAAATCCAAAATTTGTGTTCTTTATGTCATTTTAAAGCTCTTACTTCATACTTTAACAATATATTATTATTATGGCATAAATAATAGTATATAAAATAAGAAAATGGCAAAAATAATCTATCCTAACATAGTTCTTATTCATATAAAATCAAAATATGATGCCATAACTCAAAAATAACATAAAAAATTCATGAGAATCATCAAATGGACTCTGATACCAATGTTGAACATTGTAGAAATAAATAGAATTCAGATCAAATACATACCCCTTGATGATTCCAAAATGATTTTGATTCAATTCTTCGCTAAGCCAAATGCAAATCACCAAATTAGAAATGCATTATATTTCACAACCTAATATACAATGTTTATGCTTGAATTTTCTCTCTAAAATTGCATGAATTGAAAATTCTTTTATCAATTTATCTCTTGACATATATATAGAAGTCAAGAGTTACCTTTTGAATGGTTACAACTCTTTTAGTATGGTAACCATTCCTATAGTTACAACTCTTAGTATGGAAGGTTGTAACCCTTGGCATGGTTGCAACTTTTCTAAGAGTTGCAACTCTTTACTTTTGGATTCGTCATGAGCGACCCAGTTTATCAACCTTTTCCAACAGAAGGTGTATTAGAACTCAAATTTATAGAAAGATTTCAATAGAAAAGTAATGGATAATCATATAACTTATGTCAATATCCAAAACACACACACACACATGCCAATACTTGAGAAGAGGAAATTATTAATAGAAACATTTATTTACTTCATAAAAGCATATCTATATTCATTTAAGTTTTTCTAAATGAGTATTAACAAAGATAAGATTACTATAACTTTTCTCGAATCATATAAACATAAATATACATGTATATATAAATATTTATTTATAATTATATTCTCGAAAAAAAAGAAACATTAATTTGAGTTTTATGTATAAAAATAATAATATATGTATATGTATATATATATTTCTATATTAGGAAAAATATATATTTCTTAACTAAAATTTATGGATAATAGGAATTTAATTAAATGGAAATATATAGATTTATTTGGGAGCTAGGAATTGCAATATATATATATATATATAAGAAGAGATGGAATAGAAATAATGGATTAAAATAAATTATTAGGTAGTGCAATAGAATTAAATTATAAAACTAACTTGAACATATGAATTGTGACAGTACATTAATGAGAGCCAAAATTACTAGGAAGAGACATATGATGATGGAAATAAATTTTTAGGAAATAAAGTTAAGAGAATCCAAGTTAAAGGAAAAATAATTAGTTTTGATTAACTAGGCTAATTAGATAGTGAAAAGAAGGAAATATAATAACTTGTCAAATTAATTAGGGAGTATAGTTTGGGCAAAGCCTTAAAAATGCAAATATAATCTTACATACAACAAAATAATTATAGAATTAGCCAAAATGAAGAATAGGTTAATAACTACAATAGATAAGAAATCAATAAAGAGTAGAAAGTATATTAAAATAAGAGAATTCTTAAAGTAGCAAAAGAAAATAATGATAGTAAATATCTTCTTAGTGTAAATGGTGAAATAAGAAATGAAAATTTAATAATATATAATAACAAGGAGATTTATAAATATCAAAAGAATAAGAAAATAGTTAATAAATAAAGCGTTTTAAAATGTTAATCGAATAAAGAAATAAAATGAAAATGAAATTTTAAATAAATTCAGGTGTTGCATTATTATTAAACCATTTCTTTGGGAAAGATGGATGGAAGCATACCTTATTGTGAGTAGCCTTCCGAGTCAAGCCTTCTAAGACTAACCCAATGACCTAATTAACTATGGGTTAAGCCTTCTATGACTAACCCGATGACCTAACTTGTAACATTCGTGACTTCACTGAAATAAAAATTAAATAAATAATTCAAAAAATTAATTAAGGTGTTGGAAGATGGAGAATATAAGAATGTATATGAAAAATATAAAAGAAATATACATATCATATAAAGTCAAAAGTGAAAAGTAAGGTCAATGGTAAAATAGTAAAGAGGGTAAAATTTAATAAAAATTAATTTGTTAAATCAAAATTAAAATGAGTTTAGATAGTGGAAGATGATGGGAAAATTTTAAAAATTTATTAAATAATTCAAAATTAAAATAATTTGAATGGAAGATAGAAAATTGAAGTTTTAAAATAAATCAAAATTAAAAATAATTTTGGATAGTGGAAATTGATGGAAAGTTAGATATTTAGTAAATATTAATTAATTAATTAATTAATTAATTAATTTAAAAAGAACTTAGTTTTGAGTGGAAGATGAAAAATTGAAATTTTAAATTAAATAAAAAAATAGTTAATTAAAATATTAAAATAATATATATATGTGGTCAATAAGATGAGGAATGAGAAAGTCAAAAATTAAACTCATCATCTTTCTTCTTCTTCTTCTCCACGCCAAAATCTCTATAGCCAAGGGGATTATTTTTTTTGCTCATCCAAACACCAATTTTTGAGTGAAATTTCAAGAATCAAGAGGAGCTTTAGTGATTTTTCAACAAGTAAACTCTTTTCCTTATGTTTGAAGTTTTGTTGAAAGATTTGAATATGTGTAATATGCAATTTTTATGGAGGTTGTTTTAAATGTGAAATGGATATGGAAAGTGTTCTTTTAATGTGGGAATTATGATTTTAAGGTTAGATTGAAGAAATGTTAGATTTGGTTAGAATTTGGAAGAGGTAGTGTTGAATTTAGGATTTTAAAAAAGTGTTATTAAAGAATTAATGTCTATTTGATTCTATTGTTTAAAACATGCTATAAAAGGATTTTAATGATGAAACTTAAAATATCATTTGTAATTGAGTAGAACGAGTTTCTAAAATTAAAGAGAGTTAGGGTTAAAATTTTAAAAAAATGGAGGGACTGATGTTTAATTGATATTTAATAGTCTAAATGCCTTAGAATGTAATTTTAGATAATTGTACATACTCACATTTTTAATAGGTATTGAGTATATTATAATTATCCAACCCTAGTGGTGAAGGACACATTGAGGAGGTGGTGAAGAAGTCTATTTTCTAGCTTGGAAGTGGTAAAATCTAAGTTAAGTACATACTTTGAATGAAATGTGTCTAATTACGTTTGTTAGCATGCTGTATTGTTGCGTGATTTGATGACCATGCTACTTTGACGTGGGAATTCACATAAAATGTGCACAGATATATGTTCAAGCTATGATCTGCATAATGTGTAATTGAGTGAGCCACTTTAAGATGGCTAAGAGCATTGAATGATAAGATTGTGAAAAGTTTGTAATTATGTCTAATATATGCATAAGTCAACCACATTGAGGATGTGGCAAGAAAATTGGTGAAATTGATGAAAATGTGTGTAAATAATGAGAAAAGATGGAAAAGTGCAAAAAAGAATGGAAATTGGCATAATTGCCAAAGTATAAAAAAAAGGTCTGAAATTGTTTATGTAATTTGTGCAACCTTATGTAATATCAATTTCTAGAGTTTTGTTTTTGGTGTTATATGGCATGCCGATGATTGCCTTTGGGCCAAATGCTGGACATCAATATTATATATTACCTTCGAATCAGATGTTAGGTGTCACTATTATTTACCTTCGGGCTAGACACTGGATGTCAAAAATTGGTCCAAAGTAATATCTCTGAAATTTGAATATTATATAGGATTATTTGGGCCCAATGCATGTGAATGTGACGTGGGATGTTTAAAATGAAAGATGCATAATATTTAATGTGAAATCGCATGCTACAGTGTGATTTTCAAAAGAAAGGCATTTTGTATTATTGTCATTACATTTTTTTGTTATCAAAGTATGTACAGCTAGGCAAAAGCTTAGTGCGATTGATTTATCGCACAGGTGACAGGTTTGAGGTAGAGAGCCTGTAGCATCCCAATGACCCTAGGCATACGGTTCGGTCTTTTCACCCAGCCCGCTTCAAGGGACTGTTACAGTACTGCTTCCCCTCACGGTTCCACAGTAGTATTTGTTTATTTGGCTCAATTAAGAGTCGCCTCCCTTATTTCGATCCTAATACCTCTTGAAGAGAGTCTTTATTCTGAAACGAGTACCATTTCTTCTACTAGATAAAGACTCTCTGCCAAATATTTATTTGGCTCAATTAAGACTCTTGTTTCAGGATAAAGACTCTCTCAAGTAGGTATTGGGATCGAAATAAGGGAGGCGACTATTAATTGAGCCAAATAAACAAATCCTGCTGTGGAATCGTGAGGGGAAGCAGTACCGTAGTAGTCCCTTGAAGCGGGCTAGGTGAAAAGACCGAGTCGTAAGCCCAGGGCTGTTGGAATGTTATAGTTAAAAAGGTGCCTTTTTAACTCTAACATCCCAACGGACCTGGGCTTACAGCCCGACCATTTCACCTAGCCTGCTTCAAGAGACTGCTATAGTGCTGCTTCCCCTCACGGTTCCACAGCAGGATTTCTTTCTGAGGCTTACGACCCAGTCTTTTTACCCCAGGTATTTGGCCTAATTAAGGGTCGCCTCCCTCATTTCAATCCCAAGACCTCCTTTAAGAGAGTCTTTTTCACTAAACGAATACCATTTCTTCTACATGGTACTCGTTTAGTGAAAAAGACTTTATTAAAGGAGGTCTTGGGATCGAAATGAGGGAGGCAACACTTAATTGGGCCAAATACCTAGGGTGAAAAGAATGGGTCGTAAGCCTCAGAAACAAATTCTGCTGTGGAACCGTGAGGGGAAGCAGTACTGTAGCAGTCCCTTGAGGTAGGTTGGGTGAAATGGCCGGACCGTAAGCCCAAGGCCGTTGGGATGTTATAGAGCCCACCAGGCCTGATTAGGTCAAGGGTTAGAGGGTGGCATTAGGAGCTTGACTTTGCCATTAGAACAGGGTTTCCAGCATACCATGTATTTTCCTGTTTTTGTAATTTTACTATGTACATTATATTTTCATAATATGAAAATGTTGTAAATTGTAAAGTTTTTGGTGAAATGCTATAAAATTGGGGAAACTTTTATATGTATGTATTTATATGAATATTTTGAAGGAAATGAGATAATTTTGAGCCATTGGACTTTCTTGGAAAAATGGTATATGATTATTGGGAGTGTAAAATCTTTTGCAGGTTGTGTTGTTAGAATTTTTGGAAAATGTCTAAAAAATAGACAAAACCCTGGCGAATTTTTTTCTGAGATTTCTTTTTAAATTTGTATTTTTGGTAATTAAATTACTTATATATATTATATATTTATTAGAGTACATTTTAAGGTATTGAATATTTTCTTACAATTTAATATAAATTCGAAAAGTCTGGGACTGTGATATTTTTGTATTTTGTATACATATTATACATATACTTGGTGTAAGTATTGTACGTATATAAAATATAAGGGTGTTACATTTATTTTGGTATCAGAGGCTAGGTTTGATGTTCTCGACCTAGGTGAGTTTTAAAAATGAGGAAGGGGGAATTTAAAGTAATGATTTAAGTTTTAATACATGCATATGCATTGGCACTTGAGCTGGTCTCTAATGTGATAATAGTTATAAGTGGAGAGTGATGCTTCAAATGAAGGTAAAGTTAAGTTTAGATTGAGAATATATAAAGAAGATGTTGGAAAAGTTTATTAGTCGAATTGATTGTTTAAAAGAAGTGGTGTTTTGACTAAACATAATTAATCATGAAGGAATTATTTATGAAGTGATTTGTGTGGAAGATTATTTAATTGGTTTCTTTGAAGTAAATTATTATTGTAATACATGAAAAATTTTTGTGGTATAAGTTATTGGAAATCAAATTTGGAATAAAGAAATAGAATTGAATTATAAGATTATGGAAGGAAGTGTATACGAAATTAAATGGCTATTATATATATATATATATATGAGATAATGTTGGATTAAATGAGTTATGTCTAAAGTTAAAGGTGATCATGACAATAGTATTATATAGTAAAAGATTGGAGGAAAAGAGAAAGAAAAGTATGTTGAATAATAATTGAAAATAAGAAAGACTGGCATGTAATTTGGTGAGGATTAAATGTAAAAGAATTGAATAATATTTGGTTGATTCAATTATGGAAGTTTAAAGTGAACTTAAATTGAGTTTTTAGTATGTTAAATATTATTTATTTGATTTAAGTGGATGGAATTAGTAAAAATATGATGTGTATGAAGATTGCTGGAAATTATGTTCATGTTCCGCAAATAGATTTTGTCTGAAATTTTAGAATGATCTAAAGATAGTAAATGGGCTTGAAATTTTAATTGAATGTTTATCTATGAGTTATTGTGTGATTTATGAAATTTTATAATTTTTAAAGATGATTTACTATGTAATAAAAATAGAAAAAAATAAATTGTCGGAGCTATTTTAGTAATTCAAAATCAGTAGAAGTTGAGAAACATATTTAAAAACTATATCAAACAAGCCCAGAAAAATTTGAACATTTTTATATAATATCATATGTATTCCTGAAACATATTGTTAAAATTTTTATTAAGGTTTGTACCTGAAATAAATGGACAAATAAGTGTTTCCAGAGTAGTTGATGAAGAAACAGAATCTGTGGGTTTGGAGAATTTAATTTATAAATATAGTAAATCAACTTAAAAAAAATTTAAAATTTTAAATATAATCCCATGTATGCATCTAGTACGCATGGTTAAGAGTTTGTAATCTCTAGTGAATATTTAACATCGAATGAAAAGTTAAAAAGTAAGATTGGTATGAAATTGGAAATCGGGCAGAATTGTGAAATTGGGAAAACACACTAAATTTTATGAAACAAATAAATGGAAGGACAACTAAATGAAATTGAGGCTTGAATTTGGTTGTAATTCAGGAAAGTTATTAATCATTTGGATCAACGAATGAGTATAGTGTTGAGTTATTGGATAATATGCATGAGGATTATATTCATATAAAAATGTTTAGTTGGATACAAATTAATAGATATATAAATTAATGGTTATTTATTTATGTATGGATATGAGTTTAAGGATTGATGAAAATTGTGAGTATTGAAAAAAAAATTGAAGTGGTATTAATTGAATACATGTTAAGAGTATAAAATTTATAAGTTATGTTATCAATTTGGAGGAAAATAGTGGAGACTGAATTCACATAGATGTACATATAGAGGAAATATAGATGTGTGTTATAACTCAACTTTTGTATAAGCTGTGGACAAGATTTAATTTGAATTATATAATGTAAAGCATTTGATAGTGTTATTTGGTAATTTAACCATGAAATGATGGAAATGTGAATAGTTGGTTTTTGATAGAAATTGTTAACCTATATTGTTGAAGTAAATATGTTAACGGATTTGTGATGGAGGAAATACTAGAGTAAGTAAAGGAACATTATGGTGAAAAAAAAAATCAATGCTTAATAGAAAATGGTTGGTGTTTGGTATAATTGAAGTTAATGGTTATGTTTTAAATCTTATTTAATCGATTTACTTAGGGAAAAGTTGTATTTGAATTTAATTATGATTTTGGAGTACGAGAAATTATTTTATTGGTTAATATGAACAAATTAGTAGTGAATTACTGAGTAAAATATGGAAGGTATAAATGGTTGATGAAAAATAGTTATTAGATAATGAAAAATGGGAAACTTGACAAAATTATTGGCCAATGTAAGTGAAGAATCAAAGTGAATGTATAGTTAGTATACGGATGGATGATAAGTGGATATGATTTATAAATATTGAGATATTGTTGAAGAGGAAAAGTTTAACTTGAGTAAGAAAGATTAGTATGTAATAGATTGAAGTTTAATGTAGATATATTGTTATAAATTTGTTGGGATGTTTATGGAAGATTAAGCTTGGAATTGATTATATTCTTGAAATGTTAGAGAATGTTTGATTGATCTAAATGGGAAAAATGGTATAGATATGTTAAGAGAATTTTGGGTGTACTAGCAGATATTGATGGGTTGTTTTAAGATTAAAAAAACACATTATTAAAGCATAGAATGATAAATTATTAATAATTTAGAATTGGTTGAAAAAGAAGACAAAGGAAATTAAGAGGAGAAGAGTAGAAATAATTTCATGGTGAAAGTTAGATAGTGTGAATCATGTATATATGTATAAACATGCATAATATATATGGTATACCTAGTAGCAATACTATGGAGTAATTTTAAGTTAATTGATAAATTATATATATATATATGAAAGTATTTGTGAATTTAAAATAGTCGATTGAGCTAATGCAAAAAGTGTGGAATGAGTTAAATTATGTTGATGATAAATGATTAAAGAAGAAGGAATTATTATTAGTAAAGAAATCTAATGAAAATCAAATTTTAATATCTTGTGTGTACTATGATTGTTAATGAAAGATATTTGAAAGATTGAAGAGATATTTAAGAATGTAAACGAGGTTAGATGCTATGTTTAAAGAAAATAAGTAAGTTATAATGGAAGGTGTATGTATAAGAATTATTGATTAGTAAAATTGGAGTTATTGTTATTTTGAAGTATTACAATAATTTATTTGTGATAGTAGAATGGAAATAATTAAACAAAGATACAATTTTGAGATAATTTTGATAATTAGTATCTAAATTTTGAGGATGTAGTTTAATAATTCTTAAATTTAAGATAATAAAATCATTTAGGTTAAAGAGAAAAGTTTACAATTGTAATCAGATAAAAGGAGACTAGAAATTTACAGATAATTTTTGCAATGCTATAGAATTAAAAATTTTTAAGTGTGGATAATGGTTAATTCTTTTTGTTTGATATAATTGTTTATATATGAGATAGTTACTTAATTTAGAATGGATTATTAATGTTATGTTGATACCATTAAAGTATGAAATTGAGGTTGAAATTTTGAAAGGTGATTAAGGAAACTCATAAAGGGGAGAGAAAGAAATATTTGAATTGAAAAAGTAACAATGGTAATTTTAAAATAGATTATGTGAGACAGATGTTATAAATGATTGAGATTAGTGTTGGGGTTAATTGTGTATCATGATGGATAATTTCAAGGACGAAATTATTTAAGGGGGGAGAGAGTTGTAACATTCGTGACTTCACTAAAATAAAAATTAAATAAATAATTTGAAAAATTAATTAAGGTGTCGGAAGATGGAGAACATAAGAATGTATATGGAAAATATAAAAGAAATATACATATCATATAAAGTCAAAAGTGAATAGTAAGGTCAAGGGTAAAATGGTAAAGAGGGTAAAAAGTAGAAGTTAATAAAAATTAATTTGTTAATTCAAAATAAAAATGATTTTAGATAGTGGAAGATGATGGAAAAATTTTAAAAATTTATTAAATAATTAAAAATTAAAATAATTTGAATGGAAGATAGAAAATTGAAGTTTTAAAATAAATTAAAATTAAAATTAATTTTGGATAGTGAAAAATGATGGAAAGTTAGATAATTATTAAATATTAATCTGTTAATTAATTAAATAATAATAATTAATTAAATAATTTAAAAAAATTAGTTTTGAGGGGAAGATGAAAAATTAGAATTTTAAATTAAATAAATAATTATTTCATTAAAATATTAAAATAATATATATGTGGTCAATAAGAGAAGAGGAATGAGAAAGTCAAAAATTAAACTCATCATCTTTCTTCTTCTTCTTCTTCTCCATCCCAAATTATCCATAGCCAAGGGGATTATTTTTTTGCTCATCCAAACACTAATTTTTTAGTGAAATTTTAAGAATCAAGAGGAGCTTTGGTGATTTTCCAACATGTAAACTTTTTTTTTCCTTATTTTTGAAGTTTTGTTGAAAGATTTGAGTATGTGTAATATGCAATTTTTATGGAGGTTGTTTTAATTATTGAAATAGATATGGAAAGTGTTCTTTTGATGTGGGAATTATGATTTTAAGGTTAGATTGAAGAAAATATTAGATTTGGTTAGAATTCAGAAGAGATAGTGTTGAATTTAGGGTTTTGGAAAAGTGTTGTTAAAGATTAATGTCTATTTGATTCTATTGTTTAAAACATATTATAAAATAATTTTAATGATGAAAATAAAATTAAAATACCATTTGTAATTGAATATAATGAATTTCTAGAATTAAAGAGAGTTAGGGTTAAAATTTTAAAAAAAAAATTGAAGGCAATAGTGTTTAATTAATATTTAATAGTTTAAATGTCTTAGAATGTGATTCTAAATAATTATAAATACTCACATTTTGAATAGGTATTGAGTAGATTAAAATTATCCAACCCTAGCGGTGAAGGACACATTGAGGATGTAGTGAAGAAATGTATTTTTTAGCTTGGAAGTGGTGAAATCTAAGGTAAGTACATACTTTGAATGAAATGTGTCTAATTGCGTTTGTTGACATGTTACATTGTTGTATGATTTGATGACTATGCTACTTTGATGTGAGAATTCACATAAAAAGTGCACATATATATGTTCAAGCTATGAAATGCATAATGTGTGATTGAGTGGGCCACTTTAAGATGGCTAAAAGCATTGAATGATAAGATTGTGAAAAGTTTGTAATTATGCCTAATATATGCATAATTCATGGACACTGAGGATGTGGTAAGAAAATTGGTGAAATTGATGAAAATGTATGAAAATAATGAGAAAAGATGGAAATGTGCAAAAAGAATGGAAATTGGCATAATTGCCAAAGTATAAAAAAAGTGTAAAATTATTTATGTAATGTGTGCAACCTTATGTAATATAAATTTCCAAAGTATTATGCTTGGTGTTATATGGCATGCCAATGATTGCTTTCGGGCCAGACGCTAGGCATCAATATTATATATTGCATTTGGGCCAAACGTTGGGCGTCACTATTATTTGCCTTCGAGCCAGACACTGGGTGTCAAAATTGGTCTAAAGTAATATCTCTAGAATTTGAATGTTATATAGGGTCATTTGGGCCTAATGCATGTGAATATGACGTGTGATGTTTAAAATGAAAGATGTATAATATTTAATGTGAAATTGTATTCCACAGTGTGATTTTCAAAAGAAAGGCATTTTGTATTATTGTCATTACATTTTTATTATTATCAAAGTATGTACAGCTAGGCAAAAGCTTAACGCGATTTATTTATCACGCATGTGACAGGGTTGAGACAGAGAGCCCAGCAGACCAGATTAGGTCTAGGGCGATAGGGTGGCATTAGGAGCTTGACTTTGCTATCTGACCAGGGTTGCCAGCATACCATGTATTTTCCTATTTTTGTAATTTTTCTATATACATTATATTTTCATAATATAAAAATGTTGTAAATTGTAAAGTTTTTGGTGAAATGCTATAAATTTGGGAAAACTTTTGTATGTGTGTATTTATATGAATATTTTGAAGGAAATGAGATGATTTTGAGCCATTGGACTTTCTTGGAAAAATGGTTGAGTATATGGTAAAGTTTTTTGCAGGTTGTGTTGTTAGAATTTTTGGAAAATGTCTGAAAAATATACAAAACTTTGACAAATTTTTTCCAGGGATTTCTTTTTAAATTTGTATTTTTGGTAATTAAATTACTTATATATATTATATATTTATTAAAGTACATTTTAAGGTATTGAATATTTTCTTACAATTTAATTATAATTTTGAAAAGTCTAGGACTGTGACATTTTTATATTTTTATACATATTATACATATACTAGGTGTATGTATTGTATGTATATAAGATATAAGAGTGTTACATAGCTTACCAGGATACTTATTATCACAGAGCCCAACCCTAGTGGGGGGTTAAATTACTAGGTTATGGGCACACAGAATTTATGATAAAAAGGGAGAAGTTACTTCCTTATAAATCATGTAATGAGTATTAATGGGGGACTACATGGTTTGTAACACCCCTATACCCCATATACGTACACTACATGCCACCATATCTGTAATATACATATATCGGATACATGAATGTTACGGTCTATTTTAAATCAAGCCAATCTTTCATAATTTCAATATAAGAAACTTAAAACATTTAAGTCTTATTGTAGAACATAATAGCTAAAACCTTTATTTATTATGCAGCGAAAAATGTAGCGGTATATGCATATATATAAATCAAAATCAATATTTACAAAATATATATAGAGTTTATACATGCTTGGCAGCTCGTCTCTGATCTTGAATCCACAATCGACACTTCACAATCCTAGACTTGACTCTGTCTAGCTGAACTCTCCGGTTCAATCGGATCTACCCTGTCACCTGCGTGATGAACCACAATCGCGCTAAGCCAACGGCTTAGTGGTACAAACCATGATAACAATATGCTTTAATGTAATGCAAATGTCATACTTTCAAATATTATAAACAATCCATAAGAATATCATATTCCAAAACCTTACATTAAATTATATTATTCATTTGTTTCATCATTCATGATTCACATTTAAACAAAGACACGCATGGGCCCAAAAGAAACTAATATGCCATTCAACTTCCAGAGTAATGTTTTGGTTCAATAATCACATTTATCAAGCCCTTAGGCGATTCATTATCACAATGAGAAACATCTCATATGTAACATCCCAACTAGGCTTCAAGGACTAGGCCCAACCAACCTTCAAGGGGAGTTAAGCATGCTAAACTTCAACTCAACTTGGCTTCAAGGACCAAGCCCAACCCAGCTTCAAGGGATTGTTACTTTTAGGCATGCCACCAACAACAAAATTCTGAAAATTGAATAACATACTAGGCACACAATTCTTTCATTATTTCATTATCAAATTCATTCTCATTTATATCATGATCATCTAGGCAACCATGCCACAATTATTTCATTTGCATCATTATAGCCAACAATAATGGCTTCACATCTCATCATTAGGGTATACACAACCAATTGCATTGTACATACATTTTGAATGATCATTATATATATATCACATATACAAATCATAGCATTTATTGAATGTATCAACAATGTAATAGATTACTTAACACATTTACAACCAAATGTGTTAAGTCCCAAAGTCATGTAAATGTATGTAGCAATGTAGGGTTTGTACTTACCTCAAGAGCAACTCACACCAATCTAACCACTTCCTTTTCCAAGAATCTTTCAACACTTGGATTAGGGCAACTCAATCTCTTCAAAACCTAATCCAAAAGGGATGATACTCACTCACTTAGAGTTACACACAAGGAAATAAGGATAAAAACCAACTAGGGCAAACTCTACACATGACACGCTCAACAACACGGGCGTGTCCCTGACCGTGCCCTAAACTCACAACACAGAAGCTTTGACACGCTCAGTGATATGGGCGTGTCACTGGCTGTGTCAATCCTCCTTCAACACAGTGGCTATGAAACGCTCAGTGACATGGGCGTGTCACTGGCCATGTCAATCCACCAACATCACAGTAGCTATGACACGCTCAGTGACATGGACGTGTCACTGGTCGTGTCACCCATCCAGAAAACAAAACCATTGACACGCCCAAAGACTCGGCCGTGCTCATGGGCATGTCAGGCCAAAAATTCTGATTCCGGCAACTTAACCAAACACATCAACAAACCATAATAAACTTACAAAAACACCAAAACAACTCAATACATACATCAAACACAAATCACAACCATCATCACAACTCATCACATACACAAAACACAACACTTACTTTCCATCACCAAACTTAACCTTTCCTTCAAACCAATCCCAAAATCAACACCAATAAGACCAAACACTCTCAAATACACCACAATCAAATATACACATACCATTAACAATCAAACACCAAACTCAAAACACAAACTTAAAAGAAAACCAAGGAATCAAGTGGAAAACTTACCAAAAGTGATGAAAACCCTTAGAATTCCAATTTGATCACTTGAAACACCCTTCAATCTTGAGTTAGGAAGAGCAAAATCTCTCTTTCCCTCTTGTTATGGATATGGCCGGCCAAAAAAAAGAAAGAAGAAGGAGAAGATGATGAAGAATGAAAGTCAACCACTCACAACCTCTCTTAACCACTAAAACCTTCTCTTTAAATCTCAACCAAGCAATTTTAATAATAAAATATATAAATATCCTCTTCCACTTAATTTAATTTCCATTTAAAAATAACCAAAATATCCCCTTTCACCATTAATATGTTGACTTGTATATGTTATATATATCTCTATATATACAACATATACACTCTTCTCTTTTCCTCACTTACCATTTAAACATAATTATACTTTATATCATTTAATCCAATTTCAACAATAATTATTCCAAAAATTTTAGGGTATAGTTTGGAATATTACATGGTTCTTGTAGCACATTAATACTAGATGATGTGTATATCATATATGATTCCCTTATTATGTTTATTGTGATTATTATTTGTGATGATGGTGTTGTATTATTTATAATTCTCTTGGCCTGCAGCCAATTCTTATTCCTTGTGATTGTGCTATACCTTAAGGCATCACTATTATCCTACATGCATGCTTGCATAAAAGAAAATTTAAGGAAAAAGAAGAAGAAGAAGAAGAAGAAGAAGAAGAAGAAGAAGAAGGAGAGATCTAAATTGAGATGTAATGGGGAATGTGTGAGAAAATAAAATAAATGAAAAAAAATCTACCTACATAAATGGAAAAAAAATAAATAACAAAGGTAAGGTGAGAAAAATCCAAAGTATAAGAAAACACTTAAGCTTTAACAAGCTACTTAAAATACATTCTTAAAGGTTAGAATTAAAATATACTTATAAGACTAAATACTCACTGAGTTGATGACTCACAACATCATCAGTGGTTTAGTGTTGTTCGCAGGTTCAAGATGGATAAAATTAGAGGCTCTATGATATCGCTAGATTCGTGATGGGTAGAGTGGTTGACCATATGTGAATAATGTAATTAAAAATTTAATAATAAAATATTTATTTTGTACTGAAGGATCCTGGGCAATTATGATTCCTCAAGGTACTTGGTAGCTTTGAGCCGACCTAGACATGATGATTGTTGCATCACAAATTGGGGCATGACAACAAGTGTCATTTACTCTATCAACCATAGAAGTTGAATATATAAATGCTTGTTTTTATTGCACTCAAGTCCTATGGATGATGCAACAATTGCTTGACTATGGACAAGTTATTGATCACATTCCCATCAAATGTGACAATACTAGTGCTATAAACCTTTCCATGAATTCCATCCAACATTTTAGATCAAAACATATAGATATTAGACATCATTTTTAAGAGATAATGTTCAAAACTATAGTGTGGCTTTAGAGTTTATTGATATTCAAAACCACCTTGTGGATATTTTTACAAAACCACTTAATGAAGAAAGGTTTAATTTTATTAAACAAAACCTTGGGATGCTTGATGGACACCCTTGTTTGAAAAATTTGCATTTGTGAAACATATGTGGCATACATATGCATTTTATATGTTTTATGATATACTAGATTTTATGATATGGTTTTGATTACTTTTGATGATTATATATGATGTTTTGATGTTTTAATGTGAGAGTATGTGATTTTGTGTGATATATGTTTGAATTGTATGTTTTTTTTATTGAATTTGACATACATATAAGAAACAAGTTTTTACATGTGCAAATTCATCAACTACATCTATTTTGATCTTATATGAAATGTCAACAATAAAAAAAAAACTATGGCTTGAACCTTGCGGTCAGATTGACTAACACTCGGTTGCAAGCTTCATGTCCTAGAAAAACCATCCTGGAATGGAGCACACTGTCATATGATAGGTCATCTAGTCATGAAAATTCAAATTTTTTTAACCATTATCTAATAGCGGTAGTCCACATGATTGCATACAGCTAGAGGTGGTAGCGATAGTGGAATTTTTCAACCCTTGTGATCATATCTAGCTATAAGCAATCACGAGCTAACTTTTCTGCTAAAAATAAAAATAGCCTTTGGAATTTCACAAAATGTCTAAAATGCTCCCAAATGGTTAAAAAGCAACTAGTTTTTTTTTATTTTTCATTGTAAAAATTGACTCAAATCAAATTTCCCCAACTTTTAAACACTTATAAACACCTTGGAGCTCCTTTTGTCTCAAAACTCTCTCATATACACTTCTAAAGCTTTTGGGATTTTAAAGTTATTTTTGAAGATTTTTCTTTTTCCATCAAATTTTGAAAATTTTTTCTCAAGGAATAGTGATTGAAGAACAACTGTCTCCCGATCCTCCTAATCGAATGGGTAAGAAGATTCATAAACCTCACAACATAGATTCCCTTAAAAAGGCATATATTACTGCCTTAAGAAAAAAGGAATTTAACCCAACTGCATATTTAATGATTTTATGTTAGATAAGCTATGGGTTATGGATGAAATAAAAGGCCATTTAGATAATCTTGGATGGAGAAAGTTCATATTTCCTAGAGAGTTGGGTTACCTGTTACGCTCTAATTAACACTACTAGAACTACACTCGCAAGTATACGAGGCTGCTGTAGTATCTTGGTGAACACCTCAAGGTCGTCTCACAAGGAAGCTAGATAAGCTAATTGATTATCAGATTGCAAATAACAAATTATCAATAAATTTAAATTGCTAACAACTAATGAAGACAGATAGAGTGGAGTTTAAAACAATAAAAGTAAACTAAGCTGATATATTGATTCACTTAATAGAAAGGTCTAGGGTTTACACTTCTCTACTAACTTATATGTATGAATGGCTATTCCTCTCAACCAATTTAATTTCAAAGATAGATTTCAAGCAACTTAATTAACTGAATCAAGGAAATAAGCTCTCACATTCAAACCTCTCTCAAATAATCTTGTTACAATTGAAATGATCATTTTCTTAGGTTATATTTCTAATTCACCTAAGTCCCTAATTGAATTGTTCCAGCATTAGACTTCATTTCTCAATCCTTCATCTAATACCTAAAACACATAATTGGTGGCCAATCAATTATATATTAATAGTAATCCATTCAATTAAGGCTAGAAAAATAATTCAGTTAAGAGCAATAACCAATTCATACAATCATAGTAGATCCATACAAACCCTAGACTAGATCAAATTAGTTCATAATAATGCTATCAAACATATTCATCTCATTAAAATTCAAAGAAATCAATTTAGACATAATAGAATTCATGAATACAATTCCAATGAAACTTAAGAGATAAAGTTTGAGAACAAAACCAAATTACAAACTCCCTTTAGCTTCTGAAGAATCTCTTGTTCAGATCTTTGCTAGAAGAATATTGCAATGGCTAAAACAAATTTAATCTAGACTGTTTGCATCAAAGTGTAATAAAAAATCTCCAAGAAAACAAATGGAAACCCTAAAGTTAATGTTTGACGGCTGAAAAAATTCTCTCCTTTCAAAAACTCTAATCCTCTTATTTATACGAAACCTCGCTCAAAGTCCGCATTTTCTTTCTCCCTTTAGTCCATGGAGTGACATGGCCAAGCTGGTGGCTGTGTCATGTGACAAGGCCAGTGGCTTGGCCGTGTCACTTGGATGTGTCCGCTTCTGTGTGATCCTTCATCTTTTCTTCTTTGGAATGGAGTGTGACACGGCCAAGCTCCTGGCCGTGTCATGTGACACGGCCAGTGGCTTGACCGTGTCAAGTGGGTGTGTCACCTACTGATCTCTTCGTTCTTTGCTCTTCTTTCTTTGGTCTTCTTCCTTGGCTAAGTATGGGACACGGCCAAGCTCCTGGCCGTGTCATGTGACACGCCCAGTGGCTTGGCCGTGTCACCTGAGTGTGTCACTTACTGCCAAATTTTTTCTTCCTCTCTTGGTTCCTTGGTTTTGCCCTTAAGGTGAGACACTGCTTCATGCTATTCTTTCTTCCAAATATTTTGCATATTAACCTAAAATAAACACTTAAACAAACTTTAAACAAGAATCAAATAAATATTAACCAACAACACATAAACACCACACTAAAAACTAGAACAAAAATGACATAAACACTGAAATAAATTAAAACTACCAAAATTGATGAAAACTCTAAATAAACAGATTAAAACTACCAAAATACCTGAAGAAAACAATAATCATCATAATAAATAAGATACAATTCTATGACAAAAACTAATAAAACATTACCCTAGCCTTACTAGGGAATTTCTCATGAGCTTGAAGGTTGAGAAAAGTCATAATAGTGCAATATGATATTATTAGGTATACTTTAGGCTTTTTTACACTCCTAAGGTCATGAGCTTGGATGATTTTATAAGATTTTTGGATTTCACACCAATGGGACATTCAGCTATAGTGATAATTCCTCCCAATGGAGAGCTAAAAAGATTTTTTGATTGAAATCACTGTGGAAACCGCCTATGAAACTAACTTCTCCAATTTTAAACACTTGAAAACCTTAGTCTTTTGGTTGCTCCATAGGATAATTACCTATACCATACATGCTAGAGCAGATGGGAATGAGAAGTTTACTGAACATGATATTTATTTCTCTATGCTCTCATTAAAGGAGCAAACGTCCAACCCATAAGATTCTTAATTGATACCTTTGTCCACCTAGCTAAAGACAAGATAGGCACCTTCTTCCTTTCTTTCCATATTACCCAAATTGCAAGGAACTTTAATTTGCTCACACCCAAAAACCTTGCAACCTTAAAAGACCCACTTGATCCTTCAACTAATGCTCTCATCATTAGGTATGTAGAGCATTCAAAATGCATTAAGAAAGTATGAGACAATTATGTGTACAAGTTGGATTGTGAAGGAGTGGTAGAGCAAACTAAAAAATAGGCCAAAGGTAGTTGAATAAGGTGAGGGAGAGCAAAAAGTAGAAATCCCAAGGAGAGAGACCCTTATAGCACAAGAACTTATTGCCTCTTCATCCTTTTCTCATGGTGCCATGTCTATTCTAAAATCCATTCAAAATCAATTGGCCAAACTCATTGGAAAAGTGACCAAACTTAGCAAAAAGATGGATGTTTCCCCTCGTATCCATCATGATATTTATGATATACAAAGGAAGCTTGGTATATCACAATATGAGTTGGGAGAATGGCTTTTTGACACTCCTAAGGCCATGAGCTTGGATGATTTTATAAGATTTTTGGATTTCACACCAATGGGGCATTTAGCTATAGTGATAATTCCTCCCAATGGAGAGCTAAAAAGATTTTTGGATTGAAATCACTGTGGAAACCGCCTATGAAACTAACTTCTCCAATTTTAAACAATTGAAAACCTTAGCCTTTTGGTTGCTCCATAGGATAATTACCTGTACTGTACATGCTAGAGCAGATGGGAATGAGATGTTTACTGAACATGATATTTGTTTCTCTATGCTCTCATTAAAAGAGCAAACGTCCAGCCCATAAGATTCTTAATTGATACCTTTGACCACCTAGCTAAAGACAAGATAGGCACCTTCTTCCTTTCTTGCCATATTACCTAAATTGCAAGGCACTTTAATTTGCTCACACCCAAAAATCTTGCAACCTTAAATGGCCCACTTAATCCTTCAACTAGTGCTCTCATCATTGGGTATGTAGAGCATTCAAAATGCATTAAGAAAGTAGGAGACAATTATGTGTACAAGTTGTATTGTGAAGGAGTGGTAGAGCAAAAAAATAGGCCAAAGGTAGTTGAATAAGGTGAGGGAGAACAATAAGTAGAAATCCCAAAAAGAGAGACCCTTATAGCACAAGAACCTACTGCCTCTTCATCCTTTTATCATGACGCCATGTCCATTCTAAAATTCATTCAAAATCAATTGGCCAAACTCATTGGAAAAGTGACCAAACTTAGGAAAAAGATGGATGTTTCCACTCATATCCATCATGATATTTATGAAATATAAAGGAAGCTTGGTATATCACAATATGAGTTGGGAGAATGGATGTAAGTGATGATAGTAATAGTGAGGAAGAACCCCAATCTACTCCTCCCATTGAAGTGTTTGGCAAAGAAGGAGAGGCTATGGAAGCAAATGGTGATGGAGGAGTTGAAGTAAGCAAGTTATGATGGAGGAGTTTAAGTAACTTCATCAAAAGGGAAAGAAAAATTTAGTGACATAGTGGAGGAAAGTGACTCAGATTCTCCAGTGTTTTGACCACCATTCTTATTTTGTTTTCTTTTATTTTCTTTTTCATTTTGTGTGATTTTGCAATTGTCTCTCAAAGAGAGTTTTGTGGACTTGTATTATGGATCACACATTTCCTTGATGTAACTATTTCTTCTTTAATAAAATTTTGATATTTTTTCTCATTAATGTTCAATGTTTGGATGTTTAGTTGAATTCTCTCTTTGTATGCATACATTATTTTTGCCTTTTGACAAAGGAGGAGTGAGTAGGAAATTGAATTAATAACTTTAAACATGAGCATCAATTAAGGGAGAGCATTAAATATAAACATAATTTGTTTATTTTTATCTAAGTATATCATAATTAAATTTGTATAAGTTTATTTTTATCCCTGGATTCAATTTGATTGTCAAAGTCAAAAAGGGAGAGATTGTTGACCAATTCCTTAGACAATAATATTCTATTTTGATCTTTAGCAAATAAATTGAATTATACTAATATTTGGATTGAGTCTTAGGACTTAGTAATTTTAAAAGTCTTCCATCAAACCCGAAGATCATGGGTAGATCATGGCCTGTATGACCGCTTGCTAGAGTGCCCAAGTGACATTTTTTCATAAAAAAATTGTGATCAACTTTGTGGTTGACTCCATAATCGTGCAGAGACATGTGCATCTTATTCAACCTACTACGTCTGTATTAAATATGAATTTATATTTACTATCCATATTTTTCCTGTTGAGTAAAAAAGACTACAAAACTCAACAACCTTTGAAATATTGAGCTCAACAATAATCAAACCTTCAGAAACCATTTTATTTAAAAAAAAAAGCTCTTTTTACTTTACTTAAAACCATTATTTGCGTGTTTTAGTCATTTTAGCTTAGTTTATACTTATTTACATATCAAGAAGTTATTTTTTTAATACAAACTTCGTGAAAGCCTGTTATGAAAAAGTTATTTCAGAAAATCATATAGAATATCGAGTGATTTAGTAAAATTTGTTGAGTTCTATAGTTAAAAACTATCAAGCTCTACAATATTCTTTCTTTAAGGAAAAGAACATGATTTTAAAAATGATTTTCTAGATTTGTGCATTTATGATTCTTCTAAAAGGTTGTTAAAAACATGTTATCTTACTTTGGATACATGAAAAAATTTTCAAGAGCCTCTTTTATTGATTTTGTTTCCATTTTATTATGTTTATGCATTAGATCTAAGTTTCAACATCAAGTTTCATTCATTATGGATATGTTAGGTTAGTTTTCATTAGTTAAAAGGATTAGAAATGATTGAAACAAGATAAGGAGTATCTCTTGAAGTTCTTTAGAAAACTAGCTGCCAAGGGTGATGATCAACAAGGTTCACCTATTTTGAATAATTTCCTTTGGCTTTTGTTGATTGGATCTTCTAATATGTGTGTATGGCTTGCTATTGGCTACTTTGGTGCTAAAGAATGAACTCTAATTGGTTATCTATTGGTCCTCTAAAAAGGTGTAGAACATTGTCTTTTATAGGCAAATGTCTGCTGCAAGTGGGCTCAAATTGTCTAGCTCAGTAGTTAAAAGCTGTCGAGTTTGAGAATTATATCCCGCATGGTTAATCTTGCTTTAATTCATTAGTTTTATTCTATGGAAATCTCGATAATACCTATAAATTATCCAGTTCGATAGTAAAAACTATCAAGTTAGACAATTTATCCATGATTATGTAAGGTGTAAATTCAATCTACATGTTCTTTAATAACTCTTTATTGGATAGGTTGGGGTTGCTTAAAACAAAGCAAGCACCCAAATAAAGGCTAGCACCTAAATTTACTAAAGAAGCAAATTTTAGGTGGTTTGCACCAAGGAGATAAAACCTTTTCTTTTAAAGAAAGGTAGAAAGAGGAGAAAAGAAGCCAACTAGTAATTAGGTTTGCTTGGTTAGTCAATTTGTGTGAAAAAGTGGGGGGTAGGGGTTGATTATAGGTCTTTTCAATAGAAAATTAGGTTAAAATACACAAAGGATGCTATATTTGCCATTTTGTAGCAAAAAAAAATTTTCCTTATATGATAGCCATGGATGCCACAAATAAGTTGTGGATGCCCTAAGGGCAATTGAAATAGGATTGTCATAGCTAGCCCATTGTGCATAGTAAACTTTTATTGGCCCATTAGGCTCGTCCAACATTCGTTTTAGGTCATTATTAAGCCCACGCCTCCACATTAGAATGGATTTTAATTTGGTGGTGAAAAATCAAAGGTTCATATCTACCCCCCATCATATTGGTCTTGATTTTTGAGGCTGGTATGAGAGTAGTGAACCTTCTTCTATGCATCTAGTATTTTCTTCACTAGCATTGGACATACACAATATCCTGACATGGCCAAGTTGGCCACAATCACCTCTTGATTGTTGATTTCTTAAGAATAGGAACCCATAGTAGACTTCCACTTTTGCTTCTCTTCATGTGGCAATTCCTTATACTCTACCACTTTAGTGGCCAATTCATAGAAATCCTTAAACTCCATCCTTGGAATTTCTTTCTTAGCTAAAAGTCAGACCTCTCTCTATGCCATCTTAACATATTTTATCTCAGATGAGCATATCTTACACTTATTCCTCATCTTTTTAAACCTGACAATGAATTTGTCAGTTGTTTCCTTAGGTTTCTGGAATATCCTGGATAGTTCTACGATACATATTTTTAGTTCCATCATATAGAACTAAACATGGAAATGCCTCTCAATTTTTGGCCAATGAATATCAAATTTCTGGGTAGCTTTATGTATTAGGTGAAGGCTAGACTAGATAATGAATTCAAGAATAACCATAACTTAAATTGTGCAAAGTTTTCATAGTTGGCTTACTCATCGCACTGCCTAGTGAATATGGAAATATGCTATAGAGTGGACTAACTATCTTCACCTAAAAAGAAGGAAAATTGAGGAATCCTATATTCATAAGGTTAAGGATTGCCTCTGTCAATGGCATCTGGGTAAGGTTTAACAAACTCGGGCCAACCTATTTGCCTTAAACTAGGTATGTAAAGTGTTATTGTCAATGGTATATGTATTTTTAGGGTATTTTTATTAGCCTTTTAGTTGTTTTTCCTAAAATATGTATTTAAGTTTCTTGAAGTTTGATGATTTAGGTTGGAGCATAAACATATGCAAATGGAGCTAAAATTCACTTTGCTAAAGTTAATATGGAAGGAAAAAGCATTAAACACGGCCAAGATGATTCAAGCCTGGTCGTGTCCTCCATCAAGGGAATTGAAATTTTTGGCAGAACTTGACAAACTTATCATCTTGGCCATGTCACATAACATGGCCAGGATAACTTCAAGCCTGGCAGTGTTCCTAACAAGAAGAATTGGAAAATTTGGCAGAATGGGACACGTTCACACATTCTGGCCATGTCACACCACATGGCCAAGACAAGAGATCATCTTATCGTGTCCCATACCAAAGAAATAATAACTAAAGCATAGAACTGGACATGGGAAGAAGACACGGCCTTGTCACACCACACAGCCACTAACTTGGCCATGTTCCACCTTAAGAAAAGAAGAAATGAGATAGGCAGTGTTAGACACACCTAGGCAACTTGGCCATGTCACTTGCTGTCTCACTCCACATAATAAGAGCATATTAAGGCAGCGTTAGACACATGCACACATCTTGGTTGTGTCCAAGAATAGACTTAGGAGATACGGCCAAGACAAACCAAAGAGTAATCATGTCATTTTGGGAAAATATTTTTGAAATGGATAAATAAGCTGGAAAGGGAGACATAGAGAGGTGGCTTGGCTAGATAAGAGGAAGTGATGAGTTTTTAAAATAAAGGAAGGCTGGAATGTTGGAGGGAAAGGAGACAAAAGAGGATGGCATAAGGAAAAGAGAATGATTTTTAAAAGAAAGATATCATATTTTAAAAGGAGGAGTTCAAGAAGGAGGGGGGACTTTTTTTGTTGGCTGGAAAACTCTTAAAAATTAGCTCTAAAATTATTTTAGGAGGATTTTTAAAGAGTGGAAGAGAATTATCCTTTTGATTATTATTCAACCATTGTTAGCACAAAGAATTAATTGGCAAAGCTTAAAGGAGGCTTGGAGGTTCTTCATCAAATTCAAGTAAAGGTGGAGGAAGAATAAGAAGTTCAAACTCTAGTCATCTTCATAAGGGGGGTTTTTCTATTATCTCAATTAATTCATTTCCATATTTTTATTATCTTTATAAACATTAATATTTCAATGAAGATTTATGATTTGATTTCTATTGAGATGAGTTTTTATTTTGATTTGATGATGAGCTAAATTATCCATGTTTAGATTTTGCAATAGATTTAATTAAATGATTTAATTCAAGTACCTTATTAATAAACCTTGTTATATGAGTTGATTGCATTGGATTATATGTTAGGTTGATAGATTGGCTAGCTATTAATATTAAGATATTAAGTAAAAAACCGAGAGGTAAAACTTGATATTGGAACTATGCATTCAACTACCCTAAGAATGAATTAGAAATATAAGTTCTAGGGTTCACTTAATTTGCAATTCAAAATAATTGGTTTTTATTAGTTCATGAATGTGAGAACTAATGAATTGATAATTGCTAATTTATATTAAAGAAGAAATTAAGTTACAAGGTCATATTAATGGATAATTTGAGAATTAAAACTTTGATTAAGTCGAATTGTAAATCCTAGGTATCCTTTAAAGTTTTAATTAATTTTGTGCAACCGTTATTTATTTTACTTAAACTTCTTTTACTATTCCAACAATACACACTCAATCTTTAATATTTTATTTTAATCAAATTATTATGAATTAATAACTTTCTTGTGAGACGACCTTGGGACATTCACCCATTACTATAACAACCTCGTGTACTTGCGAGAGTCGCTTTTTACTAGTGTTAAGTATAGCACAAAAAGATTTTGGCACTGTTGTCGGGAATGCTATTTAAGTGATAATTTGATTCTTTTATTTAATTTCTTAAGTGCTTCTTTTTAATTTATGCAAGGATGAAGGTGTCAAGGCAATGAATCCATTCCCTTGGTAGACAACATTCATAGACCTCCTAGAACTGAGGGAGTGGATCCTTTGGTACAAGAACGGGAAGACATTGAAGAGTAATTCGAAGAGGATATAGAAGTAGCGATGGGTGAAGTAGAAGAACCGCCCATGAAAGTGTTTGCCCGACCAATTATAGGGATAACCACATCTTGCATATGTTTGAGCAATGCAGCAAAAATTTATGAATTGAAGTATACTCATTATAGCATATTGCCGTCTTTTCATGGAATGCCGAATGAAGATCCTTTCAACTTTATTCATGATTTTTATTCAACTTTGCACACATTCCTTTTGCAATCATCAATGGAAGATGAGATTAAGATGCGGTGTTTTCCTTATACTTTGAAGGATAGGGCAAAGGCATGGTTGATGATTCTTTCAGAAAATTCATTGACAACATGGACAGAAGTTTACAATAAGTTCATGACTAAATTCTATTCACATTAAAAAATAAAGGAACTTTTAGGGAAATAATGCAATATTCACTCAAATGGATGGTGAACCATTTCATGAGGCATGAGAATGCTTTAAATCTTTTTTGATGCCCTTATCATCATTGTCCATAATAGCTGCTTAATCAATTCTTTTATGATGGGATGACACAATAAAGCCAAAATTCAGTAGATAATGTAGCAAGAGGTGCAATGGGCGAGAGAATAGTTGCTGAAACTATAAGATTATTTGAGATGTTAGGAGCATATTCATAACAAAAAAAGCAATGGGGAAGGTGTAGAGGAATTCATGAGGTGAACTCAAATTCTGAGATGGTAAGACAAATAGTAGAATTGATAAGGGAAGTCAAATTATTAAACACAAGAGGAAACTTACCTATGTCAAGTCAAGAAACATGTGCATCATGTGGTGTTGTAGGCCATAGTGCAAATATATGCTCTTCAAACTTTGATCAATTTCAAGAAGGACAAGAACAAGTATATGCCTTTGAGGGTTTCCAACAAAGGGGTAGGAATGACCCATATTCCAATTTTTATAATCCCGGTTAGAGAAACCATCTAAATTTCTCTTGGAAAAATCAGCAACAAGTTCCACCTCAGCACCCTTTTTAGCCTTACCAAAGAGGTTCTCACTTTTAAGGAATCCTCAAATCATGCTCTACCAAAGAAACCCACATTGAAAGATAATTTTAATACTTTTATTCAAGTTGGCACACAAAATTAAGAATTGAACAACAAAAGATTTGATTCTTTGAAGGCATCATTAAAGAAGGTTGAAACACAAGTTAAGCAATTGGAAGACCAACTTTAAGCACATCAAAAGGAAAAGTTTCCAAGGCAACCAAAGCAATCACAGTGTTGAGGAGTGGAAAGGTAATTGATAACAAAGTTGGTAATCCTTTGGATGTAGGTTCAAATTAAGAAAATCTCGAGGAAATGCAAACAAATTGAGATCAACAAAGTCAGTCAAAGGAGGAGGAGAGTGTGGAGGCACCAAGGCTGCATAAATCTACAAACCTTACAAACCACCAATTCCTTTCCCAAGTAGGTTGAAAAATGAGAAGTAAGATAAGAAATTTTTTGAAATTTATAACATGCTCTCCAAGGTAATTATAAATCTCCCTTTGCTAGAGGTAATTAAAAATATGTCTGCTTATGCCAAATTTTTTAAGGAATTAAACACTGAAAAAGAAAAGGTATGAGCTAAACAAAAATGTGATAGTTTTGGAAGTAGCAAGTGTTGTTTTACAACATAAGTTAGCTCCTAAGCTAAAAGACCCTGGAAGTTTTATAATCAATATCTCTATAGGAAATGGGAAAGAAATAATTGGCATGTGTGACTTGAGGGCTAGTATAAATTTGATGCCATATTCAATTTACTTGCAAGTGGAACTTAGAGAACTTAAACCAACTAAGATGGTTTTGCAATTAGCTGATAGAACTCTTAGATTTCCAAAGGGAATTATAGAGGATGTCTTAGTTTAAGTTGGGGATTTAATTGTTCCTGTTGATTTTGTAGTCTTGAATGCAGGGGAAGAGATCCCTAGGGATGCTAAGCACACAATTTTATTGGGGAGACATTTGATGGCTACAACCAACACTTTGATAGATGTCAAAAATGAAAAATTAACCATAACTATTTTAGGACAGATTGTGGTATTTTTAATTTTTAACACTTCCCCTATTCCCACTACTGTTGTGTATGAAAACTGCTCTTTATACTGATCTTGTCGAAGAAGTTTTCTTGCAGGAAAGTAGTAAAGGAAAGCTTGAGATGGCCTTAAATTTGGGTGAAGAAGTTGAAATTTTTAATGTAGAAATTGAGGGCAAGTCCATGTTAAGTGATGAGAATAATGAGAGGGGACTTGAGATTGAAGAAGAGAAGATTCAACCAAAATTGGTTGATCTGAAGGAACTCCCAAAGCATTTGAAGTACGTTTTTCTTGGGGAGGACAATACACAACCCGTGATCATTTCTTCAACCCTCAATAGTGATGAAAAAGAAAAAGCTGTGAGAGTGTTAAAGAAATTTAAGAAAGCCATTGGTTGGGGATTGAGTGATATTAAGGAAATTAATCCTTCCATGTGTATGCATAAAATAATTTTAGAGGAATGAGTTAAACCAGCAAGGGATGCTCAGAGGAGGCTCAATCCAAAAATGAGTGAATTAGTCAAGAAGGAGGATCTTAAACTCCTTGATGAGGGGGTAATCTACCCCATAGCTGATAGTGAATGGGTTAGCCCCATGCATGTGGTACCAAAAAAAAGCAGGTTTAATAGTGGTTCAAAATGAAAAGGAGGAGTTGGTACCAACATGAACACAAATTTGGTGGCAAATGTGTATAGACTATAGGAAACTAAATAGTGTCACCAAGAAAGATCATTTTCCTTTACCATTTATTGATAAAATGTGAGATAGATTATCTATACATCTTTTTTATTGTTTTCTTGATGGTCTTTCAGGATACTACCAAGTTCCTATAGCACCGGAGGATCAACACAAGACAACTTTCAAATGTCCTTTTGGAATGTTTCCTTTTAGGAGGATGTCATTTGGGCTTTGCAATGCACCAGGTACCTTTCAAAGATGTATGTTATCCATCTTTTATGATATGTTGGATAAGTTCATAGAGGTGTTCATGGATGATTTTTCTATTTTTGGCACTTCATTTGATGATTGTTTACATAAATTGACTCTTATGCTTGAAAGATGTATTGAATGTAACTTAACTTTGAGTTAGGAAAAGAGTCATTTTATGGTAGATAGTGATATAGTTTTGGGCACAATGTATCTCAAAAAGGAATTGAGGTGGATAAAGCTAAAGTTGATTTGATTGCTAATTTATCACCTCCCATATCTGTTAAAGGGATTATAAGTTTCTTAGGACATGCTGGATTTTATAGGAGGTATAGGAGGTTCATAAAGGATTTTTTAAAAATTTCACATCCTTTGGTAATTTGCTAGGTAAAGATGTCCATTTGTTTTTTATGATAAACGCTTGGAAGCATTTAACATTTTGAAAGAAAAATGAACTTCTGCTCCTGTGATTGTTGCTCCCAATTGGTATTTAACTTTTGAGATTATGTGCGATGCATCAAATTATACTATTGGAGCTGTATTGGGCCAAAGAGTGAACACATTGATGTGTGCAATTTATTATGCAAGTTTGTCTTTAAATGATGCACAAGTAAATTACACGACTACTGAGAGAGAAATGTTGGTTGTGGTGTTTGCACTTGATAAGTTTAGATCTTATTTGATAGGATCTAAAGTCACTATATTTTCAGACCATACGAATATTTATTGACTAAACCATAAGCTAAACCTAGGCTCATTAGGTGGGTTCTTATACTATAAGAGTTTGATGTAGAAATCAAGGATAGGAAGGGTAGTGAAAATGTAGTGGCTGACATCTTTCTAGGCTACCCTGTAATGAAGATGATGCATAAATAACCCTTGAGAATGCTTTTGAAAAATTTCCTAATGAACACTTGTTTTCCATAACATAAGCACCATGGTATGTGAATATTGCTAATTATCTTTCTTATGGTGTTTTGAGAAAGGACTTGAAATTCCATGCAAAGAAGAGGTTTCTACATTCATGTAAGTATTATTTTTAGGATGAACCATATTTGTTTAGAATTTGCAGGGATGAAATCATTAGAAGATGTGTGCCAGAGGAAGAACAATTACAAGTGCTTTAATTTTGCCACAACATGCATTGCGGAGGACATTTTGGGGGTAAGAAAACCACTGAGAAGATTCTTCAAAGTGGTTTGTATTGGGCTACTCTGTTTAAGGATGCTTATAATTTTTGTATGAGATGTGATAGGTGCCAACGAGTAGGAAAAATAAGTATGGGAAATGAAATGTCTCTCTCTACTTTTGTTGTTATTGAAATTTTTGATGTATGAGGGATTGATTTCATGGGGCCATTTCCCAAATCTTTCAGTTTTAAGTATACCCTTCTTGTTTTAGATTACGTATCCAAGTGGGTAGAGGCTATTCCCACTAGGACCAATTATGCTAATATTGTTTTAAAATTTTTTGAAGGAGTACATTTTGAGCAGGTTTGGAACCTCCAAGGCAATAGTCAGTGATGGAGGAAGCCATTCTTGCAATAAGTGATTTGAAAAGCTGATGACCATGATGGGTATTCGGCAAAAAGTGGCAACTCCATAGCATCCTCAAACATCTAGTCAAGCTGAGATTTCCAACAAGCAAATTAAAGGAATTCTAGAAAAGACAATGAGCAAGACAAGGAAGGATTGGATGTTCCATCTTCCAAAAGCACTTTGGGCTTGTTGGGCAGCTTTCAAAACACCTTTAGGAATGATTCCATACAGATTAGTCTTTGGCAAGGCATGTCACTTACTAGTGGAATTGGAGCACAAAACCTATTGGGCGATCAAGGCTACAAATATAAACCTAAATGAGGCAAAGGATAAGAGGATGTTTCAAATTTTTGAGCTAGGTGAGCTTAGAAATGAAGCCTATGAGAGGTTAATGATCTATGAGAAAAAGACTAAAGAAATGCATGACAAAATGATCCTTATGAGTTCAGCCGGGATGAAGGTCCTTATGTTTAATTCAAGAATGAGATTGTTTCCTAGGAAATTGAAGTCCCGTTGGAGTGGACCATTTCAGGTTGCTCAAGTGTTTCCATAAGGAGTTGTGGTATTGCTAAACTTTAAGACCAATGAGACTTTTAAGGTGAATGACCATAGGGTGAAACCCTATCTGGAGGAGCTACGGGTCGTAAGAGCCGTTGAGAGTATGGTATTCACTGATGCATGAAGCAACTACATCCATATACTATGACGTAAAAGAAGCGTTTGATGGGAGGCAACCCATTGGTTTGCATTTTTTTATTTATTTATTTTAGTTTTCTAAAATTATTTTCTTTTTGAGTGAGTTGTTAAAATTTAAATTTATAAGGAATAGGTGTTATGATGGGTTTTTTTTTTTTGTGATTAAGTTTCAGGAGAAGAAAATAAAGGAAAAAGGTTAAATAAAATTGGGCGGAAGCTGACACACCCAAAGACACGACCAAGATAAAGAAGACACGGCTATAGTATCAATTTGTTTAAAAAAAATTTTAAATTGGCAGTAGCAGACACAGCTAGACAACTTGGTCATGTCATGACCATGCCAAGCAATTCTGAAAATAGTTCTAAGACACAGAAACAGACACGGCCAGATGACTTGGCCATATCTCTAACCATGTTCAACCCTTGAAATTTCATTCCTAGATTTCACAGAACTGGACACGGCCATTAAGCTTGGCCATGTCACCTACAAAAACCCAGAACCGGCCATTTTAAGAAACTAACATAGCTAAGACATGAAGGACTTAGCTGTGTCACCCATCATAAAACCTTAAAAAGCCCAATCTTCTCCCCATTTTCTCTCCATCAAACCCTAAAAACCATTCTTTTTTTCTCTACCTCGCCTCCCTCACACGGCCAAGACATTATTCCTTCCCTCAAACCCCTTCTTTTTCATCAATTCTCCCATATTTCTTCCTAAAATATCAAGCAAATCACCCTAAAACCTTCAATTCCATCAAATATTCATTATGTCAAGAACAAAAAAGGTGACCCACCATAGGAGAAAGCAACCTCCATCATCTTCTTCATCTTCTTCAAGAAGATTGGACTTTCAAGCTAAGGGATTATTTCCCTTAAGGTATTGTTGCACTATACCTAATACTACTACAAAGCGACCCTCGCAAGTATACGAGGTTATTGTAGTAATGGTGGAATGTCCCAATGTCATCTCACAAGGAAGGTGTTTGTTTGTAATAATTTGATTGAAATAACAAAATTTAAAGATTGATTGTATATTGTTGGAATGATAAAAGAAATCAAAGATAAAAAATAAAATAAATAATGCTTACACAAATTGAATTGAAACATTCAAAAGGATGCCTAGGGTTTACAATTCGATTTAATAAAATGTTTAATTCTCAAATTACCATTAACATAACTTTGTAACTTAATTTATTTTTTTTAATTAATTAGCAATTATCAATCCATTAGTTTTACATTTATGAATTAACAACAACCAATTATTTTGAATTTTCAAATTAAGAGAACCTTAGAATTTATATTTCTAATTCATTCTTATGGTAGTTGAATACATATTTCCAATATCAAATTTCACCTCTCGGTTTTTCATTCAATATCTAGATAATAATTGGTGGTCAATCTATCAACCTATCATTCAATCTAATGCAATCAACTCACATAACAAGGTTTATTAATGGAAATACTTGAATTAAATCATTAAATCAAATCTATTGCAAACCCTAGGCAAGGGTAATTTAGTTCATCATCAAATAAAAATACATACTCATCTCAATAAAAATAAAATTACAAATATCCATTGAAGTATTAATGTTCATAACAACACAACAAAAATCTAAAAATGAATTAATTGAGAGAATATGAAAACCCCTTATGAAGATGACTAGAGTTGGAACTTCTTGTTCTTCCTCCAACTTGCTTAATTTTGATGAAGAATCCTCAAAACCTCCTCCAAAAGCTTTGCAAAACAAGTCTTGTGCAAAAAAAAAAAAGGATGAATCCACTACTTCAAGGCTAGCTCTCCTTCAACCTCTTAAAAAACCCCTCCTAAACTAATTTTAAGCTGATTTTTAAGAGCTGCCCAAAAAACCAACAAAAAAAATGTCTCCTTCTCATGAACTCCTCTCTTTTTTTCTAATTAGCCACACCCTAAAATTGATACCTTTTATAATATAATCCCTCTTTTCCTTGTGCCATCACCTTTTGTCCCACTCCACCATTCTTTCCACCTTCACTTGTCTCCCTTCCAACTCATTTTTAAAATATTTCCCCCATTCTACTCCCATACCTGTCTAAAATAGATTTTAAAAGTGAAACACGTAGTCAAGTTTGAAGTGGTCCTTTGACATGTTTATGTGACACAGCCAAGACAAGCCTTGTCCTAGCCATGTCCCTATGACACGACTAGGATATGTGGGTGTGTCCCATTTTGCCAAAATTTCAATTCTTTCTCATGAGGGACACGACCATGATGTGTGAACGTGTTTGGCACTGCTTCTTATTAATTTGGAATGTGACACGGCTAGTGACATGGCCAAGACATGGTGACACACCTAAGAACACGGCCAAGACTTGTGAATGTGCCCCATTCTGTTCTAAATTTCAATTCTTTTTATTGGGAGCCAAGCCAAGACAATGAGACATGGCCAGGATAGTCATACATGGCCAGTGACATGGCCAAGACATCTAGGTGTGTCCAGTTCTATATAAACTTCAACTTTTTCTTATAGGGGACACGACCAAGCTTCCAAACCGTGTTACACACCACTTGAAATTAGACATACTTTTTTTTTGGAAAAGAACACAGCAAAAATTTATCAAGCTTGGCTAAGACAATGAGACATGTCCAATATGGTAAGACATGGCCAGCAACATGGACAAGACAATGCAACATGGTCAGCGACATGGGCAAGATGATGAGACATGGTCAGCGACATGGCTAAGATGATGAGTGTGTCCAATATTGCCTTGAAGTCTTGCCCTTTTAATCTTGCAATTGGAAGACATGGCCAAGACATTACATACCTTGGCTGTGTTATGTACTTCTCCTATAATTTTCTTCAATAATAGACTTAAGTACATTTTTTTTTCTCTTTTCTCATGAATCCCTTTGTTTTAACTTGAAATATGAAACCTAGCAACAATCTTGCATAAACTATTTAGAAAATAACTAAAAAGTAAACAAAATTAATCTAAAAAATCATATAAAAAATTATCACAACAATTACCCGCACTTAATTCTTTGCTTGTCCCCAAGCAAAGTTATAAACAAAACTAGCAAAGAAGAATTTATCAAACTCAAGAATTATAAGATAAAATCAAGAATTTCCTTTTCATAATGTCCACACTCATTATCAAATCAAATAAAATCAGCACTCAAGTAATCAATGGCCTATCTATGCATACCAAAAGTTGTCACTCCCTTACAAAATCTCTTAAGTATTTAATCAAGGTAGTTTTTTCACTCTCAATATTAAATGAAAGAATATCTCCAAAGGCTTTCTTTTCAATCAAATCTCCATCACTTAATTACAATCAATCATCAATCATTAGGTCTTTTCATTTGGCTATAATGGGGTTTGAGGTAAAGGTATGACATTTGGGAATGTGAGATATTCATTAAGTTCAAGAGAACTTTAAAAATGAAGTAACCAAACATATATGTGACCCAAAAATCTCAAAAACAACCTCTACTCACTTAGCACTTGATGCTAGAATACCCTTTACAAAAGAATTTAGAATCCTCTCATTTTATTGCAAAGATCATAACCAAGCTTCCAACCTTAGCTATAAGAACAATAATTTATATTTTTTTTCTTTTTCTTTCTTTCCTCTTTTTTTTAGAATACAAAATAAAATAGAATTTGAATTGATTCCTATTTGTAGACTTACTATAGTAATAACATAAGGAAGAAGAAAATCTAAGAAAGAAATAAAGTAATTACAAAATGTTTATTGGCAACTTTCAACCCTCTAAATTTAACCCCACACTTTAATTGACAGAACAACTTCAATTACTGAATTGCTAAAATGCTCTTGCTCCTAATGAAAGGACAAGAAACAGAATAAAATGATTCACGGCTAATGTTATTATATAAAAGAAAGAAATGGAAAAATGAAATAGGCTCAAAATTGGCTTATTAAAGACATATTAAAGGTTGGCCTTTTAAGCTAAATGGGTATTCCCAAATGCCTTAATCATGTTGATGCCTAATTGAAATTTTTATGTGGTCTCAAAATGCATATCTAAGCAAGTTCTAGTAATATATCAATCAAGAATGCTCACACAAAGAATAATAAGTTGGTGTCCAACTTAATAGGCTCAATTCCTCATAATTTTAAAGGTGATGCAAAGAATAACCATCAAAATTGACAATAAGTACCAATTTTATTCAATTCTCAAATTCATGCTTCAAAAATTTCAAAGGTCATCTATAAATAATCTTATAATAATTGAACTTTTCAAAATTCATTTATTCAAGAAAATATTATATTACCAAAACTCAACAAAAATAAGTTAAAAGTAAAACTTTGCACCCCGCATTTTAAAATTCACATTATTCCCAATGTGAACATGCATAAATTTAAAGAGCAGGAGATAATATAAAACCTGATTTCCATCGTTCCCATGTGTGATACAAAGTGCTACTTCCATCCTCAATGCATTTGTCCACCATATCTGAAAAGATTGATAACATGCAACTCTGAAAGGTACCTGGTGCATTACAAAAGCTCAAATGGCATCCTTTGAAAGGCAAATGTCTCAAAAGGACATGTGAAGGTCTTCTTAGGTTGATCCTCTAGTGCTTTAGGAACTTGGTAATAACCATCTAACATCAACTTACACCCTTCAATTCTCACATTATAAATTTCAACATCCTCTCCCAAGGTCATGGCAATCTCAAGCTTGTCTTCACTATCTTCCTATAGGAAAACATCTTCAACAACATGATTAGTACAACCAATAAAAGAACTATTTTCATAAATAGTAGTAGTGGAGATGGGGAAAGTGTTAAAAATTGAAAATTCCACAGTTTGACCTAAAACAATCATGGTAAGTTTTCCATTCTTGACATCTATCAGAGTGTTGGTTGTAGCCATAAAAGGTCCTCCTAATAAAATGGTGTGTTTAGCATTCCTAGGGATCTCTTCCCCCAAATCCAAGATTATGAAATGAATAAGAACAATTAAACCCCTAACTTGAACTAGGATGTCCTCTATAATTCCCTTAGGAAATCTAAGAGTTTTATCAGCCAATTGTAACACCATTTTAGTTGGTTTAAGTTTTCCAAGTTCTAACTATAAGTAAATTAAATATGGCATCAAATTTATACTAGCTCCCAAGTCACAAATGCCAGTTGTTTCTTTCCCATTTTTCAAATATTAATGACAAAACTTCTAGGGCCCTTTAGCTTAAGAGGTAACTTATATTGTAAAATAGCACTTGCTACTTCTAAAACTATCACCTTTTTGTTTAGCTCACACCTTTTCTTTTTAGTGCTTAGTTCCTTAAAAAACTTGGCATAAGCAGTCATATTTTTAATTACCTCTAGCAAAGGGAGATTTATTCGTACCTTGGAAAGCATATTATAAATTTCAAAAAATTACTTATCTTGCTTCTCATTTTCCAACCTACTTGGGAAAGAAATTGGTGGTCTGTAAGGATTTGGAGATTTATATAGCCTTGGTGCCTCTACACTCTCCTTCTCCTTTGATTGACTTGGTTGATCTTGATCAGCTTGCATCTCTTTGCCATTCTCCTCTTAATGAGTACCTACATCCAATGAATCACCGACTTTATTATCAATTACCTTCCCACTCCTCAACACTGTGATACCTTGGCTTGGAAATTTTACCTTTTAATGTGCTTGAAGTTGGTTTGCCAATTGCCCAACTTGTGTTTTAACCTTCTTTAATGATGCTTCTAAAGAATCAAACCTTTTGTTGTTTAATTCTTGATTTTGCATGCCAGCTTGAATAAAAGCATTCAAATTATCTTCCATTGTGGGTTTCTTTGGTAGATCATGATTTTGAAGTTTGCCCTTGGAAGTGGGGACCTCTTTGATAAGATGGAAAAATTATTGAGGTGAAACTTGTTGCTGATTTTTCCAAGAAAAATTTGGATGGTTCCTCCATCCAGGATTATTAAAATTGGAATATGGGTCATTCCTACCGCTTTGTTGGAAACCATCAAAGGCATATACTTGCTATTTTCCTTCTTGGTATTGTTCAAAACTAAATGAACACATGTTTGCACTATGTCCTGCAATGCCACATGCTGCACATACTTCTTAACTTAACATAGGTGTGCTTCCTCTTACATTTAACATCTTAACTTGTCTTATTAATTCTGCTAATTGTCTTGCCATTTCAGAATTGGAATTCATTTAATAATCTCCTTTGCATCTCTCCCCTATGCTTTTTTGTTATGAACTTGCTCCTAGCATTTTAAATAATCGCACAGTTTCTGCAGCAGTTTTCTCTTCCATTGCACCTTCAGCTACATTGTCAACTGAATTTTGGATTTATTATGTGAGCCCATCATAAAAGAATTGGTTAAGCAACTACTGTGGATAATGATGATGAGGACATTGGAACAATAAAGACTTGAAGCAATCCCACACCTCATGAAATGGTTCACCATCCAATTGGGTGAAAGTTGCAATATTCCCCCTAAGCTCCTTCATTTTCTGATATGAGTAGAATTTTTCCATAAATTTAATATAAACTTTGGTCCATGAGGTTAATGAATTTTCTAGTAAAGTCATCAACCATGCCTTTTCCCTATCCTTCAAAGTGTACGGGAAATATCACATCATAATCTCATCTTCTGATAGTATTTGCAAAGGGAATGTGTGCAAAGTTGAATAAAAATCTCTAATGAAGTTGAGAGGATCTTCATTTGGCATTCCATGAAAAGAGGGCAGCATGCTATAATGAGTATTTTTTAGTTCATAGTTTCTTAATGCATTTCTCAACTATATGCAAGATGTAGTTACTCCAATAACTGGTTGGGCAAACTCCTTCATGGGTGGTTCTTCCACTTCACCCATCTCTACTTCTGTGTTCTCTTCGATTTGCTCTTCAATGTCTTTCCCTTCTTGTCCCAAAGGATCCACTTCTTCGATTCTAGGAGGTTTATGAATTTTATCTATAAATGGTACAAGTTTGTTGCCTTGCGACCTTCGTCCTTACATATATCACCTGAGAAATTAAAAAGTTACACTTAAATAATTAAAATAAAAGAATCAAATTATCACCTAAACATCCTTCCCCAACAATAGTGCCAAAAACTTGTGGCGCTCTATTTAATACTACTATAAAGCCACTCTCGCAAGTATACGAGATTATTATAGTAATGGTGAACTTCCCAAGGTCGTCTCACAAGGAAGGTGTTTGTTTGTAATAATTCGATTAAAGCAACAAATTTTAAAAATTGATTGTACTTTATTGGAATGATAAAAGAAATCTAAGATAAAAGGTAAAATAAATAATGCTTGCACAAACTGAATTGAAACTTTCACAAGGATGCCTAAGATTTGCAATTTGATTTAATAAAATGTTTAATTCTCAAATTACCATTAACATAATTTTTTTTTGTGATTAATTAGCAATTATACATCCATTAGTTCTCACATTCATGAATTAACAACAACCAATTATTTTGAATTTTCAAATTAAGAGAACCCTAGAATTTATATTTCTAATTCATTCTTAAGGTAGTTGAATACATATTTTTAACATCAAATTTCACCTCTCGTTTCTTCATTCAATATCTAGAGATTAATAGGTGGCCAATCTATCAACCTAACATTCAATTCAATGCAATCAACTCATATAAAAAGGTTTATTAATGAAAATACTTGAATCAAATAATTAAATCAAATCTATTGCAAATCCTAGGCAAGGGTAATTTAGTTCATCATCAAATCATAATACATACTCAACTCAATGGAAATCAAATCACAAATATCCATTGAAATATTAATATTCATAACACAACAACAAAATTCTGGAAATGAATTAATTGAGAGAATATGAAAAAACCCTTATGAAGATGACTAGAGTTGGAACTTCTTGTTCTTCCTCCAACTTGCTTGATTTTGATGAAGAATCCTCAAAACCTCCTCTAAAAGCTTTGCAAAATAAGTCTTGTGCAGAAAAATGGATGACTCCCCTACTTTAAGGCTAGCTCTCGTTCAACCTCTTAAAAAATCCCTACTAAACTAATTTTAGAATTGATTTTTGAGAGTTGTCCAAAAAATGAACAAAAAAAAAGTCTCTTTCTCATGAACTCCCCTCTTTTTTTCTAATCAGCCACACCCTAAAACTTATACCTTTTTTCTAAAATAATCCCTCTTTTCCATGTGCCATCACCTTTTGTCCCATTCCACCATCCTTTCCACCTTCAATTGTCTCCCCTCCAACTCATTTTTAAAATATTTCTCCTATTATACTCCCATACTTGTCTAAAATAGACTTTTAAAAGTGAAACACACAGTCAAATTTGAAGTTGTATTGGCCATGTTGATGTGACACGGCCAAGACATTGATGTGACATGGCCATGACAGGCCTTGTCCTCGCCATGTTCCCTGTGACACGGCCAAGACCCGTTATACCAAAATTTCAATTCTTTCTCACGAGGGACATAGCCAGGATGTGTGAACATGTTTGGCACTGCTTCTTGTTAATTTGGAATGGGACACAGCCAAGGCATGGTGACACACCCAATAACACAGCCAAGACTTGCGAATGTGTCCCATTCTATTCTAAATTTCATTTCTTTTTATTGGGAACATGGCCAAGACAATGAGACATAGTCAGGACAGTCAGACATGGCCAGCGACATGGCCAAGACATTTGGGTGTGTCCAGTTCTATATAAACTTCACCTTTTTCTTATGGGGGACACGACCATGCTTCCAAGCCATGTTTAGCACTACTTGAAATTACGCATACTTTTCTACTTTTGGAAAAGAACATGGCCAAGATTTATCCATCTTGGCTAAGACAATGAGACATGGCCAGTGACATGGTTAGGATGGTAAGACATAGCTAGTGACATGGACAAGACGATGCAACATGGTTAGCGACATAGCCAATATGATGACACATGGTCACCGACATGGCCAAGATGATGAGACATGGTCAGCAACATGGCCAAGACGATGAGACATGGTCAGCAACATGGCCTAGACAACAAGACATGGTCAGCGACATGACCAAGATGATGAGTGTATCCAATATTGCCTTGAAGTCTTGCCCTTTTAATCTTATAATTGGAAGACATGACCAAGACATTACATGCTTGGTCGTGTTGTGTACTTCTCCTACAGTTTTCTTCAATAATGGACTTAAGTACATTTTATTTCTCTTTTCTCATGAATCCCTTCGCTTCAACTTGAAATACAAAACCTAGCAATAATCTTGAATAAACTATTTAGAAAATAACTAAAAAGTAAATAAAATTAATCTAAAAACTCATATAAAAAAAATGATCACAACAGGTATGTGAGCGATGAATCTCTCAGTGCTTTACCAATTAGGGAAAATTTCAATATGTATGTAAAGAACTTAGGTTGGGAGAAATTCACCACCCTTAAACCTTTGCAATTCCAAGAGATAACTATTGAGTTTATTTCCTCTATTAAAGTAGAAAGAGATGAATCTAACCTTTGCACTAGGCTAGGATTCAAATTGAATGGAAAATCACATATGATTAATATTGAGCGCTTGAATGCCATATTTGGTTTTAATTAAGAGGGTGAAAGAACTGTACCTAAGAACTTTAAGTAACAATTTTCATGGGGAGCATTAGGTTCAGGCAGAACATATGTGGCTAAATCGGCCAAAGCAACTCAATTGCAAAACCCCGCATTTAGATACTTGCACAGGTTCATGGCTTGTAGCTTCTTTTCTAGAAAGGAAAGTCCTGGGGTAGTTGAACTTAATGAGCTATTTTTCTTAGATTGTGGCAACAATACTACACCTGTGAGCACTGGTTATTAGTTAGTTGAAGTTTTTGATAATGTGGCTCATAAGAGAAAGGGTGCAATTTGTATTACTGGATTGGTAACCATCCTTGCCATGGCTTTTAATAGAGACTTTAATCTAATAGTTGAAATATGCAAAGGATTTTGGGCAGCGATGTGTTGGATATTGCCACTCTAGAGAAAATGTGCATGATAACTAAGAGAGGAGGGGCTTATGTAATGGCTTCTGGTGAGCCAAGCACACATGTGGATCGACAAAAATGACAACAAGTTGATGAGGAATATGATTCTGATTCACTCAATTTAGATGAAGATGCCCCAGTTCTAGATAATTACGAACTAATCAGCAAGATAGAAGCCCTAGATAGCAAAGTTGATCATAATCATGCCGAAGTAATTAATCAACTGGAGCTCATCCATAGTAATTTGGCCAAGATTTTTAGCCTTCATCCCTTGGCTACCTCATTATCACAATTTCCACCACAATAGCTTCGACTAGCTTCAACCTATTAAAAATTTTATTTATTTATTTTCTATTTTCAGATGCAATTACTGTTTTTAGTTATTAACACTTTATGTTTTGTTATTTCTTTGTTATCTTTATGTTGTTTGTGGAATGATTAATGTTTGTTTTTGGAAAGGATAAAGTAGCTCCTTGTCTCACGCTAAGGAAAAATGAAATAAATGTTTTACCGAACTCCTTTTCTTTTTAATTGTGCATATTCACATTGGGGACAATGTGAATCTTTAAGTGTGGGGTGCAAAGTTTTACTTATAACTCATTTTGTGTGTTTTTGTTGAGTTTCTTAGTAATATATTGTTTATGAATTTTAAAAAGTTCAATTGTTATATGATTTTAATAGATGACCTTTAAAATTTTTGAAGCATGAATTTGAAAATTGATTAGAATTGATACTCATTATCAATATTGATGGTTATTCTTTACATTACCTTAAACCTGTGAGAAAATCGAGCCTCTTAAGTTGGATACCAACATATTATTCTTTATGTGTGAACATTCTTGATTGATTTGCTAGAACTTGCTTCAACATGCATTTTGAGACCACATACAATTTCAATTAAACATCAATATGATTAAGGCAATTAGGTGTACCCGTTTAGCTTAAAAAGGCCAACCTTGAATATGACCTTAGTTAGCCAATTTTGAGCCCTTTTCATTTTTCCTCTCCTTTCTTTTACACAATAACATTAGCCGAGAACCATTTCTCTCCAACTCTTGTCCTTTCATTAGGATCGAGAGCATTTGAAGAAGTTTAGTAAATCATTTGCTGTGTCAAATAAAGTATGGGGTTGAATTTAATAGGTTGAAAGGTGAAAATAAACAATTTATAATTATGACAATTACTTTCCTTTTTTGAAGTAAAAAATATTAATAATACTATATATATATATATATATATTTCATCATTACTCTTATGGCTAGGGTTGGAAGGAATTGTTTGTGACTTTTGCAAATGCAATTAAGTCTAAATTCTCTTGTGAAGGGTATTTTAGCATCTAAGGGCTAAGTGAGTCAAGATTGGTTTTTTTTTTTTTTTTGGAGATCGTTGGGTCACATACATATGTAGTAGTTTCATTCTTGAAGTGCTTTTGAACTTAATGAATAGCTCACATATCCAAATATCATACCTTTACTTTAAGCCCCATTACAACTAATAAAGACCTTATGATTGATGATTGATTGTAGTTGAGAGGTGGAGATTTGGTTGATAAGCAAGCCTATATTTATAATCTTTCATTAAATGTTAAGAGTGTAAACACTACCTCGGTTAAACACATATGGGATTTAGTGAGGGAGTGATAACCTTTGGTATGCATGGAAAACCATTGAATTACATGAGTGTTAATTTTATTTGATTTAATGATTGTAGACTTTAGGAGAAGGGATTCTTGATATATCCTTATAACTCTTGAACTTGATTAAATTTTTCTTGTTTGGTTTTAGTTTTAACTTTTCTTGGAGACAAGCAAAGAATTAAGTGTGGAAAAATTATTATGATCAATTGTATTATGTATTTTTAGGGTAATTTTATTAGCTTTTTAGTTGTTTTTTCCTAAAATATGTGCTCAAGTTTGCTTGAAGTTTGATGATTTAGGTTGGAGCATAAACATATGCAAATGCAGTTAAAATTCATTTGTTGAAGTTAATTTGGAAGGAAAAAGCATTGAATATGGCCAAGATGATTCAAGCCTAGCCATGTCCTCCATCAAGGGAATTGAAATTTTTGGCAGAACTTGACACACTCATTGTCTTGGCCGTGTCACTGACCATGTCACATGACATGGCTAGGACAACTTCAAGCCTGGTCGTGTTCCTAACAAGAAGAATTGAAAATTTTGGTAGAATGAAACACACTCACACATCTTGGATGTGTCCTTGGCCATGTCACACCACACGACCAAGATAAGAGATCATCTATCTATGTCTCGTACTAAAGAAACAACAACTAAAGACACAGAACTGGACACGAGAAGAAGACACGGCCGTGTCACACCAAATGGCCACTAACTTAGCTGTGTTCCACCTGAAGAAAAGAAGAAATGAGACCAATAGTGTTAGACACATCTAGACAACTTGGCTGTGTCACTGGTTGTCTCACTCTACACAACAAGAGCATATTAAGGCAGTGCTGGACACATGCACACATCTAGGCCGTGTCCAAGTAGAGACTTAAGAGATACGGCCAAGACAAACCGAAGAGTAGCCGTGTCATATTGGGAGAATATTTTTGAAGTGGATAAATGAGTTGGAAAGGGAGACATATAGAGGTTGCTTGGCTAGATAAGAGGAAGTGATGAGTTTTTAAAATAAAGGAAGGTTGGAATGTTGAAGGGAGAGGAGACAAAAGAGCATGGCACAAGGAAAAGTGGAGGACTTTTAAAAGAAAGATATCATATTTTAAAAGGAGTTCAGGAAGGAGGGGGACATTTTTTTTTTTTGGTTGGTTGGAAAACTCTTAAAAATTAGATCTAAAATCAGTTTTAGGAGGATTTTTTAAAGATTGGAATAGAATTAGCCTTTTGATTATTATTCATCCATTGTCAGCACAAAGAATTAATTGGCAAAGCTTGAAGGAGGTTTGGAGGTTCTTCATCAAATTCAAGTAAAGGTGGAGGAAGAATAAGAAGTTCAAACTCTAGTCATCTTCATAAGGGGTTTTTCTATTATCATAATCATTAATATTTGAATGAAGATTTGTGATTTGATTTCTATTGAGATGAGTTTTTATTTTGATTTGATGATAAGCTAAATTATCCATGCCTAGGATTTGCAATAGATTTGATTAAATGATTTAATTTAAGTACCTCCATTAATAAACCTTATTATATGAGTTGATTACATTGGATTGTATGTTAGGTTGATAGATTAGCCACCCATTAATCTTAAGATATTAAGTAAAAAGTCGAGAGGTGAAACTTGATATTGAAACTATGCATTCAACTATCCTAAGAATGAATTAGAAATATAAGTTTTGGGGTTCACTTAATTTGCAATTCAAAATAATTAGTTTTTATTAGTTCATGAATGTGAGAATTAATTAATTGATAATTGCTAACTGATATTAAGGAAGAAATTCAGTTACAAGGTCATATTAATGGATAATTTGAGAATTAAAACTTTGATTAAGTCGAATTGTAAATCCTAGGTATCCTTTTGAAAGTTCTAATTAATTTTGTGCAACTGTTATTTATTTTTCTTAAACTTTTTTTACCATTCCAACAACACACTCAATCTTTAATATTTTATTTTAATCAAATTATTACAAACAAACAACTTCCTTGTGAGACGGCCTTGGGACGTTCACCCATTACTATAACAACCTCGTATACTTATGAGAGTTGCTTTTTAGTAGTGTTAAGTAGAGCGTAGTATAAAGCTCTTGTATCACTTTTCAAATGGCCTCAACATCTACTAGATGTTGAGATTTGTTACATTGAGGAACTAGGTAATTGCAATGGAATTAGCTATTACATATTCACCTACAGAAAAATTCTTAGCCTCGTATAGAATAGGCTGAATGTTTTAAATAAATATATTTCAATAAAATAATAAAATTTAATTTTTATTTAAATTTTTCAATATATAAAATATATTAATTTTATAAGAAAAAAAATTTAATTTTGATTACAAATAATAAATAATACTCACAAAAATAATAAAAAATAAAAAAATAAAAAAATATGTTAATAAAATTATTAAATTCATTTTTAAACTAATTTTAGTTATTATACACATAAAAATTAAAAAATATTAATTTCATTATGTAAATATTGTGTAAATATTTGTTAGATATTTGATAGATGTCGCAGATGTTTGATAGATATTGTATATGTTATGTATTTATTATATATACTGTACATATTTTATGTAAATATTGTGTGAATACAAAACTAAAAAATAAAGTTAAAAAATTATTAAAAATATTATGTAGATGTTTGGAAGATACTTAGTAAATATTTGATAGATGTGGTAAATATGTTAGTATATATTGTGTAGATGTATTTGTTGCATATGTATTTTATATATATGTTGTGTAAACATTTTATATATTTATTTTGTTTTGTGTGTATTGAAAATATAGTATCAAAAAATTATTTTTTACAAAAAATATAAATATAAACAAATAGAAAAATAAAATAGAAAAAATTAAAATTAAAAATTATCTCCTAAAAAAGTAAAAATGAAAAAAAAAACATTCGCTGCACAAAAATAAAAAATATTAAAAAAAAAAACTCTATCAACATAAACTTGAAAAGTGGCCATAGAAATTGCATATCATATTTAACATATAAATTTTGTCAACTCATCATTCATGTAACATTATTAAATATATCATCAACCTAAATGTTTAAATAATTGATTTTTCAAAAATATGTGATTAATTGAGTCCAATATTATTTTAGGAACTAATATATACCTTTGCGAAAAAGCTAGGTGCTTATTTATAACTTATCCCGTTTATATAATACTAGAATATAACGTGTGTGATACTACAGGCATTTTAGAAAATTATAAATAAATGATATTATAAGTTATTTAGATTTGAATATTAAGTTTTATAATTCTAATCATATGGATAGTTTTAAAATTTACAAAAATTTAATGTAAGTTATTTAAATTTCAAAATCAAGTTTCATAATTTTGATATATTTTTATTTTTCTATAAGAAAGAAATGCTAACTATAAACAATGTGACAATAATAACCTTCTAAATCATATCTACCTAATATTAAATATTTTTAATCATTTATCAACAATATGAAAGCATACAAAAAAAATTAGAAAATAATATAAAAAAAGTTACATGTTGAGCCTCTAATAAGAACATCATATTGTCACTTACAATGATATTGAATCGAAAATTTTTAGCATTACATTGACATGTTAATTTTAATCTTAACCTTAATCTTACTCATAATTATTAAAATTAGTGTAAACAAATTATTCTACTTTTAATTTTTTTTGACATAACTCACTTCTTCAATCAAATTATATCGCCCATAATTTGAACTAAAACAGTACATTTGATGTTAGATAAATTACACCTTACTAATAAATTGTAAAATTCTATGATTTCTCCTCCCCTCCCCACCTCCCCCCCCCCCCCCCCCCCCCAACTTTATATTGATTGCACAAAAAAGTTAATAAGATCTAGAAATATTATCAAAATGTAAGAAATTTTTTTTAAAATATCAATCATCATTCTCCTGAATATGTCAATAATAGATCTAATTAAATTATTATTAATAATGCAGTAATTTAAAAAGCATTAGTTCTAATACTAATATAATTACTTGTAGAAAATTATTTTTATGATCAAGCAATTACAAATCTCAAATTTCTATATATAGAACATACCTAGGTCTTACCATGATTGATCATGAAATGTATGGCAATAATACAAAGCATAATACACATTTGATAAGCATATTAGTTTTGCTTCCAAATTTCTTATGGAGGAAATTATGCTTATTATGAAGATTTGATATGAGATTTTCAATTTTATGGCTGTTTCCTTTTTTTGTCCAATTATATGCAAGACATTCTATTTTTTCCCTTTTTGACGTTGTTTTTTTATTTTTTTTGTTTTATTTTTTATTTTTATTTATGTTATTTTATTCATAAATAATATTTTTTTTATTTTCATATTCTCAACATACAAACAAAAAAATAAACATATATACAATATATACACAACATATATAAAATATATACACAATAAACAACATCTACAAAACATATACTAAAAATCTACACTGTAACACCCTTAAACCCCATATACGTATAATGTATATACTCTGTATATGTAAAATACATATATAGAATACAAAAATGCTACAATAATTAATAGTATAAAATTTCTCTTAGTCATTACTAAAAATAAATTAACTTTTAAAAGATAAATTTAATAAGTAAATACATATATATAAATAGTTAAATATCAAAATAGTATGTATAAAAAGAAAATCTATAGGAAAATTCACCAGAAGTTCATTTATAATTTTGATAATCTCAAAATCAAACAAAGCACAACATGCAAGTAACACTTCCAATATATATTTATCCAATCCTCATCATTTCTCCCAAACTTCTCAAGGGTTTACAAAAGTTCATTTTCTATTTATATTCAAGTACTTAACAAACATAGTTAATATACATAGTATATATTCACAAAAACTTACAAAACATTACTTAAGTCAAACACTTTGTATTTAACAAGCATAGTTAATATACATAGTATATATTTACAAAAACTTACAAAACATTACTTCATTCAAACACTTTGTATAGAGTGACTTATATGTACAAAAACCAAAGTGCATAAAAATTGATTTATACATTTAATGTTGCACCAACTGTTCGGTCTTGTGATAGAATCTTTAACTTCTAGAACCACAAAATCTAGACTCGGTTGGCTCTACCAGGACTCTCTCTCTGTAACCCTATCAGCTGTGTAATACAATTGAACTGCGCTAAGCCAGAAGCTTAATGGTACATGCTGTAATAACATAACACAATAATATTGTTAAAAAACCAAAATATGTTTTTCATTTCACACAATGCTTTATGCCACTAATGCAATGGATTAATCATTTTTCCAATCTTTAATTCATAAAACTCATCAACACATCAGAATCACACACATTGGACCCAATAAATCCCTACACAATATCCAAAAATATAGATTTGGCCTATTGCGACACTAGGGATCTAAGTGTCATATATATTAGTTGAAGGTCATTTCCTCTCGACACTAGAGGTAAGTGTCATATAATATCACCTGAAGGCTACCTCCTATTGACATCGGAGGTTAAGTGTCCTATAATGCTACCCGGAGGCCTCCTTATCAACACACTATAGTGTTCGACACTAGTGTGTCTCACTTGAAGGCATATAAAACGTTATGATGTATCGTTGACATGCCAACTCAACAGTCCTAAATGCAATTTTGTAGAATAAGATATTTTATAAGGCAAACATACATCACACATTCTTCTCATTCTTATCACATTTATCTTTTTTCCACATTTTTCATATTCCATATTCATTTCCCACATTTTTCAATCATATTATGCATAATTCTTAATCACATTCACAATGTGACTCTTCTCCCATATTTACAATGCATATTTCACATTTTTAATACTTTGTACTTAACATTGTCATATACCATTATACAATGGTTTAAAATCCCAAACACCATGCATTAAACACATTTTATTAGTAACAATGCATACATTATATAAAAAAAATTCAAAGTGACATATCACATTCTCAAAATAACAATGTATTATGCCAAATCAAATATAATTAAAGCACAAATTATCAAAATATGTACTATCTTTTAAAAGTTCCAAAATCAACTCCAATTCACTCTGCAACCCTTACTTTCCATAAACCCTAAATGCCTCCACTTGGGCCACTTTGGCCAAATCACTCCTAAACCAAACAACAAGTTAAATTATTGAATTAGAATTATTCACACACTAATTTTATACAAGGTTATCACAAATTACTCAAACCCTAATTAAACTTCCATGGAAACCCTAAATTTCTATACTGCCTTTCTCAAGCTTCACCAAAACTAACCCATTTCCACCTTCCAACCATAAAATCATAACATTCACATAAAAATAGCTTCAAAAGAACCCATTACAACAATTATAGACACCTCCATCAAAACTTCAAATTTCACATATTCATAAATTCAAAGAAAAACTTCTTAAATTTAGAGAATACTTACATATTTCTTGATTATTTCAAAAAACCACCTTGAATATTTAGCAATTCTTGTGAAATTTGGATTATTTGATGAAGCTAAATTTCCCTTTCTCTCTATGGAAAATCAGCCACCATGAAGAAGAAAGAAGAAAATTACAACTTTTTAATTTCTTTTTTCCTAACCACATATATATAATTATTAAATTATTAAGTAATTAATTAATATTAAGATATGTTGTCTCTTCCTAACCATAATTAATTTTTACTTTCTTTTATTATTATTATTATTATTATTATTATTATTATTATTATATTTAATTTTAACTTTTTAATTTTTACCTAATTTTGTCTTTTGGTGATAATATATATGTCATGCACATATTAATCATTCAATATATATTTTAATGTATATCTTGTGTATACATTAAGTATGTACAATACATATCCTTCTTCTACCACTCTAATTACCTTTATATTAATTATTTAATTGTATTTAGTAAAAATATGGGTGTTACATGCACAACATCTACAATATTTATTTAATATTTTTAACATTATTTTTACTATAATTTTATATACACATAGCATACACACTTCTATACAATATCTATATAATATAAACACAATATAACAACAAATGCATTACATATGAGAACTAACAACATCTTCATAATATACACAAAAACATACACACAACATCTATGCAATATCAACATAACGAAATTAATATTTTTTAACTTTGTTTTTTTATGTTTATAATATGTAAAATATGTTTGAAAATTTTTAATGATTTTTATTAATATTTATGTATATTTTACTTTTTATATTATTTTTTTGAGTACTATTTGTTATCAAAATTAAAATTTTTTCTTTATAAAAATTAATACACTTTATATGTTAAAAATATATTTGAAAATATTAATTTTTATTATTTTATTGGAATATATTTATTTAGCAGTAAAGTTTAAAAAAAGATGAAATTCAAATAAATATTATTTCTAACAAGAGATGAGGTATTTAAAAAAATTCTTATTTTAGTAATGAGTGAGGCATTTTTTTTTTAAATTTGTTCAGTGAGGAGTGAGGTATTTGTTATCGGGGATTTTTGCTCCCACTCCCGGTAGAATGGTTCTTGCGACTTTGGCACTGTTTAGGCTCGGGGCCTTAGAAAACACGGACCTAAGTTCGGAGAAAATGGAGTCGCCACCCGGACGGGCCGGGAAAAAGAAAGGGGTGGATGACTCAATTCCTAAGAAATCCCCAACCCCCTAATGGGTTAGGAAAGTTGGGTACGTGTGGGGAAGGTGAGAAATGGTCCAGCACCCCCACAATGCCCGGTTCATTGGAACCGGCCTCCTTTACAGGTCTTAATATTATAAAATTCTTAAATATAATAATATTATCCATATTACACATAATAATTAAAAGAAAGCATCATTATATTAAAAAGAAAGCAATGTCCAAACAAAGCAAATAAATGGACACCCATCCGAGGATGGAAACATGTCCTTACATCTCATGCCTAAATAGGACACCTACCGAAAGGTAGAAACATGTTCTTTACATCAGTTCTAAAATAGAAAAGCAATTTAAATTACATGATATTTAACTAATGAGGTACCCACCAAGTGGAAACATACCTCTTACAACATTTGAAAATTTAAATAAATTGATAAAAGTAAATAACCATTCATCATAAATAAATCATTCATCAAAGGTATTAAACATCAATAGAAAGTAAACATCCATCCATGACAAATTAAATAAACCAAGCATTGAACTTAAATAAATTAAAGCATATAAAATAAATCAAAGCATAATCAAATATAGAATTGAATAAGACAAATAAAAATCTAAATTATAGCTATTGTTTCTATTTAGGGTTCTTTATTTCATGTGTTTAGGATTTTATAATTTGTGGAATTAGGCTACTGTGAGTTTTTAAAGGAATTATAATAGATTAAGATTTTATGTTTTAAAAGGTTGATAAAATTCTTTGATTAACCAAATTAAGGTTTGTGATGTAAAATCATGAAATTAGGATTTGAACACTTCAAAATACTTAGATTTATGGTTTACAGTTATTCATTGAATTATGTCTTAAACTTACTGTGTAAAATTATGTTTATATGGTTTTTAAAGTTTTAAAGGATTAAGGTTTCGAAAAATTAGGATTTAAGGTTTTAAAGGGGTTAGGTTTCACTATTTTGGTTTTTGGAGTTGAATTAGGGTTTTAAGATTTTTGATTTAGGGTTTCGGGGAATGAGTTTTATTTTAGGATTTAGAAAAAAAACAATTGATAACTTTATGAAGTTTTATGAAAATAATTAAATGATTTAAAGTTTATAAAAGCAAAAAAGAAGTTTTTAGGGCTTTTAGAAGGAAGCAGAACACAATTTAGAGTTTTGAAAATTTAGAAAACAAATTAGGGTTTTGGGGTTTTGAAGAAACAAAACTAACAACTTTAATCTTTTTGGAAAACAAAGTAACGAATTAAGGTTTTAAAACCTTAGAAAAAGTGAATCGAGGTTCTAAAGTTTTTGAATTAAAAGAAAGAATGGGATGATTTAGCTACTGTGAAAAAATAAAAGAAATTAAGAATTCAAACCTTCTTTCGTAGGTTACACCAAAAATTGCTTCTTGGATGAACAAGGTCAAAGACAAGCTTTTTTGCCTTTGAATTGCTTGAATTATTTTTCTGCTCTCTCAAAAAATCAGCTTGATTCAAGGTTTTCCTTCACAGTTTTGGTCTCCACTTTCTCCCCCGATTTTTTCCAATTTCTGTCCAAATTTCCTCCCCATTTTTTTGTGTTGTTTAGTCCTTATTTATAGAAGAATTTGATGTATAATTCTAGTTATTTACAGAAGCTAATATTGATTAAGAAAAGGAAAACAAAACCTAATTGCATTAGGTTTCAGAAAATTTGCGTCAGAAAAATTTCGCTGGCAAAAAAAAAACTGCTGCGAAAAAAATGCGCTGGAAAAAAAATTACTGCGGAAAAATTATGCTGGAGAAAAAGCTGCCGCATCTGGCTGCAGCAGCGGCGGGCGAATTGGCCCGCAGGAAATTACTGCGGGCAAAATGGCCTGGCCATTTCGCCCGTAGGAGTTTTCTGCGGGCGAGATGCCCACGAGCCCGAGCTGACTTTCGGTGATGATTTTTTCATCGCCGATTTTTTCGTAGCCATTTTTTTTATTTTTGAATTTTTATTCACTTCACCATTTTTTTACTAAAATAAATATTAAAATTAATCAAGATACCATAAAAAATTATTTTGGACTAACTAAAATATATTGGACAACACAAAAATTATTTTGGACTAATTAAAATATATTGGACCGGACTGGGTCAAAAATTAAGGGTCTACAGTTTGCCCCCTGCTTGAATGATTTGAAACTTTAGTGAAAGAGAGTGAAAAGCAATAAGACTTAATTTTTGATGAGATGGTTATTTGAATTTGTTTTTGGGTTCTGGACCCGGTTCGAGTTCTGGACTTAATTTGGGTACTTGGACCCGAGATTGAGAACTTGGACCCGAGATTGGGTTAAATTTGGGTACTTGGACTCAGGATTGGGTACTTAGACCCGAGATTGATTTGATTTGGGTACTTGGACCCGAGAATTAGGTACTTGGACCCCATATTGAATTTGATTTGGGTACTTGGACCTGAGATTAGATTTGATTTGGGTACTTGGACCCGAAATTGATTTGATTTGGGTACTTGGACCCGAGATTGATTGAATTTAGGTACTTGGACCCAGGATTGGGTACTTGGACCCGAGATTGGGTACTTGGACCCAAGCTTAGATTGAATTTGGGTTCTGGACCCGAGCTAAGTTCTGGACTTAGAAAAGATTCTAGGTTATGGACCTAATCAAAATTTGGGTTCTGGACCCGAGCTAAGTTCTGGACATAGAAAAGATTCTAGGTTCTGGACCTAAGGGTAATTTTGGTTCTAGACCTGATATTGAATTTAATTTGGGTGCTTGGACTCGAGACTGAGTTTGACTGACCTTTTATCATTTGAGAAGTTTGACTGCTCCGGTTATTCTATGCATTGTGGTTTTTCACCCTCAAAATGGATCTTCACCCTTGAAAACGGATCTTCATCCTTGGAGATCGGGTCTTCACCCTTGTAAGTGGATCTTTATCCTTTGAGATCGGGTCTTTACCCTTACAAATGGATCTTCATCCTTTGAGATCAGGTCTTTACCCTTGAAAATGGATCTTCATCCTTTGAGATCAGGTCTTTACCCTTGAAAATGGATCTTCATCCTTTGAGATCGGGCCTTCACCCTTGAAAATGGATCTTCATACTTGGAGATCGGGTCTTCACCCTTGTAAGTGGATCTTCATCCTTTGAGATCGGGCCTTCACCCTTGAAAACGAATCTTCATCCTTGGAGATCGGGTCTTCACCCTTGTAAGTGGATCTTCATCCTTTGAGATCAGGTCTTTACCCTTGCAAATGGATCTTCATCCTTTGAGATCGGGTCTTCACCCTGGCTTTAGCTCTTTTAGCTGGATTGATCTTTTGTCTTTTGCATCTTCATTCTTTTGAGAATTCTAATTTTCTTTTTTTATTCCATTCTTTTTTGTTCTTCCTTTGCACTTTTGCAAAAAATTCAGCCCTTTTTGGCTAGCCTTCATATCCTCTCCTTTTCCCCCTGCGTGGCGAGATATTTGCAAGTGAGTTTGAAAATGTTTTATATATAAACTCAAAAAATTGAAAAGGAGAAACTTTGCCCCCTGTGTAGGCTCAAACCCATGATTTTTCTATGCGAACTCTAATTAATGTTGTTGTTGTCTAGTTCTTCGCACAAGCACGTATTTCTTCTCTTTGCAAGATTACTGAAGCTTTCTCAAGCAATGGGCTTTCTATGCCCCCCTGATTTGATATCTTCTTTTGATTCTTTACTTCGCAGGGTGCTTGCTGTTCATTTTGCCAAGGAATAGACAACAGAAGACAAGAAAGTGTGATGTGATATGCTCATGTATGCATGATATGCATGAATAATACTTATAGTTGTTCCATCGACTCACAGACCGAGGTGTTCAACAGAAGTGTTCTCATTAGTTCCATTTTGACGCTTGATCAAGTCTTTCATTGGAATGATTGAAAGCTTTTGCATTTGTGGCTTTTATCTTCAAGATGTTGAAAACATGGGTGGTGGAGACCCTAAGCAGCAGAGTCAGGGATGCATCCATTTCAAACTATATTTCAGCATGTCGGTTGGTAGTTTCTTCATAACTTTGCCAATAATAATTTCCTTTGCCCAATGTGTCATTTGGAGGTTCAACATACTTCCCTTAACTTGAAGGCTTTGTATGACAAAACACTTTTTTTTTTAATTTTGATTTTGAAATCAAATGTTGGCTTTGCCAAATTAATGTCAATGTACCTCAAGACTTGATTTTCCAAATTAACATATCTATAACATGATAACCCTAGTTACCGTACTAAACTCGGGAATCATTTAAGCAAGAATTGTTGCACTTCAGATAGGCACATACACATTACTTGGCAAAAGGTCTCATTGAGTTTAAATATTGTCTATCTCATATGCATGCTTATCCGAACTATCTCCACTAATAGACTCTACCTACCAAGAGAGATCAACAAGTCTTTGATAGGCTTGAAATGGGGTCTATAAGGGACACAGGTTTAAGTGAAGGCCATTTTGAGATTGGAGCTGGTGTGACACAATGGACAAACCTTCACACTACAAATTTCTTGTTGGAACTTTATACAGTTGGGAGCAATCTTTCTAGACTCCAAATTCATTCTATCTTCTTGGCATTAATCTGGATCTTGATTAGGACAATCTTTGTTTCTTTGCATAAAGTTTGGTACCCAAATTCATTTATTTCCTTCTTCTCCCTTTCTTTCTTTTTATTTTTCTTACTCCTTCCTTTCTTTAAGCATTTTATCATTTTTGTCCTTCTTCCTTGTAGGACTGTCAAGTACAGAACTTTCAAGAACTAAATGGTCTTTCTCCTTTTTCTTTGATTTTGATCAAATCTTTGGTTGGGTTGGGACCAATTCAAGTCAAAATGTCATTATAAACCAAATGGAAGCCTTTTGTTGTCTTAGGTAAAAGAGAACTCAGTTGGCTTTTTGAACCATTTTGGGTTTTCTTTTCTTTTTTCCTCTTTTTTTTTCTTTTCTATTTATTTTCTTTTGTCTTTTTTTTTTTCTTCTCTTTTTTTTTTGGTTCTAGCTCTAAAAGAGTTATCTTGTTTGTACCAACTTGGGCTTCCAATAATGGATAAGTGGACTAACATAAATATTCTTTAATAGGGACAAATCATTTGTTACTCTAAAAAACTGCTGCGGAAAAATTACGCTGGCAAAAAAGCTGCCGTAGCTGGCTGCAACAGCGGCGGGCGAATTGGCCAGCGGGCCATTTCGCCCACAGGAGTTTCCTGCGGGCGAAATGCCCAGGGGCCCGCGCTGACTTTCGGCGATGATTTTTTCGTCGCCGATTTTTTTTTTATTTTTGAAATTTTATTCACTTCACCATTTTTGCTAAAATAAATATTAAAATTAATCAAGATACCATAAAAAGTTATTTTGGACTAACTAAAATATATTGGACAACACAAAAATTATTTTGGACTAATTAAAATATATTGGACCGGACTGGGTCAAAAATTAAGGGTCTATAGTATTTTTGAAAATTTGCTCCTGTTATAAATATAAAGAAGACAAATAGGTATAGAATGAGAAATATGAAAGATTTCTTTATTATCAATTGTATCAAATACACCACCCATAAATGGGATATATATATTGGTGTAGTAAACTTTTAATAAGAACAAAAGATTATGAAGTTAATCCTAATCTAAATAGGATAATGTTAATCATAGTCTTGATAAGATAAGATTAATCCAATTAAATAGTTATCTACATATCTCATAACACTTCTCCTTGGATGACTACTCTTATGAACATGTCTCGTTAAAATCTTGCCGAGAAAAATCCAATAGGATAAAAACATAGCGAAGAAAAAAGAGTACAATATTCACAGGTAACTTTCCCTCAAAAATATAATTAAATAAGGCATACCTTTAAATGAATGCATTTCGATATTGTATACATGTTTTTTGAAAGTTGACATCGAAAGTGCCTTTGTTAACAAATCTGCTGAATTGTCACTTGAACGAACTTTGCAAATATCAATTTTTTCTTCCTTTAAAAGTTCATGAGTGTAGAAGAACTTTTGTGATATATGTTTAGTCATATTACCTTTTATGTAGCCTCCCTTGATTTTTGATGCATTATCTTCATACAATATTGTCGGTTTGTTACTTTCTATAAGTAATCCACGCACTCCTCTAATATGTTCGATCATGCTTCTCAACCACACACATTCACGACTAGTTTCATGAATAGCTAATAATTCTAAATGATTTAATGAAGTAGCAGTTATTATTTACTTCACAGATCGCCAAGAAATAGTAGTATTATTATATATGAAGACATAACCTGTTTGGGATCGAGCTTTATGAGGATCAGAAAGACGTCCAGCATCAGCATATCTAGTCAATTCAGACTTTATTCCCTTTAGGAAAAACAAACCCATATCGGATGCGCCATGTAGATAGAAAAGAACATGTTTCACTCTATTCCAATGCCTTCTAGTTGGTGCAGAACTAAATCTTGCAAGCAAGTTAACTGCAAAAGCAATATTTGGTCTTGTGTTGTTAGCAAGATATAAGAATGTCACTATTGCACTGAGATATGGTACTTCAAGACTAAGAATCTCATCATTTTCTTCTCTGGGATGGAAGGGATCTCATTTTACATTAAGAGAATGAACAACCATTAGAGTGCTTAATGGGTAAGATTTATCCATATAAAATTGTTTCAAAATTTTTTCGATATATGATTTTCGATGGAGAAAAATTCCATTTAATAGATACTCAACTTGAAATCCAACACAAAATTTTATTTTTCCAAGATTCTTCATTTCAAATTTCTTCCTCAAATATTCTACAGTAATTAAGGTCTCCTCTAGAATTCCCACTATATTTAAATCATCAACATAAATTGTAACTATAGCAAATCCTAAATTTATCCTTTTGATAAAAACACATGGACAAAGAGGATTAATTTCATATCCATTATTCATTAAGTATTCACTGAGGCGATTGTACCACATTCGCCCATATTGCTTTAGCCCATATAAGGATTTTTGGAGTTTAATAGAGTACATTTATCTAGATTTTGAATTATATGCTTCAGGCATCTTAAATCCTTCTAGGATTTTCATATACATGTCATTATTCAATGAACCATATAAGTAAATTGTCACAACATCCATCAAATATATATCAAGCCCTTCAAAGACTGCCAAACTGATCAAAAATCTAAAAGTAATAGCATCTATAACTGGGAAATATGTCTCATCATAATCTACCCTAGGTCTTTGTGAAAATCCTTGTGCCACAAGTCGTGTCTTGTATCTCATAATTTTATTTAATTCATTTCTCATATGGACAAATATCCATTTGTATCTAATATGCTTGACATCTTCTAGTGTCAAAATTAATTGCCCAAATACTTTACTCTTAGCAAATAAATCTAGCTCAGCCTAAATAGCCTCTTTCCATTTTGGCCAATCATTTCTATGTCGACATTCTTCAATATTTTTAGGCTCAAGCTCATCATCATTAATTATTTTATATGCAACAATATATGCAAACACATAATCAATAACAATATCATCTCTTTAATTTTTTGGTATCGGAACCACTTCTGGGTTTACTTATCTAGAAATATGAAGTTGATGATCTATGTTAGTTTTGATCTTTTCAGGTGTGCCATTTTTGTAAAATTTTCATTTCCCTTCTTATCCAAGGAACAACATCTTTTGAACATCACGCTTCAGGCGTGTGTTGGATTTATTGGCTTCCATACTAATAAGATTTCCTATAGGGACAATCAATCATAGGAGTATTAGCAGCTGAAACATATGATTTACATACCTTCTCGGTGTCTGTAAAGATATCTGGTAATTGATTTGCAACATTCTATGAATGAATTATTCTTTGAACTTCTAGTTCATATTGATTTATGCATATATCAAAATTCAACAAAGTTGGTGTATTCTAACTAATCTCTTGTGCTTTTGGTCCTTTACTTTTATCTTCCCCTAGTGGTGGAAAAACTGACTCATCAAATTGACAATCTAAAATTCTTCTCTAAAAAGATCACTTGTTAAAGGTTCAAGATATCTAATGATAGAAGGAGAATCAAAACCCACATAGATACCAAGACGATGTTGTGGACCTACTTTTGTTCTTTGGTGAGGTGCTATGGGGACATATACCGCACAACCAAAAATTCTAAGATGAGATATATTAGGTTGTTGGTCAAACACAAGTTGTAAACATGAAAACTTATGATATGCATATGGTTGAATATGAACTAAAGATGCAGCATGAACTATAGCATGTCCCCAAGCAGATGCTAGAAGTTTTGATTTCATAAGCATAGGTCTAGCAATAAATTGCAAATGCTTTATAAAAGATTCAACTAAACCATTTTAAGTGTGAACATGCGCAACAAAATGTTTAATAGTAATTCCTATTGACATGCAATAATCATAAAATGCTTTTGAAGTGAACTTACATGGATTATCTAAATGAACTATCTTAATAGGATGATCAGAAAACATTGACCTTAACTTTATAATTTGAGTAAGAAATTTAGGAAAAGCAATACTATTGTTGAAAATAGACAAACATGTGACCATCGGCTTAAAGCATCAATTAAAACCATAAAGTACCTAAATGGTCCACAAGATGGATGAATATAGCCATAAATATCTCCATGTATTTTTTGTAGAAATTCAGAGGACTCTAAATATAATTCAGATGATGAACGTCTCACAATTAATTTACGTTGAGCACAAGAAGCACAAAAGTAATCATCAGACAAGGAAATTTTTTTATTTTTCAATGGATGTCTATTTATATTCTTAGGAATACATCGCATCATGTTTGAACCAGATTGGCCAAGACGATCATGCCAAAGTATAAAAATTTTAGGATCTGTACACTTCTGGTTCATATAGTACATCTCAACCATCTTTATTTTTGTATAGTATAATCCAATTGATAAACTTGAAAATTTTTCTAATATAAATTTCTAGATCAAATTAGTAGTAGTGATATATAAAAATTCAATATCACCTCCATTCTTTATTTCAATATGATATCCATTGTGCCATATATCTTTAAAACTTAGTAAATTTCTTTGGGATCTACTAGAATAAAATACATCATCAATATATAACTTTGTTCCATTTGTGAACATAAGATGAACTCTTCCAGAGCCTTCAACTATATTTGCAGTACTAGATATTGTATGAACATTAATTTTAGCTAATGTTAATTGCAAAAAATATTTCTTATCTCAAAGAATTGTATGAGTTGTACCACTATCAACCAAACATATGTCGTCCTCCATAATATCAAGTTTATTAGGTAATATCCTAAAAATTTAAAAATATTAATTTTTGAAAAATTAAATAAATAATTTAAAAGTATATATATATATAATTTATTGAAAAAGGAAATGTGTATATGATACATATATATATGAAGATATACATATCATATACAAGTCAACATTTTTATTGGGTCAAATGCTATTTTAATTATTTAAATATTAATTATATGGATAGTGGAAGATGATATTTGATGTTAATTTAATAATAATAATAATATATATACTTGGTGGAGAATAAAAGAGGGATAATTGTGTAGTTTAAAGGATTTTTGTTGGATTGAGTGGATCATTTCTTCTTCTTCTTTCTCCATTAAGGCTAGCCATCTCCATCAAAGGAAGAGAGGATTTTTCTTTTTGCTAACTCAAGAAATTGAAGGATTTCAAGTGTTCAAGTTAGAATTTTATGGATTTTCTTCATATTTGGTAAGTTTCCAACTTGTTTCCTTAATTTTCTATGGAATTTTGTGTATATGTTAATTGGATGTTTAGTGTAGTTTGTGTTAATGGTTGATATTGGTATGTTTGAAGTTCTTTTGTCTAGTTAACTATGAAATTTAGGGTGAATTGGAGAAAAGGTTAAGTTTGGTAAAGAGAATAAGAGTTTTGGGTTGTGTAACTAATTGAGTTGTTTTAATGTTTACACAATTATTATGTGATATAATGATGGATTTGGTTGAGTTTGTATGGAGTTGAAAAGGGTAATGAAAGATAATAGTTGGATGTGGCAATTATGTGTGGATATTAGGATTTTAGCCTGACACGCCCGGTGATACGGCCATGCCTTTGGGCTTGTCGATGGTTTTGTTTTCAGTGTTGGTGACACGAGCAGTGACACGCCCATGTCACTGAGCGTGTCACAGCTTCTCTAATGTTGTAGTATTGACACATGCAGTGACACGCCCATGTCACTGAGCGTGTCATATCTACTGTGTTGTTGTAGTTTTGACACGTGCAGTGACACACCCATGTCACTGAGCGTGTCATAGCTACTGTGTTGTTGTAGTATTGACACGTGCAGTGGCATGCCCATATCACTGAGCTTGTCATAGCTAGTGTGTTGTAGTAGTTTTTACACGTGCAGTACTGAGCGTGTCAAAGCTTCTGTGTGGTGGGTTTAGGGCACGATCATTGACACACCCGTGTTGTTGAGCGTGTCATGTGTAGAGTTTGCCCTATTTAGTCCTTTTCTTATTTTCCTCTGTGTATCTTTTCCTTAGGTTGTGAGGTTTTATTTATACCTATAAGTGTATCACTAAGTGATTATTTATAATCACATTTGATTTAGGCTTTGAAGAGACTTGAGTTACCCAATCCAAGTGTTGAGGGATATCTTGGAAGAGGAGGTTGAAAGTGGTGTTTGTTGCTTTTAGAGGTAAGTACAAACTTTAAATAATTGTTTATATTTACATGACATTGGGACTTAACACATTTGGTTGGAAAATGTGTTAAGTTACCTACTACATTATTGGTGCATGAGAAATATGCTATGATTTGTATAATGTTACAAATGCATTATATGTAATGTGAACTTTGTGCAAAATATGATAATGGCCCAAAACATATGGGTATTGCAATTTGTTATGTATAAATTAAAAATGGTATGTAAAGCCATTGGTGATGGCTATATTAACATAAATGAGATATTTGACGCATTGTGCTTAGTTTGATCATGAGAAAATGAGAAAGGATTTGATAATGGAATTATGAAAGAATTGTGTGCCTAGTATGTTATTCAATTTTCAGAGTTTTGTGTTTGGCGGCATGCCTAAGAAGTAACAGTCCCTTGAAGCTTGGTTGAGCTTGGTCCTTGAAGCCTAGTTGTGTGTTACATGATGTAGCAGACCCTTAAAGCTGGATTGGGCCTAGTCCTTGAAGCCTAGTTGGGATGTTACATAAAAGGTAATCCTTATTGTGATTATGACTTTCCTATGGGGCTAGACACATAGTGTCATTATAGACCAAAACAATAACTCTGAAATTTGAATGGCATATTAGATTCTTTTGGACCCATGCTTGTATTTGCTTTTATGTGAATTATGAATTGTGGAACAATTGAGCAATTTATCAAGATATAATGATATAATGTTATGAGATATAATATCCTTATGTGTTAAACATTAGCATTGCATTTGAATTATATTGTTACCAAAGTTTGTACCACTAAGCTTTTGGCTTAGCACGATTGTGATTCATCGTGCAGGTGACAGGGTAGATTCGGTTGAGCTGGAGAGTTCGTCTAGACCAAGTCGAGTCTAGACTTGAGACCTTGAGTGCAGAGTTGATTGTTGGACATCAAGATCAGAGACAAACTGCTAGCATGTATATATTTTATATTTGTGCACATATTGATTTCATGTATATTATGTTATATTTTAATGTATATATATATGTATATTCAGCAAACTATCAAAAATATTTTGGATAAATCTTTGGTAATGAAGTTATATATAAGTTTTTAACAAGTAATGTTTCATCTATTATTTATATGATATCAGTTGAATGTTTTAAGTTTATAAATATTTTATAAGTGAAGATTTGTGTTGTTAAAATGGGTTGTGACATTCTTGTATCTTATATTCGTATATTACATATGTTAGGTGTATGTAGTATACGTATATTGGGTATAAGGGTGTTACATTTGTTTTGGTATCAGAGCCTAGGTTAGAGTTTCTCAACCTAGGTGGGTTGTAAGAGAAAGAAAATAAAAAATTTTAAATATGGTTTTTAAAAATGATACATGCATTGGCACTGGCAGTTTCTGATCTCTAATGTGGAAAATTCTACTGTGTTTCCAGATATAGGTAGTTATGGCATCTCAGACACGTCAGTCTATTGAGGGTAGTGCAGAGAATGTGGCTCCTGTTGAGGGTAGAGATGAAGCTAGAGTTGAGATAGCTAGAGGGGCACCTACTCCTGTGCTAGAGAGACCAGTAGTTGATGAGATTTTGTTAGGCTTGGTATGGCATATGGTGGAGCTGTTGCGACAGGCTCCAGTTCAGCAGCCGCCGCCACCGCAGCCACAGTTATCGACGAGGAAATATGATAAGTTGAGAAAGTTTGGAGCTAAGGACTTTAGTGGTACTACAGACCCTGCTGTAGCTAAGCAGTGGCTAGATAGAGTCCAGAGAGTGTTCATTCAGCTGCATGCTACTCCGGAAGAAAAGTTTGATTATGCTAGATCTCTTTTGCAGAGGGATTGTAACATCAAAAAATTTTTGAAAATTTCTAATTTTTAGAAAACTGGATAAAATAAATTATAATTTAAAAGGATAAATTAAATTAATGATTTTAAATGAAAAATGAAGGGATTTTAAATGAAAAAGTGGAATATATATATGATATATATGCAAAATATACATAACATATAAAAGTCAACACTTTTTAAAAGAAAATGGTATTTTGGTAATTAAATCTTATAAATTCAAAATTAATAAAATAATTCAAAAAAAAATTATTTTTGAATGGAAGAGGGAAATTAGGACTTTTAATTTATTAAAAAAATTAAAAAATTAAAAATTAAATTATTTTAATATATATATATGTGGTTAAAAAAAAAGATGAAAGGAAAAAGAATATAAAAGTCTTCATCATCTTCTTCTTCTTCTTCAAGAACGTGGCTTCCATGGGAGTTTGAAGACCAAGGATTTTGCTTCTTCCATACTCCATAAATTGAAGGAATTAACAAGTTTCAAGTATATTTTTGGTGATTTCCACTAAAATTAGTAAGTTTCCATCTCTTTTCTTTGAATTCCAAGGAAGATGAGATTATGTGAGAATTTGGATTTTTATGTAGTATGTTATAATTGTTGGAATTGGTGTGTATGATGTTATTTTGGATAGTTAACAATGATTCTAAGGTTAGATTGAAGAGATGATGGAGTTTGGTTAAAGAATGGTGAAGAGAGAGAATTTAGGGTTATGGATTTTTGGGGTTTTGAAAACATGAATTTTAACTGTGCAAATTGTTTCCAAATGAATTGTTTTGATTCATAAACAAGCATTTTAAAGTAAAATATTAGATTTGGTGGTGTTGGGTTGGAGTTTGAGAATGGAAGTGGAGATTTAGGGTTTTGGAAAAGTGATTTTCCAAAGTGGTTGAATTATGTGATTTTATTTGTTTAAGCATGTTATTTAGTGTTAAAAGTGATGAATATAAGCTTGGAATGAGTAATGGATTGTGTTGGAATGGAAAACCTTCAATGGGGGAAGGTTATGCCATTTTTAAGATTTTGTGTATAAGAGTGTATTTTTATAATGTAAATGATTTAAATGTATTAAAATATATTTTTAATAATATAAATAAACTTAAAACACTAATTTAATTGTAGTAGAATGGAATTCCAATGTTGAAGTAAGGAAAGGCTAAATTTTTGGAAATTTGTAGGAGTGATGTGTAATTATGGTTTAATGTTGGGAATGCCATTAAATGTTATACTAAATGATTATTTGCTATCACATTTGGTTTAGGCATTGAGGGAGGTTGATTTGCTTCATCCAAGTGGTGAAGGGCAAGTTAGAAAGATTAGATTGAATGTTGTTTTTAGCTTGCTTTGAGTTACTAGTGGAGGTATGTACAAACTTTGAATATATTGTTTATATTTGCATGACATTTGGGCTTAACACATTTTGGTTGGAAAATGTGTTAAGTTACTTGGTTCAATGATTGTGTATGAATAATGTGCTATGACATTTGTAATGTCATATATGTGTTAAATGCATTATGTAAAGCCATTGATAATGGCTAATTTGTGTAACATGTGAAATAGGCATATTATTTGAAAATACCCAAAGTAATTGGGTAATGTGTTGTGAATGAAAAAATGAGATATGTGTAATAATGAAATGAATTGATATTGATAAAAATGAGAAAAATGAGAAAAATGAGAAAGATGTGAAAAATGTGAAAAGTGAGAAAAAAATGTGAAAATAAGGCAATGTGCCTAGATTGAATATGTGACAAAGAGAAAGAGATTGATAATGAGAAATATGAATAAATTGTGTGCCTAGTATGTTATTCAATTTTCAGAGTTCTGGGTTTGGCGGCATGCCTATGATTGCCTATGGGCTACATGCTGGAATAGTGAAAAGACTGGGTCGTAAGTCTCAAAAACTATAGCAGTCTAGCCGGGATGAGGACCAAGATACTGGGGCCTAAGGGTCTAGCCGGATTGAGGTCCAAGAGACTGGTCTATTACATTATGTATGGATATATATATATATTGCCTTCGGGGTTAGGCACATGGTGTTATTATGGACCAAAGCAGTAACTCTGAAATTTGAATAGCATATTAGATCCTTTTTGGACCCATGCTTTTCTTTGTTTTAATGTGAATTATGAATTATGATACAATTGAGTAATATAATGTTATGAGTTGTGCTTATGAAATATTTGAAAAAATAAAAGAAAGTGGATTGATGTGACATCTATATGCATTGTACATTTGGTATTGCATTGAGTTATATTGTTATTATCAAAGTTTGTACCACTAGGCTTCGGCTTAGCACGATTGTTTCCATCGCGCAGGTGACAGGGTAGACCCAGCTAAGCCAGAGAGTTCTTCTAGACCAGGTCGGGTCTAGACTTGTAGTTGAGCTTGTTGAGTTGTTATCGAGATCAAAAACACTACCAGCAGAGTGTATATATTTTTATGTTATTGTACATTTTGAGTTTTATGCATAATATATTATGTTTTGGATTTTACGTATTGTATATTATAAAAAATAATTGGGTCATTGTACTTGAAATGGGAAAGTAAGTGTGTTTTAAATTATATATATCTATATGTATAAATATTTGAGAAACTTGGTGAAATTGAGAAGTATAGTTGAGATGGTGATTTGAAATTATTTGGGAGTGTTTTCTTTTTTGCAGGTTGTGTTTAGATAAATTTTGGAATATCCAAATTACAGACAAAACTCTGGCGAATTTTTTTCCCATAGATTTTTATATATATTATTTATTTTGGGTTCTTATAACAAGTAAAGAATATTTGTATTCTATTTTATTTTTATATATTTAGAATTTGAAATTTTAAATTGAAAATGTGAAAAAAAATTTTATTAAACCAGTCTGTGACATTTTTGTACCGTATATGCGTATTTTACATATGCTGAAAATATGTATTGTACATATATAGGATATAAAGGGTGTTAGATTTGTTTTGGTATTAGAGCCTAGGTTTGAGGTTCTCGACCTAGGTGGGATGATAGAGAGAGAAAAATAAGGGGTTTGAAAATAGTTTTTAATTGTAATACATGCATTGGCACTGGCAGTTTCTGATCTCTGATATAGTATTTTCTGCTTTATTTGCAGATATAGGTAGTTATGGCGTCTCGGCCGCATCAGGCTGCTGAGGGTAGTGCAAAGAGTGTGGCTCCAGATGAGGGTAGAGATGGAGCTAGAGTTGTATCTACTGGTGAGGCATTTGTTTCTGTGCCTATGAGACTAGCAGCTGATGAGGTTCCGCCTGGCTGGGTATGGCATATGGTAGAGTTGTTGAGGCAGGCTCCAGTTCCGCAGCCGCCACAACCACAACGCAGCCGCAGTTGTCGGTGATGCAGTATGATAAATTGAGAAAGTATGGGGCTGAGGACTTTGTTGGTACTACAGACCCTGCTGTAGCAAAGCAGTGGCTAGACCAGGTTCAGAGGATATTTATTCAGTTACAGGCTAGTTCAGAAGAGAAGTTTGATTATGCCAGATCTCTTCTGTAGAGAGATGTATATGATTGGTGGAAGACGGTTCCACATGCTCTAGATGATCCACCAGTCCTAACCTATGATGATTTCCTGCAGGAATTTGAGCAGAAGTATACTCCGAGAGAGTATAAAGATGCAAAGAAGATGGAATTCCTGAGTCTGAAACAGGATACCAGGACAGTGACCGAGTATGAGATCGAGTTTATCCGGTTGAGTCACTATGCTGGTGGGATCATTTCTGACGATTTTGACAGGTGCAGGAGGTTTGAGGAGAGACTGAGACCCTCTATCATGTGCATCATCTCAGGCTCTCGGTATCAGGATTTCTCCCAGTTAGTTGCAGCTGCTAGGAGTGTTGAGGAGACTAGAGTTAGGAGACCCCAGAGTGAGGTAAGGTCTTCATCAGTGAAGAGAGGCCGATGGGGACATTTTTAGAGGTTTAGTAGGAGTCAGGGGTAGTTTGGCAGGTCAGTACAGCAGCAGAGATAGAGACAGAGACCTGCAGTTTCAGTAGCTAGTGTTCTGACTCCAGTGGCTCAGAGACCTACTCCACCTACTTGCGTTCATTGTGGTATACTACACGGAGGTGTCTGCTGGTGGAGAGGTGCTTTGGGAGTGTGTTTTAGATGTGGGTCGTCAGATCATTTTATCAGAGATTGTCCTGAGCCACCAGAGGTTAGGCAGGCAGATACTGCAGCTTCTCGACCTAGTATCAGAGGGGGTCGTGGTGGCAGAGGTTTTAGCAGAGGTGGTCGACTTGGGTTTAGTCAGAGAGGATGCTCTACATCCAGAGGCAGTAGGCCAGATGAGGCTGGGCCATCTTAGCGGATTTATGTGATGCAGAGGCAGTCGGATGCTTCAGCTGTTTCAGCTGGGAGGATGATTCGAAAGGGATGTGAGGCTTATCCTGCTCATGTTGTAGATACTAGAGTAGTGGGATCCCTGCTTGAAAGTATATCCACAGTTGTCGAGTTTCCAGATGTTTTTCCTGATGAGTTGCCAGGGGTACCTCCTGAGAGAGAAGTGGAGTTTGGTATCGATTTGTTGCCTAGTGCCACTCCTATCTCTATTACCCCTTATCAGATGGCATCTGCTGAGTTGAGAGAGTTGAAGGTGCAGTTGCAGGAGTTATTGGATAAAGGATTTATCCGCCCTAGTGTGTCTCTATGGGGAGTGCCTGTGTTGTTTGTGAAGAAGAAGGATGGCACCATGAGATTGTGTATTGATTATAGGCAGTTGAATAAGGTGACCATCAAGAACAAGTATCCTTTGCCTCGGATAGATGATATCTTTGATCAGTTGAAGGGAGCAGTAGTATTCTCTAAGATTGATCTGAGATCAGGGTACCATCAGTTGAGAGTCAGAGATGTGGATGTACCCAAGATAGCTTTTCGTATGAGGTATGGGCATTATGAGTTTCTGGTGATGCCCTTTGGATTGACGAATGCACCAGCAGCTTTTATGGATTTGATGAATAGGTTATTCAGACCATATTTAGATCAGTTTGTGGTGGTCTTCATTGATGACATCTTGGTGTATTCGCATAATGAGGAGGATCATGATAGACATTTGCGGATCGTATTGCATACTCTGAGAGAGAAGCAGTTGTATGCTAAACTGTCTAAGTGTGAGTTCTGGCTCGATCAGGTAGCTTTTCTTGGTCATGTGGTTTCAGCAAAGGGTATTAGAGTTGATCCGAATAAAATTGAGGCAATCTTGAATTGGAGTCCACCAAAGACTGTGACAGAGGTTAGAAGTTTTCTGGGATTGGCAGGCTATTATCGTCGATTTGTGAAGGGTTTTTCTATAATAGCTACACCACTCACCAGATTACTTCGAAAAGGAGTTAAATTTGTGTGGACTGATAGGTGTCAGGCAAGTTTTGAGCAGCTGAGGGAGATGTTGACTCAGGCTCCTGTCCTTACCCTGCCTGTGGAAGGTAAACCATATGTGATATATAGTGATGCTTCACACAGTGGTTTAGGTTGTGTTCTAATGCAAGAGGGTAGAGTCATTGCTTATGCCTCTCGACAGTTGAAACCGCATGAACTGAATTATCCGATGCATGATTTGGAGTTGGCAGCCATAGTTTTTGCTTTGAAGATTTGGCGACATTATCTTTATGGGGAGAAGTGTTTTATTTATACGGATCACAAGAGTTTGAAATACCTGGGTGTTCAGAGAGAGCTGAATCTTCAGCAGAGACGGTGGTTAGAGTTGATTAAAGACTATGACTATTTGATTGATTATCATCCTGGCAAGGCAAATGTTGTTGCTGATGCCTTGAGTCGAAAGTCTTTGGCAGGTTTGACTGCTTATTTACTCTTGTTGCTTGTTGAGTTGAGAGCATTGCATGCTAGATTTGAATCTTCTGATGATGTTGCTCTGATGGCTCAGTTGCAGTTGAGGCCAGTCTTATTGGATCATATTAGGGAGGCTCAATTAGCAGATGAGAGAATTCAAAAAACTGCATTGGTTTGTCAGAAGGGGGAGAGTCGAGACTTTTATGTGAGGGATGATGGAAGTCTATTGTACAGAGATAGATTGTGCATTCCTGATGATACAGAATTGAAAAGAATGATATTAGAGGAAGAACATCAGCCACTTTTTTCTATGCACCCTGGGAGTACCAATGTGTATCAGGACTTGAAGCGACATTATTGGTTGTCAGGTATGAAGAGGGACATAGCAGAGTTTGTATCTAGATGTCTAACTTACCAGAAAGTAAAGGCTGAGCACCAAGTTCCTTCAGGGTTGCTCCAACCTTTATCAGTGCCAGAGTGGAAATGGGAGCGAGTGATGATGGATTTTGTGACTAGACTACCTTTGACCCAGAAGAAGCATGATGCAATTTGGTGATAGTTGATCGGATGACAAAGACAACTCATTTTCTTCTAGTTCGAATGGATTATTCTCTTGAGAGGTTGGTTGAGCTGTATATCAATGAAATAGTTAGGTTGCATGGAGTCCCAGTGTCTTTGGTGTCCGATTGAGATCCCCAGTTTACTTCGAGGTTTTGGAAGAGTTTACATGATGCTTTGGATTCTCGATTGCATTTTAGCACTGCTTTCCATCCTCAGACAGATGGACAGTCAGAGAGAGTGATACAGATTCTGGAGGATATGTTGAGGAGCTGTATCATTGATTTTACCGGGAATTGGGACAGATTTTTGCCATTAATTGAGTTTGCTTATAACAACAATCATCAGTCAAGTATTGGGATGAATCCTTATGAGGCTTTATATGGCAGGAGATGCAGGACACCTTTGTGATGGGATGAAGTTGGAGAAGGTAAACTGGTTGGTCCCGATTTGATTAAGGAAACAGAGTAAAAAGTGAAGGTGATTCGAGGTCATTTGAAAGCAGCTTCAAACCGATAGAAATCTTATTCAGATTTAAAGAGAAGAGACTTAGAGTTTACTATGGGAGATAAAGTATTTTTGAAGGTGTCTCCATGGAAGAAGATTTTGAGATTTGGCCGTAAAGGAAAGTTGAGTCCTTGTTTCATAGGACCATATGAGGTATTGGAGAGAGTTGGTCCAGTGGCTTATAGACTAGCTTTGCCGCCTGAGTTGGATCAAATACATAATGTTTTCCATGTCTCAATGCTTCAGAGATACAGGTCTAACCCATCTCATATCTTATCAGTGGAGTCCATTGAGGTGAGTCCAGATCTGACTTATGAGGAAGAACCAGTGGCGATTTTGGCACGAGAGGTTAAAGAATTGAGAAATAAGAGGGTGCCACTTGTGAAAGTCCTTTGGAGGAATCATGCCACAGAGGAGGTGACCTGGGAAAGTGAGCAGGCGATGCAGAGTTAGTTTCCCTATTTGTTCCAAACTTGAGGACAGGTAATTTCGAGGACGAAATTTGTTTTAGGGGGAGAGAATTGTAACATCCAAAAATTTTTGAAATTTTCTAATTTGTAGAAAATTGGATAAAATAAATTATAATTTAAAAGGATAAATTAAATTAATTATTTTAAATGAAAAATGAAGGGATTTTAAATGACAAAGTGGAATATATATATATATATGATATATATGCAAAATATACATAACATAAAAAAGTCAACACTTTTAAAAGAAAAGGGTATTTTAGTAATTAAATCTTATAAATTCAAAATTAATAAAATAATTCAAAAATAAATTATTTTTGAATGGAAGAGGGAAATTAGGACTTTTAATTTATTAAAAAAATAATTAAATAATTAAATATTAAATTATTTTAATATATATATATATATATGTGGTTAAAAAAAAGATGAAAGGAAAAAGAATATAAAACTCTTCATCTTCTTCTTCTTCTTCTTCTTCAAGAACGTGGCTTCCATGGGAGTTTGAAGACCAAGGATTTTGCTTCTTCCATACTCCATAAATTGAATGAATTAACAAGTTTCAAGTGGATTTTTGGTGATTTCCACCAAAATTAGTAAGTTTCCATCTCTTTTCTTTGAATTCCATGGAAGATGAGATTATGTGAGAATTTGGATTTTTATGTAGTATGTTATAATTGTTGGAATTGGTGTGTATGATGTTATTTTTGGTAGTTAACAATGATTCTAAGGTTAGATTGAAGAGATGATGGAGTTTGGTTAAAGAATGGTGAAGAGAGAGAATTTAGGGTTATGGATTTTTGGAGTTTTGAAAACATGAATTTTAATTGTGCAAATTGTTTCCAAATGAGTTGTTTTGATTCATAAACAAGTATTTTAAAGTCAAATATTGGATTTGGTGGTGTTGGGTGGAGTTTGAGAATGGAAGTGGAGATTTAGGGTTTTGGAAAAGTGATTTTTCAAAGTGGTAGAATTGTGTGATTTTATTTGTTTAAGCATGTTATTTAGTGTTAAAAGTGATGAATATAAGCTTGGAATGAGTAATGGATTGTGTTGGAATGGAAAACCTTCAATGGGGAAGGTTATGCCATTTTTGAGATTTTGTGTATAAGAGTGTATTTTTATAATGTAAATGATTTAAATGTATTAAAATATGTTTTTAATAATATAAATAAACTTAAAACACTAATTTAATTGTAGTAGAATGGAATTCCAATGTTGAAGTAAGGAAAGGCTAAATTTTTAGAAATTCGTAGGAGTGATGTGTAATTATGGTTTAATGTTGGAAATGCCATTAAATGTGATACTAAATGATTATTTGCTATCACATTTGGTTTAGGCATTGAGGGAGGTTGATTTGCTTCATCCAAGTGGTGAAGGGCAAGTTAGAAAGATTGGATTGAAGGTTGTTTTTAGCTTGCTTTGAGTTGCTAGTGGAGGTATGTACAAACTTTGAATATATTGTTTATATTTGCATGACATTTGGGCTTAACACATTTTGGTTGGAAAATGTGTTAAGTTACTTGGTTCAATGATTGTGTATGAATAATGTGCTATGACATTTGTAATGTCATACATGTGTTAAATGCATTGTGAAAAGCCATTGATAATGGCTAATTTGTGTAACATGTGAAATAGGCATATTATGTGAAAATACTCAAAGTAATTGGGTAATGTGTTGTGAATGCAAAAAAGAGATATGTGTAATAATGAAATGAATTGATATTGACAAAAATGAGAAAAGTGAGAAAAATGAGAAAAATGAGAAAGATGTGAAAAATGTGAAAAGTGAGAAAAAAAATGTGAAAATAAGGCAATGTGCCTAGATTGAATATGTGACAAAGAGAAAGAGATTGATAATGAGAAATATGAATAAATTGTGTGCCTAGTATGTTATTCAATTTTTAGAGTTCTGGGTTTGGCGGCATGCCTATGATTGCCTACAGGCTACACGCTGGAATAGTGAAAAGACTGGGTCGTAAGCCAGGCCAGCTAATAAATATGATGTTTTTGGGGTGAAAAGACTTGGTCGTAAGCCTCAAAAACTGTAGCAGTCTAGTCGGGTTGAGGACCAAGATACTGGGACCTAAGGGTCTAGCCAGGTTGAGGTCCAAGAGATTGGGGCTGTTACATTATCCATGGATATATATATTGCCTATGGGGCTAGACACATGGTGTCATTTTGGACCAAAGCAGTAACTCTGAAATTTGAATAGCATATTAGTTCCTTTTTGGGCACATGCTTGTCTTTGTTTTAATGTGAATTATGAATTATGATACAATTGAGTAATATAATGTTATGAGTTGTGCTTATGAAATATTTGAAAAAATAAAAGAAAGTGGATTGATGTGACATCTATATGCATTGTGCATTTTGTATTGCATTGAGTTATATTGTTATTATCAAAGTTTGTACCACTAGGCTTCGGCTTAGCGCGATTGTTTCCATCGCGCAGGTGACATAGTAGACCCAGCTGAGCCAGAGAGTTCTTCTAGACCAGGTCGGGTCTAGACTTGTAGTTGAGCTTGTTGAGTTGCTATCGAGATCAAAAACACTACTAGCAACATGTATATATTTTTATGTTATTGTACATTTTGAGTTTTATGCATAATATATTATGTTTTGGATTTTACGTATTGTATACTATAAAGAATATTTGGGTCTATATATTTGAAATGGGAAAGTAAGTGTGTTTTAAATTATATATATCTATATGTATAAATGTTTGAGAAACTTGGCGAAATTGAGAAGTATGGTTGAGATGGTGATTTGAAATTATTTGGGAGTGTTTTCTTTTTTGCAAGTTGTGTTTTGATAAATTTTGAGATATCCATATTACAGATAAAACTCTGGCGAATTTTTTTCCCAGAGATTTTTATATATATTATTTATTTTGGGTTCTTATAATAAGTAAAGAATATTTGTATTCTATTAAATTTTTATATATTTAGAATTTGAAATTTTAAATTAAAAATGTGAAAAAAAATTTATTAAACCGGTCTGTGACATTTTTGTACCGTATATGCATATTTTACATATGTTGAAAATATGTATTGTACGTATATAGGGTATAAGGGTGTTACAAGGATGCATATGATTGGTGAAAGACAGTTCCACATGCCCTAGATGATCCACCAATCTTGACTTGTGATGATTTTCTGTGAGAGTTCGAGCAGAAGTATACTCCGAGGGAGTATAAAGATGCAAAGAAGATAGAGTTTTTGAGTTTGAAGCAGGATACCAGGACTATGTCGGAGTATGACATAGAGTTTACCCGGTTGAATCAGTATGCTGGCAAAATTATTTCGAATGAGATTGACTAGTGTTGGAGATTTGAGGAGAGGTTGAGACCCTCTATTATGTTCATTATTACAGGCTCCTAGTATCAGGATTTTTCCAAGATGGTTGCAGCTGCCAGGAGTATTGAGAGAGCACAGGATCTTGCAGCAGTTGCTAGAGATGAGGAGACTAGAGCTAGGAGACCCCAGATTGAGACAGTGTCTTCATCTGTGAAAAGAGGCCGAGGGGGATATTTTCCAAGGTTCAGTAGGAGCCAGAGGCAGTCTGGTAGGTCAGTACAGCAGCAGAGACAAAGATCGAGACCTACAGTTTTTGTGGCTAGTGCTCTGACTCCAGTAGTTGAGAGGCCAGTTCCATATACAAGTGTCCATTGTGGTAGGGCACACGGGGGTGCTTGCTGGAAGACAGGTAGACCAGTAGTGTGTTATAGATGTGGGTCACCAGATCACTTCTTCAGAGATTGCCCAGAGCCACCAGAGGATAGACATACAGATACTGTAGTTTCTCAACCCAATGTTAGAGGTGGTTGTGGTAGCAGAGGCGCTAGCAGAGGCGGTCGAACATGGTCTGGTCAGAGAGGAGGTTCTACTGTAGGTAGTAGACCAGATGAGGTAGGACTATCTCAGCGGGTATATGTAATGCAGAGGCAGCCTGATGCTTCAGCTGTTATTGCTGGTACTTCTTCTTTATTTAGTATTTCATTTCTTGCTTTGATAGGCCCTGGATTGACTCATTCATACATTAGTGCATCCATCTTGCCTATGACTGATTTGCATTCAAAGTCCCTAGGATTTGATGTTTTGGTGACAAATCCTTTAGGGCATAGTGTTGTAGTTAGCAAGGTGCACCGAAATAGTCCAGTTGTGGTTCAGGATGAGGAGTTCCTTGGTGACTTGATTGAGATGCCTTTCAGGGAATATGATTTAATTTTAGGCATGGATTGGTTATTCAAGCATGGAGATGTGGCAGATTGTCAACAAAAGTGTGTTACCCTGAGAACCTGTGATGGTAGGATTGTGATGGTATCTAGTGAGCAAAGACATATTTCATCCGTATTTATTTTAGCTGTTTCAGCTAGGAGGATGATTCAGAAAGGATGTGAAGCTTATCTTGCTCATGTTGTAGATACCAGAGTAGTGGGTTCCCAGCTTGACAGTATACCCACAGTTGCTAAGTTTCCAGATATTTTTTCTGAGGAGTTGCCAGGGATACTCCCTGAGAGAGAAGTTGAGTTTGGTATTGATTTGTTGCCTGGTACCACTCCCATTTCTATTACTCCTTATCGTATGGCACATGCTGAGCTGAGAGAGTTGAAGGTACAGTTGCAGGAGTTGTTGGATAAAGGGTTTGTTCGCCCTAGTGTGTCTCCGTGGAGAGCGCCCATTTTGTTTGTGAAGAAGAAGGATGGTACCTTAAGATTGTGTATTGATTACCGACAGTTGAATAAAGTGACCATCAAGAATAAGTATACATTGCCTCGGATAGATGATCTCTTTGATCAATTGAAAGGAGTAGTAGTATTCTCTAAGATTGATTTGAGATCAAAGTACAATCAGTTAAGAGTTAGAGATGAAGATGTACCTAAGATAGCTTTTCGTACAAGGTATGGGCATTATGATTTCTTGGTGATGCCTTTTAGATTGACGAATGCACCAGCAGTATTTATGGATTTGATGAACAGGGTATTCACACCCTATTTAGATCAATTTGTGGTGGTTTTCATTGATGATATTTTGGTGTATTCGCATAATAAGGAGGATCATGATAAGCATTTGTGAATTGTATTGCAGACTTTGAGAGAGAAGCAGTTGTATGTTAAGCTGGCTAAATGTGAGTTTTGGCTTGATCAAGTGACTTTCTCGGTCATGTGATTTTAGCAGAGGGAATTAGAGTTGATCCGAATAAAGTTAAGGCTATTTTGAATTGGAGTCCACCAAAGACTATGACAGAGGTTAGAAATTTTCTAGGTTTGGCAGGCTATTATGGATGGTTTGTGAAAGATTTTTCTATGATAGCTACTCCACTCACCAGATTACTTTAGAATGGAGTTAGATTCGTATGGACATATCAGTGTCAGGTGAGCTTTGAGCATATAAAGGAGATGTTGACTCAGGCTCCTGTCCTTACTTTACCTATAGAAGGTAAACCTTATGTGATTTACAATGATGCTTCACATAGTGGTTTAGGTTGTGTTCTGATGTAGGAGGATAGAGTCATTGCTTATGCCTCTCAACAGTTGAAGCCGCATGAGCTAAATTACCCGGCGCATGATTTGGAATTAGCAGCTATAGTTTTTGCTTTGAAGATTTGGCGACATTACTTGTATGGGGAAAAGTGTTTCATTTATATGGATCACAAGAGTTTGAAATATCTGGGTGTTCAGAGAGAGTTGAATCTTCCATAGAGACGGTGGTTAGAATTGATTAAAAACTATAACTGTTTAAATGATTATCATCATGGTAAGGCAAATGTTGTTGCAGATGCTTTGAGTCAAAAGTCTTTGACAGGTTTGATTGCTTATTCGCTCTTGTTGCTTGTTGAGTTAAGAGCGTTGCATGCCAGATTTGAGTCTTGTGATGATGGTGCATTGATGGCTCAGTTGCCATTTAGGCCGGTATTAATGGATCAAATTAGGGAGACTCGGTTGGCAAATGAGAAAATCTAGAAAGCTGTATTGAATTGCCAAAAGGGGGAGAGTCGAGACTTTCATGTGAGAAGTGATGGCAGTTTGTGGTACAGAGATAGGTTGTGTATTCCTGATGATGAAGGACTAAAAAAGATAATTTTAGAGGAAGCACATCAGTCAGCTTATGCTATATACTCTGGGAGTACCAAGATGTATCAGGATTTGAAACAATATTATTGGTGGTCAGGTATGAAGAGGGATATAGCAGAGTTTGTATCTAGATGTCTCACTTGTCAGAGAGTGAAGGCTGAGCACCAAATTCCTTCGGGATTACTTCAGCCATTAACAGTGCCAGAGTGGAAATGGGAGCGAGTGACGATGAATTTTGTGTTTGAATTCCTTTGACTCAGAGGAAGCATGATGCAATATGGGTGATTGTTGATCGGATCTCATTTTCTTCCAGTTCGGATGGATTATTCTCTTGAGAGGTTGGTTGAGCAGTATATCATTGAGATTGTGAGGTTGCATGGAGTTCCAATTTCTTTGGTATCTGATCAAGATCCCCGATTTACATCGAGATTGTGGAGAAGTTTGCAGGATGCTTTAGGCTCCCGATTATATTTTAGCACTATTTTCCATCCTCAAACAGATGGACAGTCAGAGAGAGTGATACAGATTTTAGAGGACATGTTGAGAAGTTGTATCATTGATTTCTCTGGGAGCTGGGACAGATTTTTACCACTGATTGAGTTTGCTTATAACAACAGCGATCAGTCCAGTATTAGAATGGCACCTTATGAGGCATTGTATGGTAGGAGATGCAGGACACCTCTATGTTGGGATGAGGTTGAAGAAGGTAAGTTGATTGGTCCTGATCTGATTAGGGAAATGAAAGAGAAAGTAAAGGTGATTAGGATCATTTGAAAGCAGCCTCAGACCGATACAAATCATATTCAGATTTAAAAAGAAGAGACATAGAGTTCAGCATAGGAGATAAAGTATTTTTGAAAGTGTCTCCTTAGAAGAAAATTTTGACATTTGGCCACAAAGGGAAGTTGAGTCCTCATTTCATAGGAGCGTATGAGGTACTGGAGAGAGTTGGACCAGTGGCATATAGACTAGCTTTACCACCTGAATTGGATCGAATTCACAATGTCTTCCATGTCTCTATGCTTCGGAGGTATAGGTCAGACCCATCTCATGTTCTGTCAGTAAAATCAATTGAGGTGAGTCCAGATTTGACTTATGAGAAAGAACCAGTGGCTATTTTGGCACGTGAAGTGTAGGAGTTGAGAAATAAGAAAGAGGTATGAAAGTTCTTTGGAAGAATCATGCTACGAAAGAGGCAACATGGGAAAGTGAGCAGATGATGTGAAATCAATATCCCTAGTTGTTCCGGACTTGAGAGCAGGTAATTTTGAGGATGAAATTTATTTGTAGAGGGGGAGAATTGTAATATCCCAAAAATTTTAAAAATATTAATTTTTGAAAAATTAAATAAATGATTTAAAAGTATATATATATAATTTAGTGAAAAAGGAAATGTGTATATGATATATATATGAAGATATACATATCATATACATGTCAACATTTTTATTAGGTCAAATGCTATTTTAATTATTTAAATATTAATTATATGGATAGTGGAAGATGATATTTGATGTTAATTTAATAATAATAATAATATATATACTTGGTGGAGAATAAAAGAGGGATAATTGTGTGGTTTAAAGGATTTTTGTTGGATTGAGTGGATCATTTCTTCTTCTGCTTTCTCCATTGAGGCCGGCCATCTCCATCAAAGGAAGAGAGGATTTTGCATTTTGCTAACTCAAGAAATTGAAGGATTTCAAGTGTTCAAGTTGGAATTTTAAGGATTTTCTTCATATTTGGTAAGTTTCCAACTTGTTTCCTTGATTTTCTATGGAAGTTTGTATATATGTTAATTGGATGTTTGGTGTAGTTTGTGTTAATGGTTGATTTTGGTATGTTTGAAGTTCTTTTGTCTAGTTAACTGTGAAATTTGGGGTGGATTGAAGAAAAGGTTAAGTTTGGTAAAGAGAATAAGAGTTTTGGGTTGTGTAACACCCCTTCCCGACCTACATATGTAAGCCGAGTAGAGGTGCCACACTATCCTAATGTTGCTACCAATTTTACTCAGTCAATTTTTTTTTAGTTCCGATTTTTACAGAAATTTTGCCATAGTTTTGCCTAAAAATTGAGTCCCATGTGTCGACAAAACTGGTTTTTTTCTGATTTTTAAAACATTTTACACAAACCAATGAAAACAAAATCATTCTCAGTACACTCCCAATAAATCCCCCTTATAACCTCAACTACAACCTACAAAAAGGATTTACACTTCTAGTACAACATAAAGTAAAGGTTTATTATGAAATACAGTAAATAAAATATTTGTTCACTATGCAGCGGAAAATAACAATATTTACAAATTCATATATATCCAAACTCAAGTTTTACAACCCATAAAATTTATACATTTCTTTGGTAGTCAGTCTTTGATCTTTAAGCCCACTATCAACACCTCAAAATCTAGACTCGACTCGGCCTAGAGGAACTCTCTGGTTCTTCCCTGTCACCTGCGCGAAGAATCACATTCGCGCTAAGCCAACGGCTTAGTGGTACAAATTATAGTGCTATGATGCTTTAATGCCATGCTAATGTCACACAATCAAGATTCAAGATCAATTCAAGAGAATATTATATTTCAAATCTTACCGGTTTCAATAATGTATGTATAGTAGTCATCTCATTATTCATTTGTTTCACCATTCAATAGTCACATTTAAACAAACACAAGCATGGGCCCAAAAATAATCTAATATGCCATTCAAAGTTCAGAGTTACTGCTTTGGTCCATAAACATAATCATCAATACATTTATCCATGGATAATCAACTAGATTTGAGTTTACGACCCAGTCATTTCACTCAATCTAGTTCCAATAATTTGTTTTTGAGGTTTACGACCCGGTCATTTCACCCCAAAAACATCACATATCATATTTATCAACTGGAATTGGCTTACGACCCGGTCATTTCACCTATCCAGTTATTCATAGGCATGCCGCCAAAACTAGAACTCTGAAAATTGAATAAACATATTAGGCACACAATCATTTTATTTATCTCTTTTTCAATCTCTTTCCATTTCATTTCTCACAATTAATTAGGCAACCATGCCTCCATTATATATTTCAAATCACATTAATCAATTCATTATTCAAATGGATATAATCAATGGCATTAACACATATTTTACATGCTCATCACAACATTCACATTACACCAAACATGATGTTATTAATATACATCAACAATGCATTAGATTCCTTATCACATTTACAATCAAATGTGTGTCAAATCTCAATATCATATGAATGTATGAAATAATGTAATTTGTACTTACCTTAAAACCAACTCACACCAATCTATACACTTACTCTTCCAAGAATCCTCAACACTTAGGTTAGGGCAATTCAACCTCTTCACAACCTAATCCAAAAGGAGTATTAGCAAAATGACCATATGAATAGTACATTCTGGTTTTAGACTCCACTCTATCCTTATTTTGAAAAATTGTATAAAATAATCTACTTGACTAAAAATTCTAAACTTTTTACAGAACTAAATTTTACATCTTAAAATCATTCCTTTAAAATTTCAGATCAAACTGAACACAAAATCTTGGTCAAATAGTTCACCCAACCAGACTGCCCCAATTGCCCTGCATCCTGGCAGCAGTTCTGAACTTTGTGAATTCCATAAATTAAATTCAATCAACGTGGTTCCAAATTATTTTTCTCAAATACTAGAATCACTAAGCAACAACATATCCAAAATTCAATTGAATATGATTTTTCTATATTTTATTAAAAATCCCGAAATATAGCTTTCTCAGTTAAGGTACCTGCTGGAACAGGTTTAGTAAAAATAATCTTTCCAAAATCATAACCATTCCAAAATCGAATCAACATATTTTTCAGTCATTCTAGACTCATAGAGGCACAACATATCAAAAATTTACTTCAATAACATTTTTCTATATTTAATTAAAAATCATACAAGTCACAGCCTTTACTAATTGTAAAACAGAAAAAATTTCACTAAACACAACTCTTACTCTTCCATCACCAACACCAACCTAACTTCTTATCTTTAATTCCATTTCAACACTTTTACACACACCATACACAAACACACTCCAACCATCAACAACACTCCATCAAACTCAAACAAAATTCCAAATAGAACAAGAGAAATCAAGAGAAAACTTACCAAAAATGATGAACTTCTTGAATTTCTAACTTGTTTTCTTCTTTCAATTAGCTCTTAAAATTCAAAAACCCTCACTTGCTCTCTTATTTCCTTGAGGTCCGGCCAACACAAAGAGAAAAGGAAAAAAAATGACAAAATGAAGAGACAAAGTCAAATTTCCCCTCTCTTTAAACCTCCACCAAGCAATTTAAAAAGAAAATTACCTAAATACCCTCTTCTATACAATTAAACTCCCTTTCACTTACTTGCCCTTTTTAGTAATTTCATACATAACCAAAATAAATATCCTCTTCCTTTGACCATCCATTTGACTTGTGTATATGTTATATATATGTCCATATATACAACATATACACTCCTCTTTAAATTATTTTCTCTTTCCAATAACATATACATTTTAATTCAAATAAAACAACAATTATACTAAAACTTCTAGGGCACATTTTGGGATATTACAATTCTCCCCCTCTAAAAAGAAATTTCGTCCTCGAAATTACCTGATATCAAGTCTAAAACAGTTGAGGATACTGATCTCGCATCGCTTGCTCACTCTCCCAAGTTGCCTCTTCTCTACCATGATTCTTCCAAAGAACTTTTACAAGTGGCACTTTCTTATTTCTCAACTCTTTCACTTCATGTGCCAAAATAGCAATTGGTTCTTCTTCAAAAGTTAGATCTGGACTGACCTCAATAGATTCAACTGGTAAAACATGAGATGGGTCAGATCTATACCTTCGCAACATAGAAACATGGAAGACATTATGGATTCTATCCAACTCAGGCGGCAAAGCAAGACGATAAGCAACTGGTCCAACTCTTTCTAATATCTCATACAGTCCAATGAATCGAGGACTCAGCTTCCCTTTTCGACCAAATCTAAATATCTTTTTCCAAGGAGACACTTTCAAAAATACTTTATCTCCAACATCAAACTCTATGTCTCTCCTCTTCAAATCTGAATAAGACTTCTGTCGGTCTGAAGCTGCTTTCAACCTATCCCGAATCATCTTCACTTTTTCTTCAGTCTCTTTAATCAGATCAGGACCAACCAATTTGCCTTCCCCAATTTCATTCCAACATAAAGGCGTTCTACATCTTCTTCCATACAATGCCTCAAATGGTGCCATTCTAATACTGGATTGATGACTGTTGTTGTAAGCAAATTCTACAAGTGGCAAAAATCTGTCCCAACTTCCAGAGAAATCAATGACACAGCTTCTCAACATATCCTCAATAATCTGTATCACTCTCTCTGACTGCCCATCTGTCTGCGGATGAAAAGCAGTGCTAAAATGCAATCGAGAACCCAAAGCACCATGTAAACTCTTCCAAAATCTTGAAGTAAATCTAGGATCTCGATCAGACACTAAAGAAATTGGGACTCCATGCAACTTTACTATCTCATTGATGTACAATTCAGCTAACTTCTCAAGTGAAAAGTCCATCCGAACCGGAAGAAAATGAGCAGTCTTTGTCAACCTATCAACAATCACCCAAATGGCATCATGCTTCCTCTGTGTCATAGGCAAACCAGACACAAAATCCATTGTGATTCTCTCCCATTTCCATTCAGGCACCGTTAAAGGTTGAAGCAACCCTGTTGGAACTTGATGTTCAGCTTTCACCCTCTGACAAGTGAGTCATTTGGACACAAATTCTGCTATGTCTCTCTTCATACTAGACCACCAATAATGCTGTCTCAATTCATGGTACATCTTTGTACTTCCTGAATGCATAGCAAAAACCGATTGGTGTGCTTCCTCCAAAATAACCTTTTTCAAACTATCATTATCAGGAACACACAATCTATCCTTAAACCAAAGGCTACCATCACTTCTTACAAAGAAATCTCGGCTCTCCCCATTTTGGCAATCTGAAACAATCTTCTGAATTTTCTCATCTGTCAATTGAGCCTCCTTAATCTGATCCAATAATACTGGTCTCAATTGCAACTAAGCCAATAATGCACCATCATCACATGCTTCAAAACTAGCATGTAACGCTCTCAACTCAACAAGCAACGAGAGCGAATAAACAGCCAAACCTGCCAGAGACTTCCGACTCAAGGCGTCAGCAACTACATTTGCCTTACCAGGATGATAATCAATCAAACAGTCATAGTCTTTGATCAGCTCTAACCATCGCCTTTGCCAAAGATTCAGCTCTCTCTGGACACCCAAATATTTCAAACTTTTATGATCCGTATAGATAAAACATTTCTCCCCATACAAGTAGTGTCGCCAAATCTTCAAAGCAAATACTATAGCTGCCAATTCCAGATCATGTGTCGGATAATTAAGCTCATGCGGCTTTAACTGCCGAAGTAAGAACAGGTGCTTGAGTCAACATTTCTTTCAACTGATCAAAACTAGCTTGACACTGATCTGTCCACACAAATCTAACTCCCTTTCGAAGCAATCTGGTGAGTGGAGTAGCTATCAAAGAAAAACCTTTCACAAACCTTCGATAATAGCCTGCCAAACCCAGAAAACTTCTAACTTTAGTCACTAACTTTGGTGGATTCCAATTCAAAATGGCCTCAACTTTACTCGGATCAACTCTTATACCATCTGCTGAAACTATATGACCGAGAAAAGTTACTTGGTCAAGCCAAAACTCACACTTTGACAGCTTAGCATACAACTGTTTCTCTCTCAAGATCTATAACACAATTCACAGATGCTTGTCATGTTCTTCCTCATTACGTGAATACACCAAAATATCATCGATGAAAACCACCACAAACTGATCTAGATAGGGCCAAAACACCCTATTCATCAAATCCATGAAAGCTACAGGTGCATTCGTCAATCCAAAAGGCATTACCAAAAACTCATAATGCCCATATCTTGTGCGGAAAGCTGTCTTTGAAACATCTTCAGCTCTAACCCTCAATTGATGGTACCCTGATCTCAAATCAATTTTGGAAAACACCGCTGCTCCCTTCAACTGATCAAAGAGATCATCAATTCGAGGCAAAGGATACTTATTCTTGATAGTTACTTTGTTCAATTGCCTATAATCGATGCACAACCTCAAAGTACCATCCTTTTTCTTTACAAACAACACAGGAGCTCCCACGGAGAAACACTAGGGCAAATAAACCCTTTATCCAACAACTCCTGCAACTGTACCTTCAACTCTCTCAATTCAGCAGGTGCCATTCGATAAGGAGTGATAGAGATGGGAGTAGTACCAGGCAACAAATCGATACCAAACTCAACCTCTCTCTCAGGGGGTAACCCTGGCAACTCCTCTGGAAATACATCTGAAAACTCAGAAACTGTGGGTATACTATCAAGTTGAGAACCCATTACTCTGGTATCCAAAACATGAGCAAGATAAGCATCACACCCTTTTCTAATCAACTTTCTGGCTGAAACAGCTGAAACCAACAAGGATGCAAGTTGTCTCTGCTCACTAGATACCAATATACTTCTACCATCACCAGTTCTCAAAGTAACACATTTCTTTTAACAATCCACCACGGCTCCATGCTTAGACAACCAATCCATGCCTAAGATCAAATCATATTCTTTAAAAGGCATTTCAATTAAATCACCAAGAAACTCCTCACCTTGAACCACAACAGCACTCTCACGATGCACCCTACTCACCACAACACTATGTCCTAAAGGATTGGTCACTAAGACATCAAATCCTAAGGACTCTGAATGTAATTCAGACACAGGCAAGATAGATGCACTTATGTATGAATGAGTAGATCCTGGATCTATCAAAGTAAGAACTGAAATGCCAAATAAAGAGAATGTACCAGCTATAACTGCTGAAGCATCTGGCTGCCTCTGCATCACATATACTCTCTGAGAAGATCCGGCCTCATCTGGCCTGCTGCCCCTGGATGAAGATCCTCCTCTCTGACTAAACCCAGGTCTACCACCTCTACTGAAACCTCTGCCCCCTCGACCACCTCTGCTGACACTAGGTCGAGAAGCTGCAATATCAGCCTGCCTATACTCCTGCATCTCAGGACAATCTCTAACAAAATGAGCTGGTGATCCACATCTAAAACACCCAGCTGATCCACCAATCTTCCAACAAACACCCCCATGGGTCTTACCACAATGCTCACATACAGGTGGAGTAGACCTTTGAATCACTGGAGTCAGGGCACTAGCTATAGAAACTGTCGATCTCGGCCTCTGCCTCTGATACTGAACTGATCTGCCCGACTGTCTTTGGGTTCTACTGGTTCTCGAAACAAAACCTCCTCGACCCCTCTTCATAGATGAAGACCCTGCCTCAAACTGGGGTCTCCTTACCCTGGTCTCTTCCTCAGTAACAGCTGCTGCAATACCCTGGGCTCTCTCCACACTCCTAGCTGCTGCAACAAGCTGGGAAAAATCCTGGTATCTAGAACCAGCCACAAGACACATAATAGAGGGCCTCAATCCCTCCTCAAATCTTCTGCACCGGTCTATCTCGTCTGAAATAATACCTTCAGCATAGTGACTCAACCGGATGAACTCGATCTCATATTCTGTCACAGTCCGGCTGTCCTGTTTCAAATTCAGAAATTCCATCTTCTTAACGTCTTTATACTCCCTCGGAGTATATTTCAGCTCAAACTCCCGTAGAAAATCACTATAGGACAATGTAGGTGGATCATCCATAGCATGAGGAACTGTCTTCCACCAATCATAGGCATCTTTCTGCAGGAGGGATCTGGCATAGTCAAATTTCTCATCCGAAGTGGCTTGCAACTGTATGAATATTCTCTGTACCTTATCCAACCACTGCTCAGCCACTGCAGGATCGGTAGTGCCCAAGAAATCTTCAGCCCCATATTTTCTTAACTTGTCATAATGTCTTACCGGCATCTGAGGCTGTGGTGGTGGTGGTGGTGGCTGCACTGGAGCTCCCCTCAACAGTTCTACCATATGCCTTAACCAACCCGGCGGAGCCTCCTCTGCAGCTGATCTCTCTGGCACAGAAACAGGTGCCTCACTAACCCTCTCAATTCTAGCTCCATCTCTACTCTCTTCAGGAGCTACACTTTCTGCACTACCCTCAACAGACTGTCGTGAATGAGATGCCATCTCTACCTATATCTGCAAACACAGCAGAATATTCCTCATTAAAGATCAAAGACTGTCATACCAAAACATGTATTTTACTCAAAAACCCACTTTAAAAATCAAAATATTCTTTTTCTTACAATTGACCTAGGTTGAGAATCTCAAACCTAGGCTCTGATACCAAAAATTGTAACACCCCTTCCCGACCTACATATGTAAGCCGAGTAGAGGTGCCACACTATCCTAATGTTGCTACCAATTTTACTCAGTCAATTTTTTTTTAGTTCCGATTTTTACAGAAATTTTGCCATAGTTTTGCCTAAAAATTGAGTCCCAAGTGTCGACAAAACTGGTTTTTTTTTTTCTGATTTTTAAAACATTTTACACAAACCAATGCAAACAAAATCATTCTCAGTACACTCCCAATAAATCCCCCTTATAACCTCAACTACAACCTGCAAAAAGGATTTACAATTCTAGTACAACATAAAGTAAAGGTTTATTATGAAATACAGTAAATAAAATATTTGTTCACTATGCAGCGGAAAATAACAATATTTACAAATTCATATATATCCAAACTCAAGTTTTACAACCCATAAAATTTATACATTTCTTTGGTAGTCAGTCTTTGATCTTTAAGACCACTATCAACACCTCAAAATCTAGACTCGACTCGTCCTAGAGGAACTCTCTGGTTCTTACCTGTCACCTGCGCGAAGAATCACATTCGCGCTAAGCCAACGGCTTAGTGGTACAAATTACAGTGCTATGATGCTTTAATGCCATGCTAATGTCACACAATCAAGATTCAAGATCAATTCAAGAGAATATTATATTTCAAATCTTACCGGTTTCAATAATGTATGTATAGTAGTCATCTCATTATTCATTTGTTTCACCATTCAATAGTCACATTTAAATAAACACAAGCATGGGCCCAAAAATAATCTAATATGCCATTCAAAGTTCAGAGTTACTGCTTTGGTCCATAAACATAATCATCAATACATTTATCCATGGATAATCAACTAGATTTGAGTTTACGACCCGGTCATTTCACTCAATCTAGTTCCAATAATTTGTTTTTGAGGTTTACGACCCGGTCATTTCACCCCAAAAACATCACATATCATATTTATCAACTGGAATTGGCTTACGACCCGGTCATTTCACCTATCCAGTTATTCATAGGCATGCCACCAAAACTAGAACTCTGAAAATTGAATAAACATATTAGGCACACAATCATTTTATTTATCTCTTTTTCAATCTCTTTCCATTTCATTTCTCACAATTAATTAGGCAACCATGCCTCCATTATATATTTCAAATCACATTAATCAATTCATTATTCAAATGGATATAATCAATGGCATTAACACATATTTTACATGCTCATCACAACATTCACATTACACCAAACATGATGTTATTAATATACATCAACAATGCATTAGATTCCTTATCACATTTACAATCAAATGTGTGTCAAATCTCAATATCATATGAATGTATGAAATAATGTAATTTGTACTTACCTTAAAACCAACTCACACCAATCTATACACTTACTCTTCCAAGAATCCTCAACACTTAGGTTAGGGCAATTCAACCTCTTCACAACCTAATCCAAAAGGAGTATTAGCAAAATGACCATATGAATAGTACATTCTGGTTTTAGACTCCACTCTATCCTTATTTTGAAAAATTGTATAAAATAATCTACTTGACTAAAAATTCTAAACTTTTTACAGAACTAAATTTTACATCTTAAAATCATTCCTTTAAAATTTCAGATCAAACTGAACACAAAATCTTGGTCAAATAGTTCACCCAACCAGACTGCCCCAATTGCCCTGCATCCTGGCAGCAGTTCTGAACTTTGTGAATTCCATAAATTAAATTCAATCAACGTGGTTCCAAATTATTTTTCTCAAATACTAGAATCACTAAGCAACAACATATCCAAAATTCAATTGAATATGATTTTTCTATATTTTATTAAAAATCCCGAAATATAGCTTTCTCAGTTAAGGTACCTGCTGGAACAGGTTTAGTAAAAATAATCTTTCCAAAATCATAACCATTCCAAAATCGAATCAACATATTTTTCAGTCATTCTAGACTCATAGAGGCACAACATATCAAAAATTTACTTCAATAACATTTTTCTATATTTAATTAAAAATCATACAAGTCACAGCCTTTACTAATTGTAAAACAGAAAAAATTTCACTAAACACAACTCTTACTCTTCCATCACCAACACCAACCTAACTTCTTATCTTTAATTCCATTTCAACACTTTTACACACACCATACACAAACACACTCCAACCATCAACAACACTCCATCAAACTCAAACAAAATTCCAAATAGAACAAGAGAAATCAAGAGAAAACTTACCAAAAATGATGAACTTCTTGAAATTTTTCGACGCAAATTTTTCGAAACCTAATACGATTAGGTTTCGATTTCCTTTTCTTAATGAATGTTATATTCCGTGAATAACTAGATTTAACCATAGAAACCTTCTATAAATAAGGACTAAAACAACACAAAAAAAGGGAGGAAAAAAGAGAGAAATTAGATCAGAAATTGGGACGGAAATATGAAGAAAAATTGAGACCAAAACTGAGGAGGAAAAGCTTTGAATCAATATGATTTTTGAGAGAGCAAACAAACAATTCAATCCATCAAAGGCAGCAAAGCTTGTCTTTGTTTTTGTTCATCCAAGAAGAAATTTTTGGTGGAACCAACAAACGGAGGTAGGCATCAATTGTCTAATTTCTTCACAGTAGCTTAAATCATCCAATTGTTTCTTTTAATTCAAAAACCCTAGAACCCTGATTCCCCTTTTCTAAAGTTTAAAAACCTTAATTCGTTGCTTTGTTTTCCAAAAAGCTTAAAATTGTTATTTTTGTTTCTTCAAAATCTCAAAACCTTAATTCGCTTCCCAAATTTTCAAAATCATAAATTAAACCTGTTTCTTTCAAAAACCCTAAAAAAACATCTTTTCTGCTTCTATAAAATTTAAATCGTTTGGTTTATTTTCATAAAGTTTCATAAAATTATTAATTGATTTTCAAATCCTAAAACCTAATGCATTCTCCGAATCCCTAATTCAAAAATTTTAAAACCCTAATTCAACTTTAAAACAAAACAGTAAACCTTAAATTAGCTAACCTAAACCCTAATTTTTCTAAACCCTAATCCTCTAAACTTTAAAACCTTATAAACATAAATGTTATAATTTTACACAGTAAGCTTAAAATACCATAATTCAGTAGCTAATAGTCATAAACTTAATGTTTTGAAGAGCCCAAACCCTAGTTTCATGATTTCACTTATCAAACACTAATTTGGTTAATTAAAGAACTTTATCAACCTATTAAACTCTAAAACTTTAATTTATCTCAATTCCATTAAAACTCACAGTAGCTTAAACTCATGAATTCCAAAATCTTAAACACATGAAATAAAGAAACTTAAATAGAAACTGTAGCCCTAATTTGAATCTTTATTTGCCTTATTCAATTTTATATTTGATTATGCTTTGATTTATTTTATATGCTTTAATTTATTTAAGTTCAGTGCATGGTTTATTTAATTTATCATGGATTGATGTTTACTTTCAATGGATGTTTAATATCTTTGATTTATTTACGATGAATGGTTATTTACTTTTATCGATTTATTTAGATTTCCAAATATTGTAAGAGGTATGTTTCCACTTTGTGGGTACCTCATTAGTTAAATATCATTTAATTTAAATTGCTTTTATATTTTAGAACCAATGTAAAGGACATGTTTCTCCCTTTCGGTGGGTGTCCTATTTAGGCATGGATTATGTAAGGGCATGTTTCCATCTTCGGATGGGTGTCCATTTATTTATTTTGCTTGGACATTACTTTGATTCTTTTAATATAACGATGCTTTATTTTAATTATTGTGTGTAATATGGATAATATTGTTATATTTAAGAATTTTATAATATTAAGACCTGTAAAGGAGGCCGGTTCCAATAAACCGGGCGTTGTGGGGGTGCTGGGTCATTTCTCACCTTCCCCACATGTACCCAACTTTCCGAACCCATTAGTGGGTTGGGGAGTCCTTAGGAATCGAGTCATCCAGCCCTTTTTTTTTTCCGGCCCATCCGGGTGGCGACTCCATTTTCTCCGGACTTAGGTCTGTGTTCTCTAAGGCCCCGAGCCTAAACAGTGTCGAAGTCACAAGAACCATTCCACCGGGAGTGGGGGCAAAAATCCCCGCTCACAGTGGCGACTCCACTGGGGATAAGAGAAGTTGATTCCGTTGGTCTTTATATTATTCTATTCTTTCTTATAATGATATTATCCATTGCATCATATTAGATTGCATCGTGTGCGTGAGTTAGGACGCCCGTGTTACCCATGTTGTGTTATGTAAGGGATACCATACTTTCACTCAAGGTATAGAGATCGAGTATGGCATAACCACTCATAGCCTCGTACCTTTTGGTATATACTTGCTATGGGAAGCTAAGCCTTTTACCCAAAGACTAAAGCTCATGTAATTGGCTTAGTTACTTTCCTTAGGTTTTTACCCCAAATGCATGCTGTTTGATTATGGTTAATTTATCTTGGCTTAAATCATGGCTTATTTGGTTTGTTCTTTTTCTAATATGATCTAAGTATATTGTAAGCTCAAAATAAATTTTTCTCTAAATCCAAAAGACCAAAGCTATTTTTAAAACGTTGTCAAAATGGTCTTTGGACATAAGACTTTTCTAAAAATAAATCAAAAATTCTTTTGCTCATAACCCAAATGTAAAGCCCAAAATCCAGTTTTTCTAAAAATCTTTTTACAATGGGCTTATAAACAAAATTATCTTGCAAAGAGCTTACAAATTATTTGGGTCAATTACGAAATACCAAAAATCAATTGTGAGCCTAGTTTATACTAAGAATAATTAATCATGGGCTTGTTTTTGGCATGAATCACTAGTTACCTTTTTCAAGTGAGAAATCTATTTATAATAAACCTCTTATTTTCGTTTTAATCCAATATAGCATAAAAGCTACTTTAGTTGGTTAAAAGGATTAAAACCTAATTAATGGGAATTATCATAAGTTGATTTCCATTTTTGAAAATATAACTATTGGTTGAAACATCCGAGGGAATTATTCGAAAACAAGATGCCCCATGTAGGTATTTTGTTAACTATATACCAAGGAAAAGAGACTCGCCATTCGTGTGTGGATGTTATAAGGTTGGAAGGAATGTCCTATTTGTCCTTGTTTGTCTATTGTTTGTGCATACATGCATACATGCATACATTTGCATCTCATATCATTGATCCTCTCTGGCTCACAGCCCTGGATTACGACAGTTTAAAAGCTTACAACAATCTGACCTACACCGGAGATGAAGTATCTAGCAACGACTCAATCACTTGCTCACCAAAAGCAATGGATCCCGATAAAATTCAAAGAATGGTGGATGATGCCCTCAACGCCAAGATGGAAGAAATAAAAGAGGTCATGGCTGAGACCGTGAAGAACCAATTGGCTGCAATTTAAGGAAACAATGCCGAAGCATCTGCTAGCACCAAGAAAGTCAAGGGGAAGGCTAAAGTTGATGAAGTAGCTTGTGATGATGATAAGGTGATCATTGATGATGATGATTGGGCTCAATACTACCAAGATCTTCAAGACAAAAAGGAGCTGAAGGTTGTTGAGAAGGCAACTTTTGAAAAGACTGAAAATTCTGATGTTGAAAAGATAATCGCAGATTTAGAAAAGAAATTTGAGAAGAAACTAAAGACCGAAGAGATGTCCGAGATTGACAAATTATTTGAGCTAGATGAAGAAGTTCTGTACAAGTTCAAGATGCCATCTTTTACAAAGTTTGATGGAATTGAAAATCCTCACCTCCATGTGAAGCAGTATATCACTGCTATGCTGTCTGCCCGAGCTACTAAGGCTCAAACTCTAAGGTACTTTATGCTCTCATTGGACCATGTTGTCCAAAATTGGTTTAATACCTTAGATGATGGAACACAAAAGAGTTGGGATCTACTATACAAGGCCTTCATCCAATAATACGGATACAATGTTGAAATGGAAGTTACTTTAATGGAAGTTGAGTCCATTAGGTAAAGGCCAAATGAGAATTTTGTGGACTATGTGAAGAGATGGAAAAACAAGACCGCTTTGCTCAAGAAAAGGCCCGATGAATCCGATCAAATAAGGATGATTGTGAGAGGGGTCCTGCCCAATCTCCGTGAAAGAATGTCTCACACCCTTATAAGGGACTTCAAAGATCTTCTCCAAGCTGGTATACAAATTGAAGAGTGGGAAAGGGAGAAGAATGGCTTTTCAATAAAAAGGAATGAGAAAGGGAACTACCAGTCGGGCAATCAAAGCACACAAAAAGAAGTTGATGTTAATGCCACTAGTCAAGGAGGAATGAGGCAGTTTTCAAAATTAGGGAAGCCACTATCTTGGGTTCTCAATAAGCTACAAAAGAAGGGATTGTTACAACCCTTGATTCCTCATCCTTTGCCTAATCCTCTTCCACCTAACTTTGATACTAATGCATTTTGCCAATTCCATCAAAGGCCTAGACAAGAAACGGACAATTGTATGAAGTTGAGGCATGAGATCCAGAATTTAATTGATAATGGCAAGTTGCCTGAGCCGGACAAGCCCAATACCAAAGGTAATCCATTTCCAAGGTTCAACAGGGTGCCATCACCAGCAACCTTCATGATAGGAAAAGGATTAGAAGAGGATATTGCTTTATCATCCTTTCAAGATGGGGATATTGAAGATGTGAAAGGAAAAGAGGCTTAAACTCAACAAACTTTCCTTAGCTTGAATGCTGCTTTTAAATTTTACTTTCTTTAATATTTAATTAGAACAATCATGTTTTTCAAAATTAAATTTATTTGAATAAATTACTTTCATCAAAATTTTTATTGGACTTTGTTCATTTTGGTGATCAACCAATGAGGAATCTAGCTTGATAATTCATGAATTAATATATCTAGGCATCATGACTTGAATGACTTTACTAGGTAAGGGAATTGCTCTATAACATTGAGTTATGTATGCTTACTTAGAGAGGGCTCCTACATAATTACCTTTGTCTGTGTCCTAGTCAGTCTTAGAACATGCTTTGACAAACTTTCGAGGCGAAATTGAACTCTGCTTATTTAAGAGAGAAATGATCCAGGCATTGTTTGACGAGCCAACAACTAGTATCCACCTTATTAAATATCAATCCCTAGTTGTCCCATTGAGCCTTCATAAAATTTTAGATTTCTTTTCATTGGCTTACAAACCCCAATAACCTACCTTGAGTTGTTGTGATACTTTTGACAAGTCTTATGATCACTAAGATGAAGAGGCAAGAAGATCAAAGAAAGCAATGATTAGTCAAGATCATGAGGATAATTGAAGTTCTCAAGACCATGAAGATAGTTGAAGTTCTCAAGACCATGAAGATAGTTGAAGTTCTCAAGACCATAAGGGTAGCTGATGTTTCCAAGACCATAAGGGTAGTTGAAGTTTTCAAGACCATAAGGGTAGTTGAAGTTTTCAAGACCATAAGGGTAGTTGAAGTTCACCTAATATCTCCAATCAATCAAGATAACATCAGGGTAATAAATGGTTTATCCCTGTTAAAGGAGATTTATGTTACTCCACTCATCCATTATTGGAAGCCCAAGTTGGTACAAATAAGACAACACTTTTAGAACTAGAACTAAAAAAACAAAAAGAAACAAAAGAAACAAACAAACAAAAAAAAGAAGAAAAAGAAAAGAAAAAAGAAGAAAAAAAATAAAACCTAAAAAGATGGTTCAAAAAGCCAACTGAGTTCTCTTTTACCTAAGACAATAAAAGGCTTCCATTTGGTTCATAAAGACATTTTTACTTGAATTGGTCCAACCCAACCAAAGATTCAATCAAAATCAAAGAAAAAGGAAAAAGACCATCCTGTTCTTGAAAGTTTTGTACTTGACAGTCCTACAAGGAAGAAGGACAAAATGATAGAATGCTCAAAGAAAGGGAAGAGTAAGGAAAAGAAAAAGAAAGAAAAGGGAAAAGAAGAAAGGAAACAAATTTTGGATACCAAACTTTCTGTAAGGGAAAAGACTACCCTAATCAAGATCCAGATTAATACCAAGAAGATAGAAGAAATTTGGAGTCTAGCAAGATTGCCTCCAAGCTACTTAAAATTCAAATAAGAAATTTATAGTGTGAGGGTTTTTCCATTGTGTCACATCAGCTCCTATCTCAAAATGGCCTTCATTTAACCCATGTCCCTTTTAGACCCCATTTCAAACCTATCGAAGACCTGTTGATCTCTCTTGGTAGGTAGAGTCTATTAGTGGAGATAGTTTGAATAAGCATGCATATGAGATAGATAGTATTTAAACTCAATGAGACTTTTGGCCAAGTAATGTGTATGTGCCTATCTGAAGTGCAAAAGTTCTTGCTTAAATAGAAATAATTCCCAAGTTTAGTAAGGTAACTAGGGTTGTCATGTTATAGATATGTTAATTTGGAAAATCAAGTCCTGAGGTACATTGTCATTAATTTGGCAAAGCCAACATTTGATTTCAAAATCAAAATTCAAAAAAAAAATAAAAAAAAACAAAAAAAGAAGAAGTGAGTTTTGTCATACAAAGCCTTCAAGTTAAGGGAAGTATGTTGAACCTCCAAAGGACATATTGGGCAAAGGAAATGATTATTGGCAAGGTCATGAAGAAGCTATCAACTGACATTCTGAAATATAGTTTGAAATGGATGTATCCCTGACTCTACTACTTGGGGTCTCCACCACTCATGTTCTTAACATCTTGAAGATAAAAGCCACAAATGCAAAGCTTTCTATCATTCCAATGCAAGACTTGAACGAGCGTCAAAAAGTAGTCAATGAGAATACTTCTGTTGATCACCTCGGTCTGTGAGTCAATGAAACCACTGTGAGTATTATCATGCATACATGAGCGTATCATATCGCACTTTCTTGTCTTATGTTGTCTATTCCTTGTCAAAATGAACAGCAAACACCCTGCGAAGTAAAGAATCAAAAGAAGATATTGAATCAAGGGGGCATGGAAAGCCTATTTGCTTGTGGAAGCTCCAGTCATTTTGCAAAACAAGAAATACGTGCTTGTGCGAAGAACTAGACGGCAAAAACATCAATCCGAGCTCGCATAGAAAAATCATGGGTTTGAGCCTACACAGGGGGCAAAGTTTCTCCTTTTCAATTTTTTGAGTTTATATACCAAATATTTTCAAACTCACTTACAAATATTTTGCCACGCAGGGGGCAAGGAGAGGATATAAGGTCCAATTAAAAATAGCTGAATTTTTGCAAAAAGGAAGAACAAAAGAATGGAACATTAGAACTCTCAAAAGAATGAAGATGCAAAAGACAAAAGATCAGTCCAGCTAAAAAAAAAAAGTTGAAGCAAGGGTAAAGACCCAAAGTCCAAAGGATGAAGATCCATTCTCAATGGTAAAGACCTGATCTCAAAGGATGAAGATCCATTCTCAAGGGTAAAGACCTAATCTCAAAGGATGAAGATCTATTTTCAAGGGTGAAGACCCGATCTCAAAGGATGAAGATCCATTTTCAAGGACGAAGACATGGATGAAGATCCATTTACAAGGGTGAAGAACCACAATGCATAGAACAGACGGAGCAATCAGACTTCTCAACTGACTAAAAAGGTTAGTCAAACTCAGTCTCGGGTCCAAGCACCCAAAATTAAATTCATTCTCTGGTCCAACTACCCAAATCAAAATCAATCTTGGGTCCAAGTACCCAATCTCGGGTCCAAGTATCCAAATTCAATCCAATCTTAGGTAAGTACCCATTCTCGGGTCCAAGTGCCCAAATCAAAATCAATCTCGGGTCCAAGTACCCAAACCAAATAAATCTATGGTCCAAGTACCCAAATTCAATCCAATCTTGGGTCCAAGTACCCAATCTCGAGTCCAAGTACCCAAATTCAAGATCAATCTCGGGTTCAAGTACCCAATCTCGGGTCCAAGTACCCAAATCAAATAAATCTCGGGTCCAAGTACCCAAATTCAATCCAATCTTGGGTCTAAGTACCCAATCTCGGGTCCAAGTACCCAAATCAAATCAATCTCGGGTCTAAGTACCCAATCTCGGGTCCAAGTACCCAAATCAAATTAATCTCGGGTCCAAGTACCCAAATTGTACCCATTCTCGGGTCCAAGTACCCAAATAAGTACCCAAATCAAAATCAATCTTGCGTCCAAGTACCCAATCTCGGGTCCAAGTACCCAAATTCAATCCAATATCGGGTCCAAATACCCAAATCAAATCAATCTCGGGTCCAAGTACCCAATCTCGGGTCAAAGTACCCAAATCAAGTTCAGTCTCAGGTCCAAGTACCCAAAACAAATTCAAATAACCATCTCATCAAAAATTAAGTCTTATTGCTTTTCACTCTTTTTTACTAAAGTCTCAGATCGTTCTAGGAGAGGCAAACTGTAGACCCTTAATTTTTGACCCAGTCCGATCCAATATATTTTAATTAGTCCAAAATAATTTTTTATTGTCCAATATTTTTTAATTAGTCCAAAATAATTTTTGTTATCTTAATTAAATAATATTTGCTTTAATATCTAATTTTTATTAATAAAAAATAAATAATAATAATAATAAATAAATGAAAAAAAAAATTTGGCTGCGGCGAAATGGCCCGCAGGCCATTTTTTTTTGCCAGCGTAATTTTTCCGCAGCAGTTTTTTTCACTAGCGTAATTTTTCCGCAACAATTTTTTTTTGCCAGCGAAATTTTTTTTACGAAAATTTTTCGAAACCTAATACGATTAGGTTTCAGTTTCCTTTTCTTAATGAATGTTATATTCTGTGAATAACTAGATTTAACCATAGAAACCTTCTATAAATAAGGACTAAAACAACACAAAAAAGGGAGGAAAAAAGAGAGAAATTGGATCGAAAATTGGGACAGAAATCTGAAGAAAAATTGAAACCAAAACTGAGGAAAAGCTTTGAATCAATCTAATTTTTTGAGAGAGCAAACAAACAATTCAATCCATCAAAGGTAGTAAAGCTTGTCTTTGTTTTTGTTCATCCAAGAAGAAATTTTTGGTGGAACCAACAAACGGAGGTATGCATCAATTGTCTAATTTCTTCATAATAGCTTAAATCATCCAATTGTTTCTTTTAATTCAAAATCCCTAGAACCTTAATTCCCCTTTTCTAAAGTTTAAAAACCTTAATTCATTGCTTTGTTTTCCAAAAAGCTTAAAATTGTTATTTTTGTTTCTTCAAAATCTCAAAACCTTAATTTGCTTCCCAAATTTTCAAAATCATAAATTAAATCTGTTTTTTTCAAAAACCCTAAAAAAATCTTTTCTGCTTCTATAAACTTTAAATCATTTGGTTTATTTTCATAAAGTTTCATAAAATTATAAATTGATTTTCAAATCCTAAAACCTAATGCATTCTCCGAAACCCTAATTCAAAAATTTTAAAACCCTAATTCAACTTTAAAACAAAATAGTAAACCTTAAACTAGCTAACATAAACCCTAATTTTTCTAAACCCTAATTCTTTAAACTTTAAAACCTTATAAATATAAATTTTATAATTTTACACAGTAAGCTGAAAAAGCCATAATTCAGTAGCTAATAGTCATAAACTTAATGTTTTGAAGAGCCCAAACCCTAGTTTCATGATTTCACTTATCAAACACTAACTTGGTTAATTAAAGAACTTTATCAACCTACTAAACTCTAAAACTTTAATTTATCTCAATTCCATTAAAACTCACAGTAGCTTAAACTCATGAATTCCAAAACCCTAAACACATGAAATAAAGAAACTTAAATAGAAACAGTAGCCCTAATTTGAATCTTTATTTGCCTTATTCAATTTTATATTTAATTATGCTTTGATTTATTTTATATGCTTTAATTTATTTAAGTTCAATGCATGGTTTATTTAATTTATCATGAACGGATGTTTACTTTCAATGGATGTTTTATATCTTTGATTTATTTACGATGAATAGTTATTTACTTTTATCGATTTTTTTAGATTTTTAAATGTTGTAAGAGGTATGTTTCCACTTTGTGGGTACCTCATTAGTTAAATATCATGTAATTTAAATTGCTTTTATATTTTAGAACCAATGTAAAGGACATGTTTCTACCTTTCGGTGGGTGTCCTATTTAGGCATGGATTATGTAAGGGCATGTTTCCATCTTCAGATGGGTGTCCATTTATTTGTTTTGCTTGGGCATTACTTTGATTCTTTTAATATAACGATGATTTATTTTAATTATTGTGGAGAATTTTATAATATTAAGACCTGTAAAGGAGACCGGTTCCAATGAACTGGGCGTTGTGGGGGTGCTGGGCCATTTCTCACCTTCCCCACATGTACCCAACTTTCCGAACCCATTAAGGGGTTGGCGATTCCTTAGGAATCGATTCATCCAACCCTTTCTTTTTTCCGGCCCATCCATGTGGTGACTCCATTTTCTCCGGACTTAGGTCCGTGTTCTCTAAGGCCCCGAGCCTAAATAGTGCCAAAGTCGTGTGAGTGGGGATTTTCACCCCCACTCCCGGTGGAATGGTTCTTGCGACTTCAGCACTATTTAGGCTCGGGGCCTTAGAGAACACGGACCTAAGTCCGGAGAAAATGGAGTCGCCACCCGGACGGGCCGGGAAAAAGAAAGGGGTGGATGACTCGATTCCTAAGGAACCCCAACTCCTTAATGAGTTCGGAAAGTTGGGTACGTGTGGGGAAGGTGAGAAATGGCCCAGCACCCCCACAACGCCCGGTTCATTGGAACCGGCCTCCTTTACTGGTCTTAATATTATAAAATTCTTAAATATAACAATATTATCCATACTACACACAATAAAAAGAAAGCATCAATATATTAAAATCAAAGCAATGTCCAAACAAAACAAAATAAATAAATGGACACCCATCCAAGGATGGAATCATGTCCTTACATCACATGCCTAGATAGGACACCCACCAAAAGGTAGAAACATGCCCTTTACAAAGGTTCTAAAATAGAAAAAGAAAATTAAATTACATGATGTTTAACTAATGAGGTATCCACCAAGTGGAAACATACCCCTTACAACTTTTGGAAGTCTAAATTGATTGATAAAAGTAAATAATCATCCATAATAAATAAATCATTCATTAAAAGTATTTAAATATCAATAAAATAAACATCCATCCATGATAAATTAAATAAATCAAGTATTGAAATTAAATAGATTAAAGCATAAGAGATAAATCAAAGTATAAATAAATATGGAATTGAACAAAGCAAATAAAGGTTTAATTTATGGCTACTGTGACTTTTATGGAATTAAAATAAATTAAGGTTTTATGTTTTAAAATGTTGGTAAGACTCTTTGATTAAACAAAATTAAGATTTGAATGGTAAAATTATGAAATTAGGGTTTTGGATACTTTGAAATACTTTTTTTAATTCATGATTTTTGAATGGTGATTTAAGCTACTGTGTCTTTTTGAGTTTTTGTATTTTTATATTTTTTTAATGTTTTAAAAGGACTAGGGTTCATAAAAATTAGGATTTAAGGTTTTAAAAGGGTTAGGGTTTATTATTTTAGGTTTAAAAGTTGAATTTTGGATTTAGGCTTTGAAATTAGGCTTCACGGGTAATGAATGATTTAAAGGGTTTTAAAAAAAGCAATTTGATATTTTATGAGTTTTTGTGAATTTAAACACATGGATTGAAGTTTTTATAAGTAGAAAAGATGTTTTTTAAGGTTTTTTGAATGAAAAAGAGCCTACTTTAAAATCTTAAATGAAACAGAATTTTATTTTTGTTTTGTTGAAAAATATGTTCAATTAAAGTTTAATGATTTTTAAGAAGAAAAAATAACAATTTGAAGTCTTTCTAGAAAAGAAAGTCACGTTTTAGTGTTGAAATCTTGGAAAAACTAAATTAAAGCTCTAAGATTTTGATTTTAAAAAAAACTTAAATTTTGTGGATTTTGCTATTGTAAAACATAAATTAAAAGAATTAAAACATACCTTCTTTTGTTGATTCTCCAAAAAATAACTCTTCTTGGATGAACTAGCTCCAAAGACAAGCTTTGATTGCCTCCTCCCCTATTTCTGCCGTGCTACTGCTGCTATTAATATCAATTGAATTGAGTTTTTCCTTTTCCTTCCTTGATTTGGTTTCAAATCCTAAAGTCACCATGTATTTTTTTTCCTCCCTTGATTTGGTTTAATTGGTCCCTATTTATAGTGGTTTTTAGGTTGTTTATTCCTAATTAATTAAGGTAAGTAATATTAATAAAAAAAATAAATTAAAACCTAATTGGATTAGGATTCAAAAAATTGAGTTGAAAAATTCTGTGTTGGCGAAAACTGTGCTGCCGAGCCCGTGGGCGAGCCAGCCCGCAGGAAATTTTCGCCTGCAGGAATTTCCTGCGGGCGCCTGCAGCCCGACGGGCCTGCGCGACCACTTTTCGCTGTCGATTTTTTTTCAACTCAGATTTTTTTTTATTTTTTATTTTGTTTATTTTCATTTTTTATTAATAAAAATTAGATACTAAGGTAAAAATTATTTAATTAAAATTATTTTGGACCAATTAAACAACAAAAATCATTTTGGACTAAATAAAGCATATTGGATCGGATTGGGTCAAAAATTAAGGGTCTACAGTTTGCCCCCTGCTTGAATGATTTGAAACCTTAGTGAAAGAGAGTGAAAAGCAATAAGACTTAATTTTTGAGGTGACGAATTAAATTTGTTTTGGGTACTTGGACCCGAGATTGGGTACTTAGACCCGAGATTGATTGAATTTGGGTACTTGGACCCGGGATTGGGTACTTGGACCCGAGATTGATTTGATTTTACTAACCTTTTAGTTGGGAAGTCTGACTGCTCTGGCTATTTTATGCATTGTGATTCTTCACCCTCAGAATGGATCTTCATCCTTGGAGATTGGGTCTTTACCCTTGAAAATGGATCTTCATCCCTTGAGATCGGGTCTTCACCCTTGCAAATGGATCTTCATCCTTTGAGATCAGGTCTTCACCCTTGAAAATGGATCTTCATCCTTTGAGATCGGGTCTTCACCCTTGAAAATGGATCTTCATCCTTGAAAATGAATCTTCATCTTTTGACATCGGGTCTTTACCCTTGAAAAATGGATCTTTATTCCTTGAGATCGGGTCCTCACCCTTGCAAATGGATCTTCATCCTTTGAGATCGGGTCTTCACCCTTGCAAATGGATCTTCATCCTTTGAGATCGGGCCTTCACCCTTGAAAATGGATCTTCATCCTTTGAGATAGGGTCTTCACCCTTGAAAATGGATCTTCATCCTTTGAGATTGGGTCTTCACCCTCGCTTCAGCTCTTTTAGCTGGATTGGTCTTTTGTCTTTTGCACCTTCATTCTTTTGAGAGTTCTATTGTTCCATTCTTTTGTTCTTTCTTTTTGCAAAGATTTAGTTATTTTTAATTGGACCTTATATCCTCTCCTTGCCCCCCTACGTGGCAAAATATTTGTAAGTGAGTTTAAAAATATTTGGTATATAAACCCAAAAAATTGAAAAGGAGAAACTTTGCCCCCTGTGTAGGCTCAAACCAAAGATTTTTTTTCCATGCAAGCTTTGATTGATATTTTTGCCATCTTGTTCTTCGCATAAGCACGCATTTCTTCTCTTTGCAAGATTTCTGGAGGTTTCTCAAGCAATGGGCTTTCTATGCCACCCTGATTTGATATCTTCTTTTGATTGCTTGTTGTTCATTTTGACAAGGAATAGACAACACAAGACAAGAAAGTGTGATGTGACATGCTCATGTATGCATGATATGCATGAATAATACTTACAGTCATTCCATCGACTCACAGACCAAGGTGATCAGCAGAAGTGTTCTCATTGGTTCCGTTTTGATGCTTGTTCAATTCTTGCATTGGAATGATCAAAAGCTTTGCATTTGTGGCTTTTATCTTCAAGATGATGAAAACATGAGTGGTGGAGACCCCAAGCAACAGAGTTAGGGATACATCCATATCAAACTATATTTCAGCATGTAGGTTGGTAGTTTCTTCATAACTTTGCCAATAATCATTTCCTTTGCCCAATGTGTCCTTTGGAGATTCAACATACTTCCCTTAACTTGAAGGCTTTGTATGACAAAACATTTTTTATTTGATTTTTTGAATTTTAATTTTGAAATCAAATGTTGGCTTTGCCAAATCAATGTCAATATACCTCAGGACTTGATTTTCCAAACTAACATATCTATAACATGACAACCCTAGTTACCATACTTAAACTCAGGAATCATTTCTATTTAAGCAAGAACTGTTGCACTTCAGATAGGCACATACACATTACTTGGCCAAAGGTCTCATTGAGTTTAAATACTGTCTATCTCATATGCATGCTTATCCAAACTATCTCCACTAATAGACTCTACCTACCAAGAGAGTTCAACAGGTCTTTGATAGGATTAAAATGGGGTCTATGAGGGAAACAGACTTAAGTGAAGGCCATTTTGAGATCGGAGCTGGTGTGACACAATGGACAAACCTTCACACTACAAATTTCTTGTTGGAATTTTAGGCAGCTTAGAGGCAACCTTGCTAGACTCCAAATTTCTTCTATCTTCTTAGCATTAATTTGGATCTTACTAGGACAGTTTTTGCCCTTGCAAAAAGTTTGGTTCCCAAATTCATTTCTTTTCTTCTTCTACCTTTTCTTTATTTCTCTTACTCTTCCCTTTTCTTTCTCTTTTTGTCCTTCTTTCTTGTTAGACTACAGAACTTTCAAGAACTGGGTGGTCTTCCTCCTTTTCTCCAATTTTAATTGAATCTTTGGCTGGGTTGGACCAACTCAAAAAAAGTCTTTATGAACCAAATAGAAGCCTTTTGCTGCTTTAGGTAAAAGAGAACTCAGTTGGCTTTTTAACCATTTTGGGTTTTTTTTTCTTTTTTTTTTTACTCTTTTTTCTTTTTCCTTTCTTTTTCTATTGATTTTTTTTCTTGTTTTTCTTTCTTTCTCTCCTTTTTTGTTTTTGGTTCTAGCTCAAACAGAGTTGTCTTATTTGTACCAACTTGGGCTTCTAATAATGGATGAGTGGAGTAACATAAATTTTCTTTAATAGGGATAAATCATTTGTTACTCTGATATTGTCTTGATATATTGGAGATATTAGGAGAACTTCAACTACCCTTATGGTTTTGAGAACTTCAACTATCCACATGATCTTGATTAATCATTGCTTTCTTTGATCTTCTTGCCTACTCATCTTAGTGATCATAAGACTTGTCAAAAGTATCACAACAGCTCAAGATAGGTTGTTGAGGTTATATGCCAATGAAAAGAAAGCTAAAATTTTATGAAGGCTCAAAGGGACAACTAGGGATTAATATTTAATAGGGTGGATACTAGTTGTTGGCTTATCAAACAATGCCTAGATCATTTCTCCCTTAAATAAGCAGAGTTCAATTTTGCCTCGAAAGTTTGTCAAAGCATGTTCTAAGACTGACTAAGACCTAAACAAAGATAATTATGCAGGAGCCCTCTCTAAGTAAGCATACACAACTCAATGCTATAGAGTAATTCCCTCATCTAGTAAAGTCATTCGAGTCATGATGCCTAGACACATTAATTTATAAACATCAAGCTAAATTCCTCATTGGTTGAGCACCAAAATGAACAAAGACCAACAAAATTTTGATGAAAGTAATTTATTTAAAGCAACTTTAAGTTTGAAAAGCACAATAGTTCAAAATATTAAAGAAAGTAAAATTGAAAAGCAACATTCAAGCTAAGGAAAGTTTGTTGAGTTTAAGCTTCTTTTTCTTTCATATCTTCAATATCCCCATCTTGAAAGGATGATAAAACAAAATCTTCTTCCAATCCTTTTCCCACCATGAAGGTTGCCGGTGGAGGTACTCTTCCAAACTTAGGCAAAGGGTTGTTCTTGGTATTGGGCTTATCCGGCTCGGGTAGCTTACCACTGTCAATCAAATCTTGGATCTCATGCCTTAATAGGGTACACCTATCAGTCTCATGTCCTTGAGTCTGATGAAATTGACAAAAAGCCTTAGTATCAAATTTTAGGGGTAATGGACTAGGTAAAGGTCGAGGAGCCAATGGTTGTAACAACCCTTTCTTTTGTAGATTATCGAAGACCCAAGACAAAGGCTTCTCAGATCTGAAAACTGCCTTCTATTTGCTTGACCGGTTACATTAACATCAACTTCTTTTTGTGTGCTTTGATTGCCCGACTGGTAGTTCCCTTTCTCATTCTTTTTCATTGAAAAGAGATTCTTTCCCTTTCCCATTCTTCAATTTGTAGACCAGCTTGGAGAAGATCTTTGAAGTCCCTTATAAGGGTGTGAGACATCCTTTCGTGGAGATTGGGCAGGACACCTCTCATGATCATCCTTATTTGATCAGATTCATCGGGCCTTTTCTTGAGCAAAGCAGCCTTGTTTCTCCATCTCTTGATATAATCTACAAAATTCTCATTCGGTCTTTGCCTAATGGACTCTACTTCCATCAAGGTAACTTCCAACTCAACATTATATCCATATTGTTGGATGAAGGCTTTGTAAAGTAGATCCTAGCTCTTTTGTGTTTCATCATCTAAGGTATTGAACCAATTTTGGACAACAGGGTCCAATGAGAGCATAAAGTACCTTAGGGTTTGAGCCTTAGTAGCTCGAGCAGACTGCATGGCAGTGATATATTGCTTCACATGAAGATGAGGATTTCTGGTGCCATTGTACTTTGCAAAGGAGGGCATCTTGAATTTATAAGGGACCTCATCATCTTGTTCAAATAACTTGTCAACTTTAGACATCTCTTCGGTTTTCAGCTTCTTCTCAAATTTCTTTTCTAAATCAGCAATCATCTTTTCAACATCAGATGTCTCGGTCTTTTCAATAGTTGTTTTCTCGACAACCTTCGGTTCTTTCTTCTTTTCTTGAACCTCTTGGTAGTATTGAGCCCAATCATCATCATCATCAATGACCACCTTTTCATCATCAAAAGCCACTTCATTAACTTTAGTCTTCCCTTTGTCCTTTGGTTTCTTAGTGCTAGCAGATGCCTCGACATGATTCTCTAAGATTGCAGTCAATTGGTTCTTCATGGTCTCGGCTAGGGCCTCTTTGATTTCTTCCATCTTGGCATTGAGGGCTTCATCCACCATTCTTTGAATTTGTTTGGGCTCCATTGTCTTTGGTGAACAAGTGATTGAGTCGTTGCTAGATACTTCATCTCCGGCGTAGGTCGGATTGTCGTAAGCTTTTGAACTTTCGTAATCCAGGGCTGTGAGCCAGAGAGGATTAATGATATGAGATGCAAATGTATACATGTATGCATGTATGCACAAACAATAGACAAACAAGGACAAATTAGGACGTTCCTTCCAACCTTATATCATCCACACACGAATGGCGAGTCTCTTTTCCTAGGTATATGGTTAACAAAATACCAAAATGGGGTATCTTGCTTTCGAATAATTCCCTCGGACGTTTCAACCAATCAATCCATGATAATTCCTATTAATTAGGTTTTAATCCATTCAACCAACTAAAGTAGCTTTTATGCTATGTTGGATTAAAACGAAATTAAGAGATTTATTATAAATAGATTTCTCACTTGAAAAAGTAACTAATGATTCATGCCAAAAACAAGCCCATGGTTAATTTGTTCTTAATGTAAACTAGGCCCACAATTGATTTTTGGTATTTCATAATTGACCTAAATATTTTTGCAAGCTCTTTGTAAAAAATGGTTGGGTGAAAATAGTTTTGTTTCTAAGCCCATTGTAAAAGATTTTAGAAAAATGGATTTTGGGCTTAGTATTTGGGCCATGAGCCAAAGAATTTTTGATTTGTTTTTAGAAAAATTTTATGTCCAAAGACCATTAAAAAGTTTTGAAAATAGTTTTGGTCTTTTGAATTTTAAAGAAAGAAAAAATTTATTTTGAGCTTGCAAATGTACTTGGGTCATATTAGAAAAAGAACAAACTAAATAAGCCATGATTTAGACTAAGATAAACTAACCATAGTCAAACAACATGCATTTGGGGTAAAAACCTAAGGAAAGTAACTAGGCCAATTACATGAGCTTTAGTCTTTGGGTAAAAAGGCTTAGGTTCCCATAGCAAGTATATACCAAATGGTACGAGGCTATGAGTGGTTATGCCATGCTCGATCTCCATACCTTGAGTGAAAGTATGGTATCCCTTACATAACACAACACGGGTAACACGGGCGTCCTAACTCACGCACACAATGCAATCTAATATGATGCAATGGATAATATCATTATAAGAAAGAATAGAATAATATAAAGACCAACGGAATCAACTTCTCTTATCCCCAGTGGAGTCGCCACTGTGAGCGGGGATTTTTGCCCCCACTCCCGGTGGAATGGTTCTTGCGACTTTGGCACTGTTTAGGCTCGGGGCCTTAGAGAACACGGACCTAAGTCCGGAGAAAATGGAGTCGCCACCCGGACGGGCCGGAAAAAAGAAAGGGGTGGATGACTCGATTCCTAAGGAATCCCCAACCCTTTAATGGGTTCGGAAAGTTGGGTACGTGTGGGGAAGGTGAGAAATGGCCCAGCACCCCCACACGCCCAGTTCATTGGAACCGGCCTCCTTTACTGGTCTTAATATTATAAAATTCTTAAATATAACAATATTATCCATACTACACACAATAAAAAGAAAGCATCAATATATTAAAATCAAAGCAATGTCCAAACAAAACAAAATAAATAATTGGACACCCATCCAAGGATGGAATCATGTCTTTACATCACATGCCTAGATAGGACACCCACCAAAAGGTAGAAACATGCCCTTTACAAAGGTTCTAAAATAGAAAAGAAAATTAAATTACATGATGTTTAACTAATGAGGTATCCACCAAGTGGAAACATACCCCTTACAACTTTTGGAAGTCTAAATTGATTGATAAAAGTAAATAATCATCCATAATAAATAAATCATTTATTAAAAGTATTTAAATATCAATAAAATAAACATCCATCCATGATAAATTAAATAAATCAAGTATTGAAATTAAATAGATTAAAGCATAAGAGATAAATCAAAGTATAAATAAATATGGAATTGAACAAAGTAAATAAAGGTTTAATTTATGGCTACTGTGCCTTTTATGGAATTAAAATAAATTAAGGTTTTATGTTTTAAAAGGTTAGTAAGACTCTTTGATTAAACAAAATTAAGATTTGAATGTTAAAATTATGAAATTAGGGTTTTGGATACTTTGAAATACTTTTTTTAATTCATGATTTTTGAATGGTGATTTAAGCTACTGTGTCTTTTTGAGTTTTTGTGTTTTTATATTTTTTAATGTTTTAAAAGGACTAGGGTTCATAAAAATTAGGATTTAAGGTTTTAAAAGGGTTAGGGTTTATTATTTTAGGTTTAAAAGTTGAATTTTGGATTTAGGCTTTGAAATTAGGCTTCACGGGTAATGAATAATTTAAAGGGTTTTAAAAAAAGCAATTTGATATTTTATGAGGTTTTGTGAATTTAAACACATGGATTGAAGTTTTTATAAGTAGAAAAGATTTTTTTAAGGTTTTTTGAATGAAAAAGAGCCTACTTTAAAATCTTAAATGAAACAGAATTTTATTTTGGTTTTGTTGAAAAATATGTTCAATTAAAGTTTAATGATTTTTAAGAAGAAAAAATAACAATTTGAAGTCTTTCTAGAAAAGAAAGTCACGTTTTAGTGTTGAAATCTTGGAAAAACTAAATTAAAGCTCTAAGATTTTGATTTAAAAAACTTAAATTTTGTGGATTTTGCTATTGTAAAACATAAATCAAAAGAATTAAAACATACCTTCTTTTGTTGATTCTCCAAAAAATAACTCTTCTTAGATGAACTAGCTCCAACGACAAGCTTTGATTGCCTCCTCCCCTGTTTCTGCCGTGCTACTGCTGCTATTAATATCAATTGAATTGAGTTTTTCCTTTTCCTTCCTTGATTTGGTTTCAAATCCTAAAGTCACCATGTATTTTTTTCCCTCCCTTGATTGGTTTAATTGGTCCCTATTTATAGTGGTTTTTAGGTTGTTTATTCCTAATTAATTAAGGTAAGTAATATTAAAAAAAAAAAGAAATTAAAACCTAATTGGATTAGGATTCAAAAAATTGCGTTGAAAAATTATGCGCTGGCGAAAACTGTGCTGCCACACCGGTGCCAGCCGGGCCCGTGGGCGCGCCAGTCGGCAAGAAATTCCTGCGGGCAAAAATTTCGCCCGCAGGTCGCCCGCAGCCCGACGGGCCCGCGCGACCACTTTTCGCTGCCGATTTTTTTTCGACTCCGATTTTTTTTATTAATAAAAATTAGATACTAAGGTAAAAATTATTTAATTAAAATTATTTTGGACCAATTAAACAACAAAAATCATTTTGTACTAAATAAAGTATATTGGATCGGATTGGGTCAAAAATGAAGGATCTACAAGTCGCAAGAACCATTCCACTAGGAGTGGGGGCAAAAATCCCCGCTCACAGCAGTACCTATTTTTCAATTTTATTTAGGTATCAAACCATATAGGAACTTTTACCTAAAATTTTAGAATTTTATACACTCACTTACCTTGTTTTTAAACTAGGTTTACTTAACCTTATAAATTCTGGTTTTACAGCCACTATTCTGGCAGTTTTAATTTTTTATTTTTTTTTATAATTAAACCTTTATCAAAATTTATGAAATTTTAACCATGTGTCTTAAACATGTATATGATCGTTTATGTAAAATTTCAAATTTTTTCTGGGTTATTTTACTATGGTTTCCAATTAAGTTTCTTAAACCTTAAAATTCTAGCTCTACTCTCACAGTCATGATAACTTGTGTGCTTCTCTTTATCTTTCATATTAAATCATCTTTAAAAATTATGAAATTTCATACATAATCTACTATACATAATCTACTAACACATAGATAAACTGCCAAATAAAATTTCATAATTTTTAAACCTTTCTAGGTTAGTCTAAAAATTTAGATAAAAGACACTTCACAATTAATTCAATTAATATGGTTCATCTACTTTTCATAAGCATTAAAAATCAACAGAAAATTAAATAATAGCAAACTATTAATACATAAGCACAAATCTCCTTTCAAGTAGCTTCTCCCTTCTCTTTTCTCAATTTGCCCTGAATTTATGATGATGGTTTTAGAGTTTTTCACCTATTCTAATGAATTCTAATAAAAATTTTATGTTAGATATGAATTTTCCTTAATTTTTCTCTTAGGTTTGATGGAAGAAAGGAGAAATAAAACTTTTGGCTATTTTGGATGGTTAGGTCAGTTTTGGCATTAGAAGAAGAAAAAAATGATTATTTATTTATTTATTTATTTTTTATTAGGGTTTTATTCATATAAGGTGTGCTCACTGTAACTTTGGTGCACTCACTTTCTTAATTTATTTCTAAATCCAACTTTTAATTCTATAAAATTATAAAAATAATTTTTTAAAATAAATTTAAAGCTCTACTATCCATATTTCACATCCTAATCTTAATCAAAATTCAATTCTAGAGTCAAAATGACATTTCTTTAAAGTTTTATCACTTAAGGATTCGTTTGCAGAAATACCGATTAAGTCCATATTTGAATTAAATGTTTAACTTTTTAAGACTTAACTAATCATACTCCTCATCTATTACAAATACTCAAGTCACTCTCTACATTATACATAGCCCCATAACGATATGATTCAAAAAGTCAATGCTTAAAATTTTCATACATTACAACTCTCTCTCTCTTAAGAAATTTCGTCCTCAAAATTTACCTGTTTAAGATGTTTGAAATAGTTAAGGGTACTGCTGTCTCATTTTCTCTTCACTTTTTCTCATGGCTTCCTTGATTGAGCGGTTCCTCCATAATACTTTTACTAGAGGAATGAGTTTATTCTGTAATTCTTTGATTTTTTGAGCTAAAATTACCACTAGTTCTTCTTCATAACTTAGATCTAGCTATATTTCAATAGATTCCACTTGTATTATATGTAAGGGGTCCAATTTGTATCTCTTAAGCATCGACACATGGAATACATTATGTATCTTGGCTAGTTCTGGAGGTAAAGCTAGTTGATAAGCTACAGGACCTACACACTTAAGGATCTCATATGGTCCAATAAACTTAGGACTTAGTTTCCCTTTCTTGCCAAAGCGAAGAACTTTCTTCCACAGTGATACTTTCAAAAATACTTTATCCTCCATGTTGTATTTAATGTCCCTTCTATTCAAATCTGCATATGACTTTTGTCAATCCACTATAGCTTTTGGTTAGTCCTTTATGAGCTTCACTTTATCTTTAGCTTGTCTGATGACATCAGGTCCCACAAACTTACTTTCACTTAATTCTATGCAACAGAGTGGAGTTCTACATTTCTTTCCATACAGTGCTTCATATGATGCCGTACTAATGCTTGTATAGTAGCTATTATTATAGGCAAATTGTACCAATGGTAGATGTCTATCCCAACTACCTTCAAATTCAATAACACAACTTCTAAGCATATCTTTAAGTATATATCACCCTTTCTGATTGGCCATCAATATATGGATGGAATGCAGTACTGAAATGGAGTCGAGTACCCAATTCTTTATGGAAACTCTCCTAAAATTTTGAAGTAAAGCACGAGTCTTGATATGAAATGATAGATACCGACACTCCATGAAGTCTAACTATTTCATTTATATATAATTCTGCAAGTCTATCCAATAAATAATAAGTTCTAATTGGAAGAAAATGAGCTGACTTGGTTAACCTGTCAACAATTATACCACCTTTATACCATGTATATGTATAATACATATACCTCATATACATAAAGTACAAATACATAATATAAGAATGTCACCAGAATTGCATGTGAAAACCTCAAACTTTCATTTAAGTACATAATTATACTTTTAGAAATTTAATTTATATATTATTAGCAAATGTATTTAGTATTATCAGAAAACTTTATAGGAAAATTTTATGGAAAAAATTCGTCAGAATTTTGTTTGTAATTATAATAAAACCCAAGGTTCAACAAACACAACCAACATGAAAATTTTGCACTTCCAAATCCATATTAATCCACATACCAAAAAATCTCCAATTATCTCAAACATATCACCCAAAATTCGTTATTTTATAAATGTAAAGTGAATCTTCTGACTTTTCTTTTTTTGGGAGGACAACCTTAGCTAAGTCTACTCTTGCTACTCTTCCTATCTATTCCATGCAAACTTGTTGGTTCTGTGCTACTAAACATGATTTTTATTTATAAAACCTTTTAAAGCATACTTATACAAACTTAATATAATTATACAATATATACAATAATTCAGAATGCATCAATTTAAATATACATGTATGCACTTTTGGCACGGTTAGTCTTATGGCACTGAAAAATTCTAGATATCACCACAATATGGATCCCTTAGATCATCAGCTCTCCCACCTGCGTGATTCATTAAACCGTGCTAAGTCATACAGCTTAGTAGTACATATAATACAACAATGACATAACAACATTACACTTCAAGCATGCATTATATCTAAGTATTACATAAAATAATTTCATGCATTATATCTAAGTATTACATAAAATAATTTTACTTTACACAAACCATAAGCAACCACATGCATTGTGCTCAAATTTTTTATATAATGGCCTAGTTTTAGAAATATTATCTTGGGCTATTTCATTCATCTATGACACCAGCGTGTCTCACCCTAAGGCATAATAAGTCTGTGACACCAGTATGTCTCACCCGAAGGGGTAAAAATTTAATAATAATAATCTAGAACTAGATTCTATATAAGGTGACTTGCAAACACATTATTTCATATTCCACCTTTCTCATTCTTCTTTATATTTTTAAATCAGAAACCACATCATCAACACATTTTAAGCAAATGTGACTCACTTCCACATTTTAGAGCACATCTTGCACTTTTCACATTTTTCACAAACATCACATTTAGTCATTCTCCAATGGCTTATCATGCCATAATCAATGCAAATCAAGCATTATCACATTGAACAATGACATGCACACACATTCACAGATAATGCTACTTTCAAGGATCATTAATAGCCTTTGAAGTATGCCCAAAATGGAAAATGTCAAACATAAATATTCAAATCAAATATTAGTGAAATATGTACTAACCTCTTTTTGTTTTCCCAAGTCAAAATCTAAATTCTTCCTCTTTATGACTTTAACCTACATATACATAATTCAATATTAAGCATTCAATATTAAGCAACATTTCTCATTTAAAGTCATTTACATGCTTATTGATTATCAAATTACCATTATCTATTCAATTTTCATCAAAACCTCATTAATATTCTAATTTCACCATTCACTACTGATAAGTGTATAATTGGTGGTATTTTTGCCCCTACTTCTTAATATATTTATTGTCAAATTGAGTTTAATTTGTTTGTTCAAGTGTTTATTAGGGTTAATTCCAGGAACTTTTGACACGTGAGGACCTTAAGGTTATTTAAGCTGAAATCACAGAGGAAAGACAAGAAAAGAAGCTATTTTGAGCAAATTCTTCAAGTGACACGCTCAGTAACATAGGCGTGTCAGTGGCCGTGTCATTTAATTACTTTACAGAAGCTTCGACACGCCCAGAGACATGGGCGTGTCACTCAACGTGCCATTACTCTTGACTTACAGAAGCTGTGACACGCCCAATGATATAGGCATGTCCCTGACTGTGTCCCTAACTCAGCATTACAGTAGCAATGACATGATAAAGGACATGGGCGTGTTACTGCCCATGTCATTAAAGTTTGAAACAGCACCGTTAACACTCCTACAGACAAGGGCATGTCCATGGGAGTGTTAGGCAAAAATCTCTAGGCTATAAAATCTGAGCTAAAGAATGATTTAGGAATGGAGTTTTATTTTCAGTGCCGACCTCCTAAGAAAAAGAGAGTTTTTGGCAGTTAAGAGTGAAGGTGAAGACCTAATTCATGCGAGATTTAATCCAAGATTCGAGGATTAAAGTGAAGAAACACAAATCGTTCATTATGGATTGTTTGAATTCTTTTACTTATTTTCTCTATTTTGGTTTTCTGATTATGAACATGAGCTAAACATTTTATCTATCTAGATATTGATGAACCCTAGATTTATTGTATGGATTGAATAGTTGACGCAGAATGGAATTAACAAAGAAGAAGAACGTTTAGACTCTGTTCAAGAGTTTAACCAATGTCCTTTGGTTGGACGAAAGAAACAAGATTAATCTTGATAAAAGGTTGAAAGCTTGTATTTCATAAGAATTTTATTCGAAAACAATAATCTCCATAAGCAGCAAAATTAAGGCCTATTTATAATGGCTAATTAACCCTAAAATAAAAAAAATAATAATAAAGAATCCGAAATTAAACCCGAAAATAATAAAGGAAAATTGCAAAATAGTCCCTGAAAACTTAAAACGCAATTTTGAGGCCCTAAACAGCAAAATTTGACCCCCCAAACTTTGCCACTATAGTCCGCGGGACATGGTGGCACTTTTCAAAATTGTCCGGCTCGCGAAAACGCTTCCGGAAAGCTATCGTGGGTTCAATTCGAACCTCCTGAGCAAAAGTTATGCCTATTTTCGCAAACGGCCGCTAATCTTACCGCGATCCAAATTCTCCATGTACTGCAATTCAATCTGCTCCGCATCAATAGTTCTTATTAAATTAAATCAATTGATTGAGTTGTTTTATACTTTTGATTCTTAATTTCTTATTTCTAATTGATAATAACATGATTATTGATTAGTTACAATTTTCATATTATTGACTTGAGAAAGCTTGATATGAACAGAATGCTCATTAGGATTGAGGGTTGATTAGAGTGCTAGAGATAAACTTACAAGACCCTTTGGTTTAAAGTTTCTTGTTCTTATTACAAGATCTATTTAATTATGCTTGAGAAGAGATTCCTAGCATTCCACTTAGTGATTAGGGATTAATTCACTTGAGAGAGATTTTAATCTAATTTAGAGGAATGCCAATTCAGCTCTATTATTTGATTTAATTAAATTGATATTCTTAAATGCTTTTTATGGCTAGGGAGATTCAATATCTGAATAGTATTTTCATCATTAACTTTTGTTGCACAATATTCAATTTTTCTTCACTTTAGTTCATTAAGTGATTCATCTTTTATTTTAATCATTACACAAACTATTGATTCTCTAAACAACAGTTGAAATTTGCACTAATATTTGACCTTATCCCCAGTGGAACGATATCTTACTCACTATTTTATTACTTGAGCAACCCGTGTACTTACTGTAATACTGCGATAGCATATATTCTCCATCAAGTTTTTGGCACCGTTGCTAGGGACAACAGTTGTCAATATTAGTAATATAATCAAGACTATTGATTTAGTTTTTATTTTATTTGTTTTAACATTAGTTCTTGCTTGTTGATTGTCATTCTAGATACTTCTTCTCATTTATGACCCGAGCTAGCTCTTCCCAATTACTTGAATTAAATCAAGAGCTAGAGAGAACATTGAGGAGAAAGCGAAAGGAAGAAGGGGAAGCAGTTCTGGTAGAAACAGAACCAAACTTTGAAGATATCATCTCAAAAGAAGAACTTGAAGTGATGGCAGGAAATGAGCCAAGGACAATGCAGGAATTTGCTAGGCCCACTCTTAATGGGACCGATTCGAGCATACAGAGACCGATAGTTGCTATAAATAAATTTGAGATAAAGACAAATGTAATTCAAATGGTGTAGCAGACTTGTCAGTTTGATGGGTTCCCAGATGAAGATCCTAATGCACATATTGAGACTTTTCTGGAAATATGTGGCACATTCAAGATACAGAATGTCTCCAAAGATGCAATTAGGCTGAGGTTGTTCCCATTCACGCTTAGAGATCGACCGAAGAAATGGCTGAAATCTTTTCCCCCAAACACTTTCACCACATGGGGTCAATTGGTAGAAAAATTCTTAGAAAAATATTTTTCACCATCCAAGATTGCCAAGTTGAGTAATTATATTTCATCTTTTCCCTAGCTAGATGGTGAGTCTCTTTATGATGCTTGGGAAAGGTTCAAAGATTTATTGAGAAGGTGTCCTCATCATGAGCTTCCGTTGTGGCTACATATTCAAACTTTCTACAATTGATTGAATTATGCAAGTAAGAAGTCCATCAATGCAGCTGGCGGAGGTACCATAAATAATAAGATACCTTAACAAGCAAGGGATTTGATTGAAGATATGGCCCTTACCAATTATCAGTGGCAAACTCTAAGGGAACAAGAAAAATTAAGGGCTGGTTCACATCAATTGAATCTCGTGGTTGCTTTGACAGCACAGTTGGAAGCAATGAATAAAAAGATTGATTATTTAGCTTCATCTTTAGGAAAATCAATGCAAGTCATGTCTTGTGAATGGTGTGGGGGTGGACATCAAAGTCAAGATTTCCAAACTGGCAATATGTTTGCTAGACAAGAGCAGGTGGATTATATTGGAAACATGCCTAGGCAACAGCAAAACAACCCCTACAGTAACACATATAATCCAGGGTGGAGAAATCATCCTAATTTCTCCTAGAATAATCAGAATAATCCAAGGCCTCCCCCTGGATTTCAGCAACCTCAACATCAATAAGTTGCCCCTCCAAGAAAGAGTAATTTGGAGGAAATGATGGAGAAGTTTATAGCAGCTTTGAAAACCAGGTTCTAATCAACATAAACTAGAAATCAGCAAGCCTCCATTCACAATTTGGAAAATCAGATGGGGCAAATTGCTAAGTTACTTAGTGAATGACCATAAGGGAGTTTACCTAGAAATACTGAGGCAAACCCAAAGGAGCAGCTGAAGGCAATTACTCTAAGGAGTAGAAAGGAAATTAAGGGTGGTGTGGTTAAAAAAGAAGCTGAGTCACAAACAAAAGAGGTTGAGACACAGAAAGAAGAAGAAGATAACTCTACTGTCGCTTCGGGTGAGAAGGCTGCAGTGGAAAATGAGAAAGGAAATCAACCTCAAGAACCTAGTCCAGTAGTGAACGAATACCGACCTCGAGCCATATCCAGCAAGGTTGAACAAGGATAAGATGGATGCTCAGTTTGGTAAGTTCCTTGAACTCTTTAAACAACAGCACATTAACACTCCATTTGCTGAAGCTTTATCGCAGATGCTCAAATATGCTAAATTTTTGAAAGATATCCTTTCTAACAAAAGGAAACTTGACGAAGTATCTTTGGTGCAATTATCAAAAAATAGTTCAGCAATTTTGTAGAAGACGTTGCCTAAGAAATTAAAAGATCCTAGTAGTTTTATTATTCCATGTTTGATAAGTAATCTTGAAGTTCAAAGTGTATTGGCTGACTTGGGGGCTAGCATAAGTGTTATGCCCTACAAGATGTTTAAAGAGTTAGGTGTCGGAGAACCTAAACCAACACTCATTACCATTCAACTTGCTGATAAGTATGTAATTCACCCCCGTGGCATTATAGAGGATGTGTTGGTAAAAGTCGGGGATTTCAATTTTTCCAATGATTTTATTGTCATTGATGTAGATGAGGATGCGGATGTTTCGCTTATCCTTGGTAAGCCATTTTTTAATACAGCCCGTGCCCTTATCGATGTCCATGATGGCACATTGACCTTAAGAGTGGGAAACGAGAAAGTTATTTTTAATATACATTATGCTATGAAGCACCCACTTACACTCAATGAGGTGGATTCATGCAATGATATCATTAAGAATGAAACATTAAATTGTATTACTAACGTTGTTTCTAAGGATCCCCTTGAGTTGTGTTTATTGCAGGATAATGTTGAGGATTAGGAAGCACTGAAGCAGCTTGCTTATCTTGAAGCAAGCAAATCATTTAAGAGTCGAGCATATGAAACCATTGAAATGCCAAAAGAACAAAAGCCGTGACCATCTCTAATTGATCCACCCAATTTAGAACTCAAGATTCTTCAGGATCATCTTGTGTATGGATTCCTGGAAGAGGAGAATAAATTGCCAATTATTTTGAGTTCCCACCTATCTTCTGAGCAAAAGGTAAAACTCATTGAGTTATTACAAAAACATAAGCAGGTTATAGCTTGGAAGATAGTAGACATCAAGGGTGTTAGTCCATCCTATTGCACTCATAAAATACTGATGGAGGATGAGTTCAAGCCAGTGGTGCAACCACAACGGAGACTAAAGCCTAAGATGAAAGAAGTAGTTAAAGCTGAAGTAATCAAGCTACTTGATGCTGGAATTATATATCCAATTTCGGATAGCTCTTGGGTGAGCCTGGTTCAAGTAGTACCAAAGAAAGGAGGGACAACGGTGGTTTCTAATAAAAATAATAAGCTAATTTCAACAAGAACAATTATCGGTGCATCAACTACCGGAAGTTTAATGATGCAACTAGGAAAGACCATTTTCCTTTGCCCTTCATTGATCAGATGTTGGAGAGATCGTCTGGGCATGAGTATTACTACTTTTTGGATGGCCTTTTAGGCTACTTCCAAATTCCTATTACCCCGAAAGACCAAGAGAAAACTACATTCACCTGTCCATATGGGACATTCACATATCGAAGGATGCCAATTGGATTATGCAATGCACTTGCAACTTTTCAACGTTGCATGGTGGCAATATTTGATGAGCTCATTGAGGATATTATAGAGGTGGTCATGGATAATTTCTCAGTTTATGGTAGCTCATTCGAAGGTTGTTTAGAAAACCTTGAGAGGGTCTTGATAAGATGTGAGGAAACAAACCTGGTACTTAATTGGAAAAAATGTCATTTCATGGTTCAAGAAGGAATCATGTTGGGACACAAGATATCAAGCAAGGGTATTGAGATGGACCGGGCTAAGGTGGAAACCATTGGAAAAATGCCAACCCCCACATCAGTCAAGGCTATCAGAAGCTTTTTGGGACCTGAAGGCTTCTATCGGAGGTTTACACATGACGTTTCTAAGATAGCTCGTCCTTTAACAAGACTCCTTGAGAATGATGTTGATTTTGTGTTTTGCGAAGAATGTCTAAGATCTTTCACAACTCTTAAGGAGAAATTGACCCATGCTCCAATCATGGTAGCTTCCGATTGGAATTTACCATTCGAACTGATGTGTGATTCAAGTGATATTGCAGTGGGGGCAGTTTTGGGTCAATGAAAAGAGAAGCATTTTCAGCCTATTTATTATGCAAGCAAGATGCTGAATGCAGCCCAGGCCAATTACACAACTATAGAGAAAGAACTTCTAGCTGTGGTTTTTGCTTTTGACAAGTTTAGATCATATCTGATCTTATCTGAATTGATTGTGTATACGGATCACTTGGCTTTGAGGTATTTATTTGCCAAAACAGATGCAAAGCCTAGGCTAATTTGTTGGGTTTTATTATTGCATGAATTTGATTTGAAGATTCAAGACAAAAAGGCAGCTAAAAATCTGGCAGCAGATCACCTTTCGCGCTTAGAGAACCTAACCTTGGAGAAGTTTGAAGAAGGGAACATTGATGATCATTTCCCTAATGAGCAGCTTTACGCCATGGTAAGTGAGGTAAGTGTTTCAACTTTTGATGTACCTTGGTTTGCAAATTTTGCTAATTACTTAGCTACTAGGGAACTCCCTAAAGATATGACTTATCAAGAGAAGAAGAAATTCTTTTCTAACTTGAAATATTACTTCTGGGAGGATCCTTTCTTGTTTAGGTTATGTAAGGACCACATGATCCAGCGTTGTGTGGCATGGCCCCAAACGATGAATATTCTTCGTCATTGTCATGCTGGACCAGCTGGTGGTCATATGGGAGCCAATAGGACTGCTTAAAAGGTGCTTGAATTAGGATTTTATTGGCCCACGTAGTTTAGGGATAGCTATGATTTTGTGAAATGTTGTGATCGTTGTCAAAGAATTGGAAACATCTCCTCTCATGATGAGATACCCCAAAATGGAATTCTAAGTGTGTGAAGTCTTTGATGTATGGGGGATCGACTTTATGGGACCGTTTCCTAGTTCTTTTGGTAACAAATATATTATTGTAGTTATAGACTATGTTTCCAAATGGCCTGAAGCCCAAGCTTTAGCAACGAATGATGCTAGGGTAGTGATGAGGTCTTTGAAAAAGTTGGTTTCTCGATTTGGTACACCAAAAGCGATCATAAGTGATAGGGGCACTCACTTTTGTAATGCTCAACTTAAGAAAGTTTTCAAAAGGCTAGGTGTTACACATAGGTTTTCTAATCCTTACCATCCCCAAACTAGTGGCCAAGTTGAGAACATGAATAGAGAAATAAAAAGGATCCTTAAAAAAACTGTAGAGCGATCCGTAAGGATTGGTCTAAGAAATCAGACAATGCTCTATGGGCCTTTAGGACTACATTCAAAACTCTATTGGGTACTATGCCATTTAGGCTAGTTTATGGAAAGGCTTGTAACTTACCTTTGGAGATTGAACATAATGCTTATTGGGCTATAAAATAGATTAACCTTGATCTAGCTAGTGCAGGTGATAGGAGGAAATTGCATATCAATGAGATGGATGAATGGAGATTACAAGCTTATGACAATGCAACGATGTATAAGGAGCATACTAAGAGATGGCATGATGCTCACATTAAGGAACGAAAAGAGTTTCAAGTTGGCAATCAGGTATTGTTGTACAATTCGAGGCTTCAACTTTTTTCAGGTAAGTTGAAATCAAGATGGTCTGGTCCATTTACAATCAAAGAAGTTTTTCCCTATGGGACAATTGAAATTACTCACCCAGAGAAATGGAATTTTAAGGTTAATGGGCAAAGGCTTAAATTGTATTAGGGGGGACTTGAGTGAGTTGAAGGAGGTTTTATACCTTCAAAACTAAACCTCCAAAACTAAAGATGAACCAATCTTGAACATCCGACTAATACGAAGTTAAAGAAGTGCTGGGTGGGAGGCAACCCACTAGTTTATTTATTTTAATATTTGTTTCTTTAATTTTCATGTTTTTAGTTTATTTTATTGGTTTTTGATCATTGGTTGGTGGTGTGTTTGCCTTGAATTCATTTGAATTTATAGAGGGAAATTTTTTTTAGGGGTAACTTGAGCTTATTTAGGGACACGCCCGTGTCAGTAGGCATGTCATTTCTTTTTAGAGACAATAGCTATGACATAACCAGAGACACACCCGTGTCACTGGACGTGTCATTTAGATGGCACCACAGCAGCTACGACACGCCCATTGGCACACCCGTGTCATTGGTCGTGTCATTTTAGTTAAATTTAAGAGTCACAGTAGCAACCACACGCCCAGTGACACGCCCATGTCACTGGCCGTGTTGATTTAAATAAGTCACAGTAGCTATAACACACCCACTGACAAGCCCTGTGTCCGTGAGTGTGAAATTTTATTCAGAAATAGTAGTTATGACACGCCCATAGACACGGCCGTATCAATGGGTGTGTCCATGGGTTTTGAAGTCGTGCCGATTTTAAATCAAACATAACTTCCTCTCTCCTCTTCCCTTTTTTTTCAATTTTCTCTCAAATTTTTACACTCTCACAATCAAAATCACATACCTATTCATCATAGAAAGGATTTCGACTCCCACTTCATGATTTGAAGGGGATTTAATCATTTTTCCTTCAATTTTATCACATTCTTCACGCTATGCAGGTACACACTCTTAACTTTTGAAATTTTATTTTGCTTTTTACGATTTCTTGCAATTTGTTTGGAGATTCTTTAAGATCTATTGATTGTTGGATTTGTATTATTTAGTTGGATTCTAGAGACTATTCTATTTTATTGTGGATTTATTTATTTACAATAGCTAGTTTCTAGGGATTTAAAATTTTTTTTACTAAGGGATTTCGAGTTTTATTTGAGTTTTGTGGATGATTTGTGATTTACTCATTATGTTTTTGAAGATTCTATAGTTAGAAATGAGTTGCGTCTATTGACACATTATTTTTTATTGTTTATGCATAATGAGTTAACATCCTTTATTTTGTTGCATTGGGCTATGGCAATATTGAATTGGGGTGATGATATTGAATTGGGACAATGCTTGGGATGGAGATTGACTATTGCATGGATTTGAAAAAAAAAAGTTTCCTTTATTGAGAATTGGGTCATTGCTCTCTCGTTGGTTTAGTGTCATTGCTTTTATTGTTTGATAATGCATTACTATTGTTGGTTTCGTTGGGTTGGTCTATTGTGTTGCTCTTCTTGGATTGTTTGGTGTACTTTGTTTTGAGGATATTCTTGTTTATTTTGCAGATCATGGGTCCTCGTAAACAAGTACCGTCTAAATTACCAACTAAGTGGGCTAGAGGTGAAGGTAGCTCAAGCCAACCCGCTATCAATCCCATCTCAAAATTCATGGCCGGCCACAAGTGCCTTCCATTTTCAACTGCGGAGGAGTGAAAGCAGTTTGAACTATTAGGGAATAAGGATTGGTCGCCACCTAGGGTTTTTGATTGGGGTGCCATGGAGTGAGCCAACATACTGACTGAAGTCTAGGAATTGATCAACCAGCCGAGATGGGAACAACTCTTCTCCATCAATGAGCCTTCATATAGAGAGTTAACCCTAGAGTTTTTTTGCACTTTTCAATTTGATAAAAATAAGATCTCCATCATCGAGCCGATGATGAAGTTTCGGTTGGGCTGTCAATGATTCCATATGAGCATCAACGAACTTGGCATGCATTTTGGTTTATTTACTGCGGAGGAGGTGCAGACCGTAGAGTATCTTAACTCCGAGGTAGACTTTGCAACAGTACGATGTTAGCCAAAGGTATCCAAGGCATCAAATTTTGAGTCCTTCCCTTGTCGAGTAGTACATAATCTGTTGGTTCACACTATTGTGGCTCAACTTAGCAGTACGGGAGTTGTTGGCCTGAGGGAGTTGTTCTTCTTGAACTGCATGGTCCATAAGATCCAGTGCAACGTAGCTCATGCTATCACACACTTTTTCTATGAGCAATCTAAGAAAAGGGCATCGGGTGACTTGCATGGTGGCATGTATGTCACGAGACTTGCTCGCAGTTTGGGGGTGTTGGATGGATGCCTCTCGATGACTTTGGATGGGCTCCCTAAACTTTTGGGCATGGATACTTTGAAATGATTAAACCGGGAGAAGGTGGTGGAGCTGCAGGCGCCACCCACGGATTTTGCTCCAGTGCCACCTATGGATTTTGAGCCAGTTCCTCCTACTTCCACTTCCAACATACCTCCACCGACAGACGTCCCTGGCCCATCCACCACTACCAGACCTTCTTCCTCAGCTGGCCCTTCTTTTACTCCAGCCTCTACCTTCCGAGACTAGCATCATTCTGTGAATGTTGAGTGGGATGATGACCGGAAACCAACTGAGTTTGAATGCCAGATATGCAGGATAGAAGGGAAAATTGGAAACATTGAGCTGAACAAGAATAAATTATTGACTCAGCAGGATTAGATCCAGCATTCCATAGAGCAGCACTACTCATCCTTCCAAGCGCAACTGGATCATGAGATACTGAGGAGGCAATGGCTCGAGCAGTCTATGCTTGAGTTTTGGAGACATCAAGGATTTAGCCCTTCGCAACCACCGCCACCACCGTGCCAGCCTTCAGTGCCCCATGTTGATGTTTCAAACGACGATGATAGCGATAATGATAGTGCCAGCGGTGATGATACCGGCGCTAGTAATGATTCCAGTGCCGAGCCCATGACCTACTAGCTCATTTTGTTTATTTATTTTCTTTTCTTTTATGTTTCTTTTTATTTCTTATGAATGACTGTACATTTCATTTTTAATATTTTCATGTTTGTATTTTTTTTATTATTTTTTTTATATATGTCTTTGAACCTTCATCATTCTCTATGTCCATTTTTTTTGTCCTGTAGCTCCTTTGACATCACAACTCTTTTGGAATCCTATTCATATATGTCGATTCAGGACATGTTAGGGTAGTTCTCTCTCTTTTATTCTTTTTATTATTTTACACACATTGGGGACAATGTGCGTCTTAAGTGTAGGGGAAAGGCATATTTTATAGATTGAGCTTTTATTTTCATTCTTGCCATTTGTTGCATTTGTCTCATTTAGTTTTTTTATTTTATTTTTGGGTTCAAGTAAACTAGATCGCTATTATAATATGAAGTAAAATGGTTCCTCTATTCATTAAAATAATGATTGATTTAACAAAAGATAATTTTTTGTTGAAGTTGACTCGATTTTCTTAATTGATTGCTAAAGACTAAATGTGATAGTTTATATTAGGTAGTTGATTGATGAGAGTTGCACATCTGAAGTTTAAAACCTTAGTCACATTTTTTAGCATATCCCAATTCTTTAGATACTTGAGTCGAATTTAGTATGACATCTTTATTATCTTAAGTTTTTGACCACTTTACTAAAAAAATAATAATAATTAAATTAAAATAATTTTTCAAGAGCTTTGAAAATTTATCCCTGTTCCATTGATTTTAACTCTTGAATTGAAACAAATGAGTTGGAATTATGAATAGTGCTAGTAGCCATTTGAATGGTGATTCTAACTGAGTAACCGGGGGTCGGCGTCACAAATGTTTACCTTCACGTCAAAAAGTTAGTATCAGTTCAACCAAGTCGATCTCCTTTTGAAAAAAAATAAAAATAAAAATAAAAAAATTAATGTTTCACTCAATGCATTTTACGAAGGGGTCAAAGAACTTAAGAGAAAACTTACACTTTCTGACTTCGTTCATGACTTTTGAGTTCTTGGAATTTTATGCTCAATCTTTTAACTCTGAATTTTTAGATTTTAGATCTGTTAGATTTTTGTTTTGAAACTTCTTAATTCAGTTATCATGTTTGAGATTTAGTTTTTGGTTGAGAATGTTGGGTTTTCTAATTCAAGTATTGTAAAAACTTTTATTTTCTTTGGATATAGAGGGGTCCTTCATTTCTTCCTATTATAGTGATTTGGTTTGCTTAAGGACAAGCAAAAACTCAAGTGTGGGGAAATTTGATAAGTGTATAATTGATGATATTTTTGCCCCTACTTCTGAATATATTTATTGTCAAATTGAGTTTAATTTTTTTGTTCAAGTATTTATTAGGGTTGATTCCAGGAACTTTTGACACATGAGGACCTTAAGGTTATTTAAGCCGGAATCACGGACGAAAGACAAGGAAAGAAGCTATTTTGGGCAAATTCTTCAAGTGACATGCCCAGTAACATAGGCGTGTCAGTGGCCGTGTCATTCAATTACTTTACAGAAGCTTCGACACGCCTAAAGACATGGGCGTGTCACTCAACGTGCCATTACTCCTGACTTACAGAAGCTGTGACACGCCCAATAACACAGACATGTCCCTGACTGTGTCCCTAACTCAGCATTACAGTAGCAATGACACGCTCAAGGACATGAGCATGTCACTGCCCATGTCATTAAAGTTTGAAATAGCACCGTTGACACGCCTACAGAACGCCTACAGACACGGGCATGTCCATGGGCGTGTTAGGCAAAAATCTCTAGGCTATAAAATCTGAGCTAAAGAATGATTTAGGAATGAAGTTTTATTTTTAGAGCCGACCTCCTAAGAAAAAGAGAGTTTTTGGCAGCTAAGAGTGAAGGTGAAGACCTAATTCTTGCGAGATTTAATCCAAGATTCGAGGATTGAAGTGAAGAAACACAAAACGTTCATTATGGATTGTTTGAATTCTTTTACTTATTTTCTCTATTTTGGTTTTCTGATTATGAACATGAGCTAAACATTTTATCTATCTTGATATTGATGAACCCTAGCTTTATTGTATGGATTGAATATTTCTTATTAAATTAAATCAATTGATTGAGTTGTTTTATCCTTTTGATTCTTAATTTCTTATTTTCAATTTATAATAGTATGCTTATTGATTGGTTGTAATTTTCATATTATTGACTTGAGAAAGCTTGATATGAACAAAATGCTCATTAGGATTGAGGGTTGATTATAGTGCTAGAGATAGACTTACAAGACCCTTTGGTTTAAAGTTCCTTATTCTTATTGCAAGATCTATTTAATTATGCTTGAGAAGAGATTCCTAGCATTCTACTTAGTGATTAAGGATTAATTCTCTTGAGAAAGGTTTTAATCAAATTTAGGGGAATGTCAATTCAACTCTATTATTTGATTTAATTGAATTGATATTGATAAATACTTTTTATGACTAGGTGGATTCAATATCTGGATAGTATTTTCATCATCAACTTTTGTTGCACAATATTCAATTTTTCTTCACTTTAGTTTATTAAGTAATTCGTCTTTTATTTTAATCATCACACATACTGTGGATTCACTAAACAACAGTTGAAATTTGCACTAATATTTGACCTTGTCCCTAGTGGAATGATATCTTACTCACTATTTTATTACTAGAGCGACCCATACACTTGCGGTAACATTACGATAGCATAGATTCGCCATCAACTACTTTATTTAAACTTCATTCTACCAATCTCATTTCTATCATTCAACTATGAAATCATCAATTACATAGCAAAATAATAATAAATCAACTCAGTTCAATAATTATATCATCCTCCTTCCAAAATCTTAATTTCACATAACCTAACCCTAAATCTCAACTTCATTAAAACCCACCCATATTCAATTTCAACCACATAATCCTAACATATACATTAAAACAACACTAAATCAACCTATAATCATAATTATAAGCACCCAAATTGAAAATTCAAATTTTTACATAACCCTAATTCTACCATACAAGCTCACTTTCAACAATTAACCTTTAAATCAATATATTTCCATCCTAATAACTTCGTAATAATCAATTATTATCATAAATTATCCATAATCAAATATTATTTCAATTTAATCTAGAATCACCTATTATTACAAATTAATCAATAATCCATTATTTTCACAAATTAATCTATAATTAAATTATTATCACAATTTAATCTATAATTAATTATTGTTATAAACATAATTACTTATTTTCACCAATTAGTTCTTAATCACTTATTACCACCAATTAATTCATTATTAACTATTTTCATAAATTAATCCATTAAATCAATTCATAATCTTCCATAAGCAATTTAAATTATGGAAAGACTCATTAAATAGTAAATTATGCAATATACAAACACATACCTCTTCAATTAGCTTTTCCACTCCCTTTCTAAATTTTCCTTGGTTTTGTAATGATTTTATTTAAGAATTTCAAAAACAATTATCAAATTCTATCAAAATTATGGATTATTTACTTAAGGTTCTTTGATTTTTAAGTAAATGAATGGAAGAAGAAGAAGGAAGAAAAGAGATGATGATGGTGAAGATGAGATACGGGTTTGATGATGATAAAGAAGAAAATAACTTTTATTTTCAGTGATTTCCAATTTTGCCCCTTATAAACATACATATTTACAAAAATACTTAAATAAAATATAATTAAATATTTGATATTTATCTCCTCCTTTGACTTTCCTTTCTCTTTTATTATTATTATTATTATTATTATTATTATTATTAACATCAACTTTTTCAACACCAAATTATATCTCATATATATAATGTATATTTTATGTGTATATATATATGTCTTATATATGTTACTTATATATTACATATACTTTCATGTACATATTTATGTGATATATATATATATATTATGTATATGTAATGTATATTTAATATATACATTTACCCACATGAATACATATCATGTGTACCCTGTGTACACTTCAAGTATACCATATACATATATTATATATAAAAAGTATATAGTATATATACATATAACCAACATATATTATATATATAATATGTATATACTATGTATGCACTAGGTATACACAACTCCTATACCTCTAAATACTTATTTAATTTCTCCAAGAGCAAGAATATTACAATTCTCTCCCCCTTAAATAATTTCGTCATCGATATTACTTACTATGGTAATCAAATTACATTAAAATTAACTATCAATCTTCCCACATAATTAACTTTCAAATTTATTGTCACCACTTTTCATCATTACTAACCACATAATCTTTTCTCCCCCCCCCCCCCTACAATTACTCTTAATCATTTTTACAATTACCACTGTAAAGATCAATAGTAAATATTAACTCTTCACTTACTTATATCCAATGTACATATAGTTTCTAGTTCTCCAAATATATAATGAAATTTCATTCAAAAACTCAGCCGTGTCAATATAATATCACACTTATGCATTTTAAATCATTTATGTCATTAGCTTTCAAATTCTTTGATTCACATCTTTGCTTCTTTACCTTACTCTCCACACTATCTAAAATCATTAGTGATTCCTTAATCTTTTATACATTTTATATTATTTCTCAAATTATATAATTTCCTTACAATTAATGTAAAATCTTCTGATCAAATACAATTATCTTTTATTTATTCTTCAACTATGCACTTATTTAATTATCAATATACATATGTCAACATTTTCTCATATAAATCTTACTTTTCAAACTCTTCCAATGAATTGATCTCATTGCTACCTTTGATAATCTGATATTAATTACAAGTACTCCTAAAATTTACTCATTATGCTTTGATTAATTCCATCCATTTAAGTCAAAAGATTTATGTCTTGATTAGTCAACCAAATATTATTCATAAAATAAATTAAAATCCATTTATTATGAAATCATTAAATATCCATTATTAAAATTTTACATCCACCTTAAATATCCAAAAATATATTTAATACTTTGTTCAAATTATCCACTTCACAAAACATATTAATGAACACATCTCAGTCATGCAACCAAATATAAATTGCATATATAACCTCAACTCACTTTAACTTAGTAAACCATTCATATAAATTTACATTTTAATTACTCATAATAATAAGGAACAAAATTTAAATTTTTATTCACTGATAATAAATCTTAACTTAACCAATACTATATGTCATTTTAATTAATCCTCAATACACTTCCATAATAAATAGATTTACTGACATATACTAATTCTCCAGCTAATTTAATTATGAACCCTTTGGTTTTAAATTATTAAAAACTCCACATCCCTTCTTCATGCATCTAAAAATCCATATGTAAAGTTTCATAATTTTCTTCAATCAATTGTCACATAAAATTAATTTATTACTCAATCTCACAAATATGCATGACTTCCTAATTTTCATGTCAAACTCAAATTTCAACTTTCCATTCATCACCAAACCTTCACTAAAGATTATAAAATTTTAACCATGTATACCTGACACATATATGGACTTATATATAAAATTTTATAATTTTCCAAGTTGATTTACTATATTTAAAAATTAAGTCTTCCAAACTTATAGAATCTGTTTCTTTGATAATTCATTTGGCAATACTTATTTACCCATTTGTTTCAGGTAACCAACCTTCATAAAAATTTATGAAACTTTAACCATATGCTCTAGAAATTCATAAGATGTTGTATATAAATTTTCAAATTTTTCCTGGGTTCATTTGCTATAGTTTTTAAATATGTTTCTCAACTACTGGAGATTCTGAGTTGCTGGAATTACTCTAATAGTTTGAGTTCTTCTATTTTTCTTAAATAGTAAAACATCTTTAAAAATTATTAAAATAAAAAAATTTGCATTAAATTTGAAAGCTCATTTAACATCTCTATATTAGTTTAAAAATTCAGATAAAATCACTTCGCAACATATATACAGAATTTTCAGCAACTATAATACTCATCTCTCAGGTTTTTATTCCACATTTTAAATTGTTTCCTTAATTTCACTTATTCATTAATTGAATCAACTAAAAATCTTAATTTTCAAGTAAATGCTCCAAAGATCCTTAATCTAAAATCTCTAAAATGATGCTTTCGATGTGCCATTCTTATCTACACAACCCAAACACCACCTTAACTTATATTCGATACATCGGACGGATATTGCCATATTATTAAAAACTTAAATCATTATTTTAAAATTTCTCCTTCATCATTTTCAAAACTCACTTAGGTCGAGAATCTCAAACTTAGGCTCTGATATCAAAATAAATATAATACCCTTATACCTTGTATACTTATAATGCATATACCCCATATACGTAAAGTACATATACATAATATAAGAATATCACCAGAATTGCCTGTGAAAACCTCAAACGTTCATTTAACTACATAATTATACTTTTAGAAATTTAATTTATATATTATTAGTAATTGTATTCAGTATTATCAAAAAAATTTATAGGAAAAGTTTCTTAAAAAATCACCAAAGTTTTGTCTGTAATTACAATAAAACCCAAGGTTCAACAAACACAACCTATATGAAAAATTTGTACTTCCAAATCCATATTTATCCACATACTAATAAATCTCCAATTATCTCAAACATATCACCCAAAACTCATTATTTTATAAATGTATATACTTAATAAACATGATTTTTATTTACAAAAATTTTAAAGCATACTTATACAAACTTAATGTAATTATACAATATATACAATAATCTACAATGCATCAATTTAGAAAAAATATACATATAAGCACTTCTGGCACGGTTGGACTTACGGCAATGAAAAATTCTAGTTATCACCACGATTTGGATCCCTAAAATCAGCAGCTCTCCCACCTGTGCAATTCATTAAACTGCGCTAAGTCATATAGCTTAATTAATGGTACATATAATACAACAATGACATAACAACATTATACTTTAAGCATACACTATATCTAAGTATTACACAAAAATAATTTTACTTGTATACAAACAATAAGCAACCACATGCATTGGGCCCAAATTTCTTATATAATGGTCTAGTTTCAGAAATATTATCTTAGGCTATTTCATTCATCTAAGACACCAGTGTGTCTCACCCAAAGGAGTAATAAGTTTGTGACAACTGTGTGTCTCACTCAAAAGTGTAATAAGTCTATGACACTAGCATGTCTTATCCGAAGGCGTAATAAGTCTGTGACACCAGTGTGTCTCACCTGAAGGCATAAAAATTCAACAATAATAATCTGGAACTAGACACTATATAAGGTGACTTACAAGCACATTATCTCATATTCCACCTTTCTCATTCTTTTTCATATTTTTAAATCAAAAACCACATCATCAACACATTTTAAGCAAGTGTGGCTCACTTCCACATTTTAGTGCACATCTTGCACTTTACACATTTTTCACAAACATCACATTCAGCCATTCTCCAATGGCTTATCGTGTCATAATCAATGCAAATCAAGTATTGTTACTTCAAACAATGTCATGCACATACATTCACATATAATGCTAGTTTAAAGGATCATTAATATCCTTTAAAGTATGCCCAAAATGGAAAATGTCAAATATAAACATTCAAATCAAAATTTAGTGAAATATGTACTAACCTCTTTTTGTTTTCCCAAGTCAACTTCTAAATTCCCCCTCTTTATCACTTTAACCTACATATATATAATTGTCATGACCCAATTTGTACATATGTACAGTACATCCATGTATAATACATCCGCGTATAGTAAGAGGAGCCATCCCGAGAAATCACCAAAGAACACGAAGTGAAAGGAAGCTCTATAGGACAAAAAGGACCTAACTGAAAAGATTGTAAAGTTTTGTGGAGGTGACCGTAATTAACAAAAGTTGTTCTGAAGGTCCTTAATAGTGCCCATAACAGACTCTAAGGATGAAAAGTAGAGAAAAATTGGGTCGAAGCGGTACGTCACGGTTTTTCCCGAAAATGCACAGTTTGAGAGATACAGTGGATTCTCGACCAAAGGTATTTTCGTCATTCTTGTGATAATAATTTATACACTAGAAAACAAGACACATAAAGGTATCCAAAGTAAACAGAAGGACTCCAAAGTGATCGATGTTGAAGAACGAACCTAAGTGGAGACCCGAATCACGTAAGGACCTAAAGGAAATTTTTTACAAAAGTCAAGGGCATGAGCGTAATTTTTATAAATTAGTTCAAAATCAAGAATGAATGTCGGAAATGGAAACTAGAGGTTGAAAGGAGGAGAACAGTACATTTTACGCGTCGTAAAACCACCCGGTTAGGAAGAAAAGGCAAAACCTTCAATTGAAGGGTATTTTGGTCTTTTCACTTTCACTCAAGCACCAAGTGGGACATGTATGATAATTTAAGGACCATTTTGGTAATTTTCCAAGGAGGGGCACATGGCACCATCCTAGTTAAAGACACTTTTGTGGTGGTTAAATCTTAACCCTCCAAAATGAAATTAATTAAATAAATCAAAAATCATAAGTATAAAAGGGAGAGAATGAACATTTATGAACAAAAAAAAAGAAGAACTCCTCCATTTTAGAAGAGCTAGGCCGAAAACACGCGCCATTGTGTTGCCGATTTTACGCGCCGTGCCACTATTCATTTGGTCATTTTTTCTAAATGTGTTAAAACTTGAATATTATGATATGGATTGATGTTAAATCATATAAAATGACATGAAGGAGAATTGGAAATGATCAGAAAGGCATCATGACAAGCTATTCCGACAATACATGCGTTATGGAAAAATCATGGCTTATTGAATATCATGATCAAATTAATTAATAAATTGTTTACGCTCTACTTGGTTATGACAGAACCCTTGAGATAAGGGTATGATGCATCATACTATTATTGCAGTACTGCTCATGACATGACATGATATTCCGGCTGAAGGCCGATGATTACAATGACATGATCAATGATTCAATGAACAATGGCTATTAGCACATGTGCAAGAATTATGATGAAGGATGATGAAATATGCACCATGACGCATATCATCCTGTAATATCTCACCATGACGAGATATATTTATCATGACCCATGCCTTATCCGTTGATGTTCTGCTAAACCAGTAGAGCAACCAAAATGATAAAAGCAAGAAAAATGATTTAAATTCAAATTATTCAGTCAAGCCTTTTTATCTTCTGTGTTTTGTATTTATTCCTTTCAATTATTTAAAGTATATAAATGTATGTTCAAATCATTCTTTCATTTTATTTATTTATTGCAATGATTTAACTACCCACTAAGCAATTGCTTAGCAAGTTTAGTTTCCCTCTAAACTCGTAGGTTAAACGAGGAGACGAGATTGCAGCATGTCCTGCGCAGCTGGCCTTGACTACTACTTTGGATAGGAGTTTGGATATGATTGATTGTAGCAATATGGCATGTACATAAGCTTGTATGATCTAGCAAATAAATGTATTATATTGAAAAGCTAGAACACGTACACTGCTAGTAATCTAATAAATCTTATTTGGATTTAGCACTTATGTATGCAAGTATAGAAGTGTAAAGTTTTAGTGCAGGATATAAGGGTGATGAATATAGAAGTGTTTGAGGAGTGTTGCGATTGTTTGATTGAGATCAAAATTGTTTTCAAAAATCAAAAAAATCAATTTTGGCGACACTTGGGACCTCCATTTTTAGGGGAGGTTATGGCAAATTTTTTTTTAAAATCTGCACTTAAAATTGGCTAAGTAAAATATTAAGACACAACCACCATGAGTTAACAGTCCATCTTGGTCTATAAACATAGGCTAAGATGGGATGTTACATTTAGTGGTATCAGAGCACCGGTTTAGCCGGTCCTGAAAAATTCAACATAGGAGGATACACATTTTATGTTGGGAGTGGCCATTACCAATGTAAAATGGGATATCCTATAGCAGATAAGAAATGAGAGCATATATCATTTAGGTACGAAATGTCGGTGTAGTAGAAAGAATATTATAAATACATAAGTATATGGGGTACATGTGATAAAGGAAAATCTAATAGTGATTACGTACATGCCATATAGGAAAGTTAATGTGTTGAGTCAAGCCAGCAGCTAATCTTTATCACGATATATGTATACAGTATAAGGTTGCAGGAGGCAGAATAACGAAGAGTTATAGATCAAGAGAAGGAATTACACGCTTTCGTAACCATAAATGTAGAAATGGGTCTCGGACTTATGCCACGACCTGCAACGGTGGCTGTGGAAGGCCCCGAAGTTTATTTAAGATAGATGACAGTACCATTGCAATAAACGGCAAGAATGGTACCTGTTGCTACCAAAAGAGAAAGGAAGTCCCCAATTGAGAAGTTAAGGAAATATGGGGCTAAAGAATTTAAGGCTAGTAGGGAAGAAGGATTTGAAGAAGTTGAGTACTGTTTGGACAGTACCAGTAGGGCATTGGAACAACTGAGATGCACGCCAGATAAAAGATTTATTTATGCCATGTCCCTTTGGGTAGAAGAAACATACACTTGGTAAAACATACTTAAACGCAGGGAGAAATGAGTTTATATATCTACAGTAAGGAAGAATGACAGTATCTGAGTATGATAGAGAGTTCACCCGCCTTAGTAAGTATGCAAAGAAAATGATAGAAACAAAGCAAGAAAGACGTCAAAGGTTTTGGAAGGATTAAATAATGGAATTAAAGTACAATTAGTAGTCATGGACGTGTTTGAATTTTCAAGATTAGTTGTGAAAGTTTTAGGTATTAAGAGGGTATACATAGATTAGAGAAGTAGACACCAATGTATGCAACAAAAGAGAGTACAAACTTAAAGCTTAGGAAGATTTCGACAAGTTGAGAAGAAGTTTAGAAGTGAAGATAGTTTTGCACAGTAAAGCCAGCGATCGCAAAGCCAAGGATCCGGCCGAGGTTCAAGGCGCCAGAAGGGGGTTCAGGAGAAGGATAGATAGGCGTATATGAATGTAAAAAATGAAAATGTATATAAGAAAATGAAATTTGAAGAATGGAATAAAAAGAGGAACAGAATAAGAGGATAAAAGAAAAGTACGTAAAATGTTAAGACCAGACGATAAGAGATAAAATAGATAGAACTTAGATAACAAAGATGAGTGAACAGAAATAAGTATATGAGAAATTCTCATATCCGGCCACTAGAGAATATGTACAGTAACCCCATGTACAATATTCACATAAGCAGATGAAGTAAGCGCACTAAAAAGATACTGCTGACCCGACACCGTCGTGTTGAAATTTAGCAGGAAAAGTTAAACGTGCTCGACCAATGATGATGGGTGACCATCCCGTGAAGTCTTAATAAGGTAGGTGACGGACCATATGAGTAGAAACCAGACGAAACCTAATCAAAACATTGTATTTTGATTTCTCCTGAAAATGCCCCAATGTAATCATCAAAATTAAGAAATTATAAGAAGAAGATATATGAGATTTATGAATTTAGGAAATGATGGGAAAAAAAAAAAGAAGAGAAAGAGAGAAATTAAAAACCAAAGAGGTAGAAAGTGCAGAATTAAAATCAGATTAAAAGGGAAAGAATGAAAGTAATAACAACCCAAGGACTAGGTAAAGGAAAAAGGAAAAAGTAACAATTCAAAAATTACTGGAGGATTGGAAAGAAATATAGATTTGAAGGATATATTACTCCTTTATGCAAACACTGTGGATGAAGACATAAGAGTGAATGCTGGTAATTAACAGATGGACGCTGGGAATGCGGGGCACCAGATCGTGTTAGGGTAAACTGCCAGAAAGACAAGTGAATGCACCTGCACTGACAGAAAAATCACGGCCGCTTTTGGCCGAGGCCAAAGCAGGGGAAAGGAAAGTGATTCGAATTTTCAAAGAACACAATCAGAGACCGTTGACTAGCTCAATTCAAGTACACTAGCCAGAACCTACGCAATGAAAACTTAGAAGAATTACCAGTAGGATATGTTAAGTTTGAAACATTAGTTACAAATCCGATAAGAGACGAGGTAGTTACACCTAAGTGATTAAAGAATGTTCTATAGAGTTACATGAAAATGCAATTCCAGAAAATTTAATAGAGTTACCATGAGAATTTGACGTAATGTTGGTATTGGATTGGCTAACAAGGCATAAAATAGTGGTCGATTATAAGAAGAAAGAGAGTAACACTTCATACTCCCCACAAGGAGGAATTGACGGCAGTAGGAAAGAGATCCGATTACCTAAACAACGTAACAGCAGCAATTACAACAAGGCGTTCCATACAAACGGATGTGAGGCACACTTGGTAAGCACTATGGAAGCAAAGAATAATGTGATAAAGATTCAAGAGGTATCAACAATGCGTGATTTTCTCGATGTTTCTTTAGACGAGCTACCCGGATTATCACCTAAGAGAAAAGTAGGATTCACTATAAATGTATATCCGGGAACTGCACCGATGTCAGTTGCCTCATACCGAATGGTACCAGCGGAACCCAAAGAAATGAAAACACAATTATAGGAGCTACTCGACAAGGGTCTTATCCGGCCAAGTATTTCTTTATGGGGCACGCCAGTACTCTTCGTCAAGAAGAAAGATAAATCCTTAAGGTCATATGTGAACTATAAGTAGTTGAATGAACTTACGATTAAGGATTAATATCCATTACCGTTCATCGACGATGTATTCGACCAACTTAAGGGAACCAAGGTTTTTTTTTTTTAAAAAAAAAAGATCATCGATTAGGATATCAGCAGCTGCGGATCAAAGGAAAAGACATTCCAAAGACTACATCTAGAACTCGATACGGACGTTATAAGTTCCTTGTAATGCCTTTTGAGCCCACAAATGTGTCAGTAGTATTCATGGATTTAATGAATCATATCTTTCATCCATACTTTGACCAATTTGTAAATGGTGTTCATAGATGACACCTTCATTTATTTAAGGAACAAAGAAGAATACGATCGATACTTTTGCATAGTATTGCAAATGTTACGAGAGAAGCAGTTGTACGTCAAACATGACAAATGCGAGTTTTGATTGGAAAAAATGACATTCTTAGAACACACCATATTAGCATAAGGCATTAAAGTAGGTCTTAAGAAAACAAAAGCTATTTTGGAATGGAAAACACCAAAGACAGTAATAGAAGTAAGAATCTTCTTAGGACTGGCTGGGTACTATTAATGTTTTATAAAAGGGTTTTCCATTATTATCATCCCAATGACAAGGTTGTTTCAAAGGAATGCCAAACTCCAATGGACTGATAAATGTTAGAGGAACTTTGAGAAACTAAAGGAAAAGTTAACGAATGCTTAAATACCCATACGGCCAGTGTCCAGCAAAGAATTTGTGATATATAGTGATGCTTCACACATCGGTTAAGGTTATATGCTTATGCAAAAGGATAAAATAGTCGCATAAGTCTTTTGATGATTTAAACCATACGAAAAAATAATAATAATAACCCGGCACACTGTTTGGAATTAACAGTTATCGTATTGGCTTTCAAGATTTGGAGATATGATTTATATGGAGAAAAGTGTTATATTTATACAGACGCAAAAGTTTAAAATATCCGCCAACCCAAGAGGATCTCAATTTATGGTAAGGAAAGTAAACCCAAGTTTTGGAAATAACAGCTAAGTTATAAATTATCGTCTAGGAAAAGCTAACGTGGTGGCCAACGCACTTGGTGGAAAATCGATACCAGCCTTAGGCACTATAAAGATCAGTTTAAGACCAATGGAAGAGGAAGTACTAGTAGTAGAAATGCAAGCATAAACTATATTTCTTTTCAAGAAATTCATTAAGTGCAAAAGGAAAACGAACAAATACAAAAATGGATCAAGCAAGTGCAAGAAGGAAAGGATATCTAAATTTCTAAGAACAGTAGTTTGTATTATGACAATAGAGTAATGATACTAACAATAGGAGACATAAGAAAGAAAATTTTTTTCGAAAAGCATATAGTAGTCTCTACGCAATGCATCCAGGAGTTACAAATGTATCAATATCTAAAGAAGTTTTAATGGTAGCCTGGAATGAAGAGAGATATTGTTGATTTTATGACCAAATGTTTAATATGTCAACAAGCAAAAGCGAAATATCAAATACTATCGGGAATGTTACAACTAATTCCCACTCTGGTATGGAAATGGGAACATATCACTATGGATTTCGTCATAGAACTACCAATGATACGAGGCCGGCATGACGTTGTTCGGATAATCTTTGACTGCCTAACTAAGTTAGCTCATTTTCTACTTTTACAAATGGATTATTCAATAGATAAATTGGTGGAAATGTACGCCAAGGAAATTGTACGATTACACAGGATTCCAACATCTATCATTTTAGGCAGAGGTCCACAGTTCACCATGAATTTATGGAAGAAGTCGCAAACAGCTTCTGAAACCCAAACAAATTATAGCACTGCCTTTCACCCGTAAACAGATGGACAATTTGAAAGAGTAATCCAAATTTTGGGAGGACGTATTAAGAGTATGTGTTATAGAATTTAAGGGTGGCTGGAATAGGTATTTGAGTTTAATTGAATATGCATATAACAACGACTATTAATTCAGCATACAGTGACGCCCTATAAAGAATTATACGAAAGAAAACATGGAACACCAGAGTGTTGGACGGAATTAAGTAAAGACAAGATAAAATCATATGCGGGTAGGTAGGAGAAAAATCATATGCGGACTCGAAATGAAGGGATATAGAACTCTAAGTGGAAGACAAGGTTTTTCTTAAGATTTTCCCATGAAAGAAAGCATTAAGATTTAAGCAGAAAAGTAAGTTAAGCCTTAGGCTTATTGGACTATACGAGATCATCGAACGCATAGATCAATAGCCTATCGGTTAACTCTATTACCAGAACTGAACAAAATACATAATGTTTTTCACGTTTCAATGATAAGGCAATATCGTTTGAACTTCACACACGATATAAAGACACAAAACATCAGAGTCCAATCTGACCTAAATTATGAAGAAGAACCAATAGAAATTTTAGCATGAAAAGTCAAAGGATTAAGAAATAAGAGAATTCCTCCAGTTAAAGTGCGGCGAAGGAACCATAGAATGGAAGAGATAATTTGGGAAAGAGAAGGAATAATGAGGATGGAAGCCTAAATTTTACACCCGATCGGCTTCGGGACGAAGCCTAAATTTTAGAGGGGAAGAAATGTCACGACCCAATTTGTACATATGTACAGTACATCCATGTACAGTACATCCGCGTGCAGTAAGAGGAGCCATCCCGAGAAATCACCAAAGAACACGAAGTGAAAGGAAGCTCTATAGGACAAAAAGGACCTAACTGAAAAGATTGTAAAGTTTTGTGGAGGTGGCCGTAATTAACAAAAGTTGTTCTGAAGGTCCTTAATAGTGCCCATAACAGACTCTAAGGATGAAAAGTAGAGAAAAATCGGGTCGAAGCGGAACGTCACGGTTTTTCCCGAAAACGCACATTTTGAGAGATACAGTAGATTCTCGACCAAGGGTATTTTCGTCATTCTTGTGATAATAATTTATACACTAGAAAACAAGACACGTAAAGGTATCCGAAGTAAATAGAAGGACTCCGCAGTGATCGATGTTGAAGAACGAACCTAAGTGGAGACCCGAATCACGTAAGGACCTAAAGAGAATTTTTTACAAAAGTCAAGGGCATGAGCGTAATTTTTATAAATTAGTTCAAAATCAAGAATGAATGTCGGAAATGGAAACTAGAGGTTGAAAGGAGGAGAATGGTACATTTTAAGCGTCATAAAACCACCCGGTTAGGAAGAAAAGGCAAAACCTTCAATTGAAGGGTATTTTGGTCTTTTCACTTTCACTCAAGCACCAAGTGGGACATGTATGATAATTTAAGGACCATTTTGGTAATTTTCCAAGGAGGGGCACATGGCACCATCCTAGTTAAAGACACTTTTGTGGTGGTTAAATCTTAACCCTCCAAAAACACATGGCACCATCCTAGTTAAAGACACTTTTGTGGTGGTTAAATCTTAACCCTCCAAAAACTCATGGCACCATCCTAGTTAAAGACACTTTTGTGGTGGTTAAATCTTAACCCTCCAAAATGAAATTAATTAAATAAATCAAAAATCATAAGTATAAAAGGGAGAGAATGAACATTTATGAACAAAAAAAAAAGAAGAACTCCTCCATTTTAGAAGAGCTAGGCCGAACCATCAAAGAAGGAGAAGAGGAAGATTTTTCACACTTTCAACTTGGATTTTCAAAGGGAAAAGCCTAATTTTAGGGTAAGGAATTCAATTCTAGTATCAATTTATTCATTTAGTTGATGTTTCTTAAGTTATCATCAAAAGAAAGATTGGGAAGAATATGGAAAAGTTAAGAAAGTGAAGAGAAATTAGATTAAATGATCCATACATGTAGAAGTGATGAATAAATGGTAATTAGTAGCTTTAGATAGCAAGAATCAAGGCTTGAACATATGGTTCTTATAATGTTCTTATTATGGAAGTTATGAAAATTATAGGAAATCAAAGAGATAAAGAAGAAGAAGGGAAGAAAGAATAGGACAAGCAAGGGATAAAGCAAATAAACAAGGTTTGGTACTTAAATCATTGCCTTTTCAATTAATTCATATGTTTTGCATTATGGAACTTTTGAAATTGCTTTGAAATGATGCCATTATGTGTGGTAAATATGTGGGAAAGTACTCTTGAACCATTTGTAATCAATTGATTGTGAAAAGAATGAAAACAAAACAAACTAGCTAAATTTGCTCAATTATCCATAAACTTTGATGAACTTTTAATCACCCCTTTGGTTTGATTTTCGAAAGAGGGACCCTTATTCCTTCAATGGTATCACAAAAGGAGTCTAAAAATCAATTTTGCAAGAAAAAAATGAATTTTTCTCAAGTTTTGAAAATTGGGCCGAATGGTCCCTTTTGGGCACCATTCTGCAGCTTTCATTTTGGGCAGTCCGTTGAAGGGGAAAACGAAGGAATTTTCCCATGAAATTTTACATGCATTTAGTTAACTTATGAAAGTGTTTTCCTGCAAAAATTTAGCCTAAAATAAGTTTGTTTACTTGGTCAAAACTGCTGCCAAAGTTGACTGATTTTCAGCAGTAAAAACAGATTTTACCATTTAGTTGTCGCGCGCCATTGTGTTGCCAATTTTACGTGCCGCGCCACTATTCATTTGGTCATTTTTTCTAAATGTGTTAAAACCTGAATATTATGATATGGATTAATGTTAAATCATATAAAATGACATGAAGGAGAATTGGAAATGATCAGAAAGGCATCATGACAAGCTATTCCGACAATACATGCATTATGGAAAAATCATGGCTTATTGAATATCATGATCAAATTAATTAATAAATTGTTTATGCTCTACTTGGTTATGACAGAACCCTTGAGATAAGGGTATGATGCATCATACTATTATTGCAGTACTGCTCATGACATGACATGATATTCCGAAGTAAAATATAGGCTAAGATGGGGTGTTACAATAATTCAATATTAAGCAATATTTCTCATTTAAAGTCATTTACATGCTTATTGATTATCAAAACACCATTATCTATTCAATTTTCATCAAAACCTCATTAATATTCTAATTTCACCATTCACTACTTTATTTAAACTTCATTCTACCAATCTCATTTACATCATTTAACTATAAAATCATCAATTACATACCAAAATAATAATAAATCAACTCTTTCAATAATTATATCATCCTCCTTCCAAAACCCTAATTTCACATAACTTAACCCTAATTCTCAACTTCATCAAAACCCACTCATATTCAATTTCCAACCACATTATCTTGACATATACATAACACTAAATCAACCTATAATCACTATAAGAAAATCGCTAATTTATGACAAAAATTTGCAACGGACAGTAAAATATAGCAAATTGGCGACGGATCTTGCGATAGTAGTCGTAAAAATGATAATTTTCAGTAACTTTTTATTTTTTTAGCAACGAATTAAAGATTTTGTCGCTAATTAAATGGCACCAATTGCTTTGCGCTTGATTTAGCAATGAATTTTTTTCACCCATCGTAAATTGTCGTCACAACAAAAGGCACGATTACATTGTAAATTTAACGACCTTTGTCAGCCCTTGCTAAAGAGAGCATATAAATATTTTTTTCATTTAGCGATAATAGATTTATGCCTGACCCAAAATAGCGACCATTTTACTCTGTCATTAAATTTGCGACTGTCTTATTAGTACTGTCGTTAATATTGCGACAGAAGAAGTAGGCGTTGTCGCAAATTTGCTAAGCCAAAGTGTTCTCTTAATCAATTTGCGACGAGTTATTTTTTAACAGTTGCAAATTTAGCGACGGTTATTCTAGATAGTCGTCGCTATGTTGCGATGATTAGTATTAATGTCGTAAAAATTGATTTTCTTCACAGATTTAGCGATGGTAAATTTATTTCAGCGATGGATTTTTATTCGTCACTAACGGTTCAGTATATAAGTCTAAATCCCTAACCCTATTTCTCTATTTCGCTTCTCTGTTGTTTTGTGCCGCCCCCATTTCTCTGCGCCTCTCTCTTTTCTCCTCTGCTTCTCCTCTTTCTCCACCCCTCTTTCTTTTCTCTTCTACCTCTCCTCTCCTCTTTTCTCTTCTCCGTCGACTTCATCAATTTCTCACCACCGCCATCATCAAGAACAGTCAGTCTTAACGCTACAAAGGAGATGTAATGAGCAGCCAATCTCTTGGTGAGTCTCTTTTACTCTATTATAATTTCTCTTTCCTTGTTCTCTAGATTTTTTTATTGATTTTCAATGTTTGTTCTTTGAATTAGATGATATTTCCTTATTCTCTATAATCTAGATATTTCTTAGAATATTTACCTTGTTCCACCAATCTCCAATGAATTTTTTGAGCACACTTTGGGCTCTGAATCTGGTTCAACTTTAATCATTGAAGGTTGAACTTGAATGGTTCCAGAGGTAAGCTACAATAGGTTGAAACCACAATTGACAATCAATAGGTAAAAATTGTACAAACAAATAAGATGAAGAGAGAAATTGGCAAACTGGGGACCTTGTGGCTCATAACTGTAATTGGGATCTTTATTAACAATAACACACTACATGATAGAAAGACTCTATTTTTCTTTTAGTTATTTGCTTTATTTGTTAAAATTGATAATAAAATATTTTTTCTATTTATATTTATTTCTTTGTTTGTTTATTTTTTTCCATTGTTTTTTTTCTTTGTGATTTTTGATTCTTGATGAAGAGATAGCAAAAGAGATAGAGACAGAGAGCAGTCGTTGATTCTCTAAAGAGATATAATGAATCAATTATTACTGGTTCCACATGTTGTCCTAATTAGACATAAAGTAGTAGTTGGAAATTTAGATCACATGACTATTATTTTTTGTACTGAAACATACTCTTGTCTTTTGCATGGTTTTCCAGTTTCTGATGATTAGATCATATGACTACTCTTCTACTTTTGACAAATTTGCATTATCTTTGAATTATTCAAATAAATGTTATTAAGAATTTTTGGTAAGATATTTGATTGGTGGCTCCTTGCTTTATTCATGCAGTTTGTTAAGAATTTTGTTATTCAAATGCAGAACGTAATTCTTAGCTCATCTTCTCTTGCCCACAACCTGTTTGTTGAAAGTCCTATTGGAATTCATTTTTTCTTTTTACATTTTTCCATATTAAGAACTATGACCATGCTCTTCTCTATTATCAAATTGCCTGCCTATTCAAAGTAATACCATTAAATATTGAATATTTGTATGATTTCTTAAATTTTGGGTATGGTGGATGGTTAGGTTGGTTTTGGCATGAGAAGAAGAAGAAAAATGATTTTTTATTAGGATTTTATTATATATATTTTATTAGGATTTTGTTCATATAAGGTGTGCTCACCGTAACTTTGAAGAAGAATACTTTCCTTTTTATTTTGAAAAATGGATGACTTTGTTTTAAAAGCTGATTGGAGAATCGCCAACTCAAATTATTTATTTTTTAGAAAATATAAGGAAAAACCCATTTTGATTTGACTCTATGAAAATATTAAATTTTAACCCAAAAAGCACTAATCTAAAGCTAATCATGATGGATTTCGAGCTAGGTTTTCAAGTAAATTTAAGTAAAGAAATATTCCCTTTTAATTAAATCTTAACTTTTTGAGAAAAAATTATTTTTCGTGCAATGAAAAAATATTATGAATGACAATAATATTAACGCATAAGCAATTAAGGTATGACATCTATAGTGCGAGGAAAGTAAATTGTTACATCTCATAGTTGCATACACAGGGGAGTTTTGACTCTAAACTTTATGGGTATTAGGTCAAGTATAAATTCTCAATTAACCTATTTGTTACAACTCTAAAAAAGCATACACAGAGGAATATTAGCTCATCCCTTATGAGTATGGCTAAACACAAATCCTCAAAAATAATTAATTTAAATAAATAATAAATAATTAAAATGGAAATCATTTATTAAACAAAAATAAAATAAAAAATCAAGAAAATAAATTTAACTTAAATAATCAAAAGGACCAATTTTGTTGCTTTTAAAAGGGCTCGCTACTTAGAGTAATAACTATGACTACTTATCTTATTTGAATGAAAATCTTAGCAATAAGTAGTTCGCACATTTGATTGCAAAGGGAGAGAATTTGATTAAGGTTTGGTAAATTACCAAATCGTTAGAGAGATTGAGTTAAAATATTTAACTCTTTGAAGATTTCTTCTTGATTGACTTGAAGCTTGAAGTGTTTTTTAACTCCTTAATTTAGCCTTGGGCTTGATAAAAGTTTTTAACTTATTTTTAAGAAAATAAATTTTTAGAACAAAATTTAATTGGAAAAAATTAATTTAGAAAATTAATTTTTGAGAGAAATCTATAGAATTTTCATATTTTGGAGCAATTTAGCTAATAAATTTTGGACCTTTTTCTGAAAGGAACCACTATTTATAGCAAAAAGTAGGGCAAATTTTGGATTGCAGGAAAGTCTAGATTTTGTGCACATCGACCCAACCATGTGAGCCATTGCCATCCATGCGAATGTGGAAGTCTGTGCAGACACAACCATTCGCACAGACGCGAGCTGCCACAATTGACCGTGCGGATGTTGCCTCAACCTTTTTACATTGTTTCAGGTTTGACATCTAATTTATGCGATTGTAGTTGCATTAGATTCATTATCACATGGGCTTTTATTTAAAGGCAAAAAATTGAAGTTTTCTCCTCATGTTCAAAATCAAGGGTCCTCGGAGGCTATTTTGGGCCCTTCGGACTCCGATTTGTGCTATTCCAATTTTGTTAGAACTGCAATCACATGTACTTTAATACATGTATAAAATTAGTGGTCCACACAATGCTATTATAGTATTTGATTTTTTATTAGAAAATGAATAAAAAAATTACTATAAAGTTGGAAATTCCAATATGATGCCTATTAAAATTAAAATTCGAGTTAACCATCTATTAGAATATTCCCATCGATATTCTGATTGAAAAGTAAATAGTAATTTGACATACTCATAATTAATATGTAATTCACATCACACTACTTATCTTAATATGCAATTAAAATATAGTATAATCATAATAATATGTGTGATGTAAACAATAAATCAATATTTAATTTTTTAAATTTTATTTCAATACCTAAAAAAAGTAATTAAATATAATAAATAATATTAAAGATTAAAAGCCATTTGGTTCACCATTTTGTGATTAATAATATTAAAGATTAAAATCATTGGATTCATAATTTTGCGATTAAGCATATTTTTTTAATAAAAAAATATAAGCTTAATTTTCAAAAACTAACTTTGGTGTTTTTATAATATTTGTCACACATTTTAATTACAAATAAAAAAAATATAAAGTTGAAGATTTTTTACATAGATTTGTTGGTGGGTAAATATTTCGTAAAATAAAGTTAAGAAACAAAATTTTAGACAATTTATTATCTTTTAGTACATAATACTAATACACATTATTGTGAATTTCGTAATTTTGAAAGGAAAAGACCAAATCTTATTAATTAATTTCATGATCTAGAAAGTTCAGTAACTTTGTTTATATAAAACATTATTCTTTTTAATTTATAAATAATTATAATATACAATATGGTATATAAATAAAAAGAGGGAATTGGGTCAGAAATAAATCTTATAATAAGATTTGTTTGTTTAATTAGCCGATATAAGTTAATAAATCTTCTAATAAGATTACAATTTTCAATGTAATTTTCTACATATTTTTTTGAAAATCTATAAATTAAAATGTTCAAATGGACAGTGGAAAAATAGAATTTTGTTTGGTTTCATCTTCATTCTTCAATTTTCTACACAGAAAGAAGAGTGAAGATACAATTGGTTATTATTCATGCATGGCATCCATGAGTGAGACAAAGCATCAAATATTTTTTTTGTAATAATTTAATTAAAATAGCCCTAAATAACATCGTTTTTAATGAGTTATGTGGAAAGAAAGACCTATATTAGTAATTTTAATTCTATCATCCGTCAGCGGCCACACTCAATAATACAAAGACTAAAAAGCCCTTCAATACTACTTTGTCTTGCCAAAAATTAGGGGGCAAGACCGATATTTCAAACAAAAGTCAAAATCAATTATAGTTAATTGGCCCTCTCTGCAATCCAAAGACTGAAAAACCCTTCATTAATCACTTTGCTTTGTGAAAAATAGGGGCAAGAATAGTATTTTAAAAAAGTCAAAATCAATTACAATTTTACTGTTCCTAAGAAATTAGAGCTATATTGTATTGTTTATGATTAGCTGATAGTGAGATATAAATTTCTAATAAGTTAATAAATCTTCTAATATGTTTAAATTATCCAATGCAAATTTTCTACAGATTTTTTTGGAAATCTGTAAATTAAAATGTTCAAATTGAGGGTAGAAAAATAGAATTTTGTTTGGTCTCATCTTCATTCTTCAATTTTCTACATTGAAAGAAGAGTAAAGATACATGATGCAAGTACGGACACGCAGGCCCATGAAAAGAAATTTTGAAGACCTAAAATTAAATAAGAGGTTGGATTCAAGGGCTGGAATGTTGATTATGGAAGCATTAGAGGACAAAGAACTTAAAAGAAACATATTTTGTAATTTTCAGATTAGGGCTGATTTGATCTTTGAAGCTTTACGTAAGAATTTGATGATCTTCAGTTTCCCGTCAAACCACCAAAATCGAGGTTGGACCATACCTATCCCGCTCACCTTTCCACCTTACCTTTCACCATGAATCTTACTACCAAAAATTCTTTTAATTGTCTCAACCAAATCCCCGTCGAAACAAAAAATATTTCGATTAGACAACACTCATTCTGACCGTACCACACAAAGTTTGCCCAATTTTTCATCATACCACCCACCATGAAACCTCTTGTATCTAATTGATACCCCTTTCCCAGTCGGACCTTTACCTAGTCCAATCGTGATGACTCTTATCTTAGGAACATTTTCTGCTTCTTTGTGATGGATTTGCTTGTGGAAATTGTGATCCTTGCAACCAAACTTGACAAAAGACTTGATAGGTAAAAGGCAAGAATGTGAGCTCATCTAGAGAAAAACCATTTATTGAGTGTAAACACGAGTGATCTTGAGTGAACATCAAAATTAAGTGAAACACGCGAGGGAGTGAAAAAAGGAACTATCTACATATACTTTCTTGTTTTACTAACCTTTTATTGTAGCTCATATTGAAATTCTAAGATGAGTGAAGAAGCTAGAATAACTCAAGGGCTTATTGATCGAAATGATGCAATGGCTAAATCTATGGAATTTTTAAATAGGCAAGTTGGAAAAATGTCTAAATGAGTGGATTAGATTGAGTGTTCGCTAGCAAGTAAGAAGCCAACTAACACTCTAATTCAACATACCAAGCAATTTTCAAAGAGAGCTCAAGTAGATGATTATAAGATCGATTTCTTATTCACCACAAAGATGGAGCAAGCTAGACAAGATTTCCAAAGATCATAAAAAGGAGAAAACTTTAGAGGATTGTCTTGAAATACTTTGTGTTCTACATGAAGAAGCAAAAGCATCCATGCATTCATTAAAGGATCCAAAGGTTAAAGAAAAGATTGACGATGAGATTGAAGAAGTGTTAATGTATGTTGAAGACATAAATCAAGACAAAGAATTACTTCCATTGGAACTTTCTAATAAAGATTCTTTACTATCTTTGGGAGATGAAGAAGTTGATAATCCTAAAAAATAAGAAGGTGTGATTCAAGAAGTTGAGGAAGAAGCTGAAGAAGAGGACTTGATTCAATACACTGCACATGAGGTTGATGAAGAAAGATATATGCAACAAGTGAAGGTGGAAGAAGCTAAAGAATTGAGTCAACTCCAAGTGCACCAAGTTGAAGATGTCCAAGAATTGCTTGTTGTTGTCCCAAGATGGCAACCAAGAGGGGGGGTAAATTGGTTTCCTCAAGAAATAATGACAATTAAAAAAACTCAACAAAATAGAAGTGCGGAATTAAGAGATGGTTTAGTAATGGAAGAAAGAAAGAACGCACAAGATTTATAGTGGTTCGGATTTTACTTCAATCCTACATCCACTTCCTTAACAACTTGTTAAGGTTCCACTAATCTTTGAAGTTTTTACAAGCTCACTTCCAACTTTGGTGTTTTCACAAGTTCACACCTAACTTCACAAGTGTTTTTCTTAGGCTCACACTTACAACCCAAACAAGAGTTTTACGAGGCTTACTCTCACAACCTAACAAGAGTTTTACAAGGCTTACTCTCACAACCTAACAAGAGTTTTACAAGGCTTACTTTCACAACCCAAGTGTTTCCCAAGCTCACACTCAAACTTATACAATGGTGTTTTTACTGCTAACACCTAACATTCATTACAATTCAAATGTAAGTTTAAGTAAAAGAAAATTTGTTGCTTGGCTATGAAAATCTTTTCTCTTGTATCCTCTTTTTTTGTTTTCTCATAGAAACATTGTATTTATAGCCAATGTGGTCTTACTAGCCGTTATTGATATTGAGAATAAAGTCCTGGCAGTTTAGACCTTCTTTACTTAAACTGTCCGAAGCACTTAGTGGTCGCCCTTCATACAAGGATGGTCACTCTCTGGCTTCACGCGGTCGTCCTTTAACAAGGGACGGTCGCTGCTTTTGAAAAAGCTTCAACTGTCGAATTTTAGTGCTCTGCAGCTGGAATCTTGCCCATGCTGTGTTTGTCAGACCAGTTCTTGCCCATGCTGTGTTTGTCGGGACGGTCGCGCCAAGCAAAGGTGCGGTCGCCCTTTTTGAATATTGAAGTGGGTTTACAACGGTCATGTCACGTGTCATTCTCTGACAGAGCAAAAGAGATGTCCGCCATAATTTGAATCTCGCGGTCGCCCTAGGTAGCATTTCGCGGTCGAACTCATATTCTCGCGTCGAACTTCTGGACGCACCTGAGGACGCGAACATTACTGTCTCTTTAAGCAATTTCTTCTTGAATGGTAGGGCGGTCGCGACTCTGAATGGGCGGTCGCTAAAGTGGTAAGCGAGGTCGAGTCATTCGCCGTTCTTGTCACCGTGAACCTTACTGTGATTGTAATGATTTAAGTTCCTAGAGTAGCGGTCATCCATGATTTGGGACGGTCGCTATTCTTTAGGAGCGGTCGCGACTAAGGTCGGGCTTTTGACCGCGAAACCTACTGTGATAAGGTTTCATCCTGTAATTGCATGGAGCGGTCGTTTTCAGGTGTGGTGCGACCGCTAGAAATGTTCTGTTCACCTTTATTTGAAGCAACCTAATCCTGCAACAAGATTCTTCAAACACAAGTTAAATAGATCATCCATTTGAGTTGTCAAGGATCAAAATTAAGATCATTTGTCTAACACTTGTGATGAACTTCAAAATGTAGATGCTCTTGTATTGTCAACAATTCCTCAAACTAATTTTGTTTTGTCTCATGATTTCTTCGATGATGTTTCAACAAGATTTCAAGTTCACCATGTACTTCACATTCTTGGCGTTTGTAAAGAAGAATGACAACAACCATGTGAAAATTTGATTATCTTTCTTCAACACTTCAAGGTTAGAGGATGAGTTCACACCAATAAGAAAAAGGATGGCCTTGCCAAGAGAAGCTCCATTCTCTTATACTACCTTGAAGAATGATTCGAGGACAAATCATTTTAAAAGAAGGAGAGAATGACGCAAGACCAGGTGTGCAAGCCCATGAAAAGAAACTTGAAGACCAAAAACTAAATAAGAGGCTAGATTCAAGGGCTAGAATGTTGATTATAGAAGCATTAGAGGAGAAAGAACTTAAGAGAAACACATTTTGTAATTTTCAAATTAGGGCAGATTTGACCTTTGAAGCTTTCAATTGAGAATTTGATGATCCTAAAGTTCCAGAATGAGAAAGCAATCTTCATGACATTTTTAGAAGACATTTCAAGCTTTCCAAAATAACTTATTTATATAGATATGAGTTTGTTTGGACCTTCAAACATCTATGTAAAGTTAAAACCACAGAATCAGATCGAATCAGTATTTTTTGTCCAAACCAATTTACTTTAAAAGATTATAACTCGAGTGTCCGAAGCCCAAATCGAGTGATTCAAAAACATAAAGTTAAATACACTTCTAGATTTACAATTGTTATGAAGATTCCAAGTCTAGATTCGAGTTTTGTCAAATCAAAAATCTCTGTCAAATTTTATGAATGGATTTCAATTTAATTTTGTTTCCTTATTTAGTTAGGATTTGAATAATTTATTAAGATTTCTTTTATCCTTTTGTAACTAGGTTTAGGTTTAATTATTAAAGACTACAAATACCTTTGATTTCATATTATATTTGGATGGTTGAATAGATTAATAAAAATTAAGGACTTTTGTTCTTAGAAGAGATTTCATCTCTTGTTCTTGATTCTTTCTTGAATCAAGGTTTTTTATTGTCAAAGTTAATTACTTTGTAATAGGTTAATTCAAAGATTCTCTTCCACATGTTGGAATTGGGTCAAGGACTTGACAAGGATCTAATTTAGCTTTCCAAGGAGTCGCTTCCAAGCATAAAGGCGAGAGGGTTTTCGATTTTATATACCAGTAGTTCATCTTAATACAACTGGTTATTGTTCATGTACGAGACCCATTGGTGAGACAAAGCATTTTGTCTCTCAAAAATTTTAACTACCTAAAATAATCCTAAACAACTTCATTTTCAATTAGAATTCTGTGGAAAGAAATACCTATTGTAGACCCTTAATTTTTGACAAAGTCCAGTCCGATATTTTTAAATAGTCCAAATAAATTTTTTGTGGTATTTTAATATTTATTATTTATTTTAATAAAATTTATTACTTATAATATTTATTTTATTTATTATTTATTTTTATAATATTTAATAGTTATTTTTAATATAAAAATATCAAAAAATAAAAAAACATAGGTGATGGCAGTAAATTCTCACCCAGCATAGTCTCACACACCCAGCCCAGTCCTCGCACAGCAGCGCCCAGCGCCAGTCTCGCCTGGGCCTGCACGCAGTTTTTGCCAAAACCTTATTTTACTTGGTTTTTTATTTTATTTCCAAAATAATTTTTAATTTCCTTAACATACAAGGTTTTTTTTATTTTAATTGCCTATAAATACCACATTAAAAACACACAAAAGGGAGGATTCAGACTGAAATTTTGGAGGAGGGGGATTCAAGGACTGGTTCATTTTTCGGCGAAAAACAAAAAAAAAAGCAGAGAGACACTGAACTTTTGGACAATTTTTTGGGACGTCACAATTACTTTTGAATTTCCTGAGACTTGAGGCAGAAACCCTAGCAAAACATGGTAGGAAAAAAAAAGCAAGGATGATGAAAGCAACAAAGGAGGCAGAATTATACAAAGGCAGTGAACTCACTGTCTTAGACAAGCTCACCCAGAGTTCTCATTCAAGCAATTTTGGTGGAGCCAACAAACGACGGCATACTTTAAATTAAATAAATACTATATGTTTTGATTGTTTTAAATATTGGATGAATTCATTATTCATTTAATTAAAGTCACAATAGGTTAATTCTTTTAAAATCAATTCATATATTATTTTACATGAAGTGCATATTTTTGTTATTGTTTTTCTAAATCATATAAACTAGAACCATTAAATATATTGGCTCTTGGCTCACGGTATTTATTTATTTTCCATTGCATGGTTATTTAATCAATATGCTATACAAATTTGCTTAAGGATTTTCCATATAAAAACTTAACAGTAGCTTCATTAAGCTCTTAAAAATATTATCACAGTGACTTCATTTAAATTTCTAAAAAATCATCACAATAGCTTAATAATGAAAATAATAACAATATTAGTTTCTCAAAATCACAAAACCCTAGTTTTTAAATCTAAACCTTTTAAACCCTAAAGTATTAATTTTATTTAAAACCCTAATTTAAGATTGTAAACTCTAAATTTATATACTATTGTTTTATTTAAAGTTTTAGATTTAATTGTGTAGTTTATTATATGTTTTGACGATTGATTTATTTAATTTCAATGTTTGTGTAATATCCCAAAGTATACCCTAAAAGTTTTGGAGTTATTGTTGTATTTAGATTTAAAGTATATGTTTAATTGAAAGAGAAAGGAAGATAAATTAATAATAAAGGAAATATTATAAGAGATAGATGTATATGGAGGATAATATGTATACATATGGTATTTGAAAAATATGGAAAATATAAATGTAATATAAAAGAGATATACATATACCAACATATACATCACCTATATATATTATATACATTGGTGTAGGAAAGTAAGTATATATAATAATAATAATAATAATAATAATAAAAGAAAAAGAAGAAAAGGAAAGTCAAAGGGAAGGATATGTGGTGGAGGATTTTTGTAATATTTATTATATTATTAATATATATATATATATGATATGTATGGGAAAAAGAAGAAAAGATCTTCTTTCCTTCTTCTTCTTCTTCTTTTTGCACAAGAGAGAGAGAGAGAGAGATGTGATTTTGGTTGGTTTATACACCAAATTCTTAAGGGTTTTAAGAGAGTTGAAGTTGGAGATTGAAGATTTGGCATAATATCCAAGTAAGTGTTCATTTCTTTGAGTTGATTCTATTGATTGTGTTTATATTTGATTTGGTTAGTGTGTGAAGATGATGATAGTGAAAGATTAAAGTTATAGATATGTTAAATTGGTATTTAGATGATGATAATTTGGGTTATTTGTGAGGATGATGATGAATTGTTGAAATTGTTGAGTAAGGGTTTAGTATAAATGAATTGGGAATTTGAGTAGATGATTCATGGTGATGTATATAATGATTATTATTATGATTTATTGAAGTTATATAAGTGTTAAATTGATGGGTAATTGATGAATATAACCAAGATGTTGATTAAGGGTGATGAATTATGAGTTTTGAAGTGTTTGTGTTTTCATGGATGAGAGTTCGAATGCATGATTTTTGCCTGACACGGCCAGTGACACGGCCATGTTGTTGGGCGTGTCGACGGTACTGAGTTTGACGTTTGTGACATGACCATTAACACGGCCATGTTACTGAGCGTGTCATAGCTACTGTGAGAAAAAGTAATTAACACGGCCATTAACACGCCCATGTTGTTGGGCGTGTCAATGTTTCTGTGAGGCCGAATGAGTGACACGTCCATTAACACGACCGTGTTACTAAGCGTGTCAAAGCTTCTGTATTGTTGGCTTAGGGCACGAGCATGGACACGCCCGTGTTGGTGAGCGTGTCATTGTTTTATTAGTTTTTGTTATAGATTTGTGTCTTATTTTAGTATGATAATTATTGTTTTCTTTAGGTATTTTGTTAGTTTTAATTGGTTTGTTTAGTGTTTTCATTAATTTTGGTAGTTTTAGTTCTTTCAGTATTTTTGTCGTTTTTGTCCTAGTTTTTAGTGTGTGTTTATGTTTTGTTGGTTATTGTTTATTTAATCCTTGTTTAAAGTTTGTTCAAGTTTTGTTTTAGGTTAAAAAAGCCAAGGAACCAAATTGAAGACAAAAAGGGGCAGTAGCTGACACAGGCAGAGGACACGGCCAAGTCACTGGCCGTGTCCCATACCAAGCTAAAAAGGAAGAGCAAGTCACAGTAGACGACACAAGCAAGGGACACGGCCAAGTCAGTGGCCGTGTCCCTCCAATGAATCCCAGACACGGCCAAGTCAATCCAACCTGGCCGTGTCTCACTTAGTTCCAAAGGGAAAGAAATTGCAAATCTCACAGTGGAAGACACAGGCAAGGGACACGGCCAAGTCTTGTGGCCGTGTCCCTCCAAAATGGTGCAACACGGCCAAGTCACCTCTGACTTGGCCGTGTCACTCAACCAAAGAAGAAAAAGGATCGAAAGCAGACAGAAGTGAACACATGCAAGGGACACGGCCAAGTCACTGGCCGTGTCCCTCCAAAAACCACTCACATGGCCAAGTCACATCTGACTTGGCCGTGTCCCTCATGAACCAAACACGCGGCAAATTTTAAAGCGGACGTTTCATATAAAAGGAAAAGAAGAGCTTAGGGTTTGGGACTGTTGGCGATTTTGAGAGAGAATAGTGCCGTCAAAGAGATTAGGGTTTCGTTAACTTTGTTTTTCTTTGATTTTAATTACACTTTGGATAAAAACTAGTTAGATTAGATTTGTTCTAGCCAACGAGACATCCTTCTTGCAAGATTGAACAAGAGATTCTTCAGAAGCTTCAAGGAGTTTGTAACTTGGTTTTGTTCTTGAACTTATTCTCTTTATTTACATTGAAATTGTATTAATGGATATTATCATGTCTATTTTGATTTCTTTGAACATTAATGAGATGAATATGTTTGATTGCAATATGAACTAATTTGATCTAGTCTAGGGTTTGTATGGATCTGCTATGATTGTATGAATTGGTTTTTCTCTTAGCTAATAATTTCTTTAGCCTTTATTGAATGAAATATTGTTAACATATAATTGATTGGCCACCAATTGTGTGTTTTAGGTATTAGATGATGGATTGAGAGATGAAGTCTAATGCTGGAACAATTCAATTAAGGACTTAGGTGAATTAGGGATATAACCTATTAAAAAGATTGTTTCAATTATAACAAGATTAGTTGTAAGAGGTTTGAATGCGAGAGCTTATTTCCTTGACTCAATTAATTAAGTTGTTTGAGATTTAATCTTTGAAATTAAATTAGTTAAGTGGAATAACAGTTCATACATATCAGTAGTTGAGAAGTGCAAACCCTAGACCTTTCTATCAAGTGAATCAAAACATCAGCTCTTGTTTACTTTTATTGTTTTAAACTTCAATTAAACTTTTTCATTAGTTAGCAATTTAAGTTTATTCATTACTTGTTACTTTTAATTTGATAATCAATTAGCCACTTTAGCTTCCTTGTGAGACGACCTTGGGGCGATCACCTTTGCTACAGCTACCTCGTATACTTGCGAGTGACGCTTTGTGGTAGAGTTAATTCGAGCGCAACAAGTTTTTGGCGCGGCTGCCGGGGAGGCTAATTGGCTTAATTGTTTATTAAAATATATATATATATATTTTAGATTATTTTTCACTATTTTCATTTTATTTTATTTTGTCTTTTGCTTTTAATTGTTTCTTTTTCTAGAAAATTTCTGTTTATGCAAGGCAGGAGATCACTCGAAGGAGAGCTACATCCATTCATTCCAGAAATTCAGAGAGTGAAAAGGAGCAGAGAAGAGTTTGAGCTCTACACCGGATTTGATACAGAGGAGGACACTTCTGAATTTGAGTCAGATTCTGCACAATCAGTTAAAATGGCTGAAGAAAGACAAAGAACCATGAGAGATTTTGCTAGACCAGTCATTGGAACTTCCACTTCTTGCATAAGATTGACAGATGCAGCAAGAAATTATGAGTTGAAGAACATTCACTACAACATGCTGCCATCATTCTATGGAGTTCCAAATGAAGATCCTTTGAACTTTATTCGGGATTTCTACTCCACCCTCAACACTTTTCCTTTGGGAGGACTAACAGAAGATCAGTTGAGGATGAGATGTTTCCCTTATACTTTGAAGGATAGGGCAAAGAGCTGGCTCATGATGTTGCCTGAAAATTCACTGACAACTTGGGAGCAAGTTTATAACAAGTTCATGGGCAAGTTCTATTCACACCAAAAGACAGCTGAGTTGAGAGGGAAGATTGCTACATTCTCTCAATTTGAAGGAGAGCCATTTCATGAGGCTTGGGACAGATTTAAGATGCTATTGATCCAGTGTCCGCATCATCACTACCCACTTCAACTCCTTAATCAGTTTTTCTATGATGGTCTAACCCAGCAATTTCAGAACATTGTTGATAATGCAGCTGGGGGAGCCATGGGAGAAAAGACAGCTGATGAGACTTATGAGATCTTTGAGATGTTGGGAGCTAATTCTCAACAAAAGAGTGTAAGGGGAAGAAGTAAAGGGGTGAATCAACTGGAAGCCAATACTGAAATGGTTAGTCAAATAGCTGAGTTGACAAGGCAGGTTCAGATGCTAAACATGAAGAACAATATTTCTTCATCTACTCAAGAAGTGTGTGGAATCTGTGGGACATTTGGGCATGGAGCAAATATATGCCCCTCTGCATATGAATCTTTTGGGAATGAAGCTGAGCAAGTTAATGCTATGGGGGGATTTCAACCAAAAGCCAGGAATGATCCTTACTCCAACACTTACAATCCTGGTCGGAGGAGTCACCCCAATTTTTCCTGGACAACAAATAATGCTCAACAGCCTTTCCATTTGCTCCAGAGACAGAACCAACAGCAGGGCCAATCCTCAAATCAAGGTCAGCCTAAGAGAGAGAGTTTGGAAGAAAGTTTGCAGGCTTTTATCCAAGTCAGTGCTAAAAATCAAGAGATGAACAACAAGAGGCTGGATTCCCTAGAAGCATCTTTTAAGAAGGTGGAGACCCAAATGGGGCAACTTGCTCAACAGATGCAGATTCAACAAAAGGGGAAGTTCCCAAGTCAACCTGAGCAGGCACAAGCAGTGACTGTTCTTAGGAGTGGCAAGGTAATTAATAACGATGTTGAAAATAATTCTGTGAATGCAGGTAAGCAAGAGAATAAAAAGGAAGGAGAACTAGAGAACAAAGGTGCTGAAGAAAGATCAATGGAGAAGTCCCCTACAGCAGATTTGCACAAGGCAAGCAATCCATACCGGCCACCTATACCATTCCCCAACAGGTTGAAGGATGATAAAAAAGATAAGCAATTTTCAAATATCTTCAACATGCTGTTAAAGGTAAGTATCAACTTGCCCTTACTTGAAGCAATTAAGAACATGTCGGCTTATGCTAAATTCTTCAAAGAACTGAATACAAAGAAAAAGAGGTATGAGCCGAATGAAAAGGTGATAGTTTCTGAAGTAGCTAGTGTTGTTTTGCAGCATAAACTACCTCCTAAGCTAAAGGATCCTGGAAGCTTTATTATTCAAATTACTATGGGGAATGGAAAAGGTACTAATGGCATGTGTGATTTAGGAGCTAGTGTGAATTTAATGCCTTATTCTGTTTATCTTGATTTGGAACTAGGGGAACTTAAACCAACAAAAATGGTGTTGCAATTAGCTGATAGATCTCTTAGATTCCCGAAAGGGGTTATAGAAGATGTGCTAGTTAAAGTTGGTGGTTTGATAGTACCTGTGGATTTCATTGTTCTTGACATGGAAGTAAGTAATTCTTCACCATCTGCACACACCATTCTGCTGGGTAGGCCTTTTATGGCAACTTCCAACACTTTGATAGATGTTAAAAATGGAAAATTATCAATTACTGTTTTGGGACAAACTGTGAAATTTTCTATTTTTAACACTTCTCCTATTCCTACAACTGCTTTATATGAGGATTGTTCTTTCATTGACTGTGTTGATGCAGTTGTTTCAGATGTTTTCTTGCAGACAGGTTCCTCTGATAAATTGGAGCTGGCATTGACCTTAGAGAGTGATGTGGATATTTTTGATACAGAAATAGCCAGTTGCCTTGAGACTTTAGAGGGTGCTGAAATAGAGGAGCTTAAGGAGGACCCAATTTTTGAACCCTCCCTCATTGAAAAAGAAGAAAAGAACCTCTCACTAGAGTTAGAGCTGAAAGAGTTACCTAAGAACCTGAAATATGTGTTTTTAGGAGATCACAACACTTTACCTGTGATAATATCTAGTGAACTTAGTGAAGGGGAGGAGATGAGGTTAGTGAGTGAGCTTAAAAGATTGAAGAGAACAATAGGATGGGGATTGAGTGACATCAAGGGTATTAGCCCTTCCATGTGCATGCATAGAATCACTTTAGAAGAGGGAGCTAAACCTGTGAGGGAGACTCAAAGGCGCCTTAACCCAAATATGAGTGAAGTGGTTAAGAAGGAAGTGCTCAAATTGCTGGATGAAGGAGTAATTTATCCAATTGCTAATAGTGAGTGGGTGAGCCCAGTACATGTAGTTCCTAAGAAATCTGGAATCACTGTGGTGAAAAATGAGAATAATGAATTGGTTCCTACTAGGACTACTACTGGGTGGAGAATGTGCATCGATTATAGGAAGTTGAACAATGCTACAAAGAAAGATCATTTTCCTCTTCCTTTTATTGATTAGATGTTAGATAAACTTTCTGGACACTCACATTATTGTTTTTTGGATGGCCTTTCAGGTTACTATCAGGTGCTGATTGCACCAGAGGATCAGTCCAAGACTACCTTTACTTGCCCTTTTAGGACTTATGCATTTCGACGTATGCCCTTTGGCTTGTGCAATGCACCTGCAACTTTTCAGAGATGCATGATGTCTGTCTTCTCAGATATGATAGATGATTTTATTGAGGTATTTATGGATGATTTTTCTGTTTTTGGTAATTCTTTTGATAATTGCCTCAATAAACTTGTTCGTGTGCTTGAGAGATGCATTGAATGTAACCTCACTTTAAGTTGGGAAAAGAGTCATTTTATGGTTACTCAGGGCATTGTCTTAGGTCATGTGGTGTCAAGTAAAGGGATTGAGGTGGATAAGGCTAAAGTTGAATTGATTGCTAAGTTACCCCCACCTACCTCTGTTAAGGGAATAAGAAGTTTCCTAGGGCATGCAGGATTTTACAGGAGGTTTATTAAGGATTTTTCCAAAATAAGCCAACCATTGTGCCATTTGCTAGGGAAAGATGTTCCATTTGAATTTACAGCACAATGCATGCAAGCTTTTAATTCCCTTAAAGAAAAATGGACTAGTGCACCAGTGATTGTAGCTCCTGTTTGGACTTTACCTTTTGAAATCATGTGTGATGCCTCTAATCATGCAGTAGGAGCTGTTCTTGGGCAAAGGGTTGATAAATACTTGAGAGTAATATATTATGCCAGTTTAACCCTGAATAGTGCACAAATGAACTACACCACAACTGAAAAGGAAATGTTAGCTGTTGTTTTTGCTTTAGACAAATTTAGAGCATATTTAATTGGGTCAAAAATTATTGTGCATTCTGATCATGCAGCTCTTAAATATCTGTTAACAAAATAATATGCTAAATCGCACTTAATTAGATGGGTGTTGTTATTGCAAGAATTTGATTTTCAAATCAAGGATACTAAGGGTAGTGAGAATGTTGTTGCAGATCATTTATCTAGATTACCCTTCTTTAGTGAAAATCTTGCATCTGATAGCATTCATAAAAATTTAGAAGCATTTCCTGATGAGCAGCTTTTTGTGGTATTTGATGCACCTTGGTTTGCAGATATTGCTAACTATCTGGCTTGTGGTATTTTGCGTACTAAAATGTCATTTCAGGAAAAGAAAAGGTTTTTACACTTGAGTAAGTTTTATTTTTGGGATGAACCTTATCTATTCCGGATTTGCAAATATGAGATAGTTCGCAGGTGTGTATCTGAGGAAGAACAACTGAGTGTTCTTCAATTTTGTCATGACCTTCACTGTAGGGGTCATTTTGGAGGAAGAAAGACTGCAGAAAAGGTGCTACAGAGTGGTTTTTACTGGCCTACTTTATTTAAAGATGCTCAAGAGTATTGTAAGCACTGTGATCGTTGCCAAAGAGTAGGTAACATTGGGAGGAGGAATGAAATGCCCCTTCAATCATATATTGTTGTTGAACTGTTTGATGTGTGGGGAATAGACTTCATGGGTCCTTTCCCCAAGTCTTTTGGATATGAGTATATTTTAGTTGTTGTTGATTATGTTTCCAAATGGGTGGAGGCAATCCCCACCCGTACTAATGATGCTAATGTAGTTGTTAAATTTGTGAAGGAAAATATTCTTAGCAGATTTGGTACGCCAAGGGTGATAGTCAGTGATGGGGGGAGCCATTTTTGCAACAGGCTTTTTGAGAAGTTAATGCATAAATCTGGTGTTAAGCACAGAGTGGCAACCCCATATCATCCACAGACTTCTGGACAAGTGGAAACATCCAACAAGCAAATTAAGGGAATTCTGGAGAAAACAGTCAACACATCAAGGAAGGATTGGGCAAACAGATTGCATAATGCACTATGGGCATATCGGACTGCTTTCAAAACTCCTCTTGGTATGAGTCCATACCGATTGGTTTTTGGAAAAGCTTGTCACTTACCAGTGGAGTTAGAGCACAGAGCATATTGGGCAATCAAGACTCTAAATTTGGACTTGGACAAAGCGAAGAGAGAATGATTTCTGCAAATTTCAGAGTTAGATGAGCTGAGAAATGAGGCGTATGAGAGCTCGAGAATTTACAAGGATCGCACTAAAGCACTTCATGACAGAATTATAGTGTGAAAGACATTGAGTCCAGGTATGAAGGTTTTACTTTTTAACTCACGACTCCGTCTTTTTCCAGGTAAACTCAAGTCTCGATGGAGTGGTCCTTTCGAGATAACTCAGGTGTATCCTTCTGGTGCCACTGAATTACTTAACTCTCGAACAAGTGAGACTTTTAAAGTGAATGGACAGAGAGTTAAGCAATACAATGAAGGATTTCAGGAAGTGAGGGTCATTGACAGCACTTTGATTCATGATCCCTAGGCCTTGCATGATGTCTAACTATATGACATTAAAGAAGCGCTTAATGGGAGGCAACCCATCGGTTTGCATTTATTTTTGATAGTTGTAATTTTAATTTTAGCAAGTTTTGATTTTATGTTTAGTATAAATAAATGGAATTGGTGCTTTGATCGGTTTTTCTTTATTTTGTGTTTCAGGGTGTTTGAAGAAGAAGGTTTGCAAAATCTTTAATATTTGGTGATATAAAATAATAAAAAAAAAGTTAAAGTTGAAAAGTGGCAGAAGGAGACACGGCCAAAGGACTTGGTCGTGTCACACACGGCTAAGACTTCACCGATTTGTTATTTTTGCATGTTGTCACAGTGAGTGGCCGTGTCACACACTGCCAAGACTTTACCAAAATTATTCTTGATTTTTATTTTGCACCTTTTCTTCACAGAGATGAACACAGGCAAGGGACACGGCCAAGTCACTGGCCGTGTCCCTCCAATTGCATTAGACACGGCCGTGTCACCTAGACTTGGCCGTGTCTCTCCAATTTCACACACGGACACGGCCAAGTCCACACCAACACTGCCGTGTCCCTCAATTTTAGACTTTTAAAAACCCGATTTTGGCCCAGTTTCTTTCCATTAAATCCCTAATCTCTTGTTCTTCGTCTTTCTCGCTCTCTCACTCTTTGTATCGCCAAAACCATAGTTTTTGATTTCAAAACTCCAAATCTTCCTTTAAACATCAAATTTCTTCACCAAAACTAGAGATAATCACTTAAAACTTCTTCTTTGCTCATATAATTTTGATTTGATCAAGTTTTGGTTTGAATTTTCAGATTTCTAAGGATGCCGAGAACTAAGACTGTTTCACACCGCAAGACAAAGAGGCCTACAACCGAAGGAGCTTCTTCCTCTTCATCAACTTTATCTTCGAAGAAAGCAAGTCTTTTGGCTCGGGATTTTTTCCCGACAAGGTATGTTAACGATGAATCTCTTGATGCCTTGCAAATTAGGACTAATTTTGAGCGATATGTGCAATTTCTTGGATGGGAAACTCTAGTCACCTTGAGACCTTTGCAGTTTGAGGAACTTACTTTAGAATTTTTGACATCTCTCAAGGTTGAAAGAAATGATAAGAAAATCTGCACTAGATTGATGTTTAAATTGCTGGGTAAATCTTATGTGCTCAATATTGACCAGTTAAATGATATATATGGTTTTCATCAGCACGAAGAAAGGTTGGTACCCAAAGAATTTAAACAACAATTTGCTTGGGGAGCTTTAGGCTTGGGTACTTATGTGGCCAAATCGGCCAAGGCATCTAAGTTAAGAAATTTCGCTTTGAGATATTTGCATAGGTTTATGGCTTGCGGATTCTTTGCTCGGAAGGAGAGCCCGGGTGTGGTTAAAGTGAGTGAATTATTTTTCCTGGATTGTGCTTTGAATGCAATGCATATTAGTGCCGGCTATTGGTTAGCCGATATTTTTTATTCTGTGGCTAACAAAAGAAAGGGGGCAATTTGTGTTGGGGGGTTGGTTACCACATTAGCAGTAGCCCTTGTTGAGGATTTTGACCCGAGTACCAGTCGCATGACTAGAATTTCGGGTAATGACTCTTTGGATTTAGCTACACTTGAGAAGATGCACATGGTGGTGCATAGGAGAGGGACTTATGTGATGCCTTCAGCTGAGCCTGCAGCACCGGGGGATAGGCAGAAGAGAGCACGGGTCCAAGAGGAGTCCGACTCGGATTCTCTTGACCTAGATGAGGATGCTCCGATTCTGGAAAGTCAAGAGGTACTTCTGAGGATTGAGGCCCTGGAGGGCAAAGTGGATCGACTGGATGGCAAGGTGGACCGTAACCATGCTGAGGTTTTGCAGTAGTTGGAACAGATTAATAGCAACCTTGCGAAGATCTTGAGTCTCCATCCCTCAGCTACATCATCTTCACGCCAGCCTTTTCCATAGATTTTGAGTTCCTTGTTTTATTTTGTTTAGTGTATTTTTATTTTTATTTTTCGTTTTTGTTTACATGTTAACGTTTTTATATTTGGATATTTTATTTTTATATATTGTACTTTTGTTTTTGAACTTTTGTGTTTGTGATGGAAAGCTAGGGTTTTGCCTCACCAGGTACGATGGAAGACAGTTTGTCCTTTAACTCTTTTTATTATTATTCTTGTTTTCTATTGAGGACAATGTAAATTTTAAGTGTGGGGTACTCTTTAAGCTTTCCTTTAATTCTTGTTTTGCTTATTGTGTTTGTTTTGCTTATTGTGTTTGTTGTGCATGGCATAATTGTTGAAAATTTATTGATCTTTTCTTTGATTCTAGCATTATAGTTGAGACTTTAGTATCAGCATAGAAATGAGCATTTGAATTCATTCGGGATCAATTTTTGCATTCTGCAATTCATGACATATAAATCTTTGTGAACCCACCTGTGTGAGTTTTGAGCCTCATAAATTTGATATTATTGTCAATTGATTTTCTTTTCTTAAGTGTGCACCTTCATGATTTGGCATCTCTAGAGTTTGCTTTTGCATACTAATTGAACTCACATTATGATTTAATCTCAAGTTTTAAAATGATGAAGGCAAATTAGGTTAGCCCCTTTAGCTTAAAAAGACTTCCCTTAATATTGATTTCCTTAGTGAGCCAAGTTGAGCCATTGACCATTTCTTGTTTGATCAACACAATTCTCAACTTAACATGTTCTTATTATCATCTTACCTATGCATTAAGGAATGGAGTTTTATGATTTGACAATAGGGCAGTTTATTTCAAAGTTTGGGGTAAGTAAAAAAAAAATGGTATTGCTATTTGGGTTGAAATGCATACTTTGCACATTGTATTGGATTAAGAGTTGATTATTCCTTTCCTCTACATTTTAAGCTAGATGTTCTATGCAAGTTTATATTTTGTATATATATATATAAAATGATGATAAAATAAAAAAAATAAAAAAAAGAAAGAAAAAAGAAGAGATATATATATATACAAAATTCATATATTTTCTAGCATTAGAGGAATGTTGACTCATGTACTTTTCTTTTAGTGTGCAAGTATGTAAAATTATTAAGGATTAGTGAGTATGCCATTTGAGGGAGTTGTGAGTTTCTTAGCAATAGTATTGTCTAATTTAGATACTCTGTTTCTTGATGCTCCAGCTTAAATGTCTTTTCTCACACCTGCACCTTAGCAATGGGAATTAAGGTATGATAAGATGCAAAACCATTGTGATTGACTATGATGATTCAAATGAAATAAGTGGGGCATGTTTGCCTAAATGATGATGTTTAATGCAATGGATGAGATGTGGAGCCATGGTTGTTGGCTATGATGATGTAAATGAGATAATTGAGGCAGGGTTGCCTAGTTGATTGTGGAATAATAAATGAGAAATGAGTTGAGAAAGAAATTGATAAAGAGATAAATGAAATGATTGTGTGCCTAATATGTTAATTCAATTTTCAGAGTTCTGGATTTGGCGGCATGCCTATGAAATATATGAAAGGTAATAGTCTTGCCGGGTTGAGGATCTCTTCAATTTGAGTTGAATTGAGGTCCAAGAGACTGGGTCTGTTACACTATGTGAATTATGAATATGAAATATATGAAAAGTAACAGTCTTGCCGGGTTGAGGATCTCCTCGATTTCAGTCGGGTTGATGGTCCAAGAGACTGGGTCTGTTACAGGTAACAGTCTAGCTGGGTTGAGGATCTCCTCGAGTTTAGCGGGTTGAGGTCCAAGAGACTGGGTCTGTTACCCTATCCATGGATAGAGATATATATATATTGCCTACGGGCTTGATTATTGTGATTATAGACCAAAGCAGTAACTCTGAACTTTGAATAACATATTAGTGTCTTGTGGGCCCATGCTTGTCTTTGTTTAAATGTGATTTATGAAATGTGAAATGGATGAATAATGAGACCTATGTTTACCTTTGTTGGAAATGTGCTTCATGACTGGTGAATTGTGAGTAATGAAGTAATTGAATAAAATAAGGATATGTAATGTTATAAAGTATGACATGTAATATGTGTATTGATATATTCATTGTGAGTATTAGTGATGGAATTGTGGTTGGTGTTAATGATATATATATATATATGAATATAATATATGAGATTAGTAGAGATATATGAAAGGTGTAATTGAAAAGGAAAAACATGATAAGAAACTAATGATACATGAAGTTAAAATATATATATATGTTAGAATTTCTGCAATGTATGTTTATATTATTTATTTGTACTACTAAGCTCTCGGGCTTAGCGCGGTTGTGTAATCGCGCAGGTGAGTAGGTGGTAGATCTGAAGTCATTCGTTATGCCACGAGAAGAGTAAGAGTTTGTCGAGACCAACTAGGAGGTGATGCATACATGTATAAATATTATGTTGTATCTTTGACAAGAATGTATTCAGATGTATAAATAAAGTTTTGATAAAGATAAGATTATTATATATATGTAAGATCATTAAAAGTATAATGATTTTGTAAATGTTCTTAATATTAATGTAATATTATTTGAACTCAGTTAGAGGTTTTTTAAATTGTAACAAAAAGTGACATTCTTATACTTTATATACGTACTATATGTATACCCGGTATATGTATAGTATTTATATAAGGTATGGGGGTGTTACAATTATTTTGGTATCAGAGCTTAGGTTCGAGATTCTCGGCCTAAGTGGAATTAAAAAGAAAAAGGTTTTGAAAAGTCTAAATAGAATTAAAAAGGAAAAGTTTTGAAATGAGATTTGTAATACATGCATATGCATTAACACCTAGGTTGGTCTCGGATGTGGCATTATGTGAATTGTACGGTGTTTGAATTAGAGGAGATGGATGGTATTATGTGGATGAAGTTCCATATGAAAGGAAAAAAAAAAGAAATGATATGGAAACATTTATACAAGTTTAATTGATAAATGAAGGAATGAGAATTTATTCAATTAAAGTAAAGTAAATTGTTAAATGTGTTTGGAGTATAAAGAAATGAATAGGAGAATAAAGTTGGAAATGAGTTAAAAGCGAAATCAAGATTAAAGTATGTACTCTTTCCTTTACATTTTGAATCTCTTTCTAATAAACCTTATGTTTGGGTTACTAGAGAGAGGTAATATTGTTGGATTATTATTATGATGGATAGATATGTTATTAAAATGAAGAGAGTATAGTGGAATATTGAGTGAGTTGATTGGTATAAACAAAATGTGATCAATTAAGATTTGGGTATAATAAGTTAAGGTTTTTAAAAGAAAAAGAGACGATGTTGGTTGAGTAAGAAGATATAATGGTGTTGTATGCATTGTTGTATTAATGCAAACATGAGAAATATGATATGCTTAAGTGTTGTTAAAGCTCATGTTAATGGTAGTAATATGTGACATTTGGATTTTTGGAATGAGCTTTAACAATTGTGAAAGTTATATGTTTTGATGTTGCTTTGTGGTATATATACAAGATGTTTTTAAAGTTGATATTAAGAAAATGAGATTAGTAAATTGAAGTTTAGGTGAAGTAGTAAGTTGAAAAGTTAAAGTTTTAATGGAATTTGATAAAGATTATTTAGATATTGATGGTTTAATGTATATTCAATACATGAGCTATGTGAAATGAATAATATTGCACATGAAAGTATTATGAATTGAGTAATGTGATTGATAGTATGAGAATTTGTTTTGAAGTAAAAAGAAAGTGATTGAGCGAGTGAGTGAAAATGAGTTACCTTAAGTCATTTGATTTAAAAGGGTAAAGATGGATATGGAGGTATAAAAAAAAAATTTTAGAGAGATGTCACATTAGCAGTGTGACTATGATGTATGTGAAGTGTTATTATGATTAGAATGTATATATTTGTTGTGCTAAAGAATAATTTAAGTCATGTTAAAAGAACGAGAATGATAATGTTCAAAGAAAAGTAATAAATGTTAAATTTGTATGGATTGTATGTAAAAGAAAAATTAAATATACATATATAATTATGTGTATACATGTATAAGATATGTGAAATGAGTTTTTCAATATGACTGTAAATGAAGTATATAAGAACTGTGGAAAGTAAATCACATTATAAATGTACTCTATGAATGTGTATGTGGTATAACTACTGGTCTAATGATATTAAAAATGATATTGCAGGTATTAGTGAACCTGAGAGAGATTAAGTCTTGAACAGTGTAAAGCTAGGTGGATTATGTGACAAAATTGAGAATGGAATGGACTTGAGTAATACTGGACAGTGGAAATTGTTATAGTGATCACTGAACTTGATGATCATATAATATTTTAAGTTCTAAGGTATTTACATGTGGAAATGTTCTATGTACATGAGTATAATAAGAAAATGAAAGGAAGAAGGGAAGTATAATATCTACAAATTCTAAAAGAGATAGATTAGAAATGGAGTAGCAAATGGAAATTGTATTAGATTTACATAAGATTGAATATGTATATGTAAGAAATGTTAAAACATGAATTAAGCTAATGATGATCATATAATTGAGTACAAAATGGGTTGAAACGGAGTTGAAATGTGTTAACTTTTGGTGTAGCCAAAGTTTAGAAATGAATATATAATTCTTGTAACATAATTTAGTTTTGTAATTGGAAAGGTTGGAAGCAGAATAATAAAGGAACGGTATGGATTTATAAGCTTTAGGTATGACCATTAATCTCCTATGATCCTATGATTTGTTTAAAATATTTTGGTCGATTAATTTTGTTATCCACAGATTTAGAACTGAGATAATATGACTGTAGTACAATTTTGGTGAGATTGATAATTATGTTTTTAGAAACATGATCAAGAGTTATGACTGGTAAAGTTATACTTTATCATTTTATGTTAGAAATTTGGTTATATTTATGAAAAGTAAGGAAAGAGAAGAGAAATGTAAAATGTTTTGAGTTATGGATAATGTGGTAAAAAGGTTATTATTGTAAAATTAGTAGTGATATGAAATGTGAGGAGATATTATATGGGAGAAATTACAAAATATGATTGAAAGTTATACTAAATAAGTGGATGAATTTAAGGTTTCAGTGAATGAACTATGGGTAATAAATATGGTATGATATAATCATGAGAATTTTGTGGAAATTGTCCTAAGATAATTTGAAAGGAATTGTTATTATTGATCATAGTCTCAAAAAGCTGAAGATGGATCTAAAGATATTAGAATTTGGATATAAGTTTGACCTAATGGAATTAGGTCATATATATATATATATATATTGTGAAATTTGATGATAAATTTAAATAAGTTAATTGTTGGTTTGAATTGACTAAGATTGAGATGTTAGTATATGGTGACAGATGGATCAATTGATCTAGATTTTGCTAAGGTTGCGAATCATTATTGAGATTTAATATGTATAGTTGTACTAAGAGTGTAAACTTTAAATGATAATGTAAATGATGTAATATTCTGACAAATGAATGGACGAGAATGTATTGAGTTATATCAGTTGTAAATGATGATAAAAAGGAAAAAGATTGATTACCTATAAAATAAGTTTAAAGTTATTGTACTAATATTTATGTTAAGTGAGAAACATGCTAAAGAAGGAATTAAGTGTATGAAAAATAAGGATATTGTTATCAATTAGGGTTTGATAGATGTCTATTTTGAAAGTGATTGTAATGACGGGATAATCAATATTAAGATTTAACTCAATGATTTTTAGGGTTAAATTAAGAGAGTAATTATAAAGAGATGAAGTAATATAATATCTTGAAGATAATGATTAAACGAAGTATAAGTATATTCTAAAATGATCTAATTTTTGTATAAGGATAAATTAAGTGGGAATGTGATGAGTTATTTTGAATATTTGGTTAAGAAAGTAATGAGATATATAAATAGATATAATGATGAGTTATGAAATTTAGAGAAGATGATTGACTCTAAGGGGGAGAGTAAAAGTTGTATGATTTGATGACATAATAACTTGAGAATATAATTAACTTCATATGGAAATTAAGATGGTATTGGGTTAAGAATGGACTACTATTATACTAGATAATTTCGAGGAAGAAATTATTTAAGGGGGAGAGAATTGTAATATCCCAAAGTATACCCTAAAAGTTTTGGAGTTATTGTTGTATTTAGATTTAAAGTATATGTTTAATTGAAAGAGAAAGGAAGATAAATTAATAATAAAGGAAATATTATAAGAGATAGATGTATATGGAGGATAATATGTATACATATGGTATTTGGAAAATATGAAAAATATAAATGTAATATAAAAGAGATATACATATACCAACATATACATCACATATATATATTATATACATTGGTGTAGGAAAGTAAGTATATATAATAATAATAAAAGAAAAAGAAGAAAAGGAAAGACAAAGGGAAGGATATGTGGTGGAGGATTTTTGTAATATTTATTATATTATTAATATATATATATATGATATGTATGGGAAAAAGAAGAAAAGATCTTCTTTCCTTCTTCTTCTTCTTCTTTTTGCACGAGAGAGAGAGAGAGAGAGAGAGAGAGAGAGAGAGAGAGAGAGAGAGAGAGATGTGATTTTGGTTGGTTTATACACCAAATTCTTAAGGGTTTTAAGAGAGTTGAAGTTGGAGATTGAAGATTTGGCATAATATCCAAGTAAGTGTTCATTTCCTTGAGTTGATTCTATTGATTGGGTTTATATTTGATTTGGTTAGTGTGTGAAGATGATGATAGTGAAAGATTAAAGTTATAGATATGTTAAATTGCTATTTAGATGATGATAATCTGGGTTATTTGTGAGGATGATGATGAATTGTTGAAATTGTTGAGTAAGGGTTTAGTATAAATGAATTGGGAATTTGAGTAGATGATTCATGGTGATGTATATGATGATTATTATTATGATTTATTGAAGTTATATAAGTGTTAAATTGATGGGTAATTGATGAATATAACCAAGATGTTGATTAAGGGTGATGAAGTATGAGTTTTGAAGTGTTTGTGTTTTCATGGATGAGAGTTCGAATGCATGATTTTTGCCTGACACAGCTAGTGACACGGCCATGTTGTTGGGCGTGTCGACGGTACTGAGTTTGACATTTGTGACATGACCATTAACACGGCCATGTTACTGAGCGTGTCATAGCTACTGTAAAAAAAAGTAATTGACACGGCCATGAACACGCCCGTGTTGTTGGGCGTGTCAATGTTTCTGTGAGGCAGAATGAGTGACACGTCCATTAATACAACCGTGTTACTAAACGTGTCAAAGCTTCTGTATTGTTGGCTTAGGGCACGAGCATGGACACGCCCGTGTTGGTGAGCGTGTCATGTGTAGAGTTTGCCCTAGTTAGTTATCCTTCTTGTTTTCTTATATATATAATTATCTTTGGATTAGGTTTTGAAGAGATTGTGTTGCCTTAACCTATATGTTGAGAATTCTTGGAAGAGGAAGTGTATAGATTGTTGGGAGTTGTTCTTGAGGTAAGTACAAGCTTACATGAATTCATTCTTTTTCATAATTGTGAGACTTAACACATTTAGTTATAAATGTGTTAAGTAATTTACTATATTGTTAATACAATGTGACTAATGTTATGATTTGTATAGTGTGAAAGATATGACGATCACTCAAAAAGGTATGTGCAATGTAATTTGTTATGATAAATACTTTATTGATGAATTCAACATATATTATGTATATTTTATTGATGAGTTGTTTTAATGTGAATTAAGGTATGATAAGATGCAAAACCATTGTGATTGACTATGATGATTCAAATGAAATAAGTGGGGCATGTTTGCCTAAATGATGATGTTTAATGCAATTGATGATATATACTCTCTTGATGAGATGTGGAGCCATGGTTGTTGACTATGATGATGTAAATGAGATAATTGAGGCAGGGTTGCCTAGTTGATTGTGGAATAATAAATGAGAAATGAGTTGAGAAAGAAATTGATAAAGAGATAAATGAAATGATTGTGTGCCTAATATGTTAATTCAATTTTCAGAGTTCTGGATTTGGCGGCATGCCTATGAAATATATGAAAGGTAATAGTCTTGCCGGGTTGAGGATCTCTTCAATTTGAGTTGAATTGAGGTCCAAGAGACTGGGTCTGTTACACTATGTGAATTATGAATATGAAATATATGAAAAGTAACAGTCTTGCCGGGTTGAGGATCTCCTCGATTTCAGTCGGGTTGATGGTCCAAGAGACTGGGTCTGTTACAGGTAACAGTCTAGCCGGGTTGAGGATCTCCTCGAGTTTAGCGGGTTGAGGTCCAAGAGACTGGGTCTGTTACCCTATCCATGGATAGAGATATATATATATTGCCTACGGGCTTGATTATTGTGATTATAGACCAAAGCAGTAACTCTGAACTTTGAATAACATATTAGTGTCTTGTGGGCCCATGCTTGTCTTTGTTTAAATGTGATTTATGAAATGTGAAATGGATGAATAATGAGACCTATGTTTACCTTTGTTGGAAATGTGCTTCATGACTGGTGAATTGTGAGTAATGAAGTAATTGAATAAAATAAGGATATGTAATGTTATAAAGTATGACATGTAATATGTGTTTTGATATATTCATTGTGAGTATTAGTGATGAAATTGTGGTTGGTGTTAATGATATATATATATATATGAATATAATATATGAGATTAGTAGAGATATATGAAAGGTGTAATTGAAAAGGAAAAACATGATAAGAAACTAATGATACATGAAGTTAAAATATATATATGTTAGAATTTCTGCAATGTATGTTTATATTATTTATTTATACTACTAAGCTCTCGGGCTTAGCGCGGTTGTGTAATCGCGCAGGTGAGTAGGTGGTAGATCTGAAGTCATTCGTTATGCCACGAGAAGAGTAAGAGTTTGTCGAGACCAACTAGGAGGTGATGCATACATGTATAAATATTATGCTGTATCTTTGACAAGAATGTATTCAGATGTATAAATGAAGTTTTGATAAAGATAAGATTATTATATATATGTAAGATCATTAAAAGTATAATGATTTTGTAAATGTTCTTAATATTAATGTAATATTATTTGAACTCAGTTAGAGGTTTTTTAAATTGTAACAAAAAGTGACATTCTTATACTTTATATACGTGCTATATGTATACCCGGTATATGTATAGTATTTATATAAGGTATGGGGGTGTTACAGTTTGATTTATTTAATTTATCATGGATGAATATTTTTTCAATTATTATTTGTTTATTAAAATTATAAGAGGTATGTTTTCATGATTAGGTATCTCATTAATTAATTTTCATGTAATTTAAATTGCTTTTATATTTTGGGATTAATGTAAAGGAGGCGTTTCCACCTTTTGCTGGGTGTCCTATTTAGTTTTAGACATTGGACGATGTAAGGACACATTTCCATCCTCGGATGGGTGTCCATTTATTTATTTTGTTTGAACATTACTTTGATTTTAATATAACGATGCCTTATTTTAATTATTGCATGTAGTATGGATAATATCGTTATATTTAAGAATTTTATAATATTAAGATCTGAAAAGGAGGTCGATTCCAATGAACCGGGCGTAGTGGGGGTGTTGGGCCATTTCTCACCTTTTCCACACGTACCTAACTTTCCGAACCCATTAGGGGGTTGAAAATTCCTTAGAAATTGAGTCATCCACCCCTTTCTATTTTTTCGGCCCGTCCGGGTGGCGACTCCATTTTTTTCGGGCTTAGGCCCGTGTTCTCTAAGGCCCTGAAGCCGCAACATATGGAGTGGGGGCAAAATCCTCGCTCACAGTGGTGACTCCACTGGGGATAAGAAAAGTTGATTTTGTTGGTCTTTATATTATTCTATTCTTTCGTATTATGATATTGTCCATTACATCATTTAGATTGCATTGTGTGCGTGTGTTAGGACGCCCGTGTAACCCGTGTTGTGTTATGTGAAGGATACCATACTTTCACTCAACGTATGGAGATCGAGCATGCATAACCACTCATAGCCTTATACCATTTGGTATATACTTGCTATGGGAACTTAAGCCTTTAAGCCCATAGACTAAAGCTCATGTAATTGGCCTAATTATTTTTCTTAGGTTTTTACCCCAAATGCTTGTTGTTTGACTATGGTTAATTTATCTTGGTTTAAATCATGGCTTATTTGGTTTATTTTTTTCTTAATATGGCCTAAGTACATTGTAAGCTCAAAATAAATTTTTCTTTAAAGTCCAAAAAATCAAAGCTATTTTTAAAACTTTTCAAGATGGTCTTTGGACATAAAACTTTTTTAAAAATAAAAAAAAAATTTCTCATGACTCAAATACAAAGTCAAAAATCCATTTTTTCTAAAATCTTTTTACAATGAGTTTTTCAAACAAAACTATTTTTGCATTTCATCCAACCTTTTCTTACAAAGAGCTTACAAATTATTTAGGTCAATTATGAAAATACCTAAAATCAATTGTGAGCCTAGTTTATACTAAGAATTATTAATCATTGGCTTATTTTTGGCATGAATTATTAGTTACTTTTTCAAGTGAGAAATCTATTTATAATAAACCTCTTAATTTAGTTTTAATCCAATACAACAAAAAAGTTGCTTTAATTGGTTGAATGGATTAAAACCTAATTAATGGGAATTATCATGAACTGATTTCTATTTTTAAAAATATAACTATTGGTTGAACCGTCCAAGAAAACTTTTCAAAAATAAAATATCACATGTTGGTATTTTGTTGATCATAAACCTAGAAAAAGAGACTCGCCATTCGTGTGTGGAAGTTATAAGATTGGAAGGAACGTCCTAATTATCTTTGTTTGTTTATTGTTTGTGCATACATGCATACACGTATTGCATAACATATCATTACTCCTTTCTGGCTCACAGACCTGGAGTACAGTAGCTCAAGGACGTATGACAACCCCATCTACGCCAGTGACATAGAATCCAACGGTAACTTAATTACCTTCTCACCAAAAATAATAGAGCCCGAACAAATTCAAAGAATGGTGGACGATGCCCTCAATGCCAAGATGGAAGAACTAAAGGAGGCTCTGGCTGAGACCATGAAGAACCAATTAGCTGTAATTTTGAGGAACAATACTGAGGGATCTGCTAGCACCAAGAAGTCGAAGGACAAAGGGAAGGCTAAGGTCGGTGAAGTGGTTTTTGAGGATGATAAAGTAGTCATTGATGATGATGATGACTGGGCTCAATACTTCCAAGATCCTCATGTGGAAAGAGCAACTGTGGAAAAGACTGAAACTTCTGATGTTGAGAAACTGATTGCTAATTTGGAGAAGAAATTCGAGAAGAAGCTGAAAATTGAAGAAATGTCAGAGGTTGACAAGTTGTTCAAACAAGATGAGGAGGTCCCTAACAAGTTCAAGATGCCTTCCTTCGCTAGGTACAATGGTATAGAAAATCTTCATTTGCATGTCAAACAATATATCACTGCCATGCAATCTGCACGAGTTACTAAAGCTCAAACTCTGAGGTATTTTATGCTCTCATTGGATCCCATTGTGCAAAATTGGTTCAATACATTGGAAGAAAGTACCCAAAAATATTGGGAGGTGTTGTACAAAGCCTTCATTCAACAGTATGGGTACAATGTCGAGCTAGAAGTTACCTTAATGGAGGTATAGACCATTAGGCAAAGACCAAATGAGAACTTTGTTGATTATGTATAGTTGATTTTCTCAAGACCATAAGGGTAGTTGAAGTTCACCTAATATCTCCAATCTATCATGATAACATCAGAGTATCAAATGATTTATCCTTGTTAAAGCATATTTATACCACTCCACTCATCCATAAACAGAAGTATAGAATGGTGCAAGTGAGATAATTCTTTTGGAGCTAAGATCCAACATAAAAAAATAAAACAAAAACAAAAAGAATAAAAGAAAATTAAAAGAGAAAGAGAGAAAATGCAAAAAAAAGGCAAAAAAAAAGAAAAAATGGGTTCTGAGTTTGTGTGAAATTAAAAGGAAAAGAAAATACATTATCGGTTAATCGATGTTGGTTGGTCTATTAACCGTTAACCGAAATATTTTAAAACACATCATTTTATATTATTGGCATTTCTAATTTACTAAAAACCTAATACGCCCTCATTGCCTCTCATTCCTCAACACTAGTCGATTTCCTCTTGTAATATCTCAAACAATACCCTAAAATTTTGAAAATGCTTGTTGTTGAAATTGAATTATATGATTAGAGTATTTATATGATTAAGTGGAAAGATAAGAGAAAGGGAAATGTGTATATGTTGTATATATGAAGATATATACAACATATATAAGTCAACAAGTTGATTTGGTCAAATGAGATAATTAATTATTTAAAATAGAAATTTAAGTGCTGGTGGAAGATGATATTTATATAATAATAATATATTAATTGCTTGGTGGAAATTAAAAGAGAGTTTGTGTGGTTTAAGAGGTTTGAGAGTAGTGTTTGGGTTTGACTATTTTCATCTTCTTCTTCTTTCTTCTCCAAAAGGGTCTGCCATCACCATTATCAAAAGGAAAGAGAGGTTTTTTTGATTCCTAACTCAAGCAATTGAAGAATTTCAAGAGATCAAGTTGGACTTTAAGGATTTTCTTCACTTTTGGTAAGTTTCCAAATTGTTTCTTTGTTTTCTCTTGAGTTTGTGTATTTGAGTTTTGTAAATGGTTGGTGTAGATGTGTGTATGGTTGATTTTGGTATGTTTGAAGTTGTTTTGTTTAATTGACTTTGATTTTGGGGTTGGATTGAAGAGAAAAAAAGGGTTAAGTTTGGTGGAGAAATCAAGAGTTATGGGTGTTGTGACTTAGAGTTGAGAAATGGTTGTGTTTGTATTTTGATGTATGTATTTGAGTTGTTTTGATGTTTATGCAAGTTTATTATGGTATATTGATGGTTTTGGTTAAGTTTGTTGGAGTGGAAAAGGGTAAAAGAAAGATGTTTGTTGCATGTGGTGTTTTGGTGTCGATGGTTCTGTTTTTAGAGTGGATGACACGACCAGTGACATGCCCATGTCATTGAGTGTGTCACAGCTTCTGTGCAATACTAGTATTAACACGTCCAGTGACATGCCCATGTCACTGAGCATGTCATATCTTTTGTGTTAGAGGAGAATTGACACGTACAGTGACACGCCCATGTCACTGAGCGTGTCAAAGCTTCTGTGTTGTGGGTTTAGGGCACGATCAGGACACACCCGTGTTGTTGAGAGTATCATGTGTATAGTTTGCCCTAGATAGTTCTTATTCTTATTTTCTTATGAGTATCACTAAGTGAGTATGTATAATCACTTTTGGATTAGGTTTTGAAGAGATTTGAGTTGCCCTAATCCATGTGTTGAAGGATTCTTGGAAGAGGAGGTTGTTAGATTGGTGTTTATTACTCTTAGAGGTAAATACAAACCTTACATGATCGCAGACATTTACATGACTTTGGGACTTAACACATTTGGTTAGAAAATGTGTTAAGTTACCTATTATATTGTTGATATAAGAGGATGGTGCTATGATTTGCATTATGTGAACTATGTGGAATATATGTTGAGGATTCAAAATATATGAACAATGTAATTTGTTATGTATACTCTAATGATGATATGTGAGCCATTGGTGATGGCTATATTGATATAAATGGGATATTAGAAGCATTGTGCTTGTGATGAACATGAGAAAATGGGAAAGGATTTGATAATGGAATGATGAAAGAATTGTGTGCCTAGTATGTTATTCAATTTTAAGAGTTTTATTGTTGGTGGCATGCCTAAAAGTAACAATCCCTTGAAGCTAGGTTGGGCTTGGTCTTTGAAGCCAGGTTGGGTTGATGCTGAGCTCCCCTTGAAGCTTGGTTGGGCCTAGTCCTTGAAGCCTAGTTGGGATGTTACATATGAGGTCATCCTCATTGTGATAATGATTCACCTTCGGGCTAGATAAATGTGATTATTGGACCAAAGCAGTAACTCTGAAATTTGAATGGCATATTAGTTTTTTTTGGGCCCATGCTTGTCTTTGCTTTAATGTGAATTATGAATAATGGAACAATTGAATGATATAATGATATTTAATGTTATGAAATATGAGATCATTGTATATTGTTTCTAATTCTTGAAAGTGTGACATTTGCCTTACATTTGAGTTATATTGTTATCATGGTTTGTACCACTAAGCCTTTGGCTTAGCGCCATTGTGATTTATCGCGCAGGTGATAGGGTAGATCCGGTTGAGCCGGAGAGTTCAGCTAGACTGAGTCTAGTCTAGGCTTGTGGTCCCTTGTGAAGTGCTGATTTTTAAACTTCAAGATCAGAGACGAACTTCCAGCATGTATAAATTTCATATTTTTGTACTTATTGATTTTGATGTAAACATATGTATATTCCGCTGCATTTTCCGCTGCTTATTAAACAAATGTTTTGGATAAATTTTTGGGGTAATGAATATATATATATATATATGTATTTTAACAAGGAATGTTTTATCTATATGTTCTATAATATACGATTAAATGTTTTAAATTTAAAGATTGGTTTTGTTTGTTTAAAATGGACTATGACATTCTTATATCTTCTATACATATATTACATATTGTGAGTATATGTGGTGTACGTATATTGGGTATAGGGATGTTACAATTGTTTTGGTATCAGAGCCTAGGCTTGAGGTTCTCAACCTAGGTGAATTGTAAGAAAAAGAAAATTCTGATTTTAAAATACGGTTTTACATAAGATACATGCATTGGCACTGACAGTTTTTGATCTTTGATGAGGTAATTTCTGTTGTGTTTGCATATATAGGTAGTGATGGTGTCTCAGACACGACAGTCCATTGAGGGTAGTGCTGAGAGTGTAGCTTCTGATGAGAGTAGAAATGGAGCTAGGGTTGAGATAGCTGGTGAGGCACCTGCTTCTGTTCCAGAGAGACCAGCAGCTGATGAGATTTCGCCAGTCTGGTTACGGCATATGGTAGAGTTATTGAGGCAGGCTCCAGTGCAGCAGCCGCCACTGCAACTACAACTGCAAGTACCGATGAGGCAATATGATAAATTGAGAAAGTTTGGGGCTGAGGATTTCATTGGTACTACAGATCCTGCAGTAGCTGAGCAGTGGCTTGATAGAGTTCAGAGGATATTCATCTAGTTACAAGCTACTCCTAAAGAAAAGTTTGATTATGCTAGATCTCTTCTGCAGAGAGATGCATATGATTGGTGGAAGACGGTTCCACATGCGATGGATGATCCACCAAAATTTACTTATGGTGATTTTCTGCGGGAGTTTGAGCAGAAGTATACTCTGAGGGAGTATAAAGATGCCAAGAAGATGGAATTTCTGAATCTGAGACAGGATAACTGGACAGTGATAGAGTATGAGATAGAGTTTATCTGGTTGAGTCATTATGTCAGTGGAATTATTTCAGATGAGATAGACCGGTGTAGGAGATTTGATGAGGGGTTGAGACCCTCTATTATGTGTATAGTCGCTGGTTCCCGGTACTAAGATTTTTCTTAGTTGGTTGCAGTAACCAGGAGTGTTGAGAGAGCATAGGGTATTACAGCAGCTGCTACTGAGGAGGAGACTAGAGTTAAGAGACCCCAGTTTGAGGTAGGGTCTTCATCTATGAAGAGAGGCAAAGGAGGCTATTTTCCGAGAGTTAGTAGGAGTCAGAGGCAGTCTGGTAGGTCAGTTCGGTATCAAAGGTAGAAATTGAGACCTACAACTTCAGTGGCTAGTGCTCCGACTCTAATGGTTCATAGGTCTACTCCACCTACATGTGTCCATTGTGGTAAGGCACATGGGGGTGCTTGCTGGAAGATGGGTGGACTAGGAGTATGTTTTAGATGTGGGTCACCAGATCATTTCATTAAAGATTGCCCTCAGCTACCGGAAGATAGACAGACTAATACTGCAGCTTCTTAACCCAGTGTTAGAGGAGTTTGAGGGGGCAGAAGTTTTAGTAGAGGTTGTCAACCTGGGATTAGTCAGAGAGGAGGCTCTACATCTGGAGGCAGTAGGCCAGATGAGGTTGGGCCATCACAGCGGGTGTATGTGATGCAGAGGCAGCCGGATGCTTCAGCCGTCATTACGGGTATATTTTCTTTATTTGGCATTTCAGTTCTTACTCGAATAGATCCTGGATCTACGCATTCATACATATGTGCATCTATCTTGCCTGTATTTGAATTGCATTCATAGTCCCTAGGATTTGATGTTTTGGTGACCAATCCTTTAGGGCATAGTGTGGTAGTTAGCAAGGTGCATCGTAATAGTTCAGTTGTGGTGCAAGATGAGGAATTCCTTGGGGATTTAATTGAGATGTCTTTCAAGGAGCATGATATGATTTTAGGCATGGATTAGTTATCCAAGCATGGGGCTGTGGTAGACTGTCAGAATAAGTGTGTTACTCTGAGAACCGGTGATGGTAGAAGTGTGATGGTATCTAGTGAGCAGAGACATCTTGCATCCATGTTTGTTTCAGCTGTTGCAGCTAGGAGGTTAATTCATAAGAGATGTGAGGCTTACCTTGCTCATGTCGTAGATACCAGAATAGTGGATTCTCAGCTTGATAGTATACCCACAGTTGCAAAATTTTCAGATGTTTTTCCTAAGGAGTTGCCAGGGATACCCCCTGAGAGAGAGGTTGAGTTTGGTATCGATTTGTTGCCTGGTACCACTCCTATCTCTATTACTCCCTATTGAATGGCACCTGCTGAGTTGAGAGAGTTGAAGGTGCAGTTGCAGAAGTTGCTAGATAAAGGATTTGTTCGCCCTAGTGTGTCTCTATGGGGAGCACCTGTGTTGTTTGTAAAGAAGAAGGATGGTACTTTGAGACTATGCATTGATTATAGGCAGTTGAATAAAGTGACCATTAAGAGCAAATATCGTTTACATAGGATAGATGATCTCTTTGATCAGTTGAAGGGAGCAACAGTTTTCTTTAAAATTAATTTGAGATCAGGGTACCATCAGTTAAGAGTTAGAACTGAAGATGTATCTAAGACAGCTTTTCGCACAAGGTATGGGCATTATGAGTTTTTGGTGATGCCTTTTGGATTGACGAATGCACCTGTAGCTTTTATGGATTTGATGAATAGGGTGTTTTGACCCTATTTAGATCAGTTTGTGGTGGTCTTTATCGATGATATTTTGGTGTATTCGCATAATAAGGAAGAGTATGACAAGCATCTGCGGATTGTATTGCAGACTTTAAGAAAGAAGCAGACTTTAAGAAAGAAGCAGTTGTATGTTAAGCTATCTAAATGTGAGTTCTTGCTTGATCAAGTGACTTTTCTTGGTCATGTGGTTTCAACAGATGGTATTAGAGTTGATCCGAGTAAAGTTGAAGCTATTTTGAATTGGAGTCTACCGAAGACTGTGACAGAAGTTAGAAGTTTTCTGGGTTTGACGGGCTATTTTCGACGGTTTGTGAAAGGTTTTTCTATGATAGCTACTCCACTCACCAGATTACTTTGAAAGGGAGTTAGATTCATGTGGACAGATCGGTGTCAAGAAAGCTTTGAACAGTTGAAGGAGATGTTGACTCAAGCTCCTGTTCTTACTTTGCTTGTGGAAGATAAACCATATGTGATTTACAGTGATGCTTCACATAATGGTTAAGGTTATGTTTTGATGCATGAGGGTAGAGTCATAGCTTATGCTTCTCGGCAATTGAAGCCACATGAGTTGAATTACCCAACGCATGATTTAGAGTTGGCAGCCATAGTTTTTGCTTTGAAGATTTGGCGACATTACCTTTATGGGGAGAAGTGTTTCATTTATACAGATCGTAAGAGTTTGAAATACTTGGGTGTTCAGAGAGAGCTGAATCTTCGGCAGAGACGGTGGTTGGAGTTGATTAAAGACTATGACTATTTGATTGATTATCATCCTGGTAAGGCAAATGTTGTTGCTGATGCCTTGAGTCGAAAGTCTTTAGCAGGTTTGACTGCTTATTCGCTCTCATTGCTTGTGAGTTGAGAGCATTGCATGCTAGTTTTGAGTCATGTAATAATGGTGCTTTGTTAGCTCAGTTGCAATTGAAACTGGTCTTGTTGGATCATATTAAGGAGGCTCAATTGGCATATGAGAGAATTCAGAAGATTGTTTCAGATTGCCAGAAGAGTAAGAGCCCAGATTTTCTTGTGAGATATAATGGCAGTTTATGGTATAGAGATAGATTGTGTGTTCCTGATGATGCAAGATTGAAAAAAGATTATTTTGGAGGAAGCACATCATCGGCTTTTGCTATGCACCCTGGGAGTGCTAAGATGTATCATGATTTGAAGCAATATTATTGGTGGTCAGGTATGAAGAGGGATATAACAGAGTTTATATCCAAATGTCTCATATGTCAGAGAGTGAAGGCCGAGCACCAAGTTCCTTCAAGATTGCTCCAACCTTTATCAGTGCCAGAATGGAAATGGGAGCGAGTAATGATAGATTTTGTGACTGGTTTGCCCTTGACTCAGAAGAAGCATGATGCCTCTAGGTGATTGTTGACTGGTTGACGAAGACAACTTATTTTCTTCCATTCTGGATGGACTATTCTCTTGAGAAGTGGGTTGAGCTGTATATCAGTGAGATAGTGAGATTGCATAGAGTCCCAATTGCTTTGGTGTCAGATCGAGACCCTCAGTTTACTTTGAGATTTTGGAAAAGTTTGCATAATTCTTTGGGTTCTCGGTTGCATTTTAGCACTGCATTCCATCCTCAGATAGATGGGTAGTCAGAGAGAGTGATACAAATTTTGGAGGACATGTTGAGAAGCTGTGTCATTGATTTCTCTGGGAGTTAAGACAGATTCTTACCATTGATTGAATTTGCTTATAACAACAGTCACCAGTCCAGTATTGGAATGGCACCTTATGAGGCATTGTATGGTAGAAGATGTAGGACACCTCTATGTTGGGATGAGATTGGAGAAGGTAAGTTGGTTGGTCCCGATTTGATTAAAGAAACGGAAGAGAAAGTGAAGATAATTCAGGATCGGTTGAAAGCAGCTTCAAACCGACAGAAATCTTATACAAATTTGAAGAGGAGAGACATTTAGTTTAGTGTTGGAGATAAAGTATTTTTGAAAGTGTCTCCATGGAAGAAAATTTTGAGATTTGGCCGCAAAGAGAAATTGAGTCCTCTTTTTATTGGACCCTATGAGGTACTGGATAGAGTTGGACCAGTTGCTTATCGACTCGCTTTGCCGCCTGAATTGGATCGAATTCACAATGTCTTCCATGTTTCATGCTACGGAGGTACAGGTTAGACCCATCTCATGTTCTATCAGTAGAATCTATTGAGGTGAGTCCGGATTTAACTTTTGAGGAAGAACCAGTAGCTATTTTGGCACATGAAGTGAAAGAGTTGAGAAATAAGAAAGTGCCACTTGTGATGGTTCTTTGGAAGAATCATGCTAAGGAGGAGGCAACTTGGGAGAGTGAGCAAGTAATGCGAGACCAATATCCCTAGTTATTTCAGACTTGATAACAGGTAATTTCGAGGATGAAATTTATTTGTAGAGGGGGAGAATTGTAATATCCCAAACAATAACCTAAAATTTTGGAAATGCTTGTTGTTGAAATTGAATAAGTGGAAAGATAAGAGAAAGGGAAGTGTGTATATGTTGTATATATAAAGATATATATATAACATATACAAGTCAACAAGTTGATTTGGTCAAATGAGATAATTAATTATTTAAAATAAAAATTTAAGTGTTCGTGGAAGATGATATTTATATAATAATAATATAGTAATTGCTTGGTGGAAATTAAAAGAGAGTTTGTATGGTTTAAGAGGTTTGAAAGTAGTTTTTAGGTTTGACTATTTTCATCATCTTCTTCTTTCTTCTCCAAGAGGGTAGGCCATCACCATTGTCAAAAGGAAAGAGAGGTTTTGCTGATTCCTAACTCAAGCAATTGAAGGATTTCAAGAGATCAAGTTGGACTTTTAAAGATTTTCTTCACTTTTGATAAGTTTCCAACTTGATTCTTTGTTTTCTCTTGAGTTTATATATTTGAGTTTTGTGGATGGTTGGTGTAGATGTGTGTATGATTGATTTTGGTATGTTTGAAGTTGTTTTGTCTAATTGACTTTGATTTTGGGGTTGGATTGAAGAGAAAAAAAGGGTTGAGTTTGGTGAAGAAAACAAGAGTTATGGGTGTTGTGACTTTGAGTTGTGAAATGGTTGTGTTTGTATTTTGATGTATGTGTTTGAGTTGTTTTGATGTTTATGCAAGTTTATTATGGTATATTGATGGTTTTGGTTAAGTTTGTTGGAGTGGAAAAGGGTACAAGAAAGATGTTTGTTGGATGTGGTGTTTTGGTGTTGATGGTTCTATTTTCAGAGTGGGTGACACGGCCAGTGACACGCCCATGTCACTGAGCGTGTCATAGCTACTGTGTTGTTGGTGGATTGACACGTCCAGTGATACACCCATATCACTGAGCGTGTCATAGCTTTTGTGTTGGAGAAGGATTGACACATGCAATGACATGCCCATGTCACTGAGCGTGTCAAAGCTTCTGTGTTGAGGGTTTAGGGAACGATCAGGGACACGCTCGTGTTGTTGAGCGTGTCATGTGTATAATTTGCCCTAGATAGTTCTTATTCTTATTTTCTTATGAGTATCACTAAGTGAGTATGTATAATCACTTTTGGATTAGATTTTGAAGAGATTTGAGTTGCCCTAATCCAAGTGTTGAAGGATTCTTGGAAGAGGAGGTTGTTAGATTGGTGTTTATTACTCTTAGAGGTAAGTACAAACCTTACATGATTGCATACATTTACATAACTTTGGGACTTAACACATTTGGTTGGAAAATGTGTTAGGTTACCTATTATATTGTTGATATAAAAGGATGGTGCTATGATTTGCATTATGTGAACTATGTGGAATATATGTTGAGGATTCAAAATATATGAACAATGTAATTTGTTATGTATACTCTAATGATGATATGTGAGCCATTGGTGATGGCTATATTGATATAAATGGGATATTAGAAGCATTGTGCTTATGATGAACATGAGAAAATGGGAAAGGATTTGATAATGGAATAATGAAAGAATTGTGTGCCTAATATGTTATTCAATTTTCAGAGTTTTGTTGTTGGTGGCATGCCTAAAAGTAACAATCCCTTGAAGCTTGGTTGGGCTTGGTCCTTGAAGCCAGGTTGGGTTGATGCTGAGCTCCCCTTGAAGCTTGGTTGGGCCTAGTCCTTGAAGCCTAGTTGAGATGTTACATATGAGGTCATCCTCATTGTGATAATGATTCACCTTCGGGCTAGAGAAATGTGATTATTGGACCAAAGAAGTAACTCTGGAATTTGAATGGCATATTAGTTTCTTTTGGGACAATGCTTGTCTTTGCTTTAATGTGAATTATGAATAATGGAACAATTGAATGATATAATGATATTTAATGTTATGAAATATTAGATCATTGTATATTGTTTCTAATTCTTGAAAGTGTGAAATTGGCATTACATTTGAGTCATATTATTATCATGGTTTGTACCACTAAGCCTTGGGCTTAGCGTGATTGTGATTTATCGCGCAGGTGATAGGGTAGATCCGGTTGAGTCGGAGAGTTCAGCTAGACTGAGTCGAGTCTAGGCTTGTGGTCCCTTGTGAAGTGTTGATTTTTGGACTTCAAGATCAGAGATAAACTGTCAGTATGTATAAATGTCATATTTTTGTACTTATTGATTTGATGTAAACATATGTATATTTCGCTGCATTTTCTGCTGCTTATTAAACAAATATTTTGGATAAACTTTTGGGGTAATGAATATGTATATATATATATGTATTTTAACAAGGAATGTTTATCTATATGTTCTATAATATACGATTAAATGTTTTAAATTTAAAGATTGGTTTTGTTTGTTTAAAATGGACTGTGACATTCTTATATCGTCTATACATGTATTACATATTATGAGTATTTGTGGTGTACGTATATTGGGTATAGGGGTGTTACACCTCTCTTCTCTCCTTGACTTCCCTCTCCAACAATATTGTCACCGATTGCCAATAGCTAGCAGCAGCAACAACAACTTTTTTAGTCTTCATTGGTCGCCAATAGTACTAGCAACCTCACAGATCGATTTACATTTGGGTCAATTTTTTGCTTCTTTATGGTGATTTTTGAAAATGATTACAAATGCTTATTTAGGTTTTGTTTTCTTGGATTATATTCATTAGATCTATGAATTAGACTTGCCAAAAAAAAAGAGAGAATAGCTCACCAAATACCACAAACTTTTCAGTTATTCTATCGGGGTTGTTTTGCAGTTGTGCCTGTCAATTATTAAGAATTTTATCTGTTTTCAAATCGATATTCTTATTGGCTTTTTATGTGATGGCTTTAGTTGACTATAAGAATATTTTATTATTTGATTAACATATTAAAAATAGATTGAGAATTATTGTATAATAGTATTTATGGATGAGAATCTGGACTTTGAATCAGTAGCCTTTAGTTGTTATTAGATACTAAGTTTTTTGAATTTGGACTTTGAATCAGTATCTTGCTCACATTTATTAATTTTCTTTAGCTATTTTTAGAGCAGAGCCTATATATATTATCTTAAAAGTATTTGATCATTTACATTTTGTCTAGAATGTATAGATTATAGATTCATGCAAAACCTTCAAAAGCATTAAATTGGTTTAATTTCCTTTATTCTAGCTTTAGCAGTATCTTTGATAAACTAATTGCCCACTAGTTGCTTCTTTCTATGGAATATGGGTTTGGTAGGCATTTAAAATTGTAGGAACTATTAGCCATTTCTTTTTCTTTCCTTTTTCAATCTCTCTTTGTTCTGAATGCCGCTTATGATAATGGAATATGGTTGAATCTTTTTTTAATTTTAGTTTTCTTGTTACTTGTGTTGCAAAGAGAAACCATATTCTTTGTGAAGTTTGGAAAATATATTTGATAAAGAACAAGTAGAGTAAAAAAGTGATGCAACAATACATAAATGGGTGTTTGTAGGGTCACATATTTTTGTTCTTTTTCCCCTTCCTTCATTTTAAAATATTAAAATTCATTGTCTCTTGCTAGATAGAGACGCACCCAATTGTTAAAAATGAGATATTTATTGTGGTATATATATGTCCTTTAGAGACATATTCTATATGTGGAGGACCTTTGTTAATACATGTTCTACATCTTTTTTTCCTTTATTTCATGTTAATAAGTTAAAAATTTTTTTTCTCTTTATGTTTCTATGTGCCATTTTTTAGAAGTCTTTGAAAATGTTATTATAGCTTATTAATTAGGCTATTGGGATTTTTTTTAATTTTATTTACTTGAAATTTTTTTAGTTGATACTTGATATTCCTTCATTATTCACCATTTAATCAAAGCTCAATTTTTGTTGTATTATAATGCAGATGGCGAGTCAGTATGATGAGGAAGTTGAATGTAGTCCTCAATCAAGCATGGAGACACACATTACTGCCCCTAGCCCTTCCAAAAAGAAGAAAACAAGGGATAGATCGCAAGTTTGGCAACACTTCAATGAAAAGTTTGAGGATGAAGATGGTCAGATTAAGGTGCAATGTAAGTATTGCGATAGACAGTTCTTTTGTGATACGAAAAAGAATGGGACTAGTTCATTAAAATATCATGTGGGTAGATGCAAAAATAATCCAATAAATGGAAGAGATGCAAAATAAATGAAATAGAATATTCAATCAGGGGGTACTGGAGATACATTAATAACTAATTGGAAATTTGATCAACTGGCTTGTAGAAAGGCATTAGCTATGTTAGTAATTGAGTGTAAATTAACTTTGAAATTTGTTGAGCATCCTGGGTTTAGAAAATTTATTCGCCAACTTTGTCCTGAATTTATTATTCCCTCTAGAAGAACTGTGACTAGAGATATGTTTGAATTGTTTGCTGAAGAGAAAAAAAAAAATTAAAGAGGGTGTTGAACAATGATTGTTCTAGAGTGTGTCTCACCACTGATACTTGGACTTCAGTGCAAAGAATTAATTATATGTATCTCACTGCACATTTATAGATAAGAATTGGAACTTGTGCAAAAAAGTAATTAATTTTTGTCTAATTAAAAGTCATAGGGGTGATTATTTGAGTCAGAGTGTGGAGAAATGTTTGCTTGATTGAAGAATTGATAGACTTATGGCCGTGACAGTAGATAATGCTTCCTCCAATAACATTGCAATATCAAGTTTGAAAAAGAAAATATCTAAATGGAGTCCAAATATATAAGTTATGTTTGGCATTGCTATTAGAATTTGCTTTTGCGGTTTCTAAAAGCACTTATTAAAAACATGCTTTTAGAAAAAGTTGTTTGTTCATTTGATAATAAAATAAAAAAGTACTTTTAGATTAAGAAGTAGTGTTTCAAGTGTTTGATTAATATTACTGTTAAAAATTATTTTTTTATCAAAATGACCAAAAAAGACATAAAAAATAACCAATTGATAATAAAAAAATTACCAGATATAAAATAATTGCTAAAAGTAATTGTGCTAAAAGTAATTATGCATAATAAAAAATATTAAAATAATGTTTTCTAACACATAGCAAAAAATAATAAATTCATAATAAAAAATTACCAAATACAAAATAAAAATAAAGATAACTTTTAATAATAATTGCTAAAAAAAATTATTTATAATGAAAAAATATTAAAATAATTCTTTCTAATATTTAAATAGCACATTATTATACTAATTAAATAAATATTAAAACTCAAAAATATATAAAAAAAATTGACTATGGTGATTATTTTAATTGATTGGATAGTAATTATTTTATTTCATTAAGGGTATTTTTGTACTCATGTAACAAAAGAAAACTGTGTCCCATGTGTTTTTAAAAAGTAGGTTTAGAAAAAGCATCAAATTTGATGCTTTTTCTAAACCTTGGTTTGTTAATCATAAAACCATGTTTTGGGCTATAACCAAATAGCTCATAAAAGTGATTTTTCCTTTAAACCAACTTTTTTCACTTTAAACCGCAATCCCAATCGAGCCCATAAGGGGGTAGATATTTGCACATGAGATGTGTTGCTCACATTGTGAACTTGATAGTTGCGGAGGGGTCGAGTGATATTTCTGAGCCTATAGGTAAGGTGAGATGTGATGTTAAATATATCAGAGCATCACAAGCCAAACTAGCCAAATTTAAGGAGTGCATTGCATTGGAAGGGATTCAGTGCAAGGCATTATAGGCCTTAAATGTCCCCACCAGATGAAATTCCACATATCTCATGCTAGATAAGGTTAAAAAATTTGAGAGAGCATTTGAGAGGTATGATAAGCAAGATAAATCATTTAAGTATGATCTAATGAGAGATGACAAAATTGATGGTAAATATGTGGAGGTAGATGCTAGGCTTAACTTAGATGATTGGGCATGTGTTAGGCGATTTTTCAAGTTTTTAGAAAAATTTTACAAGATGACTCTAAGGGTGTCGGGCTCCAAATATTATACTTGCAACTCTTTTTTTCATGATATTATAGAGACCCATATTTTGTTGAAAGAACTAGAAAACATTGATGATGATCTAGAGTTGTCCACCATGGCTATTAAGATGAGAAATGAATATAACAAATATTGGGGCAATCCAAATAAAAAATATGTTAATTTATATCGCTGTTATTTTTTATCCTCGATAAAAATTTGATTACATGGAGTATGCTCTTAAGGAGTTGTATGGTGCAAAAACGGGTATCAATTTTTTCAAGAAGTTAAAGCAAGCCACCTTTGAGCTATTTAATTAGTGCAAAGACAAGACAAGTGGCTATCAAAGCCAAGATGCTTCTAGTGTTGGTGTAGTAAGTGGGAGTCAAAAGCAAGCTAATGTTACCCAAGATATGGATGAACCAATGTTATTTAGGGGGTATAAAAACCAAAAGGCAAGTGGAGATTATAAGACTAAATTGGACAGATATTTAACTGAAGATTGTGAAGATATTCCTAGCTTAGATGTCTTGGGTTGGTGAAAAATTTATTCCCCTAGGTTTTCGATTTTATCATTAATGTCACGTGATATATTGGCTATCCCTATTTCTATCGTGGCTTCGGAGTCTACTTTTAGTACATGTGGTCGGGTACTCGACCATATAGAAGTTCTTTGACTTCTAGATTAATGGAGTTGCTTATGTGTTGTAGAAATTGGCTTTGAATTTTGCAAGAACCGGTGACAGTTGAGGGAACACTTGAGCATATTAAAATGCTTAAAGATAGTAAAATTTAATTTCTTTTTATATTATGGTTGTAATTCTGTGTTTATTTTAATTAATTTGTTTCTTTATTTTTTTTCTTAACTCCTTAATTCTTTTTATATTTTTTTTAGCAATGGTTATATTCACATTTGAATATGAATCAATAAATGCTGTTTCACAATCGACTGCTATAGATGTGGATGAAGATTAATGATAAAGTTTGCAGTTTTTTAAAAAAAGTTTGTGGGAAAAATTTTTAACGTTTGTGTTATTGTTACAATTTATGATTGTTGTGTGTTGTAATTTATGGAATTATGTTGAATGGTTATTTTATTTTGTCAATTTATAATTTTATAATTGTTTTGTGTTGTGATTTGGACACAAACTTGCTACTTTTTATAATGGATTTCGTACTTGATCAAAACACTTAGAACAAATAGCCTATAACTTCATATATTGAGATTTTCTTTCTCGTGACATCCCATAATTATAATTTATAATCATATTCATTTTTATTTATATATAATTTATTATCTATATATTCTTTTTTTTTACTTATATTAAATTATAAAATTTATAAATCTAATACTAGATATCACTAACCCTTTTGTTTTATGGAAATAATTTATTGTAGCCTTCAGATTTTTAATTATGAAATTAATTTTTCTTTTTGGAGGTTTAATTATTCATCATAATAACATGTTAAAGTAATGGATCTCCAGGCCTCATACAAATTTGGATCTCCAAGCTTAATATGGACAACTGATTTTTGAGCAATAAATATAATCTTTTAATAGAATTATCAATAATTGCTCATTAAGATACAAGAATTTCCTACATAAATGATATGTATTCCATATATATATAATTTCTTATGTTAATCACCAAATATATACATAGAAATATTACTTTAAATTCTTGTTAATCATAAGATTTATAACATTTGTTAAAAATAATCAACATAATTATTGATTTTTATAAATGGTAGAGATGAAACTACATTTATTGAATGGTAGGCAATTGCCACAGAGAAGTGATGTAATTCATGATTAGCTCTATAATTGATTGGCTATGTTAGTATAGCTTGAAAAAAAAGGATGATAAATTCAGTTAAATGAATAATTAACCGAACCAACCGAACTGATTAGGTTAATTAACCAAACTGATCGGTCTATTTGATCAAATATTTGTATTTTTGGAATGGTCAGTCAATTTGTTGTTTGGTCTATTAATTAACCGACCGACCAAATGCTCACCTCTAATTTATTTGTTTTATTAGCTGATAGTAGATATAATTTTCTAATAAGTTAATAGATCTTCTAATAAGATTACATTTTCCAACGTAATTTTCAATATATTTGTTTGGAAATCTATAAATTAAAATGTTCAAATGGACAGTGGCAGAATAGAATTTTATTTGGTTTCATCCTCATTCTTCAATTTTCTATATAGTAAGAAGTGCGAAGATACAATCAGTTATTGTTCATGCAAAAGACCCACGGGTGAGATAAAACATTAAATATTGTCTTTCAAAAAAATTAATTTCCTAAAATAACCCTAAATAATGTCGTTTTTAATTTGAGTTTTGAGGAAAGAAAGACCTGTATCAGTAATTTTCGTTATATCAACTGTCAGCGTCCTCACTCAGTTATACAAAGATTAAAATTAAAAAGCCCTTTGATAACTACTTTATCTTGCCAAAAATCAATGGCAAGACCAATATTTGAAAAAAAAAAAAAATCAATTATGGTTAATGAGCCCGGCTCTGTAATCCAAATACTAAAAAAACTCTTCATTAATCACTTTGTTGCAATCCAAAGACTGAAAAACCCTTCATCAATCATTTTGTTTTGTGAAGAACAAGAGCAAGACATGTATTTTCAAAAATTCAAAATCAAGTTAATGATTTTGGAAGTATTAAAAAGGGCCGTATTGTTTATAATAAGAGACTGAACGGGCACTTGGCGGATCACAGAACGTCGTCGTTTAAATCAAAGTAAGAACAGTAGAATTTATCGATACCGCACGCCATATCGGCCGAGATATTTTCTATGTTGTATGGAAATGTAAAAGATTAAAAGTGGTGTCTGGCAAAATTCGAATCTTTCGAGTTCATGTCTTTTTTATAAAATTCTCCACCCTTTACATGATCATAATATATATATATATATATTAAATCCAAAGCATTCCCTCTTTAATTCATCCACAGCTGTCTCAAAACCCTCCACCAATTTTCCATTTTGGCCCATTTATGAGCCCTTAATTTTTCTCACTTTCCCGCGAAAAATTTCGACTCCATGGCTGCGGTTCTTAGATCTAAACCTTACAAGGAAACGACTTCTTTCACAGCCTCTCAGTTCAGATATTTCTTATTCAATTACGTGCACGCGGGTAAAAGTTGCAGTATGTGTAGCTCTAACTGTACGTACCGTACAAAATGGGACGATCAGTTCTCCAACACACCGTATCACTTCATTTCTTTCAAGCCCGTCTCGCTGCGCGGTGAATTAGTGGAGAAGGGTAGCCAATTATTGGATAATAGGAGAAATAGAAGGTATTCAAGTAAGGATTTTGGTGGAATTTGGAGTGAGAAATTGAATAATAGTAGTGATAATGGGTCCAATTATGGGGAGCCACCAGAGGTGTGGCAGCCTCCGGGGAATGGGATTGCAGCTATTCGTCTGAGCGAATCTGACGTGAATGTAGTCCGTGGAGGTGGAGGCAGAGGTGGGCCTGGGTCGAATTCCAAGGATGGGTGCTGGGGTGGATCTAATTGGGGTAACAATTTTCCAACACCAAAGGAGATCTGTAAGGGACTGGATAAGTTTGTGATTGGACAAGAAAGAGCTAAAAAGGTGATTGTGCTGCATTGGTTGCTTAGAGTTTTAAATGTGAAAAATGCATTGGCTTGTCTCTTAAAAGCTTATATTGTTCGCATAGAATTGGTATACATATATGTGACTGGTTTGAATTACAAAAATTTTGTTTAGTTATGTTGTTTACGTGAAAGGTGTTGGAGTTTTAAACGAAGTAGAAAAGGATATAAGCTTCTTAGGATATTATTATAGTTCTTTGAGCTTTCTTAGGATAATTCTTCAAGTTCCTTTACTTCATTACTTTTCCCTTTTTGATGTGTTTCAACTAATGTATTTTTAGTTGTGTGGATTTCAAATTTTTAGTCTTACTGGATTTTTAGCATAGTAATGTAGAATTGCATTGATAGTTTATTGGAAACTTCTGTTGCTGAAATACTTGAGTGTGAATGAAAAGAATGCACATCTTCATTTCTTTTTGTGACTATTATTTTGATGTCCGGAAATAAAACCTCTGTATTTGATATGTATGTTTTCTGATATGTGAATGCAATGTGCAAAGTGCGACCCATTGCTATATCCATGCTTGTATTGACATTTTCTTTAAACACTTTTCTCTCTCTTTATTTAAACTTATTGTTCATAATTTATAGGATTTTAGAGTTTACACATGTAAAACTGTGGTGCAGTCATAAGTACATTGCCGCTGTATTATATATATTTTTAAATTTATTTCCACATCTTCTACATACCCTTTTACTATTTTTTTTTCTGATTGCATACCTTCTATACAGGTGCTTTCTGTTGCAGTTTACAATCACTACAAGAGAATCTATCATGACTCCATTCAGAAGTGGTAAGTAATATACCTTCACCACATGGTCAACTTCATCCATTACTTTTTTACTTTGTCATATGTGTAAAATGAGAGAAGTGTAGGTCAGTCAGTTAGGCATGGATCTCTATCTATCATTTTGTGGTTTTGTGTGATCAATTTGTGAAAAATCTACTGCCAGCTTTTGAAACTAATAGTGGGATACCTGTGCCCACGAGAAATTTAATAGCAATCTGTTAATAGTAATGGATCATACTATCCTTTAATCTTCTTGTTAACAGGCTTCAAGTTTTGATAAGATTAGTTTGTCCGGAATCTATAATGTGCCATGTGTGATTAGTGGCATAATTGTTAAAGGCGTGTCTTAGGTTTCAAGGATCATTTGGTGCTAGGTCTCGTGCCTATATCATGGTCAAGAAACGGCTTAGTTGAGGTGCGAGCCTTATTCCCTCAATGCAATCCTCTTTGTAGGCTCAAAGGCATGTCTACTGCAACCATCTATTTTTTCAATTTACTTGATCTTATTCTTTTTATCCATATTCCATAGGTAAGGTTGATGTAATATAACAGCAAAGTTAAATAACTCAACCAGCAATCAAATCAATTAATAATGGCAAAAGAGATATATAAAGAATGGGTAAAATAGAGAATAGGGACAGGAAGAAGAGAATAGACAGAGGAGAATAGAGACATAGAGAATTAGGGAGGTAGAATATCCTTTCATTCATTCGCTAATACTCCGTGGATAATGAGCTGCTGCTACAAATAACCCACTACTCACTACCTTACAAAATCAGATACCCATTTCCCTACTCTTTCTAACCAATTTTGTCCCTATTTACAGTTCATTCTTCTCTACTTTAATCCTTCCTTCTCTTGTATGTAACAGTTGACTATTATTTTGTAGTGTATTGTAGTGCTCCTAACTAAACTGGAAATAACAAAAAAAAAAGATGACTAGGACAAGGCCTGTATATGTTGGAGAAAATAGAGAGGGAGAGAGAAATACAATGCTCCAAATGCCTTTTCCAACTCCCCTCTTAACTAGTCTGATCTCTCAATCTTCTTCTATTCTTAAAGACCCTCTCTTTTTGTTTCCTTTTTCTTTTTATATGTATTGTCTTGATATCTCTCTAGTTATAATTTATCTATCTTTTCATTTTTGCACCTGATTTTTTTTTCCAATTGTCTAAGAAACCTAGACTGCCTTTGTTACTGACATTCTATTTGTCTCAAATGTGGACTTTACTATTTAGGACTTCCTATATACGTTTATAATCATTTTTCTTGGTATGGTATCGAAATTCTCATAATTCTAGAAGTGATAATTCCGTGAGGCCTGCTAAATGGAACAGACACTTGTTAAATAAAAAAATATAGTATTGACTATATATTAGTTTTGTAGATCAGAATATGCAGGATGCATTTTCTAGCAAATTCTACTTCTCTGTGCCTCATCTCTCAGATGGATGTGCCTTCGCCTTCTGCTTTTAATAACTATTTACTGCCTAGATAACTAAACTTGAATGCCCTTTCTTTTTTTTACTTGAATGCTCTTTCATTTCTTTCTGCTTTGCTGTTTGCTAAACCTAAACTCAGATGATCTATGATTGTTCCATTCATTCTCTGCCCTGGCGACAACCCTTCCTCTTATGATAAGAGTATACTAGCTAATCCAACTGTGCCCTTTTCATTGTTTCGTCATGAAAGGATGCAAAACATCATTTTGGACTAGTGTCAATGGTCAATAACTAGGCATACTCTTGATTTACAATATTATCATTCATTGTGTCGTCACAAGAGCAATTGACTTCTAAAATGTTTATTGAAACTTGGGAAGTTAGGTCTGCAAGAGATTCAGTGAACAGTAAAGCAGAAGCTATGGATGAGGATGGAGTGGAACTCGAGAAAAGTAACATTCTCCTAATGGGGCCGACAGGCTCAGGTAATCTGGATATTTTCGTATTGGGACTATCAAGTCTCCTTTCATTCTTTATCATAAATTTTTTAGCAATTTAATTATTTTATTTGCTAAAATCTTGACATTTGGAAGCATTATTGTTAATAAGTTGTGTCCATGCTCAGTGACAGAACTAGAAATTCACTTTGGGGGGGGGGGGGGGGGGCAAAAATTTCACAGAAAAAAATTTTCAAAAAAGTTTACCATAAAATTAAATATTTAATATTACAATAGTTCAACAATTAATTTGTATTATTAGATTGACTATGCCTAAGAGATGATAACTGTATCCTACGAGTTTGCATATTTTAAAAACGTTGCATAAGAGCTTCGTTTTCAATTTTCAAGAAAATGTCTTTTTCCACGTAACACACCAAGCAGTCTGTCAAAAAATCATCTCCCATCCTGTTTCACAAATCTGTCTTGATAATGTTCATGGCCGAAAAAGCTCTCTCTACAGTTGCAGTTGCAACAGGTAAGACTAAAACCAACTTGATTAGCAGATATACTAAAGGAAATGCAATGTCATAACCTGTTTCAACTATTTTCTGAGCGAGAGCTCCAATGTTATCGAGGTTAGAGAAAGCTACATTCCTTTTTACATCAGCAATATAGGTATTAACTTGATCTTCTAGCATCATCCGATCAGTGATAGAGAAATGATGCAGGAGCAATCCTAGTCCTAATTGGATTCCTAGCACATCTAGAATTTTATTTAATTTCCTATTTTATTTCAGATTTGCATTAATTTTCCGTTTCCTTATTTGATTAGGATTTACTATTTTATCATTGAATAGGAGTAGAGTTTTAATTCTTTCTTTAATTAGGATTCCTATTCTAGTTAGGATTTATCACTATAAATAGACAGCACCAATAGTATTGCAATCATCTTTTTTTTTCCCTCATAATTTAAATTCAAAGGTTATAAACCTAATTGCTGATTACTGTTCCACCTACAATCAACCATATTCTAGCTTAATTGTTGAAAATTGACAGCTCACACATTTCCCCTACGTCAATTGGTATCAGAGCACAAAAAACAGATCCCTAGAATTCCTTTTTTGTCTGAATTAAACCATGATTGGAAGAGGAAGAGGCAGAGGCAGAGGCAATTAGCCCCAACAAGACGATATAGCTGAGATATGGCGAATGATTGAGGATTTGACCCGGGCTGTATAAGCCTCGCAGCGTCAGGAACCCGTGGAAGCCCAAATGGAGACTCCGGAAGGCAACCACCAATACCTTGATTTTCAAGAAACTCTTGAGAGTGAAGAGGAAGTCGAGGACGTAAACCCCTTTCATGAAGCTGGACCTGCAAACCCAGCAGCACGAGGCAGATTGAAAGAGCGTTTACTTTATGCTCTTGATTTAAATAGTGGAGGAGTTAAAATTGAAGTTGCTGATTTTCATGGGAAATCGCATGCCGAAGACTATTTGGATTGGGAAACTAGTTTAGAAAATTATTTTGAATGGAAACAAATGGTTGAAACCCGAAAAGTGCTTTTTGTAAGCTTAAATTGAAGAGTACTGCACTTCAATGGTGGAAGAGAGTTGAAGAGTAGCGCGCACGACAAGGAAAACTTAAAATCAAAACGATTAAAATCAGAACTCAACAAAGCAGGAAAGAGGCTGCTGCTACTAATAAATACAATGAAGAGACAATCCGTGCTGATGAGAACGATAAAAGAAAAGGTATAGTACCTTATGGTGGACAAAACAGTTCTGGTTCGTCTACAATGAGAGGCAACAATTCTCAAGTTCGTTGCTTTACTTGTGGAGAAAAGGGACATACTTCATTCATTTGTCTACAAAGGAAGGTGAATTTAGCCGAGTATGATCAAGATGTAGGCCCTATTTTTGATGAATATGATGAGGAAGTAGAAGAAATTGATGTTCACCCAGCTCAAGGTGAGTCTTTAGTTGTTCGAACAGTCATGACAGCCATGAACAAGGAAGGAAAAGAAGATTGGAGGAGGCGTAGCATTTTCCATACACGTATTATTTGTAAAGGCAAAGTGTGTTATTTAGTCATTGACGGAGGAAGTATGGAAAATATAATATCAAAGGAGGCTGTAGACAAATTAAAGCTTCCTACAACAAAACATCATCAGCCATACAAAGTAGGTTGGTTAAAGAAAGGGCACGAAGTACCGGTAACATCTCAATGCTTAGTGCAATTCACAATGAGAGATGATTTGGCAGAAGAAGCACTATGTGATGTAATACCAATGGATGTTGGGCATATTCTAGTGGGACGACCTTGGTTGTTTGATCATGACACGACACATAAAACGAAGCCTAATACCTACTCGTTCTACAAAAATAACAAGAGGTACACCTTGCATCCTCTTAAGGAAGAAGCTAGACAAATAGCAAATAAAGGAGCTGCAACTAGTAAATTAAATGCGCTTGCAAGTGTTAAAGAATTTGAAGCTGAGCATAGTGAGGTGGGAGTCACGTATGCCTTAGTAAGCAAACTGATAGGAGCTGATCAGGTTGAAAAATCAGTTGAATATTCCATTGAAATCAAAACGATTATTGCGGGAATTCAAGGAGTTGATTAGTGAAGATGTACCGAAAAGCTTACCACCGTTAAGAAGCATCCAAAATGCTATTGATTTGGTACCGGGAGCAGCTTTACCAAATCTGCCTGCATACCGAATGCCTCCTTTACAGCGGGCTGAAATAGAAAGACAGGTTAAGGAATTATTGGAAAAAGGTCTGGTGCGTGAAAGTAAAAGTCCATGTGCCTGCCCAGCCTTATTAACACCAAAGAAAGATGGTTCTTGGAGAATGTGTGTGGATAGTCGTACTATACAATCAAATATCGCTTTCCAATACCAAGATTGGAGGATATGCTTGATCAACTAGTGGGTTCTAAAGTATTTTCCAAAATTGACTTGAAAAGTGGATATCACCAAATTAGAATGAGGCATGGTGATGAATGGAAAATAGGTTTTAAGACACCGGACGAGTTATTTGAATGGTTAGTAATGCCATTTGGCATTTCTAATGCACCGAGCACTTTCATGAGAGTCATGACGGATGTACTCAAGCCTTTCTTGAATTCTTTCGTTGTGGTATATTTCGATGACATTTTGATTTATAGCCGCACCAAGGAAGATCATTTAAAACACTTGCGAAAAGTGTTAGAAGTACTTCGTCAAGGGCAGCTGCACATAAACCTGAAAAAATGCAGTTTCCTGGAACCAGAAGTGGTATTTCTTGGATATATTGTGTCTGCTGAAGGCTTAAAACCAAATCCGGAAAAGATTCGTGCAATTACCGAATGGCAAGCACTGCAATCCCTCAAGGAAGTTAGAAGCTTTCATGGTTTGGCCTCTTTCTATAGGAGATTTATCCAGAATTTCAGTTCAATTATGAGTTCTATAATTGAATCTATGAAAGAAGAAAAGTTTAAGTGGACAAATTCTGCACAAAGGACTTTATGGAGAAAATTCGGAACTGAATTGAAGTATTCCACTACTTGCCATCTGCAAACAGACGGTCAAACATAAGTTGTTAATCGTAGTTTGGGAAATCTATTAAGATGTCTCCTTGGAAGCAATACAAAGACATGGGATCTAGTTATTCCCCAAGCTGAATTTGCATACAACAATTTAGTCAATCAAAGTATAAAGAAGACTCCTTTTGAAGCTGCTTATGGACTTAAACCTCAAAATGTACTTGATTTGGTACCTTTGCCTCAAGAGGCTAGAGTAAGTGCTGAAGGGGAATTATTTGCTGATCACATCAAGAAAATTCATACAGAGGTCAAAGCTGCCTTAAAAGACAGCAATGTATCATATGTTTCTACCGCTAACTAGCATCGGCGCGTACAAGAAGTTGAAAAAGGCGACCAAGTCCTCGTACACTTAAGACAAGAACGTTTTCCTAAAGGAACTTATCATAAGCTGAAATCTAGGAGGTTTGGACCTTGTAAGGTGTTGAAGAAGATCAGTTCCAATGCCAACGTAATTGATCTTCCATCTGATTTACAAATCAGTCCGGTTTTGTAATGTTTCAGACTTGTATCCTTTTCATGGATTTGATGGAGTACCATCCTCCATTGAAGCACAAGTACAAGAGCTACCTATTGCAAAAGCTGATGTTATTGAAGAAGTGTTGGATGTCAAGGAAGCTCGTTCTAGGCGTGGCAACCAATATAGACGATTTTTAGTTAAGTGGTTTGGAAAACCAACAAGTGGAAGTACATGGATTTCTGAAGAAGAGCTAAAGCAAGTTGATCCAGACATATATGCGGAATGCATCAAGGTTTACTTGTCGGAGCCAAGTCTTTTTCAAACCCGGGGAGAATGATGCATGAGCAATCCTAGTCCTAATTGGATTCCTAGCACAGCTAGGATTTTATTTAATTTCCTATTTTATTTCAGATTTGCATTAGTTTTCCATTTCCTTATTTGATTAGGATTTACTATTTTATCATTGAATAGGAGTAGAGTTTTAATTCTTTCTTTAATTAGGATTCCTAGTCTAGTTAGGATTTATCACTATAAATAAACAACACCAATAGTATTGCAATCATCTTATTTTTTTTCCCTCATAATTTAAATTCAAAGGTTATAAACCTAATTGCTGATTACTGTTCCACATACAATCAACCCTTTCCCCTGCGTCAAGAAATCATATGGATATAGTTTAACAAGACGAAGTAATTTAGATAGTTCGAAATTGGAGAATGAGTTTTTAGGAGAAAGACAAACAATGCATGAAAGCAATTCAGTACTTGATTCTGTAAAGCGATTTTTCATTTCTTGAGCAATGAAATCAATAACCTAGAATTGAATGAACGAAAATTAGGTTGCAGCATAATAAATAGTTAAGTATGATAATACGAAGCTAAAAAAGTACCTGACAAAATATTTCCACTCGAAAGTGGTGTTAATAAGTGATAGAAAAACCAACACACTTGGAACGCAGATAACCTACATTATCTTCCATATTAGGCACTGCGGCATCATGATCTATACAAAAGTCATTAATAGCTTCCAACATTCTATCCCATCCATTCTCCCTGAAGTTTTGCAATTCTTGTTTAACAGTTGCAATCAAATGAATCGCATTACCAATATTTTAATCTTTTTTTGGCAAAACTTGAGATAGATCATTTGTCATTCCTAAAAGTTTCCTCATTAAGAAAGTAATAAAAATAAATTCTTAACTTCCCATTTTATCAATCAAGCCCACAACTGCCCCTGGATTTCTTTGTTCAGAACCATCCTCATAAATGTTCACAAGAACCTCTTTTACTGGTGACCACATAGAAAGAAGACGCACAATTGTTTTATAATGAGAATCTCATCGCGTCTCCAGGTCGAGTTAAATTTGTTTCTTGATGCAAGCCTCTTCCACTTTGAATATCACCTCTCTCTAGGCGTTGAACTACATCATCATGTTGTTTTTGACGGAGCATCCCTCCTTTTACATGAAGCTCCAACAATATTCACAATCATTGCAACATAATAAAAAAAATTACTCACAAATCTATTGTTCCTTGCTGTTGCAACAAACACTAATTGGAGTTGATGAGCGAAACAATAAATGTACTTAGCCGAGGGATTTTCATTTAAAATGAGGGTTTTTAACCTATTGAATTCACCTTGCATATTAGAAGCCCCATCATAACCTTGACCTCTAACTCTACTTAGAGACAACCCATGTTTGGCTAAGAAATTATCAAGTGTACTTTTTAAAGATAAAACATAAGTATCACTCACATGTACCGCTCCAATTAATTGCTCAACCACTTGTCCCAACTTGTTAATATATCTCAATACCACAACCATTTACTCGTTTACTGAATTGTCTTAAGCCTCATCAATTAATAGAGAGTAAAAATCATCTCTAATATCCTTAATAATAGCTAGTGTCGTCTCTAAAGCACAAATACTAACTATTTGCTTTTGGATACGTGGAGAAGTGAGTTGATTATTTTTAGGAGCATTTGAATTAACTACATTCCCAACTTCAATACTGCGTTGACTGTACCAATTGAGAAGTTCAAGAAAATGACCCTGGCTAAGTGAGTTTTTCGACTCATCATTTGCCTGAAAAGCCAACCCATTTGCTAAAAGAAAACAAATACAGTCAACAATAGCTGTCAAACGTGTCCAGTAATAAGCTTCTTGCTCTTGGTTATGAGAAGATAAAACATGAGATACACTTTGTCTTTGATTTTTAAATCTAACATATAACATTCTAGCATTATTGTGTAGACTACTTGGATCACCAACATGTCCATTAAACTTCTCTGTAGCTTTTTTCCAATTACGAAATTCGACTTCTGTGAAGACATTATTCCCCCGCTTAGATCCTCTATTCGAACTAAAAAGATAAACACTATAAACACAATGTTGCATCTTTGGAAACACTATATTCTAAGCACTCAAATTTAGAGAACCAAACATCTCTAAAACTCATAATTTTTTCAAATTCTGTTTGAGGAAAATTGTGGCCATGTGGTTGGCAGGGTCCTTTAGCCACATATTATCTTCTAACATCATCCCTAATTCCATCATCAAATTTGTCAATTGGTTTACGCAATCCTGGATCACCCACAATATCACCAAAACTATACTCCGGATGCCCCATTGTATCACTAGTTTCCCTAACACTTGCATGACTACTTAATGTCTGGATTGGTGTCGGAGTCGGAATATTTGAAGATTCACCACGTTCAATCTGTAATTTCTTAGTCTTTATCACAAATTTATCCATATCTGTTTCAGTTTTTATTCTAAATATAATTAGTTTACTTTTGGTTAATTTTAGAGTTTAAGTTCATATTTTTCATTGTATAAGTATTTTATATTAAATTTATACTTAGTTTATATTCATTTTATATTTAATTATTAATTATTTTATATTCACAATATAAACTGATTTGTTTAGGTTCAATTTATAATTGGTTTAGTTTATTAAATACTTAATTTATAAATTTATAGTTTTAATGTTATTAACCTAATCAAATTTTATTTTTAAATTTTATTAACCTAATCACACTTTATATTAAAATTTTTTATAGTCAACATTTTAATTTATAATTATAATTAATTTAACCTAAAATTCAAAACACTAAATCAATTCATTATTCAGCCAATCACAATACAAAATATTTTAAATAAATTATTATACTTAGTTAATCATCAAAATAAATCAAATTTTATAACAAAAAATAAAATCCTAAAATTCACCTAAAACCCTAACCACAAATAACACAAAAAAAAAAATTCAACATCATCACATCAAAAATCATTTAAAATAAATCAAAATAATTATTTGAACTTCAAACAAACTATATTTTTTATTTTAAAAAAATCTCTAATTTTTACCTAAAATCTTAAATCTAATCTCAAACAAAACAACCCCTAAAATCAATTAAAAAAAGAAATATATACCTGTTGAAGTCTCCGGTGTGAGCCGCTCTCGTTGTTCGTTCTTCGGTGCCAGTGCCACCGGCGCCGCTCCTGCTCGTCCCTCTTCGGCTCTCCCTCTCTGCCCTTTGGTCTCTGGCTCTATGACTCTCTCGCAAGACAGAGGAACTGCGTGCAACTCTTCTCCTTTATTATTTTTTTAATACCTTATGAGTGAAACGACGCCGTTTCACTCATAAGTATTAAAAAAAATATATAACCCCTGGTTGAAACGACGTGCCAGGGGCATTTTTGTAAGAAAAAAGAAACGCGTAAGGGGTCGTCTTCAACCCCTCACGCACGCTGGCTCTGCAACTCAGAAAAGGGGGGGGGGGTGCTCGTCTCCGGCTGTCCCTGCTGTTATTATCGGTGGCCAGAAGCACACCCCCCTATATGTGCTTTTGGCCGCCGACGAAGGGGGGGGGGTCGTTTGTCCCCCCCACGACCTCCCTATGTCCGTCCCTGTCCATACTCTTCTTTAGATGTTGTACTGAAGCAGAATATATGCTTTTGATGCTGACCCTGGATGGTATATGTTGCTTGCTTTTTTTTTTTTTTATTCATTAAGACTGAAAAAAATTTGAGATTTTTATTTTGTTGCTTTTTTATGGTAAAATATCTTTCTTAACTAATACCAAAATAATGATTGTTTACAATTGTCAAACCATTTAGTTCTATCCCCTTTTTTTATTGCATGTTTATTGCATTGTATTTCTTTTTTCTTCTCTTTTTCATTTCTCTCCAAATTGGGGGATTCAAAGTTCAGATATATTATTTGTTCAATTCATTATTGTTGACACTATTGTTTGTTGGTCTCATTTCTTGTTGTTTCTAACACCATTTCAAGGACAGGGAAGACATTACTTGCCAAAACCTTGGCACGGTTTGTGAATGTGCCCTTTGTTATTGCAGATGCGACTACATTGACACAGGCAAGTTGGTGCCAGTCATTTCTTTATTTTGGTGATCTTATATGATCTGCATCTCTTATGATTTTCTCAATTGTTTATGGATATTCTGTTCAAAAGATTGGGTATAGTTGTCATACTAGAAACTTCTGATGAATATGTTTTAATCTCTATGATTGCATTTTCTATATTCTGCTAGCATCTGTGTATTCGAGTATATATTTTGATAAGTAATTTTTTGTGTTCCATGAAATGCCATGCATAGGCAGGATATGTGGGGGAAGATGTGGAATCCATATTATACAAGCTACTTACGGTAAGTTCATACAACCTTAATTATTGGTAGTGACATAATTTCTATGCATGTTTTATTATTTCTATTGATTATTTTTTGGATCATTATATCTTTGTTGCAAACTTGCCAATTGAAGTATTACGAACTTTCTCAGACAGTGGATTGTACTGTGCAAAGGCATTCTTAACTATTGTTTAAAATTTGATTTTCATAGCCTCTGCTACAAGCAGTAGCAGGCTGGTACCTTTGCCCAAGGCACTCAACGTGTAGTGACTATGCTTTTCTCTATATTATGTGTTCACATAATTTCTCTATATTATGTGGTCATGTAGTTTCTATATATTATGTGGTCACATAGTTGCAGGAGAAAAAAAACTTGAATACTCTTCCAACAAGCAATCACACTAACAATTTTTGCCACCTTGACCCTTGAAAAATAACCATTTCTAGTACCAATACCATCCAAAATTATGGGGCATACCATCCTAAATTATGGGGCATTGAGCTCTCTATCTTTTCGTCATATGAATAGACTGTGCTTTTCCAACCTTCATTTGTGATTGTATTTGGTATTATTTGCATTATACTTAGCTGTTGATGTTCATTTGTGATTGTATTTGGTATTATTTGCATTATACTTAGCTGTTGATGTGTTATGTAAACTTGAGCAACAATTCATAATATTCACTTTGGTATGTTGAAACATCTCTTTTTTTTAGCGATTCCATTTCTTTATCATCCTTCTCCTACATAATATTGTATTTTGGCCCTTTTACCATTTTTCAATCCTAGTCTTTGCTCATGTTGCTAACATTGTAATAACTTGCATTCAAACTAACAAAATTTCTAAATTTCCATTTTTGGCAATCTATTGCAATCTTTCACTTTTTGGTTGGTGTTTATCTCCATGGAGCATTTTGACATAGGATCCCTATTATTTAAAAAAATTACCAAACTTGTTAAGTAGAAGATATATTGTTTTCTGTTGTGAATGTGTTATTTAGTTTGTAAGGGTAGTTAGGTCTTTTGTTAATTGTTTGACCTAATGTATATATATATCTTGTATTCTTCCTTAGATAATAACAACAAATAGAGAGCATTCTCTCCAACATGGTATCAGAGCAAATGGGAGAGAAAATTTGGTGAGAGGGCTGTGTTTTTTCTGGCTGGGACCCTAAAACTAGGGGCTACCATTTCTGTTCCGAGGTGTTGCAGGCGTCCAGTAGCGACACAGCCTCCCTCAGTAGATTGCCTGGCCGCCGACCAGCCTTCGCCCGAAGTCCCGTCGCCGGAATCCCAGCGCGTGAAGCCCACGCGCCGACAGAAGTTTTTGACTCTTCTCCACGTGCCGGCACGTGTAGGCGCGTGCCGCCACCTCCGGCCAAAATTTTCCAGCCGGTCTTGCTCCACCGTGATCGCCCTTGCCGTGCGACTCTTGGTATCCGGTCAGTTTCTCAATTTGTTGGACTTTTTTTTTTTGCTTCGCTGTGTTTTGTTCTCGGTGTGGTTACTGCCACTGCTTGCCACTCCAATAGGCTGCTTCCGCTCCGCTCCATTTTAGATGGCTGACAGTAAGGTGATTTTCCCAAATAACGACAATCCTTCGTTACAAATCAGTCAGTTCAAGTTGGATGGTGCCGGAAACTATCTTGCTTGGTCAAGGTCGTGCTATCTATTTATCAATGCAAGAGGTTATACGGGCTATCTCAACGGCTCTAAACTTCGTCCGGCGAACACTGACACTCAATATAATGTGTGGGAATCTGAAAATTCTCTCATTATGTCATGGCTTTTGAATTCAATGGAACCAAGGATTACGGCTAGTTTCATAATGCTTGATACGGCAAAAATGGTATGGGATTCTGCTAGGAAGACTTATTCTGGACAAGGAAATGCTGCTTTGGTGTTTGAACTTTGTCTTAAGGTTGAAGGTTTGAAACAAGGGGAGATGACTGTGGATGATTATTATGCCGCTTTAAATGAGGTGTGGTGACAACTAGATTACTATGATGACTTTCATGCTAAATGTGAAGACGATGCGGTTCAGTATCACAAGAAGGTTGAAACTGGGCGTATATTCAAATTTCTAGCAGGATTGAATCCTGAATATGATCCTGTTCGAGTTCAAGTGTTGGGTAGAAACCCTATGTTATCCTTAGAAGAAACTCATGCTTACATTCAGCAGGAAGAGAGTAGGAGGAGAACTATGATGAAAACTCCTATCATTGAAAGAGCTGGGTTAGTAGCATCACCAGCTACTCGCACCATCTCTAAAGAGGATATTCGTTTTTGTGATCACTGTAAAACTCCTGGGCACCTCAAGGAAAAATGTTGGGAATTGATTGGACGACCAACTTATATTGGTGGTCATGGTAGTGGCCAAGGAAGGGGGCGCGGTCGCGGTAGAGGAAGATCAGGGCTATCTCAAAGTGTAGCAAATCAAGCTGAGGTGGCTAGCTCCAGTTCTATTCCTGGTTCTGATGCTCTCTCTGCAAGTGACTTATCTGCTGAAGAGTTGCAAGCTTTGAGAAATCTCCTTCGACAGGGTACACCATCCTCATCCAACTCTACCTCTCATTTTTCGCAGTCAGGTATGACACTTCTAGTCAATTCTGTTGATGATTCTTGGATTATAGACTCAGGAGCAAACAAACATATGACAGGCTCTTTAGAGAAATTTATAGATTACTTACCATGTTCTAGTCAGGAAAATGTTCGCATTGCAAATGGCTCTTAAGCGCCAATTTCTGGTACAGGTTCTGTTAAGTGTACACCTGACATTGACCTGAACTCTGTTCTTCATATTCCTAGCTTTCCCGTTAATCTCTTATCTGTGCTTGCTATTACCAATGACCTTCAATGTCGAGCTGTTTTTTACCCGACTCATTGCTTTTTGCAGGATCTGAAGTCAGGAGAAATGATTGGTCATGATAGAGTGCACAATGGTTTGTATCTTCTTGAGAAGAATTCCCAAGCCTTGTTAGGAAAGAGTGGGGATGTGAGTCAAGAAATTATTATGTGGCATAGACGGTTAGGACATCCATCTTTTGTTGTTCTTAAAAGGTTGTATCCTAATCTATTTAGTCGGTGTTCATTTGAAACTTTAGCTTGTGATGCTTGTGAACTAGCAAAACATTCGAGGAATACTTATGTTTCTCATGATAATAAAAGTTCTATTCCTTTTATGACAATTCATTCTGATGTATGGGGACCTAGTCCTATTGTTTCATTGTCTGGCTATCGATGGTTTGTCACCTTTATTGATGATTGTACTAGATTAACATGGGTGTATTTGTTAAAAACGAAGAATGAAGTGTTTTCATGTTTTCAATCTTTTCACCAAATGATTTGCACACAGTTTGATGCTAAGGTGAAAATCCTAAGATCTGATAATGAGACTGAATATATGGATAACATGTTTCAATCTTACTTAGATGCTAGAGGCATTATTCATCAAACTAGTTGTGTCAATACTAGTGCTCAAAATGGGGTTGTTGAACGGAAAAATAGACACTTGTTAGAAGTTGCTAGGTCTCTCTTGCTTACTATGAATGTTCCTAAACAGTTTTGGGGAGATGCTGTCCTTTCGGCTGCATATCTAATTAATCGAATGCCCCTTCGAACACTTATTTTTAAGAGTCCCATAGAAGTTTTACGGGGTCACACCTCTTGTACTGTTCCACCCAAAATTTTCGGTTGTGTGTGCTTTGTCCATCATAGATATGAGAGTAAACTTGATCCTAGGGCTTTGAAATGTGTGTTTATTGGTTATTCGGCAACTCAAAAGGGCTATCGGTGTTACCATCCGCCATCCAGAAAATATTTTGTGAGTATGGATGTAACTTTTCGGGAGTTTGAACCTTATTTTTCCCCAACTCCTCTTCAGGAGGAGACTGGAGTAACTGGAGTAGAAGAGGAAGTTGATAAACTAAACCCAATTCCCTTGTCTGTTTCTGTACCTGAGCAATTCAGGAACTTGGTGATTGTTGATGGTGAACAGGACAACCAAATTGATCTTGATGAGAGAAGGAAGGGTAGATTAGATAGACCTGATCTGCAAAGGTACACTAGAAAGGAAAAAGGTAAGACCATTATGCATGATTCTAGTGACCAATCATTGCCCCTGCCATCAGTTCCTGATTCAGCAGAGACACCTCTCAATGTAAGTACTTCTGATCTTGATCAAGTTATTGATTCTCCTGACCCTGTCAGTGATTCTGATCTTGATGATTCATATGTTCCTATTGCCCTAAGGAAAGGTGTGAGATCATGCACTCATCATCCAATCTCAAAATTTGTTTCATATGATAATTTATCTCCATCCTATAGAGCCTTTGTCTTGTCTGTTTCTTCTGTTTCTATTCCACAGAATTGGCAAGAAGCATATCGAGACTCAAAATGGAAGGAAGCAATGATTGAAGAGATGAAGGTTTTACAGAAAAATGGAACATGGGAACTTGTTGATTCTTTGAAAGATAAGAAAACAGTTGGATGCAAATGGGTATTTACGGTAAAACATAAAGTTGATGGCACCGTAGAAAGGCACAAGACACGATTGGTGGCAAAAGGGTACACCCAGACATATGGGGTGGATTACCAGGAAACATTTGCTCCTGTTGCAAAGATGAATACAGTAAGAATTCTCTTGTCATGTGCTGCCAACCTTAATTGGAATTTGCATCAATTTGATGTGAAAAATGCATTTCTACATGGGGACCTAGAAGAAGAAGTATATATGGATATACCTCCTGGGTTTGAGGATAAGGATACAAAGGGAAAGATCTGCAAATTGAAGAAGGCCCTATACGGTTTGAAGCAATCCCCGAGAGCGTGGTTTGACAGATTGAGTAAAGCCATGGTTTCTTTTGGCTATGCACAAAGTGATGCTGATCATACTTTGTTCTTTAGGCACCACAATGGAAGGATCACGTTGCTTGTAGTTTATGTCGATGATATGGTGGTGACTGGAGATGATATTGAGGAGGTTCGTCGATTAAAGAAGTTGTTAGCAAGAGAATTTGAGATTAAAGACCTTGGAGACCTACCATACTTTCTTGGAATAGAAGTGGCCAGATCCGGAAGAGGAATTTTTATTTCCCAAAGGAAATATATGCTAGATCTCTTGTAAGAAACTGGTATGTTGGGTTGTAGACGCAGTGACTCTCCCGTGGAAGTCAATTGCAAACTCCAGGCAGGAGTAGGAGAACCAGTTGACATTGGCCAATATCAAAGATTGGTTGGTCGATTAATCTATCTGTCTCATACCAGACCGGACATTGCATTTGCAGTCAGTCGAGTTAGCCAGTATATGCATGACCCTCGTGATTGCCATCTTGAAGCTGCCTTACGCATTTTAAGGTATCTTAAATCTGCCCCTGGGAGAGGGTTACTGTTCTCAAAACATGGGCACCTTGACATTGAAGCTTATACAGATGCAGATTGGGCCGGATCACTAGATGATCGTAGGTCAACCACAGGCTATTGTACATTTGTTGGAGGTAATTTGGTTATATGGAGCAGTAAAAAACAAAATGTGGTTGCCTGTTCAAGTGCTGAAGCTGAGTTTAGAGCTATGACACAAGGAGTGTGTGAAGTATTATGGCTAAGGAAGCTAATGGATGAGTTGGCTATTTCCAAGCTTGGAACTTCTACCTTGTTTTGCGACAACAAGGCTGCTATTAGTATTGCTCAAAATCCTGTTCAACATGACAGGACGAAACACATAGAGATTGACCGACATTTCATAAAGGAAAAAAGCACTCAAGGTTTATTGAAACTCACTCATGTGACCTCGAGCAATCAAGTTGCTGATGTGCTCACTAAAGGATTAAATTCTAAGCTCTTCCAAACCTTATTGTGCAAGTTAGACATGTGTAATATCTATGTACTAACTTGAGGGGGAGTGTTGTGAATGTGTTATTTAGTTTGTAAGGATAGTTAGGTCTTTTGTTAATTGTTTGACCTAATGTATATATATATCTTGTATTCTTCCTTAGATAATAACAACAAATAGAGAGCATTCTCTCCAACATTTTCCAAAGAGAGAATAACAATATCAAAATCCTTTTTTTGATGTGAAACTCATTAGGTTAGGGTCCAAGAAAAGTATGTAGCAACTGTTGATTTAAATTACTGCTTAAAGAATACATAGTTAACAAACTTGGTCACTGCAACCGAAACAAATATGATTGAGAGAATGTATTTGCTTGATTATTCCCTTAAGCTATTGGGTATATATATACAATGTGAGATCAAAGTAAGAAAGAATCGATCTAAACAGGAAAGAATCAACCTAAAGAGGAAATAATCAATCAATTTAAATAGGAAAGAATCAATCTAGGAATAAAACCAAATCAATTCCCCTATTATAGAACTAAATCCTTTAATTCTAGCATCTAATAATCAGCTATAAACTTAATGCTCCCTTCAAGCTGGACCATACATTTCATAAACTCTTAACTTGTTACAAGTGTAATCAATCCAAGAACCTCTAAGGGATTTGGTGAGGATATCTGCTAATTGATCATTCAAACTGGTGAAATTGATAGCAACTTATATCATTCTCAATCTTTTGTTGGATGAAATGACAATCCATCTCTATATGTTCTCTTTGTTCATAAAAGATTGGATTTGATGCCAATATATCCGTACTTCAACTCTTGAAGAAGTTGTTTTAGCCAAAGAAATTCACATATTGCTAGAGCCATATCTTGATGTTTTGCTTCTGCACTTGGCTTGGCTATTGCATCTTGCTTTTTAACTTTTTCAAGTTATCAAATTTCTACCAAGAACATAATACCCTGAATTCTCCATTTGTCTGGAGGAGATCTTGCTCAATCTGCATTAGAATAGCCTATAATTTGTATTATCCTTATCTTCTTACAGGACACCTTGTCGTGAAGCTCCTTTGATATATTTTAAGATGCGAATTAATGCATTCTAATGGCTATCACAAGGTTCCTGAAGAAAGTGGTAACCACACTTACTGCAAAAGAAATATGTGGTTGTGTGATTGTAAGATAATTAAGTTCCTAACAAGCCTCCGACATTGACTTAGATCTTTTGACGTCTCCCTGATTCTAGGGACAAGTTTGACGTTTGGATCCATGAAGTTGACTTTTTACAATCTAATAAGCCAATCTCTTTTAGAATGTCTAAAACATATTTCTTTTGAGAAATAGCTACCAAATGTAGATTGCTATCTTAATACCAAAACATACTCAAGTATTCGTAAATCTTTGGTCTGCAAATTGCTAACATGATGCTATTTAAGTTGAGAGATGCCCTAATTACCTTGACCAGTTATAAGAATATCATCAATATAAAGTGAGATATATACATCTACCTTGAGAAGTATGTAGAAAACTAAATGATCCGCTTCACCTTAGAACATCCCAAATTGTTGGACAACAACGCTAAATCTACCAAGCCAAGCTCATGGGGACTGCTTTAAACTATAAAGAGATTGTTGTAACTGAAATACCAAGCAGTCTCCCTTTGATCAACAAAATTTGGTGGTGGTTCTATGTAATACCCAAGATCAAAGTAGGTTACGGCTAAAAGGTTTGTAGAAATATTTACATAAAAAGAGATAATTAATTCATTAGAAACATTAGCATACATAAAATTATATGGGGAATTGGCGAATATTTGTCTATAATTATTGGTAGGTAATTCAAGTAGATATTTATATACATAGACAAAATATTTAGGTTAAAAATAATTGGTATGATAATTTGAATTTAATTGGACGTAGTAATGTACTTGCACTAAATTATAGATATACATATGAACATATGCATACATAATCAGGTACATATATATGTGCTAATTAAACGATTATGCAAATATACATAGGAAAATCCGGGTTAAAGAATTAGCAAAATACTTTGGCATTTAATTGTTTGAACTAGGAATTAATAAAGAATATGTTTAAATATATGCTATAATAGTTAGGATAAAGGAATTTGTAAATTATTCTAGAATTTAATTAAGCCTATTACAAAAGGTTGTGCCACATTTCTAGAAGGATATATATGTATATTAATTAAGTAATTAAATGAATGTGGATTGCACATTATAAATTCTGGTTCGAGAATTTAATTAAGATTATAAATTCGGGTTCGAGAATTTAATTAAGTTAGATTTGGTAAATTAAAAGAATTTATTTTACAAGGTTAAAATGAATTATAAATGGACTCTAGTTTCTATATTAAAAAAAGGGCCCAAATTTATTTGCTATAAGACGGGAACATGTATTTAAAATGTAACTAAAGCAAATCATTGCTCTACTAGACAAACCAGTCAAAACCTACTTGAGGTTAGAGACAAATGTCTCATAACTTACCATAACACATGCCTAAGTAAACTAACATGGCATCATGCATGTATAACAAAATTAAAATTAGATAAAATGCATGAAGAGTTAATCAATTTGGTGAGCCAAGTGGTGGTAAAAACCTATGTTACAAAAGAAGAGTAACATGTGGCGTTTTTACAACATGCAAGAAAGGCAAAATCCAATGAATATAAATATTCTTGGAAGCAATCTTGGGCAGTAAAAAGCAAACAAATTCAAACCTTCAATAATTGTTTTTCCTCAAAACTATCGACTTTGAGTTGATAAAAGGGGAGCTTTACATGCAAAACTTAAGAACAAATGTACACTATCTTCACTTGCAAACCGAGAGAGAAGTGAGCTTGAGAGGGAGGTTTTGCACAAGCTTGGGCTGTATTTGGAGGGCAGTAGTGTTACTTGAAGAAGTTCTACAAACAAGGTGAGTGTTCCAAACCTTAATCTAAGATCCATTCAGTGCATGTTGATATATTTGAAAACTTTAAACACATATATGAAGATTCTAGGTAATAAATGGGTAACTATCAAACTTTGCATGGATTCAAAATTTGTATAGAGCTCGGTATATATGTACTTAAATATAAACTAAAGGTAAATAGTAAGGAAAAATGATCTAAACAAGATTATAAGCTTCCATGTGAAGAAGGTTGAAGGGAACAAGTAAAATTTGGTTAAAAACTAAAGAACCTGAGACTTGCAAACTTTAAAATAGGATGTTAACTAGAGAATAATTCTAAACCATTTTAGAGTAAAGAAAATGTGAATGTAGTAGGAATTTTGGAAAGAAGGAAGTTTAAAAACAAGATATATATTCTGTGTACCTAACGTATACACAAAATCAATTTTTATTGACTTTGATGATAATTCATGAAACTTAAAGATTTTGAGATAAATTTGAACTTCTTATTCTCAATCTCTTAAATTTACAATAGGTTTTGAATTGATATTTATAGACTAACCTTGTTGTTGCTAGAAATATACAAAAATTAGGAAAAGAACAAAAAAAACAGTGGCTTAAATACAACCATAAAACCAGGATATCATAATTTCAAGATATCCCAACATTATGGCTTAAATAAAGCCATAAATCAAGGATATATTCCAACACTCCCCCTTAAGCTGGAGCGTATATATCATAGGCTCCTAGCTTGTGACAAATGTATTCAATCTGAGGTCCTCTTAAAGCTTTAGTGAAAATATCTGCCAACTGATCATTTGAACTGACAAAACTAGTAACAATGCAGCCCGATTCAATCTTTTGCCTGACAAAATGACAATATCTCTATATGTTGTCTTTTCATGAAAAACTGGATTTGAAGCAATATGAAGTGCTGCTTGATTATCGCAGATTAATTGCATTAGACCCATATTTTCTCGTCTTAATTCTCGGAGCAATTGTTGTAACCAAATAAGTTCACAGGTAACTAAAGCCTTGGTTCGATATTTTGCTTCTGCACTTAATCTTGCTACAACATCTTGCTTTTTACTTTTCTGTGATATAAGATTCCCACAAAAAAATACACAGTATCCTGAGGTTGATTGTCTATCTGAGGGAGAATATGCTTAATCAGCATCCGAATATCCAATAATTTGTGTATGTCCTTTATTTTCATACAACAAACCTTGTCCTGGTGTTCCTTTGATATATCTAAGGATGCGTATTGCTGCATTCCAATGACTTATCACACGGAGCTTGAAAGAACTGACTTACCACATTTACTGCAAAGGAAATGCCTGGACGCGTGATACTTAGATAATTGAGTTTTTCAACCAACATTCGATACTGACCAGGGTCTTTTAGTGGCTTCTGTCCAGGAACAAGTTTAACATTTGGATCCATAGGGGTTTCTACAGGTTTACAATCTAGCATTCCAGTGTTCTAAAATAATTAAGGCATATTTCCTCTGTGAAATAGCGATGTTTGTAGTTGATTGAGCTATCTCAATGCCCAAAAAATACTTCAACTTTCCTAAGTCTTTAGTTTGAAAATGATTGAGATGTTGTTTGAGTTGAGCAATTCCCTCATTATCATTACCCGTTATTGCAATATCATCCACATATACTGCTGAATAAATACACTTGCCATGAGTTGTGTGATGATAAAATATTGAATGATCTGCTTCACTTCTATGCATCCCAGTTCTTAAACCATAGAACTAAACTGTCCAAACCATGCACGTGGAGATTGTTTCAGACCATAAAGAGATTTCTTCAATTGACAAACTAACCCAGGCTTTCCCTGAGCAACAAAGCCGGGCAGTTGCTCCATATAAATTTCTTCTGCTAGGTTGCTATGTAGAAAGGCATTTTTAATGTCCACCTGGTAAATAGGCCAGTGATTTATGGCAGCAAGAGAGATAAGAAGATGGATAGAGGCAATCTTTGCAACAGGAGAGAAAGTGTCACCATAATCAAGGCCAGGAATCTAAGTATATTCTTTTGGCAACCAAGCGGGCTTTTAAGCAATCAATCTTTCCGTCAAGACCAACTTTGACAGTGTAAACCCTACGACAACTGACCACAAATTGCTCGGGTGGTAATGGAACAAGCTCACAAGTATCATTATCATGAAGAGCAACCATCTCTTCAACCATTGCTTGTCGCTTGCCAGGATGGGCCTGTGCTTCATCAATAGATTTTGGAATAGATATAGTAGACAAAGTAGAGACAAAAGTATAGTATGAAGGAGAAAGACGATGATAACCTAGGATATTATAAATTGGATGAGGATTATGAGAAGAACAGATACCTTTTCGAAGAGCAATAGGTAGAGTGGGTGCTGTTGGAGGCAAGACCGGCATAGGAGAAGTTGGTGGAGGAGATGAGTCATGTGGAGAGTGTATGACATCTGTTCCTGCAAGAGAAACATCAAGTGTGGGAGTAAAAGGCCCCCTAGAGTAAACTTGTAATGGTTTATGAGAGGATCGGTCATCAGAAATAGGAAGAGCCTCAACAACACCTGTTTGATTGGTGGAAAAATATGAGGATGCTTCAAAGGTCACATCTGCTGAAACATAATATTTATTAGTTGTAGGATCATAACATTTGTTGCCTTTATGGAGGTGATAATATCCTAAGAAGATACGCTTAATGGATTTGGGTAGGAGTTTATCTTTATCAGGGGTATGATTATGAACAAAACAAGTACACCCGTGCACCTGAACACACAAGGAGAGAGAGGATAAGATTTTTATTTGGAAACAAAATAGAATGAGGATTCTGATTTTGCAATACTGAAAAGGGCATCCAATTAACTAACATGTAGTTAGGATTGCATCTCTCTAAAAACGAAGTGACATATTATGATAGATAAACATAGTATGAATGGTTTCAATGAGATGTCGATTCTTTCTTTTAGTAATGCCATTTTGTTGAGGGGTATATGCACAAGAAGATTGATGAATGATTCCCTGTGAAGCCATAAATTCTTGAAAGGGAAGAGGGAAACATTATCATGCATTATCACTCCGAAGAATTTTAAGGGAGACATCAAATTTATTTTTAATTTCAGAGAAAAATTCTTGAAAATAGTAAATAGTTCAGATCTATTTTTCATTAAAAACAACCATGTATAACGGGAATAGTAATCAATGAAAGTGACAAAGTAATGAAAATCATAAATAGTACCAACACGACTTAGACCCCATATGTTTGAGTAAACAACACAAAACATAAACGAGGCTCTATTATTTAAGGACCTTGGAAAAAAACTACGAATATGCTTTCCAAATTGACATGACTCACACTCAAGAGGAGAAAGTGTGGATACACCAGGAACCGATTTTTGAAGTTTGGAGAGGCTAGGATAACCAAGATGATTATGAAGTAGGTCAATAGAAACGACAAAAGGAAAGGCAGTGGATGTTGTAGGACAAGAGAGAAGATACAAGCCATTGGACCCATGACCTTCGCCAATCGTCTTCCCCATACAGTGGTCCTGCACAAAAAACAGAATTAGATTCAAAGGTTACTTTACAATTAAGTTGTTTTGATAATTTACTAATAGAAATCAAATTATATGGACATACAAGGGCATATAGGACTGATACTAAAAGCATAGAAGAGAGAGGTTTACTTTGTCCTACTCCTTTAACCATTGTTTGTGACCTATTAGCCAAGGTAACTATTGAAAATGGGGAATTAATTGTAGTAAGAGAAGAGAAAAGATTTGGATTACCAAAGATGCGATCAGAAACACCGGAGTCCAAAATCCAAGACCCAGTGGGTGAAGATTGTGTGAGACAAGCAAAGGAAGTACCTGGTTGTGCAACAGAACCTGTTGGAGAAGATGACTACTGTTTCAATGCTTGATATTGTAAGTATTCATCATAATCAGTCCCAGTTAGTGTAACTGAGTTGGATTTCGATGCTTGAGTCGTGGGTTGAGATTGGACCATATTGGCAATTGGACGATTACTCTGATTAGGTTTGGGAGGTCGTCCATGAAGCCCAACAACGGTCACTTGTATGACCCCCTTTATCACACTAGGAGCAACGAAATTTGGAGCCTTTTCCCTTCTCTTTTCAACCATCTTCTTGCTGACTATTTTTGTGTACAACTAACACAGAAGATTCAATTTCAGTATTGCTGGAGGAGATGCGAAGTAAACGAGCAAATACTTCATCCAATTTAGGGATGATTGGGCTAGCAAGAATCTGATCTCTTACAGTAGCCAAATATGCTCGAAGCCTTATGAGAGCTGACACCGTAAAAAATTTATCTCGTTGATTCTCTTGCTCAGTGGCATTTGAAGAAAAATGCATGAGAGAGTTAAATTCATCTTTCAAAGTTTCAACTTGACCTAAATAGCTAGGCATATCTTGAAAATTTTGTTGTAAATGAACAAGGTCATAGACAACCTTATAAATATGTTGAATATCATTAGTATACATTGTTTTAGCCTTAGTGCAGACTTTAAAACAAGTTTTACAGGACTAAAATAGAGTAAGCAACTTTGGTTCAAGAGAATGCCATAGTAGACTACATAGTTGTGCATCAATTACAGTCCATGATGTCGTATCTTTTTCATCAATATCAATAGCATTTTTAATTAAATGATCACTATAACCTTGACCCATAAACCAAAGTTCAACCGATGCAGCCCATGAAACATAATTATCACTGTCTTGCAATTTTACTGTTGTAATGGCAGGAGAACCGGAAATAGAAGAGAAAAGAGATTTGATCAAACTTGATTTATTTGAACCAGAAGAGGATATTTTAAAGAAGAACCAAAAGAAAAACATGAACTGGCACATTATTTGAAGCTATTGCCAAAAGAGGGTCAACTTCAAAAGGGGGTTAGAAATTTGAATGGAGGCCACACACACACTTAGAGTGAAGAGGCGAGGCTGCTGGTGAAGTTTAGCTAGAAAAGGACGTTGGAAACTTGCTTACGCACCAGCGCGTGGTGCTCCGGCCACAACTTCGATCGGTGTGTATGGTCCCATGCGCTACACTCCGGCGATGAGATTTTACAGACATGCTCGCCGGCGTCCTGCTCCCCTGATGTGGGTGGTGATGAGAGAAAACAAATGCCAGAAAAAGGTGGTGAGCCTTCACAGTGATGGTGAAGGAAAAAGAAAAGAAAAAAGAAAATCAGTAGCTCTATGCCTCTGATACCATGAAGATTTTGATATAAATTTGAACTTCTTATTTTCAATCTCTTAAATTTATAATAAGTTTTGAATTGATATTTATAGACTAACCTTATTGCTGTTAGAAATATACAGAAATTAGGAAAAGAACAAAAAACAAACATAGTGGCTTAAATACATCCATAAAATCAGGATATCATAATTTCATGATATCCCAACATTATGGCTTTAATAAAGCCATAAATCAAGGATATATTTTAACAAAACTTATATAGATGAGTAGAGCTCCTCAAGCTCTAACTAAATATCAAATTAAAACTAAGAGTTAATGTGCGAATTGAGAGAAATGATGTCAGGAAACCACTTGATCACAAAATGGCCGAGATGTTGTTCCTTTCTTTGGTTTATATTATTATATGATGTATGAATGTGATGATAACATGATAGAATGAGGCATGCAAATCTGGGTATGTACATAAATATGTATAGAAAGAGAATAAATATAATAAAATATAAAATGTTCACATATGTGTAAGAGTAGCATTAAAAAGAACAATGTTGATTGGTGGAGAAAATACAAAAGAATAAAAATCTGAATTTTTGGTCTTTCCAACCTGCCATGCATGAGTTTGGAGAAAGGAAAAAGATGTTGATGTTATTAAGTTGTACAATTTGTTATCAAAATGATTACAAATGGACTTTGTTAAAGGAAGTAAAATTGGAAGAACCATTAGTTAATATTCATCTAGATAAAACTAATATGCATCTCAATAAAAAGAATAGCAAAAAAAAAAATATTATTTATGCTGTGTGGTTTGTGTGTGTATATGTATATATTGGTGAAGTAAGTGTTTGATAGGTTAGCAAATTCAGTTACTAATGCTTATATAACTTGATTGAAATGTTAATTAGTTGAGGAAAAAAATATAATAAATAAAATATATAAACATATATATTTATGATTAATTAAATAATGCTGTGATTGTTAATTTACATCTTTGGAATATGATAAGTTTAACTAGAGATGCAAATATCCACGAGTTACAAGTTATAAAGGAATTCTTTTGATATACTTGAAGTAATGCTAATAATAAAGTATTGGACTTATAGGGCTATGGATTAAATTAAAATACCCGAATTAATTAATGAAAAAAGGGAGTTAAGCTTAAGAGAAATATACACACACGCACACATACGTATGTAAATATATATCGAATTATTAAATTATGAGCTTGTGAAATTACAAAAAGTGGCTTGCCAAGGATAGCTAATCTTAATATTTTTTCTTAGTTAATTGGGACACGTAAGTGTAGAAATTTTACCATAATTAGCCTAAGAATTCTGTTAATATAATATACTGAGTTAATATACCAAAATTAAATATGCCGAATTGTAACTTTTGTGAATAAAATTACAATTTCCAAAAAGGATTGAATGAAATAATAAAATAATAATTATCTATGAATTAAGTAGGATGAAAAGGAAATAAAAATCTAATAAATTTCTGTAGAAAAATTGTTGATCTGGAAATTTTGAACTATATAAATATTTTCAATTGAGTATCATGCGTTAACTTATTTTCTTAAAAGAGATTCTGTCTGGTTGAATTAAACTTGTTGATAAATATCTTTTGAGACTAACCCGATGACCAAGCCTATACCTGATATTCATATTGACAGAGCTTAACTCCAGTGAGGGTTAAATCACTAGGTTGTGTGTACACGGATATTTGCTATTGCACAAAAAGAGGAAGTTGCAATCCTAATTAATGTGGCCTCTGGCTTACTTGTTTGTGGTTTTTGACCTTCTTGTGGCTTACGGGCTTTCTGTTCTGGTCTGTTAAATGAATCATTCTCTATAAAAAAATGTTAATTCTTTGATTGAATTTTGAATCTGCATTGGGAATAACGGCGGACCTAAGAAGAGTAGCCTTCACTGGAATTTCTTTTATCAATTTTACACACACACACACTCATTGTAAGTTGATTTAACTTAGCAATATATGTTTTTAGTTTTCCTTTTTTTTTTTTGGAGTTGATTTGGCTCAATTAAATGACTATTATTAATAAAAATATTATTTTAAAATATTATTTTTTAAAAATACTATTTTTTCTACTATTTTTTTTATTGTCAAATTTTTTAATATAATACGTGGTTGTAAAATTTTTTCTTCAATCAATTCTCTCATTTTTATCACTCTTTCTTTGGATGATTTCTAAATAATATAAGAGTTTTCTCATTTATCAATTTTATTTTTTTTATTTTTTATTTCAAGATTTATAAATTTCTATCATTAGATTTTTTAATTTTTTCTATTTATGTATCTTTATAGCAAATATACAATTATATCTTAGAATTCATTTATAGAACTATAAATATATTTTTTATGAAATACCCATCTGAATTTGCTCTTTAATTACTGTGTTCGTTATGAAAATTTTTAAATCTTAATTTGTTCTTCTTTTATAATTTTTCTTATTAATTTACATTATTATTATGCCAAATTAAAATATTTAATTAGTGTTAAATTAATATTTTCAGAATGTAAAAATATTTTGCAAGAACTATGATTAATAAAAATTTTAGAAATATAGATTCAATACTGATTTTAAATCTTGCGTCTGTCCCTGATTAAAAATGATTTTCTGCACTTTGCCAAATTTCTCGGCACTGCATAAGATAATTATTATTTAAGATTACAAGATTGCATTTAATTTTCTGTTTATCTGAGCCCTATAACACCCCTGTATTTCTGCATCAAATTTTGTGAGCCTAAAATACTGATGAATGTCTGCACAATGACATTTGCGTATTACAAAACTTCACAATGTCTGCACCGACGATTAACAGAAATATGAATACGAGATTTCGTAACATAAAACTTCAATTTTGAAATTACTTAAGTAGGTAAGTATGATTTTCACATAAACATATAGATAGTCCAAATTGATTATGTGCATGTGTGCATTATTTACCAGGAGAAATAATAAACAAAATGAATAAATAATAATAAATTTAATCATAATAGGAGTAAATTCATTTATCCAGAGTTTTAAGATGCTACTTAAGCCTTAATAAGCTACGTAAACTACTAAAAGTGAAAAAACTCACATTATAAGTCAAAACACTCACTGGGTCGGTGACTCGTACTTTCGCCATATGTGTTTAGTTGTTTTGCAGGCACATGGCGTATAGTAAGACTCTGTGGGATCAACTCTACAAAGTGTAAGACAACTGTAAAAGATATACAAGAATAATTGTAAAAAAAATGTATAAAATAAGAAAATTCTGTGTAAATAAAATCCATCCAGGGCAGTATGAGGTTCTTCAAGGTACTCAAGCTAGTCTAGACTGAAGGACCGTCACATCTCTTAAATGGGGGTGTGACATTCTTTGTCTTCCTTGACAAGTTCTTTGTGTAGGAAGGCATTTTTCATGTCTAACTAATATAAGAATGAATGATTGAAGCTACAAATAAAACGTTGAATAGATGCAATTTTAGCCATTGGGAAAAAGTATCCTCATAATCAAGTACAAATAACTAAGTGTACCATTTAGCAACTAATCGAGCTTTCAACTGATCAATTTTTCCACTTGGCCCTAATTCAACTAAAAACACCTATCTACGACCACATAGTGGATTTACCATGTGGTAATGGAAGTAACTCCTAAGTATTAGAAGCATGGAGAGCAGTCATTTCCTTAAATCATGGTCTTGTGCCAACTAGAATAGGTGAGTGTTTCACTCACATTCTTTGGTATACAAAGGCATCAAAATGATTAGAAACAAGGGCATAACTTGAAGGTGATAAGCCATGATAAATCGAGAAATTGTAAATAGGATATGGGTTACAGGTAGTCCAAATATCTTTACATGTTGCAATTGGTGTAGCTCCTTCTATGGAAGGCATAACTGGTTTAGGAGAGAATGTTGGAGGAGAAAATGAGTCACTTGGAGCATTGTGGACCTATATGAGCAAGAGACATAATAATGGGGTAAGCGGAATGTTGAGATCGTCTAGCTAGACTTGAAGAGGAGTTTATGGAGGACGGAGTTGGTGTGAGTGCTGGGGATGGGTATGGGAGTTGTTTGCTCAGTACAATTAAGAATCTAATGCATTTATATAAGCGTTTGAACCCCATGACATGGACTAATCCATTGATCTTCAGAGGCTAGATTAGTTGGTGACACTTATTGCATGTCTAGTGATCTATATATGATATTCCAGTATCGACATTAACCTTAGTATTTTAATTCGAAAATGCAAGTAAGCAATTTACCAATAAAATAAAATACATGTATAAAATAAGAAATAACAAAATTAAAATGATTTAATCATGAACTTATTAGTGAATAATTGGTAGATAATTATGTAATATTACTATCCCATGGTAAAATCATGATTAATGTTTAAATCCTCTAAAAAGAAGATCGAAAGTAAGAAAATTTATGAACTAGATATGAAATATGATAAAAGCAATGAGCTTGATTTGATTTATTACCCTTAGAGCTTTATCGAAATTGTTGTTGAATCTAAAAGGGGAAATTTCCCTTAGGATAACACCGAATTAGACTAGAATCTACCCTAAGATGGACTTGAAGACTAGAACTCTCTCAAAAACTCAATATGAACTCAATTTTCATCTTTCAAATTCATGCTGCTACTCTCTAATAATGTCTCTCTAAGGTTTCTTGATTTTCTCTTAAGAATTTGTTGATTGGAATTGTTGATTCTTGTTGTTGTAGAGAAATGAATGAGGGGGTATTTATAGGCTTAGGATGAAGTGATGCACACTCCTAAAACTCTTTTGGATGGCTGTTAGATAGTTGTGGGACAGATAGGGATAAGTTGACAGCTATCAAATAGATTGGGAAGGATAAGGATCAGGTTTATTTGTGGTCTGTAATTATCCACGTGCAACTCCTGGGATCGCAGTCTAGTGGTAACAGACATTCGCATGGTAGTCATGGATAATTTCGCTAATGGTTTGGGATATGGCGAGGATGATGGGCCCAGACTTGTCAAACTGGACCCAATTAGGCTCAAACTCGGTTTCTTTTACACTTAAATCTGTCCAGACCATATATCAAGCCTAAAACCATATTGGATTGACTTATTTAAGCCCAAACTTCTATTTTTATCTAATCAGGTCCACTTTGATCCTTATTTACCCAATTTGTCATAAAACCTTACTGTTTTAAGCCTAGTTCATTCATCTAAGTACATTTTATTAACGAATTGATTGTTCCAAGCCCAAAATTCCTTTCCAGAGAACTCGACTTTTTGCTGTTATTTCTTTGAGAATTTACCCTTTTCAGGGCACTTCTGTGGCTATCAATCATCATTGGTTATTTTTCATGAAGCCAAGATATGTAAGCTTTGGTAATGGTGGGATTGGAAGAGCTTTAGTAATAGAATTTTGTTCCATTATATTTGGTAAAAATTATGGAGAGGTCTAAAAAATGTGACATCTGCAAAGACAAAATGTTTAGTGCTTGGCTCATTACAAGGGAACAGTGGCAGAAATAAAATAGGGAGGGGAGAGAAGCCAGAAAACAGCAGGGAAAAAAATTGGAGGAAAAATTCCAGAGACGCCAAAATAATCAACAGGTTTGTGGTAAATCTGTTGCAAATAAAAAGTCAAAACATAGGCGTGTGTGGCCATGCCCAGCATCAAACGATGGTAGGCTTCTGGGAACAGGCTGATTGGCAGCTGTCTTCCTGGGTGGGTGGTATATGTCACTCCCTTCTTGAATGTTGCTTAGAAGTTTGACCCTTAGAACCCACCCCTAGTTGCAGCAGAATAAAAGGGAAGAAGAAAATTTATCTAAGAATAATTGGCTTAGCTCTAATACCATGAAGATTAGAGCAGGAATCTTTGTATTTTTGTGTTTTGTTCCTTGTGCAAAGTGCTATCTATGCACAATAGCTAACCTGGAAAAAGGAAACAAAATATACATGGAAGGAGAGAAATCTCCTATAAGCAAGCTACTGGAATTATAGGGGAGACAGATCTCCTGTGATCAAGTTACTAGAATTACGGAGGATTATTTCATCTGTAATTCCAGTCTGTATTTCCAACATGCTTAGAGTTCAAATAACTTTATTGAATACTACCAAGGATATTTGTATCCTTTCTCCATTATGGAGTACATACATCTAATGTCGAGTTTTGAAATTTGTAATTCCTTTATAAGCTTTGTAGTTGGTTGTTACTTGTTAAGAGTATAAAGCATGCATCAATGTAACAACATTGTATTTATGCGGCCAGCTACATTGTGAAGTAGCTATTACTTGACCTGTAGTGACACATAATCCTTTGATTTAGGTATAATCAATGATTAGATACCAGCAAAATTGTTGTTCCTCTGTTATTATTAAAGCATTAACACAACTGAATTCTACTGTGAAAAATATGTTGAGTTATGCATTAGCCCTGATTCTGGATAGATGATTCTCACATTTTTCTGTTCTTTTTCCCCTTTCTGTTTTCTCTCTTCTTATCTCAGGCTGCTGACTATAATGTTGCAGCTGCCCAGCAGGGCATTGTATACATAGATGAAGTTGACAAGATCACCAAAAAGGTTTAGCGCCATTATTGTCTAGTCCTGTACAATTTTTCTCTTTTACATGTCTTTTTATTTTGGGAAAGAAAAACTTGTTCTTTTTAATTTTGTAGGCTGAGAGTGTTAACATCAGCAGAGATGTATCAGGTGAGGGTGTTCAGCAGGCATTATTAAAAATGCTTGAAGGAACGGTACGTGCTTCTTTTTCATAAACTGTGGGAACAAAATTTTATTTTGTGGTCATTTGTGTTGATCCTTTGATGTTGGCATGATGCAATTGAAGCATGCATATGCCACTTCTGTTTTTTATGTTTCTTGAATCTTGAGCATAAAATTAGAGAGTCTTGACTTATTGCTTGATTTAGGTTGTCAATGTTCCAGAGAAGGGTGCTCGAAAGCATCCAAGGGGAGAAAATATTCAGGTAATCATCCAGCGTGGTTTTTAACACTTGATTCTGATTGTCTGATGGATTACAGTCTCCAAGGTGCAATCTTATGTAAATGACAATATGCATTTGTTTTACTATTTTATGAAAATTTGAGAACTTCTTGCCATGAGCTCCATCTTAATGTGTAAGTATGATCAGTGAGGTTCTTTTGGCACTTGTCTACAATAATTTTTTAATACCTATTTAGAACAACTGAATTACAAATGTAGAATTTATAAATGAATTATAAATAGAATTCATTTACAAATAAATTCTCATGTTTGGGAAAATACAACTTAAAGCATGGAATTCAATTGAATTTAATATTTTTGTGTTCAGAACAAATCTATAAATGAGTTGTTTTTATTCTTATTTTCTAAAATATCTTCAACACAATATATATAATTAGAAAAATAAAAGAATAACTATATAATATATTTATAATTAATATTTAATTTTAAAAGTTTAACAAAAAAAGGTTGGAAGAAAGACAAGTGAAAAAAAATGTAAAGAGAGAAAATTTGATAAAGATTGTAGTGAGAGGAGATGGAGTGCGTAATTAGAAGATAGGAGGAGGAGAGAGAACATGAGAGCAAGAGAAGAAAAAAGAGTATTGTTGTTCATAGTATTTATTTGTTAGTTGTAGAATTCATTTGGAAATTCTATCTATTTTAATGGAATTTGGTTTAGTATGTTAAATTCCATAAAATTGAATTCATATAATTAAAATGAACATTTCTTTATGTTCCAAACACAATTTTTTAAAATATATTGTTAATAGTTATTATTCTTTAGTTTATAGGATTCGTATATTATGCCTTTTTCTCTATTTCTTGATTTATGTTTTTTTTTCCAATTGCACAGATTGATACAAAGGATATTCTCTTCATATGTGGAGGTGCTTTTATTGACTTGGAGAAGACCATTTCAGAAAGGTTTTGTCACCATACAAACTATGATTAGCCCTGGTGAAAAGAGTGTGGATTCATCTTTAAAAGACAAATAATAATGGTAAACCTATTGCATTTGTTGCAGACGTCAAGATTCTTCCATTGGGTTTGGTGCACCTGTACGTGCAAACATGAGGACAGGACCTGTTACTAGTGCTGCTGTGACATCATCTTTATTGGAGACTGTAAGTTCACCATGAGTCTCTGATCAAAAGCAACGGCTAGTATATTTTTTTTCCCTCTTTCCTCTTGTTAGCTTTCTGTTATTCATATGCTGTATGAAATCTTATATCTGACAGGCTGAAAGTAGTGATCTTATTTCATATGGTTTGATACCTGAATTTGTTGGAAGATTTCCTGTCCTTGTGAGTTTGTCAGCTCTTACTGAGAATCAACTTGTGCAGGTAATATATTGAAATGATTTTTTTGAATATATGCTGCTATATCCTTGATAAAACTATGGAGATTTAATGAACAACATAATGATTTATTAAATATACATCAAAATCAGATAAAGCTCAGTGCTCTTATTTCTTCAGTGGTTATATTGTTCCATACATACAGATAACAAGTTTAGATAGAATTTGCTACATGTGTTACAAAAAATAACTTCTGCCATGGAATTGTTTTTGAGAGGGTGGAACCTAAAGTTGCATGCAGGAAAAAAGTGAACAAGAATCTACACTAAGGTTGTCATTACATTTTGGATTTTTAGTGGAATGAGAAATATCAGTATCAGCCAATGTTTGTGTTCTATGTTGGTGCATATATATGGGTTTTGCTGACTTGTCCTTGGATCAAGCAAGAGAACACGTCCATCTTTTTTTAACAAAAATACCCCTTAATTTTCCCCTGTTGTATTTGTAGGAGTGGTTACACTTGTAATTTCGATAATTTGTTTTATCAATAAATACAGAGTTTTCCCAAACGGACTCCTCTCATCTGGCTTTCCCTTTTCATTCTTGCCCACATAAAAATTTACTTCAAACTTGACCTGCAATACAGTGTTAAAAAAAACTGGTTAGAATTGATTGATCTTGAAAAATAAGTTAAAAGGAGAAGGGGGAGTTGGATAGTCAATATTTTATTTAATTTAAGTGAAAAAACGCCTTTCTGGATTTTCAGAATTAGTTATTTGAATCCCTACAATTTTTCAGAAGCAGGTGAAGAATTGCAAAATTGGAGTATATATGTTTTGGATCTTCAATTGAAAAATCTCTCAAAAGAAAAATAGAATTTGGGAGAAAGGAGGGAGAAGAAAAATGAAATGAATGGTTGCTCATATAGGAAAAAGTGCTTATTCATTTATGAACGGAACAAAAATATCAACAGATTCTCGTACTATTTCAGCTGTGCTGGGATGAAAAGACTGAGATTATGTTGATATGGAATTGAGTCTCACTTTTTCCTGTTTCTTGGCCTGGATGGCCTGAGTGTAATGGTATCATATCAACAAGTATGATCTCTGACTCTGGAGGCCCTTGCTTTTCATGTACTTGTAGCTTTCAGTGAAGAAAATGAATCTATATAGCTAACCTCAATTAGCTTTGGATTATGGCTTAATTGAGGTGAGCTAATTAATTTGGAATTGTTTTACTGGAAATAATGCAATTAATGTAATTGGTGCTATTTATTCATACTCCTATTAAATTCTCTTAGTCTATAAAGTGTTGGAATCTTGTAATTAGTAGTGAAGATTATTAGGAATTTAATTCCTAATTAGAATTAGAATTCACTCCTAGTTAGCTAGTTTTCTATTCTAGGATCTAATATATATAAACATTTCATGTTGTAAGAGGCTGTAAATATGTCGAGCAATAATAAAAACACAATTCTTCTTGACAAAACTTATTTTATCATGGTATCAAAGCAAGGTTTTTAAACAAACCCAATCTTAACAGACCTGGTTTTAAAACAATTATTCCTTTCGTTAAACAATTCTGCATTTTTACACAGACACAGTGAACTTAGGTTAGATGCACCCATCTCCGGTGTGATTTAAGTGTCACTGGTGCTCCAGAAGGAAGTAGATTGGCTCTCCGGTGAAGTTTTGTTGCCATTCATCAATGCGCATGAACTCGCGCCATCCGAAACCATACTTCATGTGCCAACAAGCTTTTTATCCTTTTTTGATGAATTTTCATTCGTTTGTTTTTTTGTTCTTGACGGTCCTAGTATATTGTGACCTTGATCCACTGCTTTGTAGCATCTGATTTGCTAATTTTTTTGGTGCCTTTATTATTTTGGACTTTTGTGTACTGAGTTTTCTGTGGGAAATCTGAGTCCCTGTTTTGAGACAGTTGTGGTTCAATTTTTTGTGTTTTCGCTTCTGTTTAAATACTAACGGTGACGGAAAAACAGAAGTAGACCAAGCTTGTTTTCCTCTCTAACAATCCTTCGTAGCAAATTAGTCCTGTGAAATTGGATGGAACAAACTACCTTGACCTGGTCATGGTCTTGCTTGTTATTCATTCAAGCTAGGGGACTACAAAATTATATCAATGGAAAAAGAAAAGAAAAAAAACAGATGTGACAAATTTGAATTTGAACCAATGGCAGTCTACAAATTCCCTTGTTATGTCTTGGTCGATAAAGTCTATGCAGCTTTCAATTGCACGCGGCTATTTACTTCTTGGCACAGCTCGAAAAATATGGGAGGTAGTATCACAAACATATACTCAATCCGGGAGCAATGTCTTAAGTGTGAAAAAAGTTCATGATATTAAACAGGGAGACTTGACAATTGCTCAATATTTTTCCAAATTTAGTGGGCTGTGGAAAGAGCTAGATTATTATTAAGATTTCTGTGTCTATTTAGATTCTAATGGTATCTTGTGGCAAACTTAGTTGTGTCTGAGAAAATAGCAGTATTCTGGTGTTTTCTATTTCATATTCTACTCAAATACACAGGTTTACACATGTTTATAGACACATTAAACAACACAGCACACTACTAACACACTACTATTTCACAGCCTATTATTCCACTTAAACTAATCAACCCATACTCATACAACTAGGCTAGACAATATATTAATAGACCCACACTTATACACCTAGATATTCCAATACTCCCCCGCAAGCTGGAGCATATAGATCATAGGCTCCAAGCTTGCCATAAATATATTTGATTCTTGGCCATCTGAGAGACTTAATGAGTATATCTGCTAGTTGATCATTAGAATTGGCAAAATCTGTGACAATACATCATGGCTCAATCTTCTGTCTGATAAAATGACAATCAACTTTTATGTGTTTGGTTCTTTCATGGCAAACTAGGTTAGAAGCAATGTAGAATGCAGCTTGATTGTCACAAATCAGTTTTATGTTTTTGATCTCTTTCCATCCTGGTTCTTGAAGAAGTTGTTTTAACCAGATAAGTTCACATGTTACAAGGGTCATAGCTCAATACTCTACTTCAGCACTTGATCTAGCAATCACCTCTTGCTTTTTGCTTTTCCACGAAATTAAATTGCCCCCAATGATGATACAATATCTTGAAGTGGACCGCCTATCCGAGGAAGAACTTGCCTAGTCTGCGTCAAAGTTGTTAGGAAATCATATAGATCACTGCAAACAAAAACACGCAGCGGAAAAATATTTGATCTCTGATTTCCCACCAGGATCCATGCTGTTCGTTTAATTCGACAAAAGTGTTCAAAGAACTAACCTGTTGATGATTCGAAATCACAGTTTGGAAGAGATGCCTCGATCGCGAAACACCCTCTATCGCGTATCCACACGAATGCTACCGTTTGGAGTGCTAGCTCTCTGCAACGGCGAAGGCTGGAAAAACGTTTTCTCTAAAAACGTATTAAGGTTACCTTTTTTCGTTCCTCTTTGTTTTTATTGTTACCTCTGAGAAGACTTAACGTCCGGAGTGAATATAATCACTCTAGAATCCAATTCAAAATTGGATACGGAAAGTCAAATTCAGAATCCAAGTCTAATTAGGATTCTGAATACATTATCTAATAATATATATAATTGGATAAGGTAAGTCAAATTCAGAATCCAAATCTAATTAGGATTCTGAATATATTATCTAATAATATATATATATATATATAAACGAAAATAATAATAATAATAAATATTAATATCTAATATTAATATTATTAATATTATATCCAGCCCAAAACGCATTCTTGTGTGTGACCCGATAGGCCCATATTAATTGGCAGTCAATTTAATCTCTATTAAATCAACAAGTCATAATTGGCCTCTAGCAAGGCGTTACAACTACCCAATTAATATAAGGAATGTCCAATTTGCCTAATAATAGTATATGCATTAATCCCTTTGTCACACGATATCTAGCTTGAACATAAGTCATGGTCAACGTCATACTTATATTGTCCAAACTTATGATTACTCGATCTCCAAGTAGACTGATAAAAACAAATGAAATTGATCACACTATCAATTCATTTGAGCACGGCCATGCATTTCACAGTCTCACTTATCGAGGGGCCCAAAGATATCTCTCTCAAAGAGAGGGACAAATTCTATCTTGATTGTTCATTATCCTCTACATAATTTCTATCATATATGAACATAACCTTTATTACTATCCAGTTACGGATAATGTTTGATCATGTCAAAATATAATAGTCCTTATATTGGAAACTATGGCAATCTCAAGTCAAAGAATTAATACATAACTATCATGAGATTTACTTATGACACTAACCCATGTAGTAATCTCATGATGAGTCTATCCAATACATTGTTCTCTAACAAGTATCTATGAAATTGATTTGTATCACTATACACATAACCATCTAATGATTATCAAATCAATGTTCATACTGGTTAAGAATTATTATTTTTTTTTATCTCTATAACAATAATAAACCAGGGACAAATATCAAAATTGTGTAACATGCAAACAAACAATAATGATAATAAAACCTCATTTATTAATAATGAATGTATAACATAAAGATCCAAATAAATGGCCTAGGGCACATACACTAACAATCTCCCACTTGCACTAGGCCTACAAATTTCTAAGACCCATAGATCTAGTGTGCTGATCATGCTTGACCCGTGAGAGAGGCTTTGTTAATGGATCTGCTATGTTATCATTTGTGTCAACTTTGCATATCTTGATATCTCCTCTATCGATAATGTCTCGAATGAGGTGAAAACGGCTGAGTATATGCTTAGACCTTTGATGAGATCTAGGCTCTTTTGCCTGTGCTATGGCACCATTGTTGTCACAATAAATGTCCACAGGATTTGCAATGCTAGGCACCACTCCTAGCTCAGTGATGAATTTCTTCAACCAGACTGCTTCCTTAGCTGCATCTGATGCTGCTATATACTCAGCCTCTGTTGTAGAATCAGCCACAGTGCTTTATTTTGAGCTCTTCCAACTAACAGCTCCACCATTCAATGTGAATGTAAAACCTGACTGCGATCTAAAATCATATATGTCAGTTTGGAAACTAGCATCTGTGTAACCATTTACAACTAGCTCATCTTCCAAACCTCCATAAACCAAGAATACATCTTTAGTCCTTCGAAGGTACTTAAGAATATTCTTGACAGCTGTCCAGTGACCTTCACCAGGATCAGCTTGAAATCTACTAGTTGCGCTTAATGGATATGAGACATCTGGTCTAGTACATAGCATGGCATACATAATAGATCCTATAGCAGAAGCATAAGGAATCTTATTCATTCGATCTCGCTCATCAGATGTCATAGGACATTAACTCTTGCTGAGATGAATGCCATGAGACATAGGCAAGAATCCCTTTTTGGAATCTTGCATGTTGAACCTCTTCAACACTTTATCTATGTATGTACTTTGACTCAGGCCAATTATCCTTCTAGATCTATCTCTATAGATCTTTATACCAAGGATATAGGCAGCCTCACCTAAGTCTTTCATTGAGAAAGAATTCCCTAACCAAGTCTTAACCTTTTGCAAGGTAGGGATATCATTCCCAATGAGTAATATGTCATCCACATATAAGACTAAAAACACTACTGCACTCCCACTAACCATCTTGTAGACACAAGGTTCATCTTCATTCTTGATGAAACCAAAGTTCTTAACTGTTTCATCAAAACGAAGATTCCAGCTTCGAGATGCTTGCTTCAATCCATAAATGGATTTTTGAAGCTTGCAAACCTTTGTAGAATTCTCAGGATTTACAAAACCCTCAGGTTGTGTCATATACACATCCTCAAGCAAGTTTCCATTAAGGAAAGCGGTTTTGACATCCATTTGCCATATCTCATAATCATAGTATGCTGCAATGGCAATGAGAATTCTAACAGACTTAAGCATAGCAACTGGTGAAAAGGTTTCATCATAGTCTATACCATGAGTTTGCTTGAAACCTTTTGCAACAAGTCTTGCTTTATAGGTCTGCACATTCCCATCCATGTCAGTTTTCTTCTTGAAAACCCATTTGCAACCAATAGTCTTAATACCCTCTGGAGGATCAATTAAAGACCAAACTTGGTTGTCAAACATAGATTGCATCTCAGATTTCATGGCTCCAAGCCATTTGTCTGAATCTGGACCTGACACAGCTTCTTGATAGGTAGTAGGCTCATCTTGATCTATGAGCATTACCTCACTATCATCAGTCACAAGAAATCCATATCTCTCTGGATGACGACGTGTCCTATCAGACCTGCGAGGGATTTGTGTTACATCTTCAGACTCCACAACTATTTGTGGTTCTGAAATAGGCTCTATAGACGGCTCAATGATTTCTTGTGGTACTTGAGTTTCCTCAAGTTCTACTATACTCCCACTAGTTCTCTTAGAAAGAAATTCCCTTTCCAAAAAGATCCCATTTCGAGCAACAAACACTTTGTTCTCTGAAGGAGTATAGAAATAGTATCCTTTAGTTTCCTTAGGATACCCCACAAAATTACATTTGATAGACTTTGGAGCTAACTTATCTGAAACTGGTCTTTTCACATAAGCTTCACAACCCCAAATCTTAAGAAAAGACAAACTAGGTGTCTTACCTGTCCATATCTCATATGGTGTCTTTTCAACCGCCTTAGATGGTACACGGTTCAGAATGAATGCAGCTGTCTCTAAGGCATAACCCCAAAAAGATAAAGGAAGATCCGCTTGACTCATCATTGATCGAACCATATCTAATAGAGTTCGATTTCTCCTTTCAGAAACTCCATTCCACTGTGGAGTTCCTGGAGGAGTCAGTTGTGAAACAATTCCACAATCCCTTAGATGATCATCAAACTCTTGGCTCAAATATTCACCACCTCGATCTGATCGAAGTAGTTTAATTGTTTTACCAAGTTGATTTTGTACTTCATTTTGAAAAGTTCTAAACATTTCAAAAGACTCATGCTTATGTTTCATTAGGTAGACATAGCCATACCTACTGAAATCATCAGTAAAAGTAATGAAGTATCGAAATCCTCCTCTGGCACTAATGCTAAAAGGACCACATACATCTGTATGTATCAAGCCCAATAAATCATTAGCCCTTTCACTATGACCAGTAAAAGGATCCTTTGTCATCTTACCAAGCAAACAAGACTCACATGTTTCAAATGATTCAAAATCAAATGAATCTAATAATCCATCTTGATGGAGCTTAGAAATGCGTTTCTCATTTATATGGCTAAGGCGACAATGCCATAAATAAGTAGGGTTTAACTCATTTGGCTTAGTTCTCTTAGAAGTTATGTTATAGATATAATTACCATTAGAATCATCAAGATTAAGGATATAAAGGCCATTATAAGAATTTGCAATACCATAAAGCAGATCATTTTTATCAAAAATAGAACATTTCTTATTCTTAATAAAAAATGAATAACCTTCATCATCCAAAACAGATACTGAAATAAGATTCCTACTCATAGTAGGAACATAAAAGCAATTGTTCAAAATTAACAAAAACCCATTGGGCATAACAAGCTCATAAGTTCCTACAGCTATAGCAGCAACTCTTGCTCTATTGCCAACACGTAGGTCCACTTCGCCCTTCTTCAGCATCCTACTCCTTTTGAGTCCCTGCATATTTGTACAAATATGAGATCCACATCCGGTATCTAATACCCAGGAAGAAGGAATAGATAAATTAATTTCTATAACATAAATACCTGAAGATGTAGTCGCACTACCCTTCAACTTCTTTAACTCATCCAAATAGAGTTGACAATTTCTCTTCCAATGCCCAGGCTTGTTGCAATGGAAACAAGTCCCTTCCTTAGGAACTTTAGCCTTAGGTACAGGTTTTGGTTTAGCTTGTCCCTTGGACCCTTTAGCACCTTTTGCCTTACCCTTGCCTTTAGTATCTTTGGCTTTCTTTTTCATTTGTTTAATATTGACATTCAATATTTGGGTAGGCTTTTTGATATTCCCCTCAGCAGTTTTGAGCATACCATGTAGCTCAGGAATGGATTTCTCCATGTCATTCATGTTATAGTTCATGACAAACTGTGAGAAACTGCTAGGCAATGAATGTAGGATCAAATCCGTGGAGAGTTCTAAACTCAGGGGATATCCAAGTCTAGCAAGGTGATCTAGATAGCCTTTCATCTTCAAAACATGAGCACTAACAGATTCACCTTCAGACATTTTGCAGTCAAATAATGCAACAGCGGTGTTAAACCTATCTTGCCTAGCCTGTTGTTGGAAAGCTTGTTTGAGATGCACACTCATCTCATAAGCCTCTAAGTGTTCCAGATCCTTCTGAAGTCCTGGACACATAGTAGCCAACATAAGACATCCTATGTCATTGGAATCATCCACATGCTTCTTATGCTTACTCTTAGCAGCATTAGAAGCATCGGCAGGAGGTGGGTCAGGGATAGCTTCATCAAGCACGTAGGACTTTTTCTCTTGTTTGAGAACAATTCTCAGGTTCCTAAACCAGTCAACAAAATTAGTCCCACATTCTTTCAGTTTTTCCTTCTCAAGGATAGATCGCAGTGATAAGGTGGAATTGTTATTAGCAGCCATCTGTTGATAAATATGCAAAGTCAAATTTTAATTAATAATGAGGTTAAAATTATTTAAACTCCTACTAAAAAATATAACCCTCTAAAGAAATATTTTAGTAGGCTAAGATCCGTATTTCACTTAATTCTAAACTCAGCTTTGGCGTGACGCTTAAAATCAAGTTATTTAGGTAGGTAACATCTTTACCAATTACATCTCATGTAACTCTTAGTAATTATGGAATATTGACATCATATGTCATAGCATGTTGAATTCCATCTAATGCCTGAGGCCCAAAACCATTTTGATAGCCTAATTAAGTCTAACCAATTTTAAAACATATGAGTAGCACTATTACTCATCCTACTTAGCTAGGAATGTTTAAAGCATATTGCTTTGGCAATACCTACTTTAATACAATCTTAGTTTTGATAGGTGTTCAAAACGTGGATGGCATTTAGACTTAAATTATTAATGAGGGTTCAACTAAATTATTATCATGTCTTGCATTACATATCATTATATTTTAGCATCCTATATGCATATATATAATTTATCACATAAGCATTATATACCAAATGACAAAATATGTAAACGTGACATAGCATGACCAAACTAAATATGATCTTCAAGAGACCAAATGAAGATCATAAAGGCAACCCTAGGTGAAAAACCTATCTATTACAACACTTGCAATATTACATATCTTCAAAACTTGAGCTTGTGCTTCCATCACCATGGAACCATCTTCTCCTTGGTATGAATCTCTATCACAAACATTGTAGCTTGAATCTTCATATATTACAATAAAAGAAAATCTAACTACTAGTAAAATAAATTACAACAAAATAAACGACACGCAGGCCGTATATACCCAAAATAAAGATATGAATAAACCAATCACATAGGTCGTAAGGCCATGCTATGCACCATGCCAAGACATCAAACAAACATAACATATTCATCACCAACATGTTAAATAGAAACAAATATATTGACATTCTTAATGTCGCGGTAACGAACTATAGGGCGCGAACATACGGCGGTCCCGCTAGCCGGTTAGCGGGCGGGGCTCCCGCTGGCCGGTCAGCGGGCGGGGTTCCGAAGGGGCAGCGCCCCTGGGCGGGGTCGAGGGGCAGCGCCCCTCGAAGCCAAACAGAAACGTTAATCTCATTAACATTTTTCTTTGGCGAAACCCTAAAACAGAACCGTTAATCTCATTAACCTTCTTACTGTTTTATTTCGAATATGTACAACCCATTACAGAATCATTACCAAATGTTTATATCACATATAAACTTAATCGTTTTCATCATATGAAAATCATTTTAATCAACCAATCATATATACGTGATCATCTCATGAAAACGAAATTAAAAACACCAATCCTTTCTCATCATATGAAAAACGAATTAGGGTTTTACAGAAACGAAACCAAAAACCAATCCTTTCTCATCATATGAAAAACGAATTAGAGTTTTATAGTTAACATGCCATACGTAAACAATATATATCACCATAATCATATCAACATGGCATTTTCGACTTAAACGAAAACAACAACCTGGCTCTGATACCACTGTTAGGAAATCATATAGATCACTGCAAACAAAAACACGCAGCGGAAAAATATTTGATCTCTGATTTCCCACCAGGATCCATGCTGTTCGTTTAATTCGACAAAAGTGTTCAAAGAACTAACCTGTTGATGATTCGAAATCACAGTTTGGAAGAGATGCCTCGATCGCGAAACACCCTCTATCGCGTATCCACACGAATGCTACCGTTTGGAGTGCTAGCTCTCTGCAACGGCGAAGGCTGGAAAAACGTTTTCTCTAAAAACGTATTAAGGTTACCTTTTTTCGTTCCTCTTTGTTTTTATTGTTACCTCTGAGAAGACTTAACGTCCGGAGTGAATATAATCACTCTAGAATCCAATTCAAAATTGGATACGGAAAGTCAAATTCAGAATCCAAGTCTAATTAGGATTCTGAATACATTATCTAATAATATATATAATTGGATAAGGTAAGTCAAATTCAGAATCCAAATCTAATTAGGATTCTGAATATATTATCTAATAATATATATATATATATATATATAAACGAAAATAATAATAATAATAAATATTAATATCTAATATTAATATTATTAATATTATATCCAGCCCAAAACGCATTCTTGTGTGTGACCCGATAGGCCCATATTAATTGGCAGTCAATTTAATCTCTATTAAATCAACAAGTCATAATTGGCCTCTAGCAAGGCGTTACAACTACCCAATTAATATAAGGAATGTCCAATTTGCCTAATAATAGTATATGCATTAATCCCTTTGTCACACGATATCTAGCTTGAACATAAGTCATGGTCAACGTCATACTTATATTGTCCAAACTTATGATTACTCGATCTCCAAGTAGACTGATAAAAACAAATGAAATTGATCACACTATCAATTCATTTGAGCACGGCCATGCATTTCACAGTCTCACTTATCGAGGGGCCCAAAAGTTATCTCTCTCAAAGAGAGGGACAAATTCTATCTTGATTGTTCATTATCCTCTACATAATTTCTATCATATATGAACATAACCTTTATTACTATCCAGTTACGGATAATGTTTGATCATGTCAAAATATAATAGTCCTTATATTGGAAACTATGACAATCTCAAGTCAAAGAATTAATACATAACTATCATGAGATTTACTTATGACACTAACCCATGTAGTAATCTCATGATGGGTCTATCCAATACATTGTTCTCTAACAAGTATCTATGAAATTGATTTGTATCACTATACACATAACCATCTAATGATTATCAAATCAATGTTCATACTGGTTAAGAATTATTTTTTTTTTATCTCTATAACAATAATAAACCAGGGACAAATATCAAAATTGTGTAACATGCAAACAAACAATAATGATAATAAAACCTCATTTATTAATAATGAATGTATAACATAAAGATCCAAATAAATGGCCTAGGGCACATACACTAACAATACCCAATAATCTGGTAGTGACTCTTATCTTCATACAGTAATCCTTGTGATTGTGCTCCTTTAAGGTATCTCAGGATCCGAATTGCTGCATCCTAATGATTATCACAAGGAGCCTGGAGAAACTGACTCACTACACTGACTGCAAATGAGATATCAAGTCGTGTAAGTGTTAAGTAGTTTAATTTTTCAACTAACCTCTGATATCTTCCAGGGTCTTCTAATGGCTCTCCTTGTCTAGGAATCAACATAACATTGGGATCCATAGGAGTATCCACAAGTTTGCAACCGAGCATGCCTGTTTCTTCTCATAGATTCCGAACATACTTCCTTTGTGAGATAACAATTCCTGTTTTTAACTGTGCAACCTCAATATCCAGAAAATACTTCAGCTTTCTTATGTCTTTGGTTTGGAAGTGACTACAAAGGTGTTTCTTCAACTTACAAATTCCATCATGATAATCATCTGTTATGACAAAGTCATCAACATAGACAACTAGATAAATGCATTTTCCGTGAATATCATGTCTGAAGAATACTGAATGATTATATTGACACCGAATTATTCTAAATTCTTGAATCACTGAATTGAATCTTCCAAACCAGGCTCTTGGAGACCGCTTCAAACAATATAATGATCGTCGTAATTGACATACCAATTGAGAGACCCCTGAGCAACAAATCCAGGAGGTTTCTCTTATACACTTCTTTAGTTAATTCTCTATGGAGAAGTGCATTTTTATATTAAGTTGGTGGAGAGTCCAGTAGTGCATAGCTACCATAGGAATATGGAAAATGAACAAAGGTAATTTTAGCTACTGGGGAAAAAGTATCATTATAATCAATGCCATAAAACTGAGTGTAGGTTTTAGCAACAAGGCGTGCTTTTAGTCGATCAATGTTCCCATCAGGTCCAACCTTCACAGTAAACACCCATTTGCACCCTACCGTCGTTTTTTCTTCCAGTAATTGAACCAACTACCAAGTTCCATTACTGTGTAATGCTGTCATTTCCTCTATCATTGCATCCCGCCACCCTGGATGTCGTAATGCTTCATTCACAGTCTTAGGTAAAGTGACAGTAGATAAGGTAGAAATAAAAACATTATACGAGGGTGATAAGCGATGGTAGCTAGGAAAATTATATATTGGATGTGGGTTGCGAGTGAAACGAATACCTTTGCGTATGGCAATAGGTGGTGTTTCTGCATTTGCTATTGGCATGACTGGAGTAGGTGACGATGGAGCAAGAGAGTCACTGGAATTCAATACTGCACCTGCATTAGAAGGGGGATTAGTCATGAGAAGGGAGATAATGTCGTCTTGAGTAAACTCAGAAGGATGAGTTTTGTTTTGTCAACTCTGTTTGTGGTGAAGTTATTTGGAATAGGAAGAACATTGATTAAGTTTTGGTTTTCAGTACTAGATGAGAAATATGGTGATGATTCAAAAAAGGTTATATCAGCAAAAATGTGATACTTTGTAAGCACAAGAGTTTTGATGAGTGATACCCTTTGAAGACAAAAAAATTGGAGATATAAGAGTACATATATTCCCTACCATTATCACTCAGTAAAATTTTTATTGAAGTATTAAATTGATTTTGGATTTTTGCAAAGAATTTTTGAAAAATAGAGAAAAATTCAGAACGATTTTTCATTAAATAAACCCAAGTATAATGGGAATAATCATCAATAAATATAACAAAATAGTAAAATTTCATAGTTGTACTGACTCAACTTGGACCTCAAATGTCGGAGCGTACTAACTCAAATGGACACGTAGCCCTATTATTGATTCGCTTGTTGTTTCTCAAGTTGACATGACTCACACTCTAAGGAAGACAAAGTTGAAAGACTAGGAGCAAGTTTATAAAGTTTGTGGAGGCTTAGATGACCAAAGTGGTGATGAAGAAGGTCGGGAGAGGTGGTTGAAGTGAAGGCAACCTGTGAGTTTGGGTTGTAGAGATGATACAAGCCTTGTGACTCATGTCCTGTTCCAATCGTCTTTCACGTACTTTGGTCTTGCACAATGGCAGAATTAGCCACAAAAGTGATAGAACAATTAAGACTTTTTGTCAGTTTACTGATTGAGATAAGGTTATAAGAACATGCAGGAGCAAATAAGACATTATTTATGGTAATGGAAGGTAATTGAATATTTTCAATTCCCTCAATTGCAGTCTGTGAACCATTAGCAAGAGTAACATTAGCTGAAGTGGAAGTAAAGGTAGTAAAATGGTTTTTATTACTAGAGATACGATTTGAAGCACCAGAGTCTAGTATCCAAGGGCCAAGGGGAGAACTCTTAGTAAGGCAAGCAAATGATTTACCAGATTGCGAACCACCATTTTTGTTTTGTAGCCTGATACCACAGATACTCATTGTAATCTTCCCCAGTTAATACAATTGAGTTTGATGATTGAGGATTTGTATCAGGTAAAGGAAATAGCCCGTCTCCTTGAGATTGGACAATATGAATTGCAGATCGATTATTGTTGTATTGATTGTTTCGGGATGGCTTGCCATGCAGGATTCAACAATTTTCTCGAGTATCACAATAAGAACAGTGAGCCCTTGAACCTTTTCTTTTGCTTCTCTGTGGACCTCCATGTTTAGTTTGAATGACTAAAACAAATGACTCTATCTCATCATTTGATGCTGTGGTTGATGAAATCCGCATGAGCTGAGTAGAAACATCCTCAAATGAGGGAATGGTGGGGCTGGTCAAAATTTGGTCCCGAATAGAACTCAAGTCAGGTTTTAGTCCGATAAGTGCTAGGACCATAAAAATTTGTTTCTTTGTTCTTGTTCAGTAACCTTTTCAGAAAACGACATAAGAGAATTAAACTCATCTCTTAAGGTTTCAACTTGTCCCAAATAACTAGTCATATCCTGAGAATTTTGCTGTAGATGGACAAGGTCAGACATAATTTTATAGATACGTTGAATATCATTAGTGTATAGTGTCCTGGCCTTAGTCCAAACTTTATAACATGTTTTACAGGATTGAAACAGTTTTAATCCATGAGAATGCTACAACAAACTACATAATTGAGCATCAGTTTTAATCCATGATTTTCTATCTTTATCATCAATATCAATGGCTTGTTTTTTCAGATGTTCACTATAGCCTTGATCCGTAAACCATAATTCAACAGAAGCAATCCAAGATACATAATTATTGCTACCGCATAATTTAACAGTAGTAACATCAGGAGTACTAGAAATAGAGAAGTGAAGTGGTTTAATCAAACCTGGAGTTTCTGACATTGGAGATCACTTAATGGCCTTCTGTTTAAATTGAACAAGAATACTCAATGTGAGAAATAACTCAAGGTCTGCTACTGCCAAAAGGAAATGATAGTTAGTGTTGAAGAAAACAAATTTCAGCCACTGCCAAAGATAAAACGACAGTTGTAAAAAAATTAGAAGGATGCCACCAGTGGGTGCGGAATGAAGAGTTGACTTTACTGTAGGAGTCGCATTAGAAAATGGTCACCAGAAAGTGCCCACGCAGCGGCGCGTGGATCGCCGGTCAATTGCTTATGATTGCGCGTGTGGTCCCACGTGCAAGATTCCGGCGATGGGACTTTAGGGAACGGCCGATTTAAGGGCGGCTATTCTTTTGGGTGGGACGGTGAGAGAAGAAGAATCACTCTTTTTGGTGATTTGAACAGGCAGTGGTTCTTTCTTTTTGAAAGAAGCCGGGAGAGAGAGAGAGAGAGAGAGAGAGAGAGAGAGAGAGAGAGAGAGATAAATCTGGGAAAGAAAGAAAAGAGTACAAAGATGAACGGGCTAAAAGGAGGGTAGAAGGCCTGGATTTCAGACCCTAGGCTCTGATACCATTAGAAAATAGCAGTAATCTGTTGTTTTCTATTTCATATTCTACTCAATTATACAAGTTTATGTACACATTAAACAACACAGCAAACTACTAACACACTGCTCTTTTACAGCTTATTATTCCACTTAAACTAATCAACCCATAATCAACTCATACTCATACAACTACGCTAGACAATATATTAATAGACCCATACTTATACATCTAGATATTCCAACAATGTCAATATTACATCTCAAAATGGGGTTTCTAAAAGAAATAGTAGGCATTTACTGGAAGTAGCTAGATCTCTTATGTTTATCATGAATTTTCCCAAATCTTACTTGGGGATGCGGTTCTATGTGCTTCTTATCTAGTCAATTGTCAGAAACAAAATTCTTATATTGTTTCCTCTAAACTTTTTGGATGTGTGCTTTTTTCATTAGCCAAATGTTGGTAAATTGGACCCTAGAGCCCTTAAATATGTCTTTGTTGCCTATTCGAGTATCTAAAAGGGATATAAATGTTATCATCCTCCTTCCCAAACATACTTAGTTAAGTATGGATATTACTTTTAGAAAATTTGAGCCTTACTTCTCCAGACACCTCTTACAGTGGGAGAATCATATGGGAGAGGTGACAATTATTTCCACTCCTCTTCAGGGAGGGGACCTTTATAGATAATAGCAAAACTTCAAACCTTGATACTAAAAAGCATCAACCATCCAAACTTGTGGGAAGATTAGATAGACCAGATTTAAAAACTTACGCCGGAACAATATAGATACAACTATTGAGCATGTGACTACTAATCAATTGCTCTCTTCAACTTACAGTTTCCAAAGGTGTAAATGAACCTGATGAGTCTCCTTTTATCTTTGGTAATTCTAGTCCTTCTAACAATGATCTTGACATTCCTATCCTCATAGAAAAGAAGTTAGAACATATGCTAAATATTCTATTTCACTTAATTTCCCATGATGCTTTATCTCTATCCAATAGAGTCTTTATTTTGTTTGTTTCTTTTGTTTCTATTCCATAGAATTGGCAAGAGGCAATACTTAAATTCAAAATGGAAGGTTGCAATAATTGATGAGATTAACTGCAATGATTGATGAGATAAGGCATTGGTGAAAAATGAAACATGGGATCTTATGATTTCTCTTTAAAGAAAGCAATCAGTTGGGTGCAAATGGGTGTTTACAGTAAAGTATAAAGCATATAGTTCGACTGAAAGATGCAAAGATTGGTGGCCAAAGGGTTCACTCAAACCTATGGAGTTGATTATTATTTATCAAGAGATATTTGCTCCTGTAGTGAAAATGAACACTAATAAGAGCAACAAATCTTGACTGGGGCTTGTATCAGTTTGATGTCAAAAATGTCTTTCTACATGGCGATTTAAAAGAAAAATTGTACGTGGAGCTTCCTCATGGATTTGATGATGAAAAAACTAGAGGAAAAATTTGTGAACTCGAGAAGTCTTTATATGGGCTGAAGCTTATATCAAGAGCTTGGTTTGAGATGTTCAGTAAAGCCATGGTTTTGTTTGGATACACTGAGCAATGTTGATTATACATTATTGATTAAACATTATGTGGGTGAATTCACTTTACTCATTGTTTATTTTGATGATAAAGTAGTAATTGGAGATGACAAGGAAGAAATAGTCTACTTAAATGAACTTTTAACTAGGGAGTGTGAGATTAAGGATTTGAGGCAATTACGATACTTCCTTGGAATTGAAATTGTTAGATCTGACAAGGGTATCTTCATTTCCCAAAGAAAGTATATTCTTGATCTCATAAAAGAAATTGGTACATTAGGATGTTAGCAAACTGAATTGAAACAAATCATAAGCTTCAAGTAGGAGCGAGAAAGCCTGTTGACCTAGGCAGATATCGGAGATTAGTTGGCATGTTCATTTATTTTACACGTACTAGGCTACAACATAGCTTATACTATCAATTTGGTAAGTCAATGCATTCATGACTCCCTGGAATCTCACTTGGAAGTGGTTTATTGTATTCTAAGATATTTGAAGTCCGCGTCGGTAAGAGGACTACTTTTCTCCAAACATGGTTATCTACAAATAAGAGCATTTACAGATGCATATTGGATTGGATTATTAGATGATAGAAGATCAACCTCTTGTTATTGTGCTTTTATTGAAGGAGATTTGATCACATGAAGGAGCAAGAAGCAAATTGCGGTAGCTAGATCTAGTGCGGAAGCTGAATATAAAGTTATAGTACAAGCAGTTTGTGAACTATCATGGTTGTGGGAGGTGATGGAAGAGTTGAGGTTGCTGGAAACAACAAATTTATTCTTATTCTGTAGCAGTAAGGCAGCCATCAGCATAATTAATAATCCAATTCAACATAATCGAACTAAACACAGAGATTGATCATCACTTTATAAAGGAGAATATTGTGGAAGATTCTCTCAATATTTCATATGTTACCTCAGAAAAACAACTAGCTGATATATTTGCTAAGGGTTTGAACAACAAAATTTTTCATATTTTTGCTTGCCATTTGGGCATGTGTAATATTTGTGCACTAACTTGAGAGGGAGTGTTAGAATCTTGTAATATTAGTGAAGACTATCAGAAATTTTATTCCTAATTAGAATTCTTTCCTATTTAGGTAGCTTCCTATTCTAAGATCTAAAATGTATATTTTTCATGTTGTAAGAGGCTTTAAATATGTAGAGAAGTAATAAAAGTATAATTTTTCTTCCCAAAATTTATTTCACCATGAAGTCTAATCAACATCATTGTTCTTTTGGTGTTATTGAACACCAATAATGTTTTGCAGGTTCTAACAGAGCCAAAAAATGCCCTTGGGAAGCAGTACAAGAAGATGTTTCAAACGAATGGTGTAAGTGTCCTCTTCTTAGATATGTTCTAGGAAATTCATTGGCCAATGCTTAATTTCATGCATGCTATGTTTGCTTATTGAAATGAGTTTTGAGGAATTCTTTGTCAATTCTTTTTTTACGTTGCTCCTAAGATGTGATGATTTTAGTAATGTTCATACTTCTTACTTTGCAGGTTAAGCTACATTTCACAGCTAATGCTTTGAGATTGATTGCTGAGAAAGCAATAACCAAAAATACTGGGGCACGCGGGTTGCGGTCCATACTAGAAAATATTTTGGTGGATTCCATGTATGAGGTATGCTGTTTCTTGCATGTTTTACTTCTTAATTATGGTGTGAAAATGTGGCTGTAGGATAACAACTACACTGAATATTTGAAGGATTAGATGGTAAGGCGAATGATGCTATTAAAAATGCAGATGTCTATGATGAGAATGGGACACCCCCTAAGGTCCTGTTTTATAGACCATTTGGGTCATTAACACCATTTAATTTGTCTAGTTAGGTTAAGCTCCCTTGCTGCAAAAACAACCATCAATTTTACACTTTTGACTTGGGAATTGTGCATTGTTGTGTTGTATCGATTGTAATCAACAGCTTTCTTTATTATTTTAAGTCTATCAGCCTGATTTTCTCTGAGTCTGACAACCAAGCAAAAGGGTAAAATGCTTTTTTTTTTTGTTTTATCTTGTTAATAGTCTTTATTAGTAATGTTTTTCTCTTGTATTTTTTGATATATTTTATTTCTTATGGTCATTTTCTTTGTGAAGATGATTACACCTATATCACCCCTTTCAGATAATGCAGCTTCTCTAGTACAATTTTTGTGTAGATTCCTGATGTTAGAACAGATGAAGATATTATAGATGCTGTTGTAGTTGATGAAGCAATAGGAATCGAAGGACGTGAAACTGGAGCCAAGATCCTCTATGGTAAGTGTGCATTGGATCAATATCTTTCCAAGCACAAATTAAAGGATTTAGAGGTGAGCATTACTCATTGAATGCGTCTTCTATTGGCAAAATCTATATTGAATTATTGTCGACATTCTTATTGCTTAATGGCCTATGCACTGATTTTGTTTGTAGAGAATTGTTGATGGGTCTGATAGAGAATTGGAGGTGGAAACAGAGGTTTCTTCGATAGTTGCTAATATGTGATTTGTTGATGTCTTTTGTAGCCTTATCCTTGTACATAATACTGTTACATAAATTCAATAAATATATAGATTCAATTATAATACAAATTGTGATTCCTCAAAACTATGCACACTAATCAATTGATTTTATTGAGCCAGAGTCTGACTCGTAATTGTAATTGTACATATATTTATCATGCCTAAATGAACTGCTGTATGTTACGTTTAGCAATATTACAGTCCCTTGATGATTTTGGCATGACTTTCTTGGAGAAACAATTCTTTAGTTGTGACCCTTTGCTGTGTACTCTTTTGTCGTGCACTACTCAAAATCCTCTATAAAAATAAGAGGAATATTCAAGCTTTGCAGATTGAAAATTCTTTTGGGAGCATAATTCGTTTAATATCTGGTCTTGAAGTATGTTTTATTTTAAAGAGGAACCAGATGTCTGATTTTAAATTCATGAACTATGTCGAAATTGATGCACGACAGCTGATTTTTTAAAATTGGAGTTCATGATCAATGTCTTAGTCATTGACTAGTGAAAGAAACAATGTAGACTTTTGGTCGAAACAAAATATATACAAAAGGTCTGTGTTTCATGGCCGAAGTTTTATGTGACAAATAAGGAATAAGTTGTTTTAATTCAATGCAAATGATTAAACATATGGAACAAAATGAAGTTAGTTAAACCGAGCATGTAAACGAGTATGTGAAATGAAATTTTGTGATTATTGTAGGGATCTATTAAAAGATTGCTAAGTGTACATGCAGTGATTATAATTTATGAATTATGATATAGAAATATCATTTTTAATTTATTAAGTAATCAAATTGACTAGTTAAAAAGCATTTACTATTTATGGTGTTTGTAGATAGAAAAAAAATTGAATTTAAAGGAATTATAAATGGTTGAGCTAGGGGTGGCCGAGACATGCTAGATGAGGGGATTGTAATGATAATACTAGAAATATTGTAGAATATGGATGTGAGGGTATGATTAGTAAATGCATGAAATGAGTATGCATGGTTGTGTTATTTGGTAAGTGAGATGCAAATTGTTGCTTCAATAAATTATAAATTTGCATGTATTTATTTATTTATTTTTATTCATTACATATGGGAAGAGAGAACACTTAAAATTTAAACTTGAGAACCAAACGAAAACAACATTTCCCTGCTCATACAACTGCACCTTAGTAGTTTGCATGTACTTAGTTTGACTTGGTGACATGCAAAAATGCATGAAATTGGAAAACCGCGCCCATAGATTAATCGAAACTACGACTAGATGGATTGGATAAGGAAAAAACCAATAAACAAGTGATGTAGGATGCTAATTCGAAATATACCAAAAAATAAGAAAAATATGCTGCCATGATCGTATTATGCAAGCTTATGAACTCCTATTTTAATAGGTGCCACTAAGAATTATGGATGAAAATTAAATTGTGGGATTTAAATAATGTGAATGGATAAAATGTACTTGCAAATTGGAGAAGTGGTCGAGGACCTTTGGTACCAAGTACTGCAATTAATGAATTTAAATTGACTTTGGGCAAATAAAAACAAATAATAATATTACTAGATTGCAACAATAAGAATTAGAGAAAAAAAATTATTTGATTAAAGTGTATAATGTGCAAGTGTTATGTAATGTTGGTTTTCGACTAATAAGTAAGGCTAGGTGCCTATGATCAATGGAGAATAGGTCATCTCTCTACACCTGAAAGTGGCAAGATAAAATGCATGTATAGATAGCAAGTAAAATTGTTAGTGAATTACCATTTTGGTGAAAGAGAAAAAGTAATAAATAATAAATAAACATAGTTATCTAATAAGAGAAAAGAAAAGGGACTAAGGTGAAAACATGTACAATATAATTTTATTTTAAAATGGCCAAATATATATATAACTCTCTAAACTTTACTTGTTTAATAAGTTTATTTCTTGAGCTTTCATTTTAACTATATAGCCTCATAAACATACATTTTTTTAACATATAAATATAAACTCGCTGAGTCATATTCATATTGGATTACATTTTTCTTAACTTAAAATACTTTTTTTTTCTCTCTCCAAATCTCTTTATATTTAAAATTTAATTCTTAAAATCAAATTCGTAAAATCAAATCTATATACTTCATTTTAGGTTTTCTTCTTCTTCTTCTTCTTTTTAATACTTTTATACCCTTTTGAAATTTTTGTCATTGGATTGATATTTTTTTAATTTTCCTTCTTGAAATGAAATTGATTTATTATTTTGCAATTCAAGTTATTCGAATGAATTATATTTTAGGGAGTTGATTTTAAATGGGAAGAAATTTAGAGAGAGAAAAATATGTTTATAAATTAATAAAAATATAACTCAATGTGACTTGATGTGACTCAGTAAGTTTGTGATTATAAGTTATGAAAAATGAAAGTTTAGGAGACTATATGGTTAAATTGAAAGTTTAGAAAATAAATTGATTAAATGAGTAAAGTTTAGAATGTTACATATATATTTGACCTTAGTTAATCCAATTCATGTAATTAATCAAGTTCATTGTCTAAGAAATCGAACTAATGAAATTAGGCCTAATTAAAAACATTTTTAGTTAACAATTAAATAAATAATCCAAATAATTAAGAACAATTTAAACAATACAATTCCAACAATTAAGCTAAATCATTTGAAAAAAAAAACATATCAATGAAGTAATTAAAGCAAACCAACTAAAACAATTAAAATAATTAAAACAACTAAAAAAATTAAATCAATCAAATTAATTCAATAAAAAGTAAATAAAATAATTCCAACCGTGAACAAAACAACTAGAACAATTATAATAATTGAGATAACTAAGCTAGTTAAAATAAAAAGAAAAATTTTAAAATTCCCAAAACTAAATTAAAGTTAAACTAAATAACAAAAATCAATTGACTAATTAAACTTATTAAACCAAATTAATGATTATCAAATCTTTGTTTAAAGCAAACAAATTAAACAAAATTAAACATAATGAAATCAAATTGAAATTGAAATTAATTAGAAAATTAAACTAAAAAATAAATTAAAAACTAAGGAAAGCAAACTAAATCAAAAACCCTAATTTCAAGAACCTAAAACAATTTAAGATTCAAATTAAAAATCATTAACAAACTTGTAGACAATGAAATTTGTCACTCTGAGAAATATTGTCGTGTTTGATAATATTAATAATATCGAACTCGGCAATTATCCAGAAAAGTCGAGCAGATAGCTAAAGAACAGATTCATTAATTCTTAAAAGTATTGAATTCAACAATTTGATATCTCCAAAGTCGATAATTTTACTGTACAAACATCATTTATCATCTATAAAAGGGAGCCACCAGCTCTTTTTTTTTTGGGGGACCTTTTTTTGGGCTAGATACACTGCTTTTCTTTTGAGGGAGACAAAAGAAAGAGAGTCAGGAAACATTCTCTGTCATTATTGCATCCTTTTATCTTGTATTCCAACTATAAAAGGAGAATTAATCCAACAAAGTTCAATCATTCAAAATAAAATCAAGAACACTCTGCAACCATTAGAAGTCTGATGTGATTTTCACCCTTTGGCGGTAAGTTTCTCAAGTTTTTGGTGTTGTTTATTTTTAAATCTATATCATCCAACTTCATGATTATTGTTTACATTACATCATCCATTCCATTTATATGATTCATTAAGAAATAAAATCACTTAACTTGAAAGAACAATATCCTCATTTAAGGATTAAGATCCGTCAACTTCAAGTTAAATCCATAAATCAATGACTAATGACCAACAAAACAAACCTAAAGGGACTATATTCAACTTCCTCTGACTAAATATCGGAACTCTTGTACTGGAAAAGGACTTTAAGAATGTTTTAAGCTAAATCTGCAGATACATGTCATTTTTGCCAGAAATGGTAGATGATTGTAGAATTTGATATTCCTATGAGTATCGAATTCAATATTTTAAATCAACTTTCAGTATATGTAATGTTGTAACGCCTTTATACCCTAAAATACATAAAATACATATATTCAGTATACATAAAATATATATCTAAGATTCAAAGGCACTACAATAAATGCAAACAAAACCCCCACTTTAATATTAAAAGCAAATTATAAATTTATTAAAGGAGAAAATTTAGCTAGAGTTTTCTCTGTACTTTCAATAGTCCCAAAATCAAGCATCACATCCTGCAAATAAAAATTTAACACTCCCAATGTTTTAATTTTCCAAGTCTTCCCAATTCTCCAAAACATATTCAAAACACATTCAAATTATTTATCTTAATTACATTTATATTTATATATATACACCATAATCTCAGTTACTTAGTAAACAAGAGTTAAGCATTATTATACATAAATCGGAATATATAATAATAACTATAATTTTACATGTATGCAGTTGGTACTGTTGGTCTTGTAGCACCCTAGATCTCTAGATATCAACCACAATATAGATCTTTCAGATAAGCAACTCTCTCACCTGCTTGATTCATACAAGCGTGCTAAGCATATAGCTTAGTGGTACAAGTTTAAAATAACATATATATATATACACATTTTAATACTTTTCCTCATAATGTAATTTGCAATATTAATATAACCACATTTTGTTTATAATTCATTCATTATATATATATTTAAACCCCTAACCACACACATTCACACATATATTGGGCCCAATAACCCCTATACAATCACTAAGTCTAATTCTCACATCAATTTCAAGACCCAGCTCTACTCGGGTCCATTTCCAATCTCAATATTAAGACCTAGCTCTGCTTATATCTATCAATTCATGCATAATCAATCTCAATAGTACTGGATGAGTAATTATATAGGTTACAAACACAGAATAACATATTATTGTCTCACATTCTCATCTCTTTATCACATTTCTCAATTCCATCACATTTACTCTTTCTTTCATAGTTCTCACATTTTCTTTCTAATTTCTTGTCACATTATTCATTTCTCATATTTTCCAATCAATTTTAGCATATTTCGCATTTTATACATCATACACATAACCATCGCAATAGCCATTCTACAATGCCTCATCTTTCAAACCTTATACATTAATCACTCTCTTAATTATGCCAACACATATCCTTATCAAATACAAAAATGAAAGTGGCATAACACGTTCTCAAATTCACAATGTGTTATGCCAACAACAATATTATTCAAATAATAATTATTAAAATATGTCCTAACATTATTTGCTTCCAAAATCACTCCACTCTTTCCACGCTGAAACCCTAAACTCCACCGCTTCTACCAATTTGACCTGTACACATATAAATCCAACAACAGACAACATTGTTTACTTTAAATCCATTTCCATGGTCAATTTATAGCAAATTACCATTAAACATACAATTTCCATCAAAATTCCAATAAAATTATAATTTCACCATTTACAACTTTATTCAAACCTCATCCTACCCAACTTATTTCCAACATTTAACCATAAATTTATTACTTACATATCAAAATAACCATAGAACAACCATTTCAATAATTATCTCAACCTCCATGCAAAACCTAATTTCACATAACTTACTACAAAACTCTAACTTCATCCATACCTACTCATATTCGCTTTCTAATCATAAAATCACAACATATACACTAAAAAAACATTAAATCATTCCACTACAATCATTATAGTCACTCACATAAAAACCCTAATTTCTACACAGTCTTCCTATAACTCTAATTTCATCAACTATGTTGTAACATCCTCTGATAATCCTATTTTAGAACTATTAGAAGATGCTACTCTATACACTTACATTGTTCCGGTTCAATTCAGTATTTACACTTTAATAAATATGGAAAATACTTAAATAGAAAACTTGATACACTTGCTTTTGTACTTTTTACTGCCTAAAAATTTCAACATTTGTTGCAATATGTTTAAAAGAATTTTGCACCTCTAGCAATCAAACAAGTTACAATAACTCCAATAAGAATTTCATTAGAGAAATATCATTTATAAATCAGAGTAAACTTTACAAATTATTCAATCCACAACTATAAATGATTATATACAAATATATACGTAATCCATTCACTATGAATAAACTTATACAATCTCTAAATATTCCAAATGAATTATAGAACCTTTAGATATATTAGATCACTAGACAATACATGTAATTCACATTTGAACTCTCCTAAAAACTTCAGTTTACTTCATTTTGTAATTAATCTCTGAAGTCTTATCCATCAATTCTTAGTTTTTCACTGATTCACTGTACCTGCATGTTAGAGAAAAATCCTAATACACTAAGCTCAATGCTTAGTGGTGCTTGTACATATATACTTTGCTAGTAATTACAAAAATAATATTTATAATAATACACTTTTATATACACATGCTGAAATCAAATCAATTAAATTTATTAAACTTAATCATTATAAGATAAATACAAAATCACTTATGATACATAGATTATGACTTCATTATATTTGATGATGATTCTATTATGCAGTTTTAAACATAGATTCTCAAAAAATTTCTCTTATTTCTCCTTGATAACAGATATTTAAACACACTTAACACTGAGTACACTTCATTTGTACTTGCCATTTACTTATTAGGATTTACATTACATTATGAGATATTTACATTTAACATGTTTGCACAATTTGAAACTTGGATCTTTTTATTATTTTTGTTCACAATATTCAACTCGTATCAACAATATAAAATCTCATTTATTATAATTGACATACACACATATATATATTGAATACATTTATATAAACATATTTATATTTACAATACCACATGTTCAATTAACCTATATATATACACGATTTAGTACATTGGCTCATTTTAATATAACATTCCTAGGTCTTAACACTTATTAACACTTAATTATCATTGTTCTTAATTTATAAGCTACTTTAAGTATATTATCAATACACTTTATTGTCATTACTTAAGTATATTACCAATGCACTTTATTGTCATTATACATTTGCCCAATATATACTGAGTTCCAATTCCCAGATTTGGATAATGGGTCACTGATGGCAAGTAAATGCTCATATATAGAATTTGGCCAATGGCCCACTATGGCACGAATGCCCACTGAATATGGTGACACAAAGTGTCCACTGATGGCACGGAGTGCTCATTATCACTAGAAATGTTCACTCTCTGGCTAGCCATTCAATCCAAACACTAGGTTATTAATAGTATCATTAGGAAATATACTTATTTTACTATTTTTTAAAATATTTTATTGGTATCATGTTAATTACCATAAATACTTATTTTATTCTTTCTTTGAGATTTACACTTTTACAATATCGTACACTTATCTTTACTTTGACTAGTTTATTCTTTCTAATACCATACACTTCATAAGCTATCACCTTCTTTTCATAATATTGTATACATATAAATATAACTGTTGCGCTCTTCTTAATACTACTACAAAGCGACTCTCACAAGTATATGAGGTTATTGCAGTAACAGTGATCGCTCCAAGGTCGTCTCGCAAGGAAGGTGTTTGTTAATTTGATTAAAACAAAATATTAAAGTTTGAGTGTATGTTGTTGAAATGGTAAAAGAATTCTAAGATTACAAATAAAATAAATATCAGTTGAACAAGCATGATTGAAACTTTCAAAAGGATACTTAGGATTTATAATTCGATTTAATCAAATGTTTAATTCTCAAATTATCCATTAATATAACCTTGTAACTTCATTTGTTTCTTGTGATTAATTAATAATTATCAATTCATTAGTTCTCACATTCATAAATTAACAACAACCAATAATTTTGAACTTGCAAATTAAGAGAACCCTAGAACTTATATTTCTAATTCATTCTTAGAGTGGTTGAATACATGGTTCCAATATCAAATTTCACCTCTCGGTTCTTCATTCAATACCTAGAGTTTATCAACCTAACATTCAATCCAATGTGATCAACTTACAATACAAGGTATAATAATGGGAATACTTGAGTTAAATCATTTAATAAAATCCATTGCAAATCCTAGGCATGGATAATTTAGCTCATCATCATCATCAAATCAAAACACATACTCATATCAATAGAAATCAAATCACAAATATCCATTAAAATATTAATGTTCATAACAAATCAACAAAAATTTGGAAATGAATCAATTAAACTAATCCAATAATAGAAAAACTCAGTTTGAAGAAGACTAGAGTTGATCTTCTCTTGTTCTTCCTCCTTCTTTGCTTGAGTTTGATGAAGAATCCTTAAACCTCCTTCTAAAGTCTTGCAAAAAATTAGTCTTTGTGTTGGAAATAGATGAATGAAATCAATGGCCAGCTCTCCTATACTTGAAAAATTCTCCTAAAACTAATTGTAAAACCTCCTTCCTTGAACCAAGAAGAAGCCAGCCCCCAAATCCCTCCTCCATTTTTTTAATCTGCACTCTCTCCATTTCCATTAAATTACAAATATTTTTTATTTGAAACCCATGCTCCACTTCTATTTGTTATCTCTTTTCCATTTTAAACTTTTCTTTCCATTAAAAAAATAGCTCACCTTTTTATTTTTAAAGGCGGCAACATTCATGTTGTCTCCTCAATCTTGCCCCATAAACCGTAAAGGAATATTTCTCAGAAATGGCCAAGAAGGAGTTGTCTTGGCCATGTTTCTCAGTCTTTCCTTGGACATGACTTGAGACACGGCTTGAGACACGACCAAGTTCTATGGCCATGTCTGCTTCCGCCTTCTCTTGGGTCTTATTTTCTTGGGTTTATGTGGAGTGACATGGTTAGAGACATGACTGTGTCCTCTGACAGTGTCTACTTCTGCTTCTTATTCTCTTGTATCTTAGGGAAGGACACGACCAAACAAGTTTCTTGTTTTGGCCGTGTGCTGTGACATGGTCAAGGACACAGCTGTGTCCTCTCCGTGTGTCCAGTTTTATGTAAACTTTAGGTTATTCTTGTGAAAGACATGACCAAGCCTTAAATATGTCCTAGCCATGTCATGTGACACGGTCAAAGACACGGACAAGATGGTGAGTGTGTCGAGTTCTTCCAAAATTTTCAATTTTCTTGATGGAGGACATAGTCAAGCTTGAATCATCTTGGTCATGTTCAATGCTTTTCCTTCCCATTTAACTTCAACAAGTGAATTTTAAGCGCCATTTTATCACATGTTCATGCTACAATCTAAATAATCAAAAACCTTCAAACAACTTAACAAACATTTTAGAAAAATAACTAAAAAGCAAATACAATTATCCTAAAAACACATACAAAATTGATCATAACAATTACCCCACACTTAATTCTTTGCTTGTCTCTAAGCAAAGTTAAGAACAAAACAAGAAAAATTTTGATCAAGTTCAAGTGTTATAAGAATATATCAAGACTCCCTTATCCTAAAATCCACAATCATTATTAAATCAAATAAAATTAACACTCATGCAATTCAATGGTTTATTATGCATACCAAGGTTTGTCACTCCCTCACTAAATCTCTTAAGTGTTTAATCAAGGTAGTGTTTACACTCTTAACATTCAATGAAAGAACATAACCATAAGCTTGCTTATCAATCAAATCTCCACCACTTAATTACAATCAAGCATCAATCATAAGGTCTTTCATTTGGTTGTAATGGGGCTTAAAGTGAAGGTATGGTATTTGGATTTGTGAGATGTACATTAAGTTCAAGAATATTTGAAGATTGAAATAATTACATATGTATGTAACCCAACACTCTCCAAAAATAAACAATTTTGACTCACTTAGCCCCTTTGATGCTAAAATACCCTCCTCAAGAGAAATTAGACTCAATTTTACTTGCAAAAGTCACCACCAATTCCTTCCCACCCTAGCCATAAGGGCAACGATGAAATATATATATATATATATTTTCAATAGAAATCATGATTATAAATTGTTTATTTGCACTATACAACCTATTACATACAACCCTACACTTTATTTGACACAATAACTGATGTATTAAACGTCTTCAAATGCTCGTGATCTTAATGAAAGGAAAAGAATTAGAGAGAAATAGTTTACGGCTAACGTCTTCAAAGGCTCAAAATTGGCTAACTAAGGTTATATTCAAGGTTGGCCTTTTAAGCTAAATGGGTACACCTAATTGCCTTAATCATAATGATGCCAAATTTAAATTTTAATGTGGTCTCAAAATTCATATCTAAGCAAGCTAGCAATATATCAATCAAGAATGCTCACACAAATGATAATAAGTTGGTGCCTAACTTTATAGGCTGAATTCCTCACAAGTTTAAGGTAATGCAAAGAATAACCATCAATAATGATAATGAGTATCAATTTAATAAATTCTCAAACTCATGCTTTAAAAATTCCAAAGGTCATCTATCAAAAATCTTAAAACAATTGAACTTTTCAAACTTCATAAAAAAATATATTACTAAACTCAACAAAAACACAAGAATAACAAAAACACACAAGAATGAGTACAAAAACACACAAGAATGAGTTATAAGAAAAACTTGAACACCCCACACTTAAAGATTCACATTGTCCCCAATGTGAATATGAACAATTTAAGAGAAAAGGAGTTAGATAAAACCTGAATTCCATTATTTCTCAGCGTGAGATATGGAGCTACTTACCCTTTCCAAAAGCAAACATTAATAATTCCAAAAACAAAATAAAGATAAATGGAAATAACAAAAAATAAAGTGTCAATAATTAAAAGTAGAAACTGAAACATCCAAAAATAGAAAATAAATAAAGACAACTTTCAATAGGTTAAAGCTAGTCGAAGCTATTGCGGTGGAAATTATGACGATGATGTAGCCGAGGGATGAAGGCTAAAAAGCTTGGCCAAGTTGCTGTTGATTAGTTCCAATTGATTGAGTACTTCGGCATGATTATAATCAACTTTGCTCTTTAAGGCTTCTATCTTACTGACCAACTTATAATTATCCAGAATTGGGGCATCTTCATCTAAATCCAGTGAATCCAAATTAGATTCCTCATCAACTCGTGGACATTTTTGTTTATCCCACTATGCACTAGGCTCACCAGAAGTCATCATATAAGCTCCTCCACTCTTGGTTATCATCCGCATTTTCTCTAAAGTGGCAATATCCATCATATCACAGCCCAAAATCCTTTGCATGTTGCAACTATCAGGATCAAAGTCTCTATCAAGAGCCATGGCTAGGATGGTTACCAATCCATCAATGCAAATAGCACACTTTCTTTTATGAGAAACATTATCAAAAACTTCAGCCAACCAATAACCAGTGCTCACTGGTGTAGCATTACTGGCAAAATCTAAGAAAAATAGCTCATTGAGTTCAACTACCCTAGGGCTTTCCTTCCTAGCAAAGAAGCTACACGCCATGAATCTATGCAAATATCTCAATGCGGCATTTTGCAATTGAGTTGCTTTGGCCAACTTAGCCACATAAGTTCTGCCTAAACCTAATGCTCCCCACACAAATTGGTGCTTAAAGTCCTTTTGTACTTTTCTTTCCCCCTCTTGATTAAAACCAAATAGGTCATTCAAACGTTCAATATTAATCATATATGATTTCCTATTCAATTTGAATCCTAACCTATTGCAAAGCTTATATTCATCTCTTTCTACTTTAATAGAGGAAAGAAACTCAATTGTCAGCTCTTGAAATTGCAAAGGTTTGAGGGTGATAAATTTCTCTTGACCTAGGATCCTCACATACATATTGAAAATTTCCCTAATTTGCAAAACATTGAGAGATTTATCGCTCACATACCTTGAGGGGAAGAATCCCCTAGCTTGGAAGGCTAATCTTCTTAAAGAAGATGAAGAAGATGATGGAGCTTGCTTTCTTTTATGGTGGGATACCATCTTTGTTCTTGACATCTTGATTCTTGCTGGAAATGGAATGTAAGAAGGTTTAATGGTGTTTTGTTGAAGAAAAAAAAATCAAGAAATTTGATGAAAAATTGAGTTTTTAGGGCATGGGATGATGTCGTGGCCGTGTTGGAGATCGGTGGGGCAGAGGGAAAATGAAGTTTTAGGATTTGAATGAGAGAGAAGAGAGAAGAAGGATTTAGTTTTAAAAGTTTTAAAATGAGTGACACGACCAAGTTATACTTCTCTTAGTCATTTCATGGGTTGTTTAATTTGACACGGCCACAAACACAACCAAGCTGAGTGGCTATGTCTAGTTCTGTAAATTCATTGTTTCAAAGCATTGGAAGAGACACGACTAAGTTATTTCCCTTGCCTTGGCCATGTTGGGATGACACAACCACTGATACACCCAAGACATTAGACCATGTCTTCCACTGTGTAAAAATAAGCATTTGGGAAATGGCAATGACACGGCCATGATGCTTGAGCGTGTTTGGTTATGGGTTTGGAGCTTGATTTTAGAGCGGCTTGACACAGTCAATGACATGGCCGTGTCAGATATCCATGTCTTCTACTGCCAATGTGAAAATTTTTAAATAAATTACTGTTTTGGTCGTGTCTTCTTTATCTTGGCCGTGTCTCTGGATATGTCAACTCTTGCCCAATTTTGTTCACCCTTTTCCTTCGTTTTCTTCTCCTAAAACTTAATCACATCCAAAGTAAATCATCGTAACACCTATTCCATTCAAACTTTCAACAACTAGTTCAAATAAAATGAAGAAAAAAATTCTTAAAACAAACAAAACAAAAATTTCAAACCAATGGGTTGCCTCCCATCAAGCGCTTCTTTAACGTCGTACTAGTTGGACGTGGTTGCTTCATGTATCCACAAACACAACACTTTCAATGGTTGTTGCACCTTTCAACTCCTCCATCTAGGGTTTCACTCTTTGGTCATTTACCTTGAAAGTTCCATTGGTCTTCACATTCAACAATTCAACAACTCCAAATGGGAAGGTTTGAATGACTTGGAACAGACCACTCCAACAAGACTTAAACTTTTCAGGGAGCAACCTCATCCTTGAATTGAATAAAAGTACTTTCAATCCTGGTTCGAAGGTTCTTCTGAGGATCATCTTGTCATGCATTGCCATAGTTTTTTCCTTGTAACTCCTTGAACTCTCATAGGCTTCATTTTTAGGCTCATCTAGCTCAGAAATTTGCAACATTCTCAGCTTTTTCGCCCCATCTAAGTCCATATTTGTAGGCTTGATTGCCTAATAGGCTTTGTGTTCCAATTCCACCGATAGGTGGCATGCCTTGCCAAAGATTAGACGATATGGACTCATTCCCAAAGGTGTTTAAAAATGGTCAGGTAAGCCCAAAGTGCTTCTTGAAGATGCACCGCCCAATCCTTTCTCGTTGTACTCACTATCTTCTCTAGAATTTCTTTGATCTGCTTGTTGGAGATTTTAGCTTGGCTAGAAGTTTAGAGATGATATGGAGTTGCCACTTTATGCCGAATACCCATCTTGGTCATCACCTTTTCAAACCATTTTTTGCAAAAGTGGCTTCCTATATAACTGATTATTGCTTTACAAGTTGCAAACCTACTCAAAATGTACTCCTTCAAAAATTTCAAAAAAATATTAGCATCATTGGCCCTAGTAGGGTTAGCCTCTACCTACTTGGACACATAATCTACTGCAAGAAGAATATAGTTAAACCCGAAAGATTTGGTAAATGCCCCCATGAAATCAATTTCCCATACATAAAAAATTTCAACCACATCAAAAATATTAAGAGGCATTTCATTTCTCTTGCTTATATTTCCTACTCTTTGGCATCTATCACATTTTATACAAAAGTTATAAGCATATTTAAAAAGGGTAGGCCAATACAAATTGCTTTGAAGTATCTTTTTTGCAGTTTTCTTCCCTCCGAAATGTCCTCCACAATACATATTGTGTAACACCCTTATACCTTATTCACGTATAATACACACATTCAGTATATGTAAAATACGTATATACGGTACAAAAAAGTCACGACCCAGTTTAATAAAAAATTTATATTTCTAATTTAAAATTCCAAACATCTTAAAATGCATAATTTAATAGTAAATTAAATATTCTTTATTATTATAGGAACCCAAAATAAATATTTCATACAAAAATTTATGGAAAAAATTTGCTAGAGTTTTGTCTGTAATTTGGACGTCCCAAAATTTAAACAATTCCACAACCTACATAAAAAAAAACACTCCCAATAACAATTCATACATATCCATCCCAATTTCTTAAATCCTCCATATTACTCAAAACATTTACATCAATATACATATATATCAAAACATTGTACACAACCCACATTTTACAATTATTCAAAAGATCCTTTATGACTTACAATATATATATATACTTTAAAAAAGTAAAATAACATACATAATATAAAAATATACTATAATATAAAATTATACATGCTGGCAATGCATCTCTGATCTCGGTGTATCCACAATCAACTCAAAAAGTAGACTCTAATCTAGACCCGACCTGGTTTAGAAGAACTTCTCTGCTCAACCGAATCTCCCCTATTACTTGAGTGATGAAATGCAATCGTGCTAAGCTAAAAGCTTAGTAGTACAAACTCTAAAATAATGGCAATGTAATAATGCTTTTATGCCATGTCACAACGTGGCATCCAAGCACACATATTCTTTCATCATTTAAAAATTCATACAAACACATACACAAGCATGGGCCCAAATAACTAATACATTATTCAAATTCCAGAGTTACTATTTTTGGTCCATAATGACACCAAGTGTCTAGCTCCGAAAGCAAATCAAGTATTGCACAAAAGCTAGCCCCAAAGGCAAATCATATCACAATGACGCTAAGCATCTAGCCCTGAAGGCAAATAATGAAGATAAACTCATAGGCATACTGCCAAACACAGAACTCTGGAAATTGAATAATATAATAGACACACAATTATTTTATATTTTTTATTATCAATTTCTTTCTCATTTTTCCATTTTCAATTAGGCACATTGCCTTATTTTCTCATTTTTCTCATTCATACCAATGTTATTTTGTAATATCCCAAGATATGCCCTAGAAGTTTTAATACAATTGTTGTGTGATTTGAATTAAAGGTATATATGTTTTTGCAAAAGAAATGATTGTGTAAATGGAATGTATATGTTGTATATATGTTAATATATAATACATATAAGTTGGTCAAAAGAAAAGTCAAGAGAAGAAAGGGTGTGGTGGAGGATTTTTGGAAATAAGTAATTATTATTATTATTATTATTATATATATATATATATGGCTATCGTGAGAAGAGGAGAAAGATATTTTCTTTCTTCTTCTTCTTCTCCTTTTGATTCTTGCACGAGAGAGAGAGAGCGAGATAGGGAGATGTGATGATTTTCATCAAATTTCTTAAGGATTTGAAGAGTATTGAAGATGGAAATGAAGATCTGGCAACATATTCAAGTAAGTACTCTCTCTTGAGTTGATTTCATTGATTATATATATATATGTAAGTTTTTATATTCTTGTTTTGATTTCTTTTGATTGAGGTGATGGTTGGTGTGTAAGATGATTATAAGGAAAGATTGAAGTGTGTAAATGTGTTGAATTAGTATTTAAGTGATGATAAGTTGGGAAATTGTGAGGATGATGATGAATTGTTGAGTTAGGGTTTAGTATGAATGAATTGGTACTTTGAGTAATTGGTTATAGTGATGTATATATGTATTGATTATTATGATGATATAATGAAGTTATATAAATGCTAAAATGATAGGAAATTGATAAGCATAAACAAAGATAATAATTTAGAGGGTGGTGATGTGAATTTGGAAGGGTTTGGATGGATTTTGAAGTATTTGGTCTTTGAATCTTTGAAGAACACGGCCAAGTTATGAGAGACAAGGCCAAGTTAGGGCAAACTTGGCCGTGTTGGATGAGTTTTGGAGAGACACGGCCATTGGCTTGGCCGTGTCCCTTGCCTGTGTTCGTTACTGTTGGATTTTTGTTGAGAGACACGGCCGTGTTCCTTGCCCGTGTCAGCCACTGGATTTTTGGATTGAGAGACACGGCCACAAGCTTGGCCGTGTCCTGTGCCCGTGTTTGCTACTGAAATGTTGAATTGGGAGACACGGCCACAAGCTTGGCCGTGTCTTTTGAGGGTATTTGCTATTTGTGTTTGTTATTTGTTTTTCTTACATTGTTGAATCTTCAAAGGGTCTTTTGTACCTAAACACATTTAAAACAATAATGATTCAACCAAATGGATATGGAAGATTCTAAATCTAGGAATAATGGGAATGTTTATGTATATATTAATGATGATATAGGAAATGTGGGAAATATAATAATCATTGAAAAAGTATGTGCAATGCCATTGATTATATATATTTGAGTAATGAATTGATTAACATGATTTGTTGATAATGATGATGCATATGAACAATGTATTGTTTATGCATTGTGAATCTTGTGAATTGCAATGATGCTATAGATATATTGTGAAGAATATGATAAAGTAATTGCTTATATACAATTGAATAATGAAATATTATGATATGATTTGACATATAATATGATGTGAGGTCATTGTTAATGACTATGATGATTCAAATGAGATATGAAGCCATTGCGATTGGCTATAGTGATTCAAATGAGATGTTAAGCCATTGTTATTGGCTATGATAATTCAATTGAGAATGAAATGAAAATGAAAAGATTTTGTGTCTAATATGTTGATTCAATTTTCAGAGTTCTGGATTTGGCGGCATGCCTAGAAAATGTGAAAAAGGTAACAGTCTTGCCGGGTTGAGGATCTCTTCAATTTGAGTGAATTGAGGTCCAAGAGACTGGGTCTGTTACACTATGATAATTATGATTATGAGATATATGATTGGTAACAGTCTTGCCGGGTTGAGGATCTCCTTGAGGTAAGTCGAGTTGATAGTCCAAGAGACTGGGTCTGTTACAGGTAACAGTCTTGCGGGTTGAGGATCTCCTCATGTCGAGTTGATGGTCCAAGAGACTGGGTCTGTTACACTATCCATGGATAGAGTTATTGATAAATGATGCCTACGGGCTTGATTATTGTGATTATGAACCAAAGCAGTAACTCTGAACTTTGAATAACATATTAGTGTCTGTTGGGCTCGAGTCTGTCTTAGTTGTCAATGTGATATCCAAATGTTGAAATAAATGAATAATGAGATCTATGAATGCTTTTGATGAAAATATGATTTATGTTTAATGAATTGTGAATAATACAATGTTAAGAAGTATAATTTTGTAATGTGTGTATTGATATATTGAAAGTGAATATGGCTTGAGGAGCTTTGTTGAGATATGAGTTTATGAAAATATAGTATGTTGTGTACAATGTATATGAATGTGAAATTTGTAAGAATTGTTTTCATGAAGGTTTGGATAGGCCATGGAAAGGTGATTTGTTGAAATGATGTATATGTATATGTATATGAGATAGAAATGGTAAGTATTGTATTGTGAATGTTCTATGTAAATATGTGTATAATTTTATGAGATTAGGGGAAATATATGAAGAATGCATTGAGAAAGGAAAAACGGGGTAAGCGAACAATAGAACATAATGCTAAAAACATGAGGTATGATTATTTTGTAAAGTATATTTTAATATTTATTTATACTACTAAGCTTTCGGGCTTAGCGCGGATAATTAATCGCGCAGGTATTTATGCGGATGATCTGGAAGTGTAGCTGTTATGCCACGAAAAGGGTAAGTGTATCTCGAGACCAACTAGAAGGTGATGCATACATGTGTGATTCTAAATTATATCGTATTTTTGAGTTAATATATATTCATATGGATGAATGAAGTTTTGATAAATAAGAATACTGACTTTTGTAAATGTGTTTTAAATTAATGTTCAATTTTATGAATCTAGATAAAGGTTTTTAAATTGAAACTAAAAGCAACATTCTTATACTTTATATACGTATTGTATGTATACTAGGTATATGTATAGTACTTATATGGAGTATCAGGGTGTCACAATTATTTTGGTATCAGAGCTTAAGTTCGAGATTCTCGGCCTAAGTGAAATTTAAAAAAAAAAATTGAAGAATTTAAGTAAGAATTAAAAAGAAGATTTTGGAAATGCAATTGGTAAGACATGCATATGCATTCACATCTAGGTTGGTCTCAAACGTGGCATTATGTGAATTGTGAATTATGATGTATTTGAATTACATGAGATAAATGATAGTGTGTAAATGAGGTTTCATATGAAAGCAAATTTTGAAATGTTATAATTGAGAGGTGATTGTGATATAAAGAAATGAAATGGAATTTATAAGTACAAAGTTTGATTATTGATATGTGTTTGATATATAAAGAAATGGCTAAAAGAATAAAGTTGGGAATGAGTTAAAAATAAAATTAAGATTAAAGTATGTAATCTTTCTTCTATTATTTGAATCTCTTTCCAATAAACTTTATGTTTGGATTTCTAGAAAGAGGAAATATTGTTGGATGGGTAATATGGAAAGATATATCATTTAAATGAAAAGAGTAAAGTGAATTATTGAACAAGTTGATTGGTATAGATTAAGTGTGATAAATTAAGGCGTAGATATGTAAAGTTGAGGTTTTGTTTAAAAGAAAAAGAAATGATTTTGGTTAAGTACGAAATGATATGGGTGTTGTTTGTATTGATGTTTAAATGCAAACATGGTGATTTCAATGTTAGAAATGTGATATGATTGAATATTATGAAAGCTCATGTAAATGGAGGTAATATGTGATAATTAGATTTTTTTTTGGAATGAGCTTAGTAATTGTGAAACATATATGTTTTGATGTTGCTTTGTGGTATATACATATAAGATGTATTAAAGTGATATTAAGGGAATGAGATGAATAAATTGAAGTTTAAGTAAATTAGTAAGTTGAGAATATATAGTTTTAATGGAATGTGGATAAAGATCAATTAAATATTGATAGTTTAATGTATTTAATACATGAGATATATGAAATGTATATTAGTACACATGAAAGTATTAGGAATTGGAGAATGTGATTAATAGTAGGAAAATTTGGTTTGATATAAAAGGAAAGGAATTGAGCAAAAGAAAATGAGTTACTTTAAGTAAGTTGTTTGGAAAGGATGAAAATGAATATGAAAGATGTGTTAAAGGTATTTAAATATATATATATATATATATATGAAAGAGATATCACATTGGAAATGTGATTAAGCTCCTTGTGAAATAATATTATAAGTAGAGTGTATATATTGATTGAAGTTAGTGAATAACTTAGGTTATGATAAACAAATGAGAATGATGATAGTCAAAGGAAAGTGGTAAATATTAAATTTGTATAAACTATATGCAAAAGAGAAATTTAATAAATTGAATAATTATGTGTATATATATAAAGAGGATATATGAAATGAACTTTTTGACATGAATGTAATGGTTGTATGTGAGAAAGGTGGGAAGTGAATCACATTATAAATGTGATCTATGAATGTGTATATAATATGTTTATTATTTTATACCATTATATGTTTAATGGTATTAGAAATGAGATTGCATATAGTAGTGAAATTAATAAGGATTAAATCTTAATTTATGCAGAATAGAGTATGTGATGAAATAAAAGATGAAAATGGATTTGGGTAATATTGAATAGTGAGATTGTGATGGTAAAACTAAATGAGGTTATTATAAGAAGTTTTGGAATTCAAAGTATTTATGTGTGGCAATGTTTTATGTATAAGTGTATAATAAGAAATTGTAAGGAAAGAATTATGTGTTTGAAATTTCTAGAAGAGATGGGTTATAAATGGAGTAATGAACCAAACTTGTGTAAGATTTGTATTTGATTGAAGGTTGGGCGTAGAAAATGTTATAGATAATATTCTTAAACATGAGTTAGGTTAATGATGATCAAATAACCAAAAGCAAACTGTTTTGAGATGGAATTAAAATGTGTTGACTCTTGGTGTAATAAAAGTTTAGAGGATATATATATATATAACTTTTGTGATACAATCTAGCATTATAGTCGTAAAGACTGGAATTCGAATGATAGAAGAATGATATTGATTTACAAATTTCAAGTGTGATTGTTAATATATCATGGTCATATGTTTTGGTTAGTGTGATTATTTGGTTAGTTTTATTTTCTTCGGAGTTAGAGCTGTAATGATATAACTGTAGTACAGTTTTGATGAAATTGATAACTATGCTTCTAGGAACATGGTTGAAAGATATGATTGAAGCATGTTTAGATGATATGATTGAATAATGAGATGTTCAATATAGTTAATGATATATGTGTATACTATTTTGATGTGATGAGAAACTTTGATTATTGGCAATGATGTTGGAAATGAATATTAATTGAGATATAGTGTTTAATTGATTATGATGAATAAATGGTGAAAAGATAAATGAACGAACTTATCTGCCTCCTGCAGAACCATACAGACCCATTGTGTTGGGCAACCGAACTTGGACTATCGACCTGGTTGGGGAAAAATTCGTGTATGAAGCTATAGTTGTTAGTTATATTGATAAACTTTGAATAAGTATGAGAAATGATGATATAATTATTGAAGTAATGAAATGTATATTTATAAGCATGGTTCTTATTGATTGAATATATGAATTTGATAAGATTAGAATTTGAATATAAGTTTGACCTAATGGAATTAGGTTATATATGTACATATATATTGTGAAATTCAATGATATATTTCGATAAGTTAATTATTGGTTGAAATCTAATAAGGTTGAAATGTTAGTATATTGTGGTAAATAGATCGATTGATCTAGACTTCGCTGAAGTTGCAAATCAATATGGAGATTTAATATGTACAGTTGTACTGGGAATATAAATTTAAATGGTTATGTATATGATGTAATATTCTGGCTTACGAATGAACATAAATAAATTGAATTACATCAATTGTATTTGGAAAGAAAAAGGGAAATGTTGCTGACCTGTGAAGTAAGTTTAAAAATATGATATTAATATTTATTTTGAAAGTGATTGTGAGAACAGAAAAATCAATGCTAGGATATTAATTAATGACTTTTGAGGTTAAAGTTAAGAGAATATCTACAAAGAGATAAAGTAATAATCTGACTTTAATACAAAGATAAAAATTCATTGGATATGTATGAGTTATCTGAATTGTTTTGTTGAGAAAGTAATAAGATATATATATATATACCTATACAATGATGAGTTATGAATTTCAGAGAAAATGATTGTTTCTAAGGGGGAGAGTAGAAGTTATATGACTTGATAAAATCATAATGTAAGAATACGATGATTTTCATATAATAGTGATTTGTTCTAAATGGATTGTTACTATGTTGGATAATTTCGAGGACGAAATTACTTAAGGGGGAGAGAATTGTAATATCCCAAGATATGCCCTAGAAGTTTTAATACAATTGTTGTGTGATTTGAATTAAAGGTATATGTTTTTGCAAAAGAAATGATTGTGTAAATGGAATGTATATGTTGTATATATGTTAATATATAATACATATAAGTTGGTCAAAAGAAAAGTCAAGAGAAGAAAGGGTGTGGTGGAGGATTTTTGGAAATAAGTAATTATTATTATTATTATTATTATTATTATTATTATTATTATTATTATCCCCATATTACTTCTTCCATTCAAAAATAAATTATTTTTATAAATTTTAATTTCAAAAATATAATTACAAAAATGCCACTTGACTTTGACCTTCTTTTAAAAGAGTTGATTTTTGTATATGTTAGGTATGTTTCACATATACATTCTACTTTTTTACTTAAAATCCTTTCATTTTCCTTTTAAATTATTTATTTAATTTATTTAAATTTATTTTATTTTATTAAATTTCAAAAATTAGGAATGTTACAATTCTCTCCCCCTAACGAAAAATTTTGTTCGCAAAATTACCTGCTATCAACTCTGGATCAACTGGGGATATTGACTCCACATCGTTTGCTCACTCTCCCATGTCGCCTCCTCAGTGGCATGATTCCTTCAGCGGACTTTCACAAGGGGCACCTTCTTATTCCTCAACTTTTTTACCTCTCGTGCTAAAATCGCTACTGGTTCTTCTTTGTAAGTCAAATCTGGGCTCACCTCAATAGACTCCTCTGATAAGATATGAGATGCATTTGACCTGTACTTCTAAAGCATAGAGAGATGGAAGACATTATATATCCGATCCAACTTAGGCAGCAGAACCAATCTATTAGCCACTGGACCAACTCTCTCCAAAATCTCATATGGTCTTATGAAACGAGGACTCAACTTCCCTTTGCGACTAAATCTCAAAATCTTATTCCATGGAGACACCTTCAGGAACACTTTATCGCCCACACTGAACTCTATATACTTCCTCTTCAAATTTGTATAAGATTTTTGTTGATCTGAAGCTGCTTTAGATGACCCCTAATCAATTTCACTTTGTCTTCTATTTTTTTAATCAAATCAGGACCAACCATTTTACCTTCTCCAACCTCATCCCAACACAAAGGTGTCTTACATCTCCTGCCATCTCAGTACTAGACTGATGACTGTTGTTATATGCAAACTCAATCAGTGACAAGAATCTGTCCCAGCTCCCAGCAAAATCAATAATACAACTTCATAACATATCATCTAGAATCTGTATCACTCTTTCTGACTTTCCATCTGTTTGAGGATGGAAAGTAATACTAAAATATAACCGAGAACCTAATGCATCCTGCAAACTCCTCTAAAATCTCAATGTAAATCAGGGATCTCGGTTTGACACCAAAGAAACTGGGACTTCATACAACCTCACTATCTCAGTGGTATACAGCTCAGCCAACCTCTCAAGTGAGTAATCCATCCAAACTAGAAGAAAATGAGCTATCTTTGTCATCCGATCAAATATTACCCAGATTGCATCATGCTTCTTCTAAGTCAAAGGCAATCTAGTCACAAAATCCATCGTCACTTGCTTCCATTTCCACTCTGGTAATGATAATGGCTGAAGCAACCCTGAAGGAACTTGGTGCTCAACCTTCACTTTTTGGAAAGTGAGACATCTGGATACAAACTTTGCTATGTCCCTCTTCATACTTGACCACCAATAATACTGCTTCAAATCTTAATATATCTTGGTACTACCAGGGTGCGTAGCATAAATTGACGGATGTGCTTCCTCTAATATCATCCTCTTCAAACCTGCATCATCAGGAATGCACAACCTATCTCTGTACTATAGACTGCTATCATCTCTCACATGAAAGTCTTGACTCTTCTCCTTTTGGAAATCTAACACAATCTTCTGAATCTTCTCATCTGCCAATTGGGCTTCCCTAATCTAATCCAACAACACTAGCCTCATCTGTAACTGAGCCATCAATGCACCATAATTATAATACTCAAATTTGGCATACAACACTTTCAACTCAACAAGCAACGAGAGTGAAAAAGCAATCAAACCTACCAAAGACTTCTGGCTCAAGGCATCATCAATAACATTTGCCTTTCCAGGGTTATAATCAATCAAACAGCTGTAGTCTTTAATCAACTCTAACCATCATCTTTGTCAAAGATTCAGCTCTCTCTGAACACCCAGATACTTCAAACTCTTATGATCAGTATAAATGAAATACTTCTTCCCATATAAGTAATGCAGCCAAATCTTCAAAGCAAAAATTATGGCTGCTAACTCAAAATCATGAGTCAGGTAATTCAACTCATGTGGCTTCAATTGTCGAGATGCATAAGTAATGACTCTATCCTCCTGTATAAGAACATAACCTAAACCACTATGTGAAGCATCACTGTATATCACATATGGTTTACCTTCCACAGACAGGGTAAGAACAGAAGCATGAGTCAACATCTCCCTCAGCTGCTTAAAACTCACCTGACATCGGTCTGTCCACACAAATCTAACTCCTTTTCAAAGTAATCTGGCGAGTGGTGTAGCTATCATAGAAAAACCCTTCACAAATGAATGATAATAGCCTTCCAAACCTAGAAACCTTCTAACCTCTGTCATAGTCTTCGGTGGACTCTAATTCAAGATAGCCTTAAGTTTACTCGGATCAACTCTAATACCCTTTTCTGATAACATATGACCGAGAAAAGTTATCTGATCGAGCCAGAACTCACACAGCTTGGCATACAACTACTTCTCTCTCAAAGTTTGCAGTACAATCCCCAAATGACTGCTATGATCTTCCTCATTATGCGAATACACCAGAATATCATCAATGAAAACCACTGCAAACTGATCTAAGTATGGTCTAAACACCCTGTTCATCAAATCCATACATGCTGCTGGTGAATTCATCAATCCAAAGGGCATCACCAGAAACTCACAATGCCCATACCTCGTGCAGAAAGCTGTATTGGGTACATTCACATCTCTAACTCTCAACTGATGGCACCCTGATCTCAGATCAATCTTAGATAAAACTGCTCCTCCTTTCAACTAATCAAAGAGATCATCTATCCAAGGTAATGGATACTTATTTCAATACATAATTTGAAGGTGCCATCCTTCTTCTTCACAAACAAAATAGGTGCTCCCCACAGAGACACGCTAGGGTGAATAAACCCTTTATCAAACAACTCTTGCAACTGCACCTCAACTCCTTTAATTCTACCACAACAAAAATATTATGAGGCATTTCATTTCTCTTGCTTATATTTCCTACTCTTTGGCATCTATCATATTTTATAAAAAAGTTATAAGCATATTTAAAAAGGGTAGGCCGATACAAATTGCTTTGAAGTATCTTTTTTGCTTGAAATGTCCTCCACAATACATATTGTGTAACACCTTTATACCCTATACATGTATAATATACACACCCAATATATGTAAAATATGTATATACGGTATAAAAATATCACGATCCAGTTTAATAAAAAATTTCATATTTCTAATTTAAAATTCCAAACATCTTAAAATGTATAATTTAATAGTAAATAAAATATTCTTTATTAATTATAGGAACCCAAAATAAATATTTCATACAAAAATTTATGAAAAAAATTTGCAAGAGTTTTGTCTATAATTTGGACATCCCAAAATTTAAACAATTCCACAACCTGCATAAAAAAATACTCCCAATAACAATTCATACATATCCATCCCAAATTCTCAAATCCTCCATATTACTCAAAACATTTACATCTATATACATATATACATATACATTAAAACACTGTACACAACCCACATTTTACAATTATTCAAAACATCCTTTATGACTTACATTATATATATACTTTAAAAACGTAAAATAATATACATAATATCAAAATATACTATAATATAAAATTTATACATGCTGGCAATGCATCTCTGATCTCGGTGTATCCACAATAAGCTCAACAAGCATACTCTAATCTAGACCCGACCTGGTCTAGGAGACCTTGTCGACTCAACCGGATCTTCTCTGTCACTTGCGTGATAAAATGCAATCGCGCTAAGCTAAAAGGTTAGTAATACAAACTCTAAAATAATGGCAATGTAATAATGCTCTTATGCCATGTCACAACGTGGTGTTCAAGCACACATATTCTTTCATCATTTAAAAATTCATACAAACACATACACAAGCATGGGCCCAAATAAATAATATATTATTCAAATCTCAGAGTTACTATTTTTGGTCCATAATGGCACCAAGTGTCTAGCTCCGAAGGCAAATCAAGTATTGCTCAAAAGCTAGCCCGAAGGCAAATCATATCACAATGATGCTAAGCGTCTAGCCCTGAAGGCAAATAATGAAGATAACCTCATAGGCATGTCGCAAAACACAGAACTCTGAAAATTGAATAATATACTAGGCACACAATTATTTCATATTTTTCATTATCAATTTCTTTCTCATTTTTCCATTTTCAATTAGGCATATTGCCTTATTTTCTCATTTTTCTCATTCATATCAATGTTATTTCATTTAAATTTATCATATTTTATCACAATGTACCTCATTTACATTAAAATCACATTACCCATTTATTTTTGCTAATGCTCACATAATGCAAATAAATTACATTTTATTCAATTTAGCCATTAGTAACGGCTTTTCACAATGCAAATGATGCATATATAACAATTTACAAGTCATAGCACAATGTTCAATTAATCAAGTAGCTTAACACCTTTTCCATCCAAAATGTGTTAAGCCCAATATAATGCCAACTTATCTAATTTATCAAAAGTTTGTACGTACCTCAATAAGCACTTAAATGCAAGCTTAAAATCTCCTACAAACCTTCACTTCCAACTTGCCCTTTGACACTAGGGTTGGGTAATCTACTTCTTCTTAATGTCTATACCAAATGTGATCAGAAACAATCATTTAATATCACATTTTAAGGCATTTCTAACATTAAATCCTAATTAAATATTACTCCTATAAATTTCCAATATTTAGCCTTTCCTTACTGTAACTTTTAAAATTCATTTTAATCCATTTAAATTAGTATTTTAAGTTTATTAATATCATTAAAAATATATTTTAATATGTTTAAACCAATTACATTACAATAACACATACTTATCTTCCATACCTTAAAATGGCATAACCTTCTCCCATTGAAGGTTGTCTATTCAAATTCACTCCAATTATCAATCTAATCTTATTTCCATCACATATATCCTTTAAGAACATGATTAAAATAATAAAACCAAACAATTCACCATACTTGAAAAATCGCCTTTTCAAAAACCATAAATCACCACTACCATTTCCAAACTCTATCCAAACTTAACCAAATCCATCATTTGACTTTAAATTCATTTTTTATTCATCAAAACAACATTGGAACCAAATTGCACAATTAAAACTCATGATTTCACAAACCCAAAAGTTCCATAAGCTTAAATTCTCTCTCTTCACTAAACTCAACTTAAATTGGACCATTTCTTCAATCCAACTTTAAAATCATTATTAACTATGCAAAACAACTTCATTCATATCCAATTAAGCAATTAAAACATACCACTCCAAAAATCCAAAATCTAACATAATCTTATTTTCATGGAAATTCAAAGAAAAAGTTAGAAAACTTACTAATTATCGTGGAAATCACTAAAAATCCACTTAAAATTTTAAAAGCCCTTCAATTTTTGAAGTATGGAAGAAGCAAAACCTTGAGTTCTTCACCCATGGAATTTTGGTTTCAAGAAGAAGAAGAAGAAGAAGACCAAAGTTAAAATTCTCTCCTTCCACTTTCTTTATAACCATATATATATAATATTATATTTTTAATTAATTAATTAAGTAACTATTTAATTAATAAAACCCCTAAAATTACTTCTTACATACAAAAATAAATTATTTTGAAAATTTTAATTTCCAAAATATAATTACAAAAATGCCACTTGACTTTGATTTTTCTTTTAAAAGAGTTAACTTTTGTATATGTTAGGTATATCTTAGGTATATTTCACATATACATTCTACTTTTCACTTAAAATCCTTTCATTTTTCTTTAAATTATTAATTTAATTTAATTTATTTAAATTTAAATTTAAATTATTTTATTAAATTTTAAAAATTAGGGATGTTACATATTGTGGCAAAATTATAGCACTTGCAGTAGTTCTTCTTCTGGAACACATCTTCTCGTGATCTCATCCCTGCAATGTAATATTTTAATTTTTGATGTACTTTAGAATAGTAAATACGGAAGAGCATATGGGTGTAATGGGTATAGAAAATATTAGATGGATGTTTATGATGGATGTTATATATGTACTATATATATTTGAGATACATGAGAAGGATAAATAGAATATATAGGGCATATACATATACCTAACATATACTACACATATGCATGAGGTATATATTGGTGGTGGAAAAATTGATTATAACAATTTAATTCAATAATAATAATAATAATAATAATAATAATAATAATAATAATAATAAAAGGGAAAGTAAAAAGTCAAAGGAAGGAAGAAGATGAGTGGTGAAAAATTTAAGTGGGAATTTTATATAATATTTTATTTATATAAGGATAAGGATGGGTAAAGAGAAGACAAGTGTTATTCTTCTTCTTCTTCTTCAACATGAGATAGAGAGAGAGAGTGGGGAAGAGTGAACTTTTCATGCTACATGAGATTCGAGAGGGATTAAAGAAAATAGTCAAGATTTGGCAAGTAATTCAAGTAAGTACCTTGTTCTTGAACTTATTTTATGGATTTTATGTACATAAGCATGAGATAGTTAGTGAGAGAAAGTGAAGATTAGTTGAATAACATTATGACAATGATATATTGATGTATATATATATGTTGAATTGATACATAGATGAAGAAAATATGATTAGATGTTAGGGATAATAATGAGTAGTTGGAATTGAGGAAAAGAGCAAGGGTTTGGTAAAGTTGAGTTGGGAATTGAATGAATCGATATATGGGTGATGGTATGAATAAAATATATGAGTATTGTATTGATGAAATGGAATAAAAGAGTATTTTTGCGATGTCATGGGCGTACCCATAGATTTAGCCTTACACGTCCAATGATATGCCCATGTCCCTGGGCGTGTCATAGTCAATGTGATACAGAATTAAAGACATATGTAGTGACACGCTCATGTCTCTGGACATGTCGTAGCTACTGTGATGCAGGACTAAGAGTATGGGCAGTGACACGCCCATGTCTCTAGGCATGTCGTAACTACTGAAAGGCAGTATAGTTGACATGGCCATTAACATGCCCGTGTTGTTGGGCGTGTCAAAGTTTTTGTAAGGAGAATGAATGACATGGGCAGTGACAAGCCCATGTCCTTGGGCATGTCAAAGTTATAGAATTTGAGTGTGTCACTTGAAGAATTATGAGAAAATATGTTAATTATGCTACATATTTGTATGTTAATGAGTCATATGGTGAGTGTGGCTCATGCTTACATGATAAGAGTATAAAATGGGAAAATGTGGTTAGATGTCAAGTGTGAATTATAAATGAATAATGATATGATATTGAAATGTATGAATGAAATGATATGCCATTGAAATGATAACATGAAATGATATGACATTGAAATGATTATATGAAATGATATGATATTGAAATGAATGAGAAAAATGAGAAATGAGGCAATGCGCCTAGTTGAATGTGAGAAAATGTGAAAGAAATGGAAGATGAGTATTGGTAATGCATGTGATGTATGATGAATGATGTGAACTAGTAATGTGATGTGATCAAGAATGGTGTTGATCAATGAAAAAGTATAAACTAAAATGATGTGATATACATGTAGCCTATATCATTACTTGTCTAATTGTGTTGAGATTGATTGGATATGGATGAGAGGTCCTGAGCAGAGCTAGGCCTAGAGGTACATATGTTAATGGACCTAAGCAGAGCTGGGTCATGTATTTGAAATGATGGTAGACCTTAGCAGAGCTAGATCTTAACCCAAGCATAGATGGGTCATGTGTTTGAGATGTCGGTTGACCTGAGCAGAGCTAGGTCTAGAAACTAATAGTGTGACAACAGAACTAAGTATGTATTAATTTTTTAATATGAAAATAAAATTAAATATAAATTCGTATGTTTTTTTTTTGCTTGAAAATTTTGCCCCCCCTTCGCCAGTGTCCTAGTTTCGCCCCTGTTACTAAGTGATTATTTATAATCACATTTGGCTTAGGCTTTGAGGAGACTTGAGTTACCCAATCCAAGTGTTGAGGGATATCTTGGAAGAGAAGATTGAAAGTGGCATTTGATCTTGTTTTGATACTTTTAGAGGTAAGTACAAACTTTGAAAAATTGACTATATTTGTATGACATTTGGACTTAACACATTTTGGTTGAAAAATGTGTTAAGTTGCTTACTACATTGTTTATGCATGAGTAATATGCTATGACTTGTGTAATGTCATAAATGCATTATATGTAATGTGAGAAGCCATTGTTAATGGCTAAATTGAATGAAATATGAACTATGTGCAAGATATGATAATGACCCAAAATATTTGGGTAATGTGGTTTGTTGTGTATACATTAAAGATATTATATAAAGGCATTGGTGATGGCTATATTGTATGAAATGAGATACATTATGATTATATGATGATGTTTGTATAAATGAGATAAATGAGGCAATGTGCCTAGCTTGATCATGAGAAAATAAGAAAGAGATTGATAATGGAAATATGAAATAATTGTGTGCCTAGTATGTTATTCAATTTTCAGAGTTTTGTGTTTGGTGGCATGCCTATGACGTAGCAGTCCATTAAAGCTGGGTTGGGCCAAGCCCTTGAAGCCTAGTTGGGATGTTACATAGGAGGTTATCTTCATTGTGATGTGATCTGCCTTTGGGGCTAGCTTTTAAGCAAATACTTGATTTGCCTTTGGGGCTAGAGACATGGTGTCAACTTGAACCAAAATAGTAACTCTGGGATTTGAATAGCATATTAGATCCTTTGGGTCCATGCTTGTTTATGTTTTTATGTGAATAATGAATTGTGGAATAATTGAGAAATATGTTAAGATAAAGAGTTATGAGATATAATATTCATATGCATTGTTCATTGGCATTGCATTTAAACTTTATTGTTTTCAAAGTTTGTATTGCTAGGCTTTTGGCTTAGCACAATTGTGATTCATTGCGCAGGTGACAGGATAGATTTGGTTGAGCCGGAGAGTTTTTCTAGACCGAGCCAGGTCTAGGCTTGAGATCTTGAGTGTAGAGTTGATTGTTGGACATCAAGATCAGAGACAAACTGCCAGCATGTACATATTTCATATTTTTGTATATTTTAACTTCATGTATATTATATTATATTTTGATGTATATATATATTGTAAACTATCAAGAATGTTTTGGAGAAAAATTTAGAAAAAATTTTGTAATGAAGGTATATATGTGTTTTGGCAAGTAATATTTTATTTATAATTTAAATTATATCAGTTAAATGATTTAAGTTTATATAGATTCGAAAAGTAAGATTTATTATTAAAATGGGTTGTGGTATTTTTGTACCATATATTCGTATATTACATATGTTGGGTATATGTATTGTACGTATATAGGGTATAAGGGTATTATATTTATTTGGTATCAGAGCCTATGTTTGAGATTCTCAACCTAGGTTGGTTGTGAGAGAAAGAAAATGGAGATTTTTAAATATGGTTTTTAATTATGATACATGCATTGGCACTGGCAGTTTTTGATATTTGATGTGGCGATTTCTGCTGTGTTTGCAGATATAGGTAGTCATGGTGTCTCAGACACATCAATCTGCAGAGGGTAGTGTAGAGAGTGTGGCTCCTGGTGAGGGTAGAGATGGAGCTAGAGCTGAGATAGCTGGAGAGGCACCTGTTCCTATGCCAAAGAGACCAGCAGCTGATAAGATTCCACCGGGCTGGGTATGGCATATGGTAGAGCTATTAAGGCAGGCTCCAGTACAGCAGTCGTAGCCGTAATTACTGATAAGGAAGTATGATAAGCTGAGAAAGTTTGGAGCTGAGGACTTTATTGGTACTACATACCTTGCTGTAGCAGAGCAGTGGCTAGATAGAGTCTAGAGAGTGTTCATCAAGCTACAAGCTACTCCAGAGGAGAAGTTTGATTATGCCAGATCTCTTTTATAGAGGGATGCATATGATTGGTGGAAGACGGTTCCACATGCTTTGGATGATCCACCAGTTCTAACCTATGATGATTTCCTGTGGGAATTTGAGCAGAAGTATACTCTGAGGGAGTATAAAGATGTAAAGAAGATAAAGTTCTTGAGTTTGAGGTAGGATACCAGAACAGTGTCGAAGTATGAGATAGAGTTTACCTGGACGAGTCAGTATGCTGGTGGGATCATTTCTGATGAGATTAACTGGTGTTGGAGGTTTAAGGAGGGGCTGAGACCCTCTATCATGTGCATTATAGTAGGCTTCTAGTACTAGGATTTTTCCCAGTTGGTTGCAGTTTCCAGGAGTGTTGAGAGAGCACAAGGTCTTCGTACAACTGCTTGACTTGAGGAGACCAGAGCTAGAAGAGCCTAGAGTGAGGCATGGTCTTCATCAGTGAAGAGAGACCGAGGGGGATATTTTCAGAGATTCAGTAGGAGCCAGAGGTAGTCTGGCAGGTTAGTACAGCAGCAGAGATAGAGATAGGAACCTACAATTTTAGTAGCTAGTGCTCCTACGCCAGTAGTTCAGAGACTAGTTCCATATACCTGTGTCCATTGTGGTAGGGCATACGGGGGTGTCTGCTGGAGGACAAGTGCACCAGTAGTGTGTTACAGATGTGGGTCACCAGATCACTTTCTCAGAGATTGTCCAAAGCCACCAAAGGATAGACAAATAGATACTGCAGCTTCTTGACCCAATGTTAGAGGAGGTCATAGTAGCAGAGGTTTTGGTAAGGGTGGTAGATCTGGGTCTGGTTAGAGAGAAGGTTCTACAATCAGAGGCAGGCCAGATGAGGCTGGGCCATCAAAATGGGTATATGTGATGCAGAGGCAACCAGATGCTTCAGCCCTTATTGCTGGTACTTTTTCTTTATTTGGTACTTCAGTTCTTGCTTTGATAGACTCTGGGTTGACTCATTCATACATTAGTGCATCCATCTTGCCTGTGAGTGATTTGCATTCAGAGTCCCTAGGATTTGATGTTTTGGTGACAAATCCTTTAGGGCACAGTGTTATGGTTAGCAGGGTGCATTGAGATAGTTCGGTTGTGATTCAGGACGAGGAGTTTCTAGGTGACCTGATTGAGATGCCTTTCAAGGAGTATGATCTGATTTTAGGCATGGATTGGTTATCCAAGCATGGGGGTGTGGTAGACTATCAGCAAAAGTGTGTTACCCTGAGAACCTGTGATGGTAGAAATGTGATGGTATTTAGTGAGCAGAGACATCTTTTATCCATGTTTGTTTCAACTATTTCAGAGAGGAGGATGATTTGGAAGGGATGTGAGGCTTATCTTGCTCATATTGTAGATACCGGAGTAGTGGGATCCCAGCTTGACAGTATACCTACAGTTGTTGAGTTTTTAGATATTTTTTCTGAGGAGTTCCTAGGGTTACCCCTTGAGAGAGAGGTTGAGTTTGGTATCAATTTGTTGCATGGTACCACTCCCATCTCTATTACTCCTTATCGTATAGCACCTGCTGAGTTGAGAGAGTTGAAGATGCAGTTGCAGGAGTTGTTGGATAAAGGGTTCATTCGCCCTAGTGTGTCCCCGTGGGGAGCGCCTATTTTGTTTGTGAAGAAGAAGGATGGCACCTTGTAACACCCCCACACCCGGTACAAGCACACTACTACACCACAATGTAGCATACGTGCACCGAACATAGAGATGCTACTGCTTTCCTTAACATTTAAAACTTTTTAGAAGATACTATAATCTTTATCTTATCCATTATAGAAAATAGGTCATTAACTTGTAATATAAAACAAACTAGATATACAGATACATTTAATTAGTACACAGCGGAAGTTATAAAATATTTACATTATATGAAAACATTTAAATTCATATTTACAAATATACATATATTTATATTCTAAACAATATTTTTCAAAACATAAAGAAATTATACATGATTGGCAGCTTTCTCTGATCTTTAAGTTCTAAATAAACTCTTCAATTTCTACTCTCACTCGGTCTCGAGGAGCTCTCAGGTTCAACTCTGTTACCTGCGCGATTAAACACTATCGCGCTAAGCCAAGGGCTTAGTAAGACAAATTATGCCAATATTATGTTTAATGCAATGCAATGCCACACAAATTATCAATAAAGGCCACTTCATAAGTAAAAAGCTAACATCACACCTTTGCATCTCACCAATCATAATCATATGAGCACACCACATTTCAACATTTTTTCATAACCTTATTAGTCAACCATTTTACCATCCATGACTCACATTAAGCAAAGACAAGCATGGGCCCAAAACACACTAATATACCATTCAATTTTCAGAGTTAATGCTTTGGTTTTGTTATCACATTTATCAATATCATCAACCCAACTAGGCTTCAAGGATTAGGTTCAACCAAGCTTCAAGGGGAGCAAAGCATGCTAAGCATCAACCCAACTTGGCTTCAAGAACCAACCCAACCTAGCTTCAAGGGTGGTAACATCTCAATTAGGCTTCAAGGATTCAATCCAACCTAACTTCAAGAGATTGTTACACTTATTAGGCATGCCACCAACAACAAACTCTGAAAATGGAATAGCACATTAGCCACACAATTCATTTATTATTCAATTATCATTTCCATTCTCAATTCTTATCATAATTTAGGAAAACATGCCTTATTCCTTTCAATTGAATCATCATAACCAACCACAATGGCTTTACAACTCAATTTACAATATATCACTCTTCATTATTCTAATACACATGTATAACAACAATTATATTTGACATCAATGAAGTCAACATGGCATTGAACATTCTTTAAGCAAACATACCTCAATCATATCATTTCCATTGTTATAACTCATAACATTAATTCCATATTAAGGTAAATCATCATCAATAATCACATTATATTCCACATAGCATCATTCATAATATCAACATCTCATTCCACATTATACACAACATATCATTATTCATAATATCAACATCTCATTCCACATTATACACAACATATCATCAATATGAGCAAATGTAGATTAAATCCCAACATTATATGATTGTATGCAATTATGTACTTTGTACTTACCTCAATCACAATTCAAATAACTCTAAACACTTCCCTTTTCCAAAATTCTTCACTTTCCAAAATTAGGGCAAATCACCTTCTTTCAAAACCTAATCCAAGGAATGATACAATCCATCAATTCCAATACAATTTACCACTTAATAACTTCTTACTAAACCCTTAAATCTCAAAATTACACTTCAACATCATACATTAGAGACCACGGTCGTGGCCACCACAACCCCCACGGGCGTGGGGTACAAAACGGTTCTGCCCTTTTTTCTTCACTCCACCACGGCCATGGCTACAATTGGCTATGGATGGCCACGGCCATGGCACCCTAAGACCACGGGCGTGGCATCCAGAAGGCTACTGCCTTCGGCCAACTTCTCACTTCCAAAGCCTACAACTCCACCAAACACCAACAACAAGCAAGGCTATGAAAATAAACAAGCAAACTCAAATTAAACTTCATATAACACTTCAAAACCCTAAAACCAATTCAAATTCAACACTTCTAAAATCAACAACAATCCAACTTCTTAACTTAAAACCAATTTAAACACTTGAAAACACATCACAAACACATCTCATCATCAAATCAACAAACCCTAATTCATTTCAAACACCACTTCAAAAGAATAGAAGAAATCAAGGAAAATATCTTACCTCAAATGAAGAAATTTCACAAATCTTTAACCAAATCCTTTGATTCCTCTTCAAGTTGCTTCTAGCATCAAGAACACCTCTCTCACTCTCTCCTTTCTTGAATGGCCGGCCAAGAATGCAAAGAAAAGACAAAATGAAGACAAGTCAACCTCTTCTTCTTCTTTAAATCTCCACCATGCAATCCAACAAGGAGAAATTACTTAATTGCCCTTAACCATTAAACTAATCTTTTGTCTCTTATATGCCCAAATAAGTAATTTCACATGCCACCTAAAAATATCCTCTTGCTTTGACCAACCCTTTTGACTTAGGTATATGTTAATTATATCATCATATAAACAACATATAAACTTGTCTCTAAACCCTCTTTCTTTCCCAAAACAAATATACATAAGCATTCTCTTCTCAATTCCTTTTCTTATCACTTAATATATACATTCAATCACATTTTAAATCAACAACAACAACAACAACAACAACAACAACAAAATCAAAACTTCTAGGGCATACATGAGGATATTACACACCTTGAGATTGTGTATTCATTACCGGATGTTGAATAAGGTGACCATCAAGAACAAGTATCCATTGCCTCAGATAGATGATATCTTTGATCAGTTGAAAAGAGTAGCAGTATTCTCTAAAATTGATTTGAGATTAGGGTACCATCAGTTAAGAGTCAGAGATGGGGATGTACCTAAGACAGCTTTCCACATGAGGTATGGGCATTATGAGTTTTTGGTGTTGCCCTTTGGATTGACGAATGCACTAGCAACATTTATGGATTTGATGAATAGGATATTTAGACCCTATCTAGATCAGTTTATGGTGGTTTTCATTGATGATATTCTAGTGTATTCACATGATGAGGAGGATCATGACAAGCATTTGTGGATTGTATTGCAGACTCTAAAAGAGAAGCAATTGTATGCTAAGCTATCTAAATGTGAGTTTTGGCTTGATCAAGTGACTTTTCTCTATCATGTGGATTCAGCAGAGGGTATTAGAGTTGATCCGAGTAAAGTTGAGGCTATTTTGAATTTGAGTCCACCGAAGACTGTGATAAATGTTAGAAGTTTTCTAGGTTTGGCAGGCTATTATCATCCATTTGTGAAAGGTTTTTCTATGATAGCTAATCCACTCACCAAATTACTTCAGAAGGGAGTTAGATTTGTGTGGACAGATCGGTGTTAAGTGAGTTTTGAGCAGCTGAGGGGGATGTTGACTCACGCTCCTGTTCTTACCCTGCTTGTGGAAGGTAAATCTTATGTGATTTACAATGATGCCTCACATAGTGGTTTAGGTTTTGTTCTGATGTAGGAGGGTAGAGTCATTTCTTATGCCTCTTAACAGTTGAAGCCGCATGAGCTGAATTACCCAACTCATGATTTGGAGTTAGCAGTCATAGTTTTAGCCTTGAAGATTTGGCGACATTACTTGTATGTGGAGAAGTGTTTCATTTATACGGATCATAAGAGTTTAAAATATTTGAGTGTTCAGAGAGAGTTGAATCTTTGACAGAGATGGTGGTTAGAGTTAATTAAAGACTACGACTGTTTAATTGATTATCATCCTGGCAAGGCAAATGTTGTTGCTGATGCCTTGAGTTGGAAGTCTTTGGCAAGTTTGACTTCTTATTCGCTCTTGTTGCTCAATGAGTTGAGAGTGTTGCATGCCATATTTGAGTCTTATGATGATGATGCTTTGATGACTCAGTTGCAGTTGGGGCCAGTGTTATTGGATCAGGTTAGGGAGGCTCAGATGAGAAAGTCTAGAAGATTGTATTGGATTACCAAAAGGGGGAGAGTTGAGACTTTCATGTGAGAAATGATGGCAGTCTGCGGTACAGAAATAGGTTGTGTATTCTTGATGATGCAGGATTGAAGAGGGTAATTTTGGAGGAAGCACATCAGTTAGCTTATGCTATGCACCTTGGGAGTACCAAGATGTATCAGGATTTCAAGCAATATTATTGGTGGTCATGTATGAAGAGGGACGTAGCAAAGTTTGTATCCAGATGTCTCACTTGGTAAAGAGTGAAGGTTGAACACCAGGTTCCTTCAGGATTGCTTCAGCCATTATCAGTGCCAGAGTAAAAATGGGAGTGAGTGACGATGGATTTTGTGGTTGGATTACCTTTGACCAGAAGAAGCATGATGCGATTTGGGTGATAGTTGATTGGATGACAAAGATAGCTCATTTTCTTCTAGTTCGGATGGATTATTCTCTTGAGAGATTGGCTGAGCTGTATATCAGTGAGATAGTGAAATTGCATGGAGTCCCAGTTTCTTTGGTATTTGACCAAGATCCCCGGTTTACATCAAGAATGTGGAGGAGTTTGCAGGATGCTTTAGGCTCCCAGTTACATTTTAGCACTGCTTTCCATCCTCAGATAGATGGGTAGTCAGAGAGAGTGATATATATTTTAGAAGACATGTTGAAGAGTTATATCATTAATTTTAATGGGAGCTGTGACAGATTCTTACCACTGATTGAGTTTTCTTATAACAATAGTCATCAGTCCAGTATTGGGATGGCACCTTATGAGGCACTGTATAGTAGGAGGTGCAGGATACCTCTATGTTGGGATGAGGTTGGAGAAGGTAAGTTGGTTGGTCCTGATTTGATTAAGGAAACAGACGAGAAAGTGAAGGTGAATCAGAGTTGTCTGAAAGCAGCCTCAGATTGATAGAAATCATATTCAGATTTAAAAAGAAGAGATATAGAGTTCAGTGTGGGAGATAAAGTGTTATTGAAGGTGTCTCCTTGGAAGAAAAATTCTAAGATTCGGATGTAAAGGGAAGTTGAATCCTCGTTTCATATGAGCTTATGAGGTACTGGAGAGAGTTGGTCCAGTGGCCTATAGACTGGCTTTGCCGCCTGAGTTGGATCAAATTCATAATGTCTTCCATGTCTCTAAGCTTCGGAGGTACTGGTCAAACCCATCTCACATCTTGTCAGTAGAGTCAATTGAGGTGAGTCCAAATCTGACTTATGAGGAAGAGCCAGTGGCGAACTTGGCATGGGAAGTGAAAGAGTTGAGGAATAAGAAGGTGCTACTTGTAAAAATTCTTTGGAGGAATCATGCCACTGAGGAGGCAACATGGGAGAGTGAGCAAATGATGCGGAGTCAGTATCCCAGTTTGTTCCAGACATGAGAGTAGGTAAATTTGAGGACGAAATTTATTTTAAAGGGAGAGAATTGTAATATACAAAAATTTTGAAAATTTTAATTTTTGGAAATTAAATAAATGATTTAAAAAAATATTTAAGTGAAAAAGTAAATATGTATATGATATATATATATGTAGATATACATAACATATTGTGAACAGGGATTTTTGCCCCCACTCCCACGTGTAATGGTTATTGCGACTTCGGCACTATTTAGGTTAGGGCCTTAGAGAACAAGGGCCTAAGCCTGGAGAAAATTGAGTCGCTACCCGGACGGGCTAGAAAAATAGAAAGGGGTGGATGACTCGATTTCTAAGGAATTCCCAACCCCCTAATGGACTCAAAAATTTGGGTACGTGTGGGGAAGGTGAGAAATGGCCTAACAATCCCACAATGCCCGGTTTATTGGAATATGATAAGACCATATTTTGTATATAATTTTATGATTATTCTAGTTATATTTTTTTATTATCAATTGAATTTGATCAATTTTTATTGTGGATGCTAGAATATTCATCATTTCAAGTATAAAGTTACAAGTATAAAGAAATAGCTTATTTTGGCTAAAAATCATAGAAAATGGAAGAAGAATAAAAAGGATGTCAAAACAAGCTCAAAAATGGAAGAAAATGAATTTACATGGTCTTATAAATCATGATACATGATTTTGAACTTGAAAATGGAATTAAAGATGAGAAATTAAGAGGTCCAGATTCGTTTTGAATCCTAGGGTCATGGCTGTCAAAAAGCCATGGCCATGAGATTTGATTTGAAGCTGTCCAAATTTTTCAATGATAGAAATTGCAAGGGCAGAAGCATATTAAAAGCCACAACCATAGGGCTCAAAAGCCACGACCGTGTCATTGATTTTGGATCTATTTTGAAGAAATTTTGCATATTTCAAAAGCAAATCAAAAGCCACGACTGTGGCACTCAAAACCCACGATCGTGGGATTGATTTTTCTACTGCCCAAGCCAAGAAAGAGAAGAAAATTCAAGTTGGCAGCTTCCACTTCAATGCCACGACCGTGGCCCACCTTATCGACCATTTTACAGCTATAAAGTGCTCAAACCGACCATTCCAACTTAGGTCATGACCATGGTACTCAAAAACCATGACCGTGGGGCCGAAATTCATGACCTTGAGCAGAAAATTGGGTAGGTGGTGAACCAAACAAGATATGCCTAACCTTTTTCAATTTTTTCCCACTAATGAAGCTTCCAAACACTCTATTTAAACACACTTCCTCTAAGGTTTAAACATATGAAAGATTTACAAGAATTAGATTAGATTCATTCAAGAAATAAATGTAGTTTATAGTTTTCTCAAGAAGGAGAGTGAAATTCTGGTTCAAGAAGAAATTCAAGGTCCAAGTCAAGTTCTTCTTCAAAGAAATAGAGTTTGATATTTCTTGTTCTTTAAATTATGTTTTTAATGTATTTCTTTAATATTTTCAATGTCTTTATTTCAATAATGAATAACTAATCCTCTTTAGGGTTGGTCCCTTTCATTGAATTTATCATGGAGTTATAAATGCCTATTTGAATTAATTTAATTTATCCTTAAATTATTTTGTTATCTTTACTCTTAATGCTTTAATTATCTGGCCAATAATTAATTGAATTGAGGTGTCGTGTAATGGAGCAAGAGTGGAAGCATAACATTAGTCCATAGAAGTAACAATCTTAAGAAAGTTTTTCACTTAGAGATAAAGTTAAACACTTAAGAGGTTTGTGAGCGGGGATTTTTGCCCCCACTCCTGGTGGAATGGTTCTTGCGACTTTGGCACTATTTAGGCTCGGGGCCTTAGAGAACACGGACCTAAGTCAGGAGAAAATGGAGTTGCCACCCGGAAGGGCCGGGAAAAAGAAAGGGGTGGATAACTCGATTCCTAAGGAATCCCCAACCCCCTAGTGGGTTCGAAAAGTTGGGTACGTGTGGGGAAGGTGAGAAATGGCCGAGCACCCCCCACAATGCCCGGTTCATTGGAACCTGCCTACTTTACAGGTCTTAATATTATAAATTCTTAAATATAACAATATTATCTATATTACACACAATAATTGAAATAAAGCATCATTATATTAAAATCAAAACAATGTCCAAGAAAAACAAATAAATGGACACCCATCCGAAGATGGAAACATGCCCTTACATCATCCATGTCTAAGATAAATAGGACACCTATTGAAAGGTAGAAACATGTCCTTTACATTGGTCTAAGATATAAAAGCAATTTAAATTACATAGAACTTAATTGATGAGGTACCCACAAAGTGGAAACATACCTCTTACAACATTTGAAAATTAGAAATAAATCGATAGAAGTAAATAACCATTCATCATAAATAAATCATTCATCAAAGATATCACCAAAATATAAAATAAACATCCATCCATGATAAATTAAATAAAGCATTGCAAATAAATCAAAGCATATAATGAACTACATAATTAAATCTAAAAATAAAGCAAGTAAAGATACAAATTAGGATTACTGTTTCTATTTAAAATTCTTTAATTAATATTTTAGGGATTTTGGGATTTTAGTATATTAAGGTTTATATTTCTTAGCTACTGTAAAGGTTTAAGAAAATTAAAATGGATTAAGGTTTCATGAATCAAACTAGGGTTTATGGGTAACAGTATGAAATTAAGATTTTAGAATATTAAAACATTAGGTTTATGATTATTAGCTACTGGATTGTTGTTTTTAGGCTTACTGTATTGAAATTTCATATTTTAGGTTTATAAGGTTTTAAGGATTAGGGTTTAGAAAAATTAGGGTTTACGGTTGTGGTTTTGAGAGAATTAGGGTTTTTGGTGTTTTGGAAAACATGTTTTGATTTTAGGATTTGAGAAAACAGTTTATAGTTTTATAAGGCTTTATGGAAATAGGCAAGACGATTTAAAGTTCTTGGAAATAGAAAGTATTTTTTAGAGTTTTTGGAAATAGAAGAATCAATTTAGGGTTTTAAGGTTTTGGAAAATTGGAAAGCAAATTAGGGTTTAGGAAATTAATAAAATGATTTAAGTTTTTGGGAAAGTTAGAAAGTAGATTAGGGTTTTAAGATTTTGAAGAAATAGATTAGGGTTCTTAGGTTTTGGAAGAAACAGAAAAGTAATTTTAAGGTTTTTTAAAATAGAGGAGACGATTTAAGGTTCTAAGGTTTAGAAAAAACAAAACTAGGGTTCTTGAGTTTTTAAAAGAAACGTAAGGAATGTTTTAAGATTTTTGAAAAACAAAGAAAAAATTAGGATTTTTAAGGTATTTAGAAACATAGGAAATCATTTAAAGTTTTTGGGAAACGAAGATCAAGTTATTACATCTTCAAAAATCAAAGTTTTGTGTATATAATCTTATGAATCAAAAAGATGAAACTACTGTAAGAAAATAAAAGGAAATTAGAGATTCAAACCTTAGTACGTTGATTCCACCAAAACATTATTTTCTGAATGATTAAAGACAAAGACAAGATGGCTGCCTTTGATGGATTGATTGCTTTGCTTGCTTATTGCTAGAATTTTCCTCTAAAACTCTGATCGTTTTGCTGCCAAGTCCCTTATTTTTCTCCTTGTTAATCTCCCCGATCCTTTCCTCCTTCCAAAAAATCCCTCCAAAAGTTTCTCCCCCTTTCTGTGTCTTTTTTAGTCTTATTTATAGGAAATTTATATGATTAATTCAAATTGTTTACGGAAACTATCATTAATTAGGAAAAGGAAACAGAAACCAAATAGAATTTGGTTTCGAAAAAAATTGTGTCAAAAAAATTTTGCTGGAGGAAAAACTGTTGCGGGAGCTACGGGCAAAAACTAGCGAGCGGGCGCGGGCTGCGGGCTCTTGCAGGCCAAATGGCCCAAGGCCATTTCATCCACTGTTTTTGGTGACGAATTTTTTCATCGCCGATTTTATTTTTATTTATTTATTATTATTTTTATTACTAAAATTATAAAAATAAATACTAAAACAAATATTATTTAATTAAAATAATATAAAAATTATTTTAGACTCTATAAAATATATTGGACTAGGCTGGGTCAAAAATTAAGGGTCTACAGTTTGCCTCCTGCTTGAACGATCTGAGACTTTAGTGAAAGAGAGTGAAAAACAATAAGACTTAATTTTTGAGATGGTTGAGGTCTTAGGTTCTTGGATTTGATTTGGGTACTTAGACCCGAGATTGAATTTGATTTGATTGACCTTTTATCAGTTAAGAATTCTGATATAACTGGTTGTTCCATTTCTATAGATTGTAGGTCTTTACCCACCAAAAATAGATCTTAATCTATTGGAAATTGGGTGTTTAACCTAGGAACATGGATCTTTATTCATTGGAGATTTGGTCTTTACCCTTGAAACATGGATCTTTATCCATTGAAAATCAAGTCTTTACCCTTGAAATATGGATCTTTATCCATTGGAAACCGGGTCTTTACCCTTAAAACATGGATCTTTATCCTTTGGACTTTGGGTCTTTACCCTTTGAAATATGGATCTTTATCCATTGGAAATTGGGTCTTTACCCTTGAAACATGGATCTTTATCCATTAGAGATTGGGTCTTTACCCTTGAAATATGGATCTTTATCCATTGGAAATTGGGTCTTTACCCTTGAAACATGGATCTTTATCCATTGAAAATCGGGTCTTTACCCTTGAAACATGGATCTTTATCCATTGGAAATCTGGTCTTTACCCTTGAAACATGGATTTTTATCCATTGAAAATCGGGTCTTTACCGTTGAAACATGGATCATTATCCATTAAAAGTCGGGTCTTTACCCTTGAAACATGGATCTTTACCCTTGAAACATGGATCTTTATCCATTGAAAATTGGGTCTTTACCCTTGAAACATTGATCTTTATCCATTGAAAATCGGGTCTTTACCCTTGAAAAATAAATCTTTATCCATTGAAAATCATGTCTTTACCCTTGAAAAATGGATCTTTATCCATTGGAAATCGGGTTTTTACCCTTGAAATATGGATCTTTATCCATTGAAAGTCGGGTCTTTACCCTTGAAAAATGGATCTTTATCCATTAGAAATCGAGTCTTTACCCTTGAAACATGGATCTTTATCCATTGGAAACCCTTGAAACATGGATCTTTATCCATTGGAAATTAAGTCTTTACCCTGGCTTCAGCTCTTTTAGCTGGACTGACCTTTTGCCTTTTGCATTTGAGAATTCCAATTTTCTCTTTTGATTGTTTTTTTATTTTTATTCTTTTGAGAATTCTTTTTCTTGTTCATTAATTATACATGAACAAAAAATTCAGCGCTTTTAGCTAGCCTTCATATCTTCTCCTTGAAAAATATTTTGTTTATGCATAAACTCAAAAACTGAAAAGGAGAAACTTTGCCCCCTGTGTAGGCTCAAACATATGATTTTTCTATGCGGGCTCTGATTGATGTTTTTGCCGTCTAGTTCTTCGCACAAGCACATATTTCTTCTTTTGCAAAACGACTGGAGCTTCCACAAGCAAATATCTTCTTTTGATTCTTTATTTCACAGGGTGTTTGTTGTTCATTTTGACAAGGAATAGACAATACAAGACAAGAAAGTGTGATGTGATATGCTCATGTATGCATGATATGCATGACGTTCCATCAACTCACAGACCAAGGTGATCAGCAGAAGTGTTCTCATTGACTCCTTTGAGCTGCTTGTTCAGTCCTTGCTTCAGAATGACAAGATGCTTTGTATTTATGGCTTTTATCTTCAAGATGTTGAGAACATGAGTGGTGGAGACCCTAAGCAGCAGAGTCAGGGATATATCCATTTCAAACTATGTTTCAGCATGTCAGTTGGTAGCTTTTTCATGTCTTTTCCAGTAATCATTTCCTTTGCCCAATGTGTCCTTTGGAGGTTCAATGATTCAACATACTTCCCTTAAATTGAAGGCTTCGTGTGATAAAAACATTTTTTATTTTGAATTTTGATTTTGAAATTAAGTGTTGGCTTTGCCAAAATCGATGTCAATGCACCTCAGGACTTGATTTTTCCAAATTAACATATCTATAACATGACAACCCTAGTTACCGTACTAAACTTTGGAATCATTTTTATTTAAGAAAGAATTGATGCACTTCAGATAGGCACATACACATTACTTGGCCAAAGGTCTCATTGAGTTTAAATATTGTCTATCTCATATGCATGCTTATCCAAACTATCTCTACTAATACACTCTACCTATCAAGAGAGATCAACAGGTCTTTGATAGGCTTGAAATGGGGTCTATAAGGGACATAGGTTTAGGTGAAGGCCATTTTGAGATTGGAGATGGTGTGACACAATGGACAAACCCTCACACTACAAATTTCTTGTTAGAACTTTAGACAGTTGGGAGCAATCTTTCTAGACTCCAAATTCCTTCTATCTTCTTGGCATTAATCTAGATCTTGATTAGGACAGTCTTTGCTCTTGCAAAAAGTTTGTTATCCAAATTCATTTCTTTTCTTCTTCTCCCTTTTCTTTCTTTTTATTTTTCTTACTCTTCCCTTTCTTTGAGCATTTTATCATTTTGTCCTTCTTCCTCGTAGGACTGTCAAAAATAGAACTTTCAAGGACTAGATCATCTTTCTCCTTTTTCTGATTTAAATCGAATATTTGGACCAATTTCAAGCCAAACTGTCCTTATAAACCAAATGGAAGCCTTTTGCTGCTTTAGGTAAAAGAGAACTCAGTAGGCTTTCTGAACCGCCTTTTTAGGTTTTATCTTTCTTTTTTTTCCTTTTTTTTTTCTTGTTGTTTTCTTTTTTCTTTCTTTTTCTTTTTTCTTTCTTTTTCTTCTTTTTCCTTCTATTTTTATTTTCTTTTTTTCTTCCTTTTTTTTTTTGTTCTAGCTCAAATAGAGTTGTCTTGTTTGTACTAACTTGAGCTTCCAATAATGGATGAGTGGAGTGACATAAATCTTCTTTAATAGGGATAAATCATTTGTTACTCTGATGTTGTCTTGATATATTGGAGATATTAAGAAAACTTCAACTATCCTTATGGTCTTGAGAACTTTGACTACCCTTATGTTCTTGAGAACTTCAACTGTATTCATGGTCTTGACTATTCATTTCTTTCTTTGATCTTCTTGCCTCTTCATCTTAGTGATCATAAGACTTGTCAAAAGTATCACAACAGCTCAGGGTAGGTTATTGGGGTTTGTAAGTCAATGAAAAGAAAGCTAAAATTTTACTGAGGCTCAAAGGGACAACTAGGGATTGGTACTTAATTGGGTGGATACTAGTTGTTGGTTAACCGAACAATGCCTAGATAATCTCTCCCTTAAATAAGCAGAGTTGCAATTTCGCCTCGAAAGTTTGTCAAAGCATGTTCTAAGGCTGACTAAGACCTAGACAAAGGTAATTATGTAGGAGCCCTCTCTAAGTAAGCATACACAACTCAATGCTATAGAGCAATTCCCTCACATAGTAAAGTCATTCAAGTCATGATGCCTAGACACATTAATTTATGAACATCAAGCTAGATTCCTCATTGGTTGAGCACCAAAATGAACATAGACCAACAAAAACATTGATGAAAGTAATTTATTCAAACAAATTTAAATTTGAAAAACACAATAGTTCCAAATATTAAAGAAAGTAAAATTGAAAAGCAACATTCAAGCTAAGGAAAGTTTGTTGAGTTTAAGCTTCTTTTCCTTTCACATCTTCAATATTTCCATCTTGAAAGGATGACAAAATAAAATCTTCTTCCAATCCTTTTCCTACCATGAAAGTTGCGAGTGGTGGCACTCTTCCAAACTTAGGCAAAGGATTTATTCTTGGTATTGGGCTTGTCGGGCTTGGGCAGCTTCCCACTATCAATCAAATCTTAGATCTCATGCCTTAGACGAGCATATTTATCTGTTTCATGCCCTTGCATTTGATGAAATTGATAGAAGGCCTCGGCATTGAAGTTTGGCGGCAGTGGATTATGTAGCGGTCGAGGAGCTAACGGTTGTAACAACCCTTTCTTTTGTAGCTTGCTAAAAACCCAAGATAGAGGTTTCCCCAATTCTGAAAATTGTCTTTTATTTCCTTGACCAGTCACATTAACATCAACTTCTTTTTGTGTGCTTTGATTGCTAGGCTGATAATTCCCCTTCTCATTCCTTCTTATTGAAAATCGATTCTTCTCCCTTTCCCATTCTTTAATTTGTAGACCAGCTTGGAGAAGATCTTCGAAATCATGGATGAGTGTATGAGACATCTTTTCACAAAGACTGGGTAACACGCCTCTCACAATCATCCTTATTTGATCAGATTCATCGGCCTTTTCTTGAGCAAAGCGGCCTTATTTCTCCACCTTTTCACATAGTCCACAAAATTCTCATTTGGCCTTTGTCTAATGGACTCCACTTTCATTATGGTAACTTCCATCTCGACATTATACCCATATTGTTGGACGAAGGCTTTGTATAGCAGATCCCAAATCTTTTGTGTTCCTTCTTCCAAGGTATTGAACCAATTTTGGAGAACAGGGTCCAATGAGAGCATAAAGTACCTTAGAGTTTGAGCCTTAGTAGCTCGGGTAGACTGCATAGCAGTGATATACTGCTTCAGATGGAGGTGAGGATTTTTGGTTCCATTAAACTTTACAAAAGATGGCATCTTGAATTTGTACAGAACTTCTTCATCTAGCTCAAACAATTTGTCAACTTCGGACATTTCTTCGGTTTTCAATTTCTTCTCAAATTTCTTTTCTAAATCCATGATCATCTCTTTAACATCAGATGTCTCGGTCTTTTCAATAGTTGCCTTCTCAACAACCTTTGGCTCCTTTTTGTCTTGAGGATCTTAGTAGTATTGAGCCCAATCATCATCATCATCAATGATCACCTTTTCATCATCAAAAACCACTTCAACAACTTTGCTCTTCCCTTTTTCCTTTGGCTTCTTGGAGCTAGCAGACGCTTCGACATGATTTTCTAAAATTGCAGTCAATTGGTTCTTCATGGTCTCAGCTAGGGCCTCTTTTATTTCTTCCATCTTGGCATTGAGGGCTTCATCCACCATTCTTTGAATTTGTTCAGGCTCCATTATTTTTGGTGAGCAAGTGATTGAGTCGTTGCTAGATTCTTCACTTCCGGCATAGGTCGGATTGTCATAAGCTTTTCAACTGTCGTAATCTAGGGCTGTGAGCCAGAAAGGATCAATGATGTGAGATGCAAATGTATGCATGTATGTATGTATGCACAAACAATCAACAAAGATAAGTACAACGTCCCTTCCAACCTTATAACATCCACACACAAATGGCGAGTCTCTTTCCCTAGGTATATGGTTAACAAAATACCAACATGGGGTATCTTGTTTTTGAATAATTCCCTCGGACGTTTCAACCAATAGTTATATTTTTAAAAATGAAAATCAATTTATGATAATTCCCATTAATTAGGCTTTAAGCCATCCCATCAACTAAAGTAGCTTTTATGCTATATTGGATTAAAACTAAATTAAGAGGTTTATCATAAATAGATTTCTCACTTGAAAAAGTAACTAATGGTTCATTCCAAAAACAAGCCCATGATTAATTATTCATAGTATAAACTAGGCTCACAATTGATTTTTAATATTTCATAATTGACCTAAATAATTTGCAAGCTCTTTGTAAGAAAAGATTGGATGAAAATAATTTTGTTTCTAAGCCCATTGTAAAAAGATTTTAGAAAAAAATGGATTTTGGGCTTAGTATTAAGGTTATGAGCAAAATAATTTTTGGTTTGTTTTTAGAAAAGTTTTATGTCAAAAGACCATCTTGAAAAGTTTTAAAAATTACTTTGGTCTTTTGGAATTTAAAGGAATTTTTTTTTGAGCTTACAATGTACTTGGGTCATATTAGAAAAAGAACAAACCAAATAAGCCATGATTTAAGCTAAGATAAATTAACCATAGTCAAACAACATGCATTTGGGGTAAAAACCTAAGGAAAGTAACTAGGCCAATTACATGAGCTTTAGACTTTGGGTAAAAAGGCTTAGGTTCCCATAGCAAGTATATGCCAAATGGTATGAGGCTATGAGTGGTTATGCCATGCTCGATCTCCATACCTTGAGTGAAAGTATGGTATCCCTCACATAACACAACACGGGTAACACGGGCATCCTAAGTCACGCACACGATGCAATCTAATATGATGCAATAGATAATATCATTATAAGAAAGAATAGAATAATATAAAGACCAACGGAATCAACTTCTCTTATCCCCAGTGGAGTCGCCACTGTGAGCGGAGATTTTTGCCCCCACTCCTGGTGGAATGGTTCTTGCGACTTCGGCACTGTTTAGGCTCGGGGCCTTAGAGAACACGAACCTAAGCCCGAAGAAAATGGAGTCGCCACCCGGACGGGCCAGGAAAAATAAAGGGGTGGATGACTCGATTCCTAAGGAATCCCCAACTCCCTAGTGGGTTTGAAAAATTGGATACGTGTGGGGAAGGTGAGAAATGGCCCAGCACCCCCACAACGTTCGGTTCATTGGAACCGGCCTCCTTTACAGATCTTAATATTATAAAATTCTTAAATATAACAATATTATCCATATTCCACACAATAATTGAAATAAAGCATTGTTATATTAAAATCAAAACAATGTCCAAGCAAAACAAATAAATGGACACCCATCCGAAGATGGAAACATGCCCTTACATCATCCATTTCTAAGCTAAATAGGACACCCACCGAAAGGTAGAAACATGTCCTTTACATTGGTCTAAGATATAAAAGCAATTTAAATTGCATAGAACTTAATTGATGAGGTACTCACAAAGTGGAAACATACCTCTTACAACATTTGAAAATTAGAAATAAATCGATAGAAGTAATAACCATTCATCATAAATAAATCATTCATCAAAGATATCACCAAAATATAAAATAAACATCCATCCATGATAAATTAAATAAAGCAATGCAAATAAATCAAAGCATATAATGAACTACATAATTAAATCTAAAAATAAAGCAAGTAAAGATACAAATTAGGGTTACTGTTTCTATTTAAAATTCTTTAATTAATATTTTAGGGATTTTGGGATTTTAGTATATTAAGGTTTATATTTCTTAGCTACTATAAAGGTTTAAGAAAATTAAAATGGATTAAGGTTTCATGAATCAAAAGTAGGGTTTATGGGTAACAGTATGAAATTAGGATTTTAGAATATTAAAACATTAGGTTTATGATTATTAGCTACTAGTTTGATGTTTTTAGGCTTACTTTATTGAATTTTAATATTTTAGGTTTATAAGGTTTTAAGGATTAGGGTTTAGGAAAATTAGGGTTTACGGTTTTGGTTTTGAGATAATTAGGGATTTTGGTGTTTTGGAAAACATGTTTTGATTTTAGGATTTGAGAAAACAGTTTATAGTTTTATAAGGCTTTATGGAAATAGGCAAGACGATTTAAAGTTTTTGGAAACAGAAAGTATTTTTTAGAGTTTTTGGAAATAGAAGAATCAATTTAGGGTTTTAAGGTTTTGGAAAATTGGAAAGCAAATTAGGGTTTAGGAAATTAATAAAATGATTTAAGGTTTTTGGAAAGTTAGAAAGTAGATTAGGGTTTTAAGATTTTGAAGAAATAGATTAGGGTTCTTAGGTTTGAAAAGAAATAGAAAAGTAATTTTAGGGTTTTTGGAAATAGAGGAGATGATTTAAGATTCTAAGGTTTAGAAGAAACAAAACTAGGGTTTTTTAAAAGAAACAGAAGGAATGTTTTAAGATTTTTGAAAAACAAAGAAACAAATTAGGATTTTTAAGGTATTTAGAAACAGAGGAAATCATTTAAAGTTTTTGGGAAACGAAGATCAAGTTATTACATCTTCAAAGATCAAAGTTTTGTGTATATAATCTTATGAATAAAAAAACAAAACTACTGTAAGAAAATAAGAAGAAATTAGAGATTCAAACCTTAGTACGTTGGTTCCACCAAAAAGTTATTTTCTGGATGAACAAAGACAAAGGCAAGATGGCTGCCTTTGATGGATTGATTGCTTTGCTTGTTATTGCTAGAATTTTCCTCTAAAAGCTCGAATCGTTTTACTGCCAAGTCCCTTGTTTTTCTCCTTGTTAATCTCCCCGATCCTTTCCTCCTTCCAAAAAATCCCTCCAAAAGTTTCTCCCCCTTTCTGTGTCTTTTTTAGTCTTATTTATAGGAAATTTATATAATTAATTCAAATTGTTTACGGAAACTATCATTAATTAGGAAATGGAAACCGAAACCAAATAGAATTTGGTTTTGAAAAAAATTACATGGGAAAAATTTTGCTGGCGAAAAAACTACTGCGGGAGCTACGGGTGAAAACTAGCGAGTGGGCACGCACTGGCGGGCTGAGGGCCATTTCGTCCACTGTTTTCGGAGATGAATTTTTTCGTCTCCGATTTTTTCAACGCCGATTTTTATTTATTAATTTTATTTTTTATTACTAAAATTATAAAAAATAAATACTAAAACAAACATTATTTAATTAAAATAACATAAAAATTATTTTAGACTACAAGGTTGATTCAAAATTAAGGGTCTACAAGGTTGATTCAAAATTCTCACAAAATCTAATGAATTGGTTTGATAACTTGTGATCACGAGAGTAGACACAAGGATTAAATTGATATTAGTTCTAGAACTTGAGAGAGACTTGAGCTTAATTTAGGAGAATTTAACCATTAATGAAAGGAAAACTAAATTAAAACAATACTTCAGAAAACCCATGATAAATCAATAAAGGTGACTAAACCCTAAGTTTCATATTATTAGATTTAATTCAAAGTAATTTGTTTTATTTAATCATAAATTGAATTTTATCTTTCAAATAATATTTAGTTTTAATTGATCAGTACTTATAAGAAAACTTTCTTATGGGAACGATACTCTACTCATCATTATATTACTTGTTAACGATTTGTGCACTTGCAGATAGTGAGGCCGAGTCCGCAACAAATTTTTGGTACCGTTCCTGGGGAAGCGATCATTCTAGTATTGATAATATTAAGACTAGTGTTGCTTTGGATATTTTTACTTTTCTGCATAAATTTCTCAATTTTTGGTTTATATGCGAAGAAATCCTAACTCAATGCTTGAACCATATAATCCAGAAATTGAATGGCTTTTTAGGAAGAATAAAAAGGGGAAGAAATTTTAGCAGATAATCCTACGGATACATCTGACAAAAAATCAACCATGGGAGATCCACAAAATATGGCACTTAAGTAATATGCTATGCCATCTGCTCAGCCAAGATCTAGCATCGTTAAACCTCCTGTGCAAGCCAATACTTTCGATTTGAAACCAGCGCTTATCAATCTGATTCAGCAATCAGTTTTTCATGGTTTTCCACATGAGGATGCATATGTTTACATCTCTAATTTTTTAGAAATATGTGATACCTTTAAAATTAATGGTGTATCTGATGATGCTATTCATTTGTGACTTTTTCCAGTTTCTTTAAGGGATTAAGCAAAGAATTGGCTCACTTCTAAAGCACCTGGTACATTCACTACATGGGATCAATTAACCGCTACTTTTCTTTCAAAATATTTCCCACCTGCAAAAACTGCTAAATTGAGAAATGATATCACAAGCTTTGTTTAACAAGATGGTGAAAGTTTATATGAAGCTTGGGAACGTTTCAAAAATTTACAAAGAAAATGTCCTCACCATGGAGTCCTTGAATGGCTTTTGATTCAAACTTTTATAACGACCTTCATCCAAATATCAAGGGCACAATAGATGCAGTAGCCGAAGGTGCAATAATGAACAAAGCTCCTTCTGAAGCAATCGATTTGATTGAAGAAATGGTAGCAAACAACTACCATTGGACTTTAGAGCGTAATATTCATAAAAAAGTTATCGGTTTACAGGAAATTGATAATTTTTCTTTGCTTGCAGCCCAGGTAGATACAATAGCGAAGAAATTAGAGCATGTAAACCTTAATTCATCCCTAAATTGTGAAGGATGTGGAGGTAACCATAACACAACTGACTGCAGAATTATTGGGCAAGTCCAGTTTTTGGGCAACAAGAATAGAGGTCTAGTTTTTCCTCAAGGAAACACATACAATCAAACATGGAGAAATCATCCCAACCTATCATGGGGAACCCAAAACAACCAAAATGCGCCTTATCAACCTCCATACATAAGAAATCAAAACCAAGTTCTCCCTCCTTTTGAAAAACCATCATATGAGTCTGCCCTTGAAAAATTCATTGGAACAACATCAGAAAGGTTTGATAAGATGGAAAAACAATACGATAAGCTTGAGTCATGGATGGAATAGCTTGCGATCCAAAATAGAAACCTTGAAATTCAAGTTGGTCAAATAGCTAGTTCTCTTAATACTCGACCACAAGGAGCTCTTCTAAGCCAACCAAAAATTAATCCAAGAGAACATTGTAATGCTATTTTTTTGAACAGCATACAACTTGAAGATTCTTTACAAGAGCCCAGAATTTGACAAATTTCTTCTTCTAAAATGAAAGAAAGTAAAGCTGAACAAGAGGAGGCACCATTAAAGCAAGAGGTTAAACCTTATATGCCACCTATTCCTTTCCCTCAAAGGCTAAAGAAAAAGATGGAGGAAAATGCAAAGATTGCACTTACTGAGGAGTGCAACAATCATCTTTGTGACTTTATCCCTTCCAAACTTAAAGATCCAAGGAGTTTTTCTATTCCTTGTAAAATTGGTGAAATTAATTTTTAAAATGCTTTATGTGATTTAGGTTCTAGCATTAGTCCAATGCCTTTTTCAATTTTAAAAAAAATTAAGATTCACACAAATGAAGCCTGCAAAAATGTCATTGCAACTTGCATATCGTTCAGTTAAATATCCGATGGGAATTATGGAGAACATATAAGTTAAAGTTGATAAGTTTTATATTCCCACTGATTTTGTTAACTTTGATGTAGAAGAGGATGTAGACATTCCACTAATTTTGGGGAGATCTTTCTTAGCTACTACAAGAGCTATAATTAATGTGGAAAGTGGCAATCTTATTTTAAAAGTAGGGGATGAATACGTAGAATTCAACATGACAACATCAAAAGACCTTTCTTTTGTAATTCAAGGCTTTAACTAATGAAGCTGATAACAAGGAAGTAGATAATTCTCCTATTACTTTTGAGGCAATTTCGCAACCATCACATGAAGGATATCAAGAGTTTGGAAAAGATTATATAGCAACCAACATCTTGGGTGAAAAAGTTATTTGTGATCTTCCACCTTGAGGCTTAAAAATTATAGTCAAGCTAAAGATTATAAATTAGTGCTTATTGGGAGGCAACCCAATATTTGATTTAAATTTGTGCTTTTATTTTAATTATTATTTTTTTTGTTACGGTTTTGTGTTTTTTTTTTATTTTAGGATAAACTTGGATGGAAATGAGCTTTTGGATGGATTCTTCTTGTAAAGGAAAAACAATCAAGAATGGACATGTACACCCCCCTTCTCCACCTAATATCTAAACCACTGAGGATAGTGGCAAGCTTCAAGCTTGGAGGAGAGTTCAACTTAAGAAATTTAGTAAAGTATTCTATTCCTTTTTGAATTCATTTACTCTTTCATAAATGATTGGGATATAGGGTGCCTACTGAATTTTTTTTTTCGAGCATGGTAAATTTTTTTAAAAAAAATATTTTGCTTGAAATCTTGCACTTGAATGATTAAGTTCATAAGAAGCCAATACTTATTTGTGATTCATTGATTTTTTTTAAGAAAAAACAAAAATAAAATTTGAGACAAAGATTTTGTGAAGTGCTATACTTTATGGATTTTGACCTGAATGAATTCTTGATTTTAGTTGACAGTAATCGATTGTGTATGCTTACTTAGAGAGGGCTCCTACTCTATTGTCATTTATTTTTTTTATTATCTTATGCCTATGCCTAGAACATGTTTAAAAGAACTTTTGAGGCAAAATTGAACCTTACTAAGTAGAGGAAAAGATGATTTAGGCATTGTTTGTGTAATCAAATTCTTATATCCACCATATTTAAGCATTGCCTTTAGTCGTCCCTTTTGAGCCAAAATTGAATATTTTTAAGCTTTCGGTTCTTTTCATACATGTAGCCCTAATAACTATCCTTTTGAGGTTGATTGTCTTTTGATATATTTTCTTACTGTAAAAGTATTTAAGCTCAAGTTCATTTAGACAATATTATTGATCCTACAAATAGATCTCTTAATCAAAGCTCAAGTTTGGAAAAAAATAAAAAATAAAAAAATAAAAATAATAAAGAAATATGTATATCCCCATAAGTGAAGTATGTCAAAATAAGGGAGGATAAATTAAATTAAGAAAAGGAAGAAACCAAATTATGAGCGGGGATTTTCGCCCCTACTCCCGGTGGAATGGTTCTTGCGACTTTGGCACTGTTTAGGCTCGGGGCCTTAGAGAACACGGGCCTAATCCAGGAAAAAATGGAGTTACCACCCGGATGGGCAGGGAAAAAGAAAGGGGTGGGTGACTCGATTCCTAAGGAATCCCTAAACCTCTAAGGGGTTTGAAAAGTTGGGTACATGTGGGGAAGGTGAGAAACAGCCCAGCACCCCCACAACGCCTGGTTCATTAGAACCGACCTCCTTTGCAGGTCTTAATATTATAAAATTCTTAAGTATAACAATATTATCCATATTACATGCAACAATTAAAATAAAGCATCATTATATTAAAATCAAAGCAATGTCCAAATAAAGCAAATAAATGGACACCCATCCAAGGATGGAAACATGTCCTTACATTGTCCATGTCTAAAACTAAATAGGAAACCCACCGAAAGGTGGAAACGTGTCCTTTACATTGGTCCAAAAACTTTAAATTAAAATAAATTACATAATGCTCAAGACATGAGGTACCCAAAATATGGAAACATACCTCTTACAATGTTTTGAAATCAAAATAAATCAATAAAAGTAAACAACCATTCATCATAAATAAATCATCCATCAAAAACATCAAACATCAATCAAAATAAATAATAAACATTCATCTAATTTAAATAAAACAGTAAGCATATAAATTTAGGGTTCATGTATCAATTAGGGCTTCTTGGGTTTTATATTTAACAATTAGGGTTTAAGTAAATAAGATTGAAGCTTATGAAAATAAAATAAAATCTTTAGATATTTGAAAGGAACAAGCTACTGTGATGATTTGAAAATAGAATTAATTAAGATTTATAGTTTGAATAAATTAGGGTTTAGGTTTGTATTTTGAATAAAGCTACTGTATTTTGAATAATTATAATAAAGGAAGTTAAATATAAAAACTTACAATACACAAATAAATATTGACCCTTCGACGAGCCCATATGGCGGTCCCCCTACCTGGTTAGTGGGCGGGGTCAAGGGGCAGCACCCCAAAAATTTTTGGAAATTGGCTTGTAGGGTTGTAGGTTTTGGTGTTGAAAATTAAGATTTTAGGGTTTAAGATTTAGAAAATAGGGTTTCGAAATTGGAAGAAACTAATGTTATTTTTTAAAAGAATAATGCTACTGTGTGACTTTGGAAAGAAGAATTAATTAGAGTTAAATCTTTTGATATTTGAAAAAATAAGGCTACTGTATTTTTGAAATAGAGATTAGGTTAGGGTTTTAAGAAAATAATCTATTGTTTTGTGGTTTTAGAAAAGCATAATTAGGGTTTTAGATTTCAAAAAAATGTTTTACGGGTATTAAGGCATTAGGATTTTGAAAAATAGTTTTTAGGATTTCAAATAGAGTTTTAGATGTAAACATAATAATTGATCATCTATTGCACGTTTAAACAATTAATCCAATTTCAATGATGAAGCCACTGTAAAGATGAGCAAAGAAATAGAGATTCAAAGCTCTATTGTTGGTTCCACCAAAATCTTAAATTCTGGTTGAACAATATCAAAGACAGTGTGGGCTGGCTTTGATGTGTTGTATATTATTTGCTGCCTCTTGATTCTTCAAGCTTGAGATTATGAATAGATTGCCAAAAATAATTTCGAGCTCCAAAGGTCCAGATCCTCTTTTTAAGATAAAAAATCTGAATAATTGCTAAAAGTCCCCTTTCTGTGTGTTTTAATGTTGTATTTATAAGAAAAAGTCCAAACCTAATTCTAATTGTCAAAGGAAATAAAAACCATTTAGGAAAAGAAATAAAAACTAAATAGAATTGGGTCTCGAAAAAAACTACGCTGGAAAAAATCGAGCTGGCAAAAATTGAGCTGGCGAAAATTACTACAGGTTATGGGCGGTCCAGCCACGAGAATGTGCGAGAATTGCATGCAGCTGAGGCGCGGGCAAGCCAATTTGCCGTAGGAATTTCCTGTGGAGAATTGGCCCAAGCCAATTCATCTTTGGCGACGAAAATCTTTTGTCATCGATTTTTATTTATTTATTTATTATCTTTTTTTACTGCTACCCTTTTTTTATTTTTATTAAAAATAAATATTATAAGTAATGAATATTAAAATAAATATTATAAGTAATGAATATTAAAATAAATATTATTTAATTAAAATATCACAAAAATTATTTTGGACTGTTTTAAAAATATCAGACTGGACTGGGTCAAAAATTAAGGGTCTACACAAATGTTACTTACAGTTGGAAGATATTCAAAAGATGAAAGACCAAATTATTAAACATCACTATAGCCTTAACCCTTTTGAAGTGAAATAATTGGTTAAAATTGGCTAAAACTTCTTGAATACATAAAGGGAAAATGATGTAAGTACAGTTATGGACCTTAATTTAGAATTGAATTTTGAAACTTTATTTGTTTAAACTTATCAAAATCCTAAGAATTTTTAACATAAAATGAGGCCTACTGTGAATGAGATTGTTCTTGTCGCTTGAGGACAAGCAATGATCTAAGCTTGGGGGAGTTGATAAGACCATATTTTGTATATAATTTTATGATTATTCTAGTTATATTTTTATTATTATCAATTGAATTTGATCAAGTTTTGTTGTGAATGCTAGAATATTCATCATTTCAAGTATAAAGTTACAAGTATGAAGAAATAGCTTATTTTGGCTAAAAATCATAGAAAATGGAAGAAGAATAAAAAGGATGTCAAAACAAGCTCAAAAATGGAAGAAAATGAATTTACATGGTCTTATAAATCATGATACATGATTTTGAACTTGAAAATGGAATTAAAGATGATAAATCAAGAGGTCCAGATTCATTTTGAATCCCAGGGCCATGGCTGTTAAAAAGCCATGGCCATGGGATTTGATTTGAAGTTGTCCAAAATTTTCAATGACAAAAATTGCAAGGGCAGAAGCATATTAAAAGCCACGACCGTGGGGCTCAAAAGCCATGACCGTGTCATTGATTTTGGCTCTGTTTTGAAGAAATTTTGCATATTTCAGAAGCAAATCAAAAGCCACGATCATGGCACTCAAAACCCATAATCGTGGGATTGATTTCTCTACTGCCCAAGCCAAGAAAGAGAAGAAAATTTAAGTTAGCAGCCTCCACTTCAATTCCACGACCATGGCATTGAAAAGCCATGATCGTGGCCCACCTCACTGACCATTTTACAGCTGTAAAGTGCTCAAACCAACCAATCCAACTCAGGCCATGACCGTGGTACTCAAAAGCCACGACCGTGGGGCTAAAATTCATGACCTTGAGCAGAAAATTGGGTAGGTGGTGAACCAAACAAGATATGCCTAACCTTTTTCAGTTTTTCCCTACTAATGAAGCTTGCAAACACTATATTTAAATACACTTCCTCTAAGGTTTCAAGATATGAAAGATTTATAAGAATTAGATTAGATTCATTCAAGAAATAAATGTAGTTCATAGTTTTCTCAAGAAGGAGAGTGAAATTTCAGTTCATAAAGAAATCCAAGTTCCAAGTCAAGTTCTTCTTCAAAGAATTAGAGTTTGATATTTCTTGTTCTTTAAATTATGTTTTTAATGTCTTTCTTTAATATTTTCAATGTCATTATTTCAATAATGAATAACTAATCCTCTTTAGGGTTGGTCCCTTTCATTGAATTTATCATGGAGTTATAAATACCTATTTGAATTAATTTAGTTTATCCTTAAATTATTTTGTTATCTTTACTCTTAATGATTTAATTATCTGGCCAATAATTAATTGAATTGAGGTGTTGTGTGATGGAGCGAGAGTGGAAGCATGACATTAGTCCATAGAGGTAACAATCTTAAGGAAGTTTTTCACAAAGAGATAAGGTTAAACACTTTAGAGGTTGATTCAAAATTCTCACAAAATCTAATGAATTGGTTTGATAACTTGTGATCATGAGAGTAGACAAAAAGATTAAATTGATATGAGTTCTAGTACTTGAGAGAGACTTGAGCTTAATTTAGGAGAATTTAACCATTAATGAATTCATATTATTAGATTTAATTCAATGTAATTTGTTTTGTTTAATCATAAATCAAATTTTATCATTCAAATAATATTTAGTTTTAATTGATCAGTGCTTAGAAGAAAATTTCCTCGTGGGAATGATACTCTACTCATCATTATATTACTTGTTAACGATCTGTGCACTTGCAGATAGTGAGGCCGAGTCCGCAACAGAATCGGCCTCCTTTTCAGGTCTTAACATTATAAAATTATTAAATATAATGATATTATCCATACTACATGCAACAATTAAAATAAAGCATCATTATATTAAAATCAAAGTAATGTTCAAATAAAATAAATAAATGGGCACCCATCCTCGGATGAAAAAATGCCCTTACATCATCCAATGTCTAAAACTAAATAGGACACCCACCAAAAGGTGGAAACGTGTCCTTTACATTAATCCCAAAATATAAAAATAATTTAAATTACATGAAAAATAATTAATGAGGTACCCAATCATGGAAACATAGCTCTTACAATTTTAATAAACAAACAATAATTGAAAAAATATTTATCCATGATAAATTAAATAAATCAAACATTGAAATTAAATAAATCAATCATCAAAGATATAAATTGAAGATATAAATAAATTATTAATCAAAACATATAACAAACATGCTTCTAACTTAAATAAAGCAAATAAAGATACAAGTTTAGGTTTACGTCTCAATTTAGGGTTTCTTAATTAACATTTAGGGTTTTGGGATTTTGGAATTAACACAATTATTATGTCACATCCGTAATTTTGGAGATATAAAATTTTATATATACTCAAAATATATATCTAGAGTATATATATAACATATACATATGGTATATTAATTGTATATATTGGATTAATATATTACATACTTAATATATTTAATACACATATAAGGTACATTTGATGTGTATATAAGATACACATTACTTGTGCATATGTGTAATATTCTAAATTTTTTGAAAAGTTCTAATTTTTGAAAATTTAATAAAATAAATTATAATTTAAAATGGATAAATTAAATTAATGGTTTTAAATGAAAAGTGAAGAGATTTTAAATGAAAAAGTGGAATATATATATATGATATATATGTAAAATATATACAACATATAAAAGGAAATACTTTTTAAAAGAAAAGTCAAAATAAAAGGGTATTTTGGTAATTAAATCATAGAAATTTAAAATTAATAAAATAAATCAAAAATAAATAATTTTGGATGGAAGATAATATTTTGGGATTTTAATTAATTAAATAATTAATTAATTAAAAATATATTAAAATAATAATATATATATAAGGTTGAAAATGTGAGTGGGAAGAAAGAGAAAATTATTTTTCTTTTTCATCTTCTTCTTCTTCTTTCCTTCAAGGCCGATTTTCATGGCTTCAAGAGAGGGATTTTCTTCTTCCATACTCCAAAAATTGAAGGATTTCAAGTATTCAAAGTGGATTTTTGGTGATTTCCTCCAAAATTAGTAAGTTTTCAACTCTTTTCTTTGAATTCTATAGAAAATTGGATTATGTTGAGTTTGGGGTTTTGATGTAGCATGTTATAATTATTGGAATGGGTGTGTATGATGTTATTTTGGGTAGTCAACAATGATTTTAAGGTTGGAATAAAGAAATGGTTGAATTTAAGTTGAGTTTGGTGAAGAGAGAGAATTTAGGGTTATGGAAAATCATGAGTTTTAATTGTGCAAATTGGTTCGAAATGCGTTGTTTTGATACATAAACAAGTATTTCAAAGTCAAATATTAGATTTGGTTGTGTTTGGTTAGAGCTTGAGAATGGAAGTGGAGATTTAGGGTTTTGGAAAAGTTATTTTTCAAAGTGGTTGAATTGTTTGATTTTATTTGTTTAAGCATGTTGTTTAGTGTTAAAAGTGATGAATATAAGCTTGAAATTATTAATGGATTGTGTTGGAATGGACAACCTTCAATGGGGGAAGGTTATGCCATTTTATGGTTTTGTATATAAGAGTGCATTTTTATAATGTAAATGGTTCAAATGTATTAAAATATGCTTCTAATGATATAAATAAACTTAATATATTATAATGAATGGCCTAGTATGAGAATCCAAAGTTAAAGTGAGGTTGGCCTTAAATTTTGGATTTTTGCTTGGATGTGGTTTAATTATGGTTTAATATTGGAAATGCCATTAAATGTGATACTAAATGATTATTTGCTATCACATTTGGTTTAGGCATTGAGGGAGGTTGATTTGCTTCATCCAAGTGGTGAAGGGATAGTTGGAAAGATAGGATTGGAGGTTGTTTTAAGCTTACTTTGGGTTGCTAGTGGAGGTATGTACAAACTTTAAAATATATTGTTTATATTTGCATGACATTTGGGCTTAACACATTTTGGTTGAAAAATGTGTTAAGTTACTTGGTTTATTGATTGAGTATGAATAATGTAACACCCCTATATCCCGTATACGTACACAGTATGCTAATACGATCGTAATATACGTATACTGAATATAGAAATGCCATGATATACTTAACAAATGACTCATCCCTTTATAAAAACATGAACAAGTTTAAATCATTTAAAAGAAATTATAAAAGACAAAAGATAAAATGTTTAATTAAAAGCAGCGGAAAATATAACAAATATTTACAAATACTTATACATTAAAACTCAAGTTTTACAAAAGATAAAGTATATATAGGTTTGGCAGTATGTCTTTGATCTTTAAGCTCCACTATCAACACCTCAAGATCTAGACTCTACTCGGCCTAGATGAACTCTCCGGTTCTTCCCTGTCACCTGCACGATAAACCACAATCGCGCTAAGCCAACGGCTTAGTGGTACAAACTACAATGATATCATGCTATAATGAAATGCCAATGTCATACTTTCCAACATACAAGTGATTCTCAAGAATCTCATATTTCATGACATTACTTTTCATTGTATCAAACATTTGTGTTATCAATCATAGGACATATTGAACTCAAAACAAGCCTAGATCTCAATATTTATTTATTTTATCATTTAAAAATCACATGGAAAACAAAGACAAGCAAGGGCCCAAAAAGAAACTAATATGTTATTCAAAGTTCAGAGTTACTGCTTTGGTCCATATCATAATCATCAAGCCCGTAGGCAACATATATATATATCTCTATCCATGGATAGTGTAACAAACCCAGTCTCTTGGACCTCAACCTTGTTAGAACCGAGGAAATCCTCAACCCGGCTAGACTGTTACTGTTTTTTAGGCTTACGACCCAGTCTTTTCACCCCAAAAACATCACATTTCACATTTATCATTTCACATTTTTCAACTGGAATCGGCTTACTACCCGGTCTTTTCACCTATCCAGTGATTCATTGGCATGCCGCCAAACTCAGAACTCTGAAAGTTGAATAACACATTAGGCACACAATCTTTTCATTTATTTATATCATTGTACATTTCTTTCTTAATTCATTTCATTCTCATAATCAAATAGGCAATCATGCCTCCATTATCTCATTTACATTATCATAGCCAACAACCATGGCCTCATATCTCATAATATCTCAAATCACATTAATACAATTCATCATATCATCATATCTTTCACATTTCATATTCCATATTTCATATAGACAAACATGCTTTAACCATCTCATTATGTCTCAATTCATCATTTAAGTACTCACAATCAATTACATTGAACATCCATTATCATCATTGATATATATATACATAGCAATTTACCTTATTCATAGATTTAGAATCTTCAACATACATTCCTCATAATCCACATTGTGCACAACATATCATTATTCATATGCATCATCAATGTTCACATTATATCCAACATAACATTATTAATAAGCATCAACAATACATTAGATTTCTTAACACATTTACAATCAAATGTATGTTAAGTCTCAACATCATATGAATGTATGCAATAATGTAGTTTGTACTTACCTTAAGCACCACTTATACAAATCTATACACTTCTTTTTCCAAGAATTCTTCACTTCTTAAATTAGGGCAAATCACCTTCTTCCAAAACCTAGTCCAAAAATGATACAATACATGAATTCCAATACAATTTATCACTTATTAACCTCATCTAAGACCTTTAGATCACAAATTATAACTCAACACCACTAACTAAAGCCCACGGTCGTGGCCACCCCAACCCCTACGGGCGTGGGTTAGAGAATGGTTCTGTCTCCCTTGCTCCAAACCTCCACGGCCATGGCTACAAATGGCCACGGCCATGGCAACCAAGGGCCACGGGCGTGGCATCCAAAATGTTTCTGCTTCTGACCAAATTCACATATTCTATGCTTACAACTCCAACAAACACAAACAACATGAAAATCTATGAAAATAATTCATCAAACTCAAGTTAAACATCACTTACCACTTCAAAACCCTAAAACCAACATCACCCTTACTCTTCCAATACCAACATCAACCTAACTTCTTATTTTCAATTCAAAACCAACACCACAATCATATAAATCAAACAAACACCAACATACTACCATCAACACAACTCTACTTTCAAATATCCACAATCAAACTCATAAACAACTTAAAACAAAACAAGAAAATCAAGAGAAACTTACCAAAATAATGAAACTTCTTGAATTTCCACTTAATCACTTGAAAACTCCTTCAATTTGATCTTAGAACTCAAAACCTTCCTCTTGCTCTCTTGTCTTGATAATGTTCGGCCACCAAAGGAGAAGAAAAGAAAATGAAGAAACAAAGTCAAACTTTTCATCTCTTTAAACCTCCACCAAGCATTCCAAAATAAGAAATTACTTAAATACCCTCTTCTATTTGTTTTAATTCTCTTTCACTTATTGCCCTTTTTAGTAATTTCATAATTAACAAAATAAATATCTTCTTCCTTTGACCATCACATTTGACTTGTATATATGTTGTATATATTTCCATATACACAACATATACACTTTCTTTTAAATTTCTCTTCTCTTTAAAATTTAACATATACATTCAATCCAATTACAACAATAATATCAAAACTTCTAGAGCATACTTTGGGATATTAAAAATAATGTGCTATGACATTTGTAATGTCATATATTTGTTAAATGCATTGTGAAAAACCATTGATAATGGCTAAATTGTGTAAAATGTGAAATATGCATATTATGTGAAAAATACCCAAAGTAATTGGGTAATGTGTTGTGAATGCAAAAATGAGATATGTGTAATAATGAAATGGAATAAGAAATGAATTGTGAAAGAATTTGATAATGAGAAATATGAATAAATTGTGTGTCTAGTATGTTATTCAATTTTCAGAGTTCTGGGTTTGGCGGCATGCCTATGATTGCCTATGGGCTAAACGCTGGAATGGTGAAAAGACTGGGTCGTAAGCCAGGCCAGCTGATAAATATGATATTTTTGGGGTGAAAGACTAGGTCGTAAGCCTCAAAAAGTGTAGCAGTCTAGCCGGGTTGAGGACCGAGATACTGGGGCCTAAGGGTCTAGCCGGGTTGAGGCCCAAGAGATTGGGGCTGTTACATTATACAGGGATATATTGCCTACGGGGCTAGACACATAGTGTCATTATGGACCAAAGAAGTAACTCTGAAATTTGAATAGCATATTAGATCTTTTTGGGCCCATGCTTGTCTTTGCTTTAATGTGAATCATGAATTGTGATACAATTGAGGAATATAATGCTATGAGTTGTGATTATTAAATATTTGAAAAATATAAGAAAGTAGAATGATGTGACATCTATATGCATTGTGCACTGGCATTTCATTGAGTTTTATTGTTATTATCAAAGTTTGTACCACTAGGCTTCGGCTTAGCGCGATTGTAATTCGTCGCGTAGGTGTCATGGATGATTTGGTAGAGCCGAAGAGTTCTACTAGACCTGGTCGGGTCTAGGTTTGTATTTATTGAGTTTGAAGAGTTGTTTTTAGGTACATGAAGATTAGAGCCAGTTGCCAGCATGTAGATATTTGACATTACAGTATATTTTGATATTATATATGTTATGATATATTTTTGAAGTATATAATGTAAATTGTAAAGAATGATTTGAATAATTTTTTTAAGATGAGATCTTATATGTGATGTTGATATATATACCTATATATAAGTATTTTGAGAAAATATGGAGAAATTGAGAAGTATTGGTGAAATGGTGAATTGATTTTATTTGGAGTGTTTGTTTTATGCAGGTTGTGTTTTGTTGAATTTTGAAAATATCCAAATTACAAATAAACTCTGGCGAATTTTTCCCAGCGATTTTCATATAAAATGTTATTTTGGGTTACTATAGCAAGTAAAGAATGTTTATATATTATTTAATTTTATATATTTAGTATTTGAAATTTTAAAACAGAAATGTAAAATTTTTTATTAAATTGGTCTGTGACATTTTTGTACCGTATATGCATATTTTACATATGCTAAAAATATGTATTGTACATATATAGGGTATAAGGGTTATTTTGGTATCAGAGCCTAGGCTTGAGGTTCTCGACCTAGGTGGGTTGTTAGAGAGAGAAATTTGAAATTTAAAAAAAATAATAATTTTCAATTGTGATGCATGCATTGGCACTGGTAATTTATTTGATCTCTAATGTGGCAATGTCCATTTGATGTAATGGATATGAGTTGAGATGGAGTCTGGGTTGCATAGATCAGAGTGGCACAGTGGAAGCGTCATTCTAGAGATTATGGACTAAAATTTTTTGAAACTTTTTTTTGAAATTTAAAATTCATAGTTGATTCAATTGATGAATAAGTGAAATTAGAAAAAACAATCTAGGAAATGATTTAAGATATAAAAATAAAAAGTTTGAGAAATGAGCATGATAGTTACAGAAAATTTTATAGGTGTACTGCAAAGTGATATTGTCTGAATTTTTGGACAAATCTAGAAATGTTGGATGAGTTTAAACATTTAGTAGAAAGTTTTTCTATATGTTAGAATCTAATATATAAAATTTCATAATTTTTTTTAAAGAGGAATTACTAATTAAGAAAGGTAGAAGAACATAGATTGTTGGAGGAGTTCTAGAAATTCAGATCTGTAGAAATTGAGAAACATATTTAAAAATATAGCAAAACAACCCAGAAAAATATAAAAATTTACACACAATATCATATGTATTCCTATAACATAAGGTTAAAATTTCATGAATTTTTATTAAGGTTTTGATACCTGAAAAAAATAGACAATCGGGTGCTGCCAGAGAAATTATTAAAGAGACAAATTCTCTGATTTTGGAAGATTTAATTTTTAAATATATTAAATCAGCTTGGAAAATATAAATATTTAATTATAATTCCATATATGTGTCAAGTGCACATGGATAAAATTTTACAAGTTTTTATAAAAAATTGGTAAGGAATATAAAAATTGAAAGTGAGATTGACATGAAACTGAGGAAGTCATGCAGTTTTATGTAAGTAAGTAATAAATTAATTTCATGAGACAAATGAATAAGAACAATTATGAAAATTTGTATGCATACGGGGTAGAAGTATGAAGAAGGAATATGGAGTTTTAATAATTTAGAACAAAGAGTTCATAAAAAAAATGAATGATACATGATTTAGGGTTTGAGTATGTAAAAGTAGGATATCTAATTGATGATGTTAATTAGTGTAAGGAAATGAATTAGTGTTGTTTAAAAGTAAATGTTATAATCTTAAGATTGAGAATGTGATATGGATGAGATTTGGTGAGGTTTATGTTCTTGGTTGCATTATATAAAATTTAAATTTTTGAAATGGGTTTCCATAATTGTGAAAGTGATGTGTTTTGATGTTATATTAATATAAAAATAATGTTTATAAAGTTAGCTCTTGAAAGTGAGATTAATAGAATGAAGTTTAAGTAAAGTAGTAAGTTGAAAATTTAAAGTTGTAAGAGAATTTCGATGAGGATTGTTTAGATATTGATAGTTTAATGTTTAATAAGCGTGGGAGTAATTTTGAATGAGTAATATTATTTATAAAAGTACTAACTAAGGTGTAATGTGGTTGATAATATAGAAATTTTTTATGAAATAGAGGGAAATGATTAAGTAAGTAAAAATGAGTTACTTTAGGTAATTGAATTGGAAATGATGAAAGGGATATGAAGGGTATGATAAATGCATTAAAAAATGTGAGAGAGATGTCACATTGGAAATGTGACTAAGATTTATGTGAGGTGTTAAAAAATATATATATATATATATAATAAGAGACTTATTTAAGAGATGGGCGATTAAATAAGGAAGATGTTAATGTTGTGGTCAGAGTGTATATATATGTTGAATTGATGAATAACCTACGTAATGTCAATAGAATGAGAAATGATAATGTTCTCTGAAAGGTGATAAATGTTAACTTTGTATAGGTTGTATGTTAAAGAGGAATTGCGTACAATTGTATGATATGTGTGATAAGATTTTTCAATATGAACACAATTGTGATATATAAGAAAATGTGGAAAGTAAGTCACATTGTGATTATGACTTACGAAGGTGTATGTGAATGATTAAAAAAAATGTTATCGAGTGTTTACTACCTTAAACAAATACGTGTTTGGTGATATTGAGAATGATATTGCATGTATTAATAGACCTAAGAGAGATTAGGCCTTGACCTGCGTAGAGTTAGGTCATGTGATGAATTGAGATTGAGAATGGACCCGAACAGAGATGGATGGTGAAATTGTTATTTTAACAACTGAACTTGATGATTGTATAGTATATTGGGCCTAAAGTATATGCATATAAATAAGAGATTGTAAGGAAAAGGAAAGTATAATGAAGAAAGTATGGAAATGGAAATATATATATATATATGAATGAAAATTTTTATAAGAGATAGATTAGAAATGGAGTAATAAATGAAAATTGTGTAAATTAGCATATGAATGAATGTGTATATGTAAGAGATGTTAATGATAATATTATTGAAATATGAGTTAGGCTAATGATGATCAAGTAATCAAGAGTAAATTGCTTTGAAACAGAGCTGAAACGTGTTAACTTTTTTGTGTAGCAAAAGATTAGAAAATGAATATGTGATTTTTGCGATACGAACTTAACATTGTGATTGGAAATGTTTGAAGAAGAATGATAGAGGAGCACTATTTATTTATAAGCTACAGGCGTGACCATGATTATGGCATGACCGTTGGATAGTTTTGGTGAGATTGATAGTTATGCTTCAAGAAACATGGTCAAGACTTATGGTTTGCATAGTTGTATCTTATAATTTTATACTAGAAATTTATTTATAATTATAGAAAGTGTGGAAACAGAAGAGAATTGTGAAAATATGATGAGCTTTAAATGATGTGTAAGAAAAGTGATTTGTGTAAATAGGGTAACTATAAGAAATGTGAGCAAATGGTATATGAAAGGAATTATGAAATGTGAGTAAGAGTTATAATGAATGTGTTTGAAAGTGGTATAAAATGAATAAGTTGATGAAAATAATGTGTAAAGTAAACAAGACTAGGGGAAGTGAATATTATCTGTAATGATGAATTCGAAGAGAATTAAAATTTGAGAATAAATTTGATCTAATAGAATTAGGTCATGAATTGAAAATAGACTGATGAATTTCAAATAGACTAAAAGTTGGTCAGAATAGAATAACATTGTGATGGTCATATTGTGATAGTTAAATTAATTGATATGAAATATAATAAGTTTACAAGTATTTATTGAAATTCAATGTGTGTAGCTGTATTAAGAATATGCAATCTATATGATAATGTGCTTAATACAACATTCTGATATGTATATGCATATCAAAGGAGCTAAGTTATATTAGTTTCAAATAATTATAAGAGAAAAAAATTAGTTATAGTATAATGGGAATGAATCTTATTAAGAAAATAAGATTTTGCCGTTGTATAATGGTGATATTAAGTTAATATGTGGTAATTGTATAAAGAGTAGGATCAAAGTGAAGATGTGTAAAATTATTATGTTAAGATAAGAGTTATTAACATTTGAATTTAAGGTGATGAGAGTATATTTTTAAGATAATGAAGTGATCAGATATCTTGAGTGCAATAGGAGTGTGGTGTATATATATAGTAAGGAGATGAACTCATTTTGTCTAATGACAATTCGATTGAAGATATGATAATCTGTTGTGACTGTTTAGGTAAATAAACAGTATAATGATGAGTTATGGAATGGTAAAAAGGTAATTGAGAATGTACCTAGGGGGAAGAATAGAAATTAAATAATTTAATGAAATAATAATTTGGAAGATTTATTACCGTAATAGATAATTTCGAGGACGAAATTATTTAAGGTGGAGAATATTATCACATCCGTAATTTTGGAGATATAAAATTTTATATATACTCAATATATATATCTACAGTATATATATAACATATACATATGGTATATTAATTATATATATTGGATTAATATATTACATACTTAATATATTTAATACACATATAAGGTATATTTGATGTTGTTGTCCCAAGATGGCAATCAAGAGGGGGGGGGGTGAATTGGTTTGCTCAAGAAATAATGACAATTAAAAAACTCAACAAAATAGAAGTGTGGAATTAAGAGATGGTTGAGTAATGGAAAAAGAAAGAACACACAAGATTTATAGTGGTTCGGATTTACTTCAATCCTACGTCCACTTCCTTAACAACTTGTTAAGGTACCACTAGTCTTTGAAGTTTTTACAAGCTCACTTCCAACTTTGGTGTTTGCACAAGTTCACACCTAACTTCACAAGTGTTTTCTAAGGCTAACACTCAAGAACCTCTAAAGGAGTTTTTAAGGCTAACTCTCTCAACCCAAACAAGAGTTTTACAAGGCTTACTCTAACAACCCAAACAAGAGTTTTACAAGGCTTACTCTAACAACCCAAGTGTTTCCCAAGCTCACACTCAAACTTATACAATGGTGTTTTCAATGCTAACACCTAACATTCATTACAATTCAAAATGTAAGTTTAAGTAAAAGAAAAATTGTTGCTTGGCTATCAAATTCTGTTTTGCTTCACACACTTATTGTTTTCTCATATAGACATTGTATTTATAGCTAATGTGGTCTTACTAGCCGTTATTGATAGTGAGAATGAAGTCTTGTCAGCTTAGACCTTCTTTACTTAAATTGTCCGAAGTATTTCGCGGTCGTCCTTCATACAAGGATGGTCGCGCTCATATCTCACGCGGTCGTCCTTGGACAAGGTGCGGTCGCTGTATTTAAAAAAGCTTCAACGGTCGAATTTGAGTGCTCTGCAGCTGGAATCTTGCCCATGCTGCGATTGTTGGGACGGTCGCGCATCATCAAGGTGCGGTCGCCCTTTTTGAATGTTGAAGTGGATTTTTAACGGTCATGTCGCGTGGCATTCTCTGACAGGGCAGAAGAGATGTCCGCCATAATTTGAATATCGCGGTCGCCCTAGGTAGTATCTCGCGGTCGAATTGAGGTTCTCGCGTCGAACTTCTGGACGCACCTGAGGACGCGAACACTACTGTCTCTTTAAGCAAATTCTTCTTGAATTGGTAGAGCGGTCGCGACTCTATATGGGCGGTCGCTAATGTGGTAAGCGAGGCCGAGTCATTCACCGTTCTTGTCACCGTGAACCTTATTGTGATTAGAATGATTCGAGGCCTTTGAGTAGCGGTCGTCCATAACTTGGGACGGTCGCTCTTCTTGAAGTGCGGTCGCGACTTAGGTCGGGCTTCTGACTGCGAAACCTACTGTGATAAGGTTTCATCCTGTAATTGAATGGTGCGGTCGTATTCATGTCGGGTGCGACCGCTAGAAGTGTTCTGTTCAGTCTTTTTGAAGCAACCTAATCCTGCAACAAGATTCTTCAAACACATGTTAAATGGATCATTCAATTTGAGTTGTCAAGGATGAAAATTGAGATCTTTTGTCTAACAATCTCCCCCATTTTGACTTTGACAATTCAAATGGAATGATGAGAAAAATAATAAGTTTAAAATACTCCCCCTTAACAAATGCATGAATGTTGGTGCAAATGTTATTGTTTGATGCAAACATTTCTCCCCCATTGTCAATAAACATACCTTGGTGCAAATGTTCAACAATCATTCCAAGTTATTTCATTTCTCCCCCATTGTCATAAGCAAAATGTTTATTTAGTTTAAATATTGTCTGATGATTTAAACATTGATGATTTAAAAGTAGTGAACATTATGTTTATTAAAATATAGAAAAAAATACAAGGAGATAGTAAAAAAAACAAAAAAACAAATCAAGGCAGAACACAAAATGTAAGTATAAAGCTATGAAAAACTATATAAATCTAATCAGATTCATCATCCTCATCTATCTCTTCTTCTACTAAAGGAGCTTTTCCTTTATCAAGAGGAGCAATAGAGGCAGAGCTAGTGCTAATGGACTCTTCTTCTTTAGGAAGGCTTTGGGTATGATCACTTATATCCCAATCTTTAAGGTTGCATTGAGGCAAGTCCAGTTTGCCTTGCATATCATATAGATCATGATGCATGTGAGATATACGGTCAATTCTCTTGTTCAAGTGCTGGAATCTCTTGGAGACACTTTTCTTGAACTTAGAGAGTTTCCTGGAGAGAGATTTGATAGCATGGAGGATGAGTTGGGTAGAGGATGAGGTAGTTTCTTGAGCAGCTTTTGATGAAGTAGCCTTTGGAGGTAATTCCACAGCAACTTCCACAGAGTCTCCCTCTTCCTCAATTGTGTACCTTGGCCTTTTCTTTTGTCTATCCACAACTCCTTTCTTGTCAAAGTAATACACATATGATCCTTCAATCTTCCTCACACATCCAACATGCTCTAAGTAATCAATAGTGATGGCACTAGAGGCAAGATTGAAAGGGTTTCTCAAAGTAGCTAAGTTCAAATCATTTAGCAGGTTTAGGTGCCTAACTATTTGAGTAATTTGTGAGGATAGGAAAAAAGTGCCAGTTCTTGTAACAGCATGATGATAGAGGGTGTCAATCAAGAACTTGGTTGTGTTCATTTGAATGTTGTAGGTGAAAGCATATTAAAAGATGAGGTCTCTTTTGGTTACTTTCTCATTCCCATATGCTCTTTGATGGATGGTGTAGGTGATAATCCTATGGAGCATCCAATGGGTAAGAGTTTTGATGTGTCTGGCTTTAGATTCTTTTTCAAAAGAAGTTTCAATAGAAATTTCTTGCTAGAAATCAGAGAGAGTTTGGTTTGAGAAGATTTGGTCATTGTAGGAGGTTATACCATCAGTAGGAAAGTTCCAAATGCTGCCAAAATCTTCTAGGGTTAAGGATTGGTATTGATCAAAGAGTTTAAACCTAACCCCATGCCATCCTAGTGCAGAGTTAGCACTCTTTTCTATTTGGAGAGACATTAGAAACTCCTTGCTTAAACTAGAATAACCTACCTCTTCTGGAAATACAAACTTTCTCCATCCAAGGACATCTAGCAATCTCTCAATCTCATCCTTGATATTTTGGGCAGAGAGCATCCCACCAAAAGGAGATTTGGTTCCTTCAACCTTCTTCCTCTTCAACATAGCATACCTAACATCTTCTTCAGAAGTTTGGTGGTGAGGTTTGTGAATTTTCTCACCTCTTCTAGATTGTGGAGGAGATGGAGGATCAACTATGGGTTCTCTAATTGTGATTCCTAGAACTCTCTTTGCTTGTCCTTTGATTTTGGAAGTGGTTTTCTTTTTGGGAGCCATCAGAAAGACAAAACAGAAGAGAACTTGGAAAACAGAGGGTGATTGAGAAACAGATGATTTTGAAAAGTTTTTAGAGATTCAGAGGGAAGTTTGTATGTTTTAATAAGCAAAATATCAAAGAAACTGATGTAACATACTCTTAAATAGATAAAATTAAGAAAATAGCCGTTTATGACTGTTGAAAGTTAAGAGTTGCGACCTATCACACAGCCAACGGTTACAAAATTTCGAGCAGAGTGTACAGAGTGCGGTCGCATATTCAACAGGGTGCGATCGCTACAATCAGTCTAGCGACCATTAGCAGGATAGGTACGCTCGCGAGGGAAGAAACTGTCTATAACGGTCAAAACTATTCAAATTAGTGCGTCCGCGCATAAATTTTCTCGACCGCACACAAAGTTTTTTATTTGAATGAATCTGGCAGACAAGATAGCGATCGCGAAAGGATACTGGAGCGAACGCGACTGTCTTAAATTTGAAAGAATCAAGGAAAGATGGAGGAATTTTCTAATGTTTAGGCAAAAATATACATATATGCATAAAGAAACTTTATTAATAGGTAAAATTTTTAATTAATTCAAAGTGATTCCATCAATCATTCCTAAATTGAGTTTAATGAAGTTAAGTCTATCTTCATTCAAAGGTTTTGTAAAGATATCAACAAGTTGATTTTGTGTATCTATAAATTCTAGGATTATATTCTGATTTTGTACATTTTCTCTCAAGAAATGATGTCTAATATCTATATGTTTGGATCTAGAATGTTGGATAGGATTCTTAGACAAATTGATAGCACTAGTGTTGTCACATTTAATGGAGATATTGTTAAACACTTTACCATAGTCAAGCAATTGTTGTTTCATCCACAATACTTGTGTGCAACAAAAACATGCTGCAACATATTTGGCTTCCGTTGTGGATAAATCAACCGATGCTTGTTTCTTACTATGCCAAGAAACTAGACAATTACCAAGAAAGTGACATGCTCCTGTAGTGCTTTTCCTATCTAAGATACTACCAGCATAATCTGCATCTGAAAATCCTATGATATGAAATGATGTATTTTTAGGATACCAAAGTCCTAAATGCATTGTACCACTCAAATATTTCAAGATTCTCTTAGTGGCATTCAAGTGTGATTCTTTAGGACTAGTTTGAAATCTAGCACAAAGACATACACTATACATTATATCAGGCCTAGAAGCGGTTAAGTAAAGTATTGATCCGATGATACCTTGATATTTCTTCTCATCTACTGCTTTACCATTTTCATCTTTACCTAATTTCAATGATGTGCTCATGGGAGTTTTGCTAGTTTTGCAGCCATCCATTCCAAATTTCTTGATGAGTTCTTTTGTATATTTGGATTGGTTGATGAAGATCCCATCTTCACATTGCTTGACTTGCAGTCCAAGGAAGAACTTGAGTTCACCCATCATGCTCATTTCAAATTCCCTAGTCATACAAGTAGCAAATTCTTTTCACAAGGCTTCATTAGTAGCTCCAAGTATTATGTCATCCACATAAATTTGTACAATCAAAATGTTATGCTTGTCCTTTTTAACAAAAAGAGTTGTGTCTACTTTTCCTTTTGAAAAACCATTTTCAAGCAAGTATGCACTAAGTTTATCATACCAAGCTCTAGGTGCTTGTTTCAATCCATATAAAGCTTTGGTAAGTTTGAAAACATGATCAGGAAATTTGTAGTTTTCAAAACCAGGAGGTTGTTCTACATAAACTTCTTCGCTTATAAGTCCGTTTAGAAATGCACTTTTAACATCCATTTGAAAAAGCTTAAAGTTCATATGACATGCAAAAGCAAGTAATATTCTAATAGCTTCTAATCTGGCTACAGGGGCAAAGGTTTCATCATAGTCAATACCTTCTTCTTGATTATAGCCTTTGGCTACCAATCTTGCTTTATTTCTAATAATGTGACCATTTTCATCGAGCTTATTCCTATAGACCCATTTGCATCCTATTATAGAGTGATATGTAGGTCTAGGAGTAAGTTGCCAAACATTATTTCTTTCAAATTGATTAAGTTCATCTTGCATTGCAGTTATCCAATTTTCATCATTTAAAGCTTCCTCAACAGTTTTTGGTTCAATTTGAGAAACAAAAGCAAAATTAACATCAACATGCTTAATTTTAGATCTAGTAATTACTCCCTTAGATGTTTCTCCAATGATGAGTTCCTTTGGATGATCTTTCTTGTATTGCCAATCCTTAGGTAGATCCTGAGTCTTTTCTTCAAGTTGATTGATCTTTGGAGCATCAATAGATTCAAGAGGTTCAAGAGTACCTGCAGGGTCATTGAAAGTAATACCTTTCTTTTGATCACGATTAGATGATTCATCAAATACAACATGCATTGATTCTTCTATAACTAGAGTTTTCATGTTAAATACTCTATATGCTTTGCTATATGATGAATATCCTAAGAATATGCCTTCATCTAATTTGGATGAAAATTTTCCAAGATTATCCTTGGTATTCAATATGAAGCATTTGCATCCAAATACTCTAAAATATCCAATTCTGGGTATTCTTCCATTCCATAGCTCATAAGAAGTTTTATTAGTTAAATGCCTTTTGTAAACACGATTTGCAATGTAACAAGCTGTATTAACGGCTTCTGCCCAAAAATAAGATGGTAAATCATATTCATTGAGCATTGTCCTAGCCATTTCGATTAAAGTTCTATTTTTCCTTTCAACTACACCATTTTGTTGTGGAGTTCTAGGAGTAGAAAAATTATGTGAAATGCCAAGTTCATTGCAAAAGCCTTCAAAATTTTCATTCTCAAATTCTTTGCCATGATCACTTCTAATAGATGTGATCACATATCCTTTTTCATTTTGAACTCTTTTTGCAAATGTTTTGAAGTAATTAAAGGCTTCATTCTTTTGAGCTAAGAAATTAACCCATGTGAATCTAGAGTAGTCATCATCAAGAACAAATGCATATGATTTGCCTCCTAAGCTTGTGACTCTATTTGGTCCAAACAAATCCAAATGAATGAGCTCTAAAGGTCTAGAGGTGCTTATAATACTCTTCATTTTAAATGAGCTTTTGTGTTGCTTACCATGTTGACAAGGTTCACAAATTCTGTCTTTATCATATTTTATCTTAGGTAAGCCATCAACTAAGTTTTCATTACAAATATATTTTAATTGATCCATACCAGCATGACCTAGTCTTCTATGCCATAACCATGCATCATTAGTAGTGGACATTAAACATTTATGATTTGAATGAATATTGATATTATAAGTGTTGTTTGTTCTAGTACCCTTAAATATGATAATATCATTTGAATTCGTGATTTTGCATTCTCTGGAATCAAACTTGACAAAGTATGCTTTATCACAAAGTTGACTAACACTTAGCAAGTTATGTTTCAAACCATCAACAAGCCATACATCTTCTATTAAATCCTTACCAATAGAACCAATGGAGCCAACACCAAGAATTTTACCTTTAGCATTGTTTCCAAAAGTCACATTACCTCCATGTTTATACGTAATACTTGTAAAAAGCTTTGCATTTCCAGTCATATGCCTTGAGCATCCACTATCCACAAGCCATGTGCTTTCGTTGATAGTAGATTTTAGGCATACCTGCAAGGCAATAGTGATCATCTTCTTTTAGGTACCCACATGAAGTTGGGTCCTTGATGGTTAGTAGTAAAAGTGCCTTCCAACTTGAGATGAGCTTTTCTTATATAACAATAGAAATTTTTGTGTCCGAATTTCATGCAATATGTGCATTGCCATGGCATTCTATACTTCTGCATTTTTCTTTTTGTATTTAACGTATTATGCATGTAGCTACAAGTATGTGATTTCTTTTGTGCAAGTTTAGTGAACAACAATGCATAATTATTTTTAGCTTTTTCTCCTAGCAAACCATAAGAAGTACTTTTGGTACTTTTAGACTTGGTGCAAGCATCTTTGATATGATCATCAGAAATTTCAATTGTAGATGCTTTTACAAATGTTGGTTTACTTGGTGCAATGTTGGTTGAGCCATTGAATCCTAATCCATACTTTAAGGAAGGTGATCTTTGGTTATTAATTAATGTATTTAATGCTTCCTTTCCTTTATGAAATTTGGAAATTGATTCTTTTAGTTCTTTTAGCTCATGCTTCAATGTTTCATTTTCTTTAATCACCTTTTCCAAGTCATGTGAGTTTTTATTTAACTCTCCTATCGTATTCATCAAGTGTTCATTTGAGGTTTTCAATTCTAAGGTAGAGTTCTTTAAGCATATAAAATCTTTTTCTAACTTAGAGTTTTTCTCTTTATAAAGCATCATTTTAGAAAAATATTTTTCTATCTTAAAATTCATGTGCTCAATCAAATCACTATCATCTATATCATTTGTATCATTATGTGCTATTTGATCAAAGGATTGAGTACTTACCTCGTTGGAGTCATCTTCAATAGCCATGAGACAAAGATTTGCAATTCCTTCTTCTTCTTCTTCTTCACTTGAGGAAGAGTCATCCCATGTGGCTTTGAGAGACTTTTTCTTTTCTTTATCCCATTTCTTTTTGTTCTTTAATTTGAAGCAATCTGATTTAATGTGACCAGTTTTTCCACATTCATAGCATTTTACCTCATTTTTCTTTTCTTTATCTTTGAAGGAGAATTTTGGAGGTGTACCTTTGTTTGCTTGTAATCTTTTCTTCCTTTTCCATTCATTGATTCTTTTTGAGAACATTGCCATTTCATCTTCATCATCAGTACCTTCATTGCTTGAGCTCTCAACTTCTTTGATTGCTTTGAGTGCAATTGGTTTTCTCTTTTCTTTTTCACCTTGATCTTCTTCTTTCTCACTGTGTAGCTCAAATGTGAGTAGTTTACCAACTAGCTCATCGGTTCTTAATGTGCTGAGATCATGAGCTTCTTCTATGGATGATACTTTTGATTCAAAGTTCTTTCTAGCTCTTAGGGCTCTCAAGATTTTACTGTTTACATCACCTTGATCATATACCTTGCCATACTTCTTTAGTTCATTGACAATAGCAAGCAAGCGATTTGTCATGTCGGTGACATTTTCATTTGGTTTCATCTTGAATAGCTCATACTCATGGACATGCATTTGTTTCTTGGTGAATCTTACTTGAGTTGTACCTTCATGGTAGTTTTCGAGTGTTTTCCAAATGCAATGTGCACAAGTTAAATGTTGAACTCTTCCACCTTCTTCTCTTGAAATGGAATTCATCAAGATGGAAGCGGCTCTATTGTTCTTGAATCGATCTTTGACATTGCTAGCTGACCATTGTGCTTTGGGAAGTGGAACTTGAATACCATCAACTTCATAAGTGGGAGGTTTCCACTCACTTTCCACGAAATCCCATAGTTCAATCCCTTCACTGTCTAGAAACAAATACATTTTGTGTTTCCAGTATGAATAGTCAGTTCCATCAAAGTAGAGTCTAAGAATAGTGTTAAGATTTCCATGAGAGCTTGATGAAGAAGAAGTTTCCATAGTGGATCAGATTTCACAATTAAGTTTAAGAAATCTCAGGCTCTGATACCAATTGTTGTCCCAAGATGGCAACCAAGAGGGGGGGGGGTGAATTGGTTTCCTCAAGAAATAATGACAATTAAAAAACTCAACAAAATAGAAGTGCGGAATTAAGAGATGGTTGAGTAATGGAAAAAGAAAGAACACACAAGATTTATAGTGGTTCGGATTTACTTCAATCCTACGTCCACTTCCTTAACAACTTGTTAAGGTACCACTAGTCTTTGAAGTTTTTACAAGCTCACTTCCAACTTTGGTGTTTTCACAAGTTCACACCTAACTTCACATGTGTTTTCTAAGGCTAACACTCAAGAACCTCTAAAGGAGTTTTTAAGGCTAACTCTCTCAACCCAAACAAGCGTTTTACAAGGCTTACTCTAACAACCCAAACAAGAGTTTTACAAGGCTTACTCTAACAACCCAAGTGTTTCCCAAGCTCACACTCAAACTTATACAATGGTGTTTTCAATACTAACACCTAACATTCATTACAATTCAAAATGTAAGTTTAAGTAAAAGAAAAATTGTTGCTTGGCTATCAAATTCTGTTTTGCTTCACACACTTATTGTTTTCTCATAGTTTATAGCCAATGTGGTCTTACTAGCTGTTATTGATAGTGAGAATGAAGTCTTGTCAGCTTAGACCTTCTTTACTTAAACTGTCCGAAGTATTTCGTGGTCGTCCTTCATACAAGGATGGTCGCGCTCATATCTCACGCGGTCGTCCTTGGACAAGGTGCGGTCACTGTATTTAAAAAAGCTTCAACGGTCGAATTTGAGTGCTCTGCAGCTGGAATCTTGCCCATGCTGTGATTGTCGGGACGGTCGCACATCATCAAGGTGCGGTCGCCCTTTTTGAATGTTGAAGTGGATTTTTAACGGTCATGTCACGTGGGATTCTCTGACAGGGCAGAAGAGATGTCCGCCATAATTTGAATATTGCGGTCGCCCTAGGTAGTATCTCGCGGTCAAATTGAGGTTCTCTCGTCGAACTTCTGGACGCACTTGAGGACGCGAACACTACTGTCTCTTTAAGCAAATTCTTCTTGAATTGGTAGAGCGGTCGCGACTCTATATGGGCAGTCGCTAATGTGGTAAGCGAGGCCGAGTCATTCACCGTTCTTGTCACCGCGAACCTTACTGTGATTAGAATGATTCGAGGCCTTTGAGTAGCGGTCATCCATAACTTGGGATGGTCGCTCTTCTTGAAGTGCGGTCGCGACTTAGGTCGGGCTTCTGACCGCGAAACCTACTGTGATAAGGTTTCATCCTGTAATTGAATGGTGCGGTCATATTCATGTCGGGTGCGACCGCTAGAAGTGTTATGTTCAGTCTTTTTGAAGCAACCTAATCCTGCAACAAGATTCTTCAAACACATGTTAAATGGATCATTCAATTTGAGTTGTCAAGGATCAAAATTGAGATCTTTTGTCTAACAGATGTGTATATAAGATACGCATTACTTGTGCATATGTGTAATATCCTAAATTTTTGAAAATTTCTAATTTTTGAAAATTTAATAAAATAAATTATAATTTAAAATGGATAAATTAAATTAATGGTTTTAAATTAAAAGTGAAGGGATTTTAAATGAAAAAGTGGAATATATATGTGATATATATGTAAAATATATACAACATATAAAAGTCAATACTTTTTAAAAGAAAAGTCAAAATAAAAGGGTATTTTGTTAATTAAATCTTAGAAATTTAAAATTAATAAAATAATTTAAAAATAAATAATTTTAGATGGAAGATAATATTTTGGGATTTTAATTAATTAATTAAATAATTAATTAAAATATATTAAAATAATAATATATATATATAAGGTTCAAAATGTGAGTGGGAAGAAAGAGAAAATTATTTTTCTTTTTCTTTTTCATCTTCTTCTTCTTCTTTCCTTCAAGGCCAATTTTCATGGCTTCAAGAGAGGGATTTTCTTCTTCCATACTCCAAAAATTGAAGGATTTCAAGTATTCAAAGTGGATTTTTGGTGATTTCCTCCAAAATTAGTAAGTTTTCAACTCTTTTCTTTGAATTCTATAGAAAATTGGATTATGTTGAGTTTGGGGTTTTGATGTAGCATGTTATAATTATTGGAATGGGTGTGTATGATGTTATTTTGGGTAGTCAACAATGATTTTAAGGTTGGAATAAATAAATGGTTGAATTTAAGTTGAGTTTGGTGAAGAGAGAGAATTTAGGGTTATGGAACATTTGAGTTTTTGAAATCATGAGTTTTAATTGTGCAAATTGGTTCGAAATGCGTTGTTTTGATACATAAACAAGTATTTTAAAGTCAAATATTAGATTTGGTTGTGTTTGGTTAGAGCTTGAGAATGGAAGTGGAGATTTAGGGTTTTGGAAAAGTTATTTTTCAAAGTGGTTGAATTGTTTGATTTTATTTGTTTAAGCATGTTGTTTAGTGTTAAAAGTGATGAATATAAGCTTGAAATTATTAATGGATTGTGTTGGAATAGGAAACTTTCAATGGGGGAAGGTTATGCCATTTTATGGTTTTGTATATAAGAGTGTATTTTTATAATGTAAATGGTTCAAATGTATTAAAATATGCTTCTAATGATATAAATAAAATTAATATATTATAATGAATGGCCTAGTATGAGAATCCAAAGTTAAAGTGAGGTTGGCCTTAAATTTTGGATTTTTGCTTGGATGGGGTTTAATTATGGTTTAATATTGGAAATGCCATTAAATGTGATACTAAATGATTATTTGCTATCACATTTGGTTTAGGCATTGACGGAGGTTGATTTGCTTCATCCAAGTGGAGAAGGGCTAGTTGGAAAGATAGGATTGGAGGTTGTTTTAAGCTTACTTTGGGTTGCTAGTGGAGGTATGTACAAACTTTAAAATATATTGTTTATATTTGCATGACATTTGGGCTTAACACATTTTGGTTGAAAAATGTGTTAAGTTACTTGGTTCATTGATTGAATATGAATAACGTGCTATGACATTTGTAATGTCTTATATGTGTTAAATGCATTGTGAAAAGCCATTAATAATGGCTAAATTGTGTAAAATGTGAAATATGCATATTATGTGAAAATACCCAAAGTAATTGGGTAATGTGTTGTGAATGCAAAAGATATGTGTAATAATGAAATGAAATGAGAAATGAATTGTGAAAGAATTTGATAATGAGAAATATGAATAAATTGTGTGCCTAGTATGTTATTCCATTTTCAGAGTTCTGGGTTTGGCGGCATGCCTATGATTGCCTATGGGCTAAACGCTGGAATGGTGAAAAGACTGGGTCGTAAGCCAGGCCAGCTGATAAATATGATATTTTTTGGGTGAAAGACTGGGTCATAAGCCTCAAAAATTGTAGCAGTCTAGCCGTGTTAAGGACCGAGATACTGGGGCCTAAGGGTCTAGCCGGGTTGAGGTCCAAGTGGTTGAGGCTGTTAGATTATCCATGGATATATTGCCTACGGGGCTAGACACATGGTGTCATTATGGACCAAAGCAGTAACTCTGAAATTTGAATAGCATATTAGATCTTTTTGGGCCCATGCTTGTCTTTGCTTTAATGTGAATTATGAATTGTGATACAATTGAGCAATATAATGCTTTAAGTTGTGATTATGAAATATTTGAAAAATATAAGAAAGTATAATGATGTGACATCTATATGCATTGTGCATTAGCATTGCATTGAGTTTTATTGTTATTATCAAAGTTTGTATCACTAGGCTTCGGCTTAGCGCGATTATAATTCGTCGCGCAGGTGTCATGGATGATTTGGTAGAGTCAAAGAGTTCTACTAGACTTGGTCGGGTCAAGGTTTGTATTTATTGAGCTTGAAGTGTTATTTTTGGGTACATCAAGATCAGAGCCAGTTGCCAGCATGTAGATATTTGATATTACAGTATATTTTGATATTATACATGTTATGATATGTTTTTGAAGTATATAATGTAAATTATAAAGAATGATTTGAATAATTTTTTTAAGATGAGATCTTATATGTGATGTTGATATATATACCTATATAAAAGTATTTTGAGAAAATATGGAGAAATTGAGAAGTATTGGTGAAATGGTGAATTGATTTTATTTAGAGTGTTTGTTTTATGCATGTTGTATTTTGTTGAATTTTGGAAACGTCGAAATTGCAAACAAAACTCTGGCGAATTTTTTCCAGAGATTTTTATATAAAATGTTATTTTGGGTTACTATAGCAAGTAAAGAATATTTATATATTATTTAATTTTATTTATTTAGTATTTGAAATTTTAAAATAGAAATGTAAAAATTTTTATTAAATCGGTCTGTGACATTTTTGTACCATTTGTGCATATTTTACATATGCTGAAAATATGTATTGCACATATATAGTGTATGAGGGTATTATATATTATTATTATTTGAAATATTTAGCCCATGTCACTGAGCATGTCAAAGCTTCTGTGTTATGGATTTAGGGCATGATCATTGACACACCCATGTTGTTGAGTGTGTCATTTGTAGATTTTGCCCTAGATAGTTCTTTTCCTTATTTTCCTTTGTGTTCCTTATCCTTGTGTTGAGAGGTTTTGTATATGCCTTTAAGTGTGTTACTAAGTGATTATTTATAATCATATTTAGTTTAGGCTTTGAGGTGACTTGAGTTACCTAATCCAATTTGTGAGCGGGGATTTTCGCCCCCACTCCCGGTGGAATGGTTCTTGCGACTTCGGCACTGTTTAGGCTCGGGGCCTTAGAGAACACGGACCTAAGTCTGGAGAAAATGGAGTCGCCGCCCGGACGGGCCGGGAAAAAGAAAGGGGTGGATGACTCGATTCCTAAGGAATCCCCAACCCCTTAATGGGTTCGGAAAGTTGGGTACGTGTGGGGAAGGTGAGAAATGGCCCAGCACCCCCACAACGCCCGGTTCATTGGAACCGGCCTCCTTTACAGGTCTTAATATTATAAAATTCTTAAATATAACAATATTATCCATACTACACACAATAAAAAGGAAGCATCATTATATTAAAATCAAAGCAATATCTAAACAAAACAAAACAAATAAATGGACACCCATCCAAGGATGGAAACATGTCCTTACATCACATGCCTAGATAGGACACCCACCAAAAGGTAGAAACATGCCCTTTACATAAGTTCTAAAATAGAAAAGCAAATTAAATTACATAATGTTTAAATAATGAGGTACCCACCAAGTGGAAACATACCTCTTACAACTTTTGGAAATCTAAATTGATTGATAAAAGTAAATAATCATTCATAATAAATAAATCATTCATTAAAAGTATTTAAATATCAATAAAATAAACATCCATCCATGATAAATTAAATAAATCAAGTATTGAAATTAAATAGATTAAAGCATAAGAAATAAATCAAGGTATAAATAAATATGGAATTGAATAAAGTAAATAAAAGTCCAATTATAGCTACTGTGACTTTTTATGGAATTAAAATAGATTAGGGTTTTATGTTTTAAAAGGTTGATAAGTGTGAATACTCGAATTTTGAGGCTCGGAAAGTCGATTTTCTCAGACTGCTGACGACCGAGCCGGAACAGAGGTTCACGGTCAAGTTCACCGAAAGTATGTCTTCATGGTACTTGGAATGTCCGGAATGACGCAAGGATCACGGATATGGTCCTGGAATATTTTTTGGAGGTCTGTGGCTCCCGAAAAATCAGTTTGAGCGAAAATCGTGCGACCCGATGTGCTATTTTGGCGGCTGAACCGCCGCGCATAGTGCACGGCGGTTCGACCGCCGGATTTTTCTTCTGGCAAGTTGACCACCGTACCGGCGGTCCGACCGTCGTCCAGGTCCGATTTTGCCTATAAATAGCCTTAGAATTTTCAGAAGATGGTTCGGCTTTGGGTTCGGTCTTTTCGGGTTTTTTTCGGGCGGACGAATTCTTCATTTTCCATACGCTTAAGAACTTCTCTTGGACTTTTCTTTGCATAAATCTAACCTTGTCCTGTAGGAATTAATCCGTAATCAAGAATCATAATCCAAGGTCCAAGAAAACGAGATCTGGAACTTCGAAGTGGGAAAATCCTAAGCAAGGTAATATCCTAATTCATCCTTTGTCAATTCAAGCATGTCATAAGCATTCCATCTTCTTCTTAATTTCTTTTTGGTCAAAGACCCAATCCTTTTAGGTCTAAGGCCTAGTTAAGTAATCAATCAATCTTTCGGCATTAAGCCCTAAATCAATTAATCTTTTTGGTCAAAGACCTAATCCTTTTAGATCTAAGATCTAATTAAGTAATCAATCAATTTTTGGCATGAAGCCGATCTCAACTAAAATTAACCTTTTGGCACGGAGCCTAAATTGCATTCTTTTGGTACCAAGTACCCAAATTTCATCAAAATTAGCACTAAGTGCTCAAAATCTCACAATTTTGGCAAAAAGCCCGACAATGCACGAAACATACACACACACATGCATAAATGCATAATTGCCTTTAAATAGGCTTTTCCGAACTACATGGGCTTTGATCTCTCATAAAAAAATGAGAGTATGTAGGCATATTTGGGATTCACCCCAAATAGCAAGTCCACAATTTACTAACAATCTGTTTGTCTTCTCTTCTTTGTCCCTTTTAGTTTTGTTTCTTTTTTGGCAAATTAATCAAATACATGACATAGTCCCCGAATCCTCCTTGGGTTCGTAGATTAGAAACCTTTACATTGGATGCATTATTGGAGTTAAACAAGGGTTTTCTTAGTTTTTCCCTTTGAACAGAAAAAAACTGAGTGGCGACTCCTAACAACAAGTGAACGTTCATCCGAATCCTTTTCGGGTGGAAACCGAGGTTCACAATTTGGCGACTCCACTGGGGACCATAAAAATGATTTATGGGATCTTAGTGGACTACAATTGTTTATTTGACTAACTTGCCCTTCGTTAGGGTACTTTTATTTATTTTGCAGGGTACCTTAGCAATATATATCCTTTCCTTAAGGATATTGGAATAAAATTGACAAAAGGAATCTTTTTCCTTTCATGGACTCTTGTTTGATTAATTGTGCATTTGTTTTGTCATCTAGAGAATCTTTTTCTCTTGCATTATATGGGGGAATCATTTTCCTCCATTGCATAAAAAATTGTTTTCAAATGAATTTCTTCTCTTTCTGTTCAAAATTCTGAGTCTGGATAGCAAGTAGCGCTGACCGGCAGTTCTCCTTGATTATGCCGGCGGACAGCCAAAGCGTCCTCCCTGTTGTCGCAAACCATTCCAATCCTTTTGGAGTGGCCCATGAGTAAACATACTGTTGGACCCACGCGAAACTCTTTGTTTCACATGTGGTTAGGTATATCTTACTCAAGACTCAAGGGTCCCTATTATAAGCCTATTCTCTATTTTTCATGTGACAATAGAACCCTCCCTTAGGTTGTATGTACCCAATGATAGTGCCACATTCCATTAAAATGAATTATGATGTGATGAGGTGCATTCATGCAACATAACAATATTGTTTTGGGGAAAACCTTTTGATATATGCAAGTGGACCAAGAGTCTTCCTACCCTACACACTACCCTGATCCTTTACCCTTAACCTTTGCAGGTACCCACTATCTGTGTGCCTTCACCTGCACAAGCTACACCAATTCCAACTGTGCAATCACCCACAAGTCCTACTACCCCAACTTCACCAACTACTCCAATTACTGAAATGGCTACTATTGAACAGATTAAGGCCTTGCTAGATGGACATGTTAAAGAGATTGAAGCTAGGATGCAAGAAAGAATTGATGAAGCCTTGACCGTCCAAAGGGTAGCCATCTTGGCCGAATTGGGAGGGGCACCAAAGACAGCCACACCAACTACTCCACTTCTAGATTAGAAACCTTTACATTGGATGCATTATTAGAGTCAAACAAGGGTTTTCTTAGTTTTTCACTTTGAACAGAAAAAAATTGAATGGCGACTCCTAACAACAAGTGAACGTTCATCCGAATCCATTTCGGGTGGAAATCGAGGTTCACAGTAAGACTCTTTGATTAAACAATTTAAGGTTTGAATGATGAAATCATGAAACTAGGGTTTTAAATACCTTAAAATACTTTAACTTGTGATTTTTTATTATTGAATTTTAAGCTACTGTGCAATTTTTGGGTTTTCATGTTTTTATGTTTTTTAATGTTTTAAAAGGATTAGGGTTCATAAAAATTAGGGTTTAAGGTTTTAAAAGGATTAGGGTTCATTATTTTAGGTTTAAAAGTTGAATTTTGGATTTTAGATTTTTTTGATTTTTTGGTTACGGGTAATGAGCAATTTTTAGGGTGTTTAGAAATCAATTTGATATTTTATGAAGTTTTATGAATTTAAACAAAAAGGATTGAAGTTTTTATAAGTAGAAAGGATGTTTTTAAAGCTTTTTGAATGAAATAAAACCTAATTTAAAAATTTGAAAGAAACAGAATTTGATTTTGGTTTTGTAGAAAAATATGTTCAATTAGAGTTTTAAGATTTTTAAGAAGAAAAAATAACAATTTTAAGTCTTTTTAGAAAAGAAAGTTACGTTTTAATTTTTTAACTTTGGAAAACTAAATTAAAGTTCTAAGATTTTAACTTTTGAAAAAATACAAAAAACCCTAGTTTAGCTGCTGTGTAAAAAATTAGAATTTATAATTTCATACCTTCTTTTGTGAGTTGCTCCAAAACAATTCTTCTTCGATGAACTAGCTCCAAAGACAAGACTTTGTTGCCTTTTGAATTCCTTAATTCGTGCTGCTACTCCCTTAAAAATCAGTTGAATTGAATTATTGCTTTTCCTTCCTTGATTTGGTTTCCAATCCCAAGCTCACTGTTAAATTTTTTCCTCCTTCGGCCACACCCTCAATTTCAATGCCTTTTGTCCTTATTTATAGTGGTTTAAGGTTATTTATTCCTAATTAATTAAGGTAAGTAATATTAATAAAAAAAAGAAATTAAAACCTAATTGGATTAGGTTTCAAAAAAATTGCGTTGAAAAAATTTGCGCTGGCAAAAACTGTGGCAGCGGGCCCGTGGCTGGAGCCAGTAGGCGTGCCAGCCCGCAGGAAATTCCTGCGGGCGAAACGCCGGCAGGCCTGCGGGCGAAACGCCGGCAGGCCTGCGGGTGAGCTGCCGCTGGGCCGACGGGCCCACGCGACCACTTTTTGCTGCCGATTTTTTTTTCGACTCCGATTTTTATTTTTATTTTTATTTTTATTTTTTTGATTTTGATTTGTTTATTTTTATTTTTTATTAATAAAAATTAGATAATAAAGCAAAAACTATTTAATTAAAATTATTTTGGACCAATTAGACAACAAAAATCATTTTGGGCTAAATAAAACATATTAGATCGGATTGGGTCAAAAATTAAGGGTCTACAGTTTGCCCCCTGCTTGAATGATCTGAAACCTTAGTGAAAGAGAGTGAAAAGCAATAAGACTTAATTTTTTAAATGGCGACTTGTTTTGGGTACTTGGACCCGAGCTTGAATTAATTTTAGGTACTTGGACCCGGGATTGGGTACTTGGACCCTAGCTTGAACTGATTTTGGGTACTTGGACCCGGGATTGGGTACTTGGACCCGAAATTGATTTGATTTGGGTACTTGGACCCGGGATTGGGTACTTGGACCCGATCTTGAATTGATTTTGGGTACTTGGACCTGGGATTGGGTACTTGGATCCGAGCTTGAATTGATTTTGGGTGCTTGGACCCGGGATTGGGTACTTGGACCTGAGATTGATTTGATTTGGGTACTTGGACCCGAGATTGGGTACTTTGACCTGAAATTGGGTACTTGGACCCGAGATTGATTTGATTTGGGTACTTGGACCCAAGATTGGGTACTTTGACCCGAAATTGGGTACTTGGACCCGAGATTGATTTGATTTGGGTACTTAGACCCAAGATTGAGTACTTGGACTCGAGATTGGGTACTTGGACCCGAGATTAGGTACTTGGACCCGAGATTGGGTACTTGGACCCGAGGCTGATTTGAATTTGGGTGCTTGGACCCGAGATAGATTTGATTTGGGTACTTGGACCCGAGAAGGGGTGCTTGGACCTGAGAATAGGTGCTTGGACTCGAGATTGATTTGATTTGGGTACTTGGACCCGAGAATGGGTGCTTGGGCCAGAGATTGGGTTCTTGGACCCGAGCTTGAATAGATTTGGGTACTTGGACCCGAGATTGGGTGCTTGGACCCGAGATTGATTTGAATTTGGTGCTTGGACCTGAGATTGAGTTTGGCTGACCTTTTATAATTTGAGAAATCTAACTGCTCCGGTTATTCCATGCATTGTGGTTTTTCACCCTCAAAATGGATCTTCATCCTTTGAGATCGGGTCTTCATCCTTGAAAATGAATCTTCGTCTTTTGACATCGGGTCTTCACCATTGCAAATGGATCTTCATCCTTTGAGATTGGGTCTTTACTCTTAAAACATGGGTCTCTATCCATTGGAGGTCGGGTCTTTACCCTGGCTTCAGCTCTTTTAGCTGGATTGGTCTTTTGTCTTTTGCATCTTCATTCTTTTGAGAGTTCTAAAGTTCCATTCTTTTGTTCTTCCTTTTTGCAAAGATTTAGCTATTTTTAATTGGACCTTATATCCTCTCCTTGCCCCCCTGTGTGGCAAAATATTTGTAAGTGAGTTTAAAAGTATTTGGTATATAAACTCAAAAAATTGAAAAGGAGAAACTTTGCCCCCTGTGTAGGCTCAAACCAAAGATTTTATCCATGCAAGCTTTGATTGATGTTTTTGCCGTCTTGTTCTTCGCATAAGCATGCATTTCTTCTCTCTGCAAGATTACTGGAGCTTTCTCAAGCAATGGGCTTTCCATGCCCCCCCTGATTTGACATCTTCTTTTGATTCTTTACTTCACAGAGTGTTTGCTGTTCACTTTGATAAAGAATAGACAATACAAGATAAGAAAGTGCAATGTGATATGCTCATGTATGCATGATATGCATGATAATACTCGCAGCCGTTCCATTAACTCACAAACTAAGGTGATCAGCAGAAGTGTTCTTATTGATTCCGTTTTGACGCTTGTTCAAGCCTTGCATTGGAATGATCAAAAGCTTTGCATTTGTGGCTTTTATCTTCAAGATGATGAAAACATGAGTGGTGGAGACCCCAAGCAGCAGAGTCAGGGATGCATCCATTTTGAACTATGTCTCCGCATGTCAGTTGGTAGTTTCTTCACAACTTTTCCAATAATAATTTCCTTTGCCCAATGTGTCATTTGGAGGTTCAACATACTTCCCTTAACTTGAAGGCTTTGTATGACAAAACATTTTTTTTTTTTGAAATTTTTGAAATTTCATTTTGAAATCAAATGTTGGCTTTGCCAAATTAATGTCAATGTACCTCGAGACTTGATTTTCCAAATTAACATATCTATAACATGACAACCCTAGTTACCGTACTAAACTCAGGAATCATTTCTACTTAAGCAAGAATTGTTGCACTTCAGATAGGCACATACACATTACTTGGCCAAAGGTCTCATTTGAGTTTAAATATTATCTATCTCATATGCATGCTTATCCAAACTATCTCCACTAATAAACTCTACCTACCAAGGGAGATCAATAGGTCTTTGATAGGCTTGAAATGGGGTCTATAAGGGACATGGGCTAAATGAAGGCTATTTGTAAGTTGGGGCTAATGTGACACAATGGACAAACCTTCACACTACAAATTTCTTATTTGAATTTTAGGTAGTTTTGAGGCAATCTTGCTAGTCTCTAAATTCTTTCTATCCTTTTGGCATTAATCTGGATCTTGATTAGGACAGTCTTTGCCCTTGCAAAAAGTTTAAGACCCAAATTCATTTCTTTTCTTCCTTTCCCTTTTCTTTCCTCTTTATTTTTCTTACTCTTCCCTTTTCTTTCTCTTCCTTATTCTTCCCTTTCTTGTATTATTTTGTCCTTCTTTCTTGTAGGACTATCAAGTACAAAACTTTCAAGAACTGGATGGTCTTTCTCCCTTTTCCTTTGATTTTGATTGAATCTTTGGTTGGGTTGGACCAATTCAAGTCAAACCGTCCTCATAAATCAAATGGAAGTCTTAGGTAAAAGAGAACTCAGTTGGCTTTTTGAACCATTTTGGGTTTTCTTTTCTTTTTTTTTCTCTTTTTTTTTCTTTTTTTTTCTTTTTTGTTTTCTTTTCTTCTCTCTTCTTCTTCTTCTTTTTTTTTTTGGTTCTAGCTCTAAAAGAGTTGTCTTGTTTGTATCAACTCGGGCTTCCTAATAATGGATGAGTGGAGTAACATAAATCTTCTTTAACAGGGATAAATCATTTGTTACTCTACCTTGATATATTGGAGATATTAAGGTAAATTCAACTACCCTTATGGTTTTGAGAACATCAACTACCCTTATGGTCTTGAAAACATCAACTACCCTTATGGTCTTGAGAACTTAAACTATCTTCATGGTCTTGACCAATCATTGCTTTCTTTGATCTTCTTGCCTCTTCACCTTAGTGATCATAAGACTTGTCAAAAGTATCACAACAACTCAAGGTAGGTTATTGGGGTTTGTAAGCCAATGAAAAGAAAGCTAAAATTTTATGAAGGCTCAAAGGGACAACTAGGGATTGATATTTAATTGGGTGGATACTAGTTGTTGGCTAACCAAACAATGCCTAGATCATTTCTCTCTTAAATAAGTAGAGTTCAATTTCGCCTCGAAAGCTTGTCAAAGCATGTTCTAAGACTGACTCGGACCTAGATAAAGATAATTATGCAGGAGCCCTCTCTAAGTAAGCATACACAACTCAATGCTATAGAGCAATTCCCTCATCTAGTAAAGTCATTTGAGTCATGATGCCTAGACACATTAATTTATAAACATCAAGCTAAATTCCTCATTGGTTGAGCACCAAAATGAACAAAGACCAACAAAAATTTATGATGAAAGTAATTTATTCAAACAAATTTAAATTTTAAAAACACGATAGTTCCAAAACATGAAATAAAGTAAGATTGAAAAGCAACATTCAGGCTAAGGAAAGTTCATTGAGTTAGGCTTCTTTTCCTTTCACATCTTCAACATTCCCATCTTGAAAAGAGGATAAAACGAAATCTTCTTCCAATCATTTTCCCACCATAAAGGTTGCTGGTGGTGGCACTCTGTTGAACCTTGGAAATGGATTATCTTTGGTGTTGGGCTTGTCCGGCATGGGCAACTTGCCATTATCAATTAAATCTGGATCTCATGCCTCAACTTCATGCAATTGTCCGTTTCGTGTCCAGGCCTTTGATGGAATTGGCAAAATACATTAGTATCAAAGTTAGGTGGAAGAGGATTAGGCAAAGGACGAGGAGTCAAGGGTTGTAACAATCCCTTCCTTTGTAGCTTATTGAGAACCCAAGACAATGGCTTCCCCAGATCTGAAAACTGCCTCATTCCTCTATCACTAGCAGCATTAACATCAACTTCTTTTTATGTGCTTTGATTGCCCGATTGGTAATTCCCTTTCTCATTCCTTTTTATTGAAAAGCGATTCTTCTCCCTTTCCCACTCTTCAATTTGTAGACCAGCTTGGAGAAGATCTTTGAAGTCCCTTATAAGGGTGTGAGACATCCTTTCGCAGAGATTGGGCAGAAAACCTCTCACGATCATCCTTATTTGATCAGATTCATCGGGCCTTTTCTTGAGCAAAGTAGCCTTGTTTCTCCATCTCTTGACATAGTCTACAAAATTCTCATTCGGTCTTTGCCTAATGGACTCTACTTCCATCAAGGTAACTTCCAACTCAACATTATATCCATATTGTTGGATGAAGGCTTTGTAAAGTAGATCCCAACTCTTTTGTGTTCCATCATCTAAGGTATTGAACCAATTTTGGACAGCAGGATCCAATGAGAGCATGAAGTACCTTAGAGTTTGAGCCTTAGTAGCTCGGGCAGACTGCATGGCAGTGATATATTGCTTCACATGGAGATGAGGATTTCCAGTGCCATTGTACTTAGCCAATGATGGCATCTTGAATTTATAAGGGACCTCATCATCTTATTCAAATAACTTGTCAACTTCGGACATCTCTTCGGTTTTCAGCTTCTTCTCAAATTTCTTTTCTAAATCAGCAATCATCTTTTCAACATCAGATGTCTCGGTCTTTTCAATAGTTGCCTTCTCAACAACCTTCGACTCCTTTTTGTCTTGAGGATCTTGGTAGTATTGGGCCCAATCATCATCATCAATGATCACCTTCTCATCATCACAAGCCACTTCATTAACTTTCGTCTTCCCTTTGTCCTTTGACTTCTTAGTGCTAGCAGAATCCTTGGCATGATTCTCTAAGATTGCAGTCAATTGGTTCCTCATGGTCTCAGCTAGGGCCTCTTTTATTTCTTCCATCTTGGCATTGAGGGCTTCATCCACCATTCTTTGAATTTGTTCGGGCTCCATTGTTCTTGGTGAGCAAGTGATTGAGTCATTGCTAGATATCTCGTCTCCGGCATAGGTCAGATTGTTGTAAGCTTTAGAATTATCGTAATCCAAGACTGTGAGCCAGAGAGGATTAATGAGATGAGATGCAAATGTATGCATGTATGCATGTATGCACAAACAATAGACAAACAAGGACAAATTAGGACGTTCCTTCCAACCTTATAACATCCACACACGAATGGCGAGTCTCTTTTCCTAGGTATATGGTTAACAAAATACCAACATGGGGTATCTTGCTTTCGAATAATTCCCTCGAATGTTTCAACCAATAGTTATATTTTTAAAAATGGAAATCAATTTATAATAATTCCCATTAATTAGGTTTAATCCATTCAACCAACTAAAGTAGCTTTTATGCTATATTGGATTAAAACGAAATTAAGAGGCTTATTATAAATAGATTTCTCACTTGAAAAGAGGTAACTAGTGGTTCATGCCAAAAACAAGCCCATAGTTAATTTATCCTTAGTGTAAACCAGGCCCACAATTGATTTTTGGTATTTCATAATTGACCTAATTATTTTTGCAAGCTCTTTGTAAGAAAATGTTGGGTGAAAATTGTTTTGTTTCTAAGCCCATTGTAAAAGATTTTAGAAAAATGGATTTTGGGCTTAGTATTTGGGCCATGGGCCAAAGAATTTTTGATTTATTTTTAGAAAAGTCTTATATCCAAAGACCATCTTAAAAAGTTTTGAAAATAGTTTTGGTCTTTTGGATTTTAAAGAAAAAATTTATTTTGAGCTTGCAAATGTACTTGGGTCATATTAGAAAAAGAACAAACCAAATAAGCCATGATTTAAACCAAGATAAATTATCCATAGTCAAACAACATGCATTTGGGGTAAAACCTTAAGGAAAGTAACTAGGCCAAATACATGAGCTTTAGTCTTTGGGTTAAAAGGCTTAGGTTCCCATAGCAAGTATATACCAAATGGTACGAGGCTATGAGTGGTTATGCCATGCTCGATCTCCATACCTTGAGTGAAAGTATGGTATCCCTTACATAACATAACACGGGCAACACGGGCGTCCTAACTCACGCACACAATGTAATCTAATATGATGCAATGGATAATATCATAATAAGAAAGAAAAGAATAATATAAAGACCAACGGAATCAACTTCTCTTATCCTCAGTGGAGTCGCCACTGTGAGCGGGGATTTTCGCCCCCACTCCCGATGGAATGGTTCTTGCGACTTCGGCACTGTTTAGGCTCGGGGCCTTAGAGAACACGGACCTAAGTCCGGAGAAAATGGAGTCGCCACCCGGACGGGCCGGAAAAAAGAAAGGGGTGGATAACTCGATTCCTAAGAAATCCCCAACCCCTTAATGGGTTTGGAAAGTTAGGTAAGTGTGGGGAAGGTGAGAAATGGCCTAGCACCCCCACAACGCCCGGTTCATTGGAACCGACCTCTTTTACAGGTCTTAATATTATAAAATTCTTAAATATAACAATATTATTCATACTACACACAATAAAAAGAAAAGCATCATTATATTAAAATCAAAGCAATGTCCAAAAAAAAACAAAACAAATAAATGGACACCCATTCAAGGTTGGAAACATGTCCTTACATCACATGCCTAGATAGGACACCCACCAAAAGGTAGAAACATGCCCTTTACGTAAGTTCTAAAATAGAAAAGCAAATTAAATTACATGATGTTTAAATAATGAGGTACCCACCAAGTGGAAACATACCTCTTACAACTTTTGGAAATCTAAATTGATTGATAAAAGTAAATAATCATTCATAATAAATAAATCATTTATTAAAAGTATTTAAATATCAATAAAATAAACATCCATCCATGATAAATTAAATAAATCAAGTATTGAAATTAAATAGATTAAAGCATAAGAAATAAATTAAGTTATAAATAAATATGGAATTGAATAAAGCAAATAAAAGTCCAATTATAGCTACTGTGACTTTTTATGGAATTAAAATAGATTAGGGTTTTATGTTTTAAAAGGTTGGTAAGACTCTTTGATTAAACAATTTAAGGTTTGAATGATGAAATCATGAAACTAGGGTTTTAAATACCTTAAAATACTTTAACTTGTGATTTTTGATTATTGAATTTTAAGCTACTGTGCAATTTTTGGGTTTTCATGTTTTTATGTTTTTTAATGTTTTAAAAGGATTAGGGTTCATAAAAGTTAGCGTTTAAGGTTTTAAAAGGATTACGATTCATTATTTTAGGTTTAAAAGTTGAATTTTGGATTTTAGGGTTTTGAAATTTGGGTTACAGGTAATGAGCAATTTTTAGGGTGTTTAGAAATCAATTTGATATTTTATGAAGTTTTATGAATTTAAACAAAAAGGATTGAAGTTTTTATAAGTAGAAAAGATGTTTTTTAAAGCTTTTTGAATGAAATAAAACCTAATTTAAAAATTTGAAAGAAACAGAATTTGATTTTAGTTTTGTAGAAAAATATGTTCAATTAGAGTTTTAAGATTTTTAAGAAGAAAAAATAACAATTTTAAGTCTTTTTAGAAAAGAAAGTCACGTTTTAGTGTTTTAACTTTGGAAAACTAAATTAAAGTTCTAAGATTTTAACTTTTGAAAAAACACAAAAAACCCTAGTTTAGCTACTGTGTAAAAAATTAGAATTTAGAATTTCATACCTTCTTTTGTAAGTTGCTCCAAAACAATTCTTCTTGGATGAACTAGCTCCAAAGACAAGACTTTGTTGCCTTTTGGAATTCCTTAATTCGTGCTGCTACTCCCTTAAAAATCAGTTGAATTGAATTATTGCTTTTCCTTCCTTGATTTGGTTTCCAATTCAAAGCTCACTGTGAAATTTTTTCCTCCTTCGGCCACCCCCTCAATTTCAATGCCTTTTGTCCTTATTTATAGTGGTTTAAGGTTATTTATTCCTAATTAATTAAGGTAAGTAATATTAATAAAAAAAGAAATTAAAACCTAATTGGATTAGGTTTCAAAAAAATTGCATTGAAAAAATTTGCGCTGGCAAAAACTGTGGCAGCGGGCCTGTGGCTGGAGCCAGTAGGCGTGCCAGCCCGCAAGAAATTCCTGCGGGAAGTTATTTCACCCGCAGGAATTTCCTACGGGCAAAATAACTCGCCCGCAGGAAATTCCTGCAGGTGAGCTGCCGCTGGGCCGACGGGCCCGCGCGACCACTTTTCGCTATCGATTTTTTTTTCCGACTCCGATTTTTATTTTTATTTTTTGATTTTTATTTGTTTATTTTTATTTTTTATTAATAAAAATTAGATAATAAAGCAAAAACTATTTAATTAAAATTATTTTGGACCAATTAGATAACAAAAATCATTTTGGGCTAAATAAAACATATTAGATCGGATTGGGTCAAAAATTAAGGGTCTACACAATTGTTGAGGAATATCTTGGATGAGAAGGTTGAAAGTGGTGTTTGAGCTTGTTTTATTGCTTTTAGAAGTAAGTAAAAACTTTGAATAATTGATTATATTTGTATGACATTTGGACTTAACACATTTTGGTTGGAAAATGTGTTACGTTACTTACTACATTGTTTATCATGAGTAATATTCTATGACTTGTGCAATGTCATAAATGCATTATATGTAATGTGAGAAGCCATTGTTAATGGCTAAATTGAATGAAATGTGAACTATGTGCAAGATATGATAATGACCCAAAATGTTTGGGTAATGCGGTTTGTTGTGTATACATTAAAGATATTATGTAAAGCCATTGGTGATGGCTATATTGTATAAAATGAGATACATTATGATTATATGATGATGTTGTTATAAATAAGATAAATGAGGTAATGTGCCTAGCTTGATCATTAGAAAATAAGAAAGAGATTGATAATGGAAATATAAAATAATTGTGTACGTAGCATGTTATTCAATTTTCAAAGTTCTGTGTTTGGCGGCATGCCTATGATGTAGCAGTCCCTTGAAGCTGGGTAAGGCCTAGCCCTTGAAGCCTTGTTGGAATTTTACGTAGGAGGTTATCCTCATTATGATGTTATCTGCCTTCGGGGCTAGCTTTTAAGCAAATACTTGAATTTCCTTCGGGGATAGACACATGGTATCAACTTGAACCAAAACAGTAACTCTGGGATTTGAATGGCATATTAGATCCTTTGGGCCCATGCTTGTGTTTATTTATATGTGAATTATGAATTGTGGAACAATTGAAAAATATGTTAAGGTAAAGTGTTATAAGATATAATATCTATGAGCGGGGATTTTTGCCCCCACTCCCGGTGGAATGGTTCTTGCGACTTTGACACTATTTAGGCTCGGGGCCTTAGAGAACATGGGTTTAAGCCAGGAGAAAATTGAGTCGCCACCCGGACAGGCTAAGAAAAAGAAATGGGTGGATGACTGGATTCCTAAGGAATCCCCAACCCCCTAATGGGTTCAGAAAGTTGGGTATGTGTGGGGAAGGAGAGAAATGGCCCAACACCCCCACAACACCCGGTTCATTGGAACCGGCCTCCTTTGCAGGTCTTAATATTTTAAAATTCTTAAATATAACAATATTATCCATACTAAATGCAAAATTAAAATAAAGCATCGTTATATTAAAATCAAAACAATATCCAAACAAAACAAATAAATGGACACCCATCTGAGGATGAAAACATGTTCTTACATAGTCCATGTCTAAAACTAATTGGGACACCCACCGAAAGGTGGAAATGTGTCCTTTACATTCGTCCAAAATATAAAAGCAATTTAAATTACATGATGCTTAATGCATGAAGTACCCAAAATACGGAAACATACCTCTTACAATGTTTTGAAATCAAAACAAATCAATAAAAGTAAACATCCATTCATCATAAATAAATCATTCATCAAAGACATCAAACATCAATCAAAATATATAATAAACATTCATCTAATTTAAATAAAACAATATGTATATAACTTTAGGGTTCATGTATCTATTAGGGTTTCTTAGATTTTATGTTTAACAATTAGGGTTTAAGTAAATATGATTGAAGCTTATGAAAATAAAATAAAATCTTTAGTTATTTGAAAGGAACAAGCTACTGTGATGATTTGAAAAATAGAATTAATTAAGATTTATGGTTTGAATAAATTAGGGTTTAGGTTTGTATTTTGAATAAAGCTACTGCATGTTGAATAATCATAATAAAGGAAGTTAAACATAAAGACTTATAATACACAAATAACCCTTTGATGAGCCCATATTGCAGTCCTGCTAGCCTTTTAGCGGGCGGGGGTCAAGGGGGCAACGCCCCGCGGCCCCAGAAGATTTTGAAAATTGGCTTTTAGGGTTGTAGGTTTTGGTGTTGAAAATTAAGATTTTAGGGTTTATGATTTAGAAAATAGGGTTTTGAAATTGGAAGAAACAAACTACTGTAAATCTTGGAAAATAGATTTAGTTAGGGTTTTAAGAAAACAGATTATTGTTTAGTGGTTTTAGAAAAGTGTAATTAGGGTTTTATATTTCAAAAGTTAGTTTTATGGATATTAAGGTCTTTAGAGTATTGAAAAATAGTTTTTAGGGTTTCAAATAGGTTTTGGATGGTAAGTAGAATAATTGATCATCTATTGCACGTTTAAACAATTAATCCAATTTGAATGATGAAGCTACTGTAAAGATAAGCAAAGAAATAGAGATTCAAACCTCCATTGTTGGTTCCACCATAATTTTTGAATTTAGGTTGAACAATAATAAAGACAATGCAGGCTGCCTTTGATGGATTGTTGTTGCTTGCTCACTGCCTCTTGCTCCTTCAAGGTTCTCTGTTTTGGCCGAGAAAATCCAAAAGTCCAAAGTCCAATAAAAAATTTCAGATCCAAAAATTTTGAGCTCCTCCAAAATTTTTGTCTTTAATGTGGTATTTATAAGAAAAAATAAAAACCTAATACTAATTGGCTAAGGAAATAAAAATGTTTTAGGAAACAAAATTAAAAACTAAGTAGAATAGGTTTTTCCTGTGGCGAATTGGCCCAAGCCAATTCGTCGCCTATGATGAAAATTTTTCGTCGCTGATTCTTTCGTCGCCGATTTTTATTTATTTATTATTTATTTTTCCTTTTTATTATTAATTTTTTTATTTTTATAAAAAATAAATATTATTTACTTAAAACACCATAAAATTTATTTTGGATTGTTTAAAAGTATTGGATTGGAACTGGGTCAAAAATTAAGCGTCTACAGTTTGCCCTCTGCTTGAGCGATTTGAGACTACAACAAAAGAGAGTGAAAAGCAATGTGATTTTTGACTGGGCTTAGATTAGGATGGGTTCTCGACCTAAGGTTGAAGTTGGTTTGGGTCCTAGACCTGAAATGAGTTCTGGACTCGAAAAAGATTTGGCTACTTGGACCCGAGACTGAATTGGATACTTGGACCTGAGATTGAATTGGGTACTTGGACCCGAGATAGGGTACTTAGACCCGAGACTAAATTGGAATCTTGGACCCAAGATTAGGTTGGGTACTTGGACCTTAGATTGAATTGGGTACTTGGACCTGAGACAAGAGTTGGATGCTCAACTTGAAATTGGATTTGGATACTCGATCTTAAACTGGATGTGGATGCTCGATCCTAAATTAGATTTGGATGCTCGACCTAAAACTAGATTTGGATGCTTGATCCTAAACTAGATTTGTATACTTGATCCTAAACTGGATTTGGGTTTAGGTTCTCAACCAGAAACTAGATTTTGGGTGCTCCACCCGTAATTGGTTTTTGGTTGGGTAGAGACTAAATTTTGGGTGCTCGACCCAAGGCTGGATTTAGGTTCTCAACCTGAGACTAATTTGGATTTAGGTTCTCGATTCAAGGCTGATTTGGATGCTCGATCCAAGACTAGATTATGGGTGCTCGACCCGAAACTGGATTTTGTGTACTCGAGGTGATACTAGATTTGGATTTGAGTTCTCAATCCAAAATTGGATTTTGGGTGCTCGGCCGAAACTAATTTTGGATTTGGGTTCTCGACATGAAATTGGATTTTGGGTGCTCGACACAAAATTGAATTTGGATTTGGGTTCTCGATCAAAAATTGGATTCTTGATCCTGAACTGGATTTGGGTTTGGATTCTCGACCTAAAACTGGATTTTGGGTGCTCGACCTGAAATTGGATTTTGGGTGCTCGATCCGAGATGAGTTCGAGACTCAAAAGTGATTTAGGTTCTGGACCCAATGGTGAGTTTTAGACTCAAAAGTTATTTGGGTTCTGGACCAAAATATTTGAATGTGAGTTTGAAAATATTTTGTATACGCATAAACTCAAAAATTAAAATGGAGAAACTTTGCCCCCTGTGTAGGCTCAAACAAATGATTTTGCTCATGTAGGCTCTGATTGATGTTTGTATTTTGTCTGGTTCCTTTCATAAGCATGCATCTCTTATTTCTTTTAAAAAATGACTAGAGCTTCCTCAAGCAATGGGCCCTCCATGCCCCCTGATTCTATACCTGCTTCATCTTTGCATCATAGAGTATTTGTTGTTCACTTTGACAAAGAATAGACCATACAATATAAGAAAATGCAATGTAATATGCTCATGTATGTATGATATGCATGAGTAACACTTACAGTGGTTCTATCAACTCACAGACCAAGATGATCAACTAAAGTGTTCTCATTGGTTCCGTCTAGATGCTTGTTTGGGTCTTGCATTGGAATGACAGAAGGCTTTGCTTTTATGGCTTTTATCTTTGAGATATTGAAAACATGAATAATGGAGGCCCCAAGCAGCATAGATATATCCATTTCAAATTATGATTCAGTATGTCAATTGGTAGCTTCTTCATAACCTCACCAATAATTATTTACTTTACCCGATGTGTCCTTCGAGGTTCAATGATTTGACATACTTCCATTAACTTGAAGGCTTTGTAAAAATTTTTCTTTTCTTTTTTTTTTAATTTTAAATTTTGAATTTTGATTTTGAAATCAAATGTTGGCTTTGCCAAATTAGTATCAATTTACCTCAGGACTTGATTTTCCAAATTAACATATCTATAACATGACAATCCATATTACCATACTAAACCTGGGAATCATTTCCATTTAAACAAGAATTGTTACACTTCAGATAGGCACATACACATTACTTGATCAAAGGTCTTATTGAGTTTGATTATTGTTTATCTCATATGCATACTTATTCAAACTATCTCCGCTAATAGACTCAACCTGCCAAGAGAGATCAAAAGGTCTTTAATAGGCTTGAAATGGGGTCTATAAGGGACATGGGTTAAATGAAAGCCATTTTGAAATTGGAGCTGATGTCATACTATGGACAAGCCTTCACACTGTAAACCCCTAATTTTTTACCCAGTCCTATCCAATATATTTTATATAGTCCAAAATAATTTTTGTGTTATTTTAATTAAATAATATTTATTTTAGTATTTATTTTTTATAAGTTTTAATAAAATAATAATAAATAAATAATAATAAATAAATAAACCAAAATAAAAATAAAAATAAAAATCGACGACGAAAAAATTCATCACCAAAAGTAATTGGCCAAGGCCAATTTCACCCGCAGGTTCCTGCGGGCTAAATGGCCAAAACCATTTTGCCGCAGGCACCGCGCGCTCAGCTCACAATTTTTCTTAAATTTCCTAGCAACCCGTCACAGTTTTCGCCAGCGAGATTTTTTCAACGCAATTTTTTTCAGAACCAAACTCTATTTGGTTTTGGTTTCTTTTCCTAGTTAATCTTAGTTTCCTTAAACAAATAGGATTAATCATATAAATTGGCCTATAAATAACACTAAAAAGGGACAAAAAGGGGGACTTTTAAAAACTTGGAGGGGACTTTAGAAGAGAAAACTTTGGACATGGATCGGATATTGGAATTTTAGATTTGAAAGGAGCAAGAAGAAGCAATCAACAATTCATCAAAGGCAGTAACCTAGCCTTTGTCTTTGTTCATCCAGAAAGCAACTTTTGGTGGAACCAACGAACGGAAGATTGAATCTCTATTTTCTTTTTTTTACAGTATCTTCAATCACTGAAAATTAACAAATTATTTCTTCTGTTTCTTCTAAACCTTAAAACCCTAAACATTTTTTCCAAATACCTTAAAAACCCTAATTCGTTTCTTTTGTTTCCAAAAACCTTAAATCATCCTTATGTTTCCAAAAACCTCAAAAACCCTAAATCATTTTATTACTTCCCAAAACCCTAATCTCTATTCCAAAAAGTCAATAGCCTTATTTTTTAAGCATCAAAAGCTTTAACCCTAATTAATCATTCTTTCCAAAATCACACAGTAAGCATTATTCTTTTAAAAATAATACTAGTTTCTTCCAATTTCAAAACCCTATTTTCTAAATCTTAAACCCTAAAATCTTAATTTTCAACATTGAAACCTATAATCCTAAAAGCTAGTTTTTAAAATCTCTAGGGTCTGGGCCCCGACGCCGCAAGGGGTGCTGCCCCATTGACCCCCGCCTGCTAACTTGATAGCGGGACCGCCGTGTGGGCTCGGGTCACTATTTATTTATGTATTATAAATCTTTATGTTTAACTTCCTTTATTATGATTATTTAAAATACAGTAGCTTTATTCAAAAAACAAACCTAAACCCTAATTTATTCAAACCATAAATTCAAATTCTAATTTCAAATCTTCACAGTAGCTTTTTATAATTTTATTCACTGGGATATTTTAATCTTTCATATAACTCCCTTAAAGACTTTCTACATTTGTTCCATCCAAAACTACTTAAGTAGTTATTATAGTCAATACTAAAACCATATTTGCCTTTGATCACGGCAAAACAAAATCAAGGTTTCAAACCATAAAACCCTAATTTCATAGTTTTACCCCTCAAACCCTAATTTTATCAATCAAAGAACCTTACTAATTTCTTAAATTTATAAAACCCCCTTTCAATTCTCTTAAAACTTACAATAGCCTAAATGAATAATAATAATAATATCTTAAGATTCCAAAACCCTAAATATTAATTAAAGAACTTTAAATAGAAACAGTAAACCTCAATTTGTATCTTTACTTGCTTTATTTTTAGATTTGATTATGTAGGTTGTTATATGCCTTGGTGGTTGATTTATTTAATTTCAATGCTTGATTTATTTAATTCATCATGGATGAAAATTTATTATATATTTTGATTGATGTTTAATATCTTTGATGAATGATTTATTTATGATGAATGTTTATTTACTTTTATCGATTTATTTTGATTTCCAAATGTTGTAAGAGGTATGTTTCCACTTTGTGGGTACCTCATTAATTAAGTTCTATGTAATTTAAATTGCTTTTATATTTTGGACCAATGTAAAGGACATGTTTCTACCTTTTGGTGGGTGTCCTATTTTGTTTAGACATGGATGATGTAAGGACATGTTCCCATCTTCCGATGGGTGTCCATTTATTTGCTTTGTTTGGACATTGCTTTGATTTTTAATATAAAGATGCTTTATTTCAATTGTTGTGTGTAATATGGATAATATCGTTATATTTAAGAATTTTATAATATTAAGACATATAAAGGAGGCTGGTTCCAATGAACCAGGCGTTGTGGGGGTGCTGGGCCATTTCTCACCTTCCCCACACGTACCCAACTTTACGAACCCATTAGGGGGTTGGGGATTCCTTAGAAATCGAGTCATCCACCCCTTTCTTTTTCCCGGACCATCCGGGTGGCGACTCCATTTTCTCCAGACTTAGGTCTGTGTTCTCTAAGGCCCCAAGCCTAAACAATGTCGAAGTTTGCAAGAACCATTCCACCAGGAGTGGGGGCGAAAATCCCCGTTCACACACACTATAAACTTTTCCTGGAACTTTAGATAGTTGGGAGCATGAAAAGATAGAGCTTTGAACATTCTTCTTTCTTTTTGACATGAATCTGGATCTTGATTAGGACTGTCTTTTCCCTTATAAAAAGGTTGATACCCACATTCCTTTTCTTTCTTCTTTTCCCTTTTCTTTCTCTTTCTTTTTCTTACTCCTTCTCTTTGTACATTTTATCATTTTTTCCTTCTCCCCTGTAGGATTGTCAAGTACAGGACTTTGAAGAACTAGATGAATTTTCTCCTTTTTCTTCGATTTTGATTGAATCTTTGGTTGGGTTGGACCAATTCAAGTCAAACTGTCCATATAAACCAAATGGAAGCCTTTTGCTGCTTTAGGTAAAAGAGAACTCAGTTGGCTTTCTAAACCATTTTGGGGTTTATTTTTTTCTTTCTCTTTTGTTTCTTTTGTCTCTTTTTTCTTTTCTTTTTTTTTCTTCTTCTTTTCTTTTTTTTTTGGTTCTAGCTCTAGAAGAGTTATCTTATTTGTACCAACTTGGGTTTCTAATAATGGATGAGTGGAGTGACATAAATCTTCTTTAACAAGGATAAATCATTTGTTACTCTGATGTTATCTTGATAGATTGGAGATATTAGGTGAACTTCAACTACCCTTATGGTTTTGAGAACATCAACTATCCTTGCAGTTTTGGCTATGCATTCCATTCTTTAATCTTCTTGTCTCTTCACCTTAGCGATCATAAGACTTGTCAAAAGCATCACAACTGCTCAGGGTAGGTTGTTGGGGTTTGTAAGCCAATGAAAAGAAAGCTAAAATTTTACGAAGGCTTTAAGGGATAACTAGGGATTGAAATTTAATTGGGTGGATACTAGTTTTTGGCTAACCAAACAATGCCTATATCATATCTCCCTTAAATAAGCAGAGTTCAATTTCGCCTCAAAAATTTGTCAAAGCATGTTCTAAGATTGACTAGGACCTAGACAAAGGTACTTATGCAGGAGCCCTCTTTAAGTAAGCATACACAACTCAATGCTATAGAACAATTCCCTCACCTAGTAAAGTCATTCAAGTCATGATGCATAAATATATTAATTCATGAATCATCAAGCTAGATTCCTCATTGGTTGACTACTAAAATGAACAAAGACCAACAAAAATTTTAATAAAAGTAATTTATTCAAACAATCTTAATTTTAAAAAATATAATTGTTCCATAAAACACCAAATAAAGAAAATAAAACAAAACAAACAAACAAGCCAAGGGAAATTTGTTGAGTTAAGCTTCTTCTCCTTTCACATCTTCAATATTCCCATCTTGAAAGGAGGATAAGGCAAGATGATTATTTTTGGTATTGGGCTTATTTGGCTCAGGTAACTTACCACTGTCAATCAAATCTTGGATCTCTTATCTTAGACGAGCACATTTATTTGTCTCATGCCCTTGCATTTGATGAAATTGATAGAAGGCATCGACATTAAAGTTTGGTGGCAGAGGATTATGTAGCGGTCAAGGAGTCAATGGTTGTAACAATCTTTTCTTCTGTAGCTTGTATAAAACCCAAGATAGAGTTTTTTCCAACTCTGAGAACTGTCTTTTATTTCCTTGACTAATTGCATTAACATCAACTTCTTTTTGCGTGCTTTGATTGCTAGGCTGATAATTCCCTTTCTTATTCCTTCTTTCCAAAAAGCAGTTCTTCTACCTTTCCCACTCTTCGATTTGCAAGCCAGCTTGTAAAAGATCTTTGAAGTCCCTTATAAGGGTGTGAGATAGCCTTTCATGGAGGTTGGGCAGGACGCCTCTGACTATCATCTTGATTTGGTCCGACTCATTAGGCCTCCTTTTGAGAAGTGCAACCTTATTTCTCCATCTTTTCACATAGTCCACAAAATTCTGATTTGGTCTTTGCATAATGGTTTCCACCTCCATCAAGGTTACTTCCAGCTTGAAATTGTACCCATATTGCTGAATGAAAGCCTTGTACAACATGTCCCAATCTCTTTGAGTACTTTCCTCTAAGGTGTTGAACCAATTTTGGACAACAAGGTCTAATGAGAGCATGAAATACCTCAAAGTTTGAGCTTTAGTAGCTCGGGCAGACTGCATAGCAGTGATGTACTGCTTCACATGGAGATGATGGTTTCCAGTACCATTATACCTAGCGATGGAAGGCATCTTAAACTTATAAGGGACCTCCTCATCTTGTTCAAATAGTTTGTCAATCTCGGACATCTCTTCGGTTTTCAGTTTCTTCTCAAATTTCTTTTCCAAGCCCACAATCATCTTTTCAACATCTGAAGTTTCAGTTTTCTCCATAGCTGATGTTTCAACAATCTTCGGCTCTTTCTTCTTGTCTTGAGGATCTTAGAAGTATTAAGCCCAATCATCATCATCATCAATGATCACCTTATCATAATCAAAAACCGCTTCACTAACTTTAGCCTTCCCCTTGTCCTTTGGCTTCTTGGTGCTAGCAGATACTTTGACATTGTTTCCTAAAATTGCAGCCAATTGGTTCTTCATGGTCTCAGCTAGGGTCTCCTTTAGTTCGTCCATTTTAGCATTGAGGGCATCGTCCACCATTCTTTGAATTTGTTCAGGCTCCATTGCTTTTAGTGAGAAAGTAATTGAATCACTGCTAGATTCTTCTTCTCTAGCATAGGTCAGATTGTCATAAACTTTTGAGCTATCATAATCCAGGGCTGTGAGCCAGAAGGGATTAATGATATGTCATGCAAGTGTATGTATGCATGTATGCATAAACAAACAAGGATAAATAGGATGTTCCTTCCCACCTTATAACTTCCACACACGAATGGCGAGTCTCTTTTCCTAGGTGTACGGTTAACAAAATACCAACATGGGGTATCTTATTTTCAAATATTTTCCTCGGATGTTTGAACCAATAGTTATATTTTCAAAAATGGAAATCAGCTCATGAAAATTCCCATTAATTAGGCTTTAATCCATCCAACCAACTAAAACAACTTTTATGCTATATTGGATTAAAACTAAATTAAGAGGTTTATTATAAATAGATTTCTCACTTGAAAAAGTAACTAATGATTAATGCCAAAAACAAGCCCATGATTAATAATTCTTAGTATAAACTAGGCTCACAATTGATTTTTGGTATTTCCATAATTGACCTAAATAATTTGTAAGCTCTTTTAAAGGTTGGATGAAAAGAAAAAATAATTTTGTTTGAAAAACCCATTGTAAAAAGATTAAAAAAAAATGAAATCTTGACTTTTTATTTGAGTCATGAGAAAAGAATTTTTTTATTTATTTTTAGAAAAAATTTTATATCCAAAGACCATTTTAAAAAGTTATGAAAATAGCTTTGGTCTTTTGGACTTTAAAGAAATTTTTTTTTTTTGAGCTTACAATGTACTTAGGTCATATTAGAAAAAGAACAAACCCAATAAACCATGATTTAATCCAAGATAAATTAATCATAGTCAAACAACAAGCATTTGGGGTAAAACCTAAGGAAAGTAACTAGGCCAATTACATGAGCTTTAGTCTTTGGGTTAAAAGGCTTAGGTTCCCATAACAAGTATATACCAAATGGTACAAGGCTATGAGTGGTTATGCCATGCTCGATCTCCATACCTTGAGGGAAAGTATGGTATCTCTTACATAACACGACACGGGTAACACAGGCATCCTAACTCACGCACATGATGCAATCTAATATGATGAAATGGATAATATCATGACAAGAAAGAATAGAATAATATAAAGACCAACAGAATTAACTTCTCTTATCCCCAGTGGAGTCACCACTGTGAACGGGGATTTTCGCCCCTACTCTCGGTGAAATAGTTCTTGCGACTTCAGCACTGTTTAGGCTCGGGGCCTTAGAGAACACGAGCCTAAGCCTGGAGAAAATGGAGTCACCACCAAGACAGACTGAGAAAAAGAAAGGGGTGGTTTACTCAATTCCTAAGGAATCTCCAACCCCTTAATGGGTTCGAAAAGTTGGGTACTGTGGGGAAGGTGAGAAATGGCCCAACACCCCCACAACGCCTGGTTCATTGGTGTAAAATAAAGAAATGTTATATTAAAATCAAAGCAATATCCAAACAAAACAAATAAATGGACACCCATCTGAGGATGGAAACATGTTCTTACATAGTCCATGTCTAAAACTAAATGGGACACCCATCAAAAGGTGGAAACGTATCCTTTATATTGGTCCAAAATATAAAAGCAATTTAAATTACATGATGCTTAATGCATGAGGTACCCAAAATATGAAAACATACCTCTTACAATGTTTTGAAATTAAAACAAATCAATAAAAGTAAACATCCATTCATCATAAATAAATCATTCATCAAAGACATCAAACATCAATCAAAATATATAATAAACATTCATCCAATTTAAATAAAATAATAAGTATATAACTTTAGGGCTCATGTATCAATTAGGGTTTCTTGGATTTTATGTTTAACAATTAGGGTTTAAGTAAATAAGATTGAAGCTTATGAAAATAAAATAAAACCTTTAGATATTTGAAAGGAACAAGCTACTATGATGATTTGAAAAATAGAATTAATTAAGATTTATGGTTTGAATAAATTAGGGTTTAGGTTCGTATTTTGAATAAAGCTACTGCATTTTGAATAATCATAATAAAGGAAGTTAAACATAAAGACTTATAATACACAAATATTGACCCCTTCAATGAGCCCATACGGTGGTCCCGCTAGCTAGTTAGTAGACGGGGGTCAATGGGGCAGCGCCCCGCTGCCCCGGAAGATTTTGGAAATTGGCTTTTAGGGTTGTAGTTTTTGGTGTTGAAAATTAAGATTTTAGGGTTTATGATTTAGAAAATAGTTTTTTAGAATTGGAAGAAACAAGCTACTGTAAATCTTAGAAAAATAGATTTGGTTAGGGTTCTAAGAAAACAGATTATTGTTTAGTGGTTTTAGAAAAGTGTAATTAGGGTTTTATATTTCAAAAGTTAGTTTTACGGGTATTAAGGTTTTTAGGGTTTTGAAAAATAGTTTTTAGGGTTTCAAAGAGTTTGGATGGTAAGTACAACAATTGATCATGTATTGCACGTTTAAATAGTTAATCCAATTTGAATGATGAAGCTATTGTAAAGATAAGCAAAGAAATAGAGATTCAAACCTCCGTTGTTGGTTCCACCATAATTTTTGAATTTCGGTTGAACAATAATGAAGACAGTGTAGGCTGCCTTTGATGGATTATTTGTGCTTGCTCACAGCCTCTTGCTCCTTCAAGGTTCTTTTTTTTGGCCGAGAAAATCCTAAAGGCCAAAGTCCAATAAAAAATTTTAGATCTAAAAATTTTGAGCTCCTTCAAAAATTTTGTGTCTTTAATGTGGTATTTTAAAAAATAAAAATAAAAACCTAATACTAATTGGCTAAGAAAATAAAAAATGTTTTAGGAAACAAAATTAAAAACCAAGTAGAATAGGGTTTTGGCAAAATAGTGCACGGACCGGGTGTGCGAAAGTGCACCGACGAAGAAAATCTATCTACGCTGGGCTTTGGTGCTGCTGGCTCGGGCGTGGACCAGGCCAATTCGCTGCAGGATTTTCCTGCAGCGAATTGGCCTATGGTCATTTCGCGGCAGAAATATCTACAGTGAATTGGCCCAAGCCAATTCATCGCTCGCGATGAAAATTTTTCATCGCCGATTCTTCCGTACCCAAAATGAAATCATACTCCCTAAAAGGCATCTCAATTAGATCACCGAGAAGCTCTTCATTCTAAATAACAACTGGACTATCTCGATGCACCCTGCTAATCATAACACTATGCCCTAAAAGATTTGTAACCAAAACATCAAATCCTAGGAACTCAGAATGCAAATCACTCGTATGAATGCACTAATGTATGAATGAGTCAACCCAGGGTCTATCAATGCAAGAACTGACATACAAAATGAAATAGAAGTACCAGCTATAACAACTGATGCATCCGGCTGTCTCTACATAACATAAACCACTGTGATGGCCCAACATTCTCTAATCTACTTCCTTCTATAGAACCTCCTCTCTGACCAGACCCTGATCGACTACCTCTACCAAAACCTTTGTCACCATGACCCCCTCTGACACTGGGTCTAGAAACTATTGTATCTGTCTGTTTATCATCTGGTGACTCTGGACAATCTCTGATAAAATGGTCTGGTGATCCATATCTGTAACACACTGTTGGTGCACTTGTCCTCCAGCAGACACCTCCATGTGCCCTACCATAATGAACACATGTAGGTGGAATAGGCCTATGAGTCACTGGGGTCAGAGCACTAGCCACTGAGGCTCCAGATCTCTGTCTTTGCTGTTGTGCTGACATGTCAAGCTGCCCCTGACTCCTACTAAACCTATCCCCCTCATCCTCTCTTTGATGATGAAGACCCTGCCTCACCCTGGGGCCTCCTACCTCTGCTCTCCTCTACTCTGGCTACTGCTAGAAGTCCTTGTGCCCTCTCTACACTCCTAGAAGCTGCAACTAATTGATAGAAATCTTGATACCGGGAACCTGCCACTAAGCACATGATAGAGGGTCTCAACCCCTCCTCAAACCTTCAGCATCTATCAAAACCATTTGAAATAATTCCTCTAGCATACTAGCTCGGCCGAACGAACTCAATCTCATACTCAATCACTGTCCTGGTGTCATGCCTCAAATTGAGGAACTCCATCTTCTTAGCATCCTTATACACCCTTGGAGTATACTTCTTCATGAATTCCCATATGAAATCAACATAAGTCAAAACTGGTGTATCCGTTGTACCATGGGGGATCATCTTCCACTACTCATAGGCATCCCCCTGCAGAAGTGATCTAGCATAATCAAACTTCTCCTATGGACTAGCCTATAATTGAATAAATACTCTTTGAACCCTATCCAACCACTACTCTACTCTAGCAAGGTATGTAATGGCAGAAAATATGTGGCTCTAAATTTCCTCAGCTTATCATACTTCTGCATTGATAACTATTACCACGGATTTGACTGTAGTGGTGGCTGTGGCTACTGAACTAGAGCCTACCTCAACAGCTCTACCATATGCCGCATCTTGCCTGGTAGAATCTCCTCAACTGCTGGTCCAACAGACACAGAAGCAGATGTCTCACCAGCAGAGTCAACACCAGCTCCAACTCTATCCTTGTAAGGAGCAACACTCTCAGCACAACCTTCTACAAACTAATGCATTCGAGATGCCATAACCACCTATTTCTGCGAATACAACAGAAATTGCCACATCAGAAATCAAAAAGTGCCAACTCCAATGCATGTATCACAATTGAAAACCATATTTTAAATCCCCATTTTCTCTCTTTAACAACCCACCTAGGTCGAGAACCTCAAACCTAGGCTCTGATAACAAAATAAATGTAACACTCTTATGCCCTATAAACATATAATACACACACCCAGTATATGTAAAATACGCATATGCGATATAAAAGTGTCACAACCCCATTTAATAAAAATTTTCTTATTTCTTATTCCTCAAAACATTTATACAATTACTTATTTATATATATATATATATATCAAAACATAAAAAACCTCATCTTCATCAACTATACAAAACATTCTTTAGAATTTACAATATATATATTTATACTCCAAAAACATAATATAATATATATAATATCAAAAATTATTATGACATAAAATTTATACATGCTGGAAAAATGACTCTGATCTTGATGTAGTAGAAATGCTTCAAGCTCAATCAATACAAGCCTAGACTCGACCTTGTTTAGTAGAACTTTTTGGCTCTACAGGATCACTCATGTCACCTGCGCGATGAGTTACAATCGTGCTAAGCCAAAGCCTAGTGGTACAAACTTTGATAATAATAAAACTTAAAAACAATGTCAATGTAAAATGCTCATATACTATGTCATAATATGACATTCAAGTTCACTTTTATACATAAACTTTGATCACTTAATAATTCACTCAAACACATATATAAGCATGGGCCCAAACCAACTAATATATCATTCAAATTCCAGAGTTACTGTTTTAGTCCATAATGACACCAAGTGTCTACCGCCGAAGGCAAATCATATCACATTGAAGCCAGGCGTCTAGCCTCGAAGGCAAATCATATCACAGTGACGCCAAGCATCTAGCCCCGAAGGCAAATATTAAGGATAACCTCATAGGCATCCCGCCAAATACAGAATTCTAAAAATTAAATAACATACTTGGCACACAATTATTTCATATTTTCCATCCTTAATTTCTTTCTCATTTTCCCATTTCCTCATTCATATCAATGTCATTTCATTTCAACATTTCATCACAACATAGGATATTTCATAACGAAACCACATTACCTAAACACTTTGGGTCATTTTCACATTTTGCACATAATTCACATTTTATTCAATCTAGCCACTAACAATGGCTTTTTATAATGCATACACAACAATTTGCATGTCACAACACAATGTTCATGTATTAAGTAGCTTAACACATTTTCCATCCAAAATGTGTTAGGCCAAATGTAATGCAATCACATTCCATTTATTAAGAGTTTGTACATACCTTAGAAAGCACTCCAAAACAAGCTTCAAAACTCCCTCCAACCTTCTCTTTCAAGTTTCCATTAACCACTAGAGTTAGGCAAACTATTTTCTCTCAATGCCTAAGCCAAATGTGATCATAAACAACCATTTAATATCACATTCTAAGGTATTGTCAACATCAAACCATTTAAATTAGGAATTACAAATGAAAGACAAAGAAAAGAGTTATTTTGGACAATTACCTCAAGTAACACATCCAACAACATGAATGATCATGTCATTAACCCACTCTTATAGAAGCTTTGAGATGTCCAATGACTTGGGCATGTCACTGCCCATGTCATTAATTCTACCTTATAGAAACTTTGACACGCCCAACAACATGGGCGTGTTAATGGTTGTGTCAATCATTTTGCCTTACAGTAGCTACGACGTGCACAGAGACATGGCCGTGTTACTGGTCATATCATCAACGTTGAAACTCAGCACCATTGATACTCCCAACGGAATGGCCGTGTTAGGCTAAATTTTTGCATTTCATACACTCAACAATTCCAACACAATCACCTCCAAACTCAACTTAAATTCAATCACTTCTTCAATCCAACCTTAAAATCATTACTAACTACTCTCAATAAATTCATACATAACCAAATAAGCTATTAAAATATGCTAATACACAATCCCAAAATCCACATATCATTTTCTTCAATAAAATTCCAAAGAACTTGCAAAATTGATAAAGAAACTTACCAACTGTTGAAGAATCCTTAAAAACACCACTTGAATGCTTGAAATCCCTTCAATATTTGATGTATGGAAGAAGAAAATAACTCCTCTCTCTCTAGCTCACTTTCAAAGGAACAAAAGAAGAAGAAAGAAATCTCTTCTCTTTCCATTCATCCTTATCTATATATATATAATAAGTCACTATACACTTAATTATACAATATATATGTGATGTATATCTTCAGTATATGTCATGTTTATTTCAAATATATTTCAAATATAGATTCTACTTTATCACTTAAAATCCTTTCATTTTCCATTTAAATTATTTATTTAATTTATCCAATTTAATTTTTTAATTTATTTTATTTAATTTTCAAAAATTAGGGGTATTATACTCTAGCTAAAACTCACCAAAGGCAGGCAGTAGCAAGCTTGTTCCAATGTATCAATATTTGGTGGAGCCTCCAATGCAAATTTTTTTCTTCTAAATCTCATTCACTTAAAGCATCCAACAGTTATATCTTTTCCTTAAGCATTAAACGTTTTGATAATTCATGTTAATCCAGTAGCTATATTTTTTCCTTAAGCATTAAAAGCATTATTTATTCAAGTAGCTAAGTAACCTAAGTTGTAATCTTGCATAAACCCTAAACATAGTAATCTTGTCATAAATTGTATGTTTTAAACATTAAACCTCATATATCATTGGGAACTAGTGAATTTTAATGAATAATTCATGTTAATTCTTTGAACCATTATTCTAAACCCTAGTTTCCAAAACCCCAATCTTTAAAAACTAAGACCCTGATACCTAATCCCAGTCTTTAAAATCCTAATCCAAAATACCTAACACTAATCATAATCCATAAAACCAAGACTCTAAAACCCTAAACCATAATAAAAAAATTTTAAGACCCTAAACTCTAATACCTGACCTGTAGACCCTTAATTTTTGACCCAGTCCGGTTTAGTCCAAAATAATTTTTGTGTTGTCTAATATATTTTAACTGGTCCAAAATAATTTTTGTTATCTTAATTAAATAATTTTTGCTTTATTATCTAATTTTTATTAATAAAAAATAAAAATAAATAAAAAAAATAAAAAAAAATAAAAATAAAAATAAAAATAAAAATCGGCAATGGAAAATCGGCGGCGAAAAAATCATCGCCGAAAATTCCAGCAGGCTTGGCAGTGGGTCATTTCACCCGCAGGGCGGGCAAAATGGCCCGCAGGCCTACTCCCCACCCCCTGCCACAGCCAACTGCGGCAGATTTTTTTCGCCAGCAAAATTTTTTCGATGCAAATTTTTTGAAACCTAATACAATTAGGTTTCGGTTTCCTTTTCTTATTTAATATTGTATGCCATGTGTAATTAGGAAAAAGACCACAAAAAACTTATATAAATAAGTATAATTGCAACACAAAAAAGGGAGGAGAAATGAGGAAGGAAAATCGAGAGAGTTTGTAAATCAAATCTGGGAAGGAAAACTTTAATCAAGCTGATTTTTTGAGGGCAGAAAAGTAAGGCCAGAAACGATCAAAGGTAGCAATTGTCTTTATTTTAATTCATCCAAGAAGAATTATTTTTTGGAGGAACCATCAAAAGGAGGTATGGATTAAATTCTTATTTTGTTATATTTTCACAGTAACATCATCTGCAGATACGGGGTCCCGCACAGTGTGATATCAGACAACGGGGTACAGTTTCAAGGCGCAGTTAAGGATTTATTCTCCAAGTACCATGTCCATCATCATCGATCCTCTCCTTATAGACCAAAGTCTAATGGTGCCGTGGAACCAACAAACAAGACAATTAAGCAAATTCTGTCCAAGATGACCAAGACTTACAGGGATTGGTCAGAGATGCTTCCCTTTGCTTTATGGGGATATAGGACAAGTGTGCGAACACCTACTGGAATGACACCGTTCTCTTTGATTTATGGGATGGAAGTAGTATTGCCAATTGAAATAGAAATCAAGTTGCTAAGAGTAGTCTTGGAAGCTGAACTGCCTGAAATAAAATGGGTAGCAGGCAGATACACACAGTTAGCTCTACTAGAAGAGAGAAGGTTAAAGGCAATGTATCATCATCAACTGTATGAAAAGAAGATAGCTCAAGCCTACAATAGAAGGGTCAAGGTCAGAAAATTCAGAGTTAGGGATTTGGTGTTGAACCAATGTAAGCCTAATGTATCTGATCCAAGAGGGAAGTTCAGACCTAGCTGGGAAGGGCCATATGTCGTGAAACAAGTCATGAATAAAGGTGCGGTGAAGTTATCAGACATGGATGAGAATGAATTTAGTGAGCTAGTAAACATTGACAGGTTGAAGAGGTTTTATGCATGATATGAAAAGTAAAAAAAGAAAGAGCACGCTAGGTTGAAAACCCAAAAAGGGCAGCCTAGGCAAAAGTTAGAGCAGTTTGCTAGTTTCGAAAACCCGAAAGGGCTGGCTAGGCAACAATTAGGGCTAAATGAGAGAAAATCATCAATTAGAAAACCCGAAGGGACTAATTGGCAATAGGATTGATCTTGAGTATGCTGGCTTTATGTTTGGTTGTTCCCCAATTTAATAAAACAAAATTAATGTTAAAATTGTTCTTTGTGCACTGTTATAAGTATTTGACCAAATATGGATGAAATAAATAATCATAATTGCAAAAGGTGATGACAAATTATAAATGGAAAAGAAGCATCTTTTATTACTTTAGTTATTTTTTGTCCTAACAAAACACTTTCTGAATTGACAAATGTAAAATCTATGGCAATCGATAAGTGTAACGTGTAGGCCAGCTTTGCCTCAGCTGATCCAAGTAGGCTTCATTCAAGCAAGGCATGTCTAAGTCAGGAGCAAAGTCAGAATCATGAGGCTCAGCTCCATACTGACGGCCAAGTCGGCGAGGATCATAGCATATACCTTGACGAAGAGAAGTAAGGGGAACGTACATCAAGTATGTCCGCATGGTGATACGAGAAATCTTCCACCAAGTTACCAACCAACGAATATTGACTTCGGAGCGTGAGTGGATCTAGTCAACCCGGTCATCATATGAAGAAGCAGGATGGAGTAGCTTCCTAGCAGATTGATGATGTGGCAGGTATCTGGCAAAATCCATGGATGGAGTATCAAGCAAACAAAGATGCTCCTGAAGACAAATCCGTGAAGAAAGAATTAAAAAAAAGAAAAAAAATGTCCGCTAAGTTGAAAACCCGCAAGGGTAGCTTAGGCAAAAATTAGGACAGCTCGCTAGTTTCGAAAATCTGCATGGGCGGACTAGGCAAAAGTTAGAGTAATAAAAAAAAAGAGAAAACCTAAATTGAAAACCCGAAAGGGCAGTTTAGGTAATTACCTGAAGCAGCAACGGACTCCCAGTCAGTCTTTTTGACAATCTTGATTTAAACCGGTCTAATCCAACTAAAGTCTCGGCTAAGATCATAGTTACTGGCGACAAGCCTCCTTCAATTTGGTCCATAATATCCAATACTCGTGGATCAATATCGTAATCAGAAGAAACAAGCAAGAATTGGTCGAGCAAGGAAAGATAGAGCATCCGTCCCCATGCCTTAGTAGGGGCCAAATGAGAGAAACAAAAGTCAATTAAAGGAGCAAGTATAATTTTTTCACCTCTCATCAACCGAAGAACTTCGGGTTTTGGAATTTGAAATAACATCTGCATCTTCTATTGAGTTTTGGAAATCAATGTGGGTAACGCCATTTGTTGATTATTGGGATGTCCAAGGATGGCCTCAAATTCTTCAATCAAGGGACATATTTCAAAGCCATTAATTCTAAATACTCTAGAATCCGCATTCTAAAAGGAAGCCATGGCATGTAAAAAGGAGTGGTCCAATTTGACATTTTGAAAATATTTTAAAACATCAAGTTTTGACCATGAAATTTGCTTCCAATGAATGACATCCATATTCTTAAATAGAATTTTTATTCTCTTTAAATGATGCTTGGTCATGGCGAATGAATGAATAAAAAGTTAAAATTGTTAAAGGGAGTCTTCACGTTGAAAGAGAAAGAATTTTGATTTATGAATTGAAATATGGCATGAAGGGTGATTTATATAGAGGAAACAAACCTTTTCCAAAAGTGAAATGGAAAAGGTGATGGGAAAGGATAAGACCATATGGCATAAGGAAAGGAATTAGCAATGAAATTCCTTTACCACATTGGATTGGGTTTAACAAATGATGTATATTCTAAAATTATGATGGACGGTAATGATAAAAAAAAAGGGTTTACAGTAAAGAGAAAAATTATATATTTTTCATTATTGTACGATGTTTTACAATTGTTACAATATTTACATATCACTAAGAGGGTGGTGGTAGGTCACCAAGTAAAGACTTGAAAAAATCATCGCCTATTGGAGGAGGGGGCAAATCACTCATCCCGAGTCCGCCCGAAGCAGGAGCACCAAAACTCGGTAAATTACTTGTCTCGGGATCACCCGAAGTAGGGGCACCAAAATCTCTATTACCTTGAAGTTCCGATCCATCATGGTCCTCATCAGAAGCAGATGAAAGGATCTCATGGTCATCAGTCTGGGGGCCTCTTGATGAAGAAGCACCGGGATCCCTCATTCCCTGAAATCGGAAGTCTCGAAAATGTTGTTCGGATTGGTGATATAAACTTTCAAAATGAGAAGCCTGCTGACGGCTTGCAGCTAAATCTTCTTGAAGCTTCCTATTTTGTTCTTCAAGCATCTGCTGTAAGCCAAAGAGGAAAAGGTAAGAACATACATAATCATGCATACATATAGCATAAGTTACCATGAAATAAGGAACGTACCAGGTAATTCAAATCAATACCCTGCGGATGAGATGGCATATCTGGCGGGCTAGAGCAAGCAGATGAAGGGGCAGTAAAGGAAGGTCCGGCCTCATAACCAAATGAGCCAACAGCCTACAACAATCATTGAAGAATCAAAGAAAGAAAAGCAGTTTGCAAAGGAAAAGTGGTTAAAGTGCAAAAATTCCTTTGGAAGATCAAAACAAGGAAAGAAGAGCATGAATCGAAGTAAGACATGGCCAAGCCAAATCAAGCTTGGCTGTGTCACCTCAAAGGAAATCTTGGCAGAATATGACACGGATAGGAGACACGGCCAAGCCACTGGCCGTGTCTCACCTAAAGGGCAAAGCCAAGAAGGACCAAGCAAAGAAAGAAAAGAAACAGTAAGTGACACTGGCAGGCAACACAGCCAAGTCACTGGCCGTGTCACATGATACGGTCACAAGCTTGGCCGTGTCCCATCCTAAGCCAAGAATAAAGAAGAATCAAAGAAAGAAACACAGAAGCTGACACACCCAGGAGACACAGCTAAGCCACTGGCCGTGTCACTCTCATACTCAAAGAACAAAGAAGAACCAAAGGAAAAAACACAGAAGGTGACACACCCAGGAGACACGGCCAAGCAATTGGCCGTGTCACTCTCATCTTCAAAGAACAAAAAGACTAGAGGAGAAACAGAAGCCGACACACTCAAGTGACATGGCCATTTACCTGAGAAGTACTGACCCCGAGATGTGGAACAGACTCTCCTGCAGCGTTGGGATGTTCTTCTTCATCTCTACCTTCATTTTTGTCAGAAATCTCCCTCACACCAACAGGAGATACATCAAAGTTCAAGAGTCTTCTTTGAATGAAATAGATGTAAAATGGACCCGGTAAATGGAGAAATGACTCGGCATCATAACCATACCAGGCTAACCACCATGCATCCTCTGGCATTGACATAATATTTAAAGTATATTCCAAGATTTACATCGAAAACCTCCGCTGCTCTAGACCGAGAAACCATTAATTAACTCTCTCCCCGAGGAACCAGCCACTAGACACTGGGCCAGCAATAATTCGGCGAGAATGTTGGAAAGACAGTGCAGCCCTCATCAAAGGAGACCAGTTTGCTCGCTCTTCTGGGCTCCACCAGGCCAAATTCACCTGCGAAATAACATAAGGTAAGTAAGCTTTTACATAAAATTTAAAGCATACTAATATTATTTTACCTGGTCCCAGGTTAAGCGGCTCAACACATAGCGGTGAGTATGCACATGATGAGAGCCGGGAATGTCCACACGATAGGACAACCAGTAATTTAATCTCGGATATCCGATTCTCTCTCGGGAAATACAGGGTACCCTCACGAGGTTATGTTCATATGCCCATACCTACAATAATAACAATAAAGATCAAATTCATGCAAGAAAAGAGTTGAAATAACATTGGTGAAGGAAAAGAATACCTCGACAACCGCCATCAAGCAGACAAAAGACTTCTTGTTTCGGCAAAGCTTATCTAGACCATGGTAAAGACACACAAGACCAGATTCGCCCCAACGAGAAGATGGTACCATTCTGAGATAAGAAAGGGCACTCAACACTGACAAGTGAATGGAGGATTTAGTGCTACCTAAGATGGTCGATCCGAGCAGATATAATAAAAATCCTCGAGCATACTGTTCGGCCGTGTCTCTGCAAACCCGTCCTTCGTAGTTCATCCAATAACTACGAATCGGCTCAATTTTTATCTTAAAAGGCCCTTTATATGACGGTTCCATACCAATTAATTCCTGAATTTCTCCAAATGTTAAAATTTCATTAGTCAGAAGAACCGGAGCACCATCATATCGAAGGCCGGTTATGGCAGTAAAATCGACCGGACCAATTGTCATCTCCCCAATGGGCAAGTGAAAAGTGTGAGTTGTATCCAGCCATCGTTCTGCAAGCGCTTGGACTACGCTCCAGTCTATCTGATATTCCTCGGATGGCAATTGTAAGATGAACTGCTCAAAGCCGCAATCTTAGATAATCCGCCTTATCCGAGAAGGCACTACATCATACCATTGTCGGGCTTTGTAAATACACCCTCCAGCCTGAACAACGCAACAATCATGCTAACACATATCCAAGTAAGTTAATACCAGGTAAGTACATATTATTCTATCTACTTAAATTAATTTATTTTTCATAATAACAAATAATAACAACAAAGTAAAAATATATATGATAAAAAAAGCGCAAAACAGAAAGACAAAAAAAAATAATTACCTCTCTCTTTGGATTGGAACTGCGATGGAGCGGCATCCCGGACAGTATATCTAAATTTTCATTTTCATGATGCCGAATAAACTCCAATAACTCGGCATTAGAATGAGTCTCTGACCTCGAAGCATGTATTGTTTTTGAAAAATATATGCTAAAATTGAAAAGAAATTTGAGAGAATTACAAAATTGAAATTGAAATTTTGAAATGAAATGAAGGATTGGTGGCCTTTTATAGAGGAACGGCAAGCAAAAAAATAAAATTCAAAATTGTTCATAAATAGTAAATTTTACTATTCATGAATAGTAAGAATAGTAAATTTTACTATTCATAAATAGTATTACTATTGATGAGTAGTAAAAGTACTATTTCCAATAGTAAATACTATTTGATACTATTTGCTAATAGTAAATTTACTATTTATAAATAGTAAATAGTACATGAATAATGACTGCACAGTAAATAAACAGTAAATTCCATTATTCACTTTAATCATTCAAATAATTGTGGGTATATAAATATTCTTACACCCAGGGGCAATAAGAAGACATATGCATAAAAACTAGCCAAACTTTTTAAAATAAAAAATTATTAGGTCTGGTCCATAACCCAAATCTTCCTTAGGTCCAGAACCTAGAATTATCCTTAACTCGAACCGGGTCCAGAACCCAAATTTTCCTTAGGTCCAAAACCTAGAATTTGTTTCTAAGTCCAGAACTTAGCTCGGGTCCAGAACCCAAATTTTCCTTAGGTCCAGAACCTAGAATAATTTCTAAGTCCAGAACTTAGCTCGGGTCCAGAACCCAAATTTTCCTTAGGTCCAGAACCTAGAATTTGTTTCTAAGTCCAGAACTTTGCTCGGGTCCAGAACCCAAATTTTCCTTAGGTCCAGAACTTAGAATTTGTTTCTAAGTCCAGAACTTAGCTCGGGTCCAGAATCTAAATTTTTCTTAGGTCCAGAACCTAAAATTTGTTTCTAAGTCCAGAACTTAGCTCGGGTCCAGAACCCAAATCTTCATTAGGCCCAGAACCTAGAATTATCCTTAATCCAGAACTCGAACCGGGTCCAGAACCCAAATCTTCCTTAGGTCCATAACTTAGAATTATTCTTGAGTCCAGAACTCGAACTGGGTCTAGAATCCAAATTTTCCTTAGGTCCAGAACCTAGAATTTGTTTCTAAGTCCAGAACTTAGCTCGGGTCCAAAACCAAAATTTTTCTTAGGTCCAGAACCTAGAATTATCCTTGAGTCCAGAACTCGAACCGGGTCCATAACCCAAAACCTCCACCATCTCAAAAATTAAGTCTTGTTGCTTTTCACTCTCTTTCACTAAAGTTTCAGATCATTCAAGCAGGGGGCAAACTGTAGACCCTTAATTTTTGACCTAGTCCGGTTAGTCCAAAATAATTTTTGTGCTGTCTAATATATTTTAATTGGTCCAAAATAATTTTTGTTATCTTAATTAAATAATTTTGCTTTATTATCTAATTTTTATTAATAAAAAATAAAAATCAAAATCAAAATCAAAAAAATAAAAAATAAAAATAAAAATTGGCGACGAAAAAATCGGCGACGGAAAAATTGTCACCGAAAATTCCAGCTGGCTTGGCCGTGGGCCATTTTGCCCATAGGAGTTTCCTGAGGGCCAAATGGCCTGCAGGCCTACTCTCTGCCCCCTGCCGTAGCCAACTGTGGCAGATTTTTTTTGCCAGCATAATTTTTCAGCAACAGTTTTTTTCGCCAGGGAAATTTTTCCAACGCAAATTTTCCAAAACCTAATACAATTAGGCTTTGGTTTCCTTTTCTTATTTAATATTGTATGCCACGTGTAATTAGGAAAAAAACCACAAAAAACTTCTATAAATAAGTATAATTACAAAACAAAAAAGGGAGGAGAAATGAGGAAGGAAAATCGAGAGAGTTTGTAAACCAAATCTGGGAAGGAAAACTTTAATCAAGCTGATTTTTTGAGGGCAGAAAAGCAAGGCCAGAAACAGTCAAAGGCAGCAATTGTCTTTGTTTTAATTCATCCAAGAAGAATTATTTTTTGGAGGAACCATCAAAAGGAGGTATGGATTAAATTCTTGTTTTGTTATATTTTTCACAGTAACATAAACTATCTAATTGTGGCTTTCAAAATCAAAATCCCAGAAATTTAATTTAGCTTTTCAATCTAACTGTGGATTAAATTCTGATTCATTGCTTTATTTTCTATAGAATTTAAAGTTATTAATTTAGTTTCTTCAAAACCCTAAAATCCTAATTTACTTTCCAAATCATTAAAACCCTTAAATAATATGCTGTTTCTTTCCAAAAGCCTTAAAAACTACCTTTTTTACTTTATAAACTTTAAATCGTTGGTGTATTTTCATAAACTCCCTAAAAATATTCAATTGCTTTTTCCAAATTCTAAAATTCTAAGATCACCCGAAACCCTAATTCAAAACTTCTAAAACCCTAATTCAATTCCTAAACTCAAAATAGTAAACCCTAACCCATTAAAACCTTAAACCTTAATTTTTTTCTAAACTTTAATCATTTAAAAAGTAAAAAACCATAAAACCAAAAATATTTTAAATTTACATAGTAAGCTTGAAATCATCATTTAAAACGATGAATCTAAAGTATTTTAAAGTGTCCAAAACCCTAGTTTCATGATTTCACCATTCAAACCTTAATTTATTTAATCAAAGAGTCTTACCAACCTTTCAAAACATAAAACCTTAATCTATTTTAATTCCATAAAAAAGTCACAGTAGCCTAATTCTATGAATTCCAAAACCTTAAAACATGAGATAAAGAGCCCTAAATGGAAACAGTAGCTATAATTGGAATTTTATTTACTCTATTCAATTCTATATTTGATTATGCTTTGATTTATTTCTTATGCTTTAATTTATTTAAATTCAATGGTGGGTTCATTTAATTTATCATGGATGAATGTTTACTTTCTATTGATATCTAATATCTTTGATGAATGATTTATTTATGATGAATGATTATTTACTTTTATCAATTTATTTCAGGTTTCCAAATGTTGTAAGATGTATGTTTCCACTTGGTGGGTACCTCATTAGTTAAATATCATGTAATTTAAATTGCTTTTCTATTTTAGAACCAATGTAAAGGGCATGTTTCTACCTTTTGGTGGGTGTCCTATTTAGGCATGTGGTGTAAGGACATGTTTCCATCCTTGGATGGGTGTCCATTTATTTGTTTTGCTTAGACTTTACTACATTGCTTTGATTTTAATATAATGATGCTTTCTTTTAATTATTGTGTGTGATATGCATAATGTTGTTATACTTAAGAATTTTATAATATTAAGACCTGTAAAGGAGGCCGGTTCCAATGAACCGGGCGTTGTGGGGGTGCTAGGTCATTTCTCACCTTCCCCACACGTACCCAACTTTCTGAACCCATTAGGAGGTTGGGGATTCCTTAGGAATCGAGTCATCCACCCCTTTCTTTTTTCCCAGCCCATCCGGGTGGCGACTCCATTTTCTCCGGACCTAGGTCCATGTTCTCTAAGGCCCCGAGCCTAAACAATGTCGAAGTTGCAAGAACCATTCCACCGGGAGTGGGGGCAAAAATTCCCGCTCACATGACCCTAACTTATAAGCCCTTAATGTTCAGTAACCTAATCCACAACTTTAAACCCTTAATTCCAACATCATATTTTTCAAATACCCAAAACCCTAATCTTGTTTCTCTAAAACTAAGCCCTAAGTTCATCCAAAAACTAGTTTCCAAATTAAAACCTTAATTGTGTAATAAAACCCTAATTGAATAATTAAAACTCCAGTTTTAGGTTAGAAATCCTAATTATGCATGTTTGAAACCTAATTTAGAATTAAACTGTAGATTTAATTATTTGATTTATTGCTACATGCTTTTATGATGGATGATGTGATTTGATTATTTTATCACTTATTTTATTTAATTGAATAATATTTCTATATTTGGTTTTTAAAGTTGTAAAAGGCATGTTTCCACTCTATGAGTGCCTTGTTTATTTAATTTGTTCCTTTTATTTTATTTGTATTTAGGGATTAATGTAAGGGACATGTTCCACCAATTGGTGGGTGTCCTATTTTGTTTTATTTGTATTTTGGATATTGGACATTGTAAGGGCATGTTTCCATCTCGGATGGTTCCTCTTTTTGATTGATTTATTTTGATTAATGAAATGATGAATGTTTTCTTCTTTTAATTGCATGTAATATGGATAATATCATAATAACCAAGAATTTAATAATATTTAGACCTAAAAAGGAGGCCACCTCTAATGAACCGGATGTTATCAGGGTGTTGTGTCATTCTTACCTTCCCCATACGTACCTAAGTTTCCAAACCAATTAGGGGTTGGGGATTCCTTTGGAATCGAGTCATCCACCCCTTTCTTTTTCCCGGCCCGTCCGAGTGGCTACTCCATTTTTTCTGAATTTAGGCCCATGTTCTCTAAGGCCCTGAGCCTAATAGTGCCAAAGTCGCAATAACCATTCTACATGGGAGTCAGGGCAAAAATTTCCTCTCACACCCATGCTTCACTTCTTTTTATTCCCACCTTTCCATTTTTCAACTTTTCTTTCGATAAAAAAAGCTCATCTTTTTATTTTTAAAGACAACATTCATGTTGTCTCCTCAATATTGCCCCACAAATCATAAAGAAATATTTCTCAGACACAACCAAGAAGGAGTTCTCTTGGCCACGTCTTTCAGTCTTTCCTTGGACATGACTTGAGACACAGCCAAGTCCTATGGCCGTGTCTGCTTTTGCCTTCTCCTAGGTCTTATTTTCTTAAGTTTGTATGGAGTGACACAGTCAGAGACACGGCTGTGTCCTCTGACTGTGTTTGCTTTTGCTTCTTCTTCACTTGTATCTTAGGGAAGGACAAGACCAAACAAGTTTCTTGTCTTAGCTGTGTGCTGTGACACGGTAAAGGACAGGACTGTGTCCTCTCCATGCATCCAATTTTGTATAAACTTTAGATTATTCTTGTGAAAGAGAAGACCAAGCCTCAAATTTGTCCTGGCCATGTCATGTGACATGGTTAAAGACATGACCAAAAAGGTGAGTGTGTTACATTCTGCCAAAATTTTCAATTTTCTTGATGGAGGACACGACCAAGATTGAACCATCTTGGTTGTATTCAATGCTTTTCCTTCCCATTTAACTTTACAAGTGAATTTTAAGCTCCATTTTATCACATGTTCATGCTACAACCTAAATCATCAAAAACCTTCAAACAACTTAACAAACATGTTAGAAAAATAACTAAAAAAGCAAATCAAATTATCCTAAAAACACATATAAAAATGATCACAACAATAACTCATACACTACATATACCTTGTATATGTATATGTTATTATATTATGTTTGCCAATCGATACATTTTTCCATGATAAACGTTATCATTCTTCTTTCATATGCATTTTACTTTCTTAATTGTCACTAAGGTTTAAACACTATATCATTTTAAAATTATAATTGTTTTTAAGTTTCGGGACATGGGTGTGTGGTACTTTGGTGCCATGCCCCTATGTTTCAGTTCACTACTGTCTCTCGCAAGAGAAATTACTCAACAAAGCCTTGTCCACGATTGGATGTTTTCCATGATTTCTAAAATGTTTATTTAAATAATAAAATTCAAATAGAACTCAAAGAAATAACAAAGTATAACATACAAGCACTAACCTCTTTCAAGTTTCTCTTTCTTCATTTTCTCCTTTAATCCTTTGATTTGATGATGTTTATCTTGCTAAATCAAGCTTAATGTGGTTGAAATCCACTAAAAATTGTTCCTTCTCTCAATTCACCATGATTTCTAAAGTAAAAAATGAAAGAAGAATGAAAAAGTTATGAAGATGGCTTGGATGATGAGAATGGTAGTCTGCAATGGTGTAGAAGGCTCTAGAGCCCCCCTTCATATAGCTTTTAGGATTTTCATACCATGTATTCACTCACACCATTAATTTGATGCACCCTATTTTCTTTATTTGTCTCTCAATTCAACTTGTTAATTCCATATATTGATATAAATCATTATTTACTCATTTTGAAACCCTATTATTCACTTAGACATAAACCATTTAAAACTCAACTTTCAGATTCAAATTTCTAGGCATGCTCGTGTCTCTTTAAAAATATGCCAGTGTATTTTAATCGACCTATCCATAGACAGAATCATTCCATAAACACATGCCCATGTTTATACACTTACACACACCTGTGTGTTTTCAAACAACTTCTGTCACCTTTGAAAATTTCCTTAAAACAAGTCTAACATTAATGCCGCACTCTTTATATATATACATATACTATGTACTGTAATATCCCAAAATATACCCTAAAAGTTTTGGAGTTATTGTGTATTTGGATTTAGTGTATATGTATATATATATGGAATATATATAAATACAATATAAAAAGACATATACATAAACATCACATAAACATGGGATATAAAGTGGGGTAGGAAAGTGAGTTATATATATATATATATATTTGTATAATTAATTAATAATAATATTAATGATGATTAAGACAAAAGAAAAAGAGAAAAAGGAAGTCAAAGGTTGAAAAGGGTGTGTGGTGGAGATTTATTATTATTATTATTATTATTATTATTATTATTATTATTATGGTTATTATTATTATTATTATTATTATTATTATTATTATTATATATAGAAGATAAGAACGAAGGAGGAGAAAAAGAAATTCTTTCTTTCTTCTTCTTCGTCTTCTGCTTTTCTTCTTGGACGAGAGAGAGAGAGAGAGAGAAGCTAGAGAGAGAAAGGTGATTTTTTTGCCTCTATTTTCACCAAAGATTAAAAGATATCAAGAGATTTGCAAGTGGATATTGAAGATTTGGCTAAGAATCCAAGTAAGTGCCTCTTGCTTTGTATTAATTTCTATGGATTTAATTAAGTTTTGAGATGATTATGGTGTGATGTTAGTGAAAGTTAAGAGTATGGATTAAATAGATGGATGAGTGCAAAATAGTTTGGATATGTTAAGATTTGAACTTTAATTCAATTTTTAGAAGAAAGGAAGAGTTTGATTATGTTTGTATTCATGTGGATTTGTTTAAAATGTAAAATACTTGAGTTGTCTTGGAAAACAGTCCCGGATTGGATGCCACGACCGTGGCAAGTGAAGGCCACGACCGTGGGGTTACAAACATGACTGTGTCTTTATGCATTTTGGTAGCACAGAAGAGTTTTCAATGCCACGACCGTGGCTCTTGAAGGCCACGACCGTGGGGATTGTAATGAAAAATGGGCAGAACCGTATTGGATCCCACGGGCGTGGGGATTGGGAGGCCACGACCGTGGGGACTTAAATGTTGATATGACTTGTAATTTGTGATCTAAAGGCTTAAAATGAGACTAATATATGAATGTATTATATGTTGTGATGTGCATAAGGTGAGTTTGTTGAGGCATCAATGTCATTGAGTAATGAATTGCTTATGAAATGAGAAATGTAATGAAATGATTATAACACTTGCGCAATTACATAAAATGAATATGGCTTGAGAAGCTATGAAGAGTAAGTATAAACTACATTATTGCATATATTCATATAATGTTGAGATTGAATATACATTAAATGATATCGATGATGCATAAGAGTAAGGTTATGTTGTGCATAATGTGAATATTGATGATGTATATGAATACTTTTATGATGAATTGATTAATGTGATTTGAGACATGATAATGATATAAATAATATGAATGAAGCATATTTGCTTATATGATGATGAAATGAGAATATGATTTGTATAATGTGTATTCAAAATATATGATAATGCAATTGATTGGGTATACTTGAATGATGAAAGAGGAAGTATGAAACGTATGTGCTAAGAAATGTGAAAAATGTGATATTGTGATGAAAGATGAAATGTGAATTGAGATTAAAGAAATGTGAGGCCATTGTGATGGGCCAAGATGAATCAAATGAAATAGTTGAGGCATAATTGTCTAATGAATTGTGGATTGTGAAATAAGAAATGAATTGAAAAATGAAGTTCAAAATGAAATGATTGTGTGCCTAATATGTTGATTCATCTTTCAGAGTCCTGTATTTGATGGCATGCCTATGAACCATTGGATAGGTGAAATGGGAGGCCCGTAAACCGATTCCAATTGGAAATTATGATGTGAATCACTGGATAGGCGAAATGGGAGGCCCGTAAGCCGATTCCAGTTGAAAAATGTGAATATGGAATGATGGTGAAATGGGAGACCCGTAAACCACTTCCATTTGAAAAATTAGTAACAGTCTAGCCGGGTTGAGGATCTCCTCATGTTAATGGGTTGATGGTCCAAGAGACTGGGTCTGTTACGCTATCCATGGATAGAGATATGATATATTATGTGTACGGGCTTGATGATGTGATATTGAATCAAAGCGGTGACTCTGAACTTTGAATAACATATTAGTTTCTTTTGGTCCCATGCTTGTGTTTGTTTATAATGTGATTATTGCTTGATGATATAATATTATAAAATGATTATAATGCATAAGCATCTATATGAAATATGATTATGATATGATAGAATGAGATACATGGTAAGTAAATGAATATGATATTGTGATTTGTTGAAATGTGTTATGTGCATATATATAACTATGAGAATTTTGGAAAAAAAAATACTAAGAATGCATGTTTAAAGGGAAAACATGATAAGATAATGATGATACATAATGTTAATGTATGAAGTATGATTTGTCTGTAATGTATGTTTTAAATATTTGTTTGCACTACTAAGCTTTCGAGCTTAGCGCGGTTGTGTTAATGGCGCAGGTGAGTTGATGGTTGATCCAGGAGCACAACCATTATGCCACGAGAAGGATAAGAGTGTTTTGAGACCAACTAGAAGGTGATGCATACATGTATAATATGATTATATTGTATTTGATTAAAATATATGTATACTTAAATAAATTTTGGGAAAGACAAATTAATATACATATATGTGTAATATCATTAAAAGTGTAATACGTTTCCGCTACTCAATAAATGGATATTTTATTCATTATGTTTTATAATGCAAAATTTAAATACTTTGAGTTATTTATATTTAATGAGGTGAAAGATTGATTTGGTTTAAAAATCGACCATAATATTCCTGTATCCGGTATACGTATATTGCAGATGGTTGTATGTAGTGTACGTATACGAGGTTCAGGGGTGTTACAATTATTTTGGTATCAGAGCTTAGGTTTGAGATTCTCAGCCTAAGTAGAATTTAAAAGAAAGGTTTTGTAAAGTTTAAATAGAATTAAAAAGAAAAGTTTTGGAATGAAAATTGTGATACATACATATGCATTAACATCTAGGTTGGTCTCAGATGTGGCATTATGTGATGTGAGATAAATTTGAATTATATGAAAAGGATGATAGTGTTTGAATAAGGTTTTGCATGAAAGTAAAATAAAATAAAATATTGGTTAATGTAAGGAAATATAATAGTGTTGTTTGCATTGTTGTTTTAATGCAAACATTGTGAATTTAATGTGATATGTTTAAGTGATGATAAAATTTATGTAAATGGTGATATTCGGATTTTTTTTAAAATGAACTTTAATAATTATGAAAATATTTTGTTTTGATTTTATACTATGGTGTACATATAAGTTTTAAAGCTGATATTAATAAAATAAGATTAGTAAATTAAACTTCAATAAAGAATACTTGAATATCGAAAATTTAATATATAGTATGTATATGAGCTATGTGGAATGAATATTATTGCATATTAAAAATGATTTACAAATATGTAATTGGATGAACTAAAAGTTTGACAAGCGATGAAATAGTCATGATAAGGTTGGCTACTTGGAATGTGATTGTCACATCCGCCTACTGCATTTATGCAGTGTAGACACGTGCATAGCGAGAGTAGGGAAAAGGAGAAGATAATTCTTGATAACAGCCCTAGATAAGGTTGTATGACAAAAGGGACATAATTGTAATTTTTAATAAAGTTGGGGACGTAGATGTAATTTCAAAGAAAGTTGCACCGGATGTTCTTAATAGTGCATATAACAGATTTCAAAAATGGAATGTAGAGAAAAACCGGATCGCAACGACGTGTAACGGTTTTTCCAGGAAATGTCCCGTTAAAGAAAAATGAAGAAATGTTGCCTAAGGGCATTTTGGTCATTATCAATTAAAGTTATACATGAATTTAGGGTAGGAAATAAAGACGTGAGTACGTAGAGAATGGCGAGAGGTTAAATATGAAACGATCGCCAGTAGAAACGAAGCCGGAGAAAACCCGAGCAAAAATAGGACCTAAAGGGAATTTTGTAAAAAGTTGAGGGCTTATCGGTAATTTTTCAAAATGACTTGGAAACCTAAAATAGACCTTATAAATAGAAAGTAGAGGTCGAGAGGATCAAAACTATATATAGTTTGACTCATGGAACTATACGGTTTAAAAGATATGATCGATTAATCGCCGAAACGTAATGTGGCTCGGTTTTGTGTCGGGACCGGATGGGTAACCCGGGACAACTTTATGAGATCCAATGGGAAGAGAGACAAGTGGAAAGAAGTAAAGGAAAAAGGAAGTTATAAAAATCAAAGGTTGGCCAATCAAAAGAAAACATTTAGCATATGTAATAAATGTGTAATAAATGAAGAAAGAGAAAAAGTGGACAAGTGGGCAAGGTGATCATCATTTCCTTTGTCTATAAATATATGTGATATGAAGAACCAATTTCTCTCTTTTCCACTTGCAAATTTCGGCCAACAAAGGGAAACACCAAAGGACTTCCAAGTTTTTCCAAACTTTGATTTTTAAGGTAAGTTCTAAGGTTTTTAAGTGTGTAGACTTTATTTTTAGTATTAGTTTTAGGTAGTTATATATATATTGGAAGATTGGGAATTAAAGTCTTATATGGAATTGAAAAAAAAAATATAATAATAAGATTAATTGATTAAATGGAAGAACCAAGATATAGAAAGATTAATAAGGTTGGATTAGGGGTTTCGGTTGGAAAAGAAATAGAGGATAATTTATTATTTTGAAATTCTAAGGTTTATGTTGTATCTTGAATTGATTGAAGGAGAAATAAAGAATTAAAGAAGGAGAAGAAGGAAAAGCCAAGAGGAGTTAAAGAAATAAGGTTTGGTACTTTACTTTTGAATAATAAATTTTGGTTTGATGCTTTACAAACTTTGGTTTATGAAAGTTTTGTTGTTGATGCTTAAATATATTGATTTGAGTTAAACATGTAAAAGTTGTCAAAGGGAAGTGTTTGAATCTTCACTTTACCATTAAAGAAGCCTTAATATTGATTTGCAAAAGAAAAATAAAATATCCTATGCATTTCATGTGTTTGGGCCGAAATGGTCCCAAAAAGGCAGCTTTCTGGACCTTTTTGTGGAAATTGTTTGAGGCAGCAAACGAAGGAATTTTTCAACGAAATTTTACATGAAATTAGTCAACATATGAAATAAGTTTTCTGTAAAATTTCAGCCAAAAATAAGATCATTTACTTGGTCAAATGCATGATTGAAGTGGACTGAAATTTTGACGAAAATCCAGATTTTACTATTCATTTGGTCATGCCATTTTGCGTTGCCGATTTTTCTCACCGCAACACTATTCATTTGGTCAATTTGTGATATTTTGAGGAATGCTTTGAAATGTTTAATACGTTTATTGTGGATATTAAATATGCGAAAAAGGGGAATGGTTTGACTAAAGAATGTGTTGCGCGGCATAAATGGCAAAGTGCGATGGGAATTTAAAATGATTTCGCGAGTCATCCTAAAATGAGGTTTGAGACTTAAATTGAATCATTTAAAGCTTTTTGCTCTACTGGATAGTGGGAGTGGTAGATAAGGGTATGGTGCACTATACTAACTTATGCAGTACTGCTTGATATTGTGATTGAATTGATATGATCTGAACTCAATGGTGAGGGCCATTGGGGGCCAATGGTGAGGGCCATTGGTTATAACCAGGATGGTGAGGGCCATTCCTGTGATTTGATATCGGTGGTGAGGGCCACCTATGTTACAGTGGTGAGGGCCACTGCCTTATCACTATGGTTCCCTATATCCCAGTAGAGCCTGGATCAAAGACATATTATTTTTCGTTGAACTATATAATGCAAATGAATTTGAATTATGATTTTACATTATTGAAAACATATCATACTGAATGTATCATGATTTCTATTGGTATAATGTAACACCCCCATATTCAATGCACACACACTACAACCACAGCAATGTAGCATAAGTGCACCAAACATAGGGATGCTACGGTTTCCTTAACATTCAAAACATTTTATAACTTGATACCATATCCATATCATTATATCTTATTAACAAAATAGATCATTTACTTATAAAACAAAACATATTAGTTATCTATATATATATATACATTTATATATATTACACAGCGGAAGTTATAAAATATGTATATATATAAAAACATTTGAATACATATTTACTATTATACATATATTTACATTATCAACAAAACTTTATACAATATAAAAGATTTATACATGATTGGCAAGTCAGCTCTGATCTTTAAGCTCCCAAAATCAACTCTTCAATGTCTACTCTCACTCGGTCTCGAAGAGCTCTCGGGTTCGATTCTATCAGTTCTATCACCTGCGCGATTAAACACTATCGCGCTAAGCCAAGGGCTTAGTAAGATAAAACATGCAATGGATATGCTTCAATGCAATACAATGTCAATTCACAATCCATATTATACATGTAACATCATATATGCAAAGTTAACAACATACATATATGCATATCACATCTCAACATCTTTGCATATACTTCATTATTTAATCATTTAATCATCCATGAACAACACTAAGCAAAGACAAGCATTGGGCCCATGACACACTAATATGCCATTCAATTTTCAGAGTTAATGCTTTGGTTTGTTATCACATTTATCAATATCATATACCCAACTAGGCTTCAAGTATTAGGTTCAACCAAGCTTCAAGGGGAGCAAAGCATGCTAAGCCTCAACCCAACTTGGCTTCAAGAACCAATACAACCTAGCTTCAAGGGTGGTAACATCTCAATTAGGCTTCAAGGATTCAATCCAACCTAACTTCAAGAGATTGTTACACTTATTAGGCATGCCACCAACAACAAACTCTGAAAATGGAATAACACATTAGCCACACAATTCCTTTGTTATTCAATTATCATTACCATTTTCAATTCCCCATTTCATATGTCATAAACACATAGGCCAACATGCCTTAATAGTTTCATTTTGTATAACCAAAACCAACAACAATGGCTTCCTCAAATCTCAACTCACATTCCATATATCATTATCAATATTCATATAACACACTACCATTCACAATGTCTTTACATCATATTTCACATCTCAATTCATATGTTGCATATAGCATCAATGATATAGCATTTCAAATACATAATCCATATCACACAATATCATTTACAAGATTCACATTGCATAGTACAAACCCTAGTTCATGTAGTATCATATGCATTATCAATTGAAAGTTCAAACTCAAACATGTATGAAGAACCAAAAACCAAACACAGTAACCAACACACCCAAGGGACACGGCCAAGCTTGTGGCCGTGTCTCTCAAAACAAGTTGGCAGTAGCAGACACTGGCACAAGACACAGCCGTGTCCTCTCCAAAATCACACACACACGGCCAAGATTCCATGGACTTGGCCGTGTCCCTCCAAAACATCAAGTCTTGGCCGTGTCTCTTCTTTGGTTTTGGCCGTGTTTCTCATATACATAACCCTAACCAAAAGCCAACACTCTTCTAAATGCATTTACACACATTATACACAACAATAATCTCATTCAAATGGTTCTAATCAACATTATTAACACATATCTTACATATTCATCATATTAATCACCTTAACAAAATATATATATAAACACAACATTAACACTCATCTCCTCAAAACCCTAAAACCACCCTTCTTCTCCATCTTTCAAAAATCAACTTACTTCTTTCATCAATTCATCCTTAAAATCCAAGATCAAACTAATCAAACACACTTAAGTATAACAAAATCAATCAACACACTCTTAGATCATCTATCAAATTCACATATCAATTTAAATAAGCAAAAGTCTACAAGAACACTTACTTGAAAAGAAGAAATTCCACAAATCCTTTGTCAAAACCTTGGATTGCTTCATCAACTTGCTTCTTGCCTCAAGAACACTTTTCTTTCCCTTTTGTTAATGGAGAGCCGGCCACTTCATGAAGAAAGAAGAAAATGATGAAGACACAAAGTCAATTTTACTTTTAATCTCCACCAAGTGTTCTTATCCAAGCAATTACTAAAACACCCTCAATCATATAACTAACCTTTGTCTCATGTAAGTCCTTATATGTAATTTCATTAGCAACCAAAAATATCTTCTTCCACTTAACCATCACCTTGACTCTTCATTTGACCACTTTATATGTTATATATATCATCATATACACAACATATACATTTGTCTCTAAACCCTAATTCTTTCTCCAAAACACATATGCACAAGCATTCACATCCCAATTTCTTTCTTACCCCATCATATGCATTCAATTCAATTTAACAATAACAACAACAACAACAACAACAATATAATCAAAACTTCTAAGCCACATATGAGGATATTACATATAATGTTGGTTGATTGTTGATTTTATTATTTCCTTTTTACTTCGAATACTTTCATGTACTACTTTTATTTTTATTGGTAAAGTACCCACTGAGCGACAACGCTCAGCGAGTTAAGTTTTCCTTGACTCGTAGGTTCGGAGCAGTAGATAAATCTTGGGGAAGCAACGACCAGACCACAGCAAATCTCAGGGGTAGATCTTTTAGTTCCATTATGAGTTGATAGTTGTGGCATGTATATGAATAAATATAAAAGAGATTTTCTATGTTATAATTGTATGTTAGTAGTATGTAATAATCATAAATCTTTACTTTATGTTATATTAGAAGTGTGAACTCTTCGTGCAGGTTTGTAGTTGAGGGTATAAGGTGGATTCATTGGGAGTGCATTAAATTTGATGGTATTCTTATTCACATTGGTATGTGTAAAATGTTTTCAAAAATCAGAAAAACAAGTTTTGATGACACTTGGGATCCAAATTTCTAGGCGGAACTATGGCAAAATTTCTGTAAAAATCAGAACTAAAATTTGACTAAGTAAATTGGTAGCAACAATTAGGATAGTGTGGCACCTCTACTCAGCTTACACATGTAGGTTGGGAAGGGGTGTTACAATTAGTGGTATCAGAGCTAAGGTTTAGCCGCTTCTGGGTAATCCAACATAGGAGGATGTACGTTTTATGTCGGGAGTGGCCATTACCGACGTAAAATGAGATATCCTGTAGTAAATAAGAGATTGCACGATTTCATGGAGTCCTAAATTTTGCAATGTATATAAGGGCTTCCTAATATTGTAAAACTTTGTGTTTGGAAATAAATAAAAGTTGTGTTGTATATGTGTTAATTAAGAATTTTATATTTATATACATGCCACCTAGGGTAAGATAATGCTGTTGGTCTGGGTCGTTAATAATGATGGGATGGTATATGTTTACTCTTTAGATGTCGCAAGCAGCGCAGCGTGATATAGAGGAGGAGGTCGAGTCTCAGGCCTCCCGAGTTGTAGAAATGCGTGTATCTGAGACATCAGCGTCGGAGCAACCACCCGCTGATGCTCCTATTCCCAATGATATGTTGCAACAAATGGCTGCCGTATTTCGGCAGATAGCCGGCATTGCCCCAGCCCCACCCCCAGCGCCAGCACCCGTACCAGTACCTGCTGTAGGAGGGGAAAGGAAACCCCCAATAGAAAAGATAAGAAAGTATGGTGCGAAGGAGTTTAAGGCTCGAAGGGATGATGATTCTTCAACAGCCGAGTATTGGCTGGAAGGAACAATACGAGCCTTAGATCAGTTACAGTGTACGCCAGAAGAGCGAGTGATATGTGCTACTTCCTTATTAGTGGAAGAAGCATATATATGGTGGGACACAGTTCACCAACGAGTTTCACCGGAACAGAGAACATGGGATTTCTTTGTGAATGAGTTCAAGAGGAAGTTTATATCGGAGGCATACCTAGATGCCAAGAAAAAGGAGTTTCTACACTTAAAGCAAGGTCGACTGACCGTTGCTGAGTACGAGAGGGAATTTACTAGGCTGAGTAGGTATGCCAAGAAGACAATTGAAGACGAACATGATAGATGTAAGCAGTTCCAGGATGGATTGAATAATGAGATTAGGATGCAGCTAATTGCTGCTAATATCAAAGAATTTTCCGAGTTGGTCAATAGGGCTCTAGAAGTAGAGCAATGCCAGTCTGATGAACAGAATAGACGACAGAAGATGAAACAGAAGAGAGGTACCCAGAACTATTCGGGAAACTACCAATCATCAAGGAAACGATTCCGCGGCAGTGGTTCCACGGGAGGCGGTCAACGTCGAGGTTACAGTCAGGGATCAATTCGCGGTGGCTTAAGTCAAACTACCTCAGTTGCTAGTACGGGACGATCCGGAAGAGGACAAGGAAGAGGATTCAGCCGAAGCGGAGGTAACTTCTTTATCGGTCCGAGAGGTAATGAAGGAGAAAATAATAATCCACGCTGTGATCAATGCGGACGCCGTCACAAGGGAGAATGTTGGGGTCGGACATTTGCATGTTATATATGTGGATCTTTAGACCACCTTATGCGAGAGTGTCCCCAGCGAATACAGAATCTACCTAGGGATACTGAGAGATCACAAGCGGCAGCAGGTCGAGGCCGAGGCAGAGGAAGGAGCAAAAATTCGTCGCGTGTGCAATCTGAAACAGTGAATCGACCAGAAGCAAGGGCTCCTGCTAGAATGTATGCTATGAGGGGGCGAGAAGACGAAGAAGCGCTAGACGTGATTGCAGGTCAGTTGTCTATGTTTGGGGTTCCGCTTTACGTTTTAATAGATCCAGGTTCTTCACACTCATATATATGCACGAAAAATGAAAAACTTGAGGACCTAAAGGTAGAACTAGAGAAAGAAGGAATATTAGTTACTAACCCATTAGAAAATGAGGTGATTACTAGGAAGGTAGTGAAAGATTGCCCCGTAGAGATACACGGACATATCTTTTGGGGAGATTTATTTGAACTACCATTTCAAGAATTCGATGCTATTCTTGGGATGGATTGGTTGGCCAAGCACGATGCACTAGTTGACTGTAAACGGAAGAGAGTTACCTTGTATACTGCAGACGGTGACGAAGTGACCCTAGTAGGAATGACCCTAGTAGGAAAAAGGAAGGACTATCTAACTAACATTATTTCTGCCATGACGGCTAAGAGGTTAGTGCAAAAAGGTTGCGAGGCATACCTGATATGTGCATTAGTAGCGAAAGAAGAGGCACCAAAGTTACAAGATATACCTACTGTATGCGATTTTCCCGACGTATTTCCTGATGATTTACCCGGATTACCACCTAAACGAGAGGTGGAATTCATCATAGACGTGTACCCGGGAGCTGCACCAGTATCCATCGCACCTTATCGAATGGCGCCAGTGGAGCTAAAAGAATTAAAGGTACAGCTACAAGAACTTTTAGACAAGGGGTTCATAAGGCCAAGTGTGTCACCATGGGGAGCACCAGTATTGTTCGTGAAAAAGAAAGACGGATCCTTAAGGTTGTGTGTAGATTACCATCAACTTAATAAGCTGACCATCAAAAACAAGTATCCGTTACCTCGCATAGATGATCTGTTTGATCAACTCAAAGGTGCTGGAGTCTTTTCAAAAATTGATCTACGATCGGGTTATCATCAATTGGGAATTAAAGGTGAAGACATACCAAAAACTGCATTCAGAACTCGTTATGGACATTATGAATTCATTGTTATGCCTTTCGGATTAACGAACGCACCTGCAGTATTCATGGATCTGATGAATAGAATCTTCCACCCGTATTTGGATCAGTTCGTGGTGGTATTTATTGACGACATATTGGTGTATTCAAAGAATCGAGAGGATCATGATCGTCACCTTAGAATTGTTTTGCAAACCCTGCGTGAGAAGCAGTTATACGCTAAGTTCAGCAAATGCGAATTTTGGTTGGAAGAAGTAGCTTTCTTGGGACATATTGTATCGGCAGAAGGAATAAGGGTCGATCCCAAGAAAATAGAAGCAGTATTGGAATGGAAGTTACCTAAGACAGTAACGGAAGTCCGTAGTTTCTTGGGATTAGCAGGATATTATCGGAGATTCGTTAAAGGGTTTTCCATGATCGCCGTACCTATGACCAAGCTACTTCAAAAGAATGCCAAATTCCAGTGGACCGACGCTTGTCAACGGAGCTTTGAAAAGCTGAAACAAAAACTTACTGAAGCACCTATTCTTACACAACCAGAATCAGGAAAAGATTTTGTGATTTATAGCGATGCATCCCATATCGGGTTAGGTTGTGTATTGATGCAGGAAGGCAAAGTCATTGCGTATGTCTCTCGACAGCTCAAGCCACATGAAAAGAATTATCCTACGCATGACTTAGAGCTAGCAGCGATTGTTTTGGCTTTCAAGACGTGGAGGCATTACTTATACGGGGAAAAATGTTACATCTTTACGGATCATCAAAGCCTGAAATATTTGCCCACGCAGAAAGATTTAAACCTGCGACAGCGAAAATGGATGCAATGGTTAGCCAACTACGACTATACGATTAATTATCACCCGGGCAAAGCGAATGTCGTAGCAGATGCACTTAGTAGGAAGTCAATGCAAGCGCTAAGTCCTATGAGGGTAACGTTAAAACCTACAGAAGATGGAGCTATCTTTGCAGAAATGCACGTGCGACCTAACTTACATCAACAAATACGTGAGGCTTAGAAGGAAGATGAACAAGTGAAGAAGTGGAGTCAACAGGCACAGGAGAACTCTTCAGGAGACTATCAAATTCATCCTGATGGTATTCTCTACTACAAGAGGAGAATGGTGGTACCTAAGTCCAAGGAGCTGAAGAAGCAGATTTTGCAAGAAGCTCATAACAGTCCTTATACAATGCATCCGGGAGTAACGAAAATGTATCGGGACTTGAAGGAGTATTATTGGTGGCCAGGAATGAAAAGAGATATCGTTGATCACGTAACGAAGTGTCTAACCTGTCAGCAAGTGAAGGCGGAACATCAACTACCCTCAGGGCTACTACAACCTATTACGATTCCAACCTGGAAATGGGATCGTATTACTATGGATTTTGTCACAGGATTGCCTATAACAAGAGACAAACATGACGCGATTTGGGTAATCGTAGACCGGCTTACTAAGTCTGCTCATTTCATACCAGTACGTGTGGATTACTCGCTAGACAAGTTGGCAAACTTGTATATCAAAGAGATTATACGTCTCCACGGAGTTCCAACTTCGATCATATCCGATCGAGATCCACGTTTTACGTCAAATTTTTGGCAGAAGTTACAAACAACCCTTGGAACTCGAACTTATCACAGCACAGCATTTCATCCCCAGACAGACGGACAGTCGAAAAGAGTGATTCAAGTTTTGGAAGATATGCTGAGGGCGTGCGTTTTAGAATTTAAAGGTAGCTGGGACAAACACCTAAGCTTAATGGAATTCGCATACAACAACAGTTATCAATCCAGCATACAAATGGCACCTTACGAAGCACTGTATGGTCGAAAATGCAGAACTCCAGTTTGCTGGACATAATTGAGTGAGGAAAAGATGTTGGGGCCAGACATAGTTAAGGAAATTGAAGAGAAGGTAGAAATCATTCGAGACCGATTAAAAGCAGCAGCGGACAGGCAAAAATCATACGCGGATCTAAAAAGGAAAGACATACAGTTTGAGGTAGGTGACAGAGTGTTCCTCAAAGTCTCTCCTTGGAAGAAAGTGTTACGATTTAAACAAAAAGGCAAGCTAAGCCCTAGATTCATCGGACCATATGAAATTATTAAACAGGTAGGTCCGGTAGCTTACCAGTTGGCGTTACCACCTGAATTAAATAAAATACATGATGTTTTCCATGTTTCGATGCTAAGGAGGTATCGTTCAGATCCAACCCACGTCATACAAGTTCAAGATATTGAGATTCAGCCTGAAATGACATATGAGGAAGAGCCGGTAGAGATCCTAGCACGTGAAATCAAAGAGTTGCGAAATAAGAAGATTCCATTGGTCAAAGTGCTTTGGAGGAATCACAAAGTAGAAGAAGCTACATGGGAACGCGAAGAAACTATGAAGAAGCAATACCCATATTTGTTTTCACTTGATGAGCTTCGGGACGAAGCTTAAATTAACGAGGAAGGAACTGTCACATCCGCCTACTGCATTTATGCAGTGTAGACACGTGCATAGCGAGAGTAGGGAAAAAGAGAAGATAATTCTTGATAACAGCCCTAGATAAGGTTGTATGACAAAAGGGACATAATTGTAATTTTTAATAAAGTTGGGGACGTAGATGTAATTTCAAAGAAAGTTGCACCGGATGTTCTTAATATGCATATAACAGATTTCAAAAATGGAATGTAGAGAAAAACCGGATCGCAACGACGTGTAACGGTTTTTCCAGGAAATGTCCCGTTAAAGAAAAATGAAGAAATGTTGCCTAAGGGCATTTTGGTCATTATCAATTAAAGTTATACATGAATTTAGGGTAGGAAATAAAGACGTGAGTACGTAGAGAATGGCGAGAGGTTAAATATGAAACGATCGCCAGTAGAAACGAAGCCGGAGAAAACCCGAGCAAAAATAGGACCTAAAGGGAATTTTGTAAAAAGTTGAGGGCTTATCGGTAATTTTTCAAAATGACTTGGAAACCTAAAATAGACCTTATAAATAGAAAGTAGAGGTTGAGAGGATCAAAACTATATATAGTTTGACTCATGGAACTATACGGTTTAAAAGATATGATCGATTAATCGCCGGAACATAATGTGGCTCGGTTTCGTGTCGGGACCGGATGGGTAACCCGGGACAACTTTATGAGATCCAATGGGAAGAGAGACAAGTGGAAAGAAGTAAAGGAAAAAGGAAGTTATAAAAATCAAAGGTTGGCCAATCAAAAGAAAACATTTAGCATATGTAATAAATGTGTAATAAATGAAGAAAGAGAAAAAGTGGACAAGTGGGCAAGGTGATCATCATTTCCTTTGTCTATAAATATATGTGATATGAAGAACCAATTTCTCTCTTTTCCACTTGCAAATTTCGGCCAACAAAGGGAAACACCAAAGGACTTCCAAGTTTTTCCAAACTTTGATTTTTAAGGTAAGTTCTAAGGTTTTTAAGTGTGTAGACTTTAATTTTAGTATTAGTTTTAGGTAGTTATATATATATTGGAAGATTGGGAATTAAAGTCTTATATGGAATTGAAAAAAAAATATAATAATAAGATTAATTGATTAAATGGAAGAACCAAGATATAGAAAGATTAATAAGGTTGGATTAGGGGTTTCGGTTGGAAAAGAAATAGAGGATAATTTATTATTTTGAAATTCTAAGGTTTATGTTGTATCTTGAATTGATTGAAGGAGAAATAAAGAATTAAAGAAGGAGAAGAAGGAAAAGCCAAGAGGAGTTAAAGAAATAAGGTTTGGTACTTTACTTTTGAATAATAAATTTTGGTTTGATGCTTTACAAACTTTGGTTTATGAAAGTTTTGTTGTTGATGCTTAAATATATTGATTTGAGTTAAACATGTAAAAGTTGTCAAAGGGAAGTGTTTGAATCTTCACTTCACCATTAAAGAAGCCTTAATATTGATTTGCAAAAGAAAAATAAACTATCCTATGCATTTCATGTGTTTGGGCCGAAATGGTCCCAAAAAGGCAGCTTTCTGGACCTTTTTGTGGAAATTGTTTGAGGCAGCAAACGAAGGAATTTTTCAACGAAATTTTACATGCAATTAGTCAACATATGAAATAAGTTTTCTGTAAAATTTCAGCCAAAAATAAGATCATTTACTTGGTCAAATGCATGATTGAAGTGGACTGAAATTTTGACGAAAATCCAGATTTTACTATTCATTTGGTCATGCCATTTTGCGTTGCCGATTTTTCTCACCGCAACACTATTCATTTGGTCAATTTGTGATATTTTGAGGAATGCTTTGAAATGTTTAATACGTTTATTGTGGATATTAAATATGCGAAAAAGGGAAATGGTTTGACTAAAGAATGTGTTGCGCGGCATAAATGGCAAAGTGCGATGGGAATTTAAAATGATTTCGCGAGTCATCCTAAAATGAGGTTTGAGACTTAAATTGAATCATTTAAAGCTTTTTGCTCTACTGGATAGTGGGAGTGGTAGATAAGGGTATGGTGCACTATACTAACTTATGCAGTACTGCTTGATATTGTGATTGAATTGATATGATCTGAACTCAATGGTGAGGGCCATTGGGGGCCAATGGTGAGGGCCATTGGTTATAACCAGGATGGTGAGGGCCATTCCTGTGATTTGATATCGGTGGTGAGGGCCACCTATGTTACAGTGGTGAGGGCCACTGCCTTATCACTATGGTTTCCTATATCCCAGTAGAGCCTGGATCAAAGACATATTATTTTTCGTTGAACTATATAATGCAAATGAATTTGAATTATGATTTTACATTATTGAAAACATATCATACTGAATGTATCACGATTTCTATTGGTATAATGTTGGTTGATTGTTGATTTTATTATTTCCTTTTTACTTCGAATACTTTCATGTACTACTTTTATTTTTATTGGTAAAGTACCCACTGAGCGACAACGCTCAGCGAGTTAAGTTTTCCTTGACTCGTAGGTTCGGAGCAGTAGATAAATCTTGGGGAAGCAACAACCAGACCACAGCAAATCTCAGGGGTAGATCTTTTAGTTCCATTATGAGTTGATAGTTGTGGCATGTATATGAATAAATATAAAAGAGATTTTCTATGTTATAATTGTATGTTAGTAGTATGTAATTATCATAAATCTTTACTTTATGTTATATTAGAAGTGTGAACTCTTCGTGCAGGTTTGTAGTTAAGGGTATAAGGTGGATTCATTGGGAGTGCATTAAATTTGATGGTATTCTTATTCACATTGGTATGTGTAAAATGTTTTCAAAAATCAGAAAAACAAGTTTTGACGACACTTGGGATCCAAATTTCTAGGCGGAACTATGGCAAAATTTCTGTAAAAATCAGAACTAAAATTTGACTAAGTAAATTGGTAGCAACAATTAGGATAGTGTGGCACCTCTACTCAGCTTACACATGTAGGTTGGGAAGGGGTGTTACAGTGATAATGTAATGTATTATGTTAGTGATCAAGGATTGAGTTGATCACTTGATAATGTAATATACGCATAGTATTGTGTGTTTGCAACCTATACAACTACATATTTATTAATGTTGAGAATGATTACACTTGCCTTGACAAACTTGTGCAAGTAAGGTCATGTGATAAGATTGATAGTGAGTATTGGATTGAGCAACGTTGGTTCAAGAAAATTTGATTTGAGATAATTAGACTTGGAAATTTTATAGAGGTGATTGGGCTCAATGTGTATATGATTGGATGTAATGTACATATGTATAAAAATATGAGTGATATATATATGTTGAATGGTAAACAAATGGATATAAAGATGGTATACTAAATGCATTTTTTTTTTAAAAAAAAAATTGTGAAGGAGATGTCACCTTAGTAATGTGACTAAGATTCTGTGAAGTATTATTATGATTAGAGTGTATATATGTGTTGAGCTGATAAATGACTTAAGTTATGTCAAAAAGGGATAAGAATGATGTTGTGTAATGAAAAGTAATTAATGTTAAATTGTGTGGATGGTATGTAAAAGAGGAATTAAATATTATTGTATGATTATGTGTACATGTATAAGTAATGTGGAAAGCAAGTCACATTGTGAATGTGACCTATGAATGTGAATGTGATATAACTACTTGTTTTGTGGTATGGAGAATGATATGGCATGTATTAGTGGATCTATGAGAGATTAGGTTTTGACCTATGCAGAGTTAGACGATGGAATGAAATGAAGAGTGAGAAAGGACTCAAGTAACACTGGATAATGAAATTGTTATGATAATAACTGAGCTAGATTATTATACAATGCTTTCTGGTTCAAGGAGTATGCACTTGAAAATATTATATGTATATGTGTAAAATAAAGGGAAGTATAATGTATGAAAAGTTTTATAAGAGATAGATTAGAAGTGGAGTAATAAATGGAATTGTATATGATTAAATATTGTGCATAAAAATGCTATAAATAATATTATTGGTGTGAGTTAGGCTAATGATGATCTTATGATCAAGAGCAAATTGTTTTAAAACAAAGTTGAATTATGTTAACACTTGAAGATAGAATAAGTATAGAGAAGGAATATGTAAACTTAGTATTGTAATTGGAAATGTTTGAAGAAGAATAATAGAGGAGCAATATTGATTTATAAACTACAGACGTGACTATTAATATACTCTGGCCGTATGATTTGTTAGTGTAATTGGCTGGTTAATTTTGTTATCAGCAGATTTGGGCCTGAGGTGGTATGATTGTAGTATTATGTGGTTGAGGTTAATAATTTTGTTTCAAGAAACATGGTTAGGAGTTATGAATGATAAAGTTATATCTTATCAGTTCTATGTTAGGAATTTGTTTATAATTATGAAAAGTATGGAAAGAGAAGAGAACTGTGTAAATGTTTTGAATTATGAAGAATGGTTAGAAAAGTGATTATATAAACATAGTAGTGATATGATAATGTAAGGAGATGATATGGGAGAAATTATGAATGTGATTGAAAATGATACTGAATATATTTTTTTTGTTATAAGACGAATTAATTAATGGAAACAATGTTAAGTGAATGAACTATGGGTAATAATTATAGTATGAGTATTATGTGAGATTGCACTGCTATTTTAGAAAGCAGAATATATATATATATATATATATGAATATTGAAAAATAATTTGAAGTGATTTGTTATTACTGAGTATAATCTCAAAAAGTCGAACAGATGGATCCTAAGGGATTGGAATTTAAGAATGAGTTTTACCTAATAGAAGTAGGTCATGTATATTGATATGTGATGATAAACTTAAATAAGTTAATTATTGATTTGAATAAAATAAGATTGAGATGTTGTTATATTATGATAGCTAGATCAATTGATTTAAATTTTGCTAAGATTGCAAATTATTGTTGAAATTTAATATGTATAGTTGTGTTAAGAGTATAAGATATATGTGATAATGTATATAAGAGGTAATATGCTGATACATGAATGAGTTATGATATATCAATTATAAACGATGAAATAAGGGAAAAGGTTAATTATCTGTAAAATAAGTTTAAAGAGGTAGTATCAATATTAAGGTTAAGTGAAAGATATGGTAAAGAAGGACTTAAGTATAAGGAAAATGGAAATATTGTTATCCATCAAAGTTTGATAAGTGGCTATTTTCAAAAGTGATTGTAATGACATGATAAGCAATAGTAAGATATAGATCACTAAATTTCCAAGTTTAAAGTTAAGAGATTTTTCTATAAAGTGATGAAGTGATAAAATATCTTGAATGTAATAGATGAATGGTATATATATAGATTATAAGATGATTTGATTATTGTATAACAGAAAATTCATTGGGAATGTAATGAGTTATCTTGGTTGCCTTGTTGCGAAAGTAATAAGATAAATATAAATTTATAGTGATGAATTATGAAATGGGAAAAGATGATTAGCTTAAAAGGGAGAGTAAAAATTATGTGATTTGATGAAATCATAATGTAAGAATACGATTATTTTCATATGGAAATTTAGATGGTGATTTGTTATAAATGGGTTGTTATTGTGCTGGATAATTTCGAGGACGAAATTATTTAAGGGGGAGAGAATTGTAATATCCCAAAATATACCCTAAAAGTTTTGGAGTTATTGTGTATTTGGATTTAGTGTATATGTATATATATATGGAATATATATAAATACAATATAAAAAGACATATACATAAACATCACATATACATGGGATATAAAGTGGGGTAGGAAAGTGAGTTATATATATATTTGTATAATTAATTAATAATAATATTAATGATGATTAAGACAAAAAGAAAAAGAGAAAAAGGAAGTCAAATGTTGAAAAGGGTGTGTGGTGGAGATTTATTATTATTATTATTATTATTATTATTATTATTATTATTATGGTTATTATTATTATTATTATTATTATTATTATTATTATTATTATTATTATTATATAGAAGATAAGAACGAAGGAGGAGAAAAAGAAATTCTTTCTTTCTTCTTCTTCGTCTTCTGCTTTTCTTCTTGGACGAGAGAGAGAGAGAGAGAGAGAAGCTAGAGAGAGAAAGGTGATTTTTTTGCCTCTATTTTCACCAAAGATTAAAAGATATCAAGAGATTTGCAAGTGGATATTGAAGATTTGGCTAAGAATCCAAGTAAGTGCCTCTTGCTTTGTATTAATTTCTATGGATTTAATTAAGTTTTGAGATGATTATGGTGTGATGTTAGTGAAAGTTAAGAGTATGGATTAAATAGATGGATGAGTGCAAAATAGTTTGGATATGTTAAGATTTGAACTTTAATTCAATTTTTAGAAGAAAGGAAGAGTTTGATTATGTTTGTATTCATGTGGATTTGTTTAAAATGTAAAATACTTGAGTTGTCTTGGAAAACAGTCCCGGATTGGATGCCACGACCGTGGCAAGTGAAGGCCACGACCGTGGGGTTACAAACATGACTGTGTCTTTATGCATTTTGGTAGCACAGAAGAGTTTTCAATGCCACGACCGTGGCTCTTGAAGGCCACGACCGTGGGGATTGTAATGAAAAATGGGCAGAACCGTATTGGATCCCACTGGCGTGGGGATTGGGAGGCCACGACCGTGGGGACTTAAATGTTGATATGACTTGTAATTTGTGATCTAAAGGCTTAAAATGAGACTAATATATGAATGTATTATATGTTGTGATGTGCATAAGGTGAGTTTGTTGAGGCATCAATGTCATTGAGTAATGAATTGCTTATGAAATGAGAAATGTAATGAAATGATTATAACACTTGCGCAATTACATAAAATGAATATGGCTTGAGAAGCTATGAAGAGTAAGTACAAACTACATTATTGCATATATTCATATAATGTTGAGATTGAATATACATTAAATGATATCGATGATGCATAAGAGTAAGGTTATGTTGTGCATAATGTGAATATTGATGATGTATATGAATACTTTTATGATGAATTGATTAATGTGATTTGAGACATGATAATGATATAAATAATATGAATGAAGCATATTTGCTTATATGATGATGAAATGAGAATATGATTTGTATAATGTGTATTCAAAATATATGATAATGCAATTGATTGGGTATACTTGAATGATGAAAGAGGAAGTATGAAACGTATGTGCTAAGAAATGTGAAAAATGTGATATTGTGATGAAAGATGAAATGTGAATTGAGATTAAAGAAATGTGAGGCCATTGTGATGGGCCAAGATGAATCAAATGAAATAGTTGAGGCATAATTGTCTAATGAATTGTGGATTGTGAAATAAGAAATGAATTGAAAAATGAAGTTTAAAATGAAATGATTGTGTGCCTAATATGTTGATTCAACTTTCAGAGTCCTGTATTTGATGGCATGCCTATGAACCATTGGATAGGTGAAATGGGAGGCCCGTAAACCGATTCCAATTGGAAATTATGATGTGAATCACTGGATAGGCGAAATGGGAGGCCCGTAAGCCGATTCCAGTTGAAAAATGTGAATATGGAATGATGGTGAAATGGGAGACCCGTAAACCACTTCCATTTGAAAAATTAGTAACAGTCTAGCCGGGTTGATGATCTCCTCATGTTAATGGGTTGATGGTCCAAGAGACTGGGTCTGTTACGCTATCCATGGATAGAGATATGATATATTATGTCTACGGGCTTGATGATGTGATATTGAATCAAAGCGGTGACTCTGAACTTTGAATAACATATTAGTTTCTTTTGGGCCCATGCTTGTGTTTGTTTATAATGTGATTATTGCTTGATGATATAATATTATAAAATGATTATAATGCATAAGCATCTATATGAAATATGATTATGATATGATAGAATGAGATACATGGTAAGTAAATGAATATGATATTGTGATTTGTTGTAATGTGTTATGTGCATATATATAACTATGAGAATTTTGGAAAAAAATACTAAGAATGCATGTTTAAAGGGAAAACATGATAAGATAATGATGATACATAATGTTAATGTATGAAGTATGATTTGTCTGTAATGTATGTTTTAAATATTTGTTTGCACTACTAAGCTTTCGAGCTTAGCGCGGTTGTGTTAATCGCGCAGGTGAGTTGATGGTTGATCCAGGAGCTCAACCGTTATGCCACGAGAAGGATAAGAGTGTTTTGAGACCAAATAGAAGGTGATGCATACATGTATAATATGATTATATTGTATTTGATTAAAATATATGTATACTTAAATAAATTTTGGGAAAGACAAATTAATATACATATATGTGTAATATCATTAAAAGTGTAATACGTTTCCGCTACTCAATAAATGGATATTTTATTCATTATGTTTTATAATGCAAAATTTAAATACTTTGAGTTATTTATATTTAATGAGGTGAAAGATTGATTTGGTTTAAAAATCGACCGTAATATTCCTGTATCCGGTATACGTATATTGCAGATGGTTGTATGTAGTGTACGTATACGGGGTTCAGGGGTGTTACATGTACATTCCAAACACATACACTCCAAACAATCCTATATGCACACTTTAACTATATAAAATAAACAATTAAAATTTCTAGTCATTGCATATGTTCATTTCAACCATTAAAATTTCTAGTCATTACATATGTTCATTTCAACTAACCAACCAACAAATCATAATATACTCATCAGTTAACTTTGTTACTATCTATTTTAGCAATTTATAATAACTTTCTCTTTCTAAGCCAATCTTACAAAATCATCCATATTCAAAACAACAAGCTTAAAGAAGATTTACTTGAATTCTTGCTTTCTCTTCAAAATCGACTTGAAATCTTTGAATTTCTTATGAAATTTGAAGTATTTAGAAACAACACACTCTCTCTCTCTAGAAGAGAATTTTGGCCATGGCAAAGAGAAGAGGAAGAAGAAGACTCTTTTTGGTTTCTTTCTTCTTTTACCATCCATATATATTAATATAATTAATTATTTATTTTTCCTTTTAATTTCCTCCACACACTTTCCTTCTTCTTTTGAATTTTCTTTTCTTTTATTATTTATTTATATTTTTTTATCTTCCCATCCATAAATATATTTATATATTTATATCTCATTTATACCTTATTTATATGTTATATATATTTTATGTATGTATATGCAATGTATATTTTATGTATACATCAAGTATACATCATATGTATATCTTGTATATATTAAATGTATAATATGTATCCAACATTTATAATAAGTATATATTACGTATATATTACATATATACTATACATATCTTGTTTATACATTAGGTATATACAACACATATACCCCTCCCTATATCTTAACTAACACCTCCATATGTTTATTTAATTTGTCTAAAACTACGGATATTACAATTGTGTTGTTATCAACAAATCTTTTCTGCAGGGTATTCCCGAATTCGTTAATTTAGTAATTATCAAATTCTATCATAATGCTCCTATACATATATATATCTGCTACTTTTGATTTTGTTATGATTCTGCCTTATAAATATTGTCGAATTTGACATTTCATGAATATCGAATTCAGTTATATGATTTTAAAATATCCTTATTATTTCTAACTCCATTATGTTTCTGTTAGATGAAAGTTCTCAAATTTGATATTCATATGAATTTCGAATTCAAAATTCTTATTTAACCTTGTGCATACACATTGAATTCAACTAACTAATCTTATAGGTTGTTTCTATACAAGGAGATTCTCGAATTCGATAATCACATGAATAATGAATTCGACATTCTCACTTAATTATGTATATATCCATTTTATTCAGTTAACTGATCTTGCCGATTATTTTTTATGAGGAGATTCTCAAACTCAATAATCACACAAATATCGAATTTGGCGTTATTATTTAATTATGTTTATATTCATCTTATTCAGTTATCTGTTCTTGCAGGTTTTTCTCGAATTTGATACCCCCATTATCGAGTTTGATGGCATTACCATAATTCATAACATCAAGCGTTCATCCAACATACATTTAGACTTTTTCTCTTCTAGATTCATTATATATAGGAAATGATGTAATTTTCTCTTTAGAACATGTATAGGATTTGTAAAGCTATGTAATTTGGTTATTTATCTCTGTAGATTTATTATTGTAAAGAGCATGTTTCCACACTGATGGGTGCTTGTAGAAATTTTTTGTACAATCATGCATCACGTGCATCACGATATGTATATGTTTATTCTATTTGCTATTTATTTTATGTATGTTAATCCTTGTCTGATATCCTGAATAATTCTTACTAACACATGAATCATAGAGGAGGCCGGTTCTTTGAATCGAGCATATGTGAATGATAAGGATTTTCATCTAAGTTATCCCCATATGCACCTAACTTCCAGAACCCAGGTTCAAATGGGTGTTAGGGATTTCTCCAAAAAAGGAATCAAGAGTACATAACCCCCCATTTATCATTTAATTTCTCGGTCATGCTAGGTAGCGACTCCATTTGTCATGAGTCTTATCTGTCGGATCCTTGAGATTAATAATTGACAGCGTTTAGACCCTAAAATATCCTAGCATGGTCAGGTTAAGCGCTCATAGTGGCAACTCCACTAGGGAGATATGAGAAGTTGATTATGTTAATTCATGTATTAGTAATTTTTATTCAGATAATTAGAAAATAGTTGCATTTTATAGTAGTTGTATTGTATGTGTGAGTTAGAATGCCCAAATTACCTGTGTTATATGGTAAAAGGTATACCATATAATTCATTCAAGATATGGAGAACAGATACCACATAACAACTCACATGCCTTGTATCTTTGGGTATATTCTAATATGAGAGCCTAATACTTATTTACCTTGGACTAAAACACATGTAAGGACCTTAGAAATTTTCCTTTAGAAATGCCAAAGCGTTTATGGTTAATAATTTTTTAGCTTATCTTGACAAAATCCTTACCTTTTTCTCTAAAAAACAATGAATTTATCATTAAAAGCTTAAAACTTGTTAGCCATAAGAGAACTTCTTTATCGGAGAACCTTTTCTTTGGTACTGCTGAAATAGAGATTTTATGGAAAATTACCTTTCTGGTAATTTCCCATAAAACATATATGAACAAAGGTAAAAGTTTCAAATGAGAGCCTTAGGATTTTTTATCACAGGAATTACCCCTTGATGGTGATAACTATAAACCAAAAATCATAGGAGAAGGGACTCACTATTAAGCACGTGAGTGGTTGTAGTGCAAGGTTTTGTTAGAAACTAGGAAAGAAGCTTTATCGGACCAACCAGCTACTCACTGTAAAGCATTTTCCTTAGCATGTGCATTCACTCATTCATTTTTTATTTTCAGACTTGGATCGAACAAGTGTAAAAGCTACTAATGATACCATTTCTAGAGAAACTTTGACTTCTATAGAGTCAGTCACCAATTCCCTTGGAGACATGGAGGAGGAGAAATCAAGGCTCCGATAGGCTCTGAAGTGGCTAAAATTAAAAGTCAAATGGCCCTAGTTTTAAAAATGCTTAGGAACATTGGCACACCCTGTAACACCCCGATACCCTATATAAGTACTATACATATACCTAGTATACATACAGTAAGTATATAGAGTATAAGGATGCCACTTTTCTTTTTATTTTTTTAAAACCTGTAACAAAATTCAAACCATAATAGGTCAATTTAAAGAACACTTACAAAATCATTGTCTTTATCAAAACTTCATTTATACATATAATATAACATACTTAAAGTGGATACATGTATGCATTACCCTCTAGTTGGTCTCGACAAAATCTTACTCTTCTCGTGGCATACCAAAAGACTTCATATCTTCCACCAAGCTACCTGCGCGATAATACATCCGCGCTAAGCTCGAAAGCTTAGTAGTATAAATATAAAATACAAACATATATCATGGAAATACTAACATATAAAGATATATCAATTCCATATACTTTTAGTTCTTATTAAGTTTATCCCTTTTCATTTGCACCTTTCATATCTTTCAACTAATTTCATATCTTATACACATATATATACATAACATTTCTACCAATTCCAACCCATCACTAATATTCACAATCAACATCTCAATACACACATTATACATCATACTAACCATAAGTCACATTTCCAATTAAGACAATCATTGTCATCAACCACAATTCATCAATTGAATTCACAATCAATGCTAGTACACACATTATACATCATACCAATCATAACATTTCTTTATTCACAATTCACCATTAATGATTCATCATTAGTGCTCATAATCAATATTTCAACACACATATTACATATCATCAATCACATGTCCAATGAAGTATACCAAAGATTCCATTATCCATTTCTTTCAACATTTGTATATCACATTGACAACAAAGACAGACTCGGGCCCAACAGACACCACTATGTTATTCAGAGTTCAGAGTTACTGCTTTGGTCTATAATCATAATCATCAAGCCCGTAGGCATCATATATCAATATTTCTATCCATGGATAGTGTAACAGACCCAGTCTCTTGGACCATCAACTCATCATGAGGAGATCCTCAACCCGGCAAGACTGTTACCAATCATATATTTCATATTCACAATTCTCATAATGTAACAGACCCAGTCTCTTGGACCTCAATTCAACTCAATTTGAAGAGATCCTCAACCCGGCAAGACTGTTACCTTTTTCATTTTATAGGCATGCCTCCAAACCCAGAACTCTGAAGACTGAATAACACATTAAACACATATTTCACTTATTGTTTCATTATCAATTTCAATCTCAATGCTCATTATCATCTAGGCAAACATGCCTTATTTCTTTCAATTGGATCATCATAGCCAATCACAATGGCTTCATCTCACATTTGAATCATCATGGCCAATTACAATGGCTTCACTACATATCATATCTCAATCCATATGATACATATAACATCATTGATATAACATTTCAAAATATATTATTCATATAATACATTGCCATACACAAGATTCACAATGCATATAACATAACATTTTCTCATTTCTCAAAACACATTAACATCATTCATTACTAGAGCATTTATCATAACAAATTGCACATACCTTAAGAATGATCCTCATATCTTCCTACCTTTTCCATTTCATATTTCATCCTTTATATATATATATATAGTAATATACATTCTTCATTTACATTCACAATATAATAGCTTATTTAACACTTTCATCCCAATGTGTTAATATTCAAAGACATATAAGGATATACAATCAAATAGGGTTTATGCTTACCTTGTTAATGCTCTTCACATCCTTCACATCATTCAATCATCACCTTAGTCCAATTATATTAACAATATAATAAATCACTTAACACATTTGCAAACAAATGTGTTAAGCCTCAAATTATGTAATTAAATACAATCATATGTATTGGTACTTACCTCAAGAACTATTCCCATTCCTCCATACATTTCCTCTTCCAAGAATTCTCAACATATAGGTTAATGCAACACAATCTCTTCAAAACCTAATCCAAAGATCATTATACATAGGTTTAGAATCATCCACATACATTTGATTAGGGCATTCTTTGCTTTAGACATGTTTAAAGTGTTTATGTTTAGGTTTAGGTACCATAATACCTTTGAAGAATCAAAGCCATGCTAAAAGAACAAAGAATAAAAACAATAACCATTACATTTGAGGGACACGGGCAGCCCACTTGAGGGACACGGCCAAGCTTGTGGCCGTGTCACTCATCCTCAAAAACTCCTGAGGCAGACACGGGCAAGGGACACGGCCGTGTCTCTCATCCAAAAACAGACAGTAGCAAACACCTTCAAGGGACACGGCCAAGCCAGTGGCCGTGTCACCCCAAAACTTGTCCAACACGGCCAAGATCCTTCCAACTTGGCCGTGTCACCCAAATTTCTCAAGTCTTGGCCGTGTCTCTCCTTGGTTCCAGCCGTGTTACTCAAAAACACAACCCTAATCAAAACCAACACTCTTCCAAAATGCATTTTCACACCCTTTTGCAACAATAATAACTTCATTCAATTGGTTCTAATCAATGTTATTAACACATATCATACATATTCATCACATTAACCACTTAAACAACACATAACCATTACATTAAAACATTCACCAATACCAAAACCCTAAAACCAACTTCCCACTTGATCTTCCACAATCAACCTCCATATATCTAACCATATTCACAACCAAACCAACACCAATTCCATCTTTTAACTTACAATCACTTTAAACACTTATAAACACATATCAAACACACCAAATCATCACATCAACCAATCACAATTTTATTTAGACACAACTTCAAAATTGACAAAGGGAAACAAAAGAATTCTTACCTAAAATGAAGAAATTCCACAAATCTCTTGTCACAACCTTTGATTTCTTCTTCAATTTGCTTCTTGCCTCAAGAACACTTCTCTTTCCCTTTTGTCTAAGGAAGAGTCGGCCACACACAAATGAGAAGAGGAAAAGATGAAGAGCAAAAGTCAAATTTTGCTTCTTATATCCACCAAGAGTTTTTAACCTTGCAATTACTAAAACACCCTTCACCATTTAACTACCCTTTTGTCTCATATGAGCCCAATTAAGTAATTTCACATGCCACATAAAAATATCCTCTTGCATTGACTCTCCCTTTGACCAATTTATATGTTATATATATCATCATATACCCAACATATAAACTTGTCTCTAAACCCTAAATTTCTTCTCCAAAACACATATACATATACATTCTCTTTCCATTTCTTTTCTCTTACAATTTAACACATATATACAATCCAATATATAACAACAACAACACTAACCACAACATCAACAACATAATCAAAACTTTTAGGGCATATATGAGGATATTACACACCCATTGAACACACAGAGGGATCAACCAATATAAAGAAGAAGGGGAAGATGGTAATCAAAGAGGATGATGATGACATGTTTGATGATTTGGAAGAGGAATATGACAGAGGCAAGCTAAAGACAAAGGAGGCTTCATCGAAGTTTGAAAAACTGATATTTGAAAGAATGGAAAATCAGAAGAAAAAATAGTCAACATGCACAGAAGAGATGCTTGAGCTAGATAAGATGTTCTTGGAAGAAGAAATCCAGCCACCAAAATTTGAGATGCCAGACATGTAACACTCCTTGCATAGTCTATACACTTAACTACATAAGTGATGTCACCTAACTACTCACACTTGCCTATATATGTAATGTAGTAAATAAAACCAAAATACTTCTATATATTAACGCAGTTATTAAACTTTCATAAGAAATACCATACTCAAGCCTATGTTACATACATATATCTGTTAATTTTATAAAGACCTTATATTATTAACTTACATTATTATAATTCTCAAACTACTCTCAAACTTATACAACTGTTATGCAAAATTATAAAGTATTGCCATGTGAACTATACAAAATACAATATTTACAATATTGTTCTTTGAACCTTATGCAGTTGACTAGAAATGAATATGTCTAACTCTGCAGTCTCAACTCTTCTTGTTTAATCTGCGCGTCAGAAAACAATTCTAACATGGTAAGCAAAGCTTAGTGGTGCTTATGTATTTACAATATGCAAGAAAATTTAAAGAAAAGAGAACCATAAATAAAATAATTTAGAAACAATGGAAATTATTACTTTTAGAACGTCAAATGAAAAAATTAATAAATTCATTAAAACTTGAAATACTAAACATGATTAAATTCATAATTGTTTAATTTAACAATAACCATATAACACATCATTTTCAATGTTGATAACTTCTTTAATTATACCCATACACACTGAACTCAGATTCTAAATTTGGATAACGGGTCACTATTGGCAATTTAATGTCCACTGTATAAAATTTGTGCAATGGCCCACTGTGGCACGAATGCCCACTGAATATGGTGACACAGAGTGTCCATTGATGGCACATAGTGGCCACTATCACTTTAGATATCCTCCTTTTGGCTAGCCATTCAATCCCAATCTAGATCTAAAATCAGTGTGATTTGGACAATTAAGTAGTTTTTAATTAACATTAAATTATGTATAGAACTTCAATGGAATAGGTCTTTGCTCAACACTTGGTATCACACATATTTATTATATATTCAAAATAAATCTGTTACACTACTTGTTAGGGTTGATTTCCAAAATCCTTTACACTTTGAGAACTTATAATATTTTCAGCTGGAATTACAAACGAAAAACAAAGAAAAAGTTATTTTAGGTAATTTCTTCAAGTTACACGCCCAATGACATGGGCATGTCAATGATCATGTCATTTGCCCATTCCTATAGAAGCTCTGACATGGCCAACGACACGGGCATGTCTTTGGGCATATCATTTAACTTGCATTACAACAGCTATGACACGCCCAACGACAGGGGCGTGTCACTAGCAGTGTCATTTATCTTTCATCATAGTAGCTATGACATGCCCAATGACATGGGCGTGTTACTGATCGTGTCATCAATATTGAAACATAGTATCGTTGACACACCCAATGACATGGCCGTGTCATTGGTTATGTCAAGCAAAATTCTGTATTTCGCACACTAAAAAACTTAAACACAATATATCCAAATAAATGATAAAAAAAATGAATCAAAAACTAGTTTCTTTGATATAGAAAGTGTCTATATCAAATACTTTTCAATAATAGCTCATTAATGATAACTCAATCAACCAATTCAAACAATAAAATTCATAGAAATTTAAATAGTAGCAAATTAAAATATATAAGCACATACCTCTTTCAAAATCCCTTTTCTTCTTTAATCACTTGTTGATAATCTCAACTTTTCCAGCTTATTCTTCTAAAACCTATAACTATATGTGATACCTTCTTAAATTTTGGCTAAATTTTTGTAAAGAAGGAAGAAAGAAGAAGTTTTGGTGGTGAAGGTGATGATATATGTGGATGAAGATTAAAGAAGAAAGAAGAAGAAGTTTCCACACATACACACACACTTGTCCACATATATATATAGTTTTCTAGTATGGCTAATCTTATTTTAACTATGGTGCACCCTCATTCTTAACCTTTGATTCTAATTCGATTTTTAGTCCCGTAAAATCATAAAAATAATTGTTCAATCTCTATACCGTGAATGAAAGTATAGTTACTTGCATACATATAACATGAGTTCCACAGGGCATCTTAACTCACACACTCAATATAATTTTATGTGATGCAATGAATAATATTATAATAAGAAAAAATAAAACAATATAAAGACCAGCAGAATCAACTTCTCTTATCCCCAATGGAGTCATCACTATGAGAGAGGATTTTTCCCCCACTCCCAGTGGTATGGTTCTTGTGACTTTGATACTGTTAGGCTCTGAGCCTTAGAGAATATGGGCCTAAATCCAGAGAAAAAGGAGTCACCACCCAGATGAGTGGGAAGAAAATAGAAGGGGCAGATGAATCAAGTCATAAGGAATCCCAAACCTCTGCTAAGTTTGAAAAGTTGGATAAGTATGAGAAAGGTGAGAAATGGCCCAACACCCTCATAATGCCCAGTTCATTAGAATTGACTTCCTTTTCAGGTCTAAATATTATTAAATGTTTATATTATTGCAATATTATTCATAGTTCAAACATTATTGAAAAAAATATACATCATATCATAAATCAAACAATCCAAATACAAATTATGAGATGTGTACCCGTACAAAATGGTAAATGTGAACCTCGGTTTCCACACGAAAAGGATTCGGAGGAACATTCACTTGCTGTTAGGAGTCGCCACTCAGTTTTTTTTTTCAAAGGGAAAAACTAAGAAAACCCTTGTTTGACTCCAATAGTGCATCCAATGTAAAGGTTTCTGATCTACGAACCCAAGGAGGATTCGGGGACTATGTCATGTATTTGATTAATTTGCCAAAAAGAAACAAACCTAAAAGGGACGAAGAAAAGAAGACAAACAGATTGTTAGTAAATTGTGGACTTGCTATTTGGGGTGAATCCCAAATATGCCTACATACTCTCATTTTTTATGAGAGATCAAAGCCCATGTAGTTCGGAAAAGCATATTTAAAGGCAATTATGCATTTATGCATGTGTGTGTATGCTTCGTGCATTGTCGGGCTTTTTGCCAAAATTGTGAGATTTTGAGCACTTAGTGCTAAGTTTGATGAAATTTGGGTACTTGGTACCAAAAGAAAATGCAATTTAGGCTTCATGCCAAAAGGTTGATTTTAGTTGAGATCGGCTTCATGCCAAAGATTGATTTTAATTTGGATAGATTTCATGCCAAAAGAGATTAGGTCTTTGACCCAAAAAGAAATTAAGAAGGAGGTGTAGTGCTCATGATATGCTTAAATTGACCAAGGATAAATTAGGATATTACCTTGTTTACGGTTCTCCCACTTCGTAGTTCCAGATCTTGTTTTCTCGGGCATTGGATTATGATTATTGTTTACTGTTTTTTTATTATTTTAATTTCAATCGATTCCTGCAGCACAAGATTAGATTTATGCAAAGAAAAGTCCAAGAGAAGTTCTTAAGCGTGTGAAAATAGAGAGTTCGTCCGCCCGAAGCCCACCCGAAAAGACCGGACCCCTGTTCTGAAAATTCGGAGGCCTTTTATAGACAAAATTCGGACCTGGATGGCGATCAGACCGCCGTGGAAGTGACCAGGGTGGGAAAAAGGAAAAACCAAAATGGCGGCGGTTTGACCGACTGCCGCGGGCGCCGGCGGCCGGACCGCCGGTCCCGGCGGGCGAACCGCCGCGGTCGGAGGTTGAGCCTCCAAAACAGCACACTCACGATTTTTGTTCAAACTGATTTTCCGGGAGCTACGGACCTCCAAAAATTATTTCGGGACCATATCCGTGATCCTTGCGTCGCTCCGGACATTTCAAGTACCATGAAGACATACTTTCGGTGAACTTTACCGTGGACCTCCGGTCCGGCTCAGTCGTCTGCAGTCTGAGAAAATCGGCCTTTCGAGCCTCAAAATTCGAGTATTCACAATTGCTTCCCACTGGGGTCCATAAAAATGATTTATGGGGCTCAGTGGTGGTCAGAAACAAGGATTTTGAGCGAGGTGCAAAAGTCCCGCGTTTTCACCTTTTCCTTATAAATAGGCTCATTTCCATTCCATTTTCATTTGCTTTCATCCTTTCTTCTTCTTACATTTCCTTTAAACTTTCTTTCGATGATGGATTTCACTGGCCTAGAAGACTTCGAAATCCCACTCCCTCCCTGCAATCTTTTACTTGAGGAGGAGAAGCACAGCTCCCGGACCGGCTGCTATGAGGTAAGTACCTTCCCCTTTACTCATCTAGTATGCATGCTTAGGAATTTTATTTATTTCTAGTAAGGAACTTAGAAACAAATTGTAGGAATCTTTCCTTACATGTATTTGAATTAGCTCTAATAATGAATCAGGAGTAATACCAGGCTTCACTATGTTCTGCCATCAGTAATTATTCCTAGTAAAGAACTTAGAAATAATCCTCTAAGAAGTTACGCCTGGCTGGGGATAGAACTTAAATTTTTCTGAAGTTGCCCTCCAAATTGTCCACAATAATGAATTAGAAAATCCCTCTCTCTGCTTTTTTAGGACACTGCGATTAGGATATCCATCGCCGAGAGTCCCATGAGCACTATTCCGGCCTACATCTTTGATGCCGGGCATCCGGTGGGGGATCTTATCAGACCTGCTTTCCTCCACCGTTTCATGACTATAGATGTGGGCAGAGATATCCACAGGGAGTTGATCTGCGCGCTGGCCGAGCGATGGTGGCCCACTACTGATACCTTCCATTTTGCTTGGGGGGAGATGACAATGATGCCTACCGACTTTTTCGTCATTTCCGGGATTCCCTTCGGCGTTGAGATGGTGGAGTTCTATGATGACTGCCGGCATGACATTTCTTCAGCCGACATGGTCACTTTGATCGGGGTTGACTATCCTCGACATCAGGCGCCTCGCTGCATTCAGCGAAGGTGGCTTGTGGAGCAGGCGCCAGCCATCTATGCTTGCTATGAGGTAGGCGATCTTACTACTGATCAGGTGGCCAGGTTTACCCTGATTCTCCTGTTTGCTAGCTCCTTCTTAGCAAACAGGAAGGACGCAGTGAGTCTCAATGTGCTGAAGAGCCTACTCGACCTGACCCGACTTCAGACATACGATTGGGCCAGCATGATGCTGTGTAGATTGTATGACGACATGTCATACCTCTGCTATACCCGCATTGCTCCTTGTGGCCTGTACTACTTCTGGGAGGTAATGTAAAGAACATTTCTTTTATCTTATATATGTTGACATACACCAACTTTGGTATCTTCTTCATCTTTTCCAGACTTGGGCTTACGAATACTTTCCTGGTGTCGCCCCTTTTCTTCATGAGCCACCTGCCCCTGTAGATCCTCTTTCTCCCATTGCTTGGAGATGGTATAAAGAGAGGTTAGAAGCACCAAAGAGGAAGCTTCCTATCAGAGAGCTGAGATCGTTCTTCGACAGCTACTCCATGAACTCGGTAAATACTTTATCCTCATCCTTATTTATTTTATTAGAGAAAATGATTCACTAACATAATAAATTTTTACAGGTTGTATTTACAGTGATGTCTAGCCGGCTGGTAGAGTGGATTGCTCAAGATCACAGCTTTTAGCGATCACAGTTCCTGACTCGCCGTCGATTCATACTTCCCCATCCAGAGTATCGACGGTATTATCTTGCTGAGACAGTGACTTTCCAGATCGCCGGTTTTCGTGCAGCTCCCCTGGATCCCCCTGATGATATGCTATCTCTGACGCTTCTGCCTGTTACTGCGTCCCAGTATGAGGGTGATCCCTTCGAGTCGGCCTATGCCTCGGATGATGATTATGATTTCTACTGTCTTCAGCGACTGATGCCACGCATAGGGACACGGTTCGACCCTGCACCACATTATCGGTCCTCCCATTCTTTGGTTCCCAGTTCTAGCACTCCAGGAGACCATCCCTCTTCCAGCTGGCAAGGTGAAGACCTTCTTCCTCTAGGGCCGAGGCTTCTGCTTTCAGGGCTGGACCACCACATACTGGATCAAGCAGTAGTTCATCACATTTGAGGCCTCCCCCATCTATCCTTGCGGCTACCGGTCAATTGGACCATGCTTTGGCCGACCTGAGGCTGCCTTATGCTGTTCGTTATCATGCACCCGACGGTTGGGTGACCCGACCAATTAGTGTGGAGGGTGTACCATATCGGAGCCTTGCTCACATCACTCAGGTATATTCCTCTAGAACGTTTCATGAAAAGGATTCATAAAGTTCTCTTGAAATTGAGTGTGATTCTGTCTTTTTTACAGGTACATGCAGGCCTAGTTACTGACATGGCGGCACTAATCACTGCTTTTTCGGATGAGCTGACTGGTGCTTGGACTGATAGTGCTTATGAGAGGCAGAATAGGCCACAAAGACGGAGAGCCTGGTGCTGATTTCTCATATTTGTCTTGGATTATATTTGTCGTATTTGAATTATTCTTGCTCTGTACTTTGTACTTTCCATGTTTTTCACCTGTTATTTGAACTTAGATACAAACCTGCATTTATTTGTTAGTATTGACAACAAATATGTATGTATGATGCTTGTTTTCTTAGAAATCTATTTTCAAAATAAATCCCTAAAACAACCCCCAAAAATAGCACCTAACAGGGCCTAAACAGGGCGAAAACACAAAAATTTCACAAAACATCAAAAACAGGAATCGAAACTGGGTCGGTGGCGGTCGGACCGCTGGTGTCGGCGGTCGGGCCGCCATCTGGGCCAGGGTTGTATAAAAAATGAAGTTGAAGTGTATTTTCAGGCCAGAAAACAGGTTTTTCACTGCAGGATTTTATTTTTCTCTCAACTATGAACCCTCTTTTTAATCATGTGATGCATAGCTGGACCAAGAGCCTCCATAATGTTGAAAGGATCAACATGGGAAGATATGGATTGAAAGCTGTTGCCACCTTTAGAGGTGTAGCCGTGGATTGGGATTTCTTGCATGCTTGTATCAGATTTTGGGATCCCCAAGCCCACGTTTTCAGATTTGGTGCCCGGATGGAGGAGATGTGTCCTCTTTTTGAGGAATTCTGCTCAATTATCGGATGTGACCCAAATGCCCCTCTTGTAAGGCATGAGGTTCAAATTGGCTATGTGGGGTCTTTTCAGAGGCTTTTCAACTTTACAAGGCCTCAAGCTCAAGCTATGATCGCGGATGGGAATAAGGCGATGTTGCTTCCTTTGATTGATGAATTCCTGACTGCTAATTTTGAAGATGAGATTCAACTGAAGCATAGGATGCGAGCTTTTGTTTTCTGCCTGTTAGCTGGATTTCTTTTCAACCGTGACCCTGGCTTCGGAGATTTAAAGCTTTGCCCCATGATTAGGCAAATGGAAGAATTAACTGCATTGGTGGTATGATTCTGGCTGAGACTATTCAGAGTCTTGACAGAACTGCACTCAGATTTGAAAATTGGACTGTTACCCCGATCATTCTTCAGGTAATTCTGTTATACTTTTTGCTTTTTTTTTTCATTTCATCATCTCTCTTTTTCCTTTGTAAAATAGAAAGGATCTATTTTTTTTCAGGTTTGGCTGAGAGACCATCTCCAAGTGGTTGCCGTTCCCCATGCCTTGACTTATAACCCTTCTCAGTACAGTACCAGAAGAATCTAGATTTCTTTTCCCTCTATGGTTAAGTGGATCATCTGGTTGTATGAGCTTGGGCCAGAAGAATTGTTGTGGTTCATCCCTTGGTATAGAATTTCTCGATTCATGGAGGCAAATGCAATGCATAACCATGTCTACCTTCTTGGTTTCACTCATAGTACTTGGTATAGTGCTTCTCGCATCCACAGACAGATGGGAATTGATTAGAGGGTTCCTCTTCCTGTTGGGCTTACCATTGCTTCCCCTATTACTGCCAGAGTTACTCGAGCTGTTCTACAAACCTGGGTTAGGAACCATCAGATGATCAGGCCTTTTGCAGAGCCTTCCCTTGTTCAGCCTACTCCAGAGTACAGAGCTTGGTTTATAGTTGAAGTTTGGCCAATTGAAAAGCCAAGGAGGCATGCATTGCTGCAGGAGTTGGAGGGAGAGGATGTGGTTCCTCTTAACGAGGGGAAGATAGATGTTGCAGAGAGTTCCGGAACTAAGGAAGATACCGAAAACTCTGCCCCACGTAGGAGACGTAGGATTTAGATCCTAGGGTTGACTATATTGTCTGCTTTTTTTTTAGATTGCTTTTACCTTTTGGTTCATTGGATGTTTAGGACTTATGGAATGAATGACTCTTTTTGGAATGAATGATTCTTTTTTGGAATGAATGACTCTTTTATTTGCTTTCCAAGCATTATTTACTTTATTTACTTGCTCTAATTTTTGCTTAAGCCGTCCTTTCGGATTTTCAACTTAGCGAGCTCTTACCCATTCTTGCCTAAGCCACCCTTTGCGGGTTTTCAACTTAGTGGAATTTTTTTTTGACAAAAGAAAAATGAATCAATGTTTTTCATTAAAATTTAGACCGTGCTCAAGGAGAGCTGCCTACATATCTCGAATTAGTTTGCGAGAATCAGGTCTAATGTAGTTCCTTACAATGCATGATTATACATAATATTTCTTTAATTGATCCAGATTGCATGGGTTTGTGAACTCCAGACCATCCAAATCAGACAAGATGATGGCTCCACCGGAAAGTATTTTCTTTACAATGTAGGGTCCAGCCCAAAGAGGACGAAACTTCCCACGAGGATCTGTAACAGGTGTTCTGATCTCTTTCAGAACCAAACAACCTTCTTCCAACTTTCGGTCTTTGACCTTTTTGTTGAAATGTCTGGCCATTCGCCTTTGATACTCTTGAATCTGATGTAGAGCCTGAAGTCTTTTTTCATCCAAACCCAACAACTGATGATGATAATTGCTAATCCATTCAGCTTCATTTATCTGACTTTCTTGAATTATCCTCGCCGATTGAACTTCTAGTTCAATGGGGAGTACTGCTTCCATTCTGTACACTAGTGAATACGGGGTTGCCCCAGTAGGAGTTCTAATTGATGTTCTATATCCCCACAAAGCCAGTGGTAACTTCTCATGCCAACACCTATGTTCCTTGATCATTTTTTGTATGATCACCTTTATAGACTTATTTGCTGCTTCTACAGCTCCATTTGTTTGAGGTCTATAAGGAGAGGACTTATGATGCTGGATCTTCTTATCCTTCAAGAGTTTAGCAAATTCTGCTTGGAAATGAGTTCCATTATCAGTGATAATCTCAAATGGCATTCCGTACTGATAAAGGATGTTGGTTCGGACAAACTGTGCTGCCTTTTTGGCATCTAATTCTGCATAGGAGGCTGCTTCAACCCACTTTGTGAAGTAATCCACCGCTACCAAGATAAACCGATGTCCATTCAAAGCTCTCGGATGTATTTTGCCAATTATATCTATTCCCCAAGTAGCAAAGGGCCATGGAGAAGTGATTGGATTCAAGGCAACGGGAGGTTGCTTTTGCAGCTTAGCAAATATCTGACACTGATGGCATTCTTGCACAAATGCCACACAGTCTGTATTCATGGTGGACCAATAATATCCTAGATTGGCTATTTTTTGAGCCAAGGCGATCCCATACATATGCGGTCCTGATTCGACACCATGCACCATTTCCATTATCCGCTTAGCCTCTGCTTCATTCACACACCTTAGGTGCATTCCATTCCAACTTTTGTAGAGGATATCTCCATTAAGAATGTAACCTGTGGCTAGCTGCCTTATTTCTCTCTGATCAACCCTTGATGATCCCTCCGGATAACTTCCATCCTTGAGATAACTCTTGATATCCCAGAACCATGGTTTACCATCGCCAAATGCATTACGTGGGCAGGTTGCTTTTGCAGTTGAACCTTCAATGGATGAATGGCTTTCCCCTCCTTGATATTGATCATGGAAGCTAAAGTAGCCAGGGCATCAGCAAACTGATTCTTTGCTCTTGGGAGATATTCGAAGGACAAATCATCGAATTGTTGTGCCAAATGATCAAGGCGTTGTAGGTAAGGAACTAAACACTCTTCTCTTATTTTCCATTTCCTTAACGCTTGTGATACTATTAAAATAGAATCACCGTAGACCTTTAGGTTCTTAATCCCCAATTCCAGAGCGGCTTCGAGCCCATTGATGCAGGCTTCATATTTCGCTTCATTGTTAGTGCAGCTAAAGTCAAGTTTAACTGCAAAGGGAATGTATTCTCCACAAGGAGTTTTGAACACAATCCCAATTCCATTTTCATGATAATTGGATGCCCCATCAAAATACATCCCCCAAACACTTCTTTCCACATTCAAGAGGTCTTCTTCAGGGAAATTCATTTCTCGCATCTCGTCTTTTACGGGTAATTTTGCTAACTGGTCAGCTATTGCCCCACCTTTCACAGCTTTCCTCTGAATGAATTTTATGTCAAAAGTTGCCAATGTTGACACCCACTTTGCCATTTTTCTGTCCAAAACAGGCCTCTCCATAAGGAATTTCAAGGGACTCTGTTCTGTGATGACACAAGTAGTGTAAGAAGACAAGTAGTGTTGTAACTTCGTGCAGGTCCAATATAACGCTAAACACAACTTCTCAATCTTGTTATAGTTTAACTCATAATCCAGCATCCTTTTGCTGAGGTAGTAAATTGCATTTTCTACCTTTGTACCTTCGGCCTCTTGAGCTAGCATTCCACCCATGGCTTCACCTGTTACAGACAAATACAAGAGCAGAGGTTTTCCCATTCTGGGAGGTTGCAGAATTGGCAGACTTAACAAGTACTCTTTGATCTTGTCAAAGGCCTTCTGGCAGTCTTCATTCCATTCTTGTGAAGCACCTTTCCTTAGTAGCTTAAAGATAGGACCACAAGTCTCTGCCAACTGCGATATGAATCGACTGATATACTGTAATCTACCTAGCAGGCCTCGAATCTCCTTTTCTGTTCTTGGTGGAGGCATTTTCAGAATAGCCTTTGACTTTGCTGGATCAACTTCTATTCCTTTCTTGCTGACCAAATATCCCAAAAATAAGCCTGACGTTGCTCCAAATAGGCACTTTGCAGGATTAAGTTTCAAATTATACTTGCGAAGTCTAAGGAAGAACTTCTCAAGTGCTTCAACGTGCTCTTCTGGAGATTTTGACTTGACAATCATATCGTCAACATACACTTCTACTTCTTTGTGAATCATGTCATGAAAGACTGTTGTCGCCATCCTTTGGTAGGTAGCTCCTGCGTTTATCAATCCAAAAGGCATAACCCTGTAGCAGAAAGTGCCCCATTCTATAATGAAAGTTGTCTTTTCTTTGTCCGGTGGATGCACCATGATCTGATTGTACCCAACCGCAAGGTCAGTCATGGAAACCATCATATGCCCAGCCATCCTGTCTATTAGCAAATTGATGTGTGGTAGCGGGAAATCATCCTTGGGACAAGCCTTATTCAAATCTCTATAGTCAACACACATCCTTACCTTTTCGTCTTTCTTCGGGACTGGCACAATGTTTGCTAACCAGGAAGGGTAGACAATAGGTTCTATGAACTTATTATCCAGTTGCTTGGCAATCTCATCTTTAATTTTCAAACACCATTCTGGCTTCATTCTTCTCAACTTCTGCTTAACTGGCTTTGCATCGGGGTATAGCGGAATCTTATGAACTGTTATTGCCAGGTCTATTCCCGTGACATCACTTGTCTTCCACATGAAGCAGTCGACATATCTTCTGATGCACTCAACAACCTGTTCCTTATTCACACAATCATATGCAATGTATGAATATTCATTTTCTTTGCCAATTATTATCTTTTCATTCATTTCTTTTATTTCTTTTATTTCATTTTTGCTAGATAATACTTGGAAAGCAAAAGACACAGGGTAACCAAGAACTTGAACAGTTTCATTAATAATGGCGGAGTCATCCTCCAGAGTTACATTATATTTGACATCAGGGTTTTCTATTCCTGAAGCTAAGGAAGACTCAGAACTGGACTCTGACTCCGTGATTGACTCAAGATTTGACTCAGTACAAGACTCAGGTTCGGGGTGTGACATAGGACAAGGTTTGACTATAGCCACTTGTCCCTCCTCGGCATACCAGTTCATCAGTGGTCCATCTGTGGTCTTGATCAGCTTCGTGAAGTCCCTTTTGTCTTCAAAATTGGTTATCATAGCAACCTCATCAAAGAGACTAGGCCGCATGAAATCTTCCACTTGTGGGTCAGTTATAGGTTCTGGCTCTTCTTCCTTTTTGACTAAAACATCAGCGAACATCTCAAAACCCGGTAGCTTCTTTCCAGTCATAGGAGAATAGAATGGCTCCTGAAAACCACAGTAAGGAACTGCTTTTCCAGGTTTGCAAAAGTGACCGTTCAGAGTTCTAACGTAAGGGCGCATTTTGAGGCTTTTTGCCCCCCAAGTCTTCTTTTTCTTCTTCCCATGCTCGAACTCTTCTATCTCCTCGTCTGTGGGTTTGTACCCCAAGCCAAAAGTTCCTTTATTCTCAGGTTCTTCCCATGGCCGCACTATGGATGATTTCCTCCCAGACCTTATCATTTCCATCCCGGGTAGCAGACCTACCCTTAGCATCATTCCCACCAGGCAATTGACTTGGACCTCCCCAAAGTCATATAGGATAAATGGCCCTTTGGGCCTTTCTCCTTCAATGCATTGAACAGTGTCATAATGGAACCCAGTCAAGGCCATAGCAGTTTCACCAGGAACAACCTCAAAGAGAGACTGATACGTGGTTTTCTTGTTGATTTCACATATGTCTCCTTTAATAGTGATGATTTTTCCTTCAAAAGGGAACTTAAGTTTTTGATTTAATGAAGAAGGTACAGCATTATTCTGATGAATCCACGGCCTTCCAAGGAGGAGATTAAAGCTCGCGGGTACATCAATGACCTGGAACGGCACTCCCATTTTTACCGGTCCAATAGCAACACCCAAAATTTCTCTTCAAGTATTATCATATGCTCTAACAATTTGATCAGAAGGTGTAAGATCTGTAGCCTCCAATCCTAGACAGCTTGCTACTTTCAAGGGACATACATTTAAGGCTGACCCATTATCAATGAGAACCATGGGCACAGTCTTTCCCCCAGTTTGTATGGTGATGTATAGAGCATCATTGTGTTCCTTACCGTCTTCTGGTAAATCTACATCAGAAAACCTGATACTCAATGCCTTGGTTGATTGGGTCAAAGTGGCCACCAAAGCCTCTGGGCTTGTGTCTACTGATGTATCAAGTTGACTCAAAGCTTTACTGAGAGCCTGACGGTGTGGGAATGAGGAAGCAAGGAGCTCCCAAATTGACACTTTAGCTTGAGTTTGTTTAAGCTGAGAGAGGATAGGGTATTCTTTTGGTTCCGGCGACTTCTTATAGGGGTGATTTGGGGTTTTAGAGGCTTTCCCCAAGTCAAGTGGCTGATATTTCCTTCCACTTCTTGTCAAAGCATCGACCTCTTCAGCGAGGTCATTCAGATCCAGCACACATACTTCATTCATTTCCAAGAGAAGTTTGAAAGGATCAAACAACTCTTCTTCCACAGTGATGGCGTGGATGGAATGATTGGGCAAAGGGTTAGTATTAATGTTTGGTTGACTTCTGAGAGGAATGATGTCACCACTATCCACCAGATCTTGGATGTGGTTTTTCAGAGTCCAACAAGCATCTGTTCTATGCCCATTTCCTTGGTGGTAGTCACAGTACTCATTGGCCCTATAATTGGAGGGTAACGGGTTTGGAGGAGGCCTTGGGTCCAAAGGCTTCAAGTACTTTCCTTCCACGGCCTTTTTAAACACCAGATGAAGGGGCATCCCAAGGTCGGTATATTGCCTTCTTGGCTGATTTCTCTGCCCAAGATTGCCACACGTAAAGGATTCGCAGGGGCAATAATGGCCACGTCATTGACCTTGCTTGAGGAAGTAGCTTGGCCCTGTTTCTTATACTTTGAAGTAGCTCCCTCATCTACTATCTTACCCAATTGTATTAAATCTTCTACCTTAGTTGCAGTCGCAATGAGCGATTTGAAAGTAGGTAGGTATTGGGTTTGCAGTTGAGCTTGATATGTAGGCTTTAAATTCTTGATTATAATATCAATCTGCTCCTGTTCTGAAGGGCGATTGATCATTTGGTCAGCCTTTGCCCTCCACCTCGTAAGGAATGAGGAGAAGGGTTCATTGTTGTTTTGCTTAATAGTCTCAAGTTCCCTTCTAGTGACATCTACCTCAATATTGTAGTGGTATTGAGTGTTAAATGCATTGCAGATGTCTTCCCAGGTCTTAATCTTGGCACGATCCAGGCTTACAAACCACTTAAGGGCAGCACTAATCAAGGATTGTTGGAATAGTTGAGCAAAGAGTTCATCATTTAAATCCCAAGGGCTTAAGGCCCCCACATACATCTTCAGGTGGGTTTTAGGGCAAGTAGTCCCATCAAATCTGTCCAATCCAGGCATCTTGAATTTTGGAGGCAACCTAGCTTGGGGAAACAAGGATAAGGAATCCATGTCTAGCACCTCTTTATGAGTTTTCATGGCAGTGATTGACCTTTCAAGCAATTCAAGTTTCTTTTTTAGTTCATCAGTTTCAGTAGCATTCTTAGAGGGTGGATCCTCCAAATTGATGATAGGAGTATTATTCTGAGCAGTCATGGGGGTACTAGTTTGTCCCACAATAGGTTCCTTCCCTAGATTTCCAGGAGTAGTGGCTGTCTTTTGTGCTCCTCCCAATTCGGCCAAGATGGCTACCCTTTGGGCAGCCAAAGCTTCATTAATTCTTTCTTGCATCCTAGCTTCAATTTCCTTAACCTGTCCATCTAGTAAGGCCTTAATCTATTCAATAGTAGCCATTTCAGTAATTGGAGTAGTTGGTGAAGTTGGGGTAGTAGAACTTGTGGGTGATTGCACAGTTGGAGTTGGTGTGGCTTGTGTAGGTGAAGGCACACGGATAGTGGGTACCTGCAAAGGTTAAGGGTAAAGGATCAGGGTAGTGTGTAGGGTAGGAAGACTCTTGGTCCACTAGCATATATCAAAAGGCTTTCCCCAAAACAATGTTGTTATGTTGCATGAATGCACCTCATCACATCATAATTCATTTTAATGGAATGTGGCACTATTATTGGGTACATACAACCTAAGGGAGGGTTCTATTGTTATATGAAAAATAGAGAATAGGCTTATAATAGGGACCCTTGAGTCTTGAGTAAGATATACCTAACCACATGTGAAACAAAGAGTTTCGCGGGATTGGAATGGTTTGCGACAACAGGGAGGACGCTTTGGCTGTCCGCCGGCATAATCAAGGAGACCTACCGGTCAGTGCTACTTGCTATCCAGACTCAGAATTTTGTACAGAGAGAGAAGAAATTCATTTGAAAACAATTTTTTATGCAATGGAGGAAAATGATTCCCCCATATAATGCAGGAGAAAAAGATTCTCTAAATGACAAAACAACTGCACAATTCATCAAACAAGGGGTCCATCAAAGGAAAAAGATTCCTTTTGTCAATTTTATTCCAATATCCTTAAGGAAAGGATATATATTGCTAAGGTACCCTACAAAATAAATAAAAGTACCCTGAAGAAGGGCAAATTAGTCAAATAAACAATGGTAGTCTACTAGGATCCCATAAATCATTTTTATGGTCCCCAGTGGAGTTGCCAGATTGTGAACCTCGGTTTCCACACGAAAAGGATTCCGAGGAACATTCACTTGCTGTTAGGAGTCGCCACTCAGTTTTTTCTGTTCAAAGGGAAAAACTAAGAAAACCCTTGTTTGACTCCAATAGTGCATCCAATGTAAAGGTTTCTGATCTACGAACCCAAGGAGGATTCGGGGACTATGTCATGTATTTGATTAATTTGCCAAAAAGAAACAAACCTAAAAGGGACGAAGAAAAGAAGACAAACAGATTGTTAGTAAATTGTGGACTTGCTATTTGGGGTGAATCCCAAATATGCCTACATACTCTCGTTTTTTATGAGAGATCAAAGCCCATGTAGTCCGGAAAAGCCTATTTAAAGGCAATTATGCATTTATGCATGTGTGTGTGTATGCTTCGTGCATTGTGGGCTTTTTGCCAAAATTGTGAGATTTTGAGCACTTAGTGCTAAGTTTGATGAAATTTGGGTACTTGGTACCAAAAGAAAATGCAATTTAGGCTTCATGCCAAAAGGTTGATTTTAGTTGAGATCGGCTTCATGCCAAAGATTGATTTTAATTTGGATAGATTTCATGCCAAAAGAAATTAGATCTTTGACCTAAAAAGAAATTAAGAAGGAGGTGTAGTGCTCATGATATGCTTAAATTGACCAAGGATAAATTAGGATATTACCTTGTTTAGGGTTCTCCCACTTCGTAGTTCCAGATCTTGTTTTCTCGGGCCTTGGATTATGATTCTTGTTTACTGTTTTTTTTTTAATTTTAATTTCGATCGATTCCTACAGCACAAGATTAGATTTATGCAAAGAAAAGTCTAAGAGAAGTTCTTAAGCGTGTGAAAATAGAGAGTCCGTCCGCCCGAAGCCCACCCGAAAAGACCAAACCCCTGTTCTGAAAATTCAGAGGCCTTTTATAGACAAAATTCAGACCTGGACGGTGGTCGAACCGTCGTGGAAGTGACCAGGGCGGGAAAAAGGAAAAAGCAAAACGGCGGCGGTCGGACCGCCACGGCGTCGGCGGCCGAACAGCCGCGTGCGCCGGCGGCCGGACTGCCGGTCCCGGTGGGCGAACCGCCGCGGTCGGCGGTTGAGCCTCCAAAACAGCACACACACGATTTTTGTTCAAACTTATTTTCTGGGAGCTACGGACCTCCAAAAATTATTTTGGGACCATATCCGTGATCCTTGCGTCGCTCTGGACATTTCAAGTACCATGAAGACATACTTTCGATGAACTTTACCGTGGACCTCCGGTCCGGCTCAGTCGTCTGCAGTGTGAGAAAATCGGCCTTCCGAGCCTCAAAATTCGAGTATTCACAGTAACATACCCTTACAACCTCATTAAAAATCCAAAATAATGAAATAAAAGAAAATTAAATAAAACAAATAAATCAAGGCACCCACAAATTGTGAAAATATGTGTTTTACAATTTTTTTCCCATAAAATATAATAAACAATTTAATGATAGGCAATAATGAAAATAATATTATCAACAAATATTCATGGACATTAAAAATATAAAAAGCAAACACACTAATATGCACAAAATATTCAAAATATGACAAATCAAGTAATATAAAATCAAATAAATCTTATTTCCATTTTAGCTGTTTGAAAACACAATACCTAATAACGTCAAAATTCCCTTTAAATAAACAGATGATAAAATGCCATTGTTATTTGTTTTCCTAAATCTGCAGTAGCCATTATATTAATTTTGAAACATTGCTTAAACCTATAATTCAATTAGATTATATTAAAAATAAAAGGAAATCACATATTTAAAACCCCTTTTTGTTATTATACTAACAATTATAAAATTATGACTCTAGTTTTACTGGATTCTCATTAACTACAAATTAGATGAGAGATGGGTCTATATTATAATTGAAATTCTATCTTACCAAGTATAGAAATTAAATATAGAATTATTTCCATCAATTAAAAACATAGACCATTTAAGCATGCATGTAAATAATATGTAGCTTAATTTAAAGGGAATCAAGTTGAGAACTTTATACCATCGTTGTTGGGTCCTTCAATTTCTATATTTATTTATGAAGAACTCAAGCTTTCTTGTATGACAACAACAAACTCCTCCTAATGCTTGCTTTTTGATGTCTTTGTTTGAGTCCTTTTGATCTCCAGTGATCGAAAACCTTTTCTTTCTTATCTAATTACTCTATGTGTTCTCTTTTTTAGTATTTGTTGCTCTTTGTGGTTATCAATTATCGTCCTTTGTTAATTATTGTTGGTCTTTTATAGATGAATATTAGGGTTAACCAGGTGTTAAGAATCTTGTTTTAGCTAGGAAATTTAGTACTTATCTAAAGACCCATAATTTAATCCGGTTTAGAAAAAAAAATTAGATAGTGTTCTTTATGGCGAATTGGCCATAAGCCATAGCTGGCCTATTGAGGGACTAAAATTAGGGATCCGTAGGAGTGATGCTAGCCACTTTACCACCTTTTGGATTGGTGGCCTAAGGGTTACTATAGTTTAGGATCATCCTGAACCTGAAGGAGGAGGATACCTCATCCTTGATTCACCCAGTGTCAACAGGGATTTTCGCCCCCACTCCCGATGGAGTGATTCTTATGACTTCGGTATTGTTTAAGCTCGAGGCCTTAGAGAACACGGGCCTAAGCCCGGAGAAAATGGAGTCGCCACCCAGACGGGCCTGGAAAAAGAAAGGGGTGGATGACTCGATTCCTAAAGAATCCCCAACCCCCTAATGGGTTCGAAAAGTTGGGTATATGTGGGGAAGGTAAGAAAAGGCCCAGCACACCCACAATGCCCAGTTCATTGGAACTGACCTCTTTTGCATGTCTTAATATTACAAAATTCTTAAATATAACAATATTATCCATATTACATGCAACAATTAAAATAAAGCATCATTATATTAAAATCAAAGCAATGTCCAAACAAAGCAAATAAATGGACACCCATCCGAGGATGGAAACATGTCCTTACATTGTTCATGTCTAAACTAAATAGGACACCCACCGAAAGGTGGAAACATGCCCTTTACATTAGTTCAAAAAACTTTAAAATAAAATAAATTACATGATGCTCATGACATGAGGTACCCAAAAATATGGAAACATACCTCTTACAATATTTGAAAATTAAAATAAATCAATAAAATTAAATAACCATTCATCGTAAATAACTAATTCATCAAAGATATCAAACATCAATCAAAATATATAATAAACATTAATCCAATTTAAATAAAATAGTAAATATATTAACTTTAGGGATTCATGCATTAATTAGGGTTTCTAGGATTTTATGCACAATAACTAGGGTTTTGCATATACTAGTTTAATTAGTTGAGCAATATTTTAAGGTAATAACATAGCTACTAGATGTTTTAAAGATTTAGGGTTTTGGATGTTTTTGGATTTGGGCTTAAAGGTTTGTAGGTTTACTGGATGAGGGTTTGAAAAATTAAGGTTTTTGATTTATCATTTTAGAAGAAATATTGATTCAGAAAATAAACTAAGATTTTGGAAAACAATTAAGGCTTCGAGACTTTAATGGAATAATTTAGGGTTTAGAGTTTTTGGGAAAAATAGTTTAGGGTTTTAAAGTTTAATCAATGACTTAAGCTACTGGATGTGTGGAAAAAAAATTAGGATTCAATAAAGCAATTTTGAATTTTAGAATTTATGAAAATAATTTAGGGTTTAGATAATTGAAAAGCTATTTTGGGGGTTTTAGGAAATATAAGGCAAATTAGGGTTTGGTTCTTAGAGTTTACTAGAGTTGGAGTTTAGAAATTTGGCTTATTGGATCAATTTTAATAATTAAACTATTTGTAAACTCAGGTTTATGGTTTTTGCAATTGAGGCTTGGGAATTAGGGCTTTAGGAAGGTAGGGTTTTAGATAGTTAGGGTTTTTAAAAGTAGATTTGTATTGAAAGATTATATTATTTACTTTAATTAAGATCTTAGGTGTTAGACAAATGATCTCAATTTTGATCCTTGACAACTCAAATTGAATGATCCATTTAACATGTGTTTGAAGAATCTTGTTGCAGGCTTAGGTTACTTCAAATAAAGCAGAACAGAACACTTCTAGCGGTCGCACCAAACCTGAATACGACCGCACCAAACCTGAATACGACCGCACCATTCAATTAAAGGAAGAAACCTGAATAAACCCACTTCAACATTCAAAAAGCGCGACCGCACCTTTGTGATGCGCGACCGTCCCGACAACCATAACATGGGCAAGATTCCTGCTGCAGAGCACTAAAATTCGACCGTTGAAGCTTTTTTAAATTCAGCGACCGTACCTTATACAAGGACGACCGCATGTGGCAATAGCGCGACCATCCTTATATGAAGGACGACCGTGAAATGCTTCGGACAGTTTAATAAAGAAGGTCTAGACTGCCAAGACTTTATTCTCACTATCAATAACGGCTAGTAAGACCACATTGGCTATAAATACAGTGCTTCTACAAGAAAAGCAATAAGAAGTGAAGCAAGAAAAAAGAATTTGATAGCCAAGCAACAACTTTTCTTTTACTTAAACTTACATTTGAATTGTAATGAATGTTAGGTGTTAGCATTAAAAACACCATTGTATAAGTTTGAGTGTGAGCTTGGAAAACACTTGGGTTGTGAGAGTAAGCCTTGTAAAACTCTTGTTTAGGTTGTGAGAGTGAGCCTTAAAAAATCCTTTAAAGGTTCTTGAGTGTAAGCCTTAGAAAAACACTTGTGAAGTTAGGTGTGAACTTGTGAAAACACCAAAGTTGGAAGTGAGCTTGTAAAAACTTCAAAGATTAGTGAAACCTTAACAAGTTGTTAAGGAAGTGGATGTAGGATTGAAGGAAATCCGAACCACTATAAATCTTGTGTGTTCTTTCTTTCTTCCATTACTCAACCATCTCTCTATTCTGCATTTCTATTTTGTTGAGTTTTTTAATTGTCATTATTTCTTGAGGAAACCAATTCACCTCCCCCCCCCTCTTGGTTGCCATCTTGGGACAACAATTGGTATCAGAGCCTGAGATTTCTTAAACTTAATTGTGAAATTTGATCCACTATGGCAACTTCTTCTTCATCAAACTCTCATGGAAATCTTAACACTATTCTTAGACCCTACTTTGATGGAACTGATTATTCATACTGGAAACACAAAATGTATTTGTTTCTAGACAGTGAAGGGATTGAACTATGGGATTTCATGGAAAGTGAGTGTAAACCTCCCACTTACGAAGTTGACGGTATTCAAGTTCCACTTCCCAAAGCACAATGGTCAACTAGCAATATCAAAGATCGATTCAAGAACAATAGAGCCGTTTCCATCTTGATGAATTCCATTTCAAGAGAAAAAGGTGGAAGAGTTCAACATCTAACTTGTGCACATTGCATTTGGAAAACACTTGAAAACTACCATGAAGGTACGACTCAAGTGAGATTTACCAAGAAACAAATGCATGTCCATGAGTATGAGCTATTCAAGATGAAATCAAATGAAAATGTCACCGACATGACCAATCGCTTGCTTGCTATTGTCAATGAACTAAAGAAGTATGGCAAGGTATATGATCAAGGTGATGTAAACAGTAAAATCTTGAGAGCCCTAAGAGCTAGAAAAAACTTTGAATCAAAAGTATCATCCATAGAAGAAGCTCATGATCTCAGCACATTAAGAACCGATGAGCTAGTTGGTAAACTACTCACATTTGAGCTACACAGTGAGAAAGAAGAAGATCAAGGTGAAAAAGAAAAAAGAAAACCAATTGCACTCAAAGAAATCAAAGAAGTTGAGAGCTCAAGTAATGAAGGTACTGATGATGAAGATGAAATGGCAATGTTCTCAAAAAGAATCAATGAATGGAAAAGGAAGAAAAGATTACAAGCAAACAAAGGTACACCTCCAAAATTCTCCTTCAAAGATAAAGAAAAGAAAAATGAGGTAAAGTACTATGAATGTGGAAAAACTGGTCACATTAAATCAGATTGCTTCAAATTGAAAAACAAAAAGAAATGGGATAAAGAAAAGAAAAAGTCTCTCAAAGCCACATGGGATGACTCTTCTTCAAGTGAAGAAGAAGAAGAAGAAGGAATTGCAAATCTGTGTCTCATGGCTATTGAAGATGACTCCAATGAGGTATGCCTAAAATCTACTATCAACGAAAGCACATGGCTTGTGGATAGTGGATGCTCAAGGCATATGACTGGGAATGCAAAGCTCTTTACAAGTATTACCTACAAACATGGAGGTAATGTAACTTTTGGAAACAATGCTAAAGGAAAAATTCTTGGCGTTGGCTCCATTGGATCTATTGGTAAGGATTTAATAGAAGATGTATGGCTTGTTGATGGTTTGAAACATAACTTGCTAAGTGTTAGTCAACTTTGTGATAAAGCATACTTTGTCAATTTTGATTCCAAAGAATGCAAGATCACGAATTCAAATGATATTATCATATTTAAGGGTACTAGAACAAACAACACTTATAATATCAACATACATTCAAATCATACATTTAAATGTTTAATGTCCACTAATAATGATGCATGGTTATGGCATAGAAGACTAGGACATGCTGGTATGGATCAATTAAAATATATCTGTAATGAAAACTTAGTCGAAGGCTTACCTAAGATAAAATATGATAAAGATAGGATTTGTGAACCTTGTCAACATGGTAAGCAACATAAAAGCTCATTTAAATCAAAGAGTGTTATAAGCACCTCTAGACCTTTAGAGCTCATTCATTTGGATTTGTTTGGACCAAATAGAGTTACAAGCTTAGGAGGCAAATCATATGCATTTGTTCTTGTTGATGATTACTCTAGATTCACATGGGTTAATTTCTTAGCTCAAAAGAATGAAGCCTTCAATTACTTCAAAACGTTTGCAAAAAGAGTTCAAAATGAAAAAGAATATGTGATCACATCTATTAGAAGTGATCATGGCAAAGAATTTGAGAATGAAAATTTTGAAGGTTTTTGTAATGAACTTGGCATTTCACATAATTTTTCTGCTCCTAGAACTCCACAGTAAAATGGTGTAGTTGAAAGGAAAAATAGAACTTTAATTGAAATGGCTAGGACAATGCTTAATGAATATGATTTACCATCTTATTTTTTAGCAGAAGCCGTTAATACAGCTTGTTACATTGCAAATCGTGTTTACAAAAGGCATTTAACTAATAAAACTTCTTATGAGCTATGGAATGGAAGAATACCCAGAATTGGATATTTTAGAGTATTCGGATGCAAATGCTTCATATTGAATACCAAGGATAATCTTGGAAAATTTTCATCCAAATCAAATGAAGGCATATTTCTAGGATATTCATCATATAGAAAAGCATATAGGGTATTTAACATGAAAACTCTAGTTATAGAAGAAACAATGCATGTTGTATTTGATGAATCATCTAAACTTGATCAAAAGAAAGGTATTACTTTCAGTGACCCTGCAGGTACTCTTGAACCTCTTGAATCTATTGATGCTCCAAAGATCAATCAATATGAACTTGAAGAAAAGACTCAAGATCTACCTAAGGATTGGCAATACAAGAAAGACCATCCTAAGGAACTCATCATTGGAGAAACATCTAAGGGAGTAATTACTAGATCTAAAATTAATCATATAGATGTTAATTTTGCTTTTGTTTCTCAAATTGAGCCAAAGACTGTTGAGGAGGCTTTAAATGATGAAAATTGGATAACTGCAATGCAAGATGAACTTAATCAATTTGAAAGAAATAATGTTTGGCAACTTACTCCTAGACCTACAGATCACTCTATAATAGGATGCAAATGGGTCTATAGGAATAAGCTTGATGAAAATGGTCACATTGTTAGAAATAAAGCAAGATTGGTAGCCAAAGGCTATAATCAAGAAGAAGGTATTGACTATGATGAAACTTTTGCCCCTGTAGCCAGATTAGAAGCTATTAGAATATTACTTGCTTTTGCATGTCACATGAACTTTAAACTCTTTCAAATGGATGTTAAAAGTGCATTTCTAAATGGACTTATAAGTGAAGAAGTTTATGAAGAACAACCTCCTGGTTTTGAAAATTATAAATTTCCTGATCATGTTTTCAAACTTACCAAAGCTTTATATGGATTGAAACAAGCACCAAGAGCTTGGTATGATAAACTTAGTGCATATTTACTTGAAAATGGTTTTTCAAAAGGAAAAGTAGACACAACTCTCTTTGTTAAAAAGGATAAGCATAATATTTTGATTGTACAAGTTTATGTGGATGACATAATATTTGGAGCTACTAATGAAGCCTTGTGCAAAGAATTTGCTTCTTGTATGACTAGGGAATTTGACATGAGCATGATGGGTGAACTCAAGTTCTTCCTTGGACTGCAAGTCAAGCAATGTGAAGATGGGATCTTCATCAACCAATCCAAATATACAAAAGAACTCATCAAGAAATTTGGAATGGATGGCTGAAAAACAAGCAAAACTCCTATGAGCACATCCTTGAAATTAGGTAAAGATGAAAATGGTAAAGCAATAGATGAGAAGAAATATCTAGGTATCATCGAATCACTACTTTACTTAACCGCTTCTAGACCTGATATAATGTATAGTGTATGTCTTTGTGCTAGATTTCAAACTAGTCCTAAAGAATCACACTTGAATGCCACTAAGAGAATTTTGAAATATTTGAGTGGTACAATGCATTTGGGACTTTGGTATCCTAAAAACACATCATTTCATATCATAGGCTTTTCAGATGCAGATTATGCTGGTAGTATCTTAGATAGGAAGAGCACTACAGGAGCATGTCACTTTCTTGGTAATTGTCTAGTTTCTTGGCATAGTAAGAAACAAGCATCAGTTGCTTTATCCACAACGGAAGCCGAATATGTTGCAGCATGTTTTTGTTGCACACAAGTATTATGGATGAAACAACAATTGTTTGACTATGGTAAAGTATTTAACAATATCTCCATTAAATGTGACAACACTAGTGCTATCAATTTGTCTAAAAATCCTATCCAACACTCTAGATCCAAACATATAGATATTAGACATCATTTCTTGAGAGAAAATGTACAAAATCAGAATATAATCCTAGAATTTGTAGATACACAAAATCAACTTGCTGATATCTTTACAAAACCCTTGAATGAAGATAGACTTAACTTCATTAAACTTAATTTAGGAATGATTGATGGAATCTTTTTGAATTAATTGCCTATCAATGAAGTTTCAATGTGCATAAAACTTTTTTTTCTTAAACATTAGAAAATTCCTCCATCTTTCCTTGACTCTTTCATTTCTAAGTCAGTCGCGTTCGCTCCAGTGTCCATAGCGATCGCTATCTCATCTGCCAGATTCATTCAAATAAAAATCTCTGTGCGCGGTAGAGAAAATTTGTGCGCGGACGCAATAATTTGAATAGTTTCGACCGTTACAGATAGTTTCTCCACTCGCAAGCATACTGATCTTGCTAATGGTCGCTAGACCACATTTCGAGATCGCACCCTTTTAAATCTGCGACCGCACCCTATACACTCTTCTCGAAATTTTGTAACCGTTGGCTGTATGACAGGTCGCAACACTTAACTTTCAACAGTCATAAACGGCTATTTTCTTAATTTCTTCTATTTAAGAGTATGTTACATCAGTTCCTTTGATATTTTGCTTATTAAAACATATAAACTTCCCTCTAAATCTCGAAAATCATCTCAAAATCATCTGCTTCTCAAAACACCCTCTGTTTTCCAGTTTTCTTCTTTTTCTTTCTATCTTAATGGCTCCCAAAAGAAGACAACCTCCAAAATAAAAGTAAAAGCGAAGAGAGCTCCATGAATCACAATAAGAGAACCAATAGATGATCCTCCATCTCCTCCACAGTCCAAAAGAGGTGAGAAAATTCACAAACCTCACCATCAAACTTCTGAGGAAGATGTTAGGTATGCCATGCTGAAGAGAAAGAAAGTTGAGGGAATCAAATCTCCTTTTGGTGGGATGCTTTCTGCCCTGAATATCAAGGATGAAATTGAAAGATTACTAGATGTCCTTGGATGGAGAATGTTTGTATTTCCTGAGGAGGTAGGTTATTCCAGTTTAAGCAAGGAATTCCTTATGTCTTTCCAAATAGAGAAAAGTGCTAACTCTGCACTGGGATGGTATGGGGTTAGGTTTAAACTGTTTGATCAATACCAAGCCTTAACCTTAGAAGACTTTGGCAATATTTGGAACTTTCCTGCTGATGGTAGAACCTCCTACAACGATCAAACCTTTTCTAACCAAACTCTCTCTGCATTCTGGCAAGAAATTTCTGTGGAAACTTCTTTTGAAAAAGAATCAAAAGCCAAACATATCAAATCCCTCACCCATTGGATGCTCCATAGGATTATCACCTACACCATCCATCAAAGAGCTGATGGGAATGAAAAGGTAACAAAAAGAGACCTCATATTTTTGTATGCTTTCATCCACAACATCCAAATGAACACAACCAAGTTCTTGATTGACACCCTCTATCATCATGCAATTACAAGAACTGGAACTTTCTTCTTATCCTCCCAAATAACTCAAATAGCTAGGCACCTGAACCTTCTAAATGATCTGAACCTAGCTACATTGAGAAACCCTTTCAATCTTGCCTCTAGTGCCATCACAATTGACTATCTAGAACATGCTGGATGTGTAAGGAAGATTGAAGGTACATATGTGTATTATTTTGGCAAAAAAGGAGTTGTGGATAGACTAAAGAAAAGGCCAAGGTACACAATTGAGGAAGAAGGAGACTCTGTGGAAGTTGCTGTGGAATTACCTTCAAAAGCTACTTCATCAAAAGCTACTCAAGAAACTACCTCATCCTCTACTCAACTCATCCTCAATGCTATCAAATCTCTCTCCAGGAAACTCTCTAGATTCAAGAAAAGTGTCTCCAAAAGATTCCATCACTTGAACAAGAGAATTGACCTTATATCTCACATGCATCATGATCTCTATGATATGCAAGGCAAACTGGACTTGCCTCAATGCAATCTTGAAGATTGGGATATAAGTGATCATACCCAAAGTCTTCCTGAAGAAGAAGAGTCGATTAGTACTAGCTCTACCTCTTTTGCTCCTCAAGATAAAGGAAAAGCTCCTTTAGTAGAAGAAGAGATAGATGAGGATGATGATTCAGAATAGTTTTCATTTTCAACACATTTAATTTCAATAGTTTACATCTTGTGTGTTCTTTCTTTCTTCCATTACTCAACCATCTCTCTATTCCGCATTTCTATTTTGTTGAGTTTTTAATTGTCATTATTTCTTGAGGAAACCAATTCACCCCCCCCCCCCTCTTGGTTGCCATCTTGGGACAACATTAAGTATTGTATGAATTAATTCATGCTACTGCCTAAATTAATTTGAAGGAAGAATTAAATCAAAAGATGATGGTTTAAAAGATGAAGATGATTAATGATTGAATAAACTAAAGTTAGAGCAATTTACCTACGTTTGAAGGCTCCACCAAATTTGAAGAAATTGGACCAAGTTGTTGCCTGCTTCAAATTTAATTTTGGTTGGACAAAGCAATCTGAAAATGATTGCTTACTATGGTTGTTGTCCCTTGAACTTCTCCTTACTTGCTGGGGTTTTCTTTTGGCCGAAAGAATTTTTGAGTCCCAAGTTTTTTTCTCCAAAGTTTAGATCAAGTAAAACAAATTTTTGATCCTTAATTTTGTGTTTTAATGTGGTATTTATAGGAAAAAAATAAAAAAAAATCTACTTCTAATTGTTTAAGTAAATTAAAACTATTTAGGAAAAGAAATCAAAACCAAATAGAATTTGGTTTCGAAAAAACTATGCTGGCGAAAAATTGCTGCGGGAGACGAAATTGCCAGTGAGCGCTGGCGGGCCAGCCAATTCGCTGCAGGAATTTCCTGCGGCAAATTGGCCCTAGCCAATTCACTTTCTGTGATGAAATTTTTTCGTTGCCAATTTTTTCGTCGCCGGTTTTTATTTATTTATTTATATATATATTTAACTTTATTAATATTACCTTTTTATTTTTATTTTTATTAAAAATTATAAATAATAAATACTAAAATGAATATTATTAAAATACCAAAAAAATTATTTTAGACTATATAGAAAAAATATTGGACCAAACTGGAACAAAAATTAAGGGTCTACACTCAGTATACATCAAATCTTTTATTTTAGTAGCTGTTGTAATAAGGGCCTTAAAGGAAGGTAAATATTGAGTCTGCAAACAAGTTTGATACACAGTCATCAAATTCTTGACAATGATGTCAATTTGCTCTTGCTCAAAATGTTGGTTGACCATTTGTACTACTTTTCCTCTCTACCTAATAAGGAACGTGGAGAAGGACTCCTTTTGACCTTGCTTGGTAGTCTTAAGGTCTCTTCTAGTTATGTCCACTTCAATGTTGAAGATATCCTTTCGTGTCTGGTACTTTTTCTTATGAAGATCTATGAACCATCTAACTGTAGCACTGGTGAGAGACCTTTGGAATAGTTAAGCAAGGAGCTCATCATTGAGTCCCATAAGTTTGAGAGGCCCCACAAACATCTTGAGATGGGTATTAGGGCAAATGGTCCCATCAAACTTGTCTATCTTTGGCATCTTGAACTTAAGGGGTAACCATGCCTTGGGATATAGGGTTAGAAATTCAATATCTAGGGTCTCATCTTTATGCTCGAAGTTCTTAATCCTTTTATCCACAACTTCCACCATCTCTATGAGATGACAGGTTTCAGGATGGTCTCCCCTTTGAAAAGGATTCGTGGGGGAGCTAGGTGTAAGAACCTTTAAGAGTTCAGCAACGGTTCCCTAGTGGGAAAGTGTCACACACTAATTTTATAGGAACAATGGTCCAAGGGTTTTGGGTCAGTTTAATATGCTGAAACCTCGTAGAACCCAGATTCAAAATAGATTTAAATTGTGAAACATCACTAAGTTTTTTTTATCTTTTTTTGATACATATATTTCCATCTATTAATACATATCTTTTTTTTTCTTTCATTACCTATTAGCATAGTTTCCCTAGTTGTCTTCCCCATTTTTTTGCTACTCTTGGATACCACAATGCCACCATCGCCAAAGTTGCTCTATCTATAAAACAACACTTAAACAACAACAAGCGAGGAGTGAGCAGCAACTCAATGAGTGTTCAAGCTCATTACGTTTCTTTAAATTCCACTTTAAGTGAATAGTAGCTTACTACAGTTTAAGTAGCTTCTTATACTTTTGGAGTTTGCATTATAGATATTCATTTACAATTCCTAACATGTTTTAAGAATTCTTTCATTATACAGAATATTTAAATTTTTCAGTGTTCTTAAATAAAATTTTCAAAATCATACTTCAGAGTCCTAAACTAACCTATCAGAATTAACTTTAGATCTAGGTATAATTTAATCTATTCCTTAACTAATTTCTTACTTATAATTTAGTTACTATAGTAATTAATTCTATATGTAACTATCATATCCTTATACAATAGCTAATTTTGTGCCCAATTTTTATATTATAATATTCATATTCACTTATAGTTCTTTTTATATTTACCTATCTTAAGGTAAATACAAATCAAATTATCATTCCTTTCTTATGTTTTAAATTTAAGATTTAGAAATGCAGATACAAAAGTTCAGAAATATTATAGGTAATTTTAGGAATAAAAATTCAGACAATAAAGGACTAACCCTTGGATAATTCAAACCTCAGTATAATTCATAACAGAAATAACAATATTCATATTTTAAGCATAATATATATTTCATTTTCTAGAAAAAGAGTTCATATGATAGATCAGAACATATTTGTTAAAGACCGTAGGTAAGAGACTACAACAGATAGGCTAGAGGCCACAGTAATTAGGGTGGTAACTTCACCCTTATGCACATTTTAGAACACTAGTGTACACTGCCTAGTGGTCTAACCCCACTAGGGTTGGGGTCTGCCAATAAAGGTATCAAGAAATTAGACTGGGTCATCATGTTATTATTAGAAGATATTTCTCGGAAGGCTTACCACAACCGAGCAGAATTTATTTAGAAAATAGTAAGAGTGTATTCATTTATCACATTATTATTATTCTTATTTTTTCTCAGAATAAAATTTTTTGTTTATTCAGATAATATAAAAACATAGTTATTTACTTTTAATATTTCATTTCTCAGAGTAAAATTCTATTAATTATTCAAAATTTATTTTTGATATCTCAAATTAACATATTACTTATTTCTTTGATTTATCTATTTATAAGGTATTATTCTATCATGGAATATTCCTCAATTAACTATACAAGTTTTCAAATATTTACTGACATATTTTATCTTTAGGATTTCATATTTTAATAACTTAACATATTTACCTTAATTTCATATTCTCAATATAATAATTAGTTTTTCCGGCAGTAACTATCGATGTAAATTTTACTTAGTATTAGTAATAAGTTAGTCATCACTTATTTCTTCACATCTTGATTATTCAAACATACTATATTAACACTCCCATTTTCATTCACTAACTATTCTTAACTAATTAGCTACTATTGTGATATATCTTAATCTTGTATAGTTGTCTTTCTTGCCATTCATAACTACTTCCACCAATAAATACTTGTATCTCAACATAGTACTATTATCTAATTCTTTAGATAAGATATTTAGTTTATATAGACTATTATTTCTTAAGAAAGTGTGAGCGGGGATTTTCGCCCCTACTCCCGTTGGAATGGTTCTTGCGACTTCAGTACTATTTAGGCTCGAGGCCTTAGAGAACATGGGCCTAGCCCAGAGAAAATGGAGTCGCTACCCAGATGGGCCAGGAAAAAGAAAGGGTAGGATGACTCGATTCCTAAGGAATCCCTAACCCCCAAATATGTTCAGAAAGTTGGGTACGTGTGGGGAAGGTGAAAAATAGCCCAGCACCCCCCACAATGCCCGGTTCATTGGAACTTGCCTCCTTCGTAGGTCTTAATATTATAAAATTCTTAAATATAACAATATTATCCATACTACATACAACAATTAAAATAAAGCATCTTTATATTAAAATAAAAGCAATGTCCAAACAAAGCAAATAAATGGACACCCATTCGAGGATGGAAACATGTCCTTACATCGTCCATGTCTAAAACTAAATAGGACACCCATCGAAAGGTGGAAACGTGTCCTTTACATTGGTCCAAAATATAAAAGCAATTTAAATTACATGATGCTTAATACATGAGGTACCCAACATATGGAAACATACCTCTTACAAAGTTTTAAAATCAAAACAAATCAATAAATTTAAGCATCCATTCATGATAAACAAATCAAATATCAAAATTAAATAAATCAATCATCAAAACATATAATAAACTACATAATCTAATTTAAAATTAAATAAAGTAATAAATGTATAAATTTAGGGTTTACATCTTAAAATAAGGTTTTAGAATTTTAATTACTAAATTAGGGCTTTGGAAAAAAGAAAGTTAAGTACACAAACTCATAATGCACAAATAAATATTGACCCCTTCGACGAGCCCATATGGCTATCCCGCTAGCCGGTTAGCGGGTGGGGTCAAGGGGCAGTGCCCCTGCGAGGTCGGGGGCAGTGCCCAGAAAATTTTGAAAACTGGCTTTTATGGTTGTAGGTTTTGGTGTTAAAAATTAAGATTTTAGGGTTTAAGATTTAGAACTAATGTTATTTTTCTTAAAAGAATAATGCTACTGTGTGATTTTGGAAAGAAGAATTAATTAGGGTTAAAACTTTTGATACTTGAAAAAATAAGGCTACTGGATGTTTGAATTAGAGATTAGGTTAGATTTTTAAGAAAACAATCTATTGTTTTGTGGTTTCAGAAAAGTGTAACTAGGGTTTTAGATTTTAAAAATATGTTGGGTATTAAGGCATTAGGGTTTTGAAAAATAGTTTTTAGGGTTTCAAATAGAGTTTGAATGGTAAGTGGAACAATTGATCACCTATTGCATGTTTAAACAATTAATCCAATTTGAATGATAAAGCTACTGTAAAGATAAGCAAAGATATAGAGATTCAAACCTTCATTGTTGGTTCCATCACAATCTTTGAATTCTGGTTAAATATTAATAAAGAAAGTGTAGGCTGCCTTTGATGGATTGTTGTTGCTTGCTCACTACCTCTTGCTCCTTCAAGGTTCTCTTTTTTGGCCAAAAAAATCCAAAAGTCCAAAGTCCGATAAAAAATTTCCTCCACTTTTTAAAAGATCAAAGTCTCTTTTCTGTGTGTTTTAATGTGGTTATAGGAAAAAATAAAAACCTTATACTAATTGGCTAAGGAAATAAAAACCTTTTAGGAAACAAAATTAAAAACCAAGTAGAATAGGATTTTGGCAAAACTACGCGTGGGCTGAAAGTGCGCCGGCGAAGAAGTTATGCGGGCACTGGGCGCAGTCCAGCCAATTTGCTGTAGGATTTCCTGTGATGAATTGGCTTATGGCCATTTCACTGTAGGAAAAATCTACGGCGAATTGGCTTGTGGCCAATTCATCGCAAGTTTTTTCCTGCGGCGAATTGGCCCAAGCCAACTCATTGCCGATTCTTCCATCATCGCTTTTTATTTATTTATTTATTATCCTTTTTTATTATTAATTTTTTATTTTTATTAAAAATAAATATTATAAGTAAAAAATATTTTTAAAATAAATATGATTTAATTAAAATACCATAAAAATTATTTTGGAGATTGGACTGGGTTAAAATTAAAGGTCTACAGTTTGCCCCCTGCTTGAGCGATCTGAGGCTACAACAAAAGAGAGCGAAAAGCAATGTGATTTTTGACTGGATTTAGCACCATACTGGACTCCATACCCAAGGTTGGTTTGAGTTATGGACTGAAAAATAATTTGGGTTCTGGACCCAAGGTGAATTTAGGATTTGGATTCTAGACCCAAGGTAAGTTCTGGACTTAAAAATAATTTGGGTTCTGGACCCGAGGTGAATTTAGAATTTGGGTTCTAGACCCGAGGTAAGTTCTGGAATTAAAAATAATTTTGGTTTTGGACCCGAGGTAAGTTTTGGACTTAAAAATAATTTGGGTTCTAGACCCGAGGTAAGTTCTGAACTTAAAAATAATTTGGGTTCTGGACCTGAGGTAAGTTCTAGACTTAAAAGTAATTTGGGTTCTGGACTTAAGACTGACCTTTTATCAGTTGAGAATTTAGGATTAACTGATTATTCCATTCTTTAATGAATTGTGGGTCTTTACCCACCAAAAATGGATCTTTATCCATTGGAGATAGGGTCTTTACCCTTGAAACATGAATCTTCATCCATTGGAAAATTGGGTCTTTACCCTTAAAACATGGATCTTTATCCATTGGAGATCAAGTCTTTACCCTTGAAACATGGATCTTTATTCATTGGAGAGCGGGTCTTTACCCTTGAATCATGGATCTTTATCCATTGGAGATCGGGTCTTTACCCTTGAAACATGGATCTTTATCCATTGGAGATCGGGTCTTTACCCTTAAAACATGGATCTTTATCCGTTGGAGATTGGGTCTTTACCCTTGAAACATGGACCTTTATCCGTTGGAGATCGGGTCTTTACCCTTGAAACATGGATCTTTATCTAGTAGACATCGGGTCTTTACCCTGGCTTCAACTGTTTTAGCTGGACTGATCTTTTGTTTCTTGCATCTTCATTCTTTTGAGAGTTCTAATTTTCTTCTTTTTCCATTCTTTTTTGTTCTTCATTTGCACTTTTGCAAAAAATTCAGCCCCCCCTTTTTTTAGCTAGCTTTCATATCATCTCCTTGCCTTCTACGTGGTAAAATATTGGAAGTGAGTTATAAAATATTTTGTACATACATAAACTCAAAAAATATTGAAAAGAGAAACTTTGCCCCCTGTGTAGGCTCAAACCCATGATTTTTTCTATGCGGCTTTGGTTGATGTTTGTATATTGTCTAGCTCATCGAATCAATCATGCATTTCTTCTTTCTTTTGCAAAATTTTTGGAGCTTACTCACGCAATGGGCTTTCCATTCCCCTTGATTCCATATCCGCTTTATGATTGCTTCATAGAATATTATTGTTTATTTTTGCCAAAGAAAAATGGAGTGTGGTATGCTCATGTATGCATGATATGCATGAATACTACTTATAGTGGTTCCATTGACTCACAGACTGAGATGCTCAGCTGAAGTGTTCCCATTGACTCTTTCTAGATGCTTGTTCAGGTCTCACAGAAGGCTTCGCTTTTATGGCTTTTATCTTAAAGATGTTGAGGACATGTGTGGTTGAGACCCTGAGCGGCAGAGTCAGAGATACATCCATTTCAAACTATGATTCAGTATGTCAATTGGTAGCTTCTTCATAACCTTGCCAATAATCATTTCCTTTGCCTAATGTGTCTTTCGAGGTTTGATGGTTCGACATACTCCCCTTACCTTGAAGGCTTTCTAATTTTTTTTTTTGATTTTTGAATTTTGAAATCAAATGTTGGCTATGCCAAATCAATGTCAATTTACCTCAAGACTTGATTTTCCAAATTAACATATCTATAACATGACAACCCTTATTAACATACTAAACTCGGGAATCATTTCCATTTAAACAAGAATTATTGCACTTCAGATAGGCACATACACATTACTTGGTCAAAAGTCTCATTCAGTTTGAATATTGTCTATCTCATATGCATGCTTATTCAAACTATCTCCACTAATAGAGTCTACCTACCAAGAGAGATCAACAGGTCTTTGATAGGCGTGAAATAGGGCTTATAAGGGACACAAGTTAAATGAAAGTGTAATATCCCAAAGTATACCCTAAATGTATATGTTTAAGTGGAAAGAGAAAAGAGGTAAAGAGAAGAGTGTATATGTTGTATATATGAGATATATACAACATATACAAGTCATAGAAATGGAAGGTAAAAAAATTATTTATTTTTATTAAATTAATTGAAATGGAAATTAGTAAGTGGATGAAGATTTTTATGAATATTATATTAATAAAATTGCTTGGTTGAGAATTAAAGGGAGTTTTAGTGGTTGAAAGAAGAGTTGAGTGTTGACTTTGCTTTTCTCTATTCATCTTCTTTTTCTTTTCTTTTCTCCTTGGCCGGCTAGCTCCATAGCAAGAGAGAAAGTGAGATTTTGTCTTTCCAAACTCAAGATTGAAGGATGTTTCAAGTGATCAAGTTGGAAATCTAAGAGTTTTCATCACTTTTGGTAAGTTCTCCACTTGATTCTTTGGTTTTCTTCTAAGTTTGTGTTTTGAGTTTGGTGTTTGATTATTGATGGTATGTGTATATTTGATTATGGTGTATTTGAGGGTGTTTGATCTTACTGTTGTTGATTTTAAGATAGAGTTAAGTTTGGTGTTGGAAGAAAACAAGTGTTGTGTTTGAGTTGTGCGTATGTGATGGTTGTGAATTGGTGTTTGATGTATGTATTGAGTTGTTTTGATGTTTTTGCAAGTTAGTATGGTTTATGGGTGCATTTAGTTAAGTTTGTTTGGAGTGGAAGATGGTGGAAGTAAGAGGTTTGTTAGATGTGATGTTGTTATTGCCGGAATCAGGATTTTTGGCCTGACACGCCCATGAGCACGGCCAAGTCTTTAGGCATGTCAATGATTCTATTTTTTGGATGGGTGACACGACCAGTGACATGCCCATGTCACTGATCGTGTCACAGCTTCTGTGTTGTAGTAGCATTGACACGTCCAGTGACACGCCCATGTCATTGAGCATGTCATAGCTACTGTGTTGAGGGATGATTGACACGCCCATGCCACTGAGCGTGTAATATCCTCATGTATGCCTTAGAAGTTTTGATTATGTTGTGGTTGTAAGTTGGATTGAATGTATATGTTATGTGAAGAGAAAAGAAATTGGTAAGAGAATGCTTGTGTATATGTGTTTTGGGAAATAAAATAGGGTTTAGAGAGAAGTGTATATGTTGTTTATATGGTTGTATAATTAACATATACATAAGTCAAAGGAAGAGTCAATGCAATAGAGATATTTATTTTGTGGCATGTGTAATTACCTATGCGGACATATAAGAGACAAAAGTTAAGTTATATGGAAAAGGGTGTTTTAGTAATTGCTTGGTTAAAAATCTCTTGGTGGAGATTTAAAGAAGAAAAGCTTGTTGACTTTTGTTGAATTTCTCTTCTTCTCTTGTGTGTGCCGGCCATCCAAGAAGAGAAAGAGCTTGAGAGGTGTTTGAAGATCTTAACTCAAATTGAAGAAGGAATCAAGGGTTTTGGTTAGAGATTTGTGGATTTTCTTCATTTCAAGTAAGTAATCTTGTGTTTTCCTTTGTTAATTTTGAAGTTGTGTCTAAAGGAAATTGTGATTTGTTGATGTGATGATTTGGTGTGTTTGATAGGTGTTTATAAGTGTTAAAATTGATGGTGAGATAAAGGATTGAATTGGTGTTGGTTTGATTGTGAAAATTGTAAGTTTAAGTGGGTTTTGATAGTGGAAGTTCAAGTGTGAAGTTGGTTTTAAGGTTTGGAGTTGATGAATGATTTAATGTTTGGTTAATGTAAGTATTATGTTAAATGTGCAAAATAAGTGTTAATGAGTTTGATTACATCCATTTGAGTGAGTTTGTGTTGGGTATTATGTGTTTAAATGCATTTGGAAGAGTTGGCCATAAAATAGGGTTTGTGTTCTTGAGTGACACGGCCAAAGGCAAGGGAGAGACACGGCCAAGTCATGAAAAATTTTGGATGTGTTGGAGTGTTTTTGGGAGACACGGCCGTGTCCCCAAGCCGTGTCAGCTACTGTGGTTTTTGGTGAGAGACACGGCCACAAGCTCGGCCGTGTCACCTAGCCGTGTTGGCTACTGCCTCTTTTATAGTTGAGAGACACGGCCGTGTCCCTCAAGTGGGCTGCCCGTGTCCCTCAAATGAGTTGGATATTGTTTGATTTCTTTGTTCTTTTTGTATGGTTTTGATTCTTCAAAGATAGTTTGGTCTCTAAACCTAAACTTAAACACTTTGTAAACAAAGTATGACCTAAACAAATGTATGTAGATGATACTAAACTTATGAATAATGATCTTTGGATTAGGTTTTGAAGAGATTGGGTTGCATTAACCTAAATGTGGAGAATTCTTGGAATAAAGAAATGTATAAATTGATGGGAGTAGTTCTTGAGGTAAGTACCAATACATATGATTGTATTTATTTACATGATTTGAGGCTTAACACATTTGTTTGCAAATGTGTTAAGTAGTTTACTATATTGTTAATATAATTTGACTAAGGTGATGATTGAATGAGGTGAAAGTTGTGAAGATCATTTAAAAGGTAAGCATAAATCCTATTTGATTGTATATCCTTATATGTCCTTGAACCTTAACACATTTGGATGAATGTGTTAAATACTCTATTATATTGTGAATGTAAATGAATAATGTCAATTGCTATATATATATATAAAGGATGATATATGAAATGGGAAAGATAGGAAGAAATGAGGATCATTCTTAAGGTATGTGCAAATTATTATGATAAATGCTCTAATAATGAATGGTGTTTATGTATTTTGAGAAATGATGAAATGTTATGTTATATGCATTGTGAATCTTGTGAATGGCAATGTATTATATGAATAAAATACTTTGAAATGTTATATCAATGATGCTATATGTATCATATGGATTGAGATAGGATATGTTGTGAAGCCATTGTAATTGGCCATGATGATTCAAATATGATATGAAGCCATTGTGATTGGCTATGACAATTCAATTGAGATATGTAAGGCATGTTTGCCTAAATGATGATGAGAATTGTAAATGATATTGGTGATGGAATGATCAATGAATTGTGTGTCTAATATGTTATTCATTTTCAGAGTTTTGTTGTTGGTGGCATGCCTAATAGTAACAATCTCTTGAAGTTAGGTTGGAATTGATTCCTTGAAGCCTAATTGAGATGTTACAACCCTTGAAGCTAGGTTGGGTTGGTTCTTGAAGCCAAGTTGGGTTGATGCTTAGCATGCTTTGCTCCCCTTGAAGCTTGGTTGAACCTAATCCTTGAAGCCTAGTTGGGATAATGATAAATGTGATAATTAAACCAAAGCATTAACTCTGAAAGTCGAATGACATATTAGTGTTTTGGGCCCGAGTCTGTCTTTGTTGCCAATGTGAAATACAAGTGTTGAAATAAATGAATCATGATTGGTGAATTGTGAATAAGATAATGTTATGAAGTCTCTCATTATGCCACAAGAAGAGTAAGAGTTTGTCGAGACCAACTAGAGGGTAATGCATACATGTATAACTTTTAATTTTGATGTATTTCTGATGAGAGAGTATTTATATGTATAAATGTAATTTGGATAAAGATAATGATTTTGTAAATGTTATTTAAATTAATGTATTATGGTTTAAATTCGGTTACAGGTTTTTAAAAGGTAACGAAAAGTAGCATTCTTATACTTTATATACTTACTGTATGTATACTAGGTATATGTATAGTACTTATATAGGGTATCGGGGTGTTACATTTATTTTGGTATCAGAGCTTAGGTTCGAGATTCTCGGCCTAAGTGAAACTAAAAAGAGAATTTTTGAAGAGTATAAAAAAAAAAAAGAGAGTTTCGAAAAGTTTAAATAGAAGTAAAAAGGAAAAGTTTTGAAATGAAATTTGTAATACGTGCATATGCATTGACACCTAGGTTGGTCTCGGATGTGGCATTATATGAATAGTAAAATATTTGTGTTATATGAGATGTTCTATGTAGTTGATGATATATGTGTATACTATTTTGATGTGATGAGAAATCATGATTGTTGGTATTGATGTTGAAAATGAATTATGATTGAGGCATAGTGCCTAATTGACTATGAGAAAACAAATTGTGAAATGTAATGTGCTATATGTATATTGATGATGCATATGAAAATGTCATATTGTGTGCAACATGGAATGTAATGTCGATGTTTATGAGCAATATTATGTGGGACATAATGTGAATTGAAACATAAAGAAATGAAAAGGAGAATAAAGTTGAAAATGAGTAGAAATCAAAATCAAGATTAAAGTATGAATTCTTTCCTCTATACTTTGAACCTATTTATAATAAAGTTTATGTTGGGTTTGCTAATGTTGAGTTTACTAAACAGAGGAAATAATATCGATTTATTAATATTGAAAGTCATGTTATTTAAACAAGGAGAGTATGGTGAAATATTGAATAAGTTGGTTAGTATAAAAACAGTGTGATTATGTAAAGTTGGGATGTATATACAGTTAAGGTTTTGTTTAAAGGAACAAGAGATGATAGTGGTTAAATAAGAATATAATTTAGTATTGTTATTATAATGCAAACATTGTGAATTCAATGTTAGAGATGTGAGATGCTTGGATATTATAAAAGTTCATGATAATGGTGGTGATATGGGATATTTGAAATTTTGGAATGAGTTGGATAATTGTGAAAATTATATGTTTTGATATTACTTTGTGATATATATATAAGTTGCTTTTAAAGTTGATATTAAGAAAAGATGAGTTTGGCAAATTGAAGCTTAAACGAAGTAGTAAATTGAGAAGTTAAAGTTTCAGTGGAATTTGATAAAGATTATTGGGATATTGATGGTTTAATGTATATTCAATACATGAGCTAGGAGAAATGACTAATATTCCATATTAAAGCATTATGAATTGAGTATTGTGATTGGTAGTATGAGAAATTATTTTAAAGTAAAAAAAAGAAAGTGGATAAGCAAATGAAAATGAGTTATTTTAAGTCATTTTGAGTGTAAGGGGTAAAAATGGTTATGGAAGCATACTAATTGCTTTTAAAGATGAAAGTGAAAGAGATGTCACATTGGGAATGTGATCAAGATGGATGTGAAATATTATTATAGTCAATATATATATATATATGTTGTGTGAATAAATACTTTCTATTATATGGGAAGAATAAGAATGATAATGTTTAAAAGAAAGTGATGAATATTAAATTTGTATTGAATGTATGAAAAAGGAAAATAAAATAAGAGCATATAATTAAGTGTGTACATGTATATGACATGTGAATGAAATTATACATATATACATAAAGGTGTGAATCATGTTTTGTAGATGACCTATGAATATGTATGTGGTATAATTATAGAATTAGTGATATGGAAATGATGTTGTATGTATGAGTGGACCTAAGAGAGAGTAGGTCTGGAACTGGGTAAAGCTAATTGGATTGTGTGATAAAAGTAAGGATGAAATGGACTTGAGTAATAGTGGACAGTAGAAATTGTTGATGAGCCATAAATTTGATAATTTCATGATATTTAGAGTCCCAAAGTATTTACATATAAAAAGTTCTATGTAATTATATTATAAGAGATTGTAAATGGATTAGAAATGAAGTGACGAATAGAAATTGTATAAGAACTGTATATGATTGAATACATATATAATAATATTGTTGAAACGTGACTTAAGTTGATAAAGATTATATAACTGAATGCAAATTTGGTTGAAATGGAGTTGGAATGTGTTAACTTCTGATATGGTAAAAATGTAAAGAAGGAATATGTTATTCTTGTGATACACCTTAGCCTTGTATTTGTTTGGATTGAGAATAAAATTATGAGAAGAACAATATTGATTGGAAAGTCTCAGGTTTGAATATTAATCTCTTAAAGCCATGTGTTTTGTTTAGTGTATTTGATTGGTTAATTTTGTTATCCATGGATTTGGATCTTAGATAAAAGGATTGCAGTATAGATTTGGTGAGATTGAAAATCTTGTTTGAGAAGTATAGTTAAAAGTTATGATGGATAAAATTGTACTTTATCATTTTATGTTAAGAATTGGGTTAAAATTGTGAATATGAAGAGAGGAAAAAGAAATTATGGAAATGTTTTGAGTTATGGATGATATGACAATAAGCTAATCAAAATAACAACGATATGAAATGAGAAGAGATATTAAAAAGGGAGAAATTATAGAATATGACTGAAAGTTATACTGAATATGTTTAAGGGATGTAACTCGAGGTTTGAGTGAATGAATTATAGATAGTAATTATGGTATAATCTTTATGAGAATTGGTGGGAATTATAATAAGATAATAGAGAATAAACTATGTGTATATTAACAGATAATTTGAATTGATTTGTTATCATGATGATTTGACTGAAAATGGGTCGGAAGAGATCAGGAATTGAATATGAGATTGCTCTAATGGAATGAAGTTATATATATATATATATATGAATATTGTGAAATTTTATGATGAGTTTGAATAAATTAATTGTTAGTTAGAGTTGAACAAGATTGGAATGTGGATATATTGTGACAGATAGATCGATGGATTTCGATTTGACTAAGATTGTGAATCATTATTGAGATTTAATGTGTATAGTTGTACCAAGAGTGTAATTATTTACATGGTAATATATATGATGTAAATTTTTTTTTTTAAAAGTGTGATTGGATGAATGAATGGAATTATGGTAATTGTAACTTATGGTAAGAAGAGAAAAAGATTGGTTATTTATAAAATAAGTTGAAAGGTAATGTATTAATTTGTAAGTTAAGTGAAGAGCATGCTAAAGAAATAACTCCATTTATGAAAAAAATCAGGATTTTGTTATCTATTGAGGGTGATAAATGCCTTTTTAGACAGTGATTGTAATGATGGGATAATTAATGCTCAGATATAAGTCAATGGTTCTTAAAGTTTAAATTAAGAGAGTAATTACAAAGAAGTGAAAGAACAAAATATATTAAATATAAAGGCTGGATGGAGTATAAGTGTACTATAAAATGATCTGATTCTTGTATAAAGACTTTAACAAGAGATGTAATGAGCTCTTTTGAATGTTTGATTAAAGAAGTAATAAGATGTATAAACATATAGAATGATGAGTTATGGAATTTTAAGTAAGTGGTTGACTTTAAAGAGGAGAGTTGAAGCTATATGATTTGATGATATAATGACTTAAATGTATAATTAACTTCATTTGGAAGTTAAGATGGTATGGTATTATGAATGGATTACAATGATACTAGATAATTTCGAGGACGAAATTATTTAAGGGGGAGAGAATTGTAATATCCTCATATATGCCTTAGAAGTTTTGATTATGTTGTGGTTGTAAGTTGGATTGAATGTATATGTTATGTGAAGAGAAAAGAAATTGGTAAGAGAATGCTTGTGTATATGTGTTTTGGGAAATAAAATAGGGTTTAGAGAGAAGTGTATATGTTGTTTATATGGTTGTATAATTAACATATACATAAGTCAAAGGAAGAGTCAATGCAATAGAGATATTTATTTTGTGGCATGTGTAATTACCTATGTGGACATATAAGAGACAAAAGTTAAGTTATATGGAAAAGGGTGTTTTAGTAATTGCTTGGTTAAAAATCTCTTGGTGGAGATTTAAAGAAGAAAAGCTTGTTGACTTTTGTTGAATTTCTCTTCTTCTCTTGTGTGTGCCGGCCATCCAAGAAGAGAAAGAGCTTGAGAGGTGTTTGAAGATCTTAACTCAAATTGAAGAAGGAATCAAGGGTTTTGGTTAGAGATTTGTGGATTTTCTTCATTTCAAGTAAGTAATCTTGTGTTTTCCTTTGTTAATTTTGAAGTTGTGTCTAAAGGAAATTGTGATTTGTTGATGTGATGATTTGGTGTGTTTGATAGGTGTTTATAAGTGTTAAAATTGATGGTGAGATAAAGGATTGAATTGGTGTTGGTTTGATTGTGAAAATTGTAAGTTTAAGTGGGTTTTGATAGTGGAAGTTCAAGTGTGAAGTTGGTTTTAAGGTTTGGAGTTGATGAATGATTTAATGTTTGGTTAATGTAAGTATTATGTTAAATGTGCAAAATAAGTGTTAATGAGTTTGATTACATCCATTTGAGTGAGTTTGTGTTGGGTATTATGTGTTTAAATGCATTTGGAAGAGTTGGCCATAAAATAGGGTTTGTGTTCTTGAGTGACACGGCCAAAGGCAAGGGAGAGACACGGCCAAGTCATGAAAAATTTTGGATGTGTTGGAGTGTTTTTGGGAGACACGGCCGTGTCCCCAAGCCGTGTCAGCTACTGTGGTTTTTGGTGAGAGACACAGCCACAAGCTCGGCCGTGTCACCTAGCCGTGTTGGCTACTGCCTCTTTTATAGTTGAGAGACACGGCCGTGTCCCTCAAGTGGGCTGCCCGTGTCCCTCAAATGAGTTGGATATTGTTTGATTTCTTTGTTCTTTTTGTATGGTTTTGATTCTTCAAAGATAGTTTGGTCTCTAAACCTAAACTTAAACACTTTGTAAACAAAGTATGACCTAAACAAATGTATGTAGATGATACTAAACTTATGAATAATGATCTTTGGATTAGGTTTTGAAGAGATTGGGTTGCATTAACCTAAATGTGGAGAATTCTTGGAATAAAGAAATGTATAAATTGATGGGAGTAGTTCTTGAGGTAAGTACCAATACATATGATTGTATTTATTTACATGATTTGAGGCTTAACACATTTGTTTGCAAATGTGTTAAGTAGTTTACTATATTGTTAATATAATTTGACTAAGGTGATGATTGAATGAGGTGAAAGTTGTGAAGATCATTTAAAAGGTAAGCATAAATCCTATTTGATTGTATATCCTTATATGTCCTTGAACCTTAACACATTTGGATGAATGTGTTAAATACTCTATTATATTGTGAATGTAAATGAATAATGTCAATTGCTATATATATATATAAAGGATGATATATGAAATGGGAAAGATAGGAAGAAATGAGGATCATTCTTAAGGTATGTGCAAATTATTATGATAAATGCTCTAATAATGAATGGTGTTTATGTATTTTGAGAAATGATGAAATGTTATGTTATATGCATTGTGAATCTTGTGAATGGCAATGTATTATATGAATAAAATACTTTGAAATGTTATATCAATGATGCTATATGTATCATATGGATTGAGATAGGATATGTTGTGAAGCCATTGTAATTGGCCATGATGATTCAAATATGATATGAAGCCATTGTGATTGGCTATGACAATTCAATTGAGATATGTAAGGCATGTTTGCCTAAATGATGATGAGAATTGTAAATGATATTGGTGATGGAATGATCAATGAATTGTGTGTCTAATATGTTATTCATTTTCAGAGTTTTGTTGTTGGTGGCATGCCTAATAGTAACAATCTCTTGAAGTTAGGTTGGAATTGATTCCTTGAAGCCTAATTGAGATGTTACAACCCTTGAAGCTAGGTTGGGTTGGTTCTTGAAGCCAAGTTGGGTTGATGCTTAGCATGCTTTGCTCCCCTTGAAGCTTGGTTGAACCTAATCCTTGAAGCCTAGTTGGGATAATGATAAATGTGATAATTAAACCAAAGCATTAACTCTGAAAGTCGAATGACATATTAGTGTTTTGGGCCCGAGTCTGTCTTTGTTGCCAATGTGAAATACAAGTGTTGAAATAAATGAATCATGATTGGTGAATTGTGAATAAGATAATGTTATGAAGTCTCTCATTATGCCACAAGAAGAGTAAGAGTTTGTCGAGACCAACTAGAGGGTAATGCATACATGTATAACTTTTAATTTTGATGTATTTCTGATGAGAGAGTATTTATATGTATAAATGTAATTTGGATAAAGATAATGATTTTGTAAATGTTATTTAAATTAATGTATTATGGTTTAAATTCGGTTACAGGTTTTTAAAAGGTAACGAAAAGTAGCATTCTTATACTTTATATACTTACTGTATGTATACTAGGTATATGTATAGTACTTATATAGGGTATCGGGGTGTTACAGAGCGTGTCAAAGCTTCTGTGTTGTGAGTTAGGACACGGTCAGGGACATGCCGGTGTTGTTGAGCGTGTCATGTGTAGAGTTTGCCCTAGTTGATTCTTAGCCTTATTATCTCATGTGTATCTTTAAGTGAGTGTGTATTATCACTTTTGGATTAGGTTTTGAAGAGATTGAGTTGCCCTAATCCAAGCGTTGGAGGATTCTTGGAAGAGGAAGTGTTTAAATTGGTGTGAGTTGCTCTTGAGGTAAGTACAAACTTACATGGTTGCATACATTTACATGACTTTGAGACTTAACACATTTGGTTATAAATGTGTTAAGTAATTTATTACATTGTTAATACATTTGATTAATGTTATGATTTGCATAATGTATATGATGATCATTCAAAATGTATTTCCAATGCAATTGGTTATGTATACTTTAATGATGAGATGTGCAGCCATTGTTGTTGGCTATAATGATGCAAATGAAATAATTGGGGCATGGTTGCCTAGTTTGATTATGAGAAATGAAATGAGAAATGAATTGTGAAAGAGATTGATAATGAGATAAATGAATTAATTGTGTGCCTAGTATGTTATTCAATTTTCAGAGTTGTGGGTTTGGCGGCATGCCTATGAATTACTGGGCAGGTAAAAATAGCGGGTCGTAAGCCGAGCCCAGCTGATAAATATGAAATATGATATTTTTGAGGTGAAAAGACTGGGTCGTAAGCCTTAAAAATAGTAACAGTCTAGCCGGGTTGAGGTCCAAGAGACTGGGTCTATTACATTATCCATGGATAGATATATATATAGCCTACGGGCTTGATGAATGTGATTATGGACCAAAGCAGTAACTCTGAATTTTGAATAACATATTAGATCCTTTTTGGGCCCATGCTTGTCTTTGTTTCAATGTGAATCATAAATGGTAAAACAATTAAATAAGATAATAAAATGTAATGTTATGAAATATAGCATTTTTGAATATGATCTCTATTACTTGAAAGTATGACATTGACATTGCATTAAAGCATATTGTTATTGTGGTTTGTACCACTAAGCCTATTTGCTTTGTGCGATTGTGGTTCATCGCGCAGGTGACAGGGTAGAACCGAAGAGTTCAGCTAGACCGAGTCGAGTCTAGACTTTGAAGTGTTGATTGTGGGCTTAAAGATCAGAGACAAACTGCCAAACATGTATAAACTTTATGTTTTGTAAACATGGATTTTGATGTATTTATATATGTAAATACCACTACATTTTCCGCTGCATAATGAATAAATGTTTTATCTAGTATAGTTTATAATATAATATGAAGTGTTTTAAGTTTTCTTATATTATTGCAGAAGAGATAAATTGGGTTATCTAATATAAACCGTGGCACTCCTGTATTCGGTATACGTATATTACAGGTGTAATAGTATGTAGTGTGCGTATACGGGGTATAGGGGTGTTACATCTGTTTTGGCATCAGAGCTTAGGTTTGAGATTCTCAACCTAGGTAAATTGTAAGAAAAAGAACATTTTGATTCTAAAAGTTGGTTTTTAAATAAGATACATGTTTTGGTATTGGCAGTCTCTAATCTTTGATGAGGTATATTCTACTGTGTTTGCAGATATAGGTAGTGATGGCATCTCAGTCACGTCAGTCCATAGAAGGTAGTGCTGAGAGTGTAGCTCCTGAAGAGGGTAGAGATCGAGCTAGGATTGAGAGAGCTAGAGAGGCACCTGCTCCTGTGCAAGAGAGATCAACTGCTGATGAGGTTCCGCTGGTTTGGTTACGGCATGTGGTAGAATTGTTGAGGCAAGCTCCAATACAGCCACCGCCACCACAGCCATAAGTACTGGTGAGGCATTATGATAAATTGAGGAAATTTGAAGCTGAAGATTTCTTTGGTACTACAAATCCTGCAGTAGATGAGCAGTGGTTGGATAGAGTTCAGAGGGTATTCATCCAGTTGCAAGCCACTCCTAAAGAGAAGTTTGATTATGCTAGATCTCTTCTGCAGAGAGATGCGTATGATTGGTGGAAGACGGTTCCTCATGCTATGGATGATCCACCGACTTTGTTTTATAGTGATTTTCTGCAGGAGTTTGAGCAGAAATATACTCCGAGGGAGTATAAGGATGTCAAGAAGATGAAATTTCTGAATCTGAGACAAGATAATCGAACTGTGACAGAGTATGAGGTAGAGTTCATCCAGTTGAGTCATTATGCTAGGGGAATTATTTCAGATGAGATTGACCGGTGTAGGAGATTTGAGGAAGGGTTGAGGCCCTCTATTATGTGTATTGTTGCTGGTTCCCGGTATCAGGATCTTTCCCAGCTTATTGCAGCAGCCAGAAGTGTTGAGAGAGCACAGGCTATTGCAGCAGCTGCTACTGAAGAGGAGACCAGAGTTAGGAGATCCCAGTTTGAGGCAGGGTCTTCGTCTATGAAGAGAGGCCGAGGAAGTTTTGTTCCGAGAGTTAGTAGGAGCCAGAGGCAGTCGGGTAGGTCAGTTCAGTATTAGAGGCAGAGACCGAGACCTACAGTTTCTGTAGCTAGTGCTCCGACTCCAGTGGCTCAGAGGTCTACTCCACCTACATGTGTCCATTGTGGTAGGATACATGGGGGTGTTTGTTGGAAGATTAGTGGATCAGCTGTGTGTTTCAGATGTGGATCACCTAACCATTTCATTAGAGATTGTCTTGAGATGCAGGAGCATAGGCAGACAGATTCTGCAGTTTCTCGACCTAGTGTGAGAGGAGGTCGAAGTGGCAGAGGTGTTAGTAGAGGTGGTCGACCTGGGATCAGTTAGAGAGGAGGCTCTACATCCGGAGGCAGTAGGTTAGATGAGGTTGGGTCTTCTCAGCAAGTGTATGTGATGCTGAGGCAGCCGGATGCTTCAGCCATCATTGCGGGTACATTTGCTTTATTTGGTATTTCAGTCCTTGCTCTATTAGATCCTGGATCTACGCATTCATACATAAGTGCATCCATCTTGCCTATGTCTGAATTGTATTCCGGGTCCCTAGGATTTGATGTCTTGGTGACAAATCCTTTAGGGCATAGTGTTGTGGTGAGCAGGGTGCACCGAGATAGTCCAGTTGTTGTTCAAGATGAGGAGTTTCTCTGTGACCTGATTGAGATGCCTTTTAGGGAATATGATATGATTTTTGGCATGGATTGGTTATCCAAACATGGGGCTGTAGTAGACTGTCAGAAGAAATGTGTTACTTTGAGAACACGGGATGGTAGGGATGTTATAGTATCTAGTGAGCAGAGGTATCTTTCATCTATGTTTGTTTCAGCTGGGAGAATGATTCGGAAGGGATGTGAGGCTTATCTTGCTCATGTTGTAGATACTAGAGTAGTGGGATCCCTGCTTGAAAGTATACCCACAGTTGCCGAGTTTCCATATGTTTTCCCTGATGAGTTGCCAGGGGTACCTCCTGAGAGAGAAGTGGAGTTTGGTATCGATTTGTTGCCTGGTACCACTCCTATCTCTATTACCCCTTATCGGATGGCACCTGCTGAGTTGAGAGAGATGAAGGTGCAGTTGCAGGAGTTATTGGATAAAGGGTTTATCAGCCCTAGTGTGTCCCCGTGGGGAGCGCCTGTGTTGTTTGTGAAGAAGAAGGATGGCACCATGAGATTGTGCATCGATTATAGGCAATTGAACAAGGTGACTATCAAGAATAAGTACCCTTTGCCTAGGATAGATGATCTCTTCGATTAGTTGAAGGGAGCAGCAGTGTTTTCCAAGATTGATTTGAGATCAGGGTACCATCAGTTGAGAGTCAGAGCTGAAGATGTTCCTAAGACAGCTTTCCGCACAAGATATGGGCATTATGAGTTTTTAGTGATGCTTTTTGGATTGACGAATGCACCTCCAGCTTTCATGGATTTGATGAATAGGGTGTTTAGGCCCTATCTAGATCAGTTTGTGGTGGTCTTCATTGATGATATTTTGGTGTATTCGCATAATGAAGAGGATCATGACAAGCATTTGCGGATTGTATTACAGACCTTAAGAGAGAAGCAATTGTATGCTAAGTTGTCAAAGTGTGAGTTTTGTTTTGATCAAGTGACTTTTCTCGGTCATATAGTTTCAGCAGATGGTATAAGAGTTGACCCGAATAAAGTTGAGGCCATTTTGAATTGGAGTCCACCGAAGTCTGTGACTAAAGTTAGAAGTTTTCTGGGTTTGGCAGGCTATTATCAACGGTTTGTGAAAGGTTTTCCTTTGATAGCTACTCCACTCACCAGATTACTTTGGAAGGGAATTAGATTTGTGTGGACAGACCAGTGTCAAGCAAGCTTTGAGCAGTTGAAAGAAATGTTGACTCAAGCTCCTGTTCTTACTTTGCCTGTGGAAGATAAACCATATGTGATTTACAGTGATGCTTCACATAATGGTTTAGGTTGTGTTTTGATGCAGGAGGGTAAAGTCATAGCTTATGCTTCTCGGCAGTTGAAGCCGCATGAGCTTAATTTTTCGACGCATGATTTGGAGTTGGCAGCTATAGTTTTTGCTTTGAAGATTTGGCGACACTACTTGTATGGGGAGAAGTGTTTCATTTACACTGATCATAAGAGTTTGAAATATTTGGGGGTTCAGAGAGAGCTTAATCTTCGGCAAAGACGATGGTTGGAGCTGATAAAAGATTACGACTGTTTGATTGATTATCAATCTGGTAAGGCAAATGTTGTTGCGGATGCCTTGAGTCGGAAGTCTTTGGCAGGTTTGACTATTTATTCGCTCTCGTTGCTTGTTGAGTTGAGAGTGTTACATGCTAGTTTTGAATCATGTGATGAAGGAGCCTTGTTAGCTCAGTTGCATTTAAGACCGGTGTTGTTGGATCAGATTAAAGAGGCTCAATTGGTTGATGAGAAAATTCAGAAGATTGTTTCGGGTTGCCAGAAAGGAGAGAACCGAGATTTTTATATGAGAAAAGATGGTAGCCTTTGGTTCAAGGATAGATTGTGTGTTCCTGATGATGCAAGATTGAGAAAGATTATTTTGGAAGAAGCACATCAATCGGTTTTTGCTATGCACCCTGGGAGTACCAAGATGTATTATGATTTGAAGCAACATTACTAGTGGTCAGGTATGAAGAGGGACATAGCGGAGTCTGTATCCAAGTGTCTCACTTGTCAGAGAGTAAAGGCCGAGCACCAAGTTCCAACAGGGTTGCTTCAATCTTCATCAGTGCCTAAATGGAAATGGGAATGTGTGACAATGGATTTTGTATCTGGTTTGCCATTGACTCAGAAGAAGCATGATGCTATCTGGGTGATTGTTGATCGGTTGACAAAGACATCTCATTTTCTTCCAGTTTGGATGGACTATTCTCTTGAGAATTTGGCTGAGCTGTATATCAGTGGGATAGTGAAGTTGCATGGAGTTCCAATTTCTTTAGTGTCTGATCGAGATCCCGATTTACTTCGAGATTTTGGAAAAGTTTACATGGTGCTTTGGGTTCTCGATTGCACTTTAGCATTGCTTTTCATATCCGCAGACAGATGGGCAGTCAGAGAGAGTGATACAAATTTTGGAGGACATGTTGAGAAGTTGTGTCATTGAATTCTCTGGAAGTTGGGACAGATTTTTGCCAATAATGGAATTTGCTTATAACAATAGTTATCCGTCTAGTATTAAAATGACACCTTATGAGGCATTGTATGGTAGAAGATGCAGAACGCCTCTATGTTGGAATGAAATTGGAGAAGGTAAATTGGTTGGTCCTGATTTGATTAAAGAAACGGAAGAGAAAGTGAAGATAATTCGGGATCGGTTGAAAGCAGCTTCAGATCGGTAGAAATCTTATTCAGATTTGAAGAGGAGAGACATAGAGTTTGATGTTGGAGATAAAGTTTTTCTAAAAGTGTCTCCTTGGAAGAAAATTTTGAGATTTGGCAAAAAAGGGAAGCTAAGTCCTCATTTTATTGGACCTTATGAGGTATTGGAGAGAGTGGGACCAGTTGCTTATCGAATTGCTTTGCCGCCTGAGTTGGATAGAATTCACAATGTCTTCCATGTCTCTATGCTGCGGAGGTACAGATCAGACCCATCTCATGTTCTGTCCGTTGAATCTATTGAGGTGAGTCCGGATCTAACTTTTGAAGAAGAACCAGTGGTTATTTTGGCACAAAAAATGAAAGAGTTGAGAAATAAGAAAGTGCCACTTGTAAAGGTTCTTTGGAAGAATCATGCGAAGGAAGAGGCAACTTGGGAGAGTGAGCAACCGATGCGAGATCAGTATCCCCAGCTGTTTCAGAATTGAGATCAGGTAATTTCGAGGATGAAATTTCTTTTTAGAGGGGGAGAATTTTAATATCCCAAAGTATACCCTAAAAGTTTTGGAATATTTATTGTTGTATTTGGATTAAATGTATATGTTTAAGTGGAAAGAGAAAAGAGGTAAACAGAAGAGTGTATATGTTGTATATATGAGATATATACAACATATACAAGTCAAAGAAATGGAAGGTCAAAAGAAGATTTATTTATTTTTATTAAATGAATTGAAATGGAAATTAGTAAGTGGATGAAGATTTTTATGAATATTATATTAATAAAATTGCTTGGTTGAGAATTAAAGGGAGTTTTAGTTGTTGAAAGAAGAGTTGAGTGTTGACTTTGCTTTTCTCTATTCATCTTCTTTTTCTTTTCTTTTCTCCTTGGCCGGCTAGCTCCATAGCAAGAGAGAAAGTGAGATTTTGTCTTTCCAAACTCAAGATTGAAGGATGTTTCAAGTGATCAAGTTGGAAATCTAAGAGTTTTCATCACTTTTGGTAAGTTCTCCACTTGATTCTTTGGTTTTCTTCTAAGTTTGTGTTTTGAGTTTGGTGTTTGATTGTTGATGGTATGTGTATATTTGATTATGGTGTATTTGAGGGTGTTTGATCTTATTGGTGTTGATTTTAAGATAGAGTTAAGTTTGGTGTTGGAAGAAAACAAGTGTTGTGTTTGAGTTGTGTGTATGTGATGGTTGTGAATTGGTGTTTGATGTATGTATTGAGTTATTTTGATGTTTTTGCAAGTTAGTATGGTTTATGGGTGTGTTTAGTTAAGTTTGTTTGGAGTGGAAGATGGTGGAAGTAAGAGGTTTGTTGGATGTGATGTTGCTGTTGCCGGAATAAGGATTTTTAGCCTGACACGCCCATGAGCACGGCCAAGTCTTTAGGCGTGTCATTGATTCTGTTTTCAGGATGGGTGACACGACCAGTGACACGCCCATGTCACTGAGCGTTTCACAGCTTCTGTGTTGCAGTAGCATTGACACGTCCAGTGACACGCCCATGTCACTGAGCGTGTCATAGCTACTGTGTTGAGGGAGGATTGACACGGCCAGTGACACGCCTATGTCACTGAGTGTGTCAAAGCTTCTTTGTTATGAGTTTAGGGCACGGTCAGGGACACGCCCGTGTTGTTGAGCGTGTCAAGTGTAGAGTTTGCCCTAGTGTTGATTCTTAGCCTTATTATCTCATGTGCATCTTTAAGTGAGTGTGTATTATCACTTTTGGATTAGGTTTTGAAGAGATTGAGTTGCCCTAATCCAAGCGTTGGAGGATTCTTGGAAGAGGAAGTGTTTAGATTGGTGTGAGTTACTCTTGAGACAAGTACAAACTTACATGGTTGCATACATTTACATGACTTTGAGACTTAACACATTTGGTTATAAATGTGTTCAGTAATTTATTACATTGTTAATACATTTCATTAATGTTATGATTTGCATAATGTGAAAGATATGATGATCATTTAAAATGTATGTCCAATGCAATTGGTTATGTATACTTTAATGATGAGATGTGCAGCCATTTTTGTTGGCTATAATGATGCAAATGAAATAATTGGGGCATGGTTGCCTAGTTTGATTATGAGAAATGAAATGAGAAATGAATTGTGAAAGAGATTGATAATGAGATAAATGAATTAATTGTGTGCCTAGTATGTTATTCAATTTCAGAGTTCTGGGTTTGGCGGCATGCCTTTGAATTGCTGGGTCGTAAGTCGAGCCCAGCTGATAAATATGAAATATGATATTTTTGAGGTGAAAAGACTGGGTCGTAAGCCTCAAAAATAGTAACAGTCTAGCCAGGTTGAGGACCAAGAGACTGGGGCCCTAGGGTCTAGCCGGGTTGAGGTCCAAGAGACTGGGTCTGTTACATTATCCATGGATAGATATATATATCGCCTACGGGCTTGATGAATGTGATTATGGACCAAAGCAGTAACTCTGAATTTTGAATAACATATTAGATCCTTTTTTGCCCCATGCTTGTCTTTGTTTTAATGTGAATCATAAATGGTAAAACAATTAAATAAGATAATGAAATGTAATGTTATGAAATATAGCATTTTTGAATATGATCTCTATTGCTTGAAAGTATGACATTGACATTGCATTAAAGCATATTATTATTGTGGTTTATACCCCTAAGCCTATGGCTTAGCGCGATTGTGGTTCATCGCGCAGGTGACAGGGTAGAACCGGAGATTTCAGCTAGACCGAGTCGAGTCTAGACTTTGAAGTGTTGATTGTAGGCTTAAAGATCAGAGACAAACTGCCAAACATGTATAAACTTTATGTTTTGTAAACTTGGATTTTGATGTATTTATATATGTAAATACCACTACATTTTCCGCTGCATAATGAATAAATGTTTTATCTAGTATAGTTTATTATATAATATGAAGTGTTTTAAGTTTTCTTATATTATTGTAGAAGAGAAAATTTTGGTTATCTAATATAAACCATGGCACTCCTGTATTCGGTATACGTATATTACAGGTGTAATAGTATGTAGTTTGCGTATACGGGGTATAGGGGTGCTACATCTGTTTTTTTTAACTATAACGACCCCACTAGTACAGTCTTATGACAGTTGGTCTCTTGGGCCTTTTCTCCCATAGGTGGACCGTAGTCCCAGCCCTCAACCCAGCAAGCTACCATAATACTCGTTCACCTCACGACTCCCGAGCAGGAATTTATTTATTTGGCCTCAAATGAGGTCGTCTCCCTCATTTGAACCCATGACCTCCTCCCTTAAGAGGAAACCATGAGATGAACGAGTTTAATAAGCGGCGAAAAATGCAGCGGAATATACATATGTATACATCAAAATCAATATTTACAAAAATATAGAATTTATACATGCTGGCAGTTTGTCTCTGATCTTGATGTCCACTAACAACTCTGATCTCAAAGTCTCAAGCCTAGACACGACTCAGTCTAGATGAGCTCTCAGGCACAATCAGATCTACCCTATCACCTGCGCGATGAACCACAATTGCGCTAAGCCAAAAGCTTAGTGGTACAAACTTTGATTCAATATAGTTCAATGCGATACTAATGCACAACACATGTGAATATAACAACTCATTACATTATATCTCAATATATTAATCATTTGCATCACATTTCATAATTCAAATTAAAGCAAAGACAAGCATGGGCCCAAAAAGAATCTAATATGCTATTCAAATTTCAGAGTTACTGCTTTGGTCCATATTGACACCTTATGTCTAGCCCCTAGGCAATATATATATCCATGGATAATCCAACTAGATCTGAGCTTATGACCCAGTCTTTTCACTCAGTCTAGCTTCAAGGATTTATTTTTGAGACTTACGACCCGGTCTTTTCACCCCAAAAACATCACATTTATCAACTGGGCCCGGCTTACGACCCGGTCTTTTCACATGCCCAGCAATTCATAGGCATGCTGCCAAACCCAGAACTCTAAAATTTGAATAACATACCAGGCACACAATTTATTCATTTATCTCATTATCAAATACTTTCATAATTCCATTCTCATTTTCTCATGATCAAATTAGGCACATTGCCTTAATATATCATCATTTTCTCACCTTTCTGATTCTTCTCTTTTGTATCAATATCAATTTGTCACATTATGATTTCACATATCTTATCACATTATTCCACATTTCATTTCATATACAATGCATTACTCAATTGCTTTGATACATCATTATAATTCACATTATGCATATCATAACATATAACTCATTCATCAACAATATATCAAGTAACTTAACACATATCTCAACTAAATGTGTTAAGTCCCAATGTAATATAAATGTGCAATCATTCAAAGCTTGTACTTACCTCTAAAAGCAACAACACCACTCTAACAGACTCCTCTTCCAAGATATCCCTCAAACCTTGGCTTGGGTAACTCAGTTCTCTTCAAAACCTAATCCAAAGGTGATTATACATACTCACTTAGTGATACACATAAGAAAATAAGAATAAGAACTATCTAGGGAAAACTCTACACTTGACACCCTCAACAACACGGGTGTGTTCATGGACATGCCCTAAACTCACAACACAGAAGCTTTGACATGCTCAATGACATGGGCGTGTCACTGCACGTGTCAATTCTCCTCCAACACAGAAGCTATGACACGCTCAGTGACATGGGCGTGTCACCGGATGTATCAATCTTCCAAAAACACAGTAGCTATGACATGCTTAGTGATATGAGCGTGTCACTGGATGTGTCAAACTACAACAACATAGAAGCTGTGACACGCTCAGTGACATGGGCGTGACACTGGACGTGTCACCAACCCAGAAAACAGAACCAACGACACAAAAATGCCTCATCCAAAAATTATTTTTCTTTATTCTTATTATCACCACACAAACTCAACCAAAACCATCAAAATAATACAATATACTTGAGTAAACATTAAAACAACGCAATTACAAACATCAAAATACCATCACAACCATTTTCACAACCCAAAGTCACACAATCCATAACTCTTGCTTTCTTCACCAAACTTAACCCTTTTCTTTAATCCAACCCCAAAAATCAAAATTAACAAAACCAAACAACCTCAAACATACCACATCAACCATAAACACATCTACAACAACCATTCAACAAACCCATATACACAAACTCAAAAGACATCAAAGAAACAAGTTGGAACTTACCAAAATTGAAGAAAATCCTTAAAACTCCAACTTGATCTCTTGAAATCCTTCAAATTCTTGAGTTAAAAAACATCAAAATCTCTCCCTTGAAGAAGATGGTGGTGGCCGGCCAAAGAAGAAAGAAGAAGATGAAAAATCAAAGTCAAACCACACTCACCTCTTTTAACCAAACACCTTTCCCCAAATCACTCTCCACCAAGTATTATACTAATATAATAATAAACCCACTTGTGAGCGGGGATTTTCGCCCCCACTCCTGATGGAATGGTTCTTGCGATTTCGGTACTGTTTAGGCTCAGGGCCTTAAAGAACACGGACCTAAGTCCGGAGAAAATGGATTTGCCACCCGGATGGGCCGGGAAAAAAGAAAGGGGTGGATGACTCAATTCCTAAGGAATCCCCAACCCCTTAATGGGTTCGAAAAGTTGGGTACGTGTGGGGAAGGTGAGAAATGGCCCAGCACCCCCACAACGCCCGGTTCATTGGAACCGGCCTCCTTTACAGGTCTTAATATTATAAAATTCTTAAGTATAATAACATTATCCATATTACACACAATAAAAAGAAAGCATCATTATATTAAAATCAAAGTAATGTCCAAACAAAGTAAAATAAATAAATGGACACCCATCCAAGGATGGAAACATGTCCTTACATCACATGCCTAGATAGGACACCCACCAAAAGGTAGAAACATGCCCTTTACATAAGTTCTAAAATGGAAAAGCAAATTAAATTACATTATGTTTAAATAATGGGGTACCCACAAGTGGAAACATACCTCTTACAACGTTTGGAAGTCTAAATTGATTGATAAAAGTAAATAATCATCCATAATAAATAAATCATACATTGAAAGTATTTAAATATCAATAAAATAAACATCCCTCCATGACAAATTAAATAAATCAAGTATTGAAATTAAATAAATTAAAGCATAAGAAATAAATCAAAGCATATCAAGTATGGAATTGAATAAAGCAAATAAAAGTTCAATTTAGGGAATTAAAATAAATTAGTGTTTTAGGTTTTAAAAGGTGGGTAAGACTCTTTGATTAACCAAATTAAAGTTTGAATGGTGAAATTATGAAACTAGGGTTTTGGACACTTTGAAATACTTTTTAATTCATGATTTTTAAATGGTGATTTAAGCTACTGTGACTTTTTGAGTTTTTATGTTTTTATGCTTTTTTTATGTTAAAAGGACTAAGGTTCATAAAAATTAGGGTTTAAGGTTTTAAAAGGGTTAGGGTTCATTGTTTTAGGTTTAAAAGTTGAATTTTGGATTTAAACTTTGAAATTAGGGTTCTCGGGTAATGAATTATTTTTAGGGTTTTTAAAAAGCAATTTGATATTTTATGAAGTTTTATGAATTTAAACACATGGATTGACGTTTTTATAAGTAGAAAAGATGTTTTTAAGGTTTTTTGAATAAACTAGAACCTACTTTAAAATCTTAAAAGAAACAGAATTTGATTTTGGTTTTGTTGAAAAATATATTGAATTAGTGTTTTAAGGTTTTTAAGAAGAAAAAATAACAATTTTAAGTTTTTTTTAAAAAAGAAAGTCACGTTTTAGGGTTTTTGATTATGGAAAAATTAAATTACAACTCTAAGATTTTTGATTTAACAAACTTAAACTTTATGGATTGGCTACTGTGAAACATAAATTAAAAGAATTTAACATACCTTCTTTTGTTGATTCTCCAAAAAATAACTCTTCTTGGATGAACTAGCTCTAAAGACAAGCCTTGGTTGCCTTTGAATTCTCCTTCCCCCTTTAAATCGTGAGTCTGCTGCTTTAAATATCACGTCAATTGAATTCTTACTTTTCCTTCTTTGATTTGGTTTCAAATCCTAAAGTCACTGTGTAAATTTTGTTAGGAAATTAAGGAGATCACTGCAAACAAAAAACACGCAGCGGAAAAATATTTGATCTCTGATTTCCCACCAGGATCCATGCTGTTCGTTTAATTCGACAAAAGTGTTCAAAGAACTAACCTGTTGATGATTCGAAATCACAGTTTTGAAGAGATGCCTCGATCGCGAAACACCCTCTATCGCGTATCCACACGAATGCTACCGTTTGGAGTGCTAGCTCTCTGCAACGGCGAAGGCTGGAAAAACGTTTTCTCTAAAAAAATATTAGGGTTACCTTTTTCATTCCTCTTTGTTTTTATTGTTACCTCTGAGAAGACTTAACATCTGGAGTGAATATAATCACTCCAGAATCCAATTCAAAATTGGATACGGAAAGTCAAATTCAGAATCCAAGTCTAATTAGGATTCTGAATACATTATCTAATAATAAATATAATTGGATAAGGTAAGTCAAATTCAGAATCCAAATCTAATTAGGATTCTGAATATATTATCTAATAATATATATATAAAAACGAAAATAATAATAATAATAAATATTAATATCTAATATTAATATTATTAATATTATATCCAGCCCAAAACGCATTCTTGTGTGTGACCCGATAGGCCCATATTAATTGGCAGTCAATTTAATCTCTATTAAATCAACAAGTCATAATTGGCCTCTAGCAAGGCGTTACAACTACCTAATTAATATAAGGAATGTCCAATTTGCCTAATAATAGTATATGCATTAATCCCTTTGTCACACGATATCTAGCTTGAACATAAGTCATGGTCAACGTCATACTTATATTGTCCAAACTTAAGATTACTCGATCTCCAAGTAGACTGATAAAAACAAATGAAATTGATCACACTATCAATTCATTTGAGCACGGCCATGCATTTCACAGTCTCACTTATCGAGGGGCCCAAAAGATATCTCTCTCAAAGAGAGGGACAAATTCTATCTTGATTGTTCATTATCCTCTACATAATTTCTATCATATATGAACATAACCTTTATTACTATCCAGTTACGGATAATGTTTGATCATGTCAAAATATAATAGTCCTTATATTGGAAACTATGACAATCTCAAGTCAAAGAATTATTACATAACTATCATGAGATTTACTTATGACACTAACCCATGTAGTAATCTCATGATGGGTCTATCCAATACATTGTTCTCTAACAAGTATTTATGAAATTGATTTGTATCACTATACACATAACCATCTGATGATCATCAAATCAATGTTCATACTGGTTAAGAATTATTTATTTTTTTTTATCTCTATAACAATAATAAACCAGGGACAAATATCAAAATTGTGTAACATGCAAACAACAATAATGATAATAAAACCTCATTTATTAATAATGAATGTATAACATAAAGATCCAAACAAATGGCCTAGGGCACATACACTAACAATCTCCCACTTGCACTAGGCCTACAAATTTCTAAGACCCATAGATCTAGTGTGCTGATCATGCTTGACCCGTGAGAGAGGCTTTGTTAATGGATCTGCTATGTTATCATTTGTGTCAACTTTGCATATCTTGATATCTCCTCTATCGATAATGTCTCGAATGAGGTGAAAACGCCTGAGTATATGCTTAGATCTTTGATGAGATCTAGGCTCTTTTGCCTGTGCTATGGCACCATTGTTGTCACAATAAATGTCCACAGGATTTGCAATGCTAGGCACCACTCTTAGCTCAGTGATGAATTTCTTCAACCAGACTGCTTCCTTAGCTGCATCTGATGCTGCTATATACTCAGCCTCTGTTGTAGAATCAGCCACAGTGCTTTGTTTTGAACTCTTCCAACTAACAGCTCCACCATTCAATGTGAATACAAAACCTGACTGCGATCTAAAATCATCTATGTCAGTTTGGAAACTAGCATCTGTGTAACCATTTACAACTAGCTCATCTTCCAAACCTCCATAAACCAAGAATACATCTTTAGTCCTTCGAAGGTACTTAAGAATATTCTTGACAGCTGTCCAGTGACCTTCACCAGGATCAGCTTGAAATCTACTAGTTGCGCTTAATGGATATGAGACATCTGGTCTAGTACATAACATGGCATACATAATAGATCCTATAGCAGAAGCATAAGGAATCTTATTCATTCGATCTCGCTCATCAGATGTCATAGGACATTGACTCTTGCTGAGATGAATGCCATGAGACATAGGCAAGAATCCCTTTTTGGAATCTTGCATGTTGAACCTCTTCAACACTTTATCTATGTATGTACTTTGACTCAGGCCAATTATCCTTCTAGATCTATCTCTATAGATCTTTATACCAAGGATATAGGCAGCCTCACCTAAGTCTTTCATTGAGAAAGAATTCCCTAACCAAGTCTTAACATTTTGCAAGGTAGGGATATCATTCCCAATGAGTAATATGTCATCCACATATAAGACTAAAAACACTACTGCACTCCCACTAACCATCTTGTAAACACAAGGTTCATCTTCATTCTTGATGAAACCAAAGTTCCTAACTGTTTCATCAAAACAAAGATTCCAGCTTCGAGATGCTTGCTTCAATCCATAAATGGATCTTTGAAGCTTGCAAACCTTTGTAGAATTCTCAGGATTTACAAAACCCTCAGGTTGTGTCATATACACATCCTCAAGCAAGTTTCCATTAAGGAAAGCGGTTTTGACATCCATTTGCCATATCTCATAATCATAGTATGCTGCAATGGCAATGAGAATTCTAACAGACTTAAGCATAGCAACTGGTGAAAAGGTTTCATCATAGTCTATACCATGAGTTTGCTTGAAACCTTTTGCAACAAGCCTTGCTTTATAGGTCTGCACATTCCCATCCATGTCAGTTTTCTTCTTGAAAACCCATTTGCAACCAATAGTCTTAATACCCTCTGGAGGATCAATTAAAGACCAAACTTGGTTGTCAAACATAGATTGCATCTCAGATTTCATGGCTCCAAGCCATTTGTCTGAATCTGGACCTGACAGCTTCTTGATAGGTAGTAGGCTCATCTTGATCTATGAGCATTACTTCACTATCATCAGTCACAAGAAATCCATATCTCTCTGGATGACGACGTGTCCTATCAGACCTGCGAGGGATTTGTGTTACATCTTCAGACTCCACAACTATTTGTGGTTCTGAAATAGGCTCTATAGACGGCTCAATGATTTCTTGTGGTACTTGAGTTTCCTCAAGTTCTACTATACTCCCACTAGTTCTCTTAGAAAGAAATTCCTTTTCCAAAAAGGTCCCATTTCGAGCAACAAACACTTTGTTCTCTGAAGGAGTATAGAAATAGTATCCTTTAGTTTCCTTAGGATACCCCACAAAATTACATTTGATAGACTTTGGAGCTAACTTATCTGAAACTGGTCTTTTCACATAAGCTTCACAACCCCAAATCTTAAGAAAAGACAAACTAGGTGTCTTACCTGTCCATATCTCATATGGTGTCTTTTCAACCGCCTTAGATGGTACACGGTTCAGAATGAATGCAGCTGTCTCCAAGGCATAACCCCAAAAAGATAAAGGAAGATCCGCTTGACTCATCATTGATCGAACCATATCTAATAGAGTTCGATTTCTCCTTTCAGAAACTCCATTCCACTGTGGAGTTCCTGGAGGAGTCAGTTGTGAAACAATTCCACAATCCCTTAGATGATCATCAAACTCTTGGCTCAAATATTCACCACCTCGATCTGATCGAAGTAGTTTAATTGTTTTACCAAGTTGATTCTGTACTTCATTTTGAAAAGTTCTAAACATTTCAAAAGACTCATGCTTATGTTTCATTAGGTAGACATAGCCATACCTACTGAAATCATCAGTAAAAGTAATGAAGTATCGAAATCCTCCTCTGGCACTAATGCTAAAAGGACCACATACATCTGTATGTATCAAGCCCAATAAATCATTAGCCCTTTCACTATGACCAGTAAAAGGATCCTTTGTCATCTTACCAAGCAAACAAGACTCACATGTTTCAAATGATTCAAAATCAAATGAATCTAATAATCCATCTTGATGGAGCTTAGAAATGCGTTTCTCATTTATATGGCTAAGGCGACAATGCCATAAATAAGTAGGGTTTAACTCATTTGGCTTAGTTCTCTTAGAAGTTATGTTATAGATATAATTAACATTAGAATCATCAAGATTAAGGATATAAAGGCCATTATAAGAATTTGCAATACCATAAAGCAGATCATTTTTATCAAAAATAGAACATTTCTTATTCTTAATCAAAAATGAATAACCTTCATCATCCAAAACAGATACTGAAATAAGATTCCTACTCATAGTAGGAACATAAAAGCAATTGTTCAAAATTAACAAAAACCCATTGGGCATAACAAGCTCATAAGTTCCTACAGCTATAGCAGCAACTCTTGCTCTATTGCCAACACGTAGGTCGACTTCGCCCTTCTTCAGCATCCTACTCCTTTTGAGTCCCTGCATATTTGTACAAATATGAGATCCACATCCGGTATCTAATACCCAGGAAGAAGGAATAGATAAATTAATTTCTATAACATAAATACCTGAAGATGTAGTCGCACTACCCTTCAACTTCTTTAACTCATCCAAATAGAGTTGACAATTTCTCTTCCAATGCCCAGGCTTGTTGCAATGGAAACAAGTCCCTTCCTTAGGAACTTTAGCCTTAGGTACAGGTTTTGGTTTAGCTTGTCCCTTGGACCCTTTAGCACCTTTTGCCTTACCCTTGCCTTTAGTATCTTTGGCTTTCTTTTTCATTTGTTTAATATTGACATTCAATATTTGGGTAGGCTTTTTGATATTCCCCTCAGCAATTTTGAGCATACCATGTAGCTCAGGAATGGATTTCTCCATGTCATTCATGTTATAGTTCATGACAAACTGTGAGAAACTGCTAGGCAATGAATGTAGGATCAAATCCGTGGAGAGTTCTAAACTCAGGGGATATCCAAGTCTAGCAAGGTGATCTAGATAGCCTTTCATCTTCAAAACATGAGCACTAACAGATTCACCTTCAGACATTTTGCAGTCAAATAATGCAACAGCGGTGTTAAACCTATCTTGCCTAGCCTATTGTTGGAAAGCTTGTTTGAGATGCACACTCATCTCATAAGCCTCTAAGTGTTCCAGATCCTTCTGAAGTCCTGGACACATAGTAGCCAACATAAGACATCCTATGTCATTGGAATCATCTACATGCTTCTTATGCTTACTCTTAGCAGCATTAGAAGCATCGGCAGGAGGTGGGTCAGGGATAGCTTTATCAAGCACATAGGACTTTTTCTCTTGTTTGAGAACAATTCTCAGGTTCCTAAACCAGTCAACAAAATTAGTCCCACATTCTTTCAGTTTTTCCTTCTCAAGGATAGATCGCAGTGATAAGGTGGAATTGTTATTAGCAGCCATCTGTTGATAAATATGCAAAGTCAAACTTTAATTAATAATGAGGTTAAAATTATTTAAACTCCTACTAAAAAATATAACCCTCTAAAGAAATATTTTAGTAGGCTAAGATCCGTATTTCACTTAATTCTAAACTCAGCTTTGGCGTGACGCTTAAAATCAAGTTATTTAGGTAGGTAACATCTTTACCAATTACATCTCATGTAACTCTTAGTAATTATGGAATATTGACATCATATATCATAGCATGTTGAATTCCATCTAATGCCTTAGGCCCAAAACCATTTTGATAGCCTAATTAAGTCTAACCAATTTTAAAACATATGAGTAGCACTATTACTCATCCTACTTAGCTAGGAATGTTTAAAGCATATTGCTTTGGCAATACCTACTTTAATACAATCTTAGTTTTGATAGGTGTTCAAAACGTGGATGGCATTTAGACTTAAATAATTAATGAGGGTTCAACTAAATTATTATCATGTCTTGCATTACATATCATTATATTTTAGCATCCTATATGCATATATATAATTTATCACATAAGCATCATATACCAAATGACAAAATATGTAAACGTGACATAGCATGGCCAAACTAAATATGATCTTCAAGAGACCAAATGAAGATCATAAAGGCAACCCTAGGTGAAAAACCTATCTATTACAACACTTGCAATATTACATATCTTCAAAACTTGAGCTTATGCTTCCATCACCATGGAACCATCTTCTCCTTGGTATGAATCTCCATCACAAACATTGTAGCTTGAATCTTCATATATTACAATAAAAGAAAATCTAACTACTAGTAAAATAAATTACAACAAAATAAACGACACGCAGGCCGTATTTACCCAAAATAAAGATATGAATAAACCAATCACATAGGTCATAAGGCCATGCTATGCACCATGCCAAGACATCAAACAAACATAACATATTCATCACCAACATGTTAAATAGAAACAAATATATTGACATTCTTAATGTCGCGGTAACGAACTATAGGGCGCGAACATACGGCGGTCCCGCTAATCTCATTAACATTTTTCTTTGGCGAAACCCTAAAACAGAACCGTTAATCTCATTAACCTTCTTACTGTTTTATTTCGAATACGTACAACCCATTACAGAATCATTACCAAATGTTTATATCACATATAAACTTAATCGTTTTCATCATATGAAAATCATTTTAATCAACCAATCATATATACGTGATCATCTCATGAAAACAAAATTAAAAAACACCAATCCTTTCTCATCATATGAAAAACGAATTAGGGTTTTACAGAAACGAAACCAAAAACCAATCCTTTCTCATCATATGAAAAACGAATTAAGGTTTTATAGTTAACATGCCATACGAAATCAATATATCTCATGTAATCATATCAACATGGCATTTTCGACTTAAACGAAAACAACAAGTGGCTCTGATACCACTGTTAGGAAATTAAGGAGATCACTGCAAACAAAAAACACGCAGCGGAAAAATATTTGATCTCTGATTTCACACCAGGATCCATGCTGTTCGTTTAATTCGACAAAAGTGTTCAAAGAACTAACTTGTTGATGATTCGAAATCACAGTTTTGAAGAGATGCCTCGGTCGCGAAACACCCTCTATCGCGTATCCACACGAATGCTACCGTTTGGAGTGCTAGCTCTCTGCAACGGCGAAGGCTGGAAAAATGTTTTCTCTAAAAAAATATTAGGGTTACCTTTTTCGTTCCTCTTTGTTTTTATTGTTACCTCTGAGAAGACTTAACGTCTGGAGTGAATATAATCACTCCAGAATCCAATTCAAAATTGGATACGGAAAGTCAAATTCAGAATCCAAGTCTAATTAGGATTCTGAATACATTATCTAATAATAAATATAATTGGATAAGGTAAGTCAAATTCAGAATCCAAATCTAATTAGGATTCTGAATATATTATCTAATAATATATATATAAAAACGAAAATAATAATAATAATAAATATTAATATCTAATATTAATATTATTAATATTATATCCAGCCCAAAACGCATTCTTGTGTGTGACCCGATAGGCCCATATTAATTGGCAGTCAATTTAATCTCTATTAAATCAACAAGTCATAATTGGCCTCTAGCAAGGCGTTACAACTACCCAATTAATATAAGGAATGTCCAATTTGCCTAATAATAGTATATGCATTAATCCCTTTGTCACACGATATCTAGCTTGAACATAAGTCATGGTCAACGTCATACTTATATTGTCCAAACTTAAGATTACTCGATCTCCAAGTAGACTGATAAAAACAAATGAAATTGATCACACTATCAATTCATTTGAGCACGGCCATGCATTTCACAGTCTCACTTATCGAGGGGCCCAAAAGATATCTCTCTCAAAGAGAGGGACAAATTCTATCTTGATTGTTCATTATCCTCTACATAATTTCTATCATATATGAACATAACCTTTATTACTATCCAGTTACGGATAATGTTTGATCATGTCAAAATATAATAGTCCTTATATTGGAAACTATGACAATCTCAAGTCAAAGAATTATTACATAACTATCATGAGATTTACTTATGACACTAACCCATGTAGTAATCTCATGATGGGTCTATCCAATACATTATTCTCTAACAAGTATTTATGAAATTGATTTGTATCACTATCACATAACCATCTGATGATCATCAAATCAATGTTCATACTGGTTAAGCATTATTTATTTTTTTTTATCTCTATAACAATAATAAACCAGGGACAAATATCAAAATTGTGTAACATGCAAACAACAATAATGATAATAAAACCTCATTTATTAATAATGAATGTATAACATAAAGATCCAAACAAATGGCCTAGGGCACATACACTAACAATTGGTTCTTCATGGTCTCAGCTAGGGCCTCTTTTATTTCTTCCATCCTGGCGTTGAGGGCCTCATCCACCATCCTTTGAATTTGTTCGGCCTCCATTGTTTTTGGTGAGAAAGTGATTGAGTCGTTGCTAGATACTTCATCTCTGGCGTAGGTTGGATTGTTGTAAGCTTTTGAACTGTCGTAATCCAGGGCTGTGAGCCAGAGAGGATCAATGGTATGAGATGCAAATGTATGCATGTATGCATGTATGCACAAACAATCAACAAACAAGGATAATTAGGCCGTTCCTTCCAACCTTATATCATCCACACACGAATGGCAAGTCTCTTTTCCTAGGTATATGGTTAACAAAATACCAGCATGGGGTATCTTATTTTTGAATAATTCCCTCGGACGTTTCAACCAGTAGTTATATTTTCAAAAATGGAAATCAATCCATGATAATTCCCATTAATTAGATTTTAATCCATTCAACCAACTAAAGTAGCTTTTATGCTATATTGGATTAAAACTAAATTAAGAGGTTTATTATAGATAGATTTCTCACTTGAAAAAGGTAACTAATGATTCATGCCAAAAACAAGCCCATGGTTAATTTATTCTTAGTATAAACTAAGCCCACAATTGATTTTTGGTATTTCATAATTGACCTAAATATTTTTGCAAGCTCTTTGTAAGAAAAGGTTGGGTGAAAATAGTTTTGTTTCTAAGCCCATCGTAAAAGATTTTAGAAAAATGGATTTTGGGTTTAGTATTTGGGCCATGAGCAAAAGAATTTTTGATTTGTTTTTAGAAAAGTTTTATGTCCAAAGACCATCTTGAAAAATTTTGAAAATAGCTTTGGACTTTTGGATTTTAAAGAAAAAATTTATTTTGAGCTTACAATATACTTAGGTCATATTAAAAAGAACAACCAAATAAGCCATGATTTAAGCCAAGATAAATTAACCATAGTCAAACAACATGCATTTGGGGTAAAACCTAAGGGAAGTAACTAGACCAATTACATGAGCTTTAGTCTTTGGGTAAAAAGGCTTAGGTTCCCATAGTAAGTATATACCAAATGGTACGAGGCTATGAGTGGTTATGCCATGCTCGATCTCCATACCTTGAGTGAAAGTATGGTATCCCTTACATAACATAACACAGGTAACACGGGCATCCTAACTTACGCACACGATGCAATTTAAATGATGTAATGGATAATATCATTATAAGAAAGAATAGAATAATATAAAAACCAATGGAATCAACTTCTCTTATCCCCAGTGGAGTTGCCACTGTGAGCGGGGATTTTTGCCCCCACTCCCGGTGGAATGGTTCTTGCGACTTCGGCACTGTTTAGGCTCGAGGCCTTAGAGAACACGGACCTAAGTGTGGAGAAAATGGAGTCGCCACCTGGACGGGCGGGGAAAAAGAAAGGGGTGGATGACTCAATTCCTAAGGAATCCCCAACCCCCGAATTTGTTCGGAAAGTTGGGTAGATGTGGGGAAGGTGAGAAACGGCCCAGCATCCCCACAACGCCCGGTTCATTTGAATCGGCCTCCTTTACAGGTCTTAATATTATAAAATTCTTAAATATAACAACATTATCCATATTACACACAATAATTAAAATAAAGCATTGATATATTGAAAATCAAAACAATGTCCAAGCAAAACAAATAAATGGACACCCATCTGAAGATAGAAACATGTCCTTACATCCCATGCCTAAATAGGACACCCACCGAAAGGTAGAAACATGCCCTTTACATTGGTTCTAAAACAGAAAAGCAATTTAAATTACATGATATTTAACTAATGAGGTACCCACCAAGTGGAAACATACCTCTTACAACATTTGGAAATCTAAATAAAACATTAAAAGTAAATAACCATTCATAATAAATAAATTATCCATCAAAGATATTAAATATCAATAGAAAGTAAACATCCATTCATGATAAATTAAATAAACCAAGCATTGAACTTAAATAAGTTAAAGCATATAAAATAAATCAAAGCATAATAAAATTGAATAAGGCAAATAAAGATTCAAATTAGGGCTACTATTTCTATTTAAGATTCTTTATTTCATGTGTTTAGGGTTTTTGAATTTGTTGAATTAGGCTACTGTGAGTTTTTAAAGGAATTGAGATGGAGCCAAGTTTTAGAATTTAATAGGTTGATAAAGTTCTTTGATTAACCAAATTAGTATTTGAGTGGTAAAATCATGAAATTAGGGTTTGAACACTTTAAAACACTTAGATTTATGATTTACGATTACTCATTGAATTATGGTTTTAAGCTTACTGTGTTTGAATTATAATATTTAAATTTATAAGATTTTAAAGTTTAAAGGATTAGGGTTTAAAAAAATTAGGGTCTAAAGTTTTAAGGGAGTTAGGGTTTACTGTTTTGAGTTTTGTAATTGAATTAAGGTTTTAGAATTTTTGATTTAGGGTTTCGAGGAATGCATTAGGTTTTTAAGATTTGAAAACCAATTGATAATTTTATGAAACTTTATGAAAATAAACCAAACGATTTAAAGTTTATAGAAGCAAAAAAGAAGTTTTTAGGGCTTTTGGAAAGAAATAGAACTCAATTTAGGGTTTTGAAAATTTTGAAAGCAAATTAAGGTTTTGGGGTTTTGAAGAAACAAAAATAACAACTTTAAACTTTTTAGAAAATAAAGCAACGAATTAAGGTTTTTAAACTTTAGAAAAAGTGAATTGAGGTTCTAGGGTTTTTGAATTAAATGAAACAATGGGATGAATTAGCTACTGTGAAGAATAGAATTTAAACAATTGATGCATACCTCCGTTTGTTGGCTCCACCAAAAATTTCTTCTTTGATGAACAAAAACAAAGACAAGCTTTGTTGCTTTGATGGATTGAATTGTTGTATACTCTCAAAAAATGAAATCAGGTTGATTCACTGCCTTTCCTACATAGTTTCGGTCTAAATTTTTCTCCCAAATCTGATCCAATTTTTGATCAATTTCTCCTCCGATTTCTCCATTGATTTTTATGTTGTTTTTGGTCTTATTTATAGAAGAATTTTATGGTTCATTCCTAGTTATTCACGTAAGCTAATATTGATAATAAAAGGAAACCGAAATCTAATTGCATTAAGTTTCGGAAAAATTTACGTCGGAAAAATTTTGCTCGCGAAAAAAACTGCTGCGAAAAAATTGCGATGGCGAAAAAAAATTGCCGCAGTTGGCTGCGGCAGGGGCGAGGACTGGCATGCAGGCCATTTCGCCCGTAGGAAACTCTTGCGGGTGAAATGGCCCACGGCCATTTGTCCCACGCGCTGGTTTTCGGCGACGATTTTTTCGTCTTTGATTTTTTCGTCACCGATTTTTTATTTTTATTTTTATTTTTATTTTATTTTTATTTTTATTTTTTGATTTTTATTTGTTTATTTTTATTTTTTATTAATAAAAATTAGATACTAAAGCAAAAATTATTTAATTAAGATAACAAAAATTATTTTGGACTAATTAAAATATATTGGACAACACAAATTATTTTGAACTAATTAAAATATATCGGACCGGATTGGATCAAAAATTAAGGGTCTACAATAGTTGATATTCTTAAGACCATAGTGGTAGTTAAAGTTCACCTAATATCTCCAATCTATCAAGATAACATTAGAATAACAAAAGATTTATCCTTGTTAAAGCAGATTTATGCCACTCCACTCATCCATTATCAGAAACACAAGTTGTACAAACAAGACAACTCTTTTAGAGCTACAACCAAAAAAAAAAGAAAAACAAAAAAAATACAAAAAAATAATACAAAAAAAGAAGAAAGAAGAAAGAAAAAGAAAAAAAATAAAAAAATAAAACCCAAAATGGCTCAAAAAGCCAACCAAGTTCTCTTTTACCTAAAGCAGTAAAAGGCTTCCATTTGGTTTATAAGGACAATTGACTTAAATTGGTCCAACCCAACCTGTCACATCCCAAAGTTTAGGTAGTCGAGTATTAGGCAAGAAGGACATAAATAAGTGGTCAAATAGAGGCTCGAGATAGTCAAAAACAAAATCGGTGTGCAAAGGAGGCCCGTGAAGTAGACGGGACCTAAAGGTAATTTTTCGAAAGGCCGAGGACCTATGTGGAAATTTCTCAAAAGTTAGGGGCAACTATGTAAACTTAAAAATTAAGTGTCGGAAGTTCTTAATAGTGCCCATATCCGACTCCGGAAGAATATTCTCGAGATTAATCGGGTCATAACCGTGGGTTTCAATTTTTCCCGAAAACGCACGGTTTAAAAGTTACAATCGATTAATCGCTGGAGGGTATTTTGATATTTTCACACCCTAGACTATAAAATTATAGCACAAGAAAGTTGAGGGGGCCAAAATATGAATAAAAGGAAGCCTAATGGCTTGACAAATAAATAAATAAAAGAAAGAGACATTTGGACCAATGAAAATTAGCCATTTTCCCACTTAAGTGTACCAATGGGAAATCAACACTTACACCAACACATCTTAACCTCTCTTGGCTGCCATTTGGATCAAAATAAGCTAAGGAAAGAATATAAAAGCCCTCTCTTACATAGTGAACTCGTCCAAACCATAAGAGAAGGAAGAAGGAGGTGATTTTTCCAAAGTTTAAGGCTTTTGGTTGAAGATTTTGGTGACAAATAAGATTATAAGGTAAGAGAAACCTATCTCTAGTTTTAGTTTCATGGATTAATGGTTAATTTAAGAGATTGAAATTAGGGTTCATGTAGCTAGATTTGGAGAAAATTCAAGAAATAATTATTTGAAGGATTTGATGAAAGAAATGATGGTGTTTAAAGGTGAAAATAAGCTAGCAACCATTAGAAAAATCATAAGATAAGACTATGTCTATACCTAGGGTTCTTACCTTTGTATATGTGATGTTAAATTTCATAGAAAATCAAGGAGACAAGGAAGGAAAGGAAGTGATATAGATAAAGGACTAAGAAAAAGCAAGGTTTGGTACTTTAATTAATTGTTTGTTCATTTTCTTGAAATTTTTCTGTTTTAGAATTAGTGAAATGCTGTGACTTGTATGATTTTTAAATACATATACAAAAATGTTATTGAAATGAATTTTTGATATGTTGTGCCTCAATGCGTCTAGAATGACTGAAAAATATTTTGAGTTGAATTCAGAAAGGTTATGATTATGAAAAAAATATTTCTGTTAGACCTGCTCTAGGAGGTACCTTGACTGAGACAGCCATGATTCTGGATTTTTAATAAAATCTAGAAAAAATAATCTTCAATTGAATTTTGGATATGTTGTTTTTTAGTGAGTCTAGTATTTGAGAAAAATAATTTGGAACCACATTGATTGAATTTAAATTACGGAATTCACAAAATTTAGAACTGCTGCCATGATGCAGGGCAACTGGAGCAGTTTGGTTGGGTGAACTACTTGACCAAACTTTTGTGTCCAGTTTGATCTGAAATTTTAAAGGAATGATTTTAAGATGTAAAAATAAATTCTGTAAAAAATTTTAGAGTTTTTAGTCAAGTAGATTATTTTATACAATTTTTCAAAATAAGGATCAAGTTGAGTCCAAAACCAGAATTTACTATTCATATGGTCATTTTGCTAATATTCATTTGGTCATTTTTCAAAAGTAATCCAATTGATTCCTTATGCATATAAATGAGCATAATATGTTATTAAAATAACAAAATATGATATTTCACGTTGAAATAATATAAGAAACATAAGTCGATAATTGTATAATGCATATTCGATTAAGAAATGGCATGAGAATTTTGGCTCCACTGGGTATCTGGGATAGTACTGAGTAGGGTAAGGGTATGATATATCATACTATATGCAGTGCTGCTTTAATATAAGACTTCGGTCCTAGTTATATAGGGTGACGACCCGAGTTATATAGGACTTCGGTCCGAGTTATATAGGGCAATCGTCCGAGTTATATAGGACTCCGGTCCGAGGGCTTCGGCCACAGATTCCACAGGGCTTGGTCCGCAATTTTTTTAGGGCCACAGCCACAGAATATATATACAATTGTTTCAGTTAGTTCCTTACCATACGTTAGTCTACCAAATTATCTTGTGGAGCGAACTGATAAAATGATAATAACTGAATATATGACATGTATGGATTGTTTTTACTGTGATATTATTTTTCAATACGACTCATTGCTTTTAAAAGTGCATTATGCTTTTATTATTTATTTTTCGTAATTAGTTAAAGTACCCACTAAGCAATGCTTAGCGAGTTTAGTTTCTTCTAAACTCATAGGCTATTAGCAAGGAGCCAGTAGCGAGCAGAGGAGTCCTGCGATCTGTCGGTCATCAACAAACTTAGGTGGTGCTCTTCATTTTGTATTTTGGTATTAGAAACTGGCATGTACTTATTTGAACAATACAAAGAGACAACTTGATGTGGCATGTAAATCTAGTAATGTATAATAACTTTATGGTTTTAAATTGAGTTGGGTTGTGAATATAGAAGTGTGAATTCTTCTTGCAGGATTGTAGTTGAGGTTATAAGGGTGGATTTTTGGGAGTGTGCTTGAGTTGAATTGTGAAACAAAATGTTTTTCAAAAATAAGAAAAATCAGTTTTGTCGACACTTGGGACCTAGAAATTTAAGGGAAACTCCGTCAAAATTTTTGGAAAATTTTTATAAGGGACATTAAGTAAGCTGACATAACCAGAGCTCGTATCCCGATGTAGCATTCCTCCTCGGCTTATTCATAGGTTGGGAAGGGGTGTTACACAACCAAAGATTCAATCAAAATATGAGAAAAAGGGGAAGGACCATCTAGTTTTTGAAAGTACTATACTTAACAATCCTATAGGGATGAAGGACAAAAATGATAAAAAAAAAAAAAGAAAGGAATGTGGGTACCAAACTTTTTACAAAGGTAAAGATTGTTCCAATCAAGATCCAGATTAATGCCAAGAAGATAGAAGGAATTTGGAGTCTAGCATGATTGCTCCCAGCTGCCTAAAGTTCAAACAAGAAATTTGTAGTATGAACGTTTGCCCATAGTGTCACAACTGCTTCAACTTACAAATAGCCTTCATTTAACTCATGTCCCTTATAGATCCCATTTCAAGCCTATCAAAGACCTGTTGATCTCTCTTGGTAGGTAGAGTCTATTAGTGGAGATAGTTTGAATAAGCATGAATATGAGATAGACAATATTCAAACTCAATGAGATCTTTGACCAAGTAATGTGTATGTGCCTATCTGAAGTGAACAGTTCTTGCTTAAATAGAAATGATTCCCAAGTTTAGTACTGTAACTAGGGTTGTCATGTTATAGATATGTTAATTCTAAAAATTGAGTCCTGAGGTACAATGACATTAATTTTACAAAGTCAACATTTATTTTTTTAAAAAAAAAAACTATTTTCTTGTTATAAAAGCCTTCAAGTTAAGGGAAGTATGTTGCATGGTCAAACCTCAAAGGGCACATTGGGCAAAATAACAGATTATTTGCAAGGCTGTGAAGAAGTTACCAACTAGCGTGCTGAATCTTAATGGATGTATCTCTGCTACTTGGGGTCTCCACCAGTCATGTCCTCAACATCTTGAAGATAAAAGCCATAAATGCAAAGCTTTCTATCATTCCAATGCAAGACTTAAATAGGCATATGGAAGGAGTCAATGAGAACACTTCAGCTGATCACCTTTGCATGTGAGTCGACGGAACCACTGTAAGTATTACTCATGCATACATGAGCATATCACAATGCATTTTCTTTGTCAAAAGTAAACATCAATACTTTATAAAACAACCATGAAGCAGATATGGAATCATGGGGCATGGAAGGCCCATTGCTTAAGGAAGCTCTAGTCATTTTGCAAAAGAAAGAAGAGATGCATGCTTATGCAAGGAACCAGACAAAATAAAAACATCAATCAGAGCCTGCATTAGAAAAATTATTGGTTTGAGCCTACATAAGGGGTAAAGTTTCTCCTTTTCAATTTTTTTTTGAATTTACACGTATACAAAATATTTTCAAACTCATTTTCAATATTTTGCCACTCAGGGGAAAGGAGAAGATATAAGGGGCCAGCTAAAAAATGGCTAAATTTTTTGCAAAAGTGCAAAATAATGGAATATTAAAACTATCAAAAGAATGAAGATGCAAAACTCAAAAGATCAGTCTAGCTAGAAGAGCTGAAGCCAATATAGGACAAATTTCTAAAGGATGAAGATCCAATTTAAAGGGTAAAGATCCGATTTCCAAGGATGAAGACCATTTTCAAGGGTGAAGACCCGATTCTAAGGATGAAGATCTAGCATAAAGGATGAAGATCCAATATCAAGGGCGAAGACCTGATTTTTAAGGATGATGATCCATTTTCAACGGTGAAGACCCAATGCTAAGGATGAAGATCCACTTTCAAGGGTGAAGACCCAATTTCCAAGGATAAAGATCCATGCTTCAAGGGTAAAGACCCGATCTCTAATGGATAAAGATCCATATTTCAAGGGTGAAGACCCAATTTTCAAGGATGAAGATCAGTTTTGAAGGGTGAAGACCCTGCCAAGGATGAAGATCCAGCTTAAAGGATGAAGATCCACTTTGAAGGGTGATGACCTAACGTCCAAAGGATGAAGATCCAGTTTAAAGGGTGAAGACCCGATTCCAAGGATGAAGATCCAGCTTAAAGGATGAAGATCCAATTTCAAGTAAAGTCCCAATTTTTAAGGATGAAGTTCCGCTTTCAAGGGTGAAGACCCGATGAAAAGGATGAAGATCCAGCTTAAAGGATGATGATCCACTTTGAAGGGTGAAGACCCGACGTCCAAAGGATGAAGATCTAGTTTAAAGGGTGAAGACATGATTCCAAGGATGAAGATCCAGCTTAAAAGATGAAGATCCAATTTCAAGGGTGAAGACCCAATTTTCAAGGATGAAGATCCATTTTCAAGGGGGAATACCTGATGCCAAGGATGAAGATCCATTTTCAAGGGTGAAAACCCGATGCCAAGGATGAAGATCCAGCTTAAAGGATGAAGATCCAGCTTAAATGATGAAGATCCACTTTGAAGGGTGGAGATCCGACGTCCAAAGGATGAAGATCCAGTTTAAAGGGTGAAGACCCGATTCCATGGATGAAGATCCAACTTAAAAGATGAAGATCCAATTTCAAGGAAGAAAACACGATTTTCAAGGATGAAGATCCATTTTCAAGAGTGAAGATCCGATGCCAAGGATGAAGATCCACTTTCAAGGGTGAAGACCTGATTTTCAAGGATGAAGATCCATTTTTAAGGGTGAAGACCTGATGCCAAGAATGAAGATACACTTTCAAGGGTGAAGACCCAATCTCCAAGAATGAAGATATTTTTTCAAGGGTGAAGACCCGATGCCAAGGATGAAGATCCATTTTGAGGGTGAAGACGCACAATCCATTAAAGAATGGAACAACTAGAATTCTCAACTGATAAAAGGTTAGTCAAATCCAATTCAATCTCGAGTCCAAGTACCCAATTTAATCTCGGGTCCAAATGCCCAATTCAGTCTCGAGTTCGAGTACCCAATCTCGGGTCCAAGTATCCAATCTCGGGTCTAAGTACCCAAATCTTTTTCAGGACCAAGTACCTAGTCTCGAATTCAAAACTCTTTTTGGGTCAAGAACCCATCCTAATCATGTTGCTTTTCACTCTCTTCTACTGAAAGTCTCAGATTGTTCAAGCAGGGGGCAAACTGTAGACCTTTAATTTTTTATCCAGTCCAGTCCAAAGATTTTAAAACGGTCCAAAATAATTTTTTGCGGTATTTTAATATTTATTATTTATTTTAATAAAATTTATTTGTAATAATATTTATTACTTATAATATTTATTTTATTTATTATTTGTTTTTATAAAATTTAATAGTTATTTTTAATAAAAAAATATCAAAAAAGATAAAAAAATAAAAAAAATCAGCTATGGAAAAATCGGCGACGAATTGGCTTGGGCCAATTCACAGTAGGAACCATCTGCGGCGAAATTGTGCCCCGTGCACAATTTTGCTCACTCCCAGCAACAACTTGCCCGGGCCCGCACGCAGTTTTCACCGAAACCTTATTTTACTTGGTTTTTGATTTTATTTCCAAAATAGTTTTTAATTTCCTTAAGATACTAGGTTTTTTTTATTTTTTGCTTATAAATACCACATTAAAAAAAACACACAAAAGAGGGGGGAACAATTTCATTCGTCCAAGGAAGAAAATTTTGGATGGCACAATTATTGGAGAATTATTCAAGAATATTGGAAGGACTTTTGGACTTTCTTTTGAAATTGGAAAAATAGACATAGAGGAGAGACAACTCATAATCAAGGTAGCAAGCTAGTTCTTTTGTCTTGGTTTCAAGCTAAACCAGAATTTCATTCTACAAATTGTGGTGGAGCCAAAAAATTACGGTACACATCTAACTTAACTGAATATAACATGATTTGACGGTTTTAAATGCTGAATATAATGGTTATTTGGTTGGATTAATTCCAGTAGGTTATAACCTTTTGTTTTATTTTCATATTAGTTCATGTGAAGTGATTTGATGATGTTCATTATTCAAACAAAATAAATCCACAACCTATTAGCTTAAGTTACAGTAACTTATAAGTGTTAAATTGATATTTTTAGCACAAAATTATTTAATTGCAATTGTTTTCCTATAACCTTATTTTTCCGGTATCAAAAGCTTTATTTAAAACCCTAAAATTATTTTTTAAAACCCTAATATCTTGATATCCAGTAAACTAATTTTCAAAAATCCCAAAACCCTAATTTCTAAACTAAAAGCCCTAGCCTTGTTTTCCAAAACCCTAATCATATTTTCCTCAAACCCTAGCCGTATGGGCTTGTCGAAGGGGTTAATATTTATTTGTGTATTATAAGTCTTTGTGTTTAACTTCCTTTATTTTAAATCCTAATTTAGTTATTAAAATTCTAAAAACTTTAATATAAGGTGTAAACCCTAAATTTATATATTTATTGCTTTATTTAATTTTAGATTTGATTATGTAGTTTATTATATGTCTTGATGATTGATTTATTTAATTTCAATACTTGATTTATTTAATTTATCATAGATTAATATTTTTTTCAATTATTGTTTGTTTATTAAAATTGTAAGAAGTATGTTTTTATGATTGGGTACCTCATTAATTAATTTTCATGTAATTTAAATTGCTTTTATATTTTGGAATTAATGTAAATGAGACGTTTCCACCTTTTTGGTAGCTTTCCTATTTAGTTTTAGACATTGGACGATGTAAGAACACGTTTTCATCCTTATATGGGTGTCCATTTATTTATTTTATTTGAACATTGAATTGATTTTAATATAATGATGCTTTACTTTAATTATTGCATGTAGTATGGATAATATTATTATATTTTAGAATTTTATAATATTAAGACCTAAAAAGGAGGCCGGTTCCAATGAAACGGGGGTTTGTGGGGGTGTTGGGTCATTTCTCACCTTCCCCACACGTACCCAACTTTTCAAACCCATTAGGGGATTGGGGAGTCCTTAGGAATCCAGTCATCTACCCCTTTCTTTTTTTCGGCCCATCCGGGTGGTGACTCCATTTTCTCTAGGCTTAGGCCCACGTTCTCTAAGGCCCTGAGCCTAACAATGTCAAAGTCGTAAGAACTATTCCACCGGGAGTGGGGGTGAAAATCCCTGCTCATAGTGACATGGCCAAGATGTCTGGCCTATATCCGGGTCTGTACAATTTTTAACATTTGGATGAGGGTTAACATGAATTGGTGACATGGCCAAGATGTCTAGGTCTGTGTAAGAATAGGTTTTAAGGGAAGCTTTACATGGCCAAGACTCTTGGACGTGTCAGCTTCTAGAATTTTCTATGTTGGTGTTGTCTTAGCCATATCTGTTGGGTGTGTTTTATTTCTTTTTCCCTGAAACTTAATTCAACAAAATACTATATCACAATACCTATTCCAATATGTACAACCCATTACATATGTACAACCCATTACAGAATCATTACCAAATGTTTATATCACATATAAACTTAATCGTTTTCATCATATGAAAATCATTTTAATCAACCAATCATATATACGTGATCATCTCATGAAAACGAAATTAAAAAAACACCAATCCTTTCTCATCATATGAAAAACGAATTAGGGTTTTACAGAAACGAAACCAAAAACCAATCCTTTCTCATCATATGAAAAACGAATTAAGGTTTTATAGTTAACATGCCATACGAAATCAATATATCTCATGTAATCATATCAACATGGCATTTTCGACTTAAACGAAAACAACAAGTGGCTCTGATACCACTGTTAGGAAATTAAGGAGATCACTGCAAACAAAAAAACACGCAGCGGAAAAATATTTGATCTCTGATTTCCCACCAGGATCCATGCTGTTCGTTTAATTCGACAAAAGTGTTCAAAGAACTAACCTGTTGATGATTCGAAATCACAGTTTTGAAGAGATGCCTCGATCGCGAAACACCCTCTATCGCGTATCCACACGAATGCTACCGTTTGGAGTGCTAGCTCTCTGCAACGGCGAAGGCTGGAAAAACGTTTTCTCTAAAAAAATATTAGGGTTACCTTTTTCGTTCCTCTTTGTTTTTATTGTTACCTCTGAGAAGACTTAACGTCTGGAGTGAATATAATCACTCCAGAATCCAATTCAAAATTGGATACGGAAAGTCAAATTCAGAATCCAAGTCTAATTAGGATTCTGAATACATTATCTAATAATAAATATAATTGGATAAGGTAAGTCAAATTCAGAATCCAAATCTAATTAGGATTCTGAATATATTATCTAATAATATATATATAAAAACGAAAATAATAATAATAATAAATATTAATATCTAATATTAATATTATTAATATTATATCCAGCCCAAAATGCATTCTTGTGTGTGACCCGATAGGCCCATATTAATTGGCAGTCAATTTAATCTCTATTAAATCAACAAGTCATAATTGGCCTCTAGCAAGGCGTTACAACTACCCAATTAATATAAGGAATGTCCAATTTTCCTAATAATAGTATATGCATTAATCCCTTTGTCACACGATATCTAGCTTGAACATAAGTCATGGTCAACGTCATACTTATATTGTCCAAACTTAAGATTACTCGATCTCCAAGTAGACTGATAAAAACAAATGAAATTGATCACACTATCAATTCATTTGAGCACGGCCATGCATTTCACAGTCTCACTTATCGAGGGGCCCAAAAGATATCTCTCTCAAAGAGAGGGACAAATTCTATCTTGATTGTTCATTATCCTCTACATAATTTCTATCATATATGAACATAACCTTTATTACTATCCAGTTACGGATAATGTTTGATCATGTCAAAATATAATAGTCCTTATATTGGAAACTATGACAATCTCAAGTCAAAGAATTATTACATAACTATCATGAGATTTACTTATGACACTAACCCATGTAGTAATCTCATGATGGGTCTATCCAATACATTGTTCTCTAACAAGTATTTATGAAATTGATTTGTATCACTATACACATAACCATCTGATGATCATCAAATCAATGTTCATACTGGTTAAGAATTATTTATTTTTTTTTATCTCTATAACAATAATAAACCAGGGACAAATATCAAAATTGTGTAACATGCAAACAACAATAATGATAATAAAACCTCATTTATTAATAATGAATGTATAACATAAAGATCCAAACAAATGGCCTAGGGCACATACACTAACAAATTTTTCCTCCTTTGATTTGATTTAATTAGTCCTTATTTATAGTGGTTTTTAGGTTTTTTATTCCTAATTCCCCACGGAAATTAATAATAATAAAAAAAGAAATTAAAACCTAGTTGAATTAGCTTTCAAAAAAATTCGTTGAAAAATTTTGCGCTGGGAAGAATTGTGGCAGCGGGCCCGTGGCGTGCCAGCCAGTGGACGTGTCAGCGTGCCAGCCCGCAGGAATCGGATTGGGCTAGCGGGCGCCCGCAGGATTTTCCTACAGGGCAAAATTCCCCCGGGCCCTTGCGACTGTTTTTCGCTGCCGTTTTTTTCAACTCCGATTTTTATTTTTTGATTTTTTATTTTTATTTTTTATTAATAAAAATTAGATAATAAAGCAAAAACTATTTAATTAAAATTATTTTGGACCAATTAGACAACAAAAATCATTTTGGGCTAAATAAAACATATTAGATCGGATTGGGTCAAAAATTAAGAGTCTACAGTTTGCCCCCCGCTTGAATGATCTGAAACCTTAGTGAAAGAGAGTGAAAAGCAATAAGACTTAATTTTTGAAATGGCGACTTGTTTTGGGTACTTGGACCCGAGCTTGAATTGATTTTGGGTACTTGGACCCGAGATTGGGTACTTGGACCCGGGATTGGGTACTTAGACCCGAACTTGAATTGATTTTGGGTACTTAGACCCGAAATTGGGTACTTGGACCCGAGATTGATTTGATTTGGGTACATGGACCCAAGCTTAGGTACTTGGACCCGAGCTTGAATTGATTTTGGGCACTTAGACCTGAGATTGGGTACTTGGACCCGGGATTGGGTACTTGGACCCCAGCTTGAATTGATTTTGGGTACTTGGACCCGGAATTGGGTACTTGGACCCAAGATTGATTTGATTTGGGTACTTGGACCCGAGATTGGGTACTTGGACCCGAGCTTAGGTACTTGGACCTGAGCTTGAATTGATTTTAGGTACTTGGACCCGAGATTGGGTACTTGGACCCGAGCTTGAATTGATTTTGGGTACTTGGACCCAGGATTGGGTACTTGGACCCGAGATTGGGTACTTGGACCCGAGGCTGATTTGAATTTGGGTGCTTGGACCCGAGGCTGATTTGAATTTGGGTGCTTGGACCCGAGATTGATTTGATTTGGGTATTTTGACCCGAGAATGGGTGCTTGGACCCGAGAATATGTGCTTGGACTCGAAAATGATTTGATTTGGGTACTTGAACTCTAGAATAGATTTGATTTGGGTACTTGGACCCGAGATTGGGTTCTTGGACCTGAGCTTGAATAGATTTGGGTGCTTGGACCCGAGATTGATTTGAATTTGGGTGCTTGGACCTGAGATTGAGTTTGACCGACCTTTTATAATTTGAGAAATCTGACTGCTTCGGTTATTCCATGCATTGTGGTTTTTCACCCTCAAATTGGATCTTCATCCTTTGAGACCTGGTTTTTATCCTTGAAAATGATCTTCATCTTTTGACATCGGGTCTGCACCATTGCAAATGGATCTTCATCCTTTGAGATCGGGTCTTTACTCTTAAAACATGGGTCTCTATCCATCGAAGGTCGGGTCTTTACCCTGGCTTCAACTCTTTTAGTTGGATTGGTCTTTTGTCTTTTGCATCTTCATTCTTTTGAGAGTTCTAAAGTTCCATTCTTTTGTTCTTCCTTTTTGCAAAGATTTAGCTATTTTTAATTGGACCTTATATCCTCTCCTTGCCCCCTTGTGTGGCAAAATATTTGTAAGTGAGTTTAAAAATATTTGGTATATAAACTCAAAAAATGAAAAGAAGAAACTTTGCCCCCTGTGTAGGCTCAAACCAAAGATTTTATCCATGCAAGCTTTGATTGATGTTTTTGTCATCTTGTTCTTCCCATAAGCATGCATTTCTTCTCTTTGCAAGATTACTGGAGCTTTCTCAAGCAATGGGCTTTCCATGCCCCCCTGATTTGACATCTTCTTTTGATTCTTTATTTCACAGAGTGTTTGCTGTCCAAGCCGTTCCATTGACTCACAGACTGAGGTGCAGTAGAAGTGTTCTTATTGATTCCATTTTGACGCTTGGAATGATCGAAAGCTTTGCATTTGTGGCTTTTATCTTCAAGATGATGAAAACATGAGTAGTGGAGACCCCAAGCAGCAGAGTCAGGGATGCATCCATTTCGAACTATGTCTCAGCATGTCAGTTGGTAGTTTCTTCACAACTTTTCCAATAATAATTTCCTTTGCCCAATGTGTCATTTGGAGGTTCAACATACTTCCCTTAACTTGAAGGCTTTGTATGACAAAACATTTTTTTTTGAAATTTTTGAATTTTCATTTTGAAATCAAATGTTGGCTTTGCCAAATTAATGTCAATGTACTTCAGGACTTGATTTTCCAAATTAAAATATCTATAACATGACAACCCTAGTTACCGTACTAAACTCGGGAATCATTTCTATTTAAGCAAGAATTGTTGCACTTCAGATAGGCACATACACAATACTTGGCCAAAGGTCTCATTTGAGTTTAAATATTGTGTATCTCATATGAATGCTTATCCAAACTATCTCCACTAATAGACTCTACCTACCAAGGGAGATCAACAGGTCTTTGATAGGCTTGAAATGGGGTCTATAAGGGACATGGGTTAAATGAAGGCCATTTTGAGATAGGAGCTGGTGTGACACAATGGACAAACCCTCACACTATAAATTTCTTGTTTGAATTTTAGGTAGCTTGGAGGCAATCTTGCTAGACTCCAAATTCTTCTTGGAATTAATCTGGATCTTGATGAGGACAGTCTTTGCTCTTGCAAAAAGTTTAAGACCCAAATTCATTTATTTTCTTCTTCTCCCTTTTCTTAATTTCTCTTACTCTTCCCTTTTCTTTCTCTTTGTTTTCCTTAATCTTCCCTTTCTTTGAGCATTTTATCATTTTGTCCTTCCTTCTTGTTGGACTATCAAGTACAAAACTTTCAAGAACTGGATGGTCTCCCTCCTTTTCTCCAATTTTGATTGAATCTTTGGTTGCGTTGGGTCAATTCAAGTAAAATCGTCCTTATAAACCAAATGGAAGCCTTTTGTTGTCTTAGGTAAAAGAGAACTCAGTTGGCTTTCTGAACCATTTTGGGTTTTCTTTTTCTTTTTTTCTCTTTTTTTTTTCTTTTTTTTTCTCTTTTGTCTTTTTTTTTTGTTTTCTTTTCTTCTCTCTTCTTCTTTTTTTTTTTTAGTTCTAGCTCTAAAATAGTTGTCTTTTTTGTACCAACTTGGGCTTTCTAATAATGGATGAGTGGAGTAACATAAATCTTCTTTAACAGGGATAAATCATTTGTTACTCTACCTTGATATATTGGAGATATTAAGGTAACTTCAACTACCCTTATGGTTTTGAGAACATCAACTACCCTTGTGGTCTTGAAAACATCAACTACCCTTATGGTCTTGAGAACTTAAACTATCTTCATGGTCTTGACCAATCATTGCTTTCTTTGATCTTCTTGCCTCTTCACCTTAGTGATCATAAGACTTGTCAAAAGTATCACAACAACTCAAGGTAGGTTATTGGGGTTTGTAAGCCAATGAAAAGAAAGCTATAATTTTATGAAGGCTCAAAGGGACAACTAGGGATTGATATTTAATTGGGTGGATACTAGTTGTTGGCTAACCAAACAATGCCTAAATCATTTCTCTCTTAAATAAGTAGAGTTCAATTTTGCCTCGAAAGCTTGTCAAAGCATGTTCTAAAACTGACTAGGACCTAGACAAAGGTAATTATGCAGGAGCCCTCTCTAAGTAAGCATATACAACTCAATGCTATAGGGTAATTCCCTCATCTAGTAAATTCATTCGAGTCATGATGCATAGATAAATTTATGAATTATCAAGATAGATTCCTCATTGGTCCAGCACTAAAATGAACAAAGACCAACAAAAATTTATGATGAAAGTAATTCATTTAAATTTGAAAAACACGATAGTTCCAAAATATTAAAGAAAGTAAGATTGAAAAGCAACATTCAAGCTAAGGAAAGTTCATTGAGTTAGGCTTCTCTTCCCTTCACATCTTCAATATTTCCATCTTGAAAGGATGATAAAACAAAGTCTTCTTCCAATCCTTTTCCCACCATGAAGGTTGCTGGTGGTGGCACTCTGTTGAACCTTGGAAATGGATTATCTTTGGTGTTGGGCTTGTCCGGCTCGGGCAACTTGCCATTATCAATTAAATTCTGGATCTCATGCCTCAACTTCATGCAATTGTCCGTTTCATGCCCAGGCCTTTGATGGAATTGACAAAATGCATTAGTATCAAAGTTAGGTGGAAGAAGATTAGGCAAAGGACGAGGAGTCAAGGGTTGTAACAATCCCTTCTTTTGTAGCTTATTGAGAACCCAAGATAGTGGCTTCCCTAATTCTGAAAATTGCCTCATGCCTCCTTGACTAGCGGCATTAACATCAACTTCTTTTTGTGTGCTTTGATTGCCCGACTGGTAGTTCCCTTTCTCATTCCTTTTTATTGAAAAGCGATTCTTCTCTCTTTCCCACTCTTCAATTTGTAGACCAGCTTGGAGAAGATCTTTGAAATCACATATGAGTGTATGAGACATCCTCTCACGAAGATTAGGCAACACCCCTCTCACAATCATCCTTATTTGATTGGATTCATCGGGCCTCTTCTTGAGTAAAGCAGCCTTGTTTCTCCATTTCTTGACATAATCTACAAAATTTTCATTTGATCGTTGCCTAATGGACTCAACTTCCATTAAGGTAACTTCCATTTCAACATTGTATCCATATTGTTGGATGAAGGCTTTGTAAAGTAGATCCCAACTCTTTTGTGTTCCATCATCTAAGGTATTGAACCAATTTTGGACAGCAGGATCCAATGAGAGCATGAAGTACCTTAGAGTTTGAGCCTTAGTAGCTCGGGCAGACTGCATGGCAGTGATATATTGTTTCACATGGAGATGAGGATTTCAAGTGCCATTGTACTTTGCAAAGGAAGGCATCTTGAATTTATAAGGGACCTCTTCATCTTGTTCAAATAGTTTGTCGACCTCAGACGTCTCTTCGATTTTCAGCTTCTTCTCAAATTTCTTTTCTAAATCAGCAATCATCTTTTCAACATCAGATGTCTTGGTCTTTTCAATAGTTGCCTTCTCGATAGCCTTTGGTTCTTTCTTCTTTTCTTGAACCTCTTGGTAGTATTGAGCCCAATCATCATCATCATCAATGATCACCTTTTCATCATCAAAACCCACTTCATTAATTTTAGTCTTCCCTTTGTCCTTTGGTTTCTTAGTGCTAGCAGATGCCTCGGCATGGTTTTCTAAGATTGCAGTCAATTGGTTCTTCATGGTCTCAGCTAGGGCCTCTTTGATTTCTTCCATCTTGGCATTGAGGGCCTCATCCACCATCCTTTGAATTTGTTCGGGCTCCATTGTTTTTGGTGAGCAAGTGATTGAGTCGTTGCTTGATGCTTCATCTCCAACGTAGGTTGGATTGTCATAAGCTTTAGAACTATCGTAATCCAGGGCTGTGAGCCAGAGAGGATCAATGATATGAGATGCAAATGTATGCATGTATGCATGTATGCATGTATGCACAAACAATAGACAGACAAGGACAAATTAGGACATTCCTTCCAACCTTATAACATCCACACACGAATGGCGAGTCTCTTTTCCTAGGTATATGGTTAACAAAACACCAACATGGGGTACCTAGCTTTCGAATAATTCCCTCGGACCAATAGTTATATTTTTAAAAATGGAAATCAGTTTATAATAATTCCCATTAATTAGGTTTTAACCCATTCAACCAACTAAAGTAGCTTTTATGCTATATTGGATTAAAACGAGATTAAGAGGCTTATTATAAATAGATTTCTCACTTGAAAAGAGGTAACTAGTGGTTCATGCCAAAAACAAGCCCATAGTTAATTTATTCTTAGTGTAAACTAGGCCCACAATTGATTTTTGGTATTTCATAATTGACCTAAATATTTTTTGCAAGCTCTTTATAAGGAAAGGTTGGGTGAAAATAGTTTTGTTTCTAAGCCCATTGTAAAAGATTTTAGAAAAATGGATTTTGGGCTTAGTATTTAGGCCATGGGCCAAAGAATTTATTTATTTATTTTTTAGAAAAGTATTATGTCCAAAGACCATCTTGAAAAATTTTGAAAATAATTTTGGTCTTTTGGATTTTAAAGAAAAATTTATTTTGAGCTTACAATATACTTAGGTCATATTAGAAAAAGAACAAACCAAATACGCCATGATTTAGACTAAGATAAACTAACCATAGTCAAACAACATGCATTTAGGGTAAAACCTAAGGAAAGTAACTAGGCCAATTACATGTGTAACACCCCTATATCCCATATACGTACATAGCATGCTATTACGATCATAATATACGTATACCGGATATAGAAATATCATGGATACTAAACAAATGACTCATCCCTTTTTAAAAACATAAAAACAAATGTAATTTATATAAAAGAAATTATAAAGAACAAAAGATAAAATGTTTATTTAGAAACAGCGGAAAACGTAACAATTATTCACCGATACATATACGTCAAAACTCAAAGTTTACAAAAACATAAAATATATACATGTTTGGCAGTATCTCTTCGATCTTTAAGCTTCACTATCAACACCATAGATCTAGACTCTACTTGGCCTAGAGGAATTCTCTGGTTCTTTCCTGTTACCTACGCGATAAATCATAATCGCGCTAAGCCAACGGCTTAGTGATACAAACTACAATAATATTATGCTTTGATGCAATGCCAATGTCACACAATCAATTCCATACACTATTCATAAGAAACATTATAATTCAATATCTTACTTTGCTTAAGATCATATCAAACATTTATTCTTAACAACACATTTATGCAATCTCAACAAACTTATTATTCATTGAATTCACCATTCAAGAACCACATTAAAAGCAAAGACAAGCATGGGCCCAAAACACACTCATATGTCATTCAACTTTCAGAGTTAATGTTTTGGTTTAATTATCACATTTATCATTATCCCAACTAGGCTTCAAGGATTTAGATTAAACCAAGCTTCAAGGGGAACAAAGCATGCTAAGTATCAACCCAACTTGGCTTTAAGAACCAACCCAACCTAGCTTTAAGGGTTGTAACATCTCAATTAGGCTTCAAGGACTAGATCCAATCAAGCTTCAAGGGGAGTAAAACATGTTAAACTTCAACCCAACTTGACTTCAAGGATCAAGCCCAACCTAACTTCAAGAGATTGTTACTATTAGGCATGCCACCAACAACAAAACTCTGAAAATGAATAACATATTAGACACACAATTGATTTATTATCTCATTATCAATTCCATTCTCAATTCTCATCATCATTTAGGCATACATGCCTCATTTATTTCAATTGAAACATCTTAGCCACTCACAATGGCCTCACATTTCATTTGGAAACATTATAACCAATCACAATAATTTTTGCATCTTATCTCATATCACATTAGAGCAATTCATCATATCTTTCAATTCATTATACAAGTGTACACACCCAATTGTCTTAACATACATTTTACATACTCATCATAACATTCACATTATGCCAACATAACATTAATAATATGCATCAACAATGCATTAGGTTTCTTAACACATTTACAAGCAAGTATATGTTAAGCCTCAACACCTTATAAATGTATGCAATAATGTAGTTTGTACTTACCTCAAGAACACTAACACAACTCTACACTCTTCTTCTTCTTCCAAAAGTTCTTCACTTCCTAAATTAGGGCAAATCACTTCCTTCCAAAACCTAATCCAAAAATTGATACAATACATGAATTTCAATACAATTTATAACTTATTAACTTCATCTTAGACCTTTAGATCACAAAGTATAACTCAACATCACACTTTAAAGCCCACGGCCGTGGCCACCCCAACCCCCACGGGCGTGGGTTAGAGAATGGTTCTGCCTCCCTTGCTCCAAACCTCCACGGCCATGGCTACAAATGGCCACGGCCATGGCAACCAAGGGCCACGGGAATGGCATCCAGAATGCTACTGCCTTCACCCAAAATCACATATTTTAGACTTACAACTCCAACAAACACAAACAACATGAAGATCTATGAAAATAATTGATCAAACTCAAGTTACACCTCACTTACCACTACAAAACCCTAATACAAACACCACCTACTCTTTCAATTCAAACACCAACTTAACTTCTCATTTAAGAATCAATTTCAACACTTATAAACACATCACAAACACACCTAATCATACTATCAACAAATCATAACTCAACTCAAACACAACTTCAAAAAGAACAAAGGAAAAGAAGAGAGAACTTACCAAAATTGAGGCAATTTCACAAATCTCCAACTTAATCCCTTGATTCTTCCTTCAATTTGATCTTAGAAATAAAAACACCTTTCTTGCTCTCTTTTTCCTTTGGTAGCCGGCCACTCTAATGAAAAGAAGAGAAAAATGAAGACAAGTCAAACTTCTCTTCTTCTTTAAATCTCCACCAAGCAATTCTAACAAGACAATTACTAAAATACCCTTTCCTTATTTGTTTTAGCTTCCTTTCATCCACATGCCCTTTTTAGTAATTTCACAAACAACAAATTTAAATATCTTCTTCCCTTGACCACTCATTTTGACTTGTATATATGTTATATATATTGCCATATATACAACATATACATTCTCTCTATGCAATCATTTCCTTTCCAATTACACATATACATTGATTCAAATAAAATAACAATTAGATCAAAACTTCTAGGGTGCATTTTGGGATATTACAACATGAGCTTTAGTCTTTGGGTAGAAAGGCTTAGGTTCCATAGCAAGTATATACCAAACGGTACGAGGCTATGAGTGGTTATGCCATGCTCAATCTCCATACCTTGAGTGAAAGTATCGTATCCCTTACATAACACAACACGGATAACACAGGCGTCCTAACTCACGCACACAATGCAATCTAATATGATGCAATGGATAATATCATTATAAGAAAGAATAGAATAATATAAAGTCCAACGGAATCAACTTCTCTTATCCCTAGTGGAGTCGCCACTGTGAGCGGGGATTTTCGCCCCCACTCCCGGTGGAATGGTTCTTGCGACTTCAGCACTATTTAGGCTCGGGGCCTTAGAGAACACGGACCTAAGTCCGGAGAAAATGGAGTTGCCACCCGGACGGGCCGGGAAAAAAGAAAAGGGTGGATGACTCGATTCCTAAGGAATCCCCAACCCCCTAATGGGTTCGGAAAGTTGGATACGTGTGGGGAAGGTGAGAAATGGCCCAGCACCCCCACAACGCTCGGTTCATTGGAACCGGCCTCCTTTACAGGTATTAATATTATAAAATTCTTAAGTATAATAACATTATCCATATTACACACAATAAAAAGAAAGCATCATTATATTAAAATCAAAGTAATGTCCAAGCAAAGTAAAACAAATAAATGGACACCCATCCAAGGATGGAAACATGTCCTTACATCATGTTTAGTTCATTTCTGTACTTGTTTTTAGTGTGATTTTTATGTGTTTTTAGTTAATGTTTTGATTGATTTTTGTTTTAAGTTTGTTTAAAGTGTTAATTTTAGGTTTAGGTGCAAGAACACCCTTGGAAGATCAAAACCGGGCAAGAAAAGCATGAACCAAGCAAGACATGGCCAAGCCAAGCAAGACATGGCCATGTCCCTCAAAAGAAATTCAAGGCAGAAGCAAACACACCCAGAGACATGGCCAAGCCTCTGGCCGTGTCTCATTCAAAGAACAAATCAAGAACAAACCAAAGAAGAGAAGGAAAATGAGCAACAGGAAGAGACACACCCAGGTGACACGGCCAAGCCTCTGGCCGTGTCACATGACACGGCCAAGACAAAAATGGCTTGGCCGTGTCCTATTCATACCAAAGAACAAGAGAGCAAGCAAAGAAGGAAAGAAAAGAAGCAGAGACTGACACTGTCAAGGGACACGACCAAGACACTAGGTATCAAAGACAGTGAGGGACACGGCCAGGAGCTTGGCCGTGTCCCAGGAAAGAAAATCAAGAGACACAGCCAAGCTCCACATGGCTTGGCCGTGTCACCTCTCACAACCAAAGAGAAGAAAGAAAAAAAGAAAGAGGTCCAGTGAGGGACACGGCCAAGGGACACGGCTGTGTCCCATGAAGAATCAAGAGACACGGCCAAGCCAACCTTGGCTTGGCCGTGTCACCTCATGGAAAAGAGAAAAAAGTGCAAGAGATACGGCCAAGCTTGTCTTGGCTTGGCCGTGTCCCACCTGAATAAATTGATTTCTTTTGTACAAAGTGGGGGACAAAGTGGGAGACAAACACTTTTGCTTGCCAAAAGAAATATTAAACAAACAAAAAGTGGGGAACAAAGTGTAATGGTGTGAGTTGGAAGGCATGGGTGTTGATTTTTGAATGAATTAAAAGGAGAGGAAAAGGAAAATGGAAGGAGTTCTTGTCTTCTTGGAGCCAAATTTTTGCAAAACGTGGGAGAGGGAGAGAGTGACACTCTCCCTTGTCCCTTCACCTCCAACCTCCATTTCCATCCTCTCCACCGTCTCCATCTTCCATTGATAGGATCTTTGAGATTCTTTGGGATAAATTGGGTTACAAGTTCTCAAAGGTTGAAGAAACTTCATTGAAGGGATTGGTGACTTGAGAAAGCTCCATTCCATCTTCCAAGGGCAAAATCAATTGAAGAGTTGGTGACTTGAGAAAGCTCCATCCAAAGGTTTGGTGACTTGAGAAAGCTCCATTCCACATTGCAAAGGGGAATCAACCATTGAAGAGGGCTTGAGTTCTTCATCAAATACATCAAGTGGAGCTAGGAGGAAGACTAGCAATCCTACTCTTGGCATCTTCACAAGGGGTTTTTCTATTCTCTCTTTTAATTCATTTCTTATTGTTGTTGTTGTATTAAGAGATTGATATTGCAATGCACAATTTGTATTTGTTTTATATTGAGTTGAATGAATGTGTTAAATTGATGATGTTGAGCTAAATACCCATGTTTAGGGTTTATAGTATATTTGGTTGAATGTCTTGATTTGATATTTACATTGATGTTCCTAGTTGATTGGTTGATTGTATTGTATTAAATGCTAGGTTGATAGATTAGCTACCTATTGATCTTTGAATATTGGATGACGGACCGAGAGGTGAAATCCGATATCGAAACTATATAATCGACCACCCTATGAATGAATTAGAAATATAAGTTCTAGGGTTTCATTAATTTGGTAATGTAAAAGAATTGGTCATTGTTAATTCATGAATGTGAGAACTAATGGATTGGTAATTGACTAATTAATCTTAAGGAATAAATTAATTTACAAGGTTATGTTAATGGACAATTGAGAATTGAGCTTTGATTGAATGGACCTATGACCATAGGCACCTTCCCAAGAATCGATTTGATCTTGTACACCCACACACATTAATCTCTACGCACGGTTAAATTTAGGTTTAATTATTCTCGTACCACTCCAAACAACAAACCCTTGCATTTAAATAAATTGTCAATCAAGCTATTACGAACCACACCTTCTTGGGGAAATGACCTTGGGGCGATCACCTTTGCTATAGCTACCTCGTATACTTGCGAGTGACGCTTTGTAGTAGTACTTAATTCGAGCGCAACACATCACATGCCTAGATAGGACACTCACCAAAAGGTAGAAACATGCCCTTTACATAAGTTCTATAATAGAAAAAGCAAATTAAATTACATTATGTTTAAATAATGGGGTACCCACAAGTGGAAACATACCTCTTACAACTTTTGGAAGTCTAAATTGATTGATAAAAGTAAATAATCATCCATAATAAATAAATCATTCATTAAAAGTATTTAAATATCAATAAAATAAACATCCATCCATGACAAATTAAAAAAATCAAGTATTAAAATTAAATAAATTAAAGCATAAGAAATAAATCAAAGCATATCAAGTATGGAATTGAATAAAGCAAATAAAAGTTCAATTTATGGCTACTGTGACTTCTTATGGAATTAAAATAAATTAGTGTTTTAGGTTTTAAAAGGTGGGTAAGACTCTTTGATTAACCAAATTAAAGTTTGAATGGTGAAATTATGAAACTAGGGTTTTGGACACTTTGAAATACTTTTTAATTCATGATTTTTAAATGGTGATTTAAGCTACTGTGACTTTTTGAGTTTTTATGTTTTTATGTTTTTTACGTTAAAAGGACTAAGGTTCATAAAAATTAGGGTTTAAGGTTTTAAAAGGGTTAGGGTTCATTGTTTTAGGTTTAAAAGTTGAATTTTGGATTTAAACGTTGAAATTAGGGTTCTCGGGTAATGAATTATTTTTAGGGTTTTTAAAAAGCAATTTGATATTTGATGAAGTTTTATGAATTTAAACACATGGATTGAAGTTTTTATAAGTAGAAAAGATGTTTTTTAAGGTTTTTTGAATAAACTAGAACCTACTTTAAAATCTTAAAAGAAACAAAATTTGATTTTGGTTTTGTTGAAAAATATGTTCAGTTAGTGTTTTAAGGTTTTTAAGAAGAAAAAATAACAATTTTAAGTTTTTTTTTTAAAGAAAGTCATGTTTTAGGGTTTTTTTATTATGGAAAAATTAAATTACAACTCTAAGATTTTTTATTTAACAAACTTAAACTTTATGGATTGGCTATTGTGAAACATAAATTAAATGAATTTAACATACTTTCTTTTGTTGATTCTCCAAAAAATAACTCTTCTTGTGATGAACTAGCTCCAAAGACAAGCCTTGGTTGCCTTTGAATTCTCCTTCCCCCTTTAAATCGTGAGTCTGCTGCTTTAAATATCACTTCAATTGAATTCTTACTTTTCCTTCTTTGATTTGGTTTCAAATCCTAAAGTCACTGTGTAAATTTTTCCTCCTTTGATTTGATTTAATTAGTCCTTATTTATAGTGGTTTTTAGGTTTTTTATTCCTAATTCCCCACGGCAATTAATAATAATAAAAAAAAATTAAAACCTAGTTGAATTAGGTTTCAACAAAATTCGTTGAAAAATTTTGCACTGTTGAAAATTGTGGCAGCAGGCCCGTGGCATGCCAGCCCGTGGGCGTGTCAGCGTGCCAGCCCGTAGGAATTTCCTGCGGGAAGTTATTTCGCCCGCAGGAGCCTGCGGGCAAAATAAACTTCGCCCGCAGAAAAATCCTGTGGGGCAAAATTCCCCCGGGCCTGTGCGACTGTTTTTCGCTGCCGATTTTTTCGACTCCGATTTTTATTTTTATTTTTATTTTTTAATTTTTGATTTTTATTTTTTATTAATAAAAATTAGATAATAAAGCAAAAACTATTTAATTAAAATTATTTTGGACCAATTAGACAACAAAAATCATTTTGGGCTAAATAAAACATATTAGATCGGATTGGGTCAAAAATTAAGAGTCTACACCACTTATGTCATCTTCCACTATCTTTAGACCATAATAAGACATTAACTTGTATATATTGTATATATCTCTATATATACAATATATACACACTCCTTCCTCTTATCTTACACTTAATTAAATATACACTTAAAATCATTTAATTCAATTTCAACAATTAACATTTCCAAAAATTTTAGGGTATATTATGGGATATTACACTTACGGTCTTGACTGTGCATTCCTTTCTTTTTAATCTTCTTGCCTCTTCACCTTAGTGACCGTAAGACTTGTTAAAAGTGTAACAACAGCTCAGGGTAGGTCATTGGGCTTATAAGTCAATGAAAAGAAAGCTAAAATTCTATGAAGGCTCAAAGGGACAACTAGGGATCGATATTAAATTGGATGGATACTAGTTGTTGGCTCGTCAAACAATGCCCATATCATCTCTCCTTAAATAAGAAGAGTTCAATTTTGCCTCAAAAGTTTGTCAAAGCATGTTCTAAGTCTGACTAGGACCTAGACAAAGGTCGTTATGTAGGAGCCCTCTCTAAGTAAGCATACACAACTCAATGCTATAGAGCAATCACTACAAAAATATTCGGCATTTGAGACGGAAATCTGCGACGGACTTATTTCCGTCGCAAATTTGCTACGGATCTGCGACGTATTTGTGACGGAAGGATAAGTTAGAGGAATTTTGAGAAATTGGTCGCAAATCGGTTGCAAATCCGTAGTAAATCTGCTACGAAAATCATTCCGTCGCAAAAGTTGGCGCGGATACTTGGCGGGCACTAAAAAAGCAATTTGCAATGGAGATCTGCTACCGTCTATTGCCGTCGCAAAATTCACTACAAAAATATTCGGCATTTGCGATGGATATCTGCGACGGACTTGTTTCCGTCGCAAATTTGCTACGGATCTGTGACGTATTTGTGACGGAAGGACAAGTTAGAGGAATTTTAAGAAATTGGTCGCAAATCGGTTGCAAATCCATAGTAAATCTGCGACGAAAATCATTCTGTCGCAAATAAGAAAATTTGCAGAAGCGCTCTTTTAATCGCGCGCAAAGAAGAAGAAATTTTTTGAGGAAAAAAAAGAAAATGAACTTTAGAGAAGCGGTCTTTTAATAGCGCGTAAAGAAGGTGAAATTGCTAATCGTGCGCAAAGAAGAGGTTTATTCACTCTAAAGTGTTGTCCTTTTTTTAGCCTTTTTTCTCTCTGAAATTTCATCTCTAAAGTCCAAAATCTGTCATCTTTGATTTGTGAATTTGGTTGTCAAGTGTGAACAATTCCTAGGGCAAAGCAGGAGAGGGAGAGAGAGGGAGAGAGAGAAAGGGAGTGCAGAGAGGAGAAATCTAGGGAGAGTGAGGGACAGAGAAGAGAAAAAGATAGAGCCTCCAACCGCACTCCTATGGCTCGACTCTTCCAACCATTCTAACCCTAAATTAGGCGAATGGCTACTCTACTACATCCTCTCCTCTCTTTGCAATCCTATTTAATCCTTCGAAGTACAATATATTTCATCTCTTTCATGCATATATATATGTATATATGTAAATGATAGTTTGTTTTAGTATAATTATCTGTTTGTTTGTTTTTGTGTTGCTAATGTCGTGATCTCTCATAATTTAATTATCTCTCTGGATCAGACAAAGCTAAGGTTTTATCTCTAGATCTGCTTCCGTTATTTCAATTTTTTAAAATATATTTCTTGTGCTAATTATATCTGGTTTTTTTTTATTGAATTTGATTTTGCAGAGAAAGTGAAAAATGGATCCAAATTCTGTCAAATCAACCTTGTCTAATTTAGCATTTGGCAATGTAATGGAAGCAGCTGCTCGCGACTATCGGAAGGTTTGGCCTCTGAAATTTGGTAATCTACTACGTTGGATTTTTCTGTTAAAGAATTGAATTTGATGTTTCATGGGTTAGAATTTTTGCTTCGAGATCTCTTTCTTTTACATTTGAAGCCACTAATAGGACTAAATGTTAAAGAACTCAAATCATTTTGTAGCTCGGGATATGTTTCTTGCGTTTATTGACTAAATGCATAGATTTGTTAATTGCATGGATTACATCTTACAAGATTTTTAAAAATTAGAGTACTTAAATTTTTAATTTTGATTGAAGATAGGATAGAACATATTTTTCTGACTATGTGTAAGGGAAAATTATAATCTATTTGTAATTCAGAGCAGGGAGTCTTGTTTGTGTCTGAAAGGTTAAGGGTTCACAGTTTTGGAAACACCCTCTTTGCAGAAAATACAAGGGAAAAGTTGATGAATTCACTTACTGATTTTGCAAGAATTGCTTAGTTTAAGTGCTTAATATATATATATATAGAGCGTAATACGCACATATTAAGTGTTATTTCATAATTTTTTTTTCTTTAGAAGTATTTATGCAGTCTCAAGCTCTCTAAAATTTGACTGTTAATCTGTTATCCATATATTATTATAATTTAATATAAATATTTTAGAACATAAGTATTAAACTAAAAAATCTTGAAGTTTTTTTTTGGCCTCCATAAACGTAATTTTTTTCTTCTTCATTCTTGCTATCTCTCAATTTTTTAAATTTAGTTCAGCCCCTCAAAGAGCTGGAGGATATTCATGGGGTTTGAGGGAGCTATATTTTGTTACAATCACCTTCTATAGGGATAATAATTACTAAAATCTGTTCGTCTTGTCTGAAATTAATGTGGTTATCATTATAAATACTGATTACATTCAATTAATGTTTTACTTTCATCGTTATTTTTCCAAATTTAGTTAACACTTCCTATCTTAATTATTTTAATGTTTTTGTTGTTATTTCTATTTGTTACCATTAATGCAATGAATATATATTTATATATATTAATGGATTATGATATATTTACGAATTGGAAGTTCTTCACTTCTCAATGCTGTGGTAGATTGCAATGTTAATTCTGGGATCATTTAAATATGTAGTTTCCACACAATAAAACAAAAACTTCCACCTTCCTCTCTGCAAGAGTTACTAGAGATTGCGGTCAGGGTAGAGGAGATGATTTACACTAAATCCAAAAGCAAGGTATGTTGATAAACAAGTCAACATTCAAGAGCCTCCTCTCTTTGTAATTCTTACATTACCAGTTTACTAACCATATAGATTCTAAAACATAATGCATTATGGGTTTCTATTTGTCTTCGTATCTCCTTTTCGATTTGTAATGAAATATTGAAATGCAAAAGAGTACGATATACAATGCTAAAATCCTGAATTTTGAAGTGCTTACTAAGAGTACATGAGAGTAGAATATTGAAGAACTGGGAGCAGCTACTTCATGAAAATGTTGAAAATCTGGACTGCTTTCAGAATGCCACTTTGTGCTTGGGAGTTGGAAAATACTGGCTAAAAGTTATGAAAGAATATTTAACAAATTGCTTAATGATTTTGTTTACAGCAGGCAGTAAAATGTGAAGGTTACTTATTGTGTTATCGCAGGCTGAATATGGAATCGGGGTAAAAAGTATGCTGGAGACCTAGAACTTTTCATGCTCTACGGAAATACCCAGAGAGTCAAGTAGTAATTTGATGATAATGTTACTAATTATCATGTCTAGCTTCCATGTTCATACATAATTTTTCTGATGCTTTGATGCCTGCTTTTTTTTTTTTACCATTTACCAAAATCTAGAGCACCAAAGTATATTTTGTTTCTTGCTTTTTCAGAAAATGAGAGGATTGATGTATTTTCTGGTGTATATTGACCTATTATATGGTACTGATAAATGGAATTTGTGGCTGCCTGGCTAATTTCAATTGGTGAATGGAAGTCCATTTTATACTTGGTGTTTCAATTAAGGACATTATCCTTCTTGTTCGAGCTCACGCCAGAGAGCTTAAATATAAGCAGAGAGGCTCTAATGGTAAATAAGACCATAATGAGCATTACATACACGTTCAAGATGGTTTTATCTATCCATTTCCTCCAGCAAGCTGAATGTAACTTCAAGAACCTGATAGATTATTTTGTTCAGATAGTGATTTATTTTGTTCTATATACAACATATATCCTCTGCCCAGATAGTTGGTTTTTAGTTAAATTGACATTATTTGGGTGTGAGAACCTTTCTTCTATCAGAGAATTTTAGTTGACTGATGCTTAGACCTATTTGTTTCATAAGGACTCTAAATTCCAATTCTGACACAAGACATTTGGAAGCATATTGTAAGGTATTATCTTCCATATTTAGAACTTTTTGTTTTTAATCCTAAAAATCTTGTTTCTAAGCTTTGGTAGAAACCTTAGGAGGTATTGTTTCGATAATATTACTTGAGCTGCATCTATACTGTGATGTTTAATTACATAATTTACATGCAAATCCTATTATTATGAACTAATCCAAAGCGAGTATTTAGACTATTAGCTCAAGAAATTACAGCATTATGCAATTGCATGTAGAATGAAAGTGCAAATCTTTCATAGACTATTTTTAAGTGCTCAAAACTTAAAAACAAACTACTGACATTCATTCTTAATCAGCTGAAAATGTGAGTTTTTTGTTGTCATATAACATAACAGAATATTGCCTCAGCTTAAAAAAATGTATTTGCACATTCCTGGCAAGATATGTATGTAATAATGATAACAAATCTCACTGCTGTTGGCAATTTTTGGGTGGGTTTTTTAAGATCAGGAAGATAAGTAACTCTCATCTTATGTGTATTTTTTTCTTGTTGATCCAATTGCTATAATCCATTGAGAGACTTATTCGAGTATTCTTAATTAAGCATGTTAAGGATGAGATAAAAAAAACACTAATTTTCTCTCTATCATTCATTTTCAATAATTACCTTGCAGGATATAAGAAGGAAGTACTTGAAGGAACTGAAGGAGATGTACCAAAAGACTTCTAATGTACTACAATAGGTATATATACACAGTTGACATTTTTGCTTTTGGAAATTCTCTACTCGATTTATCAGCCATAATTTTGTTGAACTTAATTCAACTATGCTTCCATTCAAAGCTAGTTGGGATCATTTGTATTGGTTATTTTCTTATACGAAGCTTTGTTGCCAAAATGATTAGTGTTGTAATGTTGCTTACAATTTATAACCTATTTCTCTTTGTAGTTTTTGTAAAACATTATGCGTGTTTTTCCTTATCTCCAGAATAGTTCTGGTGCTCAAGAGATTAAATTACGGTTGGGTCATGCTATAAACGAGCTAAATGATCTCAAAAGCAAAATAGATGTTGGAAAATTGGATGTTCTTAAGAAGACAATAAACTATACGCTTCAGAGGGAAATGTCCGAAAATTTAGTTTCTTCTCTGCCGCACGGACAATTTTCTGCTAGCAAGCACCCCGGGCAGAAGTTGCTGCAGTCACAATATCAAACTCCCATAATGAGACCTCCAGAAGATCATAGGAACCCACAGCTGCAATCAACGAATGCACGGAGTTCTTTAATAATGCCTCAGACAATCTTGCTGGATGATTCTGAGCCTTCTTCATTTAGGTCTGTAACACTACAGCTAAAGAACATTTTGTTAATAACATTTTATAAACCTTAGTTCACTTGTATAGTTAAATTGTAAAATATTTTATTCTATTGAAGATTAATAAAAGAATTATTTTTATCAATGTAATTAGTGTTTTTTTAGATTGTGTTTAAATGTTTCAAATGTATTTATAAAGTTTTCATAAAATTAATTGATAATATAAATAGTTCCAATAAAAATCAATATTAAATTACTACGGATTAGCTACGAATCTGCGACGGATATTTAAAATCTATGACGGAATCTGCGACGACAATCTGCGACGGAATCTGTGACGGCAATCTGCGACGGAATCTGCAACGAATTTGCGATGAAAATCTATGACGAAATCTGTGACAGAATTTGTGACGAAATCTGCGACGACTTCCCTTTGCCCGCGAAAATTTGAGTGGCAAATTTGCAACTGCCTAGTGGTCGCAAATCGGTCGCAATCTGCGACGGGTTGTCGCAAAATTGAAAATTGCGACGCCCTTTTTATTAACGGATCGTATCCGTCACAGATCGGTTGCAAATCTTGATTTGCGACGGATTTGCGACGGATCTGCGACAGATTCTGTCCGTTGCAGATAGCATTTTTTTTTTGTAGTGAATTCCCTCACCTAGTAATGTCATTCGAATCATGATGCATAGATACGCTAATTTATAAATATCAAGTTCAATTCGTCATTGGTTGAGCACCAAATGAATAAAGACCATGAAAAATTTGATGAAAATAATTTATTCAAACAATCTTAACTTAAAAAATATAATTATTCCAATTAAATATTAAAGAAAGCAAAATAAATAGAGCAACACTCCAAGCTAATGGAAGTTTGTTGAACAAAATTTCTCCTCATTCCACATCTTCAATATTCTCATCTTGAAAAGAAGATAAAATAAAATCTTCTTCCAATCCTTTTCCTACCATGAAAGTTGCTGGTGGTGGCACTCTATTGAACCTTGGCAAAGGATTATCTTTTATGTTGGGCTTATCAGGCTCAGGCAACTTACCATTGTCAATTAAATTTTGGATCTCATGTTTTAGTCACAAGCATTTGTCTATCTCATGTCCTTGTGTCTGATGAAATTGACAAAAAGCCTTAGTATCAAATTTATGTGGAAGAGGATTAGGCAAAGGTCGAGGGGCTAATTGTTGTAATAGTCCCTCCTTTTGTAGCTCGTTGAAGACCCAAGACAAAGGCTTCCCCGGATTTGAAAATTGCCTTCTATTTGCTTGACTAGTCGCATTAACATCAACTTCTTTTTGCGTGCTTTAATTGCCCGACTAGTGGTTTCCTTTCTCATTCCTTCTTACTGAAAAGAGATTCTTCTCCCTTTCCCATTCTTCAATTTGCAGACCAGCTTGTAGAAGATCTTTGAAATCCCGGATGAGTGTATGAGACATCCTTTCACCAAGACTAGGTAACAGCTCTCTCACAATCATTCTTATTTTATCAGATTCATCGGGCCTCTTCCTGAGCGATGCAGCCTTATTCCTCCACCTTTTCATATAGTCCACAAAATTCTCATTTGGCCTTTGTCTTATGGACTCAACTTCCATTAAGGTAATTTTTAGCTTGACATTGTACCCATATTGCTGAATGAAAGCCTTGTACAACAAGTCCCAATCTTTTTGAGTGCTTTCCTCTAAAGTGTTAAACCAATTTTGGACAACAGGGTCCAATGAGAGCATGAAATATCTTATAGTTTGAGCCTTAGTGGCTCGGGCAGACTGTATAGCAGTAATGCACTGTTTCACATGGAGATCAGGGTTTCCAGTACCATTGTACATAGTGAAAGAAGACATTTTGAATTTATAAGGGACCTCCTCATCTTGTTCAAATAGTTTGTCAATCTCGGACATCTCTTCGATTTTTAGCTTCTTTTCAAACTTCTTTTCTAAGTCAGCAATCATCTTCTCAAAATTAGAAGTTTCAGTCTTTTCCACAATTGCTCTTTCTACAACCCTTGGTTCCTTCTTCTTATCTTGAGGATCTTGAAAGTATTGAGCCCATCATCATCATCAATGATCACCTTATCATCATCAAAAGCCACTTCACCAACTTTAGCCTTCCCTTTATCTTTCTTGGTGCTTACGGATGCTTCAGCATTGTTCCCAAACATTGTAGTCATTTGATTCTTCATGATCTCATCTAGGGCCCCCTTTAGTTCTTCCATTTTAGCATTGAGGGCGTCGTCCATCATTCTTTGAATTTGTTCGGGCTCCATTGCTTTTGGTGAAAAAGTTATTGAGTTGCTGCTAGATTCTTTGTCTCCGGTGTAGGTCAAATTCTAATAAGCTTTTGAACTATCATAATCTAGGGCTGCAAGCCAGAAAGGATCAATGATATGAGATGCAAATGTATGTATGCATGTATGCACAAACAATAGACAAAGATAAGTAGAACGTCCCTTCCAACCTTATAACTTTCACAAACGAATGGTGAGTCTCTTTTCCTAGGTATGTGGTTAACAAAATACTAACATGGGGTATCTTGTTTTCAAATAATTTCCTCAGATGATTTTAACCAATAGTTATATTTTTGAAAATAGAAATCAGTTCATGATAATTCCCATTAATTAGGTTTTAATCCATTCAACCCACTAAAGTAGCTTTTATGCTATATTGGATTAAAACTAAATTAAGAGGTTTATGATAAATAGATTTCTCACTTGAAAAAGTAACTAATAATTCATTCCAAAAACAAGCCCATGATCAATAATTCATAGTATAAACTAGGCTCATAATTGATTTTTGGTATTTTCATAATTAACCTGAATAACTTGTAAGCTTTTTAAAAGGTTCGATGAAAATAATTTTGTTTCTAAGTCCATTGTAAAAAGATTTTAGAAAAAAATGGATTTTGGGCTTTGTATTTGAGTCATGAGAAAAAAATTTTTTGATTCATTTTTTAAAAAAGATTTACATTCAAAGACCATCTTGAAAACTTTTTAAAATAGATTTGGTCTTTTGGATTTTAAAGAAAAATTTATTTTGAGCTTACAATGTACTTAGGTCATATTAGAAAAAGAAAAAACCAAATAAGCCATGGTTTAAACCAAGATAAATCAATCATAGTCAAATAACAAGCATTTTAGGGTAAAATGTAAGAAAAATAACTAGGCCAATTACATGAGCTAGTCTTTGGGTTGAAAAGGCTTAGGTTCCCATAGCAAGTATATACCAAATGATACAAGGCTATATGAGTGGTTATGCCATGCTCGATCTCCATACCTTGAGTGAAAGTATGGTATCCCTTACATAACACAACACGGGTAACACAAGCATCCTAACTCACGCACACGATACAATCTAATTGATGCAAGGGATAATATCATAATAAGAAAGAATAGAATAATATAAAGACCAACGAAATCAACTTCTCTTATCCCCAGTGGAGTATCCACTGTGAGCGGGAATTTCGCCCCCACTCCCGGTGGAATGGTTCTTGCGACTTCGACACTATTTAGGTTTGGGGCCTTAGAGAACATGAGCCTAAGCCTAGAGAAAATGGAGTCGTGACCCGAACGGGCTGGAAAAAATAAAGGGGTGGATGACTCGATTCCTAAGGAATCCCCAACCCATAATGGGTTCAAAAAGTTGGGTACGTGTGGAGAATGTGAGAAATGGCCCAGCGCCTCCACAACGCCCGGTTTATTGGAACCGGCCTCCTTTGCAGGTCTTAATATTATAAAATTCTTAAATATAACAATATTATCCATACTACATGCAGCAATTAAAATAAAGCATCATTATATTAAAATCAAAGTAATGTCTAAATAAAGCAAATAAATTGACACCCATCTGAGGATGGAAACATGTCCTTACATTGTCCATGTCTAAAAATAAATAGAAAACCCACTGAAAGATGGAAACATGTCCTTTACATTGGTCCAAAATATAAAAGCAATTTAAATTTCATGATGCTTAATACATGAGGTACCCAGCATATGGAAACATACCTCTTACAAAGTTTTGAAATCAAAACAAATCAATAAAAGTAAACATCCAATCATGATAAACAAATCAAATATCGAAATTAAATAAATCAATCATCAAAAATATAATAAACTACATAATCTAATTTAAAATTAAATAAAGTAATAAATGTATAATTTTAGGGTTTACATCCTACAATAAGGTTTTAGAATTTTAATTACTAAATTAGGGCTTTGGAAAAAAGAAAGTTAAGTACACAAACTCATAATGCACAAATAAATATTGACCCCTTTGATGAGCCCACACGGCGGTCCCGCTAGCTGGTTAGTGGGAGGGGTCAAGGGGTAGTGCCCTTGCGAGGTCGGGGGCGGCTGTGTGATTTTGGAAAGAAGAATTAATTAGGGGTAAAACTTTTAATATTTGAAAAAATACGGCTACTGGATGTTTGAATTAGAGATTAGGTTAGGATTTTAAGAAAATAGTCTATTGTTTTGTGGTTTTAGAAAAGTGTAATTAGGGTTTTAGATTTCAAAAATATGTTTTACAGGTATTAAGGCATTAGGGTTTTGAAAAATAGTTTTTAGGGTTTCAAATAGAGCTTGGATGGTAAGTAGAACAATTGAACATCTCTTGCACGTTTGAACAATTAATCCAATTTGAATAATGAAGCTAATGTAAAGATAAGCAAAGAAATAGAGATTCAAACCTCCGTTGTTGGTTCCACCACAATCTTTGAATTCTGGTTGAATAATAATAAAGACAATGTAGGCTACCTTTGATGGATTGTTGTTGCTTGCTCGCTGCCTCTTGCTCCTTCAAGGTTCTCTTTTTTTGGCCAAAAAAATCCAAAAGTTCAAAGTCCGATAAAAAACTTCAGCCCCTTTTTAAAAGATCAAAGTCCCTTTTATGTGTGTTTTAATATGGTACTTATAGGAAAAAGTAAAAACCTCCTACTAATTGGCTAAGGAAATAAAAACCTTTTAGGAAACAAATTAAAAACCAAGTAGAATAGGATTTTAACAAAACCGCGCGCGGGCTAAAAGTACGCTAACGAAGAAGTTCTGTGGGCGCTGGGTGCGGGCCATCCAATTCGCCGTAGGATTTTCCTGCGGCAAATTGGCTTGTGGCCATTTTCCGCAGGAAAAATTTGCGGTGAATTGGCCGTCGCATGTTTTTTCCTGTGGCAAATTGGCCAAAGCCAATTCGTCGCCAGCGACAAAAAATTTTCGTGACCTATTCTTTCATCGCCGCTTTTTATTTATTTATTTATTTTATCCTTTTTTATTATTAATTTTTTTATTTTTATTAAAAATAAATATTATAAGTAATAAATATTATTTAATTAAAACACTATAAAAATTATTTTGGACTGTTTAAAAATATCGGATTGGACTGGGTCAAAAATTAAGGGTCTACAGTACGCCGTTGAGGTATATAAGCCATCTCATATACATGATTTTCATCCTTAATTTAGTTAATTTACTTATGTCCTTAATCTTAACTCCCCTTTATTTTCAACAAATACCCTCACTTGGTAAACCATAATGAATTCTCATGAAATTTTGTATTTTTAACTTAAAACTTTTAATTACATAATCATATATGTATATATACTTTTTCAAATTATACATTTATACCATAATCTTATAAATTTTAAATATCTTTAATTCTCATCTTGAAATTCCTTTTAAGTAATAATAACTCAATATTAAAATCTATATATACTTTATATGGAAAAAAATCACCAAATTATTTTCAAAAACTTATATTAAGAATAGTAACTCAATTAATAATAATTAGTCACTTTCATAATAAATTTTTCTGGTAGAAATCAATAACAATTATTAAACTTTGACAGATATATATCATTTATGAAGTTTAACATTGATAAACTTATAAATTGTAAATTCTTTTATTCATATATATAGATACTCAATATTTTCATATACTTATAGCAAAACAAAATATATTTTAATTTTTAATTGCCCATAATTAATTATGAAATCTTTGTTTAATTAAAGCTATATTTTCGTTAGTAATAAAATATACTTGCATAGTAAGGCTTGATTACTATAACTAATTCTTAACATTATCTTTTATAATTCTTGATTAAAAATTCCTTAAAACTCCAGATACATCTACAAATCCGTATGTAAATTTCCATAATTTTCTTCATCTGCTCATTATATAAAATTTAATTTATTTTTCAACCCTTCAAATATGCCAGATTCCTACATTTTCTGGTAGTCTCATTTTCTCCAATTCTTTTTTGGTATTAAATCTTTATTAAATATTATACATATTTAATAATAAGTTTTAGACATATATATAAACATATATTTAAAATTTTAGATTTTTTTTCTAGTTCCTTTACTATATTAAAAGTTAGGTTTTTCAAACATACAAATTCTTTTCCCTTAATACTTTCTCTGGCAATACATGTTTACCCATTTTGTTTAGGTATCAAACCTTGATCAAAATTCATGAAATTTTAAAAAATAAAAAAGAAATATATAAAAACTTATATCTAAAATTGCAGAATTTTATAAGTTCATTTACTATGTTTTTAAATCATATTTACTTAACCTTATAGATTCTAGTTTTTCAATCCTGGCTCTAGCAGTATCACTTTTTAATTTTACTTTCATAATTAATCCTTCATTAAAACTCATGAAATTTTAATCATATATTCTAAACATGTATATATATTTAGAATTTTAGATTTTTCTGGGTTATTTTACTATTTTTCTAATTGAGTTTATGAAACCCTAAAATTCTAGCTCTACTAGCACAACCATGGCAGCTTGTGTTCTTTCATTTTTCTTTCATCGGAAATCATCTTTAAAAATTATGAAAATCTATACACCAAATACTAACACATAGATAAAATCACAAGAAAAATTTCATGCTCATTGAATCTCTCTAGATAAAAAATTTGGACATAATTTCTTCACATATCATAAACAAAAATTCCAACAACTATTATACCCATATTTCATGCTTTTACTTCATACTTTACATCAAATCTTAAATTTAACTTATTTCTCATTTAAATCAAATATAAATCTTAATTTACAAGTGGCTTTCCATTTATATTATCTTTCAAAAGCCTTTAAATTAATGATCTTTGGAACTCTCACCTTTGTGTTATCCAAGATATTAAGCTTCCCAATCCTTAGCTTACGATTCACCAACTTAAAGTTAGAAACTTGATATTTTCTCCAAGTATACATATACACACACATATATATATATACGTATAAGTTTAAACCATGTTTTATTTTTAAATTAAATTTACATAACCATATTACATTAGATTAATTCTTGATACTTACCTTTCTTAACTTTTCTTATTTAACAAAGTTAGAGTTCCATTGGTTGTAAAGAATTTCGATGAATGTTTCTTTCAACTATAAAATTTTGGCTTAAAATGGGGTGTACGATTTTGGAAGAAAGAACTAAGAAATGGGCTTCCCAAAAGCTAGTCCTTTATAGTAAAAGTTCTTCAATTTTTGTTGTCAATTTGTTACTAACTTCACCATTTGTTAGAAGCATTTCAAGCAAGCCAATACTTATCATCATCCTAAGCAACACCTTTCTTCATCCTTGCCCTTCATTTCATCTATGTTGGAGGATGATTGAAATGATGATAATTTGAAGTGAGGAAATGATAGTTTTAAGAGGTGGCTTAATAATGTTGTCTTGCATAGTTTACATATATTCATACATATACAATTTAGGTCGATATATTTATATGTTTGGTTAAGGTTCCTTTCATTTCGAATTCCCAACTAAATTTTTATTTATATACTTCACTTTAATTAATTAATTAAGTAGTTCCATTCTTTACATTTTACAATTAATTTCTTTTATACCAAAATTATTATTTTTATTATATATATTATTTCAATTTCTTTTAGTTAAAGATAATTGTATCTCATGCTACTTTGATTTATATTTCACTTTTGAACTTTAGAAAAATTTGACTTTGATTTTGGCGTTTAACTTGTACTTGGGCTTGCTTTACCATATCCATCATATATTTCTATTTTGGGCTTATTCCAACACTATTCATCTTTTCTTTCATTTGGGCCAACTTCAATTGGGCTTTAAGTCATAGTTTTAGTTTTTTTTTACATATTTTCATTTAGTTTAATTTTACTTAAGTGGGGTATTATAGTAAGGTCAATGATAGGTGCACTCTAGTTGGATGATGAACTAGTGTCTAGCTACTTCCCTTAGAGCATAATCTGAACTTCTATTGTGATGGAGTTGCATTGTGCACTCAAAGAATCAACCAAGGTCTTATTGAATTCAATCTGCTAGTTGATGAATAGGTTCCTGAAACTTTCCTAGTGCCTTTTGAGGATGGCCTCAACAAAGGTTTGCATATCAAGAGATTCAGTTGATTGAGCCATGGGTTCCTTTGAAGAAGAAAAAGAAGATTGAGTTAGTGATGAGCCAAAAGTAGTTGCATATTTTTATGCATGGCATTGGGTGAATGCTTGGTCTATCATGGTTTCACAATCAATTTCCTTACTGAGGTGCTTATGGATTGAGCTAACCATATGAGGGGATCTTCTTCTTCATTCATAGTTTGACCTTTGAACAAATAAATTGGTTTAATGTAAGGTGCTATCCAACAATGTGAGTAGGTAAAATAATAATTTTACCCATGTTGGGTGGTCCACAGAATTTGGGGTTTATATCTTTTATCCCTTGAATTATTTTAAATTTGATAAAAGATTTTCAATGATTTTTAATGGGGCTTGTTCGTGACGATTTAGCCAATGTGGCTCAGTTTTGATTATTATGATTAGGGTTCATGTTTTGGAAATTGAGATGATGCAGCTCAGTTGGGGTGATGAATGGTCAAGTCGACAACCTTATTTTTGATGGGCTAAGCAAATGTGGCTTAATTTTATGTTATATGTCTAGGCTATTTATATCTTGATTTATGGTCAAAGCCAGTGCAACTTAGGTTTATGCTTTGATGATCAAGGCTTGAGTTCTTATTTGATGGGCTAAGTCGATGTGACCTAAGTTTATGGGGTAAACCAATATGGCTTGGATTTATATTTATAGTTTAGGTTTATGCCTTTAATTTTGATTTATTTTTTTCAAGGGAAGGGTGCATTAAAATTTAAAGGTTTTTTAAAGGTTTTTTAAATAAAAAAATGTTTCATGAATAAGAGGTTGTCATGGTGCATACAACCTAAGGATAGGATCTATTGTTCTTGCATGAAAAAGGTGGTTTGGTTCAAATGGTCTCATCACACTAGGATAGATATATACCTAAGCACATGTCAAATAATGAATCTAGTATGGGTCCAATAATACATGCATGCCTATTACATCTCAAAAATATTTAGGATTAGTCATAGGTTAGATGCTTTTGCTATCCCTTGACATCCCTAATAAAGGTTGCCAGGTGGATGCTACTTGCGACCCAAAGTTTTCCTAAAATAATGGGTAAAGAACCTTCATGTGATGGATGAAAAGGAAAGACTTAGTTAAAGGGGAATATGGCATTACTTCAAAAAAAAAAATCCTAAAGGAGTCACTAATTGTGAGGCCTCGCCCAAGTACCGACCCAGCCCGCTTGGAATATGGAGCTAAAATGCTCATTTGGGTCTACCCTCATACAAAACTGCCCCGTACGGTCTTCGTTCTCTTTGGTAAGTACTAGTTTAAAATATCTTTTATTTTGAAAAGACTTGTTATTTTATTTTGAAAAAATACTCTCCTTTTATTTTGAATAAAAAAAGAGCATATGGCTTTTATTTTGAAAAATGATTGGAGAGTCGTTGCCTTAAATTATTTTTATTTAGGAAAATCCAATTTATTGAGTACATGAAAATTATAATTTTGAACCCTAGTCTAGAACCAATCACAGTGGGTTTTGGGCTAAGTTTTTATGTAAAATTTTAAGTATTAAAATATTCCCCTTTAAATAATTCTTAACCTTTATGAAAATATTAATTTTATGTAATGACAAAATATCATGAGTGAATAATATTTATGCATGAGAAAGATAAATATGACATCTGATGAGGATCAATAAGGAGATGGTTCAACTAAGGTTGAAGGAAACATCAAGAAGGATCCTTTAACCATTCATAGAGGACCAATGACAAGAGCTAAAGCTAAAAGAATGAAAGAAGCATTAACTTGCTAGTAGAAGACATTTGGAAGGAACAAACTCATCTAGATTCTATTAAGGGCCTTTGTATGCAAGAAGACCTTAACACTGTCAACATATTTCAAGTATGTTTAAATATGTAGACAATAGTCTAACCCACATTGTCTGAATCAATCAAGCCCATTGAAGAATAAAGGGATATTCAGCCTTGATTAAGTAAGCATGGATCTTGGGCTGTCATTTTATGTTACTTATTAATTTGGGTTTATTTTATTTGCTTTGTGAATTCAACATATTAGAGTTAGGGTTTTATTCTTGTTAAGTGTGAGTTTTAATGTGTTTTAATGAGTGCATTTAGTTTGGATGTGATTAATTGTCATTTAGGAGTTACAAAGGAGTGCATTTAATGTATAACAACTCTTTTCAATGAAAGTTAGTGGGGATTAAAGGGGAGAACGTGGGGAGCTATAATAACAGCCATTTAGGTTTCTTCACTATGCTTTGTCTATAAATATCAAAGCCAAACACATTTGTAAAAAAAAAAAAAAACTATTCATGAATGATAATCTGAATTTGCTCTTTGTGAGTGTTTTTGCTTAAGTTCTTTCATGAACTTTGAACTCATCAAAGTAATTTAGTTTGTGGCATTCTCTGACAAAAAAAATCTTGTGTTTAGTTCTTAACTTATCATATCATATCTGGTTTATGGCGTTGTGGGTTGAATTCAAGTACTAGTTTCATTAGTAAACAATAACAATTAGAACTAGTTTTTCCCTAACTTCACTTGGGAAGATCCTTGAGTTTTGGAATCATCTTGACTAGAGGGTGTTTTCTTGCATTCTATACATAACTTAACTTAATAGTTATTGGGTATATGGTTACTAAGATGATGTTTTCCTATCATTTGGTATCAGAGCAAGGATCAAGTTGATGTTTGCTTATCATTGTGTTTTTTTTTTCAAGTTTATCATCTTCAACTTATTTTTCTTTGTTTGTGCCGAATCTTCTTGTTTTAATTCTATCCTATTAAGTATTCTTTGACTTAAGTTCATACCTCTTTATGTTGACACAATAAGTTTTGTTGTCCCTTATCTTATTTTTACTTTCTTGAGTTAATCTTAAAATTTCTACACTTTTGTTAATATCATAAAAAAAGAAAGAATAAAATTTTTTTAAAAAACATCAGAATTGCAAAAGTGTGGAATTCTAGTTCTTAAAGTATCAGAATTGTTTTGAGGCTAAGGGACCTAAATTTCAGCACTCAGGTTTATTTTCTTGTGTTTAGGTACTTTAAATTTGGCCTTACCTAAAATCTTAATCTAGACTAGCCCTATTCACTCCATTGAACTGCCATAATATAATTTCGTTTGTTTAGGTGATTAGTCCATTTATGAACCCAAAACAAAAGTAAGAGAGGTAAAAGGCAAAAGTGGTAAGACTAGCATCGACAAAAGCCAAATTTTTATGTAAAACACGAGTGGTGTGATTCATTATTTGAGTGAAATATGTAAGGGAGTGTGTGAGGCTATTCTAACTTGTCTTTTAGGTTTTTAAAGATGTCTAATAAAGAAAAAGAAGCAAGTTCTTCCTCAAATGATCCAATGATACAAGCTATGTAACAATAGTTTGAGAGGATGTTTAACATGATGGGAGAAATCAATGATCGCCTTGAAAGGCATGATGATGTTCTCAAATGTTTGCATGGTGAACCAATTCACCGAAGACAACTAGCCTTTGGTCAAGAATATTATGATGGCGAGGACGATATGGATGATGATCAAATCACTTTGGTTGGTCAAAACATCAATCATAGGAGGCAAGTTAGGAGGGGACGTGTTGATGATGTAGATCACAACATTGGTAGCATTAAGATGAAAATTCTCCCATTTCAAGGAATAATCCAGATACTTACTTGGAATGGGAGCAAAAAGTGGAGCTGATCTTTGAATGTCACAATTATTTCGAAGGGAAAAAGGTAAAACTTGCTATTGTTAAATTTTGTTATTATGCTATTGTTTGGTGGGATCAAATTTGCAAGGAAAGACATAGAAATGGTGAAAGACCAATAGAAACATGGAGGGAGATGGAGCAAATTATGAGGAAGAGATTTGTCCCAAGTTATTACTATAGAGAATTGCATCAAAAGCTACAAAATTTGGCACAAGGCTCTATGAGTGTAGAGGAGTACCATAAAGAGATGGAAATGGCCATGATAAAGGCTAATATGGAGGAGGATTGTGAGGCTACTATGGCACGATTTTTTAGTGAACTAAACAAGCAAATTGTTGATCAATTGGAGTTACAACATTATGTGGAGATGGAGGACATGTTGAATATGGCTAAGAAAATCGAAAGACAACTTAAAGGAAAAGGCAAAAGGAATGATTCTAAACCTTTTTTACTATCTTCCTCTTCTTGGAGATCAATTTGGAGTAAAAACCCATTTTTAAGCCTAAAATAGAAGAAACTAAAAATAAAAGTGAAATAGGCAGCAAGGGTAAAAGTGAGAATCAAACAAGAGGAACTAAATGTTTTAAGTGCCTAGGACATGGTCATATGGCATGTGAATGTCCTAATAAAAGGGTAATAATCATGAGGGATGGGACTGTTAAATCTGAAAGTGAAAATGAAAATGACGACATGCCACCTTTAGAAGATGCAAGTGATGTTGAATGTGCTAAGGGTGATGTGTTAGTAGTACAATTCACACTTAATTTGCAATGTAAACATGAAGAACATGGAGAGAAATGTGAGAATTTGTTCCATACTCATTGCTTAATTGCTAATAAATTGTGTAACATGATTGTTGATAATGGAAGTTGTACTAATGTTACTAGTACCTTGCTTGTGGAGAAACTGAAATTACCAACTAAAAAACATCCAAGGCCTTGCAAATTACATGGTTGAATGATAGTGGTATTGTGAAGGTAAATAAGCAAGTGCTAATTTCTTTTTCCATTGGGAGATATAAGGATGTGGTGCTTTGTGATGTGGTTCCCATGTATGCTGGTCATGTTTTATTGGGAAGACCTTGGCAATATGATAGGCATGTAATTTATGATGGGTTCAAGAATCGATATTCCTTAACTTTGGAAGGACAAAAGTTCAATCTTGGACCATTACCTCCCAAGACCATTTTTGATGATCAAATGAGAATAAAACAGTAATATGAAGAGCTTGAATCTTCATATGGGGAAAATTTGAGTAGGAAGCAAGAAAGAGAGAGAAAATGAAAAAGGTGAGATGAGTGGTAAATGTTAGTGCAATGGGAAACACGAGGTGAGAGAAATTAAGGGAGATGAGGGAGAAAGAAAAATCAATGTGTATGAAAAGCCAAGGGATATGTTGAAAACACTAACCTTGAGGCAGCCTTCACTTGTATTCATATACAATGAAGTTTTGATCATTTCTAATGATCTTAACAAGAAATTGCCTAGTGTTGTTTTTGAGCTTTTGCAGGAATATGAAGATCTGTCTCCTAAAGAAATGCCTAAAGGATTACCACCAATTGGTGGGATTGAGCACCAAATTGACTTCATTCCAGGTGCTAGCATTCCAAATAGGCTAGCATATAGATGCAACCCCGAGGAGACAAAAGAAATCCAAAAATAAGTAAGTGAGCTTATGGATAAGGGGTATGTGACAGAAAGCATGAGTCCATGAGCGGTTCTTTTAATTTTAGTGCCCAAGAAAGATGGGACATGGAGGATGTGTGTTGATTACCGACCCATCAATAAAATAATGGTAAAGTATCACCATCCTATACCTAGGCTAGATGGCATGTTGGATGAATTGCATGGTGTTTATCTATTTTCTAAAGTGGATTTAAAATCTGGATATCATCAAATAAGAATGCGTGAGGGTGATAAGTGGAAAACTGCTTTCAAAACAAAACATGGATTATATGAGTGGTTAGTCATGTCGTTTGGTTTAACTAATGCACCAAGTACTTTTATTCGATTGATGAATCATGTTTTGCGTGCTTTCATTGGCAAGTTTGTGGCGTTTATTTTGATGATATTCTGGTGTACAACAAATCTTTAGTTGAGCATGTAACACATTTAAAGTTTGTTTTTTATGTGTTAAGGCAAGAAATGTTATATGCTAATCTTAAGAAATGCACTTTTTTCACTAATGAAATTACGTTTCTTGGATATATTGTTAATGACAAAGGAATTCATGTTGTTCAAGAACAAGTAAAAGTAATTAGATAGTGGCCAAAACCTACTAGTGTGCATGATGTTAGGAATTTTCATGGTCTTGCTAGCTTTTATAGAAGATTCATTAAGAATTTCTCAACAATTGTTGCACCTTTAAATGAATGCGTTAAAAAGAATGTGGGTTTCAAGTAGGGAAAAGAACAAAATGATGCTTTTAACTTGCTAAAAGCAAACTTAGTTTAGCACCTTTGCTTGCTTTACCTAATTTTGCTAAAACTTTTGAGGTTGAGTGTGATGAAAGTGGAATAGGTATTGGTGGAGTTTTGATGCAAGAAGGAAGACTAATTGCACTCTTTAGTGAGAAACTAAGTGGAAAAAGTCTAAACTATCCAACCTATGATAAGCAGTTCTATGCGTTGGCGAGAGTACTAAAAAATTGACAGCATTACTTATTATATAAGGAATTCATAATCCACATAGATCATGAGTCCTTGAAATATATCAAAGGACAACGAAATCTCAATCGTAGGCATGTTAAATGGGTGGAGTTTATTGAATCATTTCCTTACATCATCAATTACAAAAAAGGTAAGGAAAATGTGGTTGTTGATGCACTTTCTAGAAGGTATGCTTTAATTTCTAAACTTGATGCAAAATTATTAGGTTTTGAGTACATTAAAGATTTGTATAATTCTGACATTGATTTTGCTAATGTTTATGGGGCATGTGAGAAAGGGGAATTTGACAAGTTCTATAGGCTAGATGGTTTTCTTTTCAAAGAAAATAAGTTTTGTGTGCCTCAATCATCTTTGAGAGAGTTGCTTGTGAGGGAGGCACATGGTGGGGGTTTGATAGGCCATTTTGGTGTGAGAAAAACTTTAAATGCTTTAAGTGATCATTTCTTTTGGCCGCAAATGAAAAGAGATGTTGAGAGAATTCATGAGAGATGTATTAATTATAAACAAGATAAATCCAAATTGATGCCTCATGGGTTGTATGCACCACTTTCCATACCTAATGAATCTTGGGTAGACATTTCCATGGACTTTGTTTTAGGATTACCAAAGTTAAGGGGAGGGAAAGATTTTATTTTTGTTGTAGTTGACAGGTTTAGTAAAATGGCACATTTCATTCCATGCCACAAGACAGATGATGCAACTCATGTTGCAGGCCTATTCTTCAAAGAAATTGTGAGATTGTATGGGGTTCCAAGGACAATTGTTAGTGATAGAGATGTCATGTTCCTTAGCCACTTTTGGAAGATAGTTTGGAGTAAGTTGGGAACAAAGATTCTATTCTCAACAACTGATCATCCACAAATGGATGGACAAATAGAGGTGGTCAATAGGACACTTTCACAACTATTGAGGGCAATAATTAAAAGAAATCTGAAATTTGGGAAGAATGTTTGCCACATGTTGAGTTTTCCTACAACAAATTGTTCACCTTTTGAGGTTATATATGGGTTCAATCCATTAACTCCTATGGAATTACTACCACTACCAATTGAAATAGCTAATTTGGAAGGCAAACAAAATGCTGAATTTGTTAAAAGTTTACATAAAAGGGTGTGTGCTCAAATAGAGAAAGGAACTCAATAATATGAAAAGCAACATAACAAGGGAAGAAAGAAAGTTGTATTTGAACTAGGTGATTAGATTTGGGTACACTTAAAGAAGGAATGATTTCCAAGTCAAAGGAAGTCTAAGTTGATGCCAAGAAGGGATGGACCATGTCAAGTTCGTGAAAGAATCAATGACAATGCCTACAAGCTAGAATTTCCAAGTAAGTATGGCAATATTAGTGCTTCTTTTAGTGTTTCTGATTTATCTTTATTTGATGTAGGTGACAATTTGAGGATGAATCCTTTCAAGGAAAGGGGGAATGATGAGGATTAACAAGGAGATGATTCAGCTAAGGTTGGAGGTAACATCAAGAAGGATCCTTTAACCATTCATAGAGGACCAATAACAAGAGCTAAAGCTAAAAGAATGAAAGAAGCATTAACTTGCTTACTTGAAGACGTTTGGAAGGAACAAGCTCATCTAGATTTGGTCAAGGGCCTTTGTATGCAAGAAGACCTTAACACTGTCAATATATTTCAAGTATGTTCAAATATGAAGACAAGAGTCTAACCCTCATTGTCTGAATCAATCTAGCCCATTAAAGAATAAAGGGACATTCAGCCTTGATTAAGTGAGCATGGACCTTTAGTTGTCATTTTATGTTATTTATTAATTTGGGTTTATTTTATTTGCTTTGTGAATTCAACATATCAAAGTTAGGAATTTATTCTTATTAAGTGTGAGTTTTAATGTGTTTTAATGAGTGCATTTAGTTTGGGGTGTGATTAATTGTCATTTAGGAGTTACAAATGAGTGCATTTAATGTATAACAACTCTTTTTAATGAAAGTTAGTGGGGATTAAAGGGGAGAACGTGGAGAGCTATAATAATAGCCATTTAGGTTTCTTCTATGCTTTGGCTATAAATATCAAAGCCAAGCACATTTGTAAAAAAAACTATTGATGAATGATAATCTTAATTTGCTCTTTGTGAGTGTTTTTGCTTAAGTTCTTTCATGAACCTTGAACTTATCAAACTAATTTGGTTTGTGGAATTCTCTAACCAAAAAAAATCTTGTGTTTAACTCTTAACTTACCATATCATATCTTATTTTTGGCATTGTGGGTTGAATTCAAGTACTAATTTAATTGGTAAACAATAACAATTGGAACTAGTTTTTCCCTAACTTCACTTGAGGAGGTCCTTGGGTTTTGGAATCATCTTGACTGGAGAGTGTTTTCTTGCATTCTATATGTAAATTAACTTAATAGTTATTGGGGTATATGGTTGCTAAGATGATGATTTCCTATCAACATCCAAGTGCTATAAAAATAAAAAGTTATAACCCTAAAATTTCATACACATGGAAGCTTTGACTCTAGCCCTTATGGGTACTAGGTCAAGCACAAATCTCCAACTAATTTATTACAAATCCAAAAATGCATTCATAAAAGAGCATTAGCTCTTCCCCTATGGGTATGGCTAAACAAAAATCCTCAAATCAATTAATTAAATAATAGTAATAAACTTAAAATAATTAAAAGTAAATAATAATCAAACAAGATAATATAAATAAATAAAATTAAGGATAAGAAATTTAATTTGAAGAAAATAAGAAAACCAATTTTATAGCTTTTAAAGAGGCTCGCTACTTGGCGTGAAATTTAAAGTATGCCTACTTATCTCATTTTTACAGGGTGAAAAATAGGTCAAAAATTGGACTGAGAGGAGTCGGGGCTGCATGCTGTCTACGCATGAATTTTAATTAAATTAATTTTTTGAGTTTGATACCAAAAATACCTAATTGTAATCAGGTGATAAATTTAAGGTTCACAATTGTATCTTCAGAACTATTAGGCTCACAACCATAGGGAACATGAGCTTAAGCCCAAAGAAAGGAAATTACCACTCGAATATATTAAGATAATAAAGAAGGGGTGGTAACTCAATTCATAATAAATACCCAATTGTTAGCCAAACTATTGGCCTCTATTTTGAGCTTAGGTAATCAAATTGAATATGACTAATATTTATACCATGTTACTTCTTTGAAGGACTAATATTTATTGAAGATTTCTCCAAAGCCTGATCTGACTACTAGCCAAGCCGACCAGACTCAAAGAGGTAGCTTGCTATACTGAGCTAAGGAATGACAATACCAAGCTCGATCGAACTCATTGAAAGTCTACCTAACTGAAGAGCAACAAAGTAATGAGCATGAACGCTCTCAAAACAAGTTGACCGGACTGGAATATACACTGAGGATAAGCTTATCATATAAAGCATGACCTGATTAGACAAAGCATGAGCAGACCAGACGGAGCACGAGCTGAGTAATGAACTAAACATACTGAGCCTTAAGTTGATACAACCAAGGACGAGCATATCAGACTTAACTCAAGACAAAGTATCCAGAAAGCTCACGCTCAATGTCACTCCCACTTGATGAATGGATTGCACGTCCTAATCGAACTATTATGAAGTTCGATCATACCGAGCTTAGGATAAATCCTCAAAAGTACTAATAGAGCTCATGGTCACTAAATACTCTTGAAACTTCAACATACCACATTAGGTACAACCGGACTTAAAGTAGTCCGATTGCACCGAGCTATAGCTAAAAATCCAAGAAGTTTCAGTAGTGCTCACTGTCGTCAACACTCTCAAACTTTCACACATACCAGATGAAGACCGACTAAACCAACTAGTTTCAAGCATACAACTAGTTCTGACTTTAAAAAATATAGCTGTTGTTTATCCACTCAATTAATGGATGCCACGTATACTATCCATTGAAGAACTTTTGTTAGAAAATATGAAAAGCACGATTAGACCGAGCTAAGTCCAAGTATGTATAGCCTGATCTGACCTGACTAAATGAAATCTGATCGTGTTGAGCCTGAACCAATTGGACCAAACACAGTTCAACCATAAACTAGCTTAGAAAAGTGATTTTAGTGGAAGACAAGAATCAAACATATTGGCTCTCAATCCAAATGGCTAGTTGAAGACTTGAAGAGTACAAATACCACAAGAAATCATATTTTTAACTAAGATTGTGATTGTAATAGCCAAGTTTAATATCTTTCATTTCTTTGCATCAAAAATTATACTTGTATTCTTTAAGTGTTGGGTGTGAGCATTGAAACACCATTGTAAGCTTGAGTGTGATCTTTAAAACACTTAGGTTGTAGAGTGAGCCTGGGAAAACTCTTGTTGGGTTGTGAGGGAAATTCTCGAACCTTGTAAAAGTTCAGAGTGAGCTTGTGAAAATACCAAGTTAGAGTTGAGCATGTAAAAACTCAAGATTAGTAGAACCTTAACAAGTTGTTAAGGAAGTGGATGTAGGATTTAGTTAATTTGAATCACTATAAACTTCTTGTGTTCACTCTTCTCTATCCTACTCTTCCTTGTCTATTGTTTGATTTTAAAATTTTCAATCTACCATCACTTCTTCAAATCAACCAATTCATCCCCCTCTTGGTTGCCATCTTGAGACAATAATTGGTATCGGAGCCTCAAAATTTCTTAAAGCTTAATTGTGAAATTTGATCCACAATGGCAACCACATCTTCATCTAACTCAATCTCTCAGGGAAATCTCAAATCTTTTCTTAGACCTTACTTTGATGGAACAAATTTCTCTTATCAGAAATACAAGATGAATTTGTTTCTTAATAGTGAGGGAATTGAGCTATGGAAATTCATACAAAATAAGTGAAAACCTCCTACTCATGAGGTTGATGATATTCAAGTGCCTCTCCCTATAGACAAATGGATGGATTCTCAAGAAAGAACCTACTTTAAGAATAATAAAGCATCCTCTATCTTAGTGAATTCCATATCTAGAGAAGACGTTGGAAGAGTCCAACATCTTACTTCTGCACATAGCATTTGGAAAACTCTTGAGAACTATCATGAGGGTACTACCCAAGTGAGATTCACCAAAACCCAAATGCTTATACATGAGTATGAGCTCTTCAAGATGAAGCCCAACAAAAAGGTCACCTAAATGACAAATTGATTACTTGCTATTGTCAATGACTTGAATAAATATGGAAAATATATATGATCAAGGTGATGTCAATAGCAAAATATTGAGAGCATTAAGGGCCACAAAGAACTTTGAATCAAAAGTCTCTTCCATTGAAGAAGCTCATGATCTTAGTACACTAAGAACCAATGAGCTAGTTGGCAAGCTTCTCACCTTTGAGTTACATACTGAAAAGAGGAAGATAAGGGTAAAAAAACAAGAAGAAAGCCATAGATCTCAAAGCTACCAAAGAAGTTGACAGCTCAAGTGAAGAAGATAGTGATGATGATGATGAAGAATTGGCCATGCTAACTAGGAGACTAAGTGAATGAAAAAGAAAGACAAGATGGCAACCAAATAGAGGTAATTTCTCTAAATCTTCTTTCAAAGATAAAGAGAAGATGAATGAAGTAAAATGTTATGAATGTGGTAAACCGGGCCACATAAAAACGGATTGCTTTAAGATCAAAAACAAAAAGAAATGGGACAGGGAGAAGAAGAAATCTCTTAAAGCCACATGGGATGATGACTCCTCAAGTGAAGAAGAAGAGGAGGAAGAGCAAGGAATTGCAAATCTCTATCTCATGGCTATTAGAGATGATAATGATCACAGTAATGAAGTAGGTACTCAATCCTTAAACTCCAATGCTTATAGTGATAATATTGGTGATGTTTTGGATGATGATATAGCTGAGCATGTAAACCTAAGAGTCCAAAAATATTTTTCTAAAATTCATAAGGAAAAGTGTTCTAAGCTAGAAAAGGATTTTATTTCTTTAAAGAATTCTACTTTAGAATTAAAAATTTTAAATGAACAATTAATGAAATCCTTAGATGAATGTCAAAAAATTCATCTAGATTAGAAAAAATTTCTACGGAAAATTAGAATTTAAAAGAAGAAATAAATGAGCTAAAAAATTCTATTTCAAAGTTTCATAAGGGTAAGGAAGCCTTGGATACATCGATTAGTGTCCAAAGACCACCTTCCTCCAAGTATGGCTTAGGGTTCAATGGCTCATCTACTGTTTCATATAATTCACCCATATTTGTTAAAGCCTCTACAACTTAAACTTTTAGTGTTGAAGTTGTAAAGAATGCACAAGCACACACTAAAAGCTAAAAATTATTAAAAAGATTACTTTTAGTTCTAAAACTAAGGTTCCAAGAGCAAATTATACATATATGTACAAAAGGCATGAACACAATCACAAGTATGCACATAGACAATCTTATCACACATGCACATATGTGATTGTCAATTTAATTCTTCAAGGTTCAATAGAAAAGAATAAAAAAGTATAAAACCTTGTATCAATGCCAATATTGCATGAAATTTAGGCATAAAAGTAAATTTTTTTTTATTAGAAAGGAACACCTCAAATTATAGGATCCTTCTACTACTAACCCCCAAGGACCCAAGTTCATTTGGGTACCTCAAAAAAGGTAAAATTTCATTGAGTGGATGCTCGAGGCACATGACCGATGATGAAAAACTTTTTACAACACTCACCTATAAGCAAGGAGGTAATGTAACTTTTGAAAATAACGCTAAATGAAAAATTATAGGCATTGGCTCTATTGGTATGCTTGGTAAAAATATGATTGATAATGTGTGGTTAGTTTATGGATTGAAAGATAATTTGCTTAGTGTTAGTCAATTATGTGACAAAGGATATTATGTTAATTTTAATTCTAAAGGATGCAAAATCACCTATTCTAGTGGTGAGCTTGCATTCAATGGAAGTAGAATTAGTGACACGTATAAAATTGACCTACACTATAATAATACTTTTGAATATTTAGTTGATATTAACAATGATGCTTGGCTTTGACATAGAAGATTAGGACATGCTAATATGGATCAATTACATTATCTATGTAAAGAAGAACTTGTAGTTGGTCTTCCTAAAATATGATTTAATAAAGATAAAATTTGTGAACTATGTCAACTTGGGAAACAACACAAGAGTTCTTTCAAATCTAAAAACTTAGTTAGTACATTTAGACCCTTAGAACAAATATATTTGGACTTATTTGGTCCTAATAGGGTTACTAGTCTAGGAGGCAAGTTACATGCATTTGTACTTGTTAATGATTACTCGAGGTTTACATGGGTTAATTTCCTAGCTCAAAAACGTGAAGATTTTAATCATTTCAAAATTTTTGCAAAGAGAGTTCAAAAAGAAAAAGGGTATGTAATCACAACTATTAGTAGTGATCATGACAAAGAATTTGAAAATGATAATTTTGAAAATTTTTGCAATGAATTTGGAATCTCACATAATTTTTCAGCTCCTAGAACACCACAACAAAAGAGTGTGGTTGAAATAAAAAATAGAACATTTGTATAAATGGCTAGAACAATGCTTAATGAGTTTGATTTACCTTCTTACTTTTGGGCGAAAGCTGTTAATTCCCCATGTTATATCTCAAATCGTGTTTTTAAAAGACCTTTAATGGATAAAATCTCTTATGAGCTATGGAAAGAAAGAAAACAATCTCATACCTTAGAGTACTAAAATATTATACCTTAGAGTATTTGGATGCAAATGCTTCATATTAAATACCAAGGACAACCTTAGAAAATTCTTATCCAAATCAGATGAAGGAATCTTTTTGGGTTACTCATCTTCTACCAAAGCATATAGAGTATTTAATAGAAGAACTCTAGTAGATGAAGAATCAATGAATGTTATTTTTTATGAATCATCAAAGCTTGATCATAGGAAAGGTAGTCTTCTTAATGATTTTGTAGGTTCATTTAAAGAGATTGAAATAAGCAATGTTCCAAAAGAAGAAAATGATGAACTAATTGTGGAATAAGAGGAGACTCAAGAGCTACCTAAAGATTGGTATTATCAAAAGGATCATCCAAGGGAACTCATCATTGGTGACACTTTAAAGGGAGTAACTACTAGATCAAAATTTAAATACTTCGACTCTACTATTGCTTTTGTTTCTCAAATTGAGCCAAGGACCATTGAGGAGGCTCTTAATGATAAATGTTGGGTGATTGTTATGTAAGATGAACTCAATCAATTTGAGAGAAATAAAGTGTGGGAACTTGTTCCTAGACCCAAGGATCATCCAGTTATTGGTTGTAAATGTGTATATAGGAATACGCTTGATGAAAATGATCTCATTACTAGAAACAAAGCTAGATTGGTAGCCAAAGGCTATAACCAAGAGGAAGACATTGATTATGATGAGATAGTTGCCCCCGTAGCAAGATTAGAGGCAATTAGAATTTTACATGCATTTGCATGCCATATGAATGTTAAACTTTTTCACAAAAGTACTTTTTTGAATGGTTTTATTAATGAAGAAGTTTATGTTAAACAACCCCCCTGATTTTGAAGACTATCAATTTCCAAATCATGCCATTAAATTAACCAAATCACTATATGGATTAAAACAATCTCCAATAGCTTGGTATGATAGACTTAATGCTTATTTATTAGAAAATGGTTTTGAAAAAGGGAAAGTTGACACTACACTTTTTGTTAAAAAGAAATTGCATAACATCTTAATTGTGCAAATCTATGTTGATGACATTATATTTGGTGCTACTAATGAGTCTTTGTGCTAAGAATTTGCCTCTTATATGACTAGGGAATTTGAAATGAGCATGATGGGTGAACTTAAGTTCTTCCTTGGTCTACAAGTGAAGCAATGCAAGGATGGATCTTCACCAACCAATCCAATTATACAAAGGAACTTCTCAAGAAGTTTGGCATGGATGGTTGCAAATCAAGCAAAACACCAATGAGTAGATCCTTGAAATTGCACAAAGATGAAAGTGGCAGGAAAGTTGATGAGAAGAAATATCGAGGTATTTATTTTATTAGTTTTTGTTATAAGTTTTGTGTCTTGTTTATTAGGTTAATTATTGTTTTATTTAGGTATTTTGTTAGTTTTTATCGGTTTGTCTAGTATTTTCTTTAATTGTATAGTTTTAGTTTATTTTTAGTTTTATGTCGTTTTTGATCTAGTTTTTAGTTTATGTTTATGTTTTGTCGGTTATTGTTTATTTACTTCGTGTTTTAAGTTTGTTTTGAGTTTTGTGTTAGGTTAAAACAGGCAAGGAAATGAATTGAAGATGAAATGGGCAGTAGCTGACACAGGCAGAGGACACGGCCAAGTCACTGGCCGTGTCCCATACCAAGTTAAAAGGAAGAACAAGTCCCAGTAGCAGACACAAGCAAGGGACACGGCCAAGTCATGTGGCCGTGTCCCTCCAAAGAAGAGCAACACGGCCAAGTCACCTTGACTTGGCCGTGTCTCACCTATTACCAAAGGAAAGGAAGAGTAAAGCAGATAGAGGCAGACACTGGGAAGGGACACGGCCGTGTCACCTGGCCGTGTCCCTTAAATATGATGCAACACGGCCAAGTCAAGCTCCACTTGGCCGTGTCACTCAACAAGAAGAAAAGAACAAGAAGAAAAGAAGATCAAAGGTAGGCAGTAGCGAACACTGGCAATGGACACGGCCGTGTCACCTGGCCGTGTCCCTCTATCAAGCTGTCACACGGCCGTGTCCCTCATCACCTGGCCGTGTCCCTCATGAATCAACGCGCACCGAATTTTAAAGCCGACGCTTCGTATAAAAGCGAAAAGAAAGTTAGGGTTTAGGGGGTTGACGATTTTGAGAGCAAGTTTAGCCGTCTGAGAGAGATATTAGGGTTTAAACATTTGTTTTCTTGGATTTTGATTCTACTTTGGATTACACTAGTTTAGATTAGATTGTTCATGCCATTGTTTCATCCTTCTTGCAAGATTCGATCAAGAGTTCATCAAAAGCTTCAAGGAGTTTGTAACTTGGTTTTATTCTTAAACTTTGTCTCTTTAGTTTCATTGAAATTGTGTTTATGAACATTATCATGTCTAAATTGATTTCTTTGATTATTAATGAGATGAGTATGCTTGATAACATCATGAACTAATTTAATCTAGTCTAGGGTTTGTATGGATTTGCTATGAATTGTATGAATTGGTTATTCTCTTAACTATTGATTTCTTTAGCCTTTATTGAATGAAAAATTGTTACATATAATTGATTGGCCACCAATTGTGTGTTTTAGGTATTAGATGATGGATTGAGAGATGAAATCTAATGCTGGAACAATTCAATTAAGGACTTAGGTGAATTAGAGATATAACCTATTAAAAAGATTGTTTCAATTATAACAAGATTAGTTGTAAGAGGTTTGAATGCGAGAGCTTATTTCCTTGACTCAATTAATTAAGTTGCTTGAGATTTAATCTTAGAAATTAAATTAGTTAAGAGGAATAACCGTTCATACTTATGAGTAGTAAAGAAGTGCAAACCCTAGACTCTTTTTATCAAGTGAATCAAAACATAAGCTATTGTTTATTTTTATTGTTTTCAAATTAAATCATTCTTTTTCATTACTTTGCAAATTAAATTTCTTTAATTATTTGTTACTTTAAATTTGATAATCAATTACCCACTTTGGCTTCCTTGAGAGAACGACCTTGGGGCGATCACCTTTGCTACAGCTACCTCGTATACTTGCGAGTGACGCTTTGTGGTAGAGTTAATTTGAGCGCAACAAGTTTTTGGCGCCGCTGCCGGGGAAGCTAATTGGCGTAATTGTTTATTTAAAAATAAAAAAAAATTACATTTCAGATTATTTTCATTGTTTTCATTTTATTTAATTTGTCTTTTGCTTTTGATATTTCTTTTTCTAGAAATTTTTGTTTATGCAAGGCAGGAGATCACTTGAAGGAGAACTGCATCCATTCATTCCAGAAATTCAGAGAGTAAAAAGGAGCAGAGAGGAGTTTGAGTTTTTCACAGGATTTGATACTTCAGAGGAAGACATTTCGGATTTTGAGTTAGAATCTGAAAAATCTGTAAAGATGGCTGAAGAAAGGCAAAGAACCATGAGAGATTTTGCTAGACCTGTAATTGGGACTTCCACTTCTTGCATAAGACTGACAGATGCAGCAAGGAACTATGAGTTGAAGAACATTCACTACAACATGCTGCCATCATTCTATGGAGTTCCAAATGAAGATCCTTTGAACTTTATTCGGGATTTTTACTCCACCCTCAACACTTTTCCTTTGGGAGGACTAACAGAAGATCAGTTGAGGATGAGATGTTTCCCTTATACTTTGAAGGATAGGGCAAAGAGCTGGCTCATGATGTTGCCTGAGAACTCACTGAATAAATTCATGGGTAAGTTCTATTCACACCAAAAGACAGCTGAGTTGAGAGGGAAGATTGCTACATTCTCTCAGTTTGAAGGAGAGCCATTTCATGAGGCTTGGGACAGATTCAAGATGCTATTGATCCAGTGTCCACATCATCACTACCCACTTCAACTCCTTAATCAGTTTTTCTATGATGGTCTCACCCAGCAATTTCAGAATACTGTTGATAATGCAGCTGAGGGAGCCATGGGAGAAAAGACAGCTGATGAGACTTATGAGATTTTTGAGATGTTGGGAGCTAATTCTCAACAAAAGAGTGTAAGGGGAAGAAACAAGGGGGTAAATCAACTGGAAGCCAATACTGAAATGGTTAGTCAAATAGCTGAGTTGACAAGGCAGGTTCAGATGCTAAACATGAAGAACAATATTTCTTCATCTACTCAAGAAGTGTGTGGAATCTGTGGGACATTTGGGCATGGAGCAAATATATGTCCCTCTGCATATGAGACTTTTGGGAATGAAGCTGAGCAAGTTAATGCTATGGGGGGATTTCAACCAAAAGCTAGGAATGATCCTTACTCTAACACTTACAATCCTGGTTGGAGGAGTCACCCCAATTTTTCTTGGACGACAAATAATGCTCAACAGCCTTTCCATTTGCTCCAGAGACAGAACCAGCAGCAGGGTCAATCCTCAAATCAAATGCAGCCTAAGAGAGATAGTTTGGAGGAAAGTTTACAAGCCTTCATCAAAGTCAGTGCACAAAACCAAGAGATGAACAACAAGAGACTGGATTCCTTAGAAGCATCTTTTAAGAAGGTGGAGACCCAAGTGGGGCAACTTGCACAACAGATGCAGATTCAACAAAAGGGGAAGTTTCCAAGTCAACCTGAGCAGGCACAAGCAGTGACTGTTCTTAGGAGTGGCAAGGTAATTAATAACAATGTTGAAAATAATTCTGTGAATGCAGGTGAGCAAGAGAAGAAAAAGGAAGGAGAAGTAGAGAACAAAAGTGCTGAAGAAAGATCAATGGAGAAGACCCCTACACCAGATTTGCACAGGGCAAGCAATCCATACAGGCCACCTATACCATTCCCTAGCAGGTTGAAGGATGATAAAAAAGATAAGCAGTTTTCAGATATCTTCAACATGCTATCTAAGGTAAGTATCAACTTACCATTACTTGAAGCAATTAAGAACATGCCGGCTTATGCTAAATTCTTCAAAGAACTGAATACCAAGAAAAAAAGGTATGAGCCGAATGAAAAGGTGATAGTTTCTGAGGTAGCTAGTGCTGTTTTGCAGCATAAACTACCCCCTAAGCTAAAGGATCCTGGAAGCTTTATTATTCAAATTGCTATGGGGAATGGAAAATGTACTGATGGCATGTGTGATTTGGGAGCTAGTGTGAATTTAATGCCTTACTCTGTGTACCTTGACTTAGAATTAGGGGAACTTAAGCCAACAAAAATGGTGTTGCAATTAGCTGATAGATCTCTTAGATTCCCGAAAGGGGTTATAGAAGATGTGTTAGTTAAAGTAGGTGGTTTGATAGTGCCTGTGGATTTCATTGTTCTTGACATGGAGGTAAGTAATTCTTCACCATCTGCACACACCATTCTGCTGGGTAGGCCTTTTATGGCGACTACCAATACTTTGATAGATGTTAAGAATGGAAAATTATCAATGGCTGTTTTGGGACAAATTGTGGAATTTTCTATTTTTAACACTTCTCCTATTCCTACAACTGCTTTATATGAGGATTGTTCTTTCATTGATTGTGTTGATGCAGTTGTTTCAGATGTTTTCTTGCAGACAGGTTCCTCTGACTAATTGGAGCTGGCATTGACTTTGGATAGTGATTTGGAAATTTTTGATGCAGAAATAGCTAGTTGCCTTGAGACCTTAGAGGATGTTGAAATAGAGGAGTTTAAGGATGACCCAAAATTTGAACCTTCCCCCATTGAAAAAGAAGAGAAGAGCCCCTCACTAGAGTTAGAGCTGAAAGAGTTACCTAAGAACCTGAAATATGTGTTTTTAGGGGATAATAACACTTTACCTGTGATAATATCTAGTGAACTTAGTGAAGGGGAGGAGATGAGGCTGGTGAGTGAGCTTAAAAGATTAAAGAGAGCAATAGGATGGGGATTGAGTGACATCAAGGGTATTAGCCCTTCCATGTGCATGCATAGAATCACTTTAGAAGAGGGAGCTAAACCTGTGAGGGAGACCCAAAGGCGACTTAATCCAAATATGAGTGAAGTGGTTAAGAAGGAAGTGCTCAAATTGGTGGATGAAGGAGTAATTTATCCAATTGCTAATAGTGAGTGGGTGAGTCCAGTACATGTAGTTCCTAAGAAATCTGGAATCACTGTGGTGAAAAATGAGAATAATGAGTTGGTTCCTACTAGGACTACTACTGGGTGGAGAATGTGCATTGATTATAGGAAGTTGAACAATGCTACAAAGAAAGATCATTTTCCTCTTCCTTTTATTGATCAGATGTTAGATAAACTTTCTGGACACTCACATTATTATTTTCTGGATGGCCTTTCAGGTTACTATCAGGTGCCAATAGCTCCAGAGGATCAGTCAAAGACAACCTTTACTTGCCCTTTTGGGACTTATGCATTTCGACGTATGCCCTTTGGCTTGTGCAATGCACCTGCAACTTTTCAGAGATGCATGATGTCTGTCTTCTCAGATATGATCGACGATTTTATTGAGGTATTTATGGATGATTTTTCTGTTTTTGGTAATTCTTTTGATAATTGCCTCGATAAACTTGTTCGTGTGCTTAAGAGATGCATTGAATGTAACCTCACTTTAAGTTGGGAAAAGAGTCATTTTATGGTTACTCAGGGCATTGTCTTAGGTCATGTGGTGTCGAGTAAAGGGATTGAGGTGGATAAGGCTAAAATTGAATTGATTGCTAAGTTACCCCCACCTACCTCTGATAAGGGAATAAGAAGTTTTTTAGGGCATGCAAGATTTTACAGGAGGTTTATTAAGGATTTTTCCAAAATAAGCCAACCATTGTGCCATTTATTGGGGAAAGATGTTCCATTTGAATTTACAGCACAATGCATGCAAGCTTTTAATTCTCTTAAGGAAAAATTGACTAGTGCACCTGTGATTGTAGCTCCTGTCTGGTCTTTACCTTTTGAAATCATGTGTGATGCTTCTAATTATGCAGTAGGAGCTGTTCTTGGGCAAAGGGTTGACAAATATTTGAGGGTAATTTATTATGCTAGTTTAACCCTGAACAGTGCACAAATGAACTACACCACAACTGAGAAGGAAATGTTAGCTGTTGTTTTTGCTTTAGACAAATTTAGAGCATATTTAATAGGGTCAAAAATTATTGTTCATTCTGACCATGCAGCTCTTAAATATCTTTTAACAAAACAGCATGCTAAACCGCGCTTAATTAGATGGGTGTTGTTATTGCAAGAGTTTGATTTCCAGATCAGGGATACTAAGGGTAGTGAGAATGTTGTTGCTGATCATTTATCCAGATTACCCTACTTTAATGAAAATCTTGCATCTGATAGCATTCATAAAAATTTAGAAGCATTTCCTGATGAGCATTTGTTTGTGGTAATTGATGCACCGTGGTTTGCAGATATTGCTAACTATCTTTCTTGTGGTATTTTGCAATCTAACATGTCTTTTCAGGAAAAGAAAAGGTTTCTACACTTGAGTAAGTTTTATTTTTGGGATGAACCTTATCTATTCCGGATTTGCAAAGATGAGATAGCTCGCAGGTGTGTTTCTGAGGAAGAACAACTGAGTGTTCTTCAATTTTGTCATGACCTTCACTGTGGGGGTCATTTTGGAGGTAGAAAAACTGCAGAAAAGGTGCTTCTAAGTGGTTTTTACTGGCCCACTTTATTTAAAGATGCTCAAGATTATTTTAAGCACTGTGATCGTTGCCAAAGAGTAGGTAATGTTAGACAAATGATCTTAATTTTGATCCTTGACAACTCAAATGGATGATCTATTTTAACTTGTGTTTAAGAAAGCTTGTTGCAGGATTAGGTTGCTTCAATTAAAGGTGAACAGAACAAGTATAGCGGTCGCACCTCACCTGAATACGACCACTCCATGCAATTACAAAATGAAACCTTGTCACAGTAGGTTTCGCGGTCAAAAGTTCGACCATAGTTGCGACCGCTCCTACATAATAGCGACCGTCCTAATATTTGCCCGACCGCTACTCAAGGAACTTAAATCATTACAATCACAGTAAGGTTCGCGGTAACAAGAACTGTGAATAACTCGACCTCGCTTATCACTTTAGCGACCGCCCCATTCAGAGTCGCGACCGCCCCACAATTCAAGAAGAAATTGCTCAAAGAGACAGTAGTGTTCGCGTCCTCAGATGCGTCCAGAAGTTCGACGCGAGAATGTGAGTTCGACCGCGAAAAGCTACGAAGGGCGACTGCGAGATTCAAATTGTGGCAGACATCTCTTTTGCTCTGTCAGAAAGTGACACGTGACATGACCGTTGTAAACCCACTTCAATATTCAAAAAGGGCGACCGCACCTTTGCTTGGCGCGACCGTCCCGACAAAGACAGTATGGGCAAAAAACGGTCGGACAAACACATCATGGGCAAGATTCCAGCTGTAGAGCACTAAAATTCGACCGTTGAAGCTTTTTCAAAAGTAGCGACCGTCCCTGGTTAAAAGGACGACCGCGTGAAGCATGAGCGCGACCATCCTTGTATGAAGGGCGACCGCTAAGTGCTTCGGACAGTTTAAGTAAAGAAGGTCTAATCTGCCAAGACTTTATTCTAAACAGCAATAACGGCTAGTAAGACCACATTGGCTATAAATACAATGTTTCCATGAGAAAATAAAAAGACATAACATTATTAAGAAAAGATTTTCATAGCCAAGCAACAAATTTCCTTTTACTTAAACTTGTATTTTAATTGTTATGAATGTTAGGTGTTAGCATTGAAAACACCATTGTATAAGTTTGAGTGTAAGCTTGGGAAACACTTGGGTTGTGAGAGTAAGCCTTGTAAAACTCTTGTTAGGTTGAGAGAGTGAGCCTTGTAAAACTCTTGTTTGGGTTGTAAGTGTGAGCCTAAGAAAAACACTTGTAAAGTTGGAAGTGAGCTTGTGAAAACTTCAAAGACTAGTGGAACCTTAACAAGTTGTTAAGGAAGTGGATGTAGGATTGAAGTAAATCCGAACCACTATAAATCTTGTGTGTTCTTTTCTTCTTCCATTACTCAACCAATTCTCTTTTCCGCATTTCTCGTTTGTTGAGTTTTTTAAATTGTCATAACTTCTTGAGGAAACCAATTCACCCCCCCTCTTGGTTGCCATCTTGGGACAACAATTGGTATCAGAGCCCTGAGATTTCTTAAACTTAATTGTGAAATCTGATCCACAATGGCAACTTCTTCTTCATCAAGCTCTCATGGAAATCTTAACTCTATTCTTAGACCCTACTTTGATGGAACAGATTACTCATACTGGAAACACAAAATGTATTTGTTTCTAGACAGTGAAGGGATTGAACTATGGGATTTCATGGAAAATGAGTGGAAATCTCCTACTCATGAAGTTGACGGTATTCAAGTTCCACTTCCCAAAGCTCAATGGTCAACTAGCAATATCAGAGATCGATTCAAGAACAATAGAGCTGCTTCCATCTTGATGAACTCCATTTCAAGAGAAGAAGGTGGAAGAGTTCAACATTTAACTTGTGCACATTGTATTTGGAAAACACTTGAAAACTACCATGAAGGTACAACTCAAGTAAGATTTACCAAGAAACAAATGCATGTTCATGAGTATGAGCTATTCAAGATGAAACCAAATGAAAATGTCACCGACATGACAAATCACTTGCTTGCTATTGTCAATGAACTGAAGAAGTATGGCAAGGTATATGATCAAGGTGATGTAAATAGTAAAATCTTGAGAGCCCTAAGAGCTAGAAAGAACTTTGAATCCAAAGTATCATCCATAGAAGAAGCTCATGATCTCAGCACATTAAGAACCGACGAGCTAGTTGGTAAATTACTCACTTTTGAGCTGCACAGTGAAAAAGAAGAAGATCAAGGTGAGAAAGAAAAGAGAAAACCAATTGCACTCAAAGCAATCAAAGAAGTTGAGAGCTCAAGCAATGAAGGTACTGATGATGAAGATGAAATGGCAATGTTCTCAAAAAGAATGAATGAATGGAAAAGGAAGAAAAGATTACAAGCAAACAAAGGTACACCTCCTAAATTCTCCTTCAAAGATAAAGAAAAGAAAAATGAGGTAAAATGCTATGAATGTGGAAAAATCGGTCACATCAAGTCGGATTGCTACAAATTAAAGAACAAAAGGAAATGGGATAAAGAAAAGAAAAAGTCTCTCAAAGCCACATGGGATGACTCTTCCTCAAGTGAAGAAGAAGAAGAGGAAGGAATTGCAAATCTTTGTCTCATGGCTATTGAAGATGACTCCAATGAGGTAAGTACTCAATCCTTTGATCTTGTAGCACATGATGATATAAGTGATATAGATGATAGTGATTTGATTGAGCACATGAATTCTAAAATAGAAAAATATTTCTCTAAAATGATGCTCTATAAAGAGAAAAACTCTAAGTTAGAAAAGGATTTTATATGCTTAAAGAACTCTACCTTAGAATTGAAAACCTCAAATGAACACTTAATGAATACAATAGGAGAATTAAATAAAAGCTCACATGACTTAGAAAAGGTGATTAAAGAGAATGAGACATTGAAGCATGAACTAAAAGAACTAAAAGAATCAATTTCCAGATTTCATAAAGGAAAGGAAGCATTGAACACATTAATTAATAATCAAAGATCACCTTCCTTGAAATATGGATTAGGATTCAATGGCTCAACCAACATTGCACCTAGTAAACCAACTTTTGTGAAAGCATCTACAACTAAAATTTCTGATGTTCATATCAAAGATGCTTGCACCAAGTCTAAAAGAACTTCTTACGGTTCACTAGGAGATAAAGCCAAAAACAATTATGCATTGTTGTTTACTAAACTTGTACAAAAGAAATCACATACTTGTAGTTGTATGTATAATGCAAAAAGAAAAATGCAGAAACATAGGATACCATGGCAATGCACATATTGCATGAAATTTGGTCACAAAAATTTCTATTGTTATATAAGAAAAGCTCTTCTCAATTTAGAAGGCACTCTTTCTACTAACCATCAAGGACCCAACTATATGTGGGTACCTAAAAAAGGATGATCACAATTGGCTTGCAGGTATGCCTAAAATCTACTACCAATGAAAGCACATGGCTTGTGGATAGTGGATGCTCAAGGCATATGACTGGAAATGCAAAGCTCTTTACAAGTATTACCTATAAACATGGAGGTAACGTAACTTTTGGAAACAATGCTAAAGGTAAAATTCTTGGTGCTGGCTCCATTGGTTCTATTGGTAAGGATTTAATTGAAGATGTATGGCGTGTTGATGGTTTGAAACATAACTTGCTAAGTGTTAGTCAACTTTGTGATAAAGCATACTTTGTTAAGTTTGATTCCAAGGAATGCAAAATCACAAATTCAAATGATGTTATCATATTTAAGGGTACTAGAACAAACAACACTTACAATGTAAGCATACATTCTAATCATACATGTTTAATGTGCACTAATAATGATGCATGGTTATGGCATAGAAGACTAGGACATGCTGGTATGGATCAATTGAAATATATTTGTAATGAGAATTTAGTTGATGGCTTACCTAAGATAAAATATGATAAAGACAGAATTTGTGAACCTTGTCAACATGGTAAGCAACATAAAAGCTCATTTAAATCAAAGTGTGTTATAAGCACCTCTAGACCTTTAGAGCTCATTCATTTAGACTTGTTTGGACCAAATAGAGTTACAAGCTTAGGAGGCAAATCATATGCATTTGTTCTTGTTGATGACTACTCTAGATTCACATGGGTTAATTTCTTAGCTCAAAAGAATGAAGCCTTTAATTACTTCAAAACCTTTGCAAAAAGAGTTCAAAATGAAAAAGGATATGTGATCACATCTATTAGAAGTGATCATGGCAAAGAATTTGAAAATGAAAACTTTGAAAACTTTTGCAATGAACTTGGCATTTCACACTATTTTTCTGCTCCTAGAACTCCACAGCAAAATGGTGTAGTTGAAAGGAAAAATAGAACTTTAATCGAAATGGCTAGGACAATGCTCAATGAATATGATTTACCATCTTATTTTTGGGCGGAAGCCGTTAATACAGCTTGTTACATTGCAAATCGTGTTTATAAAAGGCATTTAACTAATAAAACTTCTTATGAGCTATGGAATGGAAGAATACCCAGAATTGGATATTTTAGAGTATTTGGATGCAAATGCTTCATATTGAATACCAAGGATAATCTTGGAAAATTCTCATCCAAATCAGATGAAGGCATATTCTTAGGATATTCATCATATAGCAAAGCATATAGAGTATTTAATATGAAAACTCTAGTTATAGAAGAATCAATGCATGTTGTATTTGATGAATCATCTAAACTTGATCAAAAGAAAGGTATTACTTTCAATGACCTTGCAGGCACTCTTGAACCCCTTGAATCTATTGATGCTCCAAAGATCAATCAACTTGAAGAAAAGGCTCAAGATCTACCTAAGGATTGGCAATACAAGAAAGATCATCCAAAGGAACTCATCATTGGAGAAACATCAAAGGGAGTAACTACTAGATCTAAAATTAATCATATTGATGTTAATGTTGCTTTTGTTTCTCAAATTGAACCAAAAACTATTGAGGAAGCTTTAAATGATGAAAATTGGATAACTGCAAAGCAAGATGAACTTAATCAATTTGAAAGAAATAATGTTTGGCAACTTACTCCTAGACCTATAGATCATTCTATAATAGGATGCAAATGGGTTTATAGGAATAAGCTTGATGAAAATGGTCACATCATTAGAAATAAAGCAAGATTGGTAGCCAAAGGTTATAATCAAGAAGAAGGTATTGACTATGATGAAACCTTTGCCCCCGTAGCTAGATTAGAAGCTATTAGAATATTACTTGCCTTTGCATGTCATATGAATTTTAAGCTTTATCAAATGGATGTTAAAAGTGCATTTCTAAACGGACTCATAAATGAAGAAGTTTATGTTGAACAACCTCCTGGTTTTGAAAACTACAAATTTCCTGATCATGTTTTCAAACTTACCAAAGCTTTATATGGATTAAAGCAAGCACCTAGAGCTTGGTATGATAAACTTAGTGCATATTTGCTTGAAAATGGTTTTTCAAAAAGAAAAGTAGACACAACTCTTTTTGTTAAAAAGGATAAGCACAACATTTTGATTGTACAAATTTATGTGGATGACATAATATTTGGAGCTACTAATGAAGCCTTGAGCAAAGAATTTGCTTCTTGTATGACTAGGGAATTTGAAATGAGCATGATGGGTGAACTCAAGTTTTTCCTTGGACTACAAGTCAAGCAATGTAAAGATGGGATCTTCATCAACCAATCCAAATATACAAAAGAACTCATCAAGAAATTTGGAATGGATGGCTGCAAAACTAGCAAAACTCCTATGAGCACATCATTGAAATTAGGTAAAGATGATAATGGTAAAGCAGTAGATGAGAAGAAATATCGAGGTATCATCGGATCACTACTTTACTTAACTGCTTCTAGGCCTGATATAATGTATAGTGTATGTCTTTGTGCTAGATTTCAAACTAGTCCTAAAGAATCACACTTGAATGCCACTAAGAGAATCTTGAAATATTTGAGTGGTACAATACATTTAGGACTTTGGTATCCTAAAAACACATCATTTCATATTATAGGATTTTCAGATGCAGATTATGCTGGTAGTATATTAGATAGGAAAAGCACAACAGGAGCATGTCACTTTCTTGGTAATTGTCTAGTTTCTTGGCATAGTAAGAAACAAGCATCAGTTGCTTTATCCACAACGGAAGCTGAATATGTTGCAGCATGTTTTTGTTGCACACAAGTATTATGGATGAAACAACAATTGCTTGACTATGGTAAAATGTTTAACAATATCTCCATTAAATGTGACAACACTAGTGCTATCAATTTGTCTAAGAATCCTATCCAACATTCTAGATCCAAACACATAGATATTAGACATCATTTCTTAAGAGAAAATGTACAAAATCAGAATATAACCTTAGAATTCATAGATACAGAAAATCAACTTGCTGATGTCTTTACAAAACCCTTGAATGAAGAAAGACTTAACTTCATCAAACTCAATTTAGGAATGATTGATGGAATCACTTTGAGTTAATTAGAATTTTTGCCTTAAAATAAAGTTTCTATGTGCATGAAATTAATTTTTCTTAACACACTTAGAATATCCTCCATCTTTCCTTGAATCTTTCATTTTTAAGAATGTCGCGGTCACTCCAGTGTTCTTTCGCGCTCGCTACTTCGTCTGCTAGTTTCATTCAATAAAAATCTCTGAGCGCGGTCGAGAAAATTTGTGCGCGATCGCACCAATTTGAATAGTTTCGACCGTTACAGTTGTTTTCTTCACTCGCGAGCGTACTGATCATAATAATGGTCGCTGTACACCATTTCACGATCGCACCTTGTTAAATCTGCGACCGCATCCTGTACACTCTGCTCGAAAATTTATAACCGTTGGCTGTGTGACAGGTCGCAACTCTTAACTCTCAACAGTCATAAACGGCTATTTTCTTTACTTCATCTATTTAAGAGTGTTTTGCATCAGTTTATCTGATATTTTGCCTATCAAAGCACACAAACTTCCTTCTGAAACCCTAAAAACTTCTACTTCTCAATCACCCTCTGTTTTCCAATTTACTTCTACTCTCTTTTCTAATGGCTCCCAAAAGAAAAACCACTTCCAAAATTAAGGGTCAAGCTAAGAGAGTTCCAGGAATCACCATTAGAGAACCTGTTGTTGAACCTCCATTTCCTCCACAGTCAAAAAGGGGTGAGAAAATTCACAAACCTCATCACCAAACCACTGAGGAAGACATTAGGTATGCCATGCTAAAGAAGAAGAAGGTTGAAGGCACCAAATCACCTTTTGGTGGGATGCTGTCTGCCTTGAACATCAAGGACGAAATTGAAGAATTGTTGGATGTCCTTGGATGGAGAAATTTTGTCTTTCCAGAAGAGGTAGGCTACTCTAGTCTAAGTAAGGAGTTTCTCATGTCTTTCCAAATTGAGAAAAATGCAAACTCTGCACTAGGGTGGTATGGGGTTAGGTTCAAACTCTTTAATCAGTATCAATTCTTAACCCTAGAAGGATTTGGCAACATTTGGAACTTCCCTTCTGAAGGTATAACCTCCTACAATGACCAAATCTTCTCAAACCCAACCCTTTCTGATTTCTGGCGAGAAATTTCCATTGAAACTTCCGTTGAAAAGGAATCTAAAGCCAAGCACATCAAATCTCTCACCCACTGGATGCTCCATAGGATTATCACCTATACCATTCATCAAAGAGCAGATGGGAATGAGAAAGTAACCAAGAGAGACCTTATCTTTCTCTATGCTTTCACCCACAACATCAAAATGAACACAACCAAGTTCTTGATTGACACCCTTTACCATCATGCTGTTACAAGAACTGGTACCTTCTTCCTATCCTCTCAAGTTACTCAAATAGCTAGGCACCTAAACCTTCTGAATGATTTGAACTTAGCTACTTTGAGGAACCCTTTCACTCTAGCCTCCAATGCTATCACAATGGATTACTTAGAGCATGCTGGTTGTGTAAGGAAGATAGAAGGATCATATGTATACTGCTATGGCAAGAAAGGAGTTATGGATAAACAAAAGAAAAGGCCAAGGTATACAATTGAGGAAGAGGGAGATTCTGTAGAAGTTGCAGTAGAACTACCTTGAAAAGCTGCTTCATCAAAAGCTGCTCATGAAACTGCTTCATCCTCCACACAACTCATCTTCCAAGCTATCAAAACTCTCTCCAGGAAACTCACTAAGTTCAAGAAAAGTGTTTCCAAGAGATTCCAGCACTTAAACAAGAGGATAGACCTTATATCCCACATGCACCATGATCTTTATGACATGCAAGGCAAATTGGACTTGCCTCAATGCAATCTTGAAGATTGGGATATAAGTGATCACACCCAAAGCGTTGCTGAAGGAGAAGAATCCCTTAGCACTAGCTCTGCCTCTGTTGCACCTCAAGATAAAGGGAAAGCTCCTTTAGTTGAAGAAGAGTTAGATGTAGACTCAGAATAGCTTAGCTTTAATTTGTTTTTGTTTGCATTTTCATATGTTTGCTGCTTATGTTTCATGTCTTGTACTTTCCATCACTTTAATATATATAATGTTTATATTCCCTTTCATTGTTTCATTTGTTTTGAACATTTGTTTCATTTTGCCTATGACAATGGGGGAGAAAATATCAAAATGGAATGAAAATACAATAATGGGAAAACATAATGGGAAAACAAGAACAATTTGTTACAATTTGTTGAACATTTGAACAACTATGAAAATTTGTTGAACATTTGCAAATAAGTGAAAAATGTTTATGGGGGAGAAATGTTTGCATCAAACAATAACATATGTTGAAAGATACATCTCATAATACATTCACAATGCTCTTAACCATGATTGTTGCATATGTTAAGGGGGAGCATTTTAGATTTATTATTTCTCTCATCATTCCATTTGAATTGTCAAAGTCAAAATGGGGGAGATTGTTAGACAAATGATCTTAATTTTGATCATTGACAACTCAAATGGATGATCTATTTTAACTTGTGTTTGAGAAAGCTTGTTGCAGGATTAGGTTGCTTCAATTAAAGGTGAACAGAACAAGTATAGGGGTCGCACCTCACCTGAATACGACCGCTCCATGCAATTACAAAATGAAACCTTGTCACAGTAGGTTTCGCGGTCAAAAGTTTGACCATAGTCGCGACCGCTCCTACATAATAGCGACCGTCCTAATATTTGCCCGACCGCTACTCAAGGAACTTAAATCATTACAATCACAGTAAGGTTCGCGGTAACAAGAACGGTGAATAACTCGACCTCGCTTATCACTTTAGCGACCGCCCCATTCAGAGTCGCGACCGCCCCACAATTCAAGAAGAAATTGCTCAAAGAGACAGTAGTGTTCGCGTCCTCAGATGCGTCCAGAAGTTCGACGCGAGAATGTGAGTTCGACCGCGAAAAGCTACGAAGGGCGACCGCGAGATTCAAATTGTGGCGGACATCTCTTTTGCTCTGTCAGAAAGTGACACGTGACATGACCGTTGTAAACCCACTTCAATATTCAAAAAGGGCGACCGCACCTTTGCTTGGCGCGACCGTCCCGACAAAGACAGTATGGGCAAAAAACGGTCGGACAAACACATCATGGGCAAGATTCCAGCTGCAGAGCACTAAAATTCGACCGTTTAAGCTTTTTCAAAAGTAGCGACCGTCCCTGGTTAAAAGGACGACCGCGTGAAGCATGAGCGCGACCATCCTTGTATGAAGGGCGACCGCTAAGTGCTTCGGACAGTTTAAGTAAAGAAGGTCTAATCTGCCAAGACTTTATTCTAAACAGCAATAACGGCTAGTAAGACCACATTGGCTATAAATACAATGTTTCCATGAGAAAATAAAAAGACATAACATTATTAAGAAAAGATTTTCATAGCCAAGCAACAAATTTCCTTTTACTTAAACTTGTATTTTAATTGTTATGAATGTTAGGTGTTAGCATTGAAAACACCATTGTATAAGTTTGAGTGTAAGCTTGGGAAACACTTGGGTTGTGAGAGTAAGCCTTGTAAAACTCTTGTTAGGTTGAGAGAGTGAGCCTTGTAAAACTCTTGTTTGGGTTGTAAGTGTGAGCCTAAGAAAAACACTTGTAAAGTTGGAAGTGAGCTTGTGAAAACTTCAAAGACTAGTGGAACCTTAACAAGTTGTTAAGGAAGTGGATGTAGGATTGAAGTAAATCCGAACCACTATAAATCTTGTGTGTTCTTTTCTTCTTCCATTACTCAACCAATTCTCTATTCCGCATTTCTCGTTTGTTGAGTTTTTTAAATTGTCATAACTTCTTGAGGAAACCAATTCACCCCCCCTCTTGGTTGCCATCTTGGGACAACAGGTAACATTGGGAGGAGGAATGAAATGCCCCTTCAGTCATATGTTGTTGTTGAATTGTTTGATGTGTGGGGAATAGACTTCATGGGTCCTTTCCCCAAGTCCTTTGGTTACGAATACATTTTAGTTGCTGTTGATTATGTTTCCAAATGGGTGGAGGCAATCCCCACCCGTACTAATGATGCTAATATTGTTGTTAAATTTGTGAAGGAAAACATTCTTAGCAGGTTTGGCACACCAAGGGTGATAGTCAGTGATGGGGGGAGCCATTTTTGCAACAGGCTGTTTGAGAAATTAATGCATAAATCCGGTGTGAAGCACAAGGTGTCAACCCCATATCATCCACAAACCTCTGGACAAGTGGAAACATCCAACAAGCAGCTAAAAGGAATTCTGGAGAAAACAGTCAACACATCCAGAAAGGATTGGGCAAGCAGATTGCACGATGCACTATGGGCATATCGGACTGCTTTCAAAACTCCTCTAGGTATGAGTCCATATAGATTGGTGTTTGGAAAAGCTTGTCACTTACCAGTGGAGTTGGAGCACAGAGCATATTGGGCAATCAAGACTCTGAATTTGGACTTGGACAAAGCGAAGAAAGAAAGATTTCTACAAATTTCAGAGTTAGATGAGCTGCGGAATGAGGCTTATGAGAGCTCGAGAATTTACAAGGATCGCACTAAAGCACTTCATGATAAAATTATAGTGCGAAAGACATTGAGTCCAGGTATGAAGGTTTTACTTTTTAACTCACGACTCCGTCTTTTTCCAGGTAAACTCAAGTCTCGATGGAGTGGTCCTTTCGAGATAACTCAGGTATATCCTTCTGGTGCAATTGAATTACTTAACTCTAGAACAGGTGAGACTTTCAAAGTGAATGGACAGAGAGTTAAGCCCTACAATGAAGGATTTCAGAAAGTAAGGGTCAATGATAGTACTTTGATTCATGAACCCTAGACCTTGCATGATGTCCAGCTATATGACATTAAAGAAGCGCTAAATGGGAGGCAACCCATCGGTTTGCATTTATTTTTCATAGTTGTAATTTTAAGTTTCACAAGTTTTGATTTATGTTCGGTTTCAATAAATGGACTGTGCTTTGATCGATTTTTCTTTCCTTTGTGTTTCAGGGTGTTTAAGGAAGAAGGTTGCAAAATCATTGAAAAAAAAATTGTGTTTAAAGTTTATAAAAAGGCAGTAGGTGACACGGCCAAAGGACTTGGCCGTGTCACACACTGGACACGGCCACAACTCCTTCAAATTTTTGAATGATTTTGCAATTCATACAGTTTTGGACACACCCAGGGGACAAGGCCGTGTCACCTGGCCGTGTCCCCCAAAACTTATGAGACACGGCCGTGTGCTCTCCACTTGGCCGTGTCCCTTCAATTTCACACACAGACACGGCCAAGTCAGCACTAACACGGCCGTGTCCTTCAATTTTTGCCTTTAAAAAGCCCGATTTTGCCCAGTTTTATTTCATAAATCCCTAACTTTTCTATCTCCTTCTCTCTCGCTCTCTTGTTCTCTGCAACACCAAAACCCTTGATTTTTATTTTCAAAACTTCAAATCATCCATTAAAACTCCAAATTTCTTCAACAAACCTTGAGATAATCACTTAAAACTTCATCTTTGCTCATATTATTTTGATTAATTCAGTTTTGGGTGTTATTTTCTCAGATTTCATGTCGCCGAGAACTAAAATTGTACCACACCGAAAGAAGAAGAAATCTGGAGCCGAAGGAGCTTCGTCATCTTCCTCCACCTTCTCTCACAAGAGGGCAAGTCTTTTGGCTCGGGGTTTTTTCCCGACTATGTATGTGAATGACGAATCTCTAGATGCTTTGCAAATGAGAACTGCTTTTTATAGATATGTGCAATATCTTGGGTGGGAGACATTCATTTCATTGAGACCTCTGCAGTTTGAGGAGCTCACCCTAGAATTTTTAGCAACTCTTAAAGTGGAACGGGATGATAAGAAAATTTGTAGGAGACTGATGTTTAAATTAATGGGTAGATCATTTGTGCTTACTATTGATCAGTTGAATGATATATATGGTTTTCATCACCATGGAGAAAGATCGATACCCAAAGATTTTAGACAACAGTTTGCTTGGGGTGCCTTAGGCTCGGGTACTTATGTGGCCAAATCGGCCAAAGCATCTAAATTACGGAACCCTACCTTGAGATATTTGCACAGGTTTATGTCATGTGGGTTCTTTGCAAGGATGGAGAGCCCGGGTGTGGTTGAGTCGAGTGAGCTATTTTTCTTGGACTGTGTTTTGAATGAAATGAATATTAGTGCCGGCTATTGGTTAGCCAATATTTTTGATTCTGTAGCTAATAAAAGGAGGGGGGCTATTTGTGTTGGAGGTTTGATCACTACATTAGCAGTTGCCCTTGTGGAGGATTTTGACCCGAGTACTACTCGGATGACTCGAATTTTTGGTAATGATTCCTTGGATTTAGCTATACTGGCGAAGATGCACATGGTGGTGCATAGAAGAGGGACCTTTGTGATGCCGTCAGCTGAGCCTGAAGCACCGGGGGACAGGCAGAATAGAGCCCCGGTTGAAGAGGAGTCCGACTCAGATTCTCTTGACTTAGATGAGGATGCTCCGGTCTCGGAACATCAAGAGGTACTTCTGAGGATTGAGGCCCTGGAGGGCAAAGTGGATCGATTGGATAGCAAGGTGGATCGTAACCATGCTGAGATCTTACAGCAGATGGAACAGATTAACAGTAACCTTGCAACGATCTTGAGTCTCCATCCCTCAGCTGCACCATCTTCCCGCCCTCATTTTCCATAGATTTTCAATCCTTGCTTTATTTTATTTAGTGTACTCTTGTTTTATTTTTCGTTTTTGTTATTTATGTTAAAACTTTTGTGTTTGTGATGGAAAGCTAGGATTTTGCCTCACCAGGTACGATGAAAGACAGGTTGTTCTTTTAACTCTTTTTATTTATTATTCTTGTTTTCCATTGAGGACAATGTCAATTTTAAGTGTGGGGTACTCTTTAAGCTTTCCTTTAATTCTTGTTTTGCTTATTGTGGGTTTTTGTTTATTGTGTTTGTTGTGCTTGGTATAATTGTTGAAAATTTATTGATCTTTTCTTTGATTCTAGCATTATAGTTGAGACTTTGGTATCAGCATAGAAATGAGCATTTGAATTCATTCGAGATTAATTTTCGCATTCTGCAATTCATGACATGTAAATCTTTGTGAACCCACCTGTGTGAGCTTTGAGCCTCATAAAATTTGATATTTTTGTCAATTAATTTTCTTTTCTTAAGTGTGCACCTTCATGATGTTGCATCTCTAGAGTTTGCTTTTGCATACTTATTGAGCTCACATTATGATTTAATCTCAAGTTTTAAAATGATGAAGGCAAATTAGGTTAGCCCCTTTAGCTTAAAGAGACTTCCCTTTATATTGATTTCCTTAGTAAGCCAAGTTGAGCCATTGACCGTTTCTTGTTTGATTAACATAATTCTCAACTTAACATGTTCTTATTATCATCATACCTATGCATTAAGGAATGGAGTTGTATGATTAGACAATAGGGTAGTTTATTTCAAGTGTGGGGTAAGTAAAAAATATATATATATATATGGTATTGCTATTTGGGGTTGAAATGCATACTTTGCACATTGTGTTGGATTAAGAGTTGATTATTCCTTTCTTCTACATTTTAAGCTAGATGTTCTATGCAAGTTTATATTTTGTATATATATATTAAAAAAATGATAAAATGATAAAAGAAAAAGAAAAAAAAAAGAGAAAATAAATAAAATAAAAAGAGATATATATATACAAAAGTCAAATATGTTCTAGCATTGGTCATCAAAAGAGGAATGTCGACTCATGTATTTTTCTTTGAGTATGCAAGTATGTGAGGTATCAAGGGTTGGTGAGTATGCTATTTGAAGGAGTTATGAGTTTCTTAGCAAGAGTAGTGTCTAATTTAGATACTCCATTTCTTGATGCTCCAGCTTAAATGTCTTTTCTCACACCTTACCTTAGCCCCATTACATCCAAATAAAAGACCTTCGGATTATTTCTTGAGAAAATCAGTGAGGGAGATTGGATAATTAAGCAAGTTTATGGCAGTATGCACTCATGAGTGGTATGAGTGATTAACCTTTGAAATCGAGTGAAACACTTAGTTGAGAGATAAGATTTGTATGTCTGAATTAATGAATGGGTTAAGAAATCTTGGATTGAAGTAAGATGCAATTATTTATGTCTGATGTCTTAAAGTATTTCATCTATGTTCTGGAATTTTAGTTAAGGTTGTTTGAATTTTTAATTTATGCCATGTGAATTTGCTTGAGGACAAGCAAAGTTTTAAGTGTGGGGTAGTTGTTTTATTAGTTTTTGTTATAAGTTTTGTGTCTTGTTTATTAGGTTAATTATTGTTTTATTTAGGTATTTTGTTAGTTTTTATCGGTTTGTCTAGTGTTTTCTTTAGTTGTATAGTTTTAGTTTATTTTTAGTTTTATGTCGTTTTTGATCTAGTTTTTAGTTTATGTTTATGTTTTGTCGGTTATTGTTTATTTACTTCGTGTTTTAAGTTTGTTTTGAGTTTTGTGTTAGGTTAAAACAGGCAAGGAAACGAATTGAAGATGAAATGGGCAGTAGCTGACACAGGCAGAGGACACGGCCAAGTCACTGGCCGTGTCCCATACCAAGTTAAAAGGAAGAACAAGTCCCAGTAGCAGACACAAGCAAGGGACATGGCCAAGTCATGTGGCCGTGTCCCTCCAAAGAAGAGCAACACGGCCAAGTCACCTTGACTTGGCCGTGTCTCACCTATTACCAAAGGAAAGGAAGAGTAAAGCAGACAGAGGCAGACACTGGGAAGGGACACGGCCATGTCACCTGGCCGTGTCCCTCAAATATGATGCAACACGGCCAAGTCAAGCTCCACTTGGCCGTGTCACTCAACAAGAAGAAAAGAACAAGAAGAAAAGAAGATCAAAGGCAGGCAGTAGCGAACACTGGCAATGGACACGGCCGTGTCACCTGGCCGTGTCCCTCTATCAAGCTGTCACACGGCCGTGTCCCTCATCACCTGGCCGTGTCCCTCATGAATCAACGCGCACCGAATTTTAAAGCCGACGCTTCGTATAAAAGCGAAAAGAAAGTTAGGGTTTAGGGGGTTGACGATTTTGAGAGCAAGTTTAGCCGTCTGAGAGAGATATTAGGGTTTAAACATTTGTTTTCTTGGATTTTGATTCTACTTTGGATTACACTAGTTTAGATTAGATTGTTCATGCCATTATTTCATCCTTCTTGCAAGATTCGATCAAGAGTTCATCAAAAGCTTCAAGGAGTTTGTAACTTGGTTTTATTCTTAAACTTTGTCTCTTTAGTTTCATTGAAATTGTGTTTATGAACATTATCATGTCTAAATTGATTTCTTTGATTATTAATGAGATGAGTATGCTTGATAACATCATGAACTAATTTAATCTAGTCTAGGGTTTGTATGGATTTGCTATGAATTGTATGAATTGGTTATTCTCTTAACTATTGATTTCTTTAGCCTTTATTGAATGAAAAATTGTTACATATAATTGATTGGCCACCAATTGTGTGTTTTAGGTATTAGATGATGGATTGAGAGATGAAATCTAATGCTGGAACAATTCAATTAAGGACTTAGGTGAATTAGAGATATAACCTATTAAAAAGATTGTTTCAATTATAACAAGATTAGTTGTAAGAGGTTTGAATGCGAGAGCTTATTTCCTTGACTCAATTAATTAAGTTGCTTGAGATTTAATCTTAGAAATTAAATTAGTTAAGTGGAATAACCGTTCATACTTATGAGTAGTAAAGAAGTGCAAACCCTATACTCTTTTTATCAAGTGAATCAAAACATAAGCTATTGTTTATTTTTATTGTTTTCAAATTAAATCATTCTTTTTCATTACTTTGCAAATTAAATTTCTTTAATTATTTGTTACTTTAAATTTGATAATCAATTACCCACTTTGGCTTCCTTGAGAGAACGACCTTGGGGCGATCACCTTTGCTACAGCTACCTCGTATACTTGCGAGTGACGCTTTGTGGTAGAGTTAATTTGAGCGCAACAGTATTATCAGATCACTATTTTATTTAACCACTTCTAAACCTGATCTAGACCCAATATAATGTATAGTGTTTGTTTGTGTGCTAGATTTCAATCATGCCCTAAGGAATCACATTTCAATGCCACCAAAAGAATTTTACAATATTTGAGTGGAACTTTATCTCTCAAACATTTTAGGTTTTTTGGATGCAAATTTTGTCGGTAACCTATTGGATAGAAAAAGCACAATTGGTGCATGCCATTTTCTTGGTGATTGCCTAGTTTCTTGGTTTAGAAAGAAACAAGTGTCTGTTGCTCTTTCTATATTGAAAGCCGAATATGTTGTTGCATGTTTTTATTGTAATCAAGTTTTATGGATGAAGCAACAATTGCTAGATTATGGCAAAAATTTTGATCACATTCCCATCAAATGTGATAATACAAGTGTCGTTAATCTATCAAAAAATCCAATCCAACATTCTAGATCAAAACATATAGATATTAGGCATCATTTTTTGAGAGATAATGTTTAAAATCAAAATGTTGTTTTGGAATTTATAAACACTCAAAATTAACTTGCTGATATTTTTACAAAACCCTTGAATGAAGAAAGATTGAATTTTATAAAACAACACATTGGCATGATAGATGGTAGCACTTCAAATTACATTTGTTTCATATACATATCAATGATGGAATTAGAATTGCCTACAAAGTATATTTTAACATAACATAATTCCTCATTTACATCTATTTTGATCATGCATTAAAAGGCCATGAATTGAGATCTACAAAATTTGTTTTTTGAAAGTGTTCCTTAGCCTGCCCGGACTATGTCTCTATATGACTGGACTAGAGTTGGGCCTACCATACCACAGCTCGTCTCGCTCAACCTTGCATATTAAGACCTAGTCTGACTAAGCTCCTTCAAAATTTTATGACCATTTCAATATGGTGTGGTCAGTCCTCCCAGACTACCTTGTGCATAACTGAGCAATCTAAATTTGTTTAAACCATTTTCGTTATAGTCAGCTCGATTCACTCAGATTCATTTGTGCATGCTCCAACTACCAAACATCAGGCCCGGTCCGACCGTACTACAAGTGGTCTGCCCGAGTAGCCTCAAAATATTAAATTTTCTATCCATTGGAAACCTTCCAAAAACGTGCATAACTCTTATCTAACAATTATATAAACAGCTAGTTGGAGCTCCAAACTCTATATAAACCCCCCCCCCCTTACAATTAAAGTTTTTGATATTTTACACTTGATTTCACTTATAAACACTTACACCATCTATTTCTAATTATATCTCATCATCATCATCTTCATGGCTCCTAAAACCTCTAAGAAGAAAGCTTTAAGACTTGAGAAGGGCAAGGGAATAGCCACTTCCTCCACTCCTATGGAAGAGTCTAGTCCAAAGACTCACAAAATTAGACACTTAAGTGAAGAAGAGAAGCAAAGGTATTCTATCATCCAAAATAAGAAATGCAAACCAAACAAAATTCCTTTTTCCTTCACTCTAGAATCCTAGGCATTGAATCCTACATTCATGAAGCCTTATCATATCTTGGATGCGAAAAATTTATTTTCCTAAAAAAGGATGATTTTGGTTGGGAATCTCTAACTAAAGAATTTCTCACCACTTTGGTTGTTTAGAAGAGAGACTTGGAACCCCTTGGACCATATTCCATTACATTCAAACTTTTTAATGTATCCTATCAACTTTCTTTCCAAGAATTTTCATCGATTTAGGAATTCAACACGGAAGGTACCTTTTATCTATCTGATCCCTCCGTCTCCAATACTATCTTACTTGATACACCTTAGAACCTTACCTCTTTAGATTCTCCATAGAACTATCACCTATACCATAAATGTAAGAGTTGAAAGCAATGAGAAAGTAACTCACAAAGACCTCTTGTTTCTCTATTGCTTGGAGAAAAAGGTGAAAATTCAAATTGATAAGTTTCTAATTGACCAATTTCTCTTCCTTCAAAACAAAACCAGCAGGACACTTTTGATCACATCTTTTATCACTCATATTTCCAAATATGTGAATGCTATTACCCCCTTCAAATTTAGCTACCCTTTCAAATCCTCTTAATGGGCCAAAACTCCCATCAACATCAAATACTTGAAACACTCAAAATGCAATGGAAGTTGATGGCACATTCCATTATGCTATTCGTGCTCAAGGTAACAGAACTCAACAAAAGAAAAGGCCAAGGATTGTTGATGAGAGTTAAGAGTGTTTTCAAGTGGAATTTCCAAGACCTCAAAACTCTAGAGCTCAAAGTTCAATTCTTGACATTATCCATCAAATTCAAGACCAAATTTTCTCACAAACCTCTCATATTGATGATCTTACCAAGAGAGTCTCTCACCTTTAAATGGACTTTACAGATATGCAAGAGTTCATGGGCATTTCTAGATGTCCTCCATCAGATGGAGAAGGAGAAGAATGAATAATGTCAACCGGCATCTTGAATGAAGGTTTAGGAGAGCAAGAAGAGGAAGAGGAACGTGAAAATAGTGACGATGATGATCTCCTTATACACCACTACCTTAAACATTTGTATTTATATTTATATTTTCTTGTATGATCTCTGTATTCTTTTGTTGGCCCTTAAATGAAAATGATACTACATACATGTTTTCTTGTCATTTGCTTAATTTTAATAAAAAATTCTAGCTTTATTTCTTAATTTTTGCATTTGATTTCTTATCTTTTTGTCTTTGTCAAAAGGGGAGAGATTATTTGAATTACTATAATTGTTAGAATAAAATTGCATATGTTAAGGGGGAGTAGAAGCACATACTTAGGGGAAGCAAGAACACTCATTGGACATGAAAACTTTTAATGCTCATTTTTAACAATTCAATTTAATTACCAAAGTAAGAAATGGTGAGATTGTTAGACAAATAATCTATTGATTAAAAATGATGAAAAATAGAGGCCAAACAATTGGCCTTTATTTTGATCTTAGGCAATCAAATTGATTAGGACTAATATTTGTATCAAGTTACTTCTATGCAAGACTAATACTTATTGAAGATTTCTCCATAGCCCAACTGGACTACAATCCAGGTTGAGCGAACTCAGAGAAGCAGCTCATTATACCGAGCTAAGGAATGATAATACCGAGCTTGACCGAACTCATTAAAAGTCCACCGAACTGAAGAGCAATGAAGTGATGAGCATGAATGTTCTCAAAACAAGTTGACCAAACTCGAGAATACACTGAGGATGAGCTAATCAGATAAACCAAGACCTGATTAGACAAAGCATGAGCTAACTAGAGAGAGCACAAGTTGAGAAATGAATTAAACATACTGAGCCATAAGCAGATAGAACAAAGGATGAGATGATCAGACTTAACTAAAGACAAAGTATCTAGAAAAGCTCACACTCAATGTCACTTCCATTTGATGAATTGAAGCTAGATTGTGAAATTAAAAGAAATTTAAACAGAAATTGAAAATTGTTCTTAAAATAGATTCAGAAACAACATATGAAAAATAGAAAAGCTAGGTACAGGGCATTGTTATACCAGACACCACAAGATCTAATTTTTCTTACAGCCAGTAGCTGTTACAGAGTTTAAGATATACCTTAGCTTGAAGAAGAGAAACAGAGTTTAAGATTAAAGAGAAATCATATCTGAAAATATAAAGATTGATATTAGAATTTGATATCAGAATATAAAAAAAGATTACACTAAAAAACAATGCTCTAAAATTTTTGATATCTAACTACTGACTCTTCTTCCTCTTTTATAGACAGAAGGGAAAATACAATTATTAAAAATAAATATCATTTCTTACATTAGAAAGCATAATAATTAAAGTGAATATTTACAAAAGTAAGTGGACTGAAAAATAAGTTCGGGACCACAACTTTAATAAAATTTCGAGACTGATCATAAGCCTTTGCCAACACTTTTGTCATTTCTTACTGACAAATTTGATTGGCTAAAAATAAGCCATAGTTGGCATCCATTAAGGGAAAGGGTTTTGTGAATCTTGAAAGATATCTTCTGACATGTAATCCACTGAGTCTTCATCAGTGGCAGACTCCTTATCTTTACATCTATCATGTCTATCTTTCGTTTTCTTTTGTGGAGCTGCAGTAGAAGATGTTATAGCTTCTTGACCCAATGCTTGGGATAATTGTGCCTTAATAACATCTTTAGGCATATTCTTGGCTAAATAATCAAAATATTGAGATAAATTAGTAAATCCTTCTGGTAAAATTTTAGTTTCCTTTTCAGTTTTATATGAAGAAATTATCATTATCCTTTTATCAGAATAAACAGATGATGTTCAAAAAAAGTCAAATTTATCCCACCATTTTACCATTATCTGTCTAACCAGCCAAGAAATAAAGTTATTAGTAATTCCAAATCTTTTACATTTAGGATTTCAAATTTGCCAATCCCATTTTGCAATCCAAGGAACTTTATAATGCCTGGCAAATTCAAGCGTTAATTGCGCTTCAACATGTAATTTATTTTCTGAAACAAATTATTCATAAATAGTTCAAACCTTGTTTGGCATAATAATTTGATAAAGTCTCTAGTCCATAAACCATCTCCAGAACCAATATGGAATATGAACACTTTTAGGATTATCTAGGTGAAATTGATTCCACCAGCTAAATTTTCCTAATCTACACTTATACAAGAGGGACTCATGCCAAGCTGCCATGTAGTTAATATAATTATAAGATCTGAAATAAGATCCTCCATGCCTTAGATCACGAGTGGAGCAGACAGTTTTTCCCCGCTCCTATTTAGTAATGATTTTCTTAATAATGAACATACTATAAGCAAGCTCAGTAGAAGATCTTTTTGCAGCAGAAAAAATTATCGTATCTATTTCACTAAGGATTTGTTGATAAAAGAAATAATCTTTAGGAGTTAAAGTGAAACTCCTAGTGTAAATATCTGCCACCTCATTAGGTGAATTTTCCATATGTTCATAATCTATGCATATGACATAATCACAAGCCAAAGGAACATAAGGATAAAGTTTCTCTTCTTTAGTAACAGCTGCGATACTGGCTGTAATATCCTCATTTATGCCCTAGAAGTTTTGCATATTGTTGTTGTTGTTATTGTTGTTGTTATTGTTATATATTGGATTGAATGTATATGATGGGATAAGAAAAGAAATTGGGAGGAGAATGCTTGTGTATATGTGTATTGAGCAAGATTTAGGGTTTAGAGAGAATGGTATATGTTGTGTATATGATGATATATATAACATATAAATTGGTCAAATGAAGAGTCAAAGTGTTGGTTAAGTGGAAGAAGATATTTTTGTGTTAAGTGTGTAATTACATATAAGGGCTTAGATAAGACAAAAAGTTAGTAATATGATTGAGGGCATTTTGGTATTTGCTTGGATAAGAATACTTGGTGGAGATTAAAAGCAAAAATTGACTTTGTGTCTTCATCATTTTCTTCTTTCTTCATGAAGTGGCCGGCTCTCCATTAACTAAAGGGAAAGATAAGTGTTCTTGATGCTAGAAGTGAATTGAAGAAGCAATCCAAGGTTTTGACAAAGGATTGGTGGAATTTCTTCTTCTAAAGTAAGTATTCTCTTGTTTTCTTTGTTTATTTGGAAGTTTTGTTGGAAGTGAATAAGGGTTTGGTGATTTTGTGATTTGGTGGGTTTGAGATGTGTTGTGTTGTGTTTTCAAGTGTTTAATTGATTTTAAGTTATGAGTTTAATTAGAGGTTGTTGTTGGAAATGGTGGAGATGTTGATTTGGAAGGATGGAGAAGAGTGTTGATTTTAGGGTTTTGAGATGATATGTGTTTAATTGTTATATTATTGTGTTGTGAAGTAATTCTTGTGATAAAAATGTGTTAGAACATTGATTTTGTTCACTTGAAACATGTTATATGATGAATATTGTGTTTGAGTGAAATTGAGAAAGTGTTGGTTTTAGTTAAGGTTGTGTTGATGGGTGACACGGCCATATGCATTGGAGAGACACGGGCGTGTCCATCAAAGGTGATGGGCGTGTCAATTGTTTGAATTGGCTACTGCCTGTTTTGTTGTTAGTGACACGGGCGTGTTCCATCAAGTGGTTGGGCGTGTCCTACAAATGAATTACATATTGCTTTTTACTTTGTTTCTTTTTACATTGTTTTGATTCTTTAAAGGTTCCATTGTTTCTAAACTTACATATGAACATTATAAACATGTTTCAAACACAAGAATGATCTAATCAAATGAATGTGGAAGATCATAAAGCTATGAATCATATCAATTGTGTTTTGCCCTAATTGCATTATTGAGATTTAGCAATGTTGTTATGCACTTTGAATGGTAATGTGTTTCATGAGTAATGTATATTGAAATGTTGTATCAAAGATGAAATGATAATTCAAATAAGACATGATATGAGACAATGCCATTGTGTTTGGCTATGATGAATGATGCTATATGAGATATAATGTGATCATGGATGAGATAAATATACACTTGAATAATGAAGTGTTATATTGTGAAATGAAATGTGAAGCCATTGTTATTGGCTAATGTGATTCAATGGAAATAAATGAGGCATGTTTGCCTAAATGATAATGAGAATTGAGAATGAAATCTAAATGAATTGTGTGGCTAATGTGTTATTCCATTTTCAGAGTTTGTTGTTGGTGGCATGCCTAATAAGTGTAACAATCTCTTGAAGTTAGGTTGGATTGGATCCTTGAAGCCTAATAGAGATGTTACCACCCTTGAAGCTAGGTTGGATTAGTTCTTGAAGCCAAGTTGGGTAGAAGCTTAGCATGCTTTGCTCCCCTTGAAGCTTGGTTGAACTTGATCCTTGAAGCCTAGTTGGGTATATGATATTGATAAATGTGATAACAAACCAAAGCATTAACTCTGAAAATTGAATGGCATATTAGTGTGTTTTGGGCCCATGTGTGTGTTTGTTTAGATGTAATTGTTGAATGGTGAAATGTTTGAATAATGAGACCATGCTTGTCTTTGTTTAGTGTTGATTATGAATGATTAAATGGATACAAATGAAGTATATGGAAAGATATTGAAATGTGATTTTGTAATGTGAAAGTATGTGGTTAGTTTTGTATATATGATGTTACATGTATAATATGGATTGAGAAATGACATTGCATTGCACTAAGTCATATCATTTGCATGATTATCTTACTAAGCCGTTGGTTTAGCGCGATAGTGTTTAATCGCGCAGGTAATAGAGTTGATAGAGTTGAACCTGAGAGCTCTACGAGACCGAGTGAGAGTAGACCTTGAAGATTTGATTTTTGGGAGCTTAAAGATCAGAGCAAACTTGTCAATCATGTATACTTCTTTATATTTTGTAAAGATATGTTTAATATGTAAATATGCACATATTTTATAACTTCCGCTGTGTAATACCTAAATGTATTTATATATCTATTTTGTTTATATTACCAATTGATTACTTACTATCTATAATGTATATTGATAAAGATGATAACATCATTTAAAGTGTTTTAAATGTTAAGAAAACCGTAGCATCCCTATATTTGGTGCACTTATGCTACATAGTTGTGGTTGTAGTGTGTGTGCATTGGATATGGGGGTGTTACACTGGCCTCATAAGCATTGCTCTGATATTTGTCCTAAGATAAGGACTCTTCTTAAGAGGACACAAAAGTCCTCTTCGCAGGAGTTGATTGAATTCCTTTACCTTTGTAACTTATTATTTCCTATCAAAAACTCTCTTGTTAGAAAATCAGGAAAAGAATTATTAACACCAATAATAAATTTAATATTAAAATAAAAAATAGATAAAATGGCCTGCCATCTAGCAAAAATTTATTTAGATGCGATATTTTTCACATATTTCAATAAAATTTCCTTAGCGGATTTACAATCTTCCCTAATTAGAAATTTTTTATTTAACAAGTCAGATTCAAATTTTTGGACACAGAGAACTATACATAAGATCTCTTTTTTACTGTAGAATAATTTTTTCTTGGTCCAGTCCAAATACCAGAGGTGAATCTAACTAACTGTTCCTTCTCTTATATTTTTTATTTTAAAATTCCACCAGAGGCATCTGTTTCAACAATTTTAAAAGAATTAGGGTTTGGAATTGACAGGCAAGGAAGGACTTTAACTCTCTCATTTATTCTCTAGAGTGCCATAGTGTGTTTATGATGAGCATCAAGAAGGGTCAACTAGTCAAAAGGATCCATTAATCAATTTTAGAGGCACAATGACTAGAGCTAAAGCAAAAAAGTTTAAGGAAGCTTTATCAAGCTACATTGAAGACAATAGCTCAAGAATGGTTCATGGGAAAGAGTTCAAGGCCCAAAGTCATCCAATCATGATTACTACTTTCCAAGGCCAAACAAGTCAAGCATGAAATGATATAATGAAGCTGAATCTTGGTTTCTATGTTTAAAGCCCAAATAATCCCAGCCCCATTGAGACTTGAAATGACAGAGGCTGTTTTCTTTTAGTATTTTTATTTTAGTGTGATTATTGTCTTAATGAATAAGAATTGATAACTCATGGGAGTTACTTAGTGGTTAATAGTATTTCTATTAACAAGTATGGATCAGTATGGGAGTTACTTAGTGGTTAATAATGGCAGTTACAAATGCTATTAACAAGTATTATTAGGAGAGTTAATAGGAGGTAATGAGGGACAACAATGTAATGCACATTTATTCCATCTAATTGTTTCATCAACCTTTGTCCTTCTATAAAAGGCACAAGGTTCTTCCATTGTAGGCTTGATGAATTACGAAAATTGAAACAAATTTATTTATTTTCACTAAAAAGTGAGAATTATTCTTTAAGTCTTTGTTTGGTACTTAGGAACTTATCAAGTCTAAAACTTGTGGCATTCAGAATCCAAATTAACTATGCTTAAATACTCTAGTTGTCATATAACTAGTTGGGTTTAAGTTTTCTTTCTTTCCAGTTCCAGAATCTTGATTGAAAGGTCCTTAAATTGTGATGAATTACGGTGTTGAAACATTTCTCTATCCGCCGGGTGCATCTTATGCTTATTTTATTCAAATAAGGCTATTGAATTTTGATGTATCTCCTGTTGGTGTACAGAAATTCCCAAAGAAAATGAGGGTAGAGATGAAGAGGAACATCATGGAGAGGCAGGAGAATTTGTTCCACTTATCGGGGCTAGCACTTCTCAGGTAAAACTTTTACCATTTTTCCTTTGCAATCACTTCTTTTATCTTATTTTGATTCTTTAATTATCATTGCAGGCTGTTGGTTCATTTGAACATGAGGCTGGACCTTCTTTTACTGCTCCTTCATTTGCTCATTCTAGTCCTCTAGATATGCCATCTCATCTGCAGGGCATTGATATGAATTACCTGGTAAGTTTTCTTGTTTCATGGTAATTTATGCTATATGTTTGCATGATTATGTATGTTCTTACTCTTTTCCTTTCTGGCTTACAGCGGATGCTTGAAGAAGAAAATAAGAAACTTCAAGAAGAGTTGGTCGCTAGTCGTCAGCATGCTTCTCATTTTGAAAATTTATATCATTAATCAGAATAAAATTTCTGAGACTTTCGATTTCAGGGGATGAGGATCCTGGTGCTTCTTCATCTAGAGGCCCCCAAACTAATAACCATGAGATCGTTTCGTCTACTTCTGATGAGGACCATGACAGATCAGAACTCCAAGGTAATAGGAATTCTGGTGCTCCTGCTTTGGGCGGACTCGGGACGGGTAATTTGCCTCCTCCTCCAACAGGCGATGATTTTTTCAGGGCTTTATTTGATGACCTACCACCACCTTCTTAGTGATGTATAAATACTGTATCAATTGTATAAACATTGTACAATAAAAATAATAATGACAATATATAATTTCTATCTTTACTGCAACTCTTTTTTTTATCATCATTACTGCGCCACAATTATTATACTTTTCTGTTCATATTTTAACATTTACACAGCACCACTACAAAGCCAAATGCAATATGGCAAAAAAAACTTTCGTCGCCAATTCCTTTCCTCATGCAACACGGTCTCACTCTTTTCCTATCATCTTTTCCTTATCAATTTTGAAAAAGCTTGTTTCCTCTATATAACTCACCTTTCATGCCATAATTTCATATAGAAACCAAGAAATTTTCCACTTCAACGTAAAAACTCCCTTTAACAATTTTGATTTTCCTTTATTCATCAACAATGACCAAACTTCATTTAAAGAAGATAAAAATTCTATTTAAGAATATGGACGCCATTCACTGGAAGCAAATTTCTTGGCCAAAACTTGATATTTTAAAGTGTTTTCAAAATGTTAATTGGACCATTCCTTTTTACATGCCATGGCTTCTTTTTGGAATGTGGATTCTAGGACATTTAAAATTAATGGCTTTGAAATATGTCCCTTGATTGAAGAATTTGAGGCCATCCTCGGATATCCAAATAATCAACAAATGGCATTACCCACATTGATTTCCAAGACTCAACAGAAGATGCAGATGTTATTTCAAATTTTAAAACTCGAAGTTCTTCAGTTGATGTGGGGTTACCCAAATTCTACTTGCTCCCTTGATGGATTTTTGTCTCTCTCATTTGGCTCCTACTAAGACATGGGGATGCATGTTTTGTCTTTGCTTGCTTGGCCAATTCTTGCTTGTTTCTTTTGACGGCGATATTGATCCATGAGTATTGGATATCACGGACCAAATGGAAGGAGGCTTATTGCCAATACCTATGATCTTAGCTGATGCAAGAAAGGATCCCTTGAAGCTAGCAGGTGGACCAATCACTAGGAGCAAGGCAAAGAGATATCAAGCTTGTATGGCTTTGCATATTCAAGAAGAGATTTCCAAAGAGCTTCAAGAATTATCATTCAAGAAGATGGAGATAGAGCTTGAAGAAGGCACACCAAAGCTGATTATGATGCTTAGTGTGGAAGCTAAAGGCTAGCTAAAGAAAGGTCCAACATGCAAGAAAGGTCCATGGGGGGTTCATATAAAGCCTTGGGAAGTAATTTAAGCCCCATGGACAGCCCAAATAGTGTGGGGCGTTTCTTATGTTGAAGGGATTAGTTTGGTTGTTTCCATACTTTATATTTTCCTTAGTGGATTAGGATTTTGTTTCCATACTTTATGTTTTCCTTATGCAATTAGGAATGTTTTCCTTATGCAATTAGGAATATTTTTCTTATGCAATCAGGAATGTTTTAGTTTTCCATATGCAATTAGGAATTTTGTAACCCTTATTTAAGGGCACTATTAGGCAAAATTTCAGACAACAACAATTAATAAAAAATTTTGAATTCTTCTACAAGTTCTTCTTGTGAATTTTCGTGTGAGAGAGATTAGAGTGGATTCTTTAATTCTTTCTTTGCATCAAGAATTAGGTTTACTTATCAACAAGAGTTGTTGCATTTTCCTTCTTCTTACCAACTAAATCCTTTAATCATAGTGAGTTCGCGTCTCTTTATAGGCGTTGGGTTCCTTAGGAGGTGATTATCAAGTTTCAAGGAGTTCTCTACCATTGTTATACGTTGGGTTTGCTGCCATCGTTGCTAAGGGTCCGCGTCATTTGGTATCAGAGCCTTGCTACAAGGTAATTTTTATCTACTTTGTCTTTCTAGGGTTTGTTAATTTAGTTCTTTTAAATTTCTGTGTTTTAGGGTTCTTAGAGAGTCTAGTCTTTAATTTTTGAAAAAGAGTCACATATCAATTCTGATCAAGGCCGAATTGAAGGAGGGTATTCTTAGGGTGAAAACGAAACCTAGGAAAGGATTCTTGGAGAATTTTGAAACCAAGAAATAGGGTTCTTGAAAGAAAGCAAAAGATAGAGTTTGTGTTCAAGTTTGATTTCGATTTGGTCTTGAGTGAATCTGGGGTTGCGAATTAAGTCCAGATTTCGAAAAGTCATTGGGAGTAAATTAAGTCCCAAATCAAGGGGATAGTGAGAGGAAGCAAAAAAAAAGAAAGAGTACAAAACCACCTCAACAAAAATTGTTTGATATTCTTGCTATTTGGGTGCTAAGGATCATATCTAGGTGGGTGAGAAGTAATAAAATTTTTGGGAGAAAAATTTCACCTTTTGAGGGGCTTTTGGAATTCAAAAATCAGACCTTAATATTCATGTTATTTGAGTGTTATAGGTGGGAATTAGAGTCTAGAAGCTAGCATTTTGGGTAGAATTGATTAGGTCCATAAAGCAGCTTGCCAAGTGTGGGTTGTTTTGGATTCATTATATCCAAATTTGTCTTTTTTATTGACTTCACTGTTTCTGATTTCTTTATCTAGCTTTTAATTCCATTACATTGCTAAGTATCATTTGCTTGTGTCGATACTTGGTTTTATATCGTGTAGTGCAAATTACCTTGCATTGCCTCCGGATACTTGTCTTGTTTTCTATCTAGTTCTAGGATTTGGGTTCTAGTTTCTTGAACGACTTGACAATTGTTGGTTGGTGAGCTTGGTTCTGAAGTGCAATCAAGGAAGACAAGAAAAGTGAGGTAATTCTAAACACTTGAGTGAATTTCGATTATTACTAATCTTGTTTCTTTGAGTTTGTTTGTTTGTTAACATGGCTGGAAAAGGAGAAGAGACTAGCAAAGAAGGAGCTATGGCCGAAAGCTTGGCTAGGCTTAATGAGACTTTGGCAGCAATGCTTGGTCGAATGGAGATGATGGATACTAGATTGCTAGAGAATGCAGCACGACAAGCACAACAAATTCAGCAAGTGCAACAAGGGCAGCCAGCCGCACATCCAAATCCCATAATGCGAGCTAGAAGAGTGCTTAGGAGAGAAGGGCAAGGAAATCTTGAAGCCCTAGAAGCAGCCGAAAGGGTAGAAGATGAAGATGAAGGTGGAAATCAACCTACCACTGATGGTGACCTTACTTCCATCAAGATGAAGATTCCTTCCTTTGAAGGGAAGAACAATGCAGAAGAGTTCATAGAATGGGAGAGGAATGTAATATCCCAATGTATGCCTTAGAAGTTTTGAATATTGTTGTTGTGTTAAATTGGATTTAATGTATATGTTAATTTGCAAGAGAAAAGAAATTAAAAGAAAGTGTATATGTTGTATATATGGAAGTATAAATAACATATACATAAGTCAAAATGAGTGGTCAAGGGAAGAAGATATTTTAATTGTTGTATGTGAAATTACTATAAAGGGCATTTGATTAAGAAGAAAGCTAGAACAAGTGAGAAGAGGGTATGTTGGTAATTGTCTTTTGGAACACTTGGTGGAGATTTAAAGAGATGATAATTTGACTTTTCTTCATTTCTTCTTCTTCTCTTTCCCTTATGGTGGCCGGCTCATCCAAAGATAAAAGAAAGCAAGAGAGCAAGAGAGGATCTTGAAGTTCCAAACTCAAATTGAAGGAAGATTCAAGTGACTAAGTTGGAAAGTTGTGAAATTCATCAACTTTGGTAAGTTCTTTCTTTTGATTTCCTTTGTTCTTTTGAAGTTGTGTTTGGGGTTGATGAATTATTATGGATGGTATGATTAGGTTTGTTTGTGGTGTGTTTTTAAGTGTTGAAATTGATTGTAAGTTAAGAATTTATATTGGTGTTGATATTGGAAGTGTTGGAGTTGAGGTTGTTTTAGGGTTTTGAAGTGATAAATGATGTTTAAATTGAGTTTGCTTAATTATTTTCATATATTTGCATATGGTTGATGTTTGTTGGAGTTGTAAGCTTAGGAAATGAGGATTTGGCTGATGGCAGTAGCATTGTGGATGCCACGCCCGCGGCCTTGGTTGCCATGGCCGTGGTCATTTGTAGCCGTGGCCGTGGAGGATGGGAGTAAGGGTGGCAGAACCATTCTTTAACCCACGCCCGTGGGGGTTGAGGTGGCCACGACCGTGGGCGTTAGTGAGTGATGTTGAAGTGTAATTTGTGATTTAAGGGTTTAGTAAGAGGTTATTAAGTGATAAATTGTATTGGAATTTATGTATTGTATCATTTTTGGATTAGGTTTTGAAAGAAGGTGATTTGCCCTAATTTGGGAAGTGAAGAATCTTGGAAAAGGAAAGTGTTTAGAGTTGTGTGAATTGTTATTGAGGTAAGTACAAATCTTGCATTATTGCATTGTTAATTCATATGAATAATGTTATGTTGTGTATAATGTGAACTTTGTGAAATGTATGTTGAAAATGTGAATTGAGATAATTGAAGCATGTTTGCTTAGATGTTGATGCTCAATGTAATTGATTATGTATACTTGAGTGATGAAGTATTATAATGTGAATTGAGACATGATGTTTAAAATGATATGTGAAGCCATTGAGATTGGCTATGATGATTCAATTGAAATAAGGGAGGCATGTTTGCCTTGATGATGATGAGAATTGAGAATGAAATTGATATTGAAATAATAAATGAATTGTGTGGCTAATGTGTTATTCCATTTTTCAGAGTTTTTTGTTAGTGGCATGCCTATTAGTAACAATCTCTTGAAGTTAGGTTGGAATTGATCCTTGAAGCCTAATTGAGATGTTACAACCCTTGAAGCTAGGTTGGGTTGGTTCTTGAAGCCAAGTTGGGTTGATGCTTAGCATGCTTTGCTCCCCTTGAAGCTTGGTTGAACCTAATCCTTGAAGTCTAGTTGGGATTATGATAATGATCAATGTGATAATTGAACCAAAACATTAACTCTGAAAACGGAATAACATATTAGTGTCTTTTGGGCCCAATGCTTGTCTTTGCTTAAATGTGATTCATTAATGGTAAAATGATTGAATAATGAGATCTATGGAAGGACTTTGAAATGTGATATGTATATATGTGTATGGTTTATGAAATATAAAATGTGTGACATTGTATTGCATTAAAGCATAATGCTAGCATACTTTGTATTACTAAGCCGTTGGCTTAGCGCGATAGTGGTTGATCGCGCAGGTGACAGAGTTGAACCCGAGAGTTCCTCGAGACCAAGTGAGTCTAGGCATTGAAGAGTTTATTTTGGGACTTAAAGATCAGAGAAGAGCTGCCAATCATGTATAACTCCTTTATATTTTGTAAAGTTTTGATTTTAATGTAAATATATGTATAATTGTAAATATGGATTTGAAAGTCTTCATATATGTAAATATTTTATAAATTCCGTTGCGTATTAAGTAAATGTATATATATTTATTTTGTTTTATATTACAAGTTAATTACTTATTATCTATAATGTATATTGAGAAAGAATGTCTTATGTTTTAAAATGATGTAAGTGATAGAGAAAACCATAGCATCTTTATATTCAGTGTACATATACTACATTGTGGTGTTATGTAGTGTACGTGTACTAGATATAGGGGTGTTACAATTGTTTTGGTATCAGAGCCTAGGTTTGAGATTCTCAACCTAGGTAAAATGAAAGAAAAAGAATATTTTGACTTTAAAAGTTAGTTTTTGAATAACATACATGTTTGGTATTGGCAGTCTCTGATCTTTAATAAGATGTATTCTGCTGTGTTTGCAGATATAGGTTGTGATGGATTCTCACTTGCGTCAGTCAGTAGAGGGTAGTGCGGAAAGTGTAACTCCTGATGAGGTTAGAGAGGGAGCTAGAGTGGATAGTGCTGGAGAGGTACCTGCTTCTGTGTCGGGGAGACCAGCTGGTGAGGAGGTTCCGCCAGTTTGGCTTAGGCATGTGGTTGATTTGTTGAGGCAAGTACCAGTGCAACTGCCACCACCCCCACAGCCTTTGGTATCAGTGAGACAGTATGATAAATTAAGGAAGTATGGAGCAGAAGATTTTCTAGGTACTATTGATCCAGCTGTAGCTGAGCAGTGGCTAGATAAAGTACAGAGAATATTTGTTCAGTTACAAGCCACTCCAGAAGAAAAATTTGATTATGCAAGATCATTGTTGCAGAAGGATGCATATGACTGGTGGAAGACAGTGCCCCATGCTATGGATGATCCACCTACATTGTCCTATGCTGATTTTCTAAGAGAGTTTGAATTGAAGTATACTCCGAGGGAGTATAAAGATGTGAAGATGATGGAGTTTTTAAGCTTGAAGCAAGATTACCGGACTGTGACAGAATATGAGTTAGAGTTTATCCGGTTGAGCCAGTATGCTGGGGGTATTATATCTGATGAGATAGATAGATGCAGGAGATTTGAGGAGGGATTGAGGCCCTCTATCATGTGCTTGGTAGCTGGATCTAGATATCATGATTTTTCCCAGCTTGTTGCAACAGCTAGGAGTGTGGAAAGATCTCAGGGCATTGCAGTTGCTTCTGAGGAAGAGATCAGGGTTAGGAGACCGCAGTTTGAGGCAGGGTCTTCATCTGTGAAAAGAGGTAAAGGAAATTTTGTTCCTCGGGTTAGTAGGAGTCAGAGACCAGCTGGTAGGTCAGTACAGTTTCAGAGACAGAGATCGAGACCTACAGTTTCGATGGTGAGTGCTCCGACCCCAGTGATTCAGAGATCCACTCTACCCATGTGTATTCATTGTGGTAGGCCACATGGTGGTACTTGTTGGAGGACTGGTGTGGCAGGGGTATGCTTCAGATGTTGATCGCCTGATCATTTTGTGAGAGAGTGCCCTGAGAGGCAGGAGCAGATGTCGGTAGATTTTGCAGCTTCTCGACCTAGTGTGAGGGGAGATCGAGGAGGTAGAAGTTTCAGCAGAGGAGGCAGATATGGGTTCAGTCCTAGGGGAGGTTCTACATCTAGGGAGAGTAGACCAGAGGAGGCTGGATCTTCTCAGAGGATATATGTGATGCAGAGGCAGCCAGATGCTTCGACAGTCATAGCTGGTACTTTCTCTTTATTTGGTATTTCAGTACTTGCTTTGATTGATCCAGGATCTACACATTCATATATTAGTGCATCTGTTTTGCCTGTGTCTGAATTGCATGCTGAATCCCTAGGATTTGATGTTTTGGTGACAAATCCTTTAGGGCATAGTGTGATTGTTAGTAAGGTGCACCGAGATAGTGCAGTAGTGGTGCAAGGTGAGGAGTTCCTTGGAGATTTAATTGAAATGCCTTTTAAGGAATATGATTTGATCCTAGGCATGGACTGGTTATCTAGACATGGAGCTGTGGTAGACTGTCAAAAGAAAGTTGTTACCTTGAGAACTGATGATGGTAGAGATGTGATGGTATCTAGTGAGCAGGGACAGGTAGCATCCTTATTTGTTTCAGCTGTTGCAGCTAGGAGATTGATTAGAAAAGGGTGTGATGCTTACCTTGCTCATATTCTGGATACTAGAGTAGTGAGTTCTCAAAATGATAGTATATGTAATATCCCAATGTGTGCCCTAGAAGTTGGATACAATTGTTATTTTGATTTGAATTAAATGTATATATGTATTTGTAAAGGAAATGAGTGTGTTAAGAGAATGTATATGTTGTGTATATTGTAATATATATAACATATAAGTTGGTCAAATGGGGAGTCAAGGTAAGAGGATATTTTAACTTGTGCTAAGTAAAATTACTATAATGGGCATACAAGTGACAAAAGTTAAGTTAAATGAAAAAGGGTATATAGGTAATTACTTGGTTAAAATCTCTTGGTGGAGATTTAAAGAAGAAAAGAAGGATTGACTTGTGTTTATTTTCTTTTCTCCTTATTTGTGTGCCGGCTATCCAAGAGAAGAGAGAGCAAGAGAGGTGTTCTTGATGCTAGAAGCAAATTGAAAGAGGAATCTAAGGAGTGAATTGAAGATTGGTGAAATTTCTTCAATTGAGGTAAGTACTCTCTTGTTTTCCTTTGGTATTTTGAAGATGTGTTTGATGTGTGTTGTGATTTGTTAATATCATGATTTAGAGTGTTTGAGATGTGTTTAAAAGTATGGAAATTGATTGTGAGTTAAAAAGGTTAAATTGGTGTTGGTTTTGTTTGAAAATGGTAAGTTAAATGGATGTTGTTATAGAAAGAAGAAGATTGATGTTGGTTTTTAGGGTTTGATGTGGTAAATGTTTGAATGTATGGTTGATCTAGTGTTAATGTGAATATTGAGATGAATATGTGTTAATAACATGAATTACACCCATTTGAATGAGATTGTGCTGTGTATAAGTTGTTCTTAATTCAATCAAAGAAGTGTTGGTTATGTTTAGGGTTTTAAATATGAGAGACACGGCCAAAATAAGAATGGAACACGGCCAAGACCTATTAATTTTGGGAGACACGGCCAAGTTGAGGGAAGTTTGGCCGTGTTGGATGGATTTTGGGAGAGACACGGCCACAAGCTTGGCCGTGTCCCTTGAGTGTGCTTGTCACTGCCTGAATTTTATGGAGAGACACGGCCGTGTCCCCTTGCCCGTGTCTGCCTCGGCTTGAATTGGTATTGAGAGACATGGCCACAAGCTTGGCCGTGTCCCTTGGGTGTGTTGGCTACTGTGATTGTACTTTGCTCTTCTTGTTTTGTGGAGATTGAACATACATTTAATGATGCATATGATTGTGTAAGAACAATGTTATGTTATGCATTGTGAATCTTATGAATGGTAGTATGTTATATGAACAATGTGACTAATATTATGACTTGTATAGTGTGGAAGAGATGAGGATCATCCAAAAAGGTATGTGCAATGCAATTTATTATGATAAATGTTTTAATAATAAATGGTGTCAATGTGTTTTGAGAAATGATGAAATGTGATATCATCATGGTTGATAATAATGATTGAAATGTTATAAAGGGACATGTTGTTTATATGATGATGAATTTAAGATACATGTGCAATGAAATTGATTTTGTATGCTTGAATATTGAAGTGTATAATGTGAATTGAGACATAAAGAGATATAAAACTAATGATCGGTTTGTTTAACTAATGTAATTGATGTTGTATATGTATAATGATGATTCAAATGTGATGTGAAGCCATTGTGATTGGCTATGATGATTCAATTGAAAGACATAAGGCATGTTTGCCTAATTGATGATGAGAATTGAGAATGAAAGTAATAAATGAATTGTGTAACTAATGTGTTATTCCATTTTCAGAGTTTATTGTTGGTGGCATGCCTAAAATGAGTAACAATCTCTTGAAGTTAGGTTGGCTAAGTCCTTAAAGCCTAATTGAGATGTTACAACCCTTGAAGCTAGGTTGGATTGGTTCTTGAAGCCAAGTTGGGTTGATGCTTAGCATGCTTTGCTCCCCTTGAAGCTTGGTTGAACCTAATCCTTGAAGCCTAGTTGGGTCTATGATAATGATAAATGTGATGAATGAACCAAAGCATTACTCTGAAAATTGAATGGCATATTAGTGTCGTTTGGGCCCGAGTCTGTCGTTGTTGTCAATATGATATATATATATATATTGTAATAAACGAGTAATGAGATCTATGGTGGATTTGGTTGGAAATGTGATTCATGATTGATGAATTGTGAATAAAATAATGACAGGAAATGTTATGTAATATGTATATTGAAATATTGATTGTGAGTATTAATGTTGGATTGATGATTAGTGAAAGTGATATGATATGTAATGTGGGTATTACTATGTTGATGGTGATTATTAGTGATGAATTGTAGTTGGTAAAAATGATATGTATATAATACATGAAATTAGTTAATATATATGAAAGGTGCAATTTAAAAGGAAAACATGATATGAAACTAATGACACATGGAGTTGATATATCATTATATGTTAGTATTTTTATAATGTATGTTTATATGTTATATTTGTACTACTAAGCTCTCGGCTTAGCGCGGATGTATAATCGCGCAGGTAGCTTGGTGGAGGATATGAAGTCTTTCGTTATGCCACGAGAAGAGTAAAAGTTTGTCGAGACCAACTAGAGGGTAATGCATACATGTTAAATTTTTAATTCTGATATATTTCTGACGAGAGAATATTTATATGTATAAATGAAGTTTTGATAAAGAGAATGATTTTGTAATGTTATTTAATTAACATATTAGGGTTTGAACTCTGTTACAGTTTTTTTTAAAAAGGTAACAACAAGTGGCATCCTTATACTTTATATACTTGCTGTATGTATACTAGGTATATGTATAGTACTTATATAGGGTATCGGGGTGTTACAATTATTTTGGTATCAGAGCTTAGGTTCGAGATTCTCGGCCTAAGTGAAATTAAAAAGAAAGATTTTTGAAGAGTTTAAATAGAATTAAAAAGAAGAGTTTTGAAATGTAATTGATGATACATGCATATGCATTAACACCTAGGTTGGTCTCGAACGTGGCATTATGTGATTTGTGATTTATCTAAATTACATGAGATAGATGATATTGTGTAAATGAGATTTTATATGAAAGTGAATTTTGAAATGTTGATAATTGAAAGGTGATTGTGATATAAAGAAGTGATATGGAATTTATAAGTAAAAAAGTTTGATTATTGATATGTGTTTGACATGTAAATAAATGGCTAGAAGAATAAAGTTGAAAATGAGTTGAAATCAAATCAAGATAAGAGTATGTACTTTTTCCTCTATACTTTGAACCTCTTTATAATAGAGTTTATGTTGGGTTTGTTAGATTGAGGAAATATAGTTGAATTGTTAATATTGGAAGATATGTTACAATGTGGGTTATTTAAAATGAGTTGGTTAGTATAGACAAAGTGTGATTATTTAAAATGTGGGGTATATATATGTAAAGTTAAGATTTTGTTTAAAGGAAAAAGAGATGATATTGATTAAGTAAAAATATACATTGGTGTTGTTATTTTAATGTAAACATTATGAATTCAATGTTAGAAATGTGAGATGCTTGGATATTGTGAAAGCTCATGGTAATGGTGATAATATGTGATATTTGAGATTTTTGAAATGAGCTTGATAATTGTGGAAATTATATGTATTGATATTGCTTTGTGATATATATATATATATATGATGTTTTTAAAATGGATATTAAGAAAAGATGAGTTTGGTAAATTGAAGTTTAAGTGAAGTAGTAAGTTGAAAAGTTAAAGTTTTAGTGGAAATTGATAAAGATTATTTGGATGTTGATGGTTTAGTGTATATGCAATACATGAGTTAGATGAAGTGACTAATATTGCATATGAAAGTATTATGAATTGAGTAATGTGATTGATAGTATGAGAATTTGTCTTGAAGTAAAAAGGGAAGTGGATAAGTAAATGAAGATGAGCTATTTTAAGTCACTATATTGAAAAGGGTAAAAATGGATATGGAAATATATTAAATGCTTTTAAAGATGAAAGTGAAAGAGATGTTACATTGGGAATGTGGCTAAGATGGATGTAAAGTGCTACTATAGTCAGAATATATATATATATGTGTGTTGTGTGAATAAATACTTTGCATCATACTGGAAGAATCGATACTGTATTGCGCTCACTGGCTCTCTTAAGTGGGAGGCCAGGGTTTCAATCCAGGGAGGCGACTTGCACTCATGTGTCTTGGGTGTAAGTCAAATAAGTGAATCCTGTTGGAAGGCCCGTGAGGGCAGTTTAGTGCTGTAATAGCCCATCCCAGAGACCCTGAGGGTTTCTCCGGATAGGAATGGCTCAATAGGTGGACTGGGACAGTTGTTACAGTTATAAAGGAAAATTTATATTGAATGTATAAAAAAAATAATAATAAATAAATAAATAAATAAGAGCATCTAATTAAATGTATACATGTATATGATATGTGAACTGAGTTTTCAATATGAATGAAATTATGATATATATACAAATGTGTGAATTATATTATGAAGGTGACCTATGAAGATGTATGTGGTATTATTATGGAATTAGAGATATGAAAATGATGTTGTATGTATTAGTGGATCTAAGAGAGATTAGGTCTTGAACTGTGTAAAGCTAAATGGATTATGTGATGGAAGTGAGAATGGCATGGACTTGAGTAATAGTGAACAGTGGAAATTGTCATGGTGAGCATTGAACTTGATGATTATGTGATATTTAGAGTTCCAAAGTATTCACATATGGAAAGTTCTATGTAGATAAATTATAAGAGATTGTAAATGGATTAGAAATGAAGTGACGAATAGAAATTGTATGGGAACTGCATGTGATTGAATATGTATATAGTAATATTGTTGAAACATGAATTAAGTTGATAAAGATCATATAATCGAGTGCAAATTGGTTTGAAACGAGGTTGGAATGTGTTAACTTCTGATCTAGCAAAAATGTAAAGAAAAGAATATATCATTCCTGAGGTACACCTTAGTTTTGTGTTTATAAAGACTAAGAATAAAATTATATAAGAACAGTATTGATTTGAAAGTTTCAGGCTTGAATATTAATCTCTTAAAGCCATGTGTTTTGTTCAGTATATTTGATCGATTAATTTGTTATCCATGAATTTGGGTCTTAGATAAAATGATTGTAATACAGATTTGGTGAGATTGAAAATTTTGTTTGAGAAGTATAATCAAAAGTTATGATGGATAAAGTTGTACCTTATCATTTTATATTAAGAATTTGGTTATAATTATGAAGGTAAAGAGAGAAAAGAAAATTATGTAAATGTTTTGAGTTATGGATAATATGAAAAAAAGGTAATCAAAATAAATATAACAATGATAGGAAATGTGAGAAGATATTAAAGGGAAAAATTATAAAATGTGATTGAAAGTTATACTGAATATGTTTATGGTATATAATGAATAAATGAATGGACTTGAGGTTTAAGTAAATGAACTATAGATAGTAAATGTGGTGTAAAATTTTTATGAGAATTGGTGGGAATTATATTAAGATAATTTGAAGTGATTTGTTATCATGATAATTTGATTGAATATGGATCGGAAGAGATCAGGAATTGAATGTAGGTTTGCCCTAATGGAATTAGGTTATATATATACATATATAAATATTGTGAATTTTCATGATGAATTTGAATAAATTAATCATTGGTTGGAATTGAACAAGATTGGAACGTGGGTATATTGTGACAGATAGATCAATTGATCTAGATTTAGCTAAGACTATGAATCATTATTGAGATTTAATATGTGTAACTGTACCAAAAGTGTAATTAGTTACATAAGGATGTATATGATGTAAAATGTTACAGTATGAATGGACATGAATGAATGGAGTTATAGTAGTTATAAATCATGATAAAAAGGGAAAAGATTGGTTATTTATAAAATAAGTTGAAAGGTAAAGTATTAATATGTAAGTTAAGTGAAAAGCATGCTAAAGAAGTAACTCCAATTGTGAAAGATAAGGATCTTGTTATCTATTAAGGTTTAATAAATGTCTATTTAGACAATGATGGTAATGACGGGGTAATTAATGATAAGGTATAAACCAATGATTTTTAAGGTTAAAGTTAAGAGAGTAATTACAAAGAGGTGAATGAAGAAAATATAGTGAAAATAAAGATTGGATGAAGTATAAGTGTACTATAAAATGATTTGGTTCTTGTATAAAGATATTAATAAGAAATGTAATGAGTTCTTTTGAATGTTTGATTAAGGAAATAATGAGATATGTAAACATATAGAATGATGAATTATGGAATTTAAAGAAGATGGTTGATTCTAAAAGGGAGAATTGAAGTTATATGATTTGATGATATAATAACTTAAACATATAATTAACTTCATATGGAAGTTAAGATAGTATTTTGTTAAGAGTGAATTGTTACGGTACTGATAATTTCGAGGACGAAATTATTTAAGGGGGAGAGAATTGTAATATCCCAATGTGTGCCCTAGAAGTTGGATACAATTGTTATTTTGATTTGAATTAAATGTATATATGTATTTGTAAAGGAAATGAGTGTGTTAAGAGAATGTATATGTTGTGTATATTGTAATATATATAACATATAAGTTGGTCAAATGGGGAGTCAAGGTAAGAGGATATTTTAACTTGTGCTAAGTAAAATTACTATAATGGGCATACAAGTGACAAAAGTTAAGTTAAATGAAAAAGGGTATATAGGTAATTGCTTGGTTAAAATCTCTTGGTGGAGATTTAAAGAAGAAAAGAAGGATTGACTTGTGTTTATTTTCTTTTCTCCTCATTTGTGTGCCGGCTATCCAAGAGAAGAGAGAGCAAGAGAGGTGTTCTTGATGCTAGAAGCAAATTGAAAGAGGAATCTAAGGAGTGAATTGAAGATTGGTGAAATTTCTTCAATTGAGGTAAGTACTCTCTTGTTTTCCTTTGGTATTTTGAAGATGTGTTTGATGTGTGTTGTGATTTGTTAATATCATGATTTAGAGTGTTTGAGATGTGTTTAAAAGTATGGAAATTTATTGTGAGTTAAAAAGGTTAAATTGGTGTTGGTTTTGTTTGAAAATGGTAAGTTAAATGGATGTTGTTATAGAAAGAAGAAGATTGATGTTGGTTTTTAGGGTTTGATGTGGTAAATGTTTGAATGTATGGTTGATCTAGTGTTAATGTGAATATTGAGATGAATATGTGTTAATAACATGAATTACACCCATTTGAATGAGATTGTGCTGTGTATAAGTTGTTCTTAATTCAATCAAAGAAGTGTTGGTTATGTTTAGGGTTTTAAATATGAGAGACACGGCCAAAATAAGAATGGAACACGGCCAAGACCTATTAATTTTGGGAGACACGGCCAAGTTGAGGGAAGTTTAGCCGTGTTGGATGGATTTTGGGAGAGACACGGCCACAAGCTTGGCCGTGTCCCTTGAGTGTGTTTGTCACTGCCTGAATTTTATGGAGAGACACGGCCGTGTCCCCTTGCCCGTGTCTGCCTCGGCTTGAATTGGTATTGAGAGACATGGCCACAAGCTTGGCCGTGTCCCTTGGGTGTGTTGGCTACTGTGATTGTACTTTGCTCTTCTTGTTTTGTGGAGATTGAACATACATTTAATGATGCATATGATTGTGTAAGAACAATGTTATGTTATGCATTGTGAATCTTATGAATGGTAGTATGTTATATGAACAATGTGACTAATATTATGACTTGTATAGTGTGGAAGAGATGAGGATCATCCAAAAAGGTATGTGCAATGCAATTTATTATGATAAATGTTTTAATAATGAATGGTGTCAATGTGTTTTGAGAAATGATGAAATGTGATATCATCATGGTTGATAATAATGATTGAAATGTTATAAAGGGACATGTTGTTTATATGATGATGAATTTAAGATACATGTGCAATGAAATTGATTATGTATGCTTGAATATTGAAGTGTATAATGTGAATTGAGACATAAAGAGATATAAAACTAATGATCGGTTTGTTTAACTAATGTAATTGATGTTGTATATGTATAATGATGATTCAAATGTGATGTGAAGCCATTGTGATTGGCTATGATGATTCAATTGAAAGACATAAGGCATGTTTGCCTAATTGATGATGAGAATTGAGAATGAAAGTAATAAATGAATTGTGTAACTAATGTGTTATTCCATTTTCAGAGTTTGTTGTTGGTGGCATGCCTAAAATGAGTAACAATCTCTTGAAGTTAGGTTGGCTAAGTCCTTGAAGCCTAATTGAGATGTTACAACCCTTGAAGCTAGGTTGGATTGGTTCTTGAAGCCAAGTTGGGTTGATGCTTAGCATGCTTTGCTCCCCTTGAAGCTTGGTTGAACCTAATCCTTGAAGCCTAGTTGGGTCTATGATAATGATAAATGTGATGAATGAACCAAAGCATTACTCTGAAAATTGAATGGCATATTAGTGTCGTTTGGGCCCGAGTCTGTCGTTGTTGTCAATATGATATATATATATATATTGTAATAAACGAGTAATGAGATCTATGGTGGATTTGGTTGGAAATGTGATTCATGATTGATGAATTGTGAATAAAATAATGACAGGAAATGTTATGTAATATGTATATTGAAATATTGATTGTGAGTATTAATGTTGGATTGATGATTAGTGAAAGTGATATGATATGTAATGTGGGTATTACTATGTTGATGGTGATTATTAGTGATGAATTGTAGTTGGTAAAAATGATATGTATATAATACATGAAATTAGTTAATATATATGAAAGGTGCAATTTAAAAGGAAAACATGATAAGAAACTAATGACACATGGAGTTGATATATCATTATATGTTAGTATTTTTATAATGTATGTTTATATGTTATATTTGTACTACTAAGCTCTCGGCTTAGCGCGGATGTATAATCGCGCAGGTAGCTTGGTGGAGGATATGAAGTCTTTCGTTATGCCACGAGAAGAGTAAAAGTTTGTCGAGACCAACTAGAGGGTAATGCATACATGTTAAATTTTTAATTATGATATATTTCTGACAAGAGAATATTTATATGTATAAATGAAGTTTTGATAAAGAGAATGATTTTGTAATGTTATTTAATTAACGTATTAGGGTTTGAACTCTGTTACAGTTTTTTTTAAAAAGGTAACAACAAGTGGCATCCTTATACTTTATATACTTGCTGTATGTATACTAGGTATATGTATAGTACTTATATAGGGTATCGGGGTGTTACAGTATACCTAAAGTTGCAGAGTTTCCAGATGTATTTCCAGAAGAGTTGCCAGGGTTGCCTCCTGAGAGAGAGGTGGAGTTTGGTATTGAATTATTGCCTGGTACCACTCCTATCTCTATTACTCCTTACAGAATGGCACCTCCTGAACTGAGAGAGTTGAAGGTGCAGTTGCAGAAGTTGTTGGATATAGGGTTTGTTCGCCCTAGTGTTTCACCGTGGGGAGCTCCTATTTTATTTGTGAAAAAGAAGGATGGTACTATGAGATTGTGTATCGATTATAGGCAATTGAACAAGGTGACTATTAAAAATAAATATCCTTTGCCTAGAATTGACGATCTCTTTGATCAATTGAAGGGTGCAGCGGTGTTTTCCAAGATTGATTTGAGATCAGGGTACCATCAGTTGAGGGTTAGAGCTGAAGATGTTCCTAAGACAACCTTTCGTACAAGGTATGGGCATTATGAGTTTCTAGTTATGCCTTTTGGTTTGACGAATGCACCTACAGTTTTTATGGACTTGATGAATAGGGTGTTTAGGCCCTATTTGGATCAGTTTGTGGTAGTTTTTATCGATGATATTTTGGTGTATTCACGTAATGAGGAGAAGCATGACAAGCATCTGCGAATTGTGTTGCAGATTTTGAGAGAGAAGCAATTGTTTGCTAAAATGTCGAAGTGTGAGTTTTGGCTTGACCAAGTAACTTTTCTCGGTCATATAGTTTCAGCAGAGGGTATTAGAGTTGATCCGAGTAAAGTTGAAGCTATTTTGAATTGGAGTCCACCAAAGTCTGTGACTGAAGTTAGAAGTTTTCTGGGTTTGGCAAGCTATTACCGACGGTTTGTGAAAGGATTTTCTTTGATAGCTACTCCACTTACCAGATTACTTCGAAAGGGAGTTAGATTTGTGTGGACAGATCAGTGTCAGGCTAGCTTTGAACAGTTGAAAGAGATGTTGACTCAAGCGCCTGTTCTTACTTTACCTGCGGAAGATAAACCATATGTGATCTACAGTGATGCTTTACATAGTGGTTTGGGTTGTGTGTTGATGCAAGAAGGTAAAGTTATAGCTTATGCTTCTCGGCAGTTGAAGCCACATGAGCTCAATTATCCGACCCATGATTTAGAATTAGCAGCCATTGTGTTTGCACTGAAGATTTGGCGACACTATTTGTTTGGGGAGAAGTGTTTTATCTATACTGATCATAAAAGTTTAAAATATTTGGGTGTCCAAAGAGAGCTCAATCTTCGACAGAGGAGATGGTTGGAATTGATTAAAGACTACGAATGTTTAATTGATTATCATCCTAGTAAAGCAAATGTTGTTGCTGATGCCTTGAGTCGGAAGTCTTTAGCAGGTTTAACTGTTTATTCGTTCTCGTTGCTTGTTGAATTGAGAGCGTTGCATGCTAGTTTTATATCTTGTAATGATGGTGCATTGTTGGCACAGTTGCAATTGAAACCAATATTGTTGGATCAGATTAAAGCGGCTCAATTAGCTGATGAGAAGATTCAAAAGATTGTTTTAGATTGCTAGAATGGAAAGAGTCGAGATTTTATTGTGAGAAGTGATGGGAGTCTTTGGTTTAGAAACAGATTATGTGTACCTGATGATGCTAATTTAAGAAGGATCATTTTAGAAGAAGCACATCAATCAGTATTTGCTATGCATCCGGGCAATACAAAGATGTATCATGATTTGAAGCAGTTTTACTGGTGGTCTGGTATGAAAAGAGACATAGCGGAGTTTGTATCTAAGTGTCTCACATGTCAGAGGGTAAAAGCTGAACATCAAGTTCCAACAAGGTTGCTTCAACCGTTATCAGTGCCTGAATGGAAATGGGAAAGAGTGACAATGGATTTTGTGTCTGGTTTGCCATCGACACAAAGGAAGCATGATGCCATATGGGTGATTGTTGACAGGTTGACTAAGACAGCTCATTTTCTTCCGGTTCGGATGGATTATTCTCTGGAAAGACTAGCTGAGCTGTATATCCATGAGATTGTGAAGTTGCATGGTATTCCAATTTCTGTAGTGTCTGATCGAGATCCCCGATTTACTTCAAGGTTTTGGAAGAGTTTACATGGTGCTTTGGGTTCTCGATTACACTTCAGCACTGCTTTTCATCCGCAGATAGATGGGCAGTCAGAGAGAGTGATACAGATTATCGAGGACATGTTGAGAAGCTGTGTCATTGATTTCTCTGGAAGTTGGGACAGATTCTTGCCACTTGTGGAATTTGCTTACAATAATAGTCATCAATCCAGCATTGGTATGGCACCATTCGAAGCATTGTATGGTAGACGGTGTAGGACACCTTTATGTTGGAATGAACTTGGAGAAGGTAAGTTAATTGGTCCTGATTTGGTTAAAGAAACTGAAGAGAAAGTGAAAATGATTCGAGATAGGTTGAAAACAGCTTCAGACCGACAAAAATCTTATTCAGACTTGAAAAGGAGAGACATAGAGTTCGATGTTGGAGATAAGGTATTTTTGAAAGTGTCTCCTTGGAAGAAGATCTTGAGGTTTGGTCGGAAAGGGAAATTGAGTCCTTGTTTCATTGGACCGTATGAAGTTTTGGAAAGAGTTGGGCCAGTTGCTTATCGGTTTGCTTTGCCACCTGAGTTGGATAGGATCCATAATGTATTCCATGTTTCTATGTTGAGGAGATACAGATCAGATCCATCTCATGTTTTGCCAATTGAATCTATTGAAGTAAGTCCAGATCTGACATTTGAAGAAGAACCAGTTGCTATTTTGGCACATGAAGTGAAAGAGTTGAGAAATAAGAAAGTGCCTTTGGTGAAGGTTCTATGGAAGAATCATGGGAGAGAAGAAGCAACTTGGGAGAGTGAGCAAGCAATGCGAGATCAATATCCTCAGTTGTTTCGAACTTGTTGACAGGTAATTTCGAGGATGAAATTTCTTTTTAGAGGGGGAGAATTGTAATATCCCAATGTATGCCTTAGAAGTTTTGAATATTGTTGTTGTGTTAAATTGGATTGAATGTATATGTTAATTTGCAAGAGAAAAGAAATTAAAAGAAAGTGTATATGTTGTATATATGGAAGTATAAATAACATATACATAAGTCAAAATGAGTGGTCAAGGGAAGAAGATATTTTAATTGCTGTATGTGAAATTACTATAAAGGGCATTTGATTAAGAAGAAATCTAGAACAAGTGAGAAGAGGGTATGTTGGTAATTGTCTTTTTGGAACACTTGGTGGAGATTTAAAGAGATGATAATTTGACTTTTCTTCATTTCTTCTTCTTCTCTTTCCCTTATGGTGGCCGGCTCATCCAAAGACAAAAGAAAGCAAGAGAGCAAGAGAGGATCTTGAAGTTCCAAACTCAAATTGAAGGAAGATTCAAGTGACTAAGTTGGAAAGTTGTGAAATTCATCAACTTTGGTAAGTTCTTTCTTTTGATTTCCTTTGTTCTTTTGAAGTTGTGTTTGGGGTTGATGAATTATTATGGATGGTATGATTAGGTTTGTTTGTGGTGTGTTTTTAAGTGTTGAAATTGATTGTAAGTTAAGAAGTTATATTGGTGTTGATATTGGAAGTGTTGGAGTTGAGGTTGTTTTAGGGTTTTGAAGTGATAAATGATGTTTAAATTGAGTTTGCTTAATTATTTTCATAGATTTACATATGGTCGATGTTTGTTGGAGTTGTAAGCTTAGGAAATGAGGATTTGGCCGAAGGCAGTAGCATTGTGGATGCCACGCCCGTGGCCTTGGTTGCCATGGTCGTGGTCATTTGTAGCCATGGCCGTGGAGGATGGGAGCAAGGGTGGCAGAACCATTCTTTAACCCACGCCCGTGGGGGTTGAGGTTGCCACGACCGTGGGCGTTAGTGAGTGATGTTGAAGTGTAATTTGTGATTTAAGGGTTTAGTAAGAGGTTATTAAGTGATAAATTGTATTGGAATTTATGTATTGTATCATTTTTGGATTAGGTTTTGAAAGAAGGTGATTTGCCCTAATTTGGGAAGTGAAGAATCTTGGAAAAGGAAAGTGTTTAGAGTTGTGTGAATTGTTATCGAGGTAAGTACAAATCTTGCATTATTGCATTGTTAATTCATATGAATAATGTTATGTTGTGTATAATGTGAACTTTGTGAAATGTATGTTGAAAATGTGAATTGAGATAATTGAAGCATGTTTGCTTAGATGTTGATGCTCAATGTAATTGATTATGTATACTTGAGTGATGAAGTATCATAATGTGAATTGAGACATGATATTTAAAATGATATGTGAAGCCATTAAGATTGGCTATGATGATTCAATTGAAATAAGGGAGGCATGTTTGCCTTGATGATGATGAGAATTGAGAATGAAATTGATATTGAAATAATAAATGAATTGTGTGGCTAATGTGTTATTCCATTTTTCAGAGTTTGTTGTTGGTGGCATGCCTATTAGTAACAATCTCTTGAAGTTAGGTTGGAATTGATCCTTGAAGCCTAATTGAGATGTTACAACCCTTGAAGCTAGGTTGGGTTGGTTCTTGAAGCCAAGTTGGGTTGATGCTTAGCATGCTTTGCTCCCCTTGAAGCTTGGTTGAACCTAATCCTTGAAGCCTAGTTGGGATTATGATAATGATGAATGTGATAATTGAACCAAAACATTAACTCTGAAAATGGAATGGCATATTAGTGTCTTTTGGGCCCAATGCTTGTCTTTGCTTAAATGTGATTCATTAATGGTAAAATGATTGAATAATGAGATCTATGGAAGGACTTTGAAATGTGATATGTATATATGTGTATGGTTTATGAAATATAAAATGTGTGACATTGTATTGCATTAAAGCATAATGCTAGCATACTTTGTATTACTAAGCCGTTGGCTTAGCGAGATAGTGGTTGATCGCGCAGGTGACAGAGTTGAACCCGAGAGTTCCTCGAGACCAAGTGAGTCTAGGCATTGAAGAGTTTATTTTGGGACTTAAAGATCAGAGAAGAGCTGCCAATCATGTATAACTCCTTTATATTTTGTAAAGTTTTGATTTTAATGTAAATATATGTATAATTGTAAATATGGATTTGAAAGTCTTCATATATGTAAATATTTTATAAATTCTGCTGCGTATTAAGTAAATGTATATATATTTATTTTGTTTTATATTACAAGTTAATTACTTATTATCTATAATGTATATTGAGAAAGAATGTCTTATGTTTTAAAATGATGTAAGTGATAGAGAAAACCGTAGCATTTTTATATTCAGTGTACATATACTACATTGTGGTGTTATGTAGTGTATGTGCACTGGATATAGGGGTGTTACAAGGAAAGTTGAGCAGATTTTCGAATGCCATAACTACACCGAGGAGAAGAAATCAGTTTTGGCAGCCATAGAGTTCAAGGGGTATGCTACCTTTTGGTGGGATCAATTGAAAGCTAATAGAAGAGGGAAAGGTATGAGGCCTATTCCTGAATGGTCAACCTTGAAAGAACTATTAAGGAGCCGATTTGTACCATCTCACTACATTCGGGATTTGTACAATCGACTAGCAAGACTAGTTCAAGGTGGAAGAAGTGTGGAAGAGTACCACAGAGAGATGGAGATGATCATGGCTAGGGCAAATATTGATGAAGATGAAGACAAGAAGATGTCACGATTTCTTGGGGGATTGAATTTGAACATAGCCAATGAATTGGAGATGTATGAATTCAACACAATGGAAGAGTTATTTCAAAAGGCCATGAAGATAGAGAGAAGATTGAAGAATAAAGCTATTTCGAAAACTGGCTACTCTAAAGCTAGTGGAAATTTTTCAAACTTTAAGGGTTCAAGCTCGAGTGGAGGTTCCTATAAAGGGGATTACAAGGGTTCTTTCTAAAAGAATTCTTCCTACAATCCTAATTTCAAGAAGCCGAATGATGGGGATGCAAAAACAGCCAAGGAAACACCTTCTAGACCTACTCCAAGTAGGGAAATTAAATGCTACAAGTGTTTGGGAAGTGGACATATTGCTTCTCAATGTCCGAATAAGAGGGTGATGATTGCTACCCATGAAGGGGAAATTGAATCAGAATATGAACATGAAGAAGAAGAGGAGGCCGAATGGTGATAGGGCTGAATATGATGAAGAGGCTTCGGAGAATCAAGTCTTGAATGCTGAACATGGAGAGATGCTTGTTACTAGAAGAGCCTTGAATATTCAAGTCAAGGAAGAAGGCTTGGATCAAAGGGAGAATCTTTTCCACTCTAGGTGTTTGGTGAATGGTAAGGTTTGTACACTTATCATTGATGGTGGATTTTGTACCAAGTGGACCAATCACTAGGAGCAAGAAAGGATCGCTTGAAGCTAGCAAGTGGACCAATCACTTGAAGCAAGAAAGGATCCCTTGAAGCTAGCAAGTGGACCAATCACTAGGAGCAAGGCAAAGAGATATCAAGCTAGTATGGCTTTGCATATTCACGAAGAGATTTCCAAAGAGCTTCAAGAATTATCATTCAAGAAGATGGAGATAGAGCTTGAAGAAGGCACACCAAAGCTGATTATGATGCTTAGTGTGGAAGCTAAAGGCTAGCTAAAGAAAGGTCCATGGGAGTTCATATAAAGCCTTGGGAAGTAATTTAAGGCCCATGCTGTAATATCCTCATTTATGCCCTAGAAGTTTTGCATGTTGTTGTTGTTGTTGTTGTTGTTGTTGTTGTATTGTTGGTTTAAATTGAGAAAAGAAAAGTATAAGTGTTTTGGGAAAGAATTTAGGGTTTAGAGACAAGTTTATATGTTGTGTATATTGTGATATATATAACATATACATTGGTCAAAAGAGTTGGTCAAGGCAAGAGGAGATATTTTTTAGGGCATGTGAAATTACCAAAATGGGCAAGAGATAACAAAGAGAATTAAGATATGTATGAGGGCATTATAGTAATTTTCTTTTGGTTGGGTATTTAATGAAGTTTGACTTTGTGATTCTTCATCATCTTTTCTTCTTTCTTTCAAGAGGTGGCCGGCTCTCCATTAGCAAAAGGGAAGGAGAAGTGTTCTTGATACTAAGATCAAATTGAAGAAGGAATTGAGAGCTTTGGTGAAAGAATTGTGGAATTTCTTCATCTAAGGTAAGTATTCTTTTGTTTCCTTTACTTATTTTGAAGTAGTGTTGAAGTTATGATTAGGGTGATTTGTGATTTGTTGGTTTGATGATTAGATGTGTTTGTGTTGTGTTCTCAAGTGTTGAATTGGTTTTAAGTTAAGAGTTTAAATAGGTGTTGTTGTTGGAAGTGGTGGATGTTGAAAGATGATGATTGTAGGGTTTTGAGATGATTTGTGGTTAAGTGTAATATTAATGTGTTATGAGGTGATTCTTATGATCAATATGTGTTTAGAACATTGTTTATGTTCATTTGAAACATGTGGTATGATGTATATTAAGTTTAAATGCAATTGGGAAAGTGTTGGCTTTGGTTAGGGTTTTGGTTATGGGTGACACGGCCAAAAAGCTATGGGAAACACGGCCAAGACATGAAATTTTGAAGGTGTTGGATTGATTTTTGGGAGACACGGCCGTGTCCCCAAGCCATGTTTGCTACTGCCAAAGTTGGGTTGAGTGACACGGCCACAAGCTTGGCCGTGTCCCTCATGTGTGCTGCCCGTGTCCCTCATATGGGTTAGGTAAGTTTTGTTTTCCTTGACCTAGTTGCAATGTTTTGGTTCTTCAAAGGTAGGTTGGTTCCTAAACCTAAACTTAAACACTCTAAACATACTTTAAACTATGAATGAGCTAATCAAATGCATATGAAAGATCCTAAAGCTATGAATCATATAAATTGTTCTTTGCCCTAATTGCATTGTTGAGATTTAAACAAGGTTATGTTATGCATTGTGAAAGGTAATGTGTTTTATGAGTAATGTACCTTGAAATGTTATATCAAAGATGTGATACCAATGATGCTTTATGCATAATATGAATTGAAATGTGAAATGTGATACAAAGCCATTGTTATTGGCTATGATGATGATATTGAGAGAAAGAAGGCATGTATGCCTAAATGTTGATGATAATTGGAAATGGAAATGATAATTGAATAATAAATGAATTGTGTGGCTAATGTGTTATTCTATTTTCAGAGTTTGTTGTTGGTGGCATGCCTAGTAAGTGTAACAATCTCTTGAAGTTAGGTTGGATTGAATCCTTGAAGCCTAATTGAGATGTTACCACCCTTGAAGCTAGGTTGGGTTGGTTCTTGAAGCCAAGTTGGGTTGAAGCTTAGCATGCTTTGCTCCCCTTGAAGCTTGGTTGAACCTAATCCTTGAAGCCTAGTTGGGTATATGATATTGATAAATGTGATGATAGAACCAAAACATTAACTCTGAAAATTGAATGGCATATTAGTGTGTCTTGGGCCCATGCTTGTCTATGGTTAATGTGAGTCATGAATGATGCTTGCCTTAGCTTATTGTTGATGATGAATGATTAAATGAATATAAATGAGGTCTATGATAAGATGTGAAGTATGATAGGCCTATATATATAAATGTTGAGTTATAAAATGGAAAGCTATGTTATTAAATTGGCATATATGATGTTACATGCATAATATGGATTAAGAATTGGTACTGCATTGCATTAAAGCATAATATTAGCATGATTATCTTACTAAGCCGTTGGCTTAGCGCGATAGTGTTTAATTGAGCAGGTAATAGAGTTGATAGAGTTGATCCCGAAAGCTCTTCGAAACCGACCGAGGGTAGACAGTGAAGAGTTGATTTTGGAGACTTAAAGATCAAAGAAAACTTGCCAATCATGTATAACTCTTTTATATTTTGTAAAGTATTGATTCAATGTACATATATGTATATTTGTAAATATGGAATTAAGTGTTTTCAAATATGTAAATATTTTATGACTTCCGCTGTGTAATAACTATATAAATGTATATATATATATATCTAATGTGTTTTATTTTAAAAGTAAATGATCTACTTTTCTATAATATATAATGATAATAGTATTGTATCTATTTAAATGTTTTGAATGTTGAAGAAAATCGTAGCATCCCTATGTTTGGTGCACTTATGCTACATTGTTGTGGTTGTAGTGTGTGTGCATTGGATGTGGGGGTGTTACACATGGACAGTCCAAATAGTGTGGGGCGTTTCTTATGTTGAAGTGATTAGTTTGGTTGTTTCCATACTTTATATTTTCCTTATTGGATTAGGATTTTGTTTCCATACTTTATATTTTCCTTAGTGGATTAGGATTTTGTTTTCATACTTTATGTTTTCCTTATGCAATTAGGAATGTTTTCCTTATGCAATTAGGAATGTTTTCCTTATGCAATTACGAATGTTTTAGTTTTCCATATGCAATTAGGAATTTTGTAACCCTTATTTAAGGGCACTATTAGGCAGAATTTCAGACAACAACAATTAATAAAAATTTTCTAATTCTTCTACAAGTTCTTCTTGTGAATTTTCGTGTGAGAGAGATTAGAGTGGATTCTTTAATTTTTTCTTTGCATCAAGAATTAGGTTTACTTATCAACAAGAGTTGTGGCGTTTTCTTTCTTCTTACCAACTAAATCCTTCAATCATAGTGAGTTCGCGTCTCTTTATAGGCATTGGGTTCCTTAGGAGGTGATTATCAAGTTTCAAGGAGTTCTCTACCATTGTTATACGTTGGGTTTGCTGCCATCGTTGCTAAGGGTCCGCGTCATTAGCCGAGACTTTAGTTGGATTAGACCAACTTAAATCAGGGTTTTCAAAGAGATTGACCGAGAGTCCATTGCTGCTTTGGGTAATTACCTAAACTGCCCTTTCAGGTTTTCAATTTAGGTTTTCTTCTTCTCTTTTTTATTTTATTGCTCTAATTTTTGCCTAGTCCGCCCATGTGGGTTTTCAGAACTAGCGAGTTATCCTGATTTTTGCCTAAGTCGACCTTGTGGGTTTTCAACTTAGCGAACTCTTTTTTTCTCACAGATTTGGCTTTAGGAGCATCTCTGCTTGCTTGATGCTCCATCCATGGATTTTGCCAGATATCTACCATGCCATCATTATGCTAGGAAGCTACTCCATCCTACTTCTTCATACGCTGACTGGGTTGACTGGATCCACTCACGTGCTGAAGTCAACATCCATTGGTAGGTACCTTGTTGGAAGATTTCTTGTATCACCATGCAGACATACTTGATGTATGTTCCTCTTGCTTCTTTTCGTCGAGGTACTTGCTATGATCCTCGCCGGCTTAGCCGTCAGTATGGAGCTGAGCCTCGTGATTCTGAATTCACTCCCGATTTAGACATGTCTTGCTTGACTGAGGCTTACTTGGATCGGCTGAGGTAAAGCTGGCCTGCACGTTACACTTATCGTCTGCCATAGATTTTACATTTGTCAATTCAGAAAGTGTATTGTTAGGATGAAAAAATAATTAAAGTAATAAAAGATGCTTCTTTTCCTTTTATAATTTGTCATCACTTTTAGCTATTGTGTTTATTTATTTCACCCATATCTGGCAAATACTTATAACAGTGCACAAGAACAATTTTAACATTAATTCTATTTTATTAAATTGGGGAACAACCAAACATAAATCCAGCATGCACAAGATCACTCCTGTTGCCAACTAGCCCTTTCGAGTTTTCTAATTGACGATTTTCTCTCTTTTAGCCCTAATTGTTGCCTAGCCCGCCTTTCGGGTTTTTGAAACTAGCGGACTGCTCTAACTTTTTCCTAGGCCACCCTTTTTGGATTTTCAACCTAGCAAGCTCTTTTCTTTTTCTTTTTTTCTTTTATACATAAAACCTCTTCAATCTATCGATGTTCACTGGTTCACTAAACGCGTTCCCATCCATGTCTAATAGCTTCACCGCACCCTTGTTCATGACTTGTTTCATGACATATGGCCCTTCCCAACTAGGCCTAAACTTGCCTCTTAGATCAGATACAATAGGCTTACATTGTTTCAACACTAAATCCCCGACTTTGAGTTTTCTGATTTTAACCCTTCTATTGTAGGCCCGATCTATCCTCTTTTGATACAGTTGATGATGATATAGTGCCTTTAACCTTCTCTCTTCTAGTAAAGCTAATTGCGTGTATCTGCTCGCTACCCATTCTATTTCAGCCAGTTCAGCTTCCAAGGCTACTCTCAATGACTTGATCTCAATTTCAATTGGCAACATTGCTTCCATCCTATAAACCAAGGAGAATGGTGTCATTCCAGTCGGTGTTCGTACACTTGTTCTATATCCCCACAAAGCAAAGGGAAGCATCTCTGACCAATCCCTATAAGTCTTGGTCATCTTGGATAGAATTTGCTTAATTGTCTTATTTGTTGCTTCTACTGCACCATTAGCCTTTGGTCTATAAGGAGAGGATCGGTGATGATGGATTCGGTACTTCGAGAATAAGTCCTTAACTGCTCCTTGAAATTGTACCCCATTGTCTGATATTACACTGTGCAGGACCTCGTATCTGCAGATGAGGTTCTTTTTAATAAATCTAGCCATTTGACTTACGCCTAGTTTGTTGAAGGATTCAGCTTTGACCCATTTTTAAAAATAATCTACCGCTACTACAATGAAACGGTGACCGTTTGAGGCTGTCAGATGTATCTCTCCTATAATGTTGATACCCCAAGTGGCAAAGGGCCAGGGTGAAGACATAGAATGCAATTCTTCAGGAGACATGTGATTCAAGTTACCATACATCTGACATTGTTGGCACTTCTTTACAAACCCAATACAATCTCTCTCCATGATCAATCAGTAGTAACCTTGTCGAATTATCTTCTTGACTAGGGCCAAACCACTCATGTGCGGACCGCAATTTCCTGCATGTATTTCTGACATGATATGCTCCACTTCAGGCTTCCTCAAGCATCTCAAATGCACCCTATCAGGCCATCTTCGATATAACTCTCCATGGAAGGTGATGTATTGAAAAGACCACCTTCTTATGGCTCTTCTTTCTTTCTTTGTTGCCCCCGACGGGTATTCCCTTTCCTCCAAAAATCATCTTAAAGTATCATACCACACATCATGGTCTGTATCAGTTTCCATGATTGTCTCATATTCATAGCAAGGAGTTGATGAACTAGTCAAAATCAGAGGCTTAAGGAATAAACTGACAGGATTTTCCCATACCGAAGCCAATGTGGCTAGGGCATCAGCCATCTGATTTTATTCTCTTGATAGATGTATAAACCTAAACTCCTTAAAGTTCTTCTTCATCATGGTCAAGTAATGGTGGTATGGTTTTAATTTTTCTTCTTTTAATTCCCACTCTCCATTTACTTGGGATACTACTAGTAATGAATCGCCAAAAACTTCCACCTTATCCACCTTCATAATCATTAGGGTTTCCAAACCAAAGATACATGCTTCATATTCCACCATATTATTGCTTGCCCTAAATTTCAACGTTTTGGCTTAAAGGATAAGTTTTCCTTCAGGCGATTCTAGTATGACTCCCAAACCTGCTCCTTTCCTATTTGCTGCTCCATCAAAATACATTTTCCACCCTTGTACTTCAATTGCCTTTAAATGTTCATCCAAAAATTCCAAGACTACCTCTTCGTTATTTGGTAATGGTTGTTGGGTCAGGAATTCTACCACTACTCTACCTTTGATTGTTTTCCTGGTTACATACTCAATCTTAAATTCTTCTAATATTATCAACCATTGACCATATTTCCCAATCAAAGAGGGTGTCTCCCTTAAGTATTTCATTGGATCCAACCTGGAAATTGCTTGCACACTATACGACTGAAACTAATGCCGCAACTTCTTAGAAGACCAAACTATGGCTTTCAATGATACAATACTTAATTTCATAAGGTAGGAGCTTTCTACTTAAATAGTAAACTGCATGCTCAATCCTTGACTCATCTGCTTGGGCTAGCATGGCTCCTATTGACTCTTCTTCTACTGCTAAGTATAATAATAGAGGTTTGCCGGGTTTAGGTGGTTTTAAGATAGGTGTATTCAGCAAATACTCTTTTATTCATTCAAAATCCCTTTGACACTCTTCATTCCATATGACCGGCTAATTCTTTTTAAGCAATTTGAAGATAGGTTCACATATTGTTGTGAGCTTTGCTATAAATCTGCTAATGTATTGTAATTTACCAATGAATCCCTAAACTTCTCTCTCCATCTTCGGGGCTGGCATATCCCTGATTGCTTTAACTTTGTCAGGATCAATCTCAATGCCATTCGGACCAATCACATGTCCCAATAATTTGCCTGAGGTAACCCCGAACACAAACTTCTTCGGGTTTAATCTTATCTTATATTTCAATGCTCTATCGAAGAATAATTCTAAGTTTTGGAAGTGTTGTTCCCTTGTGTCCGATTTCACCATCATATCATCAACATATACTTCAACTTCTTTGTGTCATGAAATAATGTGGTGGCCATCCTTTGATAGGTTACTCCAGCATTCATTAAACCAAACAGCATCACCCTATAACAAAATATACCTCACGTAGTAATGAAAGCAGTTTTGGCTTTATCCTCTTAGGCCATTAACACTTAGTTGTATCCAGAAAATTCATCTACAAATGAGTGTAGCACACTAGAGGCTGCACTTTCAATGAGAATATCTATATGGGGTAAAGGAAAATCATCTTTAGGGGAAGCCTTATTTAAATCTCTATAGTCCACATAGACCCTTATTCTTCCATCTTTCTTTGGCACGGGTACTATGTTGGCTAGCCATTCTGGATATTCTATCACTTCAAGGAACTTCACTTGTATTTGTTTAGTGACCTCTTCTTTAACCAATTCATCCCACTCCGGTCTTAATCGCCTAAGCTTTTGTTTGACAGGTTTCATGTGAATGTAAGTAGGAATAAGATGTTTGGCTATGTCTCGATCTATTCCAGGCATATCCTCATAAGACCAAGCAAATACTTCTTCATTTTTTTTGAATATTTTTTCAAATCTCTCTCTCTCATCAGGAGTAAGGTCGGATGCTATGCTAATGATTTTAGGATTTTTGATTGTTCCCAAATTTAATGATTGTGTGTTAACAGAATTAACATTAAAGATGCTCATGTAACTGCTATTTGAATGTATGCAACCATCAGGAGAAACATCACACAAGTAAGCAAAATCAGACTTTATTGCATTCATTTTGGAAAAGAAAACATCATCATCCTCATACAAAGCAAACAAATTAAAATCAAAATCAAAATCATTGTTCTCAAAATCATAAGGCAAGATGTCTTCAAATTTTTCTTCAACCAGGGCAATAATCTCCTCTGGAGTCTTCTTGGCTTTCAGGACAGCTTCCTTCTTGGATTCTTTGTTGACTGGCAGGGTGAGCTCTTTCTTCACTTGCTCCACTAGCTCGGCAGCATCTGCAAAAATTTCAAAACCTGGGATCAATTTTCCCATGAACATGATTGGCTCGGGCTTTCCTTGGAGTGGTCCCATGTCTGGAACTTTGAAAAAGATCTCTTCAAGTGGTGGGAAGCTCATCTTCTCACTCTTCTTTGGCTGGACGTTGTTGTCTTCATCATACCCCAACCCCTTCTTGGAAGTTTGAGTTTTAAAATCTGAAAGCTTTGTCAAACCGGCCTTTCCCTTTCCAAGACCAGCACCGAGAAGGTAGTTCATGCTCTTCATCATATTCAAGACTTTGGAGTCCACTACTTCATTATCAGAAATTGCAGCTACTTGGAAACCATTGAGAGGCCTCTCAATCATTAGAGCATTAACGACCTCATTATCTTCGGCCTCGATGTCCACTGTCTCATCTCTGTTAGGGAACTTGATCTTTTGATGAAAGGTGGAAGGAACTCCACCAAGAGGATGAAACCATGGTCGTCCCAAGAGTAAGGCAAAGGTAACAAGTATGTCCAAAAAAACAAATTCAACAATAGATTCAATTGGACCGACCTTGACAGCAACTTTGAAAGTGCCTTCAGCATGCCTCTTAGTGTTGTCATAAGCCTGAATGGTTACCTCGGTTGGGTTTAGATCCCTTGTTGACATGGCCAGCTTTGGCAATATTTTAAGTGGACAAACATTTATGGCGGACCCATCATCGACCATTACACATGGAGTCCTTTCCCTTTGATTTCTATTTTGATAAAGAGAGGGTGGATGTGATCTCTCCCCTCTTCCGGTAAATCCGCATCTGAGAAAGAAATCGCTCCCATATTAAATTCACTCTTCTCTTGAATATCTTCACATTTCATTACTCCTCTAATTTTTATGAAGTTGATCATCTCATCCGGTGTTGTGGAGGTAGAAATTGGCATGCTAGCTAAGGCCTTGGCCATAGTTTCTCAGTGCTTTTTAGAAGTAGCCAATAGGTCCCAAATGCTAACACTTGCTTGGGTTCTTTTTAGTTGCTTGAGCATGGTATCATCTTCCTCTTCTTTATTCCCTACTTCAACTTCCTTTCCCTTATTAATTTCCATCTCCTTAGGTAAGGGCCTTGCATAAGGCTTACCGGATCTAGTATTCATTACTTCATCTTCTTCAGGCTCGGACAAGGTCTATTCCTCCTTTTTGGATACAAGATCATCTTCACTATCGCTTGAATCCCAAAACCCATTGACAACACAAATTGCTACTTCCTTACCCACCATAGCTTGTTTAATCTTGCCAAACATATCTTCTTCTTTGGTTGCTTCTCCACCCACATCTTAGTAAGAAGACATAACAAAACTTTCATGCAAACCTCCTCCAATCATGAAGGTTGCCGATGGTGGTACTCTATTGAACTTCGGTAATGGGTTGTCTTTAGTGTTTGGCTTGTTGGGCTCGGGTAGCTTCCCACTATCAATCAAATTTTGGATCTCATGCCTCAACCTCACACATCTATCCGTGTCGTACCCTTGCATTTGATGAAACTGGCAAAATGCTTTAGTGTCGAAATTAGGTGGGAGAGGGTTATGCAAAGGACGAGGATTTAAGGGTTGTAACAATCCCTTTCTTTGAAGCTTATTGAGAACCCAAGACATCGGTTTCCCCAATTCTAAAAACTGCCTTCTTGTTCCTTGATTAGTAGCATTAACACCGACTGTCTTTTGCATGCTTTGACTGCCAGATTGATAGTTTCCTTTCTCGTTCCTTCTTGTTGAAAAATGATTCTTCTCTCTTTCCCATTCTTCAATTTGCAGACCAGCTTGGAGAAGATCTTTGAAATTACGGATGAGTGTATGAGACATCCTTTCACGAAGACTAAGTAACACCCCTCTCACACTCATCCTTATTTGATCAAATTCATCGGGCCTTTTCTTGAGCAAAGTGCCTTGTTTATCCATCTTTTCACATAATCCACAAAATTTTCATTTGGTCGTTGCCTAATGGACTCAACTTCCATTAAGGTAACTTCCATTTCAACATTGTATCCATATTGTTGGATGAAGGCTTTGTATAGCAGATCTCAACTCTTTTGTGTTTCTTCTTCCAAGGTATTGAACCAATTTTTGACAACAGGGTCCAATGAGAGCATGAAATATCTCAAAGTTTGAGCCCTAGTAGCCCGGGCATATGCATAGCAGTGATATACTGTTTCACATGGAGGTGAGGATTTCTGGCTCCATCAAACTTTGCAAAGGATGGCATCTTGAACTTGTACGAAACTTCTTCATCTAGCTCAAATAATTTATCAACTTCGGACATTTTTTCAGTCTTTAGTTTCTTCTAAAATTTCTTTTCTAAGTCCGCAATCATCTTTTCAAAATCAGAAGTTTCAGTTTTCTCCATAGCTGACCTTTCAACAATCTTTGGTTCTTTCTTCTTGTCTTGAGGATCTTGGTAGTATTGAGCCCAATCATTATCATCCTCAATGATCACCTTATCATCATCAAAAACCACTTCACCAACTTTAGTCTTCCCTTTGTCCTTTGGCTTCTTAGTGCTAGCAGATGCTTCGGCGTGATTTCCTAAAATTGCAGCTAATTGGTTCTTCATTGTTTCAGCTAGGGCCTCTTTTATTTCTTCCATCTTGGCATTGAGGGCTTCATCCACCATTCTCTGAATTTGTTTCGGCTCCATTATTTTTGGTGAGCAAGTGATTGAGTCGTTGCTAGATTCTTTACTTTCGGCGTAGGTCAGATTGTCGTAAGCTTTTGAACTGTCGTAATCCAGGGCTGTGAGCCAGAAAGGATCAATGAGAATGAAAATGCATGTATGTATGTATGCACAAACAATAAACAAACAAGGATAAATAGGATGTTCCTTCCAACTTTATAACATCCACACACGAATGGCGAGTCTCTTTTCCTAGGTATATGGTTAACAAAATACCAACATGGGGTACCTTGTTTTTGAATACTTCCCTCGGACGTTTCAACCAATTATTATATTTTCAAAAATAGAAATATATTTATGATAATTCCCATTAATTAGGTTTTAATCCATAGTAGCTTTTATGCTATATTGGATTAAAACTAAATTAAGAAGTTTATTATAGATAGATTTCTCACTTGAAAAAGTAACTAATGATTCATGCCAAAAACAAGCTCATAGTTAATTTATTCTTAGTATAAACTAGGCCCACAATTGATTTTTGGTATTTCATAATTGACCTAAATAATTTGCAAGCTCTTTGTAAGAAAAGGTTGGATGAAAATAATTTTGTTTTTAAGCCCACTGTAAAAAGAATTTTGAAAAATGGATTTTGGACTTTGTGTTTTGGTCACGAGAAAAGAATTTTTGATTTTGTTTTTATAAAAGTTTTATATCCAAAGACCATCTTAAAAAGTTTTTGAAAGTAGTTTTGATCTTTTGGACTTTAAAGAAAAATTTATTTTGAGTTTACAATGTACTTAGGTCATATTAGAAAAAGAACAAACCAAATAAGTCATGATTTAAACCAAGATAAATTAACCATAGTCAAACAACATGCATTTGGGGTAAAAACCTAAGGAAAGTAACTAGGCCAATTACATGAGCTTTAGTCTTTGGGTTAAAAGGCTTAGGTTTCCATAGCAAGTATATACCAAATGGTACGAGGCTATGAGTGGTTATGCCATGCTCGATCTCCATACCTTGAGTGAAAGTATGGTATCCCTCACATAACACAACACGGGTAACACAGGCGTCCTAACTCACACACATGATGCAATCTAATATGATGCAATGGATATTATTATTATAAGAAAGAATAGAATAATATAAAGACCAACGGAATCAACTTCTCTTGTCCCTAGTGAAGTCGCCACTGTGAGCGGGGATTTTTACCCCCACTCTCGGTGGAATGGTTCTTGCGACTTGCCCCCACTCCCGGTAGAATGGTTCTTGCTACTTCAACACTGTTTAGGCTTGGGCCTTAGAGAACACGGACCTAAGTTCGAAGAAAATGGAGTCGCCACCCGGACGGGCTGGAAAAAAGAAAGGGGTGGATGACTCGAATCTTAAAGAATCCCCAACCCCCTAATGGGTTTGGAAAGTTGGGTATGTGTGGGGAATGTGAGAAATGGCCCAGCACCCCCACAACGCCTGGTTCATTGGAACCGGCCTCCTTTACAGGTATTAATATTATAAAATTCTTAAATATAACAATATTATCCATATTACATGCAACAATTGAAATAAAGCATCATTATATTAAAATCAAAGCAAAGTCCAAACAAAGCAAATAAATGGACACCCATCCGAAGATAGAAACATGTCCTTACATCGTTCATATCTAAGCTAAATAGGACACCCACCAAAAGGTAGAAATATGTCCTTTACATTGGTCTAAAATATAAAAGCAATTTAAATTACATGATATTTAACTAATGAGGTACCCACAAAGTGGAAACATACCTCTTACAACATTTAGAAAATAAAATAAATCAAAAAAAGTAAATAACCATTCACCATAAATAAATCATTCATCAAAGGTATTAAAAAACATTCTTCCATGATAAATTAAATAAATCAAGCATTGAAAATAAATCAAATCATATAATGAACTACATAATCAAATCTAAAAATAAAGCAAGTAAAGATACAAATTGAGGTTTACTGTTTCCATTTAAAGTACTTTAATTAATATTTAGGGTCTTAAGATATTATTATTGTTATTTGTTTAGGCTACTGTAAGTTTTAAGAGAATTGAAATAGATTAGGGTTTTATAAATTTAAGAAATTAGTAAGGCTCTTTGATTGATCAAATTAGGGTTTAAGGGTGACATCATAAATTTAGGGTTTTAGAATCTTGAGACATTGGGTTTACAGCTCTTGGTTACTGGATTATTGTTTTGGTTTTATTAGATTATGGCTTTAGGGTTTAAATTAACTAGTTTGGGGTTTTAAATTCAATTAATTAGGGTTTAGGAAAATTTACGGTTTATTGTTTTGGTTTTGAGAGAATTAGGGTTTTTGGTGTTTCAAAAAATATGTTTGGTTTTCGGATTTGAGAAAACAGTTTAGAGTTTTATAAAGTTTTTTGGAAATAGGCAAAACAATTTAAGGTTTTTAGAAACAGAAAAGTATTTTTTAGGGTTTTTGGAAATAGAAGGAACAATTTAGGGTTTTAAGGTTTAGAAGAAATAAATTAGAGTTCTTAAGTTTTAGAAGAAATAAATTAGGGTTCTTAAGTTTTAGAAGAAATAGAAAAGTAATTTTTAGGGTTTTTGAAAATAGAAGGAATAATTTAAGATTTTTCGAAACAAAAGAAATGAATTAGGGTTTTTAAGGTATTTGAAAATAGAAGAAATCATTTAAGGTTTTTAGAAACGAAAGAAAAGAATTAGGGTTTTTAAGGTATTTGGAAACAGAAGAAATCATTTATATTATTGAAATGAAGATCAATGTTACTACATATTTATAGATCAAGGTTTTACGTGTATATTCTTATGAATCAAAGAAACAAAGCTACTGTGATCATGAGCAATGTATAATTAAGGATCAAACCTGCGTAGTTGGTTCCACCAAAAAGTTACTTTCTGGATGAACAAAGACAAAGGCAAGGTTGCTGCCTTTGATGAATTCTTGATTGCTTCCTTTTGCTCCTTTCAAATCTGAAGTTCTACTATCCGATCCAAGTCCAAAGTTTTCCTTCTTAACGTATCGTCCCCCCTCAAGTTTCGTGTTTTAAAGTGTTATTTATAGGAAAATTTATAAGATTAATCCTAATTGTTTAAGAAAACTAAGATTAATTAGGAATAGAAACCAAAACCAAATAGATTTTAGTTTCAGAAAAAATTACAATGGAAAAATTTCGCTGGCAAAAACTGCGACGGGCTGCGAGGAAATTGCGAGCTATGAGCGAGAATTGACGCGGCTAGCCCATTTCACTGCAGGAATTTCCTGCGGCGAAATGGCTTTGGCCATTTCCTGCGGGCGAAATTGGCCGTGGCCAATTACTTTCGGCGTTGAATTTTTTCGTCACCGATTTTTATTTTTAATTTTATTTATTTATTATTATTATTATTTATCATTTTTATTATTTTTTTAAAAAAATTATAATAAAAAAATAAATACTAAAATAAATATTATTTAATTAAAATAACACAAAAATTATTTTGGACTATATAAAATATATTGGACTGGACTGGGTCAAAAATTAAGGGTCTACAATGAGGCTTATCTTCGTAAGTCTTGGGCTTAGACTTATAAAACCTTTTAGATTTTCCAACCTTATAAGGTTGTTTTTACTTTTCTTTAGAAAACAAAGAGGGATACCTATACTGCTCATAAAATTTACCTAGTAGGGCTTGTAATATCCCCATATGTGCCCTAGAAGTATTGATGTAATTGTGTTTGAATTGAATTAAATGTATATATATATTTTTGCAAAAGAAATGGTGGTGTTAAGGGAATGTATATGTTGTGTTTATGGTCATATATATAACATATAAATTGGTCAAAGTGCTTAGTCAAGGGAAGAAGATATTTTAAGTGTTAAGTGTGAAATTACCAAAGTGGGCAAGAGATGATAAAAGGAATTAAAATGTGTATGAGGGTATTATAGTAATTTTCTTTTGGATGAGTATTTAATGAGTGTTGACTTTGTGATTTCTTCATCATCTTTTCTTCTTCTCTTCTCGATGGTGTGGCCGGCTATCTAAAGAAAAGAAGAGCAAGAGAGGTGTTTAAAGGGTTATCATCAAATTGAAGGATGAAGCAAAGGATCAAGTTGGAGATTTGTGAAATTTCTTCAAAATAAGTAAGTACCTACTTGTTTTCCCTTGTTAATGTTTGAAGTGGTGTTTGAGATAGGTTGTGATGGATTGATTTTATGATTTGGGGTGTTATATATATGTGTTTACAAGTATTGAAATTGATTATAAGCTAAAGGATTGAATTGGTGTTGGTTTTGTTGTGAAGATGGTAAGTTAAGTGGATTTGGATAGGGAAAGATCAAGAGTGATGATGGTTTTAGGGTTTTGAAATGGTAGATGATTCAATGTGTTGTTAATGTGCAATATTGTGATTAACATGTTAAATAAGTGTTAATGACATGGTTTATATGCATTTGAATGAGGTTGTGTTGTGTATAATGTGTTTAAATGCAATTGAAAGAAGTTTGGCCACATTTAGGGTTTTGTTTATGTGAGACACGGCCAAAATAAGAAAGGAACACGGCCAAGACTTAATGTTTTTGAGAGACACGGCCAAGTCTAAGAAATTTTGGCCGTGTTGGATGAGTTTTGGAGAGACACGGTCACAAGCTTGGCCGTGTCCCTTGCCCATGTTTGCTACTGCCTGATTTTGGATGAGAGACACGGCTGTGTCCCCTACCCGTGTCTGCTTCTGCTTGAATTGGAATTGAGAGACACGGCCACAAGCTTGGCCGTGTCCCTTGAGTGTGTTGGCTACTGTGACTTTTCTTTGCTCTTCTTGCTTTGATGAAATGGTATATACATTTGATAATACATATGATACTATATGAACAAGGTTATGTATTATGCATTGTGAATCTTGTGAATGGCAATGTGTTATATGAATAATGTACATTGTAATGTTACATCAATGATGTTATGTGTAAAATGTGAAGAAGAGGATGAAGTAATTGATTATAGATAGCTTGGTGGGAGTAACTCTTGAGGGTGAAAGAGATGAGGATCATCCAAAAAGGTATGTACAATGCAATTTATAATGATGTGAATAATATGATTGAAGCATGTCTAAATGATATAATCGAATAATGACATGTTTGCCTAGTTAATGTAATTGATGTTGTATATATTAATGATGGAATATGACATGTAAAGGATATGATGAGATAAATGATTGTGTATGTAAAAGATGAATTGCTATAATGTGGATTGAAATGTGATGTGAAGCCATTGTGATTGGCTATGATAACTCAAATATGATGTGAAGCCATTGTGATTGGCTATGATGATTCAATTGAAAGAAATAAGGCATGTTTGCTTAAATAATGATGAGAATTGAAAATGATATTGATGATGAAATAATCAATGACTTGTGTATCTAATGTGTTATTCATTTTCAGAGTTTTGTTGTTGGTGGCATGCCTAATGGTAACAATCTCTTGAAGTTAGGTTGGGCTTGATCCTTGAAGCCAAGTTGGGTTGAAGTTTAACATGTTTTACTCCCCTTGAAGCTTGGTTGGGTCTAGTCCTTGAAGCCTAATTGAGATGTTACAACCCTTGAAGCTAGGTTGGATTAGTTCTTGAAGCCAAGTTGGGTTGATACTTAGCATGCTTTGTTCCCCTTGAAGCTTGGTTGAACTTAATCCTTGAAGCCTAGTTGGGATATTGATGAATGTGATAATTAAACCAAAGCATTAACTCTGAAAGTCGAATAGCATATTAGTGTTTGTTGGGCCCGAGTCTGTCTTTGTTGTTAATATGATATATAAATGTTGAAATAAATGAGTAATGAGATCTATGATTGACTTTGTTGGCAATGTGACTCGTGATTGGTAAGATGTGAACAAAGTAATGTTATGAAGTATGATATGTGATGTGTGTATTGATATATGTTGATTGTGAGTATTAGTGATGAACGGTGATTGGTGATAATGATATGTATATAATATATATATATATGAAATTTGTCATGATGTATGAAAGGTGCAACTCAAAAGGAGAAACTAATGGTAAATGAAAGTGATACTTCATTATATGTTAGAATTTCTATAATGCATGATTTTATGTTATATTTGTACTACTAAGCTCTTGGGCTTAGCGCGGTTGTGTGATCGCGCAGGTGTTTAGATGGAAGATATGAAGTCTTTCATGATGCCACGAGGAGAGTAAAAGTTTATCGAGACCAACTAGAGGGTGATGCATACATGTATAATTTAATTATGATGTATTTCTATCAAGAATGTATTCATATGTATAAATGATGTTTTGAGAAAGATAAGATTATTGTATATTTATAAGATCATTAAAAGTATATCGATTTTGTAAATGTTCTTTAAATTAATGTATTGTGGTTTGAGCTATGTTAAAGGTTTTTAAATTGTAACGAAAAGTGACATCCTTATACTTTATATACTTACCGTACGTATACCAGGTATATGTATAGTACTTATATGGGGTATCGGGATGTTACAGGGCTTTTCCTATGCGCTGAGAATTTTTAATTTCTTTGTGTAATTTCATTTCATTACACGAAGTAATTCCCTCAGCAATTACTTCAGTAGAAATTCTCAATACATATAAGAATCATATGGAATAGTTCCCTCGAATTTATTTTTTATTCGAGTTCTCACCCCATCAGCAGATAAGAGTGGTAAACCAGAGATAAATTTTTCTTTCCAGAAATTACTTGAATTATCTTCTCTAGTTAAAACTACTGAAAAGAACACATCCTTATACCATTTGAAATGTGATAAATCTGGATATTTTAGATTCATCAGTTACTCATGGGTTTTATCCAGATACATGGATGTAGAGCCAATAAAATGAATACCTATAGAATATAATAATGTATTTATTGCATCTGAAACTTGTCTCTGCTAGTTTTCTATAGTTATTTCAGTTTTTATTGCAGCTAATAGTTGCAACTAACCTTGATTAGAGAGATAAAAATCCCAACAACCTTTAAGTTGGTCAATGAAACCAACGATTATTGCTCTTGCTATATTTTCATCAAAATTACCTTTATTTCTTGAAGCGTTGGCGTATATAGTCATATAATGAATGACATTTTTTATCTTGTATTCTGATAACCCATCAATATTCCTTTCAACTATTGATGTACCATCATAAGATACATAATTGAATGAAGTATCCTCATACTAGAGATTAATTGGTAATGGCCTAAGATAATAAGGCTTCATTGGAATAGATGAATTAGGTTAAGGATAGGTAATCCTATTAACCTAACTAACTTGATTTCCCAATGGTGGAGGAGAAAGACTAGACTCTCTGAGAGTACATGAATTAAACATTTCTTCTAAATTGTTAATGAACAACTCAGAAGATTGAGTGTCATAATTAGACTCTTCTGATTGAACCTCAAAATTAGATTCAATATCATATTCTCCTTCCTTCTTAGATAAAGGTGCTATTGTCATTTGCTTTTTATCATCTTTAAGTCCTAGTTAGGACAATCTTTGTACTAATGCTTCCACCATATCATCATCATATTTACCCATTTTTAGATTTAACTTTCCAGATTCCATGGATTTGAACAAAACCTTTTTCTCAGAGAGGGAAGAAGTAGAAGACTCTTTTTTCTTTTGAGAACTTGCTATCTTAGACTTAATATTAGAAAGTTGAGTTTCTACTCTATCAAGTTTTTGAGAAATGTAAAGTGAAATTTGTAACACCCCTTCCCAACCTACATATGTAAGCTGAGTAGAGGCGCCACACTAACCTAATGTTGCTACCAATTTTACTTAGTCAAATTTTAGTTCCGATTTTTACAAAATTTTTGCCATAGTTTCGCCTAAAAATTGAGTCCCAAGTGTCGACAAAACCGGTTTTTTTCTTATTTTCAAAAACATTTTACACAAACCAATGCAAACAAAATCATTCTCAGTACACTCCCAATAAATCCCCCTTGTAACCTCAACTACAACCTGCAAAAAGGATTTACACTTCTAGTACAACATAAAATAAAGGTTTTGTGACAACCCCCATATTTAAATATTACACAGCGGAAGTTATAAAATATTTACATATTTACAAATTCATATACATCAAAACTCAAGTTTTACAACACATAAAATTTATAAATGATTGGCAAGTCTGCTCTGATCTTTAAGCTCCCAAAATGGATTCTTCAAGGTCTACTCTCACTAGGTCTTGATGAACTCTCGGGTTCAACTCTATCCACTCTACTACCTGAGCGAATAAACACTATCGCGCTAAGCCAACGGCTTAGTAAGATAAAACATGCTAATAGTATGCTTTAATGCAATACAATGCCACATATGCTATTGATAAGATCAACATTATAAATATAAAGTTAACACATAATTATGCATTTCACAAATCATAGTCATATGAGCATACCACATTTCAACATCTTTCCACATTCAACATTACTCAATAACCAACATCTTATTTCATTAACTCATAACATTATTTAGGACATTCATATAACCTTGACACCTATGGGCCCAACAAGTATTTAATACGATATTCAGAGTTCAGAGTTACTGCTTTGGTTCATAGTCACAATTCTCATAGTGTAACAGACCCAGTCTCTTGGACCATCAACTCAACACATTTGAGGAGATCCTCAACCCGGCAAGACTGTTACAAATCATATATTTCATATTCACAATTCTCATAGTGTAACAGACCCAGTCTCTTGGACCATCAACTCAACACATTTGAGGAGATCCTCAACCCGGCAAGACTGTTACCTTTCATCATTTCTTAGGCATGCCACCCAAATCCAGAACTCTGAAACTGAATAACATATTAAACAAACAATTCATTTATTATATACTTACCATTTCCATTCTCAAATTCTCATCACATTTAGGCAAACATGCCTTCTTTCTTTCAATATCATCATCTTAGCCAATAACAATGGCTTCACATTTCATTTCACAATATAACATCTCATTATTCAAGTATATATATATATATCTCATCCATGATCACATTATATTTCACATAGCATCATTCATAAATATCAACATTTCATTCCACATTACTCATGAAACACATTACCATTCACAATGCACAACATAACATTGTTCAATCTCAACAATGCAATTAGGGCAAAGAACAATTGATTATAACATTCATTGATTCAAGTGTGTTTAACGTGTTTAGGGTTAGGTTTAAGGACCAACCTACCTTTGGAGAACCAAAGCAATGCAAGAAGAACAAAGAATTAAAACCCTAACCATAAATAGTACATTCTGGTTTTTAAACTCCATTTTATCCTTATTTTGAAAACTTGTATAAAATAATCTACTTGACTAAAAATTCTAAAATTTTTATAGAATTTAGTTTTGTATCTTAAAATCATCCCTTTAAAATTTCAGATCAAACTGAACACAAAATCTTGGTCAAATAGTTCACCTAACCAGACTGCCCCAATTGCCCTGCATCCTGGCAGCAGTTCTGAACTTTGTGAATTCCATAAATCAAATTCAATCAACGTGATTCCAAATTATTATTCTCAAATACTAGACTCACTAAGCAACAACATATCCAAAATTCAATTGAATATGATTTTTCTACATTTTATTAAAAATCCCGAAATATAGCTGTCCCAGTTAAGGTACTTGCTGGAACAGGTCTAATGAAAATAATCTTTCTAAACTCATAACCATTCCAAAATCGAATCAACATATTTTTCCGTCATTCTAGACTCATAGAGGCACAACATATCAAAAATTCACTTCAAGAACATTTTTCTAAAATTAATTAAAAATCATACAAGTCACAGCCTTTACTAATCCTAAAACAGAAACAATTTCACTAAACACCAATCTTACTCTTCCATCACCAACACCAACCCAACTTCTCATCTATCAAGCAAAATCAATACTTACAATCATACCATAAGCAACTTAATCATACCACTTCAAAAGAATTGAAGAAATTAGAGAAAAGATCTTACCTTAGTTAAAAACATCTTAAATCAACACTTGAACACTTAATCTTTCTTCAATTTAAGCTTGAAATCATCAAAACCATCACTTGTCTCTTTCTTTCTCTTTGGCTATGGAGGGCCGGCCATCAACAAGAAGAAGAAGAAGAAATGAAGAAGAAAACACAAGTCAAACCTTCTTTAAATATCCACCATGTGATTTTATCCAAGCAATTACCAAAGTGCCCTCATTTACATAATTATCTTTTTGTCTTATATGTGCCCAATTAAGTAATTTACAAATCTCAAATAAATATCTTCTCTTGCATTGACCAAGCCTTTTGACCACTTTATATGTCATATATATTAACATATACACAACATATAAATTTGTCTCTAAACCCTATTTCTTCCCAAAATACATATACATATACTTTCTCTTCTCAATTTCTTTTCTCTTACAATTTAACACATATATTCAATCCAATATATAACAATAACAACAACAACAATATGCAAAACTTCTAGGGCATAAATGAGGATATTACAATTCTCCCCCTCTAAAAAGAAAATTTCGTCCTCGAAATTACCTGATATCAACTCTGAAACAACTGCGGATACTGTTCTCGCATAGTTTGCTCACTTTCCCAAGTTGCTTCTTCTTTTGCATGATTCTTCCAAAGAATCTTCACCAATGGCACTTTCTTGTTCCTCAATTCTTTCACATCACGTGCCAAGATAGCAACTGGTTCTTCTTCAAATGTCAAATCTGGGCTCACTTCGATAGACTCAAATGGCAACACATGAGATGGATCTGACCTGTACCTCCTCAACATAGAAACATGGAATACATTATGAATACGATCCAACTCAGGTGGCAAAGCAAGTCGATATGCAACTGGCCCAACTCTTTCTAACACTTCATACGGCCCAATGAAACGAGGACTCAATTTTCCTTTTCGACCGAACCTCAAAATCTTCTTCCAAGGAGATACTTTCAAAAACACCTTATCTCCAACATCAAACTGAATGTCTCTCCTCTTCAGATCTGCATAAGACTTCTGTCGGTCTGAAGCTGCTTTTAACCTACCTCGAATCAACTTTACTTTTTCCTCAGTTTCTTGAATCAAATCAGGACCAACCAACTTATCATCTCCAAGCTCATTCCAACAAAGAGGTGTCCTACACCGTCTGCCATACAATGCTTCAAACGGTGCCATACCAATGCTGGATTGGTGACTGTTGTTGTAAGCAAACTCCACAAGAGGTAAAAACCTATCCCAACTTCCAGAGAAATCGATGACACAGCTTCTCAACATGTCCTCAATAATCTGTATCACCCTCTCTGACTGTCCATCCGTCTGTGGATGAAAAGCAGTGCTGAAGTGCAGTCGAGAACCCAAAGCACTATACAAACTCTTCCAAAATCTGGAAGTAAACCTGGGATCTCGATCAGATACTAAAGAAGTTGGAACACCATGCAGTTTCACAATCTCATGGATATACAGCTCAGCCAATCTCTCCAAAGAGTAATCCATTCGAACCGGAAGGAAATGAGCTGTTTTAGTCAATCTATCCACAATCACCCATATGGCATCATGCTTCTTTTGTGTCAATGGCAAACCAGACACAAAATCCATTGTCACTCTTCAAACCAATCCACCAATAATGCTGTCTCAAATCATGATACATCTTCGTATTACCCGGATGCATAGCAAACATTGACTGATGAGCTTCTTCTAAAATGACTCTTTTCAAATCAGCATCATCGGGTACACACAATCGGTTCTTAAACCAGAGACTCCCATCATCTTTCACAACAAAATCTCTAGTCTTCCCATTCTTGCAATCTGAAATAATCTTCTGAATCTTCATATCAATCAACTGAGCCTCTTTGATCTGATCTAACAAAACTGGTTTCAAAAGCAACTGTGCCAACAATGCACCATCGTCACAAGCTACAAAACTGGCATGCAAAGCTCTCAACTCCACAAGCAACGAGAGCGAGTAAACAGTTAAACCAGCTAAAGACTTCCGACTCAAGGCATCAACAACAACATTTGCTTTACCTGGATGATAGTCAATCAAGCAGTCGTAGTCTTTAATCAATTCTAACCATCTCCTCTGACGAAGATTGAGTTCTTTCTGGACACCCAAATACTTCAAACTCTTGTGATCAGTGTAGATGAAACATTTCTCCCCAAACAGATAATGGCGCCAAATCTTCAATGCAAAAACAATGGCAGCCAATTCCAAATCATGGGTCGGATAGTTAAGCTCATGCGGTTTCAACTGTCGAGATGCATAAGCTATAACTTTCCCTTCCTGCATCAATACACACCCCAAACCTCTATGTGAAGCATCACTATAGATCACATAAGGTTTACCTTCAACAGGTAAAGTTAAAACAGGCGCTTGAGTCAACATTTCTCTCAACTGCTCAAAGCTGGCCTGACACTGATCCGTCCACACAAATCTCATTCCCTTACGAAGCAATCTGGTGAGTGGAGTAGCTATCAAAGAAAACCCTTTCACAAACCGCCGGTAATAGCCTGCCAAACCCAGAAAACTTCTAATCTCTGTCACTGATTTAGGTGGATTCCAATTCAATACAGCTTCAACTTTGCTCAGATCAACTCTAATACCCTCTGCTGAAACTATATGTCCGAGAAAAGCTACTTGATCCAACCAGAACTCACATTTCGACAATTTAGCAAACAACTGCCTCCCTCTCAAAATCTGCAACACAATCCGCAGATGCATATCATGTTCCTCCTCATTCCGCGAATACACCAGTATATCATCAATGAAGACCACTACAAACTGATCCAAATAGGGCCTAAACACCCTATTCATCAAATCCATAAAAGCTGCAGGTGCATTCGTCAGACCAAAAGGCATAACTAGAAATTCATAATGCCCATACCTGGTCCGAAAAGCAGTCTTAGGAACATCTTCACTTCTTACCCTCAGCTGATGGTACCCAGATCTCAAATCAATTTTGGAGAACACTGACGCTCCCTTCAACTGATCAAAGAGATCATCGATTATAGGCAAAGGATATTTATTCTTAATGGTCACCTTGTTCAATTGCCTATAATCGATACACAACCTCATAGTACCATCTTTCTTCTTCACAAAAAGCACAGGAGCTCCCCAAGGAGAAACACTGGGGCGAATAAATCCTTTGTCCAACAACTCCTGTAATTGCACTTTCAACTCCCTCAATTCTGCTGGTGCCATTCTATAAGGAGTAATAGAGATAGGAGTGGTACCAGGCAACAATTCAATACCGAACTCCACCTCTCTCTCAGGAGGTAACCCTGGCAACTCCTCTGGAAACACATCTGGGAACTCTGCAACTGTGGCAATGCTATCAATGGGAGAACTTCTTACTCTAGTATCTACACATGAGCAAGATAGGCTTCACACCCCTTTCTAATCAACCTCCTGGCTGCAACAGCTGAAACAAATAAGGAGGCTAGTTGTTCCTGCTCATTAGATACTATCACCTCTCTACCATCACCCGTTCTTAAAGAAACAACTTTCTTTTTACAATCCACCACAGCTCCATGTCGAAATAGCCAATCCATACCTAAGATCACATCATAATCCTTAAATGGCATCTCAATCAAATCCCCAAGGAACTCCTCACCCTGCACCACTACTGCACTATCTCTATGCACCTTACTCACAACCACACTATGCCCTAACGGATTTGTTACCAACACATCAAATCCTAGGGACTCAGCATGCAAATCAGATACAGGCAAAACAGATGCACTAATATATGAATGCGTGGAACCCGGATCAATCAAAGCAAGTACTGGAGTATTAAATAAAGAAAAAGTACCAGCTATGACTGCTGATGCATCTGGCTGCCTCTGCATAACATACATCCTCTGGGAAGATCCAACCTCTAAGCACATGATCGAGGGCCTCAATCCCTCCTCAAATCGCCGACATCTATCAATCTCATCAGCAATGATGCCCCCAGCATACTGACTCAGTCGAATAAACTCAACCTCATACTCAGTTACGGTCCGATGATCTTGCTTCAAATCTAGAAACTCTCTTTTCTTCCCATCTTTATACTCCCTAGGAGTATACTTCATCTCAAATTCCCTCAGAAAATCAGTGTAAGACAGTGTTGGAGGATCATCCATAGAATGGGGCACTGTCTTCCACCAGTCGTAGGCATCCTTCTGTAGCAAAGATCTTGCATAGTCAAACTTCTCCTCTGAAGTGGCTTGCAACTGCACAAATACCCTCTGAACTCTATCAAGCCACTGTTCTGCTACAGCCGGATCAACTGTACCAAAGAAATCCTCTGCTCCATATTTCCTTAGCTTATCATAGTGCCTTACTAGTACTGAAGGCTGAGGGGGTGGTGGCGGTGGCTGTGGTTGCACAGGTGCTTGTCTCATAGCTTCCATCATAGGCCTAAACCAGGCTGGCGGAACCTCCTCCCCAGCTGGTCTACCCGACACCGAAGCAGGTGCCTCCTCAACACTATCAACCCTAGCTCCCTCAGCAGGAGCAATACTCTCGGCACTACCCTCAATCGACTGACGTGAGTGAGAATCCATCACAACCTAACACTGCAAACACAGCAGATTATATCTTATTAAAGATCAGAGACTGCCAATCTCAAACGTATATGTTATTCAAAACCACTTTTTAAGTAAAAATATTCTTTTTATTACATTTTACCTAGGTTGAGAATCTCAAACTTAGGCTCTGATACCAAAACAATTGTAACACCCCTTCCCAACCTACATATGTAAGCTGAGTAGAGGCGCCACACTAACCTAATGTTGCTACCAATTTTACTTAGTCAAATTTTAGTTCCGATTTTTACAAAATTTTTGCATAGTTTCGCCTAAAAATTGAGTCCCAAGTGTCGACAAAACCGGTTTTTTTCTTATTTTCAAAAACATTTTACACAAACCAATGCAAACAAAATCATTCTCAGTACACTCCCAATAAATCCCCCTTGTAACCTCAACTACAACCTGCAAAAAGGATTTACACTTCTAGTACAACATAAAATAAAGGTTTTGTGACAACCCCCATATTTAAATATTACACAGCGGAAGTTATAAAATATTTACATATTTACAAATTCATATACATCAAAACTCAAGTTTTACAACACATAAAATTTATAAATGATTGGCAAGTCTGCTCTGATCTTTAAGCTCCCAAAATGGATTCTTCAAGGTCTACTCTCACTAGGTCTTGATGAACTCTCGGGTTCAACTCTATCCACTCTACTACCTGCGCGATTAAACACTATCGCGCTAAGCCAACGGCTTAGTAAGATAAAACATGCTAATAGTATGCTTTAATGCAATACAATGCCACATATGCTATTGATAAGATCAACATTATAAATATAAAGTTAACACATAATTATGCATTTCACAAATCATAGTCATATGAGCATACCACATTTCAACATCTTTCCACATTCAACATTACTCAATAACCAACATCTTATTTCATTAACTCATAACATTATTTAGGACATTCATATAACCTTGACACCTATGGGCCCAACAAGTATTTAATACGATATTCAGAGTTCAGAGTTACTGCTTTGGTTCATAGTCACAATTCTCATAGTGTAACAGACCCAGTCTCTTGGACCATCAACTCAACACATTTGAGGAGATCCTCAACCCGGCAAGACTGTTACAAATCATATATTTCATATTCACAATTCTCATAGTGTAACAGACCCAGTCTCTTGGACCATCAACTCAACACATTTGAGGAGATCCTCAACCCGGCAAGACTGTTACCTTTCATCATTTCTTAGGCATGCCACCCAAATCCAGAACTCTGAAACTGAATAACATATTAAACAAACAATTCATTTATTATATACTTACCATTTCCATTCTCAAATTCTCATCACATTTAGGCAAACATGCCTTCTTTCTTTCAATATCATCATCTTAGCCAATAACAATGGCTTCACATTTCATTTCACAATATAACATCTCATTATTCAAGTATATATATATATATCTCATCCATGATCACATTATATTTCACATAGCATCATTCATAAATATCAACATTTCATTCCACATTACTCATGAAACACATTACCATTCACAATGCACAACATAACATTGTTCAATCTCAACAATGCAATTAGGGCAAAGAACAATTGATTATAACATTCATTGATTCAAGTGTGTTTAACATGTTTAGGGTTAGGTTTAAGGACCAACCTACCTTTGGAGAACCAAAGCAATGCAAGAAGAACAAAGAATTAAAACCCTAACCATAAATAGTACATTCTGGTTTTTAAACTCCATTTTATCCTTATTTTGAAAAATTGTATAAAATAATCTACTTGACTAAAAATTCTAAAATTTTTACAGAATTTAGTTTTGTATCTTAAAATCATCCCTTTAAAATTTCAGATCAAACTGAACACAAAATCTTGGTCAAATAGTTCACCTAACCAGACTGCCCCAATTGCCCTGCATCCTGGCAGCAGTTCTGAACTTTGTGAATTCCATAAATCAAATTCAATCAACGTGATTCCAAATTATTTTTCTCAAATACTAGACTCCCTAAGAAACAACATATCCAAAATTAAATTGAATATGATTTTTCTACATTTTATTAAAAATCCCGAAATATAGCTGTCCCAGTTAAGGTACTTGCTGGAACAGGTCTAATGAAAATAATCTTTCTAAACTCATAACCATTCCAAAATCGAATCAACATATTTTTCAGTCATTCTAGACTCATAGAGGCACAACATATCAAAAATTCACTTCAAGAACATTTTTCTAAAATTAATTAAAAATCATACAAGTCACAGCCTTTACTAATCCTAAAACAGAAACAATTTCACTAAACACCAATCTTACTCTTCCATCACCAACACCAACCCAACTTCTCATCTATCAAGCAAAATCAATACTTACAATCATACCATAAGCAAATTAATCATACCACTTCAAAAGAATTGAAGAAATTAGAGAAAAGATCTTACCTTAGTTAAAAACTTCTTAAATCAACACTTGAACACTTAATCTTTCTTCAATTTAAGCTTGAAATCATCAAAACCATCACTTGTCTCTTTCTTTCTCTTTGGCTATGGAGGGCCGGCCATCAACAAGAAGAAGAAGAAGAAATGAAGAAGAAAACACAAGTCAAACCTTCTTTAAATATCCACCATGTGATTTTATCCAAGCAATTACCAAAGTGCCCTCATTCACATAATTATCTTTTTGTCTTATATGTGCCCAATTAAGTAATTTACCAATCTCAAATAAATATCTTCTCTTGCATTGACCAAGCCTTTTGACCACTTTATATGTCATATATATTAACATATACACAACATATAAATTTGTCTCTAAACCCTATTTCTTCCCAAAATACATATACATATACTTTCTCTTCTCAATTTCTTTTCTCTTACAATTTAACACATATATTCAATCCAATATATAACAATAACAACAACAACAATATGCAAAACTTCTAGGGCATAAATGAGGATATTACAAAATTTGTAAAATTATTCTGAAAAATTACTCCCTCTATTTTTGCATCAATATAGTTAAAAGGTGAACAAACCACTTCTCGCCCATCACCTAATTTATGAATGATATCAGCAATTGGTTGATGAACACTTTTAATAGTTCGTCCAGTAGAAGTTGTGTAATTTTGATAGGCTGTTTCTAATGAAATAAGTAACTGTGTCCTGAAAATTAAGAACTTTCTTTCCTAATAAGGAAAGATAATGCTTTAAAAATTCTTCAAATTTCTTTTCCCCACCTTTTCTCTAATATAAGAGAAAGTTTTTGTTGAAAACATTTTATTCTTATGGAGAGAACTTTATCTGAACCCACTTCTCAAAAGGAGATTCTTTAATAGTTAATACTACAGGATTTAATCTATCTTGCAATATACTAGCTTGATCATAGCCCATGTCTAATGGAGTTGGACTTTGTGGTCTGTTTATTTCATGAATTGGCTGAACTATATTTTCTTCAGTCCTATTTATTCCTAAAACTGAATTAGCCCTAGGAATAGGAAGAATAGGAGCTGAGGCTACTGATGCTCTTTGTTTAGAAATAATTGATCTGATTCTAGGAGCATAAGAAAAAAATCTCCTTGATGGTAATCTAGAATATCTACTTCTTGAAATGTAATATCCTCATTTATGCCCTAGAAGTTTTGCATGTTGTTGTTGTTGTTGTTGTTGTTGTTGTTGTTGTATTGTTGGTTTAAATTGAGAAAAGAAAAGTATAAGTGTTTTGGGAAAGAATTTAGGGTTTAGAGACAAGTTTATATGTTGTGTATATTGTGATATATATAACATATACATTGGTCAAAAGAGTTGGTCAAGGCAAGAGGAGATATTTTTTAGGGCATGTGAAATTACCAAAATGGGCAAGAGATAACAAAGAGAATTAAGATATGTATGAGGGCATTATAGTAATTTTCTTTTGGTTGGGTATTTAATGAAGTTTGACTTTGTGATTCTTCATCATCTTTTCTTCTTTCTTTCAAGAGGTGGCCGGCTCTCCATTAGCAAAAGGGAAGGAGAAGTGTTCTTGATACTAAGATCAAATTGAAGAAGGAATTGAGAGCTTTGGTGAAAGAATTGTGGAATTTCTTCATCTAAGGTAAGTATTCTTTTGTTTCCTTTACTTATTTTGGTAGTAGTGTTGAAGTTATGATTAGGGTGATTTGTGATTTGTTGGTTTGATGATTAGATGTGTTTGTGTTGTGTTCTCAAGTGTTGAATTGGTTTTAAGTTAAGAGTTTAAATAGGTGTTGTTGTTGGAAGTGGTGGATGTTGAAAGATGATGATTGTAGGGTTTTGAGATGATTTGTGTTTAAGTGTAATATTAATGTGTTATGAGGTGATTCTTATGATCAATATGTGTTTAAAACATTGTTTATGTTCATTTGAAACATGTGGTATGATGTATATTAAGTTTAAATGCAATTGGGAAAGTGTTGGCTTTGGTTAGGGTTTTGGTTATGGGTGACACGGCCAAAAAGCTATGGGAAACACGGCCAAGACATGAAATTTTGAAGGTGTTGGATTGATTTTTGGGAGACACGGCCGTGTCCCCAAGCCATGTTTGCTACTGCCAAAGTTTGGTTGAGAGACACGGCCACAAGCTTGGCCGTGTCCCTTGCCCGTGTTGCTTACTGTCCATTTGGGTTGAGTGACACGGCCACAAGCTTGGCCGTGTCCCTCATGTGTGCTGCCCGTGTCCCTCATATGGGTTAGGTAAGTTTTGTTTTCCTTGACCTAGTTGCAATGTTTTGGTTCTTCAAAGGTAGGTTGGTTTCTAAACCTAAACTTAAACACTCTAAACATACTTTAAACTATGAATGAGCTAATCAAATGCATATGAAAGATCCTAAAGCTATGAATCATATAAATTGTTCTTTGCCCTAATTGCATTTTTGAGATTTAAACAAGGTTATGTTATGCATTGTGAAAGGTAATGTGTTTTGTGAGTAATGTATCTTGAAATGTTATATCAATGATGCTTTATGCATAATATGAATTGAAATGTGAAATGTGATACAAAGCCATTGTTATTGGCTATGATGATGATATTGAGAGAAAGAAGGCATGTATGCCTAAATGTTGATGATAATTGGAAATGGAAATGATAATTGAATAATAAATGAATTGTGTGGCTAATGTGTTATTCTATTTTCAGAGTTTGTTGTTGGTGGCATGCCTAGTAAGTGTAACAATCTCTTGAAGTTAGGTTGGATTGAATCCTTGAAGCCTAATTGAGATGTTACCACCCTTGAAGCTAGGTTGGGTTGGTTCTTGAAGCCAAGTTGGGTTGAAGCTTAGCATGCTTTACTCCCCTTGAAGCTTGGTTGAACCTAATCCTTGAAGCCTAGTTGGGTATATGATATTGATAAATGTGATGATAGAACCAAAACATTAACTCTGAAAATTGAATGGCATATTAGTGTGTCTTGGGCCCATGCTTGTCTATGGTTAATGTGAGTCATGAATGATGCTTGCCTTAGCTTATTGTTGATGATGAATGATTAAATGAATATAAATGAGGTCTATGATAAGATGTGAAGTATGATATGCCTATATATATAAATGTTGAGTTATAAAATGGAAAGCTATGTTATCAAATTGGCATATATGATGTTACATGCATAATATGGATTAAGAATTGGTACTGCATTGCATTAAAGCATAACATTAGCATGATTATCTTACTAAGCCATTGGCTTAGCGCGATAGTGTTTAATCGCGCAGGTAATAGAGTTGATAGAGTTGATCCCGAAAGCTCTTCGAAACCGACCGAGGGTAGACAGTGAAGAATTGATTTTGGAGACTTAAAGATCAAAGAAAACTTGCCAATCATGTATAACTCTTTTATATTTTGTAAAGTATTGATTAAATGTACATATATGTATATTTGTAAATATGGAATTAAGTGTTTTCAAATATGTAAATATTTTATGACTTCCGCTGTGTAATAACTATATAAATGTATATATATATATATCTAATGTGTTTTATTTTAAAAGTAAATGATCTACTTTTCTATAATATATAATGATAATAGTATTGTATCTATTTAAATGTTTTGAATGTTGAAGAAAATCGTAGCATCCCTATGTTTGGTGCACTTATGCTACATTGTTGTGGTTGTAGTGTGTGTGCATTGGATGTGGGGGTGTTACATGAAAAGATTATTTCAACATTTCCATCCTTTTCTACTATTTCCCGAACATCCCTCGATTCTTCTTTTTTCACAGGGACTGCTTGTTCTAGCAACTAGCTCTCAGGCAAACTTACCTGATCCCAAGAAATAGTTTTAGGAACCATGAGATTTCCTTTTAACAGATTTGTCAAAAATAAAGGTAGTAGTTCCTTTTGGATTCAAATATTATACAGAGGATTCCCTCAAATTAGGGACAACAGAATTCATCACCTTATAGTGTATCCTATAAATAAGGATAATATTCTCATATCCAGAAAGAAAATTGTACCTTTCAGTCTTAACATCAAGACTGACTGCACTCAATAAGTGCAGATCTGAAAAAGAGAGTGTGAAATTTGGAAAACAGGAAAAATACACTGGTCCATCACATAATGAAGATTCCACAACACCTAATAAGGAGTCATGAAACTTATTGTGCCTTCTGTCACTAACACATAAGACTGTAGAAGTATTTAAGTCGATTCTTGACACATAAAACTTGTTGGCTTAAATAAATTTAATTTTAATTTTTTAGATACATGAAGAAATTTGAATTTTTCTTAATGTTTTTGAATTAGTTCTTCAGATAATAGACTAAAGAACTAAATCGTTCATGAATTAGAATTGCATGCTCTATAGTCTTAATAACATAATCAAACTTAAATAAAAAAATAGTATTAGATTTATAAATAGCAGAAGAAGAAACGGAAGGGAGCTTCCAGTTGTTTAAGTTCTGTTCAATATTTTCCATTAATAAAATTTCTTTATTTTTATTAGATCCAGAAGTTCCAGAAATACTGGATGAAGATGATGTTTCTCTATTCAACCTAGCAAATAGTATATCTATTTTTCTTAAAGATAACTATCAACTATTTACTCCAAACATCCTCATAATTTAATCATGATAAATTCTCAAAAGTACCAGTAGAGCTCACGGTCACTAAATAGTCTGGAAACTTTAGCATACCATGGCAGACACAACCGGACCTAATGCAATCTGACTGCACTAAGCCAGAGCTAAAAATCCAAGAAGTTACAGTAGTGCTCATGGTCTCAAAATTTTAGTATCATAGACAAAGATTGATTGCATTGAACTAGTTCCGAGCATACCACTAGTTCAGACTTTAAAAAATATAGCTATTGTTTATCCACTCAATTAGTGGATGCCATATGTACTAGCCATTGAAGAACTTTTGTCAGAAAATATGAAAAGCACAACAGGACCAAGTCAAGTCCAACCATGTAGAGCTAGACCTGACTAGACAAAATGAAATCTGATAGTGTTGAGCCCAAGCTAACCAGACCAAACCCAGTCCGACCATGAACTAGCTCGAAAAAGTGATTTTAGTGGAAGAGAATCAAACATATTGGCTCCCACTCCAAACGGCTAGTTGAAGACTTGAAGGCTATAAATACCATAAGAAATCACATTTTTTTTAGTAAGATTATGATTGTAATAGCCAAGTTTAACATCTTTCATTTATTTGCATCAAAAATTATACTTGTATTTTTTAAGTGTTGGATGTGAGAATTGAAACACCATTGTAAGTTTGAGTGTGAGCTTTGAAACACTTAGGTTGTAGATTGAGCCTGGGAAATCTCTTATTGTGTATGAGGGAAATTCTCAAACCTTGTAAAAGTTCAGTGTGAGCTTGTAAAAATTCAAGATTAGTAGAACCTTAACAAGTTGTTAAGGAAGTGGATATAAGATTGAGGAAATCCGAACCACTATAAACTTCTTGTATTCACTCTTCTCTACCCTAATCCTTCCTTGTCTATTATTTGATTTTCAATTTTTCAATCTATTATCACTTCTTCAATTCAACCAATTCACCCCCCTCTTGGTTGCCATCTTGTGACAACACCAATTCTTATTGAGTTTGAAAAGTTGGGTCGTATTAAAATAATAAGACACATCCCACTATCACCATGCACCCACCTTCTTTTCATGATCTATAATTGTAATATTCACTAAGAAAGGCAAAAGGAGCATATATAGAATAAAAAAGGAGCATTTTATTAATTCAAGGAATAAACAAATATACATGTGATGAAAATGTTCAAAAGCAATTGAAAGAAAAAAAAAGGGTATAAATAAAATAAATAGTCACCAGTCACTGATGGTACATGCCTTTATATTTGATAAATAAACCTATACACAATTCTTGAAAAGTAAAATTACTGTTGAAAGGCCTACTATGTTTATTCTAAAGAAGAAAAGCAAAATCAGCACAATATCGATAGCTAAGCCAAAACAATATCATCATCCATATGAAATATGAAATCATGCCACCAACACTCATAATCCAATATAAATCAACATAATTTAGCATTATAAATTTATTCAATTCAAAACAAGGGTAAAACTCACTTATAGCATGCAAAACAAGGCAAAACTAGAGTTTAATCATGCAAAGTCCAGTTTTAGATGCCTTTAACCAAATTACCAATTAAATCATCCTAAATTCCAAATTAATATTTTAGCCATTTTAAACTTAATTAAATCAACCAAAAAATCAATCACTACACTAAAATCGAGGCTAAAAGGTTTTAATTATCAATTTCTAGGCTAGTTTTTCAAAGTCACTTAACCAAAACACTTAAAAACATTTTTAAAATAAAATTTAATTTTAAAATTTAAAAACATTAAAAATGGGATGAAAAACAACAAAATCAAATGCGAATTAGAGTAAAAAGGTTAGTTGGAAGAAAGTGCCTTTTGTCAATTGAAAATGCCAATTGGGGCAGGCAAAATGCTAGTTTTGTTCAAGTAGCCATTTTAGCCTAGTTTGGTCCAAATATAATGTGTTTTTTCAAAAACTAGTTTATATATTTTTTTTCTTTTTTAGGTATGATTTTTAGGTGAATTTTAATTCCATATTGTGTGTGTTTGATGTCAAAAATCAAATGGAAAAGGAACCAAATCAAACAAATGTCCAGAAGTGCAAATAGGTCAAAATATATCTATATATCCAACAATGGTTCAAATCTAACAAAAGGTTCCAAATCCAGTTGTACGATTCATAAAGAGATATTTAAGGAGTTCCAAAATGTCCAAAATCCATATTAGTCCATACTCCCAAGATAAGAACTTTAGTCCATATCATTTAAATGAGGCCAATATACCAAGTTTAGGTTTAAGTTGATTATTAGTCCACTTTAAGCATTTTAAACCTTACAAGTTCAAAGCAAACTCATGATTAGTCTCCTCTAAACTTGAAAACTTGAAAAATCCTTCAAAAATCCCAACATCTATAAATTTGGATGCGGTTTTAGACCTTTCTTTTTTAGTTTTTGAATTTCTTTTAAGATTTCTTATTTAATGTATTGGATGATTAAAAATTGGGTTCTTAAGTGTTTGAAAGGTTTGAAAGTGAATTTAGGCATAGTTCCCCAAGGACAATTGCAAAAGTCCATCAAAACTTACCTTAAAGCCCCTTATTTATAGAAAAACAAGATTGAAATTTTGTCAGTCATGAAATGAAATTTTTCTAGTCCATAACTGATTTTTATTAGTTAGAAACTAACAAAATGCCAATTCTTAATTGACCAAATGTCAGTTCCCTCTTTTCTAGGTTTTTAGGCCTAATTGAAGTCCATTTTAGTCCTTTGACTTCTAACAAGGCTTCCTTGAGTTCTGAATCTCCCATATGTATTTAAATATGTGTTAGACCTATAAATCAAGCCTCTACTAATGTTCAACAAGTGGAAAATCTAAATATACACTCACAGAGTCAAATGATCACTCTTGTTTAATACTTTTTTCTTCCAAGTTATGGGTTGAGTGTAACACCCCGATACTCCATATAAGTACAATACAAATACCTGGTATACATACAGTAATTATATAAAGTATAAGAATGTCACTTTTCATTACAATTTAAAAACCTTTAACAGAGTTCAACCCCACAATACATTAATTTAAAGAACATTTACAAAATCATTATACTTTTAATGATCTTACATATATTTAATAATCTTAACTTTATCATAACTTCATTTATACATATAAATACACTCTTGCAGAAATACATCATAATTAAAAGTTATACATGTATGCATCACCCTCTAGTTGGTCTCGACAAATTCTTACTCTTCTCGTAGCATAACGAAAGACTTTATATCTTCCATCTAGTCACCTGCGCGATTACACATCCGCGCTAAGCCCGAGAGCTTAGTAGTACAAATATAAAATATAAACATACATTATAAAAATTCTAACATATAATGATATATCAATTCCATGTACCACTAATTTCTTATCATATTTTTCCTTTTTAATTGCACCTTTCATATATCTCGACTAATTTCATATATTATATACGTATATACATATCATTATCACCAACCACAATCCATCAATAATACTCACAATCAATATATCAATACACACATTACATATCGTACTTCATATCATTATTTTATTCACAATTCACCAATCATGAATCACATTTTCAACAAAGGCAATCATTATACCATTCATGAATCACATTAAACAAAGACAAGCATGGTCCCAAAACACACTAATATGCCATTCCATTTTTCAGAGTTAATACTTTGGTTTTGTTATCACATTTATCATTATCATAAACCCAACTAGGCTTCAAGGATTAGGTTCAACCAAGCTTCAAGGGGAACAAAGCATGCTAAGTATCAACCCAACTTGGCTTCAAGAACCAACCCAACCTAGGTTCAAGGGTTGTAACATCTCAATTAGGCTTCAAGGATCAAATCCAACCTAACTTCAAGAGATTGTTACCAATATTACGCATGCCACCAACAACAAACTCTGAAAATGGAATAACACATTAGCCACACAATTCATTTAGCAATCCCATTCTCAATTGAACCATCATAGCCAATCACAATGGCTTCACATCACATTTGAGTTATCATAGCCAATCACAATGGCTTCACATCACATTTGAGTTATCATAGCCAATCACAATGGCTTCACATCACATTTGAGTTATCATAGCCAATCACAATAGCTTCACATCACATTTGAGTTATCATAGCCAATCACAATGGCTTCACATCACATTTGAGTTATCATAGCCAATCACAATAGCTTCACATCACATTTGAGTTATCATAGCCAATCACAATGGCTTCACATCATATCATGTCTCAATTCATATTATAATATTTCATAGTATACATAATCAATTACCTCATCATATCCTTCACATTTTACATATAGCATCGTTGATATAACATCACAAAGTACATTATTCATATAACACATTACCATTCACAAGATTCACAATGCATAAATCATAACATTGTTCATATAGTATCATATGCATCATCATTATCTTCAAATGTATTTTCAATCTCAACAATGCAAGAAGAGCAAAGGAACAATCACAGTAGCCAACACACTCAAGGGACACGGCCAAGCTTGTGGCCGTGTCTCTCAACCAAAAGCTCCAACACGGCCAAGACTCCCCTAGCTTGGCCGTGTCTCTCAACACAAAATCAGGCAGTGGCAGACACGGGCAAGGGACACAGCCGTGTCTCCCTTAAATCCAAAGAAACCAAAATGAAAGAAATCAAGCAGTAGCAGACACAGTCAAGGGACACGACCAAGCCAGTGGCCGTGTCTCTCCAAAATTGATCCAACACGGCCAAATTTCCTTAGACTTGGCCGTGTCTCCCAAAAATTCTTTAGTTTGGCCTTGTCTCTTCCTTAGTTTGGTCGTGTCTCTCATGAATAAAACCCTAAACATAGCCAAACTTCTTTTGATTGAATTAAAACACATTGTGCACAACATAACCTCATTCAAATGGATATAATCAATGTCATTAACACTTATTTTACATGTTCATCACAATATTCACATTAACAATACATCAACAACACATTTAATCACTTACCACTTCAAAACCCTTAAACCAACATCACTCTTATTCTTTCAATATCAACATCCACATAACTTACCATCTTCAAACCAAAACCAACACCAATTTAACTTTGTAACTTACAATCAATTTCAACACTTATAAACACATCTCAAACACACCTAATCATAAAATCAACAATTCATAACTCACCTCACACACAACTTCAAAATAACAAAGGAAAACAAGAGAGTACTTACAAAAATTAAGGAAATTTCACAAATCTCCAACTTAATCCTTTGCTTCTTCCTTCAATTTGATTTTAGAATTTAGAACACCTCTCTTCCTTCCTCTTTCCTTTGGTAGCCGGCCACACAATGCAAAGAAGAGAAAATGAAGACAAGTCAAACTTCTCTTCTTCTTTATATCTCCACCAAGCAATTCTAACAAAGCAATTACTTAAATGCCCTCATCCATTTAACTTAACTTCTTTTTCTTATATGCCCTTTATAGTAATTTCACACATAACAAATAAATATCCTCTTGCATTGAACATCCATTTGACTTATGTACATGTTATTTATACTAGTATATATGCAACATATACACTTCCTCTAAAAATTCTTTTCTCTTTCAAATTAACATATACATTCAATCCAATTAAAACAACAATAATATTCAAAATTTCTAGGGCATACATTGGGATATTACAATTCTCTCCCCCTTAAATAATTTTGTCCTCGAAATTATCAGTACCGTAACAATTCATTCTTAACAAAATACTATCTTAACTTCCATATGAAGTTAATTATATGCTTAAGTTATTATGTCATCAAATCATATAACTTCAACTCTCCCCTTTAGAATCAACCATCTTCTCTAAATTCCATAACTCATCATTCTATATGTTTATATATCTCATTACTTCCCTGATCAAACATTCAAAAGAACTCATTACATTTCCTATTAATGTCTTTATACAAGAATTAGATCATTTTATAGTACACTTATACTTCATCCAATCTTTATATTCAATATATTTTGTTCCTTCACCTCTTTGGAATTACTCTCTTAACTTTAACCTTAAAAATCATTGGTTTATATCTTAGCATTAATTATCCCGTCATTACAATCACTGTCTAAATAGACATTTATCAAACCTCAATGGATAACAAGATCCTTATTTTTCACAAATGGAGTTACTTCTTTAGCATGCTTTTTACTTAACTTACATATTAATACATTACCTTTCAACTTATTTTATAAATAACCAATCTTTTCCCTTTTTATCATGATTTATAACTACTATAACTCCATTCATTCATGTCCAATCACACTTTAAAATTTTACATCATATACATTATCATGTAAATACCTGTTAAATCTCAATAATGATTCATAATCTTAGCCAAATCCAGATCAATTGATCTATCTGTCACAATATACCCACGTTCCAATCTTGTTCAATTCCAACCAACAATTAATTTATTTAACCTATCATGAAATTTCACAATATTCATATATGTATATATATAACCTAATTCCATTAGGGCAAACTTATATACAATTCCTGATCTCTTCCGATCCATATTCAGTCAAATTATCATGATAACAAATCACCTCAAATTATTTTAGTATAATTCCCACCAATTCTCATAATAATTTGATACCATATTTACTATCTATAGTTCATTCACTTAAACCTCAAGTTCATTCATTTATTCATTACATACCATAAACATATTCAGTATAACTCTCAGTCACATTTTATATTTTCTCTTTTTTTAATATCTCCTCACATTTCATATCATTGTTATATTTATTTTGATTTCCTTTTTGTCATATTATCCATAACTCAAAACATTTCCATAATTTCCTTTTCTCTCTTTACCTTCATAATTATAACCAAATTCTTAACATAAAATGATAAGGTACAACTTTATCCATCATAATTTTTAACTATACTTCTCAAACAAAATTTTCAATCTCATCAAATCTGTATTACAATCATTTTATCTAAGACCCAAATCTATGGATAACAAAATTAACCGATCAAATATACTGAACAAAACACATGGCTTTAAGAGATTAATATTCAAGCCTGGGACTTTCAAATCAATACTGTTCTTTTTATAATTTTATTCTCAATCTTTACAAATACAAGACTAAGGTGTATCTCAAAAATTACATATTCCTTCTTTCCATTTTTGCTATATCAGAAGTTAATACATTCCAACTCCGTTTCAAACCAATTTGCACTCGATTATATGATCTTTATCAACTTAATTCATGTTTCAACAATATTACTATATACATACTCAATCATATGCAGTTCCTATACAATTTCTATTCGTCACTTTATTTCTAATCCATTTACAATCTCTTATAATATATAATTACATGGAACTTTCCATATGTGAATACTTTGGAACTCTAAATATCATATGATCATCAAGTTCAATGCTCACTATAACAATTTCCACTGTCTAATATTTCTCAAGTCCATTCTATACTCACTTCCATCACATAATCCATCTAGCTTTACACAGTTCAAGACCCAATCTCTCTTAGGTCCACTAATACATACAACATCGTTTCCATATCACTAATTCTATAATTATACCACATACATATTCATAGGTCACCTTCATAATGTGATTCACACATTTTTTTTTATATATATCATAATTTCATTCATATTGAAAAACTCAGTTCACATCTCATATACATGTATACACTTAATTATATGCTCTTATTTTATTTTCCTTTTTCATACATTCAATACAAATTTAATATTTATCACTTTCTTTTAAACACTATCATTCTCATTCTTCCAATATGATGTAAAGTATTTATTCACACTTCAAATATATATATATATATTTGACTATAATAGCACTTCACATCCATCTCGGTCATATTCCCAATGTGACATCTCTTTCACTTTCGTCTTTAAAAACATTTAATATACTTCCATATCCATTTTTACCCTTTGCAGTAAAATGACTTAAAATAGTTCATTTTCATTTGCTTATCCACTTCCCTTTTTATTTCAAAACAAATTCTCATACTATCAATCACATTACTCAATTCATAATACTTTCATGTGCAATATTAGTCATTTCACCTAGCTCATGTATTGAATATACATTAAACCATCAATATCCAAATAATCTTTATCAAATTCCATTAAAACTTTAACTTTTCAACTTACTACTTCGCTTAAACTTCAATTTGTCAAACTCATCTTTTCTTAATATCACTTTAAAAACATCTTATATATATATCACAAAGCAATATCAAAACATATAATTTCCCCAATTATTAAGCTCATTTCGAAAAATCTCAAATATCACATATTATCACCATTACCATGAGCTTTCACATTATCCAAGCATCTCACATTTCTAACATTGAATTCACAATGTTTGCATTAAAATAACAATACTAATTTATATTCTTACTTAACCAATATCATCTCTTTTTCCTTTAAACAAAACCTTAACTTTATATATATACCCCAAACTTTAAATAGTCACACCTTGTCTATACTAATCAACTCATTCAATATCCCACCATACTCTTCTCATTTTAATAACATATCTTTCAATATTAACAATCCAACATTATTTCCTCTGTCTAGCAAACCCAACATAAACTTTATTATAAAGAGATTCAAAGTGTAGAAAAAAGAGTACATACTCTAATCTTGATTTTGTTTCCAACTCATTTTCAACTTTATTCTCCTTTTCATTTCTTTATACTTCAACACATTTTTTTTAATTTATCAATTAAACTGATATAAATCCATATCATTTCTTTCTCTAGCTTTACTTTCATGTAAAACATCATTCACACACTAACATCCATCTCATATAACACGGATATACTACAAATCATATAATGCCACATCCGAGACCAACCTAGGTGTTAATGCATATGCATGTATTACCAATTGCATTTCAAAACTCTTCTTTTTAGTTCATTTTAAGCGTTTCAAAACTTTTTCTTTTTAATTTTACTTAGGCCTAGAATCTCGAACCTAAGCTCTGATACCAAAATAATTGTAACACCCCGATACTCCATATAAGTACTATACATATACCTGGTATACATACAGTAATTATATAAAGTATAAGAATGTCACTTTTCATTACAATTTAAAAACCTTTAACAGAGTTCAACCCACAATACATTAATTTAAAGAACATTTACAAAATCATTATACTTTTAATGATCTTACATATATTTAATAATCTTAACTTTATCATAACTTCATTTATACATATAAATACGCTCTTGCATAAATACATCATAATTAAAAGTTATACATGTATGCATCACCCTCTAGTTGGTCTCGACAAACTCTTCTCTTCTCGTAGCATAACAAAAGACTTTATATCTTCCACCTAGTCACCTGCTCGATTACACATCCGCGCTAAGCCCGAGAGCTTAGTAGTACAAATATAAAATATAAACATACATTATAAAAATTCTAACATATAATGATATATCAATTCCATGTACCACTAATTTCTTATCATATTTTTCCTTTTTAATTGCATCTTTCATATATCTCGACTAATTTCATATATTATATACGTATATACATATCATTATCACCAACCACAATCCATCACTAATACTCACAATCAATATATCAATACACACATTACATATCATACTTCATATCATTATTTTATTCACAATTCACCAATCATGAATCACATTTTCAACAAAGGCAATCATTATACCATTCATGAAACACATTAAACAAAGACAAGCATGGGCCCAAAACACACTAATATGCCATTCCATTTTTCAGAGTTAATGCGTTGGTTTTATTATCACATTTATCATTATCATAAACCCAACTAGGCTTCAAGGATTAGGTTCAACCAAGTTTCAAGGGGAACAAAGCATGCCAAGTATCAACCCAACTTGGCTTCAAGAACCAACCCAACCTAGGTTCAAGGGTTGTAACATCTCAATTAGGCTTCAAGGATCAAATCCAACTTAACTTCAAGAGATTGTTACCAATATTAGGCATGCCACCAACAACAAACTCTGAAAATGGAATAACACATTAGCCACACAATTCATTTAGCAAACTCATTCTCAATTGAACCATCATAGCCAATCACAATGGCTTCACATCACATTTGAGTTATCATAGCCAATCACAATGGCTTCACATCACATTTGAGTTATCATAGCCAATCACAATAGCTTCACATCACATTTGAGTTATCATAGCCAATCACAATGGCTTCACATCATATCATGTCTCAATTCATATTATAATATTTCATAGTATACATAATCAATTACCTCATCATATCATTCACATTTTACATATAGCATCGTTGATATAACATCACAAAGTACATTATTCATACAACACATTACCATTCACAAGATTCACAATGCATAAATCATAACATTGTTCATATAGTATCATATGCATCATCATTATCTTCAAATGTATTTTCAATCTCAACAATGCAAGAAGAGCAAAGGAACAATCACAGTAGCGAACACACTCAAGGGACACGACCAAGCTTGTGGCCGTGTCTCTCAACCAAAAGCTCCAACACGGCCAAGACTCCCCTAGCTTGGCCGTGTCTCTCAACACAAAATCAGGCAGTGGCAGACACTGGCAAGGGACACGGCCGTGTCTCCCTTAAATCCAAGGAAACCAAAATGAAAGAAATCAAGCAGTAGCAGACACAGTCAAGGGACACGGCCAAGCCAGTGGCCGTGTCTCTCCAAAAATGATCCAACACGGCCAAATTTTCTTAGACTTGGCCGTGTCTCCCAAAAATTCTTTAGTTTGGCCGTGTCTCTTCCTTAGTTTGGCCGTGTCTCTCATATATAAAACCCTAAACATAGCCAAACTTCTTTTGATTGAATTAAAACACATGGTGCACAACATAACCTCATTCAAATGGATATAATCAATGTCATTAACACTTATTTTACATGTTCATCACAATATTCACATTAACAATACATCAACATCACATTTAATCACTTACCACTTCAAAACCCTTAAACCAACATCACTCTTATTCTTTCAATATCAACATCCACATAACTTACCATCTTCAAACCAAAACCAACACCAATTTAACTTTGTAACTTACAATCAATTTCAACACTTATAAACACATCTCAAACACACCCAATCATAAAATCAACAATTCATAACTCACCTCACACACAACTTCAAAATAACAAAGGAAAACAAGAGAGTACTTACAAAAATTAAGGAAATTTCACAAATCTCCAACTTAATCCTTTGCTTCTTCCTTCAATTTGATTTTAGAATTTAGAACACCTCTCTTCCTTCCTCTTTCCTTTGGTAGCCGGCCACACAATGCAAAGAAGAGAAAATGAAGACAAGTCAAACTTCTCTTCTTCTTTATATCTCCACCAAGCAATTCTAACAAAGCAATTACTTAAATGCCCTCATCCATTTAACTTAACTTCTTTTTCTTATATGCCCTTTATAGTAATTTCACACATAACAAATAAATATCCTCTTGCATTGACCATCCATTTGACTTATGTATATGTTATTTATACTAGTATATATGCAACATATACACTTCCTCTAAAAATTCTTTTCTCTTTCAAATTAACATATACACTCAATCCAATTAAAACAACAATAATATTCAAAACTTCTAGGGCATACATTGGGATATTACATTGAGCATGTGAATTGGATTTTAATAGAGTTATTCTTGCCTTTTATTTATTAATAGGAGAGATTGTTTTATCATTTTAGTTATAATCATTTTAATATTGTTTTATATTTTAGCACTTCATATTGTTCTTTTGTTATATTTTTAAGTGAGGTGAATAGTTCAACTTTTCCCCAATTAGTTTATTATGATATTCTTGAGGAGTAACCTAATGATAATGTTGATATGGTAACCCTGACAGCATGTTTTACTTGATTGGTAGGTCCACAATCCAAATTTTGTAATAATGATGATTGTCATAGTATAATTTTGTTGTTAATTTTATGGTTAGGTTAACTACGGATTCTAAGAGCCATATATTTATCCACTTCCTAATTTGGTCATATGCACTCGAATTTGGATCATGACAATAATTATTGTGAGATATCATGCTCAGCCATATAACAATGACAAGCCATCGTGCTTGGTCGTTCATATGCATACTCTTATATGTACCATTAAATTATATATATTATATTACAAATTAGTTTCATGTATTTACTAATCATCTTCCAAGTATATCAAAAGTATACCACCCATATATGAATTAAGGGACTTTTAAATGAAGAAGCATTTTCATTTATGAAATAGAAACAATGATCGAAACCATATTAATAAGCATAGGAAAAAATTCCCTTACCCAACAAGATAACCTTTGAGGTTTGTTAGATTTTAGTATTAATAAAAATGTTAAATTTTGATTAGGTAAAATAATTTATAAGATAAGCTAAATTGCAATTAAAATTCATACTACTATTTCAATTTTGAACCGGATTATGCACTAGCCAAGTTACTTAAATGCTATTATTGTGTTTTTAAAAAAGAGATAAATGAAAAAGAAAATAAAGAAAATATATAGCATCAGTCAACATTCAAAATTCTAATTGTGGTAGTACAAACAAGCAATACTAAGAACATGTATGTATTATGTAACATTATTAATACATGATAAATAACTATAATGGTTGTAAATGTGGGGACCTAGTCACTATTATGTCTATTTGGATTTAAATTAAATTCACATAATCTAAAATATATATGTATAATTGAAAAATATAAATCACCCAAAAAGCCAAGCCAAACTTTATTATATTAATAAATGTTATATATTTGTGAGCAGAGATTTTTTCCCCCACTCCCAGTGGAATGGTTCTTGCGACTTTGGCACTGTTAGGCTCAGGGCCTTGAAAACATGGGCCTAAACCCAGATAAATGGAGTCACCACCCAGAAGGGCCAGGAAAGAAATAGAAAGGGGTGATCACTCGATTCCTAATGAATCCCCAACCTTCCCCCTCCCCATTACTGGGTTCAGAAAGTTGGGTACGCATGGGAAAAGTGAGAATAACCTAGCACCCCCATAGCGCCCGGTTTATTGGAACCGGCCTCTTTTCAGGTCCAAATATTATAAGATTCTTAAATTATTATAGTATTATTCATGTTACATGCAATTAAAATAAAGGATACCATATTATTAATCAAAACTCATCAAAAAAGGGCACCCATACGAGATGAAAACATGCCCTTACAAATGTCCAAATGTTCAAAATACAAATAAAATAGGACACCCACCATAAAGTAGAAACATGTCCTTTACAAAGTCCCAAGGTTCATGAAATAGATTACATAATTAAAAATAACTAAGGCACCCATAAGTGGAAACATGCCTCCTTTTATATTATCCTCAAAATCCAGATAATAAGAAATTGCAATCTAGATAATAAAGAGTGATCATATACATAGTCATTGAACAATAATAAATTAGGGCTTAAATAAAATGAAATCACAAAAAAGTGCAATCTATGAGCAAATCTTAATATTAACCCCTTAACAAACTATAGTGTGCCATGCATACAGTGGTCCCACTAGCCAGTTAGCGGACAGGGGTCAAGGGGACAACACCCCCGAAAGGTAAACAATTTACAAGATAAGTTTTATTGTGGAAATATGGTTTGGTTGAGGAAATTAGGGTTTTAAGAAATAAATTAAGGTTTAAGATTAAAGTATGTAAAATTAGGGTTTGGTCAAGCCACAGTAAAATTTAATCTTAAAACTAAGATACAATACTGTAAAATTTAGGTTTTTGAATTTATGAAAATAACAGCAGAACACACATTGATGATACTATCTATTTTAACCCCAAACTTGTGACTGATTGTGAATGATTTGCAATACTATTTATTAATGGAAGAATGCAATAAATTGATTAGTAAGATTAAACAATTGAATTGAGTGATTTAAAAGAAATCAAACCTACATTAGACGACTCCACTAATTTGATGTGTTAAACTAAACTCCTTTATGCTACTGCATGGATCAACTCTGACCTTGGTTGAGCGAAGCAATCTGGAGACGATTCCTTGTTGCCTCCTTTGGTTATTGTGTGTTATGGATGCAAATTCTAATTGCTTTTTCTCTATGTTAATCTTTGTTTATCAATTACTGTTGTGAATATCCTCTATTGTCATCTTATTTTTAAACCTGTATTTATATCCAAACACAAAGTTAAGATGGTTTAATTAAAACCCTAAATTTCCAACTCCTTATGCTCATCAGAAAGCAATCAGAAGTCAAACCTAATTAGAAAGCTTAATATGTCCTGAAATCAAAATTAAAAGCCTAATTTTAAATCCCATGACGAATTGGCAAGGCAAATTCACCATGGGCCAACCTCATGGGGAATTGGCCTTGGCCAATTCGCCATGGGTCAGCCCCATGTTAGCCAATTCATCATGTATTTGGGTTTATGGCCTCATCTGGCTTGGTTTTGTCTTTTAAAATCAAATCGAATCTATTTTGGTCTTTAAATATTAAATTAGACTAGGTTTAGGGCTTTAAAAATTAAACCAACTTACTTTAGGCCTTTTAAAACTGGACCAACCTAATTCAAAGCTATAAACTAGGTTTAAGGTTTTAAAATCGGACCAAACTTAGCATGGTCCTCTTTAATTGGGATCAGACTAACTTATGGCTAAAATTAAGGGTCTACAATATTATAAGATGCTCTAATCTTATGGAATGCTTTAGTTGAAGTGTACCTTCAGCACTAATGTAATAATTGAACTTAGAGTCACCATATACATCTAGATGGGTTTAAGGTTATTATTGCAACCAATATTTTTTTGAATTAAAAATAAAATGATGTTTTTTTAACAAATTGTAGATATTTATTCTAATCAATTCCAAATTGATTTTTAAGCTCTTTTATGTCTTTAGAATCATATTATAATACAATTTAAGCAATTAAATTCAACTAATATCAATTCTTTACAAACTTTCTACTAAAACCCTAAATTCTCTTTTTCCTCTCTCAAACCTCTACCAAACCTAGTCTTTTTTTTTTTTCAATCTAACCTTAAAATCATTTCTTCTATATCAAATTAACATCAATCAAAGCCATTTTATGAATTATAAAACACTACTCCAAAAATTGAAATTCTACATAATCATAAATCAAGAGAAACTTCTTTAAAAAAAATCCTTACCTTATGATAGGTAACTTCCAAATCCACCCCTAATCCTTGAAATTTTGGTGAGATTTTAAGTACTTGTAAGAACTAAAATCTCCCTCAAACTTCCATGGTGATTTCGTTCATGGCTACAAAGGAAAAATGGGACTTTTATTTCTTTCTTTCATTTAGAACCATAATAATAATAATAATAATAATAATAATAATAATAATTTATTTAAGAAAATCTTATTTTTCCTCTTTCATTCATAATTAATGTAATTTTAATTTATTACTATTATTTTATTATTTTATGAATTAATTAATTAAAATTTAATAAATATCTAAATTCCATCATCTTCCACTATCTAAAAATTATTTTTATTTTTAATTTATTTTATTCATTACTATTTATTATTTTTTTTACTTTTTACTATTCACCATTTAACTTTTGTCTTTTATGAAAAGGTATATTTAATATCCCAAAATTTTTAAAATATATATATATATATATATTAATTTTTGAAAGTTAAATAAATGATTTAAATATATATATATAATTAAATGAAAGAGGAAAATGTGTATATGATATATATATATGTAGATATACATAATATATACAAGTCAACATTTTTAATATGGGTCAAATGTTATTCTAATTATTAAAATATTAATTAAGTGGTTAGTGGAAGATGGTATTTTATTGTATTAATTAAGTAATATGTTTTACTTGGTGGAGAGTAAAAGTGAGATTTTTGTGGTTAAAAAGGAGAGTAGTTGGATTAAGTTGAGTGGATGATTATCTTCTTCTTCTTTTTTCTCCATTTAAGCCGGCTACCTGCATCAAAGGAAAAGAGAAATGTGTTTCTTGTTAACTCAAGTAATTGAAGGATTTTTAAGTGTTCAAGTTGGAGTTTTGAGGATTTTCTCCATATTTGGTGAGTTTCCAACTTGTTTCCTTGATTTTCTATGGAAGCTTGTATATGTGTTATTTGGATGTTTGGTGTAGTATGTGTTAATATTTTTTATTGTTATGTTTGAAGTTCTTTTGGGTAGTTAACTATGAATTTAGGGTTGGATTGAGGATATGGTTAAGTTTGGTGAAGAGAATAAGAGTTTTGGGTTGTGTAACTTTTGAGTTGTGAAGTCTTGGATGTAATTGTGTATTTTGCTTTTAATTGAGTTGTTGTGATGTATATACAAGTTTTTTGTGGTAAAATGATGGATTTGGTTGAGTTTGAATAGAGTTGAAAAGGGTAATGGAAGATAATTTTGGATGCAACAATTATGTGTTGATATCAGAATTTTTGGCCTGACACACCCGATGACACGGCCATATTTTTGGGCATGTCGATGGTTCTATTTTCAGTGTTGGTGACACATGAAGTGACACACCCATATCACTGAGCGTGTCACGGCTTCTGTAATGTTATAGTATTGACACATGCAGTGATATGCCCATGTCACTGAGCGTGTCATAGCTTCTGTGTTGTAGGAGTTTTGGCACTGGCAGGGACACGCCCATGTCTCTAGACGTGTCTTATCTGCTGGAATACAGAGCTTAGGACATGGTCATTGACACACCCATATCACTGAGCGTGTCAAAGCTTCTGTGTTGTAGGTTTAGGGCACGGTCATTGACACGCCCGTGTTGTTGAGCATGTCATGTGTAGAGTTTGCCCTAGATAGTTCTTTTCCTTATTTTTCCTTTGTGTATCTTATCCTTTTGTTGAGAGGTTTTGTTTATACCTATAAGTGTATCACTAAGTGATTATTTATAATCACATTTGGTTTAGGCTTTGAAGAGACTTGAGTTACCCCAATCCAAGTGTTGAGGGATATATTGGAAGAGGAGGTTGAAAGTGGTGTTTGTTGCTTTTAGAGGTAAGTACAAACTTTGAATAATTGCTTATATTTACATGACATTGGAACTTAACACATTTGTTTGGGAAATGTGTTAAGTTACTTACTACATTGTTGGTGCATGAGTAATATGCTATAATTTGTATAATGTCACAAATGCATTATATGTAATGTGAACTTTGTGCAAAATATGATAATGACCCAAAACGTATGGGTAATGCAATTTGTTATGTATAAATTAAAGATGGTATGTAAAGCCATCGGAGATGGCTATATTGATATAAATGAGATAATTGAGGCATTGTGCCTAGCTTGATCTTGAGATAATGAGAAAGGATTTGATTATGGAATTATGAAAGAATTGTGTGCCTAGTATGTTATTCAATTTTTAGAGTTTTGTATTTGGCGGCATGCCTAAAACGTAACAGTCCCTTGAAGCTGGGTTGGGCCTAGTCCTTGAAGCCTAGTTGGGATGTTGCATATGAGGTAATCCTCATTGTGATTATGATTTGCCTTCGGGGCTAGACACATGGTTTCATCTTGGACCAAAGCAGTAACTCTAGAATTTGAATAGCATATTGGATTCTTTTAGGCCTATGCTTGTGTTTGCTTTTATGTGAATTATGAATTGTGGAACAATTGAGCAATATATTGAGATATAATGATATAATGTTATAAGATATAATATCCTTATGTGTTGCGCATTGGCATTGCATTTGAACTATATTATTATCAAAGTTTGTATTACTAGGCTTTTAGCTTAACGCGATTGTGATTTATTGCACAGGTGACAGGGTAGATCCGTTTGAGCTGGAGAGTTCGTCTATAGATTTCATCTATTATTTATATGATATCGGTTAAATGTTTTAAGTTTATACAGATTTTGTAATTAAAGATTCATTTTGTTAAAATGGGTCGTGGCATTCTTGTATCATATATTCTTATATTACATATGTTGGGTGTATGTAGTGCACGTATATAGGATATAAGGGTGTTACAGTATATATCATGTATATATTAGGTATATCTTAGGTAAATATCATGTATACACTATATATATCTTGTGTATACATTAGATATATATCTTGTATATCCCTTATACTCCTTAATAAATTAATTCTAATAAGACTACTGGTGTTACAATTCTCTCCCTTAGATAATTTTGTCCTTGAAATTATCCACTATAATAAACAAATCCCACCAAAATCAAATACTAATCTCCACCTTTTAATAACTAACCACACAATTATCATCATCTTTTATACTATCATTTACTAATGATCTCTACTCTCCTCCTTAAAGATATTCTCTATCATCTTCACAAATCTATATACTAATGCAAAGAACACACAATTTCTAACCACATCATAGAAGAATGAGAACTTTACCAAGGACATAGTAATATTGTCAAGTAAAAAAAATTTACCTCCCTTACATCCAAATCATCATGCTGCCTCTGCACCCTCTACGATGATCCTGCTCCCTCCGGCCTATCTATAGATACAGACACCTCCCCTTGTCCATATCCTATTATGCTACCTCTACCACCTCTGTCACCTCTTCTACTACTCCTATCTCCTCTACCACTAGTCTAGACATGGCAGTCTCAGTCTGTCTAGCCACTGGTGATTCTAGGAAATCTTTGACAAAATGATCTGGAGATTCATTCCTATAACACCCTCTGAAATCAACTCCCCAATATATACCTCTATGTACCCTACCACACTGAGCGCAAGTAGGTGGAATGGACCTCTAAGAAGAAGGGATAGGGGCACTAGCTACCAATGTTGTAGGCTCCTGCCTCTGCCGAACAGGCTTACTAATATGCTTATGACTCTCTCGGTCACTATATGAAAAGCCTTCTCTCCCCTTCTTGTTTAAGTCTGAAGTCTCTTGGCTCTATTCTCCTCTGCCCTAGCTATAGCTGCAAGCCCCTAGACCTTTTCTACACTATGTGCAACTGAAATCAATATGGAAAAATCCCCATACTGTACCGTAGTTGACTGACATATAATGGATGGCTTTAACCCCCCCTCCTCAAATCACAGACACCGGTCTACCTCATCTGACAAAAAATCACCTGTATACTTGCTCATTCAGAGGAAGTCTTTCTCATACCTTGTAACTATCTTCATACCTTACTTCAGGTTCAAAAATTCCTTTTTTTTAGAGTCTTTATACTCTCGCAATGTATACTTCTTCTAAAATTTCTACAGGAAATCCTCGTATGACAATACTAGTGGATTAGCTAATCCGTGAGGAACAGTCTTCCACCAGTCATAGGCGTAACTGGATAAACATCCTCTGAACCCTATCCAGCCACTACTCCACCTCGGCTGGATCTACAGTGCCAAAAGAAGGCTATAGCCCTATATTTCCTCAACTTGTCATATTTCCTTGATTGCAACTGCTGCTGCAGCTGCACAGGGGCCTGATAGAGCAACTCTGCCATCTGCTACAACTAGATTGGCGAAACATCCTAAGTTGCTAGTCTGGCTGGCACTGATGCCTCTCCAACACTCCTTACTCTAGCTTTATCATCTCCTAGAGCTACACTCTCAACACTTTCTTCTGACCCGCGTCCTCCTAATACCATCGTAACCTATATCTGCCACATCAACAAATATTGCCACATCAGAGACCAGTTCATATGTCAATACATATGTATGTACAACATTTTAAAATCATATTTAAAACCTTTTAAAATCTCATTTTCTTTCTCTTACTGACCTACCTAGGTAAAGAACCTCAAACCTAGGCTCTAATACTAAATAAATATAACACCCTTATACCATATATATGTACAATACGTATGTAATACCCGATTTTTTCTAAAACAATAACATAAAAATATATAAATATATATATTAAAATATATAATATGGTATGTACAACTAATTAATTAAAAAAAATCTATGTATATTAATAATGTGATTTATTAAATAAATAGAGTAGGTGTTAGATTATTTAAGTAAAATAAAAAAAAAGAGGGGTGTTTAACAGCACTGTGATTTAAACCTGGGTTAGTAAGGAAGAATAACAAGTAGTTTACCATTAGGATAGATAGTCTATGCCTGTTCATGTATTATACTAAATAATATTTAAGTTATCAGTGGACTTATAAAAATGATAAAATTTATTAGTAAAATAAATAATTATGATGATTGAAAATATATATATACTACTAATAATCAGTAACAAATATGCATATATAATAATTAAAGTTAGTACATTAAAATGAAAAAAATATATATGATTTAAATAGTAATGACTATATTAATATAGTGGTAGTAATTTTTTACCAACCAAAAATAATAATAATAATAATAATAATAATAATAATAATAATAATAATAATAATAATAATGAGTGGAATAATTTGGTAAAATAGGAATATTAATAATAATATATATAGTGGAGTGTATAGTAATACCAATGAAAAAATAAATAATAATAATTAATAAAATAAATAATATAAAAATATATAAAAATAATATAAATTAGGTAAGGACACAACTTTAAATATAGATTATCAGTTGTGAAATTAGTGGTTTTAGCATTAAAATTTTTATTTCAATTTAAATGGGTTATTAATTAAAGAAGGAATAAAGAAAATTTGATAAAAAAAAAGAAATAGAGAAGGAAATAAGAAAGAAAGGAAAATGGGAGAGAGAGAGAGAGAGAGAGAGAGAGAGAGGCTGTATAGAGAGGGAAATCAGACAAAATTTTGAAATTCGAAACAGTAGAGGGAGAGGAAGAATTCTTGGAGCACTAAACTTCATCAGCTCCGTTCAACGTCTTCCGGCCACCGTCAATCAACACACGCTGACCACCAGCAAAGTCAACTCGCCGAGCTTTCCAACGCCAATAAAACTGCCAAGAACCGCCACCAAAAATTGCCGCAAGCATCGCCCGAAGTGCTGATCGGAGATCTCATCGGTGTCAACTTTGGATGCTATTTTCAACCACTTTCCGAAGACATTTTCCTGCGATATGGGTATTTTTAAAATCCTCTTATCTTAAGTTTCGATTCAGTATATTACTTGCGAATTATAGATAAAGTTTTAAAAATTCATATACATATACACATGTAGATATCTTTTTATACAAAAACAGTAATTAAAATTTTAATTAGCTAACTTTTGATTTAATAGAAAATTTAGGATTTAATTTTGATGACAACATTATGATAAATAAAAAATAACTAGAGAAAAATAAATTTTGAATAAATATAAATAAAAGTAGTGAAAATAATGAATAGTTAGTTAAAATTTAGAAAATTATTAAATTAGAAATTATAGTTGATTAACTATTATTGTTAAAAGAAAAATAAGAATGAAAGACAGTTAATATTGCTAAAATTATATAGGCATTAATTTAAAATAAAAATATTAATATTAAACATAATTAAAATAATTAAACATTGAGTTTTAAATATTATTTGTAAATTGTAGAACAAATTAATATATAAATTGAATTAATGAGATTATGAATTAGTAGTTAGTTGTTAGTTAGTAAATTTAAAATTATTATCAAATTATGATTAAGAAATTTGTTAATATATAATAATTTATTAATATATATATATATATGAAAATGAATATTAACTTTAGAATAAAAATAATTGTGGTAAGATTAAGATCAATTCTTAAAATATAAATTTTGTTAGTAAATTATAAAATAAATTGGATGTATTTTAGATATAAGGACATAAATAAATATATTTATGAAATAAATAAGTAAATTCAAGAATAATAAATTATTAGTTTGTTAAAGTAAATTATATTAAATACTATTATTAAAGTATTATCTAAATAAGAGTTTTATTTATATATTAGTAATTTTCTAGTATATTATTTAAAGTCTACTAAATATTTACTTAAATAGTTACATTGTTATTATTAGTATTATTGAAAATTTATATATATTGATTATTATTGAACCATAGTAGTTATTAAAATAAAATATCAAGTAGTAGTTAAATATTAAGATTTGTAATGATTATGATAATTAAATATTAATATTATTTAGTTTATTATTAAATTTATTAAAATAATTATTATTAGCAAATATTAATTTTAGTATCAATATTGTTAACACTTTTACTATAATTAATTTTATTATTAAAATTTAATACTACAAAGTAAGAAAAGAATTAAAGTAAATAATATTATTCTATTTGAAGTATATATTTTGTGTCACATCCCAAAGGCTAGATAGTCGAGTAATAGGCAAGGAGGACATGAAAGAGTGGTCAAATAGAGGCTCGGGATAGTTAAATATGAAATTAGTGTACACAGTGGAGCTGACGGGACCTAAGTTGAAATTTCTCAAAAGTTAGGGGCAACTATGTAAACTTAAAAATTAAGTGTCGGAAGTTCTTAATAGTGCTCATATCCGACCCCGGAAGAATATTCTCGAGATGATTGGGTCATAACCGTGGGTTTCAATTTTTTCCGAAAACGCACGGTTTAAAAGTTACAATCGATTAATCGCTGGAGGGTATTTTGATATTTTCACACCCTAGACTATAAAATTACAGCACAAGAAAATTGAGGGTGTCAAAATATGAATAAAAGGAAGCCTAGTGGCTTGCCAAATAAATAGATAAAAGAAGAAGGCAAGTTGACCAATTAAAAGTAGCCATTTTTTTATAAGGTGTACGAATTGGAAGTCAACATCTATACCAATATATTTTCACCACTTATGGCTGCCATTTGGATCAAAATAAGCTAAGGAAAGAAAATAAAAGCCCTCTCTTACATGGTGAACTCGTCCAAACCATAAGAGAAGGAAGAAGGAGGTGATTTTTCCAAAGTTTAAGGCTTTTGGTTAAAGATTTTGGTGACAAACAAGATTATAAGGTAAGAGAAACCTATCTCTAGTTTTAATTTCATGGATTAATGGTTAATTTAAGAGATTGAAATTAGGGTTCATGTAGCTAGATTTGGAGAAAATTCAAGAAATAATTATTTGAAGGATTTGATGAAAGAAATAATGGTGTTTAATGGTGAAAATAAGCTAGCAACCATTAGAAAAATCATAAGATAAGACTATGTCTATACCTAGGGTTCTTACCTTTGTATATGTGATGTTAAATTCATATGAAATTAAGAAGATTAGAGAGGAAAGGAAGTGAAATAGACAAGAAGAGCAAGGAAAATCAAGGTTTGGTACTTGATTATTATAAAATTATTCTCTTAGAATTATTCAGCATTAATTTAATATATAATTTTGATATTAAATTGATAACTTGTAAGTAAACTAAATAAACATTATTAAAAGTTTAATAAAATATATTTATAAGTAACATTAATATTATAACAATTATTAAATTATAAGAATAAATGAATTAAATTATTTATAGATTAAAATATTTTAAATACTCAGTATTTTTGATGAATTATGGATAAGTTGAAAAAAACTATATTGAATAATTAGATAAATATTGTCGACATTTCATTAGAATTTAGGATTATTTTTTATATGTGTCTCATATCATGCATATTATAATAGTTAATAGTTTTAGGATAATTTTTAGTTAATAAATATTCTTATATCACTCTAGCGGTGGATACAACAACTAAAATAAATCATAGAAGTGAAACAGTTGAATTTACAAATTTAGCATTTCGCTTAGGTGAGTGGGTAAATTTATAATATTATATTTTTCTTAAAAATATTATGTTTATATATGATTTTGAGAAAGTATTTATTGAGTAAATTTATTTACAGTGATGATTTATGTAATACCCCTAATTTTTAAATATTAAATAAATTAAATTAAATTTGGATAAATTAAATAAATAATTTGAATAAAAATGAAAGAATTTTAAGTGAAATGTATATTTGAAATATATTTGAAGTAAATATGACATATATATATATACCAAATATATACAACACATATAAAAGAATAATTAATATATATTGTGAGCAGGGATTTTTGCCCCCATTCCCAGTGGAATTGTTCTTGCGACTACGACACTGTTTAGGCTCAGGGCCTCAGAGAACACGGACTTAAGTCTGGAGAAAATGGAGTCGCCACCCGAACGGGCTGGAAAAAAAAGAAAGGGGTGGATGACTCGATTTCTAAGGAATCCCAACCCCCTTAATGGGTTCGAAAAGTTGGGTACGTGTGAGGAAGGTGAGAAATGGCCCAGCACCCCACAACGCCCGGTTCATTGGAACCGGCCTCCTTTACAGGTCTTAATATTATAAAATTCTTAAGCATAACAACATTATCCATATTACACATAATAATTAAAAGAAAACATCATTATATTAAAATCAAAGCAATATCCAAACAAAGCAAATAAATGGACACTCATCCAAGGATGGAAACATGTCCTTACATCACATGCCTAAATAGGACACCCACCGAAAGGTAGAAACATGCCCTTTACATTGGTTCTAAAATAGAAAAGCAATTTAAATTACATGATATTTAACTAATGAGGTACCCACCAAGTGGAAACATACCTCTTACAACATTTGGAAGTCTAAATAAATTGATAAAAGTAAATAAACATTCATCATAAATAAATCATTCATCAAAGGTATTAAACATCAATAGAAAGTAAACATCCATCCATGACAAATTAAATAAACCAAGCATTGAACTTAAATAAGAAACATAAGAAATAAATCAAAGCATAATTAAATATGGAATTGAATAAGGCAAATAAAAATCTAAATTATAGCTACTGTTTCCATTTTGGGCTCTTTATTTCATGTGTTTAGGATTTTGGAATTTATAGAATTAGGCTACTGTGACTTTAAGAGAAATAAAATAGATTAAGGATTTTATGTTTTAAAAGGTTGGTAAGACTCTTTGATTAACCAAACTAGGGTTTATGATGTAAAATTGTGAAACTAGAATTTGGACTCTTTAAAACACTTTTAATTTATGGTTTCAAGTTTACTGTGTGAAATTAAAATATTTGTGTTTTTATGGTTTTTAAAATTTTAAAGGATCAGGGTTTAGAAAAAATTAGGGTTTAGGTTTTAAAGGAGTTAGGGTTCACTTGTTTTGATTCTAAAGTTGAATTAGGGTTTAGTGTTCTAGAATTAGGGTTTAGTGTTCTTAGAATTAAGTTTTAAGAATTTGTAAATCAATTAATAATTTTATGAAGTTTATGAAAGTAAACCAAATGAATTAAAGTTTTTATAAATAGAAAAGATGTTTTTAGGGCTTTTTGAAAGAAACAAAATTTTAATTTATGGTTTTGAAAAGAAACATGTTAAATTAGGGTTTTAAGATTTTGATGAAACAAAAATAACAATTGTAAGTTTTTTGGAAAACAAAGCAAAGAAATAAGGTTTTTAAACTTTGAACGAAGGGAATTAAGGTTCTGGGATTTTTGAATTAAAAGAAGCAACTAGATGAATTAAGCTACTGTGAAAAAACAAAAAGAATTTAGGAGCTCAAACCTTGGTTCGTGAGTTACACCCAAAAAATTGCTTCTTGGATCAACAAAAACAAAGGCAGTTGATGCCTTTGATGAATTGTTTGAATTGCTTTTCTGCTCTCTCCAAAAAATCAGCTTGATTAAAGTTTCCTTCACAGATTCGGTTTCCACTTTTCAATTTTCTTCCCAATTTTCGATTTTCTACCTCCTTTTTTGTGTTGTTATTATACTTATTTATAGAAGTTTTTTATAGTTTTTTCCTAGTTGCTCACGGCATACATTATTTATTTAGATAAGGAAACCGAAACCTAATTGCATTAGGTTTCGGAAAATTTGCGTCGAAAAATTTCGCTGGAAAAAAAAACTGCTGCGAAAAAATTGTGCTGGCAAAAAAAATTACCGCAGGAAAAATTGCGCTGGTGAAAAAGCTGTCGCAGCTGGGCGAAATGTGCCTGAGGGCCATTTCGCGCAGCCGACCAAAATTTTTTTTATTCATTTTTTTGTTTATTATTATTATTTTTCATTTTTTATTAATAAAAATTAGACACTAAAGCAAAAATTATTTAATTAAGATAACAAAAATTATTTTGGACCAATTAAAATATTTTGGACAACACAAAAATTATTTGGGACTAAATAAAATATATTGGACCGGACTGGGTCAAAAATTAAGGGTCTACATATATATATATAAGGATGAAAATGAAGAGAAATTGGAATTTGCTTCTTCTTCTTCTTCTTCTTCTTCTTTTGTTTCTTCTTCGAACGTGAGCTAGAGAGAGAGAGAGTGAGCAAGAAGCTTTCTTCTTCCATACACTAAGAATTGAAGTAATTTCAAGGATTCAAGTGAAGATTTTGAGATTTTTTTTTATCAATTGGTAAGTTTTTTATCATTTTGTAAGTTTCTTTGGAATTCTATGGAAGAATGACATATTGATTTTGGGAACTGTGTATTAGCATGTTTTAATAGTTTTTTGGATATGTATGAAGGTGTTGTGAGTAGCTAATGATGATTTTTAAGGTTGGATTGAAAGAGAAGAGATTTCTTTTCTTTCTTCTTCTTTGAATGTGTTATGAGAAAAAGTAATAATTGATTGAATAAGATGATAGTTATGATATGCTGGAGTTATATAAGTATTGAATTGATGGGTGAATTATGAATATAAACTAAGATGATGATTAAGGGTGTTGTAGTGTTGAGTTTGGAATGATTGTGTTCATATGGTTGAGAGTTCAAAATGCAGAACTTTTGCCTGACACGGCCATGTTGTTGGGCGTGTCAATGGTGCTGAGTTTAATGTTGATGACAGACCATTAACATGGCCATATCTCTAAGTGTGTCGTAGCTACTGTGAGATAAGATAATTGACACGGCCATTAACACGCCTGTGTTGTTGGGTGTGTCAAAATTTCTGTGAGACAGAATGAATGACACGGGCAGTGACATGCCCATGTTATTGAACGTGTCAAAGCTTCTGTGTGAGTGAGTTAATGACACGGTCATTAACATGCTCGTGTTATTGGACATGTCACTTTATTTTTCATTTGCAATTCCTATTTAAATGATTTGATGTTGAGAATGCCTTAGAATGTTATATTAAATGGTTGCTTATGATCACATTTGGTATAGGCATTGAGAGAGAGTAGTTTGCTCAACCCTAGTGTTGAAGGGCAACTTAGAAGAGAATGTTAGAGGAAGTTTTAAAGCTTGTTTTGGAGTGTTTCCTAAGGTATGTACAAATTCTTGATAAATGGAATGTGTTTGCATCACATTTGGCCTAACACATTTTGGATGAAAAATGTGTTAAGCTACTTGATACATTAAGTATTCATGAACATAGTGCTAAGACATGTGAATTGCTATGCATGCATTATTATTCATTGTGAAAAGCCATTGTTAATGGCTAAACTTAATGAAATGTGAACTATGTACAAAATATGAAAATGACCCAAAATGTTTGGCTAATGTGATTTGTTGTGTATACATTAAAGATATTATGTAAAGCCATTGGTGATGGTTAGATTGTATAAAATGAGATACATTATTATTATATGATAATGTTGATATAAATGAGATAAATGAGGCAATGTGCTTGCGAGGTAAGTCATCATGTGCCCTTGGATTGAAGTTAGAAAAGTAATGATTTATATTTGAGTGTTTATAAAAAATAACTGAGATTAAAATCATATTTATTATGCCGAGCTATAGATAATGTTTATAATACATTTATTATTAAACTTTATTTGTTCTCGCTTGTTACATATTTAACTATTCACTGAGTAGTTGGACTCACCCCATTATTATTAATATTTTTAGATATTTTTGAAGATCAACTTGGTTGACTTTATTAGAGCATAAACTCTTAAATTTGAATTTCTTCTGTATATAAAAAGGTTGGGCCAACAGATTAGATTTTCAGTTTGATTTTAGTTTGAGAATTATTTAATTTTTTTTAGAATATCTTTAATGATGTAAATGATGTAATAAATATTATAAATGATCATATACTTGTGAGAGACATGAATTAAATAAGTTGTGAATTGAGATTTATAGTCAGATAAGTTCATCCTAGTTTTAGAGAGTTGGGGTGTGATATTTAATGGTATCAGAGAATAGGTTATAGATTCTATAGACTTTTAGGAATAAGGTGATAATTTTAGTGGTATTTATCTTATAAGATGATACACTAAGAATGCAAAGGTAGTAGAGACCATGATAGTAATTATGACTAAGAAATTAAAATTATTTAATTAAAGGATGTTGGTCGATCTCATAGGGTACTCATTCATTCATAGCATATATTTGTTATATATATATATATATAGAATCTTGATGTCCTAAAAAAATTTGATAGAGATTATAATTATCTTTAGTTGTAGTTATATATGATATGGATGCATAGATAAAGTGATGAAATGATAAAACTAACTTCTAATACATATGAAATGAGAATATTCTTTTGTATAAGATTAATCAAAAATAAATAAATAAATAAATAAATAAAAATTTGACAGAAATTCTATCTATCTTTAGTGGTACATGATATAAATGTAGATAAAATGGTGAAAATATATGTGAAATATAATATTAATTTGTGTAAAAAATTAATTATAAATAAAAAATAAAATAGAATAAAAAATATATAGTCTAAATAAGGGAAAAGAAAGCTTAAAGAATGAGGTATACATATATACATGAAATATACATGCACGTGAAATAAATATTTGGTATATTTGAGATATACTTGAAAATATAATTTGTATATTTTAAACTAAAGATATATATACCTGAGATAAACTATATAATTTATGAAATGGATATATACAAAATTAATTAAGTTAAATCTAGATACTAAGTTAAAATAAATTTTGATATGAAGATTTAGTTAAATATGAATGAAAAGGCTAAGACTTATATTATTTCTTTTGATTTCAAATATTTATACATGAATATAGCGGTAATGTGATGGATGATGGGTATATGAGGTTTGACTTGATTATTTATGAAGTAAGATGGGAATGGTTATAGGTTATTAATTTATAATGTTTAAAGAGAAAAAATTTTAAAATATAAATTTTGAGGATATTCTTAGAATAGAGTTGATAAATATCACATATTAGAATTTTAAGTTGAACCATGGTAGGTATGTATATATTTTGATGGCTAAAATATTTCTTGTAACACCCTTATACCCTATATACGTACAATACATATTTCCAGCATATGTAAAATATGCATATACGGTATAAAAACATCACAAACCGATTTAATAAAAAATTTCACATTTCTGTTTCAAAATTTCAAATACTAAATATATAAAATTATACAGTATATAAATATTCTTTACTAGTTATAGTAACCTGAAATAACATTTTATATGAAAATCTCTGGAAAAAATTCGCCAGAGTTTTGTTTGTAATTTGGACGTTTCCAAAATTCAACAAAACACAACCTGCATAAAACAAATACTCCAAATAAAATCAATTCACCATTTCACCAATACTTCTCAATTTCTCCATATTTTCTCAAAATATTTATATATAGGTATATATAACAACATCACATATATGATCCCATCTTAAACAAATTATTCAAATCATTCTTTACAATTTACATTATATACTTCAAAAACATATCATAACATATAAAATATCAAAATATGCTGTAATATCAAATATCTACATGCTGGCAACTGGCTCTGATCTTGATGTATTAAAAAGCTCTTAAAGCTCAAAAAATACAAATCTAGACCCGATCAGGTCCAGTAGAACTCTCCGGCTCTATCAAAACGTCAATGACACTTGTGCGATGAATTACAATTGCTCTAATCCGAAGTCTGGTGGTACAAACTTTAATAACAATATAGTCCAAATGTAATGTCAATGCACAAAACATATATATATATATATATATTATATCTCATTATATTGCTCAATTGTATCACAATTCATAATTCACATTAAAGCAAAGACAAGCATGGGCCCAAAATGATCTAATATGCTATTCAAATTTCAGAGTTACTGCTTTGGTCCATAATGACACCATGTGTCTAGCCCCGTAGGCAATATATTCATGGATAATCCAACTAGATCTGAACATACGGCCCAGTCTTTTCACTCAGTCTAGCTTCAAGGATTTGTTTTTGAGGCTTACGACCCGGTCTTTTCACCCCAAAAATATCATATTTATCAGCTGGGCCCGGCTTACGACCCGGTCTTTTCACCTGTCCAGCAATTTATAGGCATGCCGCCAAACCCAGAACTCTGAAAATTGAATAAAATTCTAGGCACACAATTTATTTTTATTTCTCATTATCAAATTCTTTCATAATTCCTTTATCAAAACTTTTCTCATTTTCTCATGATCAAACTAGGTACATTACCTTATTATGTCATCTTTTTCTCACTTTTCTCATTTTTCTCTTTGATATCAAAATCAATTCATTACATTTTGTTTTCATATATCTTGTAACACCCCTATACCCAGTATACGTACACAGCATGCTAATACGATCGTAATATACGTATACTGAATATAGAAATGCCACATTTTACAAATCACTCATGTTATCACTCTTATATAATGTAAACAATTAAAAACTTTTGAAAGAGTTTATAAAACCAAATAAATAGAAAGGTCATTTAAAACGCAGCGGAAAATAGAACAAATGTTTACAAATACTTATACATCAAAATCAGAATATACAAATATAAAATATATACATGACTGGCAGCTCTTCTCTGATCTTTAAGTCCAAAAGTCAACTCTTCAATGTCTAGACTCACTCGGTCTCGAAGAACTCTCGGGTTCAACTCTGTTACCTGCGCGATGAACCACAATCGCGCTGAGCTAACAGCTCAGTAGTGTAAATTGTACAACCATGATGCTTTAATGTGATGCACATGTCACCATAACACATTTCATAAACCATACATAATCATATCACGTTTTATAATTATATATTAGATCTTATTATTCAATTGTTTCTTCATTCATAATCACATATTACAACTAAGACAGACACGGGCCCAAAACACACTAATATGTTATTCAAAGTTCAGAGTTACTGCTTTGGTCCATATTGACACCTTGTGTCTAGCCCCGTAGGCAATATATATATCCATGGATAATCAACTAGATTTGAGTTTACGACCCAGTCATTTCACTCAATCTAGTTCCAATAATATGTTTTTGAGGTTTACGACCCGGTCATTTCACCCCAAAAACATCACATTTCACATTTATCAACTGGATTCGGCTTACGACCCGGTCATTTCACCTATCCAGTTATTCATAGGCATGCCGCCAAACTCAGAACTCTGGAAATTGAATAGACATATTAGATACACAATGATTTCGTTTATCTCTTTATCAATTTCTTTCTCAATTCATTTCTCATTTCATGATCCATAATCAACTAGCAACCATGCCTTAATTATCTCATTTTCATTATCATAGCCAACAATCATGGCTTCATATCTTTCACATTATATTTCATCATCACATTAATCAATTCATTATTCACATGGATATAATTAATGGCATCAACACATATTTTACATGCTCATCACAACATTCACATATAATCAATTATGTCTCAATTCTCAATATCATATGAGTGTATGCAATAATGTATTTTGAACTATTTCAAAATGACCCACACAACTCTAAACACTTACCTTTCAAGAATCTATCACCACTTGAGTTAGGGTAAATCACCTTCTTCATAACCTATTCCATAAGAATGAGGAAACTCTCATGAGATCATAAGGTTAAGAATCAATTAGGGCAAACTCTAGACTTGACACGGTCACACACACGGGCGTGTCCCTGACCGTGCCCTAACTCCACAACACAGAAACATTTACACGCTCAGAACCACGGGCGTGTCACTGGGCATGTAATACATTCTGTCTCTCAGAAATAACGACACGTCCAACATCATGAGCGTGCTCATGGCCGTGTAAATTCTCAAAACTCACAGTAGCTATGACACGCTCAACAACACGGGCGTGTTAATGGCCATGTCACACCTACTGCCACTCAGAACAATTGACACGCCCAAGGACCTGGACGTGCTCCTGGGCGTGTCAGGCCAAAAACCCAGATTCCGGCCAAGACAACACCACAACCAACAAAACACTTCTATCCATCAACATCCACTTCAAACAAACTTCACAAAACATACCCAAAAACCATCTCAAACTTACAACAACACCAAAACAAGCTAAAACACACATCAAACACAAATCACAACATCATCAAAACTCTAAACACAACCTCAACTCAATCTATCCCAACCAACTTACTCTTTTCTTCAATCCAACCCCAAAATCCAAAACCACATAAACCAAATACTCTTAAACACAACATAATCAACCCAAACACATTCTCAAACACAACTTCAACTCACAAACCCACATAACTTCAAAATCAACACAAGAAATCAAGAGAGAACTTACCAAGGATGAAGAACTCTTAGATTCCAACTAAATCTCTTGTAAACTTCTTTAATCTTGATCTTGTAAGGTCAAATCTCTCCCTCTCTCTTGTTCTCTTGCTGCTGCCGTCCAAGATAAAGAAAAGAGAAGAAAATGGAATGAAAGCCACGGAGGAAGGAGAAGGAAAGAAGAAAAGGAAAAGAAGTACAAAAGCAAAGTCAACATCTCTTTCCTCAAAATAACCTCCTCCACACAATAAACAATATAATATTCAAAATATCTCCACCCACTCATCTTATTCAACTAACTCAATTTCAAATTAATTTCCTTTATACCCTTCACCCTTAGAATGTTATATGTTGTGTATATCACAATACATATAACATATACACTCTACTCTTACATCATATCTCTTTCCAATTAAACACAAATACACTTAATCCAAATAAAACAACAATTATATACCAAACTTCTAGGGTATATTTTGGGATATTACAATTCTCCCCCTCTAAAAAGAATTTCATCCTCGAAATTACCTGATATTAAATCTGAAACAAAAGAGGATATTGATCTTGCATTGCTTGCTCACTTTCCCAAGTTGCTTCTTCTTTTGCATGATTCTTCCACAAAACCTTCACAAGTGGCACTTCCTTATTTCTTAACTCTTTCACTTCATGTGCCAAGATAGCAACTGGTTCCTCTTCAAATGTCAGATCCGGATTCACCTCAATAGATTCAACTGACAACACATGAGATGGATCTGATCGGTATCTCCTCAACATAGAAACATGGAAAACATTATGGATTCTATCCAAATCAGGTGGCAAAGCAAGTCGATAAGCAACTGGCCCAATTCTTTCTAAAATTTCATACGGTCCAATAAAACGCGGACTCAGCTTTCCTTTTCGACCAAATCTTAGAATCTTTTTCCATGGAGACACTTTCAAAAATACTTTAACTCCCACATTATACTCTATGTCTCTCCTCTTCAAATCTGAATAAGACTTCTGTCGATCTGAAGCTGTTTTCAATCTATTCCGAATCAACTTCATTTTATCTTCTGTTTCTTTAACCAAATCAGGACCAATTAACTTACCTTCTCCAACTTCATTCCAACATAGAGGCATCCTACATCGTCTACCATACAATGCTTCAAATGGTTCCATTCCAATGCTGGACTGATGACTGTTATTGTAAGCAAATTCCACAAGTGGCAAAAATCTGTCCCAACTACCAGAGAAATCAATGACACAGCTTCTCAACATATCCTCTATAATCTGTATCACTCTCTCTGACTGTCCATCTGACTGCGGATGGAAAGCAGTACTAAAGTGTAATCGAGAACCCAAAGCACCATGTAAACTCTTCCAAAATCTTGAAGTAAACTGGGGATCTCGATCAGACACTAAAGAAATTGGGACTCCATGCAACTTCACAATCTCATGGATATACAGCTCAGCCAACCTCTCGAGAGAATAATCCATCCAAACCGGAAGAAAATGAGCTGTCTTTGTCAACCTATCAACAATTACCCAAATAGCATCATGTTTCCTCTGAGTCAATGGCAATCCAGACACAAAATCCATTGTAACTCTTTCCCATTTCCATTCAGGCACTGATAACGGTTGAAGTAACCCTATTGGAACTTGATGCTCAGCTTTAACTCTCTGACATGTGAGACATTTGGATACAAATTCTGCTATGTCTCTCTTCATACCTGACCACCAGTAATGCTGTCTCAAATCATGATACATCTTAGTACTGCCCGGATGCAAAGTAAAAACTGACTGGTGTGCTTCTTCCAAAATAATCCTTCTCAAATTAGCATCATCAGGTACACACAATCTGTTCTTAAACCAAAGACTCCCATCACTTTTTAACAGGAAATCTCGATTCTCTTTATTTTGGCAATCTGAAATAATTTTCTGAACTTTATCATCAACCAACTGGGCTTCTTTAATCTGATCTAACAATACCGGCCTCAACTGTAATTGTGCCAACAATGCACCATCATCACAAGATACAAAGTTAGCATGCAATGCTCTCAACTCAACAAGCAACGAGAGCAAATAAACAATCAGGCCTGCTAAAGACTTCCGACTCAAAGCATCAGCAACCACATTTGCCTTACCAGGATGATAATCAATCAAACTGTCGTAGTCTTTAATCAACTCCAACCAACGTCTCTGCCGAAGATTAAGCTCTCTCTGAACTCCCAAATATTTCAAACTTTTATGATCGGTATAAATAAAACATTTCTCTCCATACAAATAGTGTCGCCAAATCTTCAATGCAAACACAATGGCTGCTAACTCCAAATCATGGGTCGGATAATTAAGCTCATGCGGCTTCAACTGCCGAGAAGCATAAGCTATCACTTTACCTTCTTGCATCAAGACACAACCCAAACCACTATGTGAAGCATCACTGAAAATCACATATGGTTTATCTTCTACTGGTAAAGTAAGAATAGGTGCTTGAGTCAACATCTCTCTCAACTGTTTAAAACTAGCCTGACACTGATCCGTCCACACAAATCTAACTCCCTTGCGAAGTAATCTGGTAAGTGGAGTAGCTATCAAAGAAAATCCTTTCACAAAGCGCCGATAATAGCCTGCCAAACCCAGAAAACTTCTAACTTCTGTCAGAGACTTAGGTGGACTCCAATTCATAACAGCTTCAACTTTACTCGGATCAACTCTAATGCCATCTGCTGAAACTATATGACCGAGAAAAGTCACATGATCAAGCCAGAACTCACACTTCGACAGCTTAGCATACAATTACTTCTCTCTCAAGATCTGCAACACAATCTGCAGATGCTTGTCATGCTCCTCCTCATTGCGCGAATACACCAAAATATCATCGATGAAAACCACTACAAACTGATCCAGATAGGGTCTAAACACCCTATTCATCAAATCCATGAAAGCTGCAGGTCCATTCGTCAACCCAAAAGGCATAACTAGAAACTCATAATGTCCATACCTTGTACGAAAGGCTGTCTTAGGAACATCTTCATCTCTGACTCTCAACTGATGGTACCCTGATCTCAAATCAATCTTGGAAAACACTGCTGCTCCCTTCAATTGATCAAAGAGATCATCAATTCTAGGCAAAGGATATTTATTCTTGATAGTCACCTTGTTCAATTGCCTATAATCGATGCATAATCTCACAGTACCATCCTTCTTTTTCACAAACAACACAGGAGCTCCCCACGGTGAAACACTAGGGTGAACAAACCCTTTATCCAACAACTCCTGCAACTGCACCTTCAACTCTCTCAATTCAACAGGTGCCATTCTATAAGGAGTAATAGAGATAGGAGTGGTACCAGGCAACAATTCAATACCAAACTCCACCTCTCTCTCAGGAGGCAACCCTGGCAACTCCTCTGGAAACACATCTGGAAAATCTGCAACTGTGGGTATACCGTCAAGTTGAGAACCCACTACTCTAGTATCCACAACATGAGCAAGATAAGCATCACACCCTTTTCTAATCAACCTCTTAGCTGAAACAGCTGAAATAAACAAGGATGCAAGCTGTCTCTGCTCACCAGATACCATCACAATTCTACCATCATCGGTTCTCAAAGTAACACATTTCTGTTGACAGTCTACTACCGCTCCATGTCTAGACAACCAGTCCATGCCCAGTATCAAATCATACTCTTTAAATGGCATTTCAATCAGATCACCCAAAAAACTCCTCACCCTGAACCACTACTGCACTATCTCGGTGGACCTTGCTAACAATCACACTATGCCCTAAAGGATTTGTCACCAACACATCAAATCATAGGGATTCAGCATGCAATTCAGACGCAGGCAAAATGGATGCACTTATATATGAATGAGTAGATCCTGGATCAATCAAAGCAAGTACTGAAATACCAAATAAAGAGAAAGTACCAGCTATGACTGCTGAAGCATCTGGCTGCCTTTGCATCACATACATCCTCTGAGAAGATCCAGCCTCCTCTGGTCTACTCTCCCTGGATGTAGAACCTCCTCTAGGACTGAACCCAGATCTACCTCCTCTGCTGAAACTTCTGCCTCCTCTACCTCCCCTCACAATAGGTCGAGAAACTACCGAATCTACTGACCTCTACTCCTGCAACTCAGGACACTCTCTAACAAAATGATCCGGCGATCCGCATCTATAGCATCCAGCTGATCCTCTGATCCTCCAACAAACACCCCAATGGGTCTTACCACAGTACTCACATACCGGAGGAGTAGATCTCTGAATTACTGGGGTCGGAGCACTCGCCACTGAAGCTGTAGGTCTTGATCTCTGCCTTTGAAACTGAACTGACCTACCAGCTGGCCTCTGACTCCTACTAATCCTGGGAACAAAGCTTCCCCTGCCTCTCTTCACAGATGAAGACCCTGCCTCAAACTGGGGTCTTCTAACCCTGGTCTCTTCCTCTTTAGCAACTGCTGCAATACCCTGAGCTCTCTCCACACTCCTAGCTGCTGCAACAAGCTGGGAAAAATCATGATATCGAGAACCAGCCACATGACACATGAGAGAGGGCCTCAATCCCTCCTCAAATCTCCTGCATCTATCAATCTCATCAGATATGATACCCCCAGCATAATGGCTCAACCGGATGAACTCAACTTCATACTCGGTTACTGTCCTGTAGTCTTGCTTCAAACTCAAAAACTCCATCTTCTTCACATCTTTATACTCCCTCGGAGTATACTTCAATTCAAACTCCTTGAGAAAATCAGCATAGGACAAGGTAGGTGGATCATCCATAGCATGGGGCACTATCTTCCACCAGTCATATGCATCTTTCTGTAACAATGATCTAGCATAGTCAAATTTTTCTTCTGGAGTGGCCTGTAACTGAACAAATATCCTCTGTATCTTATCAAGCCACTGCTCAGCTACAGCTGGATCAATAGTACCCAGAAAATCCTCTGCTCCAAACTTCCTTAATTTGTCATACTGTCTCATTGATACTAAAGGCTGGGGTGGTGGTGGTGGCTGTTGTACTGGGGCTTGCCTCATCAATTCCATCATATGCCTAAACCAAACTGGCGGAACCTCCTCACCAGCTGGTCTCCCTGGCACAGAAACAGGTATCTCTCCAGCATTAACCACTCTAGCTCCCTCTCTAACCTCATCTGGAGCTACACTCTCCACACTACCCTCAACTGACTGACGTAAATGAGAATCCATCACAACCTATATCTGCAAATACAGTAGAATGCACCTTATTAAAGATCAGAGACTGCCAATATCAAGTATATATCTTATTCAAAAACCAACTTTTAAAAGCAAAATATCCTTTTTCCTTACAATATACCTAGGTTGAGAATCTCAAACCTAAGCTCTGATACCAAAACAATTGTAACACCCCTATACCCCGTATACGTACACAGCATGCTAATACGATCGTAATATACGTATACTGAATATAGAAATGCCACATTTTACAAATCACTCATGTTATCACTCTTATATAATGTAAACAATTAAAAACTTTTGAAAGAGTTTATAAAACCAAATAAATAGAAAGTTCATTTAAAACGCAGCGGAAAATAGAACAAATGTTTACAAATACTTATACATCAAAATCAGAATATACAAATATAAAATATATACATGACTGGCAGCTCTTCTCTGATCTTTAAGTCCAAAAGTCAACTCTTCAATGTCTAGACTCACTCGGTTTCGAAGAACTCTCAGGTTCAACTCTGTTACCTGCGCGACGAACCACAATCGCGCTGAGCTAACAGCTCAGTAGTGTAAATTGTACAACCATGATGCTTTAATGCGATGCACATGTCACCATAACACATTTCATAAACCATACATAATCATATCACATTTTATAATTATATATTAGATCTTATTATTCAATTGTTTCTTCATTCATAATCACATATTACAACTAAGACAGACACGGGCCCAAAACACACTAATATGTTATTCAAAGTTTAGAGTTACTGCTTTGGTCCATATTGACACCTTGTGTCTAGCCCCGTAGGCAATATATATATCCATGGATAATCAACTAGATTTGAGTTTACGACCCAGTCATTTCACTCAATCTAGTTCCAATAATATGTTTTTGAGGTTTACGACCCGGTCATTTCACCCCAAAAACATCACATTTCACATTTATCAACTGGATTCGTCTTACGACCCGGTCATTTCACCTATCCAGTTATTCATAGGCATGCCGCCAAACTCAGAACTCTGGAAATTGAATAGACATATTAGATACACAATGATTTCGTTTATCTCTTTATCAATTTCTTTCTCAATTCATTTCTCATTTCATGATCCATAATCAACTAGGCAACCATGCCTTAATTATCTCATTTTCATTATCATAGCCAACAATCATGGCTTCATATCTTTCACATTATATTTCATCATCACATTAATCAATTCATTATTCACATGGATATAAATAATGGCATCAACACATATTTTACATGCTCATCAAAACATTCACATATAATCAATTATGTCTCAATTCTCAATATCATATGAGTGTATGCAATAATGTATTTTGAACTATTTCAAAATGACCCACACAACTCTAAACACTTACCTTTCAAGAATCTATCACCACTTGAGTTAGGGTAAATCACCTTCTTCACAACCTATTCCATAAGAATGAGGAAACTCTAATGAGATCATAAGGTTAAGAATCAATTAGGGCAAACTCTAGACTTGACATGCTCACACACACGGGCGTGTCCCTGACCGTGTCCTAACTCCACAACACAGAAACATTTACACGCTCAGAACCACGGGCGTGTCACTGGGCGTGTAATACATTCTGTCTCTCAGAAATAACGACACGTCCAACATCATGAGCATGCTCATGGCCGTGTAAATTCTCAAAACTCACAGTAGCTATGACACGCTCAACAACACGGGCATATTAATGGCCGTGTCACACCTACTGCCACTCAGAACAATTGACATGCCTAAGGACCTAGACGTGCTCCTGGGCGTGTCAGGCCAAAAACCCAGATTCCGGCCAAGATAACACCACAACCAACAAAACACTTCTATCCATCAACATCCACTTCAAACAAACTTCACAAAACATACCCAAAAACCATCTCAAACTTAAAACAACACCAAAACAAGCTAAAACACACATCAAACACAAATCACAACATCATCAAAACTCTAAACACAACCTCAACTCAATCTATCCCAACCAACTTACTCTTTTCTTCAATCCAACCCCAAAATCCAAAACCACATAAACCAAATACTCTTAAACACAACATAATCAATCCAAACACATTCTCAAACACAACTTCAACTCACAAACCCACATAACTTCAAAAACAACACAAGAAATCAAGAGAGAACTTACCAAGGATGAAGAACTCTTAGATTCCAACTAAATCTCTTGTAAACTTCTTTAATCTTGATCTTGTAAGGTCAAATCTCTCCCTCTCTCTTGTTCTCTTGCTGCTGCCGTCCAAGACAAAGAAAAGAGAAGAAAATGGAATGAAAGCCACGAAGGAAGGAGAAGGAAAGAAGAAAAGGAAAAGAAGTACAAAAGTAAAGTCAACTTCTCTTTCCTCAAAACAACCTCCTCCACACAATAAACAATATAATATTCAAAATATCTCCATCCACTCATCTTATTCCACTAACTCAATTTCAAATTAATTTTCTTTATACCCTTCACCCTTAGAATGGTATATGTTGTGTATATCACAATACATATAACATATACACTCTACTCTCACATCATATCTCTTTCCAATTAAACACAAATACACTTAATCCAAATAAAACAACAATTATATACCAAACTTCTAGGGTATATTTTGGGATATTACATATCTCATCACATTATACCACATTTCTTTTCATTTTCAAAACATTACCTTGGTACTTCAACATAATACACATTATGCATATCATAACATAATTCACATTCATCAACAGTGTATTAAGTAACTTAACACATTTCTCAACTAAATGTGTTAAGTTCCAATGTCATGTAAATATATGCAGTCATTCAAAGTTTGTACTTACCTCCACTAGCAACCTAAAGCAAACTTAAAACAACCTCCAATCCTATCCTTCCAACTTGCCCTTCACCACTTGAATGAAGCAAATCAACCTCCCTCAATGCCTATATCAAATGTGATCATAAATAATCATTTAATATCACATTCTAAGGCATTCTCAACATCAAAACTTAATTTAACAATCTCAATTGAAAATTTTGCTGGCGAAAAAAAACTGCTGTGAAAAAATTGCGCTGGTGAAAAAATTTGCCACAGGAAAAATTGCGCTGGCAAAATAATTTGCCACAGTTGGCTGCGGCAGGGGGGGAATTGGCCTGCAAGCCAGTTCTCCCACAGGAAACTCCTGCAGACGAAATGGCCCATGGCCAAGCCCGCGCTGGAATTTTCGGGGATGATTTTTCAGTCGCCGATTTTTATTTTTATTTTTTGATTTTTATTTGTTTATTTTTATTTTTTATTAATAAAAATTAGATAATAAAGCAAAAATTATTTAATTAAGATAACAAAAATCATTTTGGACCAATTAAAATATATTAGACAATACAAAAATTATTTTGGACTAAACAAAATATATTAGACTAGATTGGGTCAAAAATTAAGTGTCTGCAGTTTGCCCCCTGCTTGAATGATCTGAAACTTTAGTGAAAGAGAGTGAAAAGCAAAAAGATTTAATTTTTGAGATGGTGGAGGTTTTGGGTTCTGGACTCGGCTCGAGTTCTGGACTCAAGGATAATTCTAGGTTCTGGACCTAAGGAAAATTTGGGTTCTAGACCTGAGCTAAGTTCTTGACTTAGAAAAAAATTATAGGTTCTGGACCTAAGGAAAATTTGGGTTCTAGACTTGAGTTAAGTTCTAGATTTAGAAACAAATTCTAGGTTCTGGACCTAAGAAAAATTTGGGTTCTGGACCCGGTTCGAGTTCTGGACTCAAGGAAGATTTTAGGTTATGGACCTTAGAAAAATTTGGGTTCTGGACCCGGTTCGAGTTCTGGACTCAAGGATAATTCTAGGTTCTAGACCTAAGAAAGATTTGGGTTCTGGACCTGGTTTGAGTTCTGGACTCAAGGAAGATTCTAGGTTCTGGACCTAAAGAAAAATTTAGATTCTAGACCCGGTTCGAGTTCTGGACTCAAGGATAATTCTAGGTTCTGGACCTAAGGAAGATTTGGGTTCTGGACCCGGTTCGAGTTCTGGACTCAAGGATAATTCTAGGTTCTGGACCTAAGAAAAATTTAGGTTCTGGACCCAAAAGGTTTGGATACTCGATCCTAAACTAGACTCAGATACTCAATCCTAACTGGATTCGGATACTTAATCCTAAATAGGGTTTGGATACTCGATCCCATATTGGATTGGGATACTCGATCCTAAATTGGATTGGGATACTCGATCCTAAATTGGCTTTGGATACTTGATCCTAAATTGGATTAGGATACTCAACCCTAAACTGGATTTGGATACTCGATCCTAAACTGGATTGGGATACTCGATCCTAACTGGATTTGGGTACTCGATCCTAAATTGGATTTGATTTGGGTACATGGACCCAGGATTGAGTACTTGGACCCGAGATTGATTTGATTTGGGTACTTGGACCCGAGATTAGATTTGATTTGGGTACTTGGACCCGAAATTGATTTGATTTGGGTACTTGGACCCGAGAATGGGTGTTTGGACCCGAGATTGATTTGATTTGGGTACTTGGACCCGAAATTTATTTGATTTGGGTACCTGGACCTGACAATGGGTACTTGGACCCGAGACTGAATTGAATTTGGGTGCTTGGACCCGATATTGAATTGGAAGTGGGTGTTTGGACCTGAGATTGAATTGAATTTGGGTGCTTGGACCGAGATTGAATTGAATTTGGGTGCTTGGACTCGAGATTGAATTGAATTTGGGTGCTTGGACCCCAGATTGAGTTTGACTGACCTTTTATCATTTGAGAAATCTGACTACTCTGGTTATTCTATGCATTGTGGTTTTTCACCCTCAAAATGGATCTTCATCCTTTGAGATCGGGTCTTCATCCTTGAAAATGAATCTTCATCTTTTGACATCAGGTCTTTACCCTTGAAAAATGGATCTTCATCCTTTGAGAATGGGTCTTCACCCTTGTAAAATATGGATCTTCATCCTTTGAGATTGGGTCTTCACCCTTGTAAGTGGATCTTCATCCTTTGAGATCGGGTCTTCACCCTGGCTTCAGCTCTTTTAGCTGGATTGATCTTTTGCCTTTTGGATCTTCATTCTTTTGAGAATTCTAATTTTCTTTTTTTTTATTCCAATCTTTTTTGTTCTTCCTTTGCACTTTTGCAAAAAAATTCAGCCCTTTTTAGCTAGCCTTCATATCCTATCCTTTTCCCCCTGCGTGGCAAGATATTTGCAAGTGAGTTTGAAAATGTTTTATATATAAACTAAAAAAAAATTGAAAAGGAGAAACTTTGCCCCCTGTGTAGGCTTAAACCCATGATTTTTCTATGCAGACTCTGATTGATGTTGTTGTTGTCTAGTTCTTCGCACAAGCACGCATTTCTTCTCTTTGCAAAATTACTGGAGCTTTCTCAAGCAATGGGCTTTCTATGCCCCCCTGATTTGATATCTTCTTTTGATTGCTTGTTGTTCATTTTGACAAGGAATAGACAACACAAGACAAGAAAGTGCGATGTGATATGCTCATGTATGCATGATATGCATGAATAATACTTACAGTTGTTCCATCGACTCACAGACCGAGGTGATCAGCAGAAGTGTTCTCATGAGTGGTGGAGACCCTAAGCAGTAGAGTCAAGGATACATCCTTTTCAAACTATGTCTTAGCATGTCAATTGATGACCTTGCCAATAATTAATTCAACATACTTCCCTTAGCTCGAAGGCTTTGTATGACAAAACACTTTTTTTCCTTTCCCTTTTTTTTTGAATTTTGATTTTGAAATCAAATGTTGGCTTTGCCAAATTAATGTCAATGTACCTCAGGACTTGATTTTTCCAAATTGACATATCTATAACATGACAACCCTAGTTACCGTACTAAACTAGGTAATCATGTAATATCCCAAAGTATACCCTAAAAGTTTTGGAATATTTATTGTTATATTTGGATTAAATGTATATGTTTAAATGGAAAGAGAAATGAGGTAAGGGAAGAGTGTATATGTTGTATATATAGTGATATATACAACATATACAAGTCAAAGAAATGGAAGTCAAAGAAGATTAATTAATTATTTTAAATTAATTAAATTAATTAAATGGAAATTAAGTGGAAAGTGGATGATGATATTTGTAATATTTTATTATTTTATTTGCTTGGTTGAGAATTAAATGATGATTGAATGGTTGAGAGAAGAGTTGAGTGTTGACTTTGCTCTTCTTTCTTCATCTTCTTCTTCTTCTTTCTTTGTTGGCCGACCATCACAATAGCAAGAGAGGAAGAGAGTTTTTGATTTTCCAAGCTCGTGATTGAAGGATGTTTCAATTGATCAAGTTGGAAATCTAAGAAGATTCATCATTTTTGGTAAGTTTCCACTTGATTCCTTAGTTTTCTTTTAAGTTGTATTTGAGTTTGATGGTTGATTATTGATGGTATGAGTATGTTTGATTGTGGTGTGTTTGAGAGTATTGGGTTTAATTGATTTTGATTTTGGGGTTGGATTGGAGAGAAGGAGTTAGGTTTGGTGTTGGAAGAGTAAGTGTTGTGTTTGAGTTGTGTGTATGTGGTGGTTGTGAATTGGGGTTTGATGTGTGTATTGAGTTGTTTTAGTGTTGTTGCAAGTTATATTGGTTTATGTGTGTATTTAGTTAAGTTTGTTTGAAGTGGATAATGGTGGAAGAAAGTGGTTTGTTGGATGTAGTGTTGATGTTACCGGAATCTGCATTTTTGGCTTGACACGCCCATGAGCACGGCCAGGTCTTTAGGCGTGTCAATGGTTCTGTTTTCTAGATGGGTGACATGACCAGTGACATGCCCATGTCACTGAGCGTGTCACAGCTTCTGTGTTGTAGTAGCATTGACACGGCCAGTAACACGCCCATGTTATTGAGCATGTCATAGCTACTGTGATGTTGGTGGATTGACACGGCCAGTGACACGCCCATGTCACTGAGCATGTCAAAGCTTCTGTGTTGTGAGTTTAGGGCACGGTCAGGGACACACTCGTGTTGTTGAGCGTGTCATGTGTAGAGTTTGCCCTAGTTGGTTCTTAGCCTTATTATCTCATGTGTATCTCTAAGTGAGTGTGTATGATCACCTTTGGTTTAGATTTTGAAGAGAGTTGAGTTGCCATAATCCAAGTGTTGAAGGATTCTTGGAAGACGAGTTTGGTGTGGAGTGAGTTGCTCTTAAGGTAAGTACAAACCCTACATTATTGTATACATTTACATGACATTGGGACTTAACACAATTGGTTGTAAATGTGTTAAGTAATCTATTACATTGTTGATACATTTGATTAATGCTATGAATTGTATAATGTGAAGGATATGATGATCATTCAAATTGTATATCCAATGTAATTGGTTGTGTATACCCTAATGATGAGATGTGAAGCCATTGTTGTTGGCTATAATGATGCAAATGAAATAATTGGGGCATGTTTGCCTAGATGATTATAAGGAAATGAGAATGGAATTGATAATGAAAGAATGAAAGAATTGTGTGCCTAATGTGTTATTCACTTTTCAGAGTTTTGTTGTTGGTGGCATGCCTAATAGTAACAATCTCTTGAAGATGGGTTGGGCTTGATCCTTGAAGCCAAGTTGGGTTGAAGTTTAGCATGCTTTACTCCCCTTGAAGTTTGGTTGGGTCTAGTCCTTGAAGCCTAGTTGAGATGTTACAAACCCTTGAAGCTAGGTTGGGTTTGGTCCTTGAAGCCAAATTGGGTTGATGCTTAGCATGCTTCGCTCCCCTTGAAGTTTGGTTGGGCCTAATCCTTAAAGCCTAGTTGGGATAATGATAAATGTGATAATTGAACAAAACATTAACTCTGAAAGTTGAAGGGCATATTAGTTTCTTTTGGGCCCATGCTTGTCTTTGTTTAGATGTGAATCATAAATGGTGAAATAAATGAATTATAAGATTTAATGTAAGGTTTTGAAATATGATATTCTTATGTATTGTTTATTATATATGAATGTGTGACATTAGCATTACATTAAAGCATATTGTTATTATGGGTTGTACCACTAAGCCGTTGGCTTAGCGCGATTGTGGTTCATCGCGCAGGTGACAGGGTAGAACCGGAGAGTTCATCTAGACCGAGTCGAGTCTAGACTCTAAAGTGTTGATTGCGAGCTTAAAGATCAGAGACAAACTACCAAACATGTATAAACTTTATGTTTTGTAAACATTGATTTTGATATATATATATATATGTAAATACCGCTACATTTTCCGCTGCGTAATAAATAAATGTTTTATCTATTATGTTCTATAACATAAATATATATTATAATATAATTTGAATGTTTTAAGTTTACTTATATTGTTGTTAAATTGAAAGATTGGGTTGTTTAATATAAACCGTGGCACTCTTGTATCCGGTATACGTATATTACAGATGTAGTAGTGTGTAGTGTGCGTATATGGGGTATAGGGGTGTTACAAATCAATTCTATTTAAGCAAGAATTGTTGCACTTCAGATAAGTACATACACATTACATGGCCAAAGGTCTCATTTGAGTTTAAATATTGTCTACCTCATATGCATGCTTACCCAAACTATCTCCACTAATAGACTCTACCTACCAAGAGAGATCAATAGGTCTTTGATAGGCTTGAAATGGGGTCTATAAGGGACACAGGTTTAAGTGAAGGCCATTTTGAGATTGGAGTTGGTGTGACACAATGGACAAACCCTCACACTACAAATTTCTTGTTTGAACTTTAGACAGTTGGAAGCAATCTTTCTAGACTCCAAATTCCTTCTATCTTCTTGGCATTAATCCGGATCTTGATTAGGACAGTTTTTTCCTTTGCAAAAAGTTTGGTTCCCAAATTCGTTTCCTTTCTTCTTTTCCCTTTTCTTTCCTTTTATTTTTCTTACTCCGCCCTTCCTTTGAGCATTTTATCATTTTTGTCCTTCTTCCTTGTAGGACTGTCAAGTATAGAACTTTCAAGAACTGAATGGTCTTTCTCTTTTTTTCTTTGATTTTGATCGAATCTTTAGTTGGGTTGGACCAATTCAAGTCAAATCGTCCTTATAAACCAAATGGAAGCCTTTTGTTGTCTTAGGTAAAAGAGAACTCAGTTGGCTTTTTGAACCGCCTTTTTAGGTTTTCTTTTCTTTTTTCTTTTCTTTTTTCCTTTTCTTTTTCTTTTCTTTTGTCTTTTTTTGTTTTCTTTTCTTCTCTCTTTTTTTTTTTGGTTCTAGCTCTAAAAGAGTTGTCTTGTTTGTATTAACTTGGGCTTCCAATAATGGATGAGTGGGGTGACAAATCTCCTTTAATAGGGATAAATCATTTGCTATTATGATGTTATCTTGATATATTGGAGATATTAGGAAAACTTCAACTACCCTTATGGTTTTGAGAACATCAACTATCCTTATGATCTTGAGAACTTCAACTATCTTCATGGTCTTGAGAACTTCAGCTATCCTCATAATCTTGACTAATCATTACTTTCTTTGATCTTCTTGTCTCTCCACCTTAGTGATCATAAGACTTGGCAAAAGTATCACAACAGCTTAGGGTAGGTTATTGGGGTTTGTAAACCAATGAAAAGAAAGCTAAAATTTTATGAAGGCTCAAAGGGACAACTAGGGATTGATATTTAATTGGGTGGATACTAGTTTTTAGCTAACCAAACAATGCCTAGATCATTTCTCCCTTAAAAAAGCAGAGTTGCAATTTCGCCTCGAAAGTTTGTCAAAGCATGTTCTAAGACTGACTAAGACCTATACAAAGGTAATTATGCAGGAGCCCTCTCTAAGTAAGCATACACAACTCAATGCTATAGAGCAATTCCCTCATCTAGTAAAGTCATTCAAGTCATAATGCCTAGACACATTAATTTATAAATATCAAGCTAGATTCCTCATTGGTTGAGCACCAAAATGAACAAAGACCAACAAAATTTTTGATAAAAGTAATTTATTCAAACAAATTTAAAAAACACGATTGTTCTAATTAAATATTAAAGCAAAATTTGAAAAGAAACATTCAAGCTAAGGAAAGTGTTGACCTAGATTTAGGTCAATCTTGTTTTTGATCTTGGCAAACAAATTGAAGTGATCTAATGGCTTCAATGAGTGTCTATATGGCAGGAAAGCAACTTAGAATGAGCTGAAATGCAAAGAAATTTGAAGATTTCCTAAGTGCTGAAAATCTGTCTTTGAAGGGATGCGCGACCGCCCCAAGGGTGTGTGCGACCATCCAAGAACGCGCGACCGCCCCAAGGGTGTGCGCGACCATCCAAACTGTCTTGGTTTGACAGAGAGGTTCGCGGTGGCGTGGAGTGGTGAATGACTCGACGCAAGACAATGCGCGACCGCCCAATGTGGATACCCGACCGCTAAATTTATATAGCCGTTGGTGGGCTTCAACGGCTAGTTAAAGAATTAATAAGAAGATGCCATGTGTCAAGTAGCCGTTAGAGATTTGAATTGCGCGACCGCACCAGACTGCTGGGATGACCGCACAAACAGATGCGCGACCGCCCCAAGGGGGTGCACGACCATCCCAACAGTCTGACACAAAAATCCAAGAAGATTCTATGACTGTTGGAGTTCCACTTTTCTACCCACTTCACCAACGGGCAGAACTGGTTTGAGGCCTATAAATACCACCTCAAACAAGTCTTCTAGCAAGAGAATAAATATTAATATTGTCCAAACTCTTGCAATTTATTTACTCAAGCTTTCATCTATTTATCTCTTCATGTAAGGTTGAGTGTTAGCCACTAAAACACCAATTGTAAAGGTTGTGAGAGTGAGCCTGAGAAAAACTCTTGTAAAGGTTGTGAGAGTGAGCCTAGTAAAACTCTTGTAAGTGGTTTGAGTGTTAGCCTTAGTAAAACACTTGTCAAGTTAGGTGTGAGCTTGTCGAAACACCAAAGTTGGAAGTGAGCTTGTAAAACTTCAAGTATAGTGGAATACCCAATTGAGGTTGGGGAGTGGATGTAGGATTGTTGAATCCGAACCACTATAAATCTCTTGTGTTGATTTTTCTACTCTCTACTCAATCTTCTACATCTTCTACATTTCTTATTTGTTGAAGTTTTTCAATTTGCCATCATTTCTTGAGGAAACCAATTCACCCCCCCCCCCCCCCTCTTGGTTGCCATCTTGGGACAACAATTGGTATTAGAGCTTTGAAATTTCTTAAACTTAATTGTGAAATTTGATCCTCAAAGGCAACCACACCCACTAATACCTCTACATCAATTTTTTCTTCCAACTCCATGGCTCATTATTATGGAAACTCAAACTCCCTTGTTATACCTCACTTTGATTATTCATATTGGAAACACAAGATGTTTTTGCTCCTAGATAGTGAAGGAATAGAGCTTTGGGATTATGTTGAAAATGAGTGGAAGATTCCTACAAGAATGGTTGATGGTGTAGAAAAAGAGATTCCACGAAAAGAGTGGAATGAAGAACAAAGAAGAAGCAATGGGAGAGATAAAAAGGCTTCTTTCATTCTCCTAAGCTCATTGCCAAAGGAAGAATGTGGAAGAATTCTTGGATGCTCAAATGCCTATAGTATTTGGAAGATCTTGGAGAATTATCATGAAGGTACTAATCAAGTAAAATTCATGAAGGCCCAAATGCTTGTTCAAGAGTATGAACTCTTCAAAATGAAGTCCTTTGAAGATGTCACGGAGATGACCAACCGACTTCTTGCCATTGTCAATGATTTGAGGAAATTTGGCAAAGTATACTCTTTGGAAGACATAAATTGCAAAATCCTTAGAATTCTTACAAAGAAGGAATTTGAAGCAAGAGTATCATCCATTGAGGAAGCACATGATTTGAGCAAGCTTCCAACGGATGTCCTCATTGGAAAATTACTCACACATGAGATGGCAATGGAAATGCAAGAAGAGCAAGAAGAAGAAGAAGAGCAAGCAATTGCAAATCTATGTCTCATGGCTATGGGAGATGATGAACACTCCAATGAGGTAGGTACCCAATCTTTAAACATGAATTTAAATTACAACAATATTGATGATGCTTTAGATGATAGTGATATAATTGAACATATGAACCTTAGAGTAGAAAAATATTTTTCTAAGATAAAATTTCATAAGGACAAATGCTCTAAACTAGAAGAGGATTTTGTATGTTTAAAAAATTCTACTTTAGAATTAAAAAACTCAAATGAACAAATATCTAAAAGCAAACATAGCTTAGAAAAGGTTATCAAGGAAAATCCCTTAATTGACAAGGGCAAATGGCATGAAGATGGAGGAGAATGAGTACTCCATCAAACCAAGTCCAACAATGCTAATAGTAAGGCAATTGGCATTAAAAAAATTGGTAACAATTCTTGCCTTAGAACATTTGAACTTTTATACTTTTAATTTTTACTTTAAATGTTGTGTTTGACATTAAGGTTGAAAAATAATTTTATGGTTGACTAAATTATTTTTGTTAAATTTTAAATTTGTTAATAATTAAGTTAATCACTTTCTTGAATTGTATTTAATTTTCTTTTTATATTCCTCTTGATTTGACTCCAACAAGAGAGGAGAAAAATTGAATATTTTGATAAAAATGGATCTCAATTGTTTCTAAGTTTTTCACTTCTTGAGGTGGAGATCATCAATTGAGGGGGAGTATAATCCAATCAATTAGTATCCTTAACATATTTTTCATTGATTTTGATAATTTCATTGATTGGTACTTTTATTTTTCCTAAGTATATGACTTAGATTTGTGTTAATTGTGAATTTAGTTTATGGTGATTGGCCATTGGCTTTGAATTCTAATATAAAGTCACACCAACACTGATTTTGATCTTGTCTTGGCCATTGGCTTGATTGCTCTTCATCTCTCCCCTCCTCTTTTTGAATTTTGGCAAAGGGGGAGAGAATTTGATGAATTTGAACATTATCTTTTGAATTTTCTTATGTTTTTCCATAATGGGAAGTATTGCCTATTTTTGTTGATTATTTTTATTTCAAATTTAATTTGATTGCCAAAATCAAAAAGGGGGAGATTGTTGACCTAGATTTAGGTCAATCTTGTTTTTGATCTTGGCAAACAAATTGAAGTGATCTAATGGCTTCAATGAGTGTCTATATGGCAGGAAAGCAACTTAGAATGAGCTGAAATGCAAAGAAATTTGAAGATTTCCTAAGTGCTGAAAATCTGTCTTTGAAGGGATGCGCGACCGCCCCAAGGCGACCGCCCCAAGGGTGTGCGCGACCATCCAAACTGTCTTGGTTTGACAGAGAGGTTCGCGGTGGCGTGGAGCGGTGAATGACTCGACGTAAGACAATGCGCGACCGCCCAATGTGGATGCCCGACCGCTAAATTTATATAGCCGTTGGTGGGCTTCAACGGCTAGTTAAAGAATTAATAAGAAGATGCCATGTGTCAAGTAGCCGTTAGAGATTTGAATTGCGCGACCGCACCAAACTGCTGGGATGACCGCACAAACAGATGCGCGACCGCCCCAAGGGGGTGCGCGACCATCCCAACAGTCTGACACAAAAATCCAAGAAGATTCTGTGACTGTTGGAGTTCCACTTTTCTACCCACTTCACCAACAGGCAGAACTGGTTTGAGGCCTATAAATACCACCTCAAACAAGTCTTCTAGCAAGAGAATAAATATTAATATTGTCCAAACTCTTGCAATTTATTTACTCAAGCTTTCATCTATTTATCTCTTCATGTAAGGTTGAGTGTTAGCCACTAAAACACCAATTGTAAAGGTTGTGAGAGTGAGCCTGAGAAAAACTCTTGTAAAGGTTGTGAGAGTGAGCCTAGTAAAACTCTTGTAAGTGGTTTGAGTGTTAGCCTTAGTAAAACACTTGTCAAGTTAGGTGTGAGCTTGTCGAAACACCAAAGTTGGAAGTGAGCTTGTAAAACTTCAAGTATAGTGGAATACCCAATTGAGGTTGGGGAGTGGATGTAGGATTGTTGAATTCGAACCACTATAAATCTCTTGTGTTGATTTTTCTACTCTCTACTCAATCTTCTACATCTTCTACATTTCTTATTTGTTGAAGTTTTTCAATTTGCCATCATTTCTTGAGGAAACCAATTCACCCCCCCCCCCCTCTTGGTTGCCATCTTGGGACAACAGAAAGTTCATTAAGTTAAGCCTCTTTCCCTTTCACATCTTCAACATTCCTATCTTGAAAAGAGGATAAAATAAAATCTTCTTCCAATCCTTTTCCCACCATGAAGGTTGCTGGTGGTGGCAATCTTCCAAATTTAGGTAAAGGGTTGTTCTTGGTATTGGGCTTATCCGGCTCAGGTAGTTTGCCACTATCGGTTAGGTCTTGGATCTCATGCCTTAGACGAGCACATTTATCTATTTCATGCCCTTGCATTTGATGAAATTGAAAGAAGGCCTCGGCATTGAAGTTTGGTGGAAATGGTTTATGTAGTGGTCGAGGAGCTAACGGTTGCAACAACCCTTTCTTTTTCAGCTTGCTAAACACCCAAGATAGAGGCTTCCCCAGATCTGAAAACTGCCTTCTATTTGCTTGACCGGTTACATTAATATCAACTTCTTTTTGCGTGCTTTGATTACTAGGCTGGTAATTCCCTTTCTCATTCCTTCTTATTGAAAAGCGATTCTTCTCTCTTTCCCACTCTTCAATTTGCAAACCATCTTGGAGAAGATCTTTGAAATCCCTTATAAGGGTGTGAGACATCCTTTCACGGAGATTGGGCAGGACACCTCCCACGATCATCCTTATTTGATCAGATTCATCGGGCCTCTTCTTGAGTAAAGCATCCTTATTTCTCCACCTTTTCACATAGTCCACAAAATTTTCATTTGGCCTTTGCCTAATGGACTCAACTTTCATTAAGGTAACTTCTAGCTCAACATTGTACCCATATTGTTGAATGAAAGCCTTGTACAACATGTCCCAATCTTTTTGTGTACCTTCCTCTAAGGTGTTGAACCAATTTTGGACAACAGGACCCAATGAGAGCATAAAGTACCTTAGAGTTTGAGCCTTAGTAGCTCGGGCAGATTGCATAGCAGTGATATACTACTTCACATGGAGATGAGGATTTCCAGTTTCATCATACTTCGCAAAAGATGGCATCTTGAACTTGTACGGAACTTCTTCATCTAGCTTAAACAATTTGTCGATCTTGGACACCTCTTCGGTTTTCAATTTCTTCTCAAATTTCTTTTCTAAATCAGCAATCATCTTTTTAACATCATAAGTCTTGGTCTTTTCAATAGTTTCCTTCTCAACAACCTTCGACTCCTTTTTGTCTTGAAGATCTTGGTAATATTGAGCCCAATCATCATCATCAATGATTACCTTATCATCATCAAAAGCTACTTCATAAACTTTAGTCTTCCCCTTGCCTTTCTTGGTGCTAGCAGACACTTCGGCATTGTTTCCTAAAATTGCAACTAACTGGTTCTTCATGGTCTCAGCTAGGGCCTCTTTTATTTCTTCCATCTTGGTGTTGAGGGCTTCATCCACAATTCTTTGAATTTATTCGGGATCCATTGTTTTTGGTGAGCAAGTGATTGAGTCGTTGCTAGATTCTTCGTCTCCGGCGTAGGTCAGATTTTGGTAAGCTTTTGAGCTATCGTAATCTAGGGTTGTGAGCTAGAGAGAGGATCAATGATATGAGATGCAAATGTATGCATGTATGCATGTATGCACGAACAATCAATAAACAAGGATAAATAGGACGTTCCTTCCAACCTTATAACATCTACACACGAATGGCGAGTCTCTTTTCCTAGGTATATGGTTAACAAAATACCAACATGGGGCATCTTGCTTTCGAACAATTCCCTCGGATGTTTCAACCAATAGTTATATTTTCAAAAATGGAAATCCATCCATGATAATTCCCATTAATTAAATTTAATCCATTCAACCAACTAAAGTAGCTTTTATGCTATATTGGATTAAAATGAAATTAAGAGGTTTATTATAAATAGATTTCTCCCTTGAAAAAGGTAACTGTGAGTGGGGATTTTTGCCCCCACTCCCGGTGGAATGGTTCTTGCGACTTCGACACTGTTAGGCTCGGGGCCTTAGAGAACACGGACCTAGGTCCTAAGAAAATGGAGTCGCCACCCGGATGGGCCGGGAAAAAAGAAAGGGGTGGATGACTCGATTTCTAAGGAATCCCCAACCCCTTAATGGGTTCGGAAAGTTGGGTATATGTGGGAAAGGTGAGAAATGGCCCAGCACCCCCACAACGCCCGATTCATTGGAACCGGCCTCCTTTACAGGTCTTAATATTATAAAATTCTTAAATATAACAACATTATCCATATTACATACAATAATTAAAAGAAAGCATCAATATATTAAAATCAAAGTAAGGTCCAAGCAAAACAAATAAATGGACATCCATCCAAGGATGGAAACATGTCCTTACATCACATGCCTAAATAGGACACCCACCGAAAGGTAGAAACATGCCCTTTATATAGGTTCTAAAATAGAAAAGCAAATTAAATTACATGATATTTAACTAATGAGGTGCCCACCAAGTGGAAACATACCTCTTACAACATTTGGAAGTCTAAATAAATTAATAAAAGTAAATAAGCATTCAACATAAACAAATCATTCATCAAAGGTATTAAATAGAAAGTAAACATCCATCCATGATAAATTAAATAAACCAAGTATTAAATTTAAATAAATTAAAGCATAAGAAATAAAACCAAGCATGATCAAATATGGAATTGAATAAGGTAAATAAAAATCCAAATTATAGCTACTGTTTCCATTTAGGGTTCTTTATCTCATGTGTTAAGGTTTTGGAATTCATAAAATTAGGCTACTGTGAATTTTTTATGGAATTAAAATAGATTGAGGTTTTATGTTTTAAAAGGTTGGTAAGACTCTTTGATTAAACAAATTAAGGTTTGAATGGTGAAATCATGAAACTAGGGACTAGACACTTTAAAATACTTTTGATTCATGGTATTAAATGATGATTTCAAGCTTACTGTGTAAATTTAAAATATTTATGGTTTTATGGTTTTTAATGTTTTAAAGGATTAAGGTTTAGAAAAAGTTAGGGTTTAAGGTTTTAAAGGAGTTAGAGTTTAATATTTTAGGTTTATAAGTTGAATTTAGGTTTAGTGTTTTAGAATTTAGGGTTTTGGTGATGCATGATTTTTAGGATTTGGAAAAATCAATTGAAGATTTTATGGAATTTTATGAAAATAAACCAACGATTTAAAGTTTATAAAGCAAAAAAAAATATTTTTAAAGCTTTTGGGAAAGTAACAGAACACAATTTTGAGTTTTGAAAATTTGGAAAACAAATTTTGGTTTTGGAGTTTTGAAGAAATAAATCTAATAGCTTTAAGCTTTTAGAAAATAAAGCCACGATTTAAGAATTTTAATCCTTAGAAAAAAGTGAATTGAGGTCCTAAAATCTTTGAATTAAAAGAAATCAAAGGGTGATTATGCTACTGTGTAAAATATAAAGAAATTAGAATTTCATACCTTATTTTGTAAGTTGCACTAAAATTGCTTCTTGGATGAACAAGCTCCAAAGACCAGCCTTTTTACCTTTTTAATTCCTTAAATCATGTTTCTGCTACTTTAAAAATCAATTGAATTCAACCTTTTCCTTCACGGATTTGGATTTCCCTCCTACTGTCCAATTTTTGTCCCTTTCGGCCTCCACTTATTTCATTGCCTTTGGTCCTTATTTATAAAGGTTTCATATGGTTTATTCCTAATTAATCACGGAAAGTAATATTGATAAGAAAAGGAAACCGAAACCTAATTGAATTAGGTTTCGAAAAATTTGCATCGGAAAAATTGCGCTGCCGAAAAAAATTGCCGCAGGAAAAAATGCGCTGGCAAAAAAATCTGCCGCAGGAAATTGCGGCAGTGGGCCAGGAGCGGGCCCGCGTGACGATTTTTTCGATACCGATTTTTTCAACGCCGATTTTTATTTTTATTTTTATTTTTTGACTTTTATTTGTTTATTTTTATTTTTTATTAATAAAAATTAGATAGTAAAATAAAAATTATTTAACAAAAATTATTTTGGACCAATTAGACAACAAAAATCATTTTGGACTAAATAAAACATATTGGACCGGACTGGGTCAAAAATTAAGGGTCTACAGTTTGCCCCCGTGCTTAAAAAATCTAAAACTTTAGTGAAAGAGAGTGAAAAGCAATAAGACTTAATTTTTGAGATGGTTGAGGTTTTGGGTTCTGTACCCGGTTTGAGTTCTGGACTCAAGTATAAATTCTAGGTTCTAGACCTAAAGAAAATTTGGGTTCTGGACCCGGTTCGAGTTCTGGACTCAAGGATAATTCTAGGTTCTCGACCTAAGAAAAATTTGGGTTCTGGACCTAGTTCAAGTTCTGTACTAAAGGATAATTCTAGGTTCTGGAACTAAAGAAAAATTTGGGTTCTGGACTCGATTCGAGTTCTGGACTCAAGAATAATTCTAGGTTTTGGATCTAAGGAAAATTTGGGTTCTGGACCCGAGCTAAGTTCTGGACTTAGAAATAATTCTAGGTTATGGACCTAATGGTAATTTTTGGTTCTGGACCCGAGCTAAGTTCTGGACTTAGAAGAGATTCTAGGTTCTGGACCTAAGGGAAAATTTTGGGTTCTGGACCCGGTTCGAGTTCTGGACTCAAGGAAGATTCTAGGTTCTGGACCTAAGGAAGATTTGGGTTTTGAACTCAAAAGGTTTGGATACTCGATCCTAAATTGGATTGGGATACTCAATCCTAACTGGATTTGGATATTCGATCCTAACTGGATTTGGATACTCGATCCTAAATTAGATTAGGATACTCGATCTAAACTGGATTTGGATACTCGATCCTAAATTGGATTGGGATACTCGATCCTAACTAGACTTGGATACTCGATCCTAAGTTGGATTGGGACACTCGATCCTAAATTGGGTTTGGATACTCGATCCTAAACTTGATTTGGATACTCGATCCTAAATCAGATTTGGGTACATGGACCCGAGATTGGGTACTTATACCGAGATTGAATTTGATTTGGGTACTTGGACCCGAGATTAGATTTGATTTGGGTACTTAAACCCAAAATTGATTTGATTTGGGTACTTGGACCCAAGATTGATTGAATTTGGGTACTTGAACCTAAGATTGGGTACTTGGACCCAAAATTGATTTGATTTGGGTACTTGGACCCGAGATTGATTTGATTTGGGTACTTGGACCCAAGAATGGGTGCTTGGACCCGAGATTGGGTTCTTGGACCCGAGCTTGAATTGATTTGGGTACTTGGACCCAAGATTGGGTGCTTGGACCCGAGATTGATTTGAATTTGGGTGCTTAGGCCCGAGATTGAGTTTGACTGACCTTTTATCATTTGAGAAATCTGACTGCTCCGGTTATTCTATGCATTGTGGTTTTTCACCCTCAAAATGGATCTTCATCCTTTGAGATCAGGGTCTTCACCCTTGTAAATGGATCTTCATCCTTGGAGATCGGGTCTTCACCCTTGAAAATGGATCTTCATCCTTTGAGATTGGGTCTTCACCCTTGCAAATGGATCTTCATCCATTAAGATCGGGTCTTTACCCTTGTAAATGGATCTTCATCCTTTGAGATCGGGTCTTCACCCTTGTAAATGGATCTTCATCCTTTGAGATTGGGTCTTCACCCTTGAAAGTAGATCTTCATCCTTTAGGCTTCGGGTCTTCACCCTTGGAACATGGATCTTTATCCATTGGAGGTCGGGTCTTTACCCTGGCTTCAGCTCTTTTAGCTGAACTGATCTTTCATCTTTTGCCTCTTCATTCTTTTGATAGCTCTAATGTTCCATTCTTTTGTTTTTTGCAAAAATTCAGCTATTTTTAATTGGACCTTAGATCCTCTCCTTGCCCCCTGTGTGGCAAAATATTTGTAAGTGAGTTTAAAAATATTTGGTATATAAACTCAAAAAATTGAATTCCCCCCTGTGTAGGCTCAAACTAAAGATTTTATCCATGCAAGCTTTGATTGATGTTTTTGCCATCTAGTTCTTCGCACAAGCACGTATTTCTTCTCTTTGCAAAATTACTGGAGCTTTCTCAAGCAATGGGATTTCCATGCCCCCCGATTTGACATCTTCTTTTGATTCTTCACTTCACAGAGTGTTTGCTGTTCACTTTGATAAAGAATAGACAATACAAGACAAGAAAGTGTGATGTGATATGCTCATGTATGCATGATATGCATGAATGATACTTACAGTCGTTCCATTGACTCATAGACTGAGGTGATCAGCAGAAGTGTTCTCATTGGTTCCGTTTTGACGCTTGTTCAAGTCTTGCATTGGAATAATCAAAAGCTTTTGCATTTGTGGCTTTTATCTTCAAGATGTTGAAAAACGAGTGGTGGAGACCCTGAGCAGCAAATTCAGGGATGCATCCATTTCAAAACTATATTTCAGCATGTCGGTTGGTAGTTTCTTCATAACTTTGCCAATAATAATTTCCTTTGCCCAATGTGTCCTTTGGAGGTTCAACATACTTCCCTTAACTTGAAGGCTATGTATGACAAAACACCTTTTTGAATTTTGATTTTGAAATCAAATGTTGGCATTGCCAAATTAATGTCAATGTACCTCAGGACTTGATTTTCCAAATTAACATATCTATAACATGACAACCCTAGTTACCATACTAAACTCGGGAATCATTTCTATTTAAGCAAGAACTGTTGCACTTCAGATAGGCACATACACATTGCTTGGCCAAAGGTCTCATTTGAGTTTAAATATTGTCTATCTTATATGCATGCTTATCCAAACTATCTCTACTAATAGACTCTACCTACCAAGAGAGATCAACAGGTCTTTGATAGGCTTGAAACGGGGTCTATAAGGGACATGGGCTAAATGAAGGCTATTTGTAAGTTAGGGCTGATGTGACACAATGGACAAACCTTCACATTACAAATTTCTTGTTTGAACTTTAGGCAGTTGGGAGCAATCTTGCTAGATTCTTTTTGTCTTCTTGGTATTAATCTGGATCTTGATTAGGACAGTCTTTGCCCCTGCAAAAAGTTTAAGACCCAAATTCGTTTCTTTTCTTCTTTTCCCTTTTCTTTCTTTTTCTTACTCTTCCCTTTTCTTTCTCTTTCCTTACTCTGCCCTTTCTTTTATCATCTTGTCCTTCTTTCTTGTAGGACTATCAAGTACAGAACTTTCAAGAACTGGATGGTCTCCCTCCTTTTTCTCCAATTTTGATTGAATCTTTGGATGGGTTGGACCAATTCAAGTAAAAATGTCTTTATGAACCAAATGGAAGCCTTTTGCTTCTTTAGTTAAAAGAGAACTCAGTTGGCTTTCAGAACCGCCTTTTTAGGTTTTTTTATTTTTTTATTTCTTCTCTTTGTTTTCTTTTTTTTTTCTTTTCTTTTCTTTTCTTTTCTTTTCTTTGTTTTCTTTCCTTTTTTTTTTGGTTCTAGCTCAAACAGAGTTGTCTTGTTTGTACCGACTTTGGCTTCCAATGATGGATGAGTGGAGCAACATAAATCTCCTTTAACAGGGATGAATCATTTGTTACTCTGATGTTGTCTTGATATATTGGAGATATTAGGAAAACTTCAACTACCCTTATGGTCTCGAAAGCATCAACTACCCTCATGGTCTTGAGAACATCAACTGCCCTTATGGTCTTGAAAATATCAACTATCCTTATGGTATTGTCTATGCATTCCATTCCTTGATCTTCTTGCCCCTTCACCTTAGTGATTATTAGACTTGTCAAAAGTATCACAACAACTCAAGGCAGGTTGTTGGGGTTATATGCCAATGAAAAGAAAGCTAAAATTTTTTGAAGGCTTAAAGGGACAACTAGGGATTGATATTTAATTGGGTGGATACTAGTTGTTGGCTAACCAAACAATGCCTAGATCATTTCTCTCTTAAATATGCAGAGTTCAATTTCGCCTCAAAAGTTTGTCAAAGCATATTCTAAGACTGACTAGGACCTAGACAAAGGTATTTATGTAGGAGCCCTCTCTAAGTAAGCATACACAACTCAATGCTATAGAGCAATTCCCTCACCTAGTAAAGTCATTCGAGTCATGATGCATAAATATATTAATTCATGAATTATCAAGCCAGATTCCTCATCGATTGAGCACCAAAATGAACAAAGACCAACAAAAATTTTGATGAAAGTAATTTATTTCAAGTAACTTTAAATTTGAAAAACACAATAGTTCCAATTAAAGAAAGTAAAATTGAAAAGCTACATTCAAGCTAAGGAAAGTTCATTGAGTTAGGCTTCTTTTCTTTTCACATCTTTAATATCCCCATCTTGAAAAGAGGATAAAACAAAATCTTCTTCCAATCCTTTTCCCACCATAAAGGTTGCCGGTGGTGGCACTCTTCCAAATTTAGGCAAAGGGTTGTTCTTGGTATTGGGCTTATCCGGCTCGGGTAGCTTGCCACTATCAATCAAATCTTGGATCTCATGCCTTAGACGAGCACATTTATCTGTTTCATGCCCTCGCATTTGATGAAATTGACAGAAGGCCTCGGCATTGAAGTTTGGTGGCAGTGGATTATGTAGTGGTCGAGGAGCTAACGGTTGCAACAACCCTTTCTTTTGCAGCTTGCTAAAATCCCAAGATAAAGGTTTCCCCAATTCTGAGAATTATCTTTTATTTCCTTGACCGGTTACATTAACATCAACTACTTTTTGCGTGCTTTGATTTTTGGACTGGTAATTCCCTTTCTCATTTCTTCTTGCCGAAAAGCGATTCTTCTCTCTTTCCCATTCTTTAATTTGCAAACCAGCTTGGAGAATATCTTTGAAGTCATGGATGAGTGTATGAGACATCCTTTCACGAAGATTAGGCAACACCCCTCTCACAATCATCCTTATTTGATCAGATTCATCGGGTCTCTTCTTAAGCAAAGCAGCCTTGTTTCTCCATCTCTTCACATAGTCCACAAAATTCTCATTTGGCCTTTGCCTAATGGACTCAACTTCTATTAGGTAACTTCTAACTCAACATTATATCCATATTGTTGGATGAAGGCTTTGTAAAGTAGATCCCAACACTTTTGGGTTCCATCATCTAAGGTATTGAACCAATTTTGGACAATAGGGTCCAATGAGAGCATAAAGTACCTTAGGGTTTGAGCCTTAGTAGCTCGGGCAGACTGCATGGCAGTGATATACTGCTTCACATGGAGATGAGGATTTTCGGTGCCATTGTACTTTGCAAAGGATGGCATCTTGAACTTGTATGGGACTTCTTCATCTTGTTCAAATATTTTATCGATCTCAAACATCTCTTCGGTTTTTAGCTTCTTCTCAAATTTCTTTTCTAAATCAACAATTATGTTTTCAACATCGGATGTCTCGGTCTTTTCAATAGTTTCTTTCTCAACAACTTTCGGTTCTTTCTTCTTCTCTTGAACATCTTGGTAGTATTGAGCCCAATCATCATCATCAATGATCACCTTATCATCATCAAAAGCTACTTCACTAACTTTAGTCTTCCCTTTGTCTTTCTTGGTACTAGCAGATGCTTCGACATTGTTTCCTAAAATTGCAACTAGTTGATTCTTTATGGTCTCAGCCGTGGCCTCTTTTATTTCTTCCATCTTGGCATTGAGGGCATCATCCACCATTCTTTGAATTTGTTCGAGATCCATTGTTTTTGGTGAGCAAGTGATTGAGTCGTTGCTAGATACTTCATCTTCAGCGTAGGTCGGATTGTTGTAGGCTTTTGAACTTTCGTAATCCAGGGCTGTGAGCCAGAAAGGATCAATGATATGAGATGCAAATGTATGCATGCATGCATGTATGCACAAACAATAGACAAACAAAGACAAATTGGACGTTCCTTCCAACCTTATAACACCCACACACGAATGGCGAGTCTCTTTTCCTAGGTATATGGTTAACAAAATACCAACATGGGGTACCTTGCTTTCGAATAATTAACTTGAATGTTTCAACCAATAGTTATATTTTCGAAAATGGAAATCCATTCATAGTAATTCCCATTAATTAGTTTTAATCCATTCAACCAACTAAAGTAGCTTTTATGCTATATTGGATTAAAACTAAATTAAGAGGTTTATTATAGATAGATTTCTTACTTGAAAAAGTAACTAATGATTCATGCCAAAAAAACAAGCCCATGGTTAATTTATTCTTAGTGTAAACTAGGCTAACAATTGATTTTTGGTATTTCTTAATTGACCTAAATATTTTGCAAGCACTTTGTAAGAAAAGGTTAGGTGAAAATAGTTTTGTTTCTAAGCCCATTGTAAAAGATTTTAGAAAAATGGATTTTGGGCTTAGTATTTGGGCCATGGGCCAATGAATTTTTGATTTATTTTTAGAAAAGCCATATGTCCAAAGACCAACTTGAAAAAAATTTTGAAAATAGCTTTGGTCTTTTGGACTTTAAAGAAAAGTTTATTTTGAGCTTACAATATACTTAGGTCATATTAGAAAAAGAACAAACCAAATAAGCCATGATTTAGACTAAGATAAGCTAACCATAGTCAAACAACATGTATTTGGGGTAAAAACCTAAGGAAAGTAACTAGGCCAATTACATGAGCTTTAGTCTTTGGGTAAAAAGGCTTAGGTTCCCATAGCAAGTATATACCAAATGGTACGAGGCTATGAGTGGTTATGCCATGCTCGATCTCCATACCTTGAGTGAAAGTATGGTATCCCTTACATAACACAACATGGGTAACACGGGCGTCCTAACTCACGTACACAATGCAATCTAAGATGATGCAATGGATAATATCATTATAAGAAAGAATAGAATAATATAAATACCAACGGAATCAACTTCTCTTATCCCCAGTGGAGTCACCACTATGAGCGGGGATTTTCACCCCCACTCCCGGTGGAATGGTTCTTGCGACTTCGGCACTATTAGGCTCGGAGCCTTAGAGAACACGGACTTAGGTTCGGAGAAAATGGAGTCGCCACCCGGACGGGCCAGGAAAAAAAAGGAGTGGATGACTCGATTCCTAAGGAATTCCCAACCCCCTAATGGGTTCGGAAAGTTGGGTACGTATGGGGAAGGTGAGAAATGGCCCAACACCCCCACAACGCCCGGTTCATTGGAACTGGCCTCCTTTACAGGTCTTAATATTATAAAATTCTTAAATATAATAACATTATCCATATTACATACAATAATTAAAAGAAAGCATCAATATATTAAAATTAAAGTAAGGTCCAAGCAAAATAAATAAATGGATACCCATCCAAGGATGGAAACATGTCCTTACATCACATGCCTAAATAGGACACCCACCGAAAGGTAGAAACATGCCCTTTACATAGGTTCTAAAATAGAAAAGCAAATTAAATTACATGATATTTAACTAATAAGGTGCCCACCAAGTGGAAACATACCTCTTACAACATTTGGAAGTCTAAATAAATTGATAAAAGTAAATAACCATTCAACATAAACAAATCATTCATCAAAGGTATTAAATAGAAAGTAAAAATCCATCCATGATAAATTAAATAAACCAAGTATTAAATTTAAATAAATTAAAGCATAAGAAATAAAACCAAGCATGATCAAATATGGAATTGAATAAGGTAAATAAAAATCCAAATTATAGCTACTGTTTCCATTTAGGGCTCTTTATCTCATGTGTTAAGGTTTTGGAATTCATAAAATTAGGCTATTGTGACTTTTTTATGGAATTAAAATAGATTGAGGTTTTATGTTTTAAAAGGTTGGTAAGACTCTTTGATTAAACAAATTAAGGTTTGAATGGTGAAATCATGAAACTAGGGTTTTATACACTTTAAAATACTTTTGATTCACGGTTTTAAATGATGATTTCAAGCTTACTGTGTAAATTTAAAATATTTATGTTTTTATGGTTTTTAATGTTTTAAAGGATTAAGGTTTAGAAAAAGTTAGGGTTTAAGGTTTTAAAGGAGTTAGAGTTTAATATTTTAGGTTTAGAAATTGAATTTAGGTTTAGTGTTTTAGAATTTAGGGTTTCGGTGATGCATGATTTTTAGGATTTGGAAAAAGCAATTGAAGATTTTATGGAAATTTATGAAAATAAACCAACGATTTAAAATTTATAAAGCAAAAAAAATATATTTTTAAAGCTTTTGGGAAAGTAACAGAACACAATTTTGAGTTTTGAAAATTTGGAAAAAAATTTTGGTTTTGGAGTTTTGAAGAAATAAATCTAATAGCTTTAAGCTTTTAGAAATAAAGCCATGATTTAAGAATTTTAATCCTTAGAAAAAGTGAATTGAGGTCCTAAAATCTTTGAATTAAAAGAAATCAAAGGGTGATTATGCTACTGTGTAAAATATAAAGAAATTAGAATTTCATACCTTATTTTGTAAGTTGCACCAAAATTGCTTCTTGGATGAACAAGCTCCAAAGACCAGCCTTTTTGCCTTTTTAATTCCTTAAATCGTGTTTCAACCTTTTCCTTCACGGATTTGATTTCCCTCCTACTGTCCAATTTTTGTCCCTTTCGGCCTCCACTTATTTCATTGCCTTTGGTCCTTATTTATAGAGGTTTCATATGGTTTATTCCTAATTAATCACAGCAAGTAATATTGATAAGAAAAGGAAACCGTGAAACCTAATTTAATTATGTTTCAAAAAATTTGCGTCGGAAAAATTATGCTGCCGAAAAAAATTGCCGCAAAAAAAAATGCGCTGGCGAAAAAATCTACCGTAGGAAATTGCGGCAGTGGGCGAGGAACGGGCGTCGCCCGCAGGCGGGCGAAATGCCCACAGGCCCGCGCGATGATTTTTCATCACCGATTTTTTCGACGCCGATTTTTATTTTTATTTTTATTTTTTTTACTTTTATTTGTTTATTTTATTTTTTATTAATAAAAATTAGATACTAAAGCAAAAATTATTTTGGACCAATTAGACAACAAAAATCATTTTGGACTAAATAAAACATATTGGACCGGACTGGGTCAAAAATTAAGGGTGTACAGTAACTAATGGTTCATGCCAAAAACAAGCCCATGGTTAATTTGTTCTTAGTGTAAACTAGGCCCACAATTGATTTTTAGTATTTCATAATTGGCCTAAATATTTTTGCAAGCTCTTTATAGGAGAAGGTTGAGTGAAAATAGTTTTATTTCTAAGCCCATTGTAAAAGATATTAGAAAAATGGATTTTGGGCTTAGTATTTGGGCCATGGGCCAAAGAATTTTTGATTTATTTTTGGAAAAGTCTTATGTCCAAAGACCATCTTGAAGAATTTTGAAAATAGCTTTGGTCTTTTGGACTTTGAGCTTACAATATACTTAGGTCATATTAGAAAAAGAACAAACCAAATAAGCCATGATTTAGACTAAGATAAACTAACCATAGTCAAACAACATGCATTTGGGGTAAAACCTAAGGAAAGTAACTAGGCCAATTACATGAGCTTTAGTCTTTGGGTTAAAAGGCTTAGGTTCCCATAGCAAGTATATACCAAATGGTACGAGGCCATGAGTGGTTATGCCATGCTCGATCTCCATACCTTGAGTGAAAGTATGGTATCCCTTACATAACACAAATGGGTAACACGGGCATCCTAACTCACGCACACAATGCAATCTAATATGATACAATGGATAATATCATTGTAAGAAAGAATAGAATAATATAAAGACCAACGGAATCTACTTCTCTTATCCCCAGTGGAGTCGCCACTGTGAGAGGGGATTTTTGCCCCCACTCTCGGTGGAATGGTTCTTGCGACTTCGGCACTGTTAGGCTCGGGGCCTTAGAGAACACGGACCTAGTTTTGGAGAAAATAGAGTAGCCACCCGGACGGGCCGAAGAAAAAAAGAAAGGGGTGGATGACTCAATTTCTAAGGAATCCCCAACCCCTTAATGGGTTTGGAAAGTTGGGTATGTGTGGGGAAGGTGAGAAATGGCTCGGCACCCCCACAACGCTCGGTTCATTGGAACCGGCCTCCTTTACAGGTCTTAATATTATAAAATTCTTAAATATAACAACATCATCCATATTACACACAATAATTAAAAGAAAACATCAATATATTAAAATCAAAGCAATGTCCAAACAAAGCAAATAAATGGACACCCATCCAAGGATGAAAACATGTCCTCACATCTCATGCCTAAATAGGACACCCACCAAAAGGTAGAAACATGTCCTTTACATTAGTTCTAAAATAGAAAAGCAATTTAAATTACATGATATTCAACTAATGAGGTACCCACCAAGTGGAAACATACCTCTTACAACATTTGAAAATCTAAATAAATTGATAAAAGTAAACAACCATTCATAATAAGTAAATCATTCATCAAAGGCATTAAATAGCAATAGAAAGCAAACATCCATCCATAATAAATTAAATGAACAAAGCATTGAACTTAAATAAATTAAAGCATATAAAATAAATCAAAGCATAATCAAATATAGAATTGAATAAGGCAAATAAAAATCTAAATTATGGCTACTGTTTCCATTTAGGGCTCTTTATTTCATGTGTTTAGGGTTTATAAAAAAAATTAGGATTTAAGGCTTTAAAGGTGTTAGGGTTTTACTATTTTAGGTTTTGAGTTGAGTTAGGGTTTAGTGTTTTAAAAATAGGGTTTCGGTGGATGCATGAAGTTTGTAGGGTTTGAAAATCAATTTGATACTTTTATGAGGTTTTATGAAAATAAACAAACGATTTAAAGTTTTTAAAAAGCAAAAAAGAAGTTTTTAAGCTTTTAGAAAGAAACAGAATATAATTTAAGGGTTTTGATGATTTAGAAAGTAAATTAGGATTTTGGGGTTTTGAAGAAACTAAATTAATAACTTTAAATTCTTTGGAAAATAAAGCAACGAATTAGTGTTTTTAACTTTTGAAAAGCTAAATTAAAGTTCTAGGATTTTGATTTTGAAAGCCACAATTAGATAGTTTATGCTACTGTGAAAAATATAACAAAACAAAAATTTAATACATACCTCCTTTTGATGGTTCCTCCAATTGCTGCCTTTGATTGTTTGTCAATGTTTTTCTTTTGCTCTCAAAAAGTCAAATTGATTTGCTGCCTTTCCTTCACAGATTCGGTTTCCAACTTTCCCAATTTTCGTCCCAATTTCTCCTCCCCCTTTTCCGTGTTGTTTAATCCATATTTATAGAAGCTTTTTTTTTTGAATTTTTTTCCAGTTGCTCACGCCATACATTATAGAATAAGAAAAAGGAAACCAAAACCTAATTGTATTAGGTTTCGAAAAATTTGCATCGGAAAATTTCACTGGCGAAAAAAAAACTGCTGCGGAAAAATTACGCTGGTGAAAAAATTTGCCGCAGGAAAAATTGCGCTGGCAAAATAATTTGCCGCAGTTGGCTGCGGCAGGGAGGGGGAATCGGCCTGCGGGCCATTTCGCCCGTAGGAAATTCGTGCGGGCAAAATGGCCAACTCCTGCGAGCGAAATGTCCTACGGCCAAGCCCGCGCTGGAATTTTTGGCGACGAAAAAATCCTCGCCGATTTTTATTTTTATTTTTTGATTTTTATTTATTTATTTTTATTTTTTATTAATAAAAATTAGATAATAAAGCAAAAATTATTTAATTAAGATAACAAAATCATTTTGGACCAATTAAAATATATTAGACAACACAAAAATTATTTTGGACTAAATAAAATATATTGGACCAGACTGGGTCAAAAATTAAGGGTCTACACAAATCTCTCTCTTGAAGCCATAAGAATTGGCCTTGAAGGAAAGAAGAAGAAGAAGATGAAAAAAAAAGTGATTTTCTCTTTCCTCCTAGTCACATTTTCAATCTTATATATATTATTATTTTAATATATTTTTAATTAATTAATTAATTAATTAAAATCCTAAAATATTATCTTCCATCCAAAATTATTTATTTTTGAATTATTTTATTAATTTTAAATTTCTAAGATTTAATTACCAAAATACTCTTTTACTTTGACTTTTCTTTTAAAAAGTGTTGACTTTTATATGTTATATACATTTTACATATATATCACATATATATTCCACTTTTTCATTTAAAATCCCATTTTTCATTTAAATCCATTAATTTAATTTATCCATTTAAATTATAATTTATTTTATTAAATTTTTAAAAATTAGAACTTTTTAAAAAATTTGGGATATTACACATATACACAAGTAATGTGTATCTTATATACACATCAAATGTATCTTATATGTGTATTAAATATATTAAGTATGTAATGTATTAATCCAACATATACAAATAATATACCATTTGTATATGTTATATATACTCTAGATATATATATTGAGTATATATAAAATTTTATATTTCCAAAATCACGGATGTGACATTTCTAATAAGATTAATTGAAAATTTTATAGACTTGATATTTTCTAGCCTAAAAAAATTTCTATGTGTAAATTAATTTGAGTTAATAAGGTTTTCTTATATCTAGACGGTTAAAAATTTACTTATTATTAAAAGAATAATACGAGGAAAACAATAATTCTTGAGGAATATAAGATAAGAATAAATGATTAAGAATTTGATATATATATATATATATATATGTGGTTTATAGATTAAGAATGAAATTATATATAATGATAAAATATTTAAAATTTAGTGGTGTAACAGTAAATGAGGTAAATACAACTAAGTAAATTTATAATAATTATGATGGTAAATCCATTTTATTTATGGTGGATTAATTAAAATTAAATAGTTAAAAATTAGTTATTAAGAAATAAAAAAATTATTGGTAGTATTTTATTATTAGAATATGTAGTTTTACATACATGAAAAGTGATATAAGTAATATTTTAATGAGAAGTAATGGATTAAGATTATTTAAGGAATAGATAAATTATAGAGTTATAGGTTAAAACCTTTAATGGAAATAAGGAAGAATAAAACTATATTAGATTTATCAAAGAATACTTAAGAAATAATTGTAGATTTAAAGTTGTTTCTTGAATTGATTCGATAAATTTAAAAAATAAGACAGTGGACTAAAAACAGGTATTAATTTTATTGGAAATTATTTTGAAAAGAAAATATAATATGCTATCCTCATTTGTTCTATATACAAACTTATAAAAATTCGGGGATGAATTTTATTTTAGGAGAAAGATTGTAATACCCGGTATTTTTAAAATAATAATATATAAATATATAAATATATATAAATAATAAAAATAAATAATATGGTATGTACAACAAATTAATTAAAAAAATGTGTGTATATTAATAATGTGATTTATTAAATAAATATAGTTGGTGTTGGATTATTTAAATAAAATATAAAAAAAGGAGAGTTTAACAACACTATGATTCGAATCTAGTTTAGTAAGTAAGAATAAAAAGTAGTTTACCATTAGGCTAGATAGCATATGCATGTTCATATATTATACTATATAATATTTAAGTTATTGGTGGACTTAAAAAATGATGATACTTATTAATAAAATAAATAATTATGATGATTGAAAAAATATATATATACTACCAATAATCAGTAACAAATATGCATATATAATAATTAAAGTTAGTATATTAAATTGAAAAAAATATATATATGATTTAAATAGTAATGACTATATTAATATATTGGTAGTAATTTTAACCAACCAAAAATAATAATGATCATAATAATAATAATAATAATAATAATAATAATAATAATAATAATAATAATGAGTGAAATAATTAGGCAAAATAGTAATATTAATAATAATATATATAGTGGAGTGTATAGTAATACCAATAAATAAAATAAATAATAATATATATAATAATAAATAAAATAAAAAATATAAATATATATAAAAAATAATATAAATTAGATAAAGGCACAACTTTAAATATAGATCATCAGTTGTTAAATTAGTGGTCTTAGCATTAAAATTTTTATTTCAATTTAAATGGGTTATTAATTAAAGAAGGAAGAAAGAACATTTGATAAAAGAAAAAGAAATAGAGAAGAAAATAAGAAAGAAAGAAAGAAAAACGAGCGGGAGAGAGAGATAGGTTGTACAAAGAGGGAAATCAGATAGAAATTTGAAATTCGGAACAATAGAGAGAGAAGAAGAATTCTTGGAGCACTAAACTTCATCAGCTCCGTTCGACATCTTCTGGCCACCATCAAGCAATACGCGCCGGCCACCGGCAAAGTCAACTCGCTGAGCTTTCCAACACTATCAAAACTGCTATGAACTGCCACCGAAAATCACCGCACGCGCCGTCCGAAGTGTTGATTGGAGATCTCGCTGGTGTCAACTTTGGATGTTGTTTTTGACCACTTTCAGATGACATTTTTTGACGACACGGGTATTTTTAGAATCTTCTCGTCTTAAGCTTCAATTCGGTATATTACTTGCAAATTATAGATAAAGTTTTAAAAATTCATTTATATACACATGTAGATATATTTTAACACACAAATAGTAATTAAAATTTTAATTAGTTAAATTTTAATTTAATAGAAAATTTTAGGATTTAATTTTGATGACAACATTATGATAAATAAGAAATAACTAAAGAAAATAAATTTTGAATATGTAACACCCTTATACCCTATATATGTACAATACATATTTTCAGCATATGTAAAATACACATATATGGTATAAAAATATCACAAACCGATTTAATAATAATTTTCACATTTTTGTTTTAAGATTTCAAATACTAATATATAAAATAAATAGTATATAAATATTCTTTTCTTGTTATAAGAATCCAAACTAAATATTTTATATGAAAATCTCTGAAAAAAATTCACCAGAGTTTTATTTGTAATTTAGACGTTCCCAAAATTCAGTAAAACACAACCTATATAAAGCAAACACTCCCAATAAAAATTAATTCACCATTTCACCAATACTTCTCAATTTCTCTATATTTTCTCAAAATACTTATATATAGATATATAAATTAACAACACATATAAAATCTCATCTGAACAAATTATTTAAAATATTCTTTACAATTTATATTATATACTTCCAAAAATATATCATAACATATATAATATCAAAATACATTGTAATATCAAATATCTACATGCTGGCAACTGGCTCTGATCTTGATGTACCAAAAAATAACTTTTCAAGCTCAATAAATACAAATCTAGACCCGACTAGGTCTAGTAGAACTCTCCGGCTCTACCAAATCATCCATGACACATGCGCGACGAATTACAATCGCACTAAGCTAAAGTCTAGTGGTACAAACTTTGATAATAACAATAAAACTCAATGCAATGCCAATACACAATGCATATAGATATCACATCATTCTACTTTCTTATATATTTTCAAATATTTCATAATCACAAACTCATAGCATTATATTGCTCAATTGTATCACAATTCATAATTCACATTAAAGCAAAGACAAGCATGGGCCCAAAAAGGATCTAATATGCTATTCAAATTTTAGAGTTACTGTTTTGATCCATAATGACACCATGTGTCTAGCCCCATAGGCAATATATCCACAGATAATGTAACAGCCACAGTCTCTTGGACCTCAACCCGCCTAGACCCTTAGGCTCCAGTATCTTGGTCATCAACCCGGCTAGACTGCTATAGTTTTTGAGGCTTACGACCAAGTGTTTTCACCCCAAAAACATCATATTTATCGGTTGGCCTGGCTTACGATCCAGTCTTTTCACCATTCCAGCATTTAGCCCGTGGGCAATCATAGGCATGCCGCCAAACCCAAAGCTCTGAAAATTGAATAACATATTAGGCACACAATTTATTCATATTTCTCATTTTCAAATTCTTTCATAATTCCTTTATCAAAACTTTTCTCATGTTCTCATGATCAAACTAGGCACCTTGCCTTATTATATAATCTTTTTCTCACTTTTTTTCATTTATTCATTTTTCTCATTATTAATCTCTTTCTCATTGTCGCATATTCAATCTAGGCACATTAACTTATTTTCACATTTTTTTCTCATTTTTCACATCTTTCTCATTTTTCTCACTTTTCTCATTTTTATCAATATCAATTCATTTCATTATTCCACATATCTCATTTTTGCATTCATAACACATTACCCAATTACTTTGGGTATTTTCACATAATATGCATATTTCACATTCTACACAATTTAGCCATTATCAATGGCTTTTCACAATGCATTTAACACATATATGACATTACAAATGTCATAACACATTATTCATACTCAATCAATGAACCAAGTAACTTAACACATTTTTCAACCAAAATGTGTTAAGCCCAAATGTCATGCAAATATAAACAATATATTCAAAGTTTGTACATACCTCCACTAGCAAGCCAAAGCAAGCTTAATACAACCTCCAATCCTATCCTTCCAATTTTCCCTTCACCACTTGGATGAAGCAAATCAACCTCCCTCAATGGCTATACCAAATGTGATCATACATAATCATTTAATATCACATTCTAAGGTATTCTCAACATCAAACCATAATTAAACATCACTCTAAACCAAATCCTAAAATTAAGCTTCACCTCACTTTAACTTTGAAAAACCATATCAAGCTATTTAAATTAGTGTTTTAAGTTTATTAACATCATTGGAAACATGTTTTAGCATGTTTACACCAATTACATTAATTAACCACATGTTTATGCTCAAACTCCTAAAATGGCATAACTTTCACCATTGAAGGATCTCCATTCCAACTCAATTCAATTATCATTTCAATCTTATTTCCACCACTTATATCATTAAATAGCATGATTTAAGCATTAAAATCAAACAATTAATCATTCTTTGAAAATTCACTTTTCCAAAACCCTAAATCAATACTACCATCTTCAAACTCTATCCAAACTTAACTAAATCTATCATTTGATTTTAAAATCCTTGTTTATGCATTAAAACAACACATTTGAAACCAATTAGCACACTTAAAACTCATGATTTCAAAAATCCAAATGTTCCATAACCCTAAATTCTCTCTCTTCAACCAACTTAACTCAAACTTAACCATTTCTTCAATCCAACTTAAGAATCATTAATAATTAAACAAAATAGCATCTTTCATATGCATTTAACCAATTAAAACACGCTCCATTAAAATCTCAAATTATACATAATCATATATTTAGATGGAACTTCAAAATTGTAAAGGAAAACTTACTAATTTATGAAGAAATCACCAAAACCCACTTGATTCTTGTAAAATCCTTGGAAATTGGTTGTTTAAATGAAGAAAAAACCAATCTTCCTCATCCATGGAGAAAACGTCAATGAAAGGAAGAAGAAGAAAAAAAATTTCTTTTTAAATTTTTGATTTTTTTCTCTTTCCTTCATTTAAGACCACATATATATATATATATTTATATTATTTTAATTAATTAATTATTTATTTATTTATTTATTTTAAAAATACCAATTTTCATCTTCCATTCAAAAACATTTTCTTTTTAAATTATTTTATTAAGTTTTAAATTTTATAAAGTATATTTACTAATTTACCCCTCCTTTACTATTTATATTTTTGTCTTTTTAATTTCTTTATTCTTTAATTTCTAGCCTTATATATATAAATATTTATTTAATTAATTATTAATAAATATATTTAATCTTCTACCACCCAAAAATAAATTAATATTAAATTATTTTTATTTACTTATTATTAATTAATTAATAATTACAAAATATCACACTTTTTCATCATCTTCCACTATCTAATATTATTTTATTATTATTATTTTCATCATTTACTTTTCCAACACTAAATTATATCCCACATATATATATTGTATATTTTATGTATATGTATATATCTTATATATGTTGCTTATATTTCACATATATCATTATGTATATATTTATGTAATGTATATACTATGTCTATGTAATGTATATTTAATGAATATAAATACCCATATGCACAAATAATATTCCTATATACACATCAAATTTACCTTATATGTGTATTAAATATATTAAGTATGTAATATATACATCCAGCATATACAATTAATATACTATATGTATATGTTATATATACATTAGGTATATATATTGGTTATGTACAACTTTTATATCTCCAAATACTTATTTAATTTCTCCAAAATTACGGATATGACAATTTTCTCCCCCTTAAATAATTTCGCCCTCGAAATTATCTAATACGGTAATAAATCATCCAAATCAAAATATAATCTTAAAATCTTATGTTAAATTAATCATCTCATCAATTGAATTGTCATTAGACAAATTTAGTTCATCTCCTTAATATATATACACCACACACCTATTGCACTCAAGATATTTGATCACTTCATTATCTTAAAAATATACTCTCATAACCTTAAATTCAAATGTTAATAACTTTTATCTTAACACAATAATTTTACACATCTTCACTTTGATCCTACTCTTTATACAATTGCCACATATTAATTTAATATCACCATTATATAATAATAAAATCTTATTTCCTTAGTAAGATTCACTCCAATTATGCTATAACTAACATTTTTCTCTTATAATTGTTTGAAATTAACATAACTTAGCTCTTTTCATATGCATATACATATCAGAACGTTGTACTATGCACATTATCATATAGCTTGCATATTCTTAATACAACTACACATATTGAATTCTAATAAATACTTATAAACTTATTACATTTCAGATCAATTGATCTAACTATCAAAATATGACCCTCACAGCCTTATTATATTCTGACCAACCTTTAGTCTATTTTAAATTCATCAATCTATTTTCAATTTATAACCTAATTCTATTAGGTCAAATTTATTCTCAAATTTTAATTCTCTTCAAATTCATCATTACAGATAATATTCATTTCCCCTAGCCTCATTCACTTTAAATGTCATTTTCATCAACTTATTCATTTTATACCACTTTTAAACTCATTCAATATAGCTCTTATGCACATTTCATAATTCCTTTCATTAACAAATTGACAAAGCTAGAAGCAGAAGGTGACACACCCACATGACACGGCCAAGCCACTGGCCATGTCACATGACACGGCCAGGAGCTTGGCCATGTCACCTAGAAGAAAAGAAGGAAAGAAATGGCAGAAGGAGACATGGCCAGCAAGCTTGGTCGTGTCCTAAGCAAAGTGAAAGACACGGCCAGCAAGCTTGGCCGTGTCACCTAGGGCAATCTTGAATAATTGAATTCTTTTGCAGACAAGTGGGGAACAAAGACTAGCTTTTGCCAAAACTAATATTAAACAAAAGAAAAGGCTTGCCTAATTTGAGGAAAAGAAAGATAAAATAAAGGGAATGTGGGAGACAAGGGAGAGTGGTGTGAGTTGGAAGATATGGGTTGTGAGTTGGAAGGTATGGGCTATGAGCTTTGAAGGGAGTTAAAATGAGAAGAAAATGAAGAGGAGAGAAAACGTGGAACAAGGGAGAAGGAGCAAACTGCTGAAGCAAAGAGGAAAGTCTTAAGCTGAGTTTGAAGAAAGAGATACATCCTATACAAGACCTAAACCAAGAATCAAGGATTGAAGTGAAGAAATATAAATTATTCGTCATGGATTGTTTGGTTTCTTTTATTCAATATCTGGATAGTATTATTATCATCAATCCTTTTTGCACAACATTTAATTTACCTTTACTTTCATTTATTAAATTAGTTGTTTTTAATTACAAAACATCACAAAACTATTGATTTGCTAAACAATGGTTAAGATTTGCACTAGTACTTGACCTTGTCCTAAGTGGAACGATAACTCACTCACTACTTTATTACTTGGGCGACCCGTGCACTTGCGGTATTGCTATAGCATTAGACTCACGCGCACCAAGTTTTTGGCGCCGCTGCCGGGGACAACGGTTTCAATATTAGTAATATAATCAAGACTGTTGATTTAGTTTTATTTTCATTTGTTTTTGACATTGGTTCTTGCTTGTTGACTATCATTTTAGGTATTTCTTCCTGTTTATGACCAGAGGTAGCTCATCCCAACTGTTTGAATTAGACCCAAAGCTAGAAAGAACATTAAGGAGAAAGTGAAAGGAAGAAGAGGAGGTAGTTTTGGAAGATGCAGAAACAGAAATAAATATGGAAATAGAAGAAGAAGAAGAAGAGTTTGAAGTGATGGAAGGAGCTAGGCCAAGAACAATGCAGGAGTTTGCTAAGCCCAATCTCAATGGAGCTGACTCTAGTATCCGGAGGCCGACAGTTGCTGCGAACAACTTCGAAATAAAGGCAAATGTAATTCAATTGGTGCAGCAGACTTGTCAGTTCGATGGGTTTCCTGATGAAGATCCTAATGCACATATTGAGAATTTTCTGGAGATATGTGACACATTCAAGATAAATAATGTCTCAGATGATTAAATTAGGCTGAGGTTGTTCCCATTTTCCCTTAAAGATAGACCAAAGAAGTGGATGAAATCTTTTCCTCCAGGAACCTTCACCACATGGGGTCAGTTGGCAGAGAAACTCCTAGAAAATACTTCCCACTGTCCAAAACTGCTAAGTTGAGGAATGATATCTCATCCTTTCTGTAGCAAGATGGTGAAACCCTTTATGATGCCTAGGAAAGATTTAAAGATTTGTTGAGAAGGTGTCCTCATCATGGACTTCCACTATGGCTTCAAATTCAAACATTTTACAATGGGTTGAATTATGTAAGTAAGCAATCCATTAATGCAGCACCTGGTGGTACCATAAACAACAAGACAACTGAACAAGCAAGGGATTTAATTGAAGAAATGGGTATCACCAATTATCAGTGGCAAGCCCCAAGGGAGCAAGGAAAGCTGAAGGTCATGGGTTCACAGTAATTAGATCCTGTGGTGGCTTTGACAGCCCAATTGGAAGCATTGAATAAAAAATTTGATTCTTTGGCCTCTTCTTCTGGGAAAGTAATGCAGGTGATGTCTTGTGAATGGTGTGGGGGTGGACATCAAAGTCAAGATTGCCAAAGTGGCAACATGTTTGCTAGGCAAGAGCAAGTAGATTATGTTGGAAATATGCCAAGGCAACAACAGAATAACCCCTACAGCAACACATACAATCCAGGGTGGAGAAATCATCCAAATTTCTCATGGAATAATCAAAATAATCCAAGACCTCCCCCTGGATTCCAGCAGCCCCAACATCAACAAGTTGCCCCTCCAAGAAAGAGTAGTTTGGAGGACATGATGGAGAAATTTATAGTAGCTTCTGAAACTAGGTTCCAATCAACTGAAACCACCCTAAGAAATCAACAAGCCTCTATTCATAATTTGGAGAATCAGGTGGGGCAAATTGCCAAGTTGCTTAGTGAGAGACCACAAGGAAGTTTGCCTAGCAACACTGAGGCAAATCCTAAAGAGCAGCTTAAGGCAATTACACTAAGGAGTGGAAAAGAGATCAAGGGTAATGTGGATGAGAAAAAAGGAGAAGTGGCAGAGAAAAGGGCTGAAGTACAAGAAAAAGAAAAAGACAACGATCCTCCTGTCACTTCAGGAGAGAAAGCTGCACTAGAAAGTGAGAAAGAGAAGCAGCCGCAAGAAAGCAGCCCCATACTGAAGGAATACCGACCTAGAGTACCCTATCCGGCAAGATTGAACAAGGACAAGATTGATGCTCAGTTCGGTAAGTTTCTTGAACTTTTTAAACAATTGCACATTAATATTCCATTTGCTGAAGCTTTGTCACAGATGCCTAAATATGATAAATTTTTGAAAGATATCCTTTCTAACAAAAGGAAACTTGAGGAAGTGTCTTTAGTGCATTTATCTGAAAAGAGTTCGGCTATTTTACAAAGGAGGTTACCTAAGAATTTAAAAGATCCAGGTAGTTTTACCATTCCATGTTTGATAGGTAACCTTGAGGTTAAGAGTGCATTAGCTGATTTGGGGGCTAGCATAAGTGTTATGCCCTATAAAATGTTTAAAGAGTTAGGCATTGGTAAACCTAAACCAACACTTATGACCATCCAACTTGTTGATAAGTCAGTAGTCCACCCTCATGGCATTATAGAAGATGTGTTGGTAAAAGTCGGGGATTTCATTTTCCCCAATGATTTTGTTATCATTAATATTGATGAGGATGCGGATGTTTCACTTATTCTTGGTAGGCCATTTTTAAATACAACCCGCACCCTTATCGATGTTCATGATGGCACTTTAACTTTGAGAGTGGGTTATGAGAAAGTTATTTTTAGATACATGATGCCATGAAACATTCACTTTCACTTGATGAGGCAGAATCATGCAATGATGTTGTTGAGCATGAGACCATAAATTGTGTTACTAACATTGTTTCCAAGGATCCCCTTGAGTTGTGTTTATTACAGGAAAATGTTGAGGATCAAGAAGCAATGGAGCATCTTGCTTTTCTTAAAGCAAGTAATTCGTTCAAATGCAGGGCATATGAGACTATTGAGATGCCAAAGGAAGAGAAGCCAAAACCATCGGTGATTGATCCACCCAACTTGGAACTAAAGCCCCTTCCAGATCACCTTGAGTATGGATTTTTGGCAGAGAAGAAGAAATTACCAATAATTCTGAGTTCCCACCTATCTTATGAGCAGAAAGAAAAACTTATCCAGTTGTTGCAGAAACATAAGAAAGTGATAGCTTGGAAGATAGCATACATCAAGGGTATCAGTCCATCCTATTGCACTCACAAGATACTGATGGAGGACGAATTCAAGCCGGTAGTACAACCACAATGGAGACTAAACCCAAAGATGAAAGATGTAGTGAAGGCTGAAGTGATAAAACTACTTGATGCAGGGATTATATATCCGATCTCAGATAGTTCTTGGGTGAGCCCAGTCCAGGTAGTACCAAAGAAAGGAGGGGTGACAGTGGTCCCTAATGAAAATGATGAGCTGATTCTAACAAGAACAGTTATCGGTTGGAGGGTTTGCATAGACTACAGGAAATTGAATGATGCAACTAGGAAGGACCATTTTCCTTTACCTTTAATTGATCATATGTTGGAGAGGTTATCCGGGCATGAGTATTACTATTTTTTGGATGGTCTTTCAGGCTATTTCCAAATTCCTATCGCCCCGGAAGACCAAGAGAAAACTACATTCACCTGCCCATATGGGACATTCGCATATCGAAGAATGCCATTCGAGTTGTGCAATGCACCTGCGACTTTTCAGAGGTGCATGGTGGCAATCTTTGATAAACTTGTTGAGGATATTATGGAGGTATTTATGGTTAATTTCACGGTCTATGGCAACTCATTTGATAGATGTTTGAAAAATCTTGAAAGAGTCTTGATGAGATGTGAGGAAACCAACTTAGTGCTTAATTGGGAAAAGTGTCATTTCATGGTTCAAGAAGGAATTGTGTTGGGACACAAAATTTCAAGCAAGGGCATTGAGGTGGATCGGGCTAAGGTAGACACCATTGAGAAGTTACCACCACCCACATCTGTGAAGGCCATCAGAAGTTTTCTAGGACATCGGATTTTTATCGGAGGTTCATTCGAGATTTTTCTAAGATAGCCCGTCCATTGACAAGACTCCTTGAGAAGGATGTGGATTTTGTTTTTGATGAGGAATGTTTGAGAGCATTCACAACTCTTAAGGAGAAATTGACCCATGCTCCAATCATGGTAGCTCCCAATTGGAGTCTACCATTTGAACTAATGTGCGATGCAAGGGACTTTGCAGTGGGAGCAGTCTTGGGTCAACGCAAGGAGAAATACTTTCAGCCTATCTACTATGCAAGCAAGACCTTGAACACAGCTCAAGCTAATTACACAACTACAGAGAAAGAGTTGCTAGCTGTGGTTTTTGCTTTTGACAAGTTTAGATCATATCTAATCTTGTCAAAAGTGATTGTTTATACAGACCATTTGGCTTTAAGGTATTTATTTGCAAAAATTGATGCTAAGCCTAAGCTAATCCGTTGGGTTTTGTTGTTGTAGGAATTTGACTTGATGATTCAAACAAGAAGGGAGCTGAAAATCTTACAGCCGATCACCTTTCTCACTTGGAGAATCCAACCTTAGAGAGGTTTGAAGAAGGGGACATTGATGATCAATTCCTCGATGAGCAGCTGTACGCCATAGTAAGTGAGGTAAGTAATTTGAATTTTGAAACACCTTGGTTTGCAGATTTTGCTAACTATTTAGCTGTTAGGGAACTTCCTAAGGACTTAACTTATCAAGAAAAGAAGAAATTCTTTTCTGATTTAAAGTATTATTTTTGGGAGGATCCCTTTTTGTTTAGGTTATGTAAGGATCACATGATTCGACGATGTGTGGCATGGCCCAAAATAATGAACATTCTTAGTCAATGCCATGCTGGACCAGCTGGAGGTCATATGGGAGCCAATAGGACTACTCAAAAGGTACTAGAATCAGGATTTTATTGGCCCACTTTGTTTAGGGATAGCTACAAATTTGTGAACCGCTGTGATCGATGCCAAAGGACTGGAAACATTTCCTCTCGTGATGAGATGCCCCAAAATGGGATTTTAGTTTGTGAAATCTTTGATGTATAGGGGATCAATTTTATGGGACCCTTTCCAAATTCCCTTAGTAACAAGTATATTCTTGTAGCTATAGACTACGTATCTAAATGGCCTAAAGCCCAAGCCTTGGCAACCAATGATGCTAGGGTTGTGGTGAAGTCTTTGAAGAAGTTGTTTTCTCGATTTGGTACACCAAAAGCAATTATAAGTGATAGGGGTACTCACTTTTGTAACTTTCAGCTTACGAAAGTTTTCAAAAGATTAGGAGTTACACATAGGTTTGCTACTCTTTATCATCCCCAAACTAGTGGCCAAGTTGAGAACACGAACAGGGAGATTAAAAGAATTCTGGAAAAAACTGTAGAGTGATCCCGAAAGGATTGGTCCGAGAAATTTGACAATGCTCTATGGGCTTTTAGGACTGCATTCAAAACTCCCTTGGGCACTACGCCATTTAGGTTGGTATATGGAAAAGCTTGCCATTTACCTGTTGAAATTGAACATAATGCATATTGGGCTATAAAACAGATTAACCTTGATCTAGCTTGTGCAGGTGAAAGGCGAAAATTACAGGTAAACGAGTTGGACGAGTGGAGATTGCAAGCTTATGACAATGCGAGAATGTATAAGGAACGTACCAAGAGATGGCATGATGCTCACACGAAAAGAGTTTCAAGCAGGAGATTAGGTATTATTGTACAATTCAAGGCTTCGACTCTTTCCAGGTAAGTTGAAATCTCGATGGTCCATTCCTTTTACTGTTAAGGAAGTTTTCCCCTACGGAGTGGTTGAAATAACTCACCTGGAAAAAGAAGATTTTAAAGTCAATGGGCACAGGCTCAAATTTTACTTTGGAGGGGAAATACAGGACTTGAAGGAGGTTTTACACCTCCAAGACTAGGGAAAGTTGCCCTGAACGTCCAACTAATACGACGTTAAAGAAGTGCTGGGTGGGAGACAACCCACCATTTTATTCGTTCATTAATTTTTGTGTCTTTAATTCCTGTATTTTTGGTTTGTGATGTTGGTTGGTGGTTTGCTCATTGTGCATTCATTTGAATTTGAAGGGTAAATTGAGCATATTTAAGTTTAGTTAAATATGAAAACAGGTTTCATCTAAACTCTCTCTTAGTTTATGCATGCTCACATTGAGGACAATGTGAATCTTTAAGTGTGGGGTGCATTTTGTGTTTTTACTTTTACTTGTTTTAGTTTAAGTTTAGTTAATGATTTTCTTATTTTTCTTTGAATAAATGAATTTTGAAAAGTTCAATTGTTATAAATATTGTTGATAGATGACTTTTGAATTTTTGAAGCATGAATTTGAGAATTGAGTAGAATTGATACTTATTGTCAATTTTGTTGGTTTTTCCTTGCATTGCCTTTAACCTAGTGAGAAATTGAGCCATCAACTTATCATTCTTGCTGTGGGTGAACATCTTTGATTGATGACTTGCTAGAACATGCTTTGACATGCATTTTAAGATTACATAAAAATTTCAATTTGGCATCAAGATGATTAAGGCAATTAGGTGAACCCACTTTGGCTTAAAAAGACCAACCCTATTTTTAACCTTAGTTAGCCAATTTTGAGCCTATTCCGTTTATCCTTTTCTTTCTTTTTTGCAACACTACTAACTTTGAATCATGTTATTTTGTCTCTTGCCCTTTCATTAGGTCAAGAGCATTTTAAGAGCATTTATGACCGAGTGTTGTGTTGAATTAAGTGTGGGGTTAAATTTAGTAAGTTTAAGATTGCAAAGCAAAATATAAAAAAAAGAAATATAAAAAAGAAAAAAAATATATATATATATAATAATGAAAAAAATTAATAAGAATAATTGTTGTTCTTGTTGAAAGGGTTGGAATATGTTTGGAATAATCATTGCAAGATGTAATAAGTGAGTTCCCTTGAAAAGTTCTTTAATGCCAAGGGGTAGATAAGAGGAAGGTGTTTTGGGATCGTTGGGTTATACATATGATCGGTTACTTCATTCTTGAAGTGCTCTTGAACTTAATGATTAAGCTCACATTTCCTAAATGTCATGCATCTACCTTAACCCCATTGCAACCCAATAAAAGACCTTTTGATTGATGCTTGATTGTAATTAGGTAGTGGAGATTTGATCGATAAGCAAGCCTATGGCAATAATCTTTCATTGATTGTTATGAGTGTAAACACCACCTTGATCAAACACTTTCTAAGAGTTGGTGAGGGAGTGACAAGCATAGGTTATGCTTGGAAAGCCACTTAATTGGTTGGCTATCGGTTTTGTTTGATTTGATATTGATTGCGAATTTAGGGATAGGGAAGTCTTGAAACATTTTTATAACTCTTGAACTTAACAAAATTTATCTTGTTTAGTTTGTTTTGATTTTAACCTTGCTTGGGGACAAGCAAGGAATTAAGTGTGGGGTATTTGATAAGAGCATTTTTGTACTTGATTTTAGTATGATTTTTATGTGTTTTTAATTAATGTTTCATTTGATTTTTGTTTAAAGTTTGTTTTAAGTGTTTGTTTTAGGTTAAAGTGCAAAAACTCCCTTGGATGATCAAAACAATGAAGGAAGAGCATGAATCAAGCAAGACATGGCCAAGCCAAAGCAAGCTTGGCCGTGTCCCTCAAAAGAATTCCAAGACAGTAGCTGACACGCCCAAGAGACATGGCCAAGCCACTGGCCGTGTCTCACCTGAAGAGCAAAACCAAGAAACCAAAGAAATGAAGGCAAAAGCTGACACCATCACATGACACGGCCAAGCCACTGGCCTTGTCACATGACACGGCCAGGAGCTTGGGCGTGTCACCCTTGGAAACAAAGAAAACAAATTGACAAAGCTAGAAGCAGAAGGTGACACACCCACATGACGCGGTCAGGAGCTTAGCCGTGTCACCTAGAAGAAAAGAAGGAAAGAAATGGCAGAAGGAGACACGGCCAGCAAGCTTGGCCGTGTCCCAAGCAAAGTGAGAGACATGGCCAGCAAGCTTGGCCGTGTCACCTAGGGCAACCTTGAATAATTGAATTCTTTTGCAGATAAGTGGGGAACAAAGACTAGATTTTGCCAAAAGTAATATTAAACAAAAGAAAAGCTTGCCTAATTTGAGGAAAAGAAAGATAAAAAAAAGGGAATGAAGGAGACAAGGGAGAGTGGTGTGAGTTGGAAGATATGGGTTGTGAGCTGGAAGGTATGGGCTGTGAGCTTTGAAGGGAGTTAAAAGGAGAAGAAAATGAAGAGGAGAGAAAACATGGAACAAGGGAGAAGGAGCCAACTGCTGAAGCAAAGAGGAGAGTCTTGAGCTGAGTTTGAAGAAGGAGATACATCCTATACAAGACCTAAACCAAGAATCAAGGATTGAAGTGAAGAAATACAAATTATTCGCCATGGATTGTTTGGTTTCTTTTACTCATTTCTCTTGTTCTGTTTTTCTGGTTTTGAACATGAACTAATTCATTTTCTATCTAGATATTGATGAACCCTAGCTTATTTTTATGGATTGAATAATCTCATTTAATTGAATCATTTGATTGAGTTGTTTTATTCTTATGATGCTTAATGATTTATTTCCTATTGATAATAGCATGCTTATTGATTGGTTGCAATTTTCATATTATTGACTTGAGAAAGCTTGATATGAATTGAATACTCATAAGGGTTGAGAATTGATTAGAGTGCTAGAGATAGACTTACAAGATCCTTTGGTTTATAGTTCCTTATTCTTAATGCAAGATCTATTTAATTGTATTTGAGAAGAGATTCCGGCACTCTGCTTAGTGATTAGGGATTAATTCACTCGAGAGAGGTTTTAATCTAAGTTAGAGGAATACCAATTCAACTCTATTATGTGATTTAATTGAATTGATTTTCATAAATATAATTGTGGCTAGGGGGATTCAATATTTGGATAGTATTATTATCATCAATCCTTTTTGCACAACATTTAATTTTCCTTTACTTTCAGTTATTAAATTAGTTGTTTTTAATTACAAAACATCACAAAACTATTGATTTGCTAAACAACGGTTAAGATTTGACCTAGTACTTGACCTTGTCCTCAGTGGAACGATAACTCACTCACTACTTTATTACTTGGGCGACCCGTGCACTTGCGGTATTGCTATAGCATTAGGCTCGCGCGCACCAAATTTCTATATTATCAACCACATTACACGTTACATGATATTTTCATATATAATATTACTCATTCAAATTACTCCCATGCTTATTAAACTTTAAACTATCAACATCTAAACAATCTTCATCAAAATTCTCTTACAACTCTAAATTTTCAACTTACTACTTTACTTAAACTTCATTCTATTAATCTCATTTTCAAGAGATAACTTTATAAACTTTATTTTTATATTAATATAATATCAAAACACATCACTTTCACAATTATGGAAACCCATTTCAAAAATTTAAATTTCATATATCGCAACCAACAACATGAACCTCACCAAATCTCATTCATGTCACATTTCCAATCTTAAAATCATAACATTTACATTTAAACAATACTATTTCATTTCATTACACTAATTAACATCATCCATTTAGATACTTTAATTTTATACACTCAACCCTAAATCATGCATCATTATTCCATAATAAATAATTCGCTATCATATATTATTTCACTTTTTGATTTTAATTATGAACTCTTTGTTGCAAATTATTAAAAACTCCATATTCCTTCTATACTTATACCCATATGCATATAAAGTTTTATAATTTTCTTTATTTATTTCTCTTAAAATTAATTTATCACTTACTTATATAAAACTGTATGACTTCCTCAGTTTCATGTCAATCTCACTTTCAATTTTTATATTCCTTACCAATTCTTTATAAAAGCTTGTAAAATTTTATCCATGTGCACTTGACACATATATGGACTTATTTTCAAATTTTTAGATTTTTCCAAGCTGATTTAGTATATTTAAAAATTAAATCTTCCAAAATTAGAGAATCTGTCTCTTTAATAATTTCTCTGGCAGCACCCTGTTGTCCATTTTTTTCAGGTATCAAACCTTAATAAAAATTCATGAAATTTTAATCATATGTTATAGGAATACATATGATATTGTGTGTAAAGTTTTAGATTTTTCTGGGTTGGTTTACCATAGTTTCTAAATTTATTTTTTCTCAATTTCTACAGATTCTGAGTTGCTGAAATTACTCCAACAATCTGTGTTCTTCTATTTTTCTTAATTAGATATCCATCTTTAAAATTTATAAAATTTCATATATTGAATTATAACATATAGAAAAGCTTTCTATTAAATATTCAAACTCATCCAACATTTCTAAATTTATCCAAAAATTCAGATAATATCACTTTGCAGTACACCTATAAAATTTTCTGTAACTATCATGCTAATTTCTCAAACTTTTTATTTTTATATCTTAAATCATTTCCTATATTGTTTTTCTAATTTCACTTATTCATCAATTGAATCAGCTATGAATTTTAAATTTCAAATAAAAGTTCCAAAAATTCTTAATCCATAATCTCTAGAATGACGCTTCCACTGCGTCACTCTGATCTATGCAACCCAGACGTCATCGCAACTCTTATCCATTATATCAAATGGATATTGCCACATCAGGGATCAGATAAATTGTCAGTTCCAATGCATGCATCACAATTAAAAATCATTTTCTAAAATTCTAATTTTCTCTCTATAACAACCCACCTAGGTCGAGAACCTCAAACCTAGGCTCTGATACCAAAATAAATGTAACACCCTTATACCCTATATAAGTACAATACATATTTTCAGCATTTGAAAAATATGCATATACAGTATAAAAATATCACAGACCGATTTAATAAAAATTTTCATATTTCTGTTTTAAGATTTCAAATACTAATATATAAAATAAATAGTATATAAATATTCTTTGCTTGTTATAGGAATCCAAACTAAATAGTTTATATGAAAATCTCTGGAAAAAATTCGTCAGAGTTTAGTTTGTAATTTGGACGTTCCCAAAATTCAGCAAAACACAACCTGCATAAAGCAAATACTCCCAATAAAAATCAATTCACCATTTCACCAATACTTCTCAATTTCTCCATATTTTCTCAAAATACTTATATATAGATATATAAATTAACACATATAAAATCTCATCTGAATAAATTATTCAAAATATTCTTTACAATTTACATTATATACTTTCAAAAATATATCATAACATATATAATATCAAAATACATTGTAATATCAAATATCTACATATTGGCAACTGGCTCTAATCTTGATGTACCAAAAATAACTCTTCAAGCTCAATAAATACAAACCTAGACCCGACTAAGTCTAGTAGAACTCTCCGGCTCTACCAAATCATCCATGACACCTGCGCGACGAATTACAATCGCGCTAAGCCGAAGCCTAGTGGTACAAACTTTGATAATAATAATAAAACTCAATGCAATGCCAATGCACAATGCATATAGATGTCACATCATTCTACTTTCTTATATTTTTCAAATATTTCATAATCACAACTCATAGCATTATATTGCTCAATTGTATCACAATTCATAATTCACATTAAAGCAAAGACAAGCATGGGCACAAAAAGGATCTAATATGCTATTCAAATTTTAAAGTTACTGATTTGGTCCATAATGACACCATGTGTCTAGCCCCGTAGGCAATATATCCATGGATAATGTAACAGCCCAAGTCTCTTGGACCTCAACCCGACTAGACCCTTAGGCCCCAGTATCTTGGTCCTCAACCCGGCTAGACTGCTACAGTTTTTGAGGCTTACGACCCAGTCTTTTCACCCCAAAAACATCATATTTATTAGCTGGCCTGGCTTACGACCCAGTCTTTTCACCATTCTAGCATTTAGCCTGTAGGCAATCATAGGCATGCCGCCAAACCTAGAACTCTAAAAATTGAATAACATATTAGGTACACAATTTATTCATATTTCTCATTATCAAATTCTTTCATAATTCCTTTATCAAAACTTTTCTCATTTTCTCATGATCAAACTAGGCACCTTGCCTTATTATATCATCTTTTTCTCACTTTTTTTTCATTTATTCATTTTTCTCATTATTAATCTCTTTCTCATTGTCACATATTCAATCTAGGCACATTGCCTTATTTTCACTTTTTTTTTCTCATTTTTCACATCTTTCTCATCTTTCTCATCTTTCTCACTTTTCTCATTTTTATCAATATCAATTCATTTCCTTATTCCACATATCTCATTTTTGCATTCATAACACATTACCCAATTACTTTGGTTATTTTCACATAATATACATATTTCACATTCTACACAATTTAGCCATTATCAATGGCTTTTCACAATGCATTTAACGCATATATGACATTACAAATGTCATAGCACATTATTCATACTCAATCAATGAACCAAGTAACTTAACACATTTTCCAACCAAAATGTGTTAAGCCCAAATGTCATGCAAATATAAACAATATATTCAAGGTTTGAACATACATCCACTAGCAACCCAAAGCAAGCTTAACACAACCTCCAATCCTATCCTTCCAACTTTCCCTTCACCACTTGGATGAAGCAAATCAACCTCCCTCAATGCCTATACCAAATGTGATCATATGTAATCATTTAATATCACATTCTAAGGTATTCTCAACATCAAACCATAATTAAACATCACTCTAAACCAAATCCCAAAATTAAGCTTCACCTCACTTTAACTTTGAAAAACCATATCAAGCCATTTAAATTAGTATTTTAAGTTTATTTACATCATTAGAAACATGTTTTTGCATGTTTAAACCAATTACATTAATTAACCACATGCTTATGCTCAAAAATCCTAAAATGGCATAACCTTCACCATTGAAGGATCTCTATTCCAACTCAATTCAATTATCATTTCAATCTTACATAACCTCTAGCCTATATTAGATTTATTGAAGTATCTTGACGGTGTTGTTTAATGGATTTGCATCCATTTTGGCACCTGAATCCATTCAGATTTGTTGAAGCATCCATGTGAAGGTCCTGAATTTATTTAAAGCACCCAAATCAATTTTGATTTATTAAAGTATCCAAATTTTGCAGATTAGCTCGGGTTTATTTAAAGCACCTGAACTAATTTGAATTTATTAAAGTATCCGTTAGAAGATTTTGGGTTTATTTAAAGCACTAGAAATAATTCAGATTTGTTGAAGCATCCAAACCAGCTCGAGTATATTTGAAACACCCGAACTAACTAGGATTTATTAAACATCCAAGATCGGTTTAAATTCATCAAGAGCATATTGCTTTTCATTCTCTGAATAAATTCAAGATCGTTCAAGTAGGAGGCAAGACTGTAGACCTTTAATTTTGGCTCTAGATAAATCCGGTCCAATTGAAAACCTAATCAAACTCGATTTTAATTTTTTTAAAAAAAGCCCAAATTGAGTCTAGTCCGAATCATCCTTAAGAAAAGTCATAACAAATTGGACATGAGCCTTTGCTCATGGCCAACTCACCATGAGTAGCCTTTGCTCATGACCAATTCATGGCCAATTGGTCATGAGCCTCATGACCAATTTGCCGAGCCCATTAAATTTCTCTAATCCTATTTAAACTTGGGTTATTTCAAATAGGATTGGGACTCATTAACGGTTGAAGCTCTAATTAAAACCATAATTAAGCATATAAAAGGGCCATCAATGCATAACATTAAGGGGGAATAAAAAAAACTAAGCGGCAGCCAAAGACGGCAATAAAGACTAAAGGAAAACACAAAGACAGAAAGGCAATTGGAAAAGATATAAAGTCAAAAGTGAGTTTTTGCACAGTAAAAGGACTCAAACCAAGGCATCAAAAAGGCAGGCTTTAAGAGTGATTTTGCAAAAGGAGTTTGTTGTTGCCATGGAAAAGACTTGAGTTCTACCTAAGCTGACATAGAGATTGAAGGAACCAACAATGGCAGTATAAAATTCCTAACTTGATTTCCATTTAAATTAAGTTACATATTATTTGCATGCATGCTTAAATGGCCCACGGTTCTAATTGATGGAATTAACCCAGTAAATGAGAATCCAGTAAAACTAGAACCATAATTTATAATAATAAAAGGAGTTTCAATTATGTGATTTCCTTTTACTTTAATCTAATTGAATTATAGGTCTAATTGATGTTTCAAAATTAATACGTTACTGTTTCTTTAAAGGAATGTTAACTTTATTAAGTATTGAATTTTCAAATGGCTAAAATAGGAATATGATTTATTTGATTTTATATCACTTTGTTTGTCATGGTTCTAATATTTTCTTTACATATTAGTGTGTTTTGTTTTATCTATTTTTGATATCCATGAATATTTGTTGTTAATATTATCCTCACAGTTGCCTATCATTAAACTGTTTATTATGTTTTATAGAGAATTATAAAAGGTATGTTTCTACCCATGATAGGTGCCTTAGTTTATTTAAATTGTTTCTTTTATTTTTAATTTATTTTTTAGGACAATTGTAAAGGCAAGTTTCCTTTTCGTATGGGTGCTCATTTTTATTGTTTGTTTAGTTTATGGATTGATGAATATTTTTTATCTTTTATCACTTGTAATATGTGTAATATAATAATAATATAAAATTTTAATAATATTTAAACCTAAAAAAGAGATCGGTTCTAATGAACCGGACGTTATGGGGGCACTGGATCATTTCTTACTTTTTTCATACGTGTCCAACTTTTCAAACCCTGTAGAAGTTGGAGATTCCTTAGAAATTGAGTCATCCACTCTTTACATCTTCTTCCTGGCCCGTTTGGGTGGCGACTCCTATTCTCTTAGTTTAGGCCCGTATTTTTAAAACCTAGAGCCTAACAGTATTGAAGTTACAAAAATAATTCCAGAGTATGGGTGAAAATTTCCGCTCACAGGCTCCTTTAAAAAAACACACTCCTTTGTATAAGCTATATAACATACAGTGGTCAGCAAAAATAAATCCCATGCCTCTAAGATGTTTGCCCACTTTTTTTTTCTTTTTTTACAGTAAATTGCATGCAATTTTTTTTTTATAATTTCATTATATGATTATAACATTTTTTATAGTTTTAGTTATGTGGCCATTTTTTGTGATTTTATCTTTTATCTTTATTTTTTATGTGGCCATTTTTTGTGATTTTATTTTTTATCTTTATTTTTTTATGTGGCCATTTTTTGTGATTTTATCTTTTATCTTTATTTTTTATGTATTTATTTTTTGTGATTTTTATTTATTTTTCATTTTTTTAGTCTTTTTACTTTTTTCATTTTTTATATCTTTTCTATTATTTATATTATTCATTTTTAATTTTTTTAAGATAAGTTTCAAATTAAATTTTTTAAAATACTAAATTAAAAATATTTATATTAAGTTTTCACTTATATATAACATATAAATTAGCTGCTTTTTCTTACTAAATATATAAAAATTTTATATTATTATTCTTTTAAATTTTACCCTTATATGTTATTGCATGTAATATATAATGACATATAACTAAACATATATCACTTTTATATTTTTCTTTCAAATTTAATAAGTATATATTATTATATGTGCAGACCCTTAATTTTTAACCCAATCCGGTCTATTATATTTTATATAGTCCAAAATAATTTTTGTGTTATTTTAATTAAATAATATTTATTTTAATATTTATTTTTTATAAGTTTTAATAAAATAATAATAATAATAAATAATAAATCGGCGACGAAAAAATTCGTCGTCGAAAGTAATTGGCCAAGGCCAATTTCGCCCGCAGGTTCCTGCGCAGGAAATTCCTGCGGCGAAATTGGCTGCCACGCCCAGCTCGCAATTTTCCATGCAGTTTCTCGCAATTTCCCTTGCGGCCCGCAGCAGTTTTTTTGCCAGCGAAATTTTCCAACGCATTTTTTTCCGAAACCAAATTCTATTTGGTTTTGGTTTCTTTTCCTAATGAATTTTAGTTTTCTTAAATAATTAGGATTAATCGTATAAATTTTCCAATAAATAACACTTTAAAAGACCAGAAAAAGGGGACTTGGGAGGGGAGAGAACTTTGGAGTTGGATCGGATAGTGGAACTTCATATTTGAGAGGAATAAGCAAGTAAGCAATCAAGCCATCAAAGGCAGCAATCTTGCCTTTGTCATTGTTCATCCAGAAAGAAACTTTTTGGCAGAACCAACTATGCAGGTTTGATCCTTAATTATACATTGCTCATGATCACAGTAGCTTTGTTTCTTTGATTCATAAGAATATACACACAAAACCTTGATCTATAAATATGTAGTAACATTGATCTTTGTTTCAATAACATAAATGATTTCTTCTGTTTTCAAATACTTTAAAAACCCTAATTCATTTCTTTTATTTCCAAAAACCTTAAATGATTTCTTCTGTTTCCAAATACCTTAAAAACCCTAATTCGTTTCTTTTGTTTCCAAAAACCTTAAATGATTTCTTCTGTTTCCAAATACCTTAAAAACCCTAATTCGTTTCTTTTATTTCCAAAAACCTTAAATGATTTCTTCTATTTCCAAATATCTTAAAAACCCTAATTTGTTTCTTTTGTTTCCAAAAGCTTTAAATGATTTCTTCTGTTTCCAAATACCTTAAAAACCCTAATTCGTTTCTTTTGTTTCCAAAAACCTTAAATTGTTTTGTCTATTTCCAAAAACTTTAAAAAAACCCTAAACTGTTTTCCTCTAACTCTTTTCCAAAATTTCCAAATATTTTGTTAAATCTCCAAACCCTAACTTACTTTATAGTTTCTAAAAATCACAATTACTTTATAAAACTCTAAACTATTTTCTTTAATTCCAAAACCAAGATAGTAAACCCCAAACTAGTTAATCTAAACCCTAAGTTTTCTTAAACCCTAATTCTCTCAAAACCAAAATCGTAAACCCTAGTTTTCCTAGACCCTAATCCCTAAAACCTTAAAACCTTATAAACCTAAACATTCAAACTCAATACAGCAAATTCAAAACAACAATCCAGTAACCAAGAGCTATAAACCTAATGTTTTAATATTCTAAAACCCTAATTTCATAATGTTACCCCTCAAACCCTAATTTGATCAATAAAAAAACCTTACTAATTTCTTAAATTATAAAACCCTAATCCATTTCCATTCTCTCAAAACCATTACAATAGACTAAACAAATAACAATAATAATACTAAAATCCCAAAGCCCTAAATATTAATTAAAGAACTTTCAATAGAAACAGTAAACCTCAATTTGTATCTTTACTTGCTTTATTTTTTTAGATTTGATTATGTAGTCTATTATATGCCTTGGTGGTTAATTTATTTAATTTCAATGCCTGATTTATTTAATTTATCATGGATGAATGTTTATTATTTTTTATTGATGTTTAATATCTTTGATGAATGATTTATTTATAACGATTGGTTATTTACTTTTATCGATTTATTTTGGATTTCCAAATGTTGTAAGAGGTATGTTTCCACTTTGTGGGTGCCTCATTAGTTAAATATCATGTAATTTAAATTGCTTTTCCATTTTAGAACCAATGTAAAGGACATGTTTCTACCTTTCGATAGGTGTCTTATTTAGTTTAGACATGGATGATGTAAGGACATGTTTCCATCCTCGGATGGGTGTCCATTTATTTGTTTTGCTTGAACATTGCTTTGATTTTAATATAATGATGCTTTATTTTAATTGTTGCATGTAATATGGATAATATTGTTATATTTAAGAATTTTATAATATTAAGACCTGTAAAGGAGGCCGGTTCCAATGAACCGGGCGTTGTCGGGGTGCTGGGCCATTTCTAACCTTCCCCACATGTACCCAACTTTTCGAACCCATTAGAGGGTTGGGGATTCCTTAGAAATCGAGTCATCAACTCCTTTCTTTTTTTCGGCCCGTTCAGGTGGCGACTCTATTTTTTCCAGACCTAGGTCCGTGTTCTCTAAGGCACCAAGCCTAAACAGTGCCGAAGTCGCAAGAACCATTCCATCGGGAGTGGGGGCAAAAATCCCCGCTCACAGTGGCAACTCCACTAGGGATGAGAGAAGTTGATTCCGTTAGTCTTTATATCATTCTGTTCTTTCTTATAATGATATTATCCATTGCATCATTTAGATTGCACCGTGTGCATGAGTTAGGAAGCCCGTGTTACCCGTGTTGTGTTGTGTAAGGGATAATATACTTTCACTCAAGGTATGGAGATCGAGCATGGCATAACCACTCATAGCCTTGTACCTTTTGGTATATACTTGCTATGGGAACCTAAGCCTTTTAACCCAAAGACTAAAGCTCATGTAATTGGCCTAGTTACTTTTCTTAGATTTTACCCCAAATGCATGTTGTTTGACTATGGTTAGTTTATCTTGATTTAAATCATGGCTTATTTGGTTTTTTCTTTTTCTAATATGACCTAAATACATTATGAGCTCAAAATAATTTTTTTTTAAAGTCCAAAAGACCAAAGCTATTTTTAAAATTTTTCAAGATGATCTTTGGACATAAAACTTTTCTAAAAATAAATCAAAAAATTCCCAAGACTCAAATACAAAGCCCAAAATCCATTTTTTCTAAAATATTTTTATAATGGGCTTAGAAATAAAATTATTTTCATCCAACCTTTTCTTACAAAGAGCTTGCAAATTATTTAGGTCAATTATAAAATACTAAAAATTAATTGTGAGCCTAGTTTATTAACCATGGGCTTGTTTTTGGCATGAATAATTAGTTACTTTATCAATTGAGAAATCTATCGATAATAAACCTCTTAATTTAGTTTTAATCCAATATAAAAGCTGCTATAGTTGGTTGAATGGATTAAAACCTAATTAATGGAATTATCATGGACTGATTTCCATTTTCGAAAATAAAACTATTGGTTGAAACGTCCGAGAAAATTATTCAAAAATAAGATACCCCATGTTGGTATTTTGTTAACCATATACCTAGAAAAAGAGACTCGTCATTCGTGTGTGGATGTTATAAGGTTGGAAGGAACGTCTTGTAGACTCTTAATTTTTGACCCAGTCTGATCCAATATATTTTAATTAGTCCAAAATAATTTTTGTGTTGTCCAATATATTTTAGTTAGTCCAAAATAATTTTTTATGGTATCTTGATTAATTTTAATATTTATTTTAGTAAAAAATGGTGAAGTAAATAAAAATTCAAAAAAAATAAAAAATAAAAATAACAAAAAAAATCGACGACGAAAAAATCATTGTCGAAAGCCAGTGCGGGCCCGTGGGCATTTCGCCCGCAGGAATTTCCTGCGAGCAAAATGGCCCACGGGCCAATTCGCCCGCCGCTGCTGCAGCCAGCTGCCGCAGCTTTTTTGCCAGCGCAATTTTTTCGTAACAGTTTTTTTTCGCCAGTGTATTTTTTCCGCAGCAGTTTTTTTTTCTCCAGCGAAATTTTTCCGAAGCAAATTTTTCGAAACCTAATGCAATTAGGTTTCGGTTTCCTTTTCTTAATCAATATTAGCCTCGTAAATAACTAGAATTATACATCAAATTCTTCTATAAATAAGGACTAAACAACACAAAAAAGGAGGAGGAAATTTGGACAGAAATTGGAAGAAAGAAATCGGAGGAGAAATTGATCAAAAATTGGATCCGAAACTAAGTAGGAAAGGTAGTGAATCAACTAGATTTTTTTTGAGAGAAAAATAATTCAAGCAATTCAAAGGTAGCAAAGCTTGTCTTTGTTTTTGTTCATCCAAGAAGCAATTTTTGGTGTAACCTACGAACCAAGGTTTGAGTTCTTAATTTCTTTTTGTTTTTTCACAGTAGCCTAATTTCACAAATTTCAAAACCCTAAACACATGAAATAAAGAACCCTAAATGGAAACAGTAGCCATAATTTAGATTTTTATTTGCCTTATTCAATTCTATATTTGATTATACTTTGATTTATTTTATATGCTTTAATTTATTTAAGTTCAATGCTTGGTTTATTTAATTTATCATGGATGGATGTTTACTTTCTATTGATGTTTAATACCTTTGATAAATGATTTATTTATAATGAATGTTATTTACTTTTATCAATTTATTTAGATTTTTAAATGTTGTAAGAGGTATGTTTCCGCTTGGTGGGTGCCTCATTAGTTAAATATCATGTAATTTAAATTACTTTTCTATTTTAGAACAATTGTAAAGGACATGTTTTTACCTTTCGGTGGGTGTCCTATTTAGGCATGGGATGTAAGGGCATGTTTCCATCTTCGGATGGGTGTCCATTTATTTGTTTTGTTTGGACATTATTTTGATTTTCAATAGATCGATGCTTTATTTTAATTGTTGTGTGTAATATGGATAATGTTATTATATTTAAGAATTTTATAATATTAAGATCTATAAAGGAGGCCGGTTCCAATGAACCGGGCGTTGTGGGGATGCTGGGCTATTTCTCACCTTCGCCACACGTACCCAACTTTTCGAACCCACTAGGGGGTTGGGGATTCCTTAGGAATCAAGTCATCCACCCCTTTCTTTTTTCCCGGCCCGTCCGGGTGGCGACTCCATTTTCTTCGAACTTAGGTCCGTGTTCTCTAAGGCCCTAAGCCTAAACAGTGCCGAAGTCGCAAGAACCATTCCACCGGGAGTGGGGGCAAAAATTTTCGCTCACAGTGGCGACTCCACTGGGGACAAGAGAAGTTGATTCCGTTAGTCTTTATATTATTCTATTCTTTCTTATAATGATATTATCCATTGCATCATATTAGATTGCATCGTGTGCATGAGTTAGGACGCCCGTGCTACCCGTGTTGTGTTATGTAAGGGATACCATACTTTCACTCAAGGTATAGAGATCGAGCATGGCATAACCACTCATTGCCTCGTACCATTTGATGTATACTTGCTATGGGAACCTAAGCCTTTTAACCCAAAGACTAAAGCTCATGTAATTGGCCTAGTTACTTTTCTTAGGTTTTTACCCCAAATGCATGTTGTTTGATTATGGATATCTTGGCTTAAATCATGGCTTATTTAGTTTGTTCTTTTTCTAATATGACCTAAGCATATTGTAAGCTCAAAATAAATTTTTCTTTAAAGTCCAAAAGACCAAAGCTATTTTCAAAACTTTTCAAGATGGCCTTTGGACATAAAACTTTTCTAAAAACAAATCAAAAATTCTTTTGCTCATGGCCCAAATAATAAGCCCAAAATATGTTTTTTCTAAAATCTTTTTACAATGGGCTTAGAAATAAAATTATTTTCACCCAACCTTTTCTTACAAAGAGCTTGCAAAATATTTAGGTCAATTATGAACTACCAAAAATCAATTATGAGCCTAGTTTATACTAACCATGGGCTTGTTTTTGGCATGAATCATTAGTTACTTTTTCAAGTGAGAAATCTATCTATAATAAACCTCTTAATTTAGTTTTAATCCAATATAGCAAGAGACTCGCCATTCGTGTGTGGATGATATAAGGTTGGAAGGAACGTCCTAATTATTCTTGTTTGTTAATTGTTCGTGCATACATGCATACATGCATACATTTACATCTCATATCATTGATCCTCTCTGGCTCAAAGCCCTGGATTACAAAAGTTCAAAAGCTTATGACAATCCGACCTACGCCAGAAATGAAGTATCTAGCAAACGACTCAATCACTTGCTCACCAAAAATAATGGATCCCGAAAAAATTCAAAGAATGGTGGATGATGCCCTCAATGCCAAGATGGAAGAAATAAAAGAGGCCATGGCCGAGACCATAAAGAATCAACTAGCTGCAATTTTAGGAAACAATACTGAAGGATCTGCTAGCACCAAGAAAGTCAATGGGAAGGCTAAAATTGATGAAGTAGCTTTTGATGATGATAAGGTGATCATTGATGATGATTGGGCTCAATACTGCCAAGATCCTCAAGACAAAAAGGAGCCGAAGGTTGTTGAGAAGGCAACTATTGAAAAGACCGAGACTTCTGATATTGAAAAGATGATTGCTGATTTAGAAAAGAAATTTGAGAAGAAACTGAAAACAGAAGAAATGTCTGAAGTTGACAAATTATTTGAGCTAGATGAAGAAGTTTCATTCAAATTCAAGATGCCATCCTTTGCTAGATATAATGGTACTGGAAATCTTCATCTCCATGTGAAGCAGTATATCACTGCTATGCAGTCTGCCCGAGCTACTAAGGCTCAAACTCTAAGGTACTTCATGCTCTCATTGGATCCTACTGTCCAAAATTGGTTCAATACCTTAGATGATGGAACACAAAAGAATTGGGATTTGCTATACAAGGCCTTCATCCAGCAATATGGGTATAGTATCGAGTTGGAAGTTACCTTAATGGAAGTTGAGTCCATTAGGCAACGGCCAAATGAGAATTTTATGGACTACGTGAAACGATGGAGAAATAAGGCCGCTTTGCTCAAGAAAAGGCCCGACGAATCCAATCAAATAAGGATGATCGTGAGAGGCGTTCTGCCCAATCTCTGTGAAAGGATGTCTCACACCCTTATAAGGGATTTCAAAGATATTCTCCAAGCTGGTCTACAAATTGAAGAGTGGGAAAGGGAGAAGAATCACTTTTCAATTAAAAGGCATGAGAAAGGGAACTACCAGTCGGGCAATCAAAGCACACAAAAAGAAGTTGATGTTAGTGCCACTAGTCAAGGAGGAATGAGGCATTTTTCAGAATTGGAAAAACCTCTATCTTAGGTTTTTAGCAAGCTACAAAAGAAAGGGTTGTTACAATCGTTAGCTCCTCGACCTTTGCCTAGTCCATTACCCCCAAAATTTGATACTATAAGGCTTTTTGTCAATTTCATCAGACTCAAGGACATGAGACTGATAGATGTACCCGATTGAAGCATGAGATCCAAGATCTAATCGATAGTGGTAAGCTACCTGAGCCGGACAAGCCCAATACCAAGAACAATCCTTTGCCTAAGTTTGGAAGAGTACCTTCACCGGCAACCTTCATGGTAGGAAAAGGATTGGAAGAAGATTTTGTTTTATCCTCTTTTCATGATGGAAATATTGAAGATATGAAAGGAAAAGAAGCTTAAACTCAACGAACTTTCCTTAGCTTGAATGTTGCTTTTTGATTTTACTTTATTTAATATTTAATTTGAACAATTATGTTTTTCAAGTTTGTTTGAATAAATTACTTTCATCAAAATCTTGTTGGTCTTTGTTCATTTTGGTGCTCAACCAATGAGGAATTTAGCTTGATGTTTATAAATTAATGTGTCTAGGCATCATGACTTGAATGACTTTACTAGGTGAGGGAATTGCTTTATAGCATTGAGTTGTGTATACTTACTTAGAGAGGTCTCCTGCATAATTACCTTTGTCTAGGTCCTAGTCAGTCTTAGAACATGATTTGACAAACTTTCGAGGCGAAATTGAACTCTACTTATTTAAGAGAGAAATGATCTAGGCATTGTTTGGTTAGCCAACAACTAGTATCCACCCAATTAAATATTAATCCCTAGTTGTTCCTTTGAACCTTCATAAAATTTTAGCTTTCTTTTCATTGGCATATAATCCCAACAACCTGCCCTGAGATGTTGTGATACTTTTGGCAAGTCTTATGATCACTAAGATGAAGAGGCAAGAAGATCAAAGAAAACAATGATTAGTCCAGATTATGAGGATTGGTGAAGTTCTCAAGACCATGAAGATAGTTAAAGTTCTCAAAACCATAAGGGTGGTTGAAGTTCTCAATACCATAAGGGTAGTTGAAGTTTTCCTAATATCTCCAATATATCAACATCAACATCAGAGTAACAAATGATTTATCCCTATTAAAGAAGATTTATGTTACTCCACTTATCCATTATTGGAAGCCCAAGTTGGCACAAACAAGACAACTCTTTTAGAGCTAGAACAAAAAAAAAGAGAAGAAAAGAAAACAAAAAAGATAAAAGAAAAGAAAAAGAAAAAAAAAAGAAAAAAAAAGAAAAGAAAACCCAAAATGGTTCAAAAAGCCAACTGAGTTCTCTTTTACCTAAGACAACAAAAGGCTTTCATTTGGTTTATAAGGACCGTTTGACTTGAATTGGTCTAACCCAACTAAAGATTCGATCAAAATCAAAGAAAAAGGAGAAAGATCATTCAGTTCTTGAAAGTTTTGTACTTGACAGTCATACAAGGAAGAAGGACAAAAATGATAAAATACTCAAAGAAAGGGAGGAGTAAGAAAAATAAAAAGAAAGAAAGGGAGGAGTAAGAAAAATAAAAAGAAAGAAAGGGAGAAGAAGGAAAGAAATGAATTTGGGTACCAAACTTTATGCAAAGAAACAAAGATTGTCCTAATCAAGATCCAGATTAATGCCAAGAAGATAGAATTAATTTGGAGTCTAGAAAGATTGCTCCCAACTGTCTAAAGTTCCAACATGAAATTTGTAGTGTGAAGGTTTGTCCATTGTGTCACACCAGCTCCAATCTCAAAATGGCCTTCACTTAAACCTGTGTCCCTTATAGACCCCATTTCAAGCCTATCAAAGACTTGTTGATCTCTCTTGGTAGGTAGAGTCTATTAGTGGAGATAGTTTGGATAAGCATGCATATAAGATAGGCAATATTTAAACTCGATGAGACCTTTGCCAAGTAATGTGTATGTGTCTATCTGAAGTGCAACAATTCTTGCTTAAATGATTCCCGAGTTTAGTACAGTAACTAGGGTTATCATGTTATAGATATGTTAATTTGGAAAATCAAGTCCTGAGGTACATTGACATTAATTTGGCAAAGCCAGCATTTGATTTCAAAATCAAAATTCAAAAAAAAAGTGTTTTGTCATACAAAGCCTTCAAGTTAAGGGAAGTATGTTGAACCTCCAAAGGATACATTGGGCAAAGGAAATTATTATTGGCAAAGTTATGAAGAAACTACCAACCGACATGCTGAAATATAGTTTTGAAATGGATGCATCCCTGAATTTGCTGTTTAGGGTCTCCACCACTCGTGTTTTCAACATCTTGAAGATAAAAGCCACAAATGCAAAAGCTTTTGATTATTCCAATGCAAGACTTGAACAAGCGTCAAAACGGAACCAATGAGAACACTTTTGCTAATCACCTCGGTCTATGAGTCAATGGAACGACTGTAAGTATCATTCATGCATATCATGCATACATGAGCATATCACATCACACTTTCTTGTCTTGTATTGTCTATTCTTTATCAAAGTGAACAGCAAACACTCTGTGAAGTAAAGAATCAAAAGAAGATGTCAAATCAGGGGGCATGGAAAGCTTATTGGCTTGTGGAAGCTCTAGTCATTTTGCAAAACAAGAAATACGTGCTTGTGTGAAGAACTAGACGGCAAAAACATCAATCAGAGCCCGCATAGAAAAATCATGGGGGGCAGGAGAAGATATGAGAGCCAATTAAAAATAGCTGAATTTTTGCAAAAAGGAAGAACAAAAGAATGAAACATTAGAACTCTCAAAAGAATGAAGTTGCAAAAGACAAAAGATCAGTTCAGCTAAAAGAGCTGAAGCCAGGGTAAAGACCTGACCTCCAATGGATAAAGATCCATGTTCCAAGGGTGAAGATCCGATCACAAAAGAATGAAGATCCATATTTTCAAGGGTGAAGACCTGATCTCAAAGGATGAAGATCCATTTACAAAGGGTGAAGACCCAAAGTCTCAAAGGATTAAAATCCATTTTTCAAGGGTGAAGACCCGATCTCAAAGGATGAAGATCCATTTTCAAGGGTGAAGACCCGATCTCCAAGGATGAAGGTCCATTTTCAAGGGTGAAGACCCGATCTACAAGGATGAAGATCCATTTGCAAGGGTGAAGACCCAATCTCCAAGGATGCAGCAAGGGTGAAGACTCGATCTCAAAGGATGAAGATCCATTTTCAAGGGTGAAGACCCGATCTCAAAGGATGAAGACCCGATTTTCAAGGATGAAGATCCATTTTCAAAGGTGAAGACCTGATTCCAAGGATGAAGATCCAATTTTAAATGGTGAAGACCCGATGTTTAAAGGATGAAGATCCACTTTCAAGGGTGAAGACCCGAAGTCCAAAGGATGAAGATCCATTTTCAAATGGTGAAAACCCGATGCCAAGGATGAAGATCCAGTTCAAAGGATGAAGATCCATTTTCAAGGGTGAAGACCCGATCTCAAAGGATGAAGATCCATTTTGATGGTGAAGAATCACAATGCATAAAACAGTCGGAGCAGTCAGACTTCTCAAATGATAAAAGGTCAATCAAACTTAGTCTCGGGTCCAAGTACCCAAATTCAAATTCAATCCAATCTTGGATCCAAGTACCCAATCTCGGGTCCAAGTACCCAAATCAAATCCAATCTTGGGTCTAAGTGTCCAATCTCGGGTCCAAGTACCCAATCTCTGGTCCAAGTACCCAAATCAAATCAATTTCGGGTCCAAGTACCCAATCCTAGGTCCAAGTACCCAAATTCAATCAATCTCGGGTCCAAGTACCCAAATCAAATCAATTTTGGGTCCAAGTACCCAAATCAAATCTAACCTTGAGTCCAAGTACCCAAATCAAATTCAATCTGGGGTCCAAGTACCCAATCCTGGGTCAAAGTACCCAAATTCAATCCATTCTCGGGTCTAAGTACCCAAATCAAATCCAATCTTGGGTCCAAGTACCCAATCCCGGGTCTAAGTATCCAAATCAAATTCAATCTCGGGTCCAAGTACCCAATCTCGGGTCTAAATACCTAATCTCGGGTCCAAGTACCCAATCCCGAGTCTAAGTACCCAAATTCAATCCAATCTCAGGTCCAAGTACCCAAATCAAGTTCAGTCTCGGGTCCAAGTACCCAAAACAAATTTAAATCACCATCTCAAAAATTAAGTCTTATTGCTTTTCACTCTCTTTCACTAAAGTTTCAGATCATTCAAGCAGGGGGCAAACTGTAGACCCTTAATTTTTGACCCAGTCCGGTCCAATATATTTTAATTAGTCCAAAATAATTTTTGTATTGTCCAATATATTTAGTTAGTCCAAAATAATTTTTTATTGTATCTTGATTAATTTTAATATTTATTTAAAAAATGGTGAAGTGAATAAAAATTCAAAAATAATAAAAAATAACAAATAACAAAAAAAATCGCCGACGAAAAAATCGTCGCCGAAAGTCAACGCGGGCCCGTGGGCATTTTGCCCGCAGGAATTTCCTGCGGGTGAAATGGCCCGCAGGCCAATTCGCCCGCAGCTGCCACAGCCAGCTGTGGCAGCTTTTTCGCCAGCGCAATTTTTTCGCAGCAGTTTTTTTTTGCCAGCGCATTTTTTCCGCAGCAGTTTTTTTTCCCCAGCAAAATTTTTCAAACGCAAATTTTTCGAAACCTAATGCAATTAGGTTTTGGTTTTCTTTTCTTAATCAATATTATTTTCCGTAAATAACTAGAATTATACATCAAATTCTTCTATAAATAAGGACTAAACAACACAAAAAAGAGGAGGAAATTTGGACAGAAATTGGAAGGAAGAAATCGGAGGAGAAATTGATCAAAAATTGGATCCGAAACTAAGTAGGAAAGGCAATGAATCAACCAGATTTTTTTTGAAAGAAAAATAATTCAAGCAATTCAAAGGCAGCAAAGCTTGTCTTTGTTTTTGTTCATCCAAGAAGCAATTTTTAGTGTAACCTACGAACCAAGGTTTGAGTTCTTAATTTCTTTTTATTTTTCACAGTAGCCTAATTCCACAAATTCCAAAACCCTAACACATGAAATAAAGAACCTTAAATGGAAACAGTAGCCATAATTTAGATTTTTATTTGCCTTATTCAATTCTATATTTGATTATGCTTTGATTTATTTTATATGCTTTAATTTATTTAAGTTAAATGCTTGGTTTACTTTCTATTGATGTTTAATACCTTTGATAAATGATTTATTTATGATGAATGGTTATTTACTTTTATCAATTTATTTAGATTTCCAAATGTTGTAAGAGGTATGTTTCCACTTGGTGGGTGCCTCATGTAATTTAAATTGCTTTTCTATTTTAGAACCAATGTAAAGGACATGTTTCTACCTTTCGGTGGGTGTCCTATTTAGGCATAGGATGTAAGGGCATGTTTCCATCTTCGGATGGGTGTCCATTTATTTGTTTTGTTTGGACATTGTTTTGATTTTCAACAGATCGATGCTTTATTTTAATTGTTGTATGTAATATGGATAATGTTATTATATTTAAGAATTTTATAACATCAAGACCCATAAAGGCGGCCGGTTCCAATGAACCGGGCGTTGTGGGGGTGTTGGGCCATTTCTCACCTTCCCCACACGTATCCAACTTTCCGAACCCATTAGGGGGTTGGGGATTCCTTAGGAATCGAGTCATCCACCCCTTTCCTTTTTCCCGGTCCGTCCGGGTGGCGACTCCATTTTCTCCTAACTTAAGTCCGTGTTCTCTAAGACCTAGAGCCTAAACAGTGCCGAAGTCGCAAGAACCATTCCACCGGGAGTGGGGACAAAAATCCCCGCTCACACATCCTAATTATCCTTGTTTGTTTATTGTTTGTGCATACATGCATGCATACATTTGTATCTCATATCATTGATCCTCTCTGGCTCACAGCCCTAGATTACGATAGTTCAAAAGCTTACAACAATCCAACTTATGCCGGAAGCGAAGAATCTAGCAATGACTCAATCACTTGCTCACCAAAAGCAATGGAGCTCGAACAAATTCAAAGAATGGTGGATGAAGCCCTCAATGCCAAGATGGAAGAAATAAAAAGAGTCCCTAGCTAAGACAAAGAACCAATTGGCTGTAATTTTAGGAAATAATGCCGAAGCGTCTGCTAGCTCCAAGAAGCGAAAGGACAAAGGGAAGGCTAAAGTTGGTGAAGTAGCTTTTGATGATGATAAGGTGATCATTGATGATGATGATTGGGCTCAATACTACTAAGATCCTTAAGACAAAAAGGAGCCAAAGGTTGTTGAGAATGTAATATCCCAAAGTATACCCTAAAAGTTTTGGTATTATTGTTGTATTTGGATTTAAAGTATATGTTTAATGGAAAGAGAAAAGAAGTAAAGAGAGAGTGTATATGTTATATATATGGTGATATATATAACATATACAAGTCAAAGTAAATGGTCAAAAGATGATTATTTAATGAATTAATTAATTAGTGAAAAATGGAAAATTAAGTGAGTGGAAGAGGATATTTTATGAATATTTTAATATTATATGCTTGGTGGAGGTTTAAGTGGAGAATAAGAGTTTGACTTGTCTCTTTTTCTTCTTTATTTTCTTCTTCTTTTCCTTCTTGGCCGTGTATCACAAAGCAAGAGAGCAAGAGAGAGATTTGATATTCCAAGCTCAAAATTAAAGGAGATTTCAAGTGATTAAGTTGGAAATTTGAGAAGTTTCATTAACTTTGGTAAGTTTTCACTTGATTTCCTTGTTTTATTTTAAGTTGTGTTTGAGTTTGGTGTTGGATTATTAAGAGCATGATTATGTTTGATTGTGGTGTGTTTGAGAGTGTTGGGTATAATTGATTTTGATTTTGGGATTGAATTGAAAAAAAGGAATTAGGTTGGTGTTGAAAAAGTAAGAGTTGTGACTTGGTAATTGATCTATGTTGTGAGTTTGAGCAATTATTATCTTAGATTTTCATTGTGTTTGTGTTTAATGGAGTTGAAAGCATAGAATACATGAGTTTGGTCCGAAACAGAAGCATTTTGGATGCCACGCCCGTGGCCCTTGGATGACACGCCCGTGGGGGTGTTAAGCAATTGGACAGATTCATTTTCTAACCCACGCCCGTGGGGGTTTGTGATACCACGACCGTGGGGTTGTGAGGCCACGACCGTGGGTCCTAGATAGTTGTGTTGGCTTATAATTTGTGATCTATGGGTCTAGTATGAGACTAATAGGTGAATAATTGTATTGGAATTCATTTGTATTTTTAAATAAGTGTGTATTATTCTTTTTGCATTAGGTTGTGAAGAGGTTGAGTTGCCCTAACCTAAGTGTTGAGAATTCTTGGAAGAGGAAGTGTATAGATTGGTATGAGTTGTTCTTGAGGTAAGTACAAACTTGCATGATTGCATACATTCATATGATTTTGAGATTCAACACATTTGGTTGTGAATGTGTTAAGTAATTTATTACATTGTTAATACATTTGATTAATGTTATGATTTGCATAATGTAGAAGATAATGCATGTTCAATGCACTTGGTTAAGTATACTTTAATGATGAATTGCTTTAATGTGAATTGAGACATGATGTAATGTGAAGCCATTGTTGTTGGCTATGATAGTGCAAATGAAATAATTGGGGCATGGTTGCCTATTTGATTATGGAATATGAAATGAGAAATGAATTGAGAAAGAGATTAGTAAACAAATAAATGAAATAATTGTGTGCTTAATATGTTATTCAATTTTCAGAGTTCTGAGTTTGGCGGCATGCCTATGAATCGCTGGATAGGTGAAAAGACCGGGTCGTATGCCGAGTCCAGCTGAAAAATGTGAAATGTGATGTTTTTGGGGTGAAAAGACTGGGTCGTAAGCCTCAAAAACAAATTCTTAAAGCTAGATTGAGTGAAAATACTGGGTCGTAAGCTCAAATCTAGTTGATTATCCATGGATAAATATATATATCACCTATGGGCTTGATGATTGTGATTATGGACCAAAGCAGTAACTCTGAACTTTGAATAACATATTAGTGTCTTTTGGGCCCATGCTTGTCTTTGTTTCAATGTGATTCATGAATGGTGAAACAATTGAATAAAATAATGGAATGTAGTGTTATGGAAAATATTAATATACCATTTATGAATATTGTCTTTATTGTTGAAAGTATGACATTGACATTGCATTATAGCATATTGTTATTGTGGTTTGTACCACTAAGCCGTTGGCTTAGCGCGATTGTGGTTCATCGCGCAGGTGACAGGATAGAACCAGAAAGTTCAGCTAGACCGAGTTGAGTCTAGATTCTGAAGCGTTGATAGAGAGCTTAAAGATCAAAGACAAACTGCCAAACGTGTATAAATGTTATGTTTTTTGTAAAATTTGGTTTTGATGTATCTATAACTGTAAATACCGCTATATTTTCCGCTGCGTAATGAATGAATGTTTTATTTATTGTACTATATAATATGATTTAAATATTTTAATTTTTCTTATAATATTGCTAAATTGAAAGATTGGTTTGCTTATTATAAACCGTAGCACTTCTATATTTGGTACACATATATTACAGGTGTAGTATGTAGTGTACGTATACGGGGTATAGGGGTGTTACAGAGAAGGCAACTATTGAAAAGACTGAGACATCTAATGTTGAGAAGATGATTGTGGATTTAGAAAAGAAATTTGAGAAGAAACTGAAAACCAAAGAAATGTCCGAAGTGGACAAACTATTTGAGCTAGATGAAGAAGTTCCGTACAAGTTCAAGATGCCATCTTTTGCGAAGTTTGATGAAACCGAAAATTCTCACCTCCATGTGAAGCAGTATATCACTGCTATGCAGTCTGCCCGAGCTACTAAGGCTCAAACTCTAAGGTACTTTATGCTCTCATTGGATCCTGTTATCCAAAATTGGTTAAATACCTTAGATGATGGAACACAAAAGAATTGGGATCTGTTATACAAGGCTTTCATTCAATAATATGGGCATAATATTGAAATGGAAGTTACCTTAATGGAAGTTGAGTCCATTAGGCAACAACCAAATGAGAATTTTGTGGACTATGTGAGGTGGAGAAATAAGGCTACTTTGCTTAAGAAGAGGCCCGATGAATCTGATCAAATAATGATGATTGTGAGAGGGGTGTTGCCTAGTCTTCGTGAAAAGATATCTCATACACTCATCCATGATTTCAAAGATCTCCTCCAAGCTGGTCTGCAAATTGAAGAATGGGAAAGAGAGAAGAACCGTTTTTCAACAAGAAGGAATGAGAAAGGAAATTATCAGCCTAGCAATCAAAGTACACAAAAGGAAGCTGATGTTAATGTCGCTAGTCAAGGAGGAATGAGCCAGTTTTCAGAATTAGGGAAGCCGCTGTCTTGGGTTCTCAATAAGCTACAAAAGAAGGGATTGTTACAACCCTTGACTCTTCGCCCTTTGCCTAATCCTCTTCCACCTAACTTTGATACTAATGCATTTTGCCAATTCCATCAAAGGCCTGGACATGAAATGGATAATTGCATGAAGTTGAGGCATGAGATTCAGAATTTAATTGATAATGGCAAGTTGCCTAAGCCGGACAAGCCCAATGCCAAAGTTAATCCATTTCCAAGGTTCAACAGGGTGCCACCACCAGCAACCTTCATGGTGGAAAAAGGATTGGAAGAAGATTTTGTTTTCTTTTCAAGATGGGAATGTTGAAGGATTGGAAGGAGCTTAATTCAACAAACTTTCCTTAGCTTAAATATTGCTTTCAATTTTACTTTCTTTAATATTTAATTGGAACAGTCGTGTTTTTCAAATTTAAAGTTGTTTGAATAAATTACTTTTATTAAAATTTTTGTTGGTCTTTGTTTATTTTGGTGCTCAACCAATGAGGAATCTAGCTTGATGTTTATAAATTAATGTATCTAGGCATCATGACTTCAATGACTTTACTAGGTGAGGGAATTGCTCTATAGTATTGAGTTGTGTATGCTTACTTAGAGAGGGCTCCTGCATAATTACCTTTGTCTAGGTCCTAGTCAGTCTTAGAACATGCTTAGACAAACTTTCGAGGCGAATTTGAACTCTGCTTATTTAAGGGAGAAATGATCTAGGTATTGTTTGGTTAGCCAACAACTAGTATCCACCTATTTAAATATCAATCCCTAGTTTTCCTTTGAGCCTTCATAAAATTTTAGATTTATTTTCATTGGCTTACAAACCCCAACAACCTACCCTGAGATGTTGTGATACTTTTGACAAGTCTTATGATCACTAAGGTGAAGAGGCAAGAAGATCAAAGAAAGGAATGCATAGCCAAGACCATAAGGATAGTTGAAGTTCTCAAGATCATAAGGGTAGTTGAAGTTTTCCTAATATCTCCAATATATCAAGACAACATCAGAGTAACAAATAATTTATCGCTGTTAAAGAAGATTTATGTCACTCCACTCATCCATTATTAGAAACCCAAGTTGGTACCAACAAGACAACTCTGTTAGAGCTAGAACCAAAAAAAAGAAAAAAGAAAAAAAGAAGAAAAAAGAAAAGAAGAAGAAGAAAAAGAAAAGAGATAAGAGACAAAGAAAAAAGGAAAAAAAAGAAGAAGAAGAAGAAGAAAAAAAGATAAAACCTAAAAAGGAAGTTCAAAAAGCCAACTGAGTTCTTTTTTACCTAAGAGAATAAAAGGATTCCATTTGGTTTATAAGGACAATTTGACTTGAATTGGTCCAACCCAACCAAAGATTCGATCAAAATCAGAGGAAAAGGAGAAAGACCATCCGATTCTTGAAAGTTCTGTACTTAACAGTCCTACAAGGAAGAAGGACAAAATGATAAAATGCTCAAAAAAGGGAAGAGTAAGAAAAAGAAAAAGAAAGAAAAGGGAGAAGAAGAAAAGAAATGGATTTGGGTACCAAACTTTTTGCAAGGGCAAAGACTATCCTAATCAAGATCCAGATTAATGCCAAGAAGATAGAAAGAATTTAGAGTCTAACAAGATTGCTCCCAGCTGCCTAAAGTTCAAACAAGAAATTTATAGTGTGAGTGTAATATCCTCATTTATGCCCTAGAAGTTTTGAGTATGTTGTTGTTATTGTGGTTGTTGATATATATATTGGGAAGTGAATGTTTGTGCATATATGTGTTAAATTGTAAGAGAAAAGAAATGGGAAGAGAATGTATATGTATATGTGTTTTGGAGAAGAAATTTAGGGTTTAGAGACAAATGTATATGTTGTTTATATGATGATATAATTAACATATACATTGGTCAAATGAAGAGTCAAGGTGATGGTTAAGTGGAAGAAGATATTTTTGGTTGTTAATGAAATTACTATAAAGGGCTTATATGAGACAAAGAGTTAGTTATATGGTTAAGGGTGTTTTGGTAATTTTCCTTGTAAGATGCATGGTGGAGATTAAAAGAAGAAAAGGTGTTTGACTTGTGCATTTTCTTCTTTCTTTCTTGAAGTGGCCGGATTCTCCATAGACAAAGAGAGAAAGAGAGGTGATCTTGAGGTTTGAAGCATTTTGAAGAAAGAAACAAGGGTTTTGGTTAAAGATTTGTAGATTTCTTCATTTGAGGTAAGATCTTTTCTTTAATTTCTTCAATTCTTTTGAAGTGGTGTGAGAAAGGAATTAGGGTTTGTTGGTTTGATGATGAGAAGTTGAGTTGGTGAAGGTGTTGGAAGTGATTGTGTTGAGTAAGAGTTGTGTTTAGTGAAATTGTTTCTGTTTTACAATTAGTAAAGGCTGTGATTTGTATGATTTTTAATTAATTATAGAAAAATGTTCTTGAAGTGAATTTTTGATATGTTGTGCCTCTATGAGTGTAGAATGACTGAAAAATATGTTGATTCGATTTTGGAATGGTTATGAGTTTAGAAAGATTATTTTCATTAGACCTGTTCCAGCAGGTACCTTAACTGGGACAGCTATATTTCGTGATTTTTAATAAAATGTAGAAAAATCATATCCAATCGAATTTTGGATATGTTGTTGCTTAGTGAGTCTAGTATTTGAGAAAAATAATTTGGAACCACGTTGATTGAATTTGATTTATGGAATTCACAAAGTTCAGAACTGCTGCCAGGATGCAGGGCAATTGGGGCAGTCTGGTTAGGTGAACTATTTGACCAAGATTTTGTGTTCAGTTTGATCTGAAATTTTAAAGGGATGATTTTAAGATACAAAACTAAATTCTGTAAAAATTTTAGAATTTTTAGTCAAGTAGATTATTTTATACAATTTTTCAAAATAAGGATAAAATGGAGTTTAAAACCAGAATGTACTATTTATGGTTAGGGTTTTAATTCTTTGTTCTTTTTGCATTGCTTTGGTTTTCCAAAGGTAGGTTGGTCCTTAAACCTAACCCTAAACACTTTAAACACACTTGAATCAATGAATGTTATAATCAATTGTTCTTTGCCCTAATTGCATTGTTGAGATTGAACAATGTTATGTTGTGCATTGTGAATGGTAATGTGTTTCATGAGTAATGTGGTATGAAATGTTGATATTTATGAATGATGCTATGTGAGATATAATGTGATCATGGATGAGATATATATATATATATATACTTGAATAATGAGATGTTATATTGTGAAATGAAATGTGAAGCCATTGTTATTGGCTAAGATGATGTAATTGAAAGAAAGAAGGCATGTTTGCCTAAATGTGATGAGAATTGAGAATGGAAATGAATTGTTTGTTTAATATGTTATTCAGTTTCAGAGTTCTGGATTTGGGTGGCATGCCTAAGAAATGATGACAGGTAACAGTCTTGCCGGGTTGAGGACCTCCTCATAGGTGTTGAGTTGATGGTCCAAGAGACTGGGTCTGTTACACTATGAGATATATGATTTGTAACAGTCTTGCCGGGTTGAGGATCTCCTCATATGTGTTGAGTTGATGATCCAAGAGACTGGGTCTGTTACACTTGCCTACGGGCGTGATTATTGTGACTATGAACCAAAGCAGTAACTCTGAACTCTGAATATCGTATTAAATACTTGTTGGGCCCATAGGTGTCAGGGTTATATGAATGTCCTAAATAATGTTATGAGTTAATGAAATGAGATGTTGGTTATTGAGTATGATTGATTAATGTTGAATGTGGAAAGATGTTGAAATGTGGTATGCTCATATGACTATGATTTGTGAAATGCATAATTATGTGGTTAACTTTATATTTATGATATTGATCTTATCAATAACATATGTGGCATTGCATTACATTAAAGCATACCATTAGCATGTTTTATCTTACTAAGCCGTTGGCTTAGCGCGAATGTGATTCTTCGCGCAGGTGACAAGGAAGAACCAGAGAGTTCCTCTAGGCCGAGTCGAGCCTAGATTTTGAAGATTGTAGTGGGCTTTAAGATCGAAGACTGACTGCCAAACATGTATAAATTTTATGTGTTGTAAAACTTGAGTTTTGATGTATATGAATTTGTAAATATTGTTACTTTCCGTTGCATAGTGAACAAAGATTTTATCTGCTGTATTTCATAATAAACCTTTACTTTATTTTGTACTAGAAGTGTAAATCCTTTTTGCAGGTTGTAGTTGAGGTTATAAGGGGGATTTATTGGAAGTGTACTGAGAATGATTTTGATTGCATTGGTTTGTGTAAAAATGTTTTCAAAAATTAGAAAAAAAAAAAACCAGTTTTGTCGACACTTGGGATTGAATTTTTAGGCAAAACTATGGCAAAATTTCTATAAAAATCGGAACAAAAATTTGACTAAGTAAAAGTGGTAGCAACATTAGGATAGGGTGGCGCCTCTACTCAGCTTATACACGTAGGTCGGGAAGGGGTGTTACAATTTTTGGTATCAGAGCCTAGGTTTGAGATTCTCAACCTAGATCAATTGTAAGAAAAAGAATATTTTGATTTTTAAAGTGGGTTTTTGAGTAAAATACATGTTTTGGTATGGCAGTCTTTGATCTTTAATGAGGAATATTCTGCTGTGTTTGCAGATATAGGTAGAGATGGCATCTCATTCACGACAATCTGTTGAGGGTAGTGCCGAGAGTATTGCTCCTGCTGAGGGAGCTAGGGTTGATAGTGTTGAGGAGGCACCTGCTTCGGTGTCGGGTAGACCAGCTGGGGAGGAGGTTCCGCCAGCCTGGTTTAGGCCTATGTTGGAAGCTATGAGACAAGCACCTGTGCAACCACAGCCACCGCCACCACCCCCTCAGCCTTCGGTACCAGTAAGGCACTATGATAAGCTAAGGAAATATGGAGCAGAGGATTTCTTTGGTACAGTTGATCCGGCTGTAGCAGAACAGTGGCTTGATAGAGTTCAGAGGGTATTTGTGCAGTTGCAAGCCACTTCAGAGGAGAAGTTTGACTATGCAAGATCTTTGCTACAGAAGGATGCCTACGACTGGTGGAAGACAGTGCCCCATTCTATGGATGATCCACCAACCTTGTCTTATGCGGATTTTCTGAGAGAATTTGAGTTGAAGTATACTCCTAGGGAGTATAAAGATGGGAAGAAAAGAGAGTTTCTAGATTTGAAGCAAGATCATCGGACCGTAACTGAGTATGAAGTTGAGTTTATTCGACTGAGTCAGTATGCTGGGGGTATCATTACTGATGAGATTGATAGATGTCGGCGATTTGAGGAGGGATTGAGGCCCTCGATCATGTGCTTAGTGGCTGGATCCAGATATCAGGATTTCTCACAGCTTGTGGCAGCAGCTCGAAGTGTAGAGCGAGCTCAAGTTATTGCAGCTGCTTCAGAGGAAGAGGTTAGGGTTAGAAGGCCCCAGTTCGAGGCAGGGTCTTCTTCTGCGAAGAGGGGTAGAGGAAGTTTTGTTCCTCGGAGTAGTAGGAGCCAGAGACCAGTGGGTAGGTCAGTGCAGTTCCAGAGGCAGAGATTTAGACCTGCAGCTTCAGTAGCGAGTGCTCCTACTCCTGGAGTTCAGAGATCCACCTTACCTGTGTGTAACCAGTGTGGTGGAAGACATGGGGGCGTTTGTTGGAGGCATAGTAGATCAGGGGTATGCTTCAGGTGTGGATCACCTGACCACTTTGTGAGAGACTGTCCTGAGAGGCAGGATCAGATGCCAGTTGATTCTGCTGCTTCTCGAGCTAGTGTGAGGGGAGGCAGAGGAGGCAGAGGTGCCAGCCGGGGAGGTAGACCAGGATTCAGTTCTAGAAGAGGTACTACATCCAGGGAGGGTAGACCAGAGGAGGTTGGATCTTCCCAGAGGATGTATGTTATGCAGAGACAGCCAGATACATCGGCAGTCATAGCTGGTACTTTTTCTTTATTTAATACTCCAGTACTTGCTTTGATTGATCCGGGTTCCACACATTCATATATTAGTGCATCTGTTTTGCCTGTATCTGATTTGCATGCTGAGTCCCTAGGATTTGATGTGTTGGTAACAAATCCGTTAGGGCATAGTGTGGTTGTGAGTAAGGTGCATAGAGATAGTGCAGTAGTGGTGCAGGGTGAGGAGTTCCTTGGGGATTTGATTGAGATGCCATTTAAGGAATATGACGTGATCTTAGGTATGGATTGGCTATCTCGACATGAAGCTGTGGTGGATTGTAAAAAGAAAATTGTTTCTTTGAGAACGGGTGATGGTAGAGAGGTGATAGTATCTAATGAGCAGGAACAGCTAGTCTCCTTATTTGTTTCAGCTGTTGCAGCCAGGAGGTTGATTAGAAAGGGGTGTGAAGCCTATCTTGCTCATGTGGTGGATACTAGAGTGAAGGGTTCCCCTATTGATAGCATTGCCACAGTTGCTGAGTTCCCGGATGTGTTTCCAGAGGAGTTGCCAGGGTTGCCTCCTGAGAGAGAGGTGGAGTTCGGTATTGAATTGTTGCCTGGTACCACTCCTATCTCTATTACTCCTTATAGAATGGCACCAGCAGAATTGAGGGAGTTGAAAGTGCAATTACAGGAGTTGTTGGACAAAGGATTCATTCGCCCCAGTGTTTCTCCTTGGGGAGCTCCTGTGCTATTTGTGAAGAAGAAAGATGGTACTATGAGGTTGTGTATCGATTATAGGCAATTGAACAAGGTGACTATTAAAAATAAATATCCTTTGCCTAGAATCGATGATCTCTTTGATCAGTTGAAGGGAGCGTCAGTGTTCTCCAAAATTGATTTGAGATCTGGGTACCATCAGCTGAGGGTAAGAAGTGAAGATGTTCCTAAGACTGCTTTTCGGACCAGGTATGGGCATTATGAGTTTTTAGTTATGCCTTTTGGTCTAACGAATGCACCTGCAGCTTTTATGGATTTGATGAATAGGGTGTTTAGGCCCTATTTGGATCAGTTTGTAGTGGTCTTCATTGATGATATACTGGTGTATTCGCGGAATGAAGAGGAGCATGATATGCATCTGCGGATTGTGTTGCAGATTTTGAGAGAGAATCAGTTATTTGCCAAATTGTCGAAGTGTGAGTTCTGGTTGGATCAAGTTGCTTTTCTCGGACATATTGTTTCTGCAGAAGGCATCAGAGTTGATCCGAGCAAAGTTGAAGCCATTTTAAATTGGAGTCCACCCAAGTCTGTGACAGAGATTAGAAGTTTTCTGGGTTTGGCAGGCTATTACCGACGGTTTGTGAAAGGGTTTTCTTTGATAGCTACTCCACTCACCAGATTACTTCGAAAGGGAGTGAGATTTGTGTGGACAGATCAGTGTCAGGCTAGTTTTGAGCAGTTGAGAGAGTTGTTGACTCAAGCGCCTGTTCTTACTTTACCTGTTGAAGGCAAACCATATGTGATCTACAGTGATGCTTCACATAGAGGTTTGGGGTGTGTATTGATGCAGGAAGGGAAAGTTATAGCTTATGCATCTCGACAGTTGAAACCGCATGAGCTTAACTATCCGACCCATGATTTAGAATTGGCTGCCATTGTGTTTGCATTAAAGATTTGGCGCCACTATCTGTTTGGGGAGAAATGTTTCATCTACACTGATCACAAGAGTTTGAAGTATTTGGGTGTCCAGAAAGAACTCAATCTTCGTCAGAGGAGATGGTTAGAATTGATTAAAGACTACGACTGCTTGATTGACTATCATCCAGGTAAAGCAAATGTTGTTGCTGATGCCTTGAGTCGGAAGTCTTTAGCTGGTTTAACTGTTTACTCGCTCTCGTTGCTTGTTGAGTTGAGAGCATTGCATGCCAGTTTTGTACCTTGTGTTGATGGTGCATTATTGGCACAGTTGCAATTAAAGCCGATTTTGTTAGATCAGATCAAAGAAGCTCAGTTGGCCGATAAGAAGATTCAGAAGATTTTTTCAGATTGCAAGAATGGGAAGACTAGAGATTTTGTTGTGAAAGATGATGGGAGTCTCTGGTTTAAGAACCGATTGTGTGTACCCGATGATGCTGATTTGAAAAGAGTCATTTTAGAAGAAGCTCATCAGTCAATGTTTGCTATGCATCCGGGTAATACGAAGATGTATCATGATTTGAGACAGCATTATTGGTGGATTGGTTTGAAGAGAGACATTGCTGAGTTTGTATCGAAATGTCTCACTTGTCAGAAGGTTAAAGCAGAGCATCAAGTTCCAACCGGGTTGCTTCAACCATTGTCAGTGCCAGAATGGAAGTGGGAAAGAGTGACAATGGATTTTGTGTCTGGTTTGCCATTGACACAAAAGAAGCATGATGCTATATGGGTGATTGTGGATAGATTGACTAAGACAGCTCATTTCCTTCCGGTTCGAATGGATTACTCTTTGGAGAGATTGGCTGAGCTGTATATCCATGAGATTGTGAAACTACATGGTGTTCCAACTTCTTTAGTGTCTGATCGAGATCCCAGGTTTACTTCCAGATTTTGGAAGAGTTTGCATAGTGCTTTAGGTTCTCGACTGCACTTCAGCACTGCTTTTCATCCACAGACGGATGGACAGTCAGAGAGGGTGATACAGATTATTGAGGACATGTTGAGAAGCTGTGTCATCGATTTCTCTGGAAGTTGGGATAGGTTTTTACCTCTTGTGGAGTTTGCTTACAACAACAGTCACCAATCCAGCATTGGTATGGCACCGTTTGAAGCATTGTATGGCAGACGGTGTAGGACACCTCTTTGTTGGAATGAGCTTGGAGATAATAAGTTGGTTGGTCCTGATTTGATTCAAGAAACTGAAGATAAAGTAAAGTTGATTCGAGGCAGGTTAAAAGCAGCTTCAGACTGACAGAAGTCTTATGCAGATCTAAAAAGGAGAGATATAGAGTTTGATGTTGGAGATAAGGTATTTCTGAAAGTGTCTCCTTGGAAGAAAATTTTGAGGTTCGGTCGGAAAGGAAAATTGAGTCCTCGTTTCATTGGGCCGTATGAAGTGTTAGAAAGAGTTGGGCCAGTGGCGTATCGACTTGCTTTGCCACCTGAGTTGGATCGTATTCATAATGTATTCCATGTTTCTATGTTGAGGAGATATAGGTCGGATCCATCTCATGTGTTGCCATTTGAGTCTATTAAAGTGAGCCCAGATTTGACATTTGAAGAGGAACCAGTTGCTATCTTGGCACGAGAAGTGAAAGAGTTAAGGAACAAGAGAGTGCCATTGGTGAAGATTCTTTAGAAGAATCATGCAAAAGAAGAAGCGACTTGGGAAAGTGAGCATACCATGCGAGAGCAGTATCCGCAATTGTTTCAGCTTTGATATCAGGTAATTTCGAGGACGAAATTTTCTTTTTAGAGGGGGAGAATTGTAATATCCTCATTTATGCCCTAGAAGTTTTGAGTATGTTGTTGTTATTGTGGTTGTTGATATATATATTGGGAAGTGAATGTTTGTGCATATATGTGTTAAATTGTAAGAGAAAAGAAATGGGAAGAGAATGTATATGTATATGTGTTTTGGAGAAGAAATTTAGGGTTTAGAGACAAATGTATATGTTGTTTATATGATGATATAATTAACATATACATTGGTCAAATGAAGAGTCAAGGTGATGGTTAAGTGGAAGAAGATATTTTTGGTTGTTAATGAAATTACTATAAAGGGCTTATATGAGACAAAGAGTTAGTTATATGGTTAAGGGTGTTTTGGTAATTTTCCTTGTAAGATGCATGGTGGAGATTAAAAGAAGAAAAGGTGTTTGACTTGTGCATTTTCTTCTTTCTTTCTTGAAGTGGCCGGATTCTCCATAGACAAAGAGAGAAAGAGAGGTGATCTTGAGGTTTGAAGCATTTTGAAGAAAGAAACAAGGGTTTTGGTTAAAGATTTGTAGATTTCTTCATTTGAGGTAAGATCTTTTCTTTAATTTCTTCAATTCTTTTGAAGTGGTGTGAGAAAGGAATTAGGGTTTGTTGGTTTGATGATGAGAAGTTGAGTTGGTGAAGGTGTTGGAAGTGATTGTGTTGAGTAAGAGTTGTGTTTAGTGAAATTGTTTCTGTTTTACAATTAGTAAAGGCTGTGATTTGTATGATTTTTAATTAATTATAGAAAAATGTTCTTGAAGTGAATTTTTGATATGTTGTGCCTCTATGAGTGTAGAATGACTGAAAAATATGTTGATTCGATTTTGGAATGGTTATGAGTTTAGAAAGATTATTTTCATTAGACCTGTTCCAGCAGGTACCTTAACTGGGACAGCTATATTTCGTGATTTTTAATAAAATGTAGAAAAATCATATCCAATCGAATTTTGGATATGTTGTTGCTTAGTGAGTCTAGTATTTGAGAAAAATAATTTGGAACCACGTTGATTGAATTTGATTTATGGAATTCACAAAGTTCAGAACTGCTGCCAGGATGCAGGGCAATTGGGGCAGTCTGGTTAGGTGAACTATTTGACCAAGATTTTGTGTTCAGTTTGATCTGAAATTTTAAAGGGATGATTTTAAGATACAAAACTAAATTCTGTAAAAATTTTAGAATTTTTAGTCAAGTAGATTATTTTATACAATTTTTCAAAATAAGGATAAAATGGAGTTTAAAACCAGAATGTACTATTTATGGTTAGGGTTTTAATTCTTTGTTCTTTTTGCATTGCTTTGGTTTTCCAAAGGTAGGTTGGTCCTTAAACCTAACCCTAAACACTTTAAACACACTTGAATCAATGAATGTTATAATCAATTGTTCTTTGCCCTAATTGCATTGTTGAGATTGAACAATGTTATGTTGTGCATTGTGAATGGTAATGTGTTTCATGAGTAATGTGGTATGAAATGTTGATATTTATGAATGATGCTATGTGAGATATAATGTGATCATGGATGAGATATATATATATATATATACTTGAATAATGAGATGTTATATTGTGAAATGAAATGTGAAGCCATTGTTATTGGCTAAGATGATGTAATTGAAAGAAAGAAGGCATGTTTGCCTAAATGTGATGAGAATTGAGAATGGAAATGAATTGTTTGTTTAATATGTTATTCAGTTTCAGAGTTCTGGATTTGGGTGGCATGCCTAAGAAATGATGACAGGTAACAGTCTTGCCGGGTTGAGGACCTCCTCATAGGTGTTGAGTTGATGGTCCAAGAGACTGGGTCTGTTACACTATGAGATATATGATTTGTAACAGTCTTGCCGGGTTGAGGATCTCCTCATATGTGTTGAGTTGATGATCCAAGAGACTGGGTCTGTTACACTTGCCTACGGGCGTGATTATTGTGACTATGAACCAAAGCAGTAACTCTGAACTCTGAATATCGTATTAAATACTTGTTGGGCCCATAGGTGTCAGGGTTATATGAATGTCCTAAATAATGTTATGAGTTAATGAAATGAGATGTTGGTTATTGAGTATGATTGATTAATGTTGAATGTGGAAAGATGTTGAAATGTGGTATGCTCATATGACTATGATTTGTGAAATGCATAATTATGTGGTTAACTTTATATTTATGATATTGATCTTATCAATAACATATGTGGCATTGCATTACATTAAAGCATACCATTAGCATGTTTTATCTTACTAAGCCGTTGGCTTAGCGCGAATGTGATTCTTCGCGCAGGTGACAAGGAAGAACCAGAGAGTTCCTCTAGGCCGAGTCGAGCCTAGATTTTGAAGATTGTAGTGGGCTTTAAGATCGAAGACTGACTGCCAAACATGTATAAATTTTATGTGTTGTAAAACTTGAGTTTTGATGTATATGAATTTGTAAATATTGTTACTTTCCGTTGCATAGTGAACAAAGATTTTATCTGCTGTATTTCATAATAAACCTTTACTTTATTTTGTACTAGAAGTGTAAATCCTTTTTGCAGGTTGTAGTTGAGGTTATAAGGGGGATTTATTGGAAGTGTACTGAGAATGATTTTGATTGCATTGGTTTGTGTAAAAATGTTTTCAAAAATTAGAAAAAAAAAAACCAGTTTTGTCGACACTTGGGATTGAATTTTTAGGCAAAACTATGGCAAAATTTCTATAAAAATCGGAACAAAAATTTGACTAAGTAAAAGTGGTAGCAACATTAGGATAGGGTGGCGCCTCTACTCAGCTTATACACGTAGGTCGGGAAGGGGTGTTACAGTGAGGGTTTGTCCATAGTGTCACAACGACTCCAACTTACAAATGGCCTTCATTTAACCCGTGTCCCTTATAGACCCCATTTCAAGCCTATTAAAAACCTGTTAATCTCTCTTGGTAGGTAGAGTCTATTAGTGGAGATAGTTTGGATAAGCATGCATATGAGATAGACAATATTCAAACTCAAATGAGACCTTTGGCCAAGTAATATGTATGTGCCTATCTGAAGTGCAACAATTCTTGTTTAAATAGAAATGATTCCCGAGTTTAGTACGGTAACTAGGGTTGTCATGTTATAGATATGTTAATTTGGAAAAATCAAGTCTTGAGGTACATTGACATTGATTTGGCAAAGCCAACATTTGATTTCAAAATCAAAAATTCAAAAAATAAAAAATGTTTTTGTCACACGATGCCTTCAAGTTAAGGGGAGTATGTTGAACTATCAAGAACACATTGGGCAAAGGAAATGATTACTGGCAAGGTCATGAAGAAGCTACCAACTAACATGCTAAATCATAATTTAAAATGGATGTATCTCTACTGTTTGGGGCCTCCATTATTCATATTTTCAACATCTTGAAGATAAAAGCCATAAATGTGAAGCATCTTGTCATTCCAGTGCAAGACCTGTATGGGAATCTCAAAGGAGCCAATGAGAACACTTCTGATGATCACCTCGGTCTGTAAGCTAATGAAACCGCTACATACTTGAGTATATCACATCACACTTTCTTGTCTTGTATTGTGTATTCTTTATCAAAGTAAACAGCAAACACTCTGTGAAGTAAAGAATCAAAAGAAGATATCAAATCAGGGAGCATGGAAAGCCCATTGCTTGAGAAAGCTCCAGTCATTTTGCAAAAGAAGAAATACATGTTTATGAAAGGAACAAGACAAAATACAAACGTCAATCAAAGCTTGCATAGAAAAATCATGGGTTCGGGCCTACATAGGGGGCAAAGTTTCTCCTTTTCAATTTTTGAGTTTATGCATGAACAAAACATTTTGAGACTCACTTCTAATATTTTACCACGCAGGGGGGCAAAGAGAGGATATCAAGGCTAGCTAAAAAGGACTAATTTTTTTGCAAAAGTGCAAAGGAAGAACAAAAAAGAATGAAAAAAAAAAGAAAAGGAAAAAAGAAAAGAAGAAAATTAGAATTCTCAAAAGAATGAAGATGCAAAAGACAAAAGATCAGTCCCGCTAAAAGAGCTAAAGCAAGGGTAAAGACTTGATTTCCAATGGATAAAGATTCATTTACAAGGGTGAAGACCCGATCTCAAAGGGTGAAGACCTGATTCCAAGGATGAAGATCCGATTTCCAAGGATGAAGATCCACTTTCAAGGGTGAAAACCGATTTCCAAGGATGAAGATCCATTTTCAAAGGTGAAGACTTGATTCCAAGGATGAAGATCCATTTTCAAGGGCAAAGACCCGATTCCAAGGATGAAGATCCATTTTTAAGGGTAAAAACCCGATCTCAAAGGATGAAGATCCATTTTTAAGGGTGAAGACCCGATTTTCAAGGATGAAGATCCATTTTCAAAGGCGAAGACCTAATTCCAAGGATGAAGATCCACTTTCAAGGGTGAAGACCCAATCTCCAAGGATGAAGATCCATTTTCAAAAATGAAGATAAGATGCTAAAGATGAAGATCCAAGGTCCAACGATGAAGATCCATTCTGAGGGTGAAGAGCCACAATGCATAGAACAACAGGAGCAGTCAGACTTCTCAACTGATAAAAGGTCAATCAAACCCAATCTCGGGTCCAAGTGCCCAAATCAAATTCAATATCGGGTCCAAGTACCCAAATCAAATTCAGTCTCAGGTCCAAGTACCCAATCTCAGGTCCAAGTACCCAAATCAATTTCAGTCTCGGGTCTAAGTATCCAATCTCGGGTCCAAGTACCCAAATTAAATTCAGCTCGGATCCAAGTATCCAATCTCGGGTCCAAGTATCCAAATCAAATCAATCTCGGGTCCAAGTACCCAATCCCTGGTCTAAGTACCCAAATTCAATCTAGCTCGGGTCCAAAATCCAAATTATCCTTAGGTACTGAACCTAAAATCTCTTTTAAGTCCAGAACTTAGCTTGGGTCTAGAACTCAAATTATCCTTAGGTCCAAAACCTAAAATCTCTTTTAAGTCTAGAACTTAGCTCGGGTCCAGAACCCAAATTATCCTTAGGTCCAGAACCTAAAATCTCTTTTAAGTCCGGAACTTAGCTCGGGTCCAGAATCCAAATTATCCTTAGGTCCAGAACCTAAAATCCCTTTTAAGTCCAGAACTTAGTTCGGGTCCAGAACCCAAAATTACACTTAGGTCTAGAACCTAAAATTATCCTTGAGTCTAGAACTCAAACCGGGTCCAGAATCCAAAACCTCAACCATCTCAAAAATTAAGTCTTATTGCTTTTCACTCTCTTTCACTAAAGTCTCAGATCGTTCAAGCAGTTTCTATAGTCCAAAATAATGTTTGTGTTATTTTAATTAAATAATATTTATTTTAGTATTTCTTTTTTATAAGTTTTAATAAAATAAAAATAATAAATAAATAATAATAATAATAAATAAAAATAAAAATCGGCGACGAAAAAATCGGCGATGAAAAAATTCGTGGTCGAAAGTAATTGACCAAGGCCAATTTTGCCAGCAGAAAATGGCCCAACTTCCTGCGGGCAAAATAGCCCAACTTCCTACAGGCGAAATTGGCTAGTCGCGCCCAGCTCGCAATTTTCCACGCAGTTTCTCGCAATTTCCCTCGCAACCCGTAGCAGTTTTTTTGCCAGCAAAATTTTCCAACGCAATTTTTTTCAATACCAAATTCTATTTGGTTTTGGTTTCTTTTCTTAATGAATTTAAGTTTTCTTAAACAATTAGAATTAATCATATAAATTTTCCTATAAATAACACTTTAAAAGACCAGAAAAAGGGGACTTGGGAGGGGAGAGAACTTTGGACTTGGATCAGATAGTGGAACTTCATATTTGAGAGGAATAAGCAAGCAAGCAATCAAGCCATCAAAGGCAGCAATCTTGCATTTGTCTTTGTTCATCTAGAAAGTAACTTTTTGGTGGAACCAACTACGCAGGTTTGATCCTTAATTATACATTGCTCATTATCACAGTAGCTTTGTTTCTTTGATTCATAAGAATATACACACAAAACTTTGATCTATAAATATGTAGTAACATTGATCTTTGTTTCAATAACATAAATGATTTCTTCTGTTTTCAAATACTTTAAAAACCCTAATTCATTTCTTTTGTTTCCAAAAACCTTAAATGATTTCTTCTGTTTCCAAGTACCTTAAAAACCCAAATTCATTTCTTTTGTTTCCAAAAACCTTAAATGATTTCTTCTGTTTCCAAATACCTTAAAAACCCTAATTCGTTTCTTTTGTTTCCAAAAACCTTAAATGATTTCTTCTGTTTCCAAATATCTTAAAAACCCTAATTCATTTCTTTTGTTTTCAAAAACTTTAAATGATTTCTTCTGTTTCCAAATACCTTAAAAACCCTAATTCGTTTCTTTTGTTTCCAAAAACCTTAAATTGTTTTGTCTATTTCCAAAAACTTTAAAACAACCCTAAACTGTTTTCCTCTAACTCTTTTCCAAAATTTCCAAATGTTTTGTTAAATCTCCAAACCCTAACTTACTTTATAGTTTCTAAAAATCACAATTACTTTATAAAACTCTAAACTATTTTCTTCAATTCCAAAACAAAGATAGTAAACCCCAAACTAGTTAATCTAAACCCTAAGTTTTCTTAAACCCTAATTCTCTCAAAACCAAAACCGTAAACCCTAGTTTTCCTAAATCCTAATCCCTAAAACCTTAAAACCTTATAAACCTAAACATTCAAACTCGATACAGTAAATTCAAAACAACAATCCAGTAACCAAGAGCTATAAGCCTAATGTTTTAATATTCTAAAACCCTAATTTCATAATGTTACCCCTCAAACCCTAATTTGATCAATCAAAAAACCTTACTAATTTCTTAAATTATAAAACCCTAATCTATTTTCATTCTCTCAAAACCTTTACAGTAGACTAAACAAATAACAATAATAATACTAAAATCCCAAAGCCCTAAATATTAATTAAAGAACTTTCAATAGAAACAGTAAACCTTAATGTGTATCTTTACTTGCTTTATTTTTTTAGATTTGATTATGTAGTCTATAATATGCCTTGGTTGTTGATTTATTTAATTTCAATGCTTGATTTATTTAATTTATCATGGATGAATGTTTATTATTTTTTTTATTGATGTTTAATATCTTTGATGAATGATTTATTTATAACGAATGGTTATTTACTTTTATCGATTTATTTTGAATTTCCAAATGTTGTAAATGGTATGTTTCCACTTTGTGGGTGCCTCATTAGTTAAATATCATGTAATTTAAATTGCTTTTCTATTTTAGAACCAATGTAAAGGACATGTTTCTATCTTTCGGTGGGTGTCCTATTTAGTTTAGACATGGATGATGTAAGGACATGTTTCCATCCTCGGATGGGTGTCTATTTATTTGTTTTGCTTGAACATTGCTTTGATTTTAATATAATGATGCTTTATTTTAATTGTTGCATGTAATATGGATAATATTGTTATACTTAAGAATTTTATAATATTAAGACCTGTAAAGGAGGCCGGTTCCAATGAACCGGGCGTTGTGGGGGTGCTGGGTCATTTCTCACCTTCCCCACACGTACCCAACTTTACAAGTATATGTTATTATATATAACATATACCGATATATAACTAAACATATATCACTTTTATATTCTTGTTCATTTAAGTTTTAATAAGTATATATTTTTATATATAACATATACCAATATATAACTAAACATAATTTACTTTTATATTCTTATCCTTTTAAAATTTAACATGTATATATTGTTATATGTAATAAACACCAACATATAACAATATATATGTGCTGAATTTGAAAATAATTATAGTATATAATTATTATATATTTAGTTATATGTTTGTACATATAATATATAGCAACAAATATTTACTGAATTTCAAAATAAATAAGTATAAAATTATTTATATATTTATATATTTAATATATAACAATATATATGTCAAACATGGAAAAAATCACAATACACAACTATAATATATTTAATTATATATTTTTATATATAACATATAATAACTTATATGTGTTGAATTTTAAAATAAATAAGTATAAAATTATTAATATGTCTGTATTTATAATACATAATATATATGTGTTAAATTTGAAAAGAATCATTGTGTATAAGTGTTATATATTTAGTAATATATATATAATATATAGTAACATATATTTCTTGAATTTCAAAACAAATAAGAAATCAATGTATATCTTCACAAAACGACGAGAAGAAAATTTGCACTTCTCCCAATTTTAATTATTGAAATTAAATCACTATTAAATTTTCCAACACTATCCTTCAACACTGTGCCTGCAAACATCTCTAAATAAATATATAGAACATGAGATTACCACTATTGCTCATTCTCAAACAGTAACAACTTAAAATTGACTATGAATTCTATCTCATCCAAGCATCTTACGATAATAAATACCTAAAATAATATTATAATGGACCAAAATTTTTCACATGCATGCATAACAAAACCATAATGCTAGCCAATTTTTAAGCATTCCTTGCATGGAGACCCATAAATCAAAAATTTTAAATCTTAGATTAACACATATACTATTATTATTTTTTTAAAAAATTTAACACATAGATTTAGCTATATATAATATATACTCACATATAAATGAATATATAAAATAATTATATACTGTTATTTTTTTTTTAAATTCAACACATATATTTAGTTATATGTATCATATATTCATATATATTACTATTTTTTAAATTAAATACATATATCTAGTTATATATAATATATATGTTGTAATAAAACATTTAACAATCATTATTACACTTTTATAGTATTCATATATATTGTATAAAATTTTTTGTTTAATTTTTTGGGTGCATTTTTATAAGTTTATTTATTTATTTATTCAAGTTTTCTATGTTATATGTTTATTTTTATGACATATATGTTAAATATAAGTTTACATAATTTGTTAGATTTGATGGAAAACTAAAAATTGAAAAACTTTTTTCTTTGAAATATTTTATCAAATATATGGGATGTGTTATATTAGAATAAAAAAAATCCTCAATTTATACACTTGAAAAAAATGCAGCATAAATAACTACTAATCACAATAGCACAAGCATAATGCAACACACAACAGAACCAGCAACTGCACAAGAAAAAAAAAATGCAACAATTGCTTCAATTGCAATCTTCTAAAATTAACATTCGTTTACTTAAAAAAGTTTATCTCGAAAGCATATATAAACAGGAATAATTCAATTGGCTTTGGATATTCATCAAAACATTATCCTCAACACACCATTGACATGATAAGAAACCTTATTTTAAGTTTTGACACATGTTTTGATGTGTTTTTAATAAATTGGTTATCCTTGTTAGAATAATTTTGGGATCGAATAGCTAACTGTAATATTAGGGATAAAATGAAGTAATATTGACGTGGGATTAACATGAAATTGAGCCACAAGCGTTGTGGCGTCCAAAGGAATAAATTTCTTTATTTTCAAAGTAAAGTTCACAATTTGTAATTATAATAAAAATTATTTACATTGTTAATAGAGATTCAAATTATTAATTATCCTTTAATTTGTTAGTATTAAAATTTAATTGTAGTTAAGTTTTAAGTGCAAATTATAATTGGAGATAAATTAAAGAAATTAAATATTGCAATTTAATAATTTTTACTTTCTAAAATTTCTAGTTAGAAATAGTTGACTATATATATCAAAAATTATTTTATTGTATTCCGTTCTTTAGAAAAGTTACTTCTTTTCTTGTATATAAATTGGATTACATTATAAGAAAGTTCTTTTATTAAAATAAACAATTTTTCTTTGGGAAATCGTAGAAGAATATCAATACATCAGCAAGCATAGAAGAAGCATCAACACTCGCTTTTATCTCTAATTCAAAGTATATGTGTATTTTATATTTGCACTGAATGAAGTTAAGAAAAAAAAAACAAGAATAAGAAGAAACCAAAAGAAAGAAACAACCAACAAAGGAAAAGCAAAGAAAAGGAAGGAAAATAACACAATAGACAATAATAATTAATAAACACAATTTTTTTTTTTGAACAAATTAATAAACACATACTCGCACACTCGCACACTTCTAGTGGGCAGTGGACTGGTGAGGTAGTAGAAGCCAGCTGTTTTGGCTATCCAGACAGAGACTTAACAACAACCTTTATTACTCCCCTCTTCTCTTACCCCCAACCGCACTCCATATAATCCACCACTGTATTATATTCAAATCCAACATCTTCTACATTTTGCAATATCTTCTTTTAATACGCTTACAGACTTCAATTTTTTTATATAAATATTTACATCCAATCTTTAGCCAAAAGAAGGGGAAAAAAAATCTTCTCAAAACCCCTTACTTCTACAAATGAGAACACCTCATTATGGAAGGCTCGGGCCGGCTGAGCCCGGTGGATCGTCTCGGCCGGAAGACCAATCAGAATATGCCGCATCACATACTTCTCATCGAAAAAAGAAGGTAATTCTACTTTCCCTTCTTTCCCTTGCCTTAATCGTAGCCTCCGCTGTCTCCGCCACGCTGCTAATTGGGTTAAGAACCCGGGCTTTCGGACATTCAGACCCGACTCTTGCCCGGAAGCCTACAAAGGCAATCTCTAAAGCTTGTAGTAAAACTCGGTTTCCAACCCTCTGTGTTAGCTCTTTACTCGACTTCCCTGGTTCCTTGAATGCCTCTGAGAAAGACCTCGTCCATGTTTCCTTTAATATGACGCTGCAACACTTTAGCAGAGCTCTGTATCTCTCATCGGAGATCTCCTATTTCCAGATGGATACACGTGTACGGTCAGCTTACGAGGATTGCCTTGAGCTACTTGATGATTCTGTTGATGCGGTCTCACGTTCTCTTTCCACCGTTGCGCCTCCATTGGAGGGTAACACCGGACAAATACAATCGGCAGGCGGGTCCACTGAAGACGTTGTGACTTGGCTCAGCGCCGCGCTTACTAATCAGGACACGTGTACAGAGGGATTCGAAGACTTGAATGGAGCCGTGAAGAACCAGATGACCGATAAATTGAAGGATTTGTCTGAGTTAGTCAGTAATTGCTTGGCCATTTTTTCAGCGAGCGACAACGACGATTTTTCGGGTGTTCCGATACAGAACCGGCGTAGATTGCTAGATGCCCAAGTGTCACGAGAAAGTACCGATAAATTTCCGAGTTGGTTAGGGAGAAGAGAAAGAAAACTGTTGGCCTTGCCTGTGTCAGCATTACAAGCTGATATAATCGTTTCTCAAGATGGGAACGGTACGTGCAAGACGATCACTGAGGCGATTAAAAAGGCTCCTGAGTATAGTAATCGGCGAACTATAATCTATGTGAGGGCAGGAAGGTAAAAGACATAATCATATATGCGAAAAGGATTTAAGGGAAAAAAAGAGTTTGAAAAGTTACTGCAACTTTTCGTTTAACTTTTTTTAATAAAATGGCATAAATACCCCTACCAGAAGTGGAAAACTTGAGAGTTGTTTTCAAGTCATCCACTTTCGTGATTGCTTTAATGGACTTCATTTCGCAATAATGCAACCTACACATGAGATGAATGACTACTGTTCACGTGAGAAAGTTAAAAATTTGTGTAATAAAAAAATCTGATTTTCTCAACTCTCAATTTATTATATTATATATATTTATAGTTGGATTATAGTCATAAGAATAACTTCTAAAATATATTATGCAAATTTTAATCGAACAATTTTTAAGTTGATTTTTTTTTTCATCATAATTCAACCATTAGTATGTTTTTTTTTTACTTTATTTATTTCAGCATTTGTTAAATTAGGAAGAAATGAATGCGGACGGTTTATGTAAAATTTGCAGGTATGAAGAGAAAATACTGAAAGTCGGAAGGAAAAAGAGAAATTTGATGTTTATTGGAGATGGAAAGGGCAAAACAGTAATTTCAGGTGGCAAAAGTGTTTTCGATAATATGACGACATTCCACACTGCTACCTTTGGTAATAAATCTCTTTCACCCTTTTTTTTTAAAAAAAATAAAATTCTTTGTTTCAGTAAATTTTCTTTTCTTATCATTTTCTATATATTTTTTTCTTAAAAAACAATTTCCTACCATTTTTCAAATACTGTGGACCATATCATTAGCTTGCATGAAACTATACTGTTCGTAATTGCACGTTGCCTTCCATATTTTTTCTTGGAAATAATAATAATTACAGAGACAAGATGTGGCCTGCCTTGCTAGACTAGATTCCTTTTCTCTATTTTTTTTTCTCTATTTTACCAAATTTCTTGTCTATTCATGTGAATTTTCCTTTTTTAAAAATGAACAGAAACTTTTATTTAAGAAGAAATCCAATGGACTGATTTTTAAGCAATGTTATATATATATATATATATAATTTGCATGTGATACATGTATAATAAATTTGTATGGAAGCCTACACATGCATTATGCAATATAAGATATGATTTAGATTAAAGAATAGGACCGCCTTTTTAGCTCAGTATAATAGAAGATTATTATTGAAATAAAATTTAGTTAATGATACTAAAATTATTTTTAAAATTTGAAAAGTTATAAATTTAATTTTAATCAAAATTTAATTAATTGATTTAATATTTATTTTCATAAGAGAGATTAAAATTTTCACTTTCTTTTTGATGAATTTGATTCTATATCAAAAATTTCTGAGTTGATAATTTAAATTTTGATTTGTATTGAGAAATATATTTTATTATTAATTGTTAATTTAAATGAATAGAGGCATATAAGCATGTGGATACTTGCTTAGCATTTAAATCTTAGTTGTCAAAAGAGACGAGTGAAAGAGACGAGTGAAATCACTCGGTGGCCTTCAAGAAGACATTAGAAAGAAGAATATAATCCTTTTGGTCCAAATATGATTGGCTAATATTGCTCTAAATTCAATTAATGGCGACAATTGGAAATAAGAAGAGAATCACATTATTGGAGGTGGGTCTTGCCCATCACATGACTAATAACTTAGCTGTAACTATATTCTTGGCAATAATGAACTTTACATGCTTAGTCATCAGATCAAAGACCACTGAAAATTACTCATCATAGACCTTTTTCCCTCGGTTTCATCTTATGCATTTTCTTATATATATAATTATCAAAATAAAATATTAAATAATCTTCAACATTAATCTTCCCACTTTTTTTTTAGCTATACCTAAATTTAGGACTTTTTTAATTGAAAATTTAAGTTTTTTCCATCTAATTATTATATCTTGATTTGTTTTCGAGCTAAAAAAATGAGACATAAATGAAATTAAATAGAGATTTTTATCTCGATTATTTTATGAATTTGTCTAAAATATTCTCACTCGCTCAATAATAATAATAATAATAATAATCCTTTGATCTCCAAGTGTAGTTATAGTATTCTTACTTGGTAAGATTTTAATTCATTATCTTTTTTGTTGAAAATTCAGGATTTTACAGTTGAATTAGTTCTAATATTCATCAATCGTAACTATTATTTGTATTGTTTGCTATAGTTGTTTTAAGTCAATCAACCTCTCATGTCAATTTGTATAGCTGCTACTGGAGCTGGATTTATTGCTCGAGACATGACATTTGAGAATTGGGCTGGTCCAGCTAAGCACCAAGCGGTGGCTCTCCGAATTGGCGCTGACCATGCTGTGGTCTATCGCTGCAACATTATAGGATACCAAGACACTCTTTATGTGCACTCAAATCGCCAATTCTTTCGGGAATGCGATGTATATGGAACAGTGGACTTTATATTTGGTAATGCTGCAGTGGTATTTCAAAATTGCAGCATTTACGCCCGGAAACCTATGGCTTTACAGAAAAATACCATCACTGCCCAAAATCGTAAAGATCCTAATCAAAATACAGGTATATCCATCCATGCTTGTCGAATCCTCGCCATGCCAGATCTTGAGGCTTCGAAAGGTAGCTTCCCAACATATTTAGGACGTCCATGGAAACTCTATTCAAGAGCTGTCTACATGTTGTCATATGTGGGTGATCACATTCATCCAAGAGGGTGGCTAGAGTGGAATGCAACATTTGCACTTGATACATTATACTATGGTGAGTACATGAATTATGGGCCGGGTGGAGCTGTGGGGCAACGGGTTAAATGGCCCGGATATCGGATCATCACATCAACTGTCGAAGCAAGTAAATTCACGGTAACAGAATTTATTTATGGATCATCATGGTTGCCATCAACTGGGGTGGCATTTTTAGCTGGATTATCAGTTTAAGTAGCATCATGTACCATAAAATAAAATAAAATAAAAATTATAATCTCTCTCCTATCACGTATTGTATGCAATTATAAATTTTTTATTCTATTTTTTTTTTGCAATAATTTAGATAACCATATTGTAACAGTGATTATTGTTCTTTTTCTTATATTGTAACTTGTAACCCATGAGATGCCATAAAAAGTTAAAAGGAAATATTATGCCTTTCCATTGTTTCAAAATTAGTGTAGACATTTTCTGTTTTTCTATTGTTTCAAAATTAGTGTAGACATATTTTCTGTTTTTCCATTGTTTCAAAATTAATGTTCCCTTCCTCGCTCCCTCTCAATTTAAAATGGTTTCAAGAATCAACTTCCTTTCATTGTATTATTATGTTGTTTGCACACTGATGTGTAGTATAGCAGTGAAGTATATTTCTTCTAGATTATAGACCTAGAATCAACTCCCCCTACCCAATATAATATCTCCAATATAATATTAAAAAAAAGGATTCAATTACCATCATTATTGAATTTCTTGTTCCAATGCTAAAAAAATGTATTACCTTACATTCAATTCACTTTCCATGTAGAAATGAAGTCCAATTTTTGAAATATCATTTTATTTTGTAAAGAGAAACTTAAAATTTTATTACTTTTACATTTGAATAGTATAATCTTTTATAAAATAACATTCACATTAATACAATTTTTAAAATCACCACTGAATTTATATTATAATTCAATGTCCCTTGCTGAATTGAGATATTCACTCCTATCTCTATTTTTTCTTTCCTGATTTCAAGATGAGTTCTCAAAATTACTTTCCTTGTTGAGTATCTCTGCTTATTCCTTTAGCAATAAATTTATTTCAAATTATTGGATTATGTAATTATATAATATACTACATTTTATGTTTTAGAAATTTTGCAAATTTCAATTGACGATATTCTACGATTAAATAATTGTTTTGTGATTAATGATGCAATATTTTGAATTTCGATTCATTTGGTGATTTAGACTGACTGCAAATTTTGAAAATCACGTGCCTTTCAACTGTCTAGTGCCTACATACTTCTTAATTCGGGTTGTGACAGATAACTTGTAAATCATGTTTTATTTACGGAACAATAATGGGTGAATAAAAAATTTCCTTGAATTTTAAAGACTTGCAAATATCTCTTTGGGTAATGGATAAAAGCTTATGTCTTCATAGTCAAACTGAGTTACTAGTTTATTAAATATGCCAATCTAAATCAAGAAATACCTTATTAGCTCAAGAGTTGACTTATTTAAAAAAACTTATGAATCAAGTTTGTAAGTTTGCTTGTTCTTTATGCTGGATTAGAAATATGCATAATTCAATTTGTTTATTACATTATGTATCTAAATATATTAATTCTTTAACTAATTTAATTTACATAATTTATTAGGCTTAATCACCTAAAAAATCCTCTAAAACACGTATTTTCTTAATATAAGTCTGTTCTTTTTTTTTTCAATTGTTGTAAAAAGTTGTTTTTTAATCAATTTATCGAGTCTAGATGGCTTGCTCACATGACATGCTCGAGTTAATTGCTTTCAAAAACTAAAAACACACCGTTTATTTATTTATTATTTTGTTTTTGTAAATAAAGAGTTTCAAACAGAAACTAGACAATCACTCGACGAGTAGTAGCAACTCCTATCAGGTCTTGCATGAGAATCTCCTTAAGCTGGGCAAGTGGATCTGATAAATGGTGAAGAACGACAGGAAGACTAGCGCCATGTCTAGCTAAAAAATCAACAACTTTGTTTGCCTTCCCTTAAATGTGCTTGACATCTACTTTCTAGTTCTTTTGAAGAAGCTCATCAATCCTTTGGATGAGAGAGTAATTTACACAAGGCCAGCTCTCTTCTCTTTTGATAATTTGGAGGACCATTAGGCTATCGATTTCCAATCCTAAAGCATTGAAGCCCATATCCCAAGCAAGGGACAAGCCTTGAAATACTCCCCATAATTCTGCACTAACAATAGATCCCAAGTGGATGCTCATTGCAAAACCCCCATGCCATTTGCCAGAAAAGTCTCTTAAGATCCCTTCTGCACTAGCTTCTTTGGAGCTTGAAGAGAAAGCCCCATTTGTATTAAACTTAAAAGCTAAACTAGCAGGTGGCTTCCAATAAATAAATCTCTCGGTCCTCTTAGGTATCGTGGCTGCTTGATTAAAAGCTTGTTGGACATTCAAAACTTCTTTGACATATGCAAAGATATTATCCACCAAATTTATATAGCTTCAGTTCATGGCATTAAACACAAAGTTATTTCGATCTTGCCACAACTTCCATAGCATAACCCCAAAAATATGATTCCATTCTATCTTTTGCACAAGGGGAAGACACCCATTAAAATTTGACTCAATCCATACTTGAAGGGAGCTCGAAAAGAAAGAAGGTCTGTGGTTTTGTTGGAACTAAGTGGTTCCAAACCGAAATAGCAAAAGGATAATCCCTCATCACATGAAGACAATCTTCTCTCTCAAAACCACATCTACTACATCCAACATCAATAGCCATATTCCTTTTCACCCTTTCAAAATTCATGAGAAGTCTGCCCTTATAAGCTAACCAGATTGTATGTTTAATCCTTTATGGGCCTTCCCATTTCCAAATCTTCTTCCATGTGTTTTGCTCATCATCCCATCTAGATTCTTGAATCCAGCAATATACTGATTTTATTGAGTATTTTCCATTGCAAGAAGGACCCTAAAAAGGTTTGTCTTGCCCGTTATTTGCATGCGGAGGATTCACAACTACAATTGCCAAAATAGCTTGGGGTTGCAATAGATAAGCAAAGGACGCCTAGCAGACCGTTTCAAGCACCCACTAATCAACCAAAAACCGTATCAAAAGGCCATTCCCAACAAACCAACACATTCCACTTCTGATTTGACTCCAAACACTAACTATGCCTTTAAAAAAATGGGATGTGTTGGAAGTTTTCCATTGCTGCACTCCCACAACATTTTGAATATTGTTGTGAGCGGAGATTTTCGCCTCGACTCCCGGTGAAATGGTTTTTGCGAATTTGGTACTGTTTAGGCTTGGGGCCTTAGAGAACACAAGCCTAAGCCCGGAGAAAATGGAGTCGCCACCCGGACGGGCCGAAAAAAAGAAAGGAGTGGATGACTCGATTCCTAAGGAATTCCCAACCCCCTAATGGGTTCGGAAAGTTGGGTACGTGTGGGGAAGATGAGAAATGGCCCAGCACCCCCACAACGCCCAATGCATTGGAACCGGCCTCCTTTGCAGGTCTTAATATTATAAAATTCTTAAATTTAACAATATTATCCATATTACATGCAACAATTAAAATAAAGCATCATTATATTAAAATCAAAGCAATGTCCAAACAAAACAAATAAATGGACATCCATCCGAGGATGGAAACATGTCCTTACATCATCCATGTCTAAACTAGATAGGACACCCACCGAAAGATGGAAATATGTCCTTTACATTGATCCAAAATATAAAAGCGATTTAAATTACATAATACTTAACTAATGAGGTGCCCACAAGGTGAAAACATACCTCTTACAATTTTAATACTAAAACAAACAAATAATGATAATAAAGAAAATAATCCATCCATGATAAATTAAATAAATCAATCATTGAAAATAAATCAACCATCAAAACATATAATAAATCACATAATCACATCTAAAATTAAATAAAGTAAATAAAGATACAAATTTAGGTTTATGTCTTAATTTAGAGTTCTTTAATTAATAATTAGGTTTTTGGGGATTTTGAAATTATTGTTGTTATTATTTAAGCTACTGTGAAGATTTTGGAAAATTGGAATGAATTAGCGTTTTATATGTTTAAGAAGTTAGTAGGGTTCTTTGATTGACCAAATTAGGGTTTAAGAGTAATATCATGAAATTAGGGTTTTGAAATCTTAAGACATTAGGTTTATAATTCATGTTTACTGGATTGTTATTTTAGGTTTGCTGGATCGTGGCTTTAGGGATTAGATTTACTAAATTAGGTTTTAAGTTTAATGAATTAGGGTTTAGGAAAACTTAGGGTTTACTGTTTTGGTTTTTCGAGAAAGTTAGGGTTTTTGGTATTTTAGAAAACATGTTTAGTTTTAGGATTTAAGAAAATAGTTTAGAGTTTTATAAAATAATTATGATTTTTAGAAAACGTAAAGAGAACTAGGGTTTGGAGATTTAAGAAAATATTTGGAGATTTTGGACAAAAGGTTATGGTGTAGTTGAAAATAGTTGGGAAAATAATTTTAGGGTTTTAAAGCTTTTGGAAACAGAAGAATAGTTTTAAGGTCTTTAAGGTTTCTGGAAAAAGAAAAATGGTTTAGGGTTTTAAGGTTTTGGAAACAGAAGAGTAATTTTAGGGTTTTTAAGGTTTTGGAAATAGAAGAAACACTTTTAGGGTTTTTAAGATTTTTTAAAAGCAGAAAAGATAATTTAGGTTTTTAAGGTTTTGGAAACAAAATAAATACTTTTAGCATTTTGAAGTTTTGATCGCTGACTAATGGTTACTAGATGAATGTATGATTTAATGTAAAATATATTATTAAGTTTAATAATTTTGGTTACTTAAAAAAAACAAACGATGGAAATATTGTAAATAACATTAAATCAAAAATTTATAATTAAACCTCCGTTCGTTGGTTTCTCCACAATTTGCTTCTGGATGAATAAAGACAAAGGCAGTGTTGCTGCCTTTGAATGGATTGTTGATTGCTTCTTATTGCTAATGTCTCTTGTGCTAGGGTTTTTCTGTCTCTTTTTTACTCCGGTAAAGACTAATCTTTCCGGTACAATCCCCCCAGTCCCTTAACTCTAAGTTTTAATGTGTTATTTATAGGAAAAATCATTAGCCTACTTCTAGTTGTTTAAGGAAATTAAAACCAATTAGGAAAAGAAACCAAAACCAAATAGAATTTGTTTTTGAAAAAAACTGCGTTGAAAAATTGCGCTGACGAAAAAAATTGCTGGCAAAAACTGCAAGCTGCTGCGGGCGGGCGGGCGCTGGGCGGCCAGCCAATTCTGCGGCACAGAAAATTCCTACAGGAGAATTAGCCTGGCCAAATCAACTTTCGGCGATGAATTTTTTTTGTCACCGATTTTTCCATCGCCGATTTTTATTTTTTATTTTATTAACTTTACCATTTTTATTTTTATTAAAAATTATAAATAATAAAATAAATATTATTTAATTAAAATACCACAAAAATTATTTTGGACTATATAAAAAATATCGGACTAGACTGAGTCAAAAATTAAGGGTCTACAGTTTGCCCCCTGCTTAAACGATCTGAGATTGCAGTAGAAGAGAGTGAAAAGCAATAAGACTTAATTTTTCTGAGATGGTTGAGGTTTTAGGTTCTGGACCCGATTCGAGTTTTGGACTCAAGGATAATTTCAAGTTCTGGACCTAAGGGTAATTTGGGTTCTGGACCCGAGCTAAGTTCTGGACTTAAAAGTGATTTTAGGTTCTGGACCTAAGAATAATTAGGGTTCTGGACCCGAGCAAAGTTTTGGACTTAAGAGAGATTTGGATTCTCAATCCTAAATTAGATTTGGATACTCGATCCTAACTGGATTTGGATACTCGATCTTATCTGGATTTAGATACTCGATCCTAAATGGATTTGAATACTCGATCCTAAATTGGATTTAGATACTCGATCCTAAATGGATTTGGATACTCTGTAACACCCTTGTACTCTATATACGTATAATACATATTTTCAGCATATATAAAATATGCATATATGGTATAAAAATGTCACAGACCGATTTAATAAAAAATTTTACATTTATGTTTTAAGATTTCAAATACTAACATATAAAATAAATAGTATATAAATATTCTTTACTTGCTATAAGAATCCAAAATAAATATTTTAAATGAAAATCTGTGAAAAAAATTCGCCGGAGTTTTGTTTGTAATTTGAACATTCCCAAAATTCAGCAAAACACAACCTGCATTGTAACACCCCTTCCTGACCTACGTGTGTAAGCTGAGTAGAGGCGCCACCCTATCCTAATGTTGCTACCACTTTTACTTAGTCAAATTTTTGTTCCGATTTTTATAGAAATTTTGCCATAGTTTTGCCTAAAAATTCAATCCCAAGTGTCGACAAAACTGGGTTTTTTCTAATTTTTGAAAACATTTTTACACAAACCAATGCAAACAAAATCATTCTCAGTACACTTCCAATAAATCCCCCTTATAACCTCAACTACAACCTGCAAAAAGGATTTACACTTCTAGTACAAAATAAAGTAAAGGTTTATTATGAAATACAGCAGATAAAATCTTTGTTCACTATGTAACGGAAAGTAACAATATTTACAAATTCATATACATCAAAACTCAAGTTTTACAACACATAAAATTTATACATGTTTGGCAGTCAGTCTTCGATCTTAAAGCCCACTATTCAATCTTCAAAATCTAGGCTCGACTCGGCCTAGAGGAACTCTCTGGTTCTTCCTTGTCACCTGCGCGAAGAATCACATTCGCGCTAAGCCAACGGCTTAGTAAGATAAAACATGCTAATGGTATGCTTTAATGTAATGCAATGCCACATTCAACATTAATCAATCATACTCAATAACCAACATCTCATTTCATTAACTCATAACATTATTTAGGACATTCATATAACCCTGACACCTATGGGCCCAACAAGTATTTAATATGATATTCAGAGTTCAGAGTTACTGCTTTGGTTCATAGTCACAATAATCACGCCCGTAGGCAATGTATATACATGTATCTCTATCCATGGATAGTGTAACAGACCCAGTCTCTTGGATCATCAACTCAACACATATGAGGAGATCCTCAACCCGGCAAGACTGTTACAAATCATATATCTCATAGTGTAACAGACCCAGTCTCTTGGATCATCAACTCAACACATATGAGGAGATCCTCAACCCGGCAAGACTGTTACCTTTTATCATTTCTTAGGCATGCCACCCAAATCCAGAACTCTGAAACTGAATAACATATTAAACAAACAATTCATTTCCATTCTCAATTCTCATCACATTTAGGCAAACATGCCTTCTTTCTTTCAATTACATCATCTTAGCCAATAACAATGGCTTCACATTTCATTTCACAATATAACATCTCATTATTCAAGTATATATATATATATATCTCATCCATGATCACATTATATCTCACATAGCATCATTCATAAATATTAACATTTCATTCCACATTACTCATGAAACACATTACCATTCACAATGCACAACATAACATTGTTCAATCTCAACAATGCAATTAGGGCAAAGAACAATTGATTATAACATTCATTGATTCAAGTGTGTTTAAAGTGTTTAGGGTTAGGTTTAAGGACCAACCTACCTTTGGAGAACCAAAGCAATGCAAGAAGAACAAAGAATTAAAACCCTAACCATAAATAGTACATTCTGGTTTTAAACTCCATTTTATCCTTATTTTGAAAAATTGTATAAAATAATCTACTTGACTAAAAATTCTAAAATTTTTACAGAATTTAGTTTTGTATCTTAAAATCATCCCTTTAAAATTTCAGATCAAACTGAACACAAAATCTTGGTCAAATAGTTCACCTAACCAGACTGCCCCAATTGCCCTGCATCCTGGCAGCAGTTCTGAACTTTGTGAATTCCATAAATCAAATTCAATCAATGTGATTCCAAATTATTTTTCTCAAATACTAGACTCACTAAGCAACAACATATCCAAAATTCAATTGAATATGATTTTTCTACATTTTATTAAAAATCACGAAATATAGCTGTCCCAGTTAAGGTACCTGCTGGAACAGGTCTAATGAAAATAATTTTTCTAAACTCATAACCATTCCAAAATCGAATCAACATATTTTTCAGTCATTCTAGACTCATAGAGACACAACATATCAAAAATTTACTTCAAGAACATTTTTCTATAATTAATTAAAAATCATACAAATCACAGCCTTTACTAATTGTAAAACAGAAACAATTTCACTAAACACAACTCTTACTCAACACAATCACTTCCAACACCTTCACCAACTCAACTTCTCATCATCAAACCAACAAACCCTAATTCCTTTCTCACACCACTTCAAAAGAATTGAAGAAATTAAAGAAAAGATCTTACCTCAAATGAAGAAATCCACAAATCTTTAACCAAAACCCTTGTTTCTTTCTTCAAAATGCTTCAAACCTCAAGATCACCTCTCTTTCTCTCTTTGTCTATGGAGAATCCGGCCACTTCAAGAAAGAAAGAAGAAAATGCACAAGTCAAACACCTTTTCTTCTTTTAATCTCCACCATGCATCTTACAAGGAAAATTACCAAAACACCCTTAACCATATAACTAACTCTTTGTCTCATATAAGCCCTTTATAGTAATTTCATTAACAACCAAAAATATCTTCTTCCACTTAACCATCACCTTGACTCTTCATTTGACCAATGTATATGTTAATTATATCATCATATAAACAACATATACATTTGTCTCTAAACCCTAAATTTCTTCTCCAAAACACATATACATATACATTCTCTTCCCATTTCTTTTCTCTTACAATTTAACACATATATGCACAAACATTCACTTCCCAATATATATATCAACAACCACAATAACAACAACATACTCAAAACTTCTAGGGCATAAATGAGGATATTACAATTCTCCCCCTCTAAAAAGAAAATTTCGTCCTCGAAATTACCTGATATCAAAGCTGAAACAATTGCGGATACTGCTCTCGCATGGTATGCTCACTTTCCCAAGTCGCTTCTTCTTTTGCATGATTCTTCCAAAGAATCTTCACCAATGGCACTCTCTTGTTCCTTAACTCTTTCACTTCTCGTGCCAAGATAGCAACTGGTTCCTCTTCAAATGTCAAATCTGGGCTCACTTCAATAGACTCAAATGGCAACACATGAGATGGATCCGACCTATATCTCCTCAACATAGAAACATGGAATACATTATGAATACGATCCAACTCAGGTGGCAAAGCAAGTCGATACGCCACTGGCCCAACTCTTTCTAACACTTCATACGGCCCAATGAAACGAGGACTCAATTTTCCTTTCCGACCGAACCTCAAAATTTTCTTCCAAGGAGACACTTTCAGAAATACCTTATCTCCAACATCAAACTCTATATCTCTCCTTTTTAGATCTGCATAAGACTTCTGTCGGTCTGAAGCTGCTTTTAACCTGCCTCGAATCAACTTTACTTTATCTTCAGTTTCTTGAATCAAATCAGGACCAACCAACTTATTATCTCCAAGCTCATTCCAACAAAGAGGTGTCCTACACCGTCTGCCATACAATGCTTCAAACGGTGCCATACCAATGCTGGATTGGTGACTGTTGTTGTAAGCAAACTCCACAAGAGGTAAAAACCTATCCCAACTTCCAGAGAAATCGATGACACAGCTTCTCAACATGTCCTCAATAATCTGTATCACCCTCTCTGACTGTCCATCCGTCTGTGGATGAAAAGCAGTGCTGAAGTGCAGTCGAGAACCTAAAGCACTATGCAAACTCTTCCAAAATCTGGAAGTAAACCTGGGATCTCGATCAGACACTAAAGAAGTTGGAACACCATGCAGTTTCACAATCTCATGGATATACAGCTCAGCCAATCTCTCCAAAGAGAAATCCATTCGAACCGGAAGGAAATGAGCTGTTTTAGTCAATCTATCCACAATCACCCATATAGCATCATGCTTCTTTTGTGTCAATGGCAAACCAGACACAAAATCCATTGTCACTCTTTCCCACTTCCATTCTGGCACTGACAATGGTTGAAGCAACCCGGTTGGAACTTGATGCTCTGCTTTAACCTTCTGACAAGTGAGACATTTCGATACAAACTCAGCAATGTCTCTCTTCAAACCAATCCACCAATAATGCTGTCTCAAATCATGATACATCTTCGTATTACCCGGATGCATAGCAAACATTGACTGATGAGCTTCTTCTAAAATGACTCTTTTCAAATCAGCATCATCGGGTACACACAATCGGTTCTTAAACCAGAGACTCCCATCATCTTTCACAACAAAATCTCTAGTCTTCCCATTCTTGCAATCTGAAAAAATCTTCTGAATCTTCTTATCGGCCAACTGAGCTTCTTTGATCTGATCTAACAAAATCGGCTTTAATTGCAACTGTGCCAATAATGCACCATCAACACAAGGTACAAAACTGGCATGCAATGCTCTCAACTCAACAAGCAACGAGAGCGAGTAAACAGTTAAACCAGCTAAAGACTTCCGACTCAAGGCATCAGCAACAACATTTGCTTTACCTAGATGATAGTCAATCAAGCAGTCGTAGTCTTTAATCAATTCTAACCATCTCCTCTGACGAAGATTGAGTTCTTTCTGGACACCCAAATACTTCAAACTCTTGTGATCAGTGTAGATGAAACATTTCTCCCCAAACAGATAGTGGCGCCAAATCTTTAATGCAAACACAATGGCAGCCAATTCTAAATCATGGGTCGGATAGTTAAGCTCATGCGGTTTCAACTGTCGAGATGCATAAGCTATAACTTTCCCTTCCTGCATCAATACACACCCCAAACCTCTATGTGAAGCATCACTGTAGATCACATATGGTTTGCCTTCAACAGGTAAAGTAAGAACAGGCGCTTGAGTCAACAACTCTCTCAACTGCTCAAAACTAGCCTGACACTGATCTGTCCACACAAATCTCACTCCCTTTCGAAGTAATCTGGTGAGTGGAGTAGCTATCAAAGAAAACCCTTTCACAAACCGTCGGTAATAGCCTGCCAAACCCAGAAAACTTCTAATCTCTGTCACAGACTTGGGTGGACTCCAATTTAAAATGGCTTCAACTTTGCTCGGATCAACTCTGATGCCTTCTGCAGAAACAATATGTCCGAGAAAAGCAACTTGATCCAACCAGAACTCACACTTCGACAATTTGGCAAATAACTGATTCTCTCTCAAAATCTGCAACACAATCCGCAGATGCATATCATGCTCCTCTTCATTCCGCGAATACACCAGTATATCATCAATGAAGACCACTACAAACTGATCCAAATAGGGCCTAAACACCCTATTCATCAAATCCATAAAAGCTGCAGGTGCATTCGTTAGACCAAAAGGCATAACTAAAAACTCATAATGCCCATACCTGGTCCGAAAAGCAGTCTTAGGAACATCTTCACTTCTTACCCTCAGCTGATGGTACCCAGATCTCAAATCAATTTTGGAGAACACTGACGCTCCCTTCAACTGATCAAAGAGATCATCGATTCTAGGCAAAGGATATTTATTTTTAATAGTCACCTTGTTCAATTGCCTATAATCGATACACAACCTCATAGTACCATCTTTCTTCTTCACAAATAGCACAGGAGCTCCCCAAGGAGAAACACTGGGGCGAATGAATCCTTTGTCCAACAACTCCTGTAATTGCACTTTCAACTCCCTCAATTCTGCTGGTGCCATTCTATAAGGAGTAATAGAGATAGGAGTGGTACCAGGCAACAATTCAATACCGAACTCCACCTCTCTCTCAGGAGGCAACCCTGGCAACTCCTCTGGAAACACATCCGGGAACTCAGCAACTGTGGCAATGCTATCAATAGGGGAACCCTTCACTCTAGTATCCACCACATGAGCAAGATAGGCTTCACACCCCTTTCTAATCAACCTCCTGGCTGCAACAGCTGAAACAAATAAGGAGGCTAGCTGTTCCTGCTCATTAGATACTATCACCTCTCTACCATCACCCGTTCTCAAAGAAACAATTTTCTTTTTACAATCCACCACAGCTTCATGTCGAGATAGCCAATCCATACCTAAGATCACGTCATATTCCTTAAATGGCATCTCAATCAAATCCCCAAGGAACTCCTCACCCTGCACCACTACTGCACTATCTCTATACACCTTACTCACAACCACACTATGCCCTAACGGATTTGTTACCAACACATCAAATCCTAGGGACTCAGCATGCAAATCAGATATAGGCAAAACAGATGCACTAATATATGAATGTGTGGAACCCGGATCAATCAAAGCAAGTACTGGAGTATTAAATAAAGAAAAAGTACCAGCTATGACTGCCGATGTATCTGGCTGTCTCTGCATAACATACATCTTCTGGGAAGATCCAACCTCCTCTGGTCTACCCTCCCTGGATGTAGCACCTCTTCTAGAACTGAATCCTGGTCTACCTCCCCGGCTGGCACCTCTGCCTCCTCTGCCTCCCCTCACACTAGCTCGAGAAGCAGCAGAATCAACTGGCATCTGATCCTGCCTCTCAGGACAGTCTCTCACAAAGTGGTCAGGTGATCCACACCTGAAGCATACCCCTGATCTACTATGCCTCCAACAAACGCCCCCATGTCTTCCACCACACTGGTTACACACAGGTAAGGTGGATCTCTGAACTCCAGGAGTAGGAGCACTCGCTACTGAAGCTGCAGGTCTAAATCTCTGCCTCTGGAACTGCACTGACCTACCCACTGGTCTCTGGCTCCTACTACTCCGAGGAACAAAACTTCCTCTACCCCTCTTCGCAGAAGAAGACCCTGCCTCGAACTGGGGCCTTCTAACCCTAACCTCTTCCTCTGAAGCAGCTGCAATAACTTGAGCTCGCTCTACACTTCGAGCTGCTGCCACAAGCTGTGAGAAATCCTGATATCTGGATCCAGCCACTAAGCACATGATCGAGGGCCTCAATCCCTCCTCAAATCGCCGACATCTATCAATCTCATCAGTAATGATACCCCCAGCATACTGACTCAGTCGAATAAACTCAACTTCATACTCAGTTACGGTCCGATGATCTTGCTTCAAATCTAGAAACTCTCTTTTCTTCCCATCTTTATACTCCCTAGGAGTATACTTCAACTCAAATTCTCTCAGAAAATCCGCATAAGACAAGGTTGGTGGATCATCCATAGAATGGGGCACTGGCTTCCACCAGTCGTAGGCATCCTTCTGTAGCAAAGATCTTGCATAGTCAAACTTCTCCTCTGAAGTGGCTTGCAACTGCACAAATACCCTCTGAACTCTATCAAGCCACTGTTCTGCTACAGCCGGATCAACTGTACCAAAGAAATCCTCTGCTCCATATTTCCTTAGCTTATCATAGTGCCTTACTGGTACTGAAGGCTGAGGGGGTGGTGGCGGTGGCTGTGGTTGCACAGGTGCTTGTCTCATAGCTTCCAACATAGGCCTAAACCAGGCTGGCGGAACCTCCTCCCCAGCTGGTCTACCCGACACCGAAGCAGGTGCCTCCTCAACACTATCAACCCTAGCTCCCTCAGCAGGAGCAATACTCTCGGCACTACCCTCAACAGATTGTCGCGAATGAGATGCCATCTCTACCTATATCTGCAAACACAGCAGAATATTCCTCATTAAAGATCAAAGACTGCCATACCAAAACATGTATTTTACTCAAAAACCCACTTTAAAAATCAAAATATTCTTTTTCTTACAATTGATCTAGGTTGAGAATCTCAAACCTAGGCTCTGATACCAAAAATTGTAACACCCCTTCCCGACCTACGTGTGTAAGCTGAGTAGAGGCGCCACCCTATCCTAATGTTGCTACCACTTTTACTTAGTCAAATTTTTGTTCCGATTTTTATAGAAATTTTGCCATAGTTTTGCCTAAAAATTCAATCCCAAGTGTCGACAAAACTGGGTTTTTTCTAATTTTTGAAAACATTTTTACACAAACCAATGCAAACAAAATCATTCTCAGTACACTTCCAATAAATCCCCCTTATAACCTCAACTACAACCTGCAAAAAGGATTTACACTTCTAGTACAAAATAAAGTAAAGGTTTATTATGAAATACAGCAGATAAAATCTTTGTTCACTATGTAACGGAAAGTAACAATATTTACAAATTCATATACATCAAAACTCAAGTTTTACAACACATAAAATTTATACATGTTTGGCAGTCAGTCTTCGATCTTAAAGCCCACTATTCAATCTTCAAAATCTAGGCTCGACTCGGCCTAGAGGAACTCTCTGGTTCTTCCTTGTCACCTGCGCGAAGAATCACATTCGCGCTAAGCCAACGGCTTAGTAAGATAAAACATGCTAATGGTATGCTTTAATGTAATGCAATGCCACATTCAACATTAATCAATCATACTCAATAACCAACATCTCATTTCATTAACTCATAACATTATTTAGGACATTCATATAACCCTGACACCTATGGGCCCAACAAGTATTTAATATGATATTCAGAGTTCAGAGTTACTGCTTTGGTTCATAGTCACAATAATCACGCCCGTAGGCAATGTATATACATGTATCTCTATCCATGGATAGTGTAACAGACCCAGTCTCTTGGATCATCAACTCAACACATATGAGGAGATCCTCAACCCGGCAAGACTGTTACAAATCATATATCTCATAGTGTAACAGACCCAGTCTCTTGGATCATCAACTCAACACATATGAGGAGATCCTCAACCCGGCAAGACTGTTACCTTTTATCATTTCTTAGGCATGCCACCCAAATCCAGAACTCTGAAACTGAATAACATATTAAACAAACAATTCATTTCCATTCTCAATTCTCATCACATTTAGGCAAACATGCCTTCTTTCTTTCAATTACATCATCTTAGCCAATAACAATGGCTTCACATTTCATTTCACAATATAACATCTCATTATTCAAGTATATATATATATATATCTCATCCATGATCACATTATATCTCACATAGCATCATTCATAAATATTAACATTTCATTCCACATTACTCATGAAACACATTACCATTCACAATGCACAACATAACATTGTTCAATCTCAACAATGCAATTAGGGCAAAGAACAATTGATTATAACATTCATTGATTCAAGTGTGTTTAAAGTGTTTAGGGTTAGGTTTAAGGACCAACCTACCTTTGGAGAACCAAAGCAATGCAAGAAGAACAAAGAATTAAAACCCTAACCATAAATAGTACATTCTGGTTTTAAACTCCATTTTATCCTTATTTTGAAAAATTGTATAAAATAATCTACTTGACTAAAAATTCTAAAATTTTTACAGAATTTAGTTTTGTATCTTAAAATCATCCCTTTAAAATTTCAGATCAAACTGAACACAAAATCTTGGTCAAATAGTTCACCTAACCAGACTGCCCCAATTGCCCTGCATCCTGGCAGCAGTTCTGAACTTTGTGAATTCCATAAATCAAATTCAATCAATGTGATTCCAAATTATTTTTCTCAAATACTAGACTCACTAAGCAACAACATATCCAAAATTCAATTGAATATGATTTTTCTACATTTTATTAAAAATCACGAAATATAGCTGTCCCAGTTAAGGTACCTGCTGGAACAGGTCTAATGAAAATAATTTTTCTAAACTCATAACCATTCCAAAATCGAATCAACATATTTTTCAGTCATTCTAGACTCATAGAGGCACAACATATCAAAAATTTACTTCAAGAACATTTTTCTATAATTAATTAAAAATCATACAAATCACAGCCTTTACTAATTGTAAAACAGAAACAATTTCACTAAACACAACTCTTACTCAACACAATCACTTCCAACACCTTCACCAACTCAACTTCTCATCATCAAACCAACAAACCCTAATTCCTTTCTCACACCACTTCAAAAGAATTGAAGAAATTAAAGAAAAGATCTTACCTCAAATGAAGAAATCCACAAATCTTTAACCAAAACCCTTGTTTCTTTCTTCAAAATGCTTCAAACCTCAAGATCACCTCTCTTTCTCTCTTTGTCTATGGAGAATCCGGCCACTTCAAGAAAGAAAGAAGAAAATGCACAAGTCAAACACCTTTTCTTCTTTTAATCTCCACCATGCATCTTACAAGGAAAATTACCAAAACACCCTTAACCATATAACTAACTCTTTGTCTCATATAAGCCCTTTATAGTAATTTCATTAACAACCAAAAATATCTTCTTCCACTTAACCATCACCTTGACTCTTCATTTGACCAATGTATATGTTAATTATATCATCATATAAACAACATATACATTTGTCTCTAAACCCTAAATTTCTTCTCCAAAACACATATACATATACATTCTCTTCCCATTTCTTTTCTCTTACAATTTAACACATATATGCACAAACATTCACTTCCCAATATATATATCAACAACCACAATAACAACAACATACTCAAAACTTCTAGGGCATAAATGAGGATATTACATGCATAAAGCAAACACTCCCAATAAAAATTAATTCACCATTTCACCAATACTTCTCAATTTTTCCATATTTTCTCAAAATACTTATATATAGATATATAAATTAACAACACATTTAAAATTCCATATGAACAAATTATTCAAAATATTCTTTACAATTTACATTATATACTTTCAAAAACATATCATAACATATATAATATCAAAATACATTGTAATATCAAATATCTATATGCTGGCAACTGGCTATGATCTTGATGTACCCAAAAATAACTCTTCAAGCTCAATAAATACAAATCTAGACCCGACCAGGTCTAGTAGAACTCTCCGGCTCTACCAAATCATCCATGACACCTGCGCAACGAATTATAATCGCGCTAAGCCGAAGCCTAGTGGTACAAACTTTGATAATAGCAATAAAACTCAATGCAATGCCAATGCACAATGCATATAGATGTCACATCATTCTACTTTCTTATATTTTTTAAATATTTCATAATCACAACTCATAGCATTATATTACTCAATTGTATCACAATTCATAATTCACATTAAAGCAAAGACAAGCATTGGCCCAAAAAGGATCTAATATGCTATTAAAATTTCAGAGTTACCGCTTTTGTCCATAATGACACCACTTGTCTAGCCCCGTAGGCAATATATCCATGGATAATGTAACAGCCCCAGTCTCTTGGACCTCAACCCGGCTAGACCCTTGGGCTCCAGTATCTTGGTCCTCAACATGGCTAGACTGCTACATTTTTGAGGCTTACGACTCAGTCTTTTCACCCCAAAAATATCATATTTATCAACTGGCCTGGCTTACGACCTAGTCTTTTCACCATTCCAGCGTTTAGCCCGTAGGCAATCATAGGCATGCCGCCAAACTCAGAACTCTGAAAATTGAATAACATACTAGGCATACAATTTATTCATATTTCTCATTATCAAATTCTTTCATAATTCCTTTATCAAAATTTTTCTCATTTTCTCACGATTAAACTAGGCACATTGCCTTATTATATTATCTTTTTCTCACTTTTTTTTTCATTTATTCATTTTTCTTATTATTAATCTCTTTCTCATTGTCACATATTCAATCTAGGCACATTGCCTTATTTTCACATTCTTTCTCATTTTTCTCATTTTTCTCATCTTTCTCATTTTTCTCACTATTCTCATTTTTATCAATATCAATTCATTTCATTATTCCACATATCTCAATTTTGCATTCATAACACATTGCCCAATTACTTTGGGTATTGTCACATAATATATATATTTCATATTCTACACAATTTAGCCATTATCAATGGCTTTTCACAATGCATTTAACACATATCTGACATTACAAATGTCATAGCACATTATTCATACTCAATCAATGAACCAAGTAACTTAACACATTTTTCAACCAAAATGTGTTAAGCCCAAATGTCATGCAAATATAAACAATATGTTTAAAGTTTGTACATACCTCCACTAGCAACCCAAAGCAAGCTTAACACAAACCTCCAATCTTATCCTTCCAACTTGCCCTTTACCACTTGGATGAAGCAAATCAACCTCCCTCAATGCCTATACCAAATGTGATCATACATAATCATTTAATATCACATTCTAAGGTATTCTCAACATCAATCCATAATTAAACATCACTCTAAACCAAATTCCAAAATTAAGCTTCACCTCCCTTTAACTTTGAAAAACCATATCAAGCCATTTAAATTAGTGTTTTAAGTTTATTAATATCATTAGAAATATGTTTTAGCATGTTTAAACCAATTACATTAATTAACCACATGCTTATGCTCAAAATCCTAAAATGACATAACCTTCACCATTGAAGGATCTCCATTCCAACTCAATCCAATTATCATTTCAATCTTATTTTCACCACTTATATCATTAAAGAACATGATTTAAGCATTAAAATCAAACAATTAATCATTCTTTGAAAACTCACTTTTCCAAAACTCTAAATCAATACTACCATCTTCAAACTCTATCCAAACTTAACTAAATCCATCATTTGATTTTAAAATCCTTGTTTATGCATCAAAACAACACATTTGGAACCAATTTTCACAATTAAAACTCATGATTTCAAAAACTCAAATGTTCCACAACCCTAAATTCTCTCTCTTCACCAAACTCAAATTAAATTCAACCATTTCTTTAATCTAACCTTAAAATCATTGTTAACTGCCCAAAATAACATCATACACACCCATTCCAATAATTATAACATGCTACATCAAAACCTCAAACTCAACATAATTCAATTTTCTATAGAATTCAAAGAAAAGAGTTGAAAACTTACTAATTTTGGTGGAAATCACCGAAAATCCACTTTGAATACTTGAAATCCTTCAATTTTTGGAGTATGGAAGAAGCAAATCCCTCTCTTGAAGCCATGAAAGTCGGCCTTGAAGGAAAGAAGAAGAAGAAGAAGAAAAAAAAAGATTTTCTCTTTCCTCCCACTCACATTTTCAACCTTATATATATTATTATTTTAATATATTTTTAATTAATTAATTATTTAATTAATTAAAATCCCAAATATTATATTCCGTCCAAAATTATTTATTTTTGAATTATTTTATTAATTTTAAATTTTTAAGATTTAATTACCATAATACCTTTTACTTTGACTTTTCTTTTAAAAAATGTTGACTTTTATATGTTGTATATATTTTACATATATATCACATATATATTCCACTTTTTCATTTAAAATCCCTTCATTTTTCATTTAAAATCATTAATTTAATTTATCCATTTAAATTATAATTTATTTTATCAAATTTCCAAAAATTAGAACTTTTCAAAAATTAAAATATTACACATATGCAAAAGTAATATTTATCTTATATACACATCAAATGTACCTTATATTTGTATCAAATATTAAGTATGCAATGTATTAAAATATTTTCACAATTCTCTTTTGTTTCCACACTTTCTATAATTATATACAAATTTCTAGTATAAAATTATAAGATATAACTATGCAAATCATAAGTTTTGACCATGTTTCTTGAAGCATAGCTATCAATCTCACCAAAACTATCCAACGGTCATGCCATAATAACGGTCACGCCTATAGCTTATAAATAAATACTGCTCCTCTATCATTCTTCTTCAAACATTTCCAATCACAATGTTAAGTTTGTATCGTAAAAATCACATATTCATTTTCTAATCTTTTGCTACACAAAAAGTTAACACGTTTCAGCTCTGTTTCAAAGCAATTTACTCTTGATTACTTGATGATCAGTAGCCTAACTCATGTTTCAACAATATTATCATTAACATCTCTTATATACACATTCGTTCATATGCTAATTTACACAATTTTCATTTATTACTCCATTTCTAATCTATCTCTTATAAAAATTTTCATTCATTCATATATATATATATATATATATTTTCATTTCCATACTTTCTTCATTATACTTTCCTTTTCCTTACAATCTCTTATTTATACGCATATAATTTAGGCCCAAAACACTATATAATCATCAAGTTCAGTTGTTAAAATAACAATTTCACCGTCCAGCTCTGTTCGGGTCCATTCTCAATCTCAATTTATCACATGACCTAACTCTACGCAGGTCAAGTCCTAATCTCTCTTAGATCTATTAATACATGCAATATCATTCTCAATATCACCAAACACGTATTTGTATAAGGTAGTAAACACTCGATAACAATTTTTTTTAATCATCCACATACACCTTCATAAGTCATAATTACAATGTAACTTAGTTTTCACAACATATCATATTTGTGTTCATATAGAAAAAAAAATATCATCATACAAATCATACAATTATATTCAATTCCTCTTTTACATACAACCTATACAAAGTTAACATTTATCACATTTCAGAGAATATTATCATTTCTCATTCTTTTGGCATTACTTAGGTTATTCATCAATTCAACATATATATACACTTTGACCACAATATAATTAACATCTTCCTTATTTAATCGCCCATCTCTTAAATAAGTTTCTTATTATATATATATATATATATTTTAACACCTCACATAAATCTTAGTCACATTTTCAATGTGACATCCCTCTGACATTTTTTATGCATTTATCATACCCTTCATATCCCTTTTCATCATTTCCAATGCAATTACCTAAAGTAACTCATTTTTACTTACTTAATCATTTTCCTTTTATTTCATAATAAATTTCTATATTATCAACCACATTACACGTTACATGATATTTTCATAAATAATATTACTCATTCAAAATTACTCCTATGCTTATTAAACATTAAACTATCAACATCTAAACAATCTTCATCAAAATTCTCTTACAATTCTAAATTTCCAACTTACTACTTTACTTAAACTTCATTCTATTAATCTCATTTTCAAGAGCTAAACTTTATAAACTTTATTTTTATATTAATATAACATCAAAACACATCATTTTCATAATTATGGAAACCCATTTCAAAAATTCAAATTTCATATATTGCAACAAACAACATGAACCTCACCAAATCTCATCCATGTCACATTTCCAATCTTAAAATTATAAAATTTACATTTAAGCAACACTAATTCATTTCATTACACTAATTAACATCATCCATTTAGATACTTTAATTTTACCCACTCAACCCTAAATCATGCATCATTATTTCATAATAAATAATTCGCTATCATATATGATTTCACTCTTTGATTTTAATTATGAACTCTTTGTTGAAAATTATTAAAAACTCCATATTCCTTCTATACTTATACCCATATGCATATAAATTTTATAATTTTCTTCATTCATTTGTCTCATAAAATTAATTTATTACTTACTTACACAAAACTGCATGACATCTTCAGTTTCATGTCAATCTCACTTTCAATTTTTATATTCCTTACCAATTCTTTATAAAAGTTTGTAAAATTTTATCCATGTGCACTTGACACATATATGCAATTAAAAAACTTTCTATTAAATGCTCAAACTCATCCAATACTTCTAGATTTGTCCAAAAATTCAGACAATATCACTTTGTAGTACACATATAAAATTTTTTGTAACTATCATGCTCATTTCTGAAACTTTTTATTTTTATATCTTAAATCATTTCCTAGATTGTTTTTCTAATTTCACTTATTCATCAATTGAATCGGCTATGAATTTTAAATTTCAAATAAAAGTTTCAAAAATTCTTAATCCATAATCTCTAGAATGACGCTTCCACTGTGCCACTCTGATCTATGCAACCCAGAAGCCATCTCAACTCATATCCATTATATCAAATGGACATTGCCACATTAGAGATCAGATAAATTTTCAGTGCCAATGCATGCATCACAATTGAAAATCATTTTTGTTAAATTCCAATTTTCTGTCTCTAACAACCCACTTAGGTCGAGAACCTCAGACCTAGGCTTTGATACCAAAATAAATATAACACCCTTATACCCTATATATGTATAATACATTTTTTTAGCATATTTAAAATACGCATATACGGTATAAAAATGTCACAGACCGATTTAATAAAAAATTTTACATTTATGTTTTAAGATTTCAAATACTAACATATAAAATAAATAGTATATAAATATTCTTTACTTTTTATAGGAATCCAAAATAAATATTTTATATGAAAATCTCTGAGAAAAAATTCGCCAGAGTTTTGTTTGTAATTTAAATGTTCCCAAAATTCAGCAAAACACAACCTGCATAAAGCAAACACTCCCAATAAAAATCAATTCACCATTTCACCAATACTTCTAAATTTCTCCATATTTTCTCAAAATACTTATATATAGATATATAAATTAACAACACATATAAAATTCCATCTGAACAAATTATTCAAAACATTCTTTACAATTTACATTATATACTTTCAAAAACATATCATAACATATATAATATCAAAATACATTGTAATATAAAATATCTATATGTTGGCAACTGGCTGTGAACTTGATGTACCCAAAAATAACTCTTCAAGCTCAATAAATACAAACCTAGACCCGACCAGGTCTAGTTGAACTCTCCGGCTCTACCAAATCATTCATGACACCTGCGCGATGAATTATAATCACGCTAAGTCGAAGCCTAGTGGTACAAACTTTGATAATAACAATAAAACTCAATGCAATGCCAATGCACAATGCATATATATGCCACATCATTCTACTTTCTTATATTTTTCAAATATTTCATAATCACAACTCATAGCATTATATTGCTCAATTGTATCACAATTCATAATTCACATTAAAGCAAAGACAAGCATGGGCCCAAAAAGGATCTAATATGCTATTCAAATTTCAGAGTTACTGCTTTGGTCCATAATGACGCCACGTGTCTAGTCCCGTAGACAATATATCCATGGATAATGTAACAGCCCCAGTCTCTTGGACCTCAACCCGGCTAAACCCTTGGGCCCCAGTATCTTGGTCCTCAACCCGGCTAGACTGCTACAGTTTTTGAGGCTTACGACCCAGTCTTTTCACCCCAAAAATATCATATTTATCAGCTGGCCTGGCTTACGACCCAGTCTTTTCACCATTCCAGCGTTTAGCTCGTAGGCAATAATAGGCATGCCGCCAAACCCAGAACTCTGAAAATTGAATAACATACTAGGCACACAATTTATTCATATTTCTCATTATCAAATTCTTTCATAATTCCATTATCAAAACTTTTCTCATTTTCTCATGATTAAACTAGGCACATCGCCTTATTATATCATCTTTTTCTCACTTTTTTTTTTCGTTTATTCATTTTTCTCATTATTAATCTCTTTCTCATTGTCACATATTCAATCTAGGCACATTGCCTTATTTTCACATTCTTTTCTCATTTTCTCATTTTTCAAATCTTTCTCATTTTTTTTCACTTTTCTCATTTTTATCAATATCAATTCATTTCATTATTCCACATATCTCATTTTTGCATTCATAACACATTACCCAATTACTTTGGGTATTTTTCACATAATATACATATTTCACATTCTACACAATTTAGCCATTATCAATGGCTTTTCACAATGCATTTAACATATATATGACAATACAAATGTCATAGCACATTATTCATACTCAATCAATGAACCAAGTAACTTAACACATTTTTCAACCAAAATGTTTTAAGCCCAAATGTCATGGAAATATAAACAATATGTTTAAAGTTTGTACATACCTCCACTAGCAACCCAAAGCAAGCTTAACACAACCTCCAATCCAACTTGCCCTTCACCACTTGGATGAAGCAAATCAACCTCCCTCAATGCCTATACCAAATGTGATCATACATAATCATTTAATATCACATTCTAAGGTATTCTCAACATCAATCCATAATTAAACATCACTCTAAACCAAATCCCAAAATTAAGCTTCACCTCCCTTTAACTTTGAAAAACCATATCAAGCCATTTAAATTAGTGTTTTAAGTTTATTAATATCATTAGAAACATGTTTTAGCATGTTTAAACCGATTACATTAATTAACCACATGCTTATGCTCAAAACCCTAAAATGGTATAACCTTCACCATTGAAGGATCTCCATTTCAACTCAATCCAATTATCATTTCAATCTTATTTCCACCACTTATATCATTAAATAACATGATTTAAGTATTAAAATCAAACAATTAATCATTCTTTGAAAACTCACTTTTCCAAAACCCTAAATCAATACTGCCATCTTCAAACTCTATCCAAACTTAATTAAATCCACCATTTGATAATAAAATCCTTGTTTATGCATCAAAACAACACATTTGGAACCAATTTGTACAATCAAAACTCAGGATTTCAAAAACTCAAATTTTCCATAACCCTAAATTCTCTTTCTTCACCAAACTCAACTTAAATTTAACCATTTCTTTAATCCAACCTTAAAATCATTGTTAACTGCCCAAAATAACATCATACACACCCATTCCAATAATTATAACATGCTACATCAAAACCCCAAACTCAACATAATCCAATTTTCTATAGAATTCAAAGAAAAGAGTTGAAAACTTACTAATTTTGGTGGAAATCACTGAAAATCCACTTTGAATACTTGAAATCCTTCAATTTTTAGAGTATGGAAGAAGCAAATCCTGGAAGAAGCAAATCCCTCTCTTGAAACCATGAAAGTCGGCCTTGAAGGAAAGAAGAAGAAGAAGATGAAAAAAAAAATGATTTTCTCTTTCCTCCCACTCACATTTTCAACCTTATATATATTATTATTTTAATATATTTTAAATTAATTAATTATTTAATTAATTAAAATCCCAAAATATTATCTTCCACCCAAATTTATTTATTTTTAATTATTTTATTAATTTTAAATTTTTAAGATTTAATTACCAAAATACTTTTTACTTTGACTTTTCTTTTAAAAAGTGTTGACTTTTATATGTTGTATATATTTTACATATACATCACATATATATTCCACTTTTTCATTTAAAATCCCTTCATTTTTCATTTAAAATCATTAATTTAATTTATCCATTTAAATTATAATTTATTTATCAAATTTCCAAAAATTAGAACTTTTCAATAATTTGGGATATTACACATATGCAAAAGTAATGTTTATCTTATATACGCATTAAATGTACCTTATATGTGTATCAAATATTAAGCATGCAATGTATTAATCCAACATATAATTAATATACCATATGTATATGTTTTATATACTCTAGATATATATATTGAGCATATATAAAATTTTATATCTCTAAAATCACGGATGTGACATACTCGATCCTAACTGGGTTTGGATACTCGATCCTAAATGGATTTGGATACTCGATCCTAAATTGGATTTGGATACTCGATCCTAAATGGATTTGAATGCTCGATCCTAAATTAGATTTGGATACTCGATCCTAACTGGGTTTGGATACTCGATCCTAAATTGGATTTGGATGCTCGATCCTAAATTGAATTTGAATACTCGATCCTAAACTGAATTGGATACTCGATCCTAACTGGATTTGGATACTCGATCCTAAACTGTATTTGGATACTCGATCCTAAACTGGATTTGGATGCTCGAGCCTAAACTGGATTTGGATGCTCGATCCTAAACTGGATTTGGATACTCGATTTCAAATTAGATTTGAATGTGAATTTGAAAATATTTTGTATGCGTATAAACTCAAAAATTAAAATGGAGAAACTTTGCCCCCTGTGTAGGCTCAAACCAAAGATTTTTTCCATGCAAGCTTTGATTGACGTTTGTATTTTGTCTTGTCCCTTTCATAAACATCTATTTCTTCTTTTGCAAAATGACTGGAGCTTCCTCAAGCAATAGGCTTTCCATGCCCCCTTGATTCAATATATTCTTTTGATTCTTTACTTCATAGGGTGTTTGCTATTCTCTTTGACAAAGAATAAACAATACAAGACAAGAAAGTGTGATGTGATATGCTCATATATGCATGATATGCATGAATAATACTTACAATGGTTCCATCGACTCACAGACTAAGGTTATCAACTGAAGTGTTCTCATAGATTTCTTCCATATGCCCATTTAGGTCTTGCACTGGAATGGCAGAAGGCTTCACTTTTATGGCTTTTATCTTTAAGATATTGAAAAAATGAATAATGTAGGCCCCAAGCAGCAGAGATACATCCATTTCATACTAGGATTCAGCACACTAGTTAGTAACTTTTTACATCTTTGCCAATAATTCTTTCATTTGCCCAATGTGTCCTTTGAGGTACGATGATTCGACATACTTCCCTTAACTTGAAGGCTTCAAAAAATTTTTGAATTTTCAATTTTGAATTTTTATTTTGAAGTCAAATGTTGGCTTTGCCAAATCAATGTCAATTTACCTCAGGACTTGATTTTTCCAAATTAACATATCTATAACATGATAACCCTAGTTACCGTACTAAACTCGGGAATTATTTATATTTAAGCAAGAATTGTTGCACTTCAGATAGGCACATACACATTACTTTGCCAAAGGTCTCATTGAGTTTGAATATGGTCTATCTCATACGCATGCTTATCCAAACTATCTCCACTAATAGACTCTACCTACCAAGAGAGATAAATAGGTCTTTGATAGGCTTGAAATGGGGTCTATAAGGGACATGGGTTAAATGAAAGCTATTTGTAAGTGGGAGCCGATGTGACATAGTGGAAAAACCTTCACACTACAAATTTCTTGTTGGAACTTTAGATAGTTGGGAGAATGAAAAGATAGAGCTTTGAACATTCTCTTATCTTCTTTTTGTTAATTTAGATCTTGATTGGGACAGTCTTCATTTCTTTTCTTCATTTCCCTTTTCTTTCTCTTTATTTTTCTTACTCTTTCCTTTCTTTCTCTTTATTTTTCTTACTCTTCCCTTTCTTTCTCTTTATTTTTCTTACTCTTCCCTTTCTTTGAGCATTTTATCATTTTGTCCTTCTTCCTTGTAGGACTGTCAAGTACACAACTTTCAACAACTGGATGGTCTTTCTCCTTGATCAAATCTTTGGTTGGGTTGGACCAATTCAAGTCAAGCTATCCTTATAAACCAAATGGAAGCCTTTTGCTGCTTTAGGTAAAAGAGAACTCAGTTGGCTTTCTGAACCGTTTTGAGTTTTATTTTTTCTTTTTTTCTTTTCCTCTTTTTTTTTCTTCTTTTTTTTCTTCTTTTTTTCTTTTCTTTTTCTTCTTCCCTTCTTTTTTTTTTGGTTCTAGCTCTAAAAGAGTTGTCTTTTTATACCAACTTGGGTTTCTAATAATGGATGAGTGAAGTGACATAAATCTTCTTTAACAGGGATAATCATTTGTTACTCTGATGTTGTCTTGATAGATTGGAGATATTAGGTGAACTTCAACTACCCTTATGGTCTTGAGAACATCAACTATCCTTAAAGTCTTTGCTATGCATTCCTTTCTTTGATCTTCTTGCCTCTTCACCTTAGTGATCATAAGACTTGTCAAAAGAATCAAAACATCTCAGGGTAGGTTATAAGCCAATGAAAAGAAAGCTAAAATTTCATAAAGGCTCAAAGGGACAACTAGAGATTGATATTTATTTGGGTGGATACTAGTTGCTGGCTAATCAAACAATGCCTAGATCATTTCTCCCTTAAATAAGTAGAGTTCAACTTTGCCTCGAAAGTTTGTCTAAGCATGATCTAAGACTGACTAGGACCTAGACAAAGGTAATTATGCAGGAGCCCTCTCTAATTAAGCATACACAACTCAATGCTATAGAATAATTCCCTGATCTAGTAAAGTCATTCTAATCATGATGCAAAGATACATTAATTTATGAACATCAAGCTAGATTCCTCATTGGTTGAGCACCAAAATGAACAAAGACCAACAAATTTTTTGATGAAAGTAATTTATGCAAACAAATTTAAATTTGAAAAACACAATTATTCCAGTTAAATATTAAAGAAAGTAAAATTGAAAAGCAACATTCAAGCTAAGGAAGGTCCGTTGAATTGGAGTCGAAGATACTTCATTTATTTAGACATATCAAGGGCAAGGATCAAGGATCATTGCTTCATCATCCACAGTTAATCCGAACTTGCTTAGTAGTACATCTTCTTTAGCAGCTTCTCTATCCATATCATGACGAGATGACAAGATAAAACTCTTCATGAAGGTTGCAAGCGGTGGCACCCTTCCAAATTTAGGCAAAGGATCATTCTTAGTGTTGGGCTTATCAGGCTCAGGCAACTTTCCATTGTCAATCAAATCTTGGATTTTGTGCCTTAAGTGAACACATTTATCTGTCTCATGCCCTTGCATTTGATGGAATCAAAATTTGGTGGTAGAGGCTTATGTACAGGCCGAGGTGTGAATGGTTGTAGCAAATCCATCTTTATTAGATTTTCTAACATCTTTGACAAAGGCTCCCCCAAGTTTGAAAATTTATGCTTCTTTGCTGGTTCAGTTGCTACATTTTTCTCAACACCTCTGGTAGCTGCCCTTATTACCCCAGTTAGACAACACATGATTCGATTGGTCTTGTAGAATAGGGATTGGTCCCTCATTTTTCATTCAATCTCTATTAGTGAACATATTTCCCGTCGATGCTGCCATTTCCTCCTTTCTTATGTGAATGGGAGATGCCTCCTTAGCATTGTTGATGATCTCCAAAATTTAAATCAATTGGGTCTTCATAATTTCAACCAATTTATCTTGTAGCTCGGCCATCCTAGCTTTGACAACTTTATCGACTATGTCCCTTAGCTAGTTTGCATCCATCATTCCAATGAAGTACTTGAATCAAAATCTGTTAGGAAATCAAGGAGATCACAGCAAACCAAAAAACACGCTGCGGAAAAATTTTGATCTTTGATTTCCCATCACGATCCATGCTGTTCGTTTAATTCGACAAAAGTGTTCAAAGAACTATCATGTTGATGATTCAAAATCACAGTTTGGAAGAGATGCCTCGATCGCGAAGCACCCTCTATCGCGTATCCACACGAATGCTACCGTCTGGAGTGCTAGCTCTCTACAACGGCGAAGGCTGGAAAAAACATTTTTCTCTAAAACGTATTAGGGTTCCTTTTTCGTTCTTTTTTTATGTTACTTCTAAGAAGACTTAACGTCTGGAGTGAATATAATCACTCCAGAATCCAATTCGAAATTGGATAAGATAAGTCAAATTCAGAATCCAAATCTAATAAGGATTCTGAATATAAGTCAAATTCAGAATCCAAATCTAATTAGGATTTTGAATATATTATCTAATAATATATATATAAAAAAACAATAATAATAATAATAATAAATATTAATATCTAATATTAATATTATTAATATTATATCCAGCCCAAAGTGCATTCTTGTGTGTGACCCGATAGGCCCATATTAATTGGCAGTCAATTTAATCTCTATTAAACCAACAAGTCATAATTGGCCTCTAGCAAGGCGTTACAACTACCCAATTAATATAAGGAATATCCAATTTGCCTAATAATAGTACATGCATTAATCCCTTTGTCACACGATATCTAGCTTGAACATAAGTCATGGTCAACGTCATACTTATATTGTCCAAACTTATGATTACTCGATCTCCACGTAGACTGATAAAAACAAAAGAAATTGATCACACTATTAATTCATTTGAGCACGACCAATCATTTCACAGTCTCACTTATCGAGGGGCCCAAAAGATATCTCTCTCAAAGAGAGGGACAAATTCTATCTTGATTGTTCATTATCCTCTACATAATTTCTATCATATATGATCATAACCTTTATTACTATCCAGTTACGGATAATGTTTGATCATGTCAAAATATAATAGTCCTTATATTGGAAACTATGACAATCTCAAGTCAAAGAATTAATACATAACTATCATGAGAGTTACTTATGACACTAACCCATGTAGTAATCTCATGATGGGTCTATCCAATACATTGTTCTCTAACAAGTATCTATGAAATTGATTTGTATCACTATACACATAACCATCTGATGATTATCAAATCAATGTTCATACTGGTTAAGAATTGTTTTTTTTTATCTCTATAACAATAATAAACCAGGGACAAATATCAAAATTGTGTAACATGCAAACAAACAATAATGATAATAAAACCTCATTTATTAATAATAAATGTATAACATAAAGATCCAAATAAATGGCCTAGGGCACATACACTAACAATCTCCCACTTGCACTAGGCCTACAAATTTCTAAGACCCATAGATCTAGTGTGCTGATCATGCTTGACCCGTGAGAGAGGCTTTGTTAATGGATCTGCTATGTTATCATTTGTGTCAACTTTGAATATCTTGATATCTCCTCTATCGATAATGTCTCGAATGAGGTGAAAACACCTGTGTATATGCTTAGACCTTTGATGAGATCTAGGCTCTTTTGCCTGTGCTATGGCACCATTGTTGTCACAATAAATGTCCACAGGATTTGCAATGCTAGGCACCACTCCTAGTTCAGTGATGAATTTCTTCAACCAGACTGCTTCTTTAGCTGCATCTGGTGCTGCTATATACTCAGCCTCTGTTGTAGAATCAGCCACAGTGCTTTGTTTTGAACTCTTCCAACTAACAGCTCCACCATTCAATGTGAATACAAAACCTGACTGCGATCTAAAATCATCTATGTCAGTTTGGAAACTAGCATCTGTGTAACCATTTACAACTAGCTCATCTTCCAAACCTCCATAAACCAAGAATACATCTTTAGTCCTTCGAAGGTACTTAAGGATATTCTTGACAGCTGTCCAGTGACCTTCACCAGGATCGGCTTGAAATCTACTAGTTGCGCTTAATGGATATGAGACATCTGGTCTAGTACATAACATGGCATACATAATAGATCCTATAGCAGAAGCATAAGGAATCTTATTCATTCGATCTCGCTCATCAGATGTCATAGGACATTAACTCTTGCTGAGATGAATGCCATGAGACATAGGCAAGAATCCCTTTTTGGAATCTTGCATGTTGAACCTCTTCAACACTTTATCTATGTATGTACTTTGACTCAGGCCAATTATCCTTCTAGATCTATCTCTATAGATCTTTATACCAAGGATATAGGCAGCCTCACCTAAGTCTTTCATTGAGAAAGAATTCCCTAACCAAGTCTTAACCTTTTGCAAGGTAGGGATATCATTCCCAATGAGTAATATGTCATCCACATATAAGACTAAAAACACTACTGCACTCCCACTAACCATCTTGTAAACACAAGGTTCATCTTCATTCTTGATGAAACCAAAGTTCCTAACTGTTTCATCAAAATGAAGATTCCAGCTTCGAGATGCTTGCTTCAATCCATAAATGGATCTTTGAAGCTTGCAAACCTTTGTAGAATTCTCAGGATTTACAAAACCCTCAGGTTGTGTCATATACACATCCTCAAGCAAGTTTCCATTAAGGAAAGCGGTTTTGACATCCATTTGCCATATCTCATAATCATAGTATGCTGCAATGGCAATGAGAATTCTAACAGACTTAAGCATAGCAACTGGTGAAAAGGTTTCATCATAGTCTATACCATGAGTTTGCTTGAAACTTTTTGCAACAAGCCTTGCTTTATAGGTCTGCACATTCCCATCCATGTCAGTTTTCTTCTTGAAAACCCATTTGCAACCAATAGTCTTAATACCCTCTGGAGGATCAATTAAAGACCAAACTTGGTTGTCAAACATAGATTGCATCTCAGATTTCATGGCTCCAAGCCATTTGTCTGAATTTGGACCTGACACAGCTTCTTGATAGGTAGTAGGCTCATCTTGATCTATGAGCATTACTTCACTATCATCAGTCACAAGAAATCCATATCTCTCTGGCTGATGACATGTCCTATCAGACCTGCGAGGGATTTGTGTTACATCTTCAGACTCCACAACTATTTGTGGTTCTGAAATAGGCTCTATAGACGGCTCAATGATTTCTTGTGGTACTTGAGTTTCCTCAAGTTCTACTATACTCCCACTAGTTCTCTTAGAAAGAAATTCCTTTTCCAAAAAGATCCCATTTCGAGCAACAAACACTTTGTTCTCTGAAGGAGTATAGAAATAGTATCCTTTAGTTTCCTTAGGATACCCCACAAAATTACATTTGATAGACTTTGGAGCTAACTTATCTAAAACTGGTCTTTTCACATAAGCTTCACAACCCCAAATCTTAAGAAAAGACAAACTAGGTGTCTTACCTGTCCATATCTCATATGGTGTCTTTTCAACCGCCTTAGATGGTACAAGGTTCAGAATGAATGCAGCTGTCTCCAAGGCATAACCCCAAAAAGATAAAGGAAGATTCGCTTGACTCATCATTGATCGAACCATTTCTAATAGAGTTCGATTTCTCCTTTCAGAAACTCCATTCCACTGTGGAGTTCCTGGAGGAGTCAGTTGTGAAACAATTCCACAATCCCTTAGATGATCATCAAACTCTTGGCTCAAATATTCACCACCTCGATCTAATCGAAGTAGTTTAATTGTTTTACCAAGTTGATTTTGTACTTCATTTTGAAAAGTTCTAAACATTTCAAAAGACTCATGCTTATGTTTCATTAGGTAGACATAGCCATACCTACTGAAATCATCAGTAAAAGTAATGAAGTATCGAAATCCTCCTCTGGCACTAATGCTAAAAGGACCACATACATCTGTATGTATCAAGCCTAATAAATCATTAGCCCTTTCACTATGCCCAGTAAAAGGATCCTTTGTCATCTTACCAAGCAAACAAGACTCACATGTTTCAAATGATTCAAAATCAAATGAAACTAATAATCCATCTTGATGGAACTTAGAAATGCGTTTCTCATTTATATGGCTAAGGCGACAATGCCATAAATAAGTAGGGTTTAACTCATTTGGCTTAGTTCTCTTAGAAGTTATGTTATAGATATCATTACCATTAGAATCATCAAGATTAAGGATATAAAGGCCATTATAAGAATTTGCAATACCATAAAGCAAATCATTTTTTATCAAAAATAGAACATTTCTTATTCTTAATAAAAAATGAATAACCTTCATCATCCAAAATAGATACTGAAATAAGATTCCTACTCATAGTAGGAACATAAAAGCAATTGTTCAAAATTAACAAAAACCAATTGGGCATAACAAGTTCATAAGTTCCTACAGCTATAGCAGCAACTCTTGCTCTATTGCCAACACGTAGGTCCACTTCGCCCTTCTTCAGCATCCTACTCCTTTTGAGTCCCTGCATATTTGTACAAATATGAGATCCACATTCGGTATCTAATACCCAGGAAGAAGGAATAGATAAATTAATTTCTATAACATAAATACCTGAAGATGTAGTCGCACTACCCTTCAACTTCTTTAACTCATCCAAATAGAGTTGACAATTTCTCTTCCAATGCCCAGGCTTGTTGCAATGGAAACAAGTTCCTTCCTTAGGAACTTTAGCCTTAGGTTCAGGTTTTGGTTTAGCTTGTCCCTTGGACCCTTTAGCACCTTTTGCCTTACCCTTGCCTTTAGTATCTTTGGCTTTCTTTTTCATTTGTTTAATATTGACATTCAATATTTGGGTAGGCTTTTTGATATTCCCCTCAGCAGTTTTGAGCATACCATGTAGCTCAGGAATGGATTTCTCCATGTCATTCATGTTATAGTTCATGACAAACTGTGAGAAACTGCTAGGCAATGAATGTAGGATCAAATCCGTGGAGAGTTCTAAACTCAGGGGATATCCAAGTCTAGCAAGGTGATCTAGATAGCCTTTCATCTTCAAAACATGAGCACTAACAGATTCACCTTCAGACATTTTGCAGTCAAATAATGCAACAGTGGTGTTAAACCTATCTTGCCTAGCCTGTTGTTGGAAAGCTTGTTTGAGATGCACACTCATCTCATAAGCCTCTAAGTGTTCCAGATCCTTCTGAAGTCCTGGACACATGGTAGCCAACATAAGACATCCTATGTCATTGGAATCATCCACATGCTTCTTATGCTTACTCTTAGCAGCGTTAGAAGCATCAGAAGGAGGTGGGTCAGGGATAGCTTCATCAAGCACGTAGGACTTTTTCTCTTGTTTGAGAACAATTCTCAGGTTCCTAAATCAGTCAACAAAATTAGTCCCACATTCTTTCAGTTTTTCCTTCTCAAGGATAGAACGCAGTGATAAGGTGGAATTGTTATTAGCAGCCATCTGTTGATAAATATGCAAAGTCAAATTTTAATTAATAATGAGGTTAAAATTATTTAAACTCCTACTAAAAATATAACCCTCTAAAAAAATATTTTAGTAGGCTAAGATCCGTATTTCACTTAATTCTAAACTCAGCTTTGGCGTGACGCTTAAAATCAAGTTATTTAGGTAGGTAACATCTTTACCAATTACATCTCATGTAACTCTTAGTAATTATGGAATATTGACATCATATGTCATAGCATGTTGAATTCCATCTAATGCCTTAGGCCCAAAACCATTTTGATAGCCTAATTAAGTCTAACCAATTTTAAAACATATAAGTAACACTATTACTCATCCTACTTAGCTAGGAATGTTTAAAGCATATTGCTTTGGCAATACCTACTTTAATACAATCTTAGTTTTGATAGGTGTTCAAAACGTGGATGGCATTTAGACTTAAATTATTAATGAGGGTTCAACTAAATTATTATCATGTCTTGCATTACATATCATTATATTTTAGCATCCTATATGCATATATATAATTTATCATATAAGCATCATATACCAAATGACAAAATATGTAAACGTGACATAGCATGGCCAAACTAAATATGATCTTCAAGAGACCAAATGAAGATCATAAAGGCAACCCTAGGTGAAAAACCTATCTATTACAGCACTTGCAATATTACATATCTTCAAAACTTGAGCTTGTGCTTTCATCACCATGGAACCATCTTCTCCTTGGTATGAATCTCCATCACAAACATTGTAGCTTGAATCTTCATTTATTACAATAAAAGAAAATCTAACTACTAGTAAAATAAATTACAACAAAATAAACGACACGCAGGCTGTATTTACCCAAAATTAAGATATGAATAAACCAATCACATAGGTCATAAGGCCATGCTATGCACCATGCCAAGACATCAAACAAACATAACATATTCATCACCAAAGTGTTAAATAGAAACTAATATATTGACATTCTTAATGTCGCGGTAATGAACTATAGGGTTCGCTGATACGGCGGTCCTGCTAGCCGGTTAGCGGGAGGGGCTCCTGCTGGCCGGTCAGCGGGCGGGGTTCCGAAGGGGCAGCGCCCCTGGGCAGGGTCGAGGGGTAGCGCCCCTCGAAGCCAAACAGAAACGTTAATCTCATTAACATTTTTCTTTGGAAAAACCCTAAAACAGAATCGTTAATCTCATTAACTTTCTTACTATTTTATTTCGAATATGTACAACCCATTACAGAATCATTACCAAATGTTTATATCACATATAAACTTAATCGTTTTCATCATATGAAAATCATTTTAATCAACCAATCATATATACGTGATCATCTCATGAAAACGAAATTAAAAACACCAATCCTTTCTCATCATATGAAAAATGAATTAGGGTTTTACATAAACGAAACCAAAAACCAATCCTTTCTCATCATATGAAAAACGAATTAGGGTTTCATAGTTAACATGCCATACGAAATCAATATATCTCATGTAATCATATCAACATGGCATTTTCGACTTAAACGAAAACAACAAGTGGCTCTGATACCACTGTAAGGAAATCAAGGAGATCACAGCAAACCAAAAAACACGCAGCGGAAAAATTTTGATCTTTGATTTCCCATCAGGATCCATGCTGTTCGTTTAATTCGACAAAAGTGTTCAAAGAACTAACCTGTTGATGATTCAAAATCACTGTTTGGAAGAGATGCCTCGATCGCGAAACATCCTCTATCGCGTATCCACACGAATGCTACCGTTTGGAGTGCTAGCTCTCTACAACGGCGAAGGCTGGAAAAAATGTTTTCTCTAAAACGTATTAGGGTTCCTTTTTCGTTCTTTTTTTATGTTACTTCTAAGAAGACTTAACGTCTGGAGTGAATATAATCACTCCAGAATCCAATTCGAAATTGGATAAGATAAGTCAAATTCAGAATCCAAATCTAATAAGGATTCTGAATATAAGTCAAATTCAGAATCCAAATCTAATTAGGATTCTAAATATATTATCTAATAATATATATATATATATAAAACAAAAATAATAATAATAAATATTAATATTATTAATATTATATCCAGCCCAAAGTGCATTCTTGTGTGTGACCCGATAGGCCCATATTAATTGGCAGTCAATTTAATCTCTATTAAACCAACAAGTCATAATTGGCCTCTAGCAAGGCGTTACAACTACCCAATTAATATAAGGAATGTCCTGTAACACCCCCATATTCAATGCACACACACATTACAACCACAACAATGTAGCATAAGTGCACCAAACATAGGGATGCTACGGTTTCCTTAACATTCAAAACATTTTAAAACTTGATACCATATCCATATCATTATATCTTATTAACAAAATAGAGCATTTACTTATAAAACAAAACATATTAGTTATCTATATATATATATATATTTATATATTACACAGCGGAAGTTATAAAATATGTATATATATGAAAACATTTGAATACATATTTACTATTATACATATATTTACATTATCAACAAAACTTTACACAATATAAAAGATTTATACATGATTGGCAAGTCAGCTCTGATCTTTAAGCTCCCAAAATCAACTCTTCAATGTCTACTCTCACTCGGTCTCGAAGAGCTCTCGGGTTCGATTCTATCAGTTCTATCACCTGCGCGATTAAACACTATCGCGCTAAGCCAAAGGCTTAGTAAGATAAAACATGCAATAGACATGCTTAAATGCTATACAATACCAATTCTAATTTATCATACATGTAACAACATAAATGCAAAGCTAACAACATACTTTTACATTTCATAACCTAACATACATATATGTATTTCAGAATTCAACATCTTTGCATATATTTTATTAGTTAATCATTTAATCATTCATGAACAACACTAAGCAAAGACAAGCATGGGCCCAAGACACACTAATATGCCATTCAATTTTCAGAGTTAATGCTTTGGTTTTGTTATCACATTTATCAATATCAATATCATATACCCAACTAGGCTTCAAGGATTAAGTTCAACCAAGCTTCAAGGGGAGCAAAGCATGCTAAGCATCAACCCAACTTGGCTTCAAGAACTAACCCAACCTAGCTTCAAGGGTTGTAACATCTCAATTAGGCTTCAAGGATTCAATCCAACCTAACTTCAAGAGATTGTTACACTCATTAGGCATGCCACCAACAACAAACTCTGAAAATGGAATAACACATTAGCCACACAATTCATTTAGATTTCATTTTTCAATTCTCATTATCATTTAGGCAAACATGCCTCATTTATCTCCATTAAATCACCTTAGCCAATAACAATGGCTCCACATTTCATTTCACAATATAACACTTCATTATTCAAGTGTATATTTATCTCCATAGCATCATTCATAAATATCAACATTTCATTCCATATTAATCATGAAACACATTATCACTCACAATGCATAATAACAAGGCTCAATCTCAACAATGCAAGAACAATATATATATAATTCATAGCTTTAGGATCATTCACAAGTGTTTTTAATTCATCCCTTGGTTTAAGTATGTTTATGTTTAGTTTTAGAGGCCAAACTACCTTTGAAGAATCTAAACTATGCAAACAAGAACAAAGAAATCAAGCAACATTCAATTCATTTGTGGGACACGCCCAACTCACTTGAAGGACACGCCCAACCTAGTTGAGGAACACGCCCGTGTCTTTAACAATAAAAGAGGCAGTAGCCAATTCGAATAATTGACACGCCCAGCACCTTTGATGGACACGCCCGTGTCACTAAAACCAAAAGAGACAGTAGCCAATCCAAATAATTGACACGCCCACTCCCCTAAATTGCTTTTGGCCGTGTCACCAAATCACAAAACATTAACTAAAACCAACACTTTCTCAATTGCACTCAAACACAATATTCATCATATAACATATTTCACATGAACATAATCAATGTTCTAAACACATATTCATCACAAAAACCACTTCATCACACATTAATATCACAATTAAACACATAATCACCACAAAACCCTAAAACCAACATCCTTCTCCATCCATCCAAATCAACAACCTCCAATTAAACTCATAACTTAAAATTAATTTAACACTTGAAAACACAACACAACACATCTCAAATTCCCTAAATCACAAAATCATCAAACCCTACTTTACTTCCAACACAACTTCCAAATAAGTAAAGAAAACAAGAAAATACTTACTTGAAAAGAAGAAATTCCACAAATCCTTTGTCAAAACCTTGGATTGCTTCATCAACTTGCTTCTTGCCTCAAGAACACTTCTCTTTTCCTTTTGTTAATGGAGAGCCGGCCACTTCATGAAGAAAGAAGACAATGATCAAGATACAAAGTCAAATTTTGCTTTTAATCTCCACCAAGTATTCTTATCCAAGCAATTACTAAAACACCCTCAATCATATAACTAACCTTTGTCTCATATAAGCCCTCATATGTAATTTCATTAACAACAAAAAATATCTTCTTCCACTTAACCATCACCTTGACTCTTCATTTGACCACTTTATATGTTATATATATCATCATATACACAACATATACATTTGTCTCTAAACCCTAATTCTTTCTCCAAAACACATATGCACAAGCATTCTCATCCCAATTTCTTTTCTTACCCCATCATATGCATTCAATTCAATTTAACAATAACAACAACAACAACAACAACAATATAATCAAAACTTCTAAGCCACATATGAGGATATTACATGTCCAATTTGCCTAATAATAGTACATGCATTAATCCCTTTGTCACACGATATCTAGCTTGAACATAAGTCATGGTCAACGTCATACTTATATTGTCCAAACTTATGATTACTCAATCTCCAAGTAGACTGATAAAAACAAAAGAAATTAATCACACTATTAATTCATTTGAGCACGGCCATGCATTTCACAGTCTCACTTATCGAGGGGCCCAAAAGATATCTCTCTCAAAGAGAGGGACAAATTCTATCTTGATTGTTCATTATCCTCTACATAATTTCTATCATATATGATCATAACCTTTATTACTATCTAGTTACGGATAATGTTTGATCATGTCAAAATATAATAGTCCTTATATTGGAAACTATGACAATCTCAAGTCAAAGAATTAATACATAACTATCATGAGATTTACTTATGACACTAACCCATGTAGTAATCTCATGATGGGTCTATCCAATACATTGTTCTCTAACAAGTATCTATGAAATTGATTTGTATCACTATACACATAACCATCTGATGATTATCAAATCAATGTTCATACTGGTTAAGAATTATTTTTTTTATCTCTATAACAATAATAAACCAGGGACAAATATCAAAATTGTGTAACATGCAAACAAACAATAATGATAATAAAGCCTCATTTATTAATAATAACATAAAGATCCAAATAAATGGCCTAGGGCACATACACTAACAAAATCAATGTTGTAGGTGGTGTCATTGTATGCTCTTGAATTGCCGTATTTTAGGTCTATGAGCTAGAAGGGATTAATGACATGTATGTATGCATGTACGCATAAACAATAGACAAAGATAAGTAGGACGTTCTTCCAACCTTATAACATCCACACAAGAATGGCGAGTCTCTTTTCCTAGGTATATGGTTAACAAAATACCAACATGGGTATCTTATTTTTGAATATTTTCCTCGGACGTTTCAACCAATAGTTATATTTTCAAAATAAAAATCAGTTCATGATAATTCCCATTAATTAGGTTCTAATCCATTCAACCAACTAAAGTAGCTTTTATGCTATATTGGATTAAAACTAAATTAAGAGGTTTATTACAAATAGATTTCTCACTTGAAAAAGTAACAAATGATTCATGCCAAAAACAAGCCCATGATTAATTATTCTTAGTATAAACTAGGCTCACAATTGATTTTTGGTATTTCATAATTGACCTAAATAATTTGCAAGCTCTTTGCAAGAAAAGGTTGGATGAAAATAATTATGTTTCTAAGCCCATTGTAAAAATATTTTAGAAAAAATGGATTTTGGGCTTAGTATTTGGGTTATGAGCAAAATAATTTTTGATTCATTTTTAGAAAAGTTTTATGTCCAAAGACCACCTTGAAAGTTTTGAAAATAACTTTGGTCTTTTGGAATTTAAAGAAAAATTTATTTGAGCTCACAATGTAATTAGGTCATATTAGAAAAAGAACAAACCAAATAAGCCATGATTTAAACCAAGATAAATTAACCATAGTCAAACAACAAGCATTTGGGGTAAACCCTAAGGAAAGTAACTCGGCCAATTACATGAGCTTTAGTCTTTGGGTTAAAAGGCTTAGGTTCCCATAGCAAGTATATACCAAAATGTACAAGGCTATGAGTGGTTATGCCATGCTCGATCTCCATACCTTGAGTGAAAGTATGGTATCCCTTAACACAACACGGGCATCCTAACTCATGCACACGATGCAATCTAATATGATGCAATGGATAATATCATTATAAGAAAGAATAGAATAATATAAAGACCAACGGAATCAACTTCTCTTATCCCCAGTGGAGTCGCCACTGTGAGCGGGGATTTTGCCCCCACTCCCGGTGGAATGGTTCTTGCGACTTCTGCACTGTTTAGGCTCAGGGCCTTAGAGAACACGACCCAAAGCTTGGAGAAAATGGAGTCGCCACCCGGACAGGCCGGGAAAAAGAAAGGGGTGGATGGCTTGATTCCTAAGGAATCCCCAACCCCCTAATGGGTTCGAAAAGTTAGGTACGTGTGGGGAAGGTGAGAAATGGCCCAGCACCCCCACAACGCCTGGTTCATTGGAACCGGCCTCCTTTGCAGGTCTTAATATTATAAAATTCTTAAATATAACAATATTATCCATATTACATGCAACAATTAAAATAAAGCATCATTATATTAAAATCAAAGCAATGTCCAAACAAAATAAATAAATGGACACCCATCCGAGGATGGAAACATGTCCTTACATCATCCATGTCTACACTAGATAGGACACCCACTGAAAGATGAAAACATGTCCTTTACATTGATCCAAAATATAAAAGCGATTTAAATTACATAATACTTAAATAATGAGGTACCCACAAGGTGGAAACATACCTCTTATAATTTTAATACTAAAACAAACAAATAATAATAATAAAGAAAATAATCCATCCATGATAAATTAAATAAATCAAGAATTGAAAATAAATCAACCATCAAAACATATAATAAATCACATAATCACATCTAAAATTTAATAAAGTAAATAAAGATACAAATTTAGGTTTATGTCTTAATTTAGAGTTCTTTAATTAATAATTAGGGTTTTGGGCATTTTAGAATTATTGTTGTTATTATTTAGGCTACTGTGAAGATTTTGGAAAATTAGAATGAATTAGGATTTTATACGTTTAAGAAGTTAGTAGGGTTCTTTGATTGACCAAATTAGGGTTTAAGAGTAACATCATGAAATTAGGGTTTTGAAATATTAAGACATTAGGTTTATAATTCATGTTTATTGGATTGTTATTTTAGGTTTACTGGATCATGGCTTTGGGGTTTAGATTTACTAAATTAGGTTTTAAGTTTACTGAATTAGGGTTTAGGAAAACTTAGGGTTTACTATTTTGGTTTTTCGAGAAAGTTAGGGTTTTTGGTATTTTAGAAAATATGTTTGGTTTTAAGATTTAAGAAAATAGTTTATAGTTCTATAAAATAATTATGATTTTTAGAAAACGTAAAGAGAATTAGGGTTTGGAGATTTAAGAAAACATATGGAGATTTTGGACAAAAGGTTATGGTGCAGATGGAAATAGTTGGGAAAACAATTTTAGGGTTTTAAAGCTTTTGGAAACAGAAGAGTAGCTTTAAGGTCTTTAAGGTTTCTGGAAAAAGAAAAATAGTTTAGGGTTTTAAGGTTTTGGAAACAGAAGAGTAATTTTAGGGTTTTTAAGATTTTGGAAACAGAAGAAACACTTTTAGGGTTTTTAAGATTTTTTAAAAGCAGAAAAGATAATTTAGGTTTTTAAGGTTTTGGAAACAGAAGAAATACTTTTAGAGTTTTGAAGTTTTGATCGCTGGCTAATTGCTACTGGATGAATGTATGATTTAATGTAAAATATATTATTAAGTTTAATAATTTTGGTTACTTAAAAAAAACAAACGATGGAAACATTGTAAATAACATTAAATCAAAATTTTATAATCAAACCTCCATTCGTTGGTTCCTCCACAATTTGCTTCTGGATTAACGGAGACAAAGGCAGTGTTGCTGCCTTTGGATGGATTGTTGATTGCTTCTTGTTGCTAATGTCTCTTGTGCTAGGGTTTTTCTGTCTCTTTTTTACTCCAGTAAAGACCAATCTTTTTGGTCCAATCCTCCCAGTCCCTTAACTCTGAGTTTTAATGTGTTATTTATAGGAAAAATCATCAACTTATTTCTAGTTGTTTAAGGAAATTAAAACCAATTAGGAAAAGAAACCAAAATCAAATAGAACTTGGTTTTGGAAAAAAATACGTTGGAAAATTGCGCTGGCGAAAAAAATTGCTGGCGAAAACTGCGAGTTGCTGCGGGTGAGCGCTGGGCGGCTAGCCATTTCGCCGCAGAAATTTCCTGCGGTTTCAACTTTCGGCGGTGAATTTTTTTTCGTCGCCAATTTTTTCTGTCGCCGATTTTTATTTATTATTATTATTATTATTTTATTAACTTTACCATTTTTATTTTTATTAAAAATTATAAATAATAAATACTAAAATAAATATTATTTAATTAAAATACCATAAAAATTATTTTGGACTATATAAAAAATATAGGACCACACTAAATAAAAAATTAAGGGTCTACAATTGTGTTTTGACAAAATAACCTACACCCAGAGTCTATCTAAGCTAGTATGCAGCTGCCATCCCAACTACATCAAAAGGACAACAATCATGTCTCGCATGTCCCTCAGACCCAAACCGCCATTGGGCTTAGGTTGATAAACCTTTTCCCACTTGACTAAACTCGGCTTCTTTTTTTTCCCTCAAAAAAATTAGCTTCTTTTTCTTCCTATTCCCACTCCAAATAAAGTGGTAGCAAGTTTCTTCAATTTTATCACATATTGCAGTGGGTATCCTGTATGTTTGCATTATATACATATGGATAGCTTGAAGAACTGAATTTTGCTAAACAAACTCATCTAAAAGTTGATAAATTAGAAGAATTGTGGCTAGATAGCATCTTTTGATATTGTTGAACATGGTTCCATAAGTGTCTTTATTAACCCTAGAGTGCAGAAGTGGTACTCCTAAGTAGTTTCCTAGATTTTGGGTCACAGAGAAACCAAGAATTGAGCAAATACCATCAGTTGCTTCTCTTAACATACTCTTTGAAAAATATACTTGAGTTTTAGCTGCATTGATTCATGGCCCAGATGCATTTGAGAAGCTAACAAGAATTTGTAGAATCAACTTAGCTTGATCTTGGGAAGCATGGTTAAGAAGGATGAGGTCATCAACAAAGAAAAGTTACGAAAGTGGTACACTATTTTGTCCTAACTTGACTGGCTTCCAACTCCTCTTCCTTACTTCATTAACAATAGCCTAGCTTAGCCTTTCAATGCATAAGACAAAAATGTAAGGGGTACATAGGATCCCCTTGCATGATTCCACGAGAAGGCCTAAAATCCTTGGTTAAGTCCCCATTCCACAATATTTGCATGGTTAGAGTGGTCACATAATCCATCATGATCTTAATCAAGCTTTTTGGAAGGCTAGCCTAATATAGGGTTTCTTGGATGGAACTCCAACTCAACATGCCGTACGCCTTATCTAGATCAACTTTAATGGCCATATACCCTTTTATGTCCTTCTTATGTTTCATAGAGAGAACCACTTCTTGTCCAATAACAATGTTATCAGTAATATATCGGCCAGGGATAAAGCTAGCTTGGGTTCAAACAACTAGCTTATGCAAGATGCGTTTTAGACAATGGATAATTATTTTGGTCCTTGATCTATAAGCCACGTTGCATAGGCTAATAAACCTATACATTTTAAGAGACACATGCTTGTCTTTTTTTTGGGATTAAAACTAATAAAGTCTTGTTGAGATTAACATCAAGGACTTGCATGATATATTGATCTACTCTATGAGTTGGGAAGAGTATGAAGCTCATCTAAGAACAGTGCTATAGATAATAAGAGAACACCAATTGTATGCTAAGTTCTCTAAATGTGAATTTTGGTTAGAGGAAGTAGCATTTTTGGGACATGCTATTAGTGGAGAAGGGTTTGCAAGTAGATCCTAGAAAAGTGGAAGTTGTGCTTAATTGGCCTCAACCGACTAATGTAATTGAAATTTAGAGTTTTCTGGGTATGGCTGGTTATTACTGGAGATTTATTGAGAATTTCTCCTATATAGTAGCACTACTCACTAAATTGACTTAGAAATCTGCCAAGTTCCAGTGGATGAGAAATGTTAAGAAAGTTTTGAAAAATTGAAGGCTTGGCTAGTTTCTACACTTATTCTAGCACTTCCAGTCAAAGAAGGGAAGTATATTATATACTATGGTGCATCTTGAATAGGGCTAAGGCGTGTGCTCATGCAAGATAGAAGAGTAATTGAATATGCCTCTCTGCAATTATAGAAATATGAATGGAATTATCCGACACATGATCTGAAGATGGTAACAATAGTCTTTGCGTTAAAGATTTGGAGACACTGTATGTATGGAGAAAGGTGTGAAATTTACACCGATCATAAGAGACTGAAGTATAATATGGAGTAGATGGACATGAATATTCAGCAACGAAGATGGGTGAAATTATTAGGATTATGATTGTGAGATAATGTATCACCCTGAAAAGGCTAATATAGTAGCTGATGCCTTGAGTAAGAAGTCAGTTGGAAGTTTAGCACATGTTTGAACATTTAAGAAGCCTCTGATTAGAGAATTTTATGATCTTTATGACTTTGGAAAGCGATTCAAAATCACTTAACAAGGGAGTTCTATGCTCATCTGTATGTGAAACCCCTTTTGATAGACCAAATACAAGAGAAGCATGATGAAGATCCTATCTTAAATAAGGTTAGGAAGAAGATGGAAGAAGGTCAAGCACCAAAATTTCAAGTTATAGATGGAATACTAAGACATGGTGATAGGCTATGTGTACCAGATGTAGATGATTTATGATAGTAAATACTAAGGGAAGCTCATTATGGTAAACATAGTATGCATCCAGGAGCTACTAAAATGTATTGTGATCTTAAGATACATTACTGATGGCCAAGCATGAAGAAGGGTGTTGCTTAATTTGTGGCTAAGTGTTTAACTTGTCAACAAGTGAATATTGAATATCAGAGACCTTCAGGGTTGTTACAAGAATTACCATTATCATAATGGAAAATGGGAGCGAGTTACGATGGACTTTGTCATTGGATTACCTCGCACAATTTCTGGGAATAATTCTATCTGGGTGATAGTAGATCGACTCACCAAGACAACACATTTTCTGCTAGTCAAGACAACTTACACTGCTTCTCAATATGCTTAGTTATACCTTGATAAGATAGTCACTCTACATGAAGTGTCGATCTCTATTATTTTTTATAGAGGCTCACAATTCACCTTTAGATTTTGGCAGAAGTTCTAAGAAGCTTTAAGTACCCTGCTAGATTTCAGTACTACTTTCACCTATAAACTGATGGACAATTTGAACACACCATCCAAACCTTAGAAGATATCTAAGGATGTGTATCCTTAATTTTGGAGGTAGCTGAAATCGACACCTACCATTGATAGTATTTGCTCATAATAATAGTTACCATTATATTATATAGATGGCTCCGTGTGAAGTTTTGTATAGAAGAAAATGCAGATCACCGTTATGTTGGAGCAATATAGGTGAGAGAAATATCCAAGGACCAGAACTAGTCCAGTACACTATAGAGAAAGTACCATTGATTCAAGAAAGATTAAAGACAACCTTTAGCAGACAATAGAGTTATGCAAATCCCAAACGGAAAGATGTCTAATTTTATATAGGGGATCAAGTGTTTCTAAAAGTCTTGCCAATGAATGGAATAATGAGGTTTGTGAAATGAGGTAAACTATCACCTTGATATATAGGTCTTGTCAAGATACTGGAAAGAGTTGGTGGAGTTTCCTATCGACTAGGTTTACACCTTAACTTGGAACACATACATCCCGTTCTTCATATTTCCATGTTACGAAAATATATTCCTGATTCGAGTCATGTATTGCAAGAGCCTATTCTAGAATTACAGTATGATCTATGCTATAAAGAAATCCCTATAGCTATAGTTGATCATCAAGTTAGGAAATTACGAAATAAAAAAAATTTCTATGGTTAAAGTGTTATGGCATAGCCAAACTAGTGAGGAATATACTTAGTAGACAGAAGTAGAAATGCAACATCTATACCCAGCTTTGTTCTGTCATTAAGCAGTAATTAACTCTATTCTGTAATAAAATTTGAGGATAAATTTTCTGTAAGAAGGGAAGGATGTAATACCCTACCAAAATAAATCTAAACAATGAACATATTAATAATACTTGGAATTGTAAGAATTTAAAAGAATAGAATAAAATTGTAACACCCCGATACCCTATATAAGTACTATACATATACCTAGTATACATACAGTAAGTATATAAAGTATAAGGATGCCACTTGTCATTACATTTTTAAAACCTGTAACAAAGTTCAAACCATAATACGTTAATTTAAATAACATTTACAAAATCATTATCTTTATCAAAACTTCTTTTATACATATAAATATTCTCTCATCAGAAATACATCATAATTAAAAGTTATACATGTATGCATTACCCTCTAGTTGGTCTTGACAACTCTTACTCTTCTCGTAGCATAATGAAAGACTTCACATCTTCCACCTAGTCACCTGCGCGATTACACATCCGCGCTAGGCCCGAGAGCTTAGTAGTACAAATATAAAATATAAACATACATTATAAAAATATTAACATATGATGATATATCAATTCCATGTACCATTAGTTTCCTATCATGATTTTCCTTTTGAATTGCACCTTTCATATATCTCAACTCATTTCATATATGATATACATATATACATATCATTATCAGCAACCATAATCCATCATCAATCCTCACAATTAATATATCAATACACATATTGCACTTCACACTTCATAACATTACTTTATTCACAATTCACCGATCATAAATCACATTTCCAACAGAGGCAATCATATATCTCATTTATTCATTTATTTCAACATTTGTATATCACATTGTCAACAAAGACAGACTCGGGCCCAACAGACACTAATATGCTATTCGACTTTCAGAGTTAATGCTTTGGTTTAATTATCACATTATCATTATCATTATCCCAACTAGGCTTCAAGGATTTAGGTTCAACCAAGCTTCAAGGAGAACAAAGCATGCTAAGTATCAACCCAACTTGGCTTCAAGAACCAATCCAACCTAGCTTCAAGGGTTGTAACATCTCAATTAGGCTTCAAGGACTTAGCCAACCTAACTTCAAGAGATTGTTACTAATATTAGGCATGCCACCATCAACAAACTCTGAAAATGGAATAACACATTAGCCACACAATTCATTTATTATTTCATTATCCATTCCATTCTCAATTGAATCATCATCTAGGCAAACATGCCTCAATTATCACAATTGTAATATCCCAAAATGTACCCTAGAAGTATTGGAGTAATTATTGTTATTATTGGATTAAGTGTATTTATTTTATTGGAAAGAGAGTTGAGGTTAGAGTAATGTGTATATGTTGTATATATTGTGATATACTTAACATATACAAATATTTGTTTGAAGGGTATAAAGGTAATTATTTTGAAATTGAGTTAGTGGATTAAGATGGGTGGATGGTGATGTTTGAGATTATTTTATTTTTATTTGTGTGGAGGAGAATGTTTTGAGGAGAGAGAGGGTTAATGTTTGACTTTTCTTTCTTTTCCTTTTCTTCCTTCTTCCTCTCTTCTCGTGTCTCTCATTTTCCTTTTCTTCTCCTTTCTTTGCTTTGGACGGCAGCAGCAAGAGAACAAGAGAGAGGGAGAGATTTGACCTTCCAAGCTCAAGATTGAAGAAGTTTTCAAGAGATCAAGGAGGAATCTAAGAGTTTTCTTCATTCTTGGTAAGTTTCCTCTTGATTCCCTTGTTTTCTTTGAGTGTGTTGTGTTTAAGAGTGTTGGGTTTACTTGATCTTTGATTCTTGGGTTGGATTGAAGAAAAGAGTAAGATTGAAAGGAAGAATAAGTTTGTTGGTTAAGATTGAGTTGTGGTTGTGTTTAGAGTTTTTGATGATGTTGTGATTTGGTGTTGGATGTGTATTTTGAGTTGTGTTGGTGTTTTTGCAAGGTTGTTATGGTTTTGGGTGTGTCTAGTTGAGTTTTGTTGAAGTGGAAGATGGTGGAAATTGTTGTTTGTTGGTTGGATTGTTGTTTTGGCCGGAATATGGGATTTTGGCCTGACACGCTCAGGAGCACGTCCAGGTCTTTAGGCGTGTCAATTGTGTTGGATGGCAGTAGGTGTGACACGGCCATTAACACGCCCGTGTTAGTGAGCGTGTCATAGCTACTGTGATTTTGGGGAATTGACACGGCCAGGAACACGTTCATGATGTTGGACGTGTCGATACTTCTGATTTTTGGACTTAAAGATCAAAGAAGAGCTGCCACTCATGTATATATTTTATATTTGTAACTTTTGATTTTGATGCAAATGTATTGGGAAACATTTGTTATATTTTCCGCTGCGTTTTAAATAAACTTTCTATCTATTTCGTTTTATAAACTCATTTAAAAGTTTTGAATTTGTTCATAGTATATAAGAGTCATGTCATGTGTGTTTTGTAACCGTGACATTTCTATATTCAGTATACGTATATTACGATCGTATTAGCATGCTGTGTACGTATACGGGGTATAGGGGTGTTACAATTGTTTTGGTATCAGAGCCTAGGCTTGAGATTCTCAACCTAGGTAAACTGTAAGAAAAAGGATATTTTGATTTTAAAAGTTGGTTTTGAATAAAATATATATTTAGTGTTGGCAGTCTCTGATCTTTAATAAGGTGTATTCTGCTATGTTTGCAGATATAGGTTGTAATGGATCCTCATTCACGTCAGTTTGTTGAGGGAAGTGCGGAGAGTGTAGCTCCGGAAGAGAGTAGAGATGAGGTTAGAATTGATAGAGCCGGTGAGGCACCTGCTTCTGGGTCAGGGAGACCAGTTGGTGATGAGGTTCCACCAGCTTGGTTCAGGCATATGATGGAAGTGATGAGACAAACACCAGTGCAACCACCGCCACCACCACCTCAGCCTCAAGTACCAGTGAGACAGTATGATAAGTTGAGGAAGTTTGGGGCAGAAGATTTTCTGGGTACTATAGATCCAGCAGTGGCTGAGCAGTGGCTAGATAAAGTACAGAGGATCTTTATTCAGTTGCAAGCCACTCCAGAGGAAAAATTTGATTATGCTAGGTCATTATTGCAGAAGGATGCATATGACTGGTGGAAAACAGTGCCTCACGCTATGGATGATCCACCTACCTTGTCTTATGCTGACTTTCTCAGAGAGTTTGAGCTGAAGTATACTCCTAGGGAGTATAAAGATGTTAAAAAGATGGAGTTTCTGAGTTTGAAACAAGACCACAGGACAGTAACAGAGTATGAGGTCGAGTTCATCAGATTGAGTCATTATGCTGGAGGTATTATATCTGATGAGATTGACAGATGCAGAAGGTTTGAGGAGGGATTGAGGCCCTCTATTTTGTGTCTTGTGGCTGGTTCCAGATACTAGGATTTCTCCCAGCTTGTTGCTGCAGCTAGGAGTGTAGAGAGAGCCCAGGGCATTGCAGCATCTGCTTCTGAGGAGGAGACTAGAATGAGAAGGCCCCAGTTTGAGACAGGGTCTTCATCTGTGAAGAGAGGTAGAGGCAGCTTTGTTCCTAGGACCAGCAGGAGTCAGAGGCCGGTTGGTAGGTCAGTGCAGTTTCAAAGACAGAGATCGAGACCTACGGTTTCAGTGACGAGTGCTCCGACTCCAACGGTTCAGAGGTTCACTCCACCTATATGTGCTCAGTGTGGGGGGTCACATAGAGGCGTTTGTTGGATAAGTAGGGGACCAGCTGTGTGCTTCAGATGCGGATCCCCTGATCATTTCATTAGAGAATGTCCTGAGGTACAAGAGCAGAGGTCGGTGGATACTGCAGCTTCACGACCTAGTTTTAGCAGAGGAGGTAGAGGAGGCAGAAGTTTTAATAGAGGGGGTCGATCTGGGTTCAGTCAGAGAGGAGGCTCTTCATCTATGGACAGTAGACCAGATGAGGCTGGACCTTCCCAAAGAGTTTATGTGATGCAGAGGCAGCCAGATGCTTCAGCTGTTATTGCTGGTACATTTTCTTTATTTGGCATTTCAGTACTTGCTTTAATTGATCCAGGATCTACTCATTCATACATAAGTGCATCCATTTTGCCTGTGACTGATTTGCATTCTGAGTCCCTAGGATTTGATGTCTTGGTGACAAATCCTTTAGGGCATAGTGTGGTTGTTAGTAAGGTGCACAGAGATAGTGCAGTTGTTGTGCAAGGAGAGGAATTTCCTGGTGATTTGATTAAGATGCCATTTAAAGAGTATGATTTGATTTTGGGCATGGACTGGTTGTCTAGACATGAAGCTGTGGTAGATTGTAAGAAGAAGTGTGTTACTTTGAGAACTAGTGATGATAGAATTGTGATGGTATCTAGCGAGCAGAGACAATTTGCATCCTTGTTGATTTCAGCTGTTTCAGCTAGGAAGCTGATTAGAAAAGGGTGTGATGCCTATCTCGCTCATGTTTTGGATACCAGGGTAGAGGGTTCTCAGTTTGATAGCATTCCCACAGTAGCTGAGTTTCCAGATGTATTTCCAGAGGAGTTGCCAGGATTGCCTCCTGAGAGAGAGGTAGAGTTTGGTATTGATTTGTTGCCAGGTACCACTCCTATCTCTATTACTCCTTATAGAATGGCACCTGTTGAATTGAGAGAGTTGAAGGTGCAGTTGCAGGAGTTGCTGGATAAAGGATTCATTCGCCCTAGTGTTTCACCATGGGGAGCTCCTGTTTTGTTTGTAAAGAAGAAGGATGGTACTATGAGATTGTGTATCGATTATAGGCAATTGAATAAAGTGACTATCAAGAATAAATATCCTTTGCCTAGAATTGATGACCTCTTTGATCAATTGAAGGGAGCAACAGTATTTTCCAAGATTGATTTGAGATCAGGGTACCATCAGTTGCGGGTCAGAGCTGAGGATGTGCCCAAGACAGCTTTTCGAACCAGGTATGGGCATTATGAGTTTCTAGTGATGCCTTTTGGGTTGACGAATGCACCTGCAGCTTTCATGGATTTGATGAATAGGGTGTTTAGGCCCTATCTGGATCAGTTTGTGGTAGTCTTCATTGATGATATTTTGGTGTATTCTCGTAATGAAGAAGAGCATGACAAGCATCTGCGGATTGTATTGCAAATCTTGAGAGAGAAGCAATTGTATGCTAAGCTGTCAAAATGTGAGTTCTGGCTAGATCAAGTAACTTTCCTCGGTCATATAGTTTCAGCAGATGGCATTAGAGTTGATCCGAGTAAAGTTGAAGCTATTATGAATTGGAGTCCACCAAAGTCTGTGACTGAAGTTAGAAGTTTTCTGGGTTTGACAGGCTATTATCGACGCTTTGTGAAAGGATTTTCTTTGATAGCTACTCCACTTACCAGATTACTTCGAAAAGGAGTTAGATTTGTGTGGACTGATCCGTGTCAAGCTAGTTTTGAGCAGTTGAAAGAGATGTTAACTCAAGCACCTGTTCTCACTTTACCTGTGGAAGATAAACCATATGTGATCTACAGTGATGCTTCACATAGTGGTTTGCGTTGTGTTTTGATGCAAGAGGGTAAAGTGATAGCTTATGCTTCTCGACAGTTGAAGCCACATGAGCTAAACTATCCAACCCATGACTTGGAGTTAGCAGCCATTGTGTTTGCATTGAAGATTTGGCGACATTACTTGTATGGAGAGAAATGTTTTATTTACACTGATCACAAAAGTTTGAAATATTTGGGGGTTCAGAAAGAGCTTAATCTTCGACAGAGACGGTGGTTGGAATTGATTAAAGACTACGATTGTTTGATTGATTATCATCCAGGTAAAGCAAATGTTGTTGCTGATGCCTTGAGTCGGAAGTCTTTAGCAGGTTTGACTGCTTATTCGCTCTCGTTGCTTGTTGAGTTGAGAGCGTTGCATGCTAGCTTTATATCTTGTGATGATGGTGCATTGTTGGCACAATTGCAGCTGAGACCAGTGTTGTTAGATCAGATTAAAGAGGCTCAATTGATTGATGAGAAAATTCAGAAGATTGTTTCAGATTGCCAAAAAGGGGAGAGCCGAGATTTTCTTGTGAAAAGTGATGGGAGCTTATGGTTTAAGAATAGACGGTGTGTGCCGGATGATATTAGTTTGAGAAGGATTATTTTAGAAGAAGCACATCAATCAGTTTTTGCTATGCATCCGGGCAGTACGAAGATGTATCATGATTTGAGACAGCATTACTGGTAGTCTGGTATGAAGAGAGACATTGCAGAGTTTGTATCCAAATGTCTCACATGTCAGAGGGTTAAAGCAGAGCATCAGGTCCCAACAGGGTTGCTTCAACCTTTATCAGTGCCTGAGTGGAAATGGGAAAGAGTGACTATGGACTTTGTGTCTGGTTTACCATTGACACAGAGAAAACATGATGCCATTTGGGTGATTGTTGATAGGTTGACTAAGACAGCTCATTTTCTTCCGGTTCGGATGGATTATTCTCTTGAGAGATTGGCTGAGCTGTATATTAGTGAGATTGTGAAATTGCATGGAGTCCCAATTTCTTTAGTGTCTGATCGAGATCCGAGGTTCACATCAAGGTTTTGGAAGAGTTTGCATGGTGCTTTGGGTTCTCGATTACACTTTAGCACTGCTTTCCATCCGCAGACAGATGGGCAGTCAGAGAGAGTGATACAAATCATCGAGGATATGTTGAGAAGCTGTGTCATTGATTTCTCTGGAAGTTGGGACAGATTTTTGCCACTTGTAGAATTTGCCTACAACAACAGTCATCAATCCAGTATTGGTATGGCACCATTTCAGGCATTGTATGGAAGAAGGTGTAGAACACCTTTATGTTGGAATGAGACTGGTGAAGGTAAGTTAATTGGTCCTGATTTGGTTAAAGAGACAGAAGATAAAGTGAAAATAATTCGAGATAGGTTGAAAACAGCTTCAGATCGGCAGAAATCTTATTCGGATTTGAAGAGGAGAGACATTGAGTATAATGTGGGAGATAAAGTATTTTTGAAAGTGTCTCCTTGGAAAAAGATTTTGAGATTTGGTCGAAGAGGGAAGCTGAGTCCTCGTTTCATTGGACCATATGAAGTATTGGAAAGATTGGGACCGGTTGCTTATCGGCTTGCTTTGCCACCAGAGTTAGACAGAATCCATAATGTCTTCCATGTCTCTATGTTGAGGAGGTACAGGTCAGACCCATCTCATGTGTTATCAGTGGAATCTATTGAGGTGAGTCCGGATCTGACTTTTGAAGAAGAATCGGTTGCTATCTTAGCATACGGGATGAAAGAGTTGAGACATAAGAAAGTGCCAATTGTGAAGGTTCTTTGGAAGATTCATGGTAGAGAAGAATCAACTTGGGAGAATGAGCAAACGATGCTAGAACAATATCCTCAGTTGTTTCAGACTTGATTTCAGGTAATTTCGAGGACGAAATTTCTTTTAGAGGGGGAGAATTGTAATATCCCAAAATGTACCCTAGAAGTATTGGAGTAATTATTGTTATTATTGGATTAAGTGTATTTATTTTATTGGAAAGAGAGTTGAGGTTAGAGTAATGTGTATATGTTGTATATATTGTGATATACTTAACATATACAAATATTTGTTTGAAGGGTATAAAGGTAATTATTTTGAAATTGAGTTAGTGGATTAAGATGGGTGGATGGTGATGTTTGAGATTATTTTATTTTTATTTGTGTGGAGGAGAATGTTTTGAGGAGAGAGAGGGTTAATGTTTGACTTTTCTTTCTTTTCCTTTTCTTCCTTCTTCCTCTCTTCTCGTGTCTCTCATTTTCCTTTTCTTCTCCTTTCTTTGCTTTGGACGGCAGCAGCAAGAGAACAAGAGAGAGGGAGAGATTTGACCTTCCAAGCTCAAGATTGAAGAAGTTTTCAAGAGATCAAGGAGGAATCTAAGAGTTTTCTTCATTCTTGGTAAGTTTCCTCTTGATTCCCTTGTTTTCTTTGAGTGTGTTGTGTTTAAGAGTGTTGGGTTTACTTGATCTTTGATTCTTGGGTTGGATTGAAGAAAAGAGTAAGATTGAAAGGAAGAATAAGTTTGTTGGTTAAGATTGAGTTGTGGTTGTGTTTAGAGTTTTTGATGATGTTGTGATTTGGTGTTGGATGTGTATTTTGAGTTGTGTTGGTGTTTTTGCAAGGTTGTTATGGTTTTGGGTGTGTCTAGTTGAGTTTTGTTGAAGTGGAAGATGGTGGAAATTGTTGTTTGTTGGTTGGATTGTTGTTTTGGCCGGAATCTGGGTTTTTGGCCTGACACGCTCAGGAGCACGTCTAGGTCTTTAGGCGTGTCAATTGTGTTGGATGGCAGTAGGTGTGACATGGCCATTAACACGCCCGTGTTAGTGAGCGTGTCATAGCTACTGTGATTTTGGGGAATTGACACGGCCAGGAACACGTTCATGATGTTGGACGTGTCGATACTTCTGAGAGACAGTAGGTATTACACGCCCAGTGACACGCCCGTGGTCCTGAACGTGTAAATGCTTCTGTGTTGTGGAGTTAGGGCATGGTCAGGGACACGCTCATGTGGGTGACCGTGTCCAGTTTAGAGTTTGCCCTAATTGATTCTTAGCCTTATGATCTTATGTGAGTTTCCTCATTGTTTTGAATTAGGTTGTGAAGAAGGTGAATTGCCTTAATTATTTGGTGAAGGACTTGTTAAGAGGAAGTGTTTAGAATTGTGTGGATTTCTTTTGAGGTAAGTACAAACCTTGCATTATAACATACATTCATGTGATTTTGGAACTTATACATTTGAGTGTGAATGTACTAAGTAATTTCATTGTATTGTTGATATGTTTGAATAATGTTATTTTTTATACAATATGAACCTCATGAAATGTAATATGGTATATGTATGTGTTATGAAAATGAAAGATGTGATGATAAGATGATGTGTAAAGCCATTGTGATTGGCTATATTGATTCAAATGAGGCATGTTTGCCTAGTTGATTGTGGAATGAGAAATGAATTGAGAAAAAGATTTATAAAGAGATATATGAAATGGTTGTGTGCCTAATATGTTTATTCAAATTTCAGAGTACTGGTTTTGGTGGCATGCCTATATAAAGGTAACAGTCTAGCCGGGTTGAGGATCTCTTCAATTGAATTGAATTGATGATCCAAGAGACTGGGTCTGTTACACTAAATGAAATGTGAAAATGAAATTTATGAAAAGTAACAGTCTAGCCGGGTTGAGGATCTCCTCGATTAGTCGGGTTGATGGTCCAAGAGACTGGGTCTGTTACTAGTAACTGTCTAGCCGGGTTGAGGATCTCCTCATGTTAATGGGTTGATGGTCCAAGAGACTGGGTCTGTTACACTATCCATAGATAGAGATATGATATATATTGCCTACGGGCTTGATCATTGTGATTATAAACCAAAGCAGTAACTCTGAACTTTGAATATCATATTAAATGCTTGTTGGGCCCATGTGTGTCTATGTTAAATGTGTGAGTAATGGATGATAATACAATTATTGAAATAATGAAATGTAACATCCATAAAATAAAGTGTATTGAGTATGATCTATATTGTTTGAATGTATGACATAGCATAATATCATTATAGTTTGTTCTACTGAGCTGTTGGCTCAGCGCGATTGTGGTTCATCGCGCAGGTGACAGGATTGAACCCGAGAGTTCCTCTAGACCTAGTGAGTCTAGGCGTTGAAGAGTTGATTTTTGGACTTAAAGATCAGAGAAGAGCTGCCACTCATGTATATATTTTATATTTGTAACTTTTGATTTTGATGCAAATGTATTGGGAAACATTTGTTATATTTTCCGCTGCGTTTTAAATAAACTTTCTATCTATTTCGTTTTATAAACTCATTTAAAAGTTTTGAATTTGTTCATAGTATATAAGAGTCATGTCATGTGTGTTTTGTAACCGTGACATTTCTATATTCAGTATACGTATATTACGATCGTATTAGCATGCTGTGTACGTATACGGGGTATAGGGGTGTTACAATTGTTTTAACTAGCAGAAATGGTACTGGATGGTTCTCGCTGGCTCTCTTAAGTGGGAGGTCAGGGGTTCGATCCAGGGAGGCGACTCCTTAGGGAGCCAAATAAACAAATTCCTGCTGGGTGGGCCGCGAGGGCTGTCCAGTACTGTAGCGATCGCTTGCCTCCTGCGGACTCCGTGCCCAGGTGGTGAAAAGGCCGGGCCGTAAGCCACTAGTGGGCCGGGCAGCCGACCTGGTCGGGGAGGGTCGTTACAGTTAAAAAGGCGCCTTTTTAAATGTAACGACCCTCCCCAACCAGGTCGGTATCCCAAGGTCGGTTGCCCAGCCCACTGGGTCCGCATGGTCCGCAGGAGGCAAGTGATCGCTACAGTACTGGACAGCCCTCGCGGCCCACCCAGCAGGAATTTGTTTATTTGGCCCTAAGGGGTCGCCTCCCTGGATCGAACCCCTGACCTCCCACTTAAGAGAGCCAGCGAGAACCATCCAGTGGGTCGCCTCCCTGGATCGAACCCCTGACCTCCCACTTAAGAGAGCCAGCGAGAACCATCCAGTACCATTTCTGCTACTAGCAGAAATGGTACTGGATGGTTCTCGCTGGCTCTCTTAAGTGGGAGGTCAGGGGTTCGATCCAGGGAGGCGACCCTTGGGGCCAAATAAACAAATTCCTGCTGGGTGGGCCGCGAGGGCTGTCCAGTACTGTAGCGATCGCTTGCCTCCTGCGGACCATGCGGACCCAGTGGGCTGGGCAACCGACCTTGGGATACCGACCTGGTTGGGGAGGGTCGTTACAACAATTGTATCATCATAGCCAATCACAATGGCTTCATAACCCATTTGATTCATCATTATAATGTACAACATCAATTACATTAACTAAACAACATACCATTATTCAATCATATCATCTAAGCATGTTTCAATCATATCATTCACATCATTATAACTCAATACATTAGTTCTACATTTCTTTATGTCTCAATTAACATTAAGGTAATTCATCATAAGAAATTGCATTGCACATACCTTTTTGAATGATCCACATCTCTTCCACACTATACAAGTCATAATATTAGTCACATTATTCATATAACACATTATCATTCACAAGATTCACAATGCATAACATAACATTGTTCATTTAGAATCATATGCATCATCAAATGTATGTTCAATCTCCACAAAGCAAGAAGAGCAAAGGACAATCACAGTAGCCAACACACCCAAGGGACACGGCCAAGCTTGTGGCCGTGTCTCTCAACCAAAAGCCTCTCAACCAAAAGCAACAGAAGCCAACATGGGCAAGGGACACGGCCGTGTCTCCTCCAAAAATCACCCAACACGGCCAAAATTTTATAGACTTGGCCGTGTCTCTCAAAATTTCTTTAGTTTGGCCGTGTCTCTCCCTTGGTTTGGCCGTGTCTCTCATGAATGAAACCCTAAACATAACCAAAACTCCTTTGATTGAATTAACAACACCTTATACACAACACAACCTCATTCAAATGAATGTAATCAATGTTATTAACACATATTCATCACAATATTCACATTAGCACTACACTAACCATACATTCAATCAATTACCACATCAAACCCTAAAACCAACATCAATCTTCTTCTTTCAATAACAACATCTACTTAACTTACCATTTTCAAACAAAACCAACACCAATTTAACCTTTTTAACTCACAATCAATTCCAATACTCATAAACACATCTCAAACACACCAAATCATAATGTTAACAAACCACAACTCATTTCAAACACAATTTAAAAAATAACAAAGGAAAACAAGAGAGTACCTACCTCAATTGAAGAAATTTCACAAATCTCCAACTTCATCCTTTGATTCTTCCTTCAATTTGATGTTAGAAATCAAAACACCTCACTTGCTCTTCCTTTCCCTTTGGTAGCTGGCCACACCAAACAAAGAAGAGAAAATGAAGACAAATCCAACTTCTCTTCTTCTTTAAATATCCACCAAGCAATTTTAACAAGGCAATTACCTAAATGCCCTCATCCATTTAACTTAACTTTTGTCACTTATATGCCCATTTAAGTAATTTCACATACCACAAATAAATATCCTCTTGCATTGACCATCCATTTTGACTAATGTATATGTTATATATATTACCATATACCCAACATATACACTTTCTCTCTACACATTCCTTTCCTTTTTAAACAATACATAAACATTCTCTTTTCAATTTCTTTTCTTATCAACATAACATATACACATAATTCAAACAAACAACAATTATATCCAAACTTCTTGGGCAAACATTGGGATATTACAAAAATAAATTAATGACTTGATAAGATTAGTTAATTTATTTTGGTTAGGTCAAAATTTAATTAAAATGTGAATTAATAATAAAAGTTTATTATATTTAAAATGAAAGAAAAATAACATATATATACTCGGTATAAATATATACTAATATAAAGAAATATAACTAAATTGAAAATACTTAAGACAAAGATTGAAATTTATTGATAAAAATAAGATACCAATTAACTACATAAATTAAAAACTAGTATGTAACCTTGTTATTTCAAGAATTAAAATGTTTAGAAGAAATGAATGGTGAGATCAAAGACCATTTGGCCACTTGTATGTGTGCTTAGCTTGATTCTTGACAAGTTTAAGATAATGAATTTAAAATGCCAATAATTGGGTAGTGAAAGCTTGCCACCTTCCACGATAAATAGGCTAGCAATTGAAGGAAAATTCATCCTTTCAAAGCCAAGATGCACCTTCCAAAAATGGTGGGCTTTCATAACCAATAGGAAACCACCAAATTTTTAGCTAGCCAATTAGGAATTTTAAATTAAGTTTGGAAGAAAATCAAGAAGGTATGAATTTCTATAATTAGTTAATTATGCATATTATTTTAAATACTCATTGTAATAATTATGTGGATTTAATATTTTATCTAACCATTTTATTAAAATTATTATTATTATTAGTATTCTTATTATAAATGTAAAATGTTATCAATTAAAATTTTAATTATGGAATAACCCTAAATACATGTATATATATGGTATATACATGTATATTTATATAATTATATGTATATTAATGATTAAAATGGAAATATGAAGTGAAGAATAATTAAATTATATGTATAAATACTGCTATATAATATATATACGATACTAATACTAATACATGTATATAATAATGTTGTTAATTACATTTAATTATAAACTAATCCTAAATACATCTTATATAAATATATGAATAATTATTAAAACGAATATATGAAATGGAAAATAGTTAAATTTATATGTATAAATATTGTTATATATATATTTAAGTAAAATGAAAAAAAAGAAGAGAGAGATTAAGTGTATAAGTATTGTTATACATAAAATAAAAGTGATATAAGACATGTGTCACGACATATGTATGTATGTATGTATGTATGTATAAAAAATGTTAAAAATTAATTATTATGGGATAAGGAAGAAAAAAATAAAATCTCTAACTTAATGCATATTGTATATTCATATAACCACTAAAATTAATGATAAAATAATACTTGGTCACAAAATGAATTTTCTATACATATGATCTAATCCAAAAATCAAAAGAAATAAGAAGATTATTGGAATGTTGGTAAAAGTATAACTATATGTATAATTCTTCAAGAGGACTTATAATTGGATAAGTTTAAAGGAAATATAATTTTATATTATGTACATGGATTTAGTTGCATGTAAAACATTAATAATAAAACAAGGGAAATACAAATAAATGGTAATATGCATATATAAATAATTATGCATGATGATATAAATGAAATATGAAGAAGATATAATCTAATAATTATGTGTGTAACGTTTTACATATGTAAAAGTATATAACTAAAGTAACATGGAAAGAGCAAACATCTATATATATACATGCATCATTTTTATTGCTAAAATAGAAAATAAAATAAGGTTAATTAAATTATATATATGGGTATTTATGTAAGATATATGCAAATAATAATATATAGAGTAAAAGATAAATAAAGTATATGTTATGAATATATATAGTTCCTAAATGGAAACAAAATACAACTTAGCATATACATGATGATTAATTACTTACATAAAAAAAGGAGATAAAAGTAAGAATAAAAGCAAATTAAGATGTTCTACTTAAATATGGGAATAATTTAAAGTATGTAAACAAGAAATATAATATTAAAGAATGCATGGGTTACTTTACATGTCAAGTAGTATAGAAATAAATCAAACCTGTAACACCCCTAAAAAGTTCGTACACTTGACTATAAAGATTGTTGTCAAAACAATCAATTAGATAGAACTTGAAAAGTATTTTCTTGTTTAATACAAGGATATGCCCGCATGGATTTAGGCTGACACGTCCGTGTGTTTAAAATCAACACTACCTCTTTAAACAAAAATAAGTAACACAGCCGTGTCTAGTAGAACGACACGCCCGTGCATTTTATTTTAAATCTGCCTTCATAAGAGAATTTTCTTTTCTTAAGTTTTTCATACACTCATTCCTCAAACCATCCATTTCTATTATAAATCCAAGAAAAACCTCAATATAATTAACATGAACATACATAATATATGTATATATATATACATACATACATAAAATTATTGTAATTTATAAAACTCTCATGCTAGTTCACAAAAACTAGACATGCACCCGTATATTTATATATATAACATACTACCCACAAAGTTATACAACTGTCATTCAAAATAAATATCTCTGCCATGTGAACAATCTAAAACTCTTTATATAGAATATTTCTCAGAAGATCTTTTTGTGATGCAATTGATTTGGATCTCTATAAATTTCAATCAACAAGTTCTTCTCGTCTCATCTGATCTGCGCATTAGAAACAAATCTAACACGCTAAGCAAAGCTTAGTGGTGCTTGTGTATTCATAATAAGCAAGAAAATATTAAGAAAGATAACTTTGAATCATATAACTTTGAATTATAATTCATGAAAAATAATAAAATAATCACTTTGGTACTTTAAAAGAAATTTGATAAATTTTTATATTCAATATACTCAACACAAAAAAAAAAATTCAATATTCGATAATTTTAATAAATTAGTCACAAGGCATATTGTTCACATCATATGCAATTCTTTTACTTTGCCCGTACACACTAAATTTAGACCTTAGATTTAGGTAACGAGTCACTGTCGGCAATTTAATGCCTACTATAAAAAAATATGGCCAAAGGCCCACTGTCAAGTATATTCACTTTTGGCAAATATGTCCACTATCACTGGTGACATGATGTGTCCACTAATGGCATGAAGTGCCCACTTTCACTATAGATATCCACCCTCTGGCTAGCCATTCAACCCTAAGCTAGGTCTAACATCAGTATGGTTTAGGCAATTTATTACTTATTCAGCTATAATAACATTTAATTACATATCATTTCAATAAAATGACACTATAATCCTTACCTAATACTTACAAAATTCCAAGACTTCTTTGCAAATTAACTTGTAGACATTTTTAAAATTTTAACCTTTAATTTGACAAACATGCATATTTTGAGTAATAATTATGTTATAAATATTAATTGAATAAGAAAATTATATTAACATAAGAAATAAAGTGTTTTGGGGTTGAAAAAGAAGACAATTAGGGTTATAGAGTGGACATGGGTGTGTCTAGGAAATCTACATGCCCGTGTGTACCAAAATGTTACTGAAAGTAGTGTAATATCCTCATGTATGCCCTAGAAGTTTTGACTATGTTGTTGTTGTTGTTGTTGTTTTAAATTGGATTGAATGTATATGTTATGTGAGAAGAAAAGAATTTGAGAAGAGAATGGTTATGTATATGTGTTTTGGGAAAGAAAATAGGGTTTAGAGAAAAGTGTATATGTTGTTTATATGTTAATATATATAACATATAAGTTGGTCAAATGCAAGGTCAATGGAAGAGAGATATTTTTATGGGATATGTGAAATTACATATATGGGCATGCAAGGGACAAAAGCTAGAACAAATGGTTAAGGGTGTTTTGGTAATTTTCCTTGTAGGAATTGCATGGTGGGGATTAAAAGAAGAAGAAGTGGTTGACTTGAGTTTATTTTCTTGTCTTTTCTCATGTGTGTGCCGGCCATTGAAGAAGAGAAAGAGCTAGAGAGGGCTTGAAGTTCTAAACTCAATTTGAAAGGAGATTCAAGGAATTAAGTGGAAGATTTGTGAAATTCATCAACTTTGGTAAGTCCTTTCTCTTGATTTTCTTTTGTTCTTTTGAAGTGGAGTTGGAAATGAATTTTTGGTTTGTTGAGATGATGATTAAATGTGTTTGTAATGAGTTTTTAAATGTTGTTTTTGATTTTAAGTGAAGAAGTTTAAGAGGTGTTGTTGTTGGAGGTGTTGGAGTTGATATTGTTTTAGGGTTTTGAAGTGTTACATGATGTTTTCCTTGTGTTTGCTTCATTATTTTCAAAGATCTTCTTGTGGTTGGTGTTTGTTGGAATTTTGGACTTGGAAATGGGATTTTGGCCGAGGGCAGTAGCCTTCTGGATGCCACACCCGTGGCCTTGATTGGCCATGGCCGTGGCCATTGGTAGGCTTTTGGTGCCATGGCCGTGGAGGATGGAAGCTTGAGTGGCAGAATTGTTTTGTACCCCACGCCCGTGGTGGTTATGGTGGCCACGACCGTGGTCTATAATGAATGATGTTGAAGTGTAATTTTATGATTTAAGGTTTAAGATGAAGTTATTAAGTGATTAAATGGTATTGGAATTGATGGATTGTATCATTCTTTGGATTAGGGTTTGATAAAAGGTGATTTGCCCTAATTTGGGAAGTGAAGAACTTTGCAAGAAGGAAGGTGTTTAGAGTTGTGTGAATTGTGATTGAGGTAAGTACAAATCTTGTGTTGATACATACATGTGACATTGCATTGATGATGCATATGAAGTTGAGCTTGATCATATATATATGAAGATAATGGTAATGCATATGATACTATATGATATTTCATGTATTGTGACTTATGTGATGAGTAATGTGTTTTGTTATGTTTATATCAATAATGCTATATGTATAATGTGATGGATATGTTGAGGATATGATGGTGTATTTGAAAGATGAAGTATTGTAATGTGATTTGAAATGTGATGTAAAGCCATTGTGATTGGCTATGATGATACAATTGAATGATGTATGGCATATTTGCCTAATTGATGAGGAAGATTGAGAAAGAGTTTGATAAAGAGAATAAAGAAATAAGTGTATGCTTAATATGATATTCAGTTTCAGAGTTCTGGTTTTTGGAGGCATGCCTATTTAATGAAAGGTAACAGTCTTGCCGGGTTGAGGATCTCTTCAAATTGAATTGAATTGAGGTCCAAGAGACTGGGTCTGTTACACAATGATAATTGATATTATGAGATATTTGATTTGTAACAGTCTTGCCGGGTTGAGGATCTCCTCGAGTTAGATGAGTTGATGATCCAAGAGACTGGGTCTGTTACGCTATCCATGGATAGAGATATATATGTATTTGTTGCCTACGGGCTTGATAATTGTGTTTATGAACCAAAGCAGTAACTCTGAATTCTGAATATCGTATTAAATACTTGATGGGCCCATAGGTGTCTAGGTTTTATGTATATCATAAATGATGTTCTAATGTAATGAAATGTTAATATTACTTAAATGATGAAACGGACTATTCACGGAATATTGTCTATTGAATATGATCTTTATTGATTGAGTGTGTATCATTGATGTTGATTTGTTAATACATATATGAAACATTGCATTGCATTAAAGCATAACATTAGCATGATTTGTCTTACTAAGCCGTTGGCTTAGCGCGATAGTGTTAATCGCGCAGGTGATAGAGTTGAACCCGAGAGCTCTTCGAAACCTAGTGAGAGTAGACATTGAGGTGTTGATTTTGGACTTAAAGATCAGAGCAGACTTGCCAATCAAAGTATAACTTCTTTATGTTTTGTAAAATATTGTTTATAATGTAAATATATGTATATTTGTAAATACAGATTTAAATGTTTTCATATATGTAAATAATTTTATAACTTCCGCTGTGTAATAATTAAATGTATGAATGTATGTATATATTGAATTTAGTTTATACTACAATTTAATGACTTCTTTTCTATAATATATAATGATAAAGATTATGGTAGTATATAAAATGTTTTGAATGTTAAGAAAATCCGTAGCATCCCTATGTTTATTGCATGTATGCTACATTGTGGTATTGTAGTGTGCATGTAATGGATGTGGGGGTGTTACAAGTAGAGTTACAGAAGCTGAATAATTCACACGGCCATGTGAATCAAAGCCACACTCCTGTGTGGATTTTCCAGCATCTGCCAAACATAAAAATTTAAGTTTATGTGAGCCAAAGTTATTCCAACTTGCATTTTAAGACAAAACAACCTAAATACATTTAATAACTATGATAAAAATGAACCAAAAACCAAACTTTCAAATAGAAAGAATCCAAATCAAGCACTGCACTTAATCCTCAATTAATCAAATCTTTAATAATAAACTTAGTTATCAGCACTCCACAACCATCGCTCTTAACCAAGATAATACCATCACACTTATTTCTTACAAAATTGAAATAAAATAAAGATTCTTTAATCTTTCCTTGCATAACATATATTTTTTATTCAATTCTTTAGCAAATAACTCAATTAAAATGATCCAATTAACTTATTCAAGCATTAAAATTCAAAGAAAACCAACTATTTGTAAATTACTCATACATAAGAACATACCTCTTTCAAGAACTCCTCTCTTTCTCTTTTCTCTCTACCCCTTTTGATTTTGGTGATAATCTTATTGATTCTTCTCATAAACTAGCGGATTTCTATGAAAATTTGGAGTTATAATTAAAGATCTTGATGCTTTGATGTATGTTAAAGGAAGAAGATAGAAGAAAAGAGAGAGATGGTGATGGTGAAGATGATGGTAGAAGAGAGGAGAAATTTTTAGGCTCCTCTTTATATGGTATCTAGGGTTTTGGTTGGATAAGGTGTGCTCATTATAGCTTTGGTGCACTCACTTCTTTTAATTTAATTCTAATCCTATTTGAGTTCCACAAAACTGTAAAAATAATTTCTTTAGTTAATTTAAAGTCCCACAATTTATATTTGATAGTCTAACTCATTAAAATTCATTTCTAGAGTTATGGGCATTTTCATAAATTTTTATCAATTTAAGATTCATTTTCAAAAATACCAATTTTGTCCATACTTGGTGTAGACCCTTAATTTTTGACCAAGTCCGGTCCAATATATTTTGTTTGGTCCAAAATAATTTTTATGTTGTCTAATATAATTTAATTGGTTAAAAATAATTTTTGTTATCTTAATTAAATAATTTTTGCTTTAGTATCTAATTTTTATTAATAAAAAATAAAAATAAACAAATAAAAATCAAAAAATAAAAATAAAAATAAATATAAAAAGATCGACGATGGAAAAATCGGCGACGAAAAAAATTATCTCCGAAAGTCAGCGTGGGCCCGTGGGCATTTTGCCTGCAGGAGTTGCCTGCGGGCGAAATGGCCCAGGCCATTTTGGCCGTAGGAATTTCCTGCTGGCAAAATGGTCCGCAGGCCTGTTTCTGCGGCAGCTTTTTCGCCTGTGCAATTTTTCCTGCGGCAATTTTTTTCATCAGCGCAATTTTTCCGCAGCAGTTTTTTTCTCCAACTACATTTTCCGACACAAATTTTTTGAAACCTAATGCAATTAGGTTTTGGTTTTCTTTTCTTAATAAATAATGTATGCCGTGAGCAATTAGGAAAAAACCATAAAAACTTCTATAAATAAGGAGGCAGAGAGAGGGAAAAGACAATCGAATCTGTGAAGGAAAACTTTAATCAAATCTAACTTTTTGAGAGACAAAGAAGCAAAGCATTAACAAATCATCAAAGGCAGCAGCTGCCTTTGTTTTTATTCATCCAAGAAGAAAGATTTTTGGAGGAACCATCAAAAGGAGGTATGTATTAATTGTTATATTTTTTCACAGTAGCTAAGATGAGAAAATTGTCTTTCAAAATCAAAAATCCCAGAACCTTAGTTCCCTTTGTTCAAAGTTTAAAAACACTAATTCATTGTTTTATTTTCCAAAAAGACTTAAAATTGTTATTTTTACTTCTTCAAAATCTTAAAACCCTAATTGAACATGTTTTTCAACAAAACCAAAAATTGATTCTGTTTCTTACAACAAACCCTAAAAACACCTTTTTTTATTTAGATAAACCTTAAATCGTTGGTAAAACTTTTATAAAATTATCAATTGCCTTTTCCAAACACTAAACCCAAATGCAACTTCCAAACCTAAAACAATGAACCCTAACCCCTTTAAAACCTTAAACCCTAATCCTTTAAAACTTTTAAAACCATAAAACACAAATATTTTAATTTCACACTGTAAGCTTGAAATCACAAATCAAAAGTATTTTAAAGAGTCCAAATTCTAGTTTCATGATTTTACATAACAAACCCTAGTTTGGTTAATCAAAGAATTTTATCAACCTTTTAAAATATAAAATCCTCAATCTATTTTAATTCTCTTAAAGTCACAGTAGCCAAATTTCATTAATTCCAAAACCCTAAACACATGAAATAAAGAGCCCTAAATGGAAACAGTAGCTATAATTGGAATTTTATTTTCCTTATTCAATTCTATATTTGATTATGCTTTGATTTATTTCTAATGCTTTAATTTATTTAAGTTCAATGCTTGGTTCATTTAATTTATCATGGATGGATGTTTACTTTCTATTGATATTTAATATCTTTGATGAATGATTTATTTATGATGAATGATTATTTACTTTTATCAATTTATTTAGATTTCCAAATGTTGTAAGAGGTATGTTTCCACTTGGTGGGTACCTCATTAGTTAAATATCATGTAATTTAAATTGCTTTTCTATTTTAGAACCTATGTAAAGGGCATGTTTCTACCTTTCGGTGGGTGTCCTATTTAGGCATGTGATGTAAGGACATGTTTCCATCTTCGGATGGGTGTCCATTTATTTGTTTTGCTTGGACCTTGCTTTGATTTTAATATATTGATGCTTTCTTTTAATTAATGTGTGTAATATGGATAATGTTGTTATATTTAAGAATTTTATAATATTAAGACCTGTAAAGGAGGTCGGTTCCAATGAACCGGGCATTGTGGGAGTGCTGGGCCATTTCTCACCTTCCCCACACGTACCCAACTTTCCGAACCCATTAGGGGGTTGGGGATTCCTTAGGAATCAAGTCATCCACCCCTTTCTTTTTCCCGGCCCGTTCGGGTGGAGACTCCATTTTCTCCGGACTTAGGTTCGTGTTCTCTAAGGCCCCAAGCCTAAACAGTGACTAAGTCGCAAGAACCATTCCACCGGGAGTGGGGGCGAAAATCCTCGCTCACACTTGGATCAAACTTTCTACTTTTGTAAAGCTTGATTCATCCTACTTTCCCACTTATTTCAAATACCCAAGTCTCTTTCATCACTATACACAATTCTTTATCAATGGTTTATAGAGAATCACTATTTAAAATTTCAAACATTATAAAACCCAAGTTGAATAGACCACATAAATGTTACATGCATACTCAAAAAGTTAATATAAAATAAAAGAACAAGATTTCTAATTGAATAAACAAATGAAACCCTAATCAACAAATGAAGTTGAAATTAATACAGTAAAAGTAATAATAATAGTTACTACATATGGTGTAGGAAAGAGAGAAATAGGTGAATCCTCTAGCTTAAAGGGAAAGTCACTGCAAGAGGCTATGAGTGAGTGATAATCTAATGTGATTTCTAACATATTATGTTCTAAACTACACTATACTGCTTAACTCTGGTTAAGGAGTATCTTATTTTTATTGACACCTTCTAACTCTCTGTTGAGTCATTATCTTATTTTATTAATATTTTGATTCTTCTGTTGAGTTTATTATTCAGCTATTATTATCAACTCTAATTTTTCTGAAATCTATAATTATTAAATTTCTCTAATTATTCTGATGAGATTGCTTATTGAGCGTATGTTTGACCTCTATTGTTGTAACATGGCCCAGCTCTGGTGGGGGTTAAACTATTGGATAGTGCACACTAGTATTCTGTTATGCATAAAAAAAGGAGTAGTCATTGCCCTAATTTACTGCCTACAACTACCTTTGTTCTGAATATCACAATATGTATCTATAAATAATGGCTGTATATTTATTATCTATAATCTGTTGTATTGGTTAATACTTATTTATTCTTAATCTATTTATCACTCCTTCACTCACTTTGCTTATGTCTCTGCTTAAAATTTTATTGATTATCCCACCTAACCGCACATTAGGTTATGATTCATTGAGTTGACGGCTCACCCCTCCTCACCCTTTTTTTTAGAGTAATGATCTATAGGTTGGAGCATCTGGATTCCTACTTCCCAGCTGCTCACTCTATTAGTTAGTATTAGAAGCAGATTATGTAATATAAATAAAGTATGAACATATTTCTATTTTATAGTGCTTCGGTGGGTACAATGTAAAATATGGAAAAGTTCTTTAGATATAAGTGAGATGGTATTAATAAATATATGTTCTATAATAATATTAAATAATCTGAATATGATATGGAGAAGGTTCTTTGCAGTATCTGCTTTAAGCTTACCTAAACCTTAGAACCATCTCACCCTACCTTCCCCTAATCAAATTAGGGGTGGGATGTAACATACAGAGAAGCCAAATTCCCCCTAAAAAACCCTGTGCTTCAATTCTATTGGAGTACTAATAGCCATTATAAGTAAAAAGACTTTGCTTGAACAACACTTCACCTCAGTTTGAATAATGCTACCTGGCTTGGCCTATACAAATGGACCAAATTTTTAAAGCCCTTCTAAAGTTACAGAAGAGGCTCCTTGGACATTTCATAGTAAAACTTTAAAATCCATAAGTAAACATGAGAGGAATAAGTGTCAAAACTGACTGATAGGATGGGAAAAGCTCATAGTGGATAGATACCTTCCTCTATCATCACAACTTCCATTGTCTCAGGGACCTTCTCCTTAATATCATCCTCTTGGTCATCATTGATAGGGTTATCCAAAAGATTGTAATTACCACTAGCATTCTCTATCATTTCTATATCAGGTAGTTGTTTTTTTAGCATTGTTAATAGTCATATCCCCACAAGCCTATCCCTCAGTGTTTGGAACTAGCTGACATTGTCTATTATTAACATTCAGAGGCTTGGAGTTATTCTGGGTTTCATTATGAGGATTTTCATAAAGAGAGACTATAGTATTTTTTTTAGGATCCTAGGGTTTCTTTTTAAGGTGCATTAGATTTTGGTCCCAAGCTAAGATAGAATTAGGTTTGCTGGCCTACAAGGGTTAATTTGATATTTTAAAGGTAGTCATTGATTTTGTCTTATGGAGCTTAGGTGGGTTTGCTTTTTTTGTGGCTAGTGGTTTCTTTATGAGATTTAAAATGTTCCATAGTGGATCTTGTATCATGCATAGCATTGTTTACAAAATTTTCCTTAGCACGTGCATGGCTCAAAGGCCCATCATTGGAATCACCCCATACAAAGAAATAAGTTCTTCCTAGTCGTTTAGTACCATAAATCTGGAGCCTTGATTTTTTTTCTCTTAGTTTGTCTACTCCACTTTCTTTAAATGAAGGTTTTCTCCATCTTCCTTTTCTAGATATCATCATCCAAGGCCCTAATCGTCAAGTTATTACCTTCTTTAGCTTAAGCCACAAACTCCTTCTAACCAGCATGTTTTGGTTATATAGTAGCTCCTACATCTTTATCTATTATGATTTTCTCTGAACAAGTACTACTCACATGAACTATACATCCATGGACTAGGGATGATTTCATATTCAACCCTTTAGATTTTTCCATCTAAAAGGAACTGAGAGCACTGAGGTTTGGTAATATCAATTTCAATGTCCAATATTGCAAACTTTCCCCTAGCTGCACTATCAATTTTGTAATCAATCTTCACAACATTACCATTGAGTTTGTGCTATGAAATGAAGGACTCTCTTACAGTAATAGTGCAAAGACATGCTAGGTAATCTCACCATGCCATAATAGATTGTATTTTTTAGAAGAGTTATTAAAGGTTGGGGTCCAAGATTGAATCGATAAATAATGTCCCATAACAATGTAGGGTCCCTTAGTTAGGGCTTGAGCTGCATCTTTATTATAAGTAAGCATGATTAGAAAATCAATAATTGAAAAAGCTGAGAATGTACTCCATAATTCTTCAAGCTTAGCACTTTACATTTTGTATCTAATATTATGTCCTAATAGATCTACTATCAGTGCATTTTTCCACTGTCTATCTAGTTGCTCATGCATCTTGGATGAGACCATAATTAAAGGGATCTATCCATCATGAGACATTTGCACATCCTCTAAGCTCACATCTATGTCAAGAAAATTTCTAGGGGCAACTTTAGTTCGCATGTTATCCGAATATAGGAGCATATCCTTGAAGGATAGCATGTGGGTCAGGTGTTTACAGCCCAATGTTGCTGTTTGCCTTAACTGCAAGTGCATAGATTATTAATAAGTAATATAGTAGTGAGTTGAGTATCGTTCCATAGGGAAGGTAATTCTAAGTACCAATTAATTAAACTTGTTATTATTTGGATAAAAGAAGTTCATATTTAAAATTGAGAGAATTAATTAGGATTGAGTTGCTTTTGATTTTAATATAATATTTTCAGATTTAGGGTTAGGCCATCTTAATTGATTAACTATGAATTTTCTAAAGTATTGATTAAATTTTCGTTTTCCTTTAATTAATAGTTGGATTCTCCCAAATTAAGATTTAGTCTCTCTTAAGTACTAAAATAAGTACTAAAACTAACATTGAATTTAACCTTACATCTACTCTCATGATCATAAGTAATTAAATCAATTTATTAAGTCTTGTGAGGATATTATATTAACCTCGTAAGTTTTTACCTTATCTCTAAGTGAAAACTTACTTAGGATTGTTACCTGTTTAGACTAATATCATGCTTTCACTCTCGCTCCATAACATAATATCTCAAATCAATTAATTGTTGGCCAGATAATTAATACATTAGCATCAAAGATAACAAATTAATCAAAGGATACACTTAATTAAATAAAATAATAAAAACTTACTCCTTAGTAAAATCAATATAAGGGGTCAATCATAAATTGAAGTTTTATTGATTCATAATTGAAATGAAAGTGATGTAAAAATTAAAGATAATTATTGAAAAGCTTATAAATTAAAGAATAAGGAAAATTAAACTCTAGATCTTCTTTGGATCGAATAAGAAATCCACTTGGAACTTGAATTCTCTTCCTTAAACCAAACTTCACTCTTCTCTCCAAAGAAACTCTAAAACTCTAAAGAAAACTAAATAGATAATTATTTCTTAAATGAATTCTTTGACTCTTGGATGATTTGAAGCTTGGGAGAATGCTTGTTTATATAGAGGGCTTGGAGGCCTCTTTTCTTTGTGTGGTAGATTCTTTTGTTAATTTCCTTAAAAATTGGAGAGTTTTTCTACTTAAAATTAGGTTATCACCACTTTTTGTTCCCATGGGTATGGCTTTTTATGCCATGGTCATGGCCTAAGTGGATAAGAGTTGACTCATGAGATTTTTCTTTTTGGACAGTAGCATTTTGATTCCTACGGGCGTGGCTTTTGGTTGCCATGACTGTAGGTTTCTTTTTTCTTTTGGAACTTTGGCCCTTCTTTTCCTCCTTTTCTAGATAGTAAGAAAATGGATCCCACAAGCATAACTTTTAATTACCATGATCGTGGGATTTGATTTCTCTCTGGATCTTTTTTTTTCTTTTCTCTTTTGGCATGTTCAAAATAAAGTCTAAGGTCATGGTAATTGAGGGTTATGGGCATGGCAATTGACTTCCCTTACATTTTTGCACATTTTTCTTCAATTTTGCACCACTTTTAATTAAAACCTTATATCTTGACTTTCCAAGTTAAAATAAGAGAAATCCTAACTCTAACAAGAAAATACAAAAAATTTAATTGAAAATAATTTAAAAACAGGGTTAGAATAACCCAAAATATTAGTCAAAATATAATTTTATTAACTCTCCCAAACTTAAACCATTACTTGAGGAACCATACTTACTTCATTCTCACCTCTTTTGATCAAGAACTTTAATTAATTGCAATCAATTATTGATCTTTAGATAGGCATATATTCTTTTTTTTTTAAAAAAAAAAACTTAGCCTATTCTCATATGTATGTTTAATTGAGCTTTCTCCACTAATAGACCTCACTAATTTAAGAAAAAACAAAAGGTCTTTTATAGACTTATAATGGGGTCTAAAATAGTTAAGGTTAATGTGACGCTTAGTAAATTAGGTTACTTATCTTTTGAAATATCTCCTAAACTACTTAATGTAGCTCCATTATTGATATTTGGAGAATCCTTTGTTTAAGCTCCTTCCTTTTATCATGTGCTAAAATTGAGATTATTATTATTATTATTATTATTATTATTATTATTATTATTTCACTCTTTTTTTATTTTTTTATTAAAATCAAATATATATATATATATATATATCTTAATTAACTTTTTCCTCCAAACCTGAATTTAGGAATATGTAGGAGCCATAATACCTTGCTTTGCTTATCTCCAAATTAAATAAATAATAAGAGAAAATGGATCAAAAGATAATTAACCCAAAATTTTGTAGATAATAGGGTCATTTTAACAAAGAAGAACACAAGCTAAAAATATTCAATTTAGGCTCAAAGATAAATGATTAGAGGCAATGTTCAAATTTGGTGGATATATGAATTTGGCTTAAGAAACAATGCCTAAATCATCTTTCCCATTACTTAGTAAGATTCAATTTCGCCTCAAAAGCCCTTTAAAACATGTTTTAGGCCTAGGAAAACATAATTTTAAAAAAATAGGAGCATTTTCTAAATATTCACAACTGATCACTTTCAATTAGACTTAAGACTTATTTGGTTCAAAATCCATAAAACATAGTTATTTTACCAATTTTTGACTTTAAAATTTAAAATTTTAACAAAAAATATTTAAGTATATAAATCAAATATTAGCCCATGTGAAGTCAACTATTCTAACATTTAAACAAAGCAAATAAAATTTCATCTACCCTAAGATAATATTCAACAAATTAATTAAAATATCCAAAATAAGCATATAAAATAAACATCCAAACAAGTATCCATAAAAATCATAATAAAACCACAAGTTCTTAGGATAAAGTAATTAAAATACTTCACCAAATCAGTTGAAGGAAACTCCCCTAAACTTAAATACCACTATCCTTAGTGGTCACCATCACCAGGAGGGGACTACTGTAGAGGAGGATAGTGAAGACCAAACTAGGCAAAGGAACTGATGATCTGCTCGCTTAACTGAGTCATTTAATTGGAAATTGTGTGGATTCTTGCTCCACCAAACCATTGTTCCATCCTGTCAAAACTTTGTTCCCATGTTGAATTCTTGCGGTTCATTTCTTTTTTAAAAGAATCAATCCTGTTAGATAATGATTCAAAATAATTTGGGGGAATGGATGGTCCAGCCTCAGACTGATGAGGGGGAATGGTAGTCTCCTTTTCTTCTCCTCTATCTCCCCAATCTATAAACAAATCCTTAACATTCACCTTTAAATTTTCATTAGAAAGAGAAATCAACACATACCTATGCCCTCTTTTCTCTACCATTTTCATTGCAAGAATAGTAGCCATATTAATTTTCATTTTTCTAGGGATAGGTGCAAGATTGTCAAAATAGAATACCTAAATAATATGCAATTTTAGTTATCATACTCCCAATGATAATTTTCCTCAATTGCCTAGCAACTTCCACACCTCTTTTGGCAAACCAAAAACTAGAATTAGAAGGGTCTTTTCTAAGGCACAATAAAAGAAATGCAATTCCTTAGAGTTTACTGTCCCTTGGCTCTCTCCTTTGACAAAAATGGTATTGGCCAACATAGCATGTATATATCTAAAAAGTTGGTTGGTAAATTTAGAAGTCTTAGAAATTTTGCTATTGAACCTAGTAAGACCACCTAACCGAGCCCAAGTCTCTTGTTCTACAAACCCTTAGTCTTACCCCTAGTCCCTTGCAAACCAACCAAGCCAATTGCATTCCCAAATTTAGTTATACTCGGTACTAGCTAAATGAAAATCAACTTTAGCATTGTATGCATAATTTTTATTCAGAGGTGTAAATTTAAATGAACTTAAGAATTCTAAAGTGAACTCTGCATATATGGAATAATGCATTATGGCAAACATTAACCACTCCATAGCATTGAATAGTGTCATCAATTCATCATACCAACCTAGCATCCTTATAACATCTCCATCAATAAATTAAGAGGTCATATCTTTTCTAGAGTTAAGGTTATGGTACCTTTTTCATTGTCTCTCATCTTTGAATTGAATTGGAAGATACATGTTCAAAGGTTATGAAAGTGGTGGTGTTGATCCTCATGTCCTTTAGGATTGTGGGGGATTGAGTTGAGGACAATGTTAGAGCTTGAAGAGTGATCTTGACCTCCCCTTGATGAACCTTTTAAAAAACCCAATCATTTTGCAAGAGTCTTAGTACTTTTCATTTTGGTTGAAAAAGAGGAAATTTGGTGAAATTTGGAGTTTTAGGGTTATAGTAGGCATTGGTTAAGAGAGAGACATCGTGGGTTTTGAATTTAGGCAGCCAAGGTTCATAAAAATGGAAGGAGAGAGAAAATGAGACATTTTTCTAACATCAGAGGTGCCACAGGTGTGGGTATGGGTGCAATGACCATGGGTTTTACTTTGAGCAATCTAACCTCGTTGTATAAACCCTTTATGGATTTGAAATGAAAACCACAATCATGAGGTTGAGATGCCATGACTATGGCTTTAAATTTGATTATGCCATTTTCGCACAGTTAAGCTTCTCCTATTGTAAAGACCGTGGCATTGAATCTGCCACTGTTTCTTCTTTCTTTTGAAGTCATATTTACCTAAACATAATTTTCCAATAAAAATTAATAATAATAATAATAAAAGAATAGCCAATTAAAATGCAAAATGAAAGAAGAAAATAAGTTGAGTTGCCTCCCAACAAGCACTATTTTTATAGTTTATAGCTCAACTTTCTCTTGATTGAATGGCTAGATATTGAAGTTGTAGGCACTTCCACTGTCTACCGAATTGCCTATGTATTAGGGCTTTGAATGTTGGCTATTGACTTTGAAAGTTTTCATTGCTTTGTTTTGGATATCTACAACTCCATATGGGTATAATTTCACTACATTGAATAGACCTGACCAATGAGACTTGATCTTTCTAGGGAAAAGCTTTAACCTTGAATTATACAATAGAACTTGTTGCCCTTCATGGAATTGCCTTGGTTGGATATGCCTGCCATGCCATTCCTTTATCCTTTCCTTATAGATTTTGGTATTTTCATAAGCTTGAACCCTAATTTCATCCAACTCACTTAATTGTAGAAGTCATTTTTGTCCCACGGACTCAAAATCCATGTTCAATTATTTGATATCCCAATATGCCTTGTGCTCAAGTTCTATTGCTAGATGGCATGCTTTTCCAAAGACAAGTCGGTATGGCGACATGCCAATGGGAGTTTTGAAAATTGTGCTATAAGCCCATATTAATGCATCATCAAGTTTAGGTGACTATCGTTCAAAGAATTAACTGTCCTCTCTAAGATCCATTTGAGTTCCCTATTAGATATCTCTACTTGACCACTTGTTTTAGGATGATATGGTGTAGCTATCTTATGGTGTATTCCACATTTCTTGGGAAGAGAATCAAATCTTTTGTTGCAAAAGGGAGTACCACCATCACTTACTCTACCTCGAGGAACTCCAAACCTTATGAAGATGTTCTTCTTGACAAACTTGGTGACTACTCTTGAGTCGTTTGTTGGGCTTCCTTATGTTTCCACCAAATTTGGTTCATAGTCCACTACCACCAAGATATATTGATTATTGAAGGAAAGTGGAAAAGGGCCTATGAAGTTTATCCCCCAAACATCAAAAAGTTCAGCTTCAAGAATTGAGCATATCTTGCCTTTTGGAGAAATTCCCTATTCATTAACAATGGTCACAAGCTTGAACAAAAGTTCTTGTATCTTTATATATGGTAGGCCAGAAAAATCTGGATTGCCAAATTTTAGCAATCATCTTTGAAGTACTAGAGTGACCACTACATTCTCTTGAATGGAAAATTCTAAAATGTCTTTAATCTACCGATACACATCTTCAAATCATTCTGTCCCCACAACACTTAAATAGTAGAGGCTCCTCCCATATATAATGATATTGTTGCCCTATTAAATTGATAAACTGTTTATCTATTTGAATTAAAGTGATACCCCAAGTCGCATTTCTATTTTTTCTATTAAATTGAATTGAGAAGATTGTTGGAGTACATCATTGACTATTTGTTTCCATTTTGTCTGTTTTGTCCGTTGAAAATGGATAGACTATTTGCTAGTTTGAATAGAGAAGCTTCATCCTCTTCCAGTATTTCTAGAAACTCTAGATCAAAGAAGAACAAAGAAACTTTATTAATGGAAAATGTTGAACAATACTTAAACAACTGGAAGCTCCCTTCCATTTCTTCTTCTGCCATTTATAAATCTAATACTAACTTTTTGTTTAAGTGTGATTATGTTATTAAGACTGTTGAGCAGGCTGTTCCTATTCATGAAGGATTTAGTTCTTTCAGTCTTCTATTTGAAGAACTAGTTTAGAAACATCAAGGAAAATTTAAATTCCTTCATGTTGGAGTTATTCAAGTTGCTCTCAAGCTAACCACTAGAATTTTCTTGAATACCTCTGCAGTCTTATGTGTCCGAGACAAAAGACATAATAAGTTCCATGATTTCTTATTAGGTGTTGTGGAATCTTCTTTGTGTGACATATTAGTATTGATGCGAGCAAAGATGGCAGTGTGAGCAAGGCTAGTGAAGCAAGCAGAGAAGGCCAACATGGCATGGAGCTCATTTTACCAAGTGGACCAATTACAGGCCAAGAAGCTAAAATCTACCTTCCAAGGCTTTGTAAGGCAATTCATGGAAGAAAAGCTTAGTGGACAAGCCTTTGACGCCAAAGACATAGAGGAGAAGCAACCCATAAATTTAATCCAAGCATATTGGCCTATTATTTAATATGTATTAAGGCCCACTAGTTGTACTTATTTAAAAAGTAAGGACCTTATTTGTTTTTCATTAAATTTAGCTTTGTTTACTTCATTAGTTCTTAAAACTTTGATTAGCTAACCAAATGCTACTTAGTAACCCTAATTAGGGTTTAGCTATTTATAACTATTTTAGAGTTGTAAGACGACAGTTTTTATGATATTATTCAATTAACTTTGGCTTAGTCGAAATTCACTTCAAGAGAGGATTCTTCTTTTTCTTGTTGCATTAGGAATTGGAATCAACTTATCAAGATAACACTTATAGCATTCTTTCTAATTCTATCCAATTATCTACATTTCTAATTGCATGTCAATTAGGGGTTTAGTAGGACAAATAATTATCTAGGGTTCTTAATATACTGAATTTATGTGTTGGGATTTTGGATTGTTTGTAATCTTGCGGTTCCACATCATTTGGTATCAGAGCCTTGGCTCTATCTATGTTTTTATGCATTATGTGATATTCTTTTCTTTACTTCAATCAATTTTGTGATTTTGTGTTTTTATTTCAATCAATTTGAAATTTCTATTTTTTTATCTTCTTTAGCTTAAAAAAAAGGAAAAGAAAAAAAATGAAAAAAGGAAACTAGCTTGGCGGCTGCTAGAATAAAGCTAGGGTTGGAGGAGATCTTTTGGATTGAAATTAGGGTTGAAAAAATAAAGGGTCAATTTTGGTTATGGAAGGGTCAACTTTGAAAGGCCATAACTTTTTGCTACGGAAGAGTTATGGAATGCACAATACCAATTTAGAAACTAATTTTTGAGCCATATATTTGTAATGGGGTTTACTTGTAACGGTTTGTCACAACCCCCAAATCATTTAATTTTAGGGCGAATGGGCCATCTAAAAATTTTTGCTCATTTTTTTTGGGATTATTGATTCTGTTTCCAAAGCTGTTTAGAGTTTCCTTATTTCAATTAATTTCCTGTCGTATCTACACTCTATCTTACCTTATTAATTGGTGTAAGTTAGTTGAATCACTAGGTTTAGGGTTTATTTTTGCTTCCACTTGGGGAAAATCAAAATTCTTTCATTTAGCTTCCTATTTTGTCAATTTTATTACAATTCACAGTTTAATTTCTTTTGCTTCTACCATGCATATAAGGATGACTTTTTACATTCTGGTTACTCTTAGGACTTGCATTCACAAACATATAATTCTTCATCTGTGTGTTTTTCTCTTTTTTTTTTAAAATATTTTAAACGATTATCAAATTACATCTTGAACTTAGGGTTTTTTGATTCTTGTTAGGTTTTTCATTGTAATTTCTACATATTGCTACTTATGACCAACCTGATTAGTTGTTTTAAATTCTAAAGTGTAACTTCAAGAAGGGAACTAGAGAGGTAAAAGGAAAGAGAGTGTAAGCCAATAAGGGAGTAAAAGCCTAATTTGAGTGAAACATGAGTGGAGTGACATATTATTGAGTGTAAACACGTGAGGGAGAGTGTGAGGATTTTTTTTCTTTCTGTTTCTAACATTTTCTTGTAGTTTTATATCATGTCTAAGGAGGCAGGCATGGGTGGCAAAATGAGCATGAAAGATGTAGTTTTCATGTTGAAGGCTATGCAAAACCAATTTGAGAAGTTTAGTTTAAATGCTATGAATTTGAGGGATGAAGTTGAGGTGGTTAAGGAATCCCAACAATCAGGAGCTACATCAACTAGGAGGAGGGACACTAGGCAATAGACTTATGATGAAGAAGATACAAAGTCCCATGATGAACCCGATGAAGATGAAGATGAAGATTAAGATGACAACAAATCTTCAAGGGTTAGGCTTAGAAGAGATAGAAGACTAGGAGGAGATAGGAGGCCGAGAAGGAGAGATAGCAACATCAATTCCATAAAGATGAACATTTGTAGGAAGGAATGATGATGAAACATACCTAGAGTGGGAAAGGAAGGTGGAGCATATCTTTGATTGTCATAAATATTCAGAGAGAAAGAAGGTGAAGTTGGCAGCAGTTGAGTTTACAGATTATGCATCGATATGGTGGGGGCAACTGAAACATACAAGAAGAAGGAATGGAGAGAGGCCTATTGAGACGTGGGAAGAAATGAAGGCTGTCATGAGGAGGAGATTTATGCCATCCTACTACTATCGTGAACTACACTAGAAATTGCAGAGACTCACACAAGGGTCTATATCAGTAGAAGATTATCACAAAGAGATGGAGATGGCAATGATTTGAGCAAATATTGAAGAGGATAGAGAAGCTACCATGGCTCGATTCTTTGGAGGTCTAAATAGAGATATTACAAATGTGGTAGAGCTACATCACTATATAGAGCTTGAGGAGATGGTGAACATGGCCATGAAGGTGGAAAGACAACTCAAGCAAAAGGGGGCAGCAAGGGGTTCCTCTAATTACAACCCAACATGGACCTCAAGGTGGCCAAAGAAAGATGAGAGGTCTAAGGATAGAGACTTAAGTTCCAAGGTGAAAGGTGCAAGCTTTGAAATGAGCAAAGGTGCCTCTTCCATAAATTAAGGTACCACTGATTTTCCTAATTCTTCTAATAGGCAAAGAAATATTAAGTGTTTTAAATGTTTGGGTAATGGACATATGACTTCACAATGTCCTAATAAAAAGAATTTGTTTATGAGGGACAATAGAGAAATTAAATCTGATTCAGAATCAAACTCTGATTCCATGCTTAGTTTGGAGGATTGTAGTGATGTTGAGGTTGGGTATGCTGTTTGTGTTGAATCTTTCACTTAATGTTCAAGTCAAGGAGGAGAGTATAGAACAGAGGGAAAACATCTTTCACACTAGGTGTTTGGTAGGAGGAAAAGTTTGCAACATGATTATAGATGGAGGTAGCTGTGCAAATGTGGCTAGTACAACCTTAGTTGATAAGTTAGGGTTGAAGTGTGAAAAATGCCCTAAACTATATAGGCTATAGTGGCTAAATGATAGTAGTGAAGTAAAGGTAACAAAACAAGTTGTGCTGCCATTTTCTATTGGGAAATATATTGATGAAGTGTTGTGTGATGTAGTACCTATGCAAGCTGGGCATTTATTATTGGGTAGGCCTTGGCAGTTTGATAGGAAAGTCACATATGATGGGTATCAGAATAGGTACTCATTTAATTTGAAGGGGAATATTTTCACTTTAGCACCTTTATCTCCAAAAGAAGTGTATCAAGAACAGATTAAGATGATGAAGACTTCAAATGGGATTTGGGTAGTGAGTTAATTAAAAGAATAGAGAGACAAGAGGCCAAGAGAGAAAAGAAACAATTATGTGGCCCAATGGGGAGTGAGTGCACAAGTGAGGTAAAGAAAGAGAGATGTGCAGGAGAGAATAGTAAGAGGAGAGAAAATAATAGTGAAAAGAAGTAGAGTTTCTTTGCAAAAGAGAGAGATATTAAGAATGCTTATATAGGCAGAAGAACACTCATACCAGTAAGGTTTAAGGAGAGTTTATTGATTATGACTGACCTTAACCTAGATTTACCTTAACCCAAACAAGCCTTGGTTGCCTTTGAATTGCTTAATCCGTGCTACTGCTGCTTTGAAGATCGATCGAATTGAGTTTCCCTTTTCTTTTACTAATTTGGTTTCAAAAGATCAAGCTCACTGCCTCCTTTTTTCCTCCCCTAATTTGGTTTAATTGATCCTTATTTATAGTGGTTTTTAGGTTATTTCTTCCTAATTCCACACGGCCATTAATATTAATAAAAAAAGAAATTAAAACCTAATTGGATTAGGTTTTAAAAATTTTGCGTCAAAAAGTTTTGCTCTGGCGAAAACTGCGGCCGGGCCCGTGGCTGGGCGTGTGGGCGCCCCAGCCCGCAGGAAATTCCTGCGGGAAAGTTATTTCGCCTGCAGGAATTTCCTGGGGGCGAAATAACTCGCCCGCAGGAAATGCCCGCAGGCTTGCGGGTGAGGTGCCGCTGGCCCGACGGGCCCGCACGACCACTTTTTGCTGCCTATTTTTTCCGACTCCGATTTTTATTTTTATTTTTATTTTTTGATTTTTATTTGTTTATTTTTATTTTTTATTAATAAAAATTAGATAATAAAGCAAAAACTATTTAATTAAAATTATTTTGGACCAATTAGACAACAAAAATCATTTTGGACTAAATAAAGCATATTGGATCGGATTGGGTCAAAAATTAAGAGTCTACAGGTTGGTTACTTTTATTGATTTGCTTTGGTTTTAAAACATTGTAAGAGGTATGTTTCCATATTTTGGGTATGTCATATCGTGAGCACCATATAATTTAATTTATTTTAAAGTTTTTGGATCAATGTAATGGACACATTTTTACCTTTCGTGGGTGTTCTATTTAGTTTTAGATATCAGACGATGTAAGGACATGTTTCCATCCTCGGATGGGTGTCCATTTATTTGTTTTATTTGGACATTGTTGTGATTTTAATAAAGTATTTATTTATTCTTATGATCACATATTGTATGGATAATAGCATTATATTTAAGAATTTATAATATTAAGACCTGAAAAGGAGTTCGGTTCCAATGAACCGGGCATTGTAGGGGTGCTAGGTCATTTCTCACCTTTCCCACACGTACCTAACTTTTCGAACCCATTAAGGGTTAGGGATTTCTTAGGAATCGAGTCAGCCACCCCTTTCTTTTTCCCAGCCTGTCCAGGTGGTAACTCCATTTTCTTTGGGTTTAGGCCCGTGTTCTCTAAGGCTCTGAACCTAATAGTGCCGAAGTCGCAAGAACCATTCCACCGGGAGTGGGGGCAAAAATCTCCGCTCACAGTGGCGACTCCACTGGGGATAACAGAAGTTAATTCCATTGGTCTTTATATTATTCTGTTCTTTCTTATTATGATATTGTCTATTGCATTATTTAGATTGCATTGTGTACGTGAGTTAGGATGCCCATATTACCCGTGTTGTATTATGTATGGGATACCATACTTTCACTCAAGGTATAGAGATTGAGCATGGCATAACCACTCATAGCCTTGTACCCTTTGTTATATACTTACTATGGGAACCTAAGCCTTTCAACCCAAAGACTAAAGCTCATGTAATTGGCCTAGTTACTTTCCTTAGGTTTTTACCCCAAATGCTTGTTGTTTGTCTATGGTTAATTTATCTTGGCTTATTTGATTTGTTCTTTTTCTAATATGACCTAAGTACATTGTAAGCTCAAAATAATTTTTTTTTAAGACCAAAGCTATTTTTAAAACTTTTCAAGATGGTCTTTGGACATAAATCCTTTCTAAAAATAAATCAAAAATTCTTTTCTCATGACTCAAATACAAAGTTAAAAATCCATTTTTTCTAAAATAATTTTACAATGGGCTTAGAAACAAAATTATTTTCACAACCTTTTTAAAGAGCTTACAAATATTTAGGTCAATTATGGAAATACCAAAAATCAACTGTGAGCCTAGTTTATACTAAGAATTATTAACCATGGGCTTGTTTTTGGCATGAATCATTAGTTACTTTTTCTAAAATAAGAAATTTATTTATGATAAACCTATTAATTTTGCTTTAATTCAATAGAGTATAAAAGCTATTTTAGGTGAGATTCAATGGATTAAAGCTTAATTAAATGGGAATTATCATGGACCGACTTCTATATTAGAAAATACAACTATTGATTAAACCATCCGAGGGAACTTTTTTGAAAACAAGATACCCCATGTTGGTATTTTGTTAACTATATAGCTAGAAAAAGAGACTCGCCATCCGTGTGTGGAAGTTATAACATTGGAAGGGACGTTCTACTTATCTTTGTCTATTGTTTGTGCATACATACATACATGCATACATACATTTGAATCTTATATCATTGATCCTCTCTGGCTCACAGCCCTGAATTACAATAGTTCAAAAGCCTATGACAACCCCACTTACGCCAGTGACGAAGAATCTAACAGCGACTCAATCACTTTCTTATCAAAAGCAATGGAGCTCGAACAAATTCACAATGCCCACAATGCTAAAATGGAAGAACTAAAGGAGGCCCTAGCTGAGACCATGAAGAACCAATTGGCTGCAATTTTAGGGAGGAATGCCGAAGTATTTGCTAGCACCAAGAAGACAAAGGACAAAGGGAAGGCTAAAGTTGATGAAGTGGCTATTGATGATGACAAGGTAGTCATCGACGATGATGACAACTGGACTCAATACTTCCAAGATCCTCAAGATAAAAAGAAGGAGCCAAAGGTTGTTGAGAAGACAATTTTTGAAAAGATCGAAACTTCTGATGTTGAGAAGATGATTGTTGATTTAGAAGAAATTTGAGAAGAAGCTGAAAATCGAAGAGATGTCCGAGATTGAAAAATTGTTTGAGCTAGATGAAGAGGTTCTGTACAAGTTCAAGATGCCATCATTTTCCAAGTTTGATGAAACTAGAAATCCTCACCTCCACTTGAAGTAATATATCACTGCTATGCAGTCTGCCCGAGCAACTAAAACTCATACTCTAAGATACTTCATGCTCTCATTGGATCCCATTATCCAAAATTGCTTCAATACCATAGATGATGGCACACAAAAGAGTTAGGATCTGCTATATAAGGCCTTCATTCAATAATATGGATACAATGCTGAATTGGAAGTTACTCTAATGGAGGTGGAGTCCATTAGACAAAGGCAACAAGAACTTTGTGGACTATGTGAGAGATGTAGGAACAAGGCATCTTTGCTCAAGAAGAGGACTAATGAGTTGGATCAGATAAGAATGATAGTAAGAGGCATCCTGCCTAATCTCTGTGAAAGGCTGTCTTACAACCTTATAAGGGACTTCAGAGACCTTTTGCAAGCTAGCATGCAAATCAAAGAGTGGGAAAGGGAGAAGAATAGCTTTTCGACAAGAAGGAATGAGAAAGGGAACTATTAATTGGGTAATCAAGGTACGCAAAAGCAAGTTGATATTAATGCGACTAGTCAAGGAAATAAAAGACAGTTCTCATAGTTGGGGAAACCTCTATCTTGGGTTCTTAATAAGCTACAAAAGGAGGGACTATTACAACCATTGGCCCTTCGACCTTTGCCAAATCCTTTACCTCCAAAATTTGATACTAAGGCTGTTTGTCAATTTCATCAGACTCAAGGACATGAGATCGATAGATGTACCAGATTGAAGCATGAGATCCAAGATCTAATTGATAGTGGTAAGCTACCTAAGCCAGACAAGCATAATACCAAGAATAATCCTTTGCCTAAATTTGGAAGAGTATCTCCACCGGCAACCTTCATGGTAGGAAAAGGATTGGAGGAAGATTTTGTCTTATCTTCTTTTCAAGATGGGAGTATTGAAGATGTGGAATGAGAAAAAAATTTATTCAACAAACTTCCCTTAGCTTGGAGTGTTGCTCTATTTATTTGCTTTCTTTAATATTTAATTGGAACAATCGTGTTTTTCAAATTTAAAGTTGCTTGAATAAATTATTTTCGTTAAATTTTTGTTGGTCTTTGCGCATTTTTGTGCTCAACCAATGAGGAATCTAGCTTGATATTCATAAATTAATGTGTCTAGGCATCATGATTTGAATGACTTTACTAGATGAGGGGATTGTTATATAGCATTGAGTTGTACATGCTTACTTAGAGAGGGCTCCTACATAATGACCTTTGTCTAGGTCCTATTCAATCTTAGAACATGCTTTGACAAACTTTTGAGGTGAAATTGAACTCTGCTTATTTAAGGGAGAGATGATCTAGGCATTGTTTGATGAGATAACAACTAGTATCCACCCAATTAAATATAAATCCCTAGTTACCCCTTTGAGCCTTCATAAAAATTTAGCTTTCTTTTCATTGGCTTACAAACCCCAACAACCTACCCTGAGCTATTGTGATACTTTAACAAGTCTTATGATCACTAAGGTGAAGAGACAAGAAGATCAAAGAAAGGAATGAATAGTCAAGATCATGAGGATAGTTGAAGTTCTCAAGACCATAAGGGTAGTTGAAGTTTACCTGAATTAGACCAAATATCAAAGATAAAGTCAGGACTGAAGAGGATTAATACCACTCCACTTATCCATTACCAAAAATACAAGTTGGTATAAACAAGATAACTCTTTTGCAGCTAGGACAAAAAAAACAAAAAAAAACAAAGAAAAGAAAAAAATGAGAAAAAAGAAAACAAAGAAAAGAAAAAATAAAAAAAGAAAATAAAACCCAAAACGGTTCAGAAAGCCAACTGAGTTCTCTTTTACCTAAAGCATCAAAAGGCTTCCATTTTGTTTATAAGGACAATTTGACTTGAATTGGTCCAACCCAACCAAAGATTCAATCAAAATCAGAGAAAAAGGAGAAAGACCATCTAGTTTTTGAAAGTCCTATACTTGACAATCCTACAGAGGCAAAAGACAAAATGATGAAATGTGGGTACCAAACTTTTTGCAAAGGCAAAGATCGTCCCAATCAAGATCCAAATTAATGTCAAGAAGAAAGAAGAATATTCAAAGCTCTATCTTTTCACGCTTCCAACTATCTAAATAATAAATTTGTAGTGTAAAGGTTTATCCATAGTGTCACATCAGTTCCAATTTACAACTGGCCTTCGCTTAAACCATGTCCCTTACAGACCCCATTTCAAGCCTATTAAAGATCTGTTGATCTATCTTGGTAGATAGAGTCTATTAGTGGAGATAGTTTGGAAAAGCATGCATATGAGATAGACAATATTCAAACTCAATGAGACCTTTGACCAAGTAATGTGTATGTGCCTATCTGAAGTGTAATAGTTCTTGCTCAAATAGAAATGATTCCCGAGTTTAGTACGGTAACTAGGGTTGTCATGTTATAGATATGTTAATTCTAAAAATTGAGTCCTGAGGTAAATTGACATTGATTTGGCAAAGCCAACATTTGGTTTCAAAATCAAAATTCAAAAAAAAATTTCAAAAAAATTTTTTTGTCATACAAAGCCTTCAAGTTAAGGGAAATATGTTGAACAGTCGAACCTCAAAGGACACATTGGGCAAAGTAAAGAATTATTTGCAAGGTTATAAAGAAGCTACCAATTGACATGCTAAATCATAGTTTGAAATGGATGAATCCCTAACTATGCTACTTGGGCATCACCACTCATGTTTTCAACATCTTTAAGATAAAAGCCAAAAAAGCAAAGTCTTCTGTCATTCCAATGTAAGACCTGAGCGAGCATCTGGAAGGAGTCAATAGGAACACTTCAGCTGATCATCTCAGTCTGTGAGTCGATGGAACCATTATAAGTATTACTCATGCATATCATCCATACATGAGCATATCACACTACATTTTTCTTTGTCAAAAGTAAACAATAATATTCTATGAAGCAACCATAAAGCGGATATGGAATCAGGGGGCATGGAAAGCCCATTGCGTGAGGAAGCTCCAATAATTTTGTAAAAGAAAGAAGAAATGCATGCTTGCTCGAAGAAATAGATAATCTACAAACATCAACCAAATCCACATAGAAAAAATCATGGGTTTGAGCCTACACCAGGGCAAAGTTTCTCCTTTCAATTTTTTAAGTTTATGCATGTACAAAACATTTTGAGACTCACTTTCAATATTTTGCCATGCAGGGGGCAAGGAGAAGATATGAAGGCTAGCTGAGAAAATGGCTAAATTTTTTTGCAAGAGTACAAACGAAGAACAAAGAGAATGGAAAAAAAGAAGAAAATTAGAACTCTCAAAAGAATGAAGATGCAAAAGACAAAAGATCAGTCCAGTTAGAAGAGCTAAAACCAATATAGGACAAAAGTCAAAAGGATGAAGATCCGATTTCAAGGGTGAAGACGCGATTCCAAGGATGAATATCCAACTTAAAGGATGAAGATCCAATTTCAAGGGTGAAGACCCAATTTTCAATGATGAAGATCCATTTTCAAAGGGTGAAGACCCGAAGTCAAAAGGATGAAGATCCATTTCAAAGGGTGAAGACCCGATGTCCAAAGGATGATGATCCAATTTAAAGGGTGAAGACCTGATGCCGAGGATGAAGATCTGCTTTGAAGGGTGAAGACCCGATTCCAAGGATGAAGATCTATCTTAAAGGATGAAGATCTAATTTCAAGGGTGAAGATTCGATCTCTAAGGATGAAGATCCATTTTCAAGGGTGAAGACCCGATGCTAAGGATAAAGATCCACTTTCAAGGGTAAAGACCTGATTTTCAAGGATGAAGATCCATTTTCAAGGGTGAAGACCCGATGCTAAGGATGAAGATCCATTTTCAAGGGTGAAGACCCGATCTCCAAGAATGAAGATCCATTTTCAAGGGTGAAGACCCGATGGTAAGGATGAAGATCCACTTTCAAGGGTAAAGACCCAATCTCCAAGGATGAAGATCCGTTTTTAAGGGTGAAGACCCGATGCCAAGGATAAAGATCCACTTTTAAGGGTGAAGACCCGATCTCCAAGGATGAAGATCTATTTTCAAGGGTGACGACCCGATACCAAGGATGATGATCCAATCTCCAATGGACAAAGATCCATTTTTGGTGGGTAAAAACCCATAATCCATTAAAAAATGGAACAACCAGTTAAGCCAGAATTCTCAACTGATAAAAGGTCAGTCTCAGGTCCCAAACCCAAATCATTTTTAAGTCCAAAACTTATCCCGGGTCCAGAACTCCAAATTATTTTTTAAGTCCAGAAGTTACATTGGGTCCAGAACCCAAATTATTCTTGAGTCTAGAACTCAAACCAACATTGGGTATAGAGTCCAGTCTGGCTCTAAACCCAGTAAAAAATCACATTGCTTTTCACTCTCTTTTACTGCAGTCTCAGATTGCTCAAGCAGGGTGGAAACTGTAGACCCTTCATTTTTTATCTAGTCCAGTCCAAAGATTTTAAAACAGTCTGAAATATTTTTTTATGGTATAAATTATTTATTATTTGTTATTTATTTTAATATTTATTTTATTTTTCATTTACTATTTATTTATATATATAAATAAAAAATAAAAAAATAGGCAACAATAGAATCAGCGACGAATTGGCTTGGGCCAATTTGTCACAAGCAAAACCTGCAATGAAACTATGCCCCACGTACAGTTTTGCCCGCGTCCAGCCTGTAGCTCACTCCCAGCTCGCCCAGCGCCAATTTCGCCTGGGCCCGCCCGCAGTTCTTGCCGAAACCTTATTTTACTTGGTTTTTGATTTTATTTTCAAAACAATTTTTAATTTTCTTGACATACTAGATTTTATATTTTAATTACCTATAAATACCATATTAAAACACATATAAAGTGGATTTTTTTATAGGAGAGGATTGGACTTTTGGGATCGAACTTTTATTCAAGAACTATTCGAATTCTTTTTGGCAATTTATTCATAACCTCATACTTGAAGGATCAAGAGAGAGTAAACAACAAAACAATCCATAAAAGGTAGCACACACTGTCTTTGTTATTGTTCAACTAGAATTAAAATTGTGGTGGAACCAACAACGGAGGTTTGAGTTTCTATTAAATTTTTATATTTCCAGTAGCCTCATTATTCAAATTGATCAATTGTTTAAGCATACAATGGATGGATTTTTTTTAGCACGTTGATCAATTGTTTATTTATCATCTAGTTTCTATCTAAAACCCTAAAAATTATTTTTCAAAACTCTAATATCTAAATACCCATTAAACTAATTTTTGAAGCCTAAAACCCTAATAGCACTTTTCTAAAACCACAAAATAATAATCTGTTTTCTCAAAATCATAATCAAATCTATTTTTCTAAAATTCACAGTAGCCTATTCTTTCCAAACAACTAACTCTTAATCCTATTTTCATGATCTTCAATTTTATTTACTTAAACCCTAAACCTTAATATTTTTTATACAACTTCTGAAACCCTAAATCCAAAATATCCATTCTTTAAATTCAAATACTAATTTATTTCAAAACCTAATCTTTAATTCAACATATTTGTACATCCAGTAGCCATTTTATTTCTTTTATATTAAATATTTCTTAGTTAACTAATCCAATAATTAAAAAGCCCCGATTATTAAAGATAAAACCTACAAAACCCTAATTTTATTCAAGAAACTTGAATTGATGTGTAAACCATAAATTTATATACTTACTGCCTTATTAGATGAATGTTTATTATACATTTTTATTGATGTTTCTTGCCCTGGATGAATATTTTACTTATGATGAATGGTTGGTTACTTTGTTGATTTGCTTTGGTTTCAAAACATTGTAAGAGGTATGTTTCCATGTTTTGGGTGCCTCATATCGTGAGCATCATATAATTTAATTTATTTTAAAGTTTTTGGATCCATGTAAAGGACACGTTTTAACCTTTCGGTAGGAGTCCTATTTAATTTTAGATATTTGATGATGTAAGGACATGTTTCCATCCTCGGATGGATGTCCATTTATTTATTTTATTTAGACATTGTTGTGATTTTAATAAAGTATTTATTTATTCTTATGATCACATGTAGTATGGATAATATCATTATATTTAAAAATTTTATAATATTAAGACTTGAAAAGGATGCCAGTTCCAATGAACTGGGCATTGTGGGGGTGATGGGCCATTTTTCACCTTCCCCACACGTACCTAACTTTTCAAACCCATTAAGGGGTTGGGGATTCCTTAGGAAATGAGTCATCCACCCCTTTCTTTTTCTCGGCCCGTCCGGGTGGAGACTCCATTTTCTCCGGGTTTAGGGCCGTGTTGTCTAAGGCCCTGAGCCTAACAGTGCGAAGTTGCAAAAACTATTCCACCGGGAGTGGGGGCGAAAATCCCCTCTCACAGTATTGTGTTATGTTATAAAATGAAATTACACAAATAGATAAAAAATCATCAAAAGACAGGAAAAGCCTTGTTGGCAAAATTCTGTGAGCAATTCGGATATTCTCATTTATTTTCTAAGGAAAAGTCACAGTAGTCTTATAAGATTGGAAATTTAAGAAGATTTTATAAGTCAAGGCCCAAGACTTATGAAGATGGGCCTCATAAGAGGTCTAAAGGTTCTAATAAAAGAATTGATAAGCAGACTTCTACTTTAAAGAAGCCCAAGAAGCCTGTTACTTGTTATAAGTGTGGGAAAGTTGGACATTACGCTAATAAGTGGTCAAGCAACAAATTCAGGCTTTATCTATTAATGATGATCTTAAAAGGTCATTAATTAAAATTTTTATCCAAGACAGATTTTGAAATGGAAGAAAATGAAATTAATCAGATTGAATATACTTCAGAGTCTGACTCGTCTGATTCTTCTTCTTCAAAGTCAAGTTGTTATGGTAACTATGACTATTATAAGTCACTATGTGTCATGAATGGCTTATGTGTTTTACCATAAGAATAAGATATGATTCTTAATTTTATTGATCAGATTAAGGATGAAGATGAGAAAAACAAGTAGATAGATAAGTATTTAAAAATATATAGTCAAAAGTCTAAAGAGACTATTCCATAAACTTCTTTAGAAAAGAAGCTAGCTAATGGGCTAGAAAAACCCTATGATCTGAAGATAATAATGGATAGGGTTAAAGTTCAAAAGCAAAAAGAGAAAATACAACTGGTGAGCTTAAAGCTGAAATTAATTTTGTTAGACAGAATTAAGAAATTTAAATGAAAGAGTCACTTTTTTAGAATTGATTAATAAAGAAGAAGATGATGATGAATTTCCTTATGAGGAAATGAATACTGATTTAATGGCTCCCACTAATTTTGAGTTGGGACAAAACAGCAATGAAGTAGATTTGGGGGTAAATAGTAAAGAAAATCAATTAACTAAGGAAGAAGCTAAAAATCTTCAGTTATTAACTTAGTTAACAAGGTTACCACCCACAAATGGCACACTTATATAACAGTGGTTGTCAATAAAGAATATATTTTAAAAAAGATATCTCTAATTAATTTTGGTGCATATTTAAATTGCATCAATGAATGGTTTCTTTCAACAAGATATTTTCCAAAACAATGGAAAAATGAAATACTGCAGATGGTTCCACTATGAGAGTGAAATATAAACTCTCTAGTGTTGCTAATTGTAATGATGGAATTTGTTTTGAAATTCCCTTTATATTATGGTTAAGGGATTATCTCAACCGGTCATTCTTGGCATTCCATTTTTACATATGCTCTATCCCATAAAGAGTGTATCCGAAAAGGGTTACTAAGATAAATGGGAGAGAAATTACTTTCTCTTTCACTACTCGACCAAGGAAAAGAAGATTGATCTTATTTCTAGATCAATTAAAAATAAGATGAAATTTTTGACTTCTTTATCTCAGGAAGTAGCAAAAATGAAAGTGGAAAACCAGCTACCTATGCCCCACAGTAAAGACAAAATTGATAAATTGCACAATCAGATGCTAAAGGAGATTTGTGCAGATATTCCAAATGCTTTTTGGAATAGGAAGAGGTGTAATATCCCAAAGTATACTATAAAAGTTTTGGAATATTTATTGTTGTATTTGGATTAAATGTTATAAGTGTATATGTTTAAGTGGAAAGAGAAAAGAGGTAAGGAGAAGAGTGTATATGTTGTATATATAGAGATATATACAACATATACAAGTCAAAGAAATGGAAGGTCAAAAGAAGATTTATTTATTTTTAAATTAATTGAAATGGAAATTAAGAGGAAGTGGATGAGGATATTTATGAATATTTTATTATTTAATTTGCTTGGTTGATATTTAAAGAGACGATTGAGTGGTTAAGAGAGAGTTGACTTGTGTTATATTCATCTTCTTCTTCTTTTCTTTTCTCCTTGGCCGGTTAACTCCATAGTAAGAGAGGAAAGTGAGATTTTGTCTTTCCAAATTCAAGATTTGAAGGTGTTTCAAGTGATCAAGTTGGAATTCTAAAGATTTTCATCACTTTTGGTAAGTTTCCAACTTGTTTTCTTTGGTTTTTATCTAAATTTGTATATTGAGTTTGGTGATTGATTATTGATGGCATGTGTATACTTGCTTATGGTGTATTTAAGGGTGTGTGATCTTCTTGGTGTTGATTTTGGAGTTTGATTGAAGAGATAGAGTTAAGTTTGGTGTTGGAAGAGCAAGTGTTGTGTTTGAGTTGTGTGTATGTGATGGTTGTGAATTGGTGTTTGATGTATATATTGAATTGTTTTGGTGTTTTTGCAAGTTATTATGGTTTATGGGTGTGTTTAGTTAAGTTTGTTTGGAGTGAAAAATGGTGGAAGTAAGAGGTTTGTTGGATGTGATGTTGTTGTTGCCGGAATAAGGATTTTTGGCCTGACATGCCCATGAGCACGGCCAGGTCTTTAGGCGTGTCAATGGTTTTATTTTATGGATGGGTGACACGATCAGTGACACGCCCATGTCACTGAGCGTGTCATAGCTACTGTATTGAGGAAGAATTGACACGGCCATGAACACGCCCGTGTTGTTGGACGTGTCAATGTTTCTGTGAGACAGAATGAATGACACATCTAGTGACACACCCGTGTTGCTTAGTGTGTCAAAGCTTCTGTGTTGTGGATTTAGAGCACGGTCAGGTACATGCCTGTGTTGTTGAGCGTGTCATGTGTAGAGTTTGCCCTAGTTGGTTCTTAGCTTTATTATCTCATGTGTATCTTTAAGTAAGTGTGTATTATTCTTTTTGGATTAGGTTTTGAAGAGATTGAGTTGCCCTAATCCAAGTGTTGAAGAATTCTTGGAAGAGGAGTTTGGTGTTGTGTGAGTTGCTCTTGAGGTAAGTACAAACCCTACATTATTGCATACAATTACATGACTTTGGGACTTAACACATTTGGTTGTAAATGTGTTAAGTAATTTCTTACATTGTTAATACATTTGATTAATGTTATGATTTGCATAATGTGAAAGATATGATGATCATTCAAAATGTATGTCCAATGCAATTGGTTATGTATACTTTAATAATGAGATGTGAAGCCATTGTGGTTGGCTATAATGATGCAAATGAAATAATTAGGGCATGGTTGCCTAGTTTGATTATGAGAAATGAATTGTGAAAGAGATTGATAATGAGATAAATGAATTAATTGTGTGTCTAATATGTTATTCAATTTTCAGAGTTTTGGGTTTGGCGGCATGCCTATGAATTGCTGGGCAGGTGAAAAGACTGGGTCGTAAGCCGAGCCCAGTTGAAAAATGTGAAATATGATATTTTTGGGGTGAAAAGACCAGGTCGTAAGCCTCAAAAACTGTAACAGTCTAGTCGGGTTGAGGACCAAGAGACTGGGGCCCTAGGGTCTAGACGAGTTGAGGTCCAAGAGACTGGGTCTGTTACACTATCCATGGATAGATATATATATATCGCCTACGGCTTGATGAATGTGATTATGGACCAAAGCAGTAACTCTGAACTTTGAATAGCATATTAAATTCTTTTGGGCCCATGCTTGTCTTTGTTTCAATGTGAATCATAAATGGTGAAACAATTGAATAAGAAAATGAAATGTAATGTTATGAAATACAACATTTCTGAATATTGTCTCTATTGCTTGAAAGTATGACATCGACATTTGCATTAAAGCATATTGTTATTATGGTTTGTACCACTAAGCTTATGGCTTAGCGCGATTGTGGTTCGTCGCGTAGGTGATAGGGTAGAACCGGAGAGTTCATCTAGACCGAGTCGAGTTTAGACTCTGAAGTGTTGATTGTGGGCTTAAGGATTAGAGACGAACTGCCAAACATGTATAAACTTTATGTTTTGTAAACCTTAATTTTGATGTATTTATATATGTAAATACCGCTACATTTCTGCTGCATAATGAATAAATATTTTACCTGTTATGTTCCATAATATATATAAATATTTATGAAATGTTTTAAGTTTTCTCATATTATTGCAGAAGAGAAAAATTGGGTTGTCTAATATAAACCGTGGCACTCCTGTATCCGGTATACATATATTACAGATGTAGTAGTATGTAGTATGCGTATACGGGGTATAGGGGTGTTACATCTGTTTTGGTATCAGTGCCTAGGTTTGAGATTCTTAACCTAGGTGAATTGTAAGAAAAAGAAAATCTTGATTTAAAAATCTGGTTTTTTTTAATAAGATACATGCTTTGGCGTTAGCAGTCTCTGATATTTGATGAGGTATATTCTACTGTGTTGCAGATATAGGTAGTGATGGCATCTCAGTCACGTCGGTCCATAAAAGGTAGTGTTGAGAGTGTAGCTCCTGAAGAGGGTAGAGATGAAGCTAGGGATGATAGAGCTGGAGAGGCACCTGCTCCTGTGCCAGAGAGACCAGCTGCTAATGAGGTTCTGCCAGTTTGGCTAAGACATGTGGTAGAATTATTGAGGCAAGCTTTGGTGCATCAGCCACCACCGCCACCGCAGCCACAAGTGCCGGTGAGGCATTATGATAAATTGAGAAAGTATGGGGCTAAGGATTTCTTTGGCACTATAGATCCTGCAGTAGCTGAGCAGTGGTTGGATAGAGTTCAAAGGGTATTCATCCAGTTGCAAGCCACTCCTGAAGAGAAGTTTGATTATGCTAGATCCCTTCTGCAGAAAGATGCTTATGATTGGTGGAAGACGGTTCCACATGCCATGGATGATCCACCGACATTGTCTTATAGTGATTTTCTGCGGGAGTTTGAGCAGAAATATACTCCGAGGGAGTATAAGGATGCTAAGAAGATGGAATTTCTAAATCTGAGACAGGAGAACCGAATAGTGACAGAGTATGAGATTGAGTATATCCGGTTGAGTCACTATGCCGGTGGAATTATTTCAGATGAGATTGATCGGTGTAGGAGATTTGAGGAGGGATTGAGACCCTCTATTATGTGTATTGTTGCTGGTTCTCGGTACCAGGATTTTTCTCAGTTGGTTGCCTCAGCTAGAAGTGTTGAGAGAGCACAAGGTATTGCAGCAGCTGCTACTGAGGAGGAGGCTTGAGTTAGGAGACCTCAGTTTGAGGCAGGGTCTTTATATATGAAGAGAGGCCGAGGAAGTTTTATTTCGAGAGTCAGTAGGAGCCTGAGGCAGTCAGGTAGGTCAGTTTAGTATCAGAGGCAGAGATCGAGACCTACAGTTTCTGTAGCTAGTGCTCCGACTCCAGTGGTTTAGAGATCTACTCCACTTACATGTGTCCATTATGGTAGGATACATGGGGGTGTTTGTTGGAAGATTGGTGGATCAGCTGTGTGTTTCAGATGTGGATCGCCTGACCATTTCATCAAAGATTGTCCTGAGATATAGGAGCATAGGCAGGTAGATTCTGCAGTTTCTCGACCTAGTGCAAGAGGAGTTCGAAGTGGAAGAGGTATTAGTAGAGGTGGTTGACCTGGGATTAGTCAGAGAGGAGGCTCTACATCCGGAGGTAGTAGGCCAGATGAGGCTGGGTCTTCTCAGCGAGTGTATGTGATGCAGAGGTAGCCGGATACTTCAGCAGTTATTGCGGGTACATTTTCTTTATTTGGAATTTCAGTTCTTGCTTTGATTGATTCAGGATCTACTCATTCATACATAAGTGCATCTATCTTGCCTGTGTCTGAATTGCATTATGAGTCCTTAGGATTTGATATCTTGGTGACAAATCCTTTAGGACATAGTGTTGTGGTGAGTAAGGTGCATCGTGATAGTTCAGTTGTGGTGCAAGGTCAGGAGTTTTTGGGTGATTTGATTGAAATGCCTTTTAAGGAGTTTGATTTGATCTTAGGCATGGATTGGTTGTCTAAGCATGGAGTTGTGGTAGACTATCAAAAGAAGTGTGTTACCTTGAGAACCGGTGATGGTAGAAGTGTGATGGTATCTAGTGAGCAGAGACAACTTGCATCCTTGTTTGTTTCAGCTATTGCAGCTAGGTAGTTGATTAGAAAAGGGTGTAATGCTTATCTTGTTCACGTGGTAGATACCAGAATAGTGGGTTCTCAACTTGATAGTATACCCATAGTTGTTGAATTCCCAGATGTGTTTCCTGAGGCGTTGCCAGGGTTACCCCCTGAGAGAGAGGTTGAGTTTGGTATCGATTTGTTGCCTGGTACCACTCCCATCTCTATTACTCCATATCGAATGGCACTTGCTGAGTTGAGAGAGTTGAAGGTGCAGTTGCAGGAGTTGTTGGATAAAGGGTTTGTTCGCCCTAGTGTTTCTCCATAGGGAGCTCCTATTTTGTTTGTAAAGAAGAAGGATGGTACTTTGAGGTTGTGCATCGATTATAGCCAATTGAATAAGGTGACTATTAAGAATAAGTATCCTTTGCCTCAGATTGATGATCTCTTCGATTAGTTGAAGGGAGCAATAGTGTTTTCCAAGATTGATTTGAGATCAGGGTACCATCAATTGAGGGTCAAAGTTGAAGATGTTCATAAAACAGCTTTCCGCACAAGGTATGGACATTATGAGTTCTTGGTGATGCCTTTTGGGTTAACGAATGCACCAGTAGCTTTTATGGATTTGATGAATAGGGTGTTTAAACCATATTTAGATTAGTTTGTGGTGGTCTTCATTGATGATATTTGTAATATCCCAAAATACACCCTAAAAGTTTTGGAATAATTATTGTTGTATTTGGATTTAAAGTGTATATTGAAGGGAAAGAGAAAAGAAGTGAAGAGAGTGTATATATTGTATCTATGAGAATATATACAAGTTAAATTAATAAAGGCCAAAAGAAGAGAAATGAATTAATTTAATATCCGATTTTGGTGTACATTGGAATAGTAGTAGTGAGAAGATATGTTGGTAAAATATGTAAGGAAAATATTATAAGAGATAGATGAATATGAAGGATAAAATGTATATATGGTATTTGAAAGATATGGGAAATATACATGCAATATATAAGAAATATACATATACCCACATATACATCACATATACATGATGTATAAAATGGTGTAGGAAATGTAAGTTATATAATTAAATAATAATAATAATAATAATAATAATAATAATAATAATAATAAAAGAAAAAGAAGAAAAGAAAGTCAAAGGATGGACAAGTGTATGGTGGAGATTTTAAGGGAATTAATTATATATATATGATAAATATGAGAAAAAGAAGAAAAGATCTTCTTTCCTTCTTCTTCTTCTTCTTGCACGAGAGAGAGAGAGATAGAGAGAGAGAGAGAGAGAGAGAGAGAGAGAAAGAGAAAGAGAGATGAGATTTTATTTGCATACACAACAAATTTATAAGTGTTTTGAGAGAATTGAAGATGGAGATTGAAGATTTGGCAAAATATTCAAGTAAGTGTTTATCTTTTTGAGTTGATTTCTATTGATTTTATGTATATGTGATTTGGTTAGTGTGTGAAGATAATGATAGTAAAAGATTAAAGGTTATAGACATGTTGAATTGGAATTTTGATAATGATTATATAGTTATTTGTGAGGATGATGATGGATTATTGAAATTGGTTAGTAAGGGTTTAACATGTATGAGTTGGAGAATTGAATAATTGATGTATGATTGAGGTATGTTTGTGTTTAATGAAGTTAAAAACATAGAATACATAAGTTTGGTCCGGAATCAGAGGCATTTTTGATGCCACGCCCGTGGCTCTTGGCTGCCACGATCGTGGCCAGTGGAAGCCATGGCCGTGGAGGTGTCGAACAAAAGAGTCAGATTCATTTTCTATGCCATGGCCGTGAGGGTTGGAAGGCCACGACCGTGGGGATTTTAGAGCAATTGGGTAGAAGTGTTTGCTATGCCACGCCCGTGGGGGTTGGTAGGCCACGACCGTGGGGTCCTAGAGAGAGATATTGGTTTGTAACTGGTGATCTAAGGGTCTAGTATGAGATTGATAAATGAATAATTGTATCGAATTCATGTGTATCTTTGAGTAAGTGTGTGTTATTCCTTGTGGATTAGGTTGTGAAGAAAGGTTTTGCCCTAATCCAAGTATTGAGATTATTGGAAGATGAGTTTAGTGTTGTGTGATGGCTCATAAGGTAAGTACAAATTTATATGATTGCACTTATTTACATGATTTGAGACTTAACACATTTGTTTGTAAATGTGTTAAGTAATTTATTATATTGTTAATATAATTTGATTAAGGTTATGATTGGATGATGTGAAAGATATGAAGATCATTAAAAAGGTATGTACATATTACATTATTGCATACATTCATATGATGTTGAGATTTAACATCCATTTGATTGCAAATGTGTTAGGAAATCTAATGCATTGTTGATGCTTATGAATAAGGTTATGTTTGGTATAATGTGAATTGAGACATAATGAGATGTGAAACCAATGTGGTTGTTTATAATGATGTAAATGACATAATTGAGGCATGTTTTCCTAGATGATGTTCAATGCAATTGATGATATATATATATATACTCTCTTGTTGAGATATGGAGCCATGGTTGTTGGCTAAAATGATAATGATATCAATGAGATGAATGAGGCATGGTTGCCTAAGTGATAATGAGTAAATGAGAATGAAATTTTGTAATGAAATAATTAAGGAATTGTATGCCTAATGTGTTATTCAACTTTCAGAGTTCTGGGTTTGGCGGCATGCCTATAAAGTACTGGATAGGTGAAAAGACCGAGTCGTAAGCCGATTCCAGTTGATAAATGTAAAATGTGAATTAAAAGTAACAGTCTAGCCGGGTTGAGGATTTCCTCGGGTTTATCCGGGTTGAGATCCAAGAGACTGGGTCTGTTACTAGTAACAGTCTAGCCGGGTTGAGGATCTCCTCGAGTTTAGCGGGTTGAGGTCCAAGAGACTGGGTCTGTTACCCTATCCATGGATAGAGATATATATATATTGCCTACGGGCTTGATGATTGTGATTATGGACCAAAGCAGTAACTCTGAACTTTGAATAACATATTAGATCCTTTTTGGGCCCATGCTTGTCTTTGTTTTCAATATGATTCATGAAATGTGAAATGAGATGATTACAATGTATAAGTTAAATTATTGAAAGTGAATATGGATTGAAAAACTATGTTGAATGATGAAATGTGAAAGTGAAACATGAAAATACAATATGATGTATAATATGGATGTGGCTATGAACATTGTGAGTATTATTTTATGAATGTTTTAATAAGTCATGGAATTATGGTTTGTATTAATGATATACATGTATATGTATATAATTATGAGATGAGTAGAAATATATATAAGATGTAATTGAAATGAGAAAATATGATAAGAAAATAATGGTACATGAAGTTAACATATGAGTATGATTGTTTCTGATGTATGTTTATAATATTTATTTGTACTACTAAGCTTTCGGACTTAGCGCGGTTGTGTAAATTGCGCAGGTGAGTAGGTGGTTGATCTGGGAGTCAACTGTTATGCCACGAGAAGGGTAAGAGTATTTTTGAGACCAACTAGAAGGTGATGCATACATGTATAACTTATTTATATTGTATTTCAGACAAGATTATTATATATATGTAAGATTATTGAAAGTATAATTATTTTGTAAATGTTCAGATTAATGTAATATTGTATGAACTCTGATAAAGGTTTTTAAACTGTAACAAAAAGTGACATTCTTATACTTTATATACGTACTGTATGTGTACCTGGTATATGTATAGTACTTATATAGAGTATGGGGGTGTTACAATATTTTGCTGTATTCGCATAATAAGGAGGAGCATGACAAGCATTTGCGGATTGTGTTGCAGACCTTGAGAGAGAAGCAATTGTATGCTAAGCTGTCGAAATGTGAGTTTTGGCTTGATCAAGTGACTTTTCTCGGTCATATTTTCAGCAGATGGTATAAGAGTTGATCCGAGTAAAGTTGAAACTATTTTGAATTGGAGTCCACCGAAGACTGTGACAGAGGTTAGAAGTTTTCTAGGTTTGGTAGGCTATTATCGACGCTTTGTGAAAGGTTTTTCTTTGATAGATACTCCACTCACCAGATTACTTTGAAAAGGAGTTAAATTTATATGGACAAATCAGTGTCAGGCGAGTTTTGAGCAGCTGAGGGAGATGTTGACTCAAGCTCCTATTCTTACTTCACCTGTGGAAGATAAACCATATGTGATTTACAGTGATGCTTCACATAATGGTTTAGGTTGTGTTTTGATGCAGGAGGGTAGAGTCATAGCTTATGCTTGTCAGCAGTTGAAGCCGCATGAGCTTAATTATCTGACGCATGATTTGGAATTGGCAGCAATAGTGTTTGCTTTGAAGATTTGGCGACATTACTTGTATGGAGAGAAGTGTTTCATTTATACAGATCATAAAAGTTTGAAATACTTGGGTGTTCAAAGAGAGCTGAATCTTTGACAGAGACGGTGGTTAGAATTGATTAAAGACTATGACTGTTTGATTGATTATCATCCTGGTAAGACAAATGTTGTTGCAGATGCCTTAAGTCGGAAGTCTTTAACATGTTTGACTATTTATTCGCTCTCGTTGCTTGTTGAGTTGAGAGCGTTGTATGCTAGTTTTGAATCATGTGATGATGGAGCCTTGCTAGCTCAGTTGCATTTGAGACCGGTGTTGTTGGATCAGATTAAAGAGGCTCAATTGCCTGATGAGAAAATTTAGAAGATTGTTTCGAGTTGCCAGAAAGGAGAGAACCGAGATTTCTATATGAGAGATGATGGTATCCTTTGGTTCAAGGATAGATTGTGTGTTCCTGATGATTGCAAGATTGAGAAAGATTATTTTAGAGGAAGCACATCAGTCGATTTTTGCTATGCACCCTAGGAGTACTAAGATGTATCATGATTTGAAACAAAACTATTGGTGGTCAGGTATGAAGGGAGATATAGCGGAGTTTGTATCCAAGTGTCTTCTCTTGTCAGAGTGTAAAAGCTGGGCATCAAGTTCCAACAGAGTTGCTCCAACCTTTATCATTGCCTGAACGGAAATGGGAGCGAGTGACAATGGATTTTGTGACTGGTTTGCCATTGACTCAGAAAAAGCATGATGCCATCTGGGTGATTGTTGATCAGTTGACGAAGAGAGCTCATTTTCTTCCAGTTAGAATGGACTATTCTCTGGAGAAGTTGGCTGAGCTGTATATCAGTGAGATAGTGAAGTTGCATGGAGTTCCAATTTCTTTGGTGTCTGATCGAGATCCTCGGTTTACTTCAAGATTTTGGAAGAGGTTACATAGTGCTTTAGGTTCTCGATTGCACTTTAGCACTGCTTTTCATCCACAGACAGATGGGCAGTCAGAGAGAGTGATACAGATTATAGAGGATATGCTGAGAAGCTGTGTCATTAATTTCTCTGGAAGTTGGGACAGATTTTTGCCATTGATAGAATTTGCTTACAACAATAGTCATCAATCTAGTATTAAAATGGCACCTTATGAGGCATTGTATGGAAGAAGATGCAGAACGCCTCTATGTTGGAATGAAGTTGGAGAAGGTAAACTGGTTGGTCCCGATTTGATTAAGGAAACGGAAGAGAAAGTGAAGATAATTCGGGATCGGTTGAAAGCAGCTTCAGATCGGCAGAAATCTTATTCAGATTTGAAGAGAAGAGACATAGAGTTCAATGCTGGAGATAAAGTTTTTCTAAAAGTGTCTCCTTGGAAGAAGATTTTGAGATTTGGCAGAAAAGGGAAGCTAAGTCCTCATTTTATTGGACCTTATGAAGTATTAGAAAGAGTTGGACCAGTTGCTTATCGACTCGCTTTGCCGCCCGAGTTAGATAGAATTCACAATGTCTTCCATGTTTCTATGCTGCGGAGGTACAGATCAGACCCATCTCATGTTTTGTCGATTGAATCTATTGAGGTGAGTCCAGATCTAACTTTTGAAGAAGAACCAGTGGCTATTTTGGCACATGAAGTAAAAGAGTTGAGAAATAAGAAAGTGCCACTTGTGAAGGTTCTTTGGAAGAGTCATGCAAAGGAAGAGGCAACTTGGGAGAGTGAACAAGCGATGCGAGATCAGTATCCTCAACTGTTTCAGACTTGAGATCAGGTAATTTCGAGGATGAAATTTCTTTTTAGAGGGGGAGAATTGTAATATCCCAAAGTATACCCTAAAAGTTTTGGAATATTTATTGTTGTATTTGGATTAAATGTTATAAGTGTATATGTTTAAGTGGAAAGAGAAAAGAGGTAAGGAGAAGAGTGCATATGTTGTATATATAGAGATATATACAACATATACAAGTCAAAGAAATGGAAGGTCAAAAGAAGATTTATTTATTTTTAAATTAATTGAAATGGAAATTAAGAGGAAGTGGATGAGGATATTTATGAATATTTTATTATTTAATTTGCTTGGTTGAGATTTAAAGAGATGATTGAGTGGTTAAGAGAGAGTTGACTTGTGTTCTATTCATCATCTTCTTCTTTTCTTTTCTCCTTGGCCGGCTAACTCCATAGTAAGAGAGGAAAGTGAGATTTTGTCTTTCCAAATTCAAGATTTGAAGGTGTTTCAAGTGATCAAGTTGGAATTCTAAAGATTTTCATCATTTTGGTAAGTTTCCAACTTGTTTTCTTTGGTTTTCTTCTAAATTTGTGTATTGAGTTTGGTGATTGATTGTTGATGGTATGTGTATATTTGATTATGGTGTATTTGAGGGTATGTGATCTTCTTGGTGTTGATTTTGGAGTTTCATTAAAGAGATAGAGTTAAGTTTGGTGTTGGAAGAGCAAGTGTTGTGTTTGAGTTGTATGTATGTGATGGTTGTGAATTGGTGTTTGATGTATATATTGAGTTGTTTTGGTGTTTTTGCAAGTTATTATGGTTTATGGGTGTGTTTAGTTAAGTTTTTTTGGAGTGGAAAATGGTGGAAGTAAGAGGTTTGTTGGATGTGATGTTGTTGTTGCCGAAATCAGGATTTTTGGCCTGACACGCCCATGTGCACGGCTAGGTCTTTAGGCGTGTCAATGGTTCTATTTTCTGGATGGGTGACACGATCAGTGACATGCCCATGTCACTGAGCGTGTCATAGCTACTATGTTGAGGAAGAATTGACACGGCCATGAACACGCCCGTGTTGTTGGACGTGTCAATGTTTCTATGAGATAGAATGAATGACACATCCAGTGACACGCCCGTGTTGCTTAGCGTGTCAAAGCTTCTGTGTTGTGGATTTAGAGCACGGTCAGGTACACGCCTGTGTTGTTGAGCGTGTCATGTGTAGAGTTTGCCCTAGTTGGTTCTTAGCTTTATTATCTCATGTGTATCTTTAAGTGAGTGTGTATTATTCTTTTTGGATTAGGTTTTGAAGAGATCGAGTTGCCCTAATCCAAGTGTTGAAGAATTCTTGGAAGAGGAGTTTGGTGTTGTGTGAGTTGCTCTTGAGGTAAGTACAAACCCTACATTATTGCATACAATTACATGACTTTGGGACTTAACACATTTGGTTGTAAATGTGTTAAGCAATTTCTTACATTGTTAATACATTTGATTAATGTTATGATTTGCATAATGTGAAAGATATGATGATCATTCAAAATGTATGTCCAATGCAATTGGTTATGTATACTTTAATAATGAGATGTGAAGCCATTGTGGTTGGCTATAATGATGCAAATGAAATAATTAGGGCATGGTTGCCTAGTTTGATTATGAGAAATGAATTGTGAAAGAGATTGATAATGAGATAAATGAATTAATTGTGTGTCTAATATGTTATTCAATTTTCAGAGTTTTGGGTTTGGCGGCATGCCTATGAATTGCTGGGCAGGTGAAAAGACTGGGTCGTAAGTCGAGCCCAGTTGAAAAATGTGAAATATGATATTTTTGGGGTGAAAAGACCATGTCGTAAGCCTCAAAAACTGTAACAGTCTAGTCAGGTTGAGGACCAAGAGACTGGGGCCCTAGGGTCTAGACGAGTTGAGGTCCAAGAGACTGGGTCTGTTACACTATCCATGGATAGATATATATATATATATATCGCCTACGGCTTGATGAATGTGATTATGGACCAAAGCAGTAACTCTGAACTTTGAATAGCATATTAAATTCTTTTGGGCCCATGCTTGTCTTTGTTTCAATGTGAATCATAAATGGTGAAACAATTGAATAAGAAAATGAAATGTAATGTTATGAAATACAACATTTCTGAATATTGTCTCTATTGCTTGAAAGTATGACATCGACATTTGCATTAAAGCATATTGTTATTATGGTTTGTACCACTAAGCTTATGGCTTAGCGCGATTGTGGTTCATCGCGTAGGTGATAGGGTAGAACCGGAGAGTTCATCTAGACCGAGTCGAGTTTAGACTCTGAAGTGTTGATTGTGGGCTTAAGGATCAGAGACGAACTGCCAAACATGTATAAACTTTATGTTTTGTAAACATTGATTTTGATGTATTTATATATGTAAATACCACTACATTTCCACTGCATAATGAATAAATGTTTTACCTGTTATGTTCCATAATATATATATATATATGAAATGTTTTAAGTTTTCTCATATTATTACAGAAGAGAAAAATTGGGTTGTCTAATATAAACCGTGGCACTCCTGTATCCGATATACGTATATTACAGATGTAGTAGTATGTAGTGTGCGTATACGAGGTATAGGGGTGTTACAAGAGGCATATAATTGAGTTGCCTTATGAACCAGACTTTAGTGAATAGCAGATTCCCACTAAAGCTCGTCCTATTGCCATGGGGCCAAGGAATCTTGAAATATGCAAAAAAGGGATAGTTTAATTAGAAAGTAAAGGACTTATTCATAAAAGTAATAGTCCTTGGAGTTGTCCAAAATTTTATGTTAAAAATGCTGCTGAGCTGGAGAGAGGTGTCCCAAGATTTGTAATTAATTACAAACCTCTCAACAAAGCTCAATGATGGATTAGTTATCCACTACCTAATAAAAGGGACTTATTAAATCAGTTGTACAGTGCTAGTATTTTCAGTAAATTTTATATGAAGTCATGTTACTGGAAAATTCAAATTGCTAAAAAAGATAGATACAAAATAACTTTTAGAGTTCCTTTTGGGCATTACGAACGGAACATGATGCCTTTTGGCCTGAAAAATGCTCACTCTGACTCCCTCTGAATTCAGAGTGAGCATTTTTCAGGCCAAAAGGCATTACATTCCGTTCATAATTCCCAAAAGGAACTGTAAAAGCTATTTTATATCTATCTTTTTTAGCAATTTGAATTTTCCAATAACCTAGCTTCATATCAATTTTATTGAAAATATTAGTACTGTACAATTGATTTAATAAGTCCCTTTTATTAGGCAGTGGATACCTAATCCATTGTTGAGCTTTGTTGAGAGGTTTGTAATTAATTACTAATCTTGGGACCCCTCTCTCCAGCTCAGCAACATTTTCAACATAAAATGTTGGACAACTCTAAGGACTATTACTTTTACAAATAAGTCCTTTACTTTCTAACTCAGCTATCTCTTTTTTACAGATTTCAAAATGCCTTGGCCCCAAGGCAATAGGACAAACCTTAGTGAGAATATGCTTTTCACTAAAGTTTGACTCATAAGGCTACTGAATTATATGCCTCTTCCTTTTCCAAAAAGTATTTGGAATATCTGCACAAATCTCCTTTAGCATCTAATTGTGCAATTTATCAATTTTCTCTTTATTGTGGGGCATAGACAGTTGGTTTTCCAATTGATCTAGAAATAAGATCAATATTCTTTTCCCTTGGTCGGGTAGTGAAACAAAAAGTAATTTCTTTCCCATTTATCTCAGTAACTAAACCCTTTTTGGATACACTCTTTATAGGATAGAGCATATGTAAAAATGGATTGCCAAGAATGACTAGATGAGGTAATACCTTAACCATAATAAAGGGAATTTCAAAATAAATTCCATTGTTACAGATAGCAGCACTAGACAATTTATATTTTACTCTCACAGTGGAACCATCTACAGTATTTAATTTTTCCATTATTTTGGAAAAAAGTCTTGGTGGAACAAGCCCTTTATTGATGCAATTTAAATCTGCACCAGAATCAATTAGAGATATCATTTTAAAAATTTATTCTTTATTGACAATCACTGTTATATAAGTGTGCCATTTGTGGGTGGTAACCTTGTTAACTAAGTTAATAACTAAAGATTTTCAGCTTCTTCCTTAGTTAATTGATTTTCTTTACTATTTACCCCCCAAATCTACTTCATTACTGGATTGCCCGAACTCAAAATCAGTGGGAGCCATTAAATCAATATACATTTCCTCATAAGGAAAGTCATCATCATCTTCTTCTTTATTAATCAATTCTAAAAAAGAGACTCTTTCATTTAAATTTCTTAATTCTGTCTTAACATAATTAATTTCAGCTTTAAGCTTGGCAGTTGTATTTTCTCTTTTTGCTTTTGAACTTTAACCCTATCCATTATTATCTTCAGATCATAGGGCTTTTCTAGCCTATTAGCTAGCTTCTTTTCTAGAGAAGTTTATGGAATAGCTCTTTAGACTTTTCACTATATACTTTTTAAATATTTCTCTATCCACTTGTTTTTCTCATCTTCATCCTTAATTTGATTAATAAGATTAAGAATCATATCTTATTCTTTTGTTAAAACACATAAGCCATCCATGGCACATAGTGACTTATAATAGTCACAGTTACCATCATAGCTTGACTTTGAAGAAGATGAATCATACGAGTTTGACTTTGAATTATAATCAATATAATTAATTTCATTTTCTTCCATTCCAGAATCTATCTTGAATAAAAATTTTAATTAATGACCTTTTAAGATCATCATCAACCAAAAAAGCTTAAATTTGCTACTTAATTTTACACTTATTAGCGTAATGTCCAACTTTCCCACACTTATAACAAGTAACTTGCTTCTTAGGCTTCTTTAAATTAGATGATAGGAAATCATCATCTTAGCAACCATGTACCCCAATAACTATTACGTTAAGTTACATATGGAATGCAAGAAAACACCCTCCAATCAAGATGATTCCAAAATCCAAGGACCTCATCAAGTGAAGTTAGGGAAAAACTAGTTCCAATTGTTATTGTTTACCAATGAAACTAGTACTTGAATTCAACCCACAATGTCGCAAACTAGATATGATCTAATAAGTTAAGAATTAAACACAAGATTTTTTTTTGGTTAGAGAATGCCACAAACCAAATTAGTTTGATAAGTTAAAGGTTCTTGAAATAACTTAAGCAAGAAAACCCACAAAGAGCAAATTCAGATTATCATTCATTAATAGTTTTTTTAAAAATGATTTTGGCTTTGATATTTATAGCCAAAGCATGGTAGAAGAAACCTAAATGGCTGTTATTAAAGCTCTCCATGTTCTCCCCTTTAATCCCCACTAACATTCAATGAAAAGAGTTATTATGCATTAAATGCACTCATTTGTAACTCCCAAATGACAATTAATCACACCTTAAACTAAATGCACTCATTAAAACACATTAAATCTCACACTTAACAAGAATAAAACCCTAACTCTAATATGTTGAAGTCACAAAGCAAATAAAATAAACCCAAATTAATAAATAACATAAAATGACAGCCCAAGATCCATGCTCACTAAATCAAGGCTGAATGGCCCTTTATTCTTCAATGAGCTGGATTGATTCAGACAATGTGGGTTGGACTATTGTCTTCATATTTGAACATACTTGAAATATGTTGACAATGTTAAGGTCTTCTTGCATATAAAGGCCCTTGACTGAATCTAGATATGCTTTTTCCTTCCAAATGTCTTCAAGTAAGCATGTTAATGCTTCTTTCATCCTTTTAGCTTTAGCTCTTGTTATTGGTCCTCTATGAATGGTTAAAGGATACTTCTTGATGTTACCTCCAACCTTAGCTGAATCATCTCCTTATTGATCCTTATCATTCCCCCTTTACTTGAAAGGATTCATCCTCAAATTATCATCTACATCAAGCAAAGATAAATAAGAAACATTGAAAGAAGCACTAATATTGTTATACTTACTTGGAAATTCTAGCTTGTAGTGCTGCCAATGCATAGAAATCCTTATCATAGGTTGGGTAGTTTAGACTTGCTCCACTTAGCTTCTCACTAAAGAATGCAATTGGTCTTCCTTCTTGCATCCTTACTCCACCAATACCTATTCCACTTGCATCACACTCAACCTCAAAGGTTTTAGCAAAATTAGGCAAAGCAAGCAAAGGTGTTGAACTGAGTTTGTCTTTTAGGAAGTTAAAAGCATCATCTTGTTCTTTTTCCCACTTGAAGCCCACATTCTTTTTAATGCTTTCAGTTAAAGGTTCAACAATTGTTGAGAAATTCTTAATGAATCTTCTATAAAAGCTAGCAAGACCATGAAAACTCCTAACATCATGCACACTAGTAGGTTTTGGCCACTATCTAATTACTTTTATGTTTTCTTGATCAACATGAATTCCTTTGTCATTAACAATATATCCAAGAAAAATAATTTCATTAGTGCAAAAAGTGCATTTCTTAAGATTAGCATATAACATTTCTTGCCTTAACACATAAAAAACAACCTGTAAATGTGCTATATGCTCATCTAAAGATTTGTTGTACACTAGAATATCATCAAAATAAACCACCAAAAACTTGCCAATGAAAGCATGCAAAACATGATTCATCAATCGCATAAAAGTGCTTGGTGCATTAGTTAAACCAAACGGCATGCCTAACCACTCATATAATCCATGTTTTGTTTTGAAAGCAGTTTTCCACTCATCACCCTCATGCATTCTTATTTGATGATATCCAGATTTTAAATCCACTTTAGAAAACACACAAGCACCATGCAATTCATCCAACATGTCATCTAGCCTAGGTATAGGATGGTAATACTTTACCATTATTTTATTGATGGCTTGACAATCAACACACATCCTCCATGTCCCATCTTTCTTAGGCACTAAAATTATAGGAACTGCACATGGACTCATGCTTCTCTCACATACCCCTTATCCATAAGCTCACTTACTTGATTTTGGATTTCTTTTGTCTCCTCGGGGTTGCATCTATATGCTGGCCTATTTGGAATGCTAGCACCTAGAATGAAGTCAATTTGGTGCTCAATATCACAAATTGGTGGTAATCCTTTAGGCATTTCTTTAGGAAATAGATCTTCATATTCCTGCAAAAGCTAAAAAATAACACTAGGTAATTTCTTGTTAAGATCATTAGAAATAATCAAAACTTCCTTGTATATGAGTATAAGTAAGGGCTCCCTCAAGGCTAGTGTTTTCCTCACATCACTTGGCTTTGCATACACATTCATTTTTCTTTGACCCTCATCTCCCATGCTTTCTCTCACCTTGTGTTTCCTATTGCACTCACTTTTACCACCCATCTCACCTTTTTCTTTATTCTCTCTTTCTTGCTCCCTACTCAAATTTTCCCCATATGAAGATTTGAGCTCTTCATATTGTTGTTTTATTCTCATTTGATCATTAAAAATGGTCTTTGGAGGTAATGGTCCAAGATTAAACTTTTGTCCTTCCATAGTCAAGGAATATCGATTCTTGAACTCATCATAAATCACATGCCTATCATAATGCCAAGGTCTTCCCAATAAAAAATGACCAGCATACATGGAAACCACATCACAAAGCACCTCATCCTTATCTCCCAATGGAAAAAGAAATTAGCACTTGCTTATTTACCTTCACAATACCACTATCATTCAACCATTGTAATTTGTAAGGCCTTGGATGTTTGTTAATTGGCAATTTTAGTTTCTCCACAAGCAAGGTACTAGCAATATTAGTACAACTTCTACTATCAACAATCATGTTACACAATTTTTTAGTAATTAAGCAATGAGTATGGAACAAATTCTTACGTTATTCTCCATGTTCTTCATGTTTACATTGCAAATTAAGTGTGCGTTGTACTACTAACACATCACCCTTAACACATTCAACATCATTTGCATCTTCCAAATTAAGTGTGTGTTGTACTACTAACACATCACCCTTGGCACATTCAACATCACTTGCATCTTCTAAAGGTGGCATGCCATCATTTTCATTTTCACTTTCAGATTCAACAGCCCCATGCCTCATGATCATTACCCTTTTATTAGGACATTCACGTGCCATTTGACCATGTCCTAGGCACTTAATAATTAATTCCTCTAGTTTGATTCTCATTTTTACCTTTGCTGCCTATTTCATTTTTATTTTTAGTTTCTTCTATTTTAGGCTTAACAATGGGTTTATCAACCTTTTTACTCCAATTTGATCTCCAAGAAGAAGAAGATACTGAAAAAGGTTTAGAATCATACCTTGTGCCTTTTCCTTTGAGTTGTCTTTCAATTTTCATAGCCATATTCAACATGTCCTCCATCTCCACATAATGTTGTAACTCCAAATGATAAGCAATTTGCTTATTTAGTCCACTCAAAAATTGTGCCATAGTAGCCTCATGATCCTCCTCCATATTAGCCCTTATCATGGCCATTTCCATCTCTTTATGGTACTCCTCTGCATTTATTGAGCCTTGTGTCAAAGTTTGTAGCCTTTGATGCAATTCACTATAGTAATAACTTGTGCCAAATCTCTTCCTCATGATTTGCTTCATCTCCCTCCATGCTTCTATGGGTCTTTCACCATTTCTACATCTTTCCTTGCAAATTTGATCCCACCAAACAATAGCATAATCACAAAATTCAACAATAGCAAGTTTTACCTTTTTCCCTTCAGAATAATTGTGACATTCAAAGATTATCTCAACTTTTTGCTCCTATTCTAAGTAAATATCTGGATTATTCCTTCCTTAAAATGGAGGAATTTTCATCTTAATGCTGCCAATGTTATAATCTACATCATCAACACGTCCCCTCCTAACTTACCTCATAGGATTGATGTTTTGACCAACCAAAGTAATTTGTTCATCATCCATTTCATCCTTGCCATCATAATCTTCTTGACCAAAGGTTGGTTGTCTTCATTGAAATGGTTCACGATGCAAACGTTTGAGAACATCATCATGCCTTTCAAGGTGATCATTGTTTCTCCTATCATGTTAAACATCCTCTTAAACTGTTGTTGCATAGCTTGTATCATTGGATCATTTGAGGAAGAAAGTACTTCTTTTTCTTTGTTAGACATCTTTAAAACCTGAAAGACAAGTTAGAATAACCTCACACCCTCCCTTACATGTTTCACTCAAATAATGAATCACACCACTCGTGTTTTGCATAAAAATTTAGGTTTTCTCGATGCTAGTTTTACCACTGTTGCCTTTTACCTCTCTTGTTTTTGCTTTGGATTCATAAATGAACTAATCACCTAAACAAACCAAATTAGATTATGGCAATTTAATGGATTGGAAAGGCCTGGTCTAGATCAAGATTTTAGGTAAGGCCAAATTTAAAGTAGCTAAACACATGGAAACAAACCTGAGTGCTAAAATTTAGGTCCCTTAGCCTCAAAACAATTATGAAACTTTAAGAACTAGAACTCCACACTTTTACAATTATAATTTTTTTTAATTTTCATTTCTTTATTTTTTTATGATATTAACAAAAGTGAAGAAATTTTAAGATTAACACAAGAAAGTAACAATAAGAGAAGGGACGACAAAACTTGTTATGTCAACACAAAGAGTATGAACTTAAATCAAAGAATACTTAATAGGACATAATTAAAACAAGAAGATTCAGCACAAACAAAAGAAAAATAAGATGAAGATGATAAGCTTGAATAAAAAAAAAACAAAGATAAGCAAACTTCAACTTGAGCCTTGCTCTGATACCAAATGATAGGAAATCATCATCTTCGTAACCATATACCCTAATAACTATTAAGTTATGTTACATATGGAATGCAAGAAAACACCCTTTGATGCGGAACCCCACAATCATAAAGTATTCGAAACCCCAATACACAAATTCAATATACTAAGAACCCTAGATGATTTGCTAAGAACCCTAGATGATTGTTTGTCCTATTAAACCCCTAATTGACATGCAATTAGAAATGTAGATAATTGGAAAGAATAAAGAAGAACTAGAAAGAACGACATAAATGTTACCTTGATAAGTTGATTCTAATTCTGATGCAACAACAAGAAGAAGAAGAACCCTCTCTTGAAGTGAAATTCGGCTAAGCCAAAGTTAATTGAATAATATCATGAAAACTATCATATGACAACCCTAAATGAGCTATAAATAGCTAAACCCTAATTAGGGCTACTAAGTAGTGTTTTGTTGGCTAATAAAAGTTTCAAGAACTAATAAAGTAAACAAAGTTAAATTTAACACAAAACAAAAAAGGCTTTTACTTTTTAAATAAGTATAACTAGTGGGCTTTAATGCATATTAAATAATAGGCCCATATGCTTGGATTAAATTTATGGGATGCTTTACCTCTATATCCTTGGTGTCAAAGGCTTGTCCACCAAGTCTTTCTTCCATGAATCACCTTACAAAGCCTTGGAAGGTAGATTTGAGCTTCTTGGCCTACAATCATGTAATTGGCCCACTTGGTAAAATGAGCTTCATGCCATGTTGGCCTCCTCTACTTGCTTCGCTAGCCTTAATCACACTACCATCTTTGTTCACATCACCCTCCAGTCAAGATGATTCTAATACCCAAGGACCTCCTCAAGTGAAGTTAGGGAAAAACTAGTTCCAATTGTTATTGTTTACCAATGAAACTAGTACTTGAATTTAACCTATAATGCCATAAACTAGATATGTTATGATAAGTTAAAAATTAAACACAAGATTTTTTTTTTTGGTTAGAGAATGCCATAAAACAAATTTGTTTGATAAGTTCAAAGTTCATAAAAGAACTTAAGCAAAAACACTCACAAAGAGCAAATTCAGATTATCATTCAACAATAGTTTTTTGACAAATGAGTTTGGCTTTGATATTTATAGCCAAAGCATGGTAGAAGAATCCTAAATGGTTGTTATTATAGCTCTGCACGTTCTCCCCTTTAATATCCAACAACTTTCATTGAAACGAGTTGTTATACATTAAATGCACTCATTTGTAACTCCCAAATGACAATTAATCACACCCCAAACTAAATGCACTCATTAAAACACATTAAAACTCACACTTAACAAGAATAAAACCCTAACTCTGATATGTTGAATTCACAAAGCAAACAAAATAAACTCAAATTAATAAATAACATAAAATGACAGCCTAAGATCCATGGTCACTTAATCAAGGCCGAATGGCCCTTTATTCTTCAATGGGCTAGATTGATTCAGACAATGTGGGTTGGACTATTGTCTTCATATTTGAACATACTTGAAATAAGTTGACAGTGTTAAGGTCTTCTTGCATTCAAAGGCCCTTGACCGAATCTAAATGAGCTTGTTCCTTCCAAATGTCTTCAAGTAAGCAAGTTAATGCTTCTTTCATCCTTTTAGACTCAACTCTTGTTATTGGCCTCTATGAATGGTTAAAGGATACTTCTTGATGTTACCTCCAACCTTAGCTGAATCACCTCCTTATTGATCCTCATCATTAGAAGTCCATTTACCATTCTTTTATTAGAACCTTTAGACCTCTTATAAGGCCTATCTTCATAAGTCTTGGGCTTTGACTTATAAAACCTTCTTAATTTTCCAATCTTATAAGACTGCTTTGACTTTTCCTTAGAAAATAAAGGAGGATATTCGTATTGCTCAGAGAATTTTCCCAACAAGGCTTTTCTTGTCTTTTGTGAATTTTTTTATCTATTTGTGTAATTTTATTTCATTACACAGAGCAATACCTTCAGCGATAACTTCAGCAACTAATTCTCCATACATATAAGAATCGTATGGTATATAAATCCATAAAATCTATTCTTTATATGAGTTCTCACCCTATGAGCAAATAAGGGTGGTAAAACAGAGGTAAACTTTTCTTTCCAGAAATAACTTGAATTATCTTCTCTGGTAAAATCTGCTGAGAAAAAGATATCCTTGTACCACATGAAATGAGATAAATCTAGACATTTTAGTTTCATCAATTGCTACCTATAGTAATTGAAATGAGTATAATAAGGTATTTACCACATCTGGAACTTACCTCTGCTGATTTTCTACAGTTATTTCTGTCTTTATTATAGCTAAAATTTGTAAATGACCCTATTTTGTGAGATAAAAATCCTACCATCCTTTTAGTTGGCCAGTAAAACCATCAAAATGGCTCTTGCAACATTCTCATCAGAAATACCCTTTGCTCTTGAAGCATTGGCATACATAGTCATATAATGTATGACATTTTTAATTTGGTTTTCTGACAAACAATCAATATTCCATTCAACAATTGATGTACTATCATAAGATGCATAATTAAATGAAGTATCTTTATACTGGAGATTAATATCTGAAGGCCTAGGATAATAAGGCCTCATAGGCATAGAAAAATTAGGTATAGGATATGAAATCCTATTAACCTCGTTAGCCTGATTCGTCCTTCCCCATGGGGGAGGTGAAGGACTTAATTCTCTAGGATCATAGGAATTAAATATTTCATCTAAATTGTTAATGAACAACATAGAATATTTTGACTAAGTCTCACAATTAAACTCTTTTGATTGAATCTCAAAATTAGATTGAAGCTTAGATTCTTCCTCCTTTTTAGCTAAAGGAGCTAAAGTCATTTTTCTTTTATCTTCCTTAAGTCCTAACGTGGACAATCTTTTCACTAACTCTTCTCAATATCATCATCATACTTACCCATTTTTAGTTCCGATTTTTTAGATTCCATGGGTTTAAAAAAACTTTCTTTTTTGAGAGAGAAGAAGTAGAAGCCATTTCTTTCTTCTAAGAACTTGTCATCTCAGATTTTATATTAGAAGGCTAAGTTTCTACTTGTTCAAGTTGTTTACAAATAGACTATAAAGTTAGATTTGTAAAATTATTTTGATAAATTACTCCCTTTATATTTGCCTCTACCTTTTTGAAAGGAGAACAAACTACTACTCTCCGATTATCTAATTTATGAGACATATCAGCAATAAGTGGATGAATGCTTTTAATAAGCTTTCCAATAGTGGTTATATAATTTTGATATGCAGTTTCTAAAGAAATAAGAAACAGTCTATCCTAAAAATTTGGAAATTTTTTTCCTATTAAGGAAAAATAATGTTTCAAAAATTCTTCATAATTCTTTTCTCCACCTTTTTCTGATATGAAAGAAATTTTTTATTGAAAATATTTGTTCATATAGAGAGAATTTTATCTGAACCCTTTTCTCAAAAGGAGATTCTTCAATTGTTAATAGTGCAAGATTTAATATATCCTGCAATATACTAGCTTGATCATAGCCCATGTCTGATGGAGTTGGACTTTGATGCCTGTTACTTCATAAACTAGTTGTTGACCCTTGATTTTGTCACTAGCTAGTCCGAAGATAATTAAAGAAAGGCCTAAGTCATTATCGGTCTATTCTTAATAGGCTTAAAACTATTTTAAGCTTTTGATTAGATTGGTACAATTCCATGAGGCCTAAAATAAGCTAGTTCAACCTTTAAAACCATAAATAGGTCTAATTTGAAGGTTTGGTTGGATTTAATTTGATGTGGGCCTTATATTACACTTCAAATTCAATATGAAACATAGGTAACCTAATTACATGCTAGTAGTCCAACTCGCCCTCTCCTCGGCTCTCCACCAAGCAATGCTAACCTGAAAGACAATGTTAACCTGAAAGACAATGACATAGGTAAGTTATTTTTCTTATAAAATTCAACAATAATACTAACTTTATCTTTTACCTAGTTCCAGGTAAGGCGGTTCAGCTGGTAATGCTGGGAATGCACATGATGACTGTCGGGCACCTCTCAGTGACCCGACAACCAAAGGCTTAATCTCAGATACCCCATCTGTCTTTTAAGAATACCAGGCACCCTCACCAAGTTTTGTTCATACGCCCACACTTGTCATGGTAAAAAAAAGGTTAAGCTTGCTCATATGCATCATTTGAATAAACAAAGAGAAAGATTTATACCTCAGCAACAACCATAAAGCCCGTAAATGATCTTTTATTCCTAATAATTTTATCAAAGTTGTGATAGAGACAGGCAAGGCTCACCTCCCCCCTAGCATAAAATAGCAAGAGATTAAAATCAGACAGAGCACGCAGAACCGACAGGTAAATTGATGTCTTAATGCTACATAAAATCGTCGTGGCTAACAAATACAACAAGAATCCACGGGTATATTTTTCTGCCCATTCACCAGGTATTGGTTAGGTTTGCCTCATCCATTATTGTTGGAAATATTCATATTTAATTTTGCATGCTCCCTTATATCTAGCCCTCAAGCCAATTAAATGGCGATTCTCCTCCTAGTCAATATGTCGTTAGTAAATGGAATGGGGATCCCTGTGAGCGGGGAGTTTTGCCCCCACTCTCGGTGGAATGGTTCTTGCGACTTCGGCACTGTTTAGGCTAGGGGCCTTAGAGAACACGGACCTAAGTCCGGAGAAAATGGAGTCGCCACCCGGACGGGCCGGGAAAAAGAAAGGGGTGGGTGACTCAATTCCTAAGGAATCCCCAACCCCTTAATGGGTTCGGAAAGTTGGGTACGTGTGGGGAAGGTGAGAAATGGCCCAGTACCCCCACAACGTCCGGTTCATTAGAACCGGCCTCCTTTATAGGTCTTAATATTATAAAATTCTTAAATATAACAATATTATCCATATTACACACAATAATTAAAAGAAAGCATCAATATATTAAAATCAAAGCAATGTCCAAACAAAGCAAATAAATGGACACCCATCCAAGGATGGAAACATGTCCTTACATCACGTGCCTAAATAGGACACCCACCAAAAGGTAGAAACATGTCCTTTACATAGGTTCTAAAATAGAAAAGCAAATTAAATTACATGATGTTTAACTAATGAGGTACCCACCAAGTGGAAACATACCTCTTACAACTTTTGGAAATCTAAATTAATTGATAAAAGTAAATAATCATTCATCATAAATAAATCATTCATCAAAGCTATTAATCAAAATATAAAATAAACATCCATCCATGATAAATTAAATAAATCAAGTATTGAAATTAAATAAATTAAAGAATAATAAATAAATCAAAGCATAATTAAGTATGGAATTGAATAAAGCAAACAAAAGTCCAATTATGGCTACTGTGACTTTTCATGGAATTCAAATAAATTAGGATTTTATGTTTTAAAGGGTTGGTAAGACTCTTTGATTAACAAAATTAAGGTTTGAATGATAAAATCATGAAACTAGGGTTTTAAACACTTTAAAAAACTTTAATTTGTGATTTTTGGTTATTGGGTTCCTAAGCTATTGTGTGAAATTTAGGTTTTTAGGTTTTTATGTTTTTTAATGTTTTAAAAGGATTAGGGTTCATAAAAATTAGGGTTTAAGGTTTTAAAAGGGTTAGTGTTCATTATTTTGAATTTTGGAAGTTGAATTTGGATTTGATATTTTGGAAGTAGGGTCACGGGTGGTGAATAATTTTTAGGAATTTGGAAATCAATTTGATATTTTATGGAATTTTATGAATTTAAACAAGTGAATTAAAGCTTTTATAAGTAGAAAAGATGTTTTTTAAGGCTTTTTGAATGAATTAGAACCTACTTTAAAATTTTAAAAGAAGGAGAATTTACATCTTAGTTTTGTTGAAAAATATGTTCAATTAGAGTTTTAAGGTTTTTAAGAAGAAAAAATAATAATTTTAAGCCTTTTGGAAGATAAACCAACGAAATAAGGTTTTTTTTTTTTTGCTTTAGAAAAACTAAATTAAAGTTCAAAGGTTTTTAATTTTGATTTCATAGATTTGCTACTGTGTAAAAAAATCAATTAAAGAAAATTAATTAACACATACCTTCTTTTGATGATTTCTCCAAAAATAATTCTTCTTGGATGAACTAGCTCCAAAGACAAGCTTTTTTTGCCTTTGAATCCTCTAAATCGTGCTACTGCTGTTCCAGAAAAAATTTGAATTGAATTTCTTCTTTTCCTTCCTTGATTTGGTTTCAAATTTTCCAAACTACTCTTGGATTTTTTGCCTCCCTTTTTTTAATTGTCTTTGGTCCTTATTTATAGTGGTATGAGGTTGTTTATTCATAATTACTGAAGGTAAGTAATATTAATAAAAAAAAAAAAGAAACTAAAACCTAATTGGATAAGGTTTCGAAAAATTTGCGTCGGAAAATTTGCGCTGCCGAAAAAACTGCTGCGGAAAAACTGCGCTGGCAAAAAAATCTGCTGCAGCTGGCTGCGGAAGTGTGCGTGGAGCGAGCCCGTAAGCTATTTCGCAGGCAGAAAATTTCTGAGCTCAGGCAGAAAATTTCTGCGTGCGAAATAGCACAGTGTTTTCGCCTGTAGGAATTTCCAGCGGGTGAAATGCCAATGGGCCCGTGCCCACGGGCCCGTGCGACTATTTTTTCGTCGCCAATTTTTCCGACTCTGATTTTTATTTTTTGACTTTTATTTGTTTATTTCTATTTTTTTATTAATAAAAATTAGATACTAAAGAAAAAATTATTTAATAAAAATTATTTTGGACCAATTAGACAACAAATTGGACCGGATTAGGTCAAAAATTAAGGGTCTACAATTTGCCCCCTGCTTGAATGATCTGAAACCTTAGTTAAAGTGAGTAAAAAGCAATAAGACTTAATTTTTGAGATGGTTGAGGTTTTGGGTTCTGGACCCGGTTTGAGTTTTGGACTCAAGGATATTTCTAGGTTCTCGACCTAAGAAAAATTTGGGTTCTGGACCCGGTTCGAGTTCTGGACTCAAGGATAATTCTAGGTTCTGGACCTAAGAAAAATTTGGGCTCTGGACCCAAGCTAAGTTCTGGACTTAAAAATAATTCTAGGTTCTGGACCTAATGGTAAACTTGGGTTCTGGACCCAGTTTGAGTTCTGGACTCAAGGATAATTCTAAGTTCTGGACCTAAGGAAAATTTGGGTTCTCGACCCGGTTTGAGTTCTGGACTCAAGGATAATTCTAGGTTCTGGACCAAAGGAAAATTTGGGTTCTGGACCCGGTTCGAGTTCTGGACTCAAGGATAATACTAGGTTCTGGACCTAAGGAAAATTTGGGTCCTGAACCCGGTTCGAGTTCTGGACTCAAGGATAATTTTAGGTTCTGTAGCTAAGAAAAATTTGGGTTCTGGACCCGGTTCGAGTTCTGGACTCAAGGGATAATTCTAGGTTCTGGACCTAAGGAAAATTTGGGTTCTGGACCCGGTTCGAGTTCTGGACTCAAGGATAATTCTAGGTTCTGGACCTAAAGAAAATTTGGGTTCTAGACCCACTTCGAGTTCTAAACTCAAGGATAATTATAGGTTTTGGACCAAAGGAAAATTTGGGTTTTGGACCCTGTATTGGGTACTTAGACCCGAGATTAATTTTGTTAGATAAAAGATCTCAATTTTGATCCTTGACAACTCAAATTGAATGATCCATTTAACATGTGTTTGAAGAATCTTGTTGCAGGATAAGGTTGCTTCAAAAAGACTGAACAAAGCACTTCTAGCGGTCGCACCCTACATGCATACGACCGCACCATGCAATTGAAAGATGAAACCTTATCACAGTAGGTTTCGCGGTCAGAAGCCCGACCTAAGTCGCGACCGCACTTCAAGAAGAGCGACCGTCCCAAGTTCTGGACGATCGCTACTCAACGGCCTCGAATCATTCTAATCACAGTAAGGTTCGCGGTGACAAGAACGGTGAATGACACGGTCTCACTTGCTGCTGTAGCGACCGCCCATATATATTCGCGACCGCTCCACCAATTCAAGAAGAATTTGCTTAAAGAGACAGTAGTGTTCGCGTCCTCAGGTGCATCCAAAAGTTCGACGCGAGAACCTCAATTCAACCGCGAGACACTACCTAGGGCGACCGCGATATTCAAATTTTGGCGGACATCTCTTCTGCCCTGTCAGAGAATGCCACGTGACATGACCGTTAAAAATCCACTTCATCATTCAAAAAGGGCGACCGCACCTTGGCTAGGCGCGACCGTCCAGACAATCACAGCATGGGCAAGATTCCTGCTACAACGCACTATAATTCGACCGTTGAAGTATTTAAAGTAATTTTAAAATGCAGCGACAGCTCCTTGTCCAAGGACGACCGCGTGAGATATGAGCGCGACCATCCTTGTATGAAGGACGACCGCGAAATGCTTCGGACAGTTTAAGTAAAGAAGGTCTAAGCTGCCAAGACTTTAATCTCACTATCAATAACGGCTAGTAAGACCACATTGGCTATAAATACAATGTTTCCATGAGAAAACAAATAGAGTGTGTGAAGCAAAACAGAATTTGATAGCCAAGCAATAATTTTTCTTTTACTTAAACTTACATTTTGAATTGTAATGAATGTTAGGTGTTAGCATTGAAAACACCATTGTATAAGTTTGAGTGTGAGCTTGGGAAACACTTGGGTTTTTAGATTAAGCCTTGCAAAACTCTTGTTTGGGTTGTGAGAGTAAGCCTTAAAAACTCCTTTAAAGGTTCTTGAGTGTTAGCCTTAAAAAACACTTGTGAAGTTAGGTGTGAACTTGTGAAAACACCAAAGTTGGAAGTGAGCTTGTAAAAACTTCAAAGATTAGTGGAACCTTGACAAGTTGTTAAGGAAGTGGATGTAGGATTGAAGTAAATCCGAACCACTATAAATCTTGTGTGTTCTTTCTTTCTTCCATTACTCAACGATCTCTTAATTCCGCACTTCTATTTTGTTAAGTTTTTTAATTGTCATTATTTCTTGAGGAAACCAATTCACCCCCCCTCTTGGTTGCCATCTTGGGACAACAATTGGTATCAGAGCCTGAAATTTCTTAAACTTAACTGTGAAATTTGATCCACTATGGCAACTTCTTCTTCATCAAGCTCTCATGGAAATCTTAACACTATTCTTAGACCCTACTTTGATGGAACTGACTATTCATACTGGAAACACAAAATGTATTTGTTTCTAGACAGTGAAGGGATTGAACTATGGGATTTCGTGGAAAGTGAGTGGAAATCTCCCACTTATGAAGTTGATGGTATTCAAGTTCCACTTCCCAAAGCTCAATGGTCAACTAGCAATATCAGAGATCGATTCAAGAACAATAGAGCTGCTTCCATCTTGATGAATTCCATTTCAAGAGAAGAAGGTGGAAGAGTTCAACATTTAACTTATGCACATTGCATTTGGAAAACACTTGAAAACTACCATGAAGGTACAACTCAAGTGAGATTCACCAAAAAACAAATGCATGTCCATGAGTATGAGTATGAGCTATTCAAAATGAAACCAAATGAAAATGTCACCGACATGACCAATCGCTTGCTTGCTATTGTTAATGAACTAAAGAAGTATGGCAAGGTATATGATCAAGGTGATGTAAACAGTAAAATCTTGAGAGCCCTAAGAGCTAGAAAGAACTTTGAATCCAAAGTATCATCCATAGAAGAAGCTCATGATCTCAGCACATTAAGAACCGACGAGCTAGTTGGAAAGTTACTCACATTTGAGCTACACAGTGAGAAAGAAGAAGATCAAGGTGAGAAAGAAAAGAGAAAACCAATTGCACTCAAAGCAATAATAGAAGTTGAGAGCTCAAGCAATGAAGGTACTGATGATGAAGATGAAATGGCAATGTTCTCAAAAAGAATCAATGAATGGAAAAGGAAGAAAAGATTACAAGCAAACAAAGGCACACCTCCAAAATTCTCCTTCAAAGATAAAGAAAAGAAAAATGAGGTAAAATGCTATGAATGTGGAAAAACTGTTCACATTAAATCAGATTGCTTCAAATTAAAGAACAAAAAGAAATGGGATAAAGAAAAGAAAAAGTCTCTCAAAGCCACATGGGATGACTCTTCCTCAAGTGAAGAAGAAGAAGAAGAAGGAATTGCAAATCTTTGTCTCATGGCTATTGAAGATGACTCCAATGAGGTAAGTACTCAATCCTTTGATTTAGTAGCACATAATGATACAAATGATATAGATGATAGTGATTTGATTGAGCACATGAACTTTAAAATAGAAAAATATTTTTCTAAAATGATGCTTTATAAAGAGAAAAACTCTAAGTTAGAAAAAGATTTTATATGCTTAAAGAACTCTACCTTAGAATTGAAAACCTCAAATGAACACTTGATGAATACGATAGGAGAGTTAAATAAAAACTCACATGACTTGGAAAAAGTGATTAAAGAAAATGAAACATTGAAGCATGAGCTAAAAGAACTAAAAGAATCAATTTCCAAATTTCATAAAGGAAAGGAAGCATTAAATACATTAATTAATAACCAAAGATCACCTTCCTTAAAGTATGGATTAGGATTCAATGGCTCAACCAACATTGCACCAAGTAAACCAACATTTGTAAAAGCATCTACAATTGAAATTTCTGATGATCATATCAAAGATGCTTGCACCAAGTCTAAAAGTACCAAAAGTACTTCTTATGGTTTGCTAGGAGAAAAAGCTAAAAATAATTATGCATTGTTGTTCACTAAACTTGTACAAAAGAAATCACATACTTGTAGCTGCATGCATAATATGTTAAATACAAAAAGAAAAATGCAGAAGTATAGAATGCCATGGCAATGCACATATTGCATGAAATTCGGACACAAAAATTTCTATTGTTATATAAGAAAAGCTCATCTCAAGTTAGAAGGCACTTTTACTACTAACCATCAAGGACCCAACTTCATGTGGGTACCTAAAAGAAGATGATCACTATTGCCTTGCAGGTATGCCTAAAATCTACTATCAACGAAAGCACATGGCTTGTGGATAGTGGATGCTCAAGGCATATGACTGGAAATGCAAAGCTTTTTACAAGCATTACCTATAGACATGGAGGTAATGTAACTTTTGGAAACAATGCTAAAGGTAAAATTCTTGGTGTTGGCTCCATTGGTTCTATTGGTAAGGATTTAATAGAAGATGTATGGCTTGTTGATGGTTTGAAACATAACTTGCTAAGTGTTAGTCAACTTTGTGATAAAGCATACTTTGTCAATTTTGATTCCAAGGAATGCAAAATCACAAATTCAAATGATGTTATCATATTTAAAGGTACTAGAACAAACAACACTTATAATATCAACATACATTCAAATCATACATGTTTAATGTCCACTAATAATGATGCATGGTTATGGCATAGAAGACTAGGACATGCTGGTATGGATCAATTGAAATATATCTGCAATGAAAACTTAGTTGATGGCTTACCTAAGATAAAATATGATAAAGACAGGATTTGTGAACCTTGTCAACATGGTAAACAACACAAAAGCTCATTTAAAACAAAGAGTGTTATAAGCACCTCTAGACCATTAGAGCTCATTCATTTGGATTTGTTTGGACCAAATAGAGTTACAAGCTTAGGAGGCAAATATATGCATTTGTTCTTGTTGATGACTACTCTAGATTCACATGGGTTAATTTCTTAGCTCAAAAGAATGAAGCCTTTAATTACTTCAAAACGTTTGCAAAAAGAGTTCAAAATGAAAAAGGATATGTGATCACATCTATTAGAAGTGATCATGGCAAAGAATTTGAGAATGAAAACTTTGAAGGCTTTTGCAATGAACTTGGCATTTCACATAATTTTTTTGCTCCTAGAACTCCACAGCAAAATGGTGTAGTTGAAAGGAAAAATAGAACTTTAATCGAAATGGCTAGGACAATGCTCAATGAATATGATTTACCATCTTATTTTTGGGTGGAAGCCGTTAATACAACTTGTTACATTGCAAATCGTGTTTACAAAAGGCATTTAACTAATAAAACTTCTTATGAGCTATGGAATGGAAGAATACCCAGAATTGGATATTTTAGAGTATTCAGATGTAAATGTTTCTTATTGAATACCAAGGATAATCTTGGAAAATTTTCATCCAAATCAGATGAAGGCATATTCTTAGGATATTCATCATATAGCAAAGCATATAGAGTATTTAACATGAAAACTCTAGTTATAGAAGAATCAATGCATGTTGTATTTGATGAATCATCTAAACTTGATCAAAAGAAAGGTATTACTTTCAATGACCCTGCAGGTACTCTTGAACCTCTTGAATCTATTGATGCTCCAAAGATCAATCAACTTGAAGAAAAGACTCAAGATCTACCTAAGGATTGGCAATACAAGAAAGATCATCCTAAGGAACTCATCATTGGAGAAACATCTAAGGGAGTAATTACTAGATCTAAAATTAATCATGTTGATGTTAATTTTGCTTTTGTTTCTCAAATCGAACCAAAAACTGTTGAGGAAGCCTTAAATGATGAAAATTGGATAACTGCAATGCAAGATGAACTTAATCAATTTGAAAGAAATAATGTTTGGCAACTTACTCCTAGACCTACAGATCATTCTATAATAGGATGCAAATGGGTCTATAGGAATAAGCTTGATGAAAATGGTCACATCATTAGAAATAAAGCAAGATTGGTAGCCAAAGGTTATAATCAAGAAGAAGGTATTGACTATGATGAAACCTTTGCCCCCGTAGCCAGATTAGAAGCTATTAGAATATTACTTGCTTTTGCATGTCATATGAACTTTAAGCTTTTTCAAATGGATGTCAAAAGTGCATTTCTAAACGGACTTATAAATGAAGAAGTTTATGTAGAACAACCTCCTGGTTTTGAAAACTACAAATTTCCTGATCATGTTTTCAAACTTACCAAAGCTTTATATGGATTGAAACAATCACCTAGAGCTTGGTATGATAAACTTAGTGCATATTTGCTTGAAAATGGTTTTTCAAAAGGAAAAGTAGACACAACTCTTTTTGTTAAAAAGGATAAGCATAACATTTTGATTGTACAAATCTATGTGGATGACATAATATTTGGAGCTACTAATGAAGCCTTGTGCAAAGAATTTGCTTCTTGTATGACTAGGGAATTTGAAATGAGCATGATGAGTGAACTCAAGTTCTTCCTTGGACTGCAAGTCAAGCAATGTGAAGATGGGATCTTCATCAACCAATCCAAATATACGAAAGAACTCATCAAGAAATTTGGAATGGATGGCTGCAAAACTAGCAAAACTCCCATGAGCACTTCATTGAAATTAGGTAAAGATGAAAATGGTAAAGAAGTAGATGAGAAGAAATATCAAGGTATCATCGGATCGCTACTTTACTTAACCGCTTATAGGCCTGATATAATGTATAGTGTATGTCTTTGTGCTAGATTTCAAACTAGTCCTAAAGAATCACACTTGAATGCCACTAAGAGAATCTTGAAATATTTGAGTGGTACAATGCATTTAGGACTTTGGTATCCTAAGAATACTTCATTTCATATCATAGGCTTTTCAGATGCAGATTATGCTGGTAGTATCTTAGATAGGAAAAGCACAACAGGAGCATGTCACTTTCTTGGTAATTGTCTAGTTTCTTGGCATAGTAAGAAACAAGCATCGGTTGCCTTATCCACAACGGAAGCTGAATATGTTGCAGCATGTTTTTGTTGCACACAAGTATTATGGATGAAACAACAATTGCTTGACTATGGTAAAGTGTTTAACAATATCTCCATTAAATGTGACAACACTAGTGCTATAAATTTGTCTAACAATCCTATCCAACACTCTAGATCCAAACATATAGATATTAGACATCATTTCTTAAGAGAAAATGTGCAAAATCAGAATATAATCCTAGAATTTATAGATACACAAAATCAACTTGCTGATATCTTTACAAAACCTTTGAATGAAGATAGACTTAACTTCATTAAACTCAATTTGGGAATGATTGATGGAATCACTTTGAATTAATTAAAAGTTTTACCTATTAATAAAGTTTCTTTGTGCATATATGTATATTTTTGCCTAAACATTAGAAAATTCCTCCATCTTTCCTTGATTCTTTCAAATTTAAGACAGTCGCGCTCGCTCCAGTATCCTTTCGCGATCGCTATCTTGTCTGCCAGATTCATTCACACAAAAAACTCTGTGCGCGGACGCACCAATTTGAATAGTTTCGACCGTTACAGACAGTTTCATCCCTCGCGAGCGTACCTATCTTACTAATGGTCGCTAGATTGATTGTTGCAATCGCACCTTGTTGAATATGCGACCGCACTCTGTACACTCTGCTCGAAATTTTATAACCGTTGGCTGTGTGACAGGTCGCAACTCTTAACTTTCAACAGTCATAAACGGCTATTTTCTTAATTTCATCTATTTAAGTGTATGTTACATCAGTTTCTTTGATATTTTGCTTATTAAAACACACAAACTTCCCTCTAAATCTCTAAAAACTTCTCAAAATCATCAGTTTCTCCATCACCCTCTGTTTTTCAAGTTCTTTTCTATTCTGTCTTTCTAATGGCTCCCAAAAAGAAAACCACTTCCAAAATCAAAGGACAAGCAAAGAGAGTTCCGGGAATCACAATTAGAGAACCCATAGTTGATCCTCCATCTCCTCCACAATCTATAAGAGGTGAGAAAATTCACAAACCTCACCACCAAACTTCTGAAGAAGATATTAGGTATGCCATGCTAAAGAAAAAGAAGGTTGAGGGAACCAAATCTCCTTTTGGTGGTGTAACGACCCTCCCCGACCAGGTCGGCTGCCCGGCCCACTAGTGGCTTACGGCCCGGCCTTTTCACCACCTGGGCACGGAGTCCGCAGGAGGCAAGCGACCGCTACAGTACTGGACAGCCCTCGCGGCCCACCCAGCAGGAATTTGTTTATTTGGCTCCCTAAGGAGTCGCCTCCCTGGATCGAACCCCTGACCTCCCACTTAAGAGAGCCAGCGAGAACCATCCAGTACCATTTCTGCTACCAAAACAATTGAAACACCCCTTCCCGACCTATAATAAGCCGAGGAGGAATGCTACATCAAGATACGAGCTCTGGTTATGTCAGCTTACTTAATGTTCCTTATAAAAATTTTTCAAAAAAATTTTGACGGGGTCTCCCTTAAAATTCTAGGTCCCAAGTGTCGACAAAACTGATTTTTCTTATATTTGAAAAACATTTTGTTTCATAATTCAACTCAAGTACACTCCCAATAATCCACCCTTATAACCTCAACTACAATCCTGCAAGAAGAATTCACACTTCTATATTCACAATCCAACTCAATTTAAAACCATACAGTTATTATACATTACTAGATTTATATGCTACATCAAGTTATCTGTAACACCCTGATACCCTATATAAGTACTATGCGTATACCTAGTATACATACAGTAAATATATAAAGTATAAGGATGTCACTTTTCGTTACCTTTTTAAAATATTTATAATAGAGTTCAAACCATAATACATTAATTTAAATAACATTTACAAAGTCATTATCTTTATTAAAACTTCATTTATACATATAAATACTCTCTCATCAGAAATACATCATAATTAAAATTTATACATGTATGCATAATCCTCTAGTTGGTCTCGACAAACTTTACTCTTCTTGTGGCATAACAAAAGACTTCATATCTTCCATCTAAATACCTGCGCGAATAAACACCCGCGCTAAGCCCGAGAGCTTAGTAGTACAAATGAATAATATAAACATACAATACAGAAATTCTAACGTATAACCATATACTAACTTTAAGTACTGTTAGTTTCTTATCGTAGTTTCCCTTTTCAATTACACTTTACACATATCTCAACTAATCTCATATATTACATACATGCATACATATCAATAACACCAACCACAATTCCATCACTACTACTCACAAGGAACATATCAATATACATATTACATAACATATTTCATAACATTTCATTTCCCATTAAGGCAACTATAAATTTCATTATTCATTCATTTCACGTTTCATAAACTACATCGAAAATCAAGACAGACCTGGGCCCAGAACACACTAATATGTTATTCGAAGTTCAGAGTTACTGCTTTGATCCATAATCACAATAATCAAGCCCGTAGGCAACATATATCATATCTCTATCCATAGATAGTGTAACAGACCCAGTCTCTTGGACCATCAACCCGACTAATCGAGAAGATCCTCAACCCGGCAAGACTGTTACTTTTCATATATTTCACATTTATAATTCATATAGTGTAACAGACCCAGTCTCTTGGACCATCAACTCAACAACTTGAGGAGATCCTCAACCCGGCTAGACTGTTAACACTTCATATGTTATAGGCATGCCGTCAAATCCAGAACTCTGAAAGTTGAATTAACATATTAGACACAACTCTTTTCATTTATATCTTTGTACATTTCTTTCTCAATTCATTTCATATTCAAAACAGGCAACCATGCCTCAATTATAATTCATTTACATTCTCATAGCCAACACAATGGCTTCACATCTCATTTGATTAATCATAGCCAATCACAATGGCTTCACCTCTTATCATATTTCAATTCACATTATAGCACTTCATCATTCAAGTATACATAAACAATTATATTGAGCATATATCTTAAATTCATCATCATATAATCAACATGTCTATTTATTTCATTTCAATCATTATTACCAACCACAATTACAATACATTTCATCATTTCTCAAAACACATTAGCACAATTCATCATTACAATATTTATCATAACAAATTGCATTGTACATACCTATTTGAATGATCTTCATATCTTTCACATCATCCAATCATAACCTTAATCAAATTATATTGACAATATAGTAATTCACTTAACACATTTACAAACAAATGTGTTAAGTCTTAATTCATGTAAATAAGTGCAATCATATAAACTTTGTACTTACCTTAAAACCAACTTACACCACTCTATACACCTACTCTTCCAAGAATCCTCAACACTAAGATTAGGGCAATTCAACCTCTTCACAACCTAATCCAAAAGGAATATTAGCAAAATGACCATATGAATAGTAAATTCTGGTTTTAGACTAAATTTTATCCTTATTTTGAAAATTTGTATAAAATAATATACTTGACTAAAAACTCTAAAATTTTTACAGAACTTAATTTTACATCTTAAAATCATTCCTTTAAAATTTCAGATCAAACTGAACACAAAATCTTGGTCAAATAGTTCACCCAAACAGACTGCCCCAATTGCCCTGCATCCTGGCAGCAGTTCTAAACTTTGTGAATTCCATAAATTAAATTCAATCAACTTGGTTCCAAATTATTTTTCTCAAATACTAGACTCATTAAGCAACAACATATCCAAAATTCAATTGAATATAATTTTTCTACATTTTATTAAAAATCCCGAAATATAGCTGTCTCAGTTAAGGTACCTGCTGGAACAGATCTAATAAAAATAATCTTTCCAAAATCATAACCATTCCAAAATCGAATCAACATATTTTTCAGTCATTCTAGACTCATAGAGTCACAACATATCAAAAATTCACTTCAAGAACATTTTTCTATAATTAATTAAAAATCGTACAAGTCACAGCCTTTACTAATTGTAAAACAGAAAAGAAATTCCACTAAACACAACTCTTGCTCTTCAATCACCAACACCAACCTAATTAAATCAAACATACTCCAACATACTACAATAATACAACCCTAATTTCAATTATCAACAATCAAACCTTCATACAACTTCAAATAAACCAAAGAAATCAAGAAAGAGAACTTGGATTTTTAGCCAAATCTTTACTATCCACTTGAAATCCTTAAGTATTTGGTGTAAATAAAAGCAAAATCACCTCCTTCTCTCTCTAGCCTCTCTCTCTCTCTCTCTCTCTCTCTCTCTCTCTCTCGGCCAAAAAGAAGAAGAAGAAGAAGAAGAAGAACACGTTTTTTTTTTCCTTTTCTTCTCTTCTTATTCTTATCTCAAGTATATATATAATAATAATAATAATAATAATAATAATAATAACAATAATAATAAAAACAATAAATCTCCACCACACACTCTCTTCCAACTTTTGACTTTCTTTTCTCTTTTTCTTTTTGTCCTTATCACCATAATTATTAATTAATTAATTATAAAAATATATATACATGACTCACTTTCCCTACACCACTTTATATCCCATGTATATGTGATGTATATATATATATCTTTTATATGGTATTTATATTCCCATATTTCCTTATATATATATCATCTTATAATATTTCCCCTTTTTACTTCCATTAAACATATACATTAACTCCAAATATAACAATAATTCCAAAACTTTTAGAGTATAGTTTGGGATATTACAGGTGGGATGCTCTCTGCCCTAAATATCAAGGACGAGATTGAGAGATTGCTAGATGTCCTTGGATGGAGAAAATTCATATTTCCAGAAGAGGTAGGTTATTCCAGTCTGAGCAAGGAGTTTCTAATGTCTCTCCAAATAGAAAAGAGTGCAAACTCTGCACTAGGATGGTATGGAGTTAGGTTTAAACTCTTTGATCAATACCAATCCTTAACCCTAGAAGATTTTGGCAGCATTTGGAACTTCCCTATTGATGGTATAACCTCCTACAATGACCAAATCTTCTCAAACCAAACTCTTTCTGATTTCTGGCAAGAAATTTCTATTGAAACTTCCTTTGAAAAAGAATCTAAAGCCAGACACATAAAAACTCTCACCCATTGGATGCTCCATAGGATTATCACCTACACCATCCATCAAAGAGCAGATGGGAATGAGAAAGTAACCAAGAGAGACCTCATCTTTTTATATGCTTTCACCCACAACATCAAAATGAACACAACCAAGTTCTTGATTGACACCCTCTATCATCATGCTGTTACAAGAACTGGTACCTTTTTCCTATCCTCACAAATTACTCAAATAGCTAGGCACCTAAACTTGCTAAATGATTTTAATTTAGCTACCTTGAGAAACCCTTTCAATCTTGCCTCTAGTGCCATTACTATTGACTACTTAGAGCATGCTGGATGTGTGAGGAAGATTGAAGGCTCATATGTGTACTACTTTGGCAAGAAAGGAGTTGTTGATAGACAGAAAAAAAGGCCAAGGTACACAATTGAGGAAGAGGGAGACTCTGTAGAAGTTGCAGTAGAATTACCTCCAAAAGCTGCTTCATCCAAAGCTATTCAAGAAACTACCTCATCCTCTACTCAACTCATCCTCCATGCTATCAAATCTCTCTCTAGGAAACTCTCTAAGTTCAAGAAGAGTGTCTCCAAAAGATTCCAGCACTTGAACAAGAGAATTGACCTTATATCTCACATGCATCATGATCTATATGATATGCAAGGCAAATTGGACTTGCCTCAATGCAACCTTGAAGATTGGGATATAAGTGATCATACCCAAAGCCTTCCTAAAGAAGAAGAGTCCATTAGCACTAGCTCTGCCTCTATTGCTCCTCTTGATAAAGGAAAAGCTCCTTTAGTAGAAGAAGAGATAGATGAGGATGATGAATCTGATTAGATAATTTTTATACTTACATTTTGTGTTCTGTCTTGCTTTGTTTTGTTGCTGTTTTTGTTTACTATCTCCTTGTATTTTTCTCTATATTTTAATAAACATAATGTTCACTTCTCTTAAATCATCAAACTATATTTAAACTAGATAAACATTTTGCCTATGACAATGGGGGAGAAATGAAATAACTTGGAATGATTGTTGAACATTTGCTTTGCACCAAGGTATGTTTATTGACAATGGGGGAGAAATGTTTGCATCAAACAATAACATTTGATCCAAGATAATCTAATAATCACAATGCTCTTAATCATAATTCATGCATATGTTAAGGGGGAGTATTTTAAACTTATTATTTTTCTCATCATTCCATTTGAATTGTCAAAGTCAAAATGGGGGAGATTGTTAGACAAAAGATCAATTTTGATCCTTGACAACTCAAATTGAATGATCTATTTAACATGTGTTTGAAGAATCTTGTTGCAGGATTAGGTTGCTTCAAAAAGACTGAACAAAGCACTTCTAGTGGTCGCACCCTACATGCATACGACCGCACCATGCAATTGAAAGATGAAACCTTATCACAGTAGGTTTCGCGGTCAGAAGCCCGACCTAAGTCGCGACCGCACTTCAAGAAGAGCGACCGTCCCAAGTTCTGGACGACCGCTACTCAACGGCCTCGAATCATTCTAATCATAGTAAGGTTCGCGGTGACAAGAACGGTGAATGACACAGTCTCACTTGCTGCTGTAGCGACCGCCCATATATATTCGCGACCGCTCCACCAATTCAAGAAGAATTTGCTTAAAGAGACAGTAGTGATCGCGTCCTCAGGTACGTCCAGAAGTTCGACGCGAGAACCTCAATTCGACCGCGAGACACTACCTAGGGCGACCGCGATATTCAAATTTTGGCGGACATCTCTTCTGCCCTGTCAGAGAATGCCACGTGACATGACCGTTAAAAATCCACTTCAACATTCAAAAAGGGCGACCGCACCTTGGCTGGGCGCGACCGTCCAGACAATCACAGCATGGGCAAGATTCCTGCTGCAACGTACTATAATTCGACCGTTGAAGTTTTTAAAGTAATTTTAAAATGCAGTGACCGCTCCTTGTCCAAGGACGACCGCTTGAGATATGAGCGCGACCATCCTTGTATGAAGGACGACCGCGAAATGCTTCGGACAGTTTAAGTAAAGAAGGTCTAAGCTGCCAAGACTTTAATCTCACTATCAATAACGGCTAGTAAGACCACATTGGCTATAAATACAATGTTTCCATGAGAAAACAAATAGAGTGTGTGAAGCAAAACAGAATTTGATAGCCAAACAACAATTTTTCTTTTACTTAAACTTACATTTTGAATTGTAATGAATGTTAGGTGTTAGCATTGAAAACACCATTGTATAAGTTTGAGTGTGAGCTTGGGAAACACTTGGGTTGTTAGAGTAAGCCTTGCAAAACTCTTGTATGGGTTGTGAGAGTAAGCCTTAAAAACTCCTTTAAAGGTTCTTGAGTGTTAGCCTTAAAAAACACTTGTGAAGTTAGGTGTGAACTTGTGAAAACACCAAAGTTGGAAGTGAGCTTGTAAAAACTTCAAAGATTAGTGGAACCTTGACAAGTTGTTAAGGAAGTGGATGTAGGATTGAAGTAAATCCGAACCACTATAAATCTTGTGTGTTATTTCTTTCTTCCATTACTCAACGATCTCTTAATTCCGCACATCTATTTTGTTAAGTTTTTTAATTGTCATTATTTCTTGAGGAAACCAATTCACCCCCCCTCTTGGTTGCCATCTTGGGACAACAAATTTGATTTGGGTACTTGAACCCGAGATTGATTTGATTTGGGTACTTGGACCCGAGATTGATTTAATTTGGGTACTTGGACCCGAGATTGAGTTTGACTGACCTTTTATCATTTGAGAAGTCTGACTGCTCCAGCTGTTTTATGCATTGTGATTCTTCACCATCAAAATGGATCTTCACCCTTTGAGATTGGGTCTTCACCCTTTGAGATCGGGTCTTCACCCTTAAAAATGGATCTTCATCCTTTGAGATCGGGTCTTTACCCTTGAAAATGGATCTTCATCCTTTGAGATCGGGTCTTCACCCTTGAAAATGGATCTTCATCCTTTGAGATCGGGTCTTCACCCTTGAAAATGGATCTTCATCCTTTGAGATCGGATCTTCACCCTTGAAAATGGATCTTCATACTTTGAGATCGGGTCTTCACCCTTGAAAATGGATCTTCATACTTTGAGATCGGGTCTTCACCCTTGAAAATGGATCTTCATCCTTTGAGATCGGGTCTTCACCCTTGAAAATGGATCTTCATCCTTTGAGATCGGGTCTTCTTTGTTCTTTAAAGATGAGATTGACACGGCCAGTGGCTTGGCCGTGTCCCCTGGGTGTGTCAGCTTCTGTGTTTTTTCTTTGGTTCTTCTTTATTCTTGGCTTAGGATGGGACATGGCCAAGCTTGTGGCCATGTCATGTGACATGGCCAGTGGCTTGGCCATGTCGCCTACCAGTGTCACCTACTGCTTCCCGTATCTCTTTGCTTGGTCTTTCTTGGCTTTGCCCTTTAGGTGAGACACGGCCAGTGGCTTGGCCGTGTCTCCTGCCTGTGTCATGTTCTGCCAAGATTTCCTTTGAGGTGACATGGCCAAGCTTGATTTGGCTTGGCCATGTCTTGCTTTATCCATGTTTTCCTTATTTTGATCTTCCAAGTGAGTTTTTGAACTTTAACCACTTTTCCCTTGCAACTGCTTTTCCTTTTTTCTCCAATTTTGATTGGATCTTATATCCTCTCCTTCCCCCCCCCCCCCAAGGATTTTTTTTTCCTTTCATGCAAGCTTTGATTGATGTTTTTCTTGACTAGTTCTTTGCAAAGTGACTGGGGCTTCCACAAGCGAATAGGCTTTCCATGCCCCCTTGATTCAATATCTTCTTTTGATTCTTTAATTCGTAGGGTGTTTGCTGTTCATTAAGACAAGAAAGTGTGATGTAATATGCTCATGTATGCATGATATGCATGAATAATACTTACAGTCATTCCATCGACTCACAGACCGAGGATATTAGCAGAAGTGTTCTCATTGGTTCCTTTTTGATGCTCGTTCAAGTCTCGCATTGAAATGATCAAAAGCTTTGCATTTGGCTTTTATCTTCAAGATGTTGAAAACATGAGTGGTGGAGACCCTAAGTAGCAGAGTCAGGGATGTATCCATTTCAAACTATGTTTCAGCTTGTCAGTTGGTAGTTTCTTCATGACCTTGCCAATAATCAATTCAACATACTTCCCTTAACTTGAAGGCTTTGTATGACAAAACACTCTTTTTTTTTTTGAATTTTGATTTTGAAATCAAATGTTGGCTTTGCCAAATTGATGTCAATGTACCTCAGGACTTGATTTTTCCAAATTAATATATCTATAACATGACAACCCTAGTTACCGTACTAAACTCGGGAATCATTTCTATTTAAACAAGAACTGTTGCACTTCAGATAGGCACATACACATTGCTTGGCCAAAGGTCTCATTTGAGTTTAAATATTATCTATCTCATATGCATGCTTATCCAAACTATCTCCACTAATAGACTCTACCTACCAAGAGAGATCAACAGGTCTTTGATAGGCTTGAAACGGGGTCTATAAGGGACATGGGTTAAAGTGAAGGCCATTTTGAGATTGGAGCTGGTGTGACATAATGGACAAACCCTGTAACACCCCCATATCCAATGCACACACACTACAAACACCACAATGTAGCATAAGTGCACCAAACATAGGGATGCTAAGATATCCTTAACATTCAAAACACTTTAAAACTTAATACAATACCCTTATCATTATACATTATAGAAAAATAGATCATTTACTTATAAAACAAAAACATATTAGTTATCTATATATATATATATACACACATTTATAAATTACACAGCGGAAGTTATAAAATATGTACATATATGAAAACATTTAAATACATATTTACCATTATACATATATTTACATTATCAACAATACTTTACACAATATAAAAGATTTATACATGATTGGCAAGTCAGCTCTGATCTTTAAGCTCCCAACATCAACTCTTCAATGTCTACTCTCACTTGGTCTCGAAGAGCTCTCAGGTTCGAGTCTATCAGTTCTATCACCTGCGCGATTAAACACTATCGCGCTAAGCCAAGGGCTTAGTAAGATAAAACATGCAATAGACATGCTTAAATGTTATACAATGCCAAATTTAATTTATATCATACATGTAACAACATAAATGCAAAGCTAACAACATACTTTTACATTTCATAACCTAACATACATATATGTATATCAGAATTCAACATCTTTGCATATATTTTATTAGTTAATCATTTAATCATTCATGAACAACACTAAGCAAAAACAAGCATGGGCCCAAGACACACTAATATGCCATTCAATTTTCAGAGTTAATGCTTTGGTTTTGTTATCACATTTATCAATATCAATATCATATACCCAACTAGGCTTCAAGGATTAAGTTCAACCAAGCTTCAAGGGGAGCAAAGCATGCTAAGCATCAACCCAACTTGGCTTCAAGAACTAACCCAACCTAGCTTCAAGGGTTGTAACATCTCAATTAGGCTTCAAGGATTCAATCCAACCTAACTTCAAGAGATTGTTACTATCATTAGGCATGCCACCAACAACAAACTCTGAAAATGGAATAACACATTAGCCACACGATCCATTTAGTTCTCATTCTCAATTCTCATTATCATTTAGGCAAACATGCCTCATTTATCTCCATTGAATCACCTTAGCCAATAACAATGGCTTCACATTTCATTTCACAATATAACACTTCATTATTCAAGTGTATATTTATCTCACATAGCATCATTCATAAATATCAACATTTCATTCCATATTAATCATGAAACACATCATCACTCACAATGCATAATATAACAAGGCTCAATCTCAACAATGCAAGAACAATATATATATATATAATTCATAGCTTTAGGATCATTCACAAGTGTTTTTAATTCATCCCTTGGTTTAAGTATGTTTATGTTTAGGTTTAGAGGCCAAACTACCTTTGAAGAATCTAAACTAAGCAAACAAGAACAAAGAGATCAAGCAACATTCAATTCATTTGTGGGACACGCCCAACTCACTTGAAGGACACGCCCAACCTAGTTGAGGAACACGCCCGTGTCTTTAACAATAAATGAGGCAGTAGCCAATTCAAATAATTGACACGCCCAGCACCTTTGATGGACACGCCCGTGTCACTAAAACCAAAAGAGACAGTAGCCAATCCAAATAATTGACACGCCCACTCCCCTAAATTGCTTTTGGCCGTGTCACTAAATCACAAAACATTAACTAAAACCAACACTTTCTCAATTGCACTCAAACACAATATTCATCATATAACATATTTCACATGAACATAATCAATGTTCTAAACACATATTCATCACAAAAACCACTTCATCACACATTAATATCACAATTAAACACATATTAACTCAAAACCCTAAAATCAACATCCTTCTCCATCCATCCAAATCAACAACCATCATTTCCAACAACAACCTTCAATTAAACTCATAACTTAAAATCAATTTAACACTTGAAAACACAATCAAACACATCTCAAATCCACCAAATCACAAAATCATCAAACCCTACTTTACTTCCAGCACAACTTCCAAATAAGTAAAGAAAACAAGAAAATACTTACCTACAAAGAAGAAATTCCACAAATCCCTTGTCAAATCCTTTGATTGCTTCTTCAATTTGCTTCTATCATCAAGAACACTTCTTTTTCTCTTTTCAATTTGGAGAGCCGGCCACCTCTTGAAGAAAGAAGACAATAATCAAGATACAAAGTCAAATTTTACTTTTAATCTCCACCAAGTGTTCTTATCCAAGCAATTACTAAAACACCCTCAATCATATAACTAACCTTTGTCTCATATAAGTCCTTATATGTAATTTCATTAACAACCAAAAATATCTTCTTCCACTTAACCATCACCTTGACTCTTCATTTGACCACTTTATATGTTATATATATCATCATATACACAACATATACATTTATCTCTAAACCCTAATTCTTTCTCCAAAACACATATGCACAAGCATTCTCATCCCAATTTCTTTTCTTACCCCATCATATGCATTCAATTCAATTTAACAATAACAACAACACAACAACAACAACAACAATATAATCAAAACTTCTAAGCCACATATGAGGATATTACAATTCTCCCCTTCTAAAAAGAAAATTTCGTCCTCGAAATTACCTGAAATTAACTCTGAAACAACTGAGGATATTGCTCTCGCATCGTTTGCTCATTTTCCCAAGTTGCTTCTTCTTTCCCATGGTTCTTCCAAAGAATCTTCACCAATGGCACTCTCTTGTTTCTCAAATCTTTCACATCACGTGCCAAGATAGCAACTGGTTCCTCTTCAAAAGTCAAGTCTGGGCTCACTTCAATTGATTCAAATGGCAACACATGAGATGGATCCGACCTGTACCTCCTCAACATAGAAACATGGAATACATTATGAATACGATCCAACTCAGGTGGCAAAGCAAGTCGATAAGCAACTGGCCCAACTCTTTCTAACACTTCATACGGCCCAATGAAACGAGGACTCAATTTTCCTTTCCGACCGAACCTCAAAATCTTTTTCCAAGGAGACACTTTCAAAAATACCTTATCTCCAACATCAAACTGAATGTCTCTCCTTTTCAGATCTGCATAAGACTTCTGTCGGTCTGAAGCTGCTTTTAACCTGCCTCGAATCAATTTTACTTTCTCTTCAGTTTCTTGAATCAAATCAGGACCAACCAACTTATTATCTCCAAGCTCATTCCAACAAAGAGGTGTCCTACACCGTCTGCCATACAATGCTTCGAATGGTGCCATACCAATGCTGGATTGGTGACTGTTGTTGTAAGCAAACTCCACAAGAGGTAAAAACCTATCCCAACTTCCAGAGAAATCGATGACACAGCTTCTCAACATATCTTCAAGAATCTGTATCACCCTCTCTGATTGTCCATCCGTCTGTGGATGAAAAGCAGTGCTGAAGTGCAGTCGAGAACCCATAGCATTATGCAAACTCTTCCAAAATCTTGAAGTAAACCTGGGATCTCGATCAGACACTAAAGAAGTTGGAACACCATGCAATTTCACAATCTCCTGGATATACAGCTCAGCCAATCTCTCCAAAGAGTAATCCATCCGCAAGGAAATGAGCTGTCTTAGTCAATCTATCCACAATCACCCAAATGGCATCATGTTTCCTTTGTGTCAATGGCAAACCAGACACAAAGTCCATTGTCACTCTTTCCCACTTCCATGCAGGCACTGACAACGGTTGAAGCAACCCGGTTGGAACTTGATGCTCTGCTTTAACTTTCTGACAAGTGAGACATTTCGATACAAACTCAGCAATGTCTCTCTTCAAACCAATCCACCAATAATGTTGTCTCAAATCATTGTACATCTTCGTACTACCCGGATGCATAACAAACACTGACTGATGAGCTTCTTCTAAAATGATTCTTTTCAAATCAGCATCATCGGGTACACACAATCGGTTCTTAAACCAGAGACTCCCATCATCTCTCACAACAAAATCTCTAGTCTTCCCAATCTTGCAATCTGAAATAATCTTCTGAATCTTCATATCAACCAACTGAGCCTCTTTGATCTGATCTAACAAAACTGGCTTCAATTGCAACTGTGCCAACAATGCACCATCATCACAAGGTACAAAACTGGCATGCAAAGCTCTCAACTCAACAAGCAACGAGAGCGAGAAAACAGTTAATCCTGCTAAAGACTTCCGACTCAAAGCATCAGCAACAACATTTGTTTTACCTGGATGATAATCAATCAAGCAGTCGTAGTCTTTAATCAATTCTAACCATCACGAAGATTGAGTTCTTTCTGGACACCCAAATACTTCAAACTCTTGTGATCAGTGTAGATGAAACATTTCTCCCCAAATAAATAATGGCGCCAAATCTTTAATGCAAACACAATGGCAGCCAATTCCAAATCATGGGTCGGATAGTTAAGCTCATGCGGTTTCAACTGTCGAGATGCATAAGCTATAACTTTCCCTTCCTGCATCAATACACATCCCAAACCTCTATGTGAAGCATCACTGTAGATCACATATGGTTTGCCTTCAACAGGTAAAGTTAAAACAGGCGCTTGAGTTAACATATCTCTCAACTGCTCAAAGCTAGCCTGACACTGATCCGTCCACACAAATCTCACTCCCTTACGAAGCAATCTGGTGAGTGGAGTAGCTATCAAAGAAAACCCTTTCACAAACCGCCTGTAATAGCCTGCTAAACCCAGAAAACTTCTAATCTCTGTCACAGACTTGGGTGGACTCCAATTCAGAATAGCTTCAACTTTACTTGGATCAACTCTAATGCCTTCCGCTGAAACAATATGTCCGAGAAAAGCAACTTGATCCAACCAGAACTCACACTTTGACAATTTGGCAAATAACTGCTTTTCTTTCAAAATCTGCAACACAATCCGCAGATGCATATCATGTTCCTCTTCATTCCGCGAATACACTAGAATGTCATCGATGAAGACCACAACAAACTGATCCAGATAGGGCCTGAACACCCTATTCATCAAATCCATAAAAGCTGCAGGTGCATTCGTCAGACCAAAAGGCATAACTAAAAATTCATAGTGCCCATACCTGGTCCTGAAAGCTGTCTTCGGAACATCTTCAGCTCTGACTCTCAGCTGATGGTATCCTGATCTCAGATCAATTTTAGAAAATACAGCTGCACCCTTTAATTGATCAAAGAGATCATCGATTCTAGGCAAAGGATATTTATTTTTAATGGTCACCTTGTTCAATTGCCTATAATCGATACACAACCTCATAGTACCATCTTTCTTCTTCACAAATAACACAGGAGCTCCCCAAGGAGAAACACTGGGGCGAATAAATCCTTTATCCAACAACTCCTGTAACTGCACTTTTAACTCCCTCAATTCTGCTGGTGCCATTCTATAAGGAGTAATAGAGATAGGAGTGGTACCAGGTAACAATTCAATACCAAACTCCACCTCTCTCTCTGGAGGCAATCCAGGCAACTCCTCTGGAAACACATCAGGGAACTCAGCAACTGTGGCAATGCTATCAATGGGAAAACCCTTCACTCTAGTATCTATCACATGAGCGAGATAGGCTTCACACCCCTTTCTAGTCAACCTCCTGGCTGCAACAGCTGAAACAAATAAGGAGGCTAACTGTTCCTGCTCATTAGATACTATCACTTTTCTACCATCAACGGTTCTCAAAGAAACAATTTTCTTTTTACAATCCACCACAGCTCCATGTCGAGATAGCCAATCCATACCTAAGATCACATCATATTCCTTAAATGGCATCTCAATCAAATCTCCAAAGAACTCCTCACCCTGCACCCTCACTACACTATCCCGGTGCACCTTACTCACAACCACACTATGCCCTAACGGATTTGTCACCAACACATCAAATCCTAGGGACTCAGCATGCACATCAGATACTGGCAAGACAGATACACTAACATAAGAATGCGTGGAACCCGGATCAATCAAAGCAAGTACTGGAGTATTAAATAAAGAAAAAGTACCAGCTATGACTGCCGATGCATCTGGCTGCCTCTGCATAACATACATCCTCTGGGAAGAACCAACCTCCTCTGGTCTACCCTCTCTGGATGCAGCACCTCCTCTAGAACTGAACCCTGGCCTACCTCCTCGGCTGACACCTCTGCCTCCTCTACCTCCTCTCACACTAGCTCGAGAAGCAGCAGAATCAACTGGCATCTGCTCCTGCCTCTCAGGGCAATCTCTCACAAAGTGGTCTGGTGATCCACACCTGAAGCATACCCCTGCAACACCAGCCTTCCAACAAGGACCACCATGTGGCCTCCCACAATGGATGCAGATGGGAAGAGTGGATCTCCGAATCATCGGGGTCGGAGCACTTGCCACTGAAGCTGCAGGTCTAAATCTCTGCCTCTGGAACTGCACTGACCTACCTGCTGGTCTCTGGCTCCTACTACTTCGAGGAACAAAACTTCCTCTACCCCTTTTAGCAGAAGAAGACCCTGCCTCGAACTGGGGCCTTCTAACTCTAACCTCCTCTTCAGAAGCAACTGCAACTATGGCCTGGGCTCTCTCTACACTCCTAGCTGCTGCAACTAGCTGGGAGAAATCCTGATACCTGGAGCCTGCCACATGACATATAATTGAGGGCCTCAATCCCTCCTCAAATCGCCGACATCGATCAATCTCATCAGCAATGATACCCCCAGCATACTGACTCAGTCGAATAAACTCAACTTCATACTCAGTAACAGTCTTGCTGTCTTGCTTCAAGCTCAAGAACTCCATTTTCTTCATATCCTTATACTCCCTAGGAGTATACTTCAACTCAAATTCCCTCAGAAAATCAGTGTAAGACAGTGTTGGAGGATCATCCATAGAGTGTGGCACTGTCTTCCACCAGTCATATGCGTCCTTCTGCAGTAATGACCTGGCATAATCAAATTTTTCCTCAGGGGTGGCTTGTAACTGAATAAAGATTCTCTGCACTTTGCCTAACCATTGCTCAGCCACTGCTGGATCAGTGGTTCCCATAAAATCTTCCGCCCCAAACTTCCTCAATTTATCATACTGTCTCATCTGAACCTGAGGCTGGGGTGGTGGTGGAGGTGGCTGTACTGGTGCTTGTCTCATTACTTCCATCATATGTCTAAACCAGGCTGGCGGAACCTCCTCTCCAGCTGGTCTACCCGACACCGAAGCAGGTGCCTCCTCAACACTATCAACCCTAGCTCCCTCGGCAGGAGCAATGCTCTCAGCACTACCCTCAACTGACTGTCTTGAGTGAGGATCCATCAACACCTAATACTGCAAACACAGCAGATTACATCTTATTAAAGATCAGGGACTGCCAATCTCAAACGTATATGTTATTCAAAACCACTTTTTAAGTAAAAATATTCTTTTTATTTTATTTTACCTAGATTGAGAATCTCAAACCTAGGCTCTGATACCAAAACAATTGTAACACCCCTATATCCAATGCACACACACTACAAACACCACAATGTAGCATAAGTGCACCAAACATAGGGATGCTAAGATATCCTTAACATTCAAAACACTTTAAAACTTAATACAATACCCTTATCATTATACATTATAGAAAAATAGATCATTTACTTATAAAACAAAAACATATTAGTTATCTATATATATATATATATACACATTTATAAATTACACAGCGGAAGTTATAAAATATGTACATATATGAAAACATTTAAATACATATTTACCATTATACATATATTTACATTAGCAACAATACTTTACACAATATAAAAGATTTATACATGATTGGCAAGTCAGCTCTGATCTTTAAGCTCCCAACATCAACTCTTCAATGTCTACTCTCACTTGGTCTCGAAGAGCTCTCAGGTTCGAGTCTATCAGTTCTATCACCTGCGCGATTAAACACTATCGCGCTAAGCCAAGGGCTTAGTAAGATAAAACATGCAATAGACATGCTTAAATGTTATACAATGCCAATTTTAATTTATATCATACATGTAACAACATAAATGCAAAGCTAACAACATACTTTTACATTTCATAACCTAACATACATATATGTATATCAGAATTCAACATCTTTGCATATATTTTATTAGTTAATCATTTAATCATTCATGAACAACACTAAGCAAAAACAAGCATGGGCCCAAGACACACTAATATGCAATTCAATTTTCAGAGTTAATGCTTTGGTTTTGTTATCACATTTATCAATATCAATATCATATACCCAACTAGGCTTCAAGGATTAAGTTCAACCAAGCTTCAAGGGGAGCAAAGCATGCTAAGCATCAACCCAACTTGGCTTCAAGAACTAACCCAACCTAGCTTCAAGGGTTGTAACATCTCAATTAGGCTTCAAGGATTCAATCCAACCTAACTTCAAGAGATTGTTACTATCATTAGGCATGCCACCAACAACAAACTCTGAAAATGGAATAACACATTAGCCACACAATCCATTTAGTTCTCATTCTCAATTCTCATTATCATTTAGGCAAACATGCCTCATTTATCTCCATTGAATCACCTTAGCCAATAACAATGGCTTCACATTTCATTTCACAATATATGTAACACCCCTTCCCGACCTACGTGTGTAAGCTGAGTAGAGGCGCCACCCTATCCTAATGTTGCTACCACTTTTACTTAGTCAAATTTTTGTTCCGATTTTTATAGAAATTTTGCCATAGTTTTGCCTAAAAATTCAATCCCAAGTGTCGACAAAACTGGTTTTTTTCTAATTTTTGAAAACATTTTTACACAAACCAATGCAAACAAAATCATTCTCAGTACACTTCCAATAAATCCCCCTTATAACCTCAACTACAACCTGCAAAAAGGATTTACACTTCTAGTACAAAATAAAGTAAAGGTTTATTATGAAATACAGCAGATAAAATCTTTGTTCACTATGCAACGGAAAGTAACAATATTTACAAATTCATATACATCAAAACTCAAGTTTTACAACACATAAAATTTATACATGTTTGGCAGTCAGTCTTCGATCTTAAAGCCCACTATTCAATCTTCAAAATCTAGGCTCGACTCGGCCTAGAGGAACTCTCTGGTTCTTCCTTATCACCTGCGCGAAGAATCACATTCGCGCTAAGCCAACGGCTTAGTAAGATAAAACATGCTAATGGTATGCTTTAATGTAATGCAATGCCACATATGTTATTGATAAGATCAATATCATAAATATAAAGTTAACCACATAATTATGCATTTCACAAATCATAGTCATATGAGCATACCACATTTCAACATCTTTCCACATTCAACATTAATCAATCATACTCAATAACCAACATCTCATTTCATTAACTCATAACATTATTTAGGACATTCATATAACCCTGACACCTATGGGCCCAACAAGTATTTAATACGATATTCAGAGTTCAGAGTTACTGCTTTGGTTCATAGTCACAATAATCACGCCCGTAGGCAATGTATATACATGTATCTCTATCCATGGATAGTGTAACAGACCCAGTCTCTTGGATCATCAACTCAATACATATGAGGAGATCCTCAACCCGGCAAGACTGTTACAAATCATGTATCTCATAGTGTAACAGACCCAGTCTCTTGGACCATCAACTCAACACCTATGAGGAGGTCCTCAACCCGGCAAGACTGTTACCTTTCATCATTTCTTAGGCATGCCACCCAAATCCAGAACTCTGAAACTGAATAACATATTAAACAAACAATTCATTTCCATTCTCAATTCTCATCACATTTAGGCAAACATGCCTTCTTTCTTTCAATTACATCATCTTAGCCAATAACAATGGCTTCACATTTCATTTCATAATATAACATCTCATTATTCAAGTATATATATATATATATATATATCTCATCCATGATCACATTATATCTCACATAGCATCATTCATAAATATCAACATTTCATTCCACATTACTCATGAAACACATTACCATTCACAATGCACAACATAACATTGTTCAATCTCAACAATGCAATTAGGGCAAAGAACAATTGATTATAACATTCATTGATTCAAGTGTGTTTAAAGTGTTTAGGGTTAGGTTTAAGGACCAACCTACCTTTGGAGAACCAAAGCAATGCAAGAAGAACAAAGAATTAAAACCCTAATCATAAATAGTACATTCTGGTTTTAAACTCCATTTTATCCTTATTTTGAAAAATTGTATAAAATAATCTACTTGACTAAAAATTCTAAAATTTTTACAGAATTTAGTTTTATATCTTAAAATCATCCCTTTAAAATTTCAGATCAAACTGAACACAAAATCTTGGTCAAATAGTTCACCTAACCAGACTGCCCCAATTGCCCTGCATCCTGGCAGCAGTTCTGAACTTTGTGAATTCCATAAATCAAATTCAATCAACGTGGTTCCAAATTATTTTTCTCAAATACTAGACTCACTAAGAAACAACATATCCAAAATTCAATTGAATATGATTTTTCTACATTTTATTAAAAATCCCGAAATATAGCTGTCCCAGTTAAGGTACCTGCTGGAACAGGTCTAATGAAAATAATTTTTCTAAACTCATAACCATTCCAAAATCGAATCAACATATTTTTCAGTCATTCTAGACTCATAGAGGCACAACATATCAAAAATTCACTTCAAGAACATTTTTCTAAAATTAATTAAAAATCATACAAGTCACAGCCTTTACTAATCCTAAAACAGAAACAATTTCACTAAACACCAATCTTACTCTTCCATCACCAACACCAACCCAACTTCTCATCTATCAAGCAAAATCAATACTTACAATCATACCATAAGCAACTTAATCATACCACTTCAAAAGAATTGAAGAAATTAGAGAAAAGATCTTACCTCAAATGAAGAAATCCACAAATCTTTAACCAAAACCCTTGTTTCTTTCTTCAAAATGCTTCAAACCTCAAGATCACCTCTCTTTCTCTCTTTGTCTATGGAGAATCCGGCCACTTCAAGAAAGAAAGAAGAAAATGCACAAGTCAAACACCTTTTCTTCTTTTAATCTCCACCATGCATCTTACAAGGAAAATTACCAAAACACCCTTAACCATATAACTAACTCTTTGTCTCATATAAGCCCTTTATAGTAATTTCATTAACAACCAAAAATATCTTCTTCCACTTAACCATCACCTTGACTCTTCATTTGACCAATGTATATGTTAATTATATCATCATATAAACAACATATACATTTGTCTCTAAACCCTAAATTTCTTCTCCAAAACACATATACATATACATTCTCTTCCCATTTCTTTTCTCTTACAATTTAACACATATATGCACAAACATTCACTTCCCAATATATATATCAACAACCACAATAACAACAACATACTCAAAACTTCTAGGGCATAAATGAGGATATTACAATTCTCCCCCTCTAAAAAGAAAATTTCGTCCTCGAAATTACCTGATATCAAAGCTGAAACAATTGCGGATACTGCTCTCGCATGGTATGCTCACTTTCCCAAGTCGCTTCTTCTTTTGCATGATTCTTCCAAAGAATCTTCACCAATGGCACTCTCTTGTTCCTTAACTCTTTCACTTCTCGTGCCAAGATAGCAACTGGTTCCTCTTCAAATGTCAAATCTGGGCTCACTTCAATAGACTCAAATGGCAACACATGAGATGGATCCGACCTATATCTCCTCAACATAGAAACATGGAATACATTATGAATACGATCCAACTCAGGTGGCAAAGCAAGTCGATACGCCACTGGCCCAACTCTTTCTAACACTTCATACGGCCCAATGAAACGAGGACTCAATTTTCCTTTCCGACCGAACCTCAAAATTTTCTTCCAAGGAGACACTTTCAGAAATACCTTATCTCCAACATCAAACTCTATATCTCTCCTTTTTAGATCTGCATAAGACTTCTGTCGGTCTGAAGCTGCTTTTAACCTGCCTCGAATCAACTTTACTTTATCTTCAGTTTCTTGAATCAAATCAGGACCAACCAACTTATTATCTCCAAGCTCATTCCAACAAAGAGGTGTCCTACACCGTCTGCCATACAATGCTTCAAACGGTGCCATACCAATGCTGGATTGGTGACTGTTGTTGTAAGCAAACTCCACAAGAGGTAAAAACCTATCCCAACTTCCAGAGAAATCGATGACACAGCTTCTCAACATGTCCTCAATAATCTGTATCACCCTCTCTGACTGTCCATCCGTCTGTGGATGAAAAGCAGTGCTGAAGTGCAGTCGAGAACCTAAAGCACTATGCAAACTCTTCCAAAATCTGGAAGTAAACCTGGGATCTCGATCAGACACTAAAGAAGTTGGAACACCATGCAGTTTCACAATCTCATGGATATACAGCTCAGCCAATCTCTCCAAAGAGTAATCCATTCGAACCGGAAGGAAATGAGCTGTCTTAGTCAATCTATCCACAATCACCCATATAGCATCATGCTTCTTTTGTGTCAATGGCAAACCAGACACAAAATCCATTGTCACTCTTTCCCACTTCCATTCTGGCACTGACAATGGTTGAAGCAACCCGGTTGGAACTTGATGCTCTGCTTTAACCTTCTGACAAGTGAGACATTTCGATACAAACTCAGCAATGTCTCTCTTCAAACCAATCCACCAATAATGCTGTCTCAAATCATGATACATCTTCGTATTACCCGGATGCATAGCAAACATTGACTGATGAGCTTCTTCTAAAATGACTCTTTTCAAATCAGCATCATCGGGTACACACAATCGGTTCTTAAACCAGAGACTCCCATCATCTTTCACAACAAAATCTCTAGTCTTCCCATTCTTGCAATCTGAAAAAATCTTCTGAATCTTCTTATCGGCCAACTGAGCTTCTTTGATCTGATCTAACAAAATCGGCTTTAATTGCAACTGTGCCAATAATGCACCATCAACACAAGGTACAAAACTGGCATGCAATGCTCTCAACTCAACAAGCAACGAGAGCGAGTAAACAGTTAAACCAGCTAAAGACTTCCGACTCAAGGCATCAGCAACAACATTTGCTTTACCTGGATGATAGTCAATCAAGCAGTCATAGTCTTTAATCAATTCTAACCATCTCCTCTGACGAAGATTGAGTTCTTTCTGGACACCCAAATACTTCAAACTCTTGTGATCAGTGTAGATGAAACATTTCTCCCCAAACAGATAGTGGCGCCAAATCTTTAATGCAAACACAATGGCAGCCAATTCTAAATCATGGGTCGGATAGTTAAGCTCATGCGGTTTCAACTGTCGAGATGCATAAGCTATAACTTTCCCTTCCTGCATCAATACACACCCCAAACCTCTATGTGAAGCATCACTGTAGATCACATATGGTTTGCCTTCAACAGGTAAAGTAAGAACAGGCGCTTGAGTCAACAACTCTCTCAACTGCTCAAAACTAGCCTGACACTGATCTGTCCACACAAATCTCACTCCCTTTCGAAGTAATCTGGTGAGTGGAGTAGCTATCAAAGAAAACCCTTTCACAAACCGTCGGTAATAGCCTGCCAAACCCAGAAAACTTCTAATCTCTGTCACAGACTTGGGTGGACTCCAATTTAAAATGGCTTCAACTTTGCTCGGATCAACTCTAATGCCTTCTGCAGAAACAATATGTCCGAGAAAAGCAACTTGATCCAACCAGAACTCACACTTCGACAATTTGGCAAATAACTGATTCTCTCTCAAAATCTGCAACACAATCCGCAGATGCATATCATGCTCCTCTTCATTCCGCGAATACACCAGTTTATCATCAATGAAGACCACTACAAACTGATCCAAATAGGGCCTAAACACCCTATTCATCAAATCCATAAAAGCTGCAGGTGCATTCGTTAGACCAAAAGGCATAACTAAAAACTCATAATGCCCATACCTGGTCCGAAAAGCAGTCTTAGAAACATCTTCACTTCTTACCCTCAGCTGATGGTACCCAGATCTCAAATCAATTTTGGAGAACACTGACGCTCCCTTCAACTGATCAAAGAGATCATCGATTCTAGGCAAAGGATATTTATTTTTAATAGTCACCTTGTTCAATTGCCTATAATCGATACACAACCTCATAGTACCATCTTTCTTCTTCACAAATAGCACAGGAGCTCCCCAAGGAGAAACACTGGGGCGAATGAATCCTTTGTCCAACAACTCCTGTAATTGCACTTTCAACTCCCTCAATTCTGCTGGTGCCATTCTATAAGGAGTAATAGAGATAGGAGTGGTACCAGGCAACAATTCAATACCGAACTCCACCTCTCTCTCAGGAGGCAACCCTGGCAACTCCTCTGGAAACACATCCGGGAACTCAGCAACTGTGGCAATGCTATCAATAGGGGAACCCTTCACTCTAGTATCCACCACATGAGCAAGATAGGCTTCACACCCCTTTCTAATCAACCTCCTGGCTGCAACAGCTGAAACAAATAAGGAGGCTAGCTGTTCCTGCTCATTAGATACTATCACCTCTCTACCATCACCCGTTCTCAAAGAAACAATTTTCTTTTTACAATCCACCACAGCTTCATGTCGAGATAGCCAATCCAAACCTAAGATCACGTCATATTCCTTAAATGGCATCTCAATCAAATCCCCAAGGAACTCCTCACCCTGCACCACTACTGCACTATCTCTATGCACCTTACTCACAACCACACTATGCCCTAACGGATTTGTTACCAACACATCAAATCCTAGGGACTCAGCATGCAAATCAGATACAGGCAAAACAGATGCACTAATATATGAATGTGTGGAACCCGGATCAATCAAAGCAAGTACTGGAGTATTAAATAAAGAAAAAGTACCAGCTATGACTGCCGATGTATCTGGCTGTCTCTGCATAACATACATCCTCTGGGAAGATCCAACCTCCTCTGGTCTACCCTCCCTGGATGTAGCACCTCTTCTAGAACTGAATCCTGGTCTACCTCCCCGGCTGGCACCTCTGCCTCCTCTGCCTCCCCTCACACTAGCTCGAGAAGCAGCAGAATCAACTGGCATCTGATCCTGCCTCTCAGGACAGTCTCTCACAAAGTGGTCAGGTGATCCACACCTGAAGCATACCCCTGATCTACTATGCCTCCAACAAACGCCCCCATGTCTTCCACCACACTGGTTACACACAGGTAAGGTGGATCTCTGAACTCCAGGAGTAGGAGCACTCGCTACTGAAGCTGCAGGTCTAAATCTCTGCCTCTGGAACTGCACTGACCTACCCACTGGTCTCTGGCTCCTACTACTCCGAGGAACAAAACTTCCTCTACCCCTCTTCGCAGAAGAAGACCCTGCCTCGAACTGGGGCCTTCTAACCCTAACCTCTTCCTCTGAAGCAGCTGCAATAACTTGAGCTCGCTCTACACTTCGAGCTGCTGCCACAAGCTGTGAGAAATCCTGATATCTGGATCCAGCCACTAAGCACATGATCGAGGGCCTCAATCCCTCCTCAAATCGCCGACATCTATCAATCTCATCAGTAATGATACCCCCAGCATACTGACTCAGTCGAATAAACTCAACTTCATACTCAGTTACGGTCCGATGATCTTGCTTCAAATCTAGAAACTCTCTTTTCTTCCCATCTTTATACTCCCTAGGAGTATACTTCAACTCAAATTCTCTCAGAAAATCCGCATAAGACAAGGTTGGTGGATCATCCATAGAATGGGGCACTGTCTTCCACCAGTCGTAGGCATCCTTCTGTAGCAAAGATCTTGCATAGTCAAACTTCTCCTCTGAAGTGGCTTGCAACTGCACAAATACCCTCTGAACTCTATCAAGCCACTGTTCTGCTACAGCCGGATCAACTGTACCAAAGAAATCCTCTGCTCCATATTTCCTTAGCTTATCATAGTGCCTTACTGGTACTGAAGGCTGAGGGGGTGGTGGCGGTGGCTGTGGTTGCACAGGTGCTTGTCTCATAGCTTCCAACATAGGCCTAAACCAGGCTGGCGGAACCTCCTCCCCAGCTGGTCTACCCGACACCGAAGCAGGTGCCTCCTCAACACTATCAACCCTAGCTCCCTCAGCAGGAGCAATACTCTCGGCACTACCCTCAACAGATTGTCGCGAATGAGATGCCATCTCTACCTATATCTGCAAACACAGCAGAATATTCCTCATTAAAGATCAAAGACTGCCATACCAAAACATGTATTTTACTCAAAAACCCACTTTAAAAATCAAAATATTCTTTTTCTTACAATTGATCTAGGTTGAGAATCTCAAACCTAGGCTCTGATACCAAAAATTGTAACACCCCTTCCCGACCTACGTGTGTAAGCTGAGTAGAGGCGCCACCCTATCCTAATGTTGCTACCACTTTTACTTAGTCAAATTTTTGTTCCGATTTTTATAGAAATTTTGCCATAGTTTTGCCTAAAAATTCAATCCCAAGTGTCGACAAAACTGGTTTTTTTCTAATTTTTGAAAACATTTTTACACAAACCAATGCAAACAAAATCATTCTCAGTACACTTCCAATAAATCCCCCTTATAACCTCAACTACAACCTGCAAAAAGGATTTACACTTCTAGTACAAAATAAAGTAAAGGTTTATTATGAAATACAGCAGATAAAATCTTTGTTCACTATGCAACGGAAAGTAACAATATTTACAAATTCATATACATCAAAACTCAAGTTTTACAACACATAAAATTTATACATGTTTGGCAGTCAGTCTTCGATCTTAAAGCCCACTATTCAATCTTCAAAATCTAGGCTCGACTCGGCCTAGAGGAACTCTCTGGTTCTTCCTTGTCACCTGCGCGAAGAATCACATTCGCGCTAAGCCAACGGCTTAGTAAGATAAAACATGCTAATGGTATGCTTTAATGTAATGCAATGCCACATATGTTATTGATAAGATCAATATCATAAATATAAAGTTAACCACATAATTATGCATTTCACAAATCATAGTCATATGAGCATACCACATTTCAACATCTTTCCACATTCAACATTAATCAATCATACTCAATAACCAACATCTCATTTCATTAACTCATAACATTATTTAGGACATTCATATAACCCTGACACCTATGGGCCCAACAAGTATTTAATACGATATTCAGAGTTCAGAGTTACTGCTTTGGTTCATAGTCACAATAATCACGCCCGTAGGCAATGTATATACATGTATCTCTATCCATGGATAGTGTAACAGACCCAGTCTCTTGGATCATCAACTCAATACATATGAGGAGATCCTCAACCCGGCAAGACTGTTACAAATCATGTATCTCATAGTGTAACAGACCCAGTCTCTTGGACCATCAACTCAACACCTATGAGGAGGTCCTCAACCCGGCAAGACTGTTACCTTTCATCATTTCTTAGGCATGCCACCCAAATCCAGAACTCTGAAACTGAATAACATATTAAACAAACAATTCATTTCCATTCTCAATTCTCATCACATTTAGGCAAACATGCCTTCTTTCTTTCAATTACATCATCTTAGCCAATAACAATGGCTTCACATTTCATTTCATAATATAACATCTCATTATTCAAGTATATATATATATATATATATATCTCATCCATGATCACATTATATCTCACATAGCATCATTCATAAATATCAACATTTCATTCCACATTACTCATGAAACACATTACCATTCACAATGCACAACATAACATTGTTCAATCTCAACAATGCAATTAGGGCAAAGAACAATTGATTATAACATTCATTGATTCAAGTGTGTTTAAAGTGTTTAGGGTTAGGTTTAAGGACCAACCTACCTTTGGAGAACCAAAGCAATGCAAGAAGAACAAAGAATTAAAACCCTAATCATAAATAGTACATTCTGGTTTTAAACTCCATTTTATCCTTATTTTGAAAAATTGTATAAAATAATCTACTTGACTAAAAATTCTAAAATTTTTACAGAATTTAGTTTTATATCTTAAAATCATCCCTTTAAAATTTCAGATCAAACTGAACACAAAATCTTGGTCAAATAGTTCACCTAACCAGACTGCCCCAATTGCCCTGCATCCTGGCAGCAGTTCTGAACTTTGTGAATTCCATAAATCAAATTCAATCAACGTGGTTCCAAATTATTTTTCTCAAATACTAGACTCACTAAGAAACAACATATCCAAAATTCAATTGAATATGATTTTTCTACATTTTATTAAAAATCCCGAAATATAGCTGTCCCAGTTAAGGTACCTGCTGGAACAGGTCTAATGAAAATAATTTTTCTAAACTCATAACCATTCCAAAATCGAATCAACATATTTTTCAGTCATTCTAGACTCATAGAGGCACAACATATCAAAAATTCACTTCAAGAACATTTTTCTAAAATTAATTAAAAATCATACAAGTCACAGCCTTTACTAATCCTAAAACAGAAACAATTTCACTAAACACCAATCTTACTCTTCCATCACCAACACCAACCCAACTTCTCATCTATCAAGCAAAATCAATACTTACAATCATACCATAAGCAACTTAATCATACCACTTCAAAAGAATTGAAGAAATTAGAGAAAAGATCTTACCTCAAATGAAGAAATCCACAAATCTTTAACCAAAACCCTTGTTTCTTTCTTCAAAATGCTTCAAACCTCAAGATCACCTCTCTTTCTCTCTTTGTCTATGGAGAATCCGGCCACTTCAAGAAAGAAAGAAGAAAATGCACAAGTCAAACACCTTTTCTTCTTTTAATCTCCACCATGCATCTTACAAGGAAAATTACCAAAACACCCTTAACCATATAACTAACTCTTTGTCTCATATAAGCCCTTTATAGTAATTTCATTAACAACCAAAAATATCTTCTTCCACTTAACCATCACCTTGACTCTTCATTTGACCAATGTATATGTTAATTATATCATCATATAAACAACATATACATTTGTCTCTAAACCCTAAATTTCTTCTCCAAAACACATATACATATACATTCTCTTCCCATTTCTTTTCTCTTACAATTTAACACATATATGCACAAACATTCACTTCCCAATATATATATCAACAACCACAATAACAACAACATACTCAAAACTTCTAGGGCATAAATGAGGATATTACAATATAACACTTCATTATTCAAGTGTATATTTATCTCACATAGCATCATTCATAAATATCAACATTTCATTCCATATTAATCATGAAACACATCATCACTCACAATGCATAATATAACAAGGCTCAATCTCAACAATGCAAGAACAATATATATATATAATTCATAGCTTTAGGATCATTCACAAGTGTTTTTAATTCATCCCTTGGTTTAAGTATGTTTATGTTTAGGTTTAGAGGCCAAACTACCTTTGAAGAATCTAAACTAAGCAAACAAGAACAAAGAGATCAAGCAACATTCAATTCATTTGTGGGACACGCCCAACTCACTTGAAGGACACGCCCAACCTAGTTGAGGAACACGCCCGTGTCTTTAACAATAAATGAGGCAGTAGCCAATTCAAATAATTGACACGCCCAGCACCTTTGATGGACACGCCCGTGTCACTAAAACCAAAAGAGACAGTAGCCAATCCAAATAATTGACACGCCCACTCCCCTAAATTGCTTTTGGCCGTGTCACTAAATCACAAAACATTAACTAAAACCAACACTTTCTCAATTGCACTCAAACACAATATTCATCATATAACATATTTCACATGAACATAATCAATGTTCTAAACACATATTCATCACAAAAACCACTTCATCACACATTAATATCACAATTAAACACATATTAACTCAAAACCCTAAAATCAACATCCTTCTCCATCCATCCAAATCAACAACCATCATTTCCAACAACAACCTTCAATTAAACTCATAACTTAAAATCAATTTAACACTTGAAAACACAATCAAACACATCTCAAATCCACCAAATCACAAAATCATCAAACCCTACTTTACTTCCAGCACAACTTCCAAATAAGTAAAGAAAACAAGAAAATACTTACCTATAAAGAAGAAATTCCACAAATCCCTTGTCAAATCCTTTGATTGCTTCTTCAATTTGCTTCTATCATCAAGAACACTTCTTTTTCTCTTTTCAATTTGGAGAGCCGGCCACCTCTTGAAGAAAGAAGACAATAATCAAGATACAAAGTCAAATTTTACTTTTAATCTCCACCAAGTGTTCTTATCCAAGCAATTACTAAAACACCCTCAATCATATAACTAACCTTTGTCTCATATAAGTCCTTATATGTAATTTCATTAACAACCAAAAATATCTTCTTCCACTTAACCATCACCTTGACTCTTCATTTGACCACTTTATATGTTATATATATCATCATATACACAACATATACATTTATCTCTAAACCCTAATTCTTTCTCCAAAACACATATGCACAAGCATTCTCATCCCAATTTCTTTTCTTACCCCATCATATGCATTCAATTCAATTTAACAATAACAACAACACAACAACAACAACAACAATATAATCAAAACTTCTAAGCCACATATGAGGATATTACAATTCTCCCCTTCTAAAAAGAAAATTTCGTCCTCGAAATTACCTGAAATTAACTCTGAAACAACTGAGGATATTGCTCTCGCATCGTTTGCTCATTTTCCCAAGTTGCTTCTTCTTTCCCATGGTTCTTCCAAAGAATCTTCACCAATGGCACTCTCTTGTTTCTCAAATCTTTCACATCACGTGCCAAGATAGCAACTGGTTCCTCTTCAAAAGTCAAGTCTGGGCTCACTTCAATTGATTCAAATGGCAACACATGAGATGGATCCGACCTGTACCTCCTCAACATAGAAACATGGAATACATTATGAATACGATCCAACTCAGGTGGCAAAGCAAGTCGATAAGCAACTGGCCCAACTCTTTCTAACACTTCATACGGCCCAATGAAACGAGGACTCAATTTTCCTTTCCGACCGAACCTCAAAATCTTTTTCCAAGGAGACACTTTCAAAAATACCTTATCTCCAACATCAAACTGAATGTCTCTCCTTTTCAGATCTGCATAAGACTTCTGTCGGTCTGAAGCTGCTTTTAACCTGCCTCGAATCAATTTTACTTTCTCTTCAGTTTCTTGAATCAAATCAGGACCAACCAACTTATTATCTCCAAGCTCATTCCAACAAAGAGGTGTCCTACACCGTCTGCCATACAATGCTTCGAATGGTGCCATACCAATGCTGGATTGGTGACTGTTGTTGTAAGCAAACTCCACAAGAGGTAAAAACCTATCCCAACTTCCAGAGAAATCGATGACACAGCTTCTCAACATATCTTCAAGAATCTGTATCACCCTCTCTGATTGTCCATCCGTCTGTGGATGAAAAGCAGTGCTGAAGTGCAGTCGAGAACCCATAGCATTATGCAAACTCTTCCAAAATCTTGAAGTAAACCTGGGATCTCGATCAGACACTAAAGAAGTTGGAACACCATGCAATTTCACAATCTCCTGGATATACAGCTCAGCCAATCTCTCCAAAGAGTAATCCATCCGCACCGGAAGGAAATGAGCTGTCTTAGTCAATCTATCCACAATCACCCAAATGGCATCATGTTTCCTTTGTGTCAATGGCAAACCAGACACAAAGTCCATTGTCACTCTTTCCCACTTCCATGCAGGCACTGACAACGGTTGAAGCAACCCGGTTGGAACTTGATGCTCTGCTTTAACTTTCTGACAAGTGAGACATTTCGATACAAACTCAGCAATGTCTCTCTTCAAACCAATCCACCAATAATGTTGTCTCAAATCATTGTACATCTTCGTACTACCCGGATGCATAACAAACACTGACTGATGAGCTTCTTCTAAAATGATTCTTTTCAAATCAGCATCATCGGGTACACACAATCGGTTCTTAAACCAGAGACTCCCATCATCTCTCACAACAAAATCTCTAGTCTTCCCAATCTTGCAATCTGAAATAATCTTCTGAATCTTCATATCAACCAACTGAGCCTCTTTGATCTGATCTAACAAAACTGGCTTCAATTGCAACTGTGCCAACAATGCACCATCATCACAAGGTACAAAACTGGCATGCAAAGCTCTCAACTCAACAAGCAACGAGAGCGAGAAAACAATTAATCCTGCTAAAGACTTCCGACTCAAAGCATCAGCAACAACATTTGTTTTACCTGGATGATAATCAATCAAGCAGTCGTAGTCTTTAATCAATTCTAACCATCTCCTCTGACGAAGATTGAGTTCTTTCTGGACACCCAAATACTTCAAACTCTTGTGATCAGTGTAGATGAAACATTTCTCCCCAAATAAATAATGGCGCCAAATCTTTAATGCAAACACAATGGCAGCCAATTCCAAATCATGGGTCGGATAGTTAAGCTCATGCGGTTTCAACTGTCGAGATGCATAAGCTATAACTTTCCCTTCCTACATCAATACACATCCCAAACCTCTATGTGAAGCATCACTGTAGATCACATATGGTTTGCCTTCAACAGGTAAAGTTAAAACAGGCGCTTGAGTTAACATATCTCTCAACTGCTCAAAGCTAGCCTGACACTGATCCGTCCACACAAATCTCACTCCCTTACGAAGCAATCTGGTGAGTGGAGTAGCTATCAAAGAAAACCCTTTCACAAATCGCCTGTAATAGCCTGCTAAACCCAGAAAACTTCTAATCTCTGTCACAGACTTGGGTGGACTCCAATTCAGAATAGCTTCAACTTTACTTGGATCAACTCTAATGCCTTCCGCTGAAACAATATGTCCGAGAAAAGCAACTTGATCCAACCAGAACTCACACTTCGACAATTTGGCAAATAACTGCTTTTCTTTCAAAATCTGCAACACAATCCGCAGATGCATATCATGTTCCTCTTCATTCCGCGAATACACTAGAATGTCATCGATGAAGACCACAACAAACTGATCCAGATAGGGCCTGAACACCCTATTCATCAAATCCATAAAAGCTGCAGGTGCATTCATCAGACCAAAAGGAATAACTAAAAATTCATAGTGCCCATACCTGGTCCTGAAAGCTGTCTTCGGAACATCTTCAGCTCTGACTCTCAGCTGATGGTATCCTGATCTCAGATCAATTTTAGAAAATACAGCTGCACCCTTTAATTGATCAAAGAGATCATCGATTCTAGGCAAAGGATATTTATTTTTAATGGTCACCTTGTTCAATTGCCTATAATCGATACACAACCTCATAGTACCATCTTTCTTCTTCACAAATAACACAGGAGCTCCCCAAGGAGAAACACTGGGGCGAATAAATCCTTTATCCAACAACTCCTGTAACTGCACTTTTAACTCCCTCAATTCTGCTGGTGCCATTCTATAAGGAGTAATAGAGATAGGAGTGGTACCAGGTAACAATTCAATACCAAACTCCACCTCTCTCTCTACAAATCCCTTGTCAAATCCTTTGATTGCTTCTTCAATTTGCTTCTATCATCAAGAACACTTCTTTTTCTCTTTTCAATTTGGAGAGCCGGCCACCTCTTGAAGAAAGAAGACAATAATCAAGATACAAAGTCAAATTTTACTTTTAATCTCCACCAAGTGTTCTTATCCAAGCAATTACTAAAACACCCTCAATCATATAACTAACCTTTGTCTCATATAAGTCCTTATATGTAATTTCATTAACAACCAAAAATATCTTCTTCCACTTAACCATCACCTTGACTCTTCATTTGACCACTTTATATGTTATATATATCATCATATACACAACATATACATTTGTCTCTAAACCCTAATTCTTTCTCCAAAACACATATGCACAAGCATTCTCATACCAATTTCTTTTCTTACCCCATCATATGCATTCAATTCAATTTAACAATAACAACAACACAACAACAACAACAACAATATAATCAAAACTTCTAAGCCACATATGAGGATATTACAAACCCTCACACTACAAATTTCTTGTTGGAACTTTAGACAGTTGGGAGCAATCTTTCTAGACTCCAAATTCCTTCAATCTTCTTGGCATTAATCTGGATCTTGATTAGGACAGTTTTTGCCATTGTAAAAAGTTTAAGACCCAAATCTGTTTCTTTTCTTCTTTTCCCTTTTTTCCTCTTTATTTTTCTTACTCTTCCCTTTTCTTTCTCTTTCCTTACTCTTCCCTTTCTTTTATCATTTTGTCCTTCTTTCTTGTAGGACTATCAAGTACAGAACTTTCAAGAACTGGATGGTCTTCCTCCTTTTCTTTGATTTTGATTGAATCTTTGGTTGTGTTGGGATCAATTCAAGTCAATCCATAAATGGAAGCCTTTTGTTGTCTTAGGTAAAAGAGAACTCAGTTGGCTTTTTGAACCACCTTTTTAGATTTTATCTTTCTTCCTTTTCTCTTTTTTTTTCTTTTGTTTTTCTTTTGTTTTCTTCTTTTTTCTCTTTTTTTGTTTTTTTAGCTCTAAAAAGAGTTGTCTTGGTTTGTACTAACTTGGGCTTCCAATAATGGATAAGTCGAGTAACATAAATCTTCTTTAATAGGGATAAATCATTTGTTACTCTGATGTTGATGTTGATATATTAGAGATATTAGGAAAACTTCAACTACCCTTATGGTTTTGAGAACATCAACTATCCTTATGATCTTGAGAACTTCAACTATCTTCATGGTCTTAAGAACTTCAACTATCTTCATGGTCTTGAAACTTCAACTATCCTCATGATCTTGACTAATCATTGCTTTCTTTGATCTTCTTGCCTATTCATCTTAGTAATCATAAGACTTGTCAAAAGTATCACAATAGCTCAGGGTAGGTTATTGGGGTTTGTAAGCCGATAAAAAGAAAGCTAAAATTTTATGAAGGCTCAAAGGGACAACTAGGGATTGATATTTAATTGGGTGGATACTAGTTGTTGGCTAACCAAACAATGCCTAGATCATTCCTTCTTATTTGGATTGTTAGGCTGGTTGTTCCCTTTCTCATTCCTTCTTATTGAAAAGCGATTCTTCTCCCTTTCCAACTCTTCAATTTGTAGACCAGCTTGGAGAAGATCTTTGAAATCACGGATGAGTGTATGAGACATCCTTTCACGAAGATTAGGTAACACCCCTCTCACAATCATCCTTATTTGATCGGATTCATCGGGCCTCTTCTTGAGTAAAGCGGCCTTGTTTCTCCATCGCTTCACATAGTCCACAAAATTCTCATTTGGCCTTTGTCGAATGGACTCCACTTCCATTAAAGTAACTTCTAACTCAACATTATATCCGTATTGTTGGATGAAGGCTTTGTAAAATAGATCCCAACTCTTTTGTGTTCCATCATCTAAGGTATTGAACCAATTTTGGACAATAGGGTCCAATGAGAGCATGAAGTACCTTAGGGTTTGAGCCTTAGTAGCTCGAGCAGACTGCATGGCAGTAATATACTGCTTCACATGGAGATGAGGATTTCCGGTGCAATTGTACTTAGCAAAGGAAGGCATCTTAAATTTATAAGGGACCTCTTCATCTTGTTCAAATAGTTTGTCGATCTCAGATTTCTCTTCAGTTTTCAACTTCTTCTCAAATTTCTTTTCTAAATCAGCAATCATATTTTCAACATCGTATGTCTCGGTCTTTTCAATAGCTGCCTTCTCAATAGCCTTCGGTTCTTTCTTCTTTTCTTGAACCTCTTGGTAGTATTGAGCCCAATCATCATCATCATCAATGATCACCTTTTCATCATTAAAAGCTGCTTCATCAATTTTAGCCTTCCCCTCGACTTTCTTGGTGCTAGCAGATGCTTCGGCATTGTTTCCTAAAATTGCAGCTAGTTGATTCTTTATGGTCTTAGCCATGGCCTCTTTTATTTCTTCCATCTTGGCGTTGAGGGCCTCATCCACCATTCTTTGGATTTGTTCGGGTTCCATTGTTTTTGGTGAGCAAGTGATTGAGTCGTTCCTAGACACTTCATCTCCGGCGTAAGTCGGATTGTTGTAAGCTTTTGAACTTTCGTAATCCAGGGCTGTAAGCCAGAGAGGATCAATGATATGAGATGCAAATGTATGCATGTATGCATGTATGCACAAACAATCAACAAATAAGGATAAATAGGACGTTCCTTCTAACCTTATAACATCCACACACGAATGGCGAGTCTCTTTTCCTAGGTATATGGTTAACAAAATACCAACATGGGGTATCTTGCTTTTGAATAATTCCCTCGGACGTTTCAACCAATAGTTATATTTTCGAAAATGGGAATCAATCCATGATAATTCCTATTAATTAGGTTTTAATCCATTCAACCAACTATAATAGCTTTTATGCTATATTGGATTAAAACTAAATTAAGAGGTTTATTATAGATAGATTTCTCACTTGAAAAAGTAACTAATGATTCATGCCAAAAACAAGCCCATGGTTAATTCGTTCTTAGTTTAAACTAGGCCCACAATTGATTTTTGGTATTTCGTAATTGACCTAAATATTTTTGCAAGCTCTTTGTAAAAAATGGTTGGGTGAAAATAGTTTTGTTTCTAAGCACATTGTAAAAGATTTTAGAAAAATGGATTTTGGGCTTAGTATTTGGGCCATGGGCCAAAAAATTTTTTGACTTGTTTTTAGAAAAAATCTTATGCCCAAAGATCATCTTGAAAAATTTTGAAAATATCTTTGGTCTTTTGGATTTTAAAGAAAAATTTATTTTGAGCTTACAATATACTTAGGTCATATTAGAAAAAGAACAAACCAAATAGGCCATGATTTAGACTAAGATAAACTAAACTAACCATAGTCAAACAACATGCATTTGGGGTAAAACCTAAGGAAAGTAACTAGGCCAATTACATGAGCTTTAGTCTTTGGGTTAAAAGGCTTAGGTTCCCATAGCAAGTATATACCAAATGGTACGAGGCTATGAGTGGTTATGCCATGCTCGATCTCCATACCTTGAGTGAAAGTATGGTATCCCTTACATAACATAACACGGGCAACACGGGCATCCTAACTCATGCACACGATGCAATTTAAGATGATGCAATGGATAATATTATTATAAGAAAGAATAGAATAATATAAAGATCAACGGAATCAACTTCTCTTATCCCCAGTGGAGTCGCCATTGTGAGGGGGGATTTTTGCCCCCACTCTCGGTGGAATGGTTCTTGCGACTTCGGCACTATTTAGGCTCGGGACCTTACAGAACACGGACCTAAGTCCAGAGAAAATGGAGTCGCCACCCGGACTGGCCGGGAAAAAGAAAGGGGTGGATGACTTGATTCCTAAGGAATCCCCAACCCCTTAATGGGTTCGGAAAGTTGGGTACGTGTGGAGAAGGTGAGAAATGGCCCAGCACCACCACAACTCCTGGTTCATTGGAACCGGCCTCCTTTACAGGTCTTAATATTATAAAATTCTTAAATATAACAATATTATCCATATTACACACAATAATTAAAAGAAAGCATCAATATATTAAAATCAAAGCAATGTCCAAACAAAGCAAATAAATGGACACCCATCCAAGGATGGAAACATGTCCTTACATCACGTGCCTAAATAGGACACCACCAAAAGGTAGAAACAGGCCCTTTACATAGGTTCTAAAATAGAAAAGCAAATTAAATTACATGATGTTTAACTAATGAGGTACCCACCAAGTGGAAACATACCTCTTACAACTTTTGGAAATCTAAATTAATTGATAAAAGTAAATAATCATTCATCATAAATAACATCAAAGTTATTAATCAAAATATAAAATAAACATCCATCCATGATAAATTAAATAAATCAAGTATTGAAATTAAATAAATTAAAGCATAATAAATAAATCAAAGCATAATTAAGTATGGAATTGAATAAAGCAAATAAAAGTCCAATTATGGCTGCTGTGACTTTTCATGGAATTAAAATAAATTAGGGTTTTATGTTTTAAAGGGTTGGTAAGACTCTTTGATTAACAAAATTAAGGTTTGAATGATGAAATCATGAAACTAGGGTTTAAAACACTTTAAAATCCTTTAATTTGTGATTTTTGGTTATTGGGTTCCTCAGCTATTGTGTAAAATTTAGGTTTTTATGTTTTTATGTTTTTTAATATTTTAAAAGGATTAGGGTTCATAAAAATTAGGGTTTAAGGTTTTAAAAGGGTCGTGGGTGGTGAATAATTTTTAGGAATTTGGAAATCAATTTGATATTTTATGGAACTTTATGAATTTAAACAAGTGAATTAAAGTTTTTATAAGTGGAAAAGATGTTTTTTAAGGCTTTTTGAATGAAATAGAACCTACTTTAAAATTTTAAAAGAAGCAGAATTTACATCTTAGTTTTGTTGAAAAATATGTTCAATTAGAGTTTTAAGGTTTTTAAGAAGAAAAAATAACAATTTTAAGCCTTTTGGAAGATAAACCAACGAAATAAGGCTTTTTTTTTTGCTTGAGAAAAACTAAATTAAAGTTCAAAGGTTTTTAATTTTGATATCATAGATTTGCTACTGTGTAAAAAAAAATAATTAAAGAAAATTAATTAACACATACCTTCTTTTGATAATTTCTCCAAAAACAATTCTTCTTGGATGAACTAGCTCCAAAGACAAGCTTTTTTTTTCCTTTGAATCGTCTAAATGGTGCTATTGCTGTTCCAGAAAAAAGTTGAATTGAATTTCTTCTTTTCCTTCCTTGATTTGGTTTCAAATTTTCCAAACTACTCTTGGATTTTTTGCCTCCCTTTTTTTAATTATCTTTGGTCCTTATTTATAGTGGTTTGAGGTTGTTTATTCCTAATTAGTTAAGGTAAGTAATATTAATAAATAAAAAAAGAAACCAAAACCTAATTGGATTAGGTTTCGAAAATTTTGAGTTGGAAAATTTGCGCTGCCGAAAAAAACTGCTGCGGAAATACTGCGCTGGCGAAAAATCTGCTGCAGCTGGCTGCGGTAGCGCACGCTGAGCGGGCCCGTAAGCTATTTCGCAGGCATAAGATCTCTGAGTATGAAATAGCTGGGCTATTTCACAGGCAGAAAATTTATGCGTGCGAAATAGCATAGTGATTTCGCCCCCAGGAATTTCCTGCGGGCGAAATGCCAACGGGCCCGTGCCCACGGGCCCGCGCGATGATTTTTTCGTCGCCGATTTTTTTGACTCCAATTTTTATTTTTATTTTTATTTTTTGACTTTTATTTGTTTATTTCTATTTTTTATTAATAAAAATTAGATACTAAAGCAAAAATTATTTAATAAAAATTATTTTGGATCAATTAGACAACAAAAATCATTTTAGACTAAATAAAACATATTGGACCGAATTGGGTCAAAAATTAAGGGTCTACAATTCCGTCACATTTTAAGCCCGTTATTGCAATGAAATCCACTAGACCGATCATCATCTCCTAATGGGCAAGTGAAAAGTGTGGGTGGTGTCCATCCACCGCTCGATAAGAGCCTGAATCACACTTCTGTTAATTTAGTACCCCTTGGTTGGCAGTTGCAGTACAAATTCCTCAAAACCACACTCTCGGATCATTCTCTGAACCGGCGGATATACACTGGCGGGCCTTATGGACATTCCCGCCACCGCTGATCACACATCTATCATACTACCATAATAAAGGTAAAGTCAATCCAGGTAACTATATCCGTCCTACTAATGATTTAAAAAAAAAGTAAAATAGGAAAAAATATAAAATGTAACATATAATTATTTTCAACACCTTGCTAATTTTTATTTATTTTGCATCATGACTAATATTTTATCTACTTTATTTTATTTTATATTCATGCATTATGTCCTTTTATTTATTTTTTCTAATTCTATCAAACATATATATAATGGGTTTTATGAGAATAGATATTTCCTTTTATTTTTTCTAAGTCAGAAACAATATATATAAACACTTTCACACATATAGGCATTTTCTACATTAATTTATCCATTTTATAACTAGTATTATTTATTTTTCCTACACATTTTTACTAAATTCGTTCAAAAAATTAATTTTTATATTTTACTTTCATGTTATATTTTTATACATCAATTTATTTTTTGCATTAATTTGCTTATTTTTACTACTATAACATTGAAGTAAAATGTATATATAATAAAAGTTCTATGGAAAGAAAAATTATAATATAAAATAAAAATAAAAAATACCTGTATTTTTTCTAACAAAACTTCGATGGAGGTTCATTTTCGCTAAGATGGGAACTCGATCCAACCTACTATTTCTAAGGTAAGCACATAGTTCAGGATCTATACGCAGTCCTGTCCTAGATGCATGTTGATTCACCGCCATTTATATATGCTAAAAGTTGAAAATTTTCAATTGAACAAAAAAATATAAAATGCTTGCTCGAAATACTGTAAATCTTGCTTAAAGTTTTGAATGCATTTCTCTCAATGAACTATAGAAATATGCAACACTCCAATTTATAAACATATGGAGTCTGAAGGATAAGTCTCAAATTTTTAATTTTTGATTAAAAAAAACATATTCATATGCTTAAGTCAAATTCAATAATTCATGTTTCCTTTCAAAGCTTTATGTCTCTTGTCTCTTTTCAATAATTTAGACACAACACACGAGCACACAATAATAGATATTTATTATTGTTTTATATTTTTTGCGTGTCTAAAAAATATTTTTTGTGCTCATTAAATATTTTTTTCACGTAGGGGGCAAAGTATATAGGTACCCATATATAGTAAAAAATAGCTAAATTTTTTGCAAAGCTAAATTTTTTGCAAAATGCTTTACTGACTATAATTAATTTTTGCATGTGTTTCGTGTCCAGAACTCAACCAACCTCGAGTCTAGAACCCAACCAATCCAGTCTCAGGTCTAGAACCCAACCAATCTAGTTTCAAATCTAGAACCTAGCCAACCTTAGGTTCAGAACCCAACCAACCTCGGGTCCATAACCCAACTAATCTAGTTTCAGGTCCATAACCCAACCAACCTAGGGTCTAGAACCCAACCAATCCAGTCTCAGGTCCAGAACCCAAACTAGGCTCGAGTCCAGAACCCAACCCATTCCCCGGGTCTAGAATCTGATACTTATCCAAAATTAGCTCAAAGTCATATTGCTTTTCATCATCTGAATAAATTCAAGATCGTTTAAGTAGGGGCAAAAAGTAGACCCTTGCTTTTGGCCCTAGCTAGTCTGATGTTAATTAAAGAAAGGCCTAAGTCATAATTGGTCCATTCTTAATAGGCTTAAACCTATTTTAAGCTTTTGATCAGATTAGTACAATTCCATGAGGCTTAAAATAAGCTAGTTCAACCTTACCCTAAATAGGTCTGATTTGATGGTTTGGGTAGATTTAATTCGAGTAGGCCTTGTACTGCACTTCAAATTTGGCGACTCCACTAGGGATAAGAGAAGTTGATTCCATTGGTCTTTATATTATTTTATTCTTTCTTATTATGATATTATCCATTGCATCATTTAGATTGCATTGTGTGTATGAGTTAGGATGCCATGTAACCCATGTTGTGTTATGCAAGGGATACTATACTTTCACTCAAGGTATGGAGATCGAGCATGGCATAACCACTCATAGCCTTGTTTTTTTAGTATATACTTGCTATGGGAACCTATGCGTTTGAACCCAAAGACTAAAGCTCAAGTAATAGGCCTAGTAACTTTTCTTAGGTTTTTTCTCAAATACTTATTGTTTGACTATGATTAACATATCTTGGTTTGAACCATGGCCTATTTGGTTTGTTCTTTTTTTCTAATATGACCTAATTATAATGTAAGCTCAAAATAATTTTTATTCCTTTAAACCTAAAAGACCAAAACTATTTTTAAAATTTTCAAGATGGTCTTTAGACATAAAATTTTCTAAAATAGGTCAAAGATTCTTTTCTACCTCATACAAAGCCCAAATTGTTTTTTAAACAAACCTTTTTTCAATGGCCTTTGAAACAAAATTATTTTTCACTTCATCCAAATTACAATTTTTTTCTTAACTTCTTCTTGAGCTTACAACTATTTAGGTCAATTATGGAATACCAAAAATCAATTATGGGCCTAATTTATACCAAGAATTGTTAATCATGGGCTTGTTTGTCTCATGAATCATTGGTTGTTTTTATAAACTCTTTAATTTATTTTTAATCCACAATATAATATAAAAGCTATTTTTAGTTGACCTAATGGATTAAAGCCTAATTAATGAAAATTATTGTGGACTGACTTCTATGTTTGAAAATACAAATATTGGTTAAACAGTCCGAGTGAATTTTTTCAAAAATAGAATATCCATGTTGATATTTTATTGACCATATACCTAAGAAAAGAGACTCGCTATTCGTGTGTGGAAGATATAAGGTTGGAAGGAACGTCCTAATTATCTTTGTTTACCTGTTACTTGTGAATCCATGCATACATACATATATGTATTCCATTACATGACATTGATCCTTTCTGGCTCATAGACCTAGATTATGATAGTTCAAGAGCCTATGATAATCTGACCTATGCCAGTGACGTAGAATCTAGTAACGACTCAGTCAGCTTCTCACCAAAAGCAATGGAACCATAATAGATTCAGAAGATGGTGGATGACGCACTCAACTCTAAGATGGAAGAACTGAATCAGGCCCTAGCTGAGACCATGAGAAATCAACCAGCTACACTGTTGGGAGGAAACATTGTTGAAACATCTGCTAGTACTAAGAAGCAAAAAGACATAGGAAAGGCTAAGGTAGGTGAAGTAGCCTTTGATGATGACAATGTGATAATTGATGATGATGATGATTGGGCTCAGTATTTTCAAGATTCTCAATATAGGAAGAAAGAGCCAAAGGCTATGGAAAAATCAACTGTTGAAAAAATTGAAAATGTGGATGTGGAAAAGATGATTGCTGATTTAGAGAAGAAGTTTAAAAAGAAGTTGAAAGCTGAGGATGTGTCAAAGGTGGACAAGCTATTTGAGCAAGATGAAGAAGTTCCTTACAAGTTCAAGATGCCTTCTTTTACCAAATTTGATGGAACTGGCAACCTTCATCTTCATGTCAAGCAATACATTATTGCTATGCAGTGTAATATCCCAAAATATACCCTAGATGTTTTGGGTTTTATTATTATTATAATTGGATTTATTGTATATGTTTTATTGTTAGAAAAAGGGGTTTTTAAAGGAAGTGTATATGTGATGTATATTAGGATATATATAACATATACCTAAGTCATGGAAAGTCAAAATTTTGAGTTAGTGGAAGAAGATATTTGTTGTGTTTTTGAATTTGTTATTAATTAATTAATAAGGATTTGAATGTGTGGAAGAGGTTGAAAGAGATTAGTTTAATATTTTAAATTGCTTGGTTGAGAGGGTTTTAAGGAAAAGAGGGGTTTGACTTTGGATTTCTCTTTCTTCCTTCTTCTTTCTTTCTCATTGCCGTGGATCACTTTCTCCTTCTCCTTCCTTTGCTTTGTTTGGCCGGTTAACACAAGAAACAAGAGAGTAAAGAAGAGATTTGAACCTCTAACTCAAGATCTAAGGAAGCTTTCAAGAGTTCAGGTGGAAAGTTAAGAGATTTCTTCATCTTTGGTAAGTTCTTCACTTGACTCTTTGATTTCTTTGAGTTTTTGAGTTGAGTTGTGATTGGTATGTGATTATGTTGTTTAAGATGGGTTTAAGAGTGTTTGGGTAACTGATTTCTTGTTTTTGGGGATGGATTGGAGGAAAGAGTAAGTTGTTGGAAGTGATTGTTTTGAGGTTGTGTTTTAGGTTTGTGTTGATGATTTTTGATTTGAGATTTGAGAAATGCTTTAGTTGTTTTGGTGTTTTTGTGAGTTTGTTATGGTTTTTGGGTATGTTGAGATGACTTTGGTTGAAGTGGTTTTTGGTGAAAGAAAGAGTTTTGTTGGTTGTGTTGTTGTTTTGGCCGGAATCTGGGTTTTTGGCCTGACACGCCCTAGGGCACGTCCAGGATTTTGGGCGTGTTGATAGCTCTGTATTTTGGGTTGAGTGGCACGACCAGTAACACGCCCGTGTTATTGAGCGTGTCATAGCCACTGTGTTTTTGGGGAATTGACACGGCCATGAGCATGTTCTTGATGTTGGACGTGTCAATAATGTTGTGAGGCAGAAGGTATTACACGCCCAGTAACACGCCCGTGTCATTAAGCGTGTAAAAGCTTCTGTGTTGTGGAGTTAGGGCACGGTCAGGGACACGCCCGTGTGGGTGAGCGTGTCATGGTTAGAGTTTGCCCTAGTTGGTTCTTAGCCTTATGTTCTTATAAGGGTTTCATCTTCCTTTGGATTAGGTTGTGAAGAAGGTGAATTACTCTAATTCAAGAAGTGAAAGATTGTTGGAAAGAGAGGTGTTAATATTATGTGGGTTACATTTAAGGTAAGTATAAACTACATTATTGCATACATCCATATGATGTTGAAATTTAACATACATTTCATGATATTGATGATGCTTATGAATAATGTTATGTTGTGTATAATGTGGAATATGATGTGAACATTTATAATGATATGACAGATATGATAATGTGATGAATTGTATTTATGTGATGAGAAGCCATGATTGTTGGCTATGATGATGAAACAAATTACAATTGAGGCAAGGTTGCCTATTGCGAAAATGAGAATGAAATGATTTTGTGTAAAGTGTGTTATTCAACCTTCAGAGTTCTTATTTTGGCAGGCATGCCTATTGTAGTAACAGTCTAGCCGGGTTGAGGATCTCCTCAAGTTGTTGAGTTGATGGTCCAAGAGACTGGGTCTGTTACTTTATAAATGTGAAATGATAAATGTAAATTGTAGTAACAGTCTAGCCGGGTTGAGGATCTCCTCAAGTTGTTGAGTTGATGGTCCAAGAGACTGGGTCTGTTACTTTATAAATGTGAAATGATAAATGTAAATTGAAGTAACAGTCTAGCCGGGTTGAGGATCTCATCGATTTAGTCGGGTTGATGGTCCAAGAGACTGGGTCTGTTACAAGTAACATTCTAGCCGGGTTGAGGATCTCCTCAAGTTGTTGAGTTGATGGTCCAAGAGACTGGGTCTGTTACCCTATCCATGGATAGAGAGATATGTATATTGCCTACGGGCTTGATTATTGTGATATTGGACCGAAACAGCAACTCTGAACTTTGAATAACAAATTAGTGTCTTGTGGGCCCATAGGTGTCTTTGTTGAATGAGTATAATGGATGATGATATGATTATTGAAATTATGAAATGTAACCTTCATATATATATATGATTATTATTGATTGAATGTATGATATTGATATTGACATTTCATATTATCATGATGGTTTGTACTACTAAGTTTTGGCTCAGCGCGATTGTGGTTCATCGCGCAGGTGGTAGAGTTGATAGGGTTGAGACTGAGGATTCCTCTAGACCTAGTTGAGCTTTACTTGAAGAGTTGGATTAGAGCTTAAAGATCAGAGAGTCAAGCTGCCAATCATGTATCTATTCTATGTCGTATATATTTTTGACGTTTATGTATTTTAAACTTGTAAAAATTTGTAATAACTTCCGCTGTGAATTTATAAATGTTTTTATACATAGTGTCTTTTGAATTTCCTTTAAACATTCGAGTTATGAGTTATGTATTTTAAACAGTGGCATGTTCTATATTCAGTATACGTATTATACGATCGTATAAGCATGCTTGGTACGTATACGGGATATAGGGGTGTTACAATTATTTTGGTATCAGAGCCTAGGTTTGAGATTCTCAACCTAGGTCAAGTATAAGAAAAAGAGTATTTTGATTTTAAAAGTGAGTTTTTGAATAGAATACATGTTTAGTGTCGGCAGTCTCTGATCTTTAATGAGGAGTATTCTACTGTGTTTGCAGATATAGGTTATAATGGATCCTCATTCGCGTCAATCCGTTGAGGGTAGTGCTGAGAGCATAGCTCCAGAGGTTGGATTAGATGGAGCTAGAGTGGATGGATCTGGAGAGGCCCCTGTTTCTGTGTCAGGGAGACCAGCTGATGAGGAGATTCCACCAGTTTGGTTTAGGCATATGTTTGAATTTATGAGGCAGGCACCAGTGCAACCACCTCCACCTCCACCACAGCCTATGGTACCAGTGAGACAGTATGATAAACTACGGAAATATGGAGCAGAGGATTTCTTGGGTACCATTGATCCAGCTGTAGCTGAGCAGTGGCTAGATAAAGTTCAGAGAGTATTTGTTCAGTTACAAGCCACTCCGGAAGAAAGATTTGATTATGCAAGATCTTTGTTGCAGAAGGACGCATACGACTGGTGGAAGACAGTGCCCCATGCTATGGATGATCCACCGACATTGTCCTATGCTGATTTTCTGAGAGAATTTGAATTGAAGTATACTCCGAGGGAGTATAAAGATTTGAAGAAAATGGAATTCCTAAGTTTGAAGCAAGATCACCGGACTGTAACAGAATATGAATTAGAATTTATCCGGTTGAGTCGCTATGCCGGAGGGATTATCTCTGATGAGATTGACCGGTGCAGAAGGTTTGAGGAGGGACTGAGACCCTCACTGATGTGTCATGTGGCTGGTTCTAGATACCAGGACTTCTCTCAGCTGGTTGCAGTGGCTAGAGGTGTGGAGAGAGCACAAATTTTAGCAGCAGCCGCTACTGAAGAGGAGACCCGGGTTAGAAGACCTCAGTTTGAGGCAGGATCCTCATCTGTGAAGAGAGGTAGAGGCAGTTTTACTCCTAGGTTTAGTAGGAGTCAGAGACCGGCTGGTAGGTCAGTTCAGTTACAGAGATCACGATCGAGACCTACAGCTTTAGCAGCGAGTGTTCCTACTCCTGCAGTTCAGAGATCCACTCTACCTGTCTGTGCCCAGTGTGGAGGGTCACATAGTGGTGCTTGTTGGCAGAATAGAGGACCAGCTGTGTGCTTCAGATGTGGTTCTCCCGATCATTTTATTAGGGAGTGTCCAGAGATGCAGGAGCAGAGATCGGTTGATTCTGCAGTTTCTCGACCTAGTGTCAGAGGTAGTCGAGGGGGCAGAGGTTTCTCCAGAGGGGGTAGGCCTGGTTATTATCAGAGAGGAGGATCTTCATCCAGGGATACTATGCCAGATGAGGCTGGGCCTTCTCAACGGGTTTATGTGATGCAAAGACAACCAGATGCTTCTGCAGTCATTGCTGGTACTTTCTCTTTATTTGGCATTTCAGTTCTTGCTTTAATTGATCCAGGCTCAACTCATTCATATATTAGTGCATCTGTGTTGCCTGTGACTGATTTGCATGCTGAGTCCCTAGGATTTGATGTGTTAGTGACAAATCCGTTAGGGCATAGTGTGATTGTTAGCAAGGTGCACCGGGATAGTGCGGTTGAGGTACAAGGTGAGGAGTTTCTTGGAGACTTGATTGAAATGCCTTTTAAAGAGTATGATTTGATTTTGGGTATGGATTGGTTGTCTAGGCATGGAGCTGTAGTTGATTGTCAGAAGAAATGTGTCACTTTGAGAACTAGTGATGATAGGAGTGTGATGGTGTTCAGTGAGCAGAGACAGCTTGCATCCTTGTTCGTATCAGCTGTGTCAGCTAGACGGATGATTAGAAAAGGGTGTGATGCTTACCTTGCTCATGTTGTGGATACTAGAGTAAGGAGTTCTCAAATTGATGATATAGCCACAGTTTCAGATTTTTCAGATGTGTTTCCAGAGGAGTTGCCAGGGTTGCCTCCTGAGAGAGAGGTTGAGTTTGGTATCGATTTGTTGCCTGGTACCACTCCCATCTCTATTACTCCTTATAGAATGGCGCCAGCTGAATTGAGAGAGTTAAAGGTGCAGTTGCAGGAATTGTTGGATAAAGGATTTATTCGCCCTAGTGTTTCTCCTTGGGGAGCTCCTGTATTATTTGTGAAGAAGAAGGATGGTACTATGAGGTTATGCATTGACTATAGGCAATTGAATAAAGTGACTATTAAGAATAAATATCCTTTGCCTAGAATTGACGATCTCTTTGATCAATTGAAGGGAGCATCAGTGTTTTCTAAGATTGATTTGAGATCAGGGTATCATCAGCTGAAAGTGAGAGCTGAAGATGTTTCTAAGACAGCTTTCTGCACCAGGTATGGGCATTATGAGTTTTTAGTAATGCCTTTTGGGTTGACGAATGCACCTGCAGCTTTCATGGATTTGATGAATAGGGTGTTTAGGCCCTGTTTGGATCAATTTGTGGTGGTCTTTATTGATGATATCTTGGTGTATTCTCGTAGTGAGGAGGAGCATGACAAACATTTGCGGATTGTGTTACAAATTTTGAGAGAGAAGCAATTATATGCTAAGTTATCAAAATGTGAGTTTTGGCTTGACCAAGTGATTTTTCTGGGTCATATAGTTTCAGCAGATGGTATTAGAGTTGATCCAAGTAAAGTTGAAGCTATTTTGAATTGGAATCCACCAAAGTCTGTAACTGAAGTTAGAAGTTTTTTTTTGGGTTTGGCAGGCTATTATCGACGCTTTGTAAAAGGTTTTTCTTTGATAGCCACTCCACTCACCCGATTGCTTCGGAAAGGATTTAAATTTGTTTGGACGGATCAGTGTCAATCTAGCTTTGAGCAGTTGAAAGAAATGTTGACACAAGCCCCTGTTCTTACTTTACCCGTGGAGGATAAACCGTATGTGATTTTTAGTGATGCTTCACATAGTGGTTTAGGGTGTGTTTTGATGCAAGAGGGTAAAGTTATAGCTTATACCTCTCGGCAGTTGAAGCCGCATGAGCTTAACTATCCGACTCATGATTTGGAGTTAGCGGCTATAGTGTTTGCTTTGAAGATTTGGCGCCACTATTTGTATGGAGAGAAATGCTTTATCTATACGGATCACAAAAGTTTGAAATATTTGGGTGTTCAGAAGGAGCTGAATCTTAGACAAAGACGATGGTTAGAACTGATTAAAGATTACGACTGCTTGATTGATTACCATCCTGGTAAGGCAAATGTAGTTGCTGATGCCTTAAGTCGGAAATCTTTCGCAGGTTTGGCTATTTATTTCGCTCTCGTTGCTTGTTGAGTTAAGAGCGTTGCATGCTAGTTTTGAAGTTTGTAATGATGGTGCATTATTAGCTCAACTGCAGTTGAGACCAATATTGTTGGATCAGATTAAGGAGGCTCAATTGACGGATGAGAAATTCAGAAGATTGTATCAGATTACCGAGATGGAGTGAGCCGAGATTTTCATGTGAAGAGTGATGGTAGTCTTTGGTTCAAGGATAGATTGTGTGTTTCTGATGATGATAATTTGAAAATGATCATTTTGGAAGAAGCACACCAATCGGTGTTTGCCATACATCCGGGAAGTACAAAGATGTACCATGACTTAAGACAGCATTACTGGTGGCCTGGTATGAAGAGAGACATAGCGGATTTTGTATCCAAATGTCTTACTTGTCAGAGGGTGAAAGCTGAACATCAAGTTCCAACAGGGTTGCTTCAACCCTTAACAGTGCCGGAATGGAAATGGGAAAGGGTGACAATGGATTTTGTTTCAGGGTTGCCTTTGACTCAGAGAAAGCATGATGCTAGTTGGGTAATTGTGGATCGGTTAACAAAGACAGCTCATTTTCTTCCGGTTCGTATGGATTATTCTCTTGAGAAGTTAGCTGAGCTGTATATTCGTGAGATTGTGAAGTTGCATGGAGTCCCAATTTCTTTAGTGTCGGATTGAGATCCCCGGTTCACTTCAAGGTTTTGGAAGAGTTTACATAGGGCTAGGGTTCTCGATTGCACTTTAGTACTGCATTTCATCCACAGACCGATGGTCAGTCAGAGAGAGTGATATAGATTATTGAGGATATGTTGAGAAGCTGTGTCATCGATTTCTCGGGGAGTTGGGACAGATTGTTGCCACTTGTGGAATTTGCTTACAACAACAGTCACCAATCAAGCATTGGTATGGCACCATTTGAGGCTTTGTATGGTAGACGTTGTAGAACGCCCTTATGTTGGAACGAAACTGGTGAAGGTAAATTAATTGGTCCGGATTTGGTTAGAGAGACTGAAGAGAAAGTGAAAACAATTCGGGAGCGGTTAAAAGCAGCTTCAGACCGACAGAAATCTTATTCAGATTTGAAAAGGAGAGACATTGAGTATAATGTGGGAGATAAAGTATTCTTGAAAGTGTCTCCTTGGAAAAGGATATTGAGATTTGGTCGAAAAGGAAAACTAAGTCCTCGTTTTGTTGGACCATATGAGATTTTGGAAAGGGTTGGACAGTTGCGTATCGACTTACTTTGCCACCGGAGTTGGATAGGATCCATAATATTTTCCATGTTTCTATGTTAAGAAGATATAGATCAGTATCCACAATTGTTTCAGACTTGATATCAGGTAATTTCGAGGACGAAATTTCTTTTAGAGGGGGAGAATTGTAATATCCCAAAATATACCCTAGATGTTTTGGGTTTTATTATTATTATAATTGGATTTATTGTATATGTTTTATTGTTAGAAAAAGGGGTTTTTAAAGGAAGTGTATATGTGATGTATATTAGGATATATATAACATATACCTAAGTCATGGAAAGTCAAAATTTTGAGTTAGTGGGAGAAGATATTTGTTGTGTTTTCGAATTTGTTATTAATTAATTAATAAGGATTTGAATGTGTGGAAGAGGTTGAAAGAGATTAGTTTAATATTTTAAATTGCTTGGTTGAGAGGGTTTTAAGGAAAAGAGGGGTTTGACTTTGGATTTCTCTTTCTTCCTTCTTCTTTCTTTCTCATTGCCGTGGATCACTTTCTCCTTCTCCTTCCTTTGCTTTGTTTGGCCGGTTAACACAAGAAACAAGAGAGCAAAGAAGAGATTTGAACCTCTAACTCAAGATCTAAGGAAGCTTTCAAGAGTTCAAGTGGAAAGTTAAGAGATTTCTTCATCTTTGGTAAGTTCTTCACTTGACTCTTTGATTTCTTTGAGTTTTTGAGTTGAGTTGTGATTGGTATGTGATTATGTTGTTTAAGATGGGTTTAAGAGTGTTTGGGTAACTGATTTCTTGTTTTTGGGGATGGATTGGAGGAAAGAGTAAGTTGTTGGAAGTGATTGTTTTGAGGTTGTGTTTTAGGTTTGTGTTGATGATTTTTGATTTGAGATTTGAGAAATGCTTTAGTTGTTTTGGTGTTTTTGTGAGTTTGTTATGGTTTTTGGGTATGTTGAGATGACTTTGGTTGAAGTGGTTTTTGGTGAAAGAAAGAGTTTTGTTGGTTGTGTTGTTGTTTTGGCCGGAATCTGGGTTTTTGGCCTGACACGCCCTAGGGTACGTCCAGGATTTTGGGCGTGTCGATAGCTCTGTATTTTGGGTTGAGTGGCACGACCAGTAACACGCCCGTGTTATTGAGCGTGTCATAGCCACTGTGTTTTTGGGGAATTGACACGGCCATGAGCACGTTCTTGATGTTGGACGTGTCAATATTGTTGTGAGGCAGAAGGTATTACACGCCCAGTAACACGCCCGTGTCATTGAGCGTGTAAAAGCTTCTGTGTTGTGGAGTTAGGGCACGGTCAGGGACACGCCCGTGTGGGTGAGCGTGTCATGGTTAGAGTTTGCCCTAGTTGGTTCTTAGCCTTATGTTCTTATAAGGGTTTCATCTTCCTTTGGATTAGGTTGTGAAGAAGGTGAATTACTCTAATTCAAGAAGTGAAAGATTGTTGGAAAGAGAGGTGTTAATATTGTGTGGGTTGCATTTAAGGTAAGTATAAACTACATTATTGCATACATCCATATGATGTTGAAATTTAACATACATTTCATGATATTGATGATGCTTATGAATAATGTTATGTTGTGTATAATGTGGAATATGATGTGAACATTTATAATGATATGACAGATATGATAATGTGATGAATTGTATTTATGTGATGAGAAGCCATGATTGTTGGCTATGATGATGAAATAAATTACAATTGAAACAAGGTTGCCTATTGCGAAAATGAGAATGAAATGAGAATGAAATGATTTTGTGTAAAGTGTGTTATTCAACCTTAAGAGTTCTGATTTTGGCAGGCATGCCTATTGTAGTAACAGTCTAGCCGGGTTGAGGATCTCCTCAAGTTGTTGAGTTGATGGTCCAAGAGACTGGGTCTGTTACTTTATAAATGTGAAATGATAAATGTAAATTGTAGTAACAGTCTAGCCGGGTTGAGGATCTCCTCAAGTTGTTGAGTTGATGGTCCAAGAGACTGGGTCTGTTACTTTATAAATGTGAAATGATAAATGTAAATTGAAGTAACAGTCTAGCCGGGTTGAGGATCTCCTCGATTTAGTCGGGTTGATGGTCCAAGAGACTGGGTCTGTTACAGGTAACATTCTAGCCGGGTTGAGGATCTCCTCAAGTTGTTGAGTTGATGGTCCAAGAGACTGGGTCTGTTACCCTATCCATGGATAGAGAGATATGTATATTGCCTACGGGCTTGATTATTGTGATATTGGACCGAAACAGCAACTCTGAACTTTGAATAACAAATTAGTGTCTTGTGGGCCCATAGGTGTCTTTGTTGAATGAGTATAATGGATGATGATATGATTATTGAAATTATGAAATGTAACCTTCATATATATATATGATTATTATTGATTGAATGTATGATATTGATATTGACATTTCATATTATCATGATGGTTTGTACTACTGAGTTTTGGCTCAGCGCGATTGTGGTTCATCGCGCAGGTGGTAGAGTTGATAGGGTTGAGACTGAGGATTCCTCTAGACCTAGTTGAGATTTACTTGAAGAGTTGGATTAGAGCTTAAAGATCAGAGAGTCAAGCTGCCAATCATGTATCTATTCTATGTCGTATATATTTTTGACGTTTATGTATTTTAAACTTGTAAAAATTTGTAATAACTTCCGCTGTGAATTTATAAATGTTTTTATACATAGTGTCTTTTGAATTTCCTTTAAACGTTCGAGTTATGAGTTATGTATTTTAAACAGTGGCATGTTCTATATTCAGTATACATATTATACGATCGTATAAGCATGCTTGGTACGTATACGGGATATAGGGGTGTTACATGCAGTCTACTCGAGCTACTAAGGCTCAAACTCTAAGGTACTTCATACTCTCATAGGGCCATATTGTGCAAAATTGGTTTAATACCTTAGAGGAGAACACCTAAAAAGATTAGGATTTATTGTATAAAGCCTTCATATAGTAGTATGGGTATAATGTAGAATTAGAAGTGACTCTAATGGAGGTAAAATCAATTAGACAAAAGCAAAAAGAAAATTTTGTTGATTATATTAAGAGATCGAGAAATAAGGCTGCACTGCTTAAGAAAAGGCCAGATGAGTCAGATCAGATTAGGATGATTATGAGAGGGGTGATACCTAATCTTCATGAAAGGATGTCTCACACACTTATTTGAGATTTTAAAGATCTTCTTCAAGTTGGCTTGCAAATAGAAGAATGAGAAAGAGAGAAGAACATTTTTTTGCAAGAAGGAATTATCAGTCTAGCAATCAAAGCATACAAAAGGCAGTCGATGTTAATGCAACTGGTCAAGGAAAAAGGAGGCAATTTTCAGAGTTGGGAAAGCCATTGTCTTGGGTTTGCAATAAGCTACAAAAGAAAGGACTATTATAACCTATGACTCCTCGCCCTTTTTCCAAATCCTCTACTGCCTAACTTTAATGCTAAAGCCTTTTGTCAGTTCAATCAAATGCAAGGGCATGAGATGGACAAATGTTTGAGGTTGAGGCATGAGATCTAGAATTTGATTGATAGTGGAAAGTTGCCCGAAGGACAATCCGCTGCCAAGGTTTAATGAAGTATCACCATCAACAACTTTCATGATTAGAGGATGCTTAAATGAAAAGTTTGTTTTGTCTTCCTTCCAAGATTTAGGTGGTTAAGAGACTAAGGAAGAAAAAGGTACTTTGTAAGATGAGGCAAGTTGTAGTTGAAAAGGAAGTGGCCATCTGTGCTGTAAGTGAGTTATGGTATTCAACGGATAGTGATGATGATTCTGAATCAAAGAAGGAGGAGTGGACTTGGTTCGAGCCTAAAGAGGATGAGGTATTGAATACCCGCTCTGGTAAGCCTTATGCAAGGCCACCACCAAAGGAAGTAGAAGCCGACAAGGGGAAGGATGCTACAAAAGAAGTGAAGGAAGATAAAGATGACACAATCCTTAAGCAATTAAAAAGGACTCAAGCAAGTGTCAGCATTTGAGATCTATTATCTACATCCAAGAAACACTGTGAGACTATGAGCAAAGCTTTGGCTAGCATGCCAATTTCCACTTCTATAACACCAGATGAGTTGGTTGATTTAGTGAAAGTTGAAGGAGTGATGAAGTACGAAGATGTTTAGAAGAAGAACATAGTTGATGTGGGAATGGTGTCATTTTCGGATGCTGACTTGCCAAAAGAGGGAAGAGATCATATCTGCCCACTCTTTATCAAGGTAGAGGTCAAAGGCAAAAGGACTCCATGTGTAATGGTAGATGATGGATCCACCATAAACATCTATCCACTTAAGATCTTACTAAAACTAGCTATGTCAATAAGGGATCTAAGCCCAACCAAGGTTACAATTAGGGCTTATGATAATACTAAAAGGTATGTTGAAGGAACTTTTAAAGCTATTATGAAGGCTGGTACAATTGAATCCATATGTGAGCGGGGATTTTCGCTCATAGTGGCTACTCCACTGGGGATAAGAGAAGTTGATTCCATTGTTCTTTATATTATTCTATTCTTTCTTATAATGATATTATTCATTGCATCATATTAGATTGCATCGTGTGCATGAGTTAGGACGCCCGTGTTACCCGTGTTATGTTATGTAAGGGATACCATAATTTCACTCACGGTATGGAGATCGAGCATGGCATAACCACTCATAGCCTCGTACTTTTTGGTATATACTTGCTATGGGAACCTAAGCCTTTTTACCAAAGACTAAAGCTCATGTAATTGGCCTAGTTACTTTCCTTAGGTTTTTACCCCGAATGCATGTTGTTTGACTATGGTTAATTTATCTTGGCTTAAACATGGCTTATTTGGTTTCTTCTTTTTCTAATATGACCTAAGTATATTGTAAGCTCAAAATAAACTTTTCTTTAAAGACTAAAGCTATTTTCAAAATTTTTCAAGATGGTCTTTGGACATAAGACTTCTCTAAAAACAAATCAAAAATTCTTTGGCCCATGGCCCAAATACTAAGCCCAAAATCCATTTTTCTAAAAACTTTTTATAATGAGCTTAGAAACAAAATTGTTTTTATCCAACCTCTCCTTACAAAGAGCTTGCAAAAATATTTAGATCAATTAAGAAATACCAAAAATAAATTGTGGGCCTAGTTTACACTAAGAATAAATTAACCATGGGATTGTTTTTGGCATGAATCATTAGTTACCATTTTCAAGTGAGAAATCTATTTATAATAAACCCCTTAATTTTGTTTTAATCCAATATAGCATAAAAGCTACATTAGTTGGTTAAATGGATTAAAACCCAATTAATGGGAATTATTATGAGTTGATTTCCATTTTTGAAAATATAACTATTGGTTGAAACGTCTGAGGGAAATATTTGAAAGTAAGGTACCCCATGTTGGTATTTTGCTAACCATATACCTAGGAAAAGAGACTCGCCATTCGTGTGTGGATGTTATAAGGTTGGATGGAGCGTCCTCGCCATTCGTGTGTGGATGTTATAAGGTTGGATGAATTATCCTTGTTTGTTGATTGTTTGTGCATACATGCATACATGCATACATTTGCATCTCATATCATTGATCCTCTCTTGCTCACAGCCCTGGATTATGATAGTTCAAAAGCTTATGACAATCCGACCTAAGCCGGAAATGAAGAATCTAGCAACGACTCAATCACTTGCTTACCAAAAATAATGGATCCCGAACAAATTCAAAGAATGGTGGATGATGCCCTCAACGCCAAGATGGAAGAAATAAAAGAGGCCATGGCTGAGACCATAAAGAATCAACTAGCTGCAATTTTAGAAAACAATGCCGAAGCATCTGCTAGCACCAAGAAATTCAAGGGGAAAGCTAAAGTAGATGAAGTAGCTTTTGATGATGATAAGGTGATCATTGATGATGATGATTGGGCTCAATACTACCAAGATCTTCAAGAAAAAAAGGAGCCAAAGGTTGTTGAGCAAGCAACTATTGAAAAGACCGAGACATCCGATGTTGAAAAGATGATTGCTGATTTAGAAAAGAAATTTGAGAAGAAGCTGAAAACCGAAGAGATGTCTGAGATTGATAAACTATTTGAACAAGATGAAGAAGTCCCGTACAAGTTCAAGATGCCATCCTTTGCAAAGTACAATGGCACCGAAAATCCTCATCTCCATGTGAAGCAGTATATCACTGCTATGCAGTCTGCTTGAGCTACTAAGGCTCAAACTCTAAGGTACTTCATCCTCTCATTAGACCCTGTTGTCCAAAATTGGTTCAATACCTTAGATGAAGGAACACAAAAGAGTTGGGATTTGCTATACAAAGCCTTCATCCAGCAATATGGGTATAATGTCGAGTTGGAAGTTACATTAATGGAAGTAGAGTCCATTAGACAAAGGCCAAATGAGAATTTTGTGGACTATGTGAAGAGATGGAGAAACAAGGCTGCTTTGCTCAAGAAAAGGCCCGATGAATCTAATTAAATAAGGATGATTGTGAGAGGCGTCTTGCCCAATCTCCATGAAAGGATGTCTCATACACTCATACGAAATTTCAAAGATATTCTCCAAGCTGGTCTACAAATTGAAGAGTGGGAAAGAGAGAAGAATCGCTTTTCAATAAGAAGGAATGGGAAAGGGAATTACCAGCCTAGTAATCAAAGCACGCAAAAAGAAGTTGATATTAATATAACCGGTCAAGGAAATAAAAGACAATTCTCAAAATTGGAGAAACCTCTATCTTGGGTTTTTAGCAAGCTGCAAAAGAAAGGGTTGTTACAACCGTTAGCTCCTCGACCGTTACATAATCCACTGCCACCAAACTTCAATGCCGAGGCCTTCTGTCAATTTCATCAAATGCGAGGGCATGAAACAGATAAATGTGCTCGTCTAAGGCATGAGATCCAAGATTTAATTGATAGTGGTAAGCTACCCGAGCCGGATAAGCCCAATACCAAGAACAACCCTTTGCCTAAGTTTGGAAGAGTACATCCACCGGCAACCTTCATGGTGGGAAAAGGATTGGAAGAAGATTTTGTTTTATCATCCTTTCAAGATGGAAATATTAAAGATGTGAAAGGAAAAGAAGCTTAATTCAACAAAATTTCCTTAGCTTGAGTGTTGCTTTCTTTAATATTTAACTTGAACAATCGTGTTTTTCAAATTTAAATCTATTTAAATAAATTACTTTCATCAAAAATCTTGTTGGTCTTTGTTCATTTTGGTGTTCCACCGATGAGGAATCTAGCTTGATAATTCATGAATTAATATATTTATGCATCATGACTTGAATGACTTTACTAGGTAAGGGAATTGCTCTATAGCATTGAGTTGTGTATGCTTACTTAGAGAGGGCTCCTGCATAATTATCTTTGTCTAGGTCCTAGTCAGTCTTAGAATATGCTTTGACAAACTTTCGAATTGAACTCTACTTATTTAAGGGAGAGATGATCTAGACATTGTTTGTTTAACCAACAACTAGTATCCATCCTATTAAATATCAATCCCTAGTTGTCCCTTTGAGCCTTCATAAAATTTTAGCTTTTTTTTTCATTGGCTTACAAACCTCAATAGCCTACCCTAAGCTGTTGTGATAATTTTGACAAGTCTTATGATCACTAAGGTGAAGAGGGAAGAAGATCAAAGAAAGCAATGATTAGTCAAGATCATGAGGATAATTGAAGTTCTTAAGATCATGAGGATAATTGAAGTTCTCAAGACCATGAAGATAGTTGAAGTTTTCAAGACCATAAGGGTAGTTGGAAATTCTCTAATATCTCCAATATATCAAGACAACATCAGAATAACAAATTATTTATGTTACTCCACTCATCCATTATTGGAAGCCCAAGTTAGTACAAACAAGACAACTCTTTTAGAGCTAGAACCAAAAAAAAAACAAAAAAAAAGAAAAAAAAAGAAGATAATGAAGAAAAGAAGAAAGAAAAAGGAAAGAAAAAAAGAAAAAAAAAAAGAAGAAAAGAAAAAGAAAAGAAGAAAAAGAGAAAGAAAAAAGATAAAACCCAAAATGGTTCAAAAAGCCAACTGAGTTATCTTTTACCTAAGACAACAAAAGGCTTCCAGTTGGTTTATAAGGATGGTTTGACTTGAATTGGTCCAACCCAACTAAAGATTCGATCAAAATCAAAGAAAAAGGAGAAAGATCATTCAATTCTTGAAAGTTCTGTACTTGACAGTCCTACAAGGAAGAAGGACAAAAATGATAAAATGCTCAAAGAAAGGGAAGAGTAAGGAAAATAAAGAGAAAGAAAAGGGAAGAAAAAAAAAGAAAGAAAAGGGAGAAGAAGAAAAGAAACGAATTTGGGTACCAAACTTTTTGCAAGGGCAAAGACTATCCTAATCAAGATCCAAATTAATGCCAAGAAGATAGAAGGAATTTGGAGTCTAGCAAGATTGCCTCCAAGCTGCCTAAAATTCAAATAAGAAATTTGTAGTGTGAGGGTTTGTCCATTGTGTCACACCAGCTCCAATCTCAAAATGGCCTTCACTTTAATGTCCCACATAGACCCCATTTCAAGCCTATCAAAGACCTGTTGATCTCTCTTGGTAGGTAGAGTCTATTAGTAGAGATTGTTTGGATAAGCATGCATATGAGATAGATAATATTTAAATTCAAATGAGACCTTTGGCCAAGTAATGTGTATGTGCCTATCTGAAGTGCAACAATTCTTGCTTAAATAGAAATGATTCCCGAGTTTAGTACGGTAACTAGGGTTGTCATGTTATAGATATGTTAATTGGAAAAATCAAGTCCTGAGGTACATTGACATTAATTTGACAAAGCCAACATTTGATTGCAAAATCAAAATTCAAAAAAAAAATGTTTTCCCATACAAAGCTTTCAAGTTTAGGGAATTATGTTGAACCTCCAAAGGACACATTGGGCAAAGGAAATGATTATTGGCCAGGTCATGAAGAAGCTATCAACTGACATGTTGAGACATAGTTTGAAATAGATGAATCCCTGACTCTGCTGCTTGGGGTCTCCATTATTCATATTTTCAACATCTTGAAGATAAAAGCCACAAATGCAAAGCTTTCGATCATTCTAATGCAACACTTGAATGAGCGTCAAAACGGAGTCAATGAGAATACTTCTGCTGATCACCTCGGTCTGTGAGTCAATGAAACCGCTGTGAGTATTATCATACATATCATGCATACATGAGCATATCACATCGCACTTTCTTGTCTTGTGTTGTCTATTCCTTGTCAAAATGAACAGCAAACACTCTGTGAAGTAAAGAATCAAAAGAAGATATCAGATCAGGGGGCATGGAAAGCCCATTGCTTGAGAAAGTTCCAATCATTGTGCAAAAGAAATACGTGCTTATGGGAAGAACTAGACGGTAAAAACATCAATCAGAGCCCGCATAGAAAAATCATGGGTTTAAGCCTACACAGGGGGCAAAGTTTCTCCTTTTCAATTTTTTGAGTTTATATATAAAATATTTTCAAACTCACTTGCAAATATCTCACCATGTAGGGGGAAAAGGAGAGGATATGAAGGCTAGCTAAAAAGGGCTGAATTTTTTGCAAAAGTGCAAAGGAAGAACAAAAAAAGAATGGAATAAAAAAAAGAAAATTAAAATTCTCAAAAGAATGAAGATGCAAAAGACAAAAGATCAATATAGCTAAAAGAGCTGAAGCCAGGGTAAAGACCCGACCTCCAATGGATAAAGATCCATGTTTCAACGGTAAAGACCCGATCTCCAAAGGATAATGATCCATTTTCAAGGGTAAAGACCTGATCTCAAAGGATAAAGATCCACTTACAAGGGTGAAGACCCGATCTCAAAGGACGAAGATCCATTTGCAAGGGTGAAGACCCAATCTCAAAGGATGAAGATCCATTTTTCAAGGGTAAAGACCCGATGTCAAAAGATGAAGATTCATTTTCAAGGATGAAGACCCGATCTCAAAGGATGAAGATCCATTTTGATGGTGTAGAATCACAACGCATAAAACGGCCGGAGCATTCAGACTTATCAAATGATAAAAGGTCAGTCAAACTCAATCTTGGGTCCAAGCACCCATTCTCGGGTCCAAGTATCCAAGCTCGGGTCCAAGTACCCATTCTCGGGTCCAAGCACCCATTCTCGGGTCCAAGTACCCAAATCAAATCAATCTCGGGTCTAAGCACCCAATCTCGGGTCCAAGTACCCAAATTCAATCCAATCTCGGGTCCAAGTATCGAATCTCGAGTCCAAGCACCCAATCTCGGGTCTAAGTACCCAAATCATTTCAAGCTCGGGTCCAAGTACCCAATCTTGGGTCCAAGCACCCATTCTCGGGTCCAAGTACCCAAATCAATTCAAGCTCAGGTCCAAGTACCCAATCTCAGGTCCAAGTACCCAAATCAATTCAAGCTCGGGTCTAAGCACCCATTCTTGGGTCCAAGTACTCAAATCAATTCAAGCTCGGGTCCAAGTACCCAATCTCCGGTCCAAGCACCCATTTTCGGGTCCAAGTACCCAAATCAAATTCAATCCAATTTGGGGTCCAAGTACCCAATCTCGGATCCAAGTATCCAATCTCTGGTCCAAGTACCCAAATCAAATCCAATCTTAGTCTAAGTGCCCAATTTGGGGTCCAAGTACCCAATCCTAGGTCCAAGTACCCAAATTCAATCAATCTCGGGTCCAAGTAACCAAATCAAATCAATTTCGGGTTCAAGTACCCAAATCTAATCTCAGGTCCAAGTACACAAATCAAATTCAATATGGGGTCCAAGTACCCAATCCTGGGTCCAAGTACCCAAATTCAATCCATTCTCGGGTCCAAGTACCAAAATCAAATCCAATCTCGGGTCCAAGTACCCAATCCCGGGTCCAAGTATCCAAATCAAGCTCAGTTTCAAGTCTAAGTACCCAAAACAAATTTAAATAACCATCTCAAAAATTAAGTCATATTGCTTTTCACTCTCTTTCACTTAAGTCTCAGATCGTTCAAGCAGGGGGCAAACTGTAGACCCTTAATTTGTTGACCTAGTCCAGTCCAATATATTTTAATTAGTCCAAAATAATTTTTGTGTTGTCCAACATATTTTAGTTAGTCCAAAATAATTTTTATGGTATCTTGATTAATTTTAATATTTATTTTAGTAAAAAATGGTGAAATGAATAAAAATTCAAAAATAATAAAAAAAATAACAAAAAAAATCGGCGACCCGAAAAATAGGTGACGAAAAAATCGTCGCCGAAAGTCAGAGCGGGCCCGTGGGCATTTCGCCTGCAGGAATTTCCTGCAGGCGAAATGGCCTACGGGCCCGTTCCGTCCGCGCTGCTGCAGCCAGCTGCGGCAGCTTTTTTTCGCCAGCGCAGTTTTTCCGCAACAGTTTTTTTTTCGCCAGCGAAATTTTTTCGACGCAAATTTTTCGAAACCTAATGCAATTAGGTTTCGGTTTCCTTTTCTTATTGAATATTGTATGCCATGAATAATTAGAATTACCCATAGAATTCTTCTATAAATATGGACTAAATAACACAAAAAAAAGGAGCAAAGAAGGAAGAAAATTGGGACAGAAACTTGGCAGAGTTTGAAACTGAATATGTGAAGGAAAACCTTGAACCAAGCTGATTTTTTGATATAGCCAAAAAACAATTCAAGCAATTCAAAGGCAAAAAGCTTGTCTTTGACCTTGTTCATCCAAGAAACAATTTTTGGTGAAACTTACAAAATAAGGTTTGAATTCTTAATTTCTTTTTATCTTTTCACAGTAGCTAAATTATCCCTTGGTTTCTTTTAATTCAAAAAAAAACTTTATAACCTCAATTCACTTTTTCTAAGGTTTGAAAATCTTAAATCGTGGCTTTATTTTTCCAAAAGTTTAAAGCTATTAGTTTTTTTTTTTCAAAACCACAAAACCAAAATTTGCTTTCCAAATTATCAAAACTTTAATTTGTGTTATGTTTCCTTCCAAAAGCCTTAAAAATATCTTTTTGCTCTTATAAACTTTAAATCGTTTGTTTAAATTCATAAAACTTCATGAAAATTGTCAATTGTCTTTCCAAATACTAAAATAAATTTATTCACCGAAACCTTAATTCTAAAACACTAAACCCTAAATTTAATTCCAAAACTCAAAATAGTAAACCCTAACCCCTTTAAAACCATAAACCCTAATTTTTTTCTAAACCCTAATCCTTTAAAAATTTAAAAACCATAAAAACACAAATATTTTAATTTCACACAGTAAACTTGAAACCATAAATTAAAAGTGTTTTAAAAAGTCCAAATTTTAGTTTCACGATTTTACATCATAAACCTTAGTTTGGTTAATCAAAGAGTCTTACCAACCTTTTAAAACATAAAATCCTTAATCTATTTTATTACTCTTAAAGTCACAGTAGCCTAATTCTATAAAATCCAAAACCCTAAACACATGAAATAAAGGACCCAAAATGGAAACAGTAGCTATAATTTAGAATTTTATTTGTCTTATTCAATTTTATATTTGATTATGCTTTGATTTATTTTATATGCTTTAATTTATTTAAGTTCAATGCTTGGTTTATTTTATTTATCATGGATGGATGTTTACTTTCTATTGATGTTTAATACCTTTGATGAATGATTTATTTATGATGAATGGTTATTTACTTTTATCAATTTATTTAGATTTTCAAATATTGTAAGAGGTATGTTTCCACTTGGTGGGTACCTCATTAGTTAAATATCATGTAATTTAAATTATTTTTCTATTTTAGAACCAATGTAAAGGACATGTTTCTACCTTTCGGTGGGTGTCCTATTTAGGCATGGATATAAGGGCATGTTTCCATCTTCGGATGGGTGTCCATTTATTTATTTTGCTTGGACATTGCTTTGATTTTAATATATCGATGCTTTATTTTAATTATTGTGTGTAATATGGATAATGTTGTTATATTTAAGAATTTTATAATATTAAGACTTGTAAAGGAGGCCGGTTCCAATGAACCTGGCATTGTGGGGGTGCTGGGCTATTTCTCACCTTCCCCACACATACCCAACTTTTCGAACCCATTAGGGGGTTGGGGATTCCTCAGGAATTGAGTCATCCACCTCTTTCTTTTTTCCCGACCTGTTTGGGTGGTGACTCCATTTTCTCTTGACTTAGGTCCGTGTTCTCTAAGGCCCCAAGCCTAAACAGTGCCAAAGTCGCAAGAACCATTCCACCGGGAGTGGGGGCGAAAATCCCTGCTCACACCATGGTAGAGTTTGTAGTCCTAGATATACCTATTACCTTTGCACTACTATTGGGATGACCTTGATTCCATCCTCTTGGTGGTGTTCCTTCTACACTCCATCAAAAAATCAAGTTCCCAAATGGGGATGAGACAGTGGTTATCGAGGCTGAAGATAATGGAGTGGTAAATGCTTTGATGATTGAGAGGCCTCTTAATGGATTTCAAGTGGCTGTTGTTTCTGATAATGAGATAATGGGTTCTAGAATTTTGGCAATAATGAAGAAAATGAATTATCTACCTGGTATTGGCCTTGGGAAGGGGAAGGCAAGTGTAATAGAGCTTTTAAATTTTAAGACTCAAACTTCTAAGAAAGGGTTGGGATATGATGAAGCAAATGGAGGTGTTCCACTGAAAAAGAATGAGAAGATGAGTTTTCCTCCACTTGAGAAAATATTTGTTAAAGCACCAGTGTAATATCCTCATATGTGGCTTAGAAGTTTTGATTATATTGTTGTTGTTGTTGTTGTTGTTATTATTAAATTGAATTGAATGCATATGATGGGGTAAGAAAGAAATTGGGATGAGAATGCTTGTGCATATGTGTTTTGGAGAAAGAATTAGGGTTTAGAGACAAATGTATATGTTGTGTATATGATGATATATATAACATATAAAGTGGTCAAATGAAGAGTCAAGGTGATGGTTAAGTGGAAGAAGATATTTTTGGTTGCTAATGAAATTACATATAAGGACTTACATGAGACAAAGGTTAGTTATATGATTGAGGGTGTTTTAGTAATTGCTTGGATAAGAACACTTGGTGGAGATTAAAAGTAAAATTGACTTTGTGTCTTCATCATTTTCTTCTTTCTTCATGAAGTGGCCGGCTCTCCATTAACAAAAGGGAAAGAAAAGTGTTCTTGAGGCAAGAAGCAAGTTGATGAAGCAATCCAAGGTTTTGACAAAAGATTTGTGGAATTTCTTCTTTTCAAGTAAGTGTTCTTGTAGACTTTTTGCTTATTTAAATTGATATGTGAATTTGATAGATGATCTAAGAGTGTGTTGATTGATTTTGTTATACTTAAGTGTGTTTGATTAGTTTGATCTTGGATTTTAAGGATGAATTGATGAAAGAAGTAAGTTGATTTTTGAAAGATGGAGAAGAAGGGTGGTTTTAGGGTTTTGAGGAGATGAGTGTTAATGTTGTGTTAATATATATATTGTTAAGGTGATTAATGTGATGAATATGTAAGATATGTGTTAATAATGTTGATTAGAACCATTTGAATGAGATTATTGTTGTGTATAATGTGTGTAAATGCATTTAGAAGAGTGTTGGCTTTTGGTTAGGGTTATGTATATGAGAAACACGGCCAAAACCAAAGAAGAGACACGGCCAAGACTTGATGTTTTGGAGAGACACGGCCAAGTCCATGGAATCTTGGCCGTGTGTGTGTGATTTTGGAGAGGACACGGCCGTGTCTTGTGCCAGTGTCTGCTACTGCCAACTTGTTTGAGAGACACGGCCACAAGCTTGGCCGTGTCCCTTGGGTGTGTTGGTTACTGTGTTTGGTTTTTGGTTCTTCATACATGTTTGAGTTTGAACTTTCAATTGATAATGCATATGATACTACATGAACTAGGGTTTGTACTATGCAATGTGAATCTTGTAAATGATATTGTGTGATATGGATTATGTATTTGAAATGCTATATCATTGATGCTATATGCAACATATGAATTGAGATGTGAAATATGATGTAAAGACATTGTGAATGGTAGTGTGTTATATGAATATTGATAATGATATATGGAATGTGAGTTGAGATTTGAGGAAGCCATTGTTGTTGGTTTTGGTTATACAAAATGAAACTATTAAGGCATGTTGGCCTATGTGTTTATGACATATGAAATGGGGAATTGAAAATGGTAATGATAATTGAATAACAAAGGAATTGTGTGGCTAATGTGTTATTCCATTTTCAGAGTTTGTTGTTGGTGGCATGCCTAATAAGTGTAACAATCTCTTGAAGTTAGGTTGGATTGAATCCTTGAAGCCTAATTGAGATGTTACCACCCTTGAAGCTAGGTTGTATTGGTTCTTGAAGCCAAGTTGGGTTGAGGCTTAGCATGCTTTGCTCCCCTTGAAGCTTGGTTGAACCTAATACTTGAAGCCTAGTTGGGTATATGATATTGATAAATGTGATAACAAACCAAAGCATTAACTCTGAAAATTGAATGGCATATTAGTGTGTCATGGGCCCAATGCTTGTCTTTGCTTAGTGTTGTTCATGGATGATTAAATGATTAAATAATGAAGTATATGCAAAGATGTTGAGATGTGATATGCATATATGTATGTTGTTAACTTTGCATATATGATGTTACATGTATAATATGGATTGTGAATTGACATTGTATTGCATTGAAGCATATCCATTGCATGTTTTATCTTACTAAGCCCTTGGCTTAGCGCGATAGTGTTTAATCGCGCAGGTGATAGAACTGATAGAATCGAACCCGAGAGCTCTTCGAGACCGAGTGAGAGTAGACATTGAAGAGTTGATTTTGGGAGCTTAAAGATCAGAGCTGACTTGCCAATCATGTATAAATCTTTTATATTGTATAAAGTTTTGTTGATAATGTAAATATATGTATAATAGTAAATATGTATTCAAATGTTTTTATATATATACATATTTTATAACTTCCGCTGTGTAATATATATAAATGTATATATATATATATATAACTAATATGTTTTGTTTTATAAGTAAATGATCTATTTTGTTAATAAGATATAATGATATGGATATGGTATCAAGTTATAAAAAAATGTTTTGAATGTTAAGGAAACCGTAGCATCCCTATGTTTGGTGCACTTATGCTACATTGTTGTGGTTGTAGTGTGTGTGCATTGAATATGGGGGTGTTATAATTGTTTTGGTATCAGAGCCTAGGTTTGAGATTCTCAGCCTAGGTAAAATGTAATAAAAAGAATATTTTTACTTAAAAAGTGAGTTTGAAATGACATATACGTTTGAGATTGGCAGTCCCTGATCTTTAATAAGATGTAATCTGCTGTGTTTGCAGTATTAGGTGTTGATGGATCCTCACTCAAGACAGTCAGTTGAGGGTAGTGCCGAGAGCATTGCTCCTGCTGAGGGAGCTAGAGTTGATAGTGTTGAGGAGGCACCTGCTTCGGTGTCGGGTAGACCAGCTGGAGAGGAGGTTCCGCCAGCCTGGTTTAGGCATATGATAGAAGTAATGAGACAAGCACCAGTACAGCCACCTCCACCACCATCCCAGCCTCAGGTTCAGATGAGACAGTATGATAAATTGAGGAAGTTTGGGGCGGAAGATTTTATGGGAACCACTGATCCAGCAGTGGCTGAACAATGGTTAGGCAAAGTGCAGAGAATCTTTATTCAGTTACAAGCCACCCCTGAGGAAAAGTTTGATTATGCCAGGTCATTACTGCAGAAGGACGCATATGACTGGTGGAAGACAGTGTCACACTCTATGGATGATCCTCCAACACTGTCTTACACTGATTTTCTGAGGGAATTTGAGTTGAAGTATACTCCTAGGGAGTATAAGGACATGAAGAAGATGGAGTTCTTAAGCTTGAAGCAAGACAGCAAGACTGTTACTGAGTATGAAGTTGAGTTTATTCGACTGAGTCAGTATGCTGGGGGTATCATTGCTGATGAGATTGATCGATGTCGGCGATTTGAGGAGGGATTGAGGCCCTCAATTATATGTCATGTGGCAGGCTCCAGGTATCAGGATTTCTCCCAGTTAGTTGCAGCAGCTAGGAGTGTAGAGAGAGCCCAGGCCATAGTTGCAGTTGCTTCTGAAGAGGAGGTTAGAGTGAGAAGGCCCCAGTTCGAGGCAGGGTCTTCTTCTGCTAAGAGGGGTAGAGGAAGTTTTGTTCCTCGGAGTAGTAGAAGTCAAAGATCAGCTGGTAGGCCAGTGCAGTTCCAGAGGCAGAGATTTAGACCTGCAGCTTCAGTGGCAAGTGCTCCGACCCCGATGATTCGGAGATCCACTCTTCCCATCTGCATCCATTGTGGGAGGCCACATGGTGGTCCTTGTTGGAAGGCTGGTGTTGCAGGGGTATGCTTCAGGTGTGGATCACCAGACCATTTTGTGAGAGATTGCCCTGAGAGGCAGGAGCAGATGCCAGTTGATTCTGCTGCTTCTCGAGCTAGTGTGAGAGGAGGTAGAGGAGGCAGAGGTGTCAGCCGAGGAGGTAGGCCAGGGTTCAGTTCTAGAGGAGGTGCTGCATCCAGAGAGGGTAGACCAGAGGAGGTTGGTTCTTCCCAGAGGATGTATGTTATGCAGAGGCAGCCAGATGCATCGGCGGTCATAGCTGGTACTTTTTCTTTATCTGATACTGCAGTACTTGCTTTGATTGATCCGGGTTCCACCCATTCTTATATTAGTGCATCTGTATTGCCTGTGTTTGATGTGCATGCTGAGTCCCTAGGATTTGATGTTTTGGTGACAAATCCGTTAGGGCATAGTGTGATTGTGAGTAAAGTGCATCGGGATAGTGCAGTGAGGGTGCAGGGTGAGGAGTTCCTTGGAGATTTGATTGAGATGCCATTTAAGGAATATGATGTGATTTTAGGCATGGATTGGCTATCTCGACATGGAGCTGTGGTGGATTGTAAAAAGAAGATTGTTTCTTTGAGAACTAGTGATGGTAGAGAGGTGATAGTATCTAATGAGCAGGAACAGTTAGCCTCCTTATTTGTTTCAGCTGTTGCAGCCAGGAGGTTGATTAGAAAGGGATGTGAAGCTTATCTTGCTCATGTGATAGATACTAGAGTAAGAAGTTCTCCTATTGATAGCATTGCCACAGTTGCAGAGTTCCCTGATGTTTTTCCTGAGGAGTTGCCAGGATTGCCGCCTGAGAGAGAGGTGGAGTTTGGTATTGAATTGTTGCCTGGTACCACTCCTATCTCGATTACTCCTTACAGAATGGCACCAGCAGAACTAAGAGAGTTAAAAGTGCAATTACAGGAGCTGTTGGATAAGGGATTTATTCGCCCCAGTGTTTCTCCTTGGGGAGCTCCAGTGCTGTTTGTGAAGAAGAAAGATGGTACTATGAGGTTATGTATCGATTATAGGCAATTGAACAAAGTGACTATTAAGAATAAATATCCTTTGCCTAGAATCGATGATCTCTTTGATCAATTGAAGGATGCAGCTGTGTTTTCTAAAATTGATCTGAGATCTGGATACCATCAGCTGAGAGTCAGAGCTGAAGATGTTCCGAAGACAGCTTTCAGGACCAGGTATGGGCACTATGAATTTTTAGTTATGCCTTTTGGTCTGACGAATGCACCTGCAGCTTTCATGGATTTGATGAATAGGGTGTTCAGGCCCTATCTGGATCAGTTTGTTGTGGTCTTCATCGATGACATTCTAGTGTATTCGCGGAATGAAGAGGAACATGATATGCATCTGCGGATTGTGTTGCAGATTTTGAGAGAGAAGCAGTTGTTTGCCAAATTGTCGAAGTGTGAGTTCTGGTTGGATCAAGTTGCTTTTCTCGGACATATTGTTTCAGCGGAAGGCATTAGAGTTGATCCAAGTAAAGTTGAAGCTATTCTGAATTGGAGTCCACCCAAGTCTGTGACAGAGATTAGAAGTTTTCTGGGTTTAGCAGGCTATTACAGGCGGTTTGTGAAAGGGTTTTCTTTAATAGCTACTCCACTCACCAGATTGCTTCGTAAGGGAGTGAGATTTGTGTGGACGGATCAGTGTCAGGCTAGCTTTGAGCAGTTGAGAGATATGTTAACTCAAGCGCCTGTTTTAACTTTACCTGTTGAAGGCAAACCATATGTGATCTACAGTGATGCTTCACATAGAGGTTTGGGATGTGTATTGATGCAGGAAGGGAAAGTTATAGCTTATGCATCTCGACAGTTGAAACCGCATGAGCTTAACTATCCGACCCATGATTTAGAATTGGCTGCCATTGTGTTTGCATTGAAGATTTGGCGCCATTATTTATTTGGGGAAAAATGTTTCATCTACACTGATCACAAGAGTTTGAAGTATTTGGGTGTTCAGAAAGAGCTCAACCTTCGGCAGAGGAGATGGTTGGAATTGATTAAAGACTACGACTGCTTGATTGATTATCATCCAGGTAAAGCAAATGTAGTTGCTGATGCCTTAAGTCGGAAGTCTTTAGCTGGTTTAACAGTTTACTCGCTCTCGTTGCTTGTTGAGTTGAGAGCTTTGCGTGCCAGTTTTGTACTTTGTGATGATGGTGCATTATTGGCACAGTTGCAATTGAAGCCGGTTTTGTTGGATCAGATCAAAGAGGCTCAGTTGACTGATAAGAAGATTCAGAAGATTATTTCAGATTGCAAGATTGGGAAGACTAGAGATTTTGTTGTGAGAGATGATGGGAGTCTCTGGTTTAAGAACCGATTGTGTGTACCCGATGATGCTGATTTGAAAAGGGTCATTTTGGAAGAAGCTCATCAGTCGATGTTTGCTATGCATCCGGGTAATACGAAGATGTATCATGATTTGAGACAGCATTACTGGTGGATTGGGTTGAAGAGAGACATTGCTGGGTTTGTATCGAAATGTCTCACTTGTCAGAAGGTTAAAGCAGAGCATCAAGTTCCAACCGGGTTGCTTCAGCCGTTGTCAGTGCCTGAATGGAAGTGGGAAAGAGTGACAATGGACTTTGTGTCCGGTTTGCCATTGACACAAAGGAAACATGATGCCATATGGGTGATTGTGGATAGATTGACTAAGACAGCTCATTTCCTTCCGGTGCGGATGGATTACTCTTTGGAGAGGTTGGCTGAGCTGTACATCCAGGAGATTGTGAAATTGCATGGTGTTCCAACTTCTTTAGTGTCTGATCGAGATCCCAGGTTTACTTCAAGATTTTGGAAGAGTTTGCATTATGCTATGGGTTCTCGACTGCACTTCAGTACTGCTTTTCATCCACAGACTGATGGACAGTCAGAGAGGGTGATACAGATTCTTGAAGATATGTTGAGAAGCTGTGTCATTGATTTCTCTGGAAGTTGGGATAGATTTTTACCTCTTGTGGAGTTTGCTTACAACAACAGTCACCAATCCAGCATCGGAATGGCCCCATTCGAAGCATTGTATGGCAGACGGTGCAGAACACCTCTTTGTTGGAGTGAACTTGGTGATAGCAAGTTGATTGGGCCTGATTTGATTCAAGAAACTGAAGAGAAAGTAAAATTGATTCGAGGCAGGTTAAAAGCAGCTTCAGACCAACAGAAGTCTTATGCAGATCTGAAAAGGAGAGACATTCAGTTTGATGTTGGAGATAAGGTATTTTTGAAAGTGTCTCCTTGGAAAAAGATTTTAAGGTTCGGTCAGAAAGGAAAATTGAGTCCTCGTTTCATTGGACCGTATGAAGTGTTGGAAAGAGTTGGGCCAGTGGCTTATCGGCTTGCTTTGCCACCTGAGTTGGATCGTATTCATAATGTGTTTCATGTTTCTATGTTGAGAAGGTACAGGTCGGATCCATCTCATGTGTTGCCATTTGAATCTATTGAAGTGAGCCCAGACTTGACATTTGAAGAGGAACCAGTTGCTATCTTAGCACGGGAAGTGAAAGAATTGAGGAACAAGAGAGTGCCATTGGTGAAGATTCTTTGGAAGAACCATGGGAAAGAAGAAGCAACTTGGGAAAATGAGCAAACGATGCGAGAGCAATATCCTCAGTTGTTTCAGAGTTAATTTCAGGTAATTTCGAGGACGAAATTTCTTTTTAGAGGGGGAGAATTGTAATATCCTCATATGTGGCTTAGAAGTTTTGATTATATTGTTGTTGTTGTTGTTGTTGTTATTATTAAATTGAATTGAATGCATATGATGGGGTAAGAAAGAAATTGGGATGAGAATGCTTGTGCATATGTGTTTTGGAGAAAGAATTAGGGTTTAGAGACAAATGTATATGTTGTGTATATGATGATATATATAACATATAAAGTGGTCAAATGAAGAGTCAAGGTGATGGTTAAGTGGAAGAAGATATTTTTGGTTGCTAATGAAATTACATATAAGGACTTACATGAGACAAAGGTTAGTTATATGATTGAGGGTGTTTTAGTAATTGCTTGGATAAGAACACTTGGTGGAGATTAAAAGTAAAATTGACTTTGTGTCTTCATCATTTTCTTCTTTCTTCATGAAGTGGCCGGCTCTCCATTAACAAAAGGGAAAGAAAAGTGTTCTTGAGGCAAGAAGCAAGTTGATGAAGCAATCCAAGGTTTTGACAAAAGATTTGTGGAATTTCTTCTTTTCAAGTAAGTGTTCTTGTAGACTTTTTGCTTATTTAAATTGATATGTGAATTTGATAGATGATCTAAGAGTGTGTTGATTGATTTTGTTATACTTAAGTGTGTTTGATTAGTTTGATCTTGGATTTTAAGGATGAATTGATGAAAGAAGTAAGTTGATTTTTGAAAGATGGAGAAGAAGGGTGGTTTTAGGGTTTTGAGGAGATGAGTGTTAATGTTGTGTTAATATATATATTGTTAAGGTGATTAATGTGATGAATATGTAAGATATGTGTTAATAATGTTGATTAGAACCATTTGAATGAGATTATTGTTGTGTATAATGTGTGTAAATGCATTTAGAAGAGTGTTGGCTTTTGGTTAGGGTTATGTATATGAGAAACACGGCCAAAACCAAAGAAGAGACACGGCCAAGACTTGATGTTTTGGAGAGACACGGCCAAGTCCATGGAATCTTGGCCATGTGTGTGTGATTTTGGAGAGGACACGGCCGTGTCTTGTGCCAGTGTCTGCTACTGCCAACTTGTTTGAGAGACACGGCCACAAGCTTGGCCGTGTCCCTTGGGTGTGTTGGTTACTGTGTTTGGTTTTTGGTTCTTCATACATGTTTGAGTTTGAACTTTCAATTGATAATGCATATGATACTACATGAACTAGGGTTTGTACTATGCAATGTGAATCTTGTAAATGATATTGTGTGATATGGATTATGTATTTGAAATGCTATATCATTGATGCTATATGCAACATATGAATTGAGATGTGAAATATGATGTAAAGACATTGTGAATGGTAGTGTGTTATATGAATATTGATAATGATATATGGAATGTGAGTTGAGATTTGAGGAAGCCATTGTTGTTGGTTTTGGTTATACAAAATGAAACTATTAAGGCATGTTGGCCTATGTGTTTATGACATATGAAATGGGGAATTGAAAATGGTAATGATAATTGAATAACAAAGGAATTGTGTGGCTAATGTGTTATTCCATTTTCAGAGTTTGTTGTTGGTGGCATGCCTAATAAGTGTAACAATCTCTTGAAGTTAGGTTGGATTGAATCCTTGAAGCCTAATTGAGATGTTACCACCCTTGAAGCTAGGTTGTATTGGTTCTTGAAGCCAAGTTGGGTTGAGGCTTAGCATGCTTTGCTCCCCTTGAAGCTTGGTTGAACCTAATACTTGAAGCCTAGTTGGGTATATGATATTGATAAATGTGATAACAAACCAAAGCATTAACTCTGAAAATTGAATGGCATATTAGTGTGTCATGGGCCCAATGCTTGTCTTTGCTTAGTGTTGTTCATGGATGATTAAATGATTAAATAATGAAGTATATGCAAAGATGTTGAGATGTGATATGCATATATGTATGTTGTTAACTTTGCATATATGATGTTACATGTATAATATGGATTGTGAATTGACATTGTATTGCATTGAAGCATATCCATTGCATGTTTTATCTTACTAAGCCCTTGGCTTAGCGCGATAGTGTTTAATCGCGCAGGTGATAGAACTGATAGAATCGAACCCGAGAGCTCTTCGAGACCGAGTGAGAGTAGACATTGAAGAGTTGATTTTGGGAGCTTAAAGATCAGAGCTGACTTGCCAATCATGTATAAATCTTTTATATTGTATAAAGTTTTGTTGATAATGTAAATATATGTATAATAGTAAATATGTATTCAAATGTTTTTATATATATACATATTTTATAACTTCCGCTGTGTAATATATATAAATGTATATATATATATATAACTAATATGTTTTGTTTTATAAGTAAATGATCTATTTTGTTAATAAGATATAATGATATGGATATGGTATCAAGTTATAAAAAAATGTTTTGAATGTTAAGGAAACCGTAGCATCCCTATGTTTGGTGCACTTATGCTACATTGTTGTGGTTGTAGTGTGTGTGCATTGAATATGGGGGTGTTACAACCAGAGCTGGGACCACTGCAAGGAAAGCCAGAGCCTATTATGTTCATGGAAAAAATGATCCCTGGGTTTGAGATCTTTGTTGATGTTGTTGAACTAGTGGGACAGAAGAAGAAAAAGCTTGATCTACCAACTGACAAAGAGCCTAGCCTAGAAGAGAAGAAGGAAGCTGTCCTAAAGATCTAGAAGACTCCAAAGGAAATTGCTGCTCTCATCAAAGAACAATTTGAGGACCTTTTAGTTTATAATGATGAGAACATTGATGTTGATTTTAATTTTGATTTTAATTTGTCTATTCTGTATGAGGATGATGATGTTTTCCTTTCCAAAATGAATGCAATAAAGTCTAATTTTGCTTACTTGTGTGATGCTTTTTTTAATGGTTGCATACATTCAAATAGTGGTTACATGAGTATTTTTAATATTAACTCTATTGATACACAATCATTAAATTTGGAAACAACTGATAATCCTAAAAATATTAGCATAGCATGGGACCTTACTCTTGATGAGAGAGAGAGATTGGAAAAGATATTTAAAAAATATGAAGAAGTCTTTGTTTGGTTTTATGAGGATATGCCTAGAATTGATTGAGATATAGCCAAGCACATGATTCCCACTTAAACTCACATGAAACCTCTCAAACAAAAGCTTAGACATTTAAGACTAGAATGGGCATAATTGATCAAAGAAGAAGTCAATAAGCAGATACAAGTAAAGTTCCTTGAAGTGATAGATTATCCAGATCTGTTAGCCAATATAGTTCTCGTGCCAAAGAAAGATGGAAGAATTAGGGTTTGTGTGGACTTTAGAGACTTGAACTAGGCTTTCCCTAAAGATGACTTTCCTTTGCCCCATATAGATGTCCTTATTGATAGTACAACCTCTAAAGTACTACACTCATTCGTAGATGGATTTTTCGAATACAACCAAGTGTTAATGGCCCAAGAGGATAAAGCTAAAACTGCCTTCATTACTACATAGGGTATATTTTGTTATAGGGTGATGCCGTTTGGGTTAAAAAATGCTGGAGCAACTTACCAGAGGATGGCCACCACCTTGTTTCATGACATGATGCATAAGGAAGTTGAGGTCTATGTTGATGATATGATGGTGAAGTCGGATACAATGTAGCAACATCTTAATGAACACAAAGCAACAAATCAATTAAAAAGATTATCAAATGGAAAAGAAAGCCATCAAACACAGAACATTATCAAATAAGGCAACAACTACTGTCTTGATTTTCTTCAACCAAGAGTGTAAGATTGGTGCAAGCAAAAAAGTTTGGATCAACGTTTAATTATTGGTGGAATCAACGAATGAAGATACATCCTCTAAACTAAATTCATTTAAACTCAGTACAAGAAGTTTTGGTGATGTTCCTTTATATTGATCATGTTTATTCTTCATCCAAAATAGTTTCAATAACCTAGACATATCCAATTTATGTTCATTAGTATATAATCATCTATCTAGGAATGTCCAGTAGCCATATCCCATGCAAATACTGATAAAAAATCAATGTTAAAATGGCTTTAGCATTTTTTTATAGTAGCTAAACTTTTGCCAAAATTATAATTTGTTTTTCTAAATACTAAACCCTAATCATATCTTATAAAATTAAAACCTAAATTCTATATCTTCAAACCAAGAACCCTAAACCTATTTTATCTAATTTGAAAAACCATAATCTATTTCCTAATTTCCAATACCCTAAATCAGTTTTCTAAATAACCAAAACACCAAAACCCTAATATCCAATAAACCTAAACCCTAATTCTAAAATTCTTAATCAAAACCCTAAAAACCTTAATATTATTTTTAAAACCCTAAAAACTCCAATTTTCATTTATAAATCGTAAAAACCCTAATCTTATATTCAAAACCCTAAAAACCCCAATTTTCATCCATAAACTCTAAAATCCTAATCCTTATACTAAAACCCTAATTTTATCATAAAAATCTTAAAACCACCTATAAATCCTAATTTAAGATGTAAACCCTAAATTTGTATCTTTGATGCTTAGTTTAAATATTTAAACCTAGATTTAATTATTTCATGTTTATGATAAATGATTTATTAATGTTTTATTTGTTATGGATGGTTTATTCTATTTTTTTTATGGAGAGTGTTTGAATGATTTAATTTCATTTGGTTAATTATTTAATGCTTCAAAGATGTAAGAGGTATGTTTCAACTTTGTGGGTACCTCATTAGTTAAGTTTAATGTAATATAATTTATTTTAAGTTTTGGATTAATGTAAAGGGAATGTTTCCACCAAATGGTGGTGTGATCGGGGATTTTCGCCCCCACTTCTGGTGGAATGGTTCTTGCAACTTCGGCATTGTTTAGGCTTGGGGCCTTAGAGAACACGGGAGTAAGCCCGAAGAAAATGAAGTCGCCACACGGATGGGCCAGGAAAAAGAAAGAGGTGGATGACTCAATTCCTAAGGAATCCCCAACCCCCTAATGGGTTCGAAAAGTTGGGTATGTGTGGGGAAGTTGAGAAACGGCCTAGTACCCCCACAACGCCCGGTTCATTGGAACCGGCCTCCTTTGCAGGTCTTACTATTATAAAATTCTTAAGCAAAACAATATTATCATTACTACGTGCAACAATTAAAATAAAGCATCATTATATTAAAATCAAAGCAATGTCCAAAAAAGCAAATAAATGGACACCCATCCGAGGAGAGAAACATGTCCTTACATCGTCCATGTCTAAAACTAAATGGGACACCCACCGAAAGGTGGAAACGTGTCCTTTACATTAGTCCAAAAACTTTAAAATAAAATAAATTACATGATGCTCACGACATGAGATACCCAAAATATGGAAACATACCACTTACAATATTTTGAAATCAAAATAAATCAATAAAAGTAAAAATCCATTCTCATAAATAAATCATTCATCAAAGACATCAAACATCAATCAAAATATATAATAAACATTCATCAAATTTAAATAGAACAGTAAGTATATTAACTTTAGGGGTTCATGCATCAATTAGGGTTTCTAGGGTTTTATGTTTAACAACTAGGGTTTTGCATATACTTGTTTAATTAGTTGAGAAATATTTTAAAGAAATAACATAGCTACTGGATGTTTTAAAGATTTAGGGTTTTGGATGTTTTTATGAAAATAATGCTACTGTGATTTTAGAAAAACAGGTTTGTGTTTTATTAGTTTTTGTCATAGATTTGTATCTTATTTATTATGATAATTATTGTTTTCTCTAGGTATTTTGGTAGTTTCAATCAGTTTATTTAGTGTTTTCATTAATTTTGGTAGTTTTAATTTATTTCAGTGTTTTTGTTATTTTTGTCCTAGTTTTAAGTGTGGTGTCATGTTTTGTTGGTTAATATTTATTTACTTCTTGTTAAAGTTTGATTCAAGTTTTGTTTTAGGTTAAAAAGCCAAGGAACCAAGAAGAAGGAAAAAAATGGACAGTAGCTGACACATGCAGAGGACACGGCCAAGCCACTGGCTGTGTCCCATACCAAGCTAAGGAAGAAGACCAAGACACAGAAGGTGACACATGCAAGGGACACGACCAAGCTTGTGGCCGTGTCCCTCCAAAATTGTCCAACACGGCCAAGTTGTTTAAGCTTGGCCATGTCACACTCAAGTCCAAAGCCAAAGAAAGATGAAAATCAAGCAGTAGATGACACCTTCAGGGGACACGGCCAAGCTTGTGGCCGTGTCCCTCCAAAATTATCAAACACGGCCAAGCCTCCTCCAAACTGGCCGTGTCACTCACCACTCCAAAGAAGAAAAGAATAAAATCACACAGGAGCGAACACACTCAGGGGACACGGCCAACCTTGTGGCCGTGTCCCTCCAAGAACCTCAGACACGGCCGTGTCTCCCCCAACTTGGCCGTGTCACTCATGGATTAAAGAGAACGATGATTTTTGGAGCGGAGGTTTCGTATAAATATTAAAGTTAGGGTTTTGAGAGTGGTTGTTACGAGTTTGAGTTTTGTTTTAGCCGTCAAAGAAAATAGTTAGGGTTTCATCTTGTTTTCTTTGATCTTTTGATTACACTTTGATTAAACTAGCTTAGATTAGATTTGTTCTAACCATTGATACATTCTTCGAGCAAGTTTTGAACAAGAGATTCTTCAAGAGCTAAGAAGTTTGTAATTTGGTTTTGTTCTCGAACTTTATCTCTTTAATTTCATTGGAATTGTATTTAAGAATATTATCATGTCTAAATTGATTTCTTTGAATTTTAATGAGATGAGTATGTTTGATAGCATTATGAACTAATTTGATCTAGTCTAGGGTTTGTATGGATCCGCTATGATTGTATGAATTGGTTATTACTCTTAACTTAATTATTTCTTTAGCCTTGATTGAATGATTATTGTTAATATATAATTGATTGGCCACCAATTATGTGTTTTAGGTATTAGATGATGGATTGAGAAATGAAGTCTAATGCTGGAACAATTCAATTAGGGACTTAGGTGAATTAGAGATATAACCTAGGAAAAGATTATTTCAATTGTAACAAGATTATTTGAGAAAGGTTTGAATGCGAGAGCTTATTTCCTTGATTCGATTAATTAAGTTGCTTGAGATTTAATCTTTGAAATTAAATTAGTTAAGAGGAATAACCATTCATACATATAAGTAGTAGAGAAGTGCAAACCCTAGACCATTCTATTAAGTGAATCAATACATCAGTCCAGTTTACTTTTATTTGTTTTAAACTTCAATCGATCTTCTTCATTAGTTGTTAGTGATTTAAATTTATTCATTACTTGTTATCTATAATCTGATAATCAATTAGTTATTTTAGCTTCCTTGAGAGATGACCTTGGGGCGATCACCTTTGCTACAGCTACCTCTTATACTTGCGAGTGACGCTTTGTGGTAGAGTTAATTCGAGCGCAACAAGTTTTTGGCGCCGCTGCCGGGGAAGCTATTTGGCGTAATTGTTTTTTAGTCATAGATATTCTAGATTATTTTTCACTGTTTTCATTTTATTTTATTTGTCTTTTGCTTTTAATAATTCTTTTGTTCTAGAAATTTTGTTTATGCAAGGCAGGAGATCACTTGGAGGAGAGCTATACCTAGTCATTCCAGAAATTCAAAGAGTGAAAAGGAGCAGGGAAGAGTTTGAACTGTACACCGGATTTGATACTACAGAGGAGGACACGTCTGATTTTGAGTCGAAATCTGCACAATCTGTTAAAATGGCAGAAGAAAGACAAAGGACTATGAGAGATTTTGCTAGACCTGTCATTGGAACTTCCACCTATTGCATAAGATTGATAGATGTAGCAAGAAATTATGAGTTGAAGAACATTCATTACAATATGCTGCCATCATTCTATGGAGTTCCAAATGATGATCCTTTGAACTTTATTCGGGATTTTTATTCTACCCTCAACACTTTTCCATTAGGAGGACTAACAGAGGACCAGTTGAGGATGAGATGTTTCCCGTATACATTGAAGGATACGGCAAAGGGCTAGCTTATGATGTTGCCCGAGAATTCTTTGACAACTTGGGAGCAAGTTTATAACAAGTTTATGGGTAAGTTTTATTCACATCAAAAGACAGCTGAATTGAGAGGGAAGATAGCTACATTCTCTCAATTTGAAGGAGAGCCATTTCATGAGGCTTGGGACAGGTTTAAGATGTTATTGATCCAGTGTCCACACCATCACTACCCACTTCAACTTCTGAATCAGTTTTTCTATGATGGTCTAACCCAGCAATTTCAGAACACTGTTGATAAGGCAGCTGGGGGAGATATGGGAGAAAAGACAGCTGATGAAACTTATGAGATCTTTGAGATGTTGGGAGCTAATTCTCAATAGAAAAGTGTAAGGGGAAGAAGTAAAGGGGTGAATCAACTGGAAGCCAATAGTGAGATGGTCAATCAGATAGCTGAATTGACAAGGCAAGTGCAGATGCTGAATATGAAAAACAACACTTCTTCATCCACTCAAGAAGTGTGTGGAATTTGTGGGACTTTCAGGCATGGAGCAAATATTTGCCCCTCCGCATATGAGTCTTATGGTATTGAAGCTGAGCAAGTCAATGCTATGGGGGGATATCAACCAAGGGCCCAAAATGATCCTTACTCCAATACTTATAATCCTGGTTGGCGGAGTCACCCAAATTTTTCCTGGACAACAAATAATTCTCAACAGCCTTTCCATTTGCTCCAGAGACAGAACCAACAACATGGTCAATCTTCAAATCAAGGGCAGCCTAAGAGAGAGAGTTTGGGGAAAAGTTTACAGGCTTTTATCCAAGTCAGTGCTAAAAATCAAGAGATGAACAACAAGAGGCTGGATTCCTTTGAAGCATCTTTTATGAAAGTGGAGACCCAAGTGGGACAACTTGCACAACATATGCATATTCAACAAAAGGGGAAATTCCCAAGTCAACCTGAGCAGGCACAATCAGTGACTGTTCTTAGAAGTGGCAAGGTAATTAACAATAATGTTGAAAATAATTCTGTGAATGCAGGTGAGCAAGATAATAAAAAGGAAGGAGAGTCAAAGAACAAAGGTGCTGGAGAAAGATCAATGGAGAAGTCCCCTACAGCAGATTTACACAAGGCAAGCAATCCATACCGGCCACCTATACCATTCCCCAGCAGGTTGAAGAATGATAAATAAGATAAACAATTTTTGGACATCTTCAACATGCTGTCTAAGGTAAGTATTAACTTACCCTTACTTGAAGCAATAAAGAATATGCCAGCTTATGCTAAATTCTTCAAAGAGCTGAACACCAAGAAAAAGAGGTATGAGCCGAATGAAAAGGTGATAGTTTCAGAGGTAGCTAGTGCTGTACTGCAGCATAAACTACCTCCAAAGCTAAAGGATCCTGGAAGTTTTATAATTCAAATTACTATGGGGAATGGAAAGGGTACTGATGGCATGTGTGATTTAGGAGCTAGTGTAAATTTGATGCCTTATTCTGTGTACCTTGAATTAGAACTGGGGGAACTTAAACCAACCAAAATGGTGTTGCAATTAGCTGATAGATCTCTTAGATTCCCGAAAGGGATTATAGAAGATGAGTTAGTTAAGGTTGGGGGGTTGATAGTACCTGTGGATTTCATAGTTCTTGACATGGAAGGAAGTAACCCTACACCATCAGCACACACTATTCTGCTGGGTAGGCCTTTTATGGCTACTACCAACACCTTGATAGATGTTAAAAATGGTAAATTGACAATGACTGTCTTAGGACAAACGGTTGAATTTTCTATTTTTAACACTTCTCCTATTCCTACAACTGCATTATATGAGGATTGCTCTTTAATTGATTGTATTGATGCAGTTGTTTCAGATGTTTTCTTGCAGACAGGTTCCTCAGATAAATTGGAACTAGCACTGACCTTAGATGGTGGTTTATATATTTTTTATTCAGAAATAGCCAGTTGCCTTGAGACATTAGAGAGTGCTGAAATAGAGGAACTTAAGGAGGACCCAGTATGTGAGCTTCCCTCCATTCAAAAAGAAGAGAAGAACCCTTCACTTGAGTTAGAGCTGAAAGAGTTACCTAAAAATATGAAATATGTGTTTTTAGGAGATCACAATACCTTGCTTGTGATAATATCTAGTGAACTTAGTGAAGAGGAGGAGATGAAGTTGGTAAGTGAGCTTCGAAGATTGAAAAGAGCAATAGGATGGGGATTAAGTGACATTAAAGGTATTAGCCCTTCAATGTGCATGCATAGAATCACCTTAGAAGAGGGAGCTAAACTTGTGAGGGAGACCCAAAGGCGCCTTAACCCAAATATGAGTGAAGTGGTTAAGAAGGAAGTGCTCAAATTGCTGGATGAAGGAGTAATATATCCAATTGCTAATAGTGAGTTGGTGAGCCCAGTACATGCAGTTCCTAAGAAGTCAGGAATCACTGTGTTGAAAAATGAAAATAATGAATTGGTTCCTACTAGGACTACTACTGGGTGGAGAATGTGTATCGATTATAGGAAGTTGAACAATGCTACAAAGAAAGACCAATTCCCTCTTCCTTTTATTGATCAGATGTTAGATAAGATTTCTAGACACTCACATTATTGTTTTTTGGATGGCCTTTCAAGTTACTATCAGGTGTCGATAGCACCAGAGGATCGGTCCAAGACTACCTTTACTTGCCCTTTTGGGACTTATGCATTTTGGCGTATGCCCTTTGGCTTGTGCAATGCACCTGCAACCTTTCAGAGATGCATGATGTCTGTCTTCTCATACATGATTGATGATTTTATTGAGGTATTTATGGATGACTTTTCTGTTTTTGGTAGTTCTTTTGATAATTGCCTCAATAAACTTGTTCTTGTGCTTGAGAGATGCATTGAATGTAACCTTACTTTAAGTTGGGAAAAGAGTCATTTCATGGTTACTCAGGGCATTGTATTAGGTCATGTTGTGTCCAGTAAGGGGATTGAGGTGGATAAGGCCAAGGTAGAATTGATTGCTAAATTACCCCCACCTACCTCTGTTAAGGGAATAAGAAGTTTTTTAGGGCATGCAGGTTTTTACCGGAGGTTTATTAAGGATTTTTCCAAAATAAGCCAACCATTGTGCCATTTGTTGGGGAAAGATGTTCCATTTGAATTTACAGTACAATCATGCAAGCTTTTAATTCCCTTAAAGAAAAATTGACTAGTGCACCGGTAATTGTAGCTCCTGTTTGGTCTTTACCTTTCAAAATCATGTGTGATGCCTCTAATCATGCAGTAGGAGCTGTTCTTGGGTAAAGGGTTGATAAATTCTTGAGAGTAATATATTATGCTAGCTTGACCCTGAATAGTGCGCAAATGAATTACACCACAACTGAAAAGGAAATGTTAGCTGTTGTTTTTGCTTTAGATAAGTTTAGAGCATATTTAATTGGGTCAAAAATTATTGTGCATTCTGATCATGTAGCTCTAAAGTATCTTTTAACAAAACAACATGCTAAACCGCGCTTAATTAGATGGGTGTTGTTATTGCAAGAATTTGATTTCCAAATCAAAGATACTAAGGGTAGTGAGAATGTTGTTGCTGATCATTTATCTAGATTACCCTTCTTTAGTGAAAATCTTGCATCTGATAGCATTCATAAAAATTTAGAAGCATTTCCTGATGAGCAGCTGTTTGTGGTATTTGATGCACCTTGGTTTGCAGATATTGCTAACTATCTTGCTTGTGGTATATTGCGTTTTAACATGTCATTTCAGGAAAAGAAGAGGTTTTTGCACGTAAGTAAATTTTACTTTTGGGATGAACCTTACATATTCCGGATTTGCTAAGATGAGATAGTTCGCAGGTGCGTATCTGAAGAAGAACAACTGAGTGTTCTTAAATTTTGTTATGACCTTCATTGTGGTGGTCATTTTGGAGGAAGAAAGACTGCAGAAAAGGTGCTTCAAAGTGGTTTTTACTGGCATACTCTATTCAGAGATGCTCAAGAGTATGTTAGGAAATCATAGAGATCACTGCAAACAAAAACACGCAGCGGAAAAATATTTGATCTCTGATTTCCCACCAGGATCCATGCTGTTCGTTTAATTCGACAAAAGTGTTCAAAGAACTAACCTGTTGATGATTCGAAATCACAGTTTGGAAGAGATGCCTCGATCGCGAAACACCCTCTATCGCGTATCCACACGAATGCTACCGTTTGGAGTGCTAGCTCTCTGCAACGGCGAAGGCTGAAAAAATGTTTTCTCTAAAAACGTATTAGGGTTACCTTTTTTCGTTCCTCTTTGTTTTTATTGTTACCTCTGAGAAGACTTAACGTCTGGAGTGAATATAATCACTCTAGAATCCAATTCAAAATTGGATATGGAAAGTCAAATTCAGAATCCAAGTCTAATTAGGATTCTGAATATATTATCTAATAATATATATATATATAAAAACGAAAATAATAATAATAATAAATATTAATATCTAATATTAATATTATTAATATTATATCCAGCCCAAAACGCATTCTTGTGTGTGACCCGATAGGCCCATATTAATTGGCAGTCAATTTAATCTCTATTAAATCAAGTCATAATTGGCCTCTAGCAAGGCGTTACAACTACCCAATTAATATAAGGAATGTCCAATTTGCCTAATAATAGTATATGCATTAATCCCTTTGTCACACGATATCTAGCTTGAACATAAGTCATGGTCAACGTCATACTTATATTGTCCAAACTTATGATTACTCGATCTCCAAGTAGACTGATAAAAACAAATGAAATTGATCACACTATCAATTCATTTGAGCACGGCCATGCATTTCACAGTCTCACTTATCGAGGGGCCCAAAAGATATCTCTCTCAAAGAGAGGGACAAATTCTATCTTGATTGTTCATTATCCTCTACATAATTTCTATCATATATGAACATAACCTTTATTACTATCCAGTTACGGATAATGTTTGATCATGTCAAAATATAATAGTCCTTATATTGGAAACTATGACAATCTCAAGTCAAAGAATTAATACATAACTATCATGAGATTTACTTATGACACTAACCCATGTAGTAATCTCATGATGGGTCTATCCAATACATTGTTCTCTAACAAGTATCTATGAAATTGATTTGTATCACTATACACATAACCATCTAATGATTATCAAATCAATGTTCATATTGGTTAAGAATTATTATTATTTTTATTTATCTCTATAACAATAATAAACCAGGGACAAATATCAAAATTGTGTAACATGCAAACAAACAATAATGATAATAAAACCTCATTTATTAATAATGAATGTATAACATAAAGATCCAAATAAATGGCCTAGGGCACATACACTAACAGAGTATTGTAAGCATTGCGACCGATGTCAAAGAGTGGGTAACATTGGGAGGAGAAATGAAATGCCCCTTCAGTCATATATTGTTGTTGAACTGTTTGATGTGTGGGGGATAAACTTCATGGGTCCTTTCCCCAAGACTTTTGGTTATGAATATATCTTAGTTGCTGTTGATTATGTTTCCAAATGGGTGGAGGCAATCCCCACCCGTACTAATGATGCTAATGTGGTTTTTAAATTTGTGAAGGAAAACATTCTTAGCAGATTTGGCACACCAAGAGTGATAGTCAGTGATGGGGGAAGTCATTTTTGCAACAGACTTTTTGAGAAGTTAATGCAGAAATCTGGTGTGAAGCATAAGGTGGCAACCCCATACCATCCACAGACTTCTGGGCAAGTTGAAACATCTAACAAGCAAATAAAAGGTATTCTGGAGAAAACAGTCAACTTATCAAGAAAAGATTGGGCGAGTAGATTGCATGATGCACTATGGGCATATCGGACTGCTTTCAAGACTCCTTTGGGTATGAGTCCATACCGATTGGTTTTTGGTAAGGCTTGTCATTTACCAGTGGAGTTGGAGCACAAAGCATATAGGGCAATCAAGACTCTGAATTTGGACTTGGACAAGGCGAAGAGAGAACGATTTTTGCAAATTTCAAAGTTAGATGAGCTGAGGAATGAGGCATATGAGAGCTCGAGGATTTATAAGGATCTCACTAAAGCACTTCATGACAGAATTATAGTGTGAAAGACTTTGAGTCCAATGAAAGTTTTACTTTTTAACTCTCATCTCCTTTTGTTTCCAGGTAAACTCAAGTCTAGGTGGAGTGGTCCTTTCGAGATAACTCAGGTATATCCTTCTGGTGCCATTGAATTGCTTAACTCTCGAACAAATGAAACTTTTAAAGTAAATGGACAGAGAGTTAAGCCATATAATGAAGGATTTCAAGAAGTGAGGATCATTGACAACACTTTGATCCACGATCCCTAAGTGTTGCAGTGATGTCCAGCTATATGACATTAAAGAAGCGCTAAATGGGAGGCAACCCATCGGTTTGCATTTCTTTTCATAGTTGTAATTTTAAATTTAGCAATTTTGATTTTATGTTTGTTTTAAATAAATGGAATGAGTGCTTTGATCGGTTTTTATTTTTCTAATGTGTTTCAGGGTGGATCGAAGAAGAGGTTTGCAAAATCTTTAAGATTTGGTGATATAAAGTATAAAAAATATATATAATAAATAAATAATAAAAAAAAAGTAAAAAGGGGCAGAAGGTGACACGTCCAAGGAGCTTGGCCGTGTCCTTGGCCGTGTCACACGGGACACACGACCAAGCTTCACCTAAAGTCTCTTATTTTTTTGTTTTGTTGTTTTTGCACACTTTTTATTGACAGAAGGAGACACGACCAAGGAGCTTGGCCGTGTCACATGGGACACAGCCAAGCTTCACCCAAAACTTCTTTGTTTTAGTTTATGCAACTTTTCTTCACAGAGGCAAACACACCCATGGGACACGGCCAAGTCACTGGCCGTGTCCCTCAAAACACACCAGACACTGCTGTGTCCACCCAAACTTGGCCGTGTCTCTACACTTTTACACTTTAAAAACACGATTTTTGCACAGTTTGCTCATTCCAATCCCTAGATCTGTTTTATTTTCTCTCTCGCTCTCTCGACTTCTCTCTCCCAAAACTCCATTGTTTGTTTTTCAAAGCTTCAAAACCTCCATTAAATCTCAATTTTCTTCACCAAAACCAAAATTAATCCATTAAATCTTCTTCTTCTCTCACAAAAGATCAATTTAATTAGTTTTAACTTCAAATTTTTTTTCAGATCTTTCAAGATGCCAAGAACGAAGATTGTTTCCCACCGCAAGAAGAAGAGACCTACAACTGAAGGTGCATCTTCATCTTCATTGGTCTCATCTTTGAAGAGAGTAAATCTTTTGGCTCAGGGTTTCTTCCCGACGAGGTATGTCAATGATGAGTCCCTTGAAGCTCTTAATATTAGGTATAATTTTTATCATTATGTTCAAATCCTGGGGTGTGAGAACCTAGTCTCCTTGCGACCTTTACAATTTCAAGAGCTTACTTTGGAGTTCTTAATATCTCTTAATGTTGAAAGGGATGCACAGAAAATTTGCTCTAGGTTGAGTTTTAAATTGTTTGGGAAATCATTTGTGATTAATATTGAACAATTGAATGGTATATATGGTTTCCATCAACATGGTGAAAGGTTAGTACCTAAGGAGTTTAAACAACAATTTGCTTGGAAAGCATTCGGCTCGGGGACTTATGTGGCCAAATCAGCCAAAGCAACTAAATTGAGCAATCCCGCTTTGAGGTATTTGCATCGTTTTATGTCCTGCGGATTCTTTGCTAGGAAGGAGAGCCCGAGTGTAGTGGAATTGAGTGAGCTCTTTTTCTTGGACTGTGTGGTTAATGCAGTGCCTATTAGTTCCAGCTATTGGTTAGCCGATGTTTTTGATAGTGTGGCAAACAAGAAGAAGGGGGCTATCTGTATTGGAGGATTGGTTACCATATTAGCCATAGCCCTCTTTGATGATTTTGACCCGAGTACCTGTCGCATGACTAGAATTACGGGTAATGACTCATTGGATTTGGCTACACTAGAGAAGATGCATATGGTGGTGCATAGGAGAGGGGCTTATATGATGGCTTCAACTGAGCCAGAAGTACCGGGGGACAGACAGAAGAGAACTCGAGTCCAAGAGGAGTCCGATTCGGATTCTCTTGGTTTAGATGAAGATGCTCCGGTCTTAGATAATCAAGAAATACTTAATAGGATTGAGGCATTGGAGGGCAAGGTAGACCGTAACCATGCTGCAGTCTTGCAGCAGTTGGAATAGATTAATAGCAACCTTGCAAAGATTTTGAGTCTTCATCCCTCGACTGCATCATCTTCACATCCTCCTTCACTGTAGATTTTGAGTTCCTTGCTTTATTGTGTTTAGTATATTTTTTGTTATTATTTTTTGTTTTTAATGTTAACATTTTATATTTTGGATATTTTATTTTTATATATTGTATTTTGTTTTTAAACATTTGCTGTTTGTGATGGAAAGTTAGGTTTTGCCTCACCAGGGTTCTTTGGAAAACAGGTTGCACCTTAACTCTTTATCTTTATTATTCTTGTTTTCCATTGAGGACAATGTAAATTCTAAAGTGTGGGGTAATCTTTTAGCTTTTCTTTAATTTTTGTTTTGTTTGTCTTGGTGTGTTTTATTGTGCGTTGTGCATGGTATAATTGTTGAAAACTTATTGACTTTTTCTGTTATTATAGCATTATAGTTGAGACTTTAGTATCAGCATAGAGATTAGCATTTGAATTCAGTCAGGATCAATTTTCACATTCTGCAATTCATGACATATAAATCTTTGAGAACCCACCTTTGTGAGTTTTGAGCCTTATAGATTGAATATTAGTGTCAATTGATTTTCTTTTCTTAAGTGTGCACCTTCATGATTTTGCATCTCTAGAGCTTGCTTTTGCATACTAATTGAACTCACATTATGATTTAATCTCAAGTTTTAAAATGATGAAGGCAAATTAGGTTAGCCCTTTAACTTAAAAAGACCTCCCTTAATATTGAATTCCTTAGTGAGCCAAGTTGAGCCTTTGACCTTTTCTTGATTGATCAACACAATTCATAACTCAACTTTTTCTTATTATCATTATACCTACATTAAGGAATGGAGTTTCTTATGATATGACAATAGGGTGGTTTGATTCAAAAGTGTGGGGTAAGCTATTAAAAAAAAATTGTATTGCTATTTGGGGTTGAAATGCATACTTTGCTCATTGTATTTGACTAAGAGTCGATTATTCTTTTCCTTTACATTTTAAGCTAGATGTTCCATGCAAGTTTATATTTTGTATATATATATATATATTAAAAAAAATGATGATAAAAATAAAAGAAAAAGAAAAAGAGAAAATGAAAAAAAAAGATATATATATATACAAAATTCATATATTTTCTAGCATTAGAGGAATGTTGACTCATGTATTTTTCTTGAAGTATGCAAGTATGTGAAAGTATCAAGGGATTGGTGAGTATGCCATTTGAGGGAGTTACGAGTTTCTTAGCAAGAGTATTGTCTAATTTAGATACTCCATTTCTTGATGCTCCAGCTTAAATGTCTTTTCTCACACCTTCACCTTAGCCCCATTACATCCAAATAAAAGACCTTCGGATTATTTCTTGAGAAAATCAGTGAGAGAGATTGGATAATTAAGCAAGTTTATGGTAGTATGCAGTCATGAGTGGTTTGAGTGAATTAACCTTTGAAATCGAGTGAAACACTTAGATGAGAGATGATATTTGTATGTCTGGATTAATGAATGAGTTAAGAAAATCTTGATTGAAGGAAATTGTAATTATTTATGGCTGAGTCTTAAAGGAGTTCATCTTATATACTGGAATTATAGTTAAGGTTGTTTGAGTTTTTAATTTATACCATGTGAATTTGCTTGAGGACAAGCAAAGTTTTAAGTGTGGGGTAGTTGTTTTATTAGTTTTTGTCATAGATTTGTATCTTATTTGTTATGATAATTATTGTTTTCTTTAGGTATTTTGGTAGTTTCAATCAGTTTATTTAGTGTTTTCATTAATTTTGGTAGTTTTAATTTATTTCAGTGTTTTTGTTATTTTTGTCCTAGTTTTAAGTGTGGTGTCATGTTTTATTGGTTAATATTTATTTACTTCTTGTTAAAGTTTGTTTCAAGTTTTGTTTTAGGTTAAAAAGCCAAGGAACCAAGAAGAAGGAAAAAATGGACAGTAGCTAACACATGCAGAGGACACGGCCAAGCCACTGGCCATGTCCCATACCCAGCTAAGGAAGAAGACCAAGACACAGAAGGTGACACATGCAAGGGACACGGCCAAGCTTGTGGCCGTGTCCCTCCAAAATTTTCCAACACGGCCAAGTTGTTTAAGCTTGGCCGTGTCACACTCAAGTCCAAAGCAAAAGAAAGATGAAAATCAAGCAGTAGATGACACCTTCAGGGGACACGGCCAAGCTTGTGGCCATGTCCCTCCAAAATTATCAAACACGGCCAAGCCTCCTCCAAACTGGTCTTGTCACTCACAACTCCAAAGAAGAAAAGAAGAAAATCATACAGGAGCGAACACACTCAAGGGACACGGCCAAGCTTGTGGCCGTGTCCCTCCAAGAACCTCAGACACGGCTGTGTCTCCCCCAACTTGGCCATGCAACTCATGGATTAAAGAGAACGACGATTTTTGGAGCGGAGGTTTCGTATAAATATTAAAGTTAGGGTTTTGAGAGTGGTTGTTGCGAGTTTGAGTTTTGTTTTAGCCGTCAAAGAAAATAGTTAGGGTTTCATCTTGTTTTCTTTGATCTTTTGATTACACTTTGATTAAACTAGCTTAGATTAGATTTGTTCTAGCCATTGATACATTCTTTGAGCAAGTTTTGAACAAGAGATTCTTCAAGAGCTAAGAAGTTTGTAATTTGGTTTTGTTCTCGAACTTTATCTCTTTAATTTCATTGGAATTGTATTTAAGAATATTATCATGTCTAAATTGATTTCTTTGAATTTTAATGAGATGAGTATGTTTGATAGCATTATGGACTAATTTGATCTAGTCTAGGGTTTGTATGTTTCTGCTATGATTGTATGAATTGGTTATTACTCTTAACTTAATTATTTCTTTAGCCTTGATTGAATGATTATTGTTAATATATAAGTAGTAGAGAAGTGCAAACCCTAGACCATTCTATTAAGTGAATCAATACATCAGTCCAATTTACTTTTATTTGTTTTAAACTTCAATCGATCTTCTTCATTAGTTGTTAGTGATTTAAATTTATTCATTACTTGTTATCTATAATCTGATAATCAATTAGTTATTTTAGCTTCCTTGAGAGATGACCTTGGGGCGACCACCTTTGCTACAGCTACCTCGTATACTTGCGAGTGACGCTTTGTGGTAGAGTTAATTCGAGCGCAACAAGTTTTTGAGGTCAGGGTTTTAAGCAAACAGATTGTTGTTTTGGTTTTTAGAAAGGTGTAACTAGGATTTTAGATTTGAAAAATATGTTTTAAGGCTATTGAGGTTTTACAGTTTTACGGTTAAGATATTAGGGTTTTATGGTTTGAAATCTTGATTCTATAGATTTTTATTTTTAAATTTAGAATTTGATGCTTTTCCATGATCAAAGTTGAGTGTGCTTTTATATTGACTGTAATAACTATTTAAGTATTTTTTAGGTGAAACAAATATTGAAAGCTAAATTAATTATCGAAATATTAAAATAACTCAATGAATAAAATTATAGTAACTACTGTGAAGGTTTGAAAACAAAATTAATTAAGATTTAGGGTTTAAATAACTTAGGGTTTAAGAAAATATACTATTGCTTTGAATGATTATATTATTTACTTTAATTAATAACCTTAGTTATTGTATGAATTAATTTATGCTACTGCGTAAACTAAATTAAAGGAATAATTAAATAACTAAGGCAGTGTGATGATGGCTTGGAAGATGAAGATGATTCATGATTTAATAAACTGAAGTTAGAGCAATTAACATACGTTTGAAGGCTCCACCAAATTAGAAGAAATAGAACCAAGTTGTTGCCTGCTTCAGATTTGGTTTGGTTGAGCAAAGCAATCTGGAGACGATTATTGGTTTTCTTTTGGCTGCAGGAATTTAAGAGTCCCAAGTTGGGTTCAAAATTTCCTTTTTAAGAGATCCAAGTTCCCTTCCCCTTTTTGTATGTTTCAATGTGGTATTTATAGGAAAAAAATCAAAACCTAATTCTAATTGTCTAAGGACATCAAAAACATTTAGGAAAAGAAATAAAATCCAAGTAGAATTCGGTTTTGGAAAAAACTGCGCTGGCAAAAATTGCTGAGGGCTATGGGCAGGCCAGCACTAGAATTGTGAGAGATTGTGCTCGAGCTGGGGCTCGGGCCAGCCCATTCGCCGCAAGAATTTCCTACAGCGAGTTGGCTCCTGCGGCGAACTGGCCCAAGGCAATTTCACCAGCAATGAAATTTTTCATCGTCGATTCTTCTGTCGCTGATTATTTATTTATTTAACTTTACTAATATTACCTTTTTTATTTTTATTAAAAATTATAAATATTAAATATTAAAATAAATATTATTTAATTAAAATACCACAAAAATTATTTTGAACTATAAAAAAATATTGGACCAGACTGAGTTAAAAATTAAGGGTCTACAGTTTTCCCCCTGCTTGAGCGATTTGGGACTACGGGAAAAGAGAGTGAAATGTAATGTGGTTTTTGACTGGGTTTAGAGCCATACTGGACTCCCAAGGTTGGTTTGAGCTCTGGACTAAAAAATAATTTGGGTTCTAGACCCAAGCTAGATTTAGGATTTGAGAGAGATTTGGGTTCTGGACTCGAGCTAAGTTCTGGACTTAAGAGAGATTTTGGTTCTGGACCCGAGCTAAGTTCTGAACTTAAGAGAGAATTTAGGTTCTGGACCTAAGCTAAGTTCTGGACTTAAAAATAATTCGGGTTCTGAACCCGAGGTAAGTTCTGGACTTAAGAGAGTGTGAGCGAGGATTTTTGCCCCCACTCCCGGTGGAATGGTTCTTGCGACTTCGGCATTGTTTAGGCTCGGGGCCTTAGAGAACACGGACCTAGGTCCAGAGAAAATGGACTCGCCACCCGGACAGGCCGGGAAAAAGGAAAGGGGTGAATGACTCGATTCCTAAGGAATCCCCAACCCCCTAATGGGTTCGGAAAGTTGGGTACGTGTGGGGAAGGTGAAAAATGGCAAAGCACCCCCACAACGCCCGGTTCATTGGAACCGGCCTCCTTTACAGGTCTTAATATTATAAAATTCTTAAGTATAACAACATTATCCATATTACACACAATAATTAAAAGAAAGCATTATTATATTAAAATCAAAGCAATGTAGCAAAATCTAAGCAAAATAAATAAATGGACACCCATCTAAGGATGGAAAACATGCCCTTACACCACATGCCTAAATAGGACACCCACCAAAAGGTAGAAACATGCCCTTTACATTGGTTCTAAAATAGAAAAGCAATTTAAATTATATGATATTTAACTAATGAGGTACCCACCAAGTGGAAACATACCTCTTACAACATATGGAAACCTAAAATAAATTGATAAAAGTAAATAATCATTCATCATAAATAAATCATTCATCAAAGATATTAAATATCAATAGAAAGTAAACATTCATCAATGATAAATTAAATGAACCAAGCATTGAATTTAAATAAATTAAAGCATAAGAAATAAATCAAAGCATAATCAAATATAGAATTGAATAAAGTAAATAAAATTTCAATTATAGCTACTATTTCCATTTAGGGCTCTTTATCTCATGTGTTAAGGTTTTGGAATTCATAGAATTAGGCTACTGTGACTTTTTTATGGAATTAAAATAGATTAAGTTTTTATGTTTTGAAAGGTTGGTAAGACTCTTTGATTAAACAAATTAAGGTTACAAATTAAGGTTTGAATGGTGAAATCATGAAACTAGGGTTTTGGACACTTTAAAATACTTTTGATTCGTGGTTTTAAATGATGATTTCAAGCTTACTGTATAAATTTAAAATATTTGTGGTTTTATGGTTTTTTACATTTTAAAGGATTAAAGTTTAGAAAAAAAAATTAAGGTTTAAGGTTTTAAGGGGTTAGGGTTTCCTATTTTGAGTTTAGGAATTGAATTAGGGTTTTAGAAGTTTTGAATTAGGGTTTCGAGTGATCTTAGAATTTCAGAATTTGGAAAAAGCAATTGAATATTTTTAGGGAGTTTTATGAAAATACACCAACGATTTAAAGTTTATAAAGAAAAAAAGGTAGTTTTTAAGGCTTTTGGAAAGAAATAGCATATTATTTAAGGGTTTTAATGATTTGGAAAGTAAATTAGGATTTTGGGACTTTGAAGAAACTAAAATAATAACTTTAAATTCTTTAGAAAATAAAGCAACGAATTAGTGTTTTTAACTTTTGAAAAGCTAAATTAAAGTTCTGGGATTTTGATTTTGAAAGCCACAATTAGATAGTTTATGTTACTGTGAAAAATATAACAAAACAAGAATTTAATCTATACCTCCTTTTGATGGTTCCTCCAAAAAATAATTCTTCTTGGATGAATTAAAACAAAGACAATTGCCTTTGATCATTTCTGGCCTTGCTTTTCTGCCCTCAAAAAATCAACTTGATTAAAGTTTTCCTTCCTAGATTTGGTTTACAAACTCTCTCGATTTTCCTTCCTAATTTCTCCTCCCTTTTTTGTGTTGTAATTCTACTTATTTATAGAAGTTTTTTTGTGGTTTTTTTTCTAGTTACACACGGAATACAATATTAAATAAGAAAAGGAAACCGAAACCTAATTGTATTAGGTTTCAAAAAATTTGCGCGTCGAAAAAATTTATCTGGCGAAAAAAAACTGCTGCTGAAAAATTGCGCTGGCAAAAAAAATCAGCAACAGTTGGCTGCGGTAGGGGGCGGGGAGTAGGCCTGCGGGCCATTTCGCCTGCAGGAAACTCCTACGGGCGAAATGGGCAGTGGCCAAGCCCATTGGAATTTTCGGCGACGATTTTTTCGTAGCCGATTTTTATTTTTATTTTTATTTTATTTTTATTAATAAAAATTAGGTAATAAAGTAAAAATTATTTAATTAAGATAACAAAAATTATTTTGGACCAATTAAAATATATTAGACAATACAAAAATTATTTTGGACTAAACCGGACTAGGTCAAAAATTAAGGGTCTACAGTTTGCTCCCTGCTTGAATGATCTGAAACACTAGTGAAAGAGAGTGAAAAGCAACAAGACTTAATTTTTGAGATAGTGGAGGTTTTGGGTTCTGGACCCGGTTCGAGTTCTGGACTCAAGGATAATTTTAAGTTCTCGACCTAAGAAAAATTTGGGTTCTGGACCCGAGCTAAGTTCTGGACTTAGAAACAAATTCTAGGTTCTGGACCTAAGAAAAATTTTGGGTTCTGGACCCGGTTGGAGTTCTGGACTCAAGGATAATTCTAAATTCTGGACCTAAGGAAGATTTGGGTTCTGGACCCGGTTCGAGTTCTGGACTCAAGGATAATTCTAGGTTCTGGACCTACTGAAGATTTGGGTTCTGGACCCTGGCTAAGTTCTAGACTTAGAAATAATTCTAGATTCTGGACCTAAGGAAAATTTGGGTTCTGGACCCGAGCTAAGTTCTGGAATTAGAAACAATTCTAGGTTCTGGACCTAAGGAAAATTTGGGTTCTGGACCTGAGCTATGTTCTGGGCTTAGAAACAAATTCTAGGTTCTGGACCTAAGGAAAATTTGGGTTATGGACCCGGTTCGAGTTAAGGACAATTTTAGATTCTGGACCTAAGGAAGATTTGGGTTCTGGACCCGAGCTAATAATTTTTTATTTAAAAAAGTTTGGCTAATTTTTATACATGTCTTCTTATTGCCCCTGGATGTAAGAATATTTATATACCCACAATTATTTGAATAATTAAAGTGAATAATGGAATTTATTGTTTATTTACTGTGCAGTCACTGTTTATGTACTATTTACTATTCATAAATAGTAATTTTACTATTTGCAAATAGTATTTACTATTGCAAATAGTATTTTTACTATTCGTCAATAGTAATACTATTCATAAATAGTAAAATCTACTATTCATCAATAGTAATACTATTTATGAATAGTAAAATTTACTATTTATAAATAGTAACATTTACTATTCGTCAATAGTAATACTATTCATAAATAGTAAAATTTACTATTCTTACTATTCATAAATAGTAAAATTTACTATTCATGAACAGTTTTGAATTTTGTTTTTTTGCTTGCCGTTCCTCTATAAAAGGCCACCAATCCTTCATTTCATTTCACAATTTCAATTTCAATTTCATAATTCTCTCAAATTTCTTTTCAATTTTAGCATATATTTTTCAAAAACAATGCATGCTTCGAGGTTAGGGACTGATTCTAATGCCAAGTTATTTGAGTTTATTCGGCATCATGAAGATGAAAATTTAGATATACTGGCCGGGATGCCGCTCCATCACAGTTCCAATCCAAAGAGCGAGGTAATTATTTTTTTTTGTCTTTCTGTTTTGCGCTTTTTTTTATCATATATATTTTTATACTTTGTTGTTATTATTTGTTATTATGAAAAATAAATTAATTTAAGTAGATAGAATAATATGTACTTACCTGGTATTAACTTACCTGGGTCTGTATTAGCATGATCGTTGCGTTGTTCCGGCTGGAGGGTGTATTTACAAAGCCCGATAATGGTATGATGTAGTGCCTTCTCGGGTAAGGCAGATTATCCGAGATTGCGGCTTTGAGCAGTTCATCTTACAATTGCCATCCGAGGAATATTAGATAGACCGGAGTGTAGTCCAGGCGCTTGCAGAGCGATGGCTGGATACAACTCACACTTTTCACTTGCCCATTGGGGAGATGACAATTGGTCCAGTCGATTTTACTGCCATAACCGACCTTCGATATGATGGTGCTCCGGTTCCTCTGACCAATGAAATTTTAACATTTGAAGAAATTCAGGAATTAATTGGTATGGAACCGTCATATAAAGGGCCTTTTAAGATAAAAATTGAGCTGATTCGTAGTTATTGGATGAACTACGAAGGACGGGTTGGCAGAGACACGGCCGAACAGTATGCTCGAGGATTTTTATTATATCTACTCGGATCGACCATCTTAGGTGGCACTGAATCCTCCATTCACTTGTCAGTGTTGAGTGCCCTTTCTTATCTCAGAATGGTACCATCTTTTGGTTGGGGTGAAGCTGGTCTCGCGTGCCTTTACCATGGTCTTGATAAGCTTTGCCGAAACAAGAAGTCTTTTGTCGGCTTGATGGCGGTTGTCGAGGTATTCTTTTCCTTCACCAATGTCATTTCCACTTTTCTTGTATGAATTTGATCTTTATTATTATTATTATTGTAGGTATGGGCATATGAACATAACCTCGTGAGGGTACCTGATATTTCCCGAGAGAGAATCGGATATCCGAGATTAAATTACTGGTTGTCCGATCGTGTGGACGTTCCCGGCTCTCATCATGTGCATACTCACCGCTATGTGTTGAGCCGCTTAACCTGGGAACAAGTAAAATAATATTAGTATGCTTTAAATTTTATGTAAAAGCTTACTTACCTTATGTTATTTCGCAGGTGAATTTGGCCTGGTGGAGCCCAGAAGAGCGAGCAAACTGGTCTCCTTTGATGAGGGCTGCACTGTCTTTCAAACATTCTCGCCAAATTATTGCTGGCCCAGTGTCTAGTGGCTGGTTCCTCAGGGAGAGAGTTTATGAATGGTTTCTCGGTCCAGAGCAGCGGAGGTTTCCGATGCAAATCCCAGAATATACTTTAAATATTATGTCAATGCCGAAGGATGCATGGTGGTTGGCCCGGTATGGTTATGATGCCGAGTCATTTCTCCATTTACCAGGTCCATTTTATGCCTATTTCATTCAAAGAAGACTCTTGAACTTTGATGTATCTCCTGTTGGTGTGCGGGAGATTTCTGACGAAAATAAAGGTAGAGATGAAGGAGAACATCCCAGCGCTACAGGAGAGTCTGTTCCACATCTCGGGGTCAGTACTTCTCAGGTAAATGGCCGTGTCACTTGAGTGTGTCAGCTTTTATTTCTCCTTTAGTCTTTTTGTTCTTTGAAGATGAGAGTGACACGGCCAGTGGCTTGGCCGTGTCTCCTGGGTGTGTCACCTTCTATGTTTTTTCCTTTGTTTCTTCTTTGTTCTTTGAGGATGAGAGTGACACGGCCAGTGGCTTGGCCGTGTCTCCTGGGTGTGTCAGCTTCTGTGTTTCTTTCTTTGATTCTTCTTTGTTCTTGGCTTAAGACGGGACACGGCCAAGCATGTGGCCGTGTCATGTGACACGGCCAGTGACTTGGTCGTGTTGCCTACCAGTGTCACATACTGTTTCTTTTCTCTTTTTGCTTGGCCATTCTTGGCTTTGCCCTTTAGGTGAGTCACGGCCAGTGGCTTGGCCGTGTCTTCTGCCCGTATCATATTCTGCCAAGATTTCCTTTGAGGTGACACGGCCAAGCTTGATTTGGCTTGGCCATGTCTTTCTTTGATTCATGCTCTTCTTTCCATGTTTTGATCTTCCAAAGGAATTTTTGCACTTTAACCACTTTTCCCTTGCAACTGCTTTTCTTTCTTTGATCCTTCAATGATTGTTGCAGGCTGTTGGCTCATTTGGTCATGAGGCCGGACCTTCCTTTACTGCCCCTTCATCTGCTCGCTCTAGCCCGCCAGATATTTCATCTCATCCGCAGGGTATTGATTTGAATTACCTGGTACGTTCCTTATTTCATGGTAACTTATGCTATATGTATGCATGATTATATATGTTCTTACCTTTTCCTCTTTGGCTCACAGCGGATGCTTGAAGAACAAAATAGGAAGCTTCAAGAAGAGTTAGCTGCAAGTTGTCAGCAGGCTTCTCATTTTGAAAGTTTATATCACCAATCCAAACAACATTTCTGAGACTTTCGATTTCAGGGAATGAGGGATCCCGGTGCTTCTTCATCGAGAGGCCCCCATACTGATGACCATGAGATCTTTTCGTGTACTTCTGATGAGGACAATGATGGATTGGAACTTCAAGGTAATAGAGATTTTGGTGCCCCTGCTTCGGGTGATCCCGAGATGAGTAATTTGCCGAGTTTTGGTGCTCCCGCTTCGGGCGGACTCGGGACGAGTGATTTGCCCCCTCCTCCAACAGGCGACGATTTTTTCAAGTCTTTACTTGGTGACCTACCACCACCCTCTTAGTGATATGTAAATATTGTAGCAATTGTAAAACATCGTACAATAATGAAAAATATACAATTTTCCTCTTTACTGTAAACCCTTTTTTTTATATCATTACCGTGCATCATAATTTTAGAATACACATCATTTGTTAAACCCAATCCAACGTGGTAAAGGAATTTCATTGCTAATTCATTTCCTTATGCCATATGGTCTTATCCTTTCCCATCACCTTTTCCATTTCACTTTTGGAAAAGTTTTTTTTCCTCTATATAAATCACCCTTCATGCCATATTTCAATTCATAAATCAAAATTCTTTCTCTTTCAATGTGAAGACTTCCTTTAACAATTTTAACTTTTTCTTCATTCATTCACCATGATTGAGCATCATTTAAAGAGAATAAAAATTCTATTTAAGAATATGGATGCCATTCATTGGAAGCAAATTTCATGGTCAAAACTTGATGTTTTAAAATATTTCCAAAATGTCAAATTGGACCACTCCTTTTTACATGCCATGGCTTCCTTTTGGAATGCGGATTCTAGGGTATTTAGAATTAATAGCTTTGAAATATGTCCCTTGATTGAAGAATTTGAGGCCATCCTTGGACATCCCAATAATCAATAAATGGCATTACCCAATTTGATTTCCAAAACTCAATAGAAGATGCAGATGTTATTTCAAATTCCAAAACCCGAAGTTCTTCGGTTGATGAGAGGTGAAAAAATTCTACTTGCTCCGTTGATTGACTTTTGTTTCTATCATTTGGCCCCTACTAAGGCATGGGGACACATGCTCTATCTTTGCTTGCTCGGCCAATTCTTGCTTGTTTCTTCTGACGGCGATATTGATCCATGAGTATTGGATATTATGGACCAAATGGAAGGAGGCTTGTCGCCGGTACCTGTAATCTTAGCCGAGACTTTAGTTGGATTAGACTAGTTTAAATCAGGATTGTCAAAGAGACTGACTGGGAGTCCATTGCTGCTTCAGGTAATTACCTAAACTACCCTTTTGGGTTTTCAATTTAGGTTTTTTCTTTTTTTTATTGCTCTAACTTTTGCCTAGTCCGCCCATGTGGGTTTTCGAAATTAGCGAGCTGTCCTAATTTTTGCCTAAGCTACCCTTGCGGGTTTTCAACTTAGTGTACTCTTTTTTTTAATTCTTTCTTCACAGATTTGTCTTCAGGAGCGTCTTTGTTTGCTTGATACTCCATCCATGGATTTTTCCAGATACCTGCCACATCATCATTCTACTAGGAAGCTACTCCATCCTGCTTCTTCATATGCTGACTGGGTTGACTGGATCCACTCACGCTCTGAAGTCAATATCCGTTGGTTGGTAGCTTGGTGGAAGATTTCTCGTATAACCATGCGGACATACTTGATGTACTTTCCCCTTGCTGCTCTTCGTCAAGATACATGCTATGATCCTCACTGACTTGGCCATCAGTATGGAGCTGAGCCTCGTGATTCTGACTTTGCTCCTGACTTAGACATGCCTTGCTTGACTGAAGCCTACTTGGATCGGCTGAGGCAAAGCTGGCCTGCACAATACACTTATCGACTGCCATAGATTTTACATTTGTCAATTCAGAAAGTGTTTTGTTAGGATGAAAAATAACTAAAGTAATAAAAGATGCTTCTTTTCCATTTATAATTTGTCATCACCTTTTGCAATTATGATTATCTATTTATCCATATCTGGTCAAATACTTATAACAGTGCACAAAGAACAATTTTAACTTTAATTCTATTTTATTAAATTAGGAAACAACCAAATATAAAGCCAGCATACTCAAGATCACTCCTGTTGCCAATTAGCCCCTTCCGGTTTTCTAATTGACAATTTTCTCTCATTTAGCCCTAATTGTTGCCTAGCCCGTCTTTCGGGTTTTCGAAACTAGCGAACTGCTCTAACTTTTGCCTAGGCTACCCTTTTTGGGTTTTCAACCTAGCGAGCTCTTTCTTTTTTTACTTTTCATATCAGACATAAACCTCTTCAACCTGTCAATGTTTACTGGCTCAATAAATTCATTCCTGTCCATGTCTTATAACTTCGCCGCACCTTTATTCATGACTTGTTTCATGACATATGGCCCTTCCCAGCTAGGTCTGAACTTCCCTCTTGGATCAGATACATTAGGCTTACATTACTTCAATACCAAATCCCCAACTCTGAATTTTCTGACCTTGACCCTTCTATTGTAGGCCCGAGCTATCTTCTTTTGATACAGTTGATGATGATACAGTGCCTTTAACCTTCTCTCTTCTAGTAGAGCTAACCGTGTGTATATGCCTGCTACCCATTCCATTTTACGCAGTTCAGCTTCCAAGACTACTCTTAATGACTTGATTTCTATTTCAATTGGCAATACTGCTTCCATCCCGTAAACCAAAGAGAACGGTGTCATTCCAGTAGGTGTTCGCACACTTGTCCTATATCCCCATAAAGCAAAGGGAAGCATCTCTGACCAATCCCTGTAAGTCTTGGTCATCTTGGACAAAATTTGCTTAATTGTCTTGTTTGTTGCTTCCATGGCACCATTAGCCTTTGGTCTATAAGGAGAGGATCGATGATGATGGACGTGGTACTTGGAGAATAAATCCTTAACTGCTCCTTGAAACTATACCCCGTTGTCTGATATCACACTGTGCGGGACCCCATATTTGCAGATGAGGTTCTTTTCAATAAACCTAGCCATTTGGCTTGCACCCAGCCTATTAAAGGATTCGGCTTCGACCCATTTTGAAAAATAATCTACTGCTACTACAATGAATCGGTGACCGTTTGAAGCTGTAGGATGTATCTCTCCTATAATGTCGATACCCCCAGGTGGCAAATGGCCAGGGTGAAGACATTGAATTCAGTTCTTCAGGAGGCATGTGATTCAAGTTACCATACATCTGACATTGTTGGCACTTCTTGACAAACTCAATACAGTCTCTCTCCATGGTCAACCAATAGTAACCTTGTCGAATAATCTTCTTAACTAGGGCCAAACCGTTCATGTGCGAACCGCAACTTCCCGTATGTATTTCTGACATGATGCTCTCCACTTCAGGCTTTCTTAAACATCTCAAATTCACTCCATCAGGCCATCTTCGATATAACTCACCATGGAAGGTGATGTATTGCAATGACCACCGCCTTATGGCTCTTCTCTCTTTCTTTGTTGCCCCCGGCGGGTATTCTCTTTTCTCCAAAAATCATCTTATAGTATCATACCATGCATCATGGTCTGTATCAACTTCCATGATTGTCTTATATTCATAGCAAGGAGTTGATGAACTGGCCAAGATTAGAGGCTTAATGAATAGGCTAATAGGGTTCTCCCATACCGAAGCCAATCTGGCCAGAGCATCAGCCATCTGATTTTCTTCCCTTGATAGGTGTATATACCTACACTCCTTAAATTTCTTCTTGATCATGGTCAAGTAATGGTGGTATGGTTTCAATTTTTCTTCTTTCAACTCCCATTCTCCATTTACTTGGGATACAACTAGCAATGAATCGCCATAAACTTCCACCTTATCCACCTTCATAATCATTAGGGTTTCCAAACCAAAAATACAAGCTTTGTACTCCACCATATTATTGGTTGCCCTAAATTTCAATTTCTTTGCTAAAGGGATAAGTTCCAATTCAGGTGATTCTAGTATAACTCCCAAACCTGCTCCTTTCCTATTTACTGCTCCATCAAAATACATTTTCCACCCTTGTACTTCAATTGCTTCTAAATGTTCATCTGGAAACTCCAAGATTAGCTCTTCACTTTCTGATAATGGTTGTTGGGCCAGGAATTCTGCCACCGCTCTGCCTTTGATTGTTTTCCTGGTTACGTAGTCAATCTCAAATTCCTCTAATATTATCAACCATCGACCATATTTCCTAATCAAAGAGGGTGTCTCCCTTAAGTACTTCATTGGGTCCAACCTGGAAATTGCTTGCACACTATACGATTGAAAGTAATGCCGCAACTTCTTAGAAGACCAAACCACGGCTATACAAGTCTTTTTGATGATACTATACTTAATTTCATAAGGTAGAAGCTTTCTACTCAAATAGTAAACGGCATGCTCAATCCCCGACTCATCTGCTTGGGCTAGCATGGCTCCTATCGACTCTTCTTCTACTGCTAAGTATAGTAATAGAGGTTTGCCGGGTTTAGGTGGTTTCAAAACAGGTGGATTCAACAAATACTCTTTTATTCGCTCAAAGGCCTTTTGACATTCTTCATTCCATACGACCGGCTGATTCTTTCTAAGCAATTTGAAGATAGGCTCACAAATTGTTGTGAGCTTTGCTATAAATATGCTAATGTACTGCAGTTTACCAATGAATCCCTGAACTTCTCTCTCCGTCTTTGGGGCTGGCATATCCCTGATTGCTTTGACTTTGTCGGGATCTATCTCAATGCCATTCGGACCAATCACATGTCCCAACAATTTACCTGAGGTAACACCGAATACACACTTCTTCGGGTTCAATCTTAGCTTATATTTTAAAGCTCTATCGAAGAATAATTCTAAGTTTTGGAAGTGTTGCTCTCTTGTATCTGATTTGACCATTATATCATCAATATATACTTCAACCTCTTTGTGCATCATGTCATGAAATAGTGAGGTGGCCATCCTTTGGTAAGTTGCTCCAGCATTCTTTAAACCGAAAGGCATCACCCTATAACAAAATATACCCCATGTAGTAATGAAAGCAGTTTTGGCTTTATCCTCTTGGGCCATTAACACTTGATTGTATCCGGAAAATCCATCTACAAATGAGTGTAGCATGCTAGAGGCTGCACTATCAATGAGAACATCTATATGAGGTAAAGGAAAATCATCCTTAGGGGAAGCCTTGTTTAAATCTCTATAGTCCACGCAGACCCTTATCCTCCTATCTTTCTTTGGCATGGGTACTATGTTGGCTAGCCAATCTGGGTATTCTATCACTTCAAGTAACTTCACTTTTATTTGCTTAGTGACCTCTTCTTTAACTAATTTAGCCCACTCAGGTCTTAATCGCCTAAGCTTTTGCTTGACAGGTTTTATGTGAGTGTGAGTTGGAATATGATGCTCGGCTATGTCTCGATCTATCCCCGGCATATCTTCATAAGACCAAGCAAACACTTCTTCATATTTTTTGAATATTTTTTCAAATCTTTCTCTCTTATCAGGAGTAAGGTCGGATGCTATGCTAATGTTTTTAGGATTCTCTGTTGTTCCCAAATTTAATGATTGTGTGCTAACAGAATTAATATTAAAGATGCTCATGTAACTACTATTTGAATGTATGCAACCATCAGGAGAAACATCAAACAAGTAAGCAAAATCAGACTTTATTGCATTCATTTTGGAAAAGAAACATCATCATCCTCATACAAAGCAGACAAATTAAAATCAAAATCAAAATCATTGTTCTCAGAATCATAAAGCAGGATGTCTTTAAACTTCTCTTCATCCAGGGCAACAATCTCTTCCGGAGTCTTCTCGACTTTTAGGGAAGCTTCATTCTTCTCTTTTGGATTGGATTCTTTGTTGGTTGACAGGGTGAGCTCTTTCTTCACTTGCTTCACTAGCTCGGCAACATCTGCAAAAATTTTAAAACCTGGGATTAACTTACCCATGAACATGATTGGCTCAGGCCTTCCTTGGAGTGGTCCCATATCTGGAGCTTTGACAAAGATCTCTTCAAGTGGTGGGAAGCTCATCTTCTCACTCTTCTTTGGCTGGACATCGTTGTCTTCATCATATCCCAACCCTTTCTTGGAAGTTTGAGTTCTAAAATCTGGTAACTTTGTCAAACCGACCTTACCTTTTCCAAGACCAGCTCCGGGAAGGTAGTTCATGTTCTTCATCATATTCAAGACTTTGGAATCCATTACTTCATCATCAGAAATTACAGCTACTTGAAAGCCATTGAGAGGCCTCTCAATCATTAGAGCGTTAACAATCTCATTATCTTCAGCTTCAATGACCACTGCCTCATCTCCGTTGGGGAACTTGATCTTTTGATGAAGGGTGGAAGGAACTCCACCAAGAGGATGAAACCATGGTTGTCCCAAGAGTAAGAAGCAGCTAATAAGTCCCAAATGCTAACACTTGCTTGGGTTCTTTTCAAATGCTTGAGCACAACATCATCTTCTTCTTTAACTTCCTTCCCCTTATTAGTTTCTACCTCCTTAGGTGGTGGCCTTGCATAAGGCTTACCGGATCTAGTGTTCATTATTTCATCTTCTTCGGGCTCGGACCAAGTCCACTCATCCTTCTTGGATACAATATCATCATCACTATCACTTGAATCCCAAAATCCATTGACAACGCAAATTGCTACTCCACCCATCATAGCTCGTTCAGTTTTGACAAATTCCTTTTCTTCTTTGGTTGCTTCTTCACCCACATCTTGAAAAGAAGACATGACAAAGACTTCATGCAAACCTCCTCCAATCATGAAGGTTGCCGGTGGTGGTACCCTATTGAATTTTGGCAATGGGTTGTCTTTGGTGTTTGGCTTATTGGGCTCGGGTATCTTTCCATTATCAATTAGATTTTGGATCTCATGTCTCAACCTCACACATCTATCCGTGTCATGCCCTTGCATTTGGTGAAACTGACAAAATGCTTTGGTGTCAAAATTAGGTGGGAGAGGGTTAGGCAAAGGGCGAGGATTTAAGGGTAATCCCTTTCTTTGAAGCTTATTGAGAACCCAAGACGTCGGCTTTCCCAATTCCAAAAATTGTCTCCTCGTTCCTTGGTTAGTAGCATTAACACCGACGGCCTTTTGCATATTTTGGCTACCAGATTGATAGCTCCCTTTCTCATTCCTTTTTGTTGCAAAACAGCTCTTCTCCCTTTCCCATTCTTCAATTTGCAGTCCAGCTTGGAGAAGGTCTTTGAAATCACAGATGAGCATATGAGACATCCTCTCAGGAAGATTAGGCAACACCCCTCTCACAATCATCCTAATTTGATTGGATTCATCGGGCCTCTTCTTGAGTAAAGCAGCCTTGTTTCTCTATCTCTTGACATAATCTACAAAATTCTCATTCGGCCTTTGCCTAATGGACTCCACTTCCATTAAGGTAACTTCTAACTCAACATGATATCCATATTGTTGGATGAAGGCTTTGTAAAGTAGATCCCAACTCTTTTGTGTTCCATCATCTAAGGTATTGAACCAATTTTGGATAACAGGGTCTAATGAGAGCATAAAGTACCTTAGGGTTTGAGCCTTAGTAGCTCAGGCAGATTGCATGGCAGTGATATACTGCTTCACATGGAGATGAGGATTTCCGGTTGCATTATACTTAGCAAAGGAAGGCATCTTGAAAGTATAAGGGACCTCTTCATCTTGTTCGAATAGTTTGTCGATCTCAGACATCTCTTCGGTTTTCAACTTCTTCTCAAATTTCTTTTCTAAATCAGCAATCATCCTTTCAACATTGGATGTCTCGGTCTTTTCAATAGTCACTTTCTCAACAACCTTCGGTTCTTTCTTCTTCTCTTGAACATCTTGGTAGTATTGAGCCCAATCATCATCATCATCAATGATCACTTTTTCATCATCAAAAACCACTTCACCAACTTTGGTCTTCCCTTTGTCCTTTGGCTTCTTAGTGCTAGTAGATGCCTCGGCATGATTCTCTAAGATTGCAGTCAACTGGTTCTTCATGGTCTCAGCTAGGGTCTCTTTGATTTCTTCCATCTTGGCATTGAGGGCCTCATCCACCATCCTTTGAATTTGTTCGGGCTCCATTGTTTTTGGTGAGCAAGTGATTGAGTCATTGCTAGATACTTCATCTCCGGCATAGGTCAGATTGTTGTAAGCTTTTGAGCTATCGTAATCCAGGGCTGTGAGCCAGAGAGGGTTAATGATATGAGATGCAAATGAATGCATGTATGCATGTATGCACGAACAATTAACAAAGAAAGATGATTAGAACGTTCCTTCCAACCTTATAACATCCACACATGAATGGCGAGTCTCTTTTCCTAGGTATATGGTTAACAAAATACCAACATGGGGCATCTTGTTTTCGAATAATTCTCTCGGACAATTCAACCAATATTTATATTTTCAAAAATGGAAATCCATCCATGATAATTCCCATTAATTAGCTTTTAATCCATCCAACCAACTAAAGTAGCTTTTATGCTATATTGGATTAAAACTAAATTAAGAGGTTTATCATAGATAGATTTCTCATTTGAAAAAGGTAACTAATGATTCATGCCAAAAACAAGCCCATGGTTAATTTATTCTTAGTGTAAACTAGGCCCATAATTGATTTTTGGTATTTCATAATTAACCTAAATATTTTTGCAAGCTCTTTGTAAGAAAAGGTTGGGTAAAAATAGTTTTGTTTCTAAGCCCATTGTAAAAGATTTTAGAAAAATGGATTTTGGGCTTAGTATTTGGGCCATGGGCCAAAGAATTATTGATTTGTTTTTAGAAAAGTCTTATGTCCAAAGACCATCTTGAAAAATTTTGAAAATAGCTTTGGTCTTTTGGACTTTGAGCTTACAATGTACTTAGGTCATACTAGAAAAAGAACAAACCAAATAAGCCATGATTTAAGCTAAGATAAACTAACCATAGACAAAACAACATGCATTTAGGGTAAAACCTAAGGAAAGTAACTAGCCCAATTACATGAGCTTTAGTCTTTGGGTAAAAAGGCTTAGGTTCCCATAGCAAGTATATACCAAAAGGTATGAGGCTATGAGTGGTTATGCCATGCTCAATCTCCATACCTTGAGTGAAAGTATGGTATCGCTCACATAACACAACACGGGTAACACGGGCATCCTAACTCATGCACACGATGCAATCGAAGATGATGCAATGGATAATATCATTATAAGAAAGAATAGAATAATATAAAGACCAACAGAATCAACTTCTCTTGTCCCCAGTGGAGTCGCCACTGTGAGCAGGGATTTTTGCCCCCACTCCCGGTGGAATGGTTCTTACAACTTCGGCACTGTTTAGGCTCGGGGACTTAGAGAACACGGACCTAGGTCCAGAGAAAATGGAGTCACCACCCGGACGGGCCGGGAAAAAGGAAAAGGGTGGATGACTCGATTCCTAAGGAATCCCCAACCCCCTAATGGGTTCGGAAAGTTAGGTACGTGTGGGGAAGGTGAGAAATGGCCCAACACCCCCACAACGCCCGATTCATTGGAACCGGCCTCCTTTACAGATCTTAATATTATAAAATTCTTAAGTATAACAACATTATCCATATCACACACAATAATTAAAAGAAAGAATCATTATATTAAAATCAAAGCAATGTAGCAAAGTCTAAGCAAAACAAATAAATGGAAACTCATCCAAGGATGGAAAACATGTCCTTACACCACATGCCTAAATAGGACACCCACCAAAAGGTAGAAACATGCCCTTTACATTGGTTCTAAAATAGAAAAGCAATTTAAATTACATGATATTTAACTAATGAGGTACCCACCAAGTGGAAACATACCTCTTACAACATTTGGAAACCTAAAATAAATTAATAAAAGTAAATAATCATTCATCATAAATAAATCATTCATCAAAGATATTAAATATCAATAGAAAGTAAATATTCATCCATGATAAATTAAATGAACTAAGCATTGAATTTAAATAAATTAAAGCATAAGAAATAAATCAAAGCATAATCAAATATAGAATTGAAAAAAGTAAATAAATTTCCAATTATAGCTACTGTTTCCATTTAGGGCTCTTTATCTCATGTGTTAAGGTTTTGGAATTCATAGAATTAGCCTACTGTGACTTTTTTATGGAATTAAAATAGATTAAGGTTTTATGTTTTGAAAGGTTGGTAAGACTCTTTGATTAAACACATTAAGGTTTGAATGGTGAAATCATGAAACTAGGGTTTTGGACACTTTAAAATACTTTTGATTCATGGTTTTAAATGATGATTTCAAGCTTACTATGTAAATTTAAAATATTTGTGGTTTTATGGTTTTTTACATTTTAAAGGATTAAAGTTTAGAAAAAAAAATTAAGGTTTAAGGTTTTAAGGAGTTAGGGTTTCCTATTTTGAGTTTAGGAATTGAATTAGGGTTTTAGAAGTTTTGAATTAGGGTTTTGGGTGATCTTAGAATTTTAGAATTTGGAAAAAGCAGTTGAATATTTTTAGGGAGTTTTATGAAAATACACCAACGATTTAAAGTTTATAAAGCAAAAAAGGTAGTTTTTAAGGCTTTTGGAAAGAAACAGCATATTATTTAAGGGTTTTAAAGATTTGGAAAGTAAATTAGGATTTTAGGGTTTTAAAGAAACTAAATTAATAACTTTAAATTCTTTAGAAAATAAAGCAACGAATTAGTGTTTTTAACTTTTGAAAAGCTAAATTAAAGTTCTGGGATTTTGATTTTGAAAGCCACAATTAGATAGTTTATGTTACTGTGAAAAATATAACAAAACAAGAATTTAATCCATACCTCCTTTTGATGGTTCCTCCAAAAAATAATTCTTCTTGGATGAATTAAAACAAAGACAATTGTTGCCTTTGATCGTTTCTGGCCTTGCTTTTCTGCCCTCAAAAAATCAGCTTGATTAAAGCTTTCCTTCTCAGATTTGGTTTACAAACTCTCTCGATTTTCCTTCCTAATTTCTCCTCCCTTTTTTGTGTTGTAATTATACTTATTTATAGAAGTTTTTTTTGTGATTTTTTCCTTGTTACACACGGCATACAATATTAAATAAGAAAAGAAAACCGAAACCTAATTGTAATAGTTTTCGAAAAATTTGCAACGGAAAAATTTCGCTGGCGAAAAAAAACTACTGCGGAAAAATTGCGCTGGCAAAAAAAAATCTGCCGCAGTTGGCTGCGGCAGGGGATGGGGAGTTGGCCTGCGGGCCATTTCGCCAGTAGGAAATTCCTGCGGGCGAAATGGCCCACGGCCAAGCCTGCTAGAATTTTCGGCGACGATTTTTTAGTCGTCAATTTTCTTTTTGATTTTGACTTGTTTATTTTTATTTTTTATTAATAAAAATTAGATAATAAAGTAAAAATTATTTAATTAAGATAACAAAAATTATTTTTGACCAATTCAAATATATTAGACAACACAAAAATTATTTTGGACTAAACCAGACTAGGTCAAAAATTAAAGGTCTACAGAGAGAATTTACGTTCTGGACCTAAGCTAAGTTCTGGACTTAAAAATATTTTAGGTTCTGGACCCGGGGTAAGTTCTGGACTTAAGCGAGAATTTAGGTTCTAAACCTAAGCTATGTTTTGGACTTAAAAATAATTTGGGTTCTGGACCCAAGGTGAGTTTTGGACTTAAGAGAGAATTTAGGTTCTGGACCTAAGCTAAGTTCTGGACTTAAAAATAATTTGGGTTCTGGACCCGAGGTGAGTTCTTGACTTAAGAGAGAATTTAGGTTCTGGACCTGAGTTAAGTTCTAGACTTAAAAATAATTTGGGTTCTGGACCTGAGGTGAGTTCTGGACTTAAGAGAGAATTTAGATTCTGGACCTAAGCTAAGTTCTAGACTTAAGGGTAATTTGGGTTCTGGATCCGAGCTAAGTTCTGGACTTAAGAGAGATTTGATTATCTACAAAAAATAATTGTAGTAAGTAGGATACTAAAGGAATTTGCAAAAAATTTAGCTAATTTTTACCATGCCCATATCTTCTTGCCCCCTGCATGTAAAAATATTTTAAAAGTGTAAAAATATTTATATACATGCAAATATCTAAATAATTGAATTGAATAATTGAGTTCCCTATTTATTCACTGTGTAGTTACTATTTATATACTATTTACTAACTATTCATTTACTATTTATCAATAGTAACATTTACTTTTTTTTTTCCACGAGAATACTATTTTTTCTTTATTATTTTTGTCTTATTCCTTTATAATTTATCTATATAAACCTCGGCTCATCTCTTCTTTTCATCCACAATTACACATATTTTGATATCAGAGAATTTAGCATAGAGTTGAGGAGAAAATGCATGCTTTGAGATCAGGAACTCGATCTAATGCTGAGTTATTGGAGCTTATTCGATGGCATGAAAATGAAACTATAAGTCTACTAGCCGGGATGCAGCTTCATCGTAGTTCAAGTAAAAAAACCAAGGTAATAATTCAATTATTTATTTTAACAACAAATTACTTTTCATTTTTGTGTTTGTGATTTTTTTATTGTTTTTTTAAGATTTAGGAAAAATAAATTAATTAGATGACTATATTTAAGAATTTAACAAATAAGTAAATAGATAGACTAAAAATAGAACATAAATAAATTTAGCCTAAAAATCAGTGGTATTGATATGATGATATACTTACCTTGTGTTAACTTACCTGGCTCCGTGTTAGCATGATCGTTGCATTATTCGGGGTGGAGGATGTGTCTATAAAGCCCAACAATGGTATGATGTAGCACCTTCTTGGGTAAAACGGATTATCCGAGATTGCGGTTTTGAAAGCTTTATCTTGCAATTACCATCCGAGGAGTGTCCGATAGACAGGAGTGTAGTTCAAGCATTGTCAGAGCGGTGGATGGACACGACCCATACTTTTCACCTACCTATAGGAGAAATGACCATTGGCCTAGTCGATTATACAGCCATAACTGGTATCCGATACTATGGCCTTCCGGTCCCTCTTACCAATGATATTCTAACATTTGAAGAAGTTAAACAGTTAATCGGATTGGAACCATCATTGAAAGGGCCTTTCAAGATAAAATTTGAGCTGATTCGAAGTTATTGGATGAACTACAAAGGATGGGTTCATAGGGAAACAACCAAACAATATGCTCAAGGATTTTTACTGTATTTGCTCTGGTGGACCATTTTATGCAGTACTAAATCTGCCATCCATTTGTCGATGTTGAGGGCCCTTACTGATATGAGTATGGTATCGCTTTATGGTTGGGGTGAAGCTAGCCTTGCCTGTATTTATCATGGACTAGATAAGATTTGCAAAAATAAGAAGTCTTTTGTTGGCTTTATAGTGGTTGTCGAGGTACTCTTCTTCCACCAATGTCAATTCCATTCTTATTCTTGCATGAATTTGATTTTCATTATTGTTGTAGGTATGGGCATATGAGCATAATCTTATGAGGGTATCTGGCATTTTCTAAGAGAGAGTCGAGTATCCAAGATTAAATTTTTAATTGTCAGATCGTGTAGCAGTTCCCGACTCTCACCATGTACACACCTAGCGCTATCTCTTGAGTTGCTTAACCTGGGGCTAGGTAAAATAGCATTAGTATACTTTAAAATTTATATAAAATTTCACTTACCTTATATCATTTTGTAGGTCAATTTGGCTTGGTGGAACACAGAAGAGTGGATGAACTGGACTTCTTCTATGATGCCACATTGCCTTTTCAACATACCCGCCGAGTCATTGCCGGCCCTGTGTCTAGTGGCTGGTTTCTCGGGGAGAGAGTGTGTGAGTGGTTCCTTGGTCCCGAGCGATGGAGAATCCCAATGAGTTGCCTGGAGTATACTTTAAATATCACATTAATGTCGGAGAATGCATGGTGGTTGGCTCGGCACGGTTATGATGTTTAAACCTTTCTCTATCCACTGGGTGCATCTTATACCCTATTTATTCAAGTAGGACTCTTGAACTTTGATGTATCTCCTGTTGGTGTTTGGGAGATTCCCGAGGAAAATGAGGATAGAGATGAGGAGTATCACGGAGAGGGAAGAGAGTCTGTCTCACATCTCAGGGCTAGCACTTCTCAGGTTAACTTTTACCATCTTACCATTAACATTGCTTCTTAACTTGTTTTGACTATTTTAATGATTATTTTCAGGCTGCTGGCTCATTTGGTCATGAGGCTTGACCTTCCTTTACTGCTCCTCCATTTGCTCATTCTAATCAATCGAAGATCTCATCTCATCCACAGGACATTGATATGAATTACCTGGTAGGTTTTATTATTCCATGATAATTTATGCTATATGTATGCATGATTATGTATTCTCTTACCTTTTTCTTTCTGGCTCACAGCGGATGCTTGAGGAATAAAACAAGAAACTTTAAGAAGACTTAGCTACTGGTCGTCAACAGGTTGCCCATTTTGAAAAATTATATCACCAGTCAGAGCAAGATTTTTGAGACTTTCGGTTTCAGGGGGTGAGAGATCCTGGTGCTTTGTCATCTAGAGGACCCCCAAGCTGATGACTATAAGGACCGTTACAGATCTGAATTCCAAGGTAATAAAGATTTGAGTGCTCCTGCTTTAGGTGGACATGGGATAGATGATATGCCTCATCCTTCAATAGGCAATGACTTCTTCAGGGCTTTGTTTGATCATAATCCACCACCTCCTTCCCATTGATCTATTATTGTACAATAATAATTATAATTTACACTTTTATGGTAACTTTTGACTTTTAAATATATTTTTTTCTTCTTTTTTTTATCTAGCCTTCATATCTTCTCCTTGCCCCCTGTGTAGGCTCAAACCCATGATTTTTTCTATGCAGCTTTGGTTGATGTTTGTATATTGTCTAGCTCATCGAACAAGCATGCATTTTTTCCTTTCTTTGCAAATGACTGGAGTTTCCTCAATCCCTGATTCTATGCCCCCTGATTCTATATCCGCTTCATCTTTGCTTCATAGAATGTCTGTTGAATAGACAATACAATACAAGAAAATGCCATGTGATATGCTCATGTATGCATGATATGCATGAATAACACTTACTATGATTTCGTCGACTCACAGACCAAGGCAATCAGCAGAAGTGTTCTCATTGACTCTTTCCAGATGCCCATTCAAGTCTTGCTTTGGAATGACAGGATGGTTCACATTTATGGCTTTTATCTTCGAGATATTGAAAACATGAATAATGGAGGCCCCAAGCAGCAGAGATACATCCATTTCTAATTATGATTCAGTAGCTTCTTCATAACCTTGCCATTAATCATTTCCTTTACCTAATGTGTCTTTTGAGGTTCAATAGTTCAACATACTCCCCTTAACTTGATATTTTTTTTTAATTTTGAATTTTAATTTTGAAATCAAATTTTGGCTTTGCCATATTAATGTCAATTTACCTCAAGACTTGATTTTTCAAATTAACATATTTATAACATGTCAACCCTAGTTACTATACTAAACTCGGGAACCATTTAAGCAAGAATTGTTGCACTTTAGATAGGCACATACACATTACTTGGCCAAAGGTCTCATTGAGTTTAAATATGGTCTATCTCATATGCATTCTAATATGGCCAAAGGTCTCATTGAGTTTAAATTTGGTCTTTTGGATTTTAAAGAAAAATTTATTTTGAGCTTACAAATGTACTTGGGCCATATTAGAAAAAGAACAAACCAAATAGGCCATGATTTAAACCAAGATAAACTAATCATTGCCAAACAACAAGCATTTGGGGTAAAAACCTAAGGAAAGTAACTAGGCCAATTATATGAACTTTAGTCTTTGGGTTAAAAGGCTTAGGTTCCCATAGCAAGTATATACCAAAAGGTACAAGGCTATGAGTAGTTATGCCATGCTCGATCTCCATACCTTGAGTGAAAGTATGGTATCCCTTACATAACACAACACGGGTAATAAGGGCTTCCTTACTCACGCACACGATGCAATCTAATATGATGCAGTGAATAATATCATGATAAGAAAGAATAGAATAATATAAAGACCAACGGAATCAACTTCTCTTATCCCTTGTGGAGTTGCCACTGTGAGCGGGGATTTTTGCCCCCACTCCCGGTGGAATGGTTCTTGCGACTTCGACACTGTTTAGGCTCAGGGCCTTAGAGAACACGGGCCTAAGCTCAGAGAAAATGGAGTCACCACTTGGACAGGCTGGAAAAAAGAAAGTAGTGGATGACTCGATCTCTAAGGAATCCCCAACCCCCTAATGGGTTCGGAAAGTTGGGTACGTATGAAAAAGGTGAGAAACGACCCAGCAACCCCACAACGCTTGGTTCATTGGAACCAACCTCCTTTGCAGGTCTTAATATTATAAAATTCTTAAGTATAATAATATTATCCATACTACATGCAACAATTAAAATAAAGCATCATTATATTAAAATCAAAGCAATGTCCGAACAAAGCAAATAAATGGACACCCATCCGAGGAGGGAAACATGTCCTTACATCGTCCATGTCTAAAACTAAATGGGACACCCATTGAAAGGTGGAAACGTGTCCTTTACATTGGTCCAAAAACTTTAAAATAAAATAAATTACATGATGCTCACGACATGAGGTACCCAAAATATGGAAACATGCCACTTACAATATTTTGAAATAAAAAAATCAATAAAAGTAAAAATCCATTCATCATAAATAAATCTTTCATCAAAGACATCAAACATCAATCAAAATATATAATAAACATCCATCCAATTTAAATAAAACATTAAGTATATTAAATTTAGGGGTTCATGCATGAATTATGGTTTCTAGGGTTTTATGTTTAAGAACTAGGGTTTTGCATATACTAGTTTAATTAGTTGAGAAATATTTTAAAGAAATAACATAGCTACTGGATGTTTTAAAGATTTAGGATTTTGGATGTTTTTATGAAAATAATGCTACTGTGATTTAAAAAAATAGGTTTGGTTAGGGTTTTAAGCAAACAGATTGTTGTTTTGGTTTTTAGAAAGGTGTAACTAGGATTTTAGATTTGAAAAACATGTTTTAAGGCTATTGAGATTTTAGAGTTTTACGGTTAAGATATTAGGGTTTTGTGGCTTGATTCTGTAGATTATGATTTTGAATTTAGAATTTGATGCTTTTCTGTGATCAAAGTTGAGTGTGCTTTTAATATTGAATGTAATAACTATTTAAGTATTTTTTTAGGTGAAACAAACATTGAATGCTAAATTGAAAGATTAAAATAACTCAATGAATAAAATTATAAAAACTACTGTGAAGGTTTGAAAACAGAATTAATTAAGATTTAGGGTTTAAATAACTTAGGGTTTAAGAAAATATACTATTGTTTTGAATGATTATATTATTTACTTTAATTAATAACCTTAGTTATTGTATGAATTAATTTATGCTACTGCATAAACTAAATTAAAGGAAGAATTAAATAACTAAGGCAGTGTGATGATGGCTTGGAAGATGAAGATGATTAATGATTTAATAAACTGAAGTTAGAGCAATTTACCTATGTTTGAAGGCTCCATCAAATTTAAAGAAATTGAACAAAGATGTTACCTGTTTCAGATTTGGTTTTTGTTGAGCAAAGCAATCTGGAGACGATTGCTTGTTGCCTCCTTTGGTTGCTGTGTCTTGGATTTCTCCTTGCTAGCTAGGGTTTTCTTTTGGCCGCAAGAATTTAAGAGTCCCAAGTTCGGTTCAAAATTTCCTTTTCAAGAGATCTAAGTTCCCTTCCCCTTTTTGTATGTTTTAATGTGGTATTTATAGGAAAAAACCTAAACCTAATTCAAATTGTCTAAGGACATCAAAACCATTTAGGAAAAGAAATAAAAACTGAGTAGAAATCGATTTCGAAAAAAACTATGCTGGCAAAAATTGCGCTGGCAAAAACTACTGCGGGCTATGAGTGTGCCAACACCAGAATTATGAGAGTTTGTGCACGAACTGGGGTGCGGGCCAGCCAATTCGCCGTCGAAATTTCCTGCGACGAATTGGCCCAAGCCAATTTTGCTTCGCTGATTATTTATTTATTTATTTTAACTTTACTAATATTACCTTTTTTTATTAAAAATTAGAAATAATAAATATTAAAATAAATATTATTTAATTAAAATACCACAAAAATTATTTTGGACTATAAAAAAATATTAGACCAGACTGGGTAAAAAATTAAGGGTCTACAGGTGGGTATCCTTTTTTATTTAGTTTTGGACATTAGACAATTGTTGTAAAGGCATGTTTCTATTCTCGGATAGGTGTCTATTTTGATTGCTTTATTTTAATCAAGGTGATGGATGATTATTTATTTTTATAATTGCATGTAAGATGGATGATATTTTAATAAGTTATTTATTTTGATAATTGCATGTAATATGAATGATATTTCAATAAGTTAAGAATTTAATAATATTTAAACCTAAAAAGGAGGCCGGTTCTAATGAACTGAGCGTTATAGGGTTGTTGGGTCATTCTCACCTTCCCTATACGTACCCAACTTTCCTAATCCATTACGGGGTTGGACATTCCTTAGGAATCGAGTCATCCACCCCTTTCTATTTTGCCAGCCTATCCAGGTGGTGACTCCATTTTTTCTAGGTTTAGGCCCATGTTCTCTAAGGCACTGAGCCTAATAATACCGAAGTCGTAAGAACCATTCCTCATGGGAATAGGGGGCAAAAATCCCCGCTCACACTAGCTAGGCTATATTTTCTTTAGTTCTATTTATTCTTATAACTGAATTAGTTCTAGGAATAAGAGTTGAAGCCACTGATGCTCTTGGTTATGAGATTATTGATTTTGTTTTAGAAGCATAGGAAAATGATCCCCTTGATGGCAATCTAGTAGATCTATTTCTTGAAAAGATTATTTCAACATTGCTATCTTTTTCAACTATCTCTTGGACATCTCATGATTCTTCCTTTTTGTATGAGGACTGCTTGTTCTAACAACCAACTTTCAGGCATATTTATTGATCCCCAAAAATAGTCTTATGAACTATTAAATTACCTTTTGACAAATTAGTTAAAAATAAGGTAGTAGTTCCTTTTGGATTCAAATATTTAATAGATGATTCCTTTAAATTAAGAATAACGGAAGTCATAACTTTATAATGTATCCTGTAAATAAGGATAATATTTTCAAATCCAGAAAGCATATCATAACCTTTAGTCTTAATATCTAAACTAATTGCACTCAATAAGAGTAGATATTATAGAGAAAGTGTAAATTTTGGAAAGCAAGAAAAGTAAACTTTTCCATCTCACAAAGAAGATTCCACAACACCTAATAAGGAATCATGGAACTTATTATATCTTTTATCTCAAACACATAAGAATGCAGAGGTATTCAAGCCAATTCTGGTGGTTGGCTTGAGAGCAACTTGAATAACTCCAATATGATGGAATTTAAGTTTTTCTTGATGTTTTTGAACTAGTTCTTCATATAGAAGACTGAAAGAGCTAAATCCTTCAAAAATAGGAACAACTTGCTCAACAGTGTTGATAAAATAATCAGAATTAAACAAAAAAATTAGTATTAAATTTATAAATAGTAAAAGAAGAAATGGATGGGAGCTTCTAGTTGTTTAAGTTCTGTTCAACACTTTGCGTTATTAAAATTTCTTTGTTCTTCTTTGATGTAGAGTTTCCACAAATACTGGAAGAGGATGAATGTAGCACCCCTTCATGACTTATGAATAAGCCGAGGAGGAATGCTACATCGGTATACGAGCTCTGGTTATGTCAGCTTACTTAATGTTCCTTATAAAAATTTTCCAAATATTAGACGAGTCTCCCTTAAAATTCTAGGTCCCAAGTGTTTACAAAACTGATTTTTCTTATTTTTGAAAAATATTTTGTTTCACAATTCAACTCAAGCACACTCCCAATAATCCACCCTTATAACCTTAACTACAATCCTGCAAGAAGAATTCACACTTCTATATTCACAAACCAACTCCATTTAAAACCATACAGTTATTATACATTACTAGATTTATATGCTACATCAAGTTATCTCTTTGTATTGTTCAAATAAGTACATGCCAGATTCTAATACCAAAATACAAAATGAAGAACACCACCTAAGTTTGTTGATGACCGACAGATCGCAGGACTCCTCTGCTAGCTACTGGCTCCTTGCTAATAGCCTACGAGTTTAGAAGAAACTAAACTCACTAAGCATTGCTTAGTGGGTACTTTAACTAATTACGGAAAATAAATAATAAAAGCATAATGCACTTTTAAAAGCAATGAGTCGTATTGAAAAATAATATCACAGTAAAAACAATCCATACATGTCATATATTAAGTTATTATCATTTTATTAGTTTGCTCCACAAGGTAATTTGGTAGACTAACGTATGGTAAGGAACTAACCGAAACAACTGTATATATATTCTGTGGCGGTGGCCCTAAAAAAAATTGCGGACCAAGCCCTGTGGAATTTGTGGCCGAAGCCCTCGGACCGGAGTCCTATATAACTCGGGCGATTGCCCTATATAACTCGGACCAAAGTCCTATATAGCTCGGGTCGTCACCCTATATAACTCGGACCGAAGTCCTATATTAAAGCAGCACTGCATATAGTATGATATATCATACCCTTACCCTACTCAGTACTATCCCAGATACCTAGTGGAGCCAAAATTTTCATGCCTTTTCTTAATCGAATATGCATTATACAATTATCGACTTATGTTTCTTATATTATTTCAATGTGAAATATCATATTTTGTTATTTTAATAACATATTATGCTCATTTATATGCACAATGAATCAATTGGATTACTTTTGAAAAATGACCAAATGAATATTAGCAAAATGACCATATGAATAGTAAATTCTGGTTTTGGACTCAACTTGATCCTTATTTTGAAAAATTGTATAAAATAATTTACTTGACTAAAAACTCTAAACTTTTTACAGAATTTAGTTTTACATCTTAAAATCATTCCTTTAAAATTTCAGATCAAACTGGACACAAAATATTGGTCAAGTAGTTCACCCAACCAGACTGCTCCAGTTGCCCTGCATCCTGGCAGCAGTTCTGAATTTTGTGAATTCCTTAAATTAAATTCAATCAATGTGGTTACAAATTATTTTTCTCAAATACTAGACTCACTAAAAAACAACATATCCAAAATTTAATTGATTTATTTTTCTAAATTTTATTAAAAATCCGGAAACATGGCTATCTCAGTCAAGGTACCTCCTAGAGCAGGTCTAACAGAAATAATTTTTCCATAATCATAACCATTCCGAATTCAACTCAAAATATTTTTCAGTCATTCTAGACGTATTGAGGCACAACATATAAAAAATTCACTTCAAGAACATTTTTCTATATTTAATTAAAAAATCATACAAGTCACAGCATTTCACTAATTCTAAAACAGAAAAATTTCAAGAAAATGAACAAACAATTAGTTAAAGTACCAAACCTTGATTTTCCTTGCTCTTCTTGTCTATTTCACTTCCTTTCCTCTCTAATCTCCTTGATTTCCTATGAATTTAACATGTCACATATGTTAGAACAAACCCTAGATATGAACATGATGCTACCTTATGATTTTCTAACAATCCTTTACTTATTCTTACTAATAATCACCATTTTCATCATTTCCTTTAAGTAGTTTATCATTTTTCACCATAATCATCAACTTAATAAGACTTTCCCAACATGAACATAATATCAAATCTTCCTAAACATAGCCTAATACCTAATTCTAATGAAAGAATAAGACTTAGGATGGTATCTTACCTTATTTCCTATTGAATTTCACTTGAAAAATGGATTAGACTTGAAAATTTTCTCCTTGAAAATGGAAGGGAGGGGGGAGCACGACCTAAGGAAGAAGAAAAGTGGTGATGGTGGTTTTTTTTTTTTTTGATCCTTTACTTGTGTTTGGAAGACCAAAAGTAGTTGTTTATAATTTAATTTCCATTTAATTAATTTGTTTATTTTCAATGGCCATGATTTGTCCAACCCATTTGGTCTTAATGGCTAGGATTTGGCCACTTGAAAGTGGCTTTTTGTTCTTTTAAATTTTACCCCCAAAGTTATATTTAATTACAAAATTGCCCCTTCGGTGGAAATGTCCAAAATGCCCTTGTCGGAAAATAGCCCATAACTTACAAACCGTGCGTTTTCGGGAAAAATCGTGCACCACCATTATGACCCGATTAATCCCGAGAACACATTTATGGCATCCGTTAGGGTCACTATTAAGAACTGACACAACTTTTTGAAAAATTAGTCTTAGGTCCTCGGCCTTTCGAAAAATTACCTTTAGGTCCCGTCGACTTCACGGGCCTCCTTTGCATACCGATTTTATTTTTGACTATCTCGAGCCTCTATTTTACCACTTATTTATGTCCTTCTTGCCTAATACTCGACTACCTAAACTTTGGGATGTGACAGTTCTACCTCCCTTAATTTAAGTTTTGTCCCGAAACTTACTTATTCATGCATGATTCTTACGTGTAATTACACATCATCAATATAACTAATAATCGTCACATATACACACATATGTACTCAAGACACTGATTTTAAACTTACGTACCTTCATTTCCTTCTTCTGCTTTATTCTCTTCTGCCCTCATGTAATATATCCTGGCTGGCGCTCTATATTCAGGTCGATCTACTGTCTCCGATCTTGTTCCTATTTGATTACTACCATTTTCTCTGCCTCTTCCTCTTTCTCGACCTTTACCGCTGCTACTTGCTACTTGTGTTCTTTCAGGAACTTTTGAAATCTCAGCCACATTTCTAGGACAATCCTTCTTAAGGTGATCAGTGGCACCACAAAGTATACAAGCTCCAGTAACAAACCAACATTCTCCCCTATGCTTTCGTCCACAATGCTCACACGAGGGGTATGGTGTATATTCAGTCCTTCCAGAACCTTTACTTGATCCTCTGCTTATTCCTCCCATGCTGGCTACTGAGGTAGCTTGAAAATTAGGTCCTTTAGATGGTCTTAAATTCTGCTTTACACTCATAAAGGATCCTTCACCCTTATCTCTCTTGCTAGCAGACTGATGATTACCTGGGGCACTCTGTGCTAGCTCTCTTTTCTGTTGAATTCTCTGTTGATGATTCCTCAGATTTACTTGCACCTTTTCAACATCCAATGCTTTAGCCACCAACTTTGAAAACTCTGTATTATCCAATGCCACTAGGTGTATCTTAATTTCATCATTAAGTCCTTCTAAAAATTTCTCGCATCGCTCAGCTTCAGTTTCTATTAACTTCTTTCCATACTTACTAAGGCGCGTAAACTCCTTCTCATATTCTGATACCGTCATTCTGCCTTATTTCAAATGAATGAACTCATTGCGCCTTGCAGTCAAATATGCATCAGTGATATACCTCTTTTTAAACTCACTCTTGAAGAATTCCCAAATTCGCTGTTCTGGTGGAACCCGCTGCTGCGTGGTATCCCACCATATGTACGCCTCCTCTGTCAGGAGTGAGGTAGCACAAACCACTCTTTCCTCCGGAGTGCATTGGAGCTGGTCAAGAACTCTAATGATACTATCTAACCAATATTTTGCTTCCTCAGATCCCTCTTCACGACCAGCCTTAAATTCCTTTGCACCATACTTTCTTAACTTCTCGATCGGGGGTTTCCTATCTCCCTCAGCAGTAGGGCCCCTTCCAGCCATTTGCTGAAAAGTTGTTGCAATCTGCCTAAGATAAGTCTCCGGACCAGGTATTTCAGCTGCTGCTGACCCTGGTCTATGAGCTTCCCCGGCATCTGCAGACCCAGATGCTTGCGATTCTACGTTTCGTTCCATAACTTGTCACGAATCTAGAGACATCCTACATTGACATAAATAGCTATCTGCTTAATTCATAAACATATAACTCGATTAACAATTCCTATCTGGCATGTACATCTACCTATTCACATATAACTTTCTCCTTACTTTATCTTACATGGCACACATAGTTACTTACTTACTACCTATCTCCCAGAATCGATAAACCAATGCTCTGATACCACAAATTGTAGCTCCCCTTCACGACTTATGAATAAGCCGAGGAGGAATGCTACATCGTGATACGAGCTCTGGTTATGTCAGCTTACTTAATGTTCCTTATAAAAATTTTCCAAAAATTTTGACGGAGTCTCCCTTAAAATTCTAGGTCCCAAGTGTCGACAAAACTGATTTTTCTTATTTTTGAAAAACATTTTGTTTCACAATTCAACTCAAGCACACTCCCAATAATCCACCCTTATAACCTCAACTACAATCCTGCAAGAAGAATTCACACTTCTATATTCACAACCCAACTCAATTTAAAACCATACAGTTATTATACATTACTAGATTTATATGCTACATCAAGTTATCTCTTTGTATTGTTCAAATAAGTACATGTCAGTTTCTAATACCAAAATACAAAATGAAGAGCACCACCTAAGTTTGTTGATGACCGACAGATCGCAGGACTCCTCTGCTAGCTACTGGCTCCTTGCTAATAGCCTGCGAGTTTAGAAGAAACTAAACTCGCTAAGCATTTCTTAGTGGGTACTTTAACTAATTACGAAAAATAAATAATAAAAGCATAATGCACTTTTAAAAGCAATGAGTTGTATTGAAAAATAATATCACAGTAAAAACAATCCATACATGTCATATATTAAGTTATTATCATTTTATTAGTTCGCTCCACAAGGTAATTTGGTAGACTAACATATGGTAAGGAACTAACTGAAACAACTGTATATATATTCTGTGGTTGTGGCCCTAAAAAAAATTGCGGACCAAGCCCTGTGGAATCTGTGACCGAAGTCCTCGGAGCGGAGTCCTATATAACTCGGGCGATTGCCCTATATAACTCGGACCGAAGTCCTATATAGCTCGGGTCGTCACCCTATATAACTCGGACCGAAGTCCTATATTAAAGCAGCACTGCATATAGTATGATATATCATACCCTTACCCTACTCAGTACTATCCCAGATACCCAGTGGAGCCAAACTTTTCATGCCGTTTCTTAATCGAATATGCATTATACAATTATCGACTTATGTTTCTTATATTATTTCAACGTGAAATATCATATTTTGTCATTTTAATAACATATTATGCTCATTTATATGCATAAGGAATCAATTGGATTACTTTTGAAAAATGACCAAATGAATATTAGCAAAATGACCATATGAATAGTAAATTCTGGTTTTGGACTCAACTTGATCCTTATTTTGAAAAATTGTATAAAATAATCTACTTGACTAAAAACTCTAAAAGTTTTACAGAATTTATTTTTACATCTTAAAATCATTCCTTTAAAATTTCAGATCAAACTGGACACAAAATCTTGGTCAAGTAGTTCACCCAACCAGACTGCTCCAGTTGCCCTGCATCCTGGCAGCAGTTCTGAATTTTGTGAATTCCATAAATTAAATTCAATCAATGTGGTTCCAAATTATTTTTCTCAAATACTAGACTCACTAGAAAACAACATATCCAAAATTTAATTGAAGAATATTTTTCTAAATTTTATTAAAAATCCGGAAACATGGCTGTCTCAGTCAAGGTACCTCCTAGAGCAGGTCTAACAGAAATAATTTTTCAATAATCATAACCATTCCACATTCAACTCAAAATATTTTTCAGTCATTATAGACGTATTGAGGCACAATATATCAAAAATTCACTTCAAGAACATCTTTCTATATTTAATTAAAAATCATACAAGTCACAGCATTTCACTAATTCTAAAACGGAAAAATTTCAAGAAAATGAACAAACAATTAGTTAAAGTACCAAACCTTGCTTTTCCTTGCTCTTCTTGTCTATTTCACTTCCTTTCCTCTCTAATATCCTTGATTTCCTATGAATTTAACATGTCACATATGTAAGAACAAACCCTAGATATGAACATGATGCTACCTTATGATTTTCTAACAATCCTTTACTTATTCTTACTAATAATCACCATTTTCACCATTTCCTTTAAGTAGTTTATCATTTTTCACCATAATCATCAACTTAATAAGACTTTCCCAACATGAACATAATATCAAATCTTCCTAAACATAGCCTAATACCTAATTCTAATGAAAGAATAAGACTTAGGATGGTATCTTACCTTATTTCCTATTGAATTTCACTTGAAAAATGGCTTAGACTTGAAAATTTTCTCCTTGAAAATGGAAGGGAGGGGGGAGCACGACCTAAGGAAGAAGTGGTGATGGTGGTGTTTTTGTTTATTCCTTTACTTGTGTTTGGAAGACCAAAAGTAGTTGTTTATAATTTAATTTCCATTTAATTAATTTGTTTATTTTCAATGGCCATGATTTGTCCAACCCATTTGGACTTAATGGCTAGGATTTGGCCACTTGAAAGTGGCTTTTTGTTCTTTTAAAATTTACCCCCAAAGTTATATTTAATTACAAAATCGCCCCTCTTGTGGAAATGTCCAAAATGCCCTTGTCAGAAAATCGCCCGTAACTTACAAACCTTGTGTTTTCGGGAAAAATCGTGCACCACCATTACGACCCGATTAATCCCGAGAACACATTTATGGCATCTGTTAGGGTCACTATTAAGAACCGACACAACTTTTCAGAAAATTACTCTTAGGTCCTCGGCCTTTCAAAAAATTACCTTTAGGTCCCGTCGACTTCACGGGCCTCCTTTGCACACCGATTTTATTTTTGACTATCTCGAGCCTCTATTTGACCCCTTATTTATGTCCTTCTTGCCTAATACTCGACTACCTAAACTTTGGGATGTGACAATGAAGCTTCTCTATTCAAACTAACAAATAGTTTATCCATTTTCCTTAAAGATAAATAGATAAATAGTTTATCAATTTAACAGGGTAACAAATCCTTATCAGTTGGTCGCTTCTCTGATACCAACTGAGACTGGATTTTAGAATTAAACAGAAATAAGATATGAAAAATGTAAAATGGAAGAATGCCACTGGCTAGATAATTGACAAAGTTAGCATACTAGTGGGTATAATTTGTAAAAGAGTAAAGGTGCTCTTCAAGGAATGATTCATTGATGGGTTGCTCTTCTTCTTCATCCTTGTGTTGCTCTAATCCATAAGGTGGTCTACTACCAAATATTTAGCACTTTTTCTCATTTTTGATTTCCAAATTAAAATCTTGGAAGAGTAAGATCTATCTAATCAATCTTGATCTAGCTTCCTTGTTGCTCATAAGGTATTTGATAGTTGTGTGGTCGGTGTAGACAATAACCTTGTAACCCAATAGGTAATATTTGATTTTATCAAGAACAAAAACTATGGCAAGCATCTCCTACTCTATTGTAACATAATTGATTTGAGCTTCATCAAGGGTATGGCTTGTATAGTAGATTACTTGGCTTTTCTTGTCTTTCCTGACTCAAAATAGCTCCAATTGCATAATCATTAGCATTGCACATGAGCTTGAATGGAAGAGATAAATCTAGTAGTGAGATAATGGAGTTGAAGTAAGAGATGCTTTTAACTTGTTGAAAGTAAGTAACATACATTAGAAAAATTAAAAATATTTTTATTTAATAATTCACACAAAGGTTTAGTAATTTTAGAAAAAGCCTCTATAAAGTGCCTATAAAACCTTGCATATCACAAGAAGCTTTAAACTCCTTTAACATTGGTAGGTAGTGGTAGCTTTTCAATAACTTCCACCTTAGCTCTATCCACTTCAATCCCTTTTTGAAAGAGCTTGTGTCCAAGTGTTATGCCTTCTTGTTCCATAAAATGGCATTTTTTGCAATTAAGTACTAGGTTCATTTCTTCATATCTCTTGAGAAATTGTTCTAAATGTTACATATGATTATCAACAGTAGAAACATAAATAGTAAAATCATCTATAAAAATCTCAAAAATTAGTTCTACATATCATAAAATATGGCCATCATCTTTGAAAATTAGTCGATGCATTTCACATTCCGAAGGGCATCCTATAATAAGCAAATATTCCATATAGACATGTGAATGTGGTTTTCTCTTGATCTTTTGAAGCTATAGGAATTTGAAAATAACCTAAATAATCATCTAACAAATAAAAATAAGCATTTCCCACAAGTCTTTCAAGCATCTGATCAATAAAAAGGTAAAGGAAAGTATTTTTGTGGGTGGCTTTGTTCAATTTCCTATAGTCTATGGAAACTTACTAACCAGTGATTGTTCTTGAGGGAATTAACTCATTATGTTCATTAGTAATTACAGTCATCCCTCCCATTTTATGCACTACATGTACAAGACTTACCCAAGAACTATTGAAAATTGGGTAAATTAATCCTACATTAGCTTTAACTACCTCTTTCATATTTGGGTTTAATCTCTTGCAGACCCTTAATTTTTGACCCAGTCCGGTTTAGTCCAAAATAATTTTTGTGTTGTCTAATATATTTTAATTGGTCCAAAATAATTTTTGTTATCTTAATTAAATAATTTTTGCTTTATTATTTAATTTTTATTAATAAAAAATAAAAATAAAAATAAAAATCGGCCACGGAAAAATCGTGTAACACCCCGATACCCTATATAAGTACTATGCGTATACCTAGTATACATACAGTACATATATAAAGTATAAGGATGTCACTTTTCGTTACCTTTTAAAAACATGTAACAGAGTTCAAACCATAATACCTTAATTTAAATAACATTTGCAAAATCATTATCTTTATTAAAACTTCATTTATACATATAAATACTCTCTCGTCAGAAATACATCATAATTAAAATTTATACATGTATGCATTACCCTCTAGTTGGTCTCGACAAACTTTACTCTTCTTGTGGCATAACAAAAGACTTCATATCTTCCATCTATATACCTGCGCGAATAAACACCCGCGCTAAGCCCGAGAGCTTAGTAGTCCAAATATAAAATATAAACATATAGTATAGAAGTATTGATATATAATGATACATCGATTCAATATATAATTAGTTCTTATCATATCTTCTTTTCTTTTTAATTTTATCTTTAATATATCCTAGCTAATTTCATATATGATGTATATATATACATAATATTATCACCAACCCCAATGCATCACCAATACTCAAAACCAATATATTAATACCCCTACATTATATATATACCACACCAACCATTATTGCCATACACACTTTACATATCATACCAATTATTATTGCAATACACACATTACATATCATACACTCATTATTGCAATACACACATTACACATCATATCACTCATTATTGCAATACACAATTTACATATCATATAAATCATAAATCATATTTCCAATAAAGACAACCTTTATCATCAACCACAATTCATTTACATATTACACTTAATAACATTATATTATTCACAATTCACCAAGCATAATTCATTATTAATACTCACAATCAGTATTTCAATACTTGCATTTCACATTGACAATAAAGACAGACTCGGGCCCAAAACACTAATATGTTATTCAAAGTTCAGAGTTACTGCTTTGGTTCATAGTCACAATCATCACGCCCGTAGGCAATGTATATACATGTATCTCTATCCATGGATAGTGTAACAGACCCAGTCTCTTGGACCATCAACTCAACACATATGAGGAGATCCTCAACCCGGCAAGACTGTTACAAATCATATATCTCATATTCACAATTCTCATAGTGTAACAGACCCAGTCTCTTGGACCATCAACTCAACACATATGAGGAGATCCTCAACCCGGCAAGACTGTTACCTTTCATCATTTCTTAGGCATGCCACCCAAATCCAGAACTCTGAAACTGAATAACATATTAAACAAACAATTCATTTATTATTTCATTATCAATCTCATCATCAATTAGGCCAACATGCCTTATCTCTTTCAATTGAATTATCATAGCCAATCACAATGGCTTCATATCATATCATATCTCAATCCATATGATACATATAGCATCATTGATATCACATTTCAAAGTATATTATTCATATAATACATTGCCATACACAAGATTCACAATGCATATAACATAACATTTTCTCACTTCTCAAAACACATTAACATCATTCATTACTAGAGCATTTATCATAACAAATTGCACATACCTTAAGAATGATCCTCATTTCTTCCTACCTTTCCCATTTCATATTTCATCCTTTATATATATTCTTCATTTACATTCACAATATAATAGCTTATTTAACACTTTCATCCCAATGTGTTAATGTTCAAAGACATATAAGGATATACAATCAAATAGGGTTTATGCTTACCTTGTTAATGATCTTCACATCCTTCACATCATTCAATCATCACCTTAGTCCAATTATGTTAACAATATAATAGATCACTTAACACATTTGCAAACAAATGTGTTAAGCCTCAAATTATGTAATTAAATACAATCATATGTATTGGTACTTACCTCAAGAACTAGTCCCATCAATCTATACATTTCTTTTCTTTCCAAGAATTCTCCACATTTAGGTTAATGCAACCCAATCTCTTCAAAACCTAATCCAAAGGAATATTAGCAAAATGACCATATGAATAGTACATTCTGGTTTAAGACTCCATTTTATCCTTATTTTGAAAAATTGTATAAAATAATCTACTTGACTAAAAATTCTAAAATTTTTACAGAATTTAGTTTTGTATCTTAAAATCATTCCTTTAAAATTTCAGATCAAACTGAACACAAAATCTTGGTCAAATAGTTCACCTAACCAGACTGCCCCAATTGCCCTGCATCCTGGCAGCAGTTCTGAACTTTGTGAATTCCATAAATCAAATTCAATCAACGTGGTTCCAAATTATTTTTCTCAAATACTAGACTCACTAAGCAACAACATATCCAAAATTCAATTGGATATGATTTTTCTACATTTTATTAAAAATCCCGAAATATAGCTGTCTCAGTTAAGGTACCTGCTGGAACAGGTCTAATAAAAATAATCTTTCTAAACTCATAACCATTCCAAAATCGAATCCACATATTTTTCAGTCATTCTAGACTCATAGAGGCACAACATATCAAACATTCACTTCAAGAACATTTTTCTATAATTAATTAAAAATCATACAAGTCACAGCCTTTACTAATTGTAAAACAGAAAAAAAATTCACTAAACACAACTCTTACTCTTCCATCACCAACACCAACCTAGCTTCTTATCTTTAATTCCATTTCAACACTTTTACACACACCATACACAAACACACTCCATCAAACTCAAACAAAATTCCAAATAGAACAAGAGAAATCAAGAGAAAACTTACCTTAAATGAAGAAATTCCACAAATCTCTAACCAAAACCATTGATTCCTTCTTCAATTTGATTATAGAACTTCAAACACCTCCCTAGCTCTTTCTCTTCTTCAATGGCCGGCCTCTTCAAGAAAGAAAGAAGAAAATACCAACAAGTCAACCACTTTTCTTCTTTTAATCTCCACCATGCAACTTAACCAAAGAAAATTACCTCCATGCCCTTCATCCATTTTAATTAATCTTTTGTCTCATATATACCCATATATATAATTTCACATGCCACAAATAAATATCATCTTGTATTGACCAACCCTTTTGACCAATGTGTATGTTAGTTATACAACCATATAAACAACATATACACTTCTCTCTACACCCTCTTTTCTTCTCAAAACACAAATACCTATACATTCTTTTCCCAACTTCTTTTCTCTTGTAATTTAACACATATATTCATTCCAATATATAACAATAACATAATCAAAACTTTTAAGGTATACATGAGGATATTACAAATCGTCGTCGAAAATTCCAACGGGCTTGGCCGTGGGCCCAAAGCCATTTCGCCCGCAGGATTTTCTTGCGGGCTAAATGGCCCGCAGGCCTACTCCCCACCCCCTGCTGCAGCCAACTGCGGCAGATTTTTTTCCCCAGCGCAATTTTTAGCAGCAGTTTTTTTTCGCCAACGAAATTTTTCGGACGCAAATTTTCCGAAACCTAATACAATTAGGTTTCGGTTTCCTTTTCTTATTTAATATTGTATGCCATGTGTAACTAGGAAAAAACCACAAAAAAACTTCTATAAATAAGTATAATTACAACACAAAAAAGGAGGGAGAAATTAGGAAAGAAAATCGAGAGAGTTTGTAAACCAAATCTGGGAAGGAAAACTTTAATCAAGCTGATTTTTTGAGGGCAGAAAAGCAAGGCCAGAAATGATCAAAGGCAGTAATTGTCTTTGTTTTAATTCATCCAAGAAGAATTATTTTTTGGAGGAACTATCAAAAGGAGGTATGCATTAAATTCTTGTTTTGTTATATTTTTCACAGTAACATAAACTATCTAATTGTGGCTTTGAAAATCAAAATCCCAGAACTTTAATTTAGCTTTTCAAAAGTTAAAAACACTAATTCATTTCTTTATTTTCTAAAGAATTTAAAGTTATTAATTTAGTTTCTTCAAAACCCCAAAATCCTAATTTACTTTCCAAATCATTAAAACCCTTAAATAATATGATGTTTCTTTCCAAAAGCCTTAAAAACTACTTTTTTTGCTTTATAAACTTTAAATCGTTGGTGTATTTTCATAAAACTCCCTAAAAATATTCAATTACTTTTTTCAAATTCTAAAATTCTAAGATCACCCGAAACCCTAATTCAAAACTTCTAAAACCCTAATTCAATTCCTAAACTCAAAATAGTAAACCCTAAACCCTTAAAACCTTAAACCTTAATTTTTTTTTCTAAACTTTAATCCTTTAAAATGTAAAAAACCATAAAACCACAAATATTTTAAATTTACATAGTAAGCTTGAAATCATCATTTAAAACCATGAATCAAAAGTATTTTAAAGTGTCCAAAACCCTAGTTTCATGATTTCACCATTCAAACCTTAATTTGTTTAATCAAAGAGTCTTACCAACCTTTCAAAACATAAAACCTTAATCTATTTTAATTCCATAAAAAAGTCACAGTAGCCTAATTCTATGAATTCCAAAACCTTAACACATGAGATAAAGAGCCCTAAATGGAAACAGTAGCTATAATTGGAATTTTATTTACTTTATTCAATTCTATATTTGATTATGCTTTGATTTATTTCTTATGCTTTAATTTATTTAAATTCAATGCTTGGTTCATTTAATTTATCATGGATGAATGTTTACTTTCTATTGATATTTAATATCTTTGATGAATGATTTATTTATGATGAATGATTATTTACTTTTATCAATTTATTTTAGGTTTCCAAATGTTGTAAGAGGTATGTTTCCACTTGGTGGGTACCTCATTAGTTAAATATCATGTAATTTAAATTGCTTTTCTATTTTAGAACCAATGTAAAGGGCATGTTTCTACCTTTTGGTGGGTGTCCTATTTAGGCATGTGGTGTAAGGACATGTTTCCATCCTTGGATGGGTGTCCATTTATTTGTTTTGCTTAGACTTTGCTACATTGCTTTGATTTTAATATAATGATACTTTCTTTTAATTATTGTGTGTAATATGGATAATGTTGTTATACTTAAGAATTTTATAATATTAAGACCTGTAAAGGAGGCCGGTTCTAATGAACCAGGCGTTGTGGGGGTGCTGGGCCATTTCTCACCTTCCCCACACGTTCCCAACTTTCCGAACCCATTAGGGGGTTGGGGATTCCTTAGGAATCGAGTCATCCACCCCTTTCTTTTTTCCCAGCCCGTCCGGGTAGCGACTCCATTTTCTTCGGACCTAGGTTCGTGTTCTCTAAGGCCCCGAGCCTAAACAGTGCCGAAGTCGCAAGAACCATTCCACCGGGAGTGGGGGCAAAAATCCTCGCTCACAGTGGCAACTCCACTGGGGACAAGAGAAGTTGATTCTATTGGTCTTTATATTATTCTATTCTTTCTTATAATGATATTATCCATTGCATCATATTATATTGCATCGTGTGTGTGAGTTAGGACACCCTTGTTACCCGTGTTGTGTTTTGTAAGGGATACCATACTTTCACTCAAGGTATGGAGATCGAGCATGGTATAACCACTCATAGCCTTATACCATTTGGTATATACTTGCTATGGGAACCTAAGCCTTTTAACCCAAAGACTAAAGCTCATGTAATTGGCCTAGTTACTTTCCTTAGGTTTTACCCCAAATGCATGTTGTTTGACTATGGTTAATTTATCTTTGGCTTAAATCATGGCTTATTTGGTTTGATCTTTTTCTAATATGACCTAAGTACATTGTAAGCTCAAAATAAATTTTTCTTTAGAAAATCCAAAAGACTAAAGCTATTTTCAATACTTTTCAAGATGGTCTTTGGAAATAAAACTTTTCTAAAAACAAATCAAAAAATCTTTGGCTCATGGCCCAAATACTAAGCCCGAAATCTATTTTTCTAAAATCTTTTTATGGGCTTAGAAACAAAACTATTTTCATCCAACCTTTTCTTACAAAGAGCTTGCAAATTATTTAGGTCAATTACGAAATACCAAAAATCAAGTGTGAGCCTAGTTTATCCTAAGAATAAATTAACCATGGGCTTGTTTTTGGCATGAACCAACAGTTACCTTTTTCAAGTGAGAAATCTATCTATAATAAACCTCTTAATTTAGTTTTAATCCAATGTAGCATAAAAGCTACTTAAGTCGGTTAAACGGATTAAAACCTAATTAATGGGAATTATTATGAGTTTGATTTCCATTTTCAAAAATATGACTATTGGTTGAAACGTTTGAGGGAATCATTCGAAAGCAAGATGCCCTATGTTGGTATTTTGTTAACCACCTACCTAGGAAAAGAGACTCGCCATTCGTGTGTGGATGTTATAAGGTTGGAAGGAACGTCTTAATTATCTTTATTTGTTGATTATTCATGCATACATGCATACATGCATACATTTGCATCTCATATCATTGATCCTCTCTGGCTCACAGCCCTGGATTACGATAGTTCTAAATCTTACAACAATCTGACCTACGCTGGAGATGAAGTATCTAGCAACGACTCAATCACTTGCTCACCTAAAACAATGGAGCCCGAACAAATTCAAAGGATGGTGGATGAGGCCCTAGCTAAGACCATGAAGAACCAGTTGACTGCAATCTTAGAGAATCATGCCGAGGCATCTGCTAGCACTAAGAAGCCAAAGGGCAAAGGGAAGACCAAAGTTGGTGAAGTGGTTTTTGATGATGAAAAAGTGATCATTGATGACGATGATAATTGGGCTCAATACTACCAAGATGTTCAAGAGAAGAAGAAAGAACCGAAGGTTGTTGAGAAAGCGACTATTAAAAAGACCGAGACATCCGATGTTGAAAAGATGATTGCTGATTTAGAAAAGAAATTTGAGAAGAAGTTAAAAATCGAAGAGATGTCTGAGATCGACAAACTATTCGAACAAGATGAAGAGGTCCCTTATAAGTTCAAGATGCCTTCCTTTGATAAGTACAATGGCATCGAAAATCCTCATCTCCATGTGAAGCAGTATATCACTGCCATGTGTAGACGCTTAATTTTTGACCTAATCTGGTCCAATATGTTTTATTTATTCCAAAATAATTTTTGTTGTCTAATTGGTCCAAAATAATTTTTGTTAAATAATTTTTTGCTTTAGTATCTAATTTTTATTAATAAAAAATAAAAATAAACAAATAAAAGTAAAAAAAATCGGCGACAAAAAAATCATCGCGCGGGCCCGTGGGCATTTCCATTTCGCTCGCAAGAAAATCCTGCGGGTGAAATGGTCGCCTGCAGCAATTTCCTACGGGCGATGCCCGCAGCCCGCTCACTGCCGCAATTTCCTGCGGCAGATTTTTTTTCGCCAGCGCATTTTTTCCTACGGCAGTTTTTCGGCAGAGCAATTTTTCGACGTAAATTTTTCAAAACCTAATTCAATTAGGTTTTGGTTTCTTTTTTTTTTATTAATATTACTTGCCGTGACTAATTAGGAATAAACTATATCAAACCATTATAAATAAGGACCAAACACAAAGAAAAAGGGGGAGCCGAAAATCCAACAGAGACTTGAAAATTTGAAACCAAATCAAGGAAGGAAAAGGAGCAATTCAATTTCTTTTTTTTTTGGAATAGCAGGGACACAATTTAAGCAATTTAAAGGCAGCAGTTGTCTTTGTCCTTTTTCATCCAAGAAGAATTATTTTTTGGAGAATCAACAAAAGGAGGTATGTATTAAATTCTTTTTGTTTTATTTTTTCACAGTAGCATAAACTATGAAATTTTGTTTTTTAAATAAAAAACCTTAGAACTTTAATTTTGTTTTTCCAAAAGTTAAAAACACTAATACGTTACTTTATTTTCCAAAAAGACTTGAAATTGTTATTTTTAGCTCTTCAAAATCTTAAAAGCTTAAATAAACATATTTTTCAACAAAAATAAAATTTGATTCTTTTTTCTTCAAATGTTTAAACTAGGTTCTATTTCTTCCAAAAAACCATAAAAAACATCTTTTCTATTTATAAAAACTTCAATCTGTTTATTTAAATTCATAAAACCTCATGAAATCATCAAATTGTCTTTATAAATCCTAATTCAAATTCATCACCCGAGACCTTAATTCCAAAACACTAAAACCCTAATTCAACTTCTAAACCTATAATATTAAACTCTAACTCCTTTAAAACCTTAAACCTTAATTATTTTCTAAGCCCTAATCCTTTAAAACATTAAAAAAACCATAAAATATAAATACTTTAAATTTTACACAGTAGCTTGAAATCACCATTTAAAACTACAAATCAAAAGTATTTCAAAGTGTCTAAAACTCTAGTTTCATGATTTCACCATTCAAATATTAATTTAGTTAATCAAAGAGTCTTACCAACCTTTTAAAACATAAAACCCTAATCTATTTTAATTCCATAAAAAGTCACAGTAGCTATAATTGGACTTTTATTTGCTTTATTTAATTCTATACTTGATTATGCTTTGATTTATCTCTTATGCTTTAATTTATTTAATTTCAATACTTGATTTATTTAATTGATCATGGATGGATGTTTATTTTATATTTTGATTAATAGCTTTGATGAATGATTTATTTATGATGAATGATTATTTACTTTTATCAATTAATTTAGATATCCAAAAGTTGTAAGAGGTATGTTTCCACTTGGTGGGTACCTCATTAGTTAAACATCATGTAATTTAATTTCCATTTCTATTTTAGAACCTATGTAAAGGGCATGTTTCTACCTTTTGGTGAGTGTCCTATCTAGGCATGTGATGTAAGGACATGTTTCCATCTTCGGATGGGTGTCCATTTATTTATTTTGTTTTGTTTAGACATTGCTTTGATTTTAATATAATGATGCTTTCTTTTTATTTTGTGCAGTATGGATAATATTGTTGTATTTAAGAATTTTATATTAAGACCTGTAAAGGAGGCTGGTTCCAATGAACTGGGCGTTGTGGGGGTGCTGGGCCATTTCTCACCTTCCCCACACGTACCCAACTTTCCGAACCCATTAGGGGGTTGGGGATTCCCTAGGAATCGAGTCATCCACCCCTTTCTTTTTTCACAGCCTGGCCGGGTGGCGACTCCATTTTCTCTGGACTTAGGTCCGTGTTCTCTAAAGCCGAAGTCGCAAGAACCATTCCACCGGGAGTGGGGGCAAAAATCCCCGCTCACAGTGGTGACTCCACTGGGGATAAGAGAAGTTGATTCTATTGGTCTTTATATTATTCTATTCTTTCTTATAATGATATTATCCATTGCATCATATTAGATTGCATTGTGAGCATGAGTTAGGATGCCCGTGTTACCCATGTTGTGTTATGTAAGGGATACCATACTTTCACTCAAGGTATGGAGATCGAGCATGGCATAACCACTCATAGCCTCGTACCATTTGATATATACTTGCTATGGGAACCTAAGCCTTTTAACCCAAAGACTAAAGCTCATGTAATTGGCCTAGTTACTTTCCTCAGGTTTTACCCCAAATGCATGTTGTTTGACTATGGTTAATTTATCTTGGTTTACATCATGGCTTATTTGGTTTGTTCTTTTTTCTAATATGACCTAAGTATATTGTAAGCTCAAAAGAAATTTTTCTTTAAAGTCCAAAAGACCAAAGCTATTTTTAAAATTTTTCAAGTTGGTCTTTGGACATAAGACTTTTCTAAATAAAAAATTCTTTGGCCCATGGCCCAAATACTAAACCCAAAATCCATTTTTCTAAAATCTTTTACAATGGGCTTAGAAACAAAATTATTTTCATCCAACTATTTTTTACAAAGAGCTTGCAAAAATATTTAGGTCAATTATGAGATACCAAAAATCAATTGTGGGCCTAGTTTACCCTAAGAATAAATTAACCATGGGCTTGTTTTTGGCATGAACCATTAGTTACCTTTTTCAAGTGAGAAATCTATCTATAATAAACCTCTTAATTTCATTTTAATCCAATATAGCATAAAAGCTACTATAGTTGGTTGAATGGATTAAAACCTAATTAATAGGAATTATCATGGATTGATTTCCATTTTCGAAAATATAACTATTGGTTGAAACGTCCGAGGGAATTATTCGAAAGCAAGATACCCCATGTTGGTATTTTGTTAACCATATACCTAGGAAAAGAGACTCGCCATTCGTGTGTGGATGTTATAAGGTTGGAAGGAACGTCCTATTTATCCTTATTTGTTGATTGTTTGTGCATACATGCATACATTTACATCTCATATCATTGATCCTCTCTGGATCACAGCCCTGGATTACGATAGTTCAAAAGCTTACAACAATCTGACCTACGTCGGAGACAAAGTATCTAGCAACGACTCAATCACTTGCTCACCAAAAATAATCGAGCCTAAACAAATTCAAAGGATGGTGGATGAAGCCCTCAGTGCCAAAATGGAAGAGATCAAAGAGGCCATGGCTGAGACCATAAATAATCAACTAGCTGCAATTTTAAGAAACCATGTCGAAGCATCTGCTAGCACCAAGAAAGTCGAGGGGAAGGCTAAAGCTAATGAAGTAGCTTTTGATGATGATAAGGTGATCATTGATGATGATGATTGGGCTCAATACTACCAAGATCTTCAAGACAAAAAGGAGCCAAGGGTTGTTGAGAAGGCAACTATTGAAAAGACAGAGACTTCTGATGTTGAAAAGATGATTGCTAATTTAGAAAAGAAAATTGAGAAGAAATTGAAAACCGAAGAGGTGTCCAAGATCGACAAATTATTTGAGATAGATGAAGAAGTTCCGTACAAGTTCAAGATGCCATCTTTTGCCAAGTACAATGGCACCGGAAATCCTCATCTCCATGTGAAGCAGTATATCACTACCATGCAGTCTGCCAGAGCTACTAAGGCTCAAACCCTAAGGTACTTCATGCTCTCAATGGACCCCTGTTGTCCAAAATTGGTTCAAAACATTAGATGAAGGAACACAAAAGAGTTGGGATCTACTTTACAAAGCCTTCATACAACAATATGGATATAATATTGAGATGGAAGTTACCTAAATGGAAGTGGAGTCCATTAGACAAATGCCAAATGATAATTTTGTGGACTATGTGAAGAGATGGAGAAACAAGGCCTCTTTGCTCAAGAAAAGGCCCGATGAATCCAATCAAATAAGGATGATTGTGAGAGGAGTCCTGCCCAATCTCCGTGAACGAATGTCTCACACCCTTATAAGGGACTTCAAAGATCTTCTCCAAGCTAGTTTGCAAATTGAAGAGTTGGAAAGGGAGAAGAATCGCTTTTCAATAAGAAGGAATGAGAAAGGGAACAACCAGCCTAACAATCAAAGCACACAAAAAGAAGTTGATGTTAATGTAACGGGCAAGGGAATAAAAGACAATTCTCAAATCTGGGGAAGCCTTTGTCTTGGGTCTTCGACAAGCTGCAAAAGAAAGGGTTGTTACAACCGTTAGCTCCTCGACCACTACATTATCCACTACCACCAAACTTCAATGCCGAGGCCTTCTATCAATTTCATCAAATACGAAGGCATGAAATGGATAAATGTGCTCGTCTAAGGCATGAGATCCAAGACTTAATCGATAATGGTAAGTTGCCTGAGCCGGACAAGCCCAATACCAAAGGTAATCCATTTCCAAGGTTCAACAGAGTACCTCCATCGGCAACCTTCATGGTGGGAAAAGGATTAGAAGAAGATTTTGTTTTATCATCCTTTCAAGATGGGGATATTGAAGATGTGAAAGGAAAAGAAGCTTAAACTCAACAAACTTTCCTTAGCTTGAATGTTGCTTTTCAATTTTACTTTCTTTAATATTTAATTGGAACTATTGTGCTTTTCAAATTTAAAGTTGCTTGAATAAATTACTTTCATCAAAATTTTTTTTTGGTCTTTGTTCATTTTGGTGCTCAACCAATGAGAAATTTAGCTTGATAATTCATGAATTAATATATCTAGGCATCATGACTTGAATGACTTTACTAGGTGAGGGAATTGCTCTGTAGCATTGAGTTGTGTATGCTTACTTAGAGAGGGCTCCTGCATAATTATCTTTGTCTAGGTCCTAGTCAGTCTTAGAACATGTTTTGACAAACTTTTGAGGCGAAATTGAACTCTGCTTATTTAAGAGAGAAATGATAGGCATTGTTTGGTTAGCCAACAACTAGTATCCACCCAATTAAATATCAATCCCTTGTTGTCCCTTTGAGCTTTCATAAAATTTTAGCTTTCTTTTCATTGGCATATAACCCCAACAACCTACCTTGAGCTGTTGTGATACTTTTGACAAGTCTTATGATCACTAAGATGAAGAGGCAATAAGATCAAAAGAAAGCAATGATTAGTCAAGGTCATGAAGATAGTTGAAGTTCTCAAGACCATGAAGATAGTTGATGTTTTCAAGACCATAAGGGTAGTTGAAGTTTTCAAGACCATAAGGGTAGTTGAAGTTCCCTTAATATCTCCAATATATCAAAACAACATTAGAGTAACAAATGATTTATCCCTATTAAAGAAGATTTATGTTACTCCACTTATCCATTATTGGAAGCCTAAGTTAGTACAAACAAGACGACTCTTTTAGATCTAGAACCAAACAAAAAAAAAACCAACAAAAAAGAAGAAGAAAAGAAAAAAGAGAAAGAAAAGAGAAAAAAAAAAGAAAAAAAAAAGAGAAAACCCAAAATGGTTCAAAAAGCCAACTGAGTTCTCTTTGACCTAAGACAACAAAAGGCTTCCATTTGGTTTATAAGAACGGTTTGACTTGAATTGGTCCAACCCAACCAAAGATTCAATCAAAATTGGAGAAAAAGAGGAAGACCATTCAGTTCTTGAAAGTTCTGTACTTGACAGTCCTACAAGGAAGAAGGACAAAATTATAAAATGCTCAAAGAAAGGGAGGAGTAAGAAAAATAAAAAGAAAGAAAAGGGAGAAGAAGAAAAGAAATGAATTTGGGTCTTAAACTTTTTGCAAGGGCAAAGACTGTCCTAATCAAGATCCAGATTAATGCCAAAAAGATAGAATGAATTTGGAGTCTAGAAAGATTGCTCCCAACTGTCTAAAGTTCCAACAAGAAAATTGTAGTGTGAAGGTTTGTCCATTGTGTCATATAAGCCCCAACTTACAAATAGCCTTCATTTAGCCCATGTCCCTTATAGACCCCATTTCAAGCCTATCAAAGACCTGTTGATCTCTCTTGGTAGGTAGAGTCTATCAGTGGAGATAGTTTGGATAAGCATGCATATGAGATAGACAATATTTAACCTCAAATGAGACCTTGGCCGGGTAATGTGTTTGTGCCTATCTGAAGTGCAACAATTCTTGCTTAAATAGAAATGATTCCTGAGTTTAGTACTGTAACTAGGGTTGTCATGTTATAGATATGTTAATTTGGAAAATCCAGTCCTAAGGTACATTGACATTGATTTGGCAAAGCCAACATTTGATTTCAAAATGAAAATTCAAAAATTTAAAAAAATGTTTTGTCATACAAAGCCTTCAAGTTAAGGGAAGTATGTTGAACCTCCAAAGGACACATTGGGCAAAGGAAATTATTATTGGCAAAGTTATGAAGAAACTACCAACTGACATGCTGAGACATAGTTCGAAATAGATGAATCCCTTACTTTGCTACTTGGGATCTCCACCACTCATGTTTTCAACATCTTGAGGATAAAAGCCACAAAACGCAAAAGCTTTTGATCATTCCAATGCAAGATTTGAGCAAGCATCAAAACGGAACCAATGAGAACATTTCTGCCGATCACCTCGGTCTGTGAGTCAACAAAACCACTATAAGTATCATTCATGCATATCATGCATACATGAGTATAACACATCACACTTTCTTGTCTATTCTTTGGCAAAATGAACAGCAAACACCCTACGAAGTAAAGAATCAAAATCAAATCAGGGGGGCATAGAAAGTCCACTGCTTGAGAAAGCTCCAGTAATCTTGCAAAGAGAAGAAATGCGTGCTTGTGCGAAGAACTAGACAACAACAACATCAATCAGAGTCTGCATAGAAAAATCATGGGTTTGAGCCTACACAGGGGGCAAAGTTTCTCCTTTTCAATTTTTTGAGTTTATATATTAAACATTTTCAGACTCACTTGCAAATATCTCGCCACGCAGGGGGAAAAGGAGAGGATATGAAGGCTAGCTAAAAGTGCTGAGTTTTTTGTAAAAGTGCAAAGGAAGAACAAAGAAGAATGGAATAAAAAAGAAAATTAGAATTCTCAAAAGAATGAAGAGGCAAAAGACAAAAGATCAATCCAGCTAAAAGAGCTGAAGCCGGTGTGAAGACCCGATCTCAAAGGATGAAGATCCATATTTTCAAGGGTGAAGACCTGATCTCCAAGGATGAAGATCCATTTGCAAGGGTGAAGACCCAATCTTAAAGGATGAAGATCCATTTGCAAGGGTGAAGAACCGATCTCAAAGGATGAAGATCCATTTTTCAAGGGTAAAGACCCGATGTTAAAAGATGAAGATTCATTTTCAAGGATGAAGACCGATCTCAAAGGATGAAGATCCATTTTGAGGGTGAAAAACCACAATGTATAGAACAGCCGGAGCAGTCAGATTTCCCAAATGATAAAAGGTCAGTCAAACTCAATCTCGAGTCCAAGTACCCAAATCAAATTCAATCCAATCTTGGGTCCAAGTAACCAATCTCGGGTCCAAGTACCCAAATCAATTCAAGCTCAGGTCCAAGCACCCATTCTCGGGTCCAAGTACCCAAATCAATTCAAGCTCGGGTCCAAGTACCCAATCTCGGGTCCAAGTACCCAAATCAAATTCAATCCAATCTTGGGTCCAAGTACCCAATCTCGGGTCCAAGTACCCAATCTTGGGTCCAAGTATCCAATCTCGGGTCCAAGTACCCAAATCAAATTCAATCTAGGATCCAAGTGCTTAATCCTAGGTCCAAGTACCCAAATCAAATCCAGTTAGGATCGAGTATCCCAATCCAGTTTAGGATCGAGTATCCAAACCCTATTTAGGATAGAGTGTCCAAATTCAGTTAGGATCGAGTATCTAAATCCAACTTAGAATCGAATATCCAAATCCAGTTAGGATCGAGTATCCCAACCCAGTTAGGATCGAGTATCCGAATCCAGTTTAGGATCGAGTATCCCAATCCAATTTAAGATCGAGTATCCCAATCCAGTTTAGGATCGAGTATCCAAATCCAGTTAGGATCGAGTATCCCAATCCAGTTTAGGATCGAGTATCCAAACCTTTCGGGTCCAGAACCCAAATCTTCCTTAGGTCCAGAACCTAAAATCATCATTGAGTCCAGAACTCAAACCGGGTCCAAAATCCAAATTTTCCTTAGGTTGACAACCTAGAATTATCCTTGAATTCGAATCGGGTCCAAAATCTAAATTTTCCTTAGGTCCAGAACCTAGAATTATTTCTAAGTCCAGAACTTAGCTTGGGTCCAGAACCCAAATTTTTCTTAGGTCGAGAACCTAGAATTATCCTTGAGTCCAGAACTCGAACCGAGTCTAGAACCCAAATTTTTCTTTAGGTCCAGAACCTAGAATTATCCTTGAGTCCAGAACTCGAACCGGGTCCAGAAACCAAATTTTCCTTAGGTCTAGAACCTAGAATTTATCCTTGAGTCCAGAACTCAAACCGGGTCCAGAACCCAAAACCTCAACCATCTCCAAAATTAAGTCTTATTGCTTTTCACTCTCTTTCACTAAAGTTTCAGATTTTTCAAGCAGGGGGCAAATTGTAGACCCTTAATTTTTGACCCAACTCGGTCCAATATGTTTTATTTATTCCAAAATGATTTTTGTTGTCTAATTGGTCCAAAATAAATTTTATTAAATAATTTTTTGCTTTAGTATCTAATTTTTATTAATAAAAATAAAAAAATAAAAATAAAAATCGGAGTCGAAAAAATCGGCGACGGAAAAATCATCGCTCGGACCCGTGGGCATTTCGCCCGCAGCCCGCCCACTGCCGCAATTTCCTGCGGCAGACTTTTTTTTGCCAGCGCATTTTTTCCTGCCGCAGTTTTTTTGGCAGCGCAATTTTTCCGATGCAAATTTTTCAAAACCTAATTCAATTAGGTTTTGGTTTCTTTTTTTTATTAATATTACTTGTCGTGACTAATTAGGAATAAACTATATCAAACCATTATAAATAAGGACCAAACACAAAGAAAAAGGGGGAGCTGAAAATCCAAAGAGACTTGAAAATTTGAAACCAAATGAGGGAAGGAAAAGGAGCAATTCAATTTCTTTTTTTTGGAATAGCAGGGACATGATTTAAGCAATTCAAAGGCAGCAATTGTCTTTGTTCTTATTCATCCAAGAAGAATTATTTTTAGAGAATCAACAAAAGGAGGTATGTATTAAATTCTTTTTGTTTTATTTTTTACAGTAGCATAAACTATGAAAATTTGTTTTTTAAATAAAAAACCCTAGAACTTTAATTTAGTTTTTCCAAAAGTTAAAAACACTAATACGTTACTTTATTTTCCAAAAAGACTTAAAATTGTTATTTTTACCTCTTCAAAATCTTAAACCTTAAATAAACATATTTTTTAATAAAAAAAAATTTTGATTCTTTTTTTTTCAAAAGTTTAAACTAGGTTTTGTTTCTTCCAAAAAACCATAAAAAACATCTTTTCTATTTATAAAAACTTCAATCCGTTTGTTTAAATTCATAAAATCTCATGAAATTATCAAATTGTCTTTCTAAATCCTAATTGAAATTCATCACCCGAGACCCTAATTCCAAAACACTAAAACCCTAATTCAACTTATAAACCTAAAATATTAAACTCTAACTCCTTTAAAACCTTAAACCTTAATTTTTTCTAAGTTCTAATCCTTTAAAACATTAAGAAAACCATAAAACATAAATACTTTAAATTTTACACAGTATCTTGAAATCACCATTTAAAACCACAAATCAAAAGTATTTCAAAGTGTCTAAAACCCTAGTTTCATGATTTCAACATTCAAATATTAATTTAGTTAATCAAAGAGTCTTACCAACCTTTTAAAACATAAAACCCTAATCTATTTTAATTCCATAAAAAGTCACAGTAGCTATAATTGGACTTCTATTTGCTTTATTTAATTCTATACTTGATTATGCTTTGATTTATCTCTTATGCTTTAATTTATTTAATTTCAATACTTGATTTATTTAATTTATCATGGATGGATGTTTATTTTATATTTTGATTAATAGCTTTGACGAATGATTTATTTATGATGAATGATTATTTACTTTTATCAATTAATTTAGATTTTCAAAAGTTGTAAGAGGTATGTTTCCACTTGGTGGGTACCTCATTAGTTAAACATCATGTAATTTAATTTGCTTTTCTATTTTAGAACCTATGTAGAGGGCATGTTTCTACCTTTTGGTGGGTGTCCTATCTAGGCATGTGATGCAAGGACATGTTTCCATCTTCGGATGGGTGTCCATTTATTTGTTTTGTTTTGTTTGGACATTGCTTTGATTTTAATATAATGATGCTTTCTTTTTACTGTGTGTAGTATGGATAATATTGTTGTATTTAAGAATTTTATATTAAGACCTGTAAAGGAGGCCGGTTCCAATGAACCGGGCGTTGTGGGGGTGCTGGGCCATTTCTCACCTTCCCCACATCCAACTTTCCGAACCCATTAGGGGGTTGGGGATTCCTTAGGAATCGAGTCATCCACCCCTTTCTTTTTTCCCGGCTCGTCAGGGTGGCGACTCCATTTTCTTCGTACTTAGGTCCGTGTTCTCTAAGGTCCCGAGCCTAAATAGTTCCAAAGTTGCAAGAACCCCCGGGAGTGAGGGCAAAAATCCCCGCTCATACCATGCAATCTGCCCGAGCTACTAAGGCTCAAACTCTAAGGTACTTTATGCTCTCATTAGACCCTGTTTTCCAAAATTAGTTCAATACCTTAGATGATGGAACACAAAAGAGTTGGGATCTACTTTACAAAGCCTTCATCCAACAATATGGATGTAATGTTGAGTTAGAAGTTACCTTAATGGAAGTGTAGTCCATTAGGCAAAGGCCAAATGAGAATTTTGTAGATTATGTCAAGAGATGGAGAAACAAGGTTGCTTTACTCAAGAAGAGGCCCGATGAATCTGATCAAATTAGGATGATTGTAAGAGGGGTGTTGCCTAATCTTCGTGAGAGGATTTCTCATACGATCATCCTTGATATCAATGACCTTCTCCAAGATGGATTGCAAATTGAAGAATGGGAAAGGGAGAAGAGCCATTTTGTAACAAAAACGAATGAGAAAGGGAGCTATCAATCTGGTAGCCAAAGTATGTAAAAGGCCGTCAGTGTTAATGCTACTAACCAAGGAACGAGGAGACAATTTTTGGAATTGGGGAAACCGATGTCTTGGGTTCTCAATAAGCTTCAAAAAAAGGGATTACTATAACCCTTAAATCCTCGCCCTTTGCCTAACCCTCTCCCACCTAATTTTGACACCAAAGCATTTTGTCAGTTTCACCAAATGCAAGGGCATGACACGGATAGATGTGTGAGGTTGAGACATGAGATCCAAAATCTAATTGATAATGGAAAGCTACCCGAGCCCAATAAGGCAAACGCTAAAGACAACCCATTGCCAAAATTCAATAGGGTACCACCACCGGCAACCTTAATGATTGGAGAAGGTTTGCATGAAGACTTTTTCATGTCTTCTTTTCAAGATGTGGGTGAAGAAGCAACCAATGAAGAAAAGGCATTTGTCAAAACTAAACGAGCTATGGTGGGTGGAGTAGCAATTTGCGTTGTCAACGGGTTTTGGGATTCAAGTGATAGTGATGATGATATTGTATCCAAGAAGGAGGAGTGGACTTGGTCCGAGCCTGAAGAAGATAAAGTAATGAACACTAGATCCGGTAAGCCTTATGCAAGGCCACCACCTAAGGAGCTAGAAACTAATAAGGGGAAGGAAGTTGAAGAAGAAGATGATGTTGTGCTCAAGCAATTGAAAAGAACCCAAGCAAGTGTTAGTATTTGGGACTTATTAGCTACTTCTAAAAAGCACCAAGAAACTATGGCCAAAGCCTTGGTTAGCATGTCAATCTCTACCTCTATGACACCGGAGGAGCTGATCAACTTCATAAAAGTTGGAGGGGTAATGAAATGTGAAGAGGTTCAAGAAAAGAGTGAAGTTAATATGGGAGCAGTTTCTTTTTTGGATGCGGACTTACCGGAGGAAGGGAGAGACCACATCCGCCCTCTCTTTATCAAAATAGAAGTCAAGGGGAAGAGGACTCCATGTGTAATGATTGATGATGGGTCCACCATAAATGTTTGTCCGCTTAAGATATTGCCAAAGCTAGCCATGTCAACAAGAGATCTAAGCCTGACCGAGGTAACGATTCGTGCTTATGACAACACTAAGAGGCATGCCGAAGGGACTTTCAAAGTGGCTGTCAAGGTTGGTCCAATTGAATCCCTTGTCGAGTTTATTTTTTAGACATACCAGTTACCTTTGCCTTACTCTTGGGACGACCATGGTTTCATCCTCTTGGTGGAGTTCCTTCCACCCTTCATCAAAAGATCAAGTTCCCCAACGAAGATGAGTAGTGGTCATTGAAGCTGAAGATAATGAGATTGTTAATGCTCTAATGATTGAGAGGCCTCTCAATGGCTTTCAAGTAGTTGCAATTTCTGATGATGAAGTAATGGATTCCAAAGTCTTGAATATGATGAAGAACATGAACTACCTTCTCTGAGCTGGTCTTAGAAAAGGTAAGGCCGGTTTGACAAAGTTACCAGATTTTAGAACTCAAACTTCCAAGAAAGGGTTGGGATATGATGAAGACAATGAAGAGTGAGAAGATGAGCTTCCCACCACTTGAAGAGATCTTTGTCAAAGCTCCAGATATGGGACCACTCCAAGGAAGGCCTGAGCCAATCATGTTCATGGGTAAGTTAATCCCAGGTTTTGAAATTTTTGCAGATGTTGCCGAGCTAGTGAAGCAAGTGAAGAAAGAGCTCACCCTATCAACCAATAAAGAATCCAATCCAAAAGAGAAGAATGAAGCTGCGCTGAAAGCCGAGAAGACTCTGGAAGAGATTGCTACCCTGGTTGAAGAGAAGTTTGAAGACATCCTGCTATATGATTCTGAGAACAATGATTTTGATTTTGATTTTAATTTGTCTGCTTTGTATGAGGATGATGATGTTTTCTTTTCCAAAATGAATGCAATAAAGTCTAATTTTGCTTACTTGTGTGATGTTTCTCCTGATGGTTGCATACATTTAAATAGCAGTTACATGAGCATCTTTAATTCTGTTAGCACACAATCATTAAATTTGGGAACAACTAAGAATCCTAAAAACATTAGCATAGCATCCGACCTTACTCCTGATGAGAGAGAGAGATTTGAAAAAATATTCAAAAAATATGAAGAAGTGTTTGCTTGGTCTTATGAAGATATGTCGGGGATAGATCGAGACATAGCCGAGCATCATATTCCTACTTATACTCACATTAAACCTATCAAACAAAAGCTTAAGTGATTAAGACCTGAGTGGGTTGAATTGGTTAAAGAAGAGGTCACTCAGCAAATACAAGTGAAGTTCCTTGAAGTAATAGAATATCCAGATTGGTTAGCCAACATAGTACCCGTGCCAAAGAAAGATGGAAGGATAAGGGTCTGCGTGCACTATAGAGATTTAAATAAGGCTTCCCCTAAGGATGATTTTCCTTTACCTCATATAGATGTTCTCATTGATAGTGAAGCCTCTAGCATGCTGCACTCGTTTGTAGATGGATTTTTCGAATATAATCAAGTGTTAATGGCCCAAGAGGATAAAGCCAAACCACTTTCATTACTACCTGGGGTATATTTTGTTATAGGGTGATGCCTTTCGGCTTAAAGAATGCTGGAGCAACCTACCAAAGGATGGCCACTACACTATTTCATGACATGATGCACAAAGAGGTTAAAGTATATATTGATGATATGATGGTCAAATCAGATACAAGAGAGCAACACTTCTAAAACCTAGAATTATTCTTCAATAGAGCTTTGAAATATAAGCTAAGATTGAACCCAAAGAAGTGTGTATTCGGTGTTACCTCAGGTAAATTGTTGGGACATGTGATTGGTCTGAATGGCATTGAGATAGATGCCGACAAAGTCAAAGCAATCAGGGATATGCCAGCCCCAAAGATGGAGAGAGAAGTTTGGGGATTCATTGGTAAACTGCAGTACATTAGCAGATTTATAACAAAGCTCACAATAATTTGTGAGCCTATCTTCAAATTGCTTAGAAAGAATCAGTCGGTCGTATGGAATGAAGAATGTCAAAAGGCCTTTGAGCAAATAAAAGAGTATTTGTTGAACCCACCTATTTTGAAACCACCTAAACCCGACAAACCTTTATTACTATACTTAGCAGTAGAAGAAGAGTCAATAGGAGCCATGCTAGCCCAAGCAGATGAGTCGGGGATTGAGCATGCCGTTTACTATTTGAGTAGAAAGCTACTACCTTATGAAATTAAGTATAGTATCATCGAAAAGACCTGTATAGCCGTGGTTTGGTCTTCTAAGAATTTGCGGCATTACTTTCAATCGTATAGTGTGCAAGCAATTTCCAGGTTGGACCCAATGAAGTACTTAAGGGAGACACCCTCTTTGATTGGGAAATATGGTCGATGGTTGATAATATTAGAAGAATTTGAGATTGAATACGTAACCAGGAAAACAATCAAAGGCAGAGCAGTGGCAGAATTCCTGGCCCAACAACCATTATCAGAAAGTGAAGAGGTAATCTTGGAGTTTCCAGATGAACATTTAGAAGCAATTGAAGTACAAGGGTGGAAAATGTATTTTGATGGAGCCGTAAATAGGAAAGGAGCAGGTTTGGGAGTTATACTAGAATCACCCGAAGGGGAACTTATCCCTTTAGCAAAGAAATTGAAATTTAGGGCAACTAATAATATGGTGGAGTACGAAGCTTGTATTTTCGGTTTAGAAACCCTAATGATTATGAAGGTGGATAAGGTGGAAGTTTATGGCAATTCATTGCTAGTTGTATCCTAAGTAAATGGAGAATGGGAGTTGAAAGAAAAAAAATTGAAACCATACCACCATTACTTGACCATGAAGAAGAAGAACTTTAAGGAGTGTAGGTTTATACACCTATCAAGGGAAGAAAATCAGATGGCTGATGCTCTGGCCACATTAGCTTTGGTATGGGAGAACCCTGTTAGCCTATTTCTTAAGTCTCTAATCTTGACCAGTTCATCAACTCCTTGCTATGAATATGAGACAGTCATGGAAGTTGATACAGACCATGATGCGTGGTATGATACTATAAGACGATTTTTGGAGGAAAGAGAATACCCGCCGGGGGCAACAAAGAAAGAGAGAAGAGCCATAAGGCGGTGGTCATTGCAATACATCACCTTCCTTGGTGAGTTATATCAAAGATGGCCTGATGGAGTGCATTTGAGATGTTTAAGAAAGCTTGAAGTGGAGCGCATCATGTCAGAAATACATGCGGGAAGTAGCGGTCCTCACATGAATGGTTTGGCCCTAGTTAAGAAGATTATTCGACAAGGTTACTATTTGTTGACCATGGAGAGAGACTGTATTGAGTTTGTCAAGAAGTGCCAACAATGTCAGATGTATGGTAACTTGAATCACATGCCTCCTGAAGAACTGCATTCAATGTCTTCACCCTGACCATTTTCCACCTAGGGTATCGACATTATAGGAGAGATACATCGTACAGCTTCAAACGGTCATCGATTCATTATAGTAGCAGTAGATTATTTTTCAAAATGGGTCAAAGCCGAATCCTTTAATAGGCTAGGTGCAAGCCAAATGGCTAGTTTTATTGAAAAGAACTTCATCTGTAGATATGGGGTCCCGCATAGTGTGATATTAGACAATGGGGTACAGTTTCAAGGAGCAGTTAAGGATTTATTCTCCAAGTACCACGTCCATCATCATCGATCCTCTCCTTATAGACCAAAGGCTAATGGTACCGTGGAAGCAACAAACAAGACAATTAAGCAAATTCTATCCAAGATGACCAAGACTTACAGGGATTGGTCAGAGATGCTTCCCTTTGCTTTATGGGAATATAGGACAAGTGTGTGAACACCTACTGGAATGACACCGTTCTCTTTGGTTTATGGGATGGAAGTAGTATTGCCAATTGAACTAGAAATCAAGTCGTTAAGAGTAGTCTTGGAAGCTGAACTGCCTAAAATTGAATGCGTAGCAGGCAGATACACACAGTTAGCTCTACTAGAAGAGAGAAGGTTAAAGGCACTGTATCATCATCAACTGTATCAAAAGAAGATAGCTCGGGCCTACAATAGAAGGGTCAAGGTCAGAAAATTCAGAGTTGGGGATTTCATATTGAAGCAATGTAAGCCTAATGTATCTGATCCAAGAGGGAATTTCAGACCTAGCTGGGAAGGGCTATATGTCATGAAACAAGTCATGAATAAAGGTGCGGTGAAGTTATCAGACATGGATGGGAATGAATTTAGTGAGCCAGTAAACATTGACAGGTTAAAGAGGTTTTATGTATGATATGAAAAGTAAAAAAAGAAAGAGCTCGCTAGGTTGAAAACCCAAAAAGGGCAGCCTAGGCAAAAGTTAGAGCAGTCCGCTAGTTTCGAAAACCCGAAAGGGCGGGCTAGGCAACAATTAGGGCTAAATGAGAGAAAATCGTAAATTAGAAAACCCGAAGGGGCTAATTGGCAATAGGAGTGATCTTGAGTATGCTGGCTTTATGTTTGGTTGTTCCCCAATTTAATAAAATAGAATAAATGTTAAAATTGTTCTTTGTGCACTGTTATAAGTATTTGACCAGATATGGATGAAATAAATAATCATAATTGCAAAAGGTGATGACAAAATTATAAATGGAAAAGAAGCATCTTTTATTACTTTAGTTATTTTTCGTCCTAACAAAACACTTTCTGAATTGACAAATGTAAAATCTATGGCAGTCGATAAGTGTAACGTGCAGGCTTGCTTTGCCTCAGCCGATCCAAGTAGGCTTCAGTCAAGCAAGGCATGTCTAAGTCAGGAGCAATGTCAGAATCACGAGGCTCAGCTCCATACTGACGGCCAAGTCGGCGAGGAACATAGCATGTACCTTGACGAAGAGCAGCAAGGGGAACGTGCATCAAGTATGTCCGCATGGTGATACGAGAAATCTTCCACCAAGGTACCAACCAACGGATATTGACTTCGGAGCGTGAGTGGATCCAGTCAACCTAGTCAGCATATGAAGAAGTAGGATGGAGTAGCTTCCTAGCAGAATGATGACGTGGCAGGTATCTGGCAAAATCCATGGATGGAGTATCAAGCAAACAAAGACGCTCCTGAAGCCAAATATGTGAAGAAAGAATTAAAAAAAAAGAGTCTGCAAAGTTGAAAACCCGCAAGGGTAGCTTAGGCAAAAATTAGGACAGCTCGCTAGTTCCGAAAACCTGCATGGGCGGACTAGGCAAAAGTTAGAGCAATAAAAAAAGAGAAAACCTAAATTGAAAACCCGAAAGGGCAGTTTAGGTAATTACCTGAAGCAGCAACGGACTCCCAATCAGTCTCTTTGACAATCCTAATTTAAATCGGTCTAATCCAACTAAAGTCTCGGCTAAGATCACAGGTACCGGGGACAAGCCTCCTTCCATTTGGTCCATAATATCCAATACTCGTGGATCAATATCGCCGTCAGAAGAAACAAGCAAGAATTGGCTGAGCAAGCAAAGATAGAGCATGCGTCCCCATGCCTTAGTAGGGGCCAAATGAGAGAAACAAAAGTCAATCAAAGGAGCAAGTAGAATTTTTTCACCTCTCATCAACCAAAGAACTTCGGGTTTCGGAATTTGAAATAACATCTGCATCTTCTGTTGAGTTTTGGAAATCAATGTGGGTAACGCCATTTGTTGATTATTGGGATGTCCAAGGATGGCCTCAAATTCTTTAATCAAGGGACATATTTGAAAGCCATTAATTCTAAATACCCTAGAATTCGCATTCCAAAAGGAAGCCATGGCATGTAAAAAGGAGTGGTCCAATTTGACATTTTAAAAATATTTTAAAACATCAAGTTTTGACCATGAAATTTGCTTCCAATGAATGGCATCCATATTCTTAAATAGAATTTTTATTCTCTTTAAATGATGCTTGGTCATGGTGAATGAATGAAGAAAAAGTTAAAATTGTTAAAGGGAGTCTTCACGTTGAAAGAGAAAGAATTTTGATTTATGAATTGAAATATGGCATGAAGGGTGATTTATATAGAGGAAACAAACCTTTTCCAAAAGTGAAATGGAAAAGGTGATGGGAAAGGATAAGACCATATGGCATAAGGAAAGGAATCAGCAATGAAATTCCTTTACCACGTTGGATTGGGTTTAACAAATGATGTGTATTCTAAAATTATGATGCACGATAATGATAAAAAAAAAAGGGTTTACAGTAAAGAGGAAAATTGTATATTTTTCATTATTGTACGATGTTTTACAATTGCTACAGTATTTACATATCACTAAGAGGGTGGTGGTAGGTCACCAAATAAAGACTTGAAAAAATCGTCGCCTGTTGGAGGAGGGGGCAAATCACTCGTCTAGAGTCCGCCCAAAGCGGGAGCACCAAAACTCGGCAAATTACTCATCCCGGGATCACCCGAAGCAGGGGCACCAAAATATCTATTACCTTGAAGTTCCTATCCGTCATGGTCCTCATCAGAAGCAGACGAAAGGATCTCATGGTCATCAGTCTAGGGGCCTCTCGATGAAGAAGCACTGGGATCCCTCATTCCCTGAAATCAGAAGTCTCAGAAATGTTGTTCGGATTGGTGATATAAACTTTCAAAATGAGAAGCCTGCTGACGACTTGTAGCTAACTCTTCTTGAAGCTTCCTATTTTGTTCTTTAAGCATCCGCTGTGAGCAAAAGAGGAAAAGGTAAGAACATACATAATCATGCATACATATAGCATAAGTTACCATGAAATAAGGAACGTACCAGGTAATTCAAATCAATACCCTACGAATGAGATGGCATATCTGGCGGGCTAGAACGAGCAGATGAAGGGGCAATAAAGGAAGGTTCGGCCTCATGACCAAATGAGCCAACAGCCTGTAACAATCATTGAAGAATCAAAGGAAGAAAAGCAGTTGCAAGGGAAAAGTGGTTAAAGTGCAAAAATTCCTTTGGAAGATCAAAACAAGGAAACAAGAGCATGAATCGAAGCAAGACATGGCCAAGCCAAATCAAGCTTGGCCATGTCACCTCAAATGAAATCTTGGCAGAACATGACACGGGCAGGAGACACAGCCAAGCCACTGGCCATGTCTCACCTAAAGGGCAAAGGCAAGAAGGACCAAGCAAAGAAAGAAAAGAAACAGTAGGTGACACTGGTAGGCAACACGGCCAAGTCACTGGCCGTGTCACATGAAGCGGCCACAAGCTTGGCCGTATCCCATCCTAAGCAAAGAAGAACCAAAGGAAAAAACACAGAAGCTGACACACTCAAGAGACATGGCCAAGCCACTGGCTGTGTCACTCTCATCCTCAAAGAACAAATAAGAACCAAAGGAAAAAACACAGAAGGTGACACACCCATGAGACACGGCCAAGCCATTGGCTATGTCACTCTCATCTTCAAAGAACAAAAAGACTAGTGGAGAAACAGAAGCCGACACACTCAAGTGACACGCCATTTACTTGAGAAGTACTGTAACACCCTTATACCCTGTATACATACATAGCATGCTAATACGATCGTAATATATGTATACTGAATATAGGAATGCCACGGTTTATAAAACACACATGTCATTACTCTTATATAACATAAACAATTTAAAACTTTAAAAGGAGTCTATAAAACAATTAGATAGAAAGTTTATTCAAAACGCAGCGGAAAATATAATAAATATTTACAAATACTTATACATCCAAATCAAAATATACAAATATAATATATATACATGATTGGCAGCTCTTCTCTGATCTTTAAGTCCAAAATCAACTCTTCAATGTCTAGACTCACTTGGTCTCGAGGAACTCTCAGACTCAACTCTGTCACCTGCGCGATCAACCACTATCACGCTAAGCCAACAACTTAGTAGTACAAGTATACTAACATTATGTTTTAATGCAATGCCATGTCACACATTTTGATAATAAAGACAACATCATAGGTAGAAAGCTAATATCACACCTTTACATTTCATAAGCCACACACATATAAACATATCACATTTCAAAGTCCTTCCATGGATCTAATTATTCAATTATTTTACCATTAATGAATCACATTTAAACAAAGACAAGCATGGGCCCAAAAGACACTAATATGCCATTCAATTTTCAGAGTTAATGTTTTGGTTCAATTATCACATTCATCATTATCATAATCGCAACTAGGCTTCAAGGATTAGGTTCAACCAAGCTTCAAGGGGAACAAAGCATGCTAAGTATCAACCCAACCTAGCTTCAAGGGTTGTAACATCTCAATTAGCCTTCAAGGACTAGACCCAACCAAGGTTCAAGGGGAGTAAAACATGTTAAACTTCAACCCAACTTGGCTTCAAGGATCAATTCCAACCTAACTTCAAGAGATTGTTACTAATAGGCATGCCACCAATCAACAAAACTCTGAAAATGGAATAACACATTAGACACACAATTCATTTATTATTTCATTATCAATTCCATTCTCAATTCTCATTATCAATTAGGCAAACATGCCTCATTAGAGTCATTATAGCCAATCACAATGGCTTATATTCCATCACATCTCAATCCACATTATAGCAATTCATCTTTCAAATACACAATCATTTACATCATCATATCCTTCACATTATTCATATAGCATTATTGATATAAACATAACAAAATATATTATCCATATAAATCAACAATGTAGTAATGCAATATTTGTACTTACCTCAATAACAATTCACACAACTCTAAACACTTCCTTTTCCAAGATTCTTTTACTTCTTAGATCAATGACAAATCACTTTCTTCAAGACCTAATCCAAAATTAATAACATACACTTGCTTAGGGATACACAATAGATAATCAAGTTAAGAGTTAACTAGGGCAAACTCTAACCATGACACGCTCAACCACACGGGCGTGTCCCTGACCGTGCCTTAACTCCACAACACAGAAGCTTTTACACGCTCGGAACCACGGGCATGTCACTGGGCGTGTAATACATACTGGCTCACACAAAAACATCGACATGTCCAACACCCTGAACGTGCTACTGGACGTGTCAATTCTCCAATCTTACAGTAGCTATGACACGCTCAAGAACACGGGCGTGTTACTCGTCGTGTCAAACCTACTGCCACCAACACAATTGACACGCCTAAGAACCCTGGACGTGCTCATGGGCGTGTCAGGCCAAAAATCCAGATTCCGGCCAAAACAACAAAACACTTCTTTCACCAACATCCACTTCAAACAAACTTACCAACACACACCCAAAAACCATCTCAAACTTACAAAAACATCACAACAACTCCACATATACATCAAACACAAATCACAAATTTCATCACAAACCCCCAAACACAAATACAACACCATCTCTTTCAACACACTTACTTTTTCTTCAATCCATTCCTAAAATCCATAATCAATTTACTCAAACACTCTTAAACATATCAAAATCAAACAACACACCCTTAGATAAACATATCAAACTCAAACACAACTTCAAATAAGCAAAGAAATCAAAAGAGGACTTACCAAAGTAATGAAACTTCTTGAATCACCAACTTGATCACTTAGATCTTCCTTCAATTTGAGCTTAGAACATCAAAATCCTCTCTTGTTCTCTTGCTTTGTTTTGTCTTTGGATGAGCCGGCCACACACATGGAAAAGAAGAAAAGATGATGAAGAAACAAAGTCAACTTCTCTTTAAATCTCCACCAAGTATTCCAAAAAGACAATTACCTAAACACCCTCTTACCATTTGTTTTAACTTTCTTTAAAACATTTGCCCTTTCTAGTAATTTCACAATCAACAAATAAAATATCTTCTTCCCTTGACCACCCATTTGACTTCCATATATGTTATATATATTGCCATATACACAACATATACATTCTCTTTATACATTCTTTTTCCTTTCCAAAACACATATACATAAACATTCTCTTTTAAATTTTCTTTTCTTATCAACTTAGCATATACACATAATTCAAACAAACAACAATAATATCAAAACTTCTAGGGCACATTTTGGGATATTACAATTCTCCCCCTCTAAAAAGAAATTTCGTCCTCAAAATTACCTGTCATCAAGTCCGAAACAACTGAGGATACTGATCTCGCATTGTTTGTTCACTTTCCCAAGTTGCCTCTTCCTTTGCATGATTCTTCCACAAAATCTTCACAAGTGGCACTTTGTTATTTCTCAATTCTTTCACTTCACGTGCCAAAACAGCAATTGGTTCTTCTTCAAATGTCAGATCTGGACTCACTTCGATAGATTCAATTGGCAAAACGTGAGATGGATCCGATCTATACCTTCTCAACATAGAAACATGGAATACATTATGGATCCTATCCAATTCAGGTGGCAAAGCAAGCCGATAAGCAACTGGTCCAATTCTTTCTAAAATTTCATAAGGTCCAATGAAACGAGGAATTAGCTTCCCTCTTCGACCAAGTCTCAAAATCTTTTTCCAAGGAGACACTTTCAAAAATACTTTATCTCCAACATCAAACTCTATATCTCTCCTTTTCGAATCTGAATAAGACTTCTATCGGTCTGAAGCTGCTTTCAATCTATCTAGAATCACCTTCACTTTCTCTTCGGTCTCTTTAACCAAATCAGGACCAATTAACTTACCTTCACCAGTTTCATTCCAACATAGAGGCGTTCTACACCGTCTACCATACAATGCCTCAAATGGCGCCATACCAATGCTGGATTGATGACTGTTATTGTAAGCAAATTCCACAAGTGGCAAGAATCTGTCCCAACTACCAGAGAAATCAATAACACAACTTCTCAGCATATCCTCGATGATTTGTATCACTCTCTCTGACTGCCCATCAGTCTGCGGATGAAAAGCAGTGCTAAAGTGCAGTCGAGAACCCAAAGCACCATGTAAACTCTTCCAAAACTTCGAAGTAAACCGGGGATCTCGATCAGACACTAAAGAAATTGGGACACCATGTAGCTTCATCTCATGGATATACAACTCAGCCAATCTCTCCAGAGAATAATTCATTCGAACTGGAAGAAAGTGAGCTGTCTTAGTCATCCTGTCAACAATCATCCAAATAGCATCATGCTTCCTTTGTGTCAATGGTAGACCAGACACAAAATCATTGTCACTTTTTCCCATTTCCATTCCGGCACTGATAAAGGTTGAAGCAACCCGGTTGGAACTTGATGCTCAGCTTTTACCCTCTGACATGTGAGACATTTGGATACAAACTCCGCTATGTCTCTCTTCATACCAGACCACCAGTAGTACTGCTTCAAATCATGATACATCTTCGTATTGCCCGGATGCATAGCAAATACTGATTGATGGGCTTCTTCTAAAATAATCCTTCTCAATTTAGCATCTTTAGGTACACACAATCTGTTTTTAAACCAAAGACTCCCATCACTTCTCATAATAAAATCTCGACTCTTTCCATTCTGGCAATCTGAAACAATCTTTTGAATCTTCTCATCAGCCAATTGAGCCTCTTTAATCTGATCCAACAATACTGGTTTCAATTGCAGATGTGCCAATAATGCACCATCATCAAAAGATACAAAACTAGCATGCAACGCTCTCAACTCAACAAGCAATGAGAGCGAGTAAATAGTCAAACCTGCCAAAGACTTCCGACTCAAGGCATCAGCAACAACATTTGCCTTACCAGGATGATAATCAATCAAACAGTCGTAGTCTTTAATCAATTCCAACCATCTCCTCTGCCGAAGATTAAGCTCTCTTTGAACCTCCAAGTATTTTAAACTTTTATGATCCATATAAATAAAGCATTTCTCCCCATACAAGTAGTGTCGCCAAATCTTCAATGCAAACACTATGGCTGCTAACTCCAAATCATGGGTCGGATAATTGAGCTCAAGTGGTTTCAACTGTCGAGAAGCATAGGCTATAACTTTACCTTCTTGCATCAGAACACAACCCAAACCACTATGTGAAGCATCACTGTAAATCACATATGGTTTATCTTCCACAGGTAAAGTAAGAACAGGCGCTTGAGTCAACATCTCTTTCAACTGATCAAAGCTAGCCTGACACTGATCTGTCCACACAAATCTAACTCCCTTTCGAAGCAATCTGGTAAGTGGAGTAGCTATCAAAGAAAATCCTTTCACAAACCGCCGGTAATAGCCTGCCAAACCCAGAAAACTTCTAACTTCAGTCACAGACTTTGGTGGACTCCACTTCAAAATAGCTTCAACTTTACTCGGATCAACTCTAATAACATCTGCTGAAACTATATGACCGAGAAAAGTTACTTGGTCATGCCAAAACTCACACATTGACAACTTAGCATACAATTGTTTCTCTCTCAAAATCTGCAGCACAATCCGCAGATGCTTGTCATGCTCTTCCTCATTACGCGAATACACCAAAATATCATCGATAAAAACTACCACATATTGATCCAGATAGGGCCAAAACACTCTATTCATCAAATCCATAAAAGCTGCAGGTGCATTCGTCAAACCAAAAGGCATCACTAAAAACTCATAATGCCCATACCTTGTACGAAAAGCTGTCTTAGGAACATCTTCAGCTTTGACCTTCAACTGATGGTACCCTGATCTCAAATCAATCTTAGAAAACACCGCCGCACCCTTCAATTGATCAAAGCGATCATCAATTCTAGGCAAAGGATATTTATTCTTAATAGTCACCTTGTTCAATTGCCTATAATCAATACACAATCTCATAGTACCATCCTTCTTCTTCACAAACAACACAGGAGCTCCCCACGGTGAAACACTAGGGCGAACAAACCCTTTATCCAACAACTCCTGCAACTGCACCTTCAACTCTCTCAATTCAGCAGGTGCCATTCTATAAGGAGTAATAGAGATAGGAGTGGTACCGGGCAACAATTCAATACCAAACTCCACCTCTCTCTCAGGAGGCAACCCTGGCAACTCCTCTGGAAACACATCTGGAAACTCTACAACTGTGGGTGTACTATCAAGTTGAGAACCCACCACTCTAGTATCTAAGACATGAGCAAGATAAGCATCACACCCTTTTCTAATCAATCTCCTAGCTGTAACAGCTGAAACAAACAAGGATGCTAGCTGTCCCTGCTCACTAGATACTATCACCATTCCACCATCACCGGTTCTCAAAGTAACACATTTCTTTTGACAGTCTACCACAGCTCCATGTCTAGATAACCAGTCCATGCCTAGGATCAAATCATATTCCTTAAAAGGCATTTCAATCAAATCTCCACAAAACTCCTCACCTTGCACCACTACTGCACTATCTCGGTGCACCTTGCTAACAATCACACTATGCCCTAAAGGATTTGTCACCAATACATCAAATCCTAGGGATTCAGCATGCAATTCAGACACAGGCAAAATAGATGCACTAATATATGAATGAGTAGATCCTGGGTCAATCAAAGCAAGTACTGAAATACCAAATAAAGAGAAAGTACCGGCTATGACTGCTGAAGCATCAGGCTGCCTTTGCATCACATATATCCTCTGAGAAGATCCAGCCTCCTCTGGTCTACTCTCCCTGGATGTAGAACCTCCTCTAGGACTGAACCCAGATCTACCTCCTCTGCTGAAACTTCTGCCTCCTCGACCTCCCCTCACACTAGGTCGAGAATCTGCAGAATCAATCAACATCTGCTCTTGCCTCTCAGGACACTCTCTAACAAAATGATCAGGCGATCCACATCTGAAACATACCCCTACTACACCTGTCTTCCAACAAGTACCACCATGTGGCCTACCACAATGAATACATATCGGCAGGGTGGATCTCTGAATCACCGGAGTAGGAGCACTCGCCACTGAAACTGTAGGTCTCGATCTCGGTCTCTGAAACTGTACTGACCTACCAGCTGGCCTCTGACTCCTACTAATCCGAGGAATAAAACTTCCTTTACCTCTCTTCACAGATGAAGACCCTGTCTCAAACTGGGGTCTCCTAACCCTGGTCTCTTCCTCTGAAGCAGCTGCTGCAATACCCTGAGCTCTCTCCACACTCCTAGTTGCTGCAACAAGCTGGGAGAAATCATGATATCTAGATCCAGCCACAAGACACATGATAGAGGGCCTCAATCCCTCCTCAAATCTCCTGCATCTATCAATCTCATCAGATATAATACCCCCAGCATAATGGATTAACCGGATGAACTCTACCTCATATTCTGTCACAGTCCGGTTGTCTTGTTTCAACCTTAGAAACTCCATCTTCTTCACGTCTTTATACTCTCTAGGAGTATACTTCAATTCAAATTCTCTTAGAAAATCAGTATAGGACAAGGTAGGTGGATCATCCATAGCATGGGGCACTGTCTTCCACCAGTCATATGCATCCTTCTGCAACAATGATCTTGCATAATCAAATTTTTCTTCTGGAGTGGCTTGCAACTGAATGAATATTCTCTGTACTTTATCTAGCCACTGCTCAGCTACAGCTGGATCAATAGTACCCAAAAAATCTTCAGCTCCATACTTTCTTAATTTATCATAATGTCTCACTGATACCAATGGCTGTGGGGGTGGTGGCGGTGGTTGCACTGGTGCTTGTCTCAATATCTCTACCACATGCCTAAGCCGAACTGGCGGAACATCCTCACCAGCTAGTCTCCCTGACACAGAAGCAGGTACCTCACCAGCACTATCCACTCTAGCTCCCTCTTTAACCTCATCAGGAGCTACACTCTCAGCACTACCCTCTACTGACTGACGTAAATGAGAATCCATCACAACCTACATCTGCAAACACAGCATAATACATCTCATTAAAGATCAGAGACTGCCAATACCAAACATGTATGTTATTCAAAAACTGACTTTTAAAATCAAAATATTCTTTTTCTTACATTTTACCTAGGCTGATACCAAAATAATTGTAACACCCTTATACCCTGTATACATACATAGCATGCTAATACGATCATAATATACGTATACTGAATATAGGAATGCCACGGTTTATAAAACACACATGTCATTACTCTTATATAACATAAACAATTTAAAACATTAAAAGGAGTTTATAAAACAACTAGATAGAAAGTTTATTCAAAATGCAGCGGAAAATATAATAAATATTTACAAATACTTATACATCCAAATCAAAATATACAAATATAATATATATACATGATTGGCAGCTCTTCTCTGATCTTTAAGTCCAAAATCAACTCTTCAATGTCTAGACTCACTTGGTCTCGAGGAACTCTCGGACTCAACTCTGTCACCTGCGCGATCAACCACTATCGCGCTAAGCCAACAGCTTAGTAGAACAAGTATACTAACATTATGTTTTAATGCAATGCCATGTCACACATTTTGATAATAAAGACAACATCATAGGTAGAAAGCTAATATCACACCTTTACATTTCATAAGCCACACACATATAAACATATCACATTTCAAAGTCCTTCCATGGATCTAATTATTCAATTATTTTACCATTAATGAATCACATTTAAACAAAGACAAGCATGGGCCCAAAAGACACTAATATGCCATTCAATTTTCAGAGTTAATGTTTTGGTTCAATTATCACATTCATCAGTATCATAATCGCAACTAGGCTTCAAGGATTAGGTTCAACCAAGCTTCAAGGGGAACAAAGCATGCTAAGTATCAACCCAACTTGGCTTCAAGAACAAACCCAACCTAGCTTCAAGGGTTGTAACATCTCAATTAGGCTTCAAGGACTAGACCCAACCAAGCTTCAAGGGGAGTAAAACATGTTAAACTTCAACCCAACTTGGCTTCAAGGATCAATTCCAACCTAACTTCAAGAGATTGTTACTAATAGGCATGCCACCAATCAACAAAACTCTGAAAATGGAATAACACATTAGACGCACAATTCATTTATTATTTCATTATCAATTCCATTCTCAATTCTCATTATCAATTAGGCAAACATGCCTCATTGGAGTCATTATAGCCAATCACAATGGCTTATATTCCATCACATCTCAATCCACATTATAACAATTCATCTTTCAAATACACAATCATTTACATCATCGTATCCTTCACATTATTCATATAGCATTATTGATATAAACATGACAAAATACATTATCCATATAAATCAACAATGTAGTAATGCAATATTTGTACTTACCTCAATAACAATTCACACAACTCTAAACACTTCCTTTTTCAAGATTCTTTTACTTAGATAAATGACAAATCACTTTCTTCAAGACCTAATCCAAAAATAATAACATACACTTGCTTAGGGATACACAATAGATAATCAAATTAAGAGTTAACTAGGGCAAACTCTAACCATGACACGCTCAACCACACGGGCGTGTCCCTGATCGTGCCTTAACTCCACAACACAGAAGATTTTACACGCTCGGAACCACGGGCGTGTCACTGGGCGTGTAATACATACTGTCTCACACAAAAACATCGACACGTCCAACACCCTGAACGTGCTCCTGGACGTGTCAATTCTCCAATCTTACAGTAGCTATGACACGCTCAAGAATACGGGCGTGTTACTCGTCGTGTCAAACCTACTGCCACCAACACAATTGACACGCCTAAGAACCCTGGACATGCTCATGGGCGTGTCAGGCCAAAAATCCAGATTCCGGCCAAAATAACAAAACACCCAACAAAACACTTCTTTCACCAACATCCACTTCAAACAAACTTACCAACACACACCTAAAAACCATCTCAAACTTACAAAAACATCACAACAACTCCACACATACATCAAACACAAATCACAAATTTCATCACAAACCCCCAAACACAAATACAACACCATCTCTTTCAACACACTTACTTTTTATTCAATCCATTCCCAAAATCCATAATCAATTTACTCAAACACTCTTAAACATATCAAAATCAAACAACACACCCTTAGATAAACATATCAAACTCAAACACAACTTCAAATAAGCAAAGAAATCAAAAGAGGACTTACCAAAGTAATGAAACTTCTTGAATCACCAACTTGATCACTTAGATCTTCCTTCAATTTGAGCTTAGAACATCAAAATCCTCTCTTGTTCTCTTGCTTTCTTTTTTCTTTGGATGAGCCGGCCACACACATGGAAAAGAAGAAAAGATGATGAAGAAACAAAGTCAACTTCTCTTTAAATCTCCACCAAGTATTCCAAAAAGACAATTACCTAAACACCCTCTTACCATTTGTTTTAACTTTCTTTAAAACATTTGCCCTTTCTAGTAATTTCACAATCAACAAATAAAATATCTTCTTCCCTTGACCACCCATTTGACTTCCATATATGTTATATATATTGCCATATACACAACATATACATTCTCTCTATACATTCTTTTTCCTTTCCAAAACACATATACATAAACATTCTCTTTTAAATTTTCTTTTCTTATCAACTTAACATATACACATAATTCAAACAAACAACAATAATATCAAAACTTCTAGGGCACATTTTGGGATATTACAAGTACTAACCCCGAGATGTGGAACAGACTCTCCTGCAGCTTTGGGATGTTCTTCTTCATCTCTACCTTCATTTTCGTTAGAAATCTCCCGCACACCAGCAGGAGATACATCAAAGTTCAAGAGTCTTCTTTGAATGAAATAGGCATAAAATGGACCCGGTAAATGGAGAAATGACTCGGCATCATAACCATACCGGGCTGACCACTATGCATCTTGCGACATTGACATAATATTTAAAGTATATTCCAGGATTTGCATCGGAAACCTCCGCTGCTCTGGACCAAGAAACCATTCATAAACTCTCTCCCCGAGAAACCAGCCACTAGACACTAGGCCAACAATAATTCGGCAAGAATGTTGGAAAGACAGCGCAACCCTCATCAAAGGAGACCAGTTTGCTCGCTCTTCTGGGCTCCACCAGGCCAAATTCACCTGCAAAATAACATAAGGTAAGTAAACTTTCACATAAAATTTAAAGCATACTAATATTATTTTACCTGGTCCCAGGTTAAGTGGCTCAACACATAGCGGTGAGTATGCACATGATGAGAGCAGGGAACTTCCACTCGATCGGACATCCAGTAATTTAATCTCGGATATCTGATTCTCTCTCGGGAAATACCGGGTACCCTTACAAGGTTATGTTCATATGCCCATACCTACAATAACAGTAAAGATCAAATTCATGCAAGAAAAGAGTGGAAATAACATTGGTGAAGGAAAAGAATACCTCGACAACCGCCATCAAGTCAAAAAAAGACTTCTTATTTCGGCAAAGCTTATCTAGACCATGGTAAAGACACGAGAGACCAGCTTCGCCCCAACCAGAAGATGGTACCATTCTGAGATAAGAAAGGGCACTCAACACTGACAAGTGAATGGAGGATTCAGTGCTACCTAAGATGGTCGATCCAAGCAGATATAATAAAAATCCTCGAGCATACTGTTCTGCCGTGTCTCTGCCAACCCGTCCTTCGTAGTTCATCCAATAACTACGAATCGGCTCAATTTTTATCTTAAAAGGCCCTTTATATGACGGTTCCATACCAATTAATTCCTGAATTTCTTCAAATGTTAAAATTTCATTGGTCAGAGGAACCGGAGCACCATCATATCGAAGGCCGGTTATGGCAGTAAAATTGACTGGACCAATTGTCATCTCCCCACTGGGCAAGTGAAAAGTGTGAGTTGTATCCAGCCATCGCTCTGCAAGCTCCTAGACTACGCTTCGATCTATTTGATATTCCTTGGATGGCAATTGTAAGATGAACTGCTCAAAGTCGCAATCTCGGATAATCCGCCTTACCCGAAAAGGCACTACATCATACCATTGTCAGGCTTTATAAATACACCCTCCAGCCCGAACAACGCAACGATCATGCTAACACAGACCCAGGTAAGTTAATACTAGGTAAGTACATATTATTCTATCTACTTAAATTAATTTATTTTTCATAATAACAAATAATAACAACAACGTATAAATATATATGATAAAAAAAGCGCAAAACAGAAAGATAAAAAAATTAATTACCTCGCTCTTTGGATTGGAACTGCGATGGAGCGGCATCCAGGTCAATATATCTAAATTTTCATTTTCATGATGCCGAATAAACTCCAATAACTCGGCATTAGAATGAGTCCCTGACCTTGAAGCATGAATTGTTTTTGAAAAATATATGCTAAAATTGAAAAGAAATTTGAGAGAATTACGAAATTGAAATTGTGAAATGAAATGAAGGATTGGTGGCCTTTTATAGAGGAACGGCAAGCAAAAAAACAAAATTCAAAAATGTTCATGAATAGTAAGAATAGTAAATTTTACTATTTATAAATAGTATTACTATCAATGAATAGTACATTTTACTATTCATGAAATAGTATTACTATTGATTAATAGTAAAAGTACTATTTTCAATAGTAAATACTATTTGAGAATAGTAAATTTACTATTTATGAATAGTAAATAGTATATGAACAGTGACTGCACAGTAAATAAATAGTAAATTCCATTATTCACTTTAATCATTCAAATAATTGCGGGTATATAAATATTCTTACACCCAGGGGCAATAAGAAGACATATGCATAAAAATTAGCCAAACATTTTGAAATAAAAAATTATTAGCTCGGGTCCAAAACCCAATTCTTCCTTAGGTTCAAAAACTAAAATTGTCTTTAACTCGAACCGGGTCCAGAACCCAAATTTTTCTTCGGTCCAGAACCTAGAATTTGTTTCTAAGTCCAGAACTTAGCTGGGGTCCAGAACCCAAATTTTCCTTAGGTCTAGAACCTAGAATTATTTCTAAGTCCAAAACTTAGCTCGGGTCCAGAACCCAAATTTTTCTTAGGTCCAGAACCTAGAATTATTTCTAAGTCCAGAACTTAGCCCGGGTCCAGAACCCAAATCTTCATTAGATCCAGAACCTAGAATTATCCTTGAGTCCAGAACTCGAACTAGGTCCAGAACCCAAATCTTCCTTAGGTCCAGAATTTAGAATTATCCTTGAGTCCAAAACTCGAACCGGGTCCAGAATCCAAATTTTCCTTATGTCCAGAACCTAGAATTTGTTTCTAAGTCCAGAACTTAGCTCGGGTCCAGAATCCAAATTTTTCTTAGGTCCAGAACCTAGAATTATCCTTGAGTCCAGAACTCGAACCGGGTCCAGAACCCAAAACCTCCACCATCTAAAAAATTAAGTCTTGTTGCTTTTCACTCTCTTTCACTAAAGTTTTAGATCATTCAAGCAGGGGCAAACTGTAGACCCTTAATTTTTTACCCAGTCTTGTTTAGTCAAAAATAATTTTTGTGTTGTCTAATATATTTTAATTGGTCCAAAATAATTTTTGCTATCTTAATTAAATAATTTTTGCTTTATTATCTAATTTTTATTAATAAAAAATAAAAATAAACAAATAAAAATCAAAAAATAAAAAAATCGGAGATGGAAAAATCGGCGACAAAAAAATCATCGCCGAAAATGGCCCACAGGGCTTGGCCATGGGCCATTTTGCCCGCAGGAGTTTCCTGCGGGCGAAATGGCCCACAGGCCTACTCCCCACCCCCTACCACAGCCAATTGCGATAGATTTTTTTCACCAGTGCAATTTTTCCGCAGCAGTTTTTTTTCGCCAGCGAAATTTTTCCGATGCAAATTTTCCGAAACCTAATACAATTAGGTTTAGGTTTCCTTTTCTTATTTAATATTGTATGCCATGTGTAACTAGGAAAAAACCATAAAAAAAACTTCTATAAATAAGTATAATTACAACACAAAAAAGGGGGGAGAAATTAGGAAGGAAAATCGAGAGAGTTTGTAAACCAAATCTGGGAAGGAAAACTTTAATCAAGCTGATTTTTTGAGGGCAGAAAAGCAAGGCCAAAAACGATCAAAGGCAGCAATTGTCTTTGTTTTAATTCATCCAAGAAGAATTATTTTTTAGAGGAACCATCAAAAGGAGGTATGGATTAAATTTTTGTTTTGTTATATTTTTTAAAGTAACATAAACTATCTAATTGTGGCTTTCAAAATCAAAATCCTAGAACTTTAATTTAGCTTTTCAAAAGTTAAAAACACTAATTCGTTGCTTTATTTTCTAAAGAATTTAAAGTTATTAATTTAGTTTCTTCAAAACCCCAAAATCCTAATTTACTTACAAATTATTAAAACCTTTAAATAATATGATGTTTCTTTCCAAAAGCCTTAAAAACTACCTTTTTTTGCTTTATAAACTTTAAATCGCTAGTGTATTTTCATAAAACTCCCTAAAAATATTCAATTACTTTTTCCAAATTCTAAAATTCTAAGATCACCCAAAACCCTAATTCAAAACTTCTAAAACCCTAATTCAATTCCTAAACTCAAAATAGTAAACCCTAACCCCTTAAAAACTTAAACCTTAATTTTTTTTCTAAACTTTAATCCTTTAAAACGTAAAAAACCATAAAACCACAAATATTTTAAATTTACACAGTAAGCTTGAAATCATCATTTAAAACCATGAATCAAAAGTATTTTAAAGTGTCCAAAAACCTATTTTTATGATTTCACCATTCAAACCTTAATTTGTTTAATCAAAGAGTCTTACCAACCTTTCAAAACATAAAACCTTAATCTTTTTTAATTCCATAAAAAAAAGTCACAGTAGCCTAATTCTATGAATTCCAAAACCTTAACACATGAGATAAAGAGCCCTAAATGGAAACAGTAGCTATAATTGAAATTTTATTTACTTTATTCAATTCTATATTTGATTATGCTTTGATTTATTTCTTATGCTTTAATTCATTTAAATTCAATGCTTGGTTCATTTAATTTATCACGGACGAATGTTTACTTTCTATTGATATTTAATATCTTTGATGAATGATTTATTTATGATGAATGATTATTTACTTTTATCAATTTATTTTAGGTTTCCAAATGTTGTAAGAGGTATGTTTCCACTTGGTGGGTACCTCATTAGTTAAATATCATGTAATTTAAATTGCTTTTCTATTTTAAAACCAATGTAAAGGGCATGTTTCTACCTTTTGGTGGGTGTCCTATTTAGGCATGTGGTGTAAGGACATGTTTCCATCCTTGGATGGGTGTCCATTTATTTGTTTTGCTTAGACTTTGCTACATTGCTTTGATTTTAATATAATGATGATTTCTTTTAATTATTGTGTGTAATATGGATAATGTTGTTATACTTAAGAATTTTATAATATTAAGACCTGTAAAGGAGGCCGGTTCCAATGAACCGGGCTTTGTGGGGGTCCTGGGCCATTTCTCACCTTCCCCACACATACCCAACTTTTCGAACCCATTAGGGGGTTGGAATTCCTTAGGAATTGAGTCATCCACCCCTTTCTTTTTTCCAGGCCCATCTGGGTGGCGACTTCATTTTCTCCGGACCAGGTCCGTGTTCTTTATGGCCCCGAGTCTAAACAGTGCCGAAGTCGCAAGAACCATTCCACCGGGAGTGGGGGCAAAAATCCCTGCTCACATCTCTTTTGTTGATCTATCATAGGTTTAAAATTTTCTTCCAATAAAATTCTATACATACAAATTAAGGGGCTAATCCCTTAATGACAAATAAAGTTCAACCTATTACCTTTTTATATTTTTCTAATAAATTCTAAGGTTTGACTTAATTGAATTTCAGGTAGATTAGCATTTAGAATAATAGGCAAAGAATCATTGGGCCCATGAAATGCAAATCTAAGATGATTGGGAAGAGGTTTTAATTCTAGTTCAAGAGCTTTTTCAATAGAAGGAGGGGATAAAGGTTTACCTTTTCTGAGATGGCATCCTTGGATTTGTTTCTAAAGCTAAAGCATAGACGATAACTTCTTGATTTTCATCATCTATAGTGGAACTATGTGTAAGAAAAATTTCTAAGGGATCTCCAATAAATTCTTTTTCGAACGCTCATCGCATGCATTCATCAATGATGGTGATTCAAAAATAATCATCCATGAAAGCAGGACTTTTGGTAGCTTTGGCCAGGTTAAACTCTACTCTTTTGTCTCCTACTTGTATAGTGAGCTTTTCTCCTCAAACGACAATCATTGCTCTAGCTATGGCCAAGAATGGCCTTCCAAGTATTTGTAGAGAATTAGAAAGTCTACTGGAATATAGAGCTTATCCATTTTATAGGAACGTCTTTAACCATCCTTGTTGGCTGAAGTTGGGTGAAGCCAAGTCTCCTACAAATTGAACTAGGCATTAGACTAACACTAGCACCTAAATCACATAAAACTTTATGGAATTCTACTTCACCAATAATGCAAGGGATTGAAAAACTCCCTGGTTCTTTTAATTTTGAAGGAAGCTTGTGTTTGAATTACTGCATTGCATTCCTTAGTAAGTCTAATCTAAGCATTGTCTTCTAGCTTCCTTTTATTAGATAACAATTCCTTGAGGAACGTCACATAGGTTAGCATTTAAGCAAGTGCCTCTGCAAAAAAATATATTTATGTAAAGTTGCTTGAATACTTCTAAGAACTTTTCATATTGCTTATCCAATATTTATTTCTTTAATCTTTAAGGGAAGGGAATTTGAGGAACATATGGTTTAATGATTTCTTTTATGTTTCCTTATCTTCAGCTTTTGTTTCTTTGGCACTATCCTCAACAAGAGTTGGAGTCTTCTTTGGTTGAGGCTCTTCAAGTTTTAAACTACTTCATAATGTCATAGCCTTGCAATGCTCTCTCAATTTAATTTTAGTTTAACTTGGTAGAGCTCCTTGATTGCGAATATTTAGAGAGCTTGAAATTTGTCCTATTTGTGTTTTAAGACTCCTATTTTGGGTTGAGAGCTGTTCCATCTTCAATTCAAGCTTATCATATTGCTTTTAAGCTTGTCAAATCTTTCACATGTTGCTATAATAAATTTCTCCAAGGCGGATTCATATGATGGCTTTTTAGAAGAGAGAGGCATTGGCTTTGATTTCTCATGTAGGGAGGTTGGTAGGGTGCCTTTTGATTGTTTTGATTACCCATTGATAAATTAGGTTGATTCCTCCATGTGGGGTTGTAAGTGTTGCCTTGAGGAAAATTTGGGCCCCTATTTTGATTGCCTGCAAATTTAACTTGTTCCATGAACCAACAATCTATAGTTTCATGGTTTCCCCTAGTTTGATGATGATGGTACGTTGACATGTTCCAATTTCATGACTATGGCATCTACCTTGGCCACAAACAAAGAAAAATTATAAATTTCATGTAATCCTACAACTCGTTTAGGAATATTATGCTCCGAGGTCCAATGGTAGTTATTGGCTGCCATTTCTTCAAAAAGGCCATTAGATTCAAATGAAGCTGTAACATCCCCATTTTTGGTTTCCTGATGTTTGAATGAATGGTATTTTAGTTTCTTGAATTTGGATCTAATGGTAGTGTCATTTTCAATCCCACGGGCGTGGCATTAGTAAGCCATGGTAGTGGAATTCGTATTGAATCCGTCTGAGGAATTTTTCTCACTTGGTAGTATCTGTCTGGTTCCCACTGGCATTGGATTGCCACGACCATGGTAATGGTTTGGTTGAGGTAGTACAGAGGTGATTCCCATGGCCATGGCCCACGACTGTGGCCTTAATTTCTATATAAAAGATTCTAGATTTTTCTACACTCTTCAAACCGCCCTTGTTCGCCTTTTTCTTCAATTTTCTCTCCTTTTCACCATAGAAAACCTTAGAAAACATAGAAGAAACACAAGATTTAGTGATATTAACCTCTCTAAAAGTAAATAAAAAAAAGATATCTTGATCAAGGCAAAGAAGAGTGAAGGAAAGAGGTTAGTATTTATATATTGATACTTAGTTATTAGTTTAATTATGTTTGAATCTTAAGTAGGATGATATAAATTAGATAATACAAATATTATTGTTAGCTTAAAACTTAAATTAGACTTAATTGGAGTTGAAATTTAAAAGTAAAGGATATTAGAACAAGTGTTGGAAATTGAGAAGAAAAGTGATAACTTATGTTTGAATAATTAGAATAAGTAAAGTGATGTTTCTAATAATTTATGTAAATTCATACCTTTGTTAGGAGTAGATTAAATTCAAGTTGCTTAAGCTAAGTTATGAAGAACGTTATTAGCAGTGGAGATTTGAAAAGTACTGGCTTGAGTTTTGGCAATTAGAGGTAAGTACATACTTCGATTGATATGTTTGATTTCTTAATTTGGTGCAACACATTATGATGTCATCAATGCATTATACTAATGTATTATGCTATTTGTTTATGACTTGCTATGAAATATGTGTATGAAATGTTGCGCTAAATAAATGAGCCATATAATTATGGCAAGTGTGTAGACCCTTAATTTTTAACCCAGTCTGGTTCGATATTTTTTTTTATATAGTCCCAAATAATTTTTGTGGTATTTTAATTAAATAATATCTATTTTAGTATTTATTATTTATTATTTATAATTTTCAATAAAAATAAAAAAGTAATATTAGTAAAGTTAAAAAAATAATTAAAATTAAAATTAAAATATATAAAAGATAAATAAATAAAAATCGACAACAAAAAATTTCATTGCCGAAAGTGAATCAGCTTGGGCCAACTCGCCGTAGAAAATTCCTGCGGTGAATTGGCGCCCGCCCCAGCCAGCGCTCACAAGTTTCTCCCGAAGCAGTTTTTTCGCCAGCATAATTTTCCAGCGCAGTTTTTTCCGAAACCAAATTCTATTTGGTTTTGGTTTCTTTTCCTATTTGGTTTTAATCTCCTTAGACAATTAAAAATAGGTTTATTATTTTTCCTATAAATACCACATTAAAACACAGAATTAAGGGGGACAAAACTTTGGACTTCTGACTGGGGAGGGAAAAATTGTTTTATTGGATTGGAGACTCAAAAATTCTAGCGGCCAAAAGAGAACCCTAGCAAGCAAGAGACAGCAACCAAAGGAAGCAATCATCTCTAGATTGCTTTGCTCAACAAAAATTATATCTGAAGCAGGCAACAACTTGGTTAAATCTCTTCAAATTTGGTAGAGCCTTCAAACATAGGTAAATTGCTCTAACTTTAGTTTATTCAATCATCAATCATCTTTACCATGTAAATTATCATCACACTGCCTAAGTTATTTAATTATTCCTTCAATATAATTTAGGAAGTAGCATGAATTAATTCATGCAATACTTAAGATCTTAATTAAAGTAAATAATATAATCGTTTAACACAAATCTAATTTTAAAAACCCTAAATCATCCTTCTATTTCTAAAACTTCAAAAACCCTAAATCACCCTTCTGTTTCTAAAACTTAAATAACCTTAAATCATCATTCTGTTTCTAAAACTTTAAAAACCCTAAATTACTCTTCTGCTTTGAAAAACTTTAAAAACCCTAAATTACTCTTCTGCTTCCAAAAACTTTAAAAACCCTATATTATTTTTTTTCTGTTTCAAAAACTTTAAAAACCCTAAATTGTTTTTCCCCAAACTATTTTCTTAATAATCTAAATTTTAACTTTTTGTCCAAAATTTCCAAATGTCTTCTGAAATCTCCAAACTATAATCTTCTTTACAGTTCCTAAAAACTTTTTTGTTTCTATAAAACTCTAAACTGTTTTCTTAAATCCTAAGATCAAATATGTTTTCTAAAATATTAAAAATCCTAAACTATCTTATTACTTTTTAAAACCCCATTCAGTAAACTCTAATTTTCCTAAACCCTAATTTTTAAAATATCAAAACTTTATGACAAGTACATTAACACCTAAATCCCTAATCCAGTGAACCTAAAACCTAATCTTTTAAAATTATAAACCCTAATGTCATAAGATTCCAAAACCCTAATTTCATGATGTTTGCTTAAAACCCTAACTAAACCTACTTTTTTAAATCACAATAACATTATTTTCATAAAAACTTCCAAAACCTTAAATCTTTTTAATATCCAGTAGCTATGTTATTACTTTAAAATATTTCTCAACAAATTAAACTAGTATATGCAAAACCCTAGTTATTGTCCATAAAACTCTAGAAACCCTACTTAATGCATGAACCCCTAAAGTTAATATTTTTACTATTTTATTTAAATTGGATGAATGTTTATTATATATTTTGATTAATGTTTGATATCTTTGATGAATGATTTATTTATTATGAATGGTTATTGACTTTTATTGATTTATTTTGATTTTCCAAACTTTGTAAGAGGTATGTTTCCACTTTATGGGTACCTCATTAATTAATTTTTATGTAATTTCAGTTGCTTTTGTATTTTGGACCAATGTAAAGGACATGTTTCCACCTTTTGGTGGGTGTCCTATTTAGTTTAGACATGAACGATGTAAGGACATGTTTCCATCCTCAGATGGGTGTCCATTTATTTGCTTTTTTTGGACATTGCTTTGATTTTAATATAATGATGCTTTATTTTAATTTTTGCATGTAATATGGATAATATTGTTGTACTTAAGAATTTTATAATATTAAGACCTGCAAAGGAGGCCAGTTCCAATGAACCGGGCGTTGTGGGGGTGCTGGGCTATTTCTCTCCTTCCCCACACGTACCCAACTTTCTGAACCCATTAGGGGGTTGGAAATTTCTTAGGAATTGAGTCAGCCACCCCTTTCTTTTTCCCGACTTGTCTAGGTGGTGACTCTATTTTCTCTGGGCTTAGACCGGTGTTCTCTAAGGCCCCGAGCCTAAATAGTGCCGAAGTCGTAAGAACCATTCCACCGGGAGTGTTGGAGAAAATTCTCGCTCATAGTGGCGACTCCACTGGGGATAAGAGAAGTTGATTCTATTGGTCTTTATATTATTCTATTCTTTCTTATCATGATATTATCGGTTGCATCATATTAGATTGCATCGTGTGCGTTAGGACGCCCGTGTTACCCGTGTTGTGTTATATAAAGGATACCATACTTTCACTCAAGGTATGGAGATCGAGCATGGCATAACCACTCATATCCTTATACCATTTGATATATACTTGCTATAGGAACCTAAGCCTTTTAACCCAAAGACTAAAGCTCATGTAATTGGCCTAGTTACTTTCCTTAGGTTTTTACCCCAAATGCTTGTTGTTTGACTATGGTTAATTTATCTTACCTTAAATCATGGCTTATTTGGTTTGTTCTTTTTCTACTATGACCTAAGTAAATTGTAAGCTCAAAATAAATTTTTCTTTAAAATCCAAAAGACCAAAGCTATTTTCAAAACTTTTCAAGATGGTCTTTGGACATAAAACTTTTCTAAAAACAAATCAAAAATTCTTTTGCTCATAACCCAAATACTAAACCCATTTTTTCTAAAATCTTTTTACAATGGGCTTAGAAATAAATTATTTTCTTCCAACCTTTTCTTACAAGGAGCTTATAAATTATTTAGGTCAATTATGAAAATACCAAAAATCAATTGTGAGCCTAGTTTATACTAAGAATAATTAATCATGGGCTTATTTTTGGCATGAATCATTAGTTACTTTTTCAAGTGAGAAATCTATTTATAATCAACCTCTTAATTTAGTTTTAATCCAATATAGCATAAAAGCTACTTTAGTTGGTTGAATGGATTAAAACTTAATTAATGGAAATTATCATGAACTGATTTCCATTTTTAAAATATAACTATTGGTTGAAACATCAGAGGGAATTATTCAAAAACAAGATACCCCATGTTGGTATTTTGTTAGCCATATACCTAGGAAAAGAGACTCACCATTCGTGTGTGGAAGTTATAAGGTTGGAAGGAACGTCTTATTTATCCTTCTTTGTTTATTTTTTGTGCATACATGCATACATGCATACCTACATTTGCATCTCATATCATTAATCCTCTCTGGCTGATAGCCTTAGATTACGACATTTAAAAAGCTTACGACAATCCGACTTATGCCAAAGATAAAGAATCTAGTAGCAACTCAATCACTTGCTCACCAAAAGTAATGGATCCCGAACAAATTCAAGGAATGGTGGACGACGCCCTCAATGCCAAGATGGAAGAAATAAAAGAGGCCCTGGTTGAGACCATGAAGAACCAATTTGCTACAATTTTAGGAAATAATGCCAAAGCATCTGCTAGCACAAAGAAAGACAAGGGGAAGGCTAAAGTTGGTGAAGTGGCTTTGATGATGATAAGGTGATCATTGATGATGATGATGATGATTGGGCTTAATACTTTCAAGATCCTCAAGACAAGAAGAAAGAACCAAGGATTGTTGAAAGATCAGCTATGGAGAAAATTGAAACGTCTGATGTTGAAAAGATGATTGCAGATTTAGAAAAGAAATTTGAGAAGAAGCTGAAAACCAAAGAAGTATCCAAAGTTGACAAATTATTTGAGCTAGACGAAGAAGTTCCATACAAATTCAAGATGACATCCTTTGTAAAGTTTGATGAAACCGAAAATCCTCACCTCCATGTGAAGCAATATATCACTATTATGCAGTCTGCCCGAGCTACTAAGGCTCAAACTCTAAGATATTTCATGCTCTCATGGGACCCTATTGTCCAAAATTGGTTCAAAACCTTAGAGGAAAGTATTAAAAAAGATTGGGACATGTTGTACAAGGCTTTCATTCAGCAATATGGGTACAATGTCGAGCTAGAAGTTCCCTTAATGGAAGTTAAGTCCATTAGACAAAGGCCAAATGAGAATTTTGTGGACTATGTCAAAAGATGGAGAAATAAGGTTGTTTTGCTCAAGAAGAGGCCAGATGAATCTGATCAAATAAGGATGATTGCGAGATGGGTGTTGCCTAGTCTTAGTGAAAGGATGTCTCATACACTCATCTGTGATTTCAAAGATCCTCTCCAAGCTGGTTTGCAAATTAAAGAATGGGAAAAGGAGAAGAATCGCTTTTCAATAAGAAGGAATGAGAAAGGGAATTATCAGCCTAGCAATCAAAGCACACAAAAAGAAGTTGATGTTAATGCGACTGGTCAAGGAAATAAAGATAATTCTCAGAATTGGGGAAACCTCTATCTTGGGTTTTCAGCAAGCTACAAAAGAAAGGGTTATTATAACCGTTGGCTCCTCGACCGCTACATAATCCTCTGCCACCAAACTTCAATGCCGAGGCCTTCTGTCAATTTCATCAAAGGCAAGGGCATGAGATAGACAAATGTGCTCGTTTAAGACACGGGATCCAAGATTTGATTGACAGTGGTAAGCTACCCGAGTCGGATAAGCCCAATACCAAAAGCAATCCTTTGCCTAAGTTCAACAGAGTGCCATCACCAGCAACTTTCATGATAGGAGGAGGATTGGAGGAAGATCTTGTCTTATCCTCCTTTCAAGATGGGAATAATAAAGATGTGAAAGGAGAAGAAGCTTAACTCAACAAACTTCCCTTGGCTTGTTTGTTTTTCTTATTTTCTTTATTTGGTGTTTTATGGAACAATCGTGTTTTTTAAAATTTAAAGTTGTTTGAATAAATTACTTTCATTAAAATTTTTATTGGTCTTTACTCAATCGGTGCTCAACCAATGAGGAATCTAGCTTGATGTTCATAAATTAATGTATCTAGGCATCATGACTTAAATGACTTTACTAGATGAGGGAATTGCTCTATAGCATTGAGTTATGTATGCTTACGTAGAGAGGGCTCCTGCATAATTACCTTTGTCTAGGTCCTAGTCAGTCTTAGAACATGCTTTGACAAACTTTTGAAGTGAAATTGAACTCTTCTTGTTTAAGAGAGAAATGATCTAGGCATTGTTTTGTTAGCCAACAACTAGTATCCACCCAATTAAATATCAATCCCTAGTTGTCTCTTTGAGCCTTCAAAAAATTTTAGCTTTCTTTTCATTGGCTTACAAACCCCAACAACCTACCCTAAGCAATTGTGATACTTTTGATAAATCTTATGATCACTAAGATGAAGAGGCAAGAAGATCAAAGAAAGAAATGAATAGTCAAGACCATGAAGATAGTTGAAGTTCTCAAGACCATAAGAGTAGTTGAAGTTTTCAAAACCATAAAGGTGAATTAGACCAAATATCACAAATAAGGTCAGGACTGAAGCAAATTAATATCACTCCACTCATCCATTATTAGAAACCCAAGTTGGTACAAACAAGACAACTCTTTTAGAGCTAGAACCAAAAAAGAAAAGAAAAAAGAGAAAAGAAGAAAAAAGAAAAAAAGGACAAAAGAAAAAAAAGGACAAAAGAAAAAAAGGGAAAAAAGAAAGAAAAGAAAGATAAAACATAAAAAGGAGGTTCAGAAATCCAATTGAGTTCTCTTTTACCTACGACAGCAAGAGGTTTCCATTTAGTTTATAAGGACAGTATGACTTAAATTGGTCCAACCTAACCAAAGATTCAATCAAAAATGGAGAAAAAGGAGAAAGGTCACCCAGCTTTTGAAAGTCCTATACTTAACAATCCTAGAGAGAAGAAGGACAAAATGATAAAATGCTCAAAAAAAGGGAAAAGTAAGAAAAATAAAGAGAAAGAAAAGGGAAGAGTAAGAAAAATAAAGAGAAAGAAAATGGAAAAGAGGAAAAGAAATGAAGACTATCCCAATTAAGATCCAGATTAATGTCAAGAAGATAGAAGGAATTTGGAGTCTAGCAAGATTGCTACCAACTACCTAAAGTTCAAATAAGAAATTTGTAGTGTGAAGATTTGTCCATTGTGTCACAACAGCTCCAACTTACAAATGGCCTTCATTTAACCCATGTCCCTTATAGACCCCATTTCAAGCCCATCAAAGACCTATTGATCTCTCTTGGTAGGTAGAGTCTATTAGTGGAGATACTTTGAATAAGCATGCATATGAGATAGACAATATTTAAACTCAATGAGACCTTTGGCCAAGTAATGTGTATGTGCCTATCTGAAGTGCAACAGTTCTTGCTTAAATAGTAATAGGTGCATTCATGGATTTAATGAATTGGCCTTACTTAGATCAATTTGTGCTAATATTCATTTATGATATCTTAGTATATTCATGTAGCAAGGAAGAGCATGATAGGCATCTATGGATTGTATTACATATATTAAGGGAGAAATAATTATATGCCAAGATGTCTAAATGTGAGTTCTAGCTAAATCAAGTGACCTTCCTCGGACATGTTGTTTCAGCAAAGGTTTTTAGAGTTGATCTGAGCAAAGTTGAAGCAATTTTGAATTGGAGTCCACCAAAGAATGTAACTGAAGTAAAGAGTTTTCTGGGGTTAGCAGGTTACTACCATCGATTTGTGAAGGGTTTTTCCATGATAGCTATGGCACTCACCAGATTACTGTAGAAGGATGTGAAATTTGTGTGGATTGATCGATGTTAGGCAAGCTTTGAGCAGTTGAGAGACATGTTAACTCAAGCTTCAGTTCTTACTTTTCCTGTGGAAGGTAAATCATATGTAATTTATAGTGATGCTTCACATAGTGGTTTGGGTTATGTGTTAATGCAGAAGGATTGAGTTATTGCATATGCTTCTAGACAACTAAAGCCTTATGAGCAGAATTACCTGACTCAAGATTTAGAGTTGGCAGCCATTGTTTTTGCACTAAAGATCTTATGACATCAATTTTATGGAGAGAAATACTTTATTTATATTGATCAAAAGAGTTTAAAGTATTGGGTGTCTAAAAAGAGTTGAATCTCTAGCAGAGACAGTGGTTGGAATTGATTAAGGACTATGACTATCTAATTGACTACCACCCGGGCAAGACTAATGAAGTTGCTAACGCCTTGAGTCAAAAGTCTATGACAGGGTTGACTACTTTTGTTCTCATATTGCTTGTTGAGTTGAGAGCTTTACATTCCAGGTTTGAATATGTGATAATGGTGCTCTTATGGCCCAGTTGCAAGTGAGGCCATTACTGCTTGATCAAATTAAGGAAGCATAGAGGATAGATTTGAAACTCCAAAAGATTGTGGAAGATTGCAAAAAGTGGGAGAGCAAAGATTTTTATGTGAGAGACGATGGCAGTGTGTGGTATAGAGATAGATTGTGTATTCCTCATGATATGAAATTAGAGAAGAGGATTTTAGAGGAGGCACATCAATCATCCTATGTTATGCATCCTGGAAGTAACAAGATGTATCAATACTCAAAGTAGTAATATTGGTGGTTTGGTATAAAGAAGGACATAGCAAAATTTGTATTCAGATGTCTCATTTATCAGAGAGTGAAGGCTGAGCACTAGGTTCCTTCGGGGTTGCTACAGCCATTGTCGGTATTTGAGTGGAAGTAGGAGCGAGTAACTATGGATTTTGTAGCTGGAGTGCCTTTGACCTAGAGGAAGCATGATGTAACCTAGGTGATAGTTGATATATTAACAAAGTTAGCTCATTTTCTTACAGTCAGGATGGATTACTCCCTTGATAGGCTAGTTGAGTTGTACATCAATGAGATTGTGAGATTACATGGAGTACCAGTTTCATTAGTATCAGACCAAGATCCCAGATTTACATTGAGATTCTAGGAAAGTTTATAGGGTGTGTTGGGTACTCTGTTACATTTTAGCACTGCTATCCATCCTCAGATAGATGGGTAGTTAGAGAGAGTAATTTAGTTCTTGAAGGACATGTTGAGGAGTTGTGTCATTGAGTTTACTAGGAGTTAGGATAGACATTTATCTCTAGTTGAGTTTCCATACAACAACAGCTTCCAGTCTAGCACTGGGATGGCTCCTTATAAGGCTTTGTATAACAGAAAGTGCAGGACACCATTGTGTTGGAATGAGGTTGGAGAAGGCAAGTTTGTAGGTCCTAATTTGATCAAAGAAATAAAAGAGAAAGTGAATGTGATTCGGTATCATTTGAAAGCAACTTTAGACCGATATAAATCATACTTAGATTTGAAGAGGAAAGATATAGAGTTTAGTGTGGGGGATAAGGTGCTCCTAAAGGTGTCTCCATGGAAAAAGATTTTAAGATTTAGTTAAAAAGAAAAATTGAGTCCTTGATTCATCGGATCATATGAGGTTCTGGAAAGAGTAGGACCGGTGACTTACAGATTGGCTCTGGCCACCAGAGTTGGATAAGATTCACAACATCTTCCATTTCTCGATGGTTCAGAGGTATAGATCGGTCTCATATCTTATCAGTTGGGTCTATTGAGGTGAGTTCGGATCTAACCTACGAAGATAAATCGGTGGTGATCTTGGCATGAGAGGTTAAAGAGTTGAGAAATAAGAAGGTACCATTGGTCAAGGTGTTATGGAGAAACCATTCTACCATAGAAGTGACTTGGGTGAGTGACCAAACTATGCGGAGTTAGTATCCTCAGTTATTCCAGAGTTGATATCAGGAATTTCGAGGACAAAATTCTTTTAAAGGGGAGAGAGTTGTAACATTTGTATTTTTGCTAAAATAAAATAAAATAAATTAAATAAATAATTTGGAGGGTTAAAAAGGATATTGGAAGTGAGAAATATGAAATGTATATGTTATACATAAATAACATATAAAAGTCAAAATGGTAAAATTCAAAGTCAAAGGTAAAATAGTAAAAGGTTAAAAAGTTCAAAAATAAAATAATTTTGGATGGAAGATAGAAATTTGATTTTTAAAATTAATTAATTAATTAATTAAAATATTTAAATATTATATATGGTCATAAATAAATAAAAAAATTTCTAAAATTCAAAACTCATCTTCTTCTTCTTCTTCTTCTTCTTCTTCTCTCCTAACTAAATTCACCATAGCCAAAGAGGAGATTTTTGGCCCTTCAAATCATTCAATTTTGGAAGGTTTTCAAAGGATTAGAAGGATTTTTGTGATTTTCCAACAAGTAAGCTCTATCTCTTAATTTTAAAGTTTTGATGGAAAGTTGAATTATGTGAAATATGTGTTTTTGGTGGAGTGTTGTTTAATTGTTGAAATGGGGTTGTAAGATGTTATTTTGATGAGGAGGCAAGGATTTTATAGTTTTATTGTGGATTTCTTAACTTTAGTTGAAGTTTGGAGAAGGTAGTATTGAATTTAGGGTTTTGGAAAAGTCTAGATCAAGAATTAATGTTTATTTGATTTTATGGTTTAAATCATGTTAATAAATGATTTTAATGATAGAAATGAAATTAAAATTCCATTTGTAATTGAGTAGAATATATGTCCAAAATTAAAGAGAGTTAGGGTTAAAATTTAAAAATTAGAGGGAATGGTGTTTAATTTATATTTAATAGCTTAAATGCCTTAGAATATGATTCTAAATAATGGTAAACCTTCATTCTTAATAGGCATTGAGTAGAAGCAAGTTGTCCATACCAAGTGGTGAAGAACACCTGAGGGAAGTGCATGGAAAGTGGCAGTTTATAGATTGGAAATAGCTTAAACCAAGGTATGTACATACTTTGATTAATTTAGACACATTTGAATTTTATTTGGCTTAGCACATTGTGATAGTGAATATGCCAAGATACTGTCTTTTGAATTTTCAAGTGCATTGTAATGTGAATGTGAAGTGGTGATAAATGCTTTATGAATTAAGTTAAGCCATTGTGAATGGCTAAAATGAGTTACATGTGATAAATGAGAAAAGTGTAAAAATAGCCTAAAGTGCTTTGGGCAAAGTAGACACTGTGAGCTGGGATTTTCGCTCCCACTCATGGTGGAATGGTTCTTGCAATTTCGGCACTATTTAGGCTCGGGGCCTTAGAGAACACAGACCTAAGTCCGAAGAAAAAGGAGTCGCCACCCGGACGGGCTGGGAAAAAGAAAGGGGTAGATGACTCGATTCCTAATGGGTTCGAAAAGTTGGATACGTGTGGGGAATGTGAGAAATGGCCCAGCACCCCCACAACGCCCGATTCATTGGAACCGGCCTCCTTTATAGGTCTTAATATTATAAATTTCTTAAATATAACAATATTATCCATACTACACACAATAAAAAGAAAGCATCATTATATTAAAATCAAAGCAATGTCTAAACAAAACAAAATAAATAAATGGACACCCATCCGAAGATGGAAACATGTCCTTACATCACATGCCTAGATAGGACACCCACTAAAAGGTAGAAACATGCCCTTTACATAGGTTCTAAAATAGAAAAGCAAATTAAATTACATGATGTTTAACTAATGAGGTACCCATCAAGTGGAAACATACCTCTTACAACTTTTGGAAATCTAAATTAATTGATAAAAGTAAATAATTATTCATCATAAATAAATCATTCATCAAAGCTATTAATCTAAATATAAAATAAACATCCATCCATGATAAATTAAATAAATCAAGTATTGAAATTAAATAAATTAAAGCATAAGAGATAAATCAAAGCATAATCAAGTATAGAATTAAATAAAGCAAATAAAAGTCCAAATATAGCTACTGTGACTTTTTATGGAATTAAAATAGATTAGGATTTTATGTTTTAAAAGGTTGGTAAGACTTTTTGATTAACTAAATTAATATTTGAATGGTGAAATCATGAAACTAGGGTTTTAGACACTTTAAAATACTTTTGATTCATGGTTTTCAATGATGATTTCAAGCTACTGTGTAAAATTTAAAGCATTTATGTTTTATGGTTTTTTAATGTTTTAAAGGATTAGGGCTTAGAAAAAATTAAAGTTTAAGGTTTTAAAGGAGCTAGAGTTTATTATTTTAGGTTTAGAAGTTGAATTAGGGTTTTAGGATTTAAAATTAGGGTCTCGGGTGATGAATTTTGAATTAGGATTTAGAAATCAATTTGGTAATTTCATGAGGTTTTATGAATTTAAACAAATGAATTAAAGTTTTTATAAATAGAAAAAATGTTTTTTAAGGCTTTTTGAAAGAAACAATACCAAGTTTAAAATTTTAAAAGAAACAGAATTAAATTCTAGTTTTGTTGAAAAATATGTTCAATTAAGGTTTTAAGATTTTGAAGAGGTAAAAATAACAATTTTAAGTGTTTTTGGAAAATAAAGTAACGAATTAGTGCTTTTAACTTTGGAAAAACTAAATTAAAGTTCTAAGATTTTTTATTTAAAAAATAAAATTTCATAGATTATACTACTGTGAAAAAATAAAACAAAAAGAATTTAACATACCTCCTTTTGTTAATTCTCCAAAAATAATTCTTCTGGGATGAACAAAAACAAAGACAATTGCTGCCTTTGAATTGCTTAAATCGTGTCCCAGCTATTCTAGAAAAAAGAAATTGAATTGCTCTTTTCCTTCACTGATTTGGTTTCAAAATTTCCAAGCTACTGCCAATTTTCGGTCCCCCCCAATTTAATTGCCTTTGGTCCTTATTTATAGTGGTTTGATATGGTTTATTCCTAATTAGTCACGGAAAATAATATTAATAAAAAAAGAAACCAAAACCTAATTGAATTAGGTTTCGAAAAATTTGCGTCAGAAAAATTGCGCTGCTGAAAAAAAAATGCAGCAGGAAAAAATGCGCTGGCGAAAAAAACTGCCGCAAAAAATTACGGTAGTGGGCGGGCTGGGGCGTAGCCCGAAGGATTTTCCTGTGGGCGAAATAGCGTGGGCTATTTCGCTCGCAGGAAAATCCTATGAGCGAAATAGAAAAGCTATTTCGCCCGCAGATTTTTTCTACGGGCGAAATGCCCACGGGCCCGCTCGACGATTTTTTCGTCGCCGATTTTTTTGACTCCGATTTTTATTTTTATTTTTAATTTTTGACTTTTATTTTTTTATTTTTATTTTTTATTAATAAAAATTAGATACTAAAGCAAAAAATTATTTAACAAAAATTATTTTGGACCAATTAGACAACAAAAATCATTTTGGGCTAAATAAAACATATTGGACCGGATTGGGTAAAAAATTAAGGGTCTACAGTTTGCCCCCTGCTTGAAAAATCTGAAACTTTAGTGAAAGAGAGTGAAAAGCAATAAGACTTAATTTTTGAGATGGCTGAGGTTTTGGGTTCTGGACCTAAAGAAAAATTTGGGTTCTGGACCCGGTTCGAGTTCTGGACTCAAGGATAATTCTAGGTTCTAGACCTAAGAAAATTTTGGGTTCTGGACCCGGTTTGAGTTCTAGACTCAAGGATAATTCTAGGTTCTGGACCTAAGGAAAGTTTGGGTTCTGGACTCGGTTCGAGTTCTGGACTCAAGGATAATTCTAGGTTATGGACCTAAGGAAAATTTGGGTTCTTGACCTGGTTCGAGTTTTGGACTCAAGGATGATTCTAGGTTCTGGACCTAAAGAAAAATTTGGGTTCTGGACCCGGTTCGAGTTTTAGACTCAAGGATTATTCTAGGTTCTGGACCTAAGGAAAATTTGGGTTCTGGACCCGAGCTAAGTTCCGGACTTAGAAATAATTCTAGGTTCTGGACCTAATGGTAAACTTGGGTTCTGGACCCAGTTCGAGTTTTGGACTCAAGGATAATTCTAAGTTCTGGACCTAAGAAAAATTTGGGTTCTGGACCCGAGCTAAGTTTTGGACTTAGAAATAATTCTAGGTTCTGGGCCTAATGGTAAACTTGGGTTCTAAACCCGATTCGAGTTTTGGACTCAAGGATAATTCTATGTTTTGGACCTAAAGAAAAATTTGGGTTCTGGACCCTAGCTAAGTTCTGGACTTAGAAATAATTATAGGTTCTGGACCTAAAGAAAAATTTGGATTCTGGACCCGAGCTAATGTAATATCCCAAAGTATGCCCTAGAAGTTTTGATATTATTGTTGTAATTGTATTGAATGTATGTGTTAAATTTTAAAGAGAAAAGAAATTTAAAGGAAAGTGTATATGTTGTGTATATGGAAATATATACAACATATATACAAGTAAATTGTGATGGTCAAAGGAAGAAGATATTTAGTTATTTTAATTAATTAAGTTAATTAGTGGAAAATGGGAAATTAAAATGAATGGAAAAGATTAATTTGGATTATTTAATATTATAATTGCTTGGAGGAGGTTTAAAGAGAGGAGTATTTGACTTTGGTTTCTTCATTTTCTTTTTCATTTCTTTCATTTTTCCTTTTGTTGGCCGGCCATCTAAAGCAAGAGAGAGAGAGAGAGTGAGTTTTGTGATCCAAGCTCAAATTGAAGGAAGATTCAAGGGAATAAGTTGAAAATTGTGAACTATCATCAACTTTGGTAAGTTCTCTCTTGATTTCTCTTGTTTATTTTGGAGTTATGTTTGAGTTTGAAGGATTATTGTGGTTGATAGGAGTGTGTTTTGATTGTGTTGTGTTTAAGAGTGTTTGATTCATTTGGTTTTTGGATATCTGAGTTTGGATTGAAGAAAAGAGTAAGTTTGTTGGAAGAGGTAGTGTTGTAGGTGTGTTTTGGGTTGTGGTGATGATTTTGATTTGTGTTGGATGTATGTTTTTAGTTGTTTTGTTGTTTTTGCAAGTTTGTTATGGTTCTTGGGTATGTTGAGCTAAGTTTGTTTGAAGTGGATTTTGGTGAAAGGAAGTGATTTGTTGGATTAAGTGTTGTTGTGGCCGGAATCTGTATTTTTGGCCTGACACGCCCATGAGCACGACCAGGTTTTAGGCGTGTCAATGGTTCTGTATTTTTGGATGGGTGGCACGAGCAGTGACACGCCCATGTCACTGAGCGTGTCACAGCTTCTGTGTAGTAGTAGTATTGACACGTCCAGTGACACGCCCATGTCACTGTGCGTGTCATAGCTACTGTGTTGGTGAGGAATTGACACGGTCTTGAACACGCCCATGTTGTTGGACGTGTCAATGTTTCTGTGAGACAGAATGCATTACACGTTCAGTGACACGCCCGTGGTTCTGAGCATGTCAAAGCTTCTGTGTTGTGAGTTTAGGGCACGGTCAGGGACACGCTCGTGTTGTTGAGCGTGTCATGTGTAGAGTTTTGCATCTCATGTGTACTATTTCTTTTGGTTTAGGTTGTGAAGAGGTTGATTTGCCTTAACCTAAGTGGTGAAGAAGTTTTGGAAGAGTAAAGTTGTAAATTGGTGTGAGTTGTTCCTAAGGTAAGTACAAACCCTAAATTAATGCATACTTTTATATGATATTGAGACTTAACACATGTGATAAGTAAACTATTGCATTGTTGATGCATATTAATAATGTTATGTTTTGCATAATGTGAATTGAGATAATTTAGGCATGTATGCCTATATAATGATGTTCAATGTAATTGATTATGTATACTTGAATAATGAAGTATTATAATGTGAATTGAGACATGATAAGATATGAGGCCATTGTGATTGGCTATGACGATTCAATTGAGATAAGTGGGGCATGTTTACCTTGATGATGATGATAATTGAGAATGAAATTGATAATGAAATAATAAATGAATTGTGTGGCTAATGTGTTATTCCATTTTCAGAGTTTGTTGTTGGTGGCATGCCTATGGTAATAATCTCTTGAAGTTAGGTTGGACTTGATCCTTGAAGCCAAGTTGGGTTGAAGTTTTGCATGCTTAACTCCCCTTGAAGCTTGGTTGGGTCTAATCCTTAAAGCCTAATTGAGATGTTACAACCCTTGAAGCTAGGTTGGGTTTGGTTCTTGAAGCCAAGTTGGGTTGATACTTAGCATGCTTTGTTCCCCTTGAAGCTTGGTTGAACCTAAATCCTTGAAGCCTAATTGGGATAATGATAATGATAAATATGATAATTAAACCAAAACATTAACTCTGAAAGTTGAATGGCATATTAGTATCTTTTGGGCCCATGTTTGTCTTTGTTTTCAATGTGAATCTTAAATAGTGAAACTAATGAAACCATGAAGATACAATATGAATGCTTGATATGACATTGAACAAAATAAAATGTTGAAATGTAATGTTCTTTTGAATGGTGTATGAAATTGATTGTGACATTGGCATTGCATCGAAACATAGTATTATTGTAGTTTTTACCACTAAGTCGTTGGCTTAGCACGATTATGATTTATCGCGCAGGTAACAGGGAAGAACCGGAGAATTCCTCTAGGCCAAGTAGAGGCTAGATCTTGAGGTGGTGATAGTGAAGCTTAAAGATCAAAGATATACTGCCAAAAATGTATATACTTTATGTTTTGTAAATCTTGAGTTTTAATGTATAAGTATTTGAAAATAATTGTTATATTTTCCGCTGCTTTTAAATAAACATTTTATCTTTGGTCTTTTATAACTTCTTTTAAATGATTTAAATTTTTTCATGTTTTTGTAAAGGGATTATTCATTTTTTAAGTATACCAAAGCATTTCTATATTCAGTATACATATATTACGATCGTATTAGCATGCTGTGTACGTATACAGGGTATAGGGGTGTTACAGCTAACTTCTGGACTTAGAAATAATTCTAGGTTCTGGACCTAAGGAAAATTTGGGTTCTGGACCCGAAAGGTTTGGATACTCGATCCTAAACTGGATTTGGATACTCAATCCTAACTGGATTTGGATACTCGATCCTAAATTGGCTTTGGATACTCGATCCTAAATTGGATTGGGATACTCGATCCTAACTCGATTTGGATTGGGATACTCGATCCTAAATTGGGTTCGGATACTTGATCTTAACTGGATTTGGACACTCAGTCCTAACTGGATTGGGATACTCGATGCTAACTGGATTTGGATACTCAATCCTAAATTAGATTAGGATACTCGATCTAAACTTGGATTTGGATACTCGATCCTAAATTGGATTGGGATACTCGATCTTAACTGGATTTGGATACTCTATCCTAAGTTGGATTAGGACACTTGATCCTAAATGGATTTGATTTGGGTACTTGGACCCAGGATTGGGTACTTGGACCCGAGATTGGGTACTTGGATCCAAGATTGGATTGAATTTGATTTGGGTACTTGGACCCGAGATTGGGTGCTTAGACCCGAGATTGGGTTTGACTGACCTTTTATCATTTGAGAAATCTGACTACTCTGGTTATTCTATGCATTGTGGTTTTGCACCCTCAAAATGGATCTTTATCCTTTGAGACCGGGTCTTCATCCTTGAAACATGGATCTTCATCCTTTGAGATCGGTTCTTCCCCCTTGCAAATGGATCTTCATCCTTTAAGATCGGGTCTTCACCCTTGCAAATGGATCTTCATCCTTGGAGATCAGGTCTTCACCCTTGAAAATATGGATCTTCATCCTTTGACCCTTGTGAATGGATCTTCATCCTTTGAGATGGGGTCTTCACCCTTGCAAATGGATCTTCATCCTTTGAGATTGGGTCTTTACCCTTGAAACATGAGTCTTTATCCATTGGAGGTCGGGTCTTTACCCTGGCTTCAGCTCTTTTAGCTGGATTGGTCTTTTGTCTTTTGCATCTTCATTCTTTTGAGAGTTCTAATGTTCCATTCTTTTGTTCTTCCTTTTTGCAAAAATTCAGCTATTTTTAATTGGACCTTATACTCTCTCCTTACCCCCCCCCTCCTGCGTGGCAAAATATTTGCAAGTGAGTTTGAAAATATTTGGTATATAAACTCAAAAAATTGAAAAGGAGAAACTTTGTCCCCTGTGTAGGCTCAAACCAAAGATTTTTTCCATGCAAGCTTTGATTGATATTTTTCTTGTCTATTTCTTCGCACAAGCATATATTTCTTCTCTTTGCAAAATTACTGGAGCTTTCTCAAGCAATGGGCTTTCCATGCCCCCCTGATTTGACATCTTCTTTTGATTCTTCACTTCACAGAGTGTTTGTTGTCCACTTTGATAAAGAATAGACAATACAAGACAAGAAAGTGCGATGTGATATGCTCATGTATGCATGATATGCATGAATAATACTCACAGTGGTTTCATTAACTCACAGATCGAGGCATTCAGCAGAAGTGTTTTCATTGGTTCCTTTCATATACTCATTCAAGTCTTGCATTGGAATGATAGAAAGCCTTACATTTATGGCTTTTATCTTCTAGATGTTGAGAACATGAGTGGTGAAGACCCTAAGTAGCAAAGTTAGGGATGCATCCATTTCAAACTATATCTTAGCATGTCAATTGATAGCTTCTTCCTTTGCCTAATATGTCCTTTGGAAGTTCAACATACTTCCCTTAACTTAAAGGCTTTGTATGACAAAAAACTTTTTTTGAACTTTTGAATTTTCATTTTGAAATCAAATGTTGGCTTTGTCAAATCAATGTCAATGTACCTCAGGACTTGATTTTCCAAATTAACATATCTATAACATGACAACCCTAGTTACCGTACTAAACTCGGGAATCATTTCTATTTAAGCAAGAATTGTTGCACTTCAGATAGGCACATACACATTACTTGACCAAAGGTCTCATTTGAGCTTAAATATTGTCTATCTCATATGCATGCTTATCCAAACTATCTCCACTAATATACTCTACCTACCAAGAGAGATCAATAGGTCTTTGATAGGCTTGAAATGGGGTCTATGAGGGACATGGGTTAAATAAAGGCCATTTTGAGATAGGAGCTTATGTGACACAATGGACAAACCCTCACACTACAAATTTCTTGTTTGAACTTTAGGCAATTGGGAGCAATCTTGCTAGTCTCTAAATTCTTTCTGTCTTCTTGGCATTAATCTAGATCTTGATTAGGACAATTTTTGCCCTTGCAAAAAGTTTAAGACCCAAATTTGTTTCTTTTCTTCTTTTCCCTTTTCTTTATTTCTCTTACTCTTCCCTTTTCTTTCTCTTTATTTTCCTTACTCTTCCCTTTCTTTGTCTTTCTTCCTTGTAGGACTGTTAAGTACAGAACTTTTAAGAACTGGATGGTCTTCCTCCTTTTTCATTGAATCTTTAATTGAGTTGGACCAATTCAAAAATGCCTTTATAAACCAAATGGAAGCCTTTTGTTGTCTTAGATAAAAGAGAACTCAATTGGCTTTTTGAACCACCTTTTTGGGTTTTATTTTTTCTTTTTATTTTTTCCTTTTGTTTTCTTCTTTTTTCTTCTTCTTCTTTTTCTCTTCTTTCTTTCTTTCTTTTTCTTTTCTTTTGTCTTCTTTTGTTTTCTTTTCTTCTCCTCTTTTTTTTTGTTCTAACTCTAAAAGAATTGTCTTGTTTGTACCAACTTGGACTTCCAATAATGGATAAGTGGAGTAATGTTACTCCAATGTTGATGTTGATATATTGGAGATATTAGGAAAATTTCAACTACCCTTATGATCTTAAAAACATCAACTACCCTTATGGTCTTGAGAACCATCTTTATTGTCTTGAGAACTTCCACTATCTTCATGACCTTGACTAATTATTGCTTTCTTTTGATCTTCTTGTCTCTCCACCTTAGTGATCATAAGATTTGCCAAAAGTATCACAACAGCTCAGGGCAGGTTGTTGGGATTATATGCCAATGAAAAGAAAGCTAAAATTTTATGAAGGCTCAAACGGACAACTAGGGATTGATAATTAATAGGGTGGATATTAGTTGTTGTCTAGCCAAATAATGCCTAGATCATCTCTCTCTTAAATAAGCAGAGTTCAATTTCGACTCAAAAGTTTGTCAAAGCATGTTCTAAGACAAACTAGGACCTAGACAAAGGTAATTATGCAGGTGCCCTCTCTAAGTAAGCATACACAACTCAACGCTATAGAGCAATTCCCTCACCTAGTAAAGTCATTCAAGTCATGATGCATAAATATATTAATTCATGAATTATCAAGCTAGATTCCTCATCGGTTGAGCACCAAAATGAACAAAGACCAACAAAAATTTTGATGAAAGTAATTTATTCAAGCAACTTTAAATTTGAAAAAACAAGATTGTTCAATTTAATATTAAAGAAAGTAAAATTAAAAAGCAATATTCAGGCTAAGGAAAGTTTGTTGCATTTAATTTTCTTTCATATCTTCAATATCCCCATCTTGAAAGGATGATAAAACAAAATCTTCTTCCAATCCTTTTCCCACCATGAAGGTTGCTGGTGGAGGCACTCTTCCAAATTTAGGCAAAGTGTTGTTCTTGATATTGGTCTTATCCAGCTCGGGTAGCTTGCCACTATCAATTAAATCTTGGATCTCATGCCTTAGATGAGCACATTTATCTGTTTCATGCCCTTGCATTTGATGAAATTGACAGAAGGCCTCGGCATTGAGGTTTGGTGGCAATGGATTATGTAAAGGTCGAGGAGCTAATGGTTGTAACAACCCTTTCTTTTGCAGCTTGTCGACAAGACAAAGGCTTCCCCAGATCTGAGAATTGTCTTTTATTCCCTTAACCAGTTACATTAACATCAACTTCTTTTTGTGTGCATTGATTGTTAGGCTGGTTGTTCCCTTTCTCATTCCTTCTTATTGAAAAGCGATTCTTCTCCCTTTCCTACTCTTCAATTTGCAAAACAGCTTGGAGAAGATCTTTGAAGTCCCTTATAAGGGTGTGAGACATTCTTTCATGGAGATTGGGCAGGACTCCTCTCACAATCATCCTTATTTGATCGGATTCATCGGGCCTTTTCTTGAGCAAAGCGGCCTTGTTTCTCCATCTCTTCACATAGTCCACAAAATTCTCATTTGGCCTTTGTCTAATGGACTCCACTTCCATTAAGGTAACTTCCATCTCGATATTATATCCATATTGTTGGATGAAGGCTTTGTAAAGTAGATCCCAACTCTTTTGTGTTCCTTCATTTAATGTATTGAACCAATTTTGGACAACAGGGTCCAATGAGAGCATGAAGTGCCTTAGGGTTTGAGCCTTAGTAGCTCTGGCAGACTGCATGGCAGTGATATACTGCTTCACATGGAGATGAGGATTTCGGGTGCCATTGTACTAGGCAAAAGATGGCATCTTGAACTTGTACGGAACTTCTTCATCTATCTCAAACAATTTGTCGATCTCGGATACCTCTTCAGTTTTCAATTTCTTCTCAAATTTCTTTTCTAAATTAGCAATCATCTTTTCAACATCAGAAGTCTCGGTCTTTTCAATAGTTGCCTTCTCAACAACCCTTGGCTCCTTTTTATCTTGAAGATCTTGGTAGTATTGAGCCCAATCATCATCATCAGTGATCACCTTATCATCATCAAAAGCTACTTCATTAGCTTTAGCCTTCCCCTTAACTTTCTTGGTGCTAGCAGATGCTTCGACATGGTTTCCTAAAATTGCAGCTAGTTGATTCTTTATGGTCTCGGCCATGGCCTCTTTGATCTCTTCCATTTTGGCACTGAGGGCTTCATCCACCATCCTTTGAATTTATTTGGGCTCCATTGTTTTTGGTGAGCAAGTGATTGAGTCGTTGCTAGATACTTCGTCTCCGGCGTAGGTCGGATTGTTGTAAGCTTTTGAACTGTCATAATCCAGGGCTGTGAGCCAGAGAGGATTAATTATATGAGATGCAAATGTATGCACGTATGCATGTATGCACGAACAATCAACAAAGAAAAATAGGACGTTCCTTCCAACCTTATAACATCCACACACGAATGGCGAGTCCCTTTTCCTAGGTATATGGTTAACAAAATACCAACATGGGGTATCTTGCTTTCGAATAATTCCCTCGAATGTTTCAACCAATAGTTATATTTTTGAAAATGGAAATCAATCCATGATAATTCCTATTAATTAGGTTTTAATTGGATTAAAACGAAATTAAGAGGTTTATTATAGATAGATTTCTCACTTGAAAAGAGTAACTAATGGTTCATGCCAAAAACAAGCCCATGGTTAATTTATTCTTAGTGTAAACTAGGCCCACAATTTATTTTTGATATTTCATAATTGACCTAAATATTTTTGCAAGCTCTTTGTAAAAGAAGGTTGGGTGAAAATAGTTTTGTTTCTATGCCCATTGTAAAAGATTTTAGAAAAATGGATTTCGAGCTTAGTATTCGGGCCATGGGCCAAAGAATTTTTGATTTATTTCTAGAAGAATTTTATGTCCAAAGACCATCTGGAAAAGTTTTGAAAATAACTTTGGTCTTTTGGACTTTAAAGAAAAGTTTATTTTGAGCTTACAATATACTTAGGTCCTATTAGAAAAAGAACAAACCAAATAAACCATGATTTAGACTAAGATAAACTAACCATAGTCAAACAACATGCATTTGGGGTAAAACCTAAGGAAAGTAACTAGGCCAATTACATGAGCTTTAGTCTTTGGGTAAAAAGGCTTAGGTTCCCATAGTAAGTATATACCAAACAGTACGAGGCTATGAGTGGTTATGCCATGCTCGATCTCCATACCTTGAGTAAAATTATGATATCCCTTACCTAACACAACACGGGTAACACGGGTGTCCTAACTCACGCACACTATGCAATCTAATATGATGCAATGGATAATATCATTACAAGAAAGAATAGAATAATAAAAAGACCAACGGAATCAACTTCTCTTATCCCCAGTGGAGTCGCCACTGTGAGCGGGGATTTTCGCCCCCACTCCCGTGGAATGGTTCTTGCGACTTCGGCACTGTTTAGGCTTGGAGCCTTAGAGAACATGGACATAAGTCCGGAGAAAATGGAGTCGCCACCCGGACGGGCCGAAAAAAAGAAAGGGATGGATGACTCGATTCCTAAGGAATCCCCAACCCCCTAATGGGTTCGAAAAGTTGGGTACGTGTGGGGAAGGTGAGAAATGGCCCAGCACTCCAACAACGCCTGGTTCATTGGAACCGGCCTCCTTTACAGGTCTTAATATTATAAAATTCTTAAATATAACAATATTATCCATACTACACACAATAAAAAGAAAGCATCATTATATTAAAATCAAAGCAATGTCTAAACAAAACAAAACAAATAAATGGACACCTATCCGAAGATGGAAACATGTCCTTACATCACATGCCTAGATAGGACACCCACCAAAAGGTATAAACATGCCCTTTACATAGGTTCTAAAATAGAAAAGCAAATTAAATTACATGATGTTTAACTAATGAGGTACCCACCAAGTGGAAACATACCTCTTACAACTTTTGGAAATCTAAATTAATTGATAAAAGTAAATAATCATTCATCATAAATAAATCATTCATCAAAGCTATTAATCAAAATATGAAATAAACATCCATCCATGATAAATTAAATAAATCAAGTATTGAAATTAAATAAATTAAAGCATAAGAGATAAATCAAATCATAATCAAGTATAGAATTAAATAAAGCAAATAAAAGTCCAGTTATAGCTACTATGACTTTTTATGGAATTAAAATAGATTAGGGTTTTATGTTTTAAAAGGTTAGTAAGACTATTTGATTAACTAAATTAATATTTGAATGGTGAAATCATGAAACTAGGGTTTTAGACACTTTAAAATACTTTTGATTCATGGTTTTAAATGATGATTTCAAGCTACTGTGTAAAATTTAAAGTATTTATGTGTTTATGGTTTTTTAATGTTTTAAAGGATTAGGGCTTAGAAAAAATTAAAGTTTAAGGTTTTAAAGGAGTTAGAGTTTATTATTTTAGGTTTAGAAGTTGAATTAGGGTTTTAGGATTTAAAATTAGGGTCTCGGGAGATGAATTTTGAATTAGGATTTAGAAATCAATTTGGTAATTTCATGAAGTTTTATGAATTTAAACAAATGAATTAAAGTTTTTATAAATAGAAAAGATGTTTTTTAAGGCTTTTTGAAAGAAACAATACCAAGTTTAAAATTTTGAAAGAAACAGAATTAAATTCTAGTTTTGTTGAAAAATATGTTCAATTAAGGTTTTAAGATTTTGAAGAGGTAAAAATAACAATTTTAAGTCTTTTTGGAAAATAAAGTAACGTATTAGTGCTTCTAACTTTGGAAAAACTAAATTAAAGTTCTAAGGTTTTTTATTTAAAAAATAAAATTTCATAGATTATGCTACTGTGAAAAAATAAAAAAAAAAGAATTTAACATACCTCCTTTTGTTGATTCTCCAAAAATAATTTCTCTTGGATAAACAAAAACAAAGACAATTGCTGCCTTTGAATTGCTTAAATCTTGTCCTAGTTATTCTAGAAAAAAGAAATTGAATTGCTCATTTTCCTTCACTGATTTGGTTTCAAATTTTCCAAGCTACTTCCAATTTTCGGTCCCCCCAATTTAATTGTCTTTGGTCCTTATTTATAGTGATTTGATGTGGTTTATTCCTAATTAGTCACGGCAAATAATATTAATAAAAAAAACCAAAACCTAATTGAATTAGGTTTCGAAAAATTTGCGTCGGAAAAATTACGCTGCTGAAAAAAACTGCCGCAGGAAAAAATGCACTGGCAAAAAAAAACTACCGCAGAAAATTGGGGCAGTGGGCAGGCGACCATTTTGCCCATAGGATTTTCCTGCGAGCGAAATAGAAAAGCTATTTCGCCCGTAGATTTTTTCTACGGGCAAAATAGCTTGGGCTATTTCGCCCGCAGGAAATTCCTGCGGACGAAATGCCCACGGGACCGCGCGACGATTTTTTTATCGCCGATTTTTTCGACTCCGATTTTTATTTTTATTTTTATTTTTTGACTTTTATTTTTTATTAATAAAAATTAGATACTAAAGCAAAAAATTATTTAACAAAAATTATTTTGGACCAATTAGACAACAAAAATCATTTTGGGCTAAATAAAACATATTGGACCGGATTGGGTCAAAAATTAAGGGTCTACAGACACATTAAAAAGGTGACATGCATTTATTGAAAATGTGATGAATCATATTGAGTTAAAGCCATTATACATGATTGTGAAAGAAAAGAATGGCTAATTGAGAAAATGTGATGAGAAAATGGATTATGAAAATATGTAGCATATGTATATTGCCTTATATAATATTCTATTCTAGAGTTTTGTGTTTGGCATCATGCCTATAATTTACCTTTGGACTAGATGCTGGGTGTCACTGATATATGATTTGTCTTCAGGCTACACATTGGATTTCACTTTTATTGCCTTTAGACTAGACACTAAGTGTCAAAAATAGTCCAAAACATTATCTTTGGAACCTGAATGTTATATAGGGTTATTTGGGCCCAATGCATATGAATGTAATATATGATGGTTTAAAATGAAAAAAAATACTTATTATGTAATATAAGTTTGCATGCCACATTGTAATTCCATGGTAAAAGTAATGTACATTATTTTCCTTAATTTTTATTATTGTCAAAGTATGTACCACCGAGCAAGAAGATTAGTGCGATTTATTTATCGCACATATGACAAGGTTGGCATTAAGAGCCCTACTATACTTGAGCAGGTTTAGGATTTTCATATTTTGCTAGAAGTTTTGACAGGCTACCACAGGACTAGAGCCAGTAGCAAGCATGTATATATTTACTTTATGAAACTTTTTTTTTAATTATGTACATTAACAATGCATATTGGAAAGTGTTGTAAATTATAAGGTTTTTGGGTTAAATGTTGAGTCTTGTAAACATTTTGAATATATTCATACATATGTTGAGTGATTTTGAGAAATATTAGGGAACGATGGAGTAATGGTTATTTGAATATTTGGGAGTTATTCTTTTTACAGGTTGTGTTGTTTGAAATTTTGGGAATGTCCCAAATATAGACAAAATTCTTGTAAATTTTTCACAGTGAGTTTCCTTTAATATTAGTATTTTCATTAATTAAATTATTTAAATTTAATTACTTATTAAAGTATATTTTAAGATTTAAAATATTTTCTTATATTTATGAGAAATTTTATAAATGTTAAGAATTGTGACAATCATATATTTTATATACATAATATGCGGTTTATGTATTATACGTATATAGGATATAATTGTTTTATAGGCTTTCTTCTTATTTTTCCCCATGGTTTCTATAAAGGAATCCATGGGTCAAGAAGTCAGGAATACTGTTGCTTTCTCCTTTATATAAATTCAATATCAACATTAAATATACTTAAAATAGCTCGCCATCTTGCAAAAATTTATTTTAAAGTAAGGTTTTCAACATCTTTTTGCAAAACTTCTTTTGCAGATTTACAAAATAAAGTAAAATTTTTTATTTAATAAATTAGATTGAAATTTAGAAATACAAAGTACAGTAATTAAAATTTCTTTTTTTGTAGTAGAATAGTTTACTTGAGTTGGATTCCATTGTCTTGAGGTAAACTAGACCATGGTTTCTCTCCCTTCTTTTATTTGTTTTAAAATCTCACCATATCCTATATTTGAGGTATCAGTCTCAACTATCTTAGGGGCTAATGGGTCAGGAATATAAAGATAAGGAATGGTTTTTACTAGAGTTTTAATCTACTGGACTATATTAGTATGGACTTTAGTCCATAGGCTAGGATTTTTCCTAAGCCTATCATGTAAGGGCTTTATTAGCCTATTTAGGCTAGGGTAAAAATCTATAACATAATTTAAACATCCCAAAAATCTTTGTAATTGGGCTTTTATTTAATATTTTATCAGAAAATTTATCTCCAAATGCTAAGTTTCTTTCTATAGGCTCTATTATACTTTGCTCTATATAGTGTCCTAAAAATCTGATTTTAGTTTGAAATAAGGACATTTTTATTTTACTGAACACTAAATCATTTTTTCTTACAATCATAAAGAATGTTTTTAAGTGCTTAAAATGCTCTTCTATTGTTTTACTAAAGATTAATAAATCATCTATATAGAAAATATAGAATTTTATATATAGGTTAAATATATCGTTCATCACTCTCTGAAATTCAGAGGGTGTATTTTTTTAGGCCAAAAGGCATTACATTCCATTCATACTGACCAAATTGAACTTTGAATCTAGTTTTATATATGTCTTTAGGATGAATATGAATTTGCAATCCAGACTTCATATCAAATTTGGAAAATATATTCGCATTATACAATTTATTTAATCGAACTTTTTTATTTGGAATAGGATACCTAATACATTTTAATGCTTTATTTTTTATATTACAAAGTTATTCAGGCTTTGCTTTTATTAATATATTTACTTCTAATTCATAGATTGGATGTGCTTTAAGTAAATTAAGGTTTTTCTTTTTAGATTTTTCTATAAAAGGAAACGTAATTTTTTTTATTTTTATTTTAAAAGTTATTTTTTAAAGGATTCTTATTCTTTAGTAAAAACATTTATTGATTTACTACTTTTTATAACAAGTAGATTCTGAAGTTATTTCATCTATTTGATTTTCTTCTTCGGATTCTAAATTTAAATATAATTCATAGATTTTATTTAATACTGATTCTTCTAGGTTTAATTCATGAAGTTTTTTATTTAATTTACAAAACTAGATGTCTTTTTTTCCATAATTATAACATTCTAAATCTTTATATGCTATATTTGTCTTTTTAAGAATTTTTTGTTACCAGGTTTTCAAGACTTATTATATTTTGGTTTCTTACAATAATATTCTTTATTAAATTTTCTTTTATAAGTTTTTGTATAAGGTTTTTTTTATAAGATTTCTTATGACTTTTAGAATATTGTCCTTGACAGCCTTTATAATTTTGGGTTATACTAAAATCAAATTGTTTGCAGAATGATCTTAGTTCTTGTTTGGTCTTTCTCATTTTAAATTTTAAAGATTTTTGTAGTTTTATGCCTTGACAAAATTTTAATCCTTCTTTTTGAATTATACTTTTCAATTGACCATAGGTCAAATTGTTATAAGGAATTTGATTTCTAACTTTTTATATGATTTCTAACTTTTTCTCCTAAGAAGAAGGGTAATCCTGCTAGAAATTTTTTCTTTCAGAAGGCCTGGTTGGAATCTTCTCTCAACATTATCCTAGTTAGAAATGGTATTTTATAAAAATGAAAATCACTAAGTTTTTTACACCTAAGGTTACTTACTAATTCAACATTTTTATCCTTTAAGTGAGTTGGATCTCCATAAAATGTAGTGATATGGTTAGAATAAGTGTTGCCACTGCATCTTAAATAGTATCACCATATTCATTTAATATAGCGGTTCCATCCTCATAGGTTTTTATGGCATTTAGGATTTCTAAATATTATTCATCAGTGAGGTGGTTATCCTACCAACCTTTTAATTGGCTTGTAAATCCTGCTATAATTAGTTCTGCTATAGTTATATCAGATGTTTCTGTTTAGGTCCTATAAGCATTGGCAATCATAGTCATATGTTGTAGAAGACTAAGGATGTTATATTATGATAATTTATCAATGTTCCATTCATATACTAATGAAACATTATATTTATACCGTGATAATACATTAGGTCTTTCCACAATACTAAGGTCTGGTGCAAATATCCTAGGTACCATAGATTGGTTATAGTTATATGATTTATTTGAGGGATTATTGTTTTACTAAAAAATTCAAGATCTTCAGTTTCAGGACTAGAATCCTTTCTTGTTTTTGAATCTTGATCATGTGTAACTATAGTAATTATTTTAGATTGGAGTGTTTCTTGGACCAATTCTTTTGACTCAGAAGTTGACTCACTTTTGCTAAGCTGATCTTTAATTGCTTTTACAAAATCAAAATCTTTAGATTTTTTAACTTTTTTATTGTCCTATTTAGATACTGAAAAGGTTTAAAAATATCAGTTTTTAATTTTTTTTATCTAAAATATCTTTAGTAGGTTTTACTATTTCTTTACCTTTAATAGAATTTTCTATTCTATTTCATTATTTTCCTATACTATGTAAGTGAGCATTATAAAAATTATTTTGGTCTAAGATTTTCCTATTTGGATAATCTTTAGTAACAATTTTAAAAGGTGTAGCTTTTATTTCACATTCACTATACATAAATACACTAATAGTTTTAAGTGAATGTTCACTTTAAATAATTTTATCATTTACTTTTCATTCTATTTCTTTATTTCTATTGGTTATAGGGTTTATAGATTTCTTAATGTTGTAAATTATTTTGTACTATATAAATTCTTTTAACCACTTAAAGAATTTTATGTTAATCTTATTTTGCTTTACAAAATTAATATATTCTATTTTTAATGTTCCAAAATCATTTTCTTTACTAATTTTCTTTAATTTTTCTAAGTTCTTAGTTGCTGTTATTTCTTCATAAAATTTATCTTCATTAAAAATTAATTACTTAGTAATAACATTTAATTCTTTATCTACATTTGCTATGTTTTCAGTTATAATTGAGGTTGTAGGAGACATAGGAGGAGAAGGTGATTGTTCTCTATATTGATTTTGATTTATTCTAGGGTTTGGATCTATAGGATTTAGGTTATTTGAGTCATTATACAAAAGATGTGGTACTACTGTATTATAATCTACCCTTTAAGTTTATTACTAGATTCAGGTATATCTGATATAGAATGCCTGGGTTTTAGAAAAGTTTATAATGTAGGTTTAAGGTTTGTTTCATTATACGAAGCATATATTACTGAAGGTAACTGAAACGTTCTTCCTAAGTCTACTGTTAAAGTAAAGGAAGAAGTATCAGAATACCTAGAGCTTATACTATGTCTATTAAATTTTAATTTTACTTTACCATCTTCATATTGCTCTATTTTACTAATATTAACATTAGTTTTTATAAATTTATCAGGTTCTAGAGGAGGAATAGCTCCTTCCAAAGTAAAACCTACTATTAGCTTTAGGAAGGGATATGTAAAGCTAATAAAGCTAATTTTCTATTCTATTTCATTGTTTTCCCTTCCTGATATGGAAAACAATGAGATATGTCTTTCCACTATATGGATTTAGGATTACTTTATTAGCTTTACTAAGGTTTGTTTGAAGAAATCTAGTTTCTCCTGTTTTAGGTTGTATTTTATTCTTAGTAGAAAAAGTAGAAACTATTGCTTTATGATGTATTTTATATATTAATGCTATAGGAATTGATCCCTCTAACATTTTATAATTATGGGTTTTAATTTCTAATACTACACTTTTTAAGATATTAGCATCATTTAGAGATATTGTAATATCAGGATGAACTTCAAAGGAAATGGGACTCTCACTTAAGCTAGTCTCCACAGATCCTAAGAGAGAATCCTGAAAGTTTACAAATCTTGCATCTCTAACTATTGCTAATATACTAGTATTTATACCTTCTCTAGTTAAAGATTTTATACCAATGTGTATTAATCCTATATGAATATACCTATAATTTTTTATTTTTATGTTTTTATAAGGTTCCGGCAGTTAACAATGTAATCTTTTCAAAAGGTTTAGTTAACTGCATATCTCTTTCTTCTGCTTTAATAGTATAATCAGTTTTAAAAATATTTAATTTAGAAACTTCATAAATTTGCTCTTTATCTATTTGGGTATTTCCCAATCATCTATTGCTATATGAAAATCTTCTAAAATTACTTCATTTCTATTTACTATCCTTTATATTTTTTGAGTTATTATAACTATCAAATTTAGTGGTGCTAGCTGATTTACATTAAAAAAAGATTTCATTTTTAAAATTTGAAAAATAGTTTAAGAGTGGGAATATTGGTTTTGTAAGTGACCACCGACTAAGTGTCCTAAATGCCCATCATCGGCTAACCAACAAGACTTATTGTGTATCTAAGTTCCTAGTGAATAATCACACACTTAATGCTACATATCAAAACTTAAAATTGAAATTCTAATTTAAGTATCTCATTACCACCCCAAAAATCTATTTGACTCTAATACCACATGTATATATAGTCTTCATGATGAGGATAGTCTTGATGATTATTTAACAAAGTCATCTGATTTTGAGGACGAATCTGAATATGATGATTTTCCACCATTTAAAAGTTTGACAAAGGACCAGGTGGCCAAGCTTACTAGAGCTCATAAAAAGGCATATTTTGATGAGTTAGAATGTAGAGTGAACATCCACCTAAAACTACTAGTAATTTTATGCATGGAGAACATGAAATAAAAGCTGCACCTTTTAAAATAATAGCTGATGATGATCCAAATAGAAAAATTTTAGAATAAAATAATATTTGTAATGCTCATTTACATAGTATAGAAAAAGAATTAAATAAAATCGAAAATTCTATTAAAGGTAAAAAATAGTAAAACCTATTGAAAAAACTTCAAATAAAAAATTAAAAACTCATGTTTTTAAACCTTTTCAAGTATCCAAAATATGAAAATAAGAAGTTAAAAATCTAAAGATTCTGACTTTGTAAAAGCAATTATAGACAAACTAAGTAAAATTGAGTAAACTTTTGAGTCTAGAGGAGTTGTATAAGATACCGCACATGTAATATCCCAAAGTATGCCCTAGAAGTTTTGAAATAATTGTTGTATTATTTGGATTAAGTGTATATGTTAAGTTGATAAGAAAAGAAAAATTGAAAGAGAATGTTTATGTGTTGTTTGAAAGAAAAGTGATTTATAGAGAAGATGTATATGTAGTGTATATAACAATATATAAAACATATATGTTGGTCAAATGAAGAGTCAAGGTGATGGTTAAGTGGAAGAAGATATTTTGGTTGTTATTGAAATTACTATAAAGGGCATGCATAATGAAAAGAAGTTTAACTATGTTAAAGAGGGCATTTTTGTAATTCTTCTTTTGAAATTGTGTGGTGGAGATTAATAGAGAGTTTGACTTTTATTTTGATCAAATTCCTTTCTTCTTTTCACGTGTGGCCGGCCAACCTAAAGAACAAGAGAGAAAGCAAAGGTTTGATGATATTTTGAGCTCAAATTGAAGAAGTTCTAAGTGGTTAAGTGGAAATCCAAGAAGATTCACTATATTTGGTAAGTTTCTCTTGATTCTTTTAAGTTATTTAAGTTGTTTGTGAGTTGATTGTGGATTTTAAAGTGGGGTTGTGTTGATTGTTATATGTTTGATTTAATTGATTTTGGTGTTGGTTTTGGTTTGAGGATGATAAGTTAAGTGGATGTTGTTATGGAAAGAATAAGAGTAATGTTGGTTTTAGGGTTTTGATTTGGTAGGTGATAAATTGTATTGTATTATTTTGGATTAGGTTTTGGGAGAAGGTGATTTGCTTTAAGTTGAGAAGTGAAGGATTCTTGAAGAAAAGAAAGTGTTTAGAATGTGTAATTTGTGCTTAAGGTAAGTACAAACTATTTGATTTCAAATATGCATATAATGTTTAAGCTTAACATTCTTTTGTTTGTAAATGTGTTTTGATAATGTAAATATTGTGATGAGCATGTAAAATAAATGTTGAGGATGTTGATTGTGTTCAATTGAATGAGGTTATGTTTTGTAGAATGTGTTTGAAGTTAACCAAAAGAAATTTGGCTAGGTTTAGGGTTTTTGCATGAGAGACACGGCCAAAATAAGAAAGAGACACGGCCAAGTTGAATAATTTTAGAGAGACACGGCCAAGTTCAAGGGAGTTTGGCCGTGTTGCATAAGTTTTGGGGAGACACGGCCGTGTCCCTTGCCCGTGTTTGCCACTGCCTAAATTGTTGGTTGAGAGACACGGCCACAAGCTTGACCGTGTCCCTCAAGTGTGTTAGCCATTTTGATTTTTCTTTGAATGCCTTGCATTGTTTTGATTCTTCAATGGTTCTTTTTGTATTCAAACCTAAAGATGAACATTATAACACTTCTAAAACAAAGAGTGATCCAAACAAACGTATGTGGATAATTCTAAATCTATCAAAGATATAAATTGTAGTATATATATATCAATGATGAATCATGGAACATGAAATGATATGGAATGTGATATGAAGCCATTGTGATTGGCTATGATGATTCAATTGAATGAAATAAGGCATGTTTGCCTAGATGATGATGAGAATTGATAAATGAATTGTGTGTCTAATGTGTTATTCATTTTCAGAGTTCTGTATTTGACGGCATGCCTATGAATCATTGGATAGGTGAAATGGGGTGGCCCGTAAGCCGATTCCAATTGAAAAACATGTTTATGAATCATTGGATAGGTGAAATGGGGTGGCCCGTAAGCCGATTCCAATTGAAAAACATGTTTATGAATCACTGGATGGGTGAAATGGGATGGCCCGTAAACCAATTCCAGTTGAAATATATATATGAAATGATAAATATACTGATGATTGTGATATTGGATCAAAACAGTGACTCTGAATTTTGAATAACATATTAGTTTACTTTTGGGCCCATGCTTGTGTGTGTGTTAATGTGATTTTTGATTGATGAATTGGATGAGTAATACTAAGATACAATGATATGAAACGATAATAACACATAAGCAACTATATGAGATATGAGTAGAAATTGAGATGTGATATTTCTTTAAATTGTGTATAAAGCTTGATTGTATGATATGGACATTCCATCTAAGCATAATGATAGTGTAGTTTGTTTTACTAAGCCGTTGGCTTAGCGCGTTAGTGTTTAAACGCGCAGGTGATAGAGTTGAACCTGAGGGCTCTTCGAGACCATTTGAGACTAGTCATTGAAGGATCTATTATTGGAAGTTAAAGATCAGAGAAGTGCTGCCAATCATGTATATATTCTATGTTTTGTAAACTTTGGTTTATAACTTATTGTATTTGCAAATATTTGTAATAACTTCCGCTGTGAACTTTTAAACATTTTATATATGGTGTCTTTTGTATTTCCTTTTAAATATTTGAGATTTGTTTTACTTATTTTCAAAGTTATGTTTTATGTTGTGTATTTTTAAATGGTGGCATCTTCTATATTCAGTATAAGTATTATACGATCATTTAAGCATGCTTGGTACGTATACAGTATATAGGGGTGTTACAATTATTTTGGTATCAGAGCCTAGGTTTGAGATTCTCAACCTAGGTTAACTGTAAAAAAAAATGTTTTGATTTTAAAAATTCAGATTTTGAATAAAATACATGTTGATATTGGCAGTTTCTGATCTTTAATTAGGTGTAATCTGCTGTGATTGCAGATATAGGTTTTGATGGATCCTCATTCACGTCAGTCGGTTGAGGGAAGCGCTGAGAGTATAGCTCCCGATGAGGATAGAGTTGATATAGCTAGTGAGGTACCTGCTTCTGTGTCTGGGAGACCAGCAGGTGATGAGGTTCCACCAGCTTGGTTCAGGCATATGATTGATGTGATGAGACAGACTCCAGTGCAGCAGCCACCACCACCACCCCAGCCTCATATGCCAGTGAGACACTATGATAAATTAAGAAAGTATGGGGCTGAAGATTTTTTTGGTACTACTGATCCGGCTGTGGCTGAGCAGTGGCTTGATAGAGTGCAGCGGGTGTTTACTCAGTTGCAAGCCACTTCAAAGGAAAAATTTGACTATGCTAGGTCATTGTTGCATAAGGATGCGTATGACTGGTGGAAGACTGTACCCCATGCCATGGATGATCCTCCTACCTTGACTTATGCTGATTTTCTCAGGGAGTTTGAGTTGAAGTATACTCCGAGGGAGTATAAAGATATGAAGAAAATGGAGTTTTTGAATTTAAAGCAGGATCACCGGACCGTAACAGATTATGAAATTGAGTTCATCAGGTTAAGCCATTATGCTGGAGGCATTATATCTGATGAGATTGACAGATGCAGGAGGTTTGAAGGGGGATTGAGGCCCTCTATTATGTGCCTTGTGGCTGGTTCCAGATATCAGGATTTCTCCCAGCTTGTTGCTGCAGCTAGGAGTGTAGAGAGAGCACAGGGCATAGCAGTATCTGCGTCAGAGGATGAGATTAGAGTTAGGAGATCTCAGTTTGAAGCAGGGTCTTCATCGGTTAAGAGGGGCAGGGGGAGTTTTATTCCCAGAGTTGGGAGGAGTCAGAGGCCGGCTAGTAGGTCATCACAGTATCAGAGATCGAGACCGCGACCTACAGTTTCTGTGGCCAGTACACCGACTCCAGTTTTTCAGAGATCCACTCCACCGGTATGTGAGCTTTGTGGTAAGATTCATGTGGGTGCTTGTCGGAGGATTGGTGGATCAGGGGTATGCTTTCGTTGTGGATCGCCTGACCATTTCATTAGAGAGTGTCCTGAGATGCAGGAACAGAGGTCAGTGGATTCTGCAGCTTCACGGCAGAGGAGGTAGAGGAGGCAGAAGTTTTGGTAGAGGAGGTAGATCTGGGTTCAGCCAGAGGGGAGGATCTTCATCTAGAGTTAGTAGACCAGAGGAGACTGGACCTTCCCAGAGAGTTTATGTAATGCAGAGGCAGCCAGATGCTTTAGCTGTCATTGCTGGTACTTTTTCTTTATTTGGCATTTCTGTTCTTGCTTTAATTGATCCGGGATCTACTCATTCATATCTTAGTGCATCCATGTTGCCTGTGTCTGAATTGCATGCTGAGTCCCTAGGATTTGATGTTTTGGTGACAAATCCTTTAGGGCATAGTGTGATTGTTAGTAAGGTGCACCGAGATTGTGCAATTATGGTTCAGGATGAGAAGTTTTCGGGTGATTTGATTGAGATGCCGTTTAAAGAGTACGATTTGATATTGGGTATGGACTGGTTGTCTAGACATGGAGCAGTGGTAGATTGTAAGAAGAAGTGTGTTACTTTGAGAACTAGTGATGATAGAATTGTGATGGTATCTAGCGAGCTGAGGCAGCTTGCATCCTTGTTGATTTCAGCTGTTTCAGCTAGGAAGTTGATTAGGAAAGGGTGTGATGCCTATCTCGCTCATGTTTTGGATACCAGAGTGATAGGTTCTCAACTTGATAACATTCCCACAGTTTCAGAGTTTTCAGATGTTTTTCCTGAGGAGTTGCCAGGATTGCCTCCTGAGAGAGAGGTGGAGTTTGGTATTGATTTATTGCCAGGTACCACTCCTATCTCTATTACTCCTTATAGAATGGCACCTGTTGAATTAAGAGAGTTGAAGGTGCAATTACAAGAGTTGTTGGATAAGGGATTCATTCGCCCTAGTGTTTCGCCATGGGGAGCTCCTGTTTTGTTTGTTAAGAAGAAAGATGGTACTATGAGATTGTGCATCGATTATAGGCAATTGAACAAGGTAACTATCAAGAATAAATATCCTTTGCCTAGAATTGATGATCTTTTTGATCAATTGAAGGGAGCAGCTGTGTTTTCCAAGATTGATTTGAGATCGGGGTACCATCAGTTGCGGGTCAGAGCTGAGGATGTGCCTAAGACAGCTTTTCGTACAAGGTATGGGCATTATGAGTTTTTAGTGATGCCTTTTGGTTTGACAAATGCACCTGCCGCTTTTATGGATTTGATGAATAGGGTGTTTAGGCCCTATCTGGATCAGTTTGTGGTAGTCTTCATTGATGATATTTTGGTGTATTCGCGTGATGAAGAAGAGCATGACAAGCATCTACGGATTGTGTTGCAGATTTTAAGAGAGAAGCAATTATATGCTAAACTGTCAAAGTGTGAATTCTGGCTTGATCAGGTAGCTTTTCTTGGTCACATAGTTTCAGCAGATGGTATTAAAGTTGATCCAAGTAAAGTTGAAGCCATTATGAATTGGAGTCCACCAAAGTCTGTGACGGAGGTCAGAAGTTTTCTGGGTTTGGCAGGCTATTATCAACGTTTTATAAAAGGTTTTTCTTTGATAGCTACTCCACTTACCAGATTGCTTCGAAAGGGAGTGAGATTTGGGTGGACGGATCAGTGTCAAGATAGTTTTGAGCAGTTGAAAGAAATGTTAACTCAAGCACCTGTTCTTACTTTACCTGTGGAAGACAAACCATATGTGATTTATAGTGATGCTTCACATAGTGGTTTGGGTTGTGTGCTGATGCAAGAAGGTAAGGTGATAGCTTATGCTTCTCGACAGTTGAAGCCACATGAACTTAACTATCTGACACATGACTTGGAGTTAGCAGCCATTGTGTTTGCATTGAAGATTTGGCGACATTATTTGTATGGAGAGAAATGTTTTATTTATACTGATCATAAAAGCTTGAAATATTTGGGAGTTCAAAGAGAGCTTAATCTTCGGCAGAGACGGTGGCTGGAATTGATTAAAGACTACGACTGCTTGATTGATTATCATCCAGGTAAAGCAAATGTTGTTGCTGATGCTTTAAGTCAAAAGTCTTTGGCAGGTTTAACTGTTTATTCGCTCTCGTTGCTTGTTGAGTTGAGAGCGTTGCATGTTAGCTTTGTATCTTGTGATGATGGTGCATTGTTAGCACAGTTGCATTTGAGACCAGTATTGTTGGATCAGATTAAAGAAGCCCAATTGGTTGATGAGAAGATTCAGAAAATTGTTTCAGATTGCCAACAAAGAGAGAACCAAGATTTTATTATGAAAAATGATGGTAGTCTGTGGTTTAAAGACAGATTGTGTGTTCCTGATGATGCTAGCTTGAGAAGGATTATTTTAGAAGAAGCACACCAATCAGCTTTTGCTATGCATCCAGGTAGTACGAAGATGTATCAAAATTTGAGACAGAATTACTGGTGGTTTGGTATGAAGAGAGACATTGCAGAGTTTGTATCTAAATGACTCACATGTCAGCGGGTTAAAGCTGAACATCAGGTTCCAACGGGATTGCTTCAACCATTATCAGTGCCGGAATGGAAATGGGATAGAGTGACTATGGATTTTGTATCAGGATTGCCCTTGACTCAGAGGAAGCATGATGCCATTTGGGTGATTGTTGATAGATTGACAAAAACAACTCATTTTCTTCCAGTTCGGATGGATTATTCTCTCGAGAGATTAGCTGAGCTGTATATCTATGAAATTGTGAAATTGCATGGAGTCCCAATTTCTTTAGTGTCTGATCGAGATCCTAGGTTCACTTCGAGATTTTGGAAGAGTTTGCATGGTGCTTTGGGTTCTCGATTGCACTTTAGTACTGCTTTCCATCCGCAGACAAATGGACAGTCAGAGAGAGTGATACAGATTATTGAGGATATGTTGAGAAGCTGTGTCATTGATTTCTCTGGAAGTTGGGACAGATTCTTGTCACTTGTGGAATTTGCTTATAACAATAGTCACCAATCAAGCATTGGGATGGCACCATTTGAGGCATTGTATGGGAGGAGGTGTAGGACACCTTTGTGTTAGAATGAAACTGGTGAAGGTAAGATAATTGGTCCTGATTTGGTTAAAGAAACTGAAGAGAAAGTGGTAATGATTCGAGATAGATTAAAAGCAGCTTCAGATCGGCAGAAGTCTTATTCGGATTTGAAAAGGAGAGACATTGAGTATAATGTGGGAGATAAAGTATTTTTGAAAGTGTCTCCTTGGAAGAAGATTCTGAGATTTGGTCAAAAAGGGAAGCTGAGTCCTCGTTTCATTGGACCCTATGAGGTGTTGGAAAGAGTTGGGCCAGTTGCTTATCGGCTTGCTTTGCCACCGGAATTGGATAGAATTCATAATGTCTTCCATGTTTCTATGTTGAGGAAGTACAGATCAGACCCTTCTCATGTGTTATCAGTTGAATCTATTGAAGTGAGTCCGAGTCTGACATTTGAAGAGGAACCTGTCGCTATTTTAGCACGTGAAGTGAAAGAATTAAGGAATAAGAAAGTGCCTTTAGTGAAGGTTCTTTGGAAGAATCATGGGAAAGAAGAGGCCAATTGGGAGAGCGAGCAAGCTATGCGAGATCAATATCCTCAACTATTTCAAACTTGATATCAGGTAATTTCGAGGACGAAATTTCTTTTTAGAGGGGGAGAATTGTAATATCCCAAAGTATGCCCTAGAAGTTTTGAAATAATTGTTGTATTATTTGGATTAAGTGTATATGTTAAGTTGATAAGAAAAGAAAAATTGAAAGAGAATGTTTATGTGTTGTTTGAAAGAAAAGTGATTTATAGAGAAGATGTATATGTAGTGTATATAACAATATATAAAACATATATGTTGGTCAAATGAAGAGTCAAGGTGATGGTTAAGTGGAAGAAGATATTTTGGTTGTTATTGAAATTACTATAAAGGGCATGCATAATGAAAAGAAGTTTAACTATGTTAAAGAGGGCATTTTGGTAATTCTTCTTTTGAAATTGTGTGGTGGAGATTAATAGAGAGTTTGACTTTTATTTTGATCAAATTCCTTTCTTCTTTTCACGTGTGGCCGGCCAACCTAAAGAACAAGAGAGAAAGCAAAGGTTTGATGATATTTTGAGCTCAAATTAAAGAAGTTCTAAGTGGTTAAGTGGAAATCCAAGAAGATTCACTATATTTGGTAAGTTTCTCTTGATTCTTTTAAGTTATTTAAGTTGTTTGTGAGTTGATTGTGGATTTTAAAGTGGGGTTGTGTTGATTGTTATATGTTTGATTTAATTGATTTTGGTGTTGGTTTTGGTTTGAGGATGATAAGTTAAGTGGATGTTGTTATGGAAAGAATAAGAGTAATGTTGGTTTTAGGGTTTTGATTTGGTAGGTGATAAATTGTATTGTATTATTTTGGATTAGGTTTTGGGAGAAGGTGATTTGCTTTAAGTTGAGAAGTGAAGGATTCTTGAAGAAAAGAAAGTGTTTAGAATGTGTAATTTGTGCTTAAGGTAAGTACAAACTATTTGATTTCAAATATGCATATAATGTTTAAGCTTAACATTCTTTTGTTTGTAAATGTGTTTTGATAATGTAAATATTGTGATGAGCATGTAAAATAAATGTTGAGGATGTTGATTGTGTTCAATTGAATGAGGTTATGTTTTGTAGAATGTGTTTGAAGTTAACCAAAAGAAATTTGGCTAGGTTTAGGGTTTTTGCATGAGAGACACGGCCAAAATAAGAAAGAGACACGGCCAAGTTGAATAATTTTAGAGAGACACGGCCAAGTTCAAGGGAGTTTGGCCGTGTTGCATAAGTTTTGGGGAGACACGGCCGTGTCCCTTGCCCGTGTTTGCCACTGCCTAAATTGTTGGTTGAGAGACACGGCCACAAGCTTGACCGTGTCCCTCAAGTGTGTTAGCCATTTTGATTTTTCTTTGAATGCCTTGCATTGTTTTGATTCTTCAATGGTTCTTTTTGTATTCAAACCTAAAGATGAACATTATAACACTTCTAAAACAAAGAGTGATCCAAACAAACGTATGTGGATAATTCTAAATCTATCAAAGATATAAATTGTAGTATATATATATCAATGATGAATCATGGAACATGAAATGATATGGAATGTGATATGAAGCCATTGTGATTGGCTATGATGATTCAATTGAATGAAATAAGGCATGTTTGCCTAGATGATGATGAGAATTGATAAATGAATTGTGTGTCTAATGTGTTATTCATTTTCAGAGTTCTGTATTTGACGGCATGCCTATGAATCATTGGATAGGTGAAATGGGGTGGCCCGTAAGCCGATTCCAATTGAAAAACATGTTTATGAATCATTGGATAGGTGAAATGGGGTGGCCCGTAAGCCGATTCCAATTGAAAAACATGTTTATGAATCACTGGATGGGTGAAATGGGATGGCCCGTAAACCAATTCCAGTTGAAATATATATATGAAATGATAAATATACTGATGATTGTGATATTGGATCAAAACAGTGACTCTGAATTTTGAATAACATATTAGTTTACTTTTGGGCCCATGCTTGTGTGTGTGTTAATGTGATTTTTGATTGATGAATTGGATGAGTAATACTAAGATACAATGATATGAAACGATAATAACACATAAGCAACTATATGAGATATGAGTAGAAATTGAGATGTGATATTTCTTTAAATTGTGTATAAAGCTTGATTGTATGATATGGACATTCCATCTAAGCATAATGATAGTGTAGTTTGTTTTACTAAGCCGTTGGCTTAGCGCGTTAGTGTTTAAACGCGCAGGTGATAGAGTTGAACCTGAGGGCTCTTCGAGACCATTTGAGACTAGTCATTGAAGGATCTATTATTGGAAGTTAAAGATCAGAGAAGTGCTGCCAATCATGTATATATTCTATGTTTTGTAAACTTTGGTTTATAACTTATTGTATTTGCAAATATTTGTAATAACTTCCGCTGTGAACTTTTAAACATTTTATATATGGTGTCTTTTGTATTTCCTTTTAAATAATTGAGATTTGTTTTACTTATTTTCAAAGTTATGTTTTATGTTGTATATTTTTAAATGGTGGCATCTTCTATATTCAGTATACGTATTATACGATCGTTTAAGCATGCTTGGTACGTATACAGTATATAGGGGTGTTACAGCACAATCTAAAACCATTCGTATAGTTACACAGTATCAAGAATCAGAAGAGGACACCTCTCCTAAAACTAAAAATCTTGAATCTTTTAATAAAGATATTACACCTCAAATAAATCGTATTACATAGAGTCAATCTATAATACCAAGGATGACTACTCATGATCTTGGTATTATTGATAGACCTAATGTTCTATCATAGTATAAATACAATGCCTCCTCAATATATGAATGGAACATTGATAGGCTATTATAATATAATATTCTAGTCTCTTACAATAGATGCCAATGGCTACCAATGCTTATAGAACTCAAATAGATACATCTGAATTAATTATAGCTGGCTTTACAGACCAATTAAAATATTGGTGGGATAACCATCTCACTGATGAACAATATTTAGAAATATTAAATGCTGTAAAAACATATGAAGATAGAACCCCTATATTAAATGAATATGGTGAAACTATTGAAGATGCAATGGCAACACTTATTTTTTACTATATTACTTTATAGGAGATCCTACTCAATTAAAAGATAAAAATGCAAAATTACTAAGTAACCTTAAGTGTAAGAAACTTAGTGATTTTCAGTATTATAAAATAATATTTCTAACTAGGATAATGTTAAGAGAAGATTCCAACCAGATTTTCTAAAAAAAAAATTCCTAGCAAGATTACCTTTCTATCATAAGAAAAGGTTAGAAATCATATAAAATAGGAATATGGAAATCCAATTCCTTATAACAATTTAACTTATGGTCAATTAATTAGTATAGTTCAGAAAGAAGGATTAAAACTTTGTCAAGACATAAAGCTACAAAAATCTTTAAAATTTGAAATGAGAAAGACTAAACAAGAACTAGGATCATTCTGTTAATAATTTGATCGCAATATAACCAAAAACCATAAGGATTGTGAGGGACAATTTCTACAAGTAAAAAACCTTATAAGAAATCTTATAAAAAGAATTATAAAAGAAAAATTAATAACGAAGATTATTATAAAAAATATAAATCTCATAAATATCAAAAACCTAGTAATAAAAATTCTTTAAAAAGAAGGATAAGCAATTTAAATCATATAAAGATTTCGAATGTTATAATTATGGTAAAAAGGGACATACTTCTACATTTTGTAGGTTTAATAAAAAATTATAAGAACTAAATTTAGAAGAGTTAGTATTCAATAAAATTCATCAATTATACTTAGAATATTTAGACTTTGAGGGCTATTCAGACTCTGAAGAAATAAATTAGATAGATGAGATAAATTCTGATTCTACTAGTTTTGAAACTTATGTCAACCATGGAGAAAATTCAAATTGTGCAACCGCTCAGGTGGAAGAATGCCCGCACAACCTGTATGGCAAACACATAAATACTATGGCAACCGCTATACTTGACTCAGTAATGACTTAAGTGGAAAATAAGATTCAAACATGTTGGCACCCACTTCAAATGGCTATATGAAGACTTTATGGCTTTAAATACCCCAAGAAACATTATTTTTCAAGTGGATTGTCATTGATATAAGTTTCATTTCTTTGCGTATAAATTCAACATGAAATCTTTGAGTGTTGGGTGTGAGCATTAAATATCATTTTATAAGTTTGAGTGTGATCTTTAAAACACATGGGTTTTAGAGTCAGGCTGGGAAAAATCTTGTTGGGTTGTGAGAAAGTTACTCAAATATTGTAAAAGTTTAGTGTGAGCTTTTTAAAACACCAAGTTAGGATTGAGCTTGTAAAAATCCAAGGCTAGAAAAATTTGCAACTTGAAGTTGGGGAGTGGACGTAGGATTGATTTGATCTGAACCATTATAAATCTCTGGTGTTCATTCTTCTCTACTCTACTCCTTCTTTGTTTTATTGTTAATCTTAAATTTTAATTTACCATCACTTCTTCAATATAACTAATTCACCCCCTCCCTCTTGGTTGCCATATTGGGATAATAATTGGTATCAAAGCCTCAAAATTTTAAGAAGCTTATGTGCAAAATTTGATTAAATAAATGGTAGGTGCTACATTATCTAGCTATACTACTTCAAACTCTTCATTTCATGGTAATCTCAATTCTTATCTTAGACCTTACTTTGATGGAACCAATTATTCCTATTGGAAACACAAGATGTATTTGTTCCTTGATATTAAGGGAATTGAGCTTCAAAAATGTGTGCTAAATGAGTAGAAACCTCCTACTCATGAGGTCGATGGTGCTCAAGTGCCTCTTTCAAAAGCACAATGGACCGATGCTCAAGAAAGAGCTCTTTACAAGAACAATAGGGCAGCCTCCATCTTGGTGAACTCCATGTTTAAAGAAGAAGGTGAAAGAGTTCAACATCTTACTTATGAATACAGCATTTGGAAAACTCTTGATAATTATCATAAGGGTCCCACCCAAGTGAGGTTTACTAAGACCCAAATGCTTGTACATGAATATGAACTCTTTAAGATGAAGCCCAACGAAAATGTCACCGGAGTGACAAATTGCTAACATGCTATTGTCAACGACTTGAAGAATAATAAAAAAATTATATAATCAATGTGATGTCAATAGAAAATTATATTGAGAGCACTTAAAGCTAAGAAGAAAGTTTAGTCAAAAGTCTCTGTAATCAAAGAAGCTTATGACATTAGCACACTAAGGACCAATGAGCTAGTTGGAAAACTTCTTACCTTTGAATTGCATAGTGAAAAAAGAAGATGACAAAGGTGAGACGGACAAAAGGAAAGCAATAGCTCTTAAAGCCACTAAAGAAGTTGAGAGCTTAAGCGATGAAGATAGTGATGATGATGAAGAAATGGCCATGTGTCTAGAAGAGTAAGTGATTGTAAAAGAAAGAGGAGATTACATGCAAATAAAAGTAATCCTTCCAAATCCTCTTTCAAAGAAAAAGAAAAGAAGAATGAAATAAAATGCTATGAAAGTGGTAAGATGGGTCACATTAAAACTAATTATTTCAAATTAAAGAACAAGAATAAATGGGATAAGGAAAAGAAGTCTCAAAGCCACATGGGATGATGACTCTTCAAGTGAAAAAGAAGAGGAGAAAGAGCAAGGAATTGCAAATCTTTGTCTCATGGCTAGAGAAGTTGATGATCACACCAATGAGGTAGGTACTCAATCCTTAAATTTTAATGCATATAGTGACAATGTTGATGATGCTTTAGATGATAGCGATTTAGTTGAGCATATGCACCTAAGAGACCAAAAATATTTTTCTAAAATGAAATTCTATAAAGAAAAATTCTCTAAGCTAGAAAAAAAATTATTTATTTAAAAAATTCTACCTTAGAATTAAAGACCTCTAATGAACAATTAATGAAATCATTAAATGAAATGTCAAAAAATTCATCTAGCTTAGAGAAAATTTCCAAGGAAAATGACATTTTGAAAGTAGAAATAAATGAACTAAAGAACTCTATTTCAAAGTTCCATAAAGGTAAGGAAGCCTCAAATACATTGATTACTGTTCAAAGATCACCTTCCTCAACGTATGTGTGAGCGGAGATTTTCGCCCCCACTCCCGGTGGAATGGTTCTTGCGACTTTGGCACTATTAAGGCTCGGGGCCTTAGAGAACACGGGCCTAAGCCCAGAGAAAATGGAGTCACCACCCGGACGGGCAGGGAAAAAGAAAGGGGTGGATGACTCAATTCTTAAGGAATCCCCAACTCCCTAATGGGTTCGGAAAGTTGGGTACGTGTGGGGAAGGTGAGAAATGGCCCAGCACCTCCACAATGCCCGGTTCATTGGAACCGACTTCCTTTTCAGGTCTTAATATTATAAAATTCTTAAATATAATAATAATATCCATATTACATGCAACATATAAAATAAAGCATCATTATATTAGAATCCAAGCAATGTCCAAACAAAGCAAATAAATGGACACTCATCCGAAGATGGAAATATGTCCTTACATCATCCATGTCTAAACTAAATAGGACACCCACCGTAAGGTGGAAACTTGTCCTTTACATTGGTCCAAAATATAAAAGCAATTTAAATTACATGATATCCAAATAATAAGATACCCATAAAGTGGAAACATACCTCTTGCAATTTTAATACTAAAATAAATAAATAATAACACTAAAGAAAACATCCATTCATGATAAATTAAATAAATCAAGTATTGAATTTAAATAAATCAACCATCAAAGCATATAATAAACTACATAATCAAATCTAAAACTAAATAAAGCAAGTAAATATACAAATTAGGATTTACTGTTTCTATTTAAAGTTCTTTAATTAACATTTAGGGTTTTAGGATTTTAGTATTATTATTGTTATTTGTTTAGGCTACTGTAAAGGTTTTGGTAAATCGGAATGGATTAGGGTTTTATAAATTTAAAAAATTAGTAAGGTTCTTTGATTGATCAAATTAAGGCTTAGGGGTAACATTATGAAATTAGGGTTTTGGAATCTTAAGACATTAGGGTTTATAATTCATAGCTATTGGATTGTGATTTTAGGTTTATTGGATTATGGCTTTAGGGTAGATTAACTAGTTTGGGGTTTTAAGTTCACTGAATTAGGGTTTAGGAAAACTTGGGTTTACTGTTTTGGTTTTAGGAAAATTATGGTTTTTGGTATTTTAGAAAACATACTCGGTTTTAGGATTTAAGAAAATAGTTTAGAGTTTTATAAAAATAATTATGATTTTTAGAAAACGTAAAGAAGATTAGGGTTTGGAGATTTAAGAAAACATTTGGAGATTTTGGACAAAAAGATATGGTGTGGATGAAAATAGTTCAAGGAAAATAATTTATGGTTTTAAAGCTTTTGGAAACAGAAGAGATATAATTTTAGGGTTTCAAGGTTTTGAAAATAGAAGAGAAACAATTTTAGGGTTTTAAGGTTTAGAAGAAACGTTTTAGGGTTTTTAAGGTTTTGGAAACATAAGAAACAATTTACGGTTTTAAGGTTTAGAAGAAACGTTTTAGGGTTTTTAAGGTTTTGATCAATTTGTATGATGAAACAACTAATTCAATTTTAATGATGAAGCTACTGTAAAGAAATAAATAAAGAAAATAGAGATTCAAGCCTCCGTTCGTTGGTTCCACCAAAAATTACTTTCTGGATGAACAATAACAAAGGCAGTATGGCCACCTTTGATGAATTGTTGATTGCTTGATTGTTGCTAATGTCTCTTGCTAGGGTTTTCTATCTCTTTTTTTACTCCAATCCAATCCAAGTTTAAAAGTCTAATTTTTGGATCAAAAGTCCCTTAATTCTAAGTTTTAAAGTGTTATTTATAGGAAAAATCATAAACCTAATTCTAATTGTTTAAGGAAATTAAAACCAATTAGGAAAAGAAACCAAAACCAAATAGAATTTAGTTTCAGAAAAAATTGTGTTGAAAAATTTCACTAGCGAAAAACTTGCTGCGGGCTGAAAACTGCGAGGATTTGCGAGGGGCGCTAAGCGGCCAGCCAATTCGCCGCAGGAATTTCCTGTGGTGAATTGGCTTGGATTTTGAATTTTGATTTTGAAATCAAATGTTGGCTTTGCCAAATTAATGTCAATGTACCTCAGGACTTGATTTTTTAAATTAACATATCTATAACATGACAACCCTAGTTACCATACTAAACATGGGAATCATTTCTATTTAAGCTAGAATTGTTGCACTTCAGATAGGCACATGCACATTGCTTAGCTAAAGGTCTCATAGAGTTTGAATATGGTCTATCTCATATGCATGCTTATTCAAACTATCTCCACTAATAGACTCTACCTACCAAGAGAGATCAACAGGTCTTTGATGAGCTTGAAATGGGGTCTATAAGGGACATGGGTTAAATGAAGGCCATTTTAAAGTTGGAGCTGATGTAACACAATGGACAAACCTTCACACTACAAATTTCTTGTTTGAACCTTAGGCAGCTGGGAGCAATCTTTCTAGACTCTAAATTCTTTCTATCTTCTTGGCATTAATCTGGATCTTGATTAGGATAGTCTTTTGCCCTTGCAAAAGGTTTGTTACCCAAATTTGTTTCTTTTCTTCTTCTCCCTTTTCTTTCTTTTTATTTTTCTTACTCTTCCCTTTCTTTGAGCATTTTATCATTTTGTCCTTCTTCCTTGTAGGACTGTCAAGTACAGAACTTTCAAGAACTGGATGGTCTTTCTCCTTTTTCTCTGATTTTGATCGAATCTTTAGTTGGGTTGGACCAATTCAAGTCAAACTGTCCTTATAAACCAAATGGAAGCCTTTTGTTGTCTTAGGTAAAAGAGAACTCAGTTGGCTTTTTGAACTGCCTTTTTGGGTTTTATTTTTCTTCTCTTTTGTTGTTTTTTTTCTTTTGTTTTTTTTCTTTTATTTTTTTCCTTTTTTTTCTTTTGTCCTTTTTTCTTTACCCTTTTTTCGCTTTTTTCTTTTTTTTTTCTTTTTTTGTGGTTCTAGCTCTAAAAGAGTTGTCAAGTTTGTACCAACATGGTTGTCTAATAATGGATGAGTGGAGTGACATAAATCTTCTTTAATAAGGATAAATCATTTGTTACTTCATTTTTATTTTTATTTTTTTTATTTTTATTTTTATTATTTTATTAAATTCACTATTTTTATTTTTATTAAAAATTATAAATAATAAATACTAAAATAAATATTATTTAATTAAAATACCATAAAATATATTTCGAACTATATAAAAAATATCGGATCAGACTGGGTTAAAAATTAAGGGTCTACAGTTTGCTCCCTGCTTTAATGATCTGAGACTTCAGTAAAAGAGAGTGAAAAGTAATAAGACTTAATTTTTTCTGAGATTGTTGAGGTTTTGGGTTCTGGACCCGGTTCGAGTTCTGGACTCAAGGATAATTTTAGGTTCTGGACCTAAGGGTAATTTGGGTTCTGGACCCGAGCTAAGTTCTAGACTTAACAGAGATTTTAGGTTCTTGACCTAAGGGTAATTTGGGTTCTGGATCCTAGCAAAGTTCTGGACTTAAGGAAGATTTTAGGTTCTGGACCTAAGGTTAATTTGGGTTATGGACATGAAACTAGATTTGGATACTCGATCCTAAACTGGATTTGGATACTCGATCCTAAATTGGATTTGGATAATTCCTAAATTGGATTTGGATACTCGATCCTAACTGGATTTGGATACTCGTTCCTAACTTGATTTGGATACTCGATCCTAAACTGGATTTGGATAGTCGATCCTAACTGGATTTGGATACTCGATCCTGAACTGGATTTGGATACTCGATCCTAACTGGATTTGGATACTCAATTCGATCCTAAGTGGATTTGGATACTCGATCCTAACTGGATTTGGATACTCGATCCTAACTAGATTTGTATACTCAATCCCTAACTGGATTTGGATACACGATCCTAACTGGATTTGGATACTCGATCCTAAATTGGATTTGGATACTCGATCCTAACTATATTTGGATACTTGGGAATCATTTCTATTTAAGTAAGAATTGCTGCACTTCAGATAGGCACATACACATTACTTGGCCAAAGGTCTCATTGAGTTAGAATATGGTCTATCTCATATGCATGCTTGTAACACCCTGATACTACATATAAGTACTATACATACACCTGGTACACATACAGTAAATATATAAAGTATAAGGATGTCACTTTTAGTTACATTTTAAAAACCTTTAACAGAATTCAAACCACAATACATTAATTTAAAGAACATTTACAAATCATTATATTTTTAATGATCTTACATATATATCATAATCTTATTTTTATCAAAAATGTATTTATACATATACATACACTTTTGTCAGAAATACATCATAATTAAAAATTATACATGTATGCATCACCCTCTAGTTGGTCTCGACAAACTCTTACTCTTCTCGTGGCATAACGAAAAACTTCATATCTTCCTCCTAGACACCTGCGCGATTACACATCCGCGCTAAGCCCGAGAGCTTAGTAGTACAAATAAATATTAAAATATACTTTACAAAAGAATCGTACCTCATATTTTTAGCATCATGTTTTATTGTTTTCTTATCCCATTTTTCCTTTCTTAGTGCATTCTTCATATACTCCCACTAATCTCATAGATTATATATATATTTACATAAAACATTCACAAAACGATACTTACCATTGCTACCTCATATACATATTACATGTCATATTATACTTCCAGAATCATATATCTCAACATAACTTCTCAAAATCAAATCTCGTTTCAATAACTCATTTATACAATATTATCATGCCATACTTCATAACCTTACATCTCATTATGCCATTCAATTAAATCATTATCCACAATTCAATATTCATGAATCACATTTTCAACAAAGGCAATCATTATATCATTCAATTGAATCATTATCCGCAATCCATCATTAATACTCACAATTAGTATATCAATATACACATTTTCACATCATACTTCCTAACATTGTTTAATTCACAATTCACCAATCATGAGTCACATTGCCAACAAAGTCAACCATAGATCTCATTACTCATTTATTTCAACATTTGTATATCATATTGACAACAAAGACAGACTCGGGCCCAAAAGACACTAATATGCCATTCAATTTTCAGAGTTAATGCTTTTGTTTTGTTATCACATTTATCATTATCATAGACCCAACTAGGCTTCCAGGATTTAGGTTCAACCAAGCTTCAAGGGGAACAAAGAATGCTAAGTCTCAACCCAACTTGGCTTCAAGAACCAATCCAACCTAGCTTCAAGGGTTGTAACATCTCAATTAGGCTTCAAGGATTAGACCCAACCAAGCTTCAAGGGGAGTAAAACATGTTAAACTTCAACCCAACTTGGCTTCAAGGATCAAGTCCAACCTAACTTCAAGAGATTGTTACTAATATTAGGCATGCCACCAACAACAAACTCTGAAAATGGAATAACACATTAGCCACACAATTCATTCATTATTTCATTAGCACTTTCATTCTCAATTCTCATCATCATCTAGGCAAACATGCCTCATTTATCTCAATTGAAACATCATAGCCAAACACAATGGCTTCACATCACATTTGAATCATCATAGCCAAACACATTGACTTCACATCACATTTGAATCATCATAGCCAAACACAATGGCTTCACATCACATTTTATCTCAATTCACATTATACACTTTATCATCCAAGCATACATAATCAATTACATTGCACATGTATCTTAAATTCATTGTCATATAAACCATATGTCCATTTATTTCATTTTGATCATTATTATCAACTATGATAACATCACATTTCATCATTTCTCAAGACAAATTTACACCATTCATTATTAAAACATTTATCATAACAAATTGCATTTGCACATACCTTTTTGGATAATCATTATAGCTTTCACACTATACAAATAACAACATTAGTCACATTGTATTAACAATATAATAATCTACTTAACATTATTTTAAGTTTCAAAATAATATAAAAGAATGAGTCTAGGTAAATTTGTACTTACCTCAAGAACTACTCCCATCAAACTATACATAATCAATTACCTCATCATATCCTTCACATTTTACCTATAGCATCATTGATTTAACATTACAAAGTACATTATTCATATAACACATTACCATTCACAAGATTCACAATGCATAAAACATAGCATTGTTCATATAGTATCATATGCATCATCAAATGTAGGTTCAATCCCAATCATGTAAGAAGAGCAAACACCAAACACAGTAACCAACACACTCAAGGGACACAGCCAAGCTTGTGGCCGTGTCTCTCAACACCAATTCAAACCGAGGCAGACACGGGCAAGGGGACACGGCCGTGTCTCTCAACAAAATTCAGGCAGTGGCAAACATGGGCAAGGGACACGGCCAAGCCAGTGGCCGTGTCTCTCCAAAATTGATCCAACACGGCCAAATTTCCTTGAACTTGGCCGTGTCTCCCAAAAATCTTAAGTCTTGGCCGTGTTCCTTCTTTGGTTTGGCCGTGTCTCACATGAACAAAACCCTAAATGTGGCCAAAACTCTTTTAATTGCATTTAAACTCATTGTGCACAACATAGCCTCATTCAATTGGATATAAACAATGTCATTAACACTTATTTTACATATTCATCACAATATTCTCATTAACAAATCATTAACAACACATTTAAACACATACCACTTCAAAACCCTAAACCAACATCATTCTTATTCTTTCAATTTCAATATCCACTCAACTTACCATTTTCAAACCAAAACCAACACCAATTTAACTTACAACCAATTTAAACACTTATAATCACATCTCAACCCCACCAAATCATAATCTCAACAAATCAAAACTCACTTCAAATACAACTTCAAAAATAACAAAGGAAAACAAGAGAGTACTTACCTAATTGAAGAAATTTCACAACTCTCCAACTTAATCCTTTGATTCTCCCTTCCATTTGATGTTAGAAATGAAAACACTTCTCTTGCTCTCCCTTTCCTTATGGTAGCCGGCCACACCAAATGAGAAGAGAAGAAAATAAAATCAAGTCAAACTCCTCTTCTTCTTTTAATCTCCACCAAGCAATTCTACATGAGCAATTACTAACATGCCCTCTTCCCATTTAACTTAACTTCTTTTTCTTATATGCCCTTAATAGTAATTTCACATGCCACAAATAAATATCCTCTTGCATTGACCTTCCATTTTGACTTATGTATATGTTATATATATTACCATATACCCAACATATACACTTTCTCTCTACACATGCCTTTCCTTTTTAAACAATACATAAACATTCTCTTTTCAATTTCTTTTCTTATCAACATAACATATACACATAATTCAAACAAACAATAATTATATCCAAACTTCTAGGGCATACGTTGGGATATTACAATTCTCTCCCCCTTAAATAATTTCGTCCTCGAAATTATCAGTACCGTAACAATCTATTCTTAACAAAATACTAAACTTCCATATGAAGTTAATTATATGCTTAAGTTATTATATCATCAAATCATATAACTTCAACTCTTCCCTCTAGAATCAACCATCTTCTCTAAATTCCATAACTCATCATTCTATATGTTTATATATCTCATTACTTCCTTGATCAAGCATTCAAAAGAACTCATTACATTTCCTATTAATGTCTTTATACAAGAATCAGATCATTTTATAGTACACTTATACTTCATCCAATCTTTATTTTTAATATATATATTGTTTCTTCACCTCTTAGTAATTACTCTTTTAACTTTAACCTTAAAAATCATTGGTTTAAATCTTAGCATTAATTATCCCGTCATTACAATCATTGTCTAAATAGACATTTATCAACCTTCAATGGGTAACAAGATCCTTATTTTTCACAAAAGGAGTTACTTCTTTAGCATACTTTTTACTTAACTTACATATTAATACATTACCTTTCAACTTATTTTATAAATAATCAATCTTTTCCCTTTTTATCATGATTGATAACTATTATAACTCCATTCATTCATGTCCAATCACACTTTAACATTTTACATCATATACTTTATCGTGTAAATAATTATACTCTCAGTACAACTATACATGTTAAATCTCAATAATGATTCATAATCTTAGCCAAATCCAGTTTCATTGATCTATCTGCCACAATATACTCACGTTCCAATCTTGTTTAATTCCAACCAATGATTAATTCATTTAACTTATCAAGAAATTTCACAATATTCATATATGTATATATATATCTTAGTTCTATTAGGGAAAACTTATATACAATTCCCGATCTCTTCCGATCCATATTCATTCAAATTATCATGATAACAAATCACTTCAAATTATCTTAGTATAATTCCCCTCAATTTCATTAAAAAAAATTATACCATTTTTACTATTTATAGTTCACTTCCTTAAACCTCAAGTTCGTTCATTTATTCATTACATACCATAAACATATTCAGTATAATTCTCAGTCACCTCTCATATTTTCTCCCTTTTTAATATCTTCTCACATTTCCTATCATTGTTATATTTATTTTGATTACCTTTTTGTCATATTATCCATAACTCAAAACATTTACATAATTTCCTTTTCTCTCTTTACCTTCATAATTATAATCAAATTCTTAACATAAAATGTTAAGGTACAACTTCATCCATCATAACTTTTAACTATACTTCTCAAACAAAATTTTTAATCTCACCAAATCTGTATTACAATCATTTTGTCTAAGACCCAGATCCATGGATAACAAATTAATCGATCAAATATACTGAACAAAACACATGGTTTTAAAAGATTAATATTCAAGCCTGAAGCTTCCAAATCAATACTGTTCTTTTATAATTTTATTCTCAATCTTTACAAATACAAGGCTAAGGTGTATCTCAAAAATTACATATTCCTTCTTTACATTATTGCTATATCAAAAGTTAACACATTCCAACTCCGTTTCAAACCAATTTGCACTCGATTATATGATCTTTATCAACTTAATTCATGTTTCAACAATATTACTATATACATATTCAATCATATGCAATTCCTATACAATTTCTATTCGTCACTTCTTTTCTAATCCATTTACAATCTCTTATAATATATAATTACATAGAACTTTCCATATGTGAATACTTTGAGACTCTAAATATCATATGATTATCACTTTCAATGCTCACCATAACAATTTCCACTGTCCAATATTACTCAAGTCCATTCTATACTCACTTCCATCACATAATCCATTTAGCTTTTCACAGTTCAAGACCTAATCCCTCTTAGGTCCACTAATACATACAACATCGTTTCCATATCACTAATTCTATAATTATACCACATACATACTCATAGGTCACCTTCATAATGTGATTCACACACATTTCATTAATATTGAAAAACTCAATTCACATATCATTTACATGTATACACTTAATTATATGCTTTTTTTTTATACATTCAATACACATTTAATGTTTATCACTTTTTTTAAAACACTATTATTTTCATTCTTCCAATATGATGTAAAGTATTTATTCACACAACACACATATATATAAATATATATATATATATATTCTAACTATAATAGCACTTCACATCTATCTTAGTCACATTCCCAATGTGACATCTCTTTCACTTTCATCTTTAAAAACATTTAATATACTTCCATATCCACTTTTACCCATTTGCAGTAAAATGACTTAAAATAGCTCCTTTTCATTTGCTTATCCACTTCCCTTTTTACTTCAAAACAAATTCTCATACTATCAATCACATTACTCAATTCATAATACTTTCATGTGCAATATTAATCATTTCACCTAGCTCCTGTATTGAATATACATTAAACTATCAATATTCAAATGATCTTTATCAAATTCCACTAGAACTTTAACTTTTCAACTTACTGCTTCGTTTAAGCTTCAATTTGCCAAACTCATCTTTTCTTAATATCAACTTTAAAAACATCTTATATATATACATCACAAAGCAATATCAAAACATATAATTTTCACAATTATCAAGCTCATTTCCAAAAATCTCAAATATCACATATTATCACCATTACCATGAGCTTTCACAATATTCAAGCATCTCACATTTCTAACATTGAACTCACAATGTTTGCATTAAAATAACAATACCAATTTATATTCTTACTTAACCAATATCATCTCTTTTTCCTTTAAACAAAGCCTTAACTTTATATATATAACTCAAACTTTAAATAGTCACACTTTGTCTATACTAATCAACTCATTCAATATTCCACCATATTCTCCTCATTTTAATAACATATCTTTCAATATTAACAATTCAACAATATTTCCTCTGTCTAGCAAACCCAACATAAACTTTATTACAAAGAGGTTCAAAATGTAGAGGAAAAAGTACATACTCTTATCTTGATTTGATTTCAACTCATTTTCAACTTTATTCTTCTTTTCATTTCTTTATACTTCAACACATTTAATAATTCACTTTACTTGTATAAATTTCTTTTTCTAGCTTTACTTTCATGTAAAACATCTTTCACACGCTAGCATCCATCTCATATAACACAGATATACTACAAATCATATAATGCCACATCCGAGACCAACCTAGGTGTCAATGCATATGCATGTATTACCAATTGCATTTCAAAACTCTTCTTTTTAATTCATTTTAAGCGTTGCAAATCTTTTTCTTTTTAATTTCACTTAGGCCGAGAATCTCGAACCTAAGCTCTGATACCAAAATAATTGTAACACCCTGATACTCCATATAAGTACTATACATACACCTGGTATACATACAGTAAATATATAAAGTATAAGGATGTCACTTTTCGTTACATTTTAAAAACCTTTAACAGAATTCAAACCACAATACATTAATTTAAAGAACATTTACAAATCATTATATTTTTAATGATCTTACATATATATCATAATCTTATTTTTATCAAAACTGCATTTATACATATACATACACTTTTGTCAGAAATACATCATAATTAAAAATTATACATGTATGCATCACCCTCTAGTTGGTCTCGACAAACTCTTACTCTTCTCGTGGCATAAATAAAGACTTCATATCTTCCTCCTAGACACCTGCGCGATTACACATCCGCGCTAAGCCCGAGAGCTTAGTAGTACAAATAAATATTAAAATATACTTTACAAAAGAATCCTACCTCATATTTTTAGCATCATGTTTTATTGTTTTCTTATCCCGTTTTTCCTTTCTTAGTGCATTCTTCATATACTCCCACTAATCTCATAGATTATATATATATTTACATAAAACATTCACAAAACGATACTTACCATTGCTACCTCATATACATATTACATGTCATATTATACTTCCAGAATCATATATCTCAACATAACTTCTCAAAATAAAATCTCTTTTCAATAACTCATTTATACAATATTATCATGCCATACTTCATAACCTTACATCTCAATACGCCATTCAATTAAATCATTATCCACAATTCAATATTCATGAATCACATTTTCAACAAAGGCAATCATTATATCATTCAATTGAATCATTATCCACAATCCATCATTAATACTCACAATTAGTATATCAATATACACATTTCACATCATACTTCCTAACATTGTTTAATTCACAATTCACCAATCATGAGTCACATTGCAAACAAAGTCAACCATAGATCTCATTACTCATTTATTTTAACATTTGTATATCATATTGACAACAAAGACAGACTCGGGCTCAAAAGACACTAATATGCCATTCAATTTTCAGAGTTAATGCTTTTGTTTTGTTATCACATTTATCATTATCATAGACCCAACTAGGCTTCCAGGATTTAGGTTCAACCAAGCTTCAAGGGGAACAAAGAATGCTAAGTCTCAACCCAACTTGGCTTCAAGAACCAATCCAACCTAGCTTCAAGGGTTATAACATCTCAATTAGGCTTCAAGGATTAGACCCAACCAAGCTTCAAGGGGAGTAAAACATGTTAAACTTCAACCCAACTTGGCTTCAAGGATCAAGTCCAACCTAACTTCAAGAGATTGTTACTAATATTAGGCATGCCACCAACAACAAACTCTGAAAATGGAATAACACATTAGCCACACAATTCATTCATTATTTCATTAGCACTTTCATTCTCAATTCTCATCATCATCTAGGCAAACATGCCTCATTTATCTCAATTGAAACATCATAGCCAAACACAATGGCTTCACATCACATTTGAATCATCATAGCCAAACACAATGACTTCACATCACTTTTGAATCATCATAGCCAAACACAATGGCTTCACATCACATTTTATCTCAATTCACATTATACACTTTATCATCCAAGCATACATAATCAATTACATTGCACATGTATCTTAAATTCATTGTCATATAAACCATATGTCCATTTATTTCATTTTGATCATTATTATCAACTATGATAACATCACATTTCATCATTTCTGAAGACACATTTACACCATTCATTATTAAAACATTTATCATAACAAATTGAATTTGCACATACCTTTTTGGATAATCATTATAGCTTTCACACTATACAAATAACAACATTAGTCACATTGTATTAACAATATAATAATCTACTTAACATTGTTTTAAGTTTCAAAATAATATAAAAGAATGAGTCTAGGTAAATTTGTACTTACCTCAAGAATTACTCCCATCAAACTATACATAATCAATTACCTCATCATATCCTTCACATTTTACCTATAGCATCATTGATGTAACATTACAAAGTACATTATTCATATAACACATTACCATTCACAAGATTCACAATGCATAAAACATAGCATTGTTCATATAGTATCATATGCATCATCAAATGTAGGTTCAATCCCAATCATGTAAGAAGAGCAAAAACCAAACACAGTAACCAACACACTCAAGGGACACGGCCAAGCTTGTGGCCGTGTCTCTCAACACCAATTCAAATCGAGGCAGACACGGGCAAGGGGACACGGCCGTGTCTCTCAACAAAATTCAGGCAGTGGCAAACATGGGCAAGGGACACGGCCAAGCCAGTGGCCGTGTCTCTCCAAAATTGATCCAACACGGCCAAATTTCCTTGAACTTGGCCGTGTCTCCCAAAAATCTTAAGTCTTGGCCGTGTTCCTTCTTTGGTTTGGCTGTGTCTCACATGAACAAAACCCTAAATGTGGCCAAAACTCTTTTAATTGCATTTAAACTCATTGTGCACAACATAGCCTCATTCAATTGGATATAAACAATGTCATTAACACTTATTTTACATATTCATCACAATATTCTCATTAACAAATCATTAACCACACATTTAAACACATACCACTTCAAAACTCTAAACCAACATCATTCTTATTCTTTTAATTTCAATATCCACTCAACTTACCATTTTCAAACCAAAACCAACACCAATTTAACTTACAACCAATTTAAACACTTATAATCACATCTCAACCCCACCAAATCATAATCTCAACAAATCAAAACTCACTTCAAATACAACTTCAAAAATAACAAAGGAAAACAAGAGAGTACTTACCTAATTGAAGAAATTTCACAACTCTCCAACTTAATCCTTTGATTCTCCCTTCAATTTGATGTTAGAAATGAAAACACTTCTCTTGCTCTCCCTTTCCTTATGGTAGCCGGCCACACCAAATGAGAAGAGAAGAAAATAAAATCAAGTCAAACTCCTCTTCTTCTTTTAATCTCCACCAAGCAATTCTACATGAGCAATTACTAACATGCCCTCTTCCCATTTAACTTAACTTCTTTTTCTTATATGCCCTTAATAGTAATTTCACATGCCACAAATAAATATCCTCTTGCATTGACCTTCCATTTTGACTTATGTATATGTTATATATATTACCATATACCCAACATATACACTTTCTCTCTACACATGCCTTTCCTTTTTAAACAATACATAAACATTCTCTTTTCAATTTCTTTTCTTATCAACATAACATATACACATAATTCAAACAAACAATAATTATATCCAAACTTCTAGGGCATACGTTGGGATATTACAATGCTTATTCAAACTATCTCCACTAATAGACTCTACCTACCAAGAGAGATTAACAGTTCTTTGATAGGCTTGAAATAGGGTGAAATAGGGTCTATAAGGGACATGGGTTAAATGAAGGCCATTTGAAAGTTGGAGCCGATGTGACACAATGGACAAATCTTCACACTACAAATTTCTTATTTGAACTTTGGCAGCTGGGAGCAATCTTGCTAGACTCTAAATTCTTTCTGTCTTCTTGGCATTAATTTAGACCTTGATTGGGACAGTCTTTGCCCTTGCAAAAAGGTTTGTTACCCAAATTTGTTTCTTTTCTTCTTCTCCCTTTTCTTTCTTTTTATTTTTCTTACTCTTCCCTTTCTTTGAGCATTTTATCATTTTGTCCTTCTTCCTTGTAGGACTGTCAAGTACAGAACTTTCAAGAACTGGATGGTCTTTCTCCTTTTTCTCTTATTTTTATCAAATCTTTAGTTGGGTTGGACCAATTCAAGTCAAACTGTCCTTATAAACCAAATGGAAGCCTTTTGATGCTTTAGGTAAAAGAGAACTCAGTTGGCTTTTTGAACCGGCTTTTTGGGTTTTATCATTTTTTTCTTTTTTTCCTCTTCTTTTTTTTTCTCTTTTTTCTTTTCTTCTTTTTTTTTCCTTTTTTTCCTCTTCTTTTTTCTTTTTTTTTTCTTTTTTTTTTCTTATTTGTTTTTTTTGGGTTCTAACTCTAATAGAGTTGTCTTGTTTGTACCAACTTGTATTTCTAATAATGGATAAGTGGAGTGGTATTAATCTGCTTCAGTCTTGACTTGATTTGTGATATTTGGTCTAATTCAGTTGAACTTCAACTACCCTTATGGTCTTGAGAATTCAACTACCCTTATGGTCTCGAGAACTTCAACTATCTTCATGATCTTGACTATTCATTGCTTTCTTTGATCTTGTTACCTCTTCATCTTAGCGATCATAAGACTTGTCAAAAGGATCATAAGACTTGTCAAAAGTATCACAACAGCTCAGGGTAGGTTTTTGAGGTTATATGCCAATGAAAAGAAAGCTAAAACTTTATGAAGGTTCAAAGGGACAACTAGGGATTGATATTTAATAAGGTGGATACTAGTTGTTGGCTAACCAAACAATGCCTAGATCATCTCTCCCTTAAAAATGCAGAGTTCAATTTTGCCTCGAAGGTTTGTCAAAGCATGTTCTAAGACTGACTAGGACGTAGACAAAGGTAATTATGCAGGAGCCCTCTCTAAGTAAGCATACACAACTCAATGCTATGGAGCAATTCCCTCACCTAGTAAAGTCATTCAAGTCATGATGCATAAATATATTAATTCAGGAATTATCAAGCTAGATTCCTCATTGGTTGAGCACCAAAATGAGCAAAGACCAACAAAAATTTTAATAAAAGTAATTTATTCAAACAACTTTAAATTTGAAAAACACGATTGTTCCAATTAAATATTAAAGAAAGTAAAATTGAAAAGCAACATTCAAGCTAAGGAAAGTTTGTTGAATTAAGCTCCTTCTCCTTTCACATCTCCAACATTCCCATCTTGAAAAGAGGATAAAACAAAATCTTCTTCCAATCCTTTTTCCACCATGAAGGTTGCTGGGGGTGGCACTCTTCCAAATTTAGGCAAAGGGTTGTTCTTGGTATTGGGCTTATCTGGCTCGGGTAGCTTGCCACTATCAATCAAATCTTAGATCTCATGCCTTAGATGAGCACATTTAACTGTTTCATGCCCTTGCATTTGATGAAATTGACAAAAGGCCTCAGCATTAAAGTTTGGTGGCAGTGGATTATGTAACAGTCAAGGAGCTAACGGTTGTAACAACCCTTTCTTTTGCAGCTTGCTAAAAAACCCAAGATATAGGTTTCTCTAATTCTGAGAATTGTCTTTTATTTCCTTGACCAGACACATTAACATCAACTTCTTTTTGCGTGCTTTGATTGCTAGGCTGATAATTCTCTTTCTCATTCCTTCTTATTGAAAAGCCATTTTTCTCCCTTTCCCACTCTTCAATTTGTAGACCAGCTTGGAGAAGATATTTGAAATCCCTTATGAGGGTGTGAGACATCCTTTCACGGAGATTGGGAAGGATGCCTCTCATGATCATCCTTATTTGATTAGATTTATTGGGTCTTTTCTTGAGTAAAGCAGCCTTATTTCTCCATCTTTTCACATAGTCCACAAAATTCTCATTTGGCCTATGTCTAATGGACTCAGCTTCTTCTCAAATTTCTTTTCTAAGTCAGCAATCATCTTCTCAACAAAATTTTCAGTCTTTTCAAAAGTTATCTTCTCAACAACCTTTGGCTCCTTTTTATTTTGAGGATATTAGAAGTATTGAGTCCAATCATCATCATCAATGATCACCTTATCATCATCAAAAAACACTTCACCAACTTTAGTCTTCCCTTTGTCCTTTGGCTTCTCAGTGCTAGCAGATACTTCGGCATGATTTCCTAAATTCGCAGCCAATTGGTTCTTCATGGTCTCAGCTAGGACCTCTTTTATTTCTTCCATCTTGGCATTAAGGGCATCATCCACCATTCTTTGAATTTGTTCGGGCTTCATTTCTTTTGGTGAGCAAGTGATTGAGTTGCTACTAGATTCTTCATCTCCGGCGTAGGTCGGATTATCGTAAGCTTTTGAAATATCGTAATCTAGGGCTGTGAGCCAAAAAGGATTAATGATATGAGATGCAAATGTATGCATGTTTGCACAAACAATAGACAAAGATAAGTAGGACATTCCTTCCAACCTTATAACATCCACACACGAATGGCGAGTCTCTTTTCCTAGGTATATGGTTAATAAAATACCAACATGGGGTATCTTATTTTTGAATATTTCCCTCAGATGTTTCAACCAATAGTTATATTTTTAAAAATGGAAATCAGTTCATGATAACTCCCATTAATTAGGTTTTAATCCATTCAACCAACTAAAGTAGCTTTTAAGCTATATTGGATTAAAACTAAATTAAGAGGTTTATTATAAATAGATTTCTCACTTGAAAAGTAACTAATGATTCATGCCAAAAGCAAGCCCATGATTAATTATTCTTAGTATAAACTACGCTCACAATTGATTTTTGGTATTTCGTAATTGACCTAAATAATTTGCAAGCTCTTTGTAAAAAAGTTTGGATGAAAATAATTTTGTTTCTAAGCCCATTATAAAAAGATTTTAGAACAAATGGATTTTGGGCTTTGTAATTGGGTCATGAAAAAAGAATTTTTGATTTGGAAAAGTTTTATATCCAAAGACCATTGAATTTTTTTTTTTAAATTGCTTTGGTCTTTTGGACTTTAAAGAAAAAATTTATTTTGAGCTTATAATGTACTTAGGTCATATTAGAAAAAGAACAAACCAAATAGGCCATGATTTAAGCCAAGATAAATTAACCATAGTCAAATAACAAGCATTTGGTGTAAAAACCTAAGGAAAGTAACTAGGCCAATTACATGAGCTTTAGTCTTTGGGTTAAAAGGCTTAAGTTCCCATAGCAAGTATATACCAAATGGTACAAGGCTATGAGTGGTTATGCCATGCTCGATCTCCATACCTTGAGTGAAAGTATGGTATCCCTTACATAGCACAACAAGGGTAGCACGGGCGTCCTAACTCACGCACACGATGCAATCTAAATGATGTAATGGATAATATCATTATAAGAAAGAATAGAATAATATAAATACCAATGGAATTAACTTCTCTTATCCCCAGTGGAGTCACCACTGTGAGCGGGGATTTTTGCCCCCACTTCCGGTGGAATGGTTCTTGCTACTTCGGCACTGTTTATGTAACACCCCATCTTAGCCTACGTTTATAGACCAAGATGGACTGTTATTTCATGGTGGTTGTGTCTTAACATTTTACTTAGCCAATTTTAAGTGCAGATTTTAAAAAAAATTTGCCAGAACCTCCCCTAAAAATGGAGGTCCCAAGTGTCGCCAAAACTGATTTTTTTAATTTTTGAAAAATATTTTGTTTCACAATTCAACTCAAGCACACTCCCAATAATCCACCCTTATAACCTCAACTATAATCCTGCAAGAAGAATTCACACTTCTATACTTGCATACATAAGTTCTAAACCCAAATAAGATTTATTAAATTACTAGCAGTGTACGTGTTCTAGCTTTTCATTATTATACATTTATTTGCTAGATCATACAAGCTTATGTACATGCCATATTGCTACAATCAATCATATCCAAACTCCTACCCAAAGTAGTAGTCAAGGCCAGCTGCGCAGGACATGCTGCAATCTCGTCTCCTCGTTTAACCTACGAGTTTAGAGGGAAACTAAACTCGCTAAGCAATTGCTTAGTGGGTACTTAAATCATTGCAATAAATAAATAAAATGAAAGAATGATTTGAACATACATTTATATACTTTAAATAATTGAAAGGAATAAATACAAAACACAGAAGGTAAAAAGGCTTGACTGAATAATTTGAATTTAAATCATTTTTCTTGCTTTTATCATTTTGGTTGCTCTACTGGTTTAACAGAACATCAGCGGATAAGGAAGGGTCATGATAAACATATCTCATCATGATCATATTTCATTATTTTTCATCACAATTCTTGCACATATGCCAATGGCCATTATCATTTCATCATTGATCATGTCATCGTAATCATCGGCCTTCAGCCGGAATATCATATCATGTCATAAGCAGTACTGCAGTAATAGTATGATGCATCATACCCTTATCTCAAGGGTTCTGTCATAACCAAGTAGAGAATAAATAATTTATTAAATTACTTTGATCATGATATTCAATAAGCCATGATTTGTCCATAATGCATGTATTGTCGGAATAGCTTGTCATGATGCCTTTCTGATCATTTCCAATTCTCCTTCATGTCATTTTATATGATTTAACATCAATCCATATCATAATATTCAAGTTTTAGCACATTTAGAAAAATGACCAAATGAATAGTAGCGCGGCGCGTAAAATCTGCAACGCAATGGCGCGCGACAACTAAATGGTAAAATCTGTTTTTACTGCTGAAAATCAGTCCACTTTGGCAACGGTTTTGCCCAACTAAACAAACTTATTTTTGGCTGAATTTTTTCAGGAAAACACTTTCATAAGTTAACTAAATGCATGTAAAATTTCGTCGAAAAATTCTTTCGTTTACCCCTTCAACGGACTGTCCAAAATGAAAGCTGCAGAATGGTGCCCAAAAGGGACCATTCGGCCCAATTTTCCAAATTTGAGGGAAATTCATTTTTTTCTTGCAAAATTGATTTTTAGAATCCTTTTGTGATACCATTGAAGGACTAAGGGTCCCTCTTCCAAAAATCAAACCAAAGGAGTGATTAAAAACTCATCAAAGTTTATGAATAATTGCATAAATTTAGCTAGTTTGTTTTGTTTTCATTCTTTTCACAATCAAATGATTACAAATGGTTCAAGAGCACTTTTCCACATATTTACCACACATAATAACATCATTTCAAAACCATTTCAAAAATCCCATAATGCAAAATATGTGAATTAATTGAAAAGGCAATGATTTAAGTACCAAACCTTGTTTATTTGCTTTGTTCCTTGCTTGTCTTATTCTTTCTTCCCTTCTTCTTCTTTATCCCTTTGATTTCCTACAATTTTCATAACTTCCATAATAAGAACATTATAAAAACGATATGTTCAAGCCTTGATTCTTGCTATCTTAAGCTACTAATTACCATTTATTCATCACTTCTACATGTATGAATCATTTACTCTAATTTCTCTTCACTTTCTTATCTTTCCCATAATCTTCCCAACTTTTCTTTCATTGATAACTTGAAAACTATCAATCAAATGAATAAACTAAAGCTAGAATTGGAATCCTTACCTTAAAATAAAGCTTTTCCTTCCAAAAATCCACTTGAACACTTGAAAAAAATTCCTTCCCTTTTGTTGGTGGAGAGAATATGGCATGCCTCTCAAAAATGGAGAAAAAATGTGTCCTTAATTCTTTAATCATCCTTCTCTCCCTTTTTATATTTTTCCATTTTCCATTTATTTAATTAATTTCATTTTGGAGGGTTAAGATGTAACCACCACAAAAGTATCTTAACTAGAATGGTGCCATATGGAGGGTTAAGATTCATCCAACCCAAAAGTGTCTTTAAACAAGATTTTGCCCTGTGTCCCTTTCTAGAAAATTACTATGCCATGTGTCCCTTTTCTAGAAAATGGGTGGAAGTGAAAAGACCAAAATACCCTTCAATGGAAGGTTTTGTCTTTTCTTCGTAACCGGGTAGTTTTACGACTTGTAAAATGTACTGTTCTCCTCCTTTCAACCTCTCATTTCCATTTTCGACATTCATCCTTGATTTTGAACTAATTTATAAAAATACACTTATGCCCTTGACTTTTGTAAAACTTCCCTTTAGGTCCTTACGTGATTCGGGTCTCCACTTAGGTTCGTTCTTCAACATCGATCACTGTGGAGTCCTTCCGTTTACTTCGGATACCTTTACTTGTCTTGTTTTCTAGTGTATAAATTATTATCACAAGAATGACAAAAATACCCTTGGTCAAGAATCCACTGTATCTCTCAAACTATGCGTTTTCGGGAAAAATCGTGGTGTTCCGTTTCGACCTAATTTTTCTATACTTTCCATTTCTGGAGTCTGTTATATGCACTATTAAGAACCTCCAGTACAACTTTTGGAAATTATAGTTACCTCCCCAAAACTTTTTGAAATTACAGTCACCTCCCCAAAACTTTTACAATCATTTCAGTTAGGTCCTTTTTGTCCTATAGAGCTTCCTTTCACTTCGTGTTCTTTGGTGATTACTCGGGACGGCTCCTGTTACTGTACGCGGATGTACTGTACATGGATGTACTGTACATATGTACAAATTGGGTCGTGACATTTCTTCCCCTCTAAAATTTAGGCTTCGTCCCGAAGCCGATCGGGTGTAAAATTTAGGCTTCCATCCTCATTATTCCTTCTCTTTCCCAAAATATCTCTTCCATTCTATGGTTCCTTCGCCGCACTTTAACTGGAGGAAATCTCTTATTTCTTAATCCTTTGACTTTTCATGCTAAAATTTCTATTGGTTCTTCTTCATAATTGAGGTTAGATTGGACTCTGATGTTTTGTCTTTATATCGTGTGTGAAATTCAAACGATATTGCCTTATCATTGAAACATGAAAAACATTATATATTTTGGTCAGTGCTGGTAATAGAGTTAACCGATAGGCTATTGATCTATGTGTTTGATGATCTCGTATAGTCCAATAACCATAAGGCTTAACTTACTTTTCTGCTTAAATCTTAATACTTCTTTCATGGGAAAGTCTTAAGAAAAACCTTGTCTTCCACTTAGAGTTCTATGTCCCTTCGTTTCGAGTCCGCATATGATTTTGCTCCTAACTACCCGCATATGATTTTATCTTGTCTTTACTTAATTCCGTCCAACACTCTGGTGTTCCATGTTTTCTTTTGTATACTTCTTTATAGGGCATCACCGTATGCTGAATTAATAGTCGTTATTATATGAATATTCAATTAAACTCAAATACCTATTCCAGCCACCCTTAAATTCTATAACACATACTCTTAATATATCCTCCAAAAATTTGGATTACTCTTTCAAATCGTCCATCTGTTTACGGGTGAAAGGCAGTGCTATAATTTGTTTGGGTTTCAGAAACTGTTTGCGACTTCTATCTTAAATTCATGATGAACTGTGGACCTCTGCCTAAAATGATAGACGTTGGAATCCTGTGTAATCGTACAATTTCCTTGGCGTACATTTCCACCAATTTATCTATTGAATAATCCATTTGTAAAAGTAGAAAATGAGCTAACTTAGTTAGGCAGTCAACGATTATCCGAACAACCTCATGCCGGCCTCGTGCCATTGGTAGTTCTATGATGAAATCCATAGTGATATGTTCCCATTTCCATACCAGAGTGGGAATTAGTTGTAACAGTCCCGATAGTATTTGATATTTCGCTTTTGCTTGTTGACATATTAAACATTTGGTCATAAAATCAACAACATCTCTCTTCATTCTAGGCTACCATTAAAACTTCTTTAGATATTGATACATTTGTAACTCCTGGATGCATTGCGTAGAGACTACTATATGCTTTTCGAAAAAAAATTTTCTTTCTTATGTCTACCATTGTTAGTATCACTACTCTATTGTCATAATACAAACTACTGTTCTTAGAAATTTAGAATTTTATATCCTTTCCTCCTTGCACTTGCTTGATCCATTTTTGTATTTATTCGTTTTCCTTTATCACTTGATGAATTTCTTGAAAAGAAACATAGTTTATGCTTGCATTTCTACTACTAGTACTTCCTCTTCCATTGGTCTTAAACTGATCTTTATAGCGCCTAAGGCTGGTATCGATTTTCCACCAAGTACGTCGGCCACCACGTTAGCTTTTCCTAGATGATAATTTATAACTTAGCTGTTATTTCCAAAACTTGGGTTTACTTTCCTTACCATAAATTGAGATCCTCTTGGATTGGCTGATATTTTAAACTTTTGTGTCTGTATACATATAACACTTTTCTCCATATAAATCATATTTCCAAATCTTGAATGCCAATACGATAACTGTTAATTCCAAACAGTGTGCCGGGTTATCATTATTATTATTATTATTATTTTCGTATGGGTTAAATCATCAAAAGACTTATGCGACTATTTTATCCTTTTTGCATAAGCATATAACCTTAATCGATGTGTGAAGCATCACTATATATCACAAATTCTTTGCTGGACATGGCCGTATGGGTATTGCAACATTCGTTAACTTTTCCTTTAGTTTCTCAAGTTCCTCTAACATTTATCAGTCCATTGGAGTTTGGCATTCCTTTGAAACAACCTTGTCATTGGGATGATAATAATGGAAAACCCTTTTATAAAACATTAATAGTACCTAGCCAGTCCTAAGAAGATTCTTACTTCTATTACTGTCTTTGGTGTTTTCCATTCCAAAATGGCTTTCGTTTTCTTAAGACCTACTTTAATGCCTTATGCTAATATGGTGTGTTCTAAGAATGTCACTTTTTCCAATCAAAACTCGCATTTGTCATATTTGACGTACAACTGCTTCTCTCGCAACATTTGCAATACTATGCAAAAGTATCGATTGTATTCTTCTTTGTTCCTTAAATAAACGAAGGTGTCATCTATGAACACCATTTATAAATTGGTCAAAGTATGGATGAAAGATATGATTTATGAAATCCATGAACACTACTAACACATGTGTGGGCTCAAAAGGCATTATAAGGAACTTATAACGTCCGTATCGAGTTCTAGATGTAGTCTTTGGAATGTCTTTTCCTTTGATCCGCAGCTGCTGATATCCCAGTCGGTGATCTATATATATATATATATATAAATTTAAAAAAAACCTTAGTTCCTTTAAGTTGGTCGAATACATCATCGATGGATGGTAATGGGTATTTATCCTTAATCGTAAGCTCATTCAGCTACTTATAGTTCACATATGACCTTAAGGATTTATCTTTCTTCTTGACGAAGAGTACTGGCGTGCCCCGTGAAGAAATACTTGGCCACATAAGACCCTTGTCGAGTAGCTTCTATAATTGCATTTTCATTTCTTTGGGTTCCGCTGGTACCATTCGGTATGAGGCAACCGACATCGGTGCAATTCCGGGATATACATTTATAGTGAATCCTACTTTTCTCTTAGGTGATAATCCGGGTAGCTTGTCTAAAGAAACATCGAGAAAATCACGCATTGTTGATACCTCTTGAATCTTTATCACATTCTTCTTTACTTCCATAGTGCTTATCAAGTGTGCCTCACATCCGTTTGTATGGAACGCCTTGTTATAACTGCTGCTGTTACGTTGTTTAGGTAATCGGCTCTCTTTCCTACTACCGTCACTTCCTCCTTGTGATGAGTATGAAGTGTTACTCTCTTTCTTCATATAATCAACCACTGTTTTATGCCTTGTTAGCCAATCCAATACCAACATTACGTCAAATTCTTGGAATGGTAACTCTATTAAATTTTCTGGAAATGCATTTTCATGTAACTCTATAGAACATTCTTTAATCACTTGTGTGTAACTACCTCGTCTCTTATCGGATTTATAACTAATGTTTCAAACTTAACATATCCTACTGGTAATTCTTCTAAATTTTCATTACGTAGGCTCTGGCTGGTGTACTTGAATTGAGCTAGTCAACGGTCTCTGATTGTGCTCTTTGAAAATTCAAATCACTTTCCTTTCGCTTGCTTCGGCCTCGGCCAAAAGCGGGCCATGATTTTTTCTGTCGGTGCGGGTGCATTCACTTGTCTTTCTGGCAGTTTACCCTAACATGATCTGGTGCCCCGCATTCCCAACATCCATCTGTTAAATACCAGCATTCACTCTTATGTCTTCATCCACAGTGTTTGCATAGAGGAGTAATATATCCTTTAAATCTATATTTCTTTCCAATCCTCTAGTAATTTTTGAATTATTACTTTTTCCTTTTTCCTTTACCTAGTCCTTGGGTTGTTATTACTTTCATTCTTTCCTTTTTAATCTGATTTTAATTCTGCACTTTCTACCTCTTTGGTTCTTAATTTCTCTCTTTCTCTTCTCTCTCTTTTTTTTTTCCATCATTTCCTGAATTCATAAATCTCATATATCTTCTTCTTATAATTTCTTAATTTTGATGATTACATTGGGGCATTTTCAGGAGAAATCACAATACAGTGTTTTGATTAGATTCCGTCTAGTTTCTACTCATATAGTACGTCACCTACCTTATTAAGACTTCACGGGATGGTCACCCATCATCATTGGTTGAGCACGTTTAACTCTAATTTCTTGCTAAATTTCAACATGACCTTCTTAGTGCGCTTACTTCATCTGCTTATGTGAATATTGTACATGGGGTTACTGTACATATTCTATAGTGGCCGGACATGAGAATTTCTCATATACTTATTTCTGTTCACTCATCTTTGTTATCTAAGTTCTATCTCTTTTATCTCTTACCGTTTGGTCTTAACATTTTACGTACTTTTCTTTTTTTCCTCTTATTTTGTTCCTCTTTTTATTCCATTCTTCAAATTTCATTTTCTTATATACATTTTCATTTTTACATTCATATACGCCTATCTAACCTTCTACTGGAACCCCTTATAAGGACTCCGGTATACTAGCTACGGATGTCTGGCACCTTGAACCTTGGCCGGATCCTTGGCTTTGCAATCGCCGGCTTTACTGTATATAAAACTATCTTCACTTCTAAACTTCTTCCCAACTTGTCGAAATCTTCCTAAGCTTTAAGTTTGTACTCTCTTTTGTTGCATGCGTTGGTGTCTACTTCTCTAATCCATGTATACCCTCTCAATACCTAAAACTTTCACAAATAATCTTGAAAATTCAAACACGTCCATGACTATTAATTGTACTTTAATTCCATTATTTACTCCTTCCAAAACCTTTGACGTCTTTCTTGCTTTGTTTCTATCATTTTCTTTGCATACTTACTGAGGCAAGTGAACTCTCTATCATACTCAGATACTGTCATTCTTCCTTGCTGTAGATATATAAACTCATTTCTCCTTGCGTTTAAGTATGTTTTACCAAGTGTATGTTTCTTCTACCCAAAGGGACATGGCATAAATATATCTTTTATCTGGCGTGCATCTCATTTGTTCCAATGCCCTACTGGTACTGTCCAAACAGTACTCAACTTCTTCAAATCCTTCTTCCCTACTAGCCTTAAATTCTTTAGCCCCATATTTCCTTACTTCTCAATTGAGGACTTTCTTTCTCTTTTGGTAGCAAGAGGTACCATTCTTGCCGTTTATTGCAATGGTACTGTCATCTATCGTAAATAAACTTCGGGGCCTTCCACAGCCACCATTGCGGGTCGTGGCATAAATCCGAGACCCATTTCTACATTTATGGGTACGAAAGCATGTGATTCCTTCTCTTGATCTATAACTCTTTGTGATTCTACCTCTTGCAACTTTATACATTATACATATATCGTGATAAGAATTAGCAGCTGGCTTGACTCAACACATTAACTTTCCTATATGGCATGTACGTAAGCACTATTAGATTTTCCTTTATCACATGTACCTTATATACTTATGTATTTATAATATTCTTTCTACTATACTGACATTTCATACCTAAATGATGTATGCTCTCATTTCTTATCTGCTATAGGATATCCCATTTTACATTGGTAATGGCCACTCCCAACATAAAATGTGTATCCTCCTATGTTGAAATTTCCAGGACCGGCTAAACCGGTGCTCTGATACCACTAAATGTAACACCCCATCTTAGCCTACGTTTATAGACCAAGATGGACTGTTATTTCATGGTGGTTGTGTCTTAACATTTTACTTAGCCAATTTTAAGTGCAGATTTTAAAAAAAATTTGCCAGAACCTCCCCTAAAAATGGAGGTCCCAAGTGTCGCCAAAACTGATTTTTTTAATTTTTGAAAAATATTTTGTTTCACAATTCAACTCAAGCACACTCCCAATAATCCACCCTTATAACCTCAACTATAATCCTGCAAGAAGAATTCACACTTCTATACTTGCATACATAAGTTCTAAACCCAAATAAGATTTATTAAATTACTAGCAGTGTACGTGTTCTAGCTTTTCATTATTATACATTTATTTGCTAGATCATACAAGCTTATGTACATGCCATATTGCTACAATCAATCATATCCAAACTCCTACCCAAAGTAGTAGTCAAGGCCAGCTGCGCAGGACATGCTGCAATCTCGTCTCCTCGTTTAACCTACGAGTTTAGAGGGAAACTAAACTCGCTAAGCAATTGCTTAGTGGGTACTTAAATCATTGCAATAAATAAATAAAATGAAAGAATGATTTGAACATACATTTATATACTTTAAATAATTGAAAGGAATAAATACAAAACACAGAAGGTAAAAAGGCTTGACTGAATAATTTGAATTTAAATCATTTTTCTTGCTTTTATCATTTTGGTTGCTCTACTGGTTTAACAGAACATCAGCGGATAAGGAAGGGTCATGATAAACATATCTCATCATGATCATATTTCATTATTTTTCATCACAATTCTTGCACATATGCCAATGGCCATTATCATTTCATCATTGATCATGTCATCGTAATCATCGGCCTTCAGCCGGAATATCATATCATGTCATAAGCAGTACTGCAGTAATAGTATGATGCATCATACCCTTATCTCAAGGGTTCTGTCATAACCAAGTAGAGAATAAATAATTTATTAAATTACTTTGATCATGATATTCAATAAGCCATGATTTGTCCATAATGCATGTATTGTCGGAATAGCTTGTCATGATGCCTTTCTGATCATTTCCAATTCTCCTTCATGTCATTTTATATGATTTAACATCAATCCATATCATAATATTCAAGTTTTAGCACATTTAGAAAAATGACCAAATGAATAGTAGCGCGGCGCGTAAAATCGGCAACGCAATGGCGCGCGACAACTAAATGGTAAAATCTGTTTTTACTGCTGAAAATCAGTCCACTTTGGCAACGGTTTTGCCCAAGTAAACAAACTTATTTTTGGCTGAATTTTTTCAGGAAAACACTTTCATAAGTTAACTAAATGCATGTAAAATTTCGTCGAAAAATTCTTTCGTTTACCCCTTCAACGGACTGTCCAAAATGAAAGCTGCAGAATGGTGCCCAAAAGGGACCATTCGGCCCAATTTTCCAAATTTGAGGGAAATTCATTTTTTTCTTGCAAAATTGATTTTTAGAATCCTTTTGTGATACCATTGAAGGACTAAGGGTCCCTCTTCCAAAAATCAAACCAAAGGAGTGATTAAAAACTCATCAAAGTTTATGAATAATTGCATAAATTTAGCTAGTTTGTTTTGTTTTCATTCTTTTCACAATCAAATAATTACAAATGGTTCAAGAGCACTTTTCCACATATTTACCACACATAATAACATCATTTCAAAACCATTTCAAAAATCCCATAATGCAAAATATGTGAATTAATTGAAAAGGCAATGATTTAAGTACCAAACCTTGTTTATTTGCTTTGTTCCTTGCTTGTCTTATTCTTTCTTCCCTTCTTCTTCTTTATCCCTTTGATTTCCTATAATTTTCATAACTTCCATAATAAGAACATTATAAAAACGATATGTTCAAGCCTTGATTCTTGCTATCTTAAGCTACTAATTACCATTTATTCATCACTTCTACATGTATGAATCATTTACTCTAATTTCTCTTCACTTTCTTATCTTTCCCATAATCTTCCCAACTTTTCTTTCATTGATAACTTGAAAACTATCAATCAAATGAATAAACTAAAGCTAGAATTGGAATCCTTACCTTAAAATAAAGCTTTTCCTTTCAAAAATCCACTTGAACACTTGAAAAAAATTCCTTCCCTTTTGTTGGTGGAGAGAATATGGCATGCCTCTCAAAAATGGAGAAAAAATGTGTCCTTAATTCTTTAATCATCCTTCTCTCCCTTTTTATATTTTTCCATTTTCCATTTATTTAATTAATTTCATTTTGGAGGGTTAAGATGTAACCACCACAAAAGTATTTTAACTAGGATGGTGCCATATGGAGGGTTAAGATTCATCCAACCCAAAAGTGTCTTTAAACAAGATTTTGCCCTGTGTCCCTTTCTAGAAAATTACTATGCCATGTGTCCCTTTTCTAAAAAATGGGTGGAAGTGAAAAGACCAAAATACCCTTCAATGGAAGGTTTTGTCTTTTCTTCGTAACCGGGTAGTTTTACGACTCGTAAAATGTACTGTTCTCCTCCTTTCAACCTCTCATTTCCATTTTCGACATTCATCCTTGATTTTGAACTAATTTATAAAAATACACTTATGCCCTTGACTTTTGTAAAACTTCCCTTTAGGTCCTTACGTGATTCGGGTCTCCACTTAGGTTCGTTCTTCAACATCGATCACTGTGGAGTCCTTCCGTTTACTTCGGATACCTTTACTTGTCTTTTTTTCCAGTGTATAAATTATTATCACAAGAATGACAAAAATACCCTTGGTCAAGAATCCACTGTATCTCTCAAACTATGCGTTTTCGGGAAAAATCGTGGTGTTCCGTTTCGACCTAATTTTTCTCTACTTTCCATTTCTGGAGTCTGTTATATGCACTATTAAGAACCTCCAGTACAACTTTTGGAAATTATAGTTACCTCCCCAAAACTTTTTGAAATTACAGTCACCTCCCCAAAACTTTTACAATCATTTCAGTTAGGTCCTTTTTGTCCTATAGAGCTTCCTTTCACTTCGTGTTCTTTGGTGATTACTCGGGACGGCTCCTATTACTGTACGCGGATGTACTGTACATGGATGTACTGTACATATGTACAAATTGGGTCGTGACAGTTTAGGCTTGGGGCCTTAGAGAACATAGGCCTAAGCCTGGAGAAAATGGAGTCGCCACCCGGACGGGCCTAGAAAAAGAAAGGGGTGGATGACTTGCTTCCTAAGGAATCTCCAAACCCCTAATGGGTTTGGAAAGTTAGGTACATGTGGGGAAGGTGAGAAATGGCCTAGCACCCTCACAACGCCTGGTTCATTGGAACCGGCCTCCTTTGCAGGTCTTAATAATATAAAATTCTTAAGTATAACAATATTATCCATATTACATGCAAAAAGTGAAATAAAGCATCATTATATTAAAATCAAAGCAATGTCCAAGCAAAGCAAATAAATGGACACCCATCCAAGGATGGAAACATGTCCTTACATCGTTCATGTCTAAACTAAATAGGACACCCATCGAAAGGTAGAAACATGTCTTTTACATTGGTCCAAAATATAAAAGCAATTCAAATTACATGATATTTAACTAATGAGGTACCAACAAAATGGAAACATACCTCTTACAATTTTAATACTAAAACAAGCAAATAACAATCATAATAATAAAGAGAATATCCATCCATGATAAATTAAATAAATTAAGAATTGAAATTAAATAAATCAACCATCAAACCATATAATAGACTACATAATCAAATCTAAAAATAAAGCAAGTAAAGATACAAATTAGGGTTTACTATTTCTATTTAAAGTTCTTTAATTAACATTTAGGGTTTTGGGATTTTAGTATTATTATTGTTATTTGTTTAGGCTATTGTAAAGGTTATGGAAAATTGGAATGGATTAGGGTTTTATGAATTTAAGAAAGTAGTAACATTTTTTTGGTTAATCAAATTAGGGTTTAAGGGTGACATCATAAAATTAGGATTTTGAAATCTTAAGACATTTAGAGTTTGTAATTCATGGTTACTGGATTGTGATTTTAGGTTTACTGTATTGAGTTTTAGGTTTAGATTTATTTGTCATAAGATTTTAAGGTTTTAGGGATTAGGGTTTAGGAAAACTAGGGTTTACCGTATTAGTTTTTCAAATGAAGTTAGGGTTTTTGGTATTTTAGAAAACATATTTGGTTTTAGGATTTAATAAAATAGTTTAGAGTTTTATAAAATAATTATGATTTTTAGAAAACGTAAAGAAGATTAGGGTTTGGAGATTTAAGAAAATATTTAGAAATTTTGGAAAAAAGTTATGGTTTAGATGAAAATAATTCGGGAAAAACAGTTTAGGTGTAACATCCCGAATTCCAGATTGGTAAGAAACAGACATAGAGGATATGATTTAGGCTTAGAACAAAGGAGTTTAGAACATGATCTATAACTTGAACTCGAATTGCATCCAAGTTAATGACAGAATTAGAGAGTATCAAAGAAGACTTAATTGTTTATTTGTGTCTTAGCTAGACGTATAACTTTAAATTACCCAATTTGGAGTTGTACATATAAAGATATGATGGATTCAGTAGACAATGTGCAAACTGCCTCAGGACAGCATAGTAGGCTTGTCTTCAAAGGACTGTCAAAAATCAGATATAGCTCGGATCAACCTGAAATTTTGACACAATGTAGCCCTAGATGTCTAGTCTTAGTAGGAATAAGAATTACTTAATTTGGAGTTGTGAGTAAAAAGATATTAATAAAGAAAGACAGCAAGATCAGGAAGGGATATCAAAAGGACCTAAGTGAAAATTTCTCAAAAGTTAGGGGCAACTATGTAAACTTAAAAATTTAGTGTCGGAAGTTCTTAATAGTGCCCATATCCGACCCCGGAAGAATATTCTTGAGATTAATCGGGTCATAACCGTGGGTTTCAATTTTTCCTGAAAACACACGGTTTGTAAGTTACGGGCGATTTTCCGATAAGGACATTTTGGACATTTCCACTGGAGGGGCAATTTTGTAATTAAATATAACTTTGGGGGCAAAATATTAAAAAAAAACCACTTTCAGGTGGCCAAATCCTAGCCATTAAATCCAAATGTGTTGGACAAATCATGGCTATTGAAAATAAACCAAATCCTAGCCATTAAATCCAAATGTGTTGGACAAATCATGGCCATTGAAAATAAACCAAATCCTAGCCATTAAATCCAAATGTGTTGGACAAATCATGCCCATTGAAAATAAATCAAATCCTAGCCATTAAATCCAAATGTGTTGGACAAATCATGGCCATTGAAAATAAACCAAATCCTAGCCATTAAATCCAAATGTGTTGGACAAATCATGGCCATTGAAAATAAACCAAATCCTAGCCATTAAATCCAAATGTGTTGGACAAATCATGGCCATTGAAAATAAACCAAATCCTAGCCATTAAATCCAAATGTGTTGGACAAATCATGGCCATTGAAAATAAATCAAATCCTAGCCATTAAATCCAAATGTGTTGGACAAATCATGGCCATTGAAAATAAACCAAATCCTAGCCATTAAATCCAAATGTGTTGGACAAATCATGGCCATTGAAAATAAATAAATTAATTAAATGTAAATTAAATTATAAATAACTAATTATGGTCATCCAAACCCAAGTAAGGATCAAAAAGACACCATCATCACCACTTTTCTTCTTCTTTAAGTCGTGCTCCCCCTCCCTTCCATTTTCAAGGAGACAAGTTTCAAGTCCAAGCCATTTCTCAAGTGAAATTCAATAGGAAATAAGGTAAGATACCATCCTAAGTCTTATTCTTTCATTAGAATTAGGTATTAGGCTATGTTTAGGAAGATTTGATATTATGTTCATGTTGGGAAAGAATTAGTAAGTTGATAATTATGGTGAAAAATGATAAACTACTTAAAGGAAATGATGAAAATGGTGATTATTAGTAAGAATAAGTAAAGGATTGTTAGAAAATCATAAGGCAGCATCATGTTCATATTTAGGGTTTGTTCTTACATATGTGACATATTAAATTCATAGGAAATCAAGGAGATTAGAGAGGAAAGGAAGTGAAATAGATAAGAAGAGCAAGGAAAAGCAAGGTTTGGTACTTTAACCATTGAACTTCTTTTTGAAAATTTTTCTGTTTTACAATTAGTAAACTGCTGTGACTTGTACGATTTTTAATTAAATATAGAAAAATTATATTGAGTTGAATTTTGGATATGTTGTTTTTTAATAAGTCTAGTATTTGAGAAAAATAATTTGGAACCACATTGATTGAATTTAATTTACGGAATTTATAAAATTCAAAACTGCTGCCAGGATGCAGGGCAACTGGAGCAGTCTGGTTGGGTGAACTATTTGACCAAGATTTTGTGTCCATTTTGATCTGAAATTTTAAAGGAATGATTTTAACATGTAGAAATAAATTCTGTAAAAATTTTAGAATTTTTACTCAAGTGGATTATTTTATACGATTTTTCAAAATAAGGATCGAGTTGAGTCCAAAACCAGAATTTACTATTCATATGGTCATTTTGCTATTATTCATTTGGTCATTTTTCAAAAGTAATCCAATTGATTCCTTATGAATATAAATGAGTATAGTATGTTATTAAAATGATAAAATATGATATTTCACGTTGAAATAATATAAGAACCATAAGTCGATAATTGTATAATGCATATTCGATTAAGTAATGGTATGAGAATTTTGGCTCCACTTGGTATCTGGGACAGTACTGAGTACGGTAAGGGTATGATATATCATACTATATGCAGTGTTGCTTTAATATAGGACTTCGGTCCGAGCTATATAGGGTGACGACCCGAGCTATATAGGACTTCGGTCCGAGTTATATAGGGTGACGACCCGAGCTATATAGGACTTCGGTCCGAGTTATATAGGGCAATCGCCCGAGTTATATAGGACTCCGGTCCGAGGGCTTCGGCCACAGATTCCACAGGGCTTGGTCCGCAATTTTTTTTAGGGCCACAGCCACAGAATATATATACAGTTGTTTCAGTTAGTTCCTTACCATACGTTAGTCTACCAAATTACCTTGTGGAGCGAATTGATAAAATGATAATAACTGAATATATGACATGTATGAATTGTTTTTACTGTGATATTATTTTTCAATACGACTCATTGATTTTAAAAGTGCATTATGCTTTTATTATTTATTTTTCGTAATTAGTTAAAGTACCCACTAAGCAATGCTTAGCGAGTTTAGTTTCTTCTAAACTCGTAGGTCATTAGCAAGGAGCCAGTAACGAGCAGAAGAGTTCTGCGATTTGCGGGTCATCAACAAATTTAGGTGGTGCTCTTCATTTTGTATTTTGGTATTAGAAACTGGCATGTACTTATTTGAACAATACAAAGAGATAACTTGATGTACATGTAAATCTAGTAATGTATAATAAATGTATGGTTTTGAATTGAGTTGGGTTGTGAATATAGAAGTGTGAATTCTTCTTGCAGGATTTGTAGTTGAGGTTATAAGGGTGGATTATTGGGAGTGTGCTTGAGTTGAATTGTGAAACAAAATATTTTTCAAAAATAAGAAAAATCAGTTTTGTCGACACTTGGGACCTCCATTTTTAGGGGAGGTTATGGAAAATTTTTTTTTAAAATCTGTACTTAAAATTGGCTAAGTAAAATATAAAGACACAACCATCATGAGATAACAGTCCATCTTGGTCTATAAAAGTAGGCTAAGATGGGGTGTTACATTAGGGTTTTAAAACTTTTGAAAGCAAAAGAAATAATTTAGGGTCTTTAAGGTTTCTGGAAATATAAGAGTAATTTAGGGTTTGTGAAGTTTTTGATTAATTTGTATGATGAAACAATTAATTCAATCTGAATGATGAAGCTGCTGTAAAGAAATAAATAAAGAAAATAGAGATTCAAGCCTCCGTTCGTTGAAATTGCTTTCTGGATGAACAAAGACAAAGGCAAGGTTGTTGTCTTTGATGAATTGTTGATTGCTTGCTTGTTGGTAATGTCTCTTGCTAGGGTTTTCTGTCTTTTCTTTACTCCGATCCAATCCAAGTTCAAAAGTCTAATTTTCGATCACACCAATTTTTTTTGATCCCTGATTCTGAGTTTTAAAGTGTTATTTATAGGAAAAATTATAAGCCTACTTCTAATTGCTTAAGGAAACTAAAATTAATTAGGAAAAGAAACCAAAACCAAATAGAATTTGGTTTCGGAAAAAACTGCGTTAGAAAATTTTGATGGCAAAAACTGCGAGCGTTTACCAAGAATTGTGAGAGTTGGCGAAGAAATTAGGAAAATTGGTGGGGCGGCTAGCCAATTCACGGCAGGACTTTCCTACGGCGAAATGGCCTCAGGAAATTCCTGCGGGCGAATTGGCCTGGCCAATTGAACATTATTCGTCGCCGATTTTTATTTTTTTATTTTTATTATTTTATTAACTTCACCATTTTTATTTTTATTAAAAATTATAAATAATAAATACTAAAATAAATATTACATTTAAAATACCACAAAAATTATTTTGAATTATATAAAAAATATCAGACCAGACTGGGTCAAAAATTAAGGGTCTATAGTATGGTTTAGGGTTCAATGGCTCTAATACGACTACATCTAGTGCACCAACATTTGTTAAGGCCTCTATAACTCAAACCTCTAGTTTTGAAGTTATAAAAGAAGTAAATGCACACACTAAGTCCAAAAGTCTCAGGAAGACCACTCAAGGCTTACTAGGGACAAGAACTAAGGTTCCAAGAGCAAATTATGTATACATTTACAAAAAAACATGAACACAAGTACATGAATGCACAAGAACAATCTCATTCCATTTTTGTAATTGTCACATAATCCATCAAAACTCAATAAAAGAAGAATGCCAAGATATAAACCCTTGTATCATTGTCATTATTGCATGAAAGTTGGTAACATAAGTACCTTTTGCAATATTAGGAAGGCTCATCTCAATTTAGATAGTCCTTCAACAACTAACCCTTAAGGACCCAAATTCATTTGGATACCTAAAAGAAGATAAACCTTATTGTGTTGTAGGTGTGCCTAAATTCTACAATCCAAGAAAGCATTTGGCTTGTAGATAGTTGATGCTCAAGGTACATGACCGGTAATGCAAATTTTTTTACTACCCTTACCTACAAGCAATGAGATAATGTAACATTTGGAAATAATGTTAATGGTACAATTATAGGTATTGGTTCCATTGGCATGCTTGGTAGGAACATGATTGATGATGTTTGGTTAGTTGATGGAATGAAACATAATTTGTTAAGTGTTTGTCAATTATGTGATAAAGGATATGATATCAATTTCAATTCTAATGAATGTAAAATTACCTCTTCTAGTGGTGAACTTGTATTCAATGGAGGAAAATTAGTAACACTTATAAAATCAACCTACACTCTAATAATGCTTTTGAATGTTTAGCCAATTATTAGTAATGATGCTTGGCTTTGGCATAGAAGATTAGGAAATGCTAATATGGATCAATTACAATGTCTAAGCAAAGAAGAACTTGTAGATGAACTCCCTAAAATGAAATTTAATAAAGATTAAATATGCAAACCTTGTTAATTTGGAAAACAACATAAGAGTACTTTCAAAACAAAGAATATTGTAAGTACTTCTAGGCCTCTAGAATTAATACGTTTAGATTTGTTTTGTATAAATAGAGTTACTAGTCTAAGAGGCAAGTTATATGCATTTGTACTTGTTGATGACTACTCTAGGTTTACTTGGGTCAATTTCTTAGCTCAAAGGAATGAAGCTTTTAACTATTTCTAAATTTTGCAAAAAAAGTTCAAAATGAATAAAAAAAAGGTTATGTGATCATATTTATTAAAAGTGATCATGGCAAAAAATTTGAAAATGAGAACTTTGAAAATTTCTACAATGAACTTGGTATTTCATATAAATTTTTAGCACCTAGAACACCACAACAAAATGTTGTGCTTGAAATAAAAAATAGAACATTGGTAGAAATGGCTAGAACAATACTCAATTAGTATAATTTACCTTCCTACTTTTGGACAGAAGCTGTTAATGCCGCATATTATATTCCAAATCATATGTTCAAAAGACCTTTGATAAATAAAACTTCTTATGATGGAAGAAAACTCAAAATCTCATATCTTAAAGTATTTGGATGTAAATGTTTATATTAAATACCAAGGACAATCTTGAAAAATTCTCATCCAAATAGGATGCAGGAGCATTCTTAGGATATTCATCGACTAGCAATGCATATTTTGTACTTAATAAGAGAACTCTAGTTATTAAGGAATCAATGCATGTTATTTTCGATGAAACTTCTAAGCTTAATTATGTGAAAGGTAGTATTCTTAATGTTTTTTTAGGTATATTTAAAGAGGTTAAGTCAAATGATGATTCAAAGGAAAATATTAATGAGCTAGAAGAAATGGTGAAATAAGAAGAGACCAAGATACAAGAGATTCAAGAATTACCTAAAAAATGGCATTATCAAAAGAATCATCCAAAGGAACTTATCATTGGTGATACTTTAATGAGAGCAACCACTAGATCAAACATTTTAATATTTAGATTCTAATGTAGCCTTTGTTTCTCAAATTGAGCCAAGAACTATAGAGGAGGCTCTTAGTGATGAATGTTGGGTAACTGCAATGCAAGATGAACTCAACCAATTTGAAAGAAACAGAGTGTGGAAACTTGTTCCTATACCTAAGGATCATCCAATTATTGGTTGTGAATGGTGTATGGGAATAAGATTGATGAAAATGGTCACATCACTAGAAACAAAGCTAGATTAGTAGCCAAGATGTAGGCATTGACTATGATGAGATATTTGCTTCCTTTGCTAGATTAGAACCAATTAGAACTTTACTTGCATTTTCATGTCATATGAATTTCATCAAATGGATGTCAAAAGTGCATTTTTAAATGGAATCATTAATGAAGAAGTCTATGTTAAACAACCTCCAATTTTCAAAGATTATAGACTTTTAAATTAACAAAGGCACTATATGAACTAAAACAAGCTCCAAAAGCTTGATATAATTGTACAAATTTATAATGATGACATTATATTTGGTGCTACTAATGAATCTTTGTGCCAAGAGTTTGCTTCATGTATGACTAAGGAATTTGAAATGTGTATTGTGAGCTGGAATTTTTGCCCCCACTCCAGGTGGAATGCTTCTTGCGATTTCAGCACTGTTTAGGCTCGGGGCCTTAGAGAACATAGACCCAAGTCCGGAGAAAATGGAGTCGCCACCCGGATGGGCCGAAAAAAAAAAAGGGGTGGATGACTCGATTCCTAAGGATCCCCAACCCCCTAATGGGTTTGGAAAGTTGGGTACGTGTGGGGAAGGTGAGAAATGGCCCAGCACCCCTACAATGACCGGTTCATTAGAACCGGCCTCCTTTAGAGGTCTTAATATTATAAGATTCTTAAATATAACAACATTATCCATATTACACACAATAAAAAGAAAGCATCATTATATTAAAATCAAAGCAATGTCCAAGCAAAACAAAACAAATAAATGGACACCCATCCGAAGATGGAAACATGTCCTTACATCCCATGCCTAAATAGGACACCCACCAAAAGGTAGAAACATGCCCTTTACATTGGTTCTAAAATAGAAAAGAAATTTAAATTACATGATATTTAACTAATGAGGTACCCACCAAGTGGAAACATACCTCTTACAACATTTGGAAGTCTAAATAAATTGATAAAAGTAAATAACCATTCATCATAAATAAATCATTCATCAAAGGTTTAAAGGATTTGGGTTTTAGAAAAATTAGGGTTTAGGTTAGCTAGTTTAAGGTTTATTGTTTAGTTTTAAAGTTGAATTAGGGTTTTAGAATTTTTGAATTAGGGCTTCGGTGAATGCATGAGACTTTTAGGGTTTTAAAATCAATTTGACAAGTATATGAAGTTTTATGAAAATAAACAAACGATTTAAAGTTTATAAAGCAAAAAAAGAAGTTTTTGGAGCTTTTGGTAATAAGCAGAACTCAATTTTGGCTTTTGAAAACTTGGAAAGCAAATTTTGGTTTTGGGGTTTTGAAGAAAAAAAAACTAATATCTTTAAACTTTTTGGAAAATAAAGCAACGATTTAAGGTTTTCAAACTTCAGAAAAGGTGAATTGAGGTTATAAAGCTTTTGAATTAAAAGAAGCAAAGGATGATTAAGCTACTGTGAAAAAATAAAAGAAATTAAGAATTCAAACCTTCTTATGTAAGTTACACCAAAAATTGCTTCTTGGATGAACAAGGTCAAAGACAAGCTTTTCGCCTTTGAATTGCTTGAATTGTTTTTCTGCTCTCTCAAAAAATCAGCTTGATTCAAGGTTTTCCTTCACAGTTTCGGATCCAAGTTTTTCCCAAGTTTCTATCCCGTTTTCTTGATTGTTTTAGTCCTTATTTATAGAAGAACTCTATAAGTAATTCTAATTATTCACGGCATACAATATTGAATAAGAAAAGGAAACCGAAACCTAATTGTATTAGGTTTCAAAAAATTTGCGTCGAAAAATTTCGCTGGCAAAAAAAATTGCCGCAGGAAAAATTGCGCTGGAGAAAAAAATTGCCGCAGGAAAAATTGCGCTGGCGAAAAAGCTGCCGTTGCGGGCGAAATGGGCATGCGGGCCCTTATGAAACACCTGCAGGCGAAGTGGCCCTGGCCATTTCGCCCTTCCCGCAGATAATTTCTGTGGGCAAAATGGCCCCAGGCCATTTCGCGCAGCCGACCCAATTTATTTTTATTTTTATTATTCATTTTTTGTTTATTATTATTATTTTTCATTTTTTATTAATAAAAATAAGACGCTAAACCAAATATTATTTAATTAAGATAACAAAAATTATTTTGGACTAATTAAAATGTATTGGACAACACAAAAATTATTTTGGACTAATTAAAATATATTGGACCGGACCGGGTCAAAAATTAAGGGTCTACAGTTTGCCCCCTGCTTGAACGATCTGAGACTTTAGTGAAAGAGAGTGAAAAGCAATAAGACTTAATTTTTGAGATGGTTATTTAAATTTGTTTTGGGTGCTTAGACCCGAGACTAAACTTGATTTGGGTACTTGGACCCGGGATTGGGTACTTGGACCCGAAATTGGATACTTGGACCCGAGGTTGAATTTGAATTTGGGTACTTGGACCCGAGATTGGGTGCTTGGACCCGAGATTGCTTTGATTTGGGTGCTTGGACCTGAGATTAGATTTGATTTGGGTACTTGGACCCGAGAATGGGTACTTGAACCCAAGATTGGATTGAATTTGGGTACTTGGATCCGAGATTGATTTGATTTGGGTACTTGGACCCGATATTGGGTACTTGGACCAAAGATTGATTTGGATTTGGATACTTGGACCTGAGATTGGATTGAATCTGACTGACCTTTTATTAGTTGAGAATTTCGGCATAACTGGTTGTTCTATTTTTATGAATTGTAGGTCTTTACCCACCAAAAATAGATCTTTATCTACTGGAAATTAGGTCTTTAACCTACGAACATGGATCTTTATCCATTGGAGATTGGGTCTTTACCCTTGAAACAAGGATCTTTATCCTTTGGACTTTGGGTCTTTACCCTTTGAAATATGGATCTTTATCCATTTGAAATTGGGTCTTTACCCTTGAAACAAGGATCTTTATCCATTACAGATTGGGTCTTTACCCTTGAAACATGGATCTTTATCCATTGGAAATCGGGTCTCTACCCTTGAAACACAGATCTTTATCCATTGGAAATCGAGTCTTTACCCTTGAAACAAGGATCTTTATCCATTGGAAATCTGATCTTTACCCTTGGAACCTGGATATTTATCCATTAGAGATCGGGTCTTTACCCTTGAAACATGGATCTTTATCCATTAGAAATCAGGTCTTTACCCTGGCTTCAGCTCTTTTAGCTAGACTAACCTTTTGTCTTTTGCATTTTCATTCTAATTTTTAGTTATATTCTTTTTGTTCTTCCTTTTTACAAAAATTCAGCTGTTTTAATTGGACCTTATATCCTCTCCTTGCCCCCCATTCGTGGCAAAATATTTGTAAGTGAGTTTGAAAATATTTGATAAATAAACTTAAAAAATTAAAAAGGAGAAACTTTGCCCCTGTGTAGGCTTAAACCCATGATTTTTCTATGCGGGCTCTGATTGATGTTTTTGCCATCTAGTTCGTCGTACAAGCACGTATTTCTTATTTTGCAAAATGACTGGAGCTTCAACAAGCGAATAGGCTTTCTATGCCCCCTTGATTCAATATCTTCTTTTGATTCTTTACTTCGCAGGGTGTTTGCTGTTCATTTTGACATGGAATAGAAAACACAAGACAAGAAAGTGCGATGTGATATGCTCATGTATGCATGATATGCATGAATGATACTTATAGTCGTTCCATTGACTCACAGACTGAGATGATTAGTAGAAGTGTTCTCATTAGTTCCTTTTTGACGCTCGTTCAAGTCTTGCATTGGAATGATCAAAAGCTTTGCATTTGTGGCTTTTATCTTCAAGATGTTGAAAACACGAGTGGTGGAGATCCCAAGTTGCAGAGTCAGGGATGCATCTATTTCAAACTATGTTTCAGCTTGTCAGTTTGTAGTTTCTTCATGACCTTACCAATAATTAATTCCTTTACCTAATGTGTCCTTTGGAGGTTCAACATACTTCCCTTAACTTAAAGGCTTTGTATGACAAAACACTTTTTTGTTTTTTTGTTTTTTTTGAATTTTGATTTTGAAATCAAATGTTGGCTTTGCCAAATTAATGTCAAATGTAACTCAAGACTTGATTTTCCAAATTAACATATCTATAACATGACAACCCTAGTTACCATACTAAACTCGGGAATTATTTCTATTTAAGCAAGAATTGTTGCACTTCAGATAGGCACATACACATTACTTGGCCAAAGGTCTCATTTGAGTTTAAATATTGTCTATCTCATATGCATGCTTATCCAAACTATCTTCACTAATAGACTCTACCTGCCAAGAGAGATCAACATGTCTTTGATAGGCTTGAAACGGGGTCTATGAGGGACATGGGTTAAATGAAGGCCATTTTTGAGATAGGAGCTGACGTGACACAATGGACAAACCCTCACACTATAAATTTCTTGTTTGAATTTTAGGCAGCTTGGAGACAATCTTGCTAGACTCCAAATTCCTTCTATCTTCTTGGCATTAATCTGGATCTTGATTAGGACAGTCTTTGCCCTTGCATAAAGTTTGGGACCCAAATTCATTTCTTTTCTTCTTTTCCCTTTTCTTTCTCTTTATTTTTCTTACTCTTCCCTTTTCTTTCTCTTTCCTTACTCTTCCCTTTCTTTTATCATTTTGTCCTTCTTTCTTGTAGGACTATCAAGTACAGAACTTTCAAGAACTAGATGGTCTTCCTCCTTTTTCTTTGATTTTGATCGAATCTTTGGTTGGGTTGGGACCAATTCAAGTCAATCTGTCCTTATAAACCAAATGGAAGCCTTTTGTTGTCTTAGGTAAGAGAGAACTCAGTTGGCTTTTTGAACCACCTTTTTAGGTTTTATCTTTCTTTCTTTTTCTTTTTTCTTTTTTTTTTCTTTTTCTCTTCTTCTTTTTTTTTTTGATTTTTAGCTCTAAAAGAGTTGTCTTGTTTGTACTAACTTGGGCTTCTAATGATGGATGAATGAGGTGACATAAATCTCCTTTAACAGGGATAAATCATTTGTTATTCTGATGTTATCTTGATAGATTGGAGATATTAGGTGAACTTCAACTACCCTTATGGTCTTAAGAAAATCAACTACCCTTATGGTCTTTAGAACTTCAACTATCTTCATGGTCTTGAGAACTTCAACTATCCTCATGATCTTGAATAATCATTGCTTTCTTTGATCTTCCTGCCTCTTTATCTTAGTGATCATAAGACTTGTCAAAAGTATCACAATAGCTTAGGGTAGGTTATTGAGGTTTGTAAGCCAATGAAAAGAAAGCTAAAATTTAATGAAGGCTCAAATGGACAACTAGAGATTGATATTTAATTGGGTGGATACTAGTTGTTGGCTAACCAAACAATGCCTAGATCATTTCTCTCTTAAATAAGCAGAGTTCGATTTTGCCTTGAAAGTTTGTCAAATCATGTTCTAAGACTGACTAGGACCTAGACAAAGGTAATTATGCAGGAGCCCTCTCTAAGTAAGCATACACAACTCAATGCTATTGAGCAATTCCCTCACCTAGTAAAGTCATTCGAGTCATGATGCCTAGATATATTAATTTAGGAATTATCAAGCTAGATTCCTCATTGGTTGAGCACCAAAATGAACAAAGACCAACAAAAATTTTGATGAAAGTAATTTATTCAAACAAATTTAAAATTGAAAAACATAATTAGAAAGTAAAATTGAAAAGGAACATTCAAGCTAAGGAAAGTTCGTTGAGTTTAAACTTCTTTTCCTTTCATATCTTCAATATCTTCATCTTGAAAGGATGATAAAACAAAATCTTCTTCTAATCCTTTTCCTACCATGAAGGTTGCTGGTGGTGGCACTCTTCCAAATTTAGGCAGTATTGGGCTTATTCGGCTCGAGTAGCTTACCACTATCAATTAAATCTTGGATCTTATATCTTAGACGAGCACATTTATCTCTTTCATGCCCTTGCATTTGATGAAATTGAAAAAAGGCCTCGGCATTGAAGTTTTGTGGTAGTGGATTATGTAAAGGTCGAGGAACTAACGGTTGTAACAACCCTTTCTTTTGCAGCTTGCTAAAAACCCAATATAGAGGTTTCCCCAATTCTGATAATTGTCTTTTATTTCCTTGACCAGTACATTAACATCTACTTCTTTTTGCATGCTCTGATTGCTAGGCTGATAACTCCCTTTCTCATTTTTTCTTGCCAAAAAGTGATTCTTCTCTCTTTCCCACTCTTCAATTTGTAGACCAGCTTGGAGTAGATCTTTGAAATCACTGATTAGTGTATGAGACATCCTTTCATGAAGACTAGGCAATACCCCTCTCACAATCATCCTTATTTGATCAGATTCATCGGGCCTCTTTTTGAGCAAAGCAGCCTTATTTCTCCACCTTTTCACATAGTCCTCAAAATTCTCATTTGGCCTTTGTCTAATGGACTCAACTTCCATTAAGGTAACTTCCAACTTGACATTATACCCATATTGCTGAATGAAAGCCTTGTATAACATGTCCCAATCTTTTTGAGTACTTTTCTCTAAGGTATTGAACCAATTTTGGACAACAGGGTCCAATGAAAGCATAAAGTACCTTAGAGTTTGAGCTTTAGTAGCTCGAGCAGACTGTATGGCAGTGATATACTGCTTCACATGGAAATGAGGATTTTTGGTTCCATCAAACTTCGCAAAAGATGGCATCTTGAACTTGTACAGGACTTCTTCATCAAGCTCAAATAATTTGTCAACTTCGGACATTTCCTCTGTTTTCAATTTCTTCTCAAATTTCTTTTCTAAATCACCAATCATCTTCTCAACATCGGATGTCTCGGTCTTTTCAATAGTTGCCTTCTCAACAATATTTTGTTCTTCCTTTTTGTCTTGAGGATCTTGGTAGCATTGATCCCAATCATCATCATCAATGATCAACTTTTCGTCATCAAAAACCACTTCACTAACTTTAGTCTTCCCTTTTTCCTTTGGCTTCTTAGTGCTAGCAGAAACTTCGGCATGATTTTCTAAAATTGTAGTTAATTGGTTCTTCATGGTCTCAGCTAGGGCCTCTTTTATTTCTTCCATCTTGGCATCGAGGGCCTCATCCACCATCCTTTGAATTTGTTTGGGCTCCATTGTTTTTGGTGAGCAAGTGATTGAGTCATTGCTAGATACTTTGTCTCCGGCGTAGGTCGGATTGTTGTAAGCTTTTGAACTTTCGTAATCCAGGGCTGTGAGCCAGAGAGGATCAATGATATGAGATACAAATGTATGCATGTATGCATGAACAATCAACAAACAAGGACAATTAGGACGTTCCTTCCAACCTTATAACATCCACACATGAATGGCGAGTCTCTTTTCCTAGGTATATGGTTAACAAAATACCAACATTGGGTACCTTGCTTTTGAATAATTCCCTCAGACGTTTCAACCAATAGTTATATTTTCAAAAATGGCATCGAGGGCCTCATCCACCATCCTTTGAATTTGTTTGGGCTCCATTGTTTTTGGTGAGCAACTGATTGAGTCGTTGCTAGATACTTCGTCTCCGGCGTAGGTCGGATTGTTGTAAGCTTTTGAACTCTCGTAATCCAGGGCTGTGAGCCAGAGAGGATCAATGATATGAGATGCAAATGTATCAATGTATGCATGAACAATCAACAAACAAGGACAATTAGGACGTTCCTTCCAACCTTATAACATCCACACACGAATGGCGAGTCTCTTTTCCTAGGTATATGGTTAACAAAATACCAACATGGGGTACCTTGCTTTTGAATAATTCCCTCAGACATTTCAACCAATAGTTATATTTTCAAAAATGGAAATCAATCCATGATAATTCCCATTAATTAGGTTTTAATCCATTCAACCAACTAAAGTAGCTTTTATGCTATATTGGATTAAAACCAAATTAAGAGATTTATTATAGATAGATTTCTCACTTGAAAAAGTAACTAATAATTCATGCCAAAAACAAGCCCATGGTTAATTATTCTTAGTATAAACTAGGCTCACAATTGATTTTTAGTATTTCATAATTGACCTAAATAATTTGCATGCTCTTTGTAAGAAAAGGTTGGATAAAAATAATTTTGTTTCTAAGCCCATTGTAAAAAGATTTTAGAAAAAATGGATTTTGGGCTTAGTATTTGGGCCATGAGCCAAAGAATTTTTGATATGTTTTTTAGAAAAGTTTTATGTCCAAAGACCAACTTGAAATGTTTTGAAAATATCTTTGGTCTTTTGGACTTTAAAGAAAACTTTATTTTGAGCTTACAATATGCTTAGGTCATATTAGAAAAAGAACAAACCAAATAAGCCATGATTTAAGCCAAGATAAATTAACCATAGTCAAACAACATGCATTTAGGGTAAAAACCTAAGGAAAGTAACTAGGCCAATTACATGAGCTTTAGTCTTTGGGTTAAAAGGCTTGGGTTCCCATAGCAAGTATATACCAAATGGTACGAGGCTATGAGTGGTTATGCCATGCTCGATCTCCATACCTTGAGTAAAAGTATGGTATCCCTTACATAACATAATACGGGTAACACGAGCGTCCTAACTCAACTTGCCAAAATCTTTACTAAACCATTAAATGAAGAAAGGCTAAACTTTATAAAACAACACATAGGGATGATAGATGGAAATTCCTTGAGTAATTATATTATGATTCATTGATAAATTCCCTTCTACAACTATTTTTATCATTACATGAATGAACCATCACCAAAACCTTTATAATTCACCCTCGTGATCGCTAAAAAATGTGGAATAGTTGCACAACACAATAACATGCTTCGTTCAATAATAGTCTTATTGTGCATTTGCACTACATACTTGAGTTGTCACCCAATTTAATTTTTTTAAAACATTCTTGACTTTTATTTATTTTTCTTGTTTGTGTAAGTGCCTTTTGAACATGGCGATCACAATACACATATAGCGGTCCCACAAAAGCCTATGCAATCACACTCGAGGGCCAACAACCATTTTTTTAATGTTGAAAATTGCACAATTTTGCCCATTTTGTCCTTAAACGTCATAAAATTGCTAGTTTTCAAAATTTGTATATGAATACCTCCATGTTGTAGTTGAAAACACTTTTACAAACACTTAAACACCTTTGTAAAGAATTTCTCAAGGTTTTGGATCTTAAGAAGATATTTGTGAAGATTTTAATCTTCTCCAACATTTTCTCTTTTTCCTTTTTGTTTTCGCTTTTGTTTTTTTATTGAAAATGACACATAAACCTTAGACCTCTAAGAAGAAACCATCATCCATAGAAAAAGGGAAAGGGGTGATGATTAGTGTCCAACTTCACTAACCAAAATACAAAAATAATGATGAGAAAACTAAGTATTGCATGCTCATGAAAAAGAATCTTGAACCCACCAAGATACCTACTAAGGGGATGCTCCTAACCCTTAACATAAAGGGAGAAATCTATAAATTCCTTGATACATTAGGGTGGAGGCATTTTTTCCTTCCAAATGACTTAGGGTATCCTAGCCTAACTAGAGTATTCTTAATGACTTTAAGATTAGAAAAGAACCACAATGCTTCCATTGGCTTTTATGGAGTCTAATTTTGTTTGTTTAACCAAGAGTTTGCACTATCCATTGATCAATTGGCTGAAGTTTGGGGAATCCAAACTTATGGTGCTTTTTCAAGCACTGACAAAGACTTTCTCTTAAAAAACTTCTCAACCTTTTGAGTGAAATTGGCTTCTCCATAGAATTATAACCTAGATTGTCCACCAAAGAAGTTAATTAAATGTTTACCTTTAAGTTATGCTTCATGTTCATCCTTATTATTTTTGCCTTTGTCAAAGGGGAAGAGACATAATTGAATTAAAACTAAAACTAAGGGGAGAAACTAAAATCATTAAAAGAAACTTGTATATCAAGGGAGAGATTTGAATTTGAATTTAAATGTGAACACTTGAGTTTGATTTCTTAAACATTTAAAATTGTTTAATTCAATTTGATTGTCAAACTCAAAAGAGGGGAGATTATTGGCCCAATAAACTCTATTTTGATCATCGACAATCCAATTGATGATTACTAATGAGGTCAACAAGTTTTCACTTATAGGTAAACTATTCCGGCACTTGTGCGATCACAACATGATTGTGTTACTGCACAATAGAAAGAGAAGAGAAACCACTAGGAAAAGAAATAGCCAAAGATTAGTTTTCTTTTTTTCTTTTGTTAAGGTCAATGCAATGCAATGTTATGTTATGGTTAATTAAATGTTTTCCTTTATGTTATTGTAGACCCTTAATTTTTGAACCAGTCCAGTCCAATATATTTTAATTAGTCCAAAATAATTTTTGTGTTGTCCAATACATTTTAATTTGTCCAAAATAATTTTTGTTATCTTAATTAAATAATATTTGGTTTAGTGTCTAATTTTTATTAATAAAAAATGAATAATAATAATAATAAACAAAAAATGAATAATAAAAAAATTTAAAAAAGGGGCCATTTCGCCCGCAGAAATTATCTGCGGCAATTTTTTTTTTTGCCAACGAAATTTTCCGACTCTAATTTTCCGAAACCTAATACAATTAGGTTTCGGTTTCCTTTTCTTATTCAATATTGTATGCCGTGAATAATTAGAATTGCCCATATAATTCTTCTATAAATAAGGACTAAAACAATAAAAAAAATTTGGAAACTTGGGAAAAACTTGGGAAAAAATGTGAAGGAAAACCTTGAATCAAGCTAATTTTTTGAGAGAGAAAAAACAATTCAAGCAATTCAATCAAAGGCAAAAGGCTTGTCTTTGACCTTGTTCATCAAAGAAGCAATTTTTGGTATAACTTACAAAAGAAGGTTTGAATCCTTAAATTCCTTTTGTTTTTTTTTTCACAGTAGCTTAATTCATCTAGTTGTTTCTTTTAATTCAAAAATCCCAAAACCTTTAATTCCCCTTTTCTAAAATTAAAAACCTTAATTCGTTGCTTTGTTTTTCAAAAAGGCTTAAAATTGTTATTTTTACTTCTTCAAAATCTTAAAACCCTAATTGAACATGTTTTTCTTCAAAGCCAAAATTTGATTCTGTTTCTTTCAACAAACCCTGAAAACATCTTTTCTATTTATATAAACCTTAAATCGTTTGTTTACTTTTATAAAATTATCAATTGCTTTTTCCAAATTCTAAAAAACCTAAGCATTCACCAAAACCCTAATTCTAAAACACTAAACCCTAATACAACTTCCAAACCTAAAACAGTGAACCCTAACCCCTTTAAATCCTTAAACCTTAATTTTTTCTAAACCCTAATCCTTTAAAACCTTAAAAATCATATAAAGACAAATATTTAATTTTACACAGTAAGCTTAAAACATAATTCAATGAGTAACCATAAACCATAAATCTAAGTATTTTAAAGTGTTCAAACCCTAGTTTCATGATTTCACCATTCATACACTAATTTGGTTAATCAAAGAACTTTATCAACCTTTTAAAACATAAAATCTTAATCTATTTTAATTCCTTTAAAAACTCACAGTAGCCTAATTCCACAAAATCCAAAACACTAAACACATGAAATAAAGAACCGTAAATGGAAACAGTAACCATTATTTAGATTTTTATTTGCCTTATTCAACTCTATATTTGATTATGCTTTGATTTATTTTATATGCTTTAATTTATTTGAGTTCAATACTTGGTTTATTTAATTTATCATGGATGGATGTTTACTTTCTATTGATATTTAGTACCTTTGATGAATGATTTATTTATTATGAATGGTTATTTACTTTTATCAATTTATTTAGATTTCCAAATGTTGTAAGAGGTATGTTTCCACTTGGTGGGTACCTCGTTAGTTAAATATCATGTAATTTAAATTGCTTTTCTATTTTAGAACCAATGTAAAGGGCATGTTTCTACCTTTTGATGGGTGTCCTATTCAGGCATGGGATGTAAGGACATGTTTCCATCTTCGGATGGGTGTCCATTTATTTGTTTTATTTTTCTTAAACATTGCTTTGATTTTAATATAATAATGCTTTCTTTTTATTGTGTGTAATATGGATAATGTTATTATATTTAAGAATTTTATAATATTAAGACCTGTAAAGGAGGTCGGTTCCAATGAACCGGGCATTGTGAGGGTGCTGGGCCATTTCTCACCTTCCCCATACGTACCCAACTTTTCGAACACATTAAGGGATTGGGGATTCCTTAGGAATCGAGTCATCCACCCCTTTCTTTTTATCGGCCCATCCGGGTGGCGACTCCATTTTCTCTGGACTTAGGTCTGTGTTCTCTAAGACCCCGAGCTTAAACAGTGCCGAAGTCGCAAGAATCATTCCACCGGGAGTGGGGGTGAAAATCCCAGCTCACAGTGGCGACTCCACTGGGGATAAGAGAAGTTGATTCCGTTGGTCTTTATATTATTCTATTCTTTCTTATAATGATATTATCCATTGCATCATATTAGATTGCATTGTGTGTGTGAGTTAGGATGCTCGTATTACCTGTGTTATGTTATATAAGGGATATCATACTTTCACTCAAGGTATGAAGATCGAGCATGGCATAACCACTCATAGCCTCGTACCATTTGGTATATACTTGCTATGGGAACCTAAGCCTTTTAACACAAAGACTAAAGCTCATGTAATTGGCCTAGTTACTTTCCTTAGGTTTTTACCCCAAATGCATGTTGTTTGACTATGGTTAATTTATCTTGGCTTAAATCATGGCTTATTTGGTTTGTTCTTTTTCTAATATGACCTAAGCATATTGTAAGCTCACAATAAATTTTTCTTTAAAGTGCAAAAGACCAAAGCTATTTTCAAAATTTTTCAAGTTGGTCTTTGGACATAAAACTTTTCTAAAAAACATATAAAAAATTCATTGGCTCATGGCCCAAATACTAAGCCCAAAATCCATTTTTTTCTAAAATCTTTTTACAATGGACTTAGAAACAAAATTATTTTTATCTAACCTTTTCTTACAAAGAGCTTTCAAATTATTTAGGTCAATTATGAAATACTAAAAATCAATTGTGAGCCTAGTTTATACTAAGAATAATTAACCATGGGCTTGTTTTTGGCATGAATCATTAGTTACTTTTTCAAGTGAGAAATCTATCTATAATAAACCTCTTAATTTGGTTTTAATCCAATATAGCATAAAAGCTACTTTAGTTGGTTGAATGGATTAAAACCTAATTAATGGAAATTATCATGGATTGATTTCCATTTTCGAAAATATAACTATTGGTTGAAACGTCCGAGGGAATTATTCAAAAGCAAGGTACCCCATGTTGGTATTTTGTTAACCATATACCTAGGAAAAGAGACTCGCCATTCGTGTGTGGATGTTATAAGGTTGGAAGGAACATCCCAATTGTCCTTGTTTGTTGATTGTTCATGCATACATGCATACATGCATACATTTGCATCTTATATCATTGATCCTCTCTGGCTCACAGCCCTGGATTACGAGAGTTCAACAACTTACAACAATCTGACCTACGCCGAAGATGAAGTATCTAGCGACGACTCAATCACTTGCTCACTAAAAACAATGGAGCCCGAACAAATTCAAAGGATGGTGGATGAGGCCCTCAATGCCAAGATGGAAGAAATAAAAGAGGCCCTAGCTGAGACCATGAAGAACCAATTGACTGCAATTTTAGAAAATCATGCCGAAGCATCTGCTGGCACTAAGAAGCCAAAGGACAAAGGGAAGACTAAAGTTAGTGAAGTGGTTTTTGATGACGAAAAGGTGATCATTGATGCTGATGATTGGGCTCAATACTACCAAGATGCTCAAGACAAGAAGAAAGAGCCTAAGATTGTTGAGAGATCAGCTATGGAGAAGACCAAAACCTCTGATGTTGAAAAGATGATTGCTGACTTAGAAAAGAAATTTGAGAAGAAATTAAAAACTGAGTAAATGTCCGAAGTTGACAAATTGTTTGAGCTAGATGAAGAAGTCCCGTACAAGTTCAAGATGCCATCTTTCGTAATGTTTGATGGAACCGAAAATCCTCACCTCCATATGAAACAATATATCACTGCCATGCAGTCTGCCCGAGCTACTAAGGCTCAAACCCTAAGGCACTTTATGCTCTCATTGGACCCTGTTGTCCAAAATTGGTTCAATACCTTAGATGATGGAACACAAAAGAGTTGGGATCTGTTTTACAAAGCCTTCATCCAACAATATGGATATAACGTCGAGATGGAAGTTACTTTGATGGAAGTGGTGTCCATTAGGCAGAGGTTGAATGAGAATTTTGTGGATTATTTGAAGAGATGGAGAAACAAGACTGCTTTGCTCAAAAAGAGGTCCAATGAAAGGATGTCTCATACACTCATCCGTGACTTCAAAGATCTTCTCCAAGTTGGTCTATAAATTGAAGAGTGGGAAAGGGAGAAAAATTGCTTTTCAATAAGAAGGAATGAGAAAGGGAATTATCTGCCTAGCAATCAAAGCATGCAAAAAGAAGTTGATGTTAATGTGACTAGTCAAGTAAATAGAAGGCAATTTTCAGATCTGGGGAAGCCTTTGTCTTGGGTCTTCAACAAGCTACAAAAGAAGGGACTATTACAGCCATTGGCCCCTCGACCTTTGCCGAATCCTTTACCCCCAAAATTTAATACTAAAGCCTTTTGTGAGTTTCATCAAACACAAGGACATGAGACAGAAAAATGCTTGCGATTAAAACATGAAATCCAAAATTTAATCGATAGTGGTAAGCTACCAGAGCCGGACAAGCCCAATACCAAAGATAATCCTTTGCCTAAGTTTGGAAGAGTACCTCCACTGGCAACCTTCATGGTGGGAAAAGGATTGGAAGAAGACATTGTTTTATCATCCTTTTAAGATGGGGATATTGAAGATGTGAAAGGAAAAGAAGCTTAACTCAACAAACTTTCCTTAGCTTGAATGTTGCTTTTCAATTTTTCTTTCTTTAATATTTAATTGGAATAATCTTGTTTTCCAAATTTAAATTTGTTTGAATAAATTACTTTCATCAAAATTTTTGTTGGTCTTTGTTCATTTGGATGCTCAACCGATGAGGAATCTAGCTTGATGTTCATAAATTAATGTGTCTAGGCATCATGACTTGAATGACTTTACTAGATGAGGGAATTGCTCAATAGCATCGAGTTGTGTATGCTTACTTAGAGGGGGCTCCTGCATAATTATCTTTGTCTAGGTCCTAGTCAGTCTTAGAACATGCTTAGACAAACTTTCAAGGCAAAATTGCAACTCTGCTTATTTAAGGGAGAGATGATCTAGGTATTGCTTGGTTAGCCAATAACTAGTATCTACCCTATTAAATATCAATCCCTAGTTGTCCCTTTGAGCCTTCATAAAATTTTAGCTTTCTTTTCATTGGCTTACAAACCTCAATAACCTACCCTAAGCTGTTGTGATACTTTTGACAAGTCTTATGATCACTAAGATAAAGAGGCAAGAAGATCAAAGAAAGCAATGATTAATCAAGATCATGAGGATAGTTGAAGTTCTCAAGACATGAAGATAGTTGAAGTCCTCAAGACCATAAGGGTAGTTGATGTTCTTAAGACCATAAGGGTAGTTGAAGTTCACCTAATATCTCCAATCTATCAAGATAACATTAGAATAACAAATGATTTATCCCTGTTAAAGGAGATTTATGTCACCCCATTCATCCATCATTGGAAGCCCAAGTTAGTACAAACAAGACAACTCTTTTAGAGCTAGAACCAAAAAATAAAAAAAAAAAGAAGAAGAAGAAGAGAAAAAGAAAAAAAAGAAAAAAGAAAAAAGAAAAAGGAAGAAAGATAAAACCTAAAAAGGTGGTTCAAAAAGCCAACTGAGTTCTCTTTTACCTAAGACAACAAAAGGCTTCCATTTGGTTTATAAGGATGGATTGACTTGAATTGGTCCCAACCCAACCAAAGATTCGATGAAAATCAAAGAAAAAGGAGGAAGACCATCCAGTTCTTGAAAGTTCTGTACTTGATAGTCCTACAAGAAAGAAGGACAAAATGATAAAAGAAAGGGAAGAGTAAGGAAAGAGAAAGAAAAGGGAAGAGTAAGAAAAAAAAGAGAAAGAAAAGGGAACAGAAGAAAAGAAATGAATTTGGGTCCCAAACTTTATGCAAGGGCAAAGACTGTCCTAATCAATATCCAGATTAATGCCAAGAAGATAGAAGGAATTTGGAGTCTAGCAAGATTGCCTTTAAGTTGCCTAAAATTCAAACAAGAAATTTATAGTGTGAGGGTTTGTCCATTGTGTCACGTCAGCTCCTATCTCAAAATGGCCTTCATTTAACCCATGTCCCTCATAAACCCCATTTCAAGCCTATCAAAGACCTGTTGATCTCTCTTGGTAGGTAGAGTCTATTAGTGGAGATAGTTTGGATAAGCATGCATATGAGATAGACAATATTTAAACTCAAATGAGACCTTTGGCCAAGTAATGTGTATGTGTCTATCTGAAGTGCAACAATACTTGCTTAAATAGAAATAATTCCAGAGTTTAGTACGGTAACTAGGGTTGTCATGTTATAGATATGTTAATTTGGAAAATCAAGTCCTGAGGTACATTTGACATTAATTTGGCAAAGCCAACATTTGATTTCAAAATCAAAATTCAAAAAAAAAAACAAAAAAAAAGTGTTTTGTCATACAAAGCCTTCAAGTTAAGGGAAGTATGTTGAACCTCCAAAGGACACATTGGGTAAAGGAAATGATTATTGGTAAGGTCATGAAGAAACTACCAACTGACAAGCTGAAACATAGTTTGAAATAGATGCATCCTTGACTCTGTAACTTGGGATCTCCACCACTCGTGTTTTCAACATCTTGAAGATAAAAGCCACAAATGCAAAGCTTTCGATCATTCCAATGCAAGACTTGAACGAGCATCAAAAAGGAACTAATGAGAACACTTCTACTGATCACCTCAATCTGTGAGTCAATGGAATGACTGTAAGTATCATTCATGCATATCATGCATACATGAGCATATTACATCGCACTTTCTTGTCTAGTGTTATCTATTCCATGTCAAAATGAACAGTAAACACCCTGCGAAGTAAAGAATCAAAAGAAGATATTGAATCAAGAGGGCATGGAAAGCCTATTTCCTTGTTGAAGCTCCAGTCATTTTGCAAAAGAAGAAATACGTGCTTGTGCGACGAACTAGACGGCAAAATGACTGGAGCTCGGGGCCTTAGAGAACACGGATCTAGGTCCGGAGAAAATGGAGTCGCCACCCGAACGGGCCAAAAAAAAGAAAGGGTTGGATGACTCGATTTCTAAAGAATCCCCAATCCCCTAATGGGTTTGAAAAGTTGGGTACGTGTGGGGAAGGTGAGAAATGGCCCGGCACCCCCACAACGCCCGGTTCATTGGAACCGGCCTCCTTTACAGGTCTTAATATTATAAAATTATTAAATATAACAATATTATCCATATTATACACAACAATTAAAATAAAGCATCGATATATTAAAAATCAAAAAAATGTCCAAACAAAGCAAATAAATGGACACCCATCCGAGGATGGAAACATGTCCTTACATCCCATGTCTAAATAGGACACCCACCGAAAGGTAAACATGTCCTTTACATTGGTCTAAAATATAAAAGCAATTTAAATTACATGATATTTAACTAATGAGGTACCCACAAAGTGGAAACATACCTCTTACAACATTTAGAAATAAAAAATAAATCGATAAAAGTAAATAACCATTCATCATAAATAAATCATTCATCAAAGATATTAAACATCAATCAAAATATATAATAAACATTCCTCCATGATAATTTAAATAAACTAAGCATTGAACTTAAATAAATCAGCAAAGCATTGAAAATAAATTAAAGCATATAATAGACTGCATAATCAAATATAAAATTAAATAAAGCAATAAATATATAATTTAGAGTTCGCATCTTAAAATAGGATTTTAGATACTAAATTAGGGCTTTGGAAAAAGGAAAATAGGGTTCTGAAATTTTGAGTAACTAATATTATTTTTTAAATGAATAATGCTACTGTGATTTTAAAAAAGAATAGGTTTGGTAACATATTATTATTTTGATTTTTAGGGCTTAAGGAATTTGGCAAAACGATTTAAGATTTTTGGAAACAAAATAAATGAATTAGGGTTTTTAAGGTTTTGAAGAAATAGATTAGGGTTCTTAAGTTTTAGAAGAAAGAGAAAAGTAATTTTAGGGTTTTTGAAAATAGAAGAGAAGATTTAAAGTTTTTGGAAACAAAAGAAACAAATTAGGATTTTTGGGGACAGAAGGAATAAATTAGGGTTTTTGAGGTTTTAGGGAAACAGAAGGATAATTTTTAGGGTTTAAGAACGATTTAAGGTTTTTTTGGGAAAACAAAAGAAACGAATTAGAATTTTAGGGCTCTAAGGTTTAGAATAAAAAGAAATCACTTATGTTATTGAAACGAAGATCAATGTTACTGCATGTTTATAGATTAAGGTTTTATGTGTATATTTTTATGAATCAAAGAAACTAAGCTACTTTAAGAAAATAAAACAAAAAGAGATTAGAGATTCAAACCTCCGTTCGTTGATTCCACCAAAAATTGCTTCTTGGATGAACAAGGACAAAGGCAAGATGGTTGTCTTTGATGGATTGAATTTGCTTGTTTGCTCTCTTAAAAATCCGATCGATTTCACTACCAGAAGGAATTCTTAAAATCCGATTTATTTTTTAAAGTTTTCCTCCTCAATTTCGGTCCCAAATTTCACCTCCTATTCTGTGTTGTTTTAGTCCTTATTTATAGAAGATTTTTATGATCAATTTTAGTTATTCACAGAATCTAACATTAATTAAGAAAAGGAAACCGAAATCTAATTGTATTTAGTTTCGGAAAAATTTGCGTCGGAAAAATTTCGCTGGCAAAAAAAACTGCTGCGGAAAAATTATGCTGGTGAAAAAGCTGCCACAGGTGGCTACGGGCTGAGGGGCGAAAATTGGCCCGCGGGCCATTTTGCCGCAATCCTTTTCAGCGACAAAATTTTTCGTCGCCGAATTTTATTTATTTGTTTTTTTATTATTTGTTTATTTTTTATTAATAAAAATTAGATACTAAAGCAAATATTATTTAATTAAGATAACAAAAATTATTTTGGACTAATTAAAATATATTGTACAACACAAAAATGATTTTGGACTTATTAAATATATTAGACAGGACTGGGTAAAAAATTAAGGGTCTACAGGTCTCTTAACTAGACCAATCACAAGAAGTGCTTAAAGTACTTTCAAATATGGGTTTCGCGCCTCTAGAACATGTTGATAAAATCTTAGGTGAATCCCTTATACCCTTTAAAAATCTGAGATAGGAGAATTTTCCTCTTTAAAAACCCTATCTCAAAATATTTTAAAAAATGAGTTGGAAATTTCCAAACAGCCAACTCAAATAATTTCCTCAAATTTTCCTGTAAAATCCAAATGGTTTTCAAAAACATTTATAAATATTGAATTAATAATAGAAGATAGATTCATTCATCAAAATTTATGGGAAATCATTAAATCAGTATATCCAAAAAAAATTGATTTTTTAAACTATCTGATTTGTCAAAACCTTAAGAATACTATTTAGCTATTCTTGAAGACACAGAGTCTGTAAAAATAAAACATGATTATGATAAAAATAATAAAACAGTTATAGCCTATTCTTCTAAGAAAATTCTCTATCCTTCTGATCGGGAAAAATCTCTTCATATACCTACACCATTTAAAGCCAACTTTCTTTTGTATAAAATTGTTTATCCTACCTATAATTATCGGGATTATATCCAAGCTTGGACAAATATCTTCTATATTCAAAACCCTACCAATACTCATTCTTGGTTAGTGTATTTTGATACTAATATAAAAACAGATAAAATCCCAATGTGATTTGTTTATTGGTGATATTATTGTGGTAATTATTATAATATTTTATCACAATAAGTACTATTAACTTTTCAATATTTTAAAGCCAATCTATAACAAACTCCTTATGAAAAGAAGTTTCCTTATCTTCTCCTTTTTTGTATGACTTTCTTTATACCATGGGTATACTAATGGTACTTTGACATAGTCTATCAATCAGGTACTAATATACCCTTAATATTAAGAAAACATAAACTAAAGTGGTGGAATGCCTTCATAAATTTCACTTATAAATCAATTGTAAAAAAATGGATCCTCAAAAGGAATAACAGTGGTATTGATCCAAGATTGAACACTACCTTTGGAGCCTAAAAAACTCATTGTCAAGCCCTTCTATCAATAGTAAAAACTGCTGAAGAATATAAAACCACTTGTCAACAAATAGATATATATATATATATATATCTTAACGTATAAATTTTTTTTAATATTATACTAGTAACTTAATCATATTTTATCAGGTAAGAGTCTATAAGAAAATTTAAAAATTAATCATTTATTAATTTAAAAATTATTATTTATTTTCTTATTTTGACAAAAATAATTATCTATCTTTTATTTTTTTAATTGCACAAACCTTTTCTAGTTATTCATAAATATAATTAACCTGGTCCTTAATAAACATAATATTACTCTTATTTATTTTATCTAATAATTATCAATAGAAATTCAAATAGAAATGTATTATTGTACTAATAAATTAAATGTGATAGAATTTTAATTTTAGTCATACAGTATGAAATTAACTAGCAAAAATATATTTTAAACTAAAAAAAATTATTTTATATGAATATCTATAATAATAATAGATAAAAAAAGATAGAAATTAACTTGTATTACTAAATGAAATTACTAATTTTAGTATTATTAAACAATTGCAATTACTAAAAAAATATTACAATTGAAATTGAGTATAGAAATTACAGTTTAGAATTACAATTTTAAAAAAATCCATGGACTTATAGGACTAAAAATATAAGAAATTAAAATAATAAAAATACATTTTTTTAGAGTTAACTATTGTCATTATATAAAAAATATGACAATTTTATTTTATTGTCGTTATATAAAAAATATGATAAAAAATTTATTTTTTTATTGAAAAAACACATATTATTATTTTTTAAAAAATTATATGGTTAAATAATCAATATTATTAGATTTTTGAATAAACACATAACCAAAAATTTAAGATTATTGAGTTATTATTATAATTAAAATTACATAATTAAATGAGTTAAATTTATGATTTTAGAGTTTGAGAGTGACAGGGGATCGAAATTTTTTATTTTAAAAAATAATATATATATATATAATAAAATATTATTATAAGTAAAATTTGAAAAATTGGGGGAAAAGGCCAAGCAATGGCTCGGCCATTCATAAAGCGCAGGAAATGGTTACACATGTACGGAAAATAACAATATAGGGACAAAAATGTAATCTCGTAATCTCATAAAGCAACATTGGTTTCCTGTGGGTACAGTTGGTAGTGGCATAATTCTTTACATGGAATGTGATGTAATTTAATTAGTGTCGGTGGATTTACGAACTATTAATTAATTCTGAAACCAACTCAGTGGTGACCCACACTTGTCGTAATAAAGGCCGAGTCAAATTGTTTTGGACTTTAGTTAAAAGGTTGGTTAATGACAGGCCCAGCACCACTGTTAGCCCTCCACCGACACCCCCTCTCTCTCTCTCTGCCTATCTCTCTCTCTCTCTATATAGAAAATTCATAGTCAGATGGTTTCCCCTTTTAACAAAAAAGAAAGGAAAAAAACCTTGGATTTTATTTACTATGTCTATCAAACGGAGGACTCAAGTTTGTCAATGACAGCAAAAGTGATGGCTTTGCAGGGTTAGTTAAAAGTAGAGGCAACTAAGAGCATCCCCGCTCTTGGTCTCCAATAATATATATATATATATATATATTATAAATTTAAATAAATAATTTTAATTTTTTATAAATAAAAATAATATTTTTTTAATAAAATAATATTTTTTTATATGTAAGTAATAATTTTTTTAAATGATACATTTTTAATAAAAAAAATAATTATTTTTAGTAAAAATAATAATTTATTAATAAGAATAATAATAATTTTTAATAAAAATAATAACTTTTTAATAAGAATACTAAATTTTTTAATAAAATAATAATTTTTATAAATAGTTTTTTAAAATAAAAAATAGCCATTAAAAATATATAATTTAATGTTTAAAATTATAATATATTATTTTTAATTATGTAGTTTATTCGTGAAAATATTATTTTATTTATTAAGAATTAATTTTAAATAAAATATTTTTAATATTTTTAAATAATTAAAAATTAACCTAATTAAAATTAATAAATTAATTAAAAAAAATTATTTAATTAAATCAAATAAAATTTTTATATAGCTAAATAATTTTATTATTCAATCATAAAATAAGTTAATATTTAAAATTTAATTATTAAAATAAAAAAAATATAAAAATGAGATCCATTAAAGTGGGACTTGACTCTCACCATTGAAGAATCAAGTTCCACTTTTATTTGAATCTCACTAAATATCTATGTGATATTTTAATAGAACCAAATTTCTTCCCCCATTAAAGATACTCTAAAGTTGTGTCCTTAAGAATCTCTTAGTCTCATATTCAATTTCTACGGTCATATAACTTTATTTGATAGATTTAATTTCTCTGTCACATTAATTTATAATATTTATATTGTACATAATATATCTAAGCATAAACACTGACACATAAATGCTGCTACATAATATTTTTCAAACATATTTAATATGACACAAAAATATGTATAAAAATAATATATATATTTATATATCATCATATATCTAATATCATAATACTGCATAGTTAAATTTCGACTAATAAAGTGTTGGATTTTGGGTCAAAAGCTCAAAATATCCATAATATTAATTATATTGTATTATATTATATAAAAAATAATATTAGGATAATAAAGAGAGTTTGAATGGAATTAAGAATCCTAGTAAAAAAATTAACTTTGATTTATAAAAAATACGTAATTATCTAAAGAGATAATAAGATTAAGATTTTTTAGTTGGCTAAAAATCTTATCATATAAGAAGAGAAAAAAGTATGTAGTCTTTCCTTCTCTACAGTTTTTCTCTTTAACTCTCTATTGTTTTCTTCTCCAAAAAAGAAATACCCTCTTTATGAGGTTGAGTGCAATTGTGAAGTTGTTTTATCTCTTAGACTGTGAACAACAAGAGTTTTCCCCATCTCTAATGATAACTCTTTGTGATCCGTAACACAAACGTTAGTCAAAGTATTCATGCGCGTTATTAGATGTAATATCTATCATTATTTTTGTATATGTTAATATTGGTATCAGAGCTATAGACGTGTGATGTGTTAGCTTTATCAATTATTTGTGATTAATTGATTAATTTTATGCTAATAAAATGGTTAATTATATGTTTTTAATCATGATGTATTGGCATGTTAGAGAGAGAAAAACTTTGTATTTTTGCCATTGCCTATTTGATTTTTTTCTATATCAATTTAAAGCAGGAATGAACAGCTTCAAAATTACATATTATTTTCTCAATTCGGAGTTAACTTAAACAAGTTATAGCCTAAAAAATAACAAGTTATAGCCTTTTAAATTTGATTACTCAAAATTGATAGAAAATTAGGTTTGTGGAATTAATTTAATTATAATTAAGTTATGGTGATAACTAAAACACTAGGTTAGAAAGCTTCTTAATTAATATTGACCACATAGATAAACTCTTAGCCTCTAAAACTCGACTAGCCAAATTAGTCGGCACGGTAGAGCATGAGGCTCACCCTTCGCTTGTAGGGTATGGGCTTCCTAGACCTGGGCAAAACTACATGTCATTTTAGTCCTCTGCACTTCCTTTCCCCATGACCAAACAACCTAGGTCACGTGCCAAGCACCTGACTTGCCTAGTCGAAGCGGGTCAGACACATAGCTCCACCAAGCACATTAGGCACTACCACTTGATGGGTAGAAATAGTTTTTTTTTTTGTCATTTGAATTTGTCTAGGCCTCATTTTTTTTCTTTTTTATAGGCTGACTCTAAATTATTTTTTGAAATTTTTGATGAATTTTATTTAATTTTTTAGGGATGGTAAAAATATTTTTTATTTAGATGCTATTTTGAATTGAGAAAAAATTATTTTTCACTTGAAATTTTTTTTGCCTCGAAAATTATTTATATCTACAAAATATATTTTGCATATATTTTTTTTCCATTTTTTAAAATAAAGTATATGCATTTTATTATTTCTAATTATACTATTGTATATATTTATTGTTCCTACCCTTTATTTTTTTGTGAAAAGTTACAGAAAATGGCTCTCATAGTAAGGACTCCCTTAGTGGCACACATAGTTGGTATAAGGCAAGACTTAAAGGCAAAAAAAAGAGTTTTGAAGAATCACATGAGAAAAATGAAAATGCATATTGGTGATCACATTTATGATCTAATTTTTCTTCTGAAACACACCATGTGCCTTCATGAAATTTTTTAAGAAATTGTCTTGGGGGGGTTCATTTGTGAATCCACTTTTGTATGAGTTACTAGATGAGAGATGGGATGTGGTATATGACATATACATGTTCCTAATTAAATTCTTTCTTAAGAGCTAGTGTAATAGAGGTTATAACAACCCATACGTAGCCTATACACTTAACTACATAGAAGATGTCATCTAACATTCACACTTGTTCTACATATGTGTCTATGTATGTATTAAAGAAATAAAAATAAAATACTTCTAAGTATTAATGCAGTTGTTAAGCTTTCAAAATAACAAGTAAAACCAATCCTATATTACAAACATATATCTGTTAAATTATACAGAACTCTTATTGATAACTTACATTAATTAAATTCATAAACTACTCTCAAACTTATCCAACTGTCATACAAAAGTATAAGGTATTGCCATGTGAACTATACAAAACACAATATTTATAATATTGTTATTGAATCTTTATGATGCAGTTGACCAGGAATGTAAATCTCTCACTCCGCAGTCTCAACTCTTCTTGTTTGATCTGCACATCAGAAAATAGTTCTAACACGCTAAGCAAAGCTTAGTGGTGATTATGTAATCTCAATATGCAAGAAAAATTAAAGGAAAGAGATCTAAACATTAAATAGTTTAGAAACAATGAAAAGTATTACTTTCAGGACATTAAATAAAGGAAGTAATAAATCCATTGAACCTTGAAATACTGAACACAATTAAATATAAAATTAATTAATTTAACAATAGCCATATAACACATTGTTTTCAAAGTAGATAACTTCTTTAATTATTCCCATACACACTAAAATCAGATTCTAGGTCTGGATAACGGGCCACTGTTGGCAATTTAATGCTTACTATATAGAATTTTGGCCAATGGCCCACTATGGCACGAATGCCTACTGAGTATGGTGACACAGAGTGTCTATTGATGGCACAGAGTGCCCACTATCACGTTGGATATCCTCCCTTTGGCTAACCATTCAATCACAAGATAGACCTAAAATCAGTATGATTTGGGCAATTCAAAAGTTATTAATTAACATTAAATTATGCATAATACTTCAATGAAACAGTTCTTTGACCAACAATTAGTATCACACATATTTTATCATATATTCAAATAAATCTGTTACACTATTTGTTAGGGGTTAACTTCAAAAAGAAATCCTTTACACTTTGAGAACTTATAATCGTTACATTCATAATTACAAATGAAAAATAAATCAAAAAATTATTTTGAGCAATTTCTTCAAGTGACACGTCCAGCGACATGGGCGTGTCATTGACCGTGTCATAAGCTCATTCTTATAGAAGTTTTGACACTTCCAACGACACGAACGTGCCTCTGGCTATATCATTTAAGTTGCATTACAATAGCTATGATACGCCCATTGACATGGGCGTGTCACTGGCCATGTCATTTATCTTTTATCACAGTAGCTATGACACGCCCAATGACATGGGCGTGTTACTGGTCGTGTCTTCAATGTTGAAACACAGCATCATTGACACACCCAGTGACATGGCCGTGTCACTGGTGGTGTCAAACAAAACTTTGTATTTCGAACACTTATCAAATTAAATTTCATATATCCAAATATATGATATCAATGGATCAAAACTAGTTTCTTTAACATAGAAAGAACATATATCTAATATTTTCCAGTAAAAAAACTCATCAAGATAACTCAATCAATCATTTTAAACAATAAATTCATAGAAATTCAAATAGTTGCAAATCAAAAATACATAAGCACATACCTCTTCAAACTCTTTTTTTCTCTAATCACTTATTGATGATCTCAACTTTTCCAGCTTAATCTTCTAAAAACGTATAACTAGATATTATTTCCTCTTAGGTTTTGATCAAAGTCTTGGAAGGAAGGAAGAAAGAAGGAGTTTTGGTAGTGAAGATGGTGATGAACGTGGAAAGAAGAAAGAAGAAGAAAGAAAGAGAAGTTTCTACACATACACACACCTGTCCACACACATATATATATGGCTTATTTTAGTGTGGTCACTCTCATTTTAACTATGGTTCACCTTCTTTCTTATCCTTTGATTCTAATTCAATTTTTAATCTAGTAAAATCGTAAAAATACATAATTTCTCCAGTAAATTTTTAAGATTCACTATTTAAATCACTTATTCATACCACTTATATCACAATTCATTGTCAATTATCAATATTAAATCAAAGTTTAGTATTTAAAATTTTTAACATTATAGAGGAGGTATTGAAAAGATTTACATGGAAAAATGGGATGACCTTTCATAGTGGGAGGGACTTTGCAGCTGAAAGATTAATTTCTAAGGACCTTATTTATTATCTGCCTATTGACTTAGAGCTTGATATTTGGAATTTAGCTACAGATAGAAGACTATTTATTAGCAGTCACCAAATCTAGATTTAATGTCCCAGGTTATTCTCACATCGATAATTTTTAAGAATATTTGGTAGACTTATTTGACTATGATTAATTGTGCAATATCCCAAAGTATACCCTAAAAGTTTGGTATAATTATTGTTGTATTTGGATTAAATGTATATGTTTTATGGAAAGAGAAAAGAAGTGAAGAGAGAGTGTATATGTTGTATATATAGTGATATATACAACATATACAAGACAAATGTGGAAGTCAAAAGATGATGATTTAATGATTTTAATTAATTAATGGAAAATGGGAAAATAAGTGACTGGAAGAAGATAATTTATATTATTTTAATATTAAAATGCTTGGTGGAGATTTAAGTGGAGTATGAGTGTTTGACTTTGCTTCATTTTCTTCTTCATTTTCTTTTCTTTTCCCTTCATGGCCGGCCATCCAAAGCAATAGAGCAAGAGAGAATTTTGTTTTCCTTAGATCAAAATTGAAGAAGATTTCAAGTGATTAAGTTGGAAATTCAAGAAGTTTCATTAACTTTGGTAAGTTACTTCTTGATTCTCTTGTTTTATTTTAAGTTGTAATTGAGTTTGATGATTGATTGTGGATTGTATGAATATGTTTGATTATGGTGTGTTTGTGAGTATTGGATTTAGTTGTTTGTGATTTTGAAGTTGAATGGAAGAGTAAGAGTTGTGTTTATGTTATGGTTTTGGATTGGTAGTTGATGTATGTTGTGAGTTTGATCAATTATTTTTGGTATATCTTCAAGATGTTTGTGTTTAATGGAGTTGGAAGAATAGAATACATGAGTTTGGTCTGAAACAGAAGCATTTTGGATGCCACGCCCATGACCCTTGGATGCCACGACCGTGGGGGTGTTAAGCAATTGGACAGATTCGTTTTCTAACCCACGCCTGTGGGGGTTTGTGAGACCACGACCATGGGGTTGTGAGGCCACGACCGTGGGCCCTAGTTAGTGGTCTTGGTTTGTAATTTATGATCTATGGGTCTAGTATGAGACTAATAGGTGAATATTTGTTTTGGAATTCATGTGTATCATTCTTTTTGAATTAGGTTGTGAAGAGGTTGAGTTTACCTAATTCAAGTGGTGAAGGATTCTTGGAAGAGGAAGTGTATAGATTGGTGTGAGTTGGTTTTGAGGTAAGTACAAACTACATGGTTGCATACACTTACATGATTTTTGATACTTAATACATTTGGTTGTAAATGTGTTAAGTGATCTATTGCATTGTTGATATACTTGATAAATGTTATGATTTGTATAATGTGAATGATATGATGAGCATTTAAAATGTATGTTAATGTAATTGGTTATGTACACTTGAATGATGAATTGAGTTAATGTGATACGAGACATGATGAGAAATGAAACCCTTGTTGTTGACTAAGAGAATGCAATTGAAATAAGTGGGGCATGATTGCCTATTTGATTATGAAATATGAAATGAGAAATGAATTGAGAAAGAGAATGATAAAGAAATAAATGAAATAATTGTGTGCCTAATATGTTATTCAATTTTCAGAGTTCTGAGTTTGGCTGCATGCGTATGAATTGCTGGATAGGTGAAAAGACCGGGTCGTAAGCCAAATCCAGCTGAAAAATGTGAAATGTGATGTTTTTGGGGTGAAAAGACTGGGTCGTAAGCCTCAAAAATAAATTATTAAAACTAGATTGAGTGAAAAGACTGGATCGTAAGCTCAAATCTAGTTGATTATCCATGGATAAATGTATTGATGATTGTGATTATGGACCAAAGCAGTAACTCTGAACTTTGAATAACATATTAGTGTCTTTTAGGCCCATGCTTGTCTTTGTTTCAATGTGATTCATGAATGGTGAAACAATGAATAATGAGATTCAATGTAAGACTTTGAAATGTGATATTCTTATGCATTGTTTACAATATTTGAACATATGACATATATTGTTTATAATGTTTGAAAGTATGATATTGACATTGCATTATAGCATATTGTTATTGTAGTTTGTACCACTAAGCCGTTGGCTTAGCGCGATTGTGGTTCATCGCGCAGGTGACAGGATAGAACCAGAGAGCTCAGTTAGACCAAGTTGAGTTTAGACTCTGAAGCGTTGATAGAGGGCTTAAAGATCAAAGACTGACTGCCAAACATGTATAAATGTTATGTTTTTTTAAAATTTGGTTTTTGATATATATATATATATATATATATTTGTAAAGGCCGCTATATTTTCCGCTGCGTATTATAGAAATGTTTTATCAATTGTATTTTTATAATATGTCTTAAATGTTTTAAGTTTTCTAATAATGTTGTTAAAAGGAATGAGTTGTTGTTTAAGAAACCGTAGCATCTCTATATTCAGTATACGTATATTACAGATATGGTGGTATGTGGTGTGCGTATACGGTGTATAGGGGTGTTACAATTGTTTTGGTATCAGAGCCTAGGTTTGAGATTCTCAACCTAGGTAAAATGTAAGAAAAAGAAATATTTTGATTTTAAAAGTTGGTTTTTGAATAAAATACATGTTTTGGTATTGGCAGTCTCTGATCTTTAATAAAGTATATTCTGCTGTATTGGCGTCTCAGTCACGTCAGTCTGTAGAAGTTAGTGCTGAGAGTGTAGCTCCTGTAGAGAGTAGGGATGGAGCTAGGGTTGAGAGAGCTAGTGAGGCACCTGCTCCTGTGCCAGAGAGACCAGCTGCTGATGAGATGCCGCCAGTTTGGTTACGGCATGTAGTAGATTTGTTGAGGCAAGCTCCAGTGCAGCCGCCACCGCCACCACAGCCTCAAGTACCGGTGAGACATTATGATAAATTGAGGAAGTATGGGGCTGAGGATTTCTTGGGCACTACAGATCCTGCAGTAGCTGAGCAGTGGTTGGATAGAGTACAGAGGGTATTTATCCAGTTGCAAGCTACTCTTGAAGAGAAATTTGATTATGCTAGATCCCTTTTGCAGAAGGATGCTTATGATTGGTGGAAGACAGTTCCTCATGCTATGGATGATCCACCGACTCTGCTTTATGGTGATTTTCTGCGGGAGTTTGAGCAGAAATATACTCCAAGGGAGTATAAGGATGCTAAGAAGATGGAGTTTCTGAATCTGAGACAGGATAACCAGACTGTGACAGAGTATGAGGTAGAGTTCATCCGGTTGAGTCACTATGCTGGAGGATTATCTCTGATGAGATTGACCGGTGTAGAAGGTTTGAGGAGGGGTTGAGGCCCTCTATTATGTGTATTGTGGCTGGTTCTCGGTACCAGGATTTTTCTCAGTTGGTTGCAGCAGCTAAAAGTGTTGAGAGAGCACAGGGTATTGTAGCAGCTGCTACTGAGGAAGAGACCAGAGTTAGGAGACCCCAGTTTGAGGCAGGGTCTTCATCTATGAAGAGGCAGAGGAAATTTTATTCCGAGGATCAGTAGGAGCCAGAGTCAGTCGGGCAGGTCAGTTCAGTATCAGAGGCCGAGACCCAGACCTACAGTTTCTGTAGCTAGTGCTCCGACTCCAGTGGTTCAGAGGTCTACTCCACCTACATGTGTCCATTGTGGTAGGATACATGGGGGTGTTTGTTGGAAGATTGGTGGATCAGCTGTGTGTTTCAAATGTGGATCACCTGAGCATTTCATTAGAGATTGTCCTGAGCTACAGGATGATAGACAGACTGATACTGCAGCTTCTCGACCTAGTGTTAGCAGAGGTGGTCGAGGGGGCAGAGGTTTCAGTAGAGGTGGTCGACCTGGGATCAGTCAGAGAGGAGGCTCTACTTCTGGAGGCAGTAGGCCAGATGAGGCTGGGTCTTCTCAGAGAGTGTATGTGATGCAGAGGCAGCCTGATGCTTCAACAATTATTACGGGTACATTTTCTTTATTTGGCATTTCAGTTCTTGCTTTGATTGATCCAGGATCTACTCATTCATACATAAATGCATCTATCTTGCCTGTGTCTGAATTGCATTCAGAGTCCTTGGGATTTGATGTGTTGGTGACAAATCCTTTAGGGCATAGTGTGGTAGTTAGTAAGGTGCATCGGGATAGTGCAGTTGTGGTGCAAGGTGAGGAGTTTTTGGGTGATTTGATTGAAATGCATTTTAAGGAGTATGATTTGATCTTCGGTATGGATTGGTTGTCTAAGCATGGAGCTATGGTAGATTGTCAAAAGAAGTGTGTTACTTTGAGAATCGGTGATGGTGTCTAGTGAGCTGAGACAACTTGCATCATTGTTTGTATCAGCTGTAGCAGCTAGAAAGTTGATTAGAAAAGGGTGTGATGCTTATCTTGCTCATGTTGTGGATACTAGAGTAGTGGGTTCTCAACTTGATAATATACCCACAGTTGCGGAGTTCCCAAATGTGTTTCCTAAGGAGTTACCAGGGTTACCCCCTGAGAGAGAGGTTGAGCTTGGTATCGATTAGTTGCCTGGTACTACTCCCATCTCTATTACTCCTTATCGAATGGCACCTACTGAGTTGAGAGAGTTGAAGGTGCAGTTGCATGAGTTGTTGGATAAAGGGTTTATTCGCCCTAGTGTTTCTCCGTGGGGAGCTCCTGTTTTGTTTGTGAAGAAGAAGGATGGTACTTTGAGGTTGTGCATTGATTATAGGCAATTGAACAAGGTGACTATCAAGAATAAGTATCCTTTGCCTCGGATTGATGATCTCTTTGATCAGTTGAAGGGAGCAGTAGTGTTTTCCAAGATTGATTTGAGATCAGGGTACCATCAGTTGAGGGTTAGAGCTGAAGATATTCCTAAGACAGCTTTCCGCACAAGATATGGGCATTATGAGTTCTTAGTGATGCCTTTTGGATTGACGAATGCACCTGCAGCTTTCATGGATTTGATGAATAGGGTGTTTAGGCCCTATTTAGATCAGTTTGTAGTGGTTTTCATTGATGATATTTTGGTGTATTCGCGTAATGAAGAGGAACATGATAAGCATCTACGGATTGTGTTGCAGACTTTAAGAGAGAAGCAATTGTATGCTAAGCTGTCGAAGTGTGAGTTTTGGCTTGATCAAGTGACTTTTCTAGGTCATATAGTTTCAGCAGATGGTATTAGAGTTGATCCAAGTAGAGTTGAGGCCATTTTGAATTGGAGTCCACCGAAGTCTGTGACTGAAGTTAGAAGTTTTCTGGGTTTGGCAGGCTATTATCGACGCTTTGTGAAAGGTTTTTCTTTGATAGCTACTCCACTCACCAGATTACTTAGAAAGGGAGTTAGATTTGTGTGGACAGATTAGTGTCAAGCTAGCTTAGAGCAGTTGAAAGAAATGTTGACTCAAGCTCCTGTTCTTACTTTGCCTGTGGAAGATAAACCATATGTGATCTACAGTGATGCTTCACATAATGGTTTAGGTTGTGTTTTGATGCAGGAAGGTAAAGTCATAGCTTATGCTTCTCGGCAGTTGAAGCCGCATGAGCTTAATTATCCAACACATGATTTGGAGTTGGCAGCTATAGTGTTTGCTTTGAAGATTTGGCGACACTACTTGTATGGAGAGAAGTGTTTTATTTATGCAGATCATAAAAGTTTGAAATATTTGGGTGTTCAGAGGGAGCTGAATCTTCGACAAAGATGATGGTTGGAATTGATTAAAGACTATGACTGTTTGATTGATTATCATCCTGGTAAGACAAATGTTGTTGCTGATGCCTTGAGTCGGAAGTCTTTGGCAGGTTTGTCTGTTTATTCTCTCTCATTGCTTGTTGAGTTGAGAGCATTGCATGCCAGTTTTGAATCATGTGATGATGGTGCATTGTTAGCTCAGTTGCATTTGAGACCGATGTTGTTGAACCAGATAAGGGAGGCTCAATTGGCAGATGAGAAAATTCAGAACATTGTTTCAGATTGCCAAAATGGAGAGAGCCGAGATTTCCATGTGAAAAGTGATGGTAGCCTTTGGTTTAAGGATAGAGTGTGTGTTCCTGATGATGTTAGTTTGAGAAAGAGTATTTTAGAGGAAGCACACCAGTCGGTTTTTGCTATGCACCCTGGAAGTACAAAGATGTATCATGATTTGAAGCAGCATTACTGGTGGTTAGGTATGAAAAGAGACATAGCTGAGTTTGTATCTAAATGTCTCACTTGTCAAAGGGTAAAAGCTGAGCATCAAGTTCCAACAGGGTTGCTTCAACCTTTATCAGTGCCTGAATGGAAATGGGAACGTGTGACAATGGATTTTGTGTCTGGTTTACCATTGACTCAGAAGAAGCATGATGCTATCTGGGTGATTGTTGATCGGTTGACTAAGACAGCTCATTTTCTTCCAGTTCAGATGGACTATTCTCTTGAGAAGTTGGCTGAGTTATATATCAGTGAGATAGTGAAGTTGCATGGAGTTCCAATTTCTTTAGTGTCTGATCGAGAACCCCGGTTTACTTCAAGGTTTTGGAAGAGTTTACATGGTGCTTTGGGTTCTCGATTACACTTTAGCACTGCTTTTCATCCGCAGATAGATGGGCAGTCAGAGAGAGTGATACAAATTATAGAGGATATGTTGAGAAGCTGTCATTGATTTCTCTGGAAGTTGGGACAGATTTTTGCCACTTGTGGAATTTGCTTACAACAACAGTCATCAATCCAGTATTGGAATGGCACCATTTGAGGCATTGTATGGTAGAAGATGTAGGACGCCTTTATGTTGGAATGAAATTGGAGAAGGCAAGTTGGTTGGTCCTGATTTGATTAAAGAAACAGAAGAGAAAGTGAAGATAATTCGGGATCGGTTGAAAGCAGCTTCATATCGGCAGAAATCTTATTCAGATTTGAAGAGGAGAGACATAGAATTTGATGTTGGAGATAAAGTATTTCTGAAAGTGTCTCCTTGGAAAAAGATTTTAAGATTTGGTCGAAGAGGGAAGCTAAGTCCTCATTTTATTGGACCTTATGAAGTATTGGAGAGGGTTGGATCAGTTGCTTATCGAATTGCTTTGCTGCCTGAGTTGGATAGAATTCAAAATGTCTTCCATGTTTCTATGCTGCGGAGGTACAGATCAGATCCATCTCATGTTTTACCAGTTGAATCTATTGAGGTGAGTTCGGATCTGACATTTGAAGAAGAACCAATTGCTATTTTGGCACATGAAGTGAAAGAGCTGAGAAAAAAGAAAGTGCCACTTGTGAAAGTTCGTTGGAAGAATCATGCAAAGGAAGAGGCAACTTGGGAGAGTGAGCAAGCGATGCGTGATCAATATCCTCAACTGTTTCAGACTTGATATAAGGTAATTTCGAGGACAAAATTTCTTTTTAGAGGGGGAGAATTGTAATATCCCAAAGTATACCCTAAAAGTTTGGTATAATTATTGTTGTATTTGGATTAAATGTATATGTTTTATGGAAAGAGAAAAGAAGTGAAGAGAGAGTGTATATGTTGTATATATAGTGATATGTACAACATATACAAGTCAAATATGAAAGTCAAAAGATGATGATTTAATGATTAATTAATTAATGGAAAATGGAAAAATAAGTGAGTGGAAGAAGATAATTTATATTATTTTAATATTAAAATGCTTGGTGGAGATTTAAGTGGAGTATGAGTGTTTGACTTTGCTTCATTTTCTTCTTCATTTTCTTTTCTTTTCCCTTCATGGCCGGCCATCCAAAGCAAGAGAGCAAGAGAGAGTTTTGTTTTCCTTAGATCAAAATTGAAGAAGATTTCAAGTGATTAAGTTGGAAATTCAAGAAGTTTCATTAACTTTGGTAAGTTACTTCTTGATTCTCTTGTTTTATTTTAAGTTGTAATTGAGTTTGATGATTGATTGTGGATTGTATGAATATGTTTGATTATGGTGTGTTTGTGAGTATTGGATTTAGTTGTTTGTGATTTTGAAGTTGAATGGAAGAGTAAGAGTTGTGTTTATGTTATGGTTTTGGATTAGTAGTTGATGTATGTTGTGAGTTTGATCAATTATTTTTGGTATATCTTCAAGATGTTTGTGTTTAATGGAGTTGGAAGCATAGAATACATGAGTTTGGTCTGAAACAGAAGCATTTTGGATGCCACGCCAGTGGCCCTTGGATGCCACGCCCGTGGCCCTTGGATGCCACGACCGTGGGGGTGTTAAGCAATTGGACAGATTCGTTTTCTAACCCACGCCCGTGGGGTTTGTGAGACCACGACCCTGGGGTTGTGAGGCCATGACCGTGGGCCCTAGTTAGTGGTTTTGGTTTGTAATTTATGATCTATGGGTCTAGTATGAGACTAATAGGTGAATATTTATTTTGGAATTCATGCGTATCATTCTTTTTGAATTAGGTTGTGAAGAGGTTGAGTTGACCTAATTCAAGTGGTGAAGGATTCTTGGAAGAGGAAGTGTATAGATTGGTGTGAGTTGGTTTTGAGGTAAGTACAAACTACATAGTTGCATACACTTACATGATTTTGATACTTAATACATTTGGTTGTAAATGTGTTAAGTGATCTATTGCATTGTTGATATACTTGATAAATGTTATGATTTGTATAATGTGAATGATATGATGAGCATTTAAAATGTATGTTAATGTAATTGGTTATGTACACTTGAATGATGAATTGAGTTAATGTGATACGAGACATGATGAGAAATGAAACCCTTGTTGTTGACTAAGAGAATGCAATTGAAATAAGTGGGGCATGATTGCCTATTTGATTATGAAATATGAAATGAGAAATGAATTGAGAAAGAGAATGATAAAGAAATAAATGAAATAATTGTGTGCCTAATATGTTATTTAATTTTCAGAGTTCTGAGTTTGGCGGCATGCCTATGAATTGCTGGATAGGTGAAAAGACCGGGTCGTAAGCTGAATCCAGCTGAAAAATGTGAAATGTGATGTTTTTGGGGTGAAAAGACTGGTTGTAAGCCTCAAAAACAAATTCTTAAAACTAGATTGAGTGAAAAGACTGGGTCGTAAGCTCAAATCTAGTTGATTATCCATGGATAAATGTATTGATGATTGTGGTTATGGACCAAAGCAGTAACTCTGAACTTTGAATAACATATTAGTGTCTTTTGGGCCCATGCTTGTCTTTGTTTCAATGTGATTCATGAATGGTGAAACAATGAATAATGAGATTCAATGTAAGACTTTGAAATGTGATATTCTTATGCATTGTTTACAATATTTGAACATATGACATATATTGTTTATAATGTTTAAAAGTATGATATTGACATTGCATTATAGCATATTGTTATTGTGGTTTTTACCACTAAGCCATTGGCTTAGCGCGATTGTGGTTCATCGCGCAGGTGACAGGATAGAACCAGAGAGCTCAGTTAGACAAAGTTGAGTTTAGACTCTGAAGCGTTGATAGAGGGCTTAAAGATCAAAGACTGACTGCCAAACATGTATAAATGTTATGTTTTTGTAAAATTTGGTTTTTGATATATATATATATATATATTTGTAAAGGCCGCTATATTTTCCGCTGTGTATTATAGAAATGTTTTATCTATTGTATTTTTATAATATGTCTTAAATGTTTTAAGTTTTCTAGCAATGTTGTTAAAAGGAATGAGTTGTTGTTTAATAAACCGTAGCATCTCTATATATTCAGTATACGTATATTACAGATTTGGTGGTATGTGGTGTGTGTATATGGGGTATAAGGGTGTTACAAATTATTTTAAAGTTTATGGTTTTATAAACTACAAACTTTATTTCCTTTAATTATTGGAATAAGCATCTATGTTATTTATTATTATTGATGCATGGCATTAATTATGCTTTATAATTGTTCAATATATATTGCATTTACTTGGTTTGAATAACTGATTGATATCTTTTGCATATATGTTTTATATTAATGTTAATAATTGCATATAGCAGAGATAATGATTGGAAACCTAGTGACATTTTCACTTGAGATTATATGCATGTTAATGTTAATGTATAAATTGATTATGAAAATATAATGGCAAGTAAACTATGGCATTAATAAATGCATGTGTATATTATCTTTATAGATATTCTCTTTGACTTGCTATCTTGTATTTTCCTTCCAAAAACATCATTGCAAAGCTAAACAAAGGTACCAAGTTATTTGAGGATAACTATAAGATTCGAAGCATGAAAATACAATCCATGCCAGAAGAGCAGAAGGAATTGGAGCCTCTTAACTTAATTATGGATGAAATAAACCAAGAGGGACCTCAGCCCAACATAGGCATGATAAAGATGCCTACATTGCCTAGAGAAGAAAGAATTCCCTTGACCAAATTACATTGCTTAGTGCAATGGATGACAACATTATGAAGGAATTTTGTATCATTGAGTATGCTGAGGACATGTGGGCTACTCTTAAGGAGAATTTTGGTGGGATTTCTCTAACCAAGCTATGCTCGCTTACAATTAAGTTTGACACTTACAAGAAGTTTCCTAAACACTCAATGAGGAAATATCTCAGGGAGATATCCAATATGATAAGTGAGCTTAATAATGATGGTCATGTGTCGATCGAGGAGTAGAAGATCCAAATAGTTATCCATTCCTTACTTGAGAGTTAGGAGCATATGCACTTACACCTGACTCACAACCTCCTAATCAAAACCTTTGTTGACACCGTTCATTACATTGAATTGGATGCTGATAGGCTTATTGTAACACCCCTTCCCGACCTACGTGTGTAAGCTGAGTAGAGGCGCCACCCTATCCTAATGTTGCTACCACTTTTACTTAGTCAAATTTTTGTTCCGATTTTTATAGAAATTTTGCCATAGTTTTGCCTAAAAATTCAATCCCAAGTGTCGACAAAACTGGTTTTTTTCTAATTTTTGAAAACATTTTTACACAAACCAATGCAAACAAAATCATTCTCAGTACACTTCCAATAAATCCCCCTTATAACCTCAACTACAACCTGCAAAAAGGATTTACACTTCTAGTACAAAATAAAGTAAAGGTTTATTATGAAATACAGCAGATAAAATCTTTGTTCACTATGTAACGGAAAGTAACAATATTTACAAATTCATATACATCAAAACTCAAGTTTTACAACACATAAAATTTATACATGTTTGGCAGTCAGTCTTCGATCTTAAAGCCCACTATTCAATCTTCAAAATCTAGGCTCGACTCGGCCTAGAGGAACTCTCTGGTTCTTCCTTGTCACCTGCGCGAAGAATCACATTCGCGCTAAGCCAACGGCTTAGTAAGATAAAACATGCTAATGGTATGCTTTAATGTAATGCAATGCCACATTCAACATTAATCAATCATACTCAATAACCAACATCTCATTTCATTAACTCATAACATTATTTAGGACATTCATATAACCCTGACACCTATGGGCCCAACAAGTATTTAATATGATATTCAGAGTTCAGAGTTACTGCTTTGGTTCATAGTCACAATAATCACACCCGTAGGCAATGTATATACATGTATCTCTATCCATGGATAGTGTAACAGACCCAGTCTCTTGGATCATCAACTCAACACATATGAGGAGATCCTCAACCCGGCAAGACTGTTACAAATCATATATCTCATAGTGTAACAGACCCAGTCTCTTGGATCATCAACTCAACACATATGAGGAGATCCTCAACCCGGCAAGACTGTTACCTTTTATCATTTCTTAGGCATGCCACCCAAATCCAGAACTCTGAAACTGAATAACATATTAAACAAACAATTCATTTCCATTCTCAATTCTCATCACATTTAGGCAAACATGCCTTCTTTCTTTCAATTACATCATCTTAGCCAATAACAATGGCTTCACATTTCATTTCACAATATAACATCTCATTATTCAAGTATATATATATATATATCTCATCCATGATCACATTATATCTCACATAGCATCATTCATAAATATTAACATTTCATTCCACATTACTCATGAAACACATTACCATTCACAATGCACAACATAACATTGTTCAATCTCAACAATGCAATTAGGGCAAAGAACAATTGATTATAACATTCATTGATTCAAGTGTGTTTAAAGTGTTTAGGGTTAGGTTTAAGGACCAACCTACCTTTGGAGAACCAAAGCAATGCAAGAAGAACAAAGAATTAAAACCCTAACCATAAATAGTACATTCTGGTTTTAAACTCCATTTTATCCTTATTTTGAAAAATTGTATAAAATAATCTACTTGACTAAAAATTCTAAAATTTTTACAGAATTTAGTTTTGTATCTTAAAATCATCCTTTAAAATTTCAGATCAAACTGAACACAAAATCTTGGTCAAATAGTTCACCTAACCAGACTGCCCCAATTGCCCTGCATCCTGGCAGCAGTTCTGAACTTTGTGAATTCCATAAATCAAATTCAATCAATGTGATTCCAAATTATTTTTCTCAAATACTAGACTCACTAAGCAACAACATATCCAAAATTCAATTGAATATGATTTTTCTACATTTTATTAAAAATCACGAAATATAGCTGTCCCAGTTAAGGTACCTGCTGGAACAGGTCTAATGAAAATAATTTTTCTAAACTCATAACCATTCCAAAATCGAATCAACATATTTTTCAGTCATTCTAGACTCATAGAGGCACAACATATCAAAAATTTACTTCAAGAACATTTTTCTATAATTAATTAAAAATCATACAAATCACAGCCTTTACTAATTGTAAAACAGAAACAATTTCACTAAACACAACTCTTACTCAACACAATCACTTCCAACACCTTCACCAACTCAACTTCTCATCATCAAACCAACAAACCCTAATTCCTTTCTCACACCACTTCAAAAGAATTGAAGAAATTAAAGAAAAGATCTTACCTCAAATGAAGAAATCCACAAATCTTTAACCAAAACCCTTGTTTCTTTCTTCAAAATGCTTCAAACCTCAAGATCACCTCTCTTTCTCTCTTTGTCTATGGAGAATCCGGCCACTTCAAGAAAGAAAGAAGAAAATGCACAAGTCAAACACCTTTTCTTCTTTTAATCTCCACCATGCATCTTACAAGGAAAATTACCAAAACACCCTTAACCATATAACTAACTCTTTGTCTCATATAAGCCCTTTATAGTAATTTCATTAACAACCAAAAATATCTTCTTCCACTTAACCATCACCTTGACTCTTCATTTGACCAATGTATATGTTAATTATATCATCATATAAACAACATATACATTTGTCTCTAAACCCTAAATTTCTTCTCCAAAACACATATACATATACATTCTCTTCCCATTTATTTTCTCTTACAATTTAACACATATATGCACAAACATTCACTTCCCAATATATATATCAACAACCACAATAACAACAACATACTCAAAACTTCTAGGGCATAAATGAGGATATTACAATTCTCCCCCTCTAAAAAGAAAATTTCGTCCTCGAAATTACCTGATATCAAAGCTGAAACAATTGCGGATACTGCTCTCGCATGGTATGCTCACTTTCCCAAGTCGCTTCTTCTTTTGCATGATTCTTCCAAAGAATCTTCACCAATGGCACTCTCTTGTTCCTTAACTCTTTCACTTCTCGTGCCAAGATAGCAACTGGTTCCTCTTCAAATGTCAAATCTGGGCTCACTTCAATAGACTCAAATGGCAACACATGAGATGGATCCGACCTATATCTCCTCAACATAGAAACATGGAATACATTATGAATACGATCCAACTCAGGTGGCAAAGCAAGTCGATACGCCACTGGCCCAACTCTTTCTAACACTTCATACGGCCCAATGAAACGAGGACTCAATTTTCCTTTCCGACCGAACCTCAAAATTTTCTTCCAAGGAGACACTTTCAGAAATACCTTATCTCCAACATCAAACTCTATATCTCTCCTTTTTAGATCTGCATAAGACTTCTGTCGGTCTGAAGCTGCTTTTAACCTGCCTCGAATCAACTTTACTTTATCTTCAGTTTCTTGAATCAAATCAGGACCAACCAACTTATTATCTCCAAGCTCATTCCAACAAAGAGGTGTCCTACACCGTCTGCCATACAATGCTTCAAACGGTGCCATACCAATGCTGGATTGGTGACTGTTGTTGTAAGCAAACTCCACAAGAGGTAAAAACCTATCCCAACTTCCAGAGAAATCGATGACACAGCTTCTCAACATGTCCTCAATAATCTGTATCACCCTCTCTGACTGTCCATCCGTCTGTGGATGAAAAGCAGTGCTGAAGTGCAGTCGAGAACCTAAAGCACTATGCAAACTCTTCCAAAATCTGGAAGTAAACCTGGGATCTCGATCAGACACTAAAGAAGTTGGAACACCATGCAGTTTCACAATCTCATGGATATATAGCTCAGCCAATCTCTCCAAAGAGTAATCCATTCGAACCGGAAGGAAATGAGCTGTTTTAGTCAATCTATCCACAATCACCCATATAGCATCATGCTTCTTTTGTGTCAATGGCAAACCAGACACAAAATCCATTGTCACTCTTTCCCACTTCCATTCTGGCACTGACAATGGTTGAAGCAACCCGGTTGGAACTTGATGCTCTGCTTTAACCTTCTGACAAGTGAGACATTTCGATACAAACTCAGCAATGTCTCTCTTCAAACCAATCCACCAATAATGCTGTCTCAAATCATGATACATCTTCGTATTACCCGGATGCATAGCAAACATTGACTGATGAGCTTCTTCTAAAATGACTCTTTTCAAATCAGCATCATCGGGTACACACAATCGGTTCTTAAACCAGAGACTCCCATCATCTTTCACAACAAAATCTCTAGTCTTCCCATTCTTGCAATCTGAAAAAATCTTCTGAATCTTCTTATCGGCCAACTGAGCTTCTTTGATCTGATCTAACAAAATCGGCTTTAATTGCAACTGTGCCAATAATGCACCATCAACACAAGGTACAAAACTGGCATGCAATGCTCTCAACTCAACAAGCAACGAGAGCGAGTAAACAGTTAAACCAGCTAAAGACTTCCGACTCAAGGCATCAGCAACAACATTTGCTTTACCTGGATGATAGTCAATCAAGCAGTCGTAGTCTTTAATCAATTCTAACCATCTCCTCTGACGAAGATTGAGTTCTTTCTGGACACCCAAATACTTCAAACTCTTGTGATCAGTGTAGATGAAACATTTCTCCCCAAACAGATAGTGGCGCCAAATCTTTAATGCAAACACAATGGCAGCCAATTCTAAATCATGGGTCGGATAGTTAAGCTCATGCGGTTTCAACTGTCGAGATGCATAAGCTATAACTTTCCCTTCCTGCATCAATACACACCCCAAACCTCTATGTGAAGCATCACTGTAGATCACATATCGTTTGCCTTCAACAGGTAAAGTAAGAACAGGCGCTTGAGTCAACAACTCTCTCAACTGCTCAAAACTAGCCTGACACTGATCTGTCCACACAAATCTCACTCCCTTTCGAAGTAATCTGGTGAGTGGAGTAGCTATCAAAGAAAACCCTTTCACAAACCGTCGGTAATAGCCTGCCAAACCCAGAAAACTTCTAATCTCTGTCACAGACTTGGGTGGACTCCAATTTAAAATGGCTTCAACTTTGCTCGGATCAACTCTGATGCCTTCTGCAGAAACAATATGTCCGAGAAAAGCAACTTGATCCAACCAGAACTCACACTTCGACAATTTGGCAAATAACTGATTCTCTCTCAAAATCTGCAACACAATCCGCAGATGCATATCATGCTCCTCTTCATTCCGCGAATACACCAGTATATCATCAATGAAGACCACTACAAACTGATCCAAATAGGGCCTAAACACCCTATTCATCAAATCCATAAAAGCTGCAGGTGCATTCGTTAGACCAAAAGGCATAACTAAAAACTCATAATGCCCATACCTGGTCCGAAAAGCAGTCTTAGGAACATCTTCACTTCTTACCCTCAGCTGATGGTACCCAGATCTCAAATCAATTTTGGAGAACACTGACGCTCCCTTCAACTGATCAAAGAGATCATCGATTCTAGGCAAAGGATATTTATTTTTAATAGTCACCTTGTTCAATTGCCTATAATCGATACACAACCTCATAGTACCATCTTTCTTCTTCACAAATAGCACAGGAGCTCCCCAAGGAGAAACACTGGGGCGAATGAATCCTTTGTCCAACAACTCCTGTAATTGCACTTTCAACTCCCTCAATTCTGCTGGTGCCATTCTATAAGGAGTAATAGAGATAGGAGTGGTACCAGGCAACAATTCAATACCGAACTCCACCTCTCTCTCAGGAGGCAACCCTGGCAACTCCTCTGGAAACACATCCGGGAACTCAGCAACTGTGGCAATGCTATCAATAGGGGAACCCTTCACTCTAGTATCCACCACATGAGCAAGATAGGCTTCACACCCCTTTCTAATCAACCTCCTGGCTGCAACAGCTGAAACAAATAAGGAGGCTAGCTGTTCCTGCTCATTAGATACTATCACCTCTCTACCATCACCCGTTCTCAAAGAAACAATTTTCTTTTTACAATCCACCACAGCTTCATGTCGAGATAGCCAATCCATACCTAAGATCACGTCATATTCCTTAAATGGCATCTCAATCAAATCCCCAAGGAACTCCTCACCCTGCACCACTACTGCACTATCTCTATGCACCTTACTCACAACCACACTATGCCCTAACGGATTTGTTACCAACACATCAAATCCTAGGGACTCAGCATGCAAATCAGATACAGGCAAAACAGATGCACTAATATATGAATGTGTGGAACCCGGATCAATCAAAGCAAGTACTGGAGTATTAAATAAAGAAAAAGTACCAGCTATGACTGCCGATGTATCTGGCTGTCTCTGCATAACATACATCCTCTGGGAAGATCCAACCTCCTCTGGTCTACCCTCCCTGGATGTAGCACCTCTTCTAGAACTGAATCCTGGTCTACCTCCCCGGCTGGCACCTCTGCCTCCTCTGCCTCCCCTCACACTAGCTCGAGAAGCAGCAGAATCAACTGGCATCTGATCCTGCCTCTCAGGACAGTCTCTCACAAAGTGGTCAGGTGATCCACACCTGAAGCATACCCCTGATCTACTATGCCTCCAACAAACGCCCCCATGTCTTCCACCACACTGGTTACACACAGGTAAGGTGGATCTCTGAACTCCAGGAGTAGGAGCACTCGCTACTGAAGCTGCAGGTCTAAATCTCTGCCTCTGGAACTGCACTGACCTACCCACTGGTCTCTGGCTCCTACTACTCCGAGGAACAAAACTTCCTCTACCCCTCTTCGCAGAAGAAGACCCTGCCTCGAACTGGGGCCTTCTAACCCTAACCTCTTCCTCTGAAGCAGCTGCAATAACTTGAGCTCGCTCTACACTTCGAGCTGCTGCCACAAGCTGTGAGAAATCCTGATATCTGGATCCAGCCACTAAGCACATGATCGAGGGCCTCAATCCCTCCTCAAATCGCCGACATCTATCAATCTCATCAGTAATGATACCCCCAGCATACTGACTCAGTCGAATAAACTCAACTTCATACTCAGTTACGGTCCGATGATCTTGCTTCAAATCTAGAAACTCTCTTTTCTTCCCATCTTTATACTCCCTAGGAGTATACTTCAACTCAAATTCTCTCAGAAAATCCGCATAAGACAAGGTTGGTGGATCATCCATAGAATGGGGCACTGTCTTCCACCAGTCGTAGGCATCCTTCTGTAGCAAAGATCTTGCATAGTCAAACTTCTCCTCTGAAGTGGCTTGCAACTGCACAAATACCCTCTGAACTCTATCAAGCCACTGTTCTGCTACAGCCGGATCAACTGTACCAAAGAAATCCTCTGCTCCATATTTCCTTAGCTTATCATAGTGCCTTACTGGTACTGAAGGCTGAGGGGGTGGTGGCGGTGGCTGTGGTTGCACAGGTGCTTGTCTCATAGCTTCCAACATAGGCCTAAACCAGGCTGGCGGAACCTCCTCCCCAGCTGGTCTACCCGACACCGAAGCAGGTGCCTCCTCAACACTATCAACCCTAGCTCCCTCAGCAGGAGCAATACTCTCGGCACTACCCTCAACAGATTGTCGCGAATGAGATGCCATCTCTACCTATATCTGCAAACACAGCAGAATATTCCTCATTAAAGATCAAAGACTGCCATACCAAAACATGTATTTTACTCAAAAACCCACTTTAAAAATCAAAATATTCTTTTTCTTACAATTGATCTAGGTTGAGAATCTCAAACCTAGGCTCTGATACCAAAAATTGTAACACCCCTTCCCGACCTACGTGTGTAAGCTGAGTAGAGGCGCCACCCTATCCTAATGTTGCTACCACTTTTACTTAGTCAAATTTTTGTTCCGATTTTTATAGAAATTTTGCCATAGTTTTGCCTAAAAATTCAATCCCAAGTGTCGACAAAACTGGTTTTTTTCTAATTTTTGAAAACATTTTTACACAAACCAATGCAAACAAAATCATTCTCAGTACACTTCCAATAAATCCCCCTTATAACCTCAACTACAACCTGCAAAAAGGATTTACACTTCTAGTACAAAATAAAGTAAAGGTTTATTATGAAATACAGCAGATAAAATCTTTGTTCACTATGTAACGGAAAGTAACAATATTTACAAATTCATATACATCAAAACTCAAGTTTTACAACACATAAAATTTATACATGTTTGGCAGTCAGTCTTCGATCTTAAAGCCCACTATTCAATCTTCAAAATCTAGGCTCGACTCGGCCTAGAGGAACTCTCTGGTTCTTCCTTGTCACCTGCGCGAAGAATCACATTCGCGCTAAGCCAACGGCTTAGTAAGATAAAACATGCTAATGGTATGCTTTAATGTAATGCAATGCCACATTCAACATTAATCAATCATACTCAATAACCAACATCTCATTTCATTAACTCATAACATTATTTAGGACATTCATATAACCCTGACACCTATGGGCCCAACAAGTATTTAATATGATATTCAGAGTTCAGAGTTACTGCTTTGGTTCATAGTCACAATAATCACGCCCGTAGGCAATGTATATACATGTATCTCTATCCATGGATAGTGTAACAGACCCAGTCTCTTGGATCATCAACTCAACACATATGAGGAGATCCTCAACCCGGCAAGACTGTTACAAATCATATATCTCATAGTGTAACAGACCCAGTCTCTTGGATCATCAACTCAACACATATGAGGAGATCCTCAACCCGGCAAGACTGTTACCTTTTATCATTTCTTAGGCATGCCACCCAAATCCAGAACTCTGAAACTGAATAACATATTAAACAAACAATTCATTTCCATTCTCAATTCTCATCACATTTAGGCAAACATGCCTTCTTTCTTTCAATTACATCATCTTAGCCAATAACAATGGCTTCACATTTCATTTCACAATATAACATCTCATTATTCAAGTATATATATATATATATCTCATCCATGATCACATTATATCTCACATAGCATCATTCATAAATATTAACATTTCATTCCACATTACTCATGAAACACATTACCATTCACAATGCACAACATAACATTGTTCAATCTCAACAATGCAATTAGGGCAAAGAACAATTGATTATAACATTCATTGATTCAAGTGTGTTTAAAGTGTTTAGGGTTAGGTTTAAGGACCAACCTACCTTTGGAGAACCAAAGCAATGCAAGAAGAACAAAGAATTAAAACCCTAACCATAAATAGTACATTCTGGTTTTAAACTCCATTTTATCCTTATTTTGAAAAATTGTATAAAATAATCTACTTGACTAAAAATTCTAAAATTTTTACAGAATTTAGTTTTGTATCTTAAAATCATCCCTTTAAAATTTCAGATCAAACTGAACACAAAATCTTGGTCAAATAGTTCACCTAACCAGACTGCCCCAATTGCCCTGCATCCTGGCAGCAGTTCTGAACTTTGTGAATTCCATAAATCAAATTCAATCAATGTGATTCCAAATTATTTTTCTCAAATACTAGACTCACTAAGAAACAACATATCCAAAATTCAATTGAATATGATTTTTCTACATTTTATTAAAAATCACGAAATATAGCTGTCCCAGTTAAGGTACCTGCTGGAACAGGTCTAATGAAAATAATTTTTCTAAACTCATAACCATTCCAAAATCGAATCAACATATTTTTCAGTCATTCTAGACTCATAGAGGCACAACATATCAAAAATTTACTTCAAGAACATTTTTCTATAATTAATTAAAAATCATACAAATCACAGCCTTTACTAATTGTAAAACAGAAACAATTTCACTAAACACAACTCTTACTCAACACAATCACTTCCAACACCTTCACCAACTCAACTTCTCATCATCAAACCAACAAACCCTAATTCCTTTCTCACACCACTTCAAAAGAATTGAAGAAATTAAAGAAAAGATCTTACCTCAAATGAAGAAATCCACAAATCTTTAACCAAAACCCTTGTTTCTTTCTTCAAAATGCTTCAAACCTCAAGATCACCTCTCTTTCTCTCTTTGTCTATGGAGAATCCGGCCACTTCAAGAAAGAAAGAAGAAAATGCACAAGTCAAACACCTTTTCTTCTTTTAATCTCCACCATGCATCTTACAAGGAAAATTACCAAAACACCCTTAACCATATAACTAACTCTTTGTCTCATATAAGCCCTTTATAGTAATTTCATTAACAACCAAAAATATCTTCTTCCACTTAACCATCACCTTGACTCTTCATTTGACCAATGTATATGTTAATTATATCATCATATAAACAACATATACATTTGTCTCTAAACCCTAAATTTCTTCTCCAAAACACATATACATATACATTCTCTTCCCATTTCTTTTCTCTTACAATTTAACACATATATGCACAAACATTCACTTCCCAATATATATATCAACAACCACAATAACAACAACATACTCAAAACTTCTAGGGCATAAATGAGGATATTACACTTATTACTATACAACCGAGTATGGACGCATATCTAGTTCAAGTCATATAACACCCTTATATCCTAAAAATATATAATACACACACTCCCAGTATGTAAGATACACATATATAGTATAAAAATATCACAATTCGGTTTAATAAAAATTTTCATATTCCCTTATTACTCAAAACATTTGTATAAAAACATATGTATACATATGAAAATATACAAAATTCTCACATTACTTAATTTTAACATCCTTTGTAATTTATAATGTATATACATATACTCCCAATGCATAATATAATATACATAATGTCAAAATTTACTATAAAATAAAAAATGTATATGCTGGCAAAGTGGCACTGATCTTGTTGTAGCACAAATACTTCAAGCTCCAATAACACAAGCCTATACCCAATCTGGTCAAGAAGAACTCTCCGGCTCTACTTGGTCATCCTTGTTAACTACTCGATGAGTTACAATAGCGCTAAGTCGAAGCCTAGAGGTACAAACTTTGATAATAATAAAATTCAAAAACAATGCCAATACAGAATGTTCATATGATATGTCATCACATGATATTCAAGACCACTTTTGGATATAAGCTTTCATTACTTGATATTTCACACCAACACATACATAAGCATGGGCCAAAACAACTAATACATCATTCAAATCTCAGAGTTACCATTTTGGTCCATAATAACACCATGTGTCTTGCCCCGAAGGAAAAATATCAATATAACAGTCCAACTAGGCTTGGGCTTATGACCCGATCTTTTCACCTAGCCCAGCTTCAAGGACCTATTTCTGAGGCTTACGACCCGGTCTTTTCACCTAAAAATATTTTTACAGTGACGCCAAGTGTCTAGCCCCATAGGTAAATATAGGCATTCCACCAAACATAGAACTCTAAAAATTGAATAACATACTAGGCACACAATTAATTCACATTTTCCATTCTCAATTCCTTTCTAATTTTTCCCATTTTCCCATTCATATTAATGTTATTTATTTTTAACATTTCATTCTCATCATAGGATATTTCATAACAAAACCACATCACCCAAAAACTTTGGGTCATTTTCACATAATTCACAATTTATTCAATATAGCCATTAACAATGGCTTTTCACAATGTATAATAATGCATACATAGCAATTCACATGTCTTAGCACCATGTACATGAATACATAATGTATCAAGTATCTTAACACATTTTTCATCCAAAATGTGTTAGGCTAAATGTAATGCGATCACATTCTATTTATCAATAGTTTGTACATACCTTAGGAAACACTCCAAAACAAGCATCAAAACTCCCTCCAATCTTGCCTTTCAAGTTTCCCTTCAACACCAAGATTGGGCCAACTATTCTCTCTAAATGCCTAAGCCAAATGTGATCATAAACAACCATTTAATATCACATTCTAAGGCATTCTTAATATTAAACCATTTACATATGAATTGCAAATGAAAAACAAAGAAAAGAGTTATTCTCAAGTGACACAGGCAACAACATAGGCGTGTTATTGACCATGTCACTAACCAATCACATAGAAGCTTTGACACATCTAATGACATGGGCGTGTCACTGTTTTGTTAGTTTTTGTTATAGATTTGTGTCTTGTTTATTATAATAATTATTTTTTTATTTAGGTATTTTATTAGTTTAAATCGGTTTATTTAGTGTTTTTGTTAATTTTGTAGTTTTAGTTTATTTCAGTGTTTATGTCGTTTTTGATCTAGTTTTTAGTATGGTGTTTATGTTTTGTTGGTTATTGTTTATTTACTTTTTGTTTAAAGTTTGTTTGAGTTTTGTTTTAGGTTAAAAAAGCCAAGGAACCAAGACTGAAGAAGAAGAAATCATCACAGTAGACGACACATGCAAGCGACATGGCCAAGTCAGGCGACACATGCAAGCGACATGGCCAAGTCACCTGGCCATGTCTCTCCAAATATGCTCAAACACGGCCAAGTCATCACAGTAGGCGACACATGCAAGCGACATGGCCAAGTCAGGCGACACATGCAAGCGACATGGCCAAGTCACCTGGCCATGTCTCTCCAAAATGAAGCAACACGGCCAAGTCACTTCAAACATGGCCATGTCCCTCCAAAAATGCTCCAACACGGCCAAGTCACTTCTGACTTGGCCGTGTCTCACCAATTCCAAAGGCAAAGAAGACTAAAAACTCACAGTGGAAGACACAGGCAAGGGACACGGCCAAGTCATGTGGCCGTGTCCCTCAATCATAGTACGACACGGCCAAGTCACTCATGACTTGGCCGTGTCACTCAACTAAAGAAGAAAGAAGAGAGAAACAAGCAGAGGTGGACACTGGCAAGGGACACGGCCGTGTCTTGTGGCCGTGTCCCTCCAACAAGCCCTCACACGGCCGTGTCCCTCATCACCTGGCCGTGTCCCTCATGAACCAAACGCGCACCGAATTTTAAAGCCGACGTTTCGTATAAAAGCAAAAAGAAAAGTTAGGGTTGAAGTAGTTGACGATTTTGAGAGCACAGTTCAGCCGTCTAGAGAGATCTTAGGGTTTAAACATTTGTTTTCTTGGATTTTGATTTTACTTGGGATTAAAACTAGTTTAGATTGGATTGTTCATGCCATTGTTTCATCCTTCTTGCAAGATTCGATTAAGAGATTCATCAAAAGCTTCAAGGAGTTTGTAACTTGGTTTTATTCTTAAACTTTGTCTCTTTAGTTTCATTGAAATTGTGTTTATGAACATTATCATGTCTAAATTGATTTCTTTGATTATTAATGAGATGAGTATGCTTGATAACATCATGAACTAATTTAATCTAGTCTAGGGTTTGTATGGATTTGCTATGAATTGTATGAATTGGTTATTCTCTTAACTAATGATTTCTTTAGCCTTTATTGAATGAAAAATTGTTACATATAATTGATTGGCCACCAATTGTGTGTTTTAGGTATTAGATGATGGATTGAGAGATGAAATCTAATGCTGGAACAATTCAATTAAGGACTTAGGTGAATTAGAGATATAACCTATTAAAAAGATTGTTTCAATTATAACAAGATTAGTTGTAAGAGGTTTGAATGCGAGAGCTTACTTCCTTGACTCAATTAATTAAGTTGTTTGAGAATTAATCTTAGAAATTAAATTAGTTAAGTGGAATAACCGTTCATACATATGAGTAGTAAAGAAGTGCAAACCCTAAACCCTTTTATCAAGTGAATCAAAACATCAGCTTTGTTTATTTTATTGTTTTCAACTTCAATTAAACCTTTTCATTACTTTGCAATTTAAATTTCTTCAATTATTTGTTACTTTTAATTTGATAATCAATTACCCACTTTGGCTTCCTTGTGAGACGACCTTGGGGTGATCACCTTTGCTACAGCTACCTCGTATACTTGCGAGTGACGCTTTGTGGTAGAGTTAATTCGAGCGCAACAAGTTTTTGGCGCCGCTGCCGGGGAAGCTAATTGGCGTAATTGTTTATTTAAAAATAAAAAAAATTACATTTCAGATTATTTTCATTGTTTTCATTTTATTTAATTTGTCTTTTGCTTTTGATATTTCTTTTTCTAGAAATTTTTGTTTATGCAAGGCAGGAGATCACTTGAAGGAGAGCTGCATCCATTCATTCCAGAAATTCAGAGAGTAAAAAGGAGCAGAGAGGAGTTTGAGCTTTTCACAGGATTTGATACTTCAGAGGAGGACATTTCGGATTTTGAGTCAGAATCTGAAAAATCTGTTAAAATGGCTGAAGAGAGACAAAGAACCATGAGAGATTTTGCTAGACCTGTCATTGGGACTTCCACTTCTTGCATAAGACTGACAGATGCAGCAAGGAACTATGAGTTGAAGAACATTCACTACAACATGCTGCCATCATTCTATGGAGTTCCAAATGAAGATCCTTTGAACTTTATTAGGGATTTCTACTCCACCCTCAACACTTTTCCTTTGGGAGGACTAACAGAAGATCAGTTGAGGATGAGATGTTTCCCTTATACTTTGAAGGATAGGGCAAAGAGCTGGCTCATGATGTTGCCTGAAAATTCACTGACAACTTGGGAGCAAGTTTATAACAAGTTCATGGGTAAGTTCTACTCACATCAAAAGACAGCTGAGTTGAGAGGGAAGATTGCTACATTCTCTCAATTTGAAGGAGAGCCATTTCATGAGGCTTGGGACAGATTTAAAATGTTATTGATCCAGTGTCCACATCATCACTATCCACTTCAACTTCTGAACCATTTTTTCTATGATGGTCTAACCCAGCAATTTCAGAACACTGTTGATAATGCAGCTGGGGGAGCCATGGGAGAAAAGACAGCAGCTGAAACCTATGATATCTTTGAGATGTTGGGAGCTAATTCTCAACAGAAGAGTGTCAGGGGAAGAAGTAAAGGGGTGAATCAGCTAGAAGCCAATAGTGAGATGGTCAGTCAGATAGCTGAGTTGACAAAGCAAGTGCAGATGCTGAATATGAAGAACAATATTCCTTCATCCACTCAAGAAATTTGTGGAATTTGTGGAAACTTAGGGCATGGAGCAAATATTTTCCCCTCTGCATATGAGTCCTATGGGAATGAAGCTGAGCAGGTCAATGTTACGGGAGGATTCCAACCTAGGGCCAGAAATGATCCTTACTCCAACACTTACAACCCTGGTTGGAGGAATCACCCAAATTTTTCTTGGGCAAGGAATAATTCTTAGCAGCCTTTCCATTTGCTCCAAAGTCAGAACCAAGAGCAGGGTCAATCCTCAAGTCAAGGGAAGTCTAGGATAGAGAGCTTGGAGGAAAGTTTACAAGCTTTTATCCAAGTCAGTGGTAAAAATCAAGAGGTGACCAACAAGAGACTGGATTCACTAGAAGCATCTTTTAAGAAGGTGGAGACACAAGTTGGACAACTTGCACAACAGATGAAGATTCAACAAAAGGGGAAGTTCCCAAGTCAAACTGAGCAGGCACAATCAGTGACTGTTCTTAGAAGTGGTAAGGAAATTTATAATAATGTTGAAAATGATTCTGTGAATGCAGGTAACAAAGAGAACAAGGAGGAAGGAGAACCAAAGAACAAAGGTGTTGGAGAAAGATCAGTGGAGAAGTCCCCTACAGCAGATCTACATAAAGCAAGCAATCCATACCGGCCACCTGTACCATTCCCCAGCAGGTTGAAGGATGATAAACCAGATAAGCAATTTTCTAACATCTTCAACATGCTGTCTAAGGTAAGTATTAACTTACCATTACTTGAGGCGATAAAGAACATGCCGGCTTATGCCAAATTTTTCAAGGACCTAATCACCAAGAAAAAGAGGTATGAGATGAATGAAAAGGTGATAGTTTCCGAGGTAGCTAGTGCTATTCTGCAGCATAAACTACCTCCCAAACTAAAGGATCCTGGAAGCTTTATAATTCAAATTTCTGTGGGGAATGGGAAAGGAACTGAGGGCATGTGTGATCTAGGTGCTAGTGTGAATTTAATGCCTTACTCTGTGTTTAAAGAATTAGAACTAGGGGAGCTTAAACCAACAAAAATGGTATTGCAATTAGCTGATAGGTCTTTTAGATTCCCGAAAGGGGTTATAGAAGATGTGTTAGTTAAAGTTGGTGGTTTGATAGTACCTGTGGATTTCATTGTTCTTTACATGGAAGTAGGTAATTCTTCACCATCTGCACACACCATTCTGCTAGGTAGGCCTTTTATGGCGACTACCAACACTTTGATAGATGTTAAAAATGGAAAATTATTAATGACTGTTTTGGGACAAACTGTGGAATTTTCTATTTTTAATACTTCTCCCATTCCTACAACTGCTTTATATGAGGAATGTTCTGTAATTAATTGTGTTGAAGCAGTTGTTTCAGATGCTTTCTTGCAGACAGGTTCCCCAAATAAATTGGAGCTGACACTGAATTTAGAAGAGGAGGCTAAATCAGTGAGGGAGACCCGAGGGTACCCTAACCCAAAAGCATTTGAGAGCTCGAGGATTTACAAGGATCACACAAAAGAAATTCATGACAGAGTTATTGTGAGACAGACATTGAGTCCAGGTATGAAAGTTTTACTTTTTAATTCTCGACTCCGTCTGTTTCCAGGTAAACCCAACTCTAGATGGAGTGGTCCTTTTGAGGTAACTAAGGTATGTCCTTCTGGTGCTATTGAATTGCTAAACTCTAGAACCAAAAAGATTTTTAAAGCAAATAGACATAGAGTTAAGCTATATAAAGAAGGATTTCAGGAATTGAGGATCATTGACAGCACTTTTGATCCATGATTCCTTGTCTTGCATGATGTCCAGCTTTATGACATTAAAGAAGCGCTAAATGGGAGGCAACCCATTAGTTTGAATTTCTTTTTCATAGTTATAATTTTATATTGTGCAATTTTGATTTTATGTTTAGTTTAAATAAATAGAAACCCTAAAGCTCTCTTGCATTTTGTTTTTGCACATCTGTGTTTGAAAGATAGAGTTTTGCCTCACCAGGGTGCGATGGAAAACAGGTTATCCTTAAACTCTTTTTCTTTATTATTCTTGTTTTCCATTGAGGACAATGGAAATTCTTAAGTGTGGGGTAATCTTTGGCTTTTCTTTAATTTTTGTTTTGTTTCTCTTGTTTTGTTTATTGTTTTTGTTGTGCATGGTATAATTGTTGAAAATTTAGTGATCTTTTCTGTGATTCTAGCATTATAGTTGAGACTTTAATATCAGCATAGAGATTAGCATTTGAATTCATTCAGGATTAATTTTCACATTCTGTGGTTCATGACATATAAATCTTTGAGAACCCACCTTTGTGAGTTTTGAGCCTCATAATTTGATATTATTTTCAGTTGATTTTCTTTTCTTAAGTGTGCACCTTCATGACTTTGCATCTCTAGAGTTTGCTTTTGCATACTAATTGAACTCACATTATGATTTAATTTCAAGTTTTAAAATCATGAAGGCAAATTAGGTTAACCCTTTAGCTTAAAAAGACCTCCCTTAATATTGAATTCCTTAGTGAGCCAAGTTGAGCCTTTGACCTTTTCTTGTTTGATCAACACAATTCACAGCTCAACTTTCTCTTATTATCGTCATACCTGTATTAAGGAATGGAGTTTTATGATATGACAATAGGGTGGTTTATTTCAAAGTGTGGGGTAAGCAAGTAAAAAAAAAAAAATTTTGTATTGCTATTTGGGGTTGAAATGCATACTTTGCACATTATATTAAGAGTTGATTATTCTTTTCCTCTACATTTTAAGCTAGATGTTCCATGCAAGTTTATATTTTGTATATATATATTAAAAAAATGATAAAAGAAAAAGATAAAATAAATAAAATAAAAAAAAGAGATATATATATATATACAAAAGCCAAATATGTTCTAGCATTGGTTATCAAAAGAGGAATGTCGACTCATGTACTTTTCTTTTAGTGTGCAAGTATGTGAGGTATCAAGGGTTGGTGAGTATGCTATTTGAAGGAGTTATGAGTTTCTTAGCAAGAGTAGTGTCTAATTTAGATACTCCGTTTCTTGATGCTCCAGCCTAAATGTCTTTTCTCACACCTTTACCTTAGCCCCATTACATCCAAATGAAAGACCTTCAGATTATTTCTTGAGAAAATCAGTGAGGGAGATTGGATAATTAAGCAAGTTTATGGTAGCATGTAGTCATGAGTGGTTTGAGTGATTAACCTTTGAAATCGAGTGAAACACTTAGATGAGAGATGAGATTTGTATGTCTGGATTAATGAATGAGTTAAGAAAATCTTGATTGAAGGAAATTGTAATTATTTATGTCTGACTCTTAAAGTATTTCAACTATGTACTGGAATTATAGTTAAGGTTGTGTGAGTTTTTATTTTATGCCATGTGAATTTGCTTGAGGACAAGCAAAGTTGTAAGTGTGGGGTAGTTGTTTTGTTAGTTTTTGTTATAGATTTGTGTCTTGTTTATTATAATAATTATTGTTTTATTTAGGTATTTTATTAGTTTAAATCGGTTTATTTAGTGTTTTTGTTAATTTTGTAGTTTTAGTTTATTTCAGTGTTTATGTCATTTTTGATCTAGTTTTTAGTATGGTGTTTATGTTTTGTTGGTTATTGTTTATTTACTTTTTGTTTAAAGTTTGTTTGAGTTTTGTTTTAGGTTAAAAAAGCCAAGGAACCAAGACTGAAGAAGAAGAAATCATCACAGTAGGCGACACATGCAAGCGACATGGCCAAGTCAGGCGACACATGCAAGCGACATGGCCAAGTGGCCAAGTCACCTGGCCATGTCTCTCCAAATATGCTCAAACACGGCCAAGTCATCACAGTAGGCGACACATGCAAGCGACATGGCCAAGTCAGGCGATACATGCAAGCGACATGGCCAAGTCAGGCGACACATGCAAGCGACATGGCCAAGTCACCTGGCCATGTCTCTCCAAAATGAAGCAACACGGCCAAGTCACTTCAAACATGGCCATGTCCCTCCAAAAATGCTCCAACACGGCCAAGTCACTTCTGACTTGGCCGTGTCTCACCAATTCCAAAGGCAAAGAAGACTAAAAACTCACAGTGGAAGACACAGGCAAGGGACACGGCCAAGTCATGTGGCCGTGTCCCTCAATCATAGTACGACACGGCCAAGTCACTCATGTAATATCCCAAAATATAGCCTAAAAGTTTTGGAGTTATTGTGTATTTGGATTTAGTGTATATGTATATATATATGGAATATATATAAATACAATATAAAAAGACATATACATATACATCACATATACATGGGATATAAAGTGGGGTAGGAAAGTGAGTTATATATATATATTTGTATAATTAATTAATAATAATATTAATAATGAATAAGACAAAAAGAAAAAGAGAAAAAGGAAGTCAAAGGTTGAAAAGGGTGTGTGGTGGAGATTTATTATTATTATTATTATTATGGTTATTATTATTATTATTATTATTATTATATATATATATATAGAAGATAAGGACGAAGGAAGAGAAAGAGAAATTCTTTCTTTCTTCTTCTTCGTCTTCTGCTTTTCTTCTTGGACGAGAGAGAGAGGAGAGAGAGAGAGAAGCTAGAGAGAGAAAGGTGATTTTTGCCTCTATTTTCATCAAAGATTAAAAGATATCAAGAGATTTGCAAGTGGATATTGAAGATTTGGCTAAGAATCCAAGTAAGTGCCTCTTGCTTTGTATTAATTTCTATGGATTTAATTAAGTTTTGAGATGATTATGGTGTGATGTTAGTGAAAGTTAAGAGTATGGATTAAATAGATGGATGAGTGCAAAATAGTTTGGATATGTTAAGATTTGAACTTTAATTTAAATTTTTAGAAGAAAGGAAGAGTTTGATTATGTTTGTATTCATGTGGATTTGTTTAAAATGTAAAATACTTGAGTTGTCTTGGAAAACAGTCCCGGATTGGATGCCACGACCGTGGCAAGTGAAGGCCACGACCGTGGGGTTACAAACATGACTGTGTCTTTATGCATTTTGGTAGCACAGAAGAGTTTTCAATGCCACGACCGTGGCTCTTGAAGGCCACGACCGTGGGGATTGTAATGAAAAATGGGCAGAACCGTATTGGATCCCACGGGCGTGGGGATTGGGAGGCCACGACCGCGGGGACTTAAATGTTGATATGACTTGTAATTTGTGATCTAAAGGCTTAAAATGAGACTAATATATGAATGTATTATATGTTGTGATGTGCATAAGGTGAGTTTGTTGAGGCATCAATGTCATTGAGTAATGAATTACTTATGAAATGAGAAATGTAATGAAATGATTATAACACTTGCGCAATTACATAAAATGAATATGGCTTGAGAAGCTATGAAGAGTAAGTACAAACTACATTATTGCATATAATCATATAATGTTGAGATTGAATATACATTAAATGATATCGATGATGCATAAGAGTAAGGTTATGTTGTGCATAATGTGAATATTGATGATGTATATGAATACTTTTATGATGAATTGATTAATGTGATTTGAGACATGATAATGATATAAATAATATGAATGAAGCATATTTGCTTATATGATGATGAAATGAGAATATGATTTTTATAACGTGTATTCAAAATATATGATAATGCAATTGATTGGGTATACTTGAATGATGAAAGAGGAAGTATGAAACGTATGTGCTAAGAAATGTGAAAAATGTGATATTGTGATGAAAGATGAAATGTGAATTGAGATTAAAGAAATGTGAGGCCATTGTGATGGGCCAAGATGAATCAAATGAAATAGTTGAGGCATAATTGTTTAATGAATTGTGGATTGTGAAATAAGAAATGAATTGAGAAATGAAGTTTAAAATGAAATGATTGTGTGCCTAATATGTTGATTCAACTTTCAGAGTCCTGTAATTGAAGGCATGCCTATTTAATGAAAGGTACAGTCTTGCCGGGTTGAGGATCTCTTCAAATTGAATTGAATTGAGGTCCAAGAGACTGGGTCTGTTACACAATGATAATTGATATTATGAGATATTTGATTTGTAACAGTCTTGCCGGGTTGAGGATCTCCTCGAGTTAGATGAGTTGATGATCCAAGAGACTGGGTCTGTTACGCTATCCATGGATAGAGATATGATATATTATGCCTACGGGCTTGATGATGTGATATTGAATCAAAGCGGTGACTCTGAACTTTGAATAACATATTAGTTTCTTTTGGGCCCATGCTTGTGTTTGTTTATAATGTGATTATTGCTTGATGATATAATATTATAAAATGATTATAATGCATAAGCATCTATATGAAATATGATTATGATATGATAGAATGAGATACATGGTAAGCAAATGAATATGATATTGTGATTTGTTGTAATGTGTTATGTGCATATATATAACTATGAGAATTTTGGAAAAAAATATACTAAGAATGCATGTTAAAAGGGAAAACATGATAAGATAATGATGATACATAATGTTAATGTATGAAGTATGATTTGTCTGTAATGTATGTTTTAAATATTTGTTTGCACTACTAAGCTTTCGAGCTTAGCGCGGTTGTGTTAATTGCGCAGGTGAGTTGATGGTTGATCCAGGAGCTCAACCGTTATGCCACGAGAAGAATAAGAGTGTTTTGAGACCAACTAGAAGGTGATGCATACATGTATAATATGATTATATTGTATTTGATTAAAATATATGTATACTTAAATAAATTTTGGGAAAGACAAATTAATATACATATATGTGTAATATCATTAAAAGTGTAATGCGTTTCCGCTACTCAATAAATGGATATTTTATTCATTATGTTTATAATGCAAAATTTAAATACTTTGAGTTATTTATATTTAATGAGGTGAAAGATTGATTTGGTTTAAAAATCGACCGTAATATTCCTGTATCCGGTATACATATATTGCAGATGGTTGTATGTAGTGTACGTATACGGGGTTCAGGGGTGTTACAACTCATGACTTGGCCGTGTCACTCAACTAAAGAAGAAAGAAGAGAGAAACAAGCAGAGGCGGACACTGGCAAGGGACACGGCTGTGTCTTGTGGCCGTGTCCCTCCAACAAGCCCTCACACGGCCGTGTCCCTCATCACCTGGCCGTGTCCCTCATGAACCAAATGCGCACCGAATTTTAAAGCCGACGTTTCGTATAAAAGTAAAAAGAAAAGTTAGGGTTGAAGTAGTTGACGATTTTGAGAGCAAAGTTCAGCCGTCTAGAGAGATCTTAGGGTTTAAACATTTGTTTTCTTGGATTTTGATTTTACTTGGGATTAAAACTAGTTTAGATTGGATTGTTCATGCCATTGTTTCATCCTTCTTGCAAGATTCGATTAAGAGATTCATCAAAAGCTTCAAGGAGTTTGTAACTTGGTTTTATTCTTAAACTTTGTCTCTTTAGTTTCATTGAAATTGTGTTTATGAACATTATCATGTCTAAATTGATTTCTTTGATTATTAATGAGATGAGTATGCTTGATAACATCATGAACTAATTTAATCTAGTCTAGGGTTTGTATGGATTTGCTATGAATTGTATGAATTGGTTATTCTCTTAACTAATGATTTCTTTAGCCTTTATTGAATGAAAAATTGTTACATATAATTGATTGGCCACCAATTGTGTGTTTTAGGTATTAGATGATGGATTGAGAGATGAAATCTAATGCTGGAACAATTCAATTAAGGACTTAGGTGAATTAGAGATATAACCTATTAAAAAGATTGTTTCAATTATAACAAGATTAGTTGTAAGAGGTTTGAATGCGAGAGGTTACTTCCTTGACTCAATTAATTAAGTTGTTTGAGAATTAATCTTAGAAATTAAATTAGTTAAGTGGAATAACCGTTTATACATATGAGTAGTAAAGAAGTGCAAACCCTAGACCCTTTTATCAAGTGAATCAAAACATCAGCTTTGTTTATTTTATTGTTTTCAACTTCAATTAAACCTTTTCATTACTTTGCAATTTAAATTTCTTCAATTATTTGTTACTTTTAATTTGATAATCAATTACCCACTTTGGCTTCCTTGTGAGACGACCTTGGGGCGATCACCTTTGCTACAGCTACCTCGTATACTTGCGAGTGACGCTTTGTGGTAGAGTTAATTCGAGCGCAACAGTCACTGCCCGTGTCATTCATTCTGCCTCATAGAAACTTTGACACGCCTAACAACACGAGTGTGTTCATGGCTGTGTCAATTATTTTGCCTTATAGAAGCTACGACATGCTCAGGGACATGGCCGTGTTAATGGTCGTGTCATCAATGTTAAACTCAGCATCGTTGAAATGCTCAATGACATGGCAGTGTCACTGGTCGTGTCAGGCAAAAGTCTTACATTTCATACACTTAACCATTTCAACCCAACCACTTCCAAATTTAACTTAAATTCAATCATTTCTTCAATCCAAACATAAAATCATCATAAGCTACTCACAACTTCATACTTACCTAAATAAGCCATTAAAACATGCTAATAAACAATCCCAAAATCTAAATATCATGCTCTTCCATAGAATTCCAAAGAAACTTGCAAAATGATAGAGGAACTTACCAATTGATGAAGAATCCTCAAAATCTTCACTTGAATCCTTGAAATGCCTTGTAAAATTGGTGTATGGAAGAAAAAAATTCTCCTTAAGCCTCTCTCTCTCAAGTTCACATCAAAGAAGGAAGAAAAGAAAAGACTCTTCTCTTTTCTTTCATCCTTATATATATATTAATTATTCTTTTATATGTGTTGTATATGTCATATTTATTTCAAATATATTTTAAATATACATTTCACTTAAAATCCTTTTATTTTCCATTCAAATAATTTTTTAATTTATCCAATTTTAATTTATTTTATTCAATATTTAAAAATTAGGGGTATTACAATTCTATCCCCCTTAAGAAAATGCCATTCGCGAAATTATCTGCTATCAACTCTGGAACAACTAAGGATACTGACTCCGCATAAGTTGTTCACTTTTCCATGTTGCCTCCTCAGTGGCATGATTCCTCTAAAGAACTTTCACAAGTGACACTTTCTTATTTCTTAACTCTTTTACTTCTCGTGCCAAAATTGCTACTGGTTCTTCCTCATAAGTCAGATCTAATCTCACCTCAATAGATCCCACTGACAAAATATGAGATGGGTCTGAGCTGTACCTCTAAAGCATAGAGACATGGAAAACATTATGAATTCGATCCAACTCAGGCGGCAAAGCCAGTCTATAGGCCACTGGACTAACTCTCTCCAGTACCTCATATGGTCCTATAAAATGAGGACTCAACTTCCCTTTGTGGCCAAATCTCAAAATTTTCTTCCAAGGAGACACTTTCAGAAATACTTTATCTCCCGCAGTGAACTCTATATCCTTCCTTTTCAAATCTGTATAGGATTTCTGTTGATCTGAAGTAACTTTCAAATGACTCTGTAACAATTTTACTTTCTCTTTTGTTTCCTTAATCAAATAAGGACCAATCAATTTACCTTCTCCAACCTCATCCCAGCACAAAGGTGTTCTGCATCTTCTGCCATACAAGGCCTCATAAGATGCCATCTCAATACTGGACTGATGACTGTTATTATATGCATACTCAATCAGTGGCAAGAATTTGTCCTAACTTCCACTGAAATCAATGATACAACTCCTTAACATATCCTCTAAAATCAGTATCACTCTTTCTGATTGCCCAACTGTCTGAGGATGAAAGCAGTACTAAAATGCAATCAAGAACCCAATGCATTATGCAAACTCCTCCAAAATCTCGATGTAAACCGGAGATCTCAGTCTGATTCCAAAGAAACTGGGACTCCATGCAACCTCACTATTTCACTGATACCCCTAATTTTCTTAAGGGGAGAGAATTGTAATACCCCTAATTGGCACAACTATGAAACAACTAAGGATACTGACTCCGCATCAGTTGTTCACTTTTCCATATTGCCTCCTCAGTGGCATGATTCCTCTAAAGAACTTTCACAAGTGGCACTTTCTTATTTCTCAACACTTTTACTTCTCGTGCCAAAATCGCTACTGGTTCTTCCTCATAAGTTAGATCTAAACTCACCTCAATAGATCCCACTGACAAAATATGAGATGAGTCTAAGCTGTACCTCTGAAGCATAGAGACATGGAAAACATTATGAATTCGATCCAACTCAAGCGGCAAAGCCAGTCTATAGGCCACTGGACTAACTCTCTCCAGTACCTCATATGGTCCTATAAAACGAGGACTCAACTTCCCTTTGTGGCCAAATCTCAAAATTTTCTTCCAAGGAGACACTTTCAGAAATACTTTATCTCCCGCACTGAACTCTATATCCTTCCTTTTCAAATCTGTATAGGATTTCTGTTGATCTGAAGTAACTTTCAAATGACTCTGTAACAAATTTACTTTCTCTTTTGTTTCCTTAATCAAATAAGGACCAATCAATTTACCTTCTCCAACCTCATCCCAGCATAAAGGTGTTCTGCATCTTCTGCCATACAAGGCCTCATAAGGTGCCATCTCAATACTAGACTGATGACTATTATTATATGCAAACTCAATCAGTGGCAAGAATTTGTCCAAACTTCCACTGAAATCAATGATATAACTCCTTAACATATCCTCTAAAATCAGTATCACTCTTTCAGACTGCCCAACTATCTGAGGATGAAAGTAGTACTAAAATGCAGTCAAGAACCCAATGCATTATGCAAACTCCTCCAAAATCTCGATGTAAACCATAGATCTCAGTCTGATCCCAAAGAAACTGGGACTCCATGCAACCTCACTATTTCACTGATACCCCTAATTTTCTTAAGGGGAGAGAATTGTAATACCCCTAATTCGCACAACTCTGAAAAAACTAAGGATACTGACTCCGCATCAGTTGTTCACTTTTCCATATTGCCTCCTTAGTGGTATGATTCCTCTAAAGAACTTTCACAAGTGGCACTTTCTTATTTCTCAACTCTTTTACTTCTCGTGCCAAAATTGCTACTGGTTCTTCCTCATAAGTCAGATCTAAGCTCACCTCAATAGATTCCACTGACAAAATATGAGATGGGTCTGAGATGTACCTTTGAAGCATAGAGACATGGAAAACACTATGAATTTGATCCAAATCAGGTGGCAAAGCCTGTCTATAGGCCACTGGACTAACTCTCTCCAGTACCTCATATGGTCCTATGAAACGAGGACTTAACTTCCCTTTGTGGCCAAATCTTAAAATTTTCTTCTAAGGATACACTTTCAGAAATACTTTATCTCCCGCACTGAACTCTATATCCTTCCTTTTCAAATCTATATAGGATTTTTGTTGATCTGAAGAAACTTTCAAATGATTCCGTATCAATTTTACTTTCTCTTCTGTTTCCTTAATCAAATCAGGACCAACCAATTTACTTTCTCCAACCTCATCCCAGCACAAAGGTGTTCTGCATCTTCTGCCATACAAGGCCTCATAAGGTGCCATCTCAATACTGGACTGATGACTGTTATTATATGCAAACTCAATCAGTGGTAAGAATTTGTCCCAACTTCCATTGAAATCAATGATACAACTCCTTAACATATCCTCTAAAATCAGTATCACTCTTTCTGACTGCCCAACTGTCTGAGGATGAAAGCTGTACTAAAATGCAATCGAGAACCCAATGCATTATGCAAACTCCTCCAAAATCTTGATGTAAACCGGTGATCTCAGTCTGATCGCAAAGAAACTGGGACTCCATGCAACCTCACTATTTCACTGATATACAGCTCAACCAACATCTCAAGTGAGTAATCCATCCGATCTGGAAGCAAATGAGTTGTCTTCATCATTCGATCAACTATCACCATATCGCATCATGCTTCTTTTAGATCAAAGGCAGTCTAGTCACAAAATCCATTGTTACTCACTCCCATTTCCACTCTGGTACTGACAAAGGCTGAAGCAACCCTAAAAGAACTTGGTGATCAATTTTCACTCTTCGACAAGTGAGACATCTGAATACAAACTCCGCTATATCCCTCTTCATGCCTGACCACCAATAATGCTACTTCAAATCCTAATACATCTTGGTACTCCCAGGGTGCATAGCATAAACTGAATGATGTGATTCCTCCAAAATCACCCTCTTTAATCCAACATCGTTAGGAATACATAATGTATCTTTGAACCACAGACTGCCATCATTTCTCACATGAAAGTCTTGACTCTCCCCTTTTTGGCAATCCAATACAATCATCTGGATTTTCTCATATACTAACTGAGCCTCCCTAACCTGATTCAACAACACTGGCCTCAATTACAACTGAGCCATCAAAGCACCATCATCACAAGACTCAAATATGGCATGCAATGCTCTTAACTCAACAAGCAACAAGAGCGAAAATGCAGTCAAACTTTTCAAAGACTTCCGACTCAAGGCATGAGCAACAACAGTTGCCTTGCCAAGATGATAATCAATCAAACAATCATAGTCTTTAATCAACTCTAACCATCATCTCCGCTGAAGATTCAACTCTCTCTGAACTCCCAGGTACTTCAAACTCTTATGGTTAGTATAAATGAAACACTTCTCTCCATACAAGTAATGTCACCAAATCTTTAATGAAAAACTATGGCTGCTAACTCCAAATCATGAGTCGACTAATTCAGCTCATGCGGCTTCAACTGTCAAGAGGCATAAGCAATGACTCTACCTTCCTGCATCAGAACATAACCTAAACCACTATGTGAAGCATCATTGTAAATTACATAAGGTTTACCTTCCACAAGCAGGGTAGGGACAGGAGCCTGAGTCAACATCTCCCTCAGCTGCTCAAATCTTGCCTGACACCGATCTGTCCACACAAATCTAACTCCCTTTTGAAGTAATCTGGTGAGTGGAGTAGCTCTTATAGAAAAACCCTTCACAAACCGATAATAATAGCCTACCAAACCTAGAAAACTTCTAACCTCTATCATAGTCTTCGGCGGACTCCAATTCAAAATAGCCTCAACTTTACTCGGATCAACTCTAATACCCTCTGCTGAAACCATATGACCGAGAAAAGTCACTTGATTGAGCCAAAACTCACATTTTGATAGCTTAGCATACAACTGTTTATCTCTTAGAGTCTGCAATACAATTCATAAATGCCTATCATGATCCTCATTATTACCCGAATACACCAGAATATCATCAATGAAAATAACCACAAACTGATCGAGATAGGGTTTGAATACCCTATTCATCAAATCCATAAATGCTGCTGGTGCATTCGTCAATCCAAAGGGCATCACCAAAAACTCATAATGCTCACACCTAGTGCGAAAAGCTGTCTTATGTACATCCACATCTTTGACTCTCAACTGATAGTACCATGATCTTAGATTAATCTTAGAGGATACTGTTGCTCCCTTCAACTGATCAAATAGATCATCTATTCGAGGAAATGGATATTTATTCTTGATGGTCACTTTATTCAACTATCAGTAATCAATACACAATCTCAAGGTGTCATCTTTCTTCTTCATAAACAAAATAGGCGCTTCCCACAGGGACACACTAGGGTTAGTGAACCCTTTATCCAATAATTCATGCAACTGCACTTTCAACTCCCTCAACTCTGCAGGTACCATATGATAAGGAGTAATAGAGATGGGAGTGGTACCAGGCAACAAATTGATACCAAAATCAACCTCTCTCTCAGGGGGTATCCCTAGTAACTCCTCAGAAAAAGCATCTGGAAACTCAACAACTGTGGGTATACTGTCAAGCTGGGACTCCACTTCTCTGATATCTACAACATGAGCAAGATATAGTTCACATCCCTTCCGGATCATTCTCTTAGCTGAAATAGCTGAAATAAACAAGGATCAAAGATGTCTATGCTCACTAGATACCATCACATCTCTACCATCACGTGCTCTTAGAGTAATACATTTTCGCTGATAGTCTATTACAGCCCCATGCCTAGATAACCAATTCATGCCTAAAATTAGATCATACTCCCTGAAAGGCATCTCAATCAAGTCACTGAGAAATTTCTCATCCTGAACAACAATTGGACTATCTCGGTGCACCCTACTAACCATAACACTATGCCCTAAAGGATTTGTCAACAAAACATCAAATCCCAGGGACTCTGAATGCAAATAACTTACAAGCAAGATGGATGCACTAATGTATGAATGTGTCGACCCATGGTCTATTAATGCGAGAACTGAAGTACCAAATAAAGTAAAAGTACTAGCTATCACAGCTGAAGCATCCGGCTGCCTCTGCATTACATAGACCCACTGCGATGGTCGTGCCTCATCTGGTCTACCTCTGGCTATAGAACCTCCTCTCTTACCAGACCCAGATCTACCACCCTTAACAAAACCTCTGCTACCACAACTCCCTCTAACACTAGATCTAGAAGCTACAATATATGTCTGTCTATCATCTGGTGGCTCTGGAAAATTTCTAATAAAATGATCTGGTGATGTTACGCTCGAATTTAGTTCTACTATAAGCGTCACTCACAAGTATATGAGGTAGCTGTAGCATAAACACCAAACTAAAAATTAGATAAAAAATGTCATAAACACTGAAATAAATTAAAACTACCAAAATTGATGAAAACACTAAATAAACAGATTAAAACTACCAAAATACCTAAATAAAACAATAATCATGATAATAAATAAGACACAATTCTATGACAAAAACTAATAAAACAACTACCCCACACTTAAAACTTTGCTTGTCCTCAAGCAAATTCACATGACATAAATTAAAAACTCAAAGAACCTTAACTATAATTCCAGTATATAAAATGAAATCCTTTAAGACTCAGCCATAAACAATTGCAATTTACTTCAATCAAGATTTTCTTAACTCATTCATTAATCCAGACATACAAATCTTATCTCTCATCTAAGTGTTTCACTCGATTTCATAGGTTAATTCACTCAAACCACTCATGACTGCATACTACCATAAACTTGCTTAATTATCCAATCTCTCTCGCTGATTTTCTCAAGAAATAATCCGAAAGTCTTTTATTTGGATGTAATGGGGCTAAGGTGAAGGTATGAGAAAAGACATTTAGGCTGGAACATCAAGAAATGGAGTATCTAAATTAGACAATACTCTTGCTCAGAAACTCATAGCTCCCTCAAATGGCATATTCACCAACCCTTGATAATCTTACATACTTGCACACTAAAAGAAAAGTACATGAGTCGACATTCCTCTTTTGATGACTAATGCTAGAAAATATATGAATTATATATATATATATATCTTTTCTTTATTTTCTTTTATTTATTTTTTTTTATATTTCTCTTCTTTATATATATATATATACAAAAAATAAAATTGCATGGAACATCTAGCTTAAAATGTAGAGGAAAAGAATAATCGACTCTTAGCAAATACAATGTGCAAAGTATGCATTTCAGCCCCAAATAGCAATACTATTTTTGTTTTTTATTTTATTTATATATATTTTTTTAATTGCTTACCCCACACTTATGAATCAAACCACCCTATTGTCATATCATAAGAAACTCCATTCCTTAATGCAGGTATGATGATAATAAGAGAAAGTTGAGTTGTGAATTGTGTTGATCAATCAAGAAAAAGTCAAAGGCTCAACTTGGCTCTCTAAGGAATTCATAATTAAGGGAGGTCTTTTTAAGCTAAAGGGATAACCTAATTTGCCTTCATCATTTTAAAACTTGAGATTAAATCATAATGTGAGTTCAATTAGTATGCAAAAACAAGCTCTAGAGATGCAAAATCATGAAGGTGCACACTTAAGAAAATAAATTCAATTGTCAATAATATTCAATGTATGAGGCTCAAAACTCACAAAGGTGGGTTCTCAAAGATTTATATGTCATGAATTGCAGAATGTGAAAATTGATCCTGAATGAATTCAAATGCTAATCTCTATGCTGATACTAAAGGCCCAAATATAATACCAGAATCACAGAAAAGTCAATAAGTTTTCAACAATTATGCCATGCACAACGCACAATATAAACACAAAACGACAAACAAAACAAGAATTAACGACAAACAAAACAAGAATTAAAGGAAAGTTTAAAGATTACCCCACACTTATAAATGACATTGTCCTCAATGGAAACAAGGATAATAAAGATAAAAAGTTAAGGTACAACTTGTTTCCCATCGGTCCCTTGTGAGGAAAACTCTACCTTTTTATCACAAACAACAAATGTTCAAAAACAAAATAAAATATATAAAATACAATATCCAAAATATAAAATATTAACATTAAAAACAAAAATGAAAAATAACAACAAAAATATGCTAAACACAAGAAAGTAAGGAATTGTCTCGAAAGATCTATGGTGAAGGAGGATGTGATGATGAAGCAGCCGAGGGATGAAGACTCAAAATCTTAGCAAGGTTGCTATTGATTTGGTCTAACTGTTGCAAGACCGCAGCATGGTTACGATCTACCTTGCTCTCTAGTGCCTCAATCTTATTAAGTATCTCTTGATTATCTGGAGCTGGAGCATCTTCTTCCAAATCAAGAGAATCCGAGTCGGACCCCTCCTGGACTCGTGTTCTCTTTTGTCTGCCCCCCGGAGCTTCTGGCTCAGCTGAAGCCATCATATAAGCCCCTCTCCTATGCACCACCATATGCATCTTCTCTAGTGTAGCCAAATCCAATGAATCATTACCCGTAATTCTAGTCATACGACAGGTACTCGAGTCAAAATCATCAAGGAGGGCTGTTGCTAATGTGGTAACCAATCCTCCAATACAGATAGCCCCCCTCTTTTTGTTTGCCACACTATCAAAAACATTGGCCAACCAATAGCCGAAACTAATGGGCACTGCATTACACGCACAATCCAAGAAAAAGAGTTCACTAAGTTCAACTACACCCGGGCTTTCCTTCCGAGCAAAGAACCCACATGACATAAAATGATGCAAATACCTCAAAGCGGGAATGCTCAATTTAGTTGCTTTGGCCGATTTGGCCACATAAGTTCCCGAGCCCAATGCTCCCCAAGCAAATTGTTGTTTAAATTCCTTAGGTACCTACTTTTCACTATGTTGATGGAAACCAAATATCACATTCAATTGTTCAATATTAACCACAAATGATTTCCCAAGCAATTTAAAACTCAAGCTAGAGCAAATTTTTTGTTCATCTCTTTCAACCTTAAGAGATGTAAAAAATTCCAAAGTAAGCTCTTGAAACTGCAAAGGTCGCAAGGAGACTAGGTTCTCCCACCCAAGATTTTGAACATAACGATAAAAATTATCCCTAATTTGAAGAGCATTAAGGGATTCATCACTGACATACCTCGTCGGGAAGAAACCCCGAGCCAAAAGATTCGCTCTCTTTAAAGATGAAGACGAGGAAGATGAAGATGCAGCTGCAGTTGAAGGTTGCTTTCTCCTATGGTGGGACACCATCTTCGTTCTCGGCATCTTGATAGATCTGAAAAAAATTGAAATTTAAACCAATTAAATTGATCTTTTGTGAGAGAAGAAGAAGATTGAACGGATTAATTTTAGTTTTGGTGAAGAAAATTGAGATTTAATGGAGGTTTTGAAGCTTTGAAACACAAACAATGGAGTTTTGCAAGAGAGAAGTCGAGAGAGAGAGAGAGAGAGAAAGCAAAAACAGATCTAGGGATTGGAATGAGCAAAAAGTGCAAAAATCGTGTTTTTAAAGAGTAAAAGTGAAGGGACACGGCCAAGCTGTGTTTTGAGGGACACGGCCAGTGACTTGGCCGTGTCCCAAGGGTGTGTCATCTACTGTAAAGAAGAGTTGCAAAAATAAAAACAATGTGAATTTTGGTGAAGCTTGGCCGTGTCCCATGTGACACGGCCAAGGACACGGCCAAGCTTGTTAGCCGTGTCTCCTACTGCCATTTTTAACTTTTTTTTTATTTTTTTTTGGTGAAGCTTGGCCGTATCCCATGTGACACGGCCAAGGACACGGCCAAGCTTGTTGGCCGTGTCTCCTACTGCCATTTTTAACTTTATATATATATATATATATATATCACCAAATCTTAACTAAATTGCAAACTCTTCTTTGATCAACCCTGAAACACATTAGAAAAATAAAAACAAAGCACCATTCCATTTATTTAAAAAAACATAAAATCAAAATTGCTAAATTTAAAATTATAACTATGAAAAAGAAATGCAAACCGATGGCTTGCCTCCCATTTAGCGCTTCTTTAATATCATATAGCTGGACATCACTGCAAGACTTAGGGATCGTGGATCAAAGTGCTGTCAATGATCCTCACTTCTTGAAACCCTTCATTGTATGGTTTAACTCTCTGTCCATTTACTTTAAAAGTCTCATTTGTTTGAGAGTTAAGCAATTCTATGGCACCAAATCTCGAAAGGACCACTCCATCGAGACTTGAGTTTACCTGGAAACAGACGGAGACGAGAATTAAAAAGTAAAACTTTCATACCTGGACTCAATGTCTTTCACACTATAATTCTGTCATGAAGTGCTTTAGTGCGATCCTTGTAAATCCTCGAGCTCTCATATGCCTCATTCCTCAGCTCATCTAACTTTGAAATTTGCAGAAAACGCTCTCTCTTTGCCTTGTCCAAGTCTAAATTCAGAGTCTTGATTGCCCAATATGCTTTGTGCTCCAACTCCACGGGTAAATGACAAGCCTTACCAAAAACCAATCGATATGGACTCATACCCAAAGGAGTCTTAAAGCAGTCCGATATGCCCACAATGCATCATGCAATCTACTCGCCCAATCCTTCCTTGATAAGTTGACTGTTTTCTCCAGAATTCCTTTTATTTGCTTGTTGGATGTTTCAACTTTTCCAGAAGTCTGTGGATGGTATGGGGTTGCCACCTTGTGCTTCACACCAGATTTGTGCATTAACTTCTCAAAAAGTCTGTTGCAAAAATGACTTCCCCCATCACTGACTATCACTCTTGGTGTGCCAAATCTACTAAGAATATTTTCCTTTACAAATTTAACAACCACATTAGCATCATTAGTACGGGTGGGGATTGCCTCCACCCATTTTGAAACATAATCAATAGCAACTAAAATATATTCATAACCAAAAGATTTGGGGAAAGGACCCATGAAGTCTATTCCCCACACATCAAACAGTTCAACAACAATATATGATTGAAGGGGCATTTCATTCCTCCTCCCAATATTACCCACTCTTTGACAGCGGTCACAGTGCTTACAATACTCTTGAGCATCTTTAAATAAAGTAGGCCAGTAAAAACCACTTTGAAGCACCTTTTCTGCAGTCTTTCTTCCTCCAAAATGACCACCACAGTGAAGGTCATGACAAAATTGAAGAACACTCAGTTGTTCTTCCTCAGATACACACCTGCGAACTATCTCATCTTTGCATATCCGGAATGAGTAAGGTTCATCCCAAAAATAAAATTTACTCAAGTGTAAAAACCTTTTCTTTTCCTGAAATGACATGTTAAAATGCAATATACCACAAGCAAGATAGTTAGCAATATCTGCAAACCAAGGTGCATCAATTACCACAACCAGCTGCTCATTAGGAAATGCTTCTAAATTTTTATGAATGCTATCAGATGCAAGATTTTCACTAAAGAAGGGTAATCTGGATAAATGATCAGCTACAACATTTTCACTCCCCTTAGTATCTTTGATATGGAAATCAAATTCTTGCAATAATAACACCCATCTAATTAAGCGCGGTTTAGCATGTTGTTTTGTCAAAAGATATTTTAGAGCTGCATGATCAGAATACACAATAATTTTCGACCCAATTAAATATGCTCTAAACTTATCTAAAGCAAAAACAACAGCTAACATTTCCTTTTCAGTTGTTGTGTAATTCATTTGCGCACTATTCAGGGTCAAACTAGAATAATATATCACTCTCAAGAATTTATCAACCCTTTGCCCAAGAACAGCTCCTACTGCATGATTAGATGCATCACACATGATTTCAAAAGGTAAAGACCAAACAGGAGCTACAATCATCGGTGCACTAGTTAGTTTTTCCTTAAAGGAATTAAAGGCTTGCATGCATTGTGCAGTAAACTCAAATGGAACATCTTTTCCCAGCAAATGGCACAATGGTTGGCTTATTTTGGAAAAATCCTTAATAAACCTCTGGTAAAAACCTGCATGCCCTAGAAAACTTCTTATTCCTTTAACAGAGGTAGGTGGGGGTAATTTAGCAATCAATTCTACTTTAGCCTTATCCACTTCAATCCCTTTACTTGACACCACATGACCTAAGACAATGCCCTGAGTAACCATGAAATGACTCTTTTCCCAACTTAAAGTAAGGTTACATTCAATGCATCTCTCAAGTACAAGAACAAGTTTATTGAGGCAATTGTCAAAAGAACTACCAAAAATAGAAAAGTCATCCACAAATACCTCAATAAAATCATCTATCATGTCTGTGAAGACAGACATCATGCATCTCTGAAAGGTTGCAGGTGCATTGCACAAGCCAAAGGGCATACGCCGAAATGCATAAGTCCCAAAAGGGCAAGTAAAGGTAGTCTTGGATTGGTCCTCTGGTGATATCGGCACCTGATAATAACCTGAAAGTCCATCTAAAAAACAATAATGCGAGTGTCCAGAAAGTTTATCTAACATCTGATCAATACAAGGAAGAGGGAAATGGTCTTTCTTTGTTGCATTGTTCAACTTCCTATAATCGATACACATTCTCCACCCAGTAGTAGTCCTAGTAGGAAGCAATTCATTATTTTCATTTTTCACCACAGTGTTTCCAGATTTCTTAGGTACTACATGTACTGGGCTCACCCACTCACTATTAGCTATTGGATAAATCACTCCTTCATCAAGCAATTTGAGCACTTCCTTCTTAACCACTTCACTCATATTTGGGTTAAGGCGCCTTTGGGTCTCCCTCACAGGTTTAGCTCCCTCTTCTAAGGTGATTCTATGCATGCACATTGAAGGGCTAATACCTTTGATGTCACTCAATCCCCATCCTATTGCTCTTTTCAATCTTTTAAGCTCACTCACCAACCTCATCTCCTCCTCTTCACTAAGTTCACTGGATATTATCACAGTTAAGGTATTGTGATCTCCTAAAAACACATATTTCAGATTTTTAGGTAACTCTTTCAGCTCTAACTCAAGTGAAGGATTCTTCTCTTCCTTTTGGATGGAGGGAAGTTCAAATACTGGGTCCTCCTTAAGTTCCTCTATTTCAGCACTCTCTAATGTCTCAAGGCAATTGGCTATTTCTAAATCAAAAATATCCAAATCACTATCTAAGGTCAGTGCCAGCTCCAATTTATCCGAGGAACCTGTCTGCAAGAAAACATTTGAAACAACTGCATCAATACAATCAATTAAAGAGCAATCCTCATATAATGCAGTTGTAGGAATAGGAGAAGTGTTAAAAATAGAAAATTCAACCGTTTGTCCTAAGACAGTCATTGACAATTTACCATTTTTAACATCTATCAAGGTGTTGGTAGTTGCCATAAAAGGCCTACCCAGTAAAATAGTGTGTGCGGATAGTGTAGGGTTTCTTCCTTCCATGTCAAGAACTATGAAATCCACAGGCACTATCAACCCCCCAACCTTAACTAACACATCTTCTATAACCCCTTTCGGGAATCTAAGAGATCTGTCAGCTAATTGCAACACCATTTTTATAGGTTTAAGTTCCCCTAGTTCCAATTCAAGATATACAGAATAAGGCATTAAATTTACACTAGCTCCTAAATCACACATGCCATCAGTTCCCTTTCCATTACCCATAGTAATTTGAATTATGAAACTACCAGGATCCTTTAGTTTCGGAGGTAGTTTATGCTGCAAAACAGCACTAGCTACCTCTGACACTATCACCTTTTCATTTGGCTCATACCTCTTTTTCTTTGTGTTCAGTTCCTTGAAGAATTTGGCATAAGCTGGCATGTTCTTTATTGCTTCAGGTAAGGGTAAGTTAATACTTACCTTAGACATCATGTTGAAGATGTCTAAAAATTGTTTATCTTGTTTATCATTCTCCAACCTGCTGGGGAATGGTATAGGTGGCCGGTAAGGATTACTCGCCTTATGTAAATTTGCAGAAGGGGATTTCTCCATTGATCTTTCTCCAGCACCTTTGTTTTCTGTTCTCCTTCCTTCTTGTTCTCTCGATCACCTGCATTCACAGAATTATTTTCAACATCATTAGTTATTACCTTGCCACTTCTAAGGACAATCACTGATTGTACCTGCTTAGGTTGACTTGGAAATTTCCCCTTTTGTTGAATCTGCATCTGTTGTGCAAGTTGTCCCACTTGGGTCTCCAATTTCTTAAAAGATGCTTCTAATGAATCCAGCCTCTTATTGTTCATCTCTTAATTTTTAGCACTGACTTGGATAAAAGCCTGTAAACTTTCCTCCAAACTCTCTCTCTTAGGTTGCCCTTGATTTGAAGATTGACCCTGCTGTTGGTTTTGTCTCTGGAGCAAATGGAAAGGTTGTTGAGAGTTATTTGTTACCCAGGAAAAATTTGGATGATTCCGCCAACCAGGATTATAAGTATTGGAGTAAATCATTCCGGGCCCTTGGTTGATATCCCCCCATAGCATTAACTTGCTCAGCTTCATTCCCATAAGACTCATATGCAGAGGGGCATATATTTGCTCCATGCCCGAAAGTCCCACAAATTCCACACACTTCTTGAGTGGATGAAGACGTATTGTTCTTCATGTTCAGCATCTGCACCTGCCTTGTCAATTCAACTATTTGATTGACCATCTCACTATTGGCTTCCAATTGATTCACCCCTTTACTTCTTCCCCTTACACTTTTCTGTTGAGAATTAGCTCCCAACATTTCAAAGATGTCATAAGTTTCATCTGCTGTCTTTTCTCCCATAGCTCCCCCAGCTATATTATCAACAGTATTCTGAAATTGCTGGGTTAGGCCATCGTAGAAAAACTGATTCAGAAGTTGAAGTGGGTAGTGATGGTGTGGACACTGGATCAATAGCATCTTAAATCTGTCCCAAGCCTCATGAAATGGTTCTCCTTCAAATTGAGAGAATGTAGCAATCTTCCCTCTCAATTCAGCGGTCTTCTGATGTGAGTAAAACTTGCCCATAAATTTATTATAAACTTGCTCCCAAGTTGTCAAAGAATTTTCGGGCAACATCATAAGCCAGCTCTTTGCCCTATCCTTCAATGTATACGGGAAACATCTCATCCTCAACTGGTCCTCTGTTAGTCCTCCCAATGGAAAAGTGTTGAGGGTGGAATAGAAATCCCGAATAAAGTTCAAAGGATCTTCATTTGGAACTCCATAGAATGATGGCAGCATGTTGTAATGAATGTTCTTCAACTCATAATTTCTTGCTGCATCTGTCAATCTTATGCAAGAAGTGGAAGTTCCAATGACAGGTCTAGCAATGTCCCTCATAGTTCTTTGCCTTTCTTCTCCCATGTTGGTAGATTGTGCAGTATCCAACTCAAAATCAGAAGTGTCCTCCTCTGTAGTATCAAATCCGGTGTACAGTTCAAACTCTTCTCTGCTCCTTTTCACTCTCTGAATTTCTGGAATAACTGGGTATAGCTCTCCTCCGAGTGATCTCCTGCCTTGCATAAACAAAATTTCTGGAAAAAGGAAATATTAAAAGTAAAAGACAAATAAAATCAAAAGTAAACAATGAAAAATAATCTAAAATATTTATGCCTAATAAACAATTACGCCAATTAGCTTCCCCGGCAGCGGCGCCAAAAACTTGTTGTGCTCGAATTTAGTTCTACTATAAGCGTCACTCGCAAGTATACGAGGTAGCTGTAGCAAAGGTGATTTCCCCAAGGTCGTCTCTCAAGGAAGCTAGATAAGCTAATTGATTATCAGGTTGCAAATAACAAATTAGAATAAATTTAAATTGCTAACAACTAATGAAAACAGATCGATTGGAGTTTAAAACAATAAAAGTAAAATAAGCTGAAATATTGATTCACTTAATAGAAAGGTCTAGGGTTTGCACTTCTCTACTACTTATATGTATGAATGGTTATTCCTCTCAACCAATTTAATTTCAAAGATTAGATCTCAAGCAACTTAATTAATCGAATCAAGGAAATAAGCTCTCGCATTCAAACCTCTTTCAAATAATCTTGTTACAATTGAAATAATCCTTTTCTTAGGTTATATTTCTAATTCACCTAAGTCCCTAATTAAATTGTTCCAGCATTAGACTTCATCTCTCAATCCTTCATCTAATACCTTAAACACATAATTGGTGGCCAATCAATTATATATTAACAATAATTCCATTCAATCAAGGCTAAAGAAATAAATTCAGTTAAGAGTAATAACCAATTCATACAATCATAGTAGATCCATACAAACCCTAGACTAGATCAAATTAGTTCATAGTGATATCAAACATATTCATCTCATTAAAATTCAAAGAAATCAGTTTAGACATAATAGAATTCATGAATATAATTCCTAAGAAATTTAAGAGATAAAGTTTGAGAACAAAACCAAATTACAAACTCCCTTTAAGCTTCTGAAGAATCTCTTAATCAGATCTTGCTAGAAGAATGTTGCAATGGCATAAACAAATTTAATCTAATCAGTTTTGCATCAAAGTGTACTCAAAATCTCAAAGAAAATAAAATTAGAAACCCTAAGCTATTCTCTTTGACGGCTGAAAAACTCCAAACTCAAAACTTCCGAACCCTTTTGAAAACCCTAATTCTATTATTTATATGAAACTCGCTTAAAAATCCATTCCTTTAGTCCATGAGTGACACGGCCAAGCTTAGACAAGCTTGGCCGTGTTTGAGGTGCTTGGAGGGACACAGCCACAAGCTTGGCCGTGTCCCCTGAGGGTATCCGCTTCTGTGTGATTTTCATCTTTCTTCTTTGGACTTGAGTGTGACACGGCCAAGCTTAGACAACTTGGCCGTGTTTGTCTTGTTTGGACGGACACGACCACAAGCTTGGCCGTGTCCCTTGAATGTGTCACCTTCTGAACTCTTGGTCTTCTTCCTTAGCTTGGTATGGGACACGGCCACAAGCTTGGCCGTGTCTCCTGAGTGTGTCAGTCACTGCCCAACTTTTCCTTTCTCTTGACTCCTTGATTTTTTCTTCCTCTCTTGGTTCCTTGCATATTAACCTAAACCAACACTTAAATAAACTTTAACCAAAAATCAAATAAACATTAACCAACAACACATAAACACTAAACTAAAAACTAGATAAAAAATGTCATAAACACTGAAATAAATTAAAACTACCAAAATTGATGAAAACACTAAATAAACAGATTAAAACTACCAAAATACCTAAATAAAACAATAATCATCATAATAAATAAGACACAATTCTATGATAAAAACTAATAAAACAGGTGATCCACATCTTTAACACACTGCTGGTGCACTTATCTTCCAACAGACACCTCCATGTGTCCTACCACAATGGACACATGTAGGTGGAGTAGATCTCTAAGTCACTGGGGTCGGAGCACTAGCCACCGAGGCTGCAGGTCTCTGTCTCTGCTGATGTATTGACCTACCAGGTTGTCCCTGACTCCTACTGAACCTTTGAAAATATCCCCTCGGCCTCTCTTCATTGATGAAGACCCTGCCTCACTCTGGGGTCTCCTAGTTCTGGTCTCCTCAATCATAGCAGCTGTTGCAAGACCCTATGCTCTCTCAACACTCCTGGCAGCTGCAACCAACTGGGAAAAATTATGGTACCGGGAGCCTACTATAATGCACATGATAGAGGGTCTCAGCCCCTCCTCAAACCTCCGACACCGGTAAATCTCATTAGAAATGATCCCACCAGCAAACTGACTCAGCCTATTAAACTCTATCTCATACTTTAACACTGTTCTGGTATCCTTCATTAAACTCAGGAACTCTATCTTCTTCGCATCCTTATACTCCCTCAGAGTATACTTCTATTCAAATTCCAGCAGGAAATCATTATAGGTCAGGACTGGTGGATCATCCAGAGTATGTCGAACCATCTTCTACCAATCATATGCATCCCTCTGCAGAAGAGATCTGGTATAATCAAACTTCTCCTCCGGAGTAGCCTACAGCTGGATGAACACTCTCTGGACCCTGTCTAGTCACTGCTCTGCTACAGTAGGGTCTGTAGCACCAGCGAAGTCCTTAGCTCAAAAACTTCCTCAACTTATACTTTCCTGTCAACAACTGCTGCTACGGCAGTTGCGGCTGCTTAACTGGAGCCTACCTCAGCAGCTCCACCATATGCCATACCCAGTCCGACGGAGTCTCCTCAGCTATTGGTCCAACAGGCATGAAGTAGACACCTCACCAGCAGACTCAACACCAACTCCAACTCTATCCTTATCATGAGCTACACTCTCTGCACTACCCTCTGCAGACTGATGCATCTGAGATGCCATAACTGTTAGTGTATGTGCCCTAGGCCATTTATTTGGTTCTTTATGTTATACATTCATTATTAATAAATGAGGTTTTATTATCATTATTGTTTGTTTGCATGTTACATAATTTTGATATTTGTCCCTGGTTTATTATTGTTATAGAGATAAAAAAAAAATTCTTAACCAGTATGAACATTGATTTGATAATCATCAGATGGTTATGTGTATAGTGATACAAATCAATTTCATAGATACTTGTTAGAGAACAATGTATTGGATAGACCCATCATGAGATTACTACATGGGTTAGTGTCATAAGTAAATCTCATGATATTTATGTATTAATTCTTTGACTTGAGATTGTCATAGTTTCCAATATAAGGACTATTATATTTTGACATGATCAAACATTATCCGTAATAGTAATAAAGGTTATGATCATATATGATAGAAATTATGCAGAGGATAATGAACAATCAAGATAGAATTTGTCCCTCTCTTTGAGAGAGATATCTTTTGGGCCCCTCGATGAGTGAGACTGTGAAATGCATGGCCGTGCTCAAATGAATTGATAGTGTGATCAATTTCATTTGTTTTTATCAGTCTACTTGGAGATCGAGTAATCATAAGTTTGAACAATATAAGTATGACGTTGACCATGACTTATGTTCAAGCTATATATCGTGTGACAAAGGGATTAATGCATGTACTATTATTAGGCAAATTGGACATTCCTTATATTAATTGGGTAGTTGTAACGCCTTGCTAGAGGCCTATTATGACTTGTTGGTTTAATAGAGATTAAATTGACAGCCAATTAATATGGGCCTTTCGGGTCACACACAAGAATGCGCTTTGGGCTGGATATAATATTAATATTAGATAATAATATTTATTATTATTATTATTATTTTCATTATTTTTATATTATTAGATAATATATTCAGAATCCTTATTAGATTTGGATTTTGAATTTGACTTACCTTATCCAATTTCGAATTGGATTCTGGAGTGAATATATTCACTCCAGACGTTAAGTCTTCTCATAGGAACCCTAATACGTTTTAGAGAAAACATTTTTTCAGCCTTCGCCGTTGTAGAGAGCTAGCACTCCAGACGGTAGCATTCGTGTGGATACGCGATAGAGGGTGTTTCACGATCGAGGCATCTCTTCCAAACTGTGATTTCGAATCATCAACAGGTTAGTTCTTTGAACACTTTTGTCGAATTAAACGAACAGCATGGATCCTGATGGGAAATCAAAGATCAAAATTTTTCCACTGCGTGTTTTTTGGTTTGCTGTGATCTCCTTGATTTCCTAACAGTGGTGTCAGAGCCACTTGTTGTTTTCGTTTAATTCGAAAATGCCATGTTGATATGATTACATGAGATATATTGATTTCGTATGGCATGTTAACTATAAAACCCTAATTTGTTTTTCATATGATGAGAAAGGATTGGTTTTTGGTTTCGTTTATGTAAAACCCTAATTCGTTTTTCATATGATGAGAAAGGATTGGTGTTTTTAATTTCTTTTTCATGAGATGATCATGTATATATGATTGGTTGATTAAAACGATTTTCATATGATGAAAACTATTAAGTTAATATGTGATATAAACATTTGGTAATGATTCTGTAATGGGTTGTAAATATTCGAAATAAAACAGTAAGAAGGTTAATGAGATTAACGATTCTGTTTTAGGGTTTCACCATAGAAAAATGTTAATGAGATTAACGTTTCTATTTGGCTTTGAGGGGCGCTGCCCCTCGACCCCACCCAGGGGCGCTGCCCCTTCAAAACCCCGCCCGCTGACCGGCCAGCGGAAGCCCCGCCCGCTAATCGGCTAGCGGGACTGCAGTATGTTCGCGCCCTATAGTTCGTTACTGCGACATTAAGAATGTCAATATATTTGTTTCTATTTAACATGTTGGTGATGAATATGTTATGTTTGTTTGATGTCTTGGCATGGTGCATAGCATGGCCTTATGACCTATGTGATTGGTTTATTCATATCTTAATTTTGGGTAAATACGGCCTGCGTGTCGTTTATTTTGTTGTAATTTATTTTACTAGTAGTTAGATTTTCTTTTATTGTAATAAATGAAGATTCAAGCTACAATGTTTGTGATGGAGATTCATGCCAAGGAGAAGATGGTTCCATGGTGATGGAAGCACAAGCTCAAGTTTTGAAGATATGTAATATTGCAAGTGTTGTAATAGATAGGTCTTTCACCTAGGGTTGCCTTTATGATCTTCATTTGGTCTCTTGAAGATCATATTTAGTTTGGCCATGCTATGTCACGTTTACATATTTTGTCATTTGGTATATGATGCTTATGTGATAAATTATATATATGCATATAGGATGCTAAAATATAATGATATGTAATGCAAGACATGATAATAATTTAGTTGAACCCTCATTAATAATTTAAGTCTAAATGCCATCCACGTTTTGAACACCTATCAAAACTAAGATTGTATTAAAGTAGGTATTGCCAAAGCAATATGCTTTAAACATTCCTAGCTAAGTAGGATGAGTAATAGTGCTACTCATATGTTTTAAAATTGGTTAGACTTAATTAAGCTATCAAAATGGTTTTGGGCCTAAGGCATTAGATGGAATTCAACATGCTATGACATATGATGTCAATATTCCATAATTACTAAGAGTTACATGAGATGTAATTGGTAAAGATGTTACCTACCTAAATAACTTGATTTTAAGCGTCACGCCAAAGCTGAGTTTAGAATTAAGTGAAACACGGATCTTAGCCTACTAAAATATTTTTTTTAGAGGGTTATATTTTTAGTAGGAGTTTAAATAATTTTAACCTCATTATTAATTAAAATTTGACTTTGCATATTTATCAACAGATGGCTGCTAATAACAATTCCACCTTATCGCTGCGATCTATCCTTGAGAAGGAAAAACTGAAAGAATGTGGGACTAATTTTGTTGACTGGTTTAGGAACCTGAGAATTGTTCTCAAACAAGAGAAAAAGTCCTACGTGCTTGATGAAGCTATCCCTGACCCACCTCCTGCTGATGCTTCTAATGCTGCTAAGAGTAAGCATAAGAAGCATGTGGATGATTCCAATGACATAGGATGTCTTATGTTGGCTACTATGTGTCCAGGACTTCAGAAGGATCTGGAACACTTAGAGGCTTATGAGATGAGTGTGCATCTCAAACAAGCTTTCCAACAATAGGCTAGGCAAGATAGGTTTGATACCACTGTTGCATTATTTGACTGCAAAATGTCTGAAGGTGAATCTGTTAGTGCTCATGTTTTGAAGATGAAAGGCTATCTAGATCACCTTGCTAGACTTGGATATCCCCTGAGTTTAGAACTCTCCACGGATTTGATCCTACATTCATTGCCTAGCAGTTTCTCACAGTTTGTCATGAACTATAACATGAATGACATGGAGAAATCCATTCCTGAGCTACATGGTATGTAACACCCCTACATCCTGTACACGCACACTACAAAACACCACAATGTAATATCCGTATACTGAATATAAGGATGCTACGATTTTCTTTAACATTTACTTAATTTTAAATTATAAGATATTCTTTCTCAATATACATTATAGATAATAAGTAATTAACTTGTAATATAAAACAAAATAGATATATATATATATATTTACTTAATACGCAGCGAAATTTATAAAATATTTACATATAGGAACACTTTCAAATCCATATTTACAATTATACATATATTTACATTAAAATCAGTACTTTACAAAATATAAAGGAGTTATACATGATTGGCAGCTCTTCTCTGATCTTTAAGTCCCAAAATAAACTCTTCAATGCCTAGACTCACTTGGTCTCGAGGAACTCTTGGGTTCAACTCTGTCACCTGCGCGATCAACCACTATCGCGCTAAGCCAACGGCTTAGTAATACAAAGTATGCTAGCATTATGCTTTAATGCAATACAATGTCACACATTTTATATTTCATAAACCATACACATATATACATATCACATTTCAAAGTCCTTCCATAGATCTCATTATTCAATCATTTTACCATTAATGAATCACATTTAAACAAAGACAAGCATTGGGCCCAAAATACACTAATGTGCCATTCAATTTTCTGAGTTAATGTTTTAGTTCAATTATCACATTCATCAATATCATAATCCCAACTAGGCTTCAAGGATTAGGTTCAACCAAGCTTCAAGGGGAGCAAAGCATGCTAAGCATCAACCCAACTTGGCTTTAAGAACCAACCCAACCTAGCTTCAAGGGTGGTAACATCTCAATTAGGCTTCAAGGATCAATTCCAACCTAACTTCAAGAGATTGTTACTAATAGGTATGCCACCAACAACAAAACTCTGAAAATGGAATAACACATTAGACACACAATTCATTTATTATTTCATTATCAATTCCATTCTCAATTCTCATTATCAATTAGGCAAACATGCCTCATTAAAGTCATTATAGCCAATCACAATGGCTTTATATTCCATCACATTTCAATCCACATTATAGCAATTAATCTTTCAAATACACAATCATTTACATCATATCCTTCACATTATACATATGTCATCATTGATATAATCATAACAACATACATTATTCATATGCATCATCAATATCATCAAATGTATGTTCCACATTGTACACAACATAACATTATTCATATAAATTAACAATGCAATAATGCAAGATTTGTACTTACCTCAATAACAATTCACACAACTCTAAACACTTTCCTTTCCCAAGATTCTTCACTTCCCAAATTAGGGAAAATCACCTCCTTTCAAAACCTAATCCAAAAATGATACAATACATGAATTCCAATACAATTATCACTTAATAACCTCTTACTAAACCCTTAAATCACAAATTACACTTCAACATCACTCACTAAGGCCCACGGTCGTGGCCACCTCAACCCCCACGGGCGTGGGTTAAAGAATGGTTCTGTCACCCTTGCTCCAATCCTCCACGGCCATGGCTACAAATGACCATGGTCATGGCAACCAAGGCCACGGGCGTGGCATCCACAATGCTACTGACTTCGGCCAAATTCTCATTTCCTAAGCTTACAACTCCAAGAAACATCAACCACATGCAAATCTATGAAAATAATTAAGCAAACTCAAGTTAAACATCATTTATCACTTCAAAACCCTAAAACAACCTCAACTCCAACACTTCCAATATCAACACCAATATAACTTTTTAACTTACAATCAATTTCAACACTTAAAAACACACCACAAACAAACCTAATCATACCATCCATAATAATTCATCAACCCCAAACACAACTTCAAAAGAACAAAGGAAATCAAGAGAAAGAACTTACCAAAGTTGATGAATTTCACAACTTTCCAACTTAATCACTTGAATCTTCCTTCAATTTGAGTTTGGAACTTCAAGATCCTCTCTTGCTCTCTTGCTTTCTTTTGTCTTTGGATGAGCAGGCCACACACATGGAAAAGAAGAAAAGATGATGAAGAAACAAAGTCAACTTCTCTTTAAATCTCCACCAAGTATTCCAAAATAAGAAATTACCTAAATACCCTTTTCTATTTGTTTAAACTCTCTTCTCACTTACTTGTCCTTTTAAGTAATTTCACACATAACAAATAAATATCCTCTTCCCTTGACCATCCATTTTGACTTATGTATATGTTATTTATACTTCCATATATACAACATATACACTTTCTTTTAATTTCTTTTCTCTTGCAAATTAACATATACATTCAATCCAATTTAAAACAACAACAATATTCAAAACTTCCAAGGCATACATTGGGATATTACAATTCTCCCCCTCTAAAAAGAAATTTTGTCCTCGAAATTACCTGTCATCAAGTCCGAAACAACTGAGGATATTGATCTCGCATTGCTTGCTCACTCTCCCAAGTTGCTTCTTCTCTTCCATGATTCTTCCATAGAACCTTCACCAAAGGCACTTTCTTATTCCTCAACTCTTTCACTTTATGTGCCAAAATAGCAACTGGTTCTTCTTCAAATGTCAGATATGGACTCACTTAAATAGATTCAATTGGCAAAACATGAGATGGATCCGACCTGTATCTCCTCAACATAGAAACATGGAATACATTATGGATCCTATCCAACTCAGGTGGCAAAGCAAGCCGATAAGCAACTGGCCCAACTCTTTCCAAAACTTCATACTGTCCAATGAAACGGGGACTCAATTTCCCTTTCCGACCAAACCTCAAGATCTTCTTCCAAGGAGACACTTTCAAAAATACCTTATCTCCAACATCAAACTCTATGTCTCTCCTTTTCAAGTCTGAATAAGATTTCTGTCGGTCTGAAGCTGTTTTCAACTTATCTCGAATCATTTTCACTTTCTCTTCAGTTTCTTTAACCAAATTAGGACCAATTAACTTACCTTCTCCAAGTTAATTCCAACATAGAGGTGTCCTACACCGTCTACCATACAATGCTTCGAATGGTGCCATACCAATGCTGGATTGATGACTGTTATTGTAAGCAAATTCCACAAGTGGCAAAAATCTATCCCAACTTTCAGAGAAATCAATGACACAGCTTCTCAACATGTCCTCGATAATCTGTATCACTCTCTCTGACTGCCCATCTGTCTGCGGATGAAAAGCAGTGCTAAAATGTAATCGAGAACCCAAAGCACCATGTAAACTCTTTCAAAACCTTGAAGTAAATCGGGGATCTCGATCAGACACTACAGAAATTGGGATACCATGCAACTTCACAATCTCATGGATATACAGCTCAGCTAACCTTTCCAAAGAATAATCCATCCGAACCGGAAGAAAATGAGTTGTCTTAGTCAACCTGTCAACAATCACCCAAATAGCATCATGCTTCCTTTGTGTCAATGGTAAACCAGATACAAAATCCATGGTTACTTTATCCCATTTCCATTCAGGCACTGATAACGGTTGAAGTAATCCTGTTGGAACTTGATGCTCAACTTTTACCCTCTGACATGTGAGACATTTGGACACAAAATCTGCAATGTCTCTCTTCAAACCAGACCACCAGTAATACTGCTTCAAATCATGATACATCTTTGTATTGCCCGGATGCATAGCAAATACTGATTGATGTGCTTCTTCCAAAATGATCCTTCTCAAATTAGCATCATCAGGTACACACAATCTGTTCTTAAACCAAAGACTCCCATCACTTCTCACAATAAAATCTTGACTCTTTCCATTCTGACAATCTGAAACAATCTTTTGAATCTTCTCATCAGCCAATTGAGCCTCTTTAATCTGATCCAACAATACTGGTTTCAATTGTAACTGTGCCAACAATGCACCATCATCACAAGATATAAAACTAGCATGCAATGCTCTCAATTCAACAAGCAACGAGAGCGAATAAACAGTCAAACCTGCTAAAGACTTCCGACTCAAGGCATCAGCAACAACATTTGCTTTACCAGGATGATAATCAATCAAACAGTCGTAGTCTTTAATCAACTCCAACCATCTCCTCTGTCGAAGATTGAGCTCTCTTTGAACACCCAAATATTTTAAACTTTTATGGTCTGTATAGATAAAACACTTCTCCCCAAACAAATAGTGTCACCAAATCTTCAAAGCAAACACAATGGCTGCTAATTCTAAATCATGGATCAGATAATTGAGCTCATGCGGTTTCAACTGTCGAGAAGCATAAGCTATAACTTTACCTTCTTGCATCAGCACACAACCCAAACCACTATGTGAAGCATCACTGTAGATCACATATGGTTTATCTTCCACAGGTAAAGTAAGAACAGGCGCTTGAGTCAACATTTCTCTCAACTGTTCAAAGCTAGCCTGACACTGATCTGTCCACAGAAATCTAACTCCCTTTCGAAGTAATCTGGTAAGTGGAGTAGCTATCAAAGAAAATCCTTTCATAAACCATCGATAATAGCCTGCCAAACCCAGAAAACTTCTAACTTCAGTCACAGACTTTGGTGGACTCCAATTCAAAATAGCTTCAACTTTGCTTGGATCAACCCTTATCCCATTTGCTGAAACTACATGGCCCAGAAAAGTAACTTGGTCAAGCCAAAATTCACACTTCGACAGTTTAGCAAACAATTGCTTCTCTCTCACGATCTGCAGCACAATCTGCAAATGCTTGTCATGTTCCTCTTTATTACGCGAATACACCAAAATATCATCGATAAAAACTACCACAAACTGATCCAAATAGGGCCTAAACACCCTATTCATCAAATCCATAAAAGCTGCAGGTGCATTCGTCAAACCAAAAGGCATAACTAGAAACTCATAATGCCCATACCTTGTGCGAAAGGCTGTCTTAGGAACATCTTCAGCTCTAACCCTCAACTGATGGTACCCTGATCTCAAATCAATCTTGGAAAACACTGCTGCTCCCTTCAATTGATCAAAGAGATCATCAATTCTAGGCAAAGGATATTTATTTTTAATAGTCACCTTGTTCAATTGCCTATAATCGATACACAATCTCATAGTACCATCCTTCTTTTTCACAAATAAAACAGGAGCTCCCCACGGTGAAACACTAGGGCGAACAAACCCTTTATCCAACAACTCCTGCAACTGCACCTTCAATTCTTTCAGTTCAGCAGTTGCCATTCTATAAGGAGTAATAGAGATAGGAGTGGTACCAGGCAATAATTCAATACCAAACTCCACCTCTCTCTCAGGAGGTAACCCTGGCAACTCTTCTGGAAACACATCTGGAAACTCTGCAACTGTAGGTATACTATCAATTTGAGAACTCACTACTCTAGTATCCAGAATATGAGCAAGGTAAGCATCACACCCTTTTCTAATCAATCTCCTAGCTGCAACAGCTGAAACAAACAAGGATGCTAACTGTCCCTGCTCACTAGATACTATCACATCTCTACCATCATCAGTTCTCAAGATAACAACTTCCTTTTGATAGTCTACCACAGCTCCATGTCTAGATAACCAGTCCATGCCTAGAATCAAATCATATTCCTTAAAAGGCATTTCAATCAAATCTCCAAGGAACTCCTCACCTTGCACCACTACTGCACTATCTCGGTGCACCTTACTAACAATCACACTATGCCCTAAAGGATTTGTCACCAATACATCAAATCCTAGGGATTCAGCATGCAATTCAAACACAGGCAAAACAGATGCACTAATATATGAATGTGTAGATCCTGGATCAATCAAAGCAAGTACTAAAATACCAAATAAAGAGAAAGTACCAGCTATGACTGCCGAAGCATCTGGCTGCCTCTGCATCACATATATCCTCTGAGAAGATCCAGCCTCCTCTGGTCTACTCTCCCTAGATGTAGAACCTCCTCTAGGACTGAACCCAGATCTGCCTCCTCTGCTGAAACTTCTGCCTCCTCGACCTCCCCTCACACTATGTCGAGAAGCTGCAGAATCTACCGACATCTGCTCCTGCCTCTCAGGGAACTCTCTCACAAAATGATCAGGCGATCCACATCTGAAACATACCCCTGCCACACCAGTCCTCCAACAAGTAACACCATGTGGCCTACCATAATGAATACATATGGGTAGAGTGGATCTCTGAATCACTGGGGTCGGAGCACTCGCCACTGAAACTGTAGGTCTCGATCTTTGCCTCTGAAACTGTATTGTCCTACCAGCTGGTCTCTGACTCCTACTAACCCGAGGAACAAAACTTCCTTTACCTCTTTTCACAGATGAAGACCCTGCTTCAAACTGGGGTCTCCTAACCCTGATCTCTTCCTCAGAAGCAGCCGCAATACCCTGAGCTCTCTCCACACTCCTAGCTGCTGCAACAAGCTGGGAAAAATCATGATATCTAGATCCAGCTACCAGACACATGATAGAAGGCCTCAATCCCTCCTCAAATCTCCTGCATCTATCTATCTCATCAGATATAATACCCCCAGCATACTGGCTCAATCGGATAAACTCTAGCTCATATTCTGTCACAGTCCGGTGATCTTGCTTCAAGCTTAGAAACTCCATTTTCTTCACATCTTTATACTCCCTTGGAGTATACTTCAATTCAAACTCTCTTAGAAAATCAGCATAGGACAAGGTAGGTGGATCATCCATAGCGTGGGGCACTGTCTTCCACCAGTCATATGCATCCTTCTGCAACAATGATCTTGCATAATCAAATTTTTCTTCTGGAGTGGCTTGTAACTGAACAAATATTCTCTGTACTTTATCTAGCCACTGCTCAACTACAGCTGGATCAATAGTACCAAGAAAATCTTCTGCTCCATACTTCCTTAATTTATCATACTGTCTCACTGATACCAAAGGCTGTGGGGGTGGTGGCAGTGGTTGCACTGGTGCTTGCCTCAACAAATCAACCACATGCCTAAGCCAAACTGGCGGAACCTCCTTACCAGCTGGTCTCCCCAACACAGAAGCAGGTACCTCTCCAGCACTATCCACTTTAGCTCCCTCTCTAACCTCAACAGGAGCTACACTTTTCGCACTACCCTCTACTGACTGACGCAAGTGAGAATCCATCACAACCTATATCTGCAAACACAGCAAAATACATCTCATTAAAGATCAGAGACTGCCAATACCAAACATGTATGTTATTCAAAAACTAACTTTTAAAGTCAAAATATTCTTTTTCTTTCATTTTACCTAGGTTGAGAATCTCAAACCTAGGCTCTGATACCAAAACAATTGTAACACCCCTACATCCTATACACGCACACTACAAAACACCACAATGTAATATCTGTATACTGAATATAGGGATGCTATGATTTTCTTTAACATTTACTTAATTTTAAATGATAAGATATTCTTTCTCAATATACATTATAGATAATAAGTAATTAACTTGTAATATAAAACAAAATAGATATATATATATATACATTTACTTAATACGCAGCGGAATTTATAAAATATTTACATATATGAACACTTTCAAATCCATATTTACAATTATACATATATTTACATTAAAATCAGTACTTTACAAAATATAAAGGAGTTATACATGATTGGTAGCTCTTCTCTGATCTTTAAGTCCCAAAATAAACTCTTCAATGCCTAGACTCACTTGGTCTCGAGGAACTCTTGGGTTCAACTCTGTCACCTGCGCGATCAACCACTATCGCGCTAAGCCAACGGCTTAGTAATACAAAGTATGCTAGCATTATGTTTTAATGCAATACAATGTCACACATTTTATATTTCATAAACCATACACATATATACATATCACATTTCAAAGTCCTTCCATATATCTCATTATTCAATCATTTTACAATTAATGAATCACATTTAAACAAAGACAAGCATTGGGCCCAAAATACACTAATATGCCATTCAATTTTTAGAGTTAATGTTTTGGTTCAATTATCACATTCATCAATATCATAATCCCAACTAGGCTTCAAGGATTAGGTTCAACCAAGCTTCAAGGGGAGCAAAGCATGCTAAGCATCAACCCAACTTGGCTTCAAGAACCAACCCAACCTAGCTTCAAGGGTGGTAACATCTCAATTAGGCTTCAAGGATCAATTCCAACCTAACTTCAAGAGATTGTTACTAATAGGCATGCCACCAACAACAAAACTCTGAAAATGGAATAACACATTAGACACACAATTCATTTATTATTTCATTATCAATTCCATTCTCAATTCTCATTATCAATTAGGCAAACATGCCTCATTAAAGTCATTATAGCCAATCACAATGGCTTTATATTCCATCACATTTCAATCCACATTATAGCAATTAATCTTTCAAATACACAATCATTTACTTCATATCCTTCACATTATACATATGTCATCATTGATATAATCATAACAACATACATTATTCATATGCATCATCAATATCATCAAATGTATGTTCCACATTGTACACAACATAACATTATTCATATAAATTAACAATGCAATAATGCAAGATTTGTACTTACCTCAATAACAATTCACACAACTCTTAACACTTTCCTTTCCCAAGATTCTTCACTTCCCAAATTAGGGCAAATCACCTCCTTTCAAAACCTAATCCAAAAATGATACAATACATGAATTCCGATACAATTTATCACTTAATAACCTCTTACTAAACCCTTAAATCACAAATTACACTTCAACATCACTCACTAAGGCCCACGGTCGTGGCCACCTCAACCCCCACGGGCGTGGGTTAAAGAATGGTTCTGTCACCCTTGCTCCAATCCTCCACGGCCATGGCTACAAATGACCACGGCCATGGCAACCAAGGCCACGGGCGTGGCATCCACAATGCTACTGCCTTCGGCCAAATTCTCATTTTCTAAGCTTACAACTCCAACAAACATCAACCACATGTAAATCTATGAAAATAATTAAGCAAACTCAAGTTAAACATCATTTATCACTTCAAAACCCTAAAACAACCTCAACTCCAACACTTCCAATATCAACACCAATATAACTTTTTAACTTACAATCAATTTCAACACTTAAAAACACACCACAAACAAACCTAATCATACCATCCATAATAATTCATCAACCCCAAACACAACTTCAAAAGAACAAAGGAAATCAAGAGAAAGAACTTACCAAAGTTGATGAATTTCACAACTTTCCAACTTAATCACTTGAATCTTCCTTCAATTTGAGTTTGGAACTTCAAGATCCTCTCTTGCTCTCTTGCTTTCTTTTGTCTTTGGATGAGCCGGCCACACACATGGAAAAGAAGAAAAGATGATGAAGAAACAAAGTCAACTTCTCTTTAAATCTCCACCAAGTATTCCAAAATAAGAAATTACCTAAATACCCTTTTCTATTTGTTTAAACTCTCTTCTCACTTACTTGTCCTTTTAAGTAATTTCACACATAACAAATAAATATCCTCTTCCCTTGACCATCCATTTTGACTTATGTATATGTTATTTATACTTCCATATATACAACATATACACTTTCTTTTAATTTCTTTTCTCTTGCAAATTAACATATACATTCAATCCAATTTAAAACAAGAACAATATTCAAAACTTCCAAGGCATACATTGGGATATTACATGGTATGCTCAAAACTGCTGAGGGGAATATCAAAAAGCCTACCCAAATATTGAATGTCAATATTAAACAAATGAAAAAGAAAGCCAAATATACTAAAGGCAAGGGTAAGGTAAAAGTTGCTAAAGGGTCCAAGGGACAAGCTAAACCAAAACCTGAACCTAAGGCTAAAGCTCTTAAGGAAGGGACTTGTTTCCATTACATCAAGCCTGGGCATTGGAAGAGAAATTGTCAACTCTATTTGGATGAGTTAAAGAAGTTGAAGGGTAGTGCGACTACATCTTCAGGTATTTATGTTATAGAAATTAATTTATCTATTCCTTCTTCCTAGGTATTAGATATCGGATGTGGATCTCATATTTGTACAAATATGCAGGACTCAAAAGGAGTAGGATGCTGAAGAAGGGCGAAGTGGACCTACGTGTTGGCAATAGAGCAAGAGTTGCTGCTATAGCTGTGGGAACTTATGAACTTGTTATGCCCAATGGGTTTTTGTTAATTTTGAACAATTGCTTTTATGTTCCTACTATGAGTAGGAATCTTATTTCAGTATCTTTTTTGGATGATGAAGGTTATTCATTTTTTATTAAGAGTAAGAAATGTTCTATTTTTGATAAAAATGATTTGCTTTATGGTATTGCAAATTCTTATAATGGCCTTCATATCCTTAATCTTGATGATTCTAATGGTAATGATATCTATAACATAACTTCTAAGAGAACTAAGCCAAATGAGTTAAACCCTACTTATTTATGGCATTGTCGCCTTAGCCATATAAATGAGAAATGCATTTCTAAGCTCCATCAAGATGGATTATTAAATTCATTTGATTTTGAATCATTTGAAACATGTGAGTATTGTTTGCTTGGTAAGATGACAAAGGATCCTTTTACTGGGCATAGTGAAAGGGCTAATGATTTATTGGGCTTGATACATACAGATGTATGTGGTCCTTTTAGCATTAGTGCCAGAGGAGGATTTCGATGCTTCATTACTTTTACTGATGATTTCAGTAGGTATGGCTATGTCTACCTAATGAAACATAAGCATGAGTCTTTTGAAATGTTTAGAACTTTTCAAAATGAAGTACAAAATCAACTTGGTAAAACAATTAAACAACTTCGATTAGATCGAGGTGGTGAATATTTGAGCCAATAGTTTGATGATCATCTAAGGGATTGTGGAATTGTTTCACAACTGACTCCTCCAGGAACTCCACAGTGGAATGGAGTTTCTGAAAGGAGAAATCGAACTCTATTAGATATGGTTCGATCAATGATGAGTCAAGCGGATCTTCCTTTATCTTTTTGGGGTCATGCCTTGGAGACAGCTGCATTCATTCTGAACCGTGTACCATCTAAGGCGGTTAAAAAGACACCATATGAGATATGGACATGTAAGACACCTAGTTTGTCTTTTCTTAAGATTTGGGGTTGTGAAGCTTATGTGAAAAGACCAGTTTCAGATAAGTTAGCTCCAAAGTCTATCAAATGTAATTTTGTGGGGTATCCTAAGGAAACTAAAGGATACTATTTCTATACTCCTTCAGAGAACAAAGTGTTTGTTGCTCGAAATGGGATCTTTTTGGAAAAGGAATTTCTTTCTAAGAGAACTAGTGGGAGTATAGTAGAACTTGAGGAAACTCAAGTACCACAAGAAATCATTTAGCCGTCTATAGAGCCTATTTCAGAACCACAAATAGTTGTGGAGTCTGAAGATGTAACACAAATCCCTCGCAGGTCTGATAGGACACGTCGTCAGCCAGAGAGATATGGATTTCTTATGACTGATGATAGTGAAGTAATGCTCATAGATCAAGATGAGCCTACTACCTATCAAGAAGCTGTGTCAGGTCCAGATTCAGAAAAATGGCTTAGAGCCATGAAATCTGAGATGCAATCTATGTTTGACAACCAAGTTTGGTCTTTAATTGATCCTCCAGAGGGTATTAAGACTATTGGTTGCAAATGGGTTTTCAAGAAGAAAACTGACATGATGGGAATGTGCAGACCTATAAAGCAAGGCTTGTTGCAAAAGGTTTCAAGCAAACTCATGGTATAGACTATGATGAAACCTTTTCACCAGTTGCTATGCTTAAGTCTGTTAGAATTCTCATTGCCATTGCAGCATACTATGATTATGAGATATGGCAAATGGATGTCAAAACCACTTTCCTTAATGGAAACTTGCTTGAGGATGTGTATATGACACAACCTGAGGGTTTTGTAAATCCTGAGAATTCTACAAAGGTTTGCAAGCTTCAAAGATCCATTTATGGATTGAAGCAAGCATCTCGAAGCTGGAATCTTCGTTTTGATGAAACAGTTAGGAACTTTGGTTTCATCAAGAATGAAGATGAACCTTGTGTTTACAAGATGGTTAGTGGGAGTGCAGTAGTGTTTTTAGTCTTATATGTGGATGACATATTACTCATTGGGAATGATATCCCTACCTTGCAAAAGGTTAAGACTTGGTTAGGAAATTCTTTCTCAATGAAAGACTTAGGTGAGGCTGCCTATATCCTTGGTATAAAGATCTATAGAGATAGATCTAGAAGGATAATTTGTAACACCTCTTCCCGACCTACATGTGTAAGCCGAGTAGAGGCGCCACACTATCCAAAAGTTGCTACCAATTTTACTTAGTCAAATTTTTGTTTTGATTTTACAGAAATTTTGCCATAGTTTTGCCTAGAAATTTGAATCCCAAGTGTCGACAAAACTTGTTTTTCTGATTCTTGAAAATGTTTTACACAGACCAATGTGAAGACCATCAAATTTAATGCACTCCCAATGAATCCACCTTATACCCTCAACTACAACCTGCAAGAAGAGTTCACACTTCTAAAATAAAGTAGAGGTTTATTATTATTACATACCAACAACGTACAGTATCACATACTGACTCTCAATCTTATATATACATATACATGCCACAACTAGCTAACTCATATTGGAACTAAAAGATCTACCCCTGAGATTTGCTGTGGTCTGGTCGTTGCTTCCCTAAGATTTATCTACTGCTCCGAACCTACGAGTCAAGAAAAACTTAACTCGCTGAGCGGTGTCGCTCAGTGGGTACTTTACCAATAAAAATATAAGTAAAACATGAAAGCCTTTGAAACAAAATGAATTAATTAAATCATAAATCAACCAACCTTAAACCAATGGAAGTTTTTGTACATTCAATGTAAATATGCTTCCAACAAATGTAAAAACCATAATTCAAACTCATTTTGCATTACGTGGTTTAAATGAAACAAGACTTTGGATCAGGCTATAGCTTTAACTCTACTGGTATATAGGGAACCATAGTGATAAGGCAGTGGGCCTCCCCACTGTAACATAGGTGGCCCTCACCACCGATATCAGATCACAGGAATGGGCCTCCCCATCCTTGTTAACCAATGGGCCTCCCCATTGGCTTCAGTGGCCACCGATATCATATCACAGGAATGGGCCTTCCCATCCTGGTTAACCAATGGGCCTCCCCATTGGCTTCAGTGGCCTCACCACTGAATAAAATATCATATCACAATAATGAGCAGTACTGCATGCGTTAGTATAGTGCACCATACCCTTATCTACCACTCCCACTATCCAGTAGAGCAAAAAGGTTAAAATGATTCAATTTAAGTCTCAAACCTCATTTTAGAATGACTCAAGAAATTAATTTAAATTCTCATTGCTCTTTGCCATTTATGTCGCGCACCACTTTCTTTGGTCAAATCGTTACTCTTTTTCACATATTTAACATCCACAATAAACACATCAAACATTTCAAAGCATTCCTCAAAATATCACAAATTGACCAAATGAATAGTGTTGCGGCGAGACAAATCGGCAACGCAAAATGGCATGACCAAATGAATAGTGAAATCTGGGTTTTCGTCAAAATTTCAGTCCACTTCAGTCATGCATTTGACCAAGTAAATGATCTTATTTTTAGCTGAAATTTTACAGAAAACTTATTTCATATGTTGACTAATTGCATGTAAAATTTCGTTTAAAAATTCATTCATTTGCTGCCTCAAACGATTGTCACAAAAAGATCCAGAAAGCTGTCTTTTTGGGACCATTTCGGCCCAAACACATGAAATGCATAGGATAGTTTATTTTTCTTTTGCAAATCAATATTAAGGCTTCTTTAATGGTAAAGAGAAGATTCAAACACTTCCCTTTGACAACTTTTGCATGTTTAACTCAAATCAATATATTTAAGCATCAACAACAAAACTTTCATAAACCAAAGTTTGTAAAGCATCAAACCAAAATTAATTATTTAAAAGTAAAATACCAAACCTTGTTCTTTTAATTCCCCTTTTTTTTTTCCTTCTTATCCTTCCTTAATCTTTGTTTCTCCTTCAAGAAATTCAAGAATACAACCTTAAACATAAACCTTAGAAATTTAAAACAATAAGATATCCTCCATTTCTTTTCAAACTAAATCCTAATCTAACCTCATTAAACCTTAGAAACCTTGATTCTTCCATTTAATTAAACAATATCATCACTACTTAAATTTTTCCCAAATCCACCATAAGAACCTTAATTTCCAATCTTCCAATAGATATAGAAATACTTAAAATTAATACTAGAATTGAATTCTACATACTTGAAAACCTTAAAACTCACCTTGAACTTGAATCAAATTTGACAAAAGTTGGAAATTCTTTGGTGCTTTTCTATGGAAGCCGTAGGTTTGAAGTGGGAGAGAGAGATTTTGCTCTTCTTGCCATGATATATATATAGGAGAAATGATGGTCACTTTTGGATGAATGAATGTTTTAAAGCCAAATGTCCACACTTTTCTCTCTCTTCTTTATTATAACTTTTAAATGGCAAATTTTCATTAGCCCAAATGTCTCCTCCTTTTATTTATTTAAAAACCCAAGCCCTTAAATTTCTTTTAATTATATTTTGGCCCCTCCACCATCTTGTGTTGAAATTTCTATGGTCTAAGGTGTGAAAAGACCAAAATACCCTCCGACGATTAATCGATCATATCTTTTAAACCATATAGTTCCACGAGTCAAACTACATATAGTTTTGATCCTCTCGACCTCTACTTTCTATTTATAAGGTCTATTTTAGGTTTCCAAGTCATTTGGAAAAATTACCAATAAACCCTCGACTTTTTATTAAATTCCCTTTAGGTCCTATTTTTGCTCGGGTTTTCTCCGGCTCCGTTTCTACTGACAATCGTTTCATATTTAACCCCTCGCCATTCTCTACGTACTCACGTTTTTATTTCCTACCTTAAATTCATGTATAACTTTAATAGATAATGACCAAAATGCCCCTAGTCAAAATGTCTTCGTTTTTCTTTAACGGGACATTTCCTGGAAAAACCGTTACACGTCGTTGCGACCTGATTAATCTCTAGAATATTCTTCCGAGGTCGGATATGGGCACTATTAAGAACTTCCGACACTTAATTTTTAAGTTTACTTAGTTGCCCCTAACTTTTGAGAAATTTCCACTTAGGTCCTTTTGATATCCCTTCCTGACCTTGCTGTCTTTCTTTATTAATATCTTTTTACTCACAACTCCAAATTAAGTAATTCTTATTCCCACTGAAACCAGACATCTGGGGATATATTGTATCAAAATTTCAGGTCGATCCGAGTTATATCTGATTTTTGAAAGTCCTTTGAATTCAAGCCTACTATGCTGTCCTGAGGCAGCTTGCACATTGTCTACTAAATCCATCATATCTTATTCTGTACAACTCCAAATTGAGTAATTTGAAGTTATAAATCTAGATAAGACACAAATAAACAATTAAGTCTTCTTTGAGAGTCTCTAATTCTATCATTAACTTGGATGAAATTCGAGCTCAAGTTAAAGGTCATGTTTTAAACTCCTTTGTTCTAAGCCTAAATCATATCCACTATGTCTGTTTCTTACCAATCTGGGATTTGGGATGTTACAATTCTATCCCCCTTAATTTAAGTTTTGCCCCGAAACTTACTCATTCTATATACTTGACCTTATTCACTTGATTGCTCTCTTTCATCTCTCTATATTGTTTACGCATTGCCTTATTTTGACACTTATTCATTTACTGGGATTAACTATTTTAAGATTCAACATGTTTTACCTTTTGTATTCTATTTTCTTCCCATATCTGTTCACTTACTGTTTATTATTCTATAAGATTATCCAATAGACTATTATGTGGTTCAACATGCTTTGACTTTTGTCACGATTTCTCATTTGAAACATCACTATTACTCTCTTGTATTTCCTTCAACTTTGATTCAGGTTTGTTCTTTCTCATTCCTTCTTGTACGTTTTTCACTTTCTAATGTATTCATTTCTAAGCTTCCTTCTCTTTGCATTGTGGTTATTCTTTATTTACTTCTTACTGAATTTGTATGTCCTATGTATATTTGTGCAGTGTGGTGGCATTCCTTAAGTATCAACTCATCTGACTTTCCTTGTGTTGTCATATATACATCTCAAATAATAGCTCATGGGTGATCAGTCCATGATACCATTATTCTCGAAGTACTATTTATTTCATTACATGTCTCGCTCTATGCTGGTTACGGCCGATCCCAACATAAGGTGAGAACATCTTTTTTTTTTATTACATTTCAAACTCTTTCTTTCCTTTCTTTTTCGAATATGTTTCAATTCACTTTCTGTTTATTTTCATATATACTTTTTTTATCTGTATATTATTACATATTTTTCTTACTTAGCTCCTCAAGGTAATAACAGTAGAATCAAAGTGGGATGAGACAATACCATATGGAACCAGCATGGCATGGGTGGCCCTCACCACCGTTTCATTTCCATGGCACAGGTGGCCCTCACCACCTTTTTTATCAAACCAATGGCCCTCACCATTGGCCCCCAGTGGCCCTCACCACTGAGTATATATATCGGTGCCAGATAAATATCAAACCAGTGGCCCCAATGGCCCTCACCATTGAGTATAAATGTTAATGCCATATAAATACACTCATCCCAACTCTGATTCAATATGAATTACCAAGGTAAGCATATCTTTCTAATATTTTATTCTCTTTCCTTCCTTCATATCAACGCACACATAGACACAAAAATTCTCAAGTTGTCAGAACACATTACTAAACATTTCCAACGCAAGTTTAAATAGTTCATTATATAAGGAACACATGATTTCAACCAGGTAAAGCATTAATCCTGGAGAATCTAACTAGTTTTGCTTCCTTTTCTTAGTTCTCAATGTTATTTTCTATGATTTTTTTTTCTTGCCGTACTATTATTCTTCACTCTTTCAATTTTAGACTCTTGTATTATGGTCGGTATTCTATTCGTTATTATTCTTTCGGTGCTTTTACTACTTACCTCTCATAATTGCCTTAACCTCTATTGCATATATTTCTCAATTTTTTTTCGTGCATATATATGAGTGTGAAGAACCTGAATCTATTAAAACGTAAAGCAGAACTCCAAACATAGACAACTGACCTGCAATCACGTCTAGCGCTTCTTGCGACATCTAAAGAACAGAGCAAAACGTATACAATCCCATCATACGTAACGACCCAGACCAACAGCATTATCTTATCCTAGGTGGCATGTATATAAATATAAAATTCTTAAATAACACATATACAACACAACCTTTATTTATTTCCAAACACAAAGTTTTACAATATTAGGAAGCCCTTATGTACATTTCAAAATTTAGTACTCCTCACTATTATATCATCATATTATACTACCATACAATATTTACATGATACCTCTATGTCACATATGTATATAACTAAAAGAACCGCCAAACAACAATACATCTCAAGACTCAGTGAGTAGGTGCCCCAGGTGAAGTGGCACTGTCTGAAAAATATTCTTCTATTTCGGGATCAAGATCTGGGTCATGTGATGCTTCACTAGGTAAGTACTGGCCTAGCTCTTGAACCCTCTCCTGTAAAGCTCAAATCTCTTGATGTGCTACACCGAGGCTTCTACCGACACTATCCAACTCCACTCTATAACTAAGCATGTCTTCTTTTAACATCTGCACGTCATCTATCAAGGCGGTAATCATCTCATCTTTTATTCTCAAGTCTTCACGATCTTGTATACTTCGATCGGCCAAAATTTCTATAGTCTCATCTTGCTCCCGCACTAGCTGTTTTAACCTCTCTACTTCTATCCTCAACTCCCTTACCTCGTTTAGATCACCCATTATTACTCTTGTATAATTTGAATAACATAACTAACAATAACACACATATGTATAGTTATATAATTAAAACCCCTATTCTAACCCTATGTGTCCTACATTTAAGGTTTAGTTCAACTAACTACCCAGAACCGGCTAAACCTTTGCTCTGATACCACTAATTGTAACACCTCTTCCCGACCTACATGTGTAAGCCGAGTAGAGGCACCACACTATCCAAAAGTTGCTACCAATTTTACTTAGTCAAATTTTTGTTTCGATTTTACAGAAATTTTGCCATAGTTCTGCCTAGAAATTTGAATCCCAAGTGTCGACAAAACTTGTTTTTCTGATTCTTGAAAATGTTTTACACAGACCAATGTGAAGACCATCAAATTTAATGCACTCCCAATAAATCCACCTTATACCCTCAACTACAACCTGCAAGAAGAGTTCACACTTCTAAAATAAAGTAGAGGTTTATTATTATTACATACCAACAACGTACAGTATCATATACTGACTCTCAATCTTATATATACATATACATGCCACAACTAGCTAACTCATATTGGAACTAAATGATCTACCCCTGAGATTTGCTGTGGTCTGGTCGTTGCTTCCCCAAGATTTATCTACTGCTCCGAACCTACGAGTCAAGAAAAACATAACTAGCTGAGCGTTGTCGCTCAGTGGGTACTTTACCGATAAAAATACAAGTAAAACATGAAAGCCTTTGAAACAAAATGAATTAATTAAATCATAAATCAACCAACCTTAAACCAATGGAAGTTTCTGTACATTCAATGTAAATATGCTTCCAACAAATGTAAAAACCATAATTCAAACTCATTTTGCATTACGTGGTTTAAAAGAAACAAGACTTTGGATCAGGCTCTAGCTTTAGCTCTACTGGTATATAGGGAACCATAGTGATAAGGCAGTGGGCCTCCCCACTGTAACATAGGTGGCCCTCACCACCGATATCAGATCACAGGAATGGGCCTCCCCATCCTGGTTAACCAATGGGCCTCCCCATTGGCTTCAGTGGCCTCACCACTGAATAAAATATCATATCACAATAATGAGCAGTACTGCATGCGTTAGTATAGTGCACCATACCCTTATCTACCACTCCCACTATCCAATAGAGCAAAAAGGTTAAAATGATTCAATTTAAGTCTCAAACCTCATTTTAGAATGACTCAAGAAATCAATTTAAATTCTCATTGCTCTTTGCCATTTATGCCGCGCACCACTTTCTTTGGTCAAACCGTTACTCTTTTTCACATATTTAACATCCACAATAAACACATCAAACATTTCAAAGCATTCCTCAAAATATCATAAATTGACCAAATGAATAGTGTTGCGGCGAGACAAATCGGCAACGCAAAATGGCATGACCAAATGAATAGTAAAATCTGGGTTTTCGTCAAAATTTCAGTCCACTTCAGTCATGCATTTGACCAAGTAAATGATCTTATTTTTAGCTGAAATTTTACAGAAAACTTATTTCATATGTTGACTAATTGCATGTAAAATTTCGTTGAAAAATTCATTCATTTGCTGCCTCAAACGATTGTCACAAAAAGATCCAGAAAGCTGTCTTTTTGGGACCATTTCGGCACAAGCACATGAAATGCATAGGATAGTTTATTTTTCTTTTGCAAATCAATATTAAGGCTTCTTTAATGGTAAAGTGAAGATTCAAATACTTCCCTTTGACAACTTTTGCATGTTTAACTCAAATCAATATATTTAAGCATCAACAACAAAACTTTCATAAACCAAAGTTTGTAAAGCATCAAACCAAAATTAATTATTTAAAAGTAAAGTACCAAACCTTGTTCTTTTAATTCCCCTTTTCTTTTCCTTCTTATCCTTCCTTAATCTTTGTTTCTCCTTCAAGAAATTCAAGAATACAACCTTAAACATAAACCTTAGAAATTTAAAACAATAAGCTATCCTCCATTTCTTTTCAAACTAAATCCTAATCTAACCTCATTAAACCTTAGAAACCTTGATTCTTCCATTTAATTAAACAATATCATCACTACTTAAATTTTTCCCAAATCCACCATAAGAACCTTAATTTCCAATCTTCCAATAGATATAGAAATACTTAAAATTAATACTAGAATTGAATTCTACATACTTGAAAACCTTAAAACTCACCTTGAACTTGAATCAAATTTGACAAAAGTTGGAAATTCTTTGGTGCTTTTCTATGGAAGCCGTAGGTTTGAAGTGGGAGAGAGAGATTTTGCTCTTCTTGCCATGATATATATATAGGAGAAATGATGGTCACTTTTGGATGAATGAATGTTTTAAAGCCAAATGTCCACACTTTTCTCTCTCTTCTTTATTATAACTTTTAAATGGCAAATTTTCATTAGCCCAAATGTCTCCTCCTTTTATTTATTTAAAAACCCAAGCCCTTAACTTTCTTTTAATTATATTTTGGCCCCTCCACCATCTTGTGTTGAAATTTTTATGGTCTAAGGTGTGAAAAGACCAAAATACCCTCCGGCGATTAATCGATCATATCTTTTAAACCATATAGTTCCACGAGTCAAACTACATATAGTTTTGATCCTCTCGACCTCTACTTTCTATTTATAAGGTCTATTTTAGGTTTCCAAGTCATTTGGAAAAATTACCAATAAACCCTCGACTTTTTATTAAATTCCCTTTAGGTCCTATTTTTGCTCGGGTTTTCTCCGGCTCCGTTTCTACTGACGATCGTTTCATATTTAACCCCTCGCCATTCTCTACGTACTCACATTTTTATTTCCTACCTTAAATTCATGTATAACTTTAATTGATAATGACCAAAATGCCCCTAGTCAAAATGTCTTCGTTTTTCTTTAACGGGACATTTCCTGGAAAAACCGTTACACATCATTGCGACCCGATTAATCTCTAGAATATTCTTCCGAGGTCGGATATGGGCACTATTAAGAACTTCCGACACTTAATTTTTAAGTTTACTTAGTTGCCCCTAACTTTTGAGAAATTTCCACTTAGGTCCTTTTGATATCCCTTCCTGACCTTGCTGTCTTTCTTTATTAATATCTTTTTACTCACAACTCCAAATTAAGTAATTCTTATTCCCACTGAAACCAGACATCTGGGGATATATTGTATCAAAATTTCAGGTCGATCCGAGTTATATCTGATTTTTGAAAGTCCTTTGAATTCAAGCCTACTATGCTGTCCTGAGGCAGCTTGCACATTGTCTACTAAATCCATCATATCTTATTCTGTACAACTCCAAATTGAGTAATTTGAAGTTATAAATCTAGATAAGACACAAATAAACAATTAAGTCTTCTTTGAGAGTCTCTAATTCTATCATTAACTTGGATGAAATTCGAGCTCAAGTTAAAGGTCATGTTTTAAACTCCTTTGTTCTAAGCCTAAATCATATCCACTATGTATGTTTCTTACCAATCTTGGATTTGGGATGTTACATAATTGGCCTGAGTCAAAGTACATACATAGATAAAGTGTTGAAGAGGTTCAACATGCAAGATTCCAAAAAGGGATTCTTGCCTATGTCTCATGGCATTCATCTCAGCAAGAGTCAATGTCCTATGACATCTGATGAGCGAGATCGAATGAATAAGATTCCTTATGCTTCTGCTATAGGATCTATTATGTATGTCATGTTATGTACTAGACCAGATGTCTCATATCCATTAAGCGCAACTAGTAGATTTCAAGCTGATCCTGGTGAAGGTCACTGGACAGCTGTCAAGAATATTCTTAAGTACCTTCAAAGGACTAAAGATGTATTCTTGGTTTATGAAGGTTTGGAAGATGAGCTAGTTATAAATGGTTACACAGATGCTAGTTTCCAAACTGACATAGATGATTTTAGATAGCAGTCAGGTTTTGTATTCACATTGAATGGTGGAGCTATTAGTTGGAAGAGTTCAAAACAAAGCACTGTAGCTGATTCTACAACAGAGGCTGAGTATATAGCAGCATCAGATGCAGCTAAGGAAGCAGTCTGGTTGAAGAAATTCATCACTAAGCTAGGAGTGGTGCCTAGCATTGCAAATCCTGTGGACATTTATTGTGACAACAATGGTGCCATAGCACAGGCAAAAGAACCTAGATCTCATCAAAGGTCTAAGCATATACTCAGGCGTTTTCACCTCATTCGAGACATTATCGATAGAGGAGATATCAAGATATGCAAAGTTGACACAAATGATAACATAGCAGATCCATTAACAAAGCCTCTCTCACGGGTCAAGCATGATCAGCACACTAGATCTATGGGTCTTAGAAATTTGTAGGCCTAGTGCAAGTGGGAGATTGTTAGTGTATGTGCCCTAGGCCATTTATTTGGATCTTTATGTTATACATTCATTATTAATAAATGAGGTTTTATTATCATTATTGTTTGTTTGCATGTTACACAATTTTGATATTTGTCCCTGGTTTATTATTGTTATAGAGATAAAAAAATAATTCTTAACCAGTATGAACATTGATTTGATAATCATCAGATGGTTTTGTGTATAGTGATACAAATCAATTTCATAGATACTTGTTAGAGAACAATGTATTGGATAGACCCATCATGAGATTACTACATGGGTTAGTGTCATAAGTAAATCTCATGATAGTTATGTATTAATTCTTTGACTTGAGATTGTCATAGTTTCCAATATAAGGACTATTATATTTTGACATGATCAAACATTATCCGTAACTGGATAGTAATAAAGGTTATGATCATATATGATAGAAATTATGTAGAGGATAATGAACAATCAAGATAGAATTTGTCCCTCTCTTTGAGAAAGATATCTTTTGGGCCCCTCGATGAGTGAGACTGTGAAATGCATGGCCGTGCTCAAATGAATTGATAGTGTGATCTATTTCATTTGTTTTTATCAATCTACTTGGAGATCGAGTAATCATAAGTTTGAACAATATAAGTATGACGTTGACCATAACTTATGTTCAAGCTAGATATCGTGTGACAAAGGGATTAATACATGTACTATTATTAAGCAAATTGGACATTCCTTATATTAATTGGGTAGTTGTAACGCCTTGCTAGAGGTCAATTACGACTTGTTGGTTTAATAGAGATTAAATTGACTGCCAATTAATATGGGCCTATCGGGTCACACACAAGAATGCGCTTTGGGCTGGATATAATATTAATATTAGATAATAATATTTATTATTTTTATTATTTTCATTTTTTATATTATTAGATAATAATTTAAGAATCCTTATTAGATTTGGATGCTGAATTTGACTTACCTTATCCAATTTCGAATTGGATTCTGGAGTGAATATATTCACTCCAGACGTTAAGTCTTCTCATAGGAACCCTAATACGTTTTAGAGAAAACATTTTTTCAGCCTTCGCCGTTGTAGAGAGCTAGCACTCCAGACGGTAGCATTAGTGTGGATACGCGATAGAGGGTGTTTCGCGATCGAGGCATCTCTTCCAAACTGTGATTTCAAATCATCAACAGGTTAGTTCTTTGAACACTTTTGTCGAATTAAACGAACAGCATGGATCCTGATGGGAAATCAAAGATCAAAATTTTTCCGCTACGTGTTTTTTGGTTTGCTGTGATCTCCTTGATTTCCTAACAATAACCACCTATTTCTGCAAATACAACAGAAATTGCCACATCAAAAATTAGAAAGTGCCAGTGCCAATGCATGTATCATAATTGAAAACCATATTTAAAAATTCACATTTCCTTTGTCTCACAACCCACCTAAGTTGAGAACCTCAAACCTAGGCTTTCATACCAAAATAAATGTAACACCTTTATACCCTATAAACGTATAATACACACACTCCTAGTATGTAAGATATGCATATATGATATAAAAATGTCACAATCCAATTTAATAAAAATTTCCATATTCCCTTATTACTGTAATATCCTCATGTTTGCCCTAGAAGTATTGGTTATGTTGTTGTTGTAAATTGGATTGAATGTATGTGTTGTGTGATAAAAAATTTAAGAGAGAATGTTCATGTGTTATTTGAAAGAAAAGTGATGTGTAGAGAAGATGTATATGTAGTGTATATGGCAATATATATGGCATATATGTTGGTCAAAGGGAGAGTCAAGGTGTTGGATATAGTGGAAGAAGATATTTTTGGTTGTTATTGAAATTACTATAAAGGGCATGCATAATGAAAAGAAGTTTAACTATGTTAAAGAGGGCATTTTGGTAATTCTTCTTTTGAAATTGTGTGGTGGAGATTAATAGAGAGTTTGACTTTTATTTTGATCAAATTCCTTTCTTCTTTTCACGTGTGGCCGGCCAACCTAAAGAACAAGAGAGAAAGCAAAGGTTTGATGATATTTTGAGCTCAAATTGAAGAAGTTCTAAGTGGTTAAGTGGAAATCCAAGAAGATTCACTATATTTGGTAAGTTTCTCTTGATTCTTTTAAGTTATTTAAGTTGTTTGTGAGTTGATTGTGGATTTTAAAGTGGGGTTGTGTTGATTATTATATGTTGGATTTAATTGGTTGTGGTGTTGGTTTTGGATTTGAAGATGATAAGTTAAGAGTGATGTTGGTTTTAGGGTTTTGGAAATGGTAAGTGATAAATTATATTGTGTTATTTTGGATTAGGTTTTGGAAGAAGGTGATTTGCTCTAATTTGAGAAGTGAAGAATTCTTGGAGAAAAGAAAGTGTTTAGAGTTGTATAATTGGTGCTAAAGGTAAGTACAAACTATATGGTTACAAACATGCGTATATTGTTTAATCTTAAAACACTTTTGTTTGTAAATGTGATAAGGTATCAAATGTATTGTTAATGAATGTTGGTGATGAAAATATTGTGATGAGCATGTAAAGTAATTGCTAATGATGTTGATTATGTCCATTTGAATGAGGTTATGTTGTGTACAATGTGTTTTAAGTTAACCAAAAGAAATTTGGCTATATTTAGGGTTTATGCATGAGAGATACGTAATTTGGGACGGTCGCTATTATTCATGTGCGGTCGCGACTTAGGTCGGGCTTCTGACCGCGAAACCTACTGTAATAAGGTTTCATCTTGTAATTGTATGGCGCGGTCGTATTCAGGTGAGGTGCGACCGCTAGAAAGGTTCTGTTCACCTTACTGGAAGCAATCTAATCCTGCAACAAGATTCTCAAATACATGTTAAATAGATCATCCATTTGAGTTGTCAAGGATCAAAATAGAGATCATTTGTCTAACATCATTGTTGAATCATGAAATGTGAGATGATATGGAATTGATAATGCATATGATATTACATGAACAAGGTTATGTATTGTGTATGGTGAGGCTTGTGAATGGTGATGTGTATTATGAATAATGTACTTTGAAATGTGATACTAATAATGCTATATGCACAATATGAATTGAGATATGAAATGCTATAAAGCCATTGTGATTGGCTATGATGGTTCAATTGAAAGATATATGGCATGTTGGCCTAATTGATGAGAATTGAGAATGAAATGTAAATGAATTGTGTGGCTAATGTGTTATTCCATTTTTAGAGTTTGTTATTGGTGGCATGCCTAATGATAGTAACAATCTCTTGAAGTTAGGTTGGATTGAATCCTTGAAGCCTAATTGAGATGTTACAACCCTTGAAGCTAGGTTGGGTTGGTTCTTGAAGCCAAGTTGGGTTGAAGCTTAGCATGCTTTGCTCCCCTTGAAGCTTGGTTTAACCTAATCCTTGAAGCCTAGTTGGGTATATGATATTGATAAATGTGATAACAAAACCAAAACATTAACTCTGAAAATTGAATGGCATATTAGTGTGTCTTGGGCCCAATGCTTGTCTTTGTTTAGTGTTGTTCATGAATGGTTTAATGAGTAACTAATGAGATATATGAAAAGATGTTGAAATGTGATATGTCTACTTATATTGGATTATGAAATGTAATGATATGTTGTTTGCTTTGCATATATGATGTTACATGTATAATATGGATTGATAATTAACATTGCATTGCACTAAAGCATAACATAAGCATGATTTGTCTTACTAAGCCGTTGGCTTAGCGCGATAGTGTTTAATCGCGCAGGTAACAGAGTTGAACCCAAGAGTTCTTCGAGACCTTGTAAGAGTAGACATTGAAGGGTTTATTCTTGGATTTAAAGATCAGAGAAGAGCTGCCAATCATGTATAAATTCTTTATGTTTTGTAAAGTATTGTGTATAATGTAAATATGTGTATATTTATAGATATGGACTTAAATGTTTTTATATATGTAACTATTTTATAAATTCCGCTGCGTATTAAGTAAATGTATTTATATCTATTTTGTTTTATATTACAAGTAAGTACTTATTTTTCTTTAACGTATAATGAGAAAGTTTATAGTATCATTTAAAAATGTTTTGAATGTTAATAAAAAATTAGTAGCATTCCTATATTCGATTCATGTATGCTACATTGTGGTGTATGTAGTGTGTATGTATTGGGTGTGGGGGGGTTACAATTACTCAAAACATTTGTATAAAAACATAAGTATACATATGAAAATACACAAAATTCTCACATTACTTAATTATTTAAACATCCTTTGTAATTACAATGTATATACATATACTCCCAAAACATAATATAATATACATAATGTCAAAATATACTATAAAATAAAATATGAACATGCTCGCAAATTGGCATTGATCTTGTTGTAGCATAAGCACTTCAAGCTCCAATAACATAAGCCTAGACCCGATTTGGTCTAGAAGAACTCTTCGACTCTACCTGATCACCCCTGTCAACTGCTCGATGAGTTATAATAGTGCTAAGCCGAAGCTTAGAGGTACAAACTTTGATAATAATAAAATTCAAAAACAATGCCAATGCAAAATGTTCATATGCTATGTCATCACATGATATTCAAAACCACTTTTGGATATAAGCTTTCATTACTTGATATTTCACGCCAACACATACATTAGCATGGGCCCAAAACAACTAATACATTATTCAATTTTCAAAGTTACTATTTTGGTATCAATATAACAGTCAAACTAGGCCTAGGCTTACGACCTGATCTTTTCACCCAGCCTAGCTTCAAGGACCTATTTCTGAGGCTTACGACCCGGTCTTTTCACCTCAAAAATATTTTCATAGTGACGCCAAGCGTCTAGCCCCATAGGCAAATATAGGCATGCCGCCAAACACAGAACTCTGAAAATTAAATAACATACTAGGCACACAATTAATTCACATTTTCCATTTTCAATTCCTTTCTCATTTTTCCCATTTTCTCATTCATATCAATGTTATTTCTTTTCAACATTTCATTCTCATCATAGGATATTTCATAACAAAACCACATCACCCAAACACTTTGGGTCATTTTTACATAATTCACAATTTATTCAATCTAGCCATTAACAATGGCTTTTCACAATGTATAATAATGCATACATAACAATTCACATGTCTTAGCACCATATTCATGAATACATAATTTATCAAGTAGCTTAACACATTTTCCATCCAAAATATGTTAGGCCAAATGTAATGCAATCACATTCCATTTATCAATAGTTTATGCATACCTTAGGAAACACTCCAAAACAAGCATCAAAACTCCCTCCAATCTTGTCTTTCAAGTTGCCCTTCAACACCAGGGTTGGGCCAAATATTCTCTCTCAATGCCTAAGCCAAATGTGATTATAAACAACCATTTAATATCACATTCTAAGACATTCTTAACATTAAACCATTTACATAGGAATTGCAAATAAAAAAATAAAGAAAAGAGTTATTCTCAAGTGACACGGCCAATAACACGGACGTGTTACTGATCATGTCACTAACCCAATCACACAAAAGTTCTAACACATCTAATGACATAGGCGTATCACTGTCCGTGTCATTCATTCTGCCTCATAGAAACTTTGACATGCCTAGCAATACGGGCTTGTTCATGGTCGTGTCAATTATTTTGCCTTACAGAAGCTATGACACGCTCAGGGACATAGCCGTGCTAATGGTCGTGTCATCAACATTAAACTCAGCACTATTGACACACCCAACGACATGGTAGTGTTATTGGTCATGTCAGGCAAAAGTCCTGCATTTCGTACACTTAACCATTTCAACCCAACCACTTCAAAACTCAACTTAAATTCAATTATTTCTTCAATCCAAACTTAAAATCATCATAAGCTACTCACAAACAACTTCATACATACCCAAATAAGCCATTAAAACATGCTAATAAACAATCCCAAAATCCAAATATCATATTCTTCCATAGAATTCAATGAAACTTTCAAAATGACAGAGGAACTTACCAATTGATGAAGAATCCTCAAAATCTTCACTTGAATCCTTGAAATCCCTTGTAAAATTGGTGCATGGAAGAAAAAACTCTCCTTAAGCCTCTCTCTCAAGCTCACATCAAAGAAGGAAGAAAAGAAAAGACTCTTCTCTTTTCTTTCATCCTTATCTATACATATATTAATTATTCTTTTATATGTGTTGTATATGTTTGGTATTTGTATATGTCATATTTACTTCAAATATATTTCAAATATACATTTCACTTAAAATCCTTTCTTTTTCCATTCAAACCATTTATTTAATTTATCCAAATTTATTTTATTTTATTTAATATTTAAAAATTAGGGTTATTACAAGTCACCACAAATGTGAGTTGTGACATTAAGCGCAAGTTCAATAATTAATACAAATATGGGGCTAGAATGTTGAGTATGGAAGCATTGGAGGTGAAAGATCATTAATTAGGCATATCATGTAATTTTCTGCCACGATGGCATTGTGCCCTGTGCTTAAAGGATAATTGGCCCAATGTTGTCGACATAAAAGTTTCATAATAGCAAGACATCTCAAAAGTATGCTTAGCCTATTTGTCAGGCTACTGCAGAAAGTATACGAGAAACTATAAGAAAAGCAAAGATAAATAACAAAAGCAATTAGTGGAATGAAGAAAAGTCTACCTCATGATAATCTCCCAGCAGTGAGGCAAAAGAGACTTCAGGCATAAGAGCCATTTCCTAACCCGTGTTGACTCTCATAACCTAGATGATAGTTTCGTTCAACCACTAATATGGGGAAACACCCTCGGGGGGTACAGAGCAAATCCTGGTAAAGGTATATCAGGAACTAGTTGGGAACTTTCTGGTACAAGTGCAGTTTAAGTAAAACCCAATGTAAATATATGTTGGGGTTTCAATTCTTCCTTGGTGAGCAGCACCTCGCCTGGCTTCAGTAGCACTAGATACGGGGTGGGAGGCCTCAGATGAATGATAAGTACGCTGGAATTAATTACTTGAATTACCAACAGTAAAGGCCATCAAGGAAGACCTATAAAAATCTTCATAATTCATCTTGGGAAGTGTGAAGTTGGTGGTAAGAAGGTCGCTGTAGAGGTGAGGACGTGCTAACGTGGTTCTTCCCATTTTCATATCTATAGGTGGTGCACATGGAACAATCCTCTCTAGGGATGCTTGGCTCCAGAAGCACTCACTTAAATAGTATTGCTTGGTCTTCGGTGATCGAAAGATTACCCTATAGCCAGAGTAAAAGGCAGCTTGACTCACATTGTTAGGGTTGGAAGGAATAAACCTCCAATTGAAAGGACATCATCTTACTTATAAAAGAGAAAATATCATCATAGAAGATTAATCAAGATATATGTTGTAAAATGTAATACACTCACATTGTCCATCAACAAGTTATTGATTATGGCCTGGAAATTTTAGAAATCTAAGTTATGTGACTAGGATTGGTTACTTGGCGATCAATGGCCTGCAAGAAAGATGTCTAATAGAGGGCTCCCCATGCCAGGTGCTAAGTTAGGGAAATACTCATAAGCCTACATCTGCGATAAATGGTATGATGATGAAGGTTAGAATACAAGCTTCAATAAAATAGAAATCAAAATAGCAAATGTACATACCTCCCAGAAAATGTGTGCTCCTCCAATAAAGTGGATTAGCCCCCGAGATGTTAGCCTATCTCATCATACATGGTGGCTAATACGACACCACCCTAGTTGAAGTCATTAAGATGGAATAAATCTCTTAAGCTCATCAGAATGGCTAGATCAATAGTATCACACCGGGTATGCCAGAAGGTACATCCCAGTAACAATAAAATGACATTATGAGAAATTTCCAGGGAGCAATCTTCAAGGTCATTGTGCCTTTTATCACCAAAGTATTAATCTACCCTCTCAACTAAGTCGGTGAAACTACGGTCTTGCCAGTTTTAGGAACATGCATGATTTCACCTAGCAGGTCCATGATCTGCTCTTCAAATAAACCCCTCCAATTTTGAAACAATTATGGGGGCACATCTCAAATGGGATGCTAGTAAGCAAATAGAGGTCTTACGACATCATAGTTAATTGGCCACATGGAAAATAAAAAGAATTGGTGGTGTCCCATCACCTCTCAACTAAGGCTCCTAGCAAGTCATGATTAGCTTGCCCCGTGCAATCCAGAGACAAAAGATTTATAAAGCCATTGGGAAGAAACAATTCCTTCACCTTGTTGGGAAGGTGTAGTTTCCCAAGTTGGAATAACCACCTCACAATTTCAATTGAGAGTATTTCTAAAAATACAATAAACTAATAATCATTTTATTATTTCATTATTTTATTATTTAGCCCAAAGGCAATGGAAGGGTATTTTGTTTTTACTTTATCGTCGGAAAGAAAAACAAAATAAGGCATACCTCTATGAAGCTGGTTTGCGATGCATGTGTGTGGGAATCTACTAGCAGCTCTCCGACAATCAACACGTCAGTAATATTAGGTGAAGAGGTAGAAGGCTGAGACATTTTGATGATATGGCTAGAGCAAAAAGTGGGTGAAGGAAAAAATGGAGGAACAAGGCATCAAATGCTCCACCTTACCCCTATTTGTAGGATTTTGGCCCAAAAGGCAGTCCAATTGGCACATCATCAAACATGCTCAGATGCACACTGAAAATCAGAGAATGTCCCACCAATTAGGTTCATTTTTTTTTATTTTCCCTTCATTCATTCCATTGTATCAATTTTAAATAAGAATTGATGCAATGGAGGGCAATTGTGAACCCCTGATTTTGCATCTAATTCAAAAAATTAGGAAAATTAAAAGTAGAAAATTATTAAAAAACATATATATATTACATTAAAAAATATATATTTTACATAAGAAAAAGAGAATTGGTCATGAAGGCATAACCCCTCCAGTAGACAACCACATTGAGTATGGCCATCCACATCGAGTATGGCCAATAGAATTGCATGCGTCTCAAAGGTCCCATCTGACTTTTATAAATAGCAGTCTTCCCCTCTTGGGGATCAAAATTTTGGATGCAAAACTCTGTCAATAGCATTTATACTAAAAATTAATTAAGATATTGAGTCTTCCTCTTTTATTATAATTAATTTCTCATACCCCATTGATTAATTTCATTTAATTTCCTGAGCAAGTAGAGTTATGAAGTGGCAGAGCCCTCTAACCTTTTTTTAAGAAGATGCGACTGCCAAGGTATCATTTTCTTTTCTATATCTATTTCCATTCGATAATTAATTAACTAAAACTTGTTAATTTAAGCCCTTTGCAGCCAAAGACATGAACCACTTTTGACTATGATTCCTATTCAAATGAGATAAGTAGCCATATTCAAAATATTACTCTGAGTGGCAAGCCGCACCTAAACAACTCAACTGGTCCTTTTACTCATATTTTTCTTTTTTTTTAATTATTATTTTCACTATTACTGTTATTATTTCTCCTTCTTTTTCTTGATATTTTGGGCTCCATTGCAAATTTGGTGAGTTTTGTAGTGATCGCCATTGTTGCTTTATTTGTCATCCTTTTTTCTTTAATTAATTAATTAATTGGGGATTTATGCTCAACCTAGAATTCATAAGGGCTAGAGCTGAAGCTCCCTTGAAATTGTTATTTTGGTGGAAATGTAAAATTCATCTTTTGCATTGCATTTTATGAATATCATACTATTATATGCCCATGCATCATAATCATGTCATTTATAAATAATTATAGCATAAACCATAAAAATCACATTTTTTTCTCAATCCAAAAGGGTTAAAATTAATCAAAGAAAGAAAATTTTTTTTATTAAAATCAATATAAAAACTTAGCCCTGCACCCATTGTGATTGGTTTAAGACTAGTGTCCTTTTTAGAGTAAAAATTAACCAAATTAATGGAGTCAATTAAATGAGTTTTTTCCTTAATTTTTTTCCCAAACTAAGGTGGCAACTCTCCAATTTTTTCTTTTCAAAATAAAATCCACTTCCTCTTTTTCATAACAAAAGGAGAGTAAACTATTTTCTCAAAATAGAAAATACCATTTTCTTTAAATCCATGCTTATCGAAATGAATGATGACTGTACGTGATTGATAATGTGAAACTAAGCCCAAATGAGTATTTCAGCTCCTGATTTTTGAGCTGGCCGGATCGGTGCTAGGGTGAGGCCTGACACTTAGGTTTATCAAGTTGAAACTAAAATTAACTTAGACTTAGATTTATTAAGTTGAAACTAAAATCAACTTAGACTTAGGTGTATAAACTTAAACCTAAAATTGGACTTAGATATTTGGTTAGCCTAGGTTAGGCTAGGACAACCAAAAGTTAATAAGTTAAAACCCACCATTGTAAAATAGTTAGAACTACATGGACTTTGATTCCCATTCAAATGTGATAAGTAGGCCTAGTTGGAATTTTTGTCCAAGTATGAAACCCACTTAATCATAAAACATTTCCTTTTAATCCTTTTTAATCTCTTGCTTTAATTATATGCTTTATTTAATTTTTTTTTAGGGAAATATGTACCCATCCTTGTAACACCCTCATAACTTATATAAATACCATACATATACCGGGTATACATACAGTAGGTATATACGGTATAAGAATGCCACTTTACATTTTAGATTAAAAGCCTTTCCTTTGGTTCCAAACAATAATACATTTTATTTAAAGAAAACTTAACCAACTCATTTATAATTTTCCAATGATATTACATATATATAATGAGCTTGTCAAAATTAAATTATACATGTATGCATCACCTTCTAGTTGGTCTCGACATACTCTTACTCTTCTCGTGGCACAACGATAGACTTCAGATCTACCACCAACTCACCTGCGCGATTACACAACCGCGCTAAGCCCGAAAGCTTAGTAGTACAGATAAATAATATAAATATACATTACAGAAATTCAACATATAATGATATATCAATTCCATGTACCATTAGTTTCTTATCATGTTTTCCCTTTTTAATTGCACCTTTCATATATCTCTATCAATCTCATATATTATATGCATATATTTATATCATTAGCACCAACCACAATTCCATCATTAATATTCACAATAAATATATCAAAACACATATTACATATCATACTTCATAACATTTCATATCCTTATTTTATTCAATTAATTCATTTCTCACAATTCACCAGTCATTAATCACATTTCCAATAAATGCAATCATAGATCTCATTACTCACTCATTTATTTCATCATTCATAAATCACATTAAAACAAAGACAGACTCGGGCCCAAAAGACACTAATATGTTATTCAAAATTCAGAGTTACTGCTTTGATTCATAATCACAAGAATCAAGCCCGTAGGCAACATATATATATATATCTCTATCCATGGATAGTGTAACAGACCCAGTCTCTTGGACTATCAACTCAACAAGCTTGAGGAGATCCTCAACCCGGCAAGGCTGTTACCTGTAACAGACCCAGTCTCTTGGACCATCAACCCGACTAAATCGAGGAGTTCCTCAACCCGGCAAGACTGTTACCATTCATATATCTCATATTCACAATTCTCATAGTGTAACAGACCCAGTCTCTTGGACATCAATTCAACTCAATTTGAAGAGATCCTCAACCCGGCAAGACTGTTACTTTTCATAAATTTCATAGGCATGCCGCCAAATCCAGTACTCTGAAAATTGAATCAACATATTAGACACACAATCTTTTCATTTATTTATATCTTTGCACAGTTCTTTCTCAATTCATTTCTCATAATCAATTAGGCACTATGCCTCAATTATAATTCATTTGCATCATCATTGTCACAATCATTGCTTCTTATCACATCAAGATCATCATCATAGCCAACAACCATGGCTTCTCATCACATCAAAATAGTATACATATATATCATCAATTATATTGAACATCAACTAGGCAAACATATCATTTACATCATTATAACTTATAACATTAATTTCACATCTCTTTATGTCTCAATTTACATTAAGGTAATTCATCATAAAAGTATTTATATGCATCATCAATGTTCACATTTCATATTTCATATAAGCAAACATGCTTCAATCATCTCAAATCACATTAAAGCAATTTATCATACAAGTATTCATTATAACCAATTACATTGCACATACCTTTTTGATGATCATCATATCTTTCACTTGACATATTTCATCATGTCCGCCTCTTTCACAATTCATATTTCATCATTGAAATACATATATATATATATATAACAATTTACATTATTTATAAGCATCAACAATGTAATAGATTACTTAACACCTTTATAACCAAATTTGTTAAGGTTCAAGATTTATAAATATATGTAACCAAATAGGGTTTGTACTTACCTTAAGAACCACTCACACCAATCTATACACTTCCTTTTTCCAAGAACTCTTCATCACTTGAATTAGGGCAATCCACTTTCTTCACAACCTAATCCAAATAAAATGATGAAATACATGAATCCCAATACAATTATTCACTTATAAACCTCATACTAGACCTTTAGATCACAAATTACAAATCAACATCTCTCTCTAGGACCCCACGGCCGTGGCCTACCAACCCCCACGGCCGTGGCATATCAAACAATTCTGCCCAATCTTTCTAAAATCCCCACGGTCGTGGCCTTCCAACCCCCACGGCCGTGGCATGTAAAATGAATCTGTCTCCCTTGCTCAACATCCCCACGGCCATGGCTTCCAATGGCCACGGGCGTGGCAGCCAAAATGCCCCTGTTTCCGGACCAAACACATGTATTCTATGTTTTCAACTTCTTTAAACACAAATATACATCAATCATACATCAATTATTCAATTCTTCAACTTATTTATATCAAACCTTTACTAACCAATTTCAACAATCTATCATCAACCTCACAAATAACCATATTATTATCATCTAAATACCAATCTAACCTATTTATAAACTTTAATCTTTCATTAACATCATCATCATTATCATTATCATCATCATCATCATCATCATCATCATCATCATCATATCAAATATAAACTCACTCAATAGAAATCCATACAAGGAAATGAATACTTACTTGGATATTAAGCCAAATCTTCAATAACCATCTTCAATTCTCTCAAAATCCCTTTGGATTTGATGTGTATATAGAAGAAATCATCTCTCTCTCTCTCTCTCTCTCTCTCTCTCTCTCTCGTTCCAGAAGAAGAAGGAGAAGAAGAAAAGAAGATCTTTTCTTCTTTTTCTCTTACTTATCATATATAGATATATAATAATAATATATATAATAATAATATAATAAAATATTTTCTAAAATATTTTCCACCACCACTTTCATCCTTTGACTTTTCTTCTCTTCTTTTTCTTTTATTATTCTTATTATTTATTATTTATTAATTATATAAACTTACTTTTCCTACACCATTTTATACATTAGGTATATGTGATGTATATGTTGGTATATGTATATCTCCTATATATTGTATGCATATTTCTCATATTTTCTAAATACCATATGTATATATATAATCCTTCATATACCTCTATCTCTTATAATATTTCTTTATTTCTTTTCTCTATCCATTAAACATATACATTCAATCCAAATACAACAATAACTCCAAAACTTTTAGGGTATATTCTGGGATATTACAATTCTCTCCCCCTTAAATAATTTCGTCCTCGAAATTATCCAGTACAATAATAATCTATGTTTAAGAAAACACCATCTAAATTTTCCATATGCTATTAATCATATTTTTACATTCTAATTTCATCAAATCACATAACTTTCTTAACCAAATATTCAAAATAACTCATTACATTCCTAAGTAATTTATCTTTATATAAGCATCAAATCATCTTATATTATACTTATACTTCGTCTAGTCGTTATCTTCAAGATATTTTATTACTTCATCTCTTCATAATTACTTTCTTAACTTTAACTCTACAAAACATTGATTTATATCATATTATTGTTTATCCCGTCATTACACACACTTTTAGAATAGACTTTAGTCAAACCTCAATTGATAACAAGATCCTTATTTGTCACACACTTAATTCTTTCTTTAGGATGCTTTTCACTTAACATAAATATTAGTACAATGCCCTTAAACTTACTTTACAGATAATTAACTTTTTCCCTTTATATCTTCATTTACAACTGATATAACTCAATTCATTCATATCCATTCATATATCAAAATATTACCTCATATACATTATCACTCAAATCTTATACCCCTAGCACAACTGTACATATTAAATCTTAATAATAATTTGCAATCTTAGCGAAATCTAGATCAATCGATCTATCTGTCACAATATACTCATGTTTCAATCTTGTTCAATTCAAACCAACTATCAATTTATTTAAACTTATCATTAAATTTCACAATATTCATATGACCTAATTCCATTAGGTCAAGTTTATATTCAAATTCTAATTTCTTCAGTTCCATATTTAGTTATCATGATAACAAATCACTCCAAATTGTCCTTTAATATACATATAGTTTATTTTCTATTATCTTAGTATAATTCCCACCAATTCTCATGAGAATCTTATACCATATTTACTATCTATAGTTCATCCACTTAAACCTCAAGTCCATTCATTTATTCAATTTATACCATAAACATATTCAGTATCACTTTCAGTCACCTTTTGTAATTTCTCCCATTTAATATCTCCTCACATTTTATACCATTACTATTTTTACAACAATTACCTTTATCTCACATTATTCATAATTCGAAATATTTTCATAATTCTCTTTTCTTTCCTTACTTTTTATTAATATATCCAAATTTCTAACATAAAGTGATAAAGTATATCTTTACCAATCATAACTCCTAACCATGTTTCTAAAAACATATTTATCAATCTCACCAAAACTATACTACAGTCATATTATCTTAGTCCCAAATCTGTGGACAACAAAACTAATCAACCAAAATATACTAAACAGAACATATGGCCTTAAGTGATTAATAATCAAGCCTGTGACTTATAAATCAATCTGTTCTTCTATTATTCTATTTCCAATCTTTCCAATTACAATGCTAAGTTGTATCTCATGAATTCCAGATTTATTCTCTAAACTTTTATTACACCAAGAGTAACACATTTCAACTCCATTTTCATCCAATTTGCACTCGGTTATATGATCTTCATCAACTTAATTCATTTTTCAACAATATTACTATGAGCATTTCTTACTATATACATATTCAATTTTATGCAGTTCTTACACAATTTCTATTTATCACTCCATTTCTAATTCATTCACAATCTCTTATAATATACAAATATATAAAACTTTTCATATGTGAATACTTTGAGATTCTAAATATCATATGATCATCAAATTCAATAATCACTATAACAATTTCACTGTTCAATATTACACGAGTCTATTCTTACTCTCAATTCCATCATATAATTTATCTAGTTGCTCAAGTCATAACCTAATCTTTCTTAGGTTCACTAATACATGCAATATCATTCTCCATATCACTTATCCAATAGTTATACCACGTACACATTCATAGATCACTTTCATAATGTGATTCACATTTCTTACATATCATAATTTCATTCATTTTGAAAAAACAAAACTCAGCTCACATATCCTATACATGTATACACTTAATTATATGCTCTTATTCTATTTTCTTCTTCATACATTCCATACAAATTTAATGTTTATCACTTTCCTTTGAACACTATCATTTTCATTCCTTCAATATGATGTAAAGTATTTATCATCAAAACAAATATATATATATATATATATATATTCTAACCATAATAACAATTCACATACATCTTAGTCACATTCCCAATGTGACATCTCTTTCACTTTTGTCTTTAAAAGCATTTAATATACCTTCATATCCACTTTTATCCTTTCTACTCAAATAACTTAAAATAACTCATTTTCACTTGCTTACTCACTTTCTTTTGACTTCAAAACAATTTTCATACTATCAATCACATTACTTAATTCATAATACTTTCATGTGCAATTTTATTCATTTCACATAGCTCATGTATTGAATATACATTAAACCATCAATATCCAAATAATCTTTATCAAATTCCATTTAAAACTTTAACTTTTCAACTCACTACTTCACTTAAACTTCAATTTGCCAAACTCATCTTTTCTTAATATCAACTTAAAAAAACATCTTATATATATATACCATAAAGCAACATCAAAACATATAATTTTCACAATATTTAAAGCATATCACATTTCTAACATTGAAAATTACAATGTTTGCATTAACATAACCATACAAACAGCACCAATATGTCTTCTTATTTAACCAACATGATCTATTTTTTTTTTGTTCTTTTAAACAAAATCTTAACTTGATATACCCGAACCTTACATAATCACACTTTGTCTATACCAATCAATTCACTCACTATTCCACCATACTCTTTTCATTTTAATAACATATTCTTCCATATTAACAATCCAACAATATTTTCTCTTTCTAGCAAACCCAACATAAACTCTATTATAAAGGGATTTAAAATATAGAGGAAGAAGTATATACTTTATTCTTGATTTTATTTTTCAAATCATTTTCAACTTTATTCTCCTATTCATTTCTTTATATTACAATCATTTTCAATAATCAATATTTCAAAATTTACTTTCTTTAAGTAAATTCCCATTCTTGAACTTACCAATTAAACTTGTACCAATTTTTCATATCATTTCGTTTTCCAATTTTACTTTCATATAAAATCTTATTCACACACTATCATCCATCTCATGTAATTCAGATACATCACAAATCATATAATGCCACGTTCGAGACCAACCTAGGTGTTAATGCATATGCATGTATTACCCATTTACATTTCAAAACTATTCCTTTCAATTCTATTAATTTTTTTAAAAAAAAAACCTTTTTCCTTTTTAATTTCACTTAGGTCGAGAATCTCGAACCAAGCTCTGATACCAAAATAATTGTAACACCCTCATAACTTATATAAATACCATACATATACCGGGTATACATACAGTAGGTATATACGGTATAAGAATGCCACTTTACATTTTAGATTAAAAGCCTTTCCTTTGGTTCCAAACAATAATACATTTTATTTAAAGAAAACTTAACCAACTCATTTATAATTTTCCAATGATATTACATATATATAATGAGCTTGTCAAAATTAAATTATACATGTATGCATCACCTTCTAGTTGGTCTCGACATACTCTTACTCTTCTCATGGCACAACGATAGACTTCAGATCTACCAACAACTCACCTGCACGATTACACAACCGCGCTAAGCCTGAAAGCTTAGTAGTACAGATAAATAATATAAATATACATTACAAAAATTCAACATATAATGATATATCAATTCCATGTACCATTAGTTTCTTATCATGTTTTCCCTTTTTAATTGCACCTTTCATATATCTCTATCAATCTCATATATTATATGCATATATTTATATTATTAGCACCAACCACAATTCCATCATTAATATTCACAATAAATATATCAAAACACATATTACATATCATACTTCATAACAATTCATATCCTTATTTTATTCAATTAATTCATTTCTCACAATTCACCAGTCATTAATCACATTTCCAATAAATGCAATCATAGATCTCATTACTCACTCATTTATTTCATCATTCATAAATCACATTAAAACAAAGAGAGACTCGGGCCCAAAAGACACTAATATGTTATTCAAAATTCAGAGTTACTGCTTTGATTCATAATCACAAGAATTAAGCCCGTAGGCAACATATATATATATCTCTATCCATGGATAGTGTAACAGACCCAGTCTCTTGGACTATCAACTCAACAAGCTTGAGGAGATCCTCAACCCGGCAAGACTGTTACCTGTAACAGACCCATTCTCTTGGACCATCAACCCAACTAAATCGAGGAGATCCTCAACCCGACAAGACTGTTACCATTCATATATCTCATATTCACAATTCTCATAGTGTAACAGACCCAGTCTCTTGGACCTCAATTCAACTCAATTTGAAGAGATCCTCAACCTGGCAAGACTGTTACTTTTCATAAATTTCATAGGCATGCCGCCAAATCCAGTACTCTGAAAATTGAATCAACATATTAGACACACAATCTTTTCATTTACTTATATCTTTGCACAGTTCTTTCTCAATTCATTTCTCATAATCAATTAGGCACTATGCCTCAATTATAATTCATTTACATCATCATTGCCACAATCATGGCTTCTTATCACATCAAGATCATCATCATAGCCAACAACCATGGCTTCTCATCACATCAAAATAGTATACATATATATCATCAATTATATTGAACATCAACTAGGCAAACATATGATTTACATCATTATAACTTATAACATTAATTTCACATCTCTTTATGTCTCAATTTACATTAAGGTAATTCATCATAAAAGTATTTATATGCATTATCAATGTTCACATTTCATATTTCATATAAGCAAACATGCTTAAATCATCTCAAATCACATTAAAGCAATTTATCATACAAGTATTCATTATAACCAATTACATTGCACATACCTTTTTTATGATCATCATATCTTTCGCTTGACATATTTCATCATGTCCGCCTCTTTCACAATTCATATTTCATCATTGATATACATATATATATATATAACAATTTACATTATTTATAAGCATCAACAATGTAATAGATTACTTAACACCTTTATAACCAAATGTGTTAAGGTTCAAGGTATATAAATATATGTAACCAAATAGGGTTTGTACTTACCTTAAGAACCACTCACACCAATCTATACACTTCCTTTTTCCAAGAACTCTTCATCACTTGAATTAGGGCAATCCACTTTCTTCACAACCTAATCCAAATAAAATGATGAAATACATGAATCCCAATACAATTATTCACTTATAAACCTCATACTAGACCTTTAGATCACAAATTACAAATCAACATCTCTCTCTAGGACCCCACGGCCGTGGCCTACCAACCCCCACGGCCGTGGCATATCAAACAATTTTGCCCAATCTTTCTAAAATCCCCACGGTCGTGGCCTTCCAACCCCCACGACCGTGGCATGTAAAATGAATCTGTCTCCCTTGCTCAACATCCCCACGGCCATGGCTTCCAATGGCCACGGGCGTGGCATCCAAAATGCCCCTGTTTCCGGACCAAACACATGTATTCTATGTTTTCAACTTCTTTAAACACAAATATACATCAATCATACATCAATTATTCAATTCTTCAACTTATTTATATCAAACCTTTACTAACCAATTTCAACAATCTATCATCAACCTCACAAATAACCATATTATTATCATCTAAATACCAATCTAACCTATTTATAAACTTTAATCTTTCATTAACATCATCATCATCATCATCATCATCATTATCATTATCATCATCATCATCATCATATCAAATATAAACTCACTCAATAGAAATCCATACAAGGAAATGAATACTTACTTGGATATTAAGCCAAATCTTCAATAACCATCTTCAATTCTCTCAAAATCCCTTTGGATTTGATGTGTATATAGAAGAAATCATCTCTCTCTCTCTCTCTCTCTCTCTCTCGTTCCAGAAGAAGAAAAGAAGATCTTTTCTTCTTTTTCTCTTACTTATCATATATAGATATATAATAATAATATATATAATAATAATATAATAAAATATTTTCTAAAATATTTTCCACCACCACTTTCATCCTTTGACTTTTCTTTTCTTCTTTTTCTTTTATTATTCTTATTATTTATTATTTATTAATTATATAATCTTACTTTTCCTACACCATTTTATACATTAGGTATATGTGATGTATATGTTGGTATATGTATATCTCCTATATATTGTGTGCATATTTCTCATATTTTCTAAATACCATATGTATATATATAATCCTTCATATACCTCTATCTCTTATAATATTTCTTTATTTCTTTTCTCTATCCATTAAACATATACATTCAATCCAAATACAATAATAACTCCAAAACTTTTAGGGTATATTCTGGGATATTACAATCCTAGAATCTATAAGACTAGAGTTCAGATCTCCTATTTTTGGGTTTTTACTTATAATTAAATTTAAGCTCTAAACTTCGCTTTATCTTATGGATGCTTTATGTATGTCTTGTACAAGTAAGTGGTTGAATGCTTTATGTTTGTCTTGTATAATTAGAAGATAATCTAAATTTTAATTCAAAATAGATATCATAAAATCTTTCACACTTATATGTGTGAAAAAATTCATCAATATTTAATAATGGTATAAATTTAAATTAAATTTAAGTTTAATGCTATTAAATTCTCATTAATGAGACTTGAGTATAAATTAATAGTTAAAATGCAGGCTTATCATTATTTTTTTAGCTTTTACAATTTTAATAGTTTGGTAAATATTTAAAATTTAAAAATTTTTTAGAATCAACCTATTAGACCAATATAATGCTAGTGGTAGAGAAAATTGAATTTGCCTATATGCCAAGCTAGTATTATAAAAAGGAAAAAAATCTACTTAACATTTTCTCTAAATAACATTTCCTTGGTGTAGGAAAAAATAAAACCCTAATCTTATTTTCTTCTCCATTTTCAAGCCCTTAAATGGTGACTAGAAATAGGCCCATAATTGCATATTGATAAGAGCCAAAATTATACATTAATGACATAAAATTCTATTAATTTTTTAGAATAAAAATTTTTAAATTTTATTAAAAATTTTGGCCAACAAAATGGAATGTATTATATTTTTGACAAAGTAAATTCTAAATTATTATTTTTTAGTTGGAAAATATATAAAATTGAAGTTTATATCATAATTAATCATAACTCATTTCCATTTAAAATTAGTAGCTAGTCTTGCAAAATCACCATGATTGAATAAAAATTGCTACTTAAATAATTAATTGCAACCTCTAAATAGGTTTAATCCAAAGAAAATTTAATGAAAATGAAGAAATCATTTAAGAATTCAACATTGAAATTTAAGGTTTTAAATGGAGATTTTGATAATTTGATAAATTTTTGGCAAAAGTTTTTATTTCATGATACTAATTTATGTTAACTAAAATTCGATGTTATAAAAAAACTAAGAAAAATTCAAATACAAAGGAAATAGGAACTAAGATATTTAAAGGAAAAATGTAAATAAATAAAAACAATTATCTTGCTAACTATTGATATTTTGATTATTATTTATGCTTGATGCCTAAAAATATATAATACCTATAAAGTGTTAAGAATCTTAATACTCACTTCATAACAAATGTTGTACAAGATAAAGCAAACACCATTTAGCTACTAGTAAAGACAAAACTTTTGTGTGCATTTTTTTTCCTTTTTTTTTAAATGTATATAATACATATTTATAATAGTAGCTCAAAGTGTTAGTAAATTTAACTTAATTCGTATACTGATTTATCTTATTTCACTATAACAAAAAATGCTTTTACTGACCTTTTAATTGGGTCACAATTTAAAAGCATCGCAATTAAAAAATTTATAAGTTTAAGGGCCAATATTTTTATATTGTGTTGGCCCATATTTGGATAGAAATAAATATGTTAGCCCATATTTGGTTTTCACTTCATTCATTCTAAGCTGTCTACCTGACCCCAAATCCTCATATTCCACTTTCCACCTTCTCTCCAAATCTTTATATGTAACACCCTTATACCCTATATATATAGTATATATACCCGTATATATAAAATACATATACAGAATATAAGAATGTCAACATTATTATCATCTAAAAATTTACCATAACATAAAGAAAAGTATTTTAATCATTAAAAGATATTTTAATGAATAAATAAATATATATTAGTAATTAATTGTTAAAAATATAAATTTTAAGAGAAAATATCTGGAAAAAATTTGCCAGAGTTTTGTATGTAAATTGGGCATTTTCCAAAATGTCAAAAACACAACCTATATAAAAATATACACTTCCAAAATGTTCACATTCATTTACTAAATTCTCCAATATCATACACATAATTTTAAATCTTAAAATCACATGATATATATAGTATCTCAAACACTTAAACTACACAAACATACATTAAGTTTATGGCGTTAATGCATATTACCACACTATATGCACATAATAAGGTACAAAACAAAAGAGTACATGATATACTGGCACTCTAGTCTTATGGCAACAACAAACTTCTAGTAATATCTCAAGTCCTAAACCTAGTCCGGTCTAGCAGGACTCTCTATCAACCTTATCACCTCTGTAATGAAATTCAATCGTGCTAAGTTACTAGCTTAGCGGTACATACTTTGATAGTAATAAATAATAATGGGAATACAATTCCTTAAAAATGCATCATGCCACATTGTCATGCAAAACACATATAATTCATTAACATATTATAATCACCAATGCACATTGGGCCCAAGAATCCGTATATAATAATCTAACTCTAAAAATGTCATTTTGGACTATCCTAACAATGATGACACCAACGTGTCTCACCCAGCGGCATAATCATAACTATGATACCAGTGTGTCTTGCCTTAAAGGCTTATGGCATACCAAATAATGTTAAACACAAATTTATGGAACTAGATATTATATAAGGCAGCATGCAATACATATTCATCATATCACACTTTACCCTCACATTTACACTTTTTACCACATTTTTCCACACTTCACATTCATTTTCCAGATTCCTAATCATGTACATCATCATTCTTAATCATAATCTAAATGTGGCTAATTCCCACATTTTAGTGCATAATTCACACTTTTTACATTTTGTACACATTACTATTAGTAGCCATACTATAAGGGCTTAACATATCATAATTTATGCAAATTATGCATTTTTTTTTACTTTAAACATGACATATCACATATAAACATTAATGTTCAAGTAGAATAACACATTCATCTATATGCAATGTGTTATGTCAAAAATAATGTAATTGAAACAATGGCTATCAAAGTATGTATTAACCTCTAAATTGATAAAATCTAAGTCAATTTCTCCTTCCAATTCCAACTTTTATCAATGCCCTTCACTACTATGATTTAGTAACTTGTCTCTAGTCACTTCCTAATCAAATTGTGAGTTTAAATAAACTATTAGAAACATAATTCTATTCATTTTAATTACTTAAATTGGAATTATCACATTTATACTCAATCTCCAATATTTGACCTAATGCACTTTAATTTTATAAATCTATTCTAATCAATTCCAAATTAAGTTTTAAGCTAAATTATATCATTAAAATCATATTCTAAGTCATTTTAATACATTAAATATCAAATACATTATTCTTTACAATTTCTATCCAAAACCCTAAATTCAATATTTCTTCTCCTAAACTTTAACCAAACTCACTCAAATCCACCATCTAACCTTAAAATCATCATCCCCACATCAAAATAATTTCATTTCTTATCATTTAAACAATTATCCATGTCTCTTTCAAAAATCCATTTTTCACATAATTGAAATTTCCAAAGAAACTTCTTAAATTTAAAAGAAACCTTACTTACCTCTTGCAAAACCTCCAAAACTACCCTTAATCTTTGAAAATTTGATGAAATCTAGTGTAGTTGGAAGAATCAAACCTCCCTCTCATCACCTATGGAGTTCGACCATTAATGAAGAAAAAGAAGAAGAAGAAGCAAAATTATATTTTTGACTTTTTTTAATCTTCTTTTATTCATAACCATATATATACTTACATAAATAAATAATTAATTATTAATTTGAAATTTTACATCTTTCATTAGAATTTAATTTTAATTTTAAATTATTATTATTATTATTTAACTTTTACCATTTACTTTTTTTTTTACTTTTACTTTTTTACTTTTTGACTTTTTCATTTTTTAGTGACATTTATATTTCTTGTATATTTCTCTTATATCATATATATACATTAGCTATTACTTCTTCCACCACTTTACTTAACCCATTTCGAAATATTTATTTATTTTTATTTAATATATATTATGGGCATTACATTCCAAATCCAAATCTTTGTTCTTCATTAACATTGGTGGCAATGATATTTTTGCTTATTGCCTTTCCAAATCCTCATGTTCCACTTTCCACCTTTTCTCTCTAATTCCTAAAAATTAAAATTTCCATTGCTATAATTCCCTCCACTCTCTACAAATTTGTATGCGATCTATGGAGGCATGCTTCCACATTGACCTATCATTATCTTATTTGTAATATAGGTAGTAATAAGCACATGCCATCATTTTTTATGCACATAAATCTAAGTTTAGGTTTATATTTTACTCTAAGTTTAGTTTAGGTTTATGTACATAATATGAGTTTAGATTCTCTTATTATTCATGTAAATAAAAATAGAAGAAGGTAAATTTTGTTTAATTTGTGACTTATAGCTTATATTTGTGAATTATTTGGATTAAATTGTATTTTAACATATGCAACCATTCTGTCATAGTGTTTTTTTATTACAATACATTGCAAAATAGAACCATTTGCATAAGTATCATGGCATCTATCCTTATTTCATCTAATTTTCTTTTTGATTTTGAGGAGTGAGAATATGGATTTTACTGAGAAGCCTCATGGTCTTGTGATAATATTACAGCAATTTGTAACCTATTTTTGCACAATCTGATTTGAGAGGTCCATATCACATTCACAGGTAATCATTCACAAGTTTATATTAAATGCAACTATCAATGGGTTTTTTTTATTATTGTCTTGATTTTCTCCAGTTTTTATAGATTTTTTACTTTTTCTTCTTTCCTCTTATTGTTCAAGTTGAGGGTTTCAGGTTTTGCAACATTAAAAACCTCTTGGGGTTTCATTTAGGATTTGTTTGCCTTTTAAACACAAAGATTCTTGCCTATCATTGGTTGTTGTGGCACTAGAAGCTTAAAAGAGATAAAACCATAAATTGAATGGAAATGGAAACATTATTAAATCGATTCTATAGATAAATGATGTAGAGAGTCTCATCTTAGTTTTTGATATATGGTAATTGTAGTGTGGCCTTTTACAATCAATGGCTTCAAATTGGTTGATAGTTTTAACCCAGACTTCTATTTGGAGAAGTAGTGTGTTATGTATAGAAGGAAGAAGAGTAAAAGAGTGGGTAGGAATGATGAGATAGAGAGTAAGATGATGATGTAAATAAGATGAAAAGAGTAGTAAAGGGCTATTTAAAAGGTTAGAGATGAAACAAATTGAGCAAAAACTGCACTTGGCAAAAAATAATGACAATAAATTAAAGGGCTATTTAATTGTCTAATCTATGAGAATATAATTTGATATTTAGTTTTTCATAATACTAATTACTTGGATATTAATCGAATTAAGAAGTACAAATTTAGAAGTATTGAACAATCAAAAGATGGACTACCACTAGGTTACTCCTTATACAAGCTTAAGCTTCATTGGAGGCCAAGGTTATATTTATAACTTGTCCATCAATTACTAAAGCACAATCAAATCCATATGGTATGAGTAGTTAATTAAATCTAGAAATGGTTTGTATCATTAGTTTTTGAGGAAACAAAAAAAATCCTTTTGTACATTACTTTCCATTATAACATTAATGATAACTGAAATTTTTAATATAATAATTTAGATTTATATAATTATAAAAATAAATTTAAAATAAAATATTGTAATCTGAACATGCATTTTCATAATTATATCTCATATTTGTTTAAAATAATTTAGTTAGGCACTTAGTAATGAGTTTCTTTTCTTACATTATTTAAAAAACTCTATTTTAGGAGAAATCATATGTACTCATTTTGTTGGGCTAATGTTGAAGGGTGGAGTTGGCCTAATATTTTGTTTCTCCAGCCAATTTTTATACTATTATTGAAGAAAGTATAAAATTATATTTTCCTATTTGGCATTTCCTTATGTCATTAATGTCCCTTTCTTTGGGCCCCATTTCCCATCCTCTATTTTTCCATTTTGCTTCCCTCATTTTCATTTTCATATACTATTAAATATTTTACTAGTAAATGAATTAAGTTATTTAAACTATTCATAGGAAATAAAATTAGTAGTTTAAAAATTAGCTTTAATCTCTAACACTTTCAAAAAGGTAACAGAAAGTGAAAATGGTGAAAGTGACTTGTTTGGGAGAGAGTCAAGAATTTAAAATATTATAGTTTCTTATATTTTTTTGTATTTGTATTTGATTTACTTGTCATTATCATATCTTAATTTTTTTGTAGTTTGAAATTATTTTGTAGTTTGAAAATTGTATTGAATAATGGATAAGAGTTGGATGAACAAGTCAAGGTCTAGCATACAATATGCAAAATGGTGCTTCAAAATTCATTGAATTTGCTATTAGAAATAAACATGGGGATGCAAATATATTTTGTCCATGCCCAAAGTGTTACAATAGGTTTGCATTATGTCCAAATGCGGTTGAAGAGCACTTGAGATGTAATGGCATATTATTCGGATTCATTGATTGCATTTTGCATGGGGAATCTTTGAAAACTTCTAATGATAATGATCCTTCTATGCTTGAATTTTCTCATGAGTCTCCTAATATTGAGGGGAATGATGTTGTAGGAATAAATGACATTCATGAGTTGCTTCAAGATGTATTTGTACCATTAGGTACTAAGAGTGATTATGGAGATGCAAGCAATGATGGGCAACAAGCCATTGATGATGATGATAGAACTCAATATCAAAATTTGGTTCACGATTTTGAGCATGAACGTTTATCTAGGGTGCACCAAATTTTCAAAGATTTCATTTCTTCTGTGTTTGTATCACCTAAAATGCTTGAATGGATGGTCAAGTAAGTCTTTTACCATGTTACTTGAACTTTTGATAGATGCCTTTCCAAATGGGACTTCTTTACCATCATCTTATTATGAGGCTAAAAAATTGGTAAAGGAATTAGGTCTTGGGTATGAAAAAATATATTATTATTTAAATGATTGTACACTGTACTGGGGTGATGCAACCAACATAAAGAGTTGTAATGTTTGTACATCATCAAGATGGACTGCAATTGTAGATAATGATGGTGATGCATTTTATTAGGGGAGGCTTGTGTCAAAGATGATAAACCTGCTAAAGTATTATGGAATTTTCCAATAATACCAAGATTGAAAAGGTTGTATATGTCAACAAAGACATCATCCTCAATGAGATGGCACACAAAAGGTCAAAAAAAATATGACATTTTAAGACATCTAGCAGATGCATCGACATGGAAAGAATTTGATGACCAAAATCCTGATTTTGCTTCTAACGCTAGTAATATTAGGCTTAGCCTATCTTCTGATGGATTCAATCCTTTCTGAATGATGAGTTCTACTTATAATACATAGTTAGTTGTGTTAGTCCCTTATAATTTATAATCATGGGGTGCATGAAACAATCGTCAATGATCATATCAATTGTTATCCCAAGAAAAAAAGGTTTAGGCAATGATATTAAAATTTTTTTGCAACCTTTAATTGTAGAACTAAAACAATTATGGAAAGGTGTTGATGCATTTGATGTTCACACTAAACAAAACTTCAAATTGCATGTAGCACTTTTATGGACCATCAATGATTTTCCAAATTATGCAATTATACAAATTTATCTAGTTGGAGTACAAAAGGATGTGCAAATTCCACTCATTCTCAATGGTCAACTCACGGGAGAAAGTTTTCTTTCATGGGTCATCGGCATTGGTTACCTCCAAATCATCTGTTGTCCCAATATGGCAACCAAAAGCGGGGTGAATTAGTTGATTTGAAGAAGTGATAGTAAATTGAAATTTTAAAATTAAACAAGGTAAGAAAGGAGAAAGGAGTAGAGCATAGAAAAATAAGCTCAAAGAGTTTATAGTGGTTCGAATTACCTCAATCCTATGTTCACTTCCTTAACAACTTGTTAAGGTTCCACTAATCTTGAGTTTTTTACAAGCTCAACTCTAACTTTGTGTTTTCATAAGCTCGCACAAAACTTTTAGAAGGTTTAAGAATCTTCCACATAACCCAAATAAGAGTTTTCCCAGGCTTACACTATAACCTAAGTGTTTCAAAGCTCACACTCAAACTTAAAATGTTATTTTAATGCTCACACCCAAACCTTCAAGTCTTCAAATAGCCATTTGGAGTAGGAGCCAACATGTTTGATTATTGTCTCCCACTTTAATCACTTTTTTGAGCAATTTCATGGTCAGATTTCCTATGGTCCGGTCGGCTTGAGCTCAGAATGGTCGGACTGAGCTTGGTCTGGTTGTGCTCTATATTCTTTCTGAGAAAAGCTCTTCAACAGCTAGTACATGTGGCATTCACTAATTGAGTAGGTAAGCAATGGCTATAATTTTTAAACTCTGTACCACTGGTATGGTCGGGATCAGTTCAGTCTGGTCAGTCTTCATCTTTTATGCTGATATTTTGAGAGTATTGGCAACCGTAAACTCTGCTGAAACTTGTTGGATTTTTAGCTCTAGCTCGGTGCAGTTGGACAGCATCAGATCTGACCGTACCTATCATGCTATGCTCAAGTTTTTGAAGTAATCAATGACCATGAGCTCTACTGGATGTTCTGAGGATTTAGCTCGAGCTTGGTACACTTGGACTTCACAATAGTTCGATCGGGACATATAGTCTATTCACAAAGTGGGAGTGATAGTGAGTGTGGTCTGTTCACAAAGTGGGAGTCATAGTGAGCGTGAGCTCTTCTAGATAATTTGGTTTGAGTTTAGTCTAATCTGCTTATCCTCAGTTCTATAAACTAAGGCTTAGTTTGAGCTCTGTCTGGTTAGCTTGTGCTTTGTCTGATCTATGCTGCTCATCCTTGATGCTTGGTCGTAGTATACTCCAGTTCGATAAGCTCAGTTTTGGAACATTCATGCTCATCACTTCATTGATCACCAGTTCAATGTTGGTGCAGTCTGACTTTCAGTAGATTTAGTCAAGAATGATAAGCTATGCTCGATATGATCATTCTTTAGCTTGGTATAGCCAACTGCTCTCTGAGTCCGGTTAGCCTAGTTGTTGGTTCGGTCGGGCTCTGTTTAAATCTTCAACAAATTTAAGTCCTGTAAAATATAATTTGGTACAAATATTAGTCCTATTCAATTTGATTGCCTAAGATAAAAATAGATACCAATGGATTGGCTAACAATCTACCCCTTTTTGACTTTGGCAATTAAATTGAATTGATTTAAAATGATCATAAAAAGTTTTCAGTCTAAAGAGTAAATGCTCCCCCTTAGCATGTGCTATAAAGTTTTACTCCCTCTTAACATTTGTTATGCAATTCAAACAATTCAAATAAATTCTCCCTCTTTGACAAAGATAAAAAGAATGCAAGCTCAAAGGCAAACATTAAATAAAGCTAACTTTTATTAAAATGAAGAAAATAACACATAAGCATATATGTATGATCATTTGCATTTAAGGACCAATAAAAGATATAGAGATCATACAATAAATCAAATGACAAAAATTAAGGTAGAGATCATCACTGTATCCATTTCCCTCTTCGTATTCTTTATCCTAAACCTTCATCAAAGATTTTGGTTTGCTCTCTTTCATCTCCTTCTTCATCCGATGCTGGACATTTGGGAATGCCCATGAACTCTTGCATATCCCTAAAGTCCATATGAAGGTGAGAGACTCTCTTGGAAAGATCATCAATGTGAGAGGTTGGCGAAGTAATTTGATCTTGGATTTGATGGAGGATGTCAAAGAAGGAACCTTGGGCTCTAGAGGTTTGAGGTTTTAGAAATTCCACATGAAAAGACTCTTGACTTTCATCAACAATTCTTGGCCTTTTTCTACATTGAGTTCTAATACCTTGAGCACTAGAAGCATAATGGTATGTTCCATTTTCTTCCAATATGCATTTGGAGTGTTTCAAGTATTTGATGTTAATGGGAGTTTTGGCTGGATCAAGAGGAATAGAGTGGCTAAATTGATGGGAGTAAGAGCATTCACATATTTGGCAATTTGGGTGATGAAGGATGTGATCATGAGTGTCCCGGTTGATTTGTTTCGGAGGATGAGGAATTGGTCAATTAGAAACTTACCGGTTTGAATTTTCACCTTTTTCTCTAAGCAATAGAAAATTAGAAGATCTTTGTGAGTCACTTTCTCATTGCTTCCCCTTTTGCATTGATGGTGTAGGTGATAATTCTATGGAGAATCCAAAGAGGTAAGGTTCTAAGGTGTTTAGCATTTGATAGTTTGTGGAAATTGATTTCGAAGGAGATTTCTTTCCAAAAATAAAGTAAGATAGCATGGAAAATGGAAGGATCGGATAGATAAAAAATACCTTCCGTGTTGAATCCCTAAATGTATGAAAATTCTTGGAAACAATGTTTATAGGACAAATTAAATAGTTTAAAAGCGATGGAATAGGGTCCTAGATGTTTAAAGTCTCTCTTCTCAACAACCAAAGTAATGAGAAATTCTTTGGTTAGAGATTTCCAATCTAGATCATCCTTCTCTAAGAAAACAAAATTTACCACCCAAGATATGATAAGGTTTCATGTACATAATGTAACACCCCCTACATAGACTATACACTTGACTATGTAGGTGATGTCTGTAGACCCTTAATTTTTGACCCAGTCCGGTTTAGTCCAAAATAATTTTTGTGTTGTCTAATATATTTTAATTGGTCCAAAATAATTTTTGTTATCTTAATTAAATAATTTTTACTTTATTATCTAATTTTTATTAATAAAAAATAAAAATAAAAATCAAAAAATAAAAATAAAAATAAAAATAAAAATAAAAATAAAAATCGGCGACGAAAAAATCATCGCCGAAAATTCCAGCAGGCTTGGCCGTGGGTCATTTTGCCTGTAGGCCTACTCCCCACCCCCTGCCGTAGCCAACAGTGGCAGATTTTTTCGCCAGTGCAATTTTTCCGCAGCAGCTTTTTTTGCTAGCGAAATTTTTCCGACGCAAATTTCCCAAAACCTAGGTTTCGATTTTCTTTTCTTATTTAATATTTTATGCCGTGTGTAACTAGAAAAAAACCACAAAAAAATCTTCTATAAATAAGTATAATTACAACACAAAAAAGGGAGGAGAATCTAGGAAGGAAAATCGAGAGAGTTTGTAAACCAAATCTGGGAAGGAAACTTTAATCTAGGAAGGAAAACTTTATTGATTGAGTTATCTTTAACCAATGAACCGGGCGTTGTGGGGGTGCTGGGCCATTTCTGACCTTCCCCACACGTACCTAACTTTCTAAACCCATTAGGGGGTTGGGGATTCCTTAGGAATCGAGTCATCCACCCCTTTCTTTTTTCCCGGCCCATCCGTGTGGCGACTCCATTTTCTCCAGACCTAGGTCCGTGTTCTCTAAGGCCCCGAGCCTAAACAGTACCGAAGTCGCAAGAACCATTCCACTGGGAGTGGGGGCAAAAATTCCCGCTCACAATGTCACCTAAATACTTACACTTTCCTATGTATGTATTATAGAAATAAAGCCAAAATACTTATATATATTAACACAATTATTAAACTTTGAAAAAAAATACTGTGATCTTGCCTATATTACAAACATATATCTGTTTAATTTACAAAGAACTCCTATTATTAACTTACATTGTAAACATTGTCATTATTCTCTTACTACTCCCAAACTTATACAATTATCATACAAAATTATAACGTATTGCCATGTGAACTATATAGAATACAATATTTACAATATTATTCTTTGAACCTTTGTGATGCAGTTGACTAGGAAAGTGTATCTCTCACTCTACAATCTCAACTCTTCTTGTTTGATCTACACATTAGAAAATAATTCCAACACACTAAGCAAAGCTTAGTGGTGCTTATGTATTTACAATATGCAAGAAAATTTAAAGGAAAAAGAACTATACATAAAATGATATAGAAACAATGGAAATTATTACTTTTAGAACGTTAAATAAAGACATTGATAAATTCATTTAAACTTGAAATACTAAACATGATTAAATCAGTTTATTTAACAATAACCATATAACATATTATTTTTAATGTAGGTAACTTATTTAATTATGCCTATACACACTGAACTCAGATCTTAGGTTTGGATAATGGGTCACTGTTGGTAATTAAATGCCCACTGTATAAAATTTGGCCAATGGCCCAATATGGCACAAATGCCCACTGAATATGGTGACACAAGGTGTCCATTGATGGCATAGATTGCCCACTATCACTTTAGATATCCTCCCTTTGGCTTGCCATTCAGTCCCAATCTAGATCTAAAATCAATATGATTTAGGCAATTTAGTAGTTTTTAATTAACATTAAATTATGTATAACACTTCTATGGAACAATTCTTTGATCAACACTTGGTATCACACATATTTATCATATATTCAAAATAAATTTGTTACACTACTTGTTAGAGTTGATTTTAAAAATTCTTTGCACTTTGAGGCCTTATAATCTTTTAGGCTGGAATTATAGATGAAAGACAAAGAAAAGAGTTATTTTGGCAATTTCTTCAAGTGACACGCCCAATGACATGGGCGGGTCAATGACTGTATCATTTACCCATTCTTATAGAAGCTTTGACAAGCCCAACAACATGGCCGTGTCCCTGGCCATATCATTTATCATTTATCATAGTAGTTATGACATGCCCAATGACACAGGCGTGTTACTGGTCATGTCATTAACATTGAAACATAGCATCGTTGACACGCCCAGTGACATGGCTATGTTAGGGAAAATTCTATTTTTCACACACTCAATCACTTAAACATAATATATCCAAGTCTATGATAAAACAATGAATCAAAAACTAGTTTCTTTAACATAAAAAGAGTCTATATCAATACTTTTCAGTAATAATTCATTAAAGATAACTCAATCAATAAATTCAAATAATAAAATTCATAGAAATTCAAATAGTTGCAAATTAAAATACATAAGCACATAGCTCTTTCAAAATCCCTTTTCTCCTTTAATCACTTGTTGATAATCTCACCTTTTTCAGCTTATTCTTTTAAAAACCTATAACTAGATGTGATTTCCTCTTAAATTTTGGCTAAATTTTTGAAAAGAAGGAATAAAGGAGGAGTTTTGGTGGTGATGATGATAATAGGCACAGAAAGAAGAATAGAGAAGAAGAAGATTTCACACATACATACACCTGTCCACACACACATATATATATGGTTTAATCAGGTGAGGCAATCTCATTTTAACTATGGTGCACCCTTTTTCTTATCCTTTGATTCTAATTCTATTTTTAGTCTCGTAAAACCATAAAAATAATTTCTTCAGTAAATTTTAAGATTCACTATTTACATCACTTATCCATGCCACTTTTATCACTATTTACTGTCAATTATCAATATTAAATTAAAATTTTAGTATTTAAAATTTTAAACATTATAATTCTCCCCCCTAAAAAAATTTCATCCTCAAAATTTACCTATTATAGACGCTTGAAATAATTGAGGGTATTGCTATCTCATTATCTATTCGCTTTCCCAAGTGGCTTCTTCTATCGAATGATTACTCCACAACACTTTCACTAAAGGAATGTGCTTATTATGCAACTCCTTTATTTCATGAGAAAAGATAGCTACTGCTTCCTCTTCATAATTCAAATACAGCTGAATTTCAATGGACCTGTTTGAATCATATATGAAGGATCGGATCTATATGGTCTAAGCATTGACATATGGAATACATTATGAATCTTAGCTATTTTTGAAGGCAAAGCTATTGGATAAGCTACTGGACCTATACGTTCAAGTATTTCATATGATGCAATAAACCTAGGACTTAGTTTACCTTTCTTTCCAAAGCAAAGAAACTTCTTCCACGATGATACTTTCAAAAATACCTTATCTCCCACACTATATTAAATATCATGCTATTCAAATTTGCATAAGATTTTTTCTATCAATTGTAATTTGTAATTGATCCTTTATAAGCTTCACTTTGTCTTAAGTTTGTCTTATGAGACCAGGTCCCATAAGTTTGCTCTCATTCAATTCCACCCAACACAATGGAGTTCGACACTTCCTTCTATAAAGTGCTCCGTATGGTACCATCCAAATACTCGTCTTATAACTGTTGTTATAGGCAAATTCTACTAAAGGTAAATATCTATCCCAGCTACCTTCAAAATCGATTACACAACTTCTAAGCATATCTTCAAGTACTTGTATCACCCTTTCCAATTGACCATCAGTCTGTGGATGAAAAGCAGTACTAAAATGAAGTCGAGTACTTAATGCTTTTTGAAAACTTTCCCAAAATTTTGGAGTAAAGTGAGGGTCTCAATATGAAATAATTGACATTAGTACTCCATGAAGCCTGACTATCTCATTAATATACAATTCAGCAAGTCTATCCATTGAATAATCAACTTGGATAGGAAGGTAATGAGCTGATTTGCTTAATTCGATCAACAATTACCCAAATTGTATCATGATTCTTTTGGGTGTTCGGTAGACCAGTTAGAAAATCCATGGTGATTCTATCCCACTTCCATTCTGGTATAGATATAGGTTGCAAAAGACCCAATGGGACTTGATGTTCTGCTTTGACTTGTTGACACACTAAACACCGAGTCACATATTAAGTAATATCTCTCTTCATACTAGGCCACCAATAATGAGACTTTAAATTCTGATACATCTTATTGCTTCTGGGATGTACATTATATGTTGTAAAATGAGCTTCACCAAGTATGCACTCCTTCAGTTCCTTCACATCAAGTATACATAATCGATCTTTATAATACAATCCACCAACTTCTAACACAATACAATCTAGCTTTTGAACTTTATACACTTGTTTTAAAATTTCTAATAACTTTTTATTTTGTTTATGAGATTCTATCACTTTTTGCTTTATGGTTGGTTCAAATCTCAATTCTGCTAACATAACACATTATATCATTTAGTTTATTTAATTAATATAAACATATAGTATTATAATATTTATATACTACATACCTGCTAAAGTCTTTCGACTTAAAGAATTGGCTGCCATGTTAGCTTTCCCAGGATGATAGTTGATGATACAATCATAATCTTTGATCAATTCCATCTATCTCCTCTATCTTAAGTTTAGTTTTTGTTTTGTGTTAGCAAATATTTCAAACTTTTATGGTTAGTAAAAATATAGTACCTTTCACCATACAAGTAATGTTGACTTATCTTAAGAGCAAATAAAATATCAGCGAACTCCAAATCATGTGTAGGGTAATTCAATTCATGAGATTTTAGTTGCCTAAAAGCATAAGCAATTACCTTACTCCCTTGTATCAATACACAACCAAGTCCCTAATGAGAAGCATCACTATAAATAATATAGTCTTTACTTGGGGTCGGTTATGTTAATACATATGCTTCAGTCAATATAGCCTTCAATTGTTTAAAACTAGCTTGACACTAGGCATTCCACTTAAATTTAGTTTCTTTTCTAAGGAGCTTAGTTAAAGGAAGTGTTATTTTCGAAAACCCTTGCACAAATCTTCTATAGTAACCAGCTAACCCAAGAAAACTCCAGACTTCTGTTATGTTCTTTGGTGGCTGCCAATTCAAAATAGTCTCAATTTTACTAGGATCCACATGAATACCATTAACTGATATTACATGACCCAAAATGCCACTTCCGTTAACCAAAAATCACATTTTAATAATTTAGCATACATTTGATTCTCTCTTAGTGTCTGTAGTACAATTCTCAAATGCTTATCATGCTCCTATTTATTTCTAGAATAAACCAATATGTCATCAATGAAAACAATTACAAACTGGTCTAAATAGGGGTTAAAGACTTGATTAAACAAGTCCATAAAAGCTACTGGAGCAATAGTTAAACTAAAGGGCATAACTAAAAATTTATAATGTCCATATCGAGCTCTGAAAGCTGTCTTTGGAATATCTACTTCTTTTAACTTTCTTCTGATAATAGCCTGATTTAAGATCAATCTTAAAGAAAACACTCGCTCCCTTCAACTGATTAAACAAGTCATCAATCCTAGTTAATGGATACTTATTCTTAATAGTCACTTTATTCAACTACTGATAATCTATACACAATCTTAAGGTACCATCCTTCTTTTTCACAAATAAAATCGGTGCACTAGGTCTAATAAAGCCCTTATCAAGTAATTCATGTAGTTACAATTTTAACTCTTTTAACTCTGGAGGTGCCATTCTATAAGGTGGAATAGAAATTGGTGTTATACCCGAAACTACATCAATAACAAATTCTACCTCCCTCTCTGGTGGTATTCCATGTAATTCCTCCGAAAAAACATTCGAAAACCAACTCACTATAGGTATGTTTCCCAAAGCCTTATTTGAATTTCGTGTATCACAAACATAAGCAAGGTAAGCCTCACACCTCTTCCTAATCAATCTTCTAGCTTTAGCTGCAGAAATCAAACTAGAAGGGTAAAATTATTTTTCTCTTTGAACTACAATTTCACCATAATCTGGAATCTTAAAATTCACAACTTTATTATAGCTGTCTATAACTGTTTGATGTCGAGACAACCAATCCATTCCTAAGATTATATCAAAATCATGGAATGGAAGTTCAATTAAAACAGCAGGAAGATCCACATCATAAATTCTAAGTGGACAATTTTAATATACTTTATTTACCTTCACACTATGGTCTAAGGGATTAGTAACTTCTATTTCATAATCAAGTTTATCAATACACATTCTCTTCCCTAAAGCTATAGTTGTACAAATATAAGAATGTGTAAAACTAGCATCTAATAATGCATACACATCAAGACCACACAAAGAAAATTTACCAACTATAGCATCAAGAGCATCTTGGTCCTCCATAGCTTTCATGGCATAAGCCCTAGCTGGAACACTGCCTCGAGCTTGAGGTCTATCCACTGTTTGAGATCCTCTCTACTGACTAACATTGGGTCGACAATCTCTACTTTTCCTACGGCCTAACTGAGACCTATATATAGAACTTTGTCTTTTAACAACTTCTAGTTTTTTTTTATCGTTGGACAATCTCTAATTTTATGTCCCAAAGAGCCACATTTCAAACAAGTCCCTTTTTGATACAAGCAATCTTCACTTGCATGGCCCTTATCACAATATTGACAAGGTGTAGTAATAGCCCTTAAGATGAGTCTGCAGCAACTCCAAACCTACCACCTCTAGACCTTTGAAATCTTGCTCCACTCCCTCTACCAGACCTCTAAAATCGAGCTTGAATATTTCTCTAGCTTTTCTGGCCACCTTGTTGTTGTTCACTAGAAAATACCTTCTTTGATTGTTGTTTTCTTCCCTACTTTTGTTTAATCTCATTTTCTATGGCAACTGTTGCATTAACAAGAGTGAAAAATTCTTTAATCCTCATCTCTACTAAATACACATGGATCTGACTATTCAAACACTGTTCAAACCGCTTACACTTTTCTTCCTCATATGCAACTAACTCTGGAAAATATTTGTTGAGGCGAAAAAACTACCTCTCATATTTAGACACAGATGTCTGCCTTTGCTTAAGATATAAAAACTCCCGACGCTTCTCCTCTAAATAAATCTCACTGGTATATTTCTTTTTAAATTCTTCTTGGAAAAATGCCCAAGTGAGTCTACCTGTAGGTACACCTTTCTGCTTTGTATCCCACCAAGCAAAAGCCTGTTCCTGTAACAAGGAAACTGCACACTCCAATTTTTCCTCATCAGTACAATGTAGAAAATCAAAAACTCTTACAATCCTCTCCATCCAATACTCTACTACTGAAGACTCATTAGCATCACGAGCTTTAAAATTTTCTGCTCCCAATTTCCTATGGCCGAGGTTGTGTAGGAGGAGCAACTCCTACAATTTTCCTAAGAACTTCCCCTATATTTCTCACAAATTGGGGATATAAGGGAATTTGTTTTGCAGAAGGTTTCAATGGCTACTGATTCCCTACACTAGCTTGACAGTGTGAGGATGCAACTTGTTCCTCCACACCTTGAAAGGAGTCAGAGGCCATCTTATGCCTTTTCACATTAAAAATTAATTGCATCAAACATTTATTCAATTATATAGTCACATAGCAATGACAATTGTACTTCTCTTTTCTTTTGACCCACAACTTAGGACTGCCTAAACCCGCTCTGATACCACTAAATGTAACACCCCCTACAAAGACTATACACTTGACTATATAGGTGATGTCACCTAAATACTTACACTTGCCTATGTATGTATTAGAGAAATAAAGCCAAAATTCTTATATATATTAACACAGTTATTAAACTTACAAAAGAAATACTATGATCTTGCCTATATTACAAACATATATCTGTTTAATTTACAAAGAGCTCCTATTATTAACATACGTTGTAAACATTGTCATTATTCTCTTACTACTCCCAAACTTATACAATTGTCATACAAAATTATAAAGTACTGCCATGTGAACTATATAGAATACAATATTTACAATATTGTTCTTTGAACCTTTGTGATGCAGTTTGACTAGGAAAGTGTATCTCTCACTCTGCAGTCTCAACTCTTCTTGTTTGATCTGCACGTTAGAAAACAATTCCAGCATGCTAAGCAAAGCTTAGTGGTGCTTATGTATTTACAATATGCAAGAAAATTTAAAGGAAAAAGAATTATACATAAAATGATTAGAAATAATGGAAATTATTACTTTTAGAATGTTAAATAAAGAAATTGATAAATTCATTTAAACTTGAAATACTTAACACGAATAAATTCAGAATCGGTTTATTTAACAATAACCATATAACACATTATTTTCAATATAGGTAACTTCTTTAATTATGCCCATGCACACTGAACTCAGATCATAGGGTTGGATAATGGGTCACTATTAGCAATTTAATGCCCACTATATAAAATTTGGCGAATGGCCCACTATGGCACGAATGCCCACTGAATATGGTGACAGAAAGTGTTCATTGATGGAATAGAGTGCCCGCTATCACTTTAGATATCCTCCCTTTAGCTAGCCATTCAATTCCAAGCTAGATCTAAAATCAGTATGGGCAATTCAGTAGTTTTTAATTAACATCAAATTATGTATAGCACTTCAATGGAATAATTCTTTGATCAACACTTGGTATCACACATATTTATCATGTATTCAAAATAAATTTATTACACTACTTGTTAGGGTTGATTTCAAAAATTCTTTACACTTTAAGGCCTTATAATCTTTTATGCTGGAATTACAGATGAATGACAAAGAAAAGAGTTATTTTGGCAATTTCTTCAAGTGACACGTCTAATGACATTGGCGTGTCAATGACCGTGAGATTTACCCATTCTTACAGAAGCTTTGACATGCCCAACAATATTGGCGTGTCATTTAACTTGCATTACAGTAGCTATGACACGCCCAGATCTTTCTTTACAGTAGCTATGACACGTCTAATGACACGGGCGTGTTACTGGTCATGTCATCAACATTGAAATATAGCATCATTGACATGCCCAGTGACATGGACGTGTCACTAGCTGTGTTAGGCAAAATTTTTTATTTTGCATACTGTAGACCCTTAATTTTTGACCCAGTCTGGTCCAATATTTTTTATATAGTCCAAAATAATTTTTATGGTATTTTAATTAAATAATATTTATTTTAATATTTATTATTTATAATTTTTAATAAAAATAAAAGGGTAATATTCGTAAAGTTAAAATAAAAAATAATAACAATAAATAAATAAAGATTGGCGACGAAAAAATCAGCGACGCCCAATTCGCCTCAGGAAATTCCTGTAGTGAATTGGCTGGCCCGCCCCAGATTTAGCTCTCAATTTTCGTAGCCCGCAGTAGTTTTTTTGCCAGCGTAATTTTTTAGCGTAGTTTTTTCCGAAACCGAATTCTATTTGGTTTTGATTTCTTTTCCTAAATGGTTTTAATTCCCTTAGACAATTAGAAGTAGATTTTTTATTTTTCCTATAAATACCACATTAAAACACAGAATTAGGGATTTGGATCTAGACTTTGGACTTTTGACTTGGGAGGAAAAAGGAGACAGAAAACCCTAAGAGCAAGAGATGGCTAAAAGGAATTAGCATCAAGTATCAATCATCAATCATCAATCCATCAAAGGCAGTAACATTGCCTTTGTTATTGTTCATCTGAAATCAATTTTTTTGTGGAACCGAATACGCAGGTTTGATCTTTAATCATAAATTATATGTTCACAGTAGCTTTGTTTTCTTTGATTAATAAGAATATGCAGTAACTTGATCTTTGTTTTAATAACTTCAATTGTTTACTTTAGTTAAGACATTAATCATTTGGTTTTCAAAAACTCCACTTGCATGTTTTATAAAAACTAAAAACTTCAAAACCCTAAATTATTCTTCTATTTTCAAAACTTTAAAACCCCTAAATTGTTCTTCTGTTTCCAAAACTTTAAACCCTAAACTGTCCTTCTGTTTCTAAAACTTTAAAACCCTAAATTATTTTTCCCCGAACTATTTTCTTAATCATCTAAACCCTAGCTTATTTGTCTGAAACTTCAAAATGTCTTCTTAATTCTCCAAAACCCTAATCTTTTTTGCAGTTTCTAAAAACTTTAATCATTATTGTTTCTAAACATCATAATTATTTGTTTGAAACTCTAAACTATTTTCTTAAATCCTAAGATCAAATATGTTTTCCAAAATATCAAAAACCCTAAACTATCTTATTAATTCTTTAAACCCAATCTAGTAAACTCTTGTTTTCCTAAACCCTAATTCTTAAAATATCAAAACTTTATGACAAGTTCATCAACACCCTAAAGCCCTAATCCAGTGAACCTAAAACCCAATCTAGTAAATCTAAAATCCTAATTCTTAACTCAGTAACCATAATCCAGTAAACATAAAAAATCTTAAACCCTAATCTCAATCTTTTAAAATTATAAACCCTAATGTCTTAAGGTTTCAAAACCCTAATTTCAAGATGTTAGCCCTAAACCCTAATTTGATTAACCAAAAATCTTACTACTTTCTTAAAATTATAAAACCCTAATCCATTCCATTTTTCCAAAAAGTCTCACAGCAGACTATATAATAATAATAATAATTTAAAAATCCCAAAATCCTAAATGTTAATTAAAGAACCCTAAATTGAGACATAAACCTAAATTTGTATCTTTATTTGCTTTATTAAATTTTAGATTTAATTATATAGTTTATTATATGTTTTGATGGTTGATTTATTTAATTTCAATGCTTGATTTATTTAATTTATCATGGATGGATATTTTCTTTATTATTATTATTATTATTATTATTTATTTGCTTTGGTATTAAAATTGTAAGAGGTATGTTTCCACTTTGTGGGTACCTCATTAATTAATTTTCATGTAATTTAAATTGTTCTTATATTTTGGGAACAATGAAAAGGACACGTTTCCACCTTTTGGTGGGTGTCCTATTTAGTTTTAGACATGGACGATGTAAAGACATGTTTCCATCCTTGGATGGGTGTCCATTTATTTACTTTGTTTGGACATTGTTTTGATTTTAATATAATGGTGCTTTATTTTAATTGTTGGATGTAGTATGGATAATATTGTTATATTTAAGAATTTTATAATATTAAGACCTGCAAAGGAGGCCGGTTCCAATGAACTGGGCGTTGTGGGGGTACTGGGTCATTTCTCACCTTCCCCACATGTAACCAACTTTTCGAACCCATTAGGGGGTTGGGGATTCCTTAGGAATCGAGTCATCCAACCCTTTCTTTTTCCAGGCCCGTCCAGGTGGCGACTCCATTTTCTTCGGGCTTAGGCTTGTGTTCTCTAAGGCCCCGAGTCTAAACTGTGCCAAAGTCGCAAGAACCATTCCACCGGGAGTAGGGGCGAAAATCCCTGCTCTAGTGGCGACTCTACTGGGGATAAGAGAAGTTGATTCCATTGATCTTTATATTATTCTATTCTTTCTTATCATGATATTATCCATTGCATCATATTAGATTGCATCATGTGCGTGAGTTAGGATGCCCATGTTAACTGTGTTGTGTTATGTAAAGGATACCATACTTTCACTCAAGGTATGGAGATCGAGCATGGCATAACCACTCATATCCTTGTACCATTTGATATATACTTGCTATGGGAAACTAAGCCTTCAAACCCAAAGACTAATTGGCCTAGTTACTTTCCTTAGGTTTTACCCTAAATGCATGTTGTTTGACTATGGTTAGTTTATCTTAGACTAAATCATGGCTTATTTGGTTTGTTCTTTTTCTAATATGACCCAAGTACATTTGTAAGCTCAAAATGAATTTTTCTCTAAATCCAAAAGACCAAAGCTATTTTCAAAACTTTTTAAAATGGTCTTTGGACATAAAACTTTTCTAAAAACAAATAAAAAATTCTTTTGCTCATAACCCAAATACTAAGCCCAAAATCCATTTTTTCTAAAATCTTTTTACAATGGTGTGAGCGGGGATTTTTGCCTCCACTCCCGGTGGAATAGTTCTTGCGACTTCGGCACTGTTTAGGCTCGGGGCCTTAGAGAACACGGACCTAAGTCCGAAGAAAATGGAGTCGCCACCCGGACGGGCTGGAAAAAAGAAAGGGGTGGATGACTCGATTCCTAAGGAATCCCCAACCCCCTAATGGGTTCGAAAAATTGGGTACATGTGGGGAAGGTTAGAAATAGCTCAGCACCCCCACAACGCCCGGTTCATTGGAACCGGCCTCCTTTATAGGTCTTAATATTATAAAATTCTTAAATATAACAATATTATCTATATTACACACAATAATTAAAAGAAAGCATCATTATATTAAAAACAAAGCAATATCCAAACAAAGCAAATAAATGGACACCCATCCGAGGATGGAAACATGTCTTACATCTCATGCCTAAATAGGACATCCACCGAAAGGTAGAAACATGTCCTTTATATTAGTTCTAAAATAGAAAAGCAATTTAAATTGCATGATATTTAACTAATGAGGTACCCACCAAGTGGAAACATACCTCTTACAACATTTGAAAATCTAAATAAATTGATAAAAGTAAATAACCATTCATCATAAATAAATCATTCATCAAAGGTATTAAACATCAATAGAAAGTAAACATCCATCCATGATAAATTAAATAAACCAAGCATTGAACTTAAATAAATTAAAGCATACAAAATAAATCAAAGCAAAATCAAATATATAATTGAATAAGGCAAATAAAAATCTAAATTATAGCTACTGTTTCCATTTAGGGTTCTTTATTTCATGTGTTTAGGGTTTTAGAATTTGTGGAATTAGGCTACTGTGAGTTTTTAAATGAATTAAAATAGATTAAGGTTTTATGTTTTAGAAGGTTGATAAAGTTCTTTGATTAACCAAATTAGTGTTTGAATGGTGAAATAATGAAACTAGGTTGATAAAGTTCCTACTTAGTTTTTGATCCAATTATTGATCCAAGTTTCTGTCCGATTCCTTCTTATTTCTTCATTGATTTTTGTGTTGTTTTTTATCTCATTTATAGAATAATTTATATGACTAATTCTAGTTATTCATGGCATCTATTATTCATTAAGAAAAGGTAACCAAAACCTAATTGCATTAGGTTTCGAAAAATTTGTGTCGGAAAAATTTCGCTGGCGAAAAAAAAACTGCAGCGGAAAAAATGCACTGGCGAAAAAAACTGCTGCGAAAAAATTGCTCTGGCAAAAAAGCTGCCGCAGCTGGCTGCGACAGCGGCGGGAGAAATTGGCTGGCCATTTCGCCCGTAGGAGTTTCCTGCAGGCGAAATGCCCACGGGCCAGCGCTGACTTTCGGCGATGATTTTTCCGTCGCCGATTTTTTTTATTATTTTTGAATTTTTATTCACTTCACCATTTTTTTAATAAAATAAATATTAAAATTAATCAAGATACCATAAAAATTATTTTGGACTAACTCAAATATATTGGACAACACAAAAATTATTTTGGATTAATTAAAATATATTGGACCGGACTAGGTTAAAAATTAAGGGTCTACAGTTTGCCCCCTCTTTGAACGATCTGAGACTTTAGAGAGTGAAAAGCAACAAGACTTAATTTTTGATGAGATGGTTATTTGAATTTGTTTTTGGCTTCTGGACCCGGTTTGAGTTCTGGATTTGATTTGGGTACTTGGACTAGAGATTGGGTACTTGGACCCGAGATTGAATTTGATTTGGATACTTGGACCCAAGATTGGATTGAATTTGGGTACTTGGACACAGGATTGGGTACTTGGACCCGAGATTGATTTGATTTGGGTACTTAGACCCGAGATTGGGTACTTGGACCCAAGATTGGATTGAATTTGATTTGGATACATGGACCCGAAAATGGGTGCTTAGACCCGAGATTAGGTACATGGACCCAAGCTTGAATTGATTTGGGTACTTGGACCTGAGAATGGGTGCTTGGACCCGAGATTGGGTACTTAGACCCGAGACTGATTTGATTTGGGTACTTGGACCCTAGAATGAATTTGATTTGGGTACTTGGACCCGGAATTGAGTACTTGAACCCGTGATTGGGTACTTGGACCCGAGATTGGGTACTTGGACCCAAGATTGGATTGAATTTGGATACTTGGACCCGAGATTGATTTGATTTGCGTACTTGGACCCGAGATTGACTTGATTTTGGTACTTGGACTCGAGAATGGGTACTTGAACCCGAGATTGAATTTGATTTGGGTACTTGGACCCGAGATTGAATTTGATTTGGGTACTTGGACCCGAGATTATATTAATTTGGGTACTTAGACCCGAGATTGGGTACTTGGACCTGAGATGGGGTACTTGGACCTGAGCTTGAATTTGATTTGGGTACTTGGACCCAAGAATGGATTGAATTTGGGTACTTAGACTCGAGATTAGATTGATTTGGGTACTTGGACCCGAGATTAGGTACTTGGACCCAAGATAGGATACTTGGACCCGAGCTTGAATTTGATTTGGGTACTCGGACCCGAGAATGGGTACTCGGACCCAAGATTGAATATGATTAGGTTACTAGGACCCGAGATTGGGTACTTGGACCCAAGCTTGAATTTGATTTGGGTAGTTGGACCCGAGAATGAATTGAATTTTGGGTCCTTAGACCTGAGACTAAGTTTGACTAACCTTTTATCAGTTGAGAAGTCTGACTGTTTCGGCTATTCTATGCATTGTGGTTCTTCACCCTCAAAGTGGATCTTCATCCTTTGAGATCGGGTCTTTACTCTTGAAAATGGATCTTCATCCTTTGAGATCGGGTCTTCACCCTTGAAAATGGACTTTCATCCTTTGGAAATCGGGTCTTCACACTTGAAAATGGATCTTCATCCTTTAGATTTCGGGTCTTTACCCTTGCTTCAGTTTTTTTGCTGGATTGATCTTTTGTCTTTTGCATCTTCATTCTTTTGAGAGTTCTAATGTTCCATTCTTTTGTTCTTCCTTTTTGCAAAAATTCAGCTATTTTTAATTGGACCTTATATCCTCTCCTTGCCCCCCTGTGTGGCAAAATATTTGTAAGTGAGTTTGAAAAAATTTTATAAATAGACTCAAAAAATTGAAAAGGAGAAACTTTGCCCCCAGTGTAGGCTCAAACCCATGATTTTTCTATGCGGGCTCTGATTGATGTTTTTGTCGTCTAGTTCTTCACATAAGCACGTATTTATTCTCTTTGCAAAATTACTGGAGCTTTCTCAAGTAATGGGCTTTCCATGCCCCCCTGATTTGGCATCTTCTTTTGATTCTTTACTTCACAGAGTGTTTACTGTTCACTTTGATAAAGAATAGACAATACAATACAAGAAAAGTGTGATGTGATATGCTCATGTATGCATGATATGCATGATAACACTCACAGCGGTTTCATTGACTCACAGATCGAGGTGATTAGCAAAAGTATTCTCATTGACTCCTTTTCGACGCTCGTTCAAGTCTTGCATTGGAATGATAGAAAGCTTTGCATTTATGACTTTTATCTTCAAGATGTTGAAAATATGAATAATGGAGACCCCAAGTAGCAGAGTCAAGGATTCATCTATTTCAAACTATGTCTCAGCATGTTAGTTGATAGCTTCTTCATGACCTTGCCAATAATCAATTCCTGTGTCCTTTGGAGGTTCAACATACTTCCCTTAACTTGAAGGCTTTGTGTGAAAAAAAATATTTTTTTGTATTTTTTGAATTTTGATTTTGAAATAAAATGTTGGCTTTGCCAAATTAATGTCAATGTACCTCAGGACTTGATTTTCCAAATTAACATATCTATATAGTTACCATACTAAACTTGGGAATCATTTCTATTTAAGCAAGAATTGTTGCACTTCACATAGGCACATACACATTACTTGTCCAAAGGTCTCATTTGAGTTTAAATATTGTCTATCTCATATGTATGCTTATCCAAACTATCTCCACTAATAAACTCAACCTACCAAGAGAGATCAACAGACCTTTGATAGGCTTGAAACGGGGTCTATGAGGGACATGGGTTAAATGAAGGCCATTTTGAAATAGGAGCTGATGTGATACAATGGACAAACCCTCACACTATAAATTTCTTGTTTGAATTTTAGACGGCTTGGAGGCAATCTTGCTAGACTCCAAATTCCTTCTATCTTCTTGGCATTAATCCGGATCTTGATAAGGACAGTTTTTTCCTTTGTAAAAAGTTTGGTTCCCAAATTCGTTTCCTTTCTTCTTTTCCCTTTTCTTTCTTTTTCTTTATTTTTCTTACTCTTCCCTTTTCTTTCTCTTTCCTTACTCTTCCCTTTCTTTTATCATTTTGTCCTTCTTTCTTGTAGGACTATCAAGTATAAAACTTTCAAGAATTGGATGGTCTTCCTCCTTTTTCTCCAATTTTGATTGAATCTTCGGTTGGGTTGGACCGATTTAAGTCAAAATGTCCTTATAACCCAATTGAAAGCCTTTTGTTGCTTTGGGTAAAAGAGAACTCAGTTAGCTTTCTGAACTGCCCTTTTACATTTTTTTTTGTCCTTTTTTTCTTTTTCTTTCTTTCTTTTTTTCTTCTTTTCTTCTTCTCTCTCTTTTTTTTTGTTTGGTTCTAGCTCTAAAAGAGTTGTTTTGTTTGTACTAACTTGAGCTTCCAATAATGGATGAGTGGAGTGACATAAATCTTCTTTAACAAGGATAAATCATTTGTTACTCCGATGTTGTCTTGATATATTGGAGATATTAGAAAAACTTCAACAACCCTTATGATTTTGAAAACATCAACTATCCTTATGGTCTTGAAAACATCAACTACTCTTATGGTCTTGAGAACTTCAACTATCTTCATGGTCTTGACTAATCATTGCTTTCTTTGATCTTCTTGCCTCTTCATCTTAGTGATCATAAGACTTGTCAAAAGTATCACAACAGCTCAGGATAGGTTATTGAGATTATATGCCAATGAAAAGCAACCTAAAATTTTATGAAGGCTCAAAAGGACAACTAGGGATTGATATCTAATTGGGTGGATACTAGTTGTTGGCTCATCAAACAATGCCTAGTTAATCTCTCTCTTAAATAAGCAGAGTTCAATTTTGCCTCAAAAGTTTGTCAAAGCATGTTCTAAGACTGACTAGGACCTAGACAAAGATAATTATGCAGGAGCCCTCTCTAAGTAAGCATACACAACTCAATGCTATAGGGCAATTCCCTTATCTAGTAAGGTCATTCAAGTCATGATGCCTAGACACATTAATTTATAAAAATTAAGCTAAATTCCTCATCGGTTGATCACCAAAATGAACAAAGACCAACAAAATTTTTGATAAAAGTAATTTATTCAAACAACTTTAAATTTGATAAACAAGATTGTTCCAATTAAATAAAAAAAGAGTAAAAGCAAAAAGCAACATTCAAGCTAAGGAAAGTTTGTTGAGTTTAAGCTTCTTTTCCTTTCATATCTTCAATATTTCCATCTTGAAAAGAGGATAAAACAAAATTTTCTTCCAATCCTTTTCCTACCATGAAGGTTGCTGGTGGTGGCACCTTGTTGAACCTTGGAAATGGATTACCTTTGGTATTGGGCTTGTCCGGCTCAGGCAACTTGCCATTATCAATTGTCCGTTTTGTGTCCAGGCCTTTGATGGAATTGGCAAAATGCATTAGTATCAAAGTTTGGAAGTAATGGACTAGGCAAAGGTCGAGAAGCTAACAGTTGTAACAACCCTTTCTTTTGCAGCTTGCTAAAAACCCAAGATAGTGGCTTCCCTAGATCTGAAAACTACCTCATTCCACCTTGACTAGTGGCATTAACATCAACTTCTTTTTGTGTGCTTTGATTGCCCGACTGGTAGTTTCCTTTCTCATTCCTTTTTATTAAAAAATGGTTTTTCTCCCTTTCTCACTCTTCAATTTGCAGACCAGCTTGGAGAAGATCTTTGAAATCCCTTATAAGGGTGTGAGACATCCTTTCATGGAGATTGGGTAGGACACCTCTCACTATCATCCTTATTTGATCAGATTCATCGAGCCTCTTCTTGAGCAAAGCAGCCTTGTTTCTCCATCTCTTCACATAATCCACAAAATTCTCATTTGGCCTTTGCCTAATGGACTCCACTTCCATTAAGGTAACTTCCATCTCGACATTATACCCATATTGTTGGATGAAGGCTTTGTAAAGCAGATCCCAACTCTTTTGTGTTCCATCATCTAAGGTATTGAACCAATTTTGGACAATAGGGTCCAATGAGAGCATAAAGTACATTAGGGTTTGAGCCTTAGTAGCTCGAGCAGACTGCATAGCAGTGATATACTGCTTCACATGGAGATTAGGATTTCCGGTTCCATCAAACTTTGCGAAAGATGGCCTCTTGAACTTGTACGAAACTTCTTCATCTAGCTCAAATAGTTTGTCAATCTCGGACATTTCCTTGATTTTCAGTTTTTTCTCAAATTTCTTTTCTAAATCAGCAATCATCTTCTCAATATCAGAAGTCTCGGTTTTTTCAATTGTTGCCTTCTCAACAACCTTCGGCTCCTTTTTTGTCTTGAGGATCTTGGTAGTATTGAGCCCAATCATCATCATCAATAATCACCTTATCATCATCAAAAGCTACTTCATCAATTTTAGCCTTCCCCTTGACTTTCTTGGTGCTAGCAGATGCTTCGACATTGTTTCCTAAAATTGCAGCTAGTTGATTCTTTTTGGTCTCGGCCATGGCCTCTTTTATTTCTTCCATCTTGGCATTAAGGGCATCATCCACCATTCTTTGAATTTGTTTGGGATCCATTATTTTTGGTGAGTAAGTGATTGAGTCGTTGCTAGATTCTTTGCTATCGGCGTAGGTATTGTAAGCTTTTGAACTATCATAATCCAGGGCTGTGAGCCAGAAATGATCAATGATATGAGATGAAAATGTATGCATGTATGCACAAACAATCAACAAACAAGGATACTTAGGACGTTCCTTCCAACCTTATAACATCCACACATGAATGGAGAGTCTCTTTTCCTAGGTATATGGTTAACAAAATACCAACATGGGGTATCTTATTTTCGAATAATTCACTCGGCCGTTTCAACCAATAGTCGTATTTTCGAAAATGGAAACCAATCCATGATAATTCCCATTAATTAGGTTTTAATCCATTCAACCAACTATTGTAACTTTTATGCTATATTGGATTAAAACTAAATTAAGAGGTTTATTGTAGATAGATTTCTCACTTTGAAAAGAGTAACTAATGGTTCATGCAAAAAACAAGCCCATGATTAATTATTCTTAGTATAAACTAGGCTCACAATTGATTTTTTGTATTTCTTAATTGACCTAAATAATTTTCAAGCTCTTTGTAAGAAATGGTTGGATAAAATTAATTTTGTTTCTAAGCCCATTGTAAAAAGATTTAAGGAAAAATGAATTTTGGTCTTAGTATTTGGGCCATGAGCAAAAGAAATTTTTATTTGTTTTTAGAAAAGTCTTATGTCCAAAGAAAAATTTTGAAAATAGCTTTGGTCTTTTGGATTTTAAAGAAAAATTTATTTGAGCTCACAAATGTACTTGAGTCATATTAGAAAAAGATTAAACCAAATAAGCCATGATTTAAGCCAAGATAAATTAACCATAGTCAAACAACATGCATTTGGGGTAAAACCTAAGGAAAGTAACTAGGCCAATTACATGAGCTTTAGTCTTTGGGTTAAAAGGCTTAGGTTCCCATAGCAAATATATACCAAATGGTATGAGGCTATGAGTGGTTATGCCATGCTCGATCTCCATACCTTGAGTGAAAGTATGGTATCCCTTACATAACACAACACGGGTAACACGGGCGTCCTAACTCATGCAAACGATGCAAACTAATATGATACAATGGATAATATCATTATAAGAAAGAATAGAATAATATAAAGACCAACGGAATCCCCAGTGGAGTCGCCACTGTGAGCGGAGATTTTTCCCCCACTCCCGGTGGAATTGTAACACCTCGATACCCTATATAAGTACTATACATATACCTAGTATACATACAGTAAGTATATAGAGTATAAGGATGCCACTTTTCTTTTTACTTTTTAAAAACCTGTAACAAAATTCAAACCATAATAGGTCAATTTAAAGAACACTTACAAAATCATTGTCTTTATCAAAACTTCATTTATACATTTAATATAACATACTTAAAGTGGATACATGTATGCATTACCCTCTAGTTGGTCTCGACAAAATCTTACTCTTCTCGTGGCATAGCAAAAGACTTCATATCTTCCACCAAGCTACCTGCGCGATAATATATCCGCGCTAAGCTCGAAAGCTTAGTAGTATAAATATAAAATACAAACATATATCATGGAAATACTAACATATAAAGATATATCAATTCCATATACTTTTAGTTCTTATTAAGTTTATCCCTTTTCATTTGCACCTTTCATATCTTTCAACTAATTTCATATCTTATACACATATATATACATAACATTTCTACCAATTCCAACCCATCACTAATATTCACAATCAACATCTCAATACACACATTATACATCATACTAACCATAAGTCACATTTCCAATTAAGACAATCATTGTCTTCAACCACAATTCATCAATTGAATTCACAATCAATGCTAGTACACACATTATACATCATACCAATCACAACATTTCTTTATTCACAATTCACCATTTATGATTCATCATTAGTGCTCATAATCAATATTTCAACACACAAATTACATATCATCAATCACATGTCCAATGAAGTATACCAAAGATTTCATTATCCATTTCTTTCAACATTTGTATATCACATTGACAACAAAGACAGACTCGGGCCCAACAGACACCACTATGTTATTCAGAGTTTAGAGTTACTGCTTTGGTCTATAATCATAATCATCAAGCCCGTAGGCATCATATATCAATATTTCTATCCATGGATAGTGTAACAGACCCAGTCTCTTGGACCATCAACTCATCATGAGGAGATCCTCAACCCGGCAAGACTGTTACCAATCATATATTTCATATTCACAATTCTCATAGTGTAACAGACCCAGTCTCTTGGACCTCAATTCAACTCAATTTGAAGAGATCCTCAACCCGGCAAGACTGTTACCTTTTTCATTTTATAGGCATGCCTCCAAACCCAGAACTCTGAAGACTGAATAACACATTAAACACATATTTCACTTATTGTTTCATTATCAATTTCAATCTCAATGCTCATTATCATCTAGGCAAATATGCCTTATTTCTTTCAATTGGATCATCATAGCCAATCACAATGGCTTCGTCTCACATTTGAATCATCATGGCCAATTACAATGGCTTCACTACATATCATATCTCAATCCATATGATACATATAACATCATTGATATAACATTTCAAAATATATTATTCATATAATACATTGCCATACACAAGATTCACAATGCATATAACATAACATTTTCTCATTTCTCAAAACACATTAACATCATTCATTACTAGAGCATTTATCATAACAAATTGCACATACCTTAAGAAGGATCCTCATATTTTCCTACCTTATCCATTTCATATTTCATCCTTTATATATATATATATAGTAATATACATTCTTCATTTACATTCACAATATAATAGCTTATTTAACACTTTCATCCCAATGTGTTAATGTTCAAAGACATATAAGGATATACAATCAAATAGGGTTTATGCTTACCTTGTTAATGCTCTTCACATCCTTCACATCATTCAATCATCACCTTAGTCCAATTATATTAACAATATAATAAATCACTTAACACATTTGCAAACAAATGTGTTAAGCCTCAAATTATGTAATTAAATACAATCATATGTATTGTTACTTACCTCAAGAACTATTCCCATTCCTCCATACATTTCCTCTTCCAAGAATTCTCAACATATAGGTTAATGCAACACAATCTCTTCAAAACCTAATCCAAAGATCATTATACATAGGTTTAGAATCATCCACATACATTTGATTAGGGCATTCTTTGTTTTAGACATGTTTAAAGTGTTTATGTTTAGGTTTAGGTACCATAATACCTTTGAAGAATCAAAGCCATGCTAAAAGAACAAAGAATAAAAACAATAACCATTACATTTGAGGGACACGGTTAGGGCAATTCAACCTCTTCACAATCTAATCCAAAAGGAATATTAGCAAAATGACCATATGAATAGTACATTCTGGTTTTAGACTCCATTTTATCCTTATTTTGAAAAATTGTATAAACTAATCCACTTGACTAAAAATTCTAAAATTTATACAGAATTTAGTTTTGTATCTTAAAATCATTCCTTTAAAATTTCAGATCAAACTGAACACAAAATCTTGGTCAAATAGTTCACCTAACCAGATTGCCCTAATTGCCCTGCATCCTGGCAGCAGTTCTGAACTTTGTGAATTCCATAAATCAAATTCAATCAACGTGGTTGCAAATTATTTTTATCAAATACTAGACTCACTAAGCAACAACATATCCAAAATTCAATTGGATATGATTTTTCTACATTTTATTAAAAATCCCGAAATATAGCTGTCTCAGTTAAGGTACCTGCTGGAACATGTCTAATAAAAATAATCTTTCTAAACTCATAACCATTCCAAAATCGAATCAACATATTTTTCAGTCATTCTAGACTCATAGAGGCACAACATATCAAAAATGCACTTCAAGAACATTTTTCTATAATTAATTAAAAATCATACAAGTCACAGCCTTTACTAATTGTAAAACAGAAAAAAAATTCACTAAACACAACTCTTACTCTTCCATCACCAACACCAACCTAGCTTCTTATCTTTAATTCCATTTCAACACTTTTACACACACCATACACAAACACACTAAATCATCACATCAACCAATCACAATTTTATTTAGACACAACTTCAAAATTGACAAAGGGAAACAAAAGAATTCTTACCTAAAATGAAGAAATTCCACAAATCTCTTTTCACAACCTTTGATTTCTTCTTCAATTTGCTTCTTGTCTCAAGAACACTTCTCTTTCCCTTTTGTCTAAGGAAGAGCCGGCCACACACAAATGAGAAGAGGAAAAGATGAAGAGCAAAAGTCAAATTTTGCTTCTTATATCCACCAAGAGTTTTTAACCTTGCAATTACTAAAACACCCTTCACCATTTAACTACCCTTTTGTCTCATATGTGCCCAATTAAGTAATTTCACATGCCACATAAAAATATCCTCTTGCATTGACTCTCCCTTTGACCAATTTATATGTTATATATATCATCATATACCAACATATAAACTTGTCTCTAAACCCTAAATTTCTTCTCCAAAACACATATACATATACATTCTCTTTCCATTTCTTTTCTCTTACAATTTAACACATATATACAATCCAATATATAACAACAACAACACTAACCACAACATCAACAACATAATCAAAACTTTTAGGGCATATATGAGGATATTACAATTCTCTCCCCCTTAAATAATTTCGTCCTCGAAATTATCTAGTATAATTGTAATTCATTCATAATACCATACCATCTTAACTTCCATATGAAGTTAATTATACGCTTAAGTCATTATATCATCAAATCATATAGCTTCAACTCTCCTCTTTAGAATCAACCACCTTCTTTAAATTCCTTAACTCATCATTCTATATGTCTATACATCTTATTACTTTCTTGATCAAACATTCAAAAGATCTCATTACATTCCTATTAATATCTTTATACCAGAATCAGATCATCATATAGCACAAAAATACTTTGTCAAATCTTTATATTTAATACATTTTGTTCTTCACTTCTTTGTAATTACTCTCTTAACTTTAACCTTAAAAACTATAACTTATATCTGAGCATTAATTATCCATTCATTACAATCACTGTCTAAATAGACATCTATCACCCTCAATAGATAACAAAATCCTGATTTTTCATACATGGAGTTATTTCTTTAGCATGCTTTTCACTTAACTTACATATTAATACATTACTTTTCAACTTATTTTATAAATAACCAATCTTTTTCCCTTTTTCTCATGATGATTTATAATTATTATACTCCACTCATTCATGTCCAATCATACTTTAAAATTTACATCATATACATTATCATGTAAATAACTACACTCTTGGTACAACTATACACATTAAATCTCAATAATGATTCATAATCTCAGCCAAATCTAGATCCATTGATTTATCTGTCACATTATATCCACATTCCAATCTTGTTCAACTCCAACCAATAATTAATTTATTCAAACTTATCATGAAATTTCACAATATTCATATATGTATATATATTTATAACCTAATTCCATTAGGGTAAACATATATACAATTTCTGATCTCTTCCGATCCATATTCAATCAAATTATCATGATAACAAATCACTTCAAATTATCATTTAATATACACATAATTTATTCTCTATCATCTTATTATAATACCCACCAATTCTCATAAAGGTTTTTATACCATATTTACTGTCTACAATTCATGCACTCAAACCTCGAGTTACATATCTTAAACATATTCAATATAACTTTCATAACATTCCATATCATTCCATATCATTGTTATATTTATTTTGATTACCTTATTTTCATATCATCCGTAACTCAAAACCTTTCCATAGTTTCTTTTTCCTCTCTTAGTCTTCACAATTATAACCAAAATTGTTAACATAAAATGATAATATACAACTTTATCCATCATAACTTTTAACTATACTTCTCAATTATAATTTCAACCTCACCAAATCTGTATTACAATCATTTTATCTAAGATTCAAATTCATGGATAACAATTTAACCGATCAAATATACTGAACAAAACACATGGCTTTAAGGGATTAATATTCAAGCCTGGAACTTTTAAATCAATGCTGTCTTTTTTTTTTTTTCATCCTCAATCTTTACAAATACAATGCTAAAGTACATATCAGGAATCACTTATTCCTTCTTTACATTTTTGCTATATCAATAGCTAACACATTCCAACTCCGTTTCAAATCAATTGCACTCGATTTATAATCTTTATCCACTTAATTCATGTTTCTACAATATTACTCTATACATATTCAATCATGTGGAGTTCCTATACAATTTCTATTTGTCACTTCATTTCTAATCCATTTACAATCTCTTATAATATAACATTACATAGAACTTTCCATATGTGCATACTTTGGAACTCTAAATATCATATGATCATCATACTTTGGAACTCTAAATATCATATGATCATCACATTCAATGCTTACTATAACAATTTCCACTATCCAATATTACTCAAGTCCATTCCATTCTCACTTCCATCACATAATTCATTTAGCTTAACACAATTCAAGACCTAATCTCCCTTAGGTCTTTTAATACACACAACATCATTTCCATATTACTAATTCTATAATAATACCACATACATTTCATTCACAGTGAAAACTCAATTCACATCTCATATACATGTATACACTTAATTATATGCTCTTGTTTTATTTCCCTTTTTCATACATTCAATACAAATTTAATGTTTATCACTTTCTTTTAAACATTGTCATTCTCATTCTTTCAATATGATGTAAAGCATTCATTCATACTACAATGTATATATATATCCTGACCATACTAATACTTCACATTCATCTTGATCATATTCCCAAAGTGACATCTCTTTCACTTTCATCCTAAAAAAACACTTAATATACTTCCATAACCATCTTTACTCTTTGCAGTTAAAATGACTTAAAATAACTCATTTTCATTTGCTTATCCAATTCCTTTTTTTTTACTTTAAAACAATTTCTCTTTCTATCAATCACATTACTCAATTCATAATGCTTTAATATGGAATATTAGTCATTTCACCTAACCCATATATTGAATATACATTAAACCATCACTATCCCAATAATCTTTATCAAATTCCACTAAAACTTTAACTTCTCAAATTACTACTTCATTTAAGCTTCAATTTACCAAACTCATCTTTTCCAATATCACTCTAAAACATCTTACAAATATATATCACAAAGCAATATTAAAACTTATAATTTCCACAATCATCAAGCTCACTTCAAAAAAATCTCAAATATCACCTATTATCACCATTACCATGAGCTTTCACAATATCCAAGCATTTTACATTTCTAACATTGAATTTACTATGTTCGCATCAAAATAATGATATCAACTTATTTTCTTACTTAACCAATATCATCTCTTTCCTTTAATAAAACCTTAACTTTATATATATATATATTCCAACTTTAACTAGTCACACTTTGTCTATATTAACCAACTCATTCAATATTCCACCATTCTTTCCTCATATTTAGTAACATATCTTTCAATAATAACAATCCAACAATATTTTCTCTGTCTAGCAACCTCAACATAAACATTATTATAAAGAGATTCAAAGTATAGAGGAAAGAGTGCATACTTTAATCTTGATTTTGATTTCTATTCATTTTTCAACTTTATTCTTTTTTTTTTATATTTCAATTCACATTATGTCCCACATAATATTGCTCATAACCATCAACATTACATTCTATGTTGCACACAACATGACATTTTTCATATGCATCATCAATATACATATATCACATTATATTTCACAATTCGTTTCCCATAATCAATTAGGCACTATGCCTCAATTATAATTCATTTCCAACATCATGGTCAACAATCATGGTTTCTCATCACATCAAAATGGTATACACATATATCATCAACTATATTGAACATCTCATATAACACAAATATTCTACAATTCATATAATGCCACATCCGAGACCAACCTAGGTATGAATGCATATGCATGTATTACAAATTTCATTTCAAAACTTTTCCTTTGTAACTCTATTTAAGCTTTCCAAAACTTTTCTTTTTAATTCTACTTATACTCTTCAAAAATTCTCTTTTTAGTTTCACTTAGGCCGAGAATCTCGAACCTAAGCTCTGATACCAAAACAATTGTAACACCTCGATACCCTATATAAGTACTATACATATACCTAGTATACATACAGTAAGTATATAGAGTATAAGGATGCCACTTTTCTTTTTACTTTTTAAAAACCTGTAACAAAATTCAAACCATAATAGGTCAATTTAAAGAACACTTACAAAATCATTGTCTTTATCAAAACTTCATTTATACATTTAATATAACATACTTAAAGTGGATACATGTATGCATTACCCTCTAGTTGGTCTCGACAAAATCTTACTCTTCTCGTGGCATAGCAAAAGACTTCATATCTTCCACCAAGCTACCTGCGCGATAATAAATCCGCGCTAAGCTCGAAAGCTTAGTAGTATAAATATAAAATACAAACATATATCATGGAAATACTAACATATAAAGATATATCAATTCCATATACTTTTAGTTCTTATTAAGTTTATCCCTTTTCATTTGCACCTTTCATATCTTTCAACTAATTTCATATCTTATACACATATATATACATAACATTTCTACCAATTCCAACCCATCACTAATATTCACAATCAACATCTCAATACACACATTATACATCATACTAACCATAAGTCACATTTCCAATTAAGACAATCATTGTCTTCAACCACAATTCATCAATTGAATTCACAATCAATGCTAGTATACACATTATACATCATACCAATCACAACATTTCTTTATTCACAATTCACCATTTATGATTCATCATTAGTGCTCATAATCAATATTTCAACACACAAATTACATATCATCAATCACATGTCCAATGAAGTATACCAAAGATTTCATTATCCATTTCTTTCAACATTTGTATATCACATTGACAACAAAGACAGACTCGGGCCCAACAGACACCACTATGTTATTCAGAGTTCAGAGTTACTGCTTTGGTCTATAATCATAATCATCAAGCCCGTAGGCATCATATATCAATATTTCTATCCATGGATAGTGTAACAGACCCAGTCTCTTGGACCATCAACTCATCATGAGGAGATCCTCAACCCGGCAAGACTGTTACCAATCATATATTTCATATTCACAATTCTCATAGTGTAACAGACCCAGTCTCTTGGACCTCAATTCAACTCAATTTGAAGAGATCCTCAACCCGGCAAGACTGTTACCTTTTTCATTTTATAGGCATGCCTCCAAACCCAGAACTCTGAAGACTGAATAACACATTAAACACATATTTCACTTATTGTTTCATTATCAATTTCAATCTCAATGCTCATTATCATCTAGGCAAATATGCCTTATTTCTTTCAATTGGATCATCATAGCCAATCACAATGGCTTCGTCTCACATTTGAATCATCATGGCCAATTACAATGGCTTCACTACATATCATATCTCAATCCATATGATACATATAACATCATTGATATAACATTTCAAAATATATTATTCATATAATACATTGCCATACACAAGATTCACAATGCATATAACATAACATTTTCTCATTTCTCAAAACACATTAACATCATTCATTACTAGAGCATTTATCATAACAAATTGCACATACCTTAAGAAGGATCCTCATATTTTCCTACCTTATCCATTTCATATTTCATCCTTTATATATATATATATATATAGTAATATACATTCTTCATTTACATTCACAATATAATAGCTTATTTAACACTTTCAACCCAATGTGTTAATGTTCAAAGACATATAAGGATATACAATCAAATAGGGTTTATGCTTACCTTGTTAATGCTCTTCACATCCTTCACATCATTCAATCATCACCTTAGTCCAATTATATTAACAATATAATAAATCACTTAACACATTTGCAAACAAATGTGTTAAGCCTCAAATTATGTAATTAAATACAATCATATGTATTGTTACTTACCTCAAGAACTATTCCCATTCCTCCATACATTTCCTCTTCCAAGAATTCTCAACATATAGGTTAATGCAACACAATCTCTTCAAAACCTAATCCAAAGATCATTATACATAGGTTTAGAATCATCCACATACATTTGATTAGGGCATTCTTTGTTTTAGACATGTTTAAAGTGTTTATGTTTAGGTTTAGGTACCATAATACCTTTGAAGAATCAAAGCCATGCTAAAAGAACAAAGAATAAAAACAATAACCATTACATTTGAGGGACACGGTTAGGGCAATTCAACCTCTTCACAATCTAATCCAAAAGGAATATTAGCAAAATGACCATATGAATAGTACATTCTGGTTTTAGACTCCATTTTATCCTTATTTTGAAAAATTGTATAAACTAATCCACTTGACTAAAAATTCTAAAATTTATACAGAATTTAGTTTTGTATCTTAAAATCATTCCTTTAAAATTTCAGATCAAACTGAACACAAAATCTTGGTCAAATAGTTCACCTAACCAGACTGCCCCAATTGCCCTGCATCCTGGCAGCAGTTCTGAACTTTGTGAATTCCATAAATCAAATTCAATCAACGTGGTTCCAAATTATTTTTATCAAATACTAGACTCACTAAGCAACAACATATCCAAAATTCAATTGGATATGATTTTTCTACATTTTATTAAAAATCCCGAAATATAGCTGTCTCAGTTAAGGTACCTGCTGGAACAGGTCTAATAACAATAATCTTTCTAAACTCATAACCATTCCAAAATCGAATCAACATATTTTTCAGTCATTCTAGACTCATAGAGGCACAACATATCAAAAATTAACTTCAAGAACATTTTTCTATAATTAATTAAAAATCATACAAGTCACAGCCTTTACTAATTGTAAAACAGAAAAAAATTCACTAAACACAACTCTTACTCTTCCATCACCAACACCAACCTAGCTTCTTATCTTTAATTCCATTTCAACACTTTTACACACACCATACACAAACACACTAAATCATCACATCAACCAATCACAATTTTATTTAGACACAACTTCAAAATTGACAAAGGGAAACAAAAGAATTCTTACCTAAAATGAAGAAATTCCACAAATCTCTTTTCACAACCTTTGATTTCTTCTTCAATTTGCTTCTTGTCTCAAGAACACTTCTCTTTCCCTTTTGTCTAAGGAAGAGCCGGCCACACACAAATGAGAAGAGGAAAAGATGAAGAGCAAAAGTCAAATTTTGCTTCTTATATCCACCAAGAGTTTTTAACCTTGCAATTACTAAAACACCCTTCACCATTTAACTACCCTTTTGTCTCATATGTGCCCAATTAAGTAATTTCACATGCCACATAAAAATATCCTCTTGCATTGACTCTCCCTTTGACCAATTTATATGTTATATATATCATCATATACCAACATATAAACTTGTCTCTAAACCCTAAATTTCTTCTCCAAAACACATAAACATATACATTCTCTTTCCATTTCTTTTCTCTTACAATTTAACACATATATACAATCCAATATATAACAACAACAACACTAACCACAACATCAACAACATAATCAAAACTTTTAGGGCATATATGAGGATATTACAGGAATGGTTCTTGCGACTTCGACACTGTTTAGGCTCAGGGCCTTAGAGAACACGAACCTAAGTCCGGAGAAAATGGAGTCGCCACCCGGACAGGCCTGGAAAAAGAAAGGGGTGGATGACTCTATTCCTAAGGAATCCCCAACCCCCTAATGGGTTCGGAAAGTTGGGTACGTGTGGGGAAAGTGAGAAATGGCCCAGCACCCCCACAACGCCCGGTTCATTGGAACCGGCCTCCTTTATAGGTCTTAATATTATAAAATTCTTAAATATAGCAATATTATCCATATTACACACAATAATTAAAAGAAAGCATCATTATATTAAAAACAAAGCAATATCAAAACAAAGCAAATAAATGGACACCCATCCGAGGATGGAAACATGTCCTTACATCTCATGCCTAAATAGGAAACCCACCGAAAGGTAGAAACATGTCCTTTACATTGGTTCTAAAATAGAAAAGCAATTTAAATTACATGATATTTAACTAATGAGGTACCCACCAAGTGGAAACATACCTCTTACAACATTTGGAATTCTAAATAAATTGATAAAAGTAAATAACCATTCATCATAAATAAATCATTCATCAAAGGTATTAAACATCAATAGAAAGTAAAATCCATCCATGATAAATTAAATAAACCAAGAATTGAACTTAAATAAATTAAAGCATATAAAATAAATCAAATCATAATCAAATATAGAATTGAATAAGGCAAATAAAAATCTAAATTATAGCTACTGTTTCCATTTAGGGTTCTTTATTTCATGTGTTTAGGGTTTTTGGAATTTGGCTACTGTGAGTTTTTAAATGAATTAAAATAGATTAAGGTTTTATGTTTTAAAAGGTTGATAAAGTTCTTCGATTAACCAAATTAGTGTTTGAATGGTGAAATAATGAAACTAGGGTTTGGACACTTTAAAAAACTTAGATTTATGGTTTACGGTTATTCATTGAATTATGGTTTAAGCTTACTATGTAAAATTATAACACTTGTGTTTATATGATTTTTAAAGTTTTAAAGGACTAAGGTTTAGAAAAAATTAGGGTTTAAGGTTTAAGGGGGTTAGGGTTCATTGTTTTTGGGTTTTGGAGTTGAATTAGGGTTTTAGGATTTTTGATTTAGGGTTTTGGGGAATGAATTAATTTTTAGAATTTGGAAAAAAACAATTGATAACTTTATGAAGTTTTATGAAAATAAAAAAATGATTTAAAGATTATAAAAGCAAAAGAAGAAGATTTTAGGGCCTTTGGAAGGAAACAGAACACAATTTAGAGTTTTGAAAATTTAGAAAGCAAATTAGGATTTTGGGGTTTTGAAGAAACAAAACTAATAACTTTAAACTTTTTGGAAAACAAAGCAACGAATTAAGGTTTTCAAACTTTAGAAAAAGTGAATTGAGGTTCTAAGGATTTTGAATTAAAAGAAAAAAATAGATGATTAAGCTACTGTGAAAAAACAAAAAGAAATTAAGAACTCAAATCTTGGTTAGTAGGTTACACCAAAAATTGCTTCTTGGATGAACAAAAACAAAGACAAGCTTTGCTGCCTTTGAATTGCTTGAATTGTTTGTTTCTCTAAAACAAATCTGGTTGATTCACTGCCTTTCCTACATAGTTTCTGATCCAATTATTGATCCAAGTTTCTGTCCGATTCCTTCTTATTTCTTCATTGATTTTTGTGTTGTTTTTTTATCTTATTTATAGAAGAATTTATATGACTAATTCTAGTTATTCATGGCATCTATTATTCATTAAGAAAAGAAAACCAAAACCTAATTGCATTATGTTTCAAAAAATTTGTATCGAAAAAATTTCGCTGGAGAAAAAAAACTGCTGCGGAAAAAATGCGCTTGCGAAAAAAACTGCTACGAAAAAATTGCGCTGGCGAAAAAGATACCATAGCTGGTTTTTGCAGTGGCGGGCGAATTGGCCCAAGGGCCATTTCGCTCGCAGAAAAATTCTGCCATTTCGCCCGCAGGAGTTTCCTGCGGGCGAAATGCCCACGGGCCCGCGCTGACTTTCGGCAACGATTTTTCCGTCGCCTATTTTTTTTTTGAAATTTTATTCATTTCACTATTTTTTACTAAAATAAATATTAAAATTAATCAAGATACCATAAAAATTATTTTGGACTAACTAAAATATATTGGACAACACAAATTGTTTTGGACTAATTAAAATATATTGGACCGGACTAGGTCAAAAATTAAGGGTCTACAAATGGGCTTAGAAACAAAATTATTTTATCCAACCTTTTCTTACAAAGAGCTTGTAAATTATTTAGGTCAATTACGAAATACCAAAAATCAATTGTGAGCCTAGTTTATACTAAGAATAATTAATCATGGGCTTGTTTTTGGCATGAATCATTAGTTGCTTTTTTCAAGTGAGAAATCTATTTATAATAAACCTCTTAATTTAGTTTTAATCCAATATAGCATAAAAGCTACTTTAGTTGGTTGAATGGATTAGGACCTAATTAATGGAAATTATCATGGATTGATTTCCATTTTTGAAAATATAACTATTGGTTGAAACATCCGAGGGAAATATTCAAAAATAAGATACCCCATGTTGGTATTTTGTTAACCATATACCTAGGAAAAGAGACTTGCCATTTGTGTGTGGATGTTATAAGGTTGGAAGGAACATCCTATTTATCCTTGTTTATCTATTTTTTGTGCATAAATGTATACGTGCATACATTTGCATCTCATATCATTAGTCCTTTCTAGCTCACAGCCCTGGATTATGATAGTTCAAAAGCTTACGATAATTCGACCTACACCGAAGATGAAGAATCTAGCAACGACTCAATCTCTTTTTCATTAAAAGCAATGGAGCCCGAACAAATTCAAAGAATGGTGGATGATGCCCTTAATGCCAAGATGGAAGAAATAAAAGAGGCTCTAGCTGAGACCATGAAGAACCAATTAGCTACAATTTTAGGGAACAATGCTAAAGCATCTGCTAGCACCAAGAACCCAAAGGACAAAGGGAAGGCTAAGGTTGGTGAAGTGGCTTTTGATGATGACAAGGTAGTCATTGATGATGATGGTGACTGGGCTCAATACTTCCAAGATGCTCAAGACAAAAAGGAGCCAAAGGTTGTTGAGAAAACAACTATGGAAAAGATCGAGATGTCTGATGTTGAGAAGATTATTGCTGATTTAGAAAAGAAATTTGAGAAGAAGTTGAAAGCCGAAGAGGTGTCTGAGATCGACAAAATGTTTGAACAAGATGAGGAGGTCCCTTATAAGTTCAAGACGGCCTCCTTCGCTAGGTACAATGGTAATGGAAACCCCCATCTCCATGTGAAGCAGTATATCACTGCTATGCAGTCTGCCCGAGCTACTAAGGCTCAAACTCTAAGATATTTCATGCTCTCATTGGACCCTATTGTCCAAAATTGGTTCAACACCTTAGAGGAAAGTACTCAAAAAGATTGGGACATGTTGTACAAGGCTTTCATTCAACAATATGGGTACAATGTCGAGCTGGAAGTTACCTTAATGGAAGTTGAGTCCATTAGACAAAGGCCAAATGAGAATTTTATGGACTATGTTTAGAGATGGAGAAATAAGGCTGCTTTGCTCAAGAAGAGGCCGATGAATCTAATCAAATAAGGATGATTGTGAGAGGGGTGTTGCCTAGTCTTCGTGAAAGGATGTCTCATACACTCATCTGTGATTTCAAAGATCTTCTCCAAACTGGTATGCAAATTGAAGAATGGGAAAGGGAGAAGAATCGCTTTTCAATAAGAAGGAATGAGAAAGGGAACTACCAGCCTAGCAATCAAAGCACGCAAAAAGAAGTTGATATTAATAGGATTGGTCAAAGAAATAAAAGGCAATTCTCAGAATTGGGAAAACCTCTATCTTGGGTTTGCAACAAGCTGCAAAAGAAAGGGTTATTACAACTGTTGGCTCCTCGATCGCTACATAATCCCCTGCCACCAAACTTCAATGCCAAGGCCTTCTGTCAATTTCATCAAATGCAAGGGCATGAAACGTTCAAAGCTGCAGAGTAATAAAATAATTTTTGACCTAGTCTAGTCTAATATTTTTTATATAGTCCAAAATAATTTTTATAATATTTTAATTAAATAATATTTATTTTAGTATTTATTATTTATAATTTTTAATAAAAATAAAAAGGGTAATATTAGTAAAGTTAAAATAAAAAATAATAACAAAAATAAATAAATAAATAAATAAAAATCATCGATGAAAAAATCTCGTCGCCGAAAGTGAATTGGCTTGGGCCAATTCGCCGCAAGAAATTCCTGCGGCAAATTGGGTGGCCCGCCCCAGCTTTCACTCTCAATTTTTGTAGCCACCAGCAGTTTTTTCGCCAGTGTAATTTTTCAGCGCAGTTTTTTCCAAAATTGAATTCTATTTGGTTTTGATTTCTTTTCCTAAATGGTTTTAATTTCCTCAGACAATTAGAAGTAGGGATCTAGATCTAGACTTTGGACTTCTGACTTGGGAGGAAAAAGGAGACAGAAAACCCTAGGAGCAAGAGACGGCAAAAAGGAATTAGCAGCAAGTATCAATCATCAATCCATCAAAGGCAGCAACATTGACTTTGTTATTGTTCATCCGAAATCAATTTTTTGGTTGAACCAACTGTAGACCCTTAATTTTTTATCCAGTTCGGTCTAATATATTTTAATAAGTCTAAAATAATTTTTGTGTTGTCCAATATATTTTAATTAGTCCAAAATAATTTTTGTGTTATCTTAATTAAATAATATTTGTTTTAGTATTTAATTTTTATTAATAAAAAATAAAAAATAATAATAATAAACAAATAAATAAAATTAAAAATAAAGGCGACGAAAAATTTCATCGCCGAAAAGGGGGGCGGCGAAATGGCCCAAGGCCATTTCGGCCGTAGGATTTTCCTGCTGGCAAAATGGCCCACAGGCAATTTCGCCCGCCGCAGCCCGCTACCCCCTGCGGCAGCTTTTTCGCCAGCGCAATTTTTCCGTAGCAGTTTTTTTTTGCTAGCGAAATTTTTCCGACGCAAATTGTTTCGAAACCAAATTCAATTCCATTTCTGTTTCCTTTTCTTAATTAATATTAAATTCCGTGAACAAGTGAAATTAATCATCAAAATCTTCTATAAATAAGGACAATAAACAACACAAAAAGGGGATCGAAATTGAGGAGGAACTTTTGAGGAAAACTTTTGACGATCGGACTGAATTTTGAAATTTGGATTTAGACTTGAACTGTGGAACTCCAGATTTGAGAGCAATAAGCAAGCAATCAAGCTATCAAAGGTAGCAACCTTGCCTTTATCCTTGTTCATTCAAGAAGCAATTTTTTGTGGAACCAACGAATGAAGGTTTGAATTCTTAATTTCTTTTTATTTCTTACAGTAGCTTCGTGCTTTATTTGATTCATAAGATTATACACTCAAAACTTCAATCTTTGAAGATGTAATAACTTGATCTTCGTTTGCAGAAACCTTAAGTTAAGTGATTTCCTCTATTTCTAAATACCTTAAAAATCTTAATTCATTTCTTTGTTTTCCAAAAACCTTAAATCGTTCAAACTATTTCTTCAAAACTCTAAAACCCTAAATTGATCCATTTATTTCTAAAAACCCTAAAAAAATACTTTTCTATTTCTAAAAACCTTAAATCACTTTGCTTATTTCCAAAAAGCTCTTAAAAACCCTAAACTATTTTCTTTAATCCTAAAACCAAACATATTTTCTGAAAGACTAAAAACCCTAATTCCCTCAAAACAAAAACCATAAATCCTTATTTTCCTAAACCCTAACCCTAATCCTTAAAACCTTATATTAAACATTCAAATCCAGTATAGTAAAACCAAAATAACAATCTGTTACCAAACCAATTTATGTTAAATCACAGTAGCATTATTTTCATAAAACATCTAAAACCCTAAATCTTTAGAACGTCCAGTAGCATTATTCATCTAAAAAATAATATTAGTTACTCATAGTAGCATTATTTTCATAAAACATTTAAAAAATACGTCCAGTAGCGGGACCGCCGTATGGGCTTGTCGAAGGGGTCAATATTCATTTGTGTATTATGAGTCCGCGTATTTAACTTTCCTTTTTTTCAAAGCCCTAATTTAGTAATTAAAATTCTAAAATCCTATTTTAAGATGCGAACCCTAAATTATATATTTATTGTTTTATTTAATTTTATATTTGATTATGTAGTCTATTATATGCTTTAATTTATTTTCAATGCTTAGTTGATTTGTTTAAGTTCAATTCTTGATTTATTTAATTTATCATGGATGGATGTTTACTTTCTATTGATGTTTAATATCTTCGATGAATGATTTATTTATGATGAATGGTTATTTACTTTTATCGATTTATTTGGATTTCCAAATATTGTAAGAGGCATGTTTCCACTTGGTGGGTATCTCATTAGTTAAATATCAGGTAATTTAAATTGCTTTTATATTTTAGACCAATGTAAAGGACATGTTTCTACCTCATGGTGGGTGTCCTATTTAGCTTAGACATGGATGATGTAAGGGCATGTTTCCATCCTCGGATGGGTGTCCATTTATTTGCTTTGTTTGGACATTGCTTTGATTTTAATATAACGATGCTTTATTTTAATTATTGTGTGTAATATGGATAATATTGTTATATTTAAGAATTTTATAATATTAAGACCTGTAAAGAAGGCCGGTTCCAATGAACCTGGCGTTGTGGGGGTGTTGGGCCATTTCTCACCTTCCCCACACGTACCCAACTTTCGAACCCATTAGGGGGGTTGGGGATTCCTTAAGAATTGATTCATCCACCCCTTTATTTTTCTCAGCCCCTCCGGGTGGTGACTCCATTTTCTCCGGACTTAGGTCCGTGTTCTCTAAGGCCCCGAGCCTAAATAGTGTCGAAGTCACAAGAACCATTCCACTGAAGTGGGGGTAAAAATCCCCGCTCACAGTGGCGACGCAGGTTTGATCTTTAATCATAAATTATATGTTCACAGTAGCTTTGTTTTCTTTGATTAATAAAAATATGCAGTAACTTGATCTTTGTTTTAATAACTTTAATTGTTTACTTTAGTTAATACATTAATCATTTGGTTTTCAAAAACTCCACTTGCATGTTTTATAAAAACTAAAAACTTCAAAAACTCTAAATTGTTCTTGTGTTTTCAAAACTTTAAAACCCTAAACTGTCCTTCTATTTCCAAAACTTTAAAACCCTAAACTGTCCTTCTATTTCCAAAACTTTAAAACCCTAAATTTGTTTTCCCGAACTATTTTCTTAATCATCTAAACCCTAACTTATTTTTCTGAAACTTCAAAATGTCTTCTTAATTATCCAAAACCCTAATCCTCTTTACAGTTTCTAAAAACTTTAATCATAATTGTTTCTATAAAACTCTAAACTGTTTTCTTAAATCCTAAGATAGAATATGTTTTCCAAAATATCAAAAATCCTAAACTATCTTATTAATTCTTAGGAATCGAGTCATCCACCCTTTCTTTTTCCCGGCCCGTCCGGGTGGCAACTCCATTTTCTTTGGGCTTAGGCTCGTGTTCTCTAAGGCCCCAAGCCTAAACAGTGCCAAAGTCGTAAGAACCGTTCCACCGGGAGTGGGGGCGAAAATCTCCGCTCACACATACTCAACCACTTAAACACAATATATGCAAGTCTTTGACAAAAAATGAATTAAAAACTAGTTTCTTTGACACATAAAGAGTCTATATTAATACTTTTTAGTAATAATTCACTAAAGATAACTTAATCAACAAATTAAAATAATAAAATTCATAGAAATTCAAATATCCAATCTCTAAGTGAAAACTTACTTAAGATTGTTACCTGTTTAGACTAATATCAGGCTTTCACTCTCGCTCCGTAACATAATATCTCTAATCAATCAATTGTTGGCCAGATTGTAACACCCCTATACCCCATATACGTACACAGCATGCTATTACGATTGTAATATACGTATACTGAATATAGTAATGCCACGGTTTACTAACAAACGACTCACTTCTTTTAAAATATTATAAGCAGACACAAAACATTTAAGTTATATTATAAAACACAATAGATTAAAATGTTTATTTAAAACGCAGCGGAAAGTATAACAAATATTTACAAATACATATACATCAAAACTCAAGTTTTACAAAACATAAAATATATACATGTTTGGCAGTATGTCTTTGATCTTTATGCTCCACTATCAACACCTCAAAATCTAGACTCTACTCGGCCTAGAGGAACTCTCCAGTTCTTCCCTGTCACCTGCGCGACGAATCACACTCGCGCTAAGCCAACGGCTTAGTGGTACAAACTACAATAATACTATGCTCCAATGCAATGCCAATATCACACAATAAATTTTCATACACCATTAAAAAGGATATTATATTTTAAAACCTTACATTGTTCAATATCATATCAAAACATTCATGTTGCATCTTCATAGTTTCATTACTCAACATAACTTCCCATGCCACATTCATAAACATATTACACATCATGTCTCATTATTCATTGGTTTCACAATTCAAGAATCATATTAAAAACAAAGACAAGCATGGGCCCAAAAGACACTAATATGCCATTCAACTTTCAGAGTTAATGTTTTGGTTTAATTATCACATTTATCATTATCATTATCCCAACTAGGCTTCAAGGATTTAGGTTCAACCAAGCTTCAAGGGGAAAAAAGCATGCTAAGTATCAACCCAACTTGGCTTCAAGAACCAAACCCAACCTAGCTTCAAGGGTTGTAACATCTCAATTAGGCTTCAAGGACTAGACCCAACCAAGCTTCAAGGGGAGTTAGGCATGCTAAACTTCAACCCAACTTGGCTTCAAGGTTCAAGCCCAACCTAACTTCAAGAGATTGTTACTATAGGCATGCCACCAACAACAAAACTCTGAAAATGGAATAACACATTAGACACACAATTCATTCATTATTTCATTATCAATTTCATTCTCATTTTCTCATCATCACTTAGGCAACCATGCCTCAATCATCTCATTTGCATCATTATCATTATTGCCAACCACCATGGCTCCTTATCTCATCAATAGAGTATACATAATTAAATGCATTGAATATCATCGTCTAGGCAAACATGCCCCACTTGTTTCATTTGAATCATCATAACCAATCACATTGGCTTCATAATTCATCATATCTCAATTCATCATTCAAATGTACACAACCAATTGCATTAACATATATTTTAAATGCTCATCAATCATTCACATTATACACATCATAACATTCATCAAATGTATTAACAATGTAATCAATTACTTAACATATGTACAACCAAATATGTTAAGTATCAAAATCATGTAAATGTATGCAACCAAGTAGTTTGTACTTACCTCGAAACCAACTCACACCAATCTATACACTTCCTCCTCCAAGAATCCTCAACACTTAGGTTAGGGCAATTCCACTTCTTCACAACCTAAACCAAAGGTAATCATACACACTCACTTAGAAATACATATAAGATAATAAAGCTAAGAACCAACTAGGGCAAACTCTAACCATGACACGCTCAACAACACGGGCGTGTCCCGGACCGTGCCCTAACTCCACAACACAGAAGCTTTGACACGCTCAGAACCAAGGGCGTGTCACTGAACGTGTAATACATTCTGTCTCACAGAAACATTGACACGTCCAACAACATGGGCGTGCTCATGGCCGTGTCAATCCTTCACCCACACAGTAGCTATAACAAGCTCAGTGACATGAGCCTGTCACTGGACGTGTAAATGCTACTGCAACACAGAACCATTGACACGCCCAAAGACTTGGCCGTGCTCATGGGCGTGTCAGGCCAAAAATATAGATTCCGATAACAATAACCTCACATCCAACAATCCTTTTACTTCCACCATTTTCCACTTTAAACAACTTAACTAAACACACCCAAAAATCATAACAAACTTGCAAAAACACAAAAACAACTCAAAACATACATCAACCACAAATCATAATCATCACCACAAACCCAAAACACAACCACAACACTTTCTCTTCCAACAAACTTACTCTTTCCTTCAATCCAACCCCAAAATCCAAAAATCAATAGAACCAAACACTCTAAAACACACCACACTACAATCAAACAAACACATATCTACCCCAACCTCAACTCACAAACTCAAAGAAAATCAAAGAATCAAGTAGAAAACTTACCAAAGACGAAGAAACTCTTAAATTTCCAACTTGATCACTTGAATCTTCCTTAAATCTTGAGTTTGGATGATCAAATCTCTCTCTTGCTCTCTTGCTATGAAGTGCCGGCCAAAACAAAAGAAAAGGAAATAAAAGAAAAGGAAAGCAAGTGAACCACGAAGAAGAAAGAAGGAAAGAAGAAAACCAAGAAAGCAAAGTCAACTTTCTTCCTCAAAACCCTCTCCACCAAGCAAAATACAATAAAATATTTAAATATCTTCTTCCACTTCCACTAACTCAAATTTTAATTAATTAATTTAATCAATTTCAAATAATTAATTATCTTCTTTTGACCATCACATATTGACTTGTATATGTTTTATATATATATATCCATATATACAACATATACATTCTCTCTTTAATTCTTTTCTCTTTCCAATTTATCATATACCTTAAATCCAAATTCAACAATAATTACTTCAAAACTTTTAAGGCATATTTTGGGATATTACAATTCTCCCCCTCTAAAAAGAAATTTCGTCCTCAAAATTACCTGATATCAAGTCCAAAACAGTTGAGGATACTGATTCCGCATTGCTTGTTCACTTTCCCAAGTTGCCTCTTCCTTTGCATGATTCTTCCAAAGAACCTTTACCAGTGGCACTTTCTTATTTCTCAATTCTTTCACTTCATGTGCCAAAATAGCAATTGGTTCTTCTTCAAATGTCAGATCCAAACTCACCTCAATGGATTCAACTGGCAAAACATGAGATGGATCTAATCTGTACCTCCACAACATATAAACATGGAAGACATTATGGATTCTATCCAACTCAGGCGGCAAAGCAAGACGATAAGCAACTGGTCCAACTCTTTCTAAAACTTCATAAGGTCCAATAAAACGAGGACTCAGCTTCCCTCTTCGACCAAATCTTAAAATCTTTTTCCAAGGAGATACTTTCAAAAATACTTTATCTCCAATATCAAACTCTATGTCTCTCCTCTTCAAATCTGAATAAGATTTCTGTCGGTCTGAAGCTGCTTTTAACCGATCCCGAATTATCTTCACTTTCTCTTCTGTCTCTTTAACTAAATCAAGACCAACTAATTTGCCTTCTCCAAGTTCATTCCAACATAAAGGCGTTCTACATCTTCTACCATACAATGGCTCAAATGGTGCCATACCAATACTGGATTGATGACTGTTGTTGTAAGCAAATTCCACAAGTGGCAAAAATCTGTCCCAACTTCCAGAGAAATCAATGACACAGCTTCTCAACATATCCTTAATAATCTATATCACTCTTTCTGACTGTCCATCTGTCTGCGGATGAAAAGCAGTGCTAAAGTGCAATCGAGAACCCAATGCACCATGCAAACTCTTCCAAAACCTTGAAGTAAACCGTGGATCTCGATCAGACACCAAAGAAATTGGGACTCCATGCAACTTCACTATCTCACTAATATACAGCTCAGCTAGTCTCTCAAGAGAATAGTCCATCCGAACTGGAAGAAAATGAGCTGTCTTTGTCAATCGATCATCAATCACCCAAATAGCATCATGCTTCTTCTGAGTCAATGGCAAACTAGACACAAAATCCATTGTCACTCTCTCCCATTTCCATTCAGGCACTGTTAAAGGTTGAAGTAACCCAGTTGGAACTTGATGCTCAGCTTCTACCCTCTGACACGTGAGACACTTGGATACAAACTCCGCTATGTCTCTCTTCATACCTGACCACCAATAATGCTGCTTCAAATCCTGATACATCTTTGTACTTCCAGGATGCATAGCAAAGACTGATTGGTGTGCTTCCTCTAAAATAATCTTTCTCAAACTAGCATCATCAGGAATATACAACCTATCTTTAAACCAAAAGCTACCATCACTTTTTACATGGAAATCTTTACTTTCTCCATTGTGGCAATCTGACACAATCTTCTGAATTTTCTCATCTGCCAATTGAGCCTCTTTAATATGATCCAACAATATCGGTCTCAACTGCAACTGAGCCAACAATGCACCATCATCACATGGTTTAAAATTAGCATGCAACGCTCTCAACTCAACAAGCAACGAGAGCGAATGCACAGTCAAACCTGCCAAAGATTTCCAACTTAAGGCATCTGCAACAATATTCGCCTTACCCGGATGATAATCAATCAAGCAGTCGTAGTCTTTTATCAATTCTAACCATCGTCTTTGTCAAAGATTCAACTCCCTCTGAACACCCAAATATTTCAAACTCTTATGATCCGTATAGATAAAACACTTCTCTCCATACAAGTAGTGTCGCCAAATCTTCAAAGCAAACACAATAGCTGCCAACTCCAAATCATGCATCGGATAATTAAGCTCATGCGGCTTCAACTGCCGAGAAGCATAAGCTACAACTTTACCCTCTTGCATCAAAAAACATCCTAAACCATTATGTGAAGGATCACTATAAATCACATATGGTTTATCTTCCATAGGTAAAGTAAGAATAGGCGCTTGAGTCAACATTTCTTTCAACTGCTTAAAACTAGCTTGACACTAATCTGTCCACACAAATCTAACCCCCTTTCGAAGTAATCTGGTGAGTGGAGTAGCTATCAAAGAGAAACCTTTCACAAAGCGTCGATAATAGCCTGCCAAACCCAGAAAACTTCTAACTTCAGTCACTGACTTTGGTGGACCCCAATTCAAAATAGCTTCAACTTTGCTCGGATCAACTCTAATACCGTCTGCTGAAACTATATGACCAAGAAAAGTCACTTGGTCAAGCCAAAACTCACAGTTCAACAGCTTAGCATACAACTGCTTCTCTCTCAAGATCTGCAACACAATCCGCAAATGCTTGTCATGCTCCTCTTCATTACGCGAATACATCAGAATATCATCAATAAAAACCACCACAAACTGATCTAGGTAGGGCCTAAACACCCTATTCATCAAATCCATGAAAGCTGCAGGTGCATTCGTCAACCCAAAAGGCATTACCAAGAACTCATAATGCCCATACCTTGTGCGAAAAGCTGTCTTAAAAACATCTTCAGCCCTAACCCTCAATTGATGGTACCCTGATCTCAAATCAATCTTGGAAAACACTGCTGCTCCCTTCAGTTGATCAAAGAGATCATCAATTCTAGGCAAAGGATACTTATTCTTGATAGTCACTTTGTTCAATTGCCTATAATCAATGCACAACCTCATAGTACCATCCTTCTTCTTCACAAAAAAAAAATAGGAGCTCCCCACGGAGAAACACTAGGGCGAATAAACCCTTTATCCAATAACTCCTGTAACTGCACCTTCAACTCTCTCAACTCAGCAGGTGCCATTCTATAAGGAGTGATAGAGATGGGAGTGGTACTAGGCAACAAATCAATACCAAACTCAACCTCTCTCTTAGGGGGTAACCCTGGCAACTCCTCAGGAAACACATCTGGAAAATTTGCAACTATGGTTATATTATCAAGTTGAGAACCCACTACTCTGGTATCCACAACATGAGCAAGATAAGCATTACACCCTTTTCTAATCAACTTTCTAGCTGTTACAGCTGATACAAATAAGGATGCAGGTTGTCTCTGCTCATTAGACACCATCACATTTCTACCATCACTGGTTCTTAAAGTAACACATTTCTTTTGACAGTCTACCACAACTCCATGCTTAGACAACCAATCCATGCCTAAGATCAAATCATATTCCTTAAAAGGCATTTCAATTAAATCTCCACGAAAGTCTTCACCTTGCACTACCACTGCACTATCACGATGTACCTTACTCACCACAACACTATGTCCTGAAGGATTTGTCACCAAAACATCAAATCCTAAGAACTCTAAATGCAATTCAGACACAGGCAATATAGATGCACTTATGTATGAATGAGTAGATCCTGGATCAATCAAAGCAAGAACTGGAATATCAAATAAAGAAAATAATGAGTAGATCCTGGATCAACCCACTATAACTGCTGAAGCATCCGGCTGCCTCTGCATCACATACACTCTCTGAAAAGATCCGGCCTCATCTGGCCTACTGCCTCTGGATGAAGATCCTCCTCTCTGACTAAACCCAGGTCTACCACCTCTACTGAAACCTCTGCTCCCTCGACCACCTCTGCTGAAACTGGGTCGAGAAGCTGCAGTATCAATCTGTCTATCATCCTGCATCTCAGGGCAATCTTTAATAAAATGAGCTGGAGACCCACATCTAAAGCATACTCCAGATCTACCCGTCTTCCAACAAGCACCCCCATGGGTCCTACCACAATGAACACATACAGGTGGAGTAGATCTTTGAACCACTAGAGTCGGAGCACTAGTTACAGAAACTGTAGGTCTCGGTCTCTGTTTTTGATATTGAACTGACCTACCAGACTGCCTCTGGCTCCTACTGATCCTCGGAATAAAACTTCCTCGGCCCCTCTTCATAGATGAAGATCCTGCCTCAAACTGGGATCTTCTCACTCTGGTCTCCTCCTCAGTAGTAGCTGCTGCAATACCTTGTGCTCTCTCAACACTTTAGCTGCTGCAACTAGCTGAGAGAAATTCTGTTACCGAGAACCAGCAACAATGCACATAATAGAGGGCCTCAATCCCTCCTCAAACCTCCTGCACCGGTATATTTCATCAGAGATAATCCCCCCGGCATAGTGACTCAACCGGATGAACTCTATCTCATACTCTGTCACTGTCCGGTTGTCTTATCTCAAATTCAGGAATTCCATCTTCTTAACATCTTTATACTCCCTCGGAGTATATTTCTGCTTGAACTCCCTTAGAAAATCCCCATAAGATAATGTAGGTGGATCATCCATGGCATGAGGAACTGTCTTCCACCAATCATAAGCATCCTTCTGCAATAAGGATCTAGCATAATCAAATTTCTCATCTGGAGTAGCTTTCAACTGGATAAATATCCTCTGCACTTTATCCAACCACTGCTTAGCTACTGCAGGATCTGTAGTGCCTAAGAAATCCTCAGCCCCATACTTTCTCAACTTATCATAATGTCTCACTGGCACTTGAGGCTGGGGTGGTGGTGGTGGCTGCTGCACTGGAGTTCCCCTCAATAGTTCTACCATATGCCTTAACCAACCCGGCGGTACCTCACCAGCAGCTGATCTCCCTGGCACAGGAGCAAGGGCCTCACTAGCTCTCTCAACTCTAGCTCCATCTCTACCCTCTTCAGAAGCTACACTCTCAGCACTACCTTCTACAGACTGACGTGACTGAGACACCATCACTACCTATATCTGCAAACACAGCAGAATATACTTCATTAAAGATCAGAGACTGCCAATACCAAAACATGTATCTTGTTTAAAAACCATATTTTCAAAATCAAAATATTCTTTTTCTTACAATTAACCTAGGTTGAGAATCTCAAACCTAGGCTCTGATACCAAAATAATTGTAACACCCCTATACCCCGTATACATACACAGTATGATATTACGATCATAATATACGTATACTGAATATATTAATGCCACGGTTACTAACAAACGACTCACTTCTTTTAAAATATTATAAGCAAACTCAAAACATTTAAGTTATATTATAAAACACAATAGATAAAAATGTTTATTCAAAACGCAGCGGAAAGTATAACAAATATTTACAAATACATATACATCAAAACTCAAGTTTTACAAAACATAAAATATATTAATGTTTGGCAGTATGTCTTTGATCTTTAAGCTCCACTATCAACACCTCAAAATCTAGACTCTACTCGGCCTAGAGGAACTCTCCGGTTCTTCCCTGTCACCTGCGCGACGAATCACACTCGTGCTAAGCCAACGGCTTAGTGGTACAAACTACAATAATACTATGCTCCAATGCAATGCCAATGTCACACAATAAATTTTCATACACCATTAAAAAGGATATTATATTTTAAAACCTTACATTGTTCAATATCATATCAAAACATTCATGTTGCATCTTCATAGTTTCATTACTCAACATAACTTCCCATGCCACATTCATAAACATATTACACATCATGTATCTCATTATTCATTGGTTTCACAATTCAAGAATCATATTAAAAACAAAGACAAGCATGGGCCCAAAAGACACTAGTATGCCATTCAACTTTCAGAGTTAATGTTTTGGTTTAATTATCACATTTATCATTATCATTATCCCAACTAGGCTTCAAGGATTTAGGTTCAACCAAGCTTCAAGGGGAACAAAGCATGCTAAGTATCAACACAACTTGGCTTCAAGAACCAAACCCAACCTAGCTTCAAGGGTTGTAACATCTCAATTAGGCTTCAAGGACTAGACCCAACCAAGCTTCAAGGGGAGTTAAGCATGCTAAACTTCAACCCAACTTGGCTTCAAGGATCAAGCCCAACCTAACTTCAAGAGATTGTTACTATAGGCATGCCACCAACAACAAAACTCTGAAAATGGAATAACACATTAGACACACAATTCATTCATTATTTCATTATCAATTTCATTCTCATTTTCTCATCATCACTTAGGCAACCATGCCTCAATCATCTCATTTGCATCATTATCATTATTGCCAACCACCATGGCTCCTCATCTCATCAATAGAGTATACATAATTAAATGCATTGAATATCATCATCTAGGCAAACATGCCCCACTTATTTCATTTGAATCATCATAACCAATCACATTGGCTTCACAATTCATCATATCTCAATTCATCATTCAAATGTACACAACCAATTGCATTAACATATATTTTAAATGCTCATCAATCATTCACATTATACACATCATAACATTCATCAAATGTATTAACAATGTAATCAATTACTTAACATATGTACAACCAAATATGTTAAGTATCAAAATCATGTAAATGTATGCAACCAAGTAGTTTGTACTTACCTCGAAACCAACTCACACCAATCTATACACTTCCTCCTCCAAGAATCCTCAACACTTAGGTTAGGGCAATTCCACTTCTTCACAACCTAAACCAAAGGTAATCATACAAACTCACTTAGAAATACATATAAGATAATAAAGCTAAGAACCAACTAGGGCAAACTCTAACTATGACACGCTCAACAACACGGGCATGTCCCAGACCATGCCCTAACTCCACAACACAGAAGCTTTGACACGCTCAGAACCACGGGCGTGTCACTAAACGTGTAATACATTCTGTCTCACAGAAATATTGACACGTCCAACAACATGGGCGTGCTCATGGCCGTGTCAATCCTTCACCCACACAGTAGCTATAACACGCTCAGTGACATGGGCGTGTCACTGGACATGTAAATGCTACTGCAACACAGAACCATTGACATGCCCAAAGACTTGGCCGTGCTCATGGGCGTGTCAGGCCAAAAATACAGATTCCAGCAATAATAACCTCACATGCAACAATCCTCTTACTTCCACCATTTTCCACTTTAAACAACTTAACTAAACACACCCAAAAATCATAACAAACTTGCAAAAACACAAAAACAACTCAAAACATACATTAACCACAAATCATAATCATCACCACAAACCCAAAACACAACCACAACACTTTCTCTTCCAACAAACTTACTCTTTCCTTCAATCCAACCCCAAAATCCAAAAATCAATAGAACCAAACACTCTAAAACACACCACACTACAATCAAACAAACACATATCAACCCCAACCTCAACTCACAAACTCAAAGAAAGTCAAAGAATCAAGTGGAAAACTTACCAAAGATGAAGAAACTCTTAAATTTCCAACTTGATCACTTGAATCTTCCTTCAATCTTGAGTTTGGATGATCAAATCTCTCTCTTGCTCTCTTGCTATGAAGTGCCGGCCAAAACAAAAGAAAAGGAATGAAAAGAAAAGGAAAGCAAGTGAACCACGAAGAAGAAAGAAGGAAAGAAGAAAACCAAGAAAGCAAAGTCAACTTTCTTCATCAAAACCCTCTCCACCAAGGAAAATACAATAAAATATTTAAATATCTTCTTCCACTTCCACTAACTCAAATTTTAATTATTTAATTTAACCAATTTCAAATAATTAATTATCTTCTTTTGACAATCACATATTGACTTGTATATGTTGTATATATATATCCATATATACAACATATACACTCTTTCTTTAATTATTTTCTCTTTCCAATTTATCATATACCTTAAATCCAAATTCAACAATAATTACTTCAAAACTTTTAAGGCATTTTTTGGGATATTACACAGATAATTAATACATTAGCATTAAAGATAAAAAATTAATCAAAGGATACACTTAATTAAATAAAATAATTGTGACTTACTCCATAGTAAAATCAATATAAGGGGTGAATCATAAATTGAAGTTCTGGTGATTCATAATTGAAATGAAAGTAATGTAAAAATCAAAGACAATTATTGAAAAGCTTATAAATTAAAGAATAAGAAAAATTAAACTCTAGATCTTCTTTGGATCAATTAAGAAATCCACTTGGAACTTGAATTCTCTTCCTTAAACCAAACTTTACTATTCTCTCTATAGAAACTCTAAAACTCAAAAGAAACTAAATAGATGATTATTTCTTGAATGAATTCTTTGATTCTTGGATGATTTGAAGCTTGGGAGAATGCTTATTTATATAGAGGGCTTGGTGGCCTCTTTTCTTTGTGTGGAAAATTCTTTAGTCAATTTCCTTCAAACATGGAGAGTTTTTCTACTTAAAATTAGGTTATCACAACTTTTTGTTCCCACGGGTGTGGCTTTTGATGCCATGGTCATGGACTAAGTGGATAAGAGTTGACTCATGAGAATTTTTCTTTTTGGATAGTACAGTTTGATTCCTACAGGCGTGGCTTTTGGTTGCCATGACCACGGGTTTCTTTTTGCTTTTGGAACTTTGGCCCTTCTTTTCCTTTTTTCTAAACAGTAAGCAAATGGATCCCACAGGCATAGATTTTAATTACCATGACCGTGGGATATGATTTCTCTCTGGATCTTTTCTTTTTCTTTTTTTCTCTTTTGACATGTTCAAAATAAAATCTAAGGTCATGGTAATTGAGGGTTATGGGCATGGCAATTGACTTCCCTTACATTTTTGAACATTTTTCTTCAATTTTGTACCACTTTTAATTAAAACCTTATATCTTGACTTTCCAAGTTAAAATAAGAGAAATCCTAACTCTAACAAGAAAATACATAAAATTCAATTGAAAATAATTTAAAAATAGGGTTAGAATCACCCAAAATATTAGTCAAAATACGATTTTATCAACTCTCCCAAACTTAAACCATTGCTTGAGGAACCATACTTACTTCATTCTCACCTATTTTGCTCAAGAACTTTAATTAATTGCAATCAATTATTGATCTTTAGATAGGCATATATTCTTTTTTTTTAAAAAAAAAACTTAACCTATACTCATATGTATGTTTAATTGAGTTTTCTCCACTAATAGACCTCATTAATTTAAGAAAAATCAAAAGGTCTTTTATAGACTTATAATGGGGTCTAAAACGGTCAAGGTTAAAGTGACGCTTAGTAAATTAGGTTACTTATCTTTTGAAATATCTCCTAAAGTACTTAATGTAGCTCCATTATTGATATTTGGAGAATCCTTAGTTTAAGCTCCTTCCTTTTTTCATGTGCTAAAATTGAGATTATTATTATTATTATTATTATTATTATTATTATTATTATTATTATTATTTCACTCTTTTTTTATTTTTTTTATTAAAATCAAATATATATATATCTTAATTAACTTTTTCCTCCAAACCTGAATTTTGGAATAAGTAGGAGCCATAATACCTTGCTTTGATTATCTCCAAATTAAACAAATAATAAGAGAAAATGGATCAAAAGATAATTAACCCAAAATTTTTTAGATAATAGAGTCATTTTAATAAAGAATAACACAAGCTAAAAATATTCAATTTAGGCTCAAAGACGAATCACTAGAGGCAATGTTCAATTTTGCTGGATATAAGAATTTGGCTTAAGAAACAATGCCAAAATCATCTTTCCCATTACTTAGCAAGATTCAATTTCGTCTCAAAAGCCCTTTAAAACATGTTCTAGGCCTAGGCAAACATAATTTTAAAAGAATAGAGCCTTTTCTAAATATTCACAACTGATCACATTCAATTAGACTCAAGACTTATTTAGTTCAAAATCCATAAAGCATAGTTATTTAACAAAATTTTTGACTTTAAATTTTAAAATTTTAACAAAAAAAATTGAAGTATATAAAATCAAATATTAGCCCATGTGAAGTCAACTATTCTAACATTTAAACAAAGCAAATAAAATTTCATCCACCCTAAGATAATATTTAACATATTAATTAAAATATCCAAAATAAGCATCTAAAATAAACATCCAAACAAGTATCCATAAAAATCATAATAAAACCACAAGTTCTTAGGATGAAGTAAGTAAAGTACTTCACCAAATTAGTTGAAGGAAACTCCCCTAAACTTAAATACCATTATCCTTAGTGGTCACCATTACCAGGAGGGGACTACTGTGAAGGAGGATAGTGAATGCAAAACTGGGCAAAGGAATTGATGATCTGCTTGCTCAATCAGGTCATTTAAGTGGAAATTGTGTGGATTCTTGATCCAACAAACCATTTTTCCATCCTATCAAATCTTTGTTCCCATGTTGAATTCTTGGGTTTATTTCTTATTTAAAAGAATCAATCCTGTTAGACAATGATTCAAAATAATTTGGGGGAATGGAAGGTCTAGTCTAAGACTGATGAGGGGGAATGGTAGTCTCCTTTTCTTCTCCTCTATCTCCCTCATCTCTAAACAAATCCTTAACATCCACCTTTAAATTTTCATTAGAAGGAGAAATCAACACATACCTATGCCCTCTTTTCTCTACCATTTTCATTGCAAGAATAATAGCCATATTAATTCTTGTTTTTCTAGGGATTGGTACAAGATTGTCTAAAGCGGATACCTAAATAATATGAAATTTTAGTTATCATACTGCTAATGATAATTTTCCTCGATTGCCTAGCAACTTCCACACCTCTTTTGGCAAACCAAAAACTAGCATTAGAAGGGGTCTTTTCTAAGGTACAATAGAAGAAATTTAATTCCTTAGAGTTTACTGTCCTTTGGCTCTCTCCTCTACCAAAAATGGTATTGGCCAACATAGCATGTATATATCTAAAAGGTGGGTTGGTAAATTCAGAAGTCTTAGAAATTTTGCTATTGAACCTAGTAAGACCACCTAACCAAGTCTAAGTCTCTTGTTCTACAAACCCTCAGTCTTACCCCTAGTCCCTTGCAAACCAACCAAGCCAATTGCATTCCCAAATTCAGTTATACTCGGCACTAGCTAAACAAAAATCAACTTTACCATTGTATGCATAATTTTTATTCAGAGGTGTAAATTTAAATGAACTTAAGAATTCTAAAGTCAACTTCGCATATATGGGATAATGCATTATGGCAAACATTAACCACTCTATAGTAATGAATAGTGTCATCAATTCATCATACCAACCTAGCTTCCTTATAACATCTCCATCAATAAATTAAGAGGTCATATCTTTTCTAGAGTTAAGGTTATGGTACCTTTTTCATTATCTCTCATCTTTGAATTGAATTGGAAGATACATGTTCAATGGTTATGGAAGTGGTGGTGATGAACCTCATGTCCTTTAAGATAGTGGGAATTGAGTTAAGGATAGTGTTAGAGCTTGAAGAGCGATCTTGACCTCCCCTTGATGAACCTTTTGAAAAACCCAATCAATTGGCAAGAGTCTTAGTCCTTTTCATTTTGGTTGAAAAAAAGAAATTTTGTGATATTTGGAGTTTTAGGGTTATAGCAGGCATTAGTTGAGAGAGAGACATCATGGGTTTTGAATTTAGGCAGCCAAGGTTCGAAAAAATTGAAGGAGAGAGAAAATGAGACATTTTTCTAACATTAGAGATGCCACAGGCATGGGTATGGATGCAATGACCAAGGGTTTTGCTTTGAGCAGTCTAACCTCGTTGGCATCGCCCCTTTATGGATTTGAAATGAAAGCCACAATCATAAGGTTGAGATGCCATGACTATGGCTTTAAATTTGATTCTGCCATTTTTGCACAGTTAAGCTTCCCATATTGTAAAGATCGTGGCATTGAATCTGCCACTGTTTCTTCTTTCCTTTGAAGTCCTATTTACCTAAAAATAATTTTCCAATAAAAATTATTAATAATAATAAATGAACAACCAATTAAAATGCAAATGAAAGAAGAAAATAAGTTGAGTTGCCTCTCAATAAGCGCTATTTTTATAGTCTATAGCTCAACTTTTTCTAGATTGAATGGCTAGTTATTAAAGTTATAGAGATTTCCATTGTCTAACGAATAGCCTATGTATTAGGGTTTTGAATGTTGGTTGCTGACTTTGAAAGTTTTCATTGCTTTGTTTTGGATATCTACAACTCCATATGGGTATACTTTCACTGCTTTGAATAAACCTGACCAATGAGACTTGAGCTTTCTAGGGAAAAGCTTTAACCTTGAATTATACAATAGAACTTGTTACCCTTCATGGAATTGCCTTGGTTGGATATGCCTGTCATGCCATTGCTTTATCCTTTCCTTATAGATTTTGGCATTTTCATAAGCTTAAAACCAAATTTCATCCAACTCACTTAATTGTAGAAGTCATTTTTGTCCCACAGACTCAAAATCCATGTTCAATTATTTGATAGCCCAATATGCCTTGTGCTCAAGCTCTATTGCTAGATGGCATGCTTTTCCAAAGACAAGTCGGTATGGTGACATGCCAATGGGAATTTTGAAAACCGTGCTATAAGCCCTATATTAATGCATCATCAAGTTTGAGTGACAATCCTTCAAAGTATTAACTGTATCATCCTAAAATTTTTGAAAATTTCTAATTTTTAGAAAATTTGATAAAATAAATTATAATTTAAAAGAATAAATTAAATTAATGATTTTAAATGAAAAAGTGGAATATATATGTGATATATATGAAAAATATACATAACATATATACAAGTCAACACTTTTTAAAAGAAAAGGGTATTTTGGTAATTAAATCTTACAAATTCAAAATTAATAAAATAATTCAAAAACAAATTATTTTTGAATGGAAGAGGGAAAATAGGACTTTTAATTTATTAAAAAAATAATTAAATAATATATGTGATTTAAAAAAAGATGAAAAGGAAAAGAAATATTAAAAGCCTTCATCTTCTTATTCTTCTTCTTCAAGGGCCATATTTTCCATGGGAGCTTCCATACTCCATAAATTGAAGGATTTAATAAGTTTCAAGTGGATTTTTGGTGATTTCCACCAAAATTGGTAAGTTTCCATCTCTTTTCTTTGAATTCCATGGAAGATTGTATTATGTGAGTTTTGAAATTTTGATGTAGTATGTTATAATTATTGGAATTGGTGTGTATGATGTTATTTTGGGTAGTTAACAATGATTATAAGGTTAGATTGAAGAGATGATGGAGTTTGGTTAAAGAATGGTGAAGAGAGAGAATTTAGGGTTATGGATTTTTGGGGTTTTGAAAACATGAACTTTAATTATGCAAATTGGTTATAAATGATTTGTTTTGATTCATAAACAAGTATTTTAAAGTCAAATATTGGATTTGGTGGTGTTGGTTTGGAGTTTGAGAATGGAAGTGGAGATTTAGGGTTTTGGAAAAGTAATTTTCCAAAGTGGTTAAATTGTGTGATTTTATTTGTTTAAGCATGTTGTTTAGTGTTAAAAATGATGAGTATAAGATTGGAATGAGTAATGGATCGTGTTGGAATGGAAAACCTTCAATGGGGGAAGGTTATGCCATTTTTGAGATTTTGTGTATAAGAGTGTATTTTTATAATGTAAATGAATTAAATGTATTAAAATATGGTTTTAATAATATAAATAAACTTAAAACATTAATTTAATTGTAGTAGAATGGAATTCTAATGTTGAAGTAAGGAAAGGCTAAATTTTTGGAAATTTGTAGGAGTGATGTGTAATTATGGTTTAATGTTGGAAATGCCATTAAATGTGATACTAAATGATTTGGTTTAGGCATTGAGGGAGGTTGATTTGCTTCATCTAAGTGGTGAAAGGCAAGTTGAAAAGATAGGATTGGAGGTTGTTTTATGCTTGCTTTGGGTTGCTAGTGGAGGTATGTACAAAATTTGAATATAATGTTTATATTTGCATAACATTTGGACTTAACACATTTTGGTTGGAAAATATGTTAAGCTACTTGGTTCATTGATTGTGTATGAATAATGTGCTATGACATTTGTAATGTTATATATGTGTTAAATTCATTGTGAAAAGCCATTGATAATGTCTAAATTGTGTAAAATGTGAAATATGCATATTATGAGAAAATACCCAAAGTAATTGTGTAATGTGTTGTGAATGCAAAAATGAGATATGTGGAATAATGAAATGATTTGATATTGATAAAAGTGAGAAAAGTGAGAAAAATGAGAAAGATGAGAAAGATGTGAAAAATGAGAAAAGTGAGAAAAAAAATGTGAAAATAAGGCAATGTGCCTAGATTGAATATGTGACAAAGAGAAAGAGATTAATAATGAGAAAAATGAATAAATTGTGTGTCTAGTATGTTATTTAATTTTCAGAGTTCTAGGTTTGGTAGCATGCCTATGATTGCCTACGGGCTAAATGCTGGAATGGTGAAAAGACTGGGTCGTAAGCCAGGCCAGCTAATAAATATGATGTTTTTTGGGGTGAAAAGACTGGGTCGTAAGCCTCAAAAACTGTAGCAGTCTAGCCGGGTTGAGGACCAAGATTCTAGGGCCTAAGGGTCTAGCCGGGTTGAGGTCCAAGAGACTGGGGCTATTACATTATCCATGGATATATTGCCTACGGGGCTAGACACATGGTGTCATTATGGACCAAAGCAGTAACTCTGAAATATGAATAGCATATTAGATCCTTTTTGGGCGCATGCTTATCTTTGTTTTAATGTGAATTATGAATTATGATACAATTGAACAATATAATGTTATGAGTTGTGATTATGAAATATTTGAAAAATATAGGAAAGTGGAATGATGTGACATCTAAATGCATTGTACATTGGCATTGCATTGAGTTTTATTATTATTATCAAAGTTTGTACCACTAGGCTTCGGCTTAGCGCGCAGGTGACCGGGTAGACCCAGCTGAGCCAAAGAGTTCTTCTAGACTAGGTCGGGTCTAGGCTTGTAGTTGAGCTTGTTGAGTCGCTATCGAGATCAGAAACACTGCCAGCAGCATGTATATATTTTTTATGTTATTGTACATTTTGAGTATTATGCATAATATATTATGTTTTGGATTTTACATATTGTATATTATAAAGAATTTATGGGTCAATGTATTTGAAATGGGAGAGTAAGTGTGTTTTAAATTATATATGGGAGTGTTTTCATTTTGCAGGTTGAGTAATTGCTAAATTTTGGGATGTCCAAATTACAGACAAAACTCTAGCGAATTTTTTCCAGAGATTTATATATATATTATTTATTTTGGGTTCTTATAACAAGTAAAGAATATTTGTATTCTATTTAATTTTTATATATTTAAAATATGAAATTTTAAATTGGAAATGTGAAAATTTTTTATTAAACCGGTCTGTGACATTTTTGTACTGTATATGCATATTTTACATATGCTGAAAATATGTATTGTACGTATATAGAGTATAAGGGTGTTACATTTATTTTGGTATTAGAGCCTAGGTTTGAGGTTCTCGACCTAGGTGGGATGATAGAGAGAGAAAATGGGGGATTTAAAAAATAGTTTTTAATTGTAATACATGCATTGGCACTGGCAGTTTCTGATCTCTGATATAGTATTTTTCTACTGTGTTTGCAGATATAGGTAGTTATGGCATCTCGGCCGCATCAGGCTGCTGAGGGTAGTGCAGAGAGTGTGGCTCCAGATGAGGGTAGAGATGGAGCTAGAGTTGTATTTGCTGGTGAGGCATTTGTTTCTATGCCTATGAGACTAGCAACTGATGAGATTCCGCCTGGTTGGGTATGGCATATGGTAGAGTTGTTGAGGTAGGCTCCAATTCCGCAGCCGCCACAGCCATAGCCGCTGCCGCAGTTGCCGGTGAGGCAGTATGATAAACTGAGAAAGTATGGAGATGAGGACTTTATTGGTACTACAGACCCTACTGTAGCAGAGCAGTGGCTAGACCGGGTTTAGAGGGTATTCATTCAGTTATAGGCTAGTCCAAAAGAGAAGTTTGATTATGCAAGATCTCTTCTGCAGAAAGATGCATATGATTGGTGGAAGACAGTTACACATGCTCTGGATGATCCACCAGTCCTGACCTATGATGATTTCCTACGGGAATTTGAGCAGAAGTATACTCTGAGAGAGTATAAAAATGCAAAGAAGATGGAGTTCCTGTGTCTGAGAAAGAATACCAGGACAGTGACCGAGTATGAGATCAAGTTTATTAGGTTGAGTCACTATGCTGGTGGAATCATTTCTGACGAGTTTGACAGGTGCAGGAGATTTGAGGAGGGACTGAGACCCTCTATCATGTGCATCATCACAGGCTCTCGGTATCAGGATTTTTTTCAGTCAGTTGTAGCTGCCAGAAGTGCTAAGAGGGCACAGAGTCTTGCAGCAGCTGCCAGGGTTGAGGAGACCAGAGTTAGGAGACCCTAGAGTGAGGTAGGGTCTTCATCAATGAAGAGAGGCCAAGGGGGATATTTTCAGAGGTTTAGTAGGAGTCAGGGGCAATTTGGCAGGTCAGTACAGTAGCAGAGACAGAGACAGAGGACTGCAGTTTCAGTGGCTAGTGCTCCGACTCCAATGGCTCAGAGGCCTGCTCCACCTATTTGTGTTCATTGTGGTAGGGCACACGGAGGTATCTGCTGGTGGAGAGGTGCTTCAGGAGTCTATTTTAGATATGGGTCATCTGACTCTTTTATTAGAGATTGTCCCAAGCCACCAGAGGTTAGACAGGCAGATACTGCAGCTTCCCGACCCAGTGCTCGAGGGGGTCGTGATGGCAGAGGTTTTAGTAGAGGTGGTCGACCTGGGTTTAGTCAGAGAGGAGGCTCTACATCTGGAGGTAGTAGGCCAAATGAGGCTAGGCCATCTCAGAGGGTTTATGTGATGCAGAGGCAGCCAGATGCTTCAGCGGTTATTGCTGGTAATTTTATATTATTTGGTCTTTAGTTCTTGCATTATTAGACCCTGGGTCGACTCATTCTTACATAAGTGCATCTATCTTGCATGTGACTGAATTACATTCTAAGTCCCTAGGATTTGATGTTTTAGTCACAAATCCTTTAGGGCATAGTGTTGTGGTGAGTAGGGTACACCAAGATTGTCCAGTTGTTGTTCAGGATGAGGAGTTTCTTTGTGATCTGATTGAGATGCCTTTCAAGGAATATGATCTAATTTTGGGCATGGATTGGTTATCCAAGCATGGGGCTATGGTAGACTGTCAGAAGAAATATGTTATTTTGAGAACACGTGATGGTAGGGATGTGATGGTATCTAGTGAGCAAAGGTATCTTTCATCCATGTTTGTTTTAGCTGGGAGGATGAATCGGAAGGGATGTGAGGCTTATCTTGCTCATGTTGTATATACTAGAGTAATGGGATCCCTGCTTGAAAGTATACCCACAGTTGTCGAGTTTCCAGATGTTTTCTCTGATGAGTTGCCAGGGGTACCTCCTGAGAGAGAAGTGGAGTTTGGTATCAATTTGTTGCCTGGTACCACTCCTATCTCTATCACCCCTTATCGGATGGCACCTACTGAGTTGAGAGAGTTGAAGGTGTAGTTGTAGGAGTTATTGGATAAAGGGTTTGTCCGCCCTAGTGTGTCCTCGTGGGGAGCGTATGTGTTGTTTGTGAAGAAGAAGGATGGCACCATGAGATTGTATATTGATTATAGGCAGTTGAATAAGGTGACCATCAAGAACAAGTATCCTTTGCCTCAGATAGATGATCTCTTTGATCAGTTGAAGGGAGCAGCAGTATTCTCTAAGATTGATCTGAGATCAGGGTACCATCAGTTGAGAGTCAGAGATGTGGATGTACCCAAGACAACTTTTCATATGAGGTATGGGCATTATGAGTTTCTGGTGATGCCCGTTGGATTGACGAATGCACCAACAACTTTTATGGATTTGATGAACAGGGTATTCAGACCATTTTTGGATCAGATTGTGGTAGTCTTCATTGATGACATCTTGGTGTATTCGCATAATGAGGAGGATCATGGTAGACATTTGCATATCATATTGCAGACTCTGAGAGAGAAGCAGTTGTATGCTAAGCTGTCTAAGTGTGAGTTCTGGCTCGATCAGGTAGCTTTTCTTAGTCCTGTGGTTTCAGCAGAGGCTATTAGAGTTTATCCGAGTAAAGTTGAGGCTATCTTGAATTGGAGTCCACTGAAGACTGTGACAGAGGTTAGAAGTTTTCTGGGATTGGCAGGCTATTATCGTCGATTTGTGAAGGGTTTTTCTATAATAGTTACACCACTCACCAGATTACTTCAAAAAGGAATTAATTTTATATGGACAGATCGGTGTCAGGCGAGTTTTGAGCAGCTGAGGGAGATGTTGACTTAGGCTCTTGTCCTTACCTCGCCTGTGGAAGGTAAACCATATGTGATATACAGTGATGCTTCACATAATGATTTAGGTTGTGTTCTAATGCAAGAGGGTAGAGTCATTGCTTATGCCTCTCGACAGTTGAAACTGCATGATTTGAATTATCCGACGCATGATTTGGAATTAGCAGCAATATTTTTTGCCTTGAAGATTTGGTGGCATTATTTGCATGGGGAAAAGTGTTTCATTTATACGGATCACAAGAGTTTGAAATACCTGGGTGTTCAGAGAGAGTTGAATCTTCTGCAGAGATGGTGGTTAGAGTTAATTAAAGACTAAGACTATTTAATTGATTATCATCATGGTAAGGCAAATGTTGTTGCTGATGCCCTGAGTCAAAAATCTTTAGCAGGTTTGACTGCTTATTCGCTCTCATTGCTTGTTGAGTTGAGAGCATTGCATGCTAGATTTGAATCTTCTGATGATGGTGCTTTGATGGCTCAGTTGCAGTTGAGGCCAGTCTTGTTGGATCATATTAGGGAGGCTCAGTTGGCAGATGAGAGAATTCAAAAAATTGTGTTGGCTTGTCAGAAGGGGGAGAGTCGAGACTTTTATGTGAGGGATGATGGCAGTTTATGGTACAGAGATAGATTGTGTATTCCTGATGATGCAGATTGAAAAGAATGATATTAGAGGAAGCACATTAGTCACTTTTTGCTATGCACCCTAAGAGTACCAAGATGTATTAGGACTTGAAGTGACATTATTGGTGGTCAGGTATGAAGAGAGACATAGCAGAGTTTGTATCCAGATGTCTCACTTGCCAGAAAGTGAAGGTTAAGCACCAAGTTCCCTCAGGGTTGCTCAAATCATTATTAGTGCCAGAGTGGAAATGGGAGCTAGTGACAATGGATTTGTGACTGGACTGCCTTTGACTCAGAAGAAGCATGATGCAATCTGGGTGATGGTTGATTGAATGACGAAGACAACTCATTTTCTTCCAGTTCGGATGGATTTTTCTCCTGAGAGGTTGGCTGAGCTGTATATCAACGAGATAGTCAGGTTGCATGGAGTCCCAGATTCTTTGGTGTCGGATCGAGATCCCCGATTTACTTCGAGGTTTTGGAAGAGTATGCATGATGCTTTGGGTTCTTAATTGCATTTTAGTACTGCTTTCCATCCTCAGACAAATGGACAGTTGGAGAGAGTGATACAGATTCTGGAGGATATGTTGAGGAGCTGTATCATTGATTTTATCGGGAATTGGGATAGAATTTAGCCATTAATTGAGTTTGCTTATAACAACAGTCATCAGTTGTGTATTGGGATGACTCCTTATGAGGCTTTATATGGTAGGAGATGCAGGACACCTTTGTGTTGGGATGAAGTTGAAGAAGGTAAACTGGTTGGTCCCAATTTGATTAAGGAACAGAGGAGAAAGTGAAGGTGATTCGGGGTCATTTGAAAGCAGCTTCAGACCGACGGAAATCCTATTTAGATTTAAAGAGAAGAGACATAGAGTTCAGTGTGGGAGATAAAGAGTTTTTGAAGGTGTCTCCATGGAAGAAGATTTTGAGATTTGGTCGCAAAGGGAAGTTGAGTCCTCGTTTCATAGGACCATATGAGGTGTTGGAGAGAGTTGGTTCAGTGACTTATAGACTAGCTTTACCGCCTGAGTTGGATCGAATACATAATGTTTTCCATGTCTCGATGCTTCAGAGATACAGGTCTGAGCCATCTCATATCTTGTCAGTGGAGTCCATTGAGGTGAGTCCAGATCTGACTTACGAGGAAGAACCAGTTGCGATTTTGGCATGAGAGGTTAAAGAATTGAGGAATAAGAGGGTGCCACTTGTGAAAGTCCTTTGGAGGAATCATGCCACTGAGGTGGCGACATGGAAAAGTGAGCAGGCAATGCAGAGTCAGTTTCTCCAATTATTCCAGACTTGAGGACGGGTAATTTCGATGACGAAATTTATTTTAGGGTCAGAGAATAGTAACATTCTAAAATTTTTAAAAATTTCTAATTTTTAAAAAATTTAATAAAATAAATTATAATTTAAAAGAATAAATTAAATTAATGGTTTTAAATGAAAAATGAAGGGATTTTAAATGAAAAAGTGGAATATATATGTGATATATATGCAAAATATACATAACATATATACAAGTCAACACTTTTTAAAAGAAAAGGGTATTTTGGTAATTAAATCTTATAAATTCAAAATTAATAAAATAATTCAAAAAAAATATTTTTGAATGGAAGAGGGAAATTAGGACTTTTAATTTATTAAAAAAAATAATTAAATAATTAAATATTAAATTATTTTAATATATATATATGTGATTTAAAAAAAAGATGAAAAGGAAAAGAAATATTAAAAGTCTTCATCTTCTTCTTCTTCTTCTTCAAGGGCTGAATTTTCCATGGGAGCTAGACCAAGATTTTGATTCTTCAATACTCCATAAATTGAAGGATTTAACAAGTTTCAAGTGGATTTTTGGTGATTTCCACTAAAATTAGTAAGTTTCCATCTCTTTTCTTTGAATTCCATGGAAGATTGTATTATGTGAGTTTTGGAATTTTAATGTAGTATGTTATAATTATTGGAATTGGTGTTTATGATGTTATTTTGGGTAGTTAACAATGATTCTAAGGTTAAATTGAAGAGATGATTGAGTTTGGTTAAAGAATGGTGAAGAGAGAGAATTTAGGATTATGGATTTTTGGGGTTTTGAAAACATGAACTTTAATTGTACAAATTGGTTCTAAATGAGTTGTTTTAATTCATAAACAAGTATTTTAAAGTCAAATATTGGATTTGGTGGTGTTGGGTTGGATTTGAGAATGGAAGTGGAGATTTAGGGTTTTGGAAAAGTGATTTTCCAAAGTAGTTGAATTGTGTGATTTTACTTGTTTAAGAATGTTGTTTAGTGTTAAAGTGATGAACATAAGCTTAGAATGAGTAATGGATTGTGCTGGAATGAAAAACCTTCAATGGGGGAAGGTTATGCCATTTTTGAGATTTTGTGTATAAGAGTGTATTTTTATAATGTAAATGATTTAAATGTATTAAAATATGTTTTTAATAATATAAATAAACTTAAAACACTAATTTAATTGTAGTAGAATGGAATTATAATGTTGAAATAAGGAAAGGCTAAATTTTTGGAAATTTGTAAGAGTGATGTGTAATTATGGTTTAATGTTGGAAATGCCATTAAATGTGATACTAAATGATTATTTGCTATCACATTTGGTTTAAGCATTGAGGGAGGTTGATTTGCTTCATCTAAGTGGTGAAGGGCAAGTTGAAAAGATTGGATTGGAGGTTATTTTAAGCTTGCTTTGGGTTGCTAGTGGAGGTATGTACAAACTTTGAATATAATGTTTATATTTGCATAACATTTAGACTTAACACATTTTGGTTGGAAAATGTGTTAAGCTACTTGGTTCATTGATTGTGTATGAATAATATGCTATTACATTTGTAATGTCATATATGTGTTAAATGCATTGTGAAAAGCCATTGATAATGGCTAAATTGTTTAAAATGTGAAATATGTATATTATGTGAAAATAACCAAAGTAATTGGGTAATGTGTTGTGAATGCAAAAATGAGATATGTGGAATAATGAAATGATTTGATATTGATAAAAGTGAGAAAAGTGAGAAAAATGAGAAAGATGTGAAAAATGAGAAAAGTAGGAAAAAAATGTGAAAATAAGGCAATGTGCCTAGATTGAATATGTGATAAAGAGAAAGAGATTAATAATGAGAAAAATGAATAAATTGTGTGTCTAGTATGTTATTCAATTTTCAGAGTTCTGGGTTTGGCGGCATGCCTATGATTGCCTACGGGCTAAATACTGGAATGGTAAAAAGACTGGGTCATAAGTCAGACCAGCTGATAAATATAATGTTTCTGGGGTGAAAAGACTGGATTGTAAGCCTCAAAAACTATATCAGTCTAGCCGGGTTGAGAACCAAGATACTGGGCCTAAGGGTCTAGCCGGGTTGAGGTATAAGATACTGGGGCTGTTATATTATCCATGGATATATTGCCTACGGGGCTATATACATAGTGTCATTATGGACCAAAGTAGTAACTCTGAAATTTTAATAGCATATTAGATCCTTTTTGGGTGCATTCTTATCTTTATTTTAATGTGAATTATGAATTATGATACAAGTGAGCAATATAATGTTATGAGTTGTGATTATGAAATATTTGAAAAATATACAAAAGTGGAATGATGTGACATCTAATTGCATTGTGCATTGGCATTGTATTGAGTTTTATTGTTATTATCAAAGTTTGTACCACTAGGCTTCGGCTTAGCGCGATTGTTTCCATCGCGCAGGTGACTGGGTAGACCCAGCTGAGCTAGAGAGTTCTTTTAGACCAGGTCGGGTCTAGGTAAAAGACCAGTGGTAGAAATGGTACTGGATGGCTCACGCTGGCTCTCTTAAGTGGGAGGTCAGGTGTTCGATCCGGGTAGGCAACTTGAATGGTTTTTACACCATTTAAGCCAAATAAACAAATCCTGCTGAAAGGCCGCGAGGGCGGTCCAGTACTGTGGCGGCCTGTCGGGTTGAGTGTTGGGACCACGGTCCACCTACGGGAGAAAAGGCCCAATAGACCATCTATCCTAAGACTGTGTAGGTGGGGTCGTTACATTAACCGTCCTCTCCAAGATCCATTTGAGTTCCCTATTAGATATCTCCACTTGACCACTTGTTTGAGGATGATAAGGTATAGCTATCTTATGGTGTATTCAACATTTCTTGGGAAGAGAATCAAAGCTTTTGTTGCAAAAGGGAGTACCACCATCACTTACTCTACCTCTAGGAACTCCAAACTTTATAAAGATGTTATTCTTGACAAACTTGGTGACTACTCTTGAGTCATTTGTTGGGCTTCCTTATGCTTCCACCAACTTTGATACATAGTTCACTACCACCAAGATATATTGATTATTGAAGGAAAGTGGAAAAGGGCCCATGAAGTTTATCCCCAAACATCAAAAAGTTCAACTTCAAGAGTTGAGCTGAGTGGCATATCTTGCCTTCTAGAGAAATTCCCGGTTCATTGACAATAATCACAAGCTTGAACAAAAGTTCTTGTATCTTTGTATATTGTAGGCCAGAAAAATTTTGTTTGCCAAACTTTAGCAATTATCTTTGAAATACTAGAGTGACCACTACATTCTCTTGAATGGAAAAATTCTAAAATGTCTTTAAATTCCTCTTCTGATACACATCTTCGAATCATTCCATCCCCACAACACTTAAATAACAGAGGCTCCTCCCATATATAACAATATTGTTACCCTGTTAATTTGATAAACTATTTATCCATTTGAATTAAAGTGATACCCCAAGTCAAGTTTCTATTTTTTCTGTTGAATTGAATTGAGAAGACTATTGGAGTACATCGTTGACTATTTGTTCCCGTTTTTTTCTATTTTGTTCGTTGAAAATGGATAGACTATTTGCTAGTTTAAATAGAAAAGCTTCATCCTCTTCTAATATTTCTAGAAACTCTGGATCAAAGAAGAACAAAGAAACTTTATTAATGGAAAATGTTGAACATAACTTAAACAATTGGAAGCTCCCTTCCATTTCTTCTTCTGCTATTTATAAATCTAATACTAACTTTTTGTTTAAGTCTTGTAATATCCCAAAGTGTGCCCTAGGAGTTTTGATATAATTGTTGTTTTATTTGAATTAAAATGTATATGTGTAATTGGAAAGAGAAAAGAATTTAAAAGAGAGTGTATATGTTGTATATATGGAAATATATATAACATATACACAAGTCAAATGGATGGTCAAAGGAAGAAGATATTTATTTTGTTAATTATGAAATTACTAAAAAGGGCATGTAAGTGAAAGGAAGTTAAAACAAATAAGAAGAGGGTATTTAAGTAATTTCTTATTTTGGAATGCTTGGTGGAGGTTTAAAGAGATGAAAAGTTTGACTTTGTTTCTTCATTTTCTTTTCTTCTCCTTTGGTGGCCGGACATCATCAAGACAAGGGAGCAAGAGGAAGGTTTTAAGTTCTAAGATCAAATTGAAGGAAGATTCAAGTGATTAAGTTGGATATTTGTGAAGTTCTATCAATTTTGGTAAGTTCTCTCTCTTAATTTCCTTTGTTCTTTTTGAAGTTGTGTTTGAGGTTGATGAATTGTTGTTGATGGTATGATTAGGGTTGTTTGTGGTGTGTTTATAAGTGTTGAAATTGATTTTAAGATAAGAAGTTAAATTGATGATGGTATTGAAAGAGTAAGAGTGATGTTGGCTTTAGGGTTTTGAAGTGGTAAGTGAAGTTTAACTTGAGTTTGATCAATTATTTTCATAGATCTTCATGTTGTTTGTGTTTGTTGGAGTTGTAAGCCTAGAATATGTGATTTTGGTAGAAGGCAGTAGCATCTTGGATGCCACGCCCATGGCCCTTAGATGCCATGGCCGTGGGGGTGTTGAACAAATTGGGCAGAATTGTTTTCTACCCCACGCCCGTGGGGGTTGGGGTGGCCACGACCGTCGGCTCTAATATGTGGTGTTGAGTTATAATTTGTGATCTAAAGGTCTAAGATGAGGTTAATAAGTGATAAATTGTATTGGAATTCATGTATTGTATCATTTTTGGATTAGGTTTTGGAAGAAAGTGAATTGCCCTAATTTAAGAAGTGAAGAACTCTTGGAAGAAGAAGAGTATAGAGTTGTTTGAGTGTTCTTGAGGTAAGTACAAACTACATTATTGCATACATTTATATGATGTTGAGGCTTAACACTCACTTGTTTGTAAATGTGTTAAGAAAACTAATGCATTGTTGATGCATATTAATAATGTTATGTTGGTATAATGTGAATTGAGATATAATGAAATGTGAAACCAATGTGATTGGTTATAATGATGTAAATAGGATGATTAAAGTATGTTTGCCTATATGATAATGAAATGCAATATGACATGTGAAAGATATGATGAAATTGCTCTAATGTGATTTGAGATAAGATGCAAAACCATTATGATTGGCTATGATGATTCAAATGAAATGTGAGGCCATTGTGATTGGCTAAGATGATTCAATTGAAATAAGTGGGGCATGTTTGCCTAAATGATGATGAGAATTGAGAATTGAATTGATAATGAAATAATAAATCAATTGTGTGTCTAATGTGTTATTCATTTTCAGAGTTTTGTTATTGGTGGCATGCCTATTAGTAACAATCTCTTGAAGTTAGGTTGGGCTTGATCCTTGAAGCCAAGTTGGGTTGAAGTTTAACATGTTTTACTCCCCTTGAAGCTTGGTTGGATCTAGTCCTTGAAGCCTAATTGAGATGTTACAACCCTTGACGCTAGGTTGGATTTGGTTCTTGAAGCCAAGTTGGGTTGATACTTAGCATGCTTTGTTCCCCTTGAAGCTTGGTTGAACCTAAATCCTTGAAGCCTAGTTGGGATAATGATAAATGTGATAATTAAACCAAAACATTAACTCTAAAAGTTGAATGGCATATTAGTGTCTTTTGGGCCCATGCTTGTCTTTGTTTTCAATGTGATTCTTGAATGGTGAAACCAATGAATATAGAGATTGTTGATATTGCATCAGTACTTTGTTGAGAATAAATGTTTGATATGATCTTAAGCAAAGTAAGATATTGAAGTATAACATTTCTTGTGAATGGTGTATGGAATTGATTGTGTGACATTGGCATTGCATCAAAACATAATATTATTATAGTTTGTACCACTAAGCCGTTGGCTTAGCGCGATTATGATTTATCGCGCAGGTAACAGGGAAGAACCAGAGAGTTCCTCTAGGCCGAGTAGAGTCTAGATCTGGTGGTGTTGATAGTGAAGCTTAAAGATCGAAGACATACTGCCAAACATGTATATATTTTATGTTTTTGTAAAACTTGAGTTTTGATGTATATGTATTTGTAAATATTTGTTATATTTTCTGCTGTGTTTTGAATAAACTTTTTATTTATTGTGTTTTATAAATTTCTTTAAATGTTTTAAATTTGCTCATATGATTATAAAAGAAGTGAGTCATTTGTTTAGTAATCCGTGATATTTCTATATTCAGTATACGTATATTACGATCGTAATAGCATGCTATGTACGTATACGGGATATAGGGGTGTTACAAGTCTAATTATGTTATTAAGACTGTTGAGCAAGCTGTTCCTATTTATGAAGGATTTAGTTCATTCAGTCTTCTATTTGAAGAATTAGTTCAGAAACATCAAGAAAAATTTAAATTCATTCATGTTGGAGTTATTCAAGTTGTTCTCAAGCCAGCCACTAGAATTGGCTTAAATACCTCTACAGTCTTATGTGTTTGAGATAAAAGACATAATAAGTTCCATGATTTCTTATTAGGTGTTGTGGAATCTTCTTTGTGTGACATATTAGTATTGATGCGATCAAAGATGGCAGTGTGAGCAAGGCTAGCAAAGCAAGCAGAGGAGGCCAACATGGCTTGGAGCTCATTTTACCAAGTGGGCCAATTACAAGATCACTGGCCAAGAAGCTCAAATCTACCTTCCAAGGCTTTGTAAGGCGATTCATGGAAGAAAGGCTTTGTGGATAGGCCTTTGACTCAAAGGATAGAGGACAAGCAACCCATAAATTTAATCCAAGCATATGGGCCTATTATTTAATATGTATTAAGGCCTACTAGTTTTACTTATTTAAAAAGTAAGGGCCTTGTTTGTTTTGTGTTAAATTTAGCTTTGTTTACTTTATTAGTTCTTAAAACTTTGATTGGCCATCCAAACGCTACTTAGTAACCCTAATTAGGGTTTAGCTATTTATAGCTCTTTTAGGGTTGTAAGACGGTAGTTTTTATGATATTATTCAATTAACTTTGGCTTAGTCGAAATTCACTGCAAGAGATGGTCTTCTTTCTCTTGTTGCATCAAGAATTGGAATCAACTTATCAAGGTAACACTTGTGGCATTCTTTCTAGTTCTGTCCAATTATCTACGTTTATAATTGCATGTTAATTAGGGGTTTAGTCCGACAAACAATCATCTAGGGTTCTTAGTATACTGAATTTGTGTGTTGGGGTTTCCGATTGTTTATAATCGTAGGGTTCCACATCATTTGGTACCAAAGCCTTGGCTCTATCTATGTTTTTATGCTTTCTGTGATATTCTTTTCATTACTTCAATCAATTTTGTGATTTTGTGTTTTTGTTTCAATCAATTCAAAATTTCCATTTTTTTGGTCTTCTTTAGCTTAAAAAAAGAAAAGAAAAAAAATGAAAAAAAGGATACTAGCTTGGCGGCTGCTAGAATAAAGCTAGGGTTGGAGGAGATCTTTTGGATTGAAATTAGGGTTGAAAAAATAAAGGGTCAATTTTAGTTGTGAAAGAGTCAACTTTGAAAGGCCATAACGTTTTGCTACGGAAGAGTTACGGAATGCACAATACTAATTTAGAAACTGATTTATGAGCCCTATATTTGTTATGGGGTTTATTAGTAATGACTTGTCACAGTCTCCAAATCATTCAATTTTAAGGCGAATGGGCCATCTAAAAATTTTTGCTCAATTATTTTTGGGATTATTGATTCTGTTTCCAAAGTTGTTTAAGGTTTTCTTATTTCAATTAATTTCCTTTCGTATCTACACTCTATCTTACCTTCCTAATTGATGTAAGTTAGTTGAATCACTAGGTCTAAGGTTTATTTTGACTTCCACTTGGGGAAAATCAAAATTCTTTAATTTAGCTTCATGTTTTGTCAATTTTATTGCAATTCATAGTTTAATTTCTTTTGTTTTATATTTCTTTTGCTTCTACCACATATATAAGGGTGACTTTTTCAATTATGATTACTCTTAGGACTTGCATTCACACACATACAATTCTTCATCTGTGTGTCTGACACGACCGGCCATAGCAGGTATGTACAGTAATTACGTATACAGTATTCACACGTACTGACAAAGTAGGCATGCTAAAGAGATCTGGCTAACCCTAGATCGTTAAGCTATAATTCATTAAAGGACAGGGGTTAAACGTGCGTAACTAACGGCGATGGGTGACCAGTCTGGGAAGTCTTAATAATGTATGTGATAGTGTAATGAAATGGAAACTAGAGAAAAACCGGGTAAAAACTGTGAACTGTGACTTTCTTCGGAAACGCCCTGATAGAGAGAAACGAAGACACGTAGACTAGGGGCATTTTGGTCATTATTAATTAAAATTTATACATGAATCCAAAGTAGGAAATATACACACGAGTGCGTAGAGGACGTCAAGGGATTGAATATGAAACGATCGTCAGTAGAAACGGAGCCCGGGCAAACCCGAGCAAAGAAAGGACCTAAAGGGAATTTTTTAAAAAGTTGAGGGCTTATTGGAAATTTTTCAAAACGACTTGGAAACCTAAAATAGACCTTAAAAATGGAAAGTAGAGGTCAAGAGGGTCAAAACTATATGTGGTTCACTTCGTGGAACCACAGGTTTAAAAGTTACAGACAATCAATCGCCGGAGGGTATTTTGGTCTTTTCACATCCTAAATCATAAAATTACAGCAAAGGGAAGAAGAGGGGCCAAAATATGATTAAAACAAAGCCCAATGGCTTGGGCCTTAAATAAATAAAAGAGAGAGACAATTGTACCAATGAAAAATGGCCATTTTGCCTTAAAGTGGACTAATTGGAATTAAGCATTTGTCTTAACACATTATTAGCCAAATTGGGCAGCCATTTGGACCAAAAACACATGAAAGAAGAAAGCAAAAACTCCCTCTTGAGAAGGAGGGTCGTCCAAGCCATAGGAGAAGGAAGAAAGGTGATGATTTTCAAGTTTTAAGATTTATTATCAAAGGTTTTGGTGGAATCCAAGGTCCTAAACTAAGGTAAGTTCATTTCTAATCCTAATTTCAGGTTTTAATGAGTAATTTGAGAGAATAAAATTAGGGTTCTTATGGTGGATTTAGGGAAAACTTAAGTAGTGATGATATTGATTAATTAAATGGAAGAATTAAGGTTTCTAAGGTTTAATAAGGTTAGATTAGGACTTAATTTGAAAAGAAATGGAAGGGTAGTGCATGTTCTAAATTTCTAGGGTTTATGGTTGAGGTTGTGTTGTGAAATTTTTGTAGGCAAGGGTGGAAATAAGGAGAAGGAAGAGCTTGAAAGAGAAGGGAAAGCAAAAGGAAATTAAAATACAAGGTTTGGTACTTTACCTTGGAAGAATTAATTTTTCTTTCATTTTCTTGCCAAAAAATTTTATCTATGGAACTTTTGCTATGGATGCCTAAATGTGTTATTTGAGTTTGAATTCAATTGTTGAGTGGTATTTTTGAATCCATGTGGTGATTGGGTCGTTTAAATTCAAATGAAATCTAATGTTTTCAATGATTTTGGTAAAAGAGTTTATGAACTCCATTTAGTCCAAATTGATTTAAACAATCAAGTTATTTTATAAGGGAAGTGTCTAAGTCTTCATTACATTATTAGGGAAGCTTTGAAATGGGTTTAAAACAAAAAAATAAACAATTTTGCACCAAATGCAAGTGGGGGCCGAATTAGTGCCCTTTGGGAGCCAATTCTGGACCCAACTTTGGGCAGCCGGTTGAGGCAGCAAACAATGGAATTTTTTGACGAACTTTTACATGCAATTAGTCAACATATGAAATAAGTTATCTGTAAAATTTCAGCCAAAAATAAGATCATTTACCTGGTCAAATTCATGACTGAAATTGACTGAAATTTTGATGAAAACCAGATTTTACTATTCATATGGTCATGCCATTTGCGTTGCCGATTTTACGCACCGTGTTACTATTCTTTTAGTCATTTTTGGGAATTATTCTAATGTGATTTGAAGTGTGTGGAAATGACTGGGAATGGTGGTAAACACTTGAAAATGAAACGGCCTTTAGCCACAGAGTTAGTACACGGCGAAATGGTATGACTTGGTAAAATGGAAAAGGGATGTGCAAATCATTTGAAAATTTGTGGAAATCTTGGATTTGAATTTTAAACCCTTATGCTCTACTTGGTGGTTGAATTTGGTAGATAAGGGTATAGTGCACTATACTAACTTATGCAGTACTGCTTGATATTGTGATTGAATTGTTATTATCTGAACTCAATGGTGAGGGCCATTGGGGCCAATGGTGAGGGCCATTGGTTATAACCAGGATGGTGAGGACCATTCCTATGAATTGATATCGGTGGTGAGGACCACCTGTGTTACAGTGGTGAGGGCCACTGCCTTATCGCTGTGGTTCTGCTTTTACCAGTAGAGCAAAAATTTACAAACTATGACACGACTATTTTATGGCATAAGTTGAATTGTGAATATTTTACAATTTTAGTTGAAATCTTTTGAAAAACTTGAAATTCTTTTTCGGGAAGTACATTTTTATTTCATTGAAGTGAGCTTTATATTTTATTGCTTATAGTATTTAACATGCATATATTTTATTGCCTTGCTTGTACAAATACTCTTTACTTTAATTTCCATTGGTAAAGTACCCACTGAGCGAAATTGCTTAGCTAGTTAAGTTTTCCTTGACTCGTAGGTTCGGAGCAGTAGCTAACTCTTGGGAAGCGACGACCAGACCCACACAATCTCAGGGTAGATCTCTTAGTTTCCATTTTGAGTTAACTAGTTGTGACATGTATATATATAAGATTGAGAATTACTATGTTATACTGTACGTTAGTAGTATGTCATAATAATAAACCTCTACTTTATTTTGTACTAGAAGTGTGAATTCTTCTTGCAGGTTTGTAGTTGAGGTTATAAGGGGGATTCATTGGGAGTGTATTGAGACTGATTGTGTTCGCATTGGTTTGTATAAAAATGTTTTCAAAAATCAGAAAAATCAGTTTTGTCGACACTTGGGACCCAATTTCTAGACAAACCTCTGGCCAAATTTCTGTAAAAACCAAAACTAAAATTTGACTAAGTAAAATTGGTAGCAACATTAGGTTAGTGTGGCGCCTCTACTCGGCTTACACACGTAGGCTGGGAAGGGGTGTTACAATTGTTGGTATCAGAGCTCCGGTTTAGCCGGTTCTGGGTAGTTAGTTGAACTAAACCTTAAATGTATGACGCATAGGGTTAGGTGAGGGGTTCTAAATATGTAACTATACATGTGTAGTATTGTTAGTTATGTTATTCTAATTATAACAGGAGTAATTATGGATGATCGAAACAATGAGATGAGGGAGCTGAGGATGGAAGTAGAGAGACTAAAGCAGATAGTGTAGGAGCAAGATGATACCATAGATATCCTGGCAGATTGAAGTCTACAGGATCGTGAAGACCTGAGATTAACACATGAGATGATTATCTCCTTGAGAAGAGGCGTGCTGATGTTAAAGGAGGACAGGCTTAGTCATAGAGTGAAGTTTGATAGTGCCTGTAGGAGTCTCGGGGTAGCACATAGAGAGATCCGTGCTTTGCAGGAGAGGGTCCAGGAGCTAGGCCAGCACTTACCTGGTGAAGCATCGCATGACCCAGAGTTTGATCCTGAGATAGAAGAGTATTTGTCTGAAAGTGCCACCTCACCTAGGGCACCTACTCACTGAGCTTCAAGATGTGTTGCTTTTTGGAGGTTCTTTTGGTTATGTACATATGTGACATCGGGGTATCATGTAGAAAGCGGTAGAAGACGAGGAAGATCGATGTAAACAAATTTAAACGGATTGAATAATGAGATTAAGGTGGAGTTGATTGCTGCTCATATTAAGGAATTTTCTGTGTTAGTCACCCGAGCTATTGAAGTGGAGCAGTGTCAGTCTGATGAGCAGATTAGAAGACAAAAGATGAAACAGAAGAGAGATACCCAAAACTATTTGGGAAACTACCAATCATCAAGGAAGCGATTCCGAGGCAGTGGTTCCACGGGAGGTGGTCAACACCGGGGTTACAGTCAGGGATCGAATCGCGGTGGCCCAAGTCATGTCACCTCAGTCGCTAGTACCGGATGATCCGGAAAAGGGCAAGGAAGAGGATTCAACTGAAGCGGAGGTAACTTTTCTACCGGTCCAAGAGGTAATGAAGGCGAAAATACTAATCCACACTGTGATCAATGCGGACGCCGCCACACGGGAGAATGTTGGGGTCAGACATTTGCATGCTACATATGTGGATCTTTAGACCACCTTATGCGAGAGTGTCCCCAGCGAATGCAGAATCTACCTAGGGAGACTGAGGGATCACAAGCGGCAGCAAGGCGAGGCCAAGGCAGAGGTAGGGGTGGAAATCCTTCATGCGTGCAGTCTGAGACGGTGGATCGACCAGAAGCGAGGGCTCCTGTTAGAATGTATGCCATGAGGGGGCGAGAAGATGAAGAAGCGCTAGACGTGATTGCAGGTCAGTTGTCTATGTTTGGAGTTCTGCTTTACGTTTTAATAGATCCGGGTTCTTCACACTCATATATATGCACGAAAAATGAAAAACTTGGGAACCTAAAGGTAGAACTAGAGGAAGAGGGAATATTAGTTACTTGCCCATTAGGAATTAAGGTGATTAAGAGGAAGGTAGTGAAAGATTGCCCCATGGAGATTCATGGACATATCTTTTGGGGAGACTTATTTGAACTACCATTTCAAGAATTTGATGCTATCCTTGGGATGGATTGGTTGGCCAAACGCGATGCACTGGTTGACTGTAAACGGAAGAGAGTTACTCTGCATACGTCAGACGGCGACGAAATGACCTTAGTGGGAAAGAGGAAGGACTATCTAACTAACATCATTTCCGCTATGACGGCTAAGAGGTTAATGCAAAAAGGCTGCGAGGCATACCTGTTATGCAAGTTAGAAGCGAAAGAAGAGGCACCGAAGCTACAAGATATACCTACTGTTTGCGATTTCCCCAACGTATTTCCTGACGACTTACCCGGATTACCACCTAAACGAGAGGTGGAATTCACCATAGACGTGTACCCGAGAGCTGCACCAGTATCCATCGCACCTTACCGAATGGCGCCAGCGGAGCTAAAAAAACTAAAGGTACAACTACAGGAACTTTTAGACAAGGGGTTCATTAGGCCAAGCGTGTCACCATGGGAAGCGCCAGTATTGTTCATGAAAAAGAAAGACGGATCCCTAAGGTTGTGTGTGGATTACCGTCAACTCAATAAGCTGACCATTAAGAACAAGTATCCGCTACCTCGCATAGATGATTTGTTTGATCAACTCAAAGGTGCTGGAGTCTTTTTAAAAATTGATCTATGATCGGGTTATCATCAATTGGGGATCAAAGACGAAGACATACCAAAAATCGTATTCAGAACTCGCTATGTACATTATGAATTCATCGTTATGCCTTTCGGATTAACGAACGCACCTGCAGTATTCATGGATCTGATGAACAAAATCTTCCACCCGTATTTGGATCAGTTCGTGGTTGTATTCATTGACGACATATTGGTGTATTCAAAGAATCGAGAGGACCATGATCGCCACCTTAGGATCGTTTTGCAAACCCTGTAAGAGAAGCAGTTATACGCTAAATTCAGCAAATGCGAATTTTGGTTGGAAGAAGTAGCCTTCTTGGGACATATTGTATCGACAGAAGGAATAAGGGTCGATCCCAAGAAAATAGAAGCAGTATTGGAATGAAAGCCACCTAAGACAGTAACGGAAGTCCATAGTTTCTTGGAGTTAGCAGGATATTATAGGAGATTCATCAAAGGGTTTTCCATGATCACCACACCTATGACCAAGCTACTTCAGAAGAATGCCAAATTCCAGTGGACCGACGCTTGCCAACGGAGCTTTGAAAGGCTGAAGCAAAAACTTACTGAAGCGCCCATTCTTACACAACCCGAATCAGGAAAAGATTTTGTGATCTATAGTGATGCATCCCACATCGGGTTAGGTTGCGTATTGATGCAGAAGGGCAAAGTCATTGCATATGTCTCTCGACAGCTCAAGCCACACGAAAAGAATTATCCCATGCATGACTTAAAACTAGCAGCGATTGTTTTGGCTTTCAAGACGTGGAGGCACTACTTATACGGGGAAAAATGTTACATTTATACGGATCATCAAAGCCTGAATACCTGCCCACGCAGAAAGATTTAAACCTGCGACAGCGAAAATGGATGCAACTGTTAGCCAACTACGACTATACGATTAACTATCACCCGGGCAAAGCGAATGTCGTAGCAGATGTACTTAGTAAGAAGTTAATGCAAGCGCTACGTGCTATTAGGGTAGAATTAGAGCCCACAGAAGATGGATCTATCTTTGCAGAAATGCACGTGCGACCTACCTTACATCAACAAATACGTGAGGCTCAGAAGGAAGATGAACAAGTGAAGAAGTGGAGTCAACAGGCGCAGGAGAATTCGTTAGGAGATTATCAAATTCATCCAAATGATATCCTATACTACAAGAAGAGAATGGTGGTACCTAAGTCCGAGGAACTGAAGAAACAGATTTTGCAAGAAGCTCATAACAGTCCTTACACAATGCATCTGGGAGCAACGAAAATGTACCGGGACTTGAAGGAGTATTACTGGTGGCCAGGAATGAAAAGAGACATCGTGGATCACGTGACGAAGTGTCTGACCTGTCAGCAAGTGAAAGTGGAACATCAACTACCCTCAGAACTACTACAACCTATTATGATTCCAACCTGGAAATGGGACCGTATTACTATGGATTTTTGTCACAGGATTGCCTATGACTAGGGACAAACATGACGCGATCTGGGTAATCGTGGATCGGCTTACTAAGTCCGCTCATTTCTTACCAGTACGTGTGGATTACTCGCTAGACAAGTTGGCAGAATTGTACATCAAAGAGATCACACGTCTCCGCGGAGTTCCAACTTCAATCATATCAGATCGAGATCCACGCTTTACGTCAAATTTTTGGCAGAAGTTCCAAACAGCCCTTGGGAGTCGAACGTACCACAGTACAGCATTCCATCCCCAGACAGATAGACAGTCGAAAAGAGTGATTCAAGTTTTGGAAGATATGCTGAGGGCGTGCTTTTTAGAATTTAAAGGCAGCTGGGACAAACACCTGAGCTTAATGGAATTCGCGTACAACAACAACTATCAATCCAGCATACAAATGGCTCCTTACGAAGCACTGTACGGTCGGAAATGCAGAACTCCAGTTTGCTGGACAGAATTGAGTGAGGAAAAGATATTGGGGCCAGACATAGTTAAGGAAACTGAGAAAAAGGTAGAGATCATTCGAGACCGATTAAAAGCAGCGGCGGACAGGAAAAAATCATACGCGGATCTGAAGAGGAAAGACATACAGTTCGAGGTTAGCGACAGAGTATTCCTCAAAGTCTCTCCTTGGAAGAAGGTGTTACGATTTGAATAGAAAGGCAAGCTAAGCCCTAGATTCATCGGACCATATGAGAACATCAAACGGGTAGGTCCAGTAGCTTACTAGTTGGCATTACCACCCGAATTAAGTAAAATACATGATGTTTTCCACGTTTCAATGCTAAGGAGGTATCATTCAAATCCAACCCACGTCATACAAGCTCAAGACATCGAGATTCAGCCTGACTTGACGTACGAGGAAGAGCTGGTAGAAATCCTAGCACGAGAAATCAAAGAGTTGCGGAATAAGAAGATCCCATTGGTCCAAGTGCTTTGGAGGAATCACAAAGTAGAAGAAGTTGCATGGGAACGCGAAGAAACTATGAGGAAGCAGTACCCATATTTATTTCCACCTGATAGGCTTCGGGGCGAAGCCTAAATTAACGGGGGAGGAATTATCACGACCGGCCATAGCAGGTATGTACAGTAATTATGTGTACAGTATTCACACGTGCTGACAAAGTAGGCATGTTAAAGAGATCCAGCTAACCCTAGACCATTAAGCTATAATTCATTAAAGGACCGGGGTTAAACGTGCATAACTAATGGTGATGGGTGACCAGTCTGAGAAGTCTTAATAATGTATGTGATAGTGTAATGAAATGGAAACTAGAGAAAAATCGGGTAAAAACTGTGAATTGTGACTTTCTTCGGAAACGCCCCATTAGAGAGAAACGAAGACACGTAGACTAGGGGCATTTTAGTCATTATTAATTAAAAATTATACATGAATCCAAAGTAGGAAATATACACATGAGTACGTAGAGGATGTCGAGGGGTTGAATATGAAATGATCGTCAGTAGAAACGGAGCCCGGGCAAACCCGAGCAAAGAAAGGATCTAAAGGGAATTTTTTAAAAAGTCGAGGACTTATTGGAAATTTTTCAAAATGACTTGGAAACCTAAAATAGACCTTAAAAATGGAAAGTAGAGGTCAAGAGGGTCAAAACCATATGTGGTTCACTTCGTGGAACCACACGGTTTAAAAGTTACAAACAATCAATCGCCGGAGGGTATTTTGGTCTTTTCACATCCTAGATCATAAAATTACAGCAAAGGAAAGAAGAGGGGCCAAAATATGATTAAAAGAAAGCCCAATGGCTTGGGCCTTAAATAAATAAAAGAGAGAGACAATTGTACCAATGAAAAATGGCCATTTTGCCTTAAAGTGGACCAATTGGAATTAAGCATTTGTCTTAACACATTATTAGCCAAATTGGGCAACCATTTGGACCAAAAACACATGAAAGAAGAAAGCAAAAACTCCCTCTTGAGAAGGAGGGTCGTCCAAGCCATAGGAGAAGGAAGAAAGGTGGTGATTTTCAAGTTTTAAGGTTTATTATCAAAGGTTTTGGTGGAATCCAAGGTCCTAAACTAAGGTAAGTTCATTTCTAATCCTAATTTCAGGTTTTAATGAGTAATTTGAGAGATTAAAATTAGGGTTCTTATGGTGGATTTGGGGAAAACTTAAGTAGTGATGATATTGATTAATTAAATGGAAGAATTAAGGTTTCTAAGGTTTAATAAGGTTAGATTAGGACTTAATTTGAAAAGAAATGGAAGGGTAGTGCATGTTCTAAATTTCTAGGGTTTATGGTTGAGGCTGTGTTGTGAAATTTTTGTAGGCAAGGGTGGAAATAAGGAGAAGGAAGAGCTTGAAAGAGAAGGGAAAGCAAAAGGAAATTAAAATACAAGGTTTGGTACTTTACTTGGAAGAATTAATTTTTCTTTCATTTTCTTGCCAAAAAAATTTATCTATGGAACTTTTGCTATGGATGCCTAAATGTGTTGTTTGAGTTTGAATTCAATTGTTGAGCGGTATTTTTGAATCCATGTGGTGATTGGGTCGTTTAAATTCAAATGAAATCTAATGTTTTCAATGATTTTGGTAAAAGAGTTTATGAACTCCATTTAGTCCAAATTGATTTAAACAATCAAGTTATTTTAAAAGGGAAGTGTCTAAGTCTTCATTAAATTATTAGGGAAGCTTTGAAATGGGTTTAGAACAAAAAAAATAAACAATTTTGCACCAAATCGAAGTGGGGGCCAAATTGGTGCCCTTTGGGAGCCAATTCTGGACCCAACTTTGGGCAGCCGGTTGAGGCAGCAAACGATGGAATTTTTTAACGAAATTTTATATGAAATTAGTCAACATATGAAATAAGTTTTCTGTAAAATTTCAGCCAAAAATAAGATCATTTACCTGGTCAAAAGCATGACTGAAATTGACTGAAATTTTGACGAAAACCAGATTTTACTATTCATATGGTCATGCCATTTGCGTTGCCGATTTTACGCACCGTGTTACTATTCTTTTAGTCATTTTTGGAAATTATTCTAATGTGATTTGAAGTGTGTGGAAATGACTGGGAATGGTGGCAAACATTTGGAAATGAGACGGCCTTTAGCCACAGAGTTAGTACACGGCGAAATGGCATGACTTGGTAAAAATGAAAAGGGATGTGCAAATCATTTGAAAATTTGTGGAAATCTTGGATTTGAATTTTAAACCCTTATGCTCTACTTGGTGGTTGAACTTGGTAGATAAGGGTATAGTGCACTATACTAACTTATGCAGTACTGCTTGATATTGTGATTGAATTGTTATGATCTGAAGTCAATGGTGAGGGCCATTGGTTATAACCAGGATGGTGAGGACCATTCCTGTGAATTGATATCGGTGGTGAGGGCCACCTGTGTTATAGTGGTGAGGGCCACTGCCTTATCGCTGTGGTTTTGCTTTTACCAGTAGAGCAAAAATTTACAAACTATGACACGACTATTTTATGGCATAAGTTGAATTATGAATATTTTACAATTTTAGTTGAAATCTTTTGAAAAACTTAAAATTCTTTTTCGGGAAGTACATTTTTATTTCATTGAAGTGAGCTTTATATTTTATTACTTATAGTATTTAACATGCATATATTTTATTGCCTTGCTTGTACAAATACTCTTTACTTTTATTTCTATTGGTAAAGTACCCACTGAGCGACATTGCTCAGCGAGTTAAGTTTTCCTTGACTCGTAGGTTCGGAGAAGTAGCTAACTCTTGGGAAGCGACGACCAGACCCATAGCATCTCAGGGTAGATCTCTTAGTTTCCATTTTGAGTTAACTAGTTGTGACATGTATATATATATATAAGATTGAGAATTACTATGTTATATTGTACGTTAGTAGTATGTCATAATAATAAACCTCTACTTTAATTTGTACTAGAAGTGTGAATTCTTCTTGCAGGTTTGTAGTTGAGTTTATAAGGGGGATTCATTGGGAGTTTATTGAGACTGATTGTGTTTGCATTGGTTTGTATAAAAATGTTTTCAAAAATCAGAAAAACCAGTTTTGTCCACACTTGGGACCCAATTTCTAGACGAACCTCTAGCCAAATTTCTGCAAAAACTGGAACTAAAATTTGACTAAGTAAAATTGGTAGCAACATTAGGTTAGTGTGGTGCCTCTACTTGGCTTACACACGTAGGCTGGGAAGGGGTGTTACAGTGTCTTTCTTATTTTTTTAAAATTATTTCAATCGATTATCAAATTACATCTAGAACATGGTGTTTTTTGATTCTTGCTAGGCTTTTCATTATAATTTCTACAGATTGCTACTTGTGACTAACCTGATTAGTTGTTTTAAATTCTATAATGCAACTTCAAGAAGGAAATAAGAGAGGTAAAAGGCAAAAGAGTGTGAGCCAATAACGGGCTAAAAGCCTAATTTGAGTGAAACACGAGTGGAGTGACATATTATTGAGTGTAAACACGTGAGGGAGAGTGTGAGGATTTTTTTCTTTCTCTTTCTAACATTTTCTTGCAGTTTTATATCATGTCTAAGGAGGTAGACAAGGGTGGCAAAATGAGCATGAAAGATGTAGTTTTCATGTTGAAGGCTATGCAAAACCAATTTGAGAAGTTTAGTTTAGATGTTATGAATTTGAGGGATGAAGTTGAGGTGGTTAAGGAATCCCAACAATTAGGAGCTACATCAACTAGGAGGAGGGAGACTAGGCAACAGACTTATGATGAAGAAGATACAGAGTCCCATGATGAACCTGATGAAGATGAAGATGAAGATGACAACAAATCTTCAAGGGTTAGGCCAAGAAGAGATAGAAGACTGTTGCGCTCTAATAAACACTACTAAAGCTACACTTGCAAGTATACGAGGCTGCTGTAGTATTTCGGTGAACACCTAAAGGTCATCTCACAAGGAAGCTAGATAAGCTAATTATTTATCAAATCATAAATAACAAATTATCAATAAAATTAAATTGCTAAATAACTAATGAAAATAGAAAGGAATTGAACTTAATGCAATGGAAGAAAATTGAACAGATATATTGATTCACTTAATAGAAAAGCCTAGGGTTTGCACTTCTCTACTAATTTATATGTATGAACGGCTATTCCTCTCAATTGACTTAATTTCAAAGATCAGATTTCAAGCAACTTAATTAATCAAATCAAGGAAATAAGCTCTCACATTCAGACCTTTTTCAATTAATCTTATTGTAATCAAAATTTACTCCTAGGTCCTCGGCCTTTCAAAAAATTACTTTTAGGTCCCGTCGACTTCACGGGCCTCCTTTGCACCCCGATTTTTTTTTTACTATCTTGAGCCTCTATTTGACCACTTATTTATGTCCTTCTTGCCTAATACTCGACTAGCTAAACTTTGGGATGTGACAGTTCTACCTCCCTTAATTTAAGTTTCGCCCCGAAACTTACTTATTCATGCATGATTCTTACGTGTAATTACACATCATCAATATAACTAATAATCATCACATATACATACATATGTACTCAAGACACTGATTTTAAACTTACGTACCTTCATTTCCTTCTTCTGCTTTATTCTCTTCTGCCCTCATGTAATATATCCTGGCTGGCGCTCTCGATTCAGGGTGATCTACTCTCTCCGATCTTGTTCCTATTTGATTACTACCATTTTCTCTGCCTCTTCCTCTTTCTCGACCTTTACCGCTGCTACTTGATACTTGTGTTCTTTCAGGAACTTTTGAAATCTCTGCCACATTTCTAGGACAATCCTTCTTAAGGTGATCAGTGGCACCACAAAGTATACAAGCTCCAGTAACTAACCAACATTCTCCCCTATGCTTTCATCCACAATGCTCACACGAGGGGTATGGTGTATATTCAGTCTTCCAGAACCTTTACTTGATCCTCTGCTTATTCCTCCCGTGCTGGCTACTGAGGTAGCTTGAAAATTAGGTCCTTTAGATGGTCTTAAATTCTGCTTTACACTCATAAAGGATCCTTCACCCTTAGCTCTCTTGCTAGCAGACTAATGATTACCTCGGGCACTCTGTGCTTGCTCTCTTTTCTGTTGAATTCTCTGTTGATGATTCCTCAGATTTACTTGCACCTTTTCAACATCCAATGCTTTAGCCACCAACTTTGAAAACTTTGTATTATCCAATGCCACTAGCTGTATCTTAATTTCATCATTAAGTCCTTCTAAATATTTCTCGCATCGCTCAGCTTCAGTTTCTATTAACTTCTTTCCATACTTACTAAGGCGCGTAAACTCCTTCTCATATTCTGATACCATCATTCTGCCTTATTTCAAATGAATGAACTCATTACACCTTGCAGTCAAATATGCATCAGTGATATACCTCTTTTTAAACTCACTCTTGAAGAATTCCCAAGTTCGCTGTTCTGGTGGAACCCGCTGCTGCGTGGTATCCCACCATATGTACGCCTCCTCTGTCAGGAGCGAGGTAGCACAAACCACTCTTTCCTCTGGAGTGCATTGGAGCTGGTCAAGAACTCTAATGATACTATCTAACCAATATTCTGCTTCCTCATATCCCTCTTCATGACCAGCCTTAAATTCCTTTGCACCATACTTTCTTAACTTCTTGATCGGGGGTTTCCTATCTCCCTCAGCAGCAGGGCCCCTTCCGGCCATTTGCTAAAAAGCTGTTGCAATCTGCCTAAGATAAGTCTCCGGACCGGGTATTTCAGCTGCTGCTAACCCTGGTCTATGTGCTTCCCCGGCATCTGCAGACCCAGATGCTTGCGATTCTACATTTCGTTTCATAGCTTGCCACGAATCTAGAGACATCCTACATTGACACAAATAGCTATCTGCTTAATTCATCAACATATAACTCGATTATCAATTCCTATCTGGCATGTACATCTACCTATTCATCATATAACTTTCTCCTTACTTTATCTTACATGGTACACATAGTTACTTACTTACTGCCTATCTCCCAGAATCGACTAAACCAATGCTCTGATACCACAAATTGTAACACCCCTTCCCGACCTATGAATAAGCCGAGGTGGAATGATACATCGGGATACGAGCTCTGGTTATGTTAGCTTACTTAATGTTCCTTATAAAAATTTTCCAAAAATTTTGACGGAGTCTCCCTTAAAATTCTAGGTCCCAAGTGTCGACAAAATTGATTTTTCTTATTTTTGAAAAATATTTTGTTTCACAATTCAACTCAAGCACACTCCCAATAATCCACCCTTATAACCTCAACTACAATCCTGCAAGAAGAATTCACACTTCTATATTCACAACCCAACTCAATTTAAAACCATACAGTTATTATACATTACTAGATTTACATGCTACATCAAGTTATCTCTTTGTATTGTTTAAATAAGTACATGCCAGTTTCTAATACCAAAATACAAAATGAAGAGCACCACCTAAGTTTGTTGATGACCGACAGATCGTAGGACTCCTCTGCTCTCTACTGGCTCCTTGCTAATAGCCTACGAGTTCAGAAGAAACTAAACTCGCTAAGCATTGCTTAGTGGGTACTTTAACTAATTACAGAAAATAAATAATAAAAGCATAATGCACTTTTAAAAGCAATGAGTCGTATTGAAAAATAATATCACAGTAAAAACAATCCATACATGTCATATATTCAGTTATTATCATTTTATCAGTTCGCTCCACAAGGTAATTTGGTAGACTAACGTATGGTAAGGAACTAACTGAAACAACTGTATATATATTCTGTGGCTGTGCCCCTAAAAAATTGCGGACCAAGCCCTGTGAAATCTGTAGCCGAAGCCCTCGGACCGGAGTCCTATATAACTCGGGCGATTGCCCTATATAACTCGGACCGAAGTCCTATATAGCTCGGATCGTCACCCTATAACTCGGACCAAAGTCCTATATTAAAGCAGCACTGCATATAGTATGATATATCATACCCTTACCCTACTCAGTACTATCCCAGATACCCAGTGGAGCCAAAATTTTCATGCCATTTCTTAATCGAATATGCATTATACAATTATCGACTTATGTTTCTTATATTATTTCAAGGTGAAATATCATATTTTGTCATTTTAATAACATATTATGCTCATTTATATGCATAAGGAATCAATTGGATTACTTTTGAAAAATGACCAAATGAATATTAGCAAAATGACTATATGAACAGTAAATTCTGGTTTTGGACTCAACTTGATCCTTATTTTGAAAAATTGTATAAAATAATCTACTTGACTAAAAACTCTAAAATTTTTAAAGAATTTATTTTTACATCTTAAAATTTTTCCTTTAAAATTTCAGATCAAACTGGACACAAAATCTTGGTCAAGTAGTTCACCCAACCAGACTACTCCACTTGCCCTGCATCCTGGAAGCAGTTCTGAATTTTGTGAATTCCGTAAATTAAATTCAATCAATATGGTTCCAACTTATTTTCCACAAATACTAGACTCACTAAACAACAACATATCCAAAATTAAATTGAAGATTATTTTTCTAAATTTTATTAAAAATCTGGAAACATGGCTGTCTCAGTCAAGGTACCTCCTAGAGCAGGTCTAATAGAAATAATTTTTTTATAATCATAACCATTCCAAATTCAACTCAAAATATTTTTCAGTCATTCTAGACGCATTGAGGCAAAACATATCAAAAATTAACTTCAAGAACATTTTTCTATATTTAATTAAAAATCATACAAGTCACAGCATTTCACTAATTCTAAAACAGAAAAATTTCAAGAAAATGAACAAACAATTAGTTAAAGTACCAAACCTTGCTTTTCCTTGCTCTTCTTGTCTATTTCACTTCCTTTCCTCTCTAATATCCTTGATTTCCTATGAATTTAACATGTCACATATGTAAGAACAAACCCTAGATATGAACATGATGCTACCTTATGATTTTCTAACAATCCTTTACTTATTCTTACTAATAATCACCATTTTCATCATTTCCTTTAAGTAGTTTATCATTTTTCACCATAATCATCAACTTACTAATACTTTCCCAACATGAACATAATATCAAATCTTCCTAAACATAGCCTAATACCTAATTCTAATGAAAGAATAAGACTTAGGATGGTATCTTACCTTATTTCCTATTGAATTTCACTTGAAAAATGGCTTAGACTTGAAAATTTTCTCCTTGAAAATGGAAGGGAGGGGGGAGCACGACCTAAGGAAGAAGAAAAGTGGTGATGGTGGTGTTTTTTGATCCTTTACTTGTGTTTGGAAGACCAAAATTAGTTGTTTATAATTTAATTTCCATTTAATTAATTTGTTTATTTTCAATGGCCATGATTTGTCCAACCCATTTGGACTTAATGGCTAGGATTTGGCCACTTGAAAGTGGCTTTTTGTTCTTTTAAATTTTGCCCCCAAATTTATATTTAATTACAAAATCGCCCCTCCGGTAGAAATGTCCAAAATGTTCTTGTCGAAAAATCGCCCATAACTTACAAACCGTGCGTTTTCGGGAAAAATCATGTGCCACCATTATGACCCGATTAATCCCGAGAACACATTTATGGCATCCGTTAGGGTCACTATTAAGAATTGACACAACTTTTCAGAAAATTTACTCTTAGGTCCTCGGCCTTTCGAAAAATTACCTTTAGGTCCCGTCGACTTCACGGGCATCCTTTGCACACCAATTTTGTTTTTTGACTATCTCGAGCCTCTATTTGACCACTTATTTATGTCCTTCTTGCCTAATACTCGACTACCTAAACTTTGGGATGTGACAGTGTCGTACTGGTGTTGATGGTACCTAAGAAAGATGAAACATGGAGGATGTGTGTGGATTGTCATGCAGTCAATAAAATCACTATAAAGTATCGCCATCCCATTTCTAGATTAGATGGCATGTTAGATGAGTTATATGGTGCATGTATTTTCACTAAAATAGATTTGAAAAATGGATATCATCAAATTAGGATGAAACTAGGTAATGAGTGGAAAACTGCATTGAAAACAAGATATGGTTTATATGAATGGATGGTTATGCCTTTTGGTTTGAGTAATACACCTAGCACATTTATGAGGCTAATGAACCATGTTTTGTATATTTTCCTTGGAAAAATTGTTGTTGTGTATTTTGATGACATTCTCATATACATCAAGTCTCCAGATGAGCATATCATACATGTTAGGTTAGTTCTAGAGGTACTAAGGAAAGAGAAGTTGTATGCTAATTTGAAGAAATGTACTTTTGTATTGATAAACTTGTTTTCTTGGGTTTTGTTGTGAGTGCTAAAGGGTTTGAGGTAGATGCTAAAAAGGCAAATGCTATTCAAGAATGGCCTTCACCTAAGAGTATGTATGAGGTAAGGAGTTTTCATAGGTTAGCTAGTCTTTATAGAAGATTTGTAAAAGATTTCTCATCCATTGCAGCTCCTTTGACTAAAATAATTAAAAAAGATGTTGGTTTTAAGTGGGGAGATGAACAAAATAGGGCTTTTAATACTTAAAAAGATAGGTTGTGTTCTGCTCTTATTTTATGTTTACCCGACTTTGATAAAACTTTTAAACTTGAATGTGATGCTTCTGGGATTGGTATAGGTGTTGTGTTGATGCAGGAAAAATGTCCCATAGAATATTTCAGTGAGAAGTTGAATGGAGCTCAATTGAAGTACTCTACCTATGATAAGGAGTTGTATGCCATAGTGAGAGCATTAGGTGGCAACATTACTTGCTTCCAAAAGAATTCATGATCCATACAGACCATGAGTCACTTAAGCACCTGAAAGGGCAAGGGAAGCTAAATATGAGGCATACAAAATGGGTTGAATTCATTAAGCCATTTCCTTTTGTGATCTACTACAAGCAAGGTAAAGATAATATTATTGCTGATGCATTATCAAGAGGTATGCTTTAATCACTACACTTAGTTCTAAGATGTTAGGATTTGAGTAATTTAAAGATAAGTATACAACAGATTCTGATTTTGGCAATGTCTATATTGCTTGTGAACATGTTGCCTTTCAAAGATTTTATAGGCATGATGGATTTTTATTTCGTGGGAATCAATTATGTGTACCTGCATGTTAATTAAGGGAATTACTTGTGCATGAATCACATAGTGGTGGACTGACGGGTCATTTTGGTGTGCATGAGACTTTGGACATACTTTCTGAGCATTTTTATTAGACACACATGCGTAGGGATGTTGAGAGAATTTGTTCTATATGTATTGCATGTAGGCAAGCTAAGTCCAAATCTACGCCTCATGGATTGTATACACCTCTACCTATTCCTAATGAACCCTGGGTTGACATTTCTATGAATTTTGTGATAGGTTTACCTAGGACAAAGAAAGGTAGAGATAGCATATTTATTGATGTGGATAGATTTAGCAAAATGGCACATTTCATAGCTTGAAAATTGATGATGCAACAAATATAGCTAATTTATTCTTTAGAGATGTTGTACATTTGCATGGTATGCCTAGGACAATTGTCTCTGATCATGATGTTAAATTCTTGAGCCATTTTTGGAGAGTTTTATGGGAAATTTTGGGTACTAAGTTATTATTTTCTACTACTTGTCATTCACAAACTGATGGACAAATTGAAGTGGTGAATATAACTTTAGGGACTTTATTGCGTGCTATGATAGGTAAGAATTTGAGAACATGTTTCAAGGGTAAAGACCCAATTTCCAATGGATAAAGATCCATGTTTCAAGGTTAAAGACGTGATCTCCAATGGATAAAGACCCATAATCCATTAAAGAATGGAATAGCTGGTTAAGCCAGAATTCTCAACTGATAAAAGGTCAGTCAAATTCGGTCTCAGGTCTAAGTACCCAAATCCAATTCAATCTAGAGTCCAAGTACCTAATCTTGGGTCCAAGCACCCAAATCCAAATAAAATCATTTTTTAGTCCATAACTCACCTCAGGTGCAGAACCCAACCATTGCCAATCTCAAGTTGAGAACACATCCTCATCTAAAATCTGCTGAAAATCATGTTGTTATTCACTCTCTGCTATTGAAGTCTCAGATCGTTCAAGCATGGGGAAAACTATAGACCCTTATTTTTTGACCAAGTCCAGTCTAAAATTTTAAAACAGCCCAAAATGAATCTTAAAATTTATTATTTAATATATTAACGAATCCGCAAGCGACGTGTGGTAGCGCTAGCTTGGGCTAATTTCACCGTAGGCATGGCCTGCTGCGAATTAGGCTGCCCCAGTGAGGAGCCAATTCACCACAGGCCAGGCTTCCCCAGCGCCAATCCTCACAATGTCTAGCTGCCTCACTCGCCCCAGCGCCCACCATCTCACCCCAGCACCTAGCGCTCGCCCTAACAGCCCAGCGACGTGGGCTCGCGTTGGCCGATTTTGCCTCAACCTTATTAAGCTCAGACTCTTTTCTTATTTATTTCTGGAATAAGTTTTATTTTTTAAATCAACTAGGTTTTATTGAAATTGCTTATAAATAAGAGAATTAAGCGCAGAAACAAGAGATGACCAAAAAGAGAGGGTAGCAACTATTATGGACTTTTGAACTTTTTGGACGACTGGAGACATTAAACAGCAACTCTAGCAATAATTAAACTGGAGCAAAAATCATCAAATAAAGGAAGCAACTAGGAGTGTCAAGCCAATTGTCAAATTACCAAAGTTCAACCGAAAGAAGTAATTGATTCAAGCGGTGGCAAAAATCAAACAAAAGCTTGGATCAAATCTTTTAATTTTGATGGAGCCAAGAAATGAAGGTTTGTTTGTTATGTTTAACTCATTTAAATTATAATAGCCACATTAACTTTATCTCATGTATTAATTTACAAGGTATTCAAGCAAATCAATAGCAATATTTATGTTTGTTTTATTCATCATAGTCGCTTAATAATTTTTAAAATAATAAAAATAATATTAGTTTTGCAAATAAAAACCCTCCTTTCTAAATCTAAACCCTGAAATATTAATTTTTGAATCTAAACCTACAAACCCTAATTTTATTCAAGAAATCCTAATTCAAGATGTAAATCTAAATTTGTATATTTATCACTTTATTTAAGTTAGATGCATGTTTATTATATATTTTGATGGTTGGTTTATGTAATCTCTGATGATCGATTTATTTGATTTTGATGTTTGATTTATTTAATTTATCATGAATGAATATTTCCTTGATTATTATTTGCTTATTAAAATTGTAAGAGGCATATTTCTATGATTGGGTACCTCATTAATTATGCTTCATATAATTTAAATTATTTTCATATTTTGGGATTAATGTAAAGGACATGTTTTCACCTTTTGGTGGGTGTCCTATTTAGTTTTAGACATTAGATGATGTAAGAACATGTTTCCATCCTCAGGTGGGTGTCCATTTATTTATTTTGTTTGAACACTGCTATGATTTTTAATAAAGTATTTGTTTATTCTTATCATTACATGTTATTATGGATAATATCATTACATTCAAGAATTTTATAATATTAAGACCTCAAAAGGAGGTCGATTCCAATGAACCGGGCGTTGTGGAGGTGCAGGGCCATTTTTCACCTTCCCCATGCGTACCCAACTTTTTGAACCCAATAGGTGGTTAGGGATTCCTTAGGAATCAAGTCATCCACCCCTTTCTTTTTTCCCAGCCCGTCCTGGTGGCAACTCTATTTTCTTCGGGTTTAAGCCTGTGTTCTCTAAGGTTCTGAACCTAATAGTGCCGAATTCGCAAGAACCATTCCACATGGAAGTGGGGGCGAAAATCCCCGCTCACAGCTAGTTCAACTTTTAAAACCCTAAATAGGTGTAATTTGAAGGTTTGGTTGGATTTAATTCGATGTGGGCCTTGTATTGCACTTCAAATTCGATATGGGACATAGGTAACCTAATTACATGCCGGTGGTCCAACTCACCCTCTCCTCGGCTCTCCACCAAGCAATGTTAACCTGAATGATAATGGCATAGGTAAGTTATTTTTCTTATAAAATTCAACAATAATCCTAGGTCAAGCGGCTCAGCTGGTAACGCTGGGAATACACGTGAAGGCTGCCGGGCACCTCTCTACGACCTGACAACCAAATGCTTAATCTCAGATGCCCCATCTGTCTTCTAGGAACACTAGGCACTCTCATCAGGTTATGTTCGTATGCCCACACTTGTCATGGTAGAAAAAAGGTTAAGCTTGCTCATATGGATCATTTGAATAAATGAAGAGAAAGATTCACACCTCGGCAATGACCATAAAGCTGGTAAACGATCTTTTATTCCTGTCAATTTTAATCAAAGTTGTGATAGAGATAGGCAAGGCTTGCCTCTCACCAAGCATAAAATAGCAAGAGATTAAAATCAGGTCGATTGACACCTCAGTGCTATATAAAATTGTTGTGGCTAATAGATACAACAAGTATCCATGGGTTGTTTTTCTGCCTGTTCACCATGTACTGGTCTGTTTTGCCTCATCCAGTACTTTTAGATATATTCATATTTAATTTTGCATTCTCCATTGTATCTGGGCTTCAAGCCAATTAAATGGCGAATCTCCTCCTGGTCAATATGTCACTAGTCAATGGAACGGGGATCCCATCACATTTTAAGCCCGTTATTGCAATGAAATACACTAGACTAATCGTCATCTCCCTAATGGGCAAGTGAAAAGTGTGGGTGGTGTCCATCCACCGCTCGGCAAGAGCCTGAATCACGCTTTTGTTAATATGGTACCCCTTGGTTGGCAGTTGCAGTACAAATTTCTCAAAACCACACTCTTGGATCATTCTCCGAATTGCCGGAGGTACTTGCTCATACAGTGGCGGGCCTTATGGACATTCCGCCACTGCGAATCACATAGCTTCCATACTGCCATATTAAAGGTAAAGTCAAGGTAGGTAAGTATATCCGTCATACTAATAATTTTAAAAAAATAAGTAAAATAGGAAAAAATATAAAATGTAACATATAATTATTTTCAACACCCTGCTAATTTTTGTTTATTTTGCATCATGACTAATATTTTATCTATTTTATTTTATTTTATATTCATGCATTAAGTCCTTTTATTTATTTTTTCTAATTCTATCAAATATATATATATAATGGGTTTTGTGTAAATAGATATTTCTTTTTATTTTTTCTAAGTCAGAGACAATATATATAAACACTTTCACACATATAGGTATTTTCTACATTAATTTGTCCATTCTATCGCTAGTATTATTTGTTTCTTCTACACATTTTTACTAAATTCATTCCAAAAATTAATTTTTATATTTTACTTTTATGTTATGATTTTGTATATCGATTTATTTTTTTGCATTAATTTGCTTATTTTTACTATTATATCATTGCAGTAAAAAGTATATATGATAAAAATTATGCGAAAAGAAAAATTGTAATATAAAATAAAAATAAAAAATACCTGTGTTTTTTCTTTCGAACTTCAATGGATGTTCATTTTCGCTAAGATGGGAGCTCGACCCAACATACTATTTCTAAGGTAAACGTGTATTTCAGGATCCATATGCAGTCCTATCCTAGATGCATGTTGATTTACCGCCATTTATACATGCTGAAAGTTGAAAATTTTCAATTGAACAAAGAAATAAAAAATGCTTACTCAAAATACTATAAATCTTGCTTGAAGTTTTGAATGCAATTCTCTCAATGAACTATACAAATATGCAACACTCCAATTTATAGACAAATGGAGTCTGAAGGATAAGTCTCAAATTTTTAATTTTTTATTTAAAAAAAACATATTCACGTGCTTAAGTCAAATTCAATAATTCATGTTTCCTTTCAAAGCTTTAGGTCTCTTGTCTCCTTTCAATAATTTAGACACAGCACACAAGCACACAGTAATAGATATTTATTGTTGTTTTATATTTTTCTTGTGTCTAAAAAATATTTTTTGTGCTCATTAAATATTTTTTCACACAGGGGGTAAGAGTATATAGGTACCCATATATAGTAAAAAATAGCTAAATTTTTTGCCAAATGCTTTACTAACTATAATTAATTTTTGCAAGTGTTTCGGGTCCAGAACCCAACCAATCCAGTCTCATGTCCAAAACAGAACCAATCTAGTTTTGGATCTAGGATCTAGCCAACCTCGGGTCCAGAACCCAACCAACCTCGAGTCTAAACCCAACTAATCCAGCCTCGAGTCCATAACCCAACCAACCTCGGATCTAGAATCCACCCAATCCAGTCTCAGGTGTAGAACCCAAACTAATCTTAGGTCTAGAACCTAACCCATTCCCCGAGTCTAGAATTTGATACTTATCAAAAATCAGCTCAAAGTTAAAAGAATTGCATTCAAAACTAGATTAATGCTACTGGATGTTTTGGAATTTTGAGGAAATAATATTATTTTTAAAAGAATAATGCTACTGGATGTTTTAAAGATTTAGAGTTTCGGATGTTTTATGAAAATAATGCTACTGTGATTTAAAAAATAGGTTTGGTTAGGGTTTTAAGCAAATAGATTGTTGTTTTGGTTTTTAGGGTTTTGAAATTTAGGTTTTGGAATTAGGGTTTGGAATTAGGGTTTAGGAAAACTAGGGAATTAAGACACTGGGGTTAGGGTTTTAAAACTAGGGTTTTGGAATTCAGAGTTTGGAATTATAGTTTTTGGGTTTAACTTACTGCCTAAAAAAACATAATTTTGGATTTGGAGAGATAAATTAAGGTTTTGGAAAAATAATCAATATTTTGGAGTTTAATAATGAAATGGTTTAGGCTTTTGGATAAAAATAGTTTGAGGTTTTGAGTTTTAATAAAATAATTTATGGTTCTTGAGGTAAAGTAAACAAAATAGATTTTAACAATTAATTTAAATCCTCGACGGCTGCTGGATAGTTTTATGTTTTTTTTTAAACGCGCAAGTGGGGTTACGAACACCAACTGATCAAGCAAACAATTAAAGTTATTAAAATAAAGTTCAATTTACTGCATGTTCAAAGAACAAGGTACTGCATTTTCAAAGATCAAGTTACTGCATGCATGTTCTTATTAATCAGAGAAAATGAAACTACTATGAGCATGAATAATTTACAATTAAAGATCAAACCTGCGTAGTCGGTTCCACCAAATTGATTTCTGGATGAACAATAACAAAGGCAATGTTGCTGCCCTTGATGGATTGATGATTGATGAATGCTTGCTGCTAATCTTCTCTGTTTGTTGCCATCTCTTCTGTTTTGTTGTTTAATCTCTCTTAATATTAATTGTCGACCTCCTTAATGTTAATTGCTACCCTTGTTAATGTTCATTGTCATTCTTATTAATGTTTATTGCTGTCCCTTTTGAATTCTGAAATGTTATTATTTATAGGCCCTAACCTCACTCAGAATCCTTAACCCTAATATTAATCCCTCCTTAAAAAAAATTCTAGTTCAATTAGGAAACTCAATGAAACCATGTCGATCTGGGGCAACCAGATCGACATGGACCAAAGCATGTCGACCTAGTTTCCCTAGGTCGACATGAGTCTAACATCATGTCGACCTGGGCTGCCCATGTCGACATGAGGCATGCTCAAGTCGACTTGGTCTGCCCAAGTCGACATGAGTCCAACCTCATGTCGATCTGGGCTGCTAGATCTACATGAGGCATGCTCATGTCGACCTGGTCCCTTCAGGTCGACATCAGCAATTGCTCATGTCTCTGGCCTGACTCGAATTATTCTTGCCTTTTTTACTTATGGACTAAAAAGTTTTAATTTGGGCCGATTCAAATTGATTTTACGGTTTTATAATTGAATTTATACCTCTTTAATCTGAACTGACTTCTTTAAAAATTATAAACTAGGTTTAAATAATTTTAAAGTTAGATCAAATTTATTTTGGCATCCTTTAATTAGGACCGTATCAAATTGGGGTCAAAATTAAGGGTCTACAACTCCACTTGGAACTTGAATTTCCTTGAACCAAACTTCACTCTTTTCTCCAAAGAAACTCTAAAACTCTAAATAAAACTAAATAGATGGTTATTTCTTGAATGAATTCTTTAATTCTTGGATGATTTGAAGCTTGGGAGAATGCTTGTTTATATAGAGGGCTCGGAGGCTTCTTTTCTTAATAGGGCAAATTCTTTAGTTAATTTTCATCAAAACATGAAGATTTTTTCTCCTTAAAATCAGGTATCACCACTTTCTATTCCTATAGGTATGGCTTTTGATGCCATGGTTGTAGTCTAAGTGTATAAGAGTTGACTCGTGAGATTTTTCTTTTTAGACAGTATTAGGTTGATTCCCACAGGTGTGGCTTTTGGTTGCCAAGACCATGGATTTCATTTTGCTTTTGGAACGTTGGCCCTTCTTTTCCTCCTTTTTTGGTTAGTAAGAAAATGGATCTCATGGGCTTGGCTTTTAAGTACCACAAACATAGGATTTGATTGAGGGCCATTGGTGTGGCAAGTGAGGTCCATAGGCATAGTAATGGACTTCCCTTGCAATTTTCCACATTTTTCTTCACTTTTTCACCACTTTTAATTAAAACCTTGTATCTTGACTTTCCAAGCTAAAACAACAAAAGCTTTAACTCCAATAAAGAAAATACATCAAATTCAATTGAAAATAATTTAAAAACATGGTTAGAATCACCCCAAATTTTAGTCAAAATATGATTCTATCATTAAGTTGTCCTCTACTTTTATTTTTATCTCTAAATTTTGCTTTTTTGGTCCATTAGTCTTCTAGCAGCGACGGTAGACTCTTCTCAAGAGAAACCTGGGTGTTCATAGGGTTTTCCATTGCTAAAATACACCATTTTTAATATTTCATTTTATTACTATTTAATCAATCTATCACTTTGACATGGTTCAACAAATTCCATTAGTTAAAATTTTTTTAAAAAAAGTTTACCCATTATTTACATTATCAAATGACTAAATTGCCCTTATCTTCAACCTATTGTGACCAACCTCTATGAATGAGCTTTCTAGACGTTAAACATGTACTTGAAGAAGAGAAGTCCTCTTTATTCACAAATCACATCTTTATAGAAATGTCATATATTTCTATATAATTCAATCCCTAGTAATGATACCCTTGTTCAGTGGGCCCTTCCATCACCTCATAATTCTTGCTCGGTATTCTTTATTTGATTATTATACTCTTCACTCTCTAATAATCTATATTTTCAAGATGGCACTCAAAGTTCCTTTCTAGTGGTGTGAAATCAAAATTAGAATTGGCGGAGGAGGTGAAGCGCTAATGCCATAGAGTGTTGAAAGCTATTCAGATGAAGATTTTGGGGTTTTGTGTTTATGGTTTGAATCAAATCATGATAGCGAAGAAGGGAATGGATTTGTAAAACTTCTAGTTTCATTTTATTAAAACAGTATGTTTTTATAACACCTGTAAATTTTAAATACTTTTGAATAATAAATTTGGAGGGTAGTTAATATGTTGGAAGAGAGATTTAAATATGAGATATATACATAATATATACATGATATATACATATGTGTATACTTGGTGTATATATAAAATATATATTACATATACATGATATATACATATAAGTAAAATATACATAACATATAAATAAAGTATAAATGAGATTTAAATATATATATACAAATACATATATTTATGGAAGGGAAGATGGAAATTAATAAATTAAAAAAGAAAAGTGAAAAGAAGAAGGAAAGTGTGTAGATGAAATTAAAAGGAAATATAATTAATTAATTAATTAATTAATTATATTAATATATATATGGGTAGTAAATGAGGAAAGAAATTAAAAAGAGTTTCTTCTTCCTTCTTCCCTTTCCATGGCCGAAATTTTCATCTAGAGAGAGAGATTGAGAGAGTGAGTTTTGCTTCCAAATACTTCAAATTACATAGGAAATTCAAAGGTTTCAAGGAGATTTTTAAGAAAAATCACGAAAATAAGTAAGCAGGTCTTCTTTAAGCTTGTTTTTTTATGAGTTTTTAAGGTTATTTTTAAAAAGGTTAGAGAGAGAAAGTTATTTAGATTGCTAAAATAGATAATAATGAAGTTAAAATGATGAGTATATGATGATTTGTTGGTTGGTTGGTTGAAATGAACATAGTTCATGAAATTAGGGTTATGGGAAGATTATATAAAAAATAGGGTTTTTATGTGGGTGGCTATAACTCTTGTAATAGGTTAATTTGATGTTGTTTTAATATAAATGTTATGATTTTATGATTAGAATTTTGATATGGGAAGGTTTTGGATGAAGTTAAGGTTTATGGAAGGTTATATGGAATTAGGGTTTTGGATGAAGGTTGATATAATTATTGAAATGATTTATTTCATTATTATTTTGATATATAAGTAATGAATTTTCTAGTTAAATGTTAGAAATAAGTTGGGTAGGATGAAGTTTGAATAAAGTAGTAAGTGGTGAAATTAGAGTTTCATTAGGATTTTGATGGAAATTATATGTTTAATGGTAGTTTGCTATAAACTGACAAAGGAAATGGATTTAAATTAAACAATGTTGCTTGTTGTTGGGTTTATATGTGTGTAGGACAAATTGGTGAAAGTGGTGGAGTTTAGGGTTTTGCCTTGGAAAGGGGTTTGAAGTAGATTTTGAAGCAAACAAGGTTAGTATATGTTTAAATGACTTGAGATTTTATTAAATATGATTTGGCATAATGTATATGGTTTCTTTGTAATGTTGATATTCACATAATCTATGCAATGTTTCATAGTCATGTGATGAGTGTCATATTGGGCATTTGTCCAATTTAAAATTAATGTTTATATATGAAATGAACGAGGTTTACTAATGTAGGGTAGTAAGATGTACTATAAGGATAAGTTGTGAAATGTGTAGAATGAGTCACATTGTGAATGTGACTTATTGTATGTAATGTGAATATAAATTGGTAATGGAAATGTGTTTAAATATGTAATATGTAAATAGTTATGTAAAGATGGGGTTGACTCTGTTGAGTCATGTTGCTAATAGTATGTCATGTTGATTGTTATGCATTCGGGTGAGACACACTAGTGTCGAGTATAATTGTGCTGAGGGGACGACCTTTGGGCGATAATAGACATTTTATCTCTAATGTCAGTAGAGGATGTCTTTGGGTGATATATTTGACACTTTTCCCTCAATGCCGAGAGGAGGCAGCCTTCAGGTGATATCTGACACTTGCCTCCAATGTCGATAAGGACAACCTACAGGTGATATGTGACACTGTGTCCCTAATGTCGGACCTTTGGGTCACTTTAATTGGAATGTTAAGCCCAGTATATGTTTGTGTGTTTTTATGACTTGTTGGTGAATAGTATAAGTTAATCGAGTTTTGGTTAAAATAATGCAAATTATGTTATGTAATTAAGTATTTAAGTTGAATGTTTATTGTTATGAAATATATGCCACTAAGCTATATGCCTAGCGTAGTTAGATGTATCGCGGAGGTAATAGGACTGCAGAGGCAGAGCGGTCCAGAGTGTGGTGGGGATTGAAGCATTTGTTTTACCATAAGACCGACCGTGCTAGAATTGCATTCATATATAGTTCTTACTATTTTGTACTTTGGTTTTTGTACATTCTAACTGAGATTTAAGTACTTTAAATGAGTTTTGGAATAATGTTGTATGTATATTTTTATATGTAAATGAGACCAGTAGCGTTTTAAATGTGTCTAAATTTTATAATATTGTTTGGGTGTGAGATTTTTGAATGAGTAATGAAGACATGGAAGTTTTTATGAGAATTTAAATTTTGGGTGTCTAACTATTTTGTGTAGGTTGTGTTGATTGCTTTTCGGGAATATTAAAAATTATAGATAAAACTCTGGTGAATTATTTCCAGAAATTTTCTATTATAAACTTATTTTTTTATTAATTAAAAATGAGGGGTTAATATGGATCTTTAGAGTGGCATTCATATATTATATCTGTGTATTCTACTATATGAGGTATATATATATATATATATTATATATAGGGTATAAGAGTTACAGTTTTGGTAAAATAATGGGATTATTCAAAGGCAAAAATGCTATGTTTTAATTTTTGAAAGCAAATAATTCGAGCCTGCCATGTTAGCAAGGTTCGGTAAATTTCCTAACCTGACAAGAATAAAATTGATTAAAAAAATAACTTCTTACACGAATTGATAAAAAAAGAGAATAAGCTTAAATTAAGAAAACACGTATTTAAAGGGTTTTTAGGTGGTTAGCTTATTTATAACTATACAATATATGCAATAAATAAATTAAATAATATAAAATAAATAATTTTCATATTACATAATAATTCAAGTCAATAAACTTTAATTGAATATTTTTCATATATTATATTTTTAAATTATGAATGCTGATACTTATTTAATAGTAAGTGAAATTTATGTTAATACAATATCATTAGTAAAATAATTATTAAAATTTTTGGAAGAACAAATTTATTATATTAAAGGAATAAATTGCATTATATAATCTTTTAATTTTTTTATATAATACAAATTACAAAAATAAATGAGTATTTAATCAATAATGTTATAAATATATGATGACTTAACATTTGTTGTTAGTTTTAGTAATTCTGCTATGAAAATATAGGAAAGATGAATGAAAAATGAAAACTACGATTTTTTAAACTCAATAAATTCAGTTAAATTGAACTCGAACTCAAGTTCGAGATACATGATATATAAGTTTAATTGATATGAGCTCGAGCCAAACTCCAGTCTAAATTCAAGCTTGATTATTTTAATTTGATCTGAGCTTGAACTTTTCAAAACTCGGATCAACTTGACTTAGTTACAATTTATATGTACATAGTGGTCAAACTCTACTACTCAAATAAGTAAATTTATTTTAAAAAATTGTATCAACGGAATGCGAATGACAGAATATATATTTTCAATTTAGGTTAGATAGGTATTTATAATGATTGTTTAGCTAATTAATTTTTCCTTTTAGTTGAATTATCATTTTTAATGAAAAGTTAGACTAGGATTTGGATATTAAAGTTATTTCCTTATTTATAGTGGCCAATTTGAGAGAATAGGATGTCAACTGAACTATTTTAAAGAAAAATTAATTTTTTTAGGTACTTACATTTTTATTATTTAAAAATGTTTATACACTCATTGCAGTGCTTGTTCACTTGAAAAAAAATAATATATCAACTCAACTAACTAGTCGCTTGTTATCAAACTCAATTTATATTTAAGCTAACTTGACTAATACAAAATCATAGTGGACGAGTCCAAGAATAACCATTAATGGGTCAAAATCAATCAATATTCAGGCTTTTTTGGAAGCCACCATTATATATATATTAATACTTATAGGATTAATACCATTAAAAATTTAAGAAAAACCTATAGGGATTTTCATAGGTAACAGGCAATACATACTCTTAGATCTATATAAAATTAAAATAGAAAACATAAAGAATGTAAAAGAATGCATTAAATGAAATATAATTTATTTTATTAAAAGAAATATGAAACTATACAAGAAAATACAAATCTTATTTTATCAATACTTGGCATTGTATCACTGTAACGTAAGATCTAATCTTACTCTCTGCTAGTAGTAGATATAACTATGTTTCCAGCCTATATACCAATAAAATTATACAAATATTTTATAAACAGATTTTTGATGTACCAGATCAGACTAGACTTGTAACACCCTTATACCCAATATACGTATACTACATACACCCAATCTATGTAATATACGAATATAGAATACAAGAATGTCACAACCCATTTTAATAAAACAAATCTTCACTTATAAAATCTGTATAAACTTAAAACATTCAATTGATATCATATAAATAATAGATGAAACATTACTTGTTCAAACACATATATAACTTTATTACCAATGATTTATCCAAAATATTTTTGATAGTTTGTGGAATATACATATATATACATCAAAATATAACCTAATATACATGAAATCAATATGTACAAATGTATAAAATTTATACATGCTGGCAGTTTGTCTCTGATCTTGATGTCCAACAATCAACTTTACACTCAAGATCTCAAGCCTAGACTCAACTCGGTCTAGAAGAACTCTCAGGCTCAACCGGATCTACCCTGTTACTTGCGCAATGAATCACAATCGTGCTAAGCCAAAAGCTTAGTAATACAAACTTTGATAATAATAAAAATCAAATGCAATGTCAATGCGCAATGCATATGGATATCACATCATTCCATTTTCTCATACTTTTCAAATATTTCACAATCCACAATTCTCATAAAACAAACACAAACATGGGCCCAAAGATAACCAATATGCTTTTCAAATTTCAGAGTTACTGTTTAGGTATATAATGACACCAAGTGTCTAGCCCTGTAGCCAATATATCAATGTAATAATCCAACTAGGTCTGAGCTTACGACCCGGTCATTTCACCCAGCCTAGCTTTAAGGACTTATTTTTGAGGCTTATGACCTGGTCATTTCACCTCAAAAACATTTTTATAGTGACGCCCAGCATCTAGCCCATAGGCAAATCATAGGCATGCCGCCAAACACAGAACTCTGAAAATTGAATAACATACTAGGCACACAATTTATTCATATTTCTCATTTATATCGATATCAATTCATTTCTCATTTTCTCATGATCAACTAGGCACAATGCTTCAATTATCTCATTTATATCAATATAGCCATCACCAGTGGCTTTAGCAATACCCATACATTTTGGGCCATTATCATATTTTGCACAAAGTTCACATTACATATAATGCATTTGTAACATTATACAAATCATAGCATATTACTCATGTACCAATAATGTAGTAGGTAACTTAAAACATTTTTCAACCAAATGTGTTAAGTCCCAATGTCATGTAAATATAAACAATTATTCAAAGTTTGTGCTTACCTCTAAAAGCAACAAACACCACTTTCAACCTCCTCTTCCAAGATATCCCTCAACACTTGGATTGGGTAACTCAAGTCTCTCCAAAGCCTAAACCAAATGTGATTATAAATAATCACTAAGTGATACACTAATAGGTATAAACAAAACCTCTCGACCTAAGGATAAGATACACAAAGGAAAATAAAGAAAAGAACTATCTAGGGCAAACTCTACGCATTACACGCTCAACAACACGGGTGTGTCAATGACCGTGCCCTAAACACACAACATAGAAGTTTTGACATGCTCAGTGACATGGACGTGTCAATGACCATGCCAAAAATCCTACAATACAGTAGCTATGACACACTCAGTGACATGGGCGTGTCACTGCACGTGTCAAAACTACAACAACACAGTAGATATGACATGCTCAGTGACATGGCGTGCCACTGCACGTGTCAGTACTACAACATGACAGAAGTTGTGACACACTCGGTGACATGTGCGTGTCACTGCATGTGTCACCAAAACTAAAAATAGAACCATCGACACACCCAAAGGCATGGTCGTGTCATCGGGCGTGTCAGGCGAAAAATCCTGATATCCACACATAATTGTCACATCCAACTATTATTTTGCATTAACCTTTTCAACTCCATAGAAACTCAACCAAATCCATCATTATACCACATAATACTTGTGTGAACATCAAAACAACTAAATTAAAATAAAAAAATACTCAACTACAACCATGACTTCACAACTCAAAAGTTACACAATCCAAAACTCTTATTCTCTTCACCAAACTTAACCTTTTCTTCAATCCAACCCTAAATTTCATAGTTAACTAGCCAAAAGAACTTTAAACATACCAATATCAACCATGAACACATACTACACCAAACATCCAACTCACACAAATACAACTTCCAAAGAAAATCAAAGAAACAAGATGGAAACTTACCAAATCTGAAGAAAATCCTTAAAACTCCAACTTGAGCTCTTGAAATCCTTCAATTACTTTAGTTAGCAAGAAGCAAAATTCCTCTCTTCCTTTGATGAAGGTGGCCGACTTCAATGGAGGAAGAAGAAGAAGAAGAAGAAGATAATTATCACCAACTCCACTACCAACTAATCCCTTTTAACCACACAATTATTCCTCTTTCACTCTCCACCAAGTAAAATATATTACTTAATTAATATATACTATGTCATCTTTCACTAACCATATTTAATTACTATCTTAATAATGAAAACTACATTTGACCATATTAAAATGTTGACTTATATATATTATGTATATCTACATATATATATCAAATACACACTTCCTTTTTCACTTAATTATATATATATACTTTTAAATCATTTATTTAATTTTTCAAAAATTAATATTTTCAAAATTTTGGTATATTAAAATTCTTCCCCTCTACAAATAAATTTTATCCTCGAAATTACCTGCTCTCAAGTCTGGACCAACTGGGGATATTGATTCCGCATCATCCGTTCACTCTCCCATGTTGCCTCTTTAGTAGCGTGATTCTTCCAAAGAACTTTCATAAGTGGCACCTTCTTATTTCTCAACTCCTTCACTTCACATGCCAAAATAGCCACTGGTTCTTCCTCATAAGTCAGATCTGGACTCACCTCAATTAATTCTACTGACGGAACATGAGATGGGTCTGACCTATACCTCCAAATCATAGAGACATGGAAGACATTGTGAATTCGATCTAATTCAGGCAGTGAAGCTAATTTATAGGCCACTGGGCCAACTCTCTCCAACACCTCACATGGTCCTATAAAATGAGGACTTAACTTCACTTTTTGACCAAATCTCAGAATCTTCTTCCATGGAGACACCTTCAGAAATACTTTATATCCCACACTGAACTCTATGTTTCTTCTCTTCAAATTTGAATAGGATTTCTGTTGGTTTGAAGCTGCTTTCAAAGGACTCCGAATCACCTTCACTTTCTCTTCTGTTTCCTTAATCAAATCTGGACCGACCAGTTTACCTTCTCTAACCTCATCCCAACACAAAGGTGTCGTGCATCTCCTGCCATACAAGACCTCATAAGGAGCCATTCCAATACTGGACCGATGACTGTTGTTATAAGAAAACTCAATTAGTGGCAGAAATCTGTCCCAATTTCTGATAAAAATCAATGATACAGCTCCTCAACATATCCTCTAAAATCTGTATCACTCTCTCTGACTGCCCATCTATCTGAGGATGGAAAGCAGTGCTAAAATATAACCGAGAGCCTAAAGCATCATGCAAACTCTTTCAAAATCTCAAAGTAAACTGGGGATCTCTATCCAATACCAAAGAAACTGGGACTCCATGCAATCTCACTATCTCACTGATATACAACTCAACCAACCTCTGAAGAGAATAATCCATCCGAACTAAAAGAAAATTGGATGTCTTCATCATTCAATCAACTATCACCTAGATTGCATCATGCTTCTTCTGGGTCAAAGGCAGTCCAATCACAAAATCCATTGTCACTCTCTCCCATTTTCACTCTAGCACTGATAAAGGTTGGAGCAACCCTGAAGGAACTTGATGCTCAGTTTTCACTCTTTGGCAAGTGAGACATCTGGATACAAACTCTGCAATGTCCCTCTTCATACCTGACCACCAATAATATTGTTTCAAATCCCGATACATCTTGGTACTCCTAGGGTGCATAGCATAAGCTCACTGATGTGCTTCGTCCAAAATTACCTTTTTTAGTCTTACATCATCAGGAATACACAATCTATCTCTATACCATAGATTGCCATCATCCCTCACATAAAAGACTCGACTCTTCCCCTTCCGACAAACCAACACAACTTTCTAGATTTTCTCATCTTCCAACTGATTCTCCCTAATCTGATCCAATAACACTGACCTCAATTGCAACTGAGCCATCAATGCACCATCATCACAAGCCATCTAGCATGCAACGCTCTCAACTCAATAAGCAATGAGAGTGAAAAAATAGTCAAACCTGCCAAAGACTTTTGACTCAAGGCATCAGCAACAACATTTGCCTTACCGGGATGATAATCAATTAAAGAGTCATAGTCTTTAATCAACTCTAACCACCGTCTTTGCCGAAGATTCAACTCTCTCTAAACACCCAGATATTTCAAACTCTTATAATCCATATAAATGAAACACTTCTCCCCATACAAGTAATGTCATCAAATCTTCAAAGCAAATACTATAGCTGCTAACTCCAAATCATGCATCGGGTAATTTAGCTCATGCGGCTTCAACTGTCGAGAGGCATAAATGACTCTATCCTCCTACATCAAAACACAACCTAAACCACTATGTGAAGTATCACTGTAAATCATATAAGGTTTACCTTCCACAGGTAGAGTAAGTACAGGAGCCTGAGTCAACATCTCCTTCAGCTGCTCAAAGCTTGTCTGACACCGATCTGTCCACATGAATCTAACTCCCTTCTGAAGTAATTTGGTGAGTGGAGTAGCTATCATAGAAAAACCTTTTACAAACCGTCAATAATAACCTGCCAAACCCAGAAAAATTCTAACCTCTGTCACAGTCTTCGGTGGACTCCAATTCAAAATAGCCTCAACTTTACTTGGATCAACTCTAATACCCTTTGCTGAAACCATATGACCAAGAAAAGCTATCTGATCAAGTCAAAACTCACATTTAGACAGTTTAGCATACAACTATTTCTCTCTCAGAGTCTGCAATACAGTCCGCAAATGCTTTACATGATCCTCCTTATTACGTGAATACACCAAAATATCATCAATGAAGACCATCACAAACTAATCTAAATATGGTCTGAACACCCAGTTCATCAAATCCATAAATGTTGCTGGTGCATTCGTTAACCCAAAAGGCATCACAAAGAACTCATAATGCCCATACCTTGTACGAAAAGCTGTCTTAGGTACATCTTCATCTCTAACTCTCAACTGATGGTACCCTGATCTCAAATCAATCTTAGAGAATAATGTTGCTCCTTTCAACTAATCAAAGAGATCATCTATCCTAGGCAATGGATACTTGTTCTTGATAGTCACTTTATTCAACTGCTGATAATCAATGAACAATCTTAAGGTACCATCCTTCTTCTTCACAAACAACACGGGAGCTCCCCACAGGGGCACACTAGGGTGGACGAACCCTTTATCCAACAACTCCTGCAACTGCACCTTCAACTCTCTCAACTCAGTAGGTGCCATCTAATAAGGGGTAATAGAGATAGGAGTGGTACCAGGCAACAAATCGATACCAAACTCCACTTCTCTCTCAGGAGGTACCCCTAGGAACTCATCAGGGAAAACATATAGAAACTCAACAACTGTTGATATACTATCAAGCTGGGAACCCACTACTCTAGTATCTACAACATGAGCAAGATAAGCCGCACATCCCTTCCAAATCATCCTTCCAGCTGAAACTAACATGGATGAAAGATACCTCTGCTCACTAGATACCATCACATCCCTACTATCACATGTTCTCAAAGTAACACATTTCTTCTGACAATCTACCAATCTACCACAGTCGCATGCTTGGAAAACCAATCCATGCCTAAAATTAAATCATACTCCCTAAAAGAAATCTCAATCAAGTCACCAAGGAACTCCTCATCCTGAACCACAACCGGACTATTTCAATGCACCTTGCTAACGACAACACTATGCCCTAAAGGATTTGTGTAACACCCCTTCCCAACCTACATGTGTAAGCTGAGTAGAGGTGCCACACTATCCTATTTGTTGCTACCAATTTACTTAGTCAAATTTTAGTTCTGATTTTTACAGAAATTTTGCCATAGTTCCGCCTAGAAATTTGGATCTCAAGTGTCGTCAAAACTTGTTTTTCTGATATTTGAAAACATTTTACACATACCAATGTGAATAAGAATACCATCAAATTTAATGCACTCCCAATGAATCCACCTTATACCCTCAACTACAAACCTGCACGAAGAGTTCACACTTCTAATATATCATAAAATAAAGATTTATGATTATTACATACTACTAACATACAATTATAACATAGAAAATCTCTTTTATATTTATTCATATACATGCCACAACTATCGACTCATAATGGAACTAAAAGATCTACCCCTGAGATTTGCTGTGGTCTGGTCGTTGCTTCCCCAAGATTTATCTACTGCTCCGAACCTACGAGTCAAGGAAAACTTAACTCGCTGAGCGTTGTCGCTCAGTGGGTACTTTACCAATAAAAATAAAAGTAGTACATGAAAGTATTCGAAGTAAAAAGGAAATAATAAAATCAACAATCAACCAACATTATACCAATAGAAATCGTGATACATTCAGTATGATATGTTTTCAATAATGTAAAATCATAATTCAAATTCATTTGCATTATATAGTTCAACGAAAAATAATGTCTTTGATCCAGGCTCTACTGGGATATAGGGAACCATAGTGATAAGGCAGTGGCCCTCACCACTGTAACATAGGTGGCCCTCACCACCGATATCAGATCACAGGAATGGCCCTCACCATCCTGGTTATAACCAATGGCCCTCACCATTGGCCCCCAATGGCCCTCACCATTGAGTTCAGATCATATCAATTCAATCACAATATCAAGCAGTACTGCATAAGTTAGTATAGTGCACCATACCCTTATCTACCACTCCCACTATCCAGTAGAGCAAAAAGATTTAAAATGATTCAATTTAAGTCTCAAACCTCATTTTAGAATGACTCGCGAAATCATTTTAAATTCCCATCGCACTTTGCCATTTATGCAGCGCAACACATTCTTCAGTCAAACCATTCCCCTTTTTCGCATATTAAACATCCACAATAAACACATCAAACATTTCAAAGCATTTCTCAAAATATCACAAATTGACCAAATGAATAGTGTTGCGGCGAGACAAATCGGCAACGCAAAATGGCATGACCAAATGAATAGTAAAATCTGGGTTTTCGTCAAAATTTCAGTCCACTTCAGTCATGCATTTGACCAAGTAAATGATCTTATTTTTAGCTGAAATTTTACAGAAACCTTATTTCATATGTTGACTAATTGTATGTAAAATGTCGTTGAAAAATTCATTCATTTGCTGCCTCAAACGATTTCCACAAAAAGGTCCAGAAAGCTGTCTTTTTGGGACCATTTCGGCCCAAACACATAAAATGCATAGGATAGTTTATTTTTCTTTTGCAAATCAATATTAAGGCTTCTTTAATGGTAAAGTGAAGATTCAAACACTTCCCTTTGACAACTTTTGCATGTTTAACTCAAATCAATATATTTAAGCATCAACAACAAAACTTTCATAAACCAAAGTTTGTAAAACATCAAACCAAAATTTATTATTCAAAAGTAAAGTACCAAACCTTATTTCTTTAACTCCTCTTGGCTTTTCCTTCTTCTCCTTCTTTAATTCTTTATTTCTCCTTCAATCAATTCAAGATACAACATAAACCTTAGAATTTCAAAATAATAAATTATCCTCTATTTCTTTTCCAACCGAAACCCCTAATCCAACCTTATTAATCTTTCTACATCTTGATTCTTCCATTTAATCAATTAATCTCATCACTTACTTAATATTATTATTATGTTTTTCAATTCCATATAAGACTCTAATTCCCAATCTTCCAATAAATATATAACTACCTAAAACTAATACTAAAATTAAAGTCTACACACTTAAAAACCTTAGAACTTACCTTAAAAATCAAAGTTTGGAAAAACTTGGAAGTCCCTTGGTATTTTCTCTTTGTTGGCCGAAATTTGCAAGTGGAAAAGAGAGAAATTGGTTCTTCATATCACATATATTTATATACAAAAGAAATGATGATCACCTTGCCCACTTGTCCACTTTTTCTCTTTCTTCATTTATTACACATTTATTACATATGCTAACTGTTCTCTTTTGATTGGCCAACCTTTGATTTTTATAACTTCCTTTTTCCTTTACTTCTTTCCACTTGTCTCTCTTCCCATTGGATCTCATAAAGTTGTCCCGGGTTACTCATCCGGTCCCGACACGAAACCGGGCCCACATTACGTTCCGGCGATTAATCGATCATATCTTTTAAACCGTATAGCTCCACGAGTCAAACTATATATGGTTTTGATCCTCTCGACCTCTACTTTCTATTTATAAGGTCTATTTTAGGTTTCCAAGTCATTTTGAAAAATTACCGATAAGCCCTCAACTTTTTACAAAATTCCCTTTAGGTCCTATTTTTGCTCGGGTTTTCTCCGGCTTCGTTTCCACTGACGATCGTTTCATATTTAACCTCTCGCCATTCTCTACGTACTCACGTCTTTATTTCCTACCCTAAATTCATGTATAACTTTAATTGATAATGACCAAAATGCCCTTAGGCAACATTTCTTCATTTTTCTTTAACGGGACATTTCCTGGAAAAACCGTTACATGTCGTTGCGATCCGGTTTTTCTCTACATTCCATTTTTGAAATCTATTATATGCACTATTAAGAACATCCGGTGCAACTTTCTTTGAAATTACATCTACGTCCCCAACTTTATTAAAAATTATAATTATGTCCCTTTTGTCATACAACCTTATCTAGGGCTGTTATCAAGAATTATCTTCTCCTTTTCCCTACTCTCGCTATGCACGTGTCTACACTGCATAAATGCAGTAGGCGGATGTGACAGTTCCTTCCTCGTTAATTTAAGCTTCGTCCCGAAGCTCATCAAGTGAAAACAAATATGGGTATTGCTTCTTCATAGTTTCTTCGCGTTCCCATGTAGCTTCTTCTACTTTGTGATTCCTCCAAAGCACTTTGACCAATGGAATCTTCTTATTTCGCAACTCTTTGATTTCACGTGCTAGGATCTCTACCAGCTCTTCCTCATATGTCATTTCAGGCTGAATCTCAATATCTTGAACTTGTATGACGTGGGTTGGATCTGAACGATACCTCCTTAGCATCGAAACATGGAAAACATCATGTATTTTATTTAATTCAGGTGGTAACGCCACTGGTAAGCTACCGGACCTACCCGTTTAATAATTTCATATGGTCCGATGAATCTAGGGCTTAGCTTGCCTTTTTGTTTAAATCGTAACACTTTCTTCCAAGGAGAGACTTTGAGGAACACTCTGTCACCTACCTCAAACTGTATGTCTTTCCTTTTTAGATCCGCGTATGATTTTTGCCGGTCCGCTGCTGCTTTTAATCGGTCTCGAATGATTTCTACCTTCTCTTCAGTTTCCTTAACTATGTCTGGCCCCAACATCTTTTCCTCACTCAATTCTGTCCAGCAAACTGGAATTCTGCATTTTCGACCATACAGTGCTTCGTAAGGTGCCATTTGTATGCTGGATTGATAACTGTTGTTGTACGCGAATTCCATTAAGCTTAGGTGTTTGTCCCAACTACCTTTAAATTCTAAAACGCACGCCCTCAGCATATCTTCTAAAATTTGAATCACTCTTTCCGACTGTCCGTCTGTCTGGGGATGAAATGCTGTGCTGTGGTAAGTTCGAGTTCCAAGGGCTGTTTGTAACTTCTGCCAAAAATTTGACGTAAAACGTGGGTCTCGATCGGATATGATCGAAGTTGGAACTTCGTGGAGACGTATAATCTCTTTGATATACAAGTCTGCCAACTTGTCTAGCGAGTAATCCACACGTACTGGTATAAAATGAGCGGACTTAGTAAGCCGGTCTACGATTACCCAAATCGCGTCATGTTTGTCCCTTGTCATAGGCAATCCTGTGACAAAATCCATAGTAATACGATCCCATTTCCAGATTGGAATCGTAATAGGTTGTAGTAGCCCTGAGGGTAGTTGATGTTCCGCCTTCACTTGCTGACAGGTTAGACACTTCGTTACATGATCAACGATATCCCTTTTCATTCCTGGCCACCAATAATACTCCTTCAAGTCCCGATACATTTTCGTTACTCCTGGATGCATTGTATAAGAACTGTTATGAGCTTCTTGCAAAATCTGTTTCTTCAGCTCCTTGGACTTAGGTACCACCATTCTCTTCTTGTAGTAGAGAATACCATCAGGACGAATTTGATAGTCTCCTGAACAGTTCTCCTGCGCCTGTTGACTCCACTTCTTCACTTGTTCATCTTCCTTCTGAGCCTCACGTATTTGTTGATGTAAATTAGGTCGCACGTGCATTTCTGCAAAGATAGCTCCATCTTCTGTAGGTTTTAACGTTACCCTCATAGCACTTAGCGCTTGCATTGACTTCCTACTAAGTGCATCTGCTACGACATTCGCTTTGCCCGGGTGATAATTAATCGTATAGTCGTAGTTGGCTAACCATTGCATCCATTTTCGCTGTCGCAGGTTTAAATCTTTCTGCGTGGGCAAATATTTCAGGCTTTGATGATCCGTAAAGATGTAACATTTTTCCCCGTATAAGTAATGCCTCCACGTCTTGAAAGCCAAAACAATCGCTGCTAGCTCTAAGTCATGCGTAGGATAATTCTTTTCATGTGGCTTGAGTTGTCGAGAGACATACGCAATGACTTTGCCTTCCTGCATCAATACACAACCTAACCCGATATGGGATGCATCGCTATAAATCACAAAATCTTTTCCTGATTCTGGTTGTGTAAGAATAGGTGCTTCAGTAAGTTTTTGTTTCAGCTTTTCAAAGCTCCTTTGACAAGCATCGGTCCACTGGAATTTGGCATTCTTCTGAAGTAGCTTGGTCATAGGTACGGCGATCATGGAAAACCCTTTAACGAATCTCCGATAATATCCTGCTAATCCCAAGAAACTACGGACTTTCGTTACTGTCTTAGGTGACTTCCATTCCAATACTGCTTCTATTTTCTTGGGATCGACCCTTATTCCTTCTGCCGATACAATATGTCCCAAGAAAGCTACTTCTTCCAACCAAAATTCGCATTTGCTGAACTTAGCGTATAACTGCTTCTCACGCAGGGTTTGCAAAACAATTCTAAGGTGACGATCATGATCCTCTCGATTCTTTGAATACACAAATATGTCGTCAATAAATACCACCACGAACTGATCCAAATACGGGTGGAAGATTCTATTAATCAGATCCATGAATACTGCAGGTGCGTTCGTTAATCCGAAAGGCATAACAATGAATTCATAATGTCCATAGCGAGTTCTGAATGCGGTTTTTGATATGTCTTCATCTTTAATTCTCAATTGATGATAACCCGATCGTAGATCAATTTTTGAAAAGACTCCAGCACCTTTGAGTTGATCAAACAGATCATCTATGCGAGGTAACGGATACTTGTTTTTGATGGTCAGCTTATTAAGTTGACGGTAATCTACACACAACCTTAAGGATCCGTCTTTCTTTTTCACGAACAATACTGGTGCTCCCCATGGTGACACACTTGGCCTTATGAACCCCTTGTCTAAAAGTTCTTGTAGCTGTACCTTTAATTCTTTTAGCTCCGCTGGCGCCATTCGGTAAGGTGCGATGGATACTGGTGCAGCTCCCGGGTACACGTCTATGATGAATTCCACCTCTCGTTTAGGTGGTAATCCGGGTAAATCATCAGGAAATACGTCGGGAAAATCGCATACAGTAGGTATATCTTGTAACTTTGGTGCCTCTTCTTTCGCTACTAATTCACATACCAGGTATGCCTCGCAACCTTTTTGCACTAACCTCTTAGCCGTCATGGCAGAAATAATGTTAGTTAGATAATCCTTCCTTTTTCCTACTAGGGTCACTTCGTCACCGTCTGCAGTATACAAGGTAACTCTCTTCCGTTTACAGTCAACTAGTGCATCGTGCTTGGCCAACCAATCCATCCCAAGAATAGCATCGAATTCTTGAAATGGTAGTTCAAATAAATCTCCCCAAAAGATATGTCCGTGTATCTCTACGGGGCAATCTTTCACTACCTTCCTAGTAATCACCTCATTTCCTAATGGGTTAGTAACTAATATTTCCTCTTTCTCTAGTTCTACCTTTAGGTCCTCAAGTTTTTCATTTTTCTTGCATATATATGAGTGTGAAGAACCTGGATCTATTAAAACGTAAAGCGAAACCCCAAACATAGACAACTGACCTGCAATCACGTCTAGCGCTTCTTCGTCTTCTCGCCCCCTCATAGCATACATTCTAGCAGGAGCCCTTGCTTCTGGTCGATTCACTGTTTCAGATTGCACACGCGACGGATTTTCGCTCCTTCCTCTGCCTCGGCCTCGACCTGCTGCCGCTTGCGATCTCTCAGTATCCCTAGGTAGATTCTGTATTCGCTGGGGACACTCTCGCATAAGGTGGTCTAAAGATCCACATATATAACATGCAAATGTCCGACCCCAACATTCTCCCGTGTGATGGCGTCCGCATTGATCACAGCATGGATTATTATTTTCGCCTTCATTACCTCTCGGACCGATAAAGAAGTTACCTCCGCTTCGGCTGAATCCTCTTCCTTGTCCTCTTCCGGATCGTCCCGTACTAGCGACTGAGGTAGTTTGACTTAAGCCACCGTGAATTGATCCCTGACTGTAACCTCGACGTTGACCGCCTCCCGTGGAACCACTGCCGCGGAATCGTTTCCTTGATGATTGGTAGTTTCCCGAATAGTTCTGGGTACCTCTCTTCTGTTTCATCTTCTGTCGTCTATTCTGTTCATCAGACTGGCATTGCTCTACTTCTAGAGCCCTATTGACCAACTCGGAAAATTCTTTGATATTAGCAGCAATTAGCTGCATCCTAATCTCATTATTCAATCCATCCTGGAACTGCTTACATCTATCATGTTCGTCTTCAATTGTCTTCTTGGCATACCTACTCAGCCTAGTAAATTCCCTCTCGTACTCAGCAACGGTCAGTCGACCTTGCTTTAAGTGTAGAAACTCCTTTTTCTTGGCATCTAGGTATGCCTCCGATATAAACTTCCTCTTGAACTCATTCACAAAGAAATCCCATGTTCTCTGTTCCGGTGAAACTCGTTGGTGAACTGTGTCCCACCATATATATGCTTCTTCCACGAATAAGGAAGTAGCACATATCACTCGCTCTTCTGGCGTACACTGTAACTGATCTAAGGCTCGTATTGTTCCTTCCAGCCAATACTCGGCTGTTGAAGAATCATCGTCCCTTCGAGCCTTAAACTCCTTCGCACCATACTTTCTTATCTTTTCTATCGGGGGTTTCCTTTCCCCTCCTACAGCAGGTACTGGTATGGGTGCTAGCGCTGGGGGTGGGGCTGGGGCAACGCCGGCTATCTGCCGAAATACGGCAGCCATTTGTTGCAACATATCATTGGGAATAGGAGCATCAGCGGGTGGTTGCTCCGACGCTGATGTCTCAGATACACACATTTCTACAACTCGGGAGGCCTGAGACTCGACCTCCTCCTCTATATCACGCTGCGCTGCTTGCAACATCTAAAGAGTAAACATATACCATCCCATCATTATTAACGACCCAGACCAACAGCATTATCTTACCCTAGGTGGCATGTATATAAATATAAAATTCTTAATTAACACATATACAACACAACTTTTATTTATTTCCAAACACAAAGTTTTACAATATTAGGAAGCCCTTATATACATTGCAAAATTTAGGACTCCATGAAATCGTACAATCTCTTATTTACTACAGGATATCTCGTTTTACGTCGGTAATGGCCACTCCCGACATAAAACGTACATCCTCCTATGTTGGATTACCCAGAAGCGGCTAAACCTTAGCTCTGATACCACTAATTGTAACACCCCTTCCCAACCTACATGTGTAAGCTGAGTAGAGGTGCCACACTATCCTATTTGTTGCTACCAATTTACTTAGTCAAATTTTAGTTCTGATTTTTACAGAAATTTTGCCATAGTTCCGCCTAGAAATTTGGATCTCAAGTGTCGTCAAAACTTGTTTTTCTGATTTTTGAAAACATTTTACACATACCAATGTGAATAAGAATACCATCCAATTTAATGCACTCCCAATGAATCCACCTTATACCCTCAACTACAAACCTGCACAAAGAGTTCACACTTCTAATATATCATAAAATAAAGATTTATGATTATTACATACTACTAACATACAATTATAACATAGAAAATCTCTTTTATATTTATTCATATACATGCCACAACTATCGACTCATAATGGAACTAAAAGATCTACCCCTGAGATTTGCTGTGGTCTGGTCGTTGCTTCCCCAAGATTTATCTACTGCTCCGAACCTACGAGTCAAGGAAAACTTAACTCGCTGAGCGTTGTCGCTCAGTGGGTACTTTACCAATAAAAATAAAAGTAGTACATGAAAGTATTCGAAGTAAAAAGGAAATAATAAAATCAACAATCAACCAACATTATACCAATAGAAATCGTGATACATTCAGTATGATATGTTTTCAATAATGTAAAATCATAATTCAAATTCATTTGCATTATATAGTTCAACGAAAAATAATGTCTTTGATCCAGGCTCTACTGGGATATAGGGAACCATAGTGATAAGGCAGTGGCCCTCACCACTGTAACATAGGTGGCCCTCACCACCGATATCAGATCACAGGAATGGCCCTCACCATCCTGGTTATAACCAATGGCCCTCACCATTGGCCCCCAATGGCCCTCACCATTGAGTTCAGATCATATCAATTCAATCACAATATCAAGCAGTACTACATAAGTTAGTATAGTGCACCATACCCTTATCTACCACTCCCACTATCCAGTAGAGCAAAAAGATTTAAAATGATTCAATTTAAGTCTCAAACCTCATTTTAGAATGACTCGCGAAATCATTTTAAATTCCCATCGCACTTTGCCATTTATGCCGCGCAACACATTCTTCAGTCAAACCATTCCCCTTTTTCGCATATTTAACATCCACAATAAACACATCAAACATTTCAAAGCATTTCTCAAAATATCACAAATTGACCAAATGAATAGTGTTGCGGCGAGACAAATCGGCAACGCAAAATGGCATGACCAAATGAATAGTAAAATCTGGGTTTTCGTCAAAATTTCAGTCCACTTCAGTCATGCATTTGACCAAGTAAATGATCTTATTTTTAGCTGAAATTTTACAGAAAACTTATTTCATATGTTGACTAATTGTATGTAAAATTTCGTTGAAAAATTCATTCATTTGCTGCCTCAAACGATTTCCACAAAAAGGTCCAGAAAGCTGTCTTTTTGGGACCATTTCGGCCCAAACACATAAAATGCATAGGATAGTTTATTTTTCTTTTGCAAATCAATATTAAGGCTTCTTTAATGGTAAAGTGAAGATTCAAACACTTCCCTTTGACAACTTTTGCATGTTTAACTCAAATCAATATATTTAAGCATCAACAACAAAACTTTCATAAACCAAAGTTTGTAAAACATCAAACCAAAATTTATTATTCAAAAGTAAAGTACCAAACCTTATTTCTTTAACTCCTCTTGGCTTTTCCTTCTTCTCCTTCTTTAATTCTTTATTTCTCCTTCAATCAATTCAAGATACAACATAAACCTTAGAATTTCAAAATAATAAATTATCCTCTATTTCTTTTCCAACCGAAACCCCTAATCAAACCTTATTAATCTTTCTACATCTTGATTCTTCCATTTAATCAATTAATCTCATCACTTAATTAATATTATTATTATGTTTTTCAATTCCATATAAGACTCTAATTCCCAATCTTCCAATAAATATATAACTACCTAAAACTAATACTAAAATTAAAGTCTACACACTTAAAAACCTTAGAACTTACCTTAAAAATCAAAGTTTGGAAAAACTTGGAAGTCCCTTGGTATTTTCTCTTTGTTGGCCGAAATTTGCAAGTGGAAAAGAGAGAAATTGGTTCTTCATATCACATATATTTATATACAAAAGAAATGATGATCACCTTGCCCACTTGTCCACTTTTTCTCTTTCTTCATTTATTACACATTTATTACATATGCTAAATGTTCTCTTTTGATTGGCCAACCTTTGATTTTTATAACTTCCTTTTTCCTTTACTTCTTTCCACTTGTCTCTCTTCCCATTGGATCTCATAAAGTTGTCCCGGGTTACTCATCCGGTCCCGACACGAAACCGGGCCCACATTACGTTCCGGCGATTAATCGATCATATCTTTTAAACCGTATAGCTCCACGAGTCAAACTATATATGGTTTTGATCCTCTCGACCTCTACTTTCTATTTATAAGGTCTATTTTAGGTTTCCAAGTCATTTTGAAAAATTACCGATAAGCCCTCAACTTTTTACAAAATTCCCTTTAGGTCCTATTTTTGCTCGGGTTTTCTCCGGCTTCGTTTCCACTGACGATCGTTTCATATTTAACCTCTCGCCATTCTCTACGTACTCACGTCTTTATTTCCTACCCTAAATTCATGTATAACTTTAATTGATAATGACCAAAATGCCCTTAGGCAACATTTCTTCATTTTTCTTTAACGGGACATTTCCTGGAAAAACCGTTACATGTCGTTGCGATCCGGTTTTTCTCTACATTCCATTTTTGAAATCTATTATATGCACTATTAAGAACATCCGGTGCAACTTTCTTTGAAATTACATCTACGTCCCCAATTTTATTAAAAATTACAATTATGTCCCTTTTGTCATACAACCTTATCTAGGGCTGTTATCAAGAATTATCTTCTCCTTTTCCCTACTCTCGCTATGCACGTGTCTACACTGCATAAATGCAGTAGGCGGATGTGACAATTTGTCACTAAAACATCAAATCCTAGGGACTCTGAATGCAAATCAGTTATAGGCAAGATGGATGCACTAATGTATGAATGAGTAGACCCAGGGTCTATAAAAGCAAGAACTTAAGTACCAAATAAAAAAAATACCAGCAATAACAGCTGAAGCATCTGGCTGCCTCTACATCCCATAAACCCTCTGTGATGGCCCTACCTCATCTGGTCTACTGCCTCCGGCTGTAGAATCTCCTCTTTGACTAGTCCTAGTATGAGCACCTCTACCAAAACCTCTGCCACTACGACCCCCTCTGACACTGGGTCGAGAAGTTGCAGTATCTGCCTGTCTATCCTCTGGTGGCTCTGGACAATCTCTGATAAAATGATCTGACAACCCACAACTAAAACACACTCCCAAAGTACCTCTCCACTAGCAGACACCTTCATGTGCTTTACCACAATGAACACAAGTAGGTGGAGCAAGCCTCTGAGCCACTAGGGTCGGTGCACTAGCCACTGAAACTGCAGGTCTCTGTCTCTGTCTCTGCTGTTGTATTGACCTACCAAACTGCCCCTGGCTCCTACTGAACCTCTAAAAATATCCCCCCTCAGCCTCTCTTCACTGATGAAGACCTTGCCTCACTTTGGGGTCTCCTAGCTCTGGTCTCCTCAACCCTTGCAACTGCTGCAAGACTCTGTGCTCTCTCTACACTCCTAGCAGCTGCAACCAATTGAGAAAATTTTGGATACCAAGAGCCTGCTATGATACACATGATATAAGGTCTTAGTACCTCCTCAAATCTCATGCACCTGTCGAACTCATCAAAAATGATCCCACCAGCATAATGACTCAACCGGATAAACTCAATCTCATACTCTATCACTATCTTGGTATCCTATCTCAGACTCAGGAACTCCATCTTCTTTGCATCCTTATACTCCCTTGGAATATACTTCTACTCAAATTCCCACAGGAAATCATCGTAAGCCAGGACTGGTGGATCAACCAAAGCATGTGAAACCGTCTTCCACCAATCATATGCATCCCTCTGCAAAAGAGATTTGGCATAATCAAACTTCTCTTCCGGACTAGCCTACAACTGAATGAACACTCTTTGGACTCTATCTAGCCACTGCTTAAGTACAGCAGGGTCTGTAGTACCAAAAAAGTCCTCAGCTCTAAACTTTCTCAGCTTATCATACTTTCTCACCGACAATTGCAGCTGCGGCTGCGGCGGTAGCGGCTGCTGAACTGGAGCCTGCCTCAACAACTCTACCATATGTCGTGCCCAGCCAGGTAGAATCTCATCAGCTGCTGGTCTCACAGGCACAGAAACAGATGCCTCACCAGTAGAAACAACTCTAGCTCCATCTCTACCCTCATCGAGAGCCACACTCTCTGCACTACACTCAGCAGCCTGATGCATCCGAGATGCCATAACTACCTATATTTGCAAACACAGCAGAAATTACTATATCAGAGATCAGAAACTGCCAGTGCCAATGCATGTATTGTAATTAAAAACCATTTTCAAATCCCCCATTTTCTCTCTTTATCAACCCACCTAGGTCGAGAACCTCAAACCTAGGCTCTGATACCAAAACAAATATAACACCCTTATACCCAATATACGTATACTACATACACCCAACCTATGTAATATACGAATATAGGATACAAGAATGTCACAACCCATTTTAATAAAATAAATCTTCACTTATAAAATCTGTATAAACTTAAAACATTCAATTGATATCATATAAATAATAGATGAAATATTACTTATTAAAACACATGTATAACTTTATTACCAAAGATTTATCCAAAATATTTTTGATAGTTTATTGAATATACATATATATACATCAAAATATAACCTAATATACATAAAATCAATATGTACTAAAGTATAAAATTTATACATGCTAGCAGTTTGTCTCTGATCTTAATGTCCAACAATCAACTCTGCACTCAAGATCTCAAGCCTAGACTCAACTCGGTCTAGACGAACTCTCCGGCTCAACCGGATCTACCCTGTTACCTCCGTGATGAATCACAAATGCGCTAAGCCAAAAGCTTAGTAATACAAACTTTGATAATAATAAAAATCAAATGCAATGCCAATTCACAATGCATATGGATATCACATCATTTCATTTTCTCATATTTTCAAACATTTCACAATCCACAATTCTCATAAAACAAATATAAACATGGGCCCAAAGATAACTAATATGCTATTCAAATTTCAGAGTTACTGTTATGGTCTATAATGACACCATGTGTCTATCCCCATAGGCAATATATCAATGTAATAATCCAACTAGGTCTGAGCTTACGACCCGATCATTTCACCCAACCTAGCGTTAAGGACTTATTTTTGAGGATTACGACCCGGTCATTTTGCCTCAAAAATATTTTCACAGTGACGCCCAGCGTCTAGCCCGTAGGCAAATCATAGGCATGCCGTCAAACACAGAACTCTAAAAATTGAATAACATACTAGGCACACAATTTATTCATATTTCTCATTTATATCGATATCAATTCATTTCTCATTTTCTCATTATCAACTAGGCACAATGCTTTAATTATCTCATTTATATCAATATAGCCATCACCAATGGCTTTAGCAATACCCATACGTTTTGGGCCATTATCATATTTTGCACAAAAGTTCACATTACATATAATGCATTTGTAACATTATACAAATCATAGCATATTACTCATGCACCAATAATGTAGTAGGTAACTTAAAACATTTTCCAACCAAATGTGTTAAGTCCCAATGTCATGTAAATATAAACAATTATTCAAAATTTGTACTTACCTCTAAAAGCAACAAACACCACTTTCAACCTCCTCTTCCAAGATATCCTTCAACACTTGGATTGGGTAACTCAAGTCTCTTCAAAGCCTAAACCAAATGTGATTATAAATAATCACTAAGTGATACACTAATAGGTATAAACAAAACCTCTCAAACCAAGGATAAGATACACAAAGGAAAATAAAGAAAAGAACTATCTAGGGCAAACTCTACACATGACACGCTCAACAACACGGGCATGTCAATGAACGTGCCCTAAACACACAACACAGAAGCTTTGACATGCTTAGTGACGTGGGCGTGTCAATGAGCATGCCAAAACTCCTACAACATAGTAGCTATGACATACTCAGTGACATGGGCGTGTCACTACACGTGTCAAAACTACAACAACACAGTAGATATGACATGCTCAGTGACATGGCGTGCCACTGCACGTGTCAGTACTACAATATGACAGAAGCTGTGACACACTCGGTGACATGTGTGTGTCACTGCATGTGTCACCAACACTAAAAATAGAACCATCGACATGCCTAAAGGCTTGGCCTTGTCAACAGGCGTGTCAGGCCAAAAATCCTGATATCCACACATAATTGTCACATCCAACTATTATCTTTCATTAACCTTTTCAACTCCATACAAACTCAACCAAATCCATCATTATACCATATAATACTTGTATAAACATTAAAACAACTCAATTAAAAGCAAAAATGCTCAACTACAACCATGACTTCACAACACAAAGGTTACACAATCCAAAACTCTTATTCTCTTCACCAAACTTAACCTTTTCTTTAATCCAATCCTAAATTTCATAGTTAACTAGCCAAAATAACTTTAAACATACCAATATCAACCATGAACACATACTACACCAAACATCAAACTCACACAAATACAATTTCTAAAGAAAATCAAAGAAACAAGTTGGAAACTTACCAAATATGAAGAAAATCCTTAAAACTCCAACTTGAACACTTGAAATCGTTCAATTACTTGAATTAGCAAGAAGCAAAATTCCTCTCTTCCTTTGATGAAGGTGGCCGGCTTCAATGGAGAAAGAAGAAGAAAAAGAAAATAATGAACACCAACTCCACAACCAACTAATCCCTTTTAACCACACAATTATTCCTCTTTCACTCTCCATCAAGTAAAATATATTACTTAATTAATATATATTAAGTCATCTTCCACTAACCATATTTAATTACTATCTTAATAACTAAAATGACATTTCACCATATTAAAATGTTGACTTATTTATATTATGTATATCTACATATATATATCATATACATACTTCCTTTTCCAGTTAATTATATATATACTTTTAAATCATTTATTTAATTTTCTAAAAATTAATTTTTTCAAAATTTTGGCATATTACAAGACTGCAGTGATAGAGCATACTTATATAAATTATAAGAATTTAAAAGTATAATATAGAAGTAAATAAATTATACTGAAAAATTGAAACCAGGATTAAAAACTTACAGGAGAGTTTTTCAGCAATAGGGAAAAGAAGTAGTTTGGTTTTGAGAGAGGGAGGAGGAAACCTAAACTAAGCTTTGAGAATCTTTAGAGTTGAGAGTATTATGAAGTGATGAAAAAATCCTATCTCTAAGCTTCAGAAGAGGTTCTTTAAATAGACAAAAGATTGTTGAGCTTTACTGTGCCTTTCACATGCTTAGAATTGTAGATAATAGTACCTTATTAGGTGTGTTGTATCTTCACGCGTCCGGCACTGTAGATAAATAGTATCTTATTGGGTACTATTTATTTTACTGTGGATGAATATTACTACTTCTACATTTTTTTTTATGAACAATATTATTTTTGCTGTGATTTTACATGTCTAAAGGAATAAAGTTCCTTTTGCCTTTTTATATATTTTTTTCTTTTTCTTTTTTTATTTTTATTTCATTTTTACTTTTTTGTTTTTTACTTTTTTCTTTTTTAGTGGAGATAAAATATCATAACAATCATCCTCATTACTAGGATAATAATCTGAGTTTAATTAAGAGTCAGATGTTGGAGAAATGGAAAATGACATCATTGATGAGGTAGAAGAGGAGTTAAAAGAAGGGGTTTTTCTTCTTCTAGAATGGGCTCTAGAGTAGGCTTTAGACTTTTTAGACTGGATTTTACTGGAAGAACCAGATGAAGAAGGTTTTATGGGCTGAGAAGTAGATGAAATGGACTCAGCCATTTGTTGGCAAATGTTTTATATTCTTCTACAGTTTTTGCAGCTGCAAGAAGATCTTGACCATGGGCTTTTTGGGTTCCAAACGAAGAGGAGCTAGCTAATCTTGGATTGATATCACCATACTCTTGCTTGAAGGTCCAATTTTTTTATTGTTGATACATTAGTGAAATTTCTGAAGGCATTCCACCATTTGACTTTATTTTTCTTACTACCATACGTATATTGGTTCCTGACTGGTAAGCCAAGTCAAAATACCATACGTATAAAGAATTTCATTCAAAAAAGGAGGAGAGGAGGAAATTAATTTTCATATAAGGATGGGTGAGCATCGACTTTAAAGCACTGGTATGCCATCAGTGCTTCTAGTGATAATGTATTTTCATCATTACCACAGTAATGCCACCAATCGACAAACCACATAGGGAAATTATCGGTTTTAATGCTGGTGTCAAAATACAACAACCAAGAATTGGTATTTGAAGGATTTTGAAAATATAGGGCATTTGTCCAGGCATGGACGTAGTCCCAATAGCTATATGAATAACAAGTAGTTTTATATGAAAGAAAATTGGTTTTAAATGATATAGGTCCATGAAGAGGTTTTTCGCATTTAGAAGGATGGAGAATTTTGTTTATTTGGATTGAAGAATAGGCTAAAAGGATTTTATCTTTTTCATTATAATTATGTTTAAACTTTATAGAACATGTATCCTCAAGAATAGCTTGATAGTATTCTTGGAATTTTGATAAATTAAAAGGTTTAAAAAACCAATTTCTTGGATATACAGACTAAATAATTTCCCATGGATTATCGTTCATAATTCCATTTTCTATTATTAATTCTATATTCATTAAAGATTTTGTAAACCATTTGAATTTTAATTAAAAATTTGAAGAAAAAAGTTGAGTTGGATGTTTAGAAATTTCCAACTCATTTTTTAAAATGTTTTGAGATAGGATGTTGGAAGAAGAAGAATCTCCTACCTCTAGTTTTACAAAAGTGATAAAGGCTTTACCTAAGGCTACAGGAGCCTGTTGAGCCTGTTCTGGTGGCGGGAAGCCCATTTTTTGAAGTGCTTGAAGCACCTCTGGTGATTGGGCTAATTAGGCCACCCAAGACTTTACTGCTTTATTTTGGGCTTTAGAGTCTTTAGATTCAACCATTGCAACCCATGATTTCATGGTTTTAGAGCCTGGTTTTAGGTTATCTAAGTGATCAGATAATGCTTTAAGAGATAGACTTGAGTATGATTTTTCAATTTCTTTATTTTTATTAGCTTTGTAACATCTGTATTTTTGCTAAAATAAAATTTAGTTAAATTAAATAAATAATTTAGAGGGTTAAATAAGGTATTGAAAGTGAGAAATATGCAATGTATATATAAATTATAAGTTATATATAAATAACATATAAAAGTCACAATTGTAAAAGTCAAAGTCAAAGGTCAAATAGTAAAAGGTTAAAAAATCAAAAATAAAAATAATTTTGGATGGAAGATAGAAACTTAATTTTTAAAAATAAATAATTAATTAATTAAAATAATTAATTAATTAAAATAATTAAATAACATATATATGGTCATAAATAAAGAGAAAACAAAAATTCAAAAATTCAAAACTCATCTTCTTCCTCTTCTTCTCTCCTAGCCGAATTCACCATAGCCAAAGAGGAGATTTTTGGCTCATTAAATCATTTAATTTGAAATGTTTTCAAAGGATTAGAAGGAATTTTGGCGATTTTCCAACAAGTAAGTAAGCTCTCTCTCTCTCTCTCTCTCTCTCTCTCTTAATTTTGAAGTTTGGATGGAAAGTTGAATTATGTGAATTAAATGTTTTTAATGGAGTGTTGTTTAATTGTTGAAATGGGTTTGTAAGATGTTATTCTGATGAGGAGGCAAGGATTTTTATAGTTTTATAGTGGATTTTTTTTAACTTTAGTTGAAGTTTAGAGAAGGTAGTATTGTGCTCTACTTAATACTACTACAAAGCGACTCTCGCAAGTATACGAGATTATTGTAGTAACGGAGGTCACCCCAAGATCGTCTCACAAGGAAGGTGTTTATTCATAATAATTTGATTAAAACAAAATATTAAAGTTTGAGTGTATGTTGTTGAATGGTAAAAGAATTCTAAGATTTTTAGTAAAATAAATAATGGTTTGCACAAATTTGAGTGAAACTTTCAAAAGGATACCTAGGATTTACAGTTCAATTTAATCAAATGTTTAATTCTCATGTTACCATTAACATAACCTTGTAACTTAATTTTTTTTCTTGTTATTAATTAACAATTATCAATCCATTAATTCTCACATTCATGAATTAACAATAACCAATTATTTTGAATTAGCAAACTAAGAGAAACATTGAACTTATATTTCTAATTCAATCTTAGGGTGGTTGAATACATAGTTTGAATATCAAATTTTACCTCTCAATTCTTCATTCAATATCTAGAGATTAATAGGTGGCCAATCTATCAACCTATCATTCAATCAAATGCAATCAAACTCACACAATAAGGTTTATTAATGGAAATACTTGAATCAAATCATTAAATCAAATCTATTGCAAATCCTAGGCATGGGTAATTTAGCTCATCATCATCAACTAAAAGCACATACTCATCTTAATTGAAGTCAATTCACAAATATCCATTGAAATATTAATGTTCATAATAAATCAACAAAAATCAGGAATGAATTAATTGAACTAATTCAAGCAATAACAAAACCAGGTTTGAAGAAGATTAGAGTTGATCTTCTCTTGTTCTTCCTCCACCCTTGGTTGAGTGTGATACAGAATCCTTAAACCTCCTCCAAAAGCTTTGAAAAACAAATCTTCTACAGAAAATGGGTGATTGAATATCAAAAGGTAAAAATCTTCCTCCAAAACTCCTCTTAGAACTTCCAAGAACAAAGAAGAACCAAAAACTATCCAAAAATCCTCTCTTCCAAAAATGTGTGTCCCCCTTTCCTCTCCTTCCTCTATTTTATTTAATCCAAAACTCCCCCACTTCCAGCTCCATTACAAAATTTTTTATTTGAAAACCAAGCTCCACTTATATTTGTTCCCTCTTTTTAATTTTGAAAATTTTCTTTCCATAAAAAATAGCTCACCTTTTTATTTTTAAAGACAGTATTCCTATTGTCTCCTCAGTCTTGTCCCACAAACCATAAGGGAATACTTCTCAAATACGGCCAAGAAGGAGTTGTCTTGGCCATGTCTCTCAGTCTTTCCTTGGACACGGTTTGTGACATGGCCAAGTCCTATGGTCTTGTCTGCTTTTGCCTTCTCTTGTTTCTTATTTTCTTGGGTTTGTAAGGAGTGACACGGTCAGAGACACGGCCGTATCCTCTGACCATGTCTGCTTCTACTTCTTCTTCTCTTGTTTCTTGGGGGAAGACATGGCCAAACCAATTTCTTATCTTGGTTGTGTGCTGTGACACAGGTAAGGACACGGTTGTGTCTCTCCATGTGTCCAGTTTTGTGCAAACTTCAGTTTATTCTTGTTGGAGACATGGCCAAGAAATTCTATCTTGGCCATGTCATGTGACACGGTCAATGACATAGCTAAGACGATGAGTGTGTCATGCTTTGCCAAAAATTTTAATTCCCTTAATGTAGGACATGGCCAAGCTTGGACTAACTTGGCAATGTTTAATGTTTTCCTTACAATTTGGCTTCAACAAATGAATTTAAGTTCTATTTTTTCACATGTTCGTGCTCCAACAAAGATCACCAAAAATCTTCAATCATCTTAACAAACATATTATAAAAATAACTAAAAAGTAAATAAAATTATCCTAAAAACACATAAAAATGATCGTTATAATTATCCCATACTTAATTCTTTGCTTGTCCCCAAGCAAAGTTTACAAAACCAAATAAGAAAAGTTTAATCAAGTTCAAGAGTTATAAGGATATATCAAGACTCCCTTCTCTTGAAATCCATAATCATTATCAAATCGAATAAAATTAAAACTCATATAATTCAATGGTTTTCCATGAGCACCAAGGGTTGTCACTCCCTCACTAAATCTCTTGAGTGTTTAATTTAAGAGGTGTTTACCCTCTCAACATTCAATGAAATAATATAACCATAAGCTTGCTTATCAATCAAATCTCCACCACTCAATTACAATCAAGCATCAATCATAAGGTCTTTCATTTGGTTGTAATGGGGTTTAAGGTGAAGGTATGGTACTTAGATTTGTGAGCTATTCATTAAGTTCAAGAGTATTTCAAGAATGAAATAATTATTTATCTACGTAATCCAACGGTCTCCAAAAATTGCTTAGCCCTTTTGATGCTAAAAAACCCTCCTTAAGAGGAATTAGACTAAATTTCACTTGCAAAAGTCACCACCATTTCCTTCCAACCAAAGACATAAGGGCAACGATAAAATACATATATATATATTTATTATTGTTTTATTATTTTTTTGAAATCTTGTATAAATTGTTTATTTGCACCATACAACCTATTACATGAAACCCCACACTTTATTTGACACAACAAATGATGTACTAAACGTCTTTAAATGCTCTTAATCTTAATGAAAGGAAAAGAATGGGTGAGAAATGGTTTACGGATAATATTATTGTGTAAAAGAAAGGAATAGAAAAATGAAATAAGCTCAAAATTGGCTTACTAAAGACATATTAAAGGTTAACCTTTTATAATAAATGGGTATTCTAAATGCCTTAATCACATTGATGCCTAATTGAAATGTTGATGTGATCTTAAAATGCATATCTAAGCAAGTTCTAAGGATATATCAATCAAGAATGCTCACACAAAGAATAATAAGTCAATATCTAACTTAATAGGCTCAATTCCTCACAAGTTTAAAGGTGATGCAAAGAATAACCATCAAAATTGACAACAAAGCTCGAATTCTATTCAATTCTCAAATTCATGCTTCAAAAATTTCAAAGGTCATCTATCAACAATCTTATAACAATTGAAATTTTCAAATAAAGTTTATTCAAGAAAAGACATTATATTACCAAAAGTCAACAAAAACATAAGGCAAAAGTAAAAACTTTACACCCCACACTTAAATATTGATATTGTGCCCAATGTAAACAAGCAAAATTTAAAAGAAGAGGAGTTTATGTAAAACTTGCCATCCATCATTTCCCTGTGTGAGACAAAGTGCTACTTCATCCTTACCGACAACAAAAATTAATTGTTCCAAAACAAAATAATGATAAACTGAAGATAAAAAACATAAGGTTTTAATAACTAAAAATAGTAACTAAAAACAGTAATTGAAAATAGTAACTAAAACATCTGAAAATAGAAAATAAATAAATTAATTAAATTTTCAATAAGTTGAAGCTAGTCAAAGCTATTACGGTGGAGGTTGTGACAATGATGCGTCCAAGGGATGAAGGCTAAGAATCTTGGCCAAGTTGCTGTTGATGAGCTTCAATTGATTGAATACCTCGGCATGATTGCAATCAACTTTGTTCTCTAAGGTTTCTATCCTACTAGTCAGCTCATAATTTTCCAGAACTGGGGCATCTTCATCCAAATTGAGTGAATCAAAATTAGATTCCTCATCAACTCTTTGTCTCTTTTGTCAGTCCTCTATATGCTTGGTTCATCAGAAGCCATCACATAAGCCCCTCCACTCTTGGTTATCATACGCATTTTCTCTAGAGTGGTAATATCAAGCGAGTCACTACCCAAAATCCTTTGCTTGTTGCAAGTATTAGGATCAAAGTCTCTATCAAGAGCCATGGCAAGGGTGGTTACAACTCCACCAATACAAATTGTACCCCCCCCCCCCAATTTCTTATGAGCCACATTATCAAAAACATCAGCTAACCAATATCCATTCCTCACAGGTATAGCATTATTAGCACAATCCAAGAAAAATAACTCGCTAAGTTCAACTATCCCAGGACTTTCCTTTCTAGCAAAGAAGCTACAAAGCCATGAATCAATATAGGTATCTCAATGTGGGGTTTATTAATTTAGTTGCTTTGGCCGATTTATCCACATAAATTCTGCCTGATCCTAATGCACCCTATGCAAATTATTGCTTAAAGTCCTTTCATATAGTTCTTTCCCCCTCATGATTAAAACTAAATATGTCATTCAAGTTCTTAATATCAATCATATGTGATTTCCCATTCAATTTGAATCCTAGCCTAGTGCAAAGCTTAGATTCATCTCTTTCTACTTTAATAGAGGAAAGAAACTCAATTGTTAGCTCTTGAAACTGTAAAGCTTTAAGGGTAATGAATTTTTCCCAACCTAGGTTTTTCACTTACATAGTGAAATTCTCCCTAATTTGTAAAGCATTAAGAAATTCATCACTAACATACCTTGTGGGGAAGAATCCCCTAGCTTGAAAGGCCATTTTTCTTAAAGAAGATGAAGAAGATGATGAAGGTTACTTTCTTCTATGGTGAGACACCATCTTTGTCCTTGGCATTTTGATTCTTTCTAGAAATGGAATGAAAGAAGGTTTAATGGTGTTTTGTTGAAGAAAAATCAAGAAATTTGGTGAACATTTTGAGTTTTGAGAGATGGGTGATGTCTTGGTCGTACTAGGGGAGTGGGGGAGAGAAAAAAATGGAGTTTTAGGGTTTGAATGAGAGATAAGAGAAGAAGATGATCAGGCTTTAAAAGGTTTAAAATTGGTGACACAACCAAGTTGCACTTGTCTTGGCCATGTCATGGGTTGTTTGGATTAGATACGGCCATGAACACGGCCGTGTTCCACTCTATGAATCTAGGCTTCAAAGTGTTGGAAGAGACATAGCTAAGATGTTTCATTTGTCTTGGTCGTGTTAGCGTGACATGGCCAAGACATGAGGCCATGTCTGCTTCTGTATCTGGGAACAAAATATTGGGGGTTGAACATGGCCATTACCACGGCCAAGCCATTTGGGCATGTTCGGTTTTGTGTCTAGGGCTTGATTTCAAAACTGCTAGACATGGGTAGTGACATGACCATGTTGTCTGGCCATGTCTGCTACTGCTAGTTTAAAAAATTTTGAGCAAATTAGTGTTTTGGCCTTGTCTTTTCTGTCTTGGTCGTGTCTATGGGTGTGTCTGCTCACATTTTTGTTCAACTCTTTTTCTTTCATTTTCCTTCTTATGAAACTTAATCACAACAAAAATAAACCATCATAACACTTATTCCATTCCAACTTTCAACTAATTATTATAAACAAAATTAAAATTCAAAAGTTTGGTAAAACAAATAAAACAAAAATTTCAAACCAATGGGTTGCCTCCCATCAAGTGCTTCTTTAAAATTGTACTAGCTGGATGTATTTGCTTCATGTGTCCACAAACATAGCACTTTCAATGGTTGTTCCACCCTTCAACTCATCCAAGTAGGGTTTTACTCTTTGGTCATTTACCTGGAAAGTTTCATTGGTCTTCAAATTGAACAACTCAACAACTCCATATGGGAAAGTTTGAACAACTTGGAATGGACCACTCCAATGAGACTTTAACTTTCCAGGGAAAGCCTCATCTTTGAATTGAATAAAAGGACTTTCATTCTTGGTTCAAAAGTCCTTTTAGGGATCATCTTGTCATACATTGCCTTAGTTTTTTTCTTGTAAACCTTGAACTCTCATAGGCTTTCGTTCTAAGCTCATCTAGCTCAGAAATTTATAACATTCTCTGCTTTTTCGCACCATCTAAGTCCATATTCATATCCTTGATTGCCCAATAGGCTTTGTGCTCTAATTCCACCGGCAGGTGGCATGCTTTGCCAAAGACTAGATGATATGGACTCTGTTATGGAACAACCTACACACCAAGAGGACGAGCATGACCAACGAAGCAAGGATAAATTTTAGGATATTTTTAATCCAATTATTTTGCCTCTAGGGCCTATAACTAGATCACTAGCCAAGAAGATTCAAAAAGCATTAATTTGTCATCTACAAGATTTGGTGAATTTTCCAGGTACCCCTCCTATCTCTATTATCCCTTTATTGGATGACACTAGTAGAATTGAAGGAGTTGAAGGTGTAGTTGCAAGAGTTGTTAGATAAAGGATTCATTCGCCCTAGTGTCTCACCGTGGGGAGCACTAGTACTATTTGTTTAAAAAGAAGATGGCACCTTTAGATTGTGTATTGATTACAAAAAGTTGAATAAGGTGACCATCAAGAATAAGTACCCATTGCCTCGTATTGATGATCTTTTTTATCAGTTGAAGGGGGCAGCCATATTCTCTAAGATTAATTTGGGATCATGGTATCATCAGTTGAGAGTTAGAGATGCAGATGTACCCAAGACTACTTTCCACACGAAGTATGTGTATTATGAGTTTTTGATGATGCCTTTTGGGTTGACAAATTCACTAGTTGCATTCATGGATTTGATGAATTGGGTCTTCAAGCCTTACTTAGATCAACTTGTGCTAGTATTCATTGATGATATCTTGGTATATTCATGTAGTAAGGAAGAGCATGATATGCATCTATGGATTGTATTACAAATATTAAGGGATAAATAATTATATGATAAGATGTCTAAATGTAAGTTCTGGCTAAATCAAGTGACGTTCCTCGAACATGTTGTTTCAGCAGAGGGTTTTAGAGTTGATCCAAGCAAAGTTAAAGCAATTTTGAATTGGAGTCCACCAAAGAATGTAACTAAAGTAAGAAGTTTTCTGGAGTTAGTAGGTTACTACCGTAGGTTTGTGAAGGGTTTTCCCATGATAGCTATTCCACTCACCAGATTACTGCAGAAGGATGTGAAATTTGTGTGGATTGATCGATATCAAACAAGCTTTGAGCAGTTGAGAGACATGTTGACTCAAGCTCCAGTTCTTACTTTACCTGTGGAAGGCAAATCATTAATGATTTATAGTGATGCTTCACATAGTGGTTTGGGTTGTGTGTTAATGCAGAAGGGTAAAGTTATTGCATATGCGTTACATGCTAGGTTTGAGGTATGTGATGATGGTGCTCTTATGGCCCAGTTGCAGGTGAGGCCATTACTGCTTGATCAAATTAAAGAAGCATAGAGGAGATATTTGAAACTCCAAAAGATTGGGGAAGATTGCAAAAAGGGGGAGAGTAAAGATTTTTATGTGAGAGACGATGGCAGTGTGTGGTACAAAGATAGATTGTGTATTCCTAATGATATGGAATTAAAGGAGAGGATTTTAGAGGAGGCACATCAATCATCCTATGCTATGCAACCTGAAAGTACCAAGATGTATCAAGACTCGAAGTAGTAATATTGGTACTTTGTTTAAAGAGGGGCATAGCAAAATTTGCATTCAGATGTCTCATTTGTCAGAGAGTAAAGGGTGAGCACTAGGTTCCTTCGGGGTTGCTACAGCCATTGTCGGTACCTAAGCAAAAGTAGGAGCGAGTAACTATGGATTTTGTAGCTAGAGTGCCTTTGACCTAGAGGAGGCATAATGTAATCTGGGTGATAGTTGATAGATTAACAAAGTCAGCTCATTTTCTTCCAGTCAGGATGGATTACTCCCTTGATAGGCTAGCTGAGTTGAGATTATGAGATTACATAGAGTACTAGTTTCATTAGTATCAGACCGAGATCCTAGATTTACATCAAAATTCTAGAGAAGTTTGTAGGGTGTGTTGGGTACTCGGCTACATTTCAGCGATGCTTTCCATCCTCAGATAGATAGGCAGTCAGAGAGAGAGATTCATGTCTTGGAGGACATGTTGAGGAGTTATGTCATCGAGTTTACTAGGAGTTGTGATAGACATTTACCTCTGGTTGAGTTTGCATACAACAATAGCTTCCATTCCAGCATTGGGATGGCTCCTTATAAGGCCTTGTATAATAGAAAGTGCAGGACACCATTATGTTGGGATGAGGTTGGAGAAGGCAAGTTTGTAGGTCCTGATTTGATCAAAGAAATAGAAGAGAAAGTGAAAGTGATTTGGGATCGTTTCAAAGCAACTTTAGACTGACAAAAATCATACTCAAATTTGAAGAGGAAAGATATAGAGTTTAGTGTGGGGGATAAGGTGCTCCTAAAGGTGTCTCCATGGAAAAAGATTTTAAGATTTGGTCAAAAACGAAAATTGAGTCCTTGCTTCATCGGATCATATGAGGTTCTAGAAAGAGTGGGACCGGTGGCTTACATATTGGCTCTACGATCAAAGTTGGATAAGATTCACAACATCTTCCATGTCTCAATGCTTCAGAGGTATAGATTGGACTCATCTCATATCTTATCAGTTGAGTCTATTGAGGTGAGTCTGGATATAATATACAAAGATGAATCGATGGTGATCTTGGCACGAGAGGTGAAAGAGTTAAAAAATAAGAAGGTGCCATTGGTCAAGGTGTTATGGAGGAACCATTTTACCGAGGAAGTGACTTGGGAGAGTGAGCAGACTAGCAGAGTCAGTATCCTTAGTTATTTCAGAGTTAATATCAGGAATTTCGAGGACAAATTTCTTTTAAAGGGGAGAAAGTTGTAGCATTCGTATTTTTACTAAAATTAAATTAAATTAAATAAATAATTTGTAGGGTTAAAAAGGGTATTGAAAGTGAGAAATATGAAATGTATATGTAAGATATATGTTATATATAAATAACTTATAAAAGTCAAAATAGTAAAACTCAAAGTAAAAGGTATAATAGTAAAAGGTTAAAAAATTTCAAAAATAAAATAATTTTAGATGGAAGATAGAAATTTGATTTTAAAATTAATTAATTAATTAATTAAAATAAGTATATATTACATATGGTCATAAAATAAAAACAAAAGAAAAAAGTCAAAACTTCAAAACTCATCTTCTTCTTCTTCTTCTTCTTCTCTCCTAACTAAATTCACCATAGCCAAAGAGGAGATTTTTGGCTCTTCAAATCATTCAATTTTGGAAAGTTTTCAAAGGATTAGAAGAGATTTTGGTGATTTTCCAACAAGTAAGTAAGCTTTCTCTCTTAATTTTGAAGTATTGATGGAAAGTTTAATTATGTGAAATATGTGTTTTTGGTGGAGTGTTGTTTAATTGTTGAAATGGGTTTGTAAGATGTTATTTTGATGAGGAGGCAAGGATTTTATAGTTTTATTGTGGATTTTTTTTAACTTTAGTTAAAGTTTGGAGAAGGTGGTATTGAATTTAGGGTTTTGGAAAAGTGTAGATGAAGAATTGATGTTTATTTGATTTTATGGTTTAAATCATGCTATTAAATGATTTTAATGATAGAAATGAACTTAAAATTCCATTTTTAATTGAGTATAATATATGTCTAGAATTAAAGAGTATTAGGGTTAAAATTTAAAAATTGGAGGGAATGGTATTTAATTGATATTTAATAGGTTAAATGCCTTAGAATACGATTCTAAATAATGGTAAACCTTCACATTCTGAATAGACATTAAGTAGAAGCAAGTTGTCCATACCAAGTAGTGAAAAACACCTGAGGGAAAGTGCATGGAAAGTGGCAATTTATAGCTTGGAAATAGCTTAAACCAAGGTATGTACATACTTTGATGAATTTAGACACATTTAAATTTAATTTGGCTTAGCACATTGTAGACCCTTAATTTTTTACCCAGTCCAAAATAATTTTTGTGGTATTTATTTTATTTACTATTTATAATATTTATCTTTATAATATTTAATAGTTATTTTCAATAAAATAATAAAAAATCGGATGGATCGACGAGCGACGCACGGCAGCTGCCGCAGCAGCCAACTAGGCTTGCCCACTTCGCCGTAATAAAAGTATGCGGTGAATTGGGCACTGCCCAATTCACCGTAGATATCAATTGGGCTTGCCCAGTTCACCGCAGGCACTACCTGCAATGAACCTGGGGTGAACTAGCTTGCCCAGTTTGCCCAGCCCGCAGGCCTAAAGCCCACGTGCTACCGATTTTTGACCAAACCTTATTTCGCACGATTTTGTGATTTTTTCCTAAACAGTTGGTATTTCCTTATTAAAATAGGATTAGGTCTTTTTGTTTTCCTATAAATAATATTATTAAACACACAGATTAAGAGGCAAACTAAGAGGAACATATCGGCAGGACTGGAATTAATTGGCAGTAAAAGACAGAGAGGAACATATGTAGCAACTTTGATTAATAAATTGGCAGAGACGAGAGCAGTTTGATTAAATCCTCAAAAAAACAATTGAGTAATGGCAAGAACATAATAATTGTCCTAGGCAATTGTTTCCCTCCACCAATTACAAGTTGATTCAGGCAGTTGATAAATATTGAGTTTGATTCAACAAATTCAAATTGGGGGAGCCTACGACGCAGGTACATCTTCATTAATTCACTAAATCATTTAACTTACTATGTTAATAATTCATAGATATGATTTTGCGACAATTTTTATAATTACTTACAGACTCATCATCTAATCATCCGAAATCCTAATTTAATTAACCTAAACCCTATTATTCTATTCAAACTACAAAATCCTATTTTCATAAACCATGATCCTTTTTTACTGTAACATAATTTCTTCCAAACCCTAAACTTATTTTTCCAAATAATCCAAACCGTAATTTAATTAATCAAAATACTAGCCTTTATCTAAAACCCTAATTGTATTTTTTAATTCCTCAAAACCATAATCTGTTTCTCACAAACCCTAATCACTTCTTAAAACTTCCAACCCTAAATTTTATCTTCTTAAAACCTAAAATCATAATTTATTCTATCTTCCATACCTTCATAGTAGTTTAATATTTTTAAAATAAAAATGATAATTTTTTTTTTGCAAGTCAAAACCCTAGTTTGATTCCAAATACCCATAAAATCATATTTCATGTTTGAAATCCTAATTTCCTATCTAAAAATCGTAAAAAACCCTAGAATCCCTAATTCAAGATGTAAACCTAAATTTATATAATTATTGCTTTATTTAATTTTAGATTTGATTATGTAGTTTATTATATGTTTTGATGGTTGATTTATTTAATTTCAATGCTTGGTTTATTTAATTTATCATGGATGGATGATTTCTTTATTATTATTATTTATTAAAATTGTAAGAGGTATGTTTCCATATTTTGGGCACCTCATGTCGTGAGCATCATGTAATTTATTTTAAAATTTTTTGGACTAATGTAAAGGACACAGTTCCACCTTTCGGTGGATGTCCTATTTAGTTTTAACTATGGATGATGTAAGGGCATGTTTCCATCCTTGGATGGGTGTCCATTTATTTGTTTTGTTTGAACATTTCTTTGATTTTAATATAATGATGCTTTATTTTAATTGTTGCATGTAGTATGGATAATATCATTATATTTAAGAATTTTATAATATTAAGACCTGAAAAGAAGGCCGGTTCCAATAAACTAGGTGTTGTAGGGGTGCCGGGCCATTTCTCACCTTCCCCACGCGTACCCAACTTTTTGAACCCATTATGTAACACCCTAATAACCTATATAAGTACTATACATATACTTAGTATACATACAGTAAGTATATAAAGTATAAGGATGTCACTTTTCGTTATTTTTAAAAAAAACCTGTAACAAAGTTCAAACCATAATACGTTAATTTAAATAACACTTACAAAATCATTATCTTTATCAAAACTCCATTTATACATATAAATATTCTCTTACCAGAAATACATCATAATTAAAAGTTATACATGTATGCATTACCCTCTAGTTGGTCTTGACAAACTCTTACTCTTCTCGTGGCATAACGAAAGACTTCATATCCTCCACCAACTACCTGCGCGATTACACATCCGCGCTAAGCCCGAGAGCTTAGTAGTACAAAAATAACATATAAACATACATTATAAAAATACTAATATATATTAATATATCAATTTCATGTGCCATTAGTTTCTTATCATGTTCTCCTTTTAAATTGCACCTTTCATATATCTTAACTAATTTCATATATTAAATACATATCGTTTTCACCAACCACAATTCATCACTAATAATCACCATCAACATATTAATATCCACATTATATATTATGTCATTATCACCAATCATCAATCCAACATTAATACTCAAAATCAATATTTCAAATATACATAACATTTCATGTCATTATTTTATTCACAATTCATCAATCATGAATCACATTTCCAACCAAATCCACCATAGATTTCATTACTCATTTATTACAACATTTATATATATCATATTGACAACAACGACAGACTCGGGCCCAAACGACACTAATATGCCATTCAATTTTCAGAGTAATGCTTTGGTTCATTCATCATATTTATCATTATCATAGACCCAACTAGGCTTCAAGGATTAGGTTCAACCAAGCTTCAAGGGGAGCAAAGCATGCTAAGCTTCAACCCAACTTGGCTTCAAGAACTAACCCAACCTAGCTTCAAGGGTGGTAACATCTCAATTAGGCTTCAAGGATTCAATCCAACCTAACTTCAAGAGATTGTTACACTTATTAGGCATGCCACCAACAACAAACTCTGAAAATGGAATAACACATTAGTTACACAATTCATTTATTACTTTCATTCTCAATTCTCATCATCAATTAGGCAAACATGCCTTATGTCTTTCAATTGAATCATCATAGCCAATCACAATGGCATCACATCACATTTGAGTCATCATTATACATATACAACATCAATTACATTAGCTAAACAAACCAATCATTAGCTTTACATCTCTTTATGTCTCAATTCACATTATACACTTCATTATTCAAGCATACATAATCAATTTCATTGCACATGTATCTTAAATTCATCATCATATAAACAGCATATCCCTTTATAACATTTCAATCATTTTTCAAAACACATTGGCAACATTCATTATTAAGACATTTATTATAATAAATTGTATTGCACATACCTTTTGGGATGATCCTCATCTCTTCCTCACTATACAAGTCATCATATTAGTCACATTGTTCATATAACATACTACCATTCACAAGATTCACAATGCAAAACATAACCTTGTTTATACATAATCATATGCATCATTGATACAATATTTCAAAGTACACATCACATTACCATTCACAATGCATATAGCCTAACATTGTTCATATGCTTCATCAATCCCATGACATGTGTGCTATAATCTCAACATCATATGAATGTATGTTCCACATATATTTATTTAGATCATTCTTTGTTTTCAAAGTGTTTAGAGTGTTTATGTTTAGGTTTAGGAACAACAAAACCTTTGAAGAATCAAACAAAGTGAGAAAAGTCAAGAACCATCACAGTAGCAAACACCTTCATGGGACACGGCCAAGCTTGTGGTCGTGTCTCTCAAAACCAATTGGCAGTAGCAAACACATGCATAAGACACGGCCGTGTCCCTCCAAAATCAATCCAACATGGCTCAATTTTCCTTGACTTGGCCGTGTCTCTCATGAATTGGCCGTGTCTCTCCTTGCTTTTGGCCGTGTCACTCAAGAACAAAACCCTATTTGTGGCCAAAACACTTCTAATTGAATTTAAACACATGATACACAACATAAACTCATTCAAATGGATGTAATCAAAGTCATTAACACTTATTTATCTCAATATTCACATTAACACTAGATCAACCATACATTCAAACACTTACCACATCAAACCCTAAAAACCAACATCAATCTTCTTCTTTCTATAACAACATCCATTTAACTTACCATTTTCAAACAAAACCAACACCAATTTAACCTTTTTAACTCACAATCAATTTCCATACTTTTAAACATATCACAAACACTCTAAATCATGATATTAACAAATCACAACACACATCAAACACATCATCAAAATACCAAAGGAAATCAAGAGAGTACTTACCTTAGATGAAGAAATTTGACAAATCTCCAACTTCATCCTTTGATTCATCCTTCAATTTGATGTTAGAAATCAACACACCTCATTTGCTCTTCCTTTCCCTTTGGTAGCCGGCCACACCAACAAAGAAGAGAGAAAAAGAATACAAATTCAACTTCTCTTCTTCTTTAAATATCCACCAAGCAATTTAACAAGACAATTACCTAATTGCCATCATCCATTCAACTTAACTTTTGTCACTTATATGCCCTTTATAGTAATTTCACTTAGCACAAGTTAAAATATCCTCTTACCTTGACTCCCCATTTGACCAACTTATATTTTATATATATTACAATATACACAACATATACATTCTCTTAACACACTCATTTCCTTTACAAATACATATATACATTTAATTCAAATCAAAACAACAATTGTATCCAACTTCTAGGGCACCCATTGGGATATTACAATTCTCTCCCCCTTAAATAATTTCGTCCTCGAAATTATCAGTACCGTAACAATTCATTCTTAACAAAATACTATCTTAACTTCCATATGAAGTTAATTATATGCTTAAGTTATTATGTCATCAAATCATATAACTTCAACTCTCCCCTTTAGAATCAACCATCTTCTTTAAATTCCATAACTCATCATTCTATATGTTTATATATCTCATTACTTCCTTAATCAACATTCAAAAGATCTCATTACATTTCTTATTAATATCTTTATACAAGAATCAAATCATTTTATAGTACACTTATACTTCATCCAATCTTTATTTTCACTATATTTTATTCATTCACCTCTTTGTAATTACTCTCTTAACTTTAACCTTAAAAATCATTGGTTTATACCTTATCATTAAATATTCCGTCATTAAAATCACTGTCTAATAGACATTTAACACACTTCATTAGATAACAAGATCCTTATCTTTCACAATTGGAGTTACTTCTTTAGCATGTTCTTCACTTAACTTACATATTAATACATTACCTTTCAATTTATTTTATAAATAACCAATCCTTTCCCTTTTTATCAAGATTTATAACTACTATAACTCCATTCATTCATGTCCATTCACACTTTAACATTTTACATCATATACATCCTTATGTAACTAATTACACTTTTGGTACAACTACACATATTAAATCTCAATAATGATTCATAATCTTAGCTAAATCTAGATCAATTGATCTATCTATCACAATATATTCACATTCCAATCAACAATTAATTCATTCAAATTCATCATGAAAGTTCACAATATTCATATATGTATATATATATATATATATATCTTAATTCCATTAGGGCAAACTTATATACAATTCCTGATCTCTTCCGATCCATATTCAATCAAATTATCATGATAACAAATCATTTCAAATTATCTTAATATAATTCCCACCAATTCTCATAATAATTTTATACTATCAATAGTTCTTTCATTTGAACCTCAAGTCCATTCACTTATTCATTATATACCATAAACATATTTAGCATAACTTTCAGTCCTATTACCCATAACTCAACACATCTCCATAATTTCCTTTTTCTCTCTTAAACTTCATAATTACAACCAAATTCTTAACATAAAATGATAAAGTACAACTTTATCCATCATAACTTTTAACTATACTTCTCAACATAATTTCAATCTTACCAAATCCGTATTACAATCATTTGATCTAAAATTCAAATCCATGGATAACAAATTAATCGATCAATTATACTGAACAAAACACATGGTTTTAAGAGATTAATATTCAAGCTTGAAACTTTCAAATCAATACTGTTCTTATATAATTTTATTCTTAGTCTTTACAAACACAAAACTAAGGTGTACCTCAGGAATGATATATTCCTTTCTTTACATTTTTGCTAGATCAGAAGTTAACACATTCCAACCTCATTTCAAACCAATTTGCACTCGATTATATGATCTTTATCAACTTAATTCATGTTTCAACAATATTACTATATACATATTCAATCATATGCAATTCTATACAATTTCTATTCATCACTTCATTTCTAATCCATTTACAATCTCTTATAATATATAATCACATAGAACTTTCCATATGTGAATACTTTGGGACTCTAAATATCATATAATCATCAAATTTAAAGCTCACCAACAATTTCCACTGTCCACTATTACTCAAGTCAATTTCATACTTACTTTTATCACATAATCCAATTAGCTTTACCCAGTTCCAGACCTACTCTCTCTTAGGTCCACTTATGCATACAACATCATTTCCATATCATTAATTCTATAATTATACCATATACATATTCATAGGTCATCTACAAAACATGATTCACACCTTTATGTATATATATAATTTCATTCACATGTCATATACATGTACACACTTAATTATATGCTCTTATTTTATTTTCCTTTTTCATACATTCAATACAAATTTTCCTTTATAATTGTAACAACCGTCCCAGTCCACCTGCTGAGCCATTCCTATCCGGAGAAACCTTCAGGGTCTCTGGGCTGGGCTGTTACAACACTAAACTGCTCTCACGGGCCTTCCAACAGGATTCACTTATTTGACTTACACCCAAGACATATGAGTGCAAGTCGCCTCCCTGGATCGAACCCCTGACCTCCCACTTAAGAGAGCCAGTGAGCGCAATACAGTATCGATTCTTCCAGTATGATGCAAAGTATTTATTCACACAACACATATATATATATATATATTCTGACTATAATAGCACTTTACATCCATCTTAGCCACATTCCCAATGTAACATCTCTTTCACTTTCATCTTTAAAAGCATTTAATATATTTCCATATCCATTTTTACCCTTTTCAATATAGTGACTTAAAATAGCTCATCTTCATTTGCTTATCCACTTCCCTTTTTACTTTAAGACAAATTCTCATACTATCAATCACATTACTCAATTCATAATACTTTCATATGCAATATTAGTCATTTCATCTAACTCATGTATTGCATATACACTAAACCATCAACATCCAAATGATCTTTATCAATTTCCACTAAAATTTTAACTTTTCAACTTACTACTTCACTTAAACTTCAATTTATCAAACTTATCTTTTCTTAATATCCATTTTAAAAACATCCTATATATATATATATCACAAAGCAATATCAACACATATAATTTCCACATTTATCAAGCTCATTTCAAAAATCTCAAATATCACATATTAGCACCATTATCATGAGCTTTCACAATATCCAAACATCTCACATTTCTAACACGGAATTCACAATGTTCGCATTAAAATAACAATACCAATGTATATTTTTACTTAATCAATATCATCTCTTTTTCCTTTAAACAAAATCTTAACTTTACATATACATACCCCCACATTTTAAATAATCACACTTTGTCTATACTAACCAACTCATTCAATATTCCACCATATTCTTCTCATTTTAGTAACATATCTTCCAATATTAACAATTCAACTATATTTCCTCTATCTAACAAACCCAACATAAATTCTATTATAAAGAGATTCAAAGTATAAAGAAAAAGTACATACTTTTATTTCGATTTGATTTCAACTCAATTTCAATTTTATTCTCCTTTTCATTTCTTTATACTTCAACACATTTAACAATTCACTTTACTTGCATAAATTTCCATTTTTAATTTATCAATTAAATTTATATAAATCCATATCATTTCTTTCTCTGACTTTACTTTCATGTAAAACATCATTTACACACTAGTATCCATCTCATATAACACAAATATTTTACAATTCATATAATGCCACATCCGAGACCAACCTAGGTGTTAATGCATATGCATGTATTACCAATTTCATTTCAAAACTTTTCCTTTTTACTTCTATTTAAACTTTTCAAAGCTTTTTCTTTTTAATTTCACTTAGGCCGAGAATCTCGAACCTAAGCTCTGATACCAAAATAATTTTAACACCCTAATACCCTATATAAGTACTATACATATACTTAGTATACATACAGTAAGTATATAAAGTATAAGGATGTCACTTTTCGTTATCTTTTAAAAAAAACCTGTAACAAAGTTCAAACCATAATACGTTAATTTAAATAACATTTACAAAATCATTATCTTTATCAAAACTCCATTTATACATATAAATATTCTCTTACCAGAAATACATCATAATTAAAAGTTATACATGTATGCATTACCCTCTAGTTGGTCTCGACAAACTCTTACTCTTCTCATGGCATAACGAAAGACTTCATATCCTCCACCAACTACCTGCGCGATTACACATCCGCGCTAAGCCCGAGAGCTTAGTAGTACAAAAATAACATATAAACATACATTATAAAAATACTAATATATATTAATATATCAATTTCATGTGCCATTAGTTTCTTATCATGTTCTCCTTTTAAATTGCACCTTTCATATATCTTAACTAATTTCATATATTAAATACATATCGTTTTCACCAACCACAATTCATCACTAATAATCACCATCAACATATTAATATCCACATTATATATTATGTCATTATCACCAATCATCAATCGAACATTAATACTCAAAATCAATATTTCAATATACATAACATTTCATGTCATTATTTTATTCACAATTCATCAATCATGAATCACATTTCCAACCAAATCCACCATAGATTTCATTACTCGTTTATTACAACATTTATATATATCATATTGACAACAACGACAGACTCGGGCCCAAACGACACTAAAATGCCATTCAATTTTCAGAGTAATGCTTTGGTTCATTCATCATATTTATCATTATCATAGACCCAACTAGGCTTCAAGGATTAGGTTCAACCAAGCTTCAAGGGGAGCAAAGCATGCTAAGCTTCAACCCAACTTGGCTTCAAGAACCAACCCAACCTAGCTTCAAGGGTGGTAACATCTCAATTAGGCTTCAAGGATTCAATCCAACCTAACTTCAAGAGATTGTTACACTTATTAGGCATGCCACCAATAACAAACTCTGAAAATGGAATAACACATTAGTTACACAATTCATTTATTACTTTCATTCTCAATTCTCATCATCAATTAGGCAAACATGCCTTATGTCTTTCAATTGAATCATCATAGCCAATCACAATGGCATCACATCACATTTGAGTCATCATTATACATATACAACATCAATTACATTAGCTAAACAAACCAATCATTAGCTTTACATCTCTTTATGTCTCAATTCACATTATACACTTCATTATTCAAGCATACATAATCAATTTCATTGCACATTTATCTTAAATTCATCATCATATAAACAACATATCCCTTTATAACATTTCAATCATTTCTCAAAACACATTGACAACATTCATTATTAAGACATTTATTATAATAAATTGTATTGCACATACCTTTTGGGATGATCCTCATCTCTTCCACACTATACAAGTCATCATATTAGTCACATTGTTCATATAACATACTACCATTCACAAGATTCACAATGCAAAACATAACCTTGTTTATACATAATCATATGCATCATTGATACAATATTTCAAAGTACACATCACATTACCATTCACAATGCATATAGCCTAACATTGTTCATATGCTTCATCAATCCCATCACATGTGTGCTATAATCTCAACATCATATGAATGTATGTTCCACATATATTTATTTAGATCATTCTTTGTTTTCAAAGTGTTTAGAGTGTTTATATTTAGGTTTAGGAACAACAAAACCTTTGAAGAATCAAACAAAGTGAGAAAAGTCAAGAACCATCACAGTAGCAAACACCTTCATGGGACACAGCCAAGCTTGTGGCCGTGTCTCTCAAAACCAATTGGCAGTAGCAAACACATGCATAAGACACGGCCGTGTCCCTCCAAAATCAATCCAACACGGCTCAATTTTCCTTGACTTGGCCGTGTCTCTCATGAATTGGCCGTGTCTCTCCTTGCTTTTGGCCGTGTCACTCAAGAACAAAACCCTATTTGTGGCCAAAACACTTCTAATTGAATTTAAACACATGATACACAACATAAACTCATTCAAATGGATGTAATCAAAGTCATTAACACTTATTTATCTCAATATTCACATTAACACTAGATCAACCATACATTCAAACACTTACCACATCAAACCCTAAAAACCAACATCAATCTTCTTCTTTCTATAACAACATCCATTTAACTTACCATTTTCAAACAAAACCAACACCAATTTAACCTTTTTAACTCACAATCAATTTCCATACTTTTAAACATATCGCAAACACTCTAAATCATGATATTAACAAATCACAACACACATCAAACACATCTTCAAAATACCAAAGGAAATCAAGAGAGTACTTACCTTAGATGAAGAAATTTGACAAATCTCCAACTTCATCCTTTGATTCATCCTTCAATTTGATGTTAGAAATCAACACACCTCATTTGCTCTTCCTTTCCCTTTGGTAGCCGGCCACACCAACAAAGAAGAGAGAAAAAGAATACAAATTCAACTTCTCTTCTTCTTTAAATATCCACCAAGCAATTTAACAAGACAATTACCTAATTGCCCTCATCCATTCAACTTAACTTTTGTTACTTATATGCCCTTTATAGTAATTTCACTTAGCACAAGTTAAAATATCCTCTTACCTTGACTCCCATTTGACCAACTTATATTTTATATATATTACAATATACACAACATATACATTCTCTTAACACACTCATTTCCTTTACAAATACATATATACATTTAATTCAAATCAAAACAACAATTGTATCCAACTTCTAGGGCACCCATTGGGATATTACACATTAGGGGGTTGGAGATTCCTTAGGAATCGAGTCATCTACCCCTTCCTTTTTCTCGGATCATCCGGATGGCCACTCTATTTGCTCTAGGCTTAGGTCCATTTTCTCTAAGGCCCTAAGCCTAAATTCCACCGGGAGTGGGGGTGAAAATCTCCGCTCACAATAGCGACTCCACTGGGGTTATGAGAAGTTAATTTCATTGGTCTTTTTATTATTCTATTCTTTCTTATCATAGTATTATCCATTGCATCATTTAGTTTGCATCATGTGCGTGAGTTAGGGCACCCATGTTACCCGTGTTGTATTATGTAAGGGATACCATATTTTCACTCAAGGTACGGAAATCGAGCATGGCATAACCACTCATAGCCTTGTATCTTTTGGTATATACTTTCTATGGGAACCTATGCCTTTTAACCTAAAGACTAAAGCTCATGTAATTGGCCTAGTTATTTTCCTTAGGTTTATACCCCAAATGTTTGTTGTTTGACTATGGTTAATTTATCTTGGCTTAAATCATGGCTTATTTGGTTTGTTCTTTTTCTAATATAACCTAAGTACCATTGTAAGCTAAAGATAAATTTTTCTTTAAAGTCCAAAAGACCAAAGCTATTTTCAAATCTTTTCAAGATGGTCTTTGGATATAAAGTTTTTCTAAAAATGAATAAAAAATTCTTTTCTTATGACTAAAAAAAAAAGTCAAAAATCCATATTTTTTATGTAAAATCTTTTTACAAAACCATGTTTGCATTTCATCCAACCTTTTCTTACAAAGAGCATGAAAATTATTTGGGTCAATTATGGAATACCAAAAATCAATTGTGAGCCTAGTTTATACTAAGAATTATTAATCATGGGCTTGTTTGTGGCATGAATCATTAGTTACTTTTTCAAGTGAGAAATCAATTTATAATAAACATCTTAATTTAGTTTTAATCTAATATAGCATAAAAGCTGCTATAGTTGGTTGAATGGATTAAACCTAATTAATGGGAATTATCATGAACTGATTTCCATTTTTGAAAATATAACTATTGGTTGAACCGTCCGAGGGAACTTTTTGAAAAAAAGATACCCCATGTTGGTATTTTGTTAACCATATAGCTAGGAAAAGAGACTCGCCATCCGTGTGTGGAAGTTATAAGGTGGGAAGGAAAGTCCTATTTATCCTTCTTTGTTTATTGTTTGTGCATACATGCATACATACATTTTCATCTCATATCATTGATACTCTCTGGCTCACAGACTTGAAGTACGACAATTCAAGGGCATACAACGATACCACCAACAATATTGATTTTGATTTAAGTACTTCATTGGAAGAATGAATGCAAACCAGCTAAGCGACATAGTCGATGAAGTTGTCAAAGCTAGGATGGCCGAGCTACGAGATCAATTGGTTGAAATTATGAAGGCCCAGTTGATTCAAAATCTGGAGATCATCGACAATGCTAATGAGGCATCTCCCATTGACATAAGAAAGAAAGGAAAGATGGCATCAACGGGGAACATGTTCATTAATAGAGATCGAATGAAAAATGAGGGATCAATCCCTATTCTACAAGACCAGTTGAACCATGTGCTGTCTAACTGGAGCAATAAGGGCAGCTACCACCCCAATGAGCAAAATCAAAGGAAAAGAAGAGGTGTTGAGAAAAATGTAGCAACTAAACCAGCAAAGAAGCATAAATTTTAGACTTGGGGGAACATTTGCAAAAATGTTAGAGAATCTAATGAAGATGGATTTGCTACAACCATTGGCACTTCGGCCTCTACATAAGCCTCTACCACCAAATTTTGATGCCAAGGTCTTCTGTCAATTCCATCAAATGCAAGGGTATGAGATAGATATATATGTTCAATTGAGGCATGAAATCCAATATTTAATTGACAGTGGAAAGCTGCATGAGCCTGATAATCCCAACAATAAGAATAATCCTCTGCCTAAATTTGGAAGAGTGCCACTGCTTGCAACCTTCATGAAGAGTTTTATCTTGTCATCTTGTCATGATATGGATAGAGAAGCTGCTAAAGATGATGTGCTACTAAGCAAGCTTGGGCTAGTTGTGGATGATGAAGCAATGACCCTTGATGATGGAAAAAAATCCTTGCCCTTGATGTGTCTAAATAAATGAAGTATCTTCAACTCCAACTCAACGAACTTCCCTTAGCTTGGAGTGTTGCTCTATTTATTTTGTTTTCTTTAATATTCAATTGGAACAATTATATTTTTTAAATTAAGTTTGTTTGAATAAATTATTTTCATCAAAATTTTCATGGTATCTATTCATTTTGGTGCTCAACCAATGATGAATCTAGCTTGATATTTATAAATTAATATATCTATGCATTATAATTTGAATGACTTTACTAGGAGAGGGAATTGCTCTATAGGATTGAGTTGTGTATGCTTACTTAGAGAGGGCTCCTGCATAATTACCTTTGTCTAGGTCCTAGTCAGTCTTAGAACATGCTTTGACAAACTTTCGAGGTGAAATTGAGCTCTGCTTATTTAAGGGAGAGATGATCTAGGCATTATTTGGTTAGCCAACAACTAGTATCCACCCTATTAAATATCAATCCCTAGTTGTCCCTTTGAGCCTTCATAGAATTTTAGCTTTCTTTTCATTGACTTATAAGCCTGATGACCCACCATGAGCTGTTGTTACACTTTTGACAAGTCTTATGATCACTAAGGTGAAGAGGCAAGAAGGTCAAAGAATGGAACACAAAGCCAAAACTATAAGGATAGTTGATGTTCTCAAGACCATAAGGGTAGTTGAAGTTCACCTAATATCTCCAATCTATCAAGATAACATCAGAGTAACAAATGATTTATCCCTATTAAAGAAGATTTATGTCACTCATCCATTATTAGAAACCCAAGTTGGTACAAACAAGACAACTCTTTTAGAACTGGAACAAAAAAAAAAGAAAAGAAAACAAGAAGAAAAAGAAAAAAAAGAAAAGAAAAAAGAGACAAAAGAAACAAAAGAAAAAGGAAAGAAAATAAAACCCAAAATGGTTCAGAAAGCTAACCAAGTTCTCTTTTACCTAAAGCAGCAAAAGACTTCCATAAGGATAGTTTGACTTGAATTGGTCCAACTCAACCAAAGATTCAATCAAAATTAGAGAGATAGAAGAAAGGTCACCCAGTTCTTGAAAGTCCTGTACTTGATAGACCTATAGGAAATAAGGACAAAATGATAAAATGCTCAAAGAAAAGAAGGAGTAAGAAATAGAAAGAGAAAGAAAAGGGAAAAGAAAAAAAAGAAATGAATATGAGTACCAAACTTTTTGCAAAGGCAAAGACTATCCCAATCAATATCAAGATCAATGCCAAGAAGATGGGGGAACATTGAAAGCTCTATCTTTTCATGCTCCCAACTGTCTAAAGTTCCAATAGAAAATCAAAGTGTGAAGGCTTGCCCATAGTATCACATCAGCTCCAATTTCAAAATGACCTTCATTTAACTCGTGTCCCTTATAGACCCCATTTCAAGCCTATCAAACACCTGTTGATCTCTCTTGGTAGGTAGAGTCTATTAGTAGAGATAGTTTGAATAAGCATGCATATGAGATAGACAATATTCAAACTCAAATGAGATCGTTGACCAAGTAATGTGTATGTGCTTATTTGAAGTGCAACAATTCTTGCTTAAATAGAAATGATTCCCGAGTTTAGTACGGTAACTAAGGTTGTCATATTATAGATATGTTAATTTGGAAAATCGAGTCCTGAGGTAAATTGACATTGATTTGGCAAAGCCAACATTTGATTTCAAAATCAAAATTCAAAAAAAAAAAATTACAAAGCCTTCAAGTTAAGGGAAGTATGTCGAACCATCAAAACTCAAAGAACACATTGGGCAAAGGAAATGATTATTGGCACGGTCATGAAGAAACTACCAGCTGACATGCTGAAATATAGTTTGAAATGGATATATCCCTGATTCTATAGCTTGGGGTCTCCAACACTCATGTTCTCAACATCTTGAAGATAAAAGCCATAAATGCAAAGCTTTTTATCATTCCAATGCAAGACTTGTACGAGCATCTGAAAGGAACCAATGAGAACACTTCTGCTGATCACCTCGATCCGTGAGTCGATGGAACCACTGTAAGTATTACTCATGCTTATCATGCATACATGATCATATCACACTGCATTTTTCTTTGTCAAAAGTAAACAGCAATACTTTATGGAGCAAATATGAAGAAGATATGGAATCAGGGGGCATGGAAGGCCCATTGCTTGAGGAAGCTCCAGTCATTTTACAAGAGAAAGAAAGGATGCATGCTTATGTAAGGAACCAGACAAATACAAACATCAATTAGAGCCTACCTGAACAAATCATTGGTTTGATCCTAAACCGGGGGGGGGGGGGGGGGCAAGAGTATATAGGTACCTCGGGTCCAAGTATCCAAATCCAATTTAGTCTCCGGTCCAAGTACCCAATCTCGGGTCCAAGTACCCAGTCTTGGGTCCAAGTACCCAAATAAAATTCAGCCTCGGGTCCAAGTACCCAGTCTAAGGTCTAAGTACCCTAATCAAATTCAGTCTCGGGTCCAAGTATCCAGTTTTAGGTCCAAGTACCCAAATGAAATCTAGTCTTGGGTTCAAGTACCCAATCTCGGGTCCAACTACCCAATATCGGGTCCAAGTACCCCATATTGGGTCCAAGTACCCAATCTCGGGCCCAAATCCAATCCAATCTCATGTCCAAATATCCAAATCCAATTCCGTCTCGGGTCCAAGTACCTAGTCTCGGGTTCAAGTACCCAAATCCAATTCAGTCTCAGGTCCAAATACCTAATCTCAGGTCCAAGTACCCAATCTCAGGTCCAAGTACCCAGTACCCAAATCCAATTCAGTCTCAGGTCCACGTACCCAATCTCGGGTCCAAGTATCCAATCTCGGGTCTAGATACCCAAATAAAATTTAGCCGTGGGTCCAAGTACCTAGTCTTGGGTCTAAGTACCCTAATCAAATCAGTTTCAGGTCTAAGTACCCAATCTCGGGTCCAAGTACCCAATCTTGGGGCCAAGTACCCAGTCTCGGGTCCAAGTACCCAAATAAAATTTGGCCTCGGGTCCAAGTACCAAGTTTTGGGTCCAAGTATCCTAATCAAATTCAGTATCGGGTCTAAGTACCCAGTCTCAGGTCTAAGTACCCAGTTTCGGGTCTAAGTACCCAAATTAAATCCAGTCTCGGGTCGAAGTACCCAATCTCGAGTCCAAGTACCCAATCTAGAGTCTAAGTGCCCAATCTCAGGTCTAAGTATCCAAATCCAATCCAATCATGGGTCCAAGTACCCAAATCAGATTTAATCTCAGGTCCAAGTACCCTATCTCAGGTCCAAGTACCCAAATCCAATCCAATCACGAGTCCATGTACCCAAATTAGATTCAATATCGGGTCCAAGTACCCAATCTCGAATTCAAGCATTCAATCTCGGTTCCAAGTACCCAAATTTAATCCAATCTCAGGTCCTAGTACCCAATCTCAGGTCCAAGTACCTAATCTCGTGTCCAAATACCCAATCTCGGGCCTAAGTACCCAATTTTGAGTCTAAGTACCTAAATCAAACTCAGTCATGGGTCCAATTTTGGGTCCAAGTACCCAATCTCGGGTCCAAGTACCTAAATCCAACTCAGTCACGGGTCCAAGTACCCAATCTCTAGTCCAAGTACCCAATTTCGAGTCCAAGTACCCAAATCAAATCTAAGTACCCATCCTCGTCGAAAATCTACTCAAAGTCATACTGCTTTTCACTCTCTTCTACTGAAAGTCTCAGATCATTCAAGTAGGAGGCAAACTATAGACCCTTAATTTTTTACCCAGTCAAGCCCGATATTTTTAAACAGCTAAAAATATTTTTTGTGGTATTTATTTTATTTACTATTTATAATATTTATCTTTATAATATTTAATAGTTATTTTTAATAATAAAAATAAAAAATAAAAAATCAAACGGATCGGCGAGCGACGCGCAGCCGCGCTGCCTCATCAGCCAATTGGCTTGCCCAGTTTACCGCAACAAAAGTCTGTGGTGAATTGGGTACTGCCCAGTTCGCCCGGCCCGCAGGCCTAGCAACTCGCGCTATCGATTTTTGACCAAACCTTGTTTTGCACGTTTTTGTGATTTTTTTCCTAAACAATTGGTATTTCCTTATTAAAATAGGATTAGGTCTTTTTGTTTTCCTATAAATAATAGTATTAAACACACGGACTAAGAGGCAAACTAAGAGGAACATATCGACAAGACTAGAATTAATTGGCAGTAAAAGGCGGAGAGGAACATAAGGAGAAACTTTGATTAATAAATTGGCAGAGACGAGAGTAGTTTGATTAAATCCTCAAAAAAGCAATTGAGTAACGGCAAGAACATAACAATTGTCCCAGGCAATTGTTTCCCTCCACCAATCACAAGTTGATTTAGGCAATTGAAAAATATTGAGCTTGATTCAACACATTCAAATTGGGGAAGCCTACGACGCAGGTACATCTTCATTAATTCACTAAATCATTTAACTTACTGTATTAATAATTCATTGATAGGATTTTGCAATAATTTTTATAATTACTTACAGACTCATCATCTAATCATCTGAAACCCTAATTTAATTGACCTAAACCCTATTATTCTTGTAATATCCCAAAGTGTGTCCTAAAAGTTTTGATATAATTATTGTTTGATTTAAATTAAATGTATATGTGTAATTGGAAATAGAAAAGAATTTAAAAGAGAGTGTATATGTTGTATATATGGAAATATATATAACATATACACAAGTCAAATAGATGGTCAAAGGAAGAAGATATTTATTTGTTATGTATGAAATTACTAAAAAGGGCAAGCAAGTGAAAGGGAGTTAAAATGCATAGAAGAGGGTATTTAAGTAATTTCTTATTTGGAATGCTTGGTGGAGGTTTAAAGAGATGAGAAGTTTGACTTTGCTTCATTTTCTCTTCTTTTCTTTTTGGGTTGGTCGGCTCATCAAAGTCACAAGAGAGCAATAGAGGTTTTGAATTTTAAGAGCAAATTGAAGGAAGAATCAAGTGATTGAGTTGGAAAATTTTGAAGTTTCATCAACTTTGGTAAGTTCTCTCTTGATTTCTTTTGTTATATTTGAAGTTAGGTGTGAGTTTGATTATTGGTATTTGAAAGTAGAGTTATGTTAATGGTAGTGTGTTGATGTGTGTTTGATTTAATTGATTTTAGTGTTAGTTTTGAATTGAAAATAAAAAGGTTAAATTGATGTTGGTTTTGGAAAGTAAAAGTGATGGGGGTTTTAGGGTTTTGAAGTGGTAAGTGATGTTTAACTTGAGTTTGATCAATTATTTTCATAGATCTTCATGTTGTTTGTGTTTGTTGGAGTTGTAAGCCTAGAATATGTGAATTTGGTCAGAAGCAGTAGCATTTTGGATGCCACGCCCGTGGCCTTGGTTGCCATGACTGTGGCCATTTGTAGCCATGGCCGTGGAGGTTTGGAGCAAGGGAGGCCGATCCATTCTCTAACCCATGCCCATGGGGGTTGGGGTGGCCACGGTCGTGGGCTTTAGTTAGTGATGTTGAGATGTAATTTGTGATCTAAAGGTCTAAGATGAGGTTAATAAGTTATAAATTGAATTGAAATTCATGTATTGTATCATTTGTGGATTAGGTTTTGGGAAGAAGGGATTTGGCCTACTTTAAGAAGTGAAGAATTCTTGGAAGAAGAAGAGTTTAGAGTTGTGTGAGTGTTCTTGAGGTAAGTACAAACTACATGATTGCATATATTCATATGATGTTGAGACTTAACGTCCATTTGAAAATATGGTAGGAAATCTAATGCATTGTTGATACTTATGAATAATGTTATGTTTGGTATAATGTGAATGATTGATGAACATCTAAAATGTGTGTTGATGTCATTGATTATGTATATCTAAATGATAAATTGATTAATGTGAGTTAAGATACAATGTGTTGGTTCTAATGATGTAAATGACATGATTGGGGCATGTTGCCTATATGATGATGAATATAAGATATATGTTTAATGTAATTGATTATGTATACTTGAATGATGAAGTAATATAACGTGAATTGAGATAGAATGAGATGTGAAGCCATTGTGATTGGCTACGATGATTCAAATGAGATGTGAAGCCATTGTGATTGGCTATGATGATTCAATTGAAATAAGTGGGGCATGTTTGCCTAGTTGATGATGAGAATTGAATGAAATTAATAATGAAATAATAAATGAATTGTGTGGTTAATGTGTTATTCCATTTTCAGAGTTTGTTGTTGGTGGCATGCCTATGGTAACAATCTCTTGAAGTTAGGTTGGGCTTGATCCTTGAAGCCAAGTTGGGTTGAAGTTTAACATGTTTTACTCCCCTTGAAGCTTGGTTGGATCTAGTCCTTGAAGCCTAATTGAGATGTTACAACCCTTGAAGCTAGGTTGGGTTTAGTTCTTGAAGCCAAGTTGGGTTGATACTTAGCATGCTTTGTTCCCCTTGAAGCTTGGTTGAACTTAAATCCTTGAAGCCTAGTTGGGATAATGATAATGATATATGTGATAATTAAACCAAAACATTAACTCTGAAAAGTTGAATGGCATATTAGTGTTTTTGGGCCCATGCATGTCTTTGTTTTCAGTGTGATTTTTAAATGATGAAATTAATGAATAATGAAACTATGAAGATATAATATGAATGTTTTGATATGATATGATAGTGAACAATGTAAAGTTTTGAATTATAATATTCTTTTAAATTGGTTTTGAATCTTGGTTATGTGACATTAGCATTGCATTGAAACATAGTACTATTACAGTTTGTACCACTAATGTAATATCCCAATGTATGCCCTAGAATTTTTGAATACTCTTGTTGATTTAATTGGATTGAATGTATATGTTAATTTGTAAGAGAAAAGAAATTGAAAAGAAAATGTTTATGTATGGTTTAAAAAGGGAAGTAGTGTGTAGAGAGTGAGTGTATATGTTGGGTATATGGTAATATAAATAACATAGACATAAGTCAAAAGGGATGGTCAATGGAAGAGGATATTTATTTGTGATATGTGAAATTACTTAAATGGGCATATAAGTTAAAAGAGGTTAAGTTAAATGGATGAAGGGCATTTAAGTAATTATGTTGTTAGAATTGCTTGGTGGAGATTTAAAGTAGAAGAGAAGGTTGACTTGGCTTTATTTTCTTTTCTTCTCATGTGTGTGGCCGGCTACCAAAGAAAAGAGAGAGCAAGAGAATTGTTCTAACTTCTAAAAGCAAATTGAAGAAGGAATCAAAGGATTAATTTGGAGATTTGTGAAATTTCCTCAATTTTGGTAAGTACTCTCTTGTTTTCCTTTGTTATTTTTGAATTTGTGTTTGAGGTGAGTTATGATTTGTTGATATTATGATTAGATGTGTTTGTGGTGTGTTTTTAAGTGTTGAAATTGATTGTAAGTTAAGAAGTTAAATTGGTGTTGATGTTGGAAGTGTTGAAGTTGATGTTGTTTTAGGGTTTTGAAGTGTTGCATGATGTTTAACTTGAGTTTGCTTAATTATTTTCATAGATCTTAATGTTGTTTGTGTGTGTTGGAGTTGTAAGCCTTGGAAATGAGAATTTGGCCGAAGACAGTAGCATTTTGGATGCCACGCCCATGGCCTTGGTTGCCATGGCCGTGGCCAATTGTAGCCATGGCCGTGGTGGAGTGGAGCAAGAGTGGCAGAATCATTCCTTAACCCACGCCCGTGGGGGTTGAGGTAGCCACGGCCGTGGGCTCTTGCATGAGGTGTTGGTTTGTAATGTGGATTATAAGGGTCTTAGATGAGGTTAATAAGTGATAAATTGTATTGGAATTCATGTGTTTTATCATTTTTGGATTAGGTTTTGAAAGAAAGTGAGTTGCCCTAATTTGGGAAGTGAAGAATCTTGGAAAAGGGAAAGTGTTTAGAGTTGTGTGAATTGTGATTGAGGTAAGTACAAACCTTGCATTGTTGCATACATTCACTTGATATGATATTAATGACATATATGAATAATGTTATGTGTTGTATATTGTGAATCTTGTGAAAAGTACTATATGTATAATGTGAAATGAGATGATTGAGGCATGTATGCCTATATGATTATGTTCAATGTAATTGATTATGAATATATGAAAGATGATGTATTATATTGTGAATTGAGATATGATGATTCAAATGTGATGAGAAGCCATTGTGAGTGGCTATGGTTATACAAATGAAATTGTTGAGGCATGATTGCCTATTTGATATTGAGATGCAAATTGAGAAAGAGAATGATAAAGATATTAATGATATAATTGTATGTTTAATATGTTATTCAGTTTCAGAGTTCTGGATTTGGATGGCATGCCTATGAAATTATGAATAGTAACAGTCTTGCCGGGTTGAGGATCTCTTCAATTTGAGTTGAATTGAGGTCCAAGAGACTGGGTCTGTTACATTATGGGAATTGTGATTATGAGATAAATGATTGGTAATAGTCTTGCCGGGTTGAGGATCTCCTCAAGCTAGTTGAGTTGATGGTCCAAGAGACTGGGTCTGTTACACTATCCATGGATAGAGATATATGTGTGTGTATAGCCTACGGGCTTGATTATTGTGATTATGAACCAAAGCAGTAACTCTGAATTCTGAATATCGTATTAAACACTTGTTGAGCCCATAGGTGTCTATGTTATATGGATGTCATGAATTATGTTATAATGTTATGAGATAATGCAATGAAACGTAATATTCATGAAATATTGTATACTGAGTATGATCCTTATTGTTTGAATGTATATCATTGATATTGATGGAACATAATAGCATTATGGTTTGTACTACTGAGTTGTTGGCTCAGCGCGATTATGATTCATCGCGCAGGTGATAGAGGTGATAAAGTTGAGACGGAGGATTCCTCTAGACGTAGTTGAGTTGTTTTGATTGTGAAGAGTTGGATTAAAGCTTAAAGATCAGAGAGTCAAGCTGCCAATCATGTATATATATTTCACATTTTGTAATTTTTGAGGTTTAATGTATTTGTACTTGTAAATTTTGAATATAACTTCCGTTGCGTATTAAATAAACGTTTTTATCTACTGTGTCTTGTGATTTTCATTTAAACATTTGGTATTTCTTAAGTTTTTATTTTATCTTAAATGTGATTTGAGTATTTGCAAAGTGTGGCATTTCTATATTTAGTATACGTATATTACGATCGTATAAGCATGCTGTGTACGTATACGGATATAGGGGTGTTACAACTATGCCATTGGCTTAGCGCGGTTATGATTTATCGCGCAGGTAACAGGGAAGAACCGGAGAGTTCCTCTAGGCTGAGTAGAGTCTAGATCTTGAGGTGTTGATAGTGAAGCTTAAAGATCAAAGACATACTGCCAAACATGTATATATTTTATGTTTTGTAAAACTTGAGTTTTGATGTATATGTATTTGTAAATATTTGTTATATTTTCCGCTGTGTTTTGTATAAATAATGTGGTCTATTGTGTTTTATAAATTTCTTTAAATGTTTTAAAATTTTTAGTATTATTCAAAAGGATGGTTTATGTGTTTTGTAAACCATGGCATTTTTTATATTCAGTATACGTATATTACGATCGTATAAGCATGCTGTGTACGTATACAGGGTATAGGGGTGTTACAATTCTCTTCGAACTACAAAACTCTATTTTCATAAACCATGATCTTTTTTTACTGTAACCTAATCTCTTCCAAACCCTAAAGTTATTTTTCCAAATAATCCAAACCCTAATTTAATTAATCAAAACCCTAGCCTTTATCTAAAACCTTAATTTTATTTTTTAATACCTCAAAACCATAATCTATTTTCTCAAACCCTAATCACTTCTTAAAACTTCCAACCGTAAATTTTATCTTCTTAAAACCTAAAATCATAATTAATTTTATCCTCCATACCTTCACAGTAGTTTAATATTTTTAAAATAATGATGCTAATATTTGTTTTGCAAGTCAAAACCCTAGTTTGATTCCAAATACCCATAAAATCATATTTCATATTTGAAACCCTAATTTTCTATCTAAAAACCCTAAAAAATCCTAGAATTCCTAATTCAAGATGTAAACCTAAATTTATATATTTATTGCTTTAGTTAATTTTAGATTTGATTATGTAGTTTATTATATGTTTTAATGGTTGATTTATTTAATTTTAATGCTTGATTTATTTAATTTATCATGGATGGATGTTTTCTTTACTATTATTATTATTTGTTAAAATTGTAAGAGGCATGTTTTCATATTTTGGGTATCTCATGTCGTGAGCATCATGTAATTTATTTTAAAGTTTTTTGGACCAATGTAAAGGATACGTTTCCACCTTTCGGTGGATGTCTTATTTAGTTTTAACTATGGATGATATAAGGGCATGTTTCCATCCTTGGATGGGTGTCCATTTATTTATTTTGTTCGAACATTGCTTTGATTTTAATATAATGATGCTTTATTTTAATTATTGCATGTAGTATGGATAATATCATTATATTGAAGAATTTTATAATATTAAGACCCGAAAAGGAGGTCGGTTCCAATGAACCGGGCGTTGTGGGGGTGCTGGGCCATTTCTCACCTTCCACACATGTACCTGTAACACCCCTTCCCAACCTACATGTGTAAGCCGAGTAGAGGCGCCACACTATCCTAATGTTGCTACCAATTTACTTAGTCAAATTTTAGTTCCGATTTTTACAGAAATTTTGCCATAGTTTCGCCTAGAAATTTGGATCCCAAGTGTCGACAAAACTTATTTTTCTAATTTTTGAAAATATTTTACACAGACCAATATGAATACCATCAAATTTAATGCACTCCCAATGAATTCACCTTATACCCTCAACTACAAATCTGCAAGAAGAGTTCACACTTCTAATACAACATAAAGTAAAGGTTTATGATTATTACACACTACTAACATACCATTGTAACATAGAAATTCTCTTTTATATTTATTCATATACATGCCACAACTAGCTAACTCATAATGGATCTAAAAGATCTACCCCTGAGATTTGCTGTGGTCTGGTCGTTGCTTCCCCAAGATTTATCTACTGCTCCGAACCTACGAGTCAAGGAAAACTTAACTCGCTGAGCGTTGTCGCTCAGTGGGTACTTTACCAATAAAAATGAAAGTGGTACATGAAAGTAAGGAAATAATTAACTCAACAATCAACCAACATTTTACCAATAGAAATCGTGATACATTCAGTGTGATATGCTTTCAATAATGTAAAATCATAATTCAAACTTATTTGCATTATATAGTTTTACGAAAGAAAATATGTCTTTGATTCAGGCTCTACTGGTATATAGGGAACCATAGCGATAAGGCAGTGGGCCTCCTCACTGTAACCTAGGTGGCCCTCACCACCGATATCAGATCACAGGAATGGGCCTCCCCATCCTGGTTAACCAATGGGCCTCCCCATTAGCTTCAGTGTTCTCACCACTGAATAAAATATCAAATCACAATAATGAGCAGTACTGCATGCGTTAGTATAGTGCACCATACCCTTATCTACCACTCCCACTATCCAGTAGAGCAAAAAGATTTAAATGATTCAATTTAAGTCTCAACTTCATTTTAGAATGATTCAAGGAATCAATTTAATTCCCATCGCACTTTGCCATTTATACCGCGCAACATATTCTTTAGTCAAACCATTCCCCTTTTTCACATATTTAATATCCACAATAAACATATTAAACATTTCAAAGCATTCCTCAAAAGATCACAAATTGACCAAATGAATAGTGTTGCGGCGAGAAAAATCGGCAACGCAAAATGGCATGACCAAATGAATAGTAAAATCTGGGTTTTCGTCAAAATTTCAGTCCACTTCAGTTATGCATTTGACCAAGTAAATGATCTTATTCTTGGCTGAAATTTTACAGCAAACTTATTTCATATGTTGACTAATTGCATGTAAAATTTCGTTGAAAAATTCATTCGTTTGCTGCCCCAAACAATTGCCACAAAAATAGTCCAGAAGCTGTCACTTTGGGACCATTTCGGCCCAAACATTTGAAATGCATAGGATAGTTTATTTTTCTTTTGCAAATCAATATTAAGGCTTCTTTAATAGTAAAGTGAAGATTCAAACACTTCCCTTTAACAACTTTTGCATGTTTAACTCAAATCAAACTAATTAAAGTCCAAAACAACTTACCAAATCAACTTGCCAAATTTTCTCAAAACATTTGGTTTCAATTAAATTTAACAACCCAATTGCCATAAGAAAACAAGAACATAACTCAAATATTTAATTTAAACTCAATCAATATATTTAAACATCAACTTCAAAACTTCCATAAACCAAAGTTTGTAAGAAAATAGAATTTCTTTTATGGTAAAGCACCAAATCAAAAGTAATTATTCAAAGGTAAAGTACCAAACCTTATTTCTTTAACTCCTCTTAGCTTTTCCTTCTTCTCCTTCTTTAATTCTTTATTTCTCCTTCAATCAATTCAAGATACAACATCAACCTTAGAAATTTAAAATAATAAGTTATCCTCCATTTCTTTTCCAACCGAAACCCTAATCCAACCTTATTAATCTTTATACATCCTGATTCTTCCATTTAATCAATTAATCTCATCACTTACTTAATATTTTTCCAATTCCACATAAAGACTCTAATTTCCAATCTTTCAATAAATATATAACTACCTAAAATTAATATTAAAAATTAAAGTCTACTTACTAGAAAGCCTTAAAAACTTACCTTAAAAATCAAATTTTGAGAAACTTGGAAGTCCTTTGGTGTTTCCCTTTGTTGGCCGAAATTTGCAAGTGGAAAAGAGAGAAATTAGTTCTTCATATCACATATATTTATATACAAAAGAAATGATGATCACCTTATGTGTTGGTTAAACCCTTTAAGACCACTTGTCACCTTTCTCTTTCTTCATTTATTACACATGCTAAATGGTTACTTTTGATTGGCCAACATTAGATTTTTATAGTTTTCTTTTCCTTTACTTCTTTCCACTTGTCCCTCTTCCCATAGGATATCCTAAAGTTGTCCCGGGTTATCCATTCGGTCCCGACATGAAACCGGGCCCACTTTACGTTCCGGCGATTAATCGATCATATCTTTTAAACCGTATAGTTTCATGAGTCAAACTACATATAGTTTTGATCCTCTCGACCTCTACTTTCTATTTATAAGGTCCATTTTAGGTTTCCAAGTCATTTTAGGTCCTTTATTACAGAACTTATTTGCATTATATAGTTTTACGAAAATATGTCTAGCTAAGACACAAAAAAACAATTAAGTCTTCTTTGAGACTCTCTAATTCTGTCATTAACTTGGATGAAATTCGAGCTCAAGTTATAGGTCACGTTCTGAACTCCTTTGTTCTAAGCCTAAATCATATCCTCTATGTCTGTTTCTTACCAATCTGGGATTTGGGATGTTACAGTACCCATCTTTTCGAACCTATTAGGGGGTTAGGGATTCCTTAGAAATTGAGTCATCCACCCTTTTCTTTTTTCCCGCCCATCCGAGTGGCGACTCCATTTTCTCCGAGCTTAGGTCCATGTTCTCTAAGGCCCTGAGCCTAAATAGTAACAAAGTCACAAGAACCATTCCACCAGGAGTAGGGATAAAAATCCCCGCTCACACACATTATGATAGTGAATATGCCAAGATACTAAGTCTTATGAGTTTTCAAGTGCATTATAATGTGAATGTGAAGTGGTGATAAATGCTTTAAGTTAAGCCATTGTGAATGGCTAAAATGAGTTACATGTGATAAATGAGAAAAGTGTAACAATAGCCTAAAGTGTTTTGGATAAAGTAGACACATTAGAAAGGTGACATGCATTACTGAAAATGTGATGAATCATATTGAGTTAAAGCCATTATACATGATTGTGAAAGAAAAGAATGACTAATTGAGAAAATATGATAAGAAAATGGATTATGAAAATGTGTAGCATATTTATGTTGCCTTATATAATATTCTATTCTAGAGTTTTGTGTTTGGCAGTATGTTTATAATTTGCCTTCGGACTAGATGTTGGGCATCACTAATATATGATTTACCTTCAGGCTACACATTGGGTGTCACTTGTATTGCCTTTAGACTAGACACTAGGTGTCAAAAATAGTCCAAAAAATTATCTCTAGAACCTAAATGTTATATAGGGTCATTTGGGCCCAATGCATGTGAATATAATATATGATGGTTTAAAATGAAAAAAAATACTTATGATGTAATATGAGTTTGCATGCCACATTGTAATTCCATGGGAAAAGTAATGTGCATTGTTTTCCTTAATTTTTATTACTATTAAAGTATGTACCACTGAGCGGGAAACATAGTGTGATTTGTTTATCGCGCATGTGACAGGGTTGGCATTGAGAGCGCTGCTATACTTGAGCAAGTTTAGGATTTTTGGATTTTGCAAGAAGTTTTGATAGGCAACCATGAGACTAGAGCCAGTAGCAAACATGTATATATTTACTTTATGAAATTTGTTTTAATTATGTACATTAACTATGCATATTGGAAAGTGTTGTAAATTATAAGGTTTTTGGGTTAAATGTCGAGTCTTGTAAACATTTTGAATATATTCATACATATGTTGAGTGATTTTGAGAAATAATAGAGAACAACGGAGTAATGGTTATTTGAATATTTGTGAGTGTAATTCTTTTGACAGGTTGTGTTGTTTGAAATTTTCGGAACGTTCGAAATACAGACAAAACTCTTGTGAATTTTTTCCAGTGAGTTTTCTTTAATATTAGTATTTTCATTAATTAAATTATTTATATTTATATTTAATTACTTATTAAAGTATATTTTAAGATTTAAAATATTTTCTTATATTTATGAGTGTAATATCCTCATGTATACCTTAAAAGTTTTGATTATGTTATTGTTATATATTGGATTGAATATATGTGTTAAATTACAAGAGAAAAGAAGTTGGGAAAAGAATGTATAGGTATTTGTGTTTTGAGAAGAAAAGAGGGTGTAGAGAGAAGTGTATATGTTGTTTATATGGTTGTATAACTAACATATACATTGGTCAAAAGGGTTGGTCAATACAAGATGATATTTATTTGTGGCATGTGAAATTATATATATGGGTATATATGAGACAAAAGATTAATTAAATGGATGAAGGGCATGGAGGTAATTTTCTTTGGTTAAGTTGCATGGTGGAGATTAAAAGAAGAAAAGTGGTTGACTTGTTGGTATTTTCTTCTTTCTTTCTTGAAGAGGCCGGCCATTGAGGAAGAGAAAGAGCTAGGGAGGTGTTTGAAGTTCTATAATCAAATTGAAGAAGGAATCAAGGGTTTTGGTTAGAGATTTGTGGAATTTCTTCATTTAAGGTAAGTTTTCTCTTGATTTCTCTTGTTCTATTTGGAATTTTGTTTGAGTTTGATGGAGTGTGTTTGTGTATGGTGTGTGTAAAAGTGTTGAAATGGAATTAAAGATAAGAAGCTAGGTTGGTGTTGGTGATGGAAGAGTAAGAGTTGTGTTTAGTAAATTTTTTTTCTGTTTTACAATTAGTAAAGGCTGTGACTTGTATGATTTTTAATTAATTATAAAAAAATGTTCTTGAAGTGAATTTTTGATATGTTGTGCCTCTATGAGTCTAGAATGACTGAAAAATATGTTGATTCGATTTTGGAATGGTTATGAGTTTAGAAAGATTATTTTTATTAGACCTGTTCCAGCAGGTACCTTAACTGAGACAGCTATATTTCGGGATTTTTAATAAAATGTAGAAAAATCATATCCAATTGAATTTTGGATATGTTGTTGCTTAGTGAGTCTAGTATTTGAGAAAAATAATTTGGAACCACGTTGATTGAATTTGATTTATGGAATTCACAAAGTTCAGAACTGCTGCCAGGATGCAGGGCAATTGGGGCAGTCTGGTTAGGTGAACTATTTGACCAAGATTTTGTGTTCAGTTTGATCTGAAATTTTAAAGGAATGATTTTAAGATACAAAACTAAATTCTGTAAAAATTTTAGAATTTTTAGTCAAGTAGATTATTTTATACAATTTTTCAAAATAAGGATAAAATGGAGTCTTAAACCAGAATGTACTATTCATATGGTCATTTTGCTAATATTCCTTTTGGATTAGATTGTAAAGAGGTTGAATTGCCCTAACCGTGTCCCTCAAGTGGTGCTGCCCGTGTCCCTCAAAGGTTTTGAAGAGATTGGGTTGCATTAACCTAAATGTGGAGAATTCTTGGAAAGAAAAGAAATGTATAGATTGATGGGACTAGTTCTTGAGGTAAGTACCAATACATATGATTGTATTTAATTACATAATTTGAGGCTTAACACATTTGTTTGCAAATGTGTTAAGTGATCTATTATATTGTTAACATAATTGGACTAAGGTGATGATTGAATGATGTGAAGGATGTGAAGATCATTAACAAGGTAAGCATAAACCCTATTTGATTGTATATCCTTATATGTCTTGAACATTAACACATTGGGATGAAAGTGTTAAATAAGCTATTATATTGTGAATGTAAATGAAGAATATATATAAAGGATGAAATATGAAATGGGAAAGGTAGGAAGAAATGAGGATCATTCTTAAGGTATGTGCAATTTGTTATGATAAATGCTCTAGTAATGAATGATGTTAATGTGTTTTGAGAAGTGAGAAAATGTTATGTTATATGCATTGTGAATCTTGTGTATGGCAATGTATTATATGAATAATATACTTTGAAATGTGATATCAATGATGCTATATGTATCATATGGATTGAGATATGATATGATATGAAGCCATTGTGATTGGCTATGATAATTCAATTGAAAGAGATAAGGCATGTTGGCCTAATTGATGATGAGATTGATAATGAAATAATAAATGAATTGTTTGTTTAATATGTTATTCAGTTTCAGAGTTCTGGATTTGGGTGGCATGCCTAAGAAATGATGAAAGGTAACAGTCTTGCCGGGTTGAGGATCTCCTTATATGTGTTGAGTTGATGGTCCAAGAGACTGGGTCTGTTACACTATGAGAATTGTGAATATGAGATATATGATTTGTAACAGTCTTGCCGGGTTGAGGATCTCCTCATATGTGTTGAGTTGATGGTCCAAGAGACTGGGTCTGTTACACTATCCATGGATAGAGATACATGTATATACATTGCCTACGGGCGTGATGATTGTGACTATGAACCAAAGCAGTAACTCTGAACTTTGAATAACATATTAGTGTTTTGGGCCCGAGTCTGTCTTTATTGTCAATGTGAAATGCAAGTATTGAAATACTGATTGTGAGTATTAATAATGAATTATGCTTGGTGAATTTTGAATAATATAATGTTATTAAGTGTAATATGTAAATGAATTGTGGTTGATGATAAAGGTTGTCTTTATTGGAAATATGATTTATGATTTATATGATATGTAAATTGTGTATTGCAATAATGAGTGATATGATGTGTAATGTGTGTATTGCAATAATGAGTGTATGATATGTAATGTGTGTATTGCAATAATAATTGGTATGATATGTAAAGTGTGTATTGCAATAATGGTTGGTGTGGTATATATATAATGTAGGGGTATTAATATATTGGTTTTGAGTATTGGTGATGCATTGGGGTTGGTGATAATATTATGTATATATACATCATATATGAAATTAGCTAGGATATATTAAAGATAAAATTAAAAAGAAAAGAAGATATGATAAGAACTAATTATATATTGAATCGATGTATCATTATATATCAATACTTCTATACTATATGTTTATATTTTATATTTGGACTACTAAGCTCTCGGGCTTAGCGCGGGTGTTTATTCGCGCAGGTATATAGATGGAAGATATGAAGTCTTTGTTATGCCACAAGAAGAGTAAAGTTTGTCGAGACCAACTAGAGGGTAATGCATACATGTATAAATTTTAATTATGATGTATTTCTGACGAGAGAGTATTTATATGTATAAATGAAGTTTTAATAAAGATAATGATTTTGTAAATGTTATTTAAATTAATGTATTATGGTTTGAACTTTGTTACAGGTTTTTAAAAGGTAACGAAAAGTGACATCCTTATACTTTATATATTTACTGTATGTATACTAGGTATACGCATAGTACTTATATAGGGTATCGGGGTGTTACAATGAGAAATTTTATAAATGTCAAGAATTGTGACAATCATATATTTTATATACACAATACACAGTTTATGTATTATACGTATATATGATATAAGGATGTTATATCCGATGCATCAGTTTCTTCTATTTTAAAGTTTGAAGGATAAGGAATATAGAGATAAAGAATACTTTTTACTAGGGCTTTTATCTAATGGACTATACTAGTATAGACTTCAGTCCATGGCTATGATTTTTCCTAAGCCTGTCATGTAAGGGCTTTATTAACATGTTCACGTTTTGATAAAAATCTATAACATAATTTAAACATCTCAAAAATCTTTGTAATTGGGCTTAGTTTAGGATTTTATCAGGAAACTTATCAAGACGAAGACAATAAAGTCCAACAAGAGGCTGTAAAGCATTGGGTCTCTCAACTAGACCAATCACCAGAAGTGCTTAGAGTACTTTCAAATATGGGCTTTGCGCCTCCAGAATAGGCTGATAAAGTCCAAGGTATTTCCTTGTACCCTTTAAAAATCTGAGATAGGAGAATTTTCCTCTTTAAAAATCCTATCTCAAAATATTTTAAAAAATGAGTTGGAAATTTCCAAATAGCCAACTCAAATAATTTCCTCAAATTTTACTGTAAAATCCAAATGGTTTTCAAAAACATTTATAAATATTGAATTAATAATAGAAGAAAGATTCAGTCATCAGAATTTATGGGAAATTATTAAATCAGTATATCCAAAAAAAAAATTGGTTTTTTAAACAATCCGATTTGTCAAAACTTTAAGAATACTATTTAGCTATTCTCGAGGACACAGAGTCTGTAAAAATAAAAAATAATTATGATAAAAAATAATAAAACAGTTATAGCCTATTCTTCTGCTCAAATAAAGAAAATTCTCCATCCTTCTGATTGGGAAAAATCTCTTCATATACCTACACCACTTAAAGACAACTTTCTTTTTTATAAAATATTTTACCCTACCTATAATTATTGGGATTATATCCAAGCTTGGACAAATATCTTCTACATTCAAAACCCTACCAATACCCATTCATGGTTAGCATATTTTGATACTAACATAAAAACAGATAAAATCTTAATGTGGTTTGTTTATTGGTGGTATTATTGTAGTAATTATTATAATACTTTATCACAAGAAGTACTATTAAATTTCCAATATTTTAAAGTCAATCTATAACAAACTCCTTATGAAAAGAAGTTCCCTCATCTTCTCTTTTTTTGTATGTATTTCTTTATACTATGGGTATACTAATAGTACTTTGACATAGTCTATCAGTCAGGTACTAATATACCCTTAGTATTAAGAAAACATAAACTAAAGTGATGGAATGCCTTCAGAAATTTCACCTACAAATCAATTGTAAAAAATTGGATCCTCAAAAGGAATAACAATGGTATTGATCCAAGATTAAACACTATCTTTGGAGCAAAAAAAAACCCACTGTCAAGCTCTTCTAGCAGCAGTAAAAACTGCTGAAGAATATAAAGCCATTTGTCAACAAATAGATATCTATATATATCTTAACGTATAAATTTTATAATATTATACTAGTAACTTAATCATATTTTATCGGGTAAGAGGCTACAAAAAAATTTACAAATTAATCATTTATTAATTAAAAAATTATTATTTATTTTCTCATTTTGACAAAAATAATTATCTATCTTTTATTTTTTAATTGCACAAACCTTTTTTAGTTATTCATAAATATAATTAACCTAGTCCTTAATAAACATAATATTACTCTTTTTTATTTTATCTAATAATTATCAATAGAAATTCAAATAGAAATGCATTATTGTACTAATAAATTAAATGTGATAGAATTTTAGTTTTAGTCATATAGTATGAAATTAACTAGCAAAAATATATTTTAAACTAAAATTTTTCTTTTATATGAATATCTATAATAATAATAATAGATACAAAAAGATAGAAATTAACTTGTATTACTGAAAGAAATTACTAATTTTAGTATTATTAAACCATTGTAATTACTAAAAAAAGACATTACAATTGAAATTGAGTATAAAAATTGCATTTTAGAATTACAATTTTAAAAAATCCATGGGTGAACTCATGGATACACGAGTATCGTTACACATAGCTCGGCCATTGATAAAGCTCAGAAAATGGTTACACGTCTACGGAAAATAACAATATAGGGACAAAAATGTAATCTCACAATTTGACTTAGGAACATGGTTTCCTGTGGGTATAGTTGGTAGTGGTATAATTCTTTGCATGGAATGTGAGATTACAAATGTGATGTAATTTAGTTAGTGTCGGTGGATTTACGAACTATTAATTAATTCTTGAACAAACTCAGTGGTGACCCACACTTGTCATAATCAAGGGAAAGTCGAACTGTTTTCGACTTCAGTTTAAAGGTTGGTTAATGACAGGCCCAGCACCACTGTTATATATATATATATATATAATTCATAGTCAGATGGTTTTCGCCCTTTTAACGAAAAAAGAAAGGAAAAAAACATGGATTTTTTTTACTATATCTATCAAACGGAGAACTCAAGTTTGTCAATGACAGCAGCAGTGATGGCTTTGCAGGGTTAGTTAAAAGTAGAGGCAACTAAGAGCATCCCCGCTCTTGGTCCCAGCCCTTATCGTGGGACTACGTCTTTCTTTAGAGGGACTCCAATAAGGCAGTCCCTTATTAAAAATATATATATACATATATAATTTATAAATTTAAATAAATAATTTTAATTTTTTATAAATAAAAATAATAATTTTTAATAAAATAATAATTTTTATATGTAAATAATAATTTTTTAAAATGATACATTTTTAATAAAAATATTTATTTTTAGTAAAAATAATAATTTATTAATAAGAATAATAATAATTTTTTTAATAAAAATAATAATTTTTATAAATAAAAATAACAACTTTTTAATAAGAATACTAAATGTTTTGATAAAATAATAAGTTTTATAAATAGTTTTTTTAAAAATAAAAAATAGCCATTAAAAATTTATAATTTGATATTTGAAATTATAACATATTATTTTTAATTATGTAATTTATTTGTGAAAATATTATTTTATTTATTAATAATTAATTTTAAATAAAATATTTTAAAATTTTCTAATATTTTTACATAATTAAAAATTAACATAATTATAATTAATAAATTAATTAAAAATTTTATTTAATTAAATCAAATAAAATTTTTATATAGCTAAATAATTTTATTATTTTATCATAAAATAAATTAATATTTAAAATTTAATTATTAAAATAAAATAATAATAAAATCGATATAAAAATAGAATTCATTAAAGTGGAATTTGACTCTCACCTTGGAGAACTAAGATTCACTTTTATTTGAGCCTCGCAAAATATCTATAAGGCATTTTAGTAGGACAAAAGTTTCTCCACATTACACATGCTCTAAAGATGTGTCTTTAAAAATCTCTTGGTCTCAAATTCAATTTCTGCAGTCATATAACTATATTTGATAGATTTAATTTCTCGTCACATTAAATTTATAATATATGATAATAATCTTAATATTTATATTGTACATAATATATCTAAGCAAGAACACTGACACATAAATGCTGCTACATAATATTTTTCAAACATATTAAATATGACAAAGAAAGATGTATATATATATATATCATCATATATCTAATGTCATAATACTGCATAGTTAAATTTCGACTAATAAAGTGTTGGATTTTGGGACTCATAAGCTCAAAATATCCATAATATTAATTATATAGTATTATATTATATAAAAAATAATACTAGGATAACAAAGACAGTTTGAATGGAATTAAGAATCCTAGTAAAAAAAATTAATTTTGATTTATAAAAAATTCGTAATTATCTAAAGAGATAATAAGATTAAGATATTTTTAGTTGGCTAAAAATCTTATCATATTAGAAGAGAAAAAAAGTATGTAGTCTTTCCTTCTCTACTGTTTTTCTCTCTAACTCTTTGCTGTTTTCTTCTCCAAAAAAAAAAATACCCTCTTTATGAGGTTGAGTATAATTGTGAAGTTGTTTTAGCTCTTAGACTATGAGCAACAAGAGTTTTCCCCATCTCTAATGATAACTCTTTTGATCGGTAGCACAAGCGTTAGTTAAAGTATTCATGCACATTATTAGAGGTAATATCTATCATCAATTTTGTATATGTTAATATTGGTATTGTAATATCCTCATTTGTGGTCTAGAAGTTTTGATTATGTTATTGTTATTGTTGTTGTTGTTGTTGGTTTAAATTGAGAAAAGGAAAGTATATGTATATGTGTTTTGGGAAGAAATAGGGTTTAGAGACAAGTTTATATGTTGTATATATGGTGATATATATAACATATAAATGGGTCAAAGGAAGAGTCAAAGGAAAAGAGATATTTTTTTTGTGTTGAGTGTGCAATTACTTAATTGGGCTTATAAGAGACAAAAGCTAAGTTAAATGATGAGGGGTATTTGAGTAATTGCTTGAAATGAAATGCATGGTGGAGATTAAAAGAAGAAAAGGTGTTTGACTTGTGCATTTTCTTCTTTCTTTCTTGAAGTGGCCGGCTCTCCAAAAACCAAAGGGAAAGAGAAGTGTTTTTGATACTAGAATCAAGATTGAAGGGAGAATTGAAGAATCAAGTTGAAGATTTGTGGAATTTCTTCATTCAAGGTAAGAAATCTCTTGTTTTCCTTTGTTAATTTTTAAGTTATGTCTTAGGTGAATTGTAATTTGTTGATGTGATGATTTGGGGTGTTTGATATGTGTTTACAAGTGTTAAAATTGATTGTAAGTTAAAAGATTGATTTGGCGTTGGTTTGGTTGTAAAGATTGTAAGTTTAAGTGGATGTTGAAAGTGAATGATCAAGTGTGAAGTTTGGTTTTAGGGTTTGGAATTGATGAATGATTTAATGTTTGGTTAATGTGAATATTGTGTTAAACATGCAAAATAAGTGTTAATGGCTTTGATTACATTCATTTGAATGAGTTTATGTGGTGTTTAAGGTGTTAGAATGCATTTAGAAGAGTTTGGCTAAAAATTAGGGTTTTGTTCTTAAGTGACACGGCCAAAGGGAAAGTGAGACACGGCCAAGCCAAGAGAATTTGGGCATGTTGGATTGGTTTGTGAGAGACACGGCCGTGTTTAGTGCCCGTGTTAGCTACTGTGATTTGTTGGTTGAGAGACACGGCCACAAGCTTGGCCGTGTCCCTTGCCCGTGTTGCTTACTGTCCAAGTGGGTTGAGTGACACGGCCATAAGCTTGGCCGTGTCCCTCAAGTGGCTGCCCGTGTCCCTCAAATGTGTGGGTTAGGGTTTTTATACTTTGTTCTATTTGCATTGTTTTGGTCCTTTTAAGGTAAGTTGGTACCTTAACCTAAACCTAAACACATTTAAACCATGATTGACCTAAACAAATGCATATGGAAGATCTTAAAGCTATGAATTATATAAATTATTCTTTGCTCTAATTGCATTGTTGAGATTGAACAATGTTATGTTATGCATTGTGAATGGTTATGTGTTTCATGAATAATGTATATTGAAATGTTATATCAAAGATGCTATGATGATTCAAATAAGAGGTGAAATGTAATGTAAAGCCATTGTGATGGGCTATGATGATGTTATTGAAAGAAAGAAGGCATGTTTGCCTAAATGTGATGAGAATTTGAGAATGGAAATAGTAACTATATAATAAATGAATTGTTTGTTTAATATGTTATTCAGTTTCAGAGTTCTGGATTTGGGTGGCATGCCTAAGAAATGATGAAAGGTAACAGTCTTGCCGGGTTGAGGATCTCCTCATATGTGTTGAGTTGATGGTCCAAGAGACTGGGTCTGTTACACTATGAAAATTGTGAATATGAGATATATGATTTGTAACAGTCTTGCCGGGTTGAGGATCTCCTCATATGTGTTGAGTTGATGGTCCAAGAGACTGGGTCTGTTACACTATGAAAATTGTGAATATGAGATATATGATTTGTAACAGTCTTGCCGGGTTGAGGATCTCCTCATATGTGTTGAGTTGATGGTCCAAGAGACTGGGTCTGTTACACTATCCATGGATAGAGATATATGTATATACATTGCCTACGGGCGTGATTATTGTGACTATGAACCAAAGCAGTAACTCTGAACTCTGAATATCGTATTAAATACTTGTTGGGCCCATAGGTGTCAAAGTTATATGAATGTCCTAAATAATGTTATGAGTTAATGAAATGAGGTGTTGTTTATTGAGTATGATTGATTAATGTTGAATGTGGAAAGATGTTGAAATGTGGTATGCTCATATGACTATGATTTGTGAAATGCATAATTATGTGGTTAACATTATATTTATGATGTTGATCTTATCAATAACATATGTGGCATTGCACTACATTAAAGCATACCATTAGCATGTTTTATCTTACTAAGCCCTTGGCTTAGCGCGATAGTGTTTAATCGCGCAGGTGATAGAGTTGATAGAGTTGAACCTGAGGGTTCTTCGAGACCGAGTGAGAGTAGACGTTGAAGTGTTGATTTGGAACTTAAAGATCAGAAGAGACTTGCCAATCATGTATAACTCTTTTATGTTTTGTAAAGATTTTGTTTATATTGTAAATATATATGTAATGATAAATATGTACTCAAATGTTTTCATATGTGTAAATATTTTATAACTTCCGCTGTGTACTACTTAAATGTATTTATATATCTATAATGTATATTGAGAAAGATGATGGTATTATATAAAAATGTTTTGAATATTGATGAAAAGCCGTAGCACTCCTATGTTCGGTGCACATATGCTATATTGTGGTGTTGTAGTGTGTGTGTAGTGAATGTGGTGGTGTTACAATTGTTTTGGTATCAGAGCCTAGGTTTGAGATTCTCAACCTAGGTAAAATGTAACAAAAAGAATATTTTTACTTAAAAAGTTGGTTTTGAATAAAAAATACATGTTTGGGATTGGCAATCTCTGATCTTTAATAAGGTGTGTCCTTTTGTGCTTGTAGTGTTAGGTGTTGATGGATCCTCATTTGAGACAGTCGGTTGAGGGTAGTGAGGAGAGCGTTGCTCCTGATGAGGGAGCTAGGGTTGATAGTGTTGAGGAGGCACCTGCTTCGGTGTCGGGTAGACCAGTTGGAGAGGAGGTTCCGCCAGCCTGGTTTAGACATATGATGGAAGTTATGAGACAAACACCTGTGCAACCACAGCCACCACCCCCTCAGCCCTTAGTTTCTTTGAGGCATTATGACAAACTGAGGAAGTATGGGGCGGAGGATTTCCTTGGTACTACTGACCCCGCTGTAGCCGAGTAGTGGCTCGACAAAGTTTAGAGGATCTTTATTCAGTTGCAAGCCACCCCTGAGGAAAAGTTTGATTATGCAAGATCTTTGCTACAGAAGGACGCCTACGACTGGTGGAAGACAGTGCCACATTCTATGGAAGATCCACCAACCTTGTCATATGCCGATTTTCTGAGGGAATTTGAGTTGAAATATACTCCTAGGGAGTATAAAGACATGAAGAAAATGGAGTTCTTAAGCTTGAAGCAAGACAGCAAGACTGTTACTGAGTATGAAGTTGAGTTTATTCGACTGAGTCAGTATGCTGGGGGTATCATTGCTGATGAGATTGATAGATGTCGGCGATTTGAAGAGGGATTGAGGTCCTCGATCATGTGCTTAGTGGCTGGATCCAGATATCAGGATTTCTCACAGCTTGGATTTCTCACAGCTTGTAGCAGCAGCTCGAAGTGTAGAGCGAGCTCAAGTTATTGCAGCTGCTTCAGAGGAAGAGGTTAGGGTTAGGAGGCCCCAGTTTGAGGCAGGGTCTTCTTCTGTTAAAAGAGGTAAAGGAAGCTTTGTTCCTAGAGTTAGTAGGAGTCAGAGGTTAGCTGGTAGGTCAGTGCAGTTCCAGAGGCAGAGATTTAGACCTGCAGCTTCAGTAGCGAGTGCTCCTACTCCTGGAGTTCAGAGATCCACCTTACCTATGTGTAACCAGTGTGGTGGAAGACATGGGGGCATTTGTTGGAGGCATAGTAGATCAGGGGTATGCTTCAGGTGTGGATCACCTGACCACTTTGTGAGAGACTGTCCTGAGAGGCAGGAGCAGATGCCAGTTGATTCTGCTGCTTCTCGAGCTAGTGTGAGGGGAGGCAGAGGAGGCAGAGGTGCCAGCCGAGGAGGTAGACCAGGGTTCAGTTCTAGAGGAGGTGCTACATCCAGGGAGGGTAGACCAGAGGAGGTTGGATCTTCCCAGAGGATGTATGTTATGCAGAGGCAGCCAGATGCATCGGCAGTCATAGCTGGTACTTTTTCTTTATTTGATACTTCAGTACTTGCTTTGATTGATCCGGGTTCTACGCATTCATATATTAGTGCATCTATTTTGCCTGTATTTGATGTGCATGCTGAGTCCCTAGGATTTGATGTGTTGGTGACAAATCCGTTAGGGCATAGTGTGATTGTTAGTAAAGTGCACCGGGGTAGTGCAGTGAGGGTGCAAGGTGAGGAGTTCCTTGGAGACTTGATTGAGATGCCATTTAAGGAATTTGATGTGATCTTAGGTATGGATTGGCTATCTCGACATGGAGCTGTGGTGGATTGTAAAAAGAAAACTGTTTCTTTGAGAACAGGTGATGGTAGAGAGGTGATAGTATCTAATGAGCAGGAACAGCTAGCCTCCTTATTTGTTTCAGCTGTTGCAGCCAGGAGGTTGATTAGAAAGGGGTGTGAAGCTTATCTTGCTCATGTGGTGGATACTAGAGTGAAGGGTTTCCCTATTGATAGCATTGCCACAGTTGCTAAGTTTTCGGATGTGTTTCCAGAGGAGTTGCCAGGGTTGCCTCCTGAGAGAGAGGTGGAGTTCGGTATTGAATTGTTGCCTGGAACAACTCCTATCTCTATTACTCCTTATAGAATGGCACCAGCAGAATTGAGGGAGTTGAAAGTGCAATTACAGGAGTTGTTGGATAAAGGATTCATTCGCCCCAGTGTTTCTCCTTGGGGAGCTCCTGTATTATTTGTGAGGAAGAAGGATGGTACTATGAGGTTATGCATCGATTATAGGCAATTGAACAAGGTGACCATTAAGAATAAATATCCTTTGCCTAGAATCGATGATCTCTTTGATCAGTTGAAGGGAGCGTCAGTGTTCTCCAAAATTGATCTGAGATCAGGGTACCATCAGCTAAGGGTCAGAGCTGAAGATGTTCCGAAGACCGCTTTTCGGACCAGGTATGGGCATTATGAGTTTCTAGTTATGCCTTTTGGTCTGACGAATGCACCTGCAGCTTTTATGGATTTGATGAATAGGGTGTTTAGGCCCTATTTGGATCAGTTTGTAGTGGTCTTCATTGATGATATTCTGGTGTATTCACGGAATGAAGAGGAACATGACAAGCATTTGCGGATTGTGCTGCAGATTTTGAGAGAAAAGCAGTTATTTGCCAAATTGTCGAAGTGTGAGTTCTGGTTGGATCAAGTAGCTTTTCTCGGACATATTGTTTTAGCTGAAGGCATTAGAGTTGATCCAAGTAAAGTTGAAGCTATTCTGAATTGGAGTCCACCTAAGTCTGTGACAGAGATTAGAAGTTTTCTGGGTTTGGCAGGCTATTACCGGCGGTTTGTAAAAGGATTTTCTTTGATAGCTACTCCACTCACTAGATTGCTTCGTAAGGGAGTGAGATTTGTGTGGACGGATCAGTGTCAGGCTAGCTTTGAGCAGTTGAGAGATATGTTGACTCAAGCACCTGTTCTTACTTTACCTGTTGAAGGCAAACCATATGTGATCTACAGTGATGCTTCACATAGAGGTTTGGGGTGTGTATTGATGCAGGAAGGGAAAGTTATAGCTTATGCATCTAGACAGTTAAAACCGCATGAGCTTAACTATCCAATCCATGATTTGGAATTGGCTGCCATTGTGTTTGCATTGAAGATTTGGCGCCACTATCTGTTTGGGGAGAAATGTTTCATCTACACTGATCACAAGAGTTTGAAATATTTGGGTGTCCAGAAAGAACTCAATCTTCGTCAGAGGAGATGGTTAGAATTGATTAAAGACTACGACTGTTTGATTGACTATCATCCAGGTAAAGCAAATGTTGTTGCTGATGCCTTGAGTCGGAAGTCTTTAGCTGGTTTAACAGTTTACTCGCTCTCGTTGCTTGTTGAGTTGAGAGCATTGCATGCCAGTTTTGTACCTTGTGTTGATGGTGCATTATTGGCACAGTTGCAATTGAAGCCGGTTTTGTTAGATCAGATCAAAGAAGCTCAGTTGGCTGATAAGAAGATACAGAAGATTGTTTCGGATTGTCAAAGTGGAAAGGGTAGAGATTTTATTGTGAAGAGTGATGGGAGTCTCTGGTTCAAGAGCAGATTGTGTGTACCCGATGATGCTGATTTGAAAAGGGTCATTTTGGAAGAAGCTCATCAGTCAATGTTTGCTATGCATCCGGGTAATACGAAGATGTATCATGATTTGAGACAGCATTATTGGTGGATTGGGTTGAAGAGAGACATTGCTGAATTTGTGTCGAAATGTCTCACTTGTCAGAAGGTAAAAGCAGAGCATCAAGTTCCAACCGGGTTGCTTCAACCGTTGTCAGTGCCAGAATGGAAATGGGAAAGAGTGACAATGGACTTTGTGTCTGGATTGCCATTGACACAAAGGAAACATGATGCCATATGGGTGATTGTGGATAGATTGACTAAGACAACTCATTTCCTTCCGGTGCGGATGGATTACTCTTTGGAGAGGTTGGCTGAGCTGTATATCCATGAGATTGTGAAATTACATGGTGTTCCAACTTCTTTAGTGTCTGATCGAGATCCCAGGTTTACTTCAAGATTTTGGAAGAGTTTGCATAGTGCTTTGGGTTCTCGACTGCACTTCAGCACTGCTTTTCATCCACAGACAGATGGACAGTCAGAGAGGGTGATACAGATTCTTGAAGACATGTTGAGAAGCTGTGTCATTGATTTCATTGGAAGTTTGGATAGATTCTTACCTCTTGTGGAGTTTGCATACAACAACAGTCACCAATCTAGCATTGGTATGGCACCATTCGAAGCATTGTATGGCAGACGGTGTAGGACACCTCTTTGTTGGAATGAGCTTGGAGATAATAAGTTGGTTGGTCCTGATTTGATTCAAGAAACTGAAGAAAAAGTAAAGTTGATTCGAGACAGGTTAAAAGCAGCTTTAGACCGACAGAAGTCTTATGCAGATCTGAAAAGGAGAGACATTCAGTTTGATGTTGGAGATAAGGTGTTTTTGAAAGTATCTCCTTGGAAGAAGATTTTGAGGTTTGGTCGAAAAGGAAAATTGAGTCCTCGTTTCATTGGGCCGTATGATGTGTTAGAAAGAATTGGGCCAGTGGCGTATCGACTTGCTTTGCCATCTGAGTTGGATCGTATTCATAATGTATTTCATGTTTCCATGTTGAGGAGGTACAGGTCGGATCCATCTCATGTGTTGCCAATTGAATCTATCGAAGTGAGCCCAGATTTGACTTTTGAAGAGGAACCAGTTGCTATTGTGGCACGGGAAGTGAAAGAGTTGAGGAACAAGAGTGTGCCATTGGTGAAAGTTCTATGGAAGAACCATGCAAAAGAAGAAGCGACTTGGGAGAGTGAACAAATCATGCAAGAGCAATATCCTCAACTGTTTCAGAGTTGATATCAGGTAATTTCGAGGACGAAATTTCTTTTTAGAGGGGGAGAATTGTAATATCCTCATTTGTGGTCTAGAAGTTTTGATTATGTTATTGTTATTGTTGTTGTTGTTGTTGGTTTAAATTGAGAAAAGGAAAGTATATGTATATGTGTTTTGGGAAGAAATAGGGTTTAGAGACAAGTTTATATGTTGTATATATGGTGATATATATAACATATAAATGGGTCAAAGGAAGAGTCAAAGGAAAAGAGATATTTTTTTTGTGTTGAGTGTGCAATTACTTAATTGGGCTTATAAGAGACAAAAGCTAAGTTAAATGATGAGGTGTTTGACTTGTGCATTTTCTTCTTTCTTTCTTGAAGTGGCCGGCTCTCCAAAAACCAAAGGGAAAGAGAAGTGTTTTTGATACTAGAATCAAGATTGAAGGGAGAATTGAAGAATCAAGTTGAAGATTTGTGGAATTTCTTCATTCAAGGTAAGAAATCTCTTGTTTTCCTTTGTTAATTTTTAAGTTATGTCTTAGGTGAATTGTGATTTGTTGATGTGATGATTTGGGGTGTTTGATATGTGTTTACAAGTGTTAAAATTGATTGTAAGTTAAAAGATTGATTTGGCGTTGGTTTGGTTGTAAAGATTGTAAGTTTAAGTGGATGTTGAAAGTGAATGATCAAGTGTGAAGTTTGGTTTTAGGGTTTGGAATTGATGAATGATTTAATGTTTGGTTAATGTGAATATTGTGTTAAACATGCAAAATAAGTGTTAATGGCTTTGATTACATTCATTTGAATGAGTTTATGTGGTGTTTAAGGTGTTAGAATGCATTTAGAAGAGTTTGGCTAAAAATTAGGGTTTTGTTCTTAAGTGACACGGCCAAAGGGAAAGTGAGACACGGCCAAGCCAAGAGAATTTGGGCATGTTGGATTGGTTTGTGAGAGACACGGCCGTGTCTAGTGCCCGTGTTAGCTACTGTGATTTGTTGGTTGAGAGACACGGCCACAAGCTTGGCCGTGTCCCTTGCCCGTGTTGCTTACTGTCCAAGTGGGTTGAGTGACACGGCCATAAGCTTGGCCGTGTCCTTCAAGTGGCTGCCCGTGTCCCTCAAATGTGTGGGTTAGGGTTTTTATACTTTGTTCTATTTGCATTGTTTTGGTCCTTTTAAGGTAAGTTGGTACCTTAACCTAAACCTAAACACATTTAAACCATGATTGACCTAAACAAATGCATATGGAAGATCTTAAAGCTATGAATTATATAAATTATTCTTTGCTCTAATTGCATTGTTGAGATTGAACAATGTTATGTTATGCATTGTGAATGGTTATGTGTTTCATGAATAATGTATATTGAAATGTTATATCAAAGATGCTATGATGATTCAAATAAGAGGTGAAATGTAATGTAAAGCCATTGTGATGGGCTATGATGATGTTATTGAAAGAAAGAAGGCATGTTTGCCTAAATGTGATGAGAATTTGAGAATGGAAATAGTAACTATATAATAAATGAATTGTTTGTTTAATATGTTATTCAGTTTCAGAGTTCTGGATTTGGGTGGCATGCCTAAGAAATGATGAAAGGTAACAGTCTTGCCGGGTTGAGGATCTCCTCATATGTGTTGAGTTGATGGTCCAAGAGACTGGGTCTGTTACACTATGAAAATTGTGAATATGAGATATATGATTTGTAACAGTCTTGCCGGGTTGAGGATCTCCTCATATGTGTTGAGTTGATGGTCCAAGAGACTGGGTCTGTTACACTATGAAAATTGTGAATATGAGATATATGATTTGTAACAGTCTTGCCGGGTTGAGGATCTCCTCATATGTGTTGAGTTGATGGTCCAAGAGACTGGGTCTGTTACACTATCCATGGATAGAGATATATGTATATACATTGCCTACGGGCGTGATTATTGTGACTATGAACCAAAGCAGTAACTCTGAACTCTGAATATCGTATTAAATACTTGTTGGGCCCATAGGTGTCAAAGTTATATGAATGTCCTAAATAATGTTATGAGTTAATGAAATGAGGTGTTGTTTATTGAGTATGATTGATTAATGTTGAATGTGGAAAGATGTTGAAATGTGGTATGCTCATATGACTATGATTTGTGAAATGCATAATTATGTGGTTAACATTATATTTATGATGTTGATCTTATCAATAACATATGTGGCATTGCACTACATTAAAGCATACCATTAGCATGTTTTATCTTACTAAGCCCTTGGCTTAGCGCGATAGTGTTTAATCGCGCAGGTGATAGAGTTGATAGAGTTGAACCTGAGGGTTCTTCGAGACCGAGTGAGAGTAGACGTTGAAGTGTTGATTTGGAACTTAAAGATCAGAAGAGACTTGCCAATCATGTATAACTCTTTTATGTTTTGTAAAGATTTTGTTTATATTGTAAATATATATGTAATGATAAATATGTACTCAAATGTTTTCATATGTGTAAATATTTTATAACTTCCGCTGTGTACTACTTAAATGTATTTATATATCTATAATGTATATTGAGAAAGATGATGGTATTATATAAAAATGTTTTGAATATTGATGAAAAGCCGTAGCACTCCTATGTTCGGTGCACATATGCTATATTGTGGTGTTGTAGTGTGTGTGTACTGAATGTGGGGGTGTTAAAGGTATCAGAGCCATAGACTTGTGATGTGTTAGCTTTATCAATTATTTGTGATTAATTGGTTAATTTTATGCTAATATAATGGTTAATTATATGTTTTTAATCATGATTGTATTGGCATGTTAGAGAGAGAAAAACTTTGTATTTTTGCCATTGCCTATTTGATTTTTTTTCTACATCAATTGAAAGGAGGCATGAAGAGCTTCAAAATTACATATTATTTTCTCGATTCGGAGTTAAATTAAACAAGTTATAGCCTTTAAAAAAAAACAAGTTATAGCCTTTTAAATTTTATTACTCAAAATTGATAGAAAATTAGGTTTTTGGAATTGATTTAATTGTGATTAAGTTATGGTGATTGCTAAACCACCAGGTTAGAAAGCTTCTTAATTAATATTGCACATAGATAAACTCTTAGCCTCTAAAACTCGGTTAGTCAAATTAGTCGGCAAGGTGGAGCATGAGGCTCACCCTTCGCTTGTCGGGTATGGGCCTCCTAGACCTGGGCAAAACTACATGTCATTTTGGTCCTCTAGGCTTCCTTTCCCAATGGCCAAACAACCTAGGTCACGTGCCAAGCACCTGACTTGCCTAGTCTAAGCGGGTCAGACACCTGGCTCCTCCAAGTGCATTAGGCGCTACCACTTGATGGGCATAAATAGATTTTTTTTTTCATTTGAATTTTTCTAGGCATCATTTTTTTTCTTTTTCATAGACTGACTCTAAATTATTTTTTGAAATTTTTTTATGAATTTTATTTAATTTTTAGGGATAGTAAAAATATTTTTTATTTAGATGATATTTTTAATTGAGAAAAAATTATTTTTCACTTGGAACTTTTTCCATGAAAATTATTTATATCTGTAAAATATATTTTGCATATATTTTTTTTACCATTTTTTAAAATAAAGTATATGCATTTTATTATTTGTAATTATACTATTTTATATATTTATTGTTCCTACCATTTATTTTTTTTGTGAAAAGTTACAAAAAAATAGCTTTCATAGTAAGACTCCCTTAGTGGCACATACAATTGGTATTGTAATATCCCAAAGTATACCCTAAAAGTTTGGAATACTTATTGTTATATTTGAATTAAATGTTATAAGTGTATATGTTTAAGTGGAAAGAGAAAAGAGGTAAGAAGAAAGATGTGTATATGTTGTATATATATATAGAGATATATACAACATATACAAGTCAAAGAAATGGGTAGTCAAAAGAAGATTTAATTAATTATTAATTAATTGAAATGGAAATTAAAGGAAGTGGATGAGGATATTTATGAATATTTTATTATTTTATTTGCTTGGTTGAGAATTAAAGGATGATTGAATGGTTGAGAGAAGAATTGAGTGTTGACTTTGCTTTTCTCTATTCATCTTCTTCTTCTTTTCTTTTCTCCTTGGCTGGCTAGCTCAATAACAAGAGAGGAAGTGAGATTTTATCTTTTCAAACTTAAGATTTGAAGGATGTTTCAAGTGATGAAGTTGAGATTCTAAGGGTTTTCATCACTTTTGGTAAGTTTTCCACTTGATTCTTTGGTTTTCTTCTAAGTTTGGTGTTTGATTGTTGATGGTATGTATATATATTTGATTATGGTGTATATAAGGGTGTGTGATCTTCTTGGTGTTGATTTTGGAGTTTGATTGAAGAGATAGAGTTAAGTTTGGTGTTGGAAGAGTAAGTGTTGTGTTTGAGTTGTGTGTATGTGATGGCTGTGAATTGGTGTTTGATGTATGTTTTGAATTATTTTGGTGTGTTTTTGCAAGTTATTATGGTTTATGGGTGTGTTTAGTTAAGTTTGTTTCTAGTAAAAAATAATGGAAGTAAGAGGATTGTTGGATGTGAGGTTGTTGTTGTCGGAATCATAATTTTTGGCCTGACACGGCCATGAGCACGGCCAGGTCTTTAGGCGTGTCAATGGTTCTGTTTTCTGGATGGGTGACACGAGCAGTGACACGCCCATGTCACTGAGCGTGTCATAGCTACTGTGTTAAGGGATGATTGACACGGCCAGTGACATGCCCATGTCACTGAGCGTGTAAAAGCTTCTGTATTGTGGTTTAGGAAACGGTCAGGGACACACCCGTGTTGTTGAGCGTGTCATATGTAGAGTTAGCCCTAGTTGGTTCTTAGCCTTATTATCTCATGTGTATCTTTAAGTGAGTGTTTATTATCCCTTTTGGATTAGGTTTTGAAGAGATTGAGTTGCCCTAATCCAAGTGTTGAAGGATTCTTGGAAGAGGAGTTTGGTGTGGAGTGAGTTGCTTTTGAGGTAAGTACAAACCGTACATTATTGCATACATTTATATGACTTTGGGACTTAACACATTTGGTTGTAAATGTGTTAAGTAATCTATTACATTGTTGATATATTTGATTAATGCTATGATTTGCATAATGTGAAGGATATGATGATCATTCAAAATGTATGTCTAATGCAATTGGTTATGTATACTCTAACGATGAGATGTGAAGCCATTGGTGTTGGCTATAATGATGTAAATGAAATAATTGGGGCATGTTTGCCTAGATGATTATGGGGAAATGAGAATGGAATTGATAATGAAATAATGAAAGAATTGTGTGTATAATATGTTAGTCAATTTTCAGTGTTTTTTTGTTGGTGGCATGCCTAATAGTAACAATGCAATATCCCAAAGTATACCCTAAAAGTTTTGGAATATTTATTGTTATAATTGGATTTAATGTATATGTTTCTTTGGAAAGAGAAAAGAATTATAGAGAGAGTGTATATGTTGTGTATATGAAAATATATACAACATATACACAAGTCAAAGTCAAAGAAGGTTAATTGAAGAAGATATTTATGTTATGATTTATGAAATTATTTAATAAGGAAATTATGAGTGGAAGAGATTAACTTGGATTATTTTAATATTAAAATGACTTGGTGGAGGTTTAAAGAGATAAGTGTTTGACTTGTTGTCTTCATTTCTTCTCCATTTTCTCTTCTTTTCCTTTGTTGGCCGGGCATCATCAAGACAAGAGAGCAAGAGAGAGTTTTGTGTTCCAAGCTCTAAGTTGAACGGTGATTCAAGTAACCAAGTTGGAGATTCAAGAAGTTTCATCATTGTTGGTAAGTTCTCTCTTGATTTCCTTTGTTCTATTTGGAGTTGTGTTTGAGTTTGATGGATTATTGTTGATAGTAGGAGTGTGTTTGATTGTGGTGTGTTTATGAGTGTTTGGATTATATTGATTTTGGATTTTGGGGTTAGTTGGAAAGAAAGAGTAAGTTTGTTGGAAGAGATAGTGTTGTGGTTGTGTTTTGGGTTTGTGGTGATGATTTTGATTTGTGTTTGATGTATGATTTGAGTTGTTTTGGTGTTTTTGCAAGTTTGTTATGGTTTTTGGGTATGTTTAGCTAAGTTGGTTGGAGTGGATATTGGTGAAGGGAAGTGATTTTGTGGTATAAAGTGTTGTTGTGGCCGGAATCTGTATTTTTGGCCTGACACGCCCATGAGCACGGCCAAGTCTTTAGGGGTGTCAATGGTTCTGTGTTTTGGATGGGTGACACGATCATTAACACGCCCGTGTTATTGGATGTGTCATAGCTACTGTAATGTTGGAGAATTGACACGGCCATGAGCACGCTCATGTTGTTGGATGTGTCAATGTTTCTGTGAGGCAGAATGTATTACACGTTCAGTGACACGCCCGTGGTTCTGAGCGTGTCAAAGCTTCTGTGTTGTGGAGTTAGGGCACGGTCAGGGACACGCTCGTGTTGTTGAGCGTGTCATGGTTAGAGTTTGCCCTAGTTGGTTTTAGTCTTATTATCTCTTGTGTATCTTTGAGTAAGTGTGTTATTCTTTTGGATTAGGTTGTGAAGAAGTTGAATTGCCCTAATCTAAGTGGTGAAGAATTCTTAGAAGAGGAAGGTTATAGATTGGTGTGAGTTATCTTAAGGTAAGTACAAACTACATGATTGCATGCATTTACTTGATTTTGATACTTAACATATTTGATTGTACATATGTTAAGTAATTGATTACATTGTTAATTTATGTGACAAATGTTATGAATGGTATAATGAAATGCAAAACCAATGTGGTTGGTTATAATGATGTAAATGAGATAGTTGAAGCATGTTTGCTTATATGATGATGAAATGAAATATGAAATATGAAATGTGAAAGATATGATGATACGATAAATTGTTTTAATGTGATTTGAGATAATATGAGAGATGAGGCCATGATTGATGGCTATAGTAATGCAAATGAAATATACTTGGGGCATGGTTGCCTATCCAATTATGAGAAATGAAATGAAAAGAGATTTATAAAGAGATAAATGAAATGATTGTGTGCCTAATATGTTAATTCAATTTTCAGAGTGCTGGGTTTGGCGGCATGCCTATGAATCACTGGATAGGTGAAATGACCGGGTCGTAAGCCGATTCCAGTTGAAAAATGTGAAATGATAAATGTGAAATGTGATGTTTTTGGGGTGAAAAGACTGAGTCGTAAGCCTCAAAAACAGTAACAGTCTAACCGGGTTGAGGATTTCCTCAGTTTTAACCGGGTTGAGATCCAAGAGACTGGGTCTGTTACGCTATCCATGGATAGAGATATATATATATATATATATATATCGCCTACGGGCTTGATGATTGTGATTATGGACCAAAGCAGTAACTCTGAACTTTGAATAACATATTAGATTTCTTTTTAGGCCCATGCTTGTGTTTGTTTAAATATAATTCTTAAATGGTGAAACAAGTGAGTAATGGGATACATGTTTGTCTTTGTTTGAATATAAACTATGGAGTGAGATATAATGTTATGAGATGATTACAGTACATGAATGTTTTGATAAGTTATTGAGTAATGTAAGACTTTGAAATGTAGTCTTCTCTTGAATTATTTTTGAAATCTGATTGTATGACATTGGCATTGCATTAAGGCATAATATTATTGTAGTATGTGCCACTAAGCCGTGGGCTTAGCACGATTGTGGTTCATCGCGCAGGTGACAGGGAAGAACCAGAGAGTTTCTCTAGGCCGAGTCGAGTCTAGATTTTGAAGTGTTGATAGTGGAGCTTAAAGATCAAAGACATACTGCCAAACATGTATATTTTTTATGTTTTGTAAAACTTGAGTTTTGATGTATATGTATTTGTAAATATTTTATATATCTTCCGTTGTGTTTTGAATAAACTTTTTATCTATTGTGTTTTATAAATTTCCTTAAATGTTTTAAAGTTGTGCATAAAGGATGATTTATGTGTTTTGTAAACCGTGGCATTTCTATATTCAGTATACGTATATTATGATCGTATTAGCATGCAGTGTACGTATACGGGGTATAGGGGTGTTACAAACAATCTCTTAAAGCTGGGTTGGGCTTGATCCTTGAAGCCAAGTTGGGTTGAAGTTTAGCATGCTTAACTCCCCTTGAAGCTTGGTTGGGTCTAGTCCTTGAAGCCTAGTTGAGATGATACAAACCCTTGAAGCTAGGTTGGGTTTGGTTCTTGAAGCCAAGTAGGGTTGATGCTTAGCATGCTTTGCTCCCCTTGAAGCTTGGTTGAGCCTAATCCTTGAAGCCTATTTGGGATAATGATAAATGTGAAAATTAAACCAAAATATTAACTCTGAAAGTTGAATGGCGTATTAGTTTCTTTTGGGCCCATGCTTGTCTTTGTGTAAATGTGAATCATGAATGGTGAAATAGATGAATAATAAGATTTAATGTAAGGTTTTGAAATATGATATTCTTATGTATTGTTTATGATATATGAATGTGTGACATTAGCATTACAATAAAGCATATTGTTGTTGAGGTTTGTACCACTAAGCATATAGCTTAGCGCGATTGTGGTTCATCGCAGGTGACAGGGTAGAACCGGAGAGTTCTTCTAGACATAGTCGAGTCTAGACTCTGAAGTGTTGATTGTGGGCTTAAAGATCAAAGACGAACTGCCAAACATGTATAAACTTTATGTTTTGTAAATTTTGATTCTGATGTATATGTATATGTAAATACCGCTACATTTTCCGCTACTTAATAAATAAATGTTTTATCAATTATATTTTATAATATAATTTGAATATTTTAAGTTTTCTAATTTTGTTGTTAAATTGAAAGATTGGTTTGTTTATTATAAACCGTGACACCCCTGTGTCCAATATACGTATATTACAAATGTGGCTATATGTAGTATGCGTATATGGGGTGTAGGGGTGTTACAACTGTTTTGGTATCAGAGCCTAGGTTTGAGATTCTCAACCTAGGTGAATTGCAAGAAAAAGAAAATTTTGATTTTAAAATATGGTTTTTGAATAAGATACATGTTTCGGCATTGGTAGTCTCTGATCTTTGATGAGGTATTTTCTGCTGTGTTGCAGATATAGGTAGTGATGGCATCTCAGTCACGTCAGTCCATAGAAGGTAGTGCTGAGAGTGTAGCTCCTGAAGAGGGTAGAGATGGTGCTAGGGTTGAGAGAGCTGGAGAGGCTCCTGCTCCTGTGCGAGAGAGACCAGCTGCTGATGAGGTTCCACCAGTTTGGCTAAGACATGTGGAAGAATTGTTGAGACAAGCTCCAGTGCAGCCGCCACCGCCACCACAGCCACAAGTGCCAGTGAGACATTATGATAAATTGAGGAAGTTTGGGGCTGAGGATTTCTTTGGCACTACAGACCCTGCAATAGTTGAAAAGTGGTTGGATAGAGTGCAGAGGGTATTTATCCAGTTGCAAGCTACTTCTGAAGAAAAATTTGATTATGCTAGATCCCTTCTGCAGAAAGATGCTTATGATTGGTGGAAGATAGTTCCACATGCCATGGATGATCCACCTACTTTGTCTTATGGTGATTTTCTGCGGGAGTTTGAGCAGAAATATACTCCAAGGGAGTACAAAGATGTCAAGAAGATGGAATTTTTAAATCTGAGACAAGATAACCGGACAGTGACAGAGTACGAGATTGAGTATATCCGGTTGAGTCATTATGCCGGTGGAATTATTTCAGATGAGATTGACCGGTGTAGGAGATTTGAGGACGGATTGAGGCCCTTTATTATGTGTATTGTTGCTGGTTCTCGGTACCAAGATTTTTCTCAATTGGTTGCAGCAGTTAGAAGTGTTGAGAGAGCACAGGGTATTGCAGCAGCTGCAACCAAAGAGGAGACCAGAGTTAGGAGATCCCAGTTTGAGGCAGGGTCTTCATCTATGAAGAGAGGCCGAGGAAGTTTTATTCCAAGCATCAGTAGGATCCTGAGGCAGTCAGGTAGATCAGTTCAGTATTAGAGGCAGAGATCGAGACCTACAGTCTCTGTAGCGAGTGCTCCGACTCTAGTGGTTCAGAGATCCATTCTACCTACATATGTTCATTGTGGTAGGACACATGAAGGTGCTTGTTGGAAGACGAGGGGATCAGGAGTATGTTTTAGATGTGGGTCATCAGCTCATTTCATCAAAGATTGCCATGAGCTACAGGAGGATAGACAGACTGATATTGCAGCTTCTCGACCTAGTGTCAGTAGAGGTGGTTGAGGGGGCAGAGGTTTCAATAGAGGCAGTCGACCTAGGATTAGTTAGAGAGGAGGCTCTACATCTGGAGGCAGTAGGCCAGATGAGGCTGGGTCTTCTCAACGAGTGTATGTGATGCAGAGGCAGCCAGATGCTTCAGCAGTTATTGCGGGTACATTTTCTTTATTTGGTATTTCAGTTCTTGCTTTGATTGATCCATGATCTACTCATTCATACATAAGTGCATCTATCTTGCCTGTGTCTGAATTGCATTCTAAGTCCTTAGGATTTGATGTCTTGGTGACAAATCCTTTAGGACATAGTGTTGTGGTGAGTAAGGTGCATCGTGATAGTTCAGTTGTGGTGCAAGGTGAGAAGTTTATGGGTGATTTGATTGAAATGCCTTTTAAGGAATATGATTTGATCTTAGGCATGGATTGGTTGTTTAAGCATGGAGTTGTGGTAGACTGTCAAAAGAAGTGTGTTACCCTGAGAACTAGTGATGGTAGAAGTGTTATGGTATCTAGTGAGCAGAGGCAACTTGCATCCTTGTTTGTTCTAGCTGTTGCAGCTAGGAAGATGATTAGAAAAGGGTGTGATGCTTATCTTGCTCATGTTTTGGATATCAGAGTAGTGGGTTCTCAACTTGATAGCATACCCACAGTTGCTGAATTCCCAGATGTTTTTTCTAAGGAGTTGCCAGGGTTACCCCCTGAGAGAGAGGTTGAGTTTGGTATCGATTTGTTGCCTGGTACCACTCCCATCTCTATTACTCCCTATCGAATGGCACCTACTGAGTTGAGAGAGTTGAAGGTGCAGTTACAGGAGTTGTTAGATAAAGGGTTTGTTCGCCCTAGTGTTTCTCAGTGGGGAGCTCTTGTTTTGTTTGTGAAAAAGAAGGATGATACTTTGAGGTTGTGCATCGATTATAGGCAGTTGAATAAGGTGACCATCAAGAATAAGTATCCTCTGCCTAGAATTGATGATCTCTTTGATCAATTAAAGGGAGCAACAGTGTTTTTCAAGATTGATTTGAGATCAGGGTACCATCAATTGAGGGTTAGAGCTGAAGATGTTCCTAAAACAGCTTTCCACACAAGGTATGGGCATTATGAATTATTGGTAATGCCTTTTGGGTTAACGAATGCACCTGCAGCTTTTATGGATCTGATGAATAGGGTGTTTAGGCCCTATCTGGATCAGTTTGTGGTGGTCTTTATTGACGATATTTTGGTATATTCGCATAATAAGGAGGAGCATGACAAGCATTTGCAGATTGTGTTGCAGACCTTGAGAGAGAAGCAATTGTATGCTAAGCTGTCGAAATGTGAGTTTTGGCTTGATCAAGTGACTTTTCTGGGTCATGTGGTGTTAGCAGATGGTATAAGAGTTGATCCGAGTAAAGTTGAGGCTATTTTGAATTGGAGTCCACCGAAGCCTGCAACTAAAGTTAGAAGTTTTCTGGGTTTGGCAGGCTATTATCGAGGGTTTGTGAAAGGTTTTTCTTTGATAGCTACTCCACTCACCAGATTACTTCGAAAGGGAGTTAGATTTGTATGGACAGATCAGTGTCAAGCAAGCTTTGAGCAGTTGAAGGAGATGTTGACTCAAGCTCCTATTCTTACTTTGCCTGTGGAAGATAAACCATATGCGATTTACAATGATGCTTCACATAATGGTTTAGGATGTGTTTTAATGCAAGAGGGTAGAGTCATAGCTTATGCTTCTCAGCAGTTGAAGCCGCATGAGTTGAATTACCCGACGCATGATTTGGAGTTGGCAGCTATAGTGTTTGCTTTGAATATTTGGTGACACTACTTGTATGGGGAGAAGTGTTTCATTTATATAGATCATAAGAGTTTGAAATATTTGGGTATTCAGAGAGAGCTGAATCTTCGGCAAAGACGGTGGTTAGAGTTGATTAAAGACTACGACTGTTTGATTGATTATCATCCTTGTAAGATAAAAGTGTTGTTGCAGATGCCTTGAGTCGGAAGTCTTTAGCAGGTTTGACTGTTTATTCACTCTCATTGCTTGTTGAGTTGAGAGCGTTGCATGCTAGTTTTGAATTATGTGATGATGGTGATTTGTTGGCTCAGTTGCAGTTGAGACCGGTGTTGTTGGATCAGATTAAAGAGGCTCAGTTGACTGATGAGAAAATTCAGAAAGTTGTGTTAGATTGCCAAAATGGGGAAAGCCGAGATTTATATATGAGGGATGATGGTAGCCTTTGGTTCAAGGATAGATTGTGTGTTCCTGATGATGCTAGTTTGAGAAAGATTATTTTAGAAGAAGCACATCAATCGACTTTTGCTATGCACCCTGGGAGTACTAAAATGTATCATGATTTGAAGCAGCATTATTGGTGGTTAGGTATGAAGAGAGACATAGCGAAGTTTGTATCCAAATGTCTCACTTGTCAGAGAGTGAAGGCCGAGCATCAAGTTTCTACTGGGTTGCTCCAACCTTTATGAGTGCCTGAATGGAAATGGGAGCGAGTGACAATAGATTTTGTGTCTGGTTTGCCTTTGACTCAGAAGAAGCATGATGTTATTTGGGTGATTGTTGATTGGTTGACGAAGACAGCTCATTTTTCTTCCATTTTGAATGGACTATTCTCTTGAGAAGTTGGCTGAGCTGTATATCAGTGAGATAGTGAGGTTGCATGGAGTCCCAATTTCTTTAGTGTCTGATCGAGATCCTCGGTTTACTTCAAGGTTTTGGAAGAGTTTACATGGTGCTTTGGGTTCTCGATTGCACTTTAGCACTGCTTTTCATACACAGACAGATGGGTAGTCAGAGAGAGTGATACAGATTTTAGAGGACATGTTGAGAAGCTGTGTCATTGATTTCTCTGGAAGTTGGGACATATTTTTGCCACTGATGGAATTTGCTTATAACAACAATTATCAATCTAGTATTAAAATGGCACCTTATGAAGCATTTTATGGAAGAAGATGCAGAACACCTCTATGTTGGAATGAAGTTGGAGAAGGCAAGTTGATTGGTCCTGATTTGATTAAGGAAACGGAAGAGAAAGTGAAAATAATTTGGGATCGGTTGAAAGTAGCTTCAGATCGGCAGAAATCTTATTCAGATTTGAAGAGGAGAGATATAGAGTTCAATGTTGGAGATAAAGTATTTCTGAAAGTGTCTCCTTGGAAGAAGATTTTGAGATTTGGCAGAAAAGGGAAACTAAGTCCTCGTTTTGTTGGACCTTATGAAGTATTAGAAAGAGTTGGACCAGTTGCTTATCGAATTACTTTGCCACCTGAGTTGGATAGAATTCACAATGTCCTCCATGTTTCTATGCTGCAGAGGTACAGATCAGACCCATCTCATGTTTTGTCAGTTGAATCTATTGAGGTGAGTCCGGATCTAACTTTTGAAGAAGAACCAGTTGCTATTTTGGCACATGAAGTGAAAGAGTTGAGAAATAAGAAAGTGCCACTTGTGAAGGTTCTTTGGAAAAATCATGCAAAGGAAGAGGCAACTTGGGAGAATGAGCAAGCAATGCGAGATCAGTATCCTCAACTATTTCAGACATGAGATTAGGTAATTTCAAGGACAAAATTTCTTTTTAGAAGGGAAGAATTGTAATATCCCAAAGTATACCCTAAAAGTTTGGAATACTTATTATTATATTTGAACTAAATATTATAAGTGTATATGTTTAAGTGGAAAGAGAAAAGAGGTAAGAAGAAAGATGTGTATATGTTGTATATATAGAGATATATACAATATATACAAGTCAAAGAAATGGGTAGTCAAAAGAAGATTTAATTATTTATTAATTAATTGAAATGGAAATTAAAGGAAGTGGATGAGAATATTTATGAATATTTTATTATTTTATTTGCTTGGTTGAGAATTAAAGTATGATTGAATGGTTGAGAGAAGAGTTGAGTGTTGACTTTGCTTTTCTCTATTCATCTTCTTCTTCTTTTCTTTTCTCCTTGGCCGGCTAGCTCAATAACAAGAGAGGAAGTGAGATTTTGTCTTTTCAAACTCAAGATTTGAAGGATGTTTCAAGTGATCAAGTTGAGATTCTAAGGGTTTTCATCACTTTTGGTAAGTTTTCCACTTGATTCTTAGGTTTTCTTCTAAGTTTGGTGTTTGATTGTTGATGGTATGTATATATATTTGATTATGGTGTATATAAGGGTGTGTGATCTTCTTGGTGTTGATTTTGGAGTTTGATTGAAGAGATAGAGTTAAGTTTGGTGTTGGAAGAGTAAGTGTTGTGTTTGAGTTATGTGTATGTGATGGTTGTGAATTGGTGTTTGATGTATGTTTTGAATTGTTTTAGTGTGTTTTTGAAAGTTATTATGGTTTATGGTTGTGTTTAGTTAAGTTTGTTTGAAGTGAAAAATAGTGGAAGTAAGATGATTGTTGGATGTGAGGTTGTTGTTGCCGGAATAAGGATTTTTGGACTGACACGGCCATGAGCACGGCCAGGTCTTTAGGCGTGTCAATAGTTCTATTTTCTGGATGGGTGACACGAGCAGTGACATGCCTATGTCACTGAGCGTGTCACAGCTTCTGTGTTGTAGTAGCATTGACACGTCCAGTGACATGCCCATGTCACTGAGCGTGTCATAGCTACTATGTTAAGGGATGATTGACACGGCCATTGCACACCCATGTCACTGAGCGTGTAAAAGCTTCTGTGTTGTGGTTTTAGGGCACGGTCAGGGACACGCCCGTGTTGTTGAGCGTGTCATGTGTAGAGTTAGCCCTAGTTGGTTCTTAGCCTTATTATCTCATGTGTATCTTTAAGTGAGTGTGTATTATCCCTTTTGGATTAGGTTTTGAAGAGATTGAGTTGCCCTAATCCAAGTGTTGAAGGATTCTTGGAAGAGGAGTTTGGTGTGGAGTGAGTTGCTCTTGAGGTAAGTACAGACCCTACATTATTGCATACATTTATATGACTTTGGGACTTAACACATTTGGTTGTAAATGTGTTAAGTAATCTATTACATTGTTGATATATTTGATTAATGCTATGATTTGCATAATGTGAACAATATGATGATCATTCAAAATGTATGTCTAATGCAATTGGCTATGTATACTCTAATGATGAGATGTGAAGCCATTGTTGTTGGCTATAATGATGTAAATGAAATAATTGGGGCAAGTTTGCCTAGATGATTATGGGGAAATGAGAATGGAATTGATAATGAAATAATGAAAGAATTGTATGTCTAATATGTTAGTCAATTTTCAGAGTTTTGTTGTTGGTGGCTTGCCGAATAGTAACAATCTCTTGAGGGTTGGGCTTGATCCTTGAAGCCAAGTTGGGTTGAAGTTTAGCATGCTTAACTCCCCTTGAAGCTTGGTTGGGTCTAGTCCTTGAAGCCTAGTTGAGATGTTACAAACCCTTAAAGCTAGGTTAGGTTTGGTTCTTGAAACCAAGTTGGGTTGATGCTCAGCATGCTTTGCTCCTCTTAAAGCTTGGTTGAGCCTAATCTTTAAAGCCTAGTTGGGATAATGATAAATGTGAAAATTAATCCAAAACATTAACTCTAAAAGTTGAATGGCATATTAGTTTCTTTTGGGCCCATGCTTGTCTTTGTGTAAATGTGAATCATGAATGGTGAAACAGATGAATAATAAGATTTAATGTAAGGTTTTGAAATATGATATTCTTATGTATTGTTTATGATATATGAATGTGTGACATTAGCATTACAATAAAGCATATTGTTGTTGTGGTTTGTACCACTAAGCATATGGCTTAGCGTGATTGTGGTTCATTGCGTAGGTGACAGGGTAGAACCTGAGAGTTCTTCTAGACCGAGTCGAGTCTAGACTCTGAAGTGTTGATTGTGTGCTTAAAGATCAGAGACGAACTGCCAAACATGTATAAACTTTATGTTTTGTAAATTTTGATTCTGATGTATATGTATATGTAAATACCGCTACATTTTTCGCTGCTTAATAAATAAAAATTTTATCAATTATATTTTATAATATAATTTGAATATTTTAAGTTTTCTTATATTGTTGTTAAATTGAAAGATTAGTTTATTTATTATAAACCGTGACACCCCTGTATCCAATATACGTATATTACAAATGTGGTTGTATGTAGTATGCGTATATGGGGTGTAGGGGTGTTACAGGTATAAGGCAAGACTTAAAGCCAAAAAAAGAGTTTTGAAGAATCACATGAGAAAAATGAAAATGCATATTGGTGATCGCATTTATGATCTAATTTTTCTTCTGAAATACACCATGTGCCTTCATGAAATTTTTCAAGAATTGTCTTGAGGGTTCATTTGTGAATCCACTTTTTTTTGAGTTACTAGATGAGAGATGGGATGTGGTATATGACATATACACGTTCCTAATTAAATTATTTCTTAAGAGTTGGTGTAATAGAGGTGGTATTGAAAAGATTAACAAGGAAAAATGGGAGACCTTTCGTAGTGGGAGGGACTTTGCAGTTGAAAGATTAATTTCTGAGGACCTTATTTATTATCTGCCTATTGACTTAGAGCTTGATATTTGGAATTTAGCTCTTGTTAAAAGACTATTTATCAGCAGTCACCAAATCTAGATTTAATGTCTTAGGTTATTCTCACTTTGATAATTTTTAAGAATAATTAGTAGACTTTGTAATGGTCAAGATTTTAAATAGAAAACTTTTTAACTAATATTGATAATTGATAATGTATAGTGATAAAAGTAAAATGGATAAATGCTACAATAAGAGAATAGTGAATAATACATTTTAAAATTTACTGAAGAAATTATTTTTACGGTTTTACGAGATTAAAACTTGATTTAGAATCAACGGTTAAGAATGAGGGTGCACCATAGTTATTATGAGCATTCCCTCACTTGATTAAACTATATATATATCTATGTACATGTGTGTGTGTGTGAAAACTTCTCATTTCTTCTTTCATCTCCCATGCCATCTTCCACCACCATCACCATCCTCTCTATTTTCTTCTTCCTTTTATCAAGTTAATCAAGGATTAAGAGAAAATCACATATAGGTATAGATTTTTAGAAGAATAAGCTAGAAAATGCAAGATTATCAATAAGTAATCAAAGGGAAAGAGAGAAAAAGAAAGAGAAAGAGGAATTTTAAAGAGGTATGTGCTTATGTATTATAATTTGCAAATATATGAATTTTTATGAGTTTTGATGTTTGAATTGGTTGATTGAGTTATTGATAATGAAACATTTCTTGAAAGTATTGATTAACTAGATTGATGAGTGAAAAATAACTTTTATGTAATGAGTTTGACTCTTAATTCAACCCTTAAGACAATTGGGTGGTCTGATATTGTTTTTAGCCTTGTGAGATGGTTGAAAGTTTGATTAAGTGAAGTTTTAGTAAATTATTTGATACAAACTCTTTTTATGTCAAAAATTTGGTTTTGATACATTTTTAACTTAGATCTTCAATATATTTGTGTTTAATGAAGTTAAAAGTGCAAAATACATGATTTTAGGATGCAACGACCGTGGCTTAAAGGTGACATGGGCATGGTATCATAGTCGAAACTCCTAGAGGAAGAACTAAACCAAAAACAGACCCAAAACCAATGCCACGGGCGTGGCAGTTGAGTGCCACCACCATGGGGTTGAAAGTGAGGCTGTTTCTTTAAAAAATTTGATAAAACAGAGCCGTTCTAAATGCCACGGCCGTGGTCCTTGAAGGCCACGACCGTGGGGGTCTATAAATGCAATTGATAGCTTCATTTTGTATCCCACGAGCGTGAGGTTGAGATGCCACGGTCGTGGGGTACCTGGATGATATTTTTGGCTTGTATTTTGTGATATACAGGCCTAGTATGAGGCTAATATGTTTATGTTTCTTACTTTTATATTGAGAATTCATGTGTATGTGTTAAAAGTATGAAAAAGAGTGATAAACTTCGGATATGTGGCAAATATATCTAATACTAAATGTTGATAAAAGTATTGTACCATTGAAATGATATACACAATTCAGTGTTAAGCAAAAACTAATGAATTGCCCAAATCATATTGATTTTAGATCTAGCTTTGGATTGAATGGATAACCAGAGAAATGATAGCCATAGTGATAGTGGGCATCTCGTGCCATTAATGGACACATTGTGTCATCAGTGATAGTGGGCATAATTGCCATTATATATATATATTCTTGAGACTTGGAACTAAAATTACTACACTAACCTGTTATCCAAACCTATGATCTGAGTTCAGTATGTATTGGCAAATTTAATGAAGTTATCCAAATTGAAAATATATGTGAATGTGATGCTATGAATAATAGAAGAAATGCATAATAATAATATAAGTCAAATACTTAAAATCGACTTACTATGCTACAATGTGAAAGTAATTAATAATGTATATATTAATGTTTACAAGTGAAAGTTCTAATGCACAGAATAGAAATGTTATGGTCACATTATTAAATTAATCAATAACTTTATAAGTGTTGTAATGATTGAAAGTGTATATAATGATATAAGATATAAAGTGCCCCAAAGTATAGTACTAAATTTAAGTGCTGAAAATTATAGATTAAATGAAATTATCTTATATGTAAAACTAAAAAGTAAGACTTACTGAAAAATAAAATAAGCGTATTGTGAGTAATGATAACAAATGAGAAAGGAAGTCTTAAATAAAATAATTCATAAAGAGAAAAGTTGCAATACCAAAAGTATAGTATAACATGATGAGTTTTATAAAGTTGAAGTCATTATTTTGTGTAATCAAAATATTATGTTGATTTGTTATTTAAAATAGTTAATATATTGAAATATTTCTTAAAACTAAGTGTTATTACTATATTTCCATAAGTATTTTTCTTTAATATTAAGTGACAAAATATGTTTATTAAGCACCACTAAGCTTTGCTTAGCGTGTTAGAATTGTTTTCTAACATGCACGTATCATGACATCGGAGCAAGTTAAGAAGTGGAATTAATAATCTTAGAAAATTACTTATAGTACATATAGAGATCTTTTGTATATTGTACTCATAAGTTATGAAATGTATACATACAATTTAGTTTGGCTATTTGAGAGATTGTACAAATTTGTAAACATGAAAGGAATAGATGTATTTAGAGGATGAAGTTTGAGATTCTAGTGAATGATTATCAAATAAAGGATTGTATTATATATTCATTTGTTTTGACAGACTTATGATAGTTATCTAGTTTATAATTAGTATTGGGATTATTGAAGATTGGTCTAAATGTTGGACTTATAAGTGTTGTATTATACAGATTGTATTATTTTTTGAAAATTTTTATTAGTTGGAAGAGAACTTTGTAAATGAATTGATTTGAATACTGATAGTATATCAAGTAACATTGTCTGATAGTTTTAATGAGAATTGTCAGGGGATGTTACATTTAATGGTATCAGAGTGTGGTTTAGGAGTTTCTAGCATGTGGAGTTATGGGAGAAGTAAAATGCAATTGTCTAAGTTATGTGGATCAAATAAGTGGATATGTGTTTTGTTTTAATTGATATTTTATATGTTTATGGTAGTAGAATATTTTCTAAGAATTGATTGAGAATTCATAGTGTATTGTTTGGAGTGCAGTAGACCTAATTATGAAAAAGAATGATGTGAAAAGAAATCAAGATATGAGTAGTTAAAGAGATATATCAAGTAATACAGTAAAAGTGTAATAATTTATTGAAATCTGAGAAAAGAATTATGACAGATAGATAAATTTCGAGAATGAAATTTTTTATGAGAATGAGAATTGTCATGTTTTAAAATTTTAAGTATTGATTTTCTGCATTAAGTTAATATATGAGTGTAAATTGGATTGATTATGATATTATTTGTAGCTTGAGCATTTGGAACTGATAGTGATAAGGTTAAATAAGCCTTAATAAGAGTAACATTAAATCCGAGTATGGATAATATCCGTATGTTTGGAAAAGATTTTGATGAGGTAAGAAATTATGAAAATGCCCTTATAGCTCGAAATGAATTCGAGCTATAATTTAGATGTGAAATATGGATAATGGGGTTTTAGAGTGTCAAAAGTAATTGTTTTTATAAAGTTTCAACATTAAGAATTGAAGTGATAGTTAATTAAAGAAAGTGAATGCATCTAAAGTATTATATAAGTGAGTATATTGGATAAAAGTCCTAAAACCTATTTAAAGATTTCTATTGTCTTCTATTGACCTCTAATACATCATCAAAACAAAATATTGAATGGAAAAGTGTTGGAAGAGTATTTTTAAAGAGATTAGTACTTATATAATACTTATTTTGCTATTTATTGAATTGATCTTGATTTTTATTATGAAAAGATATTTGTGAATGGATAAAACACTATTACTAGTGAAAGATATTGTATATTGAATAATTGTGAAAAATAAGAGTATAAGCATACAACCACATTTGTAATATACGTATACCGGATAAAAGGGGTGCCACGATTTATTTTAAACAAATTAATCTTTCAATTTAACAATATAAGAAAACTTAAAACATCTAAAATATATTATAAAACATAATAAATAAAACATTTATTTATTAAGAAGTGGAATATGTAGCAGTATTACATACATATACATCAAAATCAATATATACAAAATATAAAGTTTATACATATTTGGCAGTTCATCTCTGGTCTTGAAATCTACAATCAACACTTCACAAGCCTAGACTCGACTCGGTCTAGCTAAACTCTCCGGTTCAACCGGATCTACCCTGTTACCTACGTGATAAACCACAATCGCACTAAGCCATAGGCTTAGTGGTACAAACCATGATGACAATATGCTTCAATGTAATGCCAATGTCATATTTTCAAACATTATAGACAATACACAAGAATATCATATTTTGTAACATTACATTTCATTATCTTAATCAATTTCTTCATCATTCATGATTCACATTTAAGCAAAGACAAGCATGGGCCCAAAAAGGATCTAATATGCTATTCAAAGTTTAGAGTTACTGCTTTGGTCCATAATCACATTCATCAAGCACGTAGGCGATATATATATATCCATGGATAATGTAACAGACCCAGTCTCTTGGACATCAACCCAGCTAGACCCTAGGGCCCCAGTATCTTGGTCCTCAATCAGGCTAGATTGTTACAGTCTTTGAGGCTTACGACCCGGTTTTTTCACCTCAAAAACATCATATTTCACATTTTTCAGCTGGGCTCAGCTTACAACCTGGTCTTTTCACCTACCCAGCGATTCATAGGCATGCCACCAAAATCAGAACTCTGAAAATTGAATAACATACTAGGCACACAATTAATTCATTTATCTCATTATCAATCGCTTTCACAATTCATTTCTCATTTCATTTCTCATAATCAAACTAGGCTCATTGCCTTATTATATCAACATTTTTCTCATCTTTTCTCATTCTTCTCTTTTATATCCATATCAATTTGTTCCATTATATTTTCACATATCTCATCACATCAATCAACATTATGCATATCATAACATATATCTCATTCATCAATAATATATCAAGTAACTTAACACATTTCTCAATTAAATGTGTTAAGTCTCATTATCATGCAAATGTATGCAATCATTCAAGTTTTGTACTTACCTCAAGAGCAACTCACATCAATCTAAACACTTCCTCTTCCAAGAATCCTCCAACACTTGGATTAGGGCAACTCAATCTCTTTAAAACCTAATCCAAAGGTGATGATACACACTCACTTAGATATACACATAAGATAATATAGATAAGAATCAACTAGGGAAAACTCTACACATGACACGCTCAACAACACGGGCGTGTCCCTGACCGTGCCCTAAACTAACAACACAAAAGCTTTGACACGCTCAGTGATATGGATGTGTCACTAGCCGTGTCACTCCTACCTCAACACAGTGGCTATGATACGCTCAGTGACATGGGCGTGTCACTGGACGTGTCAATCCACCAACAACACAGTAGCTATGACACGCTCAGTGACATGGGCGTGTCACTGGTCGTGTCACCCATCCAAAAAATAGAACCATTGACACGCCCAAAGACTTGGCCGTGTTCATGGGCATGTCAGGACAAAAATCCTGATTCCTACACCAACAACACCACATCCAACAAATAACATACTTTACCCTTTTCCACACCAAACAATCTTACCCAAAACCATCAATTAACCATACTAACTTGCATAAACACCAAAACAACCCAAAACAAGCATCAAACACCAATCACAACCATCATCACAACTCAACACATACACAATACACAACACTTGCTTTCCATCATCAAACTTAACCTTTCCTTCAAACCAACCCCAAAATCAAAGCCAATAAGGCTAAACACTCTCAAACACTCCACAATCAAACATACACATATCAACAACAACCAATCAACAACCTTAATTCACAAACTCAAAGGAAAAAAACCAAAGAATCAAGATGAAAACTTACCAAAAGTGATGAAAACCCTTAGAATTCCAACTTGATCACTTGAAACACCCTTCAATCTTGAGTTAGGAAGAGGAAACTCTCTCTTTCCCTCTTGCTATGGGGATGGTCGACCAAAGAGAATAGAAAAGAAGAAGAAAATGAAAGTCAACCCACTCAACTCTTCTCTTAACCACTAAAGCTTTCTTTAAATCTCAACCAAGCAATTTTAATAATATAATATATAAATATCATCTTCAACTAATGAATGGGTCAAAAGAAATATTTAATTTTATTTGACTAATAACATAAATATACTTTATATCATTTAATCCAATTTCAACAATAAACACTCCAAAATTTTAGGGTATAGTTTGGGATATTACAATAAAACTTTACTTCTATGATAGTAAAGTTATTCTTGCAATATGTAAATGTGTATTTATAGATTATTAACTGGAACAATGATTAAATCTGTCATTGAATCATTTATGAGTTGATATAAAGTTGTGGAAGAAAATAAGGTTTTGAAAGATTTTAGGGTTATGGAAGTTTGGATTTAAATTTAATTGTGCTTTGAAGAGTTGGATCTTGTTTCCTTAATTTGTTTGAGTTGAATTATTAATAACTTATTGTTTAAATCATGAAAAGAAATTTTAGCAAAGATACACATGATCATTTGTATAGTCATGCGTATGCTTGTGCAAAATTTATGTTCTTCAAACTTTGAGAAGAAATCTCAATAGTGAGGTGCATGATCATTCATATGGACATGCATATATTTGTGCCCTTAAAATTTTGAAAGGAGATTTTAGTAGAGACATGTAAGACCATTCGCATAGACATGCATCTGGCTATGCATACTTCTATTCATTAAAATTTTAAAAATAATTTAAGCAGTGATGTGCATGATCACTTACATGGTCATGCATTTGCCCATGCATATTTCCACCTTCTTATACCTTCATAAAGTAGGGTTTATGGGTGGAATTCATAGTGAATTATTGAATACATCTTGGAAACAATTATAATTGGCAAAAGATTGCTTATAAGATTGAAATGAAATCAATCCATTTAATGATGAAACTTAGATATGAAGAAAACTTGAGGAAAGTATAGATAAATGTAATTGGGTATTTGAAATAAGTGTAAGGTTGGAGAAAAGATAAAAGATGATTATAAGTGATTGGTGGATTTAACATTATTCATGAAGAAATAAGATAATTTATGAAGCAAGGTGAGAAGAATGATATATTGATGAATTATTGAAGATTTTAAATAGTTTGAAGAGCAAGATAAAGAAAATAAAGAGGTGTATATATGAATTGATTGAGTAATGAAAGTAAGAATGTGAGATTTACATATTGTGTATTTATGAAATACGTGATAGTAACATTATTTGGTGACTAAAGACAAGTTATAGATTATATATAGAAGTGTTAAAGAGTTAACTGATGCTAATTGATACAATAGAAAGAAAGGAATTGATAATGTGAAAAGGAAAGAATGTAGTGAGATTTGTAGGTAGTTTAACCCTTCTAGTGAAATGATGTATTGTGGATCAAGTTAGAAATATATATATATATGTGTGTGTGTGAGTGTGTGTATTAAACATAGTGAATACATTATATATGTACATATACTCTTAAAGTGAAAGAATAGTTGTAAATTCTTAATAGGTTAAGAAAAGAATTAAACAATTAAGAGTGGAAATCTATTTAGATTTCATTATTATAGTGGAAACATGGAAATGATTTGAAAGATAATGATTGATGAATAAATAAAATTAGTCGAACTAATAGAAAACAAATATAATGTGTATATATGTTCATATGATAAATGTGTTTGAAATAATTGTTCATATCTTATAAATTCACAATAGTAAATAAACACTTCAAAGAGAAAGTGTTATATTCCAAAAGATATTATAATGGACAATAATTTGTAATAATGAAATAAATGTATTAATCGATTATACTGATGTTAAATCTAGTTTCCGGATTAGCTAAAGGGTAAATGTTTAAAGTGATAGTGGGCATTTTATGCCATATTGAAAGTGGTCACTCTGTGCCATAGAGGACACTTATGTCCCATATTGAAAGTGGGCACTTTGTGCCATATAGGACATTTTTTTTATATATGCCCCAGGGATATTGGCATCTATGCCATCAGTGGATGCTTTGCGTCATAGAGGACCTTTGATCCCTTTCTCTCGGTGGACACTCTGTGTCATCAAATACAGTGGGCATTTGTGCCATAGTGGGCCTTTGGCTATATTTATATAGTGGACATTTACTTGCCATCAGTGACCCGCTATCCGGAACTAGGATTTAAAGTTCAGTATGTGAGGGAAAGAAAGAAATATATATCTATAACAGTGGAATGTAATGATACAAATTATATATAAAAAATTTATAAAAAAATTTCAAAAGAGAATTAAAGGTAATTATTGAATTGAGCTTGAACAATGTAAGTGTGTAGAGCTGAATCTTCTGCATTTCTATAATAAGATAATTCTGAAAGTGTTACACTGATTGATATCAAACATAAATAAAAGTTATTTAAATTAATAAAATAATTGATTTTATGTGAGATTTAAGACTAGTTATGAATTAAATGGCTTATTGCCATAACAGGTAAATTTCGAGGACGAAATTTTTTTTTTTAGTGGGGGAGAATTGTAATGGTCAAGATTTTAAACAGAAAACTTTTTAACTAATATTGATAATTGATAATGTATAATGATAAAAGTAATGTGGATAAATGCTATAAGCAGAGAATAGTGAATAATATATCTCAAAATTTACTGAAGAAATTATTTTTACTGTTTTACGAGATTAAAACTCGATTTAGAATCAACGGTTAAGAATGAGGGTACACCATAGTTATTATGAGCATTCCCTCACATGATTAAACTGTATATATATGTGTACATTTGTGTGTGTGTGGAAACTTCTCATTTCTTCTTCCATCTCCCACGCCATCTTCCACCACCATCACCATCCTCTCTATTTTATTCTTTCTTTTATCAAGTTAATCAATGATTAAGAGAAAATCACATATAGGTTTAGATTTTTAGAAGAATAAGCTAGAAAAGGCAAGATTATCAATAAGTAATCAAAGGGTAAGAGAGAAAAAGAAAGAGAAAGAGGAATTTTAAAGAGGTATGTGCTTATGTATTATAATTTGCAAATATATAAATTTTTATGAGTTTTAATGTTTGAATTGATTGATTGAGTTATTTATAATAAAACATTTCTTAAAATATTGATTAACTAGATTGATGAGTGAAAAATAACTTTTATGTGATGCGTTTGACTATTAATTCAAACCTTAAGACAATTGGGTGGTCTGATGTTGTTTTTAGCCATGTGAGATGGTTGAAAGTTTGATTAAGTGAAGTTTTAGTAAATTATTTGATATGAACTCTTTTTTTGTCAAAAATTTGGTTTTGATACATTTTTAACTTAGATATTCAATATATTTGTGTTTAATGAAGTTAAAAGTGCAAAATACATGATTTTGGGATGCCACGAGAGTGGCTTAAAGGTGCCATGGGCGTGGTATTGAAGTCAGAACTGCTGGAGGAAGAATTACTCTGAAAACAGATCCAAAACCAATTCCACGGGCATGGCAATTGAGTGTCACAAAGATGGGATTGAGAGTGAGGCTATTTCTTTAAAAATTTTGATAAAACAGAGCCGTTCTGAATGCCACTGTCGTAGCCCTTGAAGGCGACGACCATGGGGGTCTACAAATGTAATTGATAGCTTCATTTTGTATCCCACAAGAGTGGGGTTGAGATGCAACGGCCGTAGGGTACCTAGATGATGTTTTTGGCTTGTATTTTGTGATATATGGGCCTAGTATGAGTCTAATATGTTTATGTTTCTTACATTTGTATTGAGAATTCATGTGTACGTGTTAAAAGTATGAAAAAGTGTGATAAACTTTGGGTATGAGACAAAGAGTAATACTAAAAGTATTGTACCATTGAAATGATATACACAATTCAGTGTTAATCAAAACTAATGAATTGCCCAAATCATATTGATTTTAGATCTAGATTTGGATTGAATGGCTAACTAGAGGAAGGATAGCTATAGTGATAGTGGGCATCCCATGCCATTAATGGACACATTGTGTCATCAGTGATAGTGGCATAATTGCCATTATATATATATTCTTGAGACTTGGCATTAAAATTGCTACACTAATCTGTTATCCAAATCTATGATCTGAGTTCAGTATGTATGGGCATATTTAATGAAGTTATCCAAATTGAAAATATATGTGAATGTGATGCTATGAATAATAGAAGAAATGCAAAATAATAATATAAGTCAAATACTTAAAATCGACTTACTATGCTACAATGTGAAAGTGATTAATAATGTATATATTAATGTTTATAAGTGAAAGTTCTAATGCACAGAATAGAAATGTTATGGTCACGTTATTAAATTAATCAATAACTTTATAAGTGTTGTAATGATTGAAAGTGTATATAATGATATAGGATACAAAGTGCCCCAAAGTATAGTACTAAATTTAAGTGCTAAAAATTATAGATTAAATAAAATTATCCTATATGTAAAACTGAAAAGTAAGACTTACTGAAAAATAAAATAAGCGTATTGTGGGTAATGATAAAAAATGAGAAAGTAAGCCTTAAATAAAATGATTCATAAAGAGAAAAGTTGCAATACCAAAAGTATAGTATAGCATGATGACTTTTATAAAGTTAAAGTTATTATTTTGTGTAATCAAAATATTATGTTGATTTGTTATTGAAAATAGTTATTATATTGAAATATTTCTTAAAACTAAGTGTTATTACTATATTTCCATAATTATTTTTCTTTAATATTAAGTGACAAAATATGTTTATACAAATACCACTTAGCTTTGCTTAGCGTGTTAGAATTATTTTCTGACACGCAGGTATCATGACATCGGAGCAAGTTAAGAAGTGGAATTAAGAATCTCAGAAAATTCCCTACAGTACATATATAGATCTTTTGTACATTGTACTCATAAGTTATGAAATGTATATATACAATTTAGTTTGGCTATTTGAGAGATTGTATAAATTTGTAAACATGAAAAGAATATATATATATTTAGAGGATGAAGGTTGAGATTCTAGTGAATGATTATCAAATAAAGGAATGTATTATATAATTATTTGATTTGACAGACTTATGATAGTTATCTGGTTTATAATTGATATTTGGATTATTGGAGATTGATCTAATTGTTGAACTTATAAGTGTTGCATTATACAGATTGTATTATTATTTAAAAAATTTTGTTAGTTGGAAGAGAACTTTGTAAATGAATTGATTTGAGTACTGATAGTATATCGAGTAACATTGTCTGATAGTTCTAATGAGAATTTTCAGGGGATATTATATACTTATTTTACTATGATTGTTTATTTTAAAGCTTGTGGTTTTATAAACTACGAACTTTATTTACTTTAATTATTGAAATATGCATCTATTTTATTTATTATTATTGATGCATGTCATTAATTATTCTTTATAATTATTCAATATATATTGCATTTACTTGGTTTGAATAATTAGTTGATATCTTTTGCAAATATGTTTTATATTAATGTTAATAATTGCATATAGTAGAGATAATGATTGGAAACCTAGTGACCTTTTCACTTGAGATTATATACATGTTAATGTTAATGTATAAATTGATTATGAAAATATAATAGCAAGTAAATTATGGCATTAATAAATTCATGTGTGTATTGTCTCTATAGATATTCTCTTTGACTTGCTATCTTGTATTTTGCTTCCAAAAACATCATTGCAAAGCTAAACAAAGGTACCAAGTTATTTGAGGATAAATACAAGATCCGGAACATAAAAATACAATCCATGCCAAAAGAGCAAAAGGCACTAGAGCGTGTTAACTCAATTATGGAAGAAACAAACCAAGATGGACCTCAGCCCAACACAGGCATGATAAAGATGCCTACATTTACTAGAGAAGAAAGAATTTCCTTGACCCAATTTCATTGCTTAGTGTAATGGATGACAACATTATGAAGGAATTTTGTATCTTTGGGTATTCTGAGGACATGTGGGCTGCTCTTAAGGACAAGTTTGGCGTGATTTCTATAACCAAGCTACGCTCGCTTACAATTAAGTTTGACACTTACAAGAAGTGTCCTAAACACTTAATGACAAAATATCTTAGGGAGATATCCAATATGATAAGTGAGCTTAACAATCATGGTCATGTGTTGATCAAGGAGTAGAAGATCCAAATAGTTATCCATTCCTTACTTGAGAGTTAGGAGCATATGCGCTTACACTTGACTCACAACCTCCTGCTCAAGACCTTTGCTGACATCGTTCATTACTTTGAATTGGAGGCTGATAGGCTTATTGATATACAACCCAGTATGGATGTATATCTAGTTCAATTCACCTCAAATGTGAGTTGTGACATTAAGCATAAGTTTAATAATTAATACAAATATGGGGCTAGAATGTTGATTATGGAAGCATTGGAGGTGAAAGATCATTAATTAGGCATATCATGTAATTTGCTACCACGATGACATTGTGCCCTGTGCTCAAATGATAGTTGACCCAATGTTGTCAACATAAAAGTTTCATAATAGCAAGACATCTCAAAAGTATGCTCAACCTATTTGTCAGGCCACTGTAGAAAGTATACTAGAAACTATAAGAAAAGCTAAGATAAATAACAAAGCAATAAGTGGAATGAAGAAAAGTCTACCTCATGATAATCTCCCAGCAGTGGGGTAAAAGGGACTTAATGCATAAGAGCCCTTTCCTAACCCATATTGTCTCTCATACAATAGATGATAGTTTCGCTCAACCACTACTATGGGGAAACACCCTCGAGGGGCACAAAGCGAATCCCGGTAAAGGTATATCAGGAAATAGCTAGGAACTTTCTGGTGCAATTGCAGTTTAAGTAAACCCAGTGTCAATATATGTTGGGGTTTCAGTTCTTCCTTTGTAAGCAGCACCTCGCCTGGCTTTGGTAGCACTAGATACGGGGTGGGAGTCCTCAGACGAATGATAAGTACGCTGGGATTGACTACTTGAATTACCAACAGTAAAGGGCATCAAGGAAGACCTATAAAAATCTTCATAATTCATCTTGGGAAGTGTGAAGTTGGTGGTAAGAAGGTTTCTATAGAGGTGAGGACGTGCAAACATGGTTCTTCCCATTTTCATGTCTACAGGTGGTGCACATGGAACAATCCTCTCTAGGGATGCTTGGCTCCAGAAGTGCTCACTTAAATAGTATTGCTTGGTCTTTGGTAATTGAAAGATTACCCTATAGCTAGAGTAAAAGGAAGCTTGACTCACATGGTCAAGGTTGGAAGGAATAAACCTCCCATTGAAAGGACACCACCTTACCTACATAAGAGAAAATACCATTGTAATATCCCAATGTATGCCCTAGATGTTTTGAATATTGTTGTTGTTTTAAATTGGATTGAATGTATATGTGAATTTGCAAGAGAAAAGAAATTAAAAGAAAGTGTATATGTTGTATATATGAAAGTATAAATAACATATACATAAGTCAAAAGGGATGGTCAATGGAAGAGGATATTTATTGGTGATATGTGGAATTACTTAAATGGGCATATAAGTGACAAGAGTTAAGTTAAATGGATGAGGGCATTTAGGTAATTGCTTTGTTTAGGATTGCTTGGTGGAGATTTAAAGAAGAAGAGAGGTTTGACTTGTCTTCATTTTCTCTTCTTTGCTTGGTGTGGCCGGCTACCAAAGGAAGAGAGAGCAAGAGAGGTGTTCTAAATTCCAAAATCAAATTGAAGGAAGAATCAAAGGATTAAGTTGGAGATTTGTGAAATTTCTTCATTTGAGGTAAGTACTCTCTTGTTTTCCTTTGTTATTTTGAGGTTGTGTTTGAAGTGAGTTATGAATTGTTGATTTTATAATTAGGTGTGTTTGAGATGTGTTTATAAGTGTTGAGATTGATTGTAAGTTACAAAGTTAAATTGGTATTGGTTTTGGTTTGAAAATGGTAAGTTAAATGGATGTGGTTATTGAAAGAACAAGAGTGAGATTGTTTTGAAATGTTGAGTGATCAAATGTGTTGTTGATGTATTGTTAATGTGAATATTGTGATAAGCATGCAAGATATGTGTTAATCATATTGTTTATATTCATTTGAATGAGGTTATGTTGTGCATAATGTGTTTAAATTCAATTAAAAGAGATTTGGCCATGTTTAGGGTTTTTAATCATGAGAGACACGGCCAAACCAAGGAAGAGACACGGCCAACCTATAAAATTTTGGAGACATGGCCAAGTCTAAGAAAAATGTGGCCGTGTTGGATGATTTTTGGAGAGACACGGCCGTGTCCCTTGCCCATGTCTTCCACTGCCAATTTGTTTTGAGAGACACGGCCATAAGCTTGGCCGTGTCCCTTGAGTGTGTTGGCTACTGTGATTGTTCCTTTGTTCTTCTTGCATTGTTGAGATTGAACATTCATTTGATGATAATGATGATGCATATGATAATATATGAACAATGTTATGTTTTATGCATTGTGAATCTTGTGAATGGTAATGTGTTATATGAATAATGTACTTTGTAATGTTACATCAATGATGCTATATGTAAAATGTGAAGGATATGATGAGGTAATTGATTATGTATAGCTTGATGGGAGTAGTTCTAGAGTGTGAAAGAGACGAGGATCATTCAAAAAGGTATGTGCAATGCAATTTATTATGATAAATACTTTTATGATGAATTACCTTAATATAAATTGAAACATAAAGAGATGTGAAACTAATGCTCTGAGTTATAATGATATGTTTGTTTAGTTAATGTAATTGATGTTGTATATTATATGATGATTCAAATGAGATATGAAGCCATTGTGATTGGCTATGATGATTCAATTGAAAGAAATAAGGCATGTTTGCCTAGATGATGATGAGAATTGAAAATGGAAGTGATAATGAAATAATAAATGAATGGTGTGGCTAATGTGTTATTCCATTTTCAGAGTTTGTTGTTGGTGGCATGCCTAATATTAGTAACAATCTCTTGAAGTTAGGTTGGAATTGATCCTTGAAGCCACGTTGGGTTGAAGTTTAACATGTTTTACCTCCCCCTTGAAGCTTGGTTGGGTCTAATCCTTGAAGCCTAATTGAGATGTTACAACCCTTGAAGCTAGGTTGGATTGGTTCTTGAAGCCAAGTTGGGTTGATACTTAGCATGCTTTGTTCCCCTTGAAGCTTGGTTGAACCTAATCCTTGAAGCCTAGTTGGGATAATGATAAATGTGATGATTGAACCAAAGCATTAACTCTGAAAATTGAATGGCATATTAGTGTCTTTTGGGCCCGAGTCTGTCTTTGTTGTCAATGTGATTTATGATTGGTGACTTGTGAATAAAATAATGTTATGAAGTATGATATGTGATGTGTATTGATATATTGATTGTGGGTATTAATGATGGATTGTGGTTGGTGATAAGGATTGTTTTCATTGGAAATGTGATTCATGGTTGGAATGATATATAATGTATGTGTATTGATATATTGATTGTGAGTATTAGTAATAGATTGTGGTTGATGATAATGTTTTGTATAAACGTATATAATATATGAAATTAGTTGAGATATATGAAAGGTGCAATGAAAAAGGAAAAACATGATAAGAACTAATGGTACATTGACTTGATATATCATTAAATGTTAGAATTTCTATAATGTATGTTATATTTTATATTTGTACTACTAAGCTCTCAGGCTTAGCGCGGATGTGTAATCGCGCAGTGACTAGGTGGAAGATATGAAGTCTTTCGTCATGCCACGAGAAGAGTAAGAGTTTGTCGAGACCAACTAGAGGGTGATGCATACATGTATAACTTTTAATTATGATGTATTTCAAACAAGAGTATATTTATATGTATAAATGAGTATTTGATAAGGATAAGATTATTATATAAGTGTAAGATCATTGAAAGTATAATGATTTTGTAAATGTTCTTTAAATGAATGTATTGTGGCTTGAACTCTGTTAAAGGTTTTTAAATTGTAATGAAAAGTGACATCCTTATACTTTATATACTCACTGTATGTATACCAGGTATATGTATAGTACTTATATGGAGTATCGGGGTGTTACAATTATTTTGGTATCAGAGCTTAGGTTTGAGATTCTCGGCCTAAGTGAAATTAAAAAGAAAAGTTTTGAAACGCTTAAAATGAATTAAAAAGAAGAGTTTTGAAATGCAATTGGTAATACATGCATATGCATTGACACCTAGGTTGTAATATCCTCATATATGCCCTAGAAGTTGTGATTATGTTGTTGTTGTTGTTATATAATTGGATTGAATATATGTGTTACATTACAAGAGAAAAGAAATAGAGAAAAGAATGTTTATGTATATGTGATTTGGGAAAGAATTTAGGGTTTAGAGAGAATGGTATATGTTGTGTATATGATGATATATATAACATATAAGTTGGTCAAAATGAAGAGTCAAGGAAAGAAGATATTTATTTTTGTTAAGTGTGAAGTTACTATAAAGGGCATGTAATGAATGGTAATCAAGACAAATGGTATAAGGGTGTTTAGGTAATTACTCTTGTTGAATCACTTGGTGGAGATTTAAAGAGGTGATATTTTGTCTTTTCTTCATTTCCTTCTTCTTCTTCTTCTCTTCTCCACGTTGGTTGGCTCCTCCTTAGACAAGAGAGAGCAAAGTGAGATTTGTTAAATTCTAACATCAAATTGAAGGGAGAATCAAAGGATTTAATTGAAGATTTGTGGAATTCAACAACTTAGGTAAGTTCTTTCTATTGATTTTCCTTTGTTCTTTTGAAATTGTGTTTGGGATTGGTGAGTTGATATGGATGGTTGATGGAGTGTGTTTGTGTATGGTGTGTGTAAAAGTGTTGAAATGGAATTAAAGATAAGAAGCTAGGTTGGTGTTGGTGATGGAAGAGTAAGAGTTGTGTTTAGTGAATTTTTTTCTGTTTTACAATTAGTAAAGGCTGTGACTTGTATGATTTTTAATTAATTATAGAAAAATGTTCTTGAAGTGAATTTTTGATATGTTGTGCCTATATGAGTCTAGAATGACTGAAAAATATGTTGATTCGATTTTGGAATGGTTATGAGTTTAGAAAGATTATTTTTATTAGACCTGTTCCAGCAGGTACCTTAACTGAGACAGCTATATTTCGGGATTTTAATAAAATGTAAAAAAATCATATCCAATTGAATTTTGGATATGTTGTTGCTTAGTGAGTCTAGTATTTGAGAAAAATAATTTGGAACCACTTTGATTGAATTTGATTTATGGAATTCACAAAGTTCAGAACTGCTGCCAGGATGCAGGGCAATTGGGGCAGTCTGGTTAGGTGAACTATTTGACCAAGATTTTGTGTTCAGTTTGATCTGAAATTTTAAAGGAATGATTTTAAGATACAAAACTAAATTCTGTAAAAATTTTAGAATTTTTAGTCAAGTAGATTAATTTATACAATTTTTCAAAATAAGGATAAAATGGAGTCTTAAACCAGAATGTACTATTCATATGGTCATTTTGCTAATATTCCTTTGGATTAGGTTTTGAAGAGATTGGGTTGCATTAACCTAAATGTGGAGAATTCTTGGAAAGAAAAGAAATGTATAGATTGATGGGACTAGTTCTTGAGGTAAGTACCAATACATATGATTGTATTTAATTACATAATTTGAGGCTTAACACATTTGTTTGCAAATGTGTTAAGTGATCTATTATATTGTTAACATAATTGGACTAAGGTGATGATTGAATGATGTGAAGGATGTGAAGATCATTAACAAGGTAAGCATAAACCCTATTTGATTGTATATCCTTATATGTCTTTGAACATTAACACATTGGGATGAAAGTGTTAAATAAGCTATTATATTGTGAATGTAAATGAAGAATATATATAAAGGATGAAATATGAAATGGGAAAGGTAGGAAGAAATGAGGATCATTCTTAAGGTATGTGCAATTTGTTATGATAAATGCTCTAGTAATGAATGATGTTAATGTGTTTTGAGAAGTGAGAAAATGTTATGTTATATGCATTGTGAATCTTGTGTATGGCAATGTATTATATGAATAATATACTTTGAAATGTGATATCAATGATGCTATATGTATCATATGGATTGAGATATGATATGATATGAAGCCATTGTGATTGGCTATGATAATTCAATTGAAAGAGATAAGGCATGTTGGCCTAATTGATGATGAGATTGATAATGAAATAATAAATGAATTGTTTGTTTAATATGTTATTCAGTTTCAGAGTTCTGGATTTGGGTGGCATGCCTAAGAAATGATGAAAGGTAACAGTCTTGCCGGGTTGAGGATCTCCTCATATGTGTTGAGTTGATGGTCCAAGAGACTGGGTCTGTTACACTATGAGAATTGTGAATATGAGATATATGATTTGTAACAGTCTTGCCGGGTTGAGGATCTCCTCATATGTGTTGAGTTGATGGTCCAAGAGACTGGGTCTGTTACACTATCCATGGATAGAGATACATGTATATACATTGCCTACGGGCGTGATGATTGTGACTATGAACCAAAGCAGTAACTCTGAACTTTGAATAACATATTAGTGTTTTGGGCCCGAGTCTGTCTTTATTGTCAATGTGAAATGCAAGTATTGAAATACTGATTGTGAGTATTAATAATGAATTATGCTTGGTGAATTGTGAATAATATAATGTTATTAAGTGTAATATGTAAATGAATTGTGGTTGATGATAAAGGTTGTCTTTATTGGAAATATGATTTATGATTTGTATGATATGTAAATTGTGTATTGCAATAATGAGTGATATGATGTGTAATGTGTGTATTGCAATAATGAGTGTATGATATGTAATGTGTGTATTGCAATAATAATTGGTATGATATGTAAAGTGTGTATTGCAATAATGGTTGGTGTGGTATATATATAATGTAGGGGTATTAATATATTGGTTTTGAGTATTGGTGATGCATTGGGGTTGGTGATAATATTATGTATATATATACATCATATATGAAATTAGCTAGGATATATTAAAGATAAAATTAAAAAGAAAAGAAGATATGATAAGAACTAATTATATATTGAATTGATGTATCATTATATATCAATACTTTTATACTATATGTTTATATTTTATATTTGGACTACTAAGCTCTCGGGCTTAGCGCGGGTGTTTATTCGCGCAGGTATATAGATGGAAGATATGAAGTCTTTTGTTATGCCACAAGAAGAGTAAAGTTTGTCGAGACCAACTAGAGGGTAATGCATACATGTATAAATTTTAATTATGATGTATTTCTGACGAGAGAGTATTTATATGTATAAATGAAGTTTTAATAAAGATAATGATTTTGTAAATGTTATTTAAATTAAGGTATTATGGTTTGAACTCTGTTACAGGTTTTTAAAAGGTAACGAAAAGTGACATCCTTATACTTTATATATTTACTGTATGTATACTAGGTATATGCATAGTACTTATATAGGGTATCGGGGTGTTACAATTGTTTTGGTATCAGAGCTTAGGTTCGAGATTCTCGGCCTAAGTGAGAAAAAAAATTTTTTTTTTTGAAAAGTTTAAATAAAAGTAAAAAGGAAAAGTTTTGAAATGAAATTTGTAATACATGCATATGCATTGACACCTAGGTTGGTCTCGGATGTGGCATTATATGAATTATAGAATATTTGTGTTATATGAGATGTTCAATATAGTTGATGATATATGTGTATACTATTTTGATGTGATGAGAAATTATGATTGTTGACAATGATGTTGGAAATGAATTATAATTGAGGCATAGTGCCTAATTGATTATGAGAAACTAATTGTGAAATGTAATATGATATATGTATATTGATGATGCATATGAAAATGTCATGTTGTGTGCAACATGGAATGTAATGTTGATGTTTATGAGCAATATTATGTAGGACATAATATGAATTGAAACATAAAGAAATGAAAAGGAGAATAAATTTGAAAATGAGTTGAAAATCAAATCAAGATAAGAGTATGTACTTTTTCTTCTATACTTTGAACCTCTTTATAATAAAGTTTATGTTGGTTTTGCTAATGTTGAATTTACTAGACAGCGGAAATGATATCGAATTGTTAAAATTGAAAGTTATGTTATTTAAATGAGGAGAGTATGGTGGAATGTTGAATGAGTTGTTTAGTAGAGACAAAGTGTGATTATGTAAAGTTGGGATGTGTATACAGTTAAGGTTGTGTTTAAAGGAAAAAGAGATGATAGTGGTTAAGTAAGAATATAACTTAGTATTGTTACTATAATGCGAGCATAGTAAATTCAATGTTAGAAATGTGAGATGCTTGGATATTGTGAAAGCTCATGGTAATGGTGATAATATGTGATATTTGAGATTTTTGAAGTGAGCTTTATGATTGTGGAAATTATATGTTTTAATATTGCTTTGTGATATATATTTGTAAGATGTTTTTAAAGTGATGATAGAAAAGATGAGTTTGGCAAATTGAAGCTTAAACGAAGTAGTAAATTGAGAAGTTAAAGTTTTAGTGGAATTTGATAAAGATTATTGGGATATTGATAGTTAACTGTATATGCAATGCATGAGCTAAGTGAAATGACTAGTATTGCATATGGAAGTATTATGAATTGAGTAATGTGATTGATAGTATGAGAATTTGTTTTGAAATAATCAAGGAAGTGGATAAGTAAATAGAAATGAGTTATTTTAAGTCATTTTACTGAACAGGGTAAGAATGAATATGGGAGTGTATTAAATATTTTTAAAGACGAAAGTGAAAGAGATGTCACATTGGGAATGTGACTGAGATGAATATGAAGTGTTACTATAGTCGGAATATATATGTTTGTAGTGTGAATAAATACTTTATATCATATTGGAAGAATGAGAAGGATAGTGTTTAAAAGAAAATGATAAACACTAAATTTGTATTGAATGTATGAAAAAGGAAAATACTATAAGAGCATATAATTAAGTGTATACATGTATATGATATGTGAATTGAGTTTTCCAATATGAATGAAATTATGATATATAAACACATTTGTGAATCACATTATGAGGATGGCTTATGAAGATATATGTGGTATAATTATAGAATTAGTGATATGGAAAAACAATGTTATATGTATTAGTGGACCTAAGAGAGATTAGGTCTTGAACTGTGTAAAGCTAGATGGATTATGTGATGGAAGTGAGAATGGAAAGAACTTGAGTAATATTGGACAGTGGAAATTGTTATAATGAGTATTGAACTTGATGATTATATTATATTTAGAGTTTCAAAGTATTCACATATGAAAAGTTCTATGTAATTATATTATAAGAGATTGTAGATGGATTAGAAATGAAGTGATGAATAGAAATTGTATAAGAACTGTATATGATTGAATATGTATATAGTAATATTGTTAAAGCATGAGTTAAGTTGATAAGGATCATATAAGCGAATACAAATTGGTTGAAACGAAGTTGGAATGTGTTAACTTCTGTTATACTAAAAATGTTAAGATTGAGAATAGAATTATAAAAGAACAGTATTGAATTGAAAGTTCTAGGTTTGAATATTAATCTCTTAAAGTCATGTGTTTTGTTCAGTATTTTGGATCGATTAATTTGTTATCCATGGATTTGGATCTTAGATATAATGATTGTAATACGGATTTGGTGAGGTTGACAATTTTGTTTGAGAAGTATAGTTAAAAATTATGATGGTTAAAGTTGTACCTTATTATTTTTTTTATGTTAAGAATTTGGTTATAACTGTGAAAAAAAAAATTTTGAAATGTGTTGAGTTATGGATAATATGACAAAAAGGTAATCAAAATAAATATACCAATGATAGGAAATGTGAAGAGTTAGTAAAAGGGAGAAATTATATTATATGAATGAAAGTTATACTGAATATGTTTATGGTATGTAACTTGAGGTTTAAGGGAATGAACTCAAAGTTTGAGTGAATGAATTATAGATATTAAGTATGATATAACATTTTTATGAGAATTGGTGGAAATTATACTAAGATAATAAAGAATAAACTATGTGTATATTAAAAGATATTAGAAGTGATTTGTTATCATGATGATTTGACTGAAAATAGATTGAAAGAGAGCAGAAATTGAATATAAGTTTGCTCTTATGGAATTAAGTTATATTTATACTTATATGAAAATTGTGAAATTTCATGATAAGTTAGATTACTTAATCGTTGGTTGGAATTGAACAAGATTGGAACGTGGGTATATTGTGACAGATAGATTAATTGATATGGATTTGGCTAAGATTATGGATCATTAATAAAATTTAATGTGTATAGTTGTATTAAGAAAATAGGTATTTACATGATAATGTATATGATGTAAATTTTAAAGTATGATTGGACATGAATGAGTGGAGTATAGTAATTGTTAATCATGATAAGAAGAGAAAAAGATTGGTTATCTATAAAATAAGTTGAAAGATAATGTATTAATATGTAAGTTAAGTGAAAAGCATGCTAAAGAAATAACTCCATTTATGAAAAATCAGGATTTTGTTATCTATTGAGAGTGATAAATGTCTATTTAGACAGTGATTGTAATGAAGGGATAATTAATGTTCAGATATAAGTCAATGGTTTTTAATGTTAAAGTTCAGAGAGTAATTATACAGAGGTGAAATAACAAAATATATTAAATATAAAGATTTGACAAAGTATTATTGTGCTATATGATGATCTGATTCTGGTATAAAGATATTAATAGGAAATGTAATGTGATCTTTTGAATGTTTGATTAAGAAAGTAACCAGATGTATAAATATATAGAATGATGAGTTATAGAATTTAAAGAAGGTGGTTGATTCTAAAGAGGAGAGTTGGAGTTATATGATTTGATGATATAATGACTTAAGCGTATAATTAACTTCATATGGGAGTTAAGATAGTATTTTGTTAAGAATAAATTGTTATGGTACTGATAATTTCGAGGACGAAATTATTTAAGGGGGAGAGAATTGTAATATCCTCATATATGCCCTAGAAGTTGTGATTATGTTGTTGTTGTTGTTATATAATTGGATTGAATATATGTGTTACATTACAAGAGAAAAGAAATAGAGAAAAGAATGTTTATGTATATGTGATTTGGGAAAGAATTTAGGGTTTAGAGAGAATGGTATATGTTGTGTATATGATGATATATATAACATATAAGTTGGTCAAAATGAAGAGTCAAGGAAAGAAGATATTTATTTTTGTTAAGTGTGAAGTTACTATAAAGGGCATGTAATGAATGGTAATCAAGACAAATGGTATAAGGGTGTTTAGGTAATTACTCTTGTTGAATCACTTGGTGGAGATTTAAAGAGGTGATATTTTGTCTTTTCTTCATTTCCTTCTTCTTCTTCTTCTCTTCTCCACGTTGGTTGGCTCCTCCTTAGACAAGAGAGAGCAAAGTGAGATTTGTTAAATTCTAACATCAAATTGAAGGGAGAATCAAAGGATTTAATTGAAGATTTGTGGAATTCAACAACTTAGGTAAGTTCTTTCTATTGATTTTCCTTTGTTCTTTTGAAATTGTGTTTGGGATTGGTGAGTTGATATGGATGGTTGATGGAGTGTGTTTGTGTATGGTGTGTGTAAAAGTGTTGAAATGGAATTAAAGATAAGAAGCTAGGTTGGTGTTGGTGATGGAAGAGTAAGAGTTGTGTTTAGTGAATTTTTTTCTGTTTTACAATTAGTAAAGGCTGTGACTTGTATGATTTTTAATTAATTATAGAAAAATGTTCTTGAAGTGAATTTTTGATATGTTGTGCCTATATGAGTCTAGAATGACTGAAAAATATGTTGATTCGATTTTGGAATGGTTATGAGTTTAGAAAGATTATTTTTATTAGACCTGTTCCAGCAGGTACCTTAACTGAGACAGCTATATTTCGGGATTTTTAATAAAATGTAAAAAAATCATATCCAATTGAATTTTGGATATGTTGTTGCTTAGTGAGTCTAGTATTTGAGAAAAATAATTTGGAACCACTTTGATTGAATTTGATTTATGGAATTCACAAAGTTCAGAACTGCTGCCAGGATGCAGGGCAATTGGGGCAGTCTGGTTAGGTGAACTATTTGACCAAGATTTTGTGTTCAGTTTGATCTGAAATTTTAAAGGAATGATTTTAAGATACAAAACTAAATTCTGTAAAAATTTTAGAATTTTTAGTCAAGTAGATTAATTTATACAATTTTTCAAAATAAGGATAAAATGGAGTCTTAAACCAGAATGTACTATTCATATGGTCATTTTGCTAATATTCCTTTGGATTAGGTTTTGAAGAGATTGGGTTGCATTAACCTAAATGTGGAGAATTCTTGGAAAGAAAAGAAATGTATAGATTGATGGGACTAGTTCTTGAGGTAAGTACCAATACATATGATTGTATTTAATTACATAATTTGAGGCTTAACACATTTGTTTGCAAATGTGTTAAGTGATCTATTATATTGTTAACATAATTGGACTAAGGTGATGATTGAATGATGTGAAGGATGTGAAGATCATTAACAAGGTAAGCATAAACCCTATTTGATTGTATATCCTTATATGTCTTTGAACATTAACACATTGGGATGAAAGTGTTAAATAAGCTATTATATTGTGAATGTAAATGAAGAATATATATAAAGGATGAAATATGAAATGGGAAAGGTAGGAAGAAATGAGGATCATTCTTAAGGTATGTGCAATTTGTTATGATAAATGCTCTAGTAATGAATGATGTTAATGTGTTTTGAGAAGTGAGAAAATGTTATGTTATATGCATTGTGAATCTTGTGTATGGCAATGTATTATATGAATAATATACTTTGAAATGTGATATCAATGATGCTATATGTATCATATGGATTGAGATATGATATGATATGAAGCCATTGTGATTGGCTATGATAATTCAATTGAAAGAGATAAGGCATGTTGGCCTAATTGATGATGAGATTGATAATGAAATAATAAATGAATTGTTTGTTTAATATGTTATTCAGTTTCAGAGTTCTGGATTTGGGTGGCATGCCTAAGAAATGATGAAAGGTAACAGTCTTGCCGGGTTGAGGATCTCCTCATATGTGTTGAGTTGATGGTCCAAGAGACTGGGTCTGTTACACTATGAGAATTGTGAATATGAGATATATGATTTGTAACAGTCTTGCCGGGTTGAGGATCTCCTCATATGTGTTGAGTTGATGGTCCAAGAGACTGGGTCTGTTACACTATCCATGGATAGAGATACATGTATATACATTGCCTACGGGCGTGATGATTGTGACTATGAACCAAAGCAGTAACTCTGAACTTTGAATAACATATTAGTGTTTTGGGCCCGAGTCTGTCTTTATTGTCAATGTGAAATGCAAGTATTGAAATACTGATTGTGAGTATTAATAATGAATTATGCTTGGTGAATTGTGAATAATATAATGTTATTAAGTGTAATATGTAAATGAATTGTGGTTGATGATAAAGGTTGTCTTTATTGGAAATATGATTTATGATTTGTATGATATGTAAATTGTGTATTGCAATAATGAGTGATATGATGTGTAATGTGTGTATTGCAATAATGAGTGTATGATATGTAATGTGTGTATTGCAATAATAATTGGTATGATATGTAAAGTGTGTATTGCAATAATGGTTGGTGTGGTATATATATAATGTAGGGGTATTAATATATTGGTTTTGAGTATTGGTGATGCATTGGGGTTGGTGATAATATTATGTATATATATACATCATATATGAAATTAGCTAGGATATATTAAAGATAAAATTAAAAAGAAAAGAAGATATGATAAGAACTAATTATATATTGAATTGATGTATCATTATATATCAATACTTTTATACTATATGTTTATATTTTATATTTGGACTACTAAGCTCTCGGGCTTAGCGCGGGTGTTTATTCGCGCAGGTATATAGATGGAAGATATGAAGTCTTTTGTTATGCCACAAGAAGAGTAAAGTTTGTCGAGACCAACTAGAGGGTAATGCATACATGTATAAATTTTAATTATGATGTATTTCTGACGAGAGAGTATTTATATGTATAAATGAAGTTTTAATAAAGATAATGATTTTGTAAATGTTATTTAAATTAAGGTATTATGGTTTGAACTCTGTTACAGGTTTTTAAAAGGTAACGAAAAGTGACATCCTTATACTTTATATATTTACTGTATGTATACTAGGTATATGCATAGTACTTATATAGGGTATCGGGGTGTTACATAGGTTGGTCTCGAATGTGGCATTATATGAATTGTAGAATATTTGTGTTATATGAGATGGATGCTAGTGTGTGAATGATGTTTTACATGAAAGAAAAGCTAGAGAAAGTAATGATATGGATTTATATAAGTTTAATTGATAAAAAAAAAAAAATTTATGCAAGTAAAGTGAATTGTTAAATGTGTTGAAGTATAAAGAAATGAAAAGGAGAATAAAGTTGAAAATGAGTTGAAATCAACATCAAGATAAGAGTATGTACTCTTTCCTCTACACTTTGAATCTCTTTATAATAAAGTTTGTGTTGGGTTTGCTAGACAAAGGAAATATTGTTGGATTGTTAATATTGAAAGATATGTTATTAAAATGAGAAGAGTATGGTGGGATATTGAATGAGTTGATTAGTATAGACAAAGTGTGATTATTTAAAGTTTGGGATATATATATATATATATATAAAGTTAAGGTTTTGTTTGAAGGAAAAAGAGATGATATTGGTTAAGTAAGAATATACATTGGTATTGTTATTTTAATGCAAACATGGTGAATTCAATGTTAGAAATGTGAGATGCTTGGATATCGTGAAAGCTCATGGTAATGGTGGTAATATGTGGTATTTGAGATTTTTGAAATGAGCTTGATAATTGTGAAAATTATATGTTTTGATATTGCTTTGTGATATATATACATAAGATGTTTTTAAAGTGATATTAAGAAAAGATGAGTTTGGCAAATGGAAGTTTAAGCAAAGTAGTAAGTTGAAAAGTTAAAGTTTTAGTGGAATTTGATAAAGATTATTGGGATATTGATAGTTTAATATATATGCAATGCATGAGCTAGGTGAAATGACTAATATTGCATATGAAAGTATGATGAATTGAGTAATGTGATTGACAGTATGAGAATTTGTTTTGAAGTAAAAAGGGAAGTGGATAAGCAAATGAAAATGAGCTATTTTAAGTCACTATACTGCAAAGGGTAAAAATGGATATGGAAGAATATTAAATGTTTTTAAAGACGAAAGTGAAAGAGATGTCACATTGGGAATGTGACCAAGATGGATGTAAAGTGTTATTATAGTCATAATATATATATATCTGTAGTGTGAATAAATACTTTACATCATATTGGAAGAATGAGTATAATAGTGTTTAAAAGAAAGTGATAAACATTAAATTTGTATTGAATGTATGAAAAAGAAAAATAAAATAAGAGCATATAATTAAGTGTATACATGTATATGATATGAGAATTGAGTTTTTCAATATGAATGAAATTATGTTATATAATAAAAAAAAATGTGTGTGAATCACATTATAAAGGTGACCTATGAATATGTATGTGGTATAATTATAGAATTAGTGATATGGAAACGATGTTGTATGCATTAATGGACCTAAGAGAGATTAGGTCTTGAACTGTGTAAAACTAGATGGATTATGTGATGGAAGTGAGTATAGAATGGACTTGAGTAATATTGGACAGTGGAAATTGTTATAGTGAGCATTGAACTTGATGATCATATGATATTTAGAGTCTCAAAGTATTCACATATGGAAAATTTTATGTAATTATATATTATAAGAGATTGTAAATGGATTAGAAATGAAGTGACGAATAGAAATTGTATAGGAACTGCATATGATTGAATATGTATATAGTAATATTGTTGAAACATGAATTAAATTGATAAAGATCATATAATCGAGTGCAAATTGGTTTGAAACAGAGTTGGAATGTGTTGACTTCTGATATAGCAAAATTGTAGAGAAGGAATAAGTAATTATTGAGATACACCTTAGCTTTGTATTTGTAAGGATTGAGAATAAAATTATAAAAGAACAGTATTGATTTGAAAGTTCCAGTTTTGAATATTAATCTCTTAAAGCCATGTGTTTTGTTCAGTAAATTTGATAAGTTAATTTTGTTATCCATATATTTGGGTTTTAGATAAAATGATTATAATACAGATTTGGTGAAATTGAAAGTTATGTTTGAGAAGTATAATTAAAAGTTATGATGGATAAAGTTGTACCTTATCATTTTATGTTAAGAATTTGGGTATATTTATGAAGGTTAAGAGAGAAAAGGAAATTATGGAAATGCGTTGAGTTATGGATAATATGACGAAAAGGTAATTAAAATAAATATAACAATGATATGAAATGAGAGGAGATATTATAAAGGGAGAAATTATAAAATGTGACTGAAAGTTATATTGAATATGTTTATGGTATATAATAGATAAATGAATGGACTTGAGGTTTAAGTGAATAAACTATGTGTATATTAAAAGATAATTTGAAGTGATTTGTTATCATGATAATTTGACTGAATATGGATCGGAAGAGATCAGGAATTGAATATAAGTTGCCCTAATGGAATTAGGTTATATATATACATATATGAATATTGTGAAATTTCTTGATAAGCTAAATAAATTAATTGTTGGTTGGAATTGAACAAGATTGGAACATGGGTATGTTGTGACAGATAGATCAATTGATCTGGATTTGGCTAAGATTATGAATCATTATTGAGATTTAACATGTATAGTTGTACTAAGAGTATAAGTATTTACATGATAATATATATGATGTAAAATTTTAAAGTGTGATTAGACATGAATGAATGGAGTTATAGTAGTTATAAATCATAAGAGTATAAGTATTTACATGATAATATATATGATGTAAAATTTTAAAGTGTGATTAGACATGAATGAATGGAGTTATAGTAGTTATAAATCATGATAAAAAGGGAAAAGATTGGTTATTTATAAAATAAGTTGAAAGGTAGTGTATTAATATGTAAGCTAAGTAAAGAGCATGCTATAGAAGTAACTCCATTTATGAAAAATAAGGATCTTGTTATCCATTGAGGTTTGATAAATGTCTATTTAAACAGTGATTATAGTGACAGGATAATTAATGCTAAGATATAAACCAGTGACTTTTAAGGTTAAAGTTAAGAGAGTAATTTCAAAGAGGTGAATGAACAAAATATATTGAATATAAAGATTGGACGAAGTATAAGTGTACTATAAAATGATATGATTCCTGTATAAAGACATTAATAGGAAATGTAATGAGTTCTTTTGAAGGTTTGATCAAGGAAGTAATGAGATATATAAACATATAGAATGATGAGTTATGGAATTTAAAGAAGATGGTTGATTCTAAAAGGGGAGAGTTGAAGTTATATGATTTGATGACATAATAATTAGCTTCATATAGAAGTTAAGATAGTATATTCTTAAGAATGAATTGTTATGGTACTGATAATTTCGAGGACGAAATTATTTAAGGGGGAGAGAATTGTAATATCCCAATGTATGCCCTAGAAGTTTTGAATATTGTTGTTGTTTTAAATTGGATTGAATGTATATGTGAATTTGCAAGAGAAAAGAAATTAAAAGAAAGTGTATATGTTGTATATATGAAAGTATAAATAACATATACATAAGTCAAAAGGGATGGTCAATGGAAGAGGATATTTATTGGTGATATGTGGAATTACTTAAATGGGCATATAAGTGACAAGAGTTAAGTTAAATGGATGAGGGCATTTAGGTAATTGCTTTGTTAGGATTGCTTGGTGGAGATTTAAAGAAGAAGAGAGGTTTGACTTGTCTTCATTTTCTCTTCTTTGCTTGGTGTGGCCGGCTACCAAAGGTAAGAGAGAGCAAGAGAGGTGTTCTAAATTCCAAAATCAAATTGAAGGAAGAATCAAAGGATTAAGTTGGAGATTTGTGAAATTTCTTCATTTGAGGTAAGTACTCTCTTGTTTTCCTTTGTTATTTTGAGGTTGTGTTTGAAGTGAGTTATGAATTGTTGATTTTATAATTAGGTGTGTTTGAGATGTGTTTATAAGTGTTGAGATTGATTGTAAGTTACAAAGTTAAATTGGTTTTGGTTTTGGTTTGAAAATGGTAAGTTAAATGGATGTGGTTATTGAAAGAACAAGAGTGAGATTGTTTTGAAATGTTGAGTGATCAAATGTGTTGTTGATGTATTGTTAATGTGAATATTGTGATGAGCATGCAAGATATGTGTTAATGATATTGTTTATATTCATTTGAATGAGGTTATGTTGTGCATAATGTGTTTAAATTCAATTAAAAGAGATTTGGCCATGTTTAGGGTTTTTAATCATGAGAGACACGGCCAAACCAAGGAAGAGACACGGCCAACCTATAAAATTTTGGAGACACGGCCAAGTCTAAGAAAAATGTGGCCGTGTTGGATGATTTTTGGAGAGACACGGCCGTGTCCCTTGCCCATGTCTGCCACTGCCAATTTGTTTTGAGAGACACAACCACAAGCTTGGCCGTGTCCCTTGAGTGTGTTGGCTACTGTGATTGTTCCTTTGTTCTTCTTGCATTGTTGAGATTGAACATTCATTTGATGATAATGATGATGCATATGATAATATATGAACAATGTTATGTTTTATGCATTGTGAATCTTGTGAATGGTAATGTGTTATATGAATAATGTACTTTGTAATGTTACATCAATGATGCTATATGTAAAATGTGAAGGATATGATGAGGTAATTGATTATGTATAGCTTGATGGGAGTAGTTCTTGAGTGTGAAAGAGACGAGGATCATTCAAAAAGGTATGTGCAATGCAATTTATTATGATAAATACTTTTATGATGAATTACCTTAATATAAATTGAAACATAAAGAGATGTGAAACTAATGCTCTGAGTTATAATGATATGTTTGTTTAGTTAATGCAATTAATGTTGTATATTATATGATGATTCAAATGAGATATGAAGCCATTATGGTTGGCTATGATGATTCAATTGAAAGAAATAAGGCATGTTTGCCTAGATGATGATGAGAATTGAAAATGGAAGTGATAATGAAATAATAAATGAATGGTGTGGCTAATGTGTTATTCCATTTTCAGAGTTTGTTGTTGGTGGCATGCCTAATATTAGTAACAATCTCTTGAAGTTAGGTTGAAATTGATCCTTGAAGCCAAGTTGGGTTGAAGTTTAACATGTTTTACTCCCCTTGAAGCTTGGTTGGGTCTAATCCTTAAAGCCTAATTGAGATGTTACAACCCTTGAAGCTAGGTTGGATTGGTTCTTGAAGCCAAGTTGGGTTGATACTTAGCATGCTTTGTTCCCCTTGAAGCTTGGTTGAACCTAATCCTTGAAGCCTAGTTGGGATAATGATAAATGTGATGATTGAACCAAAGCATTAACTCTGAAAATTGAATGGCATATTAGTGTCTTTTGGGCCCGAGTCTGTCTTTGTTGTCAATGTGATTTATGATTGGTGACTTGTGAATAAAATAATGTTATGAAGTATGATATGTGATGTGTGTATTGATATATTGATTGGGTATTAATGATGGATTGTGGTTGGTGATAAGGATTGTTTTCATTGGAAATGTGATTCATGGTTGGAATGATATATAATGTATGTGTATTGATATATTGATTGTGAGTATTAGTAATGGATTGTGGTTGATGATAATGTTTTGTATAAACGTATATAATATATGAAATTAGTTGAGATATATGAAAGGTGCAATGAAAAAGGAAAAACATGATAAGAACTAATGGTACATTGACTTGATATATCATTATATCTTAGAATTTCTATAATGTATGTTATATTTTATATTTGTACTACTAAGCTCTCGGGCTCAGCGCGGATGTGTAATCGTGCAGGTGACTAGGTGGAAGATATGAAGTCTTTCGTCATGCCATGAGAAGAGTAAGAGTTTGTCGAGACCAACTAGAGGGTGATGCATACATGTATAACTTTTAATTATGATGTATTTCAAACAAGAGTATATTTATATGTATAAATGAGTATTTGATAAGGATAAGATTATTATATAAGTGTAAGATCATTGAAAGTATAATGATTTTGTAAATGTTCTTTAAATGAATGTATTGTGGCTTGAACTCTGTTAAAGGTTTTTAAATTGTAACGAAAAGTGACATCCTTATACTTTATATACTTACTGTATGTATACCAGGTATATGTATAGTACTTATATGGAGTATCGGGGTGTTACAACCATCATAGAAGATTAATCAAGATATATGTTGTAAAATTTAATACACTCACATTGTCCATCAATAAGTTATTGAATATGGCCTGGAAATTATAGAAATCTGAGTTATGCGATTGGGATTGGTTACTTGGCGATCAACGACCTGCAGGAAAGATGTTTAATAGAGGGCTCCTCAGGCCAGGTGCTAAGTTAGGGAAATACTCATAAGCCTACATCTGCGATAAATGGTATGATGATGAAGGTTAGAATACAAGCTTCAATAAAATAGAAATCAAAATAGCAAAGGTGCATACCTCCCAGAAAATGTGTGTTCCCCCAATAAAGTGGATTAGCCCCCGAGATGTCAGGCTATCTCCTCATACATGGTGGCTAATATGGCACCACCCTAGTTGAAGTCATTAAGATGGAATAAATCTCTCAAGCTCATCAGAATGGCTAGGTCAATAGTATCACGCCGGGTATGCCAGAAGGTACATCCTAGTAACAACAAAACAACATTATGAGATGCAGGGAGCAATCTTTGAGGTCATTGTGCCTTTTATTACCAAAGTATTAATGTTCCCTTTCAACCAAGTATGTGAAACTATGGTCTTGCCAGTTTCAAGAACATGCATGATTTCACCTAGCAGGTCCATGATATGCTCTCTTTAGATAAACTCCTCCAATTTTGAAACAATTCTAGGGGGACACATCTTAAATGGGATGCTAGTAAGCATATAGAGGTCTTACGACATCATAGTTAATTGGCCACATGGAAAATAAAAAAAATTGGTGGTGTCCCATCACCTCTCGACTAAGGCTCCTAGCAAGTCATGATTAGCTTGCCCCGTGCAGTCAAGAGACAAAAGATCCATAAAGCCACTGGGAAGCAATAATTCCTTCACCTTATTGGGAAGGTGTAGTTTCCCAAGTTGGAATAACCACCCCACAATTTCAATTGAGAGTATTGCTAAAATTACAGTAAAATAATAATCATTTTATTATTTCATTCTTTTATTATTTAGCCCAATCACTATGGAAGGGTATTTTGTTTTTACTTTATCATTCGAAAGAAAAACAAAATAAGGCATACCTCCATGAAGCTGGTTTGTGACGCATGTGTGTGGGAATCTACCAGCAGCTCTTCGACAATTAGCACGTCAGCCCCTCTTGGGGATCGAAATTTTGGATGCAAAACTCTATCAAATAGTATTTAAACTAAAAATTAATTAAGATATTGAGTCTTCCTCATTTATTGTAATTAATTTCTCATACCCCATTAATTAATTTCATTTAATTTCCTGAGCAAGTAAAGTTACAAAGTGGCAGAGCCGTCTAATTTCTTTTTTTTAAGAAGATGCTACTGCCAAGTTATCATTTACTTTTCTATATCTATTTCCATTCGATAATTGATAGAGTGAAAATATAATCATTGTTTTATGCAATTTTAACTCTGATTTTTAACTATTCTTCAATTGAATTTGATGAGTTTGATTATTTGAGTTAGAATTACACTTTTTGAGCATTGAAGACAAGAATAAAGGTTCTTGATGATTAGTAAGGCAAAATTCAAGAAAAGCAAGCAAAAATGAAGGCAAAACACATGCCACTACCGTGGGTTCCATTTCGCCACTGCCTTAGCCAAGAACAAGAAGAAAATAAGTTTGGCAGCCTCATTTCAAAAGCCACGACCGTAGCCCACCAGACCGACCTTGGCAGCTGAAAAGTTTGAAGAAACAGGCAGAGTTGACATAGGCCACGACCATGGCACTCCAAAAGCCACAACCGTGGCCATTATTTTATGATTTGTGAGCTACAAATGTTGAAGATGAACTCACCAACCAATTCTTGTTTAAACCTTTTTCATTTTTTCTCCACTAAAGAAGTCTCCAAGCTCTTTATATAAACACATTTCCTCCAAAGATTCAAGGGGAGCATCAATTAATAGGATATGTAATAGATTAGATTAGATTCATCCAAATAATTTTAGTATAGAAGTGTGAAATTCTGCTTCAAGGAGGAGTTCAAGATCCAAGTCAAGATCTTCTTTAAAGAAATAGAGTTTGATATTTCTTGTTCCTTTTAATTATGTATTCATTTACCATTTTGAATATTTGCAATGTTTTTATTTCAATAATGAAGAACTAATACTTTTAAGGGTTGGTCCCTTTAATTGAATTTATCATGGAGTTATAAATGTCTATTTGGTTAATTTAATTATCCTTTGATTATTTTGTTGTCTTTAATCTTAATGCTTTGATTATTTGGCCAATGATTAATTGATTTGAGATGTTGTGTGATGGAGTGAGAGTGGAAGCATGAAATTAGTCCAAGGAGATAACAATCTTAAGTAAGTTTGTAATATCCTCATGTATGCCTTAGAAGTTTTGATTATGTTGTGGTTGTAAGTTGGATTGAATGTATATGTTATGTGAAGAGAAAAGAAATTGGTAAGAGAATGCTTGTGTATATGTGTTTTGGGAAATAAAATAGGGTTTAGAGAGAAGTGTATATGTTGTTTATATGGTTGTATAATTAACATATACATAAGTCAAAGGAAGAGTCAATGCAATAGAGATATTTATTTTGTGGCATGTGTAATTACCTATGTGGACATATAAAAGACAAAAGTTAAGTTATATGGAAAAGGGTGTTTTAGTAATTGCTTGGTTAAAATCTCTTGGTGGAGATTTAAAGAAGAAAAGCTTGTTGACTTTTGTTGAATTTCTTTTCTTCTCTTGTGTGTGCCGGCCATCCAAGAAGAGAAAGAGCTTGAGAGGTGTTTGAAGATCTTAACTCAAATTGAAGAAGGAATCAAGGGTTTTGGTTAGAGATTTGTGGATTTTCTTCATTTCAAGTAAGTAATCTTGTGTTTTCCTTTGTTAATTTTGAAGTTGTGTCTAAAGGAAATTGTGATTTGTTGATGTGATGATTTGGTGTGTTTGATAGGTGTTTATAAGTGTTAAAATTGATGGTGAGATAAAGGATTGAATTGGTGTTGGTTTGATTGTGAAAATTGTAAGTTTAAGTGGGTTTTGATAGTGGAAGTTCAAGTGTGAAGTTGGTTTTAAGGTTTGGAGTTAATGAATGATTTAATGTTTGGTTAATGTAAGTATTATGTTAAATGTGCAAAATAAGTGTTAATGAGTTTGATTACATCCATTTGAGTGAGTTTGTGTTGGGTATTATGTGTTTAAATGCATTTGGAAGAGTTGGCCATAAAATAGGGTTTGTGTTCTTGAGTGACACGGCCAAAGGCAAGGGAGAGACACGGCCAAGTCATGAAAAATTTTGGATGTGTTGGAGTGTTTTTGGGAGACACGGCCGTGTCCCCAAGCCGTGTCAGCTACTGTGGTTGTTGGTGAGAGACACGGCCACAAGCTCGGCCGTGTCACCTAGCCGTGTTGGCTACTGCCTCTTTTATAGTTGAGAGACACGGCCGTGTCCCTCAAGTGGGCTGCCCGTGTCCCTCAAATGAGTTGGATATTGTTTGATTTCTTTGTTCTTTTTGTATGGTTTTGATTCTTCAAAGATAGTTTGGTCTCTAAACCTAAACATAAACACTTTGTAAACAAAGAATGACCTAAACAAATGTATGTAGATGATACTAAACTTATGAATAATGATCTTTGGATTAGGTTTTGAAGAGATTGGGTTGCATTAACCTAAATGTGGAGAATTCTTGGAATAAAGAAATGTATAAATTGATGGGAGTAGTTCTTGAGGTAAGTACCAATACATATGATTGTATTTATTTACATGATTTGAGGCTTAACACATTTGTTTGCAAATGTGTTAAGTAGTTTACTATATTGTTAATATAATTTGACTAAGGTGATGATTGAATGAGGTGAAAGTTGTGAAGATCATTTAAAAGGTAAGCATAAATCCTATTTGATTGTATATCCTTATATGTCCTTGAACCTTAACACATTTGGATGAATGTGTTAAATACTCTATTATATTGTGAATGTAAATGAATAATGTCAATTGCTATATATATATAAAGGATGATATATGAAATGGGAAAGATAGGAAGAAATGAGGATCATTCTTAAGGTATGTGCAAATTATTATGATAAATGCTCTAATAATGAATGGTGTTTATGTATTTTGAGAAATGATGAAATGTTATGTTATATGCATTGTGAATCTTGTGAATGGCAATGTATTATATGAATAAAATACTTTGAAATGTTATATCAATGATGCTATATGTATCATATGGATTGAGATAGGATATGTTGTGAAGCCATTGTAATTGGCCATGATGATTCAAATATGATATGAAGTCATTGTGATTGGCTATGATAATTCAATTGAGATATGTAAGGCATGTTTGCCTAAATGAAGATGAGAATTGTAAATGATATTGGTGATGGAATGATCAATGAATTGTGTGTCTAATATGTTATTCATTTTCAGAGTTTTGTTGTTGGTGGCATGCCTAATAGTAACAATCTCTTGAAGTTAGGTTGGAATTGATTCCTTGAAGCCTAATTGAGATGTTACAACCCTTGAAGCTAGGTTGGGTTGGTTCTTGAAGCCAAGTTGGGTTGATGCTTAGCATGCTTTGCTCCCCTTGAAGCTTGGTTGAACCTAATCCTTGAAGCCTAGTTGGGATAATGATAAATGTGATAATTAAACCAAAGCATTAACTCTGAAAGTCGAATGACATATTAGTGTTTTGGGCCCGAGTCTGTCTTTGTTGCCAATGTGAAATACAAGTGTTGAAATAAATGAATCATGATTGGTGAATTGTGAATAAGATAATGTTATGAGGTATGATATGTAAATGAATAGTGGTTGATGATAATGGTTATCTTCATTAAAAATGTGATTCGTGATTGGTATGATATGTAATGTGTGTATTGCAATAGTGATTGATATGATATGTAATGTGTGTATTGCAATAATGATTGGTATGGTATATATAATGTGGGTGTATTAATATATTGGTGATAGATTGGGGTTGGTGATAATATTATGTATATATATGTACATTATATATGAAATTAGCTAAGATATATGAATGATGCAATTAAAAAGAAAAGATAATATGATAAGAATTAATTATACATTGAATGGATATATCATTATATGTTAATACTTCTATACTATATGTTTACATTTTATATTTGGACTACTAAGCTCTCGGGCTTAGCGCGGGTGTGTATTCGCGCAGGTAAATAGGTGAAGATATGAAGTCTCTCATTATGCCACAAGAAGAGTAAGAGTTTGTCGAGACCAACTAGAGGGTAATGCATACATGTATAACTTTTAATTTTGATGTATTTCTGATGAGAGAGTATTTATATGTATAAATGTAATTTGGATAAAGATAATGATTTTGTAAATGTTATTTAAATTAATGTATTATGGTTTAAATTCGGTTACAGGTTTTTAAAAAGGTAACGAAAAGTAGCATTCTTATACTTTATATACTTACTGTATGTATACTAGGTATATGTATAGTACTTATATAGGGTATCGGGGTGTTACATTTATTTTGGTATCAGAGCTTAGGTTCGAGATTCTCGGCCTAAGTGAAACTAAAAAGAGAATTTTTGAAGAGTATAAAAAAAAAAAAAAAGAGAGTTTCGAAAAGTTTAAATAGAAGTAAAAAGGAAAAGTTTTGAAATGAAATTTGTAATACGTGCATATGCATTGACACCTAGGTTGGTCTCGGATGTGGCATTATATGAATAGTAAAATATTTGTGTTATATGAGATGTTCTATGTAGTTGATGATATATGTGTATACTATTTTGATGTGATGAGAAATCATGATTGTTGGTATTGATGTTGAAAATGAATTATGATTGAGGCATAGTGCCTAATTGACTATGAGAAAACAAATTGTGAAATGTAATGTGCTATATGTATATTGATGATGCATATGAAAATGTCATATTGTGTGCAACATGGAATGTAATGTCGATGTTTATGAGCAATATTATGTGGGACATAATGTGAATTGAAACATAAAGAAATGAAAAGGAGAATAAAGTTGAAAATGAGTAGAAATCAAAATCAAGATTAAAGTATGAATTCTTTCCTCTATACTTTGAACCTATTTATAATAAAGTTTATGTTGGGTTTGCTAATGTTGAGTTTACTAAACAGAGGAAATAATATCGATTTATTAATATTGAAAGTCATGTTATTTAAACAAGGAGAGTATGGTGAAATATTGAATAAGTTGGTTAGTATAAAAACAGTGTGATTATGTAAAGTTGGGATGTATATACAGTTAAGGTTTTGTTTAAAGGAAAAAGAGATGATAGTGGTTAAATAAGAATATAATTTAGTATTGTTATTATAATGCAAACATTGTGAATTCAATGTTAGAGATGTGAGATGCTTGGATATTATAAAAGCTCATGATAATGGTGGTGATATGGGATATTTGAAATTTTGGAATGAGTTGGATAATTGTGAAAATTATATGTTTTGATATTACTTTGTGATATATATATAAGATGCTTTTAAAGTTGATATTAAGAAAAGATGAGTTTGGCAAATTGAAGCTTAAACGAAGTAGTAAATTGAGAAGTTAAAGTTTCAGTGGAATTTGATAAAGATTATTGGGATATTGATGGTTTAATGTATATTCAATACATGAGCTAGGAGAAATGACTAATATTCCATATTAAAGCATTATGAATTGAGTATTGTGATTGGTAGTATGAGAAATTATTTTAAAGTAAAAAAAGAAAGTGGATAAGCAAATGAAAATGAGTTATTTTAAGTCATTTTGAGTGTAAGGGGTAAAAATGGTTATGGAAGCATACTAATTGCTTTTAAAGATGAAAGTGAAAGAGATGTCACATTGGGAATGTGATCAAGATGGATGTGAAATATTATTATAGTCAATATATATATATGTTGTGTGAATAAATACTTTCTATTATATGGGAAGAATGAGAATGATAATGTTTAAAAGAAAGTGATGAATATTAAATTTGTATTGAATGTATGAAAAAGGAAAATAAAATAAGAGCATATAATTAAGTGTGTACATGTATATGACATGTGAATGAAATTATACATATATACATAAAGGTGTGAATCATGTTTTGTAGATGACCTATGAATATGTATGTGGTATAATTATAGAATTAGTGATATGGAAATGATGTTGTATGTATGAGTGGACCTAAGAGAGAGTAGGTCTGGAACTGGGTAAAGCTAATTGGATTGTGTGATAATAGTAAGGATGAAATGGACTTGAGTAATAGTGGACAGTAGAAATTGTTGATGAGCCATAAATTTGATAATTTCATGATATTTAGAGTCCCAAAGTATTTACATATAAAAAGTTCTATGTAATTATATTATAAGAGATTGTAAATGGATTAGAAATGAAGTGACGAATAGAAATTGTATAAGAACTGTATATGATTGAATACATATATAATAATATTGTTGAAACGTGACTTAAGTTGATAAAAATTATATAACTGAATGCAAATTTGGTTGAAATGGAGTTGGAATGTGTTAACTTATGATATGGTAAAAATGTAAAGAAGGAATATGTTATTCTTGTGATACACCTTAGCCTTGTATTTGTTTGGATTGAGAATAAAATTATGAGAAGAACAATATTGATTGGAAAGTCTCAGGTTTGAATATTAATCTCTTAAAGCCATGTGTTTTGTTTAGTGTGTTTGATTGGTTAATTTTGTTATCCATGGATTTGGATCTTAGATAAAAGGATTGCAGTACAGATTTGGTGAGATTGAAAATCTTGTTGAGAAGTATAGTTAAAAGTTATGATGGATAAAATTGTACTTTATCATTTTATGTTAAGAATTGGGTTAAAATTGTGAATATGAAGAGAGGAAAAAGAAATTATGGAAATGTTTTGAGTTATGGATGATATGACAATAAGCTAATCAAAATAAAAATAACAATGATATGAAATGAGAAGAGATATTAAAAAGGGAGAAATTATAGAATATGACTGAAAGTTATACTGAATATGTTTAAGGGATGTAACTCGAGGTTTGAGTGAATGAATTATAGATAGTAATTATGGTATAATCTTTATGAGAATTGGTGGGAATTATAATAAGATAATAGAGAATAAACTATGTGTATATTAACAGATAATTTGAATTGATTTGTTATCATGATGATTTGACTGAAAATGGGTCGGAAGAGATCAGGAATTGAATATGAGATTGCTCTAATGGAATGAAGTTATATATATATATATATATGAATATTGTGAAATTTTATGATGAGTTTGAATAAATTAATTGTTAGTTAGAGTTGAACAAGATTGGAATGTGGATATATTGTGACAGATAGATCGATGGATTTCGATTTGACTAAGATTGTGAATCATTATTGAGATTTAATGTGTATAGTTGTACCAAGAGTGTAATTATTTACATGGTAATATATATGATGTAAATTTTTTAAAAGTGTGATTGGATGAATGAATGGAATTATGGTAATTGTAACTTATGGTAAGAAGAGAAAAAGATTGGTTATTTATAAAATAAGTTGAAAGGTAATGTATTAATTTGTAAGTTAAGTGAAGAGCATGCTAAAGAAATAACTCCATTTATGAAAAATCAGGATTTTGTTATCTATTGAGGGTGATAAATGCCTTTTTAGACAGTGATTGTAATGATGGGATAATTAATGCTCAGATATAAGTCAATGGTTCTTAAAGTTAAAATTAAGAGAGTAATTACAAAGAAGTGAAAGAACAAAATATATTAAATATAAAGGTTGGATGGAGTATAAGTGTACTATAAAATGATCTGATTCTTGTATAAAGACTTTAACAAGAGATGTAATGAGCTCTTTTGAATGTGTGATTAAAGAAGTAATAAGATGTATAAACATATAGAATGATGAGTTATGGAATTTTAAGTAAGTGGTTGACTTTAAAGAGGAGAGTTGAAGCTATATGATTTGATGATATAATGACTTAAATGTATAATTAACTTCATTTGGAAGTTAAGATGGTATGGTATTATGAATGGATTACAATGATACTAGATAATTTCGAGGACGAAATTATTTAAGGGGGAGAGAATTGTAATATCCTCATGTATGCCTTAGAAGTTTTGATTATGTTGTGGTTGTAAGTTGGATTGAATGTATATGTTATGTGAAGAGAAAAGAAATTGGTAAGAGAATGCTTGTGTATATGTGTTTTGGGAAATAAAATAGGGTTTAGAGAGAAGTGTATATGTTGTTTATATGGTTGTATAATTAACATATACATAAGTCAAAGGAAGAGTCAATGCAATAGAGATATTTATTTTGTGGCATGTGTAATTACCTATGTGGACATATAAGAGACAAAAGTTAAGTTATATGGAAAAGGGTGTTTTAGTAATTGCTTGGTTAAAATCTCTTGGTGGAGATTTAAAGAAGAAAAGCTTGTTGACTTTTGTTGAATTTCTTTTCTTCTCTTGTGTGTGCCGGCCATCCAAGAAGAGAAAGAGCTTGAGAGGTGTTTGAAGATCTTAACTCAAATTGAAGAAGGAATCAAGGGTTTTGGTTAGAGATTTGTGGATTTTCTTCATTTCAAGTAAGTAATCTTGTGTTTTCCTTTGTTAATTTTGAAGTTGTGTCTAAAGGAAATTGTGATTTGTTGATGTGATGATTTGGTGTGTTTGATAGGTGTTTATAAGTGTTAAAATTGATGGTGAGATAAAGGATTGAATTGGTGTTGGTTTGATTGTGAAAATTGTAAGTTTAAGTGGGTTTTGATAGTGGAAGTTCAAGTGTGAAGTTGGTTTTAAGGTTTGGAGTTAATGAATGATTTAATGTTTGGTTAATGTAAGTATTATGTTAAATGTGCAAAATAAGTGTTAATGAGTTTGATTACATCCATTTGAGTGAGTTTGTGTTGGGTATTATGTGTTTAAATGCATTTGGAAGAGTTGGCCATAAAATAGGGTTTGTGTTCTTGAGTGACACGGCCAAAGGCAAGGGAGAGACACGGCCAAGTCATGAAAAATTTTGGATGTGTTGGAGTGTTTTTGGGAGACACGGCCGTGTCCCCAAGCCGTGTCAGCTACTGTGGTTGTTGGTGAGAGACACGGCCACAAGCTCGGCCGTGTCACCTAGCCGTGTTGGCTACTGCCTCTTTTATAGTTGAGAGACACGGCCGTGTCCCTCAAGTGGGCTGCCCGTGTCCCTCAAATGAGTTGGATATTGTTTGATTTCTTTGTTCTTTTTGTATGGTTTTGATTCTTCAAAGATAGTTTGGTCTCTAAACCTAAACATAAACACTTTGTAAACAAAGAATGACCTAAACAAATGTATGTAGATGATACTAAACTTATGAATAATGATCTTTGGATTAGGTTTTGAAGAGATTGGGTTGCATTAACCTAAATGTGGAGAATTCTTGGAATAAAGAAATGTATAAATTGATGGGAGTAGTTCTTGAGGTAAGTACCAATACATATGATTGTATTTATTTACATGATTTGAGGCTTAACACATTTGTTTGCAAATGTGTTAAGTAGTTTACTATATTGTTAATATAATTTGACTAAGGTGATGATTGAATGAGGTGAAAGTTGTGAAGATCATTTAAAAGGTAAGCATAAATCCTATTTGATTGTATATCCTTATATGTCCTTGAACCTTAACACATTTGGATGAATGTGTTAAATACTCTATTATATTGTGAATGTAAATGAATAATGTCAATTGCTATATATATATAAAGGATGATATATGAAATGGGAAAGATAGGAAGAAATGAGGATCATTCTTAAGGTATGTGCAAATTATTATGATAAATGCTCTAATAATGAATGGTGTTTATGTATTTTGAGAAATGATGAAATGTTATGTTATATGCATTGTGAATCTTGTGAATGGCAATGTATTATATGAATAAAATACTTTGAAATGTTATATCAATGATGCTATATGTATCATATGGATTGAGATAGGATATGTTGTGAAGCCATTGTAATTGGCCATGATGATTCAAATATGATATGAAGTCATTGTGATTGGCTATGATAATTCAATTGAGATATGTAAGGCATGTTTGCCTAAATGAAGATGAGAATTGTAAATGATATTGGTGATGGAATGATCAATGAATTGTGTGTCTAATATGTTATTCATTTTCAGAGTTTTGTTGTTGGTGGCATGCCTAATAGTAACAATCTCTTGAAGTTAGGTTGGAATTGATTCCTTGAAGCCTAATTGAGATGTTACAACCCTTGAAGCTAGGTTGGGTTGGTTCTTGAAGCCAAGTTGGGTTGATGCTTAGCATGCTTTGCTCCCCTTGAAGCTTGGTTGAACCTAATCCTTGAAGCCTAGTTGGGATAATGATAAATGTGATAATTAAACCAAAGCATTAACTCTGAAAGTCGAATGACATATTAGTGTTTTGGGCCCGAGTCTGTCTTTGTTGCCAATGTGAAATACAAGTGTTGAAATAAATGAATCATGATTGGTGAATTGTGAATAAGATAATGTTATGAGGTATGATATGTAAATGAATAGTGGTTGATGATAATGGTTATCTTCATTAAAAATGTGATTCGTGATTGGTATGATATGTAATGTGTGTATTGCAATAGTGATTGATATGATATGTAATGTGTGTATTGCAATAATGATTGGTATGGTATATATAATGTGGGTGTATTAATATATTGGTGATAGATTGGGGTTGGTGATAATATTATGTATATATATGTACATTATATATGAAATTAGCTAAGATATATGAATGATGCAATTAAAAAGAAAAGATAATATGATAAGAATTAATTATACATTGAATGGATATATCATTATATGTTAATACTTCTATACTATATGTTTACATTTTATATTTGGACTACTAAGCTCTCGGGCTTAGCGCGGGTGTGTATTCGCGCAGGTAAATAGGTGAAGATATGAAGTCTCTCATTATGCCACAAGAAGAGTAAGAGTTTGTCGAGACCAACTAGAGGGTAATGCATACATGTATAACTTTTAATTTTGATGTATTTCTGATGAGAGAGTATTTATATGTATAAATGTAATTTGGATAAAGATAATGATTTTGTAAATGTTATTTAAATTAATGTATTATGGTTTAAATTCGGTTACAGGTTTTTAAAAAGGTAACGAAAAGTAGCATTCTTATACTTTATATACTTACTGTATGTATACTAGGTATATGTATAGTACTTATATAGGGTATCGGGGTGTTACAAAGTTTCTTACTTAGAGATAAGTTAAACCCTTAAGAGGTTGATTCAAGATTCTCATAAAACTTAATGAATTGACTTAATTACTTATGATCACGAGAGTAGACGTAAGGATTAAAGTTGATATTAGTTCTAGTACTTGAGAGAGACTTAAGCTTAATTTAGGAGAATCTAACCATTAATCGAAAGGAAGACTGAATTAAATCGATACCTTAGAAAATCCATGATAAATCAATAAAGGCGACCAAACCCTAAGTCTTAAAATATTAGAAAATTAATCTTGATTTATTGTCATTTTATCTAGTTAAATCATAAAATTGAATTTGATTATCCAAATATTAATTAGTTTAATTGTTTGGTACTTAGAATTAACCTCCTCATAGGAATGATACTCTACTCATCATTATATTACTTGTTAACGATCTGTGCACTTGCAGATAGTGAGGCCGAGGCCGCAACAAGTTTTTGGCGTGCTACCGGGGGGGGGGGGGGGGGGGGGGCAATCATTCTGATATTAATAATATTAAACTGTTATTACTTTGGATTTTTACTTTTATGCATTATTTCTTTAAATGTTAAGGGTTACATGCGTAGCAATCCACACACTCAACTTGTACCCTATAATCTTGAAATTGATAAATTTTATAGAAAGAGAAACAAGGAAAGAAGAGAAAGACAAAGAGGAGAAGGAAAGAGGACAAGGAACTTCAACTAAAATCCATTTAGAAGAAGGAGCATTTTCTTCAGAAGAAGAAGAAGAAATCATGGGAGATCCACAGAACATGACCCTGAAACAATATGCTATGCCATCTGCTCACCCAAGATCTAGCATAGTCAAACCTCCTATGCAAGCCAACACATTTGATCTAAAACCAGCACTTATTAATTTAATTCAGCAATCTGTTTTTCATGGCTTACCACATGAGGATGCTTATGCTCATATTTCAAATTTTTTAGAAATGTGTGATACATTTAAATTTAATGGTGTATCTGATGATGCTATTAGGTTGCGACTTTTTCCAGTTTCGTTAAAAGATCAAGCAAAAGATTGGCTCATTTCTAAGGCACCAGGTACATTCTCCATTTGGGATCAATTAGCCGCTGCTTTTTTGGCAAAATATTTTCCACCTGCAAAGATGACTAAATTAAGGAATGATATCACAAGTTTCATTCAACAAGATGGGGAGAGCTTATATGAAGCTTGGGAGTGGTTCAAGAATTTGCAAAGAAAATATCCTCACCATGGAGTCTTGGAATGGCTTTTAATTCAAACCTTTTATAATGGACTTCATCCAAATATTAAGGGAATGATTGATGCAGCAGCAGGAGGTACAATAATGAACAAAGCTCCTTCTGAAGCAGCCGATTTAATTGAAGAAATGGCAGCAAATAATTATCATTGGACTTCAGAACGAGGTATGCAAAAAAGAGTTGCAGATTTACATGAAATTGACAATTTTTCTTTACTTGTAGCTAAAGTGGATACAATTGCCAAAAAATTGGAGCATGTCAAATTGTCATCATCATCTCAAATTTTTGAAGGATGTGGAGGTAGCCATGATGTAGCTGATTGCAAGATAAAGGAGAACGTCCAATTTGTGGGGAATCAAAATAGAGGTCCAACTTTCCCGCAAGGAAACACTTACAACCCCACATGGAGAAATAGCCCTAATTTGGCATGGGGAAATCAAGGTAGTCAAAAAGCACCATATCAACCACAATACATGAAAAATCAAAATCAAGGCTATCATATGAAGTAGCATTGGAAAAATTCATTGGAGCAACATCGGAAAGATTTGATAGAATGGAAAACCAACATGAAAGACTTGAGCAAAAGATTAAACTTCTATCAACTCAAAACAGAAGCCTTGAAACACAGATAGGTCAAATTGCAAGTTCTCTCCATAACCGGAATCAAGGAGCTCTTCCGAGTAAGATAGAAATCAATCCAAGAGAGCATTGCAAGGCTGTGACCTTAAGGAGTGGTTTGCAACTAGAAGATCCTCCACTAATCCAAATCCCAAAATTGGTAAAGGAAAAAGAAGAAGAAGTCAAGGAGAAGGAAATACTAAAAGAAACATTCAAACCATATGTTCCTCAAATTCCTTTTCCTCAAAGACTTAAGAAGCAAAAATTAGATAAGCAGTATGAAAATTTTTTAGAAATATTTAAACAACTTCACATTAATATTCCTTTTGCAGAAGCTCTTGCACAAATGCCAACTTATGTGAAGTTTCTTAAAGAACTGCTATCCAATAAAAGGAAACTGGAGGATAATGCAAAAATTGCATTAACAGAAGAATGTAGTGTGGTGATCCAAAACAAGCTTCCATCAAAGTTAAAAGATCCAGGGAGTTTTTCTATACCTTATACCATTGGTGAAGTTGATTTTCGTAAAGCATTATGTGATTTAGGAGCTAGTTGGCTTCACACAATTACAACCAACAAAAATGTCTCTTCAATTAGATGATCGATCCATAAAATATCCTATTGGCATAGTTGAAGATGTGCTTGTGAAAGTAGATAAACTTTACATTCCAGTAGATTTTATAATTCTGGAAATGGATGAAGACATTGAAATTCTTCTATTTTTAGGAAGGCCATTTTTAGCTATAGCTGGAGCCATGATAGATGTTCGAGGGGGAAAACTTACTCTCCAAGTAGGAGAGGAGAAAGTGGAATTTAACTTGACAAAAGCAGCAAAACATCCAGCATCTCTTGATGATTGTTTTTTAATTGATGTTATAGATGAATGTGTGCAGGAAATAGGTGACCAAATGTATGATGATCCTTTGGAAATATGTCTCGCACAACGTTTTACATTTGAAGAGGGAAACAAAGAGATAACCACTTATGTTTTATCATTTCAACAAAATCCACTCATGTACTTTCAAAGACTCGAACCTCTTAAAAAAGGTAAAACTTTACCACTACCATCCATTGATAGGGCACCAGAATTAGAGTTGAATCCTCTTCCAAATCATCTCAGGTATGCATATCTTGAAACAAATAATTCTTTGCCTATTATTGTCAGTGCTAAGTTGTCTGAAGATCAATTAAGTCAAACCTTGAATTTAATTAGACAATATAAAAAAGCCATAGGTTGGACTATATCTAAAATTAAGGGAATTAGCCCTTCAATTTATATGCATAGAATATTTTTGGAAGAAAATTCTAAACTTGTGATAGATCAACAAAGAAGATTAAATCCAAATATGAAGGAGGTAGTAAAGGCAAAAGTAACTAAGCTTTTAGATGCAGGAATTATTTATCCCATTTCTGATAGCTCGTGGGTAAGTCCTATACATGTGGTTCCCAAAAAAGGAGGGATGACAGTTATAACAAATGAAAATAACGAATTCATCCCTTCAAGAACAGTCACTGGATGGCGAGTTTGCATAGATTATAGGAAGTTGAATAAAGCTACCTGAAAGGATCATTTTCCATTACCATTCATTGATCAAATGTTGGAAAGACTTGTAGGAAATGCTTATTTTTGTTTATTGGATAGTTATTCAGGATATTTTCAAATTCCTATAGCACCAGAAGATCAAGAGGAAACTACATTCACATGTCCTTATGGCATTTTTGCCTATCAAAGAATGCCTTTTGGATTGTTCAATGCACCAGGAACCTTTCAACGATGCGTGATGGCCATATTTTCTGATATTGTAGAATTAATTGTTGAAATTTTTATGGATGATTTTACAGTTTATGGTTCAACTTTGATGATTGTTTACAACATTTGGAACAGGTACTGAAAAGGTGTGAAGAAACTAACCTTGTCCTCATCTTGGAAAAATGTCACTTTATGGTAGAAGAAGGAATTATACTTGGATACAAGGTTTCAAAAGAAGGAATTGAAGTAGATAGAGCAAAAGTGGAAATAATTGAAAAACTACCACTGCCAACCAATGTGAAAGGAGTTCGAAGTTTCTTAGGACATGCAAGGTTTTACAGACATTTTATAAAATATTTTTCAAAAATTACTAAACCTTTGTGTGAATTATTAAATAAGGATGTTGTTTTTAACTTTTCTAATGAATGTTCAATTGCCTTTAACAGGTTAAAAGCAGCACTCACAACAACTCCTATTATATCACCACCAGATTGGTCTTTACCATTTGAACTTATGTGTGATGCCGGTGATTATGCAATTGGGGCAGTTTTGAGTCAAAGAAAGGATAAGAAAAATCATGTCATCTACTACGCAAGCCGAACCCTTGATGATACTCAAATCAATTATGCCACTACAGAAAAGGAAATGCTTGCCATAGTTTTTGCATTGGATAAATTTCGATCTTATCTTTTAGGTTATAAAGTTATTATTCATACTGGCCATGCAGCTATCAGGTATCTTATGAGTAAAAAGGAAGCTAAACCAAGACTGATTAGATGGATTTTTCTCTTCCAAGAATTTGATCTTGAAATTAGAGATAAAAAAGGAGCTGAGAATCTTATAGCAGATCACCTATCCAGAATAGAGAAGCAAGCAAATCAGAATATTTTATCTATTAATGAATCATCCCCTAATGAGCAATTATTTTCCATTAAATATTACATCCCTTGGTATGCTAATTTTGTGAATTATTTGGCAGGTGGCGTCCTTCCATCAGAATTGACTTATGCTCAACGGAAGAAATTTCTTTCTGATGTTAAACATTACATATGGGAGGAACCATTATTGTTTAAACATTGTGGGGATGGAATGATTCGTAGGTGTGTTCCAGAAGAGGAAATGAAGAGTATTTTACAATTCTACCATTCGAAAGAATGTGGGGGACATTCTGGTACATCTAAGACAATTGCTAAAATTTGGCAATCTGGTTTCTTTTGGCCAAGTATGTATAAGGATGCCAAAAATTTTGTTCAATCATGTGATAGATGCCAAAGGGTAGGTAATATTTCAAAAAGGCAAGATATGCCACTTAACTCCATTTTAGAAGTTGAATTGTTTGATGTTTGGGGAATTGATTTTATGGGACCATTTCACCATCATTTAATAACCAATACATTTTAGTGGCTGTAGATTATGTTTCAAAGTGGGTAGAAGCAATAGCTAGTCCAACAAATGATTCTAAGGTTGTTACTAGATTTGTAAAGAAAAATATTTTCACTAGATTTGGAGTCCCTAGGGCCATAATTAGTGATGGGGGTACTCATTTTTGTAATTAGACTTTTGATTCTATTCTTAGGAAATATGGAGTACAACATAAGGTGATAACACCTTATCACCCTCAAACTAGTGGACAAGTGGAGATTTCTAATAAGGAACTTAAGTGGATCTTAGAGAAAACTACTAGTAATTCAAGGAAAGATTGGTCAATCAAGTTAGATGATGCTCTTTGTTCTTATAGAACAGCATTTAAGACTCTGATCGGTATGTCATCATATAGACTTGTCTTTGGGAAAGCATGGCATTTACCAGTTGAGCTAGAACATAGGGAATATTGGGCTATTAAGCAATTAAACATGGATTGGAATAAGGCGGGACAAAAGCGACTTTTGAAATTGAGTGAATTAGATGAGATTAGGTTTCAAGCTTATGAGAATGCTAAAATTCATAAAGAAAGAACCAAGTCATAGCATGATAGATTTATCAAATTTAAGCAATTTCATGAAGGACAACAGGTTTTGTTATACAACTCAAGATTAAGACTCTTTCCTGGAAAGCTTAAATCTCATTGGTCAGGACCCTTTACAATTATCAAGGTTTATCCTTACGGTGCATGTGATATTCAAAATCGAAAGGGTGAAATCTTCAAGATTAATGGACAACGACTGAAACCTTATTTCATTGGTGATACCATAGATGCTGGAACCATCTATCACTTCAACTCATAAGTATCTACACAAGTCAATGTCAAGCTATCGATGATAAATTTAGCGCTTTTTGGGAGGCAACCCAATTCTTTTTTCTTTTGTTCTTTTAAATTAATTTTTCATTTCAAACTTTTTAATAGATGTGTTTAAATTTTATTTTGAAGGTAATCTAAAGTGCATATACATAAGAAATGGAAGGAATTCAGATGCCACGACTGTGGCCATCCATCCCTAGGGCCGTGGGATTCAATTTGAAACTGTAAAAATGGAAACAGAGGAAAAATTTTGATAAAACAACAAGAAAACCAAGGCCACGACCGTGGCCTCCCAAAGGCCACGACCGTGGGATCAAGACCAAGGCTGCCAAGATGTCCCTCTCAAAGAAAATAAGGAGGCAGAAGCAAAACCAAAGCAACGACTGTGGCCTTCCAAGGGCCACGACCTTGGCAAGCCATGGAAACTGCCATTGACCAAGTCAACACAAGGCCACGACCGTGGCCTTCCAAGAACTATATAAGCATCTCATTTTCTCTTCTTCTTTATCCTTGGCCACCCAAGTTTGAAAGGCACAACCAAAACCTCTTAACCCATGACCTAAACTCCAATTTTCATTCAATTTTCTTCAATTCTTCTATATTTTCATCAAATCAAACATAAAAATGGTGAGAAGCAAGACTTTAGCCACAAAATCAATAGGAAAATCAAAAGGTGGCGGATCAAGGGGAGATGGGTCTAAAAGAAGACACCAAGAAACATCTTCCTCATCATCATCAACACCGTCTCCACCAACATCTCCAACACCTCAAGGACCAAGCAGGTATCAGGAAATTCATTTCCAAGATGACGAACAAAGGCAAAGGTACCAAATTTTAACCTCTAGAAAAATTATTCCTTCTCGGTTTATTGATGGAAATGTTGTGAGAAAATTAAGATGGAATAATGAATTGATGAAGATGTTTACTAATATGCAATGGATCATGTTTGCTAGTATGTGTTTCCACACCTATGCTGAATTAACCCTGGAATTCTTGAGTAATTTTAAATTTTTTTCCACCCAATTTTCAAGCTGGATTCAATGGGAGAGTGGATTTTAAATTGGGAAATCAAAATTATAATTGGCTTATGCTTGAATTCGGGGATGCACTTGGATTATCAAATTTGCAGGGGATACCTGGTAGAATGGAAGAGTTTGATGAAAATTCCACATGGACTAGATTAGGAGGCACAAGATGATTTAATAGCAAAATATCTAAAGCCTCTAATTTTACAAACCCATTCTATAGGTATATTCATATTGTCCTAGCAAACACCATTTTTGGAAGAGGGGAGAGTCAAGGAAATGTAAATTCAAAAGAATTGTACTTCTTTTATTGTGCCGTGGAGGAAAAAGTGTTTAATGTCAGTTATTGGTTTGCTAGAAGATGTGAGGAACTTATTAGACAACGGAGTGGAAAAATTGTAATTGGGGGAATGATCACAAAAATTGCACATTATCTAAATATTAGATTTGATCACCTTGTCCCCATACCTGGTAAAATTACAATTGATATGATCACTGTTTTAGCCATGCGGATAGCAAGAAAAAGAGGGAACTGATATGAGATTCTAGGGCCACTGGATGCAGATATAAACATTGACATCGATGAGTTGTTTGGAGAAGGGGAAGAGTTTGATGAACCTTAAGATCAACCACCACCTCCACCTTTTGAGGTTAGTCCATCCGCACCACCACCCTCTGAAGCTGGACCATCTGCTCCACCACCAAACACATTTGAATATATTTCTAACAGACTTGACTCTTTTGAAAATGAGATGAATCACAGGAATGAAGTCTGGGAGCAACATTTTGACAACATGGAGCAGCGGTTCAGAGGAGTTGAGCACGAGGTACGTACCATTTCCACTCATATGACGGGCCTTAGTGAATAGTTCAACACTTTATTTGCTTAATTTGGACTGCACTACCCGCCTTCACAGCAACCAACTTCGCCTGGTGATGACCCTAAAGCAGGCACCCACTGAGGACAGTGTGATTAAAGTTTGGGGGAGTTTTCTGAATTATTGTTTAATCTTATGCACAATTTTGGTACTTTTATATTTTGTTTAGTTATTGAATTTTATTTTTTTTATTTTTATGGAACTTTTATATTTTATTTTAATTTTAACTCTGCTTTTGGTTACTTATGGTTTAATTTTTGTTTAGTATTTTTATTTCTTTGTATGTTCTTTTTTATGTTAAAATTTGATTCAGTTAAGTTTTAATTCTAAAAGTTAAAATTTGGTGGAATAATAATATCTTATGAATTTTAATATTCCAAATGAGCTCTTCAACGCAATTAAAAGTGGTTAGTTATTGAATTTTAGATTGAGTTTATATTCTTGCACCTAGGCCTAGAACATGTTTAAAAGAGCTTTTGAGGCGAAAAAGAATCAAGCTCGATAAAAGCAAAAAATTATTTAGGCATTGTTTGAAAAGCCAAATCCTTATATCCACCATATTTGAACATTGCCTCTAGTTGTCCCTTTTGAGCCTAAAAAAAAAATATTTTAGCTTGAGAATTTCTTGATAAGCAACAAAAACCACCCTTTTCAAGGTTAACTATCTTTTAAAAAATTACTATGAGGATACAAGTTAAAAATAAGAAGCTCCTAAAGTTTAAAGTTTGGGGGAGTTTTATATACAAAAAAAAAATGAATGATATATATATATATATGATAAATAAATTAGACTCCCTAAAAAGAAAGAAAGGAGCAAAGCATTCAAAAATCCTCTACAAAAGCTACAAGGAAAAAATTTTTTGGAAGATATTTAACCTATTTTTATCTAAACCTTATTTTAGCCCATACCTTTTAGACCTCATTACAAGCCTATTAAAGACCTTTTAATTTCCCTTAATCTAGTGTGGTCTATTAGTGGAGAAGGCTCGATTAAGCATGCATATGAGACTAGGATATATATATATATAAAGAGAATATTTGCTTATCTAAAATTTGATGATTGATTGCAATTAATTAAGTTCTTGAGTAAAGGAGGAAAGAATGAAGTAAGGTAAAATTATGAAGCTAATTGCAACTTAAAGTTTTAAAACTTGGATTGTTTAAGATATTGCATATAAACTAACATATCGAGAAATATTTAACTCTAATTGCTTGAGGACAAGCAATAATTCAAGTTTGGGGGAATTTGATAGAGTGAAAATATAATCATTGTTTTATGCAATTTTAACTCTAATTTTTAACTATCCTCCAATTGAATTTGATGAGTTTGATTATTTGAGTTAGAATTATACTTTTTGAGCATGGAAGACAAGACTAAAGGTTTTTGATTATTTGTAAGGCAAAATTCAAGAAAAGCAAGCAAAAATGATGGCAAAACATATGCCATGACCGTGGCCTCCCAAAGGCCATGACCATGGGTTCCATTTCGCCACTGCCTGAGCCAAGAACAATAAGAAAATAAGTTTTGCAGCCTCATTTCAAAAGCCACGACTGTGGCCTCCCAAAGGCCACTACTGTGGCCCACCAGACCGACCTTGGCAGCTGAAACGTTTGACGAAATAGGTAGAGTTCACACAGGCCATGACCATGGCACTCCAAAAGCCACGACTGTGGCCCTTATTTTATGATTTGTGAGCTGCAAATGTTGAGGATGAACTCACCAACCAGGTCTTGTTTAAACCTTTTTCAATTTTTCTCCACTAAAGAAGTCTCCAAGAACTCTATATAAACACATTTCCTCTAAGGATTCAAGGGGAGCATGAATTAATAGGATATGTAATAGATTAGATTAGATTCATCCAAATAATTTTAGTATAGAAGTGTGAAATTCTACTTCAAGGAGGAGTTCAAGATCCAAGTCAAGATCTTCTTCAAAGAAATAGAGTTTGATATTTCTTGTTCCTTTTAATTATGTATTCATTTACCATTTTGAATATTTGCAATGTTTTTATTTAAATAATGAAGAACTAATCCTTTTTAGGGTTGGTCCTTTTAATTGAATTTATCATGGAGTTATAAATGTCTATTTGGTTAATTTAGTTATCCTTTGATTATTTTGTTGTCTTTAATCTTAATGCTTTGATTATTTGGCCAATGATTAATTAATTTGACATGCTGTGTGATGGAGCAAGAGTGGAAGCATGACATTAGTCCAAGGAGATAACAATCTTAAGTAAGTTTCTCACTTAGAGATAAGGTTAAACCCTTAAGAGGTTGATTTAAGATTCTTATAAAACTTAATGAATTGATTTAATTACTTATGATCACGAGAGTAGACATAAGGATTAAAGTCGATATTAGTTCTAGTGCTTGAGAGAGACTTGAGCTTAATTTAGGAGAATCGAACCATTAATCAAAAGGAAGACTAAATTAAATCGATACCTTAGAAAATCCATGATAAATCAATAAAGGTGACCAAACCCTAAGTCTTAAAATATTAGAAAATTAATCTTGATTTATTGTCATTTTGTTTAGTTAAATCATAAAATCGAATTTGATTATCCAAATATTAATTAGTTTAATTGTTTGGTACTTAGAATTAACCTCCTCGTGGGAACTGTAACACCCCTTCCCAACCTACATATGTAAGCTGAGTAGAGGCGCCACACTAACCTAATGTTGCTACCAATTTTACTTAGTCAAATTTTAGTTCCGATTTTTACAAAATTTTTGCCATAGTTTCGCCTAAAAATTGAGTCCCAAGTGTCGACAAAACCGGTTTTTTTCTTATTTTTAAAAACATTTTACACAAACCAATGCAAACAAAATCATTCTCAGTACACTCCCAATAAATCCCCCTTGTAACCTCAACTACAACCTGCAAAAAAGATTTACACTTCTAGTACAACATAAAATAAACGTTTTGTGACAACCCCCATATTTAAATATTACACAGCGGAAGTTATAAAATATTTACATATTTACAAATTCATATACATCAAAACTCAAGTTTTACAACACATAAAATTTATACATGATTGGCAAGTCTGCTCTGATCTTTAAGCTCCCAAAATGGATTCTTCAAGGTCTACTCTCACTAGGTCTTGATGAACTCTCAGGTTCAACTCTATCCACTCTACTACCTGCGCGATTAAACACTATCGCGCTAAGCCAGCGGCTTAGTAAGATAAAACATGCTAACGGTATGCTTTAATGAAATGCAATGCCACATATGTTATTGATAAGATCAACATCATAAATATAAAGTTAACCACACAATTATTCATTTCACAAATCATAGTCATATGAGCATACCACATTTCAACATCTTTTCACATTCAACATTAATCAATCATACTCAATAACCAACATCTCATTTCATTAAACTCATAACATTATTTAGGACATTCATATAACCTTGACACCTATGGGCCCAACAAGTATTTAATACAATATTCAGAGTTCAGAGTTACTGCTTTGGTTCATAGTCACAATAATCACGCCCGTAGGCAATGTATATACATGTATCTCTATCCATGGATAGTGTAACAGACCCAGTCTATTGGATCATCAACTCAACACATATGAGGAGATCCTCAACCCGGCAAGACTGTTACAAATCATATATCTCATAGTGTAACAGACCCAGTCTCTTGGACCATCAGCTCAACACCTATGAGGAGGTCCTCAACCCGGCAAGACTGTTACCTTTCATCATTTCTTAGGCATGCCACCCAAATCCAGAACTCTGAAACTAAATAACATATTAAACAAACAATTCATTTCCATTCTCAATTCTCATCACATTTAGGCAAACATGCCTTCTTTCTTTCAATTACATCATCTTAGCCAATAACAATGGCTTCACATTTCATTTCACAATATAATATCTCATTATTCAAGTATATATATATATATATCTCATCCATGATCACATTATATCTCACATAGCATCATTCATAAATATCAACATTTCATTCCACATTACTCATGAAACACATTACCATTCACAATGCACAACATAACATTGTTCAATCTCAACAATGCAATTAGGGCAAAGAACAATTGATTATAACATTCATTGATTCAAGTGTGTTTAAAGTGTTTAGGGTTAGGTTTAAGGACCAACCTACCTTTGGAGAACCAAAGCAATGCAAGAAGAACAAAGAATTAAAACCCTAACCATAAATAGTACATTCTGGTTTTAAACTCCATTTTATCCTTATTTTGAAAAATTGTATAAAATAATCTACTTGACTAAAAATTCTAAAATTTTTACAGAATTTAGTTTTGTATCTTAAAATCATCCCTTTAAAATTTCAGATCAAACTGAACACAAAATCTTGGTCAAATAGTTCACCTAACCAAACTGCCCCAATTGCCCTGCATCCTGGCAGCAGTTCTGAACTTTGTGAATTCCATAAATCAAATTCAATCAACATGATTCCAAATTATTTTTCTCAAATACTAAACTCACTAAGCAACAACATATCCAAAATTCGATTGGATATGATTTTTCTACATTTTATTAAAAATCCCGAAATATAGTTGTCCCAGTTAAGGTACCTGCTGGAACAGGTCTAATGAAAATAATTTTTCTAAACTCATAACCATTCCAAAATCGAATCAACATATTTTTCAGTCATTCTAGACTCATAGAGGCACAACATATCAAAAATTCACTTCAAGAACATTTTTCTAAAATTAATTAAAAATCATACAAGTCACAGCCTTTACTAATCCTAAAACAGAAACAATTTCACTAAACACCAATCTTACTCTTCCATCACCTACACCAACCCAACTTCTCATCTATCAAGCAAAATCAATACTTACAATCATAGCATAAGCAACTTAATCATACCACTTCAAAAGAATTGAAGAAATTAGAGAAAAGATCTTACCTTAGTTAAAAACTTCTTAAATCAACACTTGAACACTTAATCTTTCTTCAATTTAAGCTTGAAATCATCAAAACCATCACTTGTCTCTTTCTTTCTCTTTGGCTATGGAGGGCCGGCCATCAACAACAAGAAGAAGAAGAAATGATAAAGAAAACACAAGTCAAACCTTCTTTAAATATCCACCATGTGATTTTATCCAAGCAATTACCAAAGTGCCCTTATTCACATAATTATCTTTTTGTCTTATATGTGCCCAATTAAGTAATTTACCAATCTCAAATAAATATCTTCTCTTGCATTGACCAAGCCTTTTGACCACTTTATATGTCATATATATTAACATATACACAACATATAAATTTGTCTCTAAACCCTATTTCTTCCCAAAATACATATACATATACTTTCTCTTCTCAATTTCTTTTCTCTTACAATTTAACACATATATTCAATCCAATATATAACAATAACAACAACAACAATATGCAAAACTTCTAGGGCATAAATGAGGATATTACAATTCTCCCCCTCTAAAAAGAAATTTCGTCCTCGAAATTACCTGATATCAACTCTGAAATAGTTGAGGATATTGCTCTCGCATAGTTTGCTCACTTTCCCAAGTTGCTTCTTCTTTTGCATGATTCTTCCAAAGAATCTTCACCAATGGCACTTTCTTGTTCCTCAATTCTTTCACATCACGTGCCAAGATAGCAACTGGTTCTTCTTCAAATGTCAAATCTGGGCTCACTTCGATAGACTCAAATGGCAACACATGAGATGGATCTGACCTGTACCTCCTCAACATAGAAACATGGAATACATTATGAATACGATCCAACTCAGGTGGCAAAGCAAGTCGATATGCAACTGGCCCAACTCTTTCTAACACTTCATACGGCCCAATGAAACGAGGACTCAATTTTCCTTTCCGACCGAACCTCAAAATCTTCTTCCAAGGAGATACTTTCAAAAACACCTTATCTCCAACATCAAACTGAATGTCTCTCCTCTTCAGATCTGCATAAGACTTCTGTCGGTCTGAAGCTGCTTTTAACCTACCTCGGATCAACTTCACTTTTTCCTCAGTTTCTTGAATCAAATCAGATCCAATTATTTTACCTTCACCAAGTTCACTCCAACAAAGAGGTGTCCTACACCGTCTGCCATACAATGCTTCAAACGGTGCCATACCAATGCTGGATTGGTGACTGTTGTTGTAAGCAAACTCCACAAGAGGTAAAAACCTATCCCAACTTCCAGAGAAATCGATGACACAGCTTCTCAACATGTCCTCAATAATCTGTATCACCCTCTCTGACTGTCCATCCGTCTGTGGATGAAAAGCAGTACTGAAGTGTAGTCGAGAACCCAAAGCACTATGCAAACTCTTCCAAAATCTTGAAGTAAACCGGGGATCTCGATCAGACACTAAAGAAGTTGGAACACCATGCAATTTCACAATCTCCTGAATATACAGCTCAGCCAATCTCTCCAAAGAGTAATCCATCCGCACCGGAAGGAAATGAGCTGTCTTCGTCAATCTATCCACAATCACCCATATAGCATCATGCTTCTTTTGTGTCAATGGCAAACCAGACACAAAATCCATTGTCACTCTTTCCCATTTCCATTCTGGCACTGACAATGGTTGAAGCAACCCGGTTGGAACTTGATGCTCTGCTTTAACCTTCTGACAAGTGAGACATTTAGATACAAACTCAGCAATGTCTCTCTTCAACCCAATCCACCAATAATGCTGTCTCAAATCATGATACATCTTGGTATTACCCGGATGCATAGCAAACATCGACTGATGTGCTTCTTCCAAAATAACTCTCTTCAAATCAGCATCATCGGGTACACACAATCTGCTCTTGAACCAGAGACTCCCATCATCTCTCACAACAAAATCTCTAGTCTTTCCATCGTGACAATCTGAAATAATCTTCTGAATCTTCATATCAGTCAACTGAGCCTCTCTGATCTGATCCAATAAAACTGGTTTCAAATGCAATTGTGCCAACAATGCACCATCATCACAAGATACAAAGTTAGCACGCAGAGCTCTCAATTCAACAAGCAACGAGAGCGAATAAATTGTTAAACCAGCTAAAGACTTCCGACTTAAGGCATCAGCAACAACATTTGCTTTACCTGGATGATAGTCAATCAAACAGTCGTAGTCTTTAATCAACTCCAACCATCTCCTCTGACGAAGATTGAGTTCTTTCTGGACACCCAAATACTTCAAACTCTTGTGATCAGTGTAGATGAAACATTTCTCCCCAAACAGATAATGGCGCCAAATCTTCAATGCAAAAACAATGGCAGCCAATTCCAAATCATGGGTTGGATAGTTAAGCTCATGCGGTTTCAACTGTCGAGATGCATAAGCTATAACTTTACCTTCTTGCATCAATACACACCCCAAACCTCTATGTGAAGCATCACTGTAGATCACATATGGTTTGCCTTCAACAGGTAAAGTTAGAACAGGCGCTTGAGTCAACATTTCTCTCAACTGCTCAAAGCTAGCCTGACACTGATCCGTCCACACAAATCTCACTCCCTTACGAAGCAATCTGGTGAGTGGAGTAGCTATCAAAGAAAATCCTTTCACAAACCGCCGGTAATAGCCTGCCAAACCCAGAAAACTTCTAACCTCTGTCACTGATTTAGGTGGATTCCAATTCAATACAGCTTCAACTTTGCTCGGATCAACTTTAATGCCTTCTGCTGAAACAACATGTCCGAGAAAAGCTACTTGATCCAACCAGAACTCACACTTCAACAATTTAGCAAACAACTGCCTCTCTCTCAAAATCTGCAACACAATCCGCAGATGCATATCATGTTCCTCCTCATTCCGCGAATACACCAGTATATCATCAATGAAGACCACTACAAACTGATCCAAATAGGGTCTAAACACCCTATTCATCAAATCCATGAAAGCTGCAGGTGCATTCGTCAGACCAAAAGGCATAACTAAAAATTCATAATGCCCATACCTGGTCCGAAAAGCGGTCTTAGGAACATCTTCAGCTTTGACTCTCAACTGATGATACCCAGATCTCAAATCAATTTTGGAGAACACTGACGCTCCCTTCAACTGATCAAAGAGATCATCGATTCTAGGCAAAGGATATTTATTTTTAATAGTCACCTTGTTCAATTGCCTATAATCAATACACAACCTCATAGTACCATCTTTCTTCTTCACAAATAGCACAGGAGCTCCCCAAGGAGAAACACTGGGGCGAATAAATCCTTTGTCCAACAACTCCTGTAATTGCACTTTCAACTCCCTCAATTCTGCTGGTGCCATTCTGTAAGGAGTAATAGAGATAGGAGTGGTACCAGGCAACAATTCAATACCGAACTCCACCTCTCTCTCAGGAGGTAACCCTGGCAACTCCTCTGGAAATACATCCGGGAACTCAGCAACTGTGGCAATGCTATCAATAGGGGAACCCTTCACTCTAGTATCCACCACATGAGCAAGATAGGCTTCACACCCCTTTCTAATCAACCTCCTAGCTACAACAGCTGAAACAAATAAGGAGGCTAGCTATTCCTGCTCATTAGATACTATCACCTCTCTACCATCACCCGTTCTCAAAGAAACAATTTTCTTTTTTACAATCCACCACAGCTCCATGTCGAGATAGCCAATCCATACCTAAGATCACGTCATATTCCTTAAATGGCATCTCAATCAAATCCCCAAGGAACTCCTCACCCTGCACTACTACTGCACTATCTCTATGCACCTTACTCACAACCACACTATGCCCTAACGGATTTGTCACCAACACATCAAATCCTAGGGACTCAGCATGCACATCAAATACAGGCAAAACAGATGCACTAATATATGAATGCGTGGAACCTGGATCAATCAAAGCAAGTACTGGAGTATTAAATAAAGAAAAAGTACCAGCTATGACTGCCGATGTATCTGGCTGCCTCTGCATAACATACATCCTCTGGGAAGATCCAACCTCCTCTGGTCTACCCTCCCTGGATGTAGCACCTCCTCTAGAACTGAATCCTGGTCTACCTCCTCTGCTGGCACCTCTGCCTCCTTTGCCTCCCCTCACACTAGCTCGAGAAGCAGCAGAATCAACTGACATCTGCTCCTGCCTCTCAGGACAGTCTCTCACAAAGTGGTCAGGTGATCCACACCTGAAGCATAACCCTGATCTACTATGCCTCCAACAAACGCCCCCATGTCTTCCACCAGTCGTAGGCATCCTTCTGTAGCAAAGATCTTGCATAGTCAAACTTCTCCTCTGAAGTGGCTTGCAACTGCACAAATACCCTCTGAACTCTATCAAGCCATTGTTCTGCTACAGCCGGATCAACTGTACCAAAGAAATCCTCTGCTCCATATTTCCTTAGCTTATCATAGTGCCTTACTTGTACTGAAGGCTGAGGGGGTGGTGGCGGTGGCTGTGGTTGCACAGGTGCTTGTCTCATAGCTTCCATCATAGGCCTAAACCAGGCTGGCGGAACCTCCTCCCCAGCTGGTCTACCCGACACCGAAGCAGGTGCCTCCTCAACACTATCAACCCTAGCTCCCTCAGCAGGAGCAATACTCTCAGCACTACCCTCAATCGACTGACGAGAGTGAGAATCCATCACAACCTAAGTCTGCAAACACAACAGAATACCTCTTATTAAAGATCAGAGACTGCCAATCCCAAACATGTATTTTTGTTCAAAAACTCACTTTTTAAGTAAAAATAGTCTTTTTCTTACATTTTACCTAGGTTGAGAATCTCAAACCTAGGCTCTGATACCAAAACAATTGTAACACCCCTTCCCAACCTACATATGTAAGCTGAGTAGAGGCGCCACACTAACCTAATGTTGCTACCAATTTTACTTAGTCAAATTTTAGTTCCGATTTTTACAAAATTTTTGCCATAGTTTCGCCTAAAAATTGAGTCCCAAGTGTCGACAAAACCGGTTTTTTTCTTATTTTTAAAAACATTTTACACAAACCAATGCAAACAAAATCATTCTCAGTACACTCCCAATAAATCCCCCTTGTAACCTCAACTACAACCTGCAAAAAAGATTTACACTTCTAGTACAACATAAAATAAAGGTTTTGTGACAACCCCAATATTTAAATATTACACAGCGGAAGTTATAAAATATTTACATATTTACAAATTCATATACATCAAAACTCAAGTTTTACAACACATAAAATTTATACATGATTGGCAAGTCTGCTCTGATCTTTAAGCTCCCAAAATGGATTCTTCAAGGTCTACTCTCACTAGGTCTTGATGAACTCTCGGGTTCAACTCTATCCACTCTACTACCTGCGCGATTAAACACTATCGCGCTAAGCCAGCGGCTTAGTAAGATAAAACATGCTAACGGTATGCTTTAATGAAATGCAATGCCACATATGTTATTGATAAGATCAACATCATAAATATAAAGTTAACCACACAATTATGCATTTCACAAATCATAGTCATATGAGCATACCACATTTCAACATCTTTTCACATTCAACATTAATCAATCATACTCCATAACCAACATCTCATTTCATTAAACTCATAACATTATTTAGGACATTCATATAACCTTGACACCTATGGGCCCAACAAGTATTTAATATGATATTCAGAGTTCAGAGTTACTGCTTTGGTTCATAGTCACAATAATCACGCCCGTAGGCAATGTATATACATGTATCTCTATCCATGGATAGTGTAACAGACCCAGTCTCTTGGATCATCAACTCAACACATATGAGGAGATCCTCAACCCGGCAAGACTGTTACAAATCATATATCTCATAGTATAACAGACCCAGTCTCTTGGACCATCAACTCAACACCTATGAGGAGGTCCTCAACCCGGCAAGACTGTTACCTTTCATCATTTCTTAGGCATGCCACCCAAATCCAGAACTCTGAAACTGAATAACATATTAAACAAACAATTAATTTCCATTCTCAATTCTCATCACATTTAGGCAAACATGCCTTCTTTCTTTCAATTACATCATCTTAGCCAATAACAATGGCTTCACATTTCATTTCACAATATAATATCTCATTATTCAAGTATATATATATATATATATATCTCATCCATGATCACATTATATCTCACATAGCATCATTCATAAATATCAACATTTCATTCCACATTACTCATGAAACACATTACCATTCACAATGCACAACATAACATTGTTCAATCTCAACAATGCAATTAGGGCAAAGAACAATTGATTATAACATTCATTGATTCAAGTGTGTTTAAAGTGTTTAGGGTTAGGTTTAAGGACCAACCTACCTTTGGAGAACCAAAGCAATGCAAGAAGAACAAAGAATTAAAACCCTAACCATAAATAGTACATTCTGGTTTTAAACTCCATTTTATCCTTATTTTGAAAAATTGTATAAAATAATCTACTTGACTAAAAATTCTAAAATTTTTACAGAATTTAGTTTTGTATCTTAAAATCATCCCTTTAAAATTTCAGATCAAACTGAACACAAAATATTGGTCAAATAGTTCACCTAACCAAACTGCCCCAATTGCCCTGCATCCTGGCAGCAGTTCTGAACTTTGTGAATTCCATAAATCAAATTCAATCAACATGATTCCAAATTATTTTTCTCAAATACTAAACTCACTAAGAAACAACATATCCAAAATTCGATTGGATATGATTTTTCTACATTTTATTAAAAATCCCGAAATATAGCTGTCCCAGTTAAGGTACCTGCTGGAACAGGTCTAATGAAAATAATTTTTCTAAACTCATAACCATTCCAAAATCGAATCAACATATTTTTCAGTCATTCTAGACTCATAGAGGCACAACATATCAAAAATTCACTTCAAGAACATTTTTCTAAAATTAATTAAAAATCATACAAGTCACAGCCTTTACTAATCCTAAAACAGAAACAATTTCACTAAACACCAATCTTACTCTTCCATCACCTACACCAACCCAACTTCTCATCTATCAAGAAAAATCAATACTTACAATCATAGCATAAGCAACTTAATCATACCACTTCAAAAGAATTGAAGAAATTAGAGAAAAGATCTTACCTTAGTTAAAAACTTCTTAAATCAACACTTGAACACTTAATCTTTCTTCAATTTAAGCTTGAAATCATCAAAACCATCACTTGTCTCTTTCTTTCTCTTTGGCTATGGAGGGCCGGCCATCAACAAGAAGAAGAAGAAGAAATGATAAAGAAAACACAAGTCAAACCTTCTTTAAATATCCACCATGTGATTTTATCCAAGCAATTACCAAAGTGCCCTTATTCACATAATTATCTTTTTGTCTTATACGTGCCCAATTAAGTAATTTACCAATCTCAAATAAATATCTTCTCTTGCATTGACCAAGCCTTTTGACCACTTTATATGTCATATATATTAACATATACACAACATATAAATTTGTCTCTAAACCCTATTTCTTCCCAAAATACATATACATATACTTTCTCTTCTCAATTTCTTTTCTCTTACAATTTAACACATATATTCAATCCAATATATAACAATAACAACAACAACAATATGCAAAACTTCTAGGGCATGAATGAGGATATTACAGGAATGATACTCTACTCATCATTATATTACTTGTTAACGATCTGTGCACTTGCAGACAGTGAGGCCGACACCGTAGCAATAATTAATTAACTAAAACTTGTTAATTTATATCTTTGGAACCAAAGACATGAAAAACTTTTGCTTATGATTCTTATTCAAATGGGATAAGTAGACACACTTGAAATATTACTCTGAGTGGCAAGCCCGCACCTAAACAATCCAACTGGTCCTTTTACTCATATTTTTTTAATTATTATTTTCACTATTAATGTTATTATTTCTCCTTCTTTTTCTTGATATTTTAGGCTCCATTGCAAATTTGGTGAGTTTTGTAGTGATCGCCATTATTGCTTTATTTGTCATCCTTTTTTCTTTAATTAATTAATTAATTGGGGATTTATGCTCAATCTAGAATCCATAAGGGCTAGAGTTGAAGCTCCCCTGAAATTTTTATTTTTGATGGAAATGTAAAATTCATCTTTTGCATTGCTTTTATGAATATCACACTATTATATGCCCATGCATTATAATCATGTTACTTGTTTAGATCAATTTTGTATATATTTTCTATGATGTTTTTGTTGATTTTAAGTTAATTTTCATGTTAATTTGTACTTAAGTTTGTTTGAAGTTGTTGATTTAGGTTGAAGCACATTTGATGGAGTTTTTAATCAAGATTTGGTGGACTTATTGGAGAAAAACAGGTGACACGGCCAAGCTAGACATGGCTTGGCCGTGTCCCTCAATAAAAGAAGAAAAGATCAAAGACAAGGCAGGACACAACCAAGAATAACCAAGTTTGGTCGTGTTCCTCAAGCAATTTTGGAAAGAATGAGACACGGCCATGAGACACGGCCAAGCCACTTGCCGTGTCTCACCAAAGGAACAAAAGGCAAAGAAAGAAAAGAAAGAAGCAGAGAGTGACACGGCCATGAGACATGGCCAAGCCACTGGCCGTGTTACATGACACGGCTAGGAGCTTGGCCGTGTCACCCCTTGGACACAAAGAAGAGCATAAGACAGCAAGGGACACGACCAGAAGCTTGGCAGTGTCCCAAGAAAGAAAAGACAAAACCAAGAGACACGGCCAGCAAGCTTGGCCGTGTCACCCTGGATCAATTGTTAGGCTTGCACAAGGTGAGATTAGTGGGGAACAAAAAGGATAAAAGGAGTGAAATGTTGAAGGATTTATGGAAGAAATATATAAAGAAATTGCAAAGTGGGAGACAAAGAGTGATGGGTGTCTGAAAAATTCAAAGTGTAAGAGCATGGAGGGAATAGAAAAATAGATTGAATATATTGAGTGGACATTCTCTACACTATTATCATCTTCTTCCTTGGTTCTTGCTTGAGAGAGCAAGACACCATTCTCCCCATCTTCATTCATCATTTCCTTTCACACATCAAGAACAAGATAATCATTGGAGTTGAAGTGAGTAGCTAGTTCTTGAGGATTAGGGTTTTAAGAGGCTTGAGTGGAGAGTTGAGAACTTGAGAGAGCTATCATTCACCCTTCAAGAAGAGAGCCATTGGTTCAAGAGAGCTTGGAAGTTCATCATCACACATCAAAGTGGGAGCTAAGAAAAAGACAAGGAGTCCGATTTTTAGTATCTTCAAAGGGGTTTTTCAAAATCTTTCTTTTTATCCATTTCTTATATGTTGTTGTTGTATTAAGGATATTAATATTGCAATGAATAACTTTGATTTGGTTTATATTGAAATGAGCATTTGTTTAAAGAATATGATGAGCTAATTTACTCATGCTTTGGGTTGTAGTATATTTGATTGAATGATTTGATTTGATGATTCCATTGATATACCTTGTTATTTGTTGATTGCATTGAAACTAAAGGTAAATTGATGGATTGGCCACCTATTGATTACTTAATATCGAATGACGGACCGAGAGGAGAAGTTTAATATCGGGACTATGCAATTGACTACCCTAAGAATGAATTAGAAATATAAGTTCTAGGGTTTATTAATTTGCTAATGTAAAATAATTGGTTGTTGCTAATTCATAAATGTGAAAACTATTGAATTGATAATTGACTAATTAATCTTAAGGGACAAATTAAGGTACAAGGTTATATTAATGGATAATTTGATAATTAAACATTTGATTAAATGGACCTACAACCCTAGGCATCATTTCCATAATTGAATTTATCTTGCACAAAATCACTCATTCTCATTTCTAAGGTTCATTACAATTCATCAATCCAATCACACACTCAAGTTTAATATTTCATGTTAATCGAACTATTACACGCAATTCCTTCCTTGTGAGATGACCTTGGGGCGATCACCGTCACTACAATAGCCTCGTATACTTGCGAGTGTCGCTTTGTGATAGTGTTAATTTAAGCGCAACAAGTTTTTGGCGCCGCTGCCTGGGAAGGCAATTTTTGTTAATAGTTTGATTCTTTTAATTTATTTGTTAAATCTTTTAAAGTGCTCTTTTTGAATTGCTTAGGTACTTTATGCACGGACGAAGGTCTCAAGGAAACGAACTTGTTCCATTTATAGACAACATCTATAGACTTCCAAGACCCAAGGGACCAAATCCTATTGAGCAAGAAAGTGAAAATACTAACGAGCAGTTTGAGGAGAACATAGAAGTAGAGATGGGTGATAGACAAGAACCACCTATGAAGGAGTTTGCCCGACCGATCATCGGAGTGACCACATCTTGTATTCGGTTGAGCAACGCAATGAGAAATTATGAACTCAGAAATACTCACTATAGTATGCTGCTATCCTTCCATGGACTACCGAATGAAGATCCTCTCAACTTCATTCGGGATTTTTACTCGACATTGCATACATTCCCTTTGCAAACACTAACAGAAGATGAACTCAAGTTGAGATGTTTCCCATATAGCTTGAAAGACAGAACAAAAGTGTGGTTGATGACTTTACCGGAGAATTCTTTAACCATATGGACAGAGGTTTACAACAAATTTTTGGGAAAGTTTTATTCACACCAAAAGACCAAGGAGCTTAGGGGAAGTATTGCAACTTTCACCCAATTTGATGGAGAACCGTTTCATGAGGCATGGGACCTCTTCAAATCCTTATTATTTCAGTGCCCTCATCATTACTATCCACAGCAGTTGCTCAATCAATTCTTCTATGATGGGCTAACTCAACAATGTCAAAACACAGTGGATAATGCAGCAGGGGGAGCAATGGGAGAAAGAACAGCTGCAGAAACAGTTGCATTATTTGAAATGTTGGGGGCAAATTCCCAACAAAAGAGTACTGGGGAAAGGAGAAGAGGAGCACACGAGATAAGTGCAAACTTAGAAATGGCTAGGAAAATTGTAGAATTGGCAAAACAAGTGAAAATGTTGAATGCCAAAGGAAATTTGTCGGGACTAAGCCAAGAGTCATGCGCATCGTGCGGTCTTGTAGGCCATCAAGCAAACGTGTGCCCCTCAAATTTTGATCCATTCCAAGAGGAACAAGAACAAGCTTTTGCTTTTGAAGGGTTCCAACAAAGGGGTAGGAACGACCCATATTCAAATTCTTATAACCCCGGTTGGAGGAATTACCCCAATTTTTCATGGAAAAATCAACAACATGCTCCACCTCAACAACCTTTCCAACCATATCAAAGAGGTCCCCAATTTCAAGGGCAAACCTCGAATCAAGAGCAGGTCAAGAAACCTTCATTTGAAGACAATTTGAATGCTTTCATTCAAGTTAGCACTCAAAATCAAGAATTGAACAATAAGCGGTTTGACTCTTTAGAAGCATCGCTTAAGAAGGTTGAAACTCAAGTGGGTCAATTGGCTAATCAACTTCAAGCCAATCAAAAAGGGAAATTTCCAAGCCAACCGGAGCATGCCAAAGCAATCATTGTTTTAAGAAGTGGTAAGGTAATTGATAATAAAATTGGTGATAATAACATTGATAATTCTTTGGATGCATGTACAATCAAGATAATGGCGAGGAAATGCAAGAAGAAAAAGCTGAACCAAATGAGCTTAAAGAGGATAGAGAGGAGGCATTCGTTGCACCAAAACTGCACAAATCTCCAAACCCATACAGACCACCAATTTCGTTTCCCAGCAGGTTAAAAAAATGAAAAGCATGATAAACAATTTTCTGAAATTTATAACATGCTTTCGAAGGTAAGTATCAACCTACCCTTGCTAGAGGTAATAAAGAATATGCCATCTTATGAAAAATTCTTAAAAGAGCTAAATACTAAGAAGATAAGGTATGAGTTGGGTGAGAAGGTGATAGTTTCGAAAGTAACTAGTGTTGTTTTACAACATAAGTTACCTCCTAAGCTAAAAGATCCTGGAAGCTTTATAGTTAAAATCTCTATGGGGAATGGGAAAGAAACTATTGGCATGTGTGATCTTGGAGTTAGTATTAATCTGATGCCATACTCAATCTATTTGAAACTAGAGCTTGGGTAACTCAAACCGACTAAAATGGTTTTGCAACTAGCAGATAGAACTCTTAGATACCCTAAGGGAATCATAGAAGATGTTCTAGTTAAGGTAGGAGGTTTGATTGTACCTGACGCGTCCTAGCAAACACTAGCAAGTGTACTAGTCGATCAAGTAGTATAGGACTTGGAGTCCCGATATCGTATCCCAAGAGACCAAAGTTTGGAAGCCAATCTCACTACTACTATTACTATTATTTGAGCAATAAAATTAAGTGATTGATTCGAAAATAAATAATTATATTAAATAAAACACGCAATTGAACAACTTTTTGAGAAAGAAATCAATAATTAAAAGGTTAGGATCCACACTCCTCCTTGACTTAATAGTATGCAAAGTTAATCACAAAACATAAACATTGAGATTGGTAGGTTTTCTTAATTAAGCCCAATTTATCCTATCCGGAAATAAATTCTCAATTCATGCCTAACTCCTATCCGGAAAATTAGAGCATAAATCGCATAAATTATAACATAATTTAATAACTCTCCTATCAGGAAACAAGTTAAACCCACAATTCAACCTAGGCTTCTATCAAAAAACACCTAAATTAAATTGTTATGTCAGAATTACAAAATCAAGAATGAAATAAAATAAATTCCAAAACCTAATCTTCTATCAGAAAACAATCAAGTAATAAAATCAATTGATTCATCCAAGCATTAAGAAAATACCAATTCTGACATAAATCTCAAATTGAAAAGAAAATTCTAAAAATACTGCATCCTGTCAAATCAAGGGGTCATGTTTCCCCTAACAAAAAGAATTACTCCTCCATGGAGAAATCAAGAAACCACAAGTTTGAGAGATAATTCATTATTAATTAAAATAAAAGAAAAGAAGAAAATCAAACTCTTAAACAAGAAAGTCCAAAGTTCTTCAGGAATCCCAAATCTCCAAGGAAAGAAAAGTTCAGTCCTCTCCAGAAAAGTTCTCCAATTTCTCTCTCCCTTCCAAAAACGTGAATCCCCCTTGTTTTGTCTTCCTTCACTCTATTTTAGGTCTATTTTTGACCTCCAAAACATGTGTTAATTCGTGGCCCTTGGATTAGAGTATTAGGTCTTTTTAAAATGTGAGCCGTCTAGATCTCACAGGCTGCCAGCAATCTCACAGGGTCCCTGTGAAACATTCTGCCCTCCTAGCTCTCTCTTCCTTATGCTTCTACTTCCTTTCCAAGCCATTTTTCTCCACCAAAAACACTACAAAACAACCAAAATAACTAACATAAGGACTAAAACACATAAGAATAAAAATAAAACAAATAACATAATAAAACATAATAAAAACACACTAAACACAAGAAATAATAATACTAAAATATCTATAAAATGGACATATATCAACTACCCCAAACTTTAGATTTTACTCGCCCTCGAGTAAAACCAACACAAAAACAAAACATAGACAAAACACATAACACACAACGAATATGCTCAATCCATCGCTCGCAAGCCTCCCAAATAACTTAACCACTTTAATCACAGACTCAACCAATCCAAATCATTCCATCATCATAGAGATCAAATCAACAAGGTTACACTAAAAAGTCCACAAGCGTTCGGCGCTAGTCAAGTTTGAATCAATGCACTCTTCGTCAAGCAATAATCAAAGAGGTAAAAATTCATTTTTAGCTTCTTTAAGATAAAAAAAAATGAAGAATAGCCATAAGCTCTCCTTTCAATTCCCTCTCCACTAATGTAAACAAATCAAAATGAAGGATCAACAAGTCTTTTATTATGGGTAGGTTCGGTAAGGTTACAAATGAGGGGTAAAGCGTAAGGATAAAGAAACAAGAAAACAAGTCATTCCATAATAAACCTCAAAATGAGCAATGCAATAAACTTTGTAATTCCCAAAATGCACTAACGAAAAGGCAACTTCCCAAAACTTACTTGCTCGAATCACAAACATGTTAACAAGATAATTATTTCACTCTACCCAACTATTTACTTGCTTGCTTTCTTTCTTTTTTTTTCTATTTTTTTTCACTTTTTTTTATATTTTGTTTTTGTTTTAAGAACTACTAACACAATGAACTATTGTCAATACGAACAAATTTAACCCAATAGATAATTAATGGAACACATGGGTTACAAACAAAACCTCAAACTACATTCTAGCTAGCTTTTATTTTTGCTCTCTAAATGCAATACTAATAAACCCAATATGACATTCATATGCTCAACAAACAAAAGGAATGACTCATTTTCTTGTAAATGGGGTGGTAGGCAAAGGGCTTTTGGGTTATATGGTTATAATGAGGTACACAAAAGAATTTTTGAAGTACGCATTTAGCATACTTTGTAGACTAGAAGGGGTTAAAGAACGGTAACGTAAAAGGTATGATAAATATATAAAAGGTCCAATGTAATCCGTCCAAAAGATGGCCTAAATCATTTCCTTCATTCTAATTCATCTAGGATTTCGCCTCAAGGGAACCTCAAAAGAGTTCTAGCATTCTTTAGAAGCTATTTCACATTTTAAGTTCAAAAACAATCTTTGACAACCGCCATCTAAAACATGCATTGAAAGAAACTCAACAAAGCATTAAACACATTATAGACTGTAAAGTGTAAACAAGTTTATTCAGTTCCTATAAGTACAATAACGGCCATTTTCAAGTTTAAATCTTATCTCTCAGCAATCGCATCATTCAAGAATTTCGCAATTAACAAATTGAGCACTCACAACACTAGACACAACTAACAAATACTGAACATATACTAAACAAGACACAAAACATAACAAAACATAACAAAACAAAAACTCACATTACACAAAACATAACAAAAATCACAAACAAAAATATTCCCCTACCCCAAACTTTAAAATTAGCAGTGTCCTCAATGCATAAAAGTAGAAATAATAACAAGAAGGTTGAGAAAACCCCCTGACAGCATGTGAGGACATGCTGAAAACATCAATCATCTGCTGGTGGAGAATGGCGCTGTACATACGCTCTAAAATCTGCTTGTAGAGCATCGATCTTCTCTTCTAATTTCCTCAAGTACTGCATAATCATCTCATTAGTCACCTCCTCAGGTGTGGATTCTGGAACTAGTTGCCCTTCGAGCTCATCATTCACACTATCCTCGATCTCCTCAACTTCTGCACTCTCACTGTGAGCATCATCTAAACTCTGAACATCATCAGCAGAAAAATTTCCACATAATTTCATGGATGTACACATATGCAAATCAACTAAATTGCTATTGCCTACTGGTTTTTCAAAATTATCAAAATGCATGGCTAATGCAATAGTAGTAATCAGACCACCAATAACTATAGGACCATGATCCCTAACAATATGCTCAAAACTTCGCATAAGCCAAACACCAGTATTCACACTTTCACTACGTTCCATAGCCCACAAAAAGAAGATTTCATTTTCATTAACTTGGCCCGCACTACTACGAGCAAAAAGTGTCCTAGAAAGCACACGATGCATATACCGATGAGCAGGTTTCAAACTAGAGGCCCAACGGGATGCAGACACTGGCCCATCACATAACTCTTTCCATGCATCAGAAGCTTTAAAACCAACTGCCTTTCGCCTATGACCATCATTAGAAAAACCAAAATAAGCATTTAATTCAGACAAAGACTTTGTGACAGTCACATTTTTCAACCGAAATGTCATGAACCATTTTTCATTAGTGTATGGTTTATGCACACAAGAATATGAACTCAAAAACTCCCTAGTGATGTCAACATATGTAGGTGATTTAAGACTCATGAACGTCGACCAACCAATATTATTAATCAACCTATGAACCCCATTGGTCAAACCAAGATTTTTAAGAGCAGAGTCATCCACATACCTTGTCGCTTGTACCTCTCGTTGAGCTAAGAAAGCGTACCTGCGTTTCTGCTCCTCATGCGCAAAAACCAAATCTGCTGGAGTATCAAAAACTAATGTTCTCCTCTTACCAGTGCCTTAGTATTAGAGACAGGTTTGTTCAATGACCGCTTAACGACTTTCGAGGAAGAAGCAGCCCTGATTTTCTTATCTCTTGCCATTACCAAATAAACCCAACACTAATGCCAAACAAAACAAAGCAAAGCAATGAACTTACTATGAACTTCACAAATCAGGTAGAACGCCAATACCAGTCAATAAACTCTTAACAATTGCACAAAATTATCAGAATTCAATCACAAACTCACAGCAAAATTAAGGAAGTCAAACAGATTTTATAACTAGCAATTTCAGTCAGGTTTCCCAATATAGCACTACAGATAGTATGCAATCAAAAGCAAATCAATTTGATGAGTGTACCGAATCAAAATGAATGAGAGCAGAAACTTGCCAACAGAATAAACACATTCTAGCTTGAAGCACAAAGAACACTATTCAAACTAAATCTCAGTAATTATAAGCACAATTTGAATAGCCAACAGGAATTTTAAACTCAAATCACCAACCAAATTTTCAAACCTCAATAACTTTCAGTTCAAATTAACAATTAATTTCAGCATGTAACAATTAAAATTAGAATGAGAAATCAACATAATGGTCTGTTGCAACAAAAAGGCCACAAGTCAGCGAGAATTCATAGAAAACTGACCTCGTTACTGAAGAAGGTGATGAACAGCAGTTGTAGTGGCCGAAATAATGCGAAAGAACAGCACTTCATATGGTCTTATATGATTGAACAGAAAGGGAACCATCGAAAAAATAAAGTCCGACCGGCTTGTTCTCTTCGATTGAACAAAAAAGAACAGAACCGCCGAAAAGAAAATAAAGCACGGCCGGTGAAACTTTGGACTGTGACCGGTTCTGAACTGAATGAAACTTGATCGCAGAGAAGAATTATTTTTTCTCGTCCTGGCCGTGATCGTTCGAATGGAGAAGAAAGAGTGCAGAGTCCGGCCGGCAAGGACTGAACCTAACAGTGACCGGCACTAGGTAGACAACGGTGAGGCTTGACTTGCGGTGGAGCTTTGAGTGCGGCTAGGATTCTGAATGAACGTCCGGCCTCTAAACAACAACCGGTGCTAGGTAGAGGATGACTAAAAGATGTAGGAGGTTGGGCTGTGGTTTGCGCTGAAACGGGAAGGAGATTTCGTCTGGGTCCTGCTGGTCGCTGCCTCAGTGTGATGATCGGCCGGAGTTGATGACGTCGGAGGTTGTGGCTGAGGTGGTTTGAGTGGCGGTGGCTGAGATGCTTTGGGTTGGGGAGGTGAGAACGGCTGGTTGTATATTCTTTATTTCACAGGTTCCTCGTGAGACTGTCTTTCTCACACGCAACAAATTTTTTTTTTTTTCAGAATACTTGGAACCATGAAATTGAACATTAGAAACGGTAAATTCTTAAAAATAAATCAAATAAAAATTTAAATAAAATTATGTACAATTAGTTCTAGTTTATAGTCCTAGCTCGACTTTCACCTCCCTTCAATCTACTAACGTCACAATCGCGAGTTCCGGTTCAAACCGATCTGCAACATAAGGCTTTAATCTTTGACCATTTACTTTTAATGTCTCCTCTGACTTCAAATGCTTAATCGAAATTGCTCCAAAATTCGAAACTTCGATTACCTCGTAGGGACCTTGCCATCGCGATTTCAACTTACCTGGAAACAACCGTAGCCTACTATTATATAATATCACTTTTTGGCCCGGCACAAACTCCTTTCTCACAATATGCTTATCATGCCATTGCTTAGTCTTTTGCTTGTAAAGACTAGCACTCTCATATGCCCACCAGCGGAGTTCATCCAATTTGTTAACCTGCAACAAACGAGTCTTTCATGCACTATCTATGTCAAAATTCAAAAATTTAGTTGCCCAAAATGCTTTATGCTCTAATTCAACAGGTAGATGACAAGCTTTTCCAAAAACCAACCTAAATGGTGACATGCCTATCGGTGTTTTGTAGGCAGTCCTATATGCCCAAAGAGCATCATCTAACTTCATAGCCCAATCTTTCCTAGACGCATTTATAGTTTTCTCAAGAATTCTCTTAAGCTCCCTATTAGACACTTCTACCTGACCACTCATCTGTGCATGATAAGGCGTAGAAACCTTATGTCTCACCCCATACTTCTTAAGAAGTGTGTCAAATTGGTGATTGCAAAAATGCTTACCACCATCACTAATAATTGCTCTGGGGGTACCGTATCTAGTGAAAATGTTCCGCTTCAAGAATTGAAGCACAACTTTCAAATCATTAGTCTTAGTAGCTACTGCTTCTACCCATTTAGACACATAATCTACAGCTACTAAAATATACTCATTCCCATAAGACGACGGAAACGGTCCCATGAAATCAATGCCCCATACATCAAATAACTCACACACAAGAATATTATTAAGAGGCATCTCATCTTTCTTAGAGATATTTCCCATTTGTTGACACCTATCACATGTAGACACATAATCTTTAGCATCACGAAAAAGAGTAGGCTAGAAAAAACCTGATTCTAGCACCTTTGCTGCAGTGCGATTTGCTCCAAAGTGTCCACCAACTTCTCTATCATGGCAATGATTCAAGATCGCTTGACATTCCTCATTGGACACACACCTTCTTATCACTTGGTCTGCACATAGCTTATAAAGAAAAGGATCTTCCCAAAAATAATGCTTCACATCAGCTAAAAACTTCTTCCTTTGTTGAAAAGTGAACTCCTTCGGTATCCATCTACCTGCAAGGTAATTTGCAATATTTGCAAACCAAGGCACATTAATAGAAATAGACTTAACAAAACATATACGCTCATCTGGAAAAAACTCAGAAACAATCTCTCCTTTAGAAGAAGGTTGATTATCCAATTTGGATAAATGATCAGCAACTACATTTTCTACCCCCTTCTTATCTCTAATCTCCAAATTGAACTCTTGTAGCAACAACACCCAACGAAACAGCTGGGGTTTTGAGTCCTTCTTAGTAACAAGATGTCTAAGAGCTGCATGGTCAGTATACACAATGGTTTTAGACCCTATCAAATAAGGTCTAAATTTCTCAAAAGCATAAACCATAGCTAAAAATTCTTTTTCAGTAGTAGTGTAATTCAATTGAGGTCCAGTAAGAGTATGACTAGCATAATACACTACCCTAAACATCTTCTCTCGTCGTTGCCCTAAAACTACACCTAAAGCATAGTCACTAGCATCACACATTAACTCGAATGGATTATTCCAATCAGGGGCTACAATCACAGGCGCTGAAATTAACTTCTCTTTCAAAACATTAAAAGCATGCAGACATTCATCATTAAAAACAAATTTAGCATCTTTCACAAGCAAATTACATAAAGGTTTTGCCACTTTAGAAAAATCCTTGATAAACCTCCTGTAAAAACCTGCATGACCATGAAAACTTCTCACTCCTTTAACTGTTGTTGGTGGAGGTAATTTCTCAATCACCTCAACCTTCGTCTTGTCTACTTCAATGCCCTATTATGAAATCTTGTGCCCTAGAATAATTCCTTCGTTTACCATAAAATGGCATTTCTCCAAATTTAGCACAAGATTGGATTCTTCACATCTCTACAAAACTAAAGCAAGATTTTCCAAGCATGATTCAAAAGTTAGCCCATAAACAGTAAAGTCATCCATGAAAATTTCCATACACCTTTCAAGCATATCATGGAAAATAGACATCATGCACCTCTAAAATGTGGCAGGTGCATTACACAACCCAAATGGCATATGCCTATATGCAAATGTGCCATAAGGACACGTAAAGGTTGTTTTCTCTTGATCCTCAGGGGCTATTGGGATTTAAAAATACCCAGAAAAACCATCTAGAAAACAATAGAACCTATTCCCTGCTAACCTCTCTAGCATTTGATCAATAAAAGGTAAAGGAAAATGGTCCTTTCTAGTGGCTGAATTAAGCTTCTTGTAATCTATGCAAACTCTCCACCCAGTTACTGTCCTAGTAGGAATCAATTCATTATTCTCGTTCTTCACTACAGTCATTCCCCCCTTCTTAGGTACTACCTGAACAGGACTTACACATGCACTATCAGAAATTGGATAAATAATACTCGCATCGATTAGCTTTATCACCTCTTTCTTTACAACTTCTTGCATTGCATGATTCAACCTCCTTTGTGGTTGAATGGTGGATTTGTAGTCATCTTCCATCAAGATCTTATGCATACACAAGCTTGGACTTATTCCCTTGATGTCTAACAAACTCCACCCAATTGCTTTCTTATGCTTCTTCAACACCTCAATAGTCTCATGTTCTTCTTGTTCTGTCAACAAAGCAGAAACAATCATAGGGTTATTTTCACCATCAAGAAAAACATATTTTAAATGAGACGGTAAAGGTTTAAGTTCAAGTTTAGGTGATTCATTGGAACAATCCTTTGAATCCTCCTCCTCTTCAATTTCCAATGGCAATGAAGATTCATCCTCTTCCTCTACTTCCTCACAAGTTGAACTTTCGCCATGGTCTACACTTCCCAAGACCATACATTGCTCCAGTGTTTGCTCCACTTCAATTGCTGAAAATGCATCCTGTTTATACTCATTCAAACACTTGTCAACACAGTCGATAGAAAAACACATTTCATTGTCATGTAAAGATGGATATTTCATTGCTCTATTTATATCAAAAACAATTTTTTCCTCATTCCATCTTAATGTAAGCTTCCCCTCTCTCACATCTATTAAAGCACCAGCAGTGGCCAAAAACAGCCTACTTAGAATGAGAGGAGCAACTTTGTCAACTCGCATATCCAGTACAACAAAATCAACAGGGAAAATAAATTCCCCAACTTTCACTAAAAGGTCCTCAATAATCCCGGCTGGGACTTTTGTGGAACCATCAGCAAGTTGCAACAAAATACTTGTCTCTTTTAGTTCAAGACTCATTTCATTGCACAAGGCCAAAGGCATCAAATTAATACTAGCACCTAAATCACACAAGGCCTTTTCAAACTCTACATCACCAATATCACAGGGAATGGTAAAACTCCCTGGATCTTTCAATTTCTTAGGCAACCTATTTTGCACAATGGCACTAGACTCCTCAGTCAATGTTCCTAGATCCTCTAACTTCCTCTTATTGGACAGAATATCTTTAAGAAACTTAGCATACTTCGGTATTTGAGCCAAAGCTTCAGCAAATGGAATATTAATGTGAATTTTCTTAAAGATCTCAACAAAATTTGAAAACTGAGCATCTAATTTTTCTTTCCTAATTTTTTCAGGATATGGGAATTTCTTCAAATCTAAGTTAGATGCAGATGAAGTGTTAGAAAACTTACCTTTCTTAGCATTGTCTGAATGCTTACTTACCTCTTCTTTGCTCGCACCCTCCTTGGGAGCTTCCTCCATGCCTAATTTGTCTTCTTGAACTTCCACTTTTTCTTTCGGCTTTGGATCTTCCAACTCTCTTCCATTCCTCAATGTCACTGCCTTCACATGTTCTTTTGGGTTTATCTCAGATGTACTTGGTAATGCACCTTGTGATCTTCCTGTTATGGCATTTGCTATTTTCCCAATCTGTACTTCCAAGTTTTTGATCGATGCCTTGTGATTTTGGAATCTTGTCTCCGTGGATTTTATGAATTGAGACACCAAGTCTTCCAAGGAAGGCTTCTTTGCTTATTGTTAATGTAGAGACTCTTGAGATTGAAACCCTGGTGGTTGTTGCCTTTGTGCATTTGAATTACTCCAGGAAAAATTTGGATAATTTCTCCACCCAGGATTGTAAGTGTTGCTGTAAGGATCTTTCTGCCTGTGAAAATTATTCACGAAATTAGCTTGATCAGGAACTTGATTAACAGCAACCATGTTACCTGATTGACATTCGTGATTTGGGTGACCTCCACCACAAAAATTGCAAGCTATTGTAACCGCTGGAGGCGTCTGAATTTGCATCCCTTCAATCTTCTTATTTAATGCCTCCACTTGAGTTGCCAACGATGTCATAGCATCCACATTATACACCCCTGCTGCTGTCCTTGGTTGTGCTCTTGCATCATGATATAAAAACATATTCGCCACCATCTGATCAATGAGCTCAAAAGATTCTTCAGGTGTCTTTCTATTTATAGAACCTTCAGCAGCAGCATCAATCATATTCCTTGCATGAATGTTGATTCCTTTGTAAAAATTTTGCACTTGCATCCATAAAGGAATTTGATGATGAGGGCACCTTCTCAAAAGATCCTTGAATCTTTCCCATGCCTCATGTAAAGATTCTGTATCACCCTGCACAAAAGAAGAAATTTCGTTTAAAATTTTCATTGTTTTTGAGGGTGGAAAATACTTACCAAGAAACTTCTTTGACAGATCATCCCATGTTCTAATTGAACTGGATGGCAAAGAAGTAAGCCAACATTTCACTTTATCCTTTAAGCTAAAGGGAAAAAGTCTCAACCAAACAGCCTCATCGGGAACTCCATTGTACTTAAAAGTAGCGCACAACTCAAGAAAGTTGGCAATATGCTGATGAGGATCTTCATGATCCAAGCCTCCAAATTGATACCCATTTTGAATCATTTGAATGATTTGAGGCTTAATCTCAAAATTATTAGCAGGAATGGTAGGTCTAATTATGGATGGTAGTGCTCCACTCGGTTGAGCCATCACATAGTCTTGCATTGTACGTTGTGGTCTTTGATTTCCATTGCCACCATTGCCACCTTCCACATCCACAAGATCATTCGGTGGATCAGCTATAGTAACTTGTCTAGCTAACCTTCTCCTTAAGTGAAAACTTTTTTCAGGCTTCGGATCAAACTCTACCAATGGCCAACTGCTAGCTCTAGTCATAAACCAATCAAAGGCCTAAAAGAAACAAACTTGAACAAACGATTATTAAATCTCAAAGTAACAGACAAATAATAGAAAATTTTCAACCAAATCTATTGTCCCCTGCAACGGCGCCAAAAACTTGACGCATCCTAGCAAACACTAGCAAGTGTACTAGTCAATCAAGTAGTATAGGACTTGGAGTCTCGATATCGTATCCCAAGAGACCAAAGTTTAGAAGCCAATCTCACTACTACTATTACTATTATTTGAGCAACAAAATTAAGTGATTGATTCGAAAATAAATAATTAAATTAAATAAAACACGCAATTGAACAGTTTTTTGAGAAAGAAATCAATAATTAAAAGGTTAGGATCCACACTTCTCCTTGACTTAATAGGATGCAAAGTTAATCGCAAAACATCAACATTGAGATTGGTAGGTTTTCTTAATTAAGCCCAATTTATCCTATCCGGAAATAAATTCTCAATTCATGCCTAACTCCTATCCGGAAAATTAGAGCATAAATCGCATAAATTAAAACCTAATTTAATAACTCTCCTATCAGGAAACAAGTTAAACCCACAATTCAACCTAGGCTTCTATCAAAAAACACCTAAATTAAATTGTTATGTCAGAATTATAAAATCAAGAATGAAATAAATTAAATTCCAAAACCTAATCTTCTATCAGAAAACAATCAAGTAATAAAATCAATTGATTCATCCAAGCATTAAGAAAATACCAATTCTGACATAAATCTCAAATTGAAAAGAAAATTCTAAAAATACTGCATCCTGTCAAATCAAGGGGTCATGTTTCTCCTAACAAAAAGAATTACTCCTCCATGGAGAAATCAAGAAACCACAAGTTTGAGAGATAATTCATTATTAATTAAAATAAAAGAAAAGAAGAAAATCAAACTCTTAAACAAGAAAGTCCAAAGTTCTTCAGGAATCCCAAATCTCCAAGGAAAGAAAAGTTCAGTCCTCTCCAGAAAAGTTCTCCAATTTCTCTCTCCCTTCCAAAAACGTGAATCCCCCTTGTTTTGCCGTCCTTCACTCTATTTTAGGTCTATTTTTGACCTCCAAAACATGTGTTAATTCGTGGCCCTTGGATTAGAGTATTAGGTCTTTTTAAAATGTGAGCCGTCCAGATCTCACAGGCTGCCAGCAATCTCACAGGGTCCATGTGAAACATTTTGCCCTACTAGCTCTCTCTTCTTTATGCTTCTACTTCCTTTCCAAGCCATTTTTCTCCACCAAAAATACTACAAAACAACCAAAATAACTAACATAAGGACTAAAACACATAAGAATAAAAATAAAACAAATAACATAATAAAACATAATAAAAACACACTAAACACAAGAAATAATAATACTAAAATATCTATAAAATGGACATATATCAGTACCCGTTGATTTTATTGTCTTAGACATGGGGGGGGGGGGGGAAATCCCAAGGGATGCCGAACATGCAATTTTGTTAGGAAGGCCTTTTATGGCCACAACTAACACTTTAATTGATGTTAAAAATGGAAAATTGACTATGACCGTTTTGGGACAAACTGTAGAATTTTCAATTTTTAACACTTCCCCCATTCCCACTAGTGCTTTATACGAAGACTGCTCTTTCATTGATTGTACTGATAGTGATGTTAAAGAAGTTTTCTTGCAGGAATTGTCTTCTTGCAATTTTAGAGCCCTTTCTAGCTTGTGAGAAAGGGCTTCTTTAACATCACTATCAGTACAATCAATGAGGAGAATAAAGAAGACAATTCCGTCTTGGACGATGAGAGTGTTAAGGAGGAATTCGAAGTTGAAAAAGAGCAAATTCAACTACAAGGGCTTGAACTTAAGGAACTCCCTAAGCATTTGAAATATATTTTTCTTAGGGAAAATAACTCTCAACCAGTGATAATTTCTGCTACCCTTACCAGTGAGGAAGAAGATAAGCTTGTAATGATGTTGAAAAAATTCAAGAAAGCTATAGGTTGGGGATTGAGTGACATTAAGGGTATTAGTCCCTCTATGTGCATGCATAAGATCATCTTAGAGGAAGGGGCTAAACCGGTGAGAGAGTCTCAAAGGAGGCTAAACCCTAACATGAGCGAGGTTGTTAAACTACTAGATGAAGGGGTAATTTACCCTATTGCTGATAGTGAATGGGTTAGTCCTGTTCATGCTGTGCCTAAGAAAACAGGGTTGACAGTGGTCCAGAATGATAAAGGAGAGTTGGTACCCACACGAACACAAACTGGGTGGCGAATGTGCATAGATTATAGGAAATTAAATAATGTCACCAAGAAAGATCACTTTCCTTTGCCATTTATTGATCAAATGCTTGATAGGTTATCTGGACACGCTTTTTACTGTTTTCTTGATGGTCTTTCAGGTTACTACCAAGTCCCGATAGCACCGGAAGATCAACCAAAGACTACATTTACTTGTCCCTTTGGGACATTTGCATTTCGAAGGATGCCATTCAGACTTTGCAATGCACCGGGAACATTTCAAAGGTGTATGCTTTCTATCTTTTCTGATATGCTAGACAAGTGCATTGAGGTATTTATGGATGACTTTTCTGTTTTTGGTAATTCCTTTGATGATTGTTTGGAAAAGTTGACTCTAGTACTGGAAAGGTGTATTGAATGTAATCTAACCTTGAGTTGGGAAAAGAGTCACTTTATGGTTGATCACGGAATTATTTTAGGGCATGTTATTTCCCATGAAGGGATTGAGGTAGGCAAGGCTAAGATTGAATTAATTGTGAACCTACCTCCACCCACATCAGTTAAGGGAATTAGAAGTTTTTTAGGACATGCAGGATTTTATAGGAGGTTTATAAAAGATTTTTCCAAAATTTCATGCCCTTTGTGTCATTTGTTAGGAAAAGATGTCCCATTTGTTTTTGATGAAAAGTGCTTAGAAGCTTTTAAAATTTTGAAAGAGAAACTAACTTCTGCCCCTAAAATTGTTGCCCTAAATTGGGATTTGCCATTTGAAATTATGTGCGATGCATCGAATTTTTCCATTGGAGCTATGTCGGGCCAAAGAGTGAACAAATTGATGTGTGTAATTTATTATGCAAGTTTATCTTTAAACGATGCATAAGTAAATTACACAACCACTGAGAGAGAAATGTTAGATGTGGTGTTTGCATTAGACAAATTTAGATCTTACTTGATAGGTTCTAAGGTCATAGTATTTTCTGATCATACGGCCTTGAAATACCTGTTGACCAAACCACAAGCTAAACCTAGGCTCATTAGGTGGGTGTTGATGTTACAAGAATTCGATGTTGAGATCAAAGATAGGAAAGGAAGCGAGAATGTAGTGGCCGACCATCTTTCTAGACTTACCTCTTATGACAATGATGCTGAAATTGCTTGTGAAAATGCTTTCGAAAAATTTCCAGATGAACACTTGTTTTCTTTAACTCAAGCACCATGGTATGCGGATATTGCTAATTATCTTTCTTGTGGTGTAGTGAGAAAGGATTTGAGTTTCCAGGCAAAGAAGAGATTCCTGCATACATGTAAGTATTATTTTTGGGATGAGCCTTACTTGTTTAGAATTTGCAGGGATGAAGTGATAAGAAGATGTGTGCCGAAAGAGGAACAAAAGCAAGTGCTACAATTTTGCCACAATATGTATTGTGGGGAACATTTTGGAGGAAAAAAGACCGCCGAGAAAGTTCTTCAATGCGGTTTGTATTGGCCTACTCTTTTTAAGGATGCTTATCATTTTTGTATAAGATGTGATAAATGCCAAAAAGTAGGAAACATTATCAAACGGAATGAAATGCCCCTTAATATTTTTATTGTGGTTGACATTTTTGATGTATGGGGAGTTGATTTCATGGGGCCATTTCCCAAATCCTTTGGTTTAGAATATATCCTTCTAGCAGTGGATTATGTGTCCAAGTGGGTTGAGGCTATCCCCACTAGGACTAATGATGCTAACATTGTGTTGAAATTCTTGAAGGAGAATATTTTGAGCAGCTTTGGAACCCCCAAGGCAATAGTGAGTGATGGAGGAAACCATTTTTGCAACAAATGGTTTGAAAAGTTGATGACCAAGATGGGCATCCGACACGAAGTGGCAACTCCATACCATCCCCAAATGTCTGGGCAAGCTGAGATCTCAAACAAGCAAATCAAGGGGATTCTGGAAAAGATAGTGAGCACAACTAGTAAGGATTGGTCAATCTGACTCTCGGAAGCATTGTGGGCTTATAGGACTGCTTTTAAAACCTCATTGGGAATGAGTCCCTATAGGTTGGTCTTTGGCAAAGCTTGCCACCTTCCGGTGGAATTGGAGCACAAGGCTTATTGGGCAATAAAGACCACGAATATGGACTTAGATGAAGCAAGGGAGCAAAGAATGCTTCAAATATCCGAGCTTGATGAGCTTCGAAATGAAGCCTATGACAGTTCGAGGATCTTCAAGGAAAAGACAAAAGATATTCATAACAGGATGATTCTTCGAAGGACTTTTGAACCAAGAATGAAATTCCTTCTCTTCAATTCAAGAATACGGTTGTTTCCTGGAAAATTGAAGTCACGTTGGAGTGGACCCTTTCATGTTACTCAAACATTCCCATATGGGGTTGTTGAGCTGCTTAATTTAAAAACCAACGAGATGTTCAAGGTCAATGGACAAAGGGTGAAGTCCTACTTTGAAGAAATTGAAGTTGCAAAAACGGTGGAAAGCTTGGTGTTTATTGATGAATGATACAACAATGTCCAGCTATACGACATTAAAGAAGCGCTAAATGGGAGGCAACCCATCGGTTTGCATTTCTTTTCTTAGTTACAATTTTATATTGGTCACATCAATTTTAATTTCGTGTTGAGTTTAAATAAAATAGAATGGGTATTTTGATCGATTTTCATTTTTCTTGAATGTGTTTCAGGGTTAAGCAAGGAAGAAGATTGCATTTTTGTGATTTGGTGACACAAATAAACCATTAAAAAAATTTTCAAAACCAAATTGGCAGTGTAGGACACAGCCACTTGACACGGCCAAGCCACTGGCAGTGTCAAGCAAACCCAAATCACACAGAGGCAGACACAGCCAAAAGGCTTGGCCGTGTCACATAGACACGGCCAATCCTCTCCCAGTGTCCCTTTCATTTGGCTTGCAATTTTCTTTTGTCCAGTATCCAACACGCTCAAGGGACACGGCCAAGCCACTGGCCATGTCCCTCTAATCCCATCAAACACGTTCAAGGGACATGGCCAAGCCACTGGCCGTGTCCCTCCAATCCCATCAAACACGGCCAAGCTTCACCAAGCTTGGCTGTGTCACATCAATTTTCAAGTTTAAAAAACACGAATTCAGCCCATTTCTTCATTTTAAATCCCTAACTCCCCTTTCTCTCCTCTCTCCCTCTCGGCTGCCTCTCCCCAAAAACCTCCATAACCACTTTCTTAAAGCTCAAAAATCATACTAAATTCCCCAATTTTCTTAACCAAAACTAATTTAAACTATTCAATCTTCTTCTTTTCTCATTAAAAAGCAATTAAAACCGTTAAAGCTTCATTTTCACCAAAATATCAAAATGACAAGAACAAAGATGGTGTCTCACCACAAGAGGAGGCCACCTCCACCTTCAACTCCATCTTCATCATCATCATCTTCAAGGAGAGCAACTCTTCTCGCTAGGGGTTTCTTTCCAACGAGGTATGTAAGCGAAGAATCCCTCAATGCTCTTCATATTAGGGATAATTTTTATATATTTGTTCAAAACCTTAGATGGGAGAGATTAGTTTCCCTTAAACCTTTGCAATTTCAAGAGCTTACATTGGTATTTTTAACCTCTCTTAAGGTTGAAAGAGATGACAAAAAGATTTGCATTAGGTTACATTTTAAACTGCTTGGGAAACCATTTGTCCTTAGTATTGAGCAATTGAACGATATATTTGGTTTCCATCAACAAGGGGAACAATGTGTACCTAAGAGTTTTAAACAACAATTTGCATGGGGAGCACTGGGCTCGGGAACCTATGTGGCCAAATCGGCCAAAGCAACGAAATTGGCAAATCCCTCCCTACGATATTTACATCGCTTCATGTCATGTGGATTCTTTGCACGAAAGGAGAGCACAGGTATTGTGGAACTTAGCGAACTATTTTTCTTGAACTGTGCTATCAATGCCATACCCGTTTATACCGGCTATTGGTTAGCCGATGTGTTTGACAGTGTGGCAAATAAAAAGAGGGGTGCCATTTGCATTGGAGGATTAGTTACAACTTTAGCAATGACACTTCTTGATGATTTTGACCCGAGCAACTGCCAGATGAATAAGATCTCGGGTAATGATTCATTAGATCTTGCCATACTAGAGAAGATTCATATGGTTTTAAGAAAAGGAGGGGCCTATGTTATGGCTTCAGCTGAGCCAGAGGTACCGGAGGGCCGTCAAAAGAGAACACGAGTCGAGGAGGAGTCCGACTTGGATTCTCTAGATTTGGATGAAGATGCTCCAATCCCAGACAATCAGGAGATCCTTAATAGGATTGAAGCACTGGAAAGCAAGGTCGATCGTAACCATGCTGCAGTCATGGAATAATTGGACCAAATCAACAACAACCTTGCTAAGATGCTGAGCCTCCATCCTTCAGCTACATCATCGTCCCATCCTCCATCACCATAGATTCAATCAGCTCCAACCTTTTGAGAACACTTTTTACTTTCTTATTTTAATTATTGCATATTTTTGTTGTTATTGTTTTTAATGTTAACTCTTTAAATTGTGTTTATTTTATATACATTGTATTTTGTTATTGAACAATTGTTGTTTGTGGATGAAAAGGTAGCACTTGCATCACAAGGAAACGATGGCAAACAGGTTGTACCTTAACCTTTTTCTTTATTAACCTTGTTTCCATTGAGGACAATGTAAAACTTCAAGTGTGGGGTGTGTGCTAAGCCTTTTGTTCATGAATATAAATTGTCTATTTTCGTAAGTGTTTTGTTATAGTTGTTTTGTTAAGTTTTGTGTTTTGTTTTATATTTGATTTTGATGGATATTGATAAGTTCAATTGTTATAAGATTGTTGATAGATGACTTTTGAATTTTTGAAGCCTGAATTTGAGAATTGATTAGAATTAGTGCTTATTGTCAATTTTGATGGTTATTCTTTGCATTGCCATTAAACTAGTGATGAATTGAGCCATCAACTTATCATTTTTTGTGTGTGAACATCTTTGATTGATGAATTACTAGAACTTGCTTTGACATGCATTTTGAGACTACATAAAGATTTCAATTAGGCATCAATATGATTAAGGCAATTTAGGGTAACCCATTTTGGCTTAAAAAGACCAACCTTACATCTGACCTTAGTTCGCCAACTTTGAGCTTATTTCATTTTTCCCTTTCTTTCTTTTTCATAACACCATCAGCTTGAACCATTTCATTTTAACTCTACCCGTTCATTATATCAAGAGCATTAATGGAGTGTTGTGCTGAATAAAGTGTGGGGTTGAATTCAATGGGCTTTAAATTATAAATTATTGTATTCTTTAGTTGGATACCCTATTAAAAAAATGAATAATGAAATGAATAATGAAAATCAAAATAATAGAAGTTGTTGTTCTTTTCGGAAGGGTTGTAATGAGTTTGGAAATTATCTTTCCTAATTTAAACAAATGGAGTTCCTTAAAAGCACTTAAATGCTTAGTGCTAAGTGATTGAGAGGAATTTTGGGATTGTTGATCATGCTATATTGCTTGCTTCACTCTTGAAGTACTCTTGACCTAAATGAACAAACTCACTCTCCCAAATGTCATACCTTTCCCTTAGCCCCGTTACAACCAAATAAAAGACCTTATGATTGATGCTTGATTGTGATTAGGTGGTGGAGAATTGATTGATAAGCAAGCCTATAGTCCTAATCTTTCATTGAATGTCGAGAGCTTAAACACTACCCAATAAAACACTTAAGAGGTTTGTGAGGGAGTGACAATTTTTGGTATGCATAGATTGACCATTAACTTGCTTGAGTACCGATTATTCTTGATTCGATTATGATTGGGATTTAATAAGATGGGAGTCTTAATGCATCCTTATAACTCTTGAACTTGACAATATTTATCTTGTTTTATTTGTTTTCATTTTAACTTTGCTTGGGGACAAGCAAAGGATTAAGTGTGGGGTAATTGTTTAGATCAATTTTGTATATATTTTCTATGATGTTTTTGTTGATTTTAAGTTAATTTTCATGTTAATTTGTACTTAAGTTTGTTTGAAGTTGTCGATTTAGGTTGAAGCACATTTGATGGAGTTTTTAATCAAGATTTGGTGGACTTATTGGAGAAAAACATGTGACAGAGCCAAGCTAGACATGGCTTGGCCATGTCCCTCAACAAAAGAAGAAAAGATCAAAGACAAGGCAGGACACAGCCAGGACTAACCAAGCTTGGTCGTGTTCCTCAAGCAACTTTGGACAGAATGAGACACGGCCAAGCCATTGGCCGTGTCTCACTAAAGGAACAAAAGGCAAAGAAAGAAAAGAAAGAAGCAGAGAGTGACATGGCCATGAGACATGGCCAAGCCACTAGCCGTGTCACATGACAAGGCCAGGAGCTTGGCCGTGTCACCCCTTGGACACAAAGAGGAGCATAAGGCAGCAAGGGACACGGCCAGAAGTTTGGCCGTGTCCCAAGAAAGAAAAGACAAAACCAAGAGACACGGCCAGCAAGCTTGGCCGTGTCACCCTGGATCAATTGTTAGGCTTGCACGAGGTAAGATTAGTGGGGAAAAAAAAGGATAAAAGGAGTGAAATGTGGAAGGATTTATGGAAGAAATATATAAAGAAATTGCAAAGTGGGAGACAAAGAGTGATGGGTGTCTTAAAAATTCAAAGTGGAAGAGCATGGAGGGAATAGAAAAATAGATTGAATATATTGAGTGGACATTCTCTACACCATTATCATCTTCTTCCTTGGTTCTTGCTTGAGAGAGCAAGACACCATTCTCCCCATCTTCATTCACCATTTCCTTTCACACATCAAGAACAAGATAATCATTGGAGTTGAAGTAAGTAGCTTAGTTCTTGAGGATTAAGGTTTTAAGAGGTTTGAGTGGAGAGTTGAGAACTTGAGAGAGCTATCATTCATCCTTCAAGAAGAGATCCATTGGTTCAAGAGAGCTTGTAATTTCATCATCACACATTAAAGAGGGAGCTACGAAAGAGACAAGGAGTCCGATTTTTAGTATCTTCAAAGGGGTTTTTCAAACTCTTTCTTTTAATCCATTTCTTATATGTTGTTGTTGTATTAAGGATATTAATATTGCATTGAATAACTTTGATTTGGTTTATATTGAAATGAGCATTTGTTTAAAGAATATGATGAGCTAATTTACTCATGCTTTGGGTTGTAATATATTTGATTGAATGATTTGATTTGATGATTCCATTGATATACCTTGTTATTTGTTGATTGCATTGAAATTAAAGGTAAATTGATGGATTGGCCACCTATTGATTACTTAATATTGAATGACGGACCGAGAGGAGAAGTTTAATATCGGGACTATGCAATTGACTACCCTAAGAATGAATTAGAAATATAAGTTCTAGGGTTTATTAATTTGCTAATGTAAAATAATTGGTTGTTGTTAATTCATAAATGTGAAAACTATTAAATTGATAATTGACTAATTAATCTTAAGGGGCAAATTAAGGTACAAGGTTATATTAATGGATAATTTGATTATTAAACATTTGATTAAATGGACCTACAACCCTAGGCATCATTTCCGTAATTGAATTTATCTTGCACAAAATCACTCATTCTCATTTCTAAGGTTCATTACAATTCATCAATCCAATCACACACTCAAGTTTAATATTTCATGTTAATCGAACTGTTACACGCAATTTCTTCCTTGTGAGACGACCTTGGGGCGATCATCGTCACTACAATAGCCTCGTATACTTGCGAGTGCCGCTTTGTGATAGTGTTAATTTAAGCGCAACATTACTTACAAATAATTATAGCATAAACCATAAAAATCACATTTTTTTCTCAATCCAAAAGGGTTAAAATTAATCAAAGAAAGAAAAATATTTTTTTATTAAAATCAATATGAAAACTTAGCCTTGCACCCATTGTGATTGGTTTCAAACTAGTGTCATTTTTCGAGTAAAAATTGACCAAATTAATGGACTCAATTAAATGAGTTTTTTCCTTAATTTTTTCCCAAACTAAGGTGACAACCCTCCAATTTTTTCTTTTTAAAATAAAATCCACTTCCTCTTTTTCATAACAAAAGGAGAGTAAACTATTTTCTCAAAATAGAAAATACCATTTTCTTTAAATCCATGCTTATCAAAATGAATGAAAACTGTACGTGACTGTATCATGTGAGACTAAGCCCAAATGAGCATTTCGACTCCTGATTTCTGAGCTGGCTGGATTAGTGCAAGGGTGAAGCTTCACACTTAGGTTTATCAAGTTGAACCTAAAATTAACTTAGGTTTATTAAGTTGAAACTAAAATCAACTTAGACTTAGGTTTATGAACTTAAATCTAAAAATGGACTTAGATATTTGGTTAGCCTAGGTTAAGCTAGGACAACCAAAAGTTAATAAGTTAAAACCCACCATTGTAAAATAGTTAGATATGCATGGACTTTGATTCCCATTCAAATGTGATAAGTAGGCCTAGATGAAATTTTTGTCCAAGTATGAAGCCCACTTAATCATAAAACATTTCCTTTTAATCCTTTTTAATCTCTTGCTTTAATTATATGCTTTATATAATTTTTTTAGGGAAATATGTGCCCATCTTAGAATCTATAAGACTAGAGTTCATATCACCTATTTTTTGGTTTTTACTTATAATTTAAATTTAAGCGCTAAACTTCGCTTTATCTTATGGGTGCTTTTATGTATGTCTTGTACAAGTAAGAGGTTGAATGCTTTATGTTTGTCTTGTATATTTAGAGGATAATCTAAATTTTTATTCAAATATCATAAAATCATTCACACTTATATGTGTGAAAAAATTCATCTATATTTATTAATGGTATAAAGTTAAATTAAATTTAAGTTTAATGTTATTAAATACTCATTAATGATACTTGAGGATATAAATTACTAGTTAAAATGTAGGCTTATCTTTATTTTTTATCTTTTACAATTTTAATATTTTGATCATGTAACACCCCCACATTCAATATATGCACACTACAAACACCTCAATGTAGTATACATGCACTAAACATAGGGATGCTACGGATTTTCTTTACATCCAAAACATTTTAAACAATACCATAACCTTTCAGTTGTATACATTATAGAAAAATAAGTAATCAATTTGTAATACAAAACCAAATAGATATATTTACATTTAGTTAATACGCAGCGGAATTTTATAAAATATTTACATGTATAAACTCTTTCAAATCCATGTTTATAGTTATACATATATTTACATTAAAACCAATACTTTACAAAATATAAAAGAAATATACATGATTGGCAAGTCTCTTCTGATCTTTAAGTTCCAAATCAACACTTCAACGTCTACTCTCACTCGGTCTCGAAGAACCTTCAGGTTCAACTCTATCAACTCTATCACCTGCGCGATTAAACACTATCGCGCTAAGCCAAGGGCTTAGTAAGATAAAACATGCTAATGGTATGCTTTAATGTAATGCAATGCCACATATGTTATTGATAAGATCAACATCATAAATATAAAGTTAACCACATAATTATGCATTTTACAAATCATAGTCATATGAGCATACCACATTTCAACATCTTTCCACATTCATCATTAATCAATCATACTCAATATACAACATCTCATTTCATTAACTCATAACGTTATTTAAGACATTCATATAACCTTGACACCTATGGGCCCAACAAGTATTTAATACGATATTCAGAGTTCAGAGTTACTGCTTTGGTTCATAATCACAATAATCACGCCCGTAGGCAATATATATACTTGTATCTCTATCCATGGATAATGTAACAGACCCAGTCTCTTGGACCATCAACTCAACACATATGAAGAGATCCTCAACCCGGCAAGACTGTTACAAATCATATATCTCATATTCACAATTCTCATAGTGTAACAGACCCAGTCTCTTGGACCATCAAAAAACACATATGAGGAGATCCTCAACCGGGCAAGACTGTTACCTTTCATCATTTCTTAGGCATGCCACCCAAATCCAGAACTCTGAAACTGAATAACATATTAAACAAACAATTCATTTATTATATAGTTACTATTTCCATTCTCAAATTCTCATCACATTTAGGCAAACATGCCTTCTTTCTTTCAATATCATCATCATAGCCAATCACAATGGCTTTACATCACATTTCACCTCTTATTTGAATCATCATAGCATCTTTGATATAACATTTCAATATACATTATTCACGAACACATAACCATTCACAATGCATAACATAACATTGTTCAATCTCAACAATGCAATTAGGGCAAAGAATAATTTATATCATTCATAGCTTTAAGATCTTCCATATGCATTTGTTTAGGTCAATCATTGTTTAAATGTGTTTAGGTTTAGGTTAAAGTACCAACTTACCTTAAAAGGACCAAAACAATGCAAATAGAACAAAGTATAAAAACCCTAACTCACACATTTGAGGGACACGGGCAGCCACTTGAGGGACACGGCCAAGCTTGTGGCCGTGTCTCTCAACCTAAATTGACAGTAAGCAACACGGGCAAGGGACACGGCCAAGCTTGTGGCCGTGTCTCTCAACCAACAAATCACAGTAGCAGACACGGGCATAGGACACGGCCAAGCTAGTGGCCGTGTCTCCCAACACCAAAATCCAGTAATGAACACGGGCACTAGACACGGCCGTGTCTCTCTCAAAGCAAATCCAACACGCCCAAAATCACTTGGCTTGGCCGTGTCTCTCCTTTGTTTTGGCCGTGTCACTCAAATACACGACCCTAAAAATGGCCAACACCCTTCTAAAAGCATTTACACCCTTTTTACACAACAATCATCTCATTCAAATGGATACAAGTCATGTTATAAACACATATCTTACATATTCACCCTAGTAATCACAATAACCATACATTAAATTCATACCAAACCAAAACCCTAAAAATACAACATCACTCCCATTTTCTCAAAATCAATCTCCACCTACTTACCATCTTCAATCCAAAATCATTAATAATTAACTCTTTGGCTTATAATCAAATTCAACACATTACAACCACATCAAATCATCATATCCACAAATCACAATTTCTTTTAGACCCAACTTCAAAATTTACAAAGGAAAAACAAGAGATTTCTTACCTTAAATTATAACACCTCTTGAATCAACACTTGATCACTTCAATCTTCCTACAATTGGAGCTTACTCTTCAAAGTCTTCTCTTTGTCTCTTTGCTTTCCATTTGTCTACGAGAAATCAACCAAAATGGAAAAGAAGAAGAAAAATACATGGAGGAAATAAAGTCAACTCCACTTTAAATCTCCACCAAGAGATTTTATCCAAGTAATTACCAAAATGCCCTCAATCAAATAACTAACCTTTTGTCTCATCTAAGCCCTTATATGTAATTGCACATTCCACAAAAATATCTTCTTGCATTGACTCTATATTTGACCAATTTATATGTTATATATATCATCATATACACAACATATACATTTGTCTCTAAACCCTATTTCTTTCCCCAAAACACATATATTCACAAACATTCACTTTCCAATATATACCAACAACAACAATAACAACAACATCAACAACATAATCAAAACTTCTAGGGCATATATGAGAATATTACAATTCTCCCCCTCTAAAAAGAAATTTCGTCCTCGAAATTACCTGAAATCAGCTCTGAAACAACTGAGGATATTGCTCTCGCATGGTTTGCTCACTTTCCCAAGTTTCTTCTTCTTTCCCATGGTTCTTCCATAGAACCTTCACAAGAGGCACTCTCTTGTTTCTCAACTCTTTCACTTCACGTGCCAAGATAGCAACCGGTTCCTCTTCAAATGTCAAGTCTGGGCTCACTTCAATAGATTCAATTGGCAACACATGAGATGGATCCGACCTATACCTCCTCAACATAGAAACATGAAATACATTATGAATACGATCCAACTCAGATGGCAAAGCAAGCCGATAAGCAACTGGCCCAACTCTTTCCAACACTTCATACGGTCCAATGAATCGAGGACTCAATTTCCCTTTCCGACCGAACCTCAATATCTTCTTCCAAGGAGATACTTTTAAAAATACCTTATCTCCAACATCAAACTCAATGTCTCTCCTTTTCAGATCTGCATAAGACTTCTGTCGGTCTGAAGCTGCTTTTAACCTGCCTCGAATCAACTTCACTTTCTCTTCAGTTTCTTGAATTAAATCAGGCCCAATTAACTTACTATCCCCAAGTTCATTCCAACAAAGAGGTGTCCTACACCATCTACCATACAGTGCTTCAAACGGTGCAATACCAATGCTAGATTGGTGACTGTTGTTGTAAGCAAACTCCACAAGAGGTAAGAATCTATCCCAACTTCCACAGAAATCGATGACACAGCTTCTCAACATGTCTTCAATAATCTGTATCACCCTCTCTGACTGCCCATCCGTCTGTGGATGAAAAGCAGTGCTGAAGTGCAGTCGAGAACCCGAAGCACTATGCAAACTCTTCCAAAACCTTGAAGTAAACCTGGGATCTCGATCAGACACTAAAGAAGTTGGGACACCATGTAATCTCACAATCTCATGGATATACAACTCAGCCAATCTCTCCAAAGAGTAGTCCATCCGAACCGGAAGGAAATGAGCTGTCTTGGTCAATCTATCCACAATCACCCATATAGCATCATGCTTCCTTTGTGTCAATGGCAAACCAGACACAAAGTCCATTGTCACTCTATCCCACTTCCATTCAGGCACTGACAACGGCTGAAGCAACCCAGTTGGAACTTGATGCTCTGCTTTTACCTTCTGACATGTGAGACATTTCGATACAAACTCAGCAATGTCTCTCTTCAATCCAATCCACCAGTAATGCTGTCTCAAGTCATGATACATCTTGGTATTACCCGGATGCATAGCAAATATTGACTGATGAGCTTCTTCTAAAATGATCTTCTTCAAATCAGCATCATCGGGTACACATAATCTGTTCTTAAACCAGAGACTCCCATCACCTCTCACTACAAAATCTCTACCTTTTCCACTCTGACAATCTGAAATAATCTTCTGAATCTTCTTATCAGCCAACTGAGCCTCCCTAATCTGATCCAACAAAACTGGTTTCACTTGTAACTGTGCCAACAATGCACCACCATCACAAGCTACAAAATTAGCACACAATGCTCTCAACTCAACAAGCAACGAGAGCGAGTACACAGTCAACCCTGCTAAAGACTTCCGACTCAAGGCATCAGCAACAACATTTGCTTTACCTGGATGATAATCAATCAAACAGTCGTAGTCTTTAATCAATTCCAACCATCTCCTCTGACGAAGATTGAGTTCTTTCTGAACACCCAAATACTTTAAACTCTTATGATCAGTGTAGATGAAACATTTCTCCCCAAACAGATAGTGGCGCCAAATCTTCAATGCAAACACAATGGCTGCCAACTCCAAATCATGAGTAGGATAATTAAGCTCATGCGGTTTCAACTGTCGAGATGCATAAGCTATAACTTTACCTTCTTGCATCAACACACACCCCAAACCACTATGTGAAGCATCACTGAAAATCACATATGGTTTGCCTTCCACAGGTAAAGTAAGAACAGGCGATTGAGTCAACATATCTCTCAACTGCTCAAAGCTAGCCTGACACTGATCCGTCCACACAAATCTCACTCCCTTACGAAGCAATCTAGTGAGTGGAGTAGCTATCAAAGAAAATCCTTTCACAAACCGCCGATAATAGCCTGCCAAACCCAGGAAACTTCTAACCTCTGTCACAGACTTGGGTGGACTCCAATTCAAAATTGCTTCAACTTTGCTCGGATCAACTCTAATGCCTTCCGCTGAAATAATATGTCCGAGAAAAGTGACTTGATCCAACCAGAACTCACACTTCGACAATTTGGCAAATAACTGCTTCTCTCTCAAAATCTGCAACACAATCCGCAGATGCATATCATGTTCCTCTTCATTCCGCGAATACACCAGTATATCATCAATGAAGACCACTACAAACTGATCTAAATAGGGCCTAAACACCCTATTCATCAAATCCATAAAAGCTGCAGGTGCATTCGTCAGACCAAAAGGCATAACTAAAAACTCATAATGCCCATACCTGGTCCGAAAAGCGGTCTTCGGAACATCTTCAGCTCTGACTCTCAACTGATGGTACCCAGATCTCAGATCAATTTTAGAAAACACAGCTGCACCCTTCAACTGATCAAAGAGATCATCAATTCTAGGCAAAGGATATTTATTTTTAATAGTCACCTTGTTCAATTGCCTATAATCAATGCACAATCTCATAGTACCATCTTTCTTCTTCACAAATAACACAGGAGCTCCCCAAGGAGAAACACTGGGGCGAATGAATCCTTTATCCAACAACTCCTGTAATTGCACTTTCAACTCCCTCAATTCTGCTGGTGCCATTCTATACGGAGTAATAGAGATAGGAGTGGTACCAGGCAACAATTCGATACCAAACTCCACCTCTCTCTCAGGAGGCAATCCTGGCAACTCCTCTGGAAAAACATCTGGGAACTCAGCAACTGTGGCAATACTATCAATAGGAGAACCTCTTACTCTAGTATCTACCACATGAGCAAGATAGGCTTCACACCCCTTTCTAATCAACCTCCTAGCTGCAACAGCTGAAACAAATAAGGAGGCTAGCTGTCCTTGTTCATTAGATACTATCACATCTCTACCATCAGCAGTTCTCAAAGTAACAATTTTCTTTTTACAATCCACCACAGCTCCATGCCTAGATAGCCAGTCCATACCTAGAATCACATCATATTCCTTAAATGGCATCTCAATCAAGTCTGCAAGGAACTCCTCACCTTGCACCCTCACTGCGCTATCTCGGTGCACCTTACTCACAACCACACTATGCCCTAACGGATTTGTCACCAATACATCAAATCCTAGGGACTCAGCATGCAAATCAGATACAGGCAAAACAGATGCACTAATATATGAATGTGTGGAACCCGGATCAATCAAAGCAAGCACTGAAGTATCAAATAAAGAAAAAGTACCAGCTATGACTGCTGATGCATCTGGCTGCCTCTGCATAACATACATCCTCTGGAAAGATCCAACCTCCTCTGGTCTGCCCTCCCTGGATGTAGCACCTCCTCTAGAACTGAACCCTGGTCTACCTCCTCGGCTGGCACCTCTGCCTCCTCTGCCTCCCCTGACACTAGCTCGAGAAGCAGCAGAATCAACTGGCATCTGCTTCTGCCTCTCAGGACAGTCTCTCACAAAGTGGTCAGGTGATCCACACCTGAAACATACCCCTGATCTACTATGCCTCCAACAAACGTCCCCATGTCTTCCACCACACTGATCACACACAGGTAAGGTGGATCTCTGAACTCCAGGAGTAGGAGCACTCGCTACTGAAGCTGCAGGTCTAAATCTCTGCCTCTGGAACTGCACTGACCTACCAGCTGACCTCTGACTTCTACTAATCCGAGGAATAAAACTACCTCTACCTCTCTTTGCAGAAGAAGACCCTGCCTCAAACTGGGGCCTCCTCACCCTAACCTCTTCCTCTGAAGCAGCTGCAATACCCTGAGCTCGCTCCACACTTCGAGCTACTGCCACTAGCTGGGAGAAATCGTGATATCTAGATCCAGCCACTAAGCACATGATAGAGGGCCTCAATCCCTCCTCAAACCTCCGGCATCTATCTATCTCATCAACTATAATACCCCCAGCATACTGACTCAATCGAATAAACTCAACCTCATATTCAGTTACGGTCCGATGATCTTGCTTCAAATCTAGAAACTCTCTTTTCTTCCCATCTTTATACTCCCTTGGAGTATACTTCAATTCAAATTCTCTCAGAAAGTCTGTATAGGATAAGGTAGGTGGATCATCCATAGAATGGGCACTGTCTTCCACCAACTATATGCATCCTTTTGTAGCAAAGATCTTGCATAATCAAACTTTTCCTCTGAGGTGGCTTGCAACTGAATAAAGATCCTCTGTACTTTATCAAGCCACTGCTCTGCTACAGCTGGATCAGTAGTACCTACAAAATCTTCGGCTCCATACTTTCTCAATTTGTCATAGTGCCTCACAGATACCAAAGGTTGAGGGGGTGGTGGCTGTGGTTGTACTGGTGCTTGTCTCATAGCTTCCATCATATGCATAAACCAGGCTGGCGGAACCTCATCACCTACTGGTCTTCCCGACCCAGAAGCAGGTGCCTCACCAGCACTAACAATCCTAGCTCCATCATCAGGAGCAATACTCTCCGCACTAGCCTCAACCGACTGACTTGAGTAAGGATCCATCAACACCTAACACTGCAAACACAGCAGATTACATCTTATTAAATATCAAAGACTGCCAATCTCAAACGTATATGTCATTCAAAACTCACTTTTTAAGTAAAAATATTCTTTTTATTACATCTTACCTAGGCTGAGAATCTCAAACCTAGGCTCTGATACCAAAACAATTGTAACACCCCCACATTCAATATATGCACACTACAAACACCACAATGTAGTATACATGCACTAAACATAGGGATGCTACGGATTTTCTTTACATCCAAAACATTTTAAACAATACCATAACCTTTCAGTTGTATACATTATAGAAAAATAAGTAATCAATTTGTAATACAAAACCAAATAGATATATTTACATTTAGTTAATACGCAGCGGAATTTTATAAAATATTTACATGTATAAACTCTTTCAAATCCATGTTTATAGTTATACATATATTTACATTAAAACCAATACTTTACAAAATATAAAAGAAATATACATGATTGGCAAGTCTCTTCTGATCTTTAAGTTCCAAATCAACACTTCAACGTCTACTCTAACTCGGTCTCGAAGAACCTTCAGGTTCAACTCTATCAACTCTATCACCTGCGCGATTAAACACTATCTCGCTAAGCCAAGGGCTTAGTAAGATAAAACATGCTAATGGTATGCTTTAATGTAATGCAATGCCACATATGTTATTGATAAGATCAACAGCATAAATATAAAGTTAACCACATAATTATGCATTTTACAAATCATAGTCATATGAGCATACCACATTTCAACATCTTTCCACATTCATCATTAATCAATCATACTCAATATACAACATCTCATTTCATTAACTCATAACATTATTTAAGACATTCATATAACCTTGACACCTATGGGCCCAACAAGTATTTAATACGATATTCAGAGTTCAGAGTTACTGCTTTGGTTCATAATCACAATAATCACGCCCGTAGGCAATATATATACTTGTATCTCTATCCATGGATAATGTAACAGACCCAGTCTCTTGGACCATCAACTCAACACATATGAGGAGATCCTCAACCCGGCAAGACTGTTACAAATCATATATCTCATATTCACAATTCTCATAGTGTAACAGACCCAGTCTCTTGGACCATCAACTCAACACATATGAGGAGATCCTCAACCGGGCAAGACTGTTACCTTTCATCATTTCTTAGGCATGCCACCCAAATCCAGAACTCTGAAACTGAATAACATATTAAACAAACAATTCATTTATTAAATAGTTACTATTTCCATTCTCAAATTCTCATCACATTTAGGCAAACATGCCTTCTTTCTTTCAATATCATCATCATAGCCAATCACAATGGCTTTACATCACATTTCACCTCTTATTTGAATCATCATAGCATCTTTGATATAACATTTCAATATACATTATTCACGAACACATAACCATTCACAATGCATAACATAACATTGTTCAATCTCAACAATGCAATTAGGGCAAAGAATAATTTATATCATTCATAGCTTTAAGATCTTCCATATGCATTTGTTTAGGTCAATCATTGTTTAAATGTGTTTAGGTTTAGGTTAAAGTACCAACTTACCTTAAAAGGACCAAAACAATGCAAATAGAACAAAGTATAAAAACCCTAACTCACACATTTGAGGGACACGGGCAGCCACTTGAGGGACATGGCCAAGCTTGTGGCCGTGTCTCTCAACCTAAATTGACAGTAGGCAACACGGGCAAGGGACACGGCCAAGCTTGTGACCGTGTCTCTCAACCAACAAATCACAGTAGCAGACACGGGCATAGGACACGGCCAAGCTAGTGGCCGTGTCTCCCAACACCAAAATCCAGTAGTGAACACGGGCACTAGACACGGCCGTGTCTCTCTCAAAGCAAATCCAACACGCCCAAAATCACTTGGCTTGGCCGTGTCTCTCCTTTGTTTTGGCCGTGTCACTCAAATACACAACCCTAAAAATGGCCAACACCCTTCTAAAAGCATTTACACCCTTTTTACACAACAATCATCTCATTCAAATGGATACAATTCATGTTATAAACACATATCTTACATATTCACCCTAGTAATAACAATAACCATACATTAAATTCATACCAAACCAAAACCCTAAAAATACAACATCACTCCCATTTTCTCAAAATCAATCTCCAGCTACTTACCATCTTCAATCCAAAATCATTAATAATTAACTCTTTGGCTTATAATCAAATTCAACACATTACAACCACATCAAATCATCATATCCACAAATCACAATTTCTTTTAGACATAACTTCAAAATTTACAAAGGAAAAACAAGAGATTTCTTACCTTAAATTATAACACCTCTTGAATCAACACTTGATCACTTCAATCTTCCTACAATTGGAGCTTACTCTTCAAAGTCTTCTCTTTGTCTCTTTGCTTTCCCTTTGTCTACGAGAAATCAGCCAAAATGGAAAAGAAGAAGAAAAATACATGGAGGAAATAAAGTCAACTCCACTTTAAATCTCCACCAAGAGATTTTATCCAAGTAATTACCAAAATGCCCTCAATCAAATAACTAACCTTTTGTCTCATCTAAGCCCTTATATGTAATTGCACATTCCACAAAAATATCTTCTTGCATTGACTCTATATTTGACCAATTTATATGTTATATATATCATCATATACACAACATATACATTTGTCTCTAAACCCTATTTCTTTCCCCAAAACACATATATTCACAAACATTCACTTTCCAATATATACCAACAACAACAATAACAACAACATCAACAACATAATCAAAACTTCTAGGGCATATATGAGAATATTACAGATCACATATTTAAAATTTTAAAAATTTTTACAATCAACCTATTAGACCAATATAATGCTAGTGGTAGAGAAAATTGAATTTGCCTATATGCCAAGCTAGTATTATAAAAAGGAAAAAAATATACTTAACATTTTCTCTATATAGCATTTCCGTGGTGTAAGAAAAAATAAAACCCTAATCTTACTTTCTTCTCCATTTTCAAGCCCCTAAATGGTGACTAGAAACAGACCCATAATTGCATATTTATAAGAGCCAAAATTATACATTAATGACATAAAATTCTATTAAATTTTCAGAATAAAAATTTTCAAATTTTATTAAAAATTTTGGCCAACAAAATGGAATGTATTATATTTTTGACAAAGTAAATTCTAAATTATTATTCTTTTAGTTGGAAAAATATATAAAATTCAAGCTTATATCATAATTAATAATATCTCATTTCCATTTAAAATTAGTAGCTAGTCTTGCAAAATCACCATGATTGAATAAAAACTGATACTTAAATAACTAATTGCAACCACTAAATAGGTTTATTTCAAAGAAAATTTAATGAAAGTGAAGAAATCATTTAAGAATTCAACATTGAAATTTAAGGTTTTAAATGGATATTTTGATAATCTAATAAATTTTTGGCAAAAGTTTTTATTTTAGGATACTAATTTACCTTAACTAAAATTCAATGCTATAAAAAAACTAAGAAAAATTCAAAGACAAAGGAAATATGATCTAAGATATTTAAAGGAAAAATGTAAAAAAATAAAAACAATTCTGCTAACTATTAATATTTTGATTATTATTTATGCTTGATGCCTAAAAATCTTAATATAATGCCTATAAAGTGTTAAGAATCTTAATACTCACCTCATAACAAATGTTGTACAAGATAAAGCAAACACCATTTATCTACTGGTAAAGACAAAACTTTTGTGTGCATTTTTTCCTTTTTTTAAAATGTATATAATACATATTTATAATAGTATCTCAAAATGTTAGTAAATTTAACTTAATTCTTATTCTGATTTATCTTTTTTCACTATAACAAAAAAATGCTTTTACTGGCCTATTAATTGTGTCACAATTTAAAAGCATCGTAATTAAAAAATTTATAAGTTTAAGGGCCAATATTTTTATATTGTGTTGTCCCATATTTGGATAGAAATCAATATATTAGCCCATATTTGGTTTTTACATCATTCATTCTAAGTTGTCTACCTAACCCCAAATCCTCATATTCCACTTTCCACCTTCTCTCTAAATCTTTCTATGTATCACCCTTATACCCTATATATGTATAGTATATATACCTCATATATATAAAATACATATACAGAATATAAGAATGTCAACGTTATTATCATCTAAAAATTTACCGTAACTTAAAGAAAAGTATTTTAATCATTAAAAGATATTTTAATGAATAAATAAATATATATTAGTAATTAATTGTTAAAAATATAAATTATAAAAGAAAATCTCTAAAAAAAATTTATTAGAGTTTTGTATGTAAATTAGACATTTTTTAAAATATCAAAAATACAACCTACATAAAAATATACACACCCAAAATGTTCACATTCATTTACTTAATTCTCCAATATCATACACATAATTTTAAATTTTGAAAATCACATGATATATATAGTATCTCAAGCACTTAAATTACACAAACATACATTAAGTTTATGGCATTATATGCACATAATAAGGTATAAAACAAAAGAGTACATGATATACTAGCACTCTAGTCTTATGGCAACAACAAACTTCTAGTAATACCTCAAGTCCTAGACCTAGTCCGGTCTAGTAGGACTCTCTCTATCAACCTTATCACCTATGGAATAAAATTCAATCATGCTATTCTACAAGCTTAGCTGTACATACTTTGATAGTAATAAATAATAATGGAAATAAAATTCCTTAAAAATGCACCATGCCACATTGTCATGCAAAACACATATAATTCATTAACATATTATAATCACCAATGTGCATTGAGCCCAAGAATCCGTATATAACAATCTAACTCTAAAAATTCCATTTTGGACTATCCCAACAATGATGACACCAGCGTGTCCCACCCAGCGGCATAATAATAATTGTGATACCAATGTGTCTTGCGTTAAAGGCTTATGGCATACCAAATAATGTTAAACACAATTTTATGGAACTAGATATTATATAAGGCAACATGCAATACATATTCATCATATCACACTTTACCCTCACATTTACACTTTTTACCATATTTTTCCACACTTCATGTTCATTTTCCAGATTCCTAATCATATACAACATCATTCTTAATCATAATCTAAATGTGGCTAATTCCCACATTTTAGTGCATATTCACACTTTTTACATTTTGTACACATCATTATTAGTAACCATACTATAAGGGCTTAACATATCATAATTTATGCAAAATTAAGCAATTTTTACTTTAAACATGACATATCACATATAAACATTAATGTTCAAGTAGCATAACACATTCATCTATATGCAATGTGTTATGTCAAAAATAATGCAATTGAAACAATGGCTATCAAAGAATGTACTAACCTCTAAATTGATAAAATCTATGTTAATTTCTCCTTCCAATTCCAACTTCTATCAATGCCCTTCACCACTATGATTTAGTAACTTGTCTCTACTCACTTCCTAATCAAATTGTGAGTATAAATAAACTATTAGAAACATAATTCTATTCATTTTAACTACTTAAATTGGAATTATCACATTTCTACTCAATCTCCAACATTTGCCCTAATGCACTTTAATTTTATAAATCTATTATAATCAATTCCAAATTAAGTTTTAAGCTAAATTATGTCATTAAAATCATATTCTAAGTCATTTTAATGGATTAAATCTCAAATACATTATTCTTTACAATTTCTATCCATAAATTCAATACTTTTTCTCCTAAACTTTAACCAAACTCACTCAAATCCACCATCTAACCTTAAAATCATCATCCCCACATCAAAATAATTTAATTTCTTATCATTTAAATAATTATCCATGTCTCTTTCAAAAATCCATTTTTCACATAATTGAAATTTCCAAAGAAATTTAAATTTAAAAGAAACCTTACTTACCTCTTGCAAAACCTCCAAAACCACCATTAATCTTTGAAATTTTGATGAAATCTAGTGTAGTTGGAAGAGTCAAACCTCCCTCTCATCACCTATGGAGTTCAGCCCTTAATGGAGAAAAAGAAGAAGAAGCAAAATTATATGTTTTGACTTTTTTTAATCTTCTTTTATTCATAACCATATATATATACTTAAATAAATAAATAATTAATTATTAATTTGAAGTTTTACATCTTTCATTAGAAATTAATTTTACTTTTAAATTATTATTTCCTTCATATATATATATATATCCTTTTTTTACTTTCACTTTTCACTTTTTGACTTTTTCAATTTTTAGTGACATTTATATTTCTTGTATTTTTCTCTTATATCCGATATATACATTAGCTATTACTTCTTCCAACACTTTACTTAACCCCTTTCAAAATATTTATTTAATTTTATTTAATAGATATTACGGGCATTACATTCCAAATCCAAATCTTTGTTCTTCATCAACATTGGTAGCAATGATATTTTTGCTTATTACCTTTCCAAATCCTCATGTTCCACTTTCCACCTTTTCTCTCTAATTCCTAAAAATTAAATTTCCATTGTTATAATTCCCTCCACTCTCTACAAATTCAACGGCGATCTATGGAGGCATGCTTCCACATTGACCTATCACTTTTTGATTTTTAATATAGGTAGTTATAAGCACACACCATCATTTTTTATGCATATAAATCTAAGTTTAGGTTTATATTTTACTCCGAGTTTAGTTTAGGTTTATGTACATAATATGAGTTTAGATTCTCTTATTATTCATGTAAATAAAAATAGAAGAAGGTAAATTTTGTTTAATTTGTGACTTACAGCTTATATTTGTGAATTATTTGGATTAAATTATATTTTAACTGCATGCAACCATTCGATCACAATGTTTTTTTTTTATATTACAATACATTGCAGAATAGAACCATTTGTATAAGTATCATGGCATCTATCCTTATTTCATCTAATTTTCTTTTTGATTTTGAGGAGTGAGAATATGGATTTTACTGAGAAGTCTCATGGTCTTATGATAATATTACAATAATTTGTAACCTATTTTTGCACAATCTGATTTAAGAGGTCCATATCACATTCATAAGTAATAATTCACAAGTTTATATTACATGCAACTATCAATGAGCCTTTTATTATTGTCTTGATTTTCTCCAGTTTTTGTAGATTTTTTACTTTTTCTTCTTTCCTTTATTGTTTAAGTTGAGGGTTTTAGGTTTTGTAACATTAAAAACCTCTTGGGGTTTCATTTAGGATTTGTTTGCCTTTTAAGCACAATGCTTCTTGCCTATCGTTGGCCCTAGAAGCTTAAAAGAGATAAAACCATAAATTGAATGGAAATGGAAACATTTTTAAATTGATTCTATAGATAAATGATGCAGAGAGTCTCATCTTAGTTTTTGATATATGGTAATTATAGTGTGGCCTTTTACAATCAATGGCATCAAATTGGTTGATAGTTTTAACCTATACTTCTATTTGGAGAAGTAGAATGTTATGGATAGAAGGAATAAGAGTAAAAGAGTGGGTAGGAATGATAAGATAGAGAGTAAGTTGATGAAGTAAATAAGATGAATAGAGTAGTAAAGGGCTATTTAAAAGGTTAGAGATGAAACAAATTGAGTAAAAACTGCACTTGGCAAAACATAATGACAATAAATTAAAGGGCTATTTAATTGTCTAATTTTATGAGAATATAATTTGATATTTAGTTTTTCATAACACTAATTACTTGGATATTAATCAAATTAAGAAGTACAAATTTAGAAGTATTATACAATCAAAAGATGTACTACCACTAGATTACTCCTTATACAAGCTCAAGCTTCATTAGAGGCCAAGGTTATATTTATAACTTGTCCATTAATTACTAAAGCACAATCAAATCCATAGGATATGAGCAGTTAATTAAATTTGGAAATGGTTTGTATCACTAGTTTTTGAGGAAACAAAAAAATCCTTTTGTACATTACTTTCCATTATAACATTAATGATAACTAAAATTTTTAATATAATAATTTAGTTTTATATAATTATAAAAATAAATTTAAAATAAAATATTGTAATCTAAACATGCATTTTCATAATTATATCTCATATGCGTTTAAAATAATTTAGTTAGGCACTTAGTAATGAGTTTCTTTTCTTATGTTATTAAAAAGAAAACTCTATCTTACGAGAAATCATATATACTCATTTTGTTGGGCTAATGTTGAAGGGTGGAGTTGGCCTAATCTTTTATTTCTCCAGTCAATTTTTATACTATTGTTGAAGAAAGTATAAAATTATATTTTCCTATTTGGCATTTCCTTATGTCATTAATGTCCCTTTCTTTGGGCCCTATTTCCCATCCTCTATTTTTCCATTTTACTTCCCTCATTTTCATTTTCGTATACTAGTAAATATTTTACTAGTAAATGAATTAAGTTGTTTAAACTATTCATAGGAAATAAAATTAATAGGTTAAAAATTAGCTTTAATTTTTAACACTTTAAAAAAGGCAACAGAAAGTGAAAATGGTGAAAGTGACTTGTTTGGGAGAGAGTCTAGAATTTAAAATATTATAGTTTCTTAGATTTTTTGTATTTGTACTTGATTTACTTGTCATTATCATATCTTTATTTTTTTTTTGTTGTTTGAAATTATTTTGTAGTTAGAAAATTTTATCGAATAATGGATAAGAGTTGGATGAACAAGTCAAGGTCTAGCATACAATATGCAAATGGTGCTTCAAAATTCATTGAATATGCTATTAGAAATAAACATGGGGATGCTAATATATTTTGTCCATGCCCAAAGTGTTACAATAGGCTTGCATTATGTCCAAATGTGGTTGAAGAACACTTGAAATGTAATGGCATATTGTTAGGATTCACTTATTGCATTTTGCATGGGGAATCTTTGACAACTTCTAATGAAAATGATCCTTCTGTGCTTGAATTTTCTCATGAGTCTCCTAATATTGAGGGGAATGATGTTATGGGAATAAATGACATGCATGAGTTGCTTCAAGATGTATTTGAACCATTAGGTACTAAGAGTGATTATGGAGATGCAAGCAATGATGGGCAGCATGCCATTGATGATGATGATAGAACTCAATATCAAAATTTGGTTCATGATTTTAAGCATGAACTTTATCCATGGTGCACCAAATTTTCAAAGATGTCATTTCTTCTATGTTTGTATCACCTAAAATGCTTGAATGGATGGTCAAGTAAGTCTTTTACCTTGTTACTTGAACTTTTGATAGATGCTTTTCCAAATGGGACTTCTTTACTATCATCTTATTATGAGGCTAAAAAATTGGTAAAGGAATTAGGTCTTGGGTATGAAAAAATATATTCTTGTTCAAATGATTGTACTCTATACCGGGGTGATGAAGCCAACATGTGAACGGGGATTTTAGCCCCCACTCCCGGTGGAATGGTTCTTGCAACATCAACACTGTTAGGCTCGGGGCCTTAGAGAACATAGCCTAAGCCCTGAGAAAATGGAGTCGCCACCCTGAAAGATCGGGAAAAAGAAAGGGGTGGATGACTTAATTCCTAAGGAATTCCTAACCCCTTAATGGGTTTAGAAAGTTAGGTACATGTGGAGAAGGTGAGAAATGGCCCAGCACTCCCACAATGCTCGGTTCATTGGAATCGGCCTCCTTTTTAGGTCTTAATATTATAAAATTCTTAAATATAATAATATTATCCGTACTAGATGTAATAATTAAAATAAAGCATCATTATATTAAAATTAAAGCAATGTTCAAACAAAATAAATAAATGGACACCCATTCGAGGATGGAAACGTGTTCTTACATCGTCCAATGTCTAAAACTAAATAAGACATAGACCAAAAGGTAGAAACGTGTCCTTTACATTAATCCCAAAATATAAAAATAATTTAAATTACATGAAAATTAATTAATGAGGTACCCAATCATGGAAACATACTTCTTACAATTTTAATAAATAAATAATAATTAAAAAACTTCATCCATGATAAATTAAATAAATCAAGCATTGAAATTAAATAAATCAATCACCAAAACATATAATAAACTACATAATCAAATCTAAAACTGAATAAAGCAATAATCTATCAATTTAGGGTTTATGTCTTAAATTAAGGTTTTTAGAATTTTGATAACTAAATTAGGATTTAAAATAAAGGAAGTTAAACACAAATACTTATAGTACATAAATAAATATTGACTCCTTCGATGAGCCCATAAGGCGGTCCCGCTAGTCAGTTAGCGGGCGGGGGTCAAGGGGGCAACGCCCCAGAAAATTTTAAAAATTGGTTTTTAGGGATGTAGGTTTTGGTGTGGAAAATTTTGAAAACTAGTTTTAGGTTTGAGGAAAATACAATTAGGGTAATGGTAAACCATGCTAGGGTTTTTTAGTTTAGAAATTAGGGTTTAGGTCATGGTTTTGGGATTTAGGTTTTATAAGTTAGGGTTTTAGAATGTTAAACAATTAGGAATTAATGGTTTGAAAATAGTTTAGGGTTTGGATTAAGAATATTAACATCATTATTATTTTTAAGTACTTAGGCTACTGTGATAATTTTTTAAAAACTTAAATGAAGCCACTGAAGCTACTGTGATGTATTAAAACTTTAAATACATAACCTTTGGTGAATTAATTTAGGTGAAGAAAGAACATATTTAAAACTTAAAAAAATCAAAGCATATTATATTTATTTAGTTTGGAACATACCTTCATTGTTGGTTCCTCCATAATTTATTTAGTAAAATTCTGGCAGAACAATCAGCAAGACAACACTGATTTGTTGCCTTGATTATGGATCCTCTCTTGTTGTTGATTGATTTTTTTAGATGGTAAACTGCATCCCCTAATAGTCACTGCCTCTCCAAGTTTCTTCTCCAAAAAAAAGTCCAAAGCCCCCTTCTGGTCGAATCCAAAAATCCTCCCAAGAGATCAAAGTCCTTTTCTGTGTGTTTTAATGTGGTATTTATAGGCAACTAAAATAAAAAACTTAGTATATTAAGGAAATTAAAAATTGTTTTGGAAATAAAATCAAAAACCAAGTAAAATAAGGTTTTGGCAAAAACTGCGTGCAGGCAAGTTGGGGGCGAGCTGCGGGCTGGGCACGGCAAAATTGCGTGCGGGCCGCAATTTCATCGAAGAGGCAAATTGGCCCATGGCCAATTCTTCGCAGGTGTTCCTGCTGCGAATTAGCCCAAGCTAATTCGTCGCCGATTTTGCCGTCATTGATTTTTTATTTTTTATTTTCATTATTAAAAATAAATATTATAAGTAATAAATATTATTAAAGTAAATATTATTTTGTTAAAATAAATAATAAATATTAAAATATCACAAAAAATATTTTGGACTGTTTAAAAATATCAGACTGGATTGGGTCAAATATTAAGGGTCTACAGTTTGCCCCCTACTTGAATGATCTAAGACTTTCAGTAGAGGAGAGTGAAAAGGAACATGACTTTGAGCATATTTTGGATAAGGATGGGTACTTTGATTTGATTTGGGTACTTGGACCCAAGAAATATTTGGGTACTTGGACCTGAGACTGAATTTGACTGACATTTTATCAATTGAGAATTCTGGCTTAACTAGTTGTTCAATTCTTTAATGGATTGTGGATCTTTACCCTACAAAAAATGGATCTTTACCCATGCAAGATTGGGTCTTTACCCTTGAAACATGGATCTTTATCCATTGAAGATCGGGTCTTTACCCTTGAAACATGGATCTTTATCCATTGGAGATCAGTTCTTTACCCTTGAAACATGGATCTTTATCCATTGGAGATTGGGTCTTTAACCTTGAAATATGGATCTTTATCCATTGGAGATTGGGTCTTTACCCTTAAAACATGGATCTTTATCTATTAGACATTGGGTCTTTACCCTTGAATCATGGATCTTTATCCATTGGAGATCGGGTCTTTAACCTTAAAATATGGATCTTTATCCTTTGGAGATCGGGTATTTATCCTTGAAACATGGATCATTATCCATTGGAGATCGGGTCTTTACCCTTAGAAAATGAATCTTTATCCATTGGAGATCGAGTCTTTACTGTTGAAACATGGATCTTTATCCATTGGAGATCGGGTCTTTACCCTTGAAACATGGATCTTTATCCATTGGAGATTGGGTCTTTACCTTTGAAACATGAATCATTATCCATTGGAGATCAGGTCTTTACCCTTGAAACATTGATCTTTATCCTTTGGAGATCGAGTCTTTACCCTTGAAACATGGATTTTTATCCATTGAAGATCAGGTCTTTACCCTTGAAACATGGATCTTTATCTATTGGATATCGGGTCTTTACCCTTGGAACATGGTTCTTTATCCATTAGAGATCGAGTCTTCACCCTTGAAACATAGATCTTTATCCATTAGAGATCGGGTCTTTACCCTTGCTTCAACTCTTTTAGCTGGACTGATTTTTTGCCTTGTGCTTCTTCATTCTTTTAAGAGTTCTAAATTTCTTCATTTTCCATTCTATTTGTTCTTCCTTTACACTTTTTCAAAAAATTCAGCCCTTTTTTTTAGCTAGCCTTCATATCTTTTCCTTGCCCCTTGCATGGAAAAATATTCAAAGCGAGTCTCAAAATATTTTGTACATGCATAAACTCAAAAAATTGAAAGGAGAAACTTTGCCCCCTGTGTAGGCTTAAACCCGTGATTTTTCTATGCGGGCTTTGGTTGATGTTTGTATATTAAATAGTTCTTCGAACAAGCATGTATTTCTTCTTTGCTTTGCAAAATTACTGAAGCTTCCTTATGCGATGGGCTTTTCATGCCTCCTGATTTCATATCCGCTTCATGGTTGCTTCATAGAATATTACTGTTTACTTTTGACAAAGAAAAATGGAGTGTGATATTCTCATGTATGCATTATATGCATGGATAATACTTACAGTGGTTTCATTAACTCACAGGCTGAGGTTATCAGTAGAAGTGTTCTCATTGGCTCCTTCCAGATGCCCATTCAGGTCTTGCACTAGAATGGCAGAAGGCTTCGTTTTTATGTGTTTTATCTTAAATATGTTGAAAACATGAATAATGGAGTCCCCAAGTAGCAGAGATACATCCATTTCAAATTATGATTCAATATGTCAATTGGTAGCTTCTTCATAATCTAGCTAATAATAATTTCTTTTGGCCAATGTGTCCTTTGAGATTCGATGATTCGACATACTTCACTTAACTTGAAGGCTTTGTATGATTTTTGAATTTTGATTTTGAAATCAAATGTTGGCTTTGCCAAATCAATGCCAATTTAGCTCAGGACTCAAATTTTCAAATTAACATATCTATAACATGACAACCCTAGTTACCGTACTAAACTCAGGAATCATGTCTATTTAAGCAAGAATTATTGCACTTCAGATAGGCACATACACATTACTTGGCCAAAGGTCTCATTGATTTTGAATATAGTCTATCTCATATGTATGCTTATTCAAACTATCTCCACTAATAGACTCTACCTACCAAGAGAGATCAACATGTCTTTGATAGACTTGAAATGGGGTCTATAAGGCACATGGGTTAAATGAAAGCCATTTTGAGATCGGAGCTGATGTGACATTGTTGACAAACCTTCACACTATGATTTTCTGTTGGAGCCATAGGCACTTGGAAACATGAAAAGATAGAGCTTTGGAAATTCTTCTTTCTTTTTGACGTTAATCTGGATCTTGATTAGGACAGTATTTGCCTTTATAAAAAGTTTTGTACCCACATTTCTTTCTTCTTTTTCCTTTTCCTTTTCTTTCTTTTTCTTACTCCTTTTCTTTGAGCATTTTATCGTTTTGTCCTTCTCCCCTGTAGGACTTTTAAGAACCGGATGACCTTTCTCCTTTTTCTCTGATTTTAATTCAATCTCTAGTTGGGTTGGACCAATTTAAGTCAAATTGTCCTTATAGAAGTCTTTTGCTACTTTAGGTAAAAGAGAACTTAGTTGGCTTTCTGAACCATTTTTTATTTTCTTTTCTTTTATTTTTTGTCTTTCTCTTTTTTTTTCTTTTCTTTCTTTTTCTTTTTCTTTTTTTTAGGTTCTAGCTCTAAAAGAGTTATCTTGTTTGTACCAATTTGTGTTTCTGATAATGGATGAGTGGAGCAGCATAAATCTTCTTTAACAAGGATAAATCATTTGTTACTCTGATATTATCTAGATAGATCTTGAGAACATCAACTATCCTTACAGTCTTGGCTATGCATTCCATTCTTTAATCTTCTTACCTCTTCACCTTAGTGATCATAAGACTTGTCAAAAGTGTAACAACAGTTCATGGTGGGTCATCAGGCTTATAAGTCAATAAAGAGAAAATTGAAATCTTATGAAGGCTCAAAGGGATAACTAGGGATTGATATTTAATTGGGTGGATACTAGTTGTTGAATAACCAAACAATGTCTATATCATCTCTCCCTTAAATAAGCAGAGTTCAATTTCACCTTGAAAGTTTTTCAAAGCATGTTCTAAGATTGACTAGGACCTAGACAAAGGTCATTATGTAGGAGCCTTCTCTAAGTAAGCATACACAACTCAATGCTATAGAACAATTCCCTCATCTAGTAAAGTCATTCAAATCATGATGACTAGATATATTAATTTATAAATATCAAGCTAGATTTGTCATTGGTTAAGCACTAAAATGAACAAAAACCAACAAATATTTGATGAAAGTAATTTATTAAAATGACTTTAAATTTGAAAAACATAATTGTTCCAATTAAATATTAAAGAAAGAATAGAGCAACACTCCAAGCTAAGGGAAGTTTTTTGAATAAAATTTCTCCTCATTCCACATCTTCAATACTCTCATCTTAAAAAGAAAATAATACAAAATCTTCTTCCAATCCTTTTCCTACCATAAAGGTTGCTGGTGGTGGCACTTTGTTGAACCTTGGCAAAGGATTATCTTTTATGCTGGGCTTATCAGGCTCAGGCAGCTTACCACTGTTAATTAAATTTTAGATCTCATGTTTTAGTCACAAGCATTTGTCTGTCTCATGTCCTTGTGTCTGATGAAATTCACAAAAGGCTTTAGTATCAAATTTTGGGGGTAAAGGATTCGGCAAAGATCGAGGGGCCAATGGTTGTAATAGTCCCTTCTTTTGTAGTTTATTGAAGACCCAAGGCAAAGGCTTCCCCATATCTAAAAATTGCCTTCTATTTGCTTGACCAGTTGTATTGAAATTGACTTCTTTATGTGTACTTTGATTGCTAGACTAAAAATTTTGCTTTGCAGAAAAATGGTTCTTCTCTCTTTCCCACTCTTCTATTTGCAAACCAGCTTGTAAGAGGTCCTTGAAATCCCTTATAAGGGTATGAGACAGCCTCTCATGAAGGTTAGGCAGGATGCCTCTGACTATCATTTTGATCTGATCTGATTCATCGGGCCTCTTCTTGAGCAAAGCAACCTTATTCCTCCATCTCTTCACATAATCCACAAAATTCTCATTTGGCCTTTGTCTAATGGACTCAACATCAATTAAGGTAACTTGTAGCTCAACATTATACCCATATTACTTAATGAAAGCCTTGTACAACATGTCCCAATCATTTTGAGTACTTTCCTCTAAGGTGTTGAACCAATTTTGGACAACAGGGTCCAATGAGAGCATGAAATATCTTAGAGTTTAAGCCTTAGTGGCTCAGGAAGACTGCATAGCAGTGATGTACTGCTTCATATGGAGATGAGGGTTTCCAGTACTATTGTACCTAGCGAAGGAAGGCATCTTGAACTTATAAGGGACCTCTTCATCTTGTTTGAATAGTTTATCGATCTCGGACATCTCTTCAATTTTTAGCTTCTTTTCAAATTTATTTTTTGAATTGGCAATCATCTTCTCAACATCAGACGCCTCAGTTTTTTCAATAGTTGTCTTCTCAACAACCTTTGGCTCTTTCTTCTTGTCTTGAGGATCTTGGAAGTATTGAGCCCAGTCGTCATCATCATCAATGACTACCTTGTCATCATCAAAAGCCACTTCACCAATCTTAGCCTTCCCTTTGTCTTTCGGCTTCTTGGTGCTAGCAGATGCCTCGGCATTGTTCCCCCAAATTGTAGCCAATTGATTCTTCATGGTCTCGGCCAGGGCCTCCTTTATTTCTTCCATCTTGACATTGATGGCATTGTCCACCATTCTTTGAATTTGTTCAGGCTCCATTGCTCTTGGTGAGAAGGTAATTGAGTCACTGCTAGATTCTATGTCACTGGGGTAGGTGGGGTTGTCGTACGCTCTTGAGTTACTATACTCCAGGTCTATGAGCCAAAAGGGATCAATGATATGTCATGTGATGCATGTATGCACAAACCATAAACAAACAAAGATAAATAGGATGTTCCTTCCAATCTTATAACTTCCACACACGAATGGCGAGTCTCTATTCCTAGGTATATGATTAACAAAAATACTGTAACACCCCTACACCTAATATACATACACCACATATACACACAATATATGATATATGTATAGAGGATATGAGAATGTCACAGTCCATTTTCAACAAACAATCTTTTGACTTAAACATCAACACATTATAAATCAAACTAAGTAAATTTAAAACATTTAAATTATATTATAGAAAGTAATAGATAAAACATCCTTTGTTAAAATACATATATATATATATATATATCTTCATTACTCAAAAGTTTATCTAAAACATTTATTTAGTAAGCAGCGGAATATACATATGTATACATCAAAAATCAATATTTACAAAAACATAGAGTTTATACATGCTGGTAGTTCGTCTCTGATCTTGATGTCCAAAAATCAATAATTCTCAAGGGATCACAAGCCTAGACTCGACTTGGTCTAGCTGAACTCACCAGCTCAACCGGATCTACCTTGTCACCTACACGATAAATCACAATTACGCTAAGCCAGATGCTTAGTGGTACAAACCTTGATAACAATATGATTCAAATGTAATGCCAATGTCGAACTTTCAAGAATTAAAAACAATATACAAGGATATCATCTTTCATAACATTAAATCTCATTATATTGTTATTTTGTTCCATCATTCATAATTCACATATAAAAAAAGATAAGCATGGACCCAAAAGAAACTAATATGCCATTCAAATTCCAGAGTTACTATTTTGGTCCAATAATCACATTTATCTAGCTCGAAGGCGAATCATTATCACAATGATTACCTCATATGTAACATCCCAACTAGGCTTCAAGGACTAGCCCCAGCCTAGCTTCAAGGGGAGCACAGCATCACCCAACTAGGCTTCAAGGACCAAGCCTAACCCATCTTTAAGGGATTGTTACTTTTAGGCATGCCACCAATAACAAAACTTCAAAAATTGAATAACATATTAGGCACACAATTCCTTCATAATTTCATTATCAAATCCTTTCTCAATTTCTCATGATCATCATAAGCACAATGCCTCAAACATCCCATTTATATCAATATAGCCATCACCAATGGCTTTACATATCATCATCAGGGTATACATAACAAATTACATTATTCATAAATTTTGAATCCTCAACATATATATCAAATAGTTCACATAATGCAAATCATAGCACCATTCTCAAACACCAACAATATAATAGATAACTTAACACATTTTCCAACTAAATGTGTTAAGTCCCAAAGTCATGTAATTGTATGCAATCATGTAAGGTTTATACTTACCTCTAAGAGTAATAAACACCAATTCCAAACTCCTCTTCAAAGATTTCCTTTAACACTTGGATTGGGGTAACTCAAATCTCTTCAAAACCTAATCCAAATGTGATTATACATTCTTACTTAGTGATACACATAAGAAAATAAGAATAAGAACTATCTAGGGCAAACTCTACACATGACACGCTCAACTACACGAGCGTGTCCTTGACCATGCCCTAAACCCACAACACAAAACTTTGACTCGCTCAGTGACATGGGCGTGTCACTGCTTGCGTCAATCCTCCTCCAACACAGAAGCTATGATACGCTCAGTGACATTGGTGTGTCACTGGATGTGTCAATACTACTACCACATAGAAGCTGTGACATGCTCAATGACATGGACGTGTCACTGGTCGTGTCACCAATAATGAAAATAAAACCAACAACATGCCCAAAGATATGGCCGTGTTACTGGGCATGTCAGGCCAAAAATCTGAAATCGACACCAAAAATGCCACATCCAACAAACATCTTTCTTTACCCTTATCAACACCACACAAACTCATCTAAATCCATCAATATACCATAATAAACTGACATAAACATCAAAACAACTCAATTATAAGCATCAAACACAAACACAACCATTTCACAACTCAAAGTCACAACACCCACAACTCTTGCTTTCTTCACCAAACTTAACCCTTTTCTTCAATCTTACCCCAAAATCAAAGTGAATTAAACAAAACATCCTCAAACATACCAAAATCAACCATACACACAACTACACCAACCATCCACCAAACTCAAATACACAAACTCAAAAGAAAACAAAGAAACAAGTTGGAAACTTACCAAAAGTGAAGAAAATCCTTAAACTCCAACTTGATCTCATGAAATCATTCAATTGCTTGAGTTAGGAAGAACAAAATCTCTTTTCCTTTGCTAATGGTGTTGGCCTGCTATCAAAGAGAAGAAAGAAGAAGATGAAGATGAGCTTACCAACTCCACTTCACTTTTAGCCATATAAATCCCCTCTTTAATCTCAACCAAGTAAAAAATATATATTATAATAATATAATCTCAAAATATCAACCTCCACCATCACTTAAGTTTTATTATAATATTAATGCCAATCATGCTCTTCCACTAACCATAATTAATTCTATTTTAAATAATTAAATATATCATTTTACCAAATCAACTTGTTGACATGTATATGTTATATATATCTTCATATAGACAACATATACACACTGCCCTTTTCCTTTCTTTCCACTTAATCATATATACACTTTATATCATTTAATTCAATTTCAACAATTAGCATTTCTAAAATTTTAGGGTATCATTTGGGATATTACAAATACCAACATGGGATATTTTGTTTTCAAAAAGTTTCCTCGAACGGTTCAACCAACAGTTATATTTTCAAAAATGGAAATCAGTTTATGATAATTTCCACTAATTAGATTTTAATCCATTCAACCAACTATAGTAGATTTTATGCTATATTGGATTAAAACTAAATTAAGAGGTTTATTATAAATAGATTTCTCACTTGAAAAAGTAACTAATGATTCATGCCAAAAATAAGCTCATGGTTAATAATTCTTAGTATAAACTAGGCTCACAATTGATTTTTGATATTTTGTAATTGACCTAACTAATTTGCAAGCTCTTTATAAGAAAATGTTGGATGAAATGCAAAAATAGTTTTTTTTGAAAAACCCATTGTAAAAAAGATTTTTAGAAAAAATAAATTTTTGACTTTGTTTTTTGAGTCATGGAAAAAGAAAGTTTTATGTCCAAAGAACATTTTGGAAAGTTTTAAAAATAGTTTTGGTCTTTTGGACTTTAAAGAAAAATTTATTTTGAGTTTACAAAGTACTTAGGCCATATTAGAAAAAGAACAAACTAAATAAGCCATGATTTAAACCAAGATAAATTAACCATAGTCAAACAACAAGCATTTGGGGTAAAAACCTAAGGAAAGTAACTAGGCCAATTACATGAGCTTTAGTCTTTATGTTAAAAGGCTTAGGTTCGCATAGCAAGTATATACCATAAGGTACAAGGCTATGAGTGGTTATGCCATGTTCGATCTCCACACCTTGAGTGAAAGTGTGGTATCCCATACATAACATAACACTAGTAACACGGGCATCCTAACTCACGCACACGATGCTATCTAAATGATGTAATGGATAATATCATGATAAGAAAGAATAGAATAATAAAAAGACCAACGGAATCAACTTCTCTTATCTCCAGTGGAGTTGCCACTATGAGCGGGGATTTTTGACCCCACTCCCGGTGGAATGGTTCTTGCGACTTCGACACTATTAGGCTTAGGGCCATAAAGAACATGGGCCTAAGCCCAGAGAAAATAGAGTCGCCATCCGAACAGACAGAAAAAAAGGGGTGGATGACTCGATTCCTAAGGAATCCCAACCCTTTAATGGGTTTGGAAAGTTAGGTATGTGTGAGGAAGGTGAGAAATGGCCCAGCACCCCCACAATGCCTGTTCATTGGAACCAACCTCTTTTTCAGGTCTTAATATTATAAAATTCTTAAATATAATAATATTATCCATACTACATGCAACAATTAAAATAAAGCATCATTATATTAAAATCAAAGTAATGTTCAAGCAAAGTAAATAAATGGACACCCATCCGAGGATGGAAACATGTCCTTACATTGTTCATGTCTAAACTAAATAGGACACCCACCAAAAGGTGGAAACATGCCCTTTACATTATTCCAAAAACTTTAAAAGAAAACAAATTACATTATGCTCACGACATAAGGTACCCAAAAATATGGAAACATACCTCTTACAATATTTGGAAATCAAAATAAATCAATAAAAGTAAATAACCATTCATAATAAATAAATCATTCATCAAAGATATCAAACATCAATCAAAATATGTAATAAACATTCATCCAATTTAAATAAAACAGTAAATATATTAACTTTAGGGGTTCATTCATTAATTAGAGTTTCTAGGGTTTTATGTTCAATAACTAGGGTTTTGCATTTACTAGTTTAATTTATTGAGAAATATTTTAAGGTAATAACATAGCTACTGGATGTTTAAAATATTTAAGGTTTTGGATGTTTTTATGAAAACAATGTTACTGTGATTTAAAAAAAGTAGGTTTAGTTAGGATTTTAAGCAAACATCATGAAATTAGGGTTTTTTAAGATATTAGGGTTTATAATTTTAAAAGATTGGGTTTTAGGTTCACTGGATTATGGTTTTAGGTGTTGATGAACTTGTCATAAAGTTTTGATATTTTAAGAATTAGGGTTTAGGAAAACTAGGGTTTCTGGATTGGGTTTTGAGAAAATTAGGGTTTTCGATATTTTGGAAAACATATTTGATCTTTAGGATTTAAGAAAATAGTTTAGAGTTTTATAGAAACAATTATGATTAATGTTTTTAGAAACTGTAAAGAAGATTAGGATTTTGGATAATTAAGAAGATATTTGAAGTTTCAGACAAATAAGTTAGGGTTTAGATGATTATGAAAATAGTACTGGGATAAATAATTTAGGGTTTTAAAGTTTTGGAAACATGAGGACAATTTTAGGATTTTTGAAGTTTTGGAAATAGAAGAACAGTTTTAGGGTTTTTGAAGTTTTGGAAACAGAAGGATGATTTAGGGTTTTTGAAGTTTTGATCAATGACTTAGGCTACTGGGTGAATGGACAATTTAATATGTAAAACATATTACTAAGTTTAATAATTTAGGTTACTGACTCAATATCAAAACAAATGATAAGAACATTTAAAAGAAAATATGGCAATAACATTGTATGCATAAACAATTCATAAATCTAAACATAAGAATGTTGTAAATATAATAAAATCAAAGATTTATAATCAAATCTCCGTTTGTTGGTTCCTCCACAATTGACTTCTGGATGAACAATGACAAAGGCAATGTTGCTGCCTTTGATTGATTGATGAATGCTTTTTGTTGTTAATTTTTGCCGTTACTTGCTCCTAGGGTTTCTATCTTTTGTTTTCTCCCAACTCAGAAGTCCAAAGTCTCTCTCAAGTAAAATAATTTTTTGATCCTTAATTTTGTATTTTAATGTGGTATTTATAAGAAAAATAATAAACATACTTCTAATTGTCTACGGAAATTCAAACTATTTAGGAAAAGAAATCAAAACCAAATAGAATTCGATTTAAAAAAAAAAACTGCATTGGAAAAAATTGAGTTGGCAAAAAAATTGTTGCGGGCAAAAACTGCGAGAGCTGGCGGGCCAGTGCTGGGTGGCCAGCTCCTGCGGTGAATGGACCCAAGCCAATTCACTTTCGGCGACGAAATTTTCCATTGCCGATTTTTATTTATTTATTTATATATTTATTATTATTATTATTATTTTAACTTTATTAATATTATCTTTTTTATTTTTATTAAAAATTATAAATAATAAATACTAAAATAAATATTATTTAATTAAAATACCATAAAAATTATTTTGTACTATATAAAAAATATTGGACCAGACTGGGTCAAAAATTAAGGGTTTGCACATGGGTGTGACAATGACCGTGTCATTTACTTCTTCTTACAGAAGCTTTGACATGCCCAATGATACGAGTATGTCATTGGCCGTGTCATTTGACTTGCATTACAGTAGCTACGACACGCCCAATGACACAGGCATGTCACTGGCCGTGTCATTTATCTTTTATCACAGTAGCTATGACACACCCAATCACACGAGCGTGTTATTGGTCGTGTCATCAACATTGAAATATAGCATCATTGACACACCCAGTGGCATGGCCGTGTCACTAGCTATATCAGGCAAAATTCTGTGTTTCGCACACTCAACCACTTAAACACAATATATCCAAATCTATGATAAAAATGAATCAAAAACTAGTTTCTTTGATATAAAAAGAGTCTATATTAATACTTTTTAGTAATAATTAATTAAAGATAACTCAATCAACAAATTCAAACAATAAAATTCATAGAAATTAAAGTAGTTGCAAATTAAAATACATAAGAACATACCTCTTTCAAAATCCCTTTTCTTCTTTAATCACGTGTTGATAATCTCACCTTTTCTAGCTTATTCTTCAAAAACCTATAACTAGATGTGATTTCCTCTTAAATTTTGGCTAAATGTTTGAAAATAAGGAAGAAAGGAGGAGTTTTGGTGGTGATGGTGATAATAGGCATGGAAAAAAGAAGAGAGAAGAAGAAGACACCATATATACACACATCTATCCATGTATATATATATATATGGTTTAATCAGGTAAGGCAATCTCATTTTAACTATGGTGCACCCTCTTTCTTATCCTTTGATTCTAATTCGATTTTTAGTCTCGTAAAATCTTAAAAATAATTTCTTCAGTAAATTTTAAGATTCACTATTTATATCACTTATCCATGCTACTTTTATCACTATTTACTATCAATTATCAATATTAAATTAAAAGTTTAGTGTTTAAAATTTTAAACATTACACCTAAGATTCATTGCCTAGGGATTCTAGAGTGAAAGAAGAAGGAACTTTATTTGGTTCACATTTTTTATTTTTGATGATTGCATAACTTTGTTTTTCTTCTTCACTTAAGTGCCTAGGTTTGTGTATTCTTGGGCTAGACTCTTCAATAGGAGTGGAAGAAGTGGAAACCGAGCCAAAAGTTTATTAGTCCTAGCATGCACAATGGAGTCTGGATGAACCGATCTTACTGCAACATAATGGTTAAAAAACTTTAAGAGTGCTCGGTCGAGCATAAGGTAATCCGGGCAGACCGAGCAGACTGTATGATAACAGTAAAAAAATTTTAAAGGAGCTTAGTCAGACCAAGTCTCAGCATGCTCGGTTGCATGGGATGAGCTGGGGTACGGTCAGAGCTGGGACACAGTTCAGGAGGGCTAAGGATATTTTTCAAAGAAAAAGAAAAGGATTGTAGATCTCAATTTGTGGTCTTTTAATGCATGATCAAAATAGAATGAAATGAAGAATTAGGTCATATTAAAATGCACTTTTGTAAGTAATTCTAATTCCATCATTGATATGCAAAAAAAAAATATCTCAATTTAAAGTATTTCCATCTATCATTCCTTTATGTTGCTTTATAAAATTTAATCTCTCTTCATTCAAAGGTTTTATGAAGATATTAGCAAGTTGATTTTGAGTGTTTATAAATTCCAAAACATCATTTTGGTTTTGTCTTGTCTCTTAAGAGATGATGCCTAATATCTATATGTTTTGACCTAGAATTATGGATTGGATTTTTTGATAGATTAATGTCACTTGTATTGTCACATTTAATGGGAATGTGATCAAAATTTTAATCATCATCTAGCAATTGTTGCTTCATCAATAAAACTTATGTGCAATAAAAACATGTAACAACATGTTTGGCTTCCACAGTGGATAGAGCAACCGACACATGTTTCTTGCTAAACCAAGAAACTAGGTAATCACCAAGAAAATGACATGCACCGATCGTGCTTTTTCTATCCAAAAGGTTGCTGGTAAAATCCGCATTCGAAAAACCTAATGTTAAATGATGTATTTCTAGCATACCAAAGTCCTAAATGCAATGTTCCACTCAAATATTTTAAAGTTATTTTAGTGGCATTCAAATGTGATTCTTTAGGACATGATTTTAATCTAGCACAGAACAAACACTATACATTATATCTGATCTAGAAGTGGTTAATAAAGAAGTGGTTTGATAATACCTCGATATTTCTTCTCATCAATTTTCTTACCACTTTCATCATTGTCTAATTTCAATGATGTACTCGTTGGAGTTTTACTTTCCTTGCAACTATCCATGCCAAATTTCTTGAGAAGTTTCTTTGTATATTTTGATTGATTGATGAAGATACCATCTTTGCATTGCTTAACTTGTAGACCAAGGAAGAATTTAAGTTTACCCATCATGCTAATTTCAAATTTTCTAGTCATACAATAGGCAAAATCTTGGCATAAAGATTCATTAGTAGCACCAAATATAATGTCATCAATAAGATTTGCAAAATTAAAATGTTATGCAATTTCTTTTTTAAAAAAAGTGTAATATCAACTTTGCCTTTTGTAAAATCATTTTCCAACAAATAAGCACTAAGTCTATCATACCAATCTATTGAATCTTGTTTCAATCCATACAGTGTCTTCGTTAATTTAAAAATATGATTTGGTAATTTATAATCTTCAAAACCGGGGTTGTTCAACATAGACTTCTTCATGAATAAAGCCATTCAAAAATGCACTTTTGATATCAATTTGAAATAATTTAAAATTCATATGACATGCAAATCCAAGTAAAATTCTAATTGCTTCTGATCTTGCTACGGGGGCAAAAATCTCATCATAATCAATACCTTCCTCTTGATTATAGCCTTTTGGCTACCAATGTAGCTTTTTTTCAAGTAATAACACCATTTTCATCAAGCTTATTTCTATATACCCATTTGCATCCAATAATTGGATGATCCTTGAGTTTAGGAACAAGTTTTCACACTTTGTTTCTCTCAAATTGGTTGAGTTCATCTTACACGGCAATCAACCAACATTCATTGCTAAGAGCCTCCTCAATACTCTTTAGCTCATTTTGAGAGATAAAAGCAATATTAGAATCTAAATATTTAAATTTTGATCTAGTAGTTGCTCCCTTTGAAGTATCACCAATGATGAGTTCCCTTGGATGATCTTTTTGATAATGCCAATCTTTGAGTAGCTCTTGAGTCTCCTCTTATTCCAAAATTGGTTCATTATTGTCTTCTTTTGGAACATTGTTTATTCCAAGCTCTTCAAATGTACCTACAAAGTCATCAAGAACACTATCTTTCATATGATCAAGCTTGGATGGTTCATCAAAAATAACATGCATTGATTCTTTAACTACTAGAGTTCTCTTATTACATACTCTATATGTTTTGCTAGAAAAAGAATATCTCTTCCTTCATCCGATTTGGATGAGAATTTTCCAAGGTTGTCCTTGGTGTTTAATATGAAGCATTTGCATCCAAATACTCCGAGGTATGAAATTTTAGGTTTTCTTCCATTCCATATCTCATAAGAAGTCTTATTCATTAAAGTTCTTTTGAAAACTCTATTTGAAATATAACATAAGGTGTTAGTGGCTTCTGCCCAAAAGTAAGAGGGTAATTTATACTCATGAGAATTGTTCCAGCCATTTCTACCAATATTCTATTTTTCCTTTTAACCACACCATTTTGTTGTGGTATTCTAGGGCCTGAAAAATTATGTGAAATAGAAAATTCATTGCAAAAATTTTCAAAGTTCTCATTTTCAAATTCTTTATTATGATCACTTCTAATAGATGTGATCACATAGCCTTTTTTTATTTTGAACTCTTTTTGCAAAAATTTAGAAATGATTAAAAGTTTCATTCTTTTGAGCTAAGAAATTAACCCATGTAAACTTTGAGTAATCATCAACGAGTACAAATGCATACAACTTGCCTCTTAGACTAACTACTCCATTAGTTCCAAACAAATCCAAATGTATTAGTTCTAGAGGTCTAGATGTACTTACAAAGTTCTTAGTTTTGAAAGAGTTCTTATATTGTTTACCAAATTGACAAGGTTCACAAATTTTATTTTTGTTGAATTTTATTTTAGGGATACCATCTACAATTTCTTCTTTGCATAGATATTGTAATTGATCCATATTAGCATGTCCTAATCTTCTATACTAAAGCCAAGCATCATTGCTAATAGTGACTAAATATTCAAAAGCATTATTAGAGTGAAGGTCAATTTTATATGTGTTACCAATTCTACTTCCATTGAATGCAAATTCACCACTATAATAGGTAATTTTGCATCCTTTAGAATTACAATTAACATTATATCCTTTGTCACATAATTGACTAACACTAAGCAAATTGTATTTCAATCTATCAACTAACCAAACATCATCAATCATATTTTTGCCAAGCATACCAATAGGGCCAATGCCTATAATTTTTCCTTCAACATTATTCCCAAAAGTTACATTAACTCCTTATTTGTAAATAAGTGTTGTGAAAATTTTTTCATCACCAATTATGTGCCTTGAACATCCACTATCTACTAGCTAAACAGTTTCATTGATAGTAGACTTTAGGAATACCTATAAAATAATAGACTTTGGGCATGCCTACAAAATAATAAAATTTACCTTTTTTTTAGGTACCTAAATGAACTTGGATCCTTGGGAGTTAGTAGTAGAAGGATCATCTAATTTGAGGTGAGCCTTTTTAATGTAACAAAATGTACTTTTATGTTCAAATTTCATGCAATATTGGCATTGATAGAAGGTTTTATGTTTTGCATCCTTTTTCTATTGAACCTTGAAGAGTTAAATTGACAATCACATGTGTGTGTGTGATAGAATTGTTTATGTGCATACTTATGGTTGTGTTCATAGCTTATGTGCATGTATGCATAATTTTCTCTTGAGGTTTTAGTTCTAGAGCCTAGTGAGACTAAGTCTTTTTATTAATCTTTTGCTTAGTGTGTGCTTGTGTATTCTTTACAACTTCAATACTAGGAATTTGAGTTGCAGATGCTTTAACATATGTTGGCACTTTAGATGAAGTAGTAGATGAGCCATTGAATCCTAAGCCATGCTTGGAGGAAGGTGGCCTTTAGACACTAATCAATGTATCTAAGGCTTCCTTACCTTTGTGAAATTTTGAAATTGAATTTTTTAGTCCATTTATTTCTTCTTTTAAAGTGTTATTTTCCTTAGAAAATTTCTTTAAGCTAGATGAGTTTTTTGACACTTCATCTAATGATTTCATTAATTCTAAAGTAGAATTCTTTAAAAAAATAGTCTTTTTCTTGCTTAGAACACTTTTCTTTACAAAACTTCATTTTAGAAAATTAATTTTGGACTCTTAGATTCATATGCTCAACTCACTATCATCTAAAACATTATCAACATTATCACTATATGCATTCAAGTTCAAGGATTAAGTACCTACCTCATTATTGTGATCATCATCATCTCCAATAGCTATGAGACAAAGATTTGTAATTCCTTGCTCTTCCTCCTCTTCTTCTTCACTTAAAGAGTCATCATCCCATGTGGCTTTGAGATATTTTTTCTTCTCCTTGTCCCATTTCTTTTTGTTCTTGATTTTGAAGCAATACTTTTTGATGTGACCTGGTTTTGCTTACAATCTCCTCTTTCTTTTCCATTCACTTAATCTTTTAGATAGCATGGCTATTTGTTCTTCATCATCATCATTATCTTCTTCACTTAAGCTCTCAAATTCTTTGGTGACATTAAGAGCTATGGATTTCTTGTAACACCCCTTCCCGACCTACATGTGTAAGCCGAGTAGAGGCGCCACACTATCCTAATATTGCTACCAATTTTACTTAGTCAAATTTAGTTCCGGTTTTTACAGAAATTTTGCCAGAGGTTCGCCTAGAAATTGGGTCCCAAGTGTCGACAAAACTGGTTTTTCTGATTTTTGAAAACATTTTTACACAAACAAATGCAAAAACAATCAGTTTCAATACACTCCCAATGAATCCACCTTATACCCTCAACTACAAACCTACAAGAAAAGTTCACACTTCTAATACAAAATAAAGTAGAGGTTTATTATTATTACATACTACTAACGTACAGTATAACATAGTAATTCTCAAACTTATATATATACATATACATGCCACAAATAGCTAACTCATAATGGAAACTAATAGATCTACCCTGAGATGCTGTGGGTCTCGTCGTCGTTTCCCAAGATTTAGCTACTGCTCCGAACCTACGAGTTAAGGAAAACTTAACTCCCTGAGCAATGTCTCTCAGTGGATACTTTACCAATGGAAATAAAAGTAAACATGAAAGCATTTGAAATACAAGGAAATAATTAAATCAAAAATTAACCAACATTAAACCAATGGACGTCATTGTACATTCAGTGTAAATATGCTTTCAACAAATGTAACAACCATAATTCAAACTCATTCTGCATTACGTAGTTTAAAAGAAATAAGACTTTGGCTCTACTAGTATATAGGGAACCATAGCGATAAGGCAGTGGCCCTCACCACTGTAACATAGGTGGCCCTCACCACCGATATCAAATCGCAGGAATGGCCCTCACCATCCTGGTTATAACCAATGGCCCTCACCATTGGCCCCCAATGGCCCTCACCATTGAGTTCAGATCATAACAATTCAATCACAATATCAAGCAGTACTGCATAAGTTAGTATAGTGCACCATACCCTTATCTACCACTCCCAACTACCCAATAGAGCATAAAGATTAAAATGATTCAATTTAAGTCTCAAACTTCTTTTTAGAATGACTCGAGAAATCATTTTAATTCCCATCGCGCTTTGCCATTTACGCCGCGCTCCACATTCTTTAGTCAAACCATTACCCTTTTTCACATATTTAACATCCACAATAAACATATTAAACATTTCAAAGTATTCCTCAAAAATCACAAATTGACCAAATGAATAGTGTCGCGGCACGTAAAATCGGCAACGCAAAATGGCATGACCAAATGAATAGTAAAATCTGGGTTTTCGTCAAAATTTCAGTCTGTTTCAGTCATGCATTTGACCAAGTAAATGATCTTATTTTTGGCTGAAATTTTACAGGAAATTCATTTCATATGTTGACTAATTGCATGTAAAATTTCGTCGAAAAATTCCATTGTTTGCTGCCTTAACTGGCTGCCCAAAATTAGGTCCAGAATTGGATCCCAAAAAAAACACCAATTCGGCCAAAACTTACATTTAGTGCAAAATTTGTTTATTTTTCTGTTTTAAACCCATTTCAAAGCTTCCATAATAATATAATGAAGAATTAAACTCTTCCCTTTTAAAATAACTTGATTGTTTAAATCAATTTGGACTAAATAGAGTTCCATAAACTCTTTTACCAAAATCTTTGGAAACAATAGATTTCAATTGAATTTAACAACTCAATCACCCCATGGGTTTAAAAATATCACTCAACGAATGAATTCAAACTCAAACAATACATTTATGCATCCATAGCAAAAGTTCCATAGATAAAGTTTTGGTAAGAAAATTGGAAGGAAAATTAATTCTTCAAAGGTAAAGTATTTTTCCAAGGTAAAGTACCAAACCTTGTTCTTTTAATTCCCTTTTGCTTTTCCTTCTTCTCCTTCCTTAATCTTTGTTTCTCCTTCAAGAAATTCAAGAACACAACCTTAAACATAAACCTTAGCAATTTAGAACAATAAGCTATCCTCCATTTCTTTTCAAACTAAATCCTAATCTAACCTTAGAAACCTTGATTCTTCCATTTAATTAATCAATATCATCACTACTTAAATTTTCCCCAATTCCAGCATAAGAATCCTAATTTCCAATCTTCTAATAGATATATAAATACTTAAAATTGATACTAGAATTGAATTCTACATACTTGAAAACCTTAAAGCTTACCTTGAACTTGAATCAAACTTGACAAAAGTTGGAAATTTTTTGGTGTTTTTCTATGGAAGCCGTAGGTTTGAGAGAGTTGTGAGAGAGAGTTGTGAGAGAGAGATTTCGCTCTTCATGCCATGATATATATATAGTGGAAATGATGTCCACTTTTGGGTTGGATGAATGGTTTATGACCATTTGTCCACACCTTTTTCTTTCTTCTTTTTTTTTAACTTTTAAATGGCTAAATATGATTGGCCATTAGAAGATTTTTATATTCTTCTTTCCAATTAAGTCCTCCAACTTGTCCCTCTTCCCATTTGTACCCCAAGTTGTTCCATGTCACCCATATGGTACCCACATGGAACCGGGCCCATTTTACGCTCCGGTGATCAATTGATCGTAAGTTTTAAACCGTACAGTTCCACGAGGCAAACTACATATGGTTTTGATCCTCTCAACCTCTACTTTTTATTTTTAAGTTCTATTTTAGGTTTCCAAGTTGTTTTGAAAAATTACCAATAAGCCCTTGACTTTTTACAAAATTCCCTTTAGGTCCTTTCTTTGCTCGGGTTTTGACCGGGCTCCGTTTCTACTGATGATCGTTTCATATTCAACCCATCGACATCCTCTACGCACTCGTATTTATTTCCTACTTTGGATTCATGTATAAATTTTAATTAATAATGACCAAAATGGCCCTAGTCTAAATGTCTTCATTTCTTTCTAACGGGACGTTTCCTGGAAAAACCGTTACATGTCGTTGCGACCCGATTTTTCTCTACTCTCCATTTTTGGAGTCTGTTATGTGCACTATTAAGAACTTCCAGTACAACTTTTGGAAATTACAGTCACCTCCCCAAAACTTTTTGAAAATTACAGTCACCTCCCCAAAACTTTACATTTTTTTCAATTAGATCCCATTGATCCTATAGCCTTATCTGGGGCCATTGTCAGGAAGTATCTTCTCCTTTCCCCCTTCTCTCACTGTGCACATGACTACTATGCATAAATGCGGTGGGCGGATGTGACATATCTTCTTGTCCTTTTCACCCTTATCTTCTTCTTTCTTGGTATGCAATTCAAAGGTGAGGAGTTTGCCAACTAGCTTATCAGTTCTTAGTGTACTAAGATCATGAGCTTCTTCAATTGAAGAGACTTTTGATTCAAAGTTCTTCTTGGCTCTTAGTGCTCTCAATATTTTTCTATTGACATCACCTTGATCATATATTTTTCCATATTTCTTCAAGTCATTGACAATAACAAGTAACTGATTTGTCATTTCAGTGACATTTTTGTTGGACTTCATCTTAAAGAGTTCATACTCATGTACAAGCATTTGGATTTTGGTGAACCTCACTTGGGTAGTACCCTCATGATAATCCTCAAGAGTTTTTCAAATGCTATGTGCATAAGTAAGATGTTAAATTCTTCTAACTTCTTCTCTAGATATGGAATTCACCAAGATGGAGGATGCTCTATTATTCTTATAGCAAGCTCTTTCTTGAGCATCCATCCATATTTCTCTAGGAAGAGGCACTTGAATACCATCAACCTCATGAGTAGGAGGTTTCCACTCATTTTGCACAAATTTCCAAAGCTCAATTCTTTCACTTTCAAGAAATAAATTCATCTTGTATTTCTAACAAGAGTAATCCATTCCATTGAAGTTGGGTCAAAGATATGAGTTGAGATTTCCATGAGAATGAGAAGTTGAGGAAGATGAAGAGGTGGTTGCCATTGTGGATGGATCAAATTTCACGATTAAGCTTTTTAAAATTTTGAGTCTCTAATACCAATTATTGTCCCAAGATGGCAACCAAGAGTGGGGGAGTCAATTGGTTGATTTGAAGAAGTGATAGTAAATTAAAAATGTAAAATTAAACAAGGCAAGAAAGAAGTAGAGTATAGAAAAACATGCACAAAGAGTTTGTAGTAGTTTGGATTACCTCAATCCTATGTCCACTTCCTTAACAATTTGTTAAGGTTCCACTAATCTTGAGTTTTTTACTAGCTCAACTCTAACTTTGTGTTTTCACAAGCTCACACCAATCTTTTATAGGGTTTGAGAATCTTCCTCATAACCCAAACAAGAGTTTTCCCAGGCTCAGTATATAACCTAAGTGTTTCAAAGTTCACACTCAAACTTACAATGGTGTTTTAATTCTCACACCCAACACTTAAAGAGTACAATTAGAAATTTTGATGCAAGGAAATGAAAGATATTAAACTTTGCCATTACAATCACAGTCTTACATAAAAATGTAGTTTCTTATGGTATTTATAGCCTCTAAGTCTTTAGTTAGCCATTTGGAGTGGGAGCCAACATGTATGATTCTTGTCTCTCACTTTAATCACTTTTTTGAGCAAGTTCATGGTTAGACTGTCTGTGGTCTAGTCAGCTCAGGCTCAACATGGTCAGACTGAGTTTAGTCTAGTCATTCTCTATATTCTTTCTGGCAAAAATTCTTCAATGGACAGTACACATGGCATCCACTAATTGAGTGGATAAGCAATGTCTATATTTTTTAAACTCCATACCACTAGTATAGTCAGGATCAGTTCGGTTCAATCGGTTTTCATTTGATATGCTCAGATTTTTAGAGTATTGGTGACCGTGAGCTCTACTGGAACTTATTGGATTTTTAGCTCTGGCATGATGTGGTCAGACTGCATCAGATCCAGTCATACCTGTCGTGGTATGCTCAAGTTTTTGCAATCTACTGGATGTTCTAAGGATTTAGCTCAAGCTCGGTATACTTGGACTTCATAATAGTCCGGTCGAGACATATAATCCATTCACAAAGTGGGAGTGATAGTAAGCGTAAGCTCTACTGGATACTTTGGCTTTAGTTTGGCCTGATCTTCTCATCCTCTATTCTATCAACTAAGGCTCATTTCATGCTCTGTCTGGTTAGCTAGTGCTTTATCTGATCTGCACTGCTCATGCTCGGTGTTTGGTTGTAGCATACTCCATTTTGGTAAGCTCGATTTTTGAACATTCATGCTCATCAGTTCGGTGTTGGTGTATTCTAACTTTTAGTAGGTTTAGTTAAGAATGATAAGTTATGCTCTATATGATCATTCTTTAGCTCAATATGGATAACTACTCTTTGAGTCCTGTCAGCCTAGCTATTAGTCTGGTCGAGCTCTGGAGAAATCATCAACAAATTTAAGTCCTGCAAAATGTAGCTTGGTACAAATTATAGTCCTATTCAATTTAATTGCCTAAAATTAAAATAAAGGCCAATGGTTTCGCTAACATAATCCTTTTTTACTTCAAAAGGATTTATTTGATGGAAATGAAGAACTTTATTCTCCTCCACTCCCACCATCTGGTTCATATGTTCTTAGGCAATTGCATGGCTTCAAGAACAAGTATGATAAAGCACTTAATTCTTTTAAGAAGAGAGTAAAGGATCACATTGATATTTCATTGAATCAAGAAATAGTTAAGGAGTTTAATGATACAAATGAAGTAAGGATATTTAATGATATTGATGATTTTTCTGAGTATACCCAAGGCTTAAATGAAGTTGAAAGTAGTGATGGATTGATTCATTATTTATAAAAGAAAAGGACCATATTTTTAAATTGCCATATTGGGAACACAATCTTCTCCTCCACAATTTAGATGTTATGCACTTTAAAAAAATGTATATGATAATTTGCTTGGGACTTTATTGAATATTGATAGGAAAAGAAAACATAATCTCAAAGCACTTCTTGACTTACAAGATATGGGATTTAGATACGAACTTTATCTTATATTAGATGTTAATAATCACTACAAGTTACCTCCAACATCTTACACAATGTCTATCAAAGAGAGAGAACTTTTTTAGCAGTGTTGAAGAACCTTAAGGTCCTTGATGGGTATGCATCGAACATCTCAAGAAGTTTCAATCTGAAGGAGAAAATGCTTTCAAATCTTAAAAATCATGATGCAAGATATTCTTCCTATAACTTTAAGAGCATCTATGAATAGACAAGTTGTGAATGTTGTCTCTAAATTTTCATCCTTCTTCAAATCATTATGTTCCAAAACTTTAGATCCAAATGATGTTGATAAGTTGTTACAAGTAGCAAAGTCGCTTTGTGATTTAGAGAAAGTCTTCCTCCTAGCTTTTTTTTACCATTATTGTTCATTTGGTTATTCATCTAGCTCGAGAGACTAAACATGGTGGACCTATGCATTATAGATAGATGTATCCTATTGAAATGTAAGACATAGTTTGCAATTAGCTTAGAATTTTTAAGTTGAGATAATTGTTCGCGTTCTTTTTTTTTCATATATATATTTGCAAGGTCCTAGTTGCGCATGAAATCATATGTATGCAATAAGGCTTACATCTAGAGGGCTCAATTGTAGAAGGGTATATTGTACAAGAGTGTATGACCTTTTGTCAAGGTATTTTGTAGGAGTAGAGACAATATTTAATCATCCACAAAGAAACTATGGCCATAAAGATGGTAAAGAGCATTACAACTTTTTAACTGGTAGGCAACCTATTGGGAAGGTAGACGGATATGTTCTTGATGAAAAATCTTTAACATAAGCTCATCACGCTTCATAGTGATCAGATTTCTCACTACCATAGGTTAGTAAAATAATAATAAATTGACATAGCATCTTTGCTAGTTGTATTTGAATCATATGATTTTTATGGTTAAATAGTTAATTTTTATATGCTCAAAGATGAGCACACCAACTCAATTGAGTTAACCATAATCTTGATAAAAAAAAATGGTTAGTAGAAACTTTCAGGAATGACTTTTGAAAATGATAAGGCATATACTACCATTGGTGGGAAATTCTAACTTGTTGATGTTACTAATTTGTCATGATGACAATATATGATATTTTAGGTGCCAAAAATGATGAATGATGGTTGCTCAGATGAATTAATAGTACTTACTCAAGCAATAAACAATGTTGTAAAATGCTATAGTGGTTTCATCTTCAATGGATTTCGATTTCATACCAAAGAATGAGACAAATTTAGAAAAACACAAAATTATGGTGTGTTGGTCGAAGTAAATGGACAACCTTATTACGGTGCACTCACTAATATCAATAAGTTAGATTATGTTCGAGCATTCAAGGTTGCATTATTTCCTTGTGATTGGGTAGATATCACTACTAGAGGTTTGAAACATAGCTCAAATGTGTATAATCTTGTGAATTTTAGTAAGTTGATAAATACTAGTGTAGAACCTTAATTTTTGACCCAGTATGGTCTGATATTTTTTATATAGTCCAAAATAATTTTGTGGTATTTTAATTAAATAATATTTATTTTAGAATTTATTATTTATAATTTTTAATAAAAATAAAATGGTAAAGTTAATAAAATAATAGTAATAAAAATAAAAATCTGCGTTGAAAAAAATTCGTCGCCGAAAGTTGAATTGGCCAGGCCAATTCGCCCGTAGAAAATTCCTCTGGTGAATTGGCTGGCTGCCCAGTGCCCGCCCGTAGTAGCTTGGTCACTCGCAGTTTTTGCCAATAATTTTTTTTGGTAGTGCAATTTTTTAATGCAGTTTTTTTGAAACCAAATTCTATTTGGTTTTGGTTTCTTTTCCTAATTGGTTTTAATTTACTTAAACAACTAGAAGTAGGTTGATGATTGTTCCTATAAATAACACATTAAAACTCAGAATTAAGGGACTTTGGACTTGGATTGGATCAGAAAGATTAGTCTTTATTGGAGTAAAAAAGAGACAAAAAAAATCCTAGCACATGAGATTAGCAACAAAGAAAGCAATCAACAATCCATTCAAAGGCAGCAACACTGCCTTTGTCTTTGTTCATCCAGAAGCAAATTGTGGAGGAACCAACGAACGGAGGTTTTATTATAAATTTTTGATTTAATGTTATTTATAATGTTTCCATTGTTTGTTTTTTTAAGTAACCAAAATTATTAAACTTAATAATATAATTTACATTAAATCCTACATTCATCCAATAGCCATTAGTCAGTGATCAAAACTTTAAAACCATAAAAGTATCTCTTCTGTTTCCAAAACCTTAAAAACATAAATTATCTTTTCTGCTTTTAAAAAATCTTAAAAACCCTAAAATTATTTCTTCTACTTCCAAAAACCTTAAAAAACCCTCAAATTACTCTTCTATTTCAAAAACCTTAAAACCCTAAACTATTTTTCTTCTTCTAGAAACCTTAAAGACTTTAAAACTATTCTTTTGTTTACAAAATGCTTTAAAACCCTAAAATTATTTTCTCAACTATTTTCATCTACACCATAACCTTTTGTACAAGATCTCCAAATGTTTTCTTAAATCTCCAAACCCTAGTTCTCTTTATGCTTTCTAAAAATCATAATTCTAAAACCCTAAACTGTTTTCTTAAACCCTTCAACTAAATATGTTTTCTAAAATACCAAAAGCCCTAACTTTCTCGAAAAACAAAATAGTAAACCCTAAGTTTTCCTAAACCCTAATTCAGTGAACTTAAAACCCAATTTAATGAATCTAAACCCTAAAACCATGATCCAACAAACTTAAAATCACAATTAAGTAAACATGAATTATAAACCTAATGTCTTAAGATTTCAAAACCCTAATTTAATTATGTTAACCTCTAAACTCTAATTTGATTAACCAAAACCCATAATACTTTCTTAAATTTATAAAACCCTAATCTATTTCATTTTTCAAAAATCTTCACGGTAGCCAAATTAATAACAACAATAATTCCAAAATCCCCAAAACCCTAATTATTAATTAAAGAACTCTAAATTAAGACATAAACCTAAATTTGTATCTTTATTTACTTTATTTAATTTTAGATGTGATTATGTGATTTATTATATGTTTTGATGGCTAATTTATTTTCAATGCTTGATTTATGTAATTTATCATGGATGGATTATTTTCTTTATTATCATTATTTGTTTGTTTTAGTATTAAAATTGTAAGAGGTATGTTTTCGCATTGTGGGTACCTCATTAGTTAAGTATTATGTAATTTAAATCGCTTTTATATTTTAGATCAATGTAAAGGACATATTTCCATCTTTCGGTGGGTGTCCTATCTAGTTTAGACATGAACAATGTAAGGACATGTTTCCATCCTCGGATGGGTGTCCATTTATTTGTTTGTTTGGACCTTGCTTTGATTTTAATATAATGATGCTTTATTTTAATTGTTGCATGTAATATGGATAATATTGTTATACTTAAGAATTTTATAATATTAATACCTGCAAAGAAGGCCGGTTCCAATGAACCGGATGTTGTAGGGGTGCTGGGCCATTTCTCACCTTCCCCACACGTACCCAACTTTTTGAACCCATTAGAGGGTTAGATATTCCTTAAGAATTGAGTCATCTACCCCTTTCTTTTTCCTGGCCCGTCCGGGTGGCGACTCCATTTTCTCCGGGCTTAGGTCCGTGCTCTCTAAGGCCCCAAGCCTAAACAGTGCCGAAGTCGCAAGAACCATTCCACCGAGAGAGGGGGCAAAAATCCCCGCTCATAGTGGCAACTCCTTTGGGGATAAGAGAAGTTGATTTCGTTGGTCTTTATATTATTCTATTCTTTCTTATAATGATATTATCCATTGCATCATATTAGATTGCATCGTGTGCGTGAGTTAGGATGCCTGTGTTACCCGTGTTGTGTTATGTAAGGGATACCATACTTTCACTCAAGGTATGGAGATCGAGCATGGCATTACCACTCATAGCCTCGCACCATTTGGTATATACTTGCTATGGGAACCTAAGCTTTTTAACCCAAGGACTAAAGCTCATGTAATTGGCCTAGTTACTTTCCTTAGGTTTTACCCCAAATGCATGTTGTTTGACTATGATTAGTTTATCTTAGTTTAAATCATAGCTTATTTGGTTTGTTCTTTTTCTAATATGACCCAACTACATTTGTAAGCTCAAAATAAATTTTTCTCTCAATCCAAAAGACCAAAGCAATTTTCAAAAACTTTCCAAGATGGTCTTTGGACATAAAACATTTCTAAAAACAAATCAAAAATTATTTTGCTCATAACCCAAATACTAAGCCAACAATCCATTTTTTTCTAAAATCTTTTTACTATGGGCTTAGAAACAAAATTATTTTCATCGTTTAAATGAGCTTACAAATTATTTAGGTCAATTATGGAAATACTAAAAATCAATTGTGAGCCTAGTTTATACTAAGAATAATTAATCATGGGCTTGTTTTTGGCATGAATCACTAGTTACTTTTACAAGTGAGAAATCTATTTGTAATAAACCTCTTAATTTAGTTTTAATCCAATATAGCATAAAAGCTACTATAGTTGGTTGAATGGATTAGAACCTAATTAATGGGAATTATCATGAATTGATTTCCATTTTGAAAATATAACTATTGGTTAAAATGTCCGAGAGAAATATTCAAAAACAAGATACCCCATGTTGGTATTTTGTTAACCATATACCTAGAAAAAGAGACTCGCCATTCGTGTGTGGATGTTATAAGCTTGGAAGGAATATCTACTTATCTTTGTTTATTGTTTTTGCATAAATGCATACATGCATACATTTGCATCTCATATCATTGATCCTTTCTGGCTCACAGCCCTGGATTACAATAGTTCAAAAGCTTACGACAATCCGACCTATGCCGGAGACGAAGAATCTAGCAACGACTCAATCACTTGCTCACCAAAAGTAATGGAGCCCAAACAAATTCAAAGAATGGTGGATGATGCCCTCAATACTAAGATGGAAGAAATAAAAGAGGCCCTAGCTGAGACCATGAAGAACCAACTGGCTGTAATTTTAGGAAATCATGCCGAAGCATCTGCTAGCACTAAGAAGCCAAAGGACAAAGGGAAGACTAAAGTTAGTGAAGTGGTTTTTGATGATGATAAGGTGATTATTGATGATGATGATGATTGGGCTCAATACTTCCAAGATCCTCAAGACAATAAGAAAGAACCAAAGATTGTTGAAAGATCAGCTATGGAGAAAACTGAGACTTCTGATGTTGAAAAGATGATCGTGGATTTAGAAAAGAAATTTGAGAAGAAACTGAAAACTGAAGAAATGCCCGAAGTTGACAAATTATTTGAGCTAGATGAAGAAGTTCCATACAAATTCAAGATGCCATACTTTGCAAAGTTTAATGGAACTAGAAATTCCCATCTCCATGTGAAGCAGTATATCACTGCTATATAGTCTGCCCGAGCTATCAAGGCTCAAACACTAAGGTACTTTATGTTCATATTGGATCATGCTATCCAAAATTGGTTTAATACCTTAGAAGAAAGGAACACAAAAGAGTTAGGATCTGCTATATAAGGCCTTCATCCAATAATATGGATATAATGTTGAAATGGAAGTTACCTTAATGGAAGTTGAGTCCATTAGACAAAGGCCACATGAGAATTTTGTGGACTATGTCAAAAGACAGAGAAATAAGGCTGCTTTGGTCAAGAAAAGGCCCGATGAATCCGATCAAATAAGGATGATTGTGAGAGGGGTGTTGCCTAGTCTTTATGAAAGAATGTCTCATGCGCTTATCCGTGATTTCAAAGATCTCCTCCAAGCTGGTCTGCAATTTTGAAGAATGGGAAAGGGAAAAGAATCGCTTTTCAATAAGAAGGAATGAGAAAGGCAATTATTAGCCCAACAATCAAAGCACACAAAAAGAAGTTGATGTTAATGCGACTGGTCAAGGAAATAATAGACAATTCTTAGAATTGGGGAAACCTCTATCTTGGGTTTTCAACAAGCTGCAAAAGAAAGGGTTATTACAACCGTTGGTTCCTGGACCGCTACATAATCCACTGCCATCAAACATTAATGCCGAGGCGTTCTGTCAATTTCATCAAATGCAAGGGCATGAGACGGATAAATGTGCTCATTTAAGACATGAGATCCAAGATTTGATTGATAGTGGTAAGCTACCTGAGCCGGATAAGCCTAATAACAAGAACAATCCTTTGCCTAAGTTTGGAAGAGTACCTCCACCAACAACCTTCATGGTAGAAAAAGGATTGGAAGAAGATTTTGTTTTATCATCCTTTCAAGATAGGAATATTGAAGATGTGAAAGGAGAAGAAGCTTAACTCAACAAACTTCCCTTGCCTTGTTTGCTTTTCTTGTTTTCTTTTCTTTATTTGGTGTTTTATGGAACAATCATGTCTTTCAAATTTAAATTTATTTGAATAAATTACTTTCATCAAAATTTTTATTGGTCTTTATTCATTTTGATGCTCAACCAATGAGGAATCAAGCTTGATAATTCATAAATTAATATATTTATTCACCATGACTTGAATGACTTTACTAGGTGAGGGAATTACTCTAGAGCATTGAGTTGTGTATGCTTACTTAGAGAGGGCTCCTGCATAATTACCTTTGTCTAGGTCCTAGTCAGTCTTAGAACATGCTTTGATAAACTTTCAAGGTGAAATTGAACTCTACTTATTTTAAGGGAGAGATGACCTAGTCATTGTTTGGTTAGCCAACAACTAGTATCCTCCTAATTAAATATCAATCCCTAGTTGTCCCTTTGAACCTTCATAAAATTTTAGATTTCTTTTCATTGGCTTAAAAACCCCAACAACCTACCCTGAGCTGTTGTGATACTTTTGACAAGTCTTATGATCACTAAGATGAAGAGGCAAGAAGATTAAAGAAAGAAATGAATAGTCAAGACCATAAGGGTAGTTGAAGTTCTCCTAATATCTCCAATCTATCAAGATAACATTAGAGTAACAAATGATTTATCCTTGTTAAAGAAGATTTATGTCACTCAACTCATCCATTATTGGAAACCTGAGTTGGTACAAACAAGATAACTCTTTTAGAGCTAGAACCAAAGAAAAAAGGACAAAAAAAGGAAAAAGAGACAAAAGAAAAAAGAGAAAAAAAAGGAAAAAAGATAAAAACTAAAAAGGCAGTTCAGAAAGCCAACTGAGTTCTCTTTTACCTAAAGTAGCAAAAGGCTTCCATTTGGTTTATAAGGACAGTTTGACTTGAATTGGTCCAATCCAACCAAAGATTTAATCAAAATCAGAGAAAAAGGAGAAAGTCCATCTAATTCTTGAAAGTTTTGTGCTTGACAATCCTACAAGGAAGAAGGACAAAATGATAAAATGCTCAAAGAAAAGGAAGAGTAAGAAAAATAAAAAGAAAGAAAAGGAAGAAGAAGAAAAGAAACAAATTTGGGTAACAAACTTTTTGCAAGGGCAAAGAATGTCCTAATCAAGATCCAGATTAATGCCAAGAAGAATGAAAGAATTTAGAGTCTAGCAAGATTGCTCCCAGCTGCCTAAAACAAGAAATTTGTAGTGTGAAGGTTTGTCCATTGTGTCACATCAACTCCAACTTTCAAATGGCCTCCATTTAACCCATGTCCTTTATAGACCCCATTTCAAGCCGATCAAAGAACTGTTGATCTCTCTTGGTAGGTAGAGTCTAATAGTGGAGATAGTTTGAATAAGCATGAATATGAGATAGACAATATTTAAACTTAAATGAGACCTTTGACCAAGTGATGTGTATGTGCCTATTTTATAACACCCTTATACCCTATATACGTACAAAACATATTTCTAGCATATGCAAAATACGCATATACGGTACAAAAATGTCACAGAAGGATTTACTATTTTTTTTATTTCCAATTTAAAATTTCAAATTCTAAATATATAAAAATTAAATAGAATATAAATATTATTTACTTTTTATAAGAACACAAAATAAATAATATATATAAAAATCTCTGGGAAAAATTTGCCAGAGTTTTGTCTGTATTTTGGACATTCCAAAATTTAGCAATTACTCAACCTGCAAAAAGAAAACACTCCCAAATAATTTCCAACCACCATCTCAACCATACTTCTCAATTTCACCAATTTTCTCAAACATTTATACATATAGATATATATAATTTAAAACACACTTACTCTCCCATTTCAAATATATTGACCCAAACATTCTTTATAATATACAATACGAAAAATTCAAAACATAATATATTATGCATAAACTCAAAATGTACAATAACATAAAAATATATACATGCTGCTAGTAGTGGTTCTGATCTCGATAGCAACTCAACAACAAGTCTAGACCCGACCTGGTCTAGAAGAATTCTCTGGCTCAACTGGGTCTACCCTGTCACCTGCGCTATGGAAACAATCGCACTAAGGCAAAGCCTAGTGGTACAAACTTTGATAATAACAATATAACTCAATGCAATACCAAATGCACAATGCATATAGATGTCACATCAATCCACTTTCTTATATATTTTTTTAAATATTTCATAAGCGCAACTCATAACATTACTCAATTGTATCATAATTCATAATTCACAGTAAAACAAAGACAAGCATGGGCCCAAAAAGGATCTAATATGCTATTCAAATTTCAGAGTTACTGCTTTGGTCCGTAATGACACCATGTGTCTAGCCCTGTAGGCAATATATATATATCCATGGATAATGTAACAGCCCTAGTCTCTTAGACCTCAACTCGGCTAGACCCTTAGGCCCTAGTATCTTGGTCCTCAACCCAGCTAGACTGCTACAGTTTTTAAGGCTTACGACCCAGTCTTTTCACCACAAAAACATCATATTTATGAGCTGGCCTGGCTTACGACCTAGTCTTTTCACCATTCTAGCATATAGCCCATAGGCAATCATAGGCATGCCGCCAAACCCAGAACTCTGAAAATTGAATAACATACTAGGCACACAATTTATTCATATTTCTCATTATTAATCTCTTTCTCATTTTCACATATCCAATCTAGGCATATTGCCTTATTTTCACTGTTTTTTTTCTCACTTTTCTCATTTTTCACATCTTTCTCATTTTTCTCACTTTTCTCATTTTTATCAATATCAATTCATTTCATTATTACATATATCTCATTTTTGCATTCACAACACATTACCCAATTACTTTGGGTATTTTCACATAATATGCATATTTCACATGTCACACAAATTAGCCATTATCAATGGCTTTTCACAATGCATTTAACACATATATGACATTGCAAATGTCATAGCACATTATTCATACACAATCAATGAACCAAGTAGCTTAACACATTTTCCAACCAAAATGTGTTAAGTCAAAATGTTATGCAAATATAAATACCATATTCAAAGTTTGTACATACCTCCACTAGCAACCCAAAGCAATCTAAAAACAACCTTCAATCCAATCTTTTTAACTTGCCCTTCACCACTTGGATGAAGCAAATCAATCTCCCTCAATGCCTAAACCAAATGTGATAGCAAATAATCATTTAGTATCACATTTAATGGCATTTCCAACATTAAATCATAATTACACATCACTCCTACAAATTTCCAAAAATTTATCCTTTCCTTACTTCAACATTAGAATTCCATTCTACTACAATTAAATTAGTGTTTTAAGTTTATTTATATTATTAAAAACATATTTTAATACATTTAAATCATTTACATTATAAAAATACGCTCTTTTATTCAAAATCTCAAAAATGGCATAACCTTCCCCCATTGAAGGTTTTCCATTCCAACACAATCCATTACTCATTCCAAGCTTATATTCATCACTTTTAACACTAAACAACATGCTTAAACAAATAAACACAATTCAACCACTTTGGAAAATCACTTTTCCAAAACCCTAAATCTCCACTTCCATTCTTAAACTCCAACCCAACACCACCAAATCCAATATTTGACATTAAAATACTTGTTTATGAGTCAAGACAAATCATTTGGAATCAATTTGCACAATCAAAATTCATGTTTTAAAAAGCCCAAAAATCCATAACCCTAAATTCTCTCTCTTCACCATTCTTTAACCAAACTCCATCATCTATTCAATCTAACCTTAGAATCATTGTTAACTACCCAAAATAACATCATACACACCAATTCCAACAATTATAACATACTATATAAAAATTCAAATTCTTACATAATCTAAATTTCCAAGGAATTCAAAGAAAAGAGATGGAAACTTACTAATTTTGGTGGAAATCACCAAAAATAAACTTGAAACTTGTTAATTCCTTAAATTTATGAAGTATGGAAGAAGAAAAATCCTTGGTCTTCAATCATCCATGGAAGCCACGTTCTTGAGAAGAAGAAGAAGAAGAAGAAGAAGACTTTTAAATATTCTTTCTTTTTCATCTTTTTTTAACCATATATATATATATATATTAAAATAATTTAATATTTAATATTTAATTACTTTTTTAATAAATTAAAAGTCCTTATTTCCCTCTTCCATTCAATTAATTTATTTTTGAATTATTTTATCAATTTTGAATTTATAAGATTTAATTACCAAAATACCCTTAACTTTTAAAAAGTGTTGACTTTTATATATGTTATGTATATTTTGCATATATATCATATATTTATTCCACTTTTTCATTTAAAATCCATTCATTTTTCATTTAAAACTATTAATTTAATTTATCCTTTTAAATTATAATTTATTTTATCAAATTTTTCCAAAAATTAGAAATTTTCAAAAATTTTGGATGTTACAATTCTCTCCCCCTAAAACAAATTTCGTCCCCGAAATTACCTGTCCTCAAGTCTGGAACAAATGGAAAAACTGACTCTGCATCGTCTGCTCACTTTCCCATGTCGTCTCCTCAGTGGCATGATTCCTCCAAAGGACTTTCACAAGTGGCACACTCTTATTCCTCAATTCTTTAACCTCTCGTGCCAAAATCGCCACTGGTTCTTCCTCGTAAGTCAGATCTGGACTCACCTCAATGGACTCCACTAACAAGATATGAGATGAGTCAAACCTATATCTCTGAAGCATCGAGACATGGAAAACATTATGTATTCAATCCAACTCAGGCGACAAAGCTAGTCTATAAGCCACTGGACCAACTCTCTCCAACACCTCATATGGTCCTATGAAACGAGGACTCAACTTCCATTTGCGGCCAAATCTCAAAATCTTCTTCCATGGAGACACCTTCAGAAATACTTTATCTCTCACACTAAACTCTATGTATTTTCTCTTTAAATCTATATAAGATTTCTGTCGGTCTGAAGCTGCTTTCAAATGACCCCGAATCACCTTCACTTTCTCCTCTGTTTCCTTAATCAAATCGGGACCAACCAGTTTACCTTCTCTAACTTCATCCCAACACAAATGTGTCCTGCATCTCCTGCCATATAAAGCCTCATAAGGAGTCATTCCAATACTCGACTGATGACCGTTGTTATAAGCAAATTCAATTAATGGCAAAAATCTGTCCCAATTCCCAGTAAAATCAATGATACAGCTCCTCAACATATCCTCCAGAATCTGTATCACTCTCTCTGACTGTCCATCTATTTGACGATGGAAAGCAGTACTAAAATGCAATCAAGAACCCAGAGCATTATGCAAACTCTTCCAAAATCTCGAATTAAACCGGGGATCTCGATCTGACACCAAAGAAACTGGGACTCCATGAAACCTGACTATCACATTGATATACAGCTCAGCCAACCTCTCAAGAGAATAATCCATCCGAACTGGAAGAAAATGAGCTGTCTTCGTCATCCGATCAATTATCACCCAGATTGCATCATGCTTCTTCTGAGTTAAAGGTAGTCCAGTCTCAAAATCCATTGTCACTCGCTCCCATTTCCACTCTGGCACTGATAAAGGTTGGAGCAATCCTTAAGGAACTTGGTGCTCAGCCTTCACTTTCTGGCAAGTGAGACATCTGGATACAAACTCTGCTATGTCTCTCTTCATACCTAACCACCAATAATGTCGCTTCAAGTCCTGATACATCTTGGTACTCCTAGGGTGCATAGCAAAAAGTGACTGATGTGCTTCCTCTAATATCATTTTTTTCAATTCTGCATCATCAGGAATACACAATCTATCTCTGTACCATAGACTGCCGTCATCCCTCACATAAAAGTCTCGACTTTCCCCTTTCTGACAAACCAGCACAATTTTCTGAATTTTCTCATCTGCTAATTGAGCCTCCCTAATATGATCCAACAAGACTGGCCTCAACTGCAATTGAGCCATCAAAGCACCATCATCAGAAGACTCAAATCTAGCATGCAATGCTCTCAACTCAACAAGCAATGAGAGCGAATAAGCAGTCAAACCTGCCAAAAATTTTCGACTCAAGGCATCAGCAACAACATTTGCCTTACCAGGATGATAATCAATCAAACAGTCATAGTCTTTAATCAACTCTAATCACCGCCTGTGCTGAAGATTCAACTCTCTCTGAACACCCAGGTATTTCAAACTCTTGTGATCTGTATAAATAAAACACTTTTCCCCATACAAATAATGCCACCAAATCTTCAAGGCAAAGACTATTGCTGCTAATTCCAAATCATGCGTTGGATAATTCAGCTCATGCGATTTCAACTGTCGAGAGGCATAAGCAATGACTCTACCCTCCTGCATCAAAACACAACCTAAACCATTGTGTGAAGCATCACTATATATCACAAATGGTTTACCTTCCACAGGTAAGGTAAGGACAGGAGCTTGAGTCAACATCTCCCTTAGCAACTCAAAACTCGCCTGACAATGATCTGTCCACACAAATTTAACTCCTTTCCGAAGTAATCTGGTGAGTGGTGTAGCTATTATAGAAAAACCCTTCACAAACCGACGATAATAGCCTGCCAATCCCAGAAAACTTCTAACCTCTGTCACAGTCTTTGGTGGACTCCAATTCAAGATAGCCTCAATTTTACTATAAATAAACTCTAATACCCTCTGCTGAAACCACATGACCAAGAAAAGCTACCTGATCGAGCCAGAACTCACACTTAGACAGTTTAGCATACAACTGCTTCTCTCTCAGAGTCTATAATACGATCCGCAAATGTCTATCATGATCCTCCTCATTATGCGAATAAACCAAAATGTCATCAATGAAGACCACCACGAACTAATCTAAATATGGTCTGAATACCATGTTCATCAAATCCATAAAAGTTGCTGGTGCATTCGTCAATCCAAAGGGCATCACTAGAAACTCATAATGCCCATACCTCGTACGAAAAGCTGTCTTGGGTACATCCACATCTCTGACTCTCAACTGATGGTACCCTGATCTCAGATCAATCTTAGAGAATACCGCTGCTCCCTTTAACTGATCAAAGAGATCATCTATCCGAGGCAAAGGATACTTATTCTTGATGGTCACCTTATTCAACTGCCTATAATCAATACACAATCTCATGGTGCCATCCTTCTTCTTCACAAACAACATAGGCGCTCCCCACGGGGACACACTAGGGCAGATAAACCCTTTATCCAATAACTCCTGCAACTGCACCTTTAACTCTCTCAACTCAGCAGGTGCCATCCGATAAGGGATAATAGAGATAGGAGTGGTACCAGGAAACAAATCGATACCAAACTTCACTTCTCTCTCAGGAGGTACCCCTGGCAACTCATCAGGAAAAACATCTAGAAACTCGGCAACTGTGGGTATACTTTCAAGCAGGGATCCCACTACTCTAGTATCTACAACATGAGCAAGATAAGCCTCACATCCCTTCCAAATCATTCTCCTAGCTGAAACAGCTGAAACAAACATAGATGAAAGATACCTCTGCTCACTAGATACTATAACATCTCTACCATCCCGTGTTCTCAAAGTAACACATTTCTTCTGACAGTCTACCACAGCCCCATGCTTGGATAACCAATCCATGCCCAAAATCAGATCATATTCCCTGAAAGGCATCTCAATCAGGTCACCGAGAAACTCCTCATCTTGAACAACAACTGGACTATCTCGGTGCACCCTGCTCACTACAACACTATGCCCTAAAGGATTTGTCACCAAGACATCAAATTCTAGGGACTCAGAATGCAATTCGGACACAGGCAAGATGGATGCACTTATGTATGAATGCGTAGATCCAGGATCTAATAGAGCAAGGACTGAAATACCAAATAAAGAAAATGTACCCGCAATGATGGCTGAAGCATCCGGCTGCCTCTGCATCACATAAACCCTCTGAGATGGCCCAACCTCATCTGGCCTACTGCCTCCAGATGTAGAGCCTCCTCTCTGACTAAACCCAGGGCGACCACCTCTACTAAAACCTCTGCCACCATGACCCCCTCTGACACTGGGTCGAGAAGATGCAGTATCTGCCTGCCTAACCTCTGGTGGCTCGGGACAATCTCTAATAAAATGGTCTGATGACCCACATCTAAAACACACTCCCGAAGCACCTCTCCACCAGCAGACACCTCCATGTACTCTGGTCGGAGCACTAGCCACTAAAATTGCAGGTCTCTGTCTTTGTCTCTGCTGCTATACTAACCTGCCAAACTGCCCCTGACTCCTACTAAACCTCTGAAAATGTTCCCCTTGGCCTCTCTTCACTGATGAAGACCCTGCCTCACTCTGGGGTCTCCTAACTCTGGTCTCCTCAACCCTGGCAGCTGCTGCAAGATTCTGCCCTCTCAACACTCCTGGCAGCTGCAATTAACTGGGAGAAATTCTGATACCGAGAGCCTACAATGATACACATGATAGAGGGTCTCAGTCCCTCCTCAAACCTCCTGCACCTATCAAACTCGTCAAAAATGATCCCACCAGCATAGTGACTCAACCGGATAAACTCGATCTCATACTCGGTCACTGTCCTGGTATCCTATCTCAGACTCAAGAATTCCATCTTCTTTGCAACTTTATACTCTCTTAGAGTATACTTCTGCTCAAATTCCCACAATGAAATCATCATAGGTCAGGACTGGTGGATCATCAAGAGCATGTGGAACCGTCTTCCACCAATCATATGCATCTCTCTGCAGAAGAGATCTGGCAAAATCAAACTTCTCTTCTGGACTAGCCTGTAACTGAATAAATATCCTCTGAACTCGGTCTACCCACTGCTCTGCTACAGCAGGGTCTATAGTACCAACAAAGTCCTCGGCCCCATACTTTCTCAGTTTATCATACTGCCTCACTGGCAACTGTGGCTACGAATGTGGCTGTGGCGGCTGCGGAACTAGAGCCTGCCTCAACAACTCTACCATATGCCATACCAGCCAGGCGGAACCTCATCAGCTACTGGTCTCACAGGCACAAAAACAGACGTCTCACCAGCAGATACAACTCTAACTCCATCTCTACCCTCATCTGGAGCGACACTCTCTGCACTACCCTCAGCAGCCTAACGCAGCCGAGACACCATAACTACCTATATCTGCAAAAAAAGTAGAAAATACTATATCAAAGATCAGAAACTGCCAGTGTCAATGCATGTATTACAATTAAAAACTATTTTTCAAATCCCCCATTTTCTCTCTCTATTATCCCACCTAGGTCGAGAAAATCAAACCTAGGCTCTGATACCAAAACAATGTAACACCCTTATATCCTATATACGTACAAAACATATTTCTAGCATATGTAAAATACGTATATATGGTACAAAAATGTCACAGAAGGATTTACTATTTTTTTTTCATTTCCAATTTAAAATTTCAAATTCTAAATATATAAAGATTAAATAGAATATAAATAATATTTACTTGTTATAAGAACCCAAAATAAATAATATATATAAAAATCTACGGGAAAATTCGCCAGAGTTTTGTCTGTATTTTGGACATCCCAAAATTTAGCAATTACTCAACCTGCAAAAAGAAAACACTCCCAAATAATTTCCAACCACCATCTCAACCATACTTCTCAATTTCACCAATTTTCTCAAACATTTATACATATAGATATATATAATTTAAAACACACTTACTCTCCCATTTCAAATACATTGACCCAAACATTCTTTATAATATACAATACATAAAATTCAAAACATAATATATTATGCATAAACTCAAAATGTACAATAACATAAAAATATATACATGCTGCTGGTAGTGTTTCTGATCTCGATAGTAACTCAACTACAAGTCTAGACCCAACCTAGTCTAGAAGAATTCTCTGGCTCAACTGGGTCTACCCTGTCACCTGCGCGATGGAAACAATCGCGCTAAGCCAAAGCCTAGTGGTACAAACTTTGATAATAACAATATAACTCAATGCAATACCAAATGCAAAATGCATATAGATGTCACATCAATCCACTTTCTTATATATTTTTTTAAAATATTTCATAAGCACAACTCATAACATTACTCAATTGTATCATAATTCATAATTCACAGTAAAACAAAGACAAGCATTGGCCCAAAAAAGATCTAATATGCTATTTAAATTTCAGAGTTACTGCTTTGGTCCATAATGACACCATGTGTCTAGCCCCGTAGGCAATATATATATCCATGGATAATGTAACAGCCCCAGTCTCTTGGACCTCAACCCGGCTAGACCCTTAGGCCCAGTATCTTAGTCCTCAACCCGGCTAGACTGCTACAGTTTTTGAGGCTTACAACCCAGTCTTTTCACCCCAAAAACATCACATTTATCAGCTGGCCTGACTTACAACCCAGTCTTTTCACCATTCCAGCGAATAGCCCTTAGGCAATCATAGGCATGCCGCCAAACCCAGAACTTTAAAAATTGAATAACATACTAGGCACATAATTTATTCATATTTCTCATTATTAATCTCTTTCTCATTTTCACATATTCAATCTAGGCACATTGCCTTATTTTCACTTTTTTTTTCTCACTTTTCTCATTTTTCACATCTTTCTCATTTTTCTCACTTTTCTCATTTTTATCAATATCAATATCAATTCATTTCATTATTACACATATCTCATTTTTGCATTCACAACACATTATCCAATTACTTTGGGTATTTTCACATAATATGCATATTTCACATGTTACACAAATTAGCCATTATCAATGGCTTTTCACAATGCATTTAACACATATATGACATTACAAATGTCTTAGCACATTATTCATACACAATCAATGAACCAAGTAGCTTATGCAAATATAAATATCATATTCAGAGTTTGTACATACATCCACTAGCAACCCAAAGCAAGCTAAAAACAACCTTCAATCCAATCTTTTTAACTTGCCCTTCACCACTTGGATGAAGCAAATCAATCTCCCTCAATGCCTAAACCAAATGTGATAGCAAATAATCATTTAGTATCACATTTAATGGCATTTCCAACATTAAATCATAATTACACATCACTCCTATAAATTTCCAAAAATTTAGCCTTTCCTTACTTCAACATTAGAATTCCATTCTACTACAACTAAATTAGTGTTTTAAGTTTATTTATATTATTAAAAATATATTTTAATACATTTAAATCATTTACATTATAAAAATACACTCTTATATACAAAATCTCAAAAATGGCATAACCTTCCACCATTGAAGGTTTTCCATTCCAACACAATCCATTACTCATTCCAAGCTTATATTCATCACTTTTAACACTAAACAACATGCTTAAACAAATAAAATCACACAATTCAACCACTTTGGAAAATCACTTTTCCAAAACCCTAAATCTCCACTTCCATTCTCAAACTCCAACCCAACACCACCAAATCCAATATTTGACTTTAAAATACTTGTTTATGAATCAAAACAACTCATTTGGAATCAATTTGTACAATTAAAATTCATGTTTTCAAAACCCCAAAAATCCATTACCCTAAATTCTCTCTCTTCACCATTCTTTAACCAAACTCCATCATCTCTTCAATCTAACCTTAGAATCATTGTTAACTACCCAAAATAACATCATTCACACCAATTCCAACAATTATAACATACTATATAAAAATTCAAATTCTTACATAATCTAAATTTCCAAGGAATTCAAAGAACAAAGATGGAAACTTACTAATTTTGGTGGAAATCACCAAAAGTCCACTTGAAACTTGTTAATTCCTTCAATTTATCAAGTATGGAAGAAGAAAAATCCTTGGTCTTCAATCATCCATAGAAGCCACGTTCTTGAGAAGAAAAAGAAGAAGAAGAAGAAGAAGACTTTTAAATATTCTTTCTTTTTCATCTTTTTTTTTATCCACATATATATATATATATTAAAATAATTTAATATTTAATTATTTAATTATTTTTTTAATAAATTAAAAGTCCTAATTTCCCTCTTCCATTCAAAATTAATTTATTTTTGAATTATTTTATTAATTTTGAATTTATAAGATTTAATTACCAAAATACCCTTTTCTTTTAAAAAGTGTTGACTTTTATATATGTTATGTATATTTTGCATATATATCATATATATTTTCCACTTTTTCATTTAAAATCCCTTTATTTTTCATTTAAAACTATTAATTTAATTTATCCTTTTAAATTATAATTTATTTTATCAAATTTTTAAAAAAATTAGAAATTTTCAAAAATTTTGAATGTTACTTATCTAAAGTGCAACAGTTCATGCTTAAATAGAAATAATTCCCGAGTTTAGTATGGTAACTAGGGTTGTCATGTTATAGATATGTTAATTTGGAAAAATCAAGTCCTTAGGTAAATTGACATTGATTTGGCAAAGCCAACATTTGACTTCAAAATCAAAATTCAAGATTGAAAATTCAAAAAAAAATTCAAAAAATTTTTAAAGCCTTCAAGTTAAGGGAAGTATGTCTAATCATCAAACCTCAAAGGACACATTGGGCAAAGGAAAGAATTATTGGCAAGGATGTAAAAAGCTACCAACTGGTGTGCTAAATCCTAGTATGAAATGGATGTATCTCTGCTGCTTGGGGCCTCCATTATTCATGTTTTCAATATCTCGAAGATAAAAGCCAAAAAAGCAAAGCCTTCTCCATTCCAGTGCAAGACCTAAACAGGCATCTGGAAGAAATCTATGAGAACACTACAGCTGATAACCTTAGTCTGTGAGTCGATGGAAACATTGTAAGTATTATTCATGCATATCATGCATACATGAGCATATCACATCGCACTTTCTTGTCTTGTATTGTCTATTCTTTGTCAAAGTGAACAACAAACATCCTATGAAGTAAAGAATCAAAAGAATATATTGAATCAAGGGGGCATGGAAAGCCTATTACTTGAGGAAGCTCCAATCATTTTGCAAAAGAAGAAATACATGTTTATGAAAGGGACAAGACAAAATACAAACGTCAATCAAAGTTTGCAAGGAAAAAATCATTGGTTTGAGACTACACAGGGGGCAAAGTTTCTCCATTTTAATTTTTGAGTTTATGCATATACAAAATATTTTCAAACTCACATATCCATTTTAGGATCGAGTATCCAAATCTAGTTAGGATTGCGTATCCAAATCCAGTTTAGGATTGAGTATACAAATCCAATTTAGGTTCGAGGATCTGAATCTAGTTTAGGATCGAGTATCCAAATCTAGTTAGGATCGAGTATCTAAATCCAATTTAGGATCGAGTATCCAAATCCAGTTTAGGATCGAGTATCCAAATCTGGTTTAGGATCGAGTATCCAAACCCAGTTTAGGTTTGAGCATCCAAACCCAATTTAGGATCGAGTATCCAAGTCTACTTTAGGATCGAGTATCCAAATCCAGCTAGGATCGAGTATCCAAATCCAATTTAGGATTGAGTGTCCAAATCTAGTTTAGGATCGAATACCCAAATCCAGTTAGGATTGAGTATCCAAATCCAGTTTAGGATCGAGTATCCAAATCCAGCTAGGATCGAGTATCCAAATCCAGTTTAGGATCCAGTATCCAAATCCAGGTAGGATCGAGTATCAAAATCTATTTAGGATCGAGTATTCAAATCCAGTTAGGATCCAGTATCCAAATCCAGGTAGGATCGAGTATCAAAATCTATTTAGGATCGAGTATTCAAATCCAGTTAGGATCTAGTATCCAAATCCAGTTTAGGATCTAGTATCCAAGTCCAGTTTAGAATTGAGTATCCAAATCTAGCTTTATGTCAAGAACCTAAAATCTCTTTTAAGTCCAGAACTTAGCTCGGGTTTAGAACCCAAACACTACAAAAAAACACGCTATCTGCAATGGACAGAATCCGTCGCAGATCCGTCGCAAATCAAGTCTTGCGACCGATTTGCGACGAATATGATCCGTTAATAAAAAAGGAGTCGTAATTTTCAATTTTGTGATAGGCCGTTGTAGATTGCGATGGATTTGCAACCACTCGGCGGTTGCAAATCTCGCGCTTAAATTTTCTCGGGTAAAGGGCAACTGTCGCAGATTCCGTCGCAGATTCCATCGCAGATTTTCGTCGCAGATTTCATCACAGATTACCGTCGCAAATTCGTTGCAGATTCTGTCGCAGATTGCCATCACAGATTTCGTCATAGATTTCAGATATCCATCACAGATTCGTAGCAAATCCGTAACAATTTAATATTGATTTTTATTGGAACTATTTGTATTATCAATTAATTTCGGGGGATTTTGAGTTATACAGTTGTATGTATTGAGTTACGAGATCATATTCAGTTGCTACAATCGTCTATTTTTTCAAAACTGAGACCAGCTGGTCTAAACAACTGTATTACTAGAAAAGACAATAATAAAGAAAAACATATGGCACGAATTTCGTGCTTTCGAATCATAAGGCAGCTGTAACACTGATATTTTTTACTGAACTTTTCACTTTGCTAAAGCAAATTCAAGAACTTCAAGTACAGTATAGACTACAGTAAGAAAATGAAGGCTTACTCTTTAGCTATGGCTGCTCTTACTATTCTGCTTTCAGTTACTCTATCTGGTTGGTTAAATAAGATTCAAGCAGAGGCCCGGCCACCACCTTTCAGGCCTCTTTATGTGTATTCCAGGAGTCTGAACATCCACTAAGATCATGGATTGTTGCTTATGCTTAGCCGCATTGAAGTCAGTTTTTCCCTGCATATATTCATTCAAAAGATCTTCAATTACACAAAAGATTAACAGAACAGTGCTTTACAACTATACTGGAAGATTGAGGAACTAACCATAACTGTAAGAATTCTACACCTTGGATCCATGGCTCCACTTGTCCACCATTTGGTCCCATTGATGACTTATGAATCCCCTTGTCTGTACAAGGAAAATGGACCCAAATAAGATCACTTGAATCAGAACCCAACCTATACAAGTTCTGTTAGTGTATGTGCCCTAGGCCATTTATTTGGATCTTTATGTTATACATTCATTATTAATAAATGAGGTTTTATTATCATTATTGTTTGTTTGCATGTTACACAATTTTGATATTTGTCCCTGGTTTATTATTGTTATAGAGATAAAAAAAATAATTCTTAACCAGTATGAACATTGATTTGATAATCATCAGATGGTTATGTGTATAGTGATACAAATCAATTTCATAGATACTTGTTAGAGAACAATGTATTGGATAGACCCATCATGAGATTACTACATGGGTTAGTGTCATAAGTAAATCTCATGATAGTTATGTATTAATTCTTTGACTTGAGATTGTCATAGTTTCCAATATAAGGACTATTATATTTTGACATGATCAAACATTATCCGTAACTGGATAGTAATAAAGGTTATGATCATATATGATAGAAATTATGTAGAGGATAATGAACAATCAAGATAGAATTTGTCCCTCTCTTTGAGAGAGATATCTTTTGGGCCCTTCGATAAGTGAGACTGTGAAATGCATGGCCGTGCTCAAATGAATTGATAGTGTGATCAATTTCATTTGTTTTTATCAGTCTACTTGGAGTTCGAGTAATCATAAGTTTGGACAATATAAGTATGACGTTAAACATGACTTATGTTCAAGCTAGATATCGTGTGACAAAGGGATTAATGCATGTACTATTATTAGGCAAATTGGACATTCCTTATATTAATTGGGTAGTTGTAACGCCTTGCTAGAGGCCAATTATGACTTGTTGGTTTAATAGAGATTAAATTGACTACCAATTAATATGGGCCTATCGGGTCACACACAAGAATGCACTTTGGGCTGGATATAATATTAATAATATTAATATTAATATTAGATATTAATATTTATTATTATTATTATTTTCGTTTATATATATATATATTATTAGATAATATATATTCATAATCCTAATTAGATTTGGATTCTGAATTTGACTTACCTTATCCAATTTCGAATTGGATTCTGGAGTGAATATATTCACTCCAGACGTTAAGTCTTTATATTGGTAACAATAAAAAATGAAAAGGAACGAAAAAGAAACCCCAATACATTTTAGAGAAAACGTTTTTTCAGCCTTCGCCGTTGTAGAGAGCTAGCACTCCAGACGGTAGCATTCGTGTGGATACGCGATAGAGGGTGTTTCACGATCGAGGCATCTCTTCCAAACTGTGATTTCGAATCATCAACAGGTTAGTTCTTTGAACACTTTTGTCGAATTAAACGAACAGCATGGATCCTGATGGGAAATCAAAGATCAAAATTTTTTCCGTTGCGTGTTTTTATAAACAGTGATCTCCTTGATTTCCTAACAGTGGTATCAGAGCCACTTGTTGTTTTCGTTTAAGTCGAAAATGCCATGTTGATATGATTACATGAGATATATTGATTTTGTATGGCATGTTAACTATAAAACCCTAATTCATTTTTCATATGATGAGAAAAGGATTGTTTTTGGTTTTGTTTCTGTAAAACCCTAATTCATTTTTCATATGATGAGAAAGGATTGGTGTTTTTAATTTCATTTTCATGAGATGATCACGTATATATAATTGGTTGATTAAAGCGATTTTCATATGATGAAAACGATTAAGTTTATATGTTATATAAACATTTGGTAATGATTTTGTAAGGATTGTTTTTGGTTTTGTTATATTTTTAGTAGGAGTTTAAATAATTTTAACCTCATTATTAATTAAAATTTGACTTTGCATATTTATCAACAGATGGCTGCTAATAACAATTCCACCTTATCACTGCGATCTATCCTTGAGAAGGAAAAACTGAAAGAATGTGGGACTAATTTTGTTGACTGGTTTAGGAACCTGAGAATTGTTCTCAAACAAGAGAAAAAGTCCTACGTGCTTGATGAAGCTATCCCTAACCCACCTCCTGCTGATGCTTCTAATGCTGCTAAGAGTAAGCATAAGAAGCATGTGGATGATTCCAATGACATAGGATGTCTTATGTTGGCTACTATGTGTCCAGGACTTCAGAAGGATCTGGAACACTTAGAGGCTTATGAGATGAGTGTGCATCTCAAACAAGCTTTCCAACAACAGGCTAGGCAAGATAGGTTTAACACCGCTGTTGCATTATTTGACTGCAAAATGTCTGAAGGTGAATCTGTTAGTGCTCATGTTTTGAAGATGAAAGGCTATCTAGATCACCTTGATAGACTTGGATATCCCCTGAGTTTAGAACTCTCCACGGATTTGATCCTACATTCATTACCTAGCAGTTTCTCACAGTTAGTCATGAACTATAACATGAATGACATGGAGAAATCCATTCCTGAGCTACATGTAATGCTCAAAACTACTGAGGGAAATATCAAAAAGCCTACCCAAATATTGAATGTCAATATTAAACAAATGAAAATGAAAGCCAAATATACTAAAGGCAAGGGTAAGGCAAAAGGTGCTAAAGGGTCCAAGGGACAAGCTAAACCAAAACCTGAACCTAAGGCTAAAGTTCCTAAGGAAGGGACTTGTTTCCATTGCAACAAGCCTGGGCATTGGAAGAGAAATTGTCAACTCTATTTGGATGAGTTAAAGAAGTTGAAGGGTAGTGCGACTACATCTTCAGGTATTTATGTTATAGAAATTAATTTATCTATTCCTTCTTCCTGGGTATTAGATATCGGATGTGGATCTCATATTTGTAAAAATATGCAGGGACTCAAAAGGAGTAGGATGCTGAAGAAGGGCGAAGTGGACCTACGTGTTGGCAATAGAGCAAGAGTTGCTGCTATAGCTGTAGGAACTTATGAACTTGTTATGCCCAATGGGTTTTTGTTAATTTTGAACAATTGCTTTTATGTTCCTACTATGAGTAGGAATCTTATTTCAGTATCTGTTTTGGATGATGAAGGTTATTCATTTTTTATTAAGAATAAGAAATGTTCTATTTTTGATAAAAATGATTTGCTTTATGGTATTGCAAATTCTTATAATGGCCTTTATATCCTTAATCTTGATGATTCTAATGGTAATGATATCTATAACATAACTTCTAAGAGAACTAAGCCAAATGAGTTAAACCCTACTTATTTATGGCATTGTCGCCTTAGCCATATCAATGAGAAATGCATTTCTAAGCTCCATCAAGATGGATTATTAGATTCATTTGATTTTGAATCATTTGAAACATGTGAGTCTTGTTTGCTTGGTAAGATGACAAAGGATCCTTTTACTGGGCATAGTGAAAGGGCTAATGATTTATTGGGCTTGATACATACAGATGTATGTGGTCCTTTCAGCATTAGTGCCAGAGGAGGATTTCGATACTTCATTACTTTTACTGATGATTTCAATAGGTATGGCTATGTCTACCTAATGAAACATAAGCATGAGGCTTTTGAAATGTTTAGAACTTTTCAAAATGAAGTACAAAATAAACTTGGTAAAACAATTAAACAACTTTGATCAGATCGAGGTGGTGAATATTTGAGCCAAGAGTTTGATGATCATCTAAGGGATTGTGGAATTGTTTCACAACTGACTCCTCCAGGAACTCCACAGTGGAATGGAGTTTCTGAAAGGAGAAATCGAACTATATTAGATATGGTTCGATCAATGATGAGTCAAGCGGATCTTCCTTTATCTTTTTGGGGTCATGCCTTGGAGACAGCTGCATTCATTCTGAACCATGTACCATCTAAGGCGGTTGAAAAGACACCATATGAGATATGGACAGGTAAGACACCTAGTTTGTCTTTTCTTAAGATTTGGGGTTGTAAAGCTTATGTGAAAAGACCAGTTTCAGATAAGTTAGCTCCAAAGTCTATCAAATGTAATTTTGTGGGGTATCCTAAGGAAACTAAAGGATACTATTTCTATACTCCTTCAGAGAATAAAGTGTTTGTTGCTCGAAATGGGATCTTTTTGGAAAAGGAATTTCTTTCTAAGAGAACTAGTGGGAGTATAGTAGAACTTGAGGAAACTCAAGTACCACAAGAAATCATTGAGCCGTCTATAGAGCCTATTTCAGAACCACAAATAGTTGTGGAGTCTGAAGATGTAACACAAATCCCTCGCAGGTCTGATAGGACACGTCGTCAGCTAGAGAGATATGGATTTCTTATGACTGATGATAGTGAAGTAATGCTCATAGATCAAGATGAGCCTACTACCTATCAAGAAGCTATGTCAGGTCCAGATTCAGACAAATGGCTTGGAGCCATGAAATCTGAGATGCAATCTATGTTTGACAACCAAGTTTGGTCTTTAATTGATCCTCCAAAGGGTATTAAGACTATTGGTTGCAAATGGGTTTTCAAGAAGAAAACTGACATGGATGGGAATGTGCAGACCTATAAAGCAAGGCTTGTTGCAAAAGGTTTCAAGCAAACTCATGGTATAGACTATGATGAAACCTTTTCACCAGTTGCTATGCTTAAGTCTGTTAGAATTCTCATTGCCATTGCAGCATACTATGATTATGAGATATGGCAAATGGATGTCAAAACTGCTTTCCTTAATGGAAACTTGCTTGAGGATGTGTATATGACACAACCTGAGGGTTTTGTAAATCCTGAGAATTCTACAAAGGTTTGCAAGCTTCAAAGATCCATTTATGGATTGAAGCAAGCATCTCGAAGCTGGAATCTTCATTTTGATGAAACAGTTAGGAACTTTGGTTTCATCAAGAATGAAGATGAACCTTGTGTTTACAAGATGGTTAGTGGGAGTGCAGTAGTGTTTTTAGTCTTCTATGTGGATGACATATTACTCATTGGGAATGATATCCCAACCTTGCAAAAGGTTAAGACTTGGTTAGGGAATTCTTTCTCAATGAAAGACTTAGGTGAGGCTGCCTATATCCTTGGTATAAAGATCTATAGAGATAGATCTAGAAGGATAATTGGCCTGAGTCAAAGTACATACATAGATAAAGTGTTGAAGAGGTTCAACATGCAAGATTCCAAAAAGGGATTCTTGCCTATGTCTCATGGTATTCATCTCAGCAAGAGTCAATGTCCTATGACATCTGATGAGCGAGATCGAATGAATAAGATTCCTTATGCTTCTGCTATAGTATCTATTATGTATGCCATGTTATGTACTAGAGCAGATGTCTCATATCCATTAAGCGCAACTAGTAGATTTCAAGCTGATCCTGGTGAAGGTCACTGGACAGCTGTCAAGAATATTCTTAAGTACCTTCGAAGGACTAAAGATGTATTCTTGGTTTATGGAGGTTTGGAAGATGAACTAGTTGTAAATGGTTATACAAATGCTAGTTTCCAAACTGACATAGATGATTTTAGATCGCAGTCAGGTTTTGTATTCACATTGAATGGTGGAGCTGTTAGTTGGAAGAGTTCAAAACAAAGCACTGTGGCTGATTCTACAACAGAGGCTGAGTATATAGCAGCATCAGATGCAGCTAAGGAAGCAGTCTGGTTGAAGAAATTCATCACTGAGCTAGGAGTGGTGCCTAGCATTGCAAATCCTGTGGACATTTATTGTGACAACATTGGTGCCATAGCACAGGCAAAAGAACCTAGATCTCATCAAAGGTCTAAGCATATACTCAGGCGTTTTCACCTCATTCGAGACATTATCGATAGAGGAGATATCAAGATATGCAAAGTTGACACAAATGATAACATAGTAGATGCATTAACAAAGCCTCTCTCACGGGTCAAGCATGATCAGCACACTAGATCTATGGGTCTTAGAAATTTGTAGGCCTAGTGCAAGTGGGAGATTGTTAGTGTATGTGCCCTAGGCCATTTATTTGGATCTTTATGTTATACATTCATTATTAATAAATGAGGTTTTATTATCATTATTGTTTGTTTGCATGTTACACAATTTTGATATTTGTCCCTGGTTTATTATTGTTATAGAGATAAAAAAAATAATTCTTAACCAGTATGAACATTGATTTGATAATCATCAGATGGTTATGTGTATAGTGATACAAATCAATTTCATAGATACTTGTTAGAGAACAATGTATTGGATAGACCCATCATGAGATTACTACATGGGTTAGTGTCATAAGTAAATCTCATGATAGTTATGTATTAATTCTTTGACTTGAGATTGTCATAGTTTCCAATATAAGGACTATTATATTTTGACATGATCAAACATTATCCGTAACTGGATAGTAATAAAGGTTATGATCATATATGATAGAAATTATGTAGAGGATAATGAACAATCAAGATAGAATTTGTCCCTCTCTTTGAGAGAGATATCTTTTGGGCCCCTCGATAAGTGAGACTGTGAAATGCATGGCCGTGCTCAAATGAATTGATAGTGTGATCAATTTCATTTGTTTTTATCAGTCTACTTGGAGTTCGAGTAATCATAAGTTTGGACAATATAAGTATGACGTTGACCATGACTTATGTTCAAGCTAGATATCGTGTGACAAAGGGATTAATGCATGTACTATTATTAGGCAAATTGGACATTCCTTATATTAATTGGGTAGTTGTAACGCCTTGCTAGAGGCCAATTATGACTTGTTGGTTTAATAGAGATTAAATTGACTACCAATTAATATGGGCCTATCGGGTCACACACAAGAATGCGCTTTAGGCTGGATATAATATTAATAATATTAATATTAGATATTAATATTTATTATTATTATTATTTTTGTTTATATATATATATATATTATTAGATAATATATATTCATAATCCTAATTAGATTTGGATTCTGAATTTGACTTACCTTATCCAATTTTGAATTGGATTCTAGAGTGAATATATTCACTCCAGACGTTAAGTCTTTATATTAGTAACAATAAAAAATGAAAAGGAACGAAAAAGAAACCCCAATACGTTTTAGAGAAAACGTTTTTCAGCCTTCGCCGTTGCAGAGAGCTAGCACTCCAGACGGTAGCATTCGTGTGGATACGCGATAGAGGGTGTTTCACGATCGAGGCATCTCTTCCAAACTGTGATTTCGAATCATCAACAGGTTAGTTCTTTGAACACTTTTGTCGAATTAAACGAACAGCATGGATCCTGATGGGAAATCAAAGATCAAAATTTTTTCCGCTGCGTGTTTTTATAAACAGTGATCTCCTTGATTTCCTAACAAGTTCTAGTGGTTTTACGATTAATTTGTAGTAGTATTTTGTTTTCATATACTTATTATGGTTTGATGATGAATTGGAAAGTCAAAATCATTTAATATTATATATATCACAGTCCACTGAAATACAATTTCTACACATTGGACAGCTCCCATTTCTACTCAAACATTTATCTATACACTCCAAATGAAACAAGTGCCCACAATGAGGAACCTTTCTTATTGAATCCCCTTCTTTAAAATCCTGCACTTCCAGACAACAAAATCTGTATATATAATATATTAATTTACAAAAAAAACTTTTTAAAAAATTAAAAATTAACAATTAGTACGTACCTGCAAACAAATGGAACAAGAAACCTCTTCAATGTTGGAACCAGGTTGGAATTTTAGTTGAGGAAGCATTTGAATGCAATTCTTGGACAGCCCTCTATTTCCATTTGTATCATATATGTCTGAAATTTCTCTATAACTGGTTTCCAATGCACTAATCTGATCAAACAAAATCATATTATATAAATGTTTCATTATTATACTAATTAAATAAATAAGTTTGTTTATGAAAAGTTAGTTTTATATACTGTATTACTTACTTGCCATTGATAAGCTTTTAGCACTACTGGACTTACCCATTCCATGAAGACCTTCCCATTCACCAAGCTATAAAGCAAAGCAACCTATATGTAGAACAATATTCAATAACCATCAATGGAGCTCTAATGACTTTTCTCCTCTTAAACCAATAACTGATTTTTCTTTTCCAAAACTCATCAATGGAGCTCTAATGATTTTTTTTCCTCTGATAACCAGAAGTGCACTTACCTAAACTACGGCATCAGCGAGGAGCAGTCGAGCAGAGCAGCAACAAAAACAAATGAATTTTGAAGGACAAGGAGCAGCCGTGAGGAGCAGCAGAGTAGCGGCGGTGAAGGTTTTTATGTTTAAGGTTTTAGGTTTTAGCCTTTTAGGTTTAACTATTAAGAATCATGAGATGAGGGTGGTGGTAACCGGTGGTGGGTTAGTGAGACTGAGACTGATCACCGGCGAGTGATGGTGAGGCCGTGAGTAGGGTAGGTGGTGGTCTGGTGGGTTGCAGTTTGTTGGGTGAACGAAAGAAAGAAGAAACGGAGAGGGAGGGAGGAGCGAGGAAAATGAAGAGTGAGAGAGTGAATACATTTAGGTTTAGGGCAATAGTTTTAATATTTCCATTGCAACCAACCGTCACAAATTTGCGACGGCAATAAGACCGTAGCAGATTTCCATTGCAAATTGCTTTTTTTAGTGTTTTCTACAACCAATCTGTGACGAAAAAAAATTTTGCGAAACAATATACGCGGGTCTCTCTCCCCCCAAGTATCCGCACCAACTTTTGCGACGATTATTTACGATGGAATGATTTTTGTCGCAGATTTACTGCGGATTTGCAACCGATTTGGGACCAATTTCTCAAAATTCCTCTAACTTGTCCTTCCGTCGCAAATTCGTCGCAGATCCGTAGCAAATTTGCGACGGAAACAAGTCCGTCACAGATATCCATCGCAAATACCAAATATTTTTGTAGTGAAATTAACCTTAGGTTCAGAGCCTAAAATCTCTTTTAAGTCCTGAACTTAGCTCAGGTCCAAAACCTAAATTACCCTTAGGTCCAGAACCTAAAATTATCCTTTAGCCAGAACTCGAACCGGGTCCAAAACCCAAAACCTCAACCATCCCAGAAAAATTAAGTCTTATTGTTTTTCACTCTCTTTTGTTGTAGTCTTAGATCGTTCAAGCAGGAGGCAAACTCTAGACCCTTAATTTTTTACCCATATGGTCTGATATTTTTTATATAGTCCAAAATAATTTTTGTGGTATTTTAATTAAATAATATTTATTTTAGAATTTATTATTTATAATTTTTAATAAAAATAAAATGGTAAAGTTAATAAAATAATAAATAATAATAATAATAATAAATAAAAATCGGTGACGAAAAAAATTCATCGCCGAAAGTTGAATTGGCCAAGCCAATTCGCCCGGAGGAATTTCTTGAGGGCGAAATGGCCTTGGGCCAATTCGCCGCAGTGAGCTGTTGTGGAGGAAATTCCTGCGGCGAATTGGCTGGCCGCCCAGCACCCGCTCGCAGCAGCTCGCTCGCTCGCAGTTTTCACCAGCATTTTTTTTCACTAGTGCAATTTTCTAATGCAGTTTTTTTTGAAACCAAATTCTATTTGAATTTGGTTTCTTTTCCTAATTGGTTTTAATTTCCTTAAACAACTAGAAGTAGGTTGATGATTTTTCCTATAAATAACACATTAAAATTCAAAATTAAGGGACTTTGGACTTGGATTGGATCAGAAAGATTAGTCTTTTTAGAGTAAAAAAGATACAGAAAAACCCTAGCACAAGAGATTACCAATAAAGAAAGCAATCAACAATCCATTCAAAGGCAGCAACACTGCCTTTGTCTTTGTTCATCCAGAAGCAAAATTGTGGAGAAACCAATGAACGGAGGTTTGATTATAAATTTTTGATTTAATGTTATTTACAATGTTTCCATCATTTGATTTTTTTAAGTAACCAAAATTATTAAACTTAATAATATATTTTACATTAAATCATACATTCATCCAGTAGCCATTAGTCAACGATCAAAACACCAAAACCCTAAAGGTATTTCTTCTATTTCCAAAGCCTTAAAAGCCTAAATTATCTTTTCTGCTTTTAAAAAATCCTAAAAACCCTAAAAGTATTTCTTCTGCTTCCAAAAATCTTAAAAAACCCTCAAATTACTCTTCTGTTTCCAAAACCATAAAACCCTAAACTATTTTTCTTCTACCAGAAACCTTAAAGACCTTAAAACTATTCTTCTGTTTCCAAAAAGCTTTAAAACCCTAAAATTGTTTTCTCAACTATTTTCATCTACACCATAACCTTTTGTCCAAGATCTCCAAATGTTTTCTTAAATCTCCAAACCCTAGTTCTCTTTACGTTTTCTAAAAATCATAATTATAAAACCCTAAACTGTTTTCTTAAACCCTAAAACTAAATATGTTTTCTAAAATACCAAAAACCCTAACTTTCTCGAAAAACAAAATAGTAAATCCTAAGTTTTCCTAAACCGTAATTCAGTGAACTTAAAACCCAATTTAATGAATCTAAACCCTAAAACCATGATCCAACAAACTTAAAATCACAATCCAGTAAACATGAATTATAAACCTAATGTCTTAAGATTTCAAAACCCTAATTTCATGATGTTAACCCCTAAACCCTAATTTGATTAACCAAAACCCATATTACTTTCTTAAATTTATAAAACCCTAATCTATTTCATTTTTTCAAAATCTTCACAGTAGCCTAAATAATAACAACAATAATTCCAAAATTTCCAAAACCCTAATTATTAATTAAAGAACTCTAAATTAGGACATAAACCTAAATTTATATCTTTATTTACTTTATTTAGCTTTAGATGTGATTATGTGATTTATTATATGTTTTGATGGTTGATTTATTTTCAATGCTTGATTTATTTAATTTATCATGGATGGATTATTTTTTTTATTATCATTATTTGTTTGTTTTAGTATTAAAATTGTAAGAGGTATGTTTCCACCTTATGAGTACCTCATTAGTTAAGTATTATGTAATTTAAATCGCTTTTATATTTTGAATCAATGTAAATGACATGTTTTCATCTTTCGGTGGGTGTCCTATCTAGTTTAGACATGGAAAATGTAAGGACATGTTTCCATCCTGTAAGCGGGGATTTTTGCCCCCACTCCCGGTGGAATGGTTCTTGCGACTTAGGCACTGTTTAGGCTCGGAGCCTTAGAGAACACGGACCTAAGTCCGGATAAAATGGAGTGGCCACTCGGATGGGCCAGGAAAAAAGAAAGGGGTAGATGACTCGATTCCTAAGGAATCCCCAACCCCCTAATGGGTTCAGAAAGTTGGGTACGTGTGGGGAAGGTGAGAAATGGCCCAGCACCCCCCACAATGCCCGATTCATTGGAATCGGCCTCCTTTACAAGTCTTAATATTATAGAATTCTTAAGTATAACAATATTATCCATATTACACGCAACAATTGAAAGAAAGCATCATTATATTAAAATCAAAGCAATGTCCAAACAAAGCAAATAAATGGATACCCATCCGAGGATGGAAACACCCCTTACATCATAAATGTCTAAACTAATAGGACACCCACCAAATGGTAGAAACATGTCCTTTACATTGGTCTAAAATATAAAAGAAATTTAAATTATATGATATTTAACCAATGAGGTTCCCACAAATTGGAAACATACCTCTTACAACATTTAGAAATCTAAATAAATCGATGGAAGTAAATAACAATTCATCATAAATAAATCATTCATCAAAGATATTAAACATCAATCAAAATAGAAAGTAAATATCCATCCATGATAAATTAAGTAAATCATGCATTAAAATTTAATAAGTCAAGCATTGAAAATAAATCAAAACATATAATGAATTACACAATCAAATCTAAAAATAAATAAAGCAAGTAAAGATACAAATTAGGGCTACTGTTTCTATTTAAGATTTTTTATTTAATGTTTAGGGTTTTGGAATTTATTGGTTTAGGCTACTGTAACTTTTAAGGGAATTGAAATGGATTAAGGTTCTATAATTTAAGAGATTGATAAGGTTCTTTGATTAACCAAATTAGGGTTTGAGTGGTAAAATCATGAAATTAGGGTTTGGATACTTTAAAACATTGGGTTTATGATTATTAGCTACTGGATTATTATTTTTAGGCTTACTATGTTGAATTTTAATATTTAAATTTATAAGGTTTTAAGGTTTTAAGGTTTTAAGGATTAGGGTTTAGGAAAATTAGGGTTTACGGTTTTGGTTTTGAGAGAATTAGGGTTTTTGGTGTTTTTGAAAACATGTTTTGGTTTTAGGATTTGAGAAAACAGTTTATAGTTTTATAAGGCTTTATGGAAATAAGCAAGATGATTTAAGGTTTTTGGAAACAGAAAATATTTTTTAGGCTTTTTTGGAAATAGAAGGATCAATTTTGTGTTTTAAGGTTTTGGAAAATTGGAAAGCAGATTAGGGTTTTGGGAATTGATAAAACGATTTAAGGTTTTGGAAAGTAGATTAGGGTTTTAATATTTTGAAGAAATAAATTAGGGTTCTTAGGTTTTGAAGAATCAGAAAAGTAATTTTAAGGTTTTTGAAAATAGAGAAACGAATTAAGGTTTTTAAAATCAAAAGAAACAATTTAATGATTGAAGCTACTGTAAGGAAAAAAGAGATTAGATATTCAAACCTTCGTTTGTTGGTTCCACCAAAAATTGCTTCTTGGATGAACAAGGATAAAGGCAAGATGGCTGCCTTTGATGGATTGAACTCTTGATTGCTTATTCCCTCTCAAAAATTCCTCCAAAAGTTTTCTTCGTTTCAGTTCAAATCCAATGTTCTCTTCTTAAAGTCCGATCGTTTCTAAGTTTTTCCTCTCATTCTGTGTCTTTTTTAGTCTTATTATAGGAAATTTATATGATTAATTCAAATTGTTTACGGAAACTATCATTAATTAGGAAAAAGAAACCGAAACCAAATAGAATTTAGTTTTGGAAAAAATTACGTTGGAAAAATTTCGTTGGCGAAAAAACTGCTGCACATCCTCGAAAAAACTATGGGCGAAATCTGGTGAGCGGGCGCGCACTGGCGGTCTACGGGCCATTTCGTCCAATGACCTTTGGCGATGAATTTTTTCGTCGCCAATTTTTTCATCGTCGATTTTTATTTTTATTTTGTTTTAATTATTTATTTTTATTTTATTAAAATTTATAAAAAATAAATACTAAAATAAATATTATTTAATTAAAATACCACAAAAATTATTTTAGACTATAAAATATAACAAATCGAACTGGGTCAAAAATTAAGGGTCTACACATCCTCGAATGGGTGTCCATTTATTTGCTTTGTTTGGACCTTGCTTTGATTTTAATATAATGATGCTTTATTTTAATTATTGCATGTAATATGGATAATATTGTTATACTTAAGAATTTTATAATATTAAGACTTGCAAAGGAGGCCGGTTCCAATGAACCGGGCATTGTGGGAGGTGCTGGGCTATTTCTCACCTTTCCCACACATACCCAACTTTCCGAACCCATTAGGGGGTTGGGGATTCCTTAAGAATTGAGTCATCCACCCTTTTCTTTTTCTCGGCCCATCCGGGTAGTGACTCCATTTTCTCCAGGCTTAGGCTCGTATTCTCTAAGGCTCCGAGCCTAAGCAGTACCGAAGTCGCAAGAACCATTCCACCGGGAGAGGAGGTAAAAATCCCCGCTTACAACTAGTCAATTCTTGAAGGATGATCCTTTTATATTCTCATCTCAAGCCAAGCACATTTTTTTTTGTCCAAGACCTAAGAAACAATGAATGGTTCCGCATTATCAAGATAAAACCTCAAGATTTGTATGAAATAGGAACAATAGTAAAAGACCAGGATGATGGAACATATACACAATGAATATCTCATGATGTTTGTTCAACTAGCGAATTATTATACCATAGTTATTGGGTTAGGACAGATTTTGATGAAGAGAACATTGTTTGATTGGGTTAGGTAGCATACCAAGTGTAAATTATGTTTTCTTTCTTATTTTTGTATGTTTATTAAGTTCTGTGGTAGTACTTGTATGATGAATTAAATTGATTTTTTAAATTTAGTACATGCATTTTGTTTCCATGGCATTTCAAACTATAGGTGCCTTTTTAAAGACCAAAGATGCCTCATAATCCATAAATACTATCAATTTTCCTGATCTACATGACCCAGGAGAAAAAGTACACAATGAAGATTTGCTAATAAGAAGTAATTTTATAACTTAAATTTTTAGCTTCACTCTTTTTTTATGGATGTTGTATATTTATTAAGAAAATTACTATTAATAAGTTTTTTTTCTCTTATTATGTAAAGATGAGCTTAGAGTGGTGCAGGACAATGAGGTCCAGCATGTGTTAAAGAGCTATGGAATTGGCCCACTGGACATAAGATCATTATTGAATGTAAAGATTTTGGGCAACCAGTAAGCAAAGGTGGGGGAATTTTAACCGGATATCTTGGCACTATTGCATGAAATGGTCATTTATGTCCTATTGATCAATCGGATAGGAGGAGAATTCTGCATACATTTAAGACAAGCCTTACACAATTGATATGGGTATTTTATACTTTTGCATATCATAATTAAATTAGTTACATTGGTCATTTTGTACTTTTGACTTACATTTTCATATGCTTTTCATCTTACATTTTATTAATTTAGAAATGTTTTGAACTTTCAAATGAACCTCAAGTTGACACATTATTGCTGCAAATCACTTGATCATAAGTGGAAGGACTTAAAGTATAAGTTAAAAGCAAAATACATGATTGTTGGAAGTATTAAACAACATATTGCAAACATGGTTCTAAGTGTTGTCTTATCGAATCAGTGGAAACATCTTGTCAACTTTTGATTTAGTAAGAAGTGTGAGGTTGTATTTATTCTATATAAAAAAAATTAGTTTTTACAAATGCATATTTTAGTTGATAATTTTTATAGCTTGTTAATTATTATTTTTTTGTGTAATTTTGTACAAATCTTGTCAAAAAGGGCTAAAAAAGCACGTGCTGCTCTAATAACTCTTCATACCATGGGTTCCAAAAGTTTTGCAAGAAAAAGATATGAATATGCATTAACTTTATTTCATTTTGATTTTTGTCAACTAGGACATTATAGCTACTCAAGTTAACATGTTTATGCAATTGATTGCAAGAAATGCAGCGTGTAAGAAAACCTATACATATTGAGTTCTTTAAAATAGCTCTCAAATGAAAAGATGGAGTTTTTGTCAATATGGAAACTCTAGAACTTGTGGTATTCTATTTATCATACTAATTACTACTAAATAATGCAATGATAATTTATTTCAACATGTTTTGTTATGTTTAACTTATAATGCAGGAGAAAGCGACAACACTTATAACTGAACTACTACATCTAAATTATCTAATGTTAGTAGTATTGAAAATGAAGTGTTCAAAGAAGTTATTAGAAAAGATAAATGTGGATGAGTGAGAGGATACGGTCTTGGAGTTACTCCCACTCAATTATATGGTCCACAATGCAATTTTTACAAAAGGATGCATGGAGAAGAAGTGGCAAATTTACAACTACATCTTCATGAAATAAAAGAAAGCTATGATACAAAGTTAGCAATGAAAGAAGTTTTGGCTTTATTCTCTTGGGCCATTAACACTTGGTTGTATACAAAAAATCCATCTACAAACGAATGTAGCACGCTAGAGGTTGCACTATCAATGAGAACATCTATATGGGGTAAAGGAAAATCATCTTTAGAGGAAGCCTTGTTTAAATCTCTATAGTCCACACAGACCCTAATTCTTCAATCTTTCTTTGGCATGGGTACTATGTTGGCTAGCCAGTTTGGATAATCTATAACTTCAAGGAACTTTACTTGTATTTATTTAGTGACTTCTTCTTTAACCAATTGAGCCCATTCAGGTCTTAATCGCCTAAGCTTTTGTTTGACATGTTTCATATGGGTATAAGTAGGAATAAGGTGCTCGACTATGTCTTAATCTATTCTAGGCATATCCTCATAAGACCAAGCAAATACTTCTTCATATTTTTTAAATATTTTTTCAAATCTCTCTCTCTCATCAGGAGTAAGGTCGGATGCTATGCAAATGTTTTTAGGATATTCGGTTGTTCCCAAATTTAATAATTGTGCATCAACAGAGTTAATATTAAAGATGCTCATGTAACCACTATTTGAATGTATGCATCCGTTAGGAGAAACATCACATAAGTAAGCAAAATCATACTTTATTGCATTCATTTTAGAAAAGAAAACATCATCATTCTCATACAAAGCAAACAAATTAAAATCAAAATCAAAATCATTGTTCTTGAAATTATAAAGCAGGCCATCTTCAAACCTCACTTCAACCAGAGTAGCAATCTCCTCTGGAGTCTTCTCAACTTTTAGGATAGCTTCCTTCTTCCTTTCTAGGTTGGGCTCCTTGTCGGCTGGCAGGGTGAACTCTTTCTTCACTTGTTCCACTAACTTGGCAACATCAGCAAAAATTTAAAAACCTAGAATCAACTTTCCCATGAACATGATTGGCTCGGGCTTTCCTTGGAGTGGTCCCATGTCTGGAGCTTTGACAAATACTTTTTCAAGTGGTGGGAAGCTCATCTTCTCATTCTTCTCTGGATGAACATCTTTTCTAGCTTCTTCATACCCCAACCCCTTCTTGGAAGCTTGAGTCTTAAAATATGGAAGCTTTGTCATACCGGCCTTGCCCTTTCCAAGACCAACTCCAAAAAGGTAGCTCATGTTCTTCATCATGTTCAAGACCTTAGAGTCCACTACTTCATCATCAGAAATTATAACTACTTGGAAACCATTGAGAGGCCTCTCTACCATTAGAGCATTAACAACCTCATTATCTTCAGCCTCGATGACCATCGTCTCATCTCCGTTAGGAAACTTGATCTTATGATGAAGGGTGGAAGGAACTCCACCGAGAGGATGAAACCATGGTCGTCCCAAAAGTAGAGCAAAGGTAACAGATATGTCTAAAACAACAAATTCAATAATAGATTCAACTGGACCAACCTTCACAGCAACTTTGAAAGTTCCTTCGGCATGCCTCTTGGTGTTGTCATAAGCCCGAATGGTTACCTCGGTTGGGCTTAGATCCCTTGTTGACATAGCTAGCTTTGGTAATATTTTAAGTGGATAAACATTTATAGCGGACCCATCATCATCCATTACACATGGAGTCCTTTTTCCTTTGATTTCCACTTTGATAAAGAGAGGGCAGATGTGATCTCTCCCCTCTTCCAGTAAATCTGCATATGAGAAAGATACCATTCCCATATTAACTTCGCTTTTGTTTTGAACTTCTTCACACTTCATTACTCCCTAAACTTTTATGAAGTTAATCAGTTCCCCCGGTGTTTTGTAGGTGGAAATTGGCATGTTAGCCAAGGCCTTGGCCATAGTTTCTTGGTGCTTTTTAGAAGTAGCCAATAAGTCCCAAATGCTAATACTTGCTTGGGTTCTCTTCAATTACTTAAGCACAGTATCATCTTCCTCTTCTTTATTTCCCACTTCGACTTCCTTTCCTTTATTAGCTTCTACCTCCTTAGGTGGTGGCCTTGCATAAGGCTTACCAGATCTTGTGTTCATTACTTCATCTTCTTCGGGCCCGGACTAGGTCCATTCCTCCTTCTTGGGTACAAGATTGTCATCACTATCGCTTGAATCCCAAAACTCATTCACAACACAGATTGCTACTTCTTTACCCACCACTATAGCTTGTTCAGCTTTGCTAAATACCACTTCTTATTTGGTTGCTTCTTTATCCACATCTTGGAAAGAAGACATGACAAAATTTTCATGCAAACCTCCTCCAATCATGAAGGTTGCCGATTGTGGTACTCTATTGAACCTCGACAATGGATTATTTTTTGTGTTTAGCTGGTTGAGCTCGGGCATGTTTCACTATCAATTAAATTTTGGATCTCACCTCAACCTCACACATCTATCAGTGTCGTGCCCTTTCATTTGATGAAATTAACAAAATGCATTACTTTTAAAATTAGGTGCGAGAGAGTTAGACAAAGGACGAGGATTTAAGGGTTGTAACAATCCCTTCTTTTGTAGCTTATTGAGGACCCAAGACAGCGGCTTCCCTAATTCTAAAAACTGCCTTCTTCCTCCTTGGCTAGTAGCATTAACACCAACTGCCTTTTGCATGCTTTGGTCACCAGACTGGTAGTTTACTTTCTCGTTCCTTCTTGTTGAAAAGCGGTTCTTCTCTCTTTCCCACTCATCAATTTGTAGACTTGCTTGTAAAAGGTCTTTAAAATCCCAAATGAGTGTATGAGACATCCTTTCACGAAGGCTAGGTAACACTCCTCTCACAATCATCCTTATTTAATCAGATTCATCGGGCCTCTTCTTAAGCAATGAAGCCTTATTCCTCCCCCTTTTCACATAGTCCATAAAATTCTCATTTGGCCTTTGTCTAATGGAGTCAACTTCCATTAAGGTAAGTTCCATCTCGACATTATATCTATATTGTTCGATAAAGGCCTTATATAGCAGATCCCAACTCTTTTTGTGCCATCATCTAAGGTATTGAACCAATTTTGGATAATAGGGTCCAATGAGAGCATGAAGTACCTTAGAGTTTGAGGCTTGGTAGCTCGAGCAGACTGCATAGCAATGATATACTACTTCACATGGAGGTGAGGATTTTCGGTCCCATCAAACTTTGCAAAGGATGGCATCTTGAACTTATACGAAACTTCTTTGTCTAGCTCAAATAGTTTGTCAACTTCAGACATTTCTTTGGCTTTCAGCTTCTTCTCAAATTGCTTTTCCAATTCTGCAATCATCTTTTCAACATTAGAATTTTCAGTTTTCTCCATACCTGATCTTTCAACAACCTTTGACTCTTTCTTCTTGTCTTAAGGATCTCGGAAGTATTGAGCCCAATCGTCATCATCATCAATGATCACCTTATCATTGTCAAAAACCACTTCACCAACTTTAGTCTTCCCCTTGTCCTTTGGCTTCTTGGCACTAGCAAATGCTTTGGCATTGTTTCCTAAAATTGCAGCCAATTGGTTCTTCATGGTCTTATCCAGGGCCTCTTTTATTTCTTCCATCTTGGCATTGAGAGCGTCATCCACCATTCTTTGAATTTGTTCGGGTTCCATTGCTTTTGGTGAGCAAGTGATTGAGTCGTTGCTAGATTTTTCATTTTTGGAGTATGTCGGATTGTCGTAAGCTTTTGAACTATCGTAATCCAAGGTTATGAGCCAGAAGGATTAATGATATGAGATGCAAATGTATGCATGTATGCACGTATGCACAAATAATGAAGAAACAAGGATAAATAGGATGTTCCTTCCAACCTTATAACTTTCACACACGGATAGCGAGTCTCTTTTCCTAGGTATATGGTTAACAAAGCACCAACATGGGGTATCTTGTTTTCAAAAAATTCTCTCGGACGTTTCAAACAATAGTTATATTTTAAAAATGGAAATCAGTTCATGATAATTCCCATTAATTAGGCTTTAATCCATTCAACCAACTAAAGTAGCTTTTAGGCTATATTGGATTAAAACTAAATTAAGATGTTTATTATAAATAGATTTCTCATTTGAAAAGTAACTAATTATTCATCCCAAAAACAAGCCCATGATTAATTATTCTTAGTATAAACTAGGCTCACAATTGATTTTTGGTATTCCATAATTGGCCTAAATAATTTGTAAGCTCTTTAAAGGTTGTATGAAATGCAAAAATAATTTTGTTTGAAAAATCCATTGTAAAAATATTTAAAGAAAAAATTAATTTTTGACTTTGTATTTGAGTCATGAGGAAAGAATTTTTTGATTTATTTTTAGAAAAGTTTTATGTCCAAAGACCATCTTGAAAAGTTTTGAAAATAGCTTTGGTCTTTTGGATTTAGAGAAAAAAAATTTTATTTTGAGCTTACAAATGTACTTGGGTCATATTAGAAAAAGAACAAATCAAATAAGCCATGATTTAAGCTAAGATAAATTAACCATAGTCAAACAACAAGTATTTGGGGTAAGAACCTAAGGAAAGTAACTAGGTTAATTACATGAGCTTTAGTCTTTGGGTTGAAAAGGCTTAGGTTCTCATAGCAAGTATATACCAAATGGTAAAAAGGCAATGAGTGGTTATGCCATGCTCGATCTCCATACCTTGAGTGAAAGTATGATATCACTTACATAACACAGGCGTCCTAACTCATGCACACGTTGCAATCTAAATGATGCAATGGATAATATCATGATAAGAAAGAATAGAATAATATAAAGACTAACGGAATCAACTTCTTTTATCCCTAGTGGAGTTGCCACTATGAGCGGAGATTTTCGCCCCCACTCCCGGCGGAATGGTTCTTGCAACTTTGGCACTGTTTAGGCTCAGGGCCTTAGAGAACACGAGCCTAAGTCCGAAGAAAAATAGAGTCTCCACCCGGACTGGTAGGGAAAAAGAAAAGGGTGAATGACTCTATTCCTAAGGAATCCCCAACCCCCTAATGGGTTTGGAAAGTTGGGTACGTGTGGGGAAGGTGAGAAACGGCCCAGCACCTCCCACAATGCCCGGTTCATTGGAACCGGCCTCCTTTGCAGGTTTTAATATTATAAAATTTTTAAGTATAACAATATTATCCATATTACATGCAACAATTAAAATAAAGAATCATTATATTAAAATCAAAGCAATGTCCAAAGAAAACAAATAAATGGACACCCATCCGAGAATGGAAACATGTCCTTACATCGTCCATGACTAAAACTAAATAGGACACCCACCGAAAGGTGGAAACGTGTCCTTTACATTGGTCCAAAATATAAAAGCAATTTAAATTACATGATGCTTAATACATGAGGTACCCAAAATATGGAAACATACCTCTTACAATGTTTTGAAATCAAAACAAATCAATAAAAGTAAACATCCATTCATTATAAATAAATCACTCATCAAAGGCATCATACATCAATCAAAATATATAATAAACATTCATCTAATTTAAATAAAATAATAAATATATAACTTTAGGGGCACATGCATCAATTAGGGTTTCTTGGGTTTTATGTTTAACAATTAGGGTTTTGCATATAAAATAGTTTAATTAATTGAGAAACATTTTAAAGAAATAACATGGTTACTGGATATTTGAATATAAATATTAGATTTGAAATAATTAGATTTTAAAAATATGTGCTACGGGTGTTAAGGCATTAGGGTTTTTGAAGAAATATTTTTAGGGTTTCAAATAAAGTTTGGATGGTTTGTAGAATAATTAATCAAATTGTATGATGAAACAATTAATCCAACTTGATGAAGCTACTGTAAACATAAACAAAGAAATAGAGATTCAAACCCCCGTTATTGGTTCCACCACAATCTTTGAATTCTAGTTAAACAATAATAAAGACAGTGTAGGGTGCCTTTGATGGATTGTTGTTGTTTGATGCCTCTTGATCTTTCAAGCTTGAGTTTGGCCGAAAAAATTCAAAAGTCCAAGGTCAAAAAAAATTCAGCCCCCTTTAATTCTGTCTTTAATGTGGTGTTTATAAGAAAAAATAATAAGCCTAATCCTAATTGGCTAAAAAAAAATAAAAAACCTTTTAGGAAATAAAATTAGAAACCAAGTAGAATAGGGTTTTGGCAAAACGGCGTGCGAGACAAGTGTTCGAAAGTGCGCTGGCAAAAAAAATTGCTGCGGGAGCTGGGCGAGGGCCAGGCAAATCCTGCGGCAAATTGGCCTATGGCCATTTCACTGCAGAAAAATCTGCAGCGAATTGGCCACAGGACAATTCGTCTTTGGCGATGAAAATTTTTCGTCGCCGATTCTTCGGTCGCCGATTTTTATTTATTTATTTTTATCTTTTTTTACTGTTATCTTTTTTATTTTTATTAAAAATAAATATTGTAAGTAATTAAAATAAATATTATTTAATTAAAATACCATAAAAATTATTTTAGACTGTTTATAAATCTCGGATCGGACAGAGTCAAAAATTAAGAGTCTACACATAATAAGATAAACACCATTGGAGATACCTACCATTTGCAGATAATCATTGACAATTGAGTTTGTTGCTTAATATTACATTGAAATTTTAGAAGTTGACTCCCAAGAAATGTATACTATGGCAACCTTAATCCTAGTGAGAATAGAACACTTGTTGGACTTGTTTTGGAATATTTTAAGCATCTAATGAAGTTTAGAAATGATATTTCTATAGTTTGATTTCGAAAACAAGCAAACTTGGTTGCTTATTATTTTGTAAGAGCATTTACAGTGTATTTCAATGTTGCATATTACATCAATTAGAAGATTAAATTATATAATATTTTAGAATTTTGAGAATTAAAATATTATATAAATTAAAATGTAGTAAAAAATATAATTTGTTAGCAAAAATTATTAGAAAAAAATATAACGACGATTTGAGATTGTCGCCAATGATCCATTACCGATCCTATCATCCATACCATTACTATCGTATTTATCGATGCTTTGTAAACATTACTAATGATTAGTTACCATCAATTATACATTTTGTTTCCTATTGTCTAGCGGCTACACACCTATCAACTTATTGGTGACACTTTTGAAAGCATCGATAAAAGTTTTAGCGACGCAATATTTTGTCCGTAAAAATAGTTTTTGGAGTCAAGAAAAATTTTAGTAATGTTTTTTATTGATTTAAGTGAAAACAAGTGATAACATTATAAAAGTTTAATAAGTTCATAAACATATAATTAAGCCTAAAATGTACAAAGGGTTTAAATAGTATATGAATATGGTAGAGATAGATAAAAAACAATAATAAATTCAGAGCATTTTGATGAATAGGCAACCAATATAATTAGGGCACAAGAATGGAAATATTTTTGACGAGTGACATTATTTATTAGAGTGACAAAAGGCATCATGCACCTCATGGATAAATTATATGATACAATGGCCACATTAGTTAAGATTTTTAGTTGGAGTGGCAAACAAATTGAAAATTGACATGCAACTATTTTTATTGCCTATATGGTTATATCTATTCTAGTTGGACTATAACTCATCCTCTCATATTTCATCTTTAATAAAACAAAATCCAAAACCTAAAAACTAACAATCCTATTTTGATTCTTCTATAAATCCTAAATAAAATCTAAACTCAAGGATGGACATGTCTCTAATATGGAAAAATAATTCTGTATTCTATGATATTCCTCAGTAATTTATTATTATTATTTTTAATTTTGCCTTTTTAACTCTTCCACCTCTTCTTGTACTTATTCTCCAAATGCAAATATGTAAAATTGGGCTCTATGGAAGTTTGAGTAGCACAGACTTCTGAATCTAGTTTTCTTGGATGGATTATTGTGAGCGCACTCCCATGTGGAATGGGTCTTGAGACTTTGGTACTGTTATGCTCAGGGTCTTAGAGAACAAGGGCCTAAGCCAGGAGAAAATGGAGTTGCCACCCGGACGGGTCAAAAAATTAGAAAGGGGTGGATGGCTCGATTCCTAAGTAATCCCCAACCCCCTATTGGGTTCGGAAAGTTGGGTATGCGTGGGGAAGGTGAGAATGACCCAACACCCCCACAGCACCCGATTTATTAGTACCGGCCTCCTTTTCAGATCTTAATATTATAAAATTCTTAGTTAATATGATATTATCCATACTGCATTCAATCATAAGAATAGATAATCACTTTATTAAAATCACAACAAGTTCAAACAAAATAAATGAATAGGCACCCGTCCATAGATGGAAACACGCCTTTACAATTTTTTGATGTCCAAAAGAAAACAAATAAAATAGGATACCCACCAATTGGTGGAAATGTATCATTTATATTGATCCAAAACTTAAAATCAATTAATTTACATGATACTCAACAAATGAGGTACCCATAGCATGGAAACATACCTCTTACAATTCTTGAAACCAAAATAAACCAATAAAATAATCAACCATTCATCATAAATAAATCATTCATCATAGATCAAATAAATCATCAATCAAGACATATTATAGATGCACATGCATTAGTAATCAATCTTACATTTAAGTGTCATATTTAAATATTATATTTACCAGCTATAGTTTTTAATTTATGAATTAGGGTTTAAGGAAATATGATTAAGGTTTTAAGGTTTTAGAAAAATATAATTAGGGTTTTATTTTTTTTAGAGAAATAGAATTTAGCTACTGTAGACCCTTAATTTTTGACCTAGTTCAGTCCAATATATTTTGTTTAGTCCAAAATAAATTTTGTGATGTCTAATTTATTTTAATTGGTCCTAAATAATTTTTTTTATCTTAATTAAATAATTTTTGCTTTATTATCTAATTTTTATTAATAAAAAATAAAAATTCAAAATTAATAAAAAAAAAAGTCGGGCTGCGAGAAATGGCCTTCACTCGCCCGTAGGCACACCTCACCCGCAGCTGCCGCAGTTAGCTGTGTCAGATTTTTTCTCCAGCACAATTTTTCTTGCCGCAAATTTTTTTGCCAACGCAATTTTTTCGCAGCAGTTTTTTTTCGCCAGCAAAATTTTTCGGTTTCCTTTTCTTATTAAATATGGTATGTCGAGTGTAACTAGGAAAAAACCAATAAAAAACCTCTATAAATAACAACACAAAATGAAGGAAAAGTATTCAGAATTAGGAACAAAAATTGGAGAATTGTAAACCGAATCTGTGAAGGATAGGCAGCAAATCAATTTGACTTTTTAAGAGCAACAAGCAACGCATTAAAAAAGGAATCAAAGGCAGCAACTGCCTTTGTTCTTGTTCATCCAAAAAGAATTATTTTTGGAGGAATCAACAAAAAGAGGTATGTATTAAATTCTTTGGTTATTTTTTCACAGTAGCTAAAACTAGGAAATTGTGTTTGTCAAAATAAAAAATCCTAAAACTTTAATTTAGTTTTTCTAAAGTTAAAAACCTTATTTCGTTGGTTTATTTTCCAAAATATATAAAATTGTTACTTTTATTTTTTCAAAACTCCAAAACCCTAATTGAACATGTTTTTCAACAAAACAAAATCATATTCTGTTACTTTCCAAAAGCCTTAAAAACTACCTTTTTGCTTTTATAAGCTTTAAATCATTTGTTTATTTTCATAAAACTCCCCAAAATTATCAATTGCCTTTTCCAAATTCTAAAATTCTAAGATAACCAAAAACCCTAATTCAAAGCCTCTAAAACCCTAATTCATCTTCCAAACCTAAAATAGTAAACTCTAACCCCTTTCAAACCTTAAACCCCTACCTTTTTTAAAGTTTTAATCCTTTAAAACTTTAAAAACCATAAAACCATAAAAATTTTAAATTTACACAGTAAGCTTGAAATCATCATTTAAAACCATGAATCAAAAGTATTTTAAAGTGTCTAAAACCCTAGTTTTATGATTTCACCATTCAAACCTTAATTTGTTTAATCAAAAAGTCTTACCAACCTTTTTAAAAGATAAAACCTCAATCTATTTTAATTCCATAAAAAAGTCACAGTAGCCTAATTTTTTGAATTCCAAAACCTTAACACATGAGATAAAGAACCCTAAATGGAAACAGAAGCTATAATTTGGATTTTTATTTACCTTATTCAATTCCATATTTGATCATGCTTTGTTTTATTTCTTATGCTTTAATTTATTTAAATTCAATGCTTGGTTTATTTTATTTATCATGGATGGATGTTTACTTTTTATTGATATTTGGTACCTTTGATGAATAATTTATTTATTATGAATGGTTATTTACTTTTATCAATTTATTTAAATTTCCAAATGTTGTAAGAGGTATGTTTCCACTTGGTGGGTACCTCATTAGTTAAATATCATGTAATTTAATTAGCTTTTCTATTTTAGAACCAATGTAAAGGGCATGTTTCTACCTTTCGGTAGGTGTTCTATTTAGGCATGTGATGTAAGGACATGTTTCCATCTTCGGTTGGGTGTCCATTTATTTGCTTTGTTTGGACATTGCTTTGATTTTAATATAATGATGCTTTCTTTTAATTATTGTGTGTAATATGGATAATGTTATTATATTTAAGAATTTTATAATATTAAGACCTGTAAAGGAGGCCGGTTCCAATGAACCAGGAGTTGTGGGGGTGCTGGGTCATTTCTCACCTTCCCCACACATACCCAGCTTTCCGAACCCATTAGGGGGTTGAGATTCCTTAGGAATCGAGTCATCCACCCCTTTGTTTTTCCCAGCCCGTCCGGGTGGCTACTCCATTTTCTTCGGACTTAGGTCTATGTTCTCTAAGGCCCCGAGCCTAAACAGTACCAAAGTCACAAGAACCATTCCATCGGGAGTGGGGGCGAAAATCCCTTTCACAGTGGCGACTCCACTGGGGATAAGAGAAGTTGATTTCGTTATTCTATTCTTTCTTATAATGATATTATCCATTGCATCATCTTAGATTGCATCGTGTGCGTGAGTTAGGACGCCCGTGTTACCCGTGTTATGTTATGTAAGGGATACCATACTTTCACTCAAGGTACGGAGATTGAGCATGGCATAACCACTCATAGCCTCGTACCGTTTGGTATATACTTGCTATGGGAACCTAAGCCTTTTAACCCAAAGACTAAAGCTCATGTAATTGGCCTAGTTACTTTCCTTAGGTTTTACCCCAAATGCATGTTGTTTGACTATGGTTAGTTTATCTTAGTCTAAATCATGGCTTATTTGGTTTGTTCTTTTTCTTTTAAAGTCTAAAAGACCAAAGCTATTTTCAAAATTTTTTCAAGTTGATCTTTGGACATAAGACTTTTCTAAAAAACAAATCAAAAATTCTTTGGCCCATGGCCCAAATACTAAGCCCAAAATCCATTTTTTCTAAAATCTTTTACAATGGGCTTAGAAACAAAACTATTTTCACCCAACCTTTTCTTAAAAAGAGCTTGCAAAAATATTTAGGTCATTTATGAAATACTAAAAATCAATTGTGGGCCTAGTTTACACTAAGAATAAATTAACCATGGGCTTGTTTTTGGCATGAATCATTAGTTATCTTTTTCAAGTGAGAAATCTATTTGTAATAAACCTCTTAATTTAGTTTTAATCCAATATAGCACAAAAGCTACTTTAGTTGATAGCATGGATTAAAACCTAATTAATAGGAATTATTATAAACTGATTTCCATTTTTGAAAATACAGCTATTGGTTGAAACATCCGAGGGAATTATTCGAAGGCAAGATAACCCATGTTGGTATTTTGTTAACCACATACCTAGGAAAAGAGACTCACCATTCGTGTGTTGATGTTATAAGGTTGGAAGGAACATCCTATTTATCCTTATTTGTTGATTGATTGTGCATACATGCATACATGCATACATTTGCATCTCATATCATTGATCCTCTCTGGCTCACAGCCCTGGATTACGACAGTTCAAAAGCTTACAATAATCTGACCTACGCCGGAAGTGAAGAATCTAGCAACGACTCAATCACTTGCTCACCAAAAATAATGGATCCCGAATAAATTCAACGAATGGTGGATGAGGCCCTCAACACCAAGATAAAAGAAATAAAAGAGGCCCTAGCTGGGACCATGAAGAACCAGTTAGCTGCAATTTTAGGAAACAATGCCGAAGCATCTGCTAGCACCAAGAAAGGCAAGGGGAAGACTAAAGTTGATGAAGTAGCATTTGATGATGATAAGGTAATCATTGATGATGATGATTGGGCTCAATATTACCAAGATCTTCAAGACAAAAAGGAGCCAAAGGTTATTAAGAAGGCAACTATTGAAAAGACCGAGACATCCGATGTTGAAAAGATGATTGCTGACTTAGAAAAGAAATTTGAGAAGAAGCTGAAAACCGAAGAGATTTCTGAGATCGACAAACTATTTGAACAAGATGAAGAGGTCCCTTATAAGTTCAAGATGCCTTCCTTCGCTAGCTACGATGGAACCGAAAATCCTCATCTCCATGTGAAGCAGTATATCACTGCCATGCAGTCTGCTTGAGCTACTAAGGCTCAAACTCTAAGGTACTTCATGCTCTCATTGGACCCTATTGTCCAAAATTGGTTCAATACCTTAAATGAAGGAACACAAAAGAGTTGGGATTTGCTATACAAGGCCTTCATCCAATAATATGGTTACAATGTCGAGATGGAAGTTACCTTAATGGAAGTGGAGTCCATTAGGCAAAGGCCAAATGAGAATTTTGTAGATTATGTGATGAGATGGAGAAACAAGGCCGCTTTGCTCAAGAAAAGGCCGATGAATCTGATTAAATAAGGATGATCGTGAGAGGCGTTCTGCCTAATCTCTGTGAAAGGATGTCTCACACCCTTATAAGGGATTTCAAAGATCTTCTCCAAGCTGGTCTACAAATTGAAGAGTGGGAAAGGGAGAAGAATCGCTGTTCAATAAAAAGGAATGAGAAAGGGAATTACCAGTCGGGCAATCAAAGCACACAAAAAGAAGTTGATGTTAATGCCACTAGTCAAGGAGGAATGAGGCAGTTTTCAGAATTAGGGAAGCCACTGTCTTGGGTTCTCAATAAGCTACAAAAGAAGGGATTGTTACAACCTTTGACTCCTCGTCCTTTGCCTAATCCTCTTCCACTTAACTTTGATACTAATGCATTTTGCCTGGACACAAAATGGACAATTGCATGAAATTGAGGCATGAGATCCAGAATTTGATTGATAATGGCAAGTTGCCTGAGCCGGACAAGCCAAATACCAAAGGTAATCCATTTTCAAGGTTCAACAGGGTGCCATCACCAGCAGCCTTCATGGTGGGAAAAGGATTGGAAGAAGATTTTATTTTATCATCCTTCCAAGATGGGGATATTGGAGATGTGAAAGGCAAAGAGGCTTAACTCAACAAACTTTCCTTAGCTTGAATGATGCTTTTCAATTTTACTTTCTTTAATATTTAAATTGGAACAATCATATTTTTCAAATTTAAATTTGTTTGAATAAATTACTTTCATCAAAATTTTTGTTGGTCTTTGTTCATTTTGGTGTTCAACTAATGAGGAATCTAGTTTGATAATTGATATATTAATGTGTCACTTGAATGACTTTACTAGCTAAGGGAATTGCTCTATAGCATTGAGTTGTGTATGCTTACTTAGAGAGGGCTCCTGCATAATTACCATTGTCTAGGTCCTAGTCAGTCTTAGAACATGCCTTGACAAACTTTCGAGGCGAAATTGAACTCTGCTTATTTAAGAGAGAAATGATCTAGGCATTATTTGATGAGCCAACAACTAGTATCCACCCAATTAAATATCAATCCCTAGTTGTCCCTTTGAGCCTTCATAAAATTTTAGCTTTCTTTTCATTGGCATACAAACCTCAATAACCTACCCTGAGCTGTTGTGATACTTTTGACAAGTCTTATGATCACTAAGATGAATAGGCAAGAAGATCAAAGAAAATAATTATTAGTCAAGACCATAAGGGTAGTTGATGTTTTCAAGACCATAAGGATAGTTGAATTTTTCAATATATCAAGACAGAGTAACAAATGATTTATACCTATTAAAGAAGATTTATGTTAATCCACTCATCCATTATTGGAAGCCCAAGTTGATACAAACAAGATAACTCTGTTTGAGCTAGAACCAAAAAAGGAAAGAAAGAAAGAAAAAGAAATAAAAGAGAAAAGAAAATAAAAGAGAAAGAAAATAAAAAGTGAAAAAAAAAAAGAAAAGAAAACAAAACAAAACCTAAAAAGGTGGTTCAGAAAGCCAACTGTGTTTTCTTTTACTTAAAGCAGCAAAAGGCTTCCATTTGGATCATAAAGACATTTTTACTTGAATTGGTCCAACCCATCCAAAGATTCAATCAAAATAGGAGAAAAAGGAGGGAGACCATCCAGTTCTTGAAAGTTCTGTACTTGATAGTCCTACAAGAAAGAAGGACAAAATGATAAAAGAAAGGGAAGAGTAAGGAAAGAGAAAGAAGAAGGAAGAGTAAGAAAAATAAAAAGAAAGAAAAAGGGAGAAGAAGAAAAGAAACAAATTTGGGAACCAAATTTTTTGTAAGTGCAAAAACTGTCCTAATCAAGATCCAGATTAATGCCAAGCAAGATTGCCTCCAAGCTGCCTAAAATTCAAGCAAGAAATTTTTAGTGTGAGGGTTTGTCCATTGTGTCACACCAGCTCCAATCTCAAAATAGCCTTCACTTAAACCTGTGTCCCTTATAGACCCCATTTCAAGCCTATCAAAGACCTGTTGATCTCTCTTGGTAGGTAGAGTCTTTTAGTGGAGATAGTTTGGATAAGCATACATATGAGATAGACAATATTTAAACTCAAATGAGACCTTTGACCAAGTAATGTGTATGTGCCTATCTGAAGTGTAACAGTTCTTGCTTAAATAGAAATAATTCTCGAGTTTAGTACGGTAACTAGGGTTGTCATGTTATAGATATGTTAATTTGGAAAATCAAGTCCTGGGGTACATTGACATTAATTTGGCAAAGCCAACATTTGATTTCAAAATCAAAATTCAAAAAAAAAAGTGTTTTTTCATACAAAGCCTTCATGTTAAGGGAAGTATGTTGAACCTCCAAAGGACACATTGGGCAAAGGAAATGATTATTGGCAAGGTCATGAAGAAGCTATCAACTGACATGCTGAAACATAGTTCGAAATAGATGAATCACTGACTCTGCTGCTTAGGGCCTCCATTATTCATGTTTCAACATCTTAAAGATAAAAGCCACAAATGCAAAAGCTTTCGATCATTCCAATGCAAGACTTGAACAAGCATCAAAAGGAGTCAATGAGAATACTTCTGCTGATCACCTCGGTTTGTGAGTTAATGGAACAACTGTAAGTATTATTCATGCATATCATGCATACAGGAGTATAACACATCAAACTTTCTTGTCTATTCTTTGGCAAAATGAACAGCAAACACCCTGCGAAGTAAAGAATCAAAATCAAATCAGGGGGGCATAGAAAGCCCATTGCTTGAGAAAGCTCCAGTAATCTTGCAAAGAGAAGAAATATATGCTTGTGTTTAGAATTAGACAACAACAACATCAATCAGAGTCCGCATAGAAAAATCATGGGTTTGGGCCTACACAGGGGGCAAAGTTTCTCCTTTTCAATTTTTTGAGATTATATATAAAACATTTTCAAACTCACTTGCAAATATCTCACCACGCAGGGGGAAAAGGAGAGGATATGAAGGCTAGCTAAAAGTGCTGAATTTTTTGCAAAAGTGCAAAGGAAGAACAAAGAAGAATGGAATAAAAAAGAAAAATAGTATTCTCAAAAGAATGAAGAGGCAAAAGACAAAAGATCAATCCAGCTAAAAGAGCTGAAGCCAGGGTGAAGACCTGATCTCAAAGGATGAAGATCCACTTACAAGGGTGAAGACCCTATCTCAAAGGATGAAGATCCACTTACAAGGGTGAAGACCCGATCTCAAAGGATGAAGATCCATATTTTCAAGGGTGAAGACCTGATCTCCAAGGATGAAGATCCATTTGCAAGGGTGAAGAACTGATCTCAAAGGATGAAGATCCATTTTTCAAGGGTAAAGACCCGATGTCAAAAGATGAAGATTCATTTTCAAGGATGAAGACTCGATCTCAAAGGATGAAGATCCATTTTGAGGGTGAAAAACCATAATGCATAGAATAACCGTAGCAGTCAAATTTCTCAAATGATAAAAGGTCAGTCAAACTCAATCTCAGGTCTAAGCACCCAAATTCAATTTAATCTCTGGTCCAAGCACCCATTCTCTGGTCTAAGTACCCAAATCAAATCTAATCTCGGGTCCAAGTACCCAAATCAAATCAATCTCGGGTCTAAGTACCCAATCCTGGGTCCAAGTACCCAAATTCCATCCAATCTTGGGTCCAAGTACACAAATCGAATTCAATCCAATCTTGGGTCCAAGTACCCAATCTCGGGTCCAAGTACCCAATTTCGACTCCAAGTAACCAAATCAAATCAATCTCGGGTCCAAGCACCCATTCTCGGGTCCAAGTACCCAATTTCGGGTCCAAGTACCCAAATCAAATATAATCTCGGGTCCAAGTACCCAAATCAAATCAATCTCGGGTCCAAGTACCCAATCCTGGGTCCAAGTACCCAAATTCCATCCAATCTTGCGTCCAAGTACGCAAATCGAATTCAATCCAATCTTGGGTCCAAGTACCCAATCTCGGGTCCAAGCACCCAATCTCAGGTCCAAGTACCCAAATCAATTCAAGCTCGGGTCCAAGTACCCAATCTCAGGTCTAAGTACCCAATTTCGGGTCCAAGTACCCAAATCAAATCTAATCTCGGGTCCAAGTACCCAAATCAAATCAATCTCAGGTCCAAGTACCCAATCCTAGGTCCAAGTACCCAAATTCCATCCAATCTTGGGTCCAAGTACCCAAATCAAATTCAATCTCGGGTCCAAGCACCCAATCTCGGGTCCAAGTACCCAAATCAACCCAATTTCGGATTCAAGTACCCAAATCAAATCTAATCTCCGGTCTAAGTACCCAAATCAAATTAATCTCGGGTCCAAGTACCAAAATTCCATCCAATCTTTGGTCCAAGTACCCAAATCGAATTCAATCTAATCTTGGGTCCAAGCACCCAATCTCAGGTCCAAACACCCAAATCAATTCAAGCTCGGGTCCAAGTACCCAATATCGGGTCCAAGTACCCAATCCTAGGTCCAAGTACCCAAATTTAATCAATCTCGGGTCCAAGTACCCAAATCAAATAAATTTCAGTTTCAAGTACCCAAATCAAATCTAATCTCGGGTCCAAGTACCCAAATCAAATTCAATCTGTGGTCCAAGTACCCAATCCTTGGTCCAAGTACCCAAATCAAATCCAATTTAGGGTCGAGTATCGCAATCCAGTTTAGGATCGAGTATCAAAATCCAATTAGGATCAAGTATCCCAATCCAGTTTAGGATCGAGTGTCCAAATCCAATTTAGGGTCGAGTATCCCAATCCAGTTTAGGATCGAGTATCCAAATCAAGTTAGGATCGAGTATCCCAATCCAATTTAGGGTTGAGTATCCCAATCAAATTTAGGATCGAGTATCCAAATCCAATTTAGGATCGAGTATCCAAATCCAGTTAGGATCGAGTATCTGAATCCAGTTTAGGATCGAGTATCCAAATCCAGATAGGATCAAGTATCCGAGTCTAGTTTAGGATGGAGTATCCAAATCTCTCGGGTCCAAAACCCAAATTTTCCTTAGGTCCAGAACCTAGAATTATTCCTAAGTCCAGAACTTAGCTCGGGTCTAGAACCCAAATTTTCCTTTGGTCCAGAACCTAGAATCATCCTTGAGTCCAGAATTTAAACTAGGTCCAGAACCCAAATCGTCCTTAGGTCCAGAACTTGGAATCTTCCTTGAGTCCAGAACTCGAACCGGGTCCAGAACCCAATTTTTTTTTAGTCTAGAACCTAGAATTACTTCTAAGTCCAGAACTTAGCTCGGGTCCAGAACCCAAATTACCGTTAGGTCCAGAACCTAGAATTATTCCTAAGTCCAGAACTTAGCTCGAGTCCAGAACCCAAATTTTATCATTAGGTCTATAACCAAAAATTATTCCTAAGTCCAGAACTTAGCTCGGGTCCAGAACCCAAATTTTTCTTAGGTTCAGAACCTAGAATTATCCCTGAGTCCAGAACTCGAACCAGGTCCAGAACCCAAAACCTCCATCATCTCAAAAATGAAGTCTTGTTGCTTTTCACTCTCTTTCACTAAAGTTTTAGATCATTTATGCAGGGGGCAAACTAATTAAATTTTGACCTAATTCGGTCCAATATATTTTGTTTAGTCCAAAATAATTTTTGTGTTGTCTAATATATTTTAATTGGTCCAAAATAATTTTTGTTATCTTAAATAAATAATTTTTGCTTTATTATCTAATTTTTATTAATACAAATTCAAAAATAATAAAAAAAAGAAAAAAAAAGTCGGGCTGCGAGAAATGGCCTGGGGCCATTTTGCCCGCAGGAAAATACTGCGGGCGAAATGGCCTTCGCCAGCCCCCAGGCACACCTCGCCCGCAGCTGCGGCAGTCAGCTGCGGCAGATTTTTTCACCAGTACAATTTTTCTTGCCGCAGATTTTTTCACCAGTGCAATTTTTCTGCAGTAGTTTTTTTTCTCCAGAGAAATTTTCCGAAGCAAATTTTTTGAAACCTAATACAATTAGGTTTCGATTTTCTTTTCTTATTAAATATGGTATGCCGTGTGTAACTAGGAAAAAACCAATAAAAAACCTCTATAAATATCAACACAAAAGGAAGGAAAAGTATTCAGAATTACGAACAAAAATTGGAGAATTGTAAACCGAATCTGTGAATGATAGGCAGCAAATCAATTTGACTTTTTAAGAGCAACAAGCAACGCATTAAAAAAGGAATCAAAGGAAGCAACTGCCTTTGTTCTTGTTCATCCAAGAAGAATTATTTTTGGAGGAATCAACAAAAAGAGGTATGTATTAAATTTTTTGGTTATTTTTTCACAGTAGCTAAAACTAGGAAATTGTGTTTGTCAAAATCAAAAATCCTAAAACTTTAATTTAGATTTTCTAAAGTTAAAAACCTTATTTCGTTGGTTTATTTTCCAAAATATATAAAATTGTTACTTTTATTTTTTCAAAACTCCAAAACCCTAATTGAACATATTTTTCAACAAAACAAAATCATATTCTGTTACTTGCCAAAAGCCTTAAAAACTACCTTTTTGCTTTTACAAACTTTAAATCGTTTGTTTATTTTCATAAAACTCCCCAAAATTATCAATTGCTTTTTCCAAATTCTAAAATTCTAAGATCATTCGAAACCCTAATTCAAAGCCTCTAAAACCCTAATTCATCTTCCAAACCTAAAATAGTAAACTCTAACCCATTTCAAACCTTAAACCCCTACCTTTTTTTAAGTTTTAATCCTTTAAAACTTTAAAACCCATAAAACCACAAATATTTTAAATTTACACAGTAAGCTTGAAATCATCATTTAAAACCATGAATAAAAAGTATTTTAAAGTGTCTAAAACCCTAGTTTCATTATTTCACCATTCAAACCTTAATTTGTTTAGTCAAAAAGTCTTACCAACCTTTTTAAAACATAAAACCTCAATCTATTTTAATTCCATAAAAAAGTCACAGTAGCCTAATTTTATGAATTCCAAAACCTTAACACATGAGATAAAGAACCCTAAATGGAAATAGTAGCTATAATTTGGATTTTTATTTACCTTATTCAATTCCATGTTTGATCATGCTTTGTTTTATTTCTTATGCTTTAATTTATTTAAATTCAATGCTTGGTTTATTTTATTTATCATAGATGGATGTTTACTTTTTATTGATATTTGGTACCTTTGATGAATAATTTATTTATTATGAATGGTTATTTACTTTTATCAATTTATTTAAATTTCCAAATGTTGTAAGAGGTATGTTTCCACTTGGTGGGTACCTCATTAGTTAAATATCATGTAATTTAATTTGCTTTTCTATTTTAGAACCAATGTAAAGGGCATGTTTCTACCTTTCGGTAGGTGTCCTATTTAGGCATGTGATGTAAGGACATGTCTCCATCTTCGGATGGGTGTCCATTTATTTGCTTTGTTTGGACATTGCTTTGATTTTAATATAATGATGCTTTCTTTTAATTATTGTGTGTAATATGGATAATGTAATTATATTTAAGAATTTTATAATATTAAGACCTATAAAGGAGGCCAGGTCCAATAAACCGGGCGTTGTGGGGGTGCTGGGCCATTTCTCACCTTCCCCACACATACCCAACTTTTCGAACCCATTAGGGGGTTGGGGATTCCTTAGGAATTGAGTCATCCACCCCTTTCATTTTTCCGGCCCATCCGGGTGGCGACTCCATTTTCTCCGGACTTAGGTTCGTGTTCTCTAAGGCCCCGAGCCTAAACAGTGCCGAAGTCATAAGAACCATTCCACCGGGAGTGGAGGCAAAAATTCCCGCTCACAGCTACTGTACTATTAGGGTTTCTTCAATTAGGGTTTAGAATTTTTATGAAAATAATATTAGGGTTTAGGATTTTCTGAAAAAGGATTAGGATTTATGAAAATAGGATTAAAGTTCATTGATGTTGGAAGAATAAAGCTAAGCTATCGTGATGATATTTGTAAATTTCGGGTTTACTGGATTTATTTTATATGAATAACCAACAGCATCATCAAGTCATGCTTCACATAAACTCATATGAACCAAAACTAAAGGATATAACCAACTATAATTAATCTGGAGTTAATCTAATCTAAGAACAAAATTATTAAATATTTAAAACTATCGAAACAAGATATATTGAATTAATGTAGAGTGTACCATCATTTATTGGCTCCACCACAGTCGAATGTTGATCAAACCTTTGCTTGCAACAATCTCAAACTTTGGATGAGAAGAAGCAAGATAGTATGTAACTGCCTTTGTATCATTTTATGTCTTTGATGCTTTTATGTTTATCATCTTTTTTGCTTGCTAAAGTTTCTTCTTTTGCTAACACTTGCTACCGTTCCAAAAAAAAGTCCTCTGAAGGTTCCTCTCCCTGCATTTATATATGAGTGCCTTAGGTTAAATGAGAAAGCTTTCCATTTTAAAAATCAAACTCTGAGGCATATCGAATTGGTGATTTCTTAATTTGACACAAACTGTGACCATATTAGGTTCAAACAAATTTATTTTGAGGCAAACCAAGGCTATATTGAAGAAAACAATTTTAATCCGATAAAATATGAGTCCATATCGAAATGGGGAGGGCCTAATTCAATATGGGAACTATCCCATGTCGAAATAGGCTTCCAATTCAATATGGGACCTTAACTTAAGGTCCCAAATCGAATTAGGAAGGTCCCACTTCGATATGCATTGTCCCATATTGAAATGGGAGGCCCTGTTTGACTTGGACACACCCCTTAATGCCCTAACATCGAATCAGACCTAATCGAATCTTCAAAACAAATCTCTTTAGGGTTTTTAAGGTTCAACCTGTAACTCCCTTATACCCTATACACATACAATAAACACACCTAACATATATAATATATGAATATACGATACAAGAATGCCACAACCCATTTTAATAAAATAAACACTTACTTTTTGAATCTGTATAAATTTAAATCATTTGACTGATATAATGTAATTAAAAGATAAAATATTACTTGCTAAAACACATACATAACTTCATTACCAAATGATTATCCAAAACATTTTTGATAGTTTGCAGTATATACATATATATACATCAAAATATAACATAATACATGAAGTCAAAATATACAAAAATATAAAATATGTACATGCTGGCAGTTTGTCTCTGAACTTGATGTCCAACAATCAACTCTGCACTCGAGATCTCAAGCCTAGACCTGACTCAGTCTAGACAAACTCTCTGGCCTAACTGGATCTACACTGTCACCTGCGCGATGAATCACAATTGCGCTAAGCTAAAAGTCTAGTAATACAAACTTTGATAACAATAAAGTTCAAATGCAATGCCAATGCACAATGCAGAAGGATATTATATCTCATAACACTATATCATAATATATTGCTCAATTGTTCCAAAATTCATAACTCACATAAAAACAAACACAAGCATGGGCCCAACAGATCTAATATGCTATTTAAATCCCAGAGTTACTATTTTGCTCCAAATTGACACCATGTGTCTAGTCCAAAGGCAAATCATATCACAATGAGGATAACCTCGTATGTAACATCCCAACTAGGCTTCAAGGACTAGGGCCAACCCAACTTCAAGGGACTGCTACATCATGTAACATCCCAATTAAGCTTCAAGGACTAAGCCCAACCCAGCATCAAGGGACTGCAACATCTTAGGCATGTCGCCAAACACAGAACTCTGAAAATTGAATAACATACTAGGCACACAATTCTTTCATAATTCCATTATCAATATCTTTCTCATTTTCTCATGATCAATCTAGGCACAATGCCTCAATTATCTCATTTATATCAATATAGCCATCACCAATGGCTTTACATCACATCTTTAATGTATACATAAGAAAATGCATTACCCAAATGTTTTGGGTTATTATCATATCTTGAACATAATTCACATTACATATAATGCATGTATGACATTATACAAATCATAGCATATTACTCATGCACAAACAATGTAATAAGCAACTTAATATATTTTCCAACCAAAATGTGTTAAGTCCAAATGTTATGCAAATATAATCAATTATTCAAAGTTTGCACTTACTTTTAAAAGCAACAAAATAAGCTCAAACACCACTTTCAACCTCCTCTTCCAAGATATCCCTCAACACTTGGATTGGGTAATTTAAGTTTCCTCAAAGCCTAAACCAAATATGATTATAAATAATCACTTAGTAACACAGTTATAGGCATATACAAAACCTCTCAACACAAGGATAAGAAACACAAAGGAAAATAAAGAAAAGAACTATCTAACACATGACACGCTCAACAACACGGGTGTTAATGACCATGCCCTAAATCCACAATACAGAAGCTTTGACATTCTCAGTGACATAGGCGTGTCAATGACCATGTCCAAAGCTCTGTATTATAGTAGATAAGACACATTCAGAGACATGGGCGTGTCCCTGCCCGTTCCAAAACTCCTACAACACAGTAGTTGTGACACGCTCAGTGACATGGGCATGTCACTTCACGTGTCAATACTATAACATTACAAAAGCTGTGACATGCTCAGTGACACGGGCATGTCACTTCACATGTCACCATTACTGAAAATAGAACCATCGGCATGCCTAAAGTCATGGCCGTGTCATCGGGCGTGTTAGGCCAAAATTCTGATATCGACACATAATTGTCACATCCAAAATTATCTTTCTTTACCCTTTTTGACTCTATTCAAACTCACCCAAATCCACCATTGTATCATAAAATACTTATATATACATCAAAATAACTTAATTAAAAGCAAAATACACAATTTAAGACCATGACTTCACAATCCAAAAGTTACATAACCCAAAACTCTTATTCTCTTCACCAAACTTAACCTTTTCTTCAATCTAACCCTAAATTCATAGTTAACTACTCAAAAGAACTTCATACATACCAATACCAACCATTAACACATACTACACCAAACATCCAATTCACACACATACAAACTTTCAAAGAAAATCAAGGAAACAAGTTGGAAACTTACCAAATATAAAGAAAATCCTTAAAACTCCAACTTGAACACTTGAAATCCTTCAATTACTTGATCTTGCAAGAAGAAAATTCCTCCCTTCCTTTAATGAAGATAGTCGGCCTTCAATGGAGAAAGAAGAATAAGAAGATCTCAACTAATCTCTATCCCACTAATACCCTTTTTAACCACACAAATTTTCCACCAAGTAAAATATACATATTACTTAATTAATATAAAAATCATCTTCCACTAACTATACAATTATTTTTTCAATAATTTAAAATAACATGTGATCCATTTAAAACATTGACTTGTATATGTTATGTATATCTATATATATATATTTCATATACACATTTTACTTTTTTACTTAAATATATATAAATATATATTTTTAAATTATTTATTTAATTTTCAAAAATTAAAATTTTCAAAATTTTGGGATATTACACAACCATTATACCATTTAATCAAAAGGTTTATGACTCAGATAGTGGACTAATCAGGGCCAAAATCAAGAGTCTACAATTTGCCCCCTACTTGAATGATCTGAGACTTCTATCGAAGAGAATGAAAAGCAACACGATTTTGAGCTGATTTTGGATGAGGATGAATTCTCAACCCAAGGTTGAAGTTGATTTGGGTTCTGAACCCATAATGAGTTCTAAACTCAAAAAAGATTTGGATTTTGGACCCAAATAAGTTTGATTGGGTTCTTGACCTAAGATGGATTTGATTTGGGTACTTGGACCCAAGACTAGATTGGATCTGGGTACTTGGACCTGAGACTGGGTACTTAGACCTAAGACTGAATTTGGGTTCTCGACCCAAAACTGGGTACTTGGACTCATTACTAGATTTGATTTGGGTACTTAGACCCTACATTGTGTACTTAGATCTGGGACTAGATTTGGTTTGGCTATTTAGACCCATGATTGGGTACTTAGACCCGAGACTAGATTTGATTTGGGTACTTAGACTCGAGACTGGGTACTTAGACCCGAGATTGGATTTGGATTCTCGACCCAAAACTAGATTGGTTGGATTCTGGACCAAAAATTAGTTCTGGGTTCTCAACCCGAAACTAAATTTGTTGACCTTCTGTCAGTTTAAGAGTTATGACTTTCTTCTAGCCAATAAACTTTAGCTCTTTTAGCTGATTGATCTTCTATCATGGCTTCCTTTTAGCCATTTTCTCCATTCTTCAATAGATCGACTCCAGCTCTTCTAACTAGACTGACCTTCTGTCATCTGGAATTTTGGCTTTCTTCTAGCCGGTTGTTCCATTCTTCAATGGATTGTAGGTCTTCACCCTTAAAATGGATCTTCATCCTTGGACCTTGGATCTTCATCCTTGGTCATCGGGTCTTCAACCTTCAAAATGGATCTGCATCCTTTGGACTTAGGGTCTTCAACCTTCAAAATGGATCTTTATTCTTTGGACTTCGGGTCTTCACCCTTTAAAATGGATATCCTTGGCATCAGGTCTTCAACCTACAAAATGGATCTTCATCCTTTGGACTTCGAGTCTTCACCCTTTAAAATGGATCTTCATCCTTTCGACGTTGGATCTTCATCCTTGGCCATTGGGTCTTCACCCTTCAAAATGAATCTTCATCCTTAGCATTAGGTCTTTACCCTTCAAAAATGGAATTTTATCCATTGGATATTTGTCCTATATCAGCTTCAGATCTTCTAGCTGGACTGATCTTTTGTCTTTTGCATCTTCATTCTTTTGAGATTCTTACTTTCTTTTTATTTTGTTATTTTTTATTCTTCTTTTTTTGCAAAAAATTTAGCTATTTTTTAGCTAGCCCTTATATCATCTCCTTGCCCCCCTGTGTGGCAAAATATTGAAAGTGAGTATGAAAATATTTTGTACACGTATAGACTCAAAAAATTGAAAGGAGAAACTTTGTCCCCCTATATAGGCTCAAACCAATGATTTTTTTTCTCATGCAGGCTCGGATCGATGTTTGTGTATTGTCTGGCCCCTTGCATAATCATACATCTCCATTTTTATAAAGTGACTAGATCTTCCTCAAGCAATGGGCCATCCATGCCCCCTAATTACATATCCACTTCATGTTTGCTTCATAGAGGTTCTGTTATTTACCTTGACAAAGAATAAGAACACGAGACAAAAATGTAGTGTGATATGCTTATGTATGCATGATATGCATGGATGATACTTACAGTGGTTCCATCAACTCACAGACTGAGGTGATCAATTGAAGTGTTCTTATTGGTTCTTTCCAGATGCTCATTCAGGTCTTGCATTGGAATGACAGAAGACTTCGCATTTATGACTTCTATTTCCAAAATGTTGAAAAAATGAGTAGTGGAGGCCCCAAGCAGCAGAGATACATCCATTTCAAATTATAATTTCAGCATGCTAGTTGGTAACTTCTTCATAACCTTGCAAATAATCTTTTATTTTGCCCAATGTGTCCTTTGAGTTTTGACGGTTCAACATACTTCCCTTAACTTGAAGGTTTATATAACTAGAAAACTTTTTTTTTGAATTTTAAATCAAATGTTGACATTGTCAAATCAGTGTCATTATACCTTAGGACTCAATTTTGCAAATTAACATATCTATAACATGATAACCCTAGTTACTGTACTAAACTTAGGAATCATTTCTATTTGAGAAAGAATTGTTGCACTTCGGATAGGCACATACACATTACTTGGCTAAAGGTCTCATTGAGTTTGAATATTATCTATCTCATATACATGCTTATTCAAACTATCTCCACTAATAGACTCTATCTACCAAGAGAGATCAACAAGTCTTTAATGGGCTTGAAATAGGGTTTATAAGGTATATGGTTTAAGTGAAGGCCATTTTGACATTGGAGCTGATGTGACACTGCTGGCAAACCTTCACGCCAAAATCTTCTGTTGGAGCCATAGGCAGTGGGAGCAATCTTTCTAGAGTCCAATTTCTTTCTATCTCATTGGAAGAAATATAGAGCTGAATAAGACAATCTTCATCTTTTCCTTTTGCTTTTGCACAAACTCAAGACCTGCTTTTTTTCCTTTTTTTCTTTTTTTTTACTTTGCTTTTTCTCTTTCTTTTTTTATTTTCTCTGCACCATTCTATGCTTCTGACTACGGGTGAGTGGAGTAGAGTGAGTTTACTTCAACATAGATAAATCATTTGTTGCCCTGATGTCATCTTAATAAATTGGAGATATTAGGTCTAATATCAGGTGAACTTCAACTACCCATATGGTCTTAAGAACTTCAATTGTCCTTATGGTCTTGACTATGCATTCCTTTCTTTGATCTTCTTGCCTCTTCATCTTAGTGATCATTAGATTTGTCATAAGAGTCTCAACAGCTCAGGGTAGGTTATTGGGCTTGTAAGTCAATAAAGAGAAAGTTGAAATCTTATGAAGGCTCAAAGGGAAAACTAGGGATTGATATTTAATATACTAGTTATTGGCTTATCAAACAATGCCTTGATAATCTCTCCATAAAATAAGCAGAGTTTAATTTTGCCTCGAAAGTTCATCAAAGCATGTTCTAAGATGGACTAGGACCTAGACAAAGGTAATTATGCAAGAGCCCTCTCTAAGTAAGCATACACAACTTAATGTTATACAATAATTCCCTCACTTAGTAACGTCATTCAAATCATGATACATAGATATACTAATTTATGAACATCAAGCTAGATTTGTCATTGTTTGAGTACAAAAATGAACAAAGACCATGAGAAATTTAATGAAAATAATTTATTCGAACAAACATAATTTGAAAAAACTTAATTGTTCTAATTAAAGAAAGCAAAATAGAAGATCAACATTCAAGCTAAGAAAAGTTTGTTAAGTTGAGCTTCTTCTTTCTTCACATCTTCAATACTCTCATCTTGAAAGGAGGATAAGACAAAATCTTCCTCCAATCCTCTTTCTACCATGAAGGTTGCTGGTGGTGGTATTCTGTTGAACCTAGGCAAAGGATTATCTTTTGTGCTGGGCTTATCAGGCTCAAGCAACTTTCCACTGTCAATCAAATCTTGGATCTCATGCCCTAAACGAGCGCATTTATTTATCTCATGCCCTTGCCTTTGATAAAATTGAAAGAAGGCCTTGGCATTGAAGTTTGATGGCAGAGAATTATGTAGCGGTCGAGGAGCCAACGATTATAATAACCCCCTCTTTTGTAGCTTGTTGAAAACCTAAGACAAAGGTTTTCCTAACTTTGAAAAATATCTTCTACTTCCTTGACCAGTTGCATTAACACCAACTTCCTTTTGTGTGCTTTGATTAACCAAGTGGTAGTTTCCTTTCTCATTCCTTCCTAACAAAAAGCGATTCTTCTCCATTTCCCACTCTTTAATTTGCAAACCAGCTTGCAGAAGGTCTTTGAAATCCTGGATGAGTGTATGAGACATCCTTTCATGAAGACTAGGCAACACCCCTCTCATAATCATCCTAATATGATCCAATTCGTTGGGCCTCTTCTTGAGCAATGAAGCCTTATTTCTCCACCTCTTCATATAGTCCATAAAGTTCTCATTTGGCCTTTTTCTAATGGACTCAACTTTCATTAAAGTAACTTCCAATTTAGCATTATACCTATATTATTGTATGAAGGCCTTATATAGTAAATCCCAGCTCTTTTGAGTACCATCCTCTAAGGTGTTGAACCAGTTTTGGATAATAGGATTCAATGAGAGCATGAAGTACCTTAGAGTTTGAGCCTTAGTAGCTCGAGCAGACTGCAAAATAGTGATGTACTACTTCACATGGAGATGAGGATTTCCAGTTCCATCGAACTTGGCGAAGGAGGGCATCTTGAATTTGTATGGGACCTCTTCATCTAGCTCAAACAACTTGTCAACCTCTGACATTTCTTTAGTTTTCAGCTTCTTTTCAAATTTCTTTTCCAGATCAGCAATCATCTTCTCAACATCGACAAATTCAGCTTTCTTTTCTGTAGTCTTCCTTCCTTTCTTGTCCTTTTGTTGATCTTGGTAGTACTATTCCCAGTCATCATCGTCCATAGCTTCTTTGTCTTTATCAAAGGCCACTTCAACCATCTTAGCCCTTTCCCTTATCTTTTGATTTCTTTATGCTAGCAGACGTCTCAGCGGTGTTCCCCAAAAGTGCAGCCAGCTAGCTCCTCATAGTCTTAGCCAGGGCCTCCTTTAATTCTTCCATCTTGGCATTGAGGGCATCATCCACTATCCTTTGAATTTTTTCAGGATCCATTGCTCTTGGTGAGAAGCTACTTGAGTTGCTGCTGGATTCTACATCACTGGCATAGGTTGGGTTGTCGTATGCTTTTGAACTGTTGTACTCCAAGTCTGTGAGCCAGAAAGGATCAATGATATGTTATGCAATGCATGTATGCATGTATGCATATATGCCAAACAAACAAAGATAATTAGGACGTCTCTTCCAACCTTATAACTTCCACACACGAATGGTGAGTCTCTTTTCCTGTGTATATAGTCAACAAAATACCAATATGGGATATTTTGTTTCTCAAAAAATTCCCTCAGACGATTCTAACCAATAGTTTTATTTTCAAATATGGAAGTCAGTCCATGATAATTCTAATTAATTAGGCTTTTATCCATCTGACGTGGACCCTTAGCAATGATGGCAGTAAACCCAACATATAACAATGGTAGAGAACTCCTTGAAACTTGATAATCACCTCCTAAGGAACCCAACGCCTATAAGAGACGCGAACTCACTATGATTGAAGGATTTAGTTGGTAAGAAGAAGGAAAATGCCACAACTCTTGTTGATAAGTAAACCTAATTCTTGATGCAAAGAAAGAATTAAAGAATCCACTCTAATCTCTCTCACACGAAAATTCACAAGATGAACTTGTAGAAGAATTCAAAATTTTTTATTAATTGTTGTTGTTTGAAATTCGGCCTAATAGTGCCCTTAAATAAGGGTTACAAAATTCCTAATTGCATATGGAAAACTTAAACATTCCTATTTGCATAAGGAAAACATTCCTAATTGCATAAGGAAAACATAAAGTATGGAAACAAAATTCTAATCCACTAAGGAAAATATAAATTATGGAAACAAAATCCTAATCCACTAAGGAAAATATAAAGTATGGAAACAAAATCCTAATCCAATAAGGAAAATATAAAGTTTGGAAACAACCAAACTAATCCCTTCAACATAAGAAACGCCCCACACTATTCGGGCTGTCCATGGGCCTTAAATTACTTCCCAAGGCTTTATATGAACCCCCATAGACCTTTCTTGCACGTTGGACCTTACTTTAGCTAGCCTTTAGCTTCCACACTAAGCATCATAATCAGCTTTGGTGTGCCTTCTTCAAGCTCTATCTCCATCTTCTTGAATGATAATTCTTGAAGCTCTTTGGAAATCTCTTCTTGAATATGCAAAGCCATACTAGCTTGATATCTCTTTTCCTTGCTCCTAGTGATTGGTCCACTTGCTAGCTTCAAGGGATCCTTTCTTGCATCATTCTCCCCCTCTTCAAAAAGATTTGTCCTCAAATCTGCATCAGCAAAAGGAGAAAGATCACTTACATTGAAAGTAGCACTAACATTATATGTACCTGGTAAGTCAATCTTGTAGGCATTGTCATTAATCTTCTCCAGCACTTGGAATGGGCCATCTCCCCTTGCTTGCAACTTATTCTTCATTTGGTTAGGAAACCTCTCTTTTCGAAAATTCACCCAAACCCAATCTCCTACTCGAAACTTAATCTCACGTCTCCCTCTATTTGCAGAATCAGCATATCTCTTGTTCCTTTTCTCAATATTCGCCCTTGCGTTCTCATGCATCTCTTTCACCAATTTAGCTTTCTTCTCACCATCTAAACTAAAAAGCTCATGAGAAGGTAAAGAAACAAGATCCAAAACTGTTAGTGGGTTAAAACCATAAACAAGCTCAAAAGGTGAATATCCTGTAAAAGAATGAATAGCACGATTATAAGCAAACTCAATAAATGGCAAACAATCTTCCCAAGAACTCAAATTCTTACCCACTAAAGCTCTCAACATGGTACCTAAAGTTCTGTTTACTACTTCTGTTTGTCCATCCGCTTGAGGATGACAAGTGGTGGAAAATAACAACTTGGTACCTAACTTTCCCCAAAGCACACGCCAAAAGTGAGACAAAAACTTGGTGTCTCTATCAGAAACTATGGATTTTGGTATCCCATGAATTCGAACCACCTCCCTAAAGAAGAGTTCGGCCACTAAACTAGCATCATCACTCTTATGACATGGGATAAAGTGTACCATCTTACTAAACCTATCAACAACCACAAATATGCTATCTCTCCCCCTCTTAGTCCTTGGTAATCCTAAAACAAAGTCCATACTAATGTCCATCCAAGGAGAACTAGGAACGGGTAATGGCATATACAAAACATGAGGCATAATTTAGACTTAGCTTGCCTACAAGCCAAACAAGCCTTACAAATCCGAATTACATCCCTTTTCATATTTGGCCAATAAAAGTGTTCATTCAGCATGTCTAAAGTCTTATCAACTCCAAAATGCCCCATCAAGCCCCCACAATGTGATTCTAATACTAGCAAATCTCTCATAGAACATCTAGGCATGCATAATTTTGAACCCTTAAACAAAAACCCATCATGTCTATAGAAAGAATTAAAAGTACCATGCTCACAAGCATCATAAACATTGCCGAAATCAGAATCACCAACATATAAGTCCTTTATACATTCAAATCCAAGCAATTTAGTACTCAAAACATTAAGTAAAGCGCACCTCCTTGAAAGTGCATATGCCACTACATTATCTTTACCTTGCTTGTATTTGATCACATAAGGAAACTTCTCAATCTTCATAACCCATTTTGCATGTCTTTTATTCAACTTGCCTTGCCCTCTCAAATGCTTCAATGATTCATGGTCTGAATGGATCACGAATTCCTTGGGTAGCAAATAATGCTCCCATACTTCCAATGCTCTCACCAAAGCATATAGCTCCTTGTCATAAGTTGAATAATTCAGCTTTGCTCCATTAAGCTTTTCACTAAAGTATGCAATGGACTTCTTCTCTTGCATCAAAACAGCTCCAATACCTACACCAGAAGCATCACATTCAATTTCAAAAGTTGAATCAAAGTTAGGTAAAGCTAAAACGGGTGTAGTAGAAAGCTTCTCTTTCAAAGCATCAAATGCTTCTTGTTGCTGCTTGCCCCAAACGAATCCCACTTCTTTCTTGATTATGCTAGTCAAGAGGGCTGCCAATGTAGAGAAATTAGGGACAAATCTCCTGTAGAAGCTTGCCAATCCGTGAAAACTCCTCACTTCTGTCACACTTGAAGGATTCGGCCACTCTTGGATAGCTTTCACCTTCTCTTGATCATCTTCAATTCCCTGCATACTTACAACAAAACCAAGAAAAACAACCCTATCTAGACAAAAAGAACACTTCTTAAGCTTAGCATAAAGGTTTTGCTCCCTAAGGATTTCAAGCACTTTCCTAACATGTTCAACATGTTCTCCCTCAGTTTTGCTATAAATCATAATATCATCAAAGTAAACTACCACAAACTTACCTAAATAAGCTCTCAAAACATGGTTCATTAATCTCATGAAAGTACTAGGTGCATTAGATAAACCAAAAGGCATAACTAACCATTCATACAAACCATTCATAACCACTCATAAGATCAGTCTTTGTGAAATATTTCGCCCCATGCAATTCGTCCAACATGTCATCAAGTCTAGGAATGGGATGTCTATACTTCACAGTAATCTTGTTCACAGCCCTACAATCAACACACTTCCTCCAAGAACCATCTTTCTTGGGTACTAGTAAGACTGGAACGACACAAGGACTAAGGCTCTCGCGAACCAAGCCTTTCTCCAAAAGCTCTTCAACTTGTCTTTGCATCTCTTTTGTCTCCATAGGATTGCTCCTATATGCTGGCCGGTTTGGAATTGTAGAACCGGGTATGAAATCAATTTGATGTTTAATCCCTCTTAATGGTGGCAAACCACTAGGAAGGTCTTCAGGAAACACATCCTTAAAATACTGCAACAAAGACACAAAACTAGAAGGTAAAGAATCAAGAGATTCTTCACTGTCAGTAAGTAACAATTCTTTATACATAATAATGAGTACAGGCTGCCCTACATCTATCTCTCTTGCTCTTGCATAAAAAGTATGTTTTGCTTTTTCTCCTTGCTTATTTTCTCTCACCAATGGGCCATTTATTTGTTTGCTTACTTTCTTTTGACTCTCGGCCTCTTTTCCCTTTCTGCACTCACTCACTTTATTATTTTCTCTCTCCGTACCCTTAGAATTACCCTTGGGTGTTGAAGAAACATCATTGGCCGAATTTGAACCCCCTTGGTTCATGTTGGCCGAAACTTCTTTCTCCCTCTCTAGCATCCTCTTTTGATCTTCATACACCTCTTGAGGTGATAATGGTGCTAGAACAACCTTCTTTCCTTCATAAGTAAAGGTATACTTATTAGAAAAGCCATCATGTTGTGCCCTTCTATCATGCTGCCATTGTCTTCCTAATAGCAAATGTCCAGCTTGCATTGGCACTACATCACACAAAACCTCATCTTTATACCACCCAATGGAGAATGGTACCTTGACTTGCTTCAACACTTTTACTTCCCCAGCGTCATTGAACCATTGCAACTTGTAAGGATTGGGATGTTTAAAACAAGTTAACCCCAATTTATCCACCATTGTAGTACTAGCAGCATTGGTACAACTTCCACCATCAATGATAATGTACAAACCTTACCATTCACCAAACACCTAGAGTTGAAAAGATTCTCCCTTTGATCCAAGCCTTCTTCCTTGACTTGAATATTCAAGGCTCTTCTAGTAACAAGCATCTCTCCATGTTCAGCATTCAAGACTTGATTCTCCCAAGCCTCTTCATCATATTCGGCCCTATCACCACAATCAGCCTCCTCTTCTTCTTCATGTTCAGATTCTGATTCAATTTCCCCTTCATGGGTAGCAATCATCACCCTCTTATTTGGACTTTGAGAAGCAATGTGTCCACTTCCCAAACACTTGTAGCATTTAATTTCCCTACTTGGAGTAGGTCTAGAAGGTGTTTCCTTGGCTGTTTTTGCATCCCCATCATTCGGCTTCTTGAAATTAGGATTGTAGGAAGAATTCTTTTGGAAAGAACCCTTGTAATCCCCTTTGTAGGAACCTCCACTCAAACTTGAACCCTTAAAGTTTGAAAAATTTCCACTAGCTTTAGAGTAGCCATTTTTCGAAATAGCTTTATTCTTCAATCTTCTCTCTATCTTCATGGCCTTTTGAACTAACTCTTCCATTGTGTTGAATTCATACATCTCCAATTCATTGGCTATGTTCAAATTCAATCCCCTAAGAAATCGTGACATCTTCTTGTCCTCATCTTCATCAATATTTGCCCTAGCCATGATCATCTCCATCTCTTTGTGGTACTCTTCCACACTTCTTCCACCTTGAACTAGTCTTGCTAGTCGATTGTACAAATCCCGAATGTAGTGAGATGGTACAAATCGGCTCCTCATTAGTTCTTTCAAGGTTGACCATTCAGGAATAGGCCTCATACCTTTCCCTCTTCTATTAGCTTTCAATTGATCCCACCAAAAGGTAGCATACCCCTTGAACTCTAAGGCTGCCAAAACTGATTTCTTCTCTTCGGTGTAGTTATGGCATTCAAAAATCTGCTCAACTTTCCTCTCCCATTCTATGAACTCTTCTGCATTGTTCTTCCCTTCAAAGGAAGGAATCTTCATCTTGATGGAAGTAAGGTCACCATCAGTGGTAGGTTGATTTCCACCTTCATCTTCATCTTCTACCCTTTCGACTGCTTCTAGGGCTTCAAGATTTCCTTGCCCTTCTCTCCTAAGCACTCTTCTAGCTCGCATTATGGGATTTAGATGTGCGGCTGGCTGCCCTTGTTGCACTTGCTGAATTTGTTGTGCTTGTCGTGCTGCATTCTCTTGCAATCTAGTATCCATCATCTCCATTCGACCAAGCATTGCTGCCAAAGTCTCATTAAGCCTAGCCAAGCTTTTGGCCATAGCTCCTTCTTTGCTAGTCTCTTCTCCTTTTCTAGCCATGTTAACAAACAAACAAACTCAAAGAAACAAGATTAGTAATAATCGAAATTCACTCAAGTGTTTAGAATTACCTCACTTTTCTTATCTTCCTTTATTGCACTTCAGAACCAAGCTCACCAACCAACAATTGTCAACTCGTTCAAGAAACTAGAACCTAAATCCTAGAACTAGATAGAAAACAAGACAAGTATCCGGAGGCAATGCAAGGTAATTTGCACTACACGATATAAAACCAAGTATCGACACAAGCAAATGATACTTAGCAATGTAATGGAATTAAAAGCTAGATAAAGAAATAAGAAACAATGAAGACAATAAACAAGATAAATTTGGATATAATGAATCAAAAACAACCCACACTTGGCAAGCTGCTTTATGGACCTAATCAATTCTACCCAAAACGCTAGCTTCTAAACTCTAATTCCCACCTATAACACTCAAATAACATGAATATTAAGGTCTGATTTTCGAATTCCAAAATCCCCTCAAAAGGTGAAATTTTTCGCCCAAAAATTTTATTACTTCTCACCCACCTAGATCTAATCCTTAGCACCCAAATAGCAAAAATATTAAACAATTTTTGTTGAGGTGGTTTTGTACTCTTTTTTTTTTTACTTCCTCTCACTATCCCCTTAATTCGGGACTTAATTTACTCCCAAGGACTTTTCGAAATCTGGACTTAATTCACAACCCCAGATTCACTCAAGACCAAATCGAAATCAAACTTGAACACAAACTCTAGCTTTTGCTTTCTTTCAAGAACCCTAATTCTTGGTTTCAAAATTCTCCAAGAATCCTTTCCTAGGTTTCTTTTTCACCCTAAGAATACCCTCCTTCAATTCGGCCTTGATCAGAATTAATATATGACTCTTTTTCAAAAATTAAAGACTAGACTCTCTAAGAACCCTAAAACACAGAAATTTAAAAGACCTAAATTAACAAACCCTAGAAAGACAAAGTAGATAAAAATTACCTTGTAGCAAGGCTCTGATACCAAATGACACGGACCCTTAGCAACGATGGCAGCAAACCCAACGTATAACAATGGTAGAGAACTCCTTGAAACTTGATAATCACCTCCTAAGGAACCCAACGCCTATAAAGAGACACGAACTCACTATGATTGAAGGATTTAGTTGGTAAGAAGAAGGAAAACGCCACAACTCTTGTTGATAAGTAAACTTAATTCTTGATGCAAATAAAGAATTAAAGAATCCACTCTAATCTCTCTCACACGAAAATTCACAAGATGAACTTGTAAAAGAATTCAAAAATTTTTATTAATCATTGTTGTCTGAAATTCGGCCTAATAGTTCCCTTAAATAAGGGTTACAAAATTCCTAATTGCATATGGAAAACTAAAACATTCCTAATTCCATAAGGAAAACATTCCTAATTGCATAAGGAAAACATTCCTAATTGCATAAGGAAAACATAAAGTATGGAAACAAAATCCTAATTCACTAAGGAAAATATAACGTATGGAAACAAAATCCTAATCCACTAAGGAAAATATAAAGTATGGAAACAAAATCCTAATCCAATAAGGAAAATATAAAGTATGGAAACAACCAAACTAATCCCTTCAACATAAGAAACGCCCCACACTATTTGGGCTATCCATGGTCCTTAAATTACTTCCCAAGGCTTTATATGAACCCCCATGGACCTTTCTTGCACGTTGGACCTTTCTTTAGCTAGCCTTTAGCTTCCACACTAAGCATCATAATCAGCTTTGGTGTGCCTTCTTCAAGCTCTATCTCCATCTTCTTGAATGATAATTCTTGAAGCTCTTTGGAAATCTCTTCTTGAATATGCAAAGCCGTACTAGCTTGATATCTCTTTGCCTTGCTCCTAGTGATTGGTCCACTTGCTAGCTTCAAGGGATCCTTTCTTGAATTACTATCCAATCAATTAAAACAACTTTTATGCTATATTGGATTAAAACTAAATGAAGAGGTTTATTATAAATAGATTTCTCACTTGAAAAAGTAACTAATGATTCATACCAAAAATAAGCCCATGATTAATATTTCTTAGCATAAGCTAGTCTCACAATTGATTTTTGGTATTTCATAATTGACCTAAATATTTGTAAGCTCTTTTGTAATTGAAAAAATAATTTTGGGCTATAGTGTTGAAAAAAGATTTTTGACCCATCTTGAAAAGACTATCTTAAAGATTTTGAAAATTTTAAATTTGGTCTCTTGGATTTAAAGGAAAAAATTATTTTGAGCTTACAATATAGGTAGGTCATATTTGAAAAACAAATAAGCCATGATTTAAACCAAGATAAATTAACCATAGTCAAACAACAAGCATTTGAGGTAAAACCTAAGAAAATCACTGGGCCAATTACATGAGCTTTAGTTTGGGTTGAAAAGCTTAGGTGCCCATAGCAAGTATATACAAAAAGGTACAAAGCTATGAGTGGTTATGCCGTGCTCGATCTCCATGCCTTGAGTGAAAGTATGGTATCCCTTGCATAACACAACACGGGTAACACGGGCGTCCTAACTCACGCATACAATGCAATCTAAATGGTGCAATGGATAATATCATAATAAAAAAGAATAAAATAATATAAAGACCAACGGAATCAACTTCTCTTATCCCCAGTGGAGTGGCCACTGTGAGCGAGGATTTTTGCCCCCACTCCCATGTGGAATAGTTCTTACGACTTCAGCACTGTTAGGCTCAGGACTCTAGAGAACACGAGCCTAAATCCAGAAAAAAAGGAGTCGCTACCCGGACGGGCTGGAAAAATAAAAAGGGGTGAATGACTTGATTCCTAAGGAATCTCCAACCCCCTATTGGATTCAAAAGGTTGGGTACACGTGGGGAATGTGAGAATGACCCAACACCCTCATAACGCCCGGTTTATTGGAGCTGACCTCCTTTTCAGGTCTTAATATTATAAAATTCATAGTTAATATGATATTATCCATACTACATGCAATCATAAGAATAGATAATCACTTTATTAAAATCACAACAAGTTCAAATAAAATAAATGAATAGGCACCCATCCATAGATGGAAACATGCCCTTACAATTCTTCGATGTCCAAAAGAAAATAAATAAAATAGGATACCCACCAATTGGTGGAAACGTATCCTTTAATTGATCCAAAACTTAACATCAATTAAATTACATTATACTCAACAAATGAGGTACCCATAGCATGGAAACATACCTCTTACAATTCTTAAAACCAAAATAAACCAATAAAAATAATTAACCATTCATAATAAATGAATCATTCATCATAGATCAAATAAATCATCCATCAAGACATATCATAGATACATATGCATTAGTAATCAATCCTACATTTAAGTGTCATATTTAAAAATAGATTTATAAACTAGGGTTTTTAATTTATGAATTAGGATTTAAGAAAATATGATTAATGTTTTAAGGTTTTTAAAAAATACAATCAGGGTTTTATTTTTTTAGAGAAATAGAATTTAGCTATTGTACTATTAGGGTTTCTTCAATTAGGGTTTGGAATTTTTATGAAAATAATATTAGGGCTTAGGATTTTCTAAAAAAGGATTAGGATTTATGAAAATTTGATTAAATTTCTTTGATGTTGGAAGAATAAAGCTAAGCTACTGTGATGATATTTGTAAATTTCGGGCTTACTGGATTTATTTTGTATGAATAACCAACAACGTCATCAAGTCATGCTTCACGTAAACTCATATGAACCAAAACTAAAGGATATAACCTACTATAATTAATCTGGAATTAATCTAAGCTAAGAACAAACTTATTCAATATTTAAAACTATCAAAACATGATATATTAATTAATTTAGAGCATACTGCCATTTGTTAGCTCCACCACGGTCTAACGTAGATCAAACCTTTGCTTGTAACATTCTCAAACTCTGGCTGAGCAGGAGTAAGATAGTATGTAACTGCCTTTGTATAATTTTGTGTCTTTAATGCGTCTGTGTTTATCTTCTTTTTTGCTTGCTAAAGTTTCTTTTATTGCTAATACTTGCTACCGTTCTAAAAAAGAGTCCCCCTCTAAAGGTTCCTCTCCTTGCATTTATATATGAGTGCCTTAGGTTAAACGTGAAAGCTTTCTGTTTTAAAAATGGAACTCTAAGGCATATCGAATTGGTGATTTCCTAATTCGACACAAATTGTGAACATATCGGGTTCAAACAATTTATTTCGAGGCAAACAAGGACTATGTCAAAGTAAAAAAAATTTAATTCAATAAAATATGGATCCATATCAAAATTGGGGAGGGCTCAATTCGATATGGAAACTATACCATATCGAAATGGGCTTCCAATTTGATGTGACCTTAACTTAAGGTCCCATATCAAATTGGGAAGGTCCCAATTTCATATGGAACTATCCCATATCGAATTGGGACATCCAATTCAATTTGGGTTGTCCCATATTGAATTGGGAGGCCTGGTTTGACTCGGACACACCCCTGAATGCCCTAATATCGAATCAAACCCGACCGAATCTTCAAAATAAACCTCTTTAGGGTTTTAAAGGTTCAACTATTGTTGTCCCAAGATGGCAACCAAGAGGGGGGGTGAATTGGTTTTCACAAGAAGTAATGACAATTTAAAAAACTCAACAAACAAGAAATGCGGAATATAGAGTTGGTTGAGTAATTGAAGAAAGAAAGAACACACAAGATTTATAGTGGTTCGGATTTACTTCAATCCTACATCCACTTCCTTAACAACTTGTTAAGGTTCCACTAATCTTTGAAGTTTTTACAAGCTCACTTCTAACTTTGGTGTTTTCACAAGTTCACACCTAACTTCACAAGTGTTTTTCTTAGGCTCACACTTACAACCCAAACAAGAGTTTTACAAGGCTCACTCTCACAACCTAACAAGAGTTTTACTAGGCTCACTCTCACAACCCAACAAGAGTTTTACTAGGCTCACTCTCACAACCCAAGTGTTTCCCAAGCTTACACTCAAACTTATACAATGGTGTTTTCAATGCTAACACCTAACATTCATAACAATTCAAATACAAGTTTAAGTAAAAGAAAATTTGTTGCTTGGCTATGAAAATCTTTTCTCAATATTATCTCTTTCTTTTTTTTTTCACATAGAAACTTTGTATTTATAGCCAATGTGGTCTTACTAGCCGTTATTGATGTTGAGAATAAAGTCTTGGCAGATTAGACCTCTTTACTTAAACTGTCCGAAGCACTTCGCGGTCGCCCTTCATACAAGGATGGTCGCGCTCATGCTTCAAGCGGTCGTCCTTTTAACCAGGGACGGTCGCTACTTTTAAAAAATCTTCAACGGTCGAATTTTAGTGCTCTGCAGCTGGAATCTTGCCCATGATGTGTTTGTCGGACCGTTTCTTGCCCATGCTGTGTTTGTCGGGACGGTCGCGCATCACAAAGTGCGGTCGCCCTTTTTTGAATACTGAAGTGGGATTACAACGGTCATGTCACGTGTCATTTTCTGACAGGGCAAAAGAGATGTCCACCTTAATTTGAATCTCGCGGTCGCCCGTGGTAGCATTTCGCGGTCGAACTCATATTCTCGCGTCGAACTTCTGGACGCACCTGAGGACGCGAACACTACTGTCTCTTTGAGCAATTTCTTTTTGAATTGTTGGGCGGTCGCGACTTTGAATGGGGCGGTCGCTAAAGTGGTTAGCGAGGTCGAGTCATTCACCGTTCTTGTCACCGCGAATCTTACTGTGATTGTAATGATTTAAATTCCTTGAGTAGCGGTTGTGCACATATTTGGCCGGTCGCTATTCTGTAGGAGCGGTCGCGACTGAGGTCGAACTTCTGACCGCGAAACCTACTGTGACAAGGTTTCATTCTGTAATTACTTGGAGCGGTCGTATTAAGGTGAGGTGCGACCGCGATAAATGTTCTGTTCACCTTTAATTGAAATAACCTAATCCTGCAACAAGATTTCTCAAACACAAGTTAAATAGATCATCCATTTGAGTTGTCAAGGATCAAAATTAAGATCATTTGTCTAACAATCTCCCCCATTTTGACTTTGACAATTCAAATGGAATGATGAGAAAAATAATAAGTCTAAAATGCTCCCCCTTAACATATGCAACAATCATGGTTAAGAGCATTGTGATCCCTTAACATATGCAACAATCATGGTTAAGAGCATTGTGATTATTAGTTTATCTTGGTGCAAATGTTATTGTTTGAATGCATACATTTCTCCCCCATAAACATTTCTCCCTTATTGCAAATATTCAACATGTATACTTGTTTCTCCCATTATTGTTCTTATCTTTGGTTTCCTTTATTGGTTCAACATGTATACTTGTTTCTCCCATTATTGTTCTTATCTTTGGTTTCCTCTATTGGTTCATTCCATTGGTTCTTCTCTCCCCCATTGTCATAGGCAAAATGAAACAATTGTTAAGCAAAATTATTAACTAAACAATGAAAGGGAAAGTACCAAATTATATATATTAAAATTGGAGGAAAGTACAAAGCAGAAAGTGCAAAGCAGAAAACATATGAAAATGCAAACAAACTAAAGCTAAGCTATTCTGAGTCATCATCTAACTCTAACTCTTCTTCAACTAAAGGAGCTTTCCCTTTATCTTGAGGTGCAACAGAGGCAGAGCTAGTGCTAATAGACTCTTCTTCTTCAGCAACGCTTTGGGTGTGATCACTTATATCCCAATCTTCAAGATTGCATTGAGGCAAGTCCAATTTGCCTTGCATGTCATAAAGATCATGGTGCATGTGGGATATAAGGTCTATCCTTTTGTTTAAGTGCTGGAATCTCTTGGAAACACTTTTCTTGAACTTAGTGAGTTTCCTTGAGAGAGTCTTGATTGCTTGGAGGATGAGTTGTGTGGAGGATGAAGCAGTTTCTTTAGCAGCTTTTGATGAAGTTGCTTTTGGAGGTAATTCTACTGCAACTTCTACAGAATCTCCCTCTTCCTCAATTGTATACCTTGGCCTTTTCTTTTGTTTATCCATAACTCCTTTCTTGCCATAGCAGTATACATATGACCCTTCTATCTTCCTTACACAACCAGCATGCTCTAAGTAATCCATTGTGATAGCATTGGAGGCTAGAGTGAAAGGGTTCCTCAAAGTGGCTAAGTTCAAATCATTCAGAAGGTTTAGGTGCCTAGCTATTTGAGTAACTTGAGAGGATAGGAAGAAGGTACCAGTTCTTGTAACAGCATGATGATAAAATGTATCAATCAAGAACTTGGTTGTGTTCATTTTGATGTTATGGGTGAAAGCATAGAGAAAGATAAGGTCTCTCTTGGTTACTTTCTCATTCCCATCTGCTCTTTGGTGAATGGTATAGGTGATAATCCTATGGAGCATCCAGTGGGTGAGAGATTTGATATGTCTGGCTTTAGATTCCTTTTCAAAAGAGGTTTCAATGGAAATTTCTCTCCAGAAATCAGAAAGTGTTGGGTTTGAGAAGATTTGGTCATTGTAGGAGGTTATACCTTCAGAAGGGAAGTTCCAAATGTTGCCAAATCCTTCTAGGGTTAAGGAATGATAATGATCAAAGAGCTTAAATCTTACCCCGTACCAACCTAGAGCAGAGTTTGCACTCTTTTCTATTTGAAGAGACATCAGAAATTCTTTGCTAAGACTGGAGTAGCCTACCTCTTCTGGAAAGACAAATTTTTCCCATCCAAGGACATCCAACAATCTTTCAATTTCGTCCTTGATGCCCAAAGCAGACAGCATCCCACCAAAAGGAGATTTGGTGCCTTCAACTTTCTTTTTCTTAAGCATGGCATACCTAATGTCTTCCTCAGTGGTTTGGTGATGAGGTTTGTGAATTTTTTCACCCCTTTTTGATTGTGGAGGAGATGGAGGTTCAACAACAGGTTCTCTAATGGTGATTCCTGGAACTCTCTTAGCTTGTCCCTTTATTTTGGAAGTGGTTTTTCTTTTGGGAGCCATTAGAATAGAAGAAACAGATGAGAGCAGGAAAACAGAGGTTGATTTGAGAAGCAGATGAGTTGAGAAGATTTTAGGGTTTTAGATTGTTTTCAGAAGCAAAATATCCAAGAAATTTGATGTAACTTACTTTTAAATAGATGGAGTTAAGAAAATAGCCGTTTTTGACTGTTGGATATTAAGAGTTGCGACCTGTCACACAGCCAACGGTTATAAATTTTCGAGCAGAGTGTACAGGGTGCGGTCGCGGATTGAAGATAGTGCGATCGCTACTTATGGTCTAGCGACCATTATCAAGATAAGTATGCTCGCGAGAGAAGAAAGTAACTGTAACGGTCGAAACTATTCAAATTGGTGCGGCCGCGCACAAATTTTCTCGACCGCGCACAGGGATTTTTATTGAATGAAACTGGCAGACGAAATAGCGATCGCGAAATAACACTGGAGCGACCGCGATAAACTTAAAAAATGAAAATTTCAAGGAAAGATGGAATGACATTTCTAATGTGTTAAAGAATTAACTGCATGCACATAGAAACTTCATTGGAAGATAATTAATTCAAAGTTATTCCATCAATCATTCCTAAATTGAGTTTTATGAAGTTAAGTCTATCTTCATTCAAGGGTTTTGTAAAGACATCAGCAAGTTGATTTTCTGTATCTATGAATTCTAAGGTTATATTCTGATTTTGTACATTTTCTCTTAAGAAATGATGTCTAATATCTATGTGTTTGGATCTAGAATGTTGGATAGGATTCTTAGACAAATTGATAGCACTAGTGTTGTCACATTTAATGGAGATATTGTTAAACACTTTACCATAGTCAAGCAATTGTTGTTTCATCCATAATACTTGTGTGCAACAAAAACATGCTGCAACATATTCTGCTTCCGTTGTGGATAAAGCAACCGATGCTTGTTTCTTACTATGCCAAGAAACTAGACAATTACCAAGAAAGTGACATGCTCCTGTTGTGCTTTTCCTATCTAAGATGCTACCAGCATAATCTGCATCTGAAAATCCTATAATATGAAATGATGTATTCTTAGGATACCAAAGTCCTAAATGCATTGTAGTTATCCAATTTTCATCATTTAAAGCTTCCTCAACATTTTTTGGTTCAATTTGAGAAACAAAAGCAAAATTAACATCAACGTGATTAATTTTAGATCTAGTAGTTACTCCCTTTGATGTTTCTCCAATGATGAGTTCCTTTGGATGATCTTTCTTGTATTGCCAATCCTTAGGAAGATCTTGAGACTCTTCTTCAAGTTGATTGATCTTTGGAACATCAATAGATTCAAGAGGTTCAAGAGTACCTGCAGGGTCATTGAAAGAAATACCTTTCTTTTGATCAAGTTTAGATGATTCATCAAATACAACATGCATTGATTCTTCTATAACTAGAGTTTTCATGTTAAATACCCTATATGCTTTGCTATATGATGAATATCCTAAGAATATGCCTTCATCTGATTTGGATGAGAATTTTCCAAGATTATCCTTGGTATTCAATATGAAGCATTTGCATCCAAATACTCTAAAATATCCAATTCTGGGTATTCTTCCATTCCATAGCTCATAAGAAGTTTTATTAGTTAAATGCCTTTTATAAACACGATTTGCAATGTAACAAGCTGTATTAACGGCTTCCGCCCAAAAATAAGATGGTAAATCATATTCGTTGAGCATTGTTCTAGCCATTTCAATTAAAGTTCTATTTTTCCTTTCAACTACACCATTTTGCTGTGGAGTTCTAGGAGCAGAAAAATTGTGTGAAATGCCAATTTCATTGCAAAAGTTTTCAAAGTTTTCATTTTCAAATTCTTTGCCATGATCACTTCTAATAGATGTGATCACATATCCTTTTTCATTTTGAACTCTTTTTGCAAAGGTTTTGAAGTAATTAAAGGTTTCATTCTTTTGAGCTAAGAAATTAACCCATGTGAATCTAGAGTAGTCATCAACAAGAACAAATGCATATGATTTGCCTCCTAAGCTTGTAACTCTATTTGGTCCAAACAAATCTAAATGAATGAGCTCTAAAGGTCTAGAGGTGCTTATAACACTCTTTGATTTAAATGAGCTTTTATGTTGCTTACCATGTTGACAAGGTTCACAAATTCTATCTTTTTCATATTTTATCTTAGGTAAGCCATCAACTAAGTTCTCATTACAAATATATTTCAATTGATCCATACCAGCATGTCCTAGTCTTCTATGCCATAACCATGCATCATTATTAGTGGACATTAAACATGTATGATTTGAATGTATGCTGACATTGTAAGTGTTGTTTGTTCTAGTGCCTTTAAATATGATAATACCATTTGAATTCGTGATCTTGCATTCTTTGGAATCAAACTTGACAAAGTATGCTTTATCACAAAGTTGACTAACACTTAGCAGGTTATGTTTCAAACCATCAACAAGCCATACATCTTCAATTAAATCCTTACCAATAGAACCAATGGAGCCAACACCAAGAATTTTACCTTTAGCATTGTTTCCAAAAGTTACGTTACCTCCATGTTTATAGGTAATACTTGTAAAGAGCTTTGCATTTCCAGTCATATGCCTTGAGCATCCACTATCCACAAGCCATGTGCTTTCATTGGTAGTAGATTTTAGGCATACCTGCAAGACAATTTTGATCATCTTCTTTTAGGTACCCACATATAGTTGGGTCCTTGATGGTTAGTAGAAAGAGTGCCTTCTAAATTGAGATGAGCTTTTCTTATATAACAATTGAAATTTTTGTGACCAAATTTCATGCAATATGTGCATTGCCATGGTATCCTATGCTTCTGCATTTTTCTTTTTGCATTATACATACAACTACAAGTATGTGATTTCTTTTGTACAGGTTTAGTGAACAACAATGCATAATTATTTTTGGCTTTATTTCCTAGTGAACCATAAGAAGTTCTTTTAGATTTGGTGCAAGCATCTTTGATATGAACATCAGAAATTTTAGTTGTAGATGCTTTCACAAATGTTGGTTTGCTAGGTGCAATGTTGGTTGAGCCATTGAATCCTAATCCATATTTCAAGGAAGGTGATCTTTGATTATTAATTAATGTGTTCAATGCTTCCTTTCCTTTATGAAATCTGGAAATTGATTCTTTTAGTTCTTTTAGTTCATGCTTCAATGCCTCATTCTCTTTAATCACTTTTTCTAAGTCATGTGAGCTTTTATTTAATTCTCCTATTGTATTCAGTAAGTGTTCATTTGAGGTTTTCAATTCTAAGGTAGAGTTCTTTAAGCATATAAAATCCTTTTCTAACTTAGAGTTTTTCTCTTTATAGAGCATCATTTTAGAGAAATATTTTTCTATTTTAGAATTCATGTGCTCAATCAAGTCACTATCATCTATATCATTTATATCATCATGTGCTACAAGATCAAAAGATTGAGTACTTACCTCATTGGAGTCATCTTCAATAGCCATGAGACAAAGATTTGCAATTCCTTCCTCTTCTTCTTCTTCACTTGAGGAAGAGTCATCCCATGTGGCTTTGAGAGACTTTTTCTTTTCTTTATCCCATTTCCTTTTGTTCTTTAATTTGTAGCAATCCGACTTGATGTGACCGGTTTTTCCACATTCATAGCATTTTACTTCATTTTTCTTTTCTTTATCTTTGAAGGAGAATTTAGGAGGTGTACCTTTGTTTGCTTGTAATCTTTTCTTCCTTTTCCATTCGTTCATTCTTTTTGAGAACATTGCCATTTCATCTTCATCATCAGTACCTTCACTGCTTGAGCTCTCAACTTCTTTGATTGCTTTGAGTGCAATTGGTTTTCTCTTTTCTTTCTCACCTTGATCTTCTTCTTTTTCACTGTGCAGCTCAAAAGTGAGTAATTTACCAACTAGCTCGTCGGTTCTTAATGTGCTGAGATCATGAGCTTCTTCTATGGATGATACTTTGGATTCAAAGTTCTTTCTAGCTCTTAGTGCTCTCAAGATTTTACTGTTTACATCACCTTGATCATATACCTTGCCATACTTCTTTAGTTCATTGACAATTGCAAGTAAGCGATTGGTCATGTCGGTGACATTTTCATTTGGTTTCATCTTGAATAGCTCATACTCATGAACATGCATTTGTTTCTTGGTAAATCTTACCTGAGTTGTACCTTCATGGTAGTTTTCAAGTGTTTTCCAAATGCAATGTGCACAAGTTAAATGTTGAACTCTTCCACCTTCTTCTCTTGAAATGGAGTTCATCAAGATGGAAGCAGCTCTATTGTTCTTGAATCGATCTCTGATATTGCTAGTTGACCATTGAGCTTTGGGAAGAGGAACTTGAATACCGTCAACTTCATGAGTAGGAGATTTCCACTCATTTTCCACGAAATCCCATAGTTCAATCCCTTCACTGTCTAGAAACAAATACATTTTGTGTTTCCAGTATGAATAATCCGTTCCATCAAAGTAGGGTCTAAGAATAGAGTTAAGATTTCCATGAGAGCTTGATGAAGAAGAAGTTGCCATTGTGGATCAGATTTCACAATTAAGTTTAAGAAATCTCAGAGCTCTGATACCAATTGTTGTCCCAAGATGGCAACCAAGAGGGGGGGTGAATTGGTTTTCACAAGAAGTAATGACAATTTAAAAAACTCAACAAACAAGAAATGCGGAATATAGAGTTGGTTGAGTAATTGAAGAAAGAAAGAACACACAAGATTTATAGTGGTTCGGATTTACTTCAATCCTACATCCACTTCCTTAACAACTTGTTAAGGTTCCACTAATCTTTGAAGTTTTTACAAGCTCACTTCTAACTTTGGTGTTTTCACAAGTTCACACCTAACTTCACAAGTGTTTTTCTTAGGCTCACACTTACAACCCAAACAAGAGTTTTACAAGGCTCACTCTCACAACCTAACAAGAGTTTTACTAGGCTCACTCTCACAACCCAACAAGAGTTTTACTAGGCTCACTCTCACAACCCAAGTGTTTCCCAAGCTTACACTCAAACTTATACAATGGTGTTTTCAATGCTAACACCTAACATTCATAACAATTCAAATACAAGTTTAAGTAAAAGAAAATTTGTTGCTTGGCTATGAAAATCTTTTCTCAATATTATCTCTTTCTTTTTTTTTCACATAGAAACTTTGTATTTATAGCCAATGTGGTCTTACTAGCCGTTATTGATGTTGAGAATAAAGTCTTGGCAGATTAGACCTCTTTACTTAAACTGTCCGAAGCACTTCGCGGTCGCCCTTCATACAAGGATGGTCGCGCTCATGCTTCAAGCGGTCGTCCTTTTAACCAGGGACGGTCGCTACTTTTAAAAAATCTTCAACGGTCGAATTTTAGTGCTCTGCAGCTGGAATCTTGCCCATGATGTGTTTGTCGGACCGTTTCTTGCCCATGCTGTGTTTGTCGGGACGGTCGCGCATCACAAAGTGCGGTCGCCCTTTTTTGAATACTGAAGTGGGATTACAACGGTCATGTCACGTGTCATTTTCTGACAGGGCAAAAGAGATGTCCACCTTAATTTGAATCTCGCGGTCGCCCGTGGTAGCATTTCGCGGTCGAACTCATATTCTCGCGTCGAACTTCTGGACGCACCTGAGGACGCGAACACTACTGTCTCTTTGAGCAATTTCTTTTTGAATTGTTGGGCGGTCGCGACTTTGAATGGGGCGGTCGCTAAAGTGGTTAGCGAGGTCGAGTCATTCACCGTTCTTGTCACCGCGAATCTTACTGTGATTGTAATGATTTAAATTCCTTGAGTAGCGGTTGTGCACATATTTGGCCGGTCGCTATTCTGTAGGAGCGGTCGCGACTGAGGTCGAACTTCTGACCGCGAAACCTACTGTGACAAGGTTTCATTCTGTAATTACTTGGAGCGGTCGTATTAAGGTGAGGTGCGACCGCGATAAATGTTCTGTTCACCTTTAATTGAAATAACCTAATCCTGCAACAAGATTTCTCAAACACAAGTTAAATAGATCATCCATTTGAGTTGTCAAGGATCAAAATTAAGATCATTTGTCTAACAACTATTATACCATCTAATCAAAAGGTTTATGACTCAGGCAATGGACTAGTCAGGGCCAAAATTAGGGTCTACAACTATTGAATACCATGTTTGGATATGTATCTGTGGATCGGTAGAGAGAGATTCTTAGTTTATTCTCATTGGCTCTTTAGGAGTTTTTTTCTTGTTTTATCTTATTTTGTTTGTTTGTACTATGAGCAAGAATGGTGATTGTGATGAGAATTGCTTGGTGGACATGAAAGCTGAGAAATTATGGGGGTTTTACAGAGAATTGAGGTAGCAGAAATGGATGATGCCATTTTTTAAATAATTAACAAAATAAAAGAAGAAATGAAGTGATTTGAGGAGAGAATTAAAAAAACCATTAAATGAAAAGGGGAAGAAGTCGAAGTGATTTAGTGATCACATAAGAGAAAAGAATAGAGAAAAAGTCTTTTTTTAGAATAGAGAAAATTATTTTTTATTATATCATGAATTTTAAATTTTGAAGTATATTTTATGATATAATAAAAAATATACTTGAAAATACTTGAAAATTTAGGATAGGTTTATACCATGTGTCAAAATAGAATAGGTTTGCCATTCCACCTTCATGTACGTCATTGATAGTTACGTAGTGATTGTATAATTTCAAATTTTATAAGATTTAGACAACGAATTATTAATTGATATAACTCAATTTAATTAATTATTGCATTTAAATATTTGAAATCATTTTTAAAATAATAAAATTTATTTGGATTTTTGTAGTGTTGAGAAGGGAAAATTTAATGTTAACGAGATTTGAATTCTTATGTCCATTTTACCAGGTGGCTAATTTTAAAATTTATCATTTTGAATAATTAGAAAGTTAAAATAAGCATTTATCTCACTTTAATATAAAAATTCATATGTAATTTAAATGATATAATTTCAGAATTTAATAATTATTACATTAAATGAATTAATTTTTACAAAATCCTTTCATTTTTGTATGATGTAATTTCTTTTTTTTAAAAAAATTAACTTCTATTACTTATAAACATTTTAAATATGAAAAAATTAACAAAATAAAATTCAATTAGATTAAATTCTTGTAAAATTTGTATTTTTAATGGAGAATTGAGAAACGGGGGTCATAAAAATAAAGATATAAGTAACATTTTACTTTGGAATAAATTAAGACAAAAAAAAAAGAAAAGAATTATGACTATTTTGTATGTATATAGGGATATGTTTTCCTTTTGTTTTTTTTCTTTCTTTGTACGTGTATTGATTGTATAGCCATTGACTCGGGAACACTGTAATATCCCAAGGTACACCCTAAAAATTTTGGAATAATTATTGTGGTATTTGAATTTAAGGAGTATGTTTAATGGAAGGAGAAAAGAAGTGAAGGTATATATAACATATATAAGTTAAACTAATGGAAGTCAAAAGAAGATAAATGAATTAATTTAATACCCGATCTTGGTGTACATTGGAATGGTAGTTGTGAGAAGATATGTTGGTAAAATATGTAAGAAAAATATCATAAGAAGTAGGTATATATGAGGGATGATATATATTTATGTGGTATTTGAAAAATATGGAAAATATAAAGGAAATATAAAAGAGATATACATATACCAACATATATATTACATATACATAATGTATAAAGTGGTGTAGGAAAAGTAAGTTTATATAATTAATTAATTAATTAATTAATTAATTAATTAATAATAATAATAATAATAATAATAATAATAATAATAATAAAAGAAAAAGAAGAAAGAAAAGTCAAAGGAAGAAAAGTATGTGGTGGAGGTTTTTAGAAATAATTTATTATATTATATTATTATTATTATATATATATATATATGGTAAACATGAAAAGAAGAAGGAAAAAGATATTTTTCTTCTTCTTCTTCTTCTTACACGAGAGAGAGAGAGAGAGAGAGAGAGAGAGAGAGAGAGAGAGAGAGAGAGAGAGAGAGAGAGAGAGAGAGAGAGAGAGAGAGAGAGAGAGAGAGAGAGAGAGAGAGAGATGTGATTTTACTTATATACACATCAAATCCATAGGGATTTTGAGAGAATTGAAGATGGATGTTGAAGATTTGGCATAATATTCAAGTAAGTTTTCTTTTGATTTCTCTTGTTCTATTTGGAATTTTGTTTGAGTTTGATGGAGTGTTGTTGATGGTTGGAGTGTGTTTGTGTATGGTGTGTGTAAAAGTGTTGAAATGAAACTAAAGATAAGAAGTTAGGTTGGTGTTGGTGATGGAAGAGTAAGAGTTGTGTTTAGTGAAATTTTTCTGTTTTACAATTAGTAATTGCTGTGACTTGTATGATTTTTAATTAAATATAGAAAAAATGTTCTTGAAGTTAATTTTTGATATGTTGTGCCTCTATGAGTCTATAATGACTGAAAAATATGTTGATTTGATTTTGGAATGATTATGATTTTGGAAAGATTATTTTTATTAGACCTGTTCCAGCAGGTACCTTAACTGAGACAGCTATCTTTCGGGATTTTTAATAAAATATAGAAAAATAATATCCAATTGAATTTTGGATATGTTGTTTCTTAGTGAGTCTAGTATTTGAGAAAAATAATATGGAACCACGTTGACTGAATTTAATTCACGGAATTCACAAAGTTCAAAACTGCTGCCAGGATGCAGGGCAATTGGAGCAGTCTGGTTGGGTGAACTATTTGACCAAGATTTTATGTTCAGTTTGATCTGAAATTTTAAAGGAATGATTTTAAGATGTAAAACTAAATTATGTAAAAAGTTTAGAGTTTTTAGTCTAGTAGATTATTTTATACAATTTTTCAAAATAAGGATTAAGTTGAGTCCAAAACCAGAATTTACTATTCATATGGTCATTTTGCTAATATTCCTTTTGGATTAGGTTGTGAAGAGGTGGAATTGCCCTAATCTAAGTGTTGAGGATTCTTGGAAGAGTAAGTGTATAGATTGGTGTGAGTTGATTTTAAGGTAAGTACAAACTACATTATTGCATAAATGCATATGACTTTGAGACTTGATACACATTTGGTTGTAAATGTGTTAGGAAATGTAATGCATTGTTGATGTATATTAATAATGTTATGTTTGGTATAATATGAATGTTGTGATGAGTATGTAAAATGTGTATTAATGCCATTGATTATATACATTTTAATTGATTAAGGTGATTTGAGATATAAATGAGATGGTTGAAGCATAATTGCTTATATGATGATGAAATAAAAAAAAATGGAATATGAAATGTGAAAGATATGATGATGAAATGAAATGTGAAGGATATGATGTTATGATGAATTGCTTTATTGTGATTTGAGATCATATGAGATATGAGGCCATGGTTGTTGGCTATGATAATGCAAATGAAATATATAATTGAGGCATGGTTGCCTAATTAATTATGAGAAATGAAATGAAAAGAGATTGATAAAGAGATAAATGAAATGATTGTGTGTCTAATGTGTTAATTCAATTTTCAGAGTTCTATTTTTGGCGGTATGCCTATGAATCACTGGATAGGTGAAATGACCGGGTCGTAAGCCGATTCCAGTTGGAAAATGTGAAATGTGATGTTTTTGGGGTGAAATGACCGGGTCGTAAACCTCAAAAATAAATTATTAAAACTAGATTGAGTGAAATGACTGGGTCGTAAGCTCAAATCTAGTTGAATATCCATGGATAAATGTATTGATGATTATGATTATAGACCAAAACAGTAACTCTGAACTTTGAATAGCATATTAGTGTCTTTTGGGCCCATGCTTGTCTTTGTTTAAATGTGATTCATGAAATGTGAAATGAATGAATAATGAGACCAATGATTATTTTTGTTTAAATGTGAATTATGGAATAAGATGTAATGTTATGAGATATATGATGATAATTATGAAATGAGATGATTACAACGTATAAGTAAATTATTGAAGGTGAATGTGGATTGAAAAACTATGTTGAATGATGAGATTTGAAGGTACTACATGAAAATACAATGTGATGTATAATATGGATGTGGTTGTGGACATTGTGAGTATTATTTTATGAATGTTTTAATAAGTCATGGAATTGTGGGTTGTATTAATGAAATACGTGCATATATATATAATTATGAGATTTGTAGAAATATATATAAGGTGTAATTGAAATGGGAAAATATGATAAGAAAATAATAATATAGGAAGTTAACATATAAGTATGATTGTCTGTTATGTATGTTTATAATATTTATTTGTACTACTAAGCTTTCGGGCTTAGCGCGGTTGTATAAATCGCGCAGGTGAGTAGATGGTTGATCTGGAAGTCAAACTGTTATGCCACGAGAAGGGTAAGAGTATTTCGAGACCAACTAGAAGGTGATGCATATATGTATAATTTAGTTATGTTGTATCTCTGACAAGAATGTATTCATATATATAAATGAAATTTTGGTAAAGACAATATTACCATATATATGTAAGATTATTGAAAGTATAATGATTTTGTAAATGTTCTATATTTAAATTAATGTAATATTGTTTGAACTCAGATATAGGTTTTTAAACTGTAACAAAAAAGTGACATTTTTATACCTTATATACGTACTGTATGTATACCCGGTATATGTATAGTACTTATATAGAGTATGGGGGTGTTACAGTTATACTGTACGTTAGTAGTATGTGATAATAATAAACCTCTACTTATTTTGTATTAGAACTGTGAACTCTTCTTGCAGGTTTGTAGTTGAGGGTATAAGGTGGATTCATTGGGAGTGTATTGAAACTGATTGCATTCGCATTGGTTTGTGTAAAAATATTTTCAAAAATCAGAAAAACCAGTTTTGTCGACACTTGGGATCCAATTTCTAGGCGAACCTCTGGCAAAATTTCTGTAAAACCGGAACTAAAATTCGAATTAAGTAAAATTGGTAGCAACATTAGGATAGTGTGGCGCCTCTACTCGGCTTACACATGTAGGCTGGGAAGGAGTGTTACAAACACTGAGCAGCTTGCTAACAAAAATGAAAGTTTTCGTACCTATAGCTACCAAAATGTCTCTATCTTAGCTTATTTATGATTTAAGCAAGATTTCTCTTAGACGCATTGGTTCTCCTCTGTGTCATTTAAATCGTGACTTGAAGGGCACCAAACAATCATTTACTACATGGCCTTAAATTCTACATAAAGAGAAGACCAACAATTTCGTATATATATACATATAAACAATTAGTTACTATAGGTAAATAATCATTTTTATAAATGATTGATTAAGATGGTGCAGGTAGTTACAAAAAAAGAAGTTGATTAATTAAATACTCAAAATTCTTAGTTTGATGATGTATAACAATTCAATTCCAAACTGATTTTCAGATTATTTGTTAGATTTTGAGTTTAACTTCATTTATAAATTTCCCAATGTGAGATTTTAAGATGGCATATCAGCAGATTATTTCATCAATGCAAAAGATTCATATTGAAGTAAAAAATGAGAAAAGAAGTTTTAGCTGAATTAGTTATGATATATTATTTGTTACAGAAAATTAAGATATCAATTACCGTTTTTATAATCCCATGCAGTTCAATTTCAAAAGTATAATTTATAAAAACTAATAAAAAAAGCTAAATATTATCATAAGGTTAGCTATAATTAATTATGTGTCCTCTAATTTAAAAAACAAAGGGGTTGAGATTCTTGTCATTCTTTCCAGCGTTTTAATTTTTCTTTAGCCTTTTTAATATCACTTTGTTTTCTAAAGCGTTTTTCTTTCCCTTTTTATTTTTTTATTTTTTTTAAAAAAAATTCAATTGTGGCTGGCAGAGACTTCTCACTTATAATAATTATTATTAAATAATGTTTTGATTGTATTATAAGTGGGCAGCTTAATAAAGAAGAGAAAGACATGCGAAAAGGTTAATAATATAAAAGAGCAAGTAAATATATACATTGCCGCTTTAAAAAAAAAAAAGTAGAAATTCGAATCGTACGGTTAGTTTGATGTGAAATTATAGGCTTTCAGAACATTGGATCATATAGACCAACTAGACATGTTGGATAACCATTTCTTCTAAGTTGTCGTGGTTATTGCGATTATTATAAATATGAATGCATAATAATTAATTTCTTATATATTATTATAAAAAAAGTACATAAAATAGGAAAAAATATTCTTTTTTTTTTACTTTATGTAAAATTTAAACTCAAAATTAACTGTTATAAATAAAAATTTAGCACCATGAAACTAAAACAAATGTGATTTTATCTCCAGTTTATTGAGTAGCTAATTAAGAAAAGGTGAAACACATTTAGTAATTATGCGGAATAAATAGTTGACCAATTCATAGAGTAATTTGTGAAAAAATGTTGAAAAAAGGTACTGATTTATTAATTTTAGATTATTTCCAAATCCTAATAGGACTATTGTTTACCTTTGCGTGTTGTATGTCATATTCATACAAATTACAATTTAGTTATATATTTTTTAGTTTTTGCTATTTTTGTAACTTAATCCATTATAAAATTATATTTTTTTATATATAAATTTAAACATCTTCCCCATTTTATATTTTATTTTAGTGTTTATATATATATACACACTGCAACATGCACATATTTTTTGGATTATAATATAATTGCATTATAATTATATAAAGAATATTACCATATATATATAAATACCGTAATATATATAGCCATACATATATGTAATTGCATTATAAGTAAATAAACAACATATGTATATATATATAACCATATATATAATATATAATTGCATTACCAGTATATATATAACCATATATAATATATATAATATATATATAATTGCATTATAAGTAAATAAACAACATATGTATATATATATATATAGGATTAGATTACAACATCACCATATGTATAAATTTATATGAATACCATACTATATACATATTTATAACTATGTTAATCAAAGTATTAATCTTTATTGGAATTAAAATAAATACTTAGAGAATATGTTTTAATTAACTAATAATTAGAACTCACCTTTTTTTTTTGTTTTCTTTTAAAATAATATCAGAGCTCCTTTATTTGCTATTAATTATTTGGAAATCATCCTATTAGCTAAAAAATAACTATTTTAAAGAAAGCAATTTTTTTTTTAAAAGGAAGAAGTGATTTTCTTCTTCATTTGGTTGACTATGTATAGTGAAAAATCATTATCTCAACCATCCATTTGTCACTCATCTAAGCTAATCACCTCCCACTCACATGCAAATGGGCAATTAGTCTTCCATCTTATCCTTGAATACTTTCTATGGTGTATATTAAGGGAGTATTTTATTATTTTATTGTAATTATTATAAATGATTACTAGATGTTTCTTATGGTTATTATCTTATAATATAATTATTTTTTGGCCTAAATAAATAAATTCATCTTACCAAGTCATTAATTTACTTCCTAAATAAATAAATTCATCTTACCAAGTCATTAATTTACTTTATTCTATTCTATTTTATTTATTATTATTATTATTATTTTACTTTTCCAATCACTATATTATTTAGATTTATATTTTTTTTTTCTAAATAGTAGGTATTACATATTTCTCTCCTTACAAAAAATTCGTCCTCAAATTTTAATTTATAGTACTACTTAATTACAAAACATAGTTGATTTCTACTTAGTGACAGAATAGAGTTGGATATAAACGTTCCATTTCTGCTTCAGTCTCTCATGCATATTCCTCACTAGATTGGCTAAGCCACAACACTTTAACCATAAGAATTATCTTTATTCCACAATTTTCTAGCCTGACGATCAACTATAGCTACAAGAGTTTCTTTATATGATGGATCATACTGTAACTCTAGAACAGGTAACTGTAGCACATGACTCAAATAAGATATATATATATATATATACACACACACAACATGAAAATATGGAATACAGGATGTATGTGTTCCAAACTAGGCCGTAAAGCTAGTCGATATGAAACTCCACCAACTCTTTCCAATATCTCAAAAGGACCTATGTATCGAGGTGATAGTTTTCCTCATTTTTCAAATTCCATCACTCCTTTCATTGGTGAGACCATTAGAAACACTTGGTCTTCTATAGAAAATTGAACATCCTTTCGCTTAGGACCCGTATAACTCAATTGTCTATTGAAAGCTATTTTTAATCTTTATTAGATCAGCGGTACTTTCTAAGTAGTGTACTGGACTAGTTATGGTCCTTTGATATTTCTCTCGTCTATGTCACTCTAGCATAGTGGTGATCTATATTTCCTTTCATATAGAGCTTCATACAGATCCATTTGTATAGAAGAATGGTAACTGTTATTATAGGCAAATTCTATCAATGTTAAGTGACGATCCCAACTACCTCCAAAATTAAGAATACACATACATATCTTTCAATGTTTAAATAGTATATTTAGATTGTCCATTAGTTTATGGATAAAAGGCAGTGCTAAAATTTAGTCGAGTGCCTAAACCTTCTTGAAACTTCTGCTAGAATCTAGAGGTGAATTATGGGCCTTTATAAAAAATAATAGAGATCAACACTCTGTGTAGAGTAATTATCTTATCAAGGTATAACTGAGCATATTGAGAAGCCATATAAGTCATCTTGACTGGTAGAAAATGTGTTGTCTTGGTGAGTCAATCCACTATCACCCAGGTAGAGTTATACCCCGCAGTTGTGCAAGGTAATCCAATGACAAAATCCATCATAACTCATTCCCATTTTCATTTTGGTAATTGTAATTATTGTAACAACCCTAAAGGTCTCTAATATTCAATCTTCACTTGTTGACAGGTAAACACTTAGCCACAAATTCAACAATCTCCTTCTTCATGCATGGCCACCAATAATGTATCTTAGGATCATGATATATTTTGGTAGCTCCTGGATGCATACTGTATTTGGCATAATGAGCTTCCTTTAGTATCTATTGTCGTAGGTCATCTACATTTGGTACACATAGCCTATTACCATGCCTTAGTATTGCATCCATAACTTGAAATTCTGGTGCCTGATCTTGCTCCATCTTTTTTCTAATCTTATTCAGGATAGGATCTTTTTCTTACTTCTCTCATGGATTTTTATACAGATGAGCAAAAAATCCCTTATTTAGAGATTTCAAATCGCACTCCAGAGTGATATAGATCATGAATTTCTTTGATTAGAGGTCTCTAGAATATTCAAACATGTGCTAAACTTCCAATTAACTTCCTACTCAGGGCATCAAATACTACATTAGCCTTTCTAGGGTGATACACTATCTCACAAACATAATCCTTTAACAATTCCACCCTTCTTCGTTGTTAAAGATTCAAGTCCCTATGCTCCAAAATATACTTCAGACTCTTATGATCAGTGTAGATTTCACACTTTCTCCATACAGATAGCTTCTCTATATCTTTAATGCAAAGACTATTGCTGCCATCTCCAGATCATGTGCGGGATAATTCCCTTCGTGTTCCTGTAATTGCAGAGAGGCATATACAATTACTCTTCCATCTTGCATGAGCACACACCCTAACCTATTCGGGACGCATCACAATATATGGTATACTTCCCTCCTTCAACTAGAAGTGCTAAAATAGGTGCAGAAACTAGTCGAGCCTTTCACTGCTCAAAACTTTCTTAATAGTTCTCATCCCACTATAACTTAGTAGTTTTCTAAGTCAATTTAGTTAGTGGTGTTGCTACATGGGAGAAGTTCTCAATAAATCTCTGGTAATAACCAGCCATACCTAGAAAACTCTGAATTTTAATCACATTAGTTGGTCAAGGGCAATTAAGAATAGCTTCCATCTTCTTGGGATCTACCTAGAAACCTTCTCCATTAATAACATGTCCCAAAAATGCTACTTCCTCTGACCAAAATTTACATTTAGAGAACTTAGCATACAATTGGTGTTCTCTTAATGTCTAAAGCACTATTCTCAAATGAGTTTCATGTTCTTGTCGACTCTTGGAGTAGATTAGTATGACATCTATAAATACGACAACAAATTGATCTAGATATGGTTTGAAAACTCGATTCATCAAATCCATAAAGGTTGTTGAGGCATTGGTTAGTCTGAAAGATTGTACTAGAAACTCATAATAACCGTATCTAATACAAAAAGTAGTCTTAGGAATGTCTTTTGAATTAGTTGGTGATATCAAGACAGTAGATCGATTTGAGAAAAATATTTTGCCCCTTGCAACTGATCAAACAAATCATCTATCCTTGGTAAAGGATATTTATTTTGAATTGTCACCTTTTTCAACTGTTGATAATCAAGACACATCCAGAGCGTTCCATCTTTCTTCTTAACAAATAGTACATGGGCTCCCTAAGGTGAATTACTAGGTCAGATATATCCTTTATCCAGGAGATCTTGCAGTTGCACCTTTTACTCCTTCAATTTCAGCGGTTCCATTCGGTACGGTGGAATAGATATAGCTTGGGTACCGGGCAGTAGGTCTATGGTAAATTCTTTTTCTCTTTTAGGTGGAAATCCTGAAAGATCCTCTAGAAATACATCAGAAAATTCCTTGATAATTGAAATACCCACAAGTTGAGGTGTGCGACCGCACGACATGGGAGTATGGGTAACCAAGATCCTGTCAGACAATAAAATCTTACCATTGGAGTTAGTCATTAGCGTAATTTTAGCCGTTAGAGCAATTTTTAAATTATGTGACCGCACATGTGATCGAGTGATCGTACAAGCTGACTCAACCACCAAATTAGTGGAAGACAAGCTCTAAACATGTGAGAACCACTTCAAACGAATAGTTCAAATCCAATTGGCTATAAATACCTGAAGAAACCTCTCATTTGAAATTATTGTGATTGTAATAGACAAGCATAACTACTTTCATATTATTACATCAAAATTTCTAATTGTATTTTTTGAGTGTTGGGTGTGAGCATTGAAACACTATTGTAAGTTTGAGTGTGAGCTTTGAAAAGCTTAGATTTTAGAGTGAGCTTGGGAAAACTCTTATTTGGGTTGTGAGGAAAATTCTCAAACCTTATAAAAGTTAGACGTGAGCTTGTGAAAACACCAAGTTAAAGTTAAACTTGTAAAAGCTCAAGATTAGTAGAACTGTAACAAGTTTTTAAGGAAGTGCACATAGGATTGAGGTAATTCGAACCACTATAAACTCCTTGTGCTCATTCTACTCTACTCTACTCTTTTCTTGATTTACTTTGCCTTTAATTTTTAATTTGATATAATTTCTTCAAACAACCAATTCACTCCCCCTCTTGGTTGCCTTCTTAGTACAATAATAAATATAGTGATTAAAATTAAAAGGGGGCGGCTAGGAAGTAGTAAGTAATAATTAACAAAAACAAAAGATAGTCAGAAGAGTAAAGCAGCCAAACAACAATTAAGAAGAAAGTGCCTATTAATCCTCGGATCATTGAAAATTCCACCGAAACCTAAATTGAGCCAGACCATTTGATAAGAAGTAGGGTGTGGTTCAACTTACAAATTAGTGGAGCCAACAACATAGGTTAGATTTTCTTTAACCCATCCAATTTTATTCAATTGTTTGTTTTTAATTATTAATTTGTCGCAACAATTCAATTATTTATTTATTTTTTATTAATCCATTGCATTTTCAATCAATAAATCATGATTGGGAATTTCTAACAATAAAGCTATAGGTATGGGTTTCATACCAATAAGAATTTAATTGTATGTTTTACCCATGTTTTTTCCAAAACCCTAATCTTATAACATGATATTTTAGCTTTAGAATTAAACTTATCTTTGTATATTAAACCTTAATCTTGTTTCCTAATCCCTAATTTACATATTAAAACCCTAATCTCATGGTTAAACCTTAATTTGATGATGGAACCCTAATTGTAATTGTGGATTCATGGTTGTATGCTTATGATGGATGATTTACTTTTATGATGGAATGAATTTTTCTATGAATTATTTAATTATGTTTATTTAATTTTTTGGGATTTTGAGTATTTTTAAAAGGCAAGTTTCCACTTTGTGGGTGCCTTAATTATTTTAATTGCTTATTTTAATTTTAAGAGAATTTTGGACAAATGAAAGGGACATATTTCCACCTTTTCGGTAAGTGTCCCATTTTATTTAAGTTGTAAGAACATTTGGACATTTGTAAGGGCATGTTTCCATCCTCGGATGGGTGCCCATTGTGTTTGATTGATTTTAATAGTATGATGAATGTTTATTTTTTTAATTGCATGTTATATAGATAATACTATAATAATGTAAGAATTTTATAATATTTAGACCTGAAAAGGAGGCCGGTTCCAATAAACCAAGCGTTATGGGTTGCTGGGTCATTCTTACCTCCCCCATACATACCCAACTTTTCAAGCCTAATATAGGGGTTGAGGATTTCTTAAGAATCGAGTCATCTGCCCCTTTTTTTTCTTTCCCAGCCCATCCGGTTAACGACTCCATTTTTTTGGGTTTAGGCCCATGTTCTCTAAGGCCTAGAGCCTAACAGTGCCGAAGTTGCAAGAACCATTCCATCGGGAGTGGGGCAAAAATTCTCGCTCACGTGACCCTAGATTATAAAGAAAAAAAGTCACTCTTGTTTACCATCTGGTGAAACCTTAGAATACCAAGAGGATAGAAGTTAGATACCTTATAACATGATTTCTATCACATAAGCAAGACGCATGATGCGCAAGGGATGTAGAGGGTACCTTACTCATGGTAGGGATGTGGTGGCTAGTATCATTCAATGGGTATTATGTAAATGGATATAAGTTTCATAGAGAAGGATATGGTTCAAATAGAGCTATAATGAACAGTGATGTATGCATTAAAGGAGGTAGTTCAAGTGGGAACGATTTAGATTATTGTGGATGTTTGACAAAAATTATGCATTTGGAATACCTAGCATTTCCACTCAAACATACTATGTTATTCAAGTGCTCTTGGTTTGATCCTACTAACAAAATGGGTACGGGAATGCATGCACAATACAAACTTGTTGATATTAATAACAAAAGAACATTTAATCAGTATGAACCTTTCATTCTTACATCACAAGCGGCGCAAGTGTACTTTGCATTGTATCCTGCTGTTAGGATAGCATCAAATGATCGGTTGGCTGTCTGTAAAACATCAGCTAGATCAATTATGGAGGAACCTAAACCAATCAAAGCATCAAGATCAAATGCCTTCCAAGAGGATGGAATTGACAACCAATCCTCAACTGTTGATTAACAACACATAATCTTTAATTGACATGATGAATTAATTAAATGAATCAAGTTGTAGTGATGAAAGAGAAGGAGAAGAAGAAGACGACAAAGATGAAGAAGAAGAAGACAAAGACGAAGAAGAAGAAGGGGAAGGAGAAGAAGATGAAGAAGATGATCTAATTTGATAATATATACAAAAGCCAAAATTTTCTTCTTGTTTTTTCCTTATCCATTTCTTTTATGTTTGTCTTCTACAAGATGCTAAGGCTTTTCCAATGTTCTATGTCTTGTTTAACTAATGTATGGAACTAATTTCTATTTATGTCCAAGAATAATTAATTATATAATGATCCCCTTTGTTTCCTAGACTAGATTAATTTTAATTTATATCTTAATTCTTGATTTAATAGGACTTTTCTTTTCTTTGACTTTCCTTTGCATTTGATCTCACTCTTGTAGTGAAATTGTTCATAGGCTTTTAGCTACAAAATGATTCATACCTCTATGTTGTCCTTATTCTATTTTAATTTGATATTCAAGTTAGCAACTATTAGAGTCAAGTTAGCTGCTATTGGAGTCAAGTTAGTTGTTGCTTCATTTTATTTTATCCTCTCCATTCGCCATGCATGTCTGTTGTTCCTATAACACCCTTATACCCGATACACATATAATACACACACACAGTATATATAAAATACACGTATACGACATAAAAATATCACGACCTGGTTTAACAAAAATTTTCATATTTCTAATTTAAAATACCAAATACCTTAGAATATATAATTAAATCGTAAACAAAAAATTCTTTATTAATTATAGGAACCCAAAATAAATATTTCATAAAAAAAATCTCTGGAAAAAATTCGCCAGAGTTTTATCTGTAATTTGGATATCCCAAAAATTCAACAATTTCCACATCCTGCATAAAAATACTCCTAATAAAACAATTCACACATTTCCACCTCAACTTCTCAAATCCTCCATATTTCTCAAAACATTTACATCTATATACATATATACATCAAAACACATATACATAATCCATATTATACAATTACGCAAACATTCTTTATACTTTACAATATATATACTCCAAAAACATAATATAATATATATAATATCAAAATATACTATATTATAAAATTTATACATGCTAGCAAAGTGGCTTTGATCTTTATGTATCCAAAATCAACTCAACGAGCAGTCTCTAATCTAGACTCGACCTGGTCTAAAAGAACTCTCCAGCTCAATCGGATCTCTCCTGTCACATGCTCGATGAAATGCAATCGCGCTAAGCTAAAAGCCTAGTAATACAAACTTTAAAATAATGCCAATGCAAAAATGCTTTTATGCCATGTCACAATGTGGCATCCAAGCACACTTTTAAACATATTCTTTCATCATTTACTAATTCACGCAAATACTTATACAAGCATGGGCCCAAATAACTAATATATTATTCAAATTCCAGAGTTATTATTTTTGGTCCACAATGACACCAAGTGTCTAGCCCCGAAGGCAAATCAAGTAATGCTCAAAAGCTAGCTCTGAAGGCAAATCATATCACAGTGACGACAAGCGTCTAGCCCTGAAGGCAAATAATGAGGTTAACCTCATAAGCATGCCGCCAAACACAGAACTCTAGAAATTGAATAACATACTAGGCACACAATTATTTCATATTTTTCATCAACAATTTCTTTTTATTTTTCCCATTATCATTTAGGCGCATTGCCTCATTTTCTCATTTTTCTCATTCATATCAATGTCATTTAATTTAAATTCATCATATTTCATCATTCATCACAATGTACCTCATTTTCCATTAAAATCACATTGCCTAAATATTTTGGGTAATTCTCACATAATGCACATAAATCACATTTTATCCAATTTAGCCATGAATAATGGCTTTTCATAATCCATATAATGCATATACAACAACTTACAAGTCATAGCACAATGTTCGTGAATGTTCAATGTGTCAAGTAGCTTAACATATTTTTCATCCAAAATGTGTTAAGCCCAATTTAATGCCAATTTATCTAATTTATCAAAAGTTTATACTTACCTTAGAAAGCACTCCAAAACAAGCTTCAAAACTCCCTCCAACCTTCTCTTTCAAATTTCACTTCAATACTAGGGTTGGGCAAACTCCTTCCTCTCAATGCCTATACCAAATGTGAACATAAATAATCATTTACTATCACATTCTATGGCATTCTCAGCATCAAACCATAATTAAACATCACTCTAAAGAAAATCCCAAAATTAAGCCTTTCCTTACTTTAAAATTGAACTTCTATTTTAATCCATTTAAATTAGTGCTTTAAGTTTATTAGTATCATTAAAAACATATTTTAATATGTTTAAACCAATTACATTACATAAACACCTACTCATCTTCCAAACCCTAAAATGTCATAACCTTCTCCCTTTGAAGGTTCTCCATTCAAACTCATTCCAATTATCAATCTAATCTTATTTCCATCACTTATATCCTTAAAGAACATGATTAAAATAATAAAACCAAACAATTCACCATACTTTGAAAAATGCCTTTTCCAAAACCCTAAACCAATACGACCATTCTCAAACTCCATCCAAACATAACCAAATCCATCATTTGATTTTAAATTCATTATTTATGCATCAAAACAACACATTTGGAACCAATTTGCACAATTAAAACTCATGATTTCAAAAGTCCATATGTTTCATAACCCTAAATTCTCTCTCTTCACTAAACTCAACTTAAATTCAACCATTTCTTCAATCTAACCTTAAAATCATTAATAACCAATCAAAACAACTTCATTCATATCTAATTAAGCAATTAAATCATTCTACTATAAAATCCAAAAATTCACATATCCATATCTTCCATAGAAATTGAAAATTTAGTAAGAAAGCTTACTTACTTGTTAGAAAATTACCAAAACTATTCTTGATTCTTGAAATTTTTGCAAAATTGGTTGTTTAAATGGAGAAAAAATCACCACTAACATCCATGGAAATCTCCTTTTTTTTTTTTTTGAAGAAGACCACTTTAATTTCTCTTTCTTTCCACTTAAAAAAAATGTAGCCATGCATAAATATTATTTTATTTTTAATAAAGATTTAATTATTTAATTATTTAAAAACCCCAAATTACCTCTTTAAACCAAAAATATTTTATTTTTAATTTATTTAAATAATTTTACTTTTACAAAGTATAATTATAAAAATGCCACTTGACTTTGACTTTTCTTTTTAAAAGAGTTGACTAATGTATATGTTAAGTATATGTTAGGTATATTTCACATATACATTCTATTTTTCTCACTTAAAATCTTTTCATTTTCCATTTAAATCATGTATTTAATTTATTCAACTTAATTCTAATTTATTTTATTTAATTTCAAAAAAAATTAGGGATGTTACAGTTTCTTAATATGATTATTGAATTTGTAAGTAAATTAAGACAAGTAGTTAAGGAAACTATGGCCTAATAATTAAAAAATGAAGGTAGAAAATGTGTTATTGTTATTGTTGAATAAGTTGCATACTACAACAAATGACACAAGCCTAAGAAGATAATGTTGTTTTATTATATTTGATTGAATAAAGATCAAACAATATATCTTGCTAATTTTGTTGTTTTTGATAATATATTTTCAGTTTGTATATTTATAGAGAAGAACAATACTCCGTCACCATTGAATAATGAAGATCATACCACACCAAATGTTAATTTGACTGTCGAGCCATCTGTTGGATCTATAACAAGGGCAAGTGCTAAGGGGAGGATTCCAATCTGAGTTGTCAATGGAAGGTAACTTTTATGGATGTAATATGTGTGATTATGATATGTTTAATTAATTGATTGATAAATGCATTTAAAATGTGATTGTAATATGTAGTAATTCACTAATAATAGGCTTGTTCCTAAAGGACACTCCATGTCAGTTTCCATCATAAATAATTTTAGGGAGAAACAAGATCCAACTAGATACTCATGGAAAGAAGTATCTCATGAGACGAAGAATTTTTACTGGCAGGAGTTAATGCTAAATATACAACTTTATTTTATATATCTTATTAATTAATTACTTAAATTATTTATATTTTTTATATCTTTTTTTAAAATTTTCAAAAAGTCTATCAATAGTTGAAAGGAGAGGATGGAGTATGTAAGTTAGTTTGGAGTAAAGTTGCAGGTAATCAATACAACAAGACTTTACATAATTGGTGGCAGAAAGGAAGAAGACCTACATGTGTTCCTCAAGATGTATGGGATAGCTGGCAAGCATGCTAGACATCTGAAGCGTGGCTTAAACATTCCCACACTACATCAAGAAATAGAAGGAGTGAGACTGGTGGACTTGGGACCGAAATAGCACGACATGCAGGCGGGTCCAAATCTACAGTGGAGCATGCTTTACAAATGGTAAATAATTATTAATTTCAAAATGTTTAAATTTTATACATTTTTTAGGATTTTATTTATAAATAATAATAATAATAATTATTTAGATTGAGGAGTTGCATCGAGCTCCAAATTCATGGGAGTTATTCAAGAAATTGCACACAAAGAAGAATGGAATTTGTATAAAATATATACATATCATAGATTAATTTATTTTTATTTTTATTTATTATTGTTTAAATACATGTATTGCATAATATAGGATCGAGTTGAGAGTCTAGTGGCAACAACTTCTCAGTTACAGGAGGAGGTTCATCAGAGAAATCAACTATCGACATAAATGCTTCATATTTAGAGGAAGTTGGTGGGCAAAAGAGAAGACAGATATATGGATTAGATTCCTAGGGTGGGATTTACTATACTGATTCTTTCACTAGCTCTACAACCTGATGGATCCAAGTTAGTCATCAAATGAAGCTATTCAGGAGATAATAGAAGCCTAAGCAGAAGCACGAGTAGGTAATGTGCTTCGATGGATTAAGGAGGATCACAAATCATTTGATCAAGAGTGTGAAGAATTTCATAGAGCATAAGATGAGTGGTGACAGATGATGGAGAGACAATTGCCGAGACAATTTGATGGATCATCATCTTTAAGATCAGCTGATTCTAGTTCTTAGATTATCTTTGTAGGATTTTTAAATAATTCCTAATATTTTACTAAGCTATTGTAGGTAAATCCTACTAAGGATTGACTTTTTGGATGAACTAGTAAACACTTAGAATTTTTTGGTAAATCTTAATATTATATAATATGGTAGTAAGTATTGGTATCTATTTCAAATTTTATATAATTTTATATTACATTTTAAATATTGAAATTTTTGTTATCAGAATATTTAAAATGAATGAATTTTAGTTACAAAACAATAATTATAAAAAATTTAAATAAATATTAAATAAAAAATTTAATTTATTTAATTTTTACCACTTTGTCATGGGTTTAATCTGATGAAAAATATAAAATTACAAATATGATTATATTAACAACTGAATATAATCATAAAATAATTACAAAATATACAATATTTGTAATATTTTTTTGTAACAATTTGTAAACAAAATTTTTTCCCTTATTTTGTTACCTTTAGGAACAAATATTTGTTCTAAGTTTGTCATAAATTATGACCGAATATACGGTGACTACAGTGTTAAAAATTACAACAAAAATGTTGTTTTAAATCCATACTAACTTGTAACAAAGTAGTATAGAAAAACTTGTTACAACTTAGTGACAAAATTATGTTACAAATGCATTGTTATTAATGATGGTTGCATCTTGTTCATCTCCATTCACTTTTTAACAAAAACAACTTTTTATCTCTATTTGTAACAAAAAAAATTTTACAAATTTGTCATTATTAATGATGGTTTCATCTTTTTTTGTCCATTTATGTTGTAACAAAACTATTTGTATGTCGCTATTTGTGACTAAAATCCCTTACAATGGTATCGCTAACTTAACAACGGTAGCTTTTAATACATCACAAATATTAGCGACTAAAATTTTAGTGACGAAAAAATTTTCATTACAAAACCATTAAAAATCTTATTAGCGATGGAATTTTCCATCGCTAATCTATGAAAATCCTGTAGTGTCCAGAGCCTAAAATCCATCAATTCCATACTCTTCTTGAAGAAGAAGAAAATTTTAAGTGGCTTTTTCACATAATTTCACAAAGAATGGTTGGATCCATCAAAATTTTCAAGAAATTTATTTGATCTAGACCTAAACTATGAAGAAAGCCTATAATGTTCATAAACTTAGGTTAGTCTATCCATCCTTCGAATCTTGTTTTAACAATCTTATTTGTTTAGTTGAGATAATTGGCCTAAATTGAAAGTAAATCAATTTTGATTTGATAAACCTAAGGGTTTAATCTTAATAAACCATTATATTAAATTCAAACTGGCTTTTCAAAGCTTTTTATTGACTTTACTGCTACCTTTATTTGATCTTTAGACATGATGTTTACATGGAAAGATGAAATCATATAGATCTATCATGATAGGTTGTGATGTGAATAACGCAACTTCCTATAAAAAAAACTTGATGCTACTTTTGATGATTTTCATTTAGAAAATATTTATTAAGAAATTGTGTATATAGTTTAATCATGCTTATTCTCAATACTTAAATTAGATATTTCATGTATTTTAAATTAGATATTTCATGTATTTTCCTTGTAAGGATGAGTTCATGGATGTATTTATTTAAAGTTCATTAATATTCATTAATTTTAGCGTCATAACATGACAATATAATGTTTGCTTATTGTTCAGCTGATACGAGCATGGGTAGATAATCAAAGAAAATCAAGAAGATTTTGCAAGTATAATAATTTTTGGAGATTTAATGCCATATATGAAGCTTAATTCAAGGGCTAGAATATTAGTTATGGAAGCATTAGAGGTGAAAGATCATAAAGGAGCATAATATGCAATTTCCATATTTGGACATATTTGACCTTTGGAGCTTTGATTGAGATTTTTATGGCCTTAAAGTTCTATAATGAGAAAGTAATATTCACGAAGTGTTTAGAAGATGAATCAATCTTTCCAGAATGGTCTTTTATTTTATAAAAATCTAATTTGTTTGGGCCTTCAAAAATCTATCCAAATTTAGAGGTGGAAACTTAATTGGAATCCAGATTGGAGTAGGATTTTTGTTCGAACCAGTTTACTTCAAAGAGCCATAACTCAAGTTTTCAAAGCTCAAATTGCATGATTTAAAAGCCCAAATTCATCTATACTTCAGATTTACAATTTTTGTGAAGATCCTAAGCCTAGATATGAATTGTATTAGATCAAAAAATGGCTTCAAAATGTCTGCACGAATTTTATTTTGTTTCCTTAATTATTTTGTTATAATGTGTTTTCCTTTTCTAACTAGGATTAGGGTTTAGTGTTGTAAGCTATAAATATCTCTTATTTGAGATTATAATGGAGCTATAGTTGATTTTGATTAATAAGATTTTGGCTTTGCCATTTTTATCAAAGGAAGTGTTCAAATTTTTCTTGTTACATCAAGAATTGAGTTAACTTATCAAGGAGTGTACTTCTTCTTGTGGTGTTTATTCTTTTTTACTTATATCCTTTGATCTAAGTTTCTATTTTCATGTCAAGTAGGGGTTTAGTATGTTAAACAATCATTTAAGGTTCTTGGTATACTGAATTTGTGTGTTGGGGTTTCATATTTCATTATAAGCTTGGGGTTCCACATCATCACCGTATACCATAAATTTTTTTCTTCATTTATATATCTTTATACAAAAATTATTATTGGAAATTGCATTATTAAAAGGGTTCTAGGAAAATACAAAGATTGGTCCATTTATATTAACTTGACTTATTGACTAGTAGTTTGCCATCATCGAACCCAGTAAAGAGAATTGAGCTAACACTCTTTATTGAGGTTCATTTGTTAAGTCAGCCCATATTTTGATATTTGTATTCTCGGTCTATACTGAGTAGCAACTCCATGTCTCGCTCGCTCACACCTACCCTAAACACACTTGTGAACCTTTAATTTTGCAAGAATGTATCAAAATTTAGTCCAATATAGAGATGTGGCTTAAGAACGGCCAAAAGCAGACACTAAATAGGCCCATATAGGCCAATATAAATTTGGTGAGCACAATAGGCCAGTTATGGCAGCAAAATTGTTGTAGTGCTAGTTTCACTGCCCTAATGCCCCTTGTGAAATCCAGTTTGATTTTTAGATCCAAAACTCTATAAATAATCCCCCCCTTTTTATACACATTGACCAACCAAGCAAATCTAATTGCTAGTTTGCTTTCTTTCTCTTCTTTCTTATATTTTTCTTTTAAAAAAAGGAAATGGTTCAATTCTCTTTAGTTTAAATCACTTAAAATTTTCTTTGTTTTAATAGCAAATTTAGGTGCTTGACTTTCCTTGAGTTCATGCTTCATTCAAAGAAACCCTATTACAGATCAGCCAAGGACCAGGACTCCTCAAGCAAATTATGGAACTAAGTTTTGGCCACACATTATGACCTTTACCAACTAAGATCGAAGAAAGGTATAACACTACCCTAACCATTTTTGTATTATTAATTTCTTAAAAATGGTTAATCTAAATGGACTTAAATAAAATTAGAACTAAGCAACCTATTTGGTATCCAAAATGGACCAACGTGGACTTTGAACATAAACCAATTTCACCTTAGGTTAAACTGTTAACCTGGAGTTGATACAATTTGAAGTTACGTTAAATAGTTAACCCAGTTTTGGCATAGTTTGAATTAGGTTAAATAGTTAACCTAGACTTGATATAATTTGAACATACGTTAAATAGTTAACCTAGACTTGATGTAATTTGAACATACATTAAATAGTTAACCTAGTTTTGCATAGCTTAAACTTAGGTTAAATAGTTAACCTAATCTTGACATAATATGAAATTAGGTTCAATAGTTAAACTAATATATGATTTGAACTTAGGTTAAATAGTCAACCCAATATGGAAATAATTTGAACTTAGCTTAAATATTAACCTGATTTTAGCATAATTGGAACTTAGGTTTAATAGATAACCTAATTTTGGCATAATTTGAACTTAGATTAAATAGTTAATTTGATTTGACATAATTGGATTTAGGTTGAATAATTAACCAAAATTTGACACAATTAGACGTAGGTCAAATAATTAACCTAATCCTAGCATAAGTCAAACGTAGGCTAAATAGTTAACCTAAACTTGACATAATTTAAACTTAGGTTAAATGGTTAACCAAACTTGACATAATTGGACTTAGGATAAATAGTTAAACTAATTCATCTTACATTTAATAGTAAACCTAAAACTTGTTCAGACTAGAACATTAGGTTTTTAATGAAGCTTATAGACTAGTTAAAATGGGTTACCTTAGTTGTAGACTAGGAAAACCAAAATTAAAGTTAAACTCCACCATCGAAAGATGGTTAGAACTGCACAGGCTCAAATTCCTATTTAGAAAGGATATGTGGACTTAGAATTTCAATCCGAGTGATTGAGCCCTTTAAACCTTAAAAACTTTTTTGCCTTCCATTTAAATTGGCGAATATGTTTTTCTTTCTATGTGAATGTTTAGGTTATTTGTTATGTTCTTTGGGGAATATGTGCCCATCCTAAAACCCATAAGGGCTAGAGTTGGGATCCCCTATTTTGGGTTTTTCACGATGTAATTTTTGTGTAAACTTTATTTTATTTTACATTGTCTTTGCTTCATGGATGGTTCATATAATTGTTCATGCATTATTAATTGTATTTTATTATTATATTTGTCATCTTTATAAAATAAATTTTGTTAGTTTTAATTTAACTAAAGGACAAACAAATTTTAGTTAAAATAAGCCAAAACCTAGCCCTTGAATCTATCCTTTGGTTCGAGGCTAGTGCATTTTATCCATGGGATACAAATTGTAGTTACTTCTTTTAGGTTTTTCTTAAGTTTTTCCTTTTCAAAAATATTGGAAGTGAGATGACTTAAAACCATTTTTTTTATGACTAAGACACCAAGAGTAATCCAACAAGACGAAGAGTGACCTTGGAGCTTTCATGCATGAAATCATCCAAAATTCACATACAACTCCCTTTAGGGATGGTCCAATTCATTAATAAAAAAATATTTTCCCTTTTCATTAGTGCCAAAATTTTGTGCATTCATTGTATAAAAGAAGAAAAAAAAGAGAGAAAAGGAAAGAAAAAAAAAAGAATAGTCAAGAAATTGAATCAAAAGAATCAATTAAACATTGTCTTTTATTCTTATTTTCCTTATTTCATGCTAAAGATTATGGCAAATCAAGCCATCCTAACAATAAAAAGTTGAACCTACCCTAAGTCTATGTCAATCCTTAGTCTTTCTTCTCTTTCTAGCCTGTGAGTCCATCTTAGCTTCTATAGTAGCCTTAGTAGAAAGTGTAGGAGTCCCCTCTAGTCAAGCTAATAGAGTAGCATGCCTTATCTTCTCATAGGGTCATGCTGTAGCAATCAACCAAGTCTGATAATCCTTTATCTTATCACAACTTGAACTAGGCCTAACTATGTGATAAGCCCTAGCTTAGCCATTTATTATAGTCTTAGCTATAGGTCTTGTAATAACAATTAAAGGATAAACAACTCCATCAACAATTGCCCCCTTAGTTTGGCCCATCTGTTCCATCACCTTAGTGCCCTAATGAAAGGTGGACATTGAAAGACCAAGAAGGCAAACCACCTCATAACCAAAGCTCTTCACCATGAAGGTCTTGATCTCATACCTATGACCCCAAGTCATAAAGCCACCTTGTCAATGCTTGCTCTGAGTTGAATTTGATAGTTGCCCCTCAAGATCTATAATAAAAGGAAGAATATATAACATGCCTGGAGGTTTTATGGCCTGGAGATGGTCTTTGAGCCATACTTGGATAAAAAGGGCCATTGAGTAAGAAAATAGCAATTAGCCAATTGACCAAAAAGATAGTTGAGTAGATGCTTACTTGAAGTACCACTAGAGTTAAAGACCAGCTCCCTTCAACCACAAAAGCCATGTCCAAGATAAGTAGGATCTCAGCCAAGATAATTCTAGCTATACTATGAGAATCCTCTATCTACGCCACCATGTTGGTAACACTAATGTCACCTTACCTTCCATCATCAATAAAAAGAAACCTATCTTTCGAGCAAAATGATAAAGCCTAGAGCTTCAACTTCCTCTTTGTCAATGACATCATCCATATCCCAAAACTCATCAACTGGGGCAAGCAAGTTGACCCTATCATATTGTTAAGTTTTCATGGATAAAATAATGAAAAATGTAGTGTAATAAGACATAGATATGAACCATGAAAACCACATAGTATCCACGTCTTTCAATTAAATCGAAGGAAGGGTTAACTTTTTTACCTCTTATAGTAAAATTTGACCTCTTTCTTATTTATGCAAAAAAAAGAATCACTGGGTGTTGCTAAACATGAACACCTTCTATGGTATCCATACAAATGAATTGAACTCTAAAATGGATGGTTGTGTGTGCTAACACTCTTTTCTAAAGACTTTCCATAGAAAATCTCTTAAGTCCTTCTCTGGTTTTTCTCTCTTAAATTGTTTTATGGATGGTGGCACTATGATGTATATATAGACTTCTTAGGATAATCTGTTAGAGTTTTTATCTTAATTTTAATTTTAATTTCAAATTTTATTTTATCAACTATCCTCAATGATTAATAAAATAAAATATTCATATATATCTAATATCTATAAATTGAAAATCTATTTTAGTTTTGAATTTTATTTAATCAACTATCACCAATAATTAATAAATCATTCATGAATATACATCATATATATATATATATTGAAAATCCCTAAAACCCTTTTGGAATCAAAATATATATACATATATATAACCCTATAAGGTTTTCTTAACAATTAAGGGAAATAATTATGAATCCTTAAAGTTTTTATTTCATTAAAGAAAAATAAACATATTAATTTCCATAATGTTTCCAAAATGCATAGAAAAAGGACTCAAATTAATTATAGCTATTATAATTTGTTTTATGTTACGACCTTTTATGTTAACTAAATATTGGCAATGGGCTTATACAATATTTTTAAGTTCATAAATCATAAGAGGCCTCTGCCATGACATCATTACTAACCAAATTAAGTAAATATCAGAGATTTGACTAACTTTGATCCACAATAAAATATTTAGTCCTTTTGTCACATGATATCATAGATTAATCACAAGGCATGGAATATGTCATTCTTATATTGATTGATCAAAAATTTTTAATTCCCTAGCAGACTGACTTAACAAATAACATTAATAACCTTTATTAATTTATTTGAGCATAACCATGCATATTTCTCAGTTTTACTTGTCAAGAAGCCTAGAGATATCCTTGTCATGATATGAGAGGTAAAAATCCCATTTAGATAATCTCCATGACTTATCAAATTTTGAGAAATAATTCTTACTAAATCCGTTTAAAGAAAATATAGAATTATATCAACACATAAAACTCCTCATGCTGGAAACCATATTGATTTAGGGTTGAAGGACCGCATAATACTATTGTATTGAGAATCACTTATGACCTTAATCCATTTAGTATTCTCATTTTGGGTCTATCCAGTGCAATGTTTACTAATATGTACTTATGTTTTGACTTAATATCTCATATTCATGATAAGTAAAATATGATCATAAGTTAAACTACATACTAATCTTTATTCATTATTGCTCCTTCAATTATGATCGACCAGGGATAATTTAGAATAGAATTCATATTACTTTAAGGTTTTACTATCAAGTCAATACATGATAACAAAAAGTTGAACCATCTATTCATAAAACTTTAATCATATTAAAATAACAAACATGCACATAGTAAAGAAATTCATCATTTATTTTATTTAATATGATAGTAAACATACATCTATTGGCCTAGGACATAACAATAACAAATCCTCTACCATAACTCTTGCCTTCTCATTAGTCAAAGAAGAAAACCTCTAGAAATTCAAAAAGTAACTAGCCTGAACCTCTAGAATAGCAAGGACTACCTTAGTAGTGCTTCCCAAAATTACACTAAATTCATCAAAAGTTAGGTAAAGTTCCTTCATATAGACTCGAACCAAAAGAACTTTAGGGTAAAATTACAAAAAAGCCCATAGAAAGTATCAATCCACTTTCACCCCCTTAAAGTAGTTACAAGCCCAATTCCATAATTTTCCAAGTTAATCGATCTACCTTGTCCAACTACTAAGTCCATTAATGCATAGCATAAGTCCATAAATGCATAGTATTGCTAAAGTTGGGCTTCATTGGAAAAAAGTAAAAAAAATTCTTTGAAAATTGAAAAGGAAATGAAAAATTTACAAAAGCTGCAAAAAATAAGCTTTAGAATAGCATCTCAGGTCTTTTGTAGGTACTAAAGCCTAAGTGGGCTACTGTAGCAGCATTTTGGGCAATTGGGGTCATATGAGTTGTAGCATTTGTTGCTACATGGGCAAATATGACTATTACAACTAGTGTTGCAGCAACCGTAAGCCTAGTGGTGGCAGCACCCTGCTACGATAGGCCTCGACCCCCCGACAGTCTAAAAAATGCCAATAAATAAATAAATGTGTAAATATAGAAAAACAAAAAAAAATAAAAATGTATAAAGAGCTAAAAAATGAAATAAGGTTAACTAATTTTATAAAATTTCCAAAGTTTGTTCATCCATGCATCCATGCATTTCCGTACACCATCTATAAAAATAAAAAATTCTATAAAATATGGGATTTCTAGTTTGCATATGCATAATTTGTTATCTCTCATGTTAGGATTAAATCCCCTACCTTCACCTGAGCTCAATAGAATGAGCCTTCTCATCATGTAGATGAACCCTATCCTCAATAATAGTTAAACAAGTTAAAGCAATAGTTAGTCAAAGCCTATACCTTTGCACTGTATTGTAGGTATGGTGAACCAGTCAGTTAGAAACTGCATTAAGAAAAGCTAGTTAGAACATAAATATGAAGGTAAAGTCAATTAAAAAGGCAAAGGATATGAAGTACCTCAGTATGGCCCTTTAATAGTCACCTAAGTCGATTGTCTGGAAGCCAATATTGGCATATGCCATCACTAGTCAAAGTTGGATAAGTAATAGTGTCCATCCAATACCCAACATTCAATCCTTCTATGACAATCTCCCTTAATCCATGACCAGCCATAGATGGTGGGGCTGCTATCAATGCACTAGTCAAGAAAGGAGGAATTAGGGTCATATGAGTTATAGATTAAGATGATGATCCTAGAAAGGCAGCAGTCCCTCCGCTTGGCCTAACATGATGAGGCATAAGTAGTGTCCTAAAAATTCATTATAATCAAACTCTAGCAGAGAATTAACTAGCAAGCACTAAAAGAAAAAAGGGCCATCTTCCTGTAGATCTTGATTCCATCCCTCATGTCCACTAGTGGAAAATATGGTATGATCCTCACCACAAAAGAATGTTATCGCTGAATTCTCTCTCCCAAACAGTACATCCTATATTAGGGACCTCGAAGCAAGAGGTGATAATTAGAGACATGTAAAAGAGAATTAAAGGGCATATGAAATATACTAGAAAATGGCATCTAAACAACCTGAACAAAGGTTGGTTATTTCATAAGAATGGCAAAAAATTGATAAGGTAAAAAGATCCACACACATCATCATGGCCAAGTGATATGTTCGAGGATCTAGAGGCTGTGGATCTGGTTTGACAAGGTGGCACACAAAGTCAAAGGAGACTTGTGAGCCCTATGTTTGATCTAAATAAAGGAAATGGGTGTGCCTTTACTAATAGTTAAAGCTTTTGGTAGAAATGGTTAGCTTTCTTTGCAGTTAAGCATGCTAGTGCAGGGAAAGTATCAGGATGGGTGACTCCCAGGGAAAGACTTGGCCCAGTTGCATCATTTGGTATAAGAGCCTATTTATCGAGTCTAGTCCCATTGCTCTAGGTTTGAGGATGAAACTCCTTAAGGTGGGGAAAAATGATATGTCTGAAGGTCGGGGGGGGGGGGGGGTTGTGGATCAGGTTCAATAAGGTGGCACACAAAGTCGAAGGAGAATAATGAGCCTATATTTGATCCAAATAAAGGAAATGTGTGCGTATCTACTGATAGCTTATGCTTTTGGTAGAATTGGTTAGTGCTCTTTCTGGTTAAGCATGCTAGTGTAGGGAACATATTAGGATGGGTGACCTCCAATGAAGGATTTATCCCAGTTGCATTACTAAGTCAACCAAAGTATGATCGTAATGCTCTATACTTAGGTAGACCTTACTCCTCTTAGATATCTTTGTTCCATCTTGTCCTAATAGGAAATATCATCAGAAGCTAGTGAGGTTCATGTGTAAGGAAGGTATTAATTGGCTTAGACTTGTAAAAGATAGAAGCAAAATAATAATTAAAAATATCATAAAAGAAAGAAGATGCTAAAAATGTAAAGCATACCTGCAAAAAAAATGGGTACTTCCTAAAGAGGTATAGAACCTCATGATAAGTTGCCTATCTCTTGCTACATCATGAAAAGCATGACACTACCCCAATCATAGTCACCAATCTGGGATAAATTTTAGAGGTTCAAAGAATGTTGAAGTCTATGGTGTCTCGAATAGAATACCAGAAGGTGCATCAAACAATAAGTAGCATAATTGACCTCACAATCTGCACAACAAATGGGCCAAAAAGGATTACTTAAGAGGGTCTTTACATCATCTTATCACCAAGTTTATTTTCATGCTTGAACCCTATGGGAGGATGGCCTCCAATAAAGTCATAAATTTTCCCCTAAGGTAGGGTTCTCTAATCTTGAACCATTCAATCTCCTAGGGCCCAAAGAGGACAGCAGTCAAAGTTAAAAGGTCACTAGGCATCACAAGGGAAATGAAAGGTATTAGTACTATCAAAATTAGCTCATCACAAGGGTAGTGGAAGGTATTAGTACTATCCCACCATCTCTCACCTAAAGCCTTCAGCAAAGTTATGTTCCCAGCAACAAAAGCATCAAAAGCCAAAAATTCCAAATATCTGATTACTAAAAACAATTAAGCCACCTCCTTAGGGATATTTAAGTTTGATAAATTTCACCAGCCCCCTCTGACTCTTACGGTTGTTGTCTTGAAAATAAAAATTGCAAATGGCATAACAACTAATAATGTGAGTCTATTTTTTTTATGGGTATGCTTTATACATGCTAATTCTACTTTATTTGCAAAATGGCATAAGAAAGGGCATTTTTATATTTTTGTAGGTATAGAAAAGTACAAATTTTCCTTAAAAATTGTCCTTGAAGCAAACAACATGAAGCATTGATTGAAGTAAAAGCATTCAAAACAACATAGGGAAAAATGTAGAATCCTAAACACATAGGGACTAAACTGAGGAAGCCATCTTTGAGTTGAGAGAACAATTCTAGAGAGAGGAACTAGAAAGTGAATTCAAAGTTAACAAATTAGAGAAGCGAATGGAAAATAAAGTGGTGACCTCCTTATATAGGGAGAGCTCGAGCTTCAAATAGTTGTTTTGGGCCTGTTTCAATTGCTATAGCCCTAGAGTAGCTAGGCCTGCGGCAGCGATGGCTACTTCATGGGGTAGCAAAACTACCATAGGTAGGGCTAAGCATAGTACGATTCGGTCTGGAGATATGAAAATCTCATAATCGAATAGAAGTTTGAAGATTTCAAAATTATTAGAATTGAAACTGAACCAAAATATAAAATATCCAATTATATTGTTCTGAAAAAATCGGCATGGTTTAGTTTGGATAGTTGATTCAAACAGAGTGGTTCCAGTTCCAAATGAAGATGGAGATTTAGAGATTTGGAATTGGTTTTTTTTTTTTTTCAAATTTAAGCAATAAAATAATGCTTCATGGTTTTAGGTATAAAAAATGGAAAGTTAAGTTAAACTCTAACATTTACATTACAAACTATTCATAAAATTAAAAATTCCAATACCAAGTATCAAATAAAATTATCTAAACTCTAATATCCTAATTACAAACAATTCATAAAATTAAAATGTCCACCATCTAGCATCAAATAATATTATCTAAACTCCAAATAATTACAAATTCTAAATAAAATGCATAGGTAATTCATTACCTTTTCTCATTAGTATTAATTAGTGTTAATATTCATACTCATTATTGTTATTACAAACTACTAATATTATTACTTTGAGTTGCTTTATTAAGTACAAATTATTATAATTAGTATGAATTGTTATTGTTAATGGTAGCAATTATTCATATAAACATGTTAATAAATTATATTTAGTTCTTAAATTTGAAATTATATTAAGAAAATAATTATTTAATTATATTTTTTATTTACTTATATTTAAGTTAATACTCATGAAATTAATATTATGAATGTAAATAATGTAATGACTAGAAATTATAAATATCAATTTTTTTTTTTGCATTAAGTGTGTATAGGATTGCTTAGAGTGCTGTATTTGTTTGGAATATATATGTAATGGCTATTTGACTCCCACAAGCATAGCTTTGGAGTGCCATAGCCGTTGGAGTGTTAGGACAGTTTTAAGGAAAATTTTTCAAATTTGGCTATGGCTGTTGGTATACATGGGCATGTGTATAAGAAGACACGGGCATGCTTAGATGGATGACTTTGTTTGAGAGAACAAATTTTGGCAATTGGAATGTATAAGTGTGTATACATGATTGCTTTGAGTGTTAAGATTGTTTTAAAGAAATTTTTCCATATTTGGTTGAGGCTGTTGTTATACATGGGCATGTGTATAAGAAGAGATGGGTGTTTTTAAATGGATGACTCTATTTGAGGGAAAAGCTTTTAGCGTGGTAGTGTAGGTTTAATTCACATGGGTGTGCCTTTGAAGTGACACGGGGAGTGTCTGGTGATTCGAATATGGAAATCGAGTTTTGAATGTTGTAAATCTAATATGTGAATGATAGCATTTTAAAATAATTAAAGTGATAGTCTATATAATTATATGGGATTAAAAAGTTAGATTAAGGGACAAATAAATAAAGTGGGTGTACCAAAATAATGGTGTGAGTGAGTAGATGGAATAAAAATCCTAAAAAAGCTATAGAAAGGGGGTCTAGAGTCTTCTACCTTCTTCTCAACACGCTATTTTCATCTTCTATCATGTAGACCCTTAATTTTTGACCCAATCCGGTCCAATATGTTTTTTTAGTCCTAAATGATTTTTGTTGTCTAATAGGTCCAAAATAATTTTTGTTAAATAATTTTTGCTTTACTATCTAATTTTATTAATAAAAAATAAAAATAAACAAATAAAAGTCAAAAAATAAAAATAAAAATCGGCGTCAAAAAAATCGGTGACGAAAAAATCGTTGCGCGGGCCCGTGGGCATTTCGCCCCCAGGAATTTTCTGCGGGCGAAATGGCTTTTCCATTTCGCTGCCATTTCGCTCGCAGGATTTTCCTATGAGCAAAATGGCACATGCCATTTCGCCGTTAGGAAAATCCTGCGGGCGAAATGGTCGCCCGCAAGAATTTCCTGCAGGCGACGCCCGCACCTCGCCCACTGCCGCAATTTCTTGAGACAGATTTTTTCGCAAGCGCATTTTTTCCTGCGGCAATTTTTTTCGGCAGCTCAATTTTTCAGACGCAAATTTTTCGAAACCTAATTCAATTAGGTTTCGATTTCTTTTTCTTATCAACATTACTTGCCGTGATTAATTAGAAATAAACCATATGAAACCTCTATAAATAAGGACCAAAGACAATCAAATAGGGGGAAAAAAATTGGACAGTAGCTTGAAAAAGTGGAACCATATCCGTAGAGGAAAAGGAGCAATTACATTTGATATTTATTCTGAAATAGCAGGGACATGATTGTCTTTCTAAACTTTAATCCGTTTGTTTAAACTCATAAAACCTCATGAAATCATCAAATTGTCTTTCTAAACGTTAATTCAAATTCATCACCCGAGACCCTAATTTTAAATCCTAAAACCCTAATTCAACTTCTAAATCTAAAATATTAAACTCTAACTCCTTTAAAACCTTAAGCCCTAACTTTTTCTAAACCTTAATCCTTTAAAACATTAAAAACCATAAAAGCATAAATATTTTAAATTTACACAGTAAGCTTGAAATCATCATTTAAAACCATGAATCAAAAGTATTTTAAAGTGTCTAAAACCCTAGTTTCATGATTTCACCATTCAAACCTTAATTTGTTTAATCAAAGAGTCCTACCAACCTTTTAAAACATAAAACCACAATCTATTTTAATTCCATAAAAAAGTCACAGTAATCTAATTTTATAAAATCTAAAACCTTAAACACATGTAATAAAGAGCCTTAAATGGAAACAATAGCTTTTTATTTGCCTTATTCAATTCTATATATGATTATGCTTTGATTTATTTTATATGCTTTAATTTATTTAACTTTAATACTTGGTTTATTTAATTTATCATGGATGGATGTTTACTTTCTATTTAATACCTTTGATGAATGATTTGTTTATGTTGAATGGTTATTTACTTTTATCAATTTATTTAGACTTCCAAATGTTGTAAGAGGTATGTTTCCACTTGGTGAGTACCTCATTAGTTAAATATCATGTAATTTAATTTGCTTTTCTATTTTAGAACCTATGTAAAGGGCATGTTTCTACCTTTCGGTGGATGTCCTATTTAGGCATGTGATGTAAGGACATGTTTCCATCCTTGGATGGGTGTCCATTTGTTTGTTTTGCTTTGACCTTACTTTGATTTTAATATATTGATGCTTTCTTTTAATTATTGTGTGTAATATGGATAATGTTGTTATATTTAAGAATTTTATAATATTAAGACCTGTAAAGGAGGCCGGTTCCAATGAACCGGACGTTGTGGGGGTGTTGGGCCATTTCTCACCTTTCCCACATGTACCCAACTTTCCGAACCCATTAGGGGGTTGGGGATTCCTTAGGAATCGAGTCATCCACCCCTTTCTTTTTTCCAGGCCCATCCGGGTGGCTACTCCATTTTCTCCAGACCTAGGTCTATGTTTTCTAAGTCGCAAGAACCATTCCACCGGGAGTGGGGGCAAAAATGCCCACTCATAGTGGTGACTCCACCGGGGATAAGAGAAGTTGATTCCGTTGGTCTTTTTATTATTATATTCTTTCTTATAATGATATTATCCATTGCATCATCTTAGATTGCATCGTGTGCGTGAGTTAGGACGCCCGTGTTACCCGTGTTATGTTATGTAAGGGATACCATAGTTTCACTCAAGGTATGGAGATCGAGCATGGCATAACCACTCATAGCCTCGTACCATTTGGTATATACTTGCTATGGGAACCTAAGCCTTTTAACCCAAAGACTAAAGCTCATGTAATTGGCCTAGTTACTTTCCTCAGGTTTTACCCCAAGTGCATGTTGTTTGACTATGGTTAGTTTATCTTAGTCTAAATCAAGGCTTATTTAGTTTGTTCTTTTTCTAATATGACCTAAGTATATTGTAAGCTCAAAATAAACTTTTATTTAAAGTCCAAAAGACCAAAGCTATTTTCAAAATTTTTTTCAAGTTGGTCTTTGGACATAAGGCTTTTCTAAAAATAAATCAAAAATTCTTTGGCCCATGGCTCAAATACTAAGCCCAAAATCCATTTTTCTAAAATCTTTTACAATGGGCTTAGAAACAAAACTAATTTCACCCAATCTTCTCTTACAAAGAGCTTGCAAAAATATTTAGGTCAATTATGAAACACCGAAAATTAATTATGGGCCTAGTTTACACTAAGAATAAATTAGCCATGGGCTTGTTTTTGGCATGAACCATTAGTTACCTTTTTCAAGTGAGAAATCTATTTATAATAAACCTCTTAATTTCATTTTAATCCTGCATAGCATAAAAGCTACTTTAGTTGGTTGAATGGATTAAAACCTAATTAATAGGAATTATCATGGATTGATTTCCATTTTTGAAAATATAACTATTGGTTGAAACGTCCGAGGGAATTATTCGAAAGCAAGATACCCCATGTTGATATTTTGTTAACCATATGCCTAGGAAAAGGGACTCGCCATTCGTGTGTGGATGTTATAAGGTTGGAAGAAACGTCCTATTTATCCTTATTTGTTGATTGTTTGTGCACATATACATACATGCATACATTTGCATCTCATATCATTGATCATCTCTGGCTCACAGCCCTGGATTACGATAGTTCTAAAGCTTACAACAATCCGACCTACGCTGGAGATGAAGTATCTAGCAATGACTCAATCACTTGCTCACCTAAAACAATGGAGCCCGAACAAATTCAAAGGATGGTGGATGAGGCCCTCAATGCCAAGATGGAAGAAATCAAAGAGGCCCTAGCTGAGACCATGAAGAACCAGTTGACTGCAATCTTAGAGAACCTTGCCGAGGCGTCTGCTAGCACTAAGAAACCAAAGGACAAAGGGAAGACCAAAGTTAGTGAAGTGGTTTTTGATGATGAAAAGGTGATCATAGATGATGATGATGATTGGGCTCAATACTACCAAGATGTTCAAGAGAAGAAGAAAGAACCGAAGGTCGCTGAGAAAGCAACTATTGAAAAGACCGAGACATTCGATGTTGAAAAGATGATTGCTGATTTAGAAAAGAAATTTGAGAAGAAATTGAAAATCGAAGAGATGTCCGAGATCAACAAACTATTTGAACAAGATGAAGAGGTCCCTTATAAATTCAAGATGCCTTCCTTTGCTAAGTACAATGGCACCGGAAATCCTCATCTTCGCGTGAAGCAATACATCACTGCCATGCAGTCTGCCCGATCTACTAAGGTTCAAACCCTAAGGTACTGTATGCTCTCATTGGACCCTGTTGTCCAAAATTGGTTCAATACCTTAGATGATGGAACACAAAAGAGTTGGGATCTACTTTACAAAGCCTTCATCCAACAATATGGATATAATGTTGAGTTAGAAGTTACCTTAATGGAAGTGGAGTCCATTAGGCAAAGTCTGAATGAAAATTTTGTAGATTATGTCAAGAGATGGAGAAACAAGGCCGCTTTACTCAAGAAGAGGCTCGATGAATCTGATCAAATAAGGATGATTGTGAGAGGGGTGTTGCCTAATCTTTATGAGAGGATGTCTCATACACTCATTTGTGATTTCAAAGACCTTCTCCAAGCTAGTTTGCAAATTGAAGAATGGGAAAGGGAGAAGAGCCGCTTTGCAACAAAAAAGGAATGAGAAATTGAGCTATCAACCTGGTAGCCAAAGCATGCAAAAGGCCGTCGGTGTTAATGCCACTAACCAAGGAACAAGGAGATAATTTTCAGAATTGGGAAAACCGATGTCTTGGGTTCTCAACAAGCTTTAAAGAAAAGGATTGCTACAACCCTTAAATCCTCATCCTTTGCCTAACCCTCTCCCACCTAATTTTGACACCAAAGCATTTTGTCAATTTCACCAAATGCAAGGACATGACATGGATAGATGCGTGAGGTTGAGACATGAGATTCAAAATCTAATTGATAATGAGAAGCTACCCGAGCCCAAAAAGCCAAACACCAAAGACAACCCATTGCCAAAATTCAATAGGTTACCACCACCGGCGACCTTCATGATTGGAGGAGCTTTGCATGAGGACTTTGTCATGTCTTCTTTTCAAGATGTGGATGAAAAAGCAACCAAAGAAGAAGAGGAATTTGTCAAAATTGAACAAGCTATGATGGGTGCAGAAGTAGCAATTTGTGTTGTCAACGGGTTTTGGGATTCAAGTGATAGTGATGATGATATTATATCCAAGAAGGAGGAGTGGACTTGGTCCGAGCCCGAAGAAGACGAGGTGATGAACACTAGATCCGGTAAGCCTTATGCAAGGCCACCACCTAAGGAGATAGAAACTAATAAGGGGAAGGAAGTCGAAATAGAAGAAGATGATGCTGTGCTCAAGCAATTGAAAAGAACCCAAGCAAGTGTTAGCATTTGGGACCTGTTAGCTACTTCTAAAAAGCACCGAGAAACTATGGCCAAAGCCTTGGGTAGCATGCCAATTTCTACCTCCACAACACCGGAGGAGTTGATCAACTTCATAAAAATTGGGGAAGTAATGAAATGTGAAGAGGTCCAAGAAAAGAGTGAAGTTAATATGGGAGCTGTTTCTTTTTCAGATGCGGACTTACCGGAGGAGGGGAGAGACCACATCAGCCCTCTCTTTATCAAAATAGAAGTCAAGGGGAAGAGGACTCCATGTGTAATGGTAGATGATGGGTCCGCCATAAATGTTTGTCCACTTAAGATACTACCAAAGCTAGCCATGTCAACAAGAGATCTAAACCCAACCGAGGTAACAATTCGTGCCTATGATAACACTAAGAGGCATGCCGAAGGGACTTTCAAAGCCGCTATCAAGGTTGGTCCAATTGAATCTATTGTTGATTTATTGTTTTAGACATACCAGTTACCTTTGCCTTACTCTTGGGGCGACCATGGTTTCATCCTCTTGGTGGAGTTCCTTCCACCCTTCATCAAAAGATCAAATTCCCCAACGGAAATGAGACAGTGGTCATTGAAGCTGAAGATAATGAGATTGATAACGCTCTAATGGTTGGGAGGCCTCTCAATGGTTTTCAAGTGGCTGCAATTTCTGGTGATGAAGTAGTGGACTCCAAAGTTTTGAATATGATGAAGAACATGAACTACCTTCCCGGAGCTGGTCTTGGAAAGGGTAAGGCCGGTTTAACAAAGTTACTAGATTTTAGAACTCAAACTTCCAAGAAAGGGTTGGGATATGATGAAGACAACGATGTCCAGCCAAAGAAGAGTAAGAAGATGAGCTTCCCACCACTTGAAGAGATCTTTGTCAAAGCTCCAGATATGGGACCACTCCAAGAAAGGCCTGAGCCAATCATGTTCATGGGTAAGTTAATCCCAGGTTTTGAAATTTTTGCAAATGTTGTTGAGGTAGTGGAGCAAGTGAAGAAAGAGCTCACCTTGTCAACCAACAAAGAATCCAATCCAAAAGAGAAGAATGAAGCTGCCCTGAAAGCCGAGAAGACTCCGGAAGAGATTGCTACCTTGGTTGAAGAGAAATTTGAAGACATCTTGTTTTATGATTCTGAGAACAATGATTTTGATTTTGATTTTAATTTGTCTGCTTTGTATGAGGATGATGATGTTTTCTTTTCCAAAATGAATGCAATAAAGTCTGATTTTGCTTACTTGTGTGATGTTTCTCCTGATGGTTGCATACATTCAAATAGCAGTCACATGAGCATCTTTAATATTAATTCTGTTAACACACAATCATTAAATTTGGGAACAACTGAAAATCCTAAAAACATTAGCATAGCATCCAACCTTACTCCCGATGAGAGAGAGAGAGATTTGAAAAAATATTCAAAAAATATGAAGAAGTATTTGCTTGGTCTTATGAAGATATTCCGGCAATAGATCAAGACATAGCTGAGCATCACATTCCTACTTACACTCACATTAAGCCTGTCAAACTAAAGCTTAGGCGATTAAGACCTGAGTGGGCTGAATTGATTAAAGAAGAGGTCACTAAACAAATACAAGTGAAGTTCCTTGAAGTGATAGAATACCCAGATTGGTTAGCCAACATAGTACCCGTGCCAAAGAAAGACGGAAAAATAAGGGTCTGCATGGACTATAGAGATTTGAACAAGGTTTCCCCTAAGGATGATTTCCCTTTACCTCATATAGATGTTCTCATTGATAGTGCAGCCTCTAGCGTGCTACACTCATTTGTAGATGGATTTTCCGGATACAATCAATTGTTAATGGCCCAAGAGGATAAAGCCAAAACTGCTTTCATTACTACCTGTGTAACGACCCCAGCCAGGCCCTCCGAGCCCTTCGGACCTCAGTCCAGGCAACTCAGGCAACCCAGCCTTTTCTCCCGAAGGTGGGCCGCTACAATACTGGACTTCCCTCACGGGCCCTCTAGAACGGATTTGTTTATTTGGCCCAGGCCGGCCCATGCCGTACGTCTGACTACCCAGGTCACCTCCCCAGATCGAACCCCTGACCTCTCCCTTAAGAGAGCCAGCAAGCGCAATCCAGTACCAATTCTTCCTAAACAATTGTAACACCCCTATACCCCCGTATACATACACTGCATGCTAATACGATCGTAATATATGTATACTGAATATAGAAATGCCACGGTTACAAAATACACAAGTCATCCCTCTAAAAGAATATGAACAAATTTAAAACATTTAAGGAAATTTATAAAACACAATAGATAAAATGTTTATTCAAAACGCAGCGGAAAATATAACAAATATTTACAAATATATATACATTAAAACTCAAGTTTTACAAAACATAAAATATATACATGTTTGGCAGTATGCCTTTGATCTTTAAGCTCCACTATCAACACCTCAAAATCTAGATTCGACTCGGCCTAGAGGAACTCTCTGGTTCTTCCCTGACACCTGCGCGATGAACCACAATCGCGCTAAGCCAATGGCTTAGTGGTACAAACTACAATAATATTATGCTTCAATGCAATGTAAATGTCACACAATCAAGTTTCATGAAATAATATTCACAATTCCACATCCATAAACATATTACACATCATGATATATTCAAGCAAAGACAAACATGTATCTCATTATTCATTTGTTTCACCATTCAAGAATCACATTTAAACAAACACAAGCATGGGCCCAAAAAGAATCTAATATGTTATTCAAAGTTCAGAGTTACTGCTTTGGTCCATAATCACAATCATCAAGCCCGTAGGCGATATATATATATCTCTATCCATGGATAGTGTAACAGACCTAGTCTCTTGAATCTCAACCCGGTTAAAACCGAGGAAATCCTCAACCCGGCTAGACTGTTACTGTTTTTGAGGCTTACGACCCAGTCTTTTCACCCCCAAAAACATCACATTTCACATTTATCATTTCACATTTTTCAACTGGAATCGGCTTACGACCCGGTCTTTTCACCTATCCAGTGATTCATAGGCATGCCGCCAAACACAGAACTCTGAAAATTGAATTAACATATTAGGCACACAATCATTTCATGTATCTCTTTATAAATCTCTTTTCATTTCATTTCTCATAATTGGATAGGCAACCATGCCCCAATTATATCTCATTTGCATTATCATAGCCAACAACCATGGCCTCATATCTCATATAAGCAAACATGCTTCAACCATCTCATTTACATCATTATAACCAACCACATTGATTTTACATCTCATTATATCTCAATTCATTATTCAAGTGTACACAACCAATTGCATTACATACATTTTAAATGATAATCAATCATTCACATTTACAAATCATAACATTCATCCAATGTATTAACAATGTAATCAATTATTCATAATGTAATCATTTACTTAACATATCTACAATCAAATATATTAAGTATCAAAATCATGTAAATGTATGCAACCATGTAGTTTGTACTTACCTTAAGATAACTCACACCAATCTATAACCTTCCTCTTCCAAGAATTCTTCACCACTTGAATTAGGGCAACTCAATCTCATCAAGACCTAATCCAAAAGAATAACACACTCTTACTCAAAGATACATATAAGACAATAAGACTAAGAACCAACTAGGGCAAACTCTAACTATGACACGCTCAACACCACGGGCGTGTCCCTGACCGTGTCCTAAACTCACAACACAGAAGCTTTGACACGCTCAGAACCACGGGCGTGTCACTGAGCGTGTAATACATTCTGTCTCACAGAAACATTGACACGTCCAACCACACGAGCATGCTCATGGCCGTGTCAATTCTCCAACATCACAGTAGCTATGACACATTCAATAGCATGGGCGTGTTACCGGCCGTGTTAATTCTACTGCCACACAGAACCATTGACACGCCTAACAACCTGGACGTGCTTATGGGTGTGTCAGGCCAAAAATCCATATTCCGGCAGCAACAACCTCACCTCCAACAAATCTCTTACTTCCACCATTATCCACTCCAAACCAACTTAGCTAAACACACCCAAAAACCATAACAAACTTGCAAAAACACCCAAAACCACTCAAAACAAACATCAAACACAAATCATACTCATCACCACAAACCCAAAACACAACCACAACATTTTCTCTTCCAACAAACTTACTCTTTCCTTCAATCCAACCCCAAAATCCAAAATCAATTGAACCAAACACTCTTAAACACACCACAATCAAACAAACACGTATCAACCACAATCTCAACTCACAACTCAAAGAAAATAAAAGAATCAAGTGGAAAACTTACCAAGGATGAAGAAACTCTTAAATTTCCAACTTGATCACTTGAAAACTTCCTTCAATCTTGAGTATGAAAAATCAAATCTCTCTCTTACTCTCTTGCTATGAATGACCGGCCAAACAAAGAAAAGAAAAGAATAGGAAGGTGAACCACGAAGAAGAAAGAAAGAAAGAAGAAAACAAAGTAACAAAGTCAAACTCTTAACCACTATCTCCTCAAAACCCTCTCCTCCAAGCATTATAATAGTAAAATATTCTAAATATCCCCATCCACTTCCACTTACTCAAATACCACTTAATTAACTTAATTAATTTAAATCATTAACTAATCATCTTTTGAATTCACATTTGACTTGTATATGTTGTATATATCACTATATATACAACATATACATTCTCTCTTAAATTCTTTTCTCTTTCCAATTTAACATATATACTTAATCCAAATACAACAATAATTATCAAAACTTCTAGGGCATACTTTGGGATATTACAACAGGTGATGCCTTTCGGCTTAAAGAATGCTGGAGCAACCTACCAAAGGATGGCCACCACACTATTTCATGACATGATGCACAAAGAAGTTGAAGTATATGTTGATGATATGATGGTCAAATCAGATACAAGGGAACAACACTTCCAAAACTTAGAATTATTGTTTCCAAAATTTAACAAAACACAACCTGCATAAAACAAACACTCTAAATAAAATCAATTCACCATTTTACCAATACTTCTCAATTTCTCTATATTTTCTCAAAATACTTATATATAGTTATAAATATCAACATCACATATAAGATCTCATCTTAAACAAATTATTCAAATCATTCTTTACAATTTACATTATATACTTCAAAAATATATCATAACATATATAATATCAAAATATACTGTAATATCAAATATCTACATGTTGGCAACTGGCTCTGATCTTGATGTACTGAAAAACTCTTCAAGCTTAAAGAATTATTCCATTGAAGTGATATGCATAATTTAATGTTAATTAAAGCTAATGAATTGTCCAAATCATACTAATTTTAGATCTAGCTTTGGATTTAATGGCTAGTCATAGGGAGGATAGCCATAGTGATAATGGGCACCTCCTACAATTAATGGACACATTGTGTCATCAGTGATAGTGGGCATAATTGTCATTATACATTCTTGAGATTTGGCATTAAAATTGCTACAATAACCCATTATCCAAACCTATGATTTAAGTTTTGTAACACCCTTATACCCTATATACGTACAATACATATGTCCAGCATATGTAAAATATGCATATACAGTACAAAAATGTCACAGACCGATTTAATAAAAAGTTTCACATTTCTGTTTTAAAATTTCAAATACTAAATATATAAAATCAAATTATATATAAATATTTTTTACTTGCTATAGTAACCCGAAATAACATTTTATATGAAAATGGAATGGTGAAAAGACTGGGTCGTAAGCCAGACCAGCTGATAAATATGATGTTTTTGGGGTGAAAAGACTGGGTCGTAAGCCTCAAAAACTGTAGCAGTCTAGCCGGGTTGAGGACCAAGATACAGGGGCCTAGGGGTCTAGCCGGGTTGAGGTCTAAGAGACTGGGGCTGTTACATTATCCATGGATATATTGCCTATGGAGCTAGACACAAGGTGTCATTATGGACCAAAGCAGTAACTCTAAAATTTGAATAGCATATTAAATCCTTTTGGGCCCATGCTTGTCTTTGCTTTAATGTGAATTATGAATTGTGATACAATTGAGCAATATAATGAGAGATAATGTTATGAGTTGTGATATAGATATGTGGATAGGCAGTCAGAGAGAGTGATACAGACTTTAGAGGATATGATGAGAAGCTATGTCATTGATTTCTCTAGAAGTTGGGATAGATTCTTGCCATTGATGGAATTTGCTTACAACAACAGTTATCAATCTAGTATTGGAATGGCACCATATGAGGCATTGTATGGTAAAAGATGCAAAACACCTCTATGTTGGAATGAAGCTGGAGAAGGCAAGTTGACTGGTCCTGATTTGGTTAAAGAAATGGAAGAGAAAGTGAAGATAATTCGAGATCGGTTGAAAGCAGCTTCAGATCAGCAGAAATCTTATTCAGATTTGAAGAGGAGAGACATAGAATTCAATGTTGGAGATAAAGTATTTCTGAAAGTGTCTGCTTGGATAAAGATTTTGAGATTTGGCCGTAAAGGAAAGCCGAGTCCTCAATTTATTGGACCTTATGAGATTTTAGAGAGAGTTGGACCAATTGCTTATCGACTTGCTTTGCCGCCTGAATTGGATAGAATCTATAATGTCTTCCATGTTTCTATGCTGAGGAGGTACAGATCAGACCCATCTCATATCTTGTCAGTTGAATCTATTGAGGTGAGTCCAGATCTGACTTTTGAAGAAGAACCAATTGTGATTTTGGCACATCAAGTGAAAGAGTTGAGACATAAGAAAGTGCCACTTGTGAAGGTTCCTTGAAGAATCATGCGAAGGAAGAGGCAACTTGGGAGAGTGAGCAAGCGATGCGAGATCAGTATCCTCAATTGTGTCAAACTTAAGATTAGGTAATTTCGAGGATGAAATTTATTTTTAGAGGGGGAGCATTGTAATATCCCAAACTATACCCTAAAATTTTTGGACTGATTATTGTTGAAATTGGATTCAATGATATAAGGTATAAATGTTTAAGTGGGAAGATAAAAGATGAAAAGAGAAGTGTGTATATGTTGTATATATAGAGATATATACAACATATACAAGTCAATTAATGAATTGGTCAAAAGAAATATTTAATTGTAATTAAATTAATTGAAATAGAAATTGAGTTAAGTGGAAGTGGATTTTATATATTATATTATTATAATTGCTTGGTTGAGATTTAAAGAGAAGATTGAGTGGTTATTATGTTGACTTTGCTCTTCTTTCTTCTTCTTCTTCTTCTTCTTCTTTCTTTGTTTGGCCGGCTATCTCCATACACGAGAGAGAAAGAGAGATTTTTGCTCTTCCAAACTCAAGATTGAAGGGTGTTTCAAGTGATCAAGTTGGAAATCTAAGGGTTTTCATCACTTTTGGTAAGTTTTCCACTTGATTCTTTGGTTTTCTTTTGAGTTTGTGTATTGAGGTTGTTGATTGGTTGTTGATGATATGTGTATGGTTATTTTGATGTGTTTGAGATTATGTTGTCTATATGGCTTTGATTTTGGGGTTGGTTTGAAGGAAAGGTTAAGTTTGGTGTTGGAAAGCAAGTGTTGTGTTTTGGGTATGTGTTGAGTTGTGATGATGATTGTGATTTGTGTTTTGATGTATGTTTGAATTGTTTTGGTGTTGTTACAAGTTTATTATGGTTTATTGGTTTGTTTGGTTGAGTTTATTTGGAGTGGAAGATGGTGAAAGTAAGAGGTTTGTTGGATGTGGTGTTGTTGTTGTCGAAATCAAGATTTTTGGCCTGACACGCCCATGAACATGACCAAGTCTTTGGGAGTTTCAATGGTTCTATTTTCTGGATGGGTGACACGACCAGTGACACACCCATGTCACTGAGCGTGTCATAGCTTCTGTGTTGTAGTAGCATTGACACGGCCAGTGACACGCCCATGTCACTGAGCGTGTCATAGCTACTGTGTTGAGGGAAGATTGACACGGCCAGTGACACGCCCATGTCACTGAGCATGTCAAAGCTTATGTGTTGTGAGTTTAGGGCACGGTCAGGGACACGCCCATGTTGTTGAGCGTGTCATGTGTAGAGTTTGCCCTAGTTGGTTCTTATCTATATTATCTCATATGTATCTCTAAGTAAGTGTGTATCATCCCTTTTGGATTAGGTTTTGAAGAGATTGAGTTGCCCTAATCCAAGTGTTGGAGGATTCTTGGAAGAGGAAGTGTTTAGATTAGTGTGAGTTGCTCTTGAGGTAAGTACAAACCCTACATTATTGCATACATTTACATGACATTAAGGCTTAACACATTTGGTTGTAAATGTGTTAAGTAATCTATTACATTGTTGATACACTTGATTAATATTATGATTTGCATAATGTGAAAGATATGATGATCATTCAAAATGTATGTTCAATGCAATTGGTTATATATACTCTAATGATGAGATGTGAAGCCATTGTTGTTGGCTATAATATTGCAAATGAAATAATTGGGGCATGGTTGCCTAGATGATTATGAAGAAATGAGAATGGAATTGATAATGAAATAATAAAAGAATTGTGTACCTAATGTGTTATTCACTTTTCAGAGTTTTGTTGTTGGTGGCATGCCTAATAGTAACAATCCCTTGAAGATGGGTTGGGCTTGATCCTTGAAGCCAAGTTGGGTTGAAGTTTTGCATGCCTAACTCCCCTTGAAGCTTGGTTGGGTCTAGTCCTTGAAGCCTAGTTGGGATGTTACAAACCCTTGAAGCTGGGTTGGGTTTGGTCCTTGAAGCCAAGTTGGGTTGATGCTTAGCATGCTTCGTTCCCCTTGAAGCTTGGCTGGGCCTAATCCTTTGGGATGATAAATGTGATAATTGAACCAAAACATTAACTCTGAAAGTTGAATGGCATATTAGTTTCTTTTGGGCCCATGCTTGTCCTTGTTTAAATGAGAATCATGAATGATGAAACAAATGAATAATAAGATTTAATGTAAGGTTTTGAAATATGATATTCTTATGTATTATTTATAATGTTTGAATGTATGACATTGGCATGACATTAAAGCATATTATTATTGTGGTTTGTACCACTAAGTCGTTGGCTTAGCTCAATTGTGGTTCATCGCGCAGGTGACAGGGTAGAACCGGAGAGTTTAGCTAGATCGAGTTGAGTCTAGGCTTATGAAGTGTTGATAGTGGACTTCAAAATCAGAGACGAACTGCCAAACATGTATAAACTCTAAATATTTTGTAAATATTGATTTTGATGTATATATATGTAAATACCACTACATTTTCCGCTGCCAAATAAATAAATATTTTATCTAGTATGTTTTATATTATAACTTGAATGTTTTAAGTTTTCTCATACTATTGCTAAGAAGAAAGATTGGTTTGTTTAATATATGATTCATGACACTCCTGTATCTGGTATACGTATATTACAGATGTAGTTGTATGTAGCGTGCATATATGGGGTACGGGGGTGTTACACATATGCATATAAATTTTTATAATTTTCTTCATTCATTTGTCTCATAAAATTAATTTATTACTTACTTACACAAAACTGTATGACTTCCTTAGTTTCATGTCAATCTCACTTTCAATTTTTATATTCCTTACCAATTCTTTATAAAAGCTTGTAAAATTTTATCCATGTGCACTTGACACATATATAGACTTATATTTAAAGTTTTAGATTTTTTCAAGCTAATTTAATATATTAAAAATTAAATCTTCCAAAATCAGAGAATCTGTCTCTTTAATAATTTCTCTGGCAGCACCCGGTTGTCCATTTTTTTCAAGTATCAAACCTTAATAAAAATTCATGAAATTTTAACCATATGTTATAGGAATACATATGATATTGTGTGTAAAGTTTCAGATTTTTCTGGGTTGGTTTTCCATATTTTCTAAATTTATTTTTTTTCTCAATTTCTACCGATTATAAGTTGCTAAAATTACTCCAACAATCTGTGTTCTTCTATTTTTCTTAATTAAAGATCCATCTTTAAAATTTATAAAATTTTATACATTGGATTCTAACATATAGAAAAACTTTCTATTAAATGGTCAAACTCATCCAACATTTCTGGATTTGTCCAAAAATTCAGACAATATCACTTTGCAGTACACCTATAAAATTTTTTGTAACTATCATGCTCATTTCTCAAACTTTTTATTTTTATATCTTAAATCATTTCCTAGATTGTTTTTCTAATTTCACTTATTCATCAATTGAATCAGCTATGAATTTTAAATTTTAAATAAAAGTTCCAAAAATTCTTAATCCATAAGCTCTAAAATGGCGTTTCTATTGTGCCTCTCTAATCTATATAACCCAGACGCCATCTCAACTCATATCCATTATATCAAATGGACATTGCCACATCAGGGATCAGAAAAATTGTCAGTGCCAATGCAAGCATCACAATTGAAAACATTTTTTTTTAAATTCTAATTTTCTCTCTCTAACAACCCACCTAGGTCGAGAGCCTCAAATCTAGGCTCTGATACCAAAATAAATTGTAACACCCTTATACCCTATATACGTACGATACATATTTTCAACATATATAAAATATGCATATACGGTATAAAAATGTCACAGACTAATTTAATAAAAAATTTTACATTTCTATTTTAAGATTTCAAATACTAATATATAAAATAAATAGTATATAAATATTCTTTACTTGTTATAGGAATCCAAAATAAATATTTTATATGAAAATCTCTAGAAAAAATTCGCCAGAGTTTTGTTTGTAATTTGAACGTTCCCAAAATTCAGTAAAACACAACCTGCATAAAGCAAACACTCCCAATAAAAATCAATTCACCATTTCACCAATACTTTTTAATTTCTCCATATTTTCTCAAAATACTTATATATAGATATATAAATTAACAACACATATAAAATCTCATTTGAACAAATTATTCAAAATATTCTTTACAATTTATATTATATACTTCCAAAAACATATCATAACATATATAAAATCAAAATACATTGTAATATCAAATATCTACATGCTGGCAACTGGCTCTGATCTTGATGTACCCAAAAACAACTCTTCAAGCTCAATAAATACAAACCTAGACCCGACTAGGTCTAGTAGAACTCTCCAGCTCTACCAAATCATCCATGATACATGTGCGATAAATTACAATCGCGCTAAGCCGAAGCCTAGTGGTACAACTTTGATAATAGTAATAAAACTCAATGCAATGCCAATGCACAATGCATATAGATGTCACATCATTCTACTTTCTTATATTTTTTAAATATTTCATAATCACAACTCATAGCATTATATTACTCAATTGTATCACAATTTATAATTCACATTAAAGCAAAGACAAGCATGGGGCCCAGAAAGGATCTAATATGCTATTCAAATTTTAGAGTTACTGCTTTGGTCCATAATGACACCATTTGTCTAGCCCCGTAGGTAATATATCCATGGATAATGTAACAGTCCCAGTCTCTTAGACCTCAACCCGGCTAGACCCTTAGGCCCCAGTATCTTGGTCCTTAACCTGGCTAGACTGCTATAGTTTTTAAGGCTTACCACCCAGTCTTTTCAACCCAAAAATATCATATTTATCAGCTGGCCTGGCTTATGACCTAGTCCTTTCACCATTCCAGCATTTAGCCCGTAGGCAATCATAGGCATGCCGCCAAACCCAGAACTCTGAAAATTGAATAATATACTAGGCACACAATTTATTCATATTTCTCATTATCAAATTCTTTCATAATTCCTTTATCAAAACTTTTCTCATTTTCTCATGATCAAAGTAGGCACATTGCCTTATTATATCATCTTTTTCTCACTTTTTTTTTCATTTTTTCATTTTTCTCATTATTAATCTCTTTCTCATTGTCACATATTCAATCTAGGCACATTGCCTTATTTTCATATTTTTTTCTCATTTTTCACGTCTTTCTCATTTTTCTCACTTTTCTCATTTTTATCAATATCAATTCATTTCATTATTCCACATATCTCATTTTTGCATTCACAACACATTACCCAATCACTTTGGATATTTTCACATAATATACATATTTCACATTCTACACAATTTAGCCATTATCAATGGCTTTTCACAATGCATTTAACACATATATGAAATTACAAATGTCATAGCACATTATTCATACTCAATCAATGAACCAAGTAACTTAACACATTTATTAACCAAAATATGTTAAGTCCAAATGTCAAGAAAATATAAGCAATATATTCAAAGTCTGTACATATCTCCACTAGCAACCCAAAGCAAGCTTAACACAACCTTCAATCCTATCCTTCCAACTTGCCCTTCACCACTTGGATGAAGCAAATCAACCTCCCTCAATGCCTATACCAAATGTGATCATACATAATCATTTAATATCACATTCTAAGGTTTTCTAAACATCAAACCATAATTAAACATCACTCTAAACCAAATCCCAAAATTAAGCTTCACCTCACTTTAACTTTAAAAATCCATATCAAGCCATTTAAATTAGTATTTAAGTTTATTAATATCATTAGAAACATGTTTTAGCATGTTTAAACCAATTACATTAATTAACCACATGTTTATGCTCAAAACCCTAAAATGGCATAACCTTCACCATTGAAGGATCTTCATTTTAACTCAATCCTATTATCATTTCAATCTTATTTCCACCACTTATATCATTAAATAACATGATTTAAGCATTAAAATCAAACAATTAATCATTCTTTGAAATTTCACTTTTCCAAAACCCTAAATCAATACTACCATCTTCAAACTCTATCCAAACTTAACTAAATTCATAATTTGATTTTAAAATCCTTGTTTATGCATCAAAAAACCACATTGGAACCAATTTGCACAATTAAAACTCATGATTTTAAAAACTCAAATGTTCCATAACCCTAAATTCTCTCTCTTCACCAAACTCAACTTAAATTCAACCATTTCTTTAATCTAACCTTAAAATCATTGTTAACTACCCAAAATAACATCATACACACCCATTCGAATAATTATAACATGCTACATCAAAATCCCAAACTCAACATAATCCAATTTTCTATAGAATTCAAAGAAAAGAGTTGAAAACTTAATAATTTTGGTGGAAATCACTAAAAATCTACTTTGAATACTTGAAATCCTTCAATTTTTGGAGTATGGAAGAAGAAAATCCCTCTCTTGAAGGCATGAAAGTTGGCCTTGAAGGAAAGAAGAAGAAGATGAAGATGAAAAAAAAATGATTTTCTCTTTCCTCCCACTCACATTTTCAACCTTATATATATTATTGTTTTAACATATTTTTAATTAATTAATTAATTATTTAATTAATTAAAACCCCAAAATATTATATTTCATTCAAAATTATTTATTTTTGAATTATTTTATTAATTTTAAATTTCTAAGATTTAATTACCAAAATACCCTTTTACTTTAACTTTTCTTTTAAAAAGTGTTGACTTTTATATGTTGTATATATTTTACATATATATCACATATATATTCCACTTTTTCATTTAAAATCCCTTCATTTTTCATTTAAAATCATTAATTTAATTTATCCATTTAAATTATAATTTATTTAATCAAGTTTCTAAAAATTAGAACTTTTCAAAAATTTGGGATATTACACATGCATAAGTAATGTGTATCTTATATACACATCAAATGTACCTTATATGTGTATCAAATATTAAGAATGTAATGTATTACTCCAACATATATAATTAATATACAATATTTATATGTTATATATACTCTAGATATATATATTGAATATATATAAAATTTTATATCTCTAAAATCACGGATATGACAGCCTCCACCAGCAACCTTCATGGTAGGAAGAGGATTGGCGAAAGATTTTGTCTTATCCTCTTTTTAAGATGAGAGTATTCAAGATATGAAGAGAGAAGAAGCTCAACTCAACGAACTTGCTTAAGCTTGAATGTTGCTCTTTTATTTTGCTTTCTTTAATATTTAATTGGAACAATTATGTTTTTTTAAATTATGTTTGTTAGACTAAATTATCTTCATTAATTTTTTCATAATCTTTGCTCATTTTGGTGCTCAGCCAATGATGAGTCTAGGTTGATAATCATAAATTAGTATATTTATGAATCATGATTTGAATGACTTTACTATGTAAGAGAATTGTTCTACAACATTGAGTTGTGTGTGAATGCTTACTTAGAGAGAGCTCCTACATAATTACGAGTGTCTAGGTCTTAGTCAATCTTAGAACATGCTTTGATAAACTTTTGAGGCAAAATTGAACTCTGCATATTTAAGGGAGAGATGATTTAGGCATTGTTTGATGAGCCAATAACTAGTATCCGCCTAATTAAATATCAATCCCTAGTTATCCCTTTGAGCCTTCATAAATTTTAGCTTACTCTTTATTGGCTTGTAAACTCCAATAACCTTTCCTGACCTATTGTAATACTTATGATAAATTTGATGATCACTAAGGGGAATAGACAAGAAGATCAAAGGAAGGAATGCATAGTCAAAACCATAAGGGTAGTTGAAGTTCACCTGATGTTAGACCTAGTATCTCTAATTTATTAAGATGATATCAGGACAATAAATGATTTATCCTTGTTGAAATAAGACTCACCCTACTCTACTCATCCATAAATAGAAGTATAGAATGGTGCAAGTAATATAATTTTTTTTGGACCTAGGACCCAGCACCAAAAAGAAACAGATCCTAAGTTTATGAAAAAGCAAAAGGAAAAGATGAAAATCATATTAATCAATTCTATATTTTTTTTCCAAGGAGATAGAGGGAAATTGGAGTCTAGCAAGATTGCTTCCAGCTGCCTATGGCTCCAATAGAAGGTTTTGTTGTGAAGGTTTGTCAGCAGTGTCACATTAGCTCCAATCTCAAAATGGCTTTCATTTAACCCGTGTCCCTTATAAACTTCGTTTTAAGCCCATTAAAGACCTATTGATCTCTCTTGGTAGGTAGAGTCTATTAGTGGAGATAGTTTGAATAAGTATGCATGTGAGATAGACAATAATTAAACTCAATGAGACATTTAGTCAAGTAATGTATATGTGCCTATCTGAAGTGCAACTGTTCTTGCTTAAATGGAATGTTTTTCGAGTTTAGTATGGTAACTAGGGTTGTCATGTTATAGATATGTTAATTTGGAAAAACGAGTCCTGAGGTACAATGATACTGATTTGACAAAGTCAACATTTGATTTTTTTTTTTTAAAATTCTATTTTCTTGTCACATAAACCATCAAGTTAAGGGAAGTATGTTGCATCGTCAAAACCTCGAAGGACACATTAGTCAAAATAAATAATTATTTGCAAGATTATGAAGAAGCTACCAACTGGCGTGCTGAATCATAATTTGAAATGGATGTATCTCTGCTACTTAGGGCCTCCACCGCTCATGTTTTCAACATCTTGAAGATAAAAGCCATAAATACGAAGCCTTCTGTCATTCCAATACAAGACCTAAACAAACATCTAGAAGGAGCCAATGAGAACACTTCAACTGAGCACCTCGGTTTATGAGTCGATGGAACCACTGTAAATATTATTCATGCATATCATGCATACATGACCATATCATATTGCATTTTTGTCTTGTGTCATCAATCCTTTGTTAAAAGTAAATAGTAATACTCTATGAAGCAAATATGAAGTAGATATTAAATCAGGGGGGCATGGAAGGCTTGTTGCTTGAGAAATCCAGTCATTTTGCAAAAGAAAGAAGAAATGCATGCTTGTGCAAAGAACTAGACAACTCAAACATCAATATGAGCTTGCATGGGAAAATCATTGGTTTGAGCCTATACAGGGGGCAAACTTTCTCCTTTCAATTTTTTGAGTTTATGTATCCACAAAATATTTTCAGACTCACTTTCAATATTTTGCTACATAGGGGGCAAAGAGAGGATATGAGGACTAGCTAAAAAATAACCGAATTTTTTGTAAAAGGAAGAAAAAAAATAATGAAGTTACAAAAGATAAAAGATCAATCTAACTAGAAGAGTTGAAGCCAGGGTAAAGACCCGATCTCCAAAGTCTAAAGATCCATTTTGAAGGGTGAAGACCCAATGACCAAGGATGAAGATCCAAGGTCTAAGGATGAAGCTCCATTTTGAGGGTGAAGACCCATAATCCATTAAAGAATGGAACAACCGGCTAGAAGAAAGTCGAAATTCCCAACTGATAGAAGGTTAACAGATCCAGTTTTGGGTTAAGAACCCAAAATTCAGTCTCAGCTCCAAGTACCCAGACTTAGGTCCATGTACCCAAATCAAATCTCGTCTTAGGTCCAAGTACCCAGTCTCAGGTCCAAGTACCCAAATATAATTGAGTCTCAGGTCTAAGTACCTAGTCTCAAGTCCAAGTACCCAAATTAATTCTAGTCTTGGGTCGAGAATCCAAAATCAAGTTTAAGGTCGAGAACCTCAAATCCAATTTCGGATCGAGTTCCCAAAGTCTAGTTTCGGGTCGAGATCCCAAATCCAGTTCAGGGTCGAGAACCCAAATCCAGTTTCAGGTCGAGAACCCGAATCCTGTTCGGGGTTGAGAATCACAAATCCAATTTCAGATCGAGAACCCAAATCACATTCCAGGTCCAGAATCCAATCAACCAACCTCGGATCGAGAACCCATCTTCATCCAAATTAGCTTAAGTCATGTTATTTTTCACTCTTTTCTACTGAAGTCTCAGATCATTTAAGTAAGGGGCAAACTGTAGACCCTTAATTTTTTACCAAGTCTAGTCCAACACAAATTAAAACACGATTAAGTCAAGTCTAAAGGTTTAAAATAATCCGAAATAATTTTACAAACTTAAATTTGGACTAGCACAATATTAAAATCACAACACATAATATAATATTTATTTTATTAATATTATAAATAATAAATAATAAAAAAGAAGGAAAAAGGAAATGTAGTATTTATTTTTATAATAAATAAAAGTAGAGAAAAAAGAAAATATATTTTATAAAAATATAATATTTATTATAAAAATAAAAAATAAAAAATAAAATAATAAAAATAATAATTGGACGACGAGGTGGGCATGTCGTTTCACCACAGGCCACGCTCGCGGTGAATTGGCATGGGCAAATTTGCCCTGCCAATTCACCGCAGGCATGGCCCGCAGTGCTGCGTGTGCCAGGGCCCGTGTGTAAGCCTGTCCTATTTTGCCAAAACCTAGTTTAATTAGGAATGTTTTAAATATTTTATTAACCAATAATGATTAGGTTTTTATTTGATTAATTTCCTATAAATACAGACTTAAGAGAGGAAGGAAGGGACTTTTTCAGAGACTTTGGAATGAGGAGGAAAGATTAGCAATAGAAAAACCCTAGCAAGCAAGAAACATAGAAAAGAAAAAGAACAACGAAACTCAAGGCTCAAACACAGAATGTATTAACAAGGCAGTAGCTTACTATCTTATTTTCAATTCAACCAACAAGTGTAAGGCTGGTGCAAATAAAAGTTTGGATCAAAGTTTGATTATTGGTGGAATCAACAAATGAAGATACGTCTTTCAAAATTAAATCCATTTAAATTCAGCATATTAATCTTCGATGATGTTGTTTATCCTTCATGCAAAGTAATCCCAGTAACCTTTAGTTCCAGTAACCTAAATGTGATTAACTGTTATTTTTTTTTGTGCATGATCATTTAGTTTACAAATATGAGTTTAACTTAATATTTTTTAAAAAATATATTTATAAAATGTTAGTTTTTCAAATCAACCCTATTTTCTAAATCAAAAACCCTAAAATCTTAATTTTTAAACCTAAACCCTAATTTTATTCAAGAAACCTTAATTCAAGATGTAAACCTAATTTTTTATGTCTATTGCTTTATTTAAGTTTAGATGCATGTTTATTATATGTCTTGATGGATGATTAATTTTTATTTGATTTTATAATGAATGCTCGAATGTTTGTTTATTGATTCATTCTTTAGTTTTAAGAAATTGTAAGAGGTATGTTTCCATGTTATGGGCACCTCAATTGTTAAGTTTCATGTAATTCAATTTATTTTAAGTTTTGGATTAATGTAAAGGATAAGTTTCCATTAATTGTTGGGTATCCTATTTGTAGACCCTTAATTTTTTACCTAGTCTAGTCCGATATTTTTTATATAGTCCAAAATAATTTTTGTAGTATTTTAATTAAATAATATCTATTTTAGTATTTATTATTCATTATTTATAATATTTAATAAAAAAAGTAATATTAGTAAAGTTTTAAAAGAAAAAGTAATAATAAAAAATAAAAATAAAAATAAAGATACATAATAAATAAATAAATAAAAATAGGCGATGGAAAAATCGGCGCCATAAGTGAATCGGCTGGGCCAATTCGCTGCAGGAAATTCCTGCGGCGAATTGGTGCCTGCCCGCAGCAACTCTTGCAATTCTCGCAGTTTCCAACCCGCAACAGTTTTTTTGCCAGTACAATTTTCCAACGCAGTTTTTTCCGAAACGAAATTCTAGTTGGTTTTGATTTCTTTTCCTAATTATTTTTAGTTTCCTTAGACAATTAGAAGTAGATTTAATATTTTTTTTCTATAAATACCACATTAAAACATAGAATTAGGGGTCGGAAAAATTATTCTACAAGGAGAAAAATTATTTACTGGATGAAAGACTCAAAAAGTTCTATTGGCCAAAAGAGAACCCTAGCAAGCAAGAGACATTAGCAACAAGAAGCAATCAATACATCAAAGGCAGCAACATTGCCTTTGTTATTGTTTATGAAGAAATTAATTTTTGGTGGAACCAACGAACGGAGGTTTGAATCTCTATTTTCTTTATTTATTTCTTTACAGTAGCTTCATCATTCAAATTGGATTAATTGTTTCCTCATACAATTTGATCAAAAAACTTCAAAATCCTAAAATAGTTCTTCTCTTTCCAGAAACCTTAAAAACCCTAAATTGTCTCTCCCGCTTCCAAAACTTTAAAACCCTAACCTAATCTCTATTTCAAAAATCCAGTAGCCTTATTTTTTCAAGTATCTAAAGTTTTAACCCTAATTAATTCTTCTTTCCAAAATCACACAGTAAGCATTATTCTTTTAAAAATAACACTAGTTTCTTCCAATTTGGAAACCCTATTTTCTAAATCTTAAACCCTAAAATCTCAATTTTTAACACCAAAACCTACAACCCCAAAAGCTAGTTTTCAAAATCTTTCAGGGCACAGCCCCCAACCCCCAAAGGGCGTTGCCCCCTTGACCCCCGCCAGCTAACCGGCTGGCGGGACCGCCGTATGGCTCGGGTCAATATTTATTTATGTATTATAAATCTTTATGTTTAACTTTTATTATTATGATTATTCAAAATACAACAGCTTTATTCAAAATACAAACCTAAATCCTAATTTATTCAAACCATAAATCTTAATTCTGTTTTCAAATCTTCACAGTAGCTTTTTATAATTTTATTCACAGGGATATTTTAATCTTTTAATAATTCCATTAAAGATTTTCTATGTTTGTTTCATCTAAAAATACTTAAGTAGTTATTAAAACCATACTTAACTTTGATCACGGTAAAGCATCAAATCCTAAATCATAATTTGCAAAATCAAGGTTTCAAATCATAAAACCCTAATTTGATTGACCAAAAACCTTACTACTTTCTTAAATTTATAAAACCCCTAATCCATTCCATTTTTCCAAAAATCTTCACAATAGCCTAGATAATAATAATAATAATTCCAAAATCCCTAAAACCCTAAATGTTAATTAAAGAACTCTAAATTGAGACAAACCTAAATTTGTATCTTTATTTACTTTATTTTATTTAGATTCAATTATGTAGTTTATTATATGTTTTGATGGTTGATTTATTTAATTTCAATGCCTGATTTATTTAATTTACCATGGATGATTATTTTCTTTATTATTATGATTATCATTTGTTTGTTTTAGTATTAAAATTGTAAGAGGTATGTTTCCACTTTGTGGGTACCTCATTAGTTAAGTATTATGTAAGTTAAATTGCTCTTATATTTTGGACCAATGTAAAGGACATGTCTCCAACTTTTGGTGGGTGTCCTATTTAGTTTAGACATGAACAATGTAAGGACATGTTTCCATCCTCGGATGGGTATCCATTTATTTGCTTTGTTTGGACCTTGCTTTGATTTTAATATAATGATGCTTTATTTTAATTGTTGCATGTAATATGGATATTATTATTATATTTAAGAATTTTATAATATTAAGACCTGAAAAGGAGGCCAGTTCTAATGAATCGAGCGTCGTGGGGGTGTTGGGCCATTTCTCACGTTCCCCACACGTACCCAACTTTTTGAATCCATTATGGGGTTGGGGATTCCTTAGGAATCGAGTCATCCACCCCTTTCTTTTTTTCTGCCCGTCCGGGTGGTGACTCTATTTTCTCTGGGCTTAGGTCCGTGTTATCTAAGGCCCATAGCCTAAACAATGTAGAAGTTGCAAGAACCATTCCATCGGGAGTGGGGGCAAAAATCTCCGCTCACACTATTTTATTTGTTTTCTTTTGGACATCGAACAATTATAAAGGCATGTTTCCATCTATGGATGGGTGCCTATTCATTTATTTTGTTTAAACTTGTTATGATTTGAATAAAGTGATTATTTATTCTTTATGATTGCATGTATTATGATAATATCATATTAACTAAGAATTTTATAATATTAAGACCTGAAAATGTGGTCGGTTCCAATGAACCGAGCGCTATGGGGGTGCTGGTTCATTCTCACCTTCCCCACGAGTACCCAACTTTCTAAACCCAATAGGGGTTGGGGATTCCTTAGGAATCGAGTCATCCACCTCTTTCTTTTTCCCTACCGGTCTGAGTGGTGACTCCATTTTCTCTGGGTTTAGGCTCGTGTTCTCAAAGACCCTAAGCCTAACAGTGCCAAAGTCACAAGAACCATTTCACATGGGAGTTGGGGCAAAAATCCACTCTCACGCATCTGAAAAAGATACCATTCCCACATCAATCTTATTCATCTTATGATCTCCCTCACATTTCATCACTCCTTCAATTTTTAGAAAATTAATTAGCTTCTCTGGTGTTATAGAATTGGAAATTGGCATGCTAGCCATAGCCTTGGCCATTGATTCTCGATGCTTTTTTGATATAGCTAACAAATCCCATATGTTGATACTAGCTTATGTTCTCTTTAACTGCTTAAGAATAGCATCATTTTCTTCTTCTTTATTCCCAGCTTCGACTTCCTTTCCCTTATTAGCTTCTACTTCCTTTGGTGGTGGCCTTGCATAAAGCTTGCTAGATCAGATGTTCATAATTTCATCTTCTTCGGGATCAGACTAGGTCAACTTTTCCTTCTTGGGCTCAGAATCATCATCGATATCAGTTGAGTCCCAAAACTCGCATATAACATGAGTTGCTACTTATTTACCAACCACATCCTGCTCAATCTTGCTAAACACTACTTCTTCTTTGGTTGTCTCTTCATCTACATCTTGGAAAGAAGATAACACAAATATTTCATTTAAACCTCCCCCAATCATGAAATTTGCCCGTGGTGGTACCCTGTTGAACCTTAGCAATGGATTGTCCTTAGTGCTAGGTTTGTTGGGTTCGGGCAGCTTCCCACTATCAATCAAATTCTGGATCTCATGCCTTAACCTCTAATATTTGTCTATCTCATGCCCTTGCATTTTATGGAATTGGTGGAATGCCTTAGCATCAAAGTTAGGTGAAAGAGGATTAGGCAAAGTGCAAGGAGCCAAGGGTTGTAACAATCCCTTCTTTTATAGCTTATTGAAAACCCAAGACAATGGCTTCCCTAATTCTGAAAATTGCCTCCTTCCTCCTTGGCTAGTTGCATTAACATCATGTAGACCCTTAAATTTGGACCGGTTTAAATTTAAAAGGTTTATGTTAGTCCATTATGAATTTAGATTTCTTAAACCTAATTTTAGAATTAAATTAAAAGTTATATCAAAATTACAAAAATATTGGCTGAAAATTTAATTATTTTGGACCGGTTTGTGTTGAAGTTAATGGTTTTGGTCGAGTTGGTTTGATATGGGTACTGCCATATAGATTTGGCAGGGCCAAATCGATATGGGTACTGCCCATATCAATTTGAGCTTGCCAAATCTATATGGGCAAGTGCCTCATATCAATTTTGGCAAGCCATATCGATTTTGGCTAGCCCAAATCGATATGAGGGGCCAAATCGATATGAAATCTGCCTCATATCGATTTGGATAGCCCAAATCGATATGAGTTGCACTCCATGTCAAATTTGGCCTTTAATTCGAGTCCTAAACATAATTGTACCAGCCATTAGACTTCCTAATTACCTTATGAGAGTCAGATTAGTTTTTGGTTAAAGTGTCATTTTTTATATAAATACATGATTAACACGAATAAAAAAGAGAGGAGGAGGCAAACTAAGAGGAAGAGATCAAGAGGCGACTTGAATTATTTAAAAAGAGCAACAAAAGAAAAGGGAGACAGAAAACCCTAGCAACGAATGAGAATTTTTGAAGCTTAGACTCAGAAAGCTTAAACATTTAAACCTTTGAACAATCAAACAAAAATCTAGCAACTCAAAATAAATCAAACACTATCCAATTCAAGGCAGCAAGGTTCATCCAGAAAATAAGCACTGAAGCAGGCAATAGCTTGGTTCAATCTCTTCAATTTGGTGGATCCTTCAAACGTAGGTAAATTGCTCTAAATTCAATTTATTAAATCATTAATCATCTTCATTTTTCAAGCCATCATCACACTGCCTAAGTTATTAAATTCTTCCTTTAATTTAGTTTACACAGTAGCATAAATTAATTCATACAATACCTAAGGTTTTAATTAAAGTAAATAATATAATCATTCAAAACACAAATCTAATTTCTTAAACCCTAAGTTATTCAAACCCTAAATTCTAATTAATTCTGTTTCAAACCTTCACAGTAGCTTTTTTTATATTTTAATTCACTGAGTTATTTTAATATTTCAATAATTAATTTGGCTTTCTATGTTTGTTTCACCTAAAAATACTTAAGTAGTTATTATAGTCAATATTAAAATCACACTTAACTTTGATCACGGTAAAGCACCAAATCCTAAATTCAAAATCATAATCTGCAAAATCAAGGTTTCAAACCATAAAACCCTAATATCATAATATCCAGTGTGCTAAGTTTTGAAAACCAAAACCCTAGTTTCTAAGTTAAAAGCCCTAGTCTTATTTTTCAAAAACCCTAAAAAACCCTAATTTAGTTATTAAAGTTCTAAAGCCCTAATTTGTATCTTTATTTGCTTTATTGAAGTTAAGAACATGTTTATTACATGTCTTGATTAATGGTTTATTTATAAATTTAATTTATATGTTTGATGAATAATTTATTTACGATGAGTGATTGTTATTTTTATTAATTTGTTTTTGTTTCAAAAATTGCAAGAGGTATGTTTCCATGTTTTGGATACCACATGTCATGAGCATCATGTAATTTATTTTAAAGTTTTTAGACAAATGTAAAGGACACGTTTTCACCTTTCGGTGGGTTTCCTATTTAGTTTTAGACATGGATGATGTAAGGAAATGTTTCCATCCTCGGATGGGTGTTCATTTATTTATTTTGTTTGGATATTGCTTTGATTTTAATATAATGATGCTTTATTTTAATTGTTACATGTAGTATGGATAATATTATTATATTTAAGAATTTTATAATATTAAGACCTGCAAAGGAGAGGCCGGTTCCAATGAACCGGGCATTGTGGGGGTGCTGGGCCATTTCTCACCTTCCCCACACGTAACCAACTTTTCAAACCCATTAAGAGGTTGGGGATTCCTTAGAAATCAAGTCATCCACCCCTTTCTTTTTCCCGGCCCATCCGGGTGGCGAATCTATTTTCGTCGGGCTTAGGCTCGTGTTCTCTAAGGCCCCGAGCCTAAACAATGCCGAAGTTGCGAGAACCATTCCATCGGGAGTGGGGGTGGAAATCCCCGCTCACAATGGCGACTCCACTTGGATAAGAGAAGTTGATTCCATTGGTCTTTATATTATTCTATTCTTTCTTATCATGATATTATCATTTGCATCATATTAAATTTGCATCGTGTGCGTGAGTTAGGACACCCGTGTTATTAGTGTTGTGTTATGTAAGGGATACCATACTTTCACTCAAGGTATGGAGATCGAGCATGGCATAACCACTCATAGCCTTGTACCTTTTAGGTATATACTTGCTATGGGAACCTAAGCCTTTTCAACACAAAGACTAAAGCTCATGTAATTGGCCTAGTTACTTTGCTTAGGTTTTTACCCCAAATGCTTATTCTGTGACTATGGTCAATTTATCTTACCTTAAATCATGGCTTATTTGGTTTAGTCTTTTTCTAATATGACCTAAGTACATTGTAAGCTCAAAATAAATTTTTTCTTTAAAGTCCAAAAGACCAAAGCTTTTTTCAAAACTTTTCAAGATGGTCTTTGGACATAAAACTTTTCTAAAAATAAATCAAAAATTCTTTTCCCAAATACGAAGCCCAAAATCTATTTTTTCTAAAATCTTTTTACAATGGGCTTAGAAATAAAATTATTTTCATAATCTTTTAAAAGAGCTTATGAATATTTAGGTCAACTATTGAAATACTAAAAATCAACTGTGAGCCTAGTTTATACTAAGAATTATTAATCATGGGCTTGTTTTTGGCATGAATCATTAGCTACTTTTTCAAGTGAGAAATCTATTTATAATAAATCTCTTAATTTAGTTTTAATCCAATATAGCATAAAAGCTACTTTAGTTGGTTAAATGGATTAAAACCTCATTAATGTGAATTATCGTGAACTAATTTGCATTTTTAAAATATAACTATTGGTTGAAACATCCGAGAGAATTTTTCAAAAACAAGATACCCCATGTTGGTATTTTTGTTAACCATATACCTAGGAAAAGAGACTCGACATTCGTGTGTGAAAGTTACAAGGTTGGAAGGGATGTTCTACTTATCTTTGTCTATTGTTTGTGCATACATGCATACATAAATTTGCATCTCATATCATTGATCCTCTCTGGCTCACAGACCTAGAATACAGCAATTCAAGAGAATACAGCCTACAACATTAATTTTGATTTGAGTACTTCATTGGAAGGATGGATGCAAACCAGCTAACGGACATAGTCGATGAAGTTGTCAAAGCTAGGATGGCCGAGCTACGAGATCAATTGGTTGAAATTATGAGGACCCAGTTGATTCAAATTTTGGAGATCATCAACACTGCTAATGAGTATCTCCCATTGACATAAGAAAGAAGGGAAAGGCAGCATCAATGGGGAACATGTTCACTAATAGAGATTGAATGAAAAATGAGAGATCAATCCCTATTCTACAAGACCAACAGAACCATGTGCTATCTAAGTGGAGCAATAAGGGTGGCTATTACCCTAGTGGGCACAGTCAAAGGGAAAGATGAGGTGTTGAGAAAAATGCAACAACTGAGCCAACAAAGAAGCATAAATTTTCAGACTTAAGGGAGCCTTTGTCAAAGATATTAGAAAATATAATGAAAATGGATTTGCTACAACCATTGGCACCTCGGCCTCTACATAAGCCTCTACCACCAAATTTTGATGCCAAGGTCTTCTGTCAATTCCATCAAATGCAAGGGCATGAGACAGATAAATGTGTTCGATTAAGGCATGAAATCCAAGATTTGATTGACAGTGGAAAGCTGCCTGAGCCTGATAAGGCCAACACTAAGAATAATCCTCTACCTAAATTTGGAAGGGCACCATCACTTACAATCTTCATGAAGAGTTTTATCTTGTTATCTTGTCATGATATGGATAGAGAAGTTGGTAAAGATGATGTGCTACTAAGCAACCTTAGGCTAATTGTGGATGATTAAATAATGACCCTTGATGATGGAAAAAATTCTTGCCCTTGAGATGTTTAAATAAATGAAGTATCTTCGACTCCAACTCAATGAACTTCCCTTAGCTTGGAGTGTTGCTCTATTTATTTTGCTTTCTTTAATATTTGATTGAAACAATTGTGTTTTTTTAAATAATTATTGTTTGAATAAATTATTTTCATCAAATTTTTCATGGTCTTTGTTCATTTTGGTGCTCAACCAATGAGGAATCTAGCTTGATGTTCATAAATTAACGTGTCTAGGCATCATGATTTGAATGACTTTACCAGATGAGAGAATTGCTCTATAGCATTGAGTTGTGCATGCTTACTTAGAGAGGGCTCCTGCATAGTTAATGTCTAATTCCTAATTTTTTCTAATTCCTTTACCAGATGAGAGAATTGCTCTATAGCATGGGTAAAGTCATTCAAAAAAAATTAGGAATTAGACATTAACTATGCAGGAGCCCTCTCTAAGTAATTACCTTTGTCTAATTCCTAGTCAGTCTTAGAACATGCTTTGATAGACTTTTGAGGCGAAATTGAACTTTGATTATTTAAGAGAGAAATGATCTAGGCATTATTTGATGAGCCAATAACTAGTATCCACCCAATTAAATATCAATCCCTAGTTGTCCCTTTGAGCCTTCATAAAATTTTAGCTTTCTTTTCATTGGCTTACAAACCCCAACAACCTACCCTGAGCTGTTGTGATACTTTTGATAAGTCTTACGATCACTAAGGGAAAGAGGCAAGAAGATCAAAGAGAGGAATGCATAGCCAAAACTGTAAGGATAGTTAATGTTATCAAGACCATAAGGGTAGTTGATGTTATCCTAATATCTCCAATCTATCAAGATAACATCATAGTAACAAATGATTTATCCCTGTTAAAGAAGATTTATGTCACTCCACTCATCCATTATTGGAAAACCAAGTTGGTAAAAACAAGACAACTCTTTTACATCTAGAATAAAAAAAAGAAAAGAAAAAGAAAAGAAAAGAAAAAGAAAAGAAACAAAAGAAGAAAATAAAAAGAAAAAGAAAAGAAAAGAAAACTCAAAATGGTTCAGAAAGCTAACCAAGTTCTCTTTTACCTAAAGCAGTAAAAGACTTCCATAAGGATAGTTTGACTTGAAATTGGTCCAAAGATTCAATCAAAATTAGAGAGATAGAAGAAAGGTCATCCCTTATAAAAAGTCCTGTACTTGACAGTCCTACTAGAAAGAAGGACAAAATGATAAAATACTCAAAGGAAAGAAGGAGTAAGATAAAGAAAAGGGAAAAGAAGAAAGAAAAGGAATGTGGGTATCATCCTTTTTATAAGGGAAAAGACAGTCCCAATCAAGATCCAGATTAATGTCAAGGAGAAAGAAGAATGTTCAAAGCTCTATCTTATTCCGGCTTCCAACTATCTGAACAAGAAATTTGTAGTGTGAGGGTTTGCCCATTGTGTCACAATGGCTCCAATTTACAATTGGCCTCTACTTAATCCATGACCCTTATAGACCCCATTTCAAGCCTATTGAAGACCTGTTGATCTCTCTTGGTAGGTAGAGTCTATTAGTGGAGATAGTTTGGATAAACATGCATATGAGATAGACAATACTCAAACTCACAATATTCAACTCAATGAGACCTTTGACTAAGTAATGTGTATGTGCCTATCTAAAGTGCAATAATTCTTGCTTAAATAAAAATGATTCCCGAGCTTAGTATGGTAACTAGGGTTATCATGTTATAGATATGTTAATTTGGAAAATCAAGTCCTGAGGTACATTGACATTAATTTGGCAAAGCCAACATTTGATTTCAAAATAAAAATTCAAAAAAAAAAATTTTTTTTGTCACACGAAGCCTTCAAGTTAAGAGAAGTTCGTCGAACCATTAAACCTCAAAGGACACATTGGGCAAAGTAAATGATTATTGGCAAGGTCATGAAGAAACTACCAACTGACATGCTAAAACATAGTTTGAAATGGATGTATCCCTGACTCTGATGCTTGGGTCTCACCACTCATATCCTCGACATCATGAAGATAAAAGCCATAAATGCAGAGCCTTCTGTCATTCTAATGAAAGATCTGAACAAGCATTTGGAAGGAGTCAATGAGAATACTTCAGTTGATTATCTCGGTCTACGAGTCGATAGAACCATTGTAAGTGTTATTCATGCATATCATGCATACATGAGCATATCACATTGCATTTTCTTGTATTATATTGTCTATTCTTTGTCAAAGTGAACAGTAAACACCCTGTAAAGTAAAGAATGAAAAGAAGATATTGAATCAGGGGGCATGGAGGGGTCCATTGCTTGAGGAAGCTCTAATCATTTTGCAAAAGAAAGAAGAGATGCATGCTTATGAAAGGAACCAGACAAAATACAAACATCAATCAGAGCCTGCAAGAGAAAAATTATTGGTTTGAGCCTACACATGGAGCAAAGTTTCTCCATTTTAATTTTTGAGTTTATGCGTATACAAAATATTTTCAAACTCACATTCAAATATTTTGGTCCAAATCCCAAATCACTTTTGAGTCCAAAACTCACCATCGGGTCCAAAACCCAAATCACTTTTTGAGTCCAGAACTCACCATCGGGTCCAGAACCCAAATCACTTTTTGAGTCCAGAACTCACCACCAGGTCCAGAACCCAAATCACTTTTGAGTCCAAAACGTACCACCGAATCAAGAACCCAAATCACTTTTGAGTCCCGAACTCATCTCGGGTTGAGCACCCAAAATCCAATTTCGAGTCGAGCACCCAAAATTTAGTTTCTGGTCGAGAACCCAAACCCAAATTTAGTTCAGGATCGAGAATCTAGTTTCGGGTTGAGAACCCAAATCCAAATTCAATTTTGGGTCGAGCACCTAAAATATAGTTTTGGGTCGAGAACCCAAATCCAAAATCAGTTTTGGGTCGAGCACCCAAAATCTAGTTTTGGGTTGAGAACTCAAATCCAAATCTAGTATTGCCTCGAGTACACAAAATCCAATTTCGGGTCGAGAACCCATAATCTACTCTTGGATCAAGCATCCAAATTAGCCTTGGGTCGAGAAACCAAATCCAAATCAGTCTCAGGTTGAGAACCTAAATTCAGTCTTGGATCGAGCACCCAAAATTTAGACTCGGGCCGAGAACCCAGTCAAATTCAATCTCGGGTCCAAGTACCCAGTCTCAGGTCCAAGTATCCAATCTCGGGTCCAAGTATCCAAACCCAATTCAGTCTCGGGTCTAAGTACCCAGTTTTGGGTCCAAGTACCCAAATCTAATTCAGTCTCGAGTCCAAGTACCCAACCCAATCTCGGGTCCAAGAATCTAAATCCAATTCAGTCTTTGCTCTAAGTACCCAATCTCAGGTCCAAGTACCCAATCTCGGGTCCAAATACCCAAATCCAATTCAGTCTCGGGTCCAAGTGCCCAAATCAAATTCAATCTCTGGTCCAAGTACCCAAACCCAATTCAGTCTCGAGTCCAAGTACCCAAATCTAATTCAGTCTCAGGTCTAAGTATCCAGTTTTGGATCCAAGTACCCAAACTCAACCCAATCTCGGGTCCAAGTACCCAAACTTAATTCAGTCTCGGGTCCAAGTACCCAGTCTCGGGTCTAAGTACCCAGTCTCGGGTCCAAGTACCCAAATCAAATTCAGTCCTAAGTCCAAGTATCCAATCTCGAGTCCAATTATCCAAATAAAATTTAGCCTCGGGTCTAAGTACCCAGTCTCGGGTCTAAGTACCCAAATCAAATTTAGTCTCAGGTCCAAGTACCCAAAATCCAATTCAGTCTCAAGTCCAAGTACCCAATCTCAGGTCTAAGTACTCAATCTCAAATTTAAGTACCCAATCTCGGGTCCAAGTACCCAAATAAAATTCAGCCTTGGGTGCAAGTACCAGTCTTGGATCCAATTACCCTAATGAAATTTAGTCACTAGTCCAAGCACCCAATCTCGGGTCCAAATACCTAAATGTAATTCAGTCACGGGTCCAAGTACCCAAATCAAATCTAGTCTCAGGTCCAAGTAGTCAGTCTCAGGTCCAAGTACCCAAATTAAAATCAATCACGGGTTTAAGTACCCAATCTCGAGTCTAAGTACCCAATCTTGGGTCCAAATACCCAAATCCAATCCAATCACGGGTCCAAGTACCTGAATTAAATTCAGTCTCGGGTCCAAGTACCCAAATCAAATCTAAGTACCCATCCTCATCCAAAATCTGCTCAAAGTCATATTGCTTGTCACTCTCTTCTACTCAAAGTCTCAGATAATTCAAGTAGGGGCAAACTGTAGACCCTTAAATTTATAACGGTTTAAATTTAAAAGGTTTATGTTGGTCCATTATGAATTTAGATTTCTTAAACCTAATTTTAGAATTAAATTGGAAGTTAAATCAAAATTACAAAAATATTGGTTGAAAATTTAATTATTTTGGACCGGTTTATGTTGAAGTTAATGGTTTTGGTCGAGTTGGTTTGATATGGGTACTGCCATATCAATTTGGGAGGGCCAATTCGATATGGGTACTGCCCATATTGATTTGGCTAGGCCAAATAGATATGAAATTGCCTCATATCGATTTGGATAGCCCAAATCGATATGAGTTGCACTCCATGTCGATTTTGGCCTTTAATATGAGTCCTAAACATAACTGTACCACCGATTAGACTTCCTAATTACCTTATGAGAGTCAAATTAGGTTTAGGTTAAAGTGTTGGCTTTTACATAAATACATGATTAACACGAACAAAAAAGAGAGGAGGAGGCAAACTAAGAGGAAGAGATCAAGAGGCGATTGGAATTATTTAAAAAGGGCAACAAAAGAAAAGGGAGACAGAAAACCCTAGCAACGGATGAGAATTTTTGAAGCTTAGAGTTAGAAAGCTTAAACTTTTAAACCTTTGAACAATCAAACAAAAATCTAGCAACTCAAAATAAATCAAACACTATCCAATTCAAGGCAGCAAGGTTTGGCCAGAAAATAAGCACTGAAGTAGGCAGCAGCCTGGTTCAATCTCTTCAATTTGGTGGATCCTTCAAACATAGGGACATTGGTCTAAATTTAGTTTATTAAATCATTAATTATCTTCATCTTTCAAGCCATCATCACACTGCCTAAGTTATTAAATTCTTCCTTTTATTTAGCTTACATAGTAGCATAAATTAATAAGTAATCACTTAATTAAAATCACAACAAGTTCAAAACAAAATAAATGGGCACCCATACTGGATGGAAATATGTCCTTACAATGTCCAATGTCCAAAACTAAATAGGATATCCACCACTTGGTGGAAAACATGCCCTTTACATTAATCCCAAAATCCAAAATAAATTCTATTATATTTAAACCTAACTAATGAGGTACCCACAAAGTGAAACCATACCTCTTACATCTTGAAAACTAAAGTAATAATAAATCAAAAAAGTTAAGTCATTCAATCATTCATCATGAGCAATAGAGATAAATCATTCATAAAATTAAAACATTAATGCATCATCCATTCAAGACATAAAGCAATTGCACCTAAGTTTTAATCTTAAATAAAGCAATAAATATATCAATTTAGGGTTTATGCTTTAAATTAGGGTTTATGCTTCAAATTAGCATTTATTCTTTAATTTAGGGTTTTTATGATAAGAATTAAGACCTTAGGTTCTAGGGATGAAAAAATGGATTTTTTTAGGTTTTAGAAGAACAAGATTAAGGTTAGAAAGAGAATTAAGATTTTTAGAAATTAGGAAAACTAGGATTAGGGTTTTGGAGATTTAGGAAAACGTTTTAGAATTTTTTATAATTTGTAAAACTAATTAGGGTTTGGGAAATTTAGGAAAATATATTGAACTTTTGAAAATAGATTAAGGTTTTGAAAAATTGTAAAACTATTTAGGGCTTGGGAATTAGATTAGTGTTTTGATGATTATATTATTGATTTAACTTGAAACCTAAGCTACTGTATGAAAAAAATTAAAAAAGGAATTTGATAATCCAGACAGTGTGATGATAGTTTGAAAGATGAAGATAATTATTGATTCAATAAATAAAATTAGAGTATCATACCTATGTTTGAAGGCTCCATAAAATTAAGAAAATTGATCCAAGCTGCTGCCTGCACCAATCTTTGATTTATGGCCGAGCTTACAACAAAGACAGTGGTTGCCTTGCTTTTGTCAATTAGATAATCTTTGCTCCTGATTCCTTGCTAGGGTTTCAGATCAATTTTTTTCCTTTTTCTAATTGTTATTGTCTCTCTTATATTTATAGAGCACCAAACCTTAATCCTAGTCCTTAAAGGATTTGTTCAACTGAGTCTCCACAAATCAATGTGTGATTAGGAAATAAATCTGGTCGGTCAAATTTTGTTTAGGACTCGAATTAGTGAAATTAGAGGCCAAAAATTGACATGAATCCCACCTCATATTGATTTGGGCTGGCCAAATCAATATGAGGCAAGATTCATATTAATTTGGCCCTTCAAACCAATATGAAGTTGCCTCATATCAATTTGGCTTGCCAAAATCGATATGAGGTAATGCCCATATCGATTTGGCCCTTCCAAATTGATACGGGCTAGCCTCATATAGATTTGGGAGAAGCAATTCGACAAAAATAATTAATTTCGACCCAAACTGATCCAAAATAATTAATTTTTCAGCCTAAACTTTTTTGCAATTCCAATATAAAATCACACCAATTAAATTCTAATCATTAAGGGATTTTAGATTTATAATGGACTAAGATAAGCTTTTTAAATTTAAATCGGTCCAAATTTAAAGGTCTACACCATCCTCCTTCACCTCTGTGCTTTTAATCCTATATTTATAGGCAAATACCATCTCCTTAAAACCCCAATTGCCTGCTAATCCGAAGGTTATTTGATGTCCAAACTTAATTAGGAATTCTAATTTGTCCCGAAATCAAAATTAAGGCCAAAGTCAAAATGAATTAAGGTTGGATTACAAGCAAGGCGAAATTGGCATAAAATGAATTAAGGCTGGTTTATGGGAAAGGAAAAATCGGCATGGCCAATTTGCCCCAGCTGCGGGCTTGTGGTAAAATGGCATGGCTAATTTTGCCACAGGCAAGTCCTGTGGTGAATTGGCCATGCCAATTCCCCACAGGCATCACCTATGGCAAATTGGCCACAGGCATGTCAATTAGGCAAAGGCATCACTTATGGCGAATTGGAATGTCAAATTCTGTTGATTCTACAAAACTTGGGTCAGGCTAACTTTTCTTGGGATGCGGACCAATTTTGGCTCTTAAAATTATTACAGACTGATTTAAGCCTTTAGGATTGATCTGATTTCCTTTTAGTTAGGGTCATGTTAGATTATGTCCAAAATCAAGGGTCTACAGTAATGGTCGAGAAGCCAAAGGCTGTATTAGCCCTTGCTTCTATAACTTATTGAAAACCCAAGAAAATGGTCTTCCTGAATCTAAAAACTGTCTTCTTTTTGCTTGACCAGTTGTAACATTAACTTCTTTTTATGTACTCTGACTGTCGGATTAGTAATTTCCCTTCTCGTTCCTTCTTTCAGAAAAATGATTCTTCTCTCTTTCCCACTCTTCTATCTGCAAGCCAGCTTGGAGAAGATCTTTAAAATCTCTAACAAGAGTATGAGATAGCCTTTCATGGAGGTTAGGCAGGACCCCTCTCACTATCATTCTACTCTAGTTAGACTCATCAGGCCCCTTTTTAAGAAGAGTATCCTTGTTTCTCAGTCTTTTCACATAATCAACAAAGTTCTTATTCTACTTTTATCTGAAGTTTCTACCTCCATCATAGTCACTTCCAACTCAGAATTGTACCCATACTGCTGAATGAAGGCCATGTACAATAATTCCCAATCTTTTGGGGAGTTTTCCTCTAAGGTATTGAACTAATTTTGCACAACAGGATCCAAAGAAAACATGAAATACCTCAGGGTTTGAGCCTTAGTAGCTCTAGCAGACTGTATGGCAGTGATCTACCGTTTGACCTGCAGGTGGAGATTTTCTATTCCATCAAACTTACCAAAAGGAGGCATCTTGAATTTGTAAGGAATTCTGTAACACCCATATACTCTATATAAGTACTGTACATATACTCTGTATATGTACAATACGTACATAAAGTATAAGGATATCACGTTTTAGTATTGTTTAAATCCCTTACCTTAGTTCCAAATCAATTATATATATAATAAAAGAACATTTACAAAACCATTATACTTTTGATTAAATTACATATATATAAATTTACATTGTCTTTTCTGAAATTCACTTATGTACATATACATTTTTATCAAAATACAACATAATAAAATTGTACATGTATGCACTACCTTCTAATTGGTCTCAAAATACTCTTACTCCTCTCGTGGCACAACTGTTTGACTCCTAGATCAACAATCTACTCACTTGTGCGATTTACACAACCGCGCTAAGCTCAAAAGCTTAATGGTACATATAAATAGCATATACATGCATTACAGAAAATCATACTCACATCACTAACATCATTTATCATCATTTAGCATATTTTCTTAAGCCATATTCCTTTTTAGTAATTTACATATGTATTGTGATCATATCATTCCATGATCACCATCATATATCTCATAACATTATATCTTAACATACTGCTCAATTATTCCACAATTCATAATTCACATAAAAACAAACACAAGCATGGGCCCAAAAGGATCTAATATGCAATTCAAATCTCAGAGTTACTACTTTGGTCCAAATTGACACCATGTGCCTAGCCCCGAAGGCAAATCATATCACAATGAGGATAACCTCGTATGTAACTTCCCAACTAGGCTTCAAGGACTAGGTCCAACCCAGCTTCAAGGGACTGCTACATCATGTAACATCCCAATTAGGCTTCAAGGACCAAGCCAAAACCAGCTTCAATGGACTGTTATGTATTAGGCATGCCACTAAACACAAAACTCTAAAAATTGAATAACATACTAGGCACACAATTCTTTCATAATTCCATTATCAATGTGTTTCTCATTTTCTCAAGATCAAGCTAGGCATAATGCCTCAATTTTCTCATTTATATCAATATAGCCATCACCAATGGCTTTATATACCATCTTTAATGTATACATAACAATTTGCATTACCCATACTGTAACACCCCGATACCCTATATAAGTACTATACGTATACCTAGTATACATACAGTAAATATATAAAGTATAAGGATGTCACTTTTCGTTACCTTTTAAAAACCTGTAACAGAGTTCAAACCATAATACATTAATTTAAATAACATTTACAAAATCATTATCTTTATCAAAACTTCATTTATACATATAAATACTCTCTCGTCAGAAATACATGATAATTAAAAATTTATACATGTATGCATTGCCCTCTAGTTGGTCTCGACAAACTTTACTCTTCTTGTGGCATAATAAAAGACTTCATATCTTCCATCTATAAACCTGCGCGAATAAACACCCGCGCTAAGCCCGAGAGCTTAGTAGTCCAACTATAAAGATATAAACATATAGTATAGAAGTATTGACATATAATGATACATCAATTCAATATATAATTAGTTCTTATCATATCTTCTTTTCTTTTTAATTTCATCTTTAATATATCATAGCTAATTTCATATATGATGTATATATATACTTAATATTATCACCAACCCCAATGCATCACCAATACTCAAAACCAATATATTACTACCCCTACATTATATATATACCATACCAATCATTATTGCAATACACACTTTACCTATCATACCACTCATTATTGCAATACACAAATTACATATCATACAAATCATAAATCACAATTCATTTACATATTACACTTAATAACATTATATTATTCACAATTCACCAAGCATAATTCAGTATTAATACTCACAATCAATATTTCAATACTTGCATTTCACATTGACAATAAAGACAGACTCGGGCCCAAAACACTAATATGTTATTCAAAGTTCAGAGTTACTGCTTTGGTCTATAATCATAATTATCAAGCCCGTAGGCATCATATATCAATATCTCTATCCATGGATAGCGTAACAGACCCAGTCTCTTGGATCATCAACTCGGCTAAACTCGAGGTGATCCTCAACCCGGCAAGACTGTTAACAATCATATATCTCATAATTACAATTTCTCATAGTGTAACAGACCCAGTCTCTTGGATCTCAATTCAACTCAAAACGAAGAGATCCTCAACCCGGCAAGACTGTCACCTTTTTCATTTTATAGGCATGCCTCCAAACCCAGAACTCTGAAATCGAATAACACATTAGTTACACAATTCATTTATTATTTCATTATCAAACTCATCATCAATTAGGCAAACATGCCTTATCTCTTTCAATTGAATCATCATAGCCAATCACAATGGCTTCACATCTCATTTGAATCATCATTGCCAATCACAATGGCTTCACATCATACACATCATCATTGATATATATATATATACAACACCAATTACATTAACTACACGAACATGACATTATTCGAACATACATCATTAATTTCATTGCATATGTATCTTAAATTCATCGTCATATAAACAATATGTCTATTTATTTCATTTCAATCATTTCTCAAGACACATTAACATCATTCGTTATTAAAACGTTTAACATAACAAATTACATTGCACGTACCTTTTTGAATGATCATCGCCTCTTTCGCGCTATTTAAGTCATAACACTAGTCACGTTATGCAAACAATATAATACATTACCATTCACAATACATAATATAACATTGTTCAATCTCAACAATGATGTTAGACAAATGATCTCTATTTTGATCCTTGACAACTCATATGGATGATCTATTTAACATGTATTTGAGAATCTTGTTACAAAAATTAAATTGCTTCAAATAAAGCAGAACAGAACACTTCTAGCGGTCGCGCCTCACCTGAATACTACCGCGCCATACAGTTACACGATGAAACCTTATCACTGTAGATTTCACGGTCAGAAGTCCGACCTAAGTCGCGACCGCACTTCACAATCAAAAGATGAAACCCTATCACAGTAGGTTTCGCGGTCAGAAGTCCGACCTAAGTCGCGACCGCACATGACTAAATAGCGACCGCCCAAGACTAATAGCGACCGTCCCAAATTACGTTTCTCATACATAAACCCTAAATGTAGCCAAACTTCTTTTGGTTAACTTAAAACACATTGTACACAACATAACCTCATTCAAATGGACATAATCAACATTATTAGCAATTATTTTACATACTCATCACAACATTTTCATCACCAACATATAACAATCAAACCTTCAAACAACTTCAATTAGCAAGAGAAACAAGTGTGTACTTACCTTAAGCACCACTTCTAAACACTTCCTTTTCCAAGACTTCTTCACTTCCCAAATCAATGACAATTCACTTCCTTCAAAACTTAATGCTAAGTTGTTGAATTCCACAAATCTTCAATTAAATCCTTTGATTCTCCCTTCAATTTGATGTTAGAATTAAACAAATCTCACTTTGCTCTCTCTTGTCTAAGGAGGAGCCAACCAACGTGGAGAAGAGAAGAAGAAGAAGAAGAAGGAAATGAAGAAAAGACAAAATATCACCTCTTTAAATCTCCACAAAGTGATTCAACAAGAGTAATTACCTAAACACCCTTATACCATTTGTCTTGATTACCATTCATTACATGCCCTTTATAGTAACTTCACACTTAACAAAAATAAATATCTTCTTTCCTTGACTCTTCATTTTGACCAACTTATATGTTATATATATCATCATATACACAACATATACCATTCTCTCTAAACCCTAAATTCTTTCCCAAATCACATATACATAAACATTCTTTTCTCTATTTCTTTTTTCTTGTAATTTAACACATATATTCAATCCAATTATATAACAACAACAACAACATAATCACAACTTCTAGGGCATATATGAGGATATTACACATACATTTTGGGTCATCATCATATTTTGCACATAGTTGACATTACATATAATGCATTTGTGACATTATACAAATCATAGCATATTACTCATGCACCAACAATGTAGTAAGTAACTCAACACATTTTCCAACTAAAAGTGTTAAGTCCAAAATGTCATGCAAATATAAGAAATTATTAAAAGTTTGTACTTACCTTAGGAAACACTCCAAAATAAGCTTTAAAACTTCCTCTAACCTTCTCTTCCAAGTTGCCCTTCAACACTAGGGCTAGGCAAACTACTCTCTCTCAATGCCTATACCAAATGTGATCATAAACAACCATTTAATCACATTCTAAGGCATTCTTAACATCAAATAATTTAAATAGGAATTATAAATGAAAAACAACGAAAAGAGTTATTCTCAAGTGACACGCCCAACAACACAGGCGTGTTAATGGCCGTGTCATTAACGCATTCATACAGAAGCATTGACACATCCAATGACACGGGTGTGCCACTGCCCGTGTTATTCATTCTTCCACATAGAAACTTTGACATGCCCAACAACACGGGCATGTTCATGGTCGTGTTGATTATCTTATCTCACAGTAGCTACGACACGCCCAGAGACATGGCCGTGTTAATGGTCGTGTCATTAATGTTAAGATCAGCACCGTTGACACGCCTAATGACATGGCCGTGTCACTAGCTGTGTCAGGCAAAAGTTTTGCATTTCAAACTCTCAACCATATGACCACAATCATTCCAAACTCAATACTGCAACACCCTTAATCATCATCTTAGTTTATATTCATAATTCACCCATCAATTCAACACTTATATAACTCCAACATATCATAATAATAATCATTATATAATTAATTTATACAATCATCCAAGTATCAATTTACTCAATTCCCAATTCATTTATACTAAACCCTTACTCTTTTCCTTATCACCCTTATTCCTCAATTTCAACTACTCATCACCATCCTCACAATAAATCATATTTTCACCATCTAAGCACCAATTCAACATATATATATATACTTCAATATTTCATTATCATCATATTATTCAATTAATCATCACTTTCTCTCACTAACCATATCACATATATGCTCAAAATCTATAAAAAATCAGCTTAAGGAAAAGAGCACTTACTTGAATTCTTTGCCAAATCTTCAATATCCACCTTCAAATCTCTTAAAACTCTTATGAATTTGGTGTGTATATGAACAAAATAAAACTCTTCTCTCTCTCTCTCTCTCTCAATTCTCATGTTCAAAGAGGAAGAAGAAGAAGAAGAAGAAGAAGAAGAAGAAGAAAGAAAGAAAACTCTCTTTAAATTTCCATCCTTATCTTATATATATAATAATATAATTATTTTCCACCTAAATTTTTTCGCCAATAATATTTTTCCTTCTTTTGACTTTCATTTCTCCTTTCTCTTGTCAGTATTATCATTATTATCATTATTATTATTATTAATTAATTATTTAAAATTAACTTTTCCCACACCAATGTATACATCATGTATATGTTGATATATGTATATGTCTTATATATTATATTTATATTTCCCGTATATTTTAAATACATAATATACTTATAACATCCTTCATAAACATCTATCTCTTATTATATTTTCTTTACCTATTTCACCAATATGCTCTCTCATAACTACTATTCAAAGTACATCAAAAATCAGGGTATTATAGATTCCTTCATCATCTTCAAATAGCTTGTCCACCTCTGAAATTTCTTCAGTCTTCAGCTTCTTTTCAAACTTTTTTTTCTAAATGAGCAATAAACTTTTCAATGACGGTGGATTCAGCATTCTCCAGAGCCTTTTTCTTTTTCTATTTTTCTTGGAGGTATGTATCCCAATCTTCATCATCATCAATCACTTCCTTTCCTTCATCAAAAGTTATCTCACCCATCTTAGTATTTCCTTTGTCCTTTGACTTCTTGGTACTAACAAATACTTCGGTAATGTTATCTTCCAACAATTGAGCTAGCTGACATCTTACAGCCTCAGCCATGGCCCCCTTCAGTTCTTCCATTTTTGAGGCTAGAGCCTCGTTCACCATGTTCTGAATTTGTTCATTATCCATTTGTTTTAGTGCGAAGTCAACTGAACCTTCACTGAATTCTGAGTCACTATCGTAAGTCGGGTTGTCATATGCTCTTTATCTACTGAACTCTAGGTCTGTGAGCTAGAAAGGATCAATGCAATATAATGGAATGCATGTATGCATGTGCAGTAAGCAAATGAATAGCTTTAGGGCATCCCTTCCAACCTTATATCTTCCACACATGAATGGCGAGTCTCTTTTCCTAGGTATTGTAGTCAACAAAGATATCAACAAGGGATATTTTGTTTTTGAGAATCTCTTAGACAAAATAACCTATAGTTGTATTTTCAAATATGGAAGACAATTTATGATAATTCTCATTAATTAAGTCTTAATCCTTTAAATTCGCTAAAATTTAGCAGCATTTCTATTGTACTTTGGTTTAAAACAAAATTAATAGGTTTTTTATGAATAGTCTTCTTACATGGAAAAGCAACTAATGATCCATGCCATAAACAAGGCCACAACTAATATGTCTTTATATAAATAAGGCCAACAATTGATTTTAATATTTCATAATTGAACTAACCAATTGAAAGCCCATTTCAAAAATTTTGACCCATTGAGAAAAAGGTTTTAATTTTTAAAGCCCAATGAAAACTTGATTTTAAGAAAATTTTTGGGCCATAAATTGAAAAATGATTTTGAGTCCACCTCTAAAAAATAAAGCCCATTGCAAAATGGTTTATTAATTTTTGGCTTCATGTTTGTCGATAAGGTAGATTTTTTAAAAGGTCTTATGTCCAAAGTATATCTTGAAAAGTTTGAAAATAACTTTGGTCTCCATGAAACAATTTTTGAGCTTTCATCATAGCAAGGTCATATTAGGGAAATGGTAACCCAAGTGGGCTATAGCTCTAATCATAGTTAAACAGTAAGCATTTGAGGTAAACCTAAGGAAAGTTACTAGGCAAACTATATAGGCTTTAGTCTTTAGGGTAAAAAAACTCAGGTTCCAATAGCAAGTATATGCCAAAAGGTACAAGGCAATGAGCTGTTATGCAATTCTCTATCTCCATACCTTGAGTGAAAGTATGGTATCACTTGCATACACATAACATGGGTTCCACATGGCATCCTAACTCACACACAAAATGCAAATCATAATAATAAAGAATAAAATAACATAAAGACTAACGGAATCAACATATCTTATCCCCAGTGGAGTAGCCAATGTGAGCGGAGATTTTTGCCCCCACTCCCTGTGAAATTATTCTTGTGACTTCGGCATTGTTAGGCTCTAGGCCTTGGAGAACATGGGCCTAAACTCAGAGAATAAGAGTTGCCGCTGGGACAGGCCAGGAAAAAAAAGTGTGGATGACTCGATTAATAAGGAATCCTTAACCCCTACTGGGTTCAAATATTTAGGTACGTATGGGGAAGGTGAAAAGTGACCCAGCACCCTAATAAAGCCCAGTTCATTGGAACCGGCCTCCTTTTCATCTCTAAATATTATTGAATTCTTGCATTATTATAATACTATTCATATTACATGCAATTATGGAAAATAAATAATCATCATATTATAAATCAAGCAACAAACAGACAAATAAATAAAATGGGCACCCATACAAAGATAGAAACATGCCGTTACAATGTCTCAATGTCTACACAAATAAATAAAATAGGACACCCACCAATTGGTGGAAACATGACATTTACAATGGTAAAAAATCCAAATGATAACAAATAAACACCACTCGATCATCCATTATAAGCAATAAAAGAAGATCAAAACACATCACATAACAAAATTAGGCTTCCACCTTTAAATTAGGGTTTCAATTGTGAAATTAAGGTTGTAGGTTTTTTATCTATCAAATAAGAGTTCTCTAGTAAAATTAGGATTTTTGACCCAAAACTAGGATTTTAACATATGAAATTAGGGTTTGAGCCTAAATCTAAGGTTTGATCATACAACTAGGGTTTAAGATTAAAACTAAGATTAAGGCATGCAAATTTAGGTTTTAAAATGCAAATTAAGATTAAAAAAATGCAAAATTAAGTTTTGGATCATCAACTAATCCTAGGGTTATGGTTACTGGAGAGACTTATAAAATCTAAACACAAAATCATCAATAACAGTGGGTTTAATTTGATTATAAAAGAGTGATAATCAATGGAACTTTAAACATAATGGGTTAACAAAAACAAACATGCATTGTTGGCTCCACCAAAGTAAATTTATTAAACCATGCTCATTGTTTAAATGGTTGGGAAGCTTGGATCAATTGAGGTTCCTTGGCTTCTATTCAAACAATCTGAAGATTGTTTGTTAATCTTCACAATATTGGCTACTGCTTACTCTCGGTCTCTCTATCTTTCTTATTAATTATGGCTTTTGCTTTGCTAATTGATAATTGTAGCCATTTTACTTTTCTAATTGAAAACTCTGGCCGTCTGTCTCCTCTCCTTTTTCTGATTATGGTTTTGTATTTATAAGAAACAAATAGGGCAACCTCAGCTTATCAATCCTAATTCAATTCAAACCCTTTTAACTTATTCGAGTCTTATTGGAATTTAAACACAATTAAAATTGAACATGGCCCAAATCAAGGACCCATGGTGAATTGACAAAGGCCAATTCACCATGAATGGAGCCAAGCTATATTTAAACTTTTAAAATTGGATCAGACTAGGTTTAAGCTTTTAAAATTGGATTAGATTTGGCTTGACCTTTTTTAATGTGGACTGAACTTGTTTAGGACAAAAATTAGGGATCTACACTAGGGTTTGTTCATGCAAATAAGGTTTTTTCCTAAACTGGGGTTTTATTCATGCAAAGCTAAGGTTTTAAACCTTAAATAGGGTTTGACATGCAAAGTTAGGTTTTTTAACCTAAACTAGGATTTTAATTATCAAATTAGGGTTTCTCATGCAAACTTAGGGTTTTACATTTACCATAGCTTAGATTAAATCATGCAATTAGGGTTTGGATCATCAAACTAAGATTAAAATATGCAATTAGGGTATGAATCTAACTAAGATTAAGGTTATGCTTTACTAGATGGGATTTCCAAAATCAATTCATAATCAAAAGTAACAATGGGTTCAATATCATTAAAAAAAATGGAGATGATCAATGGAAATTTAAACAAGATGAGTTAGCAAAGTCAAACCTGCATTGTTGGCTCCACCAAGATGATTTTATTAAACTACACTTATTGCTTGATTTGTTGGACAACCTGGATCAATTGGGGTTTCTTGGCTGAGCTTAAATAATTTGGAAATTGTTTAGCTATTGTCTCTTAATTGTTGTTACTACTGTCTCTCCTTTCTTTTGTTTCTTTCTTTTTTATTTTCTCTATCTCTTGCTTTTTCAATTTGCTAATTATGGTCATATTTAAATTGCTGCTTACTGCATCCTTTTATAATGTTTTTAATTAGGATTTTTGTGAAGGCTAAACCTAATTAAAAGTTATAATCCCATTAAAAACCCCTTGTTCATCCGAATGAATTTGAGGTTAAACACAATTAGGACTGAATTGAGCCAAAATTTAGGACTCATGTCAAATTGAGCAGCCCATTCTTTGAACCCTTTTTTAAATCGGACGAAGTGTGTTTGGGCTTTGAATTGGACCCAAATTTTAATTCAAGCTTTTAAAATTGGAAGAGACTTAATTCAAGCTTAAAAATTGGATTGGATTTGACCTGGTTCTTTTAATTGGGATTGAACTTATTTGGAGCCTGTTGTCCCAAGATGGCAACCAAGAGGGGGGGTGAATTGGTTTTCTGAAGAAATGATGGCAAATTAAAAACTCAACAAACAAGAAATGCGGAAGAGAAAAATTGTTGAGTAGTGAGTAGAAGAAAGAACACACAAGATTTATAGTGGTTCGGATTTTCTCCAATCCTACATCCACTTCCTTAACAACTTATTAAGGTTCCACTAACTTTGAAGTTTTTCAAGCTCACTTCCAACTTTGGTGTTTTCACTAGTTCACACCTAACTTGACAAGTGTTTTACTATGGCTAACACCCAAACCTTTACAAGAGTTTTACTAGGCTTACTCTCACAACCTTTACAAGAGTTTTTCTAGGCTTACTCTCACAACCTTTACAAGAGTTTTTCCCAGGCTCACTCTCACAACCTAAGTGTTTTCAAGCTCACACTCAAACTTTTACAATGGTGTTTTTAATGCTTACACCTAACATTCATTACAATTCAAATGTAAGTTGAAGTAAAGGAAATATGTTGCTTGGTTATCAAATTTTTGAATCCTCTTCTTTACTTTTTATAGAATAATAATGTATTTATAGCCAATGTGGTCTAACTAGCCGTTATAGATTGTGAGAAATAAGTCTTGGCAATTTAGACCTTGTTTGAGTATACTGTTCGAAGTTGTTAGCGGTCATCCTAGATACTAGGACGGTCGCTACAATGTCCTATGCGGTCTCCCTTCGATAAGGGACAGTCCATGCATTCAAATTTGCTTCAACGATTGAATTTTAAGTGCTCTATTGCTGGCATCTTGCCCATGCTGTGGTTGTTAGGACGGCCGCGCATAAGGTTGGTGTCGTCGCCCTTTTTGAATGCTTAAGTGGGTTTATAACGGTCATCACACGTGGCATTCTTTAACTGGGAAAAATAAAATTCCGCCTAAATATGAATATAGCGGTCGCCCTAGGTGCCAATTCGCGGTCAAGTTGAGAGACTCATGTCGAACTTCTGAACGTACCTTGGGACGCGAACACTACTGTCAGTTTGAGCAGTTTTCTCTTCAATCAGCAGAGCGATCGCGGAGTCTAAAGGGCGGTCGCGATATCAGTAAGCGAGATCGTATTCTTCACCATTCTTGTCATCGCGAACCTTACTGGAATTTGGATGATTTGGGTATCTCCTATTGCATCGTCCATTTTTGTAGGACGGTCGCTCATGCTGATGTGCGGTGGCGACGGTGGTCGAGTTTCTGACCGCGAACCCTACTGTGATATGGTTTCATCCTTCAGTTTAGTGGGGCGATCGTCTCCATTGTTTGTGCGACTGCTAAATGTGCCCTGTTCAACTTATTTGAAACAACCTAATCCTGCAACAAGGTTCTTTAAACACATGTTAAATACGTCACTCAATTTGAGTTGTCAAGGATCAAAATTGAGATCATTTGGATAACAATCTCCCCCATTTTGACTTTGACAATCAAATGGAATGATGATATAAATTGAAAGGAATGTAAATTAAGTTGACTTCTTATGTGTTGAGTGTTAATACATTTCTACAAAGCTCCCCCTAAACATATGCATGAATCATGTTTATGTTGGAGCCTATAATTGGGCACATTTGTAAAATGACATTGACATTTCCATTTTAAATATTTTCCCATTTTAAATCTACATTCCCATTTTAAATATTTTCCCTTTGGTTATATTTTTTCCACAGTACATATTCTCTCCCCCTTTGTCATAGGCAAAATGTATAATTGAAAACAAATATGGTAATATGTAAATATGATGAGCATAAGGTGTAAAACATGGTGTTATTAGAAAGAGAGCAGTACAAAGATAACAAACAAAAGAGAAACAAAATCAAAACAAAAATAAAAGCAGAAGAAAAAAAATTAAACTAATTAGAATCTTCATCCTCATCTAGCTCTTCTTCTTCTATAGGAGCTTTTCCCTTATCAAGAGGGACATTGCTGGTAGAGCTAGTGTTGATGGATTCTTCTTCTTCAGGGAGACTTTCTGTATGATTGCTTATATCCCAATCCTCAAGATGGCATTGATGCAAATTCAGCTTGCCTTGCATGTCATAGAGATCATGATGCATGTGAGATATAAGGTCAATTCTTTTGCTCAAGTGATGGAATCTCTTGGAGACACTTTTCTTAAACTGAGAGAGTTTCCTGGAGAGTGATTTGATAGCTTTTAAAATGAGTTTTGTAGGAGAGCTGGTTTGGGTAGGTTTAGATGAGGAAGCTTTGGGAGGTAGTTCAACAGAAACTTCCAAGGAGTCTCCTTCTTCCTCAATAGTGTACCTTTGTCTCTTCCTCTGTCTGTCAACAACTCCTCGTTTGCCAAAATAGTACATATATGTACCCTCAATCTTCCTTACACAGCCAGCATGTTCTAGATAGTCAATGGTGATGGCACTAGAGGCAAGATTGAAAGGGTTTCTCAAGGTAGCTAAGTTAAGATCATTTAGCAAGTTCAGGTGCCTAGCTATTTGAGTTATTTGGGAGGATAAGAAGAAGTTTCCAGTTCTTGTGATAGCATGGTGATACAATGTGTCAATCAAGAATTTTGTTGTGTTCATTTGGATATTGTGGGTGAACGCATATACGAAAATGAGATCTCTTTTTGTTACCTTTTCATTCCCATCAACCTTTGGTGTATGGTGTAGGTTATGATTCTATGAAGCATCCAGTGGGTGAGGGATTTGATGTGTCTAGCTTTTGACTCTTTTTCAAATGAGGTCTCTACAGAAATTTCTTTCCAAAAGGTAAAGAGTGTTTGATTGGAGAAGGCTAAATCATTGTACGAAGTTATTCCATCAATAGGAAAATCCCAAATTTTTCCAGAGTCCTCTAATGTTAAGGCTAGGTATTGGTCAAATAACTTAAATCTAACCCCATACCACCCTAGTGCAGAATTTACACTCTTTTCAATCTGAAAGGACATGAGAAATTCCTTACTTAAACTAGAGTAGCCTACCTCTTTAGGAAAAACGAATTTCCTCCAGCCAAGAACATCAAGTAGACTCTCAATCTCTTCTTTAATGTTGAGGGCAGAGAGCATCCCACCAAATGGAGATTTAGTTCCTTCAAATTTCTTCCTTTTCATCATGGCATATCTCACATCTTCCTCAGGGGTTTGGTGGTGAGGTTTATGAATTTTCTCACCTCTTCTAGACTGTGGAGGAGATGAAGGAGCATCTATAGGTTCACTTATGGTGATTTCTAAAGGTTTCTTTCCATTCCCTTTCCCTCTGGAAGTAATTTTCTTTTTGGGGGCCATTAGAGTTGAAGGAGCAGAAGAAAACTGGAATACAGAGAGTTTTTTAGAAGGAGATGATTCTTGAGAGGATTTGGAGATTTGGAGGGAAGTTTGTATGTTATAAGCAGTAAAAGATCCAAGTAACTGATGTTTGATGGTCTTAAATAGAAGAAATTAAGAAAGGAGCCGTTTATGACTGTTGAAGGTTGGAAAATCGCGACCTGTCATATAGTCAACGGTTACAAAATTTCAAGCAGAGTGTACAGAGTGTGGTCACCAATTTGTATAGGTGAGATCGCTAAAGACACTCTAGTAACCATTAGAGTATGTTGTGCGCTCGCGAGTGCAGAGAATGTCTGCAACGGTCGAAACTGTTCAAATTATTGAGACCGCTCACAGTTTCCCGACCGCTCTCAGAGGTGTCAATTCAGATGAATCTGTCTGGCAAGATTGCGACCGCTAGAGGCATTAGAACGAACTCGAGTAGCTCAAAAATGAAAGATGCAAAGAAAAATGATGGATTTTTACAGTTTTAAGCAAAATGATCAAAATTTATACTTGAGAAGTTTAAGAGATTTTTATTGATAGGCAATCTTTTATCCATTTATGGAAGTTCCATCAATCATACCTAAATTGAGTTTAATGAAGTTAAGCCTATCTTCATTCAAAGGTTTTGTAAAGGTATCAGCAAGTTGATTATGTGTATCTATGAACTCTAAGACAATATTCTGGTTTTGTACATTATCTCTCAAAAAATGATGTCTAATGTCTAGAGTATTGGATAGGATTTTTAGACAAGTTGATTACACTCGTGTTATCACATTTAATGGAAATGTTATTAAATACTTTGCCATAGTCAAGCAATTGTTGTTTCATCTATAATACTTGCGTGCAACAAAAACATGCTGCAAGATATTCGGCTTCCGCCGTAGACAAGGCTACCGATGCTTGTTTCTTACTATACCAAGAAACTAGACAATTGTCAAGAAAGTGACATGCTCCTATTGTGCTTTTTCTATCCAAGATGCTACCAGCATAATCCGCATTCGAAAAACCTAAGATATGAAATGATGTGTTTCTAGGATGCCAAATAAATGCAATGTACCGTTTAAATATTTCAAAATTCTCTTAGTAGCATTCAAGTGTGATTCTTTAGGACAAGTTTGAAATCTAGCATAAAGACATAATCCATACATTATATCAGGTCTAGAAGCGGTTAAGTAAAGTAGTGATCCGATAATACCTCAATATTTCTTTTCATCTACTGCTTTACCATTTTCATGTTTACCCGATTTCAAGGATGTGCTCTTAGGAGTCTTGCTAGTCTTGCAGCCATCCATTCCAAATTTCTTGATGAGTTCCTTTGTATATTTGGATTGGTTAATGAATATTCCATCTTTGTATTACTTGATTTGCAGTCCAAGGAAGAACATGAGTTCACCCATCATGCTCATTTCAAATTCCCTAGTCCTACAACAAGCAAATTCTTTGCACAAGGTTTCATTCGTAGCTCCAAATATTATGTCATCCACATAAATTTGTACAATTAAAATGTTATGTTTGTCCTTTTTAACAAAGAGAGTTGTATCCACTTTTCCTTTTGAAAAACCATTTTCAAGTAAATATGCACTAAGTCTATCATACCATGCCCTTGGTGCTTGTTTAAATCCATATAAAGCTTTGGTAAGTTTGAAAACATGATTTGGAAACTTGTAGTTTTCAAAACCAGGAGGTTGTTCCACATAAACTTCTTCATTTATAAATCCATTTAGAAATGCACTTTTAACATCCATCTGAAAGAGTTTAAAGGTCATGTGACATGAAAAAGCAAGTAATATTCTAATAGCTTCTAATCTAACTACAGGGGCAAATGTTTCATCATAGTCAATGCCCTCTTCTTGATTATAGCCTTTGGCCACCAATCTTGCTTTATTCCTAACGATGTGACCATTTTCATCAAGCTTATTTCTATAGACCCATTTGCATCCTATGATTGAATGATCTTTAGGTCTAGGAGTGAGTTCCCATACATTATTTCTTTCAAATTGATTAAGTTCATCTTGCATTGCAATCATCCAACTTTCATCGTTTAAGGCCTCCTCAATGGTCTTTGGCTCAATTTGAGAAACAAAAGTAAAATTAACATCTCTATGATTAATTTTAGATCTAATAGTTACTCCCTTAGATGTTTCACCAATGATGAGTTCCTTAGGATGATCTTTCTTGTTTTGCCAATCCTTAGGTAGATCTTGAGTCTTCTCTTTAAGTTCATACTGATTGGTCCTTGGAGCATCAATAGTTTCTTGAGGCTCACGAGTACCTGCAAGGTCATTGGAAGTACTACCTTTCCTTTGATCAAGTTTAGATGATTCATCAAATATAACATGCATTGATTCTTCAACAACTAGAGTTTTTATGTTAAATACTCTATATGCTTTGCTAGATAATGAGTATCCTAGGAATATGCCTTCATTCGATTTGGATGAAAATTTTCCAAGATTTTCCTTGGTGTTCAATATAAAGCATTTGCATCCAAATACTCTAAAATATGCAATTCTGGGAGTTCTTCCATTCCATAGCTCATAAGAAGTTTTATTAATTAAAGGCCTTTTGTAAGCACGATTTGCAATGTAACAAGCGGTATTAACTGCTTCCGCCCAAAAATAAGATGGTAATTCATATTCATTGAGCATTGTTTTAGCCATTTCAATCAAAGTTCTATTTTTCCTTTCAGCCACACCATTTTGTTGTGGAGTTCTAGGAGCAGAAAAATTATGTGAAATGTCAAGTTCATTACAAAAATTTTCAAAATTTTCATTCTCAAATTCTTTGCCATGATCACTTCTAATAGATGTTATCACATACCCTTTTTCATTTTGAACTCTTTTTGCAAATGTTTTGAAGTAATGAAAAGCTTCATTCTTTTGAGCTAAGAAATTAACCCATGTGAATCTAGAGTAATCATCAACAAGAACAAATGCATATAACTTGCCTTCTAAGCTTGTAACTCTATTTGGTCCAAACAAATCCAAATGAATGAGCTCTAAAGGTCTAGAGGTACTTATAACATTCTTTGATTTAAATGATCTCTTATGTTGCTTACCAAGTTGACAAGATTCACAAATTCTATCTTTGTCATATTTTATCTTGGGGAGACCATCAACTAGGTTTTCATTACAAATACATTTTAATTGATCCATACTAGCATCCCCTAGTCTTCTATGCCATAACCATGCATCATTATTAGTAGAAATTAAACATTTAAATGCATGATTGGAATGTATGTCAATTGGAACATCCTTTGGAATCAAAATTTACAATGTATGTTCTATCACATAATTGACTAACACTTAGCAAATTATGTTTCAAGCCATCAACAAGCCATACATCTTCTATCAAGTCTTTACCAATTATTCCAATGGAGCCAACACCAATAATTTTACCTTTAGCATCATTTCCAAAAGTTACATTACCTCTATGTTTGTAAGTAATACTTGTAAAGAGCTTTACATTCCCAGTCATATGCCTTGAGCATCCATTATCCACAAGCCATGTGCTCTCGTTGATAGTAGATTTTAGGCATACCTACAAGGAAATAGTAGTTATCTTTTCTTAGGTACCCAAATGAAGTTGGGTCCTTGATGATTAGCAATAGAGGCATCTTCTAACTTGAGATGAGCCTTTCTAATATGACAAAAAAATGCTTTTATGTCCAAATTTCATGCAATATGTACATTGCCACAGTGTTTTATATTTTTGCATTTTTCTATTCATATTCCATGTATTATGCATATAACTACAAATATGTGATTGCTTTTGTGCAAGTTTAGTGCATATAAATGCTTGATTACTTTTTGAGAACTTAGCTCTATTTCCTAGTGAGCCATGAAAATTTTTTTTGGAACTTTTAGACTTGGTGTGAGCATCTTTGTTCTTTACAATATCAACATTCGAGATTCTAGTTGTAGAGGCTTTTACAAATGATGGTGTGCTTGGTGCCATGTTGGTTGAGCCATTGAATCCTAATCCATATTTTAAGGAGGGTGATCTTTGGTTACCAATTAATGTGTCTAAGGCTTCCTTCCCTTTATGAAATCTTGAAATGGATTCTTTTAATTCTTTTAGTTCATGCTTTAGAATTTCATTCTCTTTATTAACTTTTTCTAAATCATGTGAGTTTTTATTTAACTCTTTTATTGAATTCATCAAGTCTTCATTTGAGGTTTTCAATTCTAGGGTAGAGTTCTTTAAGCATATAAAGTCATTTTCTAACTTAGAACTTTTTTCCTTATCTAGCATCATCTTAGAAAAATATTTTTCTATTTTAAAGTTCATGTGCTCAATCAAATCACTATCATCTAGGTCATCAGTATCATCATGTGCTATTAGATCCAAGGATTGAGTACTTACCTCATTGGAGTCATCTTTAATAGCCATGAGACATAGGTTTGCAATTCCTTCTTCTTCTTCTTCTTCCTCTTCACTTGAAGAAGAGTCATCCCATGTGACTTTGAGAGAGTTTTTCTTTTCTTTGTCCCATTTCCTTTTGTTCTTTATTTTGAAGCAATCCGATTTGATGTGACCAGATTTTCCACATTTATAGCACTTTGCCTCATATTTTTTTCTTTGTCTTTGAAGGAGGATTTGGGAAGTGTACCTTTATTAGCTTTCAATCTTTTCTTTCTTTTCCATTCATTAATTCTTGTTGAGAACATTGCCATTTCACTTCATCATTAGTATCTTTGTTGCTTGAGCTCTCAACTTCTTTGATTGCTTTGAGAGCAATTGGTTTTCTCTTTTCTTTCTCACCTTGATCTTCTTCTTTTTCACCGTGTAGCTCAAATGTGAGTAGTTTTCCCACAAGCTCGTTAGTTCTCAATGTGCTAAGATCATGAACTTCTTCGATGGATGATACTTTTGATTCAAAGTTCTTTCTAGCTATTAGGGCTTTCAAGATTTTGTTATTTACATCACCTTGATCATATACCTTGCCATACTTCTTTAGTTTATTGACAATAGCAAGCAAGTGATTTGTCATGTCGGTGACATTTTCATTTGGTTTCATCTTGAATAGCTCATACTCATGAACATGCATTTGTTTCTAGGTGAATCTCACTTGGGTCGTACCTTCATGATAGTTTTCAAGTGTCTTCCAAATGCAATGTGCACAAGTTAAATGTTGAACTCTTCCACCTTCTTCTCTTGAAATGAAATTCATCAAGATGGAAGCGGCTCTATTGTTCTTGAATCGATCTTTAACATTGACAGTTGTCCATTTTGCTTTGGGAAGAGGAACATGAATACCATCAACTTCATAAGTGGGAGGTTTCCACTCACTTTCCACAAAATCCCATAGCCCAATCCCTTCACTATCTAGAAACAAATACATTTTGTGTTTCCAATAGGAATAATCTGTTCCATCAAAATAGGGTCTAAGGATAGTGTTAAGATTTCCATGAGAGATTGAGTTTGATGAAGAAGAAGTTGTCATAGTGGATCAAATTTCACAATTAAGTTTAAGAAATTTCTTGCTCTGATACCAATTGTTGTCCCAAGATGGCAACTAAGAGGGGGGGTGAATTGGTTTTCTGAAGAAATGATGGCAAATTAAAAACTCAACAAACAAGAAATGCGAAAGAGAAAAATGGTTGAGTAGTGAGTAGAAGAAAGAACACACAAGATTTATAGTGGTTTGGATTTTCTCCAATCCTATATCCACTTCCTTAACAACTTATTAAGGTTCCACTAACTTTGAAGTTTTACAAGCTTACTTCCAACTTTGGTGTTTTCACAAGTTCACACCTAACTTGACAAGTGTTTTACTATGGCTAACACTCAAACCTTTACAAGAGTTTTACTAGGCTTACTCACACAACCTTTACAAGAGTTTTTCTAGGCTTACTCTCACAACCTTTACATGAGTTTTTCTAGGCTTACTCTCACAACCTTTACAAGAGGTTTTTCTAGGCTTACTCTCACAACCTAAGTGTTTTCAAGCTCACACTCAAAATTTTACAATGGGGTTTTTAATGCTTACACCTAACATTCATTGCAATTCAAATGTAAGTTGAAGTAAAGGAAATATGTTGCTTGGCTATCAAATTTTTGAATCCTCTTCTTTTCTTTTTACAGAATAATAATGTATTTATAGCCAATGCGGTCTAACTAGTTGTTATAGATTGTAATATCCTAAAGTATACCCTAAAAGTGTTGGGGTTACTATTGTACTTGGATTCAATGTGTGTATTGAAGGAAAGAGAAAAGAAGAAGAAAGTCAAAAGGAATTGTGTGTGGTGGAGATTTAATGGTATTAATGTTATTATTATTATTATTATTCTTGTTATTATTATTATTATTATTATATATATATATGATAAGAATGAAAGAAAGAACTAGATCTTTCTTTCTTCTTCTCCTTCGTCTTCTTTTCTTAGTGAACGAGAGAGAGAGAGAGAGAGAGAAGCTAGAGAGAGAAAGATGATTTTGCTTCAAATTACACCAAGGATTAAAGGAATTTAAGAGTATTGAAGATGGAGATGAAGATTTGGCAACATATTCAAGTAAGTAATCATCTCTTGAGTTGAATTTATTGATTATACTTATATCTATAAGTTTTTATTTCCTTAGTTGGATTTCTTTTGGATTTGGGTTATGTTTGGTTTGATTGGTGTGTAAGTGGATGATAACAAGAGATTGAAGTATATAAATGTGTAAAATTAACATTTAAGTGATGATGAGTTGAGATAATTGTAAGGAAAATGATGAAATGTTGATTTGGGGTTTAGTTGGATGAATTTTCGATTGTTTGGTCTTTAAATTATTGTAGGACACGGCCAAGTCATGAGAGACACGGCCAAGTTGGGGCAAATTTGAGTTGTTGAATGAATTTTGGAGAGACACGGCCACTGACACGGCCGTGTCCCTTGCCCGTGTTCGCCACTGTCTGAATTGTGTTGAGAGACACGGCCGTGTTCCTTGCCCGTGTCCGGTACTGGATTGTTGTTTTGAAAGACACGGCCACTGGCTTGTCCGTGTCCATTGCCCGTGTTTGCTACTGCTTGAATTGGTGTTGAGTGACACGGCCACGAACACGGCCGTGTCCCTTGGGCGTGTTGGCTACTGGATGTTTAAATTGAGAGACACGGCCACAGGCTTGGCCGTGTCCCTTGAGGGTGTTAGTTTTTGTGTTTGTTAATTGTTCTTCATACATTGTTGGATCTTCAATTGTCTTTTGTACTTACATACACTTGCAACAATAATGATCCAACCAAATGTATATAGAAGATTCTACATTAATGTATAATGTAAATTGTTTTGTATATAACAATGATGGTATAGGCAATGTGGAAGATATAATGATCATGGAAAAAGGTTTGTGCAATGCCATTGTTTATGTATTGTTGAGTGATAAATTGAATTGATCAATATGATTTGATGATAATGTTGATATTATATGAACTATGTTATGCTTTATGCATTGTCAATTTTATGAATTGTATTGTGCTATATGTAGATTAATGATGCATATGAATAATGACGTGTTATGTACAATGTGAAATATCATGTGATCATTGATGATGAATTACCTTAATGTTATGATTAAGGCTTGTTTGCCTAATTGATGATATAAATGTGCATTTGAATAATGAAGTGTTATATAGTGAAATGTTATAAAATGATGTGAAGTCATTGTTATTGACTATGATGATTAAAATATGAAGTGAAGTCATTGTGATTGGCTCTAATGATTCAAATGAGATATGAAGCCATTGTTATTGGCTATGGCAATTCAATTGAGAATGAAATGAGAATGAAAAGATTTTGTGTCTAATATGTTGATTCAAATTTCAGAGTTCTGGTTTTGGCGGCATGCCTAGAAAATGTGAAAAAGGTAACAGTCTTGCCGGGTTGAGGATCTCTTCAATTTGAGTGAGTTGAGGTCCAAGAGACTGGGTCTGTTACACTATATGAATTATTGATATGAAATATATGAAAAGTAACAGTCTTGCCGGGTTGAGGATCTTCTCGATTTAGTCGGGTTGATGGTCCAAGAGACTGGGTCTGTTACTAGTAACAGTCTTGCCGGGTTGAGGATCTCCTCAAGTTATTGAGTTGATGGTCCAAGAGACTGGGTCTGTTACACTATCCATGGATAGAGATATGAGATATATTGCCTACAGGCTTGATCATTGTGATTATAGACCAAAGCAGTAACTCTGAACTTTGAATAACATATTAGTGTGTTGTTTGGGCCCGAGTCTGTCTTTGTTGAAATATGTGATATGCAAATGTTGAAAGATATGACTAAAGAGATCTATGGCTGCCCTCATTGGAAATGTGATTCATGGTTGATGAATTGTGAATAAAATGATGTTATGAAATATGACTTTGTAATATGTGTATTGATATATTGAAAGTGAATATGGTTTGAAGTGTTTTATTGAGATATAAGTTTATGAAAATGTTGTATGATGTGTAAAATGTATGTAAATGTGAGAATTGTTTCCATGAAATTTTGGATATGCCAAAGAAGGGTGATTTGTTGAAAATGATGTATATGTATATGTATATGAGATAGAAATGGTAAGTATTGTATTGTGAATGTTGTATATAGATATGTGTATAATTTCTGAGATTAGTGGGATTATATGAAGAATGTTTTGAGAAAGGAAAAACGGGATAAGCGAACTATAGAACATAATGCTAAGAACGTGAGGTATGATTATTTTGTAAAGTATATTTTAATGCTTATTTGTCTTACTAAGCTTTCTAGCTTAGCGTGGTTTTGTAATCGCGCAGGTTTTTATGCGGATGATCTAGAAGCTTAGTTGCTATGCCACGAGATAGGTAAGAGTGTCTCGAGACCAACTAGAAGGTGATGCATACATGTGTGATTTTTCATTATGCTTTATATTTTTATAAGAATAATGATTACTATAAATGTTTCTTAAATGAACATAATATTGCTTGAACTTGGATAAAGACTTTTAAATAGAAATTAAAAGTGACACTCTTATACTTCATATACGCATTGTATGTATACCAAGTATATGTATAGTGCTTATATGGAGTATGGGGGCGTTACATAGATAGTGAGAAAAAAGTCTTGGCAGTTTAGACTTTGTTTGAGTAGACTATTTGAAGCTGTTAGCGGTCGTCCTTGATACTAGGACGGTCGTTGCAATGTCCTATGCGGTCGCCCTTCGATAACGGACGGTCGCTGCATTCAAATTTGCTTCAATGGTCGAATTTTAAGTGCTCTGCTATTGGAATCTTGTCCATGTTGTTGTTGTCGGGATGATCGCGCATAAGGTTAGTGTGGTAGCCCTTTTTGAATGCTTAAGTGGGTTTATAACGGTCATCACATGTGGCATTCTTTAACTGGGCAAAATTAAATTACTCCTAAATATGAATATAGCGGTCACCCTAGGTGCCAATTCGCGATCAAGTTGAAAGACTCGCGTAAAACTTCTGGACGCACCTTAGGACACGAACACTACTGTCAATTTGAGCAATTTTCTCTTCAATCAGTAGAGCAATCATGGAGTCTGAAGGGCGGTCGTGATATCAGTAAGCGAGATTGTATTCTTCACCGTTCTTGTCCTTGCGAACCTTACTGGAATTTGGATGATTTGGGTATCTCCTGTTGCGGTCGTCCATTTTTGTAGGATGGTCGCTCATGTTGATGTGCAGTCACGACGGTGGTCGAGTTTCTAACCACGAACCCTACTGTGATATGGTTTCATCCTTCATTTCAGTGGGGCAGTCATCTTCATTGTTTGTGAGACCGCTAAATGTGCCCTGTTCAGCTTATTTGAAACAACCTAATCCTGCAACAAGGTTCTTTAAACACATGTTAAATAAGTCATTCAATTTGAGTTGTCAAGGATCAAAATTGAGATCAATTGGCTAACAGAGCCAAAATGAAGGGTTTACAGTCTTTCCTCTTGCATGAACGATCCTGAATTTATTTAGACAGTGAAAAGCAATTTGTCTTTATAGATTTTGGTTAACTTTGGATACTTCAATAAATTTGAGCTAGTTCAGGTGCTTTAAATAAACCCAATCTAGTTTGGATACTTTAATAAATCTGAATTGGTCTGGGTGCTTTAAATGAACCCAAGATGGTTAGGATGCATTAACAAATCCAAATTGGTCCAGGTTCTTTTAATAAACCCGAGCTGGTTTGGATACTTCAACAAATTCAAATTGGTCTGAGTGCTTTAAATGAACCTGAGCTGGTTATGATGCTTTATCAAATCCAAATTGGTCCAGGTGCTTTAAATAAACCTAATCTAGTTTGGATACTTCAAGAAATCTGAATTAGTCTCAGTGCTTTAAATAAACCTGAGTTGGTTTGGGATACTTTAACAAATCCAAATTTGTCCAGGTGCTTTAAATAAACCCCAGCTAGTTGGGATGCTTTAACAAAACTGTATTGGTTCAGGTGCTTTAAATAAACCTGGCTAGTTGGGATGTTTTAACAAATCCGTAATATCTACAAAATTGATTTCAAAAGTCAACAAAAAATTTGGCTATTTTTTAGTTATCTGATATATTGGGTACCTCCTTATATACCTTTGCCCCTTGCATGGAAAAATATTTTTACTGATAAAAAATATTTTTAGACACGTATAAATTTATACTAATATTAAATATCAATTTGCTGTTGGCATGTAACTCGTTCCCTATAGGTTCAATAATCATCTGACACAAATTTAGATGAATTATTATTCAAGTCTTCTAAGCATAAGTAAAGGATATGTCCTTTACTTTGTCCATTGCATGCTTTTGCTTTCTTTTTCTCTTTCCTTTTTTACTTTTCTTTTCTATATAATTGGCACCGGCTCATTATGTTTCCTTCACAATTTTCATTATTGTCATTAGTTTCTTCATCTTTCAGTTTTATTTAAACAATACACTCCTTATATCTTGCACTTAAAGAGGAAGAGACAACACACTTCTATAACTGGGCCCCATTCTAATGATGAGATTCTAGAATATATCCAACTTCATGAACATGGGAGGGTTTCTCTTTTAGCTGGGATGGAGCTACATCATAGTTCAGGCAAAAAGATTAAGGTAAGCATTATTGAGGTTGAATTTGAACTTGCTAGAATCCAAATTTAGAAAATATATTACCGTTATATAATTTATTTAATGTGTATTTTTTATTTGGGATGGGATATCTAATCCATTTTAAGGCTTTATTCCAAAACGCATTAGGAAGGTCCATGCATAATTCATTTTCAATTCATTTTAAGACCTTCCTAATGCATTTTGGATAAATCCTTAAAATGGATTTGATATCCCATCCCAAATAAAAAAGACTTGTTAAACATATTGTATAATGCTTATATCTTTTCTAAATTTGATATGAAATATGGATTCTCGCAAGTTCATATTCATCCTAAAGATAGATATAAAACTACATTTACAGTTCCATTTGGTCAATACAAAGGGAATGTAATGCCATTCGACTTGAAAATGCTCCCTCTGAATTCTAGAGGATTATGAATTTTATTTTAAATCTCTTTATAAATTTTTGTATTGTCTACATAGATGATGATTTATTCTTTAGTAAAATCTTAGATGAACATTTTAAACATTTAAAAATATTTTTTATTATAATAAGGAAAAATGGATTGGTTCTTAGTAAAACAAAAATATCTTTATTTCAAACCAAAATAAAATTCTTAAGACATTATATAAAACAAGGCATAATAACACCCATAGAACAAAATCTGACTTTTAGTGATAAGTTTCCTGATAAAATCCTTAATAAAATCTAATTACAGGGATTCTTAAGATGTTTAAATTATGTTATAGACTTTTACTCGAATCTAAATAGATTAATAAACCACTACATGATAAGCTTAGGAAAAATCCTATCCTAAGGACCGATATTCATACAAATATTGTCGAGCAAATTAAAACCCTAGTAAAGGTTATCCCTTGGATATTCATATACCTGACCCATTAGCCCTAAAAATAGTAGAAATGTATGCTTAAGATTTATGGTATGGTAGCATATTAAAACAATAAATGCAAGGAAAGGAAACCATAGTCCAATTCACCTAAGGACATTAGAGCCCAACCCAATTAAACTATTCTACTATTAAAAAGGAAATTTTAAGTATAGCTATTTATATTTCAAAATTTTAATCTAATTTATTAAATCGAAAGTTTTTACTTCGTATTGATTGTAAATCTAGTAAAGAAGTTTTACAAAAAAGATGTTAAAATCCTTACCTAGAAATAAAATTTTGCAAGATGGCAAGCAATATTAAATATTTTTTATGATATAGAATAAATTAGGAGAGCCAGTATTAGTATCCCTAATTTTCTAACCCAAGAATTCCTCTACATGAGCCATGGGAAATAAAAAAAATCCAAGAAAAATGACTAAGATCATAAAAAAGACTCTAGCTCATCTTTTAAAGTCTTATCTGATCACTCAGATACCATCTTAAAACCTGGATGTAAAGTAATTAAATCTTAGGCTGCAATGGTTGAAGAGGAAGATAATAAAGCTTAGCAGGAAGCTGTAAAACACTGGGTATCTCAGTTGACCTAATCTCTAGAGGTGCTTCAAGCACTTCAAAATATGGGCTTTGCCCCACCATCAAGACAGGCTAGAGAAGCCTCAGGCAAAACTCTTAAACCTTTTTGTAAAATTAGAGATAGGTGAATCTTCATCTTTAAAAAACCTATCTCAAAATGTTTTAAGATTTGAGTTGGAAATTTCAAAATCCCCAACTAAATTAATTTCTTCAAATTTTACTATAAAATCTACGTGGTTTATTAAATCATTTGTGGATACATAACTAATAATAAAAGATGGATTCTATCACCAGAATCCATGGGAAATTATTAAGTAAATTTATCCAATCAGTTGGTTTTTTAAACCATTTGATTTATCAAAACCTCAAGAATTCTATCTAGCTATCCTTAAGGATACTAAAACAATAAAAATTAAACATAATTATGTCAAAGTTAACAAAACTATTATAGCCTATTCCTTAATCTAAATAAAGAAAATTCTCCATCCTTTTAATTGGAAAAAACCCATGCATATGCTTGTACCCTTTGAATCTAAATTTTTTTTTTCTTATAAAACCACTTGTCCCACCTATAATTATTGGGAATATATAAATACTTGGACCAGAATTCTGAATATCCAAAATCCAACTAACACTCATTCATGGTTAGTATATTTTGATACTAATATAAAAATGGATAAAATCCCCATTTGGTTCGTTGATTAGTGGTACTATTTTGACATGCATGATAATATCTTATCACAGGAAGTACTTTTAGCCTACCAATTACCAACCAACCCCTTATGAGAAGAAATTTTCTCCTCTTCTTCACTTTTGTATGAATTTCTTAATACCATGGGTATACCAGTGGTATTTTGACCTATCCTACCAGTCAGGAACCAATGTACCTATTCTATTAAGAAAACATAAAATTAAATGATGGAATGCCTTTAGATATTCTACTAGTGAATCAACAGTAAAAGAGACCCTAAGCTTACTAGTTCCTTTGGAGCCTAAAAGGCCCATTGTCAAGCTCTTTTTGCATTTACAAGGACTACAAAATAATACAAAATGATTTGTCAGCAGATGGCTGATTACATTGCATCTAGTTTTGAGACTCTAGAGCCATGTTCTTCTAGATCCTCCAGTAAAACCCATTCAAAAAAAATCTAAAGCACATTCCTGAAGAAAATAATCCTCCTCATCCTTTGTATCTTCTACATCATCCTCCACTGGTAAAACATTTGAAACTAATTCAGATTATCTTCCTAGTAATGAAGATGATTATTATGGTATTTTACCACCTATAAAAGAAAAGAAAAAAAGAAGTAAAAATAAAAAATAAAATGTCTGAAATGCAGAAGGAACCTTATTCCTTTAAATCAGTAAAAGGTACCAGCCAGGTACTATTTATCTACAGTCTCATATATATATATATGTTGTTTTTAAATATGTACTACTAAGTTATATGCTTAGTGGTTATATGTATCACGCAGATGATAGGGCCGCAGAGCAGAGTGGTCCCGATTGAGGTCAGATTAAAAGTTAGAGTTTACCACGAGACCAACCTTGACAGTGCTGCATTCATGTATAGTTTTTCATGCTATGTACTTTAGTATTGTATATTTTTGACATGTCATGTGTATAATAAATTATTTTGGAAATGTTATATATATATATATAAATATTTATGATGAGAAATGTTTTGGATATCAAACTTTGATATTTAAATTAATGAAGTGGTGATTTGGATAATGGGTCGTAAATATTATTTTGGAAGTGAAATTTTCTTATGCAGGTTGTGTTTATTTAATTTTAGGAATATTGAAATTTGAGACGAAACTTTTGCAAAAATTTTTCAGAGAATTTTCTTTATAAATTTATAAATTATTTTTAATATTGAAGTGAGAATTTTTATACGTATTTATTATAGTACCTCTATATCCCAGATATATTTTATATGTATGGCGTATATGTATTATATGTATTTAAGGTATAAGAGTGTTACAAGTCAATGATATATCAGTAATGCTGAGAGATGCGAGTCTTCTCTGGGTAAAAGTAAAAGTGGCCAAATTTTGAATGCTTCAATTATTGCACATTACAGAGAGAACTGTTGTTTCTCTCAGTAATACCAAGAGATATCTATCTTCTATCAGCAAAAAAAAAATTAAGAAGTAATTTCATAAAATAATAATTTAATATTTTACTGAGACAACATTGTTTCTATCGATAATACTAATATATAATTTTTTTGTCGGTAATTTGCGATACACTGACCGGCAAAATTGTCGTCTCATTTAATTTTGTTTGCCGAGATATTAGTAAATCTATCAGCAATACCGAGAGATAAGTATTTTCTCTCAGTAAGGTTAAAACTAAGGGCGGGAATTTTGCCACATAAATTGTAAATTTGCTAATAGATTTACACTTTCTGTTGGTAAATTTACTGACATATACTTAAATCTCTCGGTAAAGTTTGCCTATAAAACCAAATTTTTTTCTCCCCTCCCCATTTTTGTCGTCCCTCATATCCTCTCCCTCTACCTCGATTTGTCTCTATTTCTTTCTTTGGTTCTTTTTTCTTTTTTACTTGAAGAAGAAGAAGAAGAAGAAGGCATTTATTTCAATTTTTTTAAAATAAATTTCGTAACACCCTTTACTTCATAAAATTTGCATCCATATACACATAATGTTTCCAAAAACATGATTGGAATACGTAAGATGCATTTATCAAAGTACAGAGTACTATAAAATATACATGTATGCAACCCCTGGCATAGCAAGTCTTGTGGCAAAACTAACACTTCAAACTTAATCTCACTCAAGACCACTTTGCTCTACAGCATTGTCACCTGTGCAATACATCCAACCGCATTAAGTATAAGGCTTAGTGGTACATATTTAAAAATAATATATATACATATCTAAATGCTTTTCCCATAATGCAACTTGCAATATTTATCCAACGCATCCATTTACACACATTGGGCCTAAAAACCTCTATACAATTATCATGTCTAGTCACAAGACCTAGCCCTGCTCAGGCCTTTCATCATTGTCAATCTCTGAACCTAGCTCTACTCAGGTCTATCAATGCATGCATAACCAATCTTAACAGTACTGGATAAGTAACTGTATAGATTACAATCATACAATATCTCATTACAATTCCACACTTTCCAAATGATCACTACTTTTCATTATCACATTTCATTATTATTTCACCATCACATTAGATAATCGTGAGTTACATTATCAATTTGACTTATTCCACACAATTTATCACATTACACAAACATGTCCATATAGTATCTCATACTATATAACATTAATATACCTCAAGTATTTCATGTGTAAACATTAATTTTACATTGAACAATTGTCCAATGTGACACTCATCACATAACTATGTCACATTGCATAGGTTATGTGAATATCTACATTTCAAGAGAACAATATAGAATATGCCAAATTATATATAATGAAATCTCAAGTCATTAAAATATGTACTATCCTTATTCCACATCCCAAGCCTTATTTTGATGAAACTCTAAGCTCCTTCACTTGATCTATTTTGTTCTAATTACATATAAATTAAGAATAAGCAAAATTCTTTAATTAGAATAATTCATATACTAATTTTATACAAATTAATTACTAATTACTCAATTTCCAAACAATTTCCAACAAAACCCTAATTTCTCCTCTTACTACTGTTTAGATCATTTTTGTACTAGTTTTTAGTGTGATTTTTATAATTTTTAGTTAATGTTTTGATTGATTTTTGTTTTAAGTTTGTTTAAAGTGTTTGTTTTAGGTTTAAGTGCAAAAACACCCTTGGAAGATCAAAACAGTGCAGGAAAAGCATGAAACAAGCAAGACATGGCCAAGCCAAATCAAGCTTGGCCGTGTCCCTCAAAGAATGAAGATGGCAGAGCTTGACACGGCCAAGCCTCTGGCCGTGTCTCATCCAAGGAGCAAAACAAAGAAACCACAAAGAAGCAGGAAGAGACACACTCAGTGAAACGGCCAACCCACTGGCCGTGTTACATGACATGGCCAGCAAGCTTGGTCGTGTCCCATTTCATGCCAAAGATAATAGGAGCAAGCAAAGAAGGAAAGAAAAGAAACAGAAGTGGACACACCCACATGACACAGCCAAGCTTGTGGCCATGTCACATGACATGGCCACTAGCTTGGCCGTGTCACCCCTTGAGACCAAAAGGAAAGAAAGAAAAGAAAGAAGTAAGGAAAGCAGCAAAGGACACGGCTAGCTAGCTTGGCTGTTTCCCATGAAAATTGAGGGACACGGCCACTATCTTGGCCGTGTCACCTCATGAAAAGAAAGAAAAGAATGAGAGACACAGCCAAGCTACTCTTGGCTTGGCCGTGTTACACCTAAAATATTTGAATTCTTCTACACAAAGTGGGGGACAAAGTGGGGGACAAGACCTTTTGTTTGCCAAAAGAAATACTAAACAAAGAAATAGTGGGGAACAAAGTAAAATTGTGTGAGTTGGAAGGCATGGGTTGTGTTGTTGAATGAATTAAAAAGAGAAGAAGAGGGAAATTGGAAAGAGTTCTTAGTTTTTGGTTCTTGAAGCCAAATTTCTGCTACATGTTTGGGAGAGGGAGAGAGTGACACTCTCCCTTGTCCCTTCATCTTCATCTCCATTTCCATCCTCTCCACCTTCTCCATCTTCCATTGATAAGATCTTTGAGGTTCTTTGGGATAAATTGGGTTTAACAAGCTCCTGAAGGTTGAAGAAGCTTCATTGAAGGGATTGGTGACTTGAGAAAGCTCCATACCATCTTCCAAAGGCACAATCAATTGAAGGGTTGGTAACTTGAAAAAGCTCCATCCAAAGGTTTGGTGACTTGAGAAAGCTCCATTCCACATTGCAAAGGGGAATCAACCATTGAAGAGGGCTTGACTTCTTCATCATACATCAAGTGGAGCTAGGAGGAAGACTAGTAATCCTACTCTTGGCATCTTCACAAGGGGTTTTTCTATTCTCTCTTTTAATTCATTTCTATTGTTGTTGTTGTATTAAGAGATTGATATTGCAATGAACAATTTGTATTTGTTTTATATTGAGATGAATGAATGTTTTAAATTGATGATGTTGAGCTAAATACCCATGCCTAGGGCTTGTAGTATATTTGGTTGAATGTCTTGATTTGATATTTACATTGATGTTCCTTGTTGATTGGTTGATTGTATTGCATTAAATGCTAGGTTGATAGAATAGCTACCTATTGATCTTTGAATATTGGATGATGGACCGAGAGGTGAAATACGATATCGAAACTATATAATTGACCACCCTATGAATGAATTATAAATATAAGTTCTAGGGTTTCATTAATTTGATAATGTGAAATAATTGGTTATTGCTAATTCATGAATGTGAGAACTAATGGATGGGTAATTGACTAATTAACCTTAAGGAACAAATTAATTTACAAGGTTATGTTTATGGATAATTGAGAATTGAGCTTCAATTGAATGGACCTATAACCCTAGGCACCTTCCCAAGAATTGATTTGATCTTGTACACTCATCACACACTTCAACCCTACGCACGTTAATTTTAGGTTTAAATTGTCCTTCCACAATTTCGAACAACAAACACTCCTGCATTTAAATAACTTTTCAATCAAGCTATTACGAACCACACCTTCTTGGGGAAATGACCTTGGGGCAATCACCTTTGCTACAGCTACCTCGTATACTTGCGAGTGACGCTTTGTAGTAGTACTTAATTCGAGCGCAACAAGTTTTTGGCGCCGCTGCCGGGGAGGGCTGTCGAAGTAGTAATAGTTTGATTTTTTTTATTTATTTACTCGGTTGTCTATTTTCTTTAAATTACTAAATGTTGTTCTTTTTATTTTTTCCGGGGAAGGCTGTTTAAGTAGTGATAGTTTGATTTTTGTTTCTTTACAATTTAATTGTTTTTTGGTTTTGTTTGAATTTTGTGTTATTTGTTTTCATTAAGTTGATGAGTGCCTTTTGTAAAGATGCAGTTTTCAAGGCATGGAGGAGTTTATGATAGGAACGATGATTCTGAAATGGCATGACAATTAGCAGAATTGACGAATCAACTTAAGGTGCTAAATGCAAGAGGAAGAGCACCTATGCCACGCCAAGAGATATGTGCAGCATGTGGCAATGCAGGCCATAGTGCAAACACGTGTTCAATGGGTTTTGGATGATACCAAGAATGGCAAGAGGAAGAATATGACTACCAAGGTTTCCAGCAAATGGGTAGAAATGAAACATATTCCAATCCTTATAATCCCAGCTGGGGAAGCCAACCAAATTTTTCTTAGGAAAATCAGCAGCACATTCCACCTTCAAATTTTTTTCAACCTTACCAAAGAGACCCTTACTCTCAAGAGCAATATTCAAATCAAAATTACCTTAAGATACCCACATTTGAAGATAGTTTGAATGCCTTCATTCATACTAGCGCACAAAATCAAGATAAACTTAAGGAACCCACTTTGGAAGATAGTTTGAATGCCTTCATTCAAATTAGCTCACAAAACCATGATCAATTCGAGAAATCCACAGTGGAAGATGATTTGAATGCTTACCTTCAAATTAGCACACAAAATCAGGAAGGGAGCAATGAGAGGTTTGATTCTTTGGAGGAATCATTGAAGAAGGTGGAAATGCAAGTTGGGCAACTAGCACATCAACTCCGGGCACACCAAAAGGAGGAATTTCCTAGCCAATTGGAGCAAGTCAAAGTAATCACAAATTTGACGAGTGAACAGGTGATATATAACAATTTTTGTGATTCCTTTGATGCAGGGAATAATCAAGAAGACAATGGCGAGGAGATACTGCCCAACATGAAGAAACCAAGTCAATCAAAGAAGGAGAATTTGGATTCATCAACTTCATCACATTCCTATGAACCTCCGAATCCTTTACCAGCAATTCCATTCCCAAGTAGGCTGAAAGAAGAGGAGCAAGGTAAGCAACCTTCTAACATCTATGATATGCACTCCCAAGGAGAAAGTGGAAATAAGCTTGAGATGGGTATGCCTTTAGAAGAAGAACATGAAATGCCCAATTTAGAACTTGAGGAGTGTAAGCTAGTTTTAGATGCTGAGGTTGTTGAGAAGGGACTTGACATTGTTAAAGTGGATGAAGAAGTGATTCAACCAAACTTGGTTGAACTTAAAGAGTTCCCAAAAATCATCTCCTCTAACCTTGGTGGTAAGGAAGAGCAGAAATCTGATATGCCCATGTTGTACAGAAACAAAGATTATTACCACGGTCCTATAGCATGAGAGGATCACCCCGAGGTGACCTTCACATGTCCCTTTGAGACATGTTCTCTTTAAGAAATACTATTTAGGGGTTGCTGTACATCGCGTACATTTCAAAGTTGCATGTTGTTCATCCTCTCAGTCTTGGGCTCCAATTGCATTATGGGTGGAAGGAGCCCTACACATCGTATATGGGAATGATGGAAATCATGTTTCATCTAAACCCTCTCTATAGTATGCATGCTCACATTGAGGACAATGTGAATCTTTAAGTGTGGGGTGCATTTTATGTTTTGTGTTTTTATTTTTAATTGCATTATGTGTTATTGTGTTTTTACTTTTAAGTTATTTTTGTTTAAGTTTAGTTAATGTTTTTAATGTTTTTCTTTGAATAAATGAGTTTTGAAAAGTTCAATTGTTATAAATTGTTGATTGATGACCTTTGAATTTTTGAAGCATGAATTGGAGAATTGAGTAGAATTGGTGCTTATTGTTAATTTTGTTGGTTTTTCCTTGCATTACCTTTAACCTAGTAAGGAATTGAGCCATCAACTTATCATTATTGTTGTGGTGAACATCTTTGATTGATAAATTGCTAGAACTTGCTTTGAAATGCATTTTAAGATTGCATAAAAATTTCAATTAGGCATCAAAATGATTAAGGCAATTAGGTGAACCTACTTTGGCTTAAAAAGACCAACCCTATTTTTAACCTTAGTTAGGTAATTTTGAGCCTATTTTATTTTTCCTTTTCTTTCTTTTTCACAACACCATTAGCTTGAACCTTGTTGTTTAACTCTTATCCTTTCATTAGGTCAAGAGCATTTTAAGAGTGCTGATGACCGAGTGTTGTGTTGAATTAAGTGTGGGGTTAAATTTAGTAGGTTTAAGATTGCAAGAAAAATAAAAAAAAAATATATATATATAATAAAAAAAAGAAGAAAAAATATATATATATAATAAGAATAATTGTTGTTCTTGTTGGAAGGGTTGGAATAAGTTGAAAATATCATTGCAATATTTAATAAGTGAGTTCCCTTGAAAAGCTCTTTAATGTCAAGGGGTAGATGAGAGGAAGGTGTTTTGGGATTATTAGTGTATACATATGATCGGTTACTTCATTCTTGAAGTGCTCTTGAACTTAATGATTAAGCTTACTTTTCCTAAATGCCATGCCATTACCTTAGCCCCATTACAACCCAATAAAGACCTTTTGATTGATGCTTGATTGTTATTTTGTGGTGGAGATTTGATTGATAAACAAGCCTATGGCAATAATCTTTCATTGATTGTTGTGAGTGTAAACACCACCATGATCAAACACTTGTAAGAGTTGGTGAGGGAGTGACAACATTGGTTATGCATGGAAAGCCACTTAATTGCATTGGTGTCGATTTTGTTTGATTCGATATTGATTGCGGATTTAGGGATAGGGAAGTCTTGATGCATACTTATAACTCTTGAACTTGACAAAATTTATCTTGTTTAGTGTTTTGAATTTAGCCTTGCTTGGGGACAAGCAAGGAATTAAGTGTGGGGAATTTGTTTAGATAATTTTTGTAGTAGTTTTTAGTGTGATTTTTATGTGTTTTTAGTTAATGTTTTGATTGATTTTTGTTTTAAGTTTGTTTAAAGTGTTTGTTTTAGGTTTAAGTGCAAAAACACCCTTGGAAGATCAAAACAGTGCAGGAAAAGCATGAACCAAGCAAGACATGGCCAAGCCAAATCAAGCTTGGCCGTGTCTCTCAAAGAATGAAGATGGCAGAGCTTGACATGGCCATGAGACACGGCCAAGCCTCTGGTCGTGTCTCATCCAAGGAGCAAAACAAAGAAACCACAAAGAAAGAGCAAAAATGAAGAAGCAGGAAGAGACACACTCAGTGACACGGCCAAGGACTGGCCGTGTCACATGGTCGTGTCCCATTTCATGCCAAAGATAATAGGAGCAAACAAAGAAGGAAAGAAAAGAAACAGAAGTGGACACACCCACATGACACGGCCAAGCTTGTGGCCGTGTCACCCCTTAAGACCAAAAGGAAAGAAAGAAAAGAAAGAAGCAAGGAAAGCAGCAAAGGACACGGCCAGCTAGCTTGGCCGTGTCCCATGAAAATTGAGGGACACAACCACTAGCTTGGCCGTGTCACCTCATGAAAAGAAAGAAAAGAATGAGAGACACGACCAAGCTATTCTTGGCTTGGCCGTGTCACACCTAAAATATTTGAATTCTTCTACATGAAGTGGGGAACAAAGTGGGGGACAAGACCTTTTATTTGCCAAAAGAAATACTAAACAAAGAAATAGTGGGGAACAAAGTAAAATGGTGTGAGTTGGAAGGCATGGGTTGTGTTGTTGAATGAATTAAAAAGAGAAGAAGAGGGAAATTGGAAAGAGTTCTTAGTTTTTGGTTCTTGGAGCCAAATTTCTGCTACACATTTGGGAGAGGGAGAGAGTGACACTCTCCCTTGTCCCTTCATCTTCATCTCCATTTCCATCCTCTCCACCTTCTCCATCTTCCATTGATAAGATCTTTGAGGTTCTTTGGGATAAATTGGGTTTAACAAGCTCCTGAAGGTTGAAGAAGCTTCATTGAAGGGATTGGTGACTTGAGAAAGCTCTATACCATCTTCCAAAGGCACAATCAATTGAAGGGTTGGTGACTTGAGAAAGCTCCATCCAAAGGTTTGGTGACTTGAGAAAGCTCCATTCCACATTGCAAAGGGGAATCAACCATTGAAGAGGGCTTGAGTTCTCCATCATACATCAAGTGGAGTTAGGAGGAAGACTAGTAATCCTACTCTTGGCATCTTCACAAAGGGTTTTTCTATTCTCTCTTTTAATTCATTTCTATTATTGTTGTTGTATTAAGATATTGATATTGCAATGAACAATTTGTATTTGTTTTATATTGAGTTGAATGAATGTTTTAAATTGATGATGTTGAGCTAAATACCCATGCCTAGGGCTTGTAGTATATTTGGTTAAATGTCTTAATTTGATATTTATATTGATGTTCCTTGTTGATTGGTTGATTGTATTGCATTAAATGCTAGGTTGATAGATTAGCTACCTATTGATCTTTGAATATTGGATGACAGACCGAGAGGTGAAATCCGATATCGAAACTATATAATCGACCACCCTATGAATGAATTAGAAATATAAGTTCTAGGGTTTCATTAATTTGATAATGTGAAATAATTGGTTATTGCTAATTCATGAATGTGAGAACTAGTGGATAGGTAATTGACTAATTAACCTTAAGGAACAAATTAATTTACAAGGTTATGTTAATGGATAATTGAGAATTGAGCTTCGATTGAATGGACCTATAACCCTAGGCACCTTCCCAAGAATCGATTTGATCTTGTACACGCATCACACACTTCAACCCTACGCACGTTAATTTTAGGTTTAAATTGTCCTTCCACAATTCCGAACAACAAACACTCCTACATTTAAATAACTTGTCAATCAAGCTATTACAAGCCACACCTTCTTGGGGAAACGACCTTGGGGAGATCACCTTTGCTACAGCTACCTCGTATACTTGCGAGTGACGCTTTGTAGTTGTACTTAATTCGAGCGCAACAACTACTTTATCCAAACTTCAACTATCCATAATCATTTCCATCACCCAATCATAAATTCACTATATATGCAGCAGTATAACATTAAAACAACTTATTTCTATAATTATTAAAACGTCGTTCAAAAAGCTTAATTTCACATAACCTACCCATAAACCCTAACTTCACCAAAACGTACTCATATCCAATTTCAAATCATAAAACCATAACATTTACATTAAAACAACATTAAATTATCCCATTACAATAATTATAACCACCCATATTAAAACACAAATTTTTACAGACATATCCCATGACCCTAATTTCATCAATTATGTCCATTTCAACTGATCAACCAATAAATTATTATGTATTTATCATTTTAACTTCATTACTACTAATTTTAATAATTTATATGAACTTTCTCTCTCTAGTCTAATCTCATATAACCTAATCTCATATAACAATAAAAATCAAAGAAAACTAGTTAAAATTAAAGAATACTTACTTATTTCTGGATAAACCTTCAAAATCGCCTTATTTCTCTTGAAATTCTTATAAAACAATAAGTATTTGAAGAAGAAATCTCCCTGTCTCTCTTCTCATAATATTCGGCCAAACATGTGGAAGGAAGAAGATGAATAGTATTTTTCCTTTTTCTTCTTCTTTTACTATCCATATACATTAATTTAATTAATTATTTAATTTTTTCCTTTAATTCCTTCCACACATTTTCCTTCTTCTTTTGACTTCATTTTCTTTTAGTATTTATTTTAATTATTATCTTCCATCCATAATTATACATATTTATATTTCATTATACTTGTTGTATATGCTATATATATCTTTATGTATGTATATATGTAATGTATATTTTAGGTATATGTTATGTATATTCATATTTTATACTCAATAAATCATGTATATATTAACTATAAAATATGTATCCAATATTTATAATAAGTATATGTTAGGTATATACCATGTAACACAATATATATCTTGTGTATACATTAGGTATATACTATACATATACCTCTCCCAACACTCTATTTAACCTCTACATACTCATTTAATTTGTCTAAAACTATGAATATTACAAATTTTATTAATTTTTGTTAAATTCTATTATTTATATTAAATTTTTATTATTTATTCTCAAATTTGTTGTTATTTTTCATGAATTTGATATTTTGTTCGATTTGTAAGTGTTGTAGTTTAGATTGATTATTTATGTTTTTCTTGTGTGTTGTTTGATTTTTAGAGTATTTTTAAAATTTTTAGAAAAAAATTAGGTAAATTTTATTTATTTCTTTAAATTTCAAAATAAAAATGACAAAAAACCAATTTTGTAAATTTATTTTAAACAATCAAAATATTATTTTAGGGAATTTTAAAATTTACTTAATATATTTAGAAATTGTTTGGTATTTAGAATTTTATTTAGGGTTTTAGAATTTAGGGTATTTTTATTATTTTTTAAAATATTTTAGGTAAAATTGATTTATTTTTATAAATTCAGAATAAAAATTAAAAAAAATTAATTTTTTATATTTTTTAATTAAACAGAATATGTTTTAGGAAATTTTAAAATTTTTTGTTATATTTTTAGAATTCTTTGCTAAATATAAAAATTTTAGGGTCTTAGAATTTTTTTAGGATATATTTTTATTTTTTTAGAAAATTTTAGGTAAATTTAATTTATTTTTGTAAACTTTAGAATTTTAATTATGAAAATAAATTAACTTTTAAATTTTTTTAATTAATTATAATATGTTTTGTGGAATTTTAAATTTTTTTCTTTTGATTTTTAGAAATTGTTTAGTAAATCAAAAATTTTTTAGGGTGTTAGATTTTTTTAAGGTATTCTTTTTGAATTTTTAAAACATTTTTTTGTAAACTTGATTTTTTTTAATAAATTTCAGAATTTAAATTATAAAACAACCTATTATTTAATTTTTTAATTAATTAGAATAATTCTTAGGGACTTTTAAAATTTTTATAATGTTTTTAGAAATTGTTTGGTATTTAGAAAATTTTTATGGTGTTAGATTTTTTAAGGTATTTTTATGATTTTGATTTTTGTAATTTTTATGTTTTTAGTTAAAAAATTATAATTTATGGTTTTTCAAAATTTAAGGTTTAGTATAAAAAAAATACAATTTGGGCACGTTTTGTGATTTTATGAATTTTTAGTTAATTAAATTTAAAAATAAAATTTTTAGTTATTTTATTAATTTATATGAAATAAGTGTATAAACTTCTTCTCTTTTTTTTTTTTGTTATTTTATGAATTTTTAGTTAATTAGCATTTAGAATTAAAATTTAATGGTTATAGAAAATTAGTATTTAAAAATATTTATTTTATTTTAGTGATTGTTACGTTTATACATAAACAAATTAAAATTTTTGGTTTTTTAGAAATTTTATGGTTTAGTTTTAAAAAATACAATTTAGAATTTTGTAATTTTATGAATTTTATCTTAATTAGTATTAAAAATTAAGCATTTGGAAGATACTTTATTAATTTATAGTAAATTAGTGTTTAAAATGATTTTTTTGTGATTTTAGTAATTGTTAGGTTTATAGTTAAAAAATTAAATATTAATTTTATATATGCTAAAAAATTAAAATTGTGAAACTTTTGTGAATTTTGAGTTAATATTTTATATTATATTACTCTGGTTATATATATATATATATATTTGTTATATGTGTATTTTTGTTCATTGTTAAGGATTTAAATGAGTTTATGCATTTTTAGAATTTGAGTGAAAATTAAAAGCGATATAATTTGAACTCGATAGTTAATAATAATATAATAAAATATATTGTCATATTTTTAATTCAAAAAAATTTAAAATAGAAAATAATAATTCATTTCTTAATTTTTATTTTCTGACATTTAAAGGAAAATTTAAATAAATTTTTATTACAAATTTATAATATCAATTCATAAAGTTTATAAAAATTAATAGTTTTAAAAATTAGATTAAAAAATTAGAATATGTAAAAAATAAATTAACCAATCATTTTTTTACTAAATATAAATCAAATTTGGTTATAAGCCTATATATGACCGTTGAATTAATAATTTTTAAAAAGTTGGATAATTATTTTAAAAAATATTCATTGACGTAATATGTAAATTTATTAAATTAATTATGATATAAATTAGAGTAAATAAGAAATAAATTAGTAAATCGATAATTAATGATAAATTCTAATATATTTATAATAAGAAATCCAAATAGCAAATATTTAGGAATATGAAATTTCATAATATATAATAAATAATAATTTAATATATCTAAAGAGCATTTTTTTGGGCCTATGAAATTCATAAACTGTAATATATATCAATCACAAATATCTAAGAGCATATATTTAGGCTTATGAAATTTCATAATATATAATAAATAATAATTTAAAATATCTAAAGAATACATATAATGGTGTACTATTTAAATATCGATTGATAATGCATTTACTTTGAATAAACATAATATAAAATAAACCTTAGTACTCATTTGTGCGTTACTTCCTTTTTTTTTTTTTGCAAAATAAGAACTCACTGAATTTTTCTATTTGAAAAGTTTATATATCTAGTTTAATTAATATTAATGTGAGACATGGTAGTACGTAAATTTTATAGAACACTTATAGTATTTCACTCATTTTATTCTCTAAGCATATACCAAATAATATAGATATTCAAAATTGAAATTTTTTTTTGAATATTTATCATATTTGACATCGTACACTTAGAGAACCCAGAGAAAATGCTGCCAAATTTTCTTCATTAGATTATATTTCTTGCATTATGCTAAATAAGATATATATTATATTTCCCTATGGGTTAGGCTTCAACCCACTAGGAAGGAGAAATAAGGAGATTTAATTTGTAGTATTCAATTACATTATCCTCTTGCATACATATTAATTTGCAGTATTTAATTAAAGCAAAAGTAGAAGCTTCAATTTGTAATGTCTTTGGAGACATCAATTTTCTGTTCTTATTATTTCGAGCCTCATGTAATAATAAAATTGCATGAAGTCCCTCGAAATGATGATGGAGGTATTCAAGACAAATCTAAAGGTTTTCTATCTATTTTCAAACCTCCGGGTCGACCATACGACAAATCAACCAATCAAAAATTGGAACAGAGAGAATATACTATAGCTCATACTTACATATTGTTGAATCAACCAATCAAGTAGGTTATCAAATCTAAAGTAAAAATATTTAAATTTACATATAACAAAAAAAATCTTTAAATTTTGAATGGTAATGATGTTTTTGTAATATATTTCAGCATATTCATTGAATACTTACGATATTTGGATCATAATATAATGACTTCACAAGTTGATGTTGAGGTAGAGAGTAATTTTCCCTTGTGATTCCGAAAATATGCAAGTAGTAATTCATTGCCGGTAACATTTTCTAAATCTTTGTCATGTATTAAATTTTCTACAATTTGAACTTATGCATATTTTTCTTATTGATTTAGGCAACTGAAAATGAGCATATGATTCCTAACAAATATTTGAAGGATTTTGCCCAAGGTCCATTACCAACTATTAGATGTTATAAGATGTATTTTGTTAATGGTTATAAATTTCATACTAAATCTCACTGTACTCTGAGAGCAACTATGAATAGTGGTGTTTGTATTGTAACACCTTTATACCCTATATAAATATAATACATATATCCCGTATACATAAAATATGCATGTAGAATATAAGAATGTTACCTTAATGATATGTAATGACCTCTTATTTTAATATTAAAAATGAATTTAAATTTCTAAAAGAAAATCTCTAAAAAAATTATGTTAGAATTTTATTTATATTTTTAATAAATCTCAAATTCGATAAAAACACAACCTGTATTGGAAAAACTCTCCCAAAATATAATTTCCCAAATTCCATCATTTGTCCATTAAATACTCAAATATTTAAACACACTTACATTATGTACAACACATATAACATACTCCAAAACTTATTTAATATACATATAATGTGTTTAATATATACAAAAACCAAAGTACTTAGTAACATAAACTATATATGTATGCAGCTCCGGCATAGTTGGTCTCTTGGCACACAAAATCTCTAAGTCTCAATAACAATCTGGACCACCCTGATTAGCAGTCCTATCACCTACACGATACAGTCAACTGCGCTAAGCCCGAATGTCTACTGGCACATACTTTGATAATGAATAATTATTTAAAATAAACACATTTCTCCATGCTATAAAAATGCACTATACTACTTTAAAAATGCAATGATCATTTAATGTTCATCAAGCTCTCATGTTCATCATACATATCACTACATTGGTCCGACAACAATATCCAAGTTCCAGAACAATTGATATAGTTTATCACAACATTAGTTTCACAACCCACTCTGCTCAGGTCTATCTTCAAACCCAATCTCAAGACCCAACTCTGCTGAGATCAAAACTTAGCTCTACTCAGGTCTATCAACACATGTAACACCAACATCAACTTTATTGAACAAGTAACTGTGTAGAGCTAACATACAACTGCACTTTACATCATGTCACATTTTCCATATTCTCAATACTATTCCTCATTTCCATTTCATTAAACATTTTTTCATCATTTTTTAATACCGTAAACTTTTCCACATTTCTCATTCTCTTTAAGAATCACCCATAGTCACGATGTCATTATGATTCATTTCCATATTTTATCACATTTCACATATATATACATGTTACATATCACATAACATATTCTTAACATACCATATACAAATCATATCCAACCATCATTTTATAATGGTCAAATGTCCAATTGAATACTCATCAAATAACTATGCAAAGTATGTACAAACCTTTACAAATGCAAAATTCAAGGCCAAAACACACTCCAACCTTAACTTCTTCAAAAGTCCTTCCTTCCTTCAATTTGACAACTCCACTCTACTCACTCCTAAACCAAATTATAAGTTGAAATATATTATTAGAATCATATTTCTATTCATTCTATTCAAAGTAATCTTCAATTACAAAATGCCTAATCAATTTCTAATAAAACCCTAATTTATTCCCTTACTAACTTCTTCAAACTTCAACATATCCAACTCATTCCTATCATCTAATTACAAATTCATCATTTATACATCACAGTAACATCAAAATAATCCAATTTTAACAATTAAAAGAACCTTCATCGAAAACCCTAATTTCACATAACCAATCCTAAAACCCTGACTTCACCAAAACTCAATCATTTCTATCAACTAACCTTAAAATAATCACATATACATCCAAACAACTTCAAAACAACACATATTAACAGTTATTGAAACCTCCATCAAAACCCCAAAATCCACATAATATAAAATTCAAAGAAAACTACTTAAATTCAAAGAAAACTTACCTAATACTTGATTATTCTTCAAAACTACCTCGAATCCTTGGAAAACCTTGTGAAATTTAATGTGCAGCTTTAATGGTTTAAAACGGAATTTTGATTTTCTTTAAATTTAGCTCAGTCAATGATAGGGATTGAGAAAAGTCAAAATTATTTGAGTTGGTGATTAAAAATTTATTTCTGTTGCTGTGACAAAATTTGTAAGAAAAGGCAGTGGCCAGAATGGCAGGTTCACTTGTTTTGAGTTGAGAATTTGAATGAGCATATTGCTAGGATTGTTGTGGATTGGGTATCATTACTGATTTAAATAGACAAAAGGTTTGAAACCAAGTCGCATAAGGAAAAGGGTGTGCGCGTGGAATGTGTGCCGAATTTGTCTTGGCTTTATAAATCCAAATCCTAGTCCATGATGAATTCAAACTTGGTAATTCATCATGGTCATTCTGTCTATTTTATGTTAAAAGAAAAAAATACAAAAAAGCTAAAAAAATATTAAAAAAAATTGAAAAGTCAAAGTTACAGGAAAGTTAAATTATTATTATTATTATTATTATTATTATTATTATTATTATTATTATCATGTACATTTATTTAATATAATCCAAGTTGATCACTGAGAAGGGAGAGGTGGTATGTGGTTGAATAAAGCCCTAAAAAAGTCATCGCCTAATGGAGGAGGTATATCATCCGCCCAAAATCCACTCAAGGAGGAAACACCTGAGTCCCTATTACCTTAAAAGTCGGGTTTATAATAGTTGTCACCTGACAAAGTAAGAGGTGCATCATAGTCATCAGTCTGAGGATCCCTCGAAGAAGAAGCATTAGGATCCCTCATGCCTTGAAACCAAAAGTCTCAAAAATTATGTTTTGACTGACGGTATAATCCTTCAAAATGAGAAGCATGCCGATGACTGACAATTAATTCTTCCTGTAGCTTTCTATTATGTTTCTCAAGCATCCGTTATGAGCTAGACAAGGAAAAGGGTAAGCCCATACATTTTCATGCATACATATAACATATATCATTATGAAATAGGATGACAAACCAGGTAACTCAGATCGAAGCCCTGAGAATAAGACAGCATATATGGGTGAGAAGAAGGAGCAAATGGAGAGAATTGTGTTGTATTAGAGTAGCACACTATGGGACAGCTTCCTGATGGGGACCACCTGCTTGCTCAACCGCCTATGAAAATTCAAGTTAGATAAGTGCAAAGAAAAGCCATCCTGGATGAGCATAAAAACATGTTTTATCAACTTGCAAGGAGACAACCATAACATCATCATCCCCATTTTTATTATCATCTTCACCCTCCTCTTCTTCCTCATCCTCACCCTCCTCATCATCTTCATCATCACCTTTACCTTCTTCTTCTCCCTCCTCTTTTTCTTCTTCCTCATCATATTCTCCCTCATCCTATTTTTCAATACCTTCAACACCGACAGAAGAAACTTCAAAACCCAGAAGTTCATCCAGAATAAACTGGGTATGTAATACATCTGGTGGAAACATCAGGGAGTCGATCTGGTACCCATTTCTCGCATGCCTCCAAGAATTATCCAGCATGACAGTAATGTCTACAGTGTATCTTGGGATATTCGCAGGAACCCTCTACTGATTTGGACCAATGAACCAATTGTACACTCGTCACTGAGGAACTAGCCACTAGAAATTGGCCCTGCAATGATTCGTTGAGAATTTTGAAAGGGGAGCATAGCACTCATGACACCAGTCCATTCAGCTCTCTCATCATCCCTCCACTAGGCAATGTCCACCTACATAATCATAAAAAAGAGGTAAGTTATCCTTTTTATAAATTTTAAATACTAAATTCATCCTTTACCTTATCCCAGATTAGATGACTCAGGTGATATCATTGGTGTGCACATGGTGGCTACCTAGCACCTTTTTTTGACTTGATAGCCAAACAATTTAGCCTCAGATATCCAACTCGCGGTCCATCAAGTATAGGTATCCTCATAAGGTTGTTTATACGCTCAAACCTGCAGAAGCAATGAAAAGCCAAGCTTATATACACACATTATTTGAGTCATCAGTTGTGGAAATTTAAAACTCAACAATGACCATGAAACCAGTAAAAGTTATCTTTCTTCTGCAAAGTTTATTGAGACCATGATAAAGGCATGCAAAACCACCTTCTCCCCAATTATAAAATGGCACGCGCTCTGGGTTGGCAAGGGCTCGTAACACCAACAGATGGATGGCAGCTGTAGACCCTTAATTTTGACCCAGTCCGGTCCAATATATTTTGTTTAGTCCAAAATAATTTTTGTGTTGTTTAATATATTTTAATTTGTCCAAAGTAATTTTTTTATCTTAATTAAATAATTTTTGCTTTATTATCTAATTTTTATTAATAAAAAATAAAAATAAATAAATAAAAATCAAAAAATAATAATAAAAATAAAAATCGGCGAAGGAAAAATCATCGCCGAAAACCAGAGCAGGCTTGGCCGTGGGCCATTCCAAATTTTTTTGCCAGCACAATTTTTCCTGTGGCAATTTTTTTCGCCAACGTAATTTTTCCGCATCAGTTTTTTTTTTTTGCTAGCGAAATTTTTCGACGTAAATTTTTCAAAACCTAATACAATTAGGTTTTGGTTTTCTTTTCTTATTCAATATTGTATGCTGTGAGTAATGAGGATTAATAATAGAATTTTTCTATAAATAAGGAGAAAGAACAGAGAGAAAGAAAAATCACAAATTGGGACAGAAACTTGGATCAATAAGTGGAAACCGAAACTGTGAAGGAAAACCTGGAATCAAGCAGTTTTTTTTGAGAGAGCCGAAAAACAATTCAAGCAATTCAAAGACAAAAAGGCTTGTCTTTGACCTTGTTCATCCAAGAAGCAATTTTTGGTGAAACTTACAAAATAAGGTTTGAATTCTTAATTTCTTTTGTTTTTTCACAGTAGCTTAATCATCACTTTGTTTCTTTTAATTAAAAAATTTTAGGACCTCAATTCACTTTTTCTAAGGCTTAAAAATCTTAAATCGTTGCTTTATTTTCCAAAAAGTTTTAAGATATTAGTTTTATTTCTTCAAAACCCAAAAACCAAGATCTGCATTCCAAATTACTGAAACCCAAAATTGTGTTCTGTTTCCTTCCAAGAGCCTTAAAAATATCTTTTTTGCTCTTTTAAACCCTAAATCGTTGGTCTAATTTCATAAAATTATCAATTTCTTTTTTCTAAATCCTAAAAATAATCTCATTATCCGAAACTCTAATTCAAAAGTCTTAAAACCCTAATTCAATTCCAAAACTAAAAAACAGTAAACCCTAGTCCCTTTAAAACCTTAAACCCTAATTTTTTTCTAAATCCTAATCCTTTAGAACTTTAAAAGCCATAAAACAAAAATATTTTAATTTCACACAGTAAACTTGAAACCATAAATCAAAAGTATTTTAAAGAGTCCAAATCCTAGTTTCATGATTTTACATAACAAACTCTAATTTGGTTAATCAAAGAATTTTATCAACCTTTTAAAACATAAAATCCTCAATCTATTTTAATTCTCTTAAAGTCACAGTAGCCAAATTCCATTAGTTCCAAAACCTTAAACACATGAAATAAAGAGCCCTAAATGGAAACAGTAGCTATAATTGGAATTTAATTTGCCTTATTCAATTCTATATTTGATTATGCTTTGATTTATTTCTTATGCTTTGATTTATTTAAGTTCAATGCTTGGTTTATTTAATTTATCATGGATGGATGTTTACTTTCTATTGATATTTAATATCTTTGATGAATGATTTATTTATGATGAATGATTATTTACTTTTATCAATTTATTTAGATTTCCAAATGTTGTAAGAGGTATGTTTCCACTTGTTGGATACCTCATTAGTTAAATGTCATGTAATTTAATTTTCTTTCCTATTTTAGAACCTATGTAAAGGACATGTTTTTACCTTTCAGTGGGTGTTCTATTTAGGCATGTGATGTAAGGACATGTTTTCATCTTTGGATGGGTATCCATTTTTTTTTTGCTTGGACCTTGCTTTGATTTTAATATATTGATGCTTTCTTTTAATTATTGTGTGTAATATGGATAATGTTGTTATATTTAAGAATTTTATAATATTAAGACCTGTAAAGGAGGCCGGTTCCAATGAACCGGGCGTTATGGGGGTGCCGGGCCATTTCTCACCTTCCCCACATGTACGCAACTTTCCTAACCCATTAAGGGGTTGGGGATTCCTTAGGAATCGAGTCATCCACCTCTTTCTTTTTCCCAGCCCGTCTGGGTGGCAACTCCATTTTCTCCGGACTTAGGTTCGTGTTCTCTAAGGCCCCGAGCCTAAACAGTGCCGAAGTCGCAAGAACCATTCCACCTAGAGTGGGGGCAAAAATCCCCGCTCACAGTGGCAACTCCACTTGGGATAAGAGAAGTTGATTCCATTGGTCTTTTTATTATTCTATTCTTTCTTATAATGATATTATCCATTGCATCATATTAGATTGCATTGTGTGCGTGAGTTAGGATGCTCGTGTTACCAGTGTTATGTTATGCAAGGGATACCATACTTTCACTCAAGGTATGTAGATCGAGCATGGCATAACCACTCATAGCCTCGTACCATTTGGTATATACTTGCTATGGGAACCTAAGCCTTTTAACCCAAAGACTAAAGCTCATGTAATTGGCCTAGTTACTTTCCTTAGGTTTTACCCCAAATGCTTGTTGTTTGACTATGGTTAATTTATCTTGGCTTAAATCATGGCTTATTTGGTTTGTTCTTTTTCTAATATGACCTAAATACATTGTGAGCTCAAAATAAATTTTTCTTTAAAATCTAAAAGACCAAAGCTATTTTCAAAACTTTTCAAGATGGTCTTTGAATATAAAACTTTTCTAAAAACAAATCAAAAATTCTTTTGCTCATAACCCAAATACTAAGCCCAAAATCTATTTTTTCTAAAATCTTTTTACAATGGGCTTAGAAACAAAATTATTTTCATCCAACCTTTTCTTCAAAAGAGCTTACAATTATTTAGGTCAATTATGAAATACCAAAAATCAATTGTGAGCCTAGTTTATACTAATAAGAATAAATTAACCATGGGCTTGTTTTTGGCATGAATCATTAGTTACCTTTTTCAAGTGAGAAATCTATCTATGATAACCCTCTTAATTTAGTTTTAATCCAATATGGCATAAAAGCTACTTTAGTTGGTTGGATGATTAAAACCTAATTAATGGGAATTATCATGGATGGATTTCCATTTTCAAAAATATAACTATTGGTTGAAACGTCCGAGGGAATTATTCAAAAATAAGATACCCCATGTTGGTATTTTGTTAACCATATACCTAGGAGAAGAGACTCGCCATTCGTGTGTGGATATTATAAGGTTAGAAGGAACATCCTAATTATCTTTCTTTGTTGATTGTTCGTGCATACATGCATACATGTATACATTTGCATCTCATTGATCCTCTCTGGCTCACAGCCCTGGATTACGACAGTTCAAAAGCTTACAACAATCCGACCTATGCCGGAGATGAAGTATCTAGCAACGACTCAATCACTTGCTCACCGAAAATAATGGAGCCCGAACAAATTCAAAGGATGGTGGATGACGCCCTCAACTCCAAGATGGAAGAAATAAAAGAGGCCCTAGCTGAGACTATGAAGAACCAATTGACTGCAATCTTAGAGAATCATGCCGAGGCATCTGGTAGCACTAAGAAGCCAAAGGAAAAAGGAAATACCAAAGTTGGTGAAGTGGTTTTTGATGATGAAAAGGTGATCATTGATGATGATGATGATTGGGCTCAATACTACCAAGATGCTCAAGAGAAGAAGAAAGAAACGAAGGTTGTTAAGAAGGCAACTATTGAAAAGACCGAGACTTCTGATGTTGAAAAGATGATTGCTGATTTAAAAAAGAAATTTGAGAAGAAACTGAAAACCGAATAAATGTCCGAAGTTGACAAATTATTTGAACAAGATGAAGAAGTCCCATACAAGTTCAAGATGCCATCCTTTGCCAAGTACAATGGTACTGAAAATCCTCATCTCCATGTGAAGCAGTATATCACTGCTATGCAGTCTGCCTGAGCTACTAAGGCTCAAACTCTAAGGTACTTCATGCTCTCATTGGACCCTATTGTCCAAAATTGGTTCAATACCTTAGATGATGGAACACAAAAGAGTTGGGATCTACTTTACAAAGCCTTCATCCAATAGTATGGATATAATGTTGAGTTGGAAGTTACTTTAATGGAAGTGGAGTCTATTAGGCAAAGGCCGAATGTGAATTTTGTAGATTATGTCAAGAGATGGAGAAACAAGGCTGCTTTACTCAAGAAGAGGCCTGATGAATCCGATCAAATAAGGATGATTGTGAGAGGGGTGTTGCCTAGTTTACGTGAGAGGATGTCTCATACACTCATCCGTGATTTCAAAGACCTTCTCCAAGCCAGTTTACAAATTGAAGAATGGGAAAGGGAGAAGAGCCGTTTCGCAATAAAAAGGAACGAGCAATCAATATGGTAGCCAAAGCATGCAAAAGGTCGTCGGTGTTAATGCCACTAACCAAGGAACGAGGAGACAATTTTCAGAATTGGGAAAATTGATGTCTTGTGTTCTCAATAAGCTTCAAAGAAAGGGATTGCTATAACTCTTAAATCCTCGTCCTTTGCCTAACCCTCTCCTACCTAATTTTGACACTAAAGCATTTTGTCAATTTCACCAAATACAAGGGCATGACACAGATAGATGTGTGAGGTTGAGATATGAGATCCAAAATCTAATTGATAATGGGAAGCTACCCGAGCCCAACAAGCCAAACACCGAAGACAACCCATTACCAAAATTCAATAGGGTACCACCACCAGCAACCTTCATGATTGGAGGAGGTTTGCATGAGGATTTTGTCATGTCTTCTTTTCAAGATGTGGGTGGAGAAGCAACCAAGGAATAAGAGGTATTTGGTGAAATTAAACAAGCTATGATGCGTGGAGAAGTAAAAATTTGTTTTGTCAATGGGTTTTGGGATTCATGTGATAGTGATGATGATATTGTATCCAAGAAGAAGATGAAGTAATGAACACTAGATCTAGTAAGCCTTATGCAAGGCCACCACCTAAGGAGGTAGAAACTAATAAGGGAAAGGAAGTTGAAGTAGAAGAAGATGATGATGTGCTCAAGCAATTGAAAAGAACCCAAGCAAGTGTTAGCATTTGGGACTTATTAGCTACTTCTAAAAAGCACCGAGAAACTATGGCCAAAGCCTTGGATAACATGCCAATCTCTACCTCCACGACACCGGAGGAGCTGACCAACTTCATAAAAATTGGAGGGGTAATGAAATGTGAAGAGGTTCAAGAGAAGAGCGAAGTTAATATGAGAGCAGTTTCTTTTTCAGATGCAGATTTACTGGAGGAGGGGAGAGACCACATCCGCCCTCTCTTTATCAAAATAGAAGTCAAGGGGAAGAGGAATCCATGTGTAATGGTTGAAGATGGGTCTTCCATAAATGTTTGCCCACTTAAGATATTGCCAAAGCTAGCCATGTCAACAAGAGATCTAAACCCGACCGAGGTAACGATTCGTGCTTACGACAACACTAAGAGGCATGCCGAAGGGACTTTCAAAGAGGTTGTCAAGCTTGGTCCAATTGAATCTATTGTTGAGTTTGTTGTTTTAGACATACCAGTCACCTTTGCCTTGCTCTTGGGACAACTAGGGTTTCATCCTCTTGGTGGAGTTCCTTCCACCCTTCATCAAAAGATCAAGTTCCCCAACGAAAATGAAACAATGGTCATTGAAGCTGAAGATAATGAGATTGTTAACGCTCTAATGATTGAGAGGCCTCTCAATGGTTTTCAAGTAGCTGCAATTTCTGATGATGAAGTAGTGGATTCCAAAGTCTTGAATATGATGAAGAACATGAACTACCTCCCCGGAGCTGGTCTTGAAAGGGTAAGGCCGGTTTGACAAAGTTGCCAGATTTTAGAACTTAAACTTCCAAGAAGGGGTTGGGATATGATGAAGACAATGATGTCCAGCGAAACAAGAGTGAGAAGATGAGCTTCCCACCACTTGAAGATATTTTTGTCAAAGCTCCAGATATGGGACCACTCCAAGGAAAGCCCGAGCCAATCATGTTCATGGGTAAGTTAATGCCAGGTTTTAAAGTTTTTACAGATGTTGCCGAGCTAGTGGAGCAAGTGAAGAAAGAGCTCACCCTGCCAACCAGCAAAGAATTCGATCCAAAAGAGAAGAATGAAGTTGTCCTGAAAGCCGAGAAGACTCCGGAAGAGATTGCTGCCCTGGTCGAAGAAAAGTTTGAAGAGATCCTACTTTATGATTCTGAGAACAATGATTTTGATTTTGATTTTAATTTGTCTACTTTGTATGAGGATGATGATGTTTTCTTTTCCAAAATGAATGCAATAAAGTCTGATTTTGCTTACTTGTGTGATGTTTCTCCTGATGGTTGCATACATTCAAATACCAGATACATGAGCATCTTTAATATTAATTCTGTTAACACACAATCATTAAATTTGGGAACAACTGAAAACCCTAAAAACATTAGCATAGCATCTGACCTTACTCCTGATGAGAGAGAGAGATTTGAAAAATATTCAAAAAATATGAAGAAGTGTTTGCTTGGTCTTATGAGGATATGCCTGGAATAGATCGAGACATAGCCGAGCATCATATTCCAACTCACACTCACATGAAACCTGTCAAACAAAAGCTTAGGCGATTAAGACCTGAGTGGGATGAATTGGTTAAAGAAGAGGTCACTAAGCAAATACAAGTAAAGTTCCTTGAAGTGATAGAATATCCATATTGGTTAGCCAACATAGCACCCGTGCCAAAGAAAGATGGAAGAATAAGGGTCTGTGTGGACTATAGAGATTTGAACAAGGCTTCCCCTAAGGATAATTTTTCTTTACCTCATATAGATGTCCTCATTAATAGTGCAGCCTCTAGTGTGCTACACCCATTTGTAGATGGATTTTCTGGATATAATAAAGTGTTAATGGCTCAAGAGGATAAAGCCAAAACTGCTTTCATTACTACATGGGGTATATTTTGTTATAGGGTGATGCCATTCGACTTAAAGAATGATAAAGCAACCTACCAAAGGATGGCCACCACACTATTTCATGACATGATGCACAAAGAAGTTGAAGTATATGTTGATGATATGATGGTTAAATCGGACACAAGGGAGCAACACTTCCAAAACTTAGAATTATTCTTCGATAGAGCTTTGAAATATAAGCTAAGACTAAACCCGAAGAAGTGTGTATTCGGTGTTACTTCAGGTAAATTATTGGGACATGTAATTGGTTCAAATGGCATTGAGATTGATCCTGACAAAGTCAAAGTAATCAGGGATATCCTAGCCCCAAAGATAGAGAGAGAAATTTGGGGATTCATTGGTAAACTGCAGTACATTAGCAGATTTATAGCAAAGCTCACAACAATCTGTGAGCCTATCTTCAAATTGCTTAGAAAGAATCAGCCGGTCATATGGAATGAAGAGTGTCAAAAGGCCTTTGAGCAAATAAAAGAGTATTTGTTGAATCCACCTATTTTAAAACCACCTAAACCCAGTAAATCTCTATTACTATACTTAGCAGTGGAAGAAGAGTCAATCGGAGCTATGCTAGCCCAAGCAGATGAGTCAGGGATTGAGCATGCTGTTTACTATTTGAGTAGAAAGCTCCTACCTTATGAAATTAAGTATAGTATCATTGAAAAGACATGTATAGCCATGGTTTGGTCTTCTAAGAAGTTGCGGCATTACTTTCAATCGTATAGTGTGCAAGCAATTTCCAGGTTGGATCCAATAAAGTATTTAAGGGAGATACCCTCTTTAATTGGGAAATATGGTCGATGGTTGATAATATTAGAGGAATTTGAGATTGAGTATGTAACCAGGAAAACAATCAAAGATAGAGCGGTGGCAGAATTCCTGGCTCAACAACCATTACCAGAAAGTGAAGAGGTAATCTTGGAATTTCCAGATGAACATTTAGAAGCAATTGAAGTACAAGGGTGGAAAATGTATTTTGATGGAGCAGTGAACAAGAAAGAAGCAGGTTTGGGAGTTATACTAGAATTGCCCGAAGGGGAACTCATCCCTTTAGCCAAGAAATTGAAAGTTAGGGCAACCAATAATATGGTGGAGTACGAAGCTTGTATTTTTGGATTGGAAATCCTAATGATTATGAAGGTGGATAAGGTGGAAGTTTATGATGATTCATTACTAGTAGTATCCCAAGTAAATGGAGAATGGGAGTTGAAAGAAGAAAAATTAAAACCATACCACCATTACTTGACCATGATGAAGAAGAATTTTAAGGAGTGTAGGTTTATGCACCTATCAAGAGAAGAAAATCAGATGGCTGATGCCCTAGCCACATTGGCTTCGGTATGGGAAAACCCTCTTAGTCTATTCCTTAAGCCTCTGATCTTGACCAGTTCATCAACTCCTTGCTATTAATATGAAAAAATCATGGAAATTGATATAGACCATGATACATGGTATGATACTATAAGATGATTTTTGGAGGAAAGAGAATACCCGCGAGGGGAAACAAATAAAGAGAGAAGAGCCATAAGGCGGTGGTCTTTGCAATACATCGCATTCCATGGGGAGTTATATCAAAGATGGCCTGATAGAGTGCATTTAAGATGTTTAAGAAAACCTGAAGTGGAGCGTATCATGTCAAAAATACATGCAGGAAGTTGCGGTCCGCACATGAATGGTTTGGCCCTAGTTAAGAAGATTATTCGACAAGGTTACTACTGGTTGACCATAGAGAAAGATTTTATTGAGTTTGTCAAGAAGTGCCAACAATGTCAGATGTATGGTAAGTTGAATCACATGCCTCCTGAAGAATTGCATTCAATGTCTTCACCCTGGCCATTTGCCACATGGGATATCGACATTATAGGAGAGGTACATCCGACAGCTTCAAATGGTCACCGATTCATTGTGGTAGTAGTAGATTATTTTTCAAAATGGGTCGACGCCGAATCCTTCAATAAACTGGGTGCAAGCCAAATGGCTAGGTTTATTGAAAAGAACCTCATCTGCAGATACGGGGTCCCGTATAGTGTGATATCAGACAATGAGGTACAATTTCGAGCAGTTAAGGATTTATTCTCGAAGTACCAAATCCATCATCATAGATCCTCTCCTTATAGACTAAAGGCTAATGGTGCCGTAGAAGCAACAAACAAGACAATTAAGCAAATTATGTCCAAGATGACCAAGACTTACAGGGATTGGTCAGAGATGCTTCCCTTTGCTTTATGGGGATATAGGACAAGTGAGCGAACACCTACTAGAATGACACCGTTCTCTTTGGTTTATAGCATGGAAGCAGTATTGCTAATTGAAATTTAGATTAAGTCGTTAAGAGTAGTCTTAGAAGCTGAACTGCCTGAAATGGAATGGGTAGCAAGCAGATACACACAGCTAGCTCTACTAGATGAGAGAAGATTAAAGGCACTATATCATCACCAATTATATCAAAAGAAGATAGCTCGAGCCTACAATAGAAGGGTTAAGGTTAGAAAATTCAGAGTTGGGGATTTGGTGTTGAAGTAGTGTAAGCCTAATGTATCTTATCCAAGAGGAAAGTTTAGACCTAGCTAGGAAGGGCCATATGTCGTGAAACAAGTCATGAACAAAGGTGCAGTGAAGTTGTCAGACATGGACGGGAATGAATTTAGTGAGCCAGTAAACATTGACAGGTTGAAGAAGTTTTATGTATGAAAAATAAAAAAGAAAGAGCTCGCTAGGTTGAAAACCCAAGAGGGTAGCCTACGCAAAAGTTAGAGCAGTCCGCTAGTCCCGAAAACCCAAAAGGGCAGGCTGGGCAACAATTAGGGCTAAAAGAGAGAAAATTGTCAATTAGAAAACCCGAAAGGGCTAGTTGGCAACAGGAGTAATCTTGTGTATGTTGGCTTTATGTTTGGTTGTTCCCTAATTTAATAAAACATAATTAATGTTAAAATTGTTCTATGTGCTCTGTTATAAGTATTCGACCAGATATGGATGAAATAAATAAACACAATTGCAAAAGGTGATGACAAGTTTTAAATGGAAACGAAGCATCTTTTATTACTTTAATTATTTTTCATCAATACACTTTCTAAATTGAAAAATGTAAAATCTATGGCAGTCGATAAGTGTAACGTGCAGGCCAGCTTTGCCTCAGTCGATCCAAGTAGTCTTCAGTCAAGCAAGGCATGTCTAAGTCAGGAGCAAAGTCAGAATCACGAGGTTCAGCTCCATACTGACGGCCAAGTCGGTGAGGATCATAGCATGTACCTTGACAAAGAGTAGCAAGGGGAACATACATCAAGTATGTCCGCATGGTGATACGAGAAATCTTCCACCAAGGTACTAACCAACGGATATTGGCTTCAGAGCATGAATGGATCCAGTCAACCCAGTCCGTATATGAAGAAGCAAGATGGAGTAGCTTCCTAGCAGAATGATGACATGGCAGGTATCAGGCAAAATCCATGGATGGGGTATCAAGCAAGCAAAGACGCTCTTGGAGCCAAATCTGTGAAAAAAGAAATAAATTAAAAAAAAGAGTCCGCTAAGTTGATAACCTGCAAGGGAAACTTAGGAAAAAATTAAGATAGCTCGCTAGTTCCGAAAACCCACACGGGCGGACTAGGCAAAAATTAGAGCAATAAAGGAAAGAAGAAAAAAGAAACCTAAATTGAAATCCCAAAAGGGCAGTTTAGGTAATTACCTGAAGCAGCAACGGACTCCCAGTCAGTCTCTTTGATAATCTTGATTTAAATCGGTCTAATCCAACTAAGGTCTCGGCTAAGATCACAGGTACAGGCGACAAGCCTCCTTCCATTTGGTCCATAATATCCAATACCCATGGATCAATATCACCATCGGAAGAAACAAGCAAGAATTGGCCGAGCAAGCAAAGACAGAGCATGCATTCCCATGCCTTAGTAGGGGCCAAATGAGAGAGACAAAAGTCAATCAAAGGAGCAAGTAGAATTTTTTCACCTCTCATCAACCGAAGAACTTCGGGTTTTGGAATTTGAAATAACATCTGCATCTTCTGCTGAGTCTTAGAAATCAATGTGGGTAACGCCATTTGTTGATTATTTGGATATCCAAGGATGGCCTCAAATTCTTCAATCAAGGGGCATATTTCAAAGCCATTAATTTTAAATACCCTTGAATCCGTATTCCAAAAGGAAACCATGGCATGTAAGAAGGAGTGGTCCAATTTAATATTTTGAAAACATTTTAAAACATCAAGTTTTGACCACAAAATTTGCTTACAATGAGTAGCATTCATATTCTTAAATAGAATTTTTATTCTCTTTAAATGATATTCGGTCATGGTGGATGAATAAAGAGAAAAATTAAAATTGTTAAAGGGAGTCTTCATGTTGAAAGAGAAAGAATTTTGGTTTCTGTATTAAAATAGGGCATGCAAGGTGATTTATATAGAAGAAAATAAACCTTTTCCAAAAGTGATGAGGAATAGGTGATGAGAAAGGACAAGTCCATATGCCATAAGGAAAGGAATTAGTGGCAATTTCCTTTAACACGTTGGATTAGGTTTAGCAAATGATGTGTATTATAAAATTATGATTTACTGTAATAGTAAAAAAAAGTGGTGTAGTAACGAAAAAAAAAAGAAAAAAAAGTTACAGTAAAGATGAAAATTGTATTTTTTTTTCATTATTGTACAATACTTTACAATTGATACAATATTTACATAGCACTAAGAGGGTGGTAGTAGGACATCAAATAAAGCCTTGAAAAAATCGTCGCCTGTTGGAGAGGGGGCAAATCACTCGTCCCGAGTATGCCTGAAGCGGGAGCACCAAAACCCGGCAAATTACTGGTCCTGGGATCACCCAAAGCGGGAACACCAAAATCCCTATTACCTTGAGGTTTCAATCCGTCATGGTCCTCATCAGAAGCAGACGAAAGGATCTCATGTTCATCAGTCTGGTGGCCTCTTGATGAAGAAGCGTCGGGATCCCTCATCCCCCGAAATCGAAAGTCTCGGAAATGTTGTTCGGATTGATGGTATAAACTTTCAAAATGAGAAGCCTGCTGACGGCTTGCAGCCAACTCTTCTTGAAGTTTTCTATTTTGTTTTTCGAGCATCCGATGTGAGCCAATAAGGAAAAGGTAAGAGCATACATAATCATACATACATATAGCATAAACTACTATGAAATAAGAAACGTACTAGGTAGTTCATATCAATGCCCTGCGGATGAGATGGCATATCTGGCGGGCTAGAATGAGCAAATGAAGGGGCAGTAAAAGAAGGTTCAGCCTCATGATCAAATGAGCCAACAGCCTGCAACGATCATTAAAGAATAAAAAAAAATAAAAAAGAAAGAAGCAGTTGCAAGGGAAAGATGGTAAGAGTTTTACTTGAGAAGTACTGGCCCCGAGATGTGGAACAAACTCTCCTGCAGCTTCGTGATGTTCTTCTTCATCTCTACCCTCATTTTTGTCAGAAATTTCCCGTACACCAATAGGAGATACATCAAAGTTCAAGAGTCTTCTTTTAATAAAATAGGCATAGAATGGACCCGGTAAATAGAAAAATGACTCGGCACCATAACCATACTGGGCCGGCCATCATGCATCCTTCGGCATTGACATAATATTTAAAGTATATTCAGGGATTTGTATCAAAACCCTCCGCTGCTCTAGACCGAGAAACCATTCATAAACTCTCTCCCTGAGAAACCAGCCACTAGACACTGGGCCAGCAATAACTCGGCGAGAATGTTGGAAAGACAGTGCATCCCTCATCAAAGGAGACCATTTTGCTTGCTTTTATGGGCTCCACCAGGCCAAATTCACCTGCAAAATAACATAAGGTAAGTAAACTTTCACATAAAATTTAAAGCATACTAATGTTATTTTACCTGGTCCCAGGTTAAGCGGCTCAACACATAACGGTGAGTATGCACATGATGAGAGCCGAGAACGTCCACACGATCGGACAACCAGAAATTTAATCTCGGATACTCGATTCTCTCTCGGAAAATACCGGGTACCCTCACGATGTTATGTTCATATGCCCATACCTACAACAATAACAATAAAGATCACATGCGTGCAAGAAAAGAGTAGAAATGACATTGGCGGAAGAAAGAATACCTCAACAACTGCCACCAAAAGACTTCTTGTTTCTACAAAGTTTATCAAGACCATGGTAAAGACACGCAAGACCAGCTTCACCCCAGCCAGAAGATGGTACCATTCTGAGATAAGAAAGGGCACTCAACACTGACAAGTGGATGGAGGATTCAGTGCTGCCTAAGATGGTCGACCCGAGCAGATATAACAAAAATTCTCGAGCATACTGTTCGGCCGTGTCTCTGCCAACCCGTCCTTCGTAGTTCATCCAATAACTATGAATTGGCTCTATTTTTATCTTAAAAGGCTCTTTATATGATGGTTCCATACCAATTAGTTCCTGAATTTCTTCAAATGTTAAAATATCGTTGGTCAGAGGAACCGGAACACCATCATATCGAAGACTGGTTATAGCAGTAAAATCGACCGGACCAATGTTGGGCTTTGTAAATACACCCTCCAGCCCGAACAACGCAATGATCATTCTAACACAGACCCAGGTAAGTACATATTATTCTATCTACTTAAATTAATATATTTTTCTTAAATTTTCTAAAAAAATCAAAATCAAATAAAAAATAATAGGAAAAATATTAATAATCAAAAAATCAAAAATAATAAATAATAATAAAAAATATAAAAAAGATATAACAAAAAATAAATATAACAGATAAAAAAAACGCAAAATAGAAAGACGAAAAATCAAGAGAAATAAAAAAGAAAAAATAATTATCTCGCTCTTTTGATTGGAACTGCGATGGAGCGGCATCCCGGCCAGTATATCTAAATTTTCATCTTCATGATGCAGAATAAACTTCAATAACTCGGCATTAGAATAAGTCCCTAGCCTCGAAGCATGCATTGTTTTTGAAAAATATGTGCTAAAATTGAAAGAAATTTGAGAGAATTATGAAATTGAAATCATGTAATGAAATGAAATAAAGGAATGGTGGGTTTTTATAGAGAAACGGCAAGCAAAAAAATAAAATTCAAAACTATTCATAAATAGTAATTTTCACTATTTATAAATAGTATTACTATTGTGAATAGTAAATTTCACTATTTATAAATAGTATTACTATTGATAAATAGTAAATATTGATAAATAGTATTGCTATTGATAAATAGTAAAATTACTATTTCCAAAAGTAAATACTATTTTTTACTATTTATAAATAGTAAATTTATTATTTATAAATAGTAAATAGTGCATGAACAGTGATTACACAGTAAATAAACAGTAAATTCATTTATTTACTTTAATCATTCAAATAATTGCAAGTATATAAATATTTTTACACCCAGGGGGCAATAAGAAGACATATGCATAAAAATTAGCCAAACTTTTTGAAATAAAAAATTATTAGCTCGGGTCCAGAACCCAAATTTTCCTTAGGTCCAGAACCTAGAATCTTCCCTAAGTCCAGAACTTACCTCGGGTCTAGAACCCAAATTTTTCTTAGGTCCAGAACCTAGAATTTGTTTCTAAGTCCAGAACTTAGCTCGGGTCCAAAACCCAAATTTTCCTTAGGTCCATAACCTAGAATTTATTTCTAAGTCCAGAACTTAGCTTAGGTCTAGAACCCAAATTTTTCTTAGGTCTAGAACCTAGAATCTCCACTAAGTCCAAAACTTAGCTCGGGTCCATAACCCAAATTACCCTTAGGTCCAGAACCTAGAATTTATTTCTAAGTCCTAGAACTTAGATCGAGTCCAAAACCCAAATTTTCCTTAGGTCCAGAACCTAGAATTATCCTTGAGTCCAGAACTCGAATCGGGTCTAGAACCCAAAACCTCCACCATCTCAAAAATTAAGTCTTATTGTTTTTCACTCTCTTTCACTAAAGTTTCAGATCATTCAAGCACGGGGCAAACTGTAAACCCTTAATTTTGACCCAGTCCGGTCCAATATATTTTGTTTAGTCCAAAATAATTTTTGTGTTGTCAAATATATTTTAATTGGTCCAAAATAATTTTTGTTATCTTAATTAATTAAATTTTTCTTTATTATCTAATTTTTATTAATAAAAAATAAAAAAATAAAAATAAAAATCGGCGACGAAAAAATCATCGCCGAAAACAAGCGCAGGCTTGGCCGTGGGCCATTTCGCCCGCAGGTCGTTCCCCGCCCCCTGCCGCAGCCAACTGCGGCAAATTTTTTCGCTAGCGCAATTTTTCTTGCGGCAATTTTTTTTTGCCAGCGCAATTTTTCCGCAATAGTTTTTTTTTCTCCAGCGAAATTTTCCAACGCAAATTTTCCGAAACCTAATACAATTAGGTTTTGATTTCCTTTTCTTATTCAATATTATATGTCATGAGTAATGAGGATTAATAATAGAATTCTTCTATAAATAAGGAGGAAGAAAAGAGAGAAAGAAAATAAGAAATTGGGACAGAAACTTGGATCAATATGTGAAAACTGAAACTGTGAAGGAAAACCTAGAATCAAGCAATTTTTTGAGAGAGCCGAAAAACAATTCAAGCAATTCAAAGACAAAAAGGCTTGTCTTTGACCTTGTTCATCCAAGAAGCAATTTTTGGTGAAACTTACAAAATAATGTTTGAATTCTTAATTTCTTTTGTTTTTTCACAGTAGCTTAATCATCACTTTGTTTCTTTTAATTCAAATATTTTAGGACCTCAATTCACTTTTTCTAAGGCTTAAAAATCTTAAATCGTTACTTTATTTTTCAAAAAGTTTTAAGATATTAGTTTTATTTCTTCAAAACCCCAAAACCAAGATCTGCATTCCAAATTACCAAAACCCAAAATTGTGTTCTGTTTCCTTCCAAGAGCCTTAAAAATATCTTTTTTGCTCTTTTAAACCCTAAATCATTGGTCTACTTTCATAAAATTCTCAATTGCTTTTTTCCAAATCCTAAAAATAATCTCATTATCCGAAACCCTAATTCAAAAGTCTTAAAACCCTAATTCAATTCCAAAACTTAAAAACAGTAAACCCTAGTCCCTTTAAAACCTTAAACCCTAATTTTTTCTAAACCCTAATCCTTTAAAAGTTTAAAAACCATAAAAACATAAATATTTTAATTTCACACAGTAAACTTGAAACCATAAATTAAAAGTATTTTAAAGAGTCCAAATCCTAGTTTCATGATTTTACATAACAAACCCTTATTTGGTTAAACAAAGAACTTTATCAACCTTTTAAAACATAAAATCCTCAATCTATTTTAATTCTCTTAAAGTCACATTAGCCAAATTCCATTAATTCCAAAACCTTAAACACATGAAATAAAGAGCCCTAAATGGAAACAGTAGCTATAATTGAAATTTTATTTGCCTTATTCAATTCTATATTTGATTATGCTTTGATTTATTTCTTATGCTTTGATTTATTTAAGTTCAATGGTTGGTTCATTTAATTTATCATGGATGGATGTTTACTTTCTATTGATATTTAATATCTTTGATCAATGATTTATTTTTGATGAATGATTATTTACTTTTATCAATTTATTTAGATTTCCAAATGTTGTAAGAGGTATGTTTCCACTTGTTGGATACCTCATTAGTTAAATAACATGTAATTTAATTTGCTTTCCTATTTTAGAACCTATGTAAAGGACATGTTTCTACCTTTCGGTGGGTGTCCTATTTAGGCATGTGATGTAAGGACATGTTTCCATCTTTGGATGGGTGTCCATTTATCTGTTTTGCTTGGACCTTGCTTTGATTTTAATATATTGATGCTTTCTTTTAATTATTGTGTGTAATATGGATAATGTTGTTATATTTAAAAATTTTATAATATTAAGACCTATAAAGGAGGCCGGTTCCAATGAACCGGGCATTGTGGGGGTGCTGGGCCATTTCTCACCTTCCCCACACGTACCAAACTTTTTGAACCCATTAAGGGGTTGGGAATTCCTTAGGAATCGAGTCATCCACCCCTTTCTTTTCCTGGCCCGTCCGGGTGGCAACTCCATTTTCTCCAGACTTAGGTCTGTGTTCTCTAAGGCCCCGAGCCTAAACAGTGCCGAAGTCGCAAGAACCATTCCACCAGGAGTGGGGGCAAAAATCCACACTCACAGCAGCCTCGGTACCACATAGAATAGTTTATGCTAATAAATTCAGTAAGAACTCTTAGGTATATTGCTCAACTTGTCCGCCTTTGTACTGGTCTGGTGTAGTTCATCCAGTACTCTCGAATTGGTTCATATTTGATCCTATACGATCCTTTGAACTTGGGCTTCAAGCCAATCAACTGTCAGATTTTAGCCGGTGTTAAAATGTTATCAGTCAGAGGGACGGGACTCCCATGGCACTTAAGGCCTGTTATAGCAGTAAAATCGACCGAACCAATAGTCATTTCTCCGATAGGTAGATGAAAGGTATGATTGGTGTCCAGCCATTGCTCTACAAGTGCTTGAACTACACTCCTATCAATTTGGAAACCTCTTGTTGGTAATTGCATGATGAAACCCTTGAAGCCACTTTCCCAAATCATCCTTTTCACAGGAGCTGGTGCCCATTTATACCACTAGCGGGTCATGCTACCATCAGATAGGTAAGTCAGCCAAGGTAATTAAATAATTTTTATTTAGGCATAAATTTATTCCCTCTAATACTAGTTTTATTTATCCTTTTTTATACATTTTTACTAAACAACCCCCGTCGATTTATTCTCATGCATATATTTGCTATATAAATTTTGTAAACTTTTTTTAAAAAAACATAAAAAAAAAGAAGAAGAAGACAACAAAGGCCCTTGTAAATGATAAATTCCTTCTTTAAACTCTTTCCATATATCCAACTGACAGATTTATTTTTAAAGTACATATAACATATATAATTATGTAAATTTATTCATATATTTGTCTAAAAATTATGTAAATTTATATTTTCTAACAATTTTGTAAATTTACTAAATAAATTTTGTAAATTTATTTTCATTAATCTAATTCTCTTGTCCATATTTGCTAAGAAAATCATGTAAATTTATTTTCATGTATTTTTCCTTATTATCAATTATCAATAACATATTTTTGTGAAAATAAGTAATTAAATTACAGCAAAACAATGCTCACCTCAGACCTCTTAATTGTGCTACGATGAAGATCCATCCTAGCTAAGAGGGTAACTATCCCATTTTCTTGCATTCAAATATGGTCTAGCAGTTCGGCATTAGACCGAGGCCCTGTCCTTAAAGCATGTTGCACATCCTTCATTTGTAAGCTAAAATTTTTTAAAGTATACTGAAAGTTTAAGATGAAGAAGAAAGAAGTTTAAATGCTGGAATTTTAAGACGGAGAATAGCAAAGTTAAATGAATTGCAAAGGCTATGAACATTTAAATAGCCAAACATAAAAAATATAAATAATAAATAATAAATAAAAAAGGACAGAAGGACGTAAGGTGAAATGAAAGGAAAGTAAGGTTTGATGCTCACTTTGAACAATAATTGATATGGATGCTTTTCCAAATACTAAAAGGTATGATGCATTTACTCAATAATTAAAAAGGTAAGATGCTTATCTGATTGCTTTAAAGAAATGTATCTATATTTCCTTTCAATGTAACTAGTCTCACTTCCTTTTGAAAAGTTAAAATTCAGAATAGCAAATAGATATCCTTTTTTATGCGCGTCAAAAATATATTCTTAGCAATAAAAAATATTTTTCCACGCAGGGGGAGAGGATACATAAGGAGTATCCAGTATAAATGATAATTAAAATAGCTTCTTTTTTTTTTTGCTAAGTTTTTGCTAACTGTTGAAATTATTTTTCTGTAGATATCTCAGGTCCAGAACCCAAATCCAATATCGGGTCCAAAACCCAATCCAATCTCAAGTCCAAAACCCAAATTTAGTCTTAAGTGTAGAACCCAAATCTAATCTCAGGTCTAGAACTCAAATCCAATCTCTGATCCAGAATCCAAATCCAATCTTAGGTTCTGGACCCAATTCAGCCTCGGGTCCAGAATCCAAAATCAAATTCTCGGGTCCATAACCCATTCTTACCCAAAATCAGTTCAAAAGTCATATTGCTTTTCACTTTCTAAATGAATTCAAGATTGTTCAAGCAAGGGACAAATTGTAGACCCTTAATTTTGGTCTGATTTCAATTAAAGAAGGTCTGATTTTAAAAAGCTTAAAACTAGTTTATAGCTTTTAGATAGGTCGGTCCAGTTTTGAAAGGCCTAAAATAAGTTGGTTTGATTTTTTTAAAGCCCTAAACATATTCAATTTATTATTTAAAGATCAAAATAGGTTTAATCCAATTTTAAAAAATAAATTAAACCGGACTGAATAGTAAAAGTAAAACCATAACGAATTGGCATCCCAATTCGCCATGGCCATTGATTATGGCGAATTGGCTCCCAATTCGCCATGAGCCACTGGCCATGGAGAATTAGGAATTCCTAATTCGCCATGGTCTTTAAATTTTGGTTTTTAATTGTTATTACCCGGCCTTAACTCAGTTTATTAATTTTCCTAATTAAGATTGGACTTGGTTTACCCATCGGATTAGTGTATTAGGGTTTAGTTTTAAACTTTCTTTGCTTATAAATAACAAGGATTAATACTGAAATAAGGATAGACAAGATTTAACACGAAGGCAATAAGAATTAAAAATGAGGTTGTAGCAACAATTAAGTAAGAAATCAACACCCAGTAATTGTTTTGGCAATTGTTTCGCTCAACCAAAACTATAATAGATCTAGGCAGGCTCAAAGTTTGGTTCAACATTTAACTTTAGTGGAGTCTTCAAACGCAGGTTTAGTTTTCTAATTCAATTTATTCAGCCAGTAGTTATAACCTTTTCTTAAAGCATCATCATGGTAGCTTGTTTCATTAGTTTCTTCATGTCCAATAGCTTGTTTCATTAATTTTAAAATCATCATAGCTTAGATTATTCAAACATTGTTTCAAATATCCAGTAGCTTGGGATTTAATTTAAACATTTGATTTAATCATCTAAAACCCTAATATTATTTTCTAAATCATAATCTTATAAAAATCCTAGTTTTCAATATCAAAAAAACCCTAAACCCTAATTTCCAAATCCCCAATCTGTAAACCCTATTTTTCAAACCTATAAAACCTTAATCCCAAATACCTAACACTATTTCCAAAAACCCTAATCCAAAACCCTAACTTCCAAACCAAAACACTAATTCCAAATTGAAACCCTAGACTTCCATCCAAAACCCTAATTCCAAACTAAGACTCTAGTTTTCCATCTAAAACCCTAATTTTGTTTCCAAAACCATAAAACCATGTTTGTAACCCCTATAAATCCAATTTTAATATATGAACTTTAATCTTGTATATTTGATCCTAAAACCCTAGTTTTGATTATTTAATTTATTATATACTTGTGATGGATGATTTATTTTATTTGGTTTACAATGGATGACTTGCTTTTAATTATTGTGAATGTTTGAATGGTTTAATTTATTTAATTAATTATTTTAATATTGATTATTTTGATTTCAAAAATTTAAGAGGTATATTTGCACTTTGTGGGTACCTCATTAGTTAAATTAAATGTAATTTAATTTATTTTGAGTATTCTGATTAATGTAAAGGATATATTTTCATCAAATGGTGGGTATTCTATTTATTTAGTTTTGGACATTGGACAATTGTTGTCATGGCATGTTTTCATCTTGTATGGGTGGCCGTCTAATTATTTTGTTTGAATTTGTTTTGATTTTAATGCAATAATTACTTATTTCAATAATTGTATGTAATATGGATGATATTATAATATTTAAGAATTTATAACATTTAAACCTAAAAAGGAGGTCGGTTCTAATAAACCGGGCATTATAGGGGTGCTGGGTCATTCTCACCTTCCCTATATGTACCCAACTTTCCGAACCCATTAGGGGGTTGGGGATTCCTTTTGAATCGAGTCATCCACCCTTTTCTTTTTCTCAAGAACTATTTCATATGGGAGTAGGGGCAAAAATCTCCACTCATACATGGCCATGTGGTTTTAATATGGCTTCAATATAAAATATATAGATATGGTTATTTTGTCTTGAGATATGACATATGGTTTTGATAAGGCTTTCATATCAAAAACTATATGGTCATTTTATCTTGAGACATGGCCATTTGGTTTTGATAATGAAGCCATACCAAAACCATATAGTCTTTTTGTCTTAAGACATAGCTATGTGGTTATGATATACATGTGTTATAAATTCCATATCACTAATATGGAAGTCATATCAAAATCACATGGTCATTTTGTCTCGAGATATGGCCATGTAGTTATAATATGGAGGCCATACAAAATATAGGGTCACTTTATCTTGAGACATGACCATGTAGCTTTGATATGGAAGCCATATCAAAACCATATGGTTGTTTTGTCTTGAGACACCTCCATTTTCATTTTTAAAAAATAACTTATTTGATATTACAAAAATTCATATATTTCTTCAAAAATGACAGTTGAAACCTATAGTTTGTTGTTTTGCAAGTGTAATGATCACAATTAAGAAGCAAGAGCAAGAAAGTAAGAGAGTAGATTGATAATAGCATATCTTGGGTTTAAATAGAGAGAGAGAGAGAGGGAGAGGGAGAGAGAGAGAGAGAGAGAGAGAGAGAGAGAGAGAGAGCAAGAGAAAGAAAAGAAAAAAAGAAAGAGAATATAAAAGCAAGAGTCATGTATTTTAATTGAAAGGGTAAAATAGTCAAGGAGTCTATGTAAGCTGCGTGGCATCTAAAATAGATTAAATAGATTTAAGGAGGTACCTTTCTGGTGATTTCCCATATTATTTTTAATTAAACCATTTAAAATGCTCATATAACACACTTTATCATTTCTTTTATTTTTTCATTTTTTCATTCTTTTTATTAAACTGTTAATAAACTAATATTTTAAATGTCCAAATAATTTTTTGTAAAACATTAATCTAATATTTTTATGTAATTTCTTGCTCTGAGCATGTGTGACCCCAAGGATGTCTTGATGGATTAAGAAATTTGGAAACTAAATTCAAAGGAAAACCCTAAAATTAGAATATGGCAAGCAAGGAAAAATCCTATAATGGGATACTTGTAAATGTAAACTTACCCAAGTAGAGTTGAAATTACAATTGGAAAGAAAACCCTAACTAGTGAATCTAGAGTTGGGGAGACCTTAAGTAAAAAGCAGTTGGACTCAATTGAAAAAAAGCAAGAAATAGTGTGGGTTAATGTGGAAAAGTTGAAAGTTTGAGAGGTTGATTTGGAAGAAAGGAAAGGACTCAATTAACCAAGGAGAGAATCGTGGGTCAAAGCTTAAATAAGGAAAACCTTAAGGTGGTTTCGAGGAGAGAAAGATGTAACTAAGGTGAAGCTAAAGACTTGTGTTGGAAATTTAGAAGCCATGAAAATAAAGGATGAAAGGAGAATAATACAATGGCCAATGAAGAAAGGATAAGCAAAGCTTCATTAACCTCTAACCAATGTGTAGACCCTTAATTTTGGCCCAATCTAAATTCAATTTGAAAAAATTGGACCAAGTTTGTTTCTAATTAAAAAATCTAGGTTAAACTAAGTATAATTTTGGATTAGGTTTGATTTATTTAAAATTGGGGCAATATAATCGAGATAATATGGTTCGATCCAAGCCAATTCAATATGGATTCCCTCCATATCGAATTGGCTAAGCCAATTTGATATGGGAGGCACCATATCGAATTGGCGGGGCAGGCCCCATATTGCATTGGCCAAAGCCAATTCGATATTGTAACACCCTTATATCTTATATACGTATAATACATATTTTCAGCATATGTAAAATACACATATAAGGTACAAAAATGTCACAGCCCGGTTTAATAAAAATTTTCACATTTCTGATTTAAAATTTCAAATACTAAATATATAAAATCAAATGGTATATAAATATTTTTTACTTGTTATAGGAACCCAAAATAAATATTTTATATAAAAATCTCAGGAAAAAAGTCGCCAGAGTTTTGTCTGTAATTTGGACATCCCAAAATAATTTCAAATTACCATTTCACCCATACTCCTCAATTTCACCAAGTTTCTCAAACATTTATATATATAGATATATATATATATATATATAATTTAGAACACATTTAAACCCCCATTTCAAATAACTTAACCCAAATATTCTTTATAGTTTACAATACATAAAATCCAAAAACATGATATAATATACATAATACCCAAAATATACAATAATATAAAATATATACATGCTGCTGATAGTGTTTCTGATCTTGATATCAACTCTACAAGCACAACCATAAGTCTAGACCCTACCTGATCTAGAAGAACTCTTTGGCTCAGCTGAATCTACCCTGTCACCTGGGCAATGTAAACAATCTCTCTAAGCCAAAAGCCTAGTAATACAAACTTTGATAACAATAAAACTCAAATGCAATGCCAATGCACAATGAATATGGATATCACATCATTCCATTTTCTCATACTTTTCAAATATTTCACAATCCACAATTCTCATAAAACAAACACAAGCATGGGACCAAAGATAACTAATATGTTATTCAAATTCTAGAGTTACTGTTTTGGTTTATAATGACACCATGTGTCTAGCCACGTAGGCAATATATCAATGTAATAATCCAACTAGGTCTGAGCATACGAGCCGGTCATTTCAACTAGCCTAGCTTCAAGGACTTATTTTTGAGACTTACGACTCGGTCATTTCACCTCAAAAATATTTTCATAGTGACGCCCAACGTCTAGCCTGTAGGCAAATCATAGGCATGCGGCCAAACACAGAACTCTAAAAATTGAATAACATACTAGACATACAATTTATTCATATGTCTCATTTATATCGATATCAATTCATTTCATTATGTTTCCACATATCTCATTACATTATACCACATTTTTGCATTTACAACACATTACCCAATTACATTGGGTATTTCTACATAATTCACATATTAATCGCATTTAATGTAATCTAGCCAATACCAATGGCTTTTTAACAATGCACTTAATGCATACACAACAAATGGAATTACCCAAACACTTTGGGTCATTTTCACATAATACACATATTTAACATTTTACACAATTTAGCCATTATCAATGGCTTTTCACAATGCATTTAACACATATATGACATTACAAATGTCATAGCACATTATTCATACATAACCAATGTATCAAGTAGCTTAACACATTTTCCAACTAAAATGTGTTAAGCCCAAATGTTATGCAAACACAACCAATGTATTCAAAGTTTGAACTTACCTCAAATAGCAACCAAAACAAGCTTAAAACAACCCTCAATCCTATCCTTCCAACTTGCCCTTCACCACTTGGATAAAGCAAATCAACCTTCCTCACTGCCTAAACCAAATGTGATAGCAAATAATCATTTAGTATCACATTTAATGGTATTTTCAATATTAAACCATAATTAAACATCACTCCTACAAATTCCAAAAATTTAGCCTTTCCTTACTTTAACTTTAGAATTCTATTCTATTCCATTTAAATTAGTGTTTTAAGTTTATTTATGTTATTGAAAACATATTTTAACATGTTTCATTCATACACATTACTTAAATACTCACTCTTATTCAAAACCCTAAAATGGCATAACCTTCACCAATGAAGGTTTTTTCATTCTAACATATTCCAATTATTAATCTAAGCTTATTTCCTTCACTAATATCATGAATTAACATGATTTAAACATTAAAATTCAACAATTCACCATTCTTTAAAAATTCTCTTTCCAAACCCTAAACTCAACACTACCTCATCCAAACTCAAACCAAACTTAACCAAATCTACCATTTAACTTTAAAATCCTTGTTTATGCATCAAAACAACACATTTCAAATCAATTTACACAATTAAAACACATGATTCCAAGAATCCAAATTTTTCATAACCCTAAATTCTCTCTCTTCACCCAACTCATCCCAAACTTAATCCTTTCTTCCATTTAACTTGAAAATTATTAATAATTAATCAAAATAGCTTCATTCATACCCAATTAAATAATTAAATCATGCTAATAGAAAAATCCAAAATCCACATATTCATAGTATCATAGAAAATCAAAATTTAAGAAAAGAAGCTTACTAACCTATTGAAAATCCACCAAAACTTCAATTAATTCTTGAAAATTCTTATCAAAATGAGTATTTGGATGAAGAAAATTCACTCCCATCGAGCCATGAAATTTCATTTTTTTGAAGAAGAAGAAGATGAAAAACTTTTAAATTTTCTCTTTCCTTTCATCTTTTATTTTAAACCATATGTATATATTATTTAATATTTTAATAATTAATTATTTAATTAATAAATTAAAACTCCAAAAATTCATCTTCCATTCAAAAATTATTTATTTTTGAATTAATTTAATAATTTTTAAGATTTAAGATTTAATTACCAAAATACCCTTTTTACATTGACTTTTGACTTTTTTTAAAAAAAAGTGTTGACTTTTATATGTTATATATATATATTGTATATATATCACATATATATTCCACTTTTTCCATTTAAAATCCCTTTATTTTTTATTTAAAATCATTAATTTAATTTATCCAATATAATTATAATTTATTTTATCAAATTTTCAAAAATTAAAAACTTTTAAAATTTTGGGATATTACAGATATGGGAAACTTCATATCGATCCAATTGGCTAAGGCCAATTCGATATGGGCAAGTTTTAACCAAGAATGAGTCAATTTGTTAGAAGATCCTAAGAAGACTAGGACAAATGGCAAAACATATTTGATTCGGATGGAGAAGGCTTGGCTAGGTTGCCCTACTTGATGTTTATAAATGCAAGAGCTTGGACAACCATAAAAAAGGAAGTCACAATTATCAAACTGAGAATTATCAAAGAAGAAGAGACAGAATTAGACAGGAGAAAGCAACAATAAAACACAGAGAGGATTAACAATTAGCCAGAGGCAGTAGCAGCCATTAAAACAAAGCAAAAGATATAAAAGTAAGGGGAGGCAGTAGCTTGACTCTCAAAGGCACCAGCCAAGAACTCAGTTGATCTAGGTTATCTAAAAGCCATTATGCAAATTGGTTTAGCTTGACAAATTTATCTTAGAGGAACCAACAATGTAGGTTTTGTTTTCTAAATTCAATTTACTTAAAATATGCAGTAGATATGTTTTCCCTTAAAACGTCATTGAATTGTTTGAAGGTCCTGAAATTATTTTATCCAGTAGCATTTATTTTTCAATCATCTTTTCAATCATCATTGGGCAGTAGCTTACATTTATGTTTATCAGTTAAACTATTATCATATTTGTACAATGATCCATTAGACATCCAGTAGCCAAAACCATTAGCAATATTAATTTCAATATAAAGATAAACTTGGTCATAGTTAATGCAAGCCCTAGTTTTATCATCCAAAACCCTAATTTAATATTTAAACCCTAAATTATATATAAAAATCCAATTTGTATAAATATAAAACCCTAGTTTAGATAAAAATCTTAATTTCCCAATAAAACCATACCATGTAAACCGTTTACTTTTCGGGGGTGATCCCTCGCAAGTGGCACTGCTCTCTTGACCCCCGTTCGCTAACTTGCTAGCGGGATAGCCGTAGGCCTGACCCTCGTCGTTGCGCCTTATATTTTCTTAATGGGATAATATTAAGATGTGTTTGTTTCTTTTATTTTTAATTATTATTATTCAATTATTTTCATATGTGTTGTGTTATTTTTTTCCTCACTTTATTCTTTTCCTTAGATTTATATTTATTTTTAAAGGGAATTGTAGAAGGCATGTTTCCATCTAGTATGGGTGCCTTATTTATTAAGTTTATGTTATTTGATTTATTTTAAGGCTTTTGGGACTATTGTAAGGGGCATGTTTCCACTTATGGTGGGTGCCCCATTTTATTTACTTATTTGGTTTTCTCTTTAAACATTGGACATTGTAAAGGCATGTTTTCATTCTTGGATGGGTGCCTATTTTGTTTATTTTATTTTAATAAGATGATGGGTATTTATTTCTTTTAAATTGCATATAATATGGATGATGTCATAATATTTAAGAATTTAATAATATTTAGACCTAAAAAAGAGGCTGGTTCCAATGAACCGGGAGTTATGGGGGTGCTGGGTCATTCTCACCTTCCCCATATGAACCCAACTTTTTGAACCTAGTAGTGGATTGGGGATTCCTTAGGAATTGAGTTATCCGCCCCTTTCTTTTTCCCAACCCGTCCGGGTGCTGCTCCATTTTCTCCAAATTTAGGTCCGTGTTCTCTATGGCCCTAAGCCTAACAGTGCCAAAGTCGCAAGAACCATTCCACATAGGAGTGGGGGCAAAAATCTCCACTCAAAGTGGTGACACCACTGGGGATAAGAGAAGTTGATTCCACTAGTTTTTATATTCTTTTATTCTTTGTTATTATGATATTGTTCATTACATCATGTAGATTGCATTGTGTACGTGAGTTATGACGCCCGTGTAACCTGTATTGTGTTATGTAAGGGATACCATATTTTCACTTAAGGTATGGAGATCGAGCATGGCATAACCACTCATAGCCTTGTACCTTTTGTTATATACTTGTTATGGGAGCCTAAACTTTTTAACTGGAAGACTACAGCTCATGTAATTGGCCTAGTTACTTTTCTTAGATTTTTACCCCAAATGCTTATTGTTTGACTATGATTGATATATCTTGGTTTGAACCATAACTTATCTAGTTTATTTTTTTTTCTAATATGACCTAATTATATTGTAAGCCCAAAATAATTTTTATTCCTTTAAGCCCGAAAGACTGAAACTATTTTCAAAATTTTCAAGATAGTCTTTTGGACATAAAACCTTTTAAGATGGGTCAAAAATCTTTTTCAACCTTATGACTCAAGTACAAAGACCAAGATTCATTTTTAAATAAACCTTTTTTATAATGAACTTTGACACAAAATTATTTTTCACTTTATTCAAAATACAATTTTTCTTAATCTTCTTCTTAAATGAGCTTACAGCTACTTAGGTCAATTATGAAATACCAAAAATCAATTGTGGGCCTAGTTTATATCAAGAATTGTTAATCATGGGCTTATTTGTGGCATGAATCATTAGTTATTTTTCCAAATAGAAAATATATTTATGATAAACCCCTTAATTTAGTTTTAATCCATAAATAGCATAAAAGCTTTTTTTAGTTGATCCAATTGGTTAAGGCTTAATTAATGAGAATTATCATGGATTGACTTCTATGTTTGAGAATACAACTATTGGCTAAACCGTCTAAGTGAATTTTTAGAAAATAAGATATCCCATTGGTATTTTGCTTATCATATACCTAGAAAAAGAGACTCGCCATTCGTATGTGGGTGATATAAGGTTGAAAGGAACATCCTAATTATCCTTATTTATCTGTTACTTATGCATTCATGCATACATACATACATGCATTGTATTACATGGCATTGATCCTTTCTGGCGCACAGACCTAGAGCATAGTACTTCAAGAGCGTACGACAATCTGACCTACGCCAGTGACATAGAATCTAGTAACAACTCAATTAGCTTCTCACTAAAAGTAATGGAACCTGAATAGATTAGAAAATGGTGGATGATGCAATCAGCTCCAAGATAGAAGAACTGAAGGAGGTCTTGGCTGAGACCATGAAAAGCCAACTGGCTACACTACTGGAAAATACTTTTGAAGCATCTGCCAATACTAAGAAGCAAAAGGACAAGAGAAAGACAAAGGTAACAGAAGCAACTTATGATGAAGACAAGGTAGTAATGGATGATGCTGATTGGGATATGTACTTTTGAGACCAATAAGAAAAGTTGAAATAGGAGAAGGTCGGAGAGAAGACTGAGTCTACTAGTTTTGAAAAAATGATTGCTAATTTAGAAAAGAAGTTGAAAACTGAGGAAGTGTCAAAGGTGGAAAATTTATTTGAGCAAGATAAAGAAGTTCCTTACAAGCTCAAAATGCCTTCTTTTACCAAATTTGATGGAACTGAAAATCCTCATCTGCATGTCAAATAATACATCACTGCCATGCAGTCTGCTAGGGCTACTAAAGCTCAAATCTTAAGGTACTTTATACTCTCGTTGGGCCCTGTTGTACAAAACTAGTTCAATACCTTAGAGGAAAACACCCAAAAAGATTGGGATTTGTTGTACAAAGGTTTGATTCAGTAGTATGGGTACAACATTGAGTTGGAGGTGACCCTGATAGAGCTAGAAACTATCAAACAAAAGCAAAATGAGAATTTTATTAACTATGTGAAGAGGTGGAGAAACAAGGCTGCATTGCTTAAGTTGAGACCAGATGAGTACGACTAGATTCAAATGATAGTAAGAGGTGTACTACCCAATCTGCATGAATGGATGTCTCACACTCTCATAAGGATTTCAAAGATCTTCTTCAAGCTGGCTTGAAAATAGAAGAATGAGAAAGAGAGAAGAACCTTTTTTATAAAAAAGAATTATCAGTCTGGCAATCAAAGTACACAGAAGGAAGTCGATGTTAATGCAACTAGTCAAAGAAATAGAAGATAATTTTCAGAGTTGGAAAAACCTCTATCTTAGTTTTTCAATAAGTTACAGAAAAAGGGGTTATTATAACCATTGGCTCCTCGACTCCTACACAATCATCTACCATCAAACTTTGATGCCAAGGCCTTTTGTCAATTCCATCAGATGCAAGGGCATGAGATAGATAAATGTGTTCATTTAAAATATAAGATCCAAGATTTAATTGATAGTGGAAAGTTGCTTGACCCTGATAAACCCAATACTAAGAGCAATCCTTTACCTAAATTTGAAAGAGTGCCACCGCCAGCGACCTTCATGATAGAGGGAGGATTGAAGGAAAGTTCTGTCTTAAAGACTTTTCAAGATGTAGATGGAGGAACCGCTAAAGAGGAGGTGCTACTAAGCAAACTTGGACTAACTGCGGATGAGGAGGTGATGACCAGTGCCCTTGATATGTCCATGAAGATGAAGTATCTTTGACTCCAACTCAACAACTTCCCATGCCTTGTTTGGTTTTTTTGTTTCATTTTCCTTTTTGGTGTTTTCTGGAACAATTATGTTTTCCAAATTGAGATTGTTTGAATAAATTACTTTCATTAAATTTTTTATATTGGTCTTTGTTAATTTTGGTACTCAACCAATGACGAGTCTAGTTTGATGTTCATAAATTAGTATTTCTATGTATCATGATCCAAATGACTTTACTAGGTGTGGGAGTTGTTCTGTTGCATTGAACTGTGTATGCTTACTTAGAGAGGACTCCTGCATAATTATGAGTCTCTAGGTCCTAGTCCATCTGTGAGCGAGGATTTTCGCCCCCACTCCGGGTGGAATGGTTCATGCGACTTCGGCACTGTTTAGGCTCAGGGCCTTAGAGAACACGGACCTAAGTTCGGAGAAAATGGAGTCGCCACCCAGATGGGATGGGAAAAAGAAAGGGGTGGATGACTCGATTCCTAAGGAATCCCCAACCCCCTAATAGGTTCGAAAAGTTGGGTACGTGTGGGAAAGGTGAGAAATGGCCCAGCACCCCCACAACGCCCGGATCATTGGAACCGGCCTCCTTTACAGGTCTTAATATTATAAAATCATTAAATATAACAACGTTATCCATATTACACACAATAATTAAAATAAAGCATCGATATATTGAAAATCAAACAATGTCCAAGCAAAATAAATAAATGGACACCCATCCGAAGATGGAAACATGCCCTTACATAATCCATGCCTAAATAGGACACCCACCGAAAGGTAGAAACATGTCCTTTACATTGGTTCTAAAATAGAAAAGTAATTTAAATTACATGATATTTAACTAATGAGGTACCCACCAAGTGGAAACATACCTCTTACAACATTTGGAAATCTAAGTATATCGATAAAAGTAAATAACCATTCATCGTAAATAAATCATTCATCAAAGATATCAATCAAAATATAAAATAAACATCCATCCATGATAAACTAAATAAACCAAGCATTGAACTTAAATAAATTAAAATATATAAAATAAATCAAAGCATAATCAAATATAAAATTGAACAAAGCAAATAAAGATTCAAATTAGGGCTACTGTTTCTATTTAAGATTCTTTATTTAATGTGTTTAGGGTTTTGGAATTTATGGGTTTAAGCTACTGTGATTTTTAATGGAATTGAAATGGAGCAATGTTTTATAATTTAAGAGGTTGATAAAGTTCTTTAATTAACAAAATTAGTGTTTGAGAAGTGAAATCATGAAACTAGGGTTTGGACATTTTAAAATATTGGATTTACGATTTACGGTTACTTACTGTGTAGAATTATAACATTTAGATTTATATGATTTTAAGGTTTTAAAAATTAGGGTTTCAAAAAATTAAAGTTTAGGTTAGCTAGTTTAGGGCTTACTGTTTTGGGTTTTGGAGTTGAATTAGGGTTTTAGAATTTTAGAATTAGGGTTTCGGATAATGCATTAGGTTTTAGAATTTGGAAAAACAATTGATAATTTTATGAAACTTTATAAAAATAAACAAAATGATTTAAGGTTTATAGAAACAAAAAAGATATTTTTTAGGGTTTGTGGAAAGAAACAGATTCAATTTATGGTTTTGAAGAATTGGAAGGCAAATTAGGGCTTTGAGATTTTGAAGAAACAAAAATAACAATTTAAGACTTTTGGAAAACAAATAAATGAATTAAGGTTATTAAACTTTAGAAAAGGTGAATTGAGGTTCTAGGGTTTTTTAATTTTGAAGAAACAAAAACAACAATTTTAAGATTTTTGAATGATGAAGCTACTGTGAATTAATGAAACAAATAAAGAAATTCATACCTTCGTTTGTTGGTTCCACCAAAAATCACTTCTTGGATGAAGAAGAACAAAGACAAGCTTTGCTGCCTTTGATGGATTGAATTGCTTGTTTGCTCTCTCAAAAAAAGTCCGATTGATTCAAAGTTTTCCTCCTCAATTTCGGTCTCAAATTTCTCCTCTCAAATCCGATCCCAAAATTTTTTTTTGGTCTTATTTATAGAAGATTTTTTTGATTAATTCTAGTTATTCATCGAATCTAACATTAATTAAGAAAAGGAAACTGAAACCTAATTGTATTAGGTTTTGGAAAAATTTACGTCGGAAAAATTACGCTGGCGAAAAAAAACTGCTGCGGAAAAATGCGCTGGCGAAAAAACTGCTGCAGCTGGCTGCTGGCGAGAATTGGCCTGCCGGCCTTCCTGTGGGTGAAATGGTCTGGGTCATTTCCCTCGCAGGAGTTTCCTGCGGGCGAAATTGCCCACAGCCATTCGTCCCGCGCTAATTTTCGGCGACGATTTTTTCGTCACCGATTTTTATTTTTATTTTTATTTTTATTTTTATTTTTATTTTTATTTTTATTTTTATTTTTATTTTTATTTTTATTTTTATTTTTATTTTTATTTTTATTTTTATTTTTATTTTTATTTTTATTTTTATTTTTATTTTTATTAATAAAAATTAGATACTAAAGCAAATATTATTTAATTAAGATAATAACAATTATTTTGGACTAATTAAAATATATTGGATCGAACTGGGTCAAAAATTAAGGGTCTACAGTTTGCCCCCTACTTGAATGATCTGAGACTTTAGTGAAAGAGAGTGAAAAGCAATAAGACTTAATTTTTGAGATGTTTGAGGTTTTGGGTTCTGGAACTTGTTCGAATTCTGGACTCAAGGATAATTTTAGGTTCTTGGCCTAACCGTAATTTTAGGTTCTGGACCTAAGGAAAATTTGGGTTCTGGACTCGAGCTAAGTTCTGGACTTAAAAGCGATTCTAGGTTCTGGACCTAAGAAAAATTTGGGTTCTGGACCCGAGCTAAGTTCTGGACTTAAAAGAGATTCTAGGTTCTGATCCTACGGGTAATTTGGGTTCTGGACCTGAGCTAAGTTCTGGACTTAGGAGAGATTTCAGGTTCTGGAGCTAAGGAAAATTTGGGTTTTAGACCCGAGCTAAGTTTTGGACTTAGAAAAGATTCTAGGTTCTGGACCTAAGGAAAATTTGGGTTCCGGACCCGAGCTAAGTTTTGGACTTAGAAGAGATTCTAGGTTCTGGACCTAAGGGTAATTTGGGTTCTCGACCCGAGCTAAGTTCTGGACTTAAAAGAGATTCTAGATTCTGGACCTAAGGAAAATTTGAGTTCTGGACCCGAGCTAAGTTCTGGACTTAGAAGAGATTTTAGGTTCTGGACCTAAGGGTAATTTGGGTTCTGGACCCAAGCTAATAATTTTTTATTTTAAAAAGTTCGGCTATTTTTTATGCATATGTCTTCTTCTTGCCCCCTGCGTGTAAAAATATTTATACACACGCAATTATTTGAATGATTAAAGTGAATAATTGAATTTACTGTTTATTTACTGTGTAGTCATTGTTCATGCACTATTTACTATTAATAAATAGTAATTTACTATTCAAAAATAGTAGTAAATAGTATTTACCATTGGAAATAGTAATTTATTATTCATCAATAGTAATTTACTATTTATCAATAGTAAAATTTACTATTCATAAATAGTAAAGTTTACTATTTATGAACAGTAAAACTTACTTTTGATTTTTTTTCCTTGCCATTTCTCTATATAAACGAACTAATTCTTTCATTCGATTCACAGCAAAATTTCTCAATTTCTATAATTCTCTCAAATTCTTTTAAATTTAGCATATAGTTTTAAAAAATAATGCATGCTTCAAGGTCAGGGACTCATTTTAATGCCGAGTTATTAGAGTTTATTCGACATCATGAAGATGGAAATATAGATCTACTAGCCGGAATGCCGCTTCATCGAAGTTCAAACCAAAAGAGCGCGGTAATCTTTTTCTTTTTGATTTTTTTTGTTTTGTTGTTGTTTTTTTATTTTATTTTTTATATTTTTATTATTCATTCTTCTGTTATTATTTTTGTTTTATTGTTTTATTTATGTTTTTATATTATGCTCCTTTATTATTATTGTATTTGCCTAATTTTTATTTACATTTTTATATTATAATAATTTTTAGAAAATTTAGGAAAATATATTAATCTAAGCATAGAGGATAATATATACTTACCTTGTATTAACTTACCTGGCTCCGTGTTAGCATGATCGTTGTGTTGTTCGGGCTGGAGGATGTATTTACAAAGCCCGACAATGGTACGATGTAGTGCCTTTTCGGGTAAGGCAGATTATCCGAGAATGTGGCTTTGAAAGCTTCGTCTTACAATTGCCATCCGAGGAATATATGATAGACCGGAGTGTAGTCTAGGCACTTGCAGAATGATAGTTGGACACAACTTAAACTTTTCACTTGCCCATTGGAGAGATGACAATTGGTCCGATTGATTTTACTGCTATAACCGGCCTTCGATATGATGGTGTTCCGGTTTCTCTGACCAATGATATTTTAACATTTGAAGAAATTCAGGAATTAATTGGTAAGGAACCATCATATAAAGGGTCTTTTAAGATAAAAATTGAATCGATTCGTAGCTATTAGATGAACTACGAAGGACGGGTTCACAGAGAAATGGCCCAACAGTATGCTCGAGGATTTTTGTTATATCTATTTGGGTCGACCATCTTAGGCAGCACTGAATCCTCCTTTCACTTGTCAGTGTTGAATGCCCTTTCTTACTTTAGGACAGTACCATCTTCTAGCTTGGGTGAAGCTGGTCTCGTGTGTCTTTACCATGGTCTTGATAAACTTTGCTGAAATAAGAAGTCTTTTGTCGGCTTGATGGCAGTTGTCGATGTATTCTTCTTCTACCAATGTCAATTCCATTCCTTTCTTGTATAAATTTGATCTTTACTATTATTGTAGGCATAGGCATATGAACACAACCTCGTGAGGGTACCCGGTATTTCCCAAGAAAGAATCAGGTATCCGAGATTAAATTTTTGGTTGTCAGATCGTGTAGACGTTCCCGGCTCTCACCACGTGCATATTCACCGCTTTGTGTTAAGCCGCTTAACCTGGGACCAGGTAAAATAACATTAGTATACTTTAAATTTTATGTGAAAGTTTACTTACCTTTTGTTATTTTGTAGGTGAATTTGGCGTGGTGGAACCCAGAAGAGCGGACAAACTGGTCTCCTTTCATAAGGGCTGCGCTATCTTTCCAACATTCTCGTCGAGTCATCACCGGCCCAGTGTCTAGTGGCTGGTTTCTCGGGGAGAGAGTTTATGAGTGGTTCCTCGATCTAGTGCAGCGGAGGATTCCAATGCCTTTCCTGGAATATACTTTAAATATTATGTCGATGCTGGAGGATGCCTGGTGGCCGGCTCGGTACGGTTATGGTATTGAAGGATTTCTCTATCCACCGAGTGCATCTTATGCCCATTTTATTCAAAGAAGGCTTTTGAACTTTGATGTATCTCCTGTTGTTGTGCAGGAGATTCTTGAAGAAAATGAAGGTAGAGATGAAGAGGAACATCACAAAGATGCAGGAGAGTTTGTTCCACATCTTGGGGCTAGTACTTCTCAGGTAAAACTTTTACCATTTTTCCCTTGCAACTGCTTCTTTTTTTTATTATTCTTTAATGATTGTTGCAGCCTGTTGGCTCATTTGATCATGAGGCTGGAGCTTCTTTTACTGCCCCTCCATTTTCTCATTCTAGCCAGCCAAATATGCTATCTTATCCATAGGGCATTGATATGAACTACCTGGTAAGTTCCTTATTTCATGGTAATTTATGCTATGTGTATGCATGATTATGTATGCTCTTACCTTTTTCCTTCCTGGATCACAGCGGATGCTCGAAGAACAAAATAGGAAACTTCATGAAGAGTTGACTGCAAGTTGCCAGCAAGCTTCTCATTTTGAAAATTTATATCATCAATCCGAACAGAATTTTTGGGATTTTCGATTTCAGGGGATGAGGGATCCTGGAGCTTCTTCATCAAGAGGCCCCCATATTGATGACCATGAGATCCTTTCATCTGCTTCTGATGAGGACCGTGACAGATCGAAACTTCAAGGTAATAGGGATTTTGGTGCTCCTGCTTTGGGTGATCCCGGGATGAGTAATTTGCCTCCTCCTCCAACAGGCGACGACTTTTCAGGGCTTTATTTGATGACCTACCACCACCCTCTTAGTGATATGTAAATATTGTATCAATTATATAAACATTGTACAATAATGAAAAAAATACAATTTCCATATTTACTGTAACTTTTTTTTCTTTTTTTTTATTACTGCACCATAATTATTATACTTCTTTTTTTATCACATCATAAACAGTGCATCACAATTTCCTTTTCACAGCCGCAACATTTGCTAAAGCCAAATGCAACAAGGTAAAGGATTTCATCGCTAATTCTTTTCCTTACACAACATGGTTTCGTCCTTTTCCATCACATTTACCTTATCAATTTTGGAAAATATTATTTCCTCTATATAAATCACCTTTCATGTCATATTTCATACATAATCCAAAATTCTTTCCATTTCAATGTAAAAACTCCCTTTAACAATTTTGATTTTCCTTCATTCATCAACCATGATCGAACATCATTTAAAGAAGATAAAAATTCTATTTAAGAATATGGATGCCATTCATTGGAAGCAAATTTCATGGTCAAAGCTTGATGTTTTAAAATGTTTTCAAAATGATAAATTGGACCACTCCTCCTTACATGCCGTGGCTTCCTTTTGGAATACAGATTCTAGGGTATTTAAAATTAATGGCTTTTGAAATATGTCCCTTGATTGAAGAATTTGAGGCCATCCTTGGATATCCAAATAATCAACAAATGGTGTTACCCACATTGGTTTCCAAAACACAACAGAAGATGCAAATGTTATTTCAAATTCCAAAACCCGAAGTTCTTCAGTTGATGAGAGGTGAAAAAATTCTACTTGCTCCCTTGATTGATTTTTGTCTCTCTCATTTGGCCCCTACTAAGGCATGGGGACGCATGCTCTGTCTTTGCTTGCTCAGCCAATTCCTACTTGTTTCTTCTGACGGCGATATTGATCCACAAGTATTGGATATTATTGACCAAATGGAAGGAGGCTTGTCGCCGGTACCTGTGATCTTAGCCGAGACCTTAGTTGGATTAGACCGACTTAAATCAGGATTGTTAAAGAGACTGACTGGGAGTCCATTGCTGCTTCGGGTAATTACCTAAACTTCCCTTTCGGGTTTTCAATTTAGGTTTTCTTTTTTCTTCTTTTCTTTATTGCTCTAATTTTTACCTAGTCCGCCCATGTGGATTTTTGGAACTAGCGAGCTGTCCTAATTTTTGCCTAAGTTACCCCCGCGGGTTTTCAACTTAGCGGACCTCTTTTTTATTATATATATATATATATTATTGCTCTAATTTTTGCCTAGTCTGCCCATGTGGGTTTTCAAAACTAGCGAGCTGTCCTAATTTTTGCCTAAGCTGCCCTTGCGGGCTTTCAACTTAATGGACTTTTTTTTAATTTAATTTTAGTTCTTTCTTCACAGATTTGGCTTTAGGAGCATCTTTGTTTGCTTGATACTCCATCCATGGATTTTGCCAGATATCTGCCATGTCATCATTCTGCTAGGAAGCTACTCCATCCTGCTTCTTCATGTGTTGACTGGGTTGGCTGGATCCTCTCATGCTCTGAAGTCAATATCTGTTGGTTGGTATCTTGGTAGAAGATTTCTTGAATCACCATGCGGACATACTTGATGTATGTTCCCCTTGCTGCTCTTCGTCAAGGTACATGTTTTGATCCTCGCTAACTTGGCCATCAATACTTGTTTCACAACATATGGCCCTTCCCAGCTAGGCCTAAACTTCCCTCTTGGATCAGATACATTAGGCTTACATTGCTTCAATACCAAATCCCCAACTCTGAGTTTTTTGATTTTAACCCTTCTATTGTAGGCCCGAGCTATCTTCTTTTGATACAGTTGGTGATGATACAGTGCCTTTAACCTTTTCTCTTCTAGGAAAGCTAACTGTGTGTATCTTCTTGCTACCCATTCCGTTTCAGGTAGTTCAGCTTCCAAGACTACTCTCAATGACTTGATCTCAATTTCAATTGGCAACACTGCTTCCATCCCGTAAACCAAAGAGAACGGTGTCATACCAGTAGGCATTCACATACTTGTCCTATATCCCCATAAAGCAAAGGGAAGCATTTCTGACCAATCCCTGTAAGTCTTGGTCATCTTGGACAGAATTTGCTTAATTGTTTTGTTTGTTGCTTCTACTGTGCCATTAGCCTTTGGTCTATAAGGAGAGGATCGATGATGATGGATTTGGTACTTCGAGAATAATTCCTTAACTGCTCCTTGAAACTGTATCCCATTGTCTGATATCACACTGTACAGGATCCCGTATCTGCAGATGAGGTTCTTTTCAATAAATCTAGCCATTTGACTTGTACCCAGTTTGTTAAAGGATTTGACTTCGACCCATTTTGAAAAATAATCTGCTGCTACCACAATGAAACGGTGACCGTTTGAAGCTGTCGGATGTATTTCTCCTATAATTTTGATACCCCAAGTGGCAAATGGCCAGGGTGAAGACATAGAATGCAATTCTTCAGGAGGCATGTGATTCAAGTTACCATACATCTGACATTATTGGCACTTGTTTACGAGCTCAATACAATCTTTCTTCATGGTCAACCAGTAATAACCTTGTCGAATAATCTTCTTAACTAGGGCTAAACCACTAATGTGCGGTCCGCAACTTCCTGCATGTATTTCTGACATGATATGCTCCACTTTAGGCTTCCTTAAACATCTTAAATGCACCCCATCAGGCCATCTTTGATATAACTCTCCATGGAATGTGATGTATTGCAATGACCACCGCCTTGTGGCTCTTCTCTCTTTCTTTGTTGCCCCCGGCGGGTATTCTCTTTCTTCCAAAAATCACCTTATAGTATCATACCAAGCATCATGGTCTGTGTTAATTTCCATGATTGTCTCATATTCATAGCAAGGAGTTGATGAACTGGTCAAAATCAGAGGCTTAAGAAATAAACTGACATGATTTTCCCATACTGAAGCCAATGTGGCTAGGGCATCAGCCATCTGATTTTCTTCTCTTGATAGGTGTATAAACCTACACTCCTTAAAGTTCTTCGTCATCATGGTCAAGTAATGGTGGTATGGTTTTAATTTTTCTTCTTTCAACTCCCACTCTCCATTTATTTGGGATACTACTAGTAATGAATCGCCATAAACTTCCACCTTATCCACCTTCATAATCATTAGGGTTTCCAAATTGAAAATACAAGCTTCGTACTCCACCATATTATAGGTTGCCCTAAATTTCAACTTTTTGGCTAAAGGGATAAGTTCCCCTTCGGGTGATTCTAGTATTACTCCAAAACCCTCTCCTTTCTTATTCATTGCTCCATCAAAATACATTTTCCACCCTTGTACTTCAATTGCTTCTAAATGTTCATCGGAAAATTCCAAGATTACCTCTTCGCTTTCTGGTAATGGTTGTCAGGCTAGGAATTCAGCTACCGCTCTACCTTTGATTATTTTCCTGGTTACATACTCAATCTCAAATTCTTCTAATATTATCAACCATCGACCATATTTCCCAATCAAAGAGGGTGTCTCCCTTAAGTACTTCATTGGATCCAGCCTAGAAATTGCTTGCACACTATACGATTGAAAGTAGTTCCGCAACTTCTTAGATGACCAAACCACAGCTATACAAGTCTTTTCAATGATACTATACTTAATTTCATAAGGTAGGAGCTTTCTACTCAAATATTAAACTACATGCTCAATCCCTGACTCATCTGCTTGGGCTAGCATGGCTCCTATTGACTCTTCTTCTACTGCTAAGTACAGTAATAGAGGTTTGCTGGGTTTAGGTGGTTTTAAAACAGGTGGATTCAACAAATACTCTTTTATTCGCTCAAAGGCCTTTTGACATTCTTCATTCCATATGACCGGCTGATTCTTTTTAAGTAATTTGAAGATAGTATCACAAATTGTTGTGAGTTTTGCTATGAATCTGCTAATGTATTGTAATTTACCAATAAATCCCTTAACTTCTCTCTCTGTCTTAGGGGCTAGCATATCCCTGATTGTTTTAACTTTGTTAGGATCAATCTCAATGCCATTTGGACCAATCACATGTCCTAATAATTTACCTGAGGTAACCCCGAACACGCACTTCTTCAGGTTCAATCTTAGCTTATATTTCAAAGCTCTATCGAAAAACAATTCCAAGTTTTGAAAGTGTTGTTCTCTTGTATCCGATTTCACCATCATATCATCAACATATACTTCAACTTCTTTGTGCATCATGTCATGAAATAGTGTGGTGGCCATCCTTTGGTAGGTTGCCCCAGCATTTAAGCCGAATGGCATCACCCTATAACAAAATATACCCCATGTAGTAATGAAAGCAGTTTTGGCTTTATCCTCTTGGGCCATTGTATCCAGAAAATCCATCTACAAACGAGTGTAGCACGCTAGAGGCTGCACTATCAATGAGGACATCTATATGGGGTAAAGGAAAATCTTCCCTAGGGGAAGCCTTGTTCAAATCTCTATAATCCACACAGACCCTTATTCTTCCATCTTTCTTTGGCACGGGTACTATGTTGGCTAACTAATCTGGATATTCTATCACTTCAAGGAACTTCACTTGTATTTGCTTAGTGACCTCTTCTTTAACCAATTCAGCCCACTCAGGTCTTAATCGTCTAAGCTTTTGTTTGACAGGTTTCATGTGAGTGTAAGTAGGAATATGATGCTCAGCTATGTCTCGATCTATTCCAGGCATATCCTCATAAGATCAAGCAAACAATTCTTTATATTTTTTGAATATTTTTTCAAATCTCTCTCTCTCATCAGGATTAAGGTCGGATGCTATGCTAATATTTTTAGGATTTTCAGTTGTTCCCAAATTTAATGATTGTGTGTTAACAGAATTAATATTAAAGATGCTCATGTAACTGCTATTTGAACGTATGCAACCATCAGGAGAAACATCACACAAGTAAGCAAAATCAAACTTTATTGCATTCATTTTGGAAAATAAAACATCATCATCCTCATACAAAGCAGAGAAATTAAAATCAAAATCAAAATCATTGTTCTCAAAATCATAAGGCAGGATGTCTTCAAACTTTTCTTCAACCAGGGCAGCAATCTCCTCCAAAGTCTTCTCGGCTTTCAGGACAACTTCATTCTTCTCTTTTGGATTGGATTCTTAGTTGGCTGATAAGGTGCTCTTTCTTCACTTGCTCCACTAGCTGGACAACATCTGCAAAAATTTCAAAACCCGGGATCAACTTTTCCATGAACATGATTGGCTCGGGCTTTCCTTGGAGTGGTCCCATATCTAGAGCTTTGACAAAGATCTCTTCAAGTGGTGGGAAGCTCATCTTCTCACTCTTCTTTGGATGGATATCGTTGTTTTCATCATATCCCAACCCTTTCTTGGAAGTTTGAGTTCTAAAGTCTGGCAGCTTTGTCAAACCGGCCTTACCCTTTCCAAGACCAACTCCGGGAAGGTAGTTCATGTTCTTCATCATATTCAAGACTTTGGGGTCCAGTACTTCATCATAAAAAATTGTAGCTACTTGAAAACCATTGAGAGGCCTCTCAATCATTAGAGAGTTAACAATCTCATTATCTTCAGCTTCAATGACCACTGTCTCATCTCCGTTGGGGAACTTGATCTTTTGATGAAGGGTGGAAGGAACTCCACCAAGAGGATGAAACCATGGTCGCCCCAAGAGTAAGGCGAAGGTAACCGGTATGTCTAAAAAAACAAACTCAACAATAGTTTCAATTGGACCAACCTTGACAGTATCTTTGAAAGTCCCTTCGGTGTGTCTCTTAGTGTTGTCATAAGCCCGAATTGTTACTTCGGTCGGGTTTAGATCCCTTGTTGACATGGCTAGCTTTGGCAATATCTTAAGTGGGCAAACATTTATGGCAGACCCATCATCAACCATTACACATGGAGTCCTCTTCCCCTTGACTTCTATTTTGATAAAGAGAGGGCGGATGTGATCTCTCCCCTCCTCTGGTAAGTCCGCATCCAAAAAAAAATGCTCCCATATTAACTTCACTCTTTTCTTGAACCTCTTCACATTTCATTACCCCTCCAATTTTTATGAAGTTGTCGTGGAGGTAGAAATTGGCATGCTAGCCAAGGCTTTTTCCATATGTTGTCCCAAGATGGCAACCAAGAGGGGGGGGTGAATTGGTTTCCTCAAGAAATAATGACAATTTAAAAAACTCAACAAACAAGAAATGCGGAATAGAGAGTTGGTTGAGTAATGGAGGAAAGAAAGAACACACAAGATTTATAGTGGTTCAGATTTACTTCAATCCTACATCCACTTCCTTAACAACTTGTTAAGGTTCCACTAGTCTTTGAAGTTTTCACAATGTCACTTCCAACTTTACAAGTGTTTTTCTTAGGCTCACACTTACAACCCAAACAAGAGTTTTACAAGGCTCACTCTCACAACCTAACAAGAGTTTTACAAGGCTTACTCTCACAACCCAAGTGTTTCCCAAGCTTACACTCAAACTTATACAATGGTGTTTTCAATGCTAACACCTAACATTCATAACAATTCAAATACAAGTAAAAGAAAATTTGTTGCTTGGCTATGAAAATCTTTTCTCAATGTTGTCTCTCTTTTTGTTTTCTCATAGAAACTTTGTATTTATAGCCAATGTGGTCTTACTAGCCGTTATTGATGTTGAGAATAAAGTCTTGGCAGATTAGACCTTCTTTACTTAAACTATCCGAAGCACTTTGCGGTCGCCCTTCATACAAGGATGGTCGCGCTCATGCTTCACGCGGTCGTCCTTTTAACAAGGGACGGTCGCTACTTTTGAAAAACTTCAACGGTCGAATTTTAGTGCTCTACAGCTGGAATCTTGCCCATGATGTGTTTGTCGGACTGTTTCTTGCCCATGCTGTGTTTGTCGGGACGGTCGCACCAAGCAGAGGTGCGGTCGCCCTTTTTGAATATTGAAGTGGGTTTACAACGGTCATGTCACGTGTCACTTTCTGACAGAGCAAAAGAGATGTCCGCCATAATTTGAATCTTCGCGGTCGCCCTTGGTAGCTTTTCGCGGTCGAACTCACATTCTCGCGTCGAACTTCTGGACGCACCTGAGGATGCGAACACTACTGTCTCTTTGAGTAATTTCTTCTTGAATTGTAGGGCGGTCGCGACTCTGAATGGGGCGGTCGCTAAAGTGATAAGCGAGGTCGAGTTATTCACCGTTCTTGTCACCGCGAACCTTACTGTGATTGTAATGATTTAAGTTTCTTGAGTAGCGGTCGTGCAAATATTAGGACGGTCGCTATTCTGTAGGAGCGGTCGCGACTGAGGTCGAACTTCTGACCGCGAAACCTACTGTGACAAGGTTTCATTCTGTAATTGCTTGGAGCGGTCGTATTTAGGTGAGGTGTGACTGCTATACTTGTTCTGTTTACCTTTAATTGAAGCAACCTAATCCTGCAACAAGATTTCTCAAACACAAGTTAAATAGATCATCCATTTGAGTTGTCAAGGATCAAAATTAAGATCATTTGTCTAACAATCTCCCCCATTTTGACTTTGACAATTCAAATGGAATGATGAGAAAAATAATAAGTCTAAAATGCTCCCCCTTAACATATGCAACAATCATGGTTAAGAGCATTTGTGATTTAGTAGTTTATCTTGGTGCAAATGTTATTGTTTGATGCAAACATTTCTCCCCCATAAACATTTTTCTCCCCTATTGCAAATGTTCAACAAATTTCAACATGTATAATTTGTTTCTCCCATTATTGTTTTTATTCTTGTTTTCCCCATTATTTTTTCTTATTCTTGTTTTCCATTTTGGTATTTTCTCCCCCATTGTCATAGGCAAAATGAAACAAATGTTAAGCAAAACCATTTAACAAAGCAATGAAAGGAAATATAAACATTATATAGATTAAAGTGGAGGAAAGTACAAGATAGAACGCAAAGTAGCAAACATATGAAAATGCAAACAAAAACAAATTAAAGCTAAGCTATTCTGAGTCATCATCTATGTCTAACTCTTCTTCAACTAAAGGAGCTTTCCCTTTATCTTGAGGTGCAACAGAGGCAGAGCTAGTGCTAATGGACTCTTCTTCTTCAACAACGCTTTGGGTGTGATCACTTATATCCCAATCTTCAAGATTGCATTGAGGCAAGTCCAATTTGCCTTGCATGTCATAAAGATCATGGTGCATGTGGGATATAAGGTCTATCCTTTTGTTCAAGTGCTGGAATCTCTTGGAGACACTTTTTTTGAACTTGGAGAGAGTTTTGATAGCTTGGAGGATGAGTTGTGTGGAGGATGAAGCAGTTTCTTGAGCAGCTTTTGATGAAGTTGCTTTTGGGGGTAATTCTACTGCAACTTCTACAGAATCTCCCTCTCCCTCAATTGTATACCTTGGCCTTTTCTTTTGTTTGTCCATAACACCTTTCTTGCCAAAGGAGTATACATAAGATCCTTCAATCTTCCTTACACATCCAGCATGCTCTAAGTAATCTATTGTGATAGCATTGGAGGCTAGAGTGAAAGGGTTTCTCAAAGTAGCTAAGTTTAAATCACTCAGAAGGTTTAGGTGCCTAGCTATTTGAGTAACTTGAGAGGATAGGAAGAAGGTACCTGTTCTTGTAACAGCATGATGATAAAAGGTATCAATCAAGAACTTGGTGGTGTTTATTTTGATGTTGTGGGTGAAAGCATACAGAAAGATGAGGTCTCTTTTGGTGACTTTCTCATTCCCATCAGCTCTTTGGTGGATGGTGTAGGTGATGATCCTATGGAGCATCCAGTGGGTGAGAGATTTGATATGTTTGGCTTTAGATTCCTTTTCAAAAGAAGTTTCAATGGAAATTTCTCTCCAGAAATCAGAAAGGGTTTGGTTTGAGAAGATTTGGTCATTGTAAGAGGTTATACCTTCAGAAGGGAAGTTCCAAATGCTGCCAAAATCTTCTAGGGTTAAGGATTGATAATGATAAAAAAGCTTAAACCTTACCCCGTACCAACCTAGAGCAGAGTTTGCACTCTTTTCTATTTGAAGAGACATCAGAAATTCTTTGCTAAGACTGGAGTAGCCTACCTCTTCTGGAAAGACAAATTTTTCCCATCCAAGGACATCCAACAATCTCTCAATTTCGTCCTTGATGCCCAATGCAGAAAGCATTCCACCAAAAGGAGATTTGGTGCCTTCAACTTTCTTTTTCTTAAGCATTGCATACCTAATGTCTTCCTCAGAGGTTTGGTGGTGAGGTTTGTGAATTTTCTCACCTCTTCTAGACTGTGGAGGGGATGGAGGATCAACTACAGGTTCTCTAATGGTAATTCCTGGAACTCTCTTGGCTTGACCCTTTATTTTGGAGGTGGTTTTTCTTTTGGGAGCCATTGAAAACAGAAGGAGTAGGAGTAATCTGAAAAACAGAGAGTGATTGAGAAACAGATGAGATTGAGAGGTTTTTAGGGTTTCAGAGGGAGGTTTGTGTGCTTTGATAGTCAAAATATCAGATAAACTGTTGTAACACACTCTTAAATAGATGGAATTAAGAAAATAGCCATTTATGACTGTTGAAAATGAAGAGTTGCGACCTGTCACACAGCCAACGGTTATAAATTTTCGAGCAGAGTGTACAGGGTGCGGTCACAGATTTAACAAGGTGCGATCGCGACATGGGGTCTAGCGACCATTAGTAAGATAGGTACGCTCACGAGGGAAGAAACTGTCTATAACAGTCGAAACTATTCAAATTGGTGCGGCCGCGCACAAATTTTCTCGACCGCGCACAGAGATTTTTATTGAATGAAACTAGCAGACGAAGTAGCGATCGCGAAGGGATACTGGAGCGACCGCAACAGACTTAAAAATGAAAGATTCAAGGAAAGATGAAAGATATTCCAAGTATGTTAAGAAAAATTAATTTCATGCACATAGAAACTTTATTGTAAGGCAAAAATTTTAATTAGCTCAAAGTGATTCCATCAATCATTCCTAAATTGAGTTTGATGAAATTAAGTCTATCTTCATTCAAGGGTTTTGTAAAGACATCAGCAAGTTGATTTTCTGTATCTATAAATTCTTATATTCTGATTTTGTACATTTTCCCTTAAGAAATGATGTCTAATATCTATATGCTTGGACCTAGAATGTTGGATAGGATTTTTAGACAAATTGATAGCACTAGTGTTGTCACATTTAATGGAGATATTGTTAAACACTTTACCATAGTCAAGCAATTGTTGTTTCATCCATAATACTTGTGTGCAACAAAAACATGCTGCAACATATTCAGCTTCCGTTGTGGATAAAGCAACCGATGCTTGTTTCTTACTATGCCAAGAAACTAGACAATTACCAAGAAAGTGACATGCTCCTGTTGTGCTCTTCCTATCTAATATACTACCAGCATAATCTGCATCTGAAAATCCTATAATATGAAATGATGTGTTTTTAGGATACCAAAGTCCTAAATGTATTGTACCACTCAAATATTTCAAGATTCTCTTAGTGGCATTCAAGTGTGATTCTTTAGGACTAGTTTGAAATCTAGCACAAAGACATACACTATACATTATATAAGGCCTAGAAGCAGTTAAGTAAAGTAGTGATCCGATGATACCTCGATATTTCTTCTCATCTACTGCTTTACCATTATCATCTTTACCTAATTTCAATGATGTGCTCATAGGAGTTTTGCTAGTTTTGCAGCCATCCATTCCAAATTTCTTGATGAGTTCTTTTGTATATTTGGATTGGTTGATGAAGATCCCATCTTTACATTGCTTGACTTGCAGTCCAAGAAAAAACTTGATTCACCCATCATGCTCATTTCAAATTCCCTAGTCATACAAGAAGCAAATTCTTTGCACAAGGCTTCATTAGTAGCTCCAAATATTATGTCATCCACATAAATTTGTACAATCAAAATGTTGTGCTTATCCTTTTTAACAAAAAGAGTTGTGTCTACTTTTCCTTTTGAAAAACCATTTTCAAGCAAATATGCACTAAGTTTATCATACCAAGCTCTAGGTGCTTGCTTTAATCCATATAAAGCTTTGGTAAGTTTGAAAACATGATCAGGAAATTTGTAGTTTTCAAAATCAGGAGGTTGTTAAACATAAACTTCTTCATTTATGAGTCCGTTTAGAAATGCACTTTTAACATCCATTTGATAAAGCTTAAAATTCATATGACATGCAAAAGCAAGTAATATTCTAATAGCTTCTAATCTGGCTACGGGAGCAAAGGTTTCATCATAGTCAATACCTTCTTCTTGATTATAACCTTTGGCTACCAATCTTGCTTTATTTCTAATAATGTGACCATTTTCATCAAGCTTATTCCTATAAACCCATTTGCATCCTATTATAGAATGATCTATAGGTCTAGGAGTAAGTTGCCAAACATTATTTCTTTCAAATTGATTAAGTTCATCTTGCATTGCAGTTATCCAATTTTCATCATTTAAAGCTTCCTCAATAGTTTTTGGTTCAATTTGAGAAACAAAAGCAACATTAACATCAACATGATTAATTTTAGATCTAGTAGTTACTCCCTTTGATGTTTCTCCAATGATGAGTTCCTTTGGATGATCTTTCTTGTATTGCCAATCCTTAGGTAGATCTTGAGTCTTTTCTTCAAGTTGATTGATCTTTGGAGCATCAATAGATTCAAGAGGTTCAAGAGTACCTGCAGGGTCATTGAAAGTAATACCTTTCTTTTGATCAAGTTTAGATGATTCATCAAATACAACATGCATTGATTCTTCTATAACTAGAGTTTTCATATTAAATACTCTATATGCTTTGCTATATGATGAATATCCTAAGAATATGCCTTCATCTGATTTGGATGAGAATTTTCCAAGATTATCCTTGGTATTCAATATGAAGCATTTGCATCCAAATACTCTAAAATATCCAATTCTGGGTATTCTTCCATTCCATAGCTCATAAGAAGTTTTATTAGTTAAATGCCTTTTATAAACACGATTTGCAATGTAACATGCTGTATTAACGGCTTCCGCCCAAAAATAAGATGGTAAATCATATTCATTGAGCATTGTTCTAGCCATTTCGATTAAAGTTCTATTTTTCCTTTCAACTACACCATTTTGCTGTGGAGTTCTAGGAGCAGAAAAATTGTGTGAAATGCCAAGTTCATTGCAAAAGTCTTCAAAGTTCTCATTTTCAAATTCTTTGCCATGATCACTTCTAATAGATGTGATCACATATCCTTTTTCGTTTTGAACTTTTTTTGCAAAAGTTTTGAAGTAATTAAAGGCTTCATTCTTTTGAGCTAAGAAATTAACCCATGTGAATCTAGAGTAGTCATCAACAAGAACAAATGCATATGATTTTCCTCCTAAGCTTGTAACTCTATTTGGTCCAAACAAGTCTAAATGAATGAGCTCTAAAGGTCTAGAGGTACTTATAACACTCTTTGATTTAAATGAGCTTTTATGTTGCTTACCATGTTGACAAGGTTCACAAATCCTATCTTTATCATATTTTATCTTAGGTAAGCCATCAACTAAGTTCTCATTACAAATATATTTCAATTGATCCATACCAGCATGTCCTAGTCTTCTATGCCATAACCATGCATCATTATTAGTGGACATTAAACATGTATGATTTGAATGTATGCTGACATTGTAAGTGTTGTTTGTTCTAGTGCCCTTAAATATGATAACATCATTTGAATTTGTGATTTTGCATTCCTTGGAATCAAACTTGACAAAGTATGCTTTATCACAAAGTTGACTAACACTTAGCAAGTTATGTTTCAAACCATCAACAAGCCATACATCTTCAATTAAATCCTTACCAATAGAACCAATGGAGCCAACACCAAGAATTTTACCTTTAGCATTGTTTCCAAAAGTTACGTTACCTCCATGTTTATAGGTAATACTTGTAAAGAGCTTTGCATTTCTAGTCATATGCCTTGAGCATCCACTATCCACAAGCCATGTGCTTTCATTGGTAGTAGATTTTAGGCATACCTGCAAGACAATTGTGATCATCTTCTTTTAGGTACCCACATATAGTTGGGTCCTTGATGGTTAGTAGAAAGAGTGCCTTCTAAATTGAGATGAGCTTTTCTTATATAACAATAGAAGTTTTTGTGTCCAAATTTCATGCAATATGTGCATTGCCATGGTATTCTATGCTTCTGCATTTTTCTTTTTGCATTATACATACAACTACAAGTATGTGATTTCTTTTGTACAAGTTTAGTGAATAACAATGCATAATTATTTTTGGCTTTATCTCCTAGTGAACCATAAGAAGTTCTTTTAGACTTGGTGTAAGCATCTTTGATATGAACATCAGAAATTTTAGTTGTAGATGCTTTCACAAAAGTTGGTTTACTAGGTGCAATGTTGGTTGAGTCATTGAATCCTAATCCATATTTCAAGGAAGGTGATCTTTGATTATTAGTCAATGTGTTCAATGCTTCCTTTCCTTTATGAAATCTGGAAATTGATTCTTTTAGTTCTTTTAGTTCATGCTTCAATGCCTCATTCTCTTTAATCACCTTTTCTAAGTCATGTGAGCTTTTATTTAATTCTCCTATTGTATTTATTAAGTGTTCATTTGAGGTTTTCAATTCTAAGGTAGAGTTCTTTAAGCATATAAAATCCTTTTCTAACTTAGAGTTTTTCTCTTTATAGAGCATCATTTTAGAGAAATATTTTTCTATTTTAGAATTCATGTGCTCAATCAAGTCACTATCATCTATATCATTTATATCATCATGTGCTACAAGATCAAAGGATTGAGTACTTACCTCATTGGAGTCATCTTCAATAGCCATGAGACAAAGATTTGCAATTCCTTCCTCTTCTTCTTCTTCACTTGAGGAAGAGTCATCCCATGTGGCTTTGAGAGACTTTTTCTTTTCTTTATCCCATTTCCTTTTGTTCTTCAATTTGTAGCAATCCGATTTGATGTGACCAGTTTTTCCACATTCATAGCACTTCACCTCATTTTTCTTTTCTTTATCTTTGAAGGAGAATTTAGGAGGTGTACCTTTGTTTGCTTGTAATCTTTTCTTCCTTTTCCATTCATTCATTCTTTTTGAGAACATTGCCATTTCATCTTCATCATCAGTACCTTCATTGCTTGAGCTCTCAGCTTCTTTGATTGCTTTGAGTGCAATTGGTTTTCTCTTTTCTTTCTCACCTTGATCTTCTTCTTTTTCACTGTGCAGCTCAAAAGTGAGTAATTTACCAACTAGCTCGTCGGTTCTTAATGTGCTGAGATCATGAGCTTCTTCTATGGATGATACTTTGGATTCAAAGTTCTTTCTAGCTCTTAGGGCTCTCAAGATTTTACTGTTTACATCACCTTGATCATATACCTTGCCATACTTCTTTAGTTCATTGACAATAGTAAGCAACCGATTTGTCATGTCGGTGACATTTTCATTTGGTTTCATCTTGAATAGCTCATACTCATGAACATGCATTTGTTTCTTGGTAAATCTTACCTGAGTTGTACCTTCATGGTAGTTTTCAAGTGTTTTCCAAATGCAATGTGCACAAGTTAAATGTTGAACTCTTCCACCTTCTTCTCTTGAAATGGAGTTCATCAAGATGGAAGCAGCTCTATTGTTCTTGAATCGATCTCTGTTATTGCTAGTTGACCATTGAGCTTTGGGAAGTGGAACTTGAATACCGTCAACTTCATGAGTAGGAGATTTCCACTCATTTTCCACGAAATCCCATAATTCAATCCCTTCACTATCTAGAAACAAATACATTTTGTGTTTCCAGTATGAGTAATCCGTTCCATTAAAGTAGGGTCTAAGAATAGAGTTAAGATTTCCATGAGAGCTTGATGAAGAAGAAGTTGCCATTGTGGATCAGATTTCACAATTAAGTTCAAGAAATCTCAGGGCTCTGATACCAATTGTTGTCCCAAGATGGCAACCAAGAGGGGGGGTGAATTGGTTTCCTCAAGAAATAATGACAATTTAAAAAACTCAACAAACAAGAAATGCGGAATAGAGAGTTGGTTGAGTAATGGAGGAAAGAAAGAACACACAAGATTTATAGTGGTTCGGATTTACTTCAATCCTACATCCACTTCCTTAACAACTTGTTAAGGTTCCACTAGTCTTTGAAGTTTTCACAAGCTCACTTCCAACTTTACAAGTGTTTTTCTTAGGCTCACACTTACAACCCAAACAAGAGTTTTACAAGGCTCACTCTCACAACCTAACAAGAGTTTTACAAGGCTTACTCTCACAACCCAAGTGTTTCCCAAGCTTACACTCAAACTTATACAATGGTGTTTTCAATGATAACACCTAACATTCATAATAATTCAAATACAAGTAAAAGAAAATTTGTTGCTTGGCTATGAAAATCTTTTCTCAATGTTGTCTCTCTTTTTGTTTTCTCATAGAAACATTGTATTTATAGCCAATGTGGTCTTACTAGCCGTTATTGATGTTGAGAATAAAGTCTTGGCAGATTAGACCTTCTTTACTTAAACTATCCGAAGCACTTCGCGGTCGCCCTTCATACAAGGATGGTCGCGCTCATGCTTCACGCGGTCGTCCTTTTAACAAGGGACGGTCGCTACTTTTGAAAAACTTCAACGGTCGAATTTTAGTGCTCTGCAGCTGGAATCTTGCCCATGATGTGTTTGTCGGACCGTTTCTTGCCCATGCTGTGTTTGTCGGGACGGTCGCGCCAAGCAGAGGTGCGGTCGCCCTTTTTGAATATTGAAGTGGGTTTACAATGGTCATGTCACGTGTCACTTTCTGACAGAGCAAAAGAGATGTCCGCCATAATTTGAATCTTCGCGGTCGCCCTTGGTAGCTTTTCGCGGTCGAACTCACATTCTCGCGTCGAACTTCTGGACGCACCTGAGGACGCGAACACTACTGTCTCTTTGAGTAATTTCTTCTTGAATTGTAGGGCGGTTATTCACCGTTCTTGTCACCACGAAAGTGATAAGCGAGGTCGAGTTATTCACCGTTCTTGTCACCGCGAACCTTACTATGATTGTAATGATTTAAGTTCCTTGAGTAGCGGTCGTTCAAATATTAGGACGGTCGCTATTCTGTAGGAGCGGTCGCGACTGAGGTCGAACTTCTGACCGCGAAACCTACTGTGACAAGGTTTCATTCTGTAATTGCTTGGAGCGGTCGTATTTAGGTGAGGTGCGACCGCTATACTTGTTCTGTTTACCTTTAATTGAAGCAACCTAATCCTGCAACAAGATTTCTCAAACACAAGTTAAATAGATCATCCATTTGAGTTGTCAAGGATCAAAATTAAGATCATTTGTCTAACACCATAGTTTCTCGGTGCTTTTTAGAAGTAGCTAATAAGTCCCAAATGCTAACACTTGCTTGGGTTCTTTTCAATTGCTTGAGCACAACATTATCTTCCTCTTCTTTATTTCCTACTTCAACTTCCTTACCCTTATTAGTTTCTACCTCCTTAGGTGGTGGCCTTGCATAAGGCTTACCGGATCTAGTGTTCATTACTTCATCTTCTTCGTGCTCGGACCAAGTCCACTCCTCCTTCTTAGATACAAGATCATCATCACTATCGCTTGAATCCCAAAACCCATTGACAACACAAATTGTTACTTCTTTACCCACCATAATTTGTTTAATTCCACCAAATACCTCTTCTTCTACATGACAAAGTCCTCATGCAAACCTCCTCCAATCATGAAGGTTGCCGACGGTGGTACTCTATTGAACTTTGGTAATGGGTTGTCTTTGGTGTTTGGCTTGTTGGGCTCGGGTAGTTTCCCATTATCAATTAGATTTTGGATCTCATGTCTCAACCTTACACATCTATCCATGTCATGCCCTTGCATTTGGTGAAATTGACAAAATACTTTAGTGCCGAAATTAGGTGGGAGAGGGTTAGGCAAAGGACGAGGATTTAAGGGTTGTAGCAATCCCTTCCTTTGAAGCTTATTAAGAACCCAAGACATCAGTTTCCCCAATTCTGAAAATTATCTCCTTGTTCCTTGGTTAGTAGCATTAACACCGACTGCCTTTTGCATGCTTTGGCTACCAGATTGATAGTTTCCTTTCTCGTTCATTCTTGTTGAAAAATGGTTCTTCTCTCTTTCCCATTCTTCAATTTGCAAAACCGCTTGGAGAAGGTCTTTGAAATAATGGATGAGTGTATGAGACATCCTCTCACAAAAACTAGGCAACACCTCTCTCACAATCATCCTTATTTGATTGGATTCATCGGGCCTCTTCTTGAGTAAAGCAGCCTTGTTTCTCCATCTCTTCACATAATCCGCAAAATTCTCATTCGACCTTTGCCTAATGGACTCCACTTCCATTGAGGTAACTTCCATCTCAACGTTATATCCATATTGTTGGATGAAGGCTTTGTAAAGCAGATCCCAACTCTTTTGTGTTCCATCATCTAAGGTATTGAACCAATTTTGGACAACATGGTCTAATGAGAGCATAAAGTACCTTAGAGTTTGAGCCTTAGTAGCTCGGGCGGACTGCATGGCAGTGATATACTGCTTCGCATGGAGATGAGGATTTTTGGTTCCATCAAACTTCACAAAAGATGGCATCTTGAACTTGTACGGGACTTTTTCATCTAGCTCAAATAATTTGTCAACTTCGGACATTTCCTTGGTTTTAGTTTTTTCTTAAATTTCTTTTCTAAATCAGCAATCATCTTTTCAACATCAGAAGTTTCGGTCTTCTCTATAGTTGATCTTTCAACAATCTTCGGTTCTTTTTTCTTCTCTTGAGCATCTTGATAGTATTGAGCCCAATCATCATCATCATCAATGATCACCTTTTCATCATCAAAAACCACTTCACCAACTTTAGTCTTCCCTTTGTCCTTTGGCTTCTTAGTGCAAGTAGATGCCTCAGCATGATTTTCTAAGATTGCAGTCAATTGGTTCTTCATGATCTAGAAATAAATCGCTAGGGCCTCTTTTATTTCTTCCATCTTGGTGTTGAGGGCCTCATCCACCATCCTTTGAATTTGTTCAGGATCCATTGTTTTTTGTGAGCAAGTGATTGAGTCATTGCTAGATTCTTCGTCTCCGGCATAGGTCGGATTATGGTAAGCTTTTGAACTGTCGTAATCCAGGACTGTGAGCCAGAGAGGATCAATGATATGAGATGCATGTATGCATGTATGCATAAACAATCAACGAAGAAAGATATTTAGGACATTCCTTCCAACCTTATAACATCCACACACGAATGGTGAGTCTCTTTTCCTAGGTAAATTATTAACAAAATACCAGCATGGGGTATCTTGTTTTTGAATATTTCCCTCGGACGTTTCAACCAATAGTTAAATTTTCGAAAATGGAAATCAATCCATGATACTTCCCATTAATTGGGTTTTAATCCATTTATTCAACCAAAGTAGCTTTTATGCTATATTAGATTAAAACAAAATTAAGAGGTTTATTATAAATAGATTTCTCACTTGAAGAAGGCAACTAATGATTCATGCCAAAAACAAGCCCATGATTAATTATTCTTAGTATAAACTAGGCTCACAATTGATTTTTGGTATTTCATAATTGACCCAAATAATTTTTAAGCTCTTTGCAAGATAATTTTGTTTATAAGCCCATTGTAAAAAGATTTTTAGAAAAAAAGGATTTTGGGCTTAGTATTTAGGCCATGAGCAAAAGAATTTTTGATTCATTTTTAGAAAAATTTTATGTCCAAATACCATTTTGAAAATGTTTTGAAAATAGCTTTGGTCTTTTGGATTTAGAGAAAAGTTTATTTTGAGCTTACAATGTACTTAGGTCATATTAGAAAAAGAACAAACCAAATAAGCCATGATTTAAGCCAAGATAAATTAACCATAGTCAAACAACATTCATTTGGGGTAAAAACCTAAGGAAAGTAACTAGGCCAATTACATGAGCTTTTAGTCTTTGGGTTAAAATGCTTAGGTTCCCATAGCAAGTATATACCAAATGGTACGAGTCTAAGAGTGGTTATGCCATGCTTGATCTCCATACCTTGAGTGAAAGTATGGTATCCCTTACATAACACAACACGGGTAACACGGGCGTCCTAACTCACGCACACAATGCAATCTAATATGATGCAATGGACAATATCATTATAAGAAAGAATAGAATAATATAAAGACCAACGGAATCAACTTCTCTTATCCCCAGTGGAATCGCCACTGTGAGCGGGGATTTTTACCCCCACTCCCGGTGGAATGATTCATGCGACTTCAGCACTGTTTAGACTCGGGGCCTTAGAGAACACGAACCTAAGTCCGGAGAAAATGGAGTCGCCACCCGGACGGGCTGGGAAAAAGAAAGGGGTGGATGACTCGATTCCTAAGGAATCCCCAACCCCCTAATGGGCTCGAAAAGTTGGGTACGTATAGGGAAGGTGAGAAATGGCCCAGCACCCCCACAACGCCCGGATCATTGGAACCGGCCTCCTTTACAGGTCTTAATATTATAAAATTCTTAAATATAATAACGTTATCCATATTACACACAATAATTAAAATAAAGCATCGATATATTGAAAATCAAACAATGTCCAAGCAAAATAAATAAATGGACACCCATCCGAAGATGGAAACATGCCCTTACATAATCCATGCCTAAATAGGACACCCACCGAAAGGTAGAAACATGTCCTTTACATTGGTTCTAAAATAGAAAAGTAATTTAAATTACATGATATTTAACTAATGAGGTACCCACCAAGTGGAAACATACCTCTTACAACATTTGGAAATCTAAGTATATCGATAAAAGTAAATAACCATTCATCGTAAATAAATCATTCATCAAAGATATCAATCAAAATATAAAATAAACATCCATCCATGATAAACTAAATAAACCAAGCATTGAACTTAAATAAATTAAAATATATAAAATAAATCAAAGCATAATCAAATATAAAATTGAACAAAGCAAATAAAGATTCAAATTAGGGCTACTGTTTCTATTTAAGATTCTTTATTTAATGTGTTTAGGGTTTTGGAATTTATGGGTTTAAGCTACTGTGATTTTTAATAGAATTGAAATGGAGCAAAGTTTTATAATTGAAAAGGTTGATAAAGTTCTTTAATTAACAAAATTAGTGTTTGAGAAGTGAAATCATGAAACTAGGGTTTGGACATTTTAAAATATTGGATTTATGATTTACGGTTACTGTGTAGAATTATAACATTTAGATTTATATGGTTTTAAGGTTTTAAAAATTAGGGTTTAGAAAATTACGGTTTAGGTTAGCTAGTTTAGGGTTTACTGTTTTGGGTTTTGGAGTTGAATTAGGGTTTTAGAATTTTAGAATTAGGGTTTCGGATAATGCATTAGGTTTTAGAATTCGGAAAAATAATTGATAATTTTATGAAACTTTATGAAAATAAACAAAACGATTTAAGGTTTATAGAAACAAAAAAAATATTTTTTAGGATTATGAAAATAAACAATTCTAATTTGAAGAATTGGAAGGAAAATTAGGGTTTTGAGATTTTGAAGAAACAAAAATAACAATTTTAAGATTTTCTTTTAAGATTTTTGAATGATGAAGCTACTGTGAATTAATGAAACAAATAAAGAAATTCATACCTTCGTTTGTTGGTTCCACCAAAAATCACTTCTTGGATGAACAAGAATAAAGGCAAGCTTTGCTACCTTTGATGGATTGAATTGCTTGTTTGCTCTCTCAAAAAAAGTCCGATTGATTCAAAGTTTTCCTCCTCAATTTCGGTCTCAAATTTCTCTTCTCAAATCCGATCCCAAAATTTTTTTTGGTCTTATTTATAGAAGATTTTTTTAATTAATTCTAGTTATTCATGGAATCTAACATTAATTAAGAAAAGGAAACCGAAACCTAATTGTATTATGTTTTGAAAAAATTTACGTCGGAAAAATTTCGCTGGCGAAAAAAAACTGTTGCGGAAAAAATGCGCTGGCAAAAAAAAACTGCTACGAAAAAAATGCGCTGGCAAAAAAACTACCGCAGCTGGCTGCAGAATGCGGGTGAGAATTGGCCTGCAGGCCATTTTGCCCGCAGGAAACTCCTGCGGACGAAATGGCCCACGGCTATTCGTCCCGCGCTGATTTTCGGCAATGATTTTTTCGTCGCCGAATTTTTCATTGCCTATTTTTTCGTCGCCGATTTTTATTTTTATTTTTATTTTTATTTTTATTTTTATTTTTATTTTTATTTTTATTTTTATTTTTATTTTTATTTTTATTTTTATTTTTATTTTTATTTTTATTTTTATTTTTATTTTTATTAATAAAAATTAGATATTAAAGTAAATATTATTTAATTAAGATAACAAAAATTATTTTGGACTAATTAAAATATATTGAACCGGACTGGGTCAAAAATTAAGGGTCTACACCATCTTAGAACATACTTTAATGAACTTTTAAGGTGAAATTGAACTCTGCTTATCTAAGGGAGATATTATCTAGGTATTATTTGGTGAGCCAACAACTAGTATCCACCCTGTTAATATCAATCCTTAGTTTGTCCCTTTAAGCCTTCATAAAATTTTAGCTTACTTTTCATTGGCTTATAAACCACAATGACCTACAATGAGCTATTGTGACTATTATGGCAAGTCTAATGATCATTAAGGTGAGGAGGCAAGAAGATCAAAGAAAGGAATGCATAGTCAAGACATAAGGATAGTTGAAGTTCACCCGATACTAGACCTAATATATCTGATCTATCAAGATGACATCAAGGCAATAAAGATTTATACTTGTTGAAGCAAACTCACTCGAAAGCATAGAATAGTACAGATAAGACAACTTTCTTAGAGCTAGGGTAAAAAAGGAAAAAAAAAGAAAAAAGGGAAGAAAAGAAAAAAAAAAGAAGAAAAAAAACAAGGAAAGAAAAAAAAAGAGAAAAGAGGAAGAAAACAAGGAGGAAAAGGAAAGAAAATAAAACCCAATAAGGGAAATTTAAAAAGTTAATAGAGTTCCTTTTACCAAAAGTAGCAAAAGACTTCCACTCAATTTATGAGAATAAATTGACTTGAATTGGTCCAGCCCAGCTAAAGACTCAAATAAAACTAGACAATAGGGGAAAGACTATCTTTCATCCCATATAGCTCCAAATCTGCAATTTTAAAAGGCTTAGATTTGATATTCCAAAAAGAGAAAGGGGCAGATGATGGTCCTGAGTTTTTGCAAAAGAAAGAAATCAAGATTGTACTAATTAAATCCGAATTTCTATGAAGAAGATTAGCTCTATCCTTTCATGAAGCAAGAATTCAAGTTCTGCTTGAATTCTTGCTTTTCATGAAGCAAGATTTTAAGTTTTGTTTTTCATGAAGCAAGATAACAAAATGCCCAGAAGGTGAAAGTAGAACCTCTAACAGTAGATAGTTCCAACAAGAAGATTGTAGTGTGAAGATTTGTCAGCAGTGTCACATCAGCTCCAGCTTAGAGATGGATCTGCTTAACCCATATCCCTTATAGAACTCATTTCAAGCCTATTAAAGACCTGTTGATCTCTCTTGGTAGGTGGAGACTATCAGTAAAGATAGTTTTAATAAGCATGTGTATGAGATAGATAATATTTAAACTCAATGAGACCTTAGGCTAAATAATGTGTATGTGCCTATATGAAGTGCAACTGTTCTTACTTAAATGGAAATGATTCCCAAGTTTAGTATGGTAACTAGGGTTTTTATGTTATAGATATGTTAATTTGGAAAGTTGATTCCTGAGGTACAATGACCCTAATTTGACAAAGTCAACATTTGATTTTAAAAACAAAAAAAAATATTTTTGTCATATAAAGCCAACAAGTTAAGGGATGTTTGTTGCATTGTTAAACCTCAAAAGACATAATGGGAAAAAGAGGGCTGATAAAAGGATCGCTTGTGAGGTCATATCATCAAGAAGTTACCAACCAAATGGATGTCTCCTATGTCTCTACCCTGCTGGGGCCCTGGTTGCTCGTACTTTGTACATCCAAAAGATAAAAGCCATAGAAGTAAAGTCTTCTGATGTTCTAATGCATGATCTAAATGACCATCTGGAATGAATCAATGAGAGCACTTCAGCTTATCACCTCAGTCTGTGAGTCAGTAGAATCATTATAAGTATTATTCATGTATATCATGCATACATAAGCATATCACACATCATTTTTTGTCTTGCATTGTTTATTTTTTGTCATAGTGAACAATAGATACTCTATGAAGCAAACATGAAGCAGATATGGAATCAAGGGCATAGAAGGTCCATTACACGAGGAAGATCTAATCACTTCATAAAAATAGAGATGCATGCTTGTGCAAGGAACCAGACAACACACAAACATCAATCAGAGCTTGCATGAAAAAAAATAATTGGTTTGAGCCTTCACAGGGGGCAAAGTTTCTCCATTCAAATTTTTGAGTTTATATGTGTTTAAAATATTTTCAGACGCTTTTAATATTTTGTCATGCAGGGAGCAAAGAGAGGATATGAGGACTAAATAAAAAATATCTGAAGTTTTGGCAAAAAGAAGAGCAAAAATAATAGAACAAGAAGAAAGAAGATGCAAAGCATAAAAGATTGGTCTAGCTAGAAGTGCTGAAGTCAGTATAGCACAAATGTCCAAGGATGAAGATTCATTTTGAAGGGTGAAGACTCAATGTCCAAAGGATGAAGATCCAATTTGAAGGGTAAAGACCATATATCCAAGGATGAAGATCCATTTTAAAGATTGAAGGCCCACAATCCATTGAAGAATGGAACAACTAGCTAGCAGAAATCTAGAATTTTTAACTAATAGAAGGTCAGTTGAATCTAGTTTAGGGTCGAGAACCCAAAATCCAGCCTAGAGTCAAGAACCCAAAACCAGTCTAGGGTCGAGAACCTAATCCAGTCTCGGGTCCAGAATTCAAACAAATCTTAGGTCCAGAACCCAATCCAGTCTCTAGTCCAGAACCCCAAACTAAACTCAAGGCCAGGACTCATATCCAATCTCAAGTCCAGAATCTAAACCAATCTCGTATTAAGAATCCAAATCCACTCTGGAGTCGAGCACCCAAATCTAATTTCAGGTCAAAAACCCAAAATCTAATCTTGGGTCAAGAACCCAAATTTAGTCTCAGGTCTAGAACCCAAATTTTATCTCGGGTCGAGAACACAATCTAGTCTCGGGTCGAGTACCAAAATCTAGTCTTGGGTTGAGAACCCAAATCCAGTTTTGGGTCGAGAACCCAAAATCTAGTCTTGGGTTGAGAATCTGAATTTGGTCTTGGGTTGAGAACCCAAAATCTAGTCTTGGGCTGAGAGCCCGAATCCAACCTCGAGTCAAGAACCCAAACCAATCCTTAACCAAAATCAGCTCAAAGTCATATTGCTTTTCACTCTCTTCTACTAAAATTTTAGATCGTTCAAGTAGGAGGCAAGACTGTAGACCCTTAATTTTGGCCCAATCTAAATTCAATTTGAAAAAATCAGACCAAGTTTGTTTCTAATTACAATATCTAGGTTAAACCAAGTATAATTTTGTATTAGGTTTGATTCATTTAAAATTGGGCCAATATAATTGAGACAATGCGGTTCGGTCCAAGCCAATCCGATATGGATTGCCTCCATATCAAATTGGTCTGGGCCAATTCAATATGGACAAGTCCCATATCAAAATGAACAAGGCCAATTTGATATGGGAAGGGGACCATATCAAAGGCCAATTCGATATGGGTAGGTTTTAACCGACAATGAGTCAATTTGTTGGAAGATCCTAAAAAGACTAGGATAAGTGTAAAACATATTTGATTCGGATGGAGAGGGCTTAGCTAGTTTTCCCTAATTGATGTTTATAAATACAAGAGCTTAGACGACCATAAAAAAGGAAGTCATAATTATCAAACCGAGAATTATCAAAGAAGAAGAGATAGAATTAGACGGGAGAAAACAACAGTAAAACATAAACGATTAACAATTAGCCAGAGTTAGTAGCAGCCATTAAAACAAAGCAAAAGATACAAAAGCAGGGGAGGCAGTAGCTTGACTCTCAAAGGCACCAATAATTTGTAAAAGCCATTGTGCAAATTGGTTTGGCTCGAAAAATTTATCTTGGAGGAACCAATAATGCAAGTTTTGTTTTCTAAATTCAATTTACTTAAAATATGCAGTAGCTATGTTTTCCCTTAAAATGTCATTGAACTGTTTGAAGGTCCTGAAATTATTTTATCCAGTAGCATTTAGTTTTCAATCATCTTTTCAATCATCATCAGGTAGTAGCTCACAATTTATGTTAATTAGTTAAAAATTGTTATCATATTTTCACAATGATCCATTAGACATCCAGTAGCCAAAACCATTAGCAATATTAATTTCAATATAAAGATAACCTTAGTCACAATTAATGCAAACCCTAGTTTGGTCATCCAAAACCCTAATTTAATTTTTTAAACCCTAAATTCTATATAAAATCCTAATTTTTGAAAAACCCTAATTTGTATAAATATAAAACCCTAGTTTAGATAGAAATCCTAATTCCCCCAACAAAATCATACCATGTAAATCATTTTTCTTTCAGGGGCAATCCCCCACAAGGGGCGCCGCCCCCTTGACCTCCGTCCACTAACATGCTAGCGGGACTGCCATAGGCCCGACCCTTGTCGTTGCACACTATATTTTCTTAATGGGATAATATTAAGATGTGTTTATTTCTTTTCTTTTTAATTATTATTATTCAATTATTTTCATATGTGTTGTCTTATTTTTTTTCCTCGATTTATTCTTTTCCTTAGATTTATATATATTTTTAAAGGAAATTGTAAAAAGCATGTTTCCATCTAGTGTGGGTGCCTTATTTATTAAACTTATGTAATTTGATTTATTTTAAGGTTTTTGGACTATTTTAAGGGGCATGTTTCCACTTATGGTGGGTGTCCTATTTTATTTACTTATTTGGTTTTCTCTTTAAACATTAGACATTGTAAAGGCATGTTTCTATCCTTGGATGGGTGCCTATTTTTGTTTATTTTATTTTAATAAGATGATGGATGTTTATTTCTTTTAAATTGTATGTAATATGGATGATGTCATAATATTTAAGAATTTAGTAATGTTTAGATCTGAAAAGGAGGTCGGTTCTAATGAACCAGGCATTATGGGGGTGTTGGGTCATTCTCACCTTCCCCATACGTACCCAACTTTCCAAACCCAATAGGGGGTTGGGGATTCGTTAGGAATCGAGTCATCCACCCTTTTCTTTTTTTCGGCTTGTTCAGGTGGCGACTCCATTTTCTTCTGGTTTAGGCTCGTGTTCTTTAAGGCCCTGAGCCTAATAGTACCAAAGTCGTAAGAACCATTCCACATGGGAGTGGGGGCAAACATCTCTGCTTACACAATGCCACCTATTACCTTATGTGGCTTAAGGAAATTACTAATAGAGGTTTAAAGAGTGATAATGTAAATTTGGAGGAGTTAATTAGCTTATTTAAACAAAAATCACTAAAATTATCATCCACCCTCATCTTCTTTCTTTCTTGTGTTGGTCATACACTATCACTTGAAAGAAAATTTAAGAAGTTAGCACAAATTGATCTAAGACATTGAGGAATCAAGGCCAAGAATAAGGTTGGGCTCAGTCGGTTCAGTCATATTAAAAGCATTTTTAAATCTGATAGAACCCGCATGATTAACGAAAAAGTCCACTCAAGCTCAATTGAATTGAGCTCAATTTTTTATTGAGTTGTCTCTATTAAAGTTTGGTCGGTACAAATTAGGTAGGTTTAGACTGAAAATGCTATTCATAGATTATTAATGAAGCAAACCTTAAAAAATTAAAGAAACCTCTTAACATAAACACTAATGCTTATCCTTCAATCGAGTCTCTTAAAGCCTGAAAAAACCTTAGCTCTGTATTAGAAATAATTACCTATAATAAATAAAATTGAAATAATATAAGAATTTTGAAAATATTTTATGTAGACACTCTCTATTAAATCAATAGAGCAAATAAAGAATTTTTCTTTTATTCTTTGATCTTTTTATGAAAGAAACCAAAAAAAATTATGAACATGTAGATTCACGAACAAAAACACATAAATTAAAAGCTAACATAACACAAAAGTTAAAAGTTAAAACCCACAAAGAAGTTTGAAAACTCACCAAGAAAAATTTGAAAAATCACAAAGGAACTATTCGAATATGCAGTATTTAGAAGAAATTGGTTAAAGAAAGTGAGATTTAGGGATTAGAAATTGGTAGAGAAAGAAATTGAGAGAGAGAATTGAGAGAAAAAATGTGAAGAGAGATAAATATGAAATGTGCGACTAGATATACCTAGGTTTTAGTTTTAAGATGTTTATATAGGTATAATAAAATGACATCTTTTATATGTAAATAGTATATCTAATATGTGTTTTTTAACATACGGTCCGGTTTGGGTTCATAGGGAAACTTAAATCCCAACCCGATCAACCACCAAAACACGGGAAAATTTTAAAAACTTTACACATTATCGCCCGAGTTTACACTTCAGTCTGACTGAACTTGCTTGAAATGCTTTGATTTGAAGGGGCTCAAGCTAGTTTTAAAATTATGCACAACTCTAGCCAAGAGAAAATAAAGGAGGGAGCTTTGGAGGGTCAAGCAACTATCTTCCTTCTTTTTCTTACTTTCTTATGGTAGCTAGCTAATAAGGGTATGGAGGAGTTAAGACCTTACATGGAGAGATTTACAACACCACCAACTTAACTAAAAAAGTTAATGAAGATCAAAGGAAAACTCTTGTTCTATCTTGCAATGATTTAGTGGGGAGTGATTGTATGATAATAAATTAACTATATAGAAGTTTGATATTAATGAAAAATAAGGAAAAACTTGAACCAACATAGTAACATGATGAATTGTGTATAGTTGAAGAACTGAATAGAAAAAGAATAGGCTTAACTAGTAAGGGACTGAATTGGAAAGAAAATGAAATGACATAATCCATGAAACCATGCCTAATTTTAATGAACAAAGAAGATCTAAAAACCAAGAGACTTAAAACTCGAGTTTTTGGTGATTGAACATGTGTACATGAATTGAACTTGAAATTCCATGGAATTAATTCTAAATTTAGTTAAAAGATAAAAAATAACATGTTAACAATGAGTTTAGAAACCTAAAAACATGAGAAAAGTGATGAATATTATACTGGGAAGGAAATACATCACAAAAGCTATGAAACAACTTAAATTTAGATAAGGGACAATCCCAAAATGAAAAGCATGGTTGTGCAACTTTTAAAGAAAGGTTGTGCCTTTCATTTGGGGGTTATTTAAAATGGTTAGAAGCCAATTTAATGGCACATCCATGCCCCAACCCTAGGTCACACTCATGTCTAACTTTTAGCGGCTGATTAAGTCAAAACTTGAAGTGCTTTTGTATTATTTTATCTTATAAACCATAAACATATATATAAACATAAAAGGAACATTAAAATAAATTAGCAAGGGACCTTAAAATGAAAAGGAAAAATTAAACTTTGAGGGGTTTATGGATTAGGGATGATATAGATATTCATTTGATGATCCAATTTGCAGGGTTTATGAAGTTTCAGCATTTGAGGAACATTTTGCAAAAGGGATAAAATTTTGAGGTGAGATATATTAATCTCTTTTTCTCTTTTGAATGCACCTTACACTAAGATTGAAATACTTGACAATGTGACCCTAAATACTTGATTTTGACCTTGAGCTATATGTCCTCTATTTCATTGACTCCTAAGTTTGTTGGTTCACTTCAATCTCTGATTAAGGATGTGCATTGTGTATTCTTTGGGGAACCTTCTAATGTCATTTGGCACTTCATTAAAATTTTTTATGCTTTTCTTTTCCTTTTCATGAGTTATTGACTTGATATGGAGAAAGGAAATTGAGTTGTTGGTCCACTTCTCATCTTCCCATTAATTGCATCTTTAAGTTTTATTTGCTAAGATGATATTGATATGTTGTGATTATTGATGATATATGAGCAACATGAAACATATGATAAAGCCCAACCCTAGTGGAAGAGAAACCACTAGGCTATGTGCACATATAGGAAATCTAATTAAAAAGAGAAGTTACAGCCCTCATATGTAGCTAAAGCCAATCTAATATTTGTTTATCATTATGAGTTTATGCATCCCTGATAATTATATCTACAATAATTCTCTTCTCATAACTTATGATCTTCTACATTGATTTAAGTATCCCTAATGAGTTCATTTCATCCATTGTGGTTTTGTATCTATGAGTCTAGTTTAATTTGTGATAATTCTTCCATTCTTCTATTATAATGTCCTACGGTTTCCCTTGTAGAGCCTTATTAGTAACTTATACAATCTACCCTTGAGTCACTTAAGGCTTCTATTCCATTCCTTTAGTAACTTATGTGGTAATTATTTGCTCTAAGCTATTTATTATTCTGTATTATTATTATCTCACTGAGTTGACAGCTCACGATATTGTCCATGGTTTAGTTTTATAGATTAGAAAAACTCTAACTCGTAAAAGCTATGTGGCATAACAAATAAAGTAGAAAGTAGGGTTGTTGATTTGGTTTAACATGTTGTAGTGTGTAATGGTTAACTAGGAAGGGTAGCTTAGATAATTTTAATACGACTATAAAAGCATTTGCTAGACCAAAGTGTATATAAATACGTGTATATGCCAAAGTATCCTAAAGATAATATTGTAACCCTAAATAGAAATGAATTAATATATGTTTGTATAATAAGATTAAGAAATTTACTATAACATGTTAGGGCAAACTAAAGATAATAAAATGTCATAATAAAAGTGAACCTATGTAATATGTAATAGAAAGATCCAATGATAGTTTCAATATGGATTTTACGAGGTATCTGGTGGCCATAAGTCTACTTAAATTCTAGAACAATCAACCCTCAGAAAGCAGGATGTCATATTTTAATAATAAAAAAATTCTATTTTCATTATAAATAACAAAAATATTTTTATACTATAAAAAATTATATGAATTAAACTTTTATTTTTTTTATAATACATAAACAATTTGTGCATTTAAAACATAAATTTATAATTTTTTTCTAAGTAACACAAATTTATTTTATTGATATAATTTTTTTTATATTTTTCAAAACAAAAACTAAGTTCAGTTAGCTTATAAATAAAAAGTATTACCTTAATTATGACATAAATTAGATCTAATTAGACAAATTATAAAAAAAAAATCATGTATCATTTAAATTGTATACTACTATTAAATCTTCCTTGTAACTAAAAAAAAGTAACATGCTATATTAGGGGAACTACGTACTTTTGTTATGATCAACCTATTTGCACCAAAAACTAAAAATAAATTAAAATAAATGAATTAACGTTTTTTTTTTTAAATTGAGTGTTATTTACAGAACTAAAAACAAAAGTTACTTTCAATGATACATTGGATTTTAAAAATTTTTAAATTTACGAAAATGGCACAAATTAATTGTAAAAATATGGATTGTCATTCCTTAGTAAGTTTTATATATCCTATATGTTTCATATAAAATTTATAAAACAACATATATAGCGTATGAAAAAATATAAAAAAAAACATATATAACATATAAAACTATATATATAACAACTATAACAATGTATATGACATATCAAACAATATCAAATAGCAACATATACGAAATATAATCAGTTATATATTAAATATGTCCAAACATATGTTACATATAATCTATTATATGTTATATATGTTACGTATAATCAGTTATATATTATATATGTCCTAATATGGTACATACAATTTTTTATATGTTATATATATTACATATAATCTATTAAATATATATATATATATCATATATGTTATATATAATCTATTATCTATTATATATATTACATAAAATCTATTAAATATATAATCTGTTAAATATAATGCATATCATATATATTATATAAAAATATTATATGTTATATATATTACATATAATCTGTTAAATATAATATTTATATAGTATGTATATTGCATATAATCTATTATGTGTTATATGCTTAAATGAAAACTAATTTTTTTAGGTTATTTATATAATTTGATAAATATTAATAATATATGTATATGTATGACATATAATTTGTTATATATTATATATGTCCTCATATATATTATATACATTTTGTTATATACATGTTATATATATTACATATAATTTGTTAAATATATAATTTATTAAATATATTACACATATATCATCATATAAGTTACATTTAATATGTTATATGTTATATATGTTACATATAATCTATTAAATATGATGTATATATGTTAATATGTTGCATATAATCTATTATATATTATATATGTTGCATATGCTCTATTACATCTAATGGAAAGTTAAAAAACAAGAAACATATATGGCATCTATAACATGTAATCTGTCAAATGTGATATATTTATATGTTATAGTTTTAAATTTTATATATGTTGCATCTAATTTGATAAATATAATAAGATAAAAAAAAAGAATTTTTCAAATAATTGTTGGAAAATTAAAAAAAAATAGTATTTTGTCGAATATATAGTGTGTATTACAATTGAAACACAAAAAATTCTCCAATCATTATAATTGAAGACTAAAAAAACAAAAGAAACATTTACAAATACAAAATTCTGCAATATCTTACCAATTTGATTCATGTTTCTTTTTAATCTTGCGGTTAACCAAAAAAAAAGATTTGATTTAAGAAAAAAAAACTTAATGAAAAAAATCAAAAGTAACAAAAAAGATATATTGGTAATGGGGAATAAGAAGCACTGGTGGTGGAGAATAGGTGATAGTGGTAGAAAATAAGAATGTAATAGTGCAGTAAAAAACGAAAATAAAAGAAATAAAAGAAAGATAAAGAAGAGAATGAAAGAGGAAAAGGAAAAAAAAAAAAGAGCAAGAGGGAGAGAGAGGTGAAAAGAAAAAAGAGTAAGAGAGAGATTTATTTTTTAAAATAAAAACCCAATGACCAGTGTATATATATATAAAAGGAAAAGTTCAAAATAAAAAAATAAGAACAAGTAAAAATGAAAAACAAAATTAAAAAATAATAAATGATATAACTTCTTAAGTTAATCCACTTTATTAGCTCATTTTTCTCATTACTTAAATTTCATAATAAGTAATCCACCTCAACTTCCTCAACAAGTTACTCTAAAAGCTCAAAATGGCCAATTATTGATGGAATTCCTTGTCAGCTCTCTAAAATATTAATACACTCGGCAACACCTATGAAACGTGGAAGTTAAGGGAATAGTTGTGATAAGAAAAAAATAGCTAACATAAGTTATGGTAACCCTACTTTACCTGGATGAATGAAGGATTGCCAAGAGGGGGACTAGTGGTAGTCCTCAAGCTTTTCTCCCTTGAGCTCCTCGAGCTGTAACATCCTTATATCCTAAATACATATAATATTTATATCTCGTATACATAAAGTACATATACATAATATAAGAGTGTCACCATAATTGCCTGTGAAAATCTCATATTCTTAATTATTAAAATAATTACATTTTTAAATGACTAATTTACTAAAACAAATACATTTATATTTAGTATCTCAGAAAATCTTTATGAGAAAAATTTTTAGAAAAAATTCACCAAAGTTTTGTCTATAACTTTAATAAATCTCAAATTATCAACCCAGAACATAACCTGCAATTTGAAAAGCACTCCCAAAATACATTTTCCACAAACTAATATTTGCTCCAATTATCACCAAATATTTATGTCAAAGGTTGTATTGTACACATTTTCAAAACTTCACAAACATAAATTGTTTTTAAACATATTTACATATGGTAGCCATAATATACAACACCAAAATGTCTTCAATAAAATTATACATCTATGCAGCACATCCAACTTGGTCTCGTGGAAAAATCTTATTTCCAAGTCTCTAACTCAAGACTTTGACCCAACCAAATCAATCAACACTTGTAATCATCTAAGCGATATACACTACCGTGCTAAGCTCAAAAACCTAGTGGTATATAGTTTAATAATATAAACAATTTAAAAACCATTACAAGCTTCCATGACAAATAATACATCATGCAATCCTCATTTAACAATTTTTTTAACACTTTTCACTTTCATAAACACATCACATGTAATATCCCAAAATTTTAAAATTTTTAATTTTTGGAAATTAAATAAATGATTTAATATATATATATATTTAAGTGAAAAAGCAAAATGTGTATATGATATATATATATGTAGATATACATAACATATACAAGTCAATATTTAAATTGGTCAAAAGTTATTTTAAATTAGTAAAAAAATTATTTGTGTAGTTAGTGGAAGATGATTTTTTTTATATTATTTAAGTAATATATGTTTTACTTGGTGGAAATTCAAATTGGAAAATTGTGTGGTTAAAAGAGTAGTGGTTGGTTAGAGATGAGTTTGGGATCATCTTCTTCTTCTTCTTTCTCCATTGAAGGCTGGTTATTTCCATTAGAGGAAAGGAGGGATTTGCTTCTTCCAAGCTCAAGTAATTGAAGGATTTCAAGTGTTCAAGTTGGAGTTTTGGGGATTTTCTCCATATTTGGTAAGTTTCCAACTTGTTTCCTTGATTTCTTCCATGAACGTTTGTATATGTGTGAATTGGATGTTTGGTGTAGTATGTTTTAATGGTTGGTATTGGTATGTATGAAGTTTTTTTTATTAGTTAACTATGATTTTAGGGTTGGATTGAAGAAATAGTTAAGTTTGGTGAAGAGAATAAGAATTTTGGGTTATGTAACTTTTGAGTTGTGAAGTCATGGATTTAAATTGTGTATTTTGATTTTAATTAAGTTGTTTTGATGTATATACAAGTATTTTATGGTAAAATGATGGATATGGTTGAGTTTGAATAGAGTTGAAAAAGGGAAAGAAAGATAACTTTGGATGTGACAATTATGTGTTGACATTAGGATTTTGGCCTGACACACCCGGTGACATGGCCATGTCTTTGGGTGTGTCGATGTTTTTGTTTTTAGTGTTGGTGACACGTGAAGTGACACGCCCATGTCACTGAGCATGTCACAACTTCTGTAATGTTATAGTATTGACACGTGCAGTGACACGCCCATGTCACTAAGCATGTCACAGCTACTGTGTTGTAGGAATTTTAGCATGGACAGGGACACGGCTATGTCTCTGGACATGTCTTATCTACTATAATACAGAGCTTAGGACATGGTAATTAACATGCTCATGTCACTGAGCTTGTCAAAGCTTCTATGTTGTGGATTTAGGGCAAGGTCATTGACACACCCATGTTGTTGAGCATGTCATTTGTAGATTTTGCCCTAGATAGTTCTTTTCCTTATTTTCCTTTATGTTTCTTATCCTTGTGATGAGGGGTTTTGTAAATTCCTTTAAGTGTGTTACTAAGTGATTATTTATAATCACATTTGGTTTAGGCTTTGAGGAGACTTGAGTTGCCCAATCCAAGTGTTGAGGGATATCTTGGAAGAGGAGTTTGAAAGTGGTGTTTGAGCTTGTTTTGTTGCTTTTAGAGGTAAGTACAAACTTTGAATAATTGATTATATTTTCATGACATTGGACTTAACACACTTTGGTTGGAAGATGTGTTAAGTTACTTACTGCATTTTTTTTGCATGAGTAATATGCTATGATTTATATAATGTCATAAAAGCATTATATGTCATGTGAACTATGTGCAAGATATGATAATGACCCAAAATGTTTGGGTGATGCAGTTTGTTATGTATACATTAAAGATGTTATGTAAAGCCATTAGTGATGGCTATATTAATATAAATGAGATAAATGAGGCTATATGCCTAATTTGATCATGAGAAAATAAGAAAGAAATTGATAATAAAAATATGAAATAATTGTGTGCCTAGTATGTTATTCAATTTTCAGAGTTCTGAATTTGGCGGCATGTCTATGACGTAGCAGTCCCTTGAAGCTGGGTTGGGCCTAACCCGTAAAGCCTAGTTGGGATGTTACATAGGAGGTTATCCTCATTGTGATATGATTTGCCTTCGGGCCTAGCTTTTAAGCAATTACTTGATTTGCCTTCGGGGCTAGACACATGGTGTCAACTTGGACCAAATCAGTAACTATGAGATTTGAATAGCATATTAGACCCCTTTGGGCCCATGCATGTGTTTGTTTTTATGTGAATTATGAATTCTAGAACAATTGAGTAATATATTAAGATAAAGTGTTATGAGATATAATATCCTTATGCATTGTGCATTGGCATTGCATTTGAACTTTATTATTATTATCAAAGTTTATATTACTAGGCTTTTGGCTTAACATGATTGTGATTCATCACGCAGGTGACAGGGTAAATCTTGTTAAGCCGGAGAGTTTGTCTAGACCAAGCCAGGTCTAGGCTTGAGATCTTGAGTGCAAAGTTGATTGTTGGACATCAAGATCAAAGACAAACTGCCAGCATGTACATATTATATATTTTTGTACATATTGACTTCATGTATATTATATTATATTATATTTTGATATATATATATATGTCTATATCGCAAACTATCAAAAATATTTTGGATAAACATTTGGTAATGAAGTTATGTATGTGTTTTAGCAAGTAATATTTTATCTATTATTTACATTATATCAGTTAAATGATTTAAGTTTATACAGATTCAAAAGGTAAGGATTTTATTAAAATGGGTTGTGGCATTCTTGTATCGTATATTTGTATATTACATAAGTTGGGTGTGTGTATGGTACATATATAGGGTATAAGGGTGTTACATTTATTTTGGTATCAGAGCCTAGGTTTGAGATTCTCAACCTAGGTGGGTTGTGAGAGAAAGAAAATGGAGATTTTTAAAAATGATTTTTAATTATGATACATACATTGGCACTGGCAGTTTCTGATCTCTGTTATGGCAATTTCTGTTGTGTTTGCAGATATAGGTAGTTATGGCATCTCAGATGCATCAATCTGCAAAGGGTAGTGTAGATAGTATGGCTCCTGTTATGGGTAGAGATGGAGCTAGAGTTGAGATAGCTGGAGAGGCACCTGCTCCTGTGCCAGAGAGACCAGCAGCTGATAAGATTCTGCCGGGCTGGGTATGGCATATGGTGGAGTTGTTGAGGTAAGCTCCAATACAGCAGTCGCCGTAGCCGCAGTTGTTGTTGAGGAAATATGATAAGTTGAGGAAGTTTGGAGCTGAGAACTTTATTGGTACTACAAACCCTGCTGTAGCAAAGCAGTGGCTAGACAGAGTCCAGAGAGTGTTCATTTAGCTGCAGACTACTCCAGAGGAGAAGTTTGATTATGCCAGATCTCTTTTGCAGAGAAATGCATATGATTGGTGGAAGATGGTTCCACATGCTCTGGATGATCCACCAGTCCTGACCTATGATGATTTCCTATAGGAGTTTGAGCAGAAGTATACTCCAAGGGAGTATAAGGATGCAAAGAAGATAGAGTTCTTGAGTTTGAGGGAGGATACCAAGACAGTATCGGAGTATGAGATAGAGTTTATCCGGCTGAGTCAGTATGCTGGTGGGATCATTTCTGATGAGATTGATCAGTGTTGGAAGTTTGAGGAGGGGCTGAGACCCTCTATCATGTGCATTATAGCAAGCTCCTGGTACCAGGATTTTTCCCAGTTGGTTATAACTGCCAGGAGTGTTAAGAGAGCACAAGGTCTTGCAGCAGCTATTAGGGATGAGGAGACCAGAGCTAGGAGACCCCAGAGTGAGGCAGGGTCTTCATGAGTGAAGAGAGGCCGAGGAGGATATTTTTAAAGATTCAGTCAGAGCCAGAGGCAGTCTAGTAGGTCAGTACAGCAGCAGAGACAGAGACCTAGGCCATTTGTTTGGATCTTTATGTTATACATTCATTATTAATAAATGAGGTTTTATTATCATTATTGTTGTTTGCATGTTACACAATTTTGATATTTGTCCCTGGTTTATTATTGTTATAGAGATAAAAAAAAATAAATAATTCTTAACCAGTATGAACATTGATTTGATGATCATCAGATGGTTATGTGTATAGTGATACAAATCAATTTCATAAATACTTGTTAGAGAACAATGTATTGGATAGACCCATCATGAGATTACTACATGGGTTAGTGTCATAAGTAAATCTCATGATAGTTATGTAATAATTCTTTGACTTGAGATTGTCATAGTTTCCAATATAAGGACTATTATATTTTGACATGATCAAACATTATCCGTAACTGGATAGTAATAAAGGTTATGTTCATATATGATAGAAATTATGTAGAGGATAATGAACAATCAAGATAGAATTTGTCCCTCTCTTTGAGAGAGATATCTTTTGGGCCCCTCGATAAGTGAGACTGTGAAATGCATGGCCGTGCTCAAATGAATTGATAGTGTGATCAATTTCATTTGTTTTTATCAGTCTACTTGGAGATCGAGTAATCTTAAGTTTGGACAATATAAGTATGACGTTGACCATGACTTATGTTCAAGCTAGATATCGTGTGACAAAGGGATTAATGCATATACTATTATTAGGCAAATTGGACATTCCTTATATTAATTGGGTAGTTGTAACGCCTTGCTAGAGGCCAATTATGACTTGTTGATTTAATAGAGATTAAATTGACTGCCAATTAATATGGGCCTATCGGGTCACACACAAGAATGCGTTTTGGGCTGGATATAATATTAATAATATTAATATTAGATATTAATATTTATTATTATTATTTTCGTTTTTATATATATATTATTAGATAATATATTCAGAATCCTAATTAGATTTGGATTCTGAATTTGACTTACCTTATCCAATTATATTTATTATTAGATAATGTATTCAGAATCCTAATTAGACTTGGATTCTGAATTTGACTTTCCGTATCCAATTTTGAATTGGATTCTGGAGTGATTATATTCACTCCAGACGTTAAGTCTTCTCAGAGGTAACAATAAAAACAAAGAGGAACGAAAAAGGTAACCCTAATATTTTTTTAGAGAAAACGTTTTTCCAGCCTTCGCCGTTGCAGAGAGCTAGCACTCCAAACGGTAGCATTCGTGTGGATACGCGATAGAGGGTGTTTCGCGATCGAGGCATCTCTTCAAAACTGAGATTTCGAATCATCAACAGGTTAGTTCTTTGAACACTTTTGTCGAATTAAACGAACAGCATGGATCCTGGTGGGAAATCAGAGATCAAATATTTTTCCGCTGCGTGTTTTTTGTTTGCAGTGATCTCCTTAATTTCCTAACAGTGGTATCAGAGCCACTTGTTGTTTTCGTTTAAGTCGAAAATGCCATGTTGATATGATTACATGAGATATATTGATTTCGTATGGCATGTTAACTATAAAACCTTAATTGGTTTTTCATATGATGAGAAAGGATTGGTGTTTTTTAATTTCGTTTTCATGAGATGATCACGTATATATGATTGGTTGATTAAAATGATTTTCATATGATGAAAACGATTAAGTTTATATGTGATATAAACATTTGGTAATGATTCTGTAATGGGTTGTACATATTCGAAATAAAACAGTAAGAAGGTTAATGAGATTAACGGTTCTGTTTTAGGGTTTCGCCAAAGAAAAATGTTAATGAGATTAACGTTTCTGTTTGGCTTCGAGGGGCGCTGCCCCTCGACCCCACCCAGGGACGCTGCCCCTTCAAAACCCCGCCCGCTGACCGGCCAGCGGAAGCCCCGCCCGCTAATCGGCTAGCGGGACCGCCGTATGTTCGCGCCCTATAGTTCGTTACCGCGACATTAAGAATGTCAATATATTTGTTTCTATTTAACATGTTGGTGATGAATATGTTATGTTTGTTTGATGTCTTGGCATGGTGCATAGCATGGCCTTATGACCTATGTGATTGGTTTATTCATATCTTTATTTTGGGTAAATACGGCCTGCGTGTCGTTTATTTTGTTTTAATTTATTTTACTAGTAGTTAGATTTTCTTTTATTGTAATATATGAAGATTCAAGCTACAATGTTTGTGATGGAGATTCATACCAAGGAGAAGATGGTTCCATGGTGATGGAAGCACAAGCTCAAGTTTTGAAGATATGTAATATTGCAAGTGTTGTAATAGATAGGTTTTTCACCTAGGGTTGCCTTTATGATCTTCATTTGGTCTCTTGAAGATCATATTTAGTTTGGCCATGCTATGTCACGTTTACATATTTTGTCATTTGGTATATGATGCTTATGTGATAAATTATATATATGCATATAGGATGCTAAAATATAATGATATGTAATGCAAGACATGATAATAATTTAGTTGAACCCTCATTAATAATTTAAGTCTAAATGCCATCCACGTTTTGAACACCTATCAAAACTAAGATTGTATTAAAGTAGGTATTGCCAAAGCAATATGCTTTAAACATTCCTAGCTAAGTAGGATGAGTAATAGTGCTACTCATATGTTTTAAAATTGGTTAGACTTAATTAGGCTATCAAAATGGTTTTGGGCCTAAGGCATTAGATGGAATTCAACATGCTATGATATATGATGTCAATATTCCATAATTACTAAGAGTTACATGAGATGTAATTGGTAAAGATGTTACCTACCTAAATAACTTGATTTTAAGCGTCACGCCAAAGCTGAGTTTAGAATTAAGTGAAATACGGATCTTAGCCTACTAAAATATTTCTTTAGAGGGTTATATTTTTAGTAGGAGTTTAAATAATTTTAACCTCATTATTAATTAAAATTTGACTTTGCATATTTATCAACAGATGGCTGCTAATAACAATTCCACCTTATCACTGCGATCTATCCTTGAGAAGGAAAAACTGAAAGAATGTGGGACTAATTTTGTTGACTGGTTTAGGAACCTGAGAATTGTTCTCAAACAAGAGAAAAAGTCCTACGTGCTTGATGAAGCTATCCCTGACCCACCTCCTGCCGATGCTTCTAATGCTGCTAAGAGTAAGCATAAGAAGCATGTAGATGATTCCAATGACATAGGATGTCTTATGTTGGCTACTATGTGTCCAGGACTTCAGAAGGATCTGGAACACTTAGAGGCTTATGAGATGAGTGTGCATCTCAAACAAGCTTTCCAACAACAGGCTAGGCAAGATAGGTTTAACACCGCTGTTGCATTATTTGACTGCAAAATGTCTGAAGGTGAATCTGTTAGTGCTCATGTTTTGAAGATGAAAGGCTATCTAGATCACCTTGCTAGACTTGGATATCCCCTGAGTTTAGAACTCTCCACGGATTTGATCCTACATTCATTGCCTAGCAGTTTCTCACAGTTTGTCATGAACTATAACATGAATGACATGGAGAAATCCATTCCTGAGCTACATGGTATGCTCAAAACTGCTGAGGGGAATATCAAAAAGCCTACCCAAATATTGAATGTCAATATTAAACAAATGAAAAAGAAAGCCAAAGATACTAAAGGCAAGGGTAAGGCAAAAGGTGCTAAAGGGTCCAAGGGACAAGCTAAACCAAAACCTGTACCTAAGGCTAAAGTTCCTAAGGAAGGGACTTGTTTCCATTGCAACAAGCCTGGGCATTGGAAGAGAAATTGTCAACTCTATTTGGATGAGTTAAAGAAGTTGAAGGGTAGTGCGACTACATCTTCAGGTATTTATGTTATAGAAATTAATTTATCTATTCCTTCTTCCTGGGTATTAGATACCGGATGTGGATCTCATATTTGTACAAATATGCAGGGACTCAAAAGGAGTAGGATGCTGAAGAAGGGCGAAGTGGACCTACGTGTTGGCAATAGAGCAAGAGTTGCTGCTATAGCTGTAGGAACTTATGAGCTTGTTATGCCCAATGGGTTTTTGTTAATTTTGAACAATTGCTTTTATGTTCCTACTATGAGTAGGAATCTTATTTCAGTATCTGTTTTGGATGATGAAGGTTATTCATTTTTGATTAAGAATAAGAAATGTTCTATTTTTGATAAAAATGATCTGCTTTATGGTATTGCAAATTCTTATAATGGCCTTTATATCCTTAATCTTGATGATTCTAATGGTAATTATATCTATAACATAACTTCTAAGAGAACTAAGCCAAATGAGTTAAACCCTACTTATTTATGGCATTGTCGCCTTAGCCATATAAATGAGAAACGCATTTCTAAGCTCCATCAAGATGGATTATTAGATTCATTTGATTTTGAATCATTTGAAACATGTGAGTCTTGTTTGCTTGGTAAGATGACAAAGGATCCTTTTACTGGTCATAGTGAAAGGGCTAATGATTTATTGGGCTTGATACATACAGATGTATGTGGTCCTTTTAGCATTAGTGCCATAGGAGGATTTCGATACTTCATTACTTTTACTGATGATTTCAGTAGGTATGGCTATGTCTACCTAATGAAACATAAGCATGAGTCTTTTGAAATGTTTAGAACTTTTCAAAATGAAGTACAAAATCAACTTGGTAAAACAATTAAACTACTTCGATCAGATCGAGGTGGTGAATATTTGAGCCAAGAGTTTGATGATCATCTAAGGGATTGTGGAATTGTTTCACAACTGACTCCTCCAGGAACTCCACAGTGGAATGGATTTTCTGAAAGGAGAAATCGAACTCTATTAGATATGGTTCGATCAATGATGAGTCAAGCGGATCTTCCTTTATCTTTTTGGGGTTATGCCTTGGAGACAGCTGCATTCATTCTGAACCGTGTACCATCTAAGGCGGTTGAAAAGACACCATATGAGATATGGACAGGTAAGACACCTAGTTTGTCTTTTCTTAAGATTTGGGGTTGTGAAGCTTATGTGAAAAGACCAGTTTCAGATAAGTTAGCTCCAAAGTCTATCAAATGTAATTTTGTGGGGTATCCTAAGGAAACTAAAGGATACTATTTCTATACTCCTTCAGAGAACAAAGTGTTTGTTGCTCGAAATGGGACCTTTTTGGAAAAGGAATTTCTTTCTAAGAGAACTAGTGGGAGTATAGTAGAACTTGAGGAAACTCAAGTACCACAAGAAATCATTGAGCCGTCTATAGAGCCTATTTCAGAACCACAAATAGTTGTGGAGTCTGAAGATGTAACACAAATCCCTCGCAGGTCTGATAGGACACGTCGTCATCCAGAGAGATATGGATTTCTTGTGACTGATGATAGTGAAGTAATGCTCATAGATCAAGATGAGCCTACTACCTATCAAGAAGCTGTGTCAGGTCCAGATTCAGACAAATGGCTTGGAGCCATGAAATCTGAGATGCAATCTATGTTTGACAACCAAGTTTGGTCTTTAATTGATCCTCCAGAGGGTATTAAGACTATTGGTTGCAAATGGGTTTTCAAGAAGAAAACTGACATGGATGGGAATGTGCAGACCTATAAAGCAAGGCTTGTTGCAAAAGGTTTCAAGCAAACTCATGGTATAGACTATGATGAAACCTTTTCACCAGTTGCTATGCTTAAGTCTGTTAGAATTCTCATTGCCATTGCAGCATACTATGATTATGAGATATGGCAAATGGATGTCAAAATCGCTTTCCTTAATGGAAACTTGCTTGAGGATGTGTATATGACACAACCTGAGGGTTTTGTAAATCCTGAGAATTCTACAAAGGTTTGCAAGCTTCAAAGATCCATTTATGGATTGAAGCAAGCATCTCGAAGCTGGAATCTTCGTTTTGATGAAACAGTTAGGAACTTTGGTTTCATCAAGAATGAAGATGAACCTTGTGTTTACAAGATGGTTAGTGGGAGTGCAGTAGTGTTTTTAGTCTTATATGTGGATGACATATTACTCATTGGGAATGATATCCCTACCTTGCAAAATGTTAAGACTTGGTTAGGGAATTCTTTCTCAATGAAAGACTTAGGTGAGGCTGCCTATATCCTTGGTATAAAGATCTATAGAGATAGATCTAGAAGGATAATTGGCCTGAGTCAAAGTACATACATAGATAAAGTGTTGAAGAGGTTCAACATGCAAGATTCCAAAAAGGGATTCTTGCCTATGTCTCATGGCATTCATCTCAGCAAGAGTCAATGTCCTATGACATCTGATGAGCGAGATCGAATGAATAAGATTCCTTATGCTTCTGCTATAGGATCTATTATGTATGCCATGTTATGTACTAGACCAGATGTCTCATATCCATTAAGCGCAACTAGTAGATTTCAAGCTGATCCTGGTGAAGGTCACTGGACAGCTGTCAAGAATATTCTTAAGTACCTTCGAAGGACTAAAGATGTATTCTTGGTTTATGGAGGTTTGGAAGATGAGCTAGTTGTAAATGGTTACACAGATGCTAGTTTCCAAACTGACATAGATGATTTTAGATCGCAGTCAGGTTTTGTATTCACATTGAATGGTGGAGCTGTTAGTTGGAAGAGTTCAAAACAAAGCACTGTGGCTGATTCTACAACAGAGGCTGAGTATATAGCAGCATCAGATGCAGCTAAGGAAGCAGTCTGGTTGAAGAAATTCATCACTGAGCTAGGAGTGGTGCCTAGCATTGCAAATCCTGTGGACATTTATTGTGACAACAATGGTGCCATAGCACAGGCAAAAGAGCCTAGATCTCATCAAAGATCTAAGCATATACTCAGGCGTTTTCACCTCATTCGAGACATTATCGATAGAGGAGATATCAAGATATGCAAAGTTGACACAAATGATAACATAGCAGATCCATTAACAAAGCCTCTCTCACGAGTCAAGCATGATCAGCACACTAGATCTATGGGTCTTAGAAATTTGTAGGCCTAGTGCAAGTGGGAGATTGTTAGTGTATGTGCCCTAGGCCATTTGTTTGGATCTTTATGTTATACATTCATTATTAATAAATGAGGTTTTATTATCATTATTGTTGTTTGCATGTTACACAATTTTGATATTTGTCCCTGGTTTATTATTGTTATAGAGATAAAAAAAAATAAATAATTCTTAACCAGTATGAACATTGATTTGATGATCATCAGATGATTATGTGTATAGTGATACAAATCAATTTCATAAATACTTGTTAGAGAACAATGTATTGGATAGACCCATCATGAGATTACTACATGGGTTAGTGTCATAAGTAAATCTCATGATAGTTATGTAATAATTCTTTGACTTGAGATTGTCATAGTTTCCAATATAAGGACTATTATATTTTGACATGATCAAACATTATCCGTAACTGGATAGTAATAAAGGTTATGTTCATATATGATAGAAATTATGTAGAGGATAATGAACAATCAAGATAGAATTTGTCCCTCTCTTTGAGAGAGATATCTTTTGGGCCCCTCGATAAGTGAGACTGTGAAATGCATGGCCGTGCTCAAATGAATTGATAGTGTGATCAATTTCATTTGTTTTTATCAGTCTACTTGGAGATCGAGTAATCTTAAGTTTGGACAATATAAGTATGACGTTGACCATGACTTATGTTCAAGCTAGATATCGTGTGACAAAGGGATTAATGCATATACTATTATTAGGCAAATTGGACATTCCTTATATTAATTGGGTAGTTGTAACGCCTTGCTAGAGGCCAATTATGACTTGTTGATTTAATAGAGATTAAATTGACTGCCAATTAATATGGGCCTATCGGGTCACACACAAGAATGCGTTTTGGGCTGGATATAATATTAATAATATTAATATTAGATATTAATATTTATTATTATTATTATTTTCATTTTTATATATATATTATTAGATAATATATTCAGAATCCTAATTAGATTTAGATTCTGAATTTGACTTACCTTATCCAATTATATTTATTATTAGATAATGTATTCAGAATCCTAATTAGACTTGGATTCTGAATTTGACTTTCCGTATCCAATTTTGAATTGGATTCTGGAGTGATTATATTCACTCCAGACGTTAAGTCTTCTCAGAGGTAACAATAAAAACAAAGAGGAACGAAAAAGGTAACCCTAATATTTTTTTAGAGAAAACGTTTTTCCAGCCTTCGCCGTTGCAGAGAGCTAGCACTCCAAACGGTAGCATTCGTGTGGATACGCGATAGAGGGTGTTTCGCGATCGAGGCATCTCTTCAAAACTGTGATTTCGAATCATCAATAGGTTAGTTCTTTGAACACTTTTGTCGAATTAAACGAACAGCATGGATCCTGGTGGGAAATCAGAGATCAAATATTTTTCCGCTGCGTGTTTTTTGTTTGCAGTGATCTCCTTAATTTCCTAACAGCTGAGACCCTCTATCATGTGCATTATAGCAAGCTCCCGGTACCAGGATTTTTCCCAGTTGGTTATAACTGCCAGGAGTGTTAAGAGAGCACAAGGTCTTGCAGCAGCTATTAGGGATGAGGAGACCAGAGCTAGGAGACCCCAGAGTGAGGCAGGGTCTTCATGAGTGAAGAGAGGCCGAGGAGGATATTTTTAAAGATTCAGTCAGAGCCAGAGGCAGTCTAGTAGGTCAGTACAGCAGCAGAGACAGAGACCTGCAGTTTTAGTGGCTAGTGCTTCGACCCCAGTAGTTCAGAGGCTAGTTCCATATACCTGTGTCCATTATGGTAGGCATACGGGGGTGCCTGTTGGAGGACAAGTGCACCAACAGTGTGTTATAGATGTGGGTCACCAGATCACTTCTTCAGAGATTGCCCAGAGCTGCCAAAGGATGGACAGACAGATACTACAGGTTCTCGACCCAGTGTTAGAGGAGGTCGTAGTAGCAGAGGTTTGGGTAGGGGTGGTAGATCTAGGTCTGGTCATAGAGGAGGTTCTACAGATGGAGGTAGACTAGATGAGGCAGGGCCATCACAGTGGGTATATGTGATGCAGAGGCAGCCAGATGCTTCAGCCGTTATTGTTGGTAATTTTTCTTTATTTGATACTTCAGTTCTTGCTTTAATAGACCATGGGTCGACTCATTCATATACAAGTGCATCCATTTTGCCTGTGAGTGATTTGCATTCATAGTCCCTAGGATTTGATATTTTGATAACGAATCCTTTAGGGCATAGTATTGTGGTTAGCAGGGTGCATCGAGATAGCCTGGTTATGGTTCAGGACAAGGAGTTTCTCGCTGACCTAATTGAGATGCCTTTCGCGGAGTATGATCTGATTTTAGGCATGGATTGGTTATCCAGCAGTGGGGCTGTGGTAGACTATCAGCAAAAGTATGTTACCCTGAGAACCTGTGATGGTAGAAATGTGATGGTATCTAGTGAGCAGAGACATCTTTCATCTATATTTATTTTAGCTATTTTAGAGAGAAAGATGATTCGGAAGGGATGTGAGGCTTATCTTGCTCATGTTATAGATACCAGAATAGTGGAATCCCAACTTGACAGTATACCCATAGTTGTCGAGTTTCCAAATATTTTTTCTGAGGAGTTACCAGGGATACCCCCTGAGAGATAGGTTGAGTTTGGTATTAATTTGTTGCCTGGTACAACTTCCATCTCTATTACTCCTTATCGTATGGCACCTGCTGAGTTAAGAGAGTTGAAGATGTAGTTGTAGGAGTTGTTGGATAAAGGGTTCGTTAGCCCTAGTGTATCCCCGTGGGGAGCGCCCATTTTGTTTGTGAAGAAGAAGGATGGTACTTTGAGATTGTGCATTGATTATCGACAGTTGAATAAGGTGACCATCAAGAATAAGTGTCCATTATCTTGGATAGATAATCTCTTTGATCAGTTGAAAGGAGCAGCAGTACTCTCTAAGATTGATTTGAGATCAGGGTACCATCAGTTGAGAGTCAGAGGTGAAGATATACCTAAGACAACTTTCCACACGAGGTATGGGCATTATGAGTTCTTGGTGATGCTCTTTGGATTGACGAATGCACCAACAGCATTTATGAATTTGATGAACAGGGTATTCAGACCCTATCTAGATCAGTTTGTGGTGGTTTCATTGATGATATTCTGGTGTATTCACGTAATAAGGAGGATCATGACAAGCATTTGAGGATTGTATTGCAGACTCTGAGAGAAGCAGTTATATGCTAAGTTGTCTAAATATGGTTTTTGGCTTGATCAAGTGACTTTTCTCGGTAAAGTTGATCTAAGTAAAGTTGACGCTAGTTTGAATTGGAGTCCACCTAAGACGGTGACAAAGGTTAGAAGTTTTCTGGGTTTAGCAGGCTATTATCATCGATTTGTGAAAGGTTTTTCTATAATAGCTACTCCACTCACCAGATTACTTCGGAAAGGAGTTAGATTTGTGTGGACAGATCAGTGTCAAGCGAGTTTTGAGCAGCTGAGGGAGATGTTGACTCAGGCTCCTATCCTTATCATGCCTGTGGAAGGTAAACCTTATGTGATTTACAGTGATGCTTCACATAGTGGTTTAGGTTGTCTTCTGATGCAGGAGGATAGAGTCATTGTTTATGCCTCTCGACAGTTGAAGCCACATGAGCTGAATTACCCGACGCATGATTTGGAATCAGCAGCAAAAGTTTTTGCCTTGAAGATTTGGTGACATTACTTGTATGGGGAGAAGTGTTTTATTTATACGGATCACAGGAGTTTGAAATATCTGGATGTTCAGAGAGAATTGAATCTTCGGCAGAGACGATGGTTAGAGTTAATTAAAGACTATGATTATTTAATTGATTATCTGGTAAGGCAAATGTTGTTGCTGATGCCTTAAGTCAAAAGTCTTTGGCAAGTTTGACTGCTTATTCGCTCTTGTTGCTTGTTGAGTTGAGAGCATTGCATGCCAAATTTGAGTCTTGTGATGATGGTGTTTTGATGGCTCAGTTATAGTTGAGGCCAGTGCTATTAGATCAAATTAGGGAGACTCAGTTGGTAGATGAGAAAATTCAGAAGATTGTATTGGATTACTAAAAGGGGGAGAGTTGAGATTTTTATGTGAGAGGTGATGGCAGTTTGTGGTACAAAGATAGGTTGTGTATTCCTAATGATGCAGGATTGAAAATGATAATTTTGGAGGAAGCATATCAGTCAGTTTATGCTATGCACCTTGGGAGTACCAAGATGTATTAGGATTTGAAGCAATATTATTGGTGGTCAGGTATGAAGAGAGACATAGCAGAGTTTGTATCTAAATTTCTCACTTGTCAGAGAGTGAAGGTTGAGAGCCAGGTTTCTTCAGGATTGCTTTAGCCATTATCACTACCAAAGTGGAAATGGGAGCGAGTGACGATGGATTTTGTGATTGGATTACCTTTGACCCAGATGACGAAGACAGCACATTTTCTTCCAGTTCTGATGGATTATTCTCTAGAGAGATTGGTTGAGCTATATATCAATGAGATAGTGAGATTACATGGAGTCTCAGTTTCTTTAGTATCTGACCGAGATCTCCAATTTACATCGAGATTATGGAGAAGTTTACAGGATGCTTTAGGTTCTCAGTTACATTTTAGCACTGCTTTCCATCCTCAGACAGATGGGCAGTCAGAGATAATGGTACAGATTTTAGAGGACATGTTGAGAAGCTGTATCATCGATTTCACTGGGAGCTGGGACAGATTCTTACCACTGATTGAATTTTCTTATAACAACAGTCATCAATCCAGTATTGGGATGGCACCTTATGAGGCATTGTATGGTAGGAGGTGCAGGACACCTCTATGTTGGGATGAGGTTGGAGATGGTAAGTTGATTGGTCCCAATTTGATTAAGGAAACAGAAGAGAAAGTGAAGGTGATTCAAAATTGTCTGAAAACAGCCTCAGACCGATAGAAATCATATTCATATTTAAAAAGAAGAGACATAGAGTTTAGTGTGGGTGATAAAGTATTTTTGAAGGTTTCTCCTTGGAAGAAAATTTTTAGATTTGGCTGCAAAAGATAGTTGAGTCCTCATTTCATAGGACCTTATGAGGTACTGGAGAGAGTTGGTCTAGTGGTCTATAGACATGCTTTGTCGCCTGGGTTGGATCGAATTTATAATGTCTTCCATGTCTCTATGCTTCAGAGGTACAGGTCAGATCAATCTCACATCTTGTCAGTAAAGTCAATTGAGGTGAATCCAGAACTGACTTATGAGGAAGAACCAGTGGCTATCTTGGCACGAAAAGTAAAAAAGTTGAGGAATAAGAAGATACTACTTGTGAAAGTTCTTTGGAAGAATCATGTCACTGAGGAGGCAACATTAGAGACTAAGCAGATGATGCAGAGTCAGTATTCCTAGTTGTTCCAGACTTGAGAGAATGTAATTTTAAGGATAAATTTTATTTTTAGAGGGGGAGAATTGTAGTATCCCAAAATTTTAAAAATTTTAATTTTTAAAAATTAAATAAATGATTTAAAATATATATATTTAACTGAAAAAGTAAAATGTGTATAATATATATATATATATGTAGATATACATAACATATACAAGTCAATATTCTAAATTGGTCAAAAGTTATTTTAAATTAGTAAAAAAATTATTTGTGTAGTTAGTGGAAGATGGTATTTTTTATATTAATTAAGTAATATATGTTTTACTTGGTGAAAATTTAAAGTGAAAAATTGTGTGGTTAAAAGAGTAGTGGTTGGTTAGAGATGAGTTTGGGATCATCTTCTTCTTCTTCTTTTGTAATATCCTCATTTATGCCCTAGAAATTTTGCATGTTGTTGTTGTTGTTGTTGTTGTTGTTGTTATTGTTGTTGTTGTTGTATTGTTGGTTTAAATTGAGAAAAGAAAAGTATAAGTGTTTTGGGAAAGAATTTAGGGTTTAGAGACAAGTTTATATGTTGTGTATATTGTGATATATATAACATATACATTGGTCAAAAGAGTTGGTCAAGGCAAGAGGAGATATTTTTTTTAGGGCATGTGAAATTACCAAAATGGGCAAGAGATAACAAAGAGAATTAAGATATGTATGAGGGCATTATAGTAATTTTCCTTTGGATGGGTATTTAATGAAGTTTGACTTTGTGATTCTTCATCATCTTTTCTTCTTTCTTTCAAGAGGTGGCCGGCTCTCCATTAGCAAAAGGGAAGGAGAAGTGTTCTTGATACTAAGATCAAATTGAAGAAGGAATTGAGAGCTTTGGTGAAAGAATTGTGGAATTTCTTCATCTAAAGTAAGTATTCTTTTGTTTCCTTTACTTATTTTGTAGTAGTGTTGAAGTTATGATTAGGGTGATTTGTGATTTGTTGGTTTGATGATTAGATGTGTTTGTGTTGTGTTCTCAAGTGTTGAATTGGTTTTAAGTTAAGAGTTTAAGTAGGTGTTGTTGTTGGAAGTGGTGGATGTTGATTTTGAAAGATGGTGATTTTAGGGTTTTGAGATGATTTGTGTTTAAGTGTAATATTAATGTGTTATGAGGTGATTCTTATGATGAATATGTGTTTAGAACATTGTTTATGTTCATTTGAAATATGTTGTATGGTGTATATTGTGATTGAGTGCAATTGAAAGAGGGTTGAAGATGGTTAGGGTTTGGCTTGAGAGACACGGCCAAAAGCAAAGGAGAGACACGGCCAAGTCATGGAAGTTTTGGGCGTGTTGAATTGGTTTTGAGAGACACGGCCGTGTCTAGTGCCTGTGTTCACTACTGTGAGTTTTGGTTTGAGTGACACGGCCACAAGCTTGGCCGTGTCCCTCATGTGTGCTGCCCGTGTCCCTCATATGGGTTAGGTAAGTTTTGTTTTCCTTGACCTAGTTGCAATGTTTTGGTTCTTCATAGGTAGGTTGGTTCCTAAACCTAAACTTAAACACTCTAAACATACCTTAAACTATGAATGAGCTAATCAAATGCATATGAAAGATCCTAAAGCTATGAATCATATAAATTGTTCTTTGCCCTAATTGCATTGTTGAGATTTAAACAAGGTTATGTTATGCATTGTTAAAGGTAATGTGTTTTATGAGTAATGTACCTTGAAATGTTATATCAAAGATGTGATATCAATGATGCTTTATGCATAATATGAATTGAAATGTGAAATGTGATACAAAGCCATTGTTTTTGGCTATGATGATGATATTGAGAGAAAGAAGGCATGTATGCCTAAATGTTGATGATAATTGGAAATGGAAATGATAATTGAATAATAAATGAATTGTGTGGCTAATGTGTTATTCTATTTTCAGAGTTTGTTGTTGGTGGCATGCCTAGTAAGTGTAACAATCTCTTGAAGTTAGGTTGGATTGAATCCTTGAAGCCTAATTGAGATGTTACCACCCTTGAAGCTAGGTTGGGTTGGTTCTTGAAGCCAAGTTGGGTTGAAGCTTAGCATGCTTTGCTCCCCTTGAAGCTTGGTTGAACTTAATCCTTGAAGCCTAGTTGGGTATATGATATTGATAAATGTGATGATAGAACCAAAACATTAACTCTGAAAATTGAATGGCATATTAGTGTGTCTTGGGCCCATGCTTGTCTATGGTTAATGTGAGTCATGAATGATGCTTGCCTTAGCTTATTGTTGATGATGAATGATTAAATGAATTTAAATGAGGTCTATGATAAGATGTGAAGTATGATATGCCTATAGATATATATATATGTTGAGTTATAAAATGGAAAGCTATGTTATCAACTTGGCATATATGATGTTACATGCATAATATGGATTGAGAATTGGTACTGCATTGCATTAAAGCATAACATTAGCATGATTATCTTACTAAGCCGTTGGCTTAGCGCGATAGTGTTTAATCGCGCAGGTAATAGAGTTGATAGTGTTGATCCCGAAAGCTCTTCGAAACCGACCGAGGGTAGACAGTGAAGAGTTGATTTTGGAGACTTAAAGATCAAAGAAAACTTGCCAATCATGTATAACTCTTTTATATTTTGTAAAGTATTGATTAAATGTACATATATGTATATTTGTAAATATGGAATTAAGTGTTTTCAAATATGTAAATATGTAAATATTTTATGACTTCCGCTGTGTAATAACTATATGTATGTATATATATATCTAATGTGTTTTATTTTAAAAGTAAATGATCTACTTTCCTATAATATATAATGATAATAGTATTGTATCTATTTAAATGTTTTGAATGTTGAAGAAAATCGTAGCATCCCTATGTTTGGTGCACTTATGCTACATTGTTGTGGTTGTAGTGTGTGTGCATTGGATGTGGGGGTGTTACATCTTTCTCCATTGAAGGCCGGTTATTTTCATTAAAGGAAAGGAGGGATTTGCTTCCTCCAAGCTCAAGTAATTAAAGGATTTCAAGTGTTCAAGTTGGAGTTTTGGGAATTTTCTCCATATTTGGTAAGTTTTCAACTTATTTCCTTGATTTCTTCCATGAAAGTTTGTATATATGTGAATTAGATATTTGGTGTAGTATGTTTTAATGGTTGGTATTGGTATGTATGAAGTTGTTTTGAGTAGTTAACTATGATTTTAGGGTTGGATTGAAGAAATAGTTAAGTTTGGTGAAGAGAATAAGAGTTTTGGGTTGTGTAACTTTTGAATTGTGAAGTCATTGTTTTAAATTATGTATTTTGCTTTTCATTAAGTTATTTTGATGTATATACAAGTATTTTATGGTAAAATGATAGATATGGTTGAGTTTGAATAGATTTGAAAAAGGGAAAGAAAGATAACTTTGGATGTGACAATTATGTGTTGATATCATAATTTTGGCCTAACACGCCCAGTGATACAGCAATGTCTTTGGGCGTGTCGATGGTTTTGTTTTCAGTGTTGGTGACACGTGAAGTAACACGCCCATGTCACAGCTTCTGTAATGTTATAGTATTGACACATGCAGTGACACACCCATGTCACTAAGCGTGTCACAGCTACTGTGTTGTAGGAGTTTTGGCACGGGCAGGGACACGCCCATGTCTCTGGACGTGTCTTATCTACTGTAATACAGAGCTTAGGACACGGTAATTAACATGCCCATGTCACTGAGCGTGTCAAAGCTTCTATATTGTGGATTTAGGGCACGGTCATTGACACGCCCATGTTGTTGAGCATGTCATTTGTAGATTTTGCCCTAGATAGTTCTTTTCCTTATTTTCCTTTGTGTTTCTTATCCTTGTGATGAGGGGTTTTGTATATGCCTTTAAGTGTGTTACTAAGTGATTATTTATAATCACATTTGGTTTAGGCTTTGAGGAGACTTGAGTTGCCCAATCCAAGTGTTGAGGGATATCTTGGAAGAGGAGTTTGAAAGTGGTGTTTGAGCTTGTTTTGTTGCTTTTAGAGGTAAGTACAAACTTTGAATAATTGATTATATTTTCATGACATTGGACTTAACACACTTTGGTTGGAAGATGTGTTAAGTTACTTACTACATTTTTTGTGCATGAGTAATATGCTATGATTTATATAATGTCATAAATGCATTATATGTCATGTGAACTATGTGCAAGATATGATAATGACCCAAAACGTTTGGGTAATGCAGTTTGTTATGTATATTTTAAAGATGTTATGTAAAACCATTAGTGATGGCTATATTGATATAAATGAGATAAATTAGTTTGATCATGAGAAAATAAGAAAGAAATTGATAATAAAAATATGAAATAATTGTGCGCCTAGTATGTTATTCAATTTTTAGAGTTCTATATTTGGTGGCATGTCTATGACGTAGCAGTCCCTTAAAGCTGGGTTAGGCCTAGCCCTTGAAGCCTAGTTGGGATGTTACATAGGAGGTTATCCTCATTGTGATATGATTTTCCTTCGAGGCTAGCTTTTAAGCAATTACTTAATTTGCCTTCGGGGCTAGACACATGATGTCAACTTGGACCAAAATAGTAACTCTGGGATTTGAATAGCATATTAGATCCTTTAGGCCCATGCTTGTGTTTATTTTTATGTGAATTATGAATTGTAGAACAATTGAACAATATATTAAGATAAAGTGTTATGAGATATAATATCCTTATGCATTGTGCATTGGCATTGCATTTGAACTTTATTGTTATCAAATTTTGTATTACTAGGCTTTTAGCTTGGCGCGATTGTAATTCATCGCGGAGGTGACAGGATAGATCTGGTTAAGCCGGAGAGTTCATCTAGACCAAGTCGGGTCTAGGCTTGAGTTCTTGAGTGCATAGTTGATTGTTGGACATCAAGATCAGAGACAAACTACCAGCATGTACATATTTTATATTTTTTTACATATTGACCTCATGTATATAATATTATATTTTGATATATATATATATATGTGTCTATATCGCAAACTATTAAAAATATTTTATATAAACATTTGGTAATGAAGTTATGTATGTGTTAGAGCAAGTAATATTTTATCTATTATTTACATTATATCAGTTAAATGATTTAAGTTTATACAGATTCAAAGAGTAAAGATTTTTATTAAAATGGGTTGTGGCATTCTTGTATCGTATATTCATATATTACATATGTTGGGTGTATGTATTGTACGTATATAGGGTATAAGGGTGTTACATAACAAACACATACATTGGCCCAACAAATCCATGCACAATATCTACATTCCAAAAAAATTGATTTGGCCCATCGTGATACTAATGTATCTAGCCCCCAAGGCACAATATATCATTGACACCAACATGTCTCGCTGAAGGCGTAATCATGTCTATAACACTAGCTTGTCTCGCCTAGCGTAATTATATCTGTAACACCAGCGTGTCTTGCTCGAAGGCGTATGGCATGTCAAATATCACCAAAATAACTTTCTGGAACTAGATATTAAATAAGGCATCATGCATCAATTTTATCACATTTCCACATTTACATTTTCTTTTCTATTTCTTATCACTATTTTTATATTTTTCATCTTTTACATATTATTTGTCAATCATATAACTTGGTCATGAGTCACATTATATCATTCTCACTCACTTTTCATAAATTATTATCATTTCTTATTATCATGACATCGTTTATACCTTTTGACACATTCCAATCTTGTAGAAAGTATATCTCCAAGCCACATTCACAATGTGGCCCACTTTTTCGATTTTTAATACATATTATACACTTTTCACAATTTAAACATACTATTTCATTAACCATTCTACAATGGTTTTGTAATACCCCTAATTTTTTAATATTAAATAAAATAAATTAAATTTGGATACATTAAATAAATAATTTAAATAAAATGAAAGGATTTTAAGTGAAATGTATATTTGAAATATATTTAAAATAAATATAACATATACATATACCAAACATAGACAACACATATAAAGGAATAATTAATATATATAGAGAGATAAGGATGAAAGAAAAGAGAAGAGTTTTTTCTTTTCTTCCTTCTTCTTTGGCGTGAGTTTGAGAGAGAGAGACTCTAGAGGAGAGTTCTTCCATTCATCAAAGAATTGAAGGGATTTCAAGGATTCAAGTGAAAGATTTTGAGGATTTTTTATCAATTGGTAAGTTCCTTTATCATTTTGCAAGTTTCTTTGGAATTCTATGGAAGAACATGATATTTGGATTTTGAGAATTTTGTATTAATATGTTTTGATAGCTTATTTGAATATGTATGAAGATGTTGTAAGTAATTAATGATGATTTTTAAGGTTGGATTGAAAAAGAAGAGATTTCTTTTCTTTCTTCTTCTTTGAATGTGTTGTGGGAGAAAGTGATGATTGATTGAATAAGATGATAGTTATGATATGTTAGAGTTATATAAATGTTAAATTTGTGAGAGAATTATGGGTATAAGCTAAGATGATGATTTAGGGTGTTGTATTGTTGAGTTTGGAATGGTTGTATTCATTTGGTTAAGAGTTTGAAATGCAGATTTTGCCTGACATGGCTAGTGACACGGCCATGCCGTTGGGCGTGTAGACGGTGCTGAGTTTCACGTTGATGACAGGATCATTAACACTGCCATATCTCTGAGCGTGTCATAGTTTCTGTAAGGCAAAATAATTGACACAGCCATGAACCAGCTCGTGTTGTTAGGCGTGTCAAATGTTCTGTGAGGCAGCATGAATGACACGGGTAGCGACACACCCATGTCATTGGATGTGTCAATGCTTCTGTGTGAGTGAGTTAATGATACAGTCAGTAACACGCCCGTGTTATTGTTGGGTGTGTCACTTGAGAATAACTCTTTTCTTTATTTTTCATTTGTAATTCCTATTTAAATGATTTGATATTGAGAATACCTTAGAATGTGATATTAAATGGTTGTTTATGATCATATTTGGTATAGGCATTGAGAGAGAGTAGTTTGCCCAACCCTACTATTGAAGGGCAACTTGGAAGAGAATGCTAGAGGAAGTTTTAAAGCTTATTTTAGAGTGTTTTCTAAGGTATGTACAAACTCTTGATAAATGGAATGTAATTGCATTATATTTGGCCTAACACATTTTGGATGAAAAATATGTTAAGCTACTTAATACATTAAGTATTCATGAGAATGGTGCTAAGATATGTGAATTGCTATGTATGAATTATTATGCATTGTGAAAAGCCATTGTTAATGGCAAAATTGAATAAAATACGAACTATGTGCAAAATGTGGAAATGACCCAAAATATTTAGGTAATGTTGTGTATACATTAAAAATATTATGTAAAGCCATTGGCGATGACTAGATTGTATAAAATGAGATAAATGAGGCAATGTGCCTAGCTTGATCATGAAAAAGATGAAAAGGAGATTGATAATGGATATATGAAATAATTGTGTGCCTAGTATGTTATTCAATTTTTAGAGTTATGTGTTTGGCGGCATGCCTATATTTGCCTATGGTGCTAGACACTTGACGTCATTGTAAAAATATTTTTGAGGTAAAAAAACGGGGTCGTAAGCCTTAGAAACAAATCCTTGAAGCTAGGCTGGGTGAAAAGACCGGATCGTAAGCCCATGCCTAGTTAGACTAATATATTGATATTTTGCCTTCGGGACTACACACATGGTGTCATTATGGACCAAAATAGTAACTCTGAGAATTGAATGATGTATTAGTTGTTTTGGGCCCATGTTTGTGTATGTGTTTGTGTGAATTGGCAAGTGATGAAAGAATATAATGGTTTTGAATATCATGTAATGACATGGCATATGAACATTCTGCATTAAAATTTTGTATTTGAATATTATTATTACTATCAAAGTTTTTACTACTAGGCTTTGGCTTAGCGCATTTGTAATTCATCGCGCAGGTGATAGGGGTGATCTGGTAAAGCCGGAGAGTTCCACTAGGCCAGATCGAGAGTTTAGGCTTTTGTTGATTAAGCTTGAAGTGTTTGTGCTACAGCAAGATCAGTGCCACTTTGCCAGCGTGTACAAATTTAATTTATAGTATATTTTGACATTATGTATATTATATTATGTTTTGAGAGTATATGTATATCTATATACTGTAAATTATAAAGTGTTTTAAATAAAGAAATAATGTGAGGTACACACACACATATATATATATATATATATATTTGTATAAATACAAATATTTTAAGTAATAAGGGAATATGGAAGAAGTTTTTATTAAACCGGATTGTGACATTTTTTATACTGTATATGTGTATCTTACATACTGGGAGTGTGTGTATTATATGTTTATAGGGTATAAGGGTGTTACAGGTTTGACAATTCATATTACTTGCAATTCACTCTCTTTTTATTATTACAATGCACATCTCAAATAAAATCAACTTCAAGTAGCATAACACATTTACCAAATCTTAATATGTTATACTCAATCAAATGTATTTAAAGCATAACTATTAGAATAGGTACTAACCTCAATTATATCAAGTTTCAAGCTCTAATCACCCTCCAACTTTAACTTCACCATTTGCCCATCAATACTTTGATTCCACCAACTCGCCATACTCAATCCTAAATCAAATTATAGATAGAAATAATTCATTAACAACACATTTCAAGCTATTTAAACTAATCAAACACCAATTATACTCATTCTTTTCAAATTCCACCAAAATTCTATTTCAACACTTCTACTTCTTTCAAACTACTACTCAATCTATCCATTTCCATCATTCAACCATAAATTCATTATATTTATATCAAAACAACATTAAAACAATTTATTTTCACAATTATTAAATCCTCTTTCAAAAACCCTAATTACACATAATATATCCATAAATCTTAACTTCATCCAAGCTTACTCATATTCAATTTCTAACCATAAAATCATCATTTATATACTAGAACAACATTAAATCATCTCAATTCAATAATTAAAATCACCCATATAAAAACTCTAATTTACTCATAAATTTTTGATAACCCTAAATTAACACTTAAATGGTTCAATAGTACACTTAAACATGATTTTAAAATTAAAAGTAAACAAACATACTTTTAAATTCCACAAATATTATTTTGTTTCATAATATAAAAATTCCATAACCAATATTTTTCACAATTAAATCCAATTAATCAAATCAAAACCTTCCATAAGCAATTAAAATCAAAGAAAATCTAAATAATAGTAAAATATTAAATATACAAGAACCAATATTTTCAAATAGCTTTTCGCCTCTCTCTTTCTTTTAATCTTTTGGTTTTATGATAACTTTCTTGAAGAATTACTCATAAAATTATCAAATTTCACCAAAACTATGAATTATATATAAAAGTTTTTTTTCGTTTTTTAAGTAATGGAAGAAGAAAAAGAAAGATGAAGATGGTAATGAAGATGTGGTGGCTACAGATAGAAGAAAAAAAATTGATGAAAACAAAGTCAAATTTGGCTTTTAATGATATTTTAGGATTTTAATCCTATAAGGTGTGTTTACCATAATTTTGGTACACCCGCTTTCTTAATTTATTTTTAAGTCCAATTTTTAATTTCTTAAAACAGTAAAAATAATTTTTTTTAATTAATTTAAAACTTTACTACTCATATTTCTCATCCCAACTTCAATAAAATTTGATTCCAATGTCATAGGAGCATTTTCATAATTTTTACTGCTTAAATTTTTTTTTTTCAAAAATACCAATTTTGTTCATATCCGGATTTAACTTTCAACCTTTTAAGGCCTGACTAACCCCCTTTTCCATCAATTTCAAATATCTGGATCACTCTCAATACTATATACAATCCAATATTCATATAACTTAGAAATTCACTGTTTAAAAATTCATGACATTATACGAGCTTTCCTATCTCAAGCTCCTCGAGCTCTACCTTGTATTTCTCAGCTTTCTTACAGCCCCACCCGAGATTGATTTAACTTCTCTAAGTCGTAGGTCCTAATCTGACATAAATATCAAATGACCATAGGGGGACTAATGGTATTGTACCTAAAATATCGAGCCTTGCTCTTAGTGTCAATGCAAAGCTCTACACTTGAGCTCTATCTCTTTGTCATTTAGTTGCATTATGTTTCAGCAATTTCAACTAGACTTAGCCGAGCCCTTTAGGCAACACATGTCCTAGTTTAACGTAAGTGTCAAATGATCATAAGGAGACTAGTGATAGTACCTCTACTTACCGAGCTCTTGGCCGAGCTCTTTGTCTGGTCTTTGAGCTCTCGGCCAAGCTTCTTGTCCGGTCAGGCTGACCAAACTCTACAGAAGAATGATGGATCTTAGTTTTGGACACCCTAGGCAATCTATGTTGACACCGCTCAGACCGTATCTCTCTCTATCAACTATTTATAGGGGTCACCTTCCGTAGGTAAATGGGTTCTTCCACTCTTACTTTATCTCTTTATGTTTAGACCGATCAAGCTCTAACTTAGGCATCGGAGCATTTTCCGGAGAGCCCGATTCCCCTCCTTTCTTGTCTTGTCTTGCAAGTAAAAGAGCCACATCAACAACAGAACCCGAGCCCGAGCTTGAAAAGTAAAGACCACCCATGAGGCACAGCCAGTCATCAATAAGGCCTGGGGAGAGGATTTGTGGAGGTGGTTACTGCCTCTACCTATAAAACGAGCAGTGAACAACAGATAGAGGAATGAAACAGCATCAATATTCTACAAAAAAAAAAAATCATCTGCAACACGGAAAATACCAGTTGGAAGAAGACCAGCAATTTTGCATCCTCATTGTATTTAGTTTTGTTCATATTTCCACAGCAATTTTGCTTACTTCTCTGTCTTGTAGAATTTGAGCGAATCGAATTAAATCCAATTACTCCTCTGATATGCAAGCATCCAATTACATATCGAAATTTGCTATTTCTCAAACAGAACTACTTAAATTTATTACCAGGAAAGCAAAAAAAAAAAAAAAGGAGAGACGCCTTGTTAATATTAAATCCAGAGAATGAATATTTATGAACCAGGTGATATCAGAAAGCCAGAAATACAAAGGATAACATGAACACATAGCAGACAAAAATTAGGATTTGAAGTAAAAATTAATCTCGAATCTCTATTTATTCAATTTTCACAAGGTCACTACAGCAATACTCTCTTTTTTTTTTTTTTTTCAGTTTTTCACTTTATGTACAAGTTACAACGTGGGGGAATTGGAGCAACAATGAACAAGCAGGCATCTTACTGAGCTAGCAGACAGTTCTTGGAAGGTGTTAAACCCGAGACCCATAACCTCGCCAAAGGAAAAAGGGCAAAAATAAAAACAAAACAAAAACCTCAGTAGTCAGCAGCCCCAAAGATGCAAATGACAATTCCCCCAAAACACAAATATACAAAAACCAATTTTTCCATCTCCTTCAACAAAATATAGGGTCAGTCGCTCCTTGCTTTATCAGAATTGATTTTCAAAATTGGGAGGGTGATACCACCAAAGAAATGAGCATTATCACCACCTACTGACTTCCGTCTTTCACATGTTTTTCTTTGTTCCGGAAATCTTCCAACCTGCGATACTCTTCCCTGAGCAACCTATCCAATTCTGGATGTTTCTTCAGTGGTTCTCTGTGGTCACGAAGCCCACGATAATGGTGGAATGCCCTAACATGCAGACAATTTTAATCATAAAAGAAAGAAATGGATGCAGAAAATTATAATTCACAGGAGATAATAGTCATTGTTACAATGCACTTCATTTCCTTGAGAATTCAAATGGAGAGTATAACAGCAATATATCCTACTAAAGTCCTGGCAATCCTGCATTCATACAGGAACATGCTAGGTCTTGGCAATCCTCCATTCATCCAGGACCATTATCATGGTTTAGCACAAGCAGTAATTGTAGGCATTAACCAAGCTTTTATTAGAAACTTGATTAATCAAAAACAATTCCCAAATCCAAGCCTTAAAATTGAGAAAATATATATATAGAGAGAGAGAGAGAGAGAAAGAGAGCTTTTAAACAATGTTAAACTTAACCATAAATGCATATAATGGAATGACCAGATACCATAAGAAGAAAAAACTCTAGCAATAGCTGCAATTGTCACTCAAGACACTTTTATTTCCAATTTTCACCGTTAATTACAATATAAATAAGAATTATGTTTGGATGACGATGTGGCTTCCAAACAATTCATTGTAATATGCAAACACAAGCAAATTAATGGTTATTTTAATTCATATAAAAAAAACACGGTACTAATAAAGCAACAGAAAAGGTTGCTAATATGATAACTTTCAATCTAAACTAAGTAGTATTAAATTTCAATCTAAACTAAGTAGTATTAAATTTTTTATTTCCCACTACTTATACTAGTGCATTCAGCGAACATCAACATACAGGAACTCAGGTCAATAAAATTAAATGAAAAAGTCAATTATTGTTTAACCAATTTAAATGGCTAAAATACATAATATATTAATATGATTAAAATCCAAATTAAATTATAGTATGAGATCTTTATACCAATAGTGGGTATAAATAATATGGAGTTCTAAAATGGAAATTATTACCCCTAAAATGTAGGATAATAAAAATGACAATTATGACCATAAATAAAAATAACAATGACAATAAGCAGAAGGAAACCCTCTTCTAATGAGTTTTGACATTAAATGACTGAATACGGGGGAATCATAATATCATGCCCAAGTGCTACATTTTTGTCTGGTCAAATATTCATTTATTCACAGATCTTGAACTAATTAGTTAATATATTTTTTTTCCTTTTGGCCTGTCTAACTTGGTAACCAGAGCTTGAACTAGAGTTCCCAGAGTTTATTGGAGCATGGAGCTTGAATTGATTACGAGCTAGGGTTTTAAAAAACATAATCAGCAATGAAAATAGTTTCATGGAATTAGACTAAATCGGCTGCCACTACTATGACTATTTTTCAAGCTAATGAATCAACTAAAAACCAAAGACTAAATTGAATATGCAGTTTATAATTGCATAAACATCTTTGGCTATATTATATTGAATAATAAAACACAGTTTCCTAAAGAAGTTAATTTTAAAATATTTAAAACAAGGTGTGTATATAAACTACCAGTGGTAGCAACCACATATAAATGGCTTGGCAGTATTATTAAATAACATAAAGCTTAAAAGATGGCCTAATAAGACACTAGGGTTTAAAGAAATTGAAAAAAAAAACATTAAACACTAGGGTTATGAAAGATAAGAATACACTAAAAATGAGAAACTTCTCTAGCAGCAAAAAGACTTAATTCTTCTTTCCAACATTTAAAAATAAATAAAAATAACTAAAAAAAATGAAAATTCAGACACCACCAAACCTACACCACCCTCTTCTCCTTCCTCTTTCTCCTTAGACCAGCTATTTCAGTGTTATCAAAGTGCGATGTAGCAGCCATACCAACTGTAGTCCTTGATGTACTAAAATTTCTTTATGATTTCGATAACATGAGGGTGTATCAGTGAATGTCACATCACTGAACCAAAAATCTGTTACAAATTGGTCAACAGTAGATATTTTAAAACTTGGCTCAAGCTTGGTGTGGGAGGTGACAAAACTCAACCAGCTTGGCACAGCAGTTTGGTTACACCTTATTTAGTTCCACGAATTTGAAGAAAAATGCATGAACAAAAAGAAAAAAAGAAAAGAAATGCAGCACAATTGAGAAAACTAAAAATAGTTAAAAGAAAACTAACAGCACCTTACCTCCTAGAATAAGAGTGTCCAGAAGGCCGCCAACTGTTTCTCAAATTTCACAGGTTTTCCCGCTGGTTTTAATTGCTAAAATACCAATACAAGTCCAAATATCTTTATTTATAAGTCTATGCATTGATTATACATGATTCAGCATATCCAAAACTTTGCCACAAGTCTTAAAATTATTTATTCCCCCAAATCTTGAAGAAACCCCTAAATTTACAAACTTATTCACATTATAGTTTTGGCCTTTTGGGCATTAATTCAACATTGAAGCTCTACCATGAAGTAAAGATTTGGACCACTGATGCACAAACTGTCTTGCACCAAAGAGTATTGTCCTATTTTCTGCTACAACCTAAGGTGCATTAGTATGGAAAATGAAAAACAAAGGACCTTGTAAAAAAGTTTCCAAAATAGATGATGTTAACAAAATGATAAGGGAAGATTGAGACCTTAAATGACATTCAAAGTGTATGCGTGAAAATATTTTACTATAATCTTCATCAAATTATGAGTAAGAAGAAAGCAACTGCCAAATGGAAGTCACAAAGTATTTAGAGACCAAACATACTAAAAAGGGCAGCCCGGTGCACAAACGCTTCCACAATGCGCGGGGTCTGGAGAAGGGTCGGACCCGTTGGGCCTTTATACGCGGCATTCCCTTGCAATTGCAAAAGACCGTTTCCACGACTTGAACCCGTGACCTCATGTCACAAGGCGACAATGCTTACCGTTGCGCCAAGGTTCCCCTTCAAGACCAAACGCACTAATCCAACACAAAATCTCCCAGCTTCAAATCATTAAAATAATAGGACCAAACAAAGTGCAGCAAAGGCCATGATTAAAGACAGTCGGAGTTGGTATTCTCATCAAACCTAATACATTTACTTAAACAAACTTGTGAAACAGTTAAAATGTCATTAGTAACTAATCAGGGTGCCGTTGATGAAAGGAGCTTCATTTACGACCAAGCAAAATATTTTAAGAAAGCTTGGTCACAAACAAGGTTTCAAAACATGAGGGTGAAACATGAAGGTACAGATATTTGGTTGGCATCCTCTACCTCTTAAGTGGGTAAAATGGAATACAGAAGTAGTGAAGGGCAAACCTGGCAGGACAAGTAGAAGTGGACAATTTAGTGATCCAGGTGGTAGGTTGGGGGATTTTACTCCTATTGTCGAGCATTGGTCCTGGCAAAGGGACTGGATTTGACTTGGAATAAGGGGGCAAAGGAAACTTATAGTTGACTAGAGCTATATAAGCTCAAAGAAAATCAATATAAGTGGTATGCACTAAAGAGGTTCAGTTTATAGAACCTGAATTTGCAGTGTTTGTTTGTTAGAGTTCTCTGCCCTTGGTTCCAACAAATGGTATTAAAGCATTAAATGATATTCAGAAGTTTGCAAGTGAAAGAAAAAGTGCTTTGAGAGGAAAAAAGTAATGTGGGGATCGAGAGTAAGTGAAAAAGGAAATTTCTGTTGAATACAGGAATGAAAGGAAATTCTATAGACTTTCAATTTTTTTAATTCTATTTTTATTTTATTTCTCTCAGCTCCACTATGACACGACTTTAAATTTTGAATTAGGTGGAATGTGCATTGCGTCATGATCAGGTTGTCCGATAACCATCTTTTAGTTCATCATGGTGATACATGAAATAGCAGCAGTTGCAACTTCCTCAAAAAAACAAGAAGATTTTAATACCTCATGCACAGATTTGGCATCACCATCAGCCACTCTTGAACCTTTTTAAAGTGGCTTGAGACCCATCAATCAGAACCTTTTTAAAGTGGCTTGAGACCCATCAATCAATTCACAAATTATTATCAACAATCTACCATAATCAACAAAATCATAACTTTTTCCCCTGTGCAACAAGAATTCTTGGGAGCAAAATAAAACCAAAAGCTTTATCATGCCGCTGCACAAACAATAGATAAATTGAGAGGCAGATACACATTGGGGGCAGTGGAGGCAATTGTCCCCCTACCTTTTCAAATATTACAAGTACACTATAAGTGTATTGTAAGCTTGCCCCCACAGGATTCTTTACCTTTGCCCCCATATTACTACCCTACTTAAAATTGAAACATAACTTTTTAGTTATGGTATACTTGTAACTTAAATAAAGTATTAGATTTGGAAATTGTTCTTTTGTATCACCATCTCTTTTTTAATTTTAATTTTTTAGACAAAACCAAAACAAATCAAGTAAGCCAATTCAATTCTTTTAATACAGCAATTTTAACATAAACAAAGTAGTTTAAATTATGCTGACTTTCAGATTTTATTTTTGCTTTAATATAAATGTGTACTGTATTTATTTATATTTGTGTTATCTATGTATGTTATGTTGATCTATGTATATTATGTTGCCCCTATTTAAAAATTCTTCTGGATCCACCACTGGATATGCTTGACAACCTGAAAATCAATGATATTTTTCTAAATAAAAATTATGTGAGGGTAACTGCACGAGACTTGGAAGATGAGAAATTGGGATGAAAATTTTGAGGTCATGAAGAATAGGAAAGTGGAAAAACATCAGCAGTCGAATGAAAAAGTTTGAATTTGTTAGTTTTTTTTTTAAGAATCATTATATATCATTATCAAATATATCCACTTGATGAAAAGACGAGTTATATGCTTTAATAACAAGGATCAGGCAAGTTAACAAAGATATAAGGCCCTGAACTTACATTATGTTATCTCATACAACACAGAACCAAGCTTAAAAAATTTCCCTCCAACCAAAATATCAGGTTTAGAGTACTCAGTTCTCTTGAGGCATATCGGGTGACAATCATATTTGCACAGCCCTAGCACCCATTGACGAAAAACTCAGAATGAAGATTAAGGTGATTTGATCAAGTGTAGGCCACTAAGAAAATTAGGGCATCTTAAAATGGAAAGGATAAAGGGAAAGGGGAAGATCCAAGATGATATAAGAAGTGGTCTGGAAAGATATAAACAAGCTAAATTTTTCTAAAGAAATAACTCGAAAGCACGTGGAATAGAAGAAATGGATCCTGATAGCTAACCCCAACTAAATTGAAATTCAGGCTAATTGCTGTTACTGTTGGTCCAGAACAAAGCATGGTTTATCAAGCAAATTCCGTCCATCTTCAAGGATGAAAGGTGTGTGTGTGTGTAAGTGAAAAATCTACAAGGGATTGAGATTAGGACATCCATAAACTGAAAAGTAATAGGATGTCCATAAAATGAAAAATCAAAGGGACATGCAGATATGAAATGTTTACAAATATACAGACCAACAAAGCTTTGTTATATGAGGAATGTGTTAATTGATACACGACTGGGTGTAGTTCTATTTTGAATTATTTATTGGTATTTCTCCCACCTTATAAGTGTCAACTTCAATGTGCCTTTAGCATTACACAATGCTGTGGTTGGAGGCTGCTACTTAATTAGTTCTGCTTTTCTATAATTTGTTGGGTTCTTAGAGAGAAGGAAGCACGCTGTACCCCTCCCAAAAAAGCAGGAAAAAAAATTCCTCTCTTCAGTAATAAGGTCTTTCAATATTCTAAAATGTATAAATTAATAAGACCATATTGTGCGCAAGGCTCTATATACCTTCTTTGTTCAATTTCTTACCACATCCTAACAAATTATTTCAATAATGCAACTTCAATATCAAACAAACTGCATGTTTGTTTATGATATATATATTTGTTTGCACATGCGCGCATGCACGTGTGTATAAATGTGCATACCAAAAAAGTAAGTCTAACATCCTCCTCAAATTTTCAAAGGAAACCAAAATCAGAATCATAGTAGTATGAGAAAAGGTTCAGATAATTTTACCAATATTTCTCAAGTCCATAAATATTGCCTTTATGATAGAACTCAAGAGTAAGCTCTTCAAAATCCTTGTATAAGTCCTCTCTGAATTGATTTTCCAAACCATAACTGAAAATAAGAACAAATTGATAACATCAAGCGACTTGACAATGGCATATGTAGAGTAAGTATAATTAGTCTCTATTTGTTATGGAAAAGAAAAAGGAAACACAAATGGCTGAGAATAGAGCAGATCTTATAGGTAGCTCCAATATGTGAACAATGTGAAAGAAGCATAACTTATTAGTAATACCTATAGAACCTGAAAAGGCACTCCATCCCATAATTGTAATTAGCAGAAGCATCTTCCATAGCTAATTTCCGGAACTCATTATACATTGAAGGAACAACCATGTCTCTGAGGAAATATGACCAAAACCTGTAGAGAGTATTCATTTCCTGCATAAAAATGAATAAAAAGATTGGAAGAGTAAACCACATGAAATGATTAAACATTATAAACCAGCACCAAAATTATCATAGTTATGCATCCTTTATCTCAAAGCAAACTCAGTCCTCATTTGCAGAAGAAGCAGGTTCTTTTAGTGGTTATGAAGTTAAAAACAGAGAGAGAGAGAGAGAGAGAGAGAGGACCATGAAATTCTCATGCAAGCATGGTTGACAACCAACAAAATTCAGTTAGTGGGATATGGAATGAAATGATGAAACAAGCACAATAAAGCTCATACGCTTTTTCCTCGATCCACCAAAAAATGAAAGATCAAACAATTTAGAAATATTTTTTTTCTCTTTTCAACATGGTAAGAAAGTTCAGGACAAACCTCACTGCAACCAATTCCCATTTTCTTTCTGTCACTCAGGCAACGCTTATGAAACTTCAGATACCTAAAGAAAGCACACAGAATAGCAACTTTCAGAATGCAATGATACTAAAAGACCCATAAATTGACTTCACACCCAAAATACACACCCACCCACACACAATTTCCTTACTTCTGCTGTTTAAAACCATTTTCTTCTAATAATTGATGGCTTGGATGCTGAAACGGAGGAAATGACTTTGGCATGGAACCCACTGGAGGACTACTGCCTGAGAGACCACTATGCGGTGAAGCACTCAACTTTGAGGACCTGAGACTGTAAAATAAAGATTAAGATGTGCAATAGCTCACCAAAACAAAAACAAGAAGACAAATGACTTGGATATATTGGTCAGGAACTCAGGAACAGTATCAATAACTTCTGAAACTAATCACTACAGCAAACAATATCCTCTGATGACATGGTTGACTTTAATATTTTTCTTAAACAGTAAACAATAAGAGTAATGGACAGAAAACAAACAGAATTTTAGCTTCAAAAACAAATTCCAGATCTCAGACAACAGTAACTTTGTACTCACCCATGATTTTCAGGAGGTGTAGAACTGAAGAAAAATCCAACTGAGCTGCTTGGAGGACTTTCTGATATGATTCCAAAAGAATTACGACCCGGTCCATGATTCCTAAAGTTGCAGGAGAAGAACCGCTGCTGCTTATGTGATGACTGCTGCTTGGAAAAACCTTTATTTTGTTTCCTTAAATTATTAGAACTTCCAGAATCTTCATGTCCACCACCTGCAGTGGAATTCTCACTAGCCTTCGAATTTACCATTCCAGGAACGCTACTGATAAATCTTGAATTCCCATCTTTGTTCTCAAAACTAGAACTATGCTTTCTGCGATTAGATCGCTTAGTTCTAAGCTCCTGTCAATAGCAATAATATTTAGGATCATAAGGTGTAGGGATTAAGTAAATCTAGAGGAGAGGGCAAATTGGACCAATTCAACAATATAATTCTTCTCAAAAATAGCACAACAAAAGCCTCAACCTGCTCATAGAAATAGAGGCCATCATTTATTGCAGAAGCAAGCTCTTTAGAAATGGATTTTGATTCTTTACTACCAGTTTTGAATCCCTCATTTACTCTGTTATTCTACATAGCAAGGCCCAGAAATTAAAATGTCAACAAATTGACGGCCAGCCAGATGAAGAAAAACATTATCATAGTCCAATATAAATAAAACCATACACAATAATGCAGAGGAGGGAAGTTGGAGAGAGATATGATACGCACAAGAATGGAGAGAGAGAGAGAAAAAGTGATATAACAACAAACCTATTCCCTAGAAAGAAAATCTTATTTTATAACACATAATGGAAGTTAACCCAATTCTGAAACTTGGTTGCATAAAAAAATTTTAAAAAATAGATGATCAGTCACTAAACATGGTAACCGGCCTAGCAGTTGATTGCTTCAAGTCATCCTGAATAACATAATTAAAATATTAAGAGAAGGCATAAATAACCCTTATTTAAAAATGCTGTGGTGGCATTATCTGTAATTTGCCACGTTAATGCAAACAGAAATTTAAAAATTTTATTTTATATTTTGCTCCTGGATCTATGTCAAGCCCAATGACTGAAAAAGCCAATCCAACTTCTGATTCAGGGTGATGGCTTGGGGTGTCACAATTTAGGATGTTGTTGACATGAGTGATTCTGTTATGATTCTGTTATAGAATTATAATAGGCCAAAATAGTTGTTCTATCTAAGTTCCTTCCCTAATAGCAAAGATGATAGGACCTAAAAGGGTTGAGTTTTTCATACTTGTATCAAATGCTACGGCCTAAACAGTGCAAGTTTGTCACAACTCACATCCATATCTTACTTCCGTAGCGTGACAAAGGAGCTCTTCAGTACATTTTCCAGGCACAATGATCCCTAAAAGCAACTCTGACTAGCACTTTTCAATAATCAGCATGTGGTGTTTCAAAGAATAGGTACCATTTCAAAAGGAATCATGAATAAAAATTAAGGTTAAGAAAAAGTTTCCTGTGCAAAAGATAAAAAAGTTCTAGTTTTTAGTTTGTAAGCTGCAGGGCAGTCCTCTCCCAATCCCCTTGTAAGAAAGAGGTCTATTTGTGCCTCTACTCATCGTCATTAAAGGCATATGGCCTGACTGGAGAGAGAGAGAGAGAGAGAGAGAGACAGAAGGAGATAAAAACCTTATTATGAAGTCATAGCCCTCGTACATTTATAAATTCATAAATAGTGCATGTTGTGATTGTTCATGAGACATTCACCATTGTATCATTAAATCTGATGGTATACAGAAAAACAGCTTGCTCCCAAAAAAACAATGCTACCAAAAAGCTCTACCTGAGTGACAATCACGAGTCTTTGAACATCCTGATCATTGACCAACATCTCATCTTCTTCATCATCCATCCTGGGCAAGTGACAAGCATGTCAATATGGAGTGCAAGAAACAATCAAGAATGTTATCTTTCGTACAGCATGAGAACATGATAGCAAGGTTTCAAACTCATACAAATATCAGAAATCTGAAAAAGAATTAACAGTTTCAGCCACCTCTACAGACTACAATTGTCTGTAGAGGAAAGAAAAGAAGATCCATATGAATTACAGGATAGCTTTCTCTCTCATTAAGATCCCTACATTTTCCCTTTACCGGTATAATTATCACTTGACAAAATGATAGGTGGCCTCTTTCTAGTTCCAGCAGAGAGTCAGGAATAATGCTCTCGTCAGGAAATAGTTAGAAGATTGACAGTCAAAAAGGAAAACTAAGAGCCAAATAGGAGAAGCACAAGTACTGTACACCTCTAGTTTTCAAGATAAGTACACCTCCAGTTTTAGCACTCTTCCTCACAAACTAGGATTACCAATTTTCCTCTTCCTTGTGTCTTTCTCGAAGTAAATGATGGATGCTAATTTAATTCTTAAGAATATTCATACTGTGGTATCTTCACTACCTCGCCACAAGAATCCAACTTCTTTTTGTTAATTTTAGTGAGCTGCACAAAGAGAACAATCCCCCTCCTCCAACATTCAACTCCCATTGCTTTTTTCATTCACATCAAATCCTCTTGTGAAGAAAGATATGATAAGCTAAATGAAATAGCTAGAATTTTATGGTCACAAAGCAATCGCTGCATTTTCTCAGGAGATGAGAAGACATGAAAATTAATGTGGCCCATTACTTTACACCACTAATCTGCAAATAGCAGGTCCACATGCAATTTATGCAAATGGTGCAAGCTGGCATTTTATTCAAGAGTATATTTACATGTTTTATGACACAAAGTTGAAAAACTCTATGGAAAAAAGTATATATATATATATATAATATTTTGTGTAATAATCAAGTTTAAATCAGTAAATCCTAGATGAGAAGCATTTCGACTGAATAAGACTGATAATGTGCACACGAAGTAGCATCTCAAATAGAAATAGAGCTTGACATTGCCAAGAGTTGCAACAGAAATATCGCAAGCAGCAAAAAATTTCAACATGTATAAAAGTCGCGCAAATGTAAATATCCATACTGGTTACCTAAGTTAGTAGCTGCGTGATTATTTTGGGTAATGTTATTTATTATCTATTATTCCATTAATCCTATTTGTGTAGCTAAGATAATGTGAGAATTAGTTCCTTTGTCCATGGGTTGTTGCCAAGTGAGTTCCATTATTGTAGTGTAGTCATGAGTCTTTGCTTATGAACAGAATGGTTTAAAAAGGTTGTGCATCGATGAAAGAATTAAGAACAAGTTCTAAGTTCCTACAGCTCAGAGATCATGCTCTCAAACAAGCTCTAAGAGATAGCAGAGTTCCCACTTAATGAGGCCTACTTCTTTTGTTTATAGTCAATCACATACACCCACGACTAGTTCCAAGCTTGGGACTTGAGACTGTACCAATTGATATCAAAGCCAACAAGCAAGGGATTTAAAAGGTTTTCAGCTGCAATTTAGTGGCTATGTATCAAGAAAACATAGCAAGGGATAGAACAAAATGGCATGGAGACAGAATTGTTTTTGAGAGTAGGCATCAGGGATTGTTTGCAAAATGAGGGACATGCTTTGTAATTTGGAAGCCTCTTGATTGGAAGAAGAGGACCCCATGACAAGTTAACAAGTATTAATAAGAGCCAAAAAAAACCAAGCAGCAAGGGAAGAGAATGTGGAGAGAGAAATTGTGTACCTCAATACTCTAAATTGGATTTTCTTCGTGTTGATGGTTCTAAGTATCTTTTGGAACAGATTAATCATTGTGAACACTTCTATCAACATCATGATGCTTCTAAAGATAACAAGGTTGGGCTAGTAGAAGATTATGCCCAATTATGGTTCCTCAGATTGAAATAAGATTAATCCAATTTACTTTTGAAAGATTTTAAACAATGTAATTTTTGTTTTTGATCCTCCCATTCAATGTAATAAATTAGGAGAGCTTTCAAAACTTCACCAAGTAAGATCTTTGGAAGATTAATGGTGGAAGTTTAAGTATTAGCAGCACAGTAAGACAGAATTATTGAATTGCATGACATCAAGGAGTTCAAGCAAAAATCAAATAGCTTGTCTGTATGCTGCACTAAAAGATGTTATAAGTGTTCAAGCAAAATCAGATGGCTTGTTTGCACTCTGCACTAAAAGATGTTATAAGTATCCTGTTTACAAGTTGCTTACACGTTATAGGATGAAATTCAATAATTCTTACTGTACTGCTAATACTTGAACTTCCATCATAATCTTTAAAAGCAAAATCAAATAGCTTGTTTGTACACTGCATTAAGAGATGTTATCAGTATCCTGTTCACAAGTTTCTTACACATTGTTATAAGATGAATGTAGTAATTTATTCATCATTTGCACCCAGGTCAAGTGTCCTGTCATGGAGGTTGAGGCCAAAATTGGTAGCTGAATATATATATATATTTTTTTTTTATGCAGTGGCAACTAAATATATATTTTGGATAGATTTGTTCATTTATTCATTATTCTATTATTCCTTGTATTAATAGGGTAGCTGATAAGTCCATTATTGTAGAGGGTAGTTATGTAATCTTTGCACATGTATTGAGTGGTTTAAAAGAATTCTGATTTAAAGAAAGAATTACGCAAAATTTTTTCAACAACATTTCAATTCCTACTACTCAGAAATCATAGAGTTATCTCAAACCAGATCTAAAATATTCAATTACAATCTACCTCTACAAACAATCCATTTATTCATTTTCATTAAAACAGTCCATTATCATAAGACAGTGATAATTCAATTAATAAACCTAAAAGAACAATCCAGCATATTTTTGTAAAACAATAAAAAATTTGACAGCTCTAGTGCAAGTAAATATAGAAAAGAAAGAAAAGGAGGATGTCCTAATAGAAACTAAAGAAGATATTGATGATAAAACCTTGGGAAATTCTAGAACATGGTCTAATTCTATATCCTGCCCTTGCCATACAAGAAGATGAAGATGATCAACAAAGGAATAGTACCTATCAAATACATGTTCTATCAAATGGTCAAATATGTATTAAGGTGAATGTTGACTTAGTGATAATTGCTTTCATGTTATTTCCCAAAATTTAGTTTGTAAGCTAGGTTGAAGATGAAACCACATCATATCCAAGCCCATATGAAGCAGAATGGATGAATAACACTGGCCTCAAAGTTCACGAAAGGTGTGAAAAGCTCACTGATAACTACGACAAAAACCAAACTAATCAAGCATTCTACTTGTCTAGTAAAAAAGAGCAAATGTGAAATGTAGACTTGAAAGTAAAAAAAAAATTACAAAAGCAATACCTTCTAACTAGAGAAAAGCCATCGCTCTTTGGTGTTTTCTGCTCAAGCTCCAGCTCTTCATCAAGCATAAATGTGTTTGCAAAATCATTAGACAGATCACCAAGATTCTGTGCAGTTATATTGGAAGAAATTTCCAATTCCCCAGTGCCATGATAACTAGAAACTGCAGACTTAGTTCCTTGAGAATGGTTGTAGCTAATGTCAAGATCTGAAAGCTCAACACTCAAGGCAGGAACTGACTTTCCATTTGGATCCACATTGATAATAGCTGTTGCCTGTTTTTCAGTGTTAATCAGAACAGATGCACTGTCACCTTCCATTTTATTAGTATGTATAAGATCTGGAGCATCTCCATTTGACAACTTGTTCTCTAAAAAACCTGGATTATGTGATGAAAAGTCAACATTTTCTTCAGACATAGCCCTTGCATTGTTTTCATTAGAAGGCTCTACAAGCTGGGACTCAGGAATCAGAGCTTTCGATGATAATGCATGTTCTGTGGAAGCTGGAATCCACTTGGACCACTCATCGTATCTTCGAATCTTGTCACCCTATTGACATAATACAATGGAGATGGGAAGACTATTTGAGCAAAGATCCAGGATATTCAAAAAGAACTATAATTTGCCGATACATACCACAATTCAACTTATGCTATCATCATTACAGATGCATAAAGATTAAGCAGGTAGCCTCACATTCAATATAGTAGGAAAACGTTGTCTCATCCCAAAGATTTGAAACATTTAAACAAATTCAAAAGTTAAGCAGCTAATCTCACTTTATCAACACAGTGGAGCGAAGGAAAGCCACCTTGTCCCTAAAATTTACAAATTCAACCTTAAAGGTAAATCATTTCTTTTTTGAAGGAAAATTGCACTTGAAAATAAGTTCCAACATTAGCCCAGACTTGTTGAATTCAGATAACTTTTTGAATGGATGAATTGAATAGTCAACCCAGAAAGAGAATAAAAGAACAAAATGTAAGCTATAACATTGTGCAAAAGAAAAAAGCAATAATAATAAGGAACCCTAGTATTCTAAATACCTTAACTTTTTAGAAATTTTAGTGTATAATTTACATAGCTAACAAGCCCTAAGCAAACTAACTCTCATTGGGTGGTAGAAAAATAAGAGAATATTGAAACAAGATAGCAAAGAGATTAAAAGATCAGCCAAACTGATTTCGTGATTACATGAAATGGAAATAAAATACCAGCAACAGTGACGCCATAGTATAAATTTGTTTTTTACACCTGCAGGAATAATGGCATTATCCATTGAATGGTCGCAGTAACAATGACATCATTACTAATTAGCCACTCTTAATTTGAACCACCAGTATGAAAATGACATCCATTTTCATAAATTTACTCGCAAATTCAAATTGAAAAAGCCAAATAGTGTTGACAATGGATAGAGAAAAGAATTACAGCCATTCAATTACAAAATTAGTTTCTTTTAAACAAATTTTAAGAAGAATAATAACAAAAAATTTCCTTCACAACAGTTTGAACTCAAAACTAATTAAAATAAGTCATTTCTTAAAAGAAGTACATTTTCCATAAGAAATGCTAAGGAAATTTTAAGAAACCATTGATATAATAATAATTAATCAAAAACAATATTGTTTAGAGTTCGACCATTCAAACCACCTGCTCGAGTTGTTATGAAACTATCACATCACAAATTCTAACCTCAATCCATCTCACATATATAAAGAATATGGAGCTTTGATGAGAATGAAATCGAACCTGCACTTCCACTGTATTTGAACTTTGTAGCGCGTCAAGGATAAATGGTATGTCTGTTGTCATTTTCTTAACCTGTGATACCATATATTTAATAAGATCCACCAACTCAAGCAGCAATAGAAAAGGTTAGCATGTCAAACATACCCTGTTAAAGTCAGCAATGATGGAAATAGGCACCCATCCTTGGCCATCCATCAAGGATATTAGGTAATGATCAGTCTTCAGATTTTCGTCACTGCCACAAAGGAGTAATGCAGTTAACTAGAAAATATCAATATGGTACAAATAAACCAATGCTGTTACACTTTAAAAAATGTTCCATAGGAGTCCTTTAGCAGCACATTGAAGGCTTAGTAGATTCACTAAGAATAAGCTCACAGATATGCACAAATCTGAACTGCACTACTCAAAATTTAATATTTAACATGTTATAATTGTATTGTTCAATCAATTGGACTCACAACTCTGATGTCATCAACAGCACCGGTTAGCATTAAGAAGCGTCATTATCAACAAGCAGACACCAAATTCATTATATATCCTTTGGGAGCATATATCAGTATCCAGTATTAGTGATGATACATCAATGAGACATACATTTAAGTGGAGAACTGCAAAACTAGTGTTTGAACTTCACCAAATTATCTATTTTAGTGCCTAAATTTCTTTTTTTTTTTTTGTCAATCAAGTGTTTGAAAAGATTTTTTTTTTTTCATTTAACAGCATTTAGTCAGAATCTCTCATTGGATTATTAAAATGTATAATTTTACACCACCTCTCCACTTCATTCATAAATCTTAGTTTTTCCATTTTTTCTTAGCAAATAAAATAAAAATATAGGAAAACCCTGAGAAATTTTAAATAAAAAATAAAAAAAAAAATAAGTGAGGTAAATACAAGAAATGTTCAAGTATGGTATCATGTATAGAGTAAATGATCCATTTTAATTTTAGAGTAAGAAGTCCAGCCAAAAGAACTTAATTGAAAAAAAAAAATTGTCCATTCAAACAATTGGTTGAAAAAAAATAAAGTTTTAACACTGAAATGGAAAAAAAAAAGTTCATAAACCAACAATATAATTATCACATTTAAGTAGAAACTAGTTTCCATTATGAAAGAGTTGAATCAGCCAGTACTAAAATCCACAGCACAGTATCTCCTAACAGCATCAAGGGGAGACAGCTTGGACTGGGAGTCCCATTCTTGCAATTTTCAAGACATATATGCATGCATAGAATCCTTTTCTAAGAAACTTACCTGAAATAATATTCTATTTGTCTTATTACGTTATCCCTCAAAGAAAGCATTTCTTGGGGTTGCACAGAAGGCCCTGGACTCATAGGATATGGCATAAATTGCGGTGGGGGGCCTCCCCTGAAGGAGCCTGGAGGTGGAACAGGAACATAACATATAGGTGGTCCTGTACGATATATATTTAGATCATCTTGAACAACATTTGATTTTCAAAGAAAAAACCAAAAAAAAAAAGAAGCAAGAGATATTATGATGAAGAGAGAAGTAAAGAAGACACCCATTTGCACAAACAACAGATTCCACACCAGAAGAAAAGAGAGCACCTGCATTTGGTACTAATATCTAGAAAATAAAAACACCATGGGCACTAGGATATAACAATTACCAGGAAAGGTTGGACCAACCATGAAGCCTGGAGCAGAAGCAAAGAAAGGAGGCCTAACTAGAGGCCTTGGTCCCAAGCCCTGTTGCAAAGCAATGTTATCTCTAGGACCATATGCCCGTTGATGCCACGTATGATTCAAATGGCCCCCAGATTCTTGCAGATTTGATCTTCTATTCGAAAAATTGGCAGCAAAAGCATTGGGATCCCCTCTCGGTGGAGGCTGAACATTAACAGGCGGAACAAAAGGTGGAACAGAAGAAGAATCAGATCCAGAGTTTACCAAATGAGTTTCAACACCAGGAAAAGATGCAGGGCCAGGCTGGTAAGCATATCCAGAAACAGTAATATGTGGTGGAGGTACCATAGCATGGAAAACAGGTGGTATGGATGGTTGCTGGTAAGGAAATGGTACAGGGAAAGGAGGTGCACCATTTGGATTGCGTTTAGAACCTGATTTTTGATGCCTTGATGATGAGTACTTGTGAGAAGAATTAGGGTTTCCAGAACCATGTGACTTCTGCTGCCCAATTGATCCCTGAAAAATCCATTAAAGAATTAGCAGAACTATATAATTTCCACATTAAGCACACCATGCATCATATCCATTATAAATGGAAAAGGGAGCATAAAGCAATGTTGTAATAAAGCAAATCTCACAAACAAGCTGCTAGCAGTTTTCTAGTGGGGAAAGGAACACTACTCATTCATCATAGAAATTATCGCATTTCATACGCATGATCCAAAAGCAATGCAAGCTTCCTAACTCTGCTCTTGCAAGCCAAACAAAATATCCACAGGAATACAACCAACAATTAGCCTACAATGCATACGAATTGCCTAATTACTTAATTGGAACTTACTTGTAGACAACAAAATTGCAAAATAATTTTTATTTTCATTTGGTTATATCAAAGTAAAAACAAATAGCAACAGGCTCAATAACATAATATTGACCAACAAATCCAGTCTAAAACTCCAACATGCTAATCTAACCTTAACATCATGATCCAGCAGAGGAGTAGCTTCAGGAAAACAAGAAGAATTAAAAAGCAAGTTTATACTTTCTGCGAGATTCTAGTCATGTTTATCAAGCCAGATGCTGGCTCCTTGTCGATTTAAGAACAAAGAGAACTTTAGTTGCTAGTTAAGTATCTATACCTTTATTTTTTAATTTAAAGGGTCAAGAGTATTCAATATATGAAAGAAACATGTTTGCTGAAGGACTGCACACTAATGTGGTCTATTTATGTTATAAGTTAGTCCAGTAATCAAAAGGTATTCTCATTTAGGGTCCAAGTCCCATAAGGAAAAGGATATGAAATTATCATAGGGCCTTCAGTTCTAGCAGGAAGGAGATTAGAATTGGGATGGAAATATCGCATTCTCATTTATGGCCTAAGCGGAAGCTCCATTCCATTTTCCTTTATAATGGGATGCCATTGTAAAGTTAATCAACCATCAATTTATCCCTTCAGTCAATGCATTTCCATTTCAAGGGAAATCAAATCTGACCAGTGTAGTGAGCACTCTTACCAACAAAATTCCTACTGGTAACTATAAACTTAGAAAATAGTAAAAAATGAAATTAATAAAAACAATATATAATGATAAAAACAACCAAAATTTTGAACTAAAAGTATTTGTTTAGAAAAATAGTGAGAATAGTAAGACAAATTAAAATGAAGAAAGAAAATGAGTAAAAGAAAACTTCTGGAGCACAGCACCTGTAAATTAAAATTAAAAATAACTAGCATTTGAAAAGTTAGAGAAGTTATGAAAAATTATAGAAAATATAAAAAAGATTTCAGGTATCCCACTTTCGTAGCTCATCTAAATGAACAACAGCAATAACAATAACAATAATAATAAATAATAACAATAAATACAATAATAATATACTAAAAGATATAGATACATTTTTCTACTTCAAATAGTTCATGGATGGGCTCAATATCTACTAAATAAACAAATGAGTTTGAGAAAAAGTTTAAGGCTCTTTTGATAATTGACCAAATATGATCATAGGGAGCTTGGACCATTATACTTATTAACAGACGCAAGTTCATTTCATTCATAGCTTGCCTATAATTCTTTATTCAGTTTTCTAAAGTATAAACTTTGGACAAGTTAATTATCAACCAATTTTAGACATTTAAAATTTTAACTTTTAATTTAACTTGGTTAGAATTTGGTTATAGCATACAACAAATTGCAAGATCCTTCACAATGGTAGGTCATATATCTAAATAAGTTGTAGGGTAAAAGCATGCAAGATATATTATAGGACATTGATCACCAAAGGAAAATAATAATAAGTCTATTGCATGAGGGGTCTCCATAAAAGGACAAGGAAACCCTTATTTTTATTTTGAAACTAAGCCTTTGGCTCACACGGGATCTATTTTATGATACACCACAGCTATAATGAGTTGTTCTTGAATAAAACAACATTGATAATTACTTAAACCTTTTCTTTTCTATCTTCAACTTGTTGGATTGTCAAGTTAATTACTTAAAACCTTTTTCTTTTCTATCTTCAACTTGTTGGCTTGTCAAGTTGAGCTTGAGCTTAGTTGTGGCTTTTCCAAGATGAGCCTCGACAAAAGATGTTAGGCTTAGGAGTGACATAACCAAGCCTGACTAGAGCAACACTCAGCTCCACTCACTTTATTGACTCCCTTACAACTATTATTCAATTTGCTATCATCAAATTATTTACATTATGAATAATTTATATTAATTACAAATCCCAAATTTCAATGAACCAAAGCAGCAATCAAAAGAAAATAATAATAAAATTCTGATTACATGTCAAATCAAACAGATAAGGAAGTTTACCATTACAACTCATTTTTTCAGTTTATTTTAGTTGCAGTTTCACTACAATTTTGGACACGAAACTTAACAGGCCCTTATAGGTTTAGTATAGTTTTAGGATAACACATATTTCAAATGGATTCAATTCAAAGGAGATAATGAATAAAAGAGAGTTACCCAACAACTATGCTTCTACAGATCTTGTGAGGCAATTCAACTATATAAAACTTGTAGTGCTTGGGTTATGCATTTGGAATTTCAAATGTGTATCTTAGGATCTTGTAAATTTCTTTACTTGCAAACCAATTTCAACATAATTAATTTTTTGGCACTGTGTTCAACACCTAAGGGGTTGTTTAGTTGTAAAAAACAACACCAGTTTTCCAAAATTTTCTAAAAGAAAATGGAAAATAAAATTAGTTGTTTAGTTAAAAATATTTTATATTTAGAAAATTACAAAATAGTTTTCTTCATTAATTAGCTACTAGTTGAATTTTAAAAAACTCCTTTTAGATGTCTTCTAAATAGAAAATGCGCTCTAAAAAAAAGATAGAAATTTGTTTCCCACTTCGATTCTTATAAACTCCTTTTTATTTTTATTTTTATTTTTATTTTTATTTTTATTTTTATTTTTTATTTAGAAAAAAGTTAGTGGATGAAAATTGAAAAATTAGGAGCCAGAAAAGAAAATTAAAAAATGAAAATGAAAAATATTTTCCGACTAAACAACCCCTAAGAGGCTCCACTCAAATACAATCACTTCTACCAATGGTGATTGTTCACAGCACTAAACACCTAAAGCCAGTCAGTATTGACAGTCTTTAATCACTTCACTTTGATTTATTGTTTTTCATAGTTCATAATCATGTGCATTTACAAGCACTGGTTGTCCGCTCAAATTTCCTATTATTTTCAATGCGTAACCAGACTAAGTACTCTAATTGTCAGATGTCCTACCTTGAATCAAAGATCAACCTGCTTCTTTATTTCTATAAGATGATGTTCAAAATTTGCAAGAGTCTTCTATGTTTCCATTTTATGTATTTATGTTTTCAAGGTTGATATCTTATTTTGAAGATGACGAACTTTGGGGTTAATATAAAACAACTCCAACCCTTGATGTCATGAAAATAGAGGACCTCAAGTGTGAAGCCTAAGTAATTCTAAAAATTAAGTTTATGGAAAATCTTTATTTTTTCCTTTGATTTTGCAGCAAATAACAATAATTAATTTATCAATTCAAACATTCAAACAAGTTGAAATTCAAATATCCCACTTAAAATTACCTAATAACATAAAACGAATACACATTATACGCAATAGCACAACAACAAAAACAGATCAAAACGCAGACGACAAGGGCAGTCAAATTGAAATGAACGAACTTGATGATCAATCTCAAACCCAAAAAAATAACTACCTGCGTTGGAGAGGAAACAGCAGCAGCAGTAGTAGCAGCAGGTTTTGTGGGACCAGAATCATTAGTCTTAGAACGTTGTTGTTGCTGCTGCTGCTGCTGAACATCAGCAAGAGCAGGCCAAGCCTCAGCACCCATAACCGGAGCATCAGCGACTACAGGAGTCTTCCAAGGGGACTTAGGCCCATTATTGACCTCGTTCTGATCTTCCCCACTCTCACCCTCAGCCATCACCATATATCAAATACTTGCCAAAAAAACAAACAAACCAAATAGAACAACAACTGAAAATTGAACGAAATTGGAAATATAGAAAGAAAGGGAAAAGAAGAGAAACTAGTGGCAAAAGCGTAATTCCAAAATAATTAATTAATAATTTAGTTAGGTTAGGGTTTTTGTAGGTTTAGGACAAATTAAGAGAATGAGAATTATTGATTGACTGTTGAAGAAGGGGAAAGCCAATAAAGTACGAGGGGGACACGATGGAAAAAGGCTGAGCAGCCGCAAGCAAAGCCTGTGTAGTCCAAAGTTTTGCCTCCGCTTTTATACTAGCGAGGCCCCCCCACTAGCTGTGTTTTTTTTACTTGGTTTTTTACAGCTTCAACTCTATTTCTGTCCTGGAAGCATAAAAGCTTATTGTCTCTACAGTAAAAATGGGCACTGTGTCGCAACTCGCCACTCGCAATGTGATGTGATCATTACATAAAGCCATAAACCCTATAGGTTTGAGTTGTCACGGTGTTGAATCTTTAGGCAGGCCTCTGCTGTGGATCCACGACAAACCCATATAAAAAAAAGCCCAAACTTGTTTTGGGCATTTCATATATAATCCACGAATATACACTTTTATGTTCAAAATCAATTCACTTTTCGGGCCTCTATTTTTTTTACAATTTTACCCTTTTATGTTTTTTTTATTTTTGTAATTTTTTATCTTCTTTTTTTATAATTTTGTTTTATTTATATTTTTTATTTAAAAAATTTTTAATGCCATATTTTTAATATACACATAAATAAAATAAAAATATACATAATATATATAAAATACACACTCAACAATATAAACTACAGCTACAATATCTATAATATATTGACAACACATTTATAATACATCTAAATCACATCTACATAATATTTTTAATATTTTATTATAATAACATATATACAATATTTATACTATATTCATATAATATTTAATAATTTTTATATAAAATACATGCAACTTAAATAATAAAAATATAATATACACACAACATCTATAGTACATCTACAATATCTACGAAATATATACAACACATTTACTATATATCTACATAATAAAATAGAGTGTATTTTTTATTTTTTTTCATTGCATAATATGTCAATTTTGTTTAAAAATAAATTTAATAATGTTTATTAATATATTATGTATATTTTATTTTTATTTTTATTTTTTTGACTGTTACTTATTTTCTTAGAATTAAAATTAAATTTTTCTTTCTTTATAAAAAAAATTGTTATTTTAATATGATAAAAAATAATTTAGAATATTAATTTTTATTATTTTATTAAAATATTTTATTTAATAGTAAAGTTTGAAAAAAAAAGATAAAATATTGATTATAGTGAAGGAAGATATATTTTAAAAAAATTATTTTAGCGATAAATGAGATATTTTTGAAATTTTACACTAACTTTTTATAAAATTATAAATATTTTTAGTATTTTTGTAATAAATGTTATTTTTTTTTTTGTAATTATGTACATGTCCCTATATAATTTAGGAAATTTTACAAAACTATAGAAATTTTTTTTCAAAAATACTATAATTATGAAAAATAAATAAATTTATGAAAAACAAAACTTATAAAAATACAAAATTATTGTGTGCCATATCCTACATATCCCACAAAAAGTTATGTTATCTTTATGATTTATATATGTTATGTATATATTGTAAAATTCTTCAAAAAAAATGAATTTATTTCAAATATTATTTTTAAAAATAATAACTTTAAGAAAAAAATAATATGATTTTATAGAAAGTCTCAAAAAATAATTTTAATAATATAATATCATTTTTTATGTTGCAAATATATTATGTATATGTTGTAGATATGTTGTGTTTCAACCTTTATTTTATGTGTATTTTACGAATATGTTATGTATATGTTGTTTACCAGTCTATATTGATTAATTATAGTATATATGTTGCATATATATTATATATATATATTATAAATATGTGGTGTTTAAGCCTTTATATGTCATACAATCTTTAGATATTGCTTAATTATAGTATATATGTTATAAATAAGTTGTTTTATAACCAGTATATATTGGTTAATCATAGTATATATGTTGTAAATATGTTATATATATTTCAAATATATTATTTATATATTATGTATATGTTATCTTTCAATAATTGTATATCGTATAGCCTTTATATGTTAATTATAGTGTATATGTCTAGTACTTGACTCAAGAACAGAGAAAAAAGGAGAAGAAGAAGAAGAAGAGAATGGAAGAGAAGAAATCACAGCAGAAGAAAGAAGAAGAAGAACAAAGAGAGACTTGAGGGAAATGAGGAAATAATTGTATTCAATATTCATATTGATTGCTCTACTGCAATACAATTGATTTATAATATAAATTCAAAATTCTCTCTAATAATATTCCAATTATCACACTAAACCCCATGTGAATTTGTTATCACTAACAACTAGGCTAATTACTAACAACTAACAGAATGCTAATATGCCAAATGGGTTGCATGTATTAGTTGAGTCCTCTTGTTCTTGGGTCCTAACAATACCCACTGCTTGAAGCTCTTCCTTGCCCTCGAGGAAGAAGTCTGAATTGAAACTTAAAGACTGCTAGACCTAGTGCTTCTTTCTAGTTATGGCCAGATGGACCAAATAAGCACAAGTTCAATTTTAAACTCATCATTCTGGTGGAACTTAAACAATTTAGTAGCCCATTGTTCATCTTTTCCTATGGCATGCTTCAAATTCTCTTTGAACAGAGAATTGAATTTTTGTTTTCTAACTGATATTTTCTCAAACGCCTTTAAGGCACTAATTTTTCTCAAGTATAATTTCAGTTTTTTCTTTTTTCTTCTCCACTTTTCAAATTGAATTTCTTTTAAACTCATAAAAACATCTAACTGATAGTCTTCCCATTCCAATACCATTATACTTCCACCACAATTTTCAAAGAATGATAATTGCCCCAAATGGAGTATCTCCAAAATTCAGTGTGCTTTCAAACTGAGCATTTTACGCACTAAGAGGAGATGGATCATTTTCAAATGCATTGCTTCCAAATGCATAGATAAATTGGCCAAAACTAGGACTGGATGCAAAACTAAGTGACATTTCAAAATTACAAGAAAAAATTGAAGCATAATTTGATCTTACCCAACTGAAACAGAAGCATAATTTTGCTACCTGACTTGAGGTATTCAACATCTCTTTCCTAAATTCTTTCAGTTTTTCTTCATTGGCTATTATTGGAATTATGCTCTGTTGGAATTTATGATTCTCTTCTCCCATTTGCTCAATAACAATTGGATTTGGATTTTCAAAATCTTCTTTAGCATTTTGCGTGAACTTTTTTGCACCTTCTTCTTCGTTTTTATCATCATCATCTAGAGTCTCAAGGAATTTTACTATTTCTTCCTTAATAAACTCTCTCTTGTATGATAATTTTGTCTTAAACTCTTTCTCTGGCTTCCTTTGGATACAACTCGCTGTTGTTGTATTGAAATCGCAACATTCGATGATTTTTCAGAGCCAACGCACCAAATTTGAATCTACTACCATGGAAACTTCTATTTGATTACTCATATTTTGAATTTTGTTATTCCTTTATCCTTGAGGATCTAATAAAGCTCTGATACAAATTGTCAGGTACTTGACTCAATAACAGAGAAAGAAGGAGAAGAAGAGACCGGAAGAGAAGAAATCACAACAGAAGGAAGAAGAACAGCAACAACAACAAAGAAAGAAAGAGAGACTTGAGGGAAATGAGAAATTGATTGTATTCAATATTCAGATTGATTGTTCTACTGCAATACAATTAATTTATAATAGAAATTTAGAATTCCCTCCAGTAATATTCCATCTGTCATACTAAATCCCATGTGAATTTGTTATCACTAATAACTAGGCTAATTACTAACAACTAGCAGAATGTTAACACACTGAATGTGCTGCATGTATCAGCTGAGTCCTCTCATTCTTGGGTCCTGACAGTATATATTACAAAAAATGTTCTCTTTCTGTCTTTATAATATATATATATATATATATTATATGCATATATTATATATATATTTATATATTGTGTTTCAGTCTTTATATATATATACAAACAAACAATACAAATACAAATCAAAATACAAAAAATACAATTCAAAAGAAAGGATATATATGGATTCAAGAAATACAAATTGAAAAAATTTTACAAAAGAAAAAAAATTTTAAAACATTTTTATCGAATATGTAAAAAGCAATATGATTCAATGGCAAAAAAAAAAACTCTAATATTATAGTTAAAACATAAAAAAGATAAAGAAAAAGTTACAAATACAAGAAAGAGATGTACAATCTTAATTAGATTCCTTAAATATATACAAATAAATCATTGCAAATAAGAAGAAAAAGAAAAATAAGAAAAAGAAATAGAAAAAATATTAAGAAGAAGAAGCAAAAGAAACGTATGTTTAAAACTCAACATACCATAGATTTGGAAAAAAACGAAAAAGTTAAAAATGAAAAGAAATAATATGTACATTAATTTTGAAAATAAAACTTAAAAAGTAGTAATCCATGTAACTTCTTCTATAATTTATTACTATAATTATAAGAGAAAATTACACGAAATATGGGAAAAAATCTCGTTTTAACTGTAAATGACCATAACTTTTTTTAACCCTTTATGCTTTTTGATTCTTTTATTATTTTTATGATTTTTTGTTATTTTTTCATTTTTATTTTTTTATTTCTATTTATACTTTTTATTCATAAATATTTTTTATTATCATATTTTCAATATACGCACAAAAATATAAATATATATCCAATATATGTAAAATACACATACAATAAATATAGATTTATATACATCATCTATATAGTATTTACACAATTTATTTAATATCTTTTAACTTTTTTTTTCTAATTTTATATACTCACAACATACACGCAGCTTATATATAATATGCATACATCATACATACAACATATATAATAAAAATATAACATACACATAATATCTATATAATATGTACAATATATATATAATATACACACAACTTACCCGCAATAACTATACAATAAAATTAACATTTTTTTTCAACTTTTTAAATGTATGTAAAATGTAAAATTTGTTTAAAAATAAATTCAATGATTTTTATTAATATATATATATTTATATATTTTACCTTTTTTATTTTGTTTTGTAGGTGTTATTTCTTATTTATAAAGAAAATTAAAATTTTTCTTTTATAGAAAATTAATACATTTTGTTTTTTGAAAATATAATTTAAAAATATTAATTTTTATTAATTTAATAAAATATATTAATTTAATATTAAAGTTTAAAAAATATAAAAATTATAGTAAAATATTGCTTGAAATGAGAGAGATGTATTATTAAAAAAATTTATTTTAGTAAGGAGTGAGGTATTAAAAAAACATAGGTTTTAGTATTTTTGAAAACTTTTTATAGGTGTAATATTTTTAAAATGAGACATATTTTTAAGATAGTTTTGTAAGTATCCCTAATTTTAGTGGTTTATTAAAGGCCCCAACTCACTTTGTGATTTTGAAAAGACATGGGTGGTATATGATTTAAGATGAAAATGAAAATGGGTGATTTTTATTATGAAGAAATTACACATGTTACAAAAGTTTTGTGCCCATTTTTAAAAAATACGGCGGTGAAGTTTTTTTTTTTTTTTGTGCATTTGTATGCAATTCAACACATTTTTTGTTTTTATGGTAAAATAAAGGTATTTTTTTTTATTTTCATCTCTATTTTATTTTTCTTTTTTATATTTTCTTTTTAATTTTTTATTCATAAATAATTTTTTTATTTTCATATTCTCAATATACACATAAAAAATATAAACATATACACAATATATATAAAATACGTATATAACAAACAATATTTACACAACATACACCAAATATACATATAACTTCTATTAAACATCTACACAATTTATTTAATTTATTTTAATTTTTTTAAAATTATATATATAATATCCATATAATATATACACAATAAACACAATAAATAAATAACATACCCATAATATGTACAACATCTATATAATATCTATATAACATATACAAAATATTTACATGATATCTATGTAACAAAATTAATATTTTTTTAACTTGATTTTTTATGTTTATAATATGTAAAACTTGTTTAAAAATAAATTTAATAATTTTTATTAATATATTTTTATATATTTTGCTTTTTAAAGTTTTTTTAGTGCTATTTATTATTTGTAATCAAAATTTAAATTTTTTCTTTATAAAAATTAATATATTTTATATGTTAAAATATAATTTAAAATATTAATTTTTATTATTTTATTTGAATATATTTATTTAATATTAAAGTTTGAAAAATAGATAAAATTTAAAGTAAAATATTATTTGTAGTGAGAGAGAATATATTTTTTAAAAAAGAAAACTTTGGTTTTATAAGGAATGTTGTATTTTTTAAATTTTGGCTCAACTTGTTCTAGAAATATAAATATTATTTTGTATAGTATTTTTTAAAAAAAATTAATTTTTGGGTAGTTTTGTAAAAACCTCTTTTATTGTTATTGTTTGATTAAATACGATAGATATAGGTATTAGGAATCTCATTACTCTATGAATAGAAATGAGACATTTTATATTACCATCCTGTTAATTAATTTAATTTTTGACAATAATAAAAAAAAATATGTTTTTTTTTTCTCAAAGAATATAAAAAATATAAAATCAAATCAATTTTATTCATTCATAAGACAAAAAAGATATTATTTTTTAACTATTTATTTTTTATTATGTATATTTTCTTTCATCAATTGTATTCATGCATATTATTTTTACAGATAAAAATTAAACTGTTAGTTACTAATTAAAATTTTGAAAAAATACATTTTATCTATCAAGAAAATAAAATATACAAAATCAAATCAATTATCTTCATACATCTTAACAACTTTAAAAATAGAACATTTGCACAATTTTACATTCAAACATATTTATTTTTTTCTAAGTCAATTGCAAAATACATGATAAAATCTTCACAATTAGAAAAAAAAAATAATTCTCCAACAAATAAATTTATTTTAGCAAAAATTATTTCTCAATCTAGCATTTGAATTTAGTAAGAATTGAGACAAGAAATTAGAAATTCAATGCCACCTATATATACAAAAGGGAAAAAAAAGAGAAGAAAACCTAGAAGCACATTATCATAATACCTCATGAACTTAATGATAAAAGAAGTAGAAATTCATATACCTTTAAGGTCTTAAAATATCTTCAACAAAGTTTTAGTAATTAAAATTTCTTATAATTGCATTGGAACTTGATCCCTAAGAAAGAAATGGTATTTGAAAATCTAAGCTAAAGTAAAAAAAAAAAGATTGCAAAAGACCAAAAAATAATGTAAATTATAAATTTGCTTAATTGGCTTGAGTGTGTCATTGATTCAATGCCTTATAACATAAAAATATATGAAATATTATCATTTATATTTGAATTAACTCCATATGTCTACGAATAATTTAGAAACACAATTACCATATTATCATTTATAAGTTCTCAAACAACATATAAAAAATGAAATAGTCATACCTAAGTTTGTATTATTATAATCATTTATGATTGCATTTTTGTTTGTAATGATATTATCATAGTCATTTGTGATCGCATCGATATTTGGGATGTCATGAGCATAGTTATTGGTGAATGCATCAACATTTGTGTTGGCATTATTATAATCATTGGTGATTTTATTAACAACTAAGATGATATTAACATAACCTTTTGAGATGATAAATCACCAATTTTTTATTTTTCCTATAAGAAATAGAATTTTTTTCATTAGATTGTCATGATATAAGTAAAAAAGAAAACTATTCTTAGAGTACATATACCTAAATTTGGTGATTGTTTCTTTAATTTTTATCCTCTAATTTTCAAAATGTTCCTTCAATCCGGCATTTGAAAAGCATTTGGGCTTCAATCTTAGGGATATAACATATGGTTTATATCCTCCTTTAATATCTCTTCAACCACATCATCAAAATCCACAATTTCTGTTTTTGCATCCATTTTACTCAAATACAATCTTATTAATTCTTTAGGGATAATTACTGAAATATGGGTGAAGTGTAACACCCCTATATCCCGTATACGTACCAAGCATGCTTAAACGATCGTAATATACGTATACTGAATATAGAAAATGCCACAGTTTAAAAATACACAACATATATCTTTATAAATAAGTGAAACCAATCTCAAACATTTAAAAGAAATCCAAAAGACACCATATATAAAAATGTTTATTAACTCACAGCGGAAGTTATTACAAATATTTTCAAATACAAATATGTTATAAATCAAAGTTTACAAAACATAGAATATATACATGATTGGCAGCTCTTCTCTGATCTTTAAAAATCCAAAAATAACTACTTCAATGCTCAGTCTCACTTGGTCTCGAGGAGCTCTCAGGTTCAACTCTGACACCTGCGCGATCAAACACTATCGCGCTAAGCCAACGGCTTAGTAGCACAAACTATAATATTACTATGTTTCAATGCAATGCCAATGTCACAATCAATCTCAAACATCATTCAAAAGAATATAACATTTCAACATCATACTTTGTTCAATGTCATAACAACATTCATATCATATCTTCATAGTTCCATTAATTTCACCATTCAAGAATCACATTAAATACAAAGACAAGCATGGGCCCAAAAACACTAATATGCCATTCAACTTTCAGAGTTAATGATTTGGTTCAATTATCACATTTATCATTATCCCAACTAGGCTTCAAGGATTAGGTTCAACCAAGCTTCAAGGGGAACAAAGCATGCTAAGTATCAACCCAACTTGGCTTCAAGAACCAACCCAACCTAGCTTCAAGGGTTGTAACATCTCAATTAGGCTTCAAGGACTAGACCCAACCAAGCTTCAAGGGGAGTAAAACATGTTAAACTTCAACCCAACTTGGCTTCAAGGATCAAGCCCAACCTAACTTCAAGAGATTGTTACTATTAGGCATGCCACCAACAACAAAACTCTGAAAATGAATAACATATTAGACGCACAATTCATTTATTATTTCATTATCAACTTCATTCTCTAATCTCATCATTATTTAGGCAAACATGCCTCACTTAACTCAATTAAAGTATCATAGCCAATCACAATGGCTTCACATCTCATTTGAATCACCATAGCCAATCATAATGGCTTCACCTCTCATAATATCTCAAATCACATTTCATATTTCATCATTGATATATATATACTAATTTACATTATTCATAGATTTAGAATCTTCCACATACATTTGTTTGGATCATTTTTTTTAAGTGTGTTTAAAATGTTTATTTTTATGTTTAGGTGCAAAAAGACCATTAGGGGATTAAAACAATGCAAGAAGAGCAAAGAACAAAGAATAGTAGCTAACACACTCAAGGGACACGGCCAAGCTTGTGGCCGTGTATCTCAACACAAGCTCCAACACGGCCAAGTCACTTCAGCTTGGCCGTGTCACACTTAAATCCAAAGAAAAAAATAAATGATGAAATCAGGCAATAGACGACACGGGCAAGGGACACGGCCAAGCCAGTGGCCATGTCTCTCCAAATTGATCCAACACGGCCAAGACTCCCTTAACTTGGCCGTGTCTCCTATCATCTTGGCCGTGTCTCTCATGGCTAAAGATTTTAAGCAAGGCCAAATCTCCTTTGGTTGAATTAAACCACATTGTACACAACATAACATTATTCAAATGGACATAATCAACATCATTAACACTTATTTTACATGCTCATCACAATATTCACATTACTAATATACATTAGCAATACATTTGATTCCTTAACACATTTACAAACAAGTGTGTGTTAAGTTTAAACATCATATGCTTGTATGCAACAATATAGTTTGTACTTACCTTAAGCACCACTTATACAATTCTAAACACTTTCTTTTTCCAAGAATTCTTCACTTCTCAAATTAGGGCAAAACCTTCTTCCAAAACCTAATCCAAAATGATACAATACAATTTATCACTTACCACTTCAAAACCCTAAAACCAACATATAACAATCAACACAAACCCTAAACACAAATATAACACCATCTCTTCCAACCAACTTACTCTTTTCTTCAATCCATCCTTAAAATCCATAATCAATTTAATCAAACACTCTTAAACATCTCACAATCAATCAACACACCCTTAAGTAATCTATCAACTCACACACAACTTCAAATAAGCAAAGAAATCAAAAGAGGACTTACCAAAGTAATGAAATTTCTTGAATCACCAACTTGATCACTTAGATCTTCCTTCAATTGAAGCTTAGAACATCCAAAATCCTCTCTTGGTCTCTTTCTTTCTCTTATCTTTGGAGGAGCCGGCCACTTCAATGGAAAAGAAGAAAAGAACAATGAAGAAACAAAGTCAACTTCTCTTTAAATCTCCACCAAGTATTCCAACATAAACAATTACCTAAACACCCTTTGACAATTTGTTTTGACTCCCTTTAAAACACTTGCCCTATTTAGTAATTTCACATATAACAAAATAAATATCCTCTTCCTTTGACCATCCATTTGACCAATATATATGGTATATATATTGCCATATACACAACATATACATTTTCTTTTAAACCCTTATCTCTTTCCAATTAACATATACATATACTTTTTATTTCAAATAACCAACAATATCAAAACTTCTAGGGCATACATTGGGATATTACAATTCTCCCCCTCTAAAAAGAAATTTCGTCCTCGAAATTACCTGATATCAAGTCTGAAATAGTTGAGGATACTGATCTCGCATTGCTTGTTCGCTCTCCCAAGTTGCCTCTTCTCTCCCATGATTCTTCCATAGAACTTTCACCAATGGCACCTTTTTATTCCTCAACTCTTTCACTTCATGTGCCAAAATAGCAATTGGTTCTTCTTCAATTGTTAAATCTGGACTCACTTCGATAGATTCAATTGGCAAAATATGAGATGGATCCGACCTGTACCTCCGCAACATAGAAACATGGAATACATTATGGATCCTATCCAACTCAGGTGGCAAAGCAAGCCGATAAGCAACTGGTCCAATTCTCTCCAAAACTTCATATGGTCCAATAAAACGAGGACTCAGCTTCCCTTTCCGACCAAATCTCAATATCTTTTTCCAAGGAGACACTTTCAAAAATACTTTATCTCCAACATCAAATTCTATATATCTCCTCTTCAAATCTGCATAAGACTTCTGTCGGTCTGAAGCTGCTTTCAACCTGTCTCGAATCAATTTCACTTTTTCTTCAGTTTCTTTAACCAAATCAGGACCAATTAACTTACCTTCTCCAAGTTCATTCCAACATAGAGGTGTCCTACACCGTCTACCATACAATGCTTCGAATGGTGCCATACCAATGCTGGATTGATGACTGTTATTGTAAGCAAATTCCACAAGTGGCAAAAATCTATCTCAACCTCCAGAGAAATCAATGACACAGCTTCTCAACATGTCCTTGATAATCTGTATCACTCTCTCTGACTGCCCATCTGTTTGTGGATGAAAAGCAGTGCTGAAGTGCAGTCGAGAACCCAAAGCACCATGTAAACTCTTCCAAAACCTTGAAGTAAACCGGGGATCTCGATCAGACACTAAAGAAATTGAGACACCATGCAACTTCACAATCTCATGAATATATAGCTCAGCTAACCTCTCCAGAGAATAATCCATCCAAACCGGAAGAAAATGAGCTGTCTTAGTCAACCTATCCACAATCACCCAAATAGCATCATGCTTCCTTTATGTCAATGGTAGACCAAACACAAAATCCATTTTCACTCTTTCCCATTTCCATTCAGGCACTGATAAAGGTTGAAGTAATCCTGTTGGAACTTGATGCTCAGCCTTTACCCTCTGACAAGTGAGACATTTGGATACAAACTCCGCTATGTCTCTTTTCATACCGGACCACCAGTAATACTGCTTCAAATCATGATACATCTTTGTATTGCCCGGATGCATAGCAAATACTGACTGATGTGCTTCTTCTAAAATAATCCTTCTCAAATTAGTATCATCAGGTACACACAATCTGTTCTTAAACCAAAGACTCCCATCACTTCTCACAATAAAATCTCGACTCTTTTCATTCTGGAAATCTGAAACAATCTTTTGAATTTTCTCATCAGCCAATTGAGCCTCTTTAATCTGATCCAACAATACTGGCTTCAATTGCAACTGTGCCAACAATGCACCATCATCACAAGATACAAAACTAGCATGCAATGCTCTCAACTCAACAAGCAACGAGAGCGAATAAACAGTCAAACCTGCTAAAGACTTCCGACTCAAGGCATCAGCAACAACATTTGCTTTACCAGGATGATAATCAATCAGGCAGTCGTAGTCTTTGATCAACTCCAGCCATCGTCTTTGTCGAAGATTCAGCTCCTTCTCAACACCAAAATATTTCAAACTTTTATGATCTGTATAGATAAAACATTTCTCCCCAAATAAGTAATGTCGCCAAATCTTCAAAGCAAACACTATAGCTGCCAATTCTAAATTATGAGTCGGATAGTTAAGTTCGTGTGGCTTCAACTGCCGAGAAGCATAAGCTATAACTTTACCTTCTTGCATCAAGACACATCCTAAACCATTATATGAAGCATCACTATAAATCACATATGGTTTATCTTCAACGGGTAAAGTAAGAACAGGTGCTTGAGTCAACATCTCTTTCAACTGCTTGAAGCTAGCTTGACACTAATCCGTCCACATAAATCTAACTCCCTTCCAAAGAAATCTGGTGAGTGGAGTAGCTATCAAAGAAAAACCTTTCACAAACCGTCGGTAATAGCCTGCCAAACCCAGAAAACTTCTAACTTCAGTCACAGATTTTGGTGGACTCCAATTCAAAATAGCTTCAACTTTACTCGGATCAAATCTAATACCCTCTGCTGAAACTATATGACCGAGAAAAGTTACTTAGTCAAGCCAAAACTCACACTTCGACAGCTTAGCAAACAATTGCTTCTCTCTTAAAATTTGCAGCACAATCCGCAGATGCTTGTCATGTTCCTCCTTATTACGCGAATACACCAGAATATCATCGATAAAAACTACCACAAACTGATCCAGATAGGGCCTAAACACCCTATTCATCAAATCCATAAAAGCTGCAGGTGCATTCGTCAAACCAAAAGGCATAACTAAAAACTCGTAATGACCATACCTTGTACGAAAGGCTGTCTTAGGAACATCTTCAGCTCTGACCCTCAACTGATGGTACCCTGATCTCAAATCAATCTTGGAAAACACTGCTGCACCCTTTAATTGATCAAAGAGATCATCAATTCTAGGCAAATGATATTTATTTTTAATTGTCACCTTGTTCAATTGCCTATAATCAATGCATAGTCTCATGGTACCATCCTTCTTCTTCACAAACAAAACAGGAGCTCCCCAAGGAGAAACACTGGGGTGAATAAACCCTTTATCCAACAACTCCTGTAACTGCACCTTCAACTCTCTCAATTCAGCTGGTGCCATTCGATAAGGAGTGATAGAGATGGGAGTGGTACCAGGCAACAAATCAATACCAAACTCAGCCTCTCTCTCAGGGGGTAACCCTGGCAACTCCTCAGGAAACACATCCGAAAAATCTGCAACTGTGGGTATATTATCCAGTTGAGAACTCACTACTCTAGTATCCACAACATGAGCAAGGTAAGCATCACACCCTTTTTTAATCAACCTCCTAGCTGCAACAGCTAAAACAAACAAGGATGCTAACTGTCCTTGCTCACTAGATACCATTACATCTCTACCATCACCAGTTCTCAAGGTAACAAATTTCTTTTGACAATCTACCACAGCTCCATGTCTAGATAACCAGTCCATGCCTAGTATCAAATCATATTCCTTAAAAGGCATTTCAATTAAATCTCCAGGAAACTCCTCACCTTGCACCACTACTGCACTATCTCGGTGCACCTTGCTAACAATCACACTATGCCCTAAAGGATTTGTCACCAATACATCAAATCCTAGGGATTTAGCATGCAATTCAAACACAGGCAAAACAGATGCACTAATATATGAATGAGTGGAGCCTGGATCAATCAAAGCAAGTACCAAAATACCAAATAAAGAGAAAGTACCCGCTATGACTGCCGAAGCATCTGGCTGCCTCTGCATCACATATATCCTCTGAGAAGATCCAGCCTCCTTTGGTCTACTCTCCCTAGATATAGAACCTCCTCTAGGACTGAACCCAGATCTGCCTCCTCTGCTGACATTTCTGCCTCCTCGACCTCCCCTCACACTAGATCGAGAAGCTGCAGAATCTACCGACATCTGCTCCTGCCTCTCAGGACAATCTCTAACAAAATGATCAGGTGATCTACATCTGAAGCATACCCCTGCTACACCAGTCTTCCAACAAGTACCACCATGTGGCCTACCACAATGAATACATATGGGTAAAGTGGATCTCTAAATTACTGGGGTCGGAGCACTCGCCAGTGAAACTGTAGGTCTCGATCTCTGCCTCTGAAACTGTACTGACCTACCAGCTGGCCTCTGACTCCTACTAACCCGAGGAACAAAACTTCCTTTACCTCTTTTCATAGATGAAGACCCTGCTTCAAACTGGGGTCTTCTAACCCTGATCTCTTCCCCAGAAGCAACTGCTGCAATGCCCTGAGCTCGCTCCACACTTCGAGCTGCTGCAACAAGCTGGGAAAATCATGATATCTAGATCCAGCCACAAGACACATGATAGAGGGCCTCAATCCCTCCTTAAATCTCCTACACCTATCAATCTCATCAGATATAATACCCCCAGCATAATGGCTCAGCCGGATGAACTCAACCTCATATTCGGTTACAGTCCGGTTGTCTTGCTTTAAACTCAAAAACTCCATCTTCTTCACATCTTTATACTCCCTTGGAGTATACTTCAATTCAAACTCTCTTAGAAAATCAGTATAGGACAGTGTAGGTGGATCATCCATAGCATGGGGCACTGTCTTCCACCAATCATATGCATCCTTTTGCAACAATGATCTTGCATAATCAAATTTTTCTTCTGGAGTGGCTTGCAATTGAATGAATATTCTCTGTACTTTATCTAGCCACTGCTCAGCTACAGCTGGATCAATAGTACCCAGAAAATCTTCTGCTCCATACTTCCTTAATTTATCATAATGTCTCACTGATACCAAAGGCTGTGGGGGTGGCGGCGGTGGTTGTACTGATGCTTGCCTCAATATCTCTACCACTTGCCTAAGCCAAACTGGCAGAACCTCCTCACCAGCTGGTCTCCCTGACACAGAAGCAGGTACCTCCCCAGCACTATCCACTCTAGCTCCATCTCTAACCTCATCAGGAGCTATACTCTCAGCACTACTCTCAACAGATTGACTTAAGTGAGAATCCATCACAACCTATATCTGCAAACACAGCAGAGTACATCTCATTAAAGATCAGAGACTGCCAATACCAAACATGTATGGTTTCAAAAACTAACTTTTTAAAATCAAAACATTCTTTTCCTTACACTTGACCTAGGTTGAGAATCTCAAACCAGGCTCTGATACCAAAACAATTGTAACACCCCGATATCCCGTATATGTACCAAGCATGCTTAAACGATCGTAATATACGTATACTGAATATAGAAAATGCCACAGTTTAAAAATACACAACATATATCTTTATAAATAAGTGAAACCAATCTCAAACATTTAAAAGAAATCCAAAAGACACCATATATAAAAACGTTTATTAACTCACAGCGGAAGTTATTACAAATATTTGCAAATACAAATATGTTATAAATCAAAGTTTACAAAACATAGAATATATACATGATTGGCAGCTCTTCTCTGATCTTTAAAAATCCAAAAATAACTCCTTCAATGCCTAGTCTCACTTGGTCTCGAGGAGCTCTCAGGTTCAACTCAGACACCAGCGCGATCAAACACTATCGCGCTAAGCCAACGGCTTAGTAGCACAAACTATAATACTACTATGTTTCAATGCAATGCCAATGTCACAATCAATCTCAAACATCATTCAAAAGAATATAACATTTCAACATCATACTTTGTTCAATGTCATAACAACATTCATATTATATCTTCATAGTTCCATTAATTTCACCATTCAAGAATCACATTAAATACAAAGACAAGCATGGGCCCAAAAACACTAATATGCCATTCAACTTTCAGAGTTAATGATTTGGTTCAATTATCACATTTATCATTATCCCAACTAGGCTTCAAGGATTAGGTTCAACCAAGCTTCAAGGGGAACAAAGCATGCTAAGTATCAACCCAACTTGGCTTCAAGAACCAACCCAACCTAGCTTCAAGGGTTGTAACATTTCAATTAGGCTTCAAGGACTAGACCCAACCAAGCTTCAAGGGGAGTAAAACATGTTAAACTTCAACCCAACTTGGCTTCAAGGATCAAGCCCAACCTAACTTCAAGAGATTGTTACTATTAGGCATGCCACCAACAACAAAACTCTGAAAATGAATAACATATTAGACGCACAATTCATTTATTATTTCATTATCAACTTCATTCTCTAATCTCATCATTATTTAGGCAAACATGCCTCACTTAACTCAATTAAAGTATCATAGCCAATCACAATGGCTTCACATCTCATTTGAATCACCATAGCCAATCATAATGGCTTCACCTCTCATAATATCTCAAATCACATTTCATATTTCATCATTGATATATATATACCAATTTACATTATTCATAGATTTAGAATCTTCCACATACATTTGTTTGGATCATTTTTGTTTTAAGTGTGTTTAAAATGTTTATTTTTATGTTTAGGTGCAAAAAGACCATTAGGGGATTAAAACAATGCAAGAAGAGTAAAGAACAAAGAATAGTAGCTAACACACTCAAGGGACACGGCCAAGCTTGTGGCCGTGTCTCTCAACACAAGCTCCAAAACGGCCAAGTCACTTCAGCTTGGCCGTGTCACACTTAAATCCAAAGAAAAAAAAATAAATGATGAAATCAGGCAGTAGACGACACGGGCAAGGGACACGGCCAAGCCAGTGGCCGTGTCTCTCCAAATTGGTCCAACACGGCCAAGACTCCCTTAACTTGGCCGTGTCTCCTATCATCTTGGCCATGTCTCTCATGGCTAAAGATTTTAAGCAAGGCCAAATCTCCTTTGGTTGAATTAAACCACATTGTACACAACATAACATTATTCAAATGGACATAATCAACATCATTAACACTTATTTTACATGCTCATCACAATATTCACATTACTAATATACATTAGCAATACATTTGATTCCTTAACACATTTACAAACAAGTGTGTGTTAAGTTTAAACATCATATGCTTGTATGCAACAATATAGTTTGTACTTATCTTAAGCACCACTTATACAATTCTAAACACTTTCTTTTTCCAAGAATTCTTCACTTCTCAAATTAGGGCAAAACCTTCTTCCAAAACCTAATCCAAAATGATACAATACAATTTATCACTTACCACTTCAAAACCCTAAAACCAACATATAACAATCAACACAAACCCTAAACACAAATATAACACCATCTCTTCCAACCAACTTACTCTTTTCTTCAATCCATCCTTAAAATCCATAATCAATTTAATCAAACACTCTTAAACATCTCACAATCAATCAACACACCCTTAAGTAATCTATCAACTCACACACAACTTCAAATAAGCAAAGAAATCAAAAGAGGACTTACCAAAGTAATGAAATTTCTTGAATCACCAACTTGATCACTTAGATCTTCCTTCAATTGAAGCTTAGAACATCCAAAATCCTCTCTTGGTCTCTTGCTTTCTCTTGTCTTTGGAGGAGCCAGCCACTTCAATGGAAAAGAAGAAAAGAACAATGAAGAAACAAAGTCAACTTCTCTTTAAATCTCCACCAAGTATTCCAACATAAACAATTACCTAAACACCCTTTGACAATTTGTTTTGACTCCCTTTAAAACACTTGCCCTATTTAGTAATTTCACATATAACAAAATAAATATCCTCTTCCTTTGACCATCCATTTGACCAATATATATGGTATATATATTGCCATATACACAACATATACATTTTCTTTTAAACCCTTATCTCTTTCCAATTAACATATACATATACTTTTTATTTCAAATAACCAACAATATCAAAACTTCTAGGGCATACATTGGGATATTACATGAAGTCCCAAAAAATTACTGAAATATAAGACTTCTCCAAAATATTACCATAATGTGAGAGTCAAAGGATCAAACCAAAAGTGTGACTTTCGGATTAATCCCTTTTCTTTTATTTTTTTATTTTGTTCCTTCATATGTCTGAAAGTTTGAATTTCGATTTTAAAAGAAACCGAAACTCAAACATCCAAACAAATTAAAATTGAAAAAAAAATAATTTTTTGTACCATACTGAAATTTAAAATTGTGATTTAGTGCCTTGTCTTGTTAGTATACAATTAAAAAAAATTAAAAAAAATCGCAACTCAAAGTTGTTGTTTGATGCTGGCTGACAAGACTCCTCTTCCAGAGATTCTGTCTCTGGTTGACGAGTCTCGTCAGCTAGAGCACTGCTTCAGCCAACTTTTTTTTTTTATTTTTTTAATTTAAATATACTACCCTAACACCTAATACCTCTTAATATATATCTATTTTCACTTTAATTTTCTATTTCCAAAATCATTTTACATAATTTTCATTTTTCCTTCAAATTTTCTCTAAACGATCTCTCAATATAAATTCTTATTTTTCTATTTTCTATTTATTTCTTCCCAACTATTAAAATACTTTTTTTTTACAAAATATTATATATTCTCTAAATCAAATCTTTCTCTAATCACTACCAAAAACAAATATCATCTATATTCTTCTAAGGTAAATACTACATTAACTTTAATATTTTTTAATTTTTGCATAAATTTTTAATTAATTTTATTCCATATTTTAATTATTTTTTTGCAGAAATTTTCAATCAATTTTAAAATTTTTTCATCATTTTTGGAAAGGCTATAGAGGTATTTATAATATTGAAAAATTTTATATTTATTTGTTATGGTTTATATATTATTTTTACATATATATTTTTTGTGTTGTATTGCAAATTGGGTATGAATTTTTAAATTTTTTGAAAAACTTATATTTATTTTTTAGGTTTAGGGATAAATGTTAAAAAAAATGTAAATTTAATTTGTTAATTGTTAATTTTTTTAATAACTTTTCATAAACTTATAATTAAATTTTGTAGGTTTTTTTTATTTTTTCATAAACTTATAATTTTTTTTAGGTTTTAGGTTTTTTATTTTTTAATTTTTCATCAATTTATATATAATTTATTTAGGGTTTAGGGATAATATTAAAATTATCATGTTAATTTTTTAATTTTTATCATAAATTTATAATTAATTTTTTTATAGTTTAGGGATAATAATAAAATATTATTAATTATAAAATAAAAATTTATAATTAATTATAATTTTATTTGTTATAAAAGTTTTATTGCTATAATTGATATGAAATTATTATTTTTAAGTTAAATTCATTAATGGATATAATTTAATTCAATTGAAAAATATTTAAAAAAAATTGGAAATTACAAGTTTCAAAAAATTTTGGTTTGGTCACTAAAAAAAACTGAAATTGGTTGTGGGTTTTATACATATTATTTGTGGTTTGATTCAATAGTTTATGTTTCAATAAAGTTTATTTGCATTGGGATTTGAATCAAAACAAAATTATAAGTTTTAGTTTGGATCAAACCAAAACTTATTGTTTTTGTTTGGTTCAAAACCTAACAAATTGGTTCGGTTTAATATCAAAATCTAAAAATATATATAATTTAGGTAATGTATAATATTTATAAATTTATATTTATATTTACAAATTGGTAAATTGTTTTAGGTTAATTATGAAAAATTAGATTTTTAAAATAAATTTTGGTAAAAAATTTAACTTTTTTAAAACTAATATAGTGGTATTTTAGGGACAAAATTTGAGACTAATATAATGGTATTTTAGGGAAAAAATTTGAGTGTTTGATAATTAGTGATATAAATTAATTTTGTTAGGAGAAAATTAGAATTTTTTATTTTTAGGTGATATAAATTAAGTTTTTAGGAAAAAATTAAAATTTTTTATTTTTAACCTTTAATTTTTTAATTAATCTATCAGTATTTTAGGTAAAAAAAAAGAGTTTTTTAATTAGGGTTAAAATTTTAATTTTTTACGTATTACAGTAAAATTAGATTCTTTTATAATTTATGTGAAATATTTAATTTTTTAAATAAGTTAGTGTTATTTTATATAAAACTTTGATTTTTTGATAGTGAGGTAAAAAATTTTAATTGTTTAATTAATAGAGTGATATATTAGGTAAAATTTAGATTTTTGATAAATCTATAAAAAAAATTTAATATTGTAATTAAAATAATGGTATTTTAAGAAAAATTTTGACACCCCTATACCCCGTATACGCACACTACATACTACTACACCTGTAATACACGTATACCGAATACAAGAGTGCCACGGTTTATATTAGATAACCCAATTTTTTTCTCTTCTGCAATAATATAAGAAAACTTAAAGCACTTCATATTATATTATAAAATATATTTATGTTATAGAACATAATAGATGAAACATTTATTTATTTTGCAGCGGAAAATGTAGCGGTATTTACATATATAAATACATCAAAATCCATGTTTACAAAACATAAAATTTATACATGTTTGGCAGTTTGTCTCTGATCTTTAAGCCCACAATCAACACTTCAAAGTCTAGACTCGACTCGGTCTAGCTGAACTCTCCAGTTCTACCCTGTCACCTGGGCGACGAACCACAATCGCGCTAAGCCATAGGCTTAGTGGTACAAACCACAATAACAATATGCTTTAATGTAATGCTAATGTAACACATTCATATATCATATTTCAAACCTTACATTAAATCATATTATTTATTTGTTTTACCATTCATGAATCACATTTAAACAAAGACAAGCATGGGCCCAAAAGACACTAATATGCCATTCAATTTTCAGAGTTAATGTTTTGGTTTAATTATCACATTTATCATTATCCCAACTAGGCTTCAAGGATTAGGCTCAACCAAGCTTCAAGGGGAGCAAAGCATGCTAAGCATCAACCCAACTTGGCTTCAAGAACCAAACCCAACCTAGCTTCAAGGGTTTGTAACATCTGAACTAGGTTTCAAGGACTAGACCCAACCAAGCTTCAAGGAGAGTTAAGCATGCTAGACTTCAACCCAACTTGGCTTCAAGGATCAAGACCAACCCAGCTTTAAGAGATTGTTACTATTAGGCATGCCACCAACAACAAAACTCTGAAAAGTGAATAACACATTAGGCACACAATTCTTTCATTATTTCATTATCAATTCCATTCTCATTTCCTCATAATCATCTAGGCAAACATGCCCCAATTATTTCATTTGCATCATTATAGACAACAAGAATGGCTTCACATCTCATCATTAGGGTATACACAACCAATTGCATTATACATATAATTTGAATGATTATCATATCTTTCACATTATGCAAATCATAATATTAATCCAATGTATCAACAATGTAATACGTTATTTAACACATTTACAACCAAATGTGTTAAGTCCCAATGTCATATAAATGTATGCAATAATGTAGGGTTTGTACTTACCTCAAGAGCAACTCACACAACATAAAACTCCTCTTCCAAAAATCCTCGACACTTGGATTAGGGCAACTCAAACTCTTTAAAAACCTAATCCAAAAGGAATAATACACACTCACTTAGAGATACACATGAGATAATAAAGCTAAGAACCAACTAAGGCAAACTCTACACATGATACACTTAACAACACGGGCGTGTCCCTGACCGTGCCCTAAACTCACAACACAGAAGCTTTGACACGCTTAGAACCACGGGCGTGTCACTAAACGTGTAATACCTTCTGTCTCACAGAAACATTGACACGCCAACAACACGGGCGTGCTCATGGCCGTGTCAATTCTTCACCAACACAGTAGCTATGACACGTTCAATAACATGGGCGTGTTACTGGCCGTGGCAATACTACTACAACACAAAAGCTGTGACACGCTCAGTGACATGGGCGTGTCACTGGTCATGTCACCCATCTAGAAAACAGAATCATTGACATGCCTAAAGACCTGGGCGTGCTCATGGGCGTGTCAGGCCAAATCCTGATTCCAGCAACAACAACAACACATCCAACAAACCACTTACTTCCACCATCTTCCACTCCAAACAAACTTAACTAAACACACCCATAAACCATAATAACTTGCAAAAACACCAAAACAATTCAAAACATACATCAAATACCAATTCACAACCATCACCTACACACAACTCAAACACAACACTTACTCTTCCAACACCAAACCTAACTCCTTCTCTCCAATCCAACCCCAAAATCAAAATCAATTAAACCCAACACTCTTAAACACACCACAATCAAACATACTCATACCATCAATAATCAACCATCAAACTCAAATACAACTTAAAAGAAAACTAAGGAATCAAGTGGAAACTTACCACAAATGATGAAACTTCTTAGATTTCCAACTTGATCACTTGAAACATCCTTCAATCTTGAGTTTGGAAAATCAAAAACTCTCTTCCTCTCTTGCTATTGTGATACCCGACCAACAACAAAGAAAGAAGAAGAAGAAGAAGAATGAATGGCAAAGTCAACACTCAACTCTTCTCATCAACCATTCAATCTCTCTTTTGTTCTCAACCAAGCAATTAAAATAATAAAATATTACAAATATCATCATCCACTCACTAATTCAATTTTCCATTTAATTAATTTAATTAATTTAAAATAATTAATTAATCTTCTTTGACTTCCATTTCTTTGACTTGTATATGTTGTATATATCACTATATATACAACATATACACTCTTCCCTTACCTCATTTCTCTTTCCATTTAAACATATACATTTAATCCAAATACAACAATAAAATATTCCAAAACTTTTAGAGTATACTTCGGGATATTACAATTCTCCCCCTCTAAAAAGAAATTTCGTCCTCGAAATTACCTGATCTTAAGTCTGAAACAGCTGGGGATACTGATCTCGCATCACTTGCTCATTCTCCCAAGTTGATTCTTCTCTACCATGATTCTTCCAAAGAACCTTCACAATTGGCACTTTCTTATGTCTCAACTCTTTCACTCCATGTGCCAAAATAGCAACTGGTTCTTCTTCAAAAGTTCGATCCGGACTCACTTCAATAGATTCAACGGACAGAACATGAGTTGGGTCTGATATGTACCTCCGCAGCATAGAAACATGGAAGACATTATGAATTATATCCAACTCAGGTGGCAAAGCAAGTCGATAAGCAACTGGTCCAACTCTTTCTAATACTTCATAAGGTCCAATGAAACGAGGACTTAGCTTCCCTTCACGGCCAAATCTCAAAATCTTCTTCCAAGGAGACACTTTCAGAAATACTTTATCTCTAACATCAAACTCTATGTCTCTTCTCTTCAAATCTGAATAAGATTTTTGTCGATCTGAAGCTGCTTTCAACCGATCCCGAATTATCTTCACTTTCTCTTTCGTTTCTTTAATCAAATCAGGACCAACCAATTTGCCTTCTCCAACTTCATTCCAACATAGAGGTGTTCTGCATCTTCTACCATACAATGCCTCATAAGGTGCCATTTTAATACTAGACTGATAACTATTGTTATAAGCAAATTCCATTAATGGCAAAAATCTATCCCAACTTCCAGAGAATTCAATGGCACAGCTTCTCAACATGTCCTCCAAAATCTGTATCACTCTCTCTGACTGCCCATCTATCTGCAGATGAAAAGCAGTGCTAAAGTGCAATCAAGAACCCAAAGCACCATGTAAACTCTTCCAAAATCTTGAAGCAAACTGAGGATCTCGATCAGACACTAAAGAAATTGGAACCCCATACAACTTCACTATCTCACTGATATACAGCTCAGCCAACTTCTCCAGAGAATAGTCCATTCTAACTGGAAGAAAATGAGCTGTCTTTGTCAACCGATCAACAATCACCCAGATGGCATCATGCTTTTTCTGAGTCAACGGCAAACTAGTCACAAAATCCATTGTCACATGTTTCCATTTCCATTTCCATTCAGGCACTGATAAAGGTTGAAGCAACCCTGTTGGAACTTGATGCTTAGCTTTCACCCTCTGACAAGTGAGACATTTGGATACAAATTCCGCTATATCTCTCTTCATTCCTAACCACCAGTAATGCTGCTTCAAATCATGATACATTTTAGTACTCCCAGGGTGCATAGCAAAAATTGATTGATGTGCCTCTTCCAAAATAATCTTTCTCAATCTTGCATCATCAGGAACACACAATCTATCCTTGAACCAAAGGCTACCATCACTTCTCACATGGAAATCTCGATTCTCCCCATTTTGACAATCTGACACAACTCTTTGGATTTTCTCATCTGCCAATTGAGCCTCTCTTATCTGGTCCAACAACATTGGCCTCAATTGCAACTGAGCTAACAAAGCACCATCATCACAAAGCTCAAAATTAGCATGCAACGCTCTCAACTCAACAAGCAACGAGAGTGAATAAACAGTCAAACCTGCTAAAGACTTCCGACTCAAGGCATCAGCAACAACATTCGCCTTACCAGGATGATAATCAATCAAACAGTTGTAATCTTTGATCAATTTCAACCACCGTCTTTGCCGAAGATTCAGCTCCCTCTGAACACCCAAATATTTCAAACTCTTATGATCTGTATAAATGAAACACTTCTCTCCGTACAAGTAGTGTCGCCAAATCTTCAAAGCAAACACTATAGATGCCAACTCCAAATCATGCGTCGAGTAATTAAGCTCATGCAGCTTCAACTGCCGAGAAGCATAAGCTATGACCTTACCCTCTTGCATCAAAACACAACCAAACCATTATGTGAAGCATCACTGCAAATCACATATGGTTTATCTTCCACAGGCAAAGTAAGAACTGGAGCTTGAGTCAACATCTCCTTCAACTGCTCAAAGCTTGCTTGACACTGATCTGTCCATACAAATCTAACTCCCTTTCGAAGTAATATGGTGAGTGGAGTAGCTATCAAAGAAAAACCTTTCATAAAGCGTCGATAATAGCCTGCCAAACCCAGAAAACTTCTAACTTCAGTCACTGACTTCGGTGGACTCCAATTCAAAATGGCCTCAACTTTACTCGGATAAACTCTTATACCATTTACTGACACCACATGACCTAGAAAAGTTACTTGATCAAGCCAAAACTCACACTTCGACAGCTTAGCATACAATTGCTTCTCTCTCAAGGCCTGCAACACAATCCGCAAATGCTCATCATGCTCCTCCTTATTATGCGAATACACCAAAATATCGTCAATAAAGACCACCACAAACTGATCCAGATAGGGCCTAAACACCCTATTCATCAAATCCATAAAAGCTGCAGGTGCATTCTTTAACCCAAAAGGCATCACTAAGAACTCATAATGCCCATACCTTGTGCGAAAAGCTGTCTTAGGAACATCTTCCTCTCTGACTCTCAACTGATGGTATCCTGATCTCAATTGAATCTTGGAAAACACTGCTGCTCCGTTCAACTGATCGAAGAGATCATCAATCCGAGGCAAAGGATACTTATTCTTGATGGTCACCTTATTCAATTGTCTATAATCGATGCACAACCTCAAAGTACCATCCTTCTTCTTCACAAACAAAACAGGAACTCCCCACGGAGAAACACTAGGGCGAATAAACCCTTTATCCAACAACTCCTGCAACTGCACCTTCAACTCTCTCAACTCAGCAGGTGCCATTCGATAAGGGGTAATAGAGATGGGAGTGGTACCAGGCAACAAATCAATACCAAACTTAACCTCTCTCTCAAGGGGTAACCTTGGCAACTCCTTAGGAAACACATCTGAAAATTCTGCAACTGTGGGTATACTATCAAGTTGAGAACCCACTACTCTGGTATCCACAATATGAGCAAGATAAGCATCACACCCTTTTCTAATCAACTTTCTAGCTACAACAGCTGAAACAAACAAGGATGCAATTTGTCTCTGCTCACCAGATACCATCACACTTCTACCATCACCGGTTCTCATTGTAACACACTTCTTTTGACAGTCTACCATAGCTCCATGCTTAGACAACCAATCCATGCCTAAGATCAAATCATACTCCTTAAAAGGCATTTCAATCAAATCACCAAGAAACTCCTCACCTTACACCACAACTTAACTATCACGATGCACCTTACTCACCACAACACTATGTCCTAAAGGATTTGTCACCAAGACATCAAATCCTAAGGACTCAGAATGCAATTCAGACACACGCAAGATAGATGCACTTACGTATGAATGAGTAGATCCTGGATCAATCAAAGCAAGAACTGAAATGCCAAATAAAGAAAATGTACCTGCAATAACTGCTGAAGCGTTCGGCTGCCTCTGCATCACATACATTAGCTGAGATGGCCCAGCCTCATCTGGCCTACTGCCTCCGGATGTAGAGCCTCCCCTCAGACTGATTCCAGGTCGACCACCTCTACTAACACCTCTGCCACTTCGACCTCCTCTGCTAACACTAGGTCGAGAAGCTGCAGTATCAGTCTGTCTATCCTCCTGTAGCTTAGGGCAATCTTTGATGAAGTGAGCTGGTGACCCACATCTAAAACATACTCCTGATCCACCCTTCGTCCAGCAAGCACCCCCATGTATCCTACCACAATGGACACATGTAGGTGGAATGGATCTCTGAACCACTGGAGTCGGAGCACTTGCTACAGAAACTGTAGGTCTTGATCTCTGCCTCTGATACTGAACTGATCTACTTGACTGCCTCTGGCTCCTCCTGACTCTTGGAATAAAAGTCCCTCGCCCCTTTTCATAGATGAAGACCCTGCCTCAAACTGGGATCTCCTAACTCTGGTCTCCTCCTCGGTAGCAGCTGCTGCAATACCCTGTGCTCTCTCAACACTTCTAGCTGTTGCAACCAATTGAGAAAAGTCTTGGTAACGAGAACCAACAACAATACATATAATAGAGGGCCTCAATCCTTCCTCAAATCTCCTACACCGGTCAATCTCATATGAAATAATCCCACCGGTATAGTGACTCAACCGGATATACTCTATCTCATACTCTGTCACTGTCCGATTATCTTGTCTCAGATTTAGAAATTCCATCTTCTTGACATCCTTATACTCCCTTGGAGTATATTTATGCTCAAACTCCCTCAGAAAATCACCATAAGACAAAGTAGGGGGATCATCCATGGCATGTGGAACTGTCTTCCACCAATCATAAGCATCTTTCTGCAATAAGGATCTAGCATAATCAAATTTCTCTTTAGGAGTGGCTTGCAACTGAATAAATACCCTTTACACTCTATCCAACCACTGCTCAGCTACTGCAGGATCTCTAGTACCAAAGAAATCCTCAGCCCCATACTTTCTCAATTTATCATAATGTCTCACTGGCACTTGCGGCTGTGGTGGCGGGTGGCGGCTGCACTGGAGCTTGCCTCAACAATTCTACCACATGTCTTAGCCAAACTGGCGGAACCTCATCAGTAGCTGGTCTCTCTGGCACAGGAATAGGTGCCTCTCCAGCTCTCTCAACCCTAGCTCCATCTCTACCCTCTTCAGGAGCTACACTCTCAGCACTACCTTCTATGGACTGACGTGACAGAGACGCCATCACTACCTATATCTGCAAACACAGCAGAATATACCTCATCAAAGATCAGAGACTCCCAGTGCCAAAACATGTATCTTATTTTAAAAATCACATTTTAAAATCAAAATTTTCTTTTTCTTACAATTTACCTACGTTAAGAATCTCAAACCTAGGCTCTGATACCAAAACAGTTGTAACACCCCTATACCCCGTATACGCACACTACATACTACTACACCTGTAATACACGTATACCGAATACAAGAGTGCCACGGTTTATATTAGATAACCCAATTTTTTTCTCTTCTGCAATAATATAAGAAAACTTAAAGCACTTCATATTATATTATAAAATATATTTATGTTATAGAACATAATAGATGAAACATTTATTTATTTTGCAGCAGAAAATGTAGCGGTATTTACATATATAAATACATCAAAATCCATGTTTACAAAACATAAAATTTATACATGTTTGGCAGTTTGTCTCTGATCTTTAAACCCACAATCAACACTTCAAAGTCTAGACTCGACTTGGTCTAGCTGAACTCTCCGGTTCCACCTTGTCACCTGGGCGACGAACCACAATCGCGCTAAGCCATAGGCTTAGTGGTACAAACCACAATAACAAAATGCTTTAATGTAATGCTAATGTCACACATTCATATATCATATTTCAAACCTTACATTAAATCATATTATTTATTTGTTTTACCATTCATGAATCACATTTAAACAAAGACAAGCATGGGCCCAAAAGACACTAATATGCCATTCAACTTTCAGAGTTAATGTTTTGGTTTAATTATCACATTTATCATTATCCCAACTAGGCTTCAAGGATTAGGCTCAACCAAGCTTCAAGGGGAGCAAAGCATGCTAAGCATCAACCCAACTTGGCTTCAAGAACCAAACCCAACCTAGCTTCAAGGGTTTGTAACATCTCAACTAGGCTTCAAGGACTAGACCCAACCAAGCTTCAAGGGGAGTTAAGCATGCTAAACTTTAACCCAACTTGGCTTCAAGGATCAAGACCAACCCAGCTTCAAGAGATTGTTACTATTAGGCATGCCACCAACAACAAAACTCTGAAAAGTGAATAACACATTAGGCACACAATTCTTTCATTATTTCATTATCAATTCCATTCTCATTTCCTCATAATCATCTAGGCAAACATGCCCAATTATTTCATTTGCATCATTATAGCCAACAACAATGGCTTCACATCTCATCATTAGGGTATACACAACCAATTGCATTATACATATAATTTGAATGATCATCATATCTTTCACATTATGCAAATCATAATATTAATCCAATGTATCAACAATGTAATAGGTTATTTAACACATTTACAACCAAATGTGTTAAGTCCTAATGTCATATAAATGTATGCAATAATGTAGGGTTTGTACTTACCTCAAGAGCAACTCACACAACACAAAACTCCTCTTCCAAAAATCCTCGACACTTGGATTAGGGCAACTTAAACTCTTTAAAAACCTAATCCAAAAGGAATAATACACACTCACTTAGAGATACACATGAGATAATAAAGCTAAGAACCAACTAGGGCAAACTCTACACATGACACGCTTAACAACACGGGCGTGTCCCTGACCGTGCCCTAAACTCACAACACAAAAGCTTTGACACGCTTAGAACCATGGGCGTGTCACTGAACGTGTAATACCTTCTGTCTCACTGAAACATTGACATGTCCAACAACACAGGCGTGCTCATGGCTGTGTCAATTCTTCACCAACACAGTAGCTATGACACGTTCAATAACACAGAAGTTGTGACACACTCAGAGACATGGGCATGTCACTGGTCGTGTCACCCATCCAGAAAATAGAATCATTGACACGCCTAAATACCTGGGCGTGCTCATAGGCGTGTCAGGCCAAAATCCTGATTCCAGCAACAACAACAACACATCCAACAAACCACTTACTTCCACCATCTTTCACTCCAAACAAACTTAACTAAACACACCCATAAACCATAATAACTTGCAAAAACACCAAAACAATTCAAAACATACATCAAATACCAATTCACAACCATCACCTACACACAACTCAAACACAACACTTACTCTTCCAACACCAAACCTAACTCCTTCTCTTCAATCCAACCCCAAAATCAAAATCAATTAAACCAATACTCTTAAACACACCACAATCAAACATACTCATACCATCTATAATCAACCATCAAACTCAAATACAACTTAAAATAAAACTAAGGAATCAAGTGGAAACTTACTAAAAATGATGAAACTTCTTAGATTTCCAACTTGATCACTTGAAACATCCTTCAATCTTGAGTTTGGAAAATCAAAAACTCTCTTCCTCTCTTGCTATTGTGATACCCGGCCAACAACAAAGAAAGAAGAAGAAGAAGAATAATGAATGGCAAAGTCAACACTCAACTCTTCTCTCAACCATTCAATCTCTCTTTTGTTCTCAACCAAGCAATTAAAATAATAAAATATTACAAATATCATCATCCACTCACTAATTCAATTTTCCATTTAATTAATTTAATTAATTTAAAATAATTAATTAATCTTTTTTGACTTCCATTTCTTTGACTTGTATATGTTGTATATATCACTATATATACAACATATACACTCTTCCCTTACCTCATTTCTCTTTCCCTTTAAACATATACATTTAATCCAAATACAACAATAAAATATTCCAAAATTTTTAGGGTATACTTCGGGAAATTACAAATATTTTATGTCAATGTGAGATTTTTTTGATACGAAGGTAAAATTTTAATTTTTAAATTAATATAGTGGTATTTTAGGTAAAAATTATAGTTTTTTGATAATTAGGTAAAAATATTTATGCTTTAATTAATATAGTGGTATTTTAGGTAAAAATTTTATTTTTTTTGATAATTAGATAAAAATTTTAATATTGTAATTAATATAATGGTATTTTATGTCAAAATTTGATTTTGATAAAAATTAGGTTTAAAAATTAATATTGTAATTAATATAGTAGTATTGTAATTAGTATAATAGTATTTTATGTCTAAATTAGATTTTTTGATAATTAGGTAAAAAAATTAATTTTTAATTAATATAGTGGTATTTCATGTCAAAATTAGATTTTTTTCGTAATTAGGTAAAAAATTTAAAATTTCAAGTAATATTGTGATATTTTAGGTAAAACTTAGAAATATTTGATAATTAGAGATAAATCCTAATTTTCTAGATGAAAATTACAATAATTGATAATTAAGTTAATTTTAAATTGTTATATGTGAATGTTAATTTTTAATCTAATTTATTTCATAAATTATTTGTTATATTATATTTTTTAATTGAAGAATATATGAATTGTGATGTATGAAATTTTTGTTAAATTAATTAATTGTTGATAAAATATGGGTAATATAAGGCTTGAATATTAAAATTGTATTTTTCTTTTTGCATGGTTATTAGAAATTAGATTGATAGTGATAGATATAAGGAAAACTTTACTAAATTTGTTACATAAATTTAATTGCATAAATTTCAATATATATGAATAAAAATGATAACATCCAATATAGGGATAATTCAGTCGAATTCTCTTAAAAAATAGATTTAGTTGAACTAGAATTATTAAAATTTAACTGAATAAATTTTAATATACCTAAATAAAAAAAGATAACTATCAATATATGGATAATTTCATTTAATTATTCAAAAAAAATATATTTAGTCCATCTAAGAAGTTTATAATTTAATTGTGTAGATTTTAATATACCCGAATAAAAAAAGAGTTGATTGTACAAATTAAAGAAAATTTATATTAAATTGATTAAAAATGGATATCTTATATTAATAAAATTTATTAATTAATAACAAAAATTAAATTGAGATTAAGATAATATTAAAAATTTGAATCTAAAGGTGTGCCTTTTTTTATATTAGAAAATAATTGGATATGTTAAGTTATAGGAAATTTATGCTAAATTTTCTAAAAATATATGTTTAATAGATTTTTAATACCTTAAAATATTAATTGCATAAAACATAATCAAATAAATGTACTAATGAGTTTAGTATATTTAGTTATATATTTGCAGTGTATTCCTTAATTTTATATGCGGTTTGATATTAAATTAGGAAAAATATTGCAAATTAATAGGTCCTAAGAAAATAAAATAAATTGTAAATTTTTTTTTTTACATTTCAAACCGAAGTTTATGTTTAATATTATAAAAACACATAAAATAACTGCACTAACATATTGATATTCATGCGTCTTCATTATATATTTCATAGTCTAATGCATATCGATTGTTATTAAGTACATTATTTGTCTCGGCCTCAGTGAGTTGTCTTCCTATCACTGCGGCTTGATCATTAGCTAGTTTTAGCTTGAAATATTTTTCCCTCCGAATCAATATTCTTCGTCTGACTATTGTAAAACCTAATAGTTGTAGATCCATAACTAGTGTGTCTGCCTCTTTCAATAAAAAATGTCATTCACGACGTAGTCCGACATAATATTCTTCTATGTCATGGTGTTTTTCTAGCATGTAATTATCTTGGAAACGTGGGAGTATCCAAATCATATCTCTACCCCATTCCATAAATTTTGAAATACATAAATCATTTATTGTGTATGCAAATTATATCAAGCATAAGTCCATTAAAAGTAGATAATAGTTACTAACAGATGCACATACATTATCATATCATAATATTGTAATTAATTTATTGCATTTAAAACCTAATTCTAATTAATTATTGCATTTAAAACCTAATTCTAATTAATATACTTTTGTTCAATAATGGCAGGTTCTCATGCATAACAAGATTACATAAAGCTTGGCCCCCATGATCCATCACTATTGTGATTACAAAATTCTCATTGATATGAGGCTATGTGGCATGGACAAATTAAAAATAATGCATTTGATTATAGATGTGGTAGTTCTATCCTGCATATAAATGATATCGACGAGCGATTGGTCTCGCTTTTGAGCTAGAGTAGATTTTATGTAGGGTTGACAGTGGGATGAAGAATCCCCATTGCCCACGAGTATTTGGCCCGAATAGGGCGGGGATTCCCCATTTTATTTCCCTACGGGGATGAGAACGGGGACTGGGGGAGATCTTCCCCCATTGGTCAGGGCGAGGCAGGGACAAGGACAATACTTCTTGCCCTTGTGAGGAGACCCGCCATTTTATATTAATATATATTTTATATATTAATTATACATTATAATATACATTATATTATAAATTATATATATTATTATATAAAATATGTTATATATTATATAATATACATATCATATTAAATTATATAAATAAAGTAGCCGCCCACTATCTTGCCTAATTATTATTCTCACATGTGACCATCTTGCCTAATTATTATTTTATATTCTCACATGTTCGCCATCTTGCCTAACATTTCAGCCTCTCCACCACCATCTTTCTTCAAGCTATCTATTCCTTCAAACTGAGTCACTGAACATCACAGCATCATCATACTCCGGCCAACTGCGATTTGGTTCCTAGGTATGTCTCTATTTTTTGCTTTAGTTCTTAATTGTGAAAATGAGCTTTCTATTTTATGTTTTGAAAGAAGAAGAAATCAACATTCAATCACATAAATAATTAATTTTTTGATTTTTTGATTTTTTTGCTATGAACTTTACTCATTTTCTACTCTCATTATTTGTTTGCTTTAAATTTTCAACAATTGGTTAGTAATTGATCTATGAAAGAGAGATGTACAACACTATAAGTGCATAATATGTATTAATAAAAAATACAATCTCTATAAAATCTGTATTAGTGTATAAAATCTGTATAAGTGTTTCTAAAATCTAATTTATGAGAAAAAATTAGATGATGATGATAACTACAGATGAATCATTAAAAGAAAAAAAATATCTTGTGGTTTAAAAAACTATAGATAATTTACATCAATTTTGAAGATCAATTGATAAAAACATAGTGTTATATATATATATATATATATATGTTGTTATTAAAATATTAGAATGCCAATTGCCAAACTGATCATATGTTGAAAATTTTATGACAATTAAAAGATCTTTGAATTTTGTACATGATACTTATGTTGTAGTTTTGAGGCATTTCCTATAATAATTTTTTGCATATATATGGGAAAAAAATATAGTAGAAATGTATACAATTCTACCAATTTTGAATTAAAACTTATCATAAACATAATTATTTGATGTGCTGTGAGGTGATTGTTCTTTACAACATCTCTATAGACTCTATTTGGCTATTTGCATATTGTGTGCAGTGATGAGCTATCTAATGGTATAGGGGTGGGCCATAAATTGAATATAGAACTTAGAACCTCTAAACTATTATTAACTCAACTTTACAAAATGAATTGAAACAACATTGTCAAATGGGAATTTCTATATAATAAAAAATATTATCTAATTGGTGATTTTTTTTGCTAATGTTAGGTAAAATATGGCATCCTTTGCTTCTCCCAACGAAGATTCTACAAACCCTATTGCATCGGTTGATAGCTCTCAACCATCGTCTACACCGATTGATAGCTCTCAACCAACATCCATAATGGTTGGCTCAAGTCAAACAAATGACACGGAACAAAGTGAAGAAGTATTATCCTTAGGTTATAAAAGAAGTTTAAAATCAATTGTATGGAACCATTTTAAGAGGCAAAAGATTGTTCATAAATGGAAAGCTATATGCAATTATTTCCAAAAACATCTTGGAGGGGATATAAAGAATGGGACGAAACATTTGCATGATCATTTTACAATATGTCCACTGAGAAAAATAAGAGACATAAAGCAAACATATTTAAGGCCTAAAAAAGATAGTGGGGGAAAATTTTCTATTGCAGCATACACTTTTGATGACAAAGTTGCAAGAAAAGAATTGGTTACCATGATCATTTTGCATGAATATCCTTTGAACATGGTTAAGCATTATGTGTTTCAAAAATTTGTGGAAGTATTCAACCATTATTCAAAGTGATGTCCCGAAATACAGTTAAAAATGACATATTAAAGATCTATGAATATGAAAGGTCAAAGACTATGAGGTTTCTTAGCAAAAATGCAAGTAGATTTTTCATCACAATAAACATATGGACATCAAGCAACAGAAAAAAAGGATTTATGGCTATCACGACACATTTTGTTGATGAATCTTGGATCCTTCAAAGTCGAATAATTAGGTTAGTAGTTATATACTTATATTATTTTCATATGTTATATGCAATAGTTAAATTCTACATTTTTAGCTTTATATGTTAATCTCAAATTGTAATTATGGTTTATCATTTTTTTATATATTTAGGTTCATTTACGTGCCATGCCCACATACATCTGAGGTGATTTGTGAAGTTCTTATTGATTTTTTGATGGATTGGAATCTTGATCACAATTTATCTACTTTGACATTAGATAATTGTTCAACTAATGATGTATTGATTCATTTGATTTTGAGAAAATTGTCTAAGAAGTCACTTTGTTTGGATTGGTCATTGTTACATATGCGGTGTTGTGCTCATATTTTGAATTTGATTGTTAAAGATGGTTTAGATGTTACAGGAGATGGTATCGAAAAAGTTCGCGATAGTGTTGCATTTTGTGTAGCTACTCTTAAAAGATATAAGAGGTTTGAGCAAGCAGCTGAGCAATTGAAAATTTCTCATGCTAAAAAATTAATTTTAGATTTTAAGACAAGGTGGAACTCTAAATATGCAATGCTAAATATTGTTATTGGTTATAAGAATGTTTTTGCTCTCTTGAAACAACGAGAGCCTCTTTATAAATCTCTTCCATTAGAAGAAGATTGGTGTGAGTGGGGATTTTCACCTCCACTTCCGGTGGAATGGTTCTTCCGACTTCGGCACTATTTAGGCCCAGGGCCTTAGAGAATATGGGCCTAAGCCAGGAGAAAATGGAGTTGCCACCCGAACGGGTAGAGAAAAAGAAAGGGGTGGATGACTCGATTTCTAAGGAATCTCTAACTTCCTAATGGGTTCGGAAAGTTGGGTATGTGTGGGGAAAGTGAGAAATGGCCCAGCACCCCCACAACGCCTGGTTCATTGGAACCGGCCTTCTTTACAGGTCTTAATATTATAAAATTCTTAAATATAACAATATTATCCATACTACATGCAACAATTAAAATAAAGCGTCATCATATTAAAATCAAAGCAATATCCAAACAAAACAAATAAATGAACACCCATCCGGAAGGGAAACATGTCCTTACATCGTTCAAGGTCTAAAACTAAATAGGACACCCACCGAAAGGTGGAAACGTGTCCTTTACATTGGTCCAAAATATAAGAAGAATTTAAATTACATGAAAATTAATTAATGAGGTATCCAATAATGGAAACATACCTCTTACAATGTTTTGAAACCAAAGCAAATCAATAAAAGTAAATAACTATTCATCATAAATAAATTAATCATCTAATTTAAACAAAACAGTAAGTATATAACTTTAGGGTTTAAGTAAATAAGATTGAAGCTTATGAAAATAAAATAAAATCTCTAGATATTTGAAAGGAACAAGCTACCGTGATGATTTGGAAAATAGAATTAATTAAGATTTATGGTTTGAATAAATTAGGGTTTAGGTTTGTATTTTGATTAAAGCTTCTATATTTTGAATAATCATAATAAAAAAAAGTTAAACATAAATACTTATAATACACAAATAAATATTGACTCCTTCGACAAGTCCATATAGTGGTCCCGCTAGCCGGTTAGTGGGCGGGGGTCAAGGGGGCAGCACCCTTTGTTAGGTCGGGGGCTGCGCCCTGGAAGATTTTGAAAATTGGCTTTTAGGGTTGTAGGTTTTGGTGTTGAAAAATTAAGATTTTAGGGTTTGAGATTTAGAAAATAGGGTTTTAGAATTGGATGAAACAAGCTACTATAAATCTTAGAAAAATAGATTTGGTTAGGGGTTTTAAGAAAACAGATTATTGTTTTGTGGTTTTAGAAAGGTGTAATTAGGGTTTTAAATTTCAAAAGTTAATTTTACAGGTATTAAGGTTTTAGGGTTTTGAAAAAAATACTTTTTAGGGTTTTAAATAAAGTTTAGAGGGTAAACAAAATAATTGATCAAATAATAAAAACATGTATGTTTAAACAATTGATCAATTTGAATGATGAAGCTACCGTGAACATAAATAAGTCAATAGAAAATCAAATCTCCGTTGTTCATTTCACCACAACTTAAATTCTGGTTGACCAATACCAAAGACAGTGTGGGCTGCCTCTGATGGGTTTTATATTGTTTGCTGCCTCTTGATCCTTTAAGCTTGAGATTATGAATTAATTGCCAAAAGAATTTCAATTGTTCTTATCCCAAAAGTCCTCAAAAATTTCCCTCCTTTTTAAAAGATCAAAGTCCCTTTCTTTTATATTTTAATGTGGTATTTATAGGAAAAAATCAAAACCTAATACTAATTGGCTAAGAAAATAAAAACCTTTTAGGAAATAAAATTTAAAACCAAGTAGAATAGGGTTTTGGCAAAATCGTGATCATAAGTAATTAAATCTTTAAGGTATTGATTTAATTCAGTATTCCTTTTGATTAATGGTTTTGGCAAAATCATGATCATAAGTGATAAAATTTTCTAAGGTATTTATTTAATTCAGTCTTCCTTTTGATTAATGGTTGGATTCTCCTAAATTAAGTTCAAGTCTCTCTCAAGTACTAGAACCAATATTGACTTTAATCCTTACGTCTACTCTCGTGATCATAAGTAATTAAATCAATTCATTAGGTTTTATAAGAATCTTGAATCAGCCTCTTAAAGGTTTAACCTTATCTCTAAGGAGAAACTTACTTAAGATTGTTATCTCCTTGGACTAATGTCATGCTTCCACTCTCGCTCTATCACACAACATCTCAAATCAATTAATCATTGGCTAGATAATCAAAGCATTAAGATCAAAGACAATAAAATAATCAAAGGATAACTAAATTAACCAAATAGACATTTATAACTCTATGATAAATTCAATTAAAGGGACCAACCCTAAAAAGGATTAGTTCTTCATTATTGAAATAAAATCATTGCAAATATTCAAAATGGTAAATGAATACATAATTAAAAGAAACAAGAAATATCAAACTCTATTTCTTTGAAGAAGATCTTGACTTGGATCTTGAACTCCTCCTTGAAGCAGAATTTCACACTTCTTTTCTAAGAACTCTAAACTAACTTTATTTGGATGAATCTAATCTAATTCTTGTACATTTTCTCTCCTTGAAGGAAGTGTATTTAAATAGAGTGTTTGGAAGCTTCTTTAGTGGGGAAAAACTGAAAAGGTTAGGCCACATCTTGTTTGGTTCACCACCTACCCAATTGTCAGCTCAAAGTCATGAATTTCGGCCCCACGGTCGTAGCCTAAGTTGGATTGGTCGGTTTGAGCACTTTAGAGCTGTAAATTGGTCGGTCTGGAAGGCCACGGTCGTGGCTTTTCAATGCCATGGTTGTGGCATTGAAGTTGAAACTGCCAACTTGATTTTTCTTCTCTTTCTTGGCTCGGACAGTAGAGAAATCAATCCCACGGTCGTGGGTTTTGAGTGCCACACTCGTGGGTTTCAATATGCTTCTGAAATATGCAAAATCTCTTTAGAACAGAGCCAAAATCCATGCCACATTCGTGGCTTTTTGAGCCCCACGGTCATGGCTTTCAATATGCTTCTACCCTTGCAATTTCTGTCATTGAAAAACTTGGACAGCTTTGAATCAAATCCCATGGCTATGGCTTTTTTACAGCTTTGGCCCTGGGATTCAAAACGAATATGGACCACTTGATTTCTCATCTTTAATTCCATTTTCAAGTTCAAAATCATGTATCATGATTTATAAGACCATGTAAATTCATTATTTTCCACTTTTGAGCTTGTTTTGACCTCCTTTCCATTTTTCCATGATTTTTAGCCAAAATAAGCTTTTTCTTCATACTTGCAACTCTATACTTGAAATGATGATTTTTTTTTTGCTTTCACAATAAAGATTGATCAAATTCAATTGATAACAATAGAAATATAACTAGAATAATCATTAAATTATGTGCAAAATATAGTCCTATCAACTTGGCAAAAAAAGAAACTAAAAGGATCCGAAGGCCATGTGTTGATTTAGTAGCTGAATATGCATGTAAGCCTAAGACAAGTGGACATGATAGTTCTCCTTCTAGTTTGAATTCACAGTCATTGGTTACTAATTTTGATTAAGTAGATACTATAAGCGATTATGACATGTTTGTTGCTTCTAAATCCGTTAATGATAATGTCAAAACTGAATTAAAAAATTATTTAGAGGAGCATGTGCTACCTAGAAAAATTGATTTTGACATATTGAGTTTGTGGAAGAATGCTCTTAAGTATCCTACTTTCCAATTATTTGCTAGAGATGTTTTTGCAATTTCTGTGTCCACTGTGGCTCCAGAATAAGCTTTTAGTACAAGTGAAAGGTTTGTAAGTCCACATCGAAATAAACTTTATCTTAGACTTTAGAAGCTTTAATGTGTGCACAAAATTAGTTATGGGTTGAAATTAAAGGTACTATAAAGAATACAATCAATTGTGATTAAAAGTTTTATGTACTTTCTTTTCTCGATTAATTATTACTTATACTTAATATTTTTTTTAGCTAATTGTTCAACTGCTCATTCTGAATATTGTACATTTTATGAAGATGTTGATAATGAGGAAGAGGTTAATTAATTGTTTTAATTATTTTATATTCTTGAGTTGAGTTGAGTTATATACACTTGATGAATAAAATTATTGTCATTTATTTATGTATATAATTTTTTTAATTTATATTTAATTTATTTTGTTTTATTTATTGAAGGATGCATATTGCCATGAGGAGAAGCAAAAATGATAGTTTTTATATTTTCAAATCTAGAGGAAGGAAATAGAGAATTATTATTTATGCTATTTTAGTTATTTTCATATGTAAAATTATGTGTTATTTTATTTTGTTATATTTTTTAATTTTATTTTACACAATTATTTTGTTGATTAAAAAAATATTATGAATTATTAGTTTTCATGTTATTGTATTTTAATTCAAAAAAAGTAAAAACTCAAGAATGACAAATTTCCCATGGGGATCCCCTCGGGGGCGGGGATGGGGGAAAATATTCCCCCATTTGTATGGAGGGGATGGTGTGAGTGGGGATTTTCACCCCCACTCTCAATGGAATGGTTCTTGCGACTTCGGCACTGTTTAGGCTTGGGGCCTTAGAGAACACGGATCTAGGTTCGGAGAAAATGGAGTCTCCACCCAGACGGGCCGAAAAAAAAGGGGTGGATGACTCGATTCTTGAGGTGAGAAAGTTGGGTTCGGAAAGTTGGGTATGTGTGGAAAAGGTGAGAAATGACCCAGTACCCCACAATGTCCAGTTCATTAGAACCGGCCTCCTTTGCAGGTCTTAATATTATAAAATTCTTAAATATAATAATATTATCCATATTACATGCAACAATTGAAATAAAGCATCGTGATATTAAAATCAAAGCAATGTCTAAACAAAACAAATAAATGGACACTCATCCGAGGATGGAAACATGTCCTTTACATCATCCACATCTAAACTAATAAGACACACACCAAAAGGTAGAAACATACCCTTTACATTGGTCTAAAATATAAAAGCAATTTAAATTACATAATATTTAACTAATGAGGTACCGACAAAGTGAAAACATACCTCTTACAATATTTGGAAATCTAAATAAATCGATAGAAGTAAATAACCATTCATCATAAATAAATTATTCATCAAAGATATTAATCAAAATATATAATAAACATCCATACATGATAAATTAAATAAATCAAGCATTGAAATTAAATAAATCAAGCATTGAAATAAACTACATAATCAAATCTAAAAATTAAATAAAGCAATAAATATATAATTTAGGGTTCGCATCTTAAAATAGAATTTTAGAATTTTAATTACTAAATTAAGGCTTTGGAAAAAGGAAAGTTAAATATGCGGACTCATAATACACAAATGAATATTGACCCCTTCGATGAGCTAATATGGCGGTCCCGCTAGCCGGTTAGTGGGCGGAAGTCAAGGGGGCAGCGCCTCAGAAAATTTTAGAAACTGGCTTCTAGGATTGTAGGTTTTGGTGTTGAAAATTAAGATTTTAGGGTTTAGAATTCAGAAAATAGGGTTTTGAAATTGGAAGAAACTAATGTTATTTTTAAAAGAATAATGCTCACTGTGTGATTTTGGAAAGAAGGATTAATTAGAGTTAAAACTTTTGATGCTTAAAAAAAAATAAGGCTACTGACTTTTGGAATAGAGATTAGGGTTTTGGAAATTAATACAACAATTTAGGGTTTTTGGCGTCTTGGAAAATATGTTTGGTTTTAAGATTTGTGAAAACAATTTAGAGTTTTATAAAGTTTTTGGAAATAAGCAAAATGGTTTAAGGTTTTTGGAAACAGAAAAGTAACGAATTAAGGTCTTTTGGACATAGAAGAAATAAATTTAAGGTTCTTAGGGTTTAGAAGAAATAGAAAAGTATTTTAGGGTTCTTAAGGTTCTTGGAAACAGAAAGTGTTATTTTTAGGGAAATAGAAAATACAATTTAGGGTTTTTAAGGTATTTGGAATCAGAAAAGTATTTTTAGGTTGTTGAAACGAAGATCAATGTTACTACATGTTGATAGATCAATGTTTTGTGTGTATAATCTTATGAATAAAAAAAACAAAGCTACTATAAGAAAATAAAAAGAAATTAGGGATTCAAACCTTCGTTTGTTGGTTCCACCAAAAATTGCTTATTGGATGAATGGAGACAAAGGCAAGGTTGCTGCCTTTGATAGCTTGATTGCTTGCTTGCTTCTTTTCTTCTAAAAAGTCCGATCGGTTTGTAAAGTTCCAGTTCAAAATCCAAATCCCAGTCCAAAGTCCGAATCTCCCCTCTGAAGTTCCCCCCTCTTTTTCTTTTTTGTGTTTTTTTAGTCTTATTTATAGGAAATTTAGATGATTAATCCTAATTGTTTAAGGAAACTATATTTAATTAGGAAAAGAAAACTGAAACCAAATAGAATTTGGTTTCGGAAAAAATTGCGTTGGAAAAATTTTGCTGGCAAAAATTGAGACGGGCTATGAGAACTGCGAGGAATTGCCTGGAAAATTGAGGGGCATGGGCTGCCAGGCCATTTCGTCTAACACTTTCGGCGATGAATTTTTTCATCGTCGATTTTTCCTTCACCGATTTTTATTTTTATTATTTTTATTACTATAATTATAAAAAATAAATACTAAAACAAATATTATTTAATTAAGATAACACAAAAATTATTTTGGACTAAATAAATATATTGGACCGGACTGGGTCAAAAATTAAGGGTCTACAGTTTGCCCCCTGCTTGAACGATTTGAGACTACAGCAAAAGAGAGTGAAAAGCAATAAGACTTAATTTTTGAGATGGTTGAGGTTTTGAGTTCTTGGATTTGATTTGGGTACTCAGACCCGAAATTGAATTTAATTTGACTTACCTTTTATCAGTTGAGAACTCTGACATAACTGGTTATTCCATTTTTATGGATTGTGGATCTTTATCCACCAAAAATAGATCTTTATCTATTGAAAATAGGTTTTTATCCTGGGAACATAGATCTTTATCCATTAGAGTTTGGGTCTTTACCCCTTGAAATAAGGATCTTTATCCATTGGAAATCGAGTTTTTACCCTTGAAATATGGATCTTTATCCATTGAAAGTCGGGTCTTTACCCTTGAAATATGGGTCTTTATCCATTGAAAATTGGGTTTTTACCCTTGAAATAAGGATCTTTATCCATTGAAAGTCGGGTCTTTACCCTTGAAACATGGATCTTTATCTATTGAAAATCGAGTCTTTACCCTTGAAACATGGATCTTTATCCATTGGAAATCGGGTCTTTAGCCTTGAAAAATGGATCTTTATCCATTAGAAATCGGGTCTTTACCCTTGAAACATGGATCTTTAGCCATTGGAAATCGGGTCTTTACCCTTGAAACATGGATCTTTATCCATTGGAAATTGGGTCTTTACCCTTGAAATATGGATCTTTATCCATTGGAAATTGGGTCCTTACCCTTGAAACATGGATCCATTGGAAATCGGGTCTTTACCCTTGAAACATGGATCTTTATCCATTAGAAATCAGGTCTTTACCCTAAAAACATGGATCTTTATCCATTGAAAATCGGGTCTTTACCCTTGAAACATAGATCTTTATCCATTGGAAATTGGGTCTTTACCCTTGAAAAATGGATCTTTATCCATTAGAAATCGGGTCTTTACCCTTGAAAAATGGATCTTTATCCATTAGAAATCGGGTCTTTCCCCTTGAAACATGGATCTTTATCCATTGGAAATCGAGTCTTTACCCTTGAAAATTGGATCTTTATTCATTAGAAATTGGGTCTTTACCCTGGCTTCAGCTCTTTTAGCTGGACTGACCTTTTGTCTTTTGCATTTGATAATTCTTTTTCTTGTTCATCAATTATGCATGAAAAAAATTCAGCCCTTTTAGCTAATCTTCATATCTTCTCCTTGCCCCCTGTCTGGCAAGATATTCAAAATATTTTGTTTATGCATAAACTCAAAAATTGAAAAGGAGAAACTTTGCCCCCTGTGTAGGCTCAAACCCATGATTTTTCTATGCGGGCTCTGATTGATGTTTTTCCATCTAGTTCTTTGCACAAGCACGTATTTCTTCTTTTGCAAAATGACTGGAGCTTCCACAAGCGAATAGGCTTTCCATGCCCCTTTGATTCAATATCTTCTTTTGATTCTTTACTTCGCAAGGTATTTGCTGTTCATTTTGACAAGGAATAGACAATACAAGACAAGAAAGTGCGATGTGATATGCTTATGTATGCATAATATGCATGAATAATACTTACAGCGATTTCATTGACTCACAGACTGAGGTGATCAGCAAAAGTGTTCTCATTGACTCCTTTGAGATGCTCATTCAGGTCTTGCATTGGAATAAAAGAATGCTTCCCATTTATGACTTTTATATTTGAGATATTGAAAACATGAATAATGGAGGCCCCAAGCAGCAGAGTCACGGATTCATCTATTTCAAACTATGTTTCAGAGTGTCAGTTGATAGCTTCTTCATGACCTTGCCAATAATCATTTCCTTTGCCCAATGTGTCCTTTGGAGGTTCAACATACTTCCCTTAACTTGAAGGCTTTGTATGACAAAACATTTTTTTTTGATTTTTTGAATTTTGATTTTTAAATCAAATGTTGGCTTTGCCAAATTAATGTCAATGTACCTCAGGACTTGATTTTCCAAATTAGCATATCTATAACATAACAACCCTAGTTACCATACTAAACTTGGGAATCATTTCTATTTAAGCAAGAATTATTGCACTTCAGATAGGCACATACACATTACTTGGCCAAAGGTCTCATTGAGTTTAAATATTGTCTATCTCATATGCATGCTTATTCAAACTATCTCCACTAATAGACTCTACCTCCCAAGAGAGATCAACAGGTCTTTGATAGGCTTGAAATGGGGTCTATAAGGGACATGGGTTAAATGAAGGCCATTTGTAAGTTGGAGTCGTTGTGACACTATGGACAAACCCTCACACTATAAATTTCTTGTTTGAACTTTAGGTAGCTGGGAGCAATCTTGCTAGACTTGAAATTCCTTCTATCTTCTTGGCATTAATCTGGACCTTGATTAGAATAATATTTATTTCTTTGCATAAAGTTTGGTAGCCAAATTCGTTTCTTTTCTTCTTCTCCCTTTTCTTCTCTTTTTATCATTTTGTCCTTCTTCCTTGTAGGACTGTCAAGTACAGAACTTTCAAGAACTGAATGGTCTTTCTCCTTTTTCTTTGATTTTGATCGAGTCTTCGGTTGGGTTGGACCAATTCAAGTCAAACTGTCCTTATACACCAAATGGAAGCCTTTTGTTGTCTTACGTAAAAGAGAACTCAATTGGCTTTTTGAACAGTCTTTTTAGGTTTTATTTTTCTTCTTTTTTCTTCTTTTTTTTTGTCTTTTCTTTCTTCTTTTCTTTCTTCTCTCTTTTTTTTTCTTGTCTTCTTTTTTCTTCTTTTTTCTTTTCTTTCCGTTTTCTTTTTCTTTTCTCTTTCTCTTCTCTTTTTTCCTTTCTTTTTGGCTCTAGCTCTAAAAGAGTTATCTTGTTTGTACCAACTTAGGTTTCCAATAATGAATGGGTAGAGTGACCTAAATCTTCTTTAATAGGGATAAATCATTTGTTAGGAAAACTTCAACTACCCTTATGGTCTTGAGAACTTCAACTACCCTTATGGTCTTGAGAACTTCAACTGTCTTCATGGTCTTGACTATTCATTTCTTTCTTTGATCTTCTTACCTCTTCACCTTAGTGATCATAAGACTTGTCAAAAGTATCATAACAGCTCAGGGTAGGTTATTGGGATTTGTAAGCCAATGAAAAGAAAGCTAAAATTTTATGAAGGCTCAAAGGGACAACTAGGGATTGATATTTAATTGGGTGGATACAAGTTGTTAGCTAACCAAACAATACCTAGATCATCTCTCCCTTAAATAAGTAGAGTTCAATTTTGTCTCAAAAGTTTGTCAAAGCATGTTCTAAGACTGACTAGGACCCAGACAAAGGTAATTATGCAGGAGCCCTCTCTAAGTAAGCATACACAACTCAATGCTATAGAATAATTCTCTCATCTAGTAAAGTCATTCGAGTCATGATTCATAAATATATTAATTCATGAATCATCAAGCTAGATTCCTCATTGGTTGAGCACCAAAATGAACAAAGACCAACAAAATTTTTGATGAAAGTAATTTATTTCAAGCAACTTTAAATTTGAAAAACACGATGGTTCCAATTAAATATTAAAGAAAGTAAAATTGAAAAGCAATATTCAAGCTAAGGAACGTTCGTTGAGTTTAAGCTTCTTTTCCTTTCACATCTTCAATATTTCCATCTTGAAAGGATGATAAAACAAAATCTTCTTCTAATCCTTTTCCTACCATAAAGGTTACTGGTGGTGGCACTCTGTTGAATTTTGGCAAAGGATTGTCTTTTGTGCCGGTCTTATCAGGCTCAGGCAGCTTACCACTGTCAATTAAATTTTGGATCTCATGTTTTAGTCGCAAGCATTTGTCTGTCTCATGTCCTTGTGTTTGATGAAACTCACAAAAGGCTTTAGTATTAAATTTTGGGGGTAAAGGATTCAGCAAAGGTCGAGGGGCCAATGGTTGTAATAGTCCCTTCTTTTGTAGCTTGTTGAAGACCCAAGACAAAGGCTTCCCTAGATCTGAAAACTGCCTTCTATTTGCTTGACCAGTTGTATTGACATCAACTTCTTTTTGCGTGTTTTGATTTCCAGACTGGTAATTCCCTTTCTCATTCCTTTTTATTGAAAAGCGATTCTTCTCCCTTTCCCACTCTTCAATTTGTAGACCATCTTGGAGAAGATCTTTGAAGTCCCTTATAAGGGTGTGAGACAGCCTTTCACGGAGGTTGGGCAGGACCCCTCTGACGATCATCCTTATTTGATCCGATTCATCGAGCCTTTTCTTGAGCAAAGCAGTCTTATTTCTCCATCTTTTCACATACTTCACAAAATTCTCATTTGGCCTTTGTCTAATGGACTCAACTTCCATTAAGGTAACTTCTAACTTGACATTATACTCATATTGTTGAATGAAAGCCTTGTACAACATGTTCCAATCTTTTTGTGTACTTTCCTCTAAGGTGTTGAACCAATTTTGGACAATAGGGTCCAATGAGAGTATGAAGTACCTTAGAGTTTGAACCTTAGTAGCTTGGGTAGACTGCATAGCAGTGATATACTACTTCACATGGAGATGAGGATTTTTGGTTCCATCAAACTTCACAAAAGATGGCATCTTGAATTTGTATGAAACTTATTCATCTTGTTCAAATAGTTTGTCGATCTCGGACACCTCTTCGGTTTTCAGTTTCTTCTCAAATATCTTTTCTAAATCAGCAATCATCTTCTCAACATCAGATGTCTCAGTCCTTTCAATAGTTGCCTTCTCAACAACCTTCGGCTCCTTTTTGTCTTGAGGATCTTGGTAGTATTGAGCCCAATCATCATCAATGATCACCTTATCATCATCAAAAGCTACTTCACCAACTTTAGCCTTCCCTTTGTCCTTTGGCTTCTTGGAGCTAGCAGATGCTTCGACATTATTTCCTAAAATTACAGCCAATTGGTTATTCACGGTCTCGGCCATGGCCTCTTTTATTCCATCTTGGCATTGAGGGCTTCATCCACCATTCTTTGAATTTGTTTGGGCTCCATTATTTTTGGTGAGCAAGTGATTGAGTCGTTGCTAGATTCTTCGCTTCCGGCATAGGTTGAATTGTCGTAAGCTTTTGAACTGTCGTAATCCAGGGCTGTGAGCTAGAAAGGATCAATGATATGAGATGCGAATGTATGCATGTATGCATGTATGCACAAACAATCAACAAAGAAAGATAATTAGGACGTTCCTTCCAACCTTATAACATCCACACACGAATGGCGGGTCTCTTTTTCTAGGTATATGGTTAACAAAGTACCAATATGGGGTACTTTGTTTTCGAATAATTCCCTCGGATGTTTTAACCAATAGTTATATTTTTAAAAAATAGAAATCAATCCATGATAATTCCCATTAATTAGGTTTTAATCCATTTAACCAACTAAAGTAGCTTTTATGCTATATTGGATTAAAACTAAATTAAGAGGTTTATTATAGATAGATTTCTCACTTGAAAAAGTAACTAATGATTCATGCCAAAAACAAGCCCATTGTTAGTTTATTCTTAGTGTAAACTAGGCTCACAATTGATTTTTGGTATTTCATAATTGACCTAAATAATTTGTAAGCTCTTTTGGATGAAAATAATTTTGTTTCTAAGCCCATTGTAAAAAGATTTTAGAAAAAATGGATTTTGGGCTTAGTATTTGGGCCATGAGCAAAAGAATTTTTGATTTTTTTTGAGAAAAGTTTTATATCCAAAGACCATTTTGAAATGTTTTGAAGATAGCTTTGGTCTTTTGGACTTTTAAGAGAAAAATTTATTTTGAGCTTACAAATGTACTTGGGTCATATTAGAAAAAAAACAAACCAAATAAGCCATGATTTAAGCCAAGGTAAATTAACCATAGTCAAACAACATGCATTTGGGGTAAAAACCTAAGAAAAGTAACTAGGCCAATTACATGAGCTTTAGTCTTTGGGTTAAAAGGCTTAGGTTCCCATAGCAAGTATATACCAAATGGTACGAAGCTATGAGTGGTTATGCCATGTTCGATCTCCATACCATGAGTGAAAGTATGGTATCCCTCACATAACACAACACGGGTTACATGGGTGTCCTAACTCATACACACGATGCAATCTAATATGATGCAATGGATAATATCATGATAAGAAAGAATAGAATAATATAAATACCAACGGAATCAACTTCTCTTATCCCCAGTGGAGTCGCCACTGTGAGCGGGGATTTTTGCCCCCACTCCCGGTGGAATGGTTCTTGCAACTTCGGCACTGTTTAGGCTCGAGGCCTTAGAGAACACGGACCTAGGTCCGGAGAAAATGGAGTCGCCACTCGGATGGGCCGAGAAAAAAGAAAGGGGTGGATGACTCGATTCCTAAGGAATCCTCAACCCCCTAATTAGGTTCAGAAAGTTGGGAACGTGTGGGGAAGGTGAGAAATGGCCTAGCACACCCACAACGCCCGGTTCATTGGAACCCGCCTCCTTTGCAGGTCTTAATATTATAAAAGTCTTAAATATAATAATATTATCCATATTACATGTAACAATTGAAATAAAGCATCATTATATTAAACTCAAAGCAATGTCCAAACAAAACAAATAAATGGACACCCATCCGAGGATGAAAACATGTCCTTTACATCATCCACATCTAAACTAATAGGACACCCACCAAAAGGTAGAAACATGCCCTTTACATTGGTCTAAAATATAAAAGCAATTTAAATTACATGATATTTAACTAATGGGGTACCCACAAAGTGGAAACATACCTCTTACAACATTTGAAAATCTAAATAAATCGATAGAAGTAAATAACCATTCATCATAAATAAATCATTCATCAAAGATATTAATCAAAATATATAATAAACATCCATCTATGATAAATTAAATAAATCAAGCATTGAAATTAAATAAATCAAGCATTGAAATAAACTACATAATCAAATCTAAAATTAAATAAAGCAATAAATATATAATTTAGGGTTCGCATCTTAAAATAGGATTTTAGAATTTTAATTACTAAATTAGGGCTTTGGAAAAAGGAAAATTAAATACGCGGACTCATAATATACAAATCTTATTTTTAAAAGAATAATGCTTAAGATTTTAGGATTGTAGGTTTTGGTGTTAAAAATTAAGATTTTAGGGTTTAGAATTTAGAAAATATGGTTTTGAAATTGGAAGAAACTAATGTTATTTTTAAAAGAATAATGCTTACTGTGTGATTTTGGAAAGAAGGATTAATTAGAGTTAAAGCTTTTGATGCTTAAAAAAAAATAAGGCTACTGACTTTTGGAATAGAGATTAGGGTTTTGGGAATTAATACAACGATTTAGGGTTTTGGGTGTCTTGGAAAATATGTTTGGTTTTAAGATTTGTGAAAACATTTTAAAGTTTTATAAAGTTTTTGGAAATAAGCAAAACGGTTTAAGGTTTTTGGAAACCGAAAAGTAACGAATTAAGGTCTTTTGGACATAGAAGAAATAAGTTTAGGGTTTTTAGGGTTTAGAAGAAACAAAAAAGTATTTTTAGGGTTCTTAAGGTTCTTAGAAACAGAAAGTATTGTTTTTAGGGTTTTTGGAAATAGAAAATACGATTTAGGGTTTTTAAGGTATTTGGAAACAGAAAAGTATTTTTAGGTTGTTGAACATGTTTATAGATCAAGGTTTTGTGTGTATAATCTTATGAATAAAAAAAACAAAGCTATTGTAAGAAAATAAAAAGAAATTAGGGATTCAAATCTTCGTTTGTTGGTTCCACCAAAAATTACTGTGAGCGGGGATTTTCGCCCCCAGTCCCGGTGGAATGGTTCTTGAGACTTTGGCACTATTTAGGCTCGGGGCCTTAGAGAATACGAACCTAAGTCCGGACAAAATGGAGTGGCCACTCGGACAGGCTAGGAAAAAGAAAGGGGTTGATGACTTGATTCCTAAGGAATCCCCAACCCTCTAATGGGTTTGAAAAGTTGGGTACGTGTGGGGAAGGTGAGAAATGGCCCAGCACCCCCACAATGCCCGGTTCATTGGAACCGGCCTCCTTTACAGGTCTTAATATTATACAATTCTTAAGTATAATAATATTATCCATATTACACACAATAATTAAAAGAAAGAATCAATATATTAAAAATTGAAACAAAGTCCAAGCAAAGCAAATAAATGGACACCCATCCGAAGATGGAAACATATCCTTACATCATATTCCTAAATAGGACACCCACCGAAAGGTAGAAACATGCCCTTTACATTGGTGCTAAAATAGAAAGCAAATTAACTTACATGATATTTAACTAATGAGGTACCCATAAAGTGGAAACATACCTCTTACAATATTTGGAAATCTAAATAAATTGATAAAAGTAAATAACCATTCATAATAAATAAATCATTCATCAAAGGTACCAAATATCAATAAAAAGTAAACATCCATATATAATAAATAAAATAAACCAAGCATTGAATTTAAATAAATTAAAGCATAAGAAATAAAACAAAGCATGATCAAATATGGAATTGAATAAGGTAAATAAAAATCCAAATTATAGCTACTGTTTCCATTTAGGGTTCTTTATCTCATGTGTTAAGGTTTTGGAATTCATAAAATTAGGCTACTGTGGGTTTTTTATGGAATTAAAATAGATTGAGGTTTTATGTTTTAAAAGGTTGGTAAGACTCTTTGATTAAACAAATTAAGGTTTGAATGGTGAAATCATGAAACTAGGGTTTTAGACACTTTAAAATACTTTTTGATTCATGGTTTTAAATGATGATTTCAAGCTTACTGTGTAAATTTAAAATATTTGTATTTTTATGATTTTTAAAGTTTTAAAGGATTAAAACTTCTAAAAAAATAAGGGTTTAAGGTTTTAAAAGGGTTATAGTTTACTATTTTAGGTTTGGAAGTTGAATTAGGTTTTTAGGATTCTTGGATTAAGGTTTCGGGTGATGAATTTGAATCAGGGTTTAGAAAGATAATTTGATGATTTCATGAGGTTTGATGAATTTAAACAAAGTGATTTAAAGTTTATAAAATAGAAAAGATATTTTTAAAGCTTTTGGAAGGAAACAGAATCACAATTATGGTTTTGATAATTTAGAAAAAACAAATTAGGGTTTTAGGGATTTGAAGAAATAATTTGATGATTTTAAACACTTGAAAGAACAAAGCAACGAAATAGGGTTTTTAAGCCTTAGAAAAACTAAATTAAAGTTCTAGGGTTTTTAATTTTGAAATACATAATTTCCTAGTTTTAGCTACTGTGAAAATATAACAAAAGAATTTAATACATACCTCCTTTTGATGATTCCTCCAAAAATAATTCTTCTTGGATGAACTAGCTCAAAGCCCTGTCTCTTTGCCTTTTGAATTGCTTAAATCGTGTCCCTGATATTCCAGAAAAAAATATCAAATTGAATTGCTACTTTTCCTTCACTGATTTGGTTTCAACGTTGTTTCCATCACTGTCCAATTTTTTCTCCCCCTTTTTTTTAATGCCTTTGGTCCTTATTTATAGAGGTTTCATATGGTTTATTCCTAATTAATCACGACAAGTAATATTGATAAGAAAAGGAAACTGAAACCTAATTGAATTAGGTTTCGGAAAATTTGCGTTGCCAAAAAAAATTGCCGCAGGAAAAAATGTGCAGGCGAAAAAATCCTACGAGCAAAATGACAAAGCCATTTCGCCCGTAGAAAAATTCTGCGGGCGCTGGTTTTCGGGGACGATTTTTCTGTTGCCGATTTTTATTTTTATTTTCATTTTTTTGTTTATTTTTATTTTTTATTAATAAAAATTAAATGCTAAAGCAAAAATTATTTAATTAAGATAACAAAAATTATTTTGGACCAAAAAATATATTAGGCAATACAAAAATTATTTTGGACTAAATAAAATATATTATGTAATATCCCAAAATACACCCTAAAAGTTTTGGAATCATTATTGTTGTATTTAGATTTAATGTGTATGTATGATGGAAAGAGAAAAGAAGTAAAAAGTAAGTGTATATGTTGAATATATATGGATATATATATAACATATACATAGTATATAAATGGGTGTAGGAAAATAAGTGTATATAATTAATAATAATAATAGTAATAATAATAATAAAGATAAAGAAGAAAAGAAAAGTCAAAGGATGAAGTGGTGGTGGAGGATATTTTAGTAAATATGTAATTATATTATTAATATATATATATATATATAAGATAAGTATGAAAAGAAAGAAAGGAGGATTTTCTTTCTTCCTATCTTCTTCTTCTTCTTGAACGAGAGAGAGAGAGAGAGAGAGAGAGAGAGAGAGAGATGTGATTTTGGTTGATTTTTACACCAAATTCTTAAGGGTTTTAAGAGAGTTGAAGTTGGAGATTGAAGATTTGGCATAATATCCAAGTAAGTGTTCATTTCTTTGAGTTGATTCTATTGATTGTGTATCCAAGTAAGTATTCATTTTCTTGTATTGATTTCTTTTGATTGAGGTTATAGTTGATATGGTTGGTGCGTGAGATGATAATAATGAAAGATTGAAGTATATAGATGTGTTGAATTGGTATCTAAATGATGATAAGTTGGGTTATTTGTGAGGATGATGATGAATTGTTAAAATTGTTGAGTAAGGGTTTAGTATAAATGAATTGGGGATTTGAGTAGTTGATTTATAGTGAAGTATATAATGATTATTATTATGATATATTGAAGTTATATAAGTGTTAAATTGATAGGTAATTGATGAATATAACCAATATGTTAATTAAGGGTGTTGTAATATGGATTTTGGAGTGTTTGTGTTGTCAAGGATGAGAATTCGGAATACATGATTTTTGCCTGACACGGCCAGTGACACGACCGTGTTGTTGGGTGTGTCATCGGTACTGAGTCTGACGTTTGTGACACGACCATTAACACGGCCATGTTACTGAGCGTGTCATAGCTACTGTGAGAAAAAGTAATTGACATGGCCATGAACACGCCCGTGTTGTTAGGCGTGTCAATGTTTCTGTAAGGCAGAATGAATGACACGTCCAGTGACATGCCCGTGTTACTGAGCGTGTCAAAGCTTCTGTATTGTTGGTTTAGGGCACGATCAAGGACACGCCTGTGTTGGTGAGCGTGTCATGTGTTGAGTTTGCCCTAGTTGGTTATCATTCTTATTTTCTTATATGAATAATTACCTTTGGATTAGGTTTTGAAGAGATTGTGTTACCATAACCCAAGTGTTGGAGGATTCTTGGAAAGAGGAATTTAGATTTGGTGTGAGTTCTCTAGAGGTAAGTACAAACTTACATAGATGCATTCTTTTATATGATTTTGAGACTTAACACATTTAGTATAAATGTGCTAAGTAAATTACTATATTGTTAATATAATGTGACTAATGTTATTATTTGTATAGTGTGAAAGATATGATGATCATTCAAAAAGGTATGTGCAATGCAATTTGTTATGATAAATGTTTTAATAATGAATGGTGTTAATGTGTCTTGAGAAATGGTGAAATGTGATGTCATTATGGTTGATAATAATGATTGAAATGAAATATATGGACATGTTGTCTATATGATGATGAATTTAAGATACATGTGCAATGAAATTGATTATGTATACTTGAATGATGAAGTATTATAATGTGAATTGAGATATGATAATATGTGAAGCCATTGTGATTGGCTATGATGATTCAAATGAGATGTGAAGCCATTGTGATTGGCTACGATGATTCAAATGAGATAAGTGGGGCATGTTGGCCTAGATAATGATGAGAATTGAGAATGAAATTGATAATGACATAATAAATGAATTGTGTGGCTAATGTGTTATTCCATTTTCAGAGTTTTGGGTTTGGCGGCATGCCTATAAAATGAAAAAGGTAACAGTCTTGCCGGGTTGAGGATCTCTTCAATTTGAGTTGAATTGAGGTCCAAGAGACTGGGTCTGTTACACTATGAGAATTATGAATATGAAATATGTGAAAGGTAACAGTCTTGCCGGGTTGAGGATCTCCTCGATTTAGTCGGGTTGATGGTCCAAGAGACTGGGTCTGTTACAGGTAACAGTCTAGCCGGGTTGAGGATCTCCTCGAGTTTAGCGAGTTGAGGTCCAAGAGACTGGGTCTGTTACCCTATCCATGGATAGAGATGTAACACCCCTTCCCAACCTACATGTGTAAGCCGAGTAGAGGCGCCACACTATCCTAACGTTGCTACCAATTTACTTCGTCAAATTTTAGTTCAGATTTTTACAGAAATTTTGCAATAGTTTCGCCTAGAAATTTGGATCCCAAGTGTAGACAAAACTTGTTTTTCTGATTTTTGAAAACACTTTACACAAACCAATGTGAATACTATCAAATTTAATACACTCCCAATGAATTCACCTTATACCCTCAACTACAAATCTGCAAGAAGAGTTCACACTTCTAATACAACATAAAGTAAAGGTTTATGATTATTACACACTACTAACATACAATTATAACATAGAAATTCTCTTTTATATTTATTCATATACATGCCACAACTAACTAACTCATAATGGAACTAAAAGATCTACCCTTGAGATTTGCTGTGGTCTGGTCATTGCTTCCCCAAGATTTATCTACTGCTCCAAACCTACGAGTTAAGGAAAACTTAACTCGCTGAGCATTGTCGCTCAGTGGGTACTTTACCGATGAAAATATAAGTAAAACACGAAAGCCTTTGAAACAAAATGAAATAATTAAATCATAAATCAACCAACCTTAAACCAATGGAAGTTTCTGTACATTAGTGTAAATATGCTTCCAACAAATGTAAAAACCATAATTCAAACTCATTTTGCATTACGTGGTTTAAAAGAAACAAGAATTTGGATCAGGCTCTACTGGTATATAGGGAACCATAGCGATAAGGCAGTGGGCCTCCCCACTGTAACATAGGTGGCCCTCACCACCGATATCAGATCACAGGAATGGGCCTCCCCATCCTGGTTATAACCAATGGGCCTCCCCATTGGCTTTAGTGGCCTCACCACTGAATAAAATATAATATCACAATAATGAGCAGTACTGCATGCGTTAGTATAGTGCACCATACCCTTATCTACCACTCCCACTATCCAGTAGAGCATAACAATTAAAATGATTCACTTTAAGTCTCAAACTTCATTTTAGAATAATTCAAGAAATCATTTTAATTCCCATCGCACTTTGCCATTTATGCCGCGCAACACATTCTTTAGTCAAACCATTCCCCTTTATCACATAATTAATATCCACAATAAACATATTAAACATTTCAAAGCATTTCTCAAAAGATCACAAATTGACCAAATGAATAGTGTCGCGGTACGAAAAATCGGCAACGCAAAATGGCATGACCAAATGAATAGTAAAATCTGGGTTTTCGTCAAATTTTCAGTCCACTTCAGTCATGCATTTGACCAAGTAAATGATCTTATTTTTGGCTGAAATTTTACAGAAAACTTATTTCATATGTTAACTAATTGCACGTAAAATTTCGTTGAAAAGTTCATTCATTAGCTATCTCAAATAATTGACACAAAAAGATCCAGAAAGCTGTCTTTTTGGGACCATTTCGGCCCAAACATATGAAATACATAGGATAGTTTATTTTTCTTTTGCAAATCAATATGAAGGCTTCTTTAATAGTAAAGTGAAGATTCAAACACTTCCCTTTGATAAATTTTGCATGTTTAACTCAAATCAAACTAATTAAAGTCCAAAACAACTTACCAAATCAACTTGCCAAATTTTCTCAAAACATGTGGTTTCAATTAAATTTAAACAACCCAAAATTAATTATTCAAAGGTAAAGTACCAAACCTTATTTCTTTAATTCCTCTTAGCTTTTCCTTCTTCTCCTTCTTTAATTCTTTATTTCTCCTTCAATAAATTCAAGATACAACATAAACCTTAGAATTTTAAAATAATAAGTTATCCTCCATTTCCTTTCCAACCGAAACCCTAATCCAACCTTATTAATCTTTATACATCTTGATTCTTCCATTTAATCAATTAATCTCATCACTTACTTAATATTTTTCCAATTCCACATAAAGACTCTAATCTCCAATCTTCCAATAAATATATAAATACCTAAAATTAATACTAAAATTAAAGTCTACTTACTAGAAAACCTTAAAAACTTACCTTAAAAATCAAATTTGGAGAAATTTGGAAGTCCTTTGGTGTTTCCCTTTGTTGGCCGAAATTTGTAAGTGGAAAAAGAGAGAGTTTGTTCTTCATATCACATATATTTCTATACAAAGGAAATGATGATCACCTTATGTGTTGGTTAAACCCTTTAAGACCACTTGTCCACCTTTCTCTTTCTTCATTTATTACTCATGCTAAATGGTTATTTTTGATTGGCCAACATTAGATTTTTATAGTTTTCTTTTCCTTTACTTCTTTCTACTTGTCCCTCTTCCCATAGGATATCCTAAAGTTGTCCCGGGTTACCCATACGGTCCCGACATGAAACCGGGCCCACATTACGTTCCGGCGATTAATCGATCATATCTTTTAAACCGTACAGTTCCACGAGTCAAAATACATATAGTTTTGATCCTCTCGACCTCTACTTTCTATTTATAAGGTCTATTTTAGGTTTCCAAGTCATTTGGAAAAATTACCAATAAACCCTCGACTTTTTATTAAATTCCCTTTAGGTCCTATTTTTGCTCGGGTTTTCTTCCGGCTCTGTTTCTACTGAAGATCATTTCATATATCACCCCTCGTCATCCTCTACGTACTCATTTTTTTATTTCCTACTTTAAATTCATGTATAACTTTAATTGATAATGACCAAAATGCCCCTAGTCAAAATGTCTTCGTTTTTCTTTAACGGGACATTTTCTGGAAAAATCGTTACACGTCGTTGCGACCCGATTAATCTCTAGAATATTCTTCCGGGGTCAGATATGGGCACTATTAAGAACTTTCGACTCTTAATTTTTAAGTTTACATAGTTACCCCTAACTTTTGAGAAATTTTCACTTAGGTCCTTTTGATATCCCTTCCTGACCTTGCTATATTTCTTTATTAATATCTTTTTACTCACAACTCCAAATTAAGTAATTCTTATTCCCACTGAAACTAGACATCCGGGTCTACATTTTGTCAAAATTTCAGGTCGAGCCGAGTTATATCTGATTTTTGACAGTCCTTCAAAGTCAAGCCTACTATGCTGTCCTGAGGCAGCTTGCATATTGTCTACTAAATCCATCATATCTTATTCTGTACAACTCTAAATTGAGTAATTTCAAGTTATACATCTAGATAAGATACAAATAAACAATTAAGTATTCTTTGAGACTCTCTAATTTTGTCATTAACTTGGATGACATTCGAGCTCAAGTTATAGGTTATGTCTGTTTCTTACCAATCTGGGATTTGGGATGTTACAATTCTATCCCCCTTAATTTAAGCTTCGCCCCGAAGCTTACTCATTCTATATACTTGATGTTCTTTAACTACTGTCTATTGCTTTTTCCACTCTTTTACCTTATTCACTTGATTGCTCTCTGTCATCTCTCTATATTGTTTACGCATTGCCTTATTTTGACACTTATTCATTTACTGGGATTAACTATTTTAAGATTCAACATGTTTTACCTTTTGTATTCTGTTTTCTTCCCAAATCTGTTCACTTACTGTTTATTATTCTACAAGATTATCCAATAGACTATTATGTGGTTCAACATGCTTTGACTTTTGTCACGATTTCTCATTTGAAACATCACTATTACTCTCTTATATTTCCTTCACTTTGATTCAGGTTTGTTCTTTCTCATTCCTTCTTGTACGTTTTTCACTTTCTAATGTATTTATTTCTAAGCTTCCTTCTATTTGCATTGTGGTTATTCTTTATTTACTTCTTACTGAATTTGTATGTCCTATGTATATTCGTGCAGTGTGGTGGCATTCCTTAAGTATCGACTCATCTGACTTTCCTTGTGTTGTCATATATACATCTCAAATAATAGCTCATGGGTGATCAGTCCATGATACCATTATTCTTGAAGTACTATTTATTTCATTACATGTCTCGTTCTATGCTGGTTACGGCCGATCCCAACATAAGGTGAGAACATCTTTCTTTTTTTTTTTATTACATTTCAAACTCTTTTTTTCCTTTCTTTTCCGAATATGTTTCAATTCACTTTCTGTTTATTTTCATATATACTTTTTTTTATCTGTATATTATTACATATTTTTCTTACTTAGCTCCTCAAGGTAATAACAGTAGAATCAAAGTGGGATGAGACAATACCATATGGAATCAGCATGGCATGGGTGGCCCTCACCACCGTTTCATTTCCATGGCACAGGTGGCCCTTACCACCTTTTTCATCAAACCAATGGCCCTCACCATTGGCCCCCAGTGGCCCTCACCACTGAGTATATATATCGGTGCCAGATAAATATCAAACCAGTGGCCCTCACCACTGGCCCCAATGGCCCTCACCATTGAGTATAAATGTTAATGCCATATAAATACACTCATCCCAACTTTGATTCAATCTGAATTACTAAGGTAAGCATATCTTTCTAATATTTTATTCTCTTTCCTTCATTCATATCAATGCACACATAGGCACAAAAATTCTCAAGTTGTCAGAACACATTACCAAACATTTCCAACACAAGTTTAAATAGTTCATTATATAAGGAACACATGATTTCAACCAGGTAAAGCATTAATCCTGGAGAATCTAACTAGTTTTGCTTCCTTTTCTTAGTTCTCAATTTTATTTTCTATGATTTTTTTTCTTACCGTACTATTATTCTTCACTCTTTCAATTTTAGACTCTTGTATTATGGTCGGTATTCTATTCGTTATTATTCTTTCGGTGCTTTTACTACTTACCTCTCATAATTGCCTTAACATTTATTGCATATATTTCTCAATTTTTTTTTCGTGCATATATATGAGTGTGAAGAACCCGAATCTATTAAAACGTAAAGCAGAACTCCAAACATAGACAACTGACCTGCAATCACGTCTAGCGCTTCTTGCGACATCTAAAGAACAGAGCAAAATGTATACAATCCCATCATACGTAACGACCTAGACCAACAGCATTATCTTACCCTAGGTGGCATGTATATAAATATAAAATTCTTAAATAACACATATACAACACAACTTTTATTTATTTCCAAACACAAAGTTTTACAATACTAGGAAGTCCTTATGTACATTCCAAAATTTAGGACTCCTTACTACTATATCATCATGTCATACTATCATACAATGTTTACATGATACCTCTATATCACATATGTATAGTTATATACCTAAAACCCCTATTCTAACCTTATGTGTCATACATTTAAGGTGTAGTTCAACTAACTACCCAGAACCGGCTAAACTAGCGCTCTGATACCACTAAATGTAACACCCCTTCCCAACCTACATGTGTAAGCCGAGTAGAGGCGCCACACTATCCTAACGTTGCTACCAATTTACTTCGTCAAATTTTAGTTCCGATTTTTATAGAAATTTTGCCATAGTTTCGCCTAGAAATTTGGATCCCAAGTGTCGACAAAACTTGTTTTTCTGATTTTTGAAAACACTTTACACAGACCAATGTGAATACTATCAAATTTAATACACTCCCAATGAATTCACCTTATACCCTCAACTACAAATCTGCAAGAAGAGTTCACACTTCTAATACAACATAAAGTAAAGGTTTATGATTATTACACACTACTAACATACAATTATAACATATAAATACTCTTTTATATTTATTCATATACATGCCACAACTAACTAACTTATAATGGAACTAAAAGATCTACCCCTGAGATTTGCCGTGGTCTGGTCATTGCTTCCCCAAGATTTATCTACTGCTCCAAACCTACGAGTTAAGGAAAACTTAACTCGCTGAGCGTTGTCGCTCAGTGGGTACTTTACCGATGAAAATATAAGTAAAACATGAAAGCCTTTGAAACAAAATGAAATAATTAAATCATAAATCAACCAACCTTAAACCAATGGAAGTTTCTGTACATTCAGTGTAAATATGCTTCCAACAAATGTAAAAACCATAATTCAAACTCATTTTGCATTACGTGGTTTAAAAGAAACAAGAATTTGGATCAGGCTCTACTGGTATATAGGGAACCATAGCGATAAGGCAGTGGGCCTCCCCACTGTAACATAGGTGGCCCTCACCACCGATATCAGATTACAGGAATGGGCCTCCCCATCCTGGTTATAACCAATGGGCCTCCCCATTGGCTTCAGTGGCCTCACCACTGAATAAAATATCATATCACAATAATGAGCAGTACTGCATGCGTTAGTATAGTGCACCATACCCTTATCTACCACTCCCACTATCCAGTAGAGCATAACAATTAAAATGATTCACTTTAAGTCTCAAACTTCATTTTAGAATAATTCAAGAAATCATTTTAATTCCCATCGCACTTTGCCATTTATGCCGCGCAACACATTCTTTAGTCAAACCATTCCCCTTTATCACATAATTAATATCCACAATAAACATATTAAACATTTCAAAGCATTTCTCAAAAGATCACAAATTGACCAAATGAATAGTGTCGCGGTACGAAAAATCGGCAACGCAAAATGGCATGACCAAATGAATAGTAAAATCTGGGTTTTTGTCAAATTTTCAGTCCACTTCAGTCATGCATTTGACCAAGTAAATGATCTTATTTTTGGCTGAAATTTTACAGAAAACTTATTTCATATGTTAACTAATTGCACGTAAAATTTCGTTGAAAAATTCATTCATTAGATATCTCAAATAATTGACACAAAAAGATCCAGAAAGCTGTCTTTTTGGGACCATTTCGGCCCAAACATATGAAATACATAGGATATTTTATTTTTCTTTTGCAAATCAATATGAAGGCTTCTTTAATAGTAAAGTGAAGATTCAAACACTTCCCTTTGATAAATTTTGCATGTTTAACTCAAATCAAACTAATTAAAGTCCAAAACAACTTACCAAATCAACTTGCCAAATTTTCTCAAAACATGTGGTTTCAATTAAATTTAAACAACCCAAAATTAATTATTCAAAGGTAAAGTACCAAACCTTATTTCTTTAATTCCTCTTAGCTTTTCCTTCTTCTCCTTCTTTAATTCTTTATTTCTCCTTCAATAAATTCAAGATACAACATAAACCTTAGAATTTTAAAATAATAAGTTATCCTCCATTTCCTTTCCAACCGAAACCCTAATCCAACCTTATTAATCTTTATACATCTTGATTCTTCCATTTAATCAATTAATCTCATCACTTACTTAATATTTTTCCAATTCTACATAAAGACTCTAATCTCCAATCTTCCAATAAATATATAACTACCTAAAATTAATACTAAAATTAAAGTCTACTTACTAGAAAACCTTAAAAACTTACCTTAAAAATCAAATTTGGAGAAACTTGGAAGTCCTTTGGTGTTTCCCTTTGTTGGCCGAAATTTTTAAGTGGAAAAAGAGAGAGTTTGTTCTTCATATCACATATATTTCTATACAAAGGAAATGATGATCACCTTATGTGTTGGTTAAACCCTTTAAGACCACTTGTCCACCTTTCTCTTTCTTCATTTATTACTCATGCTAAATGGTTATTTTTGATTGGCCAACATTAGATTTTTATAGTTTTCTTTTCCTTTACTTCTTTCCACTTGTCCCTCTTCCCATAGGATATCCTAAAGTTGTCCCGGGTTACCCATACGGTCCCGACACGAAACCGGGCCCACATTACGTTCCAGCGATTAATCGATCATATCTTTTAAACCGTACAGTTCCACGAGTCAAAATATATATAGTTTTGATCCTCTCGACCTCTACTTTCTATTTATAAGGTCTATTTTAGGTTTCCAAGTCATTTGGAAAAATTACCAATAAACCCTCGACTTTTTATTAAATTCCCTTTAGGTCCTATTTTTGCTCGGGTTTTCTTCCGGCTCCGTTTCTACTGACGATCGTTTCATATATCACCCCTCGTCATCCTCTACATACTCATTTTTTTATTTCCTACTTTAAATTCATGTATAACTTTAATTGATAATGACCAAAATGCCCCTAGTCAAAATGTCTTCATTTTTCTTTAACGGGACATATCTTATTCTGTACAACTCTAAATTGAGTAATTTCAAGTTATACATCTAGATAAGACACAAATAAACAATTAAGTATTCTTTGAGACTCTCTAATTTTGTCATTAACTTGGATGAAATTCGAGCTCAAGTTATAGGTTATGTCTGTTTCTTACCAATCTGGGATTTGGGATGTTACAAGAGATATATATTTTGCCTACGGGCTTGATTATTGTGATTATAGACCAAAGCAATAACTCTGAACTTTGGAATAACATAGTAGTGTCTCGTGAGACCTATGTTTGTCTTTGTTGAATATGTGATTTATGACTGGTGAATTGCGAATAATGAATTAATTGAATAAAATAAGGACATGTAATGTTATGAAGTATGATATGTAATATGTGTATGGATATATTCATTGTGAGTATCAGTGATAGAATTGTGGCTGGTGTTAATGATATGTATATATATATATAATTAGAGATATATGAAAGGTGTAATTAAAAAGGGAAAAAGTGATAAGAAACTAATGGTAAATGAAGTTAATATATATATATGTTTATATTATTTATTTGTGCTACTAAGCTCTCTGGCTTAGCGTGGTTGTGTAATCGCACAGGTGAGTAGGTGATAGATCTAAAGTCAATCGGTATGCTACGAGAAAGGTAAGAGTGTTCTGAGACCAACTAGAAGGTGATGCATGCATGTAAGATTTAATTACGTTGTATTTTGATAAGTAAAAATGTATTATTGTTTGGAACTCAGTTAAAGGTTTTACATTGTAATGAAAAGGTGACATTCTCATACTTTATATATGTACTGTATGTATGCTCGGTATATGTATAGTACTTATATAGAGTATGGGGGTGTTACATATTAGACCGGACCGGGTAAAAAATTAAGGGTCTACAGTTTGCCCCCTGCTTGAAAAATCTGAAATTTTAGTGAAAGAGAGTAAAAAGTAATAAGACTTAATTTTTGAGATGGTTGAGGTTTTGGGTTTTGGACCCGGTTTGAGTTCTTGACTCAATGATAAATTCTAGGTTCTAGACCTAAGGAAAATTTAGGTTCTAGACCCGGTTCGAGTTCTGGACTCAAGGATAATTCTAGGTTCTTGACCTAAGGAAAATTTGGGTTCTGGACCCGGTTCGAGTTCTTGACTCAAGGATGATTCTAGGTTCTGGACCTAAGGAAAATTTGGGTTCTGGACCCGGTTCGAGTTCTTGACTCAAGGATGATTCTAGGTTCTGGACCTAAGGAAAATTTGGGTTCTGGACCCGGTTGAGTTCTGGACTCAAGGATAATTCTAGGTTCTAGACTTAAAGAAAAATTTGGATTTTGGACCCGGTTCGAGTTCTGAACTCAAGAATAATTCTAGGTTCTGGACCTAAGGAAAATTTGGGTTTTGGACCCGAGCTAAGTTCTGGACTTAGAAATAATTCTAGGTTCTGGACGTAATGGTAAATTTGGGTTCTGGACCCGAGCTAAGTTTTGGACTTAGAAGAGATTCTAGGTTCTGGACCTAAGGGAAAAATTTGGATTCTGGAGCCAGTTTGAGTTTTGGACTCAAGGATAATTCTAGGTTCTGGACCTAAGGGAAAATTTGGGTTTTGGACCCTATTCGAATTGATTTTGATCTAATTTGAGTACTTGGACCCGAGATTGATTTGATTTGGGTACTTGGACCCGAGAATGAATTTGACTAACCTTTTAGTTGAGAAGTCTGACTGCTTCGGCTGTTCTATGCATGGTGGTTCTTAACCCTCAGAATGGATCTTCATCCTTTGGAGGTCGGGTCTTTACCCTGGCTTCAACTCTCTTAGCTGAACCGATCTTTTGTCTTTTGCATCTTCATTCTTTTGAGAGTTCTAATGTTCCATTCTTTTTTTCTTCCTTTTTGCAAAAATTTAGCTATCTTTAATTGGACCTCGTATCCTCTCCTTGCCCCCCCAAGGATTTTTTTTCTTTCATGCCAGCTTTGATTGATGTTTTTCTTGTCTAGTTCTTTGCATAAGCACGCATTTCTTCTTTTGCAAAACGACTGGGGCTTCCACAAGCAAATAGGCTTTCCATGCCCCCTTGATTTGATATCTTCTTTTTGATTCTTTACTTTGCAGGGTATTGATTTGAATTACCTGGTACGTTCCCAATTTCATGGTAATTTATGCTATATGTATGCAAGATTATGTATGCTCTTACCTTTTTTTCTTTTTGGCTCACAGCAGATGCTCGAAGAATAGAAAAGGAAACTTCAAGAAGAGTTGGCTGCAAGTCGTCAGCAGGCTTCTCATTTTGAAAGTTTATATCATCAATCCGAACAACATTTCCGAGACTTTCAATTTCTAAGGATGAGGGATCCCGGCGCTTCTTTATCAAGAGGTCCCCAGCCTGATAACCATGAGATTCTTTCGTCTGCTTCTGATGAGGATCATGACGGATCAGAATCTCAAGGCAATAGGGATTTTGGTGCTCCCGCTTCGGGTGATCCTGGGACGAGTAATTTGCCCCCTCCTCCAACAGGTGACAATTCTTTTCAAGGCTTTATTTGATGACTTACAACCACCCTCTCAGTGATATGTAAAATATTGTACAATAATAAAAGAATACAATATTCCTCTTTACTGTAACCCTCTTTTTTTTTTCTTTTTTTCATTAATTTTCATTATTTTTTCGTCACTGCAAAATTTTTTTTTCATTATTTTTCATTATTTTTATGTTACCGCACAATTTTTTTTTACAGTACATCAGAATTTCATAATTAATATCCACCTTATTTGCTAAACCAAATCCAACGTGGTAAAGGAAATTGTCACCAATTCCTTTCCTTATGCCATATGGTCTTATCCTTCCCCATCACTTTTCTTTATCACCTTTGGAAAAGGTTTATTTTCTTCTATATAAATCACCTTGCATGCCCCTTTAAATACAAAAACCAAAATTCTTTTCCCTTTCAACGTAAAGACCCTTTTAACAATTTTGGTTCTCCTTTATTCATCAACCATGATCGAGCACCATTTAAAGAAAATAAAAATTCTATTTAAGAATATGGATGCCATCCATTGGAAGCAAATTTCATGGTCAAAGCTTGATGTTTTAAAATATTTTCAAAATGTCAAATTGGACCACTCCTTCTTACATGCCGTGGCTTCCTTTTGGGATTCAGATTCTAGGGTATTTAGAATTAATGGCTTTGAAATATGTCCCTTGATTGAAGAATTTGAGGCCGTCTTTGGATATCCAAATAATCAACAAATGGCATTACCCACCCTGATTTCCAAGACTCAACAGAAGATGCAGATGTTATTTCAAATTCCAAAATCCGAAGTTCTTTGATAGATGAGAGGTGAAAAAATTCTACTTGCTCCTTTGATTGACTTTTGTTTCTCTCATTTGGCTCCTACTAAGGCATGGGGACGCATGCTTTGTCTTTGCTTGCTTGGCCAATTCTTGCTTGTTTCTTTTGACGGCGATATTGATCTAGGAGTATTGGATATTATGGACCAAATGGAAGGACGCTTGTCGCCGGTACCTGTGATCTTAGCCGAGACCTTAGTTGGATTAGACCGATTTAAATCAGGATTGTCAAAGAGACTGACTGGGAGTCCGTTGCTGCTTTAGATAATTACCTAAACTGCCCTTTCGGGTTTTCAATTCAGGTTTTCTTTTTCTTTTTTGCTTTGTTGCTCTGATTTTTGCCTAGTCCGCCCATGCGGGTTTTCGGAACAAGCAAGCTGTCCTAATTTTGCCTAACCTGCCCTTGCAGGTTTTCAACTTAGCGGACCTCTTTCTTTTTTGTTATATATTTTTTATTGCTCTAATTTTTGCCTACTCCGCCCATATGGGTTTTCGGAACTAGCGAGCTGTCCTAATTTTTGCCTAAGCTGCCCTTGCGGGTTTTCAACTTAGTGGACTCTTTTTTCTTTTTTTTTTTTCATAGATTTGGCTTCAAGAGTGTCTTGGCTTGCTTGATACTCCATCCATGGATTTTGCCAGATACATGCCACGTCATCATTCTGCTAGGAAGCTACTCCATCCTGCTTCTTCATATGCTGACTGGGTTGACTGGATCCACTCACGCTCTGAAGTCAATATCCGTTGGTTGGTACCTTGGTGGAAGATTTCTCGTATCACCATGCGGACATACTTGATGTACGTTCCCCTTTCTACTCTTCATCAAGGTACATGCTATGATCCTCGCCGACTTGGGGTCAGTATGGAGCTGAGCCTCGTGATTCTAACTTCGCTCCCGACTTAGACATGCCTTGCTTGACTGAAGCCTACTTGGATAGGTTAAGGCAAAGCTGGCCTGCACGTTATACTTATCGACTACCATAGATTTTACATTTGTCAATTCAGAAAGTGTATTGTTAGGATGAAAAAATAATTAAAGTAATAAAAGATGCTTCTTTTCCATTTATAATTTGTCATCACCTTTTGCAATTATGATTATTTATTTCATCCATATCTGGTCAAAAACTTACAATAGTGCACATAGAACAATTTTAACATCAATTCTATTTTATTAAATTGGGGAACAACCAAACATAAAGCTAGTATACACAAGATCACTCCTGTTGCCAACTAGCCCTTTCGGGTTTTCTAATTGACTATTTTCTCTCTTTTAGCCCTAATTGTTGCCTAGCCCGCCCTTTTGGGTTTTCGGGACTAGCGGACTACTATAACTTTTGCCTAGGCCGCCCTTTTTGGATTTTCAACCTAGCAAGCTCTTTCTTTTTTATTTTTCATACATAAAACTTCTTCAACCTATCAATGTTTACTGGCTCACTAAATTTGTTCCCATCCATGTCTGACACCTTTACCGCACCTTTGTTCATGACTTGTTTCACGACATATGGCCCCTCCCAGCTAGGTCTAAACTTCCCTCTCTGATCAGATACATTAGGCTTACATTGCTTCAACACCAAATCCCAAACTCTAAATTTTCTGACCTTAACCCTTCTATTGTAGGCCTGAGCTATCTTCTTTTGATACAGTTGGTGATGATACAATGCCTTTAATCTTCTCTCTTCTAATAGAGCTAATTGTGTGTATCTGCTTGCTACCCATTCCATTTTAGGCAGTTCAGCTTCCAAGACTACTCTCAGTGACTTGATCTCAATTTCAATTGGCAATACCGCTTCCATCCCATAAACCAAAGAGAACGGTGTCATCCCAGTAGGTGTTCGCACACTTGTCCTATATCCCCATAAAGCAAAGGAAAGCATCTCTGACCAATCTCTGTAAGTCTTGGTCATTTTGAACAAGATTTGCTTAATTGTCTTGTTTGTTGCTTCCATGGCACCATTAGCCTTTGGTCTATAAGGAGAGGACCGATGATGATGGATTTGGTACTTCGAGAATAAATCCTTAACTGCTCCTTGAAACTGTACCCCATTGTCTGATATCACACTATGCGGGACCCCATATCTGCAGATGAGGTTCTTTTCGATAAACCTAGCCATTTGGCTTGCACCCAGTTTGTTGAAAGATTTCGCTTCGGCCCATTTTGAAAAATAATCTACTGCTACTACAATGAATCGGTGACCGTTTGAAGCTGTAGGATGTATCTCTCCTATAATGTCGATACCCAGGTGGCAAATGGCCAGGGTGAAGACATTGAATGCAGTTCTTCAAGAGGCATGTGATTCAAGTTACCATACATCTGACATTGTTGTCACTTCTTGAAAAACTCAATACAGTCTCTCTCCATGGTCAACCAATAGTAACCTTGTCGAATAACCTTCTTAACTAGGGCCAAACCACACATGTGCGGACCGCAACTTCCCGCATGTATTTCTGACATGATGCGCTCCACTTCAGATTTTCTTAAACATCTTAAATGCACTCCATCAGGCCATCTTTGATATAACTCTCCATGGAAGGTGATGTATTGTAATGACCATCGCCTTACGGCTCTTCTTTCTTTCTTTGTTGCCCCCGGCGGGTATTCTCTTTCCTCCAAAAATCGCCTTATAGTATCATACCACGCATCATGGTCTGTATCAATTTCCATGATTGTTTCATATTCATAGCAAGGAGTTGATGAACTGGTCAAGATCAGAGGCTTAAGAAATAGGCTAATAGGGTTTTCCCATACCGAAGCCAATGTGGCCAGGGCATCAGCCATCTGATTTTCTTCTCTTGACAGGTGTATAAACCTACACTCCTTAAAATTCTTCTTCATCATGGTCAAATAATGGTGGTATGGTTTTAATTTTTCCTCTTTCAACTTCCACTCTCCATTTACTTGGGATACTACTAGCAATGAATAGCCATAAACTTCCACCTTATCCACCTTCATAATCATTAGGGTTTCCAAACCAAAAATACAAGCTTCGTACTCCACCATATTATTGGTTGCCCTAAATTTCAACTTTTTGGCTAAAGGGATAAGTTCCCCTTTGGGCGATTCTAGTATAACTCCCAAACCTGCTCCTTTCATGTTTACTGCTCCATCAAAATACATTTTTCACCCTTGTACTTCAATTGCTTCTAAATGTTCATCTGGAAATTCCAAGATTACCTCTTCACTTTCTGGTAATGGTTGTTGAGCCAGGAATTCTGCCACCGCTCTACCTTTGATTGTTTTCCTGGTTACATACTCGATCTCAAATTCTTTTAATATTATCAACCATCGACCATATTTCCCAATTAAAGAGGGTGTCTCCCTTAAGTACTTCATTGAATCCAGCCTGAAAATTGCTTGCACACTATACGATTGAAAGTAATGATGCAACTTCTTAGAAGACCAAACCACGACTATACATGTCTTTTCAATGATACTATACTTAATTTCATAAGGTAGGAGCTTTCTACTCAAATAGTAAACGGCATGCTCAATCCCTGACTCATTTGCTTGGGCTAGCATGGCTCCTATCGACTCTTCTTCTACTGCTAAGTATAGTAATAGAGGTTTGCCGGGTTTAGGTGGTTTCAAAACAGGTGGATTTAACAAATACTCTTTTATTCGATCAAAGGCCTTTTGACATTCTTCATTCCATACGATCGGCTGATTCTTTCTAAGCAACTTGAAGATAGGCTCACAGATTGTTGTGAGCTTTGCTATAAATCTGCTAATGTACTGCAGTTTACCAATGAATCCCCGAACTTCTCTCTCCGTCTTTGGGGCTGGCATATCCCTGATTGCTTTGACTTTGTCAGGATCTATCTCAATACCACTCGGACCAATTACATGTCCCAATAATTTTCCTGAAGCAACACCGAATACACACTTCTTTGGGTTTAATCTTAGCTTATATTTCAAAGCTCTATCGAAGAATAATTCTAAGTTTTGGAAGTGTTGCTCCCTTGTATCCGACTTAACCATCATATCATCAACATATACTTTAACTTTTTTGTGCATCATGTCATGAAATAGTGTGGTGGCCATCCTTTGGTAGGTTGCTCCAGCATTCTTTAAGCCGAAAGACATCACCCTATAACAAAATATACCCAATGTAGTAATGAAAGCAGTTTTGGCTTTATCCTCTTGGGCCATTAACACTTGATTGTATCCGGAAAATCCATCTACAAATGAGTGTAGCACGCTAGAGGCTGCACTATCAATGAGAACATCTATATGAGGTAAAGGAAAATCATCCTTAGGGGAAGCCTTGTTTAAATCTCTATAGTCCATGCAGACCCTTATCCTCCCATCTTTCTTTGGCACAGGTACTATGTTGGATAGCCAATCTGGGTATTCTATCACTTCAAGAAACTTCACTTGTATTTGCTTAGTGACCTCTTCTTTAACCAATTCAGCCCACTCTGGTCTTAATTGCCTAAGCTTTTGTTTGACAGGCTTAATGTGAGTGTAAGTAGGAATGTGATGCTCGGCTATGTCTCGATCTATCCCCGACATATCCTCATAAGACCAAGCAAACACTTCTTCATATTTTTTGAATATTTTTTCAAATCTCTCTCTCTCATCAGGAGTAAGGTTGGATGCTATGCTAATATTTTTAGGATTTTCAATTGTTCCCAAATTTAATGATTATGTGTTAATAGAATTAATATTAAAGATGCTCATATAACTGCTATTTGAATGTATGCAACCATCATGACAAACATCACACAAGTAAGCAAAATCAGACTTTATTGCATTCATTTTGGAAAAGAAAACATCATCTTCCTCATACAAAGTAGACAAATTAAAATCAAAATCAAAATCATTATTCTCAGAATCATAAAGCAGGATGTCTTCAAACTTTTCTTCAACCAGGGTGGCAATCTCCTCCGGAGTCTTCTCGGCTCCGGATTCTTTGCTGGTTGGCAGGGTGAACTCTTTCTTCACTTGTTCCACTAGCTCGGCAACATCTGCAAAAAATTCAAAACCTGGGATTAACTTACCCATGAACATGATCGGCTCGGGCTTTCCTTGGAGTGGTCCCATATTTGGAGCTTTGACAAAGATCTCTTTAAGTGGTGGGAAGCTCATCTTCTCATTCTTGTTTGGCTGGACATCATTGTCTTCCTCATATCCTAACCCCTTCTTTGATGTTTGAGTTCTAAAATCTGGTAACTTTGTCAAACCGGCCTTACCCTTTCCAAGACCAGCTTCGGGAAGGTAGTTCATGTTCTTCATCATATTCAAGACTTTGGAGTCCACCACTTCATCATCAGAAATTGTAGCTACTTGAAAACCATTGAGAGGCCTCTCAATCATTAGAGCATTAACAATCTCATTATCTTCAGCTTCAATGACCACTGTCTCATCTCCGTTGGGGAACTTGATCTTTTGATGAAGGGTGGAAGGAACTCCACCAAGAGGATGAAACCATGGTCATCCCAAGAGCAAGGCAAAGGTGACTGGTATGTCCAAAACAACAAACTCAACAATAGATTCAATTGGACCAACCTTGACAGCAGCTTTGAAAGTCTCTTCAGCATGCCTCTTAGTGTTGTCATAAGCATGAATCGTTACCTCGGTAGGGTTTAGATCTCTTGTCGACATGGCTAACTTTGGCAGTATCTTAAGTGGACAAACATTTATGGCAGAACCATCATCGACCATTACACATGGAATCCTCTTCCCCTTGACTTCTATTTTGATAAAGAGAGGGCGGATGTGGTCTCTCCCTTCCTCCGGTAAGTCCGCATCCGAAAAAGAAACTACTCCCATATTAACTTCACTCTTTCCTTGGACCTCTTCACATTTCATTACTTCCTAATTTTTAGGAAGTTGATCAACTCCTCCGGTGTTGTGGAGGTAGAAATTGGCATGCTAGCTAAGTCTTTGGCCATAGTTTCTCAGTGCTTTTTAGAAGTAGCTAACAAGTGCCAAATGCTAACACTTGCTTGGGTTCTTTTCAATTGCTTGAGCACAACATCATCTTCTTCTTTAACTTCCTTCCCCTTATTAGTTTCTACCTCCTTAGGTGGTGGCCTTGCATAAGGCTTACTGGATCTAGTGTTCATCACCTCATCTTCTTCGGGCTCGGACCAAGTCCACTCTTCCTTCTTGGATATAATAGCATCATCACTATCACTTGAATCCCAAAACCCGTTGACAACACAAATTGCTACTTCTCATAGCTTGTTCAAATGCCTCTTCTTCTTTGGTTGCTTCTCCACCCACATCTTGAAAAGAAAACATGACAAAGTCCTCATGCAAACCTCCTCCAATCATGAAGGTTGCTGGTGGTGGTACCCTATTGAATTTTGGCAATGGGTTGTCTTTGGTGTTTGGCTTGTTGGGCTCGGGTAGCTTCCCATTATCAATTAGATTTTGAATCTCATTTCTCAACCTCACACATCTATCCGTGTCATGTCCTTGCATTTGGTGAAATTGACAAAATGCTTTTGTGTCAAAATTAGGTGGGAGAGGGTTAGGCAAAGGACGAGGATTTAAGGGTTGTAGCAATCCTTTTCTTTGAAGCTTATTGAGAACCCAAGACATTGGTTTTCCCAATTTCAAAAATTGTCTCCTCATTCCTTGGTTAGTAGCGTTAACACCGACGGCCTTTTGCATGCCTTGGCTACGAGGTTGATAGCTCCCTTTCTCGTTCCTTTTTGTTGCAAAACGACTTTTCTCCCTTTCCCATTCTTCAATTTGCAAACCAGCTTGGAGAAGGTCTTTGAAATCACGGATGAGCGTATGAGACATCCTCTCATGAAGATTAGGCAACACCCCTCTCACAATCATCCTAATTTGATCGGATTCATCGGGCCTCTTCTTGAGTAAAGCAGCCTTGTTTCTCCATCGCTTGACATAATCTACAAAATTCTCATTCGGCCTTTGCCTAATGGACTCCACTTCCATTAAGGTAACTTCTAACTCAACATTATATCCATATTGTTGGATGAAGGCTTTGTAAAGTAGATCCCAACTCTTTTGTGCTCCATCATCTAAGGTATTGAACCAATTTTGGACAACAGGGTCCAATTAGAGCATAAAGTACCTTAGGGTTTGAGCCTTAGTAGCTCGGGCAGATTGTATGGCAGGGATATAGTGCTTCACATGGACATGAGGATTTTCGGTGCCATTGTACTTAACAAAGGAAGGCATCTTGAACTTATAAGGGACCTCTTCATCTTGTTTGAATAGTTTGTCCATATCAGACATCTCTTTAGTTTTCAACTTCTTCTCAAATTTCTTTTCTAAATCAGCAATCATCTTTTCAACATCGGATGTCTTGGTCTTTTCAATAGTTGCTTTCTCACCAACCTTTGGCTCTTTCTTCTTCTCTTGAACATCTTGGTAGTATTGAGCCCAATCATCATCGTCATCAATGATCACCTTTTCATCATCAAAAACCACTTCACTAACTTTGGTCTTCCCATTGTCCTTTGGTTTCTTAGTGCTAACAGATGCCTCAGCATGGTTCTCTAAGATTGCAGTCAACTGGTTCTTCATGGTCTCAGCTAGGGCCTCTTTGATTTCTTCCTTCTTGGCATTGAGGGCCTCATCCACCATCCTTTGAATTTGTTCGGGCTCCATTGTTTTAGGTGAGCAAGTGATTGAGTCGTTGCTAAATACTTCATCTCCTGCGTAGGTCGGATTGTTGTAAGTTTTAGAACTATCATAATCCATGACTGTGAGCCAGAGAGGATCAATGATATGAGATGCAAATGTATGCATGTATGTACAAACACTACAAAAATATTCGGAAGTTGCGACGGAAATCTGCGACGGACATGTTTCCGTCGCAAATTTGCTACGGATCTGCGACGGATTTGCGACGGAAGGACAAGTTAGAGGAATTTTGAGAAATTGGTCGCAAATCCGTTGCAAATCCGTCGCAGATCTGTGACGAAAATCATTCCGTCGCAAAAGTTGGCGCGTAAACTTGGCGCGAGAAAGAAAACACTAAAAAAACCAATTTGCAATGGAGATCTGCTACCGTCTATTGCCGTCGCAAATTTCACTATAAAAATATTCGGAATTTTGCGACGGAAATCTGAAACGGACATGTTTCCGTCGCAAAGTTGCTACGGATCTGCGACGGATTTGTGACGGAAGGATGAGTCAGAGGAATTTTGAGAAATTGGTCGCAAATCCGTTGCAAATCCGTCGCAGATCTGCGACAAAAATCATTCCGTCGCAAATTATCGTCGCAACACTACAAAAATATTCGGCATTTGCGACGGATATCTGCGACGGACTTGTTTCCGTCGCAAATTTGCTACGGATCTGCGACGGATCTGCGACGGAAGGACAAGTTAGAGGAATTTTGAGAAATTGGTCTCAAATCGGTTGCAAATCCGTAGTAAATCTGCGACGAAAATCATTCCGTCGCAAATAATCGTCGCAAAAGTTGGGCGGGAGAGAGACCCGCGCATTTTTTTGGCGAAAATTTTTTCCGTCGCAGATTGGTTGTAGAAAATTTTTTCCGTCGCAAATTTACTACGAATTTGCAACCGATTTGCGACGGCTTCCTAAAAATTCCTTCACTGTGTTTATCCGTCGCAAAACCGTTGCAAATTCGTCCCAAATTTGCGATGGAAATTTTTCGTCGCAGATTTCCGTCGCAAATGCCGAATATTTTTACAAACATAACTTATTTCATAAAGTAGAAATATTAAATAGCTATCAACTTCAGATTTAGTTTCATGATTCTCATTTTGACCCATTATTGCCTTTGCTCCTCTCTCTTTCTTTTTAAACTTCCATTTCTTAATCACTTTCTCATTCTAAATTTTTTTTCTTCTCATTTTTGTTATATGTTTTTTTTGTCTGATCATTTTTGTTATATTTCAACTCTAAGCTTTCCCTTCAAAAAAAAAAAACCTATAATCTTTTGTCTCTTCTCTGTTTTGTTTTTCATTAGTGCTAGATAATACCATCACACACAAGTTTTAAGCTTCATTTTCAAGCTCGCAATTTACTTAAAAAAACAAATCATTTATTACAAATTTTAAAAATTTATACAATTAACACTAGTGAATAATTCTTAAATGTGTAAATCTAATATGAACTATATTCTTAAAATTCATATATAATCGAGTCCAACAGATTTATTAATTAGACAAGTTGTTTTATTTCAAAATTTTAAAGAAATTTCATATTTGAAGTTCGAATTTGAGACCTGTAATGGAGGAATACGACAGAGTCAAGGGTATTGCTAATATTATAATTAGCATACTAAACTCTCCCTCTTTTTTGTTATTGTTGCAATTTTAATAAGTTAATGTATGAATCTATAAAATGGTGGTCCAAGTCAAGTAACCTTCCCTGTTAGCTCTTTCTCTTACTGAAAATATGTCATTTTCTCTCTCTATTATTACTTTCTCTCTCTAGAACACGCAGTCACAGTATGTCCAAAGAGCTAGTGCTGCTGTCTCTGCAACTTGCTCCTAAGCTCTTTCTTCTACTACTCAAACGCTGTCGTTTCTTCCTCTCTTTGCAAATGTTCAACTCTACCTTCTTGTTCCTCTCTCTTACTCACATTTTTTATCCCTCTTGCTCTTTCTCTCTTCGATCCATTCCTTTTTCTCTTATTACAATCTACATTCAGGTACTTTCCTTTCCTTCTAGACTCTCTAGATTGGATCACTTTCCTTTTTTTTCTTTCATGTTTTCTTTTTTTAAAAAATTTAAGCTGCATTTTCGAATTTTAGTTTCTTCTTCTTCCTCTTCTGTGATTAAAGATTCAAACTTTATAAAATTTTTCACCTGGGAAATAATTGGTTTAATTATATGGTAATTGCTATTTTTGGAAGTTTGATTTGAAATGCAACGAGTTAAGCTTTGGGTTTGTTTGTGGTCTTCAATTCTCCTTTAGCTAGATATTTTCATTTTTTTTGTTCTACTTTTTCTCTCTCTCCCCTCTTTCCCCTTCTTTTTCCTCTTTTTTTTTGTCTACTTCGTTTTTTGTTTGGATAATAACCGTGTTTGGTTGCTGGGAGAAATGTGGGAAAGGCAGGATACTAGCATATTGTTGAATCTCAATTTATTAATTTATGGTGTTTGGTGAGAAATTGATTGTTTTTATTGAGCTTTTGTAGTGTTTAATGGTTTGGTTGATGTGATTAGTCCTATATTTCATTTTTATAAATTATATAAAAAAATCAACATTGGGTATTTTGTTTTCCGTCCTTACTCTATTCTCTTAGCCAATCAATAAACCATTAATTTTCTCACTTATTTTCCGTCATTTATGCACTGCTCTAGAATTTCACTTTCATTTGGTTGTCTCCAGCTCCGAATCTGGCTTTCTTTCACCAAGTCTTGCTTTTTATCTTCCATGAGTTTATTTCAGGCTCGGCATAAAAAGGTTGGGGAGAAACCTTTTCTTTCTTTTTCTATCTTTGTACAGGTAAGAAACTGATATTTATCAGCTTGTTGATTTTGTTCATTTATTTGTAAATTGATGTCTGACATCTTGTGGTAGTACATATGCATGAAAATAATTATTTTTCTCTTTCAGAAGTGTTATTTGCATTATATGTTCTGTTGCAGATTGTGAGATTGAGCATTCAAACTGGGGTCCCATCTGAATATACCCGTATGATTTTGCATCGAACTGATAGAGTGGAGAAAGCACTAGAAACAATTCTGATGCAGGAGGTATGCTTCTGCCTAACTTCTAACTTTACACAATTTGTATCAAGAATTTAAAATTTCCTCATCTTTCTCCCGAGTTCATTTCACATTGCAAATCCACAAAGGTGATAATATATATAAGAAATACGTAATGGTTCTAGAACACCTCTTATTTATTTCCAGATCACCATCTATCCTAGAAGTTATTAATTTTCAAGTGATGAAAAATATCTACATGTGATGGAGCTCAGTTATTTAGTTTCCTGAAAGAATCGCACAAACCAGGTATTCAACAAAATCAATCCACTTAAGCAAGTGAACTCAGAAGCGCAGAAGATCATTTTCCTGGGGAGTCTAGGTGTGGGCTTCGGCAACTTGGCTGCAACAGCAGCAAACATTCCTCCAGGGACTGAGGAAATAAAGTCACCTGAGGCGACAAACATGCTAGTTAAGGTAGCCTCAAATTGTTGCAGCAGGGTGCTTGATAGGTGCTGTTGCATGTGCTTCATTCAGAATTGTTCATATATGAATAACCAATGCTCAGTTACTCTCTCACAACTCTGTATTGCTCTCTCTTGCTTTGAATGCCTGAACTGCTGTTATGAGCTTTGTGAATGTAGTTAATTATAATGATGTAAATTGTTGCTGAAAATATAAATTAAGATGCTTGAATTATAATCTACCATTTAAAACTGTTAAAACGTTCTTTCATTCAATATCTAAAAGACTTTTATGGCTTCGGTGCACTCTGCAACACACATTGAATTCAGAAGCTGTGAACTGGTCGTTGCTTCTTTTGTTGATTCATATTCATTCATAAATGGTGTTTCTTAGTCTCTAAGGAGGTTAACTATTAATCCCTCTATGGCCAATATAGTTTGCCATGAAGACTACAATTAAGAAATGAGTTTTCTAATTTTCACATGGAGCATAGAGGCGAGGAGACAAAATTGAGTGGATTCATGCATATATTGTTGGAAATAATGATGAAGATATGTGGAGAAGACTTGCCTTGCGTAGCTTATCTTAACTTAACTGATATACGAGTAACTTTTTTGCATCTTCTGGAATTCTTACTCCAATATATAATGTTGAGTCGGTCAATGTTTGTTGTATTCATAGGGTATTGAAATTCTTTCTTGGCTTTTTTTTTTCAGTTCCTACTCTTGATACTTGACACTCAAACAGGGGTACTTTCCTTGGACACTTCAATTTAGACCAAATCTTGGATAAGTGTCCATTTCAGACACATATAACAAAACTTGGTTCGTGTGTGAACCATAGTGAATGTGATACAAGCATGTTTAAATCTTGTATTTGTTTACCGAGTTAAATAATCTCATTGAATAATCTATGCTCGCAGTAATGACAAATTGACTCATCATGTAAATGGCATTTCTCAAATGCATTTGATATAAGATACAAAGTCAGTTTTCAAAAATGTATATTGATGCATAATCAGTAATAAAATAAAATAAAATTTCTATTTCTTCTGGTTGCAGGCAACGGCGCCAGCGATTCAGACAATAGTTGATGTGAATAAATTAGCAAAGTCAATGCAAAGAGAGCTGGAAAACCTGCACCCGACGACAAACAACTTGTGTATATACAAAATTCCTGAGCAGCTACACGAGTTGAATGAAAAAGCCTACACACCACGGTTAGTATTACTTTGTTAACGTGTATCATATTATTCTTTTCATTTACTCTTTTTAATATTATTTGCAGGTTAATAATGATGATGCAAGTCATGATTCAATGAAAAATGATAATTGAAGATCTATATTGTTATTTTCAAGATATATTATTTATAGTAGTGTTCTTAACACTTGTATAGTTAAATTGTAAAATATTTTATTCTATTGAAGATTAATAAAAGAATTATTTTTATCAATGTAATTAGTGTTTTTTTTAGATTGTGTTTAAATGTTCCAAATGTATTTATAAAGTTCTCATAAAATTAATTGATAATACAAATAGTTCCAATAAAAATCAATATTAAATTACTAAGGATTTGCTACGAATCTGCGACGGATATTTGAAATCTATGACGGAATCTGCGACAGATACTGCGATGACAATCTGCGACGGAATATGTGACGGCAATCTGCGACAGAATCTGCAACGAATTTGTGATGGAAATCTATGACAGAATCTGCAACGGAAATCTGCGACGAAATCTGCGACGGAATCTGCGACGGCTGCCCTTTACCCGCGAAAATTTAAGCGCGAGATTTGCAACCGCCGAGTGGTTGCAAATCCGTCGCAATCTGCGACGGCCTGTCGCAAATTGAAAATTGCGACGCCTTTTTACTAACGGATCGTATCCATCGCAGATCGGTCGCAAAACTTGATTTGCGACGGATTTGCGATGGATCTGCGACGGATTCTGTCCGTCGCAGATAGCGTGTTTTTTTGTAGTGAAACAATCAACAAAATAGGACGTTCCTTCCAACCTTATAACATCCACACATGAATGGAGAGTCCCTTTTCCTAGGTATATGGTTAACAAAATACCAACATGGGGTATCTTGCTTTCGAATAATTCCCTCGGACGTTTCAACCAATAGTTATATTTTCGAAAATGGAAATCCATTTATAGTAATTCCCATTAATTAGGTTTTAATCCATTTATCCAACCAAAGTAGCTTTATGCTATATTGGATTAAAACTAAATTAAGAGGTTTATTATAGATAGATTTCTCACTTGAAAAAGTAACTAATGATTCATGCTAAAAACAAGCCCATGGTTAATTTATTCTTAGTATAACACTACAAGGAAAACTGAATCAGACAACGCTTTCTGGCCGTTGTCTGATGAAGACAAAAACGGTTGTCTATTGAAGCGATGTCTGATAGCATTTCAGACAACGATTTTAAAACCGTTGTCTGATGTTGGTTTGCACAACGGTTTTTAATTTTATCAGACAACGGTTTCTAATTTTTCAGACAACGGTTTCTAAATTTTTAGACAACGATTTTTAACCGTTGTCTGATGATTGTTTAGACAACGCTTTTTGACCATTGTCTGATGAAGAAAAAAACGGTTGTCTATTGAGGTGATGTCTGATAGCATTTCAGACAATGGTTTATAACCGTTGTCTGAAGATGGTTTCCACAACGGTTTTTAGTTTTATCAGACAATGGTTTTTAACCGTTGTCTGATGAAGGTTTAGACAATGCTTTTTGACCGTTGTCTGATGAAGACAAAAACCGTTGTCTATTGAGGCGATGTCTGATAGCATTTCAGACAATGGTTTATAACCGTTGTCTGAAGATTGTTTACACAACGGTTTTTAGTTTTATCAGACAACGGTTTTTAACCGTTGTCTGATGAAGGATTAGACAATGCTTTTTGACCGTTGTCTGATGAAGACAAAAACGGTTGTCTATTGAGGCGATGTCTGATTAAGATTTATACAATGCTTTCTTATTAAAAACCGTTGTCTGCTTAATATGTGCACACTGAATATTAGACAATAGTTTCAATGTTCATTTTCATTTCACCACCATTGTCTGTTAAACTGTACATTATACATATAAGACAACACTTTACAATGGAGGCTTGCAAATTTGGGAATAAAAAAACCTCCACAAATTCAACCATTCAACATATTAAAAAACTAAAATAAAATCAACACTATACATATATCACTGAATTATACTATTAACTTCAACTTGAATGACGCTTCATAAAATATTTGGCGAAGTCAATCCTAATCTCGTTGATGTTGGCATCACTATACTCCAAGTTGCCTCTGCGCAGCCACTGAAAAATGAATCAAATTTTGGTTAGCCACATGTGGTAAATACAAAACTATTATATAAAAAATGAAAATAATTAAAATTCTCACCTTAGCTGCAAACTGAAGCTCCTTGTCATAACAGATTTCCTTCATGTACCTCATGACAAAGAGGCCGCAGTCCGTGGCCTCTTTCTGTACAGGAACCCCCTGAAATAGCAAATGAAAACAAAAATGAAGTACCACATGTTACATCCATATGTAAACCCATATGCAAACCAACACATCAACCTAATCACACAATCTAACCTGAAAAAATGCAATCCAAATATATACGAGCAAGTATACAAGTAATGCCAGCAGTGCTGCAATTGGAAATGAAAATGCAGACCAACTGAAAATGCTTTGTGGACTCCAAGTTTGTACTCAAATGAAAAAATGCAGTCCAAATTTTGCAATATTTCTTTCATAGAACAAGCAATTAACATATTGTATAAATTGTATAAATCAGAAATGATGAGAAAAACAATACCGCCATGTTCTCCCATAAAATTTTCCTCCTCACATTCTTGTTGACACTCTCTTTGTATAACTTTATGGCACTACAAGAAACACAATATAAGTTAACAAAATTGCATTTTCCCCAAATTTAACAACTTAAGACTAAATAGGCAGACTCGCAACTTACTTGTCAACAACCTCTATCCATTCCTGGCTAGCAATGCGACGTTTAAGAGGGTCCATGTGGTAGACTACCTCTCCCGTCGGATTTACAACAGTCAATACCCAGTGATTCCTACGAAATAACAAAATAAAATACAAGCAATTCTTCATATTTGGAAGAACATAACGCCAAACATTTCATTGAACAAAAAGATCTGAATAAATATAGAACCGACAATGAAACAGTGATTTGAATCACCAAAATAGCAATCACAAAGGCTCAATTCATAACATCAATCACAATCACATACAGAAGCAGCGTTATTTAGCTACTAACTCTCATTAGCTACAATAGCAGATAAAAAAGAAAGGTAAAGAAATACTCACACATCGTTGAAAGGCAAGAGAAAGTATTAACCTTCTTTAGCCCCCTTAAATCGACTCGCAAGTATACGTGACCTCCCCCCTGAATTACCACATCCAATGGCACCAATCATGTTGGGATCCACAAAGCCAACCATATCAACCATTTTATGCCTTTTGACATATTCATACAAGTAGCTGCATACAAAATGAAGTAATAGTTGGTACATATTATCAGTTTAATTCCAGCACAATTAACAAATAAAATAAAAAGCTATTGTACTTGGAAACTTACTGAATAAATATGGTAAGTATGGATCCGGACATTTCACCTCCAGCGCACACAACATGTAGATCTTGTAAGAACACAACTTGCTTTTTGCTCACACCAAATGCTTCTTCACTTAGGGCAAAACTAACTGTTCAATCATCGCTTAAGGCATCCTTCGCCCACAGCCACAAACGTTTCAAAGACGCTGGAAAATCAGCACCCATCTGAACATGCAGCTCCTCCTCAAACATATCAGCTTCTATAACAACAGGCTTCTTTAATTTCTTGGAGGCTTTTTTCTTCACACAAGCTTTTTTAAAACTCTGAAAATAAAGGGGGGCATGTGAACACAGTAAATAGCAAAAAAAAAAAAAAAGCAATTATGCAAAGTTTCATTTCTCAAAACTTAACCTTTGGATTAGACACCCCATCCAGCACAATCAAATTTCTCGGCCATGCTATAAAAGTACCCACGGCTTGGTCCACAGTAACAATTTCATCGCCGACTGGGAATGGGATATTGACGTCTGTAAATATAAAAAACATGGAAAAATTACATTTAATTATATGTTTGAATATAATCATTATAAGTTTTAATAAATATTAAGTAGTATCCTCAAACCTTGAATTGTACGAGTGATCGACACTCTTGCATTCTCTTGTGCAATCTTAACTCCATGGAGAGATGGCTCATGTCCTTCAACAACCGGGACTTCAACAACCTTTGCATAAGCAACAATATTGCTCGGTGATCCTATGGCCAGCTTCGCCAATTTCACTTGATTATCAAACCCATCATCATCATTTTTTTAACAATGTCATCATTTTTTATTTCAACCTCCTCATTATTGGGACCTTTGACATCAGTAGAAACCTCAATACCTTCTGCCTCCTCAGCATCAGCAACCATAGCAACAACCTCGATACGTTCTGCCTCCTCAGCAGCAGCAACCTCATCAACATCTGCAACAATCTCAGCAGCAACCTCATGAACATCATCCTTATCAAGCACCTCCAGTTTCTCCAAAGCAAGGACCTTCTCATCATCAACAGAATTGGGGCTCCTTTTTGCTTCATTTGAATTGAGACTCCTTTTTGCTTCAACAGAATTTGCATCAAATTCAGTACTCAAATTCTTCCTCACAACCGGCACTTGCGCCTCTTGATCCTTCACAATAGGAATGGAATTGGAGCAACTTGCTTGTTGGGAAGGCATGTTTGGACTAGACACAAGCTTTGACAAAAATTCTGCTCTAATATTGGCAATTTCAGCAGCCCAAAATGCATCTCTCTGTGCTATAATTTTCTTGGTCTCCTCCTCCATGACCATTTGAACCCCCTCCCGTATCTTTTCATCAAAATTCTTTGCTTTTCTCTGTCTTGGGAGACCAAAATAGACAGATTGCTTCACGTGCCTTCCCTGGCCACGTACTCTTCCAGAATGCTCCGGTTTACCAAGCGCCTTCGATAACACATCATCAGCGCCTTGTTCAACTACTTCACTTGAACTAACTTGCTCCTTTAATGACTCCTAAAAAATAGACCCAAAATGGATGTAGTTAATAAATTAGTAAACAATAAAAGCTGATGAATTGAGTTGAAACTTGAATCGAAAATCAGAACTTACGATTTCCTCAACTTTGTGCTTCACTCTCTCATCTTTAAACTTTCCTTGTCTGTCCTGCCTTGCAAGGATCCAAGCCTTCGATCGTTCGATCTCTGAAATCCCTTCAGGATGGGATTCAGTCTGCATGTATATATATAGAGGATGACCTTATTAGTAATATAAACATGTTTTAAGAAGCATTATAAATCGATATTGACGATACACAAGTCATAGAAAGCAAAATTAAATACACAAGTCAACACTAACCCATTCACTTTCCAAGTTCGCGTATCCTTTTCGAGACAAACGATGAGGATACTCGTTCTGCATACTTCTCTTGTGTTGTTCTTCATGAATTTTCTAAGACAAAAAGGAACAAAACATCATAAGTATGAAAAAGGAATCCAGATTACCATTTGGAACTAAATTAAGAAACAAGAAAATTGAAGATTTCCTTACGCTAAACTCGACTCCCAGACGATCAGCAACGAAAATGTCCCAGTGCGACTGCTCAATGAATGTGAAGTCAGCTGGAGGAAACCGCAGCTTCTCTGGTTCATCACGGTGTGGAAGAACATAGAGTCTCGTCAACCAACATTTGAATTCCCTCCATTTTTGACCAGCAGACTGCAGTACCATTTTCTTGGAAGTCGGTGGTACAACGAAAGCCATCTACATACATAAACCACAAAAATAAAATTAGATGAATAAGTTACTGAAAACCCAACGTGTATAAAGCAATTGAAAAACTAATGTATATAAATTAATTGTGTGGGAAGGATTTTGCATAACCTGGACACAATCCCAAATCTTTGTTTTGACGTCTTCAGCAACTTCCTTCCAGGAATCATGCCATATCGGGGCTTTAGACCTTGCTAAAACTCCGATATATGATTGCATCTCTGAAGCAGCCCTGCCAAATGGTGCTCCCTTTGCATTAAATGAAACTGTAAGCTTTTGGCTACTGATCTTTCGTCTAACAATTCGGTGCATGGAGACACACCCTCATTTCAGCAGTTTTAATCCTGCAACATCGTCCTCATTTGATTTCGGCTTAACCTTATCCACTCGCTTTCTTTATCGACTTCCTCTTCGAAGATACGGGGGAAGAAGTCGATGGCTTTTCTGGGTGCATTGTCCGTGTCCTGGAGATAGCCTTCACCACTCTCATTGTGGCTGGATTTGGGGAAGATCGGGCTTGTTGTTTACATACACGAGGAGAAGAACGGGTGGGTAGTTGATACGATTGTTTCTTCTTCGAAGGAGCCATAATCAGCACCTGCATTCACAAATTAAAAGTTAAATTTTGTACGAAATCATCCAGTTATATGTGAAAATGCATTTTTGTAGAATGTTGATGTAAGCCTACATTGTATCACGTTGCTAAGCAAATAACTCATAATTTAATTGGGACACGGCTAAACTAAAATCCTACTATGATACTAAAACAAAACAGAAAGTGGTTAAGGACTTATTTCAGGTGCATTTGAAATGACACCTATTCTAAAGCCACATTCAACAAGACCTGTGTCCACAACCATGAACCTGAACTGTATCAAATCAAAGAAAACCTATGCATTATTTAAGTCAAATCTCAATATTTCAAATTCCTGTGTCCAAACCAGTGAAAGGCTTATCTATCTCTTCCAGTAAAAAAATATTCACATGGCTAAAATTTAGTCAAAGATTAACAAACAGGACATGGGCTGTATTTCGGAGCAGGAAAAAATATTAACAGCGACATTTGCAGTATTCTACTCATTGCAGCCGAAAACAAAAAGAAGCAAAAAATACAAAAGCAACTAAGTCTTATGAAAATGGTTTATAAAAAAAAACTTCTAAGAACTAAGAAGAGGAAGAAAATATTATACAATAACATAATAACAGATAAAATTAAAAAAAAATTGCAGAGCGACAAAAGTATATAACGAACCTCAAAGGCTGGAACTGAGGGAGTGAATGCAGAGCCGCAGTGAGTGGCGGGCGGGTTAGAGAGAAAGGTATAAGAGGAAGAAGAAATATGGATGTGCCATGCGTTTTTAGGTCAAGACTGAAGATTTCGGAAGAGGGAAGGAAGAGAACAAAGTTAGGTCTAGCAATCGAAAGAGGGAAGGAGGAGAACAAATTTGGGTTTAGTTTCTGAATCTTTCTACCCGTGAGAATGGAAACAAATTAGGTATACACAGAGAAATCGAAAGAGGGAAGGAGGAGATAGGAGAGAGAAATCGAAAGAGGGTCTGTTTAGGTTTATTGTTAATTTTCAAAACGGCCGTGTTTTGAAATTAAAATGGGGGCAAATGAAAATTTTTTTGGGAAATAAAGGGGGTTCAAAATATTGCTCAAGTTTTGACATCCCTCTTTTGAAACAAAATGAATTTTTCAAATTTTTGTTAAATTAACTTTACAAATTCACTTATATAGATGACTCATAAAATTCAATTTATAATTCATCCATAAGTGCTTAAGGCAATACAATTTAAATAATTAGTAGTGATAAATTTCTATGGAACCCTATATAATTATAAAATTTAGTGTTGATGTAAATTAGATTGAGCAAAAACTGAATAAGTCTAACATTGAAAAATTTTAACGAATACTTGTATATACTAATATATACTAATATATATATATTATATACTAATATAATATATACTTATATATACTTGTATATATACTAACATATACTAATATATATATATATTACATACTAATATACTAACATATACTAATATATACTAACATATACTAACATATACTAATATACTAACATATACTAACATATACTAATATACTAACATATACTAACATATACTAATATACTAATATATACATATTATATACTAATATACTAACATATACTAACATATACTAACATATACTTGTATTTTAACGAATACTTATATATACTAACATATACTAATATATATATATTATATACTAATATAATATATATATATATTATATACTAATATAATATATACTTATATATAATTGTATATACTTGTATATATACTAACATATACTAATATATATGTACTTGTATATATACTAATATATACTTATATATATTTATATATATACTTCTATATACATGTATATACTTATATATATTTATAATATATACTTGTATTCCTACTTATATTATATCATATTTATATCTAAATCATTATTTAACATATACTAATATATATATATATTATATACTAACATATACTAACATATACTAATATACTAGCATATACTAATATACTAATATATATATATATTATATACTAATATACTAACATATACTAACATATACTAACATATACTAATATACTAACATATACTAATATACTAACATATACTAACATATACTAATATATATATTATATACTAATATAATATATACTTATATTTAATTGTATATACTTGTATATATACTAACATATACTAATATATATGTACTTGTATATATACTAATATATACTTATATATATTTATATATATACTTCTATATACATGTATATACTTATATATATTTATAATATATACTTGTATTCCTACTTATATTATATCATATTTATATCTAAATCATTATTTAACATATACTAATATATATATATTATATACTAATATAATATATACTTATATATACTTGTATATATACTAATATAAACTTGTATATATTATATCTAAATCATATTATATCTAAATCATTATTTAACATATACTAATATATATGTATTATATACTTGTATATATACTAATATAAACTTGTATATATTTGTATATACTAATATATATACTTGTATATACTTGTATATTTACAAGTATATATATTTGTATATACTAATATACATACTTGTATATACTAATATATAATTGTATATACTTGTATATATACTAACATATACTAATATATATACTTGTATATATACTAATATATACTTGTATATATTTATATATATACTTCTATATACATGTATATACGTATATATATTTATAATATATACTTGTATTCCTACTTATATAATATCATATTATATCTAAATCATTATTTAACGGTGGACTTTAAAATTTTTAATGGGTAAATGAAATATTTATAAATCCAAACCTTAGCTTTTAATACTTAGTCAAGTTTATTTGGCTTAAGAAAGCCTAACTTCCATACATTGCAAATAGCCACTGGATCCTTAGCGAAGTGAAAATGGAAGAAAATCTAACTTCCATTAAACGTCCAAGCTTCTATTTCTGCTTCATCTCTCATTCCTCTTTCAGCTTCATTAGTCGTGGTTCTCTCGCTGCCAAACCCTAAGCACCACTCTCCTAAAGCACCACTCTCCTTGCTGCGGTCTTCATTAATGCCGGCCGTCTCCTTGCTACCGGCCGTCTCCTTGCTGCCGGCCGTCTCATTTGTCAGTAACTGCATTGTCCCAATTAAGTCGAAAGAAGATTATTTTTTTACTTATGAGCCGTAAGTAATCGTCCCATATAGATCGTCCCATAGAATTCATTCCTCTATTTAATCTAATTGAATTATTGCATTGTATTTTCAGATTACTATAATGTTGCATTGATATTTTCAGGTTACTATAATGTTGTTCTGTCCCTTCAAATTTCTGCTTAAATTTCAAGATCTACAGTATGTGTCCATGCTTCTGATTTCTCCGCTTGTTTATAAGTCTTTGGCTAAAATTTGATGCCTATCAGTTGAAATGGTATGTTGAGTTGTGTCAGTGAATTGAGGATTATTTGTGGATTCAGGTTGTTCTGAATGAAGTTGAATGTCTGTTAAAACGTCTCTCAAAATTTATTTTGTTGTGAGATCTATAAACAGAAAACCTTTCACTCATGACTTGTAACCAAGAAATACCCCTTTCCTTGCTCTTGGTGCTAGCTTTTCTTTTCAATGCCAACTTTTAAGTTCTATATGTGAACCCTTTTTCTTTCTCCTTCAGGTTGAACAATTACATAACAGTCCAAGCTTCGTCATGCAACTTTATTCAAACCACAACAACCATATGATAGCTGTCCTCGAGAAACCTTCATAGAAGTTAGCTGCAACATCTGCTCTCGCATCTGAGGTGAATATACTTCCCTTCCAGGTTCTATTTGACTTTTGGGCATAATTCAGTGGTCCAACTAACTGAATTATTGCTAAAATTGCAGAACTGGAGTATGAAAAAATACACGTGTGTCCGAATGATTGTCTCTTATATCGTGGTGAGAGAGATGAAGATGAGACAATTTGCCGCATATGTGGAGCCTCTAGATGGAAGCTGGACAAGAAAGGAAAAGAATTGGAAGGGGTCCCTGCTAAGGTTCTATGGTATTTTCCATTAATACCAAGGTTGAGGAATTTGTTCAATACAGCTCAAATTGCAAAGGAAATGACTTGGCATGACACCGGGCGACAAAAGGATGGTAAAATTAGACATCCGACAGACTCACAGACATGGAAGGTTGTCGACCAAAAGTGGCCTGAGTTCACTTCGGAGACAAGAAACCTTCAGTTAGCTTTATCTACCGATGGATTCAATCCCTTCCGTGGATTATCAACTGATTACTCATGTTGGCTTGTTTTGCTATGTATTTACAACTTACCACCTTGGCTTTGTATGAAGAGAAAGTATATTATGTTAAGTTTGTTGATATCCGGACTGAATCAGCCCTGAAATGATATTGATGTGTTCCTTCAGCCACTTATAGAAGATCTTCAAGTGTTATGGAATGGGAAACAAGTGTATGATGCATATAAGAAAGAGTTCTTCATGCTAAGGGGAATTTTGTTGTGAACAATTAGTGATTATCCAGCCTTAGGCAACTTGTCGGGCAATATCATTAAAGGGTATAATGCTTGTACTGTCTGTGTTGATAAAACAAAAGCTACCAGGTTGGCAAATTATCGTAAGACGGTGGTTATGAGGCATCGTAGGTGGTTGCCCCGTTATCATCCATATCGAAGGCAAAAATTAGCCTTTGATAACACCGTGGAGAAGTTGTCGGCTCCTATTCCGTTAACTGGAGAGGAGGTCTTTGAAAGGGTACAACCACTAAGGGGCCATGTCTATGGTAAGACACAACGCCAACCTCGATTGAATAAATGTGAACCTCGACCTATTTGGAAGAAGATGTCTATATTTTTCCAACTTGAGTATTGGAAATTTTTGCCGGTTAGGCATGTCCTTGATGTGATGCATATCGAGAAAAATATATGTGAAGCTTTGACTGGTACCTTGCTAAATATACCAGGGAAGTCAAAAGATAAGGAGTCTGTCCGTCTTGATATGGCTGAAATGGGAATAAGAATGGAGCTGAGGCCAAAAACTCCCGGAAAAAAAGAGAAGTTGCCGACGGCATCTTGGAACTTATTGCATAAAGAAAAGAAGATTGTCTGCTCCTCCTTGGTTGGCATGAAGTTACCTGATGGTTTTTGTTCAAACATTAAGGGTCTAGTATCAATGGAAAATCTTCGACTTGTTGGAATGAAATCTCATGACTGCCATACAATGTTGCATCACTTACTCCCCATCGCAATTTGGTCAGTACTACAAAAATAGGTTAGGTGCACTATTATTAGGTTTTGCCTCTTCTTCAAGGCAATTTGCAGTAAAGTCATCGAGGTGGATAAACTGGAAAAAATGCAAGCTCAGTTGGTGGAGACCATATGCTTGCTAGAAAGTACTTCCCCCCTTCCTTCTTTGATATAATGATTCATCTCTCAATTCATCTTGTGAGAGAGGTTGAGCTCTGTGGGCCAATCTTCCTTCGCTGGATGTACCCTTTCGAGAGATATATGAAGACTTTCAAGGGTTATGTACGGAATCGGGCTCGTCCGGAAGGGTGCATTGGTGAGGCCTATGTTGCAGAAGAGGCCGTTGAGTGTTTGGTCAACTTTGAAGAAGCAACTGTTGGATTGCCGAAAAATAGTAGGGATAAGAACGACGCAAAATACAGACCCTTATCTGGTGCAACAGTGATAACGCCAAGTAAGAAGGACTTGCACCTAGCACATTTGTGTCTTCTCCAAAATTGTAATGACGTTCGACCATATTTTGAGTAAGTTACTTCAATTTGTTTTTGTTATTTCCTTATTTTCTGCATTTTGTTTCAAAAATTAATAAAGTTGATTTTACTTGCAGTGAACATATGGCTTCTTTGGTGAAAATATATCCACAACATGAAAATGATGAAGAGTGGCTAAAGAACATGCAAAATGAAACATTCCCTAAGTGGTTTCATAAAAAGGTTAAATCTTATAGCCCAAGAATTTACCTGCAATTTGCATCAAAAATAGGCCTGTTTCTTTATATATTTTACTGAAAAATAATGAATGCCCTGTACTTGTGAATTCTTTTGAAATACTACAATATTTATCTTCTCTCAAAGGCTATATCATACTTATGGCCATTTTAATTTTTTTGATAGATTGCATCAGAATTACTTGATGAGAAGAATACAGTAACTAAGGATATAATGTGGATTGCAGCAGGGCCTAACAAGGATGTAGCTACATTCAGTGGCTATAGAATCAACGGTGTTACCTTCAGCACCAAAGAACGTGATGATACTCGGCAAGTTCAGTGCAGCGGTGTTTGTGTAGATGCCGATACAATGCTTGTGAAGGGTAAGGATAAAAATATCGAGCATACTTCACATACATTTTATGGAGTTATTACAAGTATTTGGGAGTTGGACTATAACCACTTTAGGGTTCCTATCTTTCGTTGTAATTGGGTAGATATGAACAAAGGGGTTAAAGTAGATGACTTGGGATATACATTGGTTAATTTGAACAAATTAGGTTTTCTAAACGATCCTTTTGTGTTAGGAAAACATGTCAAGAAAGTTTGTTACATAGATGACCCTCTTGAAAAATTATGGTCAGTTGTCTTAAAATTACCTGACAAGTACTATGATGAAAGTGATGATGAAAATGAGGGATCTGTAGAAATAGAACTTGAGAATGAGCTACATTTGCCAACGTTCCCATATGTTGATGAACTCGATGAAGAAAACAGTAGTTACATGCGGGAGGAAGAAGAATTGATTCAGCTGTCATGATGGTAATAATTTCATTTGTTTTAAGTTCTATTTTGAAATTATGTCCTGCCATTAATTTTTCCATCGTTTATACTTGCAGGTCCAACATCCTTAATGCCTGTCACAACTCCCTGCTGCCTGTAGAATAAATTGTTTATATCATTCACAATTTAATGAAAGATTGTTTGGACGCTTTGTTGAAAGTTTTGTGTTTCTTATTTAAATTTGTTGAAAGTTTCATTTGTACCTATCATTCGATTTGTATCTTTATTTGACACTTTGTTCAAAGATTTGGTTATATAATTTATTGAATCATGTGGTTTTTGCTCTGACACCATGCTGGTGGATTTGGTTTAACACTTGTCAGTGGAGGATTTCATTTGATTTGTGTTTTTGGATTCATTTGTGTATAGGGATTACCCTCTTGAATGAAGGCATTTTTTTTTCACACTCAGTTAATCAGACAACGGTTTCTTACGAAAAACTGTTGTCTGAACATATATTATACAATGGTATGAACTGTTAATCAGACAACTTTTTAAAAAACCATTGTCTGAAACATCTTATCAGACAACGGTTTTTTTTGACAAAAAAACACTTGTCTGAACGTATATTACACAACGGTTTTAAAACCGTTGTCTGTATGCTTAATTCAGACAACGGTTTTTTAAAACCGTTGTCTGAAACACTGAATTATACAACACATTCGAAATAACCGTTGTCTGAAATATCATATCAGACAACGGTTTTGTATTACCAGAAAAACAGTTGTCTGAACATATATTACACAACGGTCCCTAAAAAACCGTTGTCTGGTGTGACCAAAATGACAGCTAATAGACAACGCTTAAAAAAAAACCAAAAACAGTTGTCTGAAAACTAATCAGACAACACTTTTTTGGAAAAAAAAACCGTTGTCTGTTTTTTTTCAGACAATGGTTTTTTCCTTAACCGTTGTCTAATGACCGTTGTCTGATTCAGTTTTTCTTGTAGTGTAAACTAGGCCCACAATTGATTTTTGGTATTTCATAATTAACCTAAATATTTTTGCAAGCTCTTTGTAAGAAAAGGTTGGGTGAAAATAGTTTTGTTTCTAAGCCCACTGTAAAAGATTTTAGAAAAATGGATTTTGGGCTTAGTATTTGGGCCATGGGCCAAAAATTTTTTGATTTGTTTTTAGAAAAGTCTTATGTCCAAAGACCAACTTGAAAAAATTTTAAAAATAGCTTTGGTCTTTTAGACTTTAAAGAAAAGTTTATTTTGAGCTTACAATATAATTAGGTCATATTAGAAAAAGAACAAACCAAATAAGCCATGATTTAGACTAAGATAAACTAACCATAGTCAAACAACATGCATTTGGGGTAAAACCTAAGGAAAGTAACTAGGCCAATTACATGAGCTTTAGTCTTTGGGTTAAAAGGCTTAGGTTCCCATAGCAAGTATATACCAAACGGTACGAGGCTATGAGTGGTTATGCCATGCTCGATCTCCAAACCTTGAGTGAAAGTATGGTATCTCTTACATAACATAACACGGGCGTCCTAACTCACACACACGATGCAATCTAAGATGATGCAATGGATAATATCATTATAAGAAAGAATAGAATAATATAAAGACCAACGGAATCAACTTCTCTTATCCCTAGCGGAGTCGCCACTGTGAGCGGCGATTTTCGCCCCCACTCCCAGTGGAATGATTCTTGCGACTTCGGCACTGTTTAGGCTCGGGGCCTTAGAGAACACGGACCTAAGTCCGGACAAAATGGAGTCACCACCCAGACGAGCCGGGAAAAAGAAAGGGGTGGATGACTCGATTCCTAAGGAATCCCCAACCCCCTAATGGGTTTGAAAAGTTGGGTACGTGTGGGGAATGTGAGAAATGACCCAGCACCCCCACAATGCCCGGTTCATTGGAATCGGCCTCCTTTACAGGTCTTAATATTATAAAATTCTTAAGTATAATAACATTATCCATATTACACACAATAATTAAAAGAAAGCATCAATATATTAAAAATCGAAACAAAGTCCAAGCAAAGCAAATAAATGGACACCCATCCGAAGATGGAAACATGTCCTTACAACACATGCCTAAATAGGACACCTACCGAAAGGTAGAAACATGCCCTTTACATTGGTGCTAAAATAGAAAAGCAAATTAAATTATATGATATTTAACTAATGAGGTACCCACAAAGTGGAAACATACCTCATACAATATTTGGAAACATACCTACAAAGTAAATAACCATTCATAATAAATAAATTATTCATCAAAGGTGCCAAATATTAATAAAAAGTAAACATCCATCCATAATAAATAAAATAAACCAAGCATTGAATTTAATTAAATTAAAGCATAATAAAACAAAGCATGATCAAATATGGAATTGAATAAGGTAAATAATAATCCAAATTATAGCTACTGTTTCCATTTAGGGTTCTTTATCTCATATGTTAAGGTTTTGGAATTCATAAAATTAGGCTACTGTGGGTTTTTTATGGAATTAAAATAGATTGAGGTTTTATGTTTTAAAAGGTTGGTAAGACTCTTTGATTAAACAAATTAAGGTTTGAATGGTGAAATCATGAAACTAGGGTTTTAGACACTTTAAAATACTTTTTGATTCATGGTTTTAAATGATGATTTCAAGCTTACTGTGTAAATTTAAAATATTTGTGTTTTTATGGTTTTTAAAGTTTTAAAGGATTAAAACTTTTAAAAAAATAAGGGTTTAAGGTTTTAAAAGGGTTAGAGTTTACTATTTTAGGTTTGGAAGTTGAATTAGGGTTTTAGGATTCTTGGATTAAGGTTTCGGTGATGAGTTTGAATTAGGATTTAGAAAGACAATTTGATGATTTCATGAGGTTTTATGAATTTAAACAAAGTGATTTAAAGTTTATAAATTAGAAAAGATATTTTTAAAGCTTTTAGAAGGAAACAAAATCACAATTATGGTTTTGATAATTTAGAAAAAACAAATTAGGGTTTTAGGGATTTGAAGAAATAATTTGATGATTTTAAACTCTTGAAAGAATAAAGCAACGAAATAGGGTTTTTAAGCCTTAGAAAAACTAAATTAAAGTTCTAGGGTTTTTAATTTTGAAAGACATCATTTCCTAGTTTTAGCTACCTGTGAAAATATAACAAAAGAATTTAATACATACCTCCTTTTGATGATTCCTCCAAAAATAATTCTTCTTGGATGAACTAGCTCAAAGCCCTGTCTCTTTGCCTTTTGAATTTCTTAAATCGTTTCCCTGCTATTCCAGAAAAAATATCAAATTGAATTGCTCCTTTTCTTTCACTGATTTGGTTTCAACATTGTTTCCATCACTGTCCAATTTTTTCTCCCCCTTTTTTGATTGCATTTGGTCCTTATTTATTGAGGTTTCATATGGTTTATTCTTAATTAATCATGGCAAGTAATATTGATAAGAAAAGGAAACCAAAACCTAATTGAATTAGGTTTCGGAAAATTTGCGCTGTCGAAAAAAAATTACCACAGGAAAAAATGCGCTGGCAAAAAAATCTGCCGCAGTCAACTGCGGTAGTGGGCGAGCTGGTTGGCCTGTGGGCGAATCGCCCGCAGAAAATTCCTGCGGGCGACCATTTCGCCCACAGGATTTTCCTACGGGTGAAATGGCGTGAGCCATTTCATTCGCAGGATTTTCCTGCGAGGGAAATGGCAAAGCCATTTAACCCGCAGAAAAATTCTGCGCAGCGCGCGCTAGTTTTCGATGATGAAATTTTCGTCGTCGATTTTTATTTTTATTTTTATTTGTTTATTTTTATTTTTTATTAATAAAAATTAAATACTAAAGCAAAAATTATTTAATTAAGATAACAAAAATTATTTTGGACCAAAAAATATATTAGGCAATACAAAAACTATTTTGGACTAAATAAAATATATTGGACCGGACCGGATCAAAAATTAAGGGTCTACAATTACTTCTTGGATGAACGGAGACAAAGGCAAGATTGTTGCCTTTGATGGCTTGATTGCTTGCTTGCTTCTTCTCTTCTAAAAAGTCTGATCAATTTGTAAAGTTCCAGTTCAAAATCAAAATCCCAGTCCAAAGTCATCCCCCCTCTTTTTCTTTTTTGTGTTTTTTTAGTCTTATTCATAGGAAATTTAGATGATTAATCCTAATTGTTTAAGGAAACTATATTTAATTAGGAAAAGAAAACCGAAACCAAATAGAATTTGGTTTTGGAAAAAATTGCGTTGAAAAAATTTCGCTGGTAAAAATTGCGACGGGCTACGAGAACTGCGAGGAATTGCGTGGAAAATTGCGGGGCGTGGGCTGCCAGGCCATTTCGCCCGCAGGAAGCTCCTGCAGGTGAAATGGCTTTTGCTATTTCGCCCGCAGGAAACTCCTGTGGGCGATGAATTTTTTTGTCGCCGATTTTTATTTTTATTTATTTATTTTTATTATTTTTTATTACTATAATTATAAAAAATAAATACAAAAACAAATATTATTTAATTAAGATAACACAAAAATTATTTTGGACTAAATAAAATATATTGGACCGGACCGGGCCAAAAATTAAGGGTCTACAGATGGGGCGGGAATTCCCTGCCCAAGAGGGGACGAGGATGGGGAGTACTCCCCTCCCCTGCCTCGCCCCGTTGCCAACCCTAATTTTATGGCATTATGAAAATGAAAATTTTCAAATAGACGGGCATCTTATCATAACATTGATTGAGAGATGGAGACCAGAGCCACATACATTTCACATGCTAATAGGAGAGTGTACATCACATTATAGGATGTGGCAGTGCAAATAGGATTACCGATAGGTAGTAATCCCTTTATTTGCCCCATTAATAGCAGATGAGATTTTATTTATGAGTGACTTCTTGGAGTTGTTCCTCCGACCGATGCAAGAAGAAAGTATGACTTAAACCTACTTTGGCTGAAAAATAATTTTGCTAGCATCTCGTGCGATGCAGATGAATATACTATTGCATGCCATGCTCGTACACTAATCTTGCATATTATAGGTAGGGACTTGTTCAGTGACAAAAATACAGGGCGAGTGAATTTAGTATATTTTTCATATCTCGAGGATTTTCATACAACAGGACAATACAATTGGGGGCTACTATACTTTCACATATATATAGGGAATTATGTAATACTACTAATCCATCTGCTATAAAGATTTGTGGCCCTTTATTTCTGTTATAGCTGTGGGCATGAGACATATTTCCATTGATCGCACCGCTTATTAAAAATAATCAGATTTATAAAGACGGGCCCCTTGGTCAAAGGTATGTGTTTTTTCTATCAAAATAAAATTCATCTAATTTGATTATGAATATAACTGTTACATATAATACTTGTAGATGGAGTGAGGATAGAGTAGTGACCAATATTCCCACTTATACAGTTACTCATATCCGTTACTTATTTGAATGCATGAAAGATGATAATTTATGTTTTATTAATAGATTATTTATGGTAATGTCTTTTTCATATAGTTTTATTGCTAAATTTTTTTCAATACTTTGTAGATTATTTGGGAGCTATTGTTCCACTTTGAACTTGAACAGCCTATCCCTTACGCTCCCAAGCAAATTTATAGTCTTCATGTGACATCATTACGAATGAACAAGGATTGGCCAATGTGCCATGAAAGATGGGTTAGGATATGGAATGATAGAAATGCTAACATAGCATTAGAAGCACCAGCAGCTGGTCCACTTTATTATCATTCTAACTATTTAGAATGGTATAGGCGAGTTACTCGATGCTAGATTTCCCATATCGATGGTGTTGTTGGAGCAGTGGTATATATTATCAACACATTAACCCCGTTTGATTATCATCAATTTTTACTATGCATAATTAAAATAATCATAATATTAATTTGAATGACATTATAGGCTCTCACCTGACAGAATGTCACCCGAATAAAAAATTCAGTCTCGGGTCCAAGTATCCAGTCTTGGGTCTGAGTACCAAAATTAAATTAATCTCGGGCCTAAGTACCCAGTCTTGGGTTCAAATATCTAAATCAAGTTCAGTCTCGGGTCCAAGTACCCAGTCTTGGGTCTAAGTACCCAAATAAAATCCAGTCTTTGTGTCTAGAACCCAACCAACTTCGGGTCTAAAACCTAATTAATCCAGTTTCGGGTCTAGAATCCATCCAACCTCGGGTCTTGAACCTAACAAATCAATTCCCTGGGTCCAGAACCTATCATTATCCAAACTCAGTTCAAAAGCCATGTTGCTTTTCACTCTCTTAATAAATTCAAGATTGTTCAAGCAGAGGAAAAACTTTAGACCCTTAATTTTGGCCCTAAGTTAGTCCAATCCTAATTAAAAGAGGCCAAGCTAAATTTGATCCGATTTTAAAAGTTTAAACCTAGTTTACAGCTTTGGAACAGTTTGGTCTAATTTTAAAAGGAAGTCTATTTAATTTTTAAAGCCCTAATCTAGCATGATTTAATTTTTAAAGGACCAAATCAACTTCGACTCAATTTTAAAAGCTTGAATTAATTTTGGTATAGCTTTAAAAGCCCGAAAAGGTCCGACTAAGCCTGGTTTACCCATAAAAGTCAAAAGTGTTTGATCCATAGCAAATTGTGTCCATGGCGAATTGAGACTCCAATTCACCATGGACCTTTGTCCATGGCCAATTTGGATTCCAAATTCGCCATGGACTTGATACCATGGTGAATTTGGGTCCTTTAATTCATCATGGACCATTGTCCATGGTGAATTAAAGCCTTAATACATTTACTTTGGCTTTAATTATGATTTCGGGACAAATTAGGATTCCTAATGTAGATCGAACTCGTTTGAACCATCGGATTAGTGTATTAGGGTCTTTGCTTTAACTATAATTACATAATCAAATAGAAACAAGGGGAAGATAGTATTAGCTAGGAGCAACATCTTAATCAACACAAAGCAACCATTAGCAACATAGAATTAACATAAAGCAACCAAGCAATTAAGAGTTCAGAGCAATGAAAATAAAAGACAACTGAAGATAGCAACTAAAGAGGTAGTAAAGATTGTCTCAAGTTTCCTTCAATTCATCCAAGATCGAGGTTGCTCAAGTAGTAACACATATTGGATTCAACATATTGATATTGGAGGAACCAACGAACGCAGGTTTTATTTTCTTAAAAACTTTGTTTATTTTGATGTACAATGACTGTGCTTTTCCTTTTCCTTTAAACATTGAAGGTTGATTGATCTAGTAGCAGATTAGTTTGTGTTGTGCTTTTCCATAGACCTTAATAACAATAATCGAATTAATATAATCTTTCATCCAGCCGGCTCGTCTAGGTGGCAACTCCATTTTCTCCGGGATAGGCCCGTGTTCTCTAAGGCTCTAAGCCTAATAGTGTTAAAGTCACAAGAACCATTCAACATGGGAGTGGGGGCAAAAATTCCTACTCACAAGCTCTTTTCTCATTCAAGGGTTCGATCGGTAGGATATGTGGTTCGGTTGGACTTCATGTGGTACAGTGAGATTTTGGGAGTACTCTCCACCGTGAGACCTTCTGTGTCTTTTAGCTTGTTTGGTCATCTATGGTCCGGTTAATCTTCTAGGTGGTCCGATCGGACTTTTCATATTTCTTTCAAAAGAAATAACTTTCTGCAAAATGAAACTTAGTGCAAGTGTTAGGTAAATTCAATTTGATTGTCTAAGATAAAAAATAGGAGGGTTTGGTTAACAATCTCTCCTTTTTTGACTTTGGCAATTATATTAAATTTAAAACTTTGAAAGTGTAAAAAATGTTTAATATGCTCCCCCTTAATGAATGCTTCATTTGAATTGATTACTTTACAATTGTTTTAATTTTCAAATTCAAATGTAATTAGTTATTAAAGTTTTTATTCAATTTTTAAGTTGTTCTCCCCCTTTGACAAAGGAAAAAAAATGAAGAAAACATGCAATTCTAATGCAATGCCATTAATGAGAAACCAAAAGCAATTTAATGAAACAGAAATCAATAACAATTTCATTAATTAGATAAACATAAGTACAATGTGGTAGCAAACAAGAATCCTAAAGTCTAATCATCATTTTCACTTTCTTCATCCTCTTCTTCTTCTTCTTCATCTCTCTCTTCTTCTTCATGTTCCTTTCTCCATGATCTCCTTCTTCTACTTCCCTTGGTTGAGAGGCAGTAACTTCTCCTTCTTCTTCTTAAGGATAGGAGCCATGAATGGAGGATGATAGACTTGGTTCATCTTCAAAGCATTATGGTAATCCTAATTCTTCTTGGATGGTTTGAATGTCAAGGTGAAGATGAGATATGTCACTTGTAATCTTGTCTATCCTTGAGCTTTGTGAGCTCATTTGTCCTTTAATATCTTGAAGAAGTTGAAGGATAGAAGATTGAGGTCTTGGAGTTGGGGTTCTTGGGAATTCCATTTGGAAAGTCACTTCACCTTCCTCTACAATCCTTGGTCTTTTTCTTTGTTGAGTCCTAGCACCTAGTGCTCCTAGTATATGACATAGTTCCCATCATCATCCCTAATACATTTGGCATGTTTGAGATAGCCTATGTTTATGGATTTTTTGATGGGATCTAGAGGATTGGACAGGGTTGCTTTGTTTGTTGGTGTAAGTGCACCAACATATTTTTCTATTTGTGTGATATGTGAAGAGAGAAGGATAAGTCCCGACTTAGTTTTTCTAATGTGTAGGAAAGTGTCAGTGAAGAATTTTCCCATTTGTATTGATTGGCCTCTAATTAAGCAAAAAAGAAAGAGTAAGTCCTTTTGGGTGACTTTCTCATTGCTCTCACCCCTAGCACTAATGGTATAGGTGACAATCCTATGCGACATTCAATAAGTGAGGGTCCTAAGGTTCTTGGCATTGGATTGTTTGTGAAGAGAGGTTTCAATAGAGATCTCATTCCAAAATTCTAATTAAACTTCAAGAGTTAGGGGAGAGGTAAAGATTTAAGAGATGCCTTCTATTTGAAAGCCCCAAATGGATGAGAAATCTTTTAGGGTAAGGCCATATTCTTGGTTGAATAATCTAAAGGAGATACCATAATAGCCTAAGGGATTTGTGCTCTTTTTTCTAATAACCAAGGTTGTGAGAAATTTCTTTGTCAAGGATTCCCAACCAAGATCATCACGCTCCAAGAACATAAATTTTTCCCATCCCAAGATTCTAAGACAACCCCTTATGTCATTCTCGATACCTAATGATTCTAGAGTGAGGGAGGAGAAGAGATAGTTTGGTTCTACGGGTTTATCTTTTAGGATTGCATACCTTTGTCTTTCTTCTTCATCTTTAAACCTTATCTTATAGAGCTTCTTCTTGATGAGAAGGGGCAGTAATTCCCTTTCCTTTCTCAACTCTTTAAGCCTTCTTCTTGTGTTCTTTAAGTGCCATTGTTTAGTCTAAGAAAGATAGCTCGTGACAACTCAAGAAGAAAAGGAGCTAGAGTGCATACTATTAAACTATTTAAGAAGTCTTGTACCTATGGGAAGTTTCAAAATATTAAGATTCCATGCTCTCAGGCCATTGCTGGTTGTCTTTCTAATGGATTAGATCACACTAGTTACATTTTGATGATTTATACTCTTGCCGAAACATATAAGTGTTGGGCAATTAAATTCCACCCGCTTCCAGATCACGATTATTGGCCAACAACACCTGAAGATCCTTTAGTGCCTAATCTAGATTGGGTAAGACCAAGAACATCCCGAAAATGTAATGAGATGGAGTGGAAAAATGCATAAATAAGAAATATATGTTGTAGGAAATGTGGTCAGATAGGACATAACACTAACTAATGTTCAACATAATTTGTAATTTCTATTAAGTCCAAATTTTGTAAGCAATTGCTTTTAATTTCAAATTTTGGCATATTTCAATTTCTATATTATACTAAAGAAAAGTATACCTATATTTGGGATTGTAAATTCATAATTTTTTCTAAGCATGTTAGGATTATGTAATATGCCCCAAAACCAACATAAACATGTTAATTTTGCTTCCTAAGTAATATACACGATAAAAAAATACCATGTATTATGTTGAAATTTTGCAAATAATTTTATCGTATATTAATTTATTTGATCAATTCATATTGTTTGGGGAAAAAATAGAGATAAGGGCCAGCACAACTAATAAATAAGGTAAATTTGATCAATTTATATAGTTATGAAGATCCTAGTAGCAATATTTGGTATGGCCAAAAAAGGACATTTAAAATGGCTCCTATATTTTCTTGCCTTGATAATGGTCATGCGAACCATATTTTCATTGGCAAACATTCAAAAAATATTTCTGAGGTAATTGGTAATGCATTTGTTAACACTATACCAGAATGGGGAAGATTGTGGGAAATAAGATGTGAAATGGAAGCATATTGTAGATACCATCATCTACTTATTCCAAAGGCTCTTTCTACTAATTTACCAAAGGTATCGGTTAAAGAGGTACAAACAGTGAAACAATGGTTATGGTTAGAGATCAACATAATGCATCACCATCTAGACAAATTTCATGCAAAAACTGACTTGAATACATCCTCTTTTGTTATGAAGTCATCAATAGGAATTAATGGAACATATGAGGATGATATATCTGATTACAACAACACAGAGGATAATGATTTTGTTAAATATTTGCCATTTTGCTTGCCAAAATGTTGTTAGCCAAAAATTTCCATGAAATGTAACAATTTATAATTGAATGTTGTGAAACATTGTATTATAAATAACATATTGTTTTCTGTAGAAATTTGTTGTTCAATAGGTTCACTGTCTAGAAGCTATACTCCCAATGATATTTTCTGATTTACTGGATGTCATTGGGCATTAGATGATGATTTTGTGTATCCTTTAGATCTCAACTTGCAGGATTCTAAATTTGTTTACAATCAACTAAAGAATGAGTGGACTTTCCATCTGCAACAGTCGAGGGTAGTTCGTGAAGAAGCAGGTGAAGTATACATACAAGTTCCACGGGCACATGCAATCAATATGCCATTTAAATCTCAATGAATTACAAACAATGTTATATCATATTCGTGAGGAGAACAATCATATAAAAATAAAATTAAATCGAGTATTTTTTATAAAACATGCCAAAGAGCTTCATGATGAAGGTGAGGAACGTCAAGCCACAATATTCAAATAATTAGCCAATTTTGATGAATGTCTCTCAGATATTGACCTAAGTGATGAGGATGAGGTGTGATTGTAGTTAATATACATCTTTGATTAGAAACAATTTTATTTTCATTCTAATCCAACTATTGTGTTTGATTGTGAAATAAATTGAAATACTAAAAACTAATTAACGATGCACAATATAACATGATGCAAATACAACTTTTCCGTCAGTAATTCATCAATTGATTAAAAATTTTTTATTTAGGAATCAAATGTATTCCCTTTACTATAAGCAACATCTAGTACTATAAACAATTCAAAACTAATTAATTAATTTATTATAAAGTTAATCATCTCTTTCCAATAATGACGCATCAAGATTGTTTACTACTTTGTAAATTATAATAGAATTGCACGGAATAAATTTAATAACTTATTTTACTCAATGTAAATTTTAAATTATTAGCTTTAAATTTTTAAAAAATAATAATTATGAAAAAAATTTGAAATTAACACTTGAAATTTTTTTTATCATACAACACAATTTTTTTAAAAAAATTAATTGTAAAGGGACCAATCAATTTATAGCAACATTAGTCCAAATATAGTTTGTAGAATGTCAATCTCTGAATGCATGCAATATCGATTCTAGATAAAGAACATAAAAAAATAACATTCTTCAAATCTAACTAAGTATATGAAATAAATTCAAATTCATATAAAATACAATAATAAAAAGATAACTTCCATTTAAGTTCCGCATCCCCAAGGTGGCTTTCGATTACACTTTGGTCGTTTATCTCTAAATATTGGTCCTTGCAGTTGTTGTTCTTGAGGCAAAAATTGTTCTTCAGGTGGAAGTTGTTCTTGAGGACACATGTCTTCATCTTCCTCAAAATCAGGTGCTTGTTCGGCAATAGATGGAGCAATGCATGGTGTACCCTTAGCATATCCACTATGGAGAAGGTCAGTAAATGAGGTGTGCTGAGAGAACATAGAACTAGACACATGTGGTGACTAATAAAAAAATGGCGGGAACATTATCTCTGATGGTGTATCTATATGTTGAGCATCATAGACATATGCTGGGTAAAATGTGGAGTGTGATTGAGGCCTACGATCTGCCACCAGTTGCCATGGGGAAAATGATGATGATGATGGTTCTAGTATGTTGCATGAAAAAAACTCTGAGTTCCATATAGTGAATGATGATGAACAAGCCAAGAATGAACTCCACTGCACAAATCCTGACTATGTTGAAGTGCCAACATCTACATCATCATGTGTAGATGGAACTGTAGTTGATGGCCCAGCAATCTCAGGACTAATATGACCATGATGTTGGTCATGAAATAAGATAGGTGGTAGTACCATTTGAGAGGTTGGTATTGTAATATCCCAAAAATTTTTGAAATACTAATTTTTTGAAAATTAATTAAATGATTTAAAAGTGCATATATATAATAAAGTGAAAAGAAAAGAGAAAGGAAAGTGTGTATATGTTGTATATATGAAGATATATATACCATATACAAGTCAACATTTTAATAAGGTCAAATGATATTTTAATTATTTAAATAAATATTAATTAATGGATAGTGGAAGATTATATTTGATGTTAATTATATTATAATAATAAATATTCTTGGTGGAGATTAAAAGAGAAAATTCATGTTGTTAAAAGAGAAGTGGTTGGTTTGAGTTGATGATGACTATCTTCTTCTTTTTCTTCTTCTTCTTCTTTCTCCATTGAAGCCGGCCATCTTCTCCATCAAAGGAAGAGAGAAGTTGCTTTTTGCTAACTCAAGTAATTGAAGGATTTCAAGTGTTCAAGTTGGAGTTTTAAGGATTTTCTCCATATTTGATAAGTTTCTAACTTGTTTCTTTAATTTCCTTTAGAAGTTTGTGTATATGTTAATTGGATGTTTGATGTAGTTGTGTTAGTGGTTGATTTTAGTATGTTTGAAGTTCTTTTGTTTAGTTAACTGTGAAATTTAGGGTTGGATTGAAGAAAAGGTTAAGTTTGGTGAAGAGAATGAAAGGTTTTGGGTTGTGTAACTTTTGAGTTGAGAAGTCTTGGTTGTGGTTGTATATATTTTTTTTAATTGAGTTGTGTTGATGTTTACACATGTATTATGTGGTATAATGATGGGTTTGTTTGAGTTTGTATGGAGTTGAAAAGGTTAATGAAAGATAATAGTTGGATGTGGCAATTATGTGTGGATATCAGGATTTTTGGCCTGTCACGCCCCGTGGCACTGCCATGCCTTTGGTTGTGTCGATGGTTTTGTTTTCAGTATTGGTGATATGAGCAGTGACACGCCCATGTCACTAAGCGGGTCACAGCTTCTGTGTTGTATTTTTTATACGTGTAGTGACACGCACGGAGCGTGTCATAGCTACTGTATTTTTATAGTATTTACACGTGCAGTGGCATGCCCATGTCACCGAGCGTGTCATAGCTACTGTATTGTTGTAGTTTTTACACGTGCAGTGACATGCCCATGTCACTAAGCGTGTCAAAGCTTTTGTGTTGTGAATTTATGGCACGGTCATGGACACGCCCGTGTTGTTGAGCGTGTCATGTGTAGAGTTTGCCCTAGATAGTTCTTTTTCTCAATTTTCTTTGTGTATCTTTTTCTTGTGTTGAGAGGTTTTATTTATACCCATAAGTGTATCACTAAGTGATTATTTATAATCACATTTGGTTTAAGCTTTGAAGAAACTTGAGTTACCCAATCCAAGTGTTAAAAGATATCTTGGAAGAAGAGGTTGAAAGTGGTGTTTGTTGCTTATAGAGGTAAGTACAAACTTTGAATAATTGCTTATATTTACATGACATTGGGACTTAACACATTTGGTTGAAAAATGTGTTAAGTTATCTACTATATTATTGGTTCATGAGAAATACGCTATGATTTATATTGTCACATCCGTGATTTTAGAGATATAAAATTTTATATATACTTAATATATATATCTAGAGTATATATAACATATACATATGGTATATTAATTGTATATGTTGGATTAATACATTACATACTTAATATTTGATATACATATCAGGTACATTTGATGTGTATATAAGATACACATTACTTGTGCATATGTGTAATATCCCAAATTTTTGAAAAGTTCTAATTTTTGAAAATTTGATAAAATAAATTATAATTTAAATGGATAAATTAAAATAATAGTTTTAAATGAAAAATGAAGGGATTTTAAATGAAAAAGTGAAATATATATGTGATATATATGTAAAATATATACAACATATAAAAGTCAACACTTTTTAAAAGAAAAGTCAAAGTAAAAGAGTATTTTGGTAATTAAATCTTAGAAATTTAAAATTTATAAAATAATTTAAAAATAAATAATTTTGGATAGAAGATAATATTTTGGGGTTTTAATTAATTAATTAAATGATTAATTAATTAAAAATATATTAAAAAAATAATATATATATATAAGGTTGAAAATGTGAGTGGGAGGAAAGAGAAAAATCATTTTTTTTTTCATCTTCTTCTTCTTCTTTCCTTCAAGGCCGACTTTCATGGCTTTAATAGAGGAATTTTCTTCTTCCATACCCCGAAAATTGAAGGATTTCAAGTATTCAAAGTAGATTTTTGGTGATTTCCACCAAAATTAGTAAGTTTTCAACTCTTTTCTTTGAATTCTATAGAAAATTGAATTATGTTGAGCTTGAAATTTTGATGTAGCATGTTATAATTATTGGATTGGGTGTGTATGATGTTATTTTGGGTAGTTGACAATGATTTTAAGGTTGGATTAAAGAAATGGTTGAATTTAAGTTGAGTTTGGTGAATAGAGAGAATTTAGGGTTATGGAACATTTGAGTTTTTGAAATCATGAGTTTTAATTGTGCTAATTGGTTCCAAATGTGTTGTTTTGATGCATAAACAAGGATTTTAAAATCAAATGATGGATTTAGTTAAGTTTGGATAGAGTTTGAAGATGGTAGTATTGATTTAGGGTTTTGGAAAAGTGAATTTTCAAAGAATGATTAATTGTTTGATTTTAATGCTTAAATCATGTTATTTAATGATATAAGTGGTGGAAATAAGATTGAAATGATAATTGGATTGAGTTGGAATAGAGATCCTTCAATGGTGAAGGTTATGCCATTTTAGGGTTTTAAGCATAAGCATGTGGTTAATTAATGTAATTGGTTTAAACATGCTAAAACATGTTTCTAATGATATTAATAAACTTAAAATACTAATTTAATTGGCTTGATATGATTTTTCAAAGTTAAAGTGAGGTGAAGCTTAATTTTGAGATTTGGTTTAGAGTGATGTTTAATTATGGTTTGATGTTGAGAATACCTTAGAATGTGATATTAAATGATTATGTATGATCACATTTGGTATAGGCATTGAGGGAGGTTGATTTGCTTCATCCAAGTGGTAAAGGGCAAGTTGGAAGGATAGGATTGGTGGTTGTGTTAAGCTTGCTTTGGGTTGCTAGTGGAGGTATGTACAAACTTTGAATATATTATTTATATTTGCATGACATTTGTACTTAACACATTTTGGTTGGAAAATGTGTTAAGTTACTTGGTTCATTGATTGAGTATGAATAATGTGCTATGACATTTATAATGTCATATATGTGTTAAATGCATTGTGAAAAGCCATTGATAATGGCTAAACTGTGTAGAATGTGAAATATGTATATTATGTGAAAATACCCAAAGTAATTGGATAATGTTTTATGAATGCAAAAATAAGATATGTGGAATAATGAAATGAATTGATATTGATAAAAATGAGAAAAATGAGAAAAGTGAGAAAAATGAGAAAAGTGAGAAAAATGAGAAAGATGTGAAAAATGAAAAAAATGAGAAAAAAAGTGAAAATAAGGCAATGTGCCTAGATTGAATATGTGACAATGAGAAAGAGATTAATAATGAGAAAAATGAATAAATGAAAAAAAAAGTGAGAAAAAGATGATATAATAAGGCAATGTGCCTAGTTTGATCATTGAGAAAATGAGAAAAGTTTTGATAAAGGAATTATGAAAGAATTTGATAATAAGAAATATGAATAAATCGTGTGCCTAGTATGTTATTCAATTTTCAGAGTTCTGGGTTTGGCGGCATGCCTATGACTGCCTACGGGCTAAACGCTGGAATGGTGAAAAAACTGGGTCATAAGCCAGGCCAGCAGATAAATATGATATTTTTGAGGTGAAAAGACTGGGTCGTAAGCCTAAAAAACTGTAGCAGTTTACCCGGGTTGAGGACTAAGATACTGGGGCCCAAGGGTCTAGCCGGGTTGAGGTCCAAGAGACTGGGGCTGTTACATTATCCATGGATATATTGCCTACGGGGCTAGACACATGGTGTCATTATGGAACAAAGCAATAACTATAAACTTTGAATAGCATATTATATCATTTTTGGGCCCATGCTTGTCTTTGTTTTAATGTGAATTATGAATTATGATACAATTGAGCAATATAATACTATGACTTGTGATTATGAAATATTTGAAAAATATAAGAATGTAGAATGATGTGACATCTATATGCATTGTGCATTGGCATTGCATTGAGTTTTATTGTTATTATCAAAGTTTGTACCACTAGGCTTCGGCTTAGCGCGATTGTAATTCGTCATGCAGGTATCATGGATGATTTGATAGAGCCGGAGAGTTCTACTAGACTTGGTCGGGTCTAGGTTTGTATTTATTGAGCTTGAAGAGTTTTTTTTTTGGTACATCAAGATCAGAGCCACTTGCCAGCATGTAGATATTTGATATTACAATGTATTTTGGTATTTTATATATTATGATATGTTTTTGAAAGTATATAATGTAAATTATAAAGAATATTTTGAATAATTTGTTCAGATGAGATTTTATATGTGTTGTTAATTTATATATCTATATATAAGTATTTTGAGAAAATATGGAGAAATTGAGAAGTATTGGTGAAATGGTGAATTGATTTTTATTGGGAGTGTTTGCTTTATACCGGTTGTATTTTGCTGAATTTTGAGAACGTTCAAATTAAAAACAAAACTCTGGCAAATTTTTTAGATATTTTCATATAAAATATTTATTTTGGATTCCTATAACAAGAAAAAAATATTTATATACTATTTATTTTATATATTAGTATTTGAAATCTTAAAACAGAAATATGAAAATTTTTATTAAATCGGTCTGTGACATTTTTATACCGTATATGCATATTTTACATATGCTGAAAATATGTATTATACGTATATAGTGTATAAGGATGTTATATTTATTTTGGTATCAGAGCCTAGGTTTGAGGTTTTTGACCTAGATGGATTGTTAGAGAGAGAAAATTGGAATTAAAAAAAATAATTTTCAATTGTGATGCATGCATTGGCACTGGCAATTTATCTGATCCCTGATGTGGCAATGCCAATTTGATATAATGGATATGAGTTGAGATGGTGTTTGGGTTACATAGATCAGAGTGGCGCAGTGGAAGCGTCATTCTAGAGATTATGGATTAAGAGTTTTTGAAACTTTTATTTGAAATTTAAAATTCATAGCAAATTCAATTAATGAATAAGTGAAATTAAAAAAATAATCTAGGAAATGATTTCAGATATAAAAATAAAAAGTTTGAGAAATGAGCATGATAGTTACAGAAAATTTTATAGGTGTACTGCAAAGTGATAGTGTCTGAATTTTTGGACAAATCTAGAAATGTTGGATGAGTTTGAATATTTAATAGAAAGTTTTTCTATATGTTAGAATCCAATTTATAAAATTTTATAAATTTTAAAGATAGATCTCTAATTAAGAAAAATAGAAGAACACAGATTGTTGGAGTAATTCCAACAACTCAGAGTCTGTAAAAATTGAGAAAAAAAAATTAGAAACTATGGTAAACCAACCCAAAAAAATCTGAAAAATTACACACAATATGATATGTTTTCCTATAACATAAGGTTAAAATTTCATGAATTTTTATTAGGGTTTGATACCTGAAAGAAATGGACAACCGGGTACTGCCAGAGAAATTATTAAAGAGACAGATTCTCTGATTTTGGAAGATTTAATTTTTAAATATATTAAACCAGCTTAAAAAAATCTAAAACTTTAAATATAAGTCCATATATGTGTCAAGTGCACATGGATAAAAGTTTACAAGCTTTTATTAAGAATTGGTAAGGAATATAAAAATTGAAAGTGAGATTGACATGAAACTGAGGAAGTCATACAGTTTTGTGTAAGTAAGTAATAAATTAATTTTATAAGACAAATGAATAAAGAAAATTATAAAAATTTATATGCATATGGGTATAAGTATAGAAGAAATATGGAGTTTTTAATAATTTTCAACAAAGAGTTTATAATTAAAATCAAAGAGTGAAATCATATATGATCGCGAATTATTTATTATGGAATAATAATGCATGATTTAGGGTTGAGTGTGTAAAATTAAAGTATCTAAATGGATGATGTTAATTAGTGTCATGAAATGAATTACTATTGTTTAAATGTAAATGTTATGATTTTAAGATTGGAAATGTGACATGGATGAGATTTGGTGAGGTTCATGTTGTTGGTTTCAATATATGAAATTTGAATTTTTGAAATGGGTTTCCATAATTGTGGAAGTGATGTGTTTTGATGTTATATTAATATAAAAATAAAGTTTATAAAGTTAGCTCTTGAAAATGAGATTAATAGAATGAAGTTTAAGTAAAGTAGTAAGTTGGAAATTTAGAGTTGTAAGAGAATTTTGATGAAGATTGTTTAGATGTTGATAGTTTAATGTTTAATAAGCATGGGAGTAATTTTGAACGAGTAATATTATTTATGAAAATATCATGTAACATGTAATGTGGTTGATAATATAGAAATTTGTTATGAAATAAAAGGAAAATGATTAAGTAAGTAAAAATGAGTTACTTTAGGTAATTGCATTGGAAATGATAAAAAGGGATATGAAGGGTATGATAAATGCATAAAAAAAATGTGAGAGAGATGTCACATTGGAAATGTGACTAGGATTTATGTAAGGTGTTAAAATATATATATATATATATATAATAAGAAACTTATTTAAGAGATGGGCAATTAAATAAGGAAGATATTAATTATGTTATGGTCAGAGTGTATATATATGTTGAATTGATGAATAACCTAAGTAATGTCAAAAGAATGAAAAATGATAATGTTCTCTGAAAGGTGATAAATGTTAACTTTGTATAGGTTATATGTAAAAGAGGAATTGAGTATAATTGTATGATTTGTGTGAAGAGATTTTTTTCTCTATATGAACACTAATATGATATGTAAGAAAATGTGGAAAGTAAGTCACATTGTGATTATGACTTACGAAGATGTATGTGGATGATTAAAAAATATTACCGAGTGTTTACTACCTTATACAAATACGTGTTTGGTGATATTGAGAATGATATTGCATGTATTAATAGACCTAAGAGAGATTAGGTCTTGACCTGCTTGGAGTTAGGTCATGTGATGAATTGAGATTCAGAATGGACTCGAACAGAGCTGGACGGTGAAATTGTTATTTTAACAGCTGAACTTGATAATTGTATAATGTTTTGGGCCTAAAGTATATGCGTATAAATAAGAGATTGTAAGGAAAATGAAAGTATAATGAAGAAAGTATGGAAATGGAAATATATATATATATATATATGAATGAAAATTTTTATAAGAGATAGATTAGAAATAAAGTAATAAATGGAAATTGTGTAAATTAGCATATGAACGAATGCGTATATGTAAGAGATGTTAATGATAATATTGTTGAAACATGAGTTAGGCTAATGATGATCAAGTAATCAAGAGTAAATTGCTTTGAAACAGAGCTGAAATGTGTTAACTTTTTGTGTTGCAAAAGATTAGAAAATGAATATGTGATTTTTGCGATACGAACTTAACACTGTGATTGGAAATGTTTGAAGAAGAATGATAGAGGAGCAGTATTTATTTATAAGCCACAGGCATGACCATTATTATGGCATGACTGTTGGTTAGTTTTTGGTAAGATTGATAGTTATGCTTCAAGAAACATGGTCAAGACTTATGGTTTGCATAGTTGTATCTTATAATTTTATACTAGAAATTTGTTTATAATTATAGAAAGTATGGAAACAGAAGAGAATTGTGAAAATATGATGAGCTTTAAATGATGTGTAAGAAAAGTGATTTGTGTAAATAGGGTAACTATAAGAAATGTGAGAAAATGGTAAATGAAAGGAATTATGAAATGTGAGTAACAGTTATAATGAATATGTTTGAAAGTGGTATAAAATGAATAAGTTTATGAAAATGATGTATAAAGTAAACGAGACTAGGGGAAGTGAATATTATCTATAATGATGAATTCGAAGAGAATTAAAATTTGAGAATAAATTTGACTTAATAGAATTAGGTCATAAATTGAAAACAGATTGAAAATTTTAAAATAGACTAAAGGTTGGTCAGAATAGAATAAGGTTGTGATGGTCATATTGTGATAGTTAGATCAATTGATCCAAAATGTAATAAGTTTACAAGTATTTATTGAAATTCAATGTGTGTACCTGTATTAAGAATATGCAAGCTATGTGATAATGTGCATAATACAATGTTTTGATATGTATATGCATATGAAAGGAGCTAATTTATATTAGTTTCAAATAATTATAAGAGAAACGTGTTAGTTATAGTATAATTGGAATGAATGTTAATAAGGAAATAATATTTTGTTGTTGTATAATGGTGATATTAAATTAATATGTGGTAATTGTATAAAAAGTAGGATCAAAGTGAAGATGTGTAAAATTATTGTTTTAAGATAAAAGTTATTAACATTTGAATTTAAGGCGATGAGAGTATATTTTTAAGATAATGAAGTGATCAGATATCTTGAGTGCAATAGGTGTGTGGTGTATATATATTAAGGAGATGAACTAATTTTATCTAATGACAATTTGATTGAAAATATGATAATATGTTGTGACTGTTTGAGTAAATAGACAGTATAATGAAGAGTTATGAAATGGTAAAAAGGTAATTGAGAATGTACCTAAGGGGGAGAATATAAATTATATAATTTGAGGAAATAATGATTTGGATGATTTATTACCGTACTAGTTAATTTCGATGACGAAATTATTTAAGGGGGAGAAAATTATCACATCCGTGATTTTAGAGATATAAAATTTTATATATACTAAATATATATATCTAGAGTATATATAACATATACATATGATATATTAATTGTATATGTTGGATTAATATATTACATACTTAATATTTGATACACATATAAGGTACATTTGATGTGTATATAAAATACACATTACTTATGCATATGTATAATATCTCAAATTTTTGAAAAGTTTTAATTTTTGGAAATTTGATAAAATAAATTATAATTTAAATGGATAAATTAAATTAATAGTTTTAAATGAAAAATGAAGGGATTTTAAATGAAAAAATGGAATATATATGTGATATATATGTAAAATATATACAACATATAAAAGTCAACACTTTTTAAAAGAAAAGTCAAAGTAAAAGGGTATTTTGGTAATTAAATCTTAGAAATTTAAAATTTATAAAATAATTTAAAAATAAATAATTTTGGATGGAAGATAATATTTTGGGGTTTTAATTAAATAAATAAATAATTAATTAATTAAAATATATTAAAATAATAATATATATAAGGTTGAAAATGTGAGTGGGAGGAAAGTGAAAAATCATTTTTTTTTCATCTTCTTCTTCTTCTTCTTTCCTTCAAGGCCGACTTTCATGGCTTCAAGAGAGGGATTTGCTTCTTCCATACTCCAAAAAGTGAAGGATTTCAAGTATTCAAAGTGGATTTTTGGTAATTTCCACCAAAATTAGTAAGTTTTCAACTATCTTCTTTGAATTCTATAGAAAATTCGATTATGTTGAGTTTGGAGTTTTGATGTAGCATGTTATAATTATTGGATTGGGTATTTATGATGTTATTTTGGGTATTTAACAATGATTTTAAGGTTAGATTAAAGAAATGGTTGAATTTAAGTTGAGTTTGGTGAAGAGAGAGAATTTAGGGTTATGGAACATTTGAGTTTTTGAAATCATGAGTTTTATTTGTGAAAATTGGTTCCGAATTTTTTGTTTTGATGCATAAACAAGGATTTTAAAATCAAATGATGGATTTAGTTAAGTTTGGATAGAGTTTGAAGATGGTAGTATTGATTTAGGGTTTTGGAAAAGTGAATTTTCAAAGAATGATTAACTGTTTAATTTTAATGCTTAAATCATGTTATTTAATGATATAAGTGGTGGAAATAAGATTGAAATGATAATTGGATTGAGTTGGAATGGAGATCCTTCAATGGTGAAGGTTATGCCATTTTAGGATTTTAAGCATAAGCATGTGGTTAATTAATGTAATTGGTTTAAACATGCTAAAACATGTTTGTAATGATATTAATAAACTTAAAACACTAATTTAAATGGCTTGATATGGTTTTTCAAAGTTAAAGTGAGGTGAAGCTTAATTTTGGAATTTGGTTTAGAATGATGTTTAATTATGGTTTGATGTTGAGAATACCTTAGAATGTGATATTAAATGATTATGTATGATCACATTTGGTATAGGCTTTGAGGGAGGTTGAGTTGCTTCATCCAAGAGGTGAAGGGCAAGTTGGAAGGATAGGATTGGAGGTTGTGTTAAGCTTGCTTTGGGTTGCTAGTGGAGGTATGTACAAACTTTGAATATATTGTTTATATTTGCATGACATTTGGGCTTAACACATTTTGGTTGGAAAATGTGTTAAGTTACTTGGTTCATTGATTGAGTATGAATAATGTGCTATGACATTTGTAATGTCATATATGTGTTAAATGCATTGTGAAAAGCCATTGATAATGGCTAAACTGTGTAGAATGTGAAATATGTATATTATGTGAAAATACCCAAAGTAATTGGGTAATGTGTTGTAAATGCAAAAATGAGGTATGTGCAATAATGAAATGAATTGATATTGAAAAAAATGAGAAAAATGAGAAAAGTGAGAAAAATGAGAAAGATGTGAAAAATGAGAAAAAAATGTGAAAATAAGGCAATGTGCCTAGATTGAATATGTGACAATGAGAAAGAGATTAATAATGAGAAAAATGAATAAATAAAAAAAAGTGAGAAAAAGATGATATAATAAGGCAATGTGCCTAGTTTGATCATGAGAAAATGAGAAAAGTTTTGATAAAGAAATTATGAAAGAATTTGATAATGAGAAATATGAATAAATTGTGTGCCTAGTATGTTATTCAATTTTCAGAGTTCTGGGTTTGGCGGCATACCTATGACTGCCTACTGGCTAAACGCTGGAATGGTGAAAAGACTGGGTCGTAAACCAGGTCAGCTGATAAATATGATGTTTTTGGGGTGAAAAGACTGGGTTGTAAGCCTCAAAAACTGTAGCAGTCTAGCCGGGTTGAGGACCAAGATACTAGGGCCCAAGGGTCTAGCCGGGTTGAGGTCTAAGAGATTGGGGCTGTTACATTATCCATGAATATATTACCTACGGGGCTAGACACATGGTGTCATTATGGACCAAAGAAGTAACTCTGAAATTTGAATAGCATATTAGATCCTTTTTGGGCCCATGCTTGTCTTTGATTTAATGTGAATTATGAATTGTGATACAATTGAGCAATATAATGCTATGAGTAGTGATTATGAAATATTTGAAAAATATAAGAAAGTAGAATGATGTGACATCTATAAGCTTTGTGCATTGGCATTGCATTGAGTTTTATTGTTATTATCAAAGTTTTACCACTAGGCTTTGGCTTAGCGCGATTATAATTCGTCGCGCAGGTGTCATGGATGATTTGGTAGAGCCAGAGAGTTCTACTAGACTTGGTCGGGTCTAGGTTTGTATTATTGAGCTTGAAGAGTTATTTTTGGGTACATCAAGATCTGAGCCACTTGCCAGCATGAAGATATTTATTATTACAATGTATTTTGATATGATATATGTTATGATATGTTTTTGGAAGTATATAATGTAAATTGTAAAGAATATTTTGAATAATTTGTTCATATGAGATTTTATATGTGTTAATTTATATATCTATATATAAGTATTTTGAGAAAATATGGAGAAATTGAGAAGTATTGGTGAAATGGTGAATTGATTTTTATTGGGAGTGCTTGCTTTATGCAGGTTGTGTTTTGCTGAATTTTGGGAACATTCAAATTACAAACAAAACTCTGGCAAATTTTTTCCAGAGATTTTCATATAAAATATTTATTTTGGATTCCTATAACAAGCAAAGAATATTTATATACTATTTATTTTATATATTAGTAATTGAAATCTTAAAATAGAAATATGAAATTTTTTATTAAATCGGTCTGTGATATTTTTATATCGTATATGCGTATTTTACATATGCTGAAAATATGTATTTTATGTATATAGGGTATAAGGGTGTTACATGTATAATGTTATAAATGCATTATATGTAATGTGAACTTTGTGCAAAATATGATAATGGCCCAAAACGTATGAGTATTGCAATTTATTATGCATAAATTAAAGATGGTATGTAAAGCCATAGGTGATGGCTATATTGATATAAATGAGATAATTAAGACATTATGCGTAGTTTGATCATGAGAAATTGAGAAAGAAATTGATATTGGTATAAATGAGTAATATGAATAAATTGTGTGCCTAGTATATTTATTCAATTTTCAGAGTTCTGGGTTTGGCGGCATGCCTATGATTTGCCTACTAGCTAGACGCTGGGCATCATTGTGAAAATATTTTTGAGGTGAAATGACCGAGTCGTAAGTCTTAAAAACAAATCCTTGAAGATAGGCTGGGTGAAATGACTGGGTCAAAACTCAGACCTAGTTGGATTATTACATCGATGTATTGCCTACGGGGCTAGACACATGGTGTCATTATAGACCAAAGCAGTAACTCTACAATTTGAATAGCATATTAGATCCTTTTTGGGCCCATGCTTGTCTTTGCTTTAATGTGAATTATGAATTGTGGAACAATTGAGCAATATAATGAGATATAATGTTAAGAGATATGATATCCTTATGTGTTATGCATTAGCATTGCATTTGAATTATATTGTTACCAAAGTTTGTACCACTAAGCTTTTGCCTTAGCGCGATTGTGGTTCATCACGCAGGTGACAGGCTAGATCCGATCGAGCCAGAGAGTTCGTCTAGACCAAGTTGAGTCTAGGCTTGTGACCTTGAGTGCAGAGATGTTTGTTGGACATTGAGATCAGAGATGAACTGTCAACATGTATATATTTTATATTTTTGTACATATTGATTTTGATTTATATAAATATGTATATTCTGCAAATTATCAAAAATATTTTGGATAAACCTTTGGTAATGAAGTATACATATGTGTTTTAGCAAGTAATATTTCATCTATTATTTATATGATATCAGTTGAATGTTTTAAGTTTATACAAATTTTATAATTGAAGATTTGATTATTTAAAATGGGTTTTGACATTCTTATATCCTATATTCGTATATTACATATGTTGGGAGTATGTAATGTACGTATATTGGGTATAAGGGTATTATATTTGTTTTGGTATCAGAGCCTAGGTTTGAAGTTCTCAACCCAGGTGGGATGTAAGAGAAAGAAAATGGAAATTTTTAAATATGGTTTTTAAATATGATACATGCATTGGCACTGGCAGTTTCTGATCTCTGATGTAGCAATTTATGCTGTGTTTACAATTATAGGTAGTTATGGCGTCTCAGACACTTCAGTCTGTTGAGGGTAGTGCTGAGAGTGTGGCTCCTGTTGAGGGTAGTGCTGAGAGTGTGGCTCCTGTTGAGGGTAGAGATGGAGCTAGAGTTGATATAGCTGGAGGGGCACCTGCTTCTATGCAAGAGAGACCACCAGTTGATAAGATACCACCGGGCTGGGTATGACATATGGTGGAGCTGTTGAGGCAGGCTCCAGTTCAGCAGCCGCCGCCACCGACGAGGCAATATGATAAGTTGAGGAAGTTTGGAGATGAGGACTTTATGGGTACTACAGACCCTGCTGTAGCTGAGCAGTGGCTAGATAGAATCTAGAGAGTGTTCATCCAGCTTCAGGGTACTCCAAAAGAAAAGTTTAATTATGTTAGATGTCTTTTGCAGAGGGATGCATATGATTGGTGGAAGACAATTTCACATGCCTTGGATGATCCACCAACCTTGACCTACGATGATTTTCTGCGAGAGTTCGAGTAGAAGTATACTACGAGGGAGTATAAAGATGCAAAGAAGATAGAGTTTTTGAGTTTGAAGCAGGATACCAGGACTGTATCGGAGTATGAGATAGAGTTTACCCGATTGAGTCAGTATGTTGGCGGGATTATTTCTGATGAGATTGACCAATGTCAGAGATTTGAGGAGGGGTTGAGTCCCTTTATCATGTGCATTATCGTAGGCTCCTGGTATCAAGATTTTTCCAGTTGGTTGCTGCTGCCAGGAGTGTTGAGAGAGCACAGGGTATTACAGCAGGTGTAAGGGATGAGGAAACCAGAGCTAGGAGACCTCAGAGTGAGGCAAGATCTTCTTCTGTGAAGAGAGGCCGAGGAGGATATTTTCTGAGGTTCAATAGGAGCCAGAGACAGTATGGTAGGTCAGTACAGTAGCAGAGGCAGAGATCGAGACCTACAGTTTCTGTGGCTAGTGCTCTGACTCCAGTAGTTCAGAGGTCAGTTTCATATACATGTGTCCATTATGGTAGGGCACATGGGGGTGCTTGCTAGAAGACTGGTGGACCAGCAGTGTGTTATAGATGTGGGTCACCAGATCATTTCGTTAGAGATTGTCCAGAGCCACCAGAGGATAGACAGACAAATACTGCAGCTTCTAGACCCAGTGTTAGAGGGGGTCGTGGTGGCAGAGGTTCTAGCAGAGGAGGTCAGACATGGTTTGGTCAGAGAGGAGGTTCTATCCAGGCAGTAGACCAGATGAGGCAGGGCCATCACAGCGGGTTTATGTGATGCAGAGGCAGCCGGATGCTTCAACTATTATTGCTAGGACTTTCTTTTTATTTGGTACTTCAGTTCTTACTTTGATAGACCCTGGATCGACTCATTTATACATTAGTGTATCCATCTTGCATGTGACTGATTTGCATTCTGAATCCCTAGGATTTGATGTTTCGGTGACAAATCCTTTAGGGCATAGTGTTATAGTTAACAAGGTGCATCAAAATAGTCCGATTGTGGTTCAGGATGAGGAGTTCCTTGGTGACTTAATTGAGATGCCTTTTAGGGAGTATGATTTAATTTTAGGCATGGATTGGCTATCTAAGCATGGGGCTGCGGTAGACTGTCAAAAGAAAAGTGTTACTTTGAGAACACATGATGGTAGGAATGTGATGGTATCTAGTGAACAGAGACATCTTTCATCCATGTTTGTTTCGACTGTTTCAGCTAGGAGGATGATTCGGAAAGGATGTGAAGCTTATCTTGCTCACGCTGTAGATACCAGAGTAGTGGGTTCCCAGCTTGATAGTATGAGTTTCCAGATATTTTTCCTGAGAAGTTGCCATGGATGATAGAGAGATTGAGTTTGGTATCAATTTGTTGCCTGGTACCATTCCCATCTCTGTTACTCCTTATAGAATGGCACCTGCTAAGTTGAGAGAGTTGAAGGTGCAGCTGCAGGAGCTATTGGATAAAGGGTTCTTTTGTCCTAGTGTGTCTTCGTGGGGTGCACCCATTTTGTTTGTGAAGAAGAAGGATGGTACCTTAAGATTGTGCATTGATTACCAGCAGTTGAATAAAGTGACTATCAAGAACAAGTATCCATTACCTCGGATAGATGATCTCTTTGATCAGTTGAAAGGAGCAGCAGTATTCTCTAAGATTGATTTGAGATCAGGGTACCATCAGTTGAGAGTCAAAGATGAAGATGTACCTAAGAAAGTTTTTCACATGAGGTATGGGCATTATGAGTTCTTGGTGATGCCCTTTGGATTGACGAATGCACAGCAGCATTTATGGATTTGATGAATAGGGCATTCAGACCCTGTCTAGATCAATTTGTGGTGGTCTTCATTGATGATATTTTAGTGTATTCGAGTAATGAGGAGGGTAATGAAAAGCATTTGCGGATTGTATTGCAGACTTTGAGAGAGAAGCAGTTGTATGCTAAGTTGTCTAAATGTGAGTTTTGGCTTGATCAAGTGACATTTCTCGGTCATGTAGTTTCAGCACAAGGTATTAGAGTTGATCTGAGTAAAGTTGAGGCTATTTTGAATTGGAGTCCACCGAAGACTATGACAGAGGTTAGAAGTTTTCTGGGTTTGGCAGGCTATTATCGATGGTTTGTGAAAGGCTTTTCTATGATAGCTACTCCACTCACCAGATTACTTCAGAAGGGAGTTAGATTCGTGTGGACAGGTTGGTGTCAAGCGAGCTTTGAACAACTAAAGGAGATGTTGACTCAGGCTCCTATCCTTACTTTGCCTATGGAAGGTAAATATGATATACAATGATGCTTCACATAGTGGTTGAGGTTGTGTTTTGATGCAGGAGGGTAGAATCATTGCTTATGCCTCTTGACAGTTGAAGTCGCATGAGCTGAATTACCCGACACATGATTTGGAGTTAGCAGCTATAGTTTTTGCTTTAAAGATTTGGCGACATTACTTATATGGAGAGAAGTGTTTCATTTATATGGATCACAAGAGTTTGAAATATCTGGGTATTCAGAGAGAGCTAAATCTTCGGCAAAGATGATGGTTAGAATTGATTAAAGACTATGACTGTTTAATTGATTATCATCTTGGTAAGGCAAATGTTGTTGCTGATGCCTTGAGTCAGAAGTCTTTAGCAGGTTTGACTGCTTATTCGCTCTTGTTGCTTGTTGAGTTGAGAGCGTTGCATGCTAGATTTGAGTCTTGTGATGATGGTGCTTTGATGGCTCAGTTGCAATTGAGGCTGGTGTTATTGGATCAGATTATGGAGACTCAGTTGGCAGATGAGAAAATCTAAAAAGCAGTATTGGATTACCAAAAGGGGAAGAGTTGAGACTTTCATGTGAGAAGTGATGGCAGTTTGTGTTATAGAGATAGGTTGTGTGTTCCTGATGATACAAGACTAAAAAAGGTAATTTTGGAGGAAGCACATCAGTTAGCTTATGCTATGCACCCTAGAAGTACCAAGATGTATCAGAATTTGAAACAATATTATTGGTGATCAGGTATGAAGAGGGACATAGCAGAATTTGTACCCAGATGTCTCACTTGTTAGAGAGTGAAGGCTGAACATCAAGTTCCTTCTAGATTACTTCAACCATTAACAGTGCTGGAGTGAAAATGGGAGCAAGTGACGATGGATTTTGTGACTAGATTGCCTTTGACTCAAAAGAAGCATGATGCAATCTGGGTGATAGTTGATCGGATGACGAAGACAACTCATTTCCTTCCAGTTCAGATGGATTATTCTCTTGAGAGGTTGGCTGAGCTGTATATCAGTGAGATTGTAAGATTGCATGGAGTCCCAGTTTCTCTGGTGTCAAATCGAGATCCCCAGTTTACTTTGAGGTTTTGGAAGAGTTTGCAGGATGCTTTGGGTTCTTGGTTATATTTTAGCACTGCTTTCCATCCTAAGATAGATGGGCAGTCTGAGAGAGTGATACAGATTTTAGAGGACATATTGAGAAGTTGTATCATTGATTTCTCTGGGAGCTGGGACAAATTCTTATCACTGATTGAGTTTGCTTATAACAACAGTCATCAATCCAGTATTAGAATGGCACCTTATGAGGCATTGTATGGTAGAAAATGTAGGACACCTCTATGTTGGGATGAGGTCGGAGAAGGTAAGTTGATTGGACCTGATTTGATTAGGGAAATAAAAGAGAAAGTAAAGGTGATTAGGAATTGTCTGAAAGCAGCCTCAGACCGATAGAAATAATATTCAGATTTAAAAAGAAGAGACGTAGAGTTTAGTGTTGGAGATAAAGTATTTTTGAAAGTGACTTCTTGGAAGAAAATTTTGAGGTTTGGCCGCAAAGGGAAGTTGAGTCCTCGTTTCATAGGACCTTATGAGGTACTGGAGAGAGTTGGACCAGTGGCCTATAGATTAGCTTTACCGCCTAAATTTGATCGAATTCACAATGTCTTCCATGTCTCTATGCTTCGGAGGTACAGGTCAGACCCATCTCATATTTTGTCAGTAGAGTCTATTGAGGTGAGTCTAGATCTAACTTATGAAGAAGAACCAGTGGATATTTTGGCACGTGAAGTGAAGGAGTTTAGAAATAAGAAAGTGTCACTTATGAAAGTTCTTTGGAAGAATCACGCTACTAAAGAGGCAACATGGGAGAGTGAGCGGATGATGCGGAACCAGTATCCCCAGTTATTCCAGATTTGAGAGCAGGTAATTTCGAAGATGAAATTTATTTGTAGAGGGGGAGAATTGTAATATCCCAAAAATTTTTGAAATTCAAATTTTTTGAAAATTAATTAAATGATTTAAAAGTGTATATATATAATTAAGTGAAAAGAAAAGAGAAAGGGAAGTGTGTATATGTTTCATATATGAATATTTATATACCATATACAAGTCAATATTTTAATAAGGTCAAATGATATTTTAATTATTTAAATAAATATTAATTAATGGATAGTGGAAGATGATATTTAATGTTAATTATATTATAATAATAAATATTCTTGGTGAATATTAAAAGAGGAAATTCATGTGGTTAAAAGAGAAGTGGTTGGTTTGAGTTGATGATGACTATCTTTTTCTTCTTTTTCTTCTTCTTCTTCTTCTTCTTCTTCTTCTTCTTCTTCTTCTTCTTTCTCCATTGAAGCTAGCCATCTTCTCCATCAAAGGAAGAGAGAAGTTGCTTCTTGCTAACTCAAGTGATTGAAGGATTTCAAGTGTTCAAGTTGGAGTTCTAAGGATTTTCTCCATATTTGGTAAGTTTCCAACTTGTTTCTTTGATTTCCTTTGGAAGTTTATGTATATGTTAATTGGATGTTTGGTGTAGTTTTGTTAATGGTTGATTTTGGAATGTTTGAAGTTCTTTTGTCTAGCTAACTGTGAAATTTAGGGTTGGATTGAAGAAAAGGTTAAGTTTGGTGAAGAGAATGAAAGGTTTTGGGTTGTGTAACTTTTGAGTTGAGAAGTCTTGGTTGTGGTTGTATATTTTTGTTTTAATTGAGGTATGTTAATATTTACACAAGTATTATGTGGTATAATGATGGATTTGGTTGAGTTTGTATGGAGTTGAAAAGGTTAATGAAAGATAATAGTTAAATGTTGTCAATTATGTGTGGATATCAGAATTTTTGGCTTGACACGCCCGGTGGCACGGCCATGCCTTTGGGCTTGTCGATGGTTCTCTTTTCAATGTTGGTGACACGAGTAGTGACACACCTATGCATTGAGTGTGTCATAGCTACTATGTTGTTGTAGTTTTTACATGTGTCGTGTCAAAGCTTCTGTGTTGTGGGTTTAGATCACAGTCATGGACATGCTCGTGTTGTTGAGCATGTCATGTGTAGAGTTTTTCCTAGATATTCTTTTTCTCAATTTTCCTTGTGTATCTTTTTCTTGTGTTGAGAGGTTTTGTTTATACCCATAAGTGTATCACTAAGTGATTATTTATAATCACATTTGGTTTAGGCTTTGAAGAAACTTGAGTTACCTAATCCAAGTGTTGAGAGATATCTTGGAAGAGGATGTTGAAAGTGGTGTTTGTTGCTTATAGAGGTAAGTACAAACTTTGAATAATTGCTTATATTTATATGACATTGGGACTTAACACATTTGGTTGGAAAATGTGTTAAGTTACCTACTACATTATTGGTGCATGGGAAATATACTATGATTTATATAATGTTATAAATGCATTATATGTAATATGAACTTTGTGCAAAATATGATAATGGCCCAAAATGTATGGGTATTGCAATTTATTATGCATAATTTAAAGATGGTATGTAAAGCCATAGTTGATGGCTATATTGATATAAATGAGATAATTGAGGCATTGTGCCTAGTTTGATCATGAGAAATTGAGAAAGGAATTGATATTGGTATAAATGAGAAATATGAATAAATTATGTGCCTGGTATATTTATTCAATTTTTAGAGTTCTAGGTGTAGACCCTTAATTTTTGACCCAGTCCGGTTCGTTATTTTTTATAGTCAAAAGTAATTTTTGTGGTATATTTATTTTAGTATTCATAATTTTAAAAAAAATTAAAAATGGTGAAGTGAATAAAAATAAAAATAATAAATAACCAAAAATAAAAATAAATAAATAAAAATAAAATGAAAATCGGAGACGAAAAAATCGGCGACGAAAAAATTTGCCGCTGAAAATAATTGGCCAAGGCCAAATTTCGCCCGTAGGATTTGGCTGTGCCCAGCAAGCCAATTCTCGCTCGCAAGCTCGCAGCTCGTCGCAGTTTTCGCCAGCGAATTTTTTTTCAAATGCAATTTTTTTCGAAACCAAATTATATTTGGTTTTGGTTTCCTTTTCCTAATTAATGATAATTTCCTTAAACAATTGGAATTAAGCTTCCAAAATTTCCTATAAATAAGACTAAAAAAACACAGAAAAGGGGACTGGGAAAAATTGATCGGACTTGAAAAATTGATCAAACTTGGAAAAACTGTTGGAGAAAAAAAAAGAAAACTTTGAAACTAGGATTACAAAAAAAATCTAGCAATAAGCAAGCAAATCAACGATTCATCAAAGGCAACAAGCTTGTCTTTGTCCTTGTTCATCCAAGAAGCAATTTTTGGTGGAACCAACGAACGAAGGTTTGAATCTCTAATTTCTTTTTATTTTCTTATTGTAGCTTTGTTTCTTTGATTCATAAGATCATACACACAAAACCTTTATCTATAAATATGTAGTAACATTGATCTTCGTTTCAAAAATCCTAAAAAATATTCTTATGTTTCCAAAAACCTTAAGAACCCTAAAAACACTTTTCTGTTTCTTCTAAACCTTTAAACCCTAATTTGTTTCTTTTGTTTCCAAAAAACCTTAAATCGTTTTTCCTATTTCCAAAAACTTTTAAAAACCCTAAACTGTTTTCCTCTAATTCTTTTCCAAAATTTCCAAATGTTTTGTTAAATCACCAAACTCTAATTTACTTTAAACTATTTTCATCAACTCCAAAACCAAAACAGTGAACCCCCAAACCAATTATTCTAAACCCTAATTTTCCTAAACCCTAATTCCCTCAAAACCAAAATCGTAAACCTTAGTTTTTCTAAACCCTAATCCTAATCCTTAAATCCTTAAAACCTTATAAACCTAAATATTCAAACTTAATATAGTAAATCCAAAACAACAATCCAGTAACCAAGAGCTACAAACCTAATGTTTTAATATTATAAAACCCTAATTTCATAATGTTACCCATAAACCCTAATTTGATTCATGAAACCTTAATCCATTTTAATTTTCTTAAACCTTTACAGTAGCTAAGAATTATAAACCTTAACATACTAAAATCCCAAAACCCTAAATATTAATTAAAGAACTTTAAATAGAAACAGTAACCCTAATTTGTATCTTTACTTGCTTTATGTTTTAGATTTGATTATGTAGTCTATTATATGCTTTGGTGGTTGATTTATTTAATTACAATGCTTGATTTATTTAATTTATCATGGATGGATGCTTACTATATATTTTGATTGATGTTTAATATCTTTGATGAATGATTTATTTATGACAAATGGTTATTTACTTTTATCGATTTATTTTTATTTCCAAAAGTGTAAGAGGTATGTTTCCACTTTGTGGGTACCTCATTAGTTAAATATCATGTAATTTAAATTGCTTTTATATTTTGGACCAATGTAAGGGACATGTTTTTACCTTTTAGTTTAGACATGGATGATGTAAGGACATGTTTCCATTAGTTTAGACATGGATGATGTAAGGACATTTTTCCATTAGTTTAGACATGGATGATGTAAGGACATGTTTCCATCCTCGGATGGGTGTCCATTTATTTGTTTTGCTTGGACATTGCTTTGATTTTAATATAATGATACTTTATTTCAATTATTGTGTGTAATACGGATAATATTGTTATATTTAAGAATTTTATAATATTAAGACCTGTAAAGGAGGCCGCTTCCAATGAACCGTGCATTGTGGGGGTATTGGGCCATTTCTCACCTTCCCCACACGTACCCAACTTTCTGAACCCATTAGGGGGTTGGGGATTCCTTAGAAATTGAGTCATCCACCCCTTTCTTTTTCTCTGCCCGTCCGGGTGGCGACTCCATTTGCTTCGGACTTAGGTCCGTGTTCTCTAAGGCCCCGAGCCTAAACAGTGCTGAAGGCGCAAGAACCATTCCACCAGGAGTGGAGAAAAAAATCCCCACTCATAGTGGCGACTCCACTAGGGATAAGAGACGTTGATTCCGTTGGTCTTTATATTATTCTATTCTTTCTTATAATGATATTATCCATTGCATCATATTAGATTGCATCGTGTGTGTGAGTTAGGATGCCCGTGTTACCCGTGTTGTATTATGTAAGAGATACCATACTATCACTCAAGGTATGGAGATCAAGAATGGCATAACCACTCATAGCGTCGTACCATTTGGTATATACTTGCTATGGGAACCTAAGCCTTTTAACCCAAAGACTAAAGCTCATGTAATTGGCCTAGTTACTTTCCTTAGGTTTTACCCCAAATGCATGTTGTTTAACTATGGTTAATTTATCTTGGCTTAAACCATGGCCTATTTGGTTTGTTCTTTTTTCTAATATGACCTAAGTACATTGTAAGCTCAAAATAAATTTTTCTTTAAAGTCCAAAAGACCAAAACTATTTTCAAAACTTTTCAAAATGGTCTTCGGACATAAAACTTTTCTAAAAACAAATCAAAAATTCTTTTCCTCATAACTTAAATACTATGCCCAAAATCCATTTTTTCTAAAATCTTTTTATAATGGGCTTAGAAATAAAATTATTTTCATCCAACCTTTTCTTACAAAGAGCTTGCAAATTATTTAGGTTAATTATGAAATACTAAAAATCAATTGTGAGCCTAGTTTATACTAAGAATAATTGATCATGGGCTTGTTTTTGGCATGAACCATTAGTTACTTTTTTCAAGTGAGAAATCTATTTATAATAAACCTCTTAATTTAGTTTTAATCCAATATAGCATAAAAGCTACTTTAGTTGGTTAAATGGATTAAAACCTAATTAATGGGAATTATCATGAACTGATTTTCATTTTTGAAAATATAACTATTGGTTGAAACGTCCGAGGGAATTATTCGAAGACAAGATACCAAATGTTGGTATTTTGTTAACCATATACCAAGGAAAAGAGACTCGCCATTCGTGTGTGGAAGTTATAAGGTTGGAAGAAACGTCCTATTGGTCCTTGTTTGTTAATTGTTCGTGCATACATGTATACAATCATACATTTGCATCTCATATCATTGATCATTTCTGGCTCACAGCCTGGATTATGACAGTTCAAAAGCTTACGACAATCCGACCTACGCCGAAAGCGAAGAATCTAGCAACGACTCAATCTCTTTTTCACCAAAAGCAATGGATCTCGAACAAGTTCAAAGAATGGTGGATGATGCCCTCAATGCCAAGATGGAAGAAATAAAAGAGGCCATGGCTGAGACCATAAAGAATCAACTAGGTGCAATTTTAGAAAACAATGCTGAATCATCTGCTAGCACCAAGAAGGACAAGGGGAAGGCTAAAGTTGGTGAAGTGGCTTTTGATGATGATAAGGTGATCATTGATGATGATGATTGGTCTCAATACTACCAAGATCCTCAAAACAAAAAGAAATCAAAGGTTGTTGAGAAGGCAACTATTGAAAAGACTGAGACGTCTGATGTTGAGAAGATGATTGCTGATTTAGAAAAGAAATTTGAGAAGAAACTGAAAACCGAAGAGGTGTCCGAGATCGACAAACTATTTGAACAAGATGAAGAAGTTTCACACAAATTCAAGATGCCATCTTTTGCGAAGTTTGATGGAACCAGAAATCTTCACCTCCATGTGAAGCAGTATATCACTACGATGCAGTCTGCCCGAGCTACTAAGGCTCAAACTCTAAGGTACTTTATGCTCTCATTGGACCCTGTTGTACAAAATTGGTTCAATACCTTAGATGATGGAACACAAAAGATTTTGGATCTGCTATACAAGGCCTTCATCCAACAATATAGATATAATGTTGAAATGGAAGTTACCTTAATGGAAGTTGAGTCCATTAGGCAAGGACCAAATGAAAATTTTGTGAACTATGTCAAAAGATGGAGAAATAAGGCTGCTTTACTCAAGAAGAGGCCCAATGAATCTGATCAAATAAGGATGATTGTGAGAGGGGTGTTGCCTAGTCTCTGTGAAAGGATGTCTCACACCCTTATAAGGGATTTCAAAGATCTTCTCCAAGCTGGTCTACAAATTGAAGAGTGGAAAGGGAGAAAAATTGCTTTTTAATAAGAAGGAATGAGAAAGGGAATTACCAGTCTGGAAAACAAAGCACGCAAAAAGAAGTTGATGTCAATACAACTGGTCAAGCAAATAGAAGGCAGTTTTCAGATTTGGGGAAGCCTTTGTCTTGGGTCTTCAACAAGCTACAAAAGAAGGGACTATTATAGCCATTGGCCCCTCGACCTTTGCCGAATCCTTTACCCCCAAAATTTAATACTAAAGCCTTTTGTGAGTTTCATCAAACACAAGGACATGAGACAGATAAATGCTTGTGACTAAAATATGAGATCCAAAATTTAATTGACAGTGGTAAGCTGCCTGAGCCTGATAAGACCAGCACAAAAGACAATCCTTTGCCAAAATTCAACAGAGTGCCACCACCAGCAACCTTCATGGTAGGAAAAGGATTGGAAGAAGATTTTATTTTATCATCCTTTCAAGATGGAAATATTGAAGATATGAAAGGAAAAGAAGCTTAAACTCAATGAACTTTCCTTAGTTTGAATGTTGCTTTTCAATTTTACTTTCTTTAATATTTTGGAACTATTGTGTTTTTCAAATTTAAAGTTGCTTGAAATAAATTACTTTCATCAAAATTTTTGTTGGTCTTTGTTCATTTTGGTGCTCAACCAATGAGGAATCTAGCTTGATGATTCATGAATTAATATATCTAGGCATCATGACTTGAATGACTTTACTAGGTGAGGGAATTGCCCTATAGCATTGAGTTGTGTATGCTTACTTAGAGAGGGTTCCTGCATAATGGCCTTTGTCTAGGCTCTAGTCAGTCTTAGAACATGCTTTGATAAACTTTTGAGGCAAAATTGAACTCTGCTTATTTAAGGGAGAGATGATCTAGGCATTGTTTGGTTAGCCAACAACTAGTATCCACCTATTAAATATCAATCCCTAGTTGTCCCTTTGAGCCTTCATAAAATTTTAGCTTTCTTTTCATTTGTATATAACCCCAACAACCTACCCTGAGCTGTTGTGATACTTTTGACAAGTCTTATGATCACTAAGGCGAAGAGGCAAGAAGATCTATAGACCCTTAATTTTTGACCAAATTCGGTCCAATATGTTTTACTTAGTCTAAAATGATTTTTGTTGTCTAATTAGTCCAAAATAATTTTTATTAAATAATTTTTGCTTTAGTATCTAATTTTTATTAATAAAAAATAGAAATAAACAAATAAAAGTCAAAAAATAATCAGAGTCGGAAAAATCGGCGAACGAAAAAATCGTCACGCGGGCCCGTGGGCATTTCGCCGGCAGGAACTGTGCTATTTCTCATGCAGAAATTTTTCTGCCTGCAAAATAGCTTACAGGCCCGCTCCGCGAGCACTGCCGCAGCCAGCTGCAGCAGATTTTTTCGCCAGCGCAGTTTTTCAGCATCAGTTTTTTTTCGGCAGCGCAAATTTTTCGAAACCTAATCCAATTAGGTTTTGGTTTCTTTTTTTTTTATTAATATTACTTACCTTAACTAATTAGAAATAAACAACCTCAAACCACTATAAATAAGGATCAAAGACATTTAAAAAAGGGGAGGCAAAAATCCAAGAGTAGCTTGGAAAATTTGAAACCAAATCAAGGAAGGAAAAGAAGAAATTAATTCAACTCTTTTCTGGAACAGCAGCAGCATGATTTAGAGGATTCAAATGCAAAAAAAGGCTTGTCTTTGGAGCTAGTTCATCCAAGAAAAATTGTTTTTGGAGAAATCATCAAAAGAAGGTATGTGTTAATTAATTTTCTTTAATTTTTTTTTACACAGCAGCAAATTTATGAAATCAAAATTAAAAACCTTTGAACTTAATTTAGTTTTTCTAAAGCAAAAAAAAAAAAAAAACCTTATTTCGTTGGTTTATCATCCAAAAGGCTTAAAATTGTTATTTTTTCTTCTTAAAAACCTTAAAACTCTAATTGAACATATTCTTCAACAAAACCAAAATCAAATTCTGTTTCTTTCAAAACTTTAAACTTGGTACTTTTTCCTTCAAAAAGTCTTCTAAAACATCTTTTCTAGTTATAAAAACTTTAATTCACTTGTTTAAATTCATAAAATTCCATAAAATATTAAATTGTCTTCCAAACCCTAAGATTAAAATTACCACCCATGACCCTAATTCCAAAATATCAAATCCAAATTCAACTTCCAAAATTCAAAATAATGAACACTAACCCTTTTAAAACCTTAAACCCTAATTTTTATGAACCCTGATCCTTTTAAAACATTAAAAAACATAAAAACATAAAAATCTAAATTTTACATAGTAGCTTAGGAACCTAATAACCAAAAATCACAAATTAAAGTATTTTAAAGTGTTTAAAACTCTAGTTTCATGATTTTACCATTCAAATATTAATTTAGTTAATCAAAGAGTCTTACCAACCTTTTAATACATAAAACACTAATCTATTTTAATTCCATAAAAAGTCACAGTAGCCATAATTAGACTTTTATTTGCTTTATTCAATTCCATACTTGATTATGCTTTGATTTATTTCTTATGCTTTAATTTATATAATTTCAATACTTGATTTATTTAATTTATCATGGATGGATGTTTATTTTATATTTGATTAATAGCTTTGAGGAATGATTTATTTATGATGAATGATTATTTACTTTTATCAATTAATTTAGATTTCCAAAAGTTATAAGAGGTATGTTTCCACTTGGTGGGTACCTCATTAGTTAAACATCATGTAATTTAATTTGCTTTTCTATTTTAGAACCTATGTAAAGGGCATGTTTCTACCTTTTGGTGGGTGTCCTATTTAGGCATGTGATGTAAGGACATGTTTCCATCCTTGGATGGGTGTCCATTTATTTGCTTTGTTTGGACATTGCTTTGATTTTAATATATTGATGCTTTCTTTTAATTATTGTGTGTAATATGGATAATGTTATTATATTTAAGAATTTTATAATATTAAGACCTGTAAAGGAGGCCGGTTCCAATGAACCGGGCGTTGTGGGGGTGCTGGGCCATTTCTCACCTTTCCCACACGTACCCAACTTTTCGAACCCATTAGGGGGTTGGGGATTCCTTAGGAATTGAGTCATCCCCCCTTTCTTTTTCCCGGCCCGTTCGGGTGGCGACTCCATTTTCTCCGGACTTAGGTTCGTGTTCTCTGAGGCCCCGAGCCTAAACAGTGCCGAAGTCGCAAGAACCATTCCACCGGGAGTGGGGGCAAAAATCCCCACTCACAGTGGTGACTCCACTGGGGATAAGAGAAGTTGATTCCGTTGGTCTTTATATTATTCTATTCTTTCTTATAATGATAATATCCATTGCATCATCTTATATTGCATCATGTGCGTTAGTTAGGACGCCCGTGTTACCCGTGTTATGCTATGTGAGGGATACGATACTTTCACTCAAGGTATGGAGATCGAGCATGACATAACCACTCATAGCCTCGTACCATCTGGTATATACTTGCTATGGGAACCTAAGCCTTTTAACCCAAAGACTAAAGCTCATGTAATTGGCCTAGTTACTTTCCTTAGGTTTTACCCCAAATGCATGTTGTTTGACTATGGTTAGTTTATCTTAGTCTAAATCATGGCTTATTTGGTTTGTTCTTTTTCTAATATGACCTAAGTATATTGTAAGCTCAAAATAAATTTTTCTTTAAAATCCAAAAGACCAAAACTATTTTTAAAATTTTTCAAGATGGTCTTTGGACATAATACTTTTCTAAAAAATAAATAAATTCTTTGGCCCATGGCCCAAATACTAAGCCCAAAGTCCATTTTTCTAAAAACTTTTACAATGGGCTTAGAAACAAAATTATTTTCATCCAACCATTTTTTATAAAGAGCTTGCAAAATATTTAGATCAATTATGAAATACCAAAAATCAATTGTGGGCCTAGTTTACACTAAGAATAAATTAACCATGGGCTTGTTTTTGGCATGAACTATTAGTTACTCTTTCCAAGTGAGAAATCTATTTATAATAAACCTCTTAATTTCGTTTTAATCCAATATAGCATAAAAGCTACTTTAGTTGTTTGAATGGATTAAAACCTAATTAATGGGAATTATCATGGATTGATTTCCATTTTCGAAAATATAACTATTGGTTGAAACGTCCGAGGAAATTATTCGAAAGCAAGATACCCCATGTTGGTATTTTGTTAACCATATACCTAGGAAAAAGAGACTCGCCATTCGTGTGTGGATGTTATAAGGTTGGAAGGATCGTCCTAATTACACTTATTTATTGGTTGATTGTGCATACATGCATACATTTGCATCTCATATCATTGATCCTATCTGGCTCACAACCCTGGATTATGAAAGTTCAAAAGCTTACGACAACCCGACCTACACTGGAGATGAAGTATCTAGCAACGACTCAATCACTTGCTCACCTAAAACAATGAAGCCCGAACAAATTCAAAGGATGGTGGATGAAGCCCTTAATGCCAAAATGGAAGAAATCAAAGAGGCCCTAGCTGAGACCATGAAGAACCAATTGACTGCAATCTTAGAGAATCATGTCGAGGCATCTGCTAGCACTAAAAAACCAAAGGACAAAGGGAAGACTAAAGTTAGTGAAGTGGTTTTTGATGATGAAAAGGTGATCATTGATGATGATGATTATTGGGCTCAATACTACCAAGAGGTTTAAGAAAAGAAGAAAAAACCGAAGGCTGTTGAGAAGGCAACTATTGAAAAGACTGAGACATCCGATATTGAAAAGATGATTGCTGATTTAGAAAAGAAATTTGAGAAGAAGCTGAAAACCAAAGAGAAGTCTGAGATCGACAAACTATTTGAACAAGATGATGAGGTCCCTTATAAGTTCAAGTTGCCTTCCTTTGCTAAGTACAATGGCACTGGAAATCCCCATCTTCATGTGAAGCAGTATATCACTGCCATGCAATCTGCCCGAGCTACTAAGGCTCAAACCCTAAGGTACTTTATGCTCTCATTGGACCCTGTTGTCCAAAATTGGTTCAATACCTTAGATGATGGAACACAAAAGAGTTGGGATCTACTTTACAAAGCCTTCATCCAACAATATGGGTATAATGTTGAGTTAGAAGTTACATTGATGGAAGTGGAGTCCATTAGGCAAAGGCCGAATGAGAATTTTGTGGACTATGTGAAAAGGTTGAGAAACAAGGCCGCTTTACTCAAGAAGAGGCCCGATGAATCCGATCAAATAAGGATGATTGTGAGAGGGGTGTTGCCTAGCCTTCGTGAGAGAATGTCTCATACACTCATCCGTGATTTCAAAGACCTTCTTTAAGCTGGTTTGCAAATTGAAGAATAGGAAAGGGAGAAGAGCCGATTTGCAACAAAAAGGAACGAGAAAGGGAGCTATCAACCTGGTAGCCAAAGCATGCAAAAGGCCGTCGGTGTTAATGCTACTAACAAAGGAACAAGGAGACAATTTTCGGAATTGGGAAAACCGATGTCTTGGGTTCTCAACAAGCTTCAAAGAAAAGGATTGTTACAACCCTTAAATCCTTGTCCTTTGCCTAACCCTCTCCCACCTAACTTTGACACCAAAGCATTTTGTCAATTTCACCAAATGCAAGGGCATGACACGGATAGATGTGTGAGGTTAAGACATGAGATCCAAAACCTAATTGATAATGGGAAACTACCCGAGCCCAATAAGCCAAACACTAAAGACAACCCATTGCCAAAATTCAATAGGGTACCACCACCGGCAACCTTTATGATTGGAGGAGGTTTGCATGAGGACTTCGTCATGTCTTCTTTTCAAGATGTGGGTGGAGAAGCAACCAAAGAAGAAGAAGAAGCATTTGTTAAAATTGAAAAAGTTGTGATGGGTGGAGAAGTAGCAATTTGTGTTGTCAACGGATTTTGGGATTCAAGTGATAGTGATGATGATATTATACCCAAGAAGGAGGAGTGGGCTTGGTCCGAGCCCGAAGAAGATGAGGTGATGAATACTAGATCCGGTAAGCCTTACACAAGGCCACCACCTAAGGAGATAGAAACGAATAAGGGAAAGGAAGTTGAAGTGGAAGAAGATGATGTTGTGCTTAAGCAATTGAAAAGAACCCAAGCAAGTGTTAGCATTTGGGACTTGTTAGCTACTTCCAAAAAGCACCGAGAAACTATGGCCAAAGCCTTAGCTAGCATGCCCATTTCTACCTCCACAACACCGGAGGAGCTGATCAACTTCATAAAAATTGGGGAAGTAATGAAATGTGAAGAGGTCCAAGAAAAGAGTGAAGTTAATATGGGAGCAGTTTCTTTTTCTGATGCAGACTTACCGGAGGAGGGAAGAGACCACATCCGCCCTCTCTTTATCAAAATAGAAGTCAAGGGGAAGAGGACTCCATGTGTAATGGTCGATGATGGGTCCGCCATAAATGTTTGTCCACTTAAGATATTGCCAAAGCTAGCCATGTCAACAAGAGATCTAAACCCAACCGAGGTGACAATTCGTGCTTATGACAACACTAAGAGGCACACCTAAGGGACTTTCAAAGCGGCCGTCAAGGTTGGTCCAATTGAATCTATTGTTGAGTTTGTTGTTTTAGATATACCAGTTACCTTTGCCTTGCTCTTGGGGTGACCATGGTTTCACCCTCTTGGTGGAGTTCCTTCCACCTTTCATCAAAAGATCAAATTTCCCAACGGAAATGAGACAGTGGTCATTGAAGCTGAAGATAATGAGATTGTTAACGCCCTAATGGTTGAGAGGCCTCTCAATGGTTTTCAAGTGGTTGCAATTTCTGATGATGAAGTAGTGGACTCCAAAGTCTTGAATATGATGAAGAACATGAATTACCTTCTCGGAGCTGGCCTTGGAAAAGGTAAGGCCGGTTTGACAAAGTTGCCAGATTTTAGAACTCAAACATCCAAGAAGGGGTTAGGATATGATGAAGACAATGATGTCTAGCGGAAGAAGAGTGAGAAGATGAGCTTCCCATCACTTGAAGAGATCTTTGTCAAGGCTCCAGATATAGGACCACTCTAAGGAAAGCCTGAGCCAATCATGTTCATGGGTAAGTTAATCCCCGGTTTTGAAATTTTTGCAGATGTTGCTGAGCCAGTGGAGCAAGTGAAGAAAGAGCTCACCCTGTCAACCAACAAAGAATCCAATCCAAAAGAGAAGAATGAAGACGCCCTGAAAGCCGAGAAGACTCCGAAAGAGATTGCTGCCCTGGTCTAGGAAAAGTTTGAAGACATCCTGCTTTATGACTCTGAGAACAATGATTTTGATTTTAATTTTAATTTGTCTGCTTTGTATGAGGATGATGATGTTTTCTTTTCCAAAATGAATGCAATAAAGTCTGGTTTTGCTTACTTGTGTGATGTTTCTCCCGATGGTTGCATACATTCAAATAGCAGTTACATGAACATCTTTAATATTAATTATGTTAATACACAATCATTAAATTTGGGAACAATTTAAAATCCTAAAAACATTAGCATAGCATCCGACCTTACTCCTAATGAGAGAGAGAGATTTGAAAAAATATTCAAAAAATATGAAGAAGTGTTTGCTTGGTCTTATGAGGATATGCCTGGGATAGATCGAGACATAGCCGAGCGTCATATTCCTACTTACACTCACATTAAACCTGTCAAACAAAAGCTTAGGCGACTAAGACCTGAGTGGGCTGAATTGGTTAAAGAAGAGGTCACTAAGCAAATACAAGTGAAGTTCCTTGAAGTGATAGAATACCCAGATTGGTTAGCCAACATAGTACCCGTGCCAAAGAAAGATGGAAGGATAAGGGTCTGCGTGGACTATAGAGATTTGAACAAGGATTCCCCTAAGGATGATTTTCCTTTAACTCATATAGATGTTCTCATTGATAGTGCAACCTCTAGCGTGCTACACTCGTTTATAGATGGATTTTCCTGATAAAATCAAGTGTTAATAGCCCAAGAGGATAAAGCCAAAACTGCCTTCACTACTACATGGATATATTTTGTTATAGGGTGATGCCTTTCGGCTTAAAGAATGCTGAAGCAACCTACCAAAGGATGGCCACCACACTATTTCATGATATGATGCATAAAGAAGTTTAAGTATATGTTGATGATATGTTGGTGAAGTCGGATACAAGGGAGCAACACTTCCAAAACTTAGAATTATTCTTCGATAGAGCTTTGAAGTATAAGCTGAGATTAAACCTGAAGAAGTGTGTATTCGGTGTTACTTCAGGTAAATTGTTGGGACATGTGATTGGTCCGAATGGTATTGAGATAGATCCTAACAAAGTCAAAGCAATCAGGGATATGCCAGCCCCAAGAAGTTCGGGGATTTATTGGTAAACTGTAGTACATTAGCAAATTTATAGCAAAACTCACAACAATCTGTGAGCCTATCTTTAAGTTTCTTAGAAAGAATCAGCCGGTCGTATGGAATGAAGAATGTCAAAAGGCCTTTGACCGAATAAAAGAGTATTTGTTGAATCCACCTGTTTTGAAACCACCTAAACTCGGCAAACGTCTATTACTATATTTAGCAGTAGAAGAAGAGTCGATAGGAGCCATGCTAGCCCAAGCAGATGAGTCGGGGATTGAGCATGCCGTTTACTATTTGAGTAGAAAGCTCCTACCTTATGAAATTAAGTATAGTATTATTGAAAAGACATGTATAGCCGTGGTTTGGTCTTCTAAGAAGTTGCGGCATTATTTTTAATCGTATAGTGTGCAAGCAATTTCCAGGTTGGATCCAATGAAGTACTTAAGGGAGACACCCTCTTTAATTGGGAAATATGGTTGATGGTTGATAATATTAGAAGAATTTGAGATTGAGTATGTAACCAGGAAAACAATCAAGGGTAGAGCGGTGGTAGAATTTCTGGCTCAACAACCATTACTAGAAAGTGAAGAGGTAATCTTGGAATTCCCAGATGAACATTTAGAAGTAATTGAAGTACAAGGGTGGAAAATGTATTTTGATGGAGCGGTAAACAGGAAAGGAGCAGGTTTGGGAGTTATACTAGAATCGCCCGAAGGGGAACTTATCCCTTTAGCCAAGAAGCTGAAATTTAGGGCAACCAATAACATGGTGGAGTATGAAGCATGTATTTTCGATTTGGAAACCCTAATGATTATGAAGGTGGATAAGGTGGAAGTTTATGGCAATTCATTGCTAGTAGTATCCCAAGTAAATGGAGAGTGGGAGTTGAAAGAAGAAAAATTGAACCCATACCACCATTACCTGACCATGATGAAGAAGAATTTTAAGGAATGTAGGTTTATACACCTGTCAAGAGAAGAAAATCAGATGGCTGATGCCCTAGCCACATTGGCTTCGGTATGGGAAAATCCTGCTAGCTTATTCCTTAAGCCTATGATCTTGACCAGTTCATCAACTCCTTGCTATGAATATGAGACAATCATGGAAGTTGATACAGAGCATGATGCGTGGTATGATACTATAAGGCAATTTTTGGAGGAAAGAGAATACTCGCCGGGGGCAACAAAGAAAGAGAGAACAGCCATAAGGAGGTGGTCATTGCAATACATCACCTTCCATGGAGAGTTATATCAAAGATGGCCTGATGGGGTGCATTTTAGATGTTTAAGAAAGCCTGAAGTGGAGCGCATCATGTCAGAAATACATGCTGGAAGTTGCGGTCCGCACATGAGTGGTTTGGCCCTAGTTAAGAAGATTATTCGACAAGGTTACTTTTGGTTGACCATGGAGAGAGACTGTATTGAGTTTGTTAAAAAGTGCCAACAATGCCAAATGTATGGTAACTTGAATCATATGCCTCCTGAAGAACTGCATGCAATGTCTTCACCCTGGCCATTTGCCACTTGGGGGTATTGACATTATAGGAGAAATACATCCGACAGCTTCAAATGGGCACCGTTTCATTGTAGTAGCAGTAGATTATTTTTCAAAATGGGTCAAAGCTGAATCCTTCAACAAGCTGGGTGCAAGTCAAATGGCGAGGTTTATTGAAAAGAATCTCATCTGCAGATATGGGGTCCCGCACAGTGTGATATCAGACAACGGAGTATAGTTTCAAGGAGCAGTTAAGGATTTATTCTCTAAGTACCAAATCCATCATCATCGATCCTCTCCTTATAGACCAAAGGCTAATGGTGCAGTAGAAGCAACGAACAAGACAATTAAGCAAATTCTGTCCAAGATGACTAAGACTTACAGAGACTCGTCGGAAATGCTTCCCTTTGCTTTATGGGGATATAGGACAAGTGTGCGAACACCTACTGGGATGACACCATTCTCTTTGGTTTATGGGATGGAAGCAGTATTGCATATTGAAATTGAGATCAAGTCACTAAGAGTAGTCTTGGAAGCTGAATTGCCTGAAACGGAATGGGTAGCAAGCAGATACACACGATTAGCTCTATTAGAGGAGAGAAGATTAAAGGCGTTGTATCATCACCAACTGTACCAAAAGAAGATAGCTCGGGCCTACAATAGAAGGGTCAAGGTCAGAAAATTCAGAGCTGGGGATTTGGTGTTGAAGCAATGTAAGCCTAATGTATTTTATCCAAGAGGGAAGTTCAGACCTAGCTGGGAAGGGCCATATGTCGTGAAACAAGTCATGAGCAAAGGTGCAGTGAAGTTATCAGACATGGATGGGAACAAATTTAGTGAGCCAGTAAACATTGACAGGTTGAAGAGGTTTTATGTATGATAAAAAAAAGAGAAGAAAAAAGAGCTCGCTAGGTTGAAAACCCAAAAAGGGCAGCCTAGGCAAAAGTTAGAGTAGTCCGCTAGTTCCGAAAACCCGAAAGGGCGGGCTAGGCAACAATTAGGGCTAATGAGATAAAATCGTCAATTAGAAAACCCGAAAGGGCTAATTGGCAACAGGAGTGATCTTATGTATGCTGGCTTTATGTTTGGTTGTTCCCCAATTTAATAAAACAGAATTAATAATTAAATTTGTTCTATGTGCACTGTTATAAGTATTTGACCAGATATGGATGAAATAAATAATCATAATTGCAAAAGGTGATGACAAATTATAAATGGAAAAGAAGCATCTTTTATTACTTTAGTTATTTTTCATCCTAACAAATCATTTTCTAAATTGACAAATGTAAAATCTATGGCAGTCTATAAGTGTAACGTGCAGGCCAGCTTTGCCTTAACCGATCCAAGTAGGCTTCAGTCAAGCAAGGCATGTCTAGGTCAGGAGCAAAGACAGAATCACGAGGCTCAGCTCCATACTGATGCCCAAGTCGGCGAGGATCATAGCATGTACCTTGACGAAGTGCAGCAAGGGGAACGTACATCAAGTATGTCCGCATGGTGATACGAGAAATCTTCCACCAAGGTACCAACCAACGGATATTGACTTCAGAGCGTGAGTGGATCCAGTCAATCCAGTCAGCATATGAAGAAGCAGGATGGAGTAGCTTCCTAGTAGAATGATGATGTGGCAGGTATCTGGCAAAATCCATGAAGGGAGTATCAAGCAAACAAAGATGCTCCTGAAGCCAAATCTGTGAAGAAAGAATTAAATTAAAAAAAATCCGCTAAGTTGAAAACCCGCAAGGGCAGCTTAGGCAAAAATTAGGACAGCTCACTAGTTCCGAAAACCTGCATGGGCGGACTAAGCAAAAGTTAGAGCTATAAAAAAAAAGGGAGCCTAAACTGAAAACCCGAAAGGGCAGTTTAGGTAATTACCTGAAGCAACAACGGACTCCCAGTCAATCTCTTTGACAATCCTGATTTAAATCGGTCTAATCCAACTAAGGTCTCGGCTAAAATCACAGGTATTGGTGATAAGCCTCCTTCCATTTGGTCCATAATATCCAATACTCGTGGGTCAATATCACCGTCAAAAGAAACAAGCAAGAATTGGCCGAGCAAGCAAAGACAAAGCATGCATCCCCATGCCTTAGTAGGAGCCAATTTAGAGAAACAAAAGTCAATCAAAGGAGCAAGTAGAATTTTTCACCTCTCATCAACTGAAGAACTTCGGGTTTTGGAATTTGAAATAACATCTGCATTTTCTGTTGAGTTTTGGAAATCAATGTGGGTAACGCCATTTATTGATTATTGGGATGTCCAAGGATGGCCTCAAATTCTTCAATCAAGGGACACATTTCAAAGCCATTAATTCTAAATATCCTAGAATCCGTATCCCACAGGAAAGCCACGGCATGTAAGAAGGAGTAGTCCAATTTGACATTTTGAAAGCATTTTAAAACATCAAGCTTTGACCATGAAATTTGCTTCCAATGGTTGGCATCCATATTCTTAAATAGAATTTTTATTTTCTTTAAATGGTGCTCGGTCATGGTTGATGAATAAAGGGAAACCAAAATTGCTAAAGGGAGTCTTCACGTTGAAAGAGAGAGATTTTTGGTTTATGAATTGAAATATGGCATGCAAGGTGATTTATATAGAAGAAAATAAACCTTTTCCAAAAGTGAAATGGAAAAGATGATGGGAAAGGATAAGACCATATGGCATAAGGAAAGGAAGTGGCAATGAATTTCCTTTACCATATTGGATTTGGTTTAACAAAAGAAGTGGATATTAATTATGATGTACTATATATATAATAAATAATAAATAATAAAAAAATAAATAATTTTGGCAGTAACGAAAAAAAATATATGAAAAAAAAATTACAGTAAAGAGGAAAATTGTATATTTTTTATTATACAATGTTTTACAATTGCTATAATATTTGCATATCACTAAGAGGGTGGTGGAAGGTCACCAAATAAAGACTTGAAAAAGTCGTCGCTTGTTGGAGGAGGGGGCAAATTATTCATCCCGGGATCATCCGAAGCAGAAGCACTAAAACCCCTATTGCCTTGGAGTTCCGATTTGTCATGGTCCTCATCAGAAGCAGACGAAAGGATCTCATGGTCATCAGTCTGGGGGCCTCTCGATGAAGAAGCATCGGGATCCCTCATTCCTTGAAATTGGAAGTCACGAAAATTTTGTTTGGATTGGTGATATAAACATTCAAAATGAGAAGCCTGCTGACGACTTATAGCCAACTCTTCTTGAAGTTTCTTATTTTGTTCTTCAAGCATCCGCTGTGAGCCAAGAAGGAAAAAGGTAAGAGCATACATAATCATGCATACATATAACATAAACTATTGTTAAATAAGGAACGTACCAGGTAGTTCATATCAATACCCTGCGGATGAGATGGCGTATCCGGCGGGCTAGAATGAGCAAACGAAGGGGCAGTGAAAAAAGGTTCAGCCTCATGATCAAATGAGCTAACAGCCTGCAACAATCATTAAAGAATCAAAGAAAGGCAAAGCAATTGCAAGGGAAAAAGTGGTTAAAGTGCAAAAAACCCCTTGGAAGATCAAAACAACGAAAGAAGAGCATGAATCAAGCAAGACATGGCCAAGCCAAATCGATCTTGGTCGTGTCACCTCAAAAGAAATCTTGGCAGAACATGACAGGGGCAGGCAACACGGCAAGCCACTGACCGTGTCTCACCTAAAGGACAAAGTCAAGAAGGACCAAGCAAATAAAGAAAAGAAACAGTAGGTGACACTGGCAGGCAACACGGCCAAGCCACTGGCCGTGTCCCATCCTAACCCAAGAACAAAGAAGAACCAAAGAAAAGACACAGAAGCTGACTCACCCAGGAGACACGGCCAAGCCACTGGCCGTGTCACTCCCATCTTCAAAGAACAAAGAAGACCCCCGATCTCCGAGGGTGAAGATCCATTCTGAGGGTGAAGGATCACAATGCATAAAACATCTGGAGCAGTCAGACTTCTCAACTGATAAAAGGTTAGTCAAATTCATTCTCGGGTCCAAGTACCCAATCTCGGGTCCAAATACCCAAATCAAATCAATCCCGGGTCCAAGTACCCAAGTCAATTCAAGCTCGGGTCCAAGTACCCAATCTTGGGTCCAAGTGCCCAATCTTGGGTCCAAGTACCCAAATGAAATCAATTTAGGGCATATCCCAATATAGTTAGGATCGAGTATTCTAATCCAGTTTAGGATCGAGTATTCCAATCCAGTTTAGGATCGAGTGTCCAAATCCAGTTAGGATCGAGTATCCGAATCTAGATATGATCGAGTATCCGAATCCAGTTTAGGATCGAGTATCCGAATCCAGATAGGATCGAGTATCCAAGTCTATTTTAGGATCGAGTATTCAAATCTCTTGGGTCCAGAACCCAAAGTTTTCCTTAGGTCTAGAACCTAGAATTATCCTTGAGTCCATAACTCAAACCGGGTCCAGAACCCAAGTTTAGCATTAGGTCCAGAACCTAGAATTATTTTTAAGTCCAGAACTTAGCTCGGGTCCAGAACCCAAATTTTCTTTAGGTCCAGAACCTAGAATCTCCATTGAGTCCAGAACTCGAACCGGGTCCAGAATCCAAATTTTCCTTAGGTCCAGAACCTATAATTATCCTTAAGTCCAGAACTCGAACCGGGTCCAGAACCCAAGTTTACCATTAGGTCCAGAACCTAGAATTATTTTTAAGTCCAGAACTTAGCTCGGGTCCAGAACCCAAATTTTTCTTAGGTTCAGAACCTAGAATTATCCTTGAGTCCAGAACGCAAACCGGGTCCAGAACCCAAGTTTACCATTAGGTCCAGAAAATAGAATTATTTTGAAGTCCAGAACTTAGCTTGGGTCCAAAACCCAAATTTTCCTTAGGTCCAGAACCTAGAATTATCCTTGAGTCCAGAACTCGAACTGGGTCCAGAACCCAAATTTTCCTTAAGTCGAGAACCTAGAATTATCCTTGAGTCCAGAACTTAAATAGGGTCCAGAACCCAAAACCTCAAACCATCTCAAAAATTAAGTCTTATTGCTTTTCATTCTCTTTCACTAAGGTTTCAGATCATTTAAGCAGGGGGCAAACTGTAGACCCTTAATTTTTGATGCAATCCGGTCCAATATGTTTTATTTAGTCTAAAATGATTTTTTTTGACTAATTGGTCCAAAATAATTTTTGCTTTAGTATCTAATTTTTATTAATAAAAATAGAAATAAACAAATAAAGGTCAAAAAATAAAAATAAAAATTGGAGTCGAAACAATAGGCGACGAAAAAATCGTCGCGCGGGCCCGTGGGTGTTTCGCCCGCAGGAAATTCCTGCGGGTGAAATCACTGTGCTATTTCGCACGTAGAAATTTTCAACCTCATGCAGAAATTTTCTGCCTGCGAAATAGCTTACGGGCCTGCTCTGCGCTCGCTGCTGCAGCCAGCTGCAACAGATTTTTTTGCCAGTGCAGTTTTTCCGCAGCAGTTTTTTTTTGCAGCGCAAATTTTCCGACGCAAATTTTTCAAAACCTAATCCAATTAGGCTTTGGTTTCTTTTTTTATTAATATTACTTAACTTAACTAATTAGGAATAAACAACCTCAAACCACTATAAATAAGGATCAAAGACAATTAAAAAAGGGGAGGCAAAAATCCAAGAGTAGCTTGGAAAATTTGAAACCAAATCAAGGAAAGAAAAGAAGAAATTCAATTCAACTCTTTTCTGGAACAGCAGCAGCACGATTTAGAGGATTCAAAGGCAAAAGAAGGCTTGTCTTTGGAGCTAGTTCATCCAAGAAGAATTGTTTTTGGAGAAATCATCAAAAGAATGTATGTGTTAATTAATTTTCTTTAATTGTTTTTTTTTACACAGTAGCAAATTTATGAAATCAAAATTAAAAACCTTTAAACTTTAATTTAGTTTTTCTAAAGCCAAAAAAAACCTTATTTCGTTGGTTTATCATCCAAAATGCTTAAAATTATTATTTTTTCTTCTTAAAAACCTTAAAACTCTAATTGAACATATTCTTCAACAAAACCAAAATCAAATTCTGTTTCTTTCAAAACTTTAAACTTGGTACTTTTTCCTTCAAAAAGTCTTCTAAAACATCTTTTCTAGTTATAAAAACTTTAATTCACTTGTTTAAATTCATAAAATTCCATAAAATATTAAATTGTCTTCCAAACCCTAAGATTAAAATTACCACCCGTGACCCTAATTCCAAAATATCAAATCCAAATTCAACTTCCAAAATTCAAAATAATGAACACTAACCCTTTTAAAACCTTAAACCCAAATTTTATGAACTCTAATCTTTTTAAAACATAAAAAAACATAAAAACATAAAAACCTAAATTTTACACAGTAGCTTAGGAACCCAATAACCAAAAATCACAAATTAAAGTATTTTAAAGTGTCTAAAACTCTAGTTTCATGATTTCACCATTCAAATATTAATTCAGTTAATCAAAGAGTCTTACCAACCTTTTAAAACATAAAACCCTAATCTATTTTAATTCCATAAAAAGTCAATACTTGATTTATTTAATTTATCATGGATGGATGTTTATTTTATATTTTGATTAATAGCTTTGATGAATGATTTATTTATGATGAATGATTATTTACTTTTATCAATTAATTTAGATTTCCAAAAGTTGTAAGAAGTATGTTTCCACTTGGTGGGTACCTCATTAGTTAAACATCATGTAATTTAATTTGCTTTTCTATTTTAGAACCTATGTAAAGGGCATGTTTCTACCTTTTGGTGGGTGTCCTATTTAGGCATGTGATGTAAGGACATGTTTCCATCCTTGGATGGGTGTCCATTTATTTGCTTTGTTTGGACATTGCTTTGATTTTAATATATTAATGCTTTCTTTTAATTATTGTGTGTAATATGGATAATGTTTTATTTTTAAGAATTTTATAATATTAAGACCTGTAAAGGAGGCCGGTTCCAATGAACCGGGCATTGTGGGGGTGCTGGGCCATTTCTTACCTTCCCCACACGTACCCAACTTTCTGAACCCATTAGGGAGTTGGGGATTCCTTAGGAATCGAGTCATCCACCCCTTTCTTTTTTCTGGCCCGTCTGGGTGGCGACTCCATTTTCTCCGGACTTAGGTCCGTGTTCTCTAAGGCCCCGAAGTCGCAAGAACCATTCCACAGGGAGTGGGGGCAAAAATCCCCGCTCACAAGATCAAAGAATGGAATGCATAACCAAAGCCGTAAGGATAGTTGATGCTTTCAAGACCATAAGGGTAGTTTAAATTCACCTAATATCTCCAATCTATCAAGATAACATCCGAGTAACAAAAGATTTATCCCTGTTAAAGGAGATTTATGTCACTCCACTCATCCATTATTAGAAACCCAAGTTGGTACAAACAAGACAACTCTTTTAGAGCTATAACAAAAAAAACAAAAAAAAAGAAGACAAAACAAAAAAAAGGGGAGAAAGAAAAAGAAAAGAAAAAAAAAAGAAGATAAATAAAATCTAAAAAGGTGGTTCAGAAAGCCAACCAAGTTCTCTTTTACCTAAAGGAGCAAAAGGCTTCCATTTGGTTTGTAAGGACATTTTGACTTGAATTGGTCTAACCCAACCAAAGTTTCGAAGGAGAAAAATTCATCCAATTTTTTTTTGGAAGTTCTGTACTTGACAGTCCTACAAGGAAGAAGGACAAATTGATAAAATGCTCAAAGAGAGGGAGGAGTAAGAAAAATAAAAAGAAAAGAAAAAGGAGAAGAAGAAAAGAAACGAATTTGGGTACCAAACTTTATGCAAAGAAACAAAGATTGTTCCAATCAAGATCCAGATTAATGCTAAGAATATAGAAGGAATTTGGAGTCTATTAAGATTGCTCCCAATTGTCTAAAGTTCATATAAGAAATTTGTAGTGTGAAGGTTTGTCCATTGTGTCACATCAGCTCCTATCTCAAAATGGCCTTCACTTAAACCCGTGTCCCTTATAGACCCCATTTCAAGCCTATCAAAGACCTGTTGATCTCTCTTGGTAGGTAGAGTCTATTAGTGGAGATAGTTTGAATAAGCATGCATATGAGATAGACCATTTTCAAACTCAAATGAGATCTTTGACCAAGTAATGTGTATGTGCCTATCTAAAGTGCAACAATTCTTGCTTAAATAGAAATGATTCCCGAGTTTAGTACGGTAACTAGGGTTGTCATGTTATAGATATGTTAATTTGGAAAATCAAGTCCTGAGGTACATTGTCATTGATTTGGCAAAGCCAACATTTGATTTCAAAATCAAAATTCAAAAAATAAAAAATGTTTTTATCACACGAAGCCTTCAAGTTAATGAGAGTATGTTGAACTATCAAACCTTGAAGAACACATTGGGCAATGGAAATGATTACTGGCAAGGTCATGAAGAAGCTACCAACTGACATGCTGAATTTGTAATATCCCAAAGTATACCTTAAAAGTTTTGGAATTATTGTGGTATTTGGATTTAATGGATATGTTTAATGGAAAGGGAAAAGAAGTAAAGGGAGAGTGTATATGTTGTATATATAGATATAGATATAGATATATATATATATAACATATACAAGTCTAAGAGATGGAAGTCAAAAGAAGATAAATTAATTAAAAGAAAATATTATAATAGATAGAGATGTATGAAGAATGATGAGTATATATATATATAGTGTAATTGTAAAACATGGGAAATATAAAAGCAATATATAAGAGATATACATATACCAACATATACATCACATATGCATAATGTATAAAGTGGTGTAGGAAAAGTAAGTTTATATAATTAAATAATAATAATAATAAAAGAAAAAGAAGAAAGGAAAGTCAAAGGGAAAGATATGTGGTGGAGGATTTTGTAATATTTATTTTATTATTATTATATATATATATGATAAGTATGGGAAAAAGAAGAGAAGATCTTCTTTCCTTCTTCTTCTTCTTCTTGAATGAGAGAGAGAGAGAGAGAGAGAGAGAGAGATGTGATTTTATCTACATATACATCAAATTCTTAAGGGCTTTAAGAGAATTGAAGGTGGAGATTGAAGATTTGGTAAAGAATTCAAGTAAGTATTCATTTCCTTATATTGATTTCTATTGATTGAGTTTATTGTTATATGGTTAGGGTGTGTGAAAATGTTGATAATGAAAGATTAAAGTTTATAGATATGTTGAATTGGTATTTAGATGATGATAATATAGTTATTTGTGAGGATGATGATGGATTATTGAAATTGTTAGTAAGAGTTTAATATTAATGAGTTGGGGAATTGAATAATTGATATATGATTGATCTATATTTGTGTTTAATGAAGTTGAAAAACATAGAATATATGAGTTTGGCCCGAAAACAGAGGCATTTTGGATGCCACTCCCGTAGCCCTTGGTTGCCACGACCGTGGCCATTGGAAGCCATGGTCGTGGGGGTGTTGAGCAAGGGAGACAGATTCATTTGTTATGCCAAGGCCGTGGGGGTTGGAAGGCCACGACCGTGGGGATTTTAGAAGGATTGGACAGAATTGTTTGCTATGCCACGCCCATGGGGGTTGGTAGGCCACGGCCGTGGGGTCTTAGAGAGAGAGATTGGTTTATAATTTGTGATCTAAGGGTCTAGTATGAGATTAATAAGTGAATAATTGTATTGAATTCATGTGTATCTTTGAGTAAGTGTGTTATTCCTTGTGGATTAGGTTGTGAAGAAGTTGTTTTGCCCTAATCCAAGTGTTGAGGATTATTGGAAGATGAGTTTGGTGTGGTGCGATTGTTTATGAGGTAAGTACAAACCCTATTTGAATGCATATATTTATATATCTTTGGACCTTAACACATTTATAACTAAATGTGTTAAGTAATCTATTACATTGTTGATGCATATGAATAATGCTATGTTGTGCACAATGTGAATTATGTGGAATGTATGTTGAAGATTCTAAATCTATGAATAATGTAAATTGCTATGTATATATCAATGATGAAATATGTAAAGTGAAAGATATGATGATATGATGAATTGCTTTAATGTGATTTGAGATTGATGAGATGTAATGCCTTATGATGAATACTTAAATGATGATATTCAATGCAATTAATTATATATATACTCTATTAATAATATGAAGAGCCATGATTGTTGGCCATAATGATGTAAATGACATAATTAAGGCATGTTTGCCTAGATGATGTTCAATGCAATTGATGATATATATATATACTCTCTTGATGAGATATGGAGCCATGGTTGTGGGCTAAAATGATAATGATGCCAATGAGATGATTGAGGCATGGTTGCCTAAATGATGATGAGTAAATGAGAATGAAATTGATAATGAAATAACTAGGCTAATGTGTTATTCCATTTTCAGAGTTTTGTTGTTGGTGGCATGCCTATAGTAACAATCTCTTGAAGTAAGGTTGGGCTTGATCCTTGAAGTCAAGTTGGGTTGAAGTTTATCATGCTTAACTCCCCTTGAAGCTTGGTTGGATCTAGTCCTTGAAGCCTAATTGAGATGTTACAACCCTTGAAGCTAGGTTGGGTTTGGTTCTTGAAGCCAAGTTGGGTTGATACTTAGCATGCTTTGTTCCCCTTGAAGCTTGGTTGAACCTAAATCCTTGAAGCCTAGTTGGGATAATGATAATGATAAATGTGATAATTGAACCAAAACATTAACTCTGAAAGTGGAATGGCATATTAGTGTCTTGGGCCCATGCTTGTCTCTGTTTTCAATGTGATTTATGAAATGTGAAATGGATGAATAATAAGACTCATACTTATCTTTGTTTTCTATTTGAATGATGAAATGTGATTTATGAATGGTGAATTGTGAATAATGGATTAATTGAATAATATAAGGACATGTAATGTTATGAAGTATGATATGATTACAATACATAAGTAAACTATTGAATAGAAATATGGCTAAGAAGCTAAGTTGAAAGATGAGATTTTGAAAATATAGCATGATATGTAAAATGTGTATGGATGTGGACATTGTAGGTATTAGTTATGAATGTTCTTATAAGTTATGGATTTGTAGTTGTGTTAATGATATGGGTATCTGTATATAATTATGAGATTAGTAGAAATATATGAAAAGTGTAATTGAAATGGGAAAACATGATAAGAAAACTGGGATATATGAAGTTAGCATGTGAATATGTTTATATTATTTATTTGTACTACTAAGTTCTCGGGCTTAGCGCGGTTGTGTAATTGCGCAGGTGAGTAGGTGGTAGATTTGAAGTCAATCGTTATGCCACGAGAAGGGTAAGAGTGTTTCGAGACCAACTAGAAGGCGATGCATACATGTACAATTTATATATGTTGTATTTTGATAAAAATGTATTCATATGTATAAACGTATTTTGGTAAAGGCAAGATTATTACATATATGTAAGATTATCGAAAGTATAATGATTTTGTAAATGTGCTTAAATATTGTAAATGTATTAATGTTTGAAAATAAGGTAAAGATTTTATAGTGAAATAGTGACATCCTTATACTTTATAAACTTACTGTATGTATACAAGGTATATGTATAGTACTTTTATAGAGTATCGGTAACTGTAACAACCCCCCCTGCGCCCTGTCCACAGGAAGGTCCCGCCAGACTGGACTTGCCAGGATTAGGCCAGCTTACCAGAATCGGGCCAGTCGCTACAGTACTGGACTGCCCTCACGGGCCCTCCAGTACTGTAGCGACTGGCCCGATTATGGTAAGCTAGCCCGATCCTGGCAAGTCCAGTCTGGCAGGACCTTCCTGTGGACAGGGCGCAGGGGGTTGTTACAGAATTATAATTTAAAATGGATGTATCTCTACTGTTTGGGGCCTCCATTACTCATATTTTCAATATCCCAAAGATAAAAGCCATAAATGTGAAGCATTATAACACCCCCATACTCGATATAAGTACTATATATATACCTTCTATACATGCAGTACGTATATAAAGTATAGGAATGTCCCTTTTCATTTCAGATTAAAAACCTTTACTTTAATCCCAAACAATAATACATTTTATTTAAAGAACATTTACAAACTCATTATACTTTTAATGATATTACATATATATATTGATCTTGTTTTTGCCAAAATTCATTTATACATATGAATACATTTTTATCAAAATACAACATAATTAAATTGTACATGTATGCATCACCTTTTAGTTGGTCTCGAAATACTCTTACCATTCTCGTGGCATAACGACTTGACTTCAAATCAACCACCTACTCACCTGTGCGATTTACACAACCGCGCTAAGCTCGAAAGCTTAGGAGTACAAATAAATATTATAAACATACATTACAGAAAGTCATACTCATATGTTAACTTCATGTATCATTATTTTCTTATCATGTTTTTCCATTTCAATTACACTTTTTATATGTTTCTACTAATCTCATAATTATATAAATATATACATATATCATTAACATAACCCACAATTCCATAACTTATTAGAACATTCATTAAATAATACTCACAATGTCCACATCCATATACATATTACATGTCATATTATACTTTTAGAATCTCATCTTTCAACATAGCTTGTCAGGCCATATTTCTTTTCAATAATTTACTTATGTATTGTAATCATAACATACTTCATAACATTACATTCCATTACTTTATTCAATTGTTTCACCATTCATAAATCACATTGAAACAAAGACAAGCATGGGCCCAAAAGACACTAATATGCCATTCAACTTTCAGAGTTAATGTTTTGGTTCAATTATCACATTTATCATTATCATTATCCCAACTAGGCTTCAAGGATTAGGCTCAACCAAGCTTCAAGGGGAACAAAGCATGCTAAGTATCAACCCAACTTGGCTTCAAGAACCAAACCCAACCTAGCTTCAAGGGTTGTAACATCTCAACTAGGCTTCAAGGACTAGATCCAACCAAGCTTCAAGGGGAGTTAAGCATGCTAAACTTCAACCCAACTTGGCTTCAAGGATCAGGCCCAACCTAGCTTCAAGAGATTGTTACCATTAGGCATGCCGCCAACAACAAAACTCTAAAAATGGAATAACATATTAGACACATAATTCATCCTTATTTCATTATCAATTTCATTCTCATTTTCTTATCATCATTTAGGTATCAATGCCTCAATCATCTCATTTGCATCATTATAGCCAACAACAATGGCTTCACATCTCATCAATAGAGTATACCTAACCAATTGCATTGGACATATATTTTGAATTCATCATCATCTAGGCAAACATGCCCCATTTATTTCATTTGAATCATTATAGCCAACCACAATGGCATCACATCTCATCATTTCTCAATTCACATTAAAGCAATTCATCATTAAAGTATTTATCATAACCAATTGCATTGCACATACCTTTTTGAATGATCATCATTTCTTTCACACTATACAAATCATAACATTAATCACATTGTATTAACAATATAGTAAATTACTTAACACATTTATAACTAAATGTGTTAAGTCTCAAAATCATGTAAAAGAATGCATCCATGTAAGTTTGTACTTACCTCAAGCAACTCACATCAATGTATACACTTCCTCTTCCAAGAATTCTTCACACCTAGGTTAAGGCAACTCAACCTCTTCACAACCTAATCCAAAAGGAAGAATACACACTTACTTACAAATACACATGAATTCCAATACACTTATTCACCTATTAGTCTCATACAAGACCCATAGATTACAAATTACAAACCAAAACCATTATCTAAGTCCCCACGGTCTTGGCCTCACAACCCCACGGCCGTGGGTTAGCAAACGAATCTGCCCACTTTTCTCTAAACCCCCACGGTCGTGTCCCTCACTTGCCACGACTGTGGCACTCATTTGCCACGACCGTGGCATCCATTTTGCCTCTGTTTCGTACCAAACTCATGTATTCTGTGTTTTTAACTTCAATAAACACAAACATATAGAAAATCCAAGATAATAATTGATCAAACTCATAACATACATCAATTACCAATTAACTTAACACTTATATAGCTTCAACATCTCATAATAATAATCATTATATACATCATCCATATATCAATTATTCAATTCCCCAACTCATTTATATTAAACCCTTACTAAACAATTTCAACAATCCATCATCATCCTCACAAATAACCATATTATCATCATCTAAATACCAATTCAACATATCTATATACTTCAATCTTTCATTATCATCATCTTCACACACTAACCATATGAAATATAAGCTCAATCAATAGAAATCAATATAAGGAAATGAATACTTGAATATTTTGCCAAATCTTCAATATCCACCTTCAATTCTCTCAAAACCCTTATGAATTTGATTTGTATGTAAATAAAATCACATCTCTCTCTCTCTCTCTCTCTCTCCACGTTCAAGAACAAGAAGAAAAAGAAGAAGAAGAAGGAAGAAAATCTTCTTTCTTTATTCACTTATCATATATATATATATATATAATATTATAATAAAATATCCCAAAAATCCTCCACCACAATTATTCTTCCCTTTGACTTTCTTTTCTTCTTTTTCTCTTGTCATTATTATCATTATTATTATTATTAATTAATTATATTAACTTACTTTTCCTACACCAATATATACATCATGTATATGTGATGTATATGTTGATATATGTATATGTCTTATATATTGCTTTTATATTTCCCATATTTTTCAAATACTATATATACATATCATCCTTCATATACATCTATCTCTTAATATTTCCTTTTAATTAACTTATCTTCTTTTGAATTCCATTTCTTTGACTTATATATGTTATATATCTATATATACAACATATACACTCTCTCTTTACTTCTTTTCTCTTTCTATAAAACATATACATTAAATCCAAATACAACACTAATTCCAAAACTTTTAGGGTATACTTTGGGATATTACAATTCTCTCCCCCTTGAATAATTTCGTCCTCGAAATTATCCAGTACAGTAACAATCCATTCTTAACAAAATATCATCTTAACTTTCATATGAAGTTAATCATATTATTAAGTTATTATGTCATCAGATCACATAACTTCTACTCTCCCCCCTTAGAGTCAATCATCTTCTCTAAATTTCATAACTCATCATTATATATATATATCTTATTACTTCTTAACCAAACATTCAAAATAACTCATTACATTCCCAATTAATTTATCTTTATACAAGAATCAGATCATCTTATAATATACTTATTCTTCGTCCAATTATTACATTCAGGATATTTTATCACTTCATCTCTTTATAAATACTCTCTTAACTTTAACCTTAAAAATCATTGATTATTCCGTTATTACAATCACTTTCAGAATAGATATTTATCAAACCTTAATTGATAACAATATCCTTATTCTTCATACACTTAATTCCTTCTTTAGCATGCTTCTCACTTAACATAAATATTAGTACAATGCCTTTAAACTTACTTTACAGGTAATCAACCTTTTCCCTTTTTATCATCATTTACAACTGATATAGCTCAATTCATTCATGTCCATTCATGTATCAGAATATTACATCATATACATTATCACTTATATCTTATACTCTTAATACAACTATACATATTAAATCTCAACAATAATTCACAATCTTAGCGAAATATAGATCAATTGATCTATCTGTCACAATATACCCACGTTTCACTCTTGTTCGATTCAAACCAACAATTAACTTATTTAAACTTATCATTAGATTTCACAATATATATATATGACTTAACTCCATTAGGTCAAACTTATATTCAAATTCTAATATCTTCAGATCTGTAACACCCCCATACCCCATATAAGTATTATACATATACCAGGTATACATACAATACGAATATAAAGTATAAGAATGTCACTTTTAGTTTCTATTTAAAAGCCTTTATCCGAGTTCAAGCAATATTACATTAATTTAAGAAACATTTATAAGAATCATTATTGTTATTCACTAAAACTTCATTTATACATATGAATATACTCTTATAAAAAAATACAACATAATTAAAATGACACATGTATGCATCACCTTCTAGTTGGTCTCGAGATACTCTTACCCTTCTCGTGGCATAACAGCTGGACTTCCAGATCAACCGCAACCACCTGCGCGATTACACAACCGCGCTAAGCCCGAGAGCTTAGTAGTACAAATAAATAACAAAGTACACTTTACAAAAGAATCATACCTCATATTTTTAGCATTATGTTTTATTGATCTCTTACCATGTTTTCCTTTCTCAATGCATTTCTTCATATGTTCCCACTAACCTCATAAGTTAGATACATAATTACATAGAACATTCACAACACAATACCTACCCTTTCTATCTCATATACATATACATCATTTCAACAAAACACTATTCAATGACCTTTCCAAACCTTCATGAAAACAATTCTCACAAATTCCATATTCCAATACATTTTACACATCATACAACATTTTCATAAACTCATATCTCAACAAAGTTCCTCAAGCCATAATCACTTTCAACATATCAATACACATATTACAAAATCATATCTCATAATATCATTTTATTCACAATTCATCAATCATGAATCACACTTCCAATAAAGGCAGCCATAAATCTTATTACTCACTTATTTCAACATTAGAATATCACATTGACAACAAAGACAGACTTGGGCCCAAAACAACACACTAATATGCCATTCAATTTTCAGAGTAATGTTTTGGTTTAATCATCACATTTATCATTATCATTATCCCAACTAGGCTTCAAGGATTAGGTTCAACCAAGCTTCAAGGGGAGCAAAGCATGCTAAGCTTCAACCCAACTTGGCTAACATTAGAACCAATCCAACCTAGCTTCAAGGGTTGTAACATCTCAATTAGGCTTCAAGGATCAAGTCCAACCTAACTTCAAGAGATTGTTACTCATATTAGGCATGCCACCAACAACAAACTCTGAAAATGGAATAACAAATTAGCTATACAATTCATTTACCAATTTCATTCTCAATTGAATTATCATAGCCAATCACAATGGCTTTACATCACATTTGAATCATCATAGCCAATAACAATGGCTTCACATCACATTTGAATCATCATAGCCAATAACAATGGCTTCACATCACATTTGAATCATCATAGCCAATAACAATGGCTTCACATCACATTTAAATCATTATAGCCAATAACAATGGCTTCACATCACATTTAAATCGTCATAGCCAATAACAATGGCTTCACATCACAACATATCTCAAATTATATCATAATATCTCATTATTCAATTGTACATAAGCAATTACTTCATCATATCCTTCACAATATATATATATATATAGCATCATTGATATAACATCACAAACTACATTACTCATGGAACACATCACCATTCACAATGCATAATATAACATTGTTCAATCTCAACAATGCAAATAGGGCAAAGAACTATTTATTTTATTCATAGCTTTAGGATCATCCACAAGTGTTTGATTAGGTCATTCCTTGATTTAAGTATGTTTATGTTTAGGTTTAGGGACCAAACTACCTTTGAAGAATCAAAACCATACAAAAGGAACAAAGAAATCAAACAATATCCAACTCATTTGAGGGACACGGGCAGCACACTTGAGGGACACGGCCGTGTCTCTCAACTTAAAACAGGCAGTAGCCAACACGGCCAAGGGACACGGCCGTGTCACACAACTAAATTTTTGGCAGTGACGAACACGGGCAGGGGACATGGCCGTGTCTCTCAAAAATCACTCCAACACGTCCAAAATTTCTATGACTTGGCCGTGTCTCTCAATACTCTTTGGCCGTGTCACTCAAGAACATATATCTTAATCAAAACCAATACTCTTTCAATTGCACTCAAATACAATATGCACCATATAACATGTTTCAAATGAATATAATCAATGTTCTAAGCACATATTCATCACAAGAACCATTTTACAATTCATTAATATTACATTTAAACAATTACCATCTCAAAACCCTAAAACCAACATCCTTCTCCATCTTTCAAAATCAACATCCACCACTTCCAACAAAGATCCCTAATTAAACTCATAACTTAAAACCAATTTTAACACTACAACACAACCACATCTCATCATCAAATCAACCAACCCTAATTAACCTCAAATACCATTTCAAAATAATAAAAGAATCAAAGAAAAGAACTTACCTTAGTTAAAAACTTCTTAAACCATCAACTTGATCACAACTTCCTTCAATTTGATGTTAGAAATCAAGCTTTCCTCTTGCTCCTTTGTCTTCCAAATTTTCGGCCACCAAGGAAGAAGAAGAGAAATTGAAGAAGCAAAGTCAACTTTCCCTTTTTAATCTCCACCAAGCAATCCAATTCAAGCAATTACCAAAACACCCCTCACCATTTGTTCTAACCTCTTGTCTCTTATATGCCCATATAGGTAATTACACATATCACATAAAAATATCCTCTTGCATTGACTTTTCTTTTGACCAACTTATATGTATTATATATTAACATATATACAACATATACATTCCATTTACACAATCATTTCCTTTGCAAAAACATATATACCTTTAATTCAAATCACACAACAATTATATTAAAACTTCTAGGGCATATATTGGGATATTACAAGATCCATTTTTCAGCTTTTTGAGATTATGATTATTAATAACAAATCACTTCAAATTATCTTAATACAATTTCCATAAAATTCTCATGATTATCTCATACCATATTTATTACCCATAGTTCACTCGCTTAAACCTTAAGTCCATCCACTTATTCACTTTATACCATAAACATATTCAATATAACTTTCAATCACATTTTGTAATTTCTCCCATTTAATTTCTCCTCACATTTCATACCTTTACTCTTTTTACAATAATTACCTTTTTATCACATTATCCATAAATCAAAACATTTTCACAGTTCTCTTTTCTTCCATACTTTCTATAATATAGACAAATTTGTAATATAAAATGATAAAGTACAACTTTACCCATCATAACTCTTAACTATGTTTCTAGAAACATAACTATCAATCTCATCAAAACTATACTACAGTCATGTTATCTTAGGCTCAAATCTGTGCATAACAAAACTAACTGGCCAAATATACTAAACAAATCATATGGCCATAGGAGACTAATGGTCACGCATGTTGCTTATAAATCAATATTGTCCCTTTATTATTCTGTTTCCAACCTTTCCAATTACAATGCTAAGTTTGTATCGCAAGGATTACATATTCATTCTCTAAACTTTTGCTACACCAAGAGTTAACACATTTCAACTCCGTTTCAAACCAATTTGCACTCGATTATATGATCATCATTAGCTTAATTCATGTTTCAACAATAGTACTATTCACATTTCTTACATATACATATTCGATCATATGCAAATCTTACAAAATTTTCATTTGTTACTCCATTTCTAATTTATCTCTTCTAAAAAAATTTTATACATTATACTTTTCCCTTTTTCCTTACAATTTCTTATTATACACATATACATAGAACCTTTCCACATGTAAATACTTTGGGACTCAAAATATTATATGATCATAAAGTTTAGTGATTACCATAACAATTTCACCGTCCAGTATTACTCGAATCCATTTCCACTCTCAATTTCATCACATAGCCTAGCTTTGCGCAGGTCAAGACCTAATCTCTCTTAGGTTCATTAATACATGCAATATCATTCTCAGTACCACTAGACTAGTAGGTATACCACATACACATTCATAGGTCACATTCATAATGTGACTTACTTTCCACATTTCTTACATAATACAATTACATTCATATCGAAAAACTCATCTTACATATCCTATACATGTATACACATACTCATACAATTATATTTAATTCCTCTTTTGCATATAATTTATACAAATGTAACATTTATTACTTTTCTTTGAACATTATCATTCTCATTCTTTTAACATGACTTAAATTATTCATCAACACAACAAATATATAGATTCTAACCATAATAACACTTCACGTAAATCTTAGTCACATTTCTAATGTGACATCTCTCTCACATTTGTTTTTAAAAACGTTTAGTATACCCTTCATATCCATCTTTATCATTTCCAGTCAAATTACTTAAAGTAACTCATTTTCCTTTTTATTTCAAAACAAATTTCTGTATTATTAATCACATTATCCACTCCATAATACTTTCATGTGCAATAATAGTCATTCCACATAGCTCATATGTTTAATATACATTAAACTGTTGATATCTAAATAATCCTCATTAGAATTCCATTAAAACTCTAACTCTCAACTTACTACTTTACCTAAACTTCAATTTACAAATCTCATTTTCTTAATATTAACTTTAAAAGCAATATATATATATACACCATAATGTAACATCAAAACATATCATTTTCACAATTATTAAAGCTCATTTCAAAAATTCAACTTTCACATATTACCACCATTAATATGAGCTTTATTAACACTTAAACATATCACATTTCTAACATTAAAATCACAATGTTTACATTAAAATAACAATATAAGTAACACCATTATATCTCCTTACTTTAACCAACACCATCCCTTTTTAAAACCTGAACTTTACATACCCAAACCTTAATTTGTCACACTTTGTCTATACCAATCAACTCACTCAATATTCCACCATACTTTCTTCAATTTAATAACATATCTATCCATTTTAACATTCAAACAATATATCCTCTCTCTAACAATCTAAACATAAGCTTTATTAAAAAGAGATCCAAACTTTAGAGAAATGAGTAATTACTTAAATCTTGATTTTTTTAACTCATTTCCAACATTATTCTCCTATTCATTTCTTTATGACCTTTTTCACAAGCACACTTCCATAATTAAAATTTTCAAAATTTACTTTACTTAAGCAAACTTCAATTCTTTAATTTATCAATTATACTTGTACAAATTTTCCTATATCATTTCTTTCTCTAGCTTTACTTTCATGTAAAACCTCATTCACACATTATCATCCATCTCATATAATTCAGATATACTACAAATCACATAATTCCATATCCGAGACCAACATAGGTGTTAATGCATATGCATGTATCACAATTTTACTTTTTTTTATATATTTTTGTTTTTAAAATTTTCTTCTTTTCGTTTTAAATCTACTTAGGCAGAGAATCTCAAACCTAAGTTCTGATACCAAAATAATTGTAACACCCCCATACTCGATATAAGTACAATATATATACCTTGTATACATGCAATACGTATATAAAGTATAGGAATGTCCCTTTTCATTTCAGATTAAAAACCTTTACTTTAATCCCAAACAATAATACATTTTATTTAAAGAACATTTACAAACTCATTATACTTTTGATGATATTACATATATATATTGATCTTGTTTTTGCCAAAATTCATTTATACATATGAATACATTTTTATCAAAATACAACATAATTAAATTGTACATGCATGCATCACCTTTTAGTTGGTCTCGAAATACTCTTACAATTCTCGTGGCATAACGACTTGACTTCAAATCAACCACCTACTCACCTGCGCGATTTACACAACCGCGCTACGCTCGAAAGCTTAGTAGTACAAATAAATATTATAAACATACATTACAGAAAATCATACTCATATGTTAACTTCATGTATCATTATTTTCTTATCATGTTTTCCCATTTCAATTACACTTTTTATATGTTTCTACTAATCTCATAATTATATAAATATATACATATATCATTAACATAACCCACAATTCCATAACTTATTATAACATTCATTAAATAATACTCACAATGTCCACATCCATATACATATTACATGTCATATTATACTTTTAGAATCTCATCTTTCAACATAGCTTCTCAGGCCATATTTCTTTTCAATAATTTACTTATGTATTGTAATCATAACATACTTCATAACATTACATTCCATTACTTTATTCAATTGTTTCACCATTCATAAATCACATTGAAACAAAGACAAGCATGGGCCCAAAAGACACTAATATGCCATTCAACTTTCAGAGTTAATGTTTTGGTTCAATTATCACATTTATCATTATCATTATCCCAACTAGGCTTCAAGGATTAGGCTCAACCAAGCTTCAAGGGGAACAAAGCATGCTAAGTATCAACCCAACTTGGCTTAAAGAACCAAACCCAACCTAGCTTCAAGGGTTGTAACATCTCAACTAGGCTTCAAGGACTAGATCCAACCAAGCTTCAAGGGGAGTTAAGCATGATAAACTTCAACCCAACCTGGCTTCAAGGATCAAGACCAACCTAGCTTTAAGAGATTGTTACCATTAGGCATGCCACCAATCACAAAACTCTGAAAATGGAATAACATATCAGACACACAATTCATTCATTATTTCATTATCAATTTCATTCTCATTTTCTTATCATCATTTAGGCATCCATGCCTCAATAATCTCATTTGCATCATTATAGCCAACAACAATGGCTTCACATCTCATCAATAGAGTATACCTATCCAATTGCATTGGACATATATTTTGAATTCATCATCATCTAGGCAAACATGCCCCATTTATTTCATTCGAATCATTATAGCCAACCACAATGGCATCACATCTCATCATTTCTCAATTCACATTAAAGCAATTCATCATTAAAGTATTTATCATAACCAATTGCATTGCACATACCTTTTTGAATGATCATCATATCTTTCACACTATACAAATCATAACATTAATCACATTGTATTAACAATATAGCAAATTACTTAAAACATTTATAACTAAATGTGTTAAGTCTCAAAATCATGTAAAAGAATACATCCATGTAAGTTTGTACTTACCTCAAGCAACTCACATCAATGTATACACTTCCTCTTCCAAGAATTCTTCACACCTAGGTTAAGGCAACTCAACCTCTTCACAACCTAATCTAAAAGGAAGAATACACACTTACTTACAAATACACATGAATTCCAATACACTTATTCACCTATTAGTCTCATACTAGACCCATAGATTACAAATTACAAACCAAGACCATTATCTAAGTCCCCACGGTCGTGGCCTCACAAACCCACGGCCGTGGGTTAGCAAACGAATCTGCCCACTTTTCTCTAAACCCCCACGGTCGTGTCCCTCACTTGCAACGACCGTGGCACTCATTTGCCACGAACGTGGCATCCATTTTGCCTCTGTTTCGTACCAAACTCATGTATTCTATGTTTTTAACTTCAATAAACACAAACATATAGAAAATCCAAGATAATAATTGATCAAACTCATAACATACATCAATTACCAATTAACTTAACACTTATATAGCTTTAACATCTCATAATAATAATCATTATATACATCATCCATATATCAATTATTCAATTCCCCAACTCATTTATATTAAACCCTTACTAAACAAGTTCAACAATCCATCATCATCCTCACAAATAACCATATTATCATCATCTAAATACCAATTCAACATATCTATATACTTCAATCTTTCATTATCATCATCTTCACATACTAACCATATGAAATATAAGCTCAATCAATAGAAATCAATATAAGGAAATGAATACTTACTTGAATATTTTGCCAAATCTTCAATATCCACCTTCAATTCTCTCAAAACCCCTATGAATTTGATGTGTATGTAAATAAAATCACATCTCTCTCTCTCTCTCTCTCTCTCTCTCTCTCTCTCTCTCCACGTTCAAGAACAAGAAGAAAAAGAAGAAGAAGAAGAAAGAAAATCTTCTTTCTTTATTCACTTATCATATATATATAATATTATAATAAAATATCCCAAAAATCCTCCACCACAATTATTCTTCCCTTTGACTTTCTTTTCTTCTTTTTCTCTTGTCATTATTATCATTATTATTATTATTATTATTAATTAATTATATACACTTACTTTTCCTACACCAATATATACATCATGTATATGTGATGTATATGTTGATATATGTATATGTCTTATATATTGCTTTTATATTTCCCATATTTTTCAAATACTATATATACATATCATCCTTCAAATACATCTATCTCTTAATATTTCCTTTTAATTAACTTATCTTCTTTTGAATTCCATTTCTTTGACTTATATATGTTATATATATATCTATATATACAACATATACACTCTCTCTTTACTTCTTTTCTCTTTCTATAAAACATATACATTAAATCCAAATACAACACTAATTCCAAAACTTTTAGGGTATACTTTGGGATATTACAAGCATCCTATCATTCCGAAGCAAGAACTGAACAAGCATCTCAAAGGAGTCAATGAGAACACTTCTGCCAATCACCTCGGTCTGTGAGTTGATGGAACAACTGTAAGTATTATTCATGCATATCATGCATACATGAGCATATCACATCGCACTTTCTTGTCTTGTATTGTCTATTCCTTGTCAAAATGAACAGCAAACACCCTGCGAAGTAAAGAATCAAAAGAAGATATTTGCTTGTGGAAGCTCCAGTCATTTTCCAAAAGAAGAAATACGTGCTTGTGCGAAGAACTAGACGAAAAAAACATCAATCAGAGCCCGCATAGAAAAATCATGGGTTTGAGCCTACACAAGGGGCAAAGTTTCTCCTTTTTAGTTTTTGAGTTTATGCATAAACAAAATATTTTGAATATCTTGCCACGCAGGGGGCAAGGAGAAGATATGAAGGCTAGCTAAAAGGGCTGAATTTTTTGTTCATGTATAATTAATGAACAAGAAAAAGAATTCTCAAAAGAATAAAAATAAAAAAAATCAATCAAAAGAGAAAATTAGAATTCTCAAATGCAAAAGACAAAAGGTCAGTCCAGCTAAAAGAGCTGAAGCCAGGGTAAAGACTCGATCTCTAATGGATAAAGATCCATTTCCAAAGGATAAAGATCCATATTTCAAGGGTAAAGACCCAATCTCTAATGGTTAAAGATTCATGTTTCAAGGGTAAAGACCCGATTTCCAATGGATAAAGATCCATATTTCAAAGGGTAAAGACCCAAAGTCCAAAGGATAAAGATCCATGTTTCAAGGGTAAAGACCCGATTTCCAATAGATAAAGATCCATATTTCAAGGGTAAAGACCCGATTTCCAATGGATAAAGATCCATGTTTCAAGGGTAAAGACCCAATCTCCAATGGATAAAGATCCATGTTCCTAGATTAAACACCCAATTTCCAATAGATTAAGATCTATTTTTGGTGGGTAAAGACCCACAATACATAAAAATGGAACAACCAATTATGTCAGAATTCTCAACTGATAAAAGGTCAGTCAAATCAAATTCAGTCTCGAGTCTAAGTACCCAAATCAAATCCAAGAACCCAAAACCTCAACCATCTCAAAAATTAAGTCTTATTGCTTTTCACTCTCTTTTGCTGTAGTCTCAAATCGTTCAAGTAGGGGGCAAACTATAGACCCTTAATTTTTGACCCAGTCTGGTCCGTTATTTTTTATAGTTCAAAGTAATTTTTGTGGTATATTTATTTTAGTATTTATAATTTTTTAAAAAAATTAAAAATGGTGAAGTGAATAAAAATAAAAATAAATAAATAAATAAATAAAAATGAAAGTCGGCGACGAAAAAATTTGTCACTAAAAATAATTGGCCAAGGCCAAATTTCGCCCGCAGGTTCCTACGGGCGAAATGGCTTTGGCCGTGCCCGGCATGCCAATTCTCTCTCACAAACTCGCAGTTTTTGCCAGCGAATTTTTTTTCCAATGCAATTTTTTCCGAAACCAAATTCTATTTGATTTCAGTTTCCTTTTCCTAATTAATGATAATTTCCTTAAACAATTGGAATTAAGCTTCCAAAATTTCATATAAATAAGACTAAAAAAACACAGAAAAGGGGACTGGGAAAAATTGGTCGGACTTGAAAAATTGATTGGACTTGGAAAAACTGTTGGAGAAAAAAAAGAAAACTTTGAAACTGGGATTACAGAAAACTCTAGCAATAAGCAAGCAAATCAACGATTCATCAAAGGCAACACGCTTGTCTTTGTCCTTGTTCATCCAAGAAGCAATTTTTGGTGGAACCAGCGAACGAAGGTTTGAATTTTTAATTTATTTTTATTTTCTTACAGTAGCTTTGTTTCTTTGATTCATAAGATCATACACATAAAACCTTGATCTATAAATATGTAGTAACATTGATCTTTGTTTCAAAAACCTTAAAAAGTATTCTTATGTTTCCAAAAACCTTAAGAACCCTAAAAACACTTTTATGTTTCTTCTAAACCTTAAAACCCTAATTTGTTTCTTTTGTTTCCAAAAAACCTTAAATCATTTTTCCTATTTCGAAAAACTTTTAAAAACCCTAAACTGTTTTCCTCTAATTCTTTTCCTAAATTTCCAAATGTTTTGTTAAATCACCAAACTCTAACTTACTTTAAACTATTTTCTTCATCTCCAAAACCAAAACAGTGAACCCCCAATCCAATTATTCTAAACCCTAATTTTCCTAAATCCTAATTCCCTCAAAACCAAAATCGTAAACCTTAGTTTTCCTAAACCCTAATCCTAATCCTTAAATCCTTAAAACCTTAAAAACCTAAACATTCAAACTTAATACAGTAAATCCAAAACAACAATCCAGTATCCAAGAGCTATAAACCTAATGTTTTAATATTCTAAAACCCTAATTTCATAATGTTACCCATAAACCCTAATTTGATTCATGAAACCTTAATCCATTTTAATTTTCTTAAACCTTTACAGTAGCTAAGAATTATAAACCTTAACATACTAAAATCCCAAAACCCTAAATATTAATTAAAGAACTTTAAATAGAAACAGTAACCCTAATTTGTATCTTTACTTGCTTTATTTTTTAGATTTGATTATGTAGTCTATTATATGCTCTGGTGATTGATTTATTTAATTTCAATGCTTGATTTATTTAATTATAATGGATGGATGCTTACTATATATTTTGATTGATGTTTAATATCTTTGATGAATGATTTATTTATGACGAATGGTTATTTACTTTTATCGATTTATTTTGATTTCCAAAAGTGTAAGAGGTATGTTTCCACTTTGTGGGTACCTCATTAGTTAAATATCATGTAATTTAAATTGCTTTTATATTTTGGACCAATGTAAGGGACATGTTTCTACCTTTTGGTGGGTGTCCTATTAGTTTAGACATGGATGATGTAAGGACATGTTTCCATCCTCGGATGGGTGTCCATTTATTTGTTTTGCTTGGACATTGCTTTGATCTTAATATAACGATGCTTTATTTCAATTATTGTGTGTAATATGGATAATATTGTTATTTTTAAGAATTTTATAATATTAAGACATGTAAAGGAGGCCGGTTCCAATGAACCGAGCATTGTGGGGGTGCTGAGCCATTTCTCACCTTCCCCACACGTACCCAACTTTTCGAACCCATTAGGTGGTTGGAGATTCCTTAGGAATCGAGTCATCCACCCCTTTCTTTTTCCCGGCCCGTCCGGGTGGCGACTCCATTTTCTCCGGACTTAGGTCCATGTTCTCTAAGGCCTAGAGCCTAAACAGTGCCGAATTCGCAAGAACCATTCCATCTGGAGTGGGGGCAAAAATCCCCGCTCACACTAGGTTTGACTGCATGCCTATGATTTGCCTATTGGCTAGACGTTGGGCATCATTGTGAAAATATTTTTGAGGTGAAATGACCCGGTCGTAAGCCTCAAAAACAAATCCTTGAAGCTAGGCTGGGTGAAATGACTGGGTCATAAACTCAGACCTAGTTGGATTATTACATCGATGTATTGCCTATGGGGCTAGACACATGGTGTCATTATAGACCAAAGTAGTGACTCTGGAATTTGAATAGCATATTAGATCCTTTTTGGGCTCATGCTTGTCTTTGCTTTAATGTGAATTATGAATTATGGAACAATTGAGCAATATAATGAGATATAATGTTGTTGTCTCAAGATGGCAACCAAGAGGGGGGGGGGGTGAATTGGTTTCCTCAAGAAATAATGACAATTAAAAAACTCAACAAACTAGAAATGCGAAATAGAGAGATGGTTGAGTAATGAAAGAAAGAAAGAACACACAAGATTTATAGTGGTTCGAATTTACTTCAATCCTACATCCACTTCCTTAACAACTTGTTAAGGTTCCACTAATCTTTGAAGTTTTTACAAGCTCACTTCCAACTTTGGTGTTTTCACAAGTTCACACCTAACTTCACAAGTGTTTTTCTAAGGCTTACACTCAAGAACCTTTAAAGGAGTTTTTAAGGCTCACTCTCACAACCCAAACAAGAGTTTTACAAGGCTTACTCTCACAACCCAAGTGTTTTTCCAAGCTCACACTCAAACTTATACAATGGTGTTTTCAATGCTTACACCTAACATTCATTACAATTCAAATGTGACTTTAAGTAAAAGAAAGTTTGTTACTTGGCTATAAAATTCTTTTTTTCTTGCTTCTCATTTTGTTCTTTTCTTGTAGAAGCAATGTATTTATAGCCAATGTGATCTTACTAGCCGTTATTGATAGTGAGAATAAAGTCTTGGTAGTTTATACCTTCTTCTTTAAACTGTCCGAAGCATTTCGCGGTCGTCCTTCATATAAGGATGGTCACGCTATTGTCATACGCAGTCGTCCTTGGACAAGGTACGGTCGCTGAATTTAAAAATGCTTCAACGGTCGAATTTGAGTGCTCTGCAGCAGGAATCTTGCCCATGCTGTGGTTGTCGGGACGGTCGCGCATAACAAAGGTGCGGTCGCCCTTTTTGAATGTTGAAGTGGGTTTATAACGGTCATCACACGTGGCATTCTGTGACTGGGCAGAAAAGATGTCCGCCAAAATATGAATGTCGCGGTCGCCCTAGGTAACATCTCGCGGTTGACTTGAGATACTCGCGTCGAACTTCTGGACGCACCTGAGGACGCGAACACTACTGTCTCTTTAAGCAAATTTTTCTTGAATTGGTAGAGCGGTCGCGAATATAAATGGGCGGTCGCTAAAGTGATAAGCGAGGCCGTATCATTCGCCGTTCTTGTCACCGCGAACCTTACTGTGATTAGAATGATTTGAGTTCCTTGGGTAGCGGTCGTCCATAACTTGGGACGGTCACTCTTCATTAAGTGTGGTAGTTACTGAGGTTGGGTTTCTGACCGCGAAACCTACTGTGATAAGGTTTCATCCTTTAATTTAATGGTGCGGTCGTATTCAGGTTTTGTGCGACCGCTATAAGTGTTATGTTCAGATTTATTTGAAGCAACCTAAGCCTGCAACAAGATTCTTCAAACACATGTTAAATGGATCATTTAATTTGAGTTGTCAAGGATCAAAATTGAGATCATTTGTCTAACAATCTCCCCCATTTTGACTTTGACAATTCAAATGGAATGATAAAAAAAATATATAATAAGTCTAAAACGCTCCCCCTTAACATATGCATGAATCATGGTTAAGTATATCTTGGTGCATTGATATTATTTGATTATCTTGGTGCATTGAATCACAATCATTCCAAGTTCCAAGTTGTTTACTATTTCTCCCCCATTGTCATAGGCAAAATGCATAACAGAAAGCAAGAAGTTAAGCTACTAAACATCTTGTTTATTAAAAGATAGAGGAAAGTAAACATATCAAGCTACAAATATATAGAAAACATATCAAGCAACAAACATGAGAATGTAAACTATTGAGACTAAACATCTTGAAAATGTAAACTATTCAGAATCATCATCCTCATCTATCTCTTCTTCTACTAAAGGAGCTTTTCCTTTATCAAGAGGAGCAAGAGAGGTAGAGCTAGTACTAATGGACTCTTCTTCTTCAGGAAGACTTTGTGTATGATCACTTATATCCCAATCTTCAAGATTGCATTAAGGCAAGTCCAGTTTGCCTTGCATATCATAGAGATCATGATGCATGTGAGATATAAGGTTGATTCTCTAGTTCAAGTGATGGAATCTCTTGGAGATACTTTTCATGAATCTAGAGAGTTTCCTGGAGAGAGATTTGATAGCATTGAGGATGAGTTGTGTAGAGGATGAAGTAGTTTCTTGAGTAGCTTTTGATGAAGCAGCTTTTGGAGGTAATTCCACAGCAACTTCCAGAGAGTCTCCCTCTTCCTCAATTGTGTACCTTGGCCTTTTCTTTTGTCTATCCACAACTCCTTTTTTGCCAAAATAATACACATATGTACCTTCAATCTTCCTCACACATCCAGCATGTTCTAGATAGTCAATAGTGATGGCACTAGAGACAAGATTGAAAGGGTTTCTCAATGTAGCTAAGTTCAGATCATTTAGTAGGTTCAGGTGCCTAGCTATTTGAGTTATTTGTGAGGATAAGAAGAAAGTTCCAGTTCTTGTAACTGCATGATGATAGAGGGTGTCAATCAAGAACTTGGTTGTGTTCATTTGGATGTTGTGGGTGAAAGCATATAAAAATATGAGATCTCTTTTTGTTACCTTTTCATTCCCATCAGCTCTTTGATGGATGGTGTAGGTGATAATCCTATGAAGCATCCAATGGGTGAGGGATTTGATGTGTCTGGCTTTTGATTCTTTTTCAAAAGATGTTTCCACAGAAATTTCTTGCCAGAATGCGGAGAGTGTTTGGTTGGAAAAGGTTTGATCGTTGTAGGAGGTTATACCATCAGCAGGAAAGTCCCAGATTTTGCCAAAGTCTTCTAGGGTTAAGGCTTGGTATTGATCAAATAGCTTAAATCTAACCCCATACCATCCCAGTGCAGAGTTAGCACTCTTCTCTATTTGGAAAGACATAAGGAATTCCTTGCTTAAACTGGAATAACCTACCTCCTCAGGAAATACAAGCTTTCTCCATCCAAGAACATCTAGTAATCTTTAAATCTCGTCCTTGATATTCAGGGCAGAGAGCATCCCACCAAAAGGAGATTTGGTTCCCTCAACTTTCTTTCTTTTCAGCATGGCATATCTCACATCTTCCTCAGAGGTTTGGTGGTGAGGTTTGTGAATTTTCTCACCTCTTCTAGACTGTGGAGGAGATGGAGGATCATCTATAGGTTCTCTTATTGTGATTCCTTAAGATCTCTTTCCTTTTCCTTTTACTTTGGAGGTTATCTTCGTTTTGGGAGCCATCAGGATAGGAAGAAAAAGAAGAAATCTAGAAAACAGAGGGTGTTTTGAGAAGCAGATGATTTTGAGAGGATTTTCGAGATTTAGAGGGAAGTTTATATGTTGTAAGAAGCAAAATATCTAAGAAACTAACGTATCATACTCTTAAATAGAAGAAATTAAGAAAATAGCCGTTTATAACTATTGAAAGTTAAGAGTTGCGACTTGTCACACAGCCAACGGTTACAAAATTTCGAGCAGAGTGTACAGAGTGCGGTCTCAGATTTAAAAGGGTGCGATCGCAAAATGTGGTCTAGCGACCATTAGCAAGATCAGTGTGCTTGCGGGTGAAGAAATTGTCTGTAACGGTCGAAACTGTTCAAATTATTGCGTCCGCGCACAAATTTTCTCGACCGCGCACAGAGATTTTTATTTGAATGAATCTGGCAGATGAGATAGCGATCGCTAAGGACACTGGAGTGAACGCGACTGACTTAGAAATGAAGGAGTCAAGGAAAGATGGAAGATTTTTCAAATGTTTAGGCAAAAAGTTTATGCACATAGAAACTTCATTGATAGGCAATTTTTTATTAATTCAAAGTGATTCCATCAATCATTCCTAAATTAAGTTTAATGAAGTTAAGTCTATCTTCATTCAAGGGTTTTGTAAAGATATCAGCAAGTTGATTTTGTGTATCTATAAATTCTAGGATTATATTCTGATTTTGTACATTTTCTCTCAAGAAATGATGTCTAATATCTATATATTTGGATCTAGAGTGTTGGATAGGATTTTTAGACAAATTGATAGCACTAGTGTTGTCACATTTAATGGAGATATTGTTAAATACTTTACCATAGTCAAGCAATTGTTGTTTCATCCATAATACTTGTGTGCAACAAAAACATGCTGCAACATATTCGGCTTCCGTTGTGGATAAAGCAACCGGTACTTGTTTCTTACTATGCCAAGAAACTAGACAATTACCAAGAAAGTGACATGCTGCTGTAGTGCTCTTCCTATCTAAGATACTACCAGCATAATCTACATCTAAAAAGCCTATGATATGAAATGATGTGTTTTTAGGATACCAAAGTCCTAAATGCATTGTACCACTCAAATATTTCAAAATTCTCTTAGTGGCATTCAAGTGTGATTCTTTAGGACAAGTTTGAAATCTAGCACAAAGACATACACTATACATTATATCAGGTCTAGAAGTGGTTAAGTAAAGTAGTGATCCGATGATACCTCGATATTTCTTCTCATCTACTGCTTTACCATTTTCATCTTTACCTAATTTTAAGGATGTGCTCATAGGAGTTTTGCTAGTTTTGCAGCCATCCATTCCAAATTTTTTGATGAGTTCTTTTGTATATTTGGATTGGTTGATGAAGATGCCATCTTCACATTGCTTGACTTGTAGTCCAAGGAAGAACTTGAGTTCACCCATCATGCTCATTTCAAATTCCCTGGTCATACAAGAAGCAAATTCTTTGCACAAGGCTTCATTAGTAGCTCCAAATATTATGTCATCCACATAAACTTGTACAATTAAAATGTTATGCTTGTCCTTTTTAACAAAGAGAGTTGTGTCTACTTTTCCTTTTGAAAAACCATTTTCAAGTAAATATGCACTAAGTTTATCATACCAAGCTCTTGGTGCTTGTTTCAATCCATATAAAGCTTTGGTAAGTTTGAAAACATGATCAGGAAATTTGTAGTTTTCAAAACCAGGAGGTTGTTCTACATAAACTTCTTCGCTTATAAGTCCATTTAGAAATGCGCTTTTAACATCCATTTGAAAGAGTTTAAAGTTCATGTGACATGCAAAAGCAAGTAATATTCTAATAACTTCTAATCTGGCTACAGGGACAAAAGTTTCATCATAGTCAATACCTTCTTCTTGATTATAGCCTTTGGCTACCAATCTTGCTTTATTTCTAACAATGTGACCATTTTCATCAAGCTTATTCCTATAGACCCATTTGCATCCTATTATAGAGTGATATGTAGGTCTAGGAGTAAGTTGCCAAACATTATTTCTTTCAAATTGATTAAGTTCATCTTGCATTGCATTTATCCAATTTTCATCATTTAAAGCCTCCTCAACAGTCTTTGGCTCAATTTGAGAAACAAAAGCAAAATTAACATCTATATGATTAATTTTAGATCTAGTAATTACTCCCTTAGATGTTTCTCCAATGATGAGTTCCTTAGGATGGTCTTTCTTGTATTGCCAATCCTTAGGTAGATCTTGAGTCTTTTCTTCAAGTTCATACTGATTGATCTTTGGAGCATCAATAGATTCAAGAGGTTCAAGAGTACCTGCAGGGTCATTGAAAGTAATACCTTTCTTTTGATCACGTTTAGATGATTCATCAAATACAACATGCATTGTTTCTTCTATAACTAGAGTTTTCATGTTAAATACCCTATATGCTTTGTTATATGATGAATATCCTAGGAATATGCCTTCATCTGATTTGGATGAAAATTTTTCAAGATTATCCTTGGTATTCAATATGAAGCATTTGCATCCGAATACTCTAAAATATCCAATTCTGGGAATTCTTCCATTGCATGGCTCATAAGAAGTTTTATTAGTTAAATGCCTTTTGTAAACACGATTTGTAATGTAACAAGCTGTATTAACGGCTTCTGCCCAAAAATAAGATGGTAAATCATATTCATTGAGCATTGTCCTAGCCATTTCAATTAAAGTTCTATTTTTCCTTTCAACTACACCATTTTGCTGTGGAGTTCTAGGAGCAGAAAAATTATGTGAAATGCCAAGTTCATTACAAAAACCTTCAAAATTTTCATTCTCAAATTCTTTGCCATGATCACTTCTAATAGATGTGTTCACATATCCTTTTTCATTTTGAACTCTTTTTGCAAACGTTTTGAAGTAATTGAAGGCTTCATTCTTTTGAGCTAAGAAATTAACCCATGTGAATCTAGAGTAATCATCAACAAGAACAAATGCATATAATTTGCCTCCTAAGCTTGTAACTCTATTTGGTCCAAACAAATACAAATGAATGAGCTCTAAAGGTCTAGAGGTGCTTATAACACTCTTTGATTTAAATGAGCTTTTATGTTGCTTACCATGTTGACAAGGTTCACAAATCTTGTCTTTATCATATTTTATCTTAGGTAAGCCATCAACTAAGTTTTCATTACAGATATATTTTAATTGATCCATACCAGCATGTCCTAGTCTTCTATGCCATAACCATGCATCATTATTAGTGGACATTAAACATTTAAATGTATGATTTGAGTGTATGTTGATATTATAACTGTTGTTTGTTCTAGTACCCTTAAATATGATAATATCATTTGAATTCGTGATCTTGCATTCTTTGGAATCAAAATTGACAAAGTATGCTTTATCACAAAGTTGACTAACACTTAGCAAGTTATGTTTCAAACCATCAACAAGCCATACATCTTTTATTAAATCCTTACCAATAGATCCAATGGAGCCAACACCAAGAATTTTACCTTTAGCATTGTTTCCAAAAGTTACATTACCTCCATGTTTGTAGGTAATACTTGTAAAGAGCTTTGCATTCCCAGTCATATGCCTTGAGCATCCACTATCCACAAGCCATGTGCTTTCATTGATAGAAGATTTTAGGCATACCTGCAAGGCAATAGTGATCATCTTCTTTTAGGTACTCACATGAAGTTGGGTCCTTGATGGTTAGTAGTAAAAGTGCCTTCTAACTTGAGATGAGCCTTTCTTATATAACAAGAAAAATTTTTGTGTCCGAATTTCATGCAATATGTGCATTGCGATGGCATTCTATACTTCTGCATTTTTCTTTTTGTATTTAAAGTATTATGCATACAACTACAAGTATGTGATTTCTTTTGTGCAAGTTTAGTGTACAAAAATGCATAATTATTTTTGGCTTTATTTCCTAGTGAACCATAAGAAGTTCTTTTGGTACTTTTAGACTTGGTGCAAGCATAATTGATATGAACATCAGAGATTTCAATTGTAGATGCTTTTACAAATGTTGATTTGCTTGGTGCAATGTTGGTTGAGCCATTGAATCCTAATCCATATTTTAAGGAAGGTGATCTTTGGTTATTAATTAATGTGTTTAATGCTTCCTTTCCTTTATGAAATCTGGAAATTGATTCTTTTAGTTCTTTTAGTTCATGCTTCAATGTTTCATTTTCTTTAATAACTTTTTCTAAGTCATGTGAGTTTTTATTTAACTCTCCTATCGTATTCATCAAGTGTTCATTTGAGGTTTTTAATTCTAAGGTAGAGTTCTTTAAGCATATAAAATCCTTTTCTAACTTAGAGTTTTTTTCTTTATAGAGCATCATTTTAGAAAAATATTTTTCTATTTTAAAGTTCATGTGCTCAATCAAATCACTATCATCTATATCATTTATATCATTATGTGCTACTAGATCAAAGGATTGAGTACTTACCTCATTGGAGTCATCTTCAATAGCCATGAGACACAGATTTGCAATTCCTTCTTCTTCTTTTTCTTCACTTGAAGAAGAGTCATCCCATGTGGCTTTGAGAGACTTTTTCTTTTCTTTATCCCATTTCCTTTTGTTCTTTAATTTGAAGCAATCCGATTTAATGTGACCAGTTTTTCCACATTCATAGCACTTTACCTCATTTTTCTTTTCTTTATCTTTGAAGGAGAATTTAGGAAGTGTACCTTTGTTTGCTTGTAATCTTTTCTTCCTTTTCCATTCATTGATTCTTTTTGAGAACATTGCCATTTCATCTTCATCATCAGTACCTTCATTGCTTGAGCTCTCAACTTCTTTGATTGCTTTGAGTGCAATTGGTTTTCTCTTTTCTTTTTCACCTTGATCTTCCTCTTTCTCACTGTGTAGCTCAAATGTGAGTAGTTTTCCAACTAGCTCGTCGATTCTTAATGTGCTGAGATCATGAGCTTCTTCTATGGATGATACTTTTGATTCAAAGTTTTTTCTAGCTCTTAGGGCTCTCAAGATTTTACTGTTTACATCACCTTGATCATATACCTTGCCATACTTCTTTAGTTCATTGACAATAGCAAGCAAGCGATTGGTCATGTCGGTGACATTTTCATTTGATTTCATCTTGAATAGCTCATACTCATGGACATGCATTTGTTTCTTGGTAAATCTCACTTGAGTCGTACCTTCATGGTAGTTTTCGAGTGTTTTCCAAATGCAATGTGCACAAGTTAAATGTTGAACTCTTCCACCTTCTTCTCTTGAAATGGAATTCATCAAGATGGAAGCGGCTCTATTGTTCTTGAATCGATCTTTGACATTGCTAGTTGACCATTGTGCTTTGGGAAGTGGAACTTGAATACCGTCAGCTTCATAAGTGGGAGGTTTCCACTCACTTTCCACGAAATCCCATAGTTCATTCCCTTCACTGTCTAGAAATAATACATTTTGTGTTTCCAGTATGAATAATCAGTTCCATCAAAGTAGGGTCTAAGAATAGTGTTAAGATTTCCATGAGAGTTTGATGAAGAAGAAGTTGCCATAGTGGATCAAATTTCACAATTAAGTTTAAGAAATCTCAGGCTCTGATACCAATTGTTGTCCCAAGATGGCAACCAAGAGGGGGGGTGAATTGGTTTCCTCAAGAAATAATGACAATTAAAAAACTCAACAAACTAGAAATGCGGAATAGAGAGATGGTTGAGTAATGAAAGAAAGAAAGAACACACAAGATTTATAGTGGTTCAGATTTACTTCAATCCTACATCCACTTCCTTAACAACTTGTTAAGGTTCCACTAATCTTTGAAGTTTTTACAAGCTCACTTCCAACTTCGGTGTTTTCACAAGTTCACACCTAACTTCACAAGTGTTTTTCTAAGGCTTACACTCAAGAACATTTAAAGGAGTTTTTAAGGCTCACTCTCACAACCCAAACAAGAGTTTTACAAGGCTTACTCTCACAACCCAAATGTTTTTCCAAGCTCACACTCAAACTTATACAATGGTGTTTTCAATGCTTACACCTAACATTCATTACAATTCAAATGTGACTTTAAGTAAAAGAAAGTTTGTTACTTGGCTATAAAATTCTTTTTTTCTTGCTTATCATTTTGTTCTTTTATTATAGAAGCAATGTATTTATAACCAATGTGATCTTACTAGCCGTTATTGATAGTGAGAATAAAGTCTTGGTAGTTTAGACCTTCTTCTTTAAACTGTCCGAAGCATTTCGCGGTCGTCCTTCATATAAGGATGGTCGCGCTATTGTCATACACAGTGTAATATCCTAAAGTATACCCTAAAAGTGTTGGGATTACTGTTGTAATTGGATTCAATGTGTGTATTGAAGGAAAGAGAAAAGAAGAAGAAAGTCAAAAGGAATTGTGTGTGGTGGAGATTTAATGGTATAATTGTTATTATTGTTATTATTATTGTTATTATTGTTATTATTATTATTATTGTTATTGTTATTATTATTATTATTATTATTATTATTATTATTATATATGAGATAAGAACGAAGGAAGGGAGGAGAACCTTCTTTCTTTCTTCTTCTTCTGTTCTTCTTCTTCGTGGACAAGAGAGCACGAGAGAGAGAGAGAGAGAGCACGAGAGAGAGAGAGAAATGTGATCTTCATCAAAATTTCTTAAGGATTTTAAGAGTATTGAAGATGAAAATGAAGATTTGGCAAGCTATTTCTTGAATGAATTTTATTGATTATATATATATATAGGTATATATCTTCTTGTTTTGATTTCTTTTGGATTGAGGTTATGTTTGGTATGATTGGTGGGTAAAAGGAGGATAACAAGAGATTTAAGTATGTAAATGTGTGGAATTGATATCTAAGTGATGATTAGTTGAGAAAATTGTGAGAAAAATGATGAAATGTTGATTTGGGGTTTGGTTTGGATGAATTTCGAGTGTTTGGTCTTTAAATTATTGTAGGACACGGCCAAGTTATGAGAGACAAGGCCAAGTTAGGGCAAATTTGGCCGTGTTGGATGAGTTTTGGAGAGACACGGCCACTGGCTTGGCCGTGTCCCTTGCCTGTGTTTGTTACTGTCTGATTTATGTTGAGAGACACGGCCGTGTCCCTTGCCCGTGTCTGGTACTGGATTGTTGTGTTGAGAGACACGGCCACTGGCTTGGCCGTGTCCATTGCCCGTGTTTGCTACTGCTTGAATTGGTGTTGAGTGACACGGCCACAAGCTTGGCCGTGTCCCTTGGGCGTGTTTGCTACTGGATGATTGTATTGAGAGACACGGCCACAAGCTTGGCCGTGTCCCTTGAGGGTGTTTGTTATTGTGTTTGTTATTTGGTTTTCATACATTGTTGGATCTTCAAATGTCTTTTGTACCTAAACACACTTAAACCAATAATGATCCAACCAAATGTATATGGAAGATTCTAAGTCCTTGAATAAGGTAAATTGTTATGTATGAATATATCAATGATGATATAGGAAATGTGAAAGATATAGTGATCAATGAAAAAGTATGTGCAATGTCATTGATTATGTATACTTGAGTGATGAATTGAATTGATCAATTTGATTTGATGATAATGTTGATATTATATGAACCATGTGATGTTTTATGTATTGTAAATATTATGAATTGTATTGTGCTATATGTAGATTGATGATGCATATGAAGAATGATATGTTGGGTACAACGTGGAATATCATGAGATCATTGATGATGAATTACCTTAATGTTATGATTGAGGCTTGTTTGCCTAATTGATGATATAAATGTACATTTGAATATTGAAGATTGAAGTGTTATATTGTGAAATGAAATGTAAAGCCATTGTGATTGGCTATGATGATGCAATTGAAAGAAATAAGGCATGTTTGCCTAAATGATGATGAGAATTGAAAATGGAAATGATAATGAAATAATAAATGAATTGTGTGACTAATGTGTTATTCCATTTTCAGAGTTTGTTGTTGGTGGCATGCCTATTAGTAACAATCTCTTGAAGTTAGGTTGGATTTGATCCTTGAAGCCAAGTTGGGTTGAAGTTTAACATGTTTTACTCCCCTTGAAGCTTGGTTGGGTCTAATCCTTGAAGCCTAATTGAGATGTTACAACCCTTGAAGCTAGGTTGGGTTTGGTTCTTGAAGCCAAGTTGGGTTGATACTTAGCATGCTTTGTTCCCCTTGAAGCTTGGTTGAGCCTAATCCTTGAAGCCTAGTTGGGTCTATGATAATGATAAATGTGATGATTAAACCAAAGCATTACTCTAAAAATTGAATGGCATATTAGTGTGTCTTGGGCCCATGCTTGTTTTTGTGTAATGTGAGTCATGAATGGTAACATGATTGATAAATAAGGTATATGGAAACAATGTTGAAACAAATGAATAATGAGATCTATGAATGCTTTTGATGGAAATGTGTTTTATGATTAATGAATTGTGAATAAAATGATGTTATGAAGTATGAGTTTGTAATATGTGTATTGATATGTTGAAAGTGAATATGGCTTAAGGAGTTTTGTTAAGATATGAGGTTATGGAATTGTTGTATGATGTGTAACATGTTTGTGAATGTGGAATTTGTGAGAATTGTTCTTATAAAGGTTTGAATGATGTTTTGTTGTAATAATGTATACATATATATGTGTATATGAAATAGAAAGGGTAAGTATTGTGTTGTGAATATGCTATGTAATGATGTATTTAATTTATGAGATTAGTGGCAATATATGAAGAATCCATTGAGAAAGGAAAACGTGGTAAGAGAACAATAAAACATGATGCTAAAATTATAAGGTATGATTATTTTGTAATGTATACTTTATTATTTATTTGTACTACTAAGCTCTCGGGCTTAGCGCGGTTGTGTAATCGCGCAGGTATTTATGCGGATGATCTGGATGCCTAGCTGCTATGCCACGAGAAAGGTAAGAGTGTCTCGAGACCAACTAGAAGGTGATGCATACATGTATAATTTTATTTAGGTTTTATTTTTGATAACAATAATGATTCTTATAAATGTTTCTTAATTTAATATAATATTGCTTGACCTTGGATAAAGATTGTTAAATAAAAAGCTAAAGGTGACATTCTTATATTTTATATATGCATTGTATGTATACCAGGTATATGTATAGTGCTTATATAAAGTATAGGGGCGTTACACACAGTCGTCCTTGGACAAGGTACGGTCGCTGAATTTAAAAATGCTTCAACGGTCAAATTTGAGTGCTCTGCAGCAGGAATCTTGCCCATGCTGTGGTTGTCGGGATGGTCGCGCATAACAAAGGTGCGGTCGCCCTTTTTGAATGTTGAAGTGGGTTTATAACGGTCATCACACGTGGCATTCTATGACTGGGCAGAAAAGATGTCCGCCAAAATATGAATGTCGCGGTCGCCCTAGGCAACATCTCGCGGTCGACTTGAGATACTCGCACCGAACTTCTGGACGCACCTGAGGACACGAACACTACTGTCTCTTTAAGCAAATTTTTCTTGAATTGGTAGAGCGGTCGCGAATATAAATGGGCGGTCGCTAAAGTGATAAGTGAGGCCGTATCATTCGCCGTTCTTGTCACCACGAACCTTACTGTGATTAGAATGATTTGAGTTCCTTGGGTAGCGGTCGTCCATAACTTGGGTCATCTTCTTCCACCTTATCTCACAAGAGGGCAAGTCTTTTGGCTCGGGGGTTTTTCCCCACAAGGTATGTGAATGACGAATCTCTAGATGCTTTGCAAATGAGGACTGCTTTTTATAGATATGTGCAATATCTTGGGTGGGAGACTTTTGTTTCATTGAGACCTCTGCAGTTTGAGGAGCTCACCCTAGAATTTTTGACAACTCTTAAGGTGGAAAGGGATGATAAGAAAATTTGTAGGAGACTGATGTTTAAATTAATGGGTAGATCATTTGTGCTTACTATTGATCAGTTGAATGATGTATATGGTTTTCATCACCATGGAGAAAGATCGATACCCAAAGATTTTAGACAACAATTTGCTTGGGGTGCCTTAGGCTCGGGTACTTATGTGGCCAAATCGGCCAAAGCATCTAAATTGCGGAACCCTACTTTGAGATATTTGCACAGGTTTATGTCATGTGGGTTCTTTGCAAGGAAGGAGAGCCCGGGTGTGGTTGAGTCGAGTGAGCTATTTTTCTTGAACTGTGTTTTGAATGAAATGAATATTAGTGCCGGCTATTGGTTAGCCGATATTTTTTATTCTGTAGCTAATAAAAGGAGGGGGGCTATTTGTGTTGGAGGATTGATCACTACATTAGCAGTAGCCCTTGTGGAGGATTTTGACCCGAGTACTACTCAGATGACTCGAATTTTGGGTAATGATTCCTTGGATTTAGCTATACTGGCGAAGATGCACATGGTGGTGCATAGAAGAGGGACCTTTGTGATGCCGTCAGCTGAGCCTGAAGCACCGGGGGACAGGCAAAAGAGAGCCCGGGTCGAAGAGGAGTCTGACTCGGATTCTCTTGACTTAGATGAGGATGCTCCTGTTTCAGAGAATCTAGAGATACTTCGGAGGATTCAAGCCCTGGAGGGCAAGGTAGATCGATTGGAGGGAAAGGTAGATGGACTGACAGGCACGGTGGACCGAAACCATATTGAGATGTTGCAACAGATGGATCAGATTAACAGCAACCTTGCCAAAATTCTGAGTCTTCATCCCTCGGCTGCATCATCTTCCCACCCGCCTTTTCCTTAGACTTTGTGTTCCTTGCTTTATTTTATTTTATTTAGTGTACTTCTGTTTTATTTTTTGTTTTTGTTTTTCATGTTAAAACTTTTGTGTTTGGATATTTTCTTGTACTTTTGTTATAAAACTTTTGTGTTTGTGATGGAAAGCTAGGATTTTGCCTCACCAGGTACGATGGAAGACAGGTTGCCCTTTAACTCTTTTTATTTATTATTCTTGTTTTCCATTGAGGACAATGTCAATTTTAAGTGTGGGGTACTCTTTAAGCTTTCCTTTAATTCTTGTTTTGCTTATTGTGGTTGTTTTGTTTATTGTGTTTTTTTTGTGCATGGTATAATTGTTGAAAATTTATTGATCTTTTCTTTGATTCTAGCATTATAGTTGAGACTTTGGTATCAGCATAGAAATGAGCATTTGAATTCATTCGGGATTAATTTTCGCATTCTGCAATTCATGACATGTAAATCTTTGTGAACCCACCTGTGTGAGCTTTGAGCCTCATAAAATTTGATATTTTTGTCAATTAATTTTCTTTTCTTAAGTGTGCACCTTCATGATGTTGCATCTCTAGAGTTTGCTTTTGCATACTTATTGAACTCACATTATGATTTAATCTCAAGTTTTAAAATGATGAAGGCAAATTAGGTTAGCCCCTTTAGCTTAAAGAGACTTCCCTTTATATTGATTTCCTTAGTGAGCCAAGTTGAGCCATTGACCGTTTCTTGTTTGATTAACACAATTCTCAACTTAACATGTTCTTATTATCATCATACCTATGCATTAAGGAATGGAGTTGTATGATTAGACAATAGGGTAGTTTATTTTAAGTGTGGGGTAAGTAAGTAAAAAAATATATATATATGGAATCCCTAATTGAAATGCATACTTTGCATATTGTATTTGATTAAGAGTCAGTATTCTTTTCCTCTACATTTTAAGCTAGATGTTCCATTAAGTTTATACTTTGTATATATATATATAAAAAAATAAAATTAATATAAAAAAAAGTGAAAATAAAACAAAAAGAGATATATATATATATACAAAGTTCATATATTTTCTAGCCTTAGGGGAATTTTGACTAGTGTACTTTTCTTTTAGTGTGCAATTATGTAAGATTGTTAAGGGTTGGTGAGTATGCTAGTTGAAGGAGTTATGAAATTCTTAGCAAGAGTAGTGTCTAATTTAGATACTCCATTTCTTGATGCTCCAGCTTAAATATCTTTTCTCACACCTTACCTTAGCCCCATTACATCCAAATAAAAGACCTTCGAATTAATTCTTGAGAAAATCAGTGAGAGAGATTGGATAATTAAGCAAGTTTATGGCAGTATGCACTCATGAGTGGTATGAGTGATTAACCTTTGAAATCGAGTGAAACACTTAGTTGAGAGATAAGATTTGTATGTCTGGATCAATGAATGAGTTAAGAAAATCTTGATTGAAGGAAATTGCAATTATTTATGTCTGATGTCTTAAAGTATTTCATCTATGTTCTGGAATTATAGTTAAGGTTGTTTGAATTTTTAATTTATGCCATGTGAATTTGCTTGAGGGCAAGCAAAGTTTTAAGTGTGGGGTAGTTGTTTTATTACTTTTTGTTATAAGTTTTGTGTCTTGTTTATTAGGTTAATTATTGTTTTATTTAGGTATTTTGTTAGTTTTTATCGGTTTGTCTAGTGTTTTCTTTAATTGTGTAGTTTTAGTTTATTTTTAGTTTTATGTCGTTTTTTATCTAGTTTTTAGTTTGTGTTTATGTTTTGTCGGTTATTGTTTATTTACTTCGTGTTTTAAGTTTGTTTTGAGTTTTGTGTTAGGTTAAAACAGGCAAGGAAACGAATTGAAGATGAAATGGGCAGTAGCTGACACAGGCAGAGGACACGGCCAAGTCACTGGCCGTGTCCCATACCAAGTTAAAAGGAAGAACAAGTCCCAGTAGCAGACACCATCAAGGGACACGGCCAAGTCATGTGGCCGTGTCCCTCCAAAGAAAAGCAACACGGCCAAGTCACCATGACCTGGCCGTGTCCCACTTATTACCAAAGGAAAGGAAGAGTAAAGCAGACAGAGGCAGACACTGGGAAGGGACACGGCCGTGTCACCTGGACGTGTCCTCAAATATGATGCAACACGGCCAAGTCAAGCTCCACTTGGCCGTGTCACTCAACAAAGAAGCAAAGAAGACCAAAAAGCAACAGAGGAGGACACATGCAGGGGACACGGCCGTGTCACCTGACCGTGTCCCTCCATCAAGCCTCACACGGCCGTGTCCCTCATCCCTTGGCCATGTCCCACATGAATCAACGCGCACCGAATTTTAAAGCCGACGCTTCGTATAAAAGCAAAAAGAAAGTTAGGGTTTAGGGGGGTTGACGATTCTGAGAGCAAGTTTAGCCGTCTGAGAGGGATCTTAGGGTTTAAACATTTGTTTTCTTAGATTTTGATTCTACTTGGGATTACACTAGTTTAGATTAGATTGTTCATGCCATTGTTTCATCCTTCTTGCAAGATTTGATCAAGAGTTCATCAAAAGCTTCAAGGAGTTTGTAACTTGGTTTTATTCTTAAACTTTGTCTCTTTAGTTTCATTGAAATTGTGTTTATGAACATTATCATGTCTAAATTGATTTCTTTAATTATTAATGAGATGAGTATGCTTGATAACAACATGAACTAATTTAATCTAGTCTAGGGTTTGTATGGATTTGCTATGAATTGTATGAATTGGTTATTCTCTTAACTATTGATTTCTTTAGCCTTTATTGAATGAAAAATTGTTACATATAATTGATTGGCCACCAATTGTGTGTTTTAGGTATTAGATGATGGATTGAGAGATGAAATCTAATGCTGGAACAATTCAATTAAGGACTTAGGTGAATTAGAGATATAACCTATTAAAAAGATTGTTTCAATTATAACAAGATTAGTTGTAAGAGGTTTGAATGTGAGAGCTTATTTCCTTGACTCAATTAATTAAGTTGCTTGAGATTTAATCTTAGAAATTAAATTAGTTAAGTGGAATAACCGTTCATACATATGAGTAGTAAAGAAGTGCAAACCCTAGGCTCTTTTTATCAAGTGAATCAAAACATAAGCTATTGTTTATCTTTATTGTTTTCAAATTAAATCATTCTTCTTCATTACTTTGCAAATTAAATTTCTTTAATTATTTGTTACTTTAAATTTGATAATCAATTACCCACTTTGGCTTCCTTGAGAGAACGACCTTGGGGCGATCACCTTTGCTACAGCTACCTCGTATACTTGCGAGTGACGCTTTGTGGTAGAGTTAATTTGAGCGCAACAGTGACACGGCCACAAGCTTGGCCGTGTCCTTTGAATGTGTTTGCTACTGCCTGAGTTGTGTTAAGAGACACGGCTGTGTCCTTGCCCATGTCTGCCTCGGGAAGTTTTGGTCTTGAGAGACACGGCCACAAGCTTGGCCGTGTCCCTTGGGTGTGTTTGCTACTGTGATGGTTTTTGGTTCTTCATGCATTGTTTGATTCTTTAAAAGTCTTTTGTTCCTAAACATTTTATATACACTCTAAATACTTTGTAATCAAAGAATGACCTAAACAAATGTATGTGGATGATTCTAAACCTATGAATAATGATCTTTGGATTAGGTTTTGAAGAGATTGTGTTGCATTAACCTAATTGTTGAGAATTCTTGGAAGAGGAAATGTATAGATGGATGGGAATAGTTCTTGAGGTAAGTACCAATACATATGATTGTATTTATTTACATGATTTGAGGCTTAACACATTTGTTTGCAAATGTGTTAAGTGGTTTACTATATTGTTAATATAATTGGACTAAGGTGATGATAATGATGTGAAGGATGTGAAGATCATTAACAAGGTAAGCATAAACCCTATTTGATTGTATATCCTTATATGTCTTTGAACATTTACACATTGGGATGAAAGTGTTAAATAAGCTATTATATTATGGATGTAAATGAAGAATGTAAATCACTTTATATATATATATAAATATAAGGGATGAAATATGAAATGGAAAGGTAGGAAGAAATGAGGATCATTCTTAAGGTATGTGCAATTTGTTATTATAAATGTTCTAATAATGAATGGTGTTAGTGTGTTTTGAGAAATGATGAAATGTTATGTTATATGCATTATGAATGGCAATGTATTATATGAATAATATATTTTGAAATGTTATATCAATAATGTTATACGTATCATATGGATTGAGATATGATATGTTGTGAAGCCATTGTGATTGGCTATGACAGTTCAATTGAGACATGTGAGGCATGTTTGCCTAAATGATGATGGGAATTGTGAATGATATTGATGATGAATTGATCAATGAATTATGTGTCTAATATGTTATTCATTTTCAGAGTTTTGTTGTTGGTGGCATGCCTAATATTAACAATCTCTTGAAGTTAGGTTGGACTTGATCCTTGAAGCCAAGTTGGGTTGAAGTTTAACATGTTTTACTCCCCTTGAAGCTTGGTTGGGTCTAGCCCTTGAAGCCTAATTGAGATGTTACAACCCTTGAAGCTAGGTTGGATTGGTTCTTGAAGCCAAGTTGGGTTGATACTTAGCATGCTTTGTTCCCCTTGAAGCTTGGTTGAACCTAATCCTTGAAGCCTAGTTGGGATAATGATAAATGTGATAATTAAACCAAAGCATTAACTCTGAAAGTCGAATGGCATATTAGTGTTTTGGGCCCGAGTCTGTCTTTATTGTCAATGTGAAATGCAAGTATTGAAATATTGATTGTGAGTATTAATAATGAATTATGATTGGTGAATTGTGAATAATATAATGTTATTAAGTGTGATATGTAAATGAATTGTGGTTGATGATAAAGGTTGTCTTCATTGGAAATGTGATTCATGATTGGTATGATATGTAATGTTGTATTGCAATAATGATTGGTATGATATGTAATGTGTGTATTGCAATAATGATTGGTATGATATGTAATGTTGTATTGCAATAATGATTGGTATGATATGTAATGTGTGTATTGCAATAATGAGTGGTATGATATGTAATGTGTGTATTGCAATAATAATTGGTATGATATGTAAAGTGTGTATTGCAATAATGATTGGTATGGTATATATAATGTGGGTGTATTAATATATTGGTTTTGAGTATTGGTGATGCATTGGGGTTGGTGATAATATTATGTATATATGTACATCATATATGAAATTAGCTAGGATATATTAAAGATGAAATTAAAAAGAAAAGAAAGTATGATACGAACTAATTATATATTGAATGGATATATCATTATATGTTAATACTTCTATACTATATGTTTCTATTTTATATTTGGATTACTAAGCTCTCGGGCTTAGCGCGGGTGTGTATTCGCGCAGGTAAATAGGTGGAAGATATGAAGTCTTTCGTTATGCCACGAGAAGAGTAAAAGTTTGTCGAGACCAACTAGAGGGAAATGTATACATGTATAACTTTTATATTGATGTATTTTTGACGAGAAAGTAATTATATGTATAAATGAAGTTTTTGATAAAGATAATGATTTGGTAAATGTTATTTAAATTAATGTATTATGGTTTGAAATTCTTTTACAGGCTTAAAAAAAATAACGAAAAGTGACATCCTTATACTTTATATACTTACCGTATGTATACCAGGTATATGTATAGTATTTATATAAGGTATCGGGGTGTTACAATACCATTCTAAATACTCAGAATGATTATGAAGTGGACCAACTATGGGTGCTTCTAATATGATGTTAGCATTTCTATCATTCCATATCCCAACCCATCTTTCATAGTACATTGGCTAATCTTTGTTCATTTGTAATCATGTCACATGAAGACTATAAATTTGCTTGGGAGCGTAAGGGATAGGCTGTTCAATTTCAAAGTGGAACAACAGCTTACGCATATTTATTACGCTTGTATACAATAATAATTAGGTAACAATTAAAAAATATAGGCGCTATATGGCTCCCAAATAATCTACAAAGTATAAAAAAAATTAGCAATAAAACTATATAAAAAAGACATTACCATAAATAATCTATTAATAAAACATACACGATCATCTTTCATGCGATCAAATAAGTAATGGATATGAGTAACTGTATAAGTGGGAATATTGCTCACTACTCTATCCTCACTCCATCTACAAATATTATATGTAACAATTATATTCATAATCAAATTAGATGAATTTTATTTTGATAGAAAAAACACATACCTTCGACCAAGGGGAGCGTCTTTATACATATGATTATTTTTAATGAGTGGTGCAGTCAAAATTTGTGACCTCATGTCGATTTACCTTTCTCATACACTTTTACAACACAAACAAGTAATTCTGAGTGTATCTATATCCATCACTCATATCTTTAGCATATTGAGTTTGAAGTTGATCAAACATGTCCATTAATTTAAAAAATAACATTTCGACTAGGGTGGTAATGGGCATCCCTCAGATTTTCAGGTGCAATGAATTCATCGATTCTGCTATATTGGTTGTCATATGCCTATACCGATGGGCCCCATCATGGCACAATGCCCACTTCTACTTTGGAATTTGTTCCAATCATTCATGTGATTTTTGATCATATGCCTATCAAACTTACGCAATTGATTTTCTCTAACTGTAATGAAAAAACATCAACATGTACTTTAGAACAATGATTATAGCCAATAATAACATATAATTTCACTTTAGATTATATCGCGTACCTGCTTTTTCTATGAGATGTTTCATATCGGTGTTCTTGGATAAGGTGTTGTAGTTACTGACAACATGGTGAATGCAGTATCTATGCTTTGAGTGCCTCCATCCTAGATCGCTCATTGCATGTTTAATTCCAACATGCCTATCAGATATAACATAAACATCGTTTTAATTTGGATAGACGTAGCGTCGTATACATTGCATAAAGAATGTCCAGTTGCTTTTACTTTCCTTTTCAACAATTGCATATGCAACTGGAAATATACTCCCATTGCCATCAAATGATTATGCAGTAAGAAGAACACACTTATATTTCCCATGTAAGAAAGTCCTGTCAACTACCAAGACTAGAGCATAATGCACAAATCCTTCAATACATGGCTTAAATGCCCAAAACATAAGCTCAAATTGCTTCACACCTAACACAAATTATTCTTCACAATGTCATCATCTTCGATTGCATACCTTAAACTTGGGTTACAACGATGTGCAACCAACATCCATTGCCTAAGCAACTTGTAAGATTCATCCCAACTCCCATACAACCTTATAAGTGTCTTTTGTTTAGCTGTGAACACTCGAATTTTGAGGCTCGGAAAGCCAATTTTCTCAGACTGCAGACAACCGAGCCGGACCGGAGGTCCACGGTAAAGTTCACCGAAAATATATCAATATGGTACTTGAAATGTCCGGGACGACGTGAGGATCACGGATATGGTCCCGGAATAATTTTTGGAGGTCTCTAGCTCCCGAAAAATCAATTTGAGCGAAAACTGGACGAAACTGGCGGCCCAGCCGCCGTGATTCCGGCGGCCCAGCCGCCAAAATCGGCGGCCCGACCGCCATGACCGGCGGCTCAGCCGCCGTGGCCGGCGGCTTGGCCGCCATCCAGCCCGATTTTGCCTATAAATAGGCTTCAGATTTTCAGAAAAAAGGTTGGCTTTTGGAGACTCCAGGCCTCATGCTGACGAATTTAATCCGTAATCAAAAATCATAATCAAAAGTCCAAGAAAACGAGATCTGGAACTTCGAAGCGGGAAAATCCTAAGCAAGGTAATATTCTAATCCATCATTTGTCAATTTAAGCATCTCATAAGCATTCAATCTTCTTCTTAATTTCTTCTCGGTCAAAGACCTAATCCTTTTAGGTCTAAGGCCTAATGGACTAATCAATCAGCCTCTTTGGCACGAAGCCCCAAATTACATCTTTCCGGTACAAAGTACCTAAATTTCACAATTAAAATCAACCTTTTGGCACGGAGCCTAAATTACACCATTTTGGTACAAAGTACCTAAAATTTCACATTTAGCACTAAGTGCTAAAACTCACCATTTTGGCATAAAGCCCGACAACACAGGCCAAAGGCCTAAACATTGCATTCTTTTGGTACAAAGTACCTAAGATTGCACCATTTAGCACTAAGTGCTAAAATTCACAAATTTGGCAAAAAGCCCGATCAATACTTGGCATGAAGCCCGACACCATCACGAAGCACTAAGTGCTCAAAATCTCACATTTGGCATGAAGCCTAAAATTTGCATCTTTTTGGTACAAAGTACCTAAATTTCACCATTTAGCACTAAGTGCTAAAACTCACAACTCTGGCAAAATGCCTGAAAAATGCACGAAGCATACACACACACATGCATGAAGCATAATTTTCATCACCTTTAAATAGGCTTTTCCGAACTACATGGGCTTTGATCTCCCATTCAAACGGGAGTATGTAGGCATATTTGGGATTCACCCCAAATAGCAAGTCCACAATTTACTAACAATCTTTCTTTTCTTTTCTTCATTCCTTTTAAATTTATTCTTTTTGCAAGTTAATCAAATGCATGACATAGTCCCCGAATCCTCCTTGGGTTCGCAGACTAGAAACCTTTACATTGGACAAGTTATTGGAGTCAAACAAGGGTTTTCTTAGTTTTTCCCTTCGAACAAAATAAACTGAGTGGCGACTCCCGACAACGAGTGAACTTTCGCCCGGATCCTTTTCGGGCGGAAAACCGAGGTTCACAATGCTGAGGTAGTAAATTGCATTTTCCACCTTTGTATCTTCAGCCTCTTGAGCTAGCATTGCCCCCATGGCTTCATCTGTTACAGACAAATACAAGAGCAGAGGCTTTCCCATTCTGGGAGGTTGTAGAATTGGCGGACTTAACAAGTATTCTTTGATCTTGTCGAAGGCCTTCTGACAGTCTTCATTCCATTCTTGTGAAGCACCTTTCCTTAGTAGCTTAAAGATAGGGCCACAAGTCTCAGCCAACTGTGATATGAATCGACTGATATACTGTAATCTACCTAGTAAGCCTCGAACCTCTTTCTCTGTTCTTGGCGGAGGCATTTTCAGAATAGCCTTTGACTTTGCTGGATCAACTTCTATTCCTTTTTTGCTGACCAGATATCCCAAAAATAAGCCCGATGTCGCAACAAAGAGGCATTTTGCCGGATTAAGCTTCAAATTGTACTCGCGAAGTCTAAGGAAGAACTTCTCAAGTGCTTCAACGTGTTCTTCTGGAGATTTTGACTTGACAATCATATCATCGACATACACTTCTACTTCTTTGTGAATCATGTCATGAAAGACTGTTGTCGCCATCCTTTGGTAGGTAGCCCCTGCATTTATCAACCCAAAAGGCATAACCCTGTAGCAGAAAGTGCCCCATTCTGTGATGAAAGCTGTCTTTTCTTTGTCTGGTGGGTGAACTAGGATCTGATTGTACCCAACCGCGAGGTCAGTCATGGAAACCATCACATGCCCAGCCATCCTGTCTATCAGCAAATCGATGTGTGGTAGTGGTAAATCGTCCTTGGGACAGGCCTTATTCAGATCTCTGTAGTCAACACACATCCTGACCTTTCCGTCTTTCTTCGGGACCGGCACAATGTTTGCTAACCAGGAAGGGTAGGCAATTGGTTCTATGAACTTATTGTCTAGTTGCTTGGCAACCTCCTCTTTAATTTTCAAAGACCATTCTGGCTTCATTCTTCTCAATTTCTGCTTAACCGGCTTCGCATCGGGGTATAGCGGAATCTTGTGAACTGCTATGGCTGGGTCTATTCCCGTGACATCACTTGCCTTCAACATGAAGCAGTCGACATACTTCCTGATGCAATCGACAACCTGTTCTTTATTCGCACAATCATATGCAATGTATGTATGTTCATTTTCTTTGCCAATTATTATCTTTTCATTTATTTCTTTTATTTCATTCATTTCATTTTTGCTAGACAATACTTGGAAAGCAAAAGACACAGGGTAACCAAGAATTTGAAGAGTTTCATTGATAATGGTGGAGTCATTCTCCAAGATTACATTAGACTTGACATTTGGGTTCTCTAAATCTGAAGCTATAGAGGACTCAGAACTAGACTCTGGCTTGGTGTTTGACTCAGAATTTGACTCGGTACAAGACTCGGGTTCAAGGTGTGACACTGGACTAGTTTTGACTAGAGCAGCCTGTCCCTCCTCAGCGTACCAGTTCATCAGTGGTCCATCTGTGGTCCTGATCAGCTTGGTGAAGCCCCTTTTTGTCTTCAAAATTAGTTACCATAGCAACCTCATCAAAGAGACTAGGCTGCATGAAATCTTCCACAGTGATGGCATTGATGGAATGATTGGGTAAGGGGTTAGTGTTAATGTTTGGTTGCCACCTAAGAGGAATGATGTCACCACTATCCACCAAATTCTGGATGCGGTTTTTCAAAGTCCAGCAAGCATCTGTTCTGTGCCCATTTCCTTGGTGGTACTCACAGTACTCATTGGCCCTGTAATTGGAGGGTAATGGGTTTGGGGGAGGCCTTGGGTCCAAAGGCTTCAAATATTTCCCTTGCACGGCCTTTTTAAACACTAGATGAAGGGGCATCCCAAGGTCGGTATATTGCCTTCTTAGCTGATTTCTCTGCCCAAGATTGCCCACACGTAAAGGATTCGCAGGGGCAATATTGGCCACTTCATTTACTTCGCTTGAGGAAGCAGCTTGGCCTTGTTTTTTATACTTTGAGATAGCTTCTTCATCTACTATCTTACCCAATTGTATCAGATCTTCTACCTTGGTTGCAGTCGCAATGAGCGATTTGAAAGTAGGTAGGTATTGGGTTTGCAGTTGGGCTTGATATGTAGGCCTTAAATTTCTGATTATGATATCAATCTGCTCTTGTTCAGAAGGGCGATTGATCATTTGGGCGGCCTTTGCTCTCCACCTCGTAAGGAACGAGGAGAAGGGTTCATTGTTGTTCTGCTTGGTAGTCTCAAGTTCCCTTCTGGTGACATCCACCTCAATATTATAGTGGTATTGAGAGTTAAATGCATTGCAGATGTCTTCCCATGTCTTAATCTTGGAACGGTCTAGACTCACAAACCATTTAAGAGCAGCCCCAGTCAGGGATTGTTGGAAGAGTTGAGCAAAGAGTTCATCATTTAAACCCCATGGGCTCAAGGCCCCCACGTACATCTTCAAATGGGTTTTAGGGCAAGTGGTCCCATCAAATCTGTCCATCCCAGGCATCTTGAATTTTGAAGGCAATCTAGCTTGGGGAAACAAGGATAAAGAATCCATGTCTACCACCTCTTTATGAGTTTTCATGGCAGTGATTGACCTTTCCAGCAATTCAAGTTTTCTTTTCAGTTCATCAGTTTCAGTGACATTCTTAGAGGGTGGATCCTCTAAATTGATGACAGGGGTATTCTGAGCAGTCATGGGGGTACTAGTTTGTCCCACAATAGGTTCCTTCCCTAAATTTCCAAGAATAGGGACTATCTTTGGTGCTCCTCCTAATTCAGCCAAGATGGCTACCCTCTGGGCGGCTAAAGCTTCATCAATTTTTTCTTGCATCCTAGCTTCAATTTCTTTAGCCTGTCCATCTAACAAGGCCTTGATCTGTTCAATTGTAGCCATTTCAGGAATTGGAGTGGTTGGTGAAGTTGGAGTGGTAGAGCTTGTGGGTGATTGCCCAGTTGGAGTTGGTGTAGTTTGTGTAGGTGACGGCACACGAATGGTGGATACCTGAAAAGGTCAAGGGTAAAGGATCAGGGTAGTGTGTAGGGTAGGAAAACTCTTGGTCCACTTGCACATATCAAAAGATTTTCCCCAAAACCGTGTTGTTATGATGCATGAATGCACCTCATCACATCATAATTCATTTTAATGGAATGTGGCACTATCATTGGGTACATACAACCTAAGGGAAGGTTCTATTGGCACATGAAAAATAGAGAATCGGCTTATAATAGGGACCCTTGAGTCTTGAGTAAGATATACCTAACCACATGTGAAACAAGGAGTTTCGCGTGGGTCCAACAGTACGATTACTCATAGGCCACTCCAAAAGGATTGGAATGGTTTGCGACAACAGGGAGGACGCTTTGGCTGTCCGCCGGCATAATCAAGGAGACCTGCCGGTCAGTGCTACTTGCTATCCAGACTCAGAAGTTTTAACATAAAGAGAAGAAATTCATTTGAAAACAATTTTTTATGTAATGGAGGAAAAGGATTCCCCCATATATGCAAGAGAAAAAGATTCTCTGAATGACAAAACAAATGCACATTTAGCCAAACAAGAGATCCATCCAAGGAAAAAGATTCCTTTTGCCAATCTTCATTCCAATATCCTTAAGGAGAGGATATATATTGCTAGGGTACCCTGCAAAATGAATAAAAACACCCTAAAGAAGGGCAAATTAGTCAAATAAGCAATAATAGCCTACTAGGATCCCATAAATTATTTTTATGGTCTCCCGTGGCAAGTTAATCAAATAATCAATAGTAGTCCACTAGGATCCCATAAATGGTTTTTATAGTCCCCAGTGGAGTCGCCAGATTGTGAACCTCGGTTTTCCGCCCGAAAAGGATCCGGGCGAAAGTTCACTCGTTGTCGGGAGTCGCCACTCAGTTTATTTTGTTCGAAGGGAAAAACTAAGAAAACCCTTGTTTGACTCCAATAACTTGTCCAATGTAAAGGTTTCTAGTCTGCGAACCCAAGGAGGATTCGGGGACTATGTCATGCATTTGATTAACTTGTAAAAAGAATAAATTTAAAAGGAATGAAGAAAAGAAAAGACAGATTGTTAGTAAATTGTGGACTTGCTATTTGGGGTGAATCCCAAATATGCCTACATACTCCCGTTTGAATGGGAGATCAAAGCCCATGTAGTTCGGAAAAGCCTATTTAAAGGCGATGAAAATTATGCTTCATGCATGTGTGTGTGTATGCTTCGTGCATTTTTCAGGCATTTTGCCAGAGTTGTGAGTTTTAGCACTTAGTGCTAAATGGTGAAATTTAGGTACTTTGTACCAAAAAGATGCAAATTTTAGGCTTCATGCCAAATGTGAGATTTTGAGCACTTAGTGCTTCGTGATGGTGTCGGGCTTCATGCCAAGTATTGATCGGGCTTTTTGCCAAATTTGTGAATTTTAGCACTTAGTGCTAAATGGTGCAATCTTAGGTACTTTGTACCAAAAGAATGCAATGTTTAGGCCTTTGGCCTGTGTTGTCGGGCTTTATGCCAAAATGGTGAGTTTTAGCACTTAGTGCTAAATGTGAAATTTTAGGTACTTTGTACCAAAATGGTGTAATTTAGGCTCCGTGCCAAAATGTTGATTTTAATTGTGAAATTTAGGTACTTTGTACCGGAAAGATGTAATTTGGGGCTTCGTGCCAAAGAGGCTGATTGATTAGTCCATTAGGCCTTAGACCTAAAAGGATTAGGTCTTTGACCGAGAAGAAATTAAGAAGAAGATTGAATGCTTATGAGATGCTTAAATTGACAAATGATGGATTAGAATATTACCTTGCTTAGGATTTTCCCGCTTCGAAGTTCCAGATCTCGTTTTCTTGGACTTTTGATTATGATTTTTGATTACGGATTAAATTCGTCAGCATGAGGCCCGGAGTCTCCAAAAGCCAACCTTTTTTCTGAAAATCTGAAGCCTATTTATAGGCAAAATTGGGCTGGATGGCGGCCAAGCCGTCGGCCACGGCGGCTGAGCCGCCGGTCATGGCGGTCGAGCCGCCGGAATCACGGCGGCTGGGCCGCCGGTTTCGTCCGATTTTCTCTCAAATTGATTTTTCGGGAGCTAGAGACCTCCAAAAATTATTCCGGGACCATATCTGTGATCCTCACGTCGTCCCGGACATTTCAAGTACCATATTGATATATTTTCGGTGAACTTTACCGTGGACCTCCGGTCCGGCTCGGTTGTCTGCAGTCTGAGAAAATTGGCTTTCCGAGCCTCAAAATTCGAGTGTTCACATTAGTAATCCATGCTTTCCTATAAGATACAGTGATATAAAATCTTTCCTTCATGAGTGTAATGATAAGTGCGATCTTTATCTCGGAATATGATTTAACCACTTCTTATATGTAACGATATGAAATCAAAATATAAATTTCTGTAATCTTGCAACATAATTGGAAAGTTGCATGTGTGAGGGCCATTATAAACAATTAACTCTCAATATTATTTATTCTTTTTTTAGTTGAGCGCAATCTCCAGTTGCACCCACCCTCACTATGCTTACATATCAATACAAGGGAACAACTTCTCGACTCCTCTATTTTTAATTGACAATTATGGAATACTCCTTAACAACTGTCTTCACGTCATTCTTTGAATCAAAAATCATTCCCTTACAAAATTCTTTCAACATATCCCATAACATATTTCGGTCAATGGAATCATCAAAATTCACTCTTAAAGAAGCAATATCAATGTTCATATATTTAGATGTTTGAGGGAAAATTGGGAACAAATTGTTAATTTGATGATGTTGGTGAAATCAAATCAACGGGTAATATTGCACTTATGTTATCATCATCATCCGAAATAAAGCCAACGTCATACTCATCATCATCATTATCGTCGTCATTGCTGCTGTAATCTTTCGATATGGACTCATTGTCCTCATCGTGGTCTTCTAAATCAACTCCTTTAACATCAAGGTTATACATCTCTTCATCTTCATCACATGCATCGCCGTTACCTACTTCAAAATCCATGTAATTTGATGGACCATTATTAGTAGTTTGGTTTGTTGTAAAGTCCTCAAAATACTCAATATACAGTTTCAACTATCCAATTAGAAATTTGCATCCAATTATTATATCCAAGTTTGTAATCAACACCTGATGCAGTTTCAACTATCCAACCACCCCAGTAGATTATTATTGTGTGTGGTACTGTCATTTTTACTAAAGTAAATAACAAAAATAAAGTCGTTAATATACAAAAATTTAGGAATATCTTGATGTAATTGGGCCAATATAGTGTTTTTATTTCACATAGTTAACTCATTATCTCTTAACACTAAAATATTTATTATAAGTTTATGAAAAATTAAAAAATAAACGTTATCCCTAAATCCTAATAAAATTAATTATAATTTTATGACAAAAATTTAAAAATTAACAAGATAATTTTAATGTTATCCTTAAACCCTAAATAAATTAACTATAAGTTTATGCGAAATTAAAAAATAAAAAGAAAGAATTTTAATATTATCGCTAAAACCTTAAAAAATTTAATAATAAGTATATGAAAATAAAACCGTTACAAATTTTAATTATAACTTTATAAAAAAATTAAATAAAATTTAACAATTAACAAATTAAATTTAAGTTTTTTAACATCCATCCCTAAACCTATATATGATTATCAAAAAAATTAAAATATTCATACACAAATTGCAATATATAACAAAAAAATATACATGTACAAATAATATACAAATCATTACAAATAAATATAAAAGTTATTCAATATTATAATAGCTCTATATGCTTTCCAAAAAATGATGAAAAAAAATTCCAAACATGATGATAAAATTTATGCCAAAAATAATTACAACATGGACAAAAATTAATTATAAATTTATGAAAATATTTTTAAAAAATAAGACAGAAATTAATTTTAAGTTTGGTTCAAACCACACCCAATTTTTGATTTGGTTCAAACCAAAATCAAATACTGTAAAATCTTGAAGAAAACATAAACTAATAGTTTCGGTTTGATTTAACAACTCTTCTATACGAGTTTTCAATTTTTTTAATGACCAAAACCAATAAATTTTTTAAAAAAAATTTCCAAGTGCTTTTTTTTTAAAAAAAATATTTTTCAATCAAATTAACCAAAATCTATTAATGAAAAACTAAAAATAAAAAATAATTTTATATTAATTATAGCAATAAAATATTTATAATAAATAAAATTATACTTAATTATAAATAATTTATTTTATAATTAATAATATTTTTATATCAAATTAAATTATGAATTATTTTTCACATAGTTAACAAAATATCCCTTACCCCTAAAAATGTTATTATAAGTTTATGAAAAAATAAAAAATTACCATATAAATTCATAGCTATCCCTAAACCCTAAAAAAATTAATTATAAGTTTATGATAAAAATAAAAAAAATTAATATTATAATTTTGATATTATCCTTAAATCCTAAACAAATTAATTATAATTTTATGACAAAAATAAAAAAAAATTAATAAGAATATTTTAATGTTATCCATAAAACATAAACAAATTAATAATAAGTTTATAAAAAAATTTTAAAATTAGCAAGATAATTTTAATGTTATTCCTAAATCCTAAACAAATTAATTATAAGTTTATAAAAAAATAAAAAATCCTAAAAATTAATTATAAGTTTATAAAAAATTAAAATAAATAAATTAACAAGTAACAAATTAAATTTATATTTTTTAACATCCATCCCTAAACCTAAAAAAATTATTATAAGTTTATGGATTGGGTAAAAAATTATCAATATAATTTTATTGTTACCCCTAAACCCTAAAAAAAATTAATTATAAGTTTATGACAAAAATTAAAAAATTAAAATAATAATTTTAATATTTTCCCTAAATTACAAATAAATTATATATAAGTTTATGAATAAATTAAAAAATAAAAGGGATAATTTTATCGTTATCTCTAAAATAAAAAAAATTATAAGTTTATAAAAAAAAAAACCTATAAAATTTAAGCATAAATTTATGAAAAAAATTTTAAAAAATAACAATTAAAAAATTAAATTTACATTTCTTAGCATCTATCCTTAAACCTAAAAAATTTATTATAAGTTTGTGAATTTGGTAAAAAATTACCAAGATAATTTTATTGCTATCCCTAAGCCCTAAAAAAATTAATTATAACTTTATGACAAAAATTTTAAAAATAACATGATAATTTTAAAGTTATCTCTAAACTCTAAATAAATTATATATAAGTTTATAAACAAATTAAAAAATAAAAAATAATAATTTTAATTTTATTTCTAACACCTAAAAAATTATAAGTTTATGAAAAAATAAAAAAAAAATCTTATAAATTTAAGTATAAGTTTATGAGAAAATTAAAAAAATAAAATAACAATTAACAAATTAAATTTAGATTTTTTTAACATCCATCTATGAACATAAAAAAAAATATTATGAATTTATGGAATAGGTAAAAAATTACCAAGATAATTTTATTATTATTCCTAAAGTAAAAAAAATGAATTATAAGTTTATGACAAAATTAAAAAATTAACATAATAATTGTAATGTTATCCAAAACACTAAATAAATTATATATAAGTCTATGAACAAATTAAAAGATAAAAAAGAATAATATTAATGCTATCCCTAAAACCTAAAAAAAAATTATAAGTTTATGAAAAAATAAAAATAAAATCATATAATTATAAAATTATAAGAAAATTAAAAAATAAATCAACAATTAATAAATTAAATTTACATTTTTTTAACATTTAATAAATTAAATTTACATTTTTTTAACATTCATCCCTAAACCTAAAAAAATTATTTTAAATTTATGGATTAGGTAAAAAATTACCATGATAATTTTATTTTTATCTCTAAATACTAAAAAAATTAATTATAAATTTACGACAAAAATAAAAAAATTAACATAATAATTTTAATCTTATTCCTAAATCCTAAATAAATTATATATAAGTTTATGAACAAATTAAAAAATAAAAAAGATAATTTTAACGTAAAAAAAATTATAAGTTTATGAAAAAAAAAACAGCCTAACAAAAATTAATTATAAGTTTATGATAAAATTAAAAAAATAAATTAACAATTAAAAAATTAAATTTATATTTTTTAACATCCATTCATAAACTTAAAAAATTTATTATAAATTTATGGATTTGTTAAAATATAACTAAAATAATTTTATTGTTATTCCTAAACCCTAAAAAAATTAGCTATAAGTTTATAACAAAAATTAAAAAATTAACATGATAATTTTAATGTTATTCCTAAACTCTAAATAAATTATATATAAGTTTATGAACCAATTAAAAAATTAAAAAAAAGATAATTTTAATATTATTTTTAAAACCTAAAAAAATTATAAGTTTATGAAAAAAATTAAAAATATATATATAAAAATTTAAGTATAAGTTTATGAGAAAATTAAAAAAATAAGTTAACAATTAACAAATTAAATTTATATTTTTTAACATTCATCCTAAACCTAAAAAATTTATTATAAGTTTATGGATTAGAAAAAAAATTACAAAGATGATTTTATTGTTATCCTTAAACTCTAAAAAAATAATTATATGTTTATGACAAAAATTACAAAATCAACATTATAATTTTAATGTTATATCTAAACCCTAAATAAATAATATATAAGTTTATAAACAAATTTAAAAAATAAAAAGGATAATTTTAACGTTATCTCTAAAATCTAAAAACAATTATAAGTTTAAAAAAAATAAAAAAAAAAACCTTACAAAATTGTAGTATAAATTTATGAAATTTTGTTTTAAAAAATAACAATTAACAAATTGAATTTACATTTTTTAACATCCATCCATAAACATAAAAAATTTATTATAAGTTTATAGATTAGGTAAAAAATTATGAAGATAATGTTATTGTTATCCCTAAACCCTATAAAAATTAATTATAAATTTATGACAAAAATTGAAAAATTAATTTATGACAAAAATTGAAAAATTAACATGATAATATTAATGTTATCCCTAAATCCTAAATAAATTATATATAAATTTATGAGCAAATTAAAAAAATAAAAAAACTAATTTTAATATAATCCTTAAAACCTAAATATATATATAAGTTTATGGAAAAATAAAAACAATCCTACAAAATTTAAGTATCACTTATATATATAATTCTATCATTAAATTTTTATAAATAACATAATTTTAGTTGCTTAATATTTTAAATTTGATTTAACTTATAATTTTGAATTTTTATTTTGGAAATCAAATAACATTTTAGTATAATAATAATTAATCTTCAAAAATTATATTTTCCATTCAATTTAAAACAATAAAAATAAATATTATTCAATCTCAAGGAAGAAAAATAGTAACTTATGTTGAATGTATATATTCAATGAATCTTATAGAATATACTTCACTCTTAAATTAATAACACTAAATAAATACATAAAATAATATTTCTTTAATTTTTTATTGAATAAGCTTATGAGAAAATTAAAAAAATAAATTAACAATTAACAAATTAAATTTACATTTTTTTGCCATTTATCCCTAAATTTAAAAAATTTATTATAAGTTTATGGATTAGGTAAAAAATTACCAAGATAATTTTATTGTTATCCTTAAACTCTAAAAAATTAATTATAAGTTTATGACAAAAATTAAAAAATTAATATCATAATTTTAATGTTATCCCTAAACCATAAATAAATTATATATAAATTTAGGAAAAAATAAAAAATAAAAAAGGATAATTATAATGTTATCCTTAAAACCTAAAAAAAAATTAATTTTAATGTTTTCCTTAAAACATAAAAAATTATAAGTTTATGAAAAAAAAAAACCTACAAAACTTAACTAAAAGTTTATGAGAAAATTAAAAAAATAAATTAACAATTAACAAATTAAATTTATATTTTTTAAAATCCATCAATAAACCTAAAACATTTATTATAAATTTATGGATTAGGTAAAATATTACCATGATAATTTTATTGTTATCCCTAAATCCTAAATTAATTAATTATTAGTTTATGGCAAAAATTAAAAAAATTAACATGATGATTTTAATATTATCCCTAAATCAAAAATAAATTATACATAATTTTATGAACAAAGTAAAAAGTAAAAAATGATAATTTTAACGTTATTCCTAAAATCTAAAAAAAAAATTATAAGTTTATAAAAAAATAAAAAAAATCCTACAATATTTAAGTATAAGTTTTTGAAAATTTTTTTAAAAATAATAATTAATAAATTAAATTTACATTTTTTAACATTCATCCATAAACCTAAACAATTTATTATAGGTTTATGGATTAAGCAATAAATTACCAAAATAATTTTATTAGTATCCCTAAACCCTAAACAAATTAAAAAATTAACATGATAATTTTAATGTTATCCCTAAAATCCTAATAAAATTATTTAAGTTTATGAATAGATTAAAAAATAAAAAAGGATAATTTTAATATGATCCCTAAAACCTAAAAAAATATATGTTTATGAAAAAAATAAAAAAAAGACCCTACAAAATTTAAGTATATGTTTATGAGAAAATTAAAAAAATAAATTAACAATTAACAAATTAAATTTATATTTTTTAACATTCATCCCTAAACATAAAAAATTATTATAAGTTTATGAATTAGGTAAACAATTACCAAGATACTTTTACTGTTATCCCTAAACCCTAAAAAAAATTTAATTATATGTTTATGACAAAAATTACAAAATGAACATGATAATTTTAATGCTATATCTAAACCCTAAATAAATAATATATAGGTTTATAAATAAATAAAAAAATAAAAATGGATAATTTTAATGTTATCCCTAAAACTTAAAAAAATTATAAGTTTATGAAAATAATAAAAAACCCCACAAAATTTAATTATAAGTTTATAAAAAAATTTTAAAAGAAATCAACAATTAACAAATTAAATTTACATTTTTAACATCCATCCATAAACCTAAAAAATAATTATCAAATTATCAAAAAATTAAAAATTCATACCCAAATTGCAATACAACACAAAAAATATATATGAATAAATAATATATAAACTATAACAAGTAAATATATAATTATTCAATATTATAATTACCTCTATAAGCTTTACAAAAATTATTAATTGAATGAAAATTTTTATAAAAAAAATAAATAAAAACATGCAACGAAATTAATAATTTTTTTAAAAAAAATTTAAAAAATAAAAGTTAATGTAGTATTTACCTTAAAAGAATAGCGATAATATTTGTTTTTGGCAGTGATTCGAGAAAGATTAAATTTAGAGAATATATAATATTTTATAGAGAAAGTATTTTAATAGTTGCGAGAAATGAATAGAAGATAGAAAAATAAGAGTTTATATTGAGAGATTTTAGAGAATTTGTGTAGAGAAAATTTAAAAGGAAGATGAAATTGTGTAGAATGATTTTAAAGATAGAAAAAGAAAGTGAAAGGGGGTATATATTAAGTGGTATTAAATGTTAAGGTAGTAAACAATGAATTAAAAAAAAGAAGAAGAAGAGTTGGTTGAGGCACAGAGGAGAATTTATTCTCCTCTAGCTGCTGCCTTAGCTCTATTCTCCTTTGCTCTAGCTAAGGCAGTGGCCTTAGACAGTGCTTTGGCTGGCGAGCAGCACCAAACCGTAACTTTGAGTTATAATTTAGTTTAATTTTTGTTTTTTAAAATTGTATACTGAAGAGACAAGACACCAAACGGCAATGCAAAAAATTAATTTTTTTTGCACTTTTGATCTATATGGATGTTTGAGTTTCGGTTCTCAAAATTTTGGACAGATGAGGAACATAATAAAAAAAAAGAAAAAGGATCATACGTGTTAGACAAATGATCTCAATTTTGATCCTTGACAACTCAAATTGAATGACTTATTTAACATGTGTTTGAAGAACCTTGTTGCAGGATTAGATTTATTTGAACAGATCATATTTAGCGGTCGCACAAGTCATGAAGATGACCGCCCAACTCAATTGCAGGATGAAACCATATCACAGTTGGGTTCGCGGTCAGAAACCCGACTTCAGTTGCGACCGCACTTACACAAGAGAGACCGTCCTACAGTCATGGACGGCCGCAACACAAGAAACCCAAATCATCCAAATTACAATAAGGTTCACGATGACAAGAACGGTGAAGGATACGGTCTCTCTTATCACTGTAGCGACCGCCCTTTAGTATCCGCGACCGCACTGATGATTCAGGAGAAATCTGCTTAAACTGACAGTAGTGTTCGTGTCCTAAGGTGCGTCCAGAAGTTCGACGCGAGTGTCTCAACTCAACCGCGAGATGGCACCTAGAGCGACCGCGACATTCATATTTAGGCAGAATTTCATTTTGCCCAGTCAAAGAATGCCACGTGTGATGACCGTTATAAACCTACTTCAGCATTCAAAAAGGGCGACCACACCTATCCTATGCACGACCGTCCCGACAACCACAACATGGGCAAGATTCCTACTGCAGAGCACTTAAATTTGACCGTTGAAGCAAATTTGAATGCAGCGACCGCCACCTTGTCCAAGGGCGACCGCGTGTGTCATAAACGCGACCATCCTTGTATCAAGGACGACCGTGAAATGCTTCGAACAGTTTATTGAAAATGGTCTAAACTGCCAAGACTTAATTCTCATTATCTATAATGGCTAGTCAGACCACATTGGCTATAAATACATTGCTATTATGTTAAGAAATAGTAACGAAAGAGAAGAAAAAAAGGGGTGAATCAAAAATTTTATAGCCAAGCAAGATATTTTCTTTTACTCCAACTTACATTTGAATTGTAATGAATGTTAGGTGTAAGCATTGAAAACACCATTGTAAAAGTTTGAGTGTGAGCTTGAAAAATACTTAGGTTGTGAGAGTAAGCCTGAGAAAAACTCTTGTAAAAGGTTGTGAGAGTGATCCTAGCAAAACACTTGTAAGTGGTTTGAGTGTTAGCCTTGGAAAAACACTTGTCAAGTTAGGTGTGAACTTGTGAAAACACCAAAGTTGGAAGTGAGCTTGTAAAACTTCAAAGATTAGTGTAACCTTAACAAGTTGTTAAGGAAGTGGATGTAGGATTGAAGAAAATCCGAACCACTATAAATCTTGTGCGTTCTTTCTTCTACTCACTACTCAACCATTTTTCTATTCAACATTTCTTGTTTGTTGAGTTTTTAATTTGCCATCATTTCTTGAGGAAACCAATTCACCCCCCCCCTCTTGGTTGCCATCTTGGGACAATAATACTGAAATTCACGCTTTTAGTTTGATCCTTTAACTCTCATATTCTGGTAATATTTAAGAGAAGTCCCATATTTCAGTCATTTTTAAGACTTCTCCCACATTTCAGTAATTATTCTAATTCTTTGTCAATCTTTTGGCCTACTTTACAAAAGCATTTCAACACTATTGTCTTGTAGTTTAATTTCCTTGGCTTATGATAATTATGTCATTAGTACATCTCTTCATGGTGTTGCAAAATATAGTTTTAGTTTCATCATCATTTAAACATTGCATTTTTTATTCATAGTCAAGCATCCACTTCTTTGCATTTTTTTTGTTTATCTATTTAAAATGTATTGCTTAGGTATCTTAATTACATTTTTTACAATAAGAAGTTTAATGCATGCAAATATAATAATTCTAGTGACTTGAATTTCTTTCAACTGCATTTACCATCCATAGTTGATGAATCAAAATGGATTGTATGTATGGGTGCCGATGATACAATTAATTGAACCATGATAAAAAAATAAAAAATAAAACTAAACTATAGATTTCGATTTTAAATTTCTAAATTGAAACTGAATCATTAATAAATGATTAATTGATTAGCACTTAATCTTATAAAATGGATGGTTAACTAATATTTTCAGTTTTAATCGTTTCACTATATATATATAAAAAAATTGATATTTGACAAATTAATCAAAAATATATATCCATCCTCAAACAATAATAGAAAAGGACAAATATATATATTTTATATATAATATACATAACATATATGTAACTATATATGCAATATAATATACGCTTATATTGTATATAGAGTATATATATGCACACTTATATATGCACACACGCATATATATGCATTCTTATATACACAACACATTACCGTAGATATAGTAATTACAATATAAACTAGCCAATAAAATATTATATAAAAATATAATATTGTAATTATACATAATATACAGTAATACAATATAAACTACCTAATAATTTCTATTTGTGATTTTGAAAATAAGTATGAAATTAAACATGGTCTTCATGTTCCATAATATACACCATCTAATAATTTCTAGATCTAATTTTGAAGTATCATATAGATAAACACACAAGAGAAGCAAAAAAAAGTCGCTTGCATCTTAGCTAAGTGGTTCTACTAGTGCTATTGAATTTAGCAAGTTCAATTTGAACAAATAATTTATATTATCTAATCAATTTATATGTTTCCATTCCAAAAAAAATGTTATCTACAATAATATCACAAATATGGTTGGATAAAATTAAAATTAAGTTATCATACAGATTATTCACAAATATAAATTAAATTAGAAATTAGATTTTATCAATTTATATGATTATGATGAATAGGAAAATAAAATCAATGCCATTCAAAAAAAAATAAAAAGGAAAACAAAACAAACTTAAGATGATGAAGGAAATAGAACAATCGATGGCCAGAAAAGGGCAGAAGCAATTTAAGGAAGGCAGCAGTTGAAGGGCTGCTGCTAAAATATTATTTGAATAAAAGAGGAGTAAACTATTAAAGTTAAGAGATTATTGTGTGTGTGTGTGTGTGTTTGTTAGAATTACGGTGAGAGTATAAAGCAAGTGTATTGTGAATTAGGATTAAGGAGAGTAAATGAGTAAAATCATACGCTAAAAAAATAAAAAAAAAATTGATGCAAAAGCTAAGGATTAAATCCCTGTCCATTTTACATCATCAAGGGAGTGACATACAATTTGAACTACAACATTATATTGACAATATCTCTTATCATTATACACACACACATATAAATTTGCACAAGTGGCATAATCAGTTGGTTAACCAAACTGATTTTTTTTTATAAATTAAAATTAAAACAGATATCAAAAACTGAAAATACAAGAAATTAAAAACCTAAACTAGCGATTTGGTTAACTACAATTTTTAGTTTAGTTTAATCAGTTTCGATTTGACTTTTGATTTAATTGATTTTTTAGCAGCCTTACTTTTACAAATCCTTGAATTCCCTCCCTCTTCCATTACTTCAAAAGGGGAAACCTCATTATGTAACTCATTCTGAAATAACCTGAAAATCTTACGTATATAAACTTTTGTTACATGATTCAATATAGCATTATCTTTAATGGCACGAGGAAGAAAACATTATTTTATAATAGTAGTCTTCATCTGCTTATTTTTAACATCATCCCTTTACTAAATCCTTAAAAGAAATCACAAACTTACTTAGTGAAGTAGTTTTATTTATTATATGTTATACCATTTAAAACATTATTTGTGCTTTTGCTTTGTTGAGAATATTTAAATTCTCCTAAAAGACATCTTTGGTCAAAGCATGACACTATTTCTGTGAATTGCATGCAAATAATTCAACCATTTGTGTTTTTTAGTTCACCCAATTCATTTATCATTTTATCCCATGTTTGTTGAAATTCAATCCCTGTTTCACACCTCCTATAAGTATTTATAAAATATTTGGCAAATTTTAGGATTTAAATTATAGCTACACAAATGAGGAGCATTATTTGCAATATGCCATAAACATTAGCGATGCCGACTATTTGGAAGCACTTCTTTAAGGACACTTACTGTTGGTGGGGCTTGATCAATGATTATTTTTTTGGTTCTCTACTCCCCTATTGATTCCAAAAATGACCTATACAACCTCATAAAGGATGGTGCAGTTTCATCTAACAAGAATGCATAGCCAAACATAATATTTTGCCAATGGTGATTTATTTAGCAAATGGAGTTCAAATCAAATCATTTTTATTTATATGATAAGTGGTAAAAAGAACCCACATCACTAAAAAAGAATAATCAATCCTTGATTTCCCATCTCATAAAAAAATTAGTCATTTATTATTTTGATCAACTTGAGTTGTATAAAATAATATCCCATCTTCATTTTTTCTAAGTTTAAAATGATTTATCAGACTTTGAGAATTACTTGCTTTAATTATAATGATCTTTTTCTTATTAACATAATTATAACAATCTCTTTTTATAAAACGAACATAATTACTCCCATCAACTTCATTAGACATAATAAAAATATTTTTATTATTTATACGTGCATTCACCATTAAATCAATCACATTAGCTTTAAGACTAGTTAATGCCCTATTAGACCTTAACAAATGAATCTCACTAGATCATGCCAACTCATTGTTATAGTTAAATTTGGTTATAGTTAAATTTGGTGATCTTTCACATGCCATTTTTAACTATATATAAAAAACAATAGGTTCACAACTTATTAATTGACTATGATATTGCATTCCGTAAGGATTTGTTTCTTGGCTAAAACCTTGTCTTGCACAAAAATATTTATTTGGAGAAGCATTCTTAGTCATAACATGATATCTAATGGTTCCCCTTTCAACGCTGAAACCAATTCAGATTGCATAATCAGTATATAGCTTATATGCCTCACCTTCACTATGCACAACCAAACCTATCAATTCATTCTTTTTTTTTTTTCAGTTTGACTAACATATAAGGTACCATTGTCATATTTTACAATATTTCATCATCTATAATACAAGTAATTACATTAGAATTTTTATAGCTAATTAAATTACATGTCTATCAGTGATACTATTATCAAATAAATAATTAAAAACACCATAATAAATAAAATATCCATAAGCTTATACCTCGTACCTTGTTCAAAATTATTGAAATTTAAAATTTTATTCCCTTTCCATAAATTGCTAAATTTTTTGTTGTACTTGCAAGTCCACAAATAAATTTAAATTTTATTATTAACTATTTTGGTATTTTAAGAATATTTTTGCAGTATCAATTTCAAAAACTCTTGAATTAATCATATTAAATTTATTTGGTTTAAATTTAAGAGTCAAAAGTCTCAAAAATGCTTGTGATACACATACAAAAATTTGGCTAGAAGTAATATTAGTTACAATAATAATAATATTTCATATTAATTTTGTTACAACTAATCAATAGGTTGAGTATGCATAATAAGCTTAGCAAATTGATTTAGCTTAATCAAGTCTCTATATGGCAATATATATTGTTTATGTGAATAACTAATAAACTACTATAGTTGAGCTGTCAGGCATTGATTGCTATATAATGATTACTAAGTGATTGTAACAAACTAATTGAAATTTCAAATGATTTCTGTTACATGCTCCTTCACTAGATTTTATGAATATTCTCTTTGATTACTCTTATCTGTTTTGTTCTCTTGTCTCTCTAGTTAATGTTTCCTTCATATTTTTTTTTTATTTTCTAAGCTAATAAACAACAAGTTATGATTCATGACTTTGAATCATAACACTTTTCTATAGGTAGTGTTACAACAAATCAATTATTTAACTATTTATATTAACACTGGCAAGTTGTCTTACCAATTTATAAGTAGATCAAATTGTTCTTTGAGTTGTGCTCTCTTGCACAATATGCAATTAAAGAATATGAATAAGAAAGAACAATCAAACTTAGCAATGAAATGACAATGTCAATCAAGAAACCCATACTCCATGAAATTATTGAAAATTATCTTACCAATTTGAGTTGCTCTCATCCTACATAATTCACAATTTTTTAAAATTTTGAATTTGCATATAATATGAATGAGAAGAAGATGAAGCGTTTATTGTTGGTAATTTTTTATTTTGAATTTGCAAAACTTTTTATTTCCCTTATAAAGTTCATATTTCTTATAAGTTTCTCTTGCAATAAAGTCTATGCTTGCTTATACCATTGGGTTGTAACTCAATCTAAGGCACAACTTTATATCTTGAAACACTGTCACCTAGAAGAGAATATTAAAGCTTGAAGTAGAAGCAATTATGCACAACTGTGTAACCTATTAGGCATGCTTATGCATATATATACTGAGTTGTTTGCTATGATTTTGCTCGAAAATTTGCCCTAGATTCAATCCTAATCTCTCTAGGATTCTGCAAAGACAATATATAAGCAGCCTCCAAGCCCTAATTTTGATCATCCTATTCATTCTAAGTTTATTTGAGATTTCTTTTAGGCAACTTGTGAGAGAAAGACAAATGAGACTAGCTAAAGAAGAGATTCAAGTGAGTTCAAGCTCTTTTCAATCTAAGATCTTTTAGAGTTTTCCATTCAAGTTAATTTATTCTTCATGTTCAGGTACTATTATTCTTTATTTTTATTCTTTGTTTCAATCTACATTATGAGTAACTAAAACCCTTAAATTAGGTTAGATTAGTTCTTTTGATTTTCCTATGGTGCAATTAATGCCAATGTAATTCATATTTTATTCTTTGTGATTATTTATTATCTATATGCTTATTATTTGTAATTATCTAGCACATGATTGCATGATTTAAGATGTTATGTGATATATTGAGAGTGAAAGCATAATATTAGTTCAATGAGATAATAACCTTAAGGAATTTTGCTTAGAGATAAGAAAAATACCTAGGAGATTATTCAAATATCTTCACAAATCTTAAAGGGTTGAATAAATTTTTGTAATAACAAGAGTAAACACAGAAATTAATCTTGATACTAGTTTTAGATCTTGAGAAAGAATAAAACTTAATTAAGGAAGATCAACCATTAATCAAAGGAAATAAATTTGTGTTAATAATTTAGGAAAACCATAAGAAATCTATTGAAAAGATCTAACCTTATGAATTTCAATATAAGAAGTTAATTCCAATTAATTTAATTTAGTTTTAGAATTAAATTACATTCATCCCTTTTGGGCTTTTCAATTAATAAATAATTCGGTGGTTTGATACCTGGATTTAAAAACCTTTCTCATGGGATTGACACTCTACTCACACTATATTACTTGTCGTGACACTATGCACTTGCAGTAAAACTAATTTTAGAGCAATAATAGCAATAATTTATTTAATATCAATATAGTTGAATTATTATTACTTTGGAATCTATTTTAATTTTCTTTCTCTTTTCCTTGCAAAATTTCGCGTCCATATGCAATGACCCTAACACATAACTTGCAAAATATAATCTTGAAATAGAAAGATAGTGCAGATAATAGAACAGGGAGAGGTATGAAAGACTTCAAAGGGAAATAGAGGAAAGAATTCAACTTAGAGAAGTGGAAGCAAAAGAAGAAGAAGTGGAGCCATCATCTGAAAAGGAAGAAATTGAGATGGGAGACAATGCACAAAGGATCCTTAATGACTATACCTTACCATCAACTCAAGCAAGGCTAAACATCACTAGACCACCTATTGCTACTGTTGCGCTCTACTTAATACTACTATAAAGCAACTCTCGCAAGTATACGAGTGTGAGCGGGGATTTTCGCCCCCACTCCTGGTGGAATGGTTCTTGCTACTTTAGCACTTTTTAGGCTCAAGGCCTTAGAGAACACGGACCTAAGTCCGGAGAAAATGGAGTCGCCAGCCGGACGGGCCGGGAAAAAAAAAGGGGTGGATGACTCGATTCCTAAGGAATCCCAACCCCCTAATGGGTTCAAAAAGTTAGGTACGTGTGGGGAAGGTGAGAAATGGCCCAGTACCCCCACAACGCCCGGTTCATTGGAACCGGCCTCCTTTACAGGTCTTAATATTATAAAATTCTTAAGTATAATAACATTATCCACACTACACACAATAAAAAGAAAGCATCGTTATATTAAAATCAAAGCAATGTCCAAACAAAACAAAACAAATAAATGGACAACCATCTAAGGATGAAAACATGTCCTTACATCACATGCCTAGATAGGACACCCACCAAAAGGTAGAAACATGCCCTTTACATAAGTTCTAAAATAGAAAAGCAAATTAAATTACATGATGTTTAAATAATGAAGTACCCACCAAGTGAAAACATACCTCTTACAACTTTTGGAAATCTAAATTGATTGATAAAAGTAAATAATCATTCATCAAAAGTATTTAAATATCAATAAAATAAACATCCATCCATGATAAATTAAATAAATCAAGTATTGAAATTAAATAGATTAAAGCATAAGAGATAAATCAAGGTATAAATAAATATGGAATTGAATAAAGCAAATAAAAGTTCAAGTATAGCTACTATTTCCATTTAGGGTTTTTTTTTATCTCACGTGTTAAGGTTGTGAAAATTTCTAAAATTAAGCTACTGTGACTTTTTATGGAATTAAAATAAATTAGGGTTTTATGTTTTAAAAGATTGATAAGACTCTTTGATTAAACAAATTAAGGTTTGAATGATGAAATCATGAAACTAGGGTTTTAAATACCTTAAAATACTTTAATTTGAGATTTTTGGTTATTGAATTTTAAGCTATTGTGCAATTTTTGGGTTTTTATGTTTTTATGTTTTTTTATGTTTTAAAGGGATTAGGGTTCATAAAAAGTAGGGTTTAAGATTTTAAAAGGATTAAGGTTTATTATTTTAGGTTTAAAAGTTGAATTTTGGATTTTAGGCTTTAAAATTAGAGTTCTCGGGTAATGAAGAATTTTTAGGGTTTTAGAAATCAATTTGATATTTTATGAGGTTTTATGAATTTAAACAAATGGATTGAAGTTTTTATAAATAGAAAAGATGTTTTTTAAGGTTTTCTTGAATGAAATAGAACCTACTTTAAAATCTTAAAAGAAACAGAATTTGATTTTGATTTTGTTGAAAAATATGTTCAATTAGAGTTTTAAGGTTTTTTAAGAAGAAAAAATAATAATTTTAAATCTTTTTGGAAACTAAGGTCACGTTTTAGTGCTTTAACTTTGGAAAACTAAATTAAAATTCTAAGATTTTAACTTTTGAAAAACACAAAAAACCCTAGTTTAGCTACTGTATAAACATAAATCAAAAAGAATTTAACATACCTTCTTTTGTTGATTCCTCCAAAAACAATTCTTCTTGGGTGAACTAGCTCCAAAGACAAGCCTTTGTTGCCTTTGGAATCCCTTTCATCGTGATGCTGCTGTCCAGAAAAGATTTAAATTGAGTTTCTTCTTTTCCTTCTTTGATTTGGTTTCCAATCCCAAGCTCACTATGAAAATTTTTCCCCCTCCAATTTGGTTATATTGGTCCTTATTTATAATGGTTTTTAGGTTATTTATTCCTAATTAACTAAGGTAAATAATATTAATAAAAAAAGAAATTAAAATCTAATTGGATTAGGTTTCAAAAATTTGGGTAAAAAAAATTTGCGCTGGCGAAAACTGTGGCAGCAGGCCCGTGGCTGGCCAGCCAGTGGGCGTGCCAGCCCGCAGGAAATTCCTGCAGGCGGCTATTTCGCCCGCATGCCTGCGGGTGAAACTGGTGGGCCTACGGGCGGGCAAAAAGCCCACGGGCCCGTGGGACCACTTTTCGTTGCAGATTTTTTTTTCGACTCCAATTTTTATATTTATTTTTATTTTTTTGATTTTTATTTGTTTATTTTTATTTTTTATTAATAAAAATTAGATAATAAAGCAAAAACTATTTAATTAAAATTATTTTGGACCAATTAGACAACAAAAATCATTTTGGACTAAATAAAACATATTGGATCGGATTGGGTCAAAAATTAAGGGTTTACAGTTTGCCCCCTACTTGAATGATCTGAAACCTTAGTGAAAGAGAGTGAAAAGCAATAAGACTTAATTTTTGATATGGTGACTTGTTTTGGGTTCTAGACTCGAGATTAGGTACTTGGACCCGGGATTGATTGAATTTGGGTACTTGGACCCGGGATTGGGTACTTGGACCCGAGATTAGGTACTTGGACCTGACCTTGAACTGATTTTGGGTACTTGGACCCGGGATTAGGTACTTGGACCCAAGATCGGGTACTTGGACCCGAGATTGATTGAATTTGATTTGGGTACTTGGACCCGAGATTAGATTCGGATACTCGATCCTAAACTGGATTTGGATACTCGATCCTAACTTGGATTCAGATACTCGATCCTAAACTTGATTGGCAAACTTGATCCTAACTGGATTTGGATACTCGATCCTAAGCTGGATTGGAATACTCGATCCTAAACTGGATTTGGATACTCGATCCTAAACTTGATTGGGATACTCGATCCTAACTGGATTTGGATACTCGATCCTAAGCTGGATTGGGATACTCGATCCTAAACTGGATTTGGATACTTGATCCTAACTTGGATTGGGATACTAGATCCTAACTTGATTTGGATGCTCGATCCTAACTTGGATTCAGATACTCGATCCTAACTTGATTTGGATGCTCGATCCTAACTTGGATTCGGATACTCGATCCTAAATTGGATTAGGATACTCGATCCTAACTTGATTTGGATACTCGATCCTAAACTTGATTGGGATACTCGATTCTAACCTGGGTACTTTGACTTGAGATTTGAATTGATTTTGATTTAATTTGGGTACTTGGACCCGAGATTAGATTTGATTTGGGTACTTGGACCCGAGAATGGGTACTTGGACCCAAGAATGAATTTGACTAACCTTTTATCAGTTGAGAAGTCTGACTGCTCCGACTGTTCTATGCATTGTGATTCTTCACCCTCAGAATGGATCTTCATCCTTGGAGATTGGGTCTTCACCGTTGAAAAATGGATCTTCATTCTTTGAGATTGGGTCTTCACCCTTGAAAATGGATCTTCATCCTTTGAGATTGGGTCTTCACCCTTGAAAATGGGTCTTTATCCATTGGAGTTCGGGTCTTTACCCTGGCTTTAGCTCTTTTAGCTGGATTGGCCTTTTGTCTTTTTCATCTTCATTCTTTTGAGAGTTCTATTTGTTCCATTCTTTTGTTCTTCCTTTTTGCAAAGATTTAGCTATTTTTAATTGGACCTTATATCCTCTCCTTGCCCCCCTGTGTGGCAAAATATTTGTAAGTGAGTTTAAAAATATTTGGTATATAAACTCAAAAAATTGAAAAGGAGAAACTTTGCCCCCTGTGTAGGCTCAAACCAAAGATTTTATCCATGCAAGCTTTGATTGATGTTTTTGCCGTCTTGTTCTTCGCATAAGCATGCATTTCTTCTCTTTGCAAGATTACTGGAGCTTTCTCAAGCAATGGGCTTTCCATGCCCCCTTGATTCAATATCTTCTTTTGATTCTTCACTTCACAGAGTGTTTGATGTTCACTTTGATAAAGAATAAACAATACAAGACAAGAAAGTATGATGTGATATGCTCATGTATGCATGATATGTATGAATAATACTTACAGTTGTTCCATCGACTCACAGACCGAGGTGATCAACAGAAGTGTTCTCATTGGTTCCATTTTGACGCTAGTTCAAGTCTTGCATTGGAATGATCGAACACTTTGCATTTGTGGCTTTTATCTTCAAGATGTTGAAAATATAAATAATGGTAGAGACCCCTAATGGTAGAGTCAGGGATGCATCCATTTCGAATTATGTTTCAGCATGTCAATTGGCAGCTTGCCAATAATCATTTCCTTTGCCCAATATGTTCTTTGGAGGTTCAACATACTTCCCTTAACTTGAAGGCTTTGTATGACAACATTTTTTTTTAATTTTGATTTTGAAATCAAATGTTGGCTTTGCCAAATTAATGTCAATGCACCTCAGGAATTGATTTTTCCAAATTAATATATCTATAACACGACAACCCTAGTTACCGTACTAAACTCGGGAATCATTTCTATTTAAGCAAGAACTGTTGCACTTCAGATAGGCACATACACATTGCTTGGCCAAAGGTCTCATTTGAGTTTAAATATTGTCTATCTCATATGCATGCTTATCCAAACTATCTCCACTAATAGACTCTACCTACCAAGAGAGATCAACAGGTCTTTGATAGGCTTGAAATGGGGTCTATAAGGGACATAGGTTTAAGTGAAGGCCATTTTGAAATAGGAGCTGGTGTGACACAATGGACAAACCTTCACACTACAAATTTCTTGTTTGAACTTTAGGCAGCTGGGAGCAATCTTGCTAGTCTCTAAATTCTTTTTATCTTCTTGACATTAATCTGGATCTTGATTGGGATAGTCTTTGCCCTTGCAAAAAGTTTAAGACCCAAATTCATTTATTTTCTTCTTCTCCCTTTTCTTTCTTTTTCTTACTCTTCCCTTTCTTTGTCTTTTTGTCCTTCTTTCTTGTTGGACTATAGAACTTTCAAGAACTGGATGGTCTCCCTCCTTTTATCCAATTTTGATTGAATCTTTGGTTAGGTTGGACCAATTCAAAAAAGGTCTTTATGAACCAAATAGAAGCCTTTTGCTACTTTAGGTAAAAGAGAACTCAGTTGGCTTTTTGAGCCATTCTGTTTTTTTTTTACTCTTTTTTTTTCTTTTTTTTTTCTTTTTCTTTCTTTCTCCCTCTTTTTGTTTTTAGTTCTAGCTCAAACAGAGTTGTCTTATTTGTACCAACTTGGGCTTCCAATAAATAGGGATAAATCATTTATTACTCCAATGTTGATGTTGTCTTGGAGATATTAAGGGAACTTCAACTACCCTTAGGGTCTTGAGAACAGCAACTACCCTTGTGGTCTCGAAAACATCAACTACTCTTATGGTCTTGAGAACTTCAATTACTCTCATGATCTTGACTAATCATTGCTTTCTTTGATTTTCTTGCCTCTTCATCTTAGTGATCATAAGACTTGTCAAAAGTATCACAACAACTCAAGGTAGGTTATTGGGGTTTGTAAGCCAATGAAAAGAAAGCTAAAATTTTATGAAGGCTCAAAGGAACAACTAGGGATTAATATTTAATTGGGTGGATACTAGTTGTCGGCTAATCAAACAATGCCTAGATCATCTCTCCCTTAAATAAGCAGAGTTCAATTTCACCTCGAAAGTTTGTCAAAGCATGTTCTAAGACTGACTAGGACCTAGACAAAGATAATTATGCAGGAGCCCTCTCTAAGTAAGCATACACAACTCAATGCTATAGAGCAATTCCCTCACCTAGTAATGTCATTCAAATCATGATGCATAAATATATTAATTCATGAATTATCAAGCTAAATTCCTCATTGGTTGAGCACCAAAATGAACAAAGACCAACAAAAATTAAAGTAATTTATTCAAACAACTTTAAATTTGAAAAACACGATTGTTCCAATTTAAATATTAAAGAAAGTAAAATTGAAAAGCAATATTCAAGCTAAGGAAAGTTTGTTGAGTTTAAGCTTCTTTTTCTTTCATATCTTCAATATCCTCATCTTGAAAGGATGATAAAACAAAATCTTCTTCCAATCCTTTTCCCACCATGAAGGTTGCCGGTGGAGGCACTCCGTTGAACCTTGGAAATGGATTATCTTTGGTGTTGGGCTTGTCCGGCTCGGGCAACTTGCCATTATCAATTAAATTCTGGATCTCATGCCTCAACTTCATGCAATTGTCTGTTTCGTGTCCAGGCCTTTGATGGAATTGGTAAAATGCATTAGTATCAAAGTTAGGTGGAAAAGGATTAGGCAAAGGACGAGGAGTCAAGGGTTGTAACAATCCCTTCTTTTGTAGCTTATTGAGAATCCAAGACAGTGGCTTCCCCAGATCTGAAAAATGCCTCATTCCTCTTTCACTAGCGTCTTTAACATTAACTTCTTTTTGTGTGCTTTGATTGCCCGACTGGTAGTTCCCTTTCTCATTCCTTTTTATTGAAAAGCAATTCTTCTCCCTTTTCCATTCTTCAATTTGTAGACCAGCTTGGAGAAGATCTTTGAAATCACATATGAGTGTATGAGACATCCTCTCGCGGAGATTGGGCAGGACACCTCTCATGATCATCCTTATTTGATCAGATTCATCGGGCCTTTTCTTGAGCAAAGCAGCCTTGTTTCTCCATCTCTTGACATAATCTACAAAATTCTCATTCGGCCTTTGCCTAATAGACTCCACTTCCATTAAGGTAACTTCTAACTTAACATTATACCCATATTGTTGGATGAAGGCTTTGTAAAGTACATCCCAACTCTTTTGTGTTCCATCATCTAAGGTATTGAACCAATTTTGGACAACAGGGTCCAATGAGAGCATAAAGTACCTCAGGGTTTGAGCCTTAGTAGCTCGGGCAGATTGCATGGCAGTGATGTACTGCTTCACGTGAAGATGAGGATTTTCGGTGCCATTGTACTTAGCAAAGGAAGGCATCTTGAATTTATAAGGGACCTCTTCATCTTGTTCAAATAACTTGTCAACTTCGGACATCTCTTCGGTTTTCAGCTTCTTCTCAAATTTCTTTTCTAAATCAGCAATCATCTTTTCAACATCGGATGTCTCGGTCTTTTCAATAGTTGCCTTCTCAACAGCCTTCGGTTCTTTCTTCTCTTCTTGAACTTCTTGGTAGTATTGAACCCAATCATCATCATCATCAATGACCACCTTTTTATCATTAATTTTAGTCGTCCCTTTGTCCTTTGGTTTCTTAGCACTAGCAGATGCCTCGGCATGGTTTTCTAAGATTGCAGTCAATTGGTTCTTCATGGTCTCAGCTAGGGCCTCTTTTATTTCTTCCATCTTGGCATTGAGGGCTTCATCCACCATTCTTTGAATTTGTTCGGGCTCCATTATTTTTGGTGAGCAAGTGATTGAGTCGTTGCTAGATACTTCGTCTCCGGCATAGGTCGGATTGTCGTAAGCTTTTGAACTTTCATAATCCAGGGCTCTGAGCCAGAGAGGACCAATGATATGAGATGCATGTATGCATGTATGCACGAACAATCAATAAACAAGTGTAATTAGGACGATCCTTCCAACCTTATAACATCCACACACGAATGGCGAGTCTCTTTTTCATAGGTATATGGTTAACAAAATACCAACATGGGGTATCTTGCTTTCGAATAATTCCCTCAGACGTTTCAACCAATAGTTATATCCTTGAAAATGGAAATCAATCCATGATAATTCCCATTAATTAAGTTTTAATCCATTCAACCAACCAAAGTAGCTTTTATGCTATATTGGATTAAAATAAAATTAAGAGGTTTATCATAGATAGATTTCTCACTTGAAAAGAAGGTAACTAGTGGTTCATGCCAAAAACAAGCCCATAGTTAATTTATTCTTAGTGTAAACTAGGCCCACAATTGATTTTTGGTATTTCATAATTGACCTAATTATTTTTGCAAGCTCTTTGTAAAAAATGGTTGGGTGAAAATAGTTTTTTTTTTCTAAGCCCATTGTAAAAGATTTTAGAAAAATGGATTTTGGGCTTAGTATTTGGGCCATGGGCCAAAGAATTTTTGATTTGTTTTTAGAAAAGTCTTATGTCCAAAGATCATCTTAAAAAATTTTGAAAATAACTTTGGTCTTTTGGACTTTTAAAGAAAAATTTATTTTGAGCTTGCAAACGTACTTGGGTCATATTAGAAAAAGAACAAACCAAATAAGCCATGATTTAAACCAAGATAAATTATCCCTAGTCAAACAACATGCATCTAGGGTAAAACCTAAGGAAAGTAACTAGGCCAATTACATGAGCTTTAGTCTTTGGGTAGAAAGGCTTAGGTTCCCATAGCAAGTATATACCAAATGGTACGAGGCTATGAGTGGTTATGCCATGCTCGATCTCCATACCTTGAGTGAAAGTATGGTATCCCTTACATAACATAACACGGGTAACACGGGCGTCCTAACTCACGCACACGATGCAATGGATAATATCATTATAAGCAAGAATAGAATAATATAAAGACCAACAGAATCAACTTCTCTTATCCCCAGTGGAGTCGCCACTGTGAGCGGGGATTTTCGCCCCCACTCCCAGTGGAATGGTTCTTGCGACTTCGGCACTGTTTAGGCTCGGGGCCTTAGAGAACACGGACCTAAGTCCAAAGAAAATGGAGTCGCCACCCGGACGGGCCGGAAAAAAGAAAGGGGTGGATGACTCGATTCCGAACAAATAGCTTACGATAATCCGACCTATGCCGAAGACGAAGTATCTAGCAATGACTCAATCACTTGCTCACCAAAAATAATGGATCCCGAACAAATTCAAGGAATGGTGGATGATGCCCTCAACGCCAAGATGGAAGAAATAAAAGAGGCCCTAGCTGAGACCATGAAGAACCAATTGACTGCAATTTTAGAAAATCATACCGAAGCATCTGCTAGCACTAAGAAGCCAAAGGAAAAAGGGAAGACCAAAGTTGGTGAAGTGGTTTTTAATGATGAAAAGGTGATCATTGATGATGATGATGATTGGGCTCAATACTACCAAGATCCTCAAGACAAGAAGAAAGAACCGAAGGTTGTTGAAAGGTCAACTATGGAGAAAACAGAAATTTTCGATGTTAAAAAGATGATTGCTAATTTAGAAAAGAAATTTGAGAAGAAACTGAAAATTGAGGAAATGTCCGAAGTTGACAAATTATTTGAGCTAGATGAAGAAGTTTCATACAAGTTCAAGATGCCATCTTTTACAAAGTTTAATGGAACCGAAAATCCTCATCTCTATGTGAAGTAATATATCACTGCCATGCAGTCCGCCCGAGCTACTAAGGCTCAAACTCTAAGGTACTTTATGCTCTCATTGGACCCTGTTGTCCAAAATTGGTTCAATACCTTAGATGATGGAACACAAAAGAGTTGGGATCTGCTTTACAAAGCCTTCATCCAACAATATGGATATAATGTCGAGATGGAAGTTACCTTAATGGAAGTAGAGGCTCAAGAAGAGGCCTGATGAATCCGATCAAATAAGGATGATTGTGAGAGGGGTGTTGCCTAGTCTTCGTGAAAGGATGTCTCATACCCTCATCCATGATTTCAAGGACCTTCTCCAAGCAGGTTTACAAATTGAAGAATGGGAAAGAGAGAAGAACCATTTTTCAACAAGAAGGAACGAGAAAGGAAACTATCAGTCTGGTAGCCAAAGCATGCAAAAGGCAGTCGGTGTTAACTCTACTAACCAAGGAACAAGAAGACAGTTTTCGAAATTAGGGAAGCCGATGTCTTGGGTTCTCAATAAGCTTCAAAGAAAGGGATTGCTACAACCCTTAAATCCTCGTCCTTTGCCTAACCCCCTCCCACCTAATTTCGACACTAAAGCATTTTGTCAATTTCACCAAATGTAAGGGCACGACATTGATAGATGTGTAAGGTTGAGACATAAGATCCAAAATCTAATTGATAATGGGAAGCTACCCGAGTCCAATAAGCCAAACACCAAAGACAAACCATTACCAAAGTTCAAAAGAGTACCACCGCTGGCAACTTTCATGATTGGAGGAGGTTTGCATGAGGATTTTGTCATGTCTTCTTTTCAAGATGTGGGTAGAGAAGCAACCAAAGAAGAAGAGGTATTTGGTGGAATTAAACAAGTTATGATGGGTAAAGAAGTAACAATTTGTGTTGTCAATGGGTTTTGGGATTCAAGCGATAGTGATGACAATCTTGTATCCAAGAAGGAGGAGTGGACTTGGTCCGAGCCCAAAGAAGATGAAGTAATGAACACTAGATCTGGTAAGCCTTATGCAAGGCCACCACCTAAGGAGGTAGAAACTAATAAGGGAAAGGAAGTTGAAGTAGGAAATAAAGAAGAGGAAGATGATGTTGTGCTCAAGCAATTGAAAAGAACCCAAGCAAGTGTTAGCATTTGGGACTTATTAGCTACTTTTAAAAAGCACCGAGAAACTATGGCCAAAGCCTTGGCTAGCATGCCAATTTCTACCTCCACGACACCGGAGGAGTTGATCAACTTCATAAAAATTGGAGGGGTAATGAAATGTGAAGAGGTTCAAGAGAAGAGTGAAGTTAATATGGGAGCAGTTTCTTTTTCAGATACTGACTTACCGGAGGAGGGGAGAGATCACATTCGCCCTTTCTTTATCAAAACAGAAGTCAAGGGGAAGAGGACTCCATGTGTAATGGTCGATGATGGGTCCGCCATAAATGTTTGCCCACTTAAAATATTGCCATAGCTAGCCATGTCAACAAGGGATCTAAACCCAACCGAGGTAACCATTCGAGCTTATGACAACACTAAAAGACACGCCGAAGGGACTTTCAAAGCTGCTGTCAAGGTTGGTCCAATTGAATCTATTGTTGAGTTTGTTGTTTTAGACATACCGGTTACCTTTGCCTTACTCTTGGGGAGACCATGGTTTCATCCTCTTGGTGGAGTTCCTTCCACCCTTCATCAAAAGATCAAGTTCCCCAACAGAGATGAAACAATGGTCATTGAAGCTGAAGATAATGAAATTGTTAATGCTCTAATGATTGAGAGGCCTCTCAATGGTTTTCAAGTAGTTGCAATTTCTGATGATGAAGTAGTGGACTCCAAAGTCTTGAATATGATGAAGAACATGAACTACCTTCCTGGAGCTGGTCTTGGAAAAGGTAAGGCCGGTTTGACAAAGCTGCCAGACTTTAGAACTCAAACTTCCAAGAAAGGGTTGGGATATGATGAAAACAACGATGTCCAGCCAAAGAAGAGTGAGAAGATGAGCTTCCCACCACTTGAAGAGATCTTTATCAAAGCTCCAGATATGGGACCACTCCAAGGAAAGCACGAGCCAATCATGTTCATGGGAAAGTTGATCTCGGGTTTTGAAATTTTTACAAATGTGGCCAAGCTAGTGTACCAAGTGAAGAAAGAGCTCACCCTGCCAACCAGTAAAGAATCCAATCCAAAAGAGAAGAATGAAGTTATCCTGAAAGCCGAGAAGACTCCGGAGGAGATTGCTACCCTGGTTGAAGAAAAGTTTGAAGACATCCTGCCTTTTGATTTTGAGAACAATGATCTTGATTTTGATTTTAATTTGTCTGCTTTGTATGAGGATGATGATGTTTTCTTTTTCCAAAATGAATGCAATAAAGTCTGATTTTGCTTACTTGTGTGATATTTCTCCTGATGGTTGCATACATTCAAATAGCAGTTACATGAGCATCTTTAATATTAATTCTGTTAACACACAGTCATTAAATTTGGGAAAAACCAAAAATCCTAAAAACATTAGCATAGCATCCGACCTTACTCCTGATGAGAGAGAGAGATTTGAAAAAATATTCAAAAAATATGAAGAAGTGTTTGCTTGGTCTTATGAGGATATGCCAGGAATAGATCGAGACATAGCCGAGCATCATATTCCTACTTACACTTATATGAAAAATATCAAACAAAAGCTGAGGCGATTAAGACCTAAGTGGGCTGAATTGGTTAAAGAAGAGGTCACTAAGCAAATACAAGTTGAGTTCCTTGAAGTGATAGAATATCCAGATTGGCTAGCCAACATAGTACCTATGCCAAATAAAGATGGAAGGATAAGGGTCTGTGTGGATTATAGAGATTTAAACAAGGCTTCCCCTAAAGATGATTTCCCTTTACCTCATATAGATGTCCTCATTGATAGTGCAGCCTCTAGCGTGCTACACTCATTTGTAGATAGATTTTCTGGATACAATCAAGTGTTAATGGCCCAAGAGGATAAAGCCAAAACTACTTTCATTACTACATGGAGTATATTTTATTATATGGTGATGCCATTCGGCTTAAGGAATGTTGGGGAAACCTACAAAAGGATTACCACCACACTATTTCATGACATGATGCACAAAGAAGTTAAAGTATATGTTGATGATATGATGGTTAAATCGGATACAAGGGAACAACACTTCCAAAACTTAGAATTATTCTTCGATAGAGCTTTGAAATATAAGCTAAGATTGAACCCGAAGAAGTGTGTGTTCGGGTTACCTCAGTTAAATTATTGGGGCATGTGATTGGTCTGAATGGCATTGAGATTAATCCTGACAAAGTTAAAGCAATCAGGGATATGCCAGCCCCTAAGACAGAGAGAGAAGTTCAGGGATTTATTGGTAAATTACAATACATTAGCAGATTTATAGCAAAGCTCACAACAATTTGTGAGCCTATCTTCAAATTGCTTAAAAAGAATCAGCTGGTCATATGGAATGAAGAATGTCAAACGGCCTTTGAGCGAATAAAAGAGTATTTGTTAAATCCACCTATTTTAAAACCACCTAAACCCGACAAACCTCTATTACTATACTTAACAGTAGAAGAAGAGTCAATAGGAGCCATGCTAGCCCAAGCAGATGAGTCAGTGATTGAGCATGCAGTTTACTATTCGAGTAGAAAGCTCCTACCTTATGAAATTAAGTATAGTATCATTGAAAAGACCTGTATAGCCGTGGTTTGGTCTTCTAAGAAGTTGCGGCATTACTTTCAATCGTATAGTGTGCAAGTAATTTCCAGGTTGGATCCAATGAAGTACTTAAGGGAGACACCCTCTTTGATTGGGAAATATGGTCGATGGTTGATAATATTAGAAGAATTTGAGATTGAGTATGTAACCAGGAAAATAATCAAAGGTAGAGCGGTGGCAGAATTCCTGGCCCAACAACTATTACCAGAAAGCGAAGAGGTAATCTTGGAATTTCCGGATGAACATTCAGAAGAAATTGAAGTACAAGGGTGGAAAATGTATTTTGATGGAGCAGTAAACAGGAAAGGAGTAGGTTTGGGAGTTGTACTAGAATCACCCGAAGGGGAACTCATCCCTTTAGCCAAAAAGTTGAAATTTAGGGCAACCAATAATATGGTGGAGTACGAAGCTTGTATTTTCAGTTTGGAAACCCAAATGATTATGAAGGTGGATAAGGTGGAAGTTTTGGCGATTCATTGCTAGTAGTATCCCAAGTAAATGGAGAGTGGGAGTTGAAAGAGGAAAAATTAAAACCATACCACCATTACCTGACTATAATGAAGAAGAACTTTAAGGAGTGTAGGTTTATACACCTATCAAGAGAAGAAAATCAGATGGCTGATGCCCTAGCCACATTGGCTTCGGTATGGGAAAATCCTGTCAGTTTATTTCTTAAGCCTCTGATTTTGATCAATTCATCAACTCCTTGCTATGAATATGAGACAATCATGGAAATTGATACAGACCATGATGCGTGGTATGATACTATAAGGCAATTTTTAGAAGATAGAGAATACCGCCGGGGGCAACAAAGAAAGAGAGAAGAGCCATAAGGCTGTGGTCATTGCAATACATGACATTCCATGGAGAGTTATATCGAAGATGGCTCGATGGGGGTGCATTTAAGATGTTTAAGGAAGCCTGAAGTGGAGTGTATCATGTCAGAAATACATGTGGGAAGTTGCGGTCCGCACATGAGTGGTTTGGCCCTAGTTAAGAAGATTATTTGACAAGGTTATTACTGGTTGACCATGGAGAAAGATTGTATTGAGTTCATAAAGAAGTGCCAAAAATGTCAGATGTATGGTAACTTGAATCACATGCCTCCTGAAGAATTGCATTCTATGTCTTCACCCTGGCCCTTTTCCACCTGGGGTATCGACATTATAGGAGAGATACATCTGACAGCTTCAAATGGACACCGTTTCATTGTGGTAGCGGTAGATTATTTTTCAAAATGGGTCGAAGCTGAATCCTTCAACAAACTGGGTGCAAGTCAAATGGCTAGATTTATTGAAAAGAACCTCATCTGCTGATACGGGGTCCTGCACAGTGTGATATTAGACAATGGGGTACAGTTTCAAGGAGCAATTAAGGATTTATTCTCGAAGTACCAAATCCATCATCATAGATCCTCTCCTTATAGACCAAAGGCTAATGGCGCAGTAGAAGCAACAAACAAAATGATAAGTGCACAATTGATGATATTTTATTCCTATTTCTTAATATGATTATTATCCAATTGAGTTTAATTTGTTTGTTCAAGTGTATTTTAGGGTTAATTTCAGGAATTCTCTATATTTTGAGGCTTATGGTCATTTCGGAGGAATTATGGATGAAAGTAGAAGAAAAGAGCAAAATTCATCAATGGACACGCCCATGGACATGGGCGTGTCAATGGACGTGCTCTTGATGCTGCATACAGAAGCATTGACATGCCCAGTGACATGGGCGTGTCACCAAGTGTGCCTTTTGCAATGTTTCATAGTAGCTGTGACACGCCCAGTGACATGGGCGTGTCACTAGACATGCCTTATGTTCAAAATCTCAGTGCCAATGACACGCCCAGTGACATGGGCGTGTCACTGGACATGCCTTATGTTCAAAATCACAGTGCCAATGACACGCCCAGTGACATGGGCGTGTCAATGGGCGTGTCAGGCGAAATTATCTGCATTATAAAAGCTGCGCTGAAGCACGAATTAAGGAGCCGAATTTCATATTTTATAACCTAGAGCCGACTTCTAAAGCAAAAAGGAGAGTTTTGGAGCTGAGATTGAGGGTGAAGACATATTTTAAACAAGATCTAAACCAAGATTCAAGGATTCAAGAGAAGATATACGAATTATTCGCAATGGATTGTTTGGATTCTTTTTCTTATTTCTCTTGTTCTAGTTTTCTGATTTTGATCATGAACTAATTTATTCTCTATCTAGATATTGATGAACCCTAGCTTTATTGTATGGATTGAATAATTTTATTAAATTGAATCATTTGATTGAGTTGTTTTATTCTTATGATGTTTAAGGATTTATTTCCAATTAATAATAGCATGCTTATTGATTGGTTGCAATTTTCATATTATTGACTTGAGAAAGCTTGATATGAATTGAATATTCATAAGAATTGAGGATTGATTGGGTTACTAGAGATAGACTTACAAGATCCTTTGGTTTATAATTCCTTATTCTTAATGCAAGATCTATTTAATTATGTTTGAGAAGAGATTCCAGCATTCTACTTAGTGATTAGGGATTAATTCGCTTGAGAAAGGTTTTAGTCTAATTTAGAGGAATACCAATTCAACTCTATCATTTGATTTAATTGAATTGATTTTCATAAATATAATTGTGGCTAGGGGGATTCAATATCTGGATAGTATCATCATCATCAATCAATTTATTCAACTCTCAATTTCTCTCTATTTTCATTTATTAAGTTAATTATCTTTAAGTACAAAACTTCACAAAACTATTGAGTCGCTAAACAACGGTTAAAATTTGCACTAGTACTTAGCCTTGTCCTCAGTGGAATGATAACTCACTCACTACTTTATTACTTGAGCGACCCGTGAACTTGCGATATTGCAATAGCATAGGTTCCTGCTGTCAAGTTTTTGGCGCTGTTGCCAGGGACAATGGTTTTCAGTATTAGTAATATAATTAAGACTGTTGATTTAGTTTTTATTTTGTTTTAACATAAGTTCTTGCTTTTTGACTGTCATTCTAGGTACTTCTTCCTGTTTATGACCCAAGCTAGCTCTTCCCAACTTTTTGAATTAGATCAAGAGTTAGAGAGAACATTGAGAAGAAGGCAAAAGGAAGAAGAGGAAATAGTTCTGGCAGAGACGGAACCGAACTTTGAAGATCCCATCCTAGAAGAAGAAATGGCAAAAAATGAGCCAAGGACGATGCAAGAGTTTGCTAGGCCTACTCTTAATGGGGCTGAATCAAGTATACAAAGACCAGTGATTGCTGCCAATAAATTTGAGATAAAAACAAATGTCATTCAAATGGTGCAGCAGACCTGTCAGTTTGATGGATTTTCGGATGAAGATCCTAATGCACACATTGAAACTTTTCTGGAAATATGTGATACATTTAAGATACAGAATGTCTTTGAAGGTGCAACCAGGCTGAGGTTGTTTCCATTCACACTCAGAGACCAACCAAAGAAGTGGTTGAAGTCTTTTCCTCCTAACACTTTCACTACATGGGACTAACTAGCAGAAACATTTTTAGAGAAGTATTTTCTATCGTCCAAGACTGCTAAGTTGAGGAATGATATTTCTTCTTTTCTCCAGCTAGATGGTGAAACCCTATATGATGCTTTGGAGAGATTTAAGGATTTATTGAGAAGATGTCCTCACCATGGGCTTCCGCTGTGGCTTCAGATCCAAACTTTCTACAATGGATTGAGTTGCTCAAGTAAGCAGTCCATCAATGCAGCTGAAGGAGGTGCCATAAATAATAAAACACCTGAAGAAGCAAGGGATTTGATTGAAGACATGGCCCTTACAAATTATCAGTGGCAAACCCCAAGGGAACAAGGAAGATTAAGGGCTGCTGGTTCACATCAATTGAATCTCGTAGTTGCTCTTTTAGCACAGTTGGAAGCAATGAACAAAAAGATTGATTCTTTAGCTTCTTCTTCTTCTTCAGGGAAAGTGATGCAGGTAATGTCTTGTGAATGGTGTGGGGGTGGACATCAAAGTCAAGATTGCCTAAGTGGAAACATGTTTGCTAGGCAAGAGCAAGTAGATTATGTTGGAAACATGCCAAGGCAATAGCAGAATAATCCCTACAGCAACATGTACAATCCGGGGGTGGAGAAATCATCCTAATTTCTCATGGAATAATCAGAATAATCCATGACCTCCCCTTGGATTCCAGCAGCCCCAACATCAACAAGCTGCCCCTCCAAGAAAGAGTAATTTGGAGGACATGATGGAGAAATTTATAACAGCTTCTGAAACCAGGTTCCAATAAACTGAAACTGTAATATCCTCATTTATGCCCTAGAAGTTTTGCATATTGTTGTTGTTGTTATTGTTATATATTGGATTGAATATATGTGTTAAATTGTAAGAGAAAAGAAATTGAGAAGAGAAAGTATATGTATATGTATTTTGGGAAGAAATAGGGTTTAGAGACAAATTTATATGTTGTGTATATGTTAATATATATGACATATAAAGTGGTCAAAAGGCTTGGTCAATGCAAGAGAAGATATTTATTTGAGATTGGTAAATTACTTAATTGGGCACATATAAGACAAAAAGATAATTATGTGAATAAGGGCACTTTGGTAATTGCTTGGATAAAATCACATGGTGGATATTTAAAGAAGGTTTGACTTGTGTTTTCTTCATCATTTCTTCTTCTTCTTCTTGTTGATGGCCGGCCCTCCATAGCCAAAGAGAAAGAAGGAGACAAGTGATGGTTTTGATGATTTCAAGCTTAAATTGAAGAAAGATTAAGTGTTCAAGTGTTGATTTAAGAAGTTTTTAACTATGGTAAGATCTTTTCTCTAATTTCTTCAATTCTTTTTAAGTGGTATGATTAAGTTGCTTATGGTATGATTGTAAGTATTGATTTTGCTTGATAGATGAGAAGTTGGGTTGGTGTGGGTGATGGAAGAGTAAGATTGGTGTTTAGTGAAATTGTTTCTGTTTTAGGATTAGTAAATGCTGTGTCTTGTATGATTTTTAATTAATTTTAGAAAAATGTTCTTGAAGTGAATTTTTGATATGTTGTGAATCTATGAGTCTAGAATGACTGAAAAATATGTTGATTCGATTTTGGAATGGTTATGAGTTTAGAAAAATTATTTTTAGTAGAACTGTTCCAGCAGATACCTTAACTGAGACAGCTATATTTAGGGATTTTTAATAAAATGTAGAAAAATCATATTCCATTGAATTTTGGATATGTTGTTTCTTAGTGAGTCTAGTATTTTAGAAAAATAATTTGGAACCACGTTGATTGAATTTGATTTATGGAATTCGCAAAGTTCAGAACTGCTGCCAGGATGCAGGGCAATTGGGGCAGTCTGGTTAGGTGAACTATTTGACCAAGATTTTGTGTTCAGTTTGATCTGAAATTTTAAAGGGATGATTTTAAGATACAAAAATAAATTCTGTAAAAATTTTAGAATTTTTAGTCAAGTAGATTATTTTATACAATTTTTCAAAATAAGGATAAAATGGAGTTTAAAACCAGAATGTACTATTTATGGTTAGGGTTTTAATTCTTTGTTCTTCTTGCATTGCTTTGGTTTTCCAAAGGTAGGTTGGTCCTTAAACCTAACCCTAAATACTTTAAACACACTTGAATCAATAAATGTTATAATCAATTGTTCTTTGCCCTAATTGCATTGTTGAGATTGAACCATGTTATGTTGTGCATTGTGAATGGTAATGTGTTTCATGAGTAATGTGGAATGAAATGTTGATATTTATGAATGATGCTATGTGAGATATAATGTGATCATGGATGAGATATATATATATATACTTGAATAATGAGATGTTATATTGTGAAATGAAATGTGAAGCCATTGTTATTGGCTAAGATGATGTAAATGAAAGAAAGAAGGCATGTTTGCCTAAATGTGATGAGAATTGAGAATGGAAATGAATTGTTTGTTTAATATGTTATTCAGTTTCAGAGTTCTGGATTTGGGTGGCATGCCTAAGAAATGATGAAAGGTAACAGTCTTGCCGGGTTGAGGATCTCCTCAAATGTGTTGAGTTGATGGTCCAAGAGACTGGGTCTGTTACACTATGAGAATTGTGAATATGAAATATATGATTTGTAACAGTCTTGCCGGGTTGAGGATCTCCTCAAATGTGTTGAGTTGATGGTCCAAGAGACTGGGTCTGTTACACTATGAGAATTGTGACTATGAACCAAAGCAGTAACTCTGAACTCTGAATATCGTATTAAATACTTGTTGGGCCCATAGGTGTCAAGGTTATATGAATGTCCTAAATAATGTTATGAGTTAATGAAATAAGATGTTGGTTATTGAGTAATGTTGAATGTGGAAAGATGTTGAAATGTGGTATGCTCATATGACTATGATTTGTGAAATGCATAATTATGTGTTAACTTTATATTTATAATGTTGATCTTAACAATAGCATATGTGGCATTGTATTGCATTAAAGCATACTATTAGCATGTTTTATCTTACTAAGCCGTTGGCTTAGCGCGATAGTGTTTAATCGCGCAGGTAGTAGAGTGGATAGAGTTGAACCCGAGAGTTCTTCAAGACCAGGTGAGAGTAGACCTTGTTGAATCCATTTTGGGAGCTTAAAGATCAGAGCAGACTTGCCAATCATGTATAAATTTTATGTGTTGTAAAACTTGAGTTTTGATGTATATGAATTTGTAAATATGTAAATATTTTATAACTTCCGCTGTGTAATATTTAAATATGGGGGTTGTCACAAAACCTTTATTTTATGTTGTACTAGAAGTGTAAATCCTTTTTGCAGGTTGTAGTTGAGGTTACAAGGGGGATTTATTGGGAGTGTACTGAGAATGATTTTGTTTGCATTGGTTTGTGTAAAATGTTTTTAAAAATAAGAAAAAAACCGGTTTTGTCCACACTTGGGACTCAATTTTTAGGCGAAACTATGGCAAAAATTTTGTAAAAATCGGAACTAAAATTTGACTAAGTAAAATTGGTAGCAACATTAGGTTAGTGTGGCGCCTCTACTCAGCTTACATATGTAGGTCGGGAAGGGGTGTTACAGAAACCTCCTTAAGAAATCAGCAAGCCTCTATTCATAATTTGGAGAATCAGGTGGGGCAAATTGCCAAGTTGCTCAGTGAGAGACCACAAGGAAGTTTGCCTAGCAACACTGAGGCAAATCCTAAAGAGCAGCTTAAGGCAATTACACTAAGGAGTGGAAAAGAGATCAAGGGTAATGTGGATGAGAAAAAAGGAGAAGTGGCAGAGAAAAGGGCTGAAGTACAAGAAAATGATAAAGAAGACAATCTGTAACACCCCTATACCCCGTATGCGTACACTGCATGCTACTACGATCGTAATATACGTATACTAAATATAGGAATGCCGCAGTTTACTAAACAAATGACTCTCTTATTTATACAATAATATAAGCAAACCTAAACAATTAGGTTATACTATGAGACACAGAAGATAAAATAAGATATTTATTCAATATGCAGCGGAAAGTACAATAGTATTTACAAATACATATACATCAAAAACAAAATTTTACAAAACATAAAGTTTATACATGTTTGGCAGTCAGTCTTTGATCTTTAAGCCCACTATCCACACTTCAGAATCTAAACTCAACTTGGCCTAGAGGAACTCTCCGGTTCTACCCTGTCACCTGCGCGATGAACCACTATTGCGCTAAGCCAACGGCTTAGTGGTATAAACTACAATAATATTATGCTTCAATGCAATGCCAATGTCATACAAACAAGTTTCAAAAACAATTCAAAAGAATATTACATTTCACAACCTTGCATTTTTCAATAACTTATCAAAACATTCATGAGGTAATACTCACAATTTTCCACATCCATAAACATATTACACATCATATAGTATCTTCATAGTTTCATTACTCAATATAGCCTCCCAAGCCACATTCATTTTCATTAAATTACTTATGTATTATAAACATCTCATAACATTATATCTCACTTCATAGTTCATATTGAAGCAAAGACAAGCATGGGCCCAAAGACACTAATATGCCATTCAACATTCAGAGTTAATGTTTTGGTTTAATTATCACATTTATCATTATCATTATCCCAACTAGGCTTCAAGGATTTAGGTTCAACCAAGCTTCAAGGGGAACAAAGCATGCTAAGTATCAACCCAACTTGGCTTCAAGAACCAAACCCAACCTAGTTTCAAGGGTTGTAACATCTCAATTAGGCTTCAAGGACTAGACCCAACCAAGCTTCAAGGGGAGTTAAGCATGCTAAACTTCAACCCAACTTGGCTTCAAGGATCAAGCCCAACCTAACTTTTACTATAGGCATGCCACCAACAACAAAACTCTGAAAATGGAATAACACATTAGACACACAATTCATTCATTAATTCATTAGAAATTTCATTCTCATTTTCTCATCATCACTTAGGCAACCATGCCTCAATCATCTCATTTACATCATTATAGTCAACAACAATGGCTTCACATCTCATCAATAGAGTATACAAAATCAATTACATTGAACATCATCATCTAGGCAAACATGCCTCAATTATTTCATTTGAATCATCATAACTAATCACATTGGCTTCACAACTCATTATATCTCAATTCATCATTCAAATGTACACAACCAATTGCATTAACATACATTTTAAATGCTCATCAATCATTCACATTTTCTATTTCATTTTACATTACATCATCATATCTTTAGAATCTTCAACATACATTCCACAAAGTTCACATTATGCAATACATAAGTATATCAACAATGCAATAGATCACTTAACACATTTACAACCAAGTGTATTAAGTATCAAAATCATGTAAGTGTATGCAACCATGTAGTTTGTACTTACCTTAAAAGCAATTCACACAAAACACCAACTCCTCTTGCAATAATCCTCACAACTTCGATTAGGGCAATTTAACTTCTTCAAAACCTAATCCAAAAATGATAAAATACATCAATTCCAATACAATTATTCACTTATTAACCTCATACTAGACCTTTAGATCACAATTTACAAACCAACATCTCTCTCTAGGACCCCATGGTCGTGGCCTCCCAACCCCCACGGGCGTGGGTTACCAAATGGTTCTGCCTCCCTTGCTCCAAATCCCCACGGCCATGGCTTCCAATGGCCACGGTCGTGGCAGCCAAGGGCCACGGCGTGGCATCCAAGATGCTTCTGTTTCCGACCAAATTCATGTATTCTATGCTTCTAACTTCATTAAACACAAACAACTTGAAGATCTAGGAAAATAAATGATCAAACTCAAGTTTAACATCACTCACCAATTCAAAACCCTAAAACAATCATCACTCTTACACACTTTTAACACCAACACCAACACCAACCTAACTTCTTATCTTTAATTCAATTTCAACATTCTCAAACATACTATAATCAAACATAATCACACTATCACATCTCAAAAATCAAACTCAATTACAGCTCAAAATAAAACAAGAGAAATCAAGAGAAAACTTACCAAAGTTGATGAAACTTCACAATTTTCCAACTTAATCACTTGAATCTTCCTTCAATTTGCTCTTAGAAACCAAAACCTCTCTTGCTCTCTTTTGTCTTGTGATACCCGGCCAACCAAGGAAAAGAAAACAAAAGAAGATGAAAATGAAGAAGAAAAGTCAAATACTCTTCTCTTTAAAACTCCTCCAAGCAAAAATAATAATAAAATAATCCAATTTCTCTCTTCCACTTATTTTAATTTCCCTTTAATTACTTAATTAATTTAAAACAAATAAATATCTACTTACTTTGACTTGTGTATATGTTGTATATATTTCCATTTATACAACATATACACTCTCTTCACTTCTTTTCTCTTTCCAATTTAACATATACACTTAATCCAAAATTCAACAATAATTATATCAAAACTTCTAGGGCACACTTTGGGATATTATAATTCTTCCCCTCTAAAAAGAAATTTCGTCCTCGAAATTACCTGATATGAAGTCTGAAACAGTTGAGGATACTGATTTCACATCGCTTGTTCACTCTCCCAAGTTGCCTCTTCCTTTGCATGATTCTTCCAAAGAACTTTCACAAGTGGCACTTTCTTATTTCTCAACTCTTTCACTTCATGTGCCAAAATAGCAACTGGTTCTTCTTCGAATGTCAGATCCGGACTCACTTCAATAGATTCAATTGGTAAAACATGAGATGGATCTGATCTGTACCTCCGCAACATAGAAACATGGAAGACATTATGGATTCTATCCAACTCAGGCGGTAAAGCAAGACGATAAGCAACTGGTCCAACTCTTTCTAATATCTCATACGGACCAATAAAACGAGGACTTAGCTTCCCTCTTCGACCAAATCTTAAAATCTTTTTCCAAGGAGACACTTTCAGAAATACTTTATCTCCAACATCAAATTCTATATCTCTCCTCTTCAAATCTGAATAAGATTTCTGTCGATCTGAAGCTGCTTTCAACCGATCCCGAATTATCTTTACTTTCTCTTCAGTCTCTTTAACCAAATCAGGACCAATCAATTTGCCTTCTCCAAGGTCATTCCAACATAGAGGCGTCCTACATCTTCTACCATACAATGCCTCAAATGGTGCCATACCAATACTGGATTGATGACTGTTGTTGTAAGCAAATTCTACAAGTGGCAAAAATCTATCCCAACTTCCAGTAAAATCAATGACACAGCTTCTCAACATATCTTCTATAATCTGTATCACTCTTTCTGACTGCCCATCTGTCTGTGGATGAAAAGCAGTGCTAAAATGCAATCGAGAACCCAAAGTACCATGTAAACTCTTCCAAAACCTCGAAGTGAACCGGGGATCTCGATCAGACACTAAAGAAATTGGGACTCCATGCAACTTCACTATTTCACTGATATACAGCTCAACCAACTTTTCAAGAGAATAGTCCATCCGAACTGGAAGAAAATGAGCTATCTTTGTCAACCGATCAACAACCACCCAGATAACATCATGCTTCTTCTGTGTCAATGGTAAACCAGTCACAAAATCCATTGTCACTCTTTCCCATTTCCATTCAGGCACTGTTAAAGGTTGAAGCAACCCAGTTGGAACTTGATGCTCAGCTTTCACCCTCTAACAAGTGAGACATTTGGATACAAATTCCGCTATGTCTCTCTTCATACCTAACCACCAATAATGCTGCTTCAAATCCTGATACATCTTTGTACTCCCAGGGTGCATAGCAAAAATCGACTGGTGTGCTTCCTCCAAAATAATCTTTCTCAAACTAGCATCATCAGGAACACACAACCTATCTTTAAACCACAGGCTACCATCACTTCTCACCTGGAAATCTTGGTTTCCCCCACTTTGGCAATTCGACACAATCTTCTGAATTTTCTCATCTGCCAATTGAGCCTCCTTAATTTGATCCAACAATACCGGTCTCAACTGCAACTGAGCCAACAAAGCACCATCATCACATAATTTAAGATTAGCATGTAACGCTCTCAACTCAACAAGCAACGAGAGCGAATACACAGACAAACCTGCCAAAGACTTCCGACTCAAGGCATCAGCAACAACATTTGCTTTACCAGGATGATAATCAATCAAACAGTCGTAGTCTTTTATCAACTCTAGCCACCGTCTCTGTCAAAGATTCAGCTCCTTTTGAACACCCAAATATTTCAAACTTTTATGATCTGTGTAGATAAAACACTTCTCCCCATACATGTAGTGTCGCCAAATCTTCAGAGCAAAGACTATAGCTGCCAATTCCAGATCATGAGTCGGATAATTAAGCTCATGCGGCTTCAACTGCCGAGAAGCATAGGCTATAACTTTACCCTCTTGCATCAAAACACAACCTAAATCATTATGTGAAGCATCACTGTAAATCACATATGGTTTATCTTCTACAGGTAAAGTAAGAATAGGAGCTTGAGTCAACATCTTCTTCAACTGTTCAAAGCTGGCTTGACACTGATCTGTCCACACAAATCTAAATCCCTTTCAAAGTAATCTGGTGAGTGGAGTAGCTATCAAAGAAAAACCTTTCATAAAACGTCGGTAATAGCCTGCCAAACCTAGAAAACTTCTAACTTCAGTCACTGACTTCGGTGGATCCAATTCAAAATGGCTTCAACTTTACTCGGATCAACTCTAATACCGTCTGCTAAAACTATATGACCGAGAAAAGTAACTTGATCCAGCCAAAACTCACACTTTGACAACTTAGCATACAGTTGTTTCTCTCTCAAGGTCTGCAACACAATCCGCAGATGCTTGTCATGCTCCTCCTCATTACGCGAATACACCAAAATATCATCAATGAAGACCACTACAAACTGATCTAGATAGGGCCTAAACACCCTATTCATCATGAAAGCTGCACGTGCATTCGTCAATTCAAAAGGCATCACTAAAAACTCATAATGCCCAAACCTTGTGCGAAAAGCTGTCTTAGAAACATCTTCAGCTCTAACCCTCAACTGATGGTACCCTGATCTCAAATCAATTTTGGAAAACACTGCTGCTCCCTTTAATTGATCAAAGAGATCATCAATCCTAGGCAAAGGATACTTATTTTTGATAGTCACTTTGTTTAATTGCCTATAATCAATGCACAACCTCATAGTACCATCCTTCTTCTTCACAAACAAAACAGGAGCTCCCCATGGAGAAACACTAGGGCGAACAAACCCTTTATCCAACAACTTCTGCAACTGCACTTTCAACTCTCTCAACTCAGCAAGTGCCATTCGATAAGGAGTAATAGAGATGGGAGTGGTACCATGCAACAAATCAATACCAAATTCAACCTCTCTCTCAGGGGATAACCCTGGCAACTCCTCAGGAAACACATCTGGGAATTCTGCGACTGTAGGTATACTATCAAATTGAGAACCCACTACTCTGGTATCCACTACATGAGCAAGATAAGCATCACACCCTTTTCTAATCAACTTTCTAGCTGTAACTGCTGACACAAACAAGGATGCAAGTTGTCTCTGCTCACTAGACACCATCACATTTTACCATCACCGGTTCTCAAAGTAACACACTTCTTTTGACAGTCTACCACAGCTCCATGCTTAGACAACCAATCCATGCCTAAGATCAAATCATATTCCTTAAAAGGCATTTTAATCAAATCACCCAAAAATTCTTCACCTTGCACCACTACTGCACTATCACGATGCACCTTACTCACCACAACACTATGTCCTAAAGGATTTGTCACCAAGACATCAAATCCTAAGGACTCTAAATGCAATTCAGACACAGGCAAAATGGATGCACTTATGTATGAATGAGTAGATCCTGGATCAATCAAAGCAAGAACTGGAATATCAAATAAAGAAAATGTACCAGCTATAACTGCTGAAGCATCCGGCTGCCTCTGCATCACATATACTCTCTGAGAAGATCCGGCCTCATCTGGCCTACTGCCTCTGGATGAAGATCCTCCTCTCTGACTAAACCCAGGTCTACCACCTCTACTAAAATCTCTGCTCCCTCGACCACCTCTGCTGACACTGGGTCGAGAAGCTGCAGTATCAGTCTGTCTATCCTCCTGCATTTCAGGGCAATCTTTGATGAAGTGAGCTGGTGACCCACATCTAAAGCATACTCCTGATCCACCTATCTTCCAACAAGTACCCCCATGGGTCCTACCACAATGAACACATACAGGTGGAGTAGATCTCTCAACCATTGGAGTCGGAGCACTAGCTACAGAAACTGTAGGTCTCGATCTCTGCCTCTGATATTGAACTGACCTACCAGACTGCCTCTGGCTCCTACTGACTCTCGGAATAAAATTTCCTCTGCCTCTCTTCATAGATGAAGACCCTGCCTCAAACTGGGGTCTTCTAACTCTGATCTCTTCCTCGGTAGCAGCTGCTGCAATGCCCTGTGCTCTCTCAACACTTCTGGCTGCTGCAACCAATTGAGAAAAATCCTGGTACCGAGAACCAGCAACAATGCACATAATAGAGGGCCTCAACCCCTCCTCAAACCTCCTGCATCGGTCGATCTCATCAGAGATAATCCCACCGGCATAATGACTCAACCAGATGAACTCTATCTCATACTCTGTCACTGTCCGGTTGTCTTGCCTCAAATTCAGGAATTCAATCTTCTTAACATCTTTATACTCCGTCGGAGTATATTTCTACTCGAACTCCCTCAGAAAATCATTATAAGATAATGTAGGTGGATCATCCATGGCATGAGGAACCATCTTCCACCAATCATAAGCATCTTTCTGAAGAAGGGATCTAGCATAATCAAATTTTTCATCAGGAGTGGCTTGCAACTGGATAAATATCCTTTGCACTTTATCCAACCACTGCTCAGCTACTACTGGATCTGTAGTGCCTAAGAAATCCTCAGCCCCATATTTTCTCAATTTATCATAATGCCTCACCGGCACTTGAGGCTGTGGTGGCGGTGGCGGCTGCACTGGAGCTCCCCTCAACAATTCTACCATATACCGTAACCAACCCGGCGGAACCTCATCAGCAGCTGATCTCCCTGGCACAGAAGCAGGGGCGTCACTAACTCTCTCCACTCTAGCTCCATCTCTACTCTCTTCAGGAGCTACGCTCTCAGCACTACCTTCTACATACTGACGTGAATGAGACGCCATCACTACCTATATCTACAAACACATCATGATATACTTCATTAAAGATCAGAGACTGCCAATATCAAAACATGTATCTTATTTAAAAACCAACTTTTAAATTCAAAATGTTCTCTTTCTTACAATTTACCTAGATTGAGAATCTCAAACCTAGGCTTTGATACCAAAACAATTGTAACACCCCTATACCCCGTATACGTACATTGCATGCTACTACGATCGTAATATACGTATATTGAATATAGGAATGCCACGGTTTACTAAGCAAATGACTCTCTTATTTATACAATAATATAAGCAAACCTAAACAATTAGGTTATACTATGAGACACAGAAGATAAAATAAGATATTTATTCAATATGCAGCGGAAAGTACAATAGTATTTACAAATACATATACATCAAAAACAAAATTTTACAAAACATAAAGTTTATACATGTTTGGCAGCAGTCTTTGATCTTTAAGCCCACTATCCACACTTCAGAATCTAAACTCAACTTAGCCTAGAGGAACTCTCCGGTTCTACCCTGTCACCTGCTCGATGAACCACAATCGCGCTAAGCCAACGGCTTAGTGGTACAAACTACAATAATATTATGCTTCAATGCAATGCCAATGTCATACAAACAAGTTTCAAAAACAATTCAAAAGAATATTACATTTCACAACCTTGCATTTTTCAATAACTTATCAAAACATTCATGAGGTAATACTCACAATTTTCCACATCCATAAACATATTACACATCATATAGTATCTTCATAGTTTCATTACTCAATATAGCCTCCCAAGCCACATTTATTTTCATTAAATTACTTATGTATTATAAACATCTCATAACATTATATCTCACTTCATAGTTCATATTGAAGCAAAGACAAGCATGGGCCCAAAGACACTAATATGCCATTCAACTTTCAGAGTTAATGTTTTGGTTTAATTATCACATTTATCATTATCATTATCCCAACTAGGCTTCAAGGATTTAGGTTCAACCAAGCTTCAAGGGGAACAAAGCATGCTAAGTATCAACCCAACTTGGCTTCAAGAACCAAACCCAACCTAGTTTCAAGGGTTGTAACATCTCAATTAGGCTTCAAGGACTAGACCCAACCAAGCTTCAAGGGGAGTTAAGAATGCTAAACTTCAACCCACTTGGTTTCAAGGATCAAGCCCAACCTAACTTCAAGAGATTGTTACTATAGGCATGCCACCAATAACAAAACTCTGAAAATGGAATAACACATTAGACACACAATTCATTCATTAATTCATTAGAAATTTCATTCTCATTTTCTCATCATCACTTAGGCAACCATGCCTCAATCATCTCATTTACATCATTATAGTCAACAACAATGGCTTCACATCTCATCAATAGAGTATACAAAATCAATTACATTGAACATCATCATCTAGGCAAACATGCCTCAATTATTTCATTTGAATCATCATAACTAATCACATTGGCTTCACAACTCATTATATCTCAATTCATCATTCAAATGTACACAACCAATTGCATTAACATACATTTTAAATGCTCATCAATCATTCACATTTTCTATTTCATTTTACATTACATCATCATATCTTTAGAATCTTCAACATACATTCCACAAAGTTCACATTATGCAATACATAACATTATCAAGTATATCAACAATGCAATAGATCACTTAACACATTTACAACCAAGTGTATTAAGTATCAAAATCATGTAAGTGTATGCAACCATGTAGTTTGTACTTACCTTAAAAGCAATTCACACAAAACACCAACTCCTCTTGCAAGAATCCTCACAACTTGGATTAGGGCAATTTAACTTCTTCAAAACCTAATCCAAAAATGATAAAATACATCAATTCCAATACAATATTCACTTATTAACCTCATACTAGACACTTAGATCACAATTTACAAACCAACATCTCTCTCTAGGACCCCATGGTCGTGGCCTTCCAACCCCCACGGGCGTGGGTTACCAAATGGTTCTGCCTCCCTTGCTCCAAATCCCCACGGCCATGGCTTCCAATGGCCACGGTCATGGCAGCCAAGGGCCACGGGCGTGGCATCCAAGATGCTTCTGTTTCGGACCAAATTCATGTATTCTATGCTTCTAACTTCATTAAACACAAACAACTTGAAGATCTAGGAAAATAAATGATCAAACTCAAGTTTAACATCACTCACCAATTCAAAACCCTAAAACAAACATCACTCTTACACACTTTCAACACCAACACCAACACCAACCTAACTTCTTATCTTTAATTCAATTTCAACATTCTCAAACATACTATAATCAAACATAATCACACTATCACATCTCAAAAATCAAACTCAATTACAACTCAAAATAAAACAAGAGAAATCAAGAGAAAACTTACCAAAGTTGATGAAACTTCACAATTTTCCAACTTAATCACTTGAATCTTCCTTCAATTTGCTCTTAGAAACCAAAACCTCTCTTGCTCTCTTTTGTCTTGTGATACCCGGCCAACCAAGGAAAAGAAAACAAAAGAAGATGAAAATGAAGAAGAAAAGTCAAATACTCTTCTCTTTAAACCTCCTCCAAGCAAAAATAATAATAAAATAATCCAATTTCTCTCTTCCACTTATTTTAATTTCCCTTTAATTACTTAATTAATTTAAAACAAATAAATATCTACTTTGACTATCTATACTTTGACTTGTGTATATGTTGTATATATTTCCATATATACAACATATACACTCTCTTCACTTCTTTTCTCTTTCCAATTTAACATATACACTTAATCCAAAATTCAACAATAATTATATCAAAACTTCTAGGGCACACTTTGGGATATTACACAATCCTCCTGTCACTTCGAAAAAGCAAGCTGCACAAGAAAGTGTTAAAGAGAAGCAGCCACAAGACAGCAGCTCCATAATGAAGGAATACCGGCAAGGTTGAACAAGGACAAGATTGATGCTCAGTTTGGTAAGTTTCTTGAACTTTTCAAACAATTGCACATTAACATTCCATTTGTTGAGGCTTTGTCACAGATGCCTAAATATGCTAAATTTTTGAAAGATATCCTTTCTAATAAAAGGAAACTCAAGGAAGTGTCTTTAGTGCATTTGTCTGAAAAGAGTTCGGCAATTTTGCAAAGGAGGTTACCTAAGAAGTTAAAAGACCCAGGTAGTTTCACCATTCCATGTTTGATAGGTAACCTTGAGGTTAAAAGTGCATTAGCTGATTTGGGGGCTAGCATAAGTGTTATGCCCTATAAAATGTTTAAAGAGTTAGGCATTGGTAACCCTAAACCAACATTAATGACCATCCAACTTGCTGATAAGTCAGTAGTCCACCCTCGTGGCATTATAGAAGATGTGTTGGTAAAAGTTGGGGATTTCATTTTCCCCAATGATTTTGTTGTCATTGATATTGATGAGGATGTGGATGTTTCACTTATTCTTGGTAGTCCATTTTTAAATACAACCCGTGCCCTTATCGATGTTCATGATGGCACCCTAACTTTGAGAGTGGGTGGTGATAAGGTTATTTTTAGGATATATGGTGCTATGAAACATTCACTTTCACTTGATGAGGCGGAATCATGCAATGATGTTATTGAGCATGAGACCGTAAATTGTGTTACTAACATTGTTTCCAAGGATCCCCTTGAGTTATGTTTATTGCAGGAAAATGTTGAGGATCAAGAAGCAATGGAGCAGCTGCTTTTCTTGAAGCAAGCAAATCGTTCAAATGCAGGGCATATGAGACTATTGAGATGCCAAAGGAAGAGAAGCCAAAACCATCGGTGATTGATCCACCTAACTTGGAACTAAAGCCCCTTACAGATCACCTTGAGTATGGATTTTTGGCGGAGGAGAAGAAATCACCTGCACCTGCACCTTGAGTTGATGTCTCCGATGATGAGACTAGCAGTGACGAATTTGACGATGCGCCAATTTTTGACTAGCCCACATTTTTATTTTAATTTAATTTATTTTCATTTCTTTGCTTATTTAATATTCTTTTTATGTTTCTTTCTTTTTCATTACTTTTGGACAATTGTTATTTTCTTTACGAACTGTTTCTTTTGTTTGTTTATTTCATTTATTTATGTCTTAACCTTGTTTTTGCATTTTAGATTTTTGTTTTGAAGTGAATCCACCTTCACCATACTCTTGGCACCATACTCATATTTATCCATTCATGGACATGAAAGGGCAGTTTTTCTCTCTCTTCATTTTTTCTTGTTTTGCACACACATTGGGGACAATGTGCGTCTTAAGTGTGGGGGAGAGGTATACTTTCTTGATTGAATTTTTACTATTTCATTCTTTCTATTTGATTCATTTGTCTCAATTAATTTATGCAAATTGTTTTTTTTTTATTTAAGTAAGCTAGATTGTTGTAATAAGTGTGAATTGATGTGGTTTCCCTTTATATGTTGAACTAATTTGAGATTTCCTAAATGACAATTTCTTGTTGAGGTTAACTTAGTGATCTTGATCAATTGCTGAGGATCGATTGTAATAGCTATAGTTGGGTTGTGGATTGATGGAAATTGGACACATCTAAAGTTTAAAACCTTAGTTACATTTTTTAGCATGTTATAATTCCTTAGATTCTTGAGTCGAACTTAGTATGATCCTTAAGTTTCTGACCCTTAAGTTGTTTAAAAATAAATAAATATATATATATATAAATGAAAATAAAAATAAATAAATAATTCTAATTAAAGGAGCTTTGAAAATTTATTCATGTTCCGCTGATTTTTACTCTTGAATTAAAACAAATGAGTTGGAATCATGAATAATGCTAGTAGCCATTTGAACGGTGATTCTGGCTGAGTAACCAGGGGTCTGCATCACAAATGTTTACCTTTGCATCAAAAGGTTAGTATCAGTTCAAACAAGTCGGGCTCCTTAAAATGTATATATATATGTGTTTATACATTTAAAAAATTTTTTTTTTGAGGGTTAGAGAACTTAAGAGAAAATTTACATTTTTCGTACTTTGTTTATGGCTTTCGGATTTTCTGAAATTTTATGCTCAATCTTTTAACTTTGGATTTTTAGGTTTTAGGTCTGTGATATTTTTGTTTTGAAACTTCTTGATTCAGCTGTTATGATTGTGAATTAGTTTTTGGCTGAGAAAGTGGGGTTTTCTGATTCGAGTATTTTCAAAACTTTTCTTTTCTTTTTGAATATATAGGGGGTCCGTCATTTCTGCTTATTACAATGATTTAGTTTGCTTGAGGACAAGTAAAAACTCAAGTGTGGGGGAATTTGATAAGTGCACAATTGATGATATTTTATTCCTATTTCTTAATATGATTATTATCCAATTGAGTTTAATTTGTTCATTCAAGTGTATTTTAGGGTTAATTTCAGGAATTCTCTGTATTTTGAGGCTTATGGTCATTTCGGAGGAATTATGGATGAAAGTAGAAGAAAAGAGCAAAATTCATCAATGGACACATCCATGGACATGGGCGTGTCAATGGACGTGCCCTTGATGCTGCATACAGAAGCATTGAAACACCCAGTGACATGGGCGTGTCACCAAGCATGCCTTTTGCAATGTTTCACAGTAGCTGTGACACGCCCAGTGACATGGGCGTGTCAGGCAAAATTATTTGCTCTATAAAAGCTGCGCTGAAGCACGAATTAAGGAGCCGAATTTCATATTTTATAACCTAGAGCCAACTTCTAAAGCAAAAAGGAGAGTTTTGGAGCTGAGATTGAGGGTGAAGACATATTTTAAACAAGATCTAAACCAAGATTCGAGGATTCAAGAGAAGATATACGAATTATTCGCAATGGATTGTTTGGATTCTTTTTCTTATTTCTCTTGTTCTAGTTTTCTGATTTCGAACATGAACTAATTTATTCTCTATCTAGATATTGATGAACCCTAGCTTTATTATATGGATTGAATAATTTTATTAAATTGAATCATTTGATTGATTTGTTTTATTCTTATGATGCTTAATGATTTATTTCCAATTAATAATAGCATGCTTATTGATTGGTTGCAATTTTCATATTATTGATTTGAGAAAGCTTGATATGAATTGAATATTCATAAGAATTGAGGATTGATTGGGGGACTAGAGATAGACTTACAAAATCCTTTGGTTTATAATTCCTTATTCTTAATGCAAGATCCATTTAATTATGTTTAAGAAGAGATTCCGGCATTCTACTTAGTGATTAGGGATTAATTCACTTGAGAAAGATTTTAGTCTAATTTAGAGGAATACCAATTCAACTTTATCATTTGGTTTAATTGAATTGATTTTCATAAATATAATTGTGGCTAGGGGGATTCAATATCTGGATAGTATCATCATCATCAATCAATTTATTCAACTCTCAATTTCTCTCAATTTTCATTTATTAAGTTAATTATCTTTAAGTATAAAACTTCATAAAACTATTGAGTCGCTAAACAACGGTTAAAATTTGCACTAGTACTTAGCCTTGTCCTCAGTGGAATGATAACTTACTCACTACTTTATTACTTGAGCGACCTGTGCACTTGCAGTATTGCAATAGCATAGGTTCCTGCTGTCACAAAACAATTAAGCAAATTCTGTCCAAGATGACCATGACTTACAGGGATTGGTCAGAGATGCTTCCCTTTGCTTTATGGGGATATAGGACAAGTGTGCAAACACCTATTGGAATGACACCGTTCTCTTTGGTTTATGGGATGGAAGCAGTGTTGCCAATTGAAATAGAAATTAAGTCATTGAGAGTAGTCTTGGAAGCCGAACTGCCTGAAACGGAATGGGTAGCAAGCAGATACACACAGTTAGCTTTACTAGAAGAGAGAAGATTAAAGGCACTGTATCATCACCAACTGTATCAAAAGAAGATAGCTTGGGCCTATAATAGAAGGGTTAAGATCAGAAAACTCAGAGTTGGGGATTTGGTCTTGAAGAAATGTAAACCTAATGTATCTAATCCAAGAGGAAAGTTTAGGCCTACCTGGGAAGGACCATATGTCGTGAAACAAGTCATGAACAAAGGTGAGGTGAAGTTATCAGACATGGACGGGAGCGAGTTTAGTGAGCCAGTAAACATTGACAGGTTGAAGAGGTTTTATGTATGATATATATATATATATATAAAAAAAGAAAAGAGAGAGCTCACTAGGTTGAAAACCCAAAAAGGGTGGCCTAGGCAAAAGTTAGAGCAGTCCGCTAGTTCCGAAAACCTGAAAGGGCAGGCTAGGCAACAATTAGGGCTAGATGAGAGAAAATCGTCAATTAGAAAACCCGAAAGGGCTAGTTGGCAACAGGGGTGATCTCGTGTATGCTGGCTTTATGTTTGGTTGTTCCCCAATTTAATAAAACAGAATTAATGTTAAAATTGTTCTATGTACACTGTTATAAGTATTTGACCAGATATGGATAAAATAAATAAACACAATAGCAAAAGGTGATGACAAATTTTAAATGGAAAAGAAGCATCTTTTATTACTTTAATTATTTTTTCATCCTAACAATACACTTTCTAAATTGACAAATGTAAAATCTATGGTAGTCGATAAATGTAACGTGCAGGACAGCTTTGCCTCAGCCAATCCAAGTAGGCTTCAGTCAAGCAAGGTATGTCTAAATCGGGAGTAAAGTCAGAATCGCGAGGCTCAGCTCCATACTGACTGCCAAGTTGGCGAGGATCATATCATGTACCTTGATGAAGAGCAGCAAGGGGAACATACATCAAGTATTCTGCATGGTGATACGAGAAATCTTCCACCAAGGTACCAACCAACGGATATTGACTTCAGCACGTGAGTGGATCCAGTCAACCCAATCAGCATATGAAGAAGCAGGATCGAGTAGTTTCCTAGCAGAATGATGATGTGGCAGATATCTGGCAAAATCCATGGATGGAGTATCAAGCAAACAAAGATACTCCTGAAGCCAAATCTGTGAAGAAAGAATTAAATTAAAAAAAATCCGCTAAGTTGAAAACCCGCAAGGGCAGCTTAGGCAAAAATTAGGACAGCTCGCTAGTTTCGAAAACCCACATGGGCGGACTAGGCAAAAATTAGAGTAATAAAAAATATATATAATAAAAAAAGAAACAAAATAGAAAGACGAAAAAATCAAAACAAAAAAGAAGAAAAGAAAGGGAAAAATAATTACCGCGCTCTTTTGGTTTGAACTACGATGAAGATGCATCCCGGCTAGGAGATCTATATTTCCATCTTCATGATGCCAAATAAACTCTAATAACTCGGTATTAGAATAAGTTCCTGACCTTAAGGCATGCATTTTTTAAAACTATATGCTAAATTTGAAAGAATTTTACAGAATTATAGAAATTAAGGATTTTGCTGTGAATAAAATGAAAGAATTCATTCGGGTTTATATAGAGAAACGGCAAGGAAAAAAACAAAAATCAAAAGTAAGTTTTACTGTTCATGAATAGTAAACTTTACTATTAATGAATAACAAAATTTACTATTTATGAATAGTAAATTACTATTTACAATAGTAAAATACTATTTATAAATAGTAAGTTATTATTTATGAATAGTAAATAGTGCATGAACAGTTACTATACAGTAAATTAAAAGTAAACTCAATTCTTCAATTTAATCATTCAAATACTTGCGTGTATATAAATATTTTTATATGCAGGGGGCAAGGAGAAGACCTGTGCATAAAAATTAGTCAAACTTTTTGAATCCAAAAAATTATTTTTTGCAGATAATTAAATCTTTATTAGCTCGGGTCCAGAACTGAAATTTTTCTTAGGTCCAAAACCTAGAATCTCTTCTAAGTCTAGAACTTAGCTCGGGTCCAGAACCCAAATTTTCCTTAGGTCTAGAACCTAGAATCTCTTATAAGTCCAGAACTTAGCTCGGGTCCAGAACCTAAATTTTCCTTAGGTCCAGAACCTAGAATCTTTCCTAAATCCAGAACTTAGCTCGGGTCCAGAACCCAAATTATCCTTAAGTCCAGAACCTAGAATCTTTCCTAAGTCCAGAACTTAGCTCGGGTCCAGAATCCAAATTTTCCTTAGGTCAAGAACCTAGAATCTTTTCTAAGTCCAGAACTTAGCTCGGGTCCAGAACCCAAATTTTCCTTAGGTCCTGAACCTAGAATCTTTCCTAAGTCCAGAACTTAGCTCGGGTCCAGAACCCAAATTTTCCTTAGGTCCAGAACCTAGAATCTTTCCTAAGTCCAGAACTTAGCTCGGGTCCGGAACCCAAATTTTTCTTAGGTCCATAACCTAGAATCTTTCCTAAGTCTATAACTTAGCTCGGGTCCAAAACCCAAATTTTCTTAGGTCCAGAACCTAGAATCTTTCCTAAGTCCAAAACTTAGCTCGAGTCCAGAACCCAAATTACCCTTAGGTCCATAACCTAGAATCCTTCCTAAGTCCAGAACTTAGATCGGGTCCAGAACCCAAATTATCCTTAGATTCAGAACCTAGAATCTCTTCTAAGTATAGAACTTAGCTTGGGTCCAGAACCCAAATTACCCTTAGTTCCAGAACCTAGAATCTTTCCTAAGTCTAGAACTTAGCTCGGGTCCAGAACCCAAATTATCCTTAGGTCCAAAACCTAAAATTATCCTTGGGTCCAGAACCCAAAACCTCAACCATCTCAAAAATTAAGTCTTATTGCTTTTCACTCTCTTTTACTAAAGTCTCAGATCATTCAAACAGGAGGCAAACTGTAGACCCTTAATTTTTGACCCAGTCCGATCCAATATATTTTAATTAGTTCAAAATAATTTTTGTGTTGTCCAATATATTTTAATTAGTCCAAAATAATTTTTGTGTTATCTTAATTAAACAATATTTGTTTTAGTATTTAGTTTTTTTAATAAAAAATAAATAATAATAATAAATAAAAATAAAAATAAAAATAAAAATCGGCGACAAAAAATTTCATCGCCGAAAAGGGGGTCAGACGAAATGGCCCCCAGGCAATTTCGCCCCCCCAGCTCGCAGGTTCCCACAGCAACTTTTTCTCCAGCGAAATTTTTCCGCAACAGTTTTTTTTCGCCAGCAAAATTTTTCCCACGCAATTTTTTTCCGAAACCAAATTTAATTTGGTTTCGGTTTCCTTTTCTTAATTAATGTTAGATTTCGTAAGCAATTAAGATTAATCACCAAAATCATTTATAAATAGGACTAAAAAACAACACAGAAGGAGAGGAAAATTTTTGGAGGGCAATCGAGTGAAGGAAAAACTTAGAAAAAGTGATTTGGCTTTAAAATTTTTGGCAGAGAGTAACGATCGAACTTTTTAAGAGAAGCAAACAAGCAATTGAATCCATCAAAGGCAGCCATCTTGCCTTTGTTCTTGTTCATCCAAGAAGTAATTTTTGGTGGAACCAACAAACGAAGGTATGAATATCAAATCTCTTTTCCTTACTGTAGCTTCAATCATCCAATTATTTCTTTTGATACTAAAAACCTTAATTCGTTTCTTTGTTTTCCAAAATCTTAAAATTGTTATTTCTATTTCTTCAAAATCTTAAAGCCCAAATCAATTTTCTAACTTTTCAAAACCTTAAATCGTTTCATTAATTTACCAAAACCCTAATCTGCTTTCCAATTTTCCAAAACCCTAAATTGAATCCTTTTCTTTCCAAAAACCCTAAGAAATATCTTTTTTGTTTCTATAAACCTTAAATCATTTTGTTTATTTTCCAAAAAAAAAACCATAAAACTCTAAACTAGCTTTCTTCCAGTTCTTTTCCAAAATTCCAAATGTTTTGTTAAATAGCCAAACTCAGACTCACTTTACAGATTCTAAAAATCACATAAAGCTTTATAAAACTATAAATTGTTTTTCCAAATTCTAAAATCAAATACATTCTTCGAAACACTAAAAACCCTAATTCAACTTTAAAACTAAGACAGTAACCTCAAACTAGCTAACATTAAACCCTAGTTTTCTTAAACCCTAATTCCCTTAAAACCTTAAACCCTATTTTTTCTAAACCCTAATCCTTTAAACCTTAAAACCTTATAAACCTAAATATTAAAATTCAAACATAGTAAGCCTAAAAACAACAATTAAGTAGCTAATAATCATAAACCTAATGTTTTAAAGTGTCCAAACCCTAGTTTCATGATTTCACTCCTCAAACACTAATTTGGTTAATCAAAGAACTTTATCAACCTCTTAAATTATAAAACTTTAATCCATTTCAATTCCTTTAAAACTTACAGTAGTTTAAACCCATAAATTTCAAAACCCTAAACATATTAAATAAAGAATCTTAAACAGAAATAGTAGCCCTAATTTGAATCTTTACTTGCTTTATTTAATTTTATATTTGATTATGTAGTCTATTATATGCTTTAATTTATTTTCAATGCTTTGTTGGTTTATTTAAATTCAATGATTGATTTATTTAATTTATCATGGTTGAATGTTTATATATTGATTGATGTTTAATATCTTTGATTAATGATTTATTTATTATGAATGGTTAGTTACTTTTATCGATTTATTTAGATTTCCAAATGTTGTAAGAGGTATGTTTCCACTTGGTGGGTACCTCATTAGTTAAATATCATGTAATTTAAATTGGTTTTATATTTTAGACCAATGTAAAGGATATGTTTTTACCTTTTGGTGGGTGTCCTATTTAGGCATGGGATGTAAGGACATGTTTCCATCTTCGGATGGGTGTCCATTTATTTGTTTTGCTTGGACATTGTTTTGATTCTCAATATATCGATGCTTTATTTTAATTATTGTGTGTAATATGGATAATATTGTTATATTTAAGAATTTTATAATATTAAGACCTGTAAAGGAGGCCGGTTCCAATGAACCAGGCATTGTGGGGGTGTTGGGCCATTTCTCACCTTCTCCACATGTACCCAACTTTCCGAACCCATTAGGGGGTTGGGGATTCCTTAGAAATCGAGTCATCCACCCCTTTCTTTTTCCCGGCCTGTTTGGGTGGCGACTCCATTTTCTCCGGACTTAGGTCTGTGTTCTCTAAGGGCCCGAGCCTAAACGGTGCCGAAGTCATAAGAACCATTCTACCGGGAGTGGGGGTGAAAATCCCCGCTCACACTACCAAAGATACATTGCATTCTACAAGTTTCCAGATTGAAATTTTCATCTGGAACAAATGCCAAAGTTGACACTATCCTACCAATGCAAATCACTCCTGTCCTCCTATTAGCAACATTATCTAAGATATCTACTATCTAAAATCCAATGCCCACAAGGGTAGCATAGTAAGCACACCATAATAAGAATAATTCATTTACTTCAACAACCCCGAGACTCTCCTTCCATGCAAAGAAACTACATGCCATAAATCGACGCAAATACCTCAATGCAGAATTTGTCAATTGCATTGCTTTGGATGGTTTGGCCACATATGTCCCCACCGAACCTGTCTCACTCCATGCAGATTGTTGCTTAAAATCTTTGGGTATAGTTTATGCCCCTCAAGAGAAAACCCAAAAATCTTATTCAATTGTTCAATGGAGATAATGTGTTATTTACCATTCAATTTGAAAGCTAACCTAGTGCAAAGCTTTGATTCATCTTTTTCTATCTTAAGGGAAGAAACAAATTCAAGAGTTAACTCTTGAAATTATAAGGTTTTAAGGGTGATGAATTTATACCAACCTAAGTTTCTCACATAAACATCAAAATTTTCCCTAATTTGCAAAGCATTCACAGCATCATCACTCACATACCTCGAGGGAAAGAAACCTGTGAGCGGAGATTTTTGCCCCCACTCCCAGTGGAATGGTTCTTGCGACTTTGGCACTGTTTAGGCTTAGGGCCTTAGAGAACACGGGCCTAAGCCAGAAGAAAATGGAGACGCCACTCGGACGGGCTAGGAAAATAGAAAGGGGTGAATGACTCGATTCCTAAGAAATCCTTAACCCTCTAATGGGTTCGAAAAGTTGGATACATGTGGGGAAGGTGAGAAACGGGCCAACACCCCCACAACTCCCGGTTCATTGGAACCGGCCTCCTTTGCGGGTCTTAATATTATAAAATTTTTAAATATAATGATATTATCCATACTACATGCGATCATAAGAATAAATAAATACTTTATTAAAATCACAACAATGTCCAAACAAAATAAATAAATGGACACCCATCCGAAGATGGAAACATGTCCTTACATCTATCCAAAAATTTTAAAATAAATTAAATTACATGATGCTTACAATATGAGGTACCCAAAAAATGAAAACATATCTCTTACAATGTTTTGAAACCAAAGCAAATCAATAAAAGTAACCAACCATTCATTATAAATAAATCATTCATCAAAGACATGAAACATCAATCAAAATATATAATAAACATTTATTTAATTTAAATAAAATAGTAAGTATATAAATTTAGGGTTTATGCATCAATTAGGATTTCTTGGGTTTTATGTTTAACAATTAGGGTTTTGTGTTTTAATTACTAGATTAGTCAACTAAGAAATATTTAATATAAAGGAAATAATATGGCTACTGGATGTTTGAATTAAAGATTAGGTTTACAATATATTAGGGTTTGAATATAAAGAATGGAGATTCGGATTTAGGGTTTCATAAGTTGTATGAAACTAATACTAAAGTTTAGGGTTTTAATAAACAAAATTGAAGATCATGAAAATAGGATTTTAAGTTAGATATTTGGAAAGAATAAGCTACTGTGAATCTTAGAAAAATAGAATTGATTATGGTTTTGAGAAAATAAATTATTATTTTGTGGTTTTAGAAAAGTGCAATTAGGGTTTTAGACTTTAAAAATTAATTTAACAAGTATTAAGATATTAGGGTTTTGGTTCATAAAACATATAATTCAGATTCAACAATTTCATACTACTGGAAAATTAATATCAAAATATTTTAACAAAATATTAAAAAGGAAGCATATTATGGCTGTTGTGAATACAAGAATTTATTGGTTAAGCTCAAATCTCCGTTGCTGGTTCCACCACAATTTGAATTCTGGTTGAACAATAACAAAGATAGTGTGTGCTGCCTTTTGATGGATTATATGTTGTTTGTTGCTTCTTGATCCTTCAAGTCAGAGGTTATGAATAAATTGCCAAAAAAAATTTCAATAGTTCTGATCCCAAAAGTCCTCCCAAAATCCAGCCCCCTCCAAAATCCCTTTCAATGTGTTTTAATGTGGTATTTATAGGCAACTAAAATCAAATACCTAGTATATTAAGAAAATTTAAAAACTATTTTGGAAATAAAATAAAAAGCCAAGTAAAATAGGGTTTCGGAAAAAATAACACTTGGGCCCGGGCGAGTTGCGGGCTGTGTGCGATTTTACTGTAAGTCTTGCTTGCGACAAATTGGCCCGTGGCCAATTCGTTGCCTATTTTGCCTTCACCGATTTTGCCATCGTCGATATATATTTTTTAATTTTTTTATTATTAAAAATAAATATTATAAGTAATAATTATTAAAATAAATAATAAATATTAAAATACCAAAAAAATTATTTTGGACTATTTAAAAATATTGGACTGGACTGGGTCAAAAATTAAGGGTCTACAGTTTGCCCCCTACTTGAGCGATCTGAGACTACAGCAAAAGTGAGCGAAAAGCAATGTAATTTTTAACTGGATTTAGAGCCAAACTGGACTTCATACCCGAGGTTGATTTGAGTTTGGACTCAAAAATAATTTGGGTTCTGGACCCGGGGTAAGTTATGGACTTAAAAAATAATTTGGGTTCTGGACTCGAGGTACGTTCTGGACTTTAAAAATAATTTAGATTCTAAACCCATGATAAGTTCTGAACTTGAAAAATAATTTGGGTTCTGGGCCTGAGCTAAGTTTTGGACTTAAAAAATAATTTAGGTTCTGGACCCGAGATAAGTTCTGGACTTAAAAAATAATTTGGGTTCTAGACCCGGGATAAGTTCTAGACTTAAAAAATAATTTGGATTCTAGACCCGAGGTGGGTTTTGGAATAAAAAATAATTTGAGTTCTGGACTCGGGGAAAGTTTTAGACTTAAAAAATAATTTAGATTCTGGATCCGGGATAAGTTTTGGACTTAAAAATAATTTGAGTTCTGGACCCGAAGTAAGTTTTGGACTTAAAAATAATTTGGGTTCTAGACCCGAGATGAGTTCTGGGCTCAAAAATAATTTGGGTTCTAGACCCGGGGTAAGTTTTAGACTTAAAAAATAATTTGGATTTTGGACTCTGGATAAGTTTTGGACTTAAAAATAATTTGAGTTCTAGACCCGGGATAAGTTCTGGGCTTCAAAAATAATTTGGATTATCTACAAAAAAAAAATGATTGTAGTCAGTAGGATATCAAAGAAATTTGCAAAAAATTTAGCTATTTTTTACTCACTATTCACTAACTATTCATTTACTATTTATCAACAGTAATATTGATTTTTTTCTTTTTTTTACAAGAATTATTGTTTTTCCCTTTTTGATTTTTGTCTTTTTCCTTTTCAATTTGCCTATATAAATGACTCATTTCTTCAATACTCATCCACACTTACATATTTTCATAGTTGAAGCAGAGAGAGAGAGTTGAGGAGAAGATGCATACTTCGAGATCAGGGCCTCGATCTAATGCTGAGTTGTTAGAATTTATTCGACGGTATGAAAATGGAACTGTAAGTCTACTAGTTGGGATGCAACTTCATCGCAGTTCAAATAAAAAAACTAAGGTAACAATGCAACTTAATATTTTAATAGCACAAATATGTAATTATTTTATTTCATTTTATTATCTTAATAATAATAATTTTTTAATAGTACTAAAGATTAGGAAAAATAAATTAATTAGTGGACTATTTTTAAGAATTTAATATATATATATATAAATTAAAATAGAACATAACGAGTAAGTTTAGTCTATGAATCAGTGGTATTGCTATGATGATATACTTACCTCGTGTTAACTTACCCGGCTCCGTGTTAGCGCGATCACTGTGTTATCCTGGTCGGAGGGTGTGTCTATAAATTTCGACAATGGTATGATGTAGCACCTTCTCGGGTAAAACGGATTATCCAAGAGTGTGGTTTTGAAAGCTTTATCTTGCAATTACCATCTAAGGATTGTCCGATAGACAGAACTGTAGTTCAAGCATTATTAGAGCGGTGGATGGACACAACCTATACTTTTCACTTAGCTATAGGAGAGATGACCATTGGCCCAGTCGATTATACAACCATAACTGATATTCGGTACTATGGCCTTTCGGTCCCTCTTACCAATGATATTCCGACACATAAAGAGATTCAGCAGTTAATCGGTATGGAACTGTCATTAAAAGAGCCCTTCACGATAAAAATTAAGCCGATTCAGAATTATTGGATGAACTATGATGGACAGATTCATAGAGAAATGGCCAAACAATATGCTCAAGTATTTTTACTGTATTTGCTTGGGTCGACCATTTTATGCAGCACCGAATCTGCCATCCATTTGTCGGTAATGAGGGCTCTTACTGATATGAGCATGGTACCACTTTGTGGCTGGGGTGAAGCTGGCCTTGCCTGTCTCTATCATGGACTAGACAATATTTGCAGGAATAAGAAGTCTTTCGTTGGTTTCATGGTGGTTGTCGAGGAACTCTTCTTTCACCATTGTCAATTCCGTTCTTATACTAGTATGAATTTGATTTTCATTGTTATTGCAAGTATGGGCATATGAGCATAATCTTGTGAGGGTGCCAGGCATTTCTTGAGAGAGAATTGGGTATCCAAGGTTGAATTTTTGGTTGTCAGATCGTGTAGAAGTTCCTGGCTCTCACCATGTGCACACCCAGCGCTATCTCTTAAGTTACTTAACCTAGGGCCAGGTAAAATAATATTAGTATACTTTAAAATTTATATAAAAAGTGCACTTACCTTCCATCATCCTATAGGTCAATTTGTCTTGGTGGAACACGAAAGAGTGAATGAACTGGACTTCTTCCATGAACGCCGCAATGCCATTTCAGCATACCCGCCGAGTCATTGCTGGTCCTATGTCTAGTGGCTGGTTTCTTGGGGAGAGGGTGTATGAGTGGTTCCTTGGTCCTGAGTGACTGAGGATCCCAATGAATTGCCCAGAGTATACTTTAAATGTCACATCAATGCCGGAGAATGCGTAGTGGTTAGCTCGGCACGGTTATGATGTTGAAACCTTTCTCTTTCCACCGGGTGCATCATATACCTAGTTTATTCGAGTAGGGCTCTTAAACTTTGACGTATCTCCTATTGGCATTCAAGAAATTCCTGAGGAAGATGAGTATCATGAGGAGGGAGGAGGGAGGAGGGTCCATCCCTCATCCCGGGGCTAGCACCTCTCAAGTAAACTTTTACCATCTTGTCATTGCAATTATTTTTTTCTTAACTTGTTTTGACTGTTTTAATGATTATTTATAGGCTATTGGTTCATTTGGTCATGAGGCTGGACCTTCCACTGTCGCTCCTCCATTTGCTCATTCTAATCAACCGGAGATGCCATCTCATCCACAGGGTGTTGATATGAATTACCTGGTAGGTTATCCTATTCCATGATGATTTATGCTACATGTATGCATGATTATATATACTCTTACCCTTTCCTTTCTGACTCACAGTGGATGCTTGAGGAACAAAATAAGAAACTGCAAGAAGAGTTAGCTGCTAGTCGCCAACAGGTTGTCCATTTTGAAAAATTGTACTATCAGTCAGAGCAAGATTTTTGAGACTTTCAGTTCCAGGGAATGAGGGATCCTAGTGCTTCATCTTCTAGGGAGCCCCAAACTAATGAACATTAGATCCTTTCATCTACTTTAGATGAGGACCGTTACAAATCTGAATTCCAGGGTAATAAAAGTTCAGGTGCTCCTTCTTCGGGTGGAATCGGGATAGATGATATGCCTCCTCCTCCAATAGGCGATGACTTTTTCAGAGCTTTATTTGATCATGATCCACCACCTCCTTCAGTGATCCATCATTATTGTATTAATTGAGAAAATATTGTATCACTAATAATAATAATAATAATAATAATAATAATAATAATAATAATAACAACAACAACAACAATAATGATTATAATTTGCACTTTTACTGTAACTTCTGACTTTTAAATTTATTATTATTATTATATTATTATATTATTTTTTCTTTTTATTTTTTTTGCGTTGTTATTATTATTATTTCTATAGTACAATAATTGTTCCTTCCTCTCACAATTCAGAATTCCATAGTAGCATTGATTCACAAAGCCAAAGGCAACGCAACGATTCAAAACCTTTTCATCGTTGATTTCCTATCCCTGTGCGTCTCGATCTCAAGCCATTCCTTGTCAATTTTGTGATACCCAATCACCCTATATAAATCTCTTTCCATGCCATGATCCCATATAGAAGCCAGAAAATTTTTCACAAATTTTCATCAAAAGTCCTTTTAACAATTCTAATTTCCCTTCAATTGTCCACAATGACAGAACTCAATTTGAAGAAAATAAAAGGTTTATTTAAAAATATGAAAGTCATTCATTGGGAACAAATATATTGGTCTAAAATCAATACTTTGAAGTGCTTTTAAAATATTAAATTAGATCATTCTTTTTTACATGCCATGGTTTCCTTTTGGAATGTGAATTCTAGGACATTTAAGATAAATGACTTTGAGATATGTCCCATGATTGAAGAGTTTGAGGGCATCCTTGGATATCCAAGCAATAAACCAATAGAATTACCTATATTGATTTTCAAAACTCAACAAAAGATGCATATGTTGTTTCAACTTTCAAAGCCCGAAGTTCTACAGTTGACGAGAGGTGTGAAAATTCTGTTTGGTCCCTTGATTGACTTTTGCATTTCTCACTTGGCTCCTACTAAGGAATGGGGATGTATGCTTTGTCTATGCTTGCTTAGCCAATTTTTGCTTGTTTCTTCTGATGGCGATATTGATCCACGAGTATTGGATATCATGGACCAAATGGAAGGAGGCTTGTGGTTGATACCCGTGATCTTAGCTGAGACTTTAGTTGGACTGGACCAACTTAAATCAGGATTGTCAATGAGATTAGCTGAGAGTCCATTGCTACTTCAGGTAATTATCTAAACTAACCTTTTGGGTTTTCAATTTAGGCTCCTTCTTTTTTTTATTATAGCTCTAATTTTTGCCTAGTCCACCCTTGCGAGTTTTCTGTACTAGCGAGCCGTCCTAATTTTTGCCTAAGCCGCCCTTGTGGATTTTCAACTTAGCGGACATTCTTTTCTTGTACTTGTAGATTTGGCTTCAGGAGTGTCTCTGCTTGCTCGACATTCCATCTATGGATTTTGCCAGATATCTTCCATTACATCACTCTGCTAGGAAACTACTCCATCCTGCTTCTTCATATGTCGACTGGGTTGACTGGATCCACTCACGCACTGTAATCAATATCCGTTGGTTAGTACCTTGGTGGAAGATTTCTCGTATCACCATTCGAATGTATTTGATGTATGTTTCTCTCGCTACTCTTCATCGAGGTACTTGCTATGATCCTCGCTGGCTTGACCATCAATATGGAACTAAGCCTCGAGGTTCTGATTTTACTCCTGATTTGGACATACCTTGCTTGACTGAAGCCTACTTAGATCGATTGAAGTAAAGCTGGCCTGAACGCTACACTTATCGTCTGCCATAGATCTTACATTTGTCACTTTCTTTAGAAAACAATATTGTTAGGATATAAAAATAATGAAAGTAATAATAAGAGATGTTTCTCTTCCTTTTATAATTTGTCATCACCTTTTGCTATTGCATTTATTTATTTTATCCATATCTGGTCAAACAATTAAAACAGTGAACATAGAACAATTTTAATATTAATTATGCTTTATTAAATTGGGGAACAACCAAACATAAAGCCAGCATACACAAGATCACTCCTGTTGCCAACTAGCCCTTTCGGGTTTCCATCTATGGATTTTGCCAGATATCTTCCACGACATCACTCTGCTAGGAAACTACTCCATCCTGCTTCTTCATATGTCGACTGGGTTGACTGGATCCACTCACACACTGCAATCAATATCCGTTGGTTAGTACCTTGGTGGAAGATTTCTCGTATCAACATTCGAATGTATTTGATGTATGTTTCTCTCGCTGCTCTTCATTGAGGTACTTGCTATGATCCTCGCTGGCTTGACCATCAATATGGAACTGAGCCTCGAGGTTCTGATTTTACTCCTGATTTGGACATACCTTGCTTGACTAAAGCCTACTTAGATCGATTGAAGTAAAGCTGGCCTGAACGCTACACTTATCATCTGCCATAGATCTTACATTTGTCACTTTCTTTAGAAAACAATATTGTTAGGATATAAACATAATGAAAGTAATAATAAGAGATGTTTCTCTTCCTTTTATAATTTGTCATCACCTTTTGCTATTGCATTTATTTATTTTATCCATATCTGGTCAAACAATTAAAACAGTGAACATAGAACAATTTTAATATTAATTATGCTTTATTAAATTGGGGAACAACCAAACATAAAGCCAGCATACACAAGATCACTCCTGTTGCCAACTAGCCCTTTCGGGTTTTCTAATTGATGATTTTCTCTTGCTTAGCCCTAATTATTGCCTAGCCCGCCCTTTCGGATTTTTGAAACTAGCAAACTGCTCTAACTTTTTCCTAGGCCATCCTTTTGGGTTTTCAACCTAGCGAGCTCTTTTTTTTATACATAAAACCTCTTCAACCTGTCAATGTTCACTAGCTCACTAAACTCGTTCCCATCCATGTCTGGTAACTTGACTGCACCCTTGTTCATGACTTGTTTCACAACTTATGGTCTTTTCCAGCTAGGCCTAAATTTCCCTCTTGGATCAGATACATTAGGCTTACATTGTTTCATCACTAAATCCCCAACTCTGAGTTTTTTGATCTTAACCCTTCTATTATAGGCCCGAGCTATCTTCCTTTGATACAGTTGATGATGATACGGTGCTTTTAACCTCCTCTCTTCTAGTAAAGCTAACTATGTGTATCTACTCACTACCCACTCCATCTCAGGCAGTTCAGCTTCCAAGACTACTCTCAATAAATTGATCTCAATTTCAATTGGCAACACTGCCTCCATCCCATAAAACAAAGAGAACAGTGTCATTTTAGTCGACATTCGTATACTTATTTTGTATCCCCATAAAGCAAAAGGAAGCATCTCTGACCAATCCCTATATGTCTTGGTCATCTTGGACAGAATTTGCTTAATTGTCTTGTTTGCTGCTTCTACCGCACTATTAGCCTTTGGTCTATAAGGGGAGGATCGGTGATGATGGATTTGGTACTTCGAGAATAAGTCTTTAAATGCTCCTTGAAATTGTACCCCATTATCCAATATCACACTGTACGGGACCCCATACTTACAGATGAGATTCTTTTCAATAAATCTAGCCATTTGCTTTGCCCTCAGTTTGTTGAAAGATTCGGTCTTCGACCCATTTTGAAAAATAATCTACCACTACTACAATGAAACGATGACCATTTGAGGCTGTTGGATGTATCTCTCCTATAATATCGGTGAAGGCATAGAATGCAATTCTTCAGGAGGCATGTGATTCAAATTTCCATACATCTGACATTACTGGCACTTCTTCACAAACTCAATGCAATCTCTCTCCATGGTCAGCCAATAGTGACCTTGTCGAATTATCTTCTTAACTAGAGCTAAACTACTCCTGTGTGGACTGCAAATTCTCGTGTGTATTTCCAACATGATATGCTCCACTTCAGGCATCCTCAAGCATCTCAAGTGCACTCCATCTGGCCATCTTCGATACAACTCTCCATGAAAGTTAATGTATTGTAAGGACCATCATCTTATAACTCTTCTTTCTTTCTTTGTTGCTCCCAACGGGTATTTCTTCTCCTCCAAAAATTGTCTTATAGTGTCATACCATGCATCATGGTCTGTATCAGTTTCCATGATTATCTCATATTCATAACAAGGAGTTGATGAACTGGTTAAAATCAGAGGCTTAAGGAATAAGTTCACAGGATTTTCCCATACCAAAGTCAATGTGGCTAGGGCATTAGCCATCTGGTTTTCTTCTCTTGGTAGGTGTATAAATCTACACTCCTTAAAATTCTCCTTCATCATGGTCAAGTGATGGTGGTATGGTTTTAGCTTCTCTTCTTTTAACTCCCACTCTCCACTTACTTGGGATACTACTAGCAATGAATCGCCAAAGACTTGCACCTTATCCACCTTCATAATCATCAGGGTTTCCAAACCAAAGATACATGCTTCATACTCCACAATATTATTGGTCACCCTGAACTTTAACTTCTTGGCTAAAGGGATAAGTTTCCCTTCGGGTGATTCTACTATGACTCCCAAACTTGCTTCTTTCCTATTCACTGTTGTGTCAAAATACATTTTCCATCCTTGTACTTCTATGGCTTCTAAATGTTCATCGGGAAATTCCAAGATTATCTCTTCGCATCTGGTAATGGTTGTTGGGCCATGAATTCTGCCACCGCTCTACCTTTGATGGTTTTCTTGGTTACATACTCAATCTCAAATTCTTCCAATATTATCAACCATCGCCCATACTTCCCAATCAAAGAGGGTGTCTCCCTTAAGTACTTCACTGGATCCAACTTAGAAATTGCTTGCACACTATAAGATTGAAAATAATGCCACAACTTCTTAGAAGACCAAACTATAACTATACATGTCTTTTCAATGATATTATACTTAATTTCATAAGGTAGGAGCTTTCTACTTAAATAGTAGACTGCGTGCTCAACCCCTGACTCATCTGCTTGGGCTAGCATGGCTCCTATTGACTCTTCTTCTACTGCTAAGTATAGTAACAATGGTTTACTGGGTTTAGGTGGTTTCAAAATAGGTCGATTTAGCATATACTCCTTTATGCACTCAAAGGCTTTTTGGCACTCTTCATTCCATATGACTGGCTGATTCTTTTTAAGCAATTTGAAGATAGGTTCACAGGTTGTGGTGAGCTTTGCTATAAACCTGCTAATGTATTGTAATATGCCAATATACCCCCGAACTTCTCTCTCTGTCTTAGGGGCTAACATATCCCTGATTGCCTTAACCTTGTCAGGGTCAATCTCAATACCATTTGGACCAATCACATGTCCCAATAATTTGCCTGAGGTAACCCTAAACACACACTTCTTCGGGTTTAACCTTAGCTTATACTTCAGTGCTCTCTCAAAGAATAATTCTAAGTTTTAGACGTGTTGTTCCCTTGTATCTGACTTCACCATCATAACATCAACATATACTTTGACTTCTTTATGCATCATATCATGAAACAATGTGGTGGCCATCCTTTGATAGGTTGCTCCAACATTGTTTTACCCAAACGGCATCACCCTATAACAAAATATACCCCATGTAGTAATGAAAGCAGTTTTGGCTTTATCCTCTTAGGCCATTAACACTTGGTTGTATATGGAAAATCCATCTACAAATGAGTGTAGCACGCTAGAGGTTGCACTATCAATGAGAACATTTATATAGGGTAAAGGAAAATCATCTTTAGGGGAAGCCTTGTTTAGGTCTCTATAGTCCACACAGACCCTAATTCTTCAATCTTTCTTTGGCACAGGTACTATATTGGCTAGCCAATCTGGATAATCTATTACTTTAAGGAACTCTACTTATATTTGTTTAGTGACCTCTTCTTTAATCAATTCAGCCTATTCAGGTCTTAACCGTCTAAGCATTTGTGTGACGGGTTTCATGTCAATGTAAGTAGGAATCAGATGTTCGGCTATGTCTCGATCTATTCCAGGCATATCCTCATAAGAGCAAGCAAATACTTCTTCATATTTTTTAAATATTTTTTCAAATCTCTCTCTCTCTCTCTCATCAGGAGTAAGGTCGGATGCTATGCTAATATTTTTATGATTTTCAATTTTTCCCAAATTTAATGATTGTGTATCGACAAAGTTAATATTAAAGATGCTCATGTAACCACTATTTCAATGTATGCAACCATTAAGGGAAACATCACACAAGTAAGCAAAATCAAACTTTATTGCATTCATTTTGGAAAAGAAAACATCATCGTCCTCATACAAACCAGACAAATTAAAATCAAAATAAAAATCATTATTCTCAAAATCATAAAGCAGAACATTTTCAAACTTCTTCAACCAGGGTAGCACTCTGGAGTCTTTTCGGCTTTCAGGACAACTTTCTTTTCTTATTCCTGATTGGGCTCCTTGTCGGCTGGCAGGATGAGCTCTGTCTTCACTTGTTCCACTAACTTGGCAATATCGACAAAAATCTCAAAATTCGGGCTCATCTTTCCCATGAACATGATTGGCTCGGGCTTTCCTTGGAGTGGTCCCATGTTTGGAACTTTGACAAAGATCTCTTCAAGTGGTGGGAAGCTCATCTTCTCATTCTTCTTTGGATGAACATCTTTGCTAGCTTCTTCATACCCTAACCCTTTCTTGGAAGTTTGAGTCCTGAAATATGAAAGATTTGTCATACTGGCCTTGCCCTTTCCAAGACCAGCACCAGGAAGGTAGCTCATGTTCTTCATCATGTTCAAGACCTTGGAGTCCACTACTTCATCATCAGAAATTGCAGCTACTTGGAAACCATTGAGAGGCCTCTCTACCATTAGAGCATTAACAACCTCATTATCTTTGGCCTCGATGACCGTCGTCTCATCTCCGTTAGGGAACTTGATCTTTTGATGAAGGGTGGAAGGAACTCCACCAAGAAGATGAAACCATGGTCGTTCCAAAAGAAGAGCAAAAGTAACAGGTATGTCTAAAATCACAAATTCAATAATAGATTCAATTGGACCAACCTTCACAACAACTTTGAAGGTCCCTTTGGCGTGCCTCTTGGTATTGTCATAAGCCCTAATGGTTATCTCGGTTGGGCTTAGATCCCTTGTTGACATAGCTAGCTTTGGAAAAATTTTAAGTGGGCAAACATTTATGGCTGACCCATCATAAACCATTACACATGTGGTCCTTTTTCCTTTGACTTCTACTTTGATAAAGAGAGGGCGGATGCGATCTCTGCCCTCTTCTGGTAAATCCACATCTGAGAAAGATACCATTCCCATATTAACTTCGCTCTTCTTTTGAATATCTTCACACTTCATCACTCCTTCATCTTTTATGAATTTAACCAGCTCATCCGGTGTTATAGAGGTGGAAATTGGCATGCTAGCCAAGGCCATGGCCATAGTTTCACGGTGCTTTTTAGAAGTGGCCAATAAGTCCCAAATGCTAACATTTGCTTGTGTTCTCTTCAACTGTTTAAGCACAGTTCATCTTCCTCTTCTTTGTTCCCCACTTTAACTTCCTTTCCTTTATTAGCCTCTACTTTCTTAGGTGATTGCCTTGCATAAGGCTTACCAAATCTAGTGTTCATTACTTCATCTTCTTCAGGCTCAGACCAGATCCATTCCTCCTTAATCGGTGGCATTAACATCAGCTTCCTTTTATGTATTTTGATTACTGGCTGATAATTCCATTTTGTAGAAAAATGGTTCTTCTCTCTTTCCCTTTGACTTTGACCACTGGGGTGATAGCAACCCTTAGACAACACATGGTTCAGCTGGTCTCATAGAATAGGGATTGATCCCTCATTTTTCATTCAATCTCTATTAGTGAACATGTTCCCCATTGTGCTGCCTTTCCCTTCTTTCTTATGTTGATGGGAGATGCCTCAGCGGTGTTCCCAAACATTGTAGTCATTTGATTCTTCACGATCTCAGCTAGGGTCCCCTTTAGTTCTTCCATCTTAGCAATGAGGGCATCGTCCACCATTCTTCGAATTTGTTTAGGCTCCATTGCTTTTGGTAAAAAAGTGATTGAGTTGCTGCTAGATTCTTCATCACTGGTGTAAGTGGGGTTGTCGTAAGCTTTTGAACTGTCATGATCCAGGGCTGTGAGCCAGAAAGGATTAAAGATATGTGATGCAAATGTATGTATGCATGTACTAGTAACGAACAAACAAGGATAAATAGGATGTTCCTTCCAACCTTATAACTTCCACACAAGGATGGCAAGTCTCTTTTCCTAGGTATATGGTAAATAAAATACCAACATGGGGTATCTTATTTTTGAATAACCAATAGTTATATTTTAAAAATGAAAATCAATTCAAGATAATTCCCATTAATTAGGTTTTAATCCATTCAACCAACTATAGTAGCTTTTATGCTATATTGGATTAAAACTAAATTAAGAGGTTTATTATAAATAGATTTCTCACTTAAAAAAGTAACTAATGATTTATGCCAAAAACAAGCCCATGGTTAATAATTCTTAGTATAAACTAGGCTCATAATTAATTTTTGATATTCCATAATTGACCTAAATAATTTGTAAGCTCTTTTAAAAGGTTATGAATGCAAAAATAGTTTTGTTTGAAAAATCCATTGTAAGTAAGATTTTTAGAAAAAATAGATTTTTGACTTTGTATTTGAGTCATGAGAAAAGAATTTTTTGATTTATTTTTAGAAAAATTTTATGTCCAAAGACCACCTTGAAAAGTTTTGAAAATAGCTTTGGTCTTTTGGATTTAGAGGAAAAAATTATTTGAGCTCACAATGTAATTAGGTCATATTATAAAAAGAACAAACCAAATAAGCTATGATTTAAACCAAGATAAATTAACCATAGTCAAATAACAAGCATTTGGGGTAAAAACCTAAGGAAAGTAACTAGGCCAATTACATGAGCTTTAGTCTTTGGGTTAAAAGGCTTAGGTTCCCATAGCAAGTATATACCAAAAGGTATAAGGCTATGAGTGGTTATGCCATGCTCCATCTCCATACCTTGAGTGAAAGTATGGTATCCCTTACATAACACAACAAGAGTAACACGGACGTCCTAACTCACACACACGATGCAATCTAATATGATGCAATGGATAATATCATTATAAGAAAGAATATAATAATATAAAGACCAATGGAATCAACTTCTCTTATCTCCAGTGGAGTCGTCACTATGAGCAGGGATTTTTGCCCCCACTCCTAGTGGAATGGTTCTTGCGACTTCAGCACTATTTAGGCTCAGGGCCTTAGAGAACACGGGCTTAGCCCAGAAAAAATGGAGTCGCCACCAGGATAGGCTGAAAAAATAAAAAGGGGTAGATGACTCAATTTTTAAGGAATCCACAACCCCCTGATGGGTTTAGAAAGTTGGGTACATGTGGGGAAGGTGAGAAATGGCCCAGCACCCCCACAATGCCCAGTTTATTGGAACCGGCCTCCTTTGCAGGTCTTAATATTATAAAATTCTTAAATATAATGATATTATCCATACCATATGTGATCATAAGAATAAATAAATATTTTATTAAAATCACAACAATGTCCAAACAAAACAAATAAATGGACACCCATCCGAGGATGGAAACATGTCCTTACAGTAATCCAAAAATTTTAAAATAAATTAAATTACATGATGCTCACAATATGAAGTACCCAAGAAATTGAAACATACCTCTTACAATGTTTTAAAACCAAACCAAATCAATAAAAGTAACCAACCATTCATCATAAATAAATCATTCATCAAAGACATGAAACATCAATAAAAATATATAATAAACATTCATCTAATTTAAATAAAATAGTAAGCATATAAATTTAGGGTTTATGCATCAATTAGGGTTTCTTAGGATTTATGTTTAACAATTAGGGTCTTGTATTTTAATTCCATATTAGTCAACTAAGAAATATTTAATATAAAGGAAATAATATGGCTACTGGATGTTTGAATTAAAGATTAGGTTTGAAATAAATTAGAGTTTGAATATAAAGAATGGAGGTTTTAGATTTAGGGTTTCGAAAGTTGTATGAAACTAATATTAAAGTTTAGGGTTTAAATAAATAAAATTGAAGATCATGAAAATAGGATTTTAAGTTAGGTATTTGGAAAGAATAAGCTACTGTAAATCTTAGAAAAAGAGAACTGATTATGGTTTTGAGAAAACATATTATTGTTTTGTGGTTTAAGAAAAGTGCAATTAGGGTTTTAGACTTTAAAAATTAATTTAACGAGTATTAAGATATTAGGATTTTGGTTCATAAAATATATAATTTGGATTCAACAATTTCATGCTACTGAAAAACTAATATCAAAATACTTTAACAAAACATTAAAAAGGAAGCATATTATTGCTGCTGTGAATACAAGAATTTATTGGTTAAGCTCAAACCTCCATTGTTGGTTCCACCACAATTTGAATTCTGGTTGAATAATAATAAAGACAGTGTATGCTTCCTTTTGATGGATTGTATGTTGTTTGCTGCTTCTTAATCCTTCAAGTGTGAGGTTATGAATAAATTGCCAAAAAGAATTTCAATAGTTTCTATCCCAAAATCTAGCCCCCTCCAAAATCCCTTCCAGTGTGTTTTAATGTGGTATTTATAGGCAAATAAAATCAAATACCTAGTATATTAAGGAAATTTAAAAACTGTTTTGGAAATAAAATCAAAAATCAAGTAAAATAGGGTTTCAAAAAAAACTATGCGTGGGTCCTGGCGAGCTGTGGACTGGATGTGGGCTGCGCAAGATACTTGCGGCAAATTGGCCTGTGGCCAATTCATCGCAAGTATTCCTGAAGCGAATTGGCCCAAGCCAATTTGTTGTCGATTCTGCCGTCGTCGATATATATTTTTTATTTTTTTATTTTCATTATTAAAAATAAATATTATAAGTAATAATTATTAAAATACCATAAAAATTATTTTAGACTATTTAAAATATCGGACTGGACTGGATAAAAAATTAAGGGTCTATAAAACCCCTTGCTTGAATGGTCAACCTCTTTGAAGTAGATGAGGAAGAAGATGGTGGTTGCATCCTCCTATGGTGGGACACTTGCTTTGTCCTTGGCATGTTGTGGAGTTGGTGAAATTGGAATTTTGGAGGATGATTAAATGTTGATTGAATAAATTGGAAGAAAATTGATGGAATAGGAAGAGCTTAGGGGTGTCAATGACATCTTGGCCATGTGAGATGAGGAGAGGAAGAGAGGGAAATGGTGTTTAGGGTTTGAAAAAGAGATAATGAGGGAGAAGAGATGGATTTGAGGCTTTTAAAAGCTGGGTGACATGGCCAAGTTGTGTACTGTCTTGGCCATATCATCATTTAACATGGATATGTTCTGAAAAGGTGTAATGAAAAGTTTTGATTGGTCTTGGTTGTGCTTGTACTGATTTTGGAGACACGGATACAGACACCCCCAAGATTCTTTGCCATGTTCAGGTCTGTAAAAATGTGGGGATTTTGCCAAAATATGTTGACATGGTTATAGACACGACCAAGATGCTTGGCTGTGTCTAGTTTGCTAAAATGATGCTCTTTGATGACACTAGGTGACACGGTTATCGACACGACCAAAATGCTTCGCCGTGTCCAGTTCTACCAAAATGATGCTCTTTGATCACACTAGGTGACACGACCAAGATGCTTGGTCGTGTCCAGTTCTGCCCATTTTACATTTTTCTAACATTGAAGCTTTCTCTTCATTTCTGTTTCCTGGAAATCAACAAGAACAGAATCACCTATTATAGAACCTATCCCAAATAATTTTATTCAAAGATTTAATCAAACTAAAATGAAAAGAAAAATAAAAAAATCTAAAAATAAACCAAATCAAAGAAATGCAAACCAATGGGTAACCTCCCATCAAGCACTTCTTTAATGTCGTAGTAGCTACACATTATTGTCTCACATATCAACAAATAGAACAATTTCAATAGTTGTTGCATCCTTCAGCTCCGCTAAGTAGGGTTTCACTCTTTGGCCATTTACCTTGAAAGTTTCATTGGTCTTCAAATTCAACAACTCAATAACTCCATTTATGAAGGTTTGAACTACTTGGAACGAACCACTCAAATGAGACTTTAACTTTCTAGGGAACAACATCATCCTTGAATTGAATAAAAGGACTTTCATTCTTGGTTTGAAGGTTTTTCTGAGGATCATCTTGTCATGCATTTCCTTAGTGTTTTCCTTGTAAATCCTTGAATTATCGTAGGCTTCATTTCTAAGCTCATCTAGCTTAGAAATTTGCAACATTCTCAACTCTTTCGCTCCATCTAAGTCCATATTCGTAGATTTGACCGCCTAATAGGCTTTATTCTCTAATTCCACCGGTAGGTGGCATGCCTTGCCAAAGACTAGACAATATGGATCCATTCCCAAAGGTGTTTTAAAAGCGGTCCAGTAATCCTAAAGTGCTTCAGGAAGATGGATAACCCAATCCTTCCTTGTTATGCTCACTGTCTTCTCTAAGATTCCTTTGATTTGTTTGTTGGAAATCTTAGCTTGGCCAAAAGTTAGAGGGTGCTAGGGAGTTGCCACTTTTTGCTGAATACCCATCTTGGATATTAGGTTTTTAAACCACTTGTTACAAAAATGGCTTCCTTCATCACTGACTATTGCCTTAGGGGTTCCAAACCTGCTCAAAATGTACTCCTTCAAAAATTTCAAAACAATTTTAGCATCATTAGTCCTAATGGGGATAGCCTCTACCCACTTAGACATGTAATCAATAGCAAGAAGGATATACTCAAAATTGAAAGATTTGGGAAATGGCCGCATGAAATCAATTCCCCTTACATCAAAAATTTCCACAACAACAAAAATATTAATAGGCATTTCATTTCTCTTGCTTATATTTCCTAATCTTTGGCATCTATTACATCTTATATAAAAAAAGTTATAAGCATTCTTAAAAAGAGTAGGCCAATACAAACCTCTTTAAAGAACCTTCTCTGTAGTTTTCTTACCTTCGAAATGTCCTCCACAATACATTTTGTGGCAAAATTGTAGCACTTGTTGTTCTTTTTCTTCTAGCATACATCTTATAATGATCTCATCCTTGTAACTTCTAAACAAGTATGGTTCATCCCAAAAGTAATATTTATAGGAATGTAGAAACCTCTTCTTGGCCTGAAAATTTAAATCCTTTCTCAAAATACCACAAGAAAGATAATTAGCAGTATCTGCATATCATAGTACTTGATTTATAGAAAATAAGTGCTCATCAGGAAATTTTTCAAAGGCGTTTTCTAGAGTAATTTGTGCATCATCATCATCACATTGCAACCTAGAAAGGTGGTCAACAACTGCATTTTCACTTCCTTTTCTATCTCTAATCTCTATGTCAAACTCTTGCAGCATAAGAACCCACTTAATGAGCCTAGGTTTAGCCTTTGGTTTAGTCAACAGGTATTTCAAGGCTGTTAATTTTTGACCCAGTCCAATCCGATATTTTTAAACAGTCCAAAATAATTTTTGTGGTATTTTAATTAAATAATATTTATTTTAATAATTATTTACAATATTTATTTTTAATAAAAATAAAAAAGTAATAATAAAAAGGATAAAAAATAAATAAAAATCGGCGACAGAAGAATCGGCGATGAAAATTTTTCATCGCTAGAGACGAATTGACTAGCCCGGGCCCAGTGCCCATAAAACTTCTTCGCCAACGCACTTTCACATGCCCGGCTCGTGTGCAGTTTTGCCAAAACCCTATTCTACTTGGTTTTAAATTTTATTTCCTAAAAAGTTTTTATTTCCTTAGCTAATTAGTATTAGGTTATTTTTATTTTTTCTTATAAATACCAAATTAAAGACATAGAATGAAGGATCTGAAATTTTTTTATTAGACTTTGGACTTTTGGATTTTTTCAGCCAAAAAAGAGAACCTTGAAGGAGCAAGAGGCAGTGAGCAAGCAATAATAATCTGTAACACCCCGATACCCTATATAAGTACTATGCGTATACCTAGTATACATACAGTAAATATATAAAGTATAAGGATGTCACTTTTCGTTACCTTTTAAAAACCTGTAACAGAGTTCAAACCATAATACATTAATTTAAATAACATTTACAAAATCATTATCTTTATCAAAAACTTCATTTATACATATAAATACTCTCTCGTCAGAAATACATCATAATTAAAGTTTATACATGTATGCATTACCCTCTAGTTGGTCTCGACAAACTTTACTCTTCTTGTGGCATAACAAAAGACTTCATATCTTCCATCTATATACCTGCGCGAATAAACACCCGCGCTAAGCCCGAGAGCTTAGTAGTCCAACTATAAAATATAAACATATAGTATAGAAGTATTGACATATAATGATACATCAATTCAATATATAATTAGTTCTTATCATATCTTCTTTTCTTTTTAATTTCATCTTTAATATATCCTAGCTAATTTCAAATATGATGTACATATATACATAATATTATCACCAACCCCAATGCATCACCAATACTCAAAACCAATATATTAATACCCCTACATTATATATACCATACCAATCATTATTGCAATACACAAATTACATATCATACAAATCATAAATCACATTTACAATAAAGACAACCTTTATCATCAACCACAATTAATTTACATATTACACTTAATAACATTATATTATTCACAATTCACCAAGCATAATTCATTATTAATACTCACAATCAATATTTCAATACTTGCAATTCACATTGACAATAAAGACAGACTCGGGCCCAAAACACTAATATGTTATTCAAAGTTCAGAGTTACTGCTTTGGTTCATAGTCACAATCATCACGCCCGTAGGCAATGTATATACATGTATCTCTATCCATGGATAGTGTAACAGACCCAGTCTCTTGGACCATCAACTCAACACATATGAGGAGATCCTCAACCCGGCAAGACTGTTACAAATCAAATATCTCATATTCACAATTCTCATAGTGTAACAGACCCAGTCTCTTGGACCATCAACTCAACACATATGAGGAGATCCTCAACCCGGCAAGACTGTTACCTTTCATCATTTCTTAGGCATGCCACCCAAATTCAGAACTCTGAAACTGAATAACATATTAAACAAACAATTCATTTATTATTTCATTATCAATCTCATCATCAATTAGGCCAACATGCCTTATCTCTTTCAATTGAATTATCATAGCCAATCACAATGGCTTCATATCATATCATATCTCAATCCATATGATACATATAGCATCATTGATATCACATTTCAAAGTATATTATTCATATAATACATTGCCATACACAAGATTCACAATGCATATAACATAACATTTTCTCACTTGTCAAAACACATTAACATCATTCATTACTAGAGCATTTATCATAACAAATTGCACATACCTTAAGAATGATCCTCATTTCTTCCTACCTTTCCCATTTCATATTTCATCCTTTATATATATTCTTCATTTACATTCACAATATAATAGCTTATTTAACACTTTCATCCCAATGTGTTAATGTTCAAAGACATATAAGGATATACAATCAAATAGGGTTTATGCTTACCTGGTTAATGATCTTCACATCCTTCACATCATTCAATCATCACCTTAGTCCAATTATGTTAACAATATAATAGATCACTTAACACATTTGCAAACAAATGTGTTAAGCCTCAAATTATGTAATTAAATACAATCATATGTATTGGTACTTACCTCAAGAACTAGTCCCATCAATCTATACATTTCTTTTCTTTCCAAGAATTCTCCACATTTAGGTTAATGCAACCCAATCTCTTCAAAACCTAATCCAAAGGAATATTAGCAAAATGACCATATGAATAGTACATTCTGGTTTAAGACTCCATTTTATCCTTATTTTGAAAAATTGTATAAAATAATCTACTTGACTAAAAATTCTAAAATTTTTACAGAATTTAGTTTTGTATCTTAAAATCATTTCTTTAAAATTTCAGATCAAACTGAACACAAAATCTTGGTCAAATAGTTCACCTAACCAGACTGCCCCAATTGCACTGCATCCTGGCAGCAGTTCTGAACTTTGTGAATTCCATAAATCAAATTCAATCAACGTGGTTCCAAATTATTTTTCTCAAATACTAGACTCACTAAGCAACAACATATCCAAAATTCAATTGGATATGATTTTTTTACATTTTATTAAAAATCCCGAAATATAGCTGTCTCAGTTAAGGTACCTGCTGGAACAGGTCTAATAAAAATAATCTTTCTAAACTCATAACCATTCCAAAATCGAATCAACATATTTTTCAGTCATTCTAGACTCATAGAGGCACAACATATCAAAAATTCACTTCAAGAACATTTTTCTATAATTAATTAAAAATCATACAAGTCACAGCCTTTACTAATTGTAAAACAGAAACAAATTCACTAAACACAACTCTTACTCTTCCATCACCAACACCAACCTAGCTTCTTATCTTTAATTCCATTTCAACACTTTTACACACACCATACACAAACACACTCCATCAACCATCCATATCAACTCACCAATCCCAAACACAATTTCAAAAGAACAAAGGAAAATCAAGAGAAAGAACTTACCTAAGTTGTTGAATTCCACAAATCTTCAATTAAATCCTTTGATTCTCCCTTCAATTTGATGTTAGAATTAAACAAATCTCACTTTGCTCTCTCTTGTCTAAGGAGGAGCCAACCAACGTGGAGAAGAGAAGAAGAAGAAGAAGGAAATGAAGAAAAGACAAAATATCACCTCTTTAAATCTCCACCAAGTGATTCAACAAGAGTAATTACCTAAACACCCTTATACCATTTGTCTTGATTACCATTCATTACATGCCCTTTATAGTAACTTCACACTTAACAAAAATAAATATCTTCTTTCCTTGACTCTTCATTTTGACCAACTTATATGTTATATATATCATCATATACACAACATATACCATTCTCTCTAAACCCTAAATTCTTTCCCAAATCACATATACATAAACATTCTTTTCTCTATTTCTTTTCTCTTGTAATTTAACACATATATTCAATCCAATTATATAACAACAACAACAACATAATCACAACTTCTAGGGCATATATGAGGATATTACAATTCTCTCCCCCTTAAATAATTTCGTCCTCGAAATTATCAGTACCATAACAATTTATTCTTAACAAAATACTATCTTAACTCCCATATGAAGTTAATTATACGCTTAAGTCATTATATCATCAAATCATATAACTCCAACTCTCCTCTATAGAATCAACCACCTTCTTTAAATTCTATAACTCATCATTCTATATGTTTATACATCTGGTTACTTTCTTAATCAAACATTCAAAAGATCACATTACATTTCCTATTAATATCTTTATACCAGAATCAGATCATCATATAGCACAATAATACTTTGTCAAATCTTTATATTTAATATATTTTGTTATTTCACCTCTGTATAATTACTCTCTTAACTTTAACATTAAAAACCATTGACTTATATCTGAACATTAATTATCCCTTCATTACAATCACTGTCTAAATAGACATTTATCACTCTCAATAGATAACAAAATCCTGATTTTTCATAAATGGAGTTATTTCTTTAGCATGCTTTTCACTTAACTTACATATTAATACATTATCTTTCAACTTATTTTATAGATAACCAATCTTTTTCTCTTCTTATCATGATTAACAATTACTATACTCCACTCATTCATGTCCAATCATACTTTAAAATTTACATCATATACATTATCATGTAAATACCTATTTTCTTAATACAACTATACACATTAAATTTTATTAATGATCCATAATCTTAGCCAAATCCAGATCAATTAATCTATCTGTCACAATATACCCACGTTCCAATCTTGTTCAATTCCAACCAACGATTAAGTAATCTAACTTATCATGAAATTTCACAATTTTCATATAAGTATAAATATAACTTAATTCCATAAGAGCAAACTTATATTCAATTTCTGCTCTCTTTCAATCTATTTTCAGTCAAATCATCATGATAACAAATCACTTCTAATATCTTTTAATATACACATAGTTTATTCTTTATTATCTTAGTATAATTTCCACCAATTCTCATAAAAATGTTATATCATACTTAATATCTATAATTCATTCACTCAAACTTTGAGTTCATTCCCTTAAACCTCAAGTTACATACCATAAACATATTCAGTATAACTTTCATTCATATAATATAATTTCTCCCTTTTACTAACTCTTCACATTTCCTATCATTGGTATATTTATTTTGATTACCTTTTTTGTCATATTATCCATAACTCAACACATTTCAAAATTTTTTTAAATTTTTTTTTTCACAGTTATAACCAAATTCTTAACATAAAAAAATAATAATAATAATAAGGTACAACTTTAACCATCATAATTTTTAACTATACTTCTCAAACAAAATTGTCAACCTCACCAAATCCGTATTACAATCATTATATCTAAGATCCAAATCCATGGATAACAAATTAACCGATCCAAAATACTGAACAAAACACATGACTTTAAGAGATTAATATTCAAACCTAGAACTTTCAATTCAATACTGTTCTTTTATAATTCTATTCTCAATCTTAACATTTTTAGTATAACAGAAGTTAACACATTCCAACTTCGTTTCAACCAATTTGTATTCGCTTATATGATCCTTATCAACTTAACTCATGCTTTAACAATATTACTATATACATATTCAATCATATACAGTTCTTATACAATTTCTATTCATCACTTCATTTCTAATCCATCTGCAATCTCTTATAATATAATTACATAGAACTTTTCATATGTGAATACTTTGAAACTCTAAATATAATATAATCATCAAGTTCAATACTCATTATAACAATTTCCACTGTCCAATATTACTCAAGTTCTTTCCATTCTCACTTCCATCACATAATCCATCTAGCTTTACACAGTTCAAGACCTAATCTCTCTTAGGTCCACTAATACATATAACATTATTTTTCCATATCACTAATTCTATAATTATACCACATATATCTTCATAAGCCATCCTCATAATGTGATTCACAAATGTGTTTATATATCATAATTTCATTCATATTGGAAAACTCAATTCACATATCATATACATGTATACACTTAATTATATGCTCTTATAGTATTTTCTTTTTTCATACATTCAATACAAATTTAGTGTTTATCATTTTCTTTTAAACACTATCCTTCTCATTCTTCCAATATGATATAAAGTATTTATTCACACTACAAACATATATATTCCGACTATAGTAACACTTCATATTCATCTCAGTCACATTCCCAATGTGACATCTCTTTCACTTTCGTCTTTAAAAATATTTAGTACACTCCCATATTCATTCTTACCCTGTTCAATAAAATGACTTAAAATAACTCATTTCTATTTACTTATCCACTTCCTTGATTATTTCAAAACAAATTCTCATACTATCAATCACATTACTCAATTCATAATACTTCCATATGCAATACTAGTCATTTCACTTAGCTCATGCATTGCATATACAGTTAACTATCAATATCCCAATAATCTTTATCAAATTCCACTAAAACTTTAACTTCTCAATTTACTACTTCGTTTAAGCTTCAATTTGCCAAACTCATCTTTTCTATCATCACTTTAAAAACATCTTACAAATATATATCACAAAGAAATATTAAAACATATAATTTCCACAATCATAAAGCTCACTTCAAAAATCTCAAATATCACATATTATCACCATTACCATGAGCTTTCACAATATCCAAGCATCTCACATTTCTAACATTGAATTTACTATGCTCGCATTATAGTAACAATACTAAGTTATATTCTTACTTAACCACTATCATCTCTTTTTCCTTTAAACACAACCTTAACTGTATACACATCCCAACTTTACATAATCACACTTTGTCTCTACTAAACAACTCATTCAACATTCCACCATACTCTCCTCATTTAAATAACATAACTTTCAATTTTAACAATTCGATATCATTTCCGCTGTCTAGTAAATTCAACATTAGTAAAACCAACATAAACTTTATTATAAAGAGGTTCAAAGTATAGAAGAAAAAGTACATACTCTTATCTTGATTTGATTTTCAACTCATTTTCAAATTTATTCTCCTTTTCATTTCTTTATGTTTCAATTCATATTATGTCCTACATAATATTGCTCATAAACATCAACATTACATTCCATGTTGCACACAACATGACATTTTCATATGCATCATCAATATACATATATCATATTACATTTCACAATTAGTTTCTCATAATCAATTAGGCACTATGCCTCAATTATAATTCATTTCCAACATCATTGTCAACAATCATAATTTCTCATCACATCAAAATAGTATACACATATATCATCAACTATATTGAACATCTCATATAACACAAATATTCTATAATTCATATAATGCCACATCCGAGACCAACCTAGGTGTCAATGCATATGCATGCATTACAAATTTCATTTCAAAACTTTTCCTTTTTACTTTTATTTAAACTTTTCAAAAAAAAATTTTTTTCTCACTTAGGCCGAGAATCTCGAACCTAAGCTCTGATACCAAAATAATTGTAACACCCCGATACCCTATATAAGTACTATGCGTATACCTAGTATACATACAGTAAATATATAAAGTATAAGGATGTCACTTTTCGTTACCTTTTAAAAACCTGTAACAGAGTTCAAACCATAATACATTAATTTAAATAACATTTACAAAATCATTATCTTTATCAAAAACTTCATTTATACATATAAATACTCTCTCGTCAGAAATACATCATAATTAAAGTTTATACATGTATGCATTACCCTCTAGTTGGCCTCGACAAACTTTACTCTTCTTGTGGCATAACAAAAGACTTCATATCTTCCATCTATATACCTGCGCGAATAAACACCCGCGCTAAGCCCGAGAGCTTAGTAGTCCAACTATAAAATATAAACATATAGTATAGAAGTATTGACATATAATGATACATCAATTCAATATATAATTAGTTCTTATCATATCTTCTTTTCTTTTTAATTTCATCTTTAATATATCCTAGCTAATTTCAAATATGATGTACATATATACATAATATTATCACCAACCCCAATGCATCACCAATACTCAAAACCAATATATTAATACCCCTACATTATATATACCATACCAATCATTATTGCAATACACAAATTACATATCATACAAATCATAAATCACATTTACAATAAAGACAACCTTTATCATCAACCACAATTCATTTACATATTACACTTAATAACATTATATTATTCACAATTCACCAAGCATAATTCATTATTAATACTCACAATCAATATTTCAATACTTGCAATTCACATTGACAATAAAGACAGACTCGGGCCCAAAACACTAATATGTTATTCAAAGTTCAGAGTTACTGCTTTGGTTCATAGTCACAATCATCACGCCCGTAGGCAATGTATATACATGTATCTCTATCCATGGATAGTGTAACAGACCCAGTCTCTTGGACCATCAACTCAACACATATGAGGAGATCCTCAACCCGGCAAGACTGTTACAAATCATATATCTCATATTCACAATTCTCATAGTGTAACAGACCCAGTCTCTTGGACCATCAACTCAGCACATATGAGGAGATCCTCAACCCGGCAAGACTGTTACCTTTCATCATTTCTTAGGCATGCCACCCAAATTCAGAACTCTGAAACTGAATAACATATTAAACAAACAATTCATTTATTATTTCATTATCAATCTCATCATCAATTAGGCCAACATGCCTTATCTCTTTCAATTGAATTATCATAGCCAATCACAATGGCTTCATATCATATCATATCTCAATCCATATGATACATATAGCATCATTGATATCACATTTCAAAGTATATTATTCATATAATACATTGCCATACACAAGATTCACAATGCATATAACATAACATTTTCTCACTTGTCAAAACACATTAACATCATTCATTACTAGAGCATTTATCATAACAAATTGCACATACCTTAAGAATGATCCTCATTTCTTCCTACCTTTCCCATTTCATATTTCATCCTTTATATATATTCTTCATTTACATTCACAATATAATAGCTTATTTAACACTTTCATCCCAATGTGTTAATGTTCAAAGACATATAAGGATATACAATCAAATAGGGTTTATGCTTACCTGGTTAATGATCTTCACATCCTTCACATCATTCAATCATCACCTTAGTCCAATTATGTTAACAATATAATAGATCACTTAACACATTTGCAAACAAATGTGTTAAGCCTCAAATTATGTAATTAAATACAATCATATGTATTGGTACTTACCTCAAGAACTAGTCCCATCAATCTATACATTTCTTTTCTTTCCAAGAATTCTCCACATTTAGGTTAATGCAACCCAATCTCTTCAAAACCTAATCCAAAGGAATATTAGCAAAATGACCATATGAATAGTACATTCTGGTTTAAGACTCCATTTTATCCTTAGTTTGAAAAATTGTATAAAATAATCTACTTGACTAAAAATTCTAAAATTTTTACAGAATTTAGTTTTGTATCTTAAAATCATTTCTTTAAAATTTCAGATCAAACTGAACACAAAATCTTGGTCAAATAGTTCACCTAACCAGACTGCCCCAATTGCACTGCATCCTGGCAGCAGTTCTGAACTTTGTGAATTCCATAAATCAAATTCAATCAACGTGGTTCCAAATTATTTTTCTCAAATACTAGACTCACTAAGAAACAACATATCCAAAATTCAATTGGATATGATATTTCTACATTTTATTAAAAATCCCGAAATATAGCTGTCTCAGTTAAGGTACCTGCTGGAACAGGTCTAATAAAAATAATCTTTCTAAACTCATAACCATTCCAAAATCGAATCAACATATTTTTCAGTCATTCTAGACTCATAGAGGCACAACATATCAAAAATTCACTTCAAGAACATTTTTCTATAATTAATTAAAAATCATACAAGTCACAGCCTTTACTAATTGTAAAACAGAAAAAAATTCACTAAACACAACTCTTACTCTTCCATCACCAACACCAACACCAACCTAGCTTCTTATCTTTAATTCCATTTCAACACTTTTACACACACCATACACAAACACACTCCATCAACCATCCATATCAACTCACCAATCCCAAACACAATTTCAAAAGAACAAAGGAAAATCAAGAGAAAGAACTTACCTAAGTTGTTGAATTCCACAAATCTTCAATTAAATCCTTTGATTCTCCCTTCAATTTGATGTTAGAATTAAACAAATCTCACTTTGCTCTCTCTTGTCTAAGGAGGAGCCAACCAACGTGGAGAAGAGAAGAAGAAGAAGAAGGAAATGAAGAAAAGACAAAATATCACCTCTTTAAATCTCCACCAAGTGATTCAACAAGAGTAATTACCTAAACACCCTTATACCATTTGTCTTGATTACCATTCATTACATGCCCTTTATAGTAACTTCACACTTAACAAAAATAAATATCTTCTTTCCTTGACTCTTCATTTTGACCAACTTATATGTTATATATATCATCATATACACAACATATACCATTCTCTCTAAACCCTAAATTCTTTCCCAAATCACATATACATAAACATTCTTTTCTCTATTTCTTTTCTCTTGTAATTTAACACATATATTCAATCCAATTATATAACAACAACAACAACATAATCACAACTTCTAGGGCATATATGAGGATATTACATAATCCATCAAAGGTAACCTACACTGTCTTTATTATTGTTCAACCATAATTCAAAGATTGTGGTGGAACCAACAACGGAGGTTTGAATCTCTATTTCTTTGCTTATCTTTACAGTAGCTTCATCATTCAAATTGGATTAATTATTTAAATGTACAATAGATAATCAATTATTCTACTTACCATCCAAACTCTATTTGAAACCCTAAAAACTATTTTTCAAAACACTAATACCTTAATACTTGTAAAACATATTTTTGAAGTCTAAAACCCTAATTACACTTTTCTAAAACCACAAAACAATAAACTGTTTTCTCAAAACCATAATCAATTCTATTTTCTAAGATTTAGAGTAGCTTATTTCTTCCAATTCCAAAATCCTATTTTCTAAATCTTAAATCCTAAAAGCTTAATTTTCAACACAAAACTTACAACCCTAAAAGCTAGTTTCCAAAATGTTCTAGGGCGCTGCCTCGACCCCACAAGGGTGCTGCCCTTGTACCCCACCAGCTAACCGGCCAGTGGGACCGCTGTATGGGCTCATCAAAGGGGTTAATATTTATTTATGCATTATGAGTCTGTGTACTTAACTTTCTTTTTTCCGAAGCCCTAATTTAGTAATTAAAATTCTAAAACCTTATTTTAAGATGTAAACCCTAAATTTATACATTTATTACTTTATTTAATTTTAAATTAGATTATGTAGTTTATTATATGTTTTGATGATTGATTTATTTAATTTCGATATTTGATTTGCTTATCATGAATGGACATTTACTTTTATTGATTTTTTTTATTTCAAAACTTTGTAAGAGGTATGTTTTAATATGTTGGGTACCACATGTATTAAGCACCATGTAATTTAAATTGCTTTTATATTTTGGACCAATGTAAAGGACACATTTTCACCTTTTGGTGGGTTTCCTATATAGTTTTAGACATGAATGATGTAAGGACATGTTTCCATCCTCGGATGGGTGTCCATTTATTTGTTTTGTTTGGACATTGCTTTAATTTTAATATAATGATGCTTTATTTTAATTGTTGTATGTACTATGGATAATATTGTTATATTTAAGAATTTTATAATATTAAGACCTACAAAGGAGGCTGGTTCCAATGAACAGGGCGTTGTGGGGTGCTGGGCCATTTCTCACCTTCCCCACACGTACCCAACTTTTCGAACCCATTAAGGGGTTGGGGATTCCTTAGGAATCGAGTCATCCACCCCTTTCTTTTTCCCGGCCCGTCCGAGTGGTGACTCCATTTTCTCCAGGCTTAGGCTCGTGTTCTCTAAGGCCCCAAGCCTAAATAGTGTAGAAAGTTGCAAGAACCATTCCACTGGAGTGGGGGCAAAAATCCCTGCTCACATGTATGATAAGAAAATACAATGACCTTAGAGGCTATCAAATAAGATCTAAATTTATCAAGTGCAAATGCCACAGCTAACATCTCTCACTTAGTCTCTTTCCCCAGCTCAAGGTTAAATTGCATTCAATACACCTTTTGAGTACGAGAGTCAATTTATCCAAGCAATAATCAAAGGAAGTTCTAAAAATAGAAAAATTATCCATAAACACTTCTATAAACTTTTCTAACATGTCAGAAAAGATGGATAGCATACATCTTTGAAACATACCTACTGCGTTACAAGTCCAAATGGCATTCTTCAAAAGGTAAATTTTCCAAAAGGACAAGTGAAAGTTATTTTGGGTTGATCCTTCGATGCTATAAGGACTTGGTAGTAAGCTGAAAGACTATCAAGAAAATAGTAAAAGACATGTCCAGATAATCTATCAAGCATATGGTCAATAAGTGGTAAAGAAAAATTATCTTTCTGGGTGAAACTATTTAATTTCCTATAGTCTATGCACATTCGCCACTCGATTTGTATTCGTATAGGGACCAATTCTCCCTTCTCATTTTAGACCATAGTTAAACCTGCTTTCTTTACCACCACATGCATAGGGCTAACCCATTCACTATCGGCAATGGGGTAAATTACCCCTTCATCAAGCAATTTAAGAACCTCCTTCTTGACTACCTCACCCATGTTCGAATTGAGCCTTCTCTGAGCTTCCCTCAATGGTTTATCTCCTTCCTTTAAAATTATTTTATGCATACACATGGAAAGACTAATACCATTGATATCATTCAATCCCCAACCAGGCTTTCTTAAGTCTCTTTAGCACTCTCACATGTTTCTCTTCTTCATCACTATTGAGAGTCGCAAAAATAATCACTAGTTGCGTATTGTTCTCTCCAAGAAAAATATACTTCAAATATTTTGGAAGTTCTTTAAGTTCAACCAACGTTGGTTAAATCTCCTCTTCGTCAATCTCAATTCCCCTCTTCATATTCTCATCATCTAACATGGACTTACAATCTTCGATTCCTTCATTAGAAATATCAACCTCTTCACCTAAGGTCAAGGCCACCTCAAGCTTGTCTTCACTGCTTTCCTCCAAGAAAATTTTTTCAATAGCAAGATGAGTATAATTAATAAAAGAATATTTTCATAAACAACAGTAGTGGGAATAGGGAAAGTGTTAAAAATTAAAAATACCACAGTTTGTCCTAGAACAATCATGGTTAACTTTTCCATTTTAAACATATATTAGAGTGTTGGTTGTAGCCATAAATGGTCTTCCTAACAAAATTGTGTGTTCAGTATCCCTAGGGATCTCTTCCCTTAAGTCTAAGACTGCAAAATCAATAGGAACAATTAGACTCCCAACTTGAACTAATTAATACATCCACTATAATTCCCTTAGGGAACCTAAGAGTTCTATCTACCAATTGCAAGACCATTTTGGTTGGTTTAAGTTTCCCAAGTTCTAATTACAAATAAATTGAATATGGCATCAAATTTATACTGGCTCCCAAGTCACACATGCCAGTTGTCTCTTTCCCATTTCCTATAGAGATATTAATCACAAAACTTCCAGGGTCCTTTAGTTTTTGAGGTAACTTATGTTGCAAAATAGCACTAGCTATCTCTGAAACTATCACCTTTTCTTTTAGCTCATACCTTTTCTTTTTAGTGTTTAATTATTTGAAAATTTGACATAAGCTGGCATGTTCTTAATTACCTCAAGTAAGGGAGGATTTATACTTACCTTGGAGAGCATGTTATAAATTTTATAAAATTGCTTATCTTGCCTCTCATTTTTCAGTCTACTTAGGAAAGGAATTGGACGCCTATAGGGATTTAGAGATTTGTGAAACTTTGGGGAAGTTGGCCCCTCTACCGTTTCCTCTTTATTTGATTGACTTGGTTGTTCTTGGTTGGTTTGAACTTCCTCACCATCTTCTTGATTTGCACTAGCATCCAAAGAATTACGAATTTTGTTATTTATTACCTTTTCACTCCTTAAAGCTGTGATTGCTTTAGCTTGCTCCAATTGGCTTGGAAATTTACTTTTTTTGATGTGCTTGAAGTTGGTTTGCCAATGGACCAACTTAAGTTTCCACCTTCTTTAGTGATGCATTCAAGGAATCAAACCTCTTGTTGTTCATCTGTTGATTTTGAGTGCTAATTTGAATGAAAGCATTCAAATTATCTTCAAGTGTCGGTTTCTTTATTTGCTCTTGACTTGAAGTTTGTCCTTGGAAGTGAGGACCTCTTTGATAGGGTTGGAAAGATTATTGAGGTGGAACTTGTTGCTGATTTTTCCATGAAAAATTTTGGTGGTTCCTCTAACCAGGATTATAAGAATTGGAATATAGGTCATTCCTACCCCTTTGTTGGAATCCCTCAAAGGCATATACTTGGCCTTGCCCTTCTTGAAATTGATCAAAGTTTGAAGAGCACATATTTACACTATGGCCTACAACATCACATGATGCACATGTTTGTTGACTTCACATAGGTGTGCTCTCTCTTGCATTTAGCATCTTAACTTGTATTGTTAATTATACTAACTGTCTTGCCATTTTAGAATTAAGTTTATTTCATAAACTCCCTTGCGTCTCTCCCCTATGCTCTTATGTTGTGAATTTTCTCCTAGCATTTCAAACAATCTCACAGTTTCTATAGCAGTTTTCTCTCCCATTGCTCCTCCTGCTGCATTATCCACTGTATTTTGACTCTGCTGTGTTAGCCCATCATAAAAGAATTGGTTGAGTAACTATTGTGGATAATGATGATGAGGACATTGGAACAATAAAGATTTGGAGTGATCCCATGCCTCATGAAGTGGTTCAAGATCCAATTAGGTGAAAGTTGCAATGTTCCCCCTAAGCTTCTTCATTTTCTAATGTGAGTAGAATTTTTCCATAAATTTATTATAAACTTCAGTCCATGAGGTTAATGAATTTTTCACTAAAGTCATCAACCATGCCTTTGCCCTATTCTTCAAAGTGTATGGAAAACACTGCATCATAAGCTCATCTTCAATCAATGTTTGCAAAGGGAATGTATGTAAAGTTGAATAAAAATCACGAATAAAGTTGAGAGGATCTTCATTCGGCATTCCATGAAAAGATGGCATCATACTATAATGAGTATTCTTCAATTCATAATTTCTTGCTGCGTTGCTCAACCGTATGCATGATGTAGTTACCCCAATTTTTGGTCGAGCAAATTCTTTCATGAGTTATTCTTGGCTTTTGCTATTTTTATTTCTTCTTCAAATTGCTCTTCAAAGTCTTCTCCTTCTTGTCACAAAGGATCTACCTCCTCAATTTTAGGAAGTTTATGAATGTTTTCTATGAATGGAACAAGTTCATTGCCTTGAGACCTTCGTCCATGCATAAATCACTTGGGAAATTCAAAAGAAACACTTAAACAATTTAAATAAAAAAAACTCAAATTATCACTTAAATAGCCTTTCCCGGTAGCAGAACCAAAAACTTGTTGCCCTCTACTTAATACTTCTACAAAGTGACTCTCATAAGTATACGAGGTTATTGTAGTAACGGTGATCATTCCAAAGTCGTCTCATAAGGAAGGTGTTTATTCATAATAATTTGATTAAAACAAAATATTAAAGTTTGAGTGTATGTTGTTGAAAAGGTAAAAGAAATTTAAGATTATAAGTAAAATAAATAATAGTTGCACAAAATTGATTGAAACTTTCAAAAGGATACCTAAGATTCACAATTTGATTTAATCAAATGTTTAATTCTCAAATTATCCATTAATATAACCTTGTAACTTAATTTCTTCCCTAATATTAATTAGTAATTATCAATTCATTAGTTCTCACATTCATAAATTAACATAACCAATTATTTGAATTGTAAATTAAGTAAACCCTAGAACTTATATTTGTACTTTATTCTTAGGGAAATTGAATACATAGTTCTGATATCAAATTTTACCTCTCGGTTCTTTATTCAATATCTAGAGATTAATAGGTAACCAATCTAACAACCTAAGATTCAATCCAATGCAATCAACTCACATAATATGGTATATTAATGAAAATACTTGAATTAAATCATTTGATGAAATCTATTGCAAATCCTAGGCATGGATAATTTAGCTCATCATCATCAAATAAAAACACTTACTCATCTCAAAAGAAATCAAATCAATGAAATATTAATGTTCAAAACAAATTAATAAAAATCTAAAAATGAATCAATTAAACTAATTCAAGAAATAGAAAAACCCAGTTTGAAGAAGACTAGAGTTGATCTTCTCTTGTTCTTCCTCCAACCTTGCTTGAGTTTGATGAAGAATCCTTAACCTCCTCCAAAAGCTTTGCAAAACAAGTTTGTGCAGAAAAATGGATGAATCCACCACTTCAAGTCTAGCTTTCCTTTAAACTCTTAAAGAATTCCCTCCAAGTAGTAGACTTGGACCTCTCCTCCAAACTGATTTTAAAAACTATCATGACTAGCCCCCAAAAATCCTCCTTAACTCCTCTTAAGAACTGATTTTTTAAGAGCTGTAAAAACCCACCACCAAAATGTCTTCTTCCTTGTGCCAGCCCATTCTCCACTTCACCATTCTCCACCTTCACTTGTCTACATTCCAGGTCATTTTTAAAAACATTTTGCCATTCTGTTTATATCTATCTAAGGAATCTTTTAAAAGTGAAACATACATCTCTCTTAACTTGTACAGACATGACTACTTTTGGTTTGTCTTGGACGTGTCTCTTAAGTCTTCTCTTAGACACATCCAAGAGGGATGAACGTGTTCAATACTTCATAATCTTCTCCTTGCTTTCTAGGAATGGGACACAGCCAGGTCTTGAATTTTCTTGGCCGTGTCTTATTATCTTCAGGCTGGGCACGACCAAGAAAGCTGAACGTGTCCAGTATTGCCTAAATTTCAATTCTTTCTGATGGAGAACACAACCAAGTTTCAAGTGGTCTTGGCCGTGTTAGACAAGTGAGCATGTCTAATTCTATATAAAATTTTAATTCTTTTCCAAGAGAGGCCCGTCCAAGATGGTACTTGTGTTCAATACTGCCTTATCCTCTTATTTCCATGGGATGGGACACGGCCAAGATGGTGCCTGTGTTCAATACTGCCTTGAAGTCTTGCCCTTTTAATCTTGCAATTGGAAGACACAGCCCAAGACATTACATACCTTGGCCGTGTAGTGTGATTCTTCTACAATTTTCTTCAATAATGGACTTAAGTACATTTCATTTCTCTTTTCTCATGAATCCTTTTTGCTTCAACTTGAAACATGAAACCTAGCAACGATCTTGAGCAAACTTTTTAGAAAATTACTAAAAAGTAAACTGAATTAATCTAAAAACTCATATGAAAATTGATCACAATAGCTACTAATAATTTTGAACTCAAGTCGATAATCATTCAGATGGTGCAATAATCTATTTTGATTGGCCTTAACCATGAGGTTGCTAATGTTCATCTTACCAATTTCTTAGAAATTTGTGATATCTTTATAATGATGGAGTCTCAGATGATGCTATCAAATTGAGATTGTTCCCATTCTCGTTGAAGCATAAGGCAAAAGCTTGGCTCAATTCACGAGCCCCTGGATCAATTACAACTCGGTGTTAGGTTTTCATTTATTAAAATAATATAAAATTCCATGGAATAAAAATGTATACAATATGATCCATGAAAGATCCATGCATTTCAATTAAATCAAAGGAATGGTTAATTATCATACCTCATGCAACAAAAAACACGACCTTTTATTTAGCAAACAAATAGATCACAAGGTGTTGTAGATCACAAATACCCTCTATGAAATCTACACAAACGAATTGAACACTAAAGTAGGCGATTGTGTGTGCTAGCACTTTTTTTATAAAGACTCTCTTAAAAAACTACTCTAGTCCCTATATGATATTTTTCTTTAAAAATCCTAGAACTATTGGTGACATATATATATATATATAGACTTCTTAAGAGAACCTATTAGGACTTTTTTATTAATTATCCTCAATAATTAATAAAATAATATATATATTAAATATATATAAATGAAATTCCCTACAATTATTTTGGAAATAATTGCACACACATATATAACCCCACTAAGTTTCCTTAACCATTAAGGAAGATACTTGTGCATTCTTAAATGTTTTTTTTTCATTAAAGAAATAAAATATTTTAATTTCTATAATATTTCTATGAATACTTAAAAAAAGTCTCAAATTAATTATGCCTATGTTGATTCGTTCTATGTGTGCAACCCCATAAGTTTAATTAATAATGGCAATGAGTTTAAATAATGATTTCATACCCATAAATTATAACCACCTCCGACTAACCCAAATTACTTTCATGCCCTATAGGTTCACTTAATTTGGGTAGTCATTTAAGAATGCATATATTTGGGTAATCATTTAAATAATGATTTCATTTAAGAATGCATATTTGATTCCTAAGCAAACTAATAAAACAAATAACATTAATAACCTTTATGTGAGGCCTCGCCCGAGAACAGATCTAGCCTGCTCGGAATATGGAGTTGAAATGCTCATTTGGGCTTTGCCTCATATGACACCGCCGTGTTTGGTCTCCGATCAGTTTGGTAAGCATAAGTTTAAAAAGATTTTTCATTTTGAAAAGATTTAGACTTTTATTTTTGAAAAGAATACTCTCCTTTTTATTTTGAAAAAGGTATGGCTTTATTTTGAAAGCTAATTGGAGAGTTGCCACCTCAAATTATTTGTTTTAAAAATTTTAAGCAAAAACTCATTTTGATTTGACTCCATGAAAAATGATTAATTTTTGAACCCAAAAAGCACTAATTTTAAACCAATCGCGATTCCGGGCTAAGTTTTTTTTAGTAAATTTAAGTAAAGAAACATTCCCCTTTAATTAAATCTTAACTTTTTTTGAGAAAATATTATTTTTGTGTAATGACAAGATATTATGCATGAATGACATAAATATTAATGCATGAGCAATTATAATCATGACACCCATTATGCAAGGAAAATAAATTGTTACAACCCCAAATTTGCATACATAAGTCGAGCTCAAATTCCCAACTAAAATAATTAATTTAAATAATATAATAAATCAAATTAAGTAAATTGAGTAAAATAAAATTAAAACAAAACAATTTAACTAGAATAATTATTTAAATAAAAGGAACCAATTTTGTGGCTTTTAATGGGCTCGCTACCTAGAGTGAAATTCCAGAGTATGCCTACTTATCTCATTTTAATGAGAATCATAGTCATAAGTAGTTCGTGCCTTTGATTGTATAGGGATTACTTTAATATAGGTTTATTGTTTTACCAAATTGAAAAAGATGCATCTAAGAGTTACCTTTAGAGATGTCCTTTTGCTTTGGTTGACTTTGGACTTGATGGAAGGCTTAAACCTTAACTTGGGCTTGGTAAAAGGCTTAGGCCTTAACTTGGGCTTGAAAGAATGCTAGGGGCTTAACTTGGACTTGATAAAAGGCTTGGGCCTTAACTTGGGCCTTTACTTGACTTGAAAGAAGGCTTGGGCCTTGACTTGGGCTTGATGGAAGGCTTGGGCATTGAAATAGGCTTGAAAGAAGGCTAAGGTCTTCACTTGGGCTTGAATGGAGGCTTAGGCCTTGACTTTGTCCTTAAATTGACTTAGCTTGGGCTTAGATTGCTAAGGAAACAATTGGGTTGAGGTTGTTTAAGGAAAACAAATACCTAAATATGGAGCAAGCACACAAGTTAGCTAAGGAAGCTAACTTTAGCTGGTTTGTTATCCCAAAATAGCAACCAAGAGGGGGAGGGGTGAATTGGTTTGGTTTAAGAATTTATGGTTAATTTAAAATTTTAAAGATTAAAAAGAAGTATAGAAGATGTAGAAGAAGATCAAGTAGAAGGTGTAGAAGAAGATCAAGTAGAAGATGTAGAAGAAGATCAAGTAGAATATGCACAAAGGTTTATAGTGGTTCGAATTTACCTTGATCCTACATCTACTTCCTTAACAACTTGTTAAGGTTTCACTAGCTTTAAGTTTTTACAAGCTTAACTCTAACTTGGTGTTTTCTCTAGCTCACACCAAACTACTGACAATGGTTTAAGGTCAATTCCTCACAACCCTTAAGAGTTTTTCCAGGCTCACTCTCACAACCTAAGTGTTTCCAAGCTCACACTTAAACATAAGGTGGTGTTTAATTCTCACACCCAACACTTAATTAATACAAAAAGCAATTTTGATGCAAAAGAAAGAAAGATGTTCAAGAAGGCTATTACAATCACAAACTTACATAAAAAATGAAGTTACTTAAGGTATTTATAGCCTTCAGGTCAAGAATTAGCCATTTGAGGTTGGACCCAATATGTTTGATTCTTGTCTTCCACTAATTTCTCTATCAGAACAATTTCCTGGTCGGACTCCTAAGGGTTCGGTGGGAAGTAGTGTGGTCCAGTTGGAATTATGCATAGTACAGTCAGAGTAATTGAAATTTTGCTTAATGCTCTTCCAAGGGTTGGTCCATATGGCTTCCACTTATTGAGTAGAGATGCAACAACTTCTGACTTGAGTAGTTTTTAAATAGTCTAGTTGGGCTTGCATCAGGTCCGGTAGAACTTGCCTTGGTCTGTCTAATTTTTTTGCGTACCTCAATCGGGAAACCTACTGGATGTTTTAGAGAAAATTGGCTTCCATGGTCCAGTAAAAATATTATGGAGTCCAGTCGAACTTATATGGTACTCTGAGAAAATGGGAGTACTTCTGACCGTTAATCATTCTATGTGTTTTGGCTCTATAGACTCTTAATTTTGGCCCTAAGTTAGTCCGATCCTAATTAAAAGAGGCCAAGCTGAATTTGGTCCGCTTTTAAAAGCTTAAACCTAGCTTATAATTTTGGAATAGGTCGGTCTAATTTTAAAAGGCCTAAAAGAAGTCTATTTAATTTTTAAGTACCTAATCTAGTCCGATTTAATTTTTAAAGGACCAAATCAACTTCAACTCAATTTTAAAAGCTTGAATTAAATTTGGTCTATCTTTAATAGCCCGAACAAGTCCAACCAAGCCTGGTTTACCCAAAAAAGTCAAAAAAGTATTTGATCTATAGCGAATTGGACTCCAATTCGCCATGGAACATTGTCCATGGTGAATTGGAACTCCAATTCTCCACGAACAAAGGTCCATGGTGAATTGAGACTACAATTTGCCATGGACAGGTCCATGGCAAATTGGGACCCCAAATTCGCCATGGACTTGATACCATGGCGAATTTGGGTCCTTTAATTCGCCATGGACCATTGTCCATGGTGAATTAAAGCCTTAATACATTTACTTTTGGCTTTAATTATGATTTTGGGACATATTAGGATTCCTAATGCATATCGAACTCGTTTGAACCGTCAGATTAGTGTATTAGGGTCTTGGCTTTAACTATAAATACATAATCAAATAGGAACAAGGGGAGGATAGTATTAGCTCAGAGCAATATCTTGATCAACACAAAGCAACCATTAGCAACACAGAATTAACATAGGGCAACCAAGCAACTAAGAGTTCAGAGCAACGAAAATAAAAGACAACTAAAGATAGCAACCAAAGAGGCAGTAAAGATTGTCTCAAGTTTGCTTCAATTCATCCAAGATAGAGGTTGATCAAGTAGTAGCACATATTGGATTCAACATATTGATATTGGAGGAACCAACGAACGCATGTTTTGTTTTCTTAAAAACTTTGTTTATTTTAATATACAATGACTATGATTTTCCTTTTCCTTTAAACATTGAAGGTTGATTGATCTAGTAGCCGATTAGTTTGAGTTGTGCTTTTGCATAGACCTTAATAACAATAACCAAATTAATATAATCTTTCATCCAGTAGGCATGTTTGGTTTTTTACATGATTAAGTGCTTTAAAATTATTCTAGCAAATTTTCTAAAACCCTAATTAGTTTTATAGTTTCCAAAACCCTAGTTTATTAGGTTTAACCTTAGTTTGTATGTCTTAATCTAGTTTCAATATTTTAAAACCTTAATACCAAACCCATATCTATAAAATCCCTAAACCTTGATTTCATAATCCTAAAGTTATAAAAATTATAATCCAAAACCCTAAAACCTCAATATTCAGAAACTCAACTTCTAAACCCTAAATCCCTAACCCTAAATCCAAAACTTCCATTCTTTAGGTTTAAACCCTAGTTTATATATTTAGAATCTAATTGCAATTTTAATTCAACTTTATATATTTTTATCTTAGTGTGTATCTTTATATGTTGATCTTAACTATTTTATTTTATGATGGATAAATGGTTTATTTAGATTACTTGTTGATGATTAATCATGTGATTTCAATTAATTTTTTATTATGAATGATTGATTTATATTGAATTGACTATTTTAATATTCAAGAATGTAAGAGGTGTGTTTCCACTTTATGGGTACCTCATTGATTAAGTTCAATGTAATTTATTTTGAGTTTTGGATTAATGTAAAGGGCATTTTCCACCAAAAGGTGGGTGTCCTATTTGATTTAATTTTGGATATTGGACATTGTACGGGCATGTTTCCATATTGTATGGGAGCCCATTTATTATTTTGTTTGACCATTCTTTGATTTTAATACAATGAATATTTATTTACTTTAATATGTATGTAATATGTATGATATTAAAATAAGTTAAGAATTTAATAATATTTAGACCTGAAAAGGAGGCCGATTCTAATGAACCGAGCGTCATGGGAGTGCTAGGTCATTCTCACCTTCCCTGTATGTACCCAACTTTCTGAACCCAATAGGGGGTTGGGGATTCCTTATGAATTGAGTCATCCGCCCCTTTCTATTTTTTCGGCCCGCCCTGTCACATCCCAAAGTTTAGGTAGTCGAGTATTAGGCAAGAAGGACATAAATAAGTGGTCAAATAGAGGCTCGAGATAGTCAAAAACAAAAACGGGACCTAAAGGTAATTTTTTGAAAGGCCGAGGACCTAAGAGTAATTTTTTGAAAAGTTGTATCGGTTCTTAATAGTGACCCTAATGGATGCCATAAATGTGTTCTCGGGATTAATCAGGTCGTAATGGTGGCGCACGATTTTTCCCGAAAATGCACGGTTTGTATGTTACGGGCGATTTTTCGACAAGGGCATTTTGGACATTTCCACTGGAGGGGCGATTTTATAATTAAATATAACTTTGGGGGAAAAATTTAAAAGAACAAAAAGCCACTTTCAAGTGGCCAAATCCTAGCCATTAAGTCCAAATGGGTTGGACAAATCATGGCCATTGAAAATAAATAAATTAATTAAATGGAAATTAAATTATAAACAACTAATTTTGGTCTTTCAAACACAAGTAAAGGATCAAAAAACACCACCATCACCACTTTTCTTCTTCCTTAGGTCGTGCTCCCCCCCTCCCTTCCATTTTCAAGGAGAAAATTTTCAAGTCTAAGCCATTTTTCAAGTGAAATTCAATAGGAAATAAGGTAAGATACCATCCTAAGTCTTATTCTTTCAATAGAATTAGGTATTAGGCTATGTTTAGGAAGATTTGATATTATGTTCATGTTGGGAAAGTATTAGTAAGTTGATGATTATGGTGAAAAATGATAAACTACTTAAAGGAAATGATGAAAATGGTGATTATTAGTAAGAATAAGTAAAGGATTGTTATAAAATCATAAGGTAGCATCATGTTCATATCTAGGGTTTGTTCTTACATATGTGACATGTTAAATTCATAGGAAATCAAGGAGTTTAGAGAGGAAAGGAATTGAAATAGACAAGAAGAGCAAGGAAAAGCAAGGTTTGGTACTTTAACTAATTGTTTGTTCATTTTCTTGAAATTTTTCTGTTTTAAAATTAGTGAAATTCTGTGACTTTTATGATTTTTAATTAAATATAGAAAAATGTTCTTGAAGTTAATTTTTGATATATTGTGCCTCAATGCGTCTAAAATGACAGAAAAATATTTTTAGTTGAATTCGGAATGGTTATGATTATGGAAAAATTATTTCTGTTAGACCTGCTCTAGGAGGTACCTTGACTGAGACAGCCATGTTTCCGGATTTTTAATAAAATTTAGAAAAATAATCTTCAATTGAATTTTGGATATGTTGTTGTTTTGTGAGTCTAGTATTTGATAAAAATAATTTGGAACCACATTGATTGAATTTAATTTACGGAATTCACAAAATTTAGAACTGCTGCCAGGATGCAGGGCAACTGGAGCAGTCTGGTTGGGTGAACTACTTGACCAAGATTTTGTGTCCAGTTTGATCTGAAATTTTAAAGGAATGATTTTAAGATGTAAAAATAAATTCATTAAAAATTTTAGAGTTTTTAGGCAAGTAGATTATTTTATACAATTTTTCAAAATAAGGATCAAGTTGAGTCCAAAACCAGAATTTACTATTCATATGGTCATTTTTCTAATATTCATTTGGTCATTTTTCAAAAGTAATCCAATTGATTCCTTATGCATATAAATGAGCATAATATGTTATTAAAATGACAAAATATGATATTTCACGTTGAAATAATATAAGAAACATAAGTCGATAATTGTATAATGCATATTCGATTAAGAAATGGCGTGAAAATTTTGGCTCCACTGGGTATCTGGGATAGTACTGAGTAGGGTAAGGGTATGATATATCATACTATAGGCAGTGCTGATTTAATATAGGACTTCGGTCTGAGTTATATAGGGTGACGACCCGAGCTATATAGGACTTCGGTCCGAGTTATATAGGGCAATCGCCCGAGTTATATAGGACTCTGGTCCGAGGGCTTTGGCCACAGATTCCACAGGGCTTGGTCAGCAATTTTTTTTAGGCCACAGCCATAGAATATATATACAATTGTTTCAGTTAGTTCCTTACCATACGTTAGTCTGCCAAATTACCTTGTGGAGCGAACTGATAAAATGATAATAACTGAATATATGACATGTATGGATTGTTTTTACTGTGATATTATTTTTCAATACGACTCATTGCTTTTAAAAGTGCATTATGCATTTATTATTTATTTTCCGTAATTAGTTAAAGTACCCACTAAGCAATGCTTAGCGAGTTTAGTTTCTTCTAAACTCGTAGGCTATTAGCAAGGAGCCAGTAGCGAGCAGAGGAGTCCTGCGATCTGTCGGTCATCAACAAACTTAGGTGGTGCTCTTCATTTTGTATTTTGGTATTAGAAACTGGCATGTACTTATTTGAACAATACAAAGAGATAACTTGATGTAGCATGTAAATCTAGTAATGTATAATAACTGTATGGTTTTAAATTGAGTTGGGTTGTGAATATAGAAGTGTGAATTCTTCTTGCAGGATTGTAGTTGAGGTTATAAGGGTGGATTATTGGGAGTGTGCTTGAGTTGAATTGTGAAACAAAATGTTTTTCAAAAATAAGAAAAATCAGTTTTGTCGACACTTGGGACCTAGAATTTTAAGGGAGATTCCGTCAAAATTTTTGGAAACTTTTTATAAGGAACATTAAGTAAGCTGGCATAACCAGAGCTCGTATCCCGATGTAGCATTCCTCCTCGGCTTATTCATAGGTCGGGAAGGGGTGTTACACGCCCAGGTGCAACTCCATTTTTTTCTGGTTTAGGCTCGTTGTAGACCACTAATTTTTGACCCAGTCCAGTCCGTTATTTTTAAAATAGTTCAAAATAATTTTTGTGGTATTTTAATTAAATAATATTTATTTTAATATTCATTACTTATAATATTTATTTTTAATAAAAATAAAAAGGATAACAGTAAAAAAATAGAAAAATAATAAATAAATAAAAATCAACGACTGAAGAATCGGCGACGAAAAATTTTCATCGCTAAAAATGAATTGGTTGGGTCGCGCCCCAGTTTGCTCCCGACTCTTGCAGTTGGCCCGCCCGTAGTCAGCGCAATTTTTGCCAGTACAGTTTTTTTCGAAACTGAATTCTATTTGGTTTTTATTTCTTTTCCTAAATGGTTTTGATTTCCTTAGACAATTAGAATTAGGTTTTGATTTTTTTTCCCTATAAATACTACATTAAAACAAAAAAAGAAGGAGGATGAAAAAAAACCCTAGGGACAAAACAAGGGAAAAAACCCTAAAAGAGGAAACAAAGAACACCCTAGGGTTCGGCAATTAACATTAAGAGAGATTGAAATAAGCAAAGCAGAAAATAGCAAAAATAAATTAGCAACAAGTAGCACTCATCAATCATCAATCCATTAAAGGCAGCAACATTGCCTTTGTTCTTGTTCAGCCAGAGTCAACTGTGGTGGAACCAACGACGTAGGTTTGATTATAAATCTTTGATTTGTTTATATTTACAGGATTCTTATGTTTTGATTCATGAATTGTTTAAGCATACGATAGTATTTCCATATTTTCTTTTAAGCTTTTCTATTATTTGCTTTGATATTGGGTCTTTCAGTAACCTTAATTATTAAACCCTAATCGTATGTTTTATAAATTAGATTTTCCATTCATCCAGTAAACCTAAAAAAATCTAAAACCCTAATTACACCTTTCTAAAAACCAAAACAACAATCTGTTTGCTTAAAACCCTAACCAAACTTATTTTTTTAAATCACAGTAGCATTATTTTCAGAAAAACATCTGAAACCCTAAATCTTTAAAACATCCAGGAGCATTATTCTTTTAAAAAATAATATTAGTTCCTCAAAATCCCAAAACTCTATTTTCTAAATCCTAAACCTTAAAGTCTTAATTTTCAACACCAAAACCTATAACCCTAAAAGCCAGTTTCTAAAATTTTCTAGGGTGCTACCCCCTTAACCCCCACCTGCTAACTGGCTAGCGGGACCGCCATATGGGCTCGTCGAAGGGATCAATATTCATTTGTGTATTATGAGTCCGTGTATTTATCTTTCCTTTTTCCAAAGCCCTAATTTAGTAATTAAAATTCTAAAACCCTATTTTAAGATGTGAACCCTAAATTTATATATTTATTGCTTTATTTAATTTTAGATTTGATTATGTAGTTTATTATATGTTTTGATGATTGATTTATTTAATTTCAATGCTTGATTTATTTAATTTATCATGAATGAATATTTTCTCTATTATTATAATTATTATTTGTTTATTTTGGTATTAAAATTGTAAGAGGTATGTTTCCATTATTGGGTACCTCATTAATTAATTTTCATATAATTTAAATTGTTTTTATATTTAGGAATTAATGTAAAGGACACATTTCCACCTTTCGGTGGGTGTCCTATTTAGTTTTAGACATGGACGATGTAAGAACATGTTTCCATCCTCGGATGGGTGTCCATTTCTTTGTTTTGTTTGGACATTACTTTGATTTTAATATAATGATGCTTTATTTTAATTATTGCATGTAGTATGGATAATATTATCATATTTAAGAATTTTATAATATTAAGACCTGAAAAGGAGGCCGGTTCCAATAAACCGGGCGTTGTGGGGGTGCTGGGCCATTTCTCACCTTCCCCATACGTACCCAACTTTTTGAACCAATTAAGGGGTTGGGGATTCCTTAGGAATGTAGTCATCCACCCCTTTCTTTTTCTGGCCCGTCCGGGTGGCTACTTCATTTTCTTTAGGCTTAGGCCCATGTTCTCTAAGGCCCTAAGCCTAAATAGTGCCGAAGTCGCAAGAACCATTCCACCGGGAGTGGGGCGAAAATCCCCGCTCACACCCGTGTTCTCTAAGGCCCTAAGCCAAACAGTGTCGATGTCATAATAGCCATTCCACATGAGAGAGGGGGCAAAAATCTCCGCTCACAATGGCGACTCCACTGGGGATAAGAGAAGTTGAATCCATTGGTCTTTATATTATTCTATTCTTTCTTATTATAATATTGTCCATTTCATCATATAGATTGCATTGTATGTGTGAGTTAGGACGCCCGTGTAACCCGTGTTGTGTTATGTAAGGGATACCATACTTTCACTCAAGATATGGAGATCTATCATGGCATAACCACTCATAGCCTTGTACCATTTGGTATATACTTGCTATGAGAATCTAACCCTTTCAACCCAAAGACTACTTTCCTTAGGTTTTTACCCTAAATTCTTGTTGTTTAACTATGATGGATATATCTTGGTTTTAACCATGGCTTATTTGGTTTGTTCTTTTTCTAATATGACCTACCTATATTGTAAGCTCAAAAATAATTTTTTTCCCTTTAAGTCCAAAAGACCAAAACTATTTTTAAAATTTTCAAGAATGTCTTTGGACATAAAAACCTTTTAAAATGGGTCAAAAATTCTTTTCTATCTCATGTCCCAAATACAAAGCCTAAAGTTCATTTTTTAAACAAACCTTTTCACAAAAAGCTTTGAAACCAAATTATTTTCTCAAATTATATGGGCTTACAATTATTTAGGTTAATTATAAAATTCAAAAAATCAATTATGGGCCTAATTTATACCAAGAATTGTTAATCGTGGGCTTGTTTGTGGCATGAATCATTAGTTATTTTTTTAAATAGGAAATCTATTTATGATAAACCCTTTAATTTAGTTTTAATCCACCACACAACATACAAGCTATCCTTAGTTGATTCAATGGATTAAAGCCCAATTAATGGGAATTATCATGAACTGACTTCTATGTTTGAAAATACAAATATTGGTTAAAACCATCCGAGTGAATGTTTCAAAAACAAGATATCCCATGTTGGTATTTTGTTGAAAATATACCAAGGAAAAGAGACTCACCATTCATGTGTGGAAGTTATAAGGTTGGAAGGAATGTATTAATTATCTTTGATTGTTTGATTATTCGTGCATACCTGCATACATGCATACACACATTGCATTACATATCATTGATCCTTTCTGGCTTACAGACCTAGAGTACAACAGTTTGAGAGCATACAATAACCCAACCTAGTTGTGTATGGAAGGCCTGTTACTTGAGAAAGATCTAGTCACTTTATAAAAATAGAGATGCATGCTTGTACAAGGAACTAGAAAACAAATAAAAATCAATCAGAGTCTACATGAAAAAAATCAGTAGTTTGAGCCTACACAGTAGGCAAAACTTCCTCCTTTTAATTTTTGAGTTTATGCATGTACAAAACATTTTTAGACTCACTTTTGCCATGCAGGGAGCAAAGAGACGATATAAGGACTAGCTAAATAATAGCAAATTTTTTTGCAAAAGATCATTTAAGAATGGAACAAGAAGAAAATTAGAACTCTTAAAAGAATGAAGATGCAAGATCAGTCCAGCTAGAAGAGCTGAAACCAATATAGACCAAATCTCCAAAGGATGAAGATCCATTTTGAAGGGTGAAGGCCTGATGTCCGAGGATAAAGATCCATTTTGAAGAGTGAAGACCCAATCTCTAAAGGATGAAGATCCATTGAAGGGTGAAGATAAATGTCCAAGGATGAAGATCCATTTCGAAGGGTGAAGACCTGATGTCCGAGGATGAAGATCCATTTTGAAGGATGAAGACCCAATCTCTAAAGGATGAAGATCCATTTTGAAGGGTGAAGACCCGATGTCTTAAGGATGAAGATCCATTTTGAAGGGTGAAGGCCCGATGTCCGTGGATGAAGATCTATTTTGAAGGGTGAAGATCCAATGTCCACGTATGAAGATCTGAGATCCAAGGATAAAGATCTATTTTGAGAGTGAAGACCCATAATCCATTGAAGAATGGAACAACCAGCTAGAAGAAAGCCAAAATTCTCAAATGACAGAAGGTCAGTAGAATTCATTGAAGAATGAAATAACTAGCTAGAAGAAAGCCAAAATTCATAGATGATAGAAGGTTAGTCCAGCTAGAAGAGCCGGAATCAATCCATTAAAGAATGGAGCAAGTGGTTAGAAGAAGGCTATGATAGAAGATCAATCAGCTAGAAGAGCTAAAATTAATTGGCTAGAAGACAACCAAAACTCTCACCTGAAAGAATGTCACCCGAATCAAATTCATTCTCGGGTCCAAGTACCCAGTCTTGGGTTCAAGTGCTCGAATCAAATTCAGTCTTGGGTCTAGGTACCCAGTCTCGAGTCCAAGTACCCAAATTAAATGCAGTCTCAGGTCCAAGTATCCAGTCTTGGGTCTAAGTACCCAAATCAAATCCAGTCTTCGAGTCCAAAACCCAACCAACTTCGGGTCTAAAATCTAATCAATTCAGTTTATGGTCTAGAACCCAATAAACCTCGGGTTCTGAATCCAACAAATTAGTTTCCTGGGTCCAGAACCTATCATTATGTAAACTCAGTTAAAAAGTCATGTTGCTTTTCACTCTCTTAATAAATTCGAGATTGTTCAAGCAGGGGGCAAACTATAGACCCTTAATTTTAGCCCTACTTTAGTCTGATCCTAATTAAAAGAGGCCAAGCTAAATTTGGTCTAATTTTAAAAGCTTAAACCTAGATTACAGCTTTGGAATAGGTTGGTCCAATTTTAAAAGGCCTAAAATAAGTCTGTTTAATTTTTAAAGCTCTAATCTAGTACGATTTAATTTTCAAAGGACCAAATCAATTTCAACTCAATTTTAAAAGCTTGAATTAATTTTGGTCTAGCTTTAAAAGCCCGAATAGGTTCAACTAAGCCTAGTTTACCCATAAAAGTCAAAAAGTGTTTGATCCATAGCAAATTGGACTCCAATTCACCATGGAACATTGTCCATGGTGAATTGGGACTCCAATTTGCCATTTTGACCATGGCCAATTGGGATTCCAAATTCGCCATGGACTTGATACCATGGCAAATTTTGGGTCCTTTAATTCATCATGGACCATTGTCCATGGCAAATTAAAGCCTTAATACATTTACTTTGGCTTTAATTATGATTTCAGGATAGATTAGGATTCCTGATACAGATCAAACTCGTTTGAACTATCGGATTAGTGTATTAGGGTCTTTGCTTTAACTATAAATACATAATCAAATAGGAACAAGGGGAGGACAATATTAGCTAGGAGCAACATCTTGATCAACACAAAGCAACCATTAGGAACACAGAATTAACATAGAGCAACCAAGCAATTAAGAGTTCAGAGCAATGAAAATAAAAAACAACTAAAAATAGCAACTAAAGAGGTAGTAAAGATTGTCTCAAGTTTGCTTCAATTCATTCAAGATCGAGGTTGACCAAGTAGTAACACATATTGGATTCAACATATTGATATTGGAGGAACCAACGATTGCAGGTTTTATTTTCTTAAAAACTTTATTTATTTTAATGTACAGTGACTATGCTTTTCCTTTTCCTTTAAACATTGAAGGTTGATTGATCTAGTAGCCGATTAGTTTGAGTTGTGCTTTTACATAGACCTTAATAACAATAATCGAATTAATATAATCTTTCATCCAGCCATCTAGTCCAGGTGGCAACTCTATTTTCTCCAGATTTAAGCCCGTGTTCTCTAAGGCCCTGAGCCTAATAGTGTCAAAGTCTTAAGAACCATTCAACATGGGAGTGGGGGCCTCACAGGCTCTTTTCTCATTCAAGGGTTCGATCGGTAGGATATGTGATCTGATCGGACTTCATGTGGTACGGTGAGATTTTAGGAGTACTCTCCACCGTGAGAACTTCTGTGTCTTTTGGATTGTTTGGTCATCAATGGTCCGGTCAGTCTTCTAGATGGTCCAATCAAACTTTTCATATTTCTTTCAAAAGAAATAACTTTCTGCAAAATGAAACTTAGTGCAAGTCTGGAGAAAATGGAGTCGCCACCTGGACGGATCAGGAAAAAGAAAGGGGTGGATGACTCGATTCCTAAGGAATCCCCAACCCTGGAAAGTTGGGTACGTGTGGGGAAGGTGAGAAATGGCCCAGCACCCCCACAACGCTCGGTTCATTGGAACCATCCTCCTTTACAGGTCTTAATATTATAAAATTCTTAAATATAACAACATTATCCTTATTACACACAATAATTAAAAGAAAGAATCAATATATTAAAATCAAAGCAAGGTCCAAGCAAAAAAAATAAATGGACATCCATCCGAGGATGGAAATATGTCCTTACATCACATGCCTAAATAGGACACCCACCAACAGGTAGAAACATGCCATTTACATAAGTTCTAATATAGAAAAGCAAATTAAATTACATGATATTTAACTAATGAGGTACCCACCAAGTGGAAACATACCTCTTACAACATTTAGAAACCTAAATAAATTGATAAAAGTAAATAATCATTCCTCATAAATAAATCATTCATTAAAAGTATTAAGTATCATTGGAAAATAAACATCCATCCATGATAAATTAAATAAACCAAGTATTAAACTTAAATAAATTAAAGCATATAAAATAAATCAATGCATAATCAAGTATAGAATTGAATAAGGCAAATAAAAAAATCTAAGTTATAACTACTGTTTCCATTTGGGATCCTTTATTTTATGTGTTTAGGATTTTGGATTTTCATGAAATTAAGCTACTGTGACTTTTTAAAGAATTAAAATAAATTAAGGATTTTATGTTTTAAAAGGTTGGTAAGACACTTTGATTAACCAAATTAAGGTTTGAATGGTAAAATCATGAAACTAGGGTTTTGGACACTTTGAAATACTTTTGATTTGTGTTTTTAAATGATGATTTCAAACATACTGTGTAAATTTAAAATATTTGTGTTTTTATGGTTTTTAAAGTTTTAAAGGATTAAGGTTTAGAAAAAGTTAGGGTTTAAGGTTTTAAAGGGGTTAGAGCTTACTATTTTAGGTTTGAAAGTTGAATTTGGGTTTAGCATTTTTAAAATTAGGGTTTCGGTGATACATGAAGTTTTTCGGATTTAAAAATCAATTTGATATTTTTATGAGGTTTTATGAAAGTAACCCAAACAAATTAAAGTTTTTATAAATAGAAAAGATGTTTTTTAAGGCTCTTTGAAAGAATCAGAATTTTAATTTAAGGTTTTGAAAAGAAACATGTTAAATTAGGGTTTTAAGATTTTGATGAATCAAAAATAACAATTGTAAGTTTTTTGGAAAACAAAATAACGAAATAGTGTTTTTAACTTTAGAAAAACTAAATTAAAGGTTCTGGGATTTTTGAATTAAAAGAAGCAACTAGATGAATTAAGTTACTGTAAAAAAAACAAAAAGAATTTAGAATTCAAACCTTCTTTCGTGGGGTTGCACTAAAATTGCTTCTTGGATCAACCAAATCAAAGGCTGTTGATGTAACACCCCGATACTCCATATAAGTACTATACATATACCTGGTATACATACAGTAAGTATATAAAGTATAAGAATGTCACTTTTCATTACAATTTAAAAACCTTTAACCGAGTTCAAACCACAATACATTAATTTAAAGAATATTTATCAAATCATTATACTTTTAATGATCTTGCAAATATATAATAATCTTATCTTTATCATAACTTCATTTATACATATAAATACACTCTTGTCAGAAATACATCATAATTAAAAATTATACATGTATGCATTACCCTCTAGTTGGTCTCGACAAACTTTTACTCTTCTCGTGATATAACGAAAGACTTCATATCTTCCACCTAGTCACCTGCGCGATTACACATCCGCGCTAAGCCCGAGAGCTTAATAGTACAAATATAACATATAAACATATATTATAAAAATTCTGACATATAATGAAATATCACTACCATGTACCATTAGTTTCTTATCATGTTTTTCTTTTTGAATTGCACCTTTCATATATCTCGACTAATTTTATATATTATATACATATCATTATCACCAACCACAATCCATCATTAATACTCACAATCAATATATCGATACACACATTACACAACATACTTCATAACATTATTTTATTCACAATTCACCAATCATGAATCACATTTCCAACAAATTCAACCATAGATCTCATTACTCATTTATTTCAACGTTTGTATATCATATTGACAACAAAGACAGACTCGGGCCCAAAAGACACTAATATGCCATTCAATTTTCAGAGTTAATGCTTTGGTTCAATCATCACATTTATCATTATCCCAACTAGGCTTCAAGGATTAGGTTCAACTAAGCTTCAAGGGGAACAAAGCATGCTAAGTATCAACCCAACTTGGCTTCAAGAACCAATCCAACCTAGCTTCAAGGGTTGTAACATCTCAATTAGGCTTCAAGGATTAGACCCAACCAAGCTTCAAGGGGAGTAAAACATGTTAAACTTCAACCCAACTTGGCTTCAAGGATCAAGTCCAACCTAACTTCAAGAGATTGTTACTGATATTAGGCATGCCACCAACAACAAACTCTGAAAATGGAATAACACATTAGCCACACAATTCATTTATTATTTCATTAGCACTTTCATTCTCAATTCTCATCATCATCTAGGCAAACATGCCTCATTTATCTCAATTGAATCATCATAGCCAATCACAATGGCTTCACATCACATTTGAATCATCATAGCCAAACACAATGGCTTCACATCACATTTGAATCATCATAGCCAAACACAATGGCTTCACATCACATTTTATCTCAATTCACATTATACACTTTATCATCCAAGCATACATAATCAATTACATTGCACCTGTATCTTAAATTCATTGTCATATAAACCATATGTCCATTTATTTCATTTTGATCATTATTAGCAACCATGATAACATCACATTTCATCATTTCTCAAGACACATTTACACCATTCATTATTAAAACATTTATCATAACAAATTACATTGCACATACCTTTTTGGACAATCATTATAGCTTTCACACTATACAAAAAACAACATTAGTCACATTGTATTAACAATATAATAATCTACTTAACATTGTTTTAAGTTTCAAAATCATATAAAAGAATGCTTCTAGGTAAATTTGTACTTACCTCAAGAACTACTCCCATCAAGCTATACATAATCAATTACCTCATCATATCCTTCACATTTTACCTATAACATCATTGATGTAACATTACAATGTACATTATTCATATAACACATTACCATTCACAAGATTCACAATGCATAAAACATAGCATTGTTCATATAGTATCATATGCATCATCAAATGTATATTCAATCTCATCAATACAAGAAGAGCAAAGTACCATCACAGTAGCCAACATACTCAAGGGACACGGCCAAGCTTGTGGCCGTGTCTCTCAACACCAAATCAAGCCGAGGCAGACACGGGCAAGGGACACGGCCGTGTCTCTCAACCAAAATCAGGCAGTGGCAAACATGGGCAAGGGACACGGCCAAGCCAGTGGCCATGTCTCTCCAAAATCTATCCAACACGGCCAAATTTCCTTAGACTTGGCCGTGTCTCCCAAAAATCTTTAGTTTTGGCCGTGTCTCATCTTTGGTTTGGCCATGTCTCATAAGAACCAAAACCCTAAACATAGCCACATTTCTTTTGATTGAATTAAAACACCTTGTACACAACATAACCACATTCCAATGAACATAATCAAGGTCATTAACACTTATTTTACATGTTCAATCACAATATTCACATTAACAGTACATCAACAACACATTTAATCACTTACTACCTCAAAACCCTAAAATCAACACCACTCTTATTCTTTCAATATCAACATCCACATAACTTACCATCTTCAAACCAAAACCAATACCAATTTAACTTTGTAACTTACAATCAATTTCAACACTTATAAACACATCTCAAACACACCAAATCATAATAACAACAAATCACAACTCACCTCAAACACAACTTCAAAAATAACAAAGGAAAACAAGAAAGTATTTACCAAAATTGATGAATTCCACCAAATCTCCAACTTAATCCTTTCATTCTTCCTTCAATTTGATTTTACAAATGAAAACACTTCTCTTGCTCTCCCTTTCCTTATGGTAGCCGGCCACACCAAAAGAGAAGAAAAGAAATAAAGACAAATCAACTTCTCTTCTTCTTTAAATCTCCACCAAGCAATTCTACATGAGCAATTACTAACATGCCCTCTTCCCATTTGTTCTAGCTTTCTTCTTAATCAAGTGCCCTTAATAGTAATTTCACATACAACAATTAAAATATCTCTTTCCTTGACCACTCTCCATTTGACCAACATATATGTTATATATATTAACATATATGCAACATATACATTCCATTAACACAATCATTTCCTTTGCAAAAACATATATACATTTAATTCAAATCAACCAACAATTGTATTAAACTTCTAGGGCACACTTTGGGATATTACAATTCTCTCCCCCTTAAATAATTTCATCCTCGAAATTATCAGTACCGTAACAATTCATTCTTAACAAAATACTATCTTAACTTCTATATGAAGTTAATTATATGCTTAAGTTATTATGTCATCAAATCATATAACTTCAATTCTCCCCTTTAGAATCAACCATCTTCTTTAAATTCCATAATTCATCATTCTATATGTTTATATATCTTATTACTTCCTTGATCAAACATTCAAAAGGATTCATTACAGTTCCTATTAATATCTTTATACAAGAATCAGATCATTTTATAGTACACTTATACTTCATCCAATCTTTATATTTAATATATATACTGTTCCTTCACTTTTTTGTAATAACTCTCTTGACTTTAACCTTAAAAATCATTGGTTTATATCTGAACATTAATTATCCCGTCATTACAATCACGGTCTAAATAAACATTTATCAAACCTCAATGGATAACAAGATCCTTATTTTTCATAAATGGAGTTATTTCTTTAGTATGCTTTTCACTTAACTTACATATTAATACATTACCTTTCAACTTATTTTATAAATAACCAATCTTTTCCCTTTTTATCATGATTTATAACTACTATAACTCCATTCATTCATGACCATTCACACTTTAACATTTTACATCATATACATTATCATGTAAATAATTACATTCTTAGTACAACTATACATATTAAATCTCAATAATGATTCATAATCTTAGCCAAATCCAGATCAATTGATCTATCTATCACAATATACCCACGTTCCAATCTTGTTCAATTCCAACCAACGATTAATTTATTTAAACTTATCATGAAATTTCACAATATTCATATATGTATATATATAACCTAATTCCATTAGGGCAAACTTACATTCAATTCCTGATCTCTTCCGATCCATATTTAATCAAATTATCATGATAACAAATCACTTCAAATTATCTTAATATAATCTCCACCAATTCTCATAAAAATTTTATACCATATTTACTATCTATAGCTCATTCATTTAAATCTCAAATTCATTCATTTATTCATTACATATCATAAACATATTCAGTATAATTTTCAATCATATTTTATAATTTCTCCCTTTTTAATATCTCCTCACATTTCATATCATTGTTATATTTATTTTAATTACCTTTTTATTATATTATCCATAACTCAAAACATTTCCATAATTTCCTTTTCTCTTTACTTTCATAATTATAACCAAATTCTTAACATAAAATGATAAGGTACAACTTTATCCATCATACTTTTAACTATACTTCTCAAACAAAATTTTCAATCTCACCAAATCTGTATTACAATCATTTTATCTAAGACCCAAATCTATGGATAACAAATTAATTGATCAAATATACTGAACAAAACACATGGCTTTAAGAGATTAATATTCAAGCCTGGAACTTTCAAATCAATACTGTTCTTTTTATAATTTTATCCTCAATCTTTACAAATACAAGGCTAAGGTGTATTTCAAGAATTATATATATTCCTTCTTTACATCATTGCTATATCAAAAGTTAACACATTCCAACTCCGTTTCAAACCAATTTGCACTCGATTAGATGATCTTTATCAACTTAATTCATGTTTCAACAATATTACTATATACATATTCAATCATATGCAATTCCTATACAATTTTTATTCGTCACTTCATTTCTAATCCATTTACAATCTCTTATAATATATAATTACATAGAACTTTCCATATGTGAATACTTTAAGACTCTAAATATCATATGATTATCACGTTCAATGCTCACCATAACAATTTCCACTGTCCAATATTACTCAAGTCCATTCTATACTCACTTCCATCACATAATCCATTTAGCTTTTCACAGTTCAAGACCTAATCTCTCTTAGGTCCACTAATACATACAACATCGTTTCTATACCACTAATTTTATAATTATACCACATACATATACATGTACACATTTAATTATATGCTCTTATTTTATTTTCCTTTTTCATACATTCAATACAAATTTAATGTTTATCTCTTTCTTTTAAACACTATCATTTTCATTCTTCCAATATGATGTAAAGTATTTATTCACACAACACATATATATATATATATATATATATATTCTGACTATAATAGCACTTCACATCCATCTTAGTCACATTCCCAATGTGACATCTCTTTCACTTTCGTCTTTAAAAACATTTAATATACTTCCATATCCATTTTTACCCTTTGCAGTAAAATGATTTAAAATAGCTCATTTTCATTTGCTTATCCACTTCCCTTTTTACTTCAAAACAAATTCTCATGCTATCAATCACATTACTCAATTCATAATACTTTCATGTGCAAGATTAGTCATTTCACCTATCTCATGTATTGAATATACATTTAACTATCAATATCCAAATAATCTTTATCAAATTCTACTAAAACTTTAACTTTTCAACTTGCTACTTCTCTTAAACTTCAATTTGCCAAACTCATCTTTTCTTAATATCAACTTTAAAAACATCTTATATATATATATATATATCACAAAGCAATATCAAAACATATAACTTCCCCAATTATTAAGCTCATTTCAAAAAATCTCAAATATCACATATTATCACCATTACCATGAGCTTTCACAATATCCAAGCATCTCACATTTCTACCATTGAATTTACACTGTTTGCATTAAAATAACAATACCAATTTATATTCTTACTTAACCAATATCATCTCTTTTTCCTTTAAACAAAACCTTAACTTTATATATATACCCCAAACTTTAAATAGTCACACTTTGTCTATACTAATCAACTCATTCAATAACCCACCATACTCTTCTCATTTTAATAACATATCTTTCAATATTAACAATCTAACATTATTTCCTCTATCTAACAAACCCAACATAAACTCTATTATAAAGAGATTCAAAATGTAGAGGAAGGAGTACATACTCTTATCTTGATTTGATTTCAACTCATTTTCAACTTTATTCTCATTTTCATTTCTTTATACTTCAACACATTTAACAATTCACTTTACTTACATAAATTTCCATTTTTAATTTGTCAATTAAACTTATATAAATCCATATCATTTCTTTCTCTAGCTTTACTTTCATGTAAAACATCTTTCACACGCTAGCATCCATCTCATATAACACAGATATACTACAAATCATATAATGTCACATCCGAGACCAACCTAGGTGTTAATGCATATGCATGTATTACCAATTCCATTTCAAAACTCTTCTTTTTAATTCATTTTAAGCGTTTCAAAACTTTTTATTTTTAAATTCACTTAGGCCGAGAATCTCGAACCTAAACTCTGATACCAAAATAATTGTAACACCCCGATACTCCATATAAGTACTATACATATACCTGGTATACATACAGTAAGTATATAAAGTATAAGGATGTCACTTTTCGTTACAATTTAAAAACCTTTAACCGAGTTCAAACCACAATACATTAATTTAAAGAATATTTACAAAATCATTATACTTTTAATGATCTTGCAAATATATAATAATCTTATCTTTATCATAACTTCATTTATGCATATAAATACACTCTTGTCAGAAATACATCATAATTAAAAATTATACATGTATGCATTACCCTCTAGTTGGTCTTGACAAACTTTTACTCTTCTCGTGACATAACGAAAGACTTCATATCTTCCACCTAGTCACCTGCGCGATTACACATCCGCGCTAAGCCCGAGAGCTTAGTAGTACAAATATAACATATAAACATATATTATAAAAATTCTGACATATAATGAAATATCACTACCATGTACCATTAGTTTCTTATCATGTTTTTCTTTTTGAATTGCACCTTTCATATATCTCGACTAATTTTATATATTATATACATATCATTATCACCAACCACAATCCATCATTAATACTCACAATCAATATATCGATACACACATTACACAACATACTTCATAACATTATTTTATTCACAATTCACCAATCATGAATCACATTTCCAACAAATTCAACCATAGATCTCATTACTCATTTATTTCAACGTTTGTATATCATATTGACAACAAAGACAGACTCGGGCCCAAAAGACACTAATATGCCATTCAATTTTCAGAGTTAATGCTTTGGTTCAATCATCACATTTATCATTATCCCAACTAGGCTTCAAGGATTAGGTTCAACCAAGCTTCAAGGGGAACAAAGCATGCTAAGTATCAACCCAACTTGGCTTCAAGAACCAATCCAACCTAGCTTCAAGGGTTGTAACATCTCAATTAGGCTTCAAGGATTAGACCCAACCAAGCTTCAAGGGGAGTAAAACATGTTAAACTTCAACCCAACTTGGCTTCAAGGATCAAGTCCAACCTAACTTCAAGAGATTGTTACTAATATTAGGCATCCCACCAACAACAAACTCTGAAAATGGAATAACACATTAGCCACACAATTCATTTATTATTTCATTAGCACTTTCATTCTCAATTCTCATCATCATCTAGGCAAACATGCCTCATTTATCTCAATTGAATCATCATAGCCAATCACAATGGCTTCACATCACATTTGAATCATCATAGCCAAACACAATGGCTTCACATCACATTTGAATCATCATAGCCAAACACAATGGCTTCACATCACATTTTATCTCAATTCACATTATACACTTTATCATCCAAGCATACATAATCAATTACATTGCACTTGTATCTTAAATTCATTGTCATATAAACCATATGTCCATTTATTTCATTTTGATCATTATTAGCAACCATGATAACATCACATTTCATCATTTCTCAAGACACATTTACACCATTCATTATTAAAACATTTATCATAACAAATTACATTGCACATACCTTTTTGGACAATCATTATAGCTTTCACACTATACAAATAACAACATTAGTCACATTGTATTAACAATATAATAATCTACTTAACATTGTTTTAAGTTTCAAAATCATATAAAAGAATGCTTCTAGGTAAATTTGTACTTACCTCAAGAACTACTCCCATCAAGCTATACATAATCAATTACCTCATCATATCCTTCACATTTTACCTATAGCATCATTGATGTAACATTACAAAGTACATTATTCATATAACACATTACCATTCACAAGATTCACAATGCATAAAACATAGCATTGTTCATATAGTATCATATGCATCATCAAATGTATATTCAATCTCATTAATACAAGAAGAGCAAAGTACCATCACAGTAGCCAACACACTCAAGGGACACGGCCAAGCTTGTGGTTGTGTCTCTCAACACCAAATCAAGCCGAGGCAGACACGGGCAAGGGACACGGCCGTGTCTCTCAACCAAAATCAAGCAGTGGCAAACATGGGCAAGGGACACGGCCAAGCCAGTGGCCATGTCTCTCCAAAATCTATCCAACACGGCCAAATTTCCTTAGACTTGGCCGTGTCTCCCAAAAATCTTTAGTTTTGGCCGTGTCTCATCTTTGGTTTGGCCGTGTCTCACAAGAACCAAAACCCTAAACATAGCCACATTTCTTTTGATTGAATTAAAACACCTTGTACACAACATAACCACATTCCAATGAACATAATCAAGGTCATTAACACTTATTTTACATGTTCAATCACAATATTCACATTAACAGTACATCAACAACACATTTAATCACTTACTACCTCAAAACCCTAAAATCAACACCACTCTTATTCTTTCAATATCAACATCCACATAACTTACCATCTTCAAACCAAAATCAATACCAATTTAACTTTGTAACTTACAATCAATTTCAACACTTATAAACACATCTCAAACACACCAAATCATAATAACAACAAATCACAACTCACCTCAAACACAACTTCAAAAATAACAAAGGAAAACAAGAAAGTATTTACCAAAATTGATGAATTCCACCAAATCTCCAACTTAATCCTTTCATTCTTCCTTCAATTTGATTTTACAAATGAAAACACTTCTCTTGCTCTCCCTTTCCTTATGGTAGCCGGCCACACCAAAAGAGAAGAAAAGAAATAAAGACAAATCAACTTCTCTTCTTCTTTAAATCTCCACCAAGCAATTCTACATGAGCAGTTACTAACATGCCCTCTTCCCATTTGTTCTAGCTTTCTTCTTAATCAAGTGCCCTTAATAGTAATTTCACATACAACAATTAAAATATCTCTTCCCTTGACCACTCTCCATTTGACCAACATATATGTTATATATATTAACATATATACAACATATACATTCCATTAACACAATCATTTCCTTTGCAAAAACATATATACATTTAATTCAAATCAACCAACAATTGTATTAAACTTCTAGGGCACACTTTGGGATATTACAGTTGATACCTTTGATGAATTGTTTGAATTGATTTTCGGCTCTCTCAAAAAGTCAAATTTAATTTCACTGCTTTCCTTTACAGATTTAGTTTCAAAGTCCCAATTTCATCCTTAATCCTCCTCTCCTTTTCCCTCTCTCTGCCTCCTTATTTATAGAAAATTTTTCATGATTTTTCCTAGTTACTCACGGCATACAATATTTAATAAGAAAAGAAAATTGAAACCTAATTGTATTAAGGTTTCGGAAATTTTGCGTCGGAAAATTTTCAAAAAAAACTGCTGCGGAAAAATTACGCTAGCGAAAAAAATTGCCACAGGAAAAATTGCGCTGGCGAAAAAGCTGCAGCAGCTGGCTGCGGCAGCTACAGGCGAGAAGGGCCTGCAGGCGAAATGGCTCGGGCCATTTCACCCACAGAAAAACTCTGCGGGCAAAATGGCTTGGGCTATTTCGCCTGCAGGAAACTCCTACGGGTGAAATGCCCACGGGCCCGCTGACTTTCGGCAACGATTTTTTCGTCGCAGATTTTTTTATCACCGATTTTTATTTTTTTATTTTTTTTATTTTTTTTGTTTATTTTTATTTTTTATTAATAAAAATTAGATACTAAAGCAAAATTATTTAATTAAGATAAAAAATTATTTTGGACTAAATAAAATACTTTGGACCGGACTGGGTCAAAATTAAGGGTCTACAGGAAGTTTCAAAATATTAAGATTCCATGCTCTCATGCCATTGTTGGTTGTCTTTCTAATGGATTAGATCACACTAGTTACATTTTGCCGATTTATACTCTTGCCGAAACATATAAATGTTGGGCAATTAAATTCCACTCACTTCCAGATCATGATTATTGGCTAACCACACCTGAAGATCCTTTAGTGCCTAATCTAGATTGGGTGTGACCAAGAACATCCCGAAAATGTAATGAGATGGATTGGAAAAATGCAAAAATAAGAAATATATGTTGTAGGAAATGTGGTTAGATAGGACATTATACTAACTAATGTTCAACATAATTTGTAATTTGTATTAAGTCCAAATTTTGTAAGCAATTGCTTTTAATTTCAAATTTTGGCATATTTCAATTTCTATATTATACTAAAGAAAAGTATACCTATATTTGGGATTGTAAATTCATAATTTTTTCTAATCATGTTAGGATTATGTAATATGCCCCAAAACCAATATAAACATGTTAATTTTGTTTCCTAAGTAATATACACGATAAAAAATACCATGTATTAAATTGAAATTTTGCAAATAATTTTATTGTATATTAATTTATTTGATCAATTCATATTGTTCGGGAAAAAAATAGAGATAAGGGCCATCAAAACTAATAAATAAGGTAAATTTGATCAATTTATATAGTTATGAAGATCCTAGTAGCAATATTTGGTATGCCCGGAAAAGGCCATTTAAAATGGCTCTTATATTTTCTTGCCTTGATAAAGGTCATACGAACCATATTTTCATTGGTAAACATTCAAAAAATATTTTTGAGGTAATTGGTAATGCAATTGTTAACACTATACCAGAATGGGGAAGATTGTGGGAAATAAGATGTGAAATGGAAGCATATTGTAGATACCATGATCTATTTATTCCAAAGGCTCTTTCTGCTAATTTACCAAAGTATAAGTTGAAGAGGTGCAAATAGTGAAACAATGGTTATGGTTAGAGATTAACATAATGCATCATCATCTAGACAAATTTCATGCAAAAACTGACTTGAATACATCCTCTTTTGTTATTGTGAGCAGGGATTTTTGCCCCCACTCTCGGTGGAATGGTTCTTGCGACTTCGGCACTGTTTAGGCTCGGGGCCTTAGAGAACACGGACATAAGTCCAGAGAAAATGGAGTCACCACCCGGACGGGCCGAAAAAAAGAAAGGGGTGGATGACTTGATTCTTAAGGAATTCCCAACCCCCTAATGGGTTCAGAAAGTTGGGTACGTGTGGGGAAGGTGAGAAATGGCCCAGCACCCCCACAACGCCCGGTTCATTGGAACTGGCCTCCTTTACAAGTCTTAATATTATAAAATTCTTAAATATAACAATATTATCCATATTACATGCAACAATTGAAATAAAGCATCGTTATATTAAAATCAAAGAAATGTCCAAATAAAACAACTAAATGGACACCTATCTGAGGATGGAAACATGTCCTTTACATCATCCACATCTAAACTAATAGGACACCCACCAAAAGGTAGAAACATACCCTTTACATTGGTCTAAAATATAAAAGCAATTTAAATTACATGATATTTAACTAATGAGGTACCTACAAAGTGGAAACATACCTCTTACAACATTTGGAAATCTAAATAAATTGATAGAAGTAAATAACTATTCATCATAAATAAATCATTCATCAAAGATATCAATCAAAATATAAAGTAAACATCCATCCATGATAAATTAAATAAATCAAGCATTGAAATTCAATAAATCAAGCATTGAAAATAAATCAAAGCATATAATGAACTACACAATCAAATCTAAAAATAAAGCAAGTAAAGACACATATTGAGGCTTACTATTTGTATTTAAAATTCTTTAATTAATACATTAGGGTTTTGGAAAAAGGAAAGTTAAATACGTGGACTCATAATACACAAATGAATATTGACCCCTTCGACAAGCCCATACGGCGGTCCCGCTAATATTTTTTTTAAAAGAATAATACTTATTGTGTGATTTTGGAAAGAATGATTAATTAGGGTTAAAGCTTTTGATGCTTAAAAAAAAGGCTATTGACTTTTGGAATAGAGATTATTGGGAATTAATAAAACGATTTAGGGTTTTTGGTGTCTCGGAAAATATGTTTGGTTTCAAGATTTGTGAAAACAGTTTAGGGTTTTATAAAGTTTTTGGAAATAAGCAAAACGGTTTAAGGTTTTTGGAAATAGAAAAGTAACGAATTAAGGTCTTTTAGACATAGAAGAAATAAATTTAGGGTTCTTAGGGTTTAGAAGAAATAGAAAAGTATTTTTTTAGGATTTTTGGAAATAGAAGAATCAATTTAGGGTTTTAAGGTTTTGAAGATACAAAAGAAACAATTTTTAATTTTGAGTGATGAAGCTACTGTAAAGAAAATAAATAAAGAAATTAGAAATTCAAACCTCCGTTCGTTGGTTCCACCAAAAATTATTTTCTGGATGAACAAAGACAAAGGCAAGATTGCTGTCTTTGATGGCTTGCTTGCTTGCTTGCTTATTCCTCTCAAATCTGAAGTCCCAAGTTCAAAGTTCTCTCTTGTTCCTCCCAAGTCCGATCGTTCATCCTCCAAAAATTCCTCCTCCCTTTCCTGTGTCTTTTTAGTGTTATTTATAGAAAATTTTGGAAGCTTAATTCCAATTGTTTAAGGAAATTATCATTAATTAGGAAAAGGAAACCGAAACCAAATAGAATTTGGTTTAAAAAAAATTAAGTCGAAAAAATTTCGCTGGTGAAAACTGCGACGGACTTCGAGCTAGTGAGCGCTGGCGTGAAAAATTGTCGGCGAAATGGCCTTGGCCATTTCGTCCAACACTGATTTTTATTTTTATTTATTATTATTATTTTTTATTACTATAATTATAAAAAATAATTATTAAAATAAATATTATTTAATTAAGATAACAAAAAAGTTTTTAGACTAAATAAAATATATTGGACTGGACTGGGTCAAAAATTAAGGGTCTACAGTTATGAAGTCATCAATAGGAATTAATGGAACATATAAGGATGATATATCTGATTACAATAACACAGAAGATAATGATTTTGTTAAATATTTGCCATTTTGCTTGCCAAAATGTTGTTAGCCAAAAATTTCCATGAAATGTGACAATTTATAATTGAATGGTATGAAACATTATATTATAAATAACATATTGTTTTCTGTAGGAATTTGTTGTTCAATAGGTTCACTGTCTAGAAGCTATACTCCCAGTGATATTTTTTGATTCACTAGATGTCATTGGGCATTGGATGATGATTTTGTGTATCCTTTAGATCTCGACTTGCAAGATTCTAAATTTGATTACAATCAACTGAATAATGAGTGGACTTTCCATCTGCAACAGTCGAGGGTACTTCGTGAAGAAGCATGTGAAGTACACATACAAGTTCCACGAGCACATGCAATTAATATGCCATTTAAATCTCAATGAATTACGGACAATGTTATATCATATTCGTGAGGAGAACAATTGTATAAAAATCAAATTAAATCGAGTATTTTTTATAAAACATGCCAAAGAGCTTCATGATGAAGGTGATGAACGGCAAGCCACAATATTCAAATAATTAGCCAATTTTGACGAATGTCTCTCAAATATTGACCTAAGTGATGAGGATGAGGTGTGATTGTAGTTAATATACATCTTTGATTAGAAACAATTTTATTTTCATTCTAATCCAACTATTGTGTTTGATTGTGAAATAAATTGAAATACTAAAAACTAATTAACGATGCACAATATAACATGCATGCAAATACAACTTTTTCGTCAGTAATTCATCAATTGATTAAAAAAATTTTATTTAGGAATCAAATGTATTCCCTTTACTATAAGCAACATCTAGTACTATAAACAATTCAAAGCTAATTAATTAATTTATTATAAAGTTAATCATCTCTTTCCAATAATGACGCATCAAGATTGTTTACTACTTTGTAAATTATAATAGAATTGCACGGAATAAATTTAATAACTTATTTTATTCAATGTAAATTTTAAATTATTAGCTTTAAATTTTTAAAAAATAATAATTATAAAAAAAATTTGAAATTAAAACTTGAAATTTTTTTTTATCATACAACACAATTTTTAAAAAAAATTAATTATGAAGGGACCAATAAATTTATAGCAACATTAGTCCAAATATAGTTTGTAGAATGTCAATCTCTGAATGCATGCAATATCGATTCTAGATAAAGAACATAAAAAATAACATTCTTCAAATCTAACTAAGTATATGAAATAAATTCAAATTCATATAAAATACAGTGATAAAAAGATAACTTCCATTTAAGTTCCGCATCCCCAAGGTGGCTTTTGATTACACTTTGGTCGTTTATCTCTAAATATTGGTCCTTGCAGTTGTTGTTCTTGAGGCAAAAATTGTTCTTTAGGTGGAAGTTGTTCTTGAGGACACATGTCTTCATCATCCTCAGAATCAGGTGCTTGTTCGGCAATAGATGGAGTAATGCATGGTGTACCCTTAGCATATCCACTATGGAGAACGTCGGTAAATGAGGTGTGCTGAGAGAACATAGAACTAGACACATGTGGTGACTAATAAAAAAATGGCAGGAACATTATCTCTGATGGTGTATCTATATGTCGAGCATTAGAGACATATGCTGGGTAAAATATAGAGTGTGATTGAGGCCTACGATCTGCCACCAGTTGCCATGGGGAAAATGATGATGATGATGGTTCTAGTATGTTGCATGAAAAAAACTCTGAGTTCCATATAGTGAATGAGGATGAACTAGTTGAAAATGAACTCCACTGCACAAATCCTGACTATGTTGAAGTGCCAACATCTACATCATCATGTGTAGATGGAACTTTGGTTGATGGCCCAACAATCTCAAGACTAAGATGACCATGATGTTGGCCATGAAATGAGATAGGTGGTAGTGCCATTTGAGATGTTGGCATACTGTGTGAAGGCACGTTTACTCTAGTTCGTTGTTCCAATATCCTTCTTTGTCAACAACGATCCATGGAATTTTCATGTTTTACATTCTCCCCATCATTAGGTTACTGATATGCCGATGGTACTAGATTAGGCACCCGATCTATGATGAACCGATGCTCTTGATCAAGTGCTTCCATCATAGACCACATAATGAGAGTTGAATTTTAGAGGACAAGTGTGTCTTTATAAATCTTATTAATTTTAATGAGTGGTGCTGTCAAAATTTGTGACCTCATGTTGATTTACCTTTCTCATACACTTTTGCAGCACAAACATGAAATTCTGAGTGTACCTATATCCATCACTCATTTCTTTAGCATATTGATTTTGACGTTGATCAAACATGTCCATCAATTTAAAAAATAACATTTCGACTAGGGTGGTAATGGGCATCCCTCAAAATTTTAGGTTTAATGAATTCATAGATTCTGCCATATTAGTTGTCATGTGCCTATACCAATGGACCCCATCATGGCACAATGCCCACTTCTACTTTGGAATTTGTTCCAATCATTCATATGATTTTGGATCATATGTCTGTCAAACATGCGCAATTGATTTTCTCTAACTGTAATGAAAAAACATCAACATGTACTTTAGAACAATGATTGTAGCCAATAATAACATATAATTTCACTTTAGCTTATATCACGTACCTGCTTTTTATATGAGATGTTTAATATCGGTGTTCTTGGATATGGTATTGTAGTTACTGACAACATGATGAATGCAGTATCTATGCTTCGAGTGCCTCCATCCTAGATCGCTCATTGCATGTTTAATTCCAACATGCCTATCAGATATAACACAAACATCATTTTGATTTGGATAGACGTAGCGTTGTATACATTGCATGAAGAATGTCCAGTTGCTCTTAGTTTCCTTTTCAATAATTGCATATGCAACTGGAAATATACTCCCATTGCCATCAAATGATTGTGCATTAGGAAGAACACACTTATATTTCCCATGTAAGAAAGTCTTGTCAACTACCAAGACTAGAGCATAATGCACAAATCCTTCAATACATGGCTTAAATGCCCAAAATACAAGCTCAAATTGCTTCACACCTAACACAACTCTATTATTCTTCACAATGTCATCATCTTCAATTTCATACCTTAAAATTGGGTTACAATGATGTACAACCAACATCCATTGCCTAAGCAACTTGTAAGATTCATCCCAACTCCCATACAACCTTGCAAGTGTCTTTTGTTTAGCAATCCATGCTTTCCTATAAGATAAAGTGATATGAAATCTTTCCTTCATGAGTGCAATGATAAGTGCGATCTTTATCCCCGAAATATGATTTAACCACTTCTTATATGCAACGATATGAAATCAGAATCTAAATTTCTGTAATCTTGCAACATAATTGGAAAGCTGCATTTGTGAGGGCCATTATATACAGTTAACTCTCAATATTATTTATTCTTTTTTTAGTTAAGCGCAATCTCCAGTTGCACCCACCCTCACTATGCTTACATATCAATACAAGGGAACTACTTCTCGACTCCTCTATTTTTAATTGACAATTATGTCTAATGGAATACTCCTTAACATCTGTCTTCACGTCATTCTTTGAATAAAAAATCATTCCCTCACAAAATTCTTTCAACATATCCCATAACATATTTCGATCAATGGAATCATCAAAATTCATTCTTAAAGAAGCAATATCAACATTCATATATTCGAATGTTTGAGGGATAAAATTGGGAACAAATTGTTAATTTGATGATGTTGGTGAAATCAAATCAACGGGTAATATTGCACTTATGTTATCATCGTCATCCGAAATAAAGCCAATGTCATACTCATCATCATCATTATCGTCGTCATCGTTGCTATAATCTTTCGATATGGACTCATTGTCCTCATCGTGGTCTTCTAAATCAACTCCTTTAACATCAAGGTTATGCATCTCTTCATCTTCATCACATGCATCGCAGTTACCTACTTCAAAATCCATGTAATTTGTTGGACCATTATTAGTAGTTTGGTTTGTTGTAAAGTCCTCAAAATACTCAATATACAATTTAATATCTTGCAACCCATAAACTTGACTAGCCTTTTAAAACACTGAACTCCAATCATCATCATTCATAATTTCAGTACATGTATATCTTAATCCTCCATACACTTGAAAATGTTTTCGAAATTGTATTTTACTATTGAATTGATTTTCATTCAACCCCATGGCGAGCCTTATATTACACATAAGTGAGTTGAAATCTAATTCAATGTTACTAGGAATTCGCATCCAATTATTGTATCTAAGTTTGTAATCAACACCTGATGCAGTTTCAACTATCCAACCACCCCAGTGACTATTATTGTGTCTGGTACCGTCATTTTTACTAAAGTAAATAACAAAAACAAAGTCGTTAATATATAAATAACTAGGAATATCTTGATGTAATTGGGCCAACATAGTGTTTTTATTTCGCATAGTTAACTAATTATCTCTTAACCCTAAAATATTTATTATAAGTTTATGAAAAAATTAAAAAATCAATGATATATTTTTAATGTTATCCCTAAATCCTAATAAAATTAATTATAAGTTTATGACAAAAATTCAAAAATTAACAAGATAATTTTAATGTCATACTTAAACCCTAAACAAATTAACTATAAGTTTATGCAAAATTAAAAAATAAAAAAAGAGAATTTTAATATTATCGCTAAAACCTAAAAAAATTAATAATAAGTTTATGAAAATAAAAACCGCTACAAATTTTAATTATAAGTTTATAAAAAAATTAAATAAAATTTAACAATTAACAAATTAAATTTAAGTTTTTTAACATCCATACTTAAACCTAAAAAAATTTATTTAGATGATTATCAAAAAAATTAAAATATTCATACACAAATTGCAACATATAACAAAAAAAAAATATACATGTACAAATAATATACAAATCATAACAAATAAAAGTTATTCAATATTATAATAGCTCTATATACTTCCAAAAAATGATGAAAAAAATTCCAAACATGATGATAAGTTTATGCCAAAAAATAATTACCACATGGACCAAAATTAATTATAAATTTATGAAAATATTTAAAAATATAAGACAAATTGATTTTTAAGTTTGGTTCAAACCACACCCAATTTTTGATTTGGTTCAAACCAAAATCAAATACTGTAAAATCTTGAAGAAAACAGAAACTAATAGTTTCGGTTTGATTTAACAACCCTCCTATACAAATTTTCAGTTTTTTTAATGACCAAAACCAATAAATTTTAAAAAAAAATTCCAAGTGCTTTTTTTTAAAAAATATTTTTTAATCAAATTAACCAAAATCTATTAATTGAAAAACTAAAAATAAAAAATAATTTTATATTAATTATAGCAATAAAATGTTTATAATAAATAAAATTATAATTAATTATAAATAATTTAGTTTATAATTAATAATATTTTTACCTCTAAAAAAGTTATTATAAGTGTATGAAAAACTTAAAAATTACCAATATAAATTTATTGCTATCCCTAAACCCTAAAACATTAATTATAAATTTATGATAAAAATAATAAAATTAATAATATAATTTTAATATTATTCCTAAACCCTAAACAAATTAATTATAATTTTATGACAAAAATAAAAAATTAACAAGAATATTTTAATGTTATCCATAAACCATAAACAAATTAATAATAAGTTTATGAAAAAATTTTAAAATTAGCAAGATAATTTTAATGTTATTCCTAAACCCTAAACAAATTAATTATAGGTTTATGAAAAAATAAAAAAGCCTTAAAATTTAATTATACATTTATGAAAAAATTAAAATAAATAAATTAACAAGTAACAAATTAAATTTACATTTTTTAACATCCATCCCTAAACCTAGAAAAATTATTATAAGTTTATGGATTGGGTAAAAAATTATCAAGATAATTTTATTGTTATCCCTAAAACCTAAAAAAATTAATTATGAATTTATGACAAAAATTAAAAAAATTAACATGATAGTTTTAATGTTATTCCTAAATTATAAATAAATTTTATATAAGTTTATAAATAAATTAAAAATAAAAGGGATAATTTTGACGTTATCTCTAAAACCAAAAAAAAAAAACATTATAAGTTTAAAAAAAACAAAAAACTATAAAATTTAAGCATAAATTTATGAAAAAAATTTTAAAAAATAACAATTAACAAATTAAATTTACCTTTCTTTGTATCTATCCCTAAACCTAAAAAATTTATTATAAGTTTATGGATTAGGTAAAAAATTACCAAGATAGTTTTATTGCTATCCCTAAGCCCTAAAAAAATTAATTATAACTTTATCACAAAAATTAAAAAAATAACATGATAATTTTAAAATTATCTCTAAACTCTAAATAAATTATATATAAGTTTATGAATAAATTAAAAAAATAAAAAATAATGATAATTTTAATTTTATTTCTAACACCAAAAAAAATTATAATTTTATAAAAAAATAAAAAAAAATCTGTTAAATTTAAGTATAAGTTTATGAGAAAATTAAAAAAAATAAAATAATAATTAACAAATTAAATTTAGATTTTTTAACATCCATCCATGAACATAAAAAATTTATTATGAATTAATGGATTAGGTAAAAAATTACCAAGATAATTTTATTATTATTCCTAAAGTAGAAAAAATTAATTATAATTTTATGACAAAAATTAAAAAATTAACATGATAATTTTAATGTTATCCAAAACCCTAAATAAATTATATATAAATTTATGAACAAATTAAAAGATAAAAAAGAATAATATTAATGTTATCCCTAAAACCTAAAAAATTTATAAGTTTATGAAAAAATAAAAACAAAACCCTATAATTATAAAATTATAAGAAAATTTAAAAAATAAATCAACAATTAATAAATTAATTTTACATTTTTTTAACATTCATACCTAAACCTAAAAAATTTATTTTAAATTTATGGATTAAGTAAAAAATTACCATGATAATTTTATTTTTTTTCTCTAAATACTAAAAAAATTAATTATAAATTTATGAAAAAAATTAACATGATAATTTTAATCTTATTCCTAATCCTGAATAAATTATATATAAGTTTATGAACAAATTAAAAAATAAAAAAGATAATTTTAATCTTATCACTAAAACCTTAAAAAATTATAAGTTTATAAAAAAATAGCCCAACAAAAATTAAGTATAAGTTTATGATAAAATTAAAAAAATTAAATTAACAATTAAAAAAATTAAATTTTATATTTTTTTAATATCCATTCATAAATATAAAAAATTTATTATAAATGTATGGATTTGATAAAACGTTACTAAAATAATTTTATTATTATCCCTAAACCCTAAAAAAAAAATTAGCTACTAAGTTTATAACAAAAATTAAAAAATTAACATGATAATTTTAATGTTATTCCTAAATCCTAAATAAATTATCTATAAGTTTATGAACCAACTAAAAAAATAAAAAAAAAGATAATTTTAATGTTATTTCTAAAACCTAAAAAAATATAAGTTTATAAAAAAAAATAAAAAAACTACAAATTTTAAGTATAAGTTTATGAGAAAATTAAAAAATAAGTTAACAATTAACAAATTAAATTTATATTTTTTAACATTCATCCCTAAACCTAAAAAATTTATTATAAGTTTATGGATTAGGAAAAAAATTACAAAGATAATTTTATTGTTATCCTTAAAATCTAAAAAAATAATTATATGTTTATGACAAAAATTACAAAATCAGCATTGTAATTTTAATGTTATATCTAAACCCTAAATAAATAATATATAAGTTTATAAACAAATTAAAAATATAAAAAGGATAATTTTAACGTTATCCCTAAAATCTAAAAAAAATTATAAGTTTATAAAAAAAACTTTACAAAATTTTAGTATAAGTTTATGATTTTTTTAAAAAAATAACAATTAACAAATTAAATTTATATTTTTTAATATCTATCCATAAACATAAAAAATTTATTATAAGTTTATAGATTAGGTAAAAAAATTACCAAGATAATGTTATTGTTATCCCTAAACCCTATAAAAATTAATTATAAATTTATGACAAAAATTAAAAAATTAATTTATGACAAAAATTGAAAAATTAACATGATAATGTTAATGTTGTCACGACCCAATCCGGGGGCCACGACCGGCATGCAGCCAAACCAAAGTCCGACCACATAAGCCTTAGAAACATTCATAACAGTCTAAGTGCAAAACAGTTCAATACTTATATAATCCCCAATCCTAATTCAAATGCAAACCATCAATATAATCAAATCCCAATAAAATCATTCGGGAAATCTAATGCAGATAAGTTCTACTTATTACACAAAAAGGGATTCAGATTCAATCCGCCTAAAAGTTCAATATCCGAAAATCTCTAAGCAGAAGGACCGATAAACACAAACGGAAAACCTGATTGACTTCGCCAAAAAGAGAAAGAAGATAGACGAAGGCAATCACTGTAAACCTGCAAGACAATCTGTAAGGGTGTGAGCGCTTTATATAGACGCCCAGTAAGCCTATGAGAGGCAGAGAAACATCTAACAGTTATATAAGCAGTACATATAATACATTCACAAATTAAGCAATCAAGATGGTGTGTCGGGGTCACCAATCAGTAAACAGTATAGTATAATATCAGTCACATCCGCCCTTATAACTCCTCAGTACAGTACAGTAATCAGTAATTAGACATGTAGCCTCAGTAAACAGTATAGGCATTAAGCCTCAGTAGCAGTATAGGCATTAAGCCTCAATAACCTCCTTCCCCTTCATGACACACCATCACACAGCACAAGTAATATCAAATTCAATATTCTCACATAAATACAATCACGTGCAAGTATCTCTGTCTCCTAAAGCATGCGAGGCTGAGTTCGAAAGAATAGTCTAGTGAATATACAGAAAGGATAATATATTATAAGAAGGGTTTATATATATATATATAAGTTGTTAGCAAGTAGCACAACACAAACAGTTCAAATACACCCATAGAACTTACCTGGTCTAACAGTCAGCTAAGCAATCCGCCACCCTAAGTCTGAGGTGCTGCTGGACCACCGCCTAACCATTAACCATCAATTAACAACCACCCTTACAAATGTATGCAAGTGCAAATGGGAATGCATGACGTGAATGCACGCAATTCAATAGTTTCCATAACAAGGTTAAACCTTTTTGTCAACCAATCATAACTTAACCATCATAATACCACACCTTTAAAATCGCTTTCCAGAATATAAAACATCATTAAAAAGTCCTTATAATTTAAATTTATCAAATACCTTACTTAAATAATCAATATTCACCAAATACAATTTTACCGATAAACCTGAATAACGAGTGTCAACTTGTAAAATTCAAAACAATTAACCAGTATATGCAAAATTTATAATTCTCAACCAAAAGTTAATTTGATATCTGAAAAACATCCTACCAAAATTTCATAATTTTTCGAGACTTAGAAGTCTCTCAACCAATTTTTATTCATAACAGTATACAGCTCACAAGGTATACTGACAGCAGTAGAAAGATCTAATTATTTCAAAAATATAACAACAGAAACATAACCCAACATATTTTTCTTGTAAATTAGACTTCCATAACTTCAACATATATGAAAATCAAATCTAAAACATTTTTACACATTTTAATATGAATTTCGAAAGTTACAGATGATGCAATCGCATCTACAGTATAATTCGTCAGACAACAGTAGCAAACTTGAATTTTTCAGAAATATACGATGCTCTAAAATCCCAAAAATTATTTTTCTCATAAACTAGACTCAATTTCAAGCCACATATCCAAAGTTTAGAGTTTTATCATGTTCCAATATTTAATTAAAAATCAAGCAACATACAGCACTAACATCAAACTTCAGCAGAGAATTAAATCATCCAAAAACTCAAAGAAAACAATTAATTCGAAAACCCTAATACCCAAATCAATTCAATCAAACCCTAATTCAATACATTCATTAAATTTCAGAACCCAACACACTAGCCCAATCAATTAATTCAATAACCAAAATCCCTCAAAATAATAAAAACCCCACAACCTAACCTATTTTGTAAAAATCAATTTAATTAAATAATAATTCGAATTTAGCCAAATTAATTAAGAAAAATACCAACCCAATATGATATGAACATGTTCTAGGTAGATGGGAGTCAAATCAAAGCAAAAGGGTGGAAGAAAAACCTCAAAACACACAAAATAGCAAAAATTGATGCTGCTGGAAAGGGAAGCAAAACGACGCCTGCGAGCCGCTTCGCCCAGCCGCCGAACAACGTGGTCACCAGGCCGAACGACAGGCCAAATCTCTCCAAACGACACGCACTCCTCGCCAGACGACGATGCGGGCTGCTGCGTGATAAGCCCAAAACGACGGCGCACCAAATTTTGTCTAAAACCCTATTTTTTTAAGCCACTCGAATTTAAAGTGATCTAAAACCTTCCCCCATCAAACCTAGGCCCTATTTATAGGAAAGAAAACTTTTAAAAATATATTTTGACCCCAATCTAATTTATTTTAATTAAAAACACCCCAAAACTATTTATTTTCATAAAAAATTACCCAAAACCATAAAATTCACAAAATCAACTCAAATTTATTTTTAACTTCAAACTTTAACCCAAAATAATTTATAAATATGTTTTACGCATAATAATACCCGAAAATACCGAAAAAGATGAAAAATCCAAAAATGATGAAAATACCCTCGGCACCCAAAAATACAATATTATACTCAAAATGACCGTCTCGTCATCCTGAGTATCAAAAAGACATTCAAACCATCAAATTATGTTCAAACAACATTTGAGGGCACAAAATAACTATTTTGCCCCTAAGGTGTAAAATTACCATTTTGCCCCTAAAGTGCAAAATTACCATTTTGCCCCTAGACTTAAAATCATTCAAAAACCAAGGGTTTTACAATCTAACCCCCTTAAAGTAATTGCGTCCACGCAATTGAATCCAACATAATCATTATCCATCAAAAACTGTTATTACAATAGTTATACACAAATCCGGATGGTATCGGCTACTTAGTATGTGTCGTTATGGTTGATCAGGCCATAACCACAAGATACCAAGCACTAATGACCATTCCAGGTTCGATCCATTTAGAGTTTATTAAATAAAAACCAATTATCATATAATCAAAACAAAATCAATGAATAGCGCTTAGCGCTCAACCCAGTCAATATCAGTGCCAATCAATCGAGTATAACATTATCTCTATTCATTTTTCCAATCCATAATAATATTAATATACTGTACCTCTGTAACCAATAATAGAAATATTCCGTAACTCAACATCATTACACATACACCTTTTCAATAAGATCCATTGCATACAATTGTTAATCATCAGTCACAAACAATATCATGCGATGTATGAGTATGATGTTATGCTGGTATGCAAGTGCTCTAACACTAAAACTGAAGAATATTACAAATGTTATCCCTAAATTCTAAATAAATTATATATAAATTTATGAGCAAATTAAAAAAACTAAAAAAGGTAATTTTAATATAACCCCTAAAACCTAAATATATATATATATAAGTTTATGAAAAAATAAAAAAAAATCCTACAAAATTTAAGTATCACTTATATATATAATTCTATCATTAAATTTTTATAAATAACATAATTTTATTTGTTTAGTATTTTAAATTTGATTTAACTTATAATTTAGAATTTTTATTTTGGAAATCAAATAACATTCTAGTATAATAATAATTAATCTTCAAAAATTATATTTTCTATTCAATTTAAAAAAATAAAAATAAATATTATTCAATCTCAAGGAAGAAAAATAGTAACTCACCTTGAATGTACATTTTCAATGAATCATATAGAATATACTTCACTCTTAAATTAATAACACTACATAAATACATAAAATAATATTTCTTTAATTTTTTATTGAATAAGTTTATGAGAAAATTTAAAAAATAAATTAACAATTAACAAATTAAATTTACATTTTTTGCCATTTATCCCTAAACTTAAAACATTTATTATAAATCTATGGATTAGGTAAAAAATTACCAAGATAATTTTATTGTTATCCTTAAACTCTAAACAATTAATTATAAGTTTATGACAACAATAAAAAAATTAATATCATAATTTTAATGTTATCCCTAAATCATAAATAAATTATATAAAAATTTATGAAAAAAATAAAAAAAAATAAAAAAGGATAATTTTAATGTTATCCTTAAAACCTAAAAAAAAAATTAATTTTAGTGTTATCCTTAAAACATAAAAAAAAATTATAAGTTTATGAAAAAATTAAAAAAAAAACCTACAAAATTTAAGTATAAGTTTATGATAAAATTAAAAAAATAAATTAACAATTAACAAATTAAATTTATATTTTTTAAAATCCATCCATGAACCTAAAGCATTTATTATAAATTTATGGATTAGGTAAAAAATTACCATGATAATTTTATTGTTATCCCTAAATTCTAAATTAATTAATTATTAGTTTATGACAAAAATTAAAAAATTTACACAATAATTTTAATATTATCTCTAAATCCAAAATAAATTATAAATAATTTTGTGAACAAAGTAAAAAATAAAAAATGATAATTTTAATGTTATCCCTAAAATCTAAAAAAAATTATAAGTTTATAAAAAAATAAAAAAAAAACTCTACAATATTTAAGTATTAGTTTTTGAAAAAAAATTTAAAAAATAATAATTAATAAATTAAATTTATATTTTTTAACATCCATCCATAAACCTAAACAATTTATTATAGGTTTATGGATTAAGCAATAAATTACCAAGATAATTTTATTATTATCCCTAAACCCTAAACAAATTAAAAAAAATTAGCATGATAATTTTAATGTTATACCTAAAATTCTAATTAAATTATATAAGTTTATGAACAAATTAAAAAATAATAAAGGATAATTTTAATATGATCCCTAAAACCTAAAAAAATATATGTTTATGAAAAAAATAAAAAAAAGACCCTACAAATTTTAAGTATATGTTTATGAGAAAATTAAAAAAAATAAATTAACAATTAACAAATTAAATTTATATTTTTTAACATTCATCCCTAAACCTAAAAAAAATTATTATAAGTTTATGGATTAGGTAAAAAATTACCAAGATAATTTTATTGTTATTCCTAAACCCTAAAAAAAATTAATTATATGTTTATGACAAAAATTACAAAATGAACATGATAATTTTAATGCTATATCTAAACCATAAATAAATAATATATAAGTTTATAAATAAATTAAAAAATAAAAGGGATAATTTTAATGTTATCCCTAAAACTAAAAAAAAATTATAAGTTTATGAAAAAAATAAAAAATCCCACAAAATTTAATTATAAGTTTATAAAATTTTTTTAAAAGAAATCAATAATTAACAAATTAAATTTACATTTTTTAACATCCATCCATAAACCTAAAAAATAATTATAAAATTATCAAAAAAAATTAAAAATTTATATCCAAATTGCAATACAGCACAAAAAATATTTATGAATAAATATTATATAAACTATATCAAGTAAATATATAATTATTCAATATTATAATTACCTCTATAAGCTTCAAAAAATGATTAAAAATTCAAAAATTGAATGAAAATTTCTATAAAAAATAAATAAAAACATGCAACAAAATTAATAAAATTTTAAAAAAAATTAAAAAAATAGAAGTTAATATAGTATTTACCTTAAGAGAATAGAGATAATATTTATTTTTGGCAGTGATTAGAGAAAGATTTAATTTAGAGAATGTATAATATTTTATAGAAAGTATTTTAATAGCTGGGATGAAATGAATAAAAGATAGAAAAATAAGAGTTTATATTGAGAGATTGTTTAGAGAATTTGTATAGAGAAAATTTAAAAGGAAGATGAAAATTGTGTAGAATGATTTTGAAGATAGAAAATGAAAGTGAAAAGGGATATATATTAAATGGTAGTAGGTGTTAAGGTGGTAAACAATTAATTAAAAAAAAAAAGAAGAGTTGACTGAGGCACTGAGGAGAATTTATTCTCCTCTAGCTGCTACCTTAGCTTTATTCTCCTCTGCTCTAGCTAAGGCAGTGGCCTCAGATAGCGCCCTGGCTGACGAGCAGCACCAAACTGTAACTTTGAGTTACAGTTTGGTTTAATTTTTATTTTTTAAAATTGTATACTGACAAGACAAGACACCAAACTGGAATGCAAAAAATTATTTTTTTTTTGCACTTTTGATCTTTCTAGATGTTTGAGTTTCAGTTTTAAAAGTTTCGGTTCTCAAACTTTTAGATAGATGAGGAACATAATAAAAAAAAAGAAAAAGGATCATACCGAAATTTACGCTTTCGGTTTGATCCTTTAACTCTCACATTCTGGTAATATTTGAGAGAAGTCTCATATTTCAGTAATTTTTTAAGACTTCTCCCACATTTTAGTAATTATCCTAATTCTTTGTCAATCTCTAGACCTACTTACAAAAGTATTTCAACACAATTGTCTTGTAGTTTAATTTCCTTGAATTAGAATTAAGGAGAGTAAATGATTAAAATCATATGCTAAAAAAATAAAAAAAAATTGATGCAAAAGCTAAGGATTAAATCCCTGTCCATTTTACATCATCAAGGGAGTGACATACAATTTGAACTACAACATTATATTGACAATAACTCTTATCATTATACACACACATATATAAATTTGCACAAGTGGCATAATCAGTTGGTTAACCAAACCAATTTTTTTATAAATCAAAATTAAAAAAGATATCAAAAATTGAAAATACAAGAAATTAAAAACCTAAACTAGCGATTTGGTTAACTATAATTTTTGGTTTAGTTTAATCAGTTTTGATTTGACTTTTGATTTAATTGATTTTTTTAGTAGCCTTACTTTTACAAATCCTTGAATTCCCTCCCTCTTCCATTACTTCAAAGAAACCTCATTAAGTAACTCATTCTGAAATAACTTGAAAATCTTACGTATATAAACTTTTTTTACATGATTCAATGTAGCATTATCTTTAATGGCACGAGGAACCAAACCTTATTTATAATAGTAGTCTTCATCTGCTTATTTTAAACGCCATCCCTTTACTAAATCCTTAAAAGAAATCACAAACTTACTTAGTGAAGTAGTTTTATTTATCATATGTTATACCATTTAAAACATTATTTGTGCTTTTGCTTTGTTGAGAATATTTAAATTCTCCTAAAAGATATCTTTGGTCAAAGCACGACACTATTTCTGCGAATTGCATGCAAATATTCAACCATATGTGTTTTTTAGTTCACCCAATTCATTTATCATTTTATCCCATGTTTGTTGAAATTCAATCCCTGTTTCACACCCCCTATAAGTATTTATAAAATATTTGGAAAAAATTTAGGATTTAAATTATAGCTACACAAATGAGGAGGATTATTTGCAATATGCCATAAACATTAGCGATGCTGACTATTTGGAAGCACTTCTTTAAGGACACTTACTGTTAGTGGGGCTTGATAAATGATTATTATTTTAGGTTCTCTACTCCCCTATTGATTTTAGAAATGACCTATACAACCTCATAAAGGATGGTGCAGTTACATCTAACAAGAATGCATAGCCAAACATAATATTTTGCCAATGGTGGTTTATTTAGCAAATGGAGTACAAATCAAATCATTTCTATTTATATGATAAGTGGTAAAAAAGAACCACATCTCTAAAAAAGAGTAATCAATCCTTGATTTCCCATCTCATAAAAAAAGTTAGTCATTTATTATTTTGATCAACTTGAGTTGCATAAAATAATATCCCATCTTCAATTTTTATAAGTTTAAAATGATTTATCAGACTTTGAGAATTACTTGCTTTAATTATAATGATCTTTTGCTTATTAACATAATTATAACAATCTCTTTTTATAAACCGAACATAATTACTCCCATCAACCTCATTAAACATAATAAAAAAATATTTTTATTATTTACACGTGCATTCACCATTAAAACAATCACATTAGCTTTAAGACTAGTTAATGCCCTATTAGACCTTAACAAATGAATCTCACTAGATCATGCCAACTCATTGTTATAGTTAAATTTGGTGATCATTCACATGCCATTTTTAACTATATATAAAAAATAATAGGTTCACAACTTATTAATTGACTATAATATTGCATTCCATAGGGATTTGTTTCTTGGCTAAAACCTTGTCTTGCACAATAATATTTATTTGAAGAAACATTCTTAGTCATAACATGATATCTAATGGTTCCCCTTTCAATGCTGAAACCAATTCAAATTGCATAATCAGTATATAGCTTATATGCCTCACCTTCACTATGCACAACCAAAACCATCAATTCATTCATTCTTTTTTTTTTCAGTTTGACTAACATATAAGGTACCATTGTCATATTTTACAATATTTCATCATCTACAAAACAAGTAATTACATTAGAATTTTTATATCTAATTAAATTACATGTCTATCAGTGATACAATTATCAAATAAATAATTAAAAACACCATAATAAATAAAATATCCAGAAGCTTATACCTTGTACCTTGTTCATAATTATTGAAATTTAACATTTTATTCCCTTTCCATAAATTGCTAAATTTTTTGTTGTACTTGTAAGTCCACAAATAAATTTAAATTTTATTATTAACTATTTTTGTATTTTTAGAATATGTTTGCAGTATATTATTATCAATTTCAAAAACTCTTGAATTAATCATATTAAATTTATTTGGTTTAAATTTGAGAATCAAAAGTGTCAAAAATACTTGTGATACACATACAAAAATTTGGCTAGAAGTAATATTAGTTATAATAATAATAATTGTAGACCCTTAATTTTGACCCCAATTTGATATGATCCTAATTAAAGGATGTCAAAATAAATTTGATCTGACTTTAAATATTTAAATCTAGTTTATAATTTTTAAAGGAGTCGATTCAGATTAAAAAAGGATAAATTTAATTGTAGAACCCTAAAATCAAGTTGAATTGGCCCAAATTAAAACTTTTCGGTCCATAAGTTAAAAAAGGCCAGAATAATTTGAGTGAGGCCGGCCGGGGAGACATGAGCAAGCCTCATGTCGATCTGGCAGCCCAGATCGACATGAGGTTGGACTCATGTCGACCTGGGCAGGGCAGCCCAAGGTCGAAATGAGGTTGGTCTCATGTCGACCTAGGGCAACCAGGTCGACATGAGGTTGGATAAGTTTCCTAATTCAACTAGAATTCATTTTAAGGACTGATTAATATTAGGTTAAGGATTTTGAGTGAAGTTAGGGCCTATAAATAATAACGTTTCAGAATTCAGAGCGGAAGGGAACATTAAAGAGGGTCGGCAATGAATATTAAGAGAGATTAAAACCACAAAATAGAAGAGACGACAAGAAATGGAGAAGAACAACAACAGCTTTTTGGAGAGCGAAGGAAACCACAAACAGAAAAATCAAAACAACCAAAGAAGAAGGCAGAATCCATACTGTCTTCACATTGTTCATCCAAAAATTAAGTTTTTTAGTGGAACCAACGACGGAGTTTTTATCATTAATCATAAATTATTTATCCTCATAGTAGCTTCGTTTCTTTGATTAATAAAAACATTCATGCAATAACTTTATCTTTGAACACACAGTACCTTGATCTTTGAACATGCAGTAAATTTATCTTTGTTTCAATAACTTTAATCATTTGATTTATTTAACACATTGATCAGTTGGTATTCGTAACCCCACATGCACGTTTCATAAAAAACATAAAACTATCCAGTATCCATCGAGGATTTAAATTAATTGTTAGAATCGATTTTGTTTACTTTACATCAAGAACCGTAAACTATTCTATTGAAGCTCAAAACCTTAAACTATTTTTATCCAAAAGCTTAAACCATTTCATTATTAAACTCCAAAATATTGATTATTTCTCCAAAACCTTAATTTATCTCTCCAAATCCAAAATTATGTTTTTAAGGCAGTAAGTTAAACCCCCATCCAGTAAACCTAATAAACCCTTAAGCCCAAATCCAATAAATTTCATAAATCTTTCTCTCCAGTAAACCTAAAAATCTCAAACCCTAATCCCAATCTTTAAAAATTATAAACCCTAATGTCTTAAGGTTCCAAAACCCTAATTTCATGATATTAGCCTTAAACCCTAATTTGATTAACTAAAAACCTTACTACTTTCTTAAATTTATAAAACCCTAATCCATTCCATTTTTCCAAAAATCCTCACAGTAGCCTAAATAATAAATACAATAATTTTAAAATCCCAAAAACCTAAATGTTAATTAAAGAATCCTAAATTAAGACATAAACCTAAATTTGTATCTTTATTGCTTTATATAATTTTATATTTGATTATGTAGTTTATTATATGTTTTGATGGTTGATTTATTTAATTTCAATGCTTGATTTATTTAATTTATCATGGATGGATATTCTCTTTATTATTATGATTATTATTTGGTTGTTTTAGTATTAAAATTGTAAGAGGTATGTTTCCACTTTGTGGGTACCTCATTAATTAATTTCTATGTAATTTAAATTGCTTTTATATTTTGGACCAATGTAAAGGACATGTTTCCACCTTTTAGTGGGTGTTGTGTTTAATTTAGACATGAACGATGTAAGGACATGTTTCGAACCTCGGATGGGTGTCCATTTATTTCTTTGTTTGGATATTACTTTGATTATAATATAATGATGCTTTATTTTAATTGTTGCATGTAATATGGATAATATTGTTATACTTAAGAATTTTATAATATTAAGACTTGCAAAGGAGGCTGGTTTCAATGAACTGGGCGTTGTGGGGGTGCTGGGTCATTTCTCACCTTCCCCACATGTACCTAACTTTCTGAACCCATTAGGGGGTTGGGGATTTCTTAGGAATCAAGTCATCCACCCCTTTTTTTCCCATCCGGGTGGTGACTCCATTTTCTCCGGGCTTATGCCTGTGTTCTTTAAGGCCTCGAGCCTAAACAGTGCCAAAGTCGCAAGAACCATTCCACCGGAAGTGGGGGCAAAAATCCCCACTCACAGTGGCGACTCCACTGGAGATAAGAGAAGTTGATTCTGTTGGTCTTTATATTATTCTATTCTTTCTTATAATGATATTATCCATTGAATCATATTAGATTGCATCATGTGCGTGAGTTAGGATGCCCGTGTTACCGTGTTGTGTTATGTAAGGGATACCATACTTTCACTCAAGGTATGGAGATCGAACATGGCATAGCCACTCATAGCCATGTACCATTTGGTATATAATTGCTATGGGAACCTAAGCCTTTTAACCCAAAGACTAAAACTCATGTAATTGGCCTAGTTACTTTCCTTAGGTTTTTACCCCAAATGCATGTTGTTTGACTATGGTTAATTTATCTTGGTTTAAATCATGGCTTATTTGGTTTGTTCTTTTTCTAATATGACTTAAGTACATTGTAAGCTCAAAATAAATTTTTCTTTAAAATCAAAAAGACCAAAGCAATTTTCAAAACTTTTCAAGATGGTCTTTGGACATAAAACTTTTTCTAAAAATAAATTAAAAAATTCTTTTCTCAAGACTCAAATACAAAGCCCAAAATTCATTTTTTCTAGAATCTTTTTACAATGGGCTTAGAAACAAAATTATTTTCATCCAACCTTTTCTTACAAAGAGCTTATAAATATTTAAGTCAATTACGAAATACCAAAAATCAATTGTGAGCCTAGTTTATACTAAGAAATAATTAATCATGGGCTTGTTTTGGCATGAATCATTAGTTACTTTTTCAAGTGAGAAATCTATTTATAATAAACCTCTTAATTTAGTTTTAATCCAATATAGCATAAAAGCTACTTTAGTTGGTTAAATGGATTAAAACCTAATTAATGGGAATTTTCATGAACTGATTTCCATTTTTGAAAATATAACTATTGGTTGAAACATCCAAGAGAATTATTCAAAAAATAAGATACCCCATGTTGGTATTTTTTTAACCATATTACCTAGGAAAAGAGACTCGCCATTCGTGTGTGGATGTTATAAGGTTGGAAGGAATGTCCTAATTATCTTTGTTTGTTTATTGTTTGTGCATACATACATACATACATTTGCATCTCATATCATTGATCCTCTCTGGCTCACAACCCTGGATTAAGACAGTTTAAAAGTTTACGACAATCCGACCTATGCCGGAGACGAAGAATATAGTAGCAACTCAATCAGTTGCTCACCAAAAGTAATGGAGCCCAAACAAATTTAAAGAATGATGGACGACGCCCTCAATGACAAGATGGAAGAAATAAAAGAGGCCCTGGCTGAGACCATGAAGAACCAATTGGCTACAATTTTAGGAAATAATGCTAAAGCATCTGCTAGCACTAAGAAGCCAAAGGACAAGGAGAAGGCTAAAGTTGGTGAAGTGGTTTTTGATTATGATAAGGTGATCATTGATAATTATGATTGGGCTCAATACTTCCAAGATCCTCAAGAAAAAAAAGGAGTCGAAGGTTGTTGAGAAGACAACTAATGTTGAGAAGATGATTATTGATTTATAAAAGAAATTTGAGAAGAAGCTAAAAATCGAAGAGATGTCTGAGATCAACAAACTATTTGAACAAGATGAGGAGGTCCCTTATAAGTTCAAGATGCCTTCCTTCACTGGGTACAATGGTATTGGAAATCCTCATCTCCATGTGAAGCAGTACATCACTGCTATGCAGTCTGCCCGAGCTACTAAGGCTCAAAATCTAAGATATTTCATACTCTCATTGGACCTTGTTGTCCAAAATTGGTTCAACACCTTAGAGGAAAGTACTCAAAAAGATTGGGACATGTTGTACAAGGCTTTCATTCAGCAATATGGGTACAATGTCGAGCTGGAAGTTACCTTAATGGAAGTTGAGTCCATTAGACAAAGGCCAAATGAGAATTTTATGGACTATGTGAAAAGATGGAGAAATAAGGCCGCTTTGCTCAAGAAAAGGCCCGATGAATATGATCAAATAAGAATGATTGTGAGAGGGGTGTTGCCTATCCTTCCCGAACGGATGTCTCATATACTCATCCATGATTTCAAAGATCTTCTCCAAGCTGATATGCAAATTGAAGAATGAAAAAGGGAGAAGAATTGCTTTTCAATAAGAAGGAATGAGAAAGGGAACTAGTAGTCTGGAAATCAAAGCACGCAAAAAGAAGTTGATGTTAATACAACTGGTCAAGCAAATAGAAGATAGTTTTCAGATCTGGGGAAGCCTTTGTCTTGGGTCTTCAATAAGCTACAAAAGAAGGGACTATTACAGCCATTGGCCCCTCGACCTTTGCCTAATCCTTTACCCCCAAAATTTAATACTAAGGCTTTTAGTCAATTTCATCAAACTCAAGGACATAAGATTGATAGATGTACCCGATTGAATCATGAGATCCAAGATCTAATCGATAATGGTAAGCTACCAGAGCTAGACAAGCCCAATACCAAGAATAATCCTTTGTCAAAATTCAACAGAGTGCCACCACCAGCAACCTTCATGGTAGGAAAAGGATTGGAAGAAGATTTTGTTTTATCATCCTTTCAAGATGGAAATATTGAAGATGTGAAAGGAAAAGAAGCTTAACTCAACAAACTTTCCTTAGCTTGAATGTTGCTTTTCAATTTTGCTTTCTTTAATATTTAATTGGAACAATCGTATTTTTCAAATTTAAATTTGTTGGAATAAATTACTTTCATCAAAATTTTTGTTGGTCTTCGTTCATTTTGGTGCTCAACCAATGATGAATCTAGCTTAATATTCATAAATTAATATATCTAGGCATCATGATTCGAATGACTTTACTAGATGAAGGAATTGCTCTATAGCATTGAGTTGTGTATGCTTACTTAGAGAGGGCTCCTACATAATTACCTTTGTTTAGGTCCTAGTCAGTCTTAGAACATGCTTTGACAAACTATCGAGGCAAAATTGAACTCTGCTTATTTTAAGGGAGAGATGATCTAGGCATTGTTTGGTTAGCCAACAACTAGTAACCTCCTGATTAAATATCAATCCCTAGTTGTCCCTTTGAGCCTTCATAAAATTTTATCTTTCTTTTCATTGGCTTACAAACCCCAACAACCTACCCTGAGCTGTTGTGATACTTTTGTCAAGTCTTATGATCACTAAGAAGAAGAGGCAAGAAGATCAAAGAATGGAATGCATAGCTAAAACTGTAAGTATAGTTGATGTTCTCAAGACCATAAGGGTAGTTGAAGTTCACCTAATATCTCTAATATATCAAGATGACATTAGAGTAACAAATGATTTATCCCTGTTAAAGAAGATTTATGTCACTCCACTCATCCATTATTAGAAACCCAAGTTGGTACAAACAAGACAACTCTTTTATAGCTAGAACCAAAAAAAAAAGAAAAGAAGAAGAAAAGAAGAAGAAAGAAAAGAAGAAAAAGAAAGAAAAAAGAGATAAAAGAGAAAAAAAGGACAAAAAAAGACGAATGAAAAGAAAAAAAAAAGAAAAAAGAAAACCCAAAATGGTTCAGAAATCCAACTGAGTTCTCTTTTACCTAAGACAGCAAGTGGCTTCCATTTGGTTTATAAGGACAGTTTGACTTGAATTGGTCCAACCAAACCAAAGATTCGATCAAAATTAAAGAAAAAGGAGAAAGGTCACCAAGTTTTTAAAAGTTTTGTACTTGACAGTCCTACAAGGAAGAAGGACAGAATGATAAAAATGCTCAAAGAAAGGGAAGAGTAAGAAAAATAAAAAGAAAGAAAAGGGAGAAGAAGAAAAGAAATGAATTTGGGTAAAAAAACTTTTTGCAAGGGCAAAGACTGTCCTAATCAAGATCTAGATCAATGCCAAGAATATAGAAAGAATTTAGAGTCTAGCAAGATTGCTCCCAGCTGCCTAAAGCTCAAAGAAGAAATTTGTAGTGTGAAGGTTTGTCCATTGTGTCACATCGGCTTCAACTTACAAACGGCCTTTATTTAACCCGTGTCCCTTATAGACCCCATTTCAAGCCTATCAAAGACCTGTTGATCTCTCTTGGTAGGTAGAGTCTATTAGTGGAGATAGTTTGAATAAGCATGCATATGAGATAGATAATATTTAAACTCAATGAGACCCTTGACCAAGTAATGTGTATGTGCCTATCTGAAGTGCAACAGTTCTTGCTTAAATAGAAATGATTCCCAAGTTTAGTACAGTAACTAGGGTTATCATGTTATAGATATGTTAATTTGAAAAATCAAGTCCTGAGGTAAATTGACATTAATTTGGCAAAGCCAACGTTTGATTTCAAAGTCAAAATTCAAAATCAAAATTCAAAAAATAAAAAATATTTTTGTCATATGAAGCCTTCAAGTTAAGGGGAGTATGTTGAACTATAGAACCTTAAAGGACACATTGGGCAAAGTAAATAGTTATTGGTAAGGTCATGAAGCTACCAATTGACATACTGAATCATAATTTGAAATGGATGTATCTCTGCAGCTTGGGGTCTCCACCACTCATATTTTCAACATCTCAAAGATAAAAGCCATAAATGTGAAGCATTCTATCATTCCAAAGCAAGACCTGAATGGGCATCTCAAAGGAGTCAATGAGAACACTTCTGCTGATCACCTCGATCTATGCGTCGATGGAACCATTGTAAGTATTATTCATGCATATCATACATACATGAGCATATCACATCGCACTTTCTTGTCTTGTATTGTCAAAGTGAATAGCAAACACCTTGTGAAGTAAAGAATCAAAAGAAGATATCAAATCAGGGGGGCATGGAAAGCCCATTACTTGAGAAAGGCTCCAGTAATTTTACAAAGAGAAGAACTGTGTGCTTATGTGAAGAACTAGACAACAAAACCTTCAATCAAAGCTTGCATAAAAAAAAATATTTTGTTTGAGCTTACACAGGGGGGGGGGGGGCAAAGTTTCTCCTTTTTCAATTTTTTTTGAGTTTATATACGAAACATTTTCAAACTCACTTGCAAATATTTCGCCACGCAGGGGGCAGGAGAAGATATGAGGGCTAACTAAAAATAGCTGAATTTTTGCAAAAAGGAAGAATAAAAGAATGGAACATTAGAACTATCAAAAGAATGAAGATGCAAATGACAAAAGATTAGTCCAGCTAGAAGAGCTGAAGCCAATATAAGACCTAATCTTTAATGGATGAAGATCTAGCTTAAAGGATGAAGATCCGGCTTAAAGGGTGAAGACCCAATTCCAAGGATGAAGATCCAGCTTAAAGGATGAAAATCCACTTTAAAGGGTGAAGACCTAATTCCAAGGATGAAGATCCAGCTTAAAGGATGAAGATCCACTTTCAAAGGTGAAGACATGATTCCAAAGATGAAGATCCAATTTTAAAGGGTGAAGACCTGATTTCCAAGGATGAAGATCCAGCTAAAAGGATGAAGATCCACTTTCAAGGATGAAGACCTGATTTCCAAGGTTGAAGATCCAGTTTAAAGGATGAAGATCCACTTTCAAGGGTGAAGACCCGATTTCGAAGGATGAAGATCCATTTTCAAAGGTGAAGACCTAATTCCAAGGATGAAGATCCAATTTCAATGGGTGAAGACCCGAAGCTAAAAGGATGAAGATCCACTTTCAAGGGTGAAGACCCGATTTCCAAGGATGAAGATCCATTTTCAAAGGTGAAGACCTGATTCCAAGGATGAAGATCTAATTTCAAAGGGTGAAGACCCAAAGCTAAAAGGATGAAGATCCACTTTCAAGGGTGAAGACCCAATTTCCAAGGATGAAGATTCATTTTCAAAGGTGAAAACCTGATTCCAAGGATGAATATCTAATTTCAAAGGGTGAAGATCGGAAGTCCAAAGGATGAAGATCCATTTTCAAGGGTGAAGGCCCGATGCCAAGGATGAAGATCCAGTTTAAAGGATGAAGATCCAATTTTAAGGGTAAAGACCCGATCTCAAAGGTTGAAGATCCATTTACAAGGGTGAAGACCCGATCTCCAAGGATGAAGATCCATTTAAAAGGGTAAAGACCCGATCTCCAAGGATGAAGATCCATTTTCAAAGGTGAAGATCCGATGCTAAGGATGTAGATCCAAGGTTCAACGATGAAGATTCATTTTGAGGGTGAAGACCCACAATGCATTAAAGAATAGAACAACCAGAGCAGTCAGAATTCGCAACTGATAAAGGTCAGTCAAACTTAGTCTCGGGTTCAAAACCCAAATCCCAAATTACCTTTAGGTCCAGAACCTAAAATTACCCTTAAGTCCAGAACTTGGCTCGGGTCTAGAACCCAAATTATCCTTAAGTCCAGAACTTAGCTTAGGTCCAGAACTTAAATTCCTTCTTAAGTTCAGAACTTAACTTGGGTCTAGAACCCAAATTATCCTTAAGTCCAGAACTTAGCTTGGGTCTAGAACCCAAGTCTTTTCCAAGTCTAGAACTCAAACTAGGTCCAGAAACTAAAACCAAAACCATCTTAAGAAAATTAAGTCTATTTTTGCCAAAATTAAAAGTCTTGTTGCTTTTCACTCTCTGAATCAATTCAAGATCATTCAAAGTCCAGAACTTAGCTTGGGTCTAGAACCCAAGTCTTTTCCAAGTCTAGAACTCAAACTAGGTCCAGAAACTAAAACCAAAACCATCTTAAGAAAATTAAGTCTATTTTTGCCAAAATTAAAAGTCTTGTTGCTTTTCACTCTCTGAATCAATTCAAGATCATTCAAACAGGGGGCAAACTGTAGACCCTTAATTTTGGCCCCAATTTGATATGGTCCTAATTAAAGGATGTCAAAATAAATTTGATTCGACTTTAAATATTTAAATCTAGTTTATAATTTTTAAAGGAGTCGATTCGGATTAAAGAAGCATAAATTTAATTGTAAAACCCTAAAATCAAGTTGAATTGGCCCAAATTAAAACTTTTCAGTTCAAAAGTTAAAAAAGGCCAGAATAATTTGAGTGAGGCCGGCCGGGAAGACATAACCAAGCCTCATGTCAATCTGGCAGCCCAGATCGACATGAGTTCTGGGCAGGCTAGGTCGACATGAGCATGCTTCATGTCGACCTTGGCAGGCTAGGTCTACATGAGCATGCTTCATGTTGACCTTGGCAGCCCTAGGTCGACATGAGCATGCCTCATGTCAACCTGGACAGCCCAAGGTTGACATGAGGTTGGTCTCACGTCAACCTAGGGCAACCAGGTCGACATGAGGTTGGATAAGTTTCCTAATTCAACTAGAATTCGTTTTAAGGACTGATTAATATTAGGTTAAGGATTTTAAGTGAAGTTAGGGCCTATAAATAATAACGTTTCAAAATTTAGAGGGGAGGGGAACATTAAAGAGGGTCGGCAATGAATATTAAGAGAGATTAAAACCATAAAACAGAAAAGACGACAAGAAAGGGAGAAGAACAGCAGCAGCTTTTTGGAGAGCGAAGCAAACCACAAACAGAAAAATCAAAACAACCAAAGTAGAAGGCAGAATCCATACTGTCTTCACATTGTTCATCCAGAAATCAAGTTTTTTGGTGGAACCAACTATGGAGGTTTGATCTTTAATCATAAATTATTCATGCTCACAGTAGCTTCGTTTCTTTGATTAATAAAAACATGCATGCAATAACTTTATCTTTGAACACACAGTACCTTGATCTTTGAACATGCAGTAAATTTATCTTTGTTTCAATAACTTTAATCATTTGCTTTATTTAACACATTGATTAGTTGGTATTCATAACCCCACATGCACATTTCATAAAAAACATAAAACTATTCAGTATCCATCGAGGATTTAAATTAATTATTAGAATTTATTTTGTTTACTTTACATCAAGAACCGTAAATTATTTTATTGAAGCTCAAAACCTTAAATTATTTTATCCAAAAGCTTAAACCATTTCATTATTAAACTCTAAAATATTGATTATTTCTCCAAAACCTTAATTTATCTCTCCAAATCCAAAATTATGTTTTTAAGGCAGTAAGTTAAACCCCCATCCAGTAAACCTAATAAACCCTTAAGCCCAAATCCAATAAATTTCATAAATCTTTCTCTCCAGTAAACCTAAAAAATCTCAAACCCTAATCCCAATCTTTTAAAATTATAAATCCTAATGTCTTGAGGTTCCAAAACCCTAATTTCATGATATTAGCCTTAAACCCTAATTTGATTAACTAAAAACCTTACTACTTTCATAAATTTATAAAACCCTAATCCATTCCATTTTTCCAAAAATCCTCACAGTAGCCTAAACAATAAATAATTAAGACATAAACCTAAATTTGTATCTTTATTGCTTTATTTAATTTTAGATTTGATTATGTAGTTTATTATATTTTAATGGTTGATTTATTTAATTTCAATGCTTGATTTATTTAATTTATCATGGATGGATATTCTCTTTATTATTATGATTATTATTTGGTTGTTTTAGTATTAAAATTATAAGAGGTATGTTTCCACTTTATGGGTACCTCATTAATTAATTTCTATGTAATTTAAATTGCTTTTATATTTTGGACCAATGTAAAGGATATGTTTTCACCTTTTGATCGGTGTCATATTTAGTTTAGACATGAACGATGTAAGGACATGTTTCCATCCTCGAATGTGTGTCCATTTATTTGCTTTGTTTGGACATTACTTTGATTATAATATATTGATGCTTTATTTTAATTGTTGCATGTAATATGGATAATATTGTTATACTTAAAAATTTTATAATATTAAGACCTGCAATGGAGGCCGGTTCCAATGAACCGGGCTTTGTGGGGGTGCTGGGTCATTTCTCACCTTCCCCACACGTACCCAACTTTCCAAACCCATTAGGGGGTTAGAGATTCCTTAGGAATCGAGTCATCCACCCCTTTCTTTTTTTTCGGCCCGTTTGGATGGCGACTCCATTTTCTCCAGGCTTAGGCCCGTGTTCTCTAAGACCCCGAGCCTAAATAATGCTGAAGTCTCAAGAACCATTCCACTGGGAGTGGGAGCAAAAATCCCCGCTCATAATAATATTTCATATTAATTTTGTTACAACTAATCAATAGGTTAAGTATGCATAATAGGCTTAGCAAATTGATTTAGCTTAATCAAGTCTCTATATGGCAATATATATTATTTATGTGAATAGATAATAAACTACTATAGTTAAGATGCCAAGCATTGATTGCTATATAATGATTACTAAGTGATTGTAACAAACCAATTGAAATTTCAAATGATTTCTGTTACATGCTCCTTCACTAGATTTTATGAATATTCTCTTTGATTACTCTTATCTCTTTTGTTCTCTTGTCTCTCTAGTTTATGTTTCCTTCATATCGTTTTTTATTTTCTAAGCTAACGAACAACAAGTTATGATTCATGACTTTGAATCATAACACTTTTCTATAGGTAGTGTTATAACAAACCAATTATTTAACTATGCATATTAGCACTGGCAAGTTGCCTTACCAATTTATAAGTAGATCAAATTGTTATTTGAGTTGCGCTCTCTTGCACAATCTGCAATTAAAGAATATGAACAAGAAAGAACAATCAAACTTAGCAATGAAATGACAATGTCAATCAAGAAACCCATACTCTATGAAATTGTTGAAAATTATCTTACCAATTTGAGTTGCTCTCATCCTGAATAATTCACAATTTTTTACAATTTTGAATTTGTGTATAATATGAATGAGAAGAAGATGAAGCATTTATTGTTGGTAATTTTTTATTTTGAATTTGTAAAACTTTTTATTTCCCTTATAAAGTTCATATTTCTTATAAGTTTCTCTTGTAATAAAGTCTACGCTTGCTTATACCATTGGGCTGCAACTCAATCTAAGGCACGACTTTACATCTTAAAACACTGTCACCTAGAAAAGAATATTAAAGCTTGAAGGAGAAGCAATTATGCATAATTGTGCAGCCTATTAGGCATGCCTATGCATATATATGTCGAGTTGTTTGCTGCGATTTTGCTCCAAATTTTGCCCTAGATTCAATCCTAATCTCTCTAAGATTCTGCAAAGACAATATATAAGCAGCCTTCAAGCCCTAATTTTGATCATCCTATTCATTATAAGTTTATTTGAGATTTCTTTTGGGCAACTTATGAGAGAAAGGAAAATGAGACTAGCTAAAGAAGAGATTTAAGTGAGTTCAAGCTCTTTTCAATCTAAGATCTTTTAGAGTTTTCCATTCAAGTTAATTTATTCTTCATGTTCAGGTACTATTATTCTTTGTTTCAATCTACATTATGATAACTAAAACCCTTAAATTAGGTTAGATTAGTTCTTTTGATATTTCCTATGGTGCAATTAATGCCAATGTAATTCAGATTTTATTCTTTCTGATTATTTTATTATCTCTATGCTTATTGTTTGTAATTATCTAGCAAATGATTACATGATTTAAGATGTTATGTGATATATTGAGAGTAGAAGCATAATATTAGTTAAATGAGATAATAACCTTAAGGAATTTTGCATAATGATAAGAAAAATACCTAGGAGATTATTCAAAGATCTTCACATATGTTAAAGGGTTGAATAAATTTTTGTAATAACAAGAGTAAACATAGAAATTAATCTTGATACTAGTTTTAGATTTTGAGAAAAAATAAAACTTAATTAAGGAAGATTCAACCAATAATCAAAGGAAATAAATTTGTGTTAATAATTTAGGAAAACCATAAGAAATCTATTGAAAAGATCTAACCTTATGAATTTTAATATAAGAAGTTAATTCCAATTAATTTAATTTAGTTTTAGAATTAAATTACATTCAACCCTTTTGGGTTTTTCAAATAATAAATAATTCGATGGTTTGATAATTGGATTTAAAAACATTTCTTACAGGATTGACACTCTACTCACATTATATTACTTGTCGTGACACTATGCACTTACAGTTAAACTAATTTTAGAGCAATAATAGCAATAATTTATTTAATATCAATATAGTTGAATTATTATTATTTTTTAATCTATTTTAATTTTCTTTCTCTTTTCCTTGCAAAATTTCGTGTTTATATGCAATGACCCTGACACATAACTCGCAAAAATTAATCTCAAAATAAAAAAAATAGTGCAGACAATAGAACAGGCAGAGGTATGAAAGACTTCAAAGGGAAATGGAGGAAAGAATTCAACTTAGAGAAGTGGAAGCAAAAGAAGAAGAAGTAGAGCTATCATCCAAAAAGGAAGAAATTGAGATGGGAGACAATGTACAAAGGAAGCTGAACGTGTCCAGCACTACCTAAATTTCATTTCTTTCTGATGGAGAACATGACCAAGTTAAAAGTGGTCTTGGCTGTGTTAGACAAGTGAGCGTGTCCAATTTTGTATAAAATTTTTAATTCTTTTCCATGAGAGGCACAACTAAGATGGTGCTTGTGTTCAATACTACCTTGTCCTCTTGTTTCCACGGGATGGGACACGACCAAGATGGTACCTGTGTTCAATGCTGCCTTGAAGTCTTGCCCTTTTAATCTTGCAATTGGAAGACACGACCAAGACATTACATACCTTAGTCGTGTTGTGTGCTTCTTCTGCAATTTTCTTCAATAATGGACTTAAGTACATTTTATTTCTCTTTTCTCATGAATCCTTTTTACTTCAACTTGAAATATGAAACCTAGCAACAATCTTGAACAAACTATTTAGAAAATTACTAAAAAGTAAACAAAATTAATCTAAAAACTTATATGAAAATTGATCACAACAATTACTCCATACTTAATTCTTTGCTTGTCCCCAAGCAAAGTTATAAACAAAGCTAGCAAAGAAAAATTTATCAACCTCAAAAATTATAAGATAAAATCAAGAATTCCTTTTTCATAATGTCCACACTCATTAGCAAATCAAATAAAATTAGTACTCAAGCAATTCAATGGCCTATCCATGCATACCAAAAGTTGTCAGTCCCTCACAAAATTTCTTAAGTGTTTAATCAAGGTAGTGTTTTTACTCTCAATATTCAATGAAAGAATATCTCTATAAGCTTGCTTATCAATCACATCTCTAACATTTAATTATAATCAAGCATCAATCATAAGGTCTTTTCATTTGGCTATAATGGGGTTGAGGTAAAGGTATGACATTTGGAAATGTAAGGTACTCATTAAGTTTAAGAGCACTTTAAGAATAAGGCAACTAAACATACATGTGACTCACTCATCTTAAAACAACCTTTACTCACTTAGCAATCGACGTTAGAATACCCCTTAATAAAAAGATTTTAGAATCCTCTCATTTTATAGCAAAAGTCATAACTAAGCTTCCAACCTTAGCTATAAGAACAATGATGATTTTTTTTAATGGATAGCAATAACACAAAGAAAGTTGAAACATTCCCTGACAATTCTCATTAGAACTATCAGAGAATGATATTCAATATACTGTCAGTACTCTAATCAATTCATTGACAAAGTTTCCATTCAAAATGTTACTAAAAAAATTTTCAAATAATAATACAATATGTATAATACAACACTTATAATTCCAACATTTAAACTAATCTCCAATATCTCCAATAATCCAAGTACTGATTATAAATTAGATAACCATCATAAGTTTGTCAAATCAAATAAATATATAATACATTGCTTTATTTGATAATCATTTACTAGAATCTCAAACTTCATCCTCTAAGTACATATATTCTTTTCATGTTTACAAATTTGTACAATCTCTCAAATAGCCAAATAAAATTGTATATATACATTTCATAACTTATGAGTACAATATATAAAAGATCTCTATATGTACTGTAGATAATTTTTGAGATCCTTAATTTCACTACTTAACTTGCTCCGATGACATAATAATTGCGTGTCAGAAAATAATTCTAACACACTAAGAAAAGCTTAGTAGTACTTGTATAAATATATTTTATCACTTAATATTAAAGAAAAATACTTATGGAAATATAGTAATAACACTCACTTTTAAGAAATATTTCAATATATTAACTATTTTCAATAACAAACAAACATAATATTTTGATTACGCAAAATAATAACTTTAACTTTATAAAAGTCATCATGTTATGCTATACTTTCGGAATTGCAACTTTTCTCTTTATGAATCTTTTTTTTAAGACTTACTTTTTCATTTGTTAACATTTCTCATAATACACTTATTATATTTTTCATTAATTCTTACTTTTCAGTTTCACATATAGGATAATTTCATTCAATCTATAATTTTTGGCACTTAAATTTAGTACAATACTTTGGGTCACTTTGTATCTTATATACACTTTCAATCATTATAACACTTAGAAAGTTATTGATTAATTCAATAACTTGAGCATAATATTTCCATTCCATGCATTAGAACTTTCACTTGTAAATATGAATATATACATTACAAATCACTTTCATATTATAACACAGCAAGTCAATTTTAAGTAATTGACTTATATTATTATTTTGTATTTCTTCCATTATTCATAACATCATATTTACATATATTTTCAATTTAGATAACTTCATTAAATATGCCCATACATACTGAACTCAGATTATAGGTTTGGATAATAGGTTAGTATATCAATTTTAATTCCAAGTCTCAAGAATATATATATAATAACAATTATGCCCACTGTCACTGATGACACAGCATGTCCATTAATGGCATGAGGTGCCCACTATCACTATGGCTATCCTCCCTCTGGTTAGCCATTCAATCCAAAGCTAGACCTAAAATTAGTATGATTTGGGCAATTCATTAGTTTTGATTAACACTGAATTATGTATATCATTTCAATGGTACAATACTTTTATCAACATTTAGTATTATATATATTTGTCACATATTCAAAGTTTACCACTCTTTTTCATACTTTTAACACAAACACATGAATTCTCAACACAAAAATAAGAAACATAAACATATTAGCCTCATAATAGGCCCGTATATCACAAAATACAAGCCAAAAACATTATCCAGGTACCCCACGGCAGTGGCATCTCAACCCCATGCCCATGGGATTCAAAATGAAGCTGTCAAATGCCTTTGTAGACCCCTACGTTTATGGCCTTCAAGGCCCACGGCCATGGCATTTAGAACGGCTATGTTTTATCAAAATATTTAAAGAAACAGCCTCACTTTCAACCCCACGGTCGTAGCACTCAGTTGCCATACCCATGGCATTGGTTTTGGGTTTGTTTTCAGAGTAGTTCTTATTTCAGCAGTCCCAACTTTGATACCACGCCCATGGCACCTTTAAGCCACGCCTGTGGCATCCCAAAATCATGTATTTTGAACTTTTAACTTCATTAAACACAAATATATTGAAGATCTAAGTTAAAATATATCCAAACCAAATTTTTGACATAAAAAGAGTTCATATCAAATAATTTACTAAAACTTCACTTAATCAAACTTTCAACCATCTCATATGGCTAAAAACAACATCAAACTACCCAATTCTCTTAAGAGTTGAATTAAGAGTCAAACTCATCACATAAAAGTTATTTTTCACTCATCAATCTAGTTAATCAATACTTTCAAGAAATATTTCATTATAAATAACTCAATCAATCAATTCAAACATTAAAACTAATAAAAATTATTATATTTGTAAATTATAATACATAAGCACATACCTCTTTAAAATTCCTCTTTCTCTTTATTTTCTCTCTTTTCCTTTGATTACTTATTCATAATCTTGCCTTTTCTAGCTTATTCTTCTAAAAATCTTTACCTATATGTGATTTTTTCTTAATCCTTGATTAACTTGATGAAAGGAAGAAGAAAATAGAGAAGATGGTGATGGTGGTGGAAGATGGCATGGGACATGGAAGAAGAAATGAGAAGTTTTCATACACACACACATGTACACATATATATATAGTTTAATCAAGTGAGGTAATGCTCATAATAACTATAGTGCACCCTCATTCTTAGCCGTTGATTCTAAATTGAGTTTTAATCTCGTAAAACTGTAAAAATAATTTCTTCAGTAAATTTTGAGATATATTATTCACTATTCTATGCTTATAGCATTTATCCACATTACTTTTATCACTATACATTATCAATTATCAATATTAGTTAAAAAGTTTCATGTTTAAAATCTTGACCATTACAATTCTCCCCCACTAAAGAAATTTCATCCTTGAAATTTTTTTGTTATGGCAATAAGCCATTTAATTCATAACTAATCTTAAATCTCACATAAAATCAATTATTTTATTAATTAACATAACTTTTATTTATTTTTTTTCTTTACGTCTGATATCACTCAATGTAACACTTTTAAAATAATCTTATTATAGAACTGCAGAAGATTCAACTCTACACACGTATACTATTCAAGTTCAATTCAGTAATTGCCTTTAATTCTCTTTAGAATTTTTTTAAAATATAATTTGTGCCATTACATTCCACTGTTATAGATATATCTCTTTCTTTCCCTTATATACTAAACTTTAAATCCTAGTTTCGAATAGCGGGTCATTGATGGCAAGTAAATGCCCACTATAACAATATGGCCAAAGGCCCATTATGGCATGAATGCCCACTATAATGATATGGCCAAAGATCCACTATGGCACGAATGCCCACTGTAATGATAATGGGATCAAAGATCCTCTATGATGCAAAGCGTCCACTATTGGCATAAAAGCCAATATCACTGGGACATAAAATGTGTCCTCTATGGCACAGAGTGCCCACTGTCACTATGACATAAAATGCCCACTATCACTTTGGATATTCACCCTTTATCTAATTCAAAAACTAGATTTAACATAAGTATAATCGGGCAATACATTTATTTCACTTTTTCAAATTATTTTCAATCATAATATCTTCTGGTATAGAAAATTTTCTTTTTAAATTGTTTGCTTATTACTGTGAATTTATAAGATATAAACAATTATTTCAATCACATTTATCATATGAACATATATACACATTATATTTGTTTCTGATTAGTTCAACTAATTTTATTTATTCATCAATCTTTATCTTTCAAATCACTTCCATGTTTCCACTGTAATAATGAAATCTAAATAGATTTCCACTCTTACTTGTTTAATTCTTTTCTTAACATATTAAGAATTCACAACTATTCTTTCACTTTAAGAGTATATGTACATATATAATGTATTCACTATGTTTAATACACACACTCACACACACACACATATATATTTCTAACTTGATCCACAATGCATCATTTCACTAGAAGGGTTAAACTACCTATAAATCTCACTATATTCTTTCCTTTTCACATTAGCAATTCCTTTCTTTCTATTATAATCAATTAGTATTAGTTAACTCTTTAACACTTTTATATATAATCTATAACTTATCTTCAATCACCAAATAATGTTACTATCATGTATTCCATAAGTACACAATATGTAAATTTCACAGTCTTACTTTCATTACTCAATCAATTCGTATATATACTTCTTTGTTTTCTTTATCTTTCTCTTCAAACTATTTAAAATCACCAATGATTCATCAATATATCATTCTTCTCATATTGCTTCGTAAATTATCCTATTTCTTCATGAATAATTTGAAATCCACTAATCACTTGTAATTATCTTTTATCTTTTCTCTAACCTTACACTTATTTCAAATATCCAATTACATTTATCCATACTTTCCTCAAGTTTTCTTCATATCTAAGTTTCATCATTTAATGGATTGATTTCATTTCAATCTTATAAGCAATCTTTCATCAATTATAATTGTTTCTAAGATGTATTCAATAATTCACTACTAATTCCACCTATAAACCCTACTTTGTGAAGGTATAAGAAGGTAGAAATATGCATGTCCATAGGAATGATCATACGCCTTACTAGTGGGATTTCTTCTCAATGTTTGAAGAATAGAAATATGCACAAGCATATGCATGACTATGAAAATAATCATGCGTATCTCTGCTAGAATTTCTTTTCATGATTTAATCAAGAAGTTATCAATAATTCAACTCCTAAATGATTCAATGACGGATTTAAACATTGTTTTAGTTAATAATCAATAAATACACATTTACATATTGCAAGAATAACTTTACTATTATAGAAGTAAAGTTTTATACTCATATTTTTCACAATTATTCAATACACAATATCTTTCACAAGTAATGGTGTTTTTTTTCCTCGATAGATCAAGCTTAGATTAGTTAAAATCCATCAAAACTTGGTTTTTCTACCAATTCTCCATGATTTCTATGGTGAGAAATGGAAGAAGAATAAAAAGAGATGAAGATGGAGGTGGAGATGATAAGTGTGACATTTTAGAAGACACTAGAAATCTTTAAAAAGGTTTTAGGACTTTTATCCAATACACTCACTTATACAATAGTTTCGATGCATTCACTTTGTTTAATTAACTATCACTCCAATTTTTAACGTCGAAACATTATAAAAACAATTACTTTAGACACTTTAAAACCCCCATTATCCATTTTTCACATCTAAATTATAGCTCAAATTCATTTCAAGCTATAAGGGTATTTTCATAATTTCTTACCTCTTCAAAATCTTTTCCAAAAATACGGATATTATCCATACTTGGATTTAATGTTACTCTTATTAAGGCTTATTTAACCTTATCACTATTAGTTCCAAATGCTCAAGCTACACATAATATCATAATCAATCCAATTTACATTCATATATTCACTTAATGTAGAAAATCAATACTTAAAATTTTAGAGCATGACAATTCTCATTCTCGTAAGAAATTTCATTCTTGAAATTTATCTATCTGTCATAATTCATTCCTTATGTTCCAATAAATTATTACACTTCCACTGTATTACTTTAATATATCTCTTAACTACTCATATCTTGTTTTCTTTTCACATCCTTCTTTTTCACAAATTAAGTCTAGTGCACTCCAAACAATACACTATGAATTCTCAATCAATTCTTAGAAAATATTCTACTACCATAAACATATGAAATATCAATTGTATAAAACACATACCCACTTATTTGATTCATATAACTTAGACAATTGCATTTCACTTCTCCCATAACTCCACATGCCAAAAATGCCTAAACTACACTCTGATACCACTAAATGAAACATCCACTGACAATTCTCATTAGAACTATCAGAGAATGATACTCAATATACTATCAGTAATCTAATCAATTCATCAACAAAGTTTCCTTTCAAAATGTTACTAACAAAAATCTTCAAATAATAATATAATCTGCATAATACAACACTTATAAATCCAATATTTAAACCAATCTCCAATATCTCCAATAATCCAAATACTAATTATAAATCAGATACCATCATAAGTTTGTTAAATCAAATAAATATATAATACATTTCTTTATTTGATAAGTATTCACTAGAATCTCAAACTTCGTCCTCTAAGTACATATATTCCTTTCATGTTTACAAATTTGTCCAATCTCTCAAATAGCCAAATAAAATTGTATATATACGTTTCATAACTTATGAGTACAATATAGAAAAGATCTCTATATGTATTGTAGATAATTTCTAAGATCTTTAATTCCACTACTTAACTTGCTTCGATGACATGATACCTGCGTGTCAGAAAACAATTCTAACAAGCTAAGCAAAGCTTAGTGGTGCTTGTATAAATATATTTGGTCACTTAATATTAAAGAAAAATACTTATGGAAATATAGTAATAACACTCAGTTTTAAGAAATATTTTAATATATTAACTATTTTCAATAACAAACCAACATAATATTTTGATTACGCAAAATAATAACTTTAACTTTATAAAAGTCATCATGTTATACTATACTTTCGGTATTGCAACTTTTCTCTTTATGAATCATTTTATTTAAGACTTATTTTCTCATTTGTTAACATTTCTCATAATACACTTATTATGTTTTTCAGTAAGTCTTACTTTTCAGTTTCACACATAGGATAATTTCATTCAATATATAATTTTTGGCACTTAAATTTAGTACTATACTTTAGGGTACTTTGTATCTTATATACACTTTCAATCATTATAACACTCAGAAAGTTATTGATCAATTCAATAACTTGAGCATAACATTTCTATTCTGTGTATTAGAACTTTTACTTGTAAACATTAATATATACATTACCAATCACTTTCACATTGTAACACAGTAAGTCGATTTTAAGTAATTGACTTATATTATTATTTTTCATTTCTTCCATTATTCATAACATCATATTCACATATATTTTCAATTTAGATAACTTCATTAAATATGCCCATACATATTGAACTCAGATCATAGGTTTGGATAACAGGTTAGTATAGCAATTTTAATTCCAAGTCTCAAGAGTATATATATATATATAATGGCAATTATGCCCACTGTCACTGATGACACAATGTGTCCATTAATGGCATGAGGTGCCCACTATCACTATGGCTATCTTTCCTCTAGTTAGCCATTCAATCCAAAGCTAGATCTAAAATCAGTATGATTTGGGCAATTCATTAGTTTTGATTAACACTGAATTGTGTATATCATTTCAATGGTACAATACTTATATTAATATTTAGTATTATATATTTGTCACATATCCAAAGTTTATCACTCTTTTCCATACTTTTAACACATACATAAGAATTCTCAACACAAAAGTAAGAAACATAAACATATTAGCCTCATACTAGGCCCATATATCACAAAATACAAGCCAAAAACATCATCCAGGTACCCCACGGCCGTGGTATCTCAACCCCATGCCCATGGGATACAAAATGAAGCTGTCAAATGCCTTTGTAGACCCCCATGGTTGTGGCCTTCAAGGCCCATGACTGTGACATTTAAAATGACTCTTTTTTATCAAAATATTTAAAGAAACAACCTCACTTTCAACCCCACAGTCATGGCACTTAGTTGCCACGCTTGTGGCATTGGTTTTGGGTCTATTTTCAGAGTAATTCTTCCTCCAACAGTCCTGACTTTGATACCACACCCATGGCACCTTTAAGCCATGCCCGTGGTGTAATATCCTCATATATGTCCTAGAAGTATTGGTTATATTGTTATTATAATTGGATTGAATGTATATGTTATGTGTTAAGAAAAGAAATTGAGAAGAGAATGTATATGTATATGTGTTTTGGGAAAGAAAGAGGGTTTAGAGACAAGTTTATTTGTTGTTTATATGATGATATAACTAACATATACATAAGTCAAATAGAGAGTCAATGCAAGAAGATATTTATTTGAGATTTGTGAAATTACTTAAATGGGCACATATGAGACAAAAGATTAATTAAATGGATGAAGGGCATTTAAGTAATTGTTTTGTTAAATTGTGTGGTGGAGAATTAAAGAAGAAGAAATGGTTGATATGTAATGATTCTTCTTCTCTTCTCATGTGTGTGCCGGCCATTGAAGAAAAGAGAGAGCAAGAGAGGTGTGTTTGATGCTAGAACCAAATTGAAGAAGGAATCAAGGGATTTGGTTAGAGATTTGTGAAATTTCTTCATTTAAGGTAAGTACTCACTTGTTTTCCTTTGTTAATTTTGAAGTTGTGTCTAATGTGAATTGTGATTTGTTGATGTGATGATTTGGTGGGTTTGATATGTGTTTACAAGTGTTAAAATTGATAGTAAGTTAAGAGATTGAATTGGTGTTGGTTTGGTTGTGAAGATTGTAAGTTTAAGTGTATGTTGATAGTGGAAGAGCAAGTGTGAAGTTGGTTTTAGGGTTTGGAATTGGTGAATGCTTTAATGTATGGTTAATGTGAATATTGTGTTAAACATGCAAAATAAGTGTTAATGACTTTGATTACATCCATTTGAATGAGTTTGTGTTGTGCTTAATGTGTTAAAATGCATTTAGAAGAGTGTTGGCCACATTTAGGGTTTTGTTCTTAAGTGACATGGCCAAAAGCAAAGAGAGACACGGCCAAGCCAAGGAAAATTGGGCGTGTTGGATGGATTTTTGAGAGACACGGCCGTGTTCATTGCCCGTGTCCACTACTGGATTTTGGTGTTGGGAGACACGGCCACAAGCTTGGCCGTGTCCTATGCCCATGTTTGCTACTGGAACTTGTGGTTGAGAGACATGGCCACAAGCTTGGCCGTGTCCCTCAAGTGTGCTGCTCGTGTCCCTCAAATGAGTTACTTATTATTTCTATTCTTTGTTCTTTTGCATGGTTTTGATGCTTCAAAGGTATTTTGGTACCTAAACCTAAACATAAACACTTTAGACATACTTCAAACAAAGAATGCCCTAATCAAATGGATGTGGAAGATCCTAAAACTATGAATGATGTAGATTGTTCTTTGCCCTAATTGCATTGTTGGGATTGAACAATGTTATGTTATGCATTGTGAATGGTAATGTGTTTCATGAGTAATGTATATTGAAATGTTATATTAAAGATGCTATGATGATTCAATTGAATGATATATGGCATGTTTGCCTAATTGATGAGGAGAATTGAGAAAGAGTTTGATAAAGAGAATAATGGAATAATTGTATGTTTAATATGTTATTCAGTTTTAGAGTTCAGGTTTTTGGAGGCATGCCTATTTAATGAAAGGTAACAGTCTTGCCGGGTTGAGGATCTCTTCAAATTGAGTTGAATTGAGGTCCAAGAGACTGGGTCTGTTACACTATGATAATTGATATTATGAGATATTTGATTTGTAACAGTCTTGCCGGGTTGAGGATCTCCTCGAGTTAGATGAGTTGATGATCCAAGAGACTGGGTCTGTTACGCTATCCATGGATAGAGATATATATGTATATGTTGCCTACAGGCTTGATAATGGTTTTTATGAACCAAAGCAGTAACTCTGAATTCTGAATATCGTATTAAATACTTGATGGGCCCATAGGTGTCTAGGTTTTATGTATATCATAAATGATGTTCTAATATAATGAAATGTTAATATTACTTAAATGATGAAACTGACTATTCACGGAATATTGTCTGTTGAGTATGATCTTTATTGATTGAGTGTGTATCATTGATGTTGATTTATTAATATAAATGTGAAACATTGCATTGCACTAAAGCATAACATTAGCATGAATTGTCTTACTAAGCCCTTGGCTTAGCGCGATAGTGTTTAATCGCGCAGGTGATAGAGTTGAACCCGAGAGCTCTACGAAACCGAGTGAGAGTAGACGTTGAAGAGTTTATTTTGAGACTTAAAGATCAGAGAAAGCTGCCAATCATGTATAATTTCTTTATATTTTGTAAAATTTTGTTTATAATGTAAATATTTGTATAATTGTAAATATGTATTCAAGTGTTTTCATATAGATAAATATTTTCTAGATTCCGCTGCGTATTAACTAAATGTATTTATATATCTATTTTGTTTTATATACAAATTGATTACTTATTATCTATAATGTATATTGAGGAAGATGATGGTATTATATAAAATGTTTTTGAATGTTAAGAAAATTCGTAGCATCCCTATGTTCAGTGCACATATACTACATTGTGGTGTTTGTAGTGTGTGCGTATTGTTTTGGTATCAGAGCCTAGGTTTGAGATTCTCAACCTAGGTCACGTATAAGAAAAAGAATATTTTTACTTAAAAAGTGAATTTTTGAATAACATACATGTTTGGGATTGGCAGTCTCTGATCTTTAATAAGATATATTCTGCTGTGTTTGCAGAAATAGGTTGTGATGGATCCTCATTTGCGTCAGTCAGTTGAGGGTAGTGAAGAGAGTGTAGCTCCGGAGGATAGAGCTAGAGTTGATAGTGCCGAGGAGGCACCTGCTTCGGTGTCGGGGAGACCAGTTGGTGAGGAGGTTCCGCCAGCCTGGCTTAGGCATGTGGTAGAGGCTTTGAGGCAAGCACCAGTGCAACCACCACCACCCCCACAGCCTTTGGTATCAGTGAGGCACTATGATAAACTAAGGAAGTATGGAGCAGAGGATTTCCTTGGTACTGTTGATCCAGCTGTAGCGGAGCAGTGGCTTGATAGAGTACAGAGAGTATTTGTTCAGTTGCAAGCCACCCCAGAGGAGAAATTTGATTATGCCAGATCATTACTATAGAAGGATGCATACGATTGGTGGAAGACAGTGCCCCATTCTATGGATGATCCACCAACCTTGTCTTATGCTGATTTCTTGAGAGAGTTCGAATTGAAGTATACTCCGAGGGAGTATAAGGACATGAAGAAGATGGAGTTTTTGAGCTTGAAACAAGACAGCAGGACTGTAACTGAATATGAGGTTGAGTTTATTAGATTGAGCCATTATGTTGGGGGCATTATAGCTGATGAGATAGATAGATGCAGGAGATTTGAGGAGGGATTGAAGCCCTCTATCATGTGTCTAGTGGCTGGATCTAGATATCATGATTTTTCTCAGCTTGTAGCAGCAGCTCGAAGTGTGGAGCCAGCTCAAGTTATTGCAGCTGCTTCTGAGGAAGAGGTCAGGGTTAGAAGGCCCCAGTTTGAGGCAGGGTCTTCATCTGCTAAAAGAGGTAAAGGAAGCTTTGTTCCTCGGGTCAGTAGGAGTCAGAGGCCAGCTGGTAGGTCAGTGCAGTTTCAGAGGCAGAGATTTAGACCTACAGCTCCAGTGGCGAGTGCTCCGACCCCAGTGACTCAGAGATCCGCTCTACCTGTGTGTGCTCAGTGTGGTGGATCACATAGGGGTGCTTGTTGGAGGTATAGTGGATCAGCTGTGTGCTTCAGATGTTGATCTCCTGAGCATTTTATTAGAGATTGTCCAGAGAGACAGGAGCGGATGTCAGTAGATACTGCATCTTCTCGACCTAGTGTGAGGGGAGGTCGAGGAGGCAGAGGTGTCAACAGAGGAGGCAGATCTGGGTTCAGTACTAGAGGAGGTGTTATATCCAGGGAGAGTAGACTAGAGGAGGTTGGATCTTCCCAGAGGGTATATGTTATGCAGAGGCAGCCAGATGCTTCGGCAGTCATAGCTGGTACTTTTTCTCTATTTGATACTTCAGTACTTGCTTTGATTGATCCCGGATCCACACATTCATATATTAGTGCATCTGTTTTGCCTGTGTCTGACATGCATGCTGAGTCCCTAGGATTTGATGTATTGGTGACAAATTCGTTAGGGCATAGTGTTATTGTGAGCAAGGTGCATCGAGATAGTGCAGTAATGGTGCAAGGTGAGGAGTTCCTTGGAGATTTGATTGAGATGCCTTTTAAGGAATATGATGTGATCCTAGGTATGGATTGGCTATCTAGACATGGAGCTGTGGTAGACTGTAAAAAGAAAGTTGTTACTTTGAGAACTGTTGATGGTAGAGATGTGATAGTATCTAATGAGCAGGAACAGCTAGCATCTTTGTTTGTTTCCACTGTTGCAGCCAGGAGGTTGATTAGAAAAGGGTGTGATGCTTATCTTGCTCATGTGGTAGATACTAGAGTAAGAGGTTCTCAAATTGATAGCATTGCCACAGTTGCAGAGTTTCCAGATGTGTTTCCAGAGGAGTTGCCAGGATTACCTCCTGAGAGAGAGGTGGAGTTTGGTATTGAATTGTTGCCTGGTACCACTCCTATCTCTATTACTCCTTATAGAATGGCACCTGCTGAACTGAGAGAGTTAAAGGTGCAGTTGCAAGAATTGTTGGACAAAGGGTTTATTCGCCCTAGTGTCTCACCTTAGGGAGCTCCTGTTTTATTTGTGAAGAAGAAAGATGGTACTATGAGGTTGTGTATCGATTATAGGCAATTGAACAAGGTGACTATTAAAAATAAATATCCTTTGCCTAGAATCGATGATCTCTTTGATCAGCCTAGAATCGACGATCTCTTTTATCAGTTGAAGGGTGCAACAGTGTTTTCTAAAATTGATTTGAGATCAGGGTATCATCAGCTGAGAGTCAGAGCTGAAGATGTTCCTAAAACAGCCTTTCGGACCAGATATGGGCATTATGAGTTTTTAGTAATGCCATTTGGTTTGACGAATGCACCTGCAGCTTTTATGGACTTGATGAATAGGGTGTTTAGGCCCTATCTGGATCAATTTGTGGTAGTGTTTATCGATGATATTCTGGTGTATTCGCGTAATGAGGAGGAACATGATAAGCATCTACGGATTGTGTTGCAAATTTTGAGAGAGAAGCAATTGTTTGCTAAACTGTCGAAGTGTGAGTTTTGGCTTGATCAAGTTACTTTTCTCGGTCATATAGTTTCAGCAGAAGGTATTAGAGTTGATCCGAGTAAAGTTGAAGCTATTTTGAATTGGAGTCCACCAAAGTCAGTGACAGAAGTTAGAAGTTTTCTGGGTTTGGCAGGCTATTACCGACGGTTTGTGAAAGGGTTTCTTTGATAGCTACTCCACTTACCAGTGTCAGGCTAGCTTTGAACAGTTGAGGGAAATGTTGACTCAAGCGCCTGTTCTTACTTTACCTGTAGAAGGCAAACCATATGTGATCTACAGTGATGCTTCACATAGTGGTTTGGGGTGTGTGCTAATGCAAGAAGGTAAAGTTATAGCTTATGCTTCTAGACAGTTGAAACCGCATGAACTCAATTATCCGACCCATGATTTGGAGCTAGCAGCCATTGTGTTTGCATTGAAGATATGGCGACACTATTTGTTTGGGGAGAAATGTTTCATCTACACTGATCACAAAAGCTTGAAATATTTGGGTGTCCAAAAAGAGCTCAATCTTCGACAGAGGAGGTGGTTGGAATTGATTAAAGACTACGACTGTTTGATTGATTATCATTCAGGTAAAGCAAATGTTGTTGCTGATGCCTTGAGTCGGAAGTCTTTGGCAGGTTTGACTGTTTATTCGCTCTCGTTGCTTGTTGAGTTGAGAGCATTGCATGCCAGTTTTGTATCTTGTGATGATGGTGCATTGTTGGCACAGTTGCATTTGAAGCCAGTTTTGTCGGATCTAATGCTTCTTTTCCTTTATGAAATTTTGAAATTGATTCCTTAAGTTTCTTTAGTTTATGCTTCAAAATTTCATTTTCCTTGATCACATTTTCTAAGCTATGTGAATTTTTATTCATTGCATCAAGTGATTTCAAAAATTGTTGATTTAAGGTCTTTAATTCTAAGGTAGAGTTTTTTAAGCTTACAAAGCCTTTTTCTAGCTTAGAGCATTTATCCTTATAAAATTTCATCTTAGAAAAATATTTTTTTATCCTAAGATTCATATGTTCAATCATATCACTATCATCTAAAGCATTATCATCATATCCAATTAAATTCAAGGGTTGAGTACCTACCTCATTAGAGTCTTTTTCATCCTCAATAGCCATGAAACATAGATTAGCAATTTCTTCCTCATCTTCTTCTTCTTCTTCACTTGAGGAAGAGTCATTCCATGTAGCTTTGAGTGATTTCTTCTTTTATTTATCCCACTTCTTTTTGTTCTTCAATTTGAAGCAATCCAACTTGATATGCCCAGATTTGCCACATTCATAGCATTTTACTTCATTCTTTTTATCTTTGAAGGAAGTTTTAGAAAGTGTACCTTTGTTAGTTAGCAATCTTCTCTTTCTCTTCCAATCATTCATCCTTTTAGAAAACATTGCCATTTCTTCTTCATCACCACTATCCTCATTGCTTGAGTTCTCAAATTCTTTGATTGCTTTGAGAGCTATTACTTTCCTCTTATCCTTCTCACCTTGTTCTTAATCTTTTTCGGTGTGCAATTCGAAGAGTAGTTTTCTGACAAGTTCATCAGTTCTCAAGGAACTTAGATCATGAGCTTCTTCAATTGAAGAAACCTTAGACTCAAATTTCTTCTTGGCTCTAACTGCTCTCAAGATTTTGCTGTTGACTTCATCTTGATCATATAATTTGACATATTTCTTTAATTAATTAACAATGGCAAGTAATCAATTTGTCATGTCGGTAACATTTTTATTGGGCTTCATCTTGACTAGCTCATACTCATGTATATACATTTGCTTCTTGGGTAGTACTCTCATGATAGTTCTCAAGAGTTTTCCAAATGCAATGAGCACAAGTGAGATGTTGGACTCTTCCACCTTATTCTCTTGAAATAGAATTCAACAAGATGGAGGCTTCCTTAAAGTTTTTGAATCTATCTTTTATATTGGCATTTGACCATTATGATTTGGGAAGAAGAACTTGGACACCCCCAACTTCATAAGTAGGAGGTTTCCACTCACTTTCAACATAGCCCCAAAGCTCTATTCCCTCACTATCTAGAAACAAAAACATTTTGTGTTTCTAATAGGAATAACTAGTTCCATCAAAGTATGGTCTAAGAAGAGAGTTAAGATTTCCATGAGAGGTAGAAGAAGCGGTTACCATTTTGGATCAAATTTCACAATTAAGTTTGTCAGGGTCCTAAAGAGATGTAGTTGCTTGTACTTTTCTTTTTCTGTCGAGATTGGGGGTGGGCAAGATAGAAATGGGGGTCGTGGTAATGGAAAAATTGGGTTTAAGAAATTGACAAGCTTTGATACCAGTTGTTGTCCTAAGATAGCAACCAAGAAGGGGGTGAATTGGTTTGGTTTAAGAACTGATTGTTAATTCAAAGATTAAAAAGAAGTATAAAAGATGTAGAAGAAGATCAAGTAGAAGATGGAACACAAAGGTTTATACTGGTTTAGATTTACCTTGATCCTACTTCCACTTCCTTACAACTTGTTAAGGTTTCACTAGCTTTGAGTTTTTACAAGCTTAACTCTAACTTGGTGTTTTTTGTAGCTCACACCAAACTACTTATAATGGTTTGAGATCACTTCCTCACAACCCTTACAAGAGTTTTTCTAGGCTCACTCTCACAACCTAAGTGTTTCCAAGCCCACTCTTAAACATAAGGTGGTATTTAATGCTCACACCCAGCACTTAATTAATACAAAAACTAATTTTGATGCAAAAGAAAGAAAGATGTTCAAGAATGCTATTACAATCACAAAATTACAAAAAAATGAAGTTACTTAAGGTATTTATAGCCTTTAGGTCAAGAATTAGCCATTTGAGGTTGGGACCAACATGTTTGATTCTTGTTTTCCACTAATTTCTTTGCCAGAGCAATTTTCTGGTTGGATTCCTAAGGGTTTAGTCGAAAGTAGTCTGGTCCGATCAAAATTATGCATGGTCCAATCGGAGTAATTCAAATTTTGCTTAATGCACTTCCAACGATTAGTCCACATGGCTTCCACTTATTGAGTGGAGATGCAACGGCTTCTGACTTGAGTAATTTTTAAGTAGTCTAGTTGGGCTTGCATCAGGTCCAGTCGGACTTGCCTTGGTCTATCCAATTTTTGTGCATACCCTCGATCGAAAAACGTACTGGATATTTTAGAGAAAATTGGCTTCTATAGTCTAGTCGGAATATCATGGAGTCTGTTCGGGCTTATATGGTACTTTGAGAAAATGGGAGTACTTCTGACCATGAATCCTTCTGTGTGTTTTGGCTCTTTTCTCATTCAAGAGTCCAGTCGATAAGATATGTGGTCTAGTTAGACTTCATATGGTACGGTGAGATTTTGAAAGTACTCTCCACCGTGAGATCTTCTGTGCCTTTTGGCTCATTTGGTCGTCAATGGTCTGGTCGGTCTTCTAAGTGGTCCAATTGGACTTTTCATATTTCCTTCAAAATAAATAACTTCCTGTAAAATGAAACTTGGTGCAAGTGTTAGATAAATTCAATTTGATTGCCTATGATAAAAAAAATAGGAGGTTTGGTTAACACGGTTCTTGCTAAGAAAGCTAGAACCTTTTACTTTAAAAAAGAAATAAAGGAGAGAGAGAAAGCCAGCTAGCAATTAGGTTTGCTTGGTTGATCCATGTCCCCTAGAAGCTAGGGGAGGCTCACTATTTATAGTGAAGCCAATAGGAGTGAAGATGGTGATTTCCCAATTTGGGATTAAGCTAGGCTATTTATAGCATGAGAGTGCAAAGGATGTAATTTTCAGATGTGGGATTATAACTTAGGTGTGGTGGCTAGGCAAGCTACTCGCACTAGTTGTTTGGCAGGTGGTGCTAGCTACCATGTGAGTTACAATGGTTGCTGGATATACTGTTGCAGTCCAAAGTGTTATGGCCCTCGATGGCTGCTGACCACTTCCTAGGGCGCGGCGACTGTAGGGCGGTCGGCCGCCTTCTCACTAACAACCTCACGTAGCTCCTAACTTTAAATTTTATGTTCAGAGTTGTCCTATTTTTGATTTGAGTGATTCTTATTGCATTGGATACATTATCACCTGGTCTTTCATTGAGAAGCAACATTGGAGTTTACCGTAAGTCCAAAATGGCAGGTTTTGAAGGGGGCCATTTTGGAATCGTTTGGGCCCATTCGGGACCATCCGAACTTTGATTTGTGCGACTCAAATTTTATTGGAACCATGGTCATTTGCTCTTTAATTTGAGTGCAAAATTAGGGATTCACACCTTATTAATTTATTTGAGTATGGCCTTGTACATTTCTCAGTTTTAATTATCATGAGGCCCAAAAATATCTCTCTCATTATGAGAGGAACAAATCATATCTAGATTATCTATATCCTTTTGCATGATTTATTAATTGTCCAAAAATAATCCTTATTAGATCCATTTAAAGATGATATAGAATTATGTCAAAATACAAATCTCTTCATGTATGAAACCATAGTGATTTCAAGTGAAGGACTACAAAACAATATTGTGATGAGAATTACTTATGACATTAATCCATGTAGGATTCTCACCTTGGGTCTACCTAGTATAATATTCTCTAATATATACTTATGTTTTGACTAAATATCTAATGTTCATAATAAGTAAAACATGATTATTAATCAATCTACATACTAGTCTTTATTCATTATTTTTCCATCAAGAACGATTGGTCATGGACAATTTAAAATATAATTCATATTACTTTAAGGTCTTACTATTAAGTAACATACTTCTTGACAAAAGGTTGAATTATCTATTCATGGAACTTTAATCATATTAAGATAACAAACACATATATATTAAAAAATTTCTCATTTATTTTAATGAATGTAATAGTAAATATATACTCCATTGGCCCAGGACACAAAACTAACACTTGGACTAATTAACAATTGCATTTTTAACCAAATACTTTCCACTTAAAAAAATGAGAAAATTAAGGAATGACTTCACTAGTTTCATGCAGTTTGATAGAGAGACTTTTTAGGAAGCATGGAAAAAGTTTAAGAACATGCAAAGAAAAATGACCTCATTATGGTATTCCTGATTGGCTAATCATTTAATGGACTACTAATAGCTATAAGAGGTACCATTAATGTAGCAACTAAGGGAGCCCTAATGAACAAAAATATTGATGATGGATACAAGCTCATAAAAGAGATGGCTTCCAACAATTGTCATTGGTCCACTGAATGTAATGTTCCCAGGAAAGTGGCAAGCTTACATGATGTTGACAATATTTCACTACTCATGAAAAAAGTAGATGTTATTGCTCGCAGACTTGAATGTGTCAACTTCACCTTATCTCATTTTTGAAAATTATGAAGGTAATCAACAAATTGCAGAGTGCCAAGGACAAGAACAAGTTCAATTTTTGGATAATGAAAACAAACCTCAAAACCTTCCTTATGGTAACACATACAACCTAAGCTGGAGAAATTATTTTAATTTATCATGAGGAAATCAAAACAATCTAAGAGCACCTTACCAATCACCCGTTTAAAGGAACCAAAATCAAGGCCAAGCACACTAGCAAGAAAGAAAACTTGTGTATGAATTTGCTTTAGAGAAATTCATTGGGGTCATTTTTGAAAGGTTTGAAAAGTTTGAGAAATAATATGATAAATTAAAAGCAATAATGGAGAGATTCTCAAGCCAAAATAGGAACCTTGAAATTCAAGAGGGACAATTAGAAAGTTCGCTTAACATTCACAATCAAGGAACACTTCTAAACAAGATAAAAATCAATATAAGAAAATAAGGCAAAGATATTACTGTAGATCCTTCATTTTGGCTCTATTGAGTTCAATCCCAATTTGAAAAGGGACAGGCCAAATTCAAGTCTGGTTCAATTTTAAAAAAGATTTATATAAGCTCGGTTCAATTTTAAAAGGTCAAATTAGGTTTTCACAATTTATAAATTAGGGTCGGTTCAAAAATAAGTCTAAATTTGGTTCTATCAGTCTTGGACTAAATTAAAATCGACATTAGTTTGTTCATGTCGATTTGGAGCTCATGTCCTCTAAATCGACATGAGCTTGGTCCAAGTCGACGTGAGCCTCGATTTAGACATTTCAAAAACCAACATGAGATCAAAATTTGAATTGTGCTTAAACTGTAAGTCTCAAATAAATTTGAAAGCAGTGGAGCCTAATCAAGAAAATTATCTTTTAAACCTAGATTGAACACTATAAATATATTAACAAGAGACAAATAGAAGGAGCCACAATTATTAAGGGGACAATTATCAAAGAGCCAGACCTTAAGCCATGAGAAAAGAATTTAAATAGAGAGCAGAATCATAATTAAGACAGTAGCCAAGAACATCAAAACTATTGAAGCCAAGAATTTAGTCAATCTAGGCTATCCAAAAGCCATTGTGCAATCTAGTTTGGATCAACAAATTTATCTTTGAGCAACCAATGACATAGGTATGTGTTATTAACTAATCCCATATAATTTCCTTCGGACATATACATTCTTCAATACTATTAAAATTCCTCGTTGTTTTGGATTAATTAATTGGTTTCAAAATTATTATACAGTAAGTCATGATTTTAGTTTTAAATTAAACTGTAGCTTTAATTTGCATGTCTTAATTATAGTTTCGTGGTTAAATCCTAATTTATACCTTTTGGCCCTAATTTATTTTTTAAAAAACCTAATTTATATGTTTTAAGCTTCATTTATTTTTCAAAACCTGAAATTTCACATATGAAACCCTAGTTTTAAGTTAAAACCCTAATCATATTATAAAACCTAATTTTGCATGCTTAACTTTAATTTCCTTTTATTGAACTCTAATTTATTATTATTTTTGTGATGATTAAACTATATATGTGGATTATTTGTTTTGCTATGAATGATTGAATGGTTTTAATGTAATTATTTTGATTTCAAGGATGTAAAAGGCATGTTTTCACCATGTGTGTGCCTTGTTTTATTTAACTTATTCTTTTATTTTATTTAAAGTTTTAGGATCAATGTAAAGGATATGTTTCTACCAAGTGGTGGGTGTCCTATTTTATTTAATTTTAGAAATTGGACACTATTATAAGGGCATGTTTCCATATTGTATTGATGCCCACTTTTATTTGTTTGTTTGTTGGACCTTCTTTGATTTTAATGCAATGAATGTTTATTTATTTTAAATTGCATATAGTATGGATGATCTTTTAATAAGTTAAGAATTTAATATTGTTTGGACCTGAAAAGGAGGCCAATTCCAATGAACCAAATGCTATTGGGGTGCTGGGTCATTCTCACGTTCCTCATACGTGCCTAACCTTTTGAACCCAATAAGGGGGTTGGGTATTCCTTAGAAATTGAGTTATCCACCCCTTCTTTTTTCTGTGCCCATCTTGGTGAAAAATCCATTTTCTCTGGGTTTAGGCCAGTGTTCTCTAAGGTTCTGAACCTAACAATGTTGTAGTCGCAAGAACCATTCTATCGGGAGTGGGGGCGAAAATCCCTGTTCACAGTGGCAACTCCACTAGGGATAAGAGAAGTTGATTATGTTGGTCTTTATATTATTTTGTTCTTTCTTATTATGATATTGTCCATTGCATCATTTAGATGGCATTGTGTGTGTGAATTAGGATGCCCGTGTAACCCATATTATGTTATGTAAGGGATACCATACTTTCACTCAAGGTATGGAGATTGAGCATGGCATAATAACTCATAGCCTTGTACCTTTTCGTATATACTTGCTATAGGAGCCTAAACTTTTTAATCCAAAGACTAAAGCTCATGTAATTGGCCTAGTTACTTTCCTTTAGTTTTTTTGTCCAAATGTTTATTGTTTGACTATGATTGATATATCTTATTTTGAACCATGGCCTATTTGGTTTGTTCTTTTTCTAATATGACCTAATCATACTATAAGCTCAAAATAATTTTATTCCTTTAAGCCCAAAAGACCAAAACTATTTTCAAAAGTTTGAAGATGGTCTTTAGACAAAAAAATTTTTTCTAAAATGGGTAAAAAATTCTTTTCTACCTCATGGCCCAAATACAAAGCCAAAAATTTATTTTTAAAAACTTTTTACAATGGGCTCATAAATATTTTCAAAAGATTATTTCAAGACTATTTTCATGCAAACTTTTACCATAGCATTTTCTTAATAAGCTTACAACTATTTAGGTCAATTATGGAATACCAAAAATTAATTGCGGGCCTAATTTATACCAAGAATTATTAATCATGGATTTGTTTGAGGCATGAATCATTAGTTGCCTATTTTTAAATGAGAAATCTATTTATGATAAACCCTTTAATTTAGTTTTAATCCACAAAATAGCATACAAGCTATCTTTTCAGTTGATAAAATGGATTAGGGCTTAATTAGTGGAAGTTATCATGGACTAGTTTCTCTATTTAAAAATACAACTATTGGTTAATTTATATGAGTGACTCAAAAATAAAGTATCTCCCATTGACATTTTGTTAAACATATACCTAAGAAAAGAGACTCGCCATTCTTGTGTGGAAGATATAAGATTGGAAGGAACGTCCTAATTATCTTTGTTTTTATGTTACTTGTGCATCCATGAATATATACATTACATTACATGGCATTAATCCTTTCTGGCTCACAAACCTGGAGTATAACAGTTCAAGAGCTTACAATAATCCGACCTACACCCATGACATAAAATCTAGTATCGACTCAGTTAGCTTCTCACCAAAAGCAATGGAACCTGAACAGATTCAAAAGAAGGTGAATGATGCAATCAACCCCAAGATGGAAGAACTGAAGGGGGTCTTGGCTAAGACCATGAAAATCTAGCTAGCTACATTATTAGGGAACATTGTTGAAGCATCTGCTAGTACTAAGAAGTAGAAGGGAAAGGCTAAAGTTGGTGAAGTAGCCTTTGATAATGACAAAGTGATGATTGATGATGATGATTGGGATCAGTATTTCCAAGATTCACAATATAAAAAGAAAGAAGCGAAGATGGTGAAGAAGGCAACTGTGGAAAAGACTAAAACATCGGATATGGAGAAAATGATTGCTGATTTAGAAATGAAGTTTGAAAAGAAGCTGAAGATTGATGAGATGTTGAAAGTAGACAAGCTGTTTGAACAAGTTGAGGAAGTCCCTTATAAGTTCAAGATGCCTTCCTTTGCTAAGTTCAATGGAATTGGTAATCCTCATCTACATGCCTCAAGCAATACATCATAGCCATGCAGTCTGCTAGAGCTACTAAGTCTCAAACTTTAAGGTACTTTATGTTCTCATTAGATCCTATTATGCAGAATTGGTTTAACATCTTAGAGGATAGTATTTAGAAGATTGGGATTCATTGTATAAGGCCTTCATTCAGTAGTATGGGTACAATGCCAAGTTGGAAGTTACTTTGATGGAGGTAGAGTCAATCAGGCAGAAATAGAATGAGAACTTTGTTGACTATGTGAAGAGGTGGAGAAACAAGTTTGCATTGCTCAAAAAAAGGCCAGATGAGTTAGAGCATATTAGGATGATTGTGAGAGGGGTGCTACCTAATCTTCATGAAAGGATGTCCCACACCCTTATCAGAGAATTTAAAGACCTCCTTCAAGCTAGCTTGCAAATAGAAGAATGGGAAAGAGAGAAGAACCGTTTTTCAGCAAGAAGGAATGAGAAAGGGAATTTTCAGTCTGGTAATCAAAGCACACAAAAGGTAGTCGATGTTGGAGGCAGTTTTTAGAGTTGGGAAAACCATTATCCTGGGTTTTCAATAAACTACAGAAGAAGGGATTGTTGCAATCTTTGACTCCTCGCCTGTTGCCAAATCATCTACCACCTAACTTTGATACTAAAGAATTTTGTCAATTCCACCAACTACAAGGGCACGAGAAGGACAAATGTTTGAGATTTAGGCATAAGATTTAGAATTTGATTGATAATAGAAAGTTTTCTGAACCTAACAAGCCTAGCATGAAGGACAACCCATTGCCAAGGTTCAATAGAGTGCCACCACCAGCAACTTTCATGATAGGAGTAGGTTTGAATGAGAAGTTTGTTCTGTCTTCTTTCCAAGATGTAAGTGGCAAAGCAACTAAAGAAGAAGAGGTGTTTAACAAGATAGAACTAACTACGGTTAAGATGAAAGTGGCTATTTATGTTCTGAACTAATTCTGGGATTCAACTGATAGTGATGATGAGTCAAAACCAAAGAAATAAGAGTGGACCTGGTCCAAACTTGAAGAGGACGAAGTGCTGAATACTCGCTCTGGAAAGCCTTATTCAAGACCTCTACCAAAGGAAGTAGAAGCTGATAAGGGAAAAGAGGTAGAGATAGGAGGTAAGGAAGATGAAGATGATATAATCCTTAAGTAATTGAAAAGGACTCAAGCAAGTGTCAACATTCTGGATCTATTGGCCACGTCCAAGAAAGATAATGAAACTATGGCCAAAGCTTTGGCTAGCATGCCAATTTTCACTTTTATAACACCAGAGGAGCTGGTTAATTTCATGAAAGTTGAAGGAGTGATGAAGTATGAAGATGTTCAAAAGAAGAACAAAGTTGATGTGTGAATGGTGTTGTTTTCATATGAGGATTTACCCGAAGAGGGAAGAGATCACATCCATCCTCTTTTCATCAAAGTAGAAGTCAAAGGAAAAAGGACTCCATGCATCATGGTTGATGATGGATCTGCCATCAATGTGTGCCCACTAAAGATCCTACCGAAGCTAGCTATGTCAAAGAGAGATTTGAGCCCGACCGAGGTGGCCATAAGGGCTTATGATAATACTAAGAGGCATGTTGAGGGAACCTTTAAAGCTATTGTGAAGGGTGGCCCGATTAAATCCATGGTGGAATTTATAGTCCTAGATATACCTACCACTTTTGTATTATTATTGGGTTGACCTTGGTTCCATCCTCGTGGTGGAGTTCCTTGTACACTCTATCAGAAGATCAAGTTCCTAAATGGAAATGAGATAGTGGTTATCGATGCTGAGGAGAATGAAGTGGTAAATGCTCTGATAATTGAGATGCCTCACAATGGTTTTCAAGTGGCTGTTATTTTTTATGATGAGATGGTGGACTTCAGAGTCTGGACTGTGATGAAGAAAATGAACTATCTACCAGGCACTAGCCTTGGAAAAGGGAAGACTAGTGTAATAGAGATCCCATATTTCAAGACTTAAGCTTCCAAGAAAGGGTTGGGATATGATGAAGCGAATGGAGATGTTCTATTGAAAAAGAATGAGAAGATGATTTTTTCTTCACTTGAAGAAGTGTTCATCAAAGCTCCAGATATGGGACCACTATAAGGAAATTCGGAGCCAATCATGTTCATGGGGAAGCTAATTCTAGGTTTTGAGATCTTTGTTGATGTTGTTGAGCTGGTGGAATAGAGGGAGAAAAAGCTTGTCTTGCCAGCTAACAAGAAATCCAATCAAGAAGAAAAGAAAGAAGCTACCCTGAAGATCCAGAAGACTCCAGAGGAAATTACTGATCTCATCAAAGAACAGTTTGAGAACCTTGTAGTTTATGATTATGAGAACAATGATTCTGATTTTTATTTTAATTTGTCTGCTCTGTATGAGGATGATGATGTTTTCTTTTCCAAAATAAATGCAATAAAGTCTGGTTTTGCTTACTTGTGTGATATTTTTCCTAATGGTTGCATACATTCAAGTAGTGATTACATGAGCACTTTCAATATTAACTCTATTGATACACAATCATTAAATTTTGGGAACAACTGACAATCCTAAAAATATTAGCATGGCATCCAACCTTACTCCTAAAAAAAGAGAGAGATTAGAAAAAATATTTAAATAATATGAAGAAGTCTTTGTTTGGTCTTATGAGAATATGCCTGGAATTAATTGAGATATAGCCGAGCACATGATTCCCAGTTACACTCACATGAGGCCTGACAAACAAAAGCTTAGACGGCTAAGGCTAGAATGGGAAGATTTTATCAAAGAATAAGTCACTAAGAAAATACAAGTAAAGTTCCTTGAAGTGATAGATTATCCAGATTGGTTAGCCAATATAGTTCTTGTGCCAAAGAAAGGTGGAAGAATTAAGGTTTGTGTGGACTATAGAGACTTGAACAAGGCTTCCCCTAAGGATGACTTTCATTTACCCATATAGATGTCCTTATTGATAATGCAACCTCTAGCGTGCTGCACTCATTCATAGATGAATTTTTTGGATAAAATCAAGTGTTAAGGGCCCAATATGATAAAGCTAAAACTGCCTTCATTACTACATGGGGTATATTTTGTTATAGGGTGATGTCGTTTGGGTTAAAGAATGCTGGAGAAACCTACCAGAAGATGGCCACCACCTTGTTTCATGACATGATGCATCAGAAAGTTGAGGTCTATGTTGATGATATGATGGTGAAGTCGGAAACAAGAGAACATCATTTCCAAAACTTAGAGATATTATTTGAAAGAGCAGTAAAGTATAATCTAAGGTTGTACCAAAAAAAGTGTGTGTTTGGAGTTACTTTAGACAAAACACTGGGGTACGTGATCGACCCAAATGGCATTGAGATTGACCCTGACAAGGTTAATGTAATTAGGGATATGCCAGCCCCTAAGATGAAGAAGGAAGTTCAGGGGTTCATCGAAAGGTTATGTTACATTAGTAGGTTCATTGCAAAGCTTACCAAAATCTGTGAACCTATCTTTAAATTGCTTAAAAAGAACCAGCCAGTTAAGTGGAATGAAGAATTTCAAAAGGCCTTTGAGTGTATAAAAGAGTATTTACTTAATCCACCTATTTTGAAACCACCTAGACCCGGTAAACTTTTGTTACTATACTTAGCAGTAGAGGGAGAGTCAATAGGTACAATGCTAACCCAAGCAGATGAATCGGGGGTTGAATACATAATCTACTATTTGAGTAGAAAGCTCCTACCTTATGAGATTAAGTATAGTATAATTGAAAAGGCCTGAATAGTTGTGGTTTGGTCATCTAAGAAGTTGCGGCATTACTTTCAATCTTATAGTGTACAAGCAATTTCCAAGATGGAACCAGTAAGGTATTTAAGGGAGATAGCCTCGTTGATTGGGAAGTATGGCTGATGGTTGATAATTTTAGAAGATTTTGAGATTGAGTATATAACTAGGAAAACCATCAAAGGTAGAGGAGTAGAAGAATTCCTGGCTGAACAACCATTGTCGGACAGTAAGGGAGTGATTTTGGAATTCCCAGATGAACACTTATAGGCCATAGAAGTACAAGGATGGAAGATCTATTTTGACATAGCGATAAATAGAAGGGAGCAGGTTTGGGAGTTATGTTGGAATCACCTGAAGGAGAGCTTATCCCCCTTGCTAAGAAGTTGAAGTTCAGGGCAACCAATAACATGGTGGCATATGAAGTATGAATCTTTGGTTTGGAAACCTTGATGATTATGAAGGTAGATAAAGTGCCAAGTTTTTGGTGATTCATTGTTAGTGGTATCCTAAGTAAATGAGAATGGGTGTTAAAAGAAGAAAAGCTAAAGCCATACCACGATCACCTAACTATGATGAAGAAGAATTTCAAGGAGTGCAGATTTATACACCTACCAAGAGATGAAAACCAAATGGTTGATGCCCTAGCTACCCTAGGTTTAGTGTGGGAGGATCATATTAAGCTATTCCTTAAACCCTTGGTTTTGACTAGTTCATCAACCCCTTGCTATGAGTATGAAATAGTCATGGAAACTGACATAGACCACGATATGTGGTATGACACTATAAAAAAAGTTCTTAGAAAGCAGGGAATACCTATTGGGGGCAACAAGGGAAGAGAGAAGAGCTATAAGGAGATGGTCCTTGTAATACATCACCTTTCATGGAGAGTTGTATCCAAGATGGCCCGACGGGTTGTACTTGAGATGCTTGAGGAAGTCTGAAGTTGAGCAAATCATGTTAGAAGTACATGTGGGAAGTTGTGGACCCCCCATGAATGGATTGGTCTTGGTTAAGAAGATAATTCGATAAGGTTACTACTGGTTGACCATGGAGAGAGATTGTATTTATTTTGTGAAGAGGTGCAAGGAATGTTAGATGTACGAAAACCTAAATCACCTATCTCTTGAAGAATTACATTCTATATCTTCACCCTGGCCTTTTGCAACTTAGGGGATTGACATTATTGGAGAGATACATCTGATGGCTTCAAACGATCACCGATTCATTATTGTGGCAGTGGATTATTTTTCAAAATGGGTTGAAGATTCTTTCAACAAGCTGGAGGCAAAGTAAATGGCTCAATTTATTGAGAAAAATCTCATTTATAGTTATGGGGTCCCATATAGTGTAGTATCGGACAATAGGGTGCAGTTTCAAGGAGCAGTCAATGACATATTCTCAAAGTACCAGATTCACCATCACTAATCCTCTCCTTATAGACCAAAGGCTATTGGTGCAGTGGAAGCAGTGAATAAGACAATTAAGCAAATTTTATCTAAAATGACCAAGACGTATAGGGATTGGTAAAAAATTCTTCCTTTTTCTTTATGGGGGTACAGTGTTGCCAATTGAGATTGAGATCAAGTCACTGAGGGTGATCCTAGAAGCTAAGTTGCCTGAGATAGAATGGGTAATAAGTAGATACATGTAGTTGGCCTTGTTAGAAGAAAGAAGGTTAAAAGCATTGTATCATCATCAGCTGTATCAAAGAAAGATAGCGTGGGCCTACACCATGAGGGTTAAGATCAGGAAGCTGAAAGTCTGTGACTTGATGTTAAAATAATGCAAGCCCAATGTTCCTGATCCAAGAGGGAAGTTTAGACATAGTTGAGAAGGGTTGTATGTCATGAAGCAAGTTATGAATAAGGGTGCAGTCAAGCTATCAGATATGGATTTGAATAAGTTTAGTGAGCCACTGAAAATTGACAGGCTGAAGAAATTTTATGTTTTAAAAAAAAGGGGGGGCTCTCTAGGTTGAAAACCTGAAAGGGTGGCCTAGGCAAAAGTTAGAGCAGTCCGCTAGTTCTGAAAACTCAAAAGGGCAGTCTAGGCAATAAATAGGGCTAAAATGAGAGAAAATTGTCAATTAGAAAACCCACAAGGGCAGGTTGGCGATAGGAGTAATCTTATGTATGCTGACTTTATACTTTTGGTTGTTTCCCAATTTAATAAAATAGAGTGGTGTACTATTTTGAGTATCTAACCAATATGGTAAAATAAATTACATAATAGTGAAAAGTGATGACAAATTATAAAAGAAAAGAAAACATCTTGTACTATTATTATTTTTCATCCTAACATCAGTTTATAAATAATTGACAAATGCAAAATCTATGGTAGATGATAAGTATAACATGCAGGCCAGCTGTGCCTCAGTCGATCCAGGTAGGCTTCAGTCAAATGGGGCATGTCCAAATCAAGAGTGAACTCAGAACCTTGAGGCTCGGCTCCATACTGGCGATCAAGTCGATGAGGATCATAACAAGTGCCTCGATAGAGAGCAGCAACAGGAATATACATCAGATACATCTGAATGGTGACATGGGTAATTATCCACCAAGGTACTAACCAATGGATGTTAACCACATCTCATAAACAGATCCAATCAACCCATTCAGCATATGAGGCAGCAAGATGAAGCAATTTCCTTGCAGAACGCTATCGGGGTAAGTATCTGGTAAAGTCTATAGATGGAGTTTCGAGCAAGCAGAAGTGCTCCTTTAGCCAAATCTGTAAAGATGAACTATTCATTTTTTAAAAAAAAACCCGTTAGGTTGAAAACCTGCAAGGGCAGCCTAAGCAAAAATTAGGGCAGTTCACTAGCTCCAAAAACCCACAAGGGTGGCCTAGGCAAAAATTACGACCAACAAAAAAAAAAGAAAAAACCATTAGGTCAAAAACCCACAAGGGTAGCCTAAGAAAAAATTAGGACTATTTGGTAGCTCCAAAAACATGCAAGGACGGTCTAGGCAAAAATTAGGACCAACATAAAAAAAGTCTGCTAGGTTGAAAACTTGCAAGGGCAGCTTAGGCAAAAATTAAGATAGCTCGCAAGTTCTGAAAACTCGTAAGGGCAGACTAGGCAAAGATTAGAGCAATAAAAATAAAAGGCCTAAATTGAAAACATGAAAGGGCGATTTAGGTCATTACCTAAAGTAGCAAGGGACTTCCAGCCAACTTCCTTGAAGAATTTATCTTGAATTGATCCAATCCAACTAGGGATTCAACTAAGATCACGGGTACTGGTGAAAATCCACTCTCCATCTAGTCCATAATATCCAGTGCTCGTGAATCAATGTTGCCATCAGAAGAAACAAGCAAGAATTGACCAAGCAAGCACAGACAAAAAATGCATCCCCATGTTTTGGTGGGAGACAAATGGGAAGTACAAAAATTGATCAATGGACCAAGCAAGATCTTCTCACCTCTTGCTAATTGCAAAAATTTAGATTTTGGGAGTTGAAACTGCATATGCAGCTTTTGATGAGCCTTTGAAGTTAGTATGGGTAATTGTAGATCCTTAATTTTGGCCAAGTTTAAATTTAATTTAAAAAAAAAACAGATCAAGTTTGGTTTCAATTACAAAGTCTAGGTTAGATCAAGTCTAATTTTGGATTAGGGTCGATTCATTAAAAAATTGTGCCAATATAGTAATAATCAATTCAGTCCTTGCTAATTCGATATGCCTCATACCGAATTGGTGGTTTCCAATTCAATATAGGCTTGCCACATATCGAATTGGCAAGCCACCAATTTGATATGCGGGCTCATGTCGAATTGGTTGCCAGCAATTCGACATGAACTATGACCCAGGTAGAATTGGTGGCCACCAATTCAACATGGACCAAGCCCGAACTTAGCAATTCCCTAACCACATTAAAACATACTTATGGAGTATCCGAGCAGCATAAGGACTACTACTTGAGCCACCAATTTGACATAGGACTAAGCCCGGGCTTGGCAATTTCCTAATCACACTAAACCATACTTGTTGATTATCCGAGTGGCATAAGGACTACTGCTTGAGTTATACCTAATTGAGCATTATAAATACAAAGTAGCAATTAAGTAATCGAGGGGGGGGGGGAGGGGGAGGTGGGAACAATCAGTAAAAAGGTAGCAACAAAGAATTATCAAAAACACACCGAGAGCAAAGACAAAGAAAAGCAAAGAAAGACATTAACCACATAGCAACCAAAGGAGCCATTATCCACTGTATCCAGATTGCTTCATCCCACCAAGATTAAAGTTGATTCAACAAATTGATATTGGTGGAATCTACAAATGGAGATTTGAATTTATTATTGTTTTAAATTTACAGTAGTTGTTTTATTTATCAATCTTATTTTTAGAATCATAGTAGCATTTAGTTTTCAATCATCTTTTTAATCATCATAGAGCAGTAGCTTACAATTTATGTTAATAAGTTAAACTATTATCTTCTTGTAACAATGATCTGTTAGACATCAAGTAGCCAAACCATTAGAAATATTAATTTCAATATAAAGATAACCTTAATCATAGTTCATGCAAACCCTAGTTTGATTATCTAAAACCCTAAATATTATTTTCAAAAGACAAAACCCGAGTTTTTAAAACCATAAAACCCTAATTTTTTTTATCTTAAAACCCTAGTTTAGAAAAAATCCTAATTTCTATGAATATAAAACCCTAACTTGCATAGAAACCCTAATTCCTGTAGGTGCAACCCTCGTCACAACACCCTATATTTCCTTAATGGGATTATATTAAGATGTGTTTTTTATTTTTCAATTATTCAATTATTTTCATATATGTTGTATTATTTGTCCTCGCTTTATTCTTTTCCTTAGATTAAATGTATTTTTAAAGGGAATTGTAAAAGGCATGTTTTCATCCAATATGGGTGCTTTTCTTATCTAGTTTATGTAATTTAATTTAGTTTAAAGGCTTTGGACAATTGTAAGGGACACATTTCCACCATTTGGTGGGTGTCCTATTTTATTTATTTTCTTAGTGAACATTTAAGGATTGTAAGGGTATGTTTCTATCTAAGGATGAGTGCCCATATTATTTTGTGATGTACTATTTTATCTTATTTTAATGAATGAATCCATTTTATTAATAATTGCATGTAGTATGGATAATATTATAATGCTTAAGAATTTAATAATATTTAGACCTAAAAAGGAGGCCGGTTCTAATGAATTGGGCATTATGGAGGTGTTGGGCTATTTCTTACCTTCCCCAGGTCAAACTGTTAGTGTATGTGCCCTAGGCCATTTATTTGGATCTTTATGTTATACATTCATTATTAATAAATGAGGTTTTATTATCATTATTGTTTGTTTGCATGTTACACAATTTTGATATTTGTCCCTGGTTTATTATTGTTATAGAGATAAAAAAAATAATTCTTAACCAGTATGAACATTGATTTGATAATCATCAGATGGTTATGTGTATAGTGATACAAATCAATTTCATAGATACTTGTTAGAGAACAATGTATTGGATAGACCCATCATGAGATTACTACATGGGTTAGTGTCATAAGTAAATCTCATGATAGTTATGTATTAATTCTTTAACTTGAGATTGTCATAGTTTCCAATATAAGGACTATTATATTTTGACATGATCAAACATTATCCGTAACTGGATAGTAATAAAGGTTATGATCATATATGATAGAAATTATGTAGAAGATAATGAACAATCAAGATAGAATTTGTCCCTCTCTTTGAGAGAGATATCTTTTGGGCCCCTCGATAAGTGAGACTGTGAAATGCATGGCCGTGCTCAAATGAATTGATAGTGTGATCAATTTCATTTGTTTTTATCAGTCTACTTGGAGATCGAGTAATCATAAGTTTGGACAATATAAGTATGACGTTGACCATGACTTATGTTCAAGCTAGATATCGAGTGACAAAGGGATTAATGCATGTACTATTATTAGGCAAATTGGACATTCCTTATATTAATTGGGTAGTTGTAACGCCTTGCTAGAGGACAATTATTACTTGTTGGTTTAATAGAGATTAAATTGACTGCCAATTAATATGGGCTTATCGGGTCACACACAAGAATGCGCTTTGGGCTGGATATAATATTAATAATATTAATATTAGATATTAATATTTATTATTATTATTATTTTCATTATATATATATTATTAGATAATATATTCAGAATCCTAATTAGATTTGGATTCTGAATTTGATTTACCTTATCCAATTATATATATTATTAGATAATATATTCAGAATCCTAATTAGATTTGGATTCTGAATTTGACTTACCTTATCCAATTTTGAATCGGATTCTGGAGTGGTTATATTCACTCCAGACGTTAAGTCTTCTTATAGGTAACTTTTGAAAATAAAAGGAGAATGAAAAAATAGAAGGAACCCTAATACGTTTTAGAGAAAACATTTTTCAGCCTTCGCCGTTGTAGAGAGCTAGCACTCCAGACGGTAGCATTCGTGTGGATACGTGATAGAGGGTGTTTCGCGATCGAGGCATCTCTTCCAAACTGTGATTTCTAATCATCAACAGGTTAGTTCTTTGAACACTTTTGTCGAATTAAACGAACAGCATGGATCCTGATGGGAAATCAAAGATCAAATTTTTCCACTGCGTGTTTTTGGCTTGCTGTGATATCCTTGATTTCCTAACAGTGGTATCAGAGCCACTTGTTGTTTTCGTTTAAGTCGAAAATGCCATGTTGACATGATTACATGAGATATATTGATTTCGTATGGCATGTTAACTATAAAACCCTAATTTGTTTTTCATATGATGAGAAAAGGATTGTTTTTGGTTTCATTTCTGTAAAACCCTAATTCGTTTTTCATATGATGAGAAAGGATTGGTGTTTTTAATTTTGTTTTCATGAGATGATCACGTATATATAATTGGTTTTCATATGATGAGAAAAGATTATTTTTGGTTTCGTTTCTGTAAAACCCTAATTCATTTTTCATATGATGAGAAAGGATTGGTGTTTTTAATTTTGTTTTCATGAGATGATCACGTATATATGATTGGTTGATTAAAGCGATTTTCATATGATGAAAACGATTAAGTTTATATGTGATATAAACATTTGGTAATGATTCTGTAGTGGGTTGTACATATTCGAAATAAAACAGTAAGAAGGTTAATGAGATTAACGATTCTATTTTAGGGTTTCGCCAAAGAAAAATGTTAATGAGATTAACGTTTCTGTTTGGCTTTGAGCTGACCGGCCAGCGGGAGCCCCGCCCGCTAACTGGCTAGCGGGACCGCCGTATGTTCGCGCCCTATAGTTCGTTACTGCGACATTAAGAATGTCAATATATTTGTTTCTATTTAACATGTTGGTGACGAATATGTTATGTTTGTTTGATGTCTTGGCATGGTGCATAGCATGGCCTTATGACCTATGTGATTGGTTTATTCATATATTAATTTTGGGTAAATACGGCCTGCGTGTCGTTTATTTTGTTGTAATTCATTTTACTAGTAGTTAGATTTTCTTTTATTGTAATAAATGAAGATTCAAGCTACAATGTTTGTGATGGAGATTCATACCAAGGAGAAGATGGTTCCATGGTGATGGAAGCACAAGCTCAAGTTTTGAAGATATGTAATATTGCAAGTGTTGTAATAGATAGGTTTTTCACCTAGGGTTGCCTATATGATCTTCATTTGGTCTCTTGAAGATCATATTTAGTTTGGCCATGCTATGTCACGTTTACATATTTTGTCATTTGGTATATGATGCTTATGTGATAAATTATATATATGCATATAGGATGCTAAAATATAATGATATGTAATGCAAGACATGATAATAATTTAGTTGAACACTCATTAATAATTTAAGTCTAAATGCCATCCACGTTTTGAACACCTATCAAAACTAAGATTGTATTAAAGTAGGTATTGCCAAAGCAATATGCTTTAAACATTCCTAGCTAAGTAGGATGAGTAATAGTGCTACTCATATGTTTTAAAATTGGTTAGACTTAATTAGGCTATCAAAATGGTTTTGGGCCTAAGGCATTAGATGGAATTCAACATGCTATGACATATGATGTCAATATTCCATAATTACTAAGAGTTACATGAGATGTAATTGGTAAAGATGTTACCTACCTAAATAACTTGATTTTAAGTGTTACGCCAAAGCTGAGTTTAGAATTAAGTGAAATACGGATCTTAGCCTACTAAAATTTTTCTTTAGAGGGTTATATTTTTAGTAGGAGTTTAAATAATTTTAACCTCATTATTAATTAAAATTTGACTTTGCATATTTATCAACAGATGGCTGCTAATAACAATTCCACCTTATCACTGCGATCTATCCTTGAGAAGGAAAAACTGAAAGAATGTGGGACTAATTTTGTTGACTGGTTTAGGAACCTGAGAATTGTTCTCAGACAAGAGAAAAAGTCCTACGTGCTTGATGAAGCTATCCCTGACCCACCTCCTGCTGATGCTTCTAATGCTGCTAAGAGTAAGCATAAGAAGCATGTGGATGATTCCAATGACATAGGATGTCTTATGTTGGCTACTATGTGTCCAGGACTTCAGAAGGATCTGGAACACTTAGAGGCTTATGAGATGAGTGTGCATCTCAAACAAGCTTTCCAACAACAGGCTAGGCAAGATAGGTTTAACACCGCTGTTGCATTATTTGACTGCAAAATGTCTGAAGGTGAATCTGTTAGTGCTCATGTTTTGAAGATGAAAGGCTATCTAGATCACCTTGCTAGACTTGGATATCCCCTGAGTTTAGAACTCTCCACGGATTTGATCCTACATTCATTACCTAGCAGTTTCTCACAGTTTGTCATGAACTATAACGTGAATGACATGGAGAAATCCATTCCTGAGCTACATGGTATGCTCAAAACTTCTGAGGGGAATATCAAAAAGCCTACCCAAATATTGAATGTCAATATTAAACAAATGAAAAAGAAAGCCAAATATACTAAAGGCAAGGGTAAGGTAAAAGGTGCTAAAGGGTCCAAGGGACAAGCTAAACCAAAACCTGAACCTAAGGCTAAAGTTCCTAAGGAAGGGACTTGTTTCCATTGCAACAAGCCTGGGCATTGGAAGAGAAATTGTCAACTCTATTTGGATGAGTTAAAGAAGTTGAAGGGTAGTGCGACTACATCTTCAGGTATTTATGTTAAAGAAATTAATTTATCTATTCCTTCTTCCTGGGTAATAGATACCGGATGTGGATCTCATATTTGTACAAATATGCAGGGACTCAAAAGGAGTAGGATGCTAAAGAAGGGCGAAGTGGACCTACGTGTTGGCAATAGAGCAAGAGTTGCTACTATAGCTGTAGGAACTTATGAACTTGTTATGCCCAATGGGTTTTTTGTTAATTTTGAACAATTGCTTTTATGTTCCTACTATGAGTAGGAATCTTATTTCAGTATCTGTTTTGGATGATGAAGGTTATTCATTTTTTATTAAGAATAAGAAATGTTCTATTTTTGATAAAAATGATTTGCTTTATGGTATTGCAAATTCTTATAATGGCCTTTATATCCTTAATCTTGATGATTCTAATGGTAATGATATCTATAACATAACTTCTAAGAGAACTAAGCCAAATGAGTTAAACCCTACTTATTTATGGCATTGTCTCCTTAGCCATATAAATGAGAAACGCATTTCTAAGCTCCATCAAGATGGATTATTAGATTCATTTGATTTTGAATCATTTGAAACATGTGAGTCTTGTTTGCTTGGTAAGATGACAAAGGATCCTTTTACTGGGCATAGTGAAAGGGTTAATGATTTATTGGGCTTGATACATACAGATGTATGTGGTCCTTTTAGCATTAGTGTTAGAGGAGGATTTCGATACTTCATTACTTTTACTGATGATTTCAGTAGGTATGGCTATGTCTACCTAATGAAACATAAGCATGGGTCTTTTGAAATGTTTGGAACTTTTCAAAATGAAGTACAAAATCAACTTGGTAAAACAATTAAACAACTTCGATCAGATCGAGGTGGTGAATATTTGAGCCAAGAGTTTGATGATCATCTAAGGGATTGTGGAATTGTTTCACAACTGACTCCTCCAGGAACTCCACAGTGGAATGGAGTTTCTGAAAGGAGAAATCGAACTCTATTAGATATGGTTCGATCAATGATGAGTCAAGCGGATCTTCCTTTATCTTTTTGGGGTCATGCCTTGGAGACAGCTGCATTCATTCTGAACCGTGTACCATCTAAGGCGGTTGAAAAGACACCATATGAGATATGGACAGGTAAGACACCTAGTTTGTCTTTTCTTAAGATTTGGGGTTGTGAAGCTTATGTGAAAAGACCAGTTTAAGATAAGTTAGCTCCAAAGTCTATCAAATGTAATTTTGTGGGGTATCCTAAGGAAACTAAAGGATACTATTTCTATACTCCTTTAGAGAACAAAGTGTTTGTTGCTAGAAATGGGATCTTTTTTGGAAAAGGAATTTCTTTCTAAGAGAACTAGTGGGAGTATAGTAGAACTTGAGGAAACTCAAGTACCACAAGAAATCATTGAGCCGTCTATAGAGCCTATTTCAGAACCACAAATAGTTGTGGAGTCTGAAGATGTAACACAAATCCCTCGCAGGTCTGATTGGACACGTCGTCAGCCAGAGAGATATGGATTTCATATGACTGATGATAGTGAAGTAATGCTCATAGATCAAGATGAGCCTACTACCTATCAAGAAGCTGTGTCAGGTCCAGATTCAGACAAATGGCTTGGAGCCATGAAATCTGAGATGCAATCTATGTTTGACAACCAAGTTTGGTCTTTAATTGATCCTCCAGAGGGTATTAAGACTATTGGTTGCAAATGGGTTTTCAAGAAGAAAACACATGGATGGGAATGTGCTGACCTATAAAGCAAGGCTTGTTGCAAAAGGTTTCAAGCAAACTCATGGTATAGACTATGATGAAACTTTTTCACCAGTTGCTATGCTTAAGTCTGTTAGAATTCTCATTGCCATTGCAGCATACTATGATTATGAGATATGGCAAATGGATGTCAAAACCGCTTTCCTTAATGGAAACTTGCTTGAGGATGTGTATATTTCTACAAAGGTTTGCAAGCTTCAAAGATCCATTTATGGATTGAAGCAAGCATCTCGAAGCTAGAATCTTCGTTTTGATGAAACAGTTAGGAACTTTGGTTTCATCAAGAATGAAGATGAACCTTGTGTTTACAAGATGGTTAGTGGGAGTGCAGTAGTGTTTTTAGTCTTATATGTGGATGACATATTGCTCATTGGGAATGATATCCCTACCTTGCAAAAGGTTAAGACTTAGTTAGGGAATTCTTTCTCAATGAAAGACTTAGGTGAGGCTACCTATATCCTTGGTATAAAGATCTATAGAGATAGATCTAGAAGGATAATTGGCCTGAGTCAAAGTACATACATAGATAAAGTGTTGAAGAGGTTCAACATGCAAGATTCCAAAAAGGGATTCTTGCCTATGTCTCATGGCATTCATCTCAGCAAGAGTCAATGTCCTATGACATCTGATGAGCGAGATCGAATGAATAAGATTCCTTATGCTTCTGCTATAGGATCTATTATGTATGCCATGTTATGTACTAGACCAGATGTCTCATATCCATTAAGCGCAACTAGTAGATTTCAAGCTGATCCTGGTGAAGGTCACTGGACAGCTGTCAAGAATATTCTTAAGTACCTTCGAAGGACTAAAGATGTATTCTTGGTTTATGGAGGTTTGGAAGATGAACTAGTTGTAAATGGTTATACAGATGCTAGTTTCCAAACTGACATAGATGATTTTAGATCGCAGTCAGATTTTGTATTCACATTGAATGGTGGAGCTGTTAGTTGGAAGAGTTCAAAACAAAGCACTGTGGCTGATTCTACAATAGAGGCTGAGTATATAGCAGCATCAGATGTAGCTAAGGAAGCAGTCTGGTTGAAGAAATTCATCACTGAGCTAGGAGTGGTGCCTAGCATTACAAATCCTGTGGACATTTATTGTGACAATAATAGTGCCATAGGATAGGCAAAAGAACCTAGATCTCATCAAAGGTCTAAGCATATACTCAGGCATTTTCACCTCATTCTAGACATTATCGATAGAGGAGATATCAAGATATGCAAAGTTGACACAAATGATAACATAGCAGATCCATTAACAAAGCCTCTCTCACGGGTCAAGCATGATTAGCACACTAGATCTATGAGTCTTAGAAATTTGTAGGCCTAGTGCAAGTGGGAGATTGTTAGTGTATGTGCCCTAGGCCATTTATTTGGATCTTTATGTTATACATTCATTATTAATAAATGAGGTTTTATTATCATTATTGTTTGTTTGCATGTTACACAATTTTGATATTTGTCCCTGGTTTATTATTGTTATAGAGATAAAAATAATAATAATTCTTAACCAGTATGAACATTGATTTGATAATCATCATATGGTTATGTGTATAGTGATACAAATCAATTTCATAGATACTTGTTAGAGAACAATGTATTGGATAGACCCATCATGAGATTACTACATGGGTTAGTGTCATAAGTAAATCTCATGATAGTTATGTATTAATTCTTTGACTTGAGATTGTCATAGTTTCCAATATAAGGACTATTATATTTTGACATGATCAAACATTATCCGTAACTGGATAGTAATAAAGGTTATGATCATATATGATAGAAATTATGTAGAAGATAATGAACAATCAAGATAGAATTTGTCCCTCTCTTTGAGAGAGATATCTTTTGGGCCCCTCGATAAGTGAGACTGTGAAATGCATGGTCGTGCTCAAATGAATTGATAGTGTGATCAATTTCATTTGTTTTTATCAGTCTACTTGGAGATTGAGTAATCATAAGTTTGGACAATATAAGTATGACGTTGACCATGACTTATGTTCAAGCTAGATATCGTGTGACAAAGGGATTAATGCATGTACTATTATTAGGCAAATTGGACATTCCTTATATTAATTGGGTAGTTGTAACGCCTTGCTAGAGGCCAATTATGACTTGTTGGTTTAATAGAGATTAAATTGACTGCCAATTAATATGGGCCTATCGGGTCACACACAAGAATGCGCTTTGGGCTGGATATAATATTAATAATATTAATATTAGATATTAATATTTATTATTATTATTATTTTCATTATATATATATATTATTAGATAATATACTCAGAATCCTAATTAGATTTGGATTCTGAATTTGATTTACCTTATCCAATTATATATATTATTAGATAATATATTCAGAATCCTAATTAGATTTGGATTCTGAATTTGACTTACCTTATCCAATTTTGAATTGGATTCTGGAGTGATTATATTCACTCTAGACGTTAAGTCTTCTTATAGGTAACTTTAGAAAATAGAAGGAGAACGAAAAAAAAAAGAAGGAACCCTAATACGTTTTAGAGAAAACGTTTTTCAGCCTTCGCCGTTGTAGAGAGCTAGCACTCTAGAGGGTAGCATTCGTGTGGATACGTGATAGAGGGTGTTTCGCGATCAAGGCATCTCTTCCAAACTGTGATTTCTAATCATCAACAGGTTAGTTCTTTGAACACTTTTGTCGAATTAAACGAACAGCATGGATCCTGATGGGAAATCAAAGATCAAATTTTTCCGCTGCGTGTTTTTGGTTTGCTGTGATCTCCTTGATTTCCTAACACAAACCCAATAGGATTTAGGGATTCTTTAGGAATCAAGTCATCCACCATATTTTTTTTTTACCTGTTCAGATGGCTACTCCATTTTCTCCGGGTTTAGGCATGTGTTCTCTAAGGCTCTGAGCTTAATAGTGCCAAAGTGGCAAGAACCATTCCATATGGGAGTGGGGATGAAAATCCCTACTCACAGTGTCAACTCCACTGGGGATAATAAAAGTTGATTCCATTGGTCTTTATATTATTTTATTCTTTCTTATTATGATATTGTCTATTGCATCATTTAGTTTGCATTGTATGTGTGAGTTAGGACACCTGTGTAACTCGTGTTATGTTATGTAAGGGATACCATACTTTCACTCAAGGTATGGAGATCGAGCATGGCACAACTACTCATAGCCTTGTACCTTTTGATATATACTTGCTATGGGCGCCTAAACTTTTCAACCCAAAGATTAAAGCTCATGTATTGGCCTAGTTACTTTCCTTAAGTTTTTACCCAAGTGTTTGTTATTTGACTATGATTAATATATCTTGGTTTGAACCATGGCTTATTTGGTTTGTTCTTTTTCTAGTATGGCCTGATTATATTATAAGCCCAAAATAATTTTTATTCCTTTAAGCTCAAAAGACCAAAACTATTTTTAAAATTTTCAAGATGGTCTTTTGGACATAAATCTTTTCTAAAAAGGGTCAAAATTCTTTTCTACCTCCTGCCCCAAACACAAAGTCAAAAATTCATTTTAAAATAAATCTTTTTAAAATGGGCTTTGAAATAAATTCAAATTACAATTTTTTTTAACCTTCTTCTTAAATGAGCTTACAACTATTTAGGTCAATTATGGAATACCAAAAATCAATTGTGGGCCTAATTTATATGAAAAATGTTAATCATGGGCTTGTTTATGGTATGAATCAATAGTTATTTTTCCAAATAGGAAATCTATTTATTATAAACTTTTTAATTTGATTTTAATCCCAAATATAGCATAAAAGTTATCCCTTTGTTGATCCAAATGGATTAAGGCTTAATTAATGGAAATTATCATGGACTGATTTCTAAATTTAAAGATACGAATATTGGTTAAAGCGTCCGAGTGAATTTTTTCAAAAACAAGATGTCTCGCGTTGTTATTTTGTTGATCATATTCCTAGAAAAAGAGACTCATCATTCGTGTATGGAAGTTATAAGGTTGGAAGGAACATCCTAATTATTTTTGTTTATCTATTACTTGTGCATCCATGCATACATACATACATGTAATGCATTACATAGCATTGATCCTTTTTGCCTCATAGACCTAGAGTGTAACGACCCTCCCCGACCAGGTCGGCTGCCCGGCCCACTAGTGGCTTACGGCCCGGCCTTTTCACCACCTGGGCACGGAGTCTGCAGGAGGCAAGCGATCGCTACAGTACTGGACAGCCCTCGCGGCCCACCCAGCAGGAATTTGTTTATTTGGCCCCAAGGGGTCGCCTCCCTGGATCGAACCCCTGACCTCCCACTCAAGAGAGCCAGCGAGAACCATCCAGTACCATTTCTGCTACTAAAATTGTAACACCCCTTCCCGACCTACGTGTGTAAGCTGAGTAGAGGCGCCACACTATCCTAATGTTGCTACCACTTTTACTTAGTCAAATTTTTGTTCCTATTTTTACAGAAATTTTGCCATAGTTTCGCCTAAAAATTCAATCCCAAGTGTCGACAAAACTGGTTTTTTTTCTGATTTTTGAAAATATTTTTACACAAACCAATGCAAACAAAATCATTCTCAGTACACTTCCAATAAATCCCCCTTATAACCTCAACTACAACCTGCAAAAAGGATTTACACTTTTAGGACAAAATAGAGTGAAGGTTTATTATGAAATACAGTAGATAAAATATTTGTTCACTATGCAACAAAAAGTAACAATATTTACAAATTCATATACATCAAAACTCAAGTTTTACAACTCATAAAATTTATACATGTTTGGCAGTCAGTCTTTGATCTTAAAGCCCACTATTCACTCTTCAAAATCTAGGTTCGACTCGGCCTAGAGGAACTCTCTGGTTCTTCCCTGTCACCTGCGGGAAGAGTCACATTCGCGCTAAGCCAACGGCTTAGTGATACAAACTACAGTGCTATGATGCTTTAATGCCATGCTAATGTCACACAATCAAGATTCAAGATCAATTCAAGTGAATATTGTATTTCACAATCTTACATTATTTAATAATTAATCAAAACACTCATGATTCACATTGAAAACAAAGACAAGCATGGGCCCAAAAAGGATCTAATATGCTATTCAAAGTTCAGAGTTACTGCTTTGGTCCATAATCACAATCATCAAGCCCGTAGGCGATATATATATCTATCCATGGATAGGGTAACAGACCCAGTCTCTTGGACCTCAACCCGGCTACCCGAGGAGATCCTCAACCAGGCAAGACTGTTACCAAAACAAATGTAACAGACCCAGTCTCTTGGATCTCAACCCGACTTAACTCGAGGAGATCCTCAACCCGGCAAGATTGTTACTATAATTCACATTTCACATTTATCAACTGGAATCGGCTTACGACCCGATCTTTTCACCTATCCAGTACTTTATAGGCATGCCGCCAAAAACAGAACTCTGAAAATTGAATTAACACATTAGGCACACAATCATTTCATTTATCTCTTTATCAGTCTCTTTTCATTTCTTTTCTCATAATTAATTAGGCAACCATGCCTCAATTTTATATTTCATTTGCATTATCATAGCCAACAACCATGGCCTCATATCTCATATGATCTCAAATCACAATAAAGCAACTCTTCATAACATCATATCTTTCACATTTCATTTCGTCATCACATCTTGCACATTTCACATTTCGTTATATTTCAAATCACATTAATCAATTCATTATTCAAATGGATATAATCAATGGCATTAACACATATTTTACATGCTCATCACAACATTCACATTATACCAAACATAACATTATTAATATACATCCACAATGCATTAGATTCCTTATCACATTTATAATCAAATATGTCTCAAGTCTCAATATCATATGAATGTATGCACTAATGTAGTTTGTACTTACCTTAAAACCAACTCACACCAATTTATACACTTACTCTTCCAAGAATTCTCAACACTTAGATTAGGGCAATTCAACCTCTTCACAACCTAATCCAAAAAGGAGCATTAGCAAAATGACCATATGAATAGTAAATTCTGGTTTTGGACTCAACTTAATCCTTATTTTGAAAAATTGTATAAAATAATCTACTTGACTAAAAACTCTAAACTTTTTAAAGAACTAAATTTTACATCTTAAAATCATTCCTTTAAAATTTCAGATCAAACTGAACACAAAATCTTGGTCAAATAGTTCACCCAACCAGACTGCCCCAATTGCCCTGCATCCTGGCAGCAGTTCTGAACTTTGTGAATTACATAATTCAAATTCAATCAACGTGCTTCCAAATTATTTTTCTCAAATACTAGACTCACTAAGAAACAACATATCCAAAATTCAATTAGATATTATTTTTCTATATTTTATTAAAAATCCTGAAAGATAGCTGTCTCAGTTAAGGTACCTGCTGGAACAGGTATAATAAAAATAATCTTTCCAAAATCATAACCATTCCAAAATCGGATCAAAATATTTTTCAGTCATTATAGACTCATAGAGGTACAACATATCAAAACTTCACTTCAAGAACATTTTTCTATATTTAATTAAAAATCATACAAGTTACAGCATTTACTAATTGTAAAACAGAAAAGATTTCACTAAACACAACTCTTACTCTTCCATCACCAACACCAACCTAACTTCTTATCTTTAATTCCATTTCCAACACATACAAACACACCACAAGCAATCCTAACCATATTATCAACAACACTTCATCAAACTCAAAAATAACTTCAAAAACAACAAGAGCAATCAAGAGAGAACTTACCAAAATAATGAAATTTCTTTTATTTCTAACTTGTTTTCTTGAAATCTCCTTCAATTTTTTTGAGCTTGAGCACAAAACTCTCTCTTGCTCTCTTTTGTCTCATTAAAGTGGCTCTTTCCTTGCTCTTTTCCTCTAATTCTTGAGTTTATGGTGATTTTCTTGAAAAACCACACATAAACTATCTAATTCCCATAAAAATTTGAATTACTTCCAATGGATTCTAAGTTTCAAGTAAAGAAATGAAGGAAGATGAAGAAAGTAAAAGAAATGGTGATGGTGAAGATGGAGTCCACGTTTTATGGAAGGAAGAAGAAAAGAAAATGAAAAAAAAAAACAAAAACAAAAAGAGACAAAGTCAAATTTATAGTCTTCAAACATTCTCCACCAAGTCTTTTAATAATAAAATAATCAATTATTTCCTCTTCCACTCATTTATTTCTTCTAATTAATTCATTAATTCAATAATAAACAAATATCTTCTTTAGTTGACCATCCATTTTGACTTGTATATATGTTATATATATTTCCATATATACAACATATAAACTCTCTTTTAATTCTTTTTTCTTTCTAATTACACATATACATTTAATTCAAATAAAACAACAATTATATCAAAACTTCTAAGGCACACTTTGGGATATTACATAGAGCATAGCAGTTCAAGAGCTTATGATAATCCAACTTATGCCCGTGATGTAGAATCCAGTAACAACTTAGTCAGCTTCTCACCAAAAGCAATGGAACCTGAACAGATTCAAAAATTGGTAGTTGATGCAATCAGCTCTAAGATGCAAGAACTGAAGGAGGTCTTGGCTGAGACCATGAAAAGCCAGCTGGCTGCACTACTAGGGAACACTGTTGAAGCATCTGCTAGTACTAAGAAGCAGAAAGACAAAGGAAAGACTAAGGTTGGTGAAATGGCTATGGCTGATGACAAAGTGATGATGGATGATGATGATTGGGCTCAATATTTTCAATATTCCTAAGATAAGAAGAAAGAAACGAAGACTGTGGAGAAGGTAATCATGGAAAAGACTAAAAATTCAGATGTGGAAAAGATTATTATTGATTTAGAAAAGAAGCTGAAGGTTGATGAGATGTCAGAAGTGGACAAGCTATTTGAACAAGATGAGGAAGTCCCTTACAAGTTCAAGATGTCTTCCTTTGCTAAGTTCGATGGAGCTGGCAATCCTCATCTACATGTCAAGCAATACATCACAACCATGCAGTCTGCTCGATCTACTAAGGCTCAAACTCTAAGGTACTTTATGCTCTCATTAGATCCTGTTGTACAAAATTGATTCAACACCGTAAAGGATAGTACTCAGAAGAATTAGGATTCATTATATAAGGCCTTCATATAGAAGTATGGGTACAATGTCGAATTGGAAGTTACTTTGATAGAGGTCGAATCAATCAGGAAGAAACTAAATGAGAACTTCGTTGACTATGTGAAGAGATGGGAAAATAAGGTTGCACTGCTCAAGAAAAGGCTAGATGAGTCTGACCAGATCAGAATGATAGTGAGAGGTGTCATGCCCAACCTTCATAATAGATTATCTCATACCCTTATCAGAGATTTCAAAGGTCTTCTCCAAGTTGGCTTGCAAATAGAAGAATGGGAAAGGGAAAAGAACTGTTTGGTTGGGAGAAGGAATGAGAAGGGGAGTCTCCAGTATGGAAATCAAGATACACAGAAGGCAGTGGATGTCAATGCAACTGGTCAAGCTAATAGAAGATAATTTTTAGAGTTGGGAAAACCTCTCTCTTATGTTTTCAAAAGTTACATAAAAAGGGGTTATTACAGTCATTGGCTCCTCGACCACTACACGATCCTCTACCATCAAATTTTGATGCCAAGGCCTTCTGTTAATTCCATCAAATGCAAGGGCATGAGAGAGATAAATGTGCTCGTTTAAGGCACAATATCTAAGATTTGATTGACAGTGGATAGTTGCCTAAGCTTGATAAGCCCAATACCAAGAGTAATCCTTCGCCTAAATTTGAAAGAGTGCCTCCACCAATAACCTTCATGATAGGGGTGAATTGAAAGAAAGTTTTATATTATCATCTTTTCAAGATGTGAATGGAGGAATTGCTAACGAGGAGGTACTACTAACCAAGGTTGGACCAACTGCGGATGATGAGGTGATGACTATCATTGATGATGAAAAAATCCTTGCCCCTGATATGCCCAAATAAATGAAGCATCTTTGACTCTAACTCAATAAAATTCCTTTGGCTTGTTTGGTTTTTGTTTCATTTTCTTACTTTGATGTTTTCTAGAATAATTATATTTTTCAAATTAAGATCGTTTGAATAAATTACTTTTGTTCATTTGTTGATGGCCTTTATTCATTTTGGTGCTCAACTAATGATGAGTCTACCTTGATATTATAAATTAGTGTATCTATGCATCATGATCCTAATGACTTTAATAGGTGAGGGAGTTGTTTTATAGCATTAAGTTGTGTATACTTGCTTAAAGAGGGCTCCTGCATAATTATGAGTATCGAGATCCTAGTTAATCTTAGAATATACTTTGACGAACTTTTGAGGCAAAATTGAACTTTGCTTATTTAAAGGAGAAATGATCTAGACATTATTTGGTAAGCCAACAACTAAAATCCTCCCAATTAAATATCAATCCCTAGTTTTCCCTTTGAGCCTTCATGAGATTTTAGCTTGCTCTTTATTGGCTAGTAAGCTTGATAACCTACCTATGTTGTTGTGACTTTTATGATAAGTCTATGATCACTGGATTACCAAGAAGGCAAGAAGATAAAAAAAAAGGGATGCTCAATCAAGACTATGAAGAAAAGTTGAAGTTTACCTGAATTTAGGTCCGACGACATCAAGATTACGAAGGATTCATCATCATTAAAGCAGAATTGTGTTGCTTTATAGTCAAAAGCATAAAATGGCACAACTCTCTTAGAGTTAGGAGTTAAAAAAAGAAGAAAAAAAAGAAAAAAGAAAAAAGAAATAAAAATAAATAAAAATAAAATAAAATAAAATAAAATCCAAAAAGGCAGTTCAGAAAGCCAATCGAGTTCTTTTTTACCTAAAGCAGCAAAAGACTTCCATTTAGTTTACGAGGATAGATTGACTTGAATTGGTCCAATCCAGCCAAGGATTCAAACAAAATTAGAGAATTAGGGGAAAGATCATCTTTCATTTTATCCAATGTAGCTCCAAGTCAGCAATATTGAAAGTCTTAGACTTGATATTCCAAAAGGGGAAAGGACGAAAAGAAAGAGGAAGAAAAGGGTGGTCTAAAGATCAAGATAGTATTGATTAGATTCATATTTCTATCAAGAAGATGGAAGGATATTCAAGCTTTTTATTTTTATGAAGTCAGAAGGAAATGATGCCCAAAAGGTGAAAATGGAACTCTAACAGTATATAGTTCCGATAAGAAGTTTATATTATGAAAGTTTGTCAGCAATGTCACATCAGCTCCAATTTAAAAATGGCCTCCACTTAACCATGTCCCTTATATACCCCATTTCAAGCCTATTAAAGACATGTTGATCTCTCTTGGTAGGTGGAGTCTATTAGTGGAGATAGTTTGAATAAGCATGCATATGAGATAGACAATATTTAAACTCAATAAGACCTTTGGCCAAGTAATGTGTATGTGCCTATCTAAAGTGCAACTATTCTTCCTTAAATGGAAATGATTCCTGAGTTTAGTATGGTAACTTGAGTTGTCATGTTATAGATGTGTTAATTTGGAAAAATCGAGCCTTGATGTATATTGATATTGATTTGGCAAAGCAAACATTAAAAAAAATTTTTACACATGAGCCTTCAAACTTAAGGAGGTACATTGCACTATCGAACCTTAAAGGACATATTGGGCAAGGTGGGTTAATGAAGGGACTATTTGCACGATCATGAAGAAGTTACCAATCAATGTGTTGAATCATGGGTTGACATGGATGTCTGATTATCTTGCTTGGGCCCACACTACTCATGTTTTCTATATCTTGAAGATAAAGAAATGGATGCAATATCTTCTTCTGATCCAATGCAAGACCTACATGAATATCCTAAAGTTACCAATGGGAGTGTTTTGACCTATCACCTCAGTTTGAGAGTCAATAGAATCACTGTAAGTATTATTCATGCATATCATGCATACATAAGCATATCACACTAGATTTTTTGTCTTGTGTGTCTATTCTTTGTCAAAGAGAACAACAGATACTCTATGAAGCAAATATGAAGCAGATATAGAATTAAGGGCCATGGAAGGCCCATTGCTTAAGGAAGATCCAGTCACTTTACAAAAATGGAGATGTGTGCATATGCAAAGAACCATAGAAAATGTGAACACCAATCAAAGCTTATATGGGAACAAAATCATTGGTTTGAGCCTACACAGGGAGTGAAGTTTCTCCTTTCAATTTTTGAGTTTATGCGTTTATAAAATATTTTCAGAATTATTTTCAATATTTTGCCACGCAGGGTGCAAAGAGAGGGTATAAGGGCAAGCTAAAAAAATAGCTGAATTTTTTGCAAAAAGAAGAACAAAAAGAATAGAACAAGAAGAAAGTAAGAACCCTAAAAGAATGATGATACAAATGACAGAAGATCAGTCCAGCTAAAAGAACTAAAATCAATCCATTGAAAGATGGAATAAGTGGCTAGAAGAAAGCCCACACTCTCAACTAACAGATGGTCAGTCAGCTAGAAGAGCTAAAATTGGTGGCTAGAAGAAAGCGAAACCCTCAACTGACAGAAGGTCAGTAGAATCCAATCTCGGGTTGAGAACCCAAAATCCAATCTCGAGTCAAGAATCAAAATCTAGTCTCAGGTCGAAAACCCAAATCCAAGTCTCAAGTCGAGAACCCACATCCAATCTCGGGTTGAGATCCCAAAATTCAGTCTCTAGTCGAGAACAAGAATCTAGTCTCAGGTCGAGAACTCAAATCCAAGTCTCGGGTTGAGAACCTAAAATCTAGCCTCGGGTTGAGAACCTGAATCCAACCTCTAGTCGAGAACCCAAATCCAGGTCTTTGGTCGAGAACCCAAAATCCAATCTCAGGTCGAGAACTCGAATCTAGCCTCAGATCGAGAATCCAAATCTAGGTCTTAGGTAGAGAACCCAAAATTTAGTCTCGAGCTAAGAACCCAAAATCCAATCTCAAATCAAGAATCCAAATCTAGCCTCGGATCAAGAACCCAAATCCAGGTCTTTGGTCAAGAATCCAAAATCTAGTCTCAAATCGAGAACCCAATCCAGTCTTGGGTCGAGAACCTAAATCCAAGTCTCGAGTCTAGAACCCAAATCCAGTCTAGGGTCGAGAACCCAAATCCAGTCTAGGGTTAAGAACTCAAATCCAGTCTCAAGTCTAGAATCCAATCCAGTCTCCGGTCTAGAAGCCAATCTAGTCTCTGGTCCATAATCCAAACCAATTTAAATTCATCAACACCAAGATATTAGAGTCACTTGGTGGTTGCATCGAGATATTAGAGTCACTCAATAAATCCATTGAGATATTAGAGTTTCCTAATAGCCCATTGAGAAATTAGAGTCATTCAGCGGTTGGATATCGATACTAAATGGTTCTTCACCTTAAGATATCTATCCTTTGGATTTTTTTTCTTGTTTTGTCTCTTTGTTTAGTTTTGCAGATTCTTGGTACAAAATCCAAAAGTTGTATCATTGTTTTTCACTATCTTCTGCTAAAGTCTTAAATTGTTCAAGCAGGAGGCAAGACTATAGACTCTTAATTTTAGCCCAGTTTAAATTTTATTTAGATAAAAACCAAGATCAAGTTTGGTTTCAATTACAAAGTCTAGGTTAGATCAAGTCTAATTCTGGATTAGGGTTGATTCATTTGAAAATTAGGCTAATATAGTAGGAATCAGTTTAAACCTTGCCAATTCAATATGCCTCATATCGAATTGGTGGCTAATTGGTAAGCCACCAATTCGATGTGAGGGCTCATGTCGAATTGGTGGTCACCAATTCGACATGGACCAAGCTCGGGCTTGATAATTCCCTAATCACATTAAAACAGACTTGTGGAGTATCTGAGCAGCATAAGGACTACTACTTAAGCCACCAATTTGACATGGGACTAAGCTCGGGCTTAGCAATTTCCTAATCAGACTAAAACAAACTTGTTGAGTATCCGAGCGGCATAAGGACTACTGCTTGAGTTAGACCTAATTAAGCATTATAAATACAAAACAGCAATTAAGTAACGGGGAGGGGGGATAATCAGTAAAAAGGAGACATCAAAGAATTATCAAAAACACATAGAGAGAAAAGACAAAGAAAAAAGCAAAGAAAGATAGTAACCACACAGTAACCAAAGAAGGAATTATCCATTATCTCCAGATTGCTTCAACCCACCAAGATTAAAGTTGATTCAACAAATTGATATTGGTAGAATTTACAAATGGAGGTTTGAATTTATTATTGATTTAAATTTATAATAGTTGTTTTATTTATCTACCTTGTTTTTTAGAATCACAGTAGCATTTAATTTTCAATCATCATCAGGCAGTAGCTTAAAAATTATGTTAATCAGTTAAACTATTATCATCTTTGCATAATGATTCATTAAACATCTATTAGCCAAACCATTAGCAATATTAATTTTAATATAAAGATAACCTTGGTCACAGTTCATGAAAACCCTAGTTTGATCATCCAAAACACTAAATATTATTTTCAAAAGACAAAATCCTAGTTTTCAAAACCATAAAACCCTAATTTTTATCTTAAAACCCTAGTTTAGGAAAAATCCTAATTTCTATAAATATAAAATCCTAGCTCACATAGAAACCCTAATTTCCTAACAAAACCATATCCTATAAACTGTTTACCTTTTAGGGGTACTGCCCCCTTGACCCTTGCTCGCTAACCGGCTAGCAGGACCGCCATAGGCGCAACCCTCGTCGTAGGGCCCTATATTTCCTTAATGGGATAATATTAAGATGTGTTTGTTTATTCTCTTTTTAATTATTTAATTATTTTCATATATGTTTTATTATTTTTCCTTGCTTTATTCTTTTCCTTCTATTTATTTGTATTTTTATATGGAATTGTAAACGGCATGTTTCCATCCAGCATGGGTGCCTTGTTTATTTAGTTTATGTAATTTAATTTATGTCAAAGACTTTGGAAAATTGTAAGGGACACATTTCAACCTTTTGGTCGGTGTCCTATTTTATTTATTTTCTTTGTGAACATTTAAGGATTGTAAGGGTATGTGTCCATCTAAGGATGGATACCCATATTATTTTGTGATTTACTATTTTATCTTATTTTAATGAATGAATCCATTTTATTAATAATTGCATGTAGTATGGATAATATTATATTGCTTAAGAATTAATAATATTTAGACTTGAAAAGGAGGTTGATTCTAATTAATCGGGAGCTATGAAAATGCTGGGTCATTTCTCACCTTTCCCATGCGTACCTAACTTTTCGAACCCAATAGGGGGTTAGGGATTCTGTAGGAATCAAGTCATCCACCCCATTTCTTTTTCCCGGCTCGTTTGGGTGGCGACTACATTTTTTTTGGGTTTAGGCCCATGTTTTCTAAGGTTCTGAGCCTAACAGTGTCGAAGTTGCAAGAATCATTCTACATGGGAGTGGAGGCGAAAATTTTCACTCACACTAGCGCCATTGGATGATTGCTTGGGTATCCAAGAATGGCTTCAAATTCTTCAATCATAGGACATATTTCAAAGTTTTTTATCTTAAAAGTCTTATTTTTCACATCCCAAAAGGGGGGCCATGGCATATAAGAAGGAATGGTCCAACTTGACATTTTGAAAGCACTTTAAAGAATTAATTTGAGACCATGATATTGTTCCCAATATGTAACCTGGACGGTTTTAAATAAATTTTTTATCTTCTTTAAATTAGCATTAATAATCATTAAGGTTGTGAGAGAGCTGAAATTGCTTTAAATTTACCCAAGTGTTACTGCTTTAATTGTCAACGAAAAGAGGGCAATTTATTGATATATATAGCAGAAGGCTAAAGTCTGATTAGTTTAGGGCAAAGATATCCATGTTGAATTGGGTTTGGATTTGGAGACATTGAATTCGTTATGAAGTTACAAATAAATAAACCTGGTCCATATTGGTTTTATCTTAAATTCTAGTCCATGTCGATTCCATTTTGAATGAATTCGACATGGTATCTGTGTATATATGAGTATATATAGAAAGGTCAAAGTGAAAAAAATGTCCAAAAAAAAAAGTTGAAAAGTCAAAATATTATATTTTATTAAATCTAAAACAAGCTTTTTAATATGGTACAAGCCAAATCATTGTGAAGAGGAAGGCGGTCTATAATCAAATAAAGTTGTAAGAAGTTAATCGCTTGATGGAGGAGGAGGTACGTTGTCCACCCAGAATCCACTAAAAGAAGAAGCATCTGAGTCCCTATTATCCTAAAAGTCATTTTTGTAGTAGTCATCACCTGAAAAAGGAGGAGTCACGTCATAGTCATCAGTTCGGGGCCTCATCGAAGAAGAAACACCAGGATCCCTACAGCTCTAAAACTAAAAGTCTAAAAAGCTCTATTTTGACCTATGGTATAAATCTTGAAAATGAGCAGTATCTTGACGGCTGGCATCCAACTCTCGATGACTGGCAGCTAACTACTCTTGCAACTTTCTATTTTGTTCCGTAAGCATTCACTGTGAGCCAGAAAAGGAAGAAGGTAAAACATATATAATCATGCATACATATAGAATAAATCAATATTGAAACAGGACCACAAACCAAGTAATTCAAATCAAAGCCCTGAGGATAAGGCAACATATCAGGATAAGGAGGAAAAAAACAAAAGAAGGGGCAAATGGAGAAAATTACAACTGAACTGAAGAAAATTGTCGCTGAACTGGAGCAATAGAGGAGGGTCTAGCCTCATGATCAAATGAACTAGTAACCTACAATGATCATAGAAAAGAGAGTTAGAAGAAATTAAAGTAGTTATGATGGACATCATGTTAAGCATTCACCTGAGGTGTGCCAATCCTTGAGTCACCACGAGAATGGGAAGAAGACCCTCTTTCCTCTTCCTCATCTTCTTCTCTTTCCTCTTCTTCTTCCTTTTCCCCCTCTTTCATTTATTTTTCTTCTTCTTCTTCTTCTTCTTCTTCTTCTTCTTCTTCTTCTTCTTCTTCTTCTTCCTCCCCTTCATATTCTTCTCCCTCTGGAAGCCCCTGAACACTAACAGGAGAGACCTCAAAATTTAGAAGTTGATCCTGGATAAATTGGACATATGACACATCCGGTGACAGCAGAAAGATCTCGGCATCGAAGCTGTTTCGAGCATGTCTCCAAGAATGTTCTAGCATTGACATGTTGTTTAGTGTATATGCTAGAAAATGCTGGTACTCTCCATTGGTCTGGACTAGGAAACCAGTTATACACTCGTTCACTAAGAAACTAGCCACTAGAAACTCGATCGGTAATGATTCGATGAGAATTTTATAAAGGCTGTGCACCATGCATTCATGGAGTCCAATGGTTCCTCTCGTTAATTCCCCACCAAGCCACATCCACCTGCAAAAGAATAAATAGGTAAGTGTTTTTTTCTCATAAATTTTAATAATAATATTAACATTTCTCTTACTTGATCCCAGGTCAGATGGCTTATGTGGTAACGATGGGTGTGCATGTGGCTGCCAGGCACCCCACTGCGACTTGATAACCAGAAGTTTAGCCTTTGATACCCGACCCATCTCCTAGTAATATAGGGAGCCCTCATGAGCTTGTTTTCATATGCCCAAATCTTAAAAAGAAAATAAGAGGGTCAAAATCTATACACAAGCAATATTTGAATCACCAGCTATACGGAAGTGATACCTTGGCAACCGCCATGAAACCAGTGAAAGATCTCTTGTTCCTATAAATTGCATCAAACCCATGATACAGGCAGGCAAGACCAGCCTCTCCCCACACATAATATGGCATAAGGTCAAAATCGGCAAGAGCCCATAGCAGTGACAGGTGGATGGCGGACTCAGCGCTACACAGTATAGTCAACCCTAGTAGATATAACAAGTCATCACTTACAGGTCAAGTATACTTTATCCACTACTCTCGGATGGACTCATATTTAATCTTATGAGGTCCTCTGAAATGGGGCCTAACGCCATTCAACTGTCGAATTTCATTATTGGTTGAAATGTTGTTAGTTAACGGGACACGGGCCCCATGGCATTGAATGCCCGGGATGGTAGCATAATCAACAAGGCCAATAGTCATCTCTCCAACGGGCAAATGAAAAGTATGGGTAGTGTACATCCATCACTCCACAGTGCTTAGATCATACTCCCATCAATTTGAAATCCCCGAAACAGTAATTGCAAGACAAAGTTCTCAAAGCCGCATTCTCGTACCATCCTTTTTACTGGATGCGGCGTCGATTGTACCATTAATGAGCTTTGTAGATGTTTCCTCCGCCATGAATTTCACAACCATCATACTATCAAAACAGGTAAATCAAGTGAGGTATGTAAATTCCTACACAATTCCTTTTATGCTTTTTAGAAATTATAATTATTCATACATAAATCTTTTTTTCTACATCGAATATTCAATTTCTGTAACACCCAATATACTCACACCACATACACATAATATGTAATATACGTATACTGGATACAAGAATATCACAGTCCATTTTAAACAAACCAACCCATCCTTAAATATAAAACCAAAGTCATCATTACTAAAATCTGAATAAACTAAAAACATTTAACTTATATTGTAAATAGTAATAGATGAAACAACCCTTGTTAAAATACATATACATATATCTTCATTACCCCAAAAGGGTTATCCAAAACATTTGTTTAATAAGCAGCGGAAATACATATGTATATATCAAAATCAATGTTTACAAAATTATAGACTTTATACATGCTGGCAGTTCATCTATGATCTTGATGTCCACAACTCAACACTGCTCTCACAAATTCAAGCCTAGACTCAACTCAATCTAGACAAGCTCTCCGGCACAACCGGAACTACCCTGTCACCTGCGCGATGAACCACAATCGCGCTAAGCCCAAAAGCTTAGTGGTACAAACTATGATACAATATAGATCAATGTGATGCTAATGTACAACACATTTGAATATAACAACTCATTACATTATATCTCAATATATATATATCATTTGCATCACATTTCATAATTCACATTAAAGCAAAGACAAACATGGGCCCAAAAAGGATCTAATATGCTATTCAAAGTTCAGAGTTACTGCTTTGGTCCATATTGACACCTTTTGTCTAGCCCCATAGGCAATATATCCATGGATAATGTAACAGCCCCAGTCTCTTGGACCTCAACCCGACTAGACCCTTAGGCCCCAGTATCTTGATCCTCAACCCGGCTAGACTGCTATAGTTTTTGAGGCTTACGACCAAGTCTTTTCACCCCAAAAACATCACATTTATCAGCTGGGCTTGGCTTACGACCCGGTCTTTTCACCTGCCCAGCAATTCATATGCATGCCACCAAACCCAAAACTCTGAAAATTGAATAACATACTAGGCACACAACTTATTCATTTATCTCATTATCAAATACTTTCATAATCCATTTCTCATTTCATTTCTCATAATCAAACTAGGCTCATTGCCTTATTATATCATCATTTTTCTCACCTTTCTCATTCTTCTCTTTTGTATCAATATCAATTTGTTACATTATGATTTCTCATGTCTTACCACATTATTCCATATTTCTTTTCATATACAATACATTACTCAATTGCAGTGATATATCAACATAATTCACATCATGCATATCATAACATATAACTCATTCATCATCAATATATCAATTGACTTAACACATTTCTCAACTAAATGTGTTAAGTCCCATTGTCATGTAAATGTATGCAATCATTCAAAGTTTGTACTTACCTCTTAAAGCAACAACACCACTCTATCAACTTCCTCTTCCAAGATATCCCTCAAACCTTGGCTAGGGTAACTCAATTCTCTTCAAAACCTGTAACACCCCTATATCCAATGCACACACACCACAACCACAACAATGTAGCATATGTGCACCAAACATAGGAATGCTACATTTCTCTTAACATTTAAAACTTGATACAATACCCTTATCATCATACATTATAGAAAAAAAATAGATCATTTACTTATAAAACAAAACATATTAGTTATGTATATATATATATATTTAAATATTACACAGCGGAAGTTATAAATTAATTACATATTTACACATTAAACATTTATTTACAAAATATAAAGAAGTATACATGATTGGCAAATCTGCTTTGATCTTTAAGCTCCCAAAAATGGATTCCTCAAGGTCTACTCTCACTTGGTCTTGAAGAACTACCGGGTTCAACTCTATCAACTCTATTACCTGCGCGATTAAACACTATCGCGCTAAGCCAACGGCTTAGTAAGATAAAACATGCTATTGGTATGCTTTAATACAATACAATGTCAATTCTCAATTCATATTATACATGTAACCATTTATATGCAAAGCTAACATCATACCTTTACATTTCATAATTCAACATATAAATATATGCATATCACATTTCAATATCTTTTCTCATACTTCATTAACTAATCATTAAACAATCCATAAACAACACTAAACAAAGACAAGCATGGGCCCAAGACACACTAATATGCAATTCAATTTTCAGAGTTAATGCTTTGGTTTGTTATCACATTTATCAATATCATATACCCAACTAGGCTTCAAGGATCAAGTTCAACCAAGCTTCAAGGGGAGCAAAGCATGCTAAGCTTCTACCCAACTTGGCTTCAAGAACTAATCCAACCTAGCTTCAAGGGTGGTAACATCTCAATTAGGCTTCAAGGATCCAATCCAACCTAACTTCAAGAGATTGTTACACTTATTAGGCATGCCACCAACAACAAACTCTGAAAATGGAATAACACATTAGCCACACAATTCATTTAGATTTCATTCTCAATTCTCATTATTATTTAGGCAAACATGCCTCATTTATCTCCATTGAATCACATTAGCCAATAACAATGGCTTCACATTTTATTTCACAATATAACACTTCATTATTCAAGTGTATATTTATCTCATCCATGATCACATTATATCTCATATAGCATCATTCATCATAGCCAAACACAATGGCATTGTCTCATATCATGTCTTATTTCATTACAATCCTCATAGCCAATCACAATGGTCTCATATATCATTTAAATCATCAAAATAAATCACAAGTCACATTACATTATCATATAAGCAACATGCTTTACATACTTTACTTACTTCAAATAAAACAGAACAGAACGATTATAGCGGTCGCACCAGGCTAAGTCGCGACCGTCCTCCACAATCAAAAGATGAAACTTTAACACAGTAGGTTTCGCGGTCAGAAGTTCGGTCTAAGTCGCGACCGCACTTCACAATCAAAGATGAAACCTTATCACAGTAGGTTTCGCGGTCAGAAGTTCGGTCTAAGTCGCGACCGCACTTCAATAATAGCGACCGTCCCAAATTACGTGTCTCATGCATAAACCCTAAATTTAACAAACTTTATTTTGTTTAACTTCAAACACATTATACACAACATAACCTCATTCAAATTGACACAATCAACATCCTCAACACTTATTTACATCTTCCAAACACATTAATAACATTTTTGATACCACAACACAATTACAACCAACACAAAGATCAACAAAAATAATCAATCAAAAATAACATAAACAACTCTTACCAATTCAAAACCCTAACTCAAACTCAACACAATTACTTCCAACACCTTCACCTGTTCAACTTCTCATCTATCAAGCAATATCAATACTTAAAATCACACCATAAGCAATTGAATCATATCATCATCAAACCACAACTCAACTCAAGCATAACTTCAAAATAACAAGGGTAACAAGAGAAAACTTACCTTAAATTAAACTCATAACTTAAAATCAATTAAACACTTGAAAACACAACACAACACATCTCAAACCCACCAAATCACAAAATCACCAAACCCTTATTCACTTCCAACAAAACTTCCAAATAAACAAAGAAAACAAGAGAATACTTACTTTAGAAGAAGAAATTCCACCAATCCTTTGTCAAAACCTTGGATTACTTCTTCAATACACTTCTAGCATCAAGAACACTTATCTTTCCCTTTTGTTAATGGAGAGCCGGCCACTTCATGAAGAAAGAAGAAAATGATGAAGACACAAAGTCAATTTTTGCTTTTAATCTCCACCAAGTATTCTTATCCAAGCAAATACCAAAATGCCCTCAATCATATAACTAACTTTTTGTCTTATCTAAGCCCTTATATGTAATTACACACTTAACACAAAAATATCTTCTTCCACTTAACCAACACTTTGACTCTTCATTTGACCAATTTATATGTTATATATATCATCATATACACAACATATACCATTCTCTCTAAACCCTAAATCTATCCCAATACACATATACACAAGCATTTTCCTCCCAATTTCTTTTCTTATCCCATCATATACATTCAATCCAATATATAACAATAACAACAACAATAACAACATCAACAATATGCAAAACTTCTAGGGCATAAATGAGGATATTACAATTCTCCCCCTCTAAAAAGAAATTTCATCCTCGAAATTACCTGTTATCAAAGCTGAAACAACTGCGGATACTGCTCTTGCATAAATTGCTCACTTTCCCAAGTTGCTTCTTCTTTTCCATGATTCTTCCATAGCACTTTCACCAATGATACACTCTTGTTCCTCAACTCTTTCACTTCTCGTGCCAAGATAGCAACTGGTTCCTCTTCAAAAGTCAAGTCTGGGCTCACTTCAATAGATTCAAATGGCAACACATGAGATGGATCCGACCTATATCTCCTCAACATAGAAACATGAAACACATTATGAATACGATCCAACTCAGGTGGCAAAGCAAGTCGATATGCCACTGGCCCAACTCTTTCTAACACTTCATACGGCCCAATGAAACGAGGACTCAATTTCCCTTTCCGACCGAACCTCAAAATCTTCTTCCAAGGAGATACTTTCAAAAATACCTTATCTCCAACATTAAACTCTATGTCTCTCCTTTTCAGATCTGCATAAGACTTCTGTCGGTCTGAAGCTGCTTTTAATCTGCCTCGAATCAACTTTACTTTCTCTTCCGTTTCTTGAATCAAATCAGGGCCAATTATTTTACCTTCACCAAGTTCACTCCAACAAAGAGGTGTCCTGCACCGTCTACCATACAATGCTTCAAATGGTGCCATACCAATGCTGGATTGGTGACTGTTGTTGTAAGCAAACTCCACAAGCGGTAAAAATCTGTCCCAACTTCCAGAGAAATCGATGACACAGCTCCTTAACATGTCTTCAATAATCTGTATCACCCTCTCTGACTGCCCATCTGTCTGAGGATGGAAAGCAGTACTGAAGTGCAGTCGAGAACCCAAAGCACTATGCAAACTCTTCCAAAACCTTGAAGTAAACCTGGGGTCTCTATCAGACACTAAAGAAGTTGGAACACCATGCAACTTTACAATCTCATGGATATACAGCTCAGCCAACCTCTCCAAAGAGTAATCCATCCGCACTGGAAGGAAATGAGCTGTCTTAGTCAATCTATCCACAATCACCCATATGGCATCATGCTTCTTTTGTGTTAATGGCAAACCAGACACAAAATCCATCGTCACTCTATCCCACTTCCATTCTGGCACTGACAACGGTTGCAACAACCCGGTTGGAACTTGGTGCTCTGCTTTAACCTTCTGACAAGTGAGACATTTCGATACAAACTCAGCAATGTCTCTTTTCAACCCAATCCACCAATAATGCTGTCTCAAATCATGATACAGCTTCGTATTACCCGGATGCATAGCAAACATCGACTGATGAGCTTCTTCCAAAATGACCTTTTTCAAAACAGCATCATCGGGTACACACAATCTGCTCTTGAACCAGAGACTCCCATCACTTTTCACAACAAAATCTCTAGATTTTCCATTTTTGCAATCTGAAATAATCTTTTGAATCTTCATATCCGTCATCTGAGCCTCTTTAATCTGATCTAACAAAACTGGCTTCAATTGCAACTGTGCCAACAATGCACCATCAACACAAGGTACAAAATTGACGTGCAATGATCTCAACTCAACAAGCAACGAGAGCGAATACACAGTTAAACCAGCTACAGACTTCCGACTCAAGGCATCAGCAACAACATTTGCTTTACCTGGATGATAATCAATCAAGCAGTCGTAGTCTTTAATCAATTCTAACCATCTCCTCTGACGAAGATTGAGCTCTTTCTGGACACCCAAATACTTCAAACTCTTGTGATCAGTGTAGATGAAACATTTCTCTCCAAACAGATAGTGGCGCCAAATCTTCAATGCAAATACAATGGCAGCCAATTCCAAATCATGGGTTGGATAGTTAAGCTCATGCGGTTTTAACTGTCGAGATGCATAAGCTATAACTTTCCCTTCCTGCATCAATACACACCCTAAACCTCTATGTGAAGCATCACTGAAAATCACATATGGTCTGCCTTCAACAGGTAAAGTAAGAACAGGCGCTTGAGTTAACATATCTCTCAACTGCTCAAAGCTCGCCTGACACTGATCCGTCCACAAAAACCTCACTCCCTTATGAAGCAATCTGGTGAGTGGAGTAGCTATCAAAGAAAACCCTTTCACAAACCGCCGGTAATAGCCTGCCAAACCCAGAAAACTTCTAATCTCTGTCACAGACTTGGGTGGACTCCAATTCAATATAGCTTCAACTTTACTCGGATCAACTCTAATGCCTTCTGCTGAAACAATGTGTCCAAGAAAAGCTACTTGATTCAACCAGAACTCACACTTCGATAATTTGGCAAACAACTGCTTCTCTCTCAAAGTCTGCAACACAATCCACAGATGCATATCATGTTCCTCTTCATTCTGCGAATACACCAGAACGTCATCGATGAAGACCACTACAAACTGATCCAGATAGGGTCTAAACACCCTATTCATTAAATCCATAAAAGCTGCAGGTGCATTCGTCAGACCAAAAGGCATAACTAAAAACTCATAATGCCCATACCTGGTCCGAAAAGCTGTCTTCGGAACATCCTCAGCTCTGACTCTTAGCTGATGGTACCCAGATCTCAAATCAATTTTAGAAAACACAGCTGCACCCTTTAACTGATCAAAGAGATCATCAATTCTAGGCAAAGGATATTTATTTTTAATAGTCACCTTATTCAATTGCCTATAATCGATACACAACCTCAAGGTACCATCTTTCTTCTTCACAAATAGCACAGGAGCTCCCCAAGGAGAAACACTGGGGCGAATAAATCCTTTGTCCAATAACTCCTGTAATTGTACTTTCAACTCCCTTAATTCTGCTGGTGCCATTCTGTAAGGAGTAATCGAGATAGGAGTGGTACCAGGCAACAATTCAATACCAAACTCCACCTCTCTCTCAGGAGGCAACCCTGGCAACTCCTCTGGAAAAACATCCGGAAACTCAGCAACTGTGGCAATGCTATCAATGGGAGAACACTTCACTCTAGTATCCACCACATGAGCAAGATAGGCTTCACACCCCTTTCTAATCAATCTCCTAGCTGCAACAGCTGAAACAAATAGGGAGGCTAGCTGTTCCTGCTCATTAGATACTAACACTTCTCTACCATCAACAGTCCTCAAAGAAACAATTTTCTTTTTACAATCCACCACAGCTCCATGTCGAGATAGCCAATCCATTCCTAAGATCACATCATATTCCTTAAATGGCATCTCAATCAAGTCTCCAAGGAACTCCTCACCTTGCACCCTCACTGCACTATCTCGGTGCACCTTACTCACAACCACACTATGCCCTAACGGATTTGTCACTAACACATCAAATCCTAGGGACTCAGCATACACATCAAAAACAGGCAAAATAGATGCACTAATATAAGAATGGGTGGAACCCGGATCAATCAAAGCAAGTACTGGGGTATCAAATAAAGAAAAAGTACCAGCTATGACTGCCGATGCATCAGGCTGCCTCTGCATCACATAAATCCTCTGAGAAGATCCCACCTCCTCTGGTCTATTCTCTCTGGATGCAAAACCTCCTCTGGAACTGAACCCAACTCTGCCTCCTCTGCCAAAGCCCCTGCTTCCTCGACCTCCCCTCACACTGGGCCGAGAAGCTGCAGTATCAACTGACACCTGCTCTTGCCTCTCAAGGCAATCTCTCACAAAGTGATCAGGTGACCCACACCTGAAACAAACTCCCGCTACCCCTGCTTTCCAACAAGGACCACCATGTGGCCTCCCACAATGAATGCAGATGGGTAAGGTGGATCTCTGAACCATAGGGGTTGGAGCACTCGCTACTGAAGCTGCAGGTCTAAATCTCTGTCTCTGTGACTGCACTGACCTACCCACTGGTCTCTGGCTCCTACTACTCCGAGGAACAAAACTCCCTTTTCCTCTCTTCGCAAAAGAAGACCCTGCCTCGAACTGGGGCCTCCTAACTCTAGTCTCTTCCTCTGAAGCAGCTGCAATAACTTGAGCTCTCTCCACACTGCGAGCTGCTGCCACAAGCTGGGAAAAATCAATATATCTTGAACCAGCCACATGACACATAAGAGAAGGCCGCAATCCCTCCTCAAATCTCCTGCATCTATCAATCTCATCAACTATAATTCCCCCAGCATACTCACTCAACCGGATAAATTCAACCTCATAATCTGTCACGGTCCGGTGATCCTGCCTCAAATCTAAAAACTCTCTTTTCTTCCCATCTTTATACTCCCTTGGAGTATACTTCAATTCAAATTCTCTCAAAAAGTCAGCATATGACAAAGTTGGTGGATCATCCATAGAATGGGGCACTGTCTTCCACCAACTATATGCATCCTTTTGTAGCAAAGATCTTGCATAGTCAAACTTTTCCTCAGGGGTGGCTTGCAACTGAATAAAAATCCTCTGAACTTTGTCAAGCCAATGCTCTGCTACAGCTGGGTCAGTAGTACCAAGGAAATCCTCCGCTCCATACTTCCTTAGTTTATCATAGTGCCTCACTGATACTGAAGGCTGAGGGGGTGGTGGCACTGGTTGCACAGGTGCTGGTCTCATAACTTCCATCATATTCCTGAACCAAGCTGGCGGAACATCCTCACCAACTGGTCTACCCGACACCGAAGCAGGTGCCTCCTCAACACTATCAATCCTAGCTCCCTCCTCAGGAGCAACACTCTCCGCACTTCCCTCAATTGATTGCCGTGAGTGGGGATCCATTACTACCTATATCTACAAACACAGCAGATTAAATCTTATTAAAGATCAAAGACTGCCAATCATAAATATGTATGTTATTCAAAAATTTACTTTTTAAGTAAAAATATTCTTTTTCTTACATTTTACCTAGGTTGAGAATCTCAAACCTAGGCTCTAATACCAAAACAATTGTAACACCCCCATATCCAATGCACACACACCACAACCACAACAATGTAGCATATGTGCACCAAACATAGGAATGCTACATTTCTCTTAACATTTAAAACTTGATACAATACCCTTATCATCATACATTATAGAAAAAAAATAGATCATTTACTTATAAAACAAAACATATTAGTTATGTATATATATATATATTTAAATATTACACAGCGGAAGTTATAAATTAATTACATATTTACACATTAAACATTTATTTACAAAATATAAAGAAGTATACATGATTGGCAAATCTGCTTTGATCTTTAAGCTCCCAAAAATGGATTCCTCAAGGTCTACTCTCACTTGGTCTTGAAGAACTACCGGGTTCAACTCTATCAACTCTATTACCTGCGCGATTAAACACTATCGCGCTAAGCCAACGGCTTAGTAAGATAAAACATGCTATTGGTATGCTTTAATACAATACAATGTCAATTCTCAATTCATATTATACATGTAACCATTTATATGCAAAGCTAACATCATACCTTTACATTTCATAATTCAACATATAAATATATGCATATCACATTTCAATATCTTTTCTCATACTTCATTAACTAATCATTAAACAATCCATAAACAACACTAAACAAAGACAAGCATGGGCCCAAGACACACTAATATGCAATTCAATTTTCAGAGTTAATGCTTTGGTTTGTTATCACATTTATCAATATCATATACCCAACTAGGCTTCAAGGATCAAGTTCAACCAAGCTTCAAGGGGAGCAAAGCATGCTAAGCTTCTACCCAACTTGGCTTCAAGAACTAATCCAACCTAGCTTCAAGGGTGGTAACATCTCAATTAGGCTTCAAGGATCCAATCCAACCTAACTTCAAGAGATTGTTACACTTATTAGGCATGCCACCAACAACAAACTCTGAAAATGGAATAACACATTAGCCACACAATTCATTTAGATTTCATTCTCAATTCTCATTATTATTTAGGCAAACATGCCTCATTTATCTCCATTGAATCACATTAGCCAATAACAATGGCTTCACATTTTATTTCACAATATAACACTTCATTATTCAAGTGTATATTTATCTCATCCATGATCACATTATATCTCATATAGCATCATTCATCATAGCCAAACACAATGGCATTGTCTCATATCATGTCTTATTTCATTACAATCCTCATAGCCAATCACAATGGTCTCATATATCATTTAAATCATCAAAATAAATCACAAGTCACATTACATTATCATATAAGCAACATGCTTTACATACTTTACTTACTTCAAATAAAACAGAACAGAACGATTATAGCGGTCGCACCAGGCTAAGTCGCGACCGTCCTCCACAATCAAAAGATGAAACTTTAACACAGTAGGTTTCGCGGTCAGAAGTTCGGTCTAAGTCGCGACCGCACTTCACAATCAAAGATGAAACCTTATCACAGTAGGTTTCGCGGTCAGAAGTTCGGTCTAAGTCGCGACCGCACTTCAATAATAGCGACCGTCCCAAATTACGTGTCTCATGCATAAACCCTAAATTTAACAAACTTTATTTTGTTTAACTTCAAACACATTATACACAACATAACCTCATTCAAATTGACACAATCAACATCCTCAACACTTATTTACATCTTCCAAACACATTAATAACATTTTTGATACCACAACACAATTACAACCAACACAAAGATCAACAAAAATAATCAATCAAAAATAACATAAACAACTCTTACCAATTCAAAACCCTAACTCAAACTCAACACAATTACTTCCAACACCTTCACCTGTTCAACTTCTCATCTATCAAGCAATATCAATACTTAAAATCACACCATAAGCAATTGAATCATATCATCATCAAACCACAACTCAACTCAAGCATAACTTCAAAATAACAAGGGTAACAAGAGAAAACTTACCTTAAATTAAACTCATAACTTAAAATCAATTAAACACTTGAAAACACAACACAACACATCTCAAACCCACCAAATCACAAAATCACCAAACCCTTATTCACTTCCAACAAAACTTCCAAATAAACAAAGAAAACAAGAGAATACTTACTTTAGAAGAAGAAATTCCACCAATCCTTTGTCAAAACCTTGGATTACTTCTTCAATACACTTCTAGCATCAAGAACACTTATCTTTCCCTTTTGTTAATGGAGAGCCGACCACTTCATGAAGAAAGAAGAAAATGATGAAGACACAAAGTCAATTTTTGCTTTTAATCTCCACCAAGTATTCTTATCCAAGCAAATACCAAAATGCCCTCAATCATATAACTAACTTTTTGTCTTATCTAAGCCCTTATATGTAATTACACACTTAACACAAAAATATCTTCTTCCACTTAACCAACACTTTGACTCTTCATTTGACCAATTTATATGTTATATATATCATCATATACACAACATATACCATTCTCTCTAAACCCTAAATCTATCCCAATACACATATACACAAGCATTCTCCTCCCAATTTCTTTTCTTATCCCATCATATACATTCAATCCAATATATAACAATAACAACAACAATAACAACATCAACAATATGCAAAACTTCTAGGGCATAAATGAGGATATTACAAAACCTAATCCAAAGGTGATTATAAATACTCACTTAGTGTTACACATAAAAAAATAAGAATAAGAATTATCTAGGGCAAACTATACACTTGACACACTCAACAACACGGGCATGTCCCTGATCGTGCCCTAAACCCACAACACAGAAGCTTTGACATGCTCAGTGACATGGACGTGTCACTGGACGTGTCAATTCTCCAACAACTCAGCAGTTGTGACACGTTCAGTAACATGGGCGTGTCACTGGACGTGTCACCAACCCAGAAAATAGAACCAACGACATGCCCAAAGAAATGGCCATGCTCCTGGGCGTGTCAGGCCAAAAACCATGAAATTGACACCAAAACGCCACATCCAATAAACATCTTTCTTTTACCCTTTTCAACTCTAAATAAACTCAACCAAATCCATCATAAAACCACAATAAACTTGCATAAACATCAAAACAACTCAATTACAAACATATTTCACAACTCAAAGTCACAACTTAAACTTACACAATCCACAATTCTTATCTCTTTCACCAAACTTAACCCTTTCTTCAATCCAACCCCAAATAACAAAGTTAACAAAACAAAACAACCTCAAACATACCACAACAACTGTAAACACATCTACAACAGCCATTCAACAAACCCATAATCACAAACTCAAAAGAAATTAAAGAAACAAGTTGGAAACTTACCAAAAGTGAAGAAAATCCTTAAAACTCCAACTTGATCTCTTGAAATCCTTCAATTCCTTGAGTTTGGAAGCAACAAAATCTCTCCCTCTTAAAGATGGTGGTGATGGCTGGCCAAAGAAGAAAGAAGAAGAAGAAGAAGCAAAGTCAAACCACACTCTTTTAACCAAACACTTTCCCCAAATCACTGTCCACCAAGTAATTAACAATATAATATAAACCCACTTACATCATCTTCCACTATCTCTAATATAATAATATAATAAACCAAATATCTACTACCACTAACTTATATAATTAAAATATCTTTAGTCCATAATAAGACATAGACTTGCATATAATGTATATATCTCCACATACATAACATATACACACTCCTTCCTCTTATCTTCTCACTTAATCATAAATACACTTAAAATCATATAATTAATTCTCAACAAATAATATTCCCATAAATTTTAGGGTACTATATGGGATATTACAATTTCTCTTACAAATTTTCACTAAATTAGTTCTATTAATTTATTCCTTGCATGTTTTTATCATTAAATTATACTAATTAATCTTGTGCTAATAAGTAATTAAGTTGTAGTTAGAAGACGCTTACTTGCGTTCTTTCATTCGTACTACAATGCAGGTGCATTCCAGCTGAAAGAGGAACTTGTTCAAACCCGTTGGTTTAGAGGTAAGTAAGCAATTCATTGTTTGAACGTGGCCCGGTCTTGGAAGCATGATGAATATTTTCCATTTGAGTAAACAATTTGGGATGTTTTACACAAAAATAAAAATGAGAAAAGGAGTAAGGAGAAGTTTGAAGGTAAAAGAGTTGCTGCATGAAAATAATAAGCCATGCTCGTTTATATAGAAAGCTGATAAAGGATAAGAACAGGGAAAATTAAAAGAAATGATAGAGATAAAAAGTATGAAGTGAAAGAAAAGAAAAGAAAAGAATAAAAGGGAATCAATTCAGTGATTGCCTCGTCCATTGCTCAACCACAAATAATTGATCACATGTTAACATATATTGATATTTATTGCTGGTATAAATTTATTGTTGTTTAAAAATTTTTTCATTATAAAAATATTTTTTCATGCAGGGGACAAGAGGACATATGGTTAAAATCAGTCCGATATATGGTTAAAAAATAGACAATTTTTTTGCACCTTTTTGGAAAATTGAATTTTTCAGGTTTAGAACCCAAATCAATTTTTCAGGTTCAGTGCCCAAAACTAATTTTATGGGTCTAGAACCCAAAACTAACTTTTAGGTCTAGAACCCAAGCCAATTTTTTGGGTCGAGAACCCAAACTAAATTTTCAGGTCGAGAATCTAAAACCAATTTTTCATGTCCAGAACCCAAAATAAATTTTATAGGTCCAGAACCCAAGTATATTTTTAGGGTTTAGAACCAAAACCAATTTTTCAGGTCCAGTACCCAAAACCAATTTTATGGATCCAGAATCCAAAACTAATTTTTTGGGTCCAGAACCCAAGCCAATTTTTTGGGTCCAAAACCCAAACCAATTTTTTGGGCCCATAACCTAAAATTAATTTTATGGGTCCAGAACTGAATTTTTTGGGTCTAGAACCTAAAATCAATTTTACGGGTCTAGAACTCAAACCAATTTTCGGGTCTAAAACTCTCCCTATCCAAAATTAGTATAAAGTCATGTTATTTTTCACTCTCTGAATTTTGACTCTATATAGTTCAATCCAAATTTGAAAAGGGGTAGGCCAAATTCAAGTCTGGTTCAATTTTTTAAAAAAGATTTATATAAGCCTAGTTCAATTTTTAAATGTCAAATTAGGTTTGCACAATTTATAAATTAGGTTCAGTTTAAATTTTGTTCGGTCGGGCTTGGACTAAGTTAAAATTGACATGTGCATAGCTCAGGTCAATTTGGTCCTCCAAATTGACATGAGCCTCGATTTAGACCTTTCTAAAATTGACATGAGTTCGGAGTTCAAATTGTGCTTAAACTGTAAGTCTCAGATAAATTTGAAAGCGGTGGAGCCTAATCAGGAAAATTATCCTTTAAACCTAGATTGAACACTATAAATATATTAACAAGAGACAGAGAGAAGGAGTCACAATTATTAAGGGGACAATTATCAAATAGAAGAGGCAGTAAAAGTTAACAAAAAAAAGGCAGCTAAACCCTGAGCCCCGAGAAAAGAATTTAAATAGAGAGCAGAATCATAATTAAGGCAGTAGCCAAGCAACTTCAAAACTATTGAAGTTGGGCTAAGAATTCAGTCGATCCAGGCTATACAAAAGCCATTGTGCAATCTAGTTTGGCTTGACAAATATTTTGGAGGAACCAACGATGCAGGTACGTGTTATTAACTAATCCCATTGTAGATCCTTAATTTTTGACCCAGTCTGGTCCAATATTTTTTATATTCCAAAATAATTTTTGTGATATTTTAGTTAAATAATATTTATTTTTATTTATTATTTATAATTTTTAATAAAAATAAAAAGGTAATATTAGTAAAGTTTAAAAAAGTTTAAAAAATAATAAATAAATAAAAATCGGCGACGAAAATTATTCGTCGGCGGAAGTGAATTGGCTGGCCCGCGCCCCAGTTCGCTCTCAATTTTTGTGCTGACCTGCAGTAATTTTTTCCCCAGCGTAATTTTTTTCAGCGCAGTTTTTCCGAAACCGAATTCTATTTGGTTTTGATTTCTTTTCCTAAATGGTTTTTTTCTTAGACAATTAGAATTAGGTTTGGATTTTTTTTTCCTATAAATACCACATTAAAACACTTCAAAACGAACTTTGGGAGACCGAACTTAGATATTTCAAAAAAAAAAAGAAATTAGGAACCAAACTTAGGACTCTCAAAAATTCTTTCGGCCAAAAGAAAACCCTAGCAAGCAGGGAGAAATTCAAGAGACAGCAACCAAAGGAGGCAACAAGAAGTCATCTCCAGATTGCTTCGCTCAACCAAAATCAAATCTGAAGCAGGCAACAGCTTGGTTCAATCTCTTCAAATTTGGTGGAGCCTTCAAACGTAGGTAAATTGCTATAATTTTAGTTTATTCAATCATTAATCTTTTAAGCCATCATCATACTGCTTTAGTTATCTAATTCTTCCTCCAATTTAGTTTAAGCAGTAGCATGAATTAATTCATACAATATTTAAGGTCTTAATTAAAGCAAATAATATAATTATTCAACACAAATCTAATTTCATAAATCCTAAGTTATTCAAACCCTAAATCGTAATTAACTTTGTTTTCAAACCTTCACAATAACTATTTTTTTTATTTAGTGAGCTATTTTAATCTTTCAACAATAAGTTTGGCTTTCTATATTTGTTTCGCCTAAAAATACATAAGTAGTTATTACAATCAATATTAAAAGCACACTCAACTTTGATTACGGTGAAGCATCAAATTCTAAATTCTAAATCATAATCTATAGAATCAAGATTTCAAACCATAAAACCCTAATATCTTAACCGTAAAACCCTAAAACTTTAATAGCCTTAAAACATGTTTTTTAAATCTAAAATCATAATTACACCTTTCTAAAAATTAAAACAACAATCTATTTGCTTAAAACCCTAACCAAACCTTTTTTTTTAATCACAGTAGCATTATCCAAAACCCTAAATCTTTAAACATCTAGTAGCTATGTTATTACTTTAAAATATTTCTCAACTAATTAAACTAGTATATGCAAAATCCTAGTTATTAAACATAAAATCCTAGAAACCCTAATTGATGCATGAACCCCTAAAGTTAATATATTTACTATTTTATTTAAATTGGATGAATGTTTATTATATATTTTGATTGATGTTTGATGTCTTTGATGAATAATTTATTTCTGACGAATGGTTGTTTATTTTTATTGATTTATTTTGATTTTAAAATATTGTAAGAGGTATGTTTCCCTATTTTTAGGTACCTCATGTTGTGAGCATCATGTAATTTATTTTAATTAAAAGTTTTAGACCAATGTAAAGGACACGTTTCCACCTTTCAGTGGGTGTCCTATTTAGTTTTAGACATGGACAATGTAAGGACATGTTTCCATCCTCGGATGGGTGTACATTTATTTGCTTTGTTTGGATATTGCTTTGATTTTAATATAATGATGTTTTATTTTAATTGTTGCATGTAGTATGGATAATATTGTTATATTAAGAATTTTATAATATTAAGACCTGCAAAGGAGGCCGGTTCAAATGAACCGAGCGTTGTGAGGGTGCTGGGCCATTTCTCACATTCCTCACATGTACCCAACTTTTTGAACCCATTAGGGGTTGGGAATTCCTTAGGAATTAAGTCAACCACCCCTTTCTTTTTTCCAGTCCGTCCGGGTGGCTACTCCATTTTGTCCGAATTTAGGCCCGTGTTCTCTAAGGCCCCAAGCCTAAACAGTGCCGAAGTTGCAAGAACCATTCCACCGAGAGTGGGGGTAAAAATCCCCGCTCACAGTGGCGACTCTACTGGGGATAAGAGAAGTTGATTATGTTGGTCTTTATATTATTCTATTCTTTCTTATCATGATATTATCCATTGCATCATATTAGATTACATCGTGTGCGTGAGTTAGGATGCCCATGTTACTCGTGTTGTGTTATGTAAGGGATACCATACTTTCACTCAAGGTATGGAGATCGAGCATGGCATAACCACTCATAGCCTTGTACCATTTGGTATATACATGCTATGGGAACCTAAGCCTTTTAACCCAAAAACTAAAGCTCATATAATTAGCCTAGTTACTTTCCTTAGGTTTTACCCCAAATGCTTGTTGTTTGACTATGGTTAATTTATTTTGACTTAAATCAGGGCGTATTTACTTTGTTCTTTTTCTAATATGACCTAAGTACATTGTAAGCTCAAAATAAATTTTTTCTTTAAAGTCCAAAAGACCAAAGCAATTTTTAAAATTTTTCAAAATGGTCTTTGGATATAAAACTTTTCCATAAACAAATTATTTTCTCATGACTCAAATACAAAGCCTAAAATCCATTTTTTCTAAAATTGTTTTACAATGGGCTTAAAAACAAAATTATTTTCATTCAACCTTTTCTTACAAGGAGCTTACAAATTATTTAGGTCAATTATGAAAATACCAAAAATCAATTATGAGCCTAGTTTATACTAAGAGTTATTAATCATGGGCTTATTTTTGGCATGAATCATTAGTTACCTTTTCAAGTGAGAAGTCTATTCATAATAAACCTCTTAATTTAGTTTTAATACAATATAGCATAAAAGCTACTTTAGTTGGGTGAATGGATTAACTTAATTAATGGGAATTATCATGAACTAATTTTCATTTTTGAAAATATAACTATTGGTTGAAATGTCCGAGGGAATTATTCGAAAAACAAGATACCCCATGTTGGTATTTTGTAAACCATATTACCTAGGAAAAGAGACTCGCCATTCGTGTGTGGATGTTATAAGGTTGGAAAGGACGTTCTACTTATCTTTGTTTATTGTTTGTGCATACATACATACATACATACATTTTCATCTCATATCATTGATTCTCTCTGGCTCACAACCCTGGATTATGACAGTTCAAAAGCTTAATACAATCCGACCTACGCCGGAGATGAAGAATCTAGTAGGAACTCAATCCCTTTCTCACCAAAAGCAATGGAGCCCGAACAAATTCAAAGAATGGTGGATGAAGCCCTCATTGCCAAGATGGAAGAAATAAAAGAGGCCCTAGATGAGACCATGAAGAACCAATTGGTTGCAATTTTAGGAAATAATGTAGAAGCATCTGCTAGCACCAAGAAGCCAAAGGACAAGGGGAAGGCTAAAGTTGGTGAAGTGGTTTTTAATGATGATAAGGTGATCATTGATGATGATGATGATTGGGCTCAATATTTTCAAAATCCTCAAGACAAGAAGAAAGAACCGAAGATTGTTAAAAGATCAGCTATGGAGAAAACTAAAACTTTTGATGTTGAAAAGATGATTACGGACTTGGAAAAGAAATTTGAGAAGAAGTTGAAAACTGAAGAGATGTCCGAGATTGACAAATTATTTGAGCTAGACGACGAAATTTTGTACAAGTTCAAGATGCCATCCTTAGCAATGTTTGATGGACCTGGAAATCCTCACCTCCATTTGAAACAGTATATCACTGCTATGCAGTCTGCCCGAGCTACTAAGGCTCAAACTCTAAGGTATTTTATGCTCTCATTGGATCCTGTTATCCAAAACTGGTTCAATACCTTAGATGATGGCACGCAAAAGAGTTGGGATCTGCTATACAAGGCCTTCATCCAATAATATGGATACAATGTCGAGATGGAAGTTATCTTAATGGAAGTGGAGTCCATTAGACAAAGGCCAAATGAGAATTTTGTGGAGTATGTAAAGAGATGGAGGAACAAGGCTGCTTTGCTCAAGAAGAGGCCCAATAAATCTGATCAAATAAGGATGATTGTGAGAGCAGTGTTGCCTAGTCTTCGTGAAAGGATGTCTCATACACTCATCTGTGATTTCAAGGATCTTCTCCAAGCTGGTCTGCAAATTGAAGAATGGGAAAGAGAGAAGAATCATTTTCAACAAGAAGGAATGAGAAAGGAAACTATCAGTCTGGTAACCAAGGCATGCAAAAGATAGTTGGTGTTAATGCTACTAGCCAAGGAACAAGAAGGCAGTTTTCATAATTGGGGAAACTACTATCTTGGGTTCTCAATAAGCTTCAAAGGAATGGATTGTTGCAACCCTTAAATCCTCATCCTTTGCCTAACCCTCTCCCACCTAATTTTGACACTAAGGCATTTTGTCAATTTCATCAAATGCAAGGACACGACACGGATAGATGTGTGAGGTTGAGGCATGAGATCCAAAATTTGATTGATAATGGAAAGCTGCCCGAGCATAACAAGCCAAACACCAAAGACAGTTCATTACCAAGGTTCAATAGAGTACTACCACCGGCAACCTTCATAATTGGAGGAGGTTTGCATGAAAGTTTTATCATGTCTTCTTTCCAAGATGTGGGTGGAGAAGCAACCAAAGAAGAAGAGGTATTTAGCGAAATTGAACAAGCTATGGTGGGTAAAGAAGTAGCAATTTATGTTGTGAATGGGTTTTGAGATTCAAGCGATAGTGATGATGATCTTGTACCCAAGAAGGAGAAATGGACCTGGTCCGAGCCCGAAGAAGATGAAGTAATGAATACTAGATCCGGTAAGCCTTATGCAAGGCCACCGCCTAAGGAGGTAAAAGTTAATAAAGGAAAGGAAGCTGAAGTAGGGAACAAAGAAGAGAAAGATGATACCGTGCTCAAACAATTGAAAAGAACCCAAGAAAGTGTTAGCATTTGGGATTTATTGGCTATATCTAAAAAGCACCGAGAAACTATGGCTAAGGCCTTGGCCAGCATGCCAATTTCCACCTCCATAACACCGGAGGAGCTGATCAACTTCATAAAAATTGAAGGAGTAATAAAATGTGAAGATATTTAAGAGAAGAGCGAAGTTAATATGGGAGCGGTATCTTTCTCAGATGCGGATTTACTAGAAGAGGGGAGAGATCACATTTGCCCTCTCTTTATCAAAGTGGAAATCAAAGGAAAAAGGACTCCATGTGTAATGGTTAATGATGGGTCCACCATAAATATTTGTCCACTTAAAATATTGCCAAAGCTAACCATGTCAACAAGGGATCTAAACCCAACCGAGGTAACCATTCGGGCTTATGACAACACCAAGAGACATGCCGAAGGAACTTTCAAAGCTGCTGTCAAGGTTGGTCCAATTGAATCTATTGTTGAATTTGTTATTGTGGACATACCTATTACCTTTGCCTTACTCTTGGGACAACCATGGTTTCATCCTCTTGGTGGAGTTCCTTCCACCCTTCATCAAAAGATCAAGTTCCCTAACGGAGATAAGACAGTGGTCATCGAGGCCAAAGATAATGAGGTTGTTAATGCTCTAATGATTGAGAGGCCCCTCAATGGTTTCCAAGTAGCTGCAATTTCCAATGATGAAGTAGTGGACTCTAAGGTCTTGAACATGATGAAGAACATGAGCTACCTTCCCGGAGATGGTCTTGGAAAGGGCAAGGCTGGTTTAACAAAGCTTCCATATTTCAAAACTCAAACTTCCAAGAAAGGGTTGGGATATGATGAAGCCAACAAAGATGTCCAGCCAAAGAAGAATGAGAAGATGAGCTTCCCGCCACTTGAAAAAATCTTTGTCAAAGCTCCAGACATGGGACCAATCCAAGGAAAGCCCGAGCCAATCAAGTTCATGGGAAAGTTGATCTCGGGTTTTGAAATTTTTGCTGATGTGCCGAGCTAGTGGAGCAAGTGAAGAAAGAGCTCACCCTGCCAGCCAACAAGGAGCCCAATCCAGAAGAAAAGAAGGAAGTTGTCCTGAAAGCTGAGAAGACTTCGGAGGAGATTGCTGCCCTGGTTGAATAGAAGTTTGAAGATATTCTGCCTTATGATTTTGAGAATAATGATTTTGATTTTGATTTTAATTTGTCTGCTTTGTATGAGGATGATGATGTTTTCTTTTCCAAGATGAATGCAATAAAGTCTGATTTTGCTTACTTGTGTGATGTTTCACCTGATGGTTGCATACATTCAAATAGTGGTTACATGAGCATCTTTAATATTAACTCTGTTGATACACAATCATTAAATTTGGAAACAACTGAAAATCCTAAAAATATTAGCATAGCATCCGACCTTACTCCTGACGAGAGAGAGAGCTTTGAAAAAATATTTAAAAATATGAAGAACTATTTGCTTGGTCTTATGAGGATATGCCTGGAATAGATCGAGACATAGCCGAACATCTTATTCCTACTTACACTCATATGAATCCTCTCAAGCAAAAGCTTAGGTGATTAAGACCAGAGTGGGTTGAATTGGTTAAAGAAGAGGTCACTAAACAAATACAAGTTAAGTTCCTTGAAGTGATAGAATATCCAAATTGGCTAGCCAATATTGTACCCGTGTCAAAGAAAGATGGAAGAATTAGGGTCTGTATGGACTATAGAGATTTAAACAAGGCTTCCTCTAAAGATGATTTTCCTTTACCCCATATGGATGTTCTCATTGATAGTGCAGCCTCTAGCGTGCTACACTCGTTTGTAGATGGATTTTCTGGATACAACCAAGTGTTAATGGCTTAAGAGGATAAAGCCAAAACTGCTTTCATTACTACATGGGGTATATTTTATTATAGGGTGATGTCGTTTAGATTAAAGAATGCCGGAACAACCTACCAAAGGGTGGCCACCACATTATTTCATGGCATGGTGCACAAAGAAGTCGAAGTATATATTAATGATATGATGGTGAAATTAGATACAAGGGAAAAACACTTCGAAAACTTAGAATTATTCTTCGATAGAGCATTGAAATATAAGCTAAGATTAAACCTGAAGAAGTGTGTGTTTGGGGTTACCTCAGGCAAATTGTTGGGACATGTGATTGGTCCAAATGGCATTGAGATTGACCTTGACAAAGTTAAAGCAATCAGGGATATGCCAGCCCCTAAGACAGAGAAAGAAGTTCGGGGATTCATTGGTAAATTACAATACATTAGCAGGTTTATAGCAAAGTTCACTATAATCTGTGAGCCTATCTTCAAGTTGCTTAAAAAGAATCAGCCGATCCTATGGAATGAAGAGTGTTAAAGGGCCTTTGAACGAATAAAGGAGTATCTACTAATTCCACCTATTTTGAAACCACCTAAACTTGGTAAACCCTTGTTACTATACTTAGTAGTAGAAGAAGAGTCAATATGAGCCATGCTAGCTGTGAGCGGGGATTTTTGCCCCCACTCCCGGTGGAAAGGTTCTTGCGACTTCGGCACTGTTTAGGCTCGGGGCCTTAGAGAACACGGACCTAAATTCGGAGAAAATGGAGTCGCCACCCGGACGGGCCGGGAAAAAAGAAAGGGGTGGATGACTCGATTCCTAAGGAATCCCCAACCCCCTAATGGGTTCAGAAAGTTGGGTACGTGTGGGGAAGGTGAGAAATGGCCCAGCACCCCCACAACGCCCGATTTATTGGAACCGACCTCCTTTTCAGGTCTTAATATTATAAAATTCTTAAGTATAATAACATTATCCATACTACACACAATTAAAAGAAAGCATCAATATATTAAAATCAAAGCAATGGCCAAACAAAACAAAACAAATAAATGGACACCCATCCAAGGATGGAAACATGTCCTTACATCACATGCCTAAATAGGACACCCACCAAAAGGTAGAAACATGCCCTTTACAAAGATTCTAAAATAGAAAAGCAAATTAAATTACATGATGTTCAACTAATGAGGAACCCACCAAGTGGAAACATACCTCTTACAACTTTTGGAAATCTAAATTGGTTGATAAAAGTAAATAATCATTCATAAATAAATCATTCATTAAAAGTATTTAAATAAAATAAAATAAACATCCATCCATGATAAATTAAATAAATCAAGTATTGAATAAATTAAAGCATAAGAAATAAATCAAAGCATAATCAAGTATGGAATTGAATGAAGCAAATAAAAGTTCAAGTATAGCTACTATTTCCATTTAGGGTTTTTTTATCTCATGTGTTAAGGTTTTGGAAATTTCTAAAATTAAGCTACTGTGACTTTTTATAGAATTAAAATAAATAAGGGTTTTATGTTTTAAAAGGTGGGTAAGACTCTTTGATTAACCAAATTAAAGTTTGAATGGTGAAATAATAAAACTAAGGTTTTGGATACTTTGAAATACTTTTTAATTCATGATTTTAAAATAGTGAATTGAGCTACTATGACTTTTTGAGTTTTTGTGTTTTTATGTTTTTTAATGTTTTAAAAGGACTAGGGTTCATAAAAATTAGGGTTTAAGGTTTTAAAAGGGTTAGGGTTCATTATTTTAGGTTTAAAAGTTGAATTTTGGATTTAGGCTTGAAATTTAGGGTTCTCGGGTAATGAATTATTTAAAGGGTTTTAGAAATCAATTTGATATTTTATGAAGTTTTATGAATTTAAACACATGGATTGAAGTTTCTATAAGTAGAAAAGATGTTTTTTAAGGTTTTTTGAATGAAATAGAACCTACTTTAAAATCTTAAAAGAAACAGAATTTGATTTTGGTTTTGTTGAAAAATATATTCAATTAGTGTTTTAAGGTTTTTAAGAAGAAAAAATAACAATTTTAAGTCTTTTTAGAAAAGAAAGTCACGTTTTAGTATTTTAATCTTGGAAAAATTAAGTTAAAGCCCTAAGATTTCTTATTTTAAAAAAAAAACTTAAATTTTATAACCTAGCTACTGTAAAACATAAATCAAAAAGATTTTTACATACCTTCTTTTGTTGACTCTCCAAAAAATAACTCTTCTTGGATGAACTAGCTCCAAAAACAAGCTTTGGTTGCCTTTCCAAACCTTAATGCGTGCTGTTGCTGCCTTTAAAAATCAATTGAATTCAGTTTTTTCCTTTTCCTTCCTTGATTTGGTTTCAAAAATCAAGTCACTGCCACTTTTTTCCTCTTTTGATTAGGTTTAATTAGTCCTTATTTATAGTGGTTTTTAGGTTGTATATTCCTAATTAATTAAGGCAATTAATATTAATAAAAAAAATTAAAACCTAATCGGATTAGGATTCTAAAAATTGCATCAAAAAAAATTGTGCTGGCGAAAACTGAGCTGCCGGGCCCGTGGGCGTGCCAGCGCGCCAGCCCGCAGGAATTTCCTGCAGGCGAACATGAAATTCCTGCGGGCGAGTTGCTGCTGGCCCGACGGGCCCGCGCGACCACTTTTTGCTGCCGATTTTTTTTTCCGACTCCGACTCCGATTTTTATTTTTTTTTATGTTAAATTTTTATTTGTTTATTTTCATTTTTATTAATAAAAATTAGATACTAAGGTAAAAATTATTTAATTAAAATTATTTTGGACCAATTGAACAAGAAAAATCATTTTAAACCAAATAAAATACAATGGACCGGATTTGGTAAAAAATTAAGGGTCTACAGTTTGCCCCCTGCTTGAATGATCTGAAACCTTAGTGAAAGAGAGTGAAAAGTAACAAAACTTAATTTTTGATATGGCGACCTGTTTTGGGTTCTAGACCCGAGGATGATTCTAGGTTCTGGACCTATGAAAAATCTGGGTTCTAGACCCGGTTCGACTTTTGGACTTAAGGATGATTCTAGGTTCTAGACCTAAGTAAAATTTGGGTTCTGGACCCGAGCTAAGTTCTGGACTTAGAAAAGATTCTAGGTTCTGGACCTAAGGGTAATTTGGGTTCTAGACCCAGTTCAAGTTTTGGACTCAAGGATGATTCTAGGTTCTGGACCTAAGTAAAATTTGGGTTCTGGACCCGAGCTAAGTTCTGGACTTAGGGATGATTCTAGGTTCTGGACCTAAGTGTAATTTGGGTTATGGGCCCGGTTCGAGTTTTGGACTCAAGGATGATTCTAGGTTCTGGACCTAAGTAAAATTTGGGTTCTGGACTTAGAAAAGATTCTAGGTTCTAGACCTAAAGGTAATTTGGGTTCTGGACCCAGTTCGAGTTTTGGACTCAAGGATGATTCTATGTTCTGGACCTAAGTAAAATTTGGATTCTAGACCCGAGCTAAGTTCTAGACTTAGAAAAAAAATTCTAGGCATATGTATTCCTATTGCCCCCTCGGTTTAAAAATACTTGTATACTCGTAATTATTTGAATGATTAAAGTGAATAATTTAATTTTATGTTTATTTACTTTGTAGTTACTGTTCATGTACTATTCACTACTCATAAATAATAAATTTACTATTTACAAATAGTATTAAATAGTATTTACTATTTAAATAAGATGATTTTACTATTTACCAATAGTAATACTATTCATGAATAGTAATATTTTCTATTCATAAATAGTAATGTTTACTAATAATCAATAGTAATACTATTCATGTATAGTAATACTATTCATAAATAGTAATATTTACTATTTATCAATAGTAATACTATTTATAAATAGTGATATTTACTATTCATCAATAGTAATACTATTTATAAATAATGACATTTACTATTCATCAATAGTGACATTTACTATTTATGCATAGTTTTGAATTTATTTTCGTCTGCTTGTCGTTCCTCTATAAAAGGCCATCAATTCTTTATGAAATTTCAAATTTTCAATTTTAATTTTGTAATCCTTTCAACTTTCTTTCAATTTCAACACATATTTTCAGGAACAATGCATGCTTCGAGGTCACGGACTCATTCTAATGCTGAATTGATGGAGTTTATTCGGCATTATGAAGACGAAAATCTAGATATACTGGCTGGGATGCCGCTTCATCGCAGTTCCAATCAAAAGCGCGGGGTAATGATTTTTATTTTATTTTATTTTATTTTATTTTTTTATATGTATATTTCTTATTATTTTTATTTTTTATATTTATTATTATTTTTATATTTATTTATTATTTATTTTTATTATCATTTTTAATTATTATGAAAAATAAATTAATTTAAATAGATTGAATAACGCGTACTTACCTGGTATTAACTTACCTGGATCCGTGTTTAGTATGATCGTTGTGTCGTTCGAGGCGGAGGGTGTATTTACAAAGCTCGACAATGGTATGATGTAGTGCCTTCTCGGGTAAGGCGGATTATCCGAGATTGCGGCTTTGAGCAGTTTGTCTTACAATTGCCGTCCGAAGAATATCAAATAGACCGAAGCGTGGTCCAGACGCTGGCAGAGCGATGGCTGGATACAACTCATACTTTTCACTTGCCCATTGGGGAGATGACAATCGGTCCGGTCGATTTTACTGCCATAACCGGCCTTCGATATGATGGGGCTCCGGTTCCTCTAACCAATGAAATTTTAACATTTGAAGAAATTCAGGAATTAATTGGTGTGGAACCATCATATAAAGGACCTCGTAAGATAAAAATCGAGCCAATTCGCAGTTATTGGATAAACTACGAAGGTCGGATTGGCAGAAACAGGGCTGAACAGTATGCTCGAGGATTTTTGTTATATCTGCTAGGATCGACCATCTTTGGCAGCACTGAATCATCCATTCACTTATCAGTGTTGAATGCCCTTTCTTATCTCAGAATGGTACTATCCTCTAGCTGGGGTGAAGCTGGTCTCGCATGTCTTTATCATGGCCTTGATAAACTTTGTCGAAACAAGAATTCTTTTGTCGGCTTGATGGCGGTTGTCGAGGTATTCATTTTTCTTCCACCAATGTCCTCTCTTTTCCTTTTTTCTTTCTCTTGTGATCTTTGTTGTTATTGTAGATATGGGCATATGAACGCAACCTCGTGAGAGTACCCAGCATTTCCCGAGAAAGAATCGGGTATCCGAGATTAAATTACTGGTTGTACGATCATGTGAACGTTCTCGGCTCCCATCATGTGCATACTCATCGCTTTGTGTTGAGCCGCTTAACTTGGGATCAGGTAAAATAACATTAGTATGCTTTAAACGTTTTACAAAAGTTTTACTTACCTTATGTTACCCTACAGGTGAATTTGGCCTGGTGGAATCCAGAAAAGCGAGCAAACTGGTCTCCTTTGATGAGGGCTGCACTGTTTTTCCAACATTCTCGGCGAATTATTGCTGGCCCCATGTCTAGTGGCTGGTTTCTCGGGGAAAGGGTTTATGAATGGTTCCTCGGCCTAGAGCAGCGGAGGTTTCCGATGCAAATCCCAGAATACACTTTAAATATTATGTTGATGCCGGAGGAAGCTTGGTGGTCGGCCCGGTATGGTCATAATGCCGAGTCATTTCTCCATTTACCGGGTCCATTTTATGCCTGTTTTATTCAAATAAGACTCTTGCACTTTGATGTGTCTCCTGTCAGTGTGCGGGGGATTTCCGATGGAAATGAGGGTAGAGATGAGGAGGAACATGTAGGAGAGTTTATTCCACATCTCGGGACCAATACTTCTCAGGTAAAACTCTTACCATTTTTCCATTGCAACTGCTCTTTCTTTCTTTGATTCTTTAATGATCATTGCAGGTTGTTGGCTCGTTTGATCATGAGGCTGGACCATCTTATCCGCAAGGCATTGATATGAATTACCTGGTACGTTTGCAATAATTTATGCCATATGTATGCATGATTATGTATGCTCTTGCCTTTTTCCTTCTTGTCTCACAGCGAATGCTCGAAGAACAAAACAAGAAGCTTCAAGAAGAGTTGGCTGCAAGTCGTCAGTAGGCTTCTCATTTTGAAAGTTTATATCATCAATCCGAACAAAATTTTTGAGACTTCCGATTTCAAGGAATAAGGGATCCCAGTGCTTCTTCATCGAGAGGCCCCCAGGCTGATGACCATGAGATCCTTTCGTCTACTTCTGATGAGGACCAGGAAAAATCAGAACTCCAAGGCAATAGGAATTTTGGTGCTTCTGCTTCGGATGATCCCGGGACGAGTAACTTGCCCCCTCCTCCAACAGGCGATGACTTTTTCAAGTCTTTATTTGATGACCTACCACCACCCTCTTAGTGATATGTAAACATTGAAACAATTGTAAAACATTGTACAATAATGAAAAATATACAATTTTCTTCTTTACTGTAATCTCTCTACTTCTCTTTTTTTTCTTTTTTTTTTCGTTACTGCCATTTTTTTTAATTCTTTTTTCGTTGCCCCCCCTTTATATATATATATATATAATACATCATAATTAATCCACTTCTTTTGTTAAACCAAATCCAAAATGGAAAAAGAAATTGTGATCACTTCCTTTCCTTGTACCATATGGTCTTATCCTTTTCCATCACCTTTTCCATTTCACTTTTGGAAAAGGTTTATTTTCTTCTATATAAATCACCTTGCATGCCATATTTCAATTCATAAGCCAAGAATCTCTCTTCCAAAGTGAATACTCTCCCTTTAGCAATTTCGGTTCCCCTTTATTCATCAACCATGACCGAGCACCATTTAAAGAAAATAAAAATTCTATTTAAGAATATGGATGCCAACCATTGGAAGAAAATTTCATGGTCAAAGCTTGATGTTTTAAAATGCTTTCAAAATGTCAAATTGGACCACTCCTTTTTGCATGTCGCGGCTTCCTTGTGGGATACGGATTCCAGGGTGTTTAGAATTAATGGCTTTGAAATGTGTTCTTTGATTGAAGAATTTGAGGCCATCCTTGGACATCCCAATAATCAACAAATGGCGTTACCCACATTGATTTCCAAAACTCATCAGAAGATGCAGATGTTATTTCAAATTCTGAAACCCGAGATTCTTCGGTTGATGAGAGGTGAAAAAATTCTTCTTGCTCCTTTGATTGACTTTTGTCTTTCTCATTTGGCTCCTACTAAGGCCTGGGGATGCATGCTTTGTCTTTGCTTGCTCAGCCAATTCTTACTTGTTTCTTCTGACGGCGATATTGACCCGCGAGTATTGGATATCATGGATCAAATGGAAGGAGGCTTGTCGCCGGTACCTGTGATCTTAGCCGAGACCTTAGTTGGATTAGACCGATTTAAATCAGGATTGTCAGAGAGACTGACCGGGAGCCCATTGCTGCTTCAGGTAATTACCTAAAATGCCCTTCCATTTTTTCAATTTAGGTTTTTTTTTGTATATTGCTCTAATTTTTGCCTAGTCCACCCATATGGGTTTTTGGAACAAGCGAGCTATCCTAATTTTTGCCTAAGCTGCCCTTACGGGTTTTCAACTTAGCGGACCCTTTTTTTCTTTTCTTTTTTTTTCGCTCTTTCTTCGCAGATTTGGCTTCAGGAACGTCTTTGTTTGCTAGATACTCCCTCCATGGATTTTGCCAGATACCTACCTCGTCATCATTCTGCTAGGAAGCTACTCCACCCAGCTTCTTCATATGCTGACTGGGTTGACTAGATCCACTCACGTTCTGAAGTCAATATCCGTTGGTTGGTACCTTGGTGGAAGATTTCTCATATTACCATGCGGACATACTTGATGTACGTTCCCCTTGCTGCTCTTCATCAAGGTACATGCTATGATCCTCATCGACTTGGGCGTCAATATGGAGCTGAGCGTCATGATTCTGATTTTGTTCCTGACCTAGACATGCCTTGCTTGACTGAAGCCTACCTGGACCGGTTGAGGCAAATCTGGCCTGCACGTTACACTTATCGACTGCCATAGATTTTCCATTTGTCAATTCATAAAGTGTTTTGTTAGGATGAAAAATAACTAAAATAATAAAAGATGCTTCTTTTCCATTGATAATTTGTCATCACCTTTTGCAATCATGATTATTCATTTCATTTGTATCTGGTCAAATACTTATAACAGTGCACATAAAACAAATTTAATCATTAATTCTGTTTTATTAAATTGGGGAACAACCAAACATAAAGCCAGCATACACAAGATCACTCCTGTTGCCAATTAGCCCTTTCGGGTTTTCTAATTGACGATTTTCTCTCATTAGCCCTAATTGTTGCCTAGCCCGCCCTTTCGGGTTTTCGGAACTAGCGGACTACTCTAACTTTTGCCTAGGTCGCCCTTTTTGGGTTTTCAACCTAGCGAGCTCTTTTTTTTTTATACATAAAACCTCTTCAACCTGTCAATGTTTACTGGCTCACTAAATTCATTCCCATCCATGTCTGATAACTTTACTGTACCTTTGCTCATGACTTGTTTCACGACATATGGTCCTTCCCAGCTAGGTCTAAACTTCCCTCTTGGGTCAGATACATTAGGCTTACATTGCTTCAATACTAAATCCCCAACCTTGAATCTTCGAATTTTGACCCTTCTATTGTAGGCCCGAGCTATCTTCTTTTGATACAGTTGGTGATGATACAGTGCCTTTAGCCTTCTCTTTTCTAATAAAGCTAACTGAGTGTATATGCTTGCTACCCATTCTGTTTCAGGCAGCTCCGCTTCCAAGACTACTCTCAATGACTTGATTTCAATCTCAATTGGCAATACTGCTTCCATCTCATAAACCAAAGAGAATGGTGTCATTCTGGTAGGTGTTCGTACACTCGTCCTATATCCCCATAAAGCAAAGGGGAGCATCTCTAACCAATCCCTGTAAGTCTTGGTCATTTTGGACAGAATTTGCTTAATTATCTTATTTGTTGCTTCCACTGCCCCATTAGCCTTTGGTCTATAAGGAGAGGATCTATGATGGTGGATGTGGTACTTGGAGAATAAATCCTTAACTGCCCCTTGAAACTGTACCCCGTTGTCTGATATCACACTGTGCGGAACCCCATATCTGCAGATGAGATTCTTTTCGATAAACCTAGCCATTTGACTTGCACCCAGCTTGTCAAAGGATTTGGCTTCGACCCATTTTGAAAAATAATCAACTACTACCACAATAAAACGGTGCCCGTTTGAAGCTGTCGGATGTATCTCTCCTATAATGTCGATACCCCAGGTGGCAAAGGGCCAGGGTGAAGACATTGAATGCAGTTCTTCAGGAGGCATATGATTCAAGTTACCGTACATCTGACATTGTTGGCACTTCTTGACAAACTCAATACAGTCTCTCTCCATGGTCAACCAATAGTAACATTGTCGAATAATCTTCTTAACTAGGGCCAAACCACTCATGTGCGGACCGCAATTTCCCGCATGTATTTCTGACATAATGCGCTCCACTTTGGGCTTTCTTAAACATCTCAAATGCACCCCATCGGGCCATCTTCGATACAACTCCCCATGGAAGGTAATGTATTGTAGTGACCACCTCCTTATGGCTCTTCTCTCCTTCTTCGTTGCCCCCGGCGGGTATTCTCTTTCTTCCAAAAATCTCCTTATGGTATCATACCATGCATCATGGTCTGTATCAATTTACATGATTGTTTCATATTCATAACAAGGAGTTGATGAACTGGTCAAGACCAGAGGCTTAAGGAATAAGCTAACAGGATTTTCCCATACCGAAGCCAATGTGGCTAGGGCATCAGCCATCTGATTTTCTTCTCTTGATAAGTGTATAAACCTACACTCCTTAAAATTCTTCTTTATCATGGTCAGGTAGTGATGGTATGGCTTCAATTTTTCTTCTTTCAACTCCCACTCTCCATTTACTTGGGATACTACTAACAACGAATCACCATAAACTTCCACCTTATCTATCTTCATAATCATTAGGGTTTCCAAACCGAAAATACAACCTTCGTACTCCACCATATTATTGGTTGCCCTAAATTTTAGCTTTTTGGCTAAAGGGATGAGTTCCCCTTCGGGCGATTCTAATATAACTCCCAAACCTGCTCCTTTCCTGTTTGCTGCTCCATCAAAATACATTTTCCACCCTTGTACTTCAATTGCTTCTAAATGTTCATCTGGAAATTCCAAGATTACCTCTTCACTTTCTGGTAATGGTTGTTGAGCCAGAAATTCTACCACCACTCTACCTTTGATTGTTTTTCTGGTTACATACTCGATCTCAAATTCTTCTAATATTATCAACCATCGACCATATTTCCCAATTAAAGAGGGTGTCTCCCTTAAGTATTTCATTGGATCCAACCTGAAAATTGCTTGCACACTATATGATTGAAAGTAATGCCGCAACTTCTTAGAAGACCAAACCACGGCTATGCATGTCTTTTCAATAATACTATATTTAACTTCATAAGGTAGGAGCTTTCTACTTAAGTAGTAAACGGCATGCTTAATCCCCGACTCATCTGCTTGGGCTAGCATGGCTCCTATCGACTCTTCTTCTACTGCTAAGTATAGTAATAGAGGTTTGCCGGGTTTAGGTGGTTTCAAAACAGGTGGATTCAACAAATACTCTTTTATTCGATCAAAGCCCTTTTGACATTCTTCGTTCCATACGACCGGCTAATTCTTCCTAAGCAACTTGAAGATAGGCTCACAGATTGTTGTGAGCTTTGCTATAAATCTACTAATGTACTGTAGTTTACCAATGAACCCCTAAACTTCTCTCTCCGTCTTAGGGGCCGGCATATCCCTGATTGCTTTGACTTTTTCAGGATCTATCTCGATGCCATTTGGGCCAATTACATGTCCTAACAATTTACCTGAGGTAACACCTAATACACACTTCTTCGGGTTTAATCTTAGCTTATACTTCAAAGCTCTATTAAAGAATAATTTTAAATTCTGGAAGTGTTGGTCCCTTGTATCTGACTTAACCATCATATCATCAACATATACTTCAACTTCTTTGTGCATCATGTCATGAAATAATGTGGTGGCCATCCTTTGGTAAGTGGCTCCAGCATTCTTTAAGCCGAAAGGCATTACCCTATAACAAAATATACCCCATGTAGTAGTGAAGGCAGTTTTGGCTTTATCCTCTTGGGCCATTAACACTTGATTGTATCCGGAAAATCCATCCACAAATGAGTGTAGCACACTAGAGGCTGCACTATCAATGAGTACATCTATATGAGGTAAAGGAAAATCATCCTTAGGAGAAGCCTTGTTTAAATCTCTATAGTCCACACAGACCCTTATCCTCCCATCTTTCTTTGGCACAGGTACTATATTGGCTAGCCAATCTGGGTATTCTATCACTTCAAGGAACTTCACTTGTATTTGCTTAGTGACCTCTTCTTTAACCAATTCAGCCCATTCAGGTCTTAATCATCTAAGCTTTTGTTTGACAGGTTTAATGTGAGTGTAAGTAGGAATATGATGCTCGGCTATGTCTCGATCTATCCCAGGCATATCCTCATAAGACCAAGCAAACACTTCTTCATATTTTTTGAATATTTTTTCAAATCTCTCTCTCTCATCAGGAGTAAGGTCGGATGCTATGCTAATGTTTTTAGGATTTTCAGTTGTTCCCAAATTTAATGATTGTGTGTTAACAGAATTAATATTAAAGATGCTCATGTAACTACTATTTGAATGTATGCAACCATCAGGAGAAAACATCACATAAGTAAGCAAAATCAGACTTTATTGCATTCATTTTGGAAAAGAAAACATCATCATCCTCATACAAAGCAGACAAATTAAAATCAAAATCAAAATCATTGTTCTCAGAATCACAAAGCAGGATGTCTTCAAACTTTTCCTCAACCAGGGCAGCAATCTCTTTTGGAGTCTTCTCGGCTTTCAGGGCAGCTTCATTCTTCTCTTTCGGAGTGGATTCTTTGTTGATTGACAGGGAGATCTCTTTCTTCACTTGCTCCACTAGCTCTGCAACATCTGCAAAAATTTCAAAACCGGTGATTAACTTACCCATGAACATGATGGGCTTAGGCTTTCCTTGGAGTGGTCCCATAGTTGGAGCTTTGACAAAGATCTCTTCAAGTGGTGGGAAACTCATCTTCTCCTTCTTCTTTGGTTGAACATTTTTGGCTTCATCATATCCCAACCCCTTCTTGGAAGCTTGAGTTCTAAAATCTGGCAACTTTGTTAAACCGGCTTTACCCTTTCCAAGACCAGCTCCGGGAAGGTAGTTCATGTTCTTCATCATATTCAAGACTTTGGAGTCCACCTCTTCATCATCAGAAATTACAGCTACTTGAAAACCATTGAGAGGCCTCTCAACCATTAGAGCATTAACAATCTCATTATCTTCAGCTTCAATGACCACTGTTTCATTTCCATTGGGGAATTTGATCTTTTGATGAAGGGTGGAAGGAACTCCACCAAGAGGGTGAAACCATGGTCGTCCCAAGAGTAAGGCAAAAGTAACTGGTATGTCTAAAATAACAAACTCCACAATAGATTCAATTGGACCAACCTCGACAGCTGCTTTGAAAGTCCCTTCAGCATGCCTCTTAGTGTTGTCATAAGCACGAATTGTCACCTCGGTTGGGTTTAAATCTCTTGTTGACATGGCTAACTTTGGTAGTATCTTAAGTGGACAAACATTTATGGCAGACCCATCATCGACCATCACACAAGGAGTCCTCTTCCCCTTGACTTCTATTTTGATAAAGAGAGGGCGGATGTGGTCTCTCCCTTCCTCTGGTAAGTCCGCATCAGAAAAAGAAACTGCTCCCATACTAACTTCGCTCTTCTCTTGAACCTCTCCACATTTCATTACTTCCCCAATTTTTATGAAGTTGATCAACTCCTCCGGTGTTATGGAGGTAGAAATCGGCATGCTAGCCAAAGATTTGGCCACAGTGCTTTTTAGAAGTAGCTAACAGGTCCCAAATGCTAACACTTGCTTGAGTCCTTTTTAATTGCTTGAGTACAGCATCATCTTCTTCCACTTCAACTTCTTTCCCCTTATTAGTTTCTACCTCCTTAGGTGGTGGCCTTGCATAAGGTTTACCGGATCTAGTATTCATCACCTCATCTTCTTCGGGCTCAGACCAAGTCCACTCCTTCTTCTTTGGTATGATATCATCATCACTATCACTTGAATCCCAAAACCTGTTGACCACACAAATTGCTACTTCCCCACCCATCATAGCTTGTTTAGCTCCATTAAATTCCTCTCCTTCTTTTATTTCTTCTCCTCCCATATCTTGAAAAGAAGACATGACAAAATCCTCATACAAACCTCCTCCAATCATGAAGGTTGCTGGTGGTGGTACTTTATTGAACTTTGGCAATGGGTTGTCTTTGGTGTTTGGCTTGTTGGGCTCAGGTAGCTTCCTATTATCAATTAAGTTTTGGATCTCATGTCTCAATCTCACACATCTATCCGTGTCATGTCCTTGCATTTGATGAAATTGACAAAATGCCTTGGTGTCAAAATTAGGTGGGAGAGGATTGGGCAAAGGACGAGGATTTAAGGGTTGTAGCAGTCCCTTCCTTTGAAGCTTGTTGAGAACCTAGGACATCGGTTTTCCCAATTCTAAAAATTGTCTCCTTGTTCCTTGGTTAGTAGCATTAACACCGACGGCCTTTTGCATGCTTTGGCTACCAGGTTGATAGTTCCCTTTCTCGTTCCTTTTTGTTGCAAAGCGGCTCTTCTCCCTTTCCCACTCTTCAATTTGTAAACCAGCTTGGAGAAGATCTTTGAAATCATGGACGAGTGTATGAGACATCCTCTCATGAAGACTAGGTAACACCCCTCTCACAATCATCCTTATTTGATCAGATTCATCGGGCCTTTTCTTGAGTAAAGCAGCCTTGTTTCTCCATCTCTTGACATAGTCTACAAAATTCTCATTTGGCCTTTGCCTGATGGATTCCACTTCCATCAAGGTAACTTCCAATTCAACATTATATCCATACTGTTGGATAAAGGCTTTGTAAAGTAGATCCAACTTTTTTGTGTTCCATCATCTAAGGTATTGAACCAATTTTGGACAATAGGGTCCAATGAGAGCATAAAGTACCTTAGGGTTTGAGCCTTAGTAGCTCGGGCAGATTGCATGGCAGTGATATATTGCTTCACGTGGGGATGAGGATTTCCGGTGCCATTGTACTTAGCAAAGGAAGGCATCTTGAATTTATAAGGGACCTCTTCATCTTGTTCAAATAACTTGTCAACTTCGGACATCTCTTCGATTTTCAGCTTCTTCTCAAATTTCTTTTCTAAATCAGCAATCATTTTTTCAACATTGGATGTCTCGGTCTTTTCAATAGTTGCCTTCTCAACGGTCTTTGGTTCTTTCTTCTTTTCTTGAACCTCTTGGTAGTATTGAGCCCAATCATCATCATCATCAATGACCACCTTTTCATCATCAAAAGCTACTTCATTAATTTTAGTCTTCCCTTTGTCCTTTGGTTTCTTAGTGCTAGCAAATGCTTCGGCATGGTTTTCTAAGATTGCAGTCAATTGGTTCTTCATGGTCTCAGCTAGGGCCTCTTTTATTTCTTCCATCTTGGCATTGAGGGCCTCATCCACCATCCTTTGAATTTGTTCGGGCTCCATTATTTTTGGTGAGCAAGTGATTGAGTCATTGCTTGATGCTTCGTCTCCGGTGTAGGTCGGATTGTTGTAAGCTTTAGAACTATCGTAATCCAGGGCTGTGAGCGAGAGAGGATCAACGGTATGAGATGCAAATGTATGCATGTATGCACAAACAATAGACAAACAAGGACAAATTAGGACATTCCTTCCAACCTTATAACATCCACACACGAGTGGCAAGTCTCTTTTCCTAGGTACATGGTTAACAAAATACCAACATGGGGTACATTGCTTTCGAATAATTCCCTCGGACGTTTCAACCAATAGTTATATCCTTGAAAATGGAAATCAATCCATGATAATTCCCATTAATTAGGTTTTAATCCATTCAACCAACTAAAGTAGCTTTTATGCTATATTGGATTAAAACTAAATTAAGAGGTTTATTATAGATAGATTTCTCACTTGAAAAGAGTAACTAACGGTTCATGCCAAAAACAAGCCCATAGTTAATTTATTCTTAGTGTAAACTAGGCCCACAATTGATTTTTGGTATTTCATAATTGACCTAAATATTTTTGCAAGCTCTTTGTAAGAAAATGTTGGGTGAAAATAGTTTTGTTTCTAAGCCCATTGTAAAAGATTTTAGAAAAATGGATTTTAGGCTTAGTATTTGGGCCATGGGCCAAAGAATTTTTGATTTGTTTTAGAAAAGTCTTATGTCCAAAGACCATCTTGAAAAATTTTGAAAATAGTTTTGATCTTTTGGATTTTAAAGAAAAATTTATTTAGAGCTTACAATTTATTTATATCATATTAGAAAAAGAACAAACCAAATAAGCCATGATTTAGACCAAGATAAACTAACCATAGTCAAACAACATGCATTTGGGGTAAAACCTAAGGAAAGTAACTAGGCCAATTATATGAGCTTTAGTCTTTGGGTAGAAAGGCTTAGGTTCCCATAGCAAGTATATACGAAATGGTACAAGGCTATGAGTGGTTATGCCATGCTCGATCTCCATACCTTCAGTGAAAGTATGGTATCCCTTACATAACATAACACGGGCGTCCTAACTCACGCACACGATGCAATCTAAGATGATGCAATAGATAATATCATTATAAGAAAGAATAGAATAATATAAAGACCAACGGAATCAACTTCTCTTATCCCCAGTGGAGTCGCCACTGTGAGAGGGAATTTTCGCCCCCACTCCCGGTGGAATGGTTCTTGTGACTTCTGCACTGTTTAGGCTCGGGGCCTTAGAGAACACGGACCTAAATCTGGAGAAAATGGAGTTGCCACCCGGACGGGCCGGGAAAAAAGAAAGGGGTGGATGACTCAATTCCTAAGGAATCCCCAACCCCCTAATGGGTTTGGAAAGTTGGGTACGTGTGGGGAAGGTGAGAAATGGCCCAGCACCCCCATAATGCCCGATTCATTGGAACCGCCCTCATTTTCAGGTCTTAATATTATAAAATTCTTAAGTATAATAACATTATCCATACTACACACAATTAAAAGAAAGCATCAATATATTAAAATCAAAGCAATGGCCAAACAAAACAAAACAAATAAATGGACACCCATCCAAGGATGGAAACATGTCCTTACATCACATGCCTAAATAGGACACCCACCAAAAGGTAGAAACATGCCCTTTACAAAGATTCTAAAATAGAAAAGCAAATTAAATTACATGATGTTCAACTAATGAGGAACCCACCAAGTGGAAACATACCTCTTACAACTTTTGGAAATCTAATTTGATTGATAAAAGTAAATAATCATTCATAAATAAATCATTCATTAAAAGTATTTAAATAAAATAAAATAAACATCCATCCATGATAAATTAAATAAATCAAGTATTGAATAAATTAAAGCATAAGAAATAAATCAAAGCATAATCAAGTATGGAATTGAATGAAGCAAATAAAAGTTCAAGTATAGCTACTATTTCCATTTAGGGTTTTTTTTATCTCATGTGTTAAGGTTTTGGAAATTTCTAAAATTAAGCTACTGTGACTTTTTATAGAATTAAAATAAATTAGGGCTTTATGTTTTAAAAGGTGGGTAAGACTCTTTGATTAACCAAATTAAAGTTTGAATGGTGAAATAATAAAACTAGGGTTTTGGATACTTTGAAATACTTTTTAATTCATGATTTTGAAATAATGAATTGAACTACTGTGACCTTTTGAGTTTTTGTGTTTTTATGTTTTTTAATGTTTTAAAAGGACTAGGGTTCAAAAAAATTAGGGTTTAAGGTTTTAAAAGGGTTAGGGTTCATTATTTTAGGTTTAAAAGTTGAATTTTGGATTTAGGCTTGAAATTTAGGGTTCTCGGGTAATGAATTATTTAAAGGGTTTTAGAAATCAATTTGATATTTTATGAAGTTTTATGAATTTAAACACATGGATTGAAGTTTTTATAAGTAGAAAAGATGTTTTTTAAGGTTTTTTGAATGAAATAGAACCTACTTTAAAATCTTAAAAGAAACAGAATTTGATTTTGGTTTTGTTGAAAAATATATTCAATTAGTGTTTTAAGGTTTTTAAGAAGAAAAAATAACAATTTTAAGTCTTTTTAGAAAAGAAAGTCACGTTTTAGTATTTTAATCTTGGAAAAATTAAGTTAAAGCCCTAAGATTTTTTATTTTTAAAAAAAAACTTAAATTTTATAACCTAGCTACTGTAAAACATAAATCAAAAAGATTTTTACATACTTTCTTTTGTTGATTCTCCAAAAAATAACTCTTTCTGGATGAACTAGCTCCAAAAACAAGCTTTGGTTGCCTTTCCAAACCTTAATGCGTGCTGTTGGTGCCTTTAAAAATCAATTAAATTCAATTTTTTCCTTTTCCTTCCTTGATTTGGTTTCAAAAATCAAGTCACTGCCACTTTTTTCCTCTTTTGATTAAGTTTAATTAGTCCTTATTTATAGTGGTTTTTAGGTTGTATATTCCTAATTAATTAAGGTAATTAATATTAATAAAAAAATAAATTAAAACCTAATCAGATTAGGATTCTAAAAATTGCGTCAAAAAAATTGCGCTGGCGAAAACTGAGCTGCCTAGCCCGTGGGCGTGCCAGCGCGCCAGCCCGCAGGAATTTCCTGCGGGAAGTTATTTCGCTCGCAGGAAATTCCTGCGGGCGAAATAACTCGCCAGCAGGAAATTCCTGCGGGCGAAACGTGCGCAGGCCTGCGGGCGAGTTGCTGCTGGCCCAACGGGCCCGCGCGACCACTTTTCGCTGCCAATTTTTTTTTTCGACTCCGATTTTTATTTTCAATTTTAATTTTTATTTGTTTATTTTCATTTTTTATTAATAAAAATTAGATACTAAGGTAAAAATTATTTAATTAAAATTATTTTGGACCAATTGAACAAGAAAAATCATTTTAAACCAAATAAAATACAATGGACCGGATTGGGTAAAAAATTAAGGGTCTACACTAGCCCAAGCAGATGAGTCAGGGATTGAGCATGCAGTTTACTATTTGAGCAGAAAGCTCCTACCTTATGAAATTAAGTATAGTATCATTGAAAAGACCTGTATAGCTGTGGTTTGATCTTCTAAGAAGTTGCGGCATTACTTTTAATCTTATAGTGTGCAAGCAATTTTCAGGTTGGATCCAATGAAGTACTTAAGGGAGACACCCTCTTTGATTGGAAAGTATGGGCAGAATTCTTGGCCCAACAACCATTACCGGATAGCAAAGAGGTAGTCTTGGAATTTTCGGATGAACATTTAGAGGCTATTGAAGTACAAGGATGGAAAATATATTTTGACAGAGTAGTAAATAGGAAAGGAGCAGGTTTGGGAGTCATACTAGAATCGCCCGAAGGGGAACTTATCCTTTTAGCCAAAAAGTTAAAATTTAGGGCAACCAATAATATGGTGGAGTACGAAGCATGTATCTTTGGTTTGGAAACCCTAATGATTATGAAGGAGGATAAGGTGGAAGTTTTTGACGATTCATTGCTAGTAGTATCCCAAGTAAATGAAGAGTGGGAGTTGAAAGAAGAGAAATTAAAACCATACCACCATTACTTGACCATAATGAAGAAGAACTTTAAGGAGTGCAGGTTTATACACCTACCGAGAGAAGAAAACTAGATGGTTGATGCACTAGCCACATTGGCTTCGGTATGGGAAAATCCTATCAACTTGTTCCTCAAGCCTCTAATTTTAACCAGTTCATCAACTCCTTGCTTTGAATATGAGATAATCATGGAAACTGATACAAACCATAATGCGTAGTATGATACTATAAGACAATTTTTAGAGGAAAGGGAATACCCGTTGGGGGCAACAAAGAAAGAAAGAAGAGCCATAAGGCGGTGGTCCTTGCAATACATCACCTTTCATGGAGAGTTATATCGAAGATGGCCTGATAGGGCGCATTTAATATGCTTGAGGAAGCCTAAAGTGGAGCATATCATGTCAGAAATACATGCGGAAAGTTGCGGTCCACACATGAGTGTTTTAGCCCTAATTAAGAAGGTAATTCGACAAGGTTACTACTGGCTGACCATGGAGAGAGATTGTATTGAGTTTGTAAAGAAGTGCCAACAATGTCAGATGTATGGTAACTTGAATCATATGCCTCCTGAAGAATTGCATTCTATGTCTTCACCTTGGCCCTTTGCCACTTGGGGTATCGACATTATAGGAGAGATACATCCAACAGCCTCAAACGGTCACCGTTTTATTATAGTAGCGGTAGATTATTTTTTAAAATGGGTCAAAGCTGAATCCTTCAACAAATTGGGGGCAAGTCAAATGGCTAGATTTATTGAAAAGAACCTCATCTGCAGGTATGGGGTCCCACACAGTATGATATCAGACAATGGGGTACAGTTTCAAGGAGCAGTTAAGGACTTATTCTCGAAGTACCAAATCCATCATCACCGATCCTCTCCTTATAGACCAAAGGCTAATGGTGCAGTAGAAGCAACAAATAAGACAATTAAGCAGATCCTGTCCAAGATGACCAGGACATACAGGGATTGGTCAGAGATGAATAGGAAAGGGGATATAGAACAAGTGTGAGAACACCGATTGGAATGACACTATTCTCTTTGGTTTACGAGATGGAAGAAGTGTTGCCAATTGAAATTGAGATCAAGTCATTAAGAGTGGTCTTGGAAGCTGAACTGCCTGAAATGGAACGGGTAGTGAGCAGATACATGCAATTAGCTTTAGTAGAAGAGAGAAGGTTAAAAGCACTGTATCATCATCAACTGTATCAAAGGAAGATAGGTCGGGCCTACAATAGAAGAGTTAAGACCAGAAAACTCAAAATCAGTGTTGAAACAATGTAAGCCTAACGTATCTGATCCAAGAGGAAAATTTAGGCCTAGCTGGGAAGGGCCATATGTTGTGAAACAAGTCATGAACAAGGGTGCAGTGAAGTTATCAGACATGGACAAAAATGAGTTTAGTGAGCTGGTGAACATTGACAGGTTAAAGAGGTTTTATGTATAAAAAAGAGAAAAAGAAAAAAAGGGCTCGCTAGATTGAAAACCCAAAAGGGCGGCCTAGGCAAAAGTTAGAGCAGTCCGCTAGTTTCGAAAACCTGAAAGGGCAGGCTAGGTAATAATTAGGGCTAAATGAGAGAAAATCATCAATTAGAAAACCTGAAAGGGCTAGTTGGCAATAAGAGTTATCTTTTGTATGCTGGCTTTATATTTAGTTGTTCCCCAATTTAATAAAATAGAATTAATATTAAAATTGTTCTATGTGCATTGTTATAAGTATTTGACCAGATATGGATGAAATAAATAAACACAATAGCAGAAGGTGATGATAAATTATAAAAGGAAAAGAAGCATCTCTTATTACTTTTATTATTTTTTCGTCCTAAAAATACACTTTATAAAGAAATTGACAAATGTAAAATCTATGGCAGACGATAAGTGTAACGTGTAGGCTAGCTTTGCTTCAGCCGATCTAAGTAGGCTTCAGTCAGACAAGGCATGTCTAAATCGGGAGTGAATTCAAAACCTCGAGGCTCAGCTCCATACTGGCGGTCAAGCCTGTAGGATCATAACAAGTACCTCGACGAAGAGCAGCAAGAGGAACATACATCAAGTATGTTCGCATGGTGATACGAGAAATCTTCCACCAAGGTACTAACCAACAGATGTAACACCCCATTTTAGCTTATGTCCTTCTTGCCTAATACTCGACTACCTAAACTTTGGGATGTGACAACGGATGTTCACTTTAGCGCGTGAGTGGATCCAGTCAACCCAGTCAACATACGAAGAAGCAGGATGGAGTAGTTTCCTAGCAAAATGATGTCATGGTAGATATCTGGCAAAATCCATAAATGGAGTATCAAGCAAGCAGAGACACTCCTGAAGCCAAATCTGTGAAGAAAAATTAAAATTTAAAATTTTAAAAAAAAAAGGTTCGCTAAGTTGAAAACCCACAAGGGCAGCTTAGGCAAAAATTATGACAACTCGCTAGTTCCGAAAACCTACATGGGAGGACTAGGCAAAAATTAGAGCAATATAAAATATAATAAAAAAAAGGAGTCTTGTAATATCCTAATGTATGCCCTAGAAGTTTTAATATTATTGTTTTAATTGGAATTGAATGTATATGTTAATTTGGAAGAGAAAAGAAATTTAAAAGAAAGTGTATATGTTATGTATATGGAAATATATACAACATATATACAAGTCAATGTGATGGTCAAGGGATGAAGATATTTATTTTGTTCTTTGTGAAATTACTAAATAGGGTAATAAGTGAAAGAGAAGTAAAATTAATAGGTGAGGGCATTTAAGTAATTTTCTTTTTGGAATACTTGGTGGAGGTTTAAAGAGATGACAAATTTGACTTTTCTTCATTTCTTCTTCTTTCCTTCTCCATTGTTGGCCGGCCATCCTAAACAAGAGAGAGAGCAAGAGTAAGTTGGTGTTTAAAGCTCAAATTGAAGGAGTTTTCAAGTGATTAAGTGGAAATCCAAGAAGATTCATTATTTTTGGTAAGTCTCTCTTGATTCTCTTGTTTTATTTTAAGTTGTTTGTGAGTTTGATTGTGGATATTTGAAAGTAGGGTTGTGTTTATGGTAGTATGTTGGTGTGTGTTTGATTTAAATTGATTGTGGTGTTGGTTTTGAATGGAGAATTAAAAGATGGGTTGATGTTGGTGTTGGAAGAGTAGGAGTGTTGTTGGTTTTAGGGTTTTGAAGTGGTAAGTGATGTTTAACTTGAGTTTGATCAATTATTTTCATAGATTTTCATGTTATTGATGTTTGTTGGAGTTGTAAGCATTGAATATGTGATTTTGGTCAGAAACAGTAGCGTTTTGGATGCCACGCCCGTGGCTTTTGGTTGCCATTGTCGTGGCCATTTGTAGCCATGGCCGTGGAGGTTTGGAACAAGGGAGGCAGACCCATTTTCTAACCCATGGCCTTGGTGGTTGGGGTGACCACGGCCGTGGGCTTTAGTGAGTGATGTTGAAGTGTATTTTGTGATTTAAGGGTTTAATAAGAGGGTATTAAGTGAGTATTCGTATTTGGAATTGATATATTTTATCAATTTTTGGATTAGGTTTTGGAAGAAAGTGAATTGCCCTAATTTAAGAAGTCAGAAACTTTTGGAAGAAGAAGAGTATAGAGTTGTATGAGTGTTTTGGAGGTAAGTACAAACTACATTATTGCATTCATTCATATGATGTTAAGAACTATATTGCTATGTTTAATATAATGTGAACATTGATGATGCATATGAATAATGCTATATTGTGTATCATGTGAATTATATGGAATGTATGTTGAAGGTTATAAATCTATGAATAATGCAAATTGCTAAACATATATATATATATATATGATGACCATTCTTAATGGATGTTCAATGTAATTGATTATAAGTGCTTAAATGATGAGTTGAGATGTGAATTAATGTGATTGAGGCATGTTTGCCTAGATGATGTGCAATGCAATTGAACGTTGATGAAAATGATATGATTGAGGCATGTATGTCTAAATGATGTTCAATGTAATTGATGATATATATGTATACTATTTGATTATGAGAATGAAATGAGAAATGATTTGAGAAAGAAATGTATAATGATATAAATGAAAAGATTTTGTGTCAAATGTGTTATTCAACCTTCAGAGTTCTGTGTTTGGTGGCATGCCAATGAATTACTGGATAGGTGAAAAGACCGGGTCGTAAGCCGATTCCAGTTGAAAAAAAAATGTGAAATGATAAATGTGAAATGTGAATTAAAAGTAGCAGTCTAGCCGGGTTGAGGATTTCCTCGGGTTTATCCAGGTTGAGATCCAAGAGACTGGGTCTGTTACTAGTAACAGTCTAGCCGGGTTGAGGATCTCCTCGAGTTTAGACGGGTTGGGGTCCAAAAGACTGGGTCTGTTACACTATCCATGGATAGAGATATATATATATATATATGATGCCTACGGGATTGATGATTATGATTATAGACCAAAGCAGTAACTCTGAATTTTGAATAACAAATTAGTGTCTTGTGGGCCCATATGTGTCTTCGTGTCAATGTAAATCATAAAATGAGGAAATATAATCTAATGAACAATGTGTACATATCATTTGTGAATATTATATGAATTGTTGAAATGTGTGACATTGGCATTGCATAGAAACATATTATTATTGTAGTTTGTACCACTAAGCCGTTGGCTTAGCGCTATTGTGATTCATCGCGCAGGTGACAGAGAAGAACCGGAGAGTTCCGCTAGACCGAGTAGAGTCTAGATTTTGAGACTTTGAGAGTGGAGCTTAAAGATCGAAGACATACTGCCAAACATGTATATAGTTTATGTTTTGTAAAACTTGAATTTTGATATATATATATATTTGTAAATATTTGTTACAGTTTCCGCTGCTTTTAAATAAACATTTTATCTTTTGTCTTTTGTAATTTCTTTTAAATGTTTTAAATTTGTTTCATGTTTCTTGAAAAAGGATGAGTCTTTTGTTAAGTATACCACGACATTTCTATATACAGTATACGTATATTACGATCGTATTAGCATGCTATGTACGTATACCGTGTATAGGGGTGTTACAAGTCTGCTAAGTTGAAAACCTGCAAGGGCAGCTTAGGCAAAAATTAGGACAGCTCACTAGTTTTGAAAACCCGCATGGGTGGACTAGGAAAAAATTAAAAAAAAAAAAGAAAAATCTAAATTGAAAACCCCGAAAGGGAAGTTTAGGTAATTACCTGAAGTAACAATGGACTCCCGGTCATTTTCTTTGATAATCTCGATTTAAGTTGGTCTAATCCAACTAAAGTCTCAACTAAGATCACGGGTATCGGCGATAAACCTCCTTCCATTTAGTCCATGATATCCAATACTCATGGATCAATATCGCCATCGGAAGAAACAAGCAAGAATTGGCCAAGCAAGCATAGACAAAGCATATGTCCCCATGCCTTAGTAGGAGCCAAATGAGAAAGGCAAAAGTCAATTAAGAGACCAAGCAGAATTTTCTCACCTCTCATCAACTGTAGAACTTCGAGATTTGAAAGTTGAAATAACATTTGCATCTTTTGTTGAGTCTTGGAAATTAATATAGGTAACGCCATTTGTTGATTGCTTGGATATCCAAGGATGGCCTCAAATTCTTCAATCAAGGAACATATTTCAAAGCCATTAATTTTAAATGTCCTAGAATTCACATTCCAAAAAGAAGCCATGGCATGTAAAAAAGAATGGTCCAATTTAATATACTGAAAACACTTCAAAGTATCAATTTTTGACCAAGATATTTGTTTCCAATGAATGGCATTCATATTTTTAAATAGAACTTTTGTTTTCTTCAAATTGAGTTCGGTCATTGTTAACAATTGAAGAAAAATTGGAATTGTTGAAGGAATTTTTACGTTGAGGTAGGAAATCTCTTGGCTTCTGTATGAAATCATGGCATGAAAAGAAATTTATATGGGATGATTGGCGATTCCAAAATTGACAAGGAAAAGTGTAAGACTGAGATGCACGAGAATAGGGAATTGGCGATGAAAGGATCTTGAGTTGCCGCGTTGCCTTTGGTTTTGTAAATTGGTGCTACTGTAAAATTATCGAATGTGAAAAGGAAAGACAAATAATTGTAGTATATCAATAATAATGATGATAAAACATCAAAAAAGTTGCAGTAAAAATAAAAATTATATATCATCATTATTATTTTTATCATTATACTTATTATGCAATATTTTCTCAATTCATACAATACTCATAGATCACTAAGAATGAGGTGGTGGATCATGATCAAACAAAGCCTTAAAAAAGTCATCGCCTATTGAAGAAGGAGGCATATCACCTATCCCGAGTCCGCCTGAAGTAGGAGCACCTAAATCTTTATTACCTTAGAATTCAGATCTGTAACGGTCCCCATCCGAAGTAGACGAAAGGATCTCATGGTCATCAGCTTGGGGCCTTTAGATGATGAAGCAACATGATCTCTCATCCCCTGAAATCGAAAGTCTCAAAAATCTTGCTCTGACTGGTGATATAATTTTTCAAAATGGGCAACCTGTTGACGACTAGCAGCCAACTCTTCTTAAAGTTTCTTATTTTGTTCCTCAAGCATCCACTGTGAGCCAGAAAGAAAAAGAGTAAGAGCATACATAATCATGCATACATATAGCATAAATTATCATGGAACAAGAAAACCTACCAGGTAATTCATATCAATGCCCTGTGGATGAGATGGCATCTCTAGTTGATTAGAATGAGCAAATGGAAGAGCGATAAAGGAAGGTCCCGCCTCATGACCAAATGAGCCAGCAGACTAAAAATAATCATTAAAAAAGTCAAAACAAGTTAAGAAAGAAGTAATTGCAATGGAAAAATGGTAAAAGTTTACCTGAGAAGTGCTAGCCCCGAATGCGAGACAGACTCTTTTTCCCTCTCCATGATACTCCTCTTCATCTCTATCCTCATTTTCCTCGGGAATCTCCTGTACACCAACAGGAGATACATCAAATTTCAAGGGTCCTACACGAATAAACTGGGTATAAGATGCACCCGGTGGATAGAGAAAGGTTTCAACATCATAACCATGCTGAGCCAACCACCATGCATTCTCCGACATTGATGTGATATTTAAAGTATACTCCGGGCAACTCATCAGGATCCTCCACTGCTCAGGACTAAGAAACCACTCATATACTCTCTCCCTGAGAAACTAGCCACTAGATACAAGGCCGGCAATGACTTGGCGGGTATGTTGAAAAGGCAATGCGGCATTCATGGAAGAAGTTCAGTTCGTCCGCTCTTCTGTGTTCCACCAGGCCAAATTGACCTACAAAATGACATAAGGTAAGTGGACTTTTATATAAATTTTAAAGTATACTAATGCTATTTTACCTGGCCCCAGGTTAAGCAACTTAAGAGATAGCGTTGGGTGTGCACATGGTGAGAGCTAGGAACTTCTACACGATCTGACAACCAAAAATTTAATCTCAGGATACCCGACTCTCTCTCAGGAAATGCTAGGCATCCTCACAAGATTATGCTCATATGCCCATGCCTACAACAATAATAAAAATCAAATTCATGCAAGAATAAGAATGGAATTGACATTTGTGGAAGAAGAGTACCTCGACAACCATCATAAAGCCAACAAAAGACTTCTTATTTCTACAAATCTTATCAAGTCCATGGTAAAGACAGGCAAGGCCAGCTTCACCCCAGCCGTAAAGCAGTACCATACTCATATCAAAAAGGCCCTCAACACTGACAAATGGATGGCAAATTCGGTGCTGCATAAAATGGTCGACCCGAGCAAATACAGTAAAAATCCTCAAGCATTTTGCTTGGATGTTTCTCTACGAACCCGGCCTTCGTAGTTCATCCAATAACTCCGAATCAACTCAATTTTTATCTTGAAAGGCCCTTTAAATGATGGTTCTATACCGATTAACTATTGAACTTCTTCGAATGTTAGAATATCATTGGTAAGAGGGACCGGAAGGCCATAGTACTGGATACCAATTATGGCTGTATAATCGACTGGGCCAATGGTCATTTCTCCTATAGGTAGGTGAAAAGTATGGGTCGTGTCCATCCACCATTCTGACAATGCTTGAACTACACTCCTGTCTATCGAACACTCTTCGGACAGTAATTGCAAGATAAAGCTTTCAAAACCGCAATCTCAGATAATCCGTTTTACCTGAGAAGGTGCTACATCATACCATTGTCGGGCTTTATAGACACAGCCTCCACCCCAGATAATGCAACGATCATGCTAACACGGAGCCAAGTAAGTTAACACAAGGTAAGTATATCATCATATCAATACCACTGATTTTTAGGCTAAATTTATTTATGTTTTATTTTTAGTCTATCTATTTACTTATTTGTTAAATTCTTAAATATATCATCTAATTAATTTATTTTTTCTAAATCTTAAAAAAACAAAAAAAAGCAAAAAAAAAGAAGAAAAAAGGAAAAAAAACACACAAAAACACAAAAATGAAAAAATGATTTACTGTTAAAATAAATAATTGAATTATTACCTTGGTTTTTTTATTTGAACTGCGATAAAGCTGCATCCCGGCTAGTAGACTTATATTTTCATTTTCATGTTGCCGAATAAACTCCAATAACTCAGCATTAGATCGACTTCCTGATCTTAAAGAATGCATTTTCTCCTTAGCTCTTTGCTAAGCCCTCTGATTTTAAAATATGTAGGAGTATGGATGAAATGAAGAAATGAGCCGAGGTTTATATAGGAAAATTGCAAAGGAAAAAGATAAAAATAAAAAAGAGAAAAACAGTATTCTCGTGAAAAAAAAAAAAGAAAAAAAGTAAATGTTACTATTGATAAATAGTAAATAAATAGTTAGTGAATAGTAAATGAATAGTTAGTGAATAGTATATAAATAGTAACTACACAGTGAATAAATAGGAAACTCAATTATTCAATTCAATTATACAGATATTTAAGTGTATATAAATATTTTTGCACTTTTAAAATATTTTTACACGCAAGGGGCAAGAAGATATGGGCATGATAAAAATTAGCTAAATTTTTTGCAAATTCCTTTAGTATCCTACTGACTACAATTATTTTTTACAAATAATCAAATCTCTCTTAGCTTAGGTCCAGAACCTAAATTCTCTCTTAAGACCAGAACTTACCTCGGGTCCGAACCCAAATTACCCTTAAGTTTAGAACTTAGCTCGGGTCCAAAACCCAAATCTCTCTTAAGTCCAGACTTAGCTCAGGTCCAGAACCCAAATTACCCTTAAGTCCAAAACATAGCTCGGGTATAGAAATCAAATTATTTTTAAGTCTAGAACTTAGCTTAGGTCCAGAACCTAAATTCTTTCTTAAGTCCAGAACTTAGCTCAGGTCCAGAACCTAAATTATTTTTAAGTCCAGAACTTAGCTCGGGTCCAGAATCCAAATCTCTCTTAAGTCCAGAACTTAGCTCGGGTCCATAACCCAAATTACCCTTAAGACCAGAACTTAGCTTGGGTCCATAACCCAAATCTTTCTCAAGTTCAGAACTTACCTCGGGTCCAGAACCCAAATTCTAAATCTAGCTCGGGTCCAAAACCCAAATTATTTTTTAGTCTAGAGCTCAAACCAACCTTGGGAGTCCAGTATGGCTCCAAACCCAGTCAAAAATCACATTGTTTTTCACTCTCTTTTGCATAGTCTCCGATCGCTCAAGCAGGGGGCAAATTCTAGACCCTTAATTTTTTACCCAGTCTGGTCCAATATTTTTTATAGTCCAAAATAATTTTTGTGGTATTTTAATTAAATAATATTTATTTTTATTTATTATTTTTAATTTTTAATAAAAATAAAAAAAGACAATATTAGTAAAGTTAAAAAAAGTTAAAAATAATAAATAAATAAGGCGACGAAAAATTTTCGTCGCCGAAAGTGAATTGGCTTGGGCCAATTCGCCACAGGAATTTTGCTGGCCCGTGCCCCAGTTCGCTCGCAATTTTCATGCTGGCCCACGGCAATTTTTTAGCCAATGCAATTTTTTTTCAGCGTAGTTATTCCGAAACCGAATTTTATTTGGTTTTCTTTTCTTTTTCTAAATGGTTTTTATTTCCTTAGACAATTAGAATTAGGTTTGGGTTTTTTTCCTATAAATATCACATTAAAACACTTCATAACGGACTTTGGGAGACCGAACTTAGATCTTTCAAAAAAAAATGAAATTAGGAACCAAACTTGGAACTCTCAAAAATTCTTTCGGCCAAAAGAAAACCCTAGCAAGCAAGGAGAAATTCAAAAGACAGCAACCAAAAGAGGCAATAAGCAATCATCTCCAGATTGCTTCGCTCGACCAAAATCAAATATGAAGCAAGCAAAAGCTTGGTTCAATCTCTTCAAATTTGGTGGAGCCTTCAAACATAGATAAATTACTATAATTTCAGTTTATTCAATCATTAATCTTTTAAGCCATCATCACACTGCCTTAGTTATCTAATTCTTCCTCCAATTTAGTTTAGGCAGTAGCATGAATTAATTCATACAATACTTAAGGTCTTAATTAAAGTAAATAATATAATTATTCAACCCAAATCTAATTTCATAAATCCTAAGTTATTCAAACCCTAAATCGTAATTAACTTTGTTTTCAAACCTTCACAATAGCTATTTTTTTATTCAGTGAGCTATTTTAATCTTTCAACAATAAATTTTGCTTTCTATATTTGTTTCCTCTAAAAATACATAAGTAGTTATTACAATCAATATTAAAAGCACACTCAACTTTGATTACGGTGAAGCATCAAATTCAAAATTCAAAATCATAATCTATAGAATCAAGATTTCAAACCATAAAACCCTAATATCTTAACATTAAAACCCTAAAACTTTAATAGCCTTAAAACATGTTTTTTAAATCTAAATCCTAATTACATCTTTTTAAAAATAAAAACAACAATATGTTTGCTTAAAACACTAACCAAACTTTTTTTTTAATCATAGTAGCATTAACCAAAACCCTAAATCTTTAAACATCCAGTAGCTATGTTATTACTTTAAAATATTTCTCAACTAATTAAACTTATTAAACATAAAACCCTAGAAACCCTTATTGATGCATGAACCCCTAAAGTTAATATATTTACTGTTTTATTTAAATTAGATGAATGTTTATTATATATTTTGATTGATGTTTGATGTCTTTGATAAATGATTTATTTATGACGAATGGTTGTTTACTTTTATTGATTTATTTTGATTTCAAAATATTGTAAGAGGTATGTTTCCATATTTTTAGGTACCTCATGTTGTGAACATCATGTAATTTATTTTATTTTTAAGTTTTTGGACCAATGTAAAGGACACGTTTCCACCTTTCAGTGGGTGTCCTATTTAGTTTTAGACATGGACAATGTAAGGACATGTTTCCATCCTCGGATGGGTCTCCATTTATTTGCTTTGTTTGGACATTGCTTTGATTTTAATATAATGATGCTTTATTTTAATTGTTGCATGTAGTATGGATAATATTATTATATTTAAAAATTTTATAATATTAAGACCTGCAAAGGAGGTCGGTTCCAATGAACCGGGCGTTGTGAGGGTGTTGGGTTGTTTCTCACCTTCCCCACATGTACCCAACTTTTCGAACCCATTAAGGGGTTGGGGATTCCTTAGGAATAGAGTCATCCACCCCTTTTTTCCCGGCCTGTTTGGGTGGCAACTCCATTTTCTCTAGGTTTAGGCTCGTGTTCTCTAAGGCCCGAGCCTAAACAGTGCCGAAGTTGCAATAACCATTCCACTGGGAGTGGGGGCGAAAATCCCCGCTCACACCCATAAAATTTCCTTCGGACATATACATGCTTCAATACTGTTAAAATTCCTTATTATTTTGGATTAATTAATTGGTTTCAAAATTATTGCACAGCAAGTCATGATTTTAGGTTTAACTTAAACGTAGCTTTAATTTGCATGTCTTAACCTTTTTAGCCCTGATTTATTTTTTAAAAAACCCTAATTTATATGTTTTAACCTTCATTTATTTTTCAAAGCCCTAATTTCACAAATGAAACCCTAGTTTTAAGTTAAAACCCTAATCATATTATAAAACCCTAATTTTGCATGTTTAACCTTAATTTCCTTTTATTGAACTCTAATTTATTATTATTTTTGTGATGATTAAACTATATATTTAGATTATTTATTTTTCTATGAATGGTTGAATGGTTTTAATTTAAGAATTTTAATTTCAAGGATGTAAAATGCATATTTTCACCATGTGGGTGCCTTGTTTTATTTAATTTATTCTTTTATTTTATTTAAAGTTTTGGGATCAATGTAAAGGATATGTTTCCACCAAGAAGTGGGTATCATGTTTTATTTAATTTTAGACATTGGACACTATTATAAGAGCATATTTCCATCTTGTATGGATGCCCATTTTTATTTTTTTGTTTGTTTGGACCTTCTTTGATTTTAATACAATGAATGTTTATTTATTTCAAAACTACATGTAGTATGGATGATCTTTCAATAAGTTAAGAATTTAATAATGTTTAGACATGTAAAGGAGGCCAATTCCAATGAACTGAGTGTTGTGGGGGTGCTAAATTATTCTCACCTTCCCTATGCATACCCAACTTTTTGAACCCAATAAGGGGGTTGGGGATTCCTTAGAAATTGAGTCATCCATCCCTTTCTATTTTCCTGGCCCGTCCAGATGGAAACTCCATTTTCTCTGGGTTTAGGCCCGTGTTCTCTAAAGCCTTAAGCCTAACAGTGTTGTAGTCGCAAGAACCATTCCACTGGAAGTGTGGGAAAAAATCCCTGCTCATAATTACCTTGTAAAGTATATAGCAACTTAAGGATCCACTCCTAAAGAAAGCTCATCGTACAAAGACTAAATAACATTCTTCTTCTTCTAGAGATTCTGAATTTATTGATGATTAAGCTCCAAAGGGAAAGGCACCTATTGAACAACTTGTCAAACCTTATGTGTCACCTATTCCTTTTCTTTAAATATTGAAAAGGCAAAAATTGGACAAGTAATATGAAAAGTTCCCAGAAGTATTCAAGTAACTTCACAGTAACATTCTTTTTGTAGATGTAATACTTAAATGCCAACATATGTGAAATTCTTTATGAGTTATAGTCTAATAAAAGAAAAATAGAGGAAGACACAAAGATTGCAGTTACTACGGAGTGTAGTGCAGTATTTCAAAATAAATTTCTTCTAAGTTGAAGGATCTGGAAAGTTTTTCAATCACTTGTACTATTGGTGAATTTGATTTCCAAAAATATTTATGGGATTTAGGTGCTAATGTAAGTCTAATGCCGAATACTATTTGTAGGAAATTAGTTTTCATTGGAATTAAACCCACAAGGATGTCTTTATAATTTGTAGATCAATTTGTCAAATATTATATGGAATCATCGAAAATATACTTCTGAAAATGGGAAAATTCTACATCTCTATGGATTTTGTTATCTTAGATATAAATGAAGATGTAGCGATACTATTAATTTTAGGGAGAATATTTTTTCCCTCAACTGAAGTTCTCATTGATCTAAAAGGAGGCAAGCTCACTTTGAGAGTAGAAGATGAGCAAGTGGAATTCAATCTCAAAAAATCAATGAAGAACTATGCTTTCATGGATGAATGTTTCAAGTGGACATTATTGATGAGTTAGTTTAAGAAGTTTTTGAGAAAGAATATTCAAAAAGGTCCACTTGAAGCTTGCTTAGTTTAAAGCTCTATTTCTGAACATGAGAATCAAGAGGTAACTGCATATTCCAAGGCTTTGGAGGCAATACCTAGAGCACCATTCATAAGGTATGAAGATTTAGGAAAAGGTAAACCATTTCCTTTGGTTTTGCTCTCTATTGAACAAGCTCCTACCTTTGAGCTCAAACCTCTACCTAAACATCTCAGGTATTCTTTTCTAGGACCTAATGAAACTTTGCTTGTAATTATAAGAGCTTTCTTAAATGAAATACAATTGGAAAAGACCTTAGGAATTTTAAGTATTCAAGGGATCCTCCAGAAGGTAAGTATTAAAGGGGTCCTTCTAAAGTTTACTTTACAACTCCTCAAGCAAGGTTTGGAAACATTAACCTCTTAGAGATATTTGAAAATTCTTCTCTATTCAACTTCTTCAACTCTTGCTTCAAGATTTTCAACTTAGTCCAAACTTTATACATGGTTGTACCATTAACCATAGAACTCCAGCCTATTGTACTATTTATAAATAATGAGGATGAGAAGTCCACATGTTATAAAATCAAAATGGACTTTTAGTTCTCTCAAACCCATTTGTGACATTAACCATAAGAGGAGAATAATATGAAATTCCTGCAACTAGGACTTCACACTCAACCAAAGTAAATACCAATAGCCAATAGTTATTGACTAAGCATGTAACACCCCTATATCCCGTATACGTACCAAGCATGCTTAAACGATCGTAACATACGTATACTGAATATAGAAGATGCCACAGTTTAAAAATACACAACAATTATCTTTGTAAATAAGTGAAACCAATCTCAAACATTTAAAAGAAATCCAAAAGACACCATATATATATATAAATGTTTATTAATTCACAGTGGAAGTTATTACAAATATATTATAAATCAAAGTTTACAAAACATATAATATATACATGATTGGCAGCTCTTCTCTGATCTTTAAGTCCCAAAAGAAAATCCTCAATGTCTACTCTCACTCGGTCTCGAGGAACTTTCAGGTTCAACTCTGTCACCTGCGCGATCAAACACTATCGCGCTAAGCCAACGGCTTAGTAATACAAAGTATTCTATTTTTATGCTTTAGTGCAATGCAATGTCACACATGTTACTATTAAATGCAACATCATAGTTAGAAATATCATATCACATCTTTACATTTCATATTTCATACTCATATTTCAAAGTCCTTGAATGAATCTCACTATTCAATTATTTCAACATCAATAAAGCACATTTAAACAAAGACAAGCATGGGCCCAAAATACACTAATATGCCATTCCGTTTTCAGAGTTAATGTTTTGGTTCAATTTCACATTCATCAATATCATAATCCCAACTAGGCTTCAAGGATTAGGTTCAACCAAGCTTCAAGGGGAGCAAAGCATGCTAAGCATCAACCCAACTTGGCTTCAAGAACCAATCCAACCTAGCTTCAAGGGTTGTAACATCTCAATTAGGCTTCAAGGACTTAGCCAACCTAACTTCAAGAGATTGTTACTAGTATTAGGCATGCCACCAACAACAAACTCTGAAAATGGAATAACACATTAGCCACACAATTCATTTATCAGTTTCATTCTCAATTGAATCATCATAGCCAATCACAATGGCTTCACATCACAATTGAGTTTCATAGCCAATCACAATGGCTTCATACCACATTTAGTCATCATATCATGTCAATCCACATTATAGCAATTCATCTTTCAATTACACAATCATTTACATCATATCTTTCACATCATATATATATATATATATGTCATCATTGATATTCACATAATGTCCCACATTGTATACAACATATCATTATTGATATGCATCATCATTATTCACATCATGTTTCCCCAATGTGCACAATATATATATCATTATTCATATTCATCATTAATATCATCAAATGTATATTCAATCTCAACATCATATGGATATATGTTCCACATTATTCACAACATAACATTGTTCACATGAATTAACAATGCAATATGCAAGCTTTGTACTTACCTCAATATCAAGTCACACAACTCTAAACATTTCCCTTTTCCAAAGTTCTTTAATTTCCAAATTAGGGCAATTCACCTTCTTTACAAAACCTAATTCAAAAATGATACAATTCATGAATTCCAATACAATTTATCACTTAAAAACCTCTTAATAAACCCTTAAATCACAAATTACACTTCCACATCATTCACAAAGGCCCACGGCCGTGGCCACCTTCACCCCACGGGCGTGGCTTAGAAATCATTTCTGCCTTCCTAGCTCCACTCCCCCACGGCCATGGTTCTAATTGGCCACGGCCATGGCCAACCAAGGCCACGGGCGTGGCATCCACAAGGCTACTGCCTTCGGCCAACTTCTCCCTTCCAAGGCCTACAACTCCAACAAACCCCAACCACATGCAAATCTATGAAAATACTTGATCAAACTCAAGTTATACTTCAATAATCACTTCAAAACCCTAATACAAACACAATTTACTCTTTTAATTCAAACACCAACTTAACTTCTCATCTTACAAGAAATTTCAACACTTAAAATCACACCACAACCAAACTTAATCATACTATCAACAAACCACAACCCCACTCAAACATAACTTCAAAAACAACAAAAGCAAACAAGAGAAAACTTACCAAAATAATGAAATTCCTTGAAATTCCAACTTGTATACTTGAAATCTTTCTTCAATTTGAACTTGGAACATCCAAAACACTTCCTTGCTCTTTTGTTTTCCTTGCCTCTTTGATGAGCCGGCCACCCAAGGAAAGAAAAGAAAAGAAAATAGAAAATAGAAAATGAAGAGGAAAAGTCAAAGTTCTCTTCTCTTTAAATATCCACCAAGCAATTTAATTAGGGAATTACTTAAATATCCTTTACTCTTTATTCTAACTCCCTTACATTCACTAGCCCTATTTAGTAACTTCACAAATCACACATAAAATATCTCTTCCCTTGACCAACCATTTGACCAACATATATGTTATATATATTGACATATACACAACATATACCATATCTCTCTACACATTACTTCCCTTTCAAACAACACATAAACATTCTCTTTTCAATCTTTCTTTTCCTATCAATTTAACATATACACATAATCCAATAAAACAACAATTGTATCAAAACTTCTAGGGCACAATTTGGGATATTACAAAGCATCTATTAACTAGTCTCCATATTATAGCATATCCCACCCAGTTATTTGTCTAGGTGTAGAAACACGTTTTAAACCTTAGCTCCATAAGACTAGCACATTCGATACAGTTTGTAAACTTCTGATAAGCCCCAGGGTTAGTGTCAGCCCCCCAAATCTCTCCTGATTGGATAGGTTGACATTGAAATTACCATGCACAAACCATGGCCTTGAAATTTGGTTGGCTATTAAATAAGAGACTCTCTGTGAGAGGGGATTTTTGCCCCCACTCCCGGTGGAATAGTTCTTGCGACTTCGGCACTGTTTAGGCTCGGGGCCTTAGAGAACACGAACTTAAGTCCGGAGAAAATGGAGTCACCACCCGAACGGGCCGTAAAAAAGAAAGGGTTTGATGACTCGATTTCTAAGGAATCTCCAACCCCCTAATGGGATCAGAAAGTTGGGTACGTGTGGGAAAGGTGAGAAATGGCCTAGCACCCCCACAACGCCCGGTTCATTGGAACCGGCCTCCTTTACAGGTCTTAATATTATAAAATTCTTAAATATAACAATGTCATCCATATTACACGCAACAATTGAAATAAAGCATCGATATATTAAAAATCAAAGCAATGTCCAAACAAAGCAAATGAATGGGCACCCATCCGAAGATGGAAACATGCCCTTACATCATCTATGTCTAAGCTAAATAGGACACCCACCAAAAGGTAGAAACATGTCCTTTACATTGGTCCAAAATATAAAAGCAATTTAAATTACATGATATTTAACTAATGAGATACCCATAAAGTGGAAACATACCTCTTACAACATTTGGAAATCAAAATAAATCGATAAAGGTAAATAACCATTCATCATAAAAAAATCATTCATCAAAGATATTAAACATCAATCAAAATATATAACAAACATTCGTCCATGATAAATTAAATAAATCAAGCATTGAAATTAAATAAACCACAAAAGCATATAATAGACTACATAATCAAAAATAAAGCAATAAATATATAATTTAGGGTTCGCATCTTAAAATAGGATTTTAGAATTTTAATTACTAAATTAGGGCTTTGGAAAAAGGAAAGTTAAATACGCGGACTCATAATACACAAATGAATATTGACTCCTTCAACGAGCCCATACGGCGGTCCTGCTAGCCGGTTAGCGGGCGGGGGTCAAGGGGGCAGCACCCCAGAAAATTTTAGAAACTGGCTTCTAGGATTGTAGGTTTTGGTGTTGAAAATTAAGATTTTAGAGTTTAGAATTTAGAAAAATAGGGTTTTGGAATTTTGAGTAACTAATATTATTTTTAAATGAATAATGCTACTGGATGTTAAGATTATAATTCTTAGCTACTGTAAAGGTTTAAGAAAATTAAAATGGATTAAGGTTTCATGAATCAAATTAGGGTTTATGGGTAACATTATGAAATTAGGGTTTTAGAATATTAAAACATTAGGTTTATAGCTTTTGGTTACTGGATTGTTGTTTTGGATTTACTGTATTAAGTTTGAATGTTTAGGTTTATAAGGTTTTAAGGTTTTAAGGATTTAAGGATTAGGATTAGGGTTTAGAAAAACTAAGGTTTACAGTTTTGGTTTTGAGGGAATTAGGGTTTAGGAAAATTAGGGTTTAGATTTACTAGTTTGGGGTTTACTGTTTTTGGTTTTGAAGTTAAGGAAAATAGTTTAGAGTTTATAAAGTTTTTGGAAATAGGCAAGACGATTTAAGATTTTTGGAAACAGAAAGTATTTTTTAGGGTTTTTGGAAATAAAAGGATCGATTTAGGGTTTTAAATTTTAGAAGAAACAAAATTAAGGTTCTTAAGTTTTAAAAGAAATAGAGGGAATCATTTAAGATTTTTGGAAAACAAAGAAACGAATTAAGGTTTTTAAGGTATTTAGAAACAGTGGAAATTATTTAAGGTTTTTGGAAACGAAGATCAAATTATTACATCTTCAAAGATCGAAGCTTTGCGTGTATAATCTTATGAATCAAATAAAGAATGAAGCTACTGTAAGAAATTAAAGATTTAAACCTTCGTTCATTGGTTCCACCAAAAATTGCTTCTTGGATGAGCAAGGACAAAGGCAAGGTTGCTTCCTTTGATAGCTTGATTGCTTGCTTGCTTCTTCTCTTCTAAAAAGTCTGATCAATTTGTAAAGCTCCAGTTCAAAATCCAAGTCCGAGTCCAAAGTCTGATCCCCCCCTCCTCTCTTTCTGTGTTTTTTTAGTTTTATTTATAGGAAATTTAGATGATTAATTTTAATTGTTTAAGGAAACTGTATTTAATTAGGAAAAGAAAACCGAAACCAAATAGAATTTGGTTTCAGAAAAAATTGCGTCGAAAAAATTTCGCTGGCGAAAACTGCGTCGGGCTGCAAGGGACTACAAGAGCTGGCGGGCTGCGGGCTGCTAGGCCATTTCGTCCAACACTTTCGGCGATGAATTTTTTCGTCGCCGATTTTTATTTTTTTTTATTTTGGTTTATTTATTTATTTTTATTATTTTTTTATTATAATAAATTTTAAAAATTATAAAAAATAAATACTAAAATAAATATTATTTAATTAAGATAACACAAAAATTATTTTGGACTAAATAAAATATGTTGGACCGGATTGGGTCAAAAATTAAGGGTCTACACTCTCATAACACCCTCCTCCTAGATGCATCATTAGAGCCACACACCATTGACTACCAAAACTCTACTTCCCTTTTTAAGACCTCCAAAATCCTGGTAATTGTCCACTACACTCCACACATTCAATTTGAGATTCCTTTGTACTTTGTCTTTTTTACACCTCGATCACTCTAGTTTCCAAAATTCCCAATGTATATAATTTATATCTAGTAACCAAAGTCTTCACTTTTGATTGCTTATGTTGGTCATTAAGACCCCTGATGTTTTAGGTACCAATCATTTACCCCTATCATAGGCACTATATCCTCATCCTTTTACCATCTCTAATGGTCCCAATATTCCCATATCCACCTTGTTTAGCATTAAAAGGTCCTGCCTTATCCAACCCCTCAACAGGCTTAGGACTACTATTGGTTTTCCCCTTATCACCATAACCCACCCCTCTGCTATAGGCTCGATGGTATCCCTCTACCTCAAATGCACACCATTATTATAAACATTAACCATTTAGTTCTCCCTGAACAAACCCATACTTAACGCCACACACTCTTCTCGCAAGGTTACCTCCTCTTGACTTTCTACTCGATGCTCTAGTTTCACTACTTACCCCTTGATTCCTAGCAGTAGTAGAGTTTCTTTAGCCATTATCCTTTTTAACCTGCCACATATGCTTCTCCCTATTAGCCTTGCACACCCTACATGCCCAAACTAGATATAATTGACACAGTTAAATGATTTCCATTCATACTTGGCTTGTTTTAGGATTTGGAAAATTTTGGAAAATCCCCTACTAGATCCATCTCTATTAGCATCCATGCATACATAAGCCTAGTTTTATCAATTGTGCAGTGGTCCATAAATAATGGCACACCCAACACACTGTCTATCTTGCTAAACATATATGGGGTCCAAAATTCCCAATGTAGTGCTAGTAGTTGAACCCATATATTAATAACTTTTTTAAATTAGCTAGGTCAATCTTCATTTTTGGCTTTTGTGATGTCGAGGTTAATGGTCACTTATTTAAAGTATATGATCCCTCTTATAATACCCTTAGTTTTCTCTCTTTGATCTCAAAATTAAACAAGAAGATGTTAGCTTGGACCATATATATTGATTTCAGCCCAAATTGTTTCCATTTAGATGTTGTGAAACTCTACATATAAAAGAATTGGGGCACTGCATGAAGCAAACTGCTAATTAGGGAATTTTTGCCATCATTAATTTCTGGCTACACTTCCAACTCTTCTGTGCTACTACTTGCCCATTATCAAGTGCCTCATCACTCCTTTGAATACCTGTACGATCAACATGGTTATCGTCATTCATGCAAACCACATCTTCGCCATCATTGTATGTGCTAGACATCATCCTTGACATTTGAATCCTTGGTCGCCCTATATCATCCTTTAGCCCACGTGTTCCTCATTTCATATTTTTTTTCTAACATTGTATGTTAAGAATACTTTTTATTCACACTCCCCAAAGTTTAGAGCATTATGCTAATATATGAAGGTCATAATTTTGAGACCTATGTGAGCTAATATGTAACACCCTTATACCCTATATACGTACAATACATATTACCAACATATGTAAAATATGTATATACGGTACAAAAATGTCACAGACTGGTTTAATAAAAATTTACACATTTCTATTTTAAAAATTTCAAATAAAAGATATATAAAATTAAATAGTATATAAATATTCTTTATTTGCTATAGTAACCCAAAATAACATTTTATATGAAAATCTCTGGAAAAAATTCGTCAGAGTTTTGTCTATAATTTGAAAGTTCCCAAAATTCAGCAAAACACAACCTGCATAAAACAAACACTCCCAATAAAATCAATTCACCATTTCACCAATATTTCTCAATTTCTTTATATTTTCTCAAAATACTTATGTATAGGTATATATATTAACAACACATATAAGATCCCATCCTAACTAAATTATTCAAATATTTTTTACAATTTATATTATATACTTCAAAAACATATCATAACATATATAATATCAAAATATACTCTAATATCAAATATCTACATGCTTGCAACTGGCTCTAATCTTGATGTACTAAAAAACTCTTCAAGCTCAAAAACTACAAACCTAGACCCGACCAGGTCTAGTAGAACTCTCCGGCTCTACCAAAACGCCCATGTCACCTGCGCGACGAATTACAATCGCGCTAAGCCGAAGCCTAGTGGTACAAACTTTGATAATAATAAAAATGTAAAGTAATGCCAATGCAAAATGCTTATGAACATCACATCATTCCATTTTCTCATACTCTTCAATTATTTCACAATCCACAATTCACATATAAACAAACACAAACATGGGCTCAAAGACAACTAATATGCTATTCAAATTCCAGAGTTACTGTTTTGGTTTATAATGACACCATGTGTCTAGCCCCGTAGTCAATATATCCATGGATAATCCAACTAGATCTAAGCTTACGACCCAGTCTTTGCACTCAGTCTAGCTTCAAGAATTTATTTTTGAGGCTTACGACCCGGTCTTTTCACCCCAAAAATATCATATTTATCAGCTGGACCTGGCTTACAACCCAGTCCTTTCACCAGCCCAGCGTTTAGCCCATAGACAATCATAGGCATGCCACCAAACACAGAACTCTGAAAATTAAATAACATACTAGACACACAATTTATTCATATTTTTCATTATTAATCTCTTTCTCATTTTTACATATTCAATCTAGGCACATTGCCTTATTTTCACTTTTTTTCTCTCATTTTTCTCACTTTTCTCACTTTTCTCATTTTTCTCACTTTTCTCATTTTTATCAATATCCATTCATTTCATTCTACCACATATCTCATTTTTGTATTCACAACACATTACCCAATTACTTTGGGTATTTTCACATAATATGCATTTTACACAATTTAGCCATTATCAATGGCTTTTCACAATGCATTTAACACATATATGACATTAAAAATATCATAGCACATTATTCATACACAATCGATGAACCAAGTAGCTTAACACATTTTCCAACCAAAATGTGTTAAGTCCAAATGTCATACAAATATAAACATTATATTCAAAGTTTGTACATACCTCAAATAGCAACCCAAAACAAGCTCAAAACAACCTCCAATCCTATCCTTCCAACTTGTCCTTCACTACTAGGACGAAGCAAATCAACCTCCCTCAATACCTAAACCAAATGTGATAGCAAATAATCATTTAGTATCACATTTAATGGCATTTCCAATATTAAACCATAATTAAATCCCATCCAAGTAAAAATTCAAAATTTAAGGCTAACCTCACTTTAACTTTGGATTCTCATACTAGTCTATTCATTTTAATATATTAAGTTTATTTATATCATTAGAAACATATTTTAATACATTTGAACTATTTACATTATAAAAATATGCTCTTATATACAAAACCATAAAATGGCATAACCTTCCCCCATTAAAGGTTTTCCATTCCAACACAATCCATTAATCATTTCAATCTTATATTCATCACTTTTAACACTAAACAACATGCTTAACAAATAAAATTAAACAATTCAACTACTTTGGAAAATCACTTTTCCAAAACCCTAAATCTCCACTTCCATTCTCAAACTCTAACCAAATACAATTAAATCTAATATTTGACTTTAAAATACTTGTTTATGAATCAAAACAACACATTTGGAACCAATTTACACAATTAAAGCCCATGTTTCCACAAACCCAAAAGTTTCATTACCCTAAATTCTCTCTCTTCACCAAACTCAACTTAAATTCAATCATTTCTTCAATCTAACCTTAAAATCATTAATAACCAATCAAAACAACTTTATTCATATCCAATTAAGCAATTAAATCATGTTACTATAAAATTTCAAAATTTACATAACACACTTTTCTATAGAATTTAAAAACTTGGTAAGAAAGCTTACCAATTGATGAAGAAACTTCTAAAACTCCACTTGAATCTTTAAAATCTCTTCAATTCTTAGTGCTTGGAAGAAGAAAAACTTCTCTTACTCTCCCTTGGTAATTTCGGCCAAGAAGATGAAGAAGAAGAAGAAGAAGACTTTATTTTTATTTTTCTTTCCTTTCATCCTTTAATTATAACCATGTATATATATATATATATATATTATTTAATATTTTAATAATTATTTATTTAATAAATTAAAAGTCCTAAATACCCTCTTCCATTCAAAAATAATTTATTTTTAAATTATTTTATTAATTTTAAATTTCTAAGATTTAATTACCAAAATACCTTTTTACTTTGACTTTTCTTTTAAAAAGTGTTGACTTTTATATGTTGTATATATTTTACATATATATCACATACATATTTCACTTTTTCTCTTAAAATTCTTTCATTTTTCATTTAAAACCATTAATTTAATTTATCTATTTAAATTATATTTTATTTTATTAAATTTCTAAAAATTAGAACTTTTCAAAAATTTGAGATATTACACATACGCACTAGTAATGTATATCTTATATACACATCAAATATACCTTATATGTGTATTAAATATATTAAATATGTAATATATTAATCCAACTTATATAATTAATATACCATATGTATATGTTATATATACACTAGATATAAATATTGGGTATATACAACTTTTATATTTCCAAAATCACGAATGTGACATAATAAATATTTTAAATTTTTGAAAATAAAACTCATTGTTTTTCTTTTTAAAAAATAAACTATAATCAATTTTATTTTTAAATAAAATAAATTTAATTTTTCATTTTTAAACTAAATTAAACTATTTTTGAATTTTTAAAATAAAATATAATTAATTTGATCTTTTTTTCATACTTTTATCTAATTATAATATTTAAGAAATTTTTAACAAAAAAATTGATTTTTTTTATTTTTTTAGGGGTGTGCATTATTCATTTTTAATAAAAAAAAACTGAATCAAATTGATGAGATTAAGTTATTTTGATAATAAGCGTTTCAATTTTTGTATCAAACTGAAAATATTTAGTTTAGTTTGGCTCAGTTATATTTTATTATTTTATTAATTTTAGTTTGGTTCAATTATTATTTTAGAAGTATTAAAAATTTTAGTTAGTTTAAATTTTGTTTCGGATTGAATTGGTTAATCGAACACGCACCCTCAACTTTTTCTTTTTTGCTTAGTAAAATCAAACCAAGTTTGAACTTTTTAGTTTTTTTCTTGAGAAATTAAAGTATAATTACAATAAAAAAAGGACTACAAAAAGTAAATACCTTTTATTTATTTTTTTTTTAAAAAAAAGAGATATTTTGTATTTCAAAATTTATCTTATTGTTTAACTCAACATTACTTTTTATTTTTTTCAATATATTTGTTATAAGTTTTCAGAATAATTTCTGGATAATATTTTTCACTACTTAGAAAAATCAAATTCGTATTGATTAAATTTTATTTTAAAAATTAAAAATAGTTTTTTGAGAAAAAAATTGAATTTATTTTATTAAAAAAATTAAAAGTCCTATGCATAAAAAATTAAATTAAATTGATTGTATTTTATTTTATTTTAAAAATTCAAGCTTACAATCTCCGCATATTAGCACAACATTATAAATTTTAGAGAGTTTTTGAGTTGCAAATTGAAAAACAAGAATAACAGTAAGAAAATCTTTAAAATTTAGGGACATTCAATGAAAATTACTCTTAACAAACCAAATTATAAAAAAAAAATACATAAGAAATAATATGTGAAACATGCGGCGACATATGTCTCCTTAATAATATGTAGGTTGTTATTATAAACGCAATAACGTAAATTTTTTTGACAAGATAAAGTGGTATTAATGGGCTTTTCAATTTATAGATTGCATAGCAGGCCCATTGGCTGTGATTGATTTTGCTTCTTTTTTTGAAATGTTGATATTGCCACTGCTTTTTGACAAGACAAAGTGATTATTGGAGGGCTTTTTTAGTCTTTGACACGCTGAGGGAGACTCACTTGCAGTAAATAAAATTATTAAAATTACTAGTGTAAGTCTTTCCCCAACCCCCCACACCCCCCCCCCCCCCCCCCCCCCCCCCCCCCCCCCCCCCCGAGGTCACTATTAAAACACTGTCATTTCAGGATTGTTTTGGATAATTAATTTTTTTTAAATACGTAATATCTAATGCTCTATCTCATCTCTTAAGCCTTATGCATGAATAATAACATAATATATTCAGAGTGCAAATATAAGATTTAAATAATTAGCTTTTTTATTAAGTGTATTTGCAGCTAATAATTTCAAACTCTATCGACCAATTGAAATTTTTAAAAATATTTTAAAAATATATTTAGTTTAATTTTTAGTAAGGTGAAATCAATAAAAACAAATAAAGAAAATTAAATCCAAATCTTACTTTTCAACAAATAAATTACCAAATACATATTAAACATAAAATGAAAAAATAATAAAAAATAAAAACAATAAAATTCAAATAATAAGAAAAAAAAAATTTTGATTGTTTCATTAAAAGACCATAATAGGTACCATATAAAATAGACTATTCATAATTGGATGCAAGTTTTTTTTTTATATTTTTAATTTAATAGGTTTGAAAATATTTTATGTAGATTCAATTATGTAGGTTTTTGTCACGACCTAACCCGGGAGCCACGACCGGCATGTAGCCAAACCGAAATCCAACCACATAAGTCTTAGAAACATTCATAACAGTCTAAGTGCAAAACAGTTCAATACTTATATAATCTTCAATTCTAGTTCAAATGCAAATCATCAATATAATCAAATCCCAATAAAATCATTCGGGAAATCTAATGCAGACAAGTTCTACTTATTACACAAAAAGGGATTCGGATTCAATCCGCTCAAAAGTTCAATATCCGAAAATCTCTAAGCAGAAGGACCGATAAACACAAACGAAAAACCTGATCGACTTCGCCAAAAAAGAGAAAGAAGATAGACGAAGGCAATCACTGTAAACCTTCCAGACAATCTGTAAGGGTGTAAGCGCTTTATATAGACGCCCAGTAAGCCTATGAGAGGCAGAGAAACATCTAACAGTTATATACGCAGTACATATAATACATTCACAAATTAAGCAATCAAGATGGTGTGTCGGGGTCACCAATCAGTAAACAGTACAGTATAATATCAGTCACATCCGCCCTTATAACTCCTCAGTACAGTACAGTAATCAGTAATTAGGCATGTAGCCTCAGTAAACAGTATAGGCATTAAGCCACAGTAGCAGTATAGGCATTAAGCCTCAGTAATCTCCTTCTCCTTCATGACACACCATCACACAGTATAAGTAATATCAAATTCAATATTCTCACATAAATACAATCACGTGCAAGTTTCTCTGTCTCCTAAAGCATGCGAGGCTGAGTTCGAAAGAATAGTCTAGTGAATATATAGAAAGGATAATATATTATAAGAAGGGTTTATATATATATATAAGTTGTTAGCAAGTAGCACAACACAAGCAGTTCAAATACACCCATAGAACTTACCTGGTTTAACAGTCAGCTAAGCAATCCGCCACCCTAAGTCTGAGGTGCTGCTGGACCACCGCCTAACCATTAACCATCAATTAACAATCACCCTTACAAATATATGCAAGTGCAAATGGGAATGCATGACGTGAATGCACGCAATTCAATAGTTTCCATAACAAGGTTAAACCTTTTTGTCAACCAATCATAACTTAACCATCATAATACCACACCTTTAAACTTGTTTTCCAGAATATAAAACATCATTAAAAAGTCCTTACAATTTAAATTTATCAAATACCTTACTTAAATAATCAATATTCACCAAATATAATTTTACCGATAAACCTGAATAACGAGTGTCAACTTGTAAAATTCAAAACAATTAACCAGTATATGCAAAATTTATAATTCTCAACCAGAAGTTAATTTGATATCTAAAAAGCATCCTACAAAAATTTCATAATTTTTTCGAGACTTAGAAGTCTCTCAACCAATTTTTATTCATAACAGTATACAGCTCACAAGGTATACTGACAGCAGTAGAAAGATCTAATTATTTCAAAAATATAACAATAGAAACATAACCCAACATATTTTTCTTGTAAATTAGACTTCCAGAACTTCAACATATATGAAAATCAAATCTAAAATATTTTTACACATTTTAATATGAATTTTGAAAGTTACAGATGATGCAATCACATCTACAGTACAGTTCGTCAGACAACAGTAGCAAACTTGAATTTTTCAGAAATATACGATGCTCCAAAACCCCAACAATTATTTTTCTCATAAACTAGACTCAATTTCGAGCCACATATCCAAAATTTAGATTTTTACCATGTTCCAATATTTAATTAAAAATCGAGCAACATACAGCACTAACATCAAACTTCAGCAGAGAATTAAATTATTCAAAAACTCAAAGAAAACAATTAATTCGAAAATCCTAATACCCAAATCAATTCAATCAAACCCTAATTCAATACATTCATCAAATTTCAGAACCCAACACACTAGCTCAATCAATTAATTCAGTAACCAAAATCCCTCAAAACAACCTAACCTATTTTGTAAAAATCAATTTAATTAAATAATAATTCGAATTTAGCCAAATTAATTAAGAAAAATACCAACCCAATATGATATGAACATGTTCTAGGTAGATGGGAGTCAAATCAAAGCAAAAGGGTGGAAGAAAAACCTCAAAACACACAAAATAGCAAAAATTGCTGCTGCTGGAAAGGGAAGCAAAACGACAGGTCGAGCCACACCGCAGCAGGCCAAACGACAGAGCTTCGCGGGCTGAACGACAAAGCCCTGGCCCGTGCCTCTCCGCCAAACGACACAAACCTCTCGCCGAACGACACTGCCTCCTCTGCGCGCCAAGACCAAAACGACAGGCCCTCTAATTTTTGCCTAAAACCCTATTTTTTTAAGCCACCCGAATTTAAAGTGATCTAAAACCTTCCCCCATCAAACCTAGGCCCTATTTATAGGAAAGAAAACTTTTAAAAATATATTTTGACCCCAATCTAATTTATTTTAATTAAAAACACCCTAAAACTATTTATTTTCATAAAAAATTACCCAAAACCATAAAATTCACAAAATCAACTCAAATTTATTTTTAACTTCAAAATTTAACCCAAAATAACTTATAAATATGTTTTACGCATAATAATACCAGAAAATACCAAAAACGACGAAAATACCCTCGGCACCCAAAAATACAATATTATACTCAAAACGACCGTCTCGTCGTCCTGAGTATCAAAAAGACATTCAAACCATCAAATTATGTTCAAACAACATATGAGGGCACAAAATGACTATTTTGCCCCTAAGGTGCAAAATTACCATTTTGCCCCTAGACTTAAAATCATTCAAAAACCAAGGGTTTTACAATCTAACCCCCTTAAAGTAATTGCGTCCACACAATTGAATCCAACATAATCATTATCCATCAAAAACTGTCATTACAATAGTTATACACAAATCCGGATGGTATCGTCTACTTAGTATGTGTCGTTATGGTTGATCAGGCCATAACCACAAGATACCAAGCACTAATGACCATTCCAGGTTCGATCCATTTAGAGTTCATTAAATAAAAACCAATTATCAGATAACCAAAACAAAATCAATGAATAGCGCTTAGCGCTCAACCCAGTCAATATTAGTGCCAATCAATCGAGTATAACATTATCTTTGTTCATTTTTCCAATCCATAACAATATTAATATACTGTACCTCTGTAACCAATAATAGAAATATTCCGTAACTCAACATCATTACACATACACCTTTTCAATAAGATCCATTGCATACAATTGTCAATCATCAGTCACAAACAATATCATGCGATATATGAGTATGATGTTATGCTGGTATGCAAGTGTTCTAACACTAAAACTGAAGAATATTACAGTCTAACCCCCTTAAAATGATTTCGACCTCGAAATATAAAACATACCTGAAGACTCAAACAGATGGGGATATTTAGCTTTCATAAGCTCTTCGGCTTCCCAGGTGCATTCTTCAACAGAATGATTGCGCCAAAAGACTTTCACAGAAGCTACATCCTTAGAACACAACCGCTTGACCTGACGGTCCAAAATAGCCATTGGCTGCTCCTCATAAGAACAATCATCACTAATCTCTACAGTGTCCGGAGCTAGCACATGATCAGGACTAGGTACATACTTTCTCAACATCGAGATATGAAATGTCGGATGCACAGAAGCCATCTGAGGTGGTAAATCAAGCTTATAAGCAACATCACCAATCCTCTCCAGAATTTCAAATGGACCAACATACCGTGGAGCTAATTTTCCCTTCTTACCAAACCTCATAGCACCCTTGAAAGGTGAAACCTTCATAAACACTCTATCCCCGACAGCAAATTCCAGATTTCTTCTTTTCAAATCAGCATAGCTCTTTTGTCTACTAAAAGCAGTCCGAATACGGTCTTGAATCACTGGTACAACCTCAGCACTGTATTGCAAAAGTTCAGGACCCTCAATTCGACGCTCACCAACCTCCTCCCAATATAATGGAGTCCTACACCTTCTGCCATACAGAGCCTCAAATGGAGCCATACTAATACTAGCCTGATAACTGTTATTGTAGGCAAACTCTACCAAAGGAAGATGATCTGCCCAACTACCACCAAAATCAAGAACACACAATCGCAGCATATCTTCCAAAGTCTGAATAGCCCTCTTTGACAAACCATCTGTCTGAGGATGAAAAGCAGTACTGAAATGAAGATTAGTTCCCAAACCTTCCTGAAGCTTCTGCCAAAATCTAGAAGTAAATTGTGGTCCTCTATCAGAAACTATAGAAACTGGGACCCCATGAAGACTCACAATCCTGTTGAGGTACAGTTTGGCATACTGCGACACTGTGTACTTAGTATTTACTGGAAGAAAATGAGCGGACTTAGTCAATCTGTCAACAATAACCCAGATCGAATCATGCCCACCAGGAGCTTTAGGCAAACCGACAACAAAATCCATATTGATTCTCTCCCATTTCCACTCAGGTAGTGATAACTCCTTAAGCAATCCCGCAGGCTTATGATGCTCATACTTAACTTGCTGACAAGATAAGCATTGAGAAACAAATTGTGCAACATCATTCTTCATCCCTTTCCACCAGTACAACTGCTTCAAATCCCGATACATCTTGGTGGAACCTGGGTGAACTGTGTACTTAGAGAAATGTGCATCCTTAAGGATATCAGTCTTCAAATCATCTACCTTAGGAACACACACCCTAGTACCAAACTTCAAAACACCTTTATCATCTATAACAAACTTCTTGTTCTCACCGGCTAAGACTTTCTGTCATAAAATTTCCAAATCCGCATCCTTACTTTGCTCAGAAATAATCCTGTCAAGAAAATTTGGCTTCACAGCCAAACTAGCAAGAAACACCCCTCTACCATTCACAACTTCTTTGTCAGACATATTAAATGTCCAACCCTCATCAAGCAGTTGGTGAATCTCAGAAATCAAGGACCTCTTCGTCAAACAAATATGTGACAAACTCGCCATAGACTTGAGACTCAAAGTGTCTGCCGCAATATTTGCTTTCCCAGGATGGTACTGAATATTATAATCATAATCTTCCAGAAACTCTATCCACCTCCTCTACCTCAAGTTCAGATCCCTCTACGAGTAAACATATTTGAGATTCTTATGGTCAGTAAAAATCTCACATGTAACACCATACAGATAATGCCTCCAGATCTTTAGTGCAAACACAACAGCAGCCATCTCCAGATCATGCGTAGGATAATTAACTTCATGCTTTTTCAACTATCTTGAAGCATAAGCAACCACCCTACTATGTTGCATCAACACACATCCCAAACCAATACCAGATGCATCACAGTAAACGACATAGCCTTCATTGCCCTCCGGCAAAACAAGTATAGGTGCAGATGTCAACCTTTCTTTCAGAAAGTTAAAACTCTCCTCACAAGCATCATCCCAAACAAACTTAACACCCTTGCGAGTGAGTTTAGTCAAAGGTGCTGCAAGTCGAGAAAAATCTCTAACAAATCTTCTATAATAACCAGCCAAACCCAAGAAACTTCGTATCTCTGTAACTGTCTTTGGTCTTGGCCAATTTATGACTGCCTCAATCTTCTTTGGATCAACCTGAACACCCTCAGAAGATATAACATGACCCAAGAACACAACTTTATCCAACCAGAATTCACATTTCGAGAACTTGGCATAAAGTTTATGTTCCCTCAGAGTTTGCAAAACCAGCTTCAAATGTTCCTCATGCTCTTCTTTAGTCTTGGAATACACCAAAATATCATCAATGAACACCACAACAAACCGATCAAGATATGGACTAAACACCCTATTCATCAAGTCCATAAAAGCAGCAGGGGCGTTGGTAAGTCCAAAAGACATTACCAGAAATTCATAATGACCATACCTTGAGCGAAAAGCAGTTTTAGGTATGTCACTTTCTCGCACCCTTAACTGATGATAACCAGACCGAAGATCAACCTTTGAGAAAAACTTCGCCCCTTGCAACAGATCAAACAAATCATCAATCCTTGGTAATGGATATCTGTTCTTGACCGTCACCTTGTTTAGCTGCCGATAATCAACACACAACCTCATGGAACCATCCTTCTTTCTCATGAAAAGAACCGGAGCTCCCCAAGGTGAAGTACTCGGTCGGATGTACCCCTTCTGTAACAAATCATTCAGCTGCTCCCTCAACTCTTTAAGCTCTGCCGGTGCCATTCTATAAGGCGGCATAGAGATAGGATTTGTGCCGGGTACAAGATCAATAGAAAACTCAATCTCCTTTTCAGGAGGTAACCCAGGCAAATCCTCAGGAAAAACATCCACAAAATCTTGCACTATAGGGACGTCTTCTGGTTTAACTTCTTCTTTCTTCACATCCCGAATAGATACAAGATAGGCGTCACAACCTTTACGCAACAACCTTCTAGCTCCCAAGGCAGAAATCATCTGACAAGGACCAATGGTCTTGGAACCATGGAATGTCACCGACTTACCTTCTTCGTAATCAAATCGGACTATTTTAGCCCTACAGTCAACATTAGCTCCATGACAAGCTAACCAATCCATTCCCAATATCACATCAAATTCCAACACAGATAGGACAATCAAATTTGCAGCTAAATCTGCACCCTTAACTCTAATCATACAGTTACTATAAACATCCACCGTCTCTATCTCATCCCCCAGTGGTGTATGAACAAACAAAGGCTCAGCTAAAAGTTCATGTGATCTAGATAATCTAGATGCAAAACTAGGTGATATGAATGAATGAGTAGCTCCAGGGTCAATAAAAACATGTGCATCAAATGAACATATAGAGAGTGTACCTTGCACCACATTATTATCAGCCCGAGCTTGCTGAGCATTAAGATTAAACACCCGAGCATAATTCTGATTCTGGCCTTGGTTCTGATTCTGAGCATTGTTCTGACCTGCTGGCAAAGTGGGTACAACATTCTGCTGCTGATTATTCTGGTGATAACCCTGATTCTGCTGACCTTGGTAGCCTCGATAACCTCCATTATGTCGTCTGCCATTCTGATTACCTAGGCCTCCATTATAACCTCGACCACTATTACCTCTGCCATAACCATTGCCATTGCCATTACCGTTGCCACGGTTGTTGTTACCCTGATTCCCTACTGGTCTCACATAATTCTGCTGCCCTTCTTGATTCTGACCACGCCGAGAATTAGGATAATCCTTCACCTGGTGATCCATCTGTCCACAACCTAAACATGCTCCCATCTGTCTCCAGCAATCTCCTGGATGACGGTTACCACAAAACCCACAAACATGATTCCCCTGATTCTGATTCTGCGATCGGTAAGTCTGTTGTTGACCACCTCTATTATTACCTCTCTGATCTCTGTTCTGTCCTTGGTAGCCATGCGAATCATTAGGTCTACTTCTCTTCCTACTAACATCAGTAGTATCCTCAGTCCTGTCAGTCTTACCTCTGTTTTCCAAACCCTGAGCTGTGTTCCTAGCCAAATGCAACTCAGTGTAGTTATGGCTAGCAACAAAACCATAATACTTATTGTTCAGTCCCTCCACGAATTTGCGAGTCATCCGAGCCTCATCCTGAATCAAGTGTGTAGCATACTGTCGCAGATCCTGAAACTTCTCATAGTACTCAGCTATGGATCTATCCCCTTGCTTCAACCTCTCAAACTCTTGGCCTTTTTGCCACATAACATTCTCAGGTATGAAATTCTGCATGAACAAGTCCTTAAACTCATCCCAGACATGAACCCTATCTCTGATCTCATCATTGAACCACTCCTGAGCTGACTTCTTTAACTGATGACCTGCCAACTCTATAGATCTATCATCAGTACAGTTGAGAGCTAAACAAATCCGACGTACCTCATTGATGAAGTATACCGGATCCTCAGTAGCAGAGTTGGAGAATGTAGGTGGGTTCACTCTGATAAACTCATTTAACCTCACATACTGGGGTTCAACAGTAGGTGGCTGATCATTGGCTTGCCCAGCATTCTGATTCATATTCTGTACCAATTGAGCAATTCCATTGGCAAGAGTCTCCATAGATTTACCCATGGTCATCATAGTAGTCATAAACTGCTCCTGACCCACTGCAGCAGCCGGTGTAGCCTCCGGTACAGGATTATTCCCAGGAGTAGGTGGCTGAGGATCAGGCACAACTCCTGCAGTATTAACATTCCCTGCTGCAGCTCTAGGAGGTCTCCCACGTCCACGTGGAGGCATATTAGCACCATCTGCAGTTCCAGAAGTTCCAGCACCAGAGGAACCTCCCCCTATCTGAATTCCAGTACTTCTTTGAGACATAACTCCTGATATTAGTATAAGCATATCTGTAACACCCCTACATCCGGTACAAGCACACTACAAACACCACAATGTAATAAACGTGCACTGAACATAGGGATGCTACGGTTTTCTTTAACCATCAAATATTCTAAAAGATACCATAGCCTTTATTGTTATACATTATAGAAAATAAGTAATTAAATTGTAATATAAAACAAAATAAATATAAATAAATTTACTTAATACGCAGTGGAATTTATAAAATAGTTACATATATGAAAACATTTAAATCCATATTTACAAATATACATATATTTATATTAAAATCAATACTTTACAAAACATAAAGAAATTATACATGATTGGCAGCTCTTCTCTGATCTTTAAGTCCCAAAATAACTCTTCAATGTCTACTCTCACTCGGTCTCGAGGAACTCTCGGGTTCAACTCTGTTACCTGCGCGATCAACACTATCGCGCTAAGCCAACGACTTAGTAGTACAAAATATACTAACATTATGCTTTAATGCAATACAATGTCACACATGTTACTAATAAAGGCAACATCATAGGTGGAAAACTAACATCACACCTTTAAATTTCATAACCCATACACATATAAACATATCACATTTCATAGTCCTTCCATGGATTTCATTATTCAATTATTGTACCATTAATGAATCACATATAAACAAAGACAAGCATGGGCCCAAAACACATTAATATGCTATTCAATTTTCAGAGTTAATGTTTTGGTTCAATCATCACATTTATCATTATCATAAACCAAACTAGGCTTCAAGGATTAGGTTCAACCAAGCTTCAAGGGGAACAAAGCATGCTAAGTATCAACCCAACTTGGCTTCAAAAACTAACCCAACCTAGCTTCAAGGGTTGTAACATCTCAATTAGGCTTCAAGGATCAAGTCCAACCTAACTTCAAGAGATTGTTACTAATATTAGGCATGCCACCAACAACAAACTCTGAAAATGGAATAACACATTAGCCACACAATTCATTTATCATTTAATTATCATTTCCATTCTCAATTCTCATCATCATCTAGGCAAACATGCCTTATTTCTTTCAATTGAATCATCATAGCCAATCACAATGGCTTCACATCACATTTGAGTTATCATAACCAATCACAATGGCCTCATTGATATAACATTTTAAAGTACATTGTTCATATAACGCATTATCATTCACAAGATTCACAATGCATAAAACATAACATTGTTCATATAGTATGTAATATCCTAAAGTATACCCTAAAAGTGTTGGGGTTACTATTGTACTTGGATTCAATGTGTGTATTGAAGGAAAGAGAAAAGAAGAAGAAAGTCAAAAGGAATTGTGTGTGGTGGAGATTTAATGGTATTAATGTTATTATTATTATTATTATTATTATTATTATTATTATTGTTATTATTATTATTATTATTATATATATATATATGATAAGAATGAAAGAAAGAACTAGATCTTTCTTTCTTCTTCTCCTTCGTCTTCTTTTCTTAGTGAACAAGAGAGAGAGAGAGAGAGAGAGAAGCTAGAGAGAGAAAGATGATTTTGCTTCAAATTACACCAAGGATTAAAGGAATTTAAGAGTATTGAAGATGGAGATGAAGATTTGGCAACATATTCAAGTAAGTAATCATCTCTTGAGTTGAATTTATTGATTATACTTATATCTATAAGTTTTTATTTCCTTAGTTGGATTTCTTTTGGATTTGGGTTATGTTTGGTTTGATTGGTGTGTAAGTGGATGATAACAAGAGATTGAAGTATATAAATGTGTAAAATTAACATTTAAGTGATGATGAGTTGAGATAATTGTAAGGAAAATGATGAAATGTTGATTTGGGTTTTAGTTGGATGAATTTTCGATTGTTTGGTCTTTAAATTATTGTAGGACACGGCCAAGTCATGAGAGACACGGCCATGTTGGGGCAAATTTGAGTGTGTTGAATGAATTTTGGAGAGACACGGCCACTGACACGGCCGTGTCCCTTGCCCGTGTTCGCCACTGTCTGAATTGTGTTGAGAGACACGGCCGTGTTCCTTGCCCGTGTCCGGTACTGGATTGTTGTGTTGAAAGACACGGCCACTGGCTTGGCCGTGTCCATTGCCCGTGTTTGCTACTGCTTGAATTGGTGTTGAGTGACACGGCCACGAACACGGCCGTGTCCCTTGGGCGTGTTGGCTACTGGATGTTTAAATTGAGAGACACGGCCACAGGCTTGGCCGTGTCCCTTGAGGGTGTTAGTTTTTGTGTTTGTTAATTGTTCTTCATACATTGTTGGATCTTCAATTGTCTTTTGTACTTACATACACTTGCAACAATAATGATCCAACCAAATGTATATAGAAGATTCTACATTAATGTATAATGTAAATTGTTTTGTATATAACAATGATGGTATAGGCAATGTGGAAGATATAATGATCATGGAAAAAGGTTTGTGCAATGCCATTGTTTATGTATTGTTGAGTGATAAATTGAATTGATCAATATGATTTGATGATAATGTTGATATTATATGAACTATGTTATGCTTTATGCATTGTCAATTTTATGAATTGTATTGTGCTATATGTAGATTAATGATGCATATGAATAATGACGTGTTATGTACAATGTGAAATATCATGTGATCATTGATGATGAATTACCTTAATGTTATGATTAAGGCTTGTTTGCCTAATTGATGATATAAATGTGCATTTGAATAATGAAGTGTTATATAGTGAAATGTTATAAAATGATGTGAAGTCATTGTTATTGACTATGATGATTAAAATATGAAGTGAAGTCATTGTGATTGGCTCTAATGATTCAAATGAGATATGAAGCCATTGTTATTGGCTATGGCAATTCAATTGAGAATGAAATGAGAATGAAAAGATTTTGTGTCTAATATGTTGATTCAAATTTCAGAGTTCTGGTTTTGGCGGCATGCCTAGAAAATGTGAAAAAGGTAACAGTCTTGCCGGGTTGAGGATCTCTTCAATTTGAGTGAGTTGAGGTCCAAGAGACTGGGTCTGTTACACTATATGAATTATTGATATGAAATATATGAAAAGTAACAGTCTTGCCGGGTTGAGGATCTTCTCGATTTAGTCGGGTTGATGGTCCAAGAGACTGGGTCTGTTACTAGTAACAGTCTTGCCGGGTTGAGGATCTCCTCAAGTTATTGAGTTGATGGTCCAAGAGACTGGGTCTGTTACACTATCCATGGATAGAGATATGAGATATATTGCCTACGGGCTTGATCATTGTGATTATAAACCAAAGCAGTAACTCTGAACTTTGAATAACATATTAGTGTGTTGTTTGGGCCGAGTCTGTCTTTGTTGAAATATGTGATATGCAAATGTTGAAAGATATGACTAAAGAGATCTATGGCTGCCCTCATTGGAAATGTGATTCATGGTTGATGAATTGTGAATAAAATGATGTTATGAAATATGACTTTGTAATATGTGTATTGATATATTGAAAGTGAATATGGTTTGAAGTGTTTTATTGAGATATGAGTTTATGAAAATGTTGTATGATGTGTAAAATGTATGTAAATGTGAGAATTGTTTCCATGAAATTTTGGATATGCCAAAGAAGGGTGATTTGTTGAAAATGATGTATATGTATATGTATATGAGATAGAAATGGTAAGTATTGTATTGTGAATGTTGTATATAGATATGTGTATAATTTCTGAGATTAGTGGGATTATATGAAGAATGTTTTGAGAAAGGAAAAACGGGATAAGCGAACTATAGAACATAATGCTAAGAACGTGAGGTATGATTATTTTGTAAAGTATATTTTAATGCTTATTTGTCTTACTAAGCTTTCTAGCTTAGCGTGGTTTTGTAATCGCGCAGGTTTTTATGCGGATGATCTAGAAGCTTAGTTGCTATGCCACGAGATGGGTAAGAGTGTCTCGAGACCAACTAGAAGGTGATGCATACATGTGTGATTTTTCATTATGCTTTATATTTTTATAAGAATAATGATTACTATAAATGTTTCTTAAATGAACATAATATTGCTTGAACTTGGATAAAGACTTTTAAATAGAAATTAAAAGTGACACTCTTATACTTCATATACGCATTGTATGTATACCAAGTATATGTATAGTGCTTATATGGAGTATGGGGGCGTTACATAGTATCATATGCATCATCATTATATCTCAAATCACATTTCATATTTATCATATATATATACCTAACACTTTACATTATTCATTGATTTATAATCTTCCACATACATTTGTTTGGATCATTCTTTGTTTTAAAAGTGTTTAGAGTGTTTACTTTTAGGTTTAGGTACAAAAAGATCTTTGAAGAATCAAAACAATGTAAGAAAAGCAAGGAACAATCACAGTAGCTAACACACTCAAGGGACACGGCCAAGCTTGTGGCCGTGTCTCTCAACACCAAATCAAGCCGAGGCAGACACGGGCAAGGGACACAGCCGTGTCTCTCCAAAAATCATTCAACACGGCCAAATTTCCTTAGACTTGGCCGTGTCTCCCAAAAATTCTTTAGCTTGGCCGTGTCTCTTCCTTAGTTTGGCCGTGTCTCTCAAGAATAAAACCCTAAACATAGCCAAATTTCTTTTGATTGAATTAAAACACACTATGCACAACATAACCTCATTCAAATGGGTATAATCAATGTCATTAACACTTATTTTACATGTTCATTACAATATTCACATTAACAATACATCAACAACACATTTAATCACTTACCACTTCAAAACCCTTAAACCAACATCACTCTTATTCTTTCAACATCAACATCCACAAAGCTTACCATCTTCAAACCAAAACCAACACCAATTTAACTTTTTATCTTACAATCAATTTCAATTATAAACACATCTCAAACACACCTAATCATAATATCAACAAATCACAACTCACCTCAACACAACTTCAAAAATAGCAAAAGAATCAAGAGAGTACTTACCAAAATTAAGGCAATTCCACAAATCTCCAACTTAATCCTTTGATTCTTCCTTCAATTTGAAACTTGGAATAAACAAATCTCACTTTGCTCTCTTGCTAAGAAATGGTCGGCCAACATATGGGAAAGAGAAGAAGAGGAAAATGAAGAAAAGTCAAGTTATCATCTCTTTAAATCTCCACCATGTATTCCAAAACAAGAATTTACCTAAATACCCTTTTCCATTTGTTTTAACTCTCTTTTCACTTACTTGCCCATTTAGGTAATTTCACATATCACAAATAAAATATCTTCTTCCCTTGACTCCTCATTTGACCAACATATATGTTATATATATTACCATATACCCAACATATACACTTTCTCTCTACACATTACTTTCCTTTTTAAACAATACCTAAACATTCTCTTTTCCATTTCTTTTCTTATCAACATAACATATATACATAATTCAACCAAACAACAATTATATCCAAACTTCTAGGGCACACATTGGGATATTACAATATCGGTTAACGCGGAAGCAAAAGAAACACAGAAAGAATTTTTCCTAATGATTTCCGGATACAACTAGACAAATTATAAGTGTGACTGAATCTTATGGCTCTGATACCACTTTTGTCACGACCCAACCCGGGGGCCACGACCGGCATGCAGTCAAACCGAAGTCCAACCACATAAGCCTTAGAAACATTCATAACAGTCTAAGTGCAAAACAGTTCAATACTTATATAATCCTCAATCCTAGTTCAAACGTAAACCATCAATATAATCAAATCCCAATAAAATCATTCGGAAAATCTAATGCAGACAAGTTCTACTTATTACACAAAAAGGGATTCGGATTCAATCCGCCCAAAAGTTCAATATCCGGAAATCTCTAAGTAGAAGGACCGATAAACACAAACGGAAAACCTGATCGACTTCGCCAAAGAAGAGAAAGAAGATAGACGAAGGCAATCACTGTAAACCTGCAAGACAATCTGTAAGGGTGTGAGCGCTTTATATAGACACCCAATAAGTATATGAAAGGCAGAGAAACATCTAACAGTTATATACGCAGTACATATAATACATTCACAAATTAAGCAATCAAGATGGTGTGTCGGGGTCACCAATCAGTAAACAGTACAGTATAATATCAGTCACATCCGCCCTTATAACTTCTCAGTACAGTACAGTAATCAGTAATTAGGCATGTAGCCTCAGTAAACAGTATAGGCATTAAGCCTCAGTAGCAGTATAGACATTAAGCCTCAGTAACCTCCTTCCCCTTCATGACACACCATCACACAGCACAAGTAATATCAAATTCAATATTCTCACATAAATACAATCACGTGCAAGTTTCTCTGTCTCCTAAAGCATGCGAGGCTGAGTTCGAAAGAATAGTCTAGTGAATATATAGAAAGGATAATATATTATAAGAAGGGTTTATATATATATATATATAAGTTGTTAGCAAGTAGCACAACACAAACAGTTCAAATACACCCATAGAACTTACCTGGTCTAACAGTCAGCTAAGCAATCCACCACCCTAAGTCTGAGGTGCTGCTGGACCACTGCCTAACCATTAACCATCAATTAATAACCACCCTTACAAATGTATGCAAGTGCAAATGGGAATGCATGACGTGAATGCACTCAATTCAATAGTTTCCATAACAAGGTTAAACCTTTTTGTCAACCAATCATAACTTAACCATCATAATACCACACCTTTAAACTTGTTTTCCAGAATATAAAACATCATTAAAAAGTCCTTACAATTTAAATTTATCAAATACCTTACTTAAATAATCAATATTCACCAAATATAATTTTACCGATAAACCTGAATAACGAGTGTCAACTTGTAAAATTCAAAACAATTAACCAGTATATGCAAATTTTATAATTCTCAACCAAAAGTTAATTTGATATCTGAAAAGCATCCTACCAAAATTTCATAATTTTTTCGAGACTTAGAAGTCTCTCAACCAATTTTTATTCATAACAGTATACAGCTCATAAGGTATACTGACAACAGTAGAAAGATCTAATTATTTCAAAAATATAACAACAGAAACATAACCCAACATATTTTTCTTGTAAATTAGACTTCCAGAACTTCAACATATATGAAAATCAAATCTAAAACATTTTTACACATTTTAATATGAATTTCGAAAGTTACAGATGATGCAATCGTATCTACAGTACAGTTCATCAGACAACAGTAGTAAACTTGAATTTACCATAAATATACGATGCTCAAAAATCCCAAAAATTATTTTTCTCATAAACTAGACTCAATTTCGAGCCACATATCCAAATTTTAGATTTTTATCATGTTCAAATATTTAATTAAAAATCGAGCAACATACAGCACTAACATCAAACTTCAGCAGAGAATTAAATCATCCAAAAACTCAAAGAAAACAATTAATTCGAAAACCCTAATACCCAAATCAATTCAATCAAACCCTAATTCAATACATTCATCAAATTTTAGAACCCAACACACTAGCCCAATCAATTAATTCAGTAACCAAAATCCCTCAAAACAATAAAAACCCCAAAACCTAACCTATTTTGTAAAAATCAATTTAATTAAATAATAATTCGAATTTAGCCAAATTAATTAAGAAAAATACCAACCCAATATGATATGAACATGTTCTAGGTAGATGGGAGTCAAATCAAAGCAAAATGGTGGAAGAAAAACCTCAAAACACACAAAATAGCAAAAATTACTGCTGCTGGAAAGGGAAGCAAAACGACAGGTCGAGCCATGCCGCAGCAGGCCAAACGACAGAGCTTCGCAGGCCGAATGATGAAGCTCTGGCTCGCGCCTCTCTGCCAAACGACACAAACCTCTCGCCGAACGACACTGCCTCCTCTGCGCGCCAAGACTAAAACGACAGGCCCTCTAATTTTTGCCTAAAACCCTATTTTTTTAAGCCACCCGAATTTAAAGTGTTCTAAAACCTTCCCCCATCAAACCTAGGCCCTATTTATAGGAAAACAAAATTTTAAAAATATATTTTGACCCCAATCTAATTTATTTTAATTAAAAACACCCCAAAACTATTTATTTTCATAAAAAATTACCCAAAACCATAAAATTCACAAAATCAACTCAAATTTATTTTTAACTTCAAACTTTAACCCAAAATAACTTATAAATATGTTTTACGCATAATAATACCCGAAAATACCGAAAACGACGAAAAATTCAAAAAAGACGAAAATACCCTCGGCAACCAAAAATACAATATTATACTCAAAACGATCGTCTCGTCGTCCTGAGTATCAAAAAGACATTCAAACCATCAAATTATGTTCAAACAACATATGAGGGCACAAAATGACTATTTTGCCCCTAAGGTGCAAAATTACCATTTTGTCCCTAGACTTAAAATAATTCAAAAACCAAGGGTTTTACAGTTTTAACAATTATTTTGTCAACATCAAACATAGAATTTGAGGTTAAATAAATTGTATAAATTAATTTGCATTTTAATTAATTAAAATAATTTTTTTTTGTTTCAATGGATTTAATGCATTATGTTTTTTGGGAATATTAAATAAATTTTATCTTTTATTTTAAATTTTAAGACAACCTATGAGGGTTTTCAATTATTTTGGCTTGATTCATCGTTTTTATTTTTCTTTTGTTAAAAGTTTTTAGGTGTTTTTTCTTTCTAATACGTGACTATATATTATATTAAATTGGCTATCATTGACACAATATTATGTTATGTGTCTTGCTTTTATCTTGCCATGTATCCTAATTATTTAAAATTTAAAATTAAAATAAAATTATTATTTATTATAATAGATACTTATTTAAATTTTTAAAGAGTTCAAATAAAATTATAATATTTGATTTAATTTAGAGAGTTCAAATATAATTATGATATTTTATTTAATATTAATAATAATTATATTTATTTGGAGAGATCAAATATGATTATAATATCTTATTTGATATTGATCATAACTAGTTATTATCTAATCATATAAAAAATTACAAAAACCACGACTGCTATGCTATTATTCTTTTCTCCCACAATTCTCTCCTCCCACAATATTATTCAGTTATAAAATCACAACACTATAGTTCAACTACTAATGAATCATAATTGCAGAAACTAATGTGCAGGTAACATATTATATCTTTAATGTTTTTAATTTATTTTTGATAATTTTTTTTCTATACTTTATTGGGTCAATTATTTATTTTTCCGTTTATTTTTCATTTGATTATCATACTTTTTATTTTTTTTCTAAATGAATATAAAAAATTATGATGATGGAGATGATTATTTTATACTATCTATCTATGTATTGTGTTTTTTTTTCTAGCATTAGAAGGGTATTGATTATACTCCAATTGGGTTATGACTTATATAAATATAGGATAAAAAATAACACAATTTTTTTTTAACTGCATAACATATAGGACAACTAACTGATTGAATAAGTTAGTAATGAGTAAAATATTTTTTTAATATAATTTGATTTAATATTTTCTGCCTATTCTTTTTATGTGTAAAGAAGATTAATTTTCTGATAAATAAATTAATGGAGATTTTGGTAGCTTTAGAATTTAATTAAAATTAATCGTGTGCTTTGATTAATAGATTTGATTATATTTCTTTATTTAATATATATTTTTAAAAATTATTTTTTAATCGATATAAGTTATTATTATTTTATTAACTTTAAATATAATTATCTTATATAGTTTTAAATATTAATATAAATAAAAATACCAACCAACTTAAAAATATCAAAAATATTGAATATATTAATTTAAATATACTTTAATTAGAATACATAAAAATATATGATATAGAAATTTAATAAGATAATTTCATATAAAAAGATTTTTATTATTTAATAAAAAAAGAGTATAATAAATAAAATAATACCTTTTCTTTTATATAATAAATATACTTAAATATGTCTTAAAAGATAAATATTAATGAGGAATAGTTACAAAAATGAAGTAGTAATAATAATAATAATAATAATAATAATAATAATAATAATAATAATAATAAGGTTATAATCTTTTTGATATATTAAAAAATGGTAACTTTTTTTGAAAGAAAGAAAATAATTAAAATTTTATTTGGCATTTATGTTAAAGCAACTATTTATGTAAAATAGCAAATAAAACAAGTCTAATATGATAATTATATGTAAGTGTTGTAAGAGTATTTATATTAGATAAAACAATATGTATATTCATAATACAATTTTAAAATATCAATTTGTAATTAGTTTGATAAATAAAAAATAACTACATAAGGAATAGTTTAGAATTTTTCATTTAAGAAGAAAACTTTTAATCATAAAGTTATAGTGATTCATGTAAATATTTGATATAAGATTAATGAGATTTTTTTAAGGTAAATAATAGTCAACAAAAAAAGTTAGAAATGAATATGATAATCATCATGTATTCCATCATACAATATATATAGTATTTTAGATTCTATATTATCATCTACATATATATTTTATTACGTTAATTAAAACTTTATTTAAAGATAATGGAGTAATATTAACTTTGAATTTCAAATTTTTTTCGTATTTTTTTAGTTAAAGTTAAATATAAAAGAAAAATAACTTAAAAAATTATGTTATTAATAAAATTATACCTATCTTCCCAAACATCTAAAAAAGACTTTTTTTTTTCAAAAAATCAAATGAATAAATCGTGATATTGGATGAGAATGTATTATTATTATATATATAAAAAATTTTATAAGCTATGTTTATTTTAATTCTTCTGAAAAATATTATGATGTGTATTTTCTTTATAAGTGTACAATTAAAGAAATTATTAACATAGCACTTATTAATACATTTAATTCAATTATTAAATAAAAAAATATTTATGATCACTAATTTTTTATGATTATTAGTAAAAATACATGTAGCATCATGCATGTATTTTTTTAGTGTTAGTATATAAACAATGTTCCAAAAAAAATATTAACAGGAAATTTAGTAGGAATTTAATTAAAATTTGAAAATTTTGTATTATAAATTAAAAATTATGGGCAGTATATGAAGATCTCTAAAATTTAGAGGCCTTGAATGGAAATTGTTTTGTTTTATAATAAGCAAATAAATTTATCTATCGTGGAATACGTAAATTTTAGTGTGATAACTTTAGAATTAATAATAATTAAGAGATTTTTATAATATTATTATGAGCGGGGATTTTCACCCTGCCGCTATGGAATGATTCTTGCGACTTCGACAATGTTAGGTTTTGAGCCTTAGAGAGAACATGGCCTATATCCGGAGACTATGAGTCGCCACCTGGACGGGCTAGGAAAGATAGAAGGGGTAGATGACTAGATTTCTAAAGAATCTCTAACTCTTAAGGGGTTCGAAAAGTTAGGTACGCATGGAAAAGATGAGAAGTGACCCAGCACCCCCATAATGCCTGGTTCATTAGAACTGGCCTCCTTTTCATATCTAAATATTATTAAAATTTTATATTATTATAATATTATTCATGTTACAGGCAATTAAAAATAAAATGGACTTATCAATAAAATAAAATAATACATCATAAAATGAAATGGGTACCCATCCTTAAATAAAAATGTACCCTTACAATCCTCAAAAAAAAAAACAGTTAAACTAAGTTAAATACATGAAAAGAAGGCACTCACATGCGTGGAAACATGCATTTTACAATCCCCTTAATATTAAAATATGCAATTAGGGTTTTGGATCATAAGACTAAGATTAAAACATGCAATTAGGGTTTTAGATTATAAAACTAAGGTTAAAACATACAACTAGGGTTTGGAGTACAAGTGTTGCAATTTAAAACAGTAAATAACATGTTTATAAAGATTAAACAATGAGATGATCAATTAAATAAAATAGATTAAGTTTATGAAGATCTTACCTACATTGTTGGCTCCACCAAGATAATTTTGTTGAACCAAGCTCGGCTATTTGAATTGCATAATTACCTTTTAGATAGTCTCGATCAACTAAAGTTCTTGGCTGAATTTAAACAATCCAGAGATTGTTTGCTATTTCTCATAAATTTTGGCTACTGTCTCTTAATTGCTCTCTGTCTCTCTTTTCTTTTTGATTGTTTAGTGTTTCTTCCTTTCTGATTATTAATGGTTGTTGTTTTATTCCCGTGCTCTTTTTTGCTAATTTCGGCCCTCGATCTGCCAATTGCTTTTTATAGGCAGAATTAAGGCAATCCTATAATCACTCCCAATCCTATTAGCAAAAGTTTATTGTTTATCCGAGTCTCTTTGAATTTGATCAATTAGGATACTTAAAATTGAATTAAAACATAATTAGGCCGGAATTAAGGGCTCATGGCGAATTGGCACGGCTAATTCATCATGATTTTGGCTTTTAAATTTAAACCGAGATTGGTTCAGACTTTTAAAATTGGACCGGATTTAATTCAAGCATTTAAAATTAGACTGGATTTAATTCATGCTTTTAATTTGGGACCATATTCAATTAGGGCCAAAATTAAAGGTTTACAATTACTATTAAAATTATCAAATTTAAAAGCTATATATTATACTGTTATCAGTGTTTTTAACTTTTTTTTTCAAAAATACCCCACTATTTTGGTATAACTTATTTTTTGAGAATTAAAATTTTATTATTATTGCATCAAATCCTTTTAGATAATATCAAGTACATAGCATGGTAAATCCCTACCCCACTCTTGATGGCTAGTCACTGAAACAAACAACCATGCCAAAGTATGGTCTCCCTGATTTGCAGGGCTACAAACATGAAATAAATAGCCATTTCTCATGTGTGTTAGAAGTTCAATACAGTCATTCACTAACAAGCCTAACCAATAATCATTTGCAGCCTTACTATTTACTGTATTCCACTATCCCTTAGTTAACTTGTGTCCTCTTCAACCATAATAATGCCTCTCTATATCCAATGGCTTTTGTGATAGAAGGTCTTGAAGTCCAAAGGTAGAGCCATTTCTAGAGCCAACAACTAATCCATTGTGGTTTCTCAAAATACATCCATAACCTATTTTGTTTACATTGGCAAAGAGTGTTGCATTAATGTTGCATTTTAAGTAGCTAAGTGGAGGTTTTTCCATATATCTCCAGCCTTTTCTCTCATCTTGCCATGCTTCTTTAAGTCCCTACTTTGTGTGATCTTGTATTCATCCAAGAAGGATTTGGAAAACTATACTACAACTCTTAGAGATCTTCTTTGTCCTTCCATACCACTTGATTCCTATAGTTTCAGAGGTTCCACATCAATGTTACTACTAACTCACATTCTTTTATCTAGCAATTCTGAAACAAACATTCCAACAATGTTGTGACATTACTAGTAGCATCACTACTAAGGGTCCCTGGTAGTTGTGTCTAACAAGATTGAGCAAAGGCACATGAAAGATAAATATGACCTGTGGATTCTGTAGTCTATTGACAAATTGAGCATAGTGGATAAACTTCCATTATCCTTCTTCTCAGTGCTTCTTTAGTTGGGAGACACTCATGACATGCTTTCCATGTTGTGTTGCTCACTTCAAAGGGAATTCTTAGCCCCTATAATCTTTGCCAAACCAGACTTTTTTGTTGACAATTAAGATCATTGCCTTGTTGTGCCACTACATAATAGGTGTTTTTTACTATGTAAGCTAGACATGGCCATGGTCTAGTTTGAAATCAGAGCCAAACCAAAATTGGACCAGTCAAAATTGGACTGAAATTGATTAAAATTAAAATCATGATCAAAACAAAATTTGAACCTTTTGTTGGTTTGGTTTAGGTTCTAAATTTTTAAAAATTGCCAAATTGGTGGTTTTTAATGGTTTGAATTACTGGTTCAAACTGATAGTTTGAGCTGCTAAAATAGTAGCCCAAGCATGCATGGGCTACTGCTTCTTCTTAGGCTAGTTGGCCCAAGCAGACACCAACCAATAGTCATAAGGCCATTGGCTGGGTTGCTGCCCATGCTAATATCACATGCTATCTGTATGAGCTAGCGCAGCCTAGCTATATTATAGCACAAGTTAGCCTGTGCTATAGCATAACATGTGTACAATGACAAATTCAAAATTGGTCGTTGCACACTTGCATATTTTTATAATTTTAATTTTCTTCTATAATATGTAACACCCTAAAATTTAGAAATTATCAGGATGGCGATAGTCCAGGAAAATAAAACTTGAAATAATATTAATAAATATGAGAAATAATATTTAGTGTGCAAACTATAGGGATTCAAAAATATACATATACACAAACATATAATAGGAATAAATTACCAATAATATAAGAGCTCACATTAGGAAACCTAAAACTTCATATTCTAAAGTAGGCCCAATGGAGAATTAGAACCTAAGAATATTTCCTTTCACAAAATTAATTAGTTAACATGAACCCAAGCAAACCAATTTAACTACATGAATTATAAACACATACTTATATGTACATGTATCTAACTATATATTAAGGTGGTACAAGAATTGAGGGCCCAAAATATATCTTGCTTTTGGCTAAATATGAAAATGTATACATATGTAACTTTAAAAGATGACCAAATAAATAGCACCAAGTTGATAAGTAGAAGGTTTAAGTTAGTGACACCTAATCTAGTCACTAATCACTTTTAAAATAAACAAACACATGAAAATAGACATTGTTACCAAATGGCACAACTAAGGATGTGTCAAGTGATGGTTATATAAAAGTTGGTAATCTTACAAATGTTATGATATTAAGCCAAGTGTGATACAAATAACACGTTAATCTTGCTACTTTGTAACATGTAAAGAGAAGAATCAAAAGGAAATGATGGTGAGAGAAAAATGTTGAATGGTAGAAAATTGGTTTGATATGTATCAAGTAGTGGCAATATAAGGGTTGACAAGTTAACATATGTCTTGATGATGGGGATTGAAGAAATCAAATGTTAAAAATTGAAATTGGTTCCTTTCTTTCTTAGCACATGAAGAAGAAATTAATTGTAAAGAAATGAAAATGTTAAGCTTTCAAACAACTTAGAAATTGATTAAAACATAACAAATGAAATAAGAGTTGGTTGGTTGAGTGAAGCAACTAAATATTTACATTTTAAAATTGGTGAAGAAAAAAAAAGAAGAAAAGGTAAGTATATATCTCAAATTTCATTAATTTTCTTGAGTTAATTTCATTGTATAATTTGTATGAAGTTGTGAATAGAAAGTAGATGATATTACATTCATTTCTTGTGGATTTTTGCATGAAAAACTTGCGATAACGTGCTTGAAATTCTGCAATAAAATTTAATTATGAGAATAGTATAAAATAGTCGAATTAAGATGAAAAAGAGAAGGAAAAGAAGTATGTAGAAGCTGTTTATTTTTTAATTAACTAACTCAGATTTTTAATTCATAAAATAGTTCAAATTAATGTTTAATTAAGGAAAATGATGAATTAGTTGCCAAGATTGTAATATCCCAAGTAGTACCCTAAAATTTTTGAAAATATTAATTGTTGATAATTAATTAATGATTTAAAGTATATTTATAATTAAGTGAGAAGATAAGAGGAAGGAGTGTGTATATGTTATGTATATAGAGATATATAAATTATATATATATATAAGTCAATGGGTTTAATAGGTCAAAAGATATTTTAGTATTTTAAATGGATTTATTTAAGTTAGTGGAAGATGATGTAATTGGGTTATTATTTTATTAATTAAACACTTATTGGAGAGTGATTTAAGGAGAGAGTGTTTGGTTAAAAGAGGTTGACTTTCTTCTTCTTTGTATTTTCTTCTTCTTCTTCTTTCTTCTTTGGCCGGTCATCACCACCATCTTCAAGAGGGAGAGGTTTTGTTGCTTCCAAACTCAAGAGATTGAAGGTTTTCAAGAGATGAAGTTGGAGTTTTAAGGATTTTCTTCACTTTTGGTAAGTTTCCAACTTATTTCTTTGTGTTCTTTTGAGTTTGTGTTTTTGGGTTTGTTGGATTGGTTGTTGTAGATGTGTTTATGGTTGATTATGGTATGTTTGAGGTTGTTTGGTTTTATTAACTTTGTTATTTGGGGTTGGATTGAAGAAAGGGTCAAGTTTGATGAAAGAGACAAGAGTTGTGGATTGTGTAAGTTTGAGTTATTTTAGTGGTTACTCAAGTATTATATGGTATGTTGATGGATTTGGTTGAGTTTGTGCGATGTTGATAAGGGTATAGAAAGAGGTTTGTTGGATGTGGCACTTTGGTATCGATTTTAGGGTTTTTGGCCTGACACGCCCAGGAGCACGACCATGTCTTTGGGCGTGTCATTGATTCTATTTTCTGGGTTGGTGACACTTCCAGTGACATGCCCATGCCACTGAGCGTGTCACAGCTTCTGTGTTGTTAGTAGATTGACACGTCCAGTGACACGCCCATGCCACTGAGCTTGTCACAACTTCTGTGTTATTAGTAGATTGACGCGTCCAGTGACACGCCCATGTCATTGAGCGTGTCATAGCTTCTGTGTTGAAGGAGTTTTGATACGTGCAGTGACACGCCCATATCAGTGAGCGTGTCAAAGCTTCTGTGTTGTGGGTTTAGGGCACGGTCAGGGACACACCTGTATTGTTGAGCGTGTCAAGTGTAGAGTTTGCCCTAGATAGTTTTTATCCTTATTTTCTTATGTGTAACACTAAGTGAGTGTTTATAATCACATTTGGATTAGGTTTTGAAGAGAATTGAGTTGCCCTAGCCAAGGTTTGAGGGATATCTTGGAAGAGGAAGTTGATAGATTGGTGTTTGTTACTCGTAGAGATAAGTACAAACTTTGAATGATTGCATACATTCACATGACATTGGGACTTAACACATTTAGTTGAGAAATGTGTTAGGTTACTTGATAAATATTGTTGATAAATGAGTTATATGTTAATGTGAATTATGTTGATGTATCAATGCAATTGAGTAATGCAGTGTATATGAAAAGAAATATGGAATAATGTGGCAAGACATGTGAAATTATAATGTAACAAATTGATATTGATACAAAAGAGAAGAATAAGAAAGGTGAGAAAAATGATGATATAATAAGGCAGTGAGCCTAGTTTGATTATGAGAAATGAATTATGAAAGTAATTAATGATGAGATAAATGAATTAATTATGTGTCTAGTATGGTATTGAATTTTCAGAGTTCTGGGTTTGGCGGCATGCCTATGAATTGCTAGGCAGGTGAAAAGACCGGGTTGTAAGCTGGGCCCAGCTGATAAATGTGATATTTTTTGGATGAAAAGACTAGGTCGTAAGCCTCAAAAACTGTAGCAGTCTAGCCGGGTTGAGGACCAATATATTGAGGCCTCAGGGTCTAGCCGAGTTGAGGTCCAAGAGACTAGGTCTGCTACATTATCCATGGATATTTATATATTGCCTACGGGCTAGACACAAGGTGTCATTATGGACCAAAGTAGTAACTCTAAACTTTGAATAGCATATTAGATCCTTTTTGGGCCCATGTTTGTCTTTGCTTTAATGTGAACTATGAAATGTGATGCAAATGATTAATATGATGAGATATAATGTAATGAATTGATATATTCATATGTATTGTGTATGAGCATCGCATTGATCTATATTGAATCAAAGTTTATACCACTAAGCTTTCTGCTTAGCGCGATTGTGGTTCATCGCACAGGTGACAGGGTATATCTGGTTATGCCGGAGAGCTCGTCTAGACCTAGTCAAGTCTAGGCTTGAGATTTTGAGATTAGAGTTGTTAGTGGACATCAAGATCAGAAACGAACTGCCAGCATGTATAAACTCTATAATTTTGTAAATATTGATTTTGATATATACATATGTATATTCTGCTGCATTTTCGCTACTTATTAAACTAATGTTTAGGATAAACTTTTGGGGTAATGAAGTTATATGAATATGTATTTTAGTAAGGATTATTTTATCTATTATTTTCTATAAAATGAGTTAAATGTTTTAAGTTATTCATATTATTGAAATGACGATTTGATGTTATGATTGGTTTGTTTTAAAATGGACCGTGACACCCTTATATCCTCTATACGTATATCACATGTTGTGCGGGTGTATGTGGTGTGCGTATATGGGGTACGGGGGTATTACAAAGATTCATATTGGTGTAAAATGAAGATAAAAATATAAAGAAATAACTACTAGTTAATGTGAATTGTAGAATAAGATATGAATTTTTATACATATATATAAACATAAGATAAAAGGAATATAATTAAAAAAAATAAGAATTAAATACAATATAAACTTATACATGAGTATACAATAGAGAAATAAACTAGAAATAGACTTTTTAATGGAATTTGAATAAATTATAACAAGTATAGATATGAGAAAAAGTATAGCATGCATAATGGGGTAGGGTTATCATAATATATAATACGATATGATAATAGAAAATATGTTAATATGTAATACAGGGAAAATAGATCAAGAAGAGTCTTCTAGAGCAAAAAAAAATGGGCTCAATTAAATATTTTGTGGATTAGAAGTGAGAATTAAAATATATGCAGGTGAATATGGTTTTTTTAATTTTTATTGTTGTTACTTCTTTTCCATACTGATTATTGTTGATACATTCTAATGGTGTTGCATTGTTCTATCAATTAGTATTGCTTTATTATATTGTTCTTAAATTGAATTGTTGATATAGCCCTTTGTATGAGGACCAATAGGTCTATTTATTGTAATTGATCTGCCAAGCTAATATCTAGGCCCAGATCGCTTGTTGATAGAAGGTTTATGTGCACATAAATGAACTACTATGTTAAAAGGGAGAAGTTACTGCAAGTGGCGAAAATTATATTATATATATTTTATTCAAAATTTTAAAATTTAAAAAATAATATAAGATTAAAACTTTTATTCCTTTTTAATATATTTTTACTTTTCTTTTTTATTTTATTATTTATATTTTTAATATTTTATCACATAGAGAGCAACTATATATATATATATTTGCTTCTTTATATATGAAAAATATTTTAAGGTATTAATTTATAAAAAAAATTATCATATATATTATTTTTAATATATATAACTTTTTTTATTTTTGCCCCCCTTTTGTTCAACTTATAGCTTCGCCCTAGGTTACTGTCATATACTAAATAAAAAAAATGTTATTGTACCGTACTAATATGTTTTCTATCAATGAGAATAACCTTACCCTTTTATATATAACTTTAATTGAAATAGTGTTTTATTGATACTGGTTCATTGTTGTTGAACTATTCTTAAATTAATTATTGTTTAATTATGAACCCTAACCTTATATAGCCCTGTATCTATATGTATATGCTATCTTCTTACTAAGATGAAAGTTTGCTCCATAATAACTGCTAATGCATGATCAAAGTAATACAATAGCTTCTACATCCTTCCTCCAGAAGCTAAATTTTGTATAAATTGTGTGATTTTCTATAGAGTACCATAGTATGTAGAGGAAAAAAAATACTATATGGTGGAGGAATACAATATAAAACATATTACAGATAAATTATATTACTTGTAATATAAGTATTTTTAATTAATGATGGTCATTAAAAACTAGAGCAAGGACTCGCTAATATGATTATGAAAAAAATATGAAGTACAAAAGTTGTGGGTTCTACGAGGTACCTGAAGGCTTTAAGTCAACATTCTAGGATTGTCGCCCCTCCTAAAGTTGGAGCGTGACAAAATACCACAAATCTATTTCAAAAAAATTTCACATTTTCTAATTCTCTTATTCTTTTATTCTCTCTTCTTTCATTCTTCAATGCTCACATTACAATATTCAATTTACATTATATTTTGCAATCTAAATTATATTACAATATTCAATATACTCTATAATCTATTTTTTAATTTATCTCTAATATTTTTTACAATCTATATTTTTTATTTTTTTAATATTCTCTATATTATAATTTTAATCATTTTATTTTTATTTTATAATTAAATTTTATTTATATTATTTTTAATTTTTCAATTATCTCATATTCTATTATTTCTTATTCTAAAATTTATTACATTATATTTAAAAAAAAATTGGCAAGTGGAAAAGGATTAAATTTTGGATCAAGCAAGGGGAAGAATGTGTAGATGAATATCCTAGGCCAATTGACCTAGAAAAATTAAATAAAAGAAATTGAAAATGATGATAATATTCAACAATTGTATCAATTCTCCACTTAGAAAAGTCAACAAGTTGATCAAGAAGAAAAAAAATTACAAACTTTTGATATATTTAAAATTCATTTCACAAAAAAAGAAAAATATAAAAAGTTATTTGATGTAATATGCAATTATTGTGGGCAAGTATACAAATTTAAAGCTGGAAGTGGATATGACGCATTCAATAACTATTTGAAGCACAAGCATCCTAGCAAAATCGAACTCGAGAAGACTTAAATGCAAATTTCCGGATTAACATCTTTTAAACTTTTATCTTAATCATTATTTAGTTATTTTGATAATAAAAATAAAGAAGAAATGGCAAAAATGGTTTCAATTGAGCATTTATCATTTAGTTATGGAGAAAAAGTTTATTTTGTTAGATATTGTCAAAATTAGGGATGTTAAAATGGTTTATTACAAGCGAACATGGCACGCAAAATATATAAAATTAGCGGGTTAGTGTTTATCTTAAACAAATTAGTGTCATGACCGGGTCAGTCCATTTATGACATGACTTTAAATGGGTTGTATAGCGGGTTGATATGCGAACCTGCTATAACTCGTTTAACTAAAACGACATAGTTTTATATAACTCAAAACTACATCATTTTGTTAATATTTGCTCTAAGAAAATAAAAATAAGCGTTATATATTTATTATATTATTATAATTTTATTATTATATAATGTATTATTAATTATTTAGAAATAGTTTATTTAATTTTTCAAATATTCTATTAAAAATTTATAAATTTCATCTAATTACTAAATTCTTTTTTAATTATTTTATTAATTTAATTACTATTTAATTTATATTTAATTCTTTATGAATTTTAGAAATCATTTTCTTAAATCAAATGTTAAAAATTAAATAATTTTATGATTTAAATAATCTAATATTTTATATTTTATATCAAATAACTTTTTTAATTTATAATTTAGAATATAATTTATAAAAGAAAATAGAATAGAAAAAATAAATAGAAAATAAAATTAGTTTTTCAAAACATTTATTACAAAATTTGAATTAACAACTATATATCATCTCTTTAATTTTTTTTACTAAGTTTTAAAACTAAAATATAATACACACTCATCATTTATTTCATATTTATTATGTTATATACTTTATTTTTTGTGTATTTTTAAGACATTTATATTTTATAATTATTTTAATCATAATTTTATTATATGAATAAATTTTTGATGGATTATTTAAGAATATAAAATTATTTTAAATTAAAAATATTATATGGATTAAAAGGGTCGTCTGGTTATGTAACCCATATATAACTCATTTAAGTAAACGTGTTATACATATCATATCCGTGTAAACCATTTAATTTTCATAGCGTGTTTAATAAATGGATCGTTTTCATATTGATCTTAATCCCGCTAACCCATTTTGACACCCCTAGTCAAAATACATTAAATCCTAGTGCAAAATTTGTTCCCAGAAATATTTTAAAACTTTTAATATTTTCTTTGTATAAAAAAAATTGCAAAATTTATTTTTAAATATGAATACACGTGTTTCTATTTATAGTGATATTTGGAGTGATCTTTGGCAAGTACATTCTTATATAGGTATAACATGTCATTGGATTGATTATGAATAGAATATTAAAAAAAGATTAATTGCATTTCATGTTTTTGGTCTCTTGGAAATCTTTACAATGTTTTATTATTAATTTTATAAAATTTAGCCCATTCTTTCATTACTTGAGGATGTCTTCATAAAAATGCAATTACCTTTTTAAGAAGAGAAATAAAAATATCAAGAACGTTTAAACTATGTTGCATACATAAATTTAAAATGTGACATACATATCTAATATGAAAAAATTTACCTCCAATACTGAATTGATAAATTTTTTAAAGCTTACTAATTGATACAATACTTGCAGATGCATTATCAAATGAAATTAAAAATTTTTATTAACCAATCTATATTATTTTAAAATATTTTTAATCATTCTATAAATATTATCCGCATTAATATATCAACATATATGGGCAGTGGTAGAACTAGGAATTGAATGAAGGGGGGCAAATTTTTCAAGCAAAGAATTGCAGGTGAATTAAAGATAAAATTTAACATTTAATGTTATAGTAAAATTTATATTTTTGTTGTTTTATATTATTTATTAAATTCTAAAATTTTATTAAATTTTTTACATATCTTTTCATTTTAATTCTTAGATCTATTAATTTATTTAAAAGATTTTATTAAATTAAATTTTATAAAAATATTATTTCAAATAATAACATTAGTTTTACTCAATTCATAATCAAATTATAAAATTTCAGCATTAACCTAAATACCTAATCACAAAACTCTAAATGCCTATTAATTAAAAATAAAAAAAGAAACATATATAGTGCAAAAATCCAATAATTTATATATATATATATATATATAAATATATTTATAATTAAATAAATTAAATAAATTTATAGTTTATATAAATTTTTGTTATCCCTTAGTAACAACCAAGAGGAGGGAGGGGTGAATTGGTTGTTTGATGAAATTAGGGCAAATTAAAAGTTTCAACAAGCAAGGAAGAGTAGAAAAAAAAAATTGAACACAAGCAATTTATAATAGTTTGGATTCCTCAATCCTACATCCGCTTTCTCAATAACTTGTTGAGGTTCTACTAGCTATGAGTTTTTCTAAACTCAACTCTAACGTAGTATTTTAGCAAGACCACACCAAACTTTTATAAGGTTTGAGTATTCCTCACAACCCAACAAGAGTTTTTACCCAAGCTCACTCTAAAACCTAGTGTTTTAAAGTTCACACCAAACTTCTATCACAGTATTTAATGCTCACACTCAACACTTAAATATAATAAATAAAAATTTTAATACAAAGTAATGAAAGATGTTTGTCTTGGCTAAATGGGTCTTAGTTATTCTTGTAAGTTGAAGTTTTCTCGAGTATTTGTAGGCATTTAAAGTCCAATTATTCGCTGTAAAAGAAAATGAGTGGATTTCATAAAGTCTTTTAAGTCAATAATTGTATGTAAGTGTTTAGCGGTCACACTATCATATTTGAATTTTATCAACTGATCTCTCCATTAGTTAATGCAAGTTGCACCGACATGACTGTAGTGCCACTTCTCGTCAGGCTGTCGATGTATAGTAGTGTTTAGATCATTTTTGTACTAGTTTTTAGTGTGATTTTTATGTGTTCTTAGTTAATGTTTTGATTTATTTTTAGTTTAAGTTTGTTTAAAGTGTTTGTTTTAGGTTTAAGTGCAAAAACTCCCTTGGTAGATCAAAACAGTGCAAGAAAAGCATGAATCAAGCAAGACATGGCCAAGCCAAATCAAGCTTGGCCGTGTTTCCTCAAGAAATTCAAGGCAGAGCTTGACACGGCCAGGAGACACGGCCAAGCCACTGGCCATGTCACATGACATGGCCAGGAGCTTGGCCGTGTCACCCCTTGAGACCAAAGAAAAGAAAGAAAGAAGCAGTGATGGACACGGCCAGCAAGCTTGGCCGTGTCCCAAAGAAAAATGAGAGACACGGCCAAGCCAAATCCAGCTTGGCCGTGTCACCCTTAATATATATGAATTCTTTTGAGCGAAACAAGAGGAGGTCGATTTGGGAAAAGGAGGCCTAGGGTTTTTGCAGAAAAGAAAAGAGAAAAAGGAAAAAGGAAAGAAAAGAGGGGAAGCACGATTTGGGGAGAGGAGAGAGTGACACTCTCCTTGTCCCTTCATCTTCATACTCCATTTCTATCCTCTCCATCTTCTCCATCTTCCATTGATAAGATCTTTGAGATTCTTTGGGATAAAGTGGGTTAACAAGCTCTTAAAGGTTGAAGAAGCTTCATTGAAGGATTGGTGACTTGAGAAAGCTCCATTCCATCTCTCAAAGGCATAATCAATTGAAGGATTGGTAACTTGAGAAAGCTCCATTCCACGTTGCAAAGGAGAATCATCCATTGAAGAGGGCTTGAGTTCTTCATCATACATCAAAGTGGAGCTAGGAGGAAGACTAGTAATCCTACTCTTGGCATCTACAAGGGGTTTTTTTATTCTCTCTGTTAATTCAGTTCAATATTATTTTTATTATATTAAGAGAATTGATATTGCAATGAACAATTTGTATTTGATTTATATTGAGTTGAATGAATGTTTTAAATTGATGATGTTGAGCTAAATACCTATGCCTAGGGTTTGTAGTATATTTGATTGAATGCTTTGATTTGATATTTCCATTGATGTACCTTGTTGTTGGTTGATTGCATTGGATTGTATGCTAGGGCATTTTGTGTTTTGTGTTTTTACTTTTAAGAAATTTTTTGTTTAAGTTTAGTTAATGTTTTTAATGTTTTTGTAACACCTCTATACCCTGCATACACACACTACATACTACTATATATGTACTATACATATACCGGATACAGGAGTGCCACAATTTATATAAGACAACCCAATTTTTTTTTCTATAATAATATGAGGAAAATTGAAAACATTTCATATATATATATATATATATTATGGAACATAACAAGTAAAACATTTATTTATTAAGCAGCGGAAAATGTAGCGGTATTTACATATACATATATATCAAAATAAATATTTACAAAACATAAAGTTTATACATGTTTGGCAGTTTGTCTCTGATCTTTAAGCCCAAAATCAACCCTTCAGAGTCTAGACTCGACTCGGTCTAGTTGAACTCTCCGGTTCTACCCTGTTACCCGCGCGATGAACCACAATCGCGCTAAGCCAACGGCTTAGTGGTACAAACCACAATAACAATATGCTTTAATGCAATGTCAATGTCATACATTCAAGCAATAGAGATTATATTCAAAAATGTTATATTTCATAACAATACATTTCATTATCTTATTTAATTGTTTTACCATTTATTATTCACATTGAAACAAAGACAAGCATGGGCCCAAAAAGGATCTAATATGTTATTCAAAATTCAGAGTTACTGCTTTGGTCCATAATCACATTCATCAAGCCCGTAGGCGATACATATATATCTATCCATGGATAGTGTAACAGATCCAGTCTCTTAGACCTCAACCTGGCTAGACCCTAGGGCCCCAGTATCTTGGTCCTCAACCCGGCTAGACTGTTACTGTTTTTGAGGCTTACGACCCAGTCTTTTTACCTGTCCAGCAATTCATAGGCATGCCGCCAAACCCAGAACTCTGAAAATTGAATAACATACTGGGCACACAATTATTTCATTTATCTCTTTATCAATCTCTTTCTCAATTCATTTCTCATTTCATATTCCATAATCAAATAGGCAACCATGCCCCAATTATTTCATTTGCATTATCATAGCCAACAACAATGGCTTCACATCTCATCATTAAAGTGTATATATATAACCAATTGCATTGAACATACATTTTGAATGATCATAATATCTTTCACATTATGCAAATCATAACATTAATCCAAAGTATTAACAATGTAATAAATTACTTAACACATTTACAACCAAATGTGTTAAGTCTCAAAATCATGTAAATGTATGTAACCATGTAAGTTTGTACTTACCTCAAGAACAACTCACACCAATCTATACACTTCCTCTTCCAAGAATTCTTCACTACTTGGATTAGGGCAACTCAACCTCTTCACAACCTAATCCAAAAGGAATAATACACACTTACTTATAGATACACATGAATTTCAATACAATTATTCCTATTAGTCTCATACTAGGCCCGTAGATCACAAATTACAAGCCAAAACCACTATATAGGTCCCCATAGCAAACGAGTCTGTCCACTTTGCTTTAAAACCCCCACGGCCGTGGCCTTCAAGGGCCACGGGTGTGGCATTAGAACTTGCTCTGTTATATCAAAATTTTTGAAGACAGTCACACTTTCAATCCCACGGTCGTGTCCCTCACTTGCCACGACCGTGGCACTCATTTGCCTCTGCTTCGGATTAAACTCATGTATTCTGTGTTTTTAACTTCATTAAACACAAACATATAGAAAATCTAAGATAATAATTGATCAAACTCAATATTTACATCAATTACCAATTCACAACCATAACATAAACACAACTCTTACTCTTCCAACACCAAACCTAACTCCTTCTCTTCAATTCAACCCCAAAATCACAATCAATTAAACCCAACACTCTCAAACACACCACAAACCAACATACTCATACTATCAATAATCAACCATCAAACTCAAATACAACTTAAAAGAAAACAAGGGAATCAAGTGGAAAACTTACCAAAGTTGATGAAACTTCTTAGATTTCCAACTTGATCACTTGAAACATCCTTCAATCTTGAGCTTGGAAAATCAAAAACTCTCTTTCTCTCTTGCTTTGGAGGGCGCCGGCCATGAAGGAAAAGAAAAGAAGAAGAAGAAGAAGAAGAAGAAGAATAGCAAAGTCAAACACTTACTAACCACTTAAACCTCCTTTTAAAATCCACCAAGCAAATTAATATTAAAATAATCTAAAATATCCTATTCACTCATTAATCCAATTTCCTATTAATTAATTTAATTAATTTAAAATAATTAATTTATCTTCTTTTGACTTCCATTTCTTTGACTTGTATATGTTATATATATCACTATATATACAACATACACACTCTTCCCTTACCTCTTTTCTCTTTCCATTTAAACATATACTTTTATAACATTTAATTCAAATATAACAATAAGTATTCCAAAACTTTTAGGGTATACTTTGGGATATTACAATTCTCCCCCTCTAAAAAAAAATTTCGTCCTCGAAATTACCTGATCTCAAGTCTGAAACAGCTGAGGATACTGATCTCGCATCGCTTGCTCACTCTCCCAAGTTGCCTCTTCCTTCGCATGATTCTTCCAAAGAACTTTTACAAGTGACACTTTCTTATTTTTCAACTCTTTCACTCTATGTGCCAAAATAACCACTGGTTCTTCTTCAAAAGTTAAATCCGGATTCACCTCAATAGACTCAACGGACAGAACGTGAGATGGGCCTGACCTGTACCTTCGTAGCATAGAAACATAGAAGACATTGTGAATTCTATCCAACTCAGGTAGCAAAGCGAGTCGATAAGCAACTGGTCCAACTCTTTCCAATACCTCATAAGGTCCAATAAAACGAGGACTTAGCTTCCCTTTTCTGCCAAATCTCAAAATCTTTTTCCAAGGAGACACTTTCAGAAATACTTTATCTCCAACATTGAACTCTTTGTCTCTCCTCTTCAAATCTGAATAAGATTTCTGCCGATCTGAAGCTACTTTCAACCGATCCCGAATTATTTTCACTTTCTCTTTCGTTTCTTTAATCAAATCAGGACCAACCAATTTGCCTTCTCTAATTTCATTCCAACATAGAGGCGTTCTACATCTTCTACCATACAATGCCTCATATGCTGCCATTTTAATACTAGACTGATAACTATTGTTATAAGCAAATTCCATTAATGGCAAAAATCTGTCCCAACTTCCAGAGAATTCAATGACACAGCTTCTCAACATGTCTTCTAAAATCTGTATCACTCTCTCTGACTGTCCATCTGTCTGTAGATGAAAAGCAGTGCTAAAGTGCAATCGAGAACCCAAAGCACCATGTAAACTTTTCCAAAATCTTAAAGTAAACCGGGGATCTCGATCAGACACTAAAGAAATTGGGACTCCATGCAACTTCACTATCCCACTGATATACAGCTCGGCCAACTTCTCAAGAGAATAGTCCATCCGAACTGGAAGAAAATGAGCTATCTTTGTCAACCGATCAACAATCACCCAGATAGCATCATGCTTCTTCTGAGTCAATGGCAAACCAGTCACAAAATCCATTGTTACACGTTCCCATTTCCATTCAGGCACTGATATAGGTTGAAGCAACTCGGTTGGAACTTGATGCTCAGTTTTCACCCTCCGACAAGTGAGACACTTGGATACAAATTCCACAATGTCCCTCTTCATACCTGACCACCAATAATGTTGCTTCAAATCCTGATACATCTTTGTACTCCCAGGGTGCATAGCAAAAACCGACTGGTGTGCTTCCTCTAAAATACTCTTTCTCAATCTTGCATCATCAGGAACACACAATCTATCCTTGAACCAAAGGCTACCATTATCTCTCACATGGAATCCTCGGTTCTCCCCATTTTGGCAATCTAAAACAATCTTCTGAATTTTCTCATCAGCCAATTGAGCCTCTTTAATCTGATCCAACAACACTGGTCTCAAACACAATTGAGCTAACAACGCACCATCATCACATAATTTAAAACTAGCATGCAACGCTCTCAACTCAACAAGCAACGAGAGCGAATAAACAGTCAAACCTGCCAAAGACTTCCGACTCAAGGCATCCGCAACAACATTTGCCTTACCAGGATCATAATCAATCAAACAGTCGTAGTCTTTGATCAGCTCCAACCATCGTCTTTGCCGAAGATTAAGCTCTCTCTGAACCCCCAAATATTTCAAACTCTTATGATCCGTGTAAATGAAACACTTCTCCCCATACAAGTAATATCGCCAAATCTTCAAAGCAAAAACTATGGCTGCCAATTCCAAATCATGCGTCGGATAATTAAGCTCATGCGGCTTCAACTGCCGAGAAGCATAAGCTATAACTTTACCCTCTTGCATCAAAACACAACCTAAACCATTATGTGAAGCATCACTGTAAATCACATATGGTTTATCTTCCACAGGCAAAGTAAGAACAGGAGCTTGAGTCAACATTTCCTTCAACTGTTTAAAACTAGCTTGACACCGATCTGTCCATATAAATCTAACTCCCTTTCGAAGTAATCTGATGAGTGGAGTAGCTATCAAAGAAAAACCTTTCAAAGCGTCGATAATAGCCTGCCAAACCCAGAAAACTTCTAACTTCAGTTACAGACTTCGGTGGACTCCAATTCAAAATGGCCTCAACTTTATTCGGATCAACTCTTATACCATCTGCTGAAACTATATGACCGAGAAAAGTCACTTGATCAAGCCAAAACTCACACTTCGACAGCTTAGCATATAATTGCTTCTCTCTCAAGGTCTGCAACACAATCCGCAAATGTTTGTCATGATCCTCTTCATTATGCGAATACACCAAAATATCATCAATGAAGACCACCACAAACTGATCTAGATAGGGCCTAAACACCCTATTCATCAAATCCATGAAAGCTGCAGGTGCATTCGTCAATCCAAAAGGCATCACTAAAAACTCATAATGCCCATACCTTGTGCGAAAAGCTGTTTTAGGAACATCTTCAGCTCTGACTCTCAACTGATGGTACCCTGATCTCAAATCAATCTTGGAAAACACTGCTACTCCCTTCAACTGATCGAAGAGATCATCTATCCTAGGCAAAGGATACTTATTCTTGATAGTCACCTTGTTCAATTGCCTATAATCGATGCACAACCTCAAAGTACCATCCTTCTTCTTCACAAACAAAACAGGAGCTCCCCACGGAGAAACGCTAGGGTGAACAAACCCTTTATCCAACAACTCCTGCAACTGCACCTTCAACTCTCTCAACTCAGCAGGTGCCATTCGATAAGGAGTAATAGAGATGGGAGTGGTACCAGACAACAAATCGATACCAAACTCAACCTCTCTCTCAGGAGGTAACCCTGGCAACTCCTCCGGAAAAACATCTGAAAATTCCGCAACTGTGGGTATACTATCAAGTTGAGAACCCACTGTTCTGGTATCCACAACATGAGCAAGATAAGCATCACACCCTTTTCTAATCAACTTCATAGCTGCAACAGCTGAAAAAATAAGGATGCAAGTTGTCTTTGCTCACTAGATACCATCACACTTCTACCATAACCGGTTCTCAAGGTAACACACTTCTTTTGACAATCTACCACAACTCCATGCTTAGACAACCAATCCATACCTAAAATCAAATCATACTCCTTAAAAGGCATTTCAATCAAATCACCACGAAACTCCTCACCTTGCACCACAACTGCACTATCACGATGCACCTTGCTAACAACCGCACTATGCCCTAAAGGATTTGTCACCAACACATCAAATCCTAAGGACTCTGAATGCAATTCAGACACAGGCAAGATAGATGTACTTATGTATGAATGAGTAGATCCTGGATCAATCAAAGCAAGAACTGAAATGCCAAATAAAAAAAATATACCCGCAATGACTGCTGAAGCATCCGGTTGCCTCTACATCACATACACTCGCTGAGAAGACCCAACCTCATCTGGCCTACTGCCTCCGGATGTAGAGCCTCCTCTCTGACTAATCCCAGGTCAACCACCTCTACTAACACCTCTGCCACTTTGACCTCCTCTCACACTAGGTCGAGAAACTGCAGAATCTGTCTGCCTATGCTCCTGCATCTCAGGACAATCTCTAATGAAATGGTCAGGCGATCCACATCTGAAACACACAGCTAATCCACCAATCTTCCAACAAACACCCCCATGTATCCTACCACAATGGACACATGTAGGTGGAGTAGACCTCTGAACCACTGGAGTCGGGGCACTAGCTACAGAAACTGTAGGTCTCGGTCTCTGCCTCTGATACTAAACTGACCTACCCGACTACCTCTGGCTCCTACTGACTCTCGGAACAAAACTTTCTCGGCCTCTCTTTATAGACGAAGACCCTACCTCAAACTGGGATCTCCTAACTCTGGTCTCCTCTTCAGTAGCAGCTGCTGCAATAGCCTGTGCTCTCTCAACACTTATGGCTGCTGCAACAAGCTGGGAAAGATCCTGATACCGGAACCAGCAATAATACACATAATAAAGGGCCTCAATCCCTCCTCAAATCTCCTACACCGGTCAATCTCATCAGAAATAATCTCACCGGCATAGTGACTCAACCGGATGAACTCTACCTCATACTCTGTCACTGTCCGGTTCTCCTGCCTCAGATTCAGAAATTTCATCTTCTTAGCATCCTTATACTCCCTCGGAGTATATTTCTGCTCAAACTCCCACAGAAAATCACTATAAAACAAAGTCGGTGGATCATCCATAGCATGAGGAACCGTCTTCCACCAATCATAAGCATCTTTCTGCAGAAGGGATCTAGCATAATCAAACTTCTCTTTAGGAGTGGCTTGCAACTGGATAAATACCCTCTGAACTATATCCAACCACTGCTCAGCTACTGCAGGATCTGTAGTACCAAAGAAATCTTCAGCCCCATACTTTCTCAATTTATCATAATGTCTCACCGGCACTTGTGGCTGTGGTGGCGGTGGCTGCACTGGAGCTTGCCTCAACAATTCTACCACATGCCGTAACCAAACCGGCGGAACCTCATCAGTAGCTGATCTCTCTAGCGCAGGAGCAGGTGCCTCTCCAGCTCTCTCAACCCTAGCCCCATCTCTACCCTCTTTAGGAGCTACACTCTCAGCACTACCTTCTATGGACTGACGTGACTGAGATGCCATCACTACCTATATCTGCAAACACAGGAGAATATACCTCATCAAAGATCAGAGACTGCCAATACCAAAGCATGTATCTTATTCAAAAATTACATTTTAAAATCAGAATTTTCTTTTTCTTACAATTTACCTAAGTTGAGAATCTCAAACCTAGGCTTTGATACCAAAACAGATGTAACACCCCTATACCCCGCATACGCACACTACATACTACTACATCTGTACTATACATATACCGGATACAGGAGTGCCACGATTTATATAAGACAACCCAATTTTTTTTCTATAATAATATGAGGAAAATTGAAAACATTTCATATATATATACATATATATTATGGAACATAACAAGTAAAACATTTATTTATTAAGCAGCGAAAAATGTAGCGGTATTTACATATACATATATATCAAAATAAATACTTACAAAACATAAAGTTTATACATGTTTGGCAGTTTGTCTCTGATCTTTAAGCCCAAAATCAACCCTTCAGAGTCTAGACTCGACTCGGTCTAGCTGAACTCTCCGGTTCTACCCTGTCACCCGCGCGATGAACCACAATCGCGCTAAGCCAACAGCTTAGTGGTACAAACCACAATAACAATATGCTTTAATGCAATGTCAATGTCATACATTCAAGCAATAAAGATTATATTCAAAAATGCTATATTTCATAACAATACATTTCATTATCTTATTTAATTGTTTTACCATTTATTATTCACATTGAAACAAAGACAAGCATGGGCCCAAAAAGGATCTAATATGTTATTCAAAATTTAGAGTTACTACTTTGGTCCATAATCACATTCATCAAGCCCGTAGGCGATACATATATATCTATCCATGGATAGTGTAACAGACCCAGTCTCTTGGACCTCAACCCGGCTAGACCCTAGGGCCCCAGTATCTTGGTCCTCAACCCGGCTAGACTGTTACTGTTTTTGAGGCTTACGACCCAGTCTTTTCACCCCAAAAACATCATATTTCACATTTATCAGCTGGACTCGGCTTACGACCCGGTCTTTTCACCTGTCCAGCAATTCATAGGCATACCGCCAAACCCAGAACTTTGAAAATTGAATAACATACTAGGCACACAATTATTTCATTTATCTCTTTATCAATCTCTTTCTCAATTCATTTCTCATTTCATATTCCATAATCAAATAGGCAACCATGCTCCAATTATTTCATTTGCATTATCATAGCCAACAACAATGGCTTCACATCTCATCATTAAAGTATATATATAACCAATTGCATTGAACATACATTTTGAATGATCATAATATCTTTCACATTATGCAAATCATAACATTAATCCAAAGTATTAACAATGTAATAAATTACTTAACACATTTACAACCAAATGTGTTAAGTCTCAAAATCATGTAAATGTATGTAACCATGTAAGTTTGTACTTACCTCAAGAACAACTCACACCAATCTATACACTTCCTCTTCCAAGAATTCTTCACTACTTGGATTAGGGCAACTCAACCTCTTCACAACCTAATCCAAAAGGAATAATACACACTTACTTATAGATACACATGAATTTTAATACAATTATTCACCTATTAGTCTCATACTAGGCCCGTAGATCACAAATTACAAGCTAAAACCACTATATAGGTCCCCACGGTCGTGGCCTCACAACCCTACGACCGTGGGATAGCAAACGAGTCTGTCCACTTTGCTTTAAAACCCCCACGGTCGTGGCCTTCAAGGCCCATGGGCCTGGCATTGGAACTTGCTCTGTTATATCAAAATTTTTGAAGACACATTCACACTTTCAATCCCACGGTCGTGTCCCTCACTTGCCACGACCGTGGCACTCATTTGCCTCTGCTTCGGATTAAACTCATGTATTCTGTGCTTTTAACTTCATTAAACACAAACATATAGAAAATCTAAGATAATAATTTATTAAACTCAATATTTACATCAATTACCAATTCACAACCATAACATAAACACAACTCTTACTCTTCCAACACCAAACCTAACTCCTTCTCTTCAATTCAACCCCAAAATCACAATCAATTAAACCCAACACTCTCAAACACACCACAAACCAACATACTCATACTATCAATAATCAACCATCAAACTCAAATACAACTTAAAAGAAAACAAGGGAATCAAGTGGAAAACTTACCAAAGTTGATGAAACTTCTTAGATTTCCAACTTGATCACTTGAAACATCCTTCAATCTTGAGCTTGGAAAATCAAAAACTCTCTTTCTCTCTTACTTTGGAGGGCGCCGGCCATGAAGGAAAAGAAAAGAAGAAGAAGAAGAAGAAGAAGAATAGCAAAGTCAAACACTTACTAGCCACTTAAACCTCCTTTTAAAATCCACCAAGCAAATTAATATTAAAATAATCTAAAATATTCTCTTCCACTCATCAATCCAATTTCCTATTAATTAATTTAATTAATTTAAAATAATTAATTTATCTTCTTTTGACTTTCATTTCTTTGACTTGTATATGTTGTATATATCACTATATATACAACTTATACACTCTTCCCTTACCTCTTTTCTCTTTCCATTTAAACATATACATTTATAACATTTAATTCAAATATAACAATAAGTATTCCAAAACTTTTAGGGTATACTTTGGGATATTATAGTTTTTCTTTGAATAAATGAATTTTAGAAAGTTCAATTGTTATAAAATTGTTGATAGATGACCTTTGAATTTTTGAAGCATGAATTTGAGAATTGAGTAGAATTGGTGTTTATTGTAAATTTTGTTGGTTTTTCCCTTGCATTGCCATTAATCTAGTAAGGAATTGAGCCATCAACTTATCATTATTTTTGTGGGTGAACATCTTTGATTGATGAATTGCTAGAACTTGCTTTGACATGCATTTTGAGACTACATAAAAATTTCAATTAGGCATCAAGATGATTAAGGCAATTAGGTGAACCACTTTGGAATAAGTTGGGAATAATCTTTGCAAGATGTAATAAGTGAATTCTCTTGAAAAGCCCTTTAATGTCAAGGGGTAGGTGAGAGGAAGGTGTTTGGGGATTGTTAGTTATACATATGATCGGTTACTTCATTCTTGAAGTGTTCTTGAACTTAATGATTAAGCTCACATTTCCTAAATGTCATGCCTTTACCTTAGTCTCATTACAACCAAAAGAAAGACCTTTTGATTGATGCTTGATTGTAATTTTGTGGTGGAGATTTGATTTATAAGCAAGCCTATGGTAATATTCTTTCATTGATTGTTATGAGTGTAAACACCACCATGATCAAACACTTGTAAGAGTTGGTGAGGGAGCGACAACATAGGTTATGCAAAGAAAACCACTTAATTGCATGGGTATCGATTTTGTTCGATTCGATATTGAATGCGGACTTAGGGATAGGGAAGTCTTGATGCATTCTTATAACTCTTGAACTTAACAAAATTTATCTTATTTAGTGTTTTGGTTTTAGCCTTGCTTGGGGACAAGCAAGGAATTAAGTGTGGGGTAGTTGTTTAGATCATTTTTGTACTAGTTTTTAGTGTGATTTTTATGTGTTCTTAGTTAATGTTTTGATTGATTTTTGGTTTAAGTTTGTTTAAAGTGTTTGTTTTAGGTTTAAGTGCAAAAACTCCCTTGGTAGATCAAAACAGTGCGAGAAAAGCATGAATCAAGCAAGACATGGCCAAGCCAAATCAAGCTTGGCCGTGTTCCCTCAAGAAATTCAAGGCAGAGCTTGACACCGCCAGGAGACAAGGCCAAGCCACTGGCCTTGTCTCATCCAATGAGCAAAACAAAGAAACCAAAGCAAAGAAAGAGCAAAAATGAAGAAACAAAAGAGGACACACCCACATGCACGGCCAAGCCACGGCCAGAAGCTTGGCCGTGTCACCCCTTGAGACCAAAGAAAAGAAAGAAAGAAGTAGTGATGGACACGGCCAGCAAGCTTGGTCATGTCCCAAAGAAAAATGAGAGACACGGCCAAGCCAAATCCAGCTTAGCCGTGTCACCCTTAATATATATGAATTCTTTTGAGCGAAACAAGAGGAGGTCGATTTGGGAAAAGGAGGCCTAGGGTTTTTGCAGAAAAGAAAAGAGAAAAAGGAAAAAGGAAAGAAAAGAGGGGAAACACGATTTGGGGAGAGGAGAGAGTGACACTCTCCTTGTCCCTTCATCTTCATACTCCATTTCTATCCTCTCCATCTTCTCCATCTTCTATTGATAAGATCTTTGAGATTCTTTGGGATAAAGTGGGTTAATAAGCTCTTAAAGGTTGAAGAAGCTTCATTGAAGGATTGGTGACTTGAGAAAGCTCCATTCCATCTCTCAAAGGCATAATCAATTGAAGGATTGGTGACTTGAGAAAGCTCCATTCCACGTTGCAAAGGAGAATCATCCATTGAAGAGGGCTTGAGTTCTTCATCATACATCAAAGTGGAGCTAGGAGGAAGACTAGTAATCCTACTCTTGGCATCTACAAGGGGTTTTTCTATTCTCTCTGTTAATTCAGTTCAATATTGTTTTTGTTATATTAAGAGAATTGATATTGCAATAAACAATTTGTATTTGATTTATATTGAGTTGAATAAATATTTTAAATTGATGATGTTGAGCTAAATACCCATGCCTAGGGTTTGTAGTATATTTGATTGAATGTTTTGATTTGATATTTCCATTGATGTACCTTGTTGTTGGTTGATTGCATTGGATTGTATGTTAGGTTGATAGATTAGCTACCTATTGATCTCTAGATATTGAATGAAGGACCGAGAGGTAAAATTTGATATTGGAATTATGCAATCGACTGCCCTAAAAATGAATTAGAAATATAAGTTCTAGGGTTTATTAATTTACAAATGTAAAATAATTGGTTATTGTTGATTCATGAATGTGAAAACTAATGAATTGGTAATTGACTAATTAAACTTAAGAAATAAATTAATTAAAAGGTTAAGTTAATGGATAATATGAGAATTGAGCTTTGATTGAATGGACCTATAACCCTAGGCACCTTCCCAAGAATCGATTTGATCTTGTACAACCATCACACACATTAACCCTTATACTCATTACTCTTAGGTTTAAATTACTCCTGCACCATTCCAAACAACAAACTCTCATTTTTAAATTAGTTGTCAATCAAGCTATTACAAACTACACCTTCCTTGTGAGACGACCTTGGGGTGATCACTTTTGCTGCAACTACCTCGTATACTTGCGAGTGACGCTTGTAGTAGTACTTAATTCGAGCGCAACAAGTAGTCGCTCAAATGGTTGGTTGTGTGATCGCACACTAGTGGATTGACCGTTATACAATAATTTCTTCTCCAAGTGTTAATTTCTTATTGGCTAACAAGGTTGGCGCCTGAATTTCAAATCTTTTAAATTCTAGCGGTTGCACAAAGCTCCGGTCTTCATCGCACAGTCTCACAGTGAACCATTCTATGAGAGTTTGTGATTTTACTTCTAGAGCTTGTGCAATTGCTCCATGTTTGGTATGGTTTCAGAATAGGTTTGGTGCCCAATTCTTTCATTGCTACACTGAATGCGAACTATACTGTAAGTCTTGAAGTTTTCTACAGTGATTGTACGGTCACTCAATATTTTATGCAGTCACATAGTTGCTTGGTAGTTAGGTTTCTCTCTATGCTAGAGACTGCAAAACTTTCTATGTTCGAGCTTCTTCTCCCACTGTTGTGCGGTCACACCAAGATTTGGTGTAGTAGCGTAATGCTTTGATTTAAAGATTCTAGAAAACTTAAAGTGAAATACTTGCTTAAACTATTAATACTCATCAATTTGATTGTCAATGATTAAAATAGAGTTCATTGTGCAATTATTTGGCCAACATTCTCTCTCTTTTGACTTTGGAAATCAAATTAACCAAAAGAAAAATTAAAATGTTTAATTGAGTAGTTTGATCAAGTGTTCTAAGAAATAAGTTTTGCTTTGCAATTTGATCAAGTTTACTTAAGCATTTGGTTTGCTCACCTTTAATTTTACAATTTTTTCTCCTCCTTACTAAAGCATTTGATTCTTAATATTTTAAAATTTTTTATTATTAAAATTTTCTTTTTCTTCCCCCCATTTGACAAAGGCAAAATGAAACACAATAATCAAAGGTTACTACATTTAAGCAATAGGAAAATAAGCAATAAACATCACAAATTTTCATTAATAATAAAAACAAAAGACATTACAAAGAAAATGAACATAAAAGAGCCAAAACCTTGGTTTAATTAACTTTATTTTGATCGTAGGCAATCAAATTAAATAGGACTAATGTTTGTACTAAGTTACGCTTTACATGACTTTAATTTTTAAAGAAAGTTCACAGAACTCGATCAGACCAAGAAGCAATCCGACCGGACTAAGGCTAGTTGAAACAACAAATTTATCCAGTGAATCTCATGGTCGCCAGCACTCTCATTTTTTCAAAGCATTGGATTTAGTTTGATAGGACCGAATCATAGTGCGACCGAATCGAGCCTCAACTGGCAAGAATGAGCATGAGCTGAGTAGACTGATCTCGAGATAAAATCGGACCATCTCATGGCATTACTGGATCGAGCCTCAGTTGCCAAGAACAAGCACGGCTGAGCGGACCGAGCTTGAGCTTAAACTTCTAGATGAGCTGACTCCCATAGTCACTTCCAAATTGTGAACGGACCAAGTGTCATGACCGGACAATGTTTTAGCCCTATCATACTGAGCTCGAGCTAAAATCTCAAAACTTCTAGTAAAACTCACTGTCACTGGGACTTCAAAAACTTCAGCATACCATGCTTGGTATGATCAGACTAGATGTTATCTATACACATCCTCCATGATCCATCTTTCTTTGGAATAAGTAAAACTGAAATGGCACAAGGACTCATGTTCTCCCTTATGTAGCCCTTGGTCATCAACTCCTCTACTTGACATTGAAGCTCTTTAGTCTCTTCCCGATTGCTTCTATAGGCTGGTTTGCTTGAAATAGCAGCTTCATGTATGAAATATATTTGATGCTCAATTCCTCAAAGAGGTGGTAGGCCATTAGAAACTTCCTCAAGAAACACATCTTCAAATTCATATAAGAGAAGCAAAAATACAAGGTAATGAAGTGTTAAGATTAGCTTTATTAAAACAAATATCTTCATACATAAGTACAAGAATGTTTCTTTGAGAACAAAAAGCCTCTCTAATATCACTCCTTTTGTATAAAAACTCTTTTTTTTTCTCTTGATTACAACTAACTCTTTAATTTTATTTTTATCTTCTCTCTTTTCCTTTGGACTCTCCTTTTCTTTTTTCTCTCCAGTCATTTGCTTATCTTCATTATTTTTTTCCTTTTCTTTTTGCATTTTTTTTCAGGTCATTCTCATAAATTTCTCTTGGTGAAAGAGGTATTATGGAGATCTTCCTTCCATCTTTCTCAAATACATAGTGATTAGTGTATCCATTGTGCATAACACTTTTATCAAATTGCCAATGCCTTCCTATCAACAAATGACCAGCTTACATTGGTACAACATCAAACAATATTTCATCTTTATACTTGCTAATCTTAAAGGCCACCAACACTTGCTTGGTAACTTTAGTCTCTCAACATTCATTCAATCACTTCAACTTATATGGTTGGGGATGTTTAAAAGTAGGCAATCCTAATTTCTCCACTAGGGTTGTACTTATAATATTAATTACACTTCCTCCATCAATGATCACATCACACATTGTATTTTGAATTAGGCATCTAGTATGGAAAAAAATTCTCTCTTTGATCACACTCTTCATATTGTATTTGAATGTGTAATGTTCTCTGGTTACTAAAGATCTACCACTTTCAGCAAGGGTTATTGGTTCTTCATCACTATCATCATTCTCTTCTTTATTGGGTGCTTCTTTCTTATCCTCTTTATCTTCACTAGCCAAATAAATTTCTCTATCAATCATGTACATAATTATAGTATTAGGACAATCACATTTGAAGTGTCCAACTCCCCAATACTTAAAGCATTTAATTTTGGAATGGGAGGATGGTTCCATCTTCCCTTTTTCTTTATAATCATGCTTGCTTTACTTGGACTCTAGCTTGGACTTTGATGAAGTATCTTTCTCTTCTTTCTTCTAAGAGGGATTGTAAGTAAAAGTAATTGTAAATCAATTCTTTCTTCTTTAATTGCCTTTCTATTTTTATTGCAAGATATAATAGCTCCTCCAACTCCATATATTTTGCAATTCTACAATGTTGGAAATTTTTCTATTAAGTCCATTTAGAAATCTAGCCATGGTAGCTTCTCTATCTTCCTCAACATTGGCTCAAATCATAACAACTTCCATCTCCTTATAGTACTCTTCCACACTTTTTGATCATTGAATAAGATTTTGAAGGCGATTATATAACACTCTATAATAGTTACTTAGTACAAACCATCTCCTCATAATAGATTTGAGATCTCTCTATTCTTTAATGGGTCTTTCTCTATTTCTTCTCCTCTTTTGGTTTGTATCATCCCACCAATTGATTGCATAATCTTCAAAGGTGGCAATAGTAAACTTGACCTTTTTATACTTGGTGTACCCATGATAATCAAAGACTAGTTCAATATTATTTTCCTAATCAAGATATGCTTTCAGATGCATCTTACCATGAAAGGATGGGATTTTCAGCTTCACTCTTCCACTATCTCACTTATTTTGTCTTGTCCTAGGTTTGAATTCCTCTTTATCTCCATAATGCCTATAGGACTCTTCTCCTTCCAAATTTTCTTCCACTTGATTTTTCCTATTACCTCCTCCTCTTTGGGCATTAGGGATGTTATTGGGTTGTCCCCCTGTTATTGAAGTTTCTACTCTTTCCATTCTATTTCTCATCTCATCGAATTGTCTACTTAAATTCTGTAAAACTTCAACCATATAATCCATTCAATCAATCGGTCCAATTGTTCTCCTACCTTCTCCACTCATCTTTAAAACCTTCAGTTGAGTTGCACAAAAGGGCTTAAATCACAAGAGTTAAATTTTATACCAAAATTTGAGAACTGGGTCAATCTCACAGAATGTTTTGCAGTCAGAGGTGTGATCATTCAAGTAATCATACGACCATGATACTAGTGTAGCGATTGCTCAGGAGGTTGAACTAAGTTCTGAAATTTCGGCAGTATGGTTTGCGGTCTATGGTGCAATAGGTTTTGTGACTACGGGGAATATAGTGACAACGAGACAGAGTTGGTGACTGCTCGAAAGGTTGAGTTGAATTCTGAAATCTAGTAGTAAGGTTCGCGACCTGTAGTGCTGTGTGTTGTGCAAGAAAGACAAGGATGGCGAACGCAATACAAAAAGGTACAATCGAGCAGAAGTGCAAAAATCTTTTCGTAACAGCTAGGTACAATGATTTTGAAGTTTCTTCCAAGTATTCCAATTTGCAATCTTTAGGGTTTTCAAGATATCATTAATTTAATTGGGGCTTTATGCTTGACCTAGTACCCATAAGGGCTAGAGTCAAAGCTCTTATGTGTATAGCAATTCTAGAGTTATAACTTTACTTTCTATTTTTGCACATGGATGGATGTCATTAATATATCTGCTTATGCATATTTATTATTGTCATTCATAATATTTATGTCATGCATAAAAATCAAAATTTTCAAAAAGCTAAAGTTTCTTTAAAGGGGAATATTTTGGTTACTTAAAAATAAACTTGAAAACCTATCCCAAAATAATTTGATATGGCGACTCTTCAATCAAGCTTTCAAAATGAAGCCCTCATCTCTTTTCAAAATAAAAGAAGAGTATTTTTTTCAAAATAAAAGATAAATTTTAAATTTATTGTTACCAAACTGAGCAAAGACGATACCCAGTGATATTGTATGAGATCATATCCAAATGAGCATTTCGGCTCCATCCTAGCAAGCAAACTTAGTGCTTGGGTGAGACCTCACAATAATATGCATCGATATAAGACTAAACACATATCAATTTTATACTGTTATATATAATATATACCGACATATAGCTAAATATATATCACTTTTATACTCTTATTCTTTTAAATTTAAGAAGTATATGTTATTATATGTAATATAAACCGATATAGAACTAAATATATAATAGTTTTATACTCTTATTCTTTTGAAATTTAACACATATTTATTGTTATATGTAACATGTACCGATATATAACTAAATATATATCACTTTTATATTTTTATTCTTTTGAAATTTAACAAGTGTATATTGTTATATATAACATATATCGATATATAACTAAAAATATAATAGTTTTATACTTTTGTTCTATTGAAATTTAACACATATATATTGTTATATGTAACTTATACAGATATATAATTAAACATATATCACTTTTATACTTTTATTCTTTTAAAATTTAACACGTATTTGTTGTTATATGTGAATAAGTGGGTATATGTAATATATACGCACATGTAACTAAATATATAAAATATTTATATGCTATTATTCTTTTTAAATTCAATATATATGTCTAGTTTTATGTAATATAAACCCCAAATATATTATTATTTTTTTAAATTTAATACATATATCTAATTATATGTAATATATACACACATATAACTAAACATGTAAACCAATTATATAGTGTTATTTTTTTCAAATTCAACACATATATCTACTTATATGTAAGATATACCCATATACACTATTATTCTTTTCTGTATATCTACTTGTATGTATCTTATATTCACATATAACTAAAAATATAAAACAGTTATATCTTGTTATTCCTTTCAAATTTAACACATATATTTAGTTATATGTAACATATAGCCGTATATAACTAATCACAATTCTTTCAATTTTATCTCAATTCATTTATTCATATAAATTAATTATGATAAATTAATTAATATATTTTCATATAAATTAATTAATTAAATGTAATAGTGGAACAAGTATTAATTTAAAATTAAGTATTTTAATTTTGATTTTTTATCAATGATGATAAAGCTAAAATACTTAGACTTGAGATATTCAAATATAAAAATAATATCTAAATTATACGAAAAATAAATTTGATTTATATTTATTTTCCATAAAATAAAAATTTTAAATAAATTAGTTATTTATTGTTATATATTATATAAAACTATATATATATCTAGTTATATGTAATATATATCTGTATATACTTTTATTTTTTTCTACAAATTTAACACATATATCTAATTATATGTAACATATATTAATTTATAAATAAATATATAAAACAGTTGTATATTATTATTCTTTACAAAATCAACACATATATCTAGTTATATATATATATAAAAAAAAAGTTAGCAGGGAGTGTAATTTAAGAAAAGTTAGTAAAGAGTGTAATTTTTTCCTTTTTTCAAAATTTTTGTTGAGTTAATTCGGCTCCAAGATGTGTATGAGAGTTACTTCAAAAGATAGTAAATTATTTTTGTTCTTTTTATATAACTATCATTAAAAAAAATTAATTTTAAAAACACTACACCTTCAAAAAAAAAAGTTATCAAAAATACTCTAAAGATTGTTTCATTCACAAAAAATATCTCATCACTCACTTTAAATAATATTTCATTTATAAAAATACATCTTTCATCACTTTAAATAATGTTTACTTCAATTTTTATTTTTTTTCCAACTTTACTATTAAATAAATATATTCTATTAAAATAATAAAAATTGGTATTTTAAATTAAAATTTTCCACTTATAAAATGTATTATTTTTCATAAAGAAAAAATTTTAATTTTAATTTCAAAAAAGAAATAATATCAATAAAATTTATATAAAAAATTAAAAAAATAAAATATAAAAATATTTAAATAAAAATTATTATATTTATTTTTAAATAAATTTTATGTACTATACACAAAAATAAAGCAAAAAAATAAGCTTATTATATATATATTGTATGTATATTATGTGTATATCTATATTTATTATATGTGTACCATGTATTTGTTGTATGTATATATCTATGCATGTTGTGTATGTTGTGTGTATATAAAGTTAAAAAAAATAAGTTCATTATATATATATATATATATTGTGTGTATATTTAAGTTTGTTGTGTGTATATTCTATATATATTATGTGTATATTCTATATATATTTGTATATATTTTGTGTATGTTATATATGTATTCTGAATATTTTAAATTATAATTGATAAAATATATATTTTTTAATTTGTGGTTTAATAATATTGTATATATGTCTATTTTTGTTATGTATATACTACATATATGTTGTATATATATTATATATTTTTTGTATATGCTGTGAATATGAAAATAATAAAATTATTTATGGTGAGTTTTTTGAGATTTGCAACCACTCTTTTAATAATTATGTTAAAAAAAATTAATCAAAACATTCAGGATGTTTGCATTAAAGAAAAAAATAAACAACAAAAAATAAAAAAATGCTACATAAATTTAAAAAAAGCATAAAATGTAACACCCCTAAATCCCATATACGCACACTACATAATACTACAATGTAATATACGTACATGAAACATAGGAATGCTACGGATTTCTTAAACCATTAAACTCTTTAAAAGACACCAAACAATTTTTTTCTTTGTACCATATAAGAAATGTGGTAGTTAACATGTAATAGAAAATAAAAAGGGATATAAACATTTATTTAGTACGCAGCGGAAATTATAAAATATTTACATATATAGAAATATCTAAGTTTAAGTTTACAACTATGTATACATATACATTAAAATCATTACTTTACAAAATATAAAGAAATTATACATGGTTGGCAGCACTGCTCTGATCTTTAAGTCCTAAGGCAAATCCTCAATGTCTAGACTCACTCGGTCTAGTGGAACACTCGGGTTCTTCTCTAACACCTGCGCGATGAACCACAATCGCGCTAAGCCAACAGCTTAGTAAGACAAACTACAATATCAATATGCTTTGATGCAATGTTCATGTCACACAATCAAGTTGTATACACAATTCAAGTAAACATTACATTTCACGCATACCTTGTTCACCCTAACTTATTAAACCATGAACATCTTTCATAACATTACATTACACATGCTTATCACAACATTCACATAACAATAATAATATGTTTCAACAATGCATTTATGTTCTCAACACTTTAACAAACACATATGTATATTAAGTTTCCACATCTCATAAATGAATGCAATGATGTAGTTTGTACTTACCTTATGCACACTCACACAACTCTAAGCAATCCTTTCTTCCAAAGATTCTTCACTTCACAAATAGGGCAAATCACTTCTTCCAAAACCTAACCCAAAACAATGATGCAACACATCAATTTCTATAACATTATCACTTATTAACCTTATCTTAAATCTTAAGACCACTAAACAAAACTCAACATCACTAAGCAAAGCCCACGGCTGTGGCCACCTCAACCCCCACGGTCGTGGCTTTGAGAACCCTTCTGCCCAAAAATGGCCAACACCCCCACGGCCATGGCTACCAAAAGACCACGGGCGTGGCATCCAAAACGCTACTACCCCTTTCCGAAATTAGGTATTCTTCACTTCTAAAACAAACAAACACAACCAACTCAAAGATCAACAAGAATAATCAATCAAACATAACATAAACAACACTTACCAACTCAAAACCCTAACACAATCTCCACACAACCACTTCCAACATCAACACCCACTTAACTTCTCATCTATCAAGCAATCTCAACACTTAAATTCACACCAAAAACAACCTTAATCATACCATCATCAAACCACAACCCAACTTAAACATAACTTCAAAAATAACAATGGCAAACAAGAGAAAACTTACCAAATCATGAAATTCCTTGAAATTCCAACTTGTATACTTGAAAACTCCTTTCAATTTGAGCTTGGAATCAACAAAACCTTCACTTGTTCTCTTACTCTCTTGTCCCTTTGATGAGCCGGCCACACAAGAAAGAAAAGAAAAGAAAATGACAATGAAGAGTAAAAGTCAAACTTTGCTTCTTCTTTAAATCTCCACCAAGCAAAAATATTAGGAAAATTACTTAAATGTCCTCTTCTCATATGCTTTCTCTTCCTATTATTTACAAGCCCTTTTAAGTAATTTCACAAGTAACAATAAAATATCCTCTTCCCTTGACTTTCCACTTTGACCAACATATATGTTATATATATTACCATATACACTACATATACATTTCTCTCTACACAAATTTTTCCTTATCAACTTAACATATACACTTAATCCAATTAAAATAACAACAACCTCAAAACTACTAGGGCACAAATAGGGATATTACAATTCTCCCCCTCTAAAAAAAATTTCGTCCTCGAAATTACCTGAAATCAGCTATGAAACAACTGAGGATGCTGGTCTCGCATTGCTTGCTCACTCTCCCAAGTTGCCTCTTCTCTCCCATGATTCTTCCATAGCACTTTCACAAGTGGCACTCTTTTGTTCCTTAATTCTTTCACTTCATGTGCCAAAATAGCAATTGGCTCTTCTTCAAATGTTAGATCCGAATTCACTTCAATAGATTCAATTGATAACACATGAGATGGGTCTGATCTGTACCTCCTCAACAAAGAAACATGGAAGACATTATGAATCCTGTCCAAATCAGGTGGCAAAGCAAGCTGATAAGCAACTGGTCCCACTCTTTCCAATACCTCATACGGCCCAATGAAACGAGGACTCAGCTTCCCTTTTCGACCAAATCTCAAGATCTTTTTCCAAGGAGACACTTTCAAAAATACTTTATCTCCCACATTATACTCAATATCTCTTCTTTTCAAATCCGCATAAGATTTCTGTCGATCTGAAGCTGCTTTCAATCTATCTCGAATCATTTTCACTTTCTCTTCAATCTCTTTAACTAAATCAGGACCAATTATCTTACCTTCACCAGTCTCATTCCAACACAAAGGCGTCCTACACCTTCTTCCATACAATGCTTCAAATGGTGCCATACTAATGCTCGATTGATGACTGTTGTTGTAGGCAAATTCCACAAGTGGTAAAAATCTGTCCCAATTTCCAGAGAAATCAATGACACAACTTCTCAACATATCCTCGATAATCTGTATCACCCTCTCTGACTGCCCATCTGTCTGAGGATGGAAAGCAGTACTAAAGTGTAATCGAGAACCTAAAGCCCCATGCAAACTCTTCCAAAATCTTGAAGTGAACCTAGGATCTCGATCAGACACTAAAGAAATTGGGACTCCATGTAACTTCACAATCTCATGGATATACAGCTCAGCCAACCTCTCAAGCGAATAATCCATCCGAACTGGAAGAAAATGAGCTGTCTTGGTCAACCTATCAACAATCACCCAAATAGCATCATGTTTCTTTTGCGTTAAAGGCAATCCAGACACAAAATCCATTGTCACTCTATCCCACTTCCATTCAGGTACTGACAAAGGTTGAAGCAACCCGGTTGGAACTTGATGCTCAGCTTTCACCCTCTGACATGTGAGACATTTAGACACAAACTCTGCAATGTCTCTCTTCATACCGGACCACCAGTAATGCTGTCTCAAATCATGGTACATCTTCGTACTGCCCGGATGCATAGCAAAAGCTGATTGGTGTGCTTCTTCTAAAATAATCCTTCTCAAACTATCATCATCAGGCACACACAGTCTATTCTCAAACCACAAACTCCCATCATCTCTCATAACAAAATCTCCACTCTTCCCATTCTGGCAATCTGAAACAATCTTCTGAATCTTCTTATCAGCCAATTGAGCCTCTTTAATCTGGTCTAACAGCACTGGCCTCAATTGTAATTGTGCCAACAATGCACCATCATCACAAGATATGAAGCTAGCATTCAATGCTCTCAACTCAACAAGCAACAAGAGCGAATAAGCAGTCAAACCTGCTAAAGACTTCCGACTCAAGGCATCAGCAACAACATTTGCTTTACCTGGATGATAATCAATCAAACAGTCATAGTCTTTAATCAACTCCAACCATCGCCTCTGTCGAAGATTCAACTCCTTTTGGACTCCTAAATACTTTAAACTTTTATGATCAGTGTAAATGAAACACTTCTCTCCATACAGATAATGTCGCCAAATCTTCAAAGCAAACACAATGGCTGCTAACTCCAGATCATGGGTCGGATAATTGAGCTCATGCGGCTTCAACTGTCGAGAAGCATAAGCTATCACTTTACCCTCTTGCATTAAAACACAACCCAAACCATTATGTGAAGCATCACTATAGATCACATACGGTTTATCTTCCACAGGTAAAGTGAGAATAGGCGCTTGAGTCAACATCTCTTTCAACTGCTCAAAACTAGCTTGGCACTGATCAGTCCACACAAATCCCACTCCCTTCCGAAGCAATCTGGTGAGTGGAGTAGCTATCAGAGAAAATCCTTTCACAAAGCGTCGATAATAGCCTGCCAAACCCAGAAAACTTCTAACTTCAGTTACAGATTTCGGTGGACTCCAATTCAGAATAGCTTCAACTTTACTCGGGTCAACTCTAATACCATCTGCTGAAACTATATGACCGAGAAAAGCTACTTGATCAAGCCAAAACTCACACTTTGACAGCTTAGCATACAATTGCTTCTCTCTCAAAATCTGTAACACAATCCTTAAATGCTTGTCATGTTCTTCCTCACTACGAGAATACACTAAAATATCATCTATAAACACCACCACAAACTGATCCAAATAGGGCCTAAACACCCTATTCATCAAATCCATGAAAGCGGCAGGGGCATTTGTCAAACCAAAAGGCATTACCAAAAACTCATAATGCCCATACCTGGTTCGAAAAGCTGTCTTCGGCACATCCTCAGCTCTGACCCTCAACTGATGGTACCCTGATCTCAAATCAATCTTAGAAAACACAGCTGCTCCCTTCAATTGATCAAAGAGATCATCAATTCTAGGCAAAGGATATTTATTCTTGATAGTCACTTTGTTCAATTGCCTATAATCGATACATAATCTCATAGTACCATCCTTCTTCTTAAAAAATAAAACAGGAGCTCCCCATGGCGAAACACTAGGGCAAATGAATCCCTTATCCAACAACTCCTGCAACTGCACCTTCAACTCTCTCAATTCAACAGGTGCCATTCTATAAGGAGTAATAGAGATAGGAGTGGTACCTGACAACAAATCAATACCAAACTCCACCTCTCTCTCAGGAGGCAATCCTGGCAATTCCTCTGGAAAAACATCTGGAAACTCTGAAACTGTGGGAATACTATCAAGTTGAGAACCTATCACCCTGGTATCTAAAACATGAGCAAGATAGGCATCACACCCTTTTCTGATTAACTTCCTAGCTGAAACAGCTGAAATCAACAAAGATGCTAACTGTCTCTGCTCACTCAATACCATCACAACTCTATCACCACTAGTTCTCAAAGTAACACACTTCTTCTTACAATCTACCACAGCTCTATGACTAGATAACCAATCCATACCCAAAATCAATCGTACTCTTTAAATGGCATCTCAATCAAATCACCAGGAAACTCTTCACCCTGCACCACAATTGCACATTCCCGGTGTACCTTACTAACAACCACACTATGCCCTAAAGGATTCGTTACCAATACATCAAATCCTAGAGATTCAGCATGTAATTCAGACACAGGCAAAACTGATGCACTGATGTATGAATGAGTTGATCCTGGATCAATTAAAGCAAATACAGAAATGCCAAATAGAGAGAAAGTACCAGCAATGACAGCTGAAGCATCTGGCTGTCTCTGCATCACGTAAACTCTCTGGGAAGATCCAGCCTCATCAGGTCTACTGTCTCTAGCTGAAGATCCTCCTCTCTGAATGAACCCAGATCTACCTCCTCTACCAAAACTTCTGCCTCCTCTACCTCCTCTGCTAAAGCTCTGTCGAGAAGCTGCAGATTCCACTGACCTCTGTTCCTGCATCTCAGGACACTCTCTAATGAAATGGTCAGGCGATCCACAACGAAAGCACACACCTGGTCTACTAACCCTCCGACAAGCTCCCACATGAATCTTACCACAAAGCTCACATGCCTATGGAGTGGATCTCTGAATAAAGGGAGTCGGTGCACTAGCCACAGAAACTGCAGATCTAGGTCTCTGCCTCTGAAACTGCACTGACCTGCTAGCCGGCCTCTGACTCCTCCCAACTCTGGGAATAAAGCTCCCTCTGCCCCTCTTCACTGATGAAGACCCTGCCTCAAACTGGGGCCTTCTCACTCTAACCTCCTCCTCAGAAGTAGCTGATGCTATGGCCTGGGCTCTCTCTACACTCCTAGCTGCTGCAACTAGCTGGGAGAAATCCTGATACCTGGAGCCAGCCACATGACACATGATTGAGGGCCTCAATCCCTCCTCAAATCTTCTGCATCTATCAATATCATCAGATATAATGCCACCAGCATAATGGCTCAACCGGATGAACTCAACCTCGTATTCTGTAACTGTCCGGTAATCTTGCCTCAGACTCAAAAACTCCATTTTCTTCACATCCTTATACTCCCTCGGAGTATACTTCAACTCAAACTCTCTGAGAAAATCATCATAAGACAGGGTAGGAGGATCATCTAAAGCATGTGGCACAGTCTTCCACCAGTCATATGCGTCCTTCTGCAACAATGACCTAGCATAATCAAATTTTTCCTCTGGTGTGGCTTGCAACTGAATAAAGATCCTCTGTACTTTATCTAGCCACTGTTCCGCTACAGCCGGATCTATAGTACCCAGAAAATCTTCAGCCCCATACTTCCTTAGCTTATCATAGTGTCTCACGGGCACTTGAGGCTGAGGTGGTGGTGGTGGCTGCACTGGTGCCTGTCTCATCACTTCCATCATATGTCTAAACCAAGCTGGTGGAACCTCTTCACCTGCTGGTCTCCCAGACACTGAAGCAGGCACCTCACTAGCTACCTCAACTCTAGCTCCCTCCCTACTCTCAACAGGAGCTATACTCTCTGCACTTCCCTCAACAGACTGTCGTGAATGGGGATCCATTACTACCTATATCTGCAAACACAACCGAATACACCTTATTAAAGATCAGAGACTGCCAATACTAACATGTATTTTAGTTAAAATCCAACTTTTAAAATCAAAATATTCTTTTCCTTTATAATTTACCTAGGTTGAGAATCTCAAACCTAGGCTCTGATACCAAAACAACTGTAACACCCCTAAATCCCATATACGCACACTACATAATACTACAATGTAATATACGTACATGAAACATAGGAATGCTATGGATTTCTTAAATTATTAAACTCTTTAAAAGACACCAAACAATTTTTCTCTTTGTACCATATAAGAAATGTGGTAGTTAACTTGTAATAGAAAATAAAAAGGGATATAAACATTTATTTAGTACGCAGCGGAAATTATAAAATATTTACATATATAGAAATATCTAAGTTTAAGTTTACAACTATGTATACATATACATTAAAATCATTACTTTACAAAATATAAAGAAATTATACATGGTTGGCAGCACTGCTCTGATCTTTAAGTCCTAAGGCAAATCCTCAATGTCTAGACTCACTCGGTCTAGTGGAACACTCGGGTTCTTCTCTAACACCTGCGCGATGAACCACAATCGCGCTAAGCCAATAGCTTAGTAAGACAAACTACAATATCAATATGCTTTGATGCAATGTTCATGTCACACAATCAAGTTGTATACATAATTCAAGTAAACATTACATTTCACGCATACCTGGTTCACCCTAACTTATTAAACCATGAACATCTTTCATAACATTACATTACACATGCTTATCACAACATTCACATAACAATAATAATATGTTTCAACAATGCATTTATGTTCTCAACACTTTAACAAACACATATGTATATTAAGTTTCCACATCTCATAAATGAATGCAATGATGTAGTTTGTACTTACCTTATGCACACTCACACAACTCTAAGCAATCCTTTCTTCCAAAGATTCTTCACTTCACAAATAGGGCAAATCACTTCTTCCAAAACCTAACCCAAAACAATGATGCAACACATCAATTTCTATAACATTATCACTTATTAACCTTATCTTAAATCTTAAGACCACTAAACAAAACTCAACATCACTAAGCAAAGCCCACGGCTGTGGCCACCTCAACCCCCACGGTCGTGGCTTTGAGAACCCTTCTGCCCAAAAATGGCCAACACCCCCACGGCCATGGCTACCAAAAGACCACGGGCGTGGCATCCAAAACGCTACTGCCCCTTTCCGAAATTAGGTATTCTTCACTTCTAAAACAAACAAACACAACCAACTCAAAGATCAACAAGAATAATCAATCAAACATAACATAAACAACACTTACCAACTCAAAACCCTAACACAATCTCCACACAACCACTTCCAACATCAACACCCACTTAACTTCTCATCTATCAAGCAATCTCAACACTTAAATTCACACCAAAAACAACCTTAATCATACCATCATCAAACCACAACCCAACTTAAACATAACTTCAAAAATAACAATGGCAAACAAGAGAAAACTTACCAAATCATGAAATTCCTTGAAATTCCAACTTGTATACTTGAAAACTCCTTTCAATTTGAGCTTGGAATCAACAAAACCTTCACTTGTTCTCTTACTCTCTTGTCCCTTTGATGAGCCGGCCACACAAGAAAGAAAAGAAAAGAAAATGACAATGAAGAGTAAAAGTCAAACTTTGCTTCTTCTTTAAATCTCCACCAAGCAAAAATATTAGGAAAATTACTTAAATGTCCTCTTCTCATATGCTTTCTCTTCCTATTATTTACAAGCCCTTTTAAGTAATTTCACAAGTAACAATAAAATATCCCCTTCCCTTGACTTTCCACTTTGACCAACATATATGTTATATATATTACCATATACACTACATATACATTTCTCTCTACACAAATTTTTCCTTATCAACTTAACATATACACTTAATCCAATTAAAATAACAACAACCTCAAAACTACTAGGGCACAAATAGGGATATTACATAAAAAATATAGATATTGGATAATGAAAGCTGGCCTGGACACAATATATAAAAATGAAAAAAAGAATATTTACAAAACTATCTTAAAATGAGTTTAAACTCAACTCAACTCAACAAAGACTTAATTCTAAGTTAATTGGGGTCGGCTATATGGATTCTTCTTTTCCACTCAATATGATTTAGGATTATCTCTTCTGATAAATGTAACATCATAAGATCATTTTAGATCAGCTTTGACCAAGTCAGTTTAGGTCTACCTCTGCCTCTCTTAGTTATATTTACTTTAACTTATTCGATTTTTCTAACCGAATCGCTAGGTCTTCATTTCACATGGTCAAGCTATCTCAATCTATGCTCTTTTATCTTATCCTTAATAGGTGTTACCCCTACTTTTTCTCTAATGTACTCATTGCGGATTCAATCCATCCTAGTATGGCCACACATCCATCTTATCATTCTCATTTTCACAATATGTATTTTACTCGTGTGTTGTCCTTTTACTGTCCAATACTCATTACCATACATCATCGTAGGCCGTATTACAGTGCGGTAAAACTTTTCTTTTAATTCAATTGATATCTTTCGATCACATAGAACTCCTGTAGCACCCCTCCACTTCATCCAATCAGCTTTAATTCTATGATTTATATTTTCTTCACAACCCCCATCTTCTTGAAGAATAGAGCCAAGGTATTTGAAATAAGTACTATGAGGTAATGCTATTACGTCTAAAATAATTTTGCCTCATTCTCTATTCTCGCTGTTAAATCTACAATGCATATACTCAGTCTTAGTCCTACTTAGCTTAAAACTCTTAGATTCCAAACCATAATGTTGTCCCAAGATGGCAACCAAGAGGGGGGGTGAATTGGTTTTCTCAAGAAGTAATGACAATTTAAAAAACTCAACAAACAAGAAATGCGGAATATAGAGTTGGTTGAGTAATTGAAGAAAGAAAGAACACACAAGATTTATAGTGGTTCGGATTTACTTCAATCCTACATCCACTTCCTTAACAACTTGTTAAGGTTCCACTAATCTTTGAAGTTTTTACAAGCTCACTTCTAACTTTGGTGTTTTCACAAGTTCACACCTAACTTCACAAGTGTTTTTCTTAGGCTCACACTTACAACCCAAACAAGAGTTTTACAAGGCTCACTCTCACAACCTAACAAGAGTTTTACTAGGCTCACTCTCACAACCCAAGTGTTTCCCAAGCTTACACTCAAACTTATACAATGGTGTTTTCAATGCTAACACCTAACATTCATAACAATTCAAATACAAGTTTAAGTAAAAGAAAATTTGTTGCTTGGCTATGAAAATCTTTTCTCAATGTTGTCTCTTTTTTGTTTTCTCATAGAAACTTTGTATTTATAGCCAATGTGGTCTTACTAGCCGTTATTGATGTTGAGAATAAAGTCTTGGCAGATTAGACCTCTTTACTTAAACTGTCCGAAGCACTTCGCGGTCGCCCTTCATACAAGGATGGTCGCGCTCATGCTTCAAGCGGTCGTCCTTTTAACCAGGGACGGTCGCTACTTTTAAAAAATCTTCAACGGTCGAATTTTAGTGCTCTGCAGCTGGAATCTTGCCCATGATGTGTTTGTCGGACCGTTTCTTGCCCATGCTGTGTTTGTCGGGACGGTCGCGCATCACAAAGTGCGGTCGCCCTTTTTTGAATACTGAAGTGGGATTACAACGGTCATGTCACGTGTCATTTTCTGACAGGGCAAAAGAGATGTCCGCCATAATTTGAATCTCGCGGTCGCCCGTGGTAGCATTTCGCGGTCGAACTCATATTCTCGCGTCGAACTTCTGGACGCACCTGAGGACGCGAACACTACTGTCTCTTTGAGCAATTTCTTTTTTGAATTGTTGGGCGGTCGCGACTTTGAATGGGGCGGTCGCTATAGTGGTTAGCGAGGTTGAGTCATTCACCGTTCTTGTCACCGCGAATCTTACTGTGATTGTAATGATTTAAATTCCTTGAGTAGCGGTTGTGCACATATTTGGCCGGTCGCTATTCTGTAGGAGCGGTCGCGACTGAGGTCGAACTTCTGACCGCGAAACCTACTGTGACAAGGTTTCATTCTGTAATTACTTGGAGCGGTCGTATTAAGGTGAGGTGCGACCGCGATAAATGTTCTGTTCACCTTTAATTGAAATAACCTAATCCTGCAACAAGATTTCTCAAACACAAGTTAAATAGATCATCCATTTGAGTTGTCAAAGATCAAAATTAAGATTATTTGTCTAACAATCTCCCCCATTTTGACTTTGACAATTCAAATGGAATGATGAGAAAAATAATAAGTCTTAAATGCTCCCCCTTAACATATGCAACAATCATGGTTAAGAGCATTGTGATTATTAGTTTATTTTGGTGCAAATGTTATTGTTTGAATGCAAACATTTCTCCCCCATAAACATTTCTCCCTTATTGCAAATATTCAACATGTATACTTGTTTCTCCCATTATTGTTCTTATCTTTGGTTTCCTCTATTGGTTCATTCCATTGGTTCTTCTCCCCCATTGTCATAGGCAAAATGAAACAATTGTTAAGCAAAATTATTAACTAAACAATGAAAGGGAAAGTACCAAATTATATATATTAAAATTGGAGGAAAGTACAAAGCAGAAAGTGCAAAGCAGAAAACATATGAAAATGCAAACAAACTAAAGCTAAGCTATTCTGAGTCATCATCTAACTCTAACTCTTCTTCAACTAAAGGAGCTTTCCCCTTATCTTGAGGTGCAACAGAGGCAGAGCTAGTGCTAATAGACTCTTCTTCTTCAGCAACGCTTTGGGTGTGATCACTTATATCCCAATCTTCAAGATTGCATTGAGGCAAGTCCAATTTGCCTTGCATGTCATAAAGATCATGGTGCATGTGGGATATAAGGTCTATCCTTTTGTTTAAGTGCTGGAATCTCTTGGAAACACTTTTCTTGAACTTAGTGAGTTTCCTTGAGAGAGTCTTGATTGCTTGGAGGATGAGTTGTGTGGAGGATGAAGCAGTTTCTTTAGCAGCTTTTGATGAAGTTGCTTTTGGAGGTAATTCTACTGCAACTTCTACAGAATCTCCCTCTTCCTCAATTGTATACCTTGGCCTTTTCTTTTGTTTATCCATAACTCCTTTCTTGCCATAGCAGTATACATATGACCCTTCTATCTTCCTTACACAACCAGCATGCTCTAAGTAATCCATTGTGATAGCATTGGAGGCTAGAGTGAAAGGGTTCCTCAAAGTAGCTAAGTTCAAATCATTCAGAAGTTTTAAGTGTCTAGCTATTTGAGTAACTTGAGAGGATAGGAAGAAGGTACCAGTTCTTGTAACAGCATGATGATAAAATGTATCAATCAAGAACTTGGTTGTGTTCATTTTGATGTTATGGGTGAAAGCATAGAGAAAGATAAGGTCTCTCTTGGTTACTTTCTCATTCCCATCTGCTCTTTGGTGAATGGTATAGGTGATAATCCTATGGAGCATCCAGTGGGTGAGAGATTTGATGTGCTTGGCTTTAGATTCCTTTTCAAAGGAAGTTTCAATGGAAATTTCTCGCCAGAAATCAGAAAGGGTTGGGTTTGAGAAGATTTGGTCATTGTAGGAGGTTATACCTTCAGAAGGGAAGTTCCAAATTCTGCCAAAATCTTCAAGGGTTATGAATTGATACTGATCAAAGAGTTTGAACCTTACCCCGTACCAACCTAGAGCAGAGTTTGCACTCTTCTCTATCTGGAATGACATTAGAAACTCCTTACTTAGACTAGAGTAACCTACCTCTTCTGGAAAGACAAAATTTCTCCATCCAAGGACATCCAACAATCCTTCAATTTCGTCCTTGATGCCCAAAGCAGACAGCATCCCACCAAAAGGAGATTTGGTGCCTTCAACCTTCTTCTTCTTTAGCATGGCATACCTAATGTCTTCCTCAGTGGTTTGGTGATGAGGTTTGTGAATTTTCTCACCCCTTTTTGATTGTGGAGGAGATGGAGGTTCAACGACAGGTTCTCTAATGGTGATTCCTGGAACTCTCTTAGCTTGTCCCTTTATTTTGGAAGTGGTTTTTCTTTTGGGAGCCATTAGAATAGAAGAAACAGATGAGAGCAGGAAAACAGAGGTTGATTTGAGAAGCAGATGAGTTGAGAAGATTTTAGGGTTTTAGATTGTTTTCAGAAGCAAAATATCCAAGAAATTTGATGTAACTTACTTTTAAATAGATGGAGTTAAGAAAATAGCCGTTTTTGACTGTTGGATATTAAGAGTTGCAACCTGTCACACAGCCAACGGTTATAAATTTTCGAGCAGAGTGTACAGGGTGCGGTCGCGGATTGAAGATAGTGCGATCGCTACTTATGGTCTAGCGACCATTATCAAGATAAGTATGCTCGCGAGAGAAGAAAGTAACTGTAACGGTCGAAACTATTCAAATTGGTGCGGCCGCGCACAAATTTTCTCGACCGCGCACAGGGATTTTTATTGAATGAAACTGGCAGACGAAATAGCGATCGCTAAATAACACTGGAGCGACCGCGATAAACTTAAAAAATGAAAATTTCAAGGAAAGATGGAATGACATTTCTAATGTGTTAAAGAATTAACTGCATGCACATAGAAACTTCATTGGAAGATAATTAATTCAAAGTTATTCCATCAATCATTCCTAAATTGAGTTTTATGAAGTTAAGTCTATCTTCATTCAAGGGTTTTGTAAAGACATCAGCAAGTTGATTTTCTGTATCTATGAATTCTAAGGTTATATTCTGATTTTGTACATTTTCTCTTAAGAAATGATGTCTAATATCTATGTGTTTGGATCTAGAATGTTGGATAGGATTTTTAGATAAATTGATAGCACTAGTGTTGTCACATTTAATGGAAATATTGTTAAAAACCTTACCATAGTCAAGCAATTGTTGTTTCATCCATAATACTTGTGTGCAACAAAAACATGCTGCAACATATTCTGCTTCCGTTGTGGATAAAGCAACCGATGCTTGTTTCTTACTATGCCAAGAAACTAGACAATTACCAAGAAAGTGACATGCTCCTGTTGTGCTCTTCCTATCTAAGATACTACCAGCATAATCTGCATCTGAAAATCCTATAATATGAAATGATGTATTCTTAGGATACCAAAGTCCTAAATGCATTGTACCACTCAAATATTTCAAGATTCTTTTAGTGGCATTCAAGTGTGATTCTTTAGGACAGGTTTGAAATCTAGCACATAGACATACACTATACATTATATCAGGCCTAGAAGCAGTTAAGTAAAGTAGTGATCCGATGATACCTCGATATTTCTTCTCATCTACTGCTTTACCATTATCATCTTTACCTAATTTCAATGATGTGCTCATAGGAGTTTTGCTAGTTTTGCAGCCATCCATTCCAAATTTCTTGATGAGTTCTTTTGTATATTTGGATTGGTTGATGAAGATCCCATCTTTACATTGCTTGACTTGCAGTCCAAGGAAAAACTTGAGTTCACCCATCATGCTCATTTCAAATTCCCTAGTCATACAAGAAGCAAATTCTTTGCACAAGGCTTCATTAGTAGCTCCAAATATTATGTCATCCACATAAATTTGTACAATCAAAATGTTGTGCTTATTCTTTTTAACAAAAAGAGTTGTGTCTACTTTTCCTTTTGAAAAACCATTTTCAAGCAAATATGCACTAAGTTTATCATACCAAGCTCTAGGTGCTTGCTTTAATCCATATAAAGCTTTGGTAAGTTTGAAAACATGATCAGGAAATTTGTAGTTTTCAAAACCAGGAGGTTGTTCAACATAAACTTCTTCATTTATGAGTCCATTTAGAAATGCACTTTTAACATCCATTTGATAAAGCTTAAAATTCATATGACATGCAAAAGCAAGTAATATTCTAATAGCTTCCAATCTAGCTACGGGGGCAAAGGTTTCATCATAGTCAATACCTTCTTCTTGATTATAACCTTTGGCTACCAATCTTGCTTTATTTCTAATGATGTGACCATTTTCATCAAGCTTATTCCTATAAACCCATTTGCATCCTATTGTAGAATGATCTATAGGTCTAGGAGTAAGTTGCCAAACATTATTTCTTTCAAATTGATTAAGTTCATCTTGCATTGCAGTTATCCAATTTTCATCATTTAAAGCTTCCTCAACATTTTTTGGTTCAATTTGAGAAACAAAAGCAAAATTAACATCAACGTGATTAATTTTAGATCTAGTAGTTACTCCCTTTGATGTTTCTCCAATGATGAGTTCCTTTGGATGATCTTTCTTGTATTGCCAATCCTTAGGTAGATCTTGAGACTCTTCTTCAAGTTGATTGATCTTTGGAACATCAATAGATTCAAGAGGTTCAAGAGTATCTGCAGGGTCATTGAAAGAAATACCTTTCTTTTGATCAAGTTTAGATGATTCATCAAATACAACATGCATTGATTCTTCTATAACTAGAGTTTTCATGTTAAATACCCTATATGCTTTGCTATATGATGAATATCCTAAGAATATGCCTTCATCTGATTTGGATGAGAATTTTCCAAGATTATCCTTGGTATTCAATATGAAGCATTTGCATCCAAATACTCTAAAATATCCAATTCTGGGTATTCTTCCATTCCATAGCTCATAAGAAGTTTTATTAGTTAAATGCCTTTTATAAACACGATTTGCAATGTAACAAGCTGTATTAACGGCTTCCGCCCAAAAATAAGATGGTAAATCATATTCGTTGAGCATTGTTCTAGCCATTTCAATTAAAGTTCTATTTTTCCTTTCAACTACACCATTTTGCTGTGGAGTTCTAGGAGCAGAAAAATTGTGTGAAATGCCAATTTCATTGCAAAAGTTTTCAAAGTTTTCATTTTCAAATTCTTTGCCATGATCACTTCTAATAGATGTGATCACATATCCTTTTTCATTTTGAACTCTTTTTGCAAAGGTTTTGAAGTAATTAAAGGCTTCATTCTTTTGAGCTAAGAAATTAACCCATGTGAATCTAGAGTAGTCATCAACAAGAACAAATGCATATAATTTGCCTCCTAAGCTTGTAACTCTATTTGGTCCAAACAAATCTAAATGAATGAGCTCTAAAGGTCTAGAGGTGCTTATAACACTCTTTGATTTAAATGAGCTTTTATGTTGCTTACCATGTTGACAAGGTTTACAAATTCTATCTTTTTCATATTTTATCTTAGGTAAGCCATCAACTAAGTTCTCATTACAAATATATTTCAATTGATCCATACCAGCATGTCCTAGTCTTCTATGCCATAACCATGCATCATCATTAGTGGACATCAAACATGTATGATTTGAATGTATGCTGACATTATAAGTGTTGTTTGTTCTAGTGCCCTTAAATATGATAACATCATTTGAATTCGTGATCTTGCATTCCTTGGAATCAAACTTGACAGAGTATGCTTTATCACAAAGTTGACTAACACTTAGCAAGTTATGTTTCAAACCATCAACAAGCCATACATCTTCAATTAAATCCTTACCAATGGAACCAATGGAGCCAACACCAAGAATTTTACCTTTAGCATTGTTTCCAAAAGTTACGTTACCTCCATGTTTATAGGTAATACTTGTAAAGAGCTTTGCATTTCCAGTCATATGCCTTGAGCATCCACTATCCACAAGCCATGTGCTTTCATTGGTAGTAGATTTTAGGCATACCTGCAAGACAATTTTGATCATCTTCTTTTAGGTACCCACATATAGTTGGGTCCTTGATGGTTAGTAGAAAGAGTGCCTTCTAAATTGAGATGAGCTTTTCTTATATAACAATTGAAATTTTTGTGACCAAATTTCATGCAATATGTGCATTGCCATGGTATCCTATGCTTCTGCATTTTTCTTTTTGCATTATACATACAACTACAAGTATGTGATTTCTTTTGTACAAGTTTAGTGAACAACAATGCATAATTATTTTTGGCTTTATTTCCTAGTGAACCATAAGAAGTTCTTTTAGATTTGGTGCAAGCATCTTTGATATGAACATCAGAAATTTTAGTTGTAGATGCTTTCACAAATGTTGGTTTGCTAGGTGCAATGTTGGTTGAGCCATTGAATCCTAATCCATATTTCAAGGAAGGTGATCTTTGATTATTAATTAATGTGTTCAATGCTTCCTTTCCTTTATGAAATCTGGAAATTGATTCTTTTAGTTCTTTTAGTTCATGCTTCAATGCCTCATTCTCTTTAATCACTTTTTCTAAGTCATGTGAGCTTTTATTTAATTCTCCTATTGTATTCAGTAAGTGTTCATTTGAGGTTTTCAATTCTAAGGTAGAGTTCTTTAAGCATATAAAATCCTTTTCTAACTTAGAGTTTTTCTCTTTATAGAGCATCATTTTAGAGAAATATTTTTCTATTTTAGAATTCATGTGCTCAATCAAGTCACTATCATCTATATCATTTATATCATCATGTGCTACAAGATCAAAAGATTGAGTACTTACCTCATTGGAGTCATCTTCAATAGCCATGAGACAAAGATTTGCAATTCCTTCCTCTTCTTCTTCTTCACTTGAGGAAGAGTCATCCCATGTGGCTTTGAGAGACTTTTTCTTTTCTTTATCCCATTTCCTTTTGTTCTTTAATTTGTAGCAATCCGACTTGATGTGACCGGTTTTTCCACATTCATAGCATTTTACCTCATTTTTCTTTTCTTTATCTTTGAAGGAGAATTTAGGAGGTGTACCTTTGTTTGCTTGTAATCTTTTCTTCCTTTTCCATTCGTTCATTCTTTTTGAGAACATTGCCATTTCATCTTCATCATCAGTACCTTCACTGCTTGAGCTCTCAATTTCTTTGATTGCTTTGAGTGCAATTGGTTTTCTCTTTTCTTTCTCACCTTGATCTTCTTCTTTTTCACTGTGCAGCTCAAAAGTGAGTAATTTACCAACTAGCTCGTCGGTTCTTAATGTGCTGAGATCATGAGCTTCTTCTATGGATGATACTTTGGATTCAAAGTTCTTTCTAGCTCTTAGTGCTCTCAAGATTTTACTGTTTACATCACCTTGATCATATACCTTGCCATACTTCTTTAGTTCATTGACAATTGCAAGTAAGCGATTGGTCATGTCGGTGACATTTTCATTTGGTTTCATCTTGAATAGCTCATACTCATGAACATGCATTTGTTTCTTGGTAAATCTTACCTGAGTTGTACCTTCATGGTAGTTTTCAAGTGTTTTCCAAATGCAATGTGCACAAGTTAAATGTTGAACTCTTCCACCTTCTTCTCTTGAAATGGAGTTCATCAAGATGGAAGCAGCTCTATTGTTCTTGAATCGATCTCTGATATTGCTAGTTGACCATTGAGCTTTGGGAAGAGGAACTTGAATACCGTCAACTTCATGAGTAGGAGATTTCCACTCATTTTCCACGAAATCCCATAGTTCAATCCCTTCACTGTCTAGAAACAAATATATTTTGTGTTTCCAGTATGAATAATCCGTTCCATCAAAGTAGGGTCTAAGAATAGAGTTAAGATTTCCATGAGAGCTTGATGAAGAAGAAGTTGCCATTGTGGATCAGATTTCACAATTAAGTTTAAGAAATCTCAGGGCTCTGATACCAATTGTTGTCCCAAGATGGCAACCAAGAGGGGGGGTGAATTGGTTTTCTCAAGAAGTAATGACAATTTAAAAAACTCAACAAACAAGAAATGCGGAATATAGAGTTGGTTGAGTAATTGAAGAAAGAAAGAACACACAAGATTTATAGTGGTTCGGATTTACTTCAATCCTACATCCACTTCCTTAACAACTTGTTAAGGTTCCACTAATCTTTGAAGTTTTTACAAGCTCACTTCTAACTTTGGTGTTTTCACAAGTTCACACCTAACTTCACAAGTGTTTTTCTTAGGCTCACACTTACAACCCAAACAAGAGTTTTACAAGGCTCACTCTCACAACCTAACAAGAGTTTTACTAGGCTCACTCTCACAACCCAAGTGTTTCCCAAGCTTACACTCAAACTTATACAATGGTGTTTTCAATGCTAACACCTAACATTCATAACAATTCAAATACAAGTTTAAGTAAAAGAAAATTTGTTGCTTGGCTATGAAAATCTTTTCTCAATGTTGTCTCTTTTTTGTTTTCTCATAGAAACTTTGTATTTATAGCCAATGTGGTCTTACTAGCCGTTATTGATGTTGAGAATAAAGTCTTGGCAGATTAGACCTCTTTACTTAAACTGTCCGAAGCACTTCGCGGTCGCCCTTCATACAAGGATGGTCGCGCTCATGCTTCAAGCGGTCGTCCTTTTAACCAGGGACGGTCGCTACTTTTAAAAAATCTTCAACGGTCGAATTTTAGTGCTCTGCAGCTGGAATCTTGCCCATGATGTGTTTGTCGGACCGTTTCTTGCCCATGCTGTGTTTGTCGGGACGGTCGCGCATCACAAAGTGCGGTCGCCCTTTTTTGAATACTGAAGTGGGATTACAACGGTCATGTCACGTGTCATTTTCTGACAGGGCAAAAGAGATGTCCGCCATAATTTGAATCTCGCGGTCGCCCGTGGTAGCATTTCGCGGTCGAACTCATATTCTCGCGTCGAACTTCTGGACGCACCTGAGGACGCGAACACTACTGTCTCTTTGAGCAATTTCTTTTTTGAATTGTTGGGCGGTCGCGACTTTGAATGGGGCGGTCGCTATAGTGGTTAGCGAGGTCGAGTCATTCACCGTTCTTGTCACCGCGAATCTTACTGTGATTGTAATGATTTAAATTCCTTGAGTAGCGGTTGTGCACATATTTGGCCGGTCGCTATTCTGTAGGAGCGGTCGCGACTGAGGTCGAACTTCTGACCGCGAAACCTACTGTGACAAGGTTTCATTCTGTAATTACTTGGAGCGGTCGTATTAAGGTGAGGTGCGACCGCGATAAATGTTCTGTTCACCTTTAATTGAAATAACCTAATCCTGCAACAAGATTTCTCAAACACAAGTTAAATAGATCATCCATTTGAGTTGTCAAAGATCAAAATTAAGATTATTTGTCTAACACATAACTCCAACTTTTGACTTACCTCTGCTTGAGTCTCATTTATTAATACAATATCATCTGCAAATATCATACACCAAGGGATGTCATCCTGTATATGTCTTGTTAGTTCATCCATGAACAAGGCAAAAAGATAAGGGCTCAAAGCTGAACCTTGATGTAATACAATAGAAATGAAAAAATTTTTAGTATCCCCTCCCACAGTGCGAACATTGGTGATGGCTCCCTCATACATATCATTTAAGACTTGGATATATCATATAGATATTCCCCTATGCTCTATGACTCACCATAAAACTTCTCTAGAGATTCTATCATATGCCTTTTCTAAGTCAATAAAAACTATATGTAAGTCATTCTTCATCTCTCTATACTTTTCCATCAAATCTCTTATAAGAAAAATAGCTTCCATAGTTGATCAACCAAATATAAAGTCAAACTAATTTGAGGAGATACAAGTATCTAACCACAAACGGTGTTTCACAACTCTTTTTCACAATTTTATAATGTGACTCATAAGCTTTATACCTCTATAATTTGACCAATTTTGAATATCTCTTTTATTCTTAAAAATAGGTATCAAATTACTTTGTCTCCATTCATTAGGCATTTTCTTTGTACTTAAGATCTTATTGAACAAAGATGTCAACCATGCAACTTCTGTATCTCTCAAACATTTTCAAACCTCAATAGGTATCCCATCTGGTCTATAGGTTTTACCAACTTTCATCCTCTTCAAAGCTTCTTTAACTTTCGAAAATCTAATCCGTCTAATGTATTTCACATTTTTCTCCGACCTAACGTCTAAACCTTCAATGTTATCACTATAGTTACCATTAAGAATTTCCTCAAAATAGCTTCTCTATCGTTCCTTAATATCATCTTCTTGAACCAGAACCTTATTCTCTTTATCTTTAATGCACTTAACTTGGTTTAAATCACGACATTTCTTTTCTCTTATCTTAGCCAATTTATAAATAGCTTTTTCTCCTTCATTTTCAAAAATACTAAATCTTCAAAAACATTTTCAAAAATACTAAAACTAATTTTTTTTTTCAAAAATACTTCACTCCTCTTTAAAGTAATGTTTTTTTCAAAAATACATGATCTCTCATTTTAACTAATATTTTATTACAAATTTTATTTTTTAAATTTTAATATTAAATAAATATATTTCAATAAAATGATAAAAATTAACATTTTAAAATATATTTTTAACTGATAAAATGTATTATTTTTTTTATAAAAAAATTTAATTTTAATTATAAATAAAAAATAAAACTAAAAAAAATTTTAAAAAGGTAAAATATATAATAATATATTAATAAATATCATTAACTTTATTTTTAAACAAAATTTACATATTATAAACATAAAAAAAAGTTCAAAAAAATATTAATTTTATTATGTAGATGTTATATATATTGTGTATATGTTATATAAATATTATGTTTATTTTATATATTTATTATATATGTCGTACATATGTTTTGTATATATTGTGTAGATATTGCATGTCTATAAAATTAAAAAATTAAAATTAAATAAATATTAAATAAATTATATAAATATTATGCAGATAATGTGTATATATTTGGTATATATTTTATATATACTATTGTTTATTGTGTATATATTATGTATATGTTGTGTATCATTTTTTGTGTATATAATAAGAATATAGTAATAATAATAATAATAATTATTTATAAATAAAAAAAGCATAAATAAAAATCAAACACAAAAAAAATAATGTCCAAAATCATAAAAATAAAAAAAGGTTTGACGTATAAATGAAAAAAAAAAAAAAGAAGTCAAGGTCATCTATTTGAAAACAGGAAATTGAATTCCCTTAGAACATGTAAATTTTCTATGAAAAAAATAAATTTAAGTAGCGTTTGGTTCAAACTTTAAAATTAGAATTGGAATTAAAATGAAACAGCATCATAATGATTATTTATTCTTTTTGTTTGGTTTACTTTAAAATTAAAATAGAAATGATTATTAGTAAATTTTTTATTATTTAAGAAATTTAGAGATATTATAATTAGATAAAATATAAAAAATAGATTTTCTATTAAAAAATGAATTTATTTATTTAAAAATTCAAAGATATTATAACAAAAAAAAGAAAAAATAAATTTATTTAAAAATTTTAGAGATATTAAAAAATTAAATTTTTTTTATTAATTTTATTCTAAAAAATGAGTATGTTTTAATTTTTTTATTTTAGATAGAAATTAAATTTGATTAATAAGGGAGTAATACAAAATCACCCATTTTCTTTTATGGGATAATAAATATTCCATTATCTCATTTATTTTATTCAACTAAACAAGATTAATAGAAATAATTTATTTTCATTCTCATTTCTATCTCCAATCAAATGTTTCTTTAAGAAGAGTATAAAAATATATAAAAAAAAATTATTGCCGTAAAAATAAAAAATAGAAAGAAAAATCGTATTTGATGTAAACTTTAAAAAAAATTATACCCTTCACTATATTTTTTTATCATGAGGTATTTTAGTTATTTTATTATAAATTCACAATAAACTCATTATAAAATGTATAAAATTTATAAACTCATAATAAATTAATAATAAACTTATTATAAACTCATTGTAAACTAATAAAAATATAATATTTTGATAAATATTTTATAAATTTTGATATTTTAATAAATATTTTATAAATTCTGATATTTTGATAAATATCTTATAAATATAATAAATTTAAAATTATTTTTAATTTTTTTATATTTTTGTTAAAAGTCCTAAACTTTTTTTTATTATATTTTTAATATAGAACCAGTGAATTAGGAGATATTTACACCATAAACCTTAAAAAATTTATCTTTTTCAATATTACTGCACGCTAACTTTATTTACACTTCTACACAAATTACATTATTTTTTTAATTTTTTAATTTTTCTTTTTTTCTAATTCATTTTATTTATATTTTTTATTTAAAAAAAATTAATGTCATATTTCTAATATACATAAATATATATATATATATATATAACATATACACAATATATATAAAATACACACTAAACAATATAAACTATATCTACACATCTACAACATATAAATAATACATCTATAATAAATATACAATATATCTACATAATATTTTTAATATTTATTTAATTTTATTTATTTAATTTTTTATTCTAACAACATTCGCACAACATTCACACAATATTCATCCAATATTCAATAATTTTTTCATAAAATATGCATAACTTAAATAATAAATATATAACATACACATAACATCTACAACATCTATAATATATCTATAATACTTTTACAATACATATATTATACATCTACATAATAAAATTATATATATATTTTTAATTTTTTCATATATATAATATGTAACATTTTTGTTTAAAAATAAATTTAATAATTTTTATTAATATATTTTTTTATATTTTACTTTTTTTTAATTTTTTTTGAGTGTTACCTTTTTTATAATTAAAAATAACTTTTTTCTTTTTATGAAAAATTGTGATTTTTATATGCTAAAAAATAATTTAAAGTATTAATTTTTATTATTTTATTAGAATATTTTTATTTAATATTGAAGTTTGAAAAAAAAATAAAATTTTTAAATAAAATATTTATTATAATAAGAGAAAAGGTGTTTTTTAAAAAAAATTATTTTATTAAAAAAAGAGATATTTTTAAAATTTTATATTAATTTTTTAATATTTTTAGTTTTTGTAAACACGGCGATAGTGTGAATCAAAACCTGTCCAGTGTCAAACCCAAACAAAGTTAAGCCAAGCCCAGGCGAAAGTTATTTGAGTAGCATTGGTTGGTTCTAGTAATCGACATATAAGTCGAAAAATCTATCCTCTGATTGCTGATTACTGGTAAGAGAAGAGACGACAAGACGTTCTCTTACCTCTCCACAAACCCTAGCTCCTTCTCTCCCTCTCCAACTCAATTCAATTCAATTCAAATCTCTTTTCGACATGGCCAAGAAGCGAAAGCAGCGATCTTCTGAGCCCACAGCATCCATCGAAACCACAAATCAACAACTACAGCCTGAACCAATCCAAGAAGAGGAGCCCCAGTACCAGCAAAACGTCACCATAGAAGATGATTCCGGTGGACAACACCAAGAGCTCCAAGAAGTAGAGGAAGAAGACGAAGAGCATGAAGAAGTTGAGCAAGAGGAAGTGCAAGAAGGTGAAGGAGATGAAGAAGGTGAAGAAGAAGATGAAGATGATCATGGTGAAGAAGAAGAAAAAGAAAAGGAAGATCATGACTCTGAAACCCTAGAACCCACGTCGACAACCGGGGCCACTCAATTAGACCCACCAAAACTTGAGGCCAATGGAGCCAATGAAGCTACTGGTAATGGTAATCCAAATGAAGAAAATGAGGAAGAGGATTACGTGGACGACGAACCTCTAGAGAAGCTTTTAGAGCCTTTTGGAAAAGACCAGCTGGTTGCTCTCCTTAGAAAGTCCGTGGATAAGTATCCTGATTTGATGGATTTTGTGCGTGAAATTGCAGATGCTGACCCTGCCCACCGCAAGATATTTGTGCACGGTCTCGGCTGGGATACCACTGCTGAAACCCTAAAATCTGAGTTTGGGAAATATGGCGAAATTGAGGACTGCAAGGCTGTTACCGACCGTGTCTCTGGGAAATCTAAGGGCTATGCCTTCATATTATTTAAGAAGCGAGCTGGGGCACGAAAGGCGCTCAGGCAGCCGCAGAAGAAGATAGGGACTAGGATTACGTCTTGCCAATTGGCTACTGCAGGGCCTGTACCAGCCCCGCCTCCAACTGCACCAGCAGTGTCTGAGTACACCCAGAGGAAGATTTTTGTGAGCAATGTATCGGCTGACCTGGATCCTGAGAAGCTCCTACAGTTTTTTCAGCAGTTCGGGGAGGTTGAAGAAGGTCCACTCGGGCTTGATAAGCAGACTGGGAAACCTAAGGGTTTTGCACTGTTTGTATACAAGTCTGTCGAAAGTGCAAAGAAAGCACTAGACGAGCCTCACAAGAAGTTCGAGGGTCATACTCTACATTGCCAGAAGGCAATTGATGGGCCGAAACAGAATAAGATGGGTTACGGTGGTGGTGCAAGTCATCAGCATCAGCATCACCACCATCAGCAACATTACCATCACACGGCCAAGAAAGGTAAGTACTCATCTGGTGCTCCCGGACCTGGCCATTTGATGGCTCCTTCAGGGCCATCTGTGAGCTTCAACCCAGGAATGGCTTCACAGGGTTTGAACCCAGCTATCGGGCAGGCATTGACTGCATTAATTGCCACCCAAGGAGCTGGGTTGGGGCTTGGTAATCTGCTCGGAGGACTTGGTGGTTCACAGGGAGGGGCGCCTGCTGGATATGGGAGTCAGGCTGGTGGGGGATACGGGAACCAACCAGCCATGCAGGGTGGGTATCCAAACCCACAGTTGAACCCTCATATGGGGCAGACCAGTGCTGGAAGATCTCAACAGGGTAATGCTCCTTATATGGGACATTAGGTGAGTTTGTTTGTGTTTATTAGGTTTTAACTTATTTCATTAGCAATTTCTTTTTGTTATATTCTTATGCTGCTATTAATATCATTGCATCAGTGGTTCTGTTTGAAGGTGTTTGGCAGTGTGATGACGGTGATTGTAGAAAAAGGGGGAAGACATATTTGGTTTGAATAAAGGGCTGGAGTTGTGTGGGATAAGTTGCACTTCTGTGTTTTGCTTCTTGGGTAGCGAAATAGAGGGAAGAGGGAGGGGTTGAGAAGGTTATGTTTTGGGCTATTTGGAATTTTTAGATTTAAAATAGAAAGTTAATGAGGGAAATTTGAAATTTTAGAAATGCTTTTGAAGAACTTTCATGTCTTCTCCTAGTAGTTTCCTTTGTTTTTCATGTCTTCTTGTTCTATAGTAATGAACTTCATGCTATCTTCAGAGATAAATGTGTGCTATCTATAATGTTTTTGTGCATGAATTTACAGGAGTAAGGCTATTGGAGTCTAAAGTCATTTTGGTTGTGTATGCATCGTACTGCATACTTGTCAAGAACCTTCTTGTTTCTCAGATAGTCTTCCGTGTATCTTTTTTGCTTATGAGTATCCAAATAGAAGCCTCTTTTTTCCCCTATCTTGGAGGGGAGTTGGGCTTATGTGGAGATCAAATGTTAAAGATAATGGAGAATGAAACAGATATGTGAAGTATACATGAGTGTTGAGAACTTGGGAAGGTTTATGGCAGTTGACCAAGTCACCAGGCAAGTAAACTTGATTGGTTTGACCTTTTTTCTGCTACGTTGAAGGACGGTGTGGGTTTATGTGGTGATTAAATAATAAAGAATATGGACAATGAAAAAGAGATGAGAAGTAAACAAACTTGAGGATATATTGTAACCGACATATCAAGTTTTACTTGCTTGCTTGTTGTAGAATAGGATTGGGAATGATGTAGCAAAAGATTGGCATCTGTGGATATGATAAACTTCTTTTACTTGCTGCCAATTCAACAGGGACGGTAATATGGAGTCCTCTGATGTTTGCTAACTGTTTAAACTTTTTTGTGTTGTAATTATCAAGGAAATGGAGCTCATTAAATAGATTATATAAAATTTGGGCATGTGCTTTTCCTTCAGTTTCCTGCATAGCTCATTGTCATCTTGCATAAGCTTGTACATGGAGATTTTTGACATCTTTTATGTTGGTGAATTGGTCCTTAGCAGTTAGGAATAAGGAAGGCTATCATTGTTTATCTTGGCATATATACGGGTGTCCTTAGCTTTTGTGAAGGTTGGGTACTCACCACTTTGTTAGCTTTAGGAGCTAAAAGTAAGACTGTACGTGGTTCAATCTAATATCCAGTGAACTACTGGATTTTGGTTCACTATGGTATCCCTTATCCATACAAATGAACTAAATTAAATGGTCACAATGGTCTGTTTAGTTGGTTCTCATATATACATTACCTTGTAGATATAAGAGTCCTTTATATGTTTTCTGTGAGCCGAAGGTTTAGACTATAAATTTTCTTTTGGTTGTACTTTAACATGGTTTTTAGTATCTTTTTTTTGTCATCAGGTGCAGTGCCTGGTTTCTTTTCTAATAATTAATGAATTTTAGTGATCTGATTTTATATTTGCATTTGGCATTCATTTGCATAGTCTTTACAGATGCATTGGAATAGCACTTGCATTGGCATGTCATAATTATATCTTCTATGACACTTCGTTTTGATACCTTTTGCTATTCTATACTACCCTATGAAGTAATTTCCTCCATATTTCCATAATGGGTTTGACTAATCTTTATATATGAAACTAAATGGGATGGTATGTAACTTTTTATAAGTTGCTCACCACTGGTTCTAACATCTTTCCTAAGAATTCATTTTCTTTATCAGTTATGCTATTTATATGAGCAGAGGGTTTTAATTTTTTCCTTTCTAATTGAATATCAGCTGTCAACTACTATTGCTGTTGATCCCTTTGTTTTATAATGATTTGGTATGGCAGCTTTTTGTGTTGCCATAAACATTTCTCTGCTTGTAATTTAACATTTTTTAATTTTGTATTTCCATCTTGGAGTATAATTATAATATTATTCACTACCCTTCTATTTATTAAAATACATGCCTCCTGTTTATACTCTAGTTCCTTAACATATAAGATAAACCTTAAAATTTTCTTCTAAATTGAATGAGGTACAAATTTTCATCATTTATCTCTCCTAATATGTTCTCTATAAACTTATTTTCCTGAAATTACTATTGTCATCCTTTTTATCTATTCATTGTGCAGATTCCTTCATAGATGCATCAATCATTTAGTTTTCGGCTCTGGTGATTCTTCTGAAGTTCCAGGCACTCTTGCAAATGAAGTCTTAAATTTGGAATGAAAAGTCACTGTTTTAAGTCCCGAATCTCAAACCTGTATTTTTGTTTCTATTACAGTATTTTTTATTACCTCTTCACTTGTTTTTAAAACATTGTAGTACTTCTGTTCGGATATTTCTAATATTTTCTCTTAAACATGTTGAGGAACAACTAGAATTTCCAGGACGGGCATGTCTCTGTAGGATTTCATGTCTGCTATTTAACAATGTCTCTTTTTTTCCTTGGATGATTCTGCACTCATTAACCGTTTTGTGTTCTACATGGTACTTAGCATTCACTTAACTAATCATGTGGGTTGAAATAAAGTGGTTAATTCTTTCTCGGCTTCTTGTGGTGAAATAATGTCTCTTTCTTTTGAATTTTGTGGAATTTTGTTTTGCAGCTGGCATGCTCTTACTTTATCATAGAAGTAGAATTTGGCAGTTTGATCTTATTGTATTGAATTATCGGTTGAGATTTAATTCCTGCCACTCAGTCTCTTTGTTAGGTTTTCTATATTAAGAATATATCTGAGTTATATCTTTTCTTATCCTTTTTATTTTATTGGTAAGAATCATGTTTGGATGCTTTGGCCAAATCCAGCTTCTAGGGTGCTTTTTTGGTTGGTGGCTTGTTGCTATTTAGTTCTCACTCCTGGATTTGGCTATAGGATCCAAGACTGCTTATGCCAGCAATACAATACCTGCACTCATGGGAGCCAGTGGGATCTTCTATATGTCTAGTAATAACATCCAAGGCTCTGTTTTACTAACTTGCTTTTATGCTTTTTAACATATACTCTTATAAATTTTGATTTTATTAGAGCAAATGAAATATAAGAGTATAAAGATTTTGCTTATGAAAAAAAAGCAAGGATGATAACAATGAATATATGTTACGCTGTATAGGCTTTTTTTTGCTTTCTAAATATTGCTTTTTGTTCTTTGACCAAACAGTACTTTTAGCCTTTTGGTAATAAGTTAACCAAATGGAGTCTAAATTTCATTACTTCAGTTTGAAATAGTTTATTCATTTTGTCTGTTCAAACTATTTTAGCTCATTTTTATTTTGTTTATTGGGCAAGGAGATTTCTTTAAGAAAATGAAAAATCTGTCAAGGTCCAGAGTTTTACTTTTGTTTCTATAGTTATTTCTAACATTAAGGTTTGAAAGTGTTCTCATCTTGAAACTTTGTGCACTGCTTTGAGATGCTCCATTTTCACAAGCTGCGGAACCCTGGTATTCACCTGTCCTGCCTTTCATGTCACTGATATGCTGCATTCCTGTCATTTCTTCCTCCAAGGTAAGAAGCTAGTGATATAGCCGGTTGATCCCACTGAATCTTAACAATGTCTTGTTCTGAAATTGTAACTTGGTTGGCTTGGCCTGGAATTTTTCTGCTCTGTAGACTAGAGAAAACGTTTGAAGGTTGCTGTTGGAACTCTGAACATCTTTGGGGGTGTCACAAAATTGAAGTTATCATGATTATCAGCATGTTGTCTAGAAACGATATACTGGAGCTAGAGCTCTCCTTCCCTATTAAGAGTAGTTTTTGCGTTAGTCTGCAATATGCATCATAATATCTGGATGGTACATAGCTGAATATATCTTTAAATGTATTTGAGATTGTGTAAGTTCGTATGAACCTGCTCATGTCTTTTGAGGATATGCTGATGGCATTGCATTGCTTGCCTTTTGCTATGAACTTAACGTACTAACGGTCATGGAGATTAATATTTTTTGTATGAGAATTTTGTCACTGAGAATGAGCTGAGGGCCCTAGGAAGGGTTGCTGCTTCTATATTTTGATAATATTCTGACATGAACATTTGCAATGGCAATGGGTATGATTCTGTAAATGATTAGGTAATTGTTTTCCTTGGATCTTTTGGTGGGTTTGTAAGCATTCCATGAAAGATATGGTTATCTTGTTAATATCTTTAATTTTGTAGGCCTGAACATTCATGGATGACTATGGGGAATGCTTTTGGCTGTGGTCTAGTCCTTTTTCGGCTCAATTGGGTTAATGTTGGGTTTTTTAGGATTTAAATATTGAATTATTTGAGGTTGGATTTAGGTTCCTGATTAAGATTATTTGAAACTTGGAATGTATATACAACTATCTTAAAAAGTAATTTTTATTATAAAAATATTATAAAAATTAAAAATATTTATATTTTTATAAAAAATTAGTGTGAAATATTAAAAATATTTTATTTTTAAATAAAATAATTTTTTTAAATGTTTTTAATATTTTACTTTAAAATTTTATTTTTTAAAATTTTAATATTAAAATAAAAATATTTTAATAAAATAACAAAAATTAATATTTTAAATTATTTTTTATCATTTAAAAATTATAATTCTTTATAAAAGAGAATTTTAGTTTTAATTATAAAATATAAATAATGCTCGAGAAAAATAAAAATAAAATAAGATATGTAAAAATATATTAATAAAAATTATTAAATTTGTATTTAAATAAATTTTATATATTAAAAAAAAGCACATAATTTTATTAAGTAGATTTGTTGTAAATGTATTATAAATGTGTTATAAATATTATAGATATATTATAGATGTGTGATTTTTATTATCTAAATTTGTGTATTTTATATAAAATTAGTGAATATTGTGTAAATATTGTATGAATGTTGTGTTAATATTTTAAAAAATAAAAAATAAATAATATTAAAAATATTATGGAGATATTTTATGGATTTATTATAGATATATCGTTAAATTGTCGTAGATGTTTTGTAGATGTATAGGTGTAGTTTGTATAGTTATGTATATGTTTATTTATAATTATATTATATTTTTTTATTTAAAAAAATTTTGATGTTATATTTTTAATATATATAAAAAAGGAAAATTTTTAATTTTATTTTTATAAAAAAAATCTCATGTGAAAGAATATAAAAGTTAAAAAAGTAATTTTGAAAAAAAATAAGCGAAATTCATAATTGTGTAAAAAACAATCAATTGGTTCGTATAATTGCAAAGTGCGCACAAAAAACGCGAAGAGAACATAAATTTCTCTTGAAACTTCTATTATCTTTTTTCTGCAACTTGCAATTACGAGGCGCCAACTCAATTTTTTCAATTACAATTCGAAATGTTTCCATCTCGAAATGCCAAAGGACAAACTAAACATTCGGAGATAAAATAAATTTTTGTGATATAATATTAAAATAATATTTTTAAAAAATATTTATTAATTAATATTTTTAATATCAATAATTTATAATATTAATACATATTTTTAATTTTTTAATTTATAATAATTTAATAATCTATAATTTAACAAATTATTAAAAACAAAATAATTTATATTATGTAGGATTTTTATAATATTTATAATATAATATTATGAAATTAATATTAAAATATTCATAAATAATTTATATGAAAAAATATTATAAATTATAGTATTAAAAAATAATTTTTAATATTATAATTTATAATATTAATAAATATTAATTTTTTAATTTTTTAATATATTTCATTTTTTAATATTTATTTAATTTTTAATATTAAAAATTATTAAATTTGTAATATTATTTGAGAATATTAAATTTTAAAATAAAAAGTTATAAATAATGTATTTAAAATATATATATATATATATATATATATCAGAGTTTGAAACATTGTAATTCTAGCTCTGGTGTAGTAGACATGAGTAAAAAAAAATAATAAGTGTTTCAATGATTTCATTGCTTCGCTCAATTATCATATACCTGGAGGATTTTCACTTAGTTGTTTTTAATGCTGACCCATTTTCCAAATCCGTAGCCAAATCTACATCCTCCGAGATCTTTCCATGTCCTTTATTCTGCTTAACTAGTGATGAAATTTCTTTATAACATGATACCTTGACTTAATTGAATATTGTGTGATGCTAAACTAGCATGTCTTTACAACCCATGGAGTTAGTTTGGAATTGAGAGAGTTTTCACAACTTCATTTCAAACTTGAAAAATGAACTCTTTCATGAACAATATTCATCAATCAACTAGCAAAACCATGAAGTATGTATGGAGTTTTCAACCCTGCTTGCCTCAAGGGAACATATTTGGTATTCAAGTATCCTTTCAAATATGAGTACTATGATCATTGCCGACTCTCCAACTCATAACTAATTTTGGAATTTCCTTTTTTGCCAAAATTTCCACTCTTATGACAAGTGACTTCCTAGTTAATTAGCATCTAGGAAGAACAAATAAGGGAAATTTAGTTGACCTTAAGGTAGCTGACTTTATAACTCCTAATGGTCAGTGGACGTAGTTGATATCGAAACTGTTACCAAATTCTATTCTCCTAAAAGTAGCAACCTTGTTGAATTCTAGGGAAGACAAGTGTTGGAAGGAGGTTTGGAGATGGCCAGGCCTTACAGAATTCGAATGTTTTTATGGGTAGTCTAGCTTATCAAAAGCTAGTAGAGGATAGAATGCTAGGGAAGACTAAATGTTGGAAGGTGGTTTGGAGATGGCCAGGCCTTACGGCTTTCGAATGTTTTTATGGGGGGTCTTAAAAGGCAAACTCCTATCAAATGTTGAGAGGGTCAAGAGATACCTGACAGCTTCGAATGAGTGTATAAGATGCAATGGTGGCAGTGAATTAGACCTACAGATATTGAGGGTCTGCCCCCCATGCTCAACATATATGGAATTATATTAATTCCAAAGGGAGCTTGGCCCATCTTCTTTGGTTTGAATTTATATGATTGGTTAATGGCTAACTTGCAAAACCATTTTCATTTTCAGGAAGAGATGGACTTGGAGGTGATGTTTGGTGTCACAATCTAGAGCCTTTAGAGATGGTGTAATGAAGATTTTTTTAACCCTTCTTCTAGTTGTTGAGGAAGCAAGATAGAGGATCTTAAACAAAGAACGACAGAGATTCTAAAGGCAATGGCCCTGGATAAGGGTCTTTCAGAGGAAGAACAATGTTATGAAGATGTTTTAGTTGCGTGGAAATCACCTCCTAATGGCTTCATGAAGATCAATATAGACGACTCATGGGTCCAATCTACATGTCAAGTAGGAGCTGGGGGAGTCGCTAAAGATGCATCGAGAGCTTAGCGTGGAGGATTTGTGATGAATATTGGGGTGAGCTCCACAATTCAAGTTGAGCTTTGGGGAATTCTACAATGGTTGTGTTTTGCTTGGGAGATGCAAATGAGGAAGGTAATTATAGAAACTGACAGTAAGGAAGCCTATGATCTTATCTTTTTGGAAGGTCCTACGTAACATGTCCATTATTTACTAGTTACCAAGATTAAAAACCTAATGGAGAAATAATGGGAGGTTAGGATACATCATATCCTTATGGAAGCAAATTTTATGGCAAATGACCTAGCAAAATCAGTAGCTACTCTTCCTTTAGGTCTGCACCAAGTCATCGCTCCAAATCCAGATAGTATTAGTTGAAGTATCATTTACAAGGTTGTTCCCTCTTGAGAAGAACTACAGTTAATGCTTGAGTTTTTATTTCTCTCTTGTAACAAAAAAATAAGGAGTCTAAATTTGAAATCGAGTTTCCCTAATATTTTCCTTGCAAACATTTGAAATTGAGGAAATATTGAGACTCTCACCATCTTTGAGATAGAGTTCCTCATTATTTTTGTGGTTGCACCTCTAGTACCATGATACGCAATGCGTTCTCCTTTCTCATTGTTTTTGATATCACTTCTTCCATTTTATTAAGATATTTACGTAGTCTACTTAGCAACTTGAAGTAGGACATCGAGTACATTTAGATAGCACTTGTCATAACTTTTATCTTAACTTTCTTGCCTCCTTGAGACAACATGTTTTCTTTCCACCCTAAAAGCCTTCTTCCCACTCTCTCTTTAATTTCATTAAAGATTTAGCTTTTTGATTTGTCGATGATCAATGGAATGCCCAAAGACTTGGCTTGGCCCATAAGTTGTAAACTTATTTATGGGATAATTACAAAAATAACTTAAAAAAAGTTTGTTTTTTAAAAAATACTGCAAAAAATGCTACAAAAATACTTTTACATATATAAATACAGTGATGATTTGAACATTCAAAAATATGGAGTCAGATATTTACAAAAATGTTATTATTAGTTAAAATACTACATAAAATGCTATAAAAATTATTTTAAACAATTATTTTTAAAAAAATACAGTGATGATTTGAATATTCAATAATACAAAGTCAGATATTAACAAAAATATATTTTTAATTAAATTATATATAACATATACCCACATATATTGTCAAAAATACAGAGCCTATAATTACAAAAATGCCATTTTTAGGTAAAGTATATGTAATATATTTTTATATATACTGTAAGTATATAACTAATATATACCCACATACACTGACATATACCCACTATACTGTTATTTTATAACTAATCTATATCCACATATCTAGTTATATGTAATATATTTCCATATATAACTAAACATATAAAATAATTATATATTATTTTTTTAATATATATTTATTTCGGTGCATATATGTTGCATACAAGTTGATATATTATGTTAAATTTGATGAAAAACTAAAAAATTTTAAAAAAAAACTCTTTCTTTGAAGTATTTTATCGAACTTGTTGTGTATATTTGGGTTAAAGAACAAAAAAAACCCAAATCAATATATTTGATACCCAAAAATAATCAAACAAAAAAAATAAAGCTTTACAAAAAAAAAATTAAAACTTATAAAAAGAAAAAAAATCCCAACAAATAGGAAAAAGAAATTATTAATTTAACCCATTGAAACTGACTATACAAGTTGATAGCAATTGAATTTTGCAATGAAAATATAATGATTCTCACATTAACTAGAGAAACTGAGTTCAAGCTTTGGATTGATTTTTCAAGAGAAATTAAGTTTGTTGGCTTAAGAAAAATTTGGAAAATAAAAAATGCTTACAAAATCAAATTCCTGCACCATTCTCATTATTGTCTTCTATTTGTAGAGGTGATCTACAAATTAATGTGATTTCCCATTAAGATTCAGAGCCAATATTAGCTTTTTCTTGTTATTTTTCACCTAGTTCTTATTTAGGAACATATTAAACTTTTTTCTGCCCACAATGAAACCCGTGCCATTTTTCTTTGAATTTCTTCTCAAAAACAATGAACTAGTGGAAACACTACAAGTATGTATTAAATTATCGATAGAATATTACTGAGAGAACGCAATCTACAATTAAATACTGACTGAACACTAAGCGAACAGATTGAAAAAATTAATAGGAAAATATACTGAGGTGTTACAAAGAGATTACTGAGTGATACGATTTATCGGTGACACAATTGTCAGTAAATGGGGTGCCAATAAATGGAGCCGGAATATGCTAATTAAACTTTTTGATAGAAATTAAAAGTAATCGATAACTGGTGGTATGAATTTATGGTGCAATAATTTACAAAGATCACTTACCGAGACATTACATAAACTGGCGGTACTGCCAATGGAATATGTACTCTCTCTGAAAATTGTGAACCCTAATCTACACATTCTTAAGCTTTACCAAGAGAAATATCATTTCTCTCAGTAAATAAAAATGAAAAGGCACCTATTTTAAATACTATTTAATAAGGTTATCGACAAAAATGGTACACTCTCGAAAAATTATGAACCGTTTAGTTCTTTACCGATAGATATACTATGTCCCTTGATATAGAAAATAAAAGGTGTCTTTTATTGTTATTATATTATTTACCGATAGAAGCTTATTTTCTCTCGGTAACTTATTAATCCTAATATGACAAGTCTATAGATTTACTAAGAGAATCACTATTTTTCTCGGTAAACGAAAATGAAAAGGTGCATCTTTTTAATATTATTTAATTAGTTACTGACAGAAATTTAGTTTCTCTCGGTTATTTGAAAATCTAATGTGAAAGTCTACAGTCTTAACGAGAGAATCATTATTTCTCTTGGCAAACAAAAATGAAAAGGAAGTATTTTTAATACTATTTAATTAGTTATTGATAAAAGTTTTATTTCTCTCCATAACTTCAAAGCCCTAATCTAAAAAGTCTACTACAATAACCTAATTTTTTGAATTATTTTAAAATATTATTTGAAATATATATATGAAATAATAAAAGAAATAATAATAATAATAATAATAATAATAAAAGAAATAAGAAAATTAATTTAAAGTTTTGGTACAAGGATTTGAACAAAGTGAAAGATTTGAAAATTGAAAGGGGATAAAGAGTGATTGGAAAATTTTAAAAATAATATAATATAATATATTGTTAAAATAATAAAATAAGATGGTAGATACTTAATTGATCATTGAGTGTGCGATGGTGTGAAAGCCAACAGGAAAGAGAAAAGAAAAAGAGAAAGAGAGAGAGAGAGATCGAATATTTAACCGGCCATATCTTCATTATCCGACCTTCGATTAATTCCACTAGCCCATTGTTGGATTCGTCTTGAGACAATGAATCTATGAAGGAGTGACTTGCTTCCAACCGACGCAGGAGGAAACTGTACCTCCCATTTGAAGGTGACACTCTCTGCCGGCTTCCGAGTAATTTTCTGGCCAAATCGGACCTCCTTTCTCAACAAGATAGATACCACTGGACTCCTCTCTAGGGGTGAGCATAGGTCAGGTTTAGTACGGTTGAGGGTGAATTTTGACCCGACCGAACCCAATCAAGGAATAAAAATATCAAATTGATATTGCCCGAATCTCTTAATTTTTTATGGACTCAAGTTGATTTCGGGTTCGGCCGAATCAAGTTAGTTTTAAGTGGGTTGGTCTATAATATTAGAGCTTTATATCCAAGTTGATTCTAGTATTGCCGGATGGGGTCGGGTTGGATTCGATTGGGTTATGTGGTAAAATATATAAATATACATATATAAATATTAAAAAGTTAGTCAAGTTTGGGTTCAAAAAAATTATCCCAACCGACCGACCAAAGAAACCCAAAGTTTTTTCTATTTTCTAAATCGAACCAACTCATAATGTATTTTTAAACAAACCGAATTCAGTTTAACATGATCAGTTTGATTAAATTTGGTCGCTTTCAAAAATTTTACTCTGCCCTACTCCTGTCTTACTAAAGTTTCATTTGGTATCTCATTTGTTATTCTTAAACTAATTTGAAATTTTGGCCAGAATTTAGTCAAGTCCAGCAGCTTTCGACGCCATTTCTAGTGAATTTCTAGCAAGTGAGGAAGAGTGATATACATTTTTGAACTCCTCTCTCCGAGACAAATGAGTTGGCACCCAATTGCCATCAGATTTTGCGGACCAAAATTTGGCAAAACTCTGGCGAGAGACTGGTGAATACTTCTAGTAACACCTATTACGTGTTAAATATTTAATTTCAGCCAGTATGAAAACTATAAAATTTATGAGGGTAATAATTAAATTTCAAAGTTCGATTTCATTCAGAAAATTAATTGAGTGATATTAATTTTGTCAGTTATCCATATTTTCAAGGACCGGTTAAAAATACATTATATTAAATTTTCATTCAAATTCTTTAATCATAGAATATCTAATTTTAGAATATGAAATTATTATCATAATATTTTTATGATATTCTATTCCGTAGACCATTCAGTACCAAACCCTACTGCTTTCGGGCCTAGTTGTTGATTGAGTTGACTTCTCCACTTAAATTGTGAGTGATACTTTCCAATAGATTTTCCTATATTTTATGCATTCACATGTAATGTGTGTATATATATATATTATTATGCATTGTTTAGAATTTTAAAATTTCATGCATTTGCTTGCGATTGCTCATTTATGTGATGAATATAATTTGTGGTTGTTGGATGGAATTGGGATGTCATAAGACCACATAAGATGTGATTTGAATTATAAATATGAAATGATATGATTTTATGATGATAAGTTTAAGACTGGTATGACGGCAAGAGCTTTTCTTGTGCTCAGTATTGCTTGTCAGTTAGGTAGTGCTACTTGGCTAAGGTCATGATGGCGGACCCTATGTGTATTGGATTTTAAGAGACCATGTGTTTAAAGAGAGCCATATAAGGGGATTGACTCCCTGAATTGATATTTAGAGTGGTTCCTATGGACTAATTTTCATCCTTAGGTGATTATTTTTTTTGTGTGCTTGGCATGATGTATGAGCATCCTTCTAATAAAATCAGGATAGGACATTAGATTTGTATATTGGTTGATATCACTTGCTGAGTTGAGACGCTTATCCCTATTTTACTATTTTTTTCTCAAGTTTTCCAGGTGAGTTTTAAAAGTAGTTTATCCAGTAACTTTGTCTTTCTTCCTCGGCAATGAAATTTATTTATAAATTAATTAGATCTATAATTTATTATGTATTATACTTATTTGTATTCTAGAAACTCCTCATTATTTATCTTTTATTACCTTTATTTCTAATATGTTCAGTTAGTCATTGGAATTCTTTTGTTCAGCAAATCTTTGATAAAATTTGAAGTGATTGCTCAATTGTAACAATGATGTATAGATTTTGCTCAACTAGTAGGCTCATAGCCCTATTTTAGTGATAGTGATGACTATCATAATATTGTTTCATCGAATTTTGAGGTGTCATATAGACTATGAATTCTAAAAGCCATGTGCTTTCCTATTTTCCAGTATCGATCATATGCCCTTTGGTTCGAATCGAGACAAAGTTGGTATTAGAGCAAAATTTTTGTGGCCTGTAGCATGTCTATGGTTGGAAGAGTTCTAGTTGGTCTGAGTTCTTGTAACATTCAAAGTATAGGTTTACTTTTCATCTTGATTAGGTTTCTTTTGCCTCAAACTCAACATTATATGTGGGTTTTGACTTCGATAATTATTATATACATATGAATGTGGTATGTGTTTTCAGATGCAAGGCATAAGTTTTGTTGCTTTTTTGGCCTTGAGTGTAATTTATGTTAGAGAATTGGGTATCATAACTTTATTTATTTTCTCTAGAAATGCGTAAAGTAGTAAACTCTGAATAGTTTTTAAAGCAGATCTAGTAGCTTAAGAGGCAAGATAATTGACTCAAAATAGATGTCAATTTTTGTTTGAAGGATGTTTAGGTGAGAAAAATAGGATTTAAGTTGGATGAAATCAAATGTGAAGTATGGCATATGAGGTAATTAGATTATAAATGATGAATTCAATTATAGTGTGTTTGATTTTACTTATGAAGCCTCAATGGTTGAGGATAATGAAGGATTTAGAATATTTAAATTGAACAAGGGTTTCGAAATCCGTAATTAGAACCTTATAGAGAGATTACAATCCTCTTAGTGTTAGTTTGAAGAAGATTATGACATATAATATAACTTTTAAAATTTTATGTGCAATGTTAAGTTTTGTGGAATTGGCAATTGATAATGAATTGGGTTTGCTGCATAAAAGTATTTGAGGAGACTAAGAGTAGTGCTTGAACAATATTATGTGTTATAATATGAAATGATTATGTTTGAGTTTGAGTTCCTTATTCTATTATAGGGAGATGGTTGTTGAAAAAAATCAAGGTTATATCACCTAAAAAAATTATCATTTGACTTGCGTGCTAGAGAAAAGTTTAGAGAAATTATTTAATATTTGAAATTACATGGTATTTTGTGGTGTCTCAACTGAAGATTTTATTGAGATACTAGAGAGATGTGACAATTATTGTGAGAAAAGATATATTATTTTGTCTTTCAAAAATATGGCTATAAATTGGAACAAAATGGCCAAAAAACATTTCATTCAACATTCCTAGTCTAGGTATCAGCCTGTCGTGTTGCATTTAGTTGAAGAAATTTTATTTAAGATTATAACCAAATATAGCAATCCCATCACTAATCTAGTGATGAAAATTTGGAAGTTATCAATTAAGGTCGCTAGCATGGAGGATGATGGCAATACTAAAACTTTCTCTTTAAATAGTTCACTTAGGATGCTATGACAATTTTTTTTTTCATTAGTACTGAATCATTCTCAAATAACTAATTTATAACTGAAAGTTGAAGACATATAATCTTATATTATATACATAAAGTGATTATCTAACTAATTATAGTGGACTTTCAATGTATTCAAGGAGAAAATTAATATAAGGAGTAAGGAATTGTGACTATCTAAGTAAAAGATGAACTACAAGTCTTCATGGTGGCACATTGTATTGAAGAAATTAAAACCATTTCGATATATTTTATAGATCTACCATTTTCTAGCTAGGCAATTGAAAACTGTGACATGAATTAATTACTAAGTTTGGTGAAAGATGAAGAATTTATATAGTATAAAGGATAGTAATTATTTTAGTTATGGTGGTTCTGTTGGAAGATGTGCAAAATATGGGCACAAAGCTTAAGCTTTATAAAGCCTAAATGAAAGGTCATGTGATGATGAGTTTGGATAAGGAAATTTTTGAGATATTGAAATATTAACATATTAGTTGATGAAATATATTTTGAATGGATAATAAATGTAAGTCTATAATATTGTTAGAGTGATACATATGCTTTTAGAAGTAACATGGAGTACACCGACAAATTGGTGTGGTAGGAAATGACTGAAAGTTGTGATATATTGGGTTTATAATTAGTTAGATGAGCATATAAAATAGTGTGAGTGATTTAATTTAGGGTTAATATGGTGCGGGGACATCATTAGGAGGAGCGATTAATTTCATATTCCTAAGGCTTAGGTTACTATTGGATTGAAACTTTGGCATTTTGTTTTAATAAATTGATGATAAATAATTGAATTTGTTTGTTGGATAGAATGTTAAGATAATATTTATTTCTTTTCTTTTGTTAAAAATGGGCCGGAGTTGAAATAAAATTTAGTTTGGATGGAAAGGAGTTGTAAGGATAAGTTTGTATTGTGAAGGAAAATTAGGTTTGCTGACTTCAGTATATATATATATATATATGAACATAGATAGGTTAAATAAATCTATAATTTTTATGAGATGAACCTGTAAACCTTTAATTTTGGCTCCAATAAGTTCAATCTCAATTAAAAAGGGTTAGGTCAAGACTAAGAAGCTTAAAATTAGTCCGATATAATTTTAGAGGCTTAAACCTAGTCTTATTTAATTTTTTTAAAAGCTTGAATTAAATCCGATTTAACTTTAAAAGTCCAAACCAAAGATGGACCAACTTTGAAAGAGCCAAATCGACTCGGTTTGACCCAAAAACCAACGACAATGTCGAATTAGAGAGCCAATTCGACATGGGCCAAAGCTCATGTTTAATTGGGGAAGCTAGCTAGCCCTATTTCAAATTGTTTCAATTCTAATAGGACTGAGGATTGGCATAGGCTTTTCCTGAAGGGTTTAGGACTATTCAGCACCAGATTGCCCTAATTTGGCTTATAAATAGCCAATTAAACAAATAGAAAAGGGGATAACAAAAAGAAAAACAAACAGATAGACACAGAAGTGAGGATCAATAATTAAAGGAGGATCTTGCATGTAAAATGGGATTTAGCAAATTAAAGCACAGACACTTTGAACAAATAAAAAATAGAAGCAATAGCAAAGGAAAGGAAAGAAAGAAGCAGTAGCTGATCTTCGAATCATTGGAACTTCGACCAAAACATAGATTGATCTAGTCCATTCAATAAGCCAAGCAGTAGGTGTGGTTCAACAAAATTAGATTGGAGGAGCCGATAATGCAAGTTCATTTTCTTTAATTAATTCAATCCGATTGATTGCTTTTACTGATTAATTCATTGCATAGTTCGATTAATAAACAATATTGCAAGTTGTTCACAGTGAATCGAAACTCTTTACAGTATTGCATCTTAGTTTTATGATTAAATTTTACCTCTGCACGTTAAAATCACAAGATTCAATTCACGTTATTTTGATCCAAAACCCTAATTTATATTTTAAAAACCCTAAAACCCTGATTTTCAATCTTACTTTAGATTAATATTGAAACCCTAGTTTTGTTGATTTAATCTTGATTTATTATTGCATAATGAATGATGAGTTATGAGTTTATTGTTGATAATGGATGATGTTATTTACTTTTTATGATGAATGATTGATGATTATTTTCTTATTATTTGGAATTTGAGAGGATATAAAAAGGCATGTTTCTACTTATGTGGGTGCCTTATTTATTTTAATTATGTATTTTAATTTTAAGAATTTTGGACCATTGTAAAGGATATATTTTCACCAAAATGGCGGGTGTCCTATTTTATTTACTTATAAGAATATTGGAACATTGTAAGGGCATGCTTCCATCTTTAGATGAGTGCCCATTTTATATATTTGTTATTCTTTAATTTATAATATGATTATTCATTTTCCTAATTGCATGTAATACAAATAATACTATAATAATATTCTTATAATATTTAGACCTAAAAAGGAGGCCGGTTTTTCAATGAACCAGGTGCTATGGGGATGCTCGGTCATTCTCACCTTCCCCATATATATCCAACTTTCTGAACTCAATGGGGGATTGTGGATTTCTTAGGAATCGAGTCATCCACCCATTTCTATCTTCCCGGTCCGTCCCGATGGCGACTCTATTTCTCCATATTTAGGCCCTCTCTAAGACCTCGAGTATAACAGTGCCAAAGTAGTAAGAACCATTCCACTGGGAGTGGATCCAAAAATTTTTGTTCACAGAACCTAGGTTTGTCTAGTTATTTTTATAAAAATTTCAAAATTTAGGTTTGTTAGGATGAATCATGTGCATGGTGAATTATTGAACTTGTGAAACTTTGATGATTTAGATAGAAAATGACCTTGAATTCAAGTAAAATTTTTCATGTGAGTTTCCATACTAATTATTAAGGCTTTCAAGAGATTTCATAATTTATAAAGTCCATATAATATTTTTTTAAAAAAAAATGAAAAATGTAGACTGCTTGAGGAGCAATAAGTTGGACATAATAGTGGAATTATGTTAATTGAGTTATTTAACAAAGTAAATGACCTTTGTTATAGATAAAATAATTTATATAATTTAATATGTGTCTGATTAAAGTGTCCCATTAATTCTTGAGTGAAATATTGAGAATTTGTAGAAGAAAAATAGAGGAACCTAGACAACCCCTTTAAAGTTCAGATTGGACAGATTCATATAGTGTTGGAAACCTAACTATTTTAATTGGTAAATAACATTGAAAATTAATAAAATTTTTTACATAAGTTCATATACATTTTAACAAAGTTTCTTAAAAATTTTGGATTAAAACGGATTTAATTTTCTAATGTAGAAAAATGAAGAATGCAAGTTGTTTAGTGGAATTAAAACAAGACAAAATTATAGAGTTTATGAAATATATATAGTTAAGGTGAAAATAGATCTTAGTAATTTGTTAAGATTTTGTATACAAGTTCATATTCATGTTATGATAATTTTGGGTCAAGAGAATGTGTTTTAATATTAAAGTAATTTGTGAATTAAAGACTGTCCAGGTTGTTAGAACTTTTTAAATAATTTACATAGGAAAATATTGGTGTATGATTTGAATTGACTGACTAAAGTAAAAATTGAATTTGTATACCTAAAATGCTGAGATTTTATAGTGATTAGCTTAAAGTATAAATAGAATGGAATATATTAAAAATGACACTTGAGTTGACATTTCTAAAGTAGACATTAAAGTTGAAAAAGAACTCAAAACTAAATTTGAATTTTCAAAGTATATGAATAAAGATGACCAAGTTACTAAATTGATGAGTGTAACTATCAGCATCTACTTACAATAAAATTAATAAGTTGAAATTTCGATGAACATATATATATATATATATATATAGTTGACTAAAAGTAAATGCATGATGATCTATGCTTTAGGAATAATTGTGACATTGGTATATGGGAAGTGCCCGTGAGTTGAAAGCTAAAAGTTGTAAGAGTTTGTAAAAATTGGAAGTATCAAGAAATTTATGAGGTTATTATAATGAGCCCGATTTTTAGCTTTAGTGTCGTTGATATCCTTAGTGCGAGTGAGTTGTGTCATTTTTAGACATAACCCTACTTGGATCGTAAGGTAGTAGCATAATCAACCAGCAAACTTGATGGTTAGATTTAAAACGGTTGTTCAAGTACTTTAAGATGATTTATGGCAATAGCTGAGTAAGATTTTCAGAGTGATTAATTAGTTGACTTCAGAGTATTAAGTGTGGTTCCTAGTTGAGTATATCAAAGTACGCATGAAAGCGTGAAGAGTTAAATTTTCTACTTGAACATTTACTTGAGTTAAAAATTTGAGAATGAATTTTATAAAGGGGAAGATTGTAATAACATAATTTTTTTTGAATTATTTTAAAATATTATTTAATATATATATAATAATAAAATATATAAATAATTAAAAATAATAATGATAAAGAAAAAAAGAAAATTAATTGAAACTTTTGGTATAGGAATTTTAAAATTGTGAAAGATTTAAAAGTTGGGAGGGAGAAGAGAGTGATTGGAAAATTTTAAAAATAAAATAAAATAAAATATTATTAAAATAATACAAAAAGATGGTGTATACTATTTAAATGATGATTGAATGTGTGATGGTGTGAGAGAAAAGAAAGAGAGAGAGAGAGAGAGAGAGAGAGAGAGAGAGAGAGAGAGAGAGAGAAAAGAGAGAGAAAAAGACCAAACATTTGATCGGTCATATCTTTATCGTCCGACTTCCGATTAATGTCACTCACCCACTATTGGATTCGTTATCTTATTCATCTCAAGACGACGAATCCATAAAGGGGTGACTCACAGCCAACTAATGTCGAAAGAAATTGTACCTCCTGTCCGAAGGTGACACTCTTTGCTGGCTTTCAAATAATTTTTCGGCCAAATTTGGCCTCCTTTCTTGGTGAGATAGGTAAAATTGGACTTTTTTCTTTTTAAGGTTTCATTTAGTATCTCATTTGTAATTTTTAAAATAATTTGAAATTTTAGTCAGAATCATGTCAAAGTCCATCAGTTTTCGATGCCATTTTTGATGAATTTTCGGCGAGTGAGGGAGAATGATATACATTTTTGAACTCCTCTCTCCGAGACAAACGTGTTGGTACTAAATTTACCATCGAATTCTTTCGACCAAATTTTTTGGCGAAACCTTGGCGAGAGGCCGATAAGTATTTTTGATGAGACATATTATGTGTTAAATATTTAATTTCACTTAGCATGAAAACTTTAGAATTTATGAGGATAATAAATAAATTTTCAAAGTTTGATTTTAATTCAATAAATTAATTGAGTGATTTTAATTATGTCAGTTGTTTATATTTTTGGGGATATGTTAAGAATAAATTATATTAAATTTTCAGTCAGATATTTTAGTCATACAATATCTATTTCTAGAATCTGAAATTATCGTAATATTTTTATAGTATTCTATTTCGTAAACCGTTCAGTACTATACCTTACTGCTTCTGGGCCAAGTCGATAATTGAGTCGAGTTCTCTGCTTAAATTGTGAGTGATATTTTTTAATATATTTTCATATATTTCATGCATTCACATGTTATGTATGTATATATATATATTTTAAACATTATTTAGAATTTTAAAATTTCATGCATTTGCCTGTGACTGTTCATTCATGTGACGAATATGATTTGTAGTTGTTGGATAAAATTGAGATGGCATGAGACCAGATAGGGTGTGATTTGGATTATGAATATGAAACGATATGATTTTATGATGATATGTTTAATACTGGTGTAATAGCGGGGGGCTTTATTATACTTAGCGTTGCTTATCAGGTAGGTAGCGCTGCTTAGCTAAAGCCGTAACGACGGACCCTGTGTGTATTAGATTTTAAGAGACCATGTAGTTGACGAGAGCCAGATAAGGGGATTAGCTTCTCGAATTGATTATTTGCTTTTTTACGTGTTTGACATGATTTATAAACATTTTTCAGATGGATAAAGGTCCAATTTGGACCCTATACTATAGTGTGTGTACCAGATTGGCCCTTAAAGCTTTTTTTGAACCAAAATAATTTTTTTTAAATTCAAGTCAAATTGAAATTTTTTTAATGGAACAGTTAACTGACCTAACAACAAGGTCCAATTTGGACCTTATTTAAACACCATGGTCCAAATTGAACTTTTTATAATTTATTAATATTAATATAATATTTTTAAAAATTATTTATTAATAAAAAAATTTTAATAAATAAATATTTAATATTAATAATTCATAATATTAAATAATTAATTTTTATAATATCATAATTTATAATAATTTTAACAAAAATTAATAATTTATAATATAAAAAATTATAATTTATTTTTTTAATTTTCTTCAATTTTTATATTTTAAAATTTTTAAAAATTATTTTCTTAAAAAACCCCTTGGATTAAAAATAAAAAAAACTTAGCTTAACAATTTATGATTTATTTACCTAAAAATAATCACACTAAATAAAATTAACAAAATGAACAAAAATTATTAATTTTTTTTTCACCTCTATTAATAATCTTTATGAGATTGAAATCATAACTATCAATTTTACAATTTTAAAAGAGAAGCCGAAACTATAAATATTAAAAGTCTGAAAAAATAGTAAAAAATAGAAACAATAACTGACAGTCTCCTTCACAATCTGATTAAAAAAACTATACATGTAGTTTTTTTAATATTATTTTTACATAATTTAATTAATGAAATAAATTTTCAGTTTTAAAAATTAATTAAAATTTTCATTAATGAAATATTATTTTTACCTAATTTAATTAATGAAATAATTTTTCAGTTTAAAATCACATGTATAGTTTTTTTTAATCAGATTATGGAGGAGACTGCCAGTTATTTTTTTTATTTTTTACTATTTTTTAGACTTCTAATATTTATAGTTTCGGTTTCTCTTTCGAAATTTTAGAATTGATAGTTATGATTTCAAGCTCATAAAAGTTATTAATAGAGGTGAAAAAATTAATGATTTTTTTGTTCATTTTGTTCATTTTATTTAGTGTGATTATTTTTGGGCAAATAAATCATAAATTGTTAAGCCAAGTTTTTTTTTTAATTTTTAATCCAAGTGTTTTTTTAAAAAATAATTTTTAAAAATTTTGAAATATAAAATATAAAAATTGAAGTAAATTAAAAAAATAAATTACAATTTTTTAATATTATAAATTATTAATTTTTTCTTAAAATTATTATAAATTATGATATTACAAAAATAAATTATTTAATATTATGAATTATTAATATTAAAGATTTATTTATTAAAAATTATGTATTAATAAATAATTTTTTAAAAAATATTATATTAATATTAATAAATTATAAAAAAATTCTATTTGGACCCTGGTGTTTAAGTAAAGTCCAAATTGGACCCTGCCGTTAGGTCAGTTACCTGTTCCGTTAAAAAAAATTCTAATTTAACCCAAATTTGAAAAAAAAAAGTTTCATTTTGATTCAAAGAAACTTTAAAGGCGAATTTGGTCCACACACTATAGTACATGTATCAAATTAGACCTTTGTCTTTCTTAAGATAGAATTGAAATAGGACACCAGGTTTATATTTTGGTTGGTTGTATCACATGCTGAGTTAAGATGCTCACCTATGTCTCACTATTTTTTTTGAGGTTTCCTAGGTGAGCTTTGAAAGTAATTTATTCAGTAACTTTATATTTCTTCCCCGCCAATTGAATTTATTTATAAGTTAATTATATCTATAATTTATTCTATATTATACTTATTTATATTCTAGAAACTCCGTATTATATATATTTTGTTACCTCCATTTCTAATAAGTTTAGTTAGTCTTTGGGATGCTTCTGTTGAATAAATCTTTGATAAGATTTGAAGTGATTGCTTAATCGTGACAGTAACGTATATATTTTGTTCAACCAGTGAGCCTATAGCCCTATTTAGTGATAGTGATGACTCTTATAGTGCTATTTCCCCGAATTTTGAATTTTCAAATTGACTATGGGTTCTTAAAGCCATGTGTTTACCCATTCTCTAATGGTTGTCATGTGCTCTCAGGTTCGAGTAGTGACATTTGCAGTTTTACCAAGATAATATCTATTTTTCTCGGTAAACAAAAATAAAAAGAATCGTCTTTTTAATATTTTTTAATTAGTTGCCGACAAATATTATGAGCTCTCAGTGAGTTATCGAGAGACTTAAGTGTCTCTTAGTAAATTTAACCCATATCTAAATTCCTCTTTCCTTCTTTCTTCTTTCCCACCCCACTTCATAATCTGAAAATCTCTCTCTCTCTCTCTCTCTCTCTCTCTCTCTCTCTCTCTCTCTCTCTCTCTCTCTCTCTCTCTCTCTCTAGCAATACTTGTATATTACTCATACCCATTTTATTTACCTATTTAAGTTAAATACATTCAAAATTATAATAATTATACACTTAATTAAATAATTATAAATAAAAATGTAATATTAGTGAGCTTGTAGTGATATAAACTTGTGCTCTTAATGAAAACACTATCTATATCTACTTAATTCTTTTTGTAAGCTATTTATACTTTATATAAGCGGGTCAAAATGGATACCTAACTTATTGTGATCCATACTCTAGACATACGAGGTGCTTTAATTTTGTTCTGTTGTATGATTACAAATAGAGGAAATGCTTGAATTTTATTTTTTCAATGATCATAGTAAATGTTTACTAAATAAGTTTATGACTCATTCAGGGTAAAATAACTATAAATAATAGATACTCTGTTGGCGTCAAGAAAAAAAAATTCATTTGATAACGGCGCTAATAAAGTGCAAACACCAAAGATATTTGGTTAGATGGTGAGATCATTATGTGTTGTGTTGGGATGATAGGATTCACATGTAACGTTTTATTCATATAATTAAATGTAAATGGAATAAGTTCCAACACAAAGGACAGAGAAGAATGAAGTGCGTATCATATCTCCAAATAAAATGGGAAAATAACATGAGAATTTCAAGCCTAATAAGATTCATTGGCATCCCATTCAATCTACATTATATGAATTTCTTATTAGAGTTAAAGGTGTTTAGCTTAACTTATAAAATTTAATTTATAAATGCTAAATACTTATAAGTTAATAAGTATTTAAAATTTTAAATAGTTAACTATTTATTTTAAGTACTTATAAATAGTTAATAAGCACTTAATATATTTAATAAAAAAATAATTTATAAACATATTTATTATTAAAATGATAAAAAGACATAAAATTATATTATTAAGAGTATTTATTAAAATAAATAAATATAATATAATAAATTATTTAGTTAAATTAATTTATAAGTTAAATCTTTATAAATATAAAAATAATAAATTAATACTCTCAATCTTTTTTTAATTTATAATCTAAGTTTATAAAATAATAAAATTATCTAAATAAATAGGTTATTCAAAATTTAAAATTCATGAATTGATGTGATCATCTTATAATCTATGCAAAAAAAAAACCCTTTATTTTTAAGAATATTAAAAGATTTCTCATTGGAATTTGAATCGAAAATTAATTTTATAGAGAAAGAGAATGCTTGGCGGCAGTATCTGTAATATCTTCAACAAGACAGCAATAAATGATAATCAGATACTATTTGAGGGAATGCTTACAAAAGATACTAAAAGATTAAGACTCGTCATTCGAATAATGGGTAAAGAGAATTCGTGTACGTGAAGCCTTTGCTTGTTCTTGCAATGCCTACAAATGAACTCATCCCAATAACACTTGCAACTTTTTATTTTTAATTTTTTATTATTAATTATAAGGTGCGATCTCCAAACACTAATAAAGTCCATATTCCAAAATTTCTTTAGGTTACAACAATGATATAGTTTAATCGAATATGTATTCATGCTCCTTGATCAGCAAGAGTGACTCAATAGGCAACAACTATAGTTTTATTTTACCCTAAAATTAATTTATTATTATATGTTAGTCATCATGTTTTTTTAATTAAGATCAATAAAAAGTAATAATATGAAAAAAATAATGAAATGAATTTAATTTTAAAAAAAATAATTTCACACATAGAAAAAATTTTCTAAATAACTTTTAATCTTAATTACTTTTAGGGGGCATTTGATTAAGGATGAGAATAGAAATGAAAATAAACTTTTTTTCATTAATATTGTTTAGTTAATTAAATAAATACAGTAATGCGAATCCTATTATTTTAAAAATAGGATTGAATGATTCTCTACCTTTTTAATATTAATTAGTTTTGATTATTGACGGAATTTAGAAATTAAAAAACACATATTTTTAAGAGAATGAAATCAAGTTTTTTTTTTTCATTTTAAGAATAAAATAAATATAATTTATTTATTTTTCTTATTATGAATATCCCTAATTTTTAAATAAAATAAATTTATTTTTTTAATAAAATTAAATTAGATTTTTAAAATAAAATGTAATCAATAAAATCATTTTTTTTATCATTTTTTCTAATTACAATATCTTTAAATTTTTGAATGAATAAATTTATTTTTTTTCTTTAAAATTAATTTATTTTTTGAATTTTTAAATAAAATATAATAAATTTATTTTTCCCATTTTTTATAATCATAATATCTTTAAATTTTTTAAATAAAATAATTTGATTATTTTATATAATTAAACTATTTTTAATTTTTTGACAACTTAAATAAATTAAAAGATAATGCATTTTAATTATTTATCATGAAATTTTTTTTATAATATATGATTTGTCAAAGTAAAAATATTTCAAATAATTATTAATTCTGATTCTGATAATGTTGTAATCCAAACAGCTGGATCATATTTCAATTTCAGAATAAACTAAAAAAAAAGAATAAATTATCATTTCAATTCCGATTTCCATTCTACTTTTAATTTTGAAGTTGGAAGCAAATGCCACATTATTTTTTCCATAGCTTATTCATTGAACTGTGTTTTTTTTTTATTTCTTTGTTATTTTAATATAAATATAAAAATAATTCATTATATTTTTCTATGTTTGGTAATTATACTTTCAAATTTTTATAACAAAACTTTTTTTTAATATATATTATATATAATTATTATATTTTTAATGTTATATATATTTTTATTCCCTTTTTATATTTTTTACATTATTTTTATATCTGATTCACTTTTCCTGTTTTATTTTCACACTTAATAATTTTAATTTTGAGTCATCAGAATTGTTGAATTTTTTTTTTATCATTTTATGTACTTGTATTTAAGTGACATGCGCGATTTTTTTTCCATATTATATTTTTATTAGTTTTTCAAGTGAAAATTAGGCTAAAATAATTTTTAATAAGTCGAGTTGATATTTATAAATTTGTGATTTTGAATTGGACAAAGATAATTTTTAAAGGCTAAAGAACACCATGTAACAGGAAAAATAATTGAAAGTTCAAGAGACATTCTATGCATGTCAAATGAAGAATAAATATTTAATTAAAAGCCCAATACCCAGGGGAATAAACCCTCAAATTGGGTAAAAATTGAAATCTCAATTCTAATTTATAAGATAGATGGTTATAAGGATCAATTATGTTTTTAATATCATACTGAATTTTGGGAAATTTACCAAAATAATTGAAAAAATTTTACAAAAATGCTATACAAATAAAAAAATTATAAAAGTACTGTACAAACAAAAAAAATTACAAAAATATGGTATGATTTTTTATTGATATTGAGTATATGTTGAATAAATTTTTAGTACATGTCAAAAAATATAAAAAAAAAATTGAAAAAACATTTTTTTTCTAAACTCAAAAAAATAGTAAAAATGAAAATTTGAAGTAAAAAAAATAGCATATCATGTAATTTCTTCTTGAATTTTTAATATGGATCTAAAAATACCAACCTAAGTTGACTGTTAGGGTTAAATAACCTATTTCTATGTTAATTATTTGTATTTTTCCATATTATATCCTTAATACAATTATAACTTAACTTTTCTTAAGTCAATATTGTTATAGCCATCACAAAGCCAGATATATAACATGCATTTGTAATTGAATAGGCCTGCGTCCATTATTTAAAGACATACAAAAACTTGTGTTACACTCAGTATAAAAATCTGATCTTATAAATTTGTAATAAAATTATTTTCAAAATCATGATATTGTAATTAATATTATTATTAATAATTACCAGTACGATCCTTTGATTTCTTAATATTAAAATAATTTTCAAATTGTGAAACTATAAAAATATATTTACACCTTAATTTGATGTATCTTGTTCTAAAAATATTTGAACTCATTTTATTTGCATATAACAGTTACGAATCAAGCATGAAAGTATGGTTCGTGTGCTAGGAGGCGGGCTGAAATGACAAATCGCAAAACACTTGAGGGGAAAGTAATTTGTTCCATTTGCCAAATGCTTATTACACACTTGGGTGGAGACCACGATTAATGGTGGATAGAATCGTGAGAATTTTTTAAAAATTTTTGAGAACTCCTTATTAAAAATGACCGTATATATTCTTTTAAAAAATGTCTTTCATATATATATATATATGAAGAGAAACCTCAGCCGCCTTATTTTTTCTGAATTTTCATATGATTTTTCTTCTTTAAATTTAATGGTAGGACTGCCATCAGTTCTTTAACGAGTGACATTTCCGTTTGTCTTCATTTGCCTCAATAATCCTATTTATCTTTATTAACTTTTTTTTTCTCATCTGCTTGACTTTTTTTTAGTTTTGTATTGCTCTCAAATAATTTTTTAAAAAATGTATATATAATTTAATATTTATTTTTAATTTAATATTTTTTCTTTGATTTTTGTATAGCTTTCTTTTTAGTTTTATTTTTTTGTTTGTGTTTTGTTCTCAAAATAAATTTTTGGATCAATATTGATCTAAAATTTAATATTTTTTTTTTATTTTCGTGCTTATTTATCTTTTAAAATAAAACTGAATATAATTTAAGTTTTTATTATGTCATTTCATCTTTTCTTATTTAAAGAGTGCTTCTTTAATTGAGGTTTATCTTTTTCTAATGAAAGTTTAACTTTTTATAATGGAGGTAGTTTTTTCTTTAAAAGTGTACGTGTCCTTTTCATATGAAAGATAATAGATGATAGATGAAATGATTGTCTTATTAAAAGATAAATTGTCTGCAATATGTTATTATCATCTTACTGTTTGAGTAAAAAAAGTTCAAAAAAATCTAATAACTTTAGTAGTTATTTCACATTTGATGTACTTTGAAATTATATAATTTTTTACACTTTACTGGTTTACTTTTTAATATATTAATGAAAGTTTATTTTGCATTAAAAGAATGTCTTTCTTCTCTAATTTTTCTTTTTTCCAAAAACATTTTAGCTCGCATGCCAATAACATTGGAGAGGTGTAGTAGATTCCTTCAAATGGTACGTAGATAGCGTTACGTATATCTATTTTATTCTGTCATATTACCTAATAAAGGATCTTCCCACTCACTCCTAGAAATTTATTCTCCCAAATTTATGGTCAGAATCACATGGAACCTTTCTTTTTTTCGACCTATAAATGAACCAACTCTTCTCTTTCGATTCTGTGTAACCAAAGTATCTCCTGACTGAATAACATTGAGTCTTGTTTTCCATCTGATTTTCATTATGATGGGAAAGATAGGCAAGTTTTTCAGAAAACTATACTGCTCTGAATCGGATTGTCTCTTTGGTCAGAATCAAGTTGCAAGTGAGTCAGTGCATGGGCAGAACTTGGCTGCCAAATGGGTTATTTGTGATAATTGTGTAGAGGAAAATAAAGCATGTAATTGTGATACCACAATTAATGAAGATTTCAAAAGTGAAGTAAATAATAATATTAAGCACAATCCACCTGCTGGTGCTAATAGTTCTTTCGCTCATGCTGTAATCAACATGATTGGGATGCTCATAGGTATGTATGAGCTTTTCATGCTTATCACATTCATTTCTACATTGAATGGCTTTCTGCATTTATTCATAAATTGATTTCCACAAACTATATATAACCCTGAATTATTTATGCACCTGGCTGTATCCAGTATATCTCTAAAAATAAACATATATGTACTTACAGGTCTTGGGCAGCTATCCACTCCATATGCTTTAGAAAATGGAGGGTGGGCTTCAATCTTTTTGCTTATTGGACTAGGGATAATAAGTGCTTATAGTTCTATTCTTCTGGGAAAATGTCTTGACAAGAATCCAAAGTCAAGAAGCTATTCTGATATTGCACATGAAGCATTTGGAACAAAAGGGAGAATTTTAGCATCAACGTTCATTTACATGGAGATTTTCATGGCCTTAGTGTCATACACTATCTCTCTTCATGACAACATTGCTATTGTATTTTCAGGGACAGAAATTGGGTTGCCATTGGCAAATAATTTATCAACATCTCAATTGCTAACAATGATGGCTGTGCTAATAGCACTTCCTAGTTTGTGGCTGAGAAATCTTTCTTCTATATCTTTCCTTTCATCAGGAGGAATTCTGATGTCAATTATTATTTTTACTTCTGTAGCATTTACTGCTGTTTTTGGAGGTGTCAAAGCTAACCATAAAATACCAGATCTCAAAATCCGAAACATTCCTGCTATTTCTGGCCTTTATATCTTCAGTTATGCTGGCCATGTTGTTTTCCCCAACTTGTATAAATCAATGAAGAACCCATCTAAGTTTACCAAGGTATGTGTACTCGTATTTTTTGACTAATTTATTTTGGGAAATTACTACTTAATATTTATCGTGATTAACATTTGCTGAGAAATCACTCATCACAATCGTAAAATAATATCAGTTTATTTTTTTTAGTATTGCAAACTGTAAAGAAAAATTAATCCTAATCTACTATATGCAGGAAGGAAGGTGTATTCATTATTAAACTAAGTCTCGGCGTACATATAAATTTTAATTTAATAAATGATAATATTAATAAAATATTTTAAATCAATCGCTTTAAATTTATGACAAGCGAATATATTATTCTCTACTATAAATATGAGATTCACCTTCTATAATTTTAAGTGAATTTCATGTATTTTAAAGTGTAAAAAACGCACAAATACAATATCTTAGTTCACCTATTGTACTCTACAATTCTTGTTTGATCTTACTATCTCAAAGTAATTACCATTTTTGTTCCTGACTAATTTAAAATATATAGGACTTTTAATTATTAAAAATATTTATAATATAATAATTCAATGACTAAAGTATGTTATATTTTAAAAGCTTTGAGGAACCAAAATATTATATAAGCTAAAATAATATCATAAACTTGGGTGTATTCATTTAGGTTTTAGATTTTTTATTTTTTAAAAGACCAAAAACTATTTTTTTATATATTTTTTAAAAACATTTTTTATATTTTTAAAAATTATATCATAATTATTAAAATTTTAATTATTAAAAAATTAAGGAAATAATAAATCTTTTAAAAAATAAACATCAAAAATTAACTTTTACAATAGAAAAAGAATTTTATTGATGTAAAATATTATATATACACATATATATATGTATGTATATAAGAGTTGTATAAAATGGCTTTTCAAAATCACATTTTATAGATTTCGTATTTAGCATGAAAATAGTTTTTATTTGATCACAAAAATCTAAACATCATAATATTACTAAACGTGTTTTGATTTTTTTTTTTAAAAATTAAAACTAAAAAACAAAAATCATCCCACCTACTTATTAATGTTTTTTAGTTATTAAAAGTTTAAGGTTAAAACGATATTTTTAAAATAGTAGAGATCAATGCTGTGTAAATTGCAGTGAGTTTCAAGGGTGTTTTAGTAATTTACTTTTTTTATTTTTTTATTTTATAATTAAGGGATCATATTAGCATACATGAGTTAATAAACTGATAATTGATTTCAGGTATCCATAGTGAGCTTTGCATCAGTGACAACACTTTATACAGCTCTAGCATTTATGGGTGCAAAAATGTTTGGTCCTGAAGTTAGTTCACAGATAACTCTGAGCATGCCTAAACATCTTGTGGTAACAAAGATTGCATTATGGGCAACTGTTCTAACTCCCATGACAAAATATGCCTTAGAATTTGCACCATTTGCTATCCAATTAGAGCATAATCTTCCTAATTCAATGAGTCCAAGGTTGAAGATGATCATAAGAGCAACTGTGGGTTCACTTGTGCTTCTTGCAATATTGGCCTTAGCCCTTTCTGTCCCTTATTTTGAGCATGTTCTTGGACTTACTGGCTCTCTGGTTAGTGTTAGTATTTGCATAGTTTTACCTTGTGCCTTTTACACCAAGATTTCTTGGCCTTACATATCTAAACCTCCTCTAATCCTTTATATTGCCCTTATTGTATTTGGCTCTCTTCTTGGTGTAGTTGGTACTGTATCTACTTCAAGATTGCTCCTGAAAAATCTACTTAGAAGTCATCACTCAACTTGAAGTTTTTGTTTTCGTTTTTCTCTTAAATTGAGAACTGAAGTTTCGTATCAAAACCTCTTAATATATGGTCTCTGTAATTCCTGTGAACAGACATAGAGTTCTAAATTACTTTGTTGGTTTACCGGATATTTTACTTAATTTTGTAATTTACAATTCAAGTAGTGTTTTATAATTTATACAAGTAGTGCAAATATCTCATATATGTAAAATGAAGGATATATTGGACCAAATTTTATATATCATAAAATATTATTTAGCTCCTTTATACTGTTTATGAAAGTTAATGAATTGATACCGTAAATGAGACAATGGCTTCATACAAAATATATAAATCAAAACATAAAAACATTAATTAATACCTAAAATACCCTTTTTTATATCTTGTGCGAAACAGACAATTCTAGCTTTCATGAAGCAGTTTCATAAAAAAAAAAAAAATTCGAGTTTTAGTTTGGTAATTATTTTTAGAAGTTAAAATTGCAAATTAAGCGTTCTCTTGATCTAGCTCAATAAAAAATATGTTGATGAGTCAAAGTTACTGCTTTGCAACGTAGTTTGTTATTTTTCGATCAAATTTCAATATTTAAGCTTTCAAAAACTCGTTTTTCTATTTATATTAGCTTTTAGTAAATATACTTACTACCTTGTTTAATTTTGATAGAAATATCAAACCAATGAAAAATTATATAGTAAAACCGTGATACCAACTATGATTTTCTAGTTGGTATCACAAACCAATAGTATTTAGACAAGTAACTATTTTTTAAAATAATTAAAAATAGTTCTTTATTCTTATTTTTTTTTCCTTTTTCATTGTGATAATGTTATTAAGGAAGGATACTATTTGGAATTTTTTACTAAAATATAGAAGAAAGTTTCATATTTTACTAAAATATGAGACTTTTTTTTTCATATTTACTTAAATATAGGAGTCAATAATTTTTTCCAAATTAAAATTTAAAATTTTGGTTAGGCCAAATTATTATTATTTTTTCTTATACAGGCATGGCCAAAGGTAGCCATGTACAAAAACCTTTAACAAGGCCAAACCAAAACTACAAATTTGGATTTGGCCAAAATTGTATAATAATAATAATAATAATAATAATATTATTAATAATAAAAATAAAAATAATTATAATTAAAATATAATTATAATTATATAATTATATAATTAATAATAATTAATAATAATAATAATTAATAATTACATTGGACTCAAGTAATTAATAGTTTTATTTGTGTCTAAAAATAATTAATAACAATATAATTATAATTAATAATTATATAACTAATAATAAATATAATTAATAATTACAATACACTCAAATAATTCATAGTTTTATTTGGGCCCAAAGATAGTTAACAACAAACTTGTTATTAATTATTTTTGGGCCCAAATAAAAATAATTATTGTTATTAACTATTTTTTAGCCTAAATAAAATTATTAATTACTTGAGTTCAATATAATTATTAATTATTATTATTATTAATTATATTTATTATTAGTTATATAATTATTAATTATAATTATATTATTATTAATTATTTTTGAATCCAAATAAAATTATTATTTACTTGAGTCCAATGTAATTATTAATTATTGTTATTATTAATTATTAGTAATTATATAATTATTAATTATATTATATTTTAATTTTAATTTTAATTATTTTTAATAATAATAATAATAATAATATTATTATTATTATTATTATAAAATTTTGACTAAACCGAAACTTGTAGTTTTAATTTGGCATGTTAAAGGATTTTGTATATAAGAAAATAAAATAATAATTTAGCCAAACCGAAATTTTGGCTAAAAACATTAAAAAAATACACATAAATTGAAACTTGAAGTTTTAATTTATGTTTGACTCCCATATTTAAGTAAATATAAGAGAAAGTCTCGTATTTTAGTAAAATATGAGATTTTCTCTCATACTTTACTAAAAACCCTAATATTTACTAGATGTGATTACAATGGATTAATATATTATTATTTGGTTTACAATATAAAAAAATAAAAACAAAAGTACATCAAAATAAAACCTCTTCTTCTTCTTCTTCAACGAATCAACATTCCCTCATGCTCATTTGAGAGAAACTATGATTACTATTAAAATCTCGCAATAGAATTATTAACTGCTTTTTCCACCAAATCAGATGGGATGATTTCAGATTTCTAAAACTGACTCAAATACTTGTCATAATTTTTTATTATTAAAAATAGGGAAATAAAAAAAGAAAAAATATCTAATTTACAATATTAGTGGAAACCAAAACAAAGAAGAGATTAATGCAATGAAAAATACAAATAAGCAAGCTTGGTATTTTTGCCACTGAAAAACGCAATCCTCTTTATCTCATTAGTCCTTTACAAAATTCTGAGTATTTTTTCACAACTTGTAAAAGTATAGGAGTTTTAAAGAAATCCATTTAAAAAGTTAAATAAAATATTGAAAAGACCAATTGTTGAAGAAGATGGAGAAAAGGTGGAGCTTTTATTTGGATAAACTTCTATTTTTTTCTCATGGACAAAATTACAGACATGCACTCCACTACCGTCAATCTTCATTAGGCTGGATTCTCCCTGATCAGCAGTGGCAGGTTCATAGGCTTAATTTTATTTTATTTTTTCATTAAATAGGTAATTAACACAGTAAAAGGAAAACATAATAAAAAATAGACACTTGCACATACTATTGAATCGTGACACCAACTAGAAAATCCTAGTTGGTATCACGATTCTACCATATAATTTCTTAAAATCAAGATGTTGTTTTAGTATTTTTTTTTTCTACCTTGATGAATTTTCATGCATGCATTTCATTCTATTTTTGGCGGTTCGTTGCCCTTTTATTCAGTTTTCTTATTTGTAAATTGGGGTTTCTCTTACCCTAACTTTATATAATAAGCATTTTTCAGAATTCTGTTGCGCTCTACTTAATACTACTACAAGCGACACTTGCAGGTATACAAGATTATTATAGCAACGGTGATCGCCCCAAGGTTGTCTCACAAGGAATGTATTTTTCGTAATAATTTAATTAAAGAAAATAAATTAAAATAATGAGTGTATGATATTTGCAATGTTGTTAAAGTTATAATAAAATTAAAATAGCAAGTAAACAATTATCGGTATGCTTAGAATTGGTTTAATTTTTGAAATTGTACCTAGGATTTGTAGATCAATTCGATCAAAGCTTGATTCTCAAATTGTCCATTAATATAACATTGAAATTTAATATGTCCTTAAGTTTAACTAGCAATTTTCAATTTATTAGTTTTCACATTCATGAATTAACAACAACCAATTGTTTTAAATTTGCAAATTAATAGAACCCTAGAACTTATATTTCTAATTCATTCTTTGAACAGTTGATTGTATAGTTTGATATCAAATTTCATCTCTCAGTCCATTATTTAATATTAAGGGATCAATAGGTGGTCAATCTATCAACCTATTATTCAATTCAATACAATCAACTAATAACAAGGTATATTAATAGAAATATTAAATCAAGTCATTCAATCAAATCTACTACAAACCCTAGGAATGAGTAATTTAGCTCATCATCATTTCAAAATCAACATTCATTTCAATATAAATCAAATCAAAATTATCCATTGAAATATTAATATTCATAACAAAACAACAACAATCTAAAAATAATTTAAATGAGAGAATATAAAAAACCCCTTGTAGATGCCAACAGTTGAATTTCTTGTTCTTCCTCCTAGCTCAACATGAATGCGATGAAAAACTCCCAAACCCTCTTCAAACATTTATTCAATTGTTATACCTTTGAAAGAATGAGTGAAATCTCTCTCAACCCTTCAGTCTTTCAATCCAAACTTTTTTCAAACCCTAACTCTCTAGAGCTTGGACACCCACACAAAATCTTAAGGAACTAAGTTATAATCTTCTTTTTGGAGAATGGAATGGAAGATGAAGATGAAGGTGATGATAATGGTTGTGGTAAGAATGGTGTCTTCCTTTTAAAACAAGAACAATTCTTCCCTCTATATTTTTCTCCCTCCAATTATTTAATTCTAAGACAAAAAAAAAAATCTCTTTTCCAACTCACCTCACTCCCATTTGTCTCATCTTTTCCATTCTTAAATTTTTCATCCCATAAAACACCTCACTTTTCAATTATTTAAAAAAAACATTCCTCTTATCTCCCACTAATCATGCTAATAATTCAGAGGAATCACATGACACAAGGACAAGATATGAATGACTTGGTCGTTTCTATCAATTTTGCCTTGGACACGGCCAAGTCATTTGCATGTGTCCTTCACTGCCTTACATTGTATTTTTTATGTGGGAGTGACACGGCTAGTGAAATGACAGTGTCACCTAGCCGTGTCTTCTTCTGCCTCTCTGGATATTTTACTTTCTTCAGGTGTGACACGACCAAGTCAGTGGGTGTGTCATGTAACACGGCCAGTGACTTGGTCGTGTCTCTTGCATGTGTCTGCCTCTGCTGAAGTTTCCTGAGGGACACGACTAAGTTCACTTGTCCTGGCCGTGTCATGTGAGTGTGTCTTTTTTCTTGCCTTGGATGAGGGGACACGACCAAGCCAGTGGTGTCTTGGCCGTGTCTCATGCCTTTTCATCAAATTTGGATCCAACAACGTGACTTTAAGCTCCGTTTTTCACTTCAACCTAAATCAAACATTTCAAGCATTCTTGAACACAAATTAAAGAAAAGATTAACTAAAAACTAATAAAATTACCCTTGAAATATGTAAATAAATTATCAAAATAATTACCCCAAACTTAATTCTTTGCTTGTCCCCAAGCAAAGTTAAATTGAACAAAACCAAACACGAAAGAATTTATCAAACTCAAGAATTATAAGATATCATCAAGAATTTCCATTTTATAATGTTCACACTTATTGTCAAACTAAATAAAATCAATACTCAAGCAATTAAATGGCCTTCCAATACATCCCAAAATGTCACTCCCTTACAAAGTCTCTAATTGTTTGATTAGGGTAGTGTTTGCACTCTCATCATTCAATAAAAGAATATCTTCATAGGCTTGCTTATCAATCAAATCTCCACCACCTAATTATAATCAAGCATCAATCATAAGGTTTTTCATTTGGTTGTAATGGGGCTATGGTGAAGGCATGACATTAGGAATATGAGCGCATTCATTAAGTTCAAGAGCAATTCAAGAACAAGGTAACCATCATACGTATAACCCAACAATCTCAAAATAACTTCTACTCACTTAGCACTTGACTCTAAAATACCCTTTATTTGAAATCCTCTTATTTTATTGGAAAGATCATACTCGAGCTTATTCCAACCTTAGCCATAAGAACACTAATTTCTAATTTTTTTTAAAATTTCTTTTTTTCTTTTTAATAATAAAATAGGATTTTGAATTAATTCCTATTTTTACATTTAATATAACAATAATATAAGGAAGAAGAAGATCTAATAAAGAAATACAAAAATCACAAAATGTTTATTTATAACTTTTCAACCTACTAAATTTAACCCCATACTTTAATTGATACAACAACTTCAGTTACTAAATTCTTTAAATGATCTTGCTCCCAATAAAAGGATAAGAAATGAAAAAAAAAAAAAGGTTCACGGCTAATGTTATTGTGTAAAAGAAACAAATAAAAAAATGAAATAGGCTAGAAATTGGCTTACTAAAGAAATATTCAAGGTTGGCCTTTTAAGCTAAATGGGTATTCCTAAATGCCTTAATCATGTTGATGCCTAATTGAAATTTTCACATGGTCTCAAAATGCATATCTAAGCAAGTTATAGCAATATATCGATCAAGAAGTTTTGCACACAAAAATAATAAGTTGGCATTCAACTTAACTGGCTCAAATTCTCACAATTTAAAGGTAATGCCAAGAATGACTATCAAAGTTGATAATAAGTATCAATTCTATTCAATTCTCAAATTCATGCTTCAAAAATTTTAAAGGTCACCTATCGAAAATCTTATAACCATTGAGTTTTTCAAAAATCATTTATTCAAATTACTAAAACTTAAACCAAGAATAAGTTAAAAGTAAAAACTTTACACCCCACATTTTAAGATTCACATTGTTCCCAATGTGAAGAAGCAATAATAAAATAAATGTAAGTTTAGATAGTACATGTTTTTATCATCCCATCATTTGGTATAAATTGATACTTTCAACCTTACTTGAAACACATCCAAATTGCTTGTAAAAAGATAAATTTTAAAGTAATAATTTTATAGATTAAAAACACATAGCAATAATAGTAACAAAACAACATCAAGACATAATGTATTAAGTAAATCTTTCAGCAAATAACAACTAAATTTGATAATAAAGGTTTATTCAAGAATCAAGCTAAATCTATTGTGGTGGAGGTTGTGAAGACGATGCAATATAAGGATGGAGACTAAGAATCCTAGCCAAGTTGTTATTGATAAGCTCTAGTTGATTAAGCACTTGAACATGATTGCAATCCACCTTGTCTTCAAGTGCTTCAATCCTGCTTATTAACTCTTGATTTTTGGAACTAGACCATCCTCATTTCAGCTCAATGAATCAGAATTGGAGTCATCATTGACTCAGGCCCACTTTTGTCTTTCATCTCTAGCACTAGGCTCACTAGAAGCCATCTCAATCCCCTCTCCCCTCTTTGTTATCATGCACATTTTGTCCAGTGCCACTATATCAAGCATATCACTGCCCAAGATTCGTTGCATCGTACAAGTTTTAGGATTGAAATTTTCATCTAGAGCAAGTGCCAATGTTGACATTATCCCTCCAGTGCAAATTGCTCCTTTCCTCCTATGAGCAATATTATCCAAGATATCTGCTAACCAAAATACAGTGCTAATGGGAGTAGCATAATAAGCACATGACAATAAGAACAATTCATTAGACTCAATAACTCTGGGACTTTCCTTCTGAGTGAAAAAACTATAAGCCATGAACCAATGTAAATACCTCCATGCGGGGTTTCCCAATTGTGTTGCCTTAGTCGATTTGGCTATGTACATCCCCCCCAAACCCAAATCAGCCTATGCCGATTGTTGGTTGAAGTTCTTGGGTATTGTCTCATACCCCTCAAGAGAAAACCCAAAAATGTTTTTCAACTGTTCAATTGAATGATTATGTTGTCTCCCATTTAATTTGAAAACTAGCATAGAGTAAAGTTTTGATTCATTTTTTTCTACCTTAAGTGAGGCAACAAATTCAAGAGTGGGTTTCTTAGGGAAAAATTGGCATGGCTTGGTGACACAGCCAAGACTTTTACCCGTGTCAGCTTCTGGGTTTTTTTTTAAATTTTTTTTCATTTAATTTAATTTAGCCGTGTCATCTATGCCTAGTTTATTCGATCATTTCTTCATTTCTTGCCCTGAAATTCAATTAAACCAAAAATACTCATCAGAGCACCCATTCTATTTAATTTATTCCAAAAATAAGAAAAATTTAAAATTTAGAATCCAAAATACAAAAATAGGAAAGAAATGCAAACCGATGGGTTGTCTCCCATTGAGCATTTCTTTAACGTCGTATAGTTGGACATCGTCGCATCACTCGTCAATGAACACCATACTTTCTACAGTTTTTGCAACTTTGAATTCTTTAAAATAGGGCTTCACCCTTTGTCCATTCACCTTAAATGTCTCATTGATTTTCAAGTTTAGTAATTTAACGACTCCATAGAGAAATGTTCGAACTACTTGAAATGGTCTACTCCAACGGGACTTTAATTTTTTGAAAAAGAATAGCAGCCTTGAATTGAATAAGAGAACTTTCTTTCCCGGTTCAAAGGTTCTTCTAAGGATCATTCTGTCATGCATAGCTTTCATTTTTTCTTTGTAGATCCTTGCACTCTCATAAGCCTCATTTCTAAGCTCATCAAGCTTGGAGATTTGCAACATCCTTTGCTCTTTTGCTCCATCCAACTCCATATTTTTGGCCTTGATTGCCCAATAAGCTTTATACTCTAATTTCACCAGTAGGTGGCAAGCCTTGCTAAAGACCAATCTATGCATACTCATTTCCAATGGTATTTTGAAAGCCGTCCGATAAGCCTACAGTGCTTCTGGGAGTCAAATTGACCAATCTTTTTTCGTAGTGCTCACAGTCTTCTCTTAGATCCCCTTAATTTGTTTGTAGGATATCTCGACTTGTCCGGATGTTTGGGGGTGTGATAAGACCATATTTTGCATATAATTTTATAATTATTCTAGTTGTATTTTTATTATTATCAATTGAATTTGATCAATTTTTATTGTGAAAGCTAGAATAATCATCATTTTAAGTATAAAGTTACAGGTATGAAGAAATAGCTTATTTTGGCTAAAAATCATAGAAAATAGAAGAAGAATAAAAAGGATGTCAAAACAAGCTCAAAAATGGAAGAAAATGAATTTACATGGTCTTATAAATCATTATACATGATTTTGAAGTTGAAAATGGAATTAAAGATGAGAAATCAAGAGGTCCAGATTCATTTTGAATCCAAGGGCCATGGCTATCAAAAAGCCATGGCCATAGGATTTGATTTGAAGCTGTCCAAATTTTTCAATGACAGAAATTGCAAGGGCAGAAGCATATTAAAAGCCACGATGGTGGCATTGATTTTGGCTCTGTTTTGAAGAGATTTTGTATATTTTAGAAGCAAATCAAAAGCCATGACTGTGGGATTGATTTCTCTACTGCCCAAGCCAAGAAAGAGAAGAAAATTCAAAGTTGGCAGCCTCCACTCATATGCCATGATCGTGGCATTGAAAAGCCACGACCGTGGCTAACTTTGCCAACCATTTACAGCTGTAAAGTGCTTAAATCGTCCAATCCATCTCAGGCCACGACCGTGGCACTCAAAAGCCATGATTGTGGAGCCGAAATTCATGACCTTGAGCAGGAAATTGGATAGGTGGTGAACCAAACAAGATGTGGCTTAACCTTTTTCAGTTTTTCCCCACTAATGAAGCCTCCAAACACTCTATTTAAACACACTTCCTCTAAGGTTTCAATATATGAAAGATTTACCATAATTAGATTAGATTCATTCAAGAAATAAAATGTTGTTTAGAGTTTTCTCAAGAAGGAGAGTGAAATTCTGGTTCAAGAAGAAATTCAAGTTCCAAGTCAAGTTCTTCTTAAAAGAAATAGAGTTTGATATTTTTTGTTCTTTAAATTATGTTTTTAATGTCTTTCTTTAATATTTTCAATATTTTTTTTAATAATGAATAACTAATCCTCTTTAGGGTTGGTCCCTTTCATTAAATTTATCATGGAGTTATAAATGTCTATTTGAAATAATTTAGTTTATCCTTAAATTATTTTATTATCTTTACTCTTAATACTTTAATTATCTGGCCAATAATTAATTGAATTGAGGTGTGTTGTCCCAAGATGGCAACCAAGAGGGGGGTGAATTGGTTTCCTCAAGAAATGATGGCAAATTAAAAATTCAACAAATAAGAAATGTAGAAGATGTAGAAGATTGAGTAAAGAGTAGAAAAATCAACACAAGAGATTTATAGTGGTTCTGATTCAACAATCCTACATCCACTCCCCAACCTCAATTGGGTATTCCACTATACTTGAAGTTTTACAAGCTCACTTCCAACTTTGGTGTTTTTACAAGCTCACACGTAACTTGACAAGTGTTTTACTAAGGCTAACACTCAAACCACTTACAAGAGTTTTACTAGGCTCACTCTCACAACCTTACAATTGGTGTTTTAGTGGCTAACACTCAACCTTACATGAAGAGATAAATAGATGAAAGCTTAAGTAAATAAATTACAAGAGTTTGGACAATATTAGTATTTATTCTCTTGCTACAAGACTTGTTTGAGGTGGTATTTATAGGCCTCAAACCAGTTCTGCCTGTTGGTGAAGTGGGTAGAAAAGTGCAACTCCAACAGCCATAAAATCTTCTTGGATTTTTGTGTTAGACTATTGGTGCAGTGGCGCACCACCTTTGGATGGTCGCGCATCCTGTTTGTGCGGTCATCCCAGCAGTCTAGTGCGGTCGCGCAATTCAAATCTCTAACGGCTACTTGACACGTGGCATCTTCTTATTGGTTCTTTAACTAGCCGTTGAAGCCCACCAACGGCTATATAAATTTAGCGGTCGCGCAGCCACATTGGGCCGTTGCGCATTGTCTTGCGTCGAGTCATTCACCGCTCCACGCCACCACGAACCTCTCTGTCAAACCAAGACAGTTTGGATGGTCACGCAACCCCTTGGGGCAGTCGCACATTCTTGGATGGTCGCGCACACCCTTGGGGCGGTCGCGCATCCCTTCAAAGACAGATTTTCAGCACTTAGGGAATCTTCAAATTTCTTTGCATTTCAGCTCATTCTAAGTTGCTTTTCTACCATATAGACACTCATTGAAGCCATTAGATCACTTCAATTTGTTTGCCAAGATAAAAAACAAGATTGACCTAAATCTAGGTCAACAATCTCCCCCTTTTTTATTTTGGTAATCAAATTGAATTTGAAACAAAAATAATCAACAAAAATAGGCAATACTTCCCATTATGGAAAAACATAAGAAAATTCAAAAGATAATGTTCAAATTCATCAAATTCTCTCCCCCTTTGCCAAAATTCAAAAAGAGGAGGGGAGAGATGAAGAGCAATCAAGCCAATGGCCAAGACAAGATCAAAATTAGTGTTGGTGTGACTTTATAATAGAATTCAAAGCCAATGGCCAATCACCATAAACAAAATTCACAATTAACACAAATCTAAGTCATATACTTAGGAAAAATAAAAGTACCAATCAATGAACATATCAAAATCAATGAAAAATATGTTAAGGATACCAATTGATTGGATTATACTCCCCCTCAATTGATGATCTCCCCCTCAAGAAGTGAAAAACTTAGAAACAATTGAGATCCATTTTTATCAAAATATTCAACTTTTCTCCTCTCTTGTTGGAGTCAAATCAAGAGGAATATAAAAAGAAAATTAAATACAATTCAAGAAAGTGATTAACTTAATTATGAACAAATTTAAAATGTAACAAAAATAATTTAGTCAACCATAAAATTATTTTTCAACCTTAATGTCAAACACAACATGTAAGGTAAAAATTAAATGTATAAAAGTTCAAATGTTGTAAGGCAAGAATTGTTACCAATTTTTTAATGCCAATTGCCTTACTATTAGCATTGTTAGACTTGGTTTGATGGAGTACTCATTCTCCTCCATCTTCATGCCATTTGCCCTTGTCAATTAGGGGGTTTTCCTTGATAACCTTTTCTAAGCTATGTTTGTTTTTAGATATTTGTTCATTTGAGGTCTTTAATTATAAAGCAGAATTTTTTAAACATACAAAATCCTCTTCTAGTTTAGAGCATTTGTCCTTATGAAATTTTATCTTAGAAAAATACTTTTCTACTCTAAGGTTCATATGTTCAATTATATCACTATCATCTAAAGCATCATCAATATTGTTGTAATTTAAATTCATGTTTAAAGATTGGGTACCTACCTCATTGGAGTGTTCATCATCTCCCATAGCCATGAGACATAGATTTGCAATTGCTTACTCTTCTTCATCTTCTTGCTCTTCTTGCATTTCCATTGCCATCTCATGTGTGAGTAATTTTCCAATGAGGACATCCGTTGGAAGCTTGCTCAAATCATGTGCTTCCTAAATGGATGATACTCTTGCTTCAAATTCCTTCTTTGTAAGAATTCTAAGGATTTTACAATTTATGTCTTCCAAAGAGTAAACTTTGCCAAATTTCCTCAAATCATTGACAATGGCAAGAAGTCGGTTGGTCATCTCCGTGACATCTTCAAAGGACTTCATTTTGAAGAGTTCATACTCTTGAACAAGCATTTGGGCCTTCATGAATTTTACTTGATTAGTACCCTCATGATAATTCTCCAAGGTCTTCCAAATACTATAGGCATTTGAGCATCCAAGAATTCTTCCACATTCTTCCTTTGGCAATGAGCTTAGGAGAATGAAAGAAGCCTTTTTATCTCTCCCATTGCTTCTTCTTTGTTCTTCATTCCACTCTTTTCGTGGAATCTCTTTTTCTACACCATCAACCACTCTTGTAGGAATTTTTCACTCATTTTCAACATAATCCCAAAGCTCTATTACTTCACTATCTAGGAGCAAAAACATCTTGTGTTTCCAATATGAATAATCAAAGTGAGGTATAACAAGGGAGTTTAAGTTTCCATGATAATGAGCCATGGAGTTGGAAGAAAAAATTGATGTAGAGGTATTAGTGGGTGTGGTTGCCTTTGAGGATCAAATTTCACAATTAAGTTTAAGAAATTTCAAAGCTCTGATACCAATTGTTGTCCCAAGATGGCAACCAAGAGGGGGGTGAATTGGTTTCCTCAAGAAATGATGGCAAATTAAAAATTCAACAAATAAGAAATGTAGAAGATGTAGAAGATTGAGTAGAGAGTAGAAAAATCAACACAAGAGATTTATAGTGGTTCGGATTCAACAATCCTACATCCACTCCCCAACCACAATTGGGTATTCCACTATACTTGAAGTTTTACAAGCTCACTTCCAACTTTGGTGTTTTTACAAGCTCACACCTAACTTGACAAGTGTTTTACTAAGGCTAACACTCAAACCACTTACAAGAGTTTTACTAGGCTCACTCTCACAACCTTACAATTGGTGTTTTAGTGGCTAACACTCACCTTACATGAAGAGATAAATAGATGAAAGCTTAAGTAAATAAATTACAAGAGTTTGGACAATATTAGTATTTATTCTCTTGCTACAAGACTTGTTTGAGGTGGTATTTATAGGCCTCAAACCAGTTCTGCCCATTGGTGAAGTGGGTAGAAAAGTGCAACTCCAACAGCCACAAAATCTTCTTGGATTTTTGTGTCAGACTGTTGGTACGGTCGCGCACCACCTTTGGATGGTCGCACATCCTGTTTGTGCGGTCATCCCAGCAGTCTAGTGCGGTCGCACAATTCAAATCTCTAACGGCTACTTGACACGTGGCATCTTCTTATTGGTTCTTTAACTAGCCGTTAAAGCCCACCAACAGCTATATAAATTTAGTGGTCGCGCAGCCACATTGGGCGGTCGTGCATTGTCTTGCGTCGAGTCATTCACCGCTCCACGCCACCGCGAACCTCTCTGTCAAACCAAGACAGTTTGGATGGTCGCGCAACCCCTTGGGGCGGTCGCACATTCTTGGATGGTCGAGCACACCCTTGGGGAGGTCGCGCATCCCTTCAAAGATAGATTTTCAGCACTTAGGAAATCTTCAAATTTCTTTGCATTTCAGCTCATTCTAAGTTGCTTTCCTGCCATATAGAAACTCATTGAAGCCATTAGATCACTTCAATTTGTTTTCCAAGATCAAAAACAAGATTGACCTAAATCTAGGTCAACAAGGTGTTATGTGGTGGAGCGAGAGTGGAAGCATAATATTAGTCCATTGAGGTAACAATCTTAAGGAAGTTTTTCACTTAGAGATAAGGTTAAACACTTAAGAGGTTGATTCAAAAAATTCTCGTAAAACCTAATGAATTGGTTTAATTACTTGTGATCACGAGAGTAGACATAAGGATTAAATTGATATTAGTTCTAGTACTTGAGAAAGACTTGAGCTTAATTTACGAGAATTTAACCATTAATGAAAGGAAAACTTAATTAAATCAATACTTTACAAAACCCATGATAAATCAATAAAGGTGACTTAACCCTAAGTTTCATAACATTAGATTTAATTCAAAGTAATTTGTTTTGCTTAATCATAAATTGAATTTTATCATCCAAATAATACTTAGTTTTAATTGATCAGTACTTACAAGAAAACTTCCACATGAGAACGATACTCTACTTATTATTATATTAGTTGTTAATGATCTGTGCACTTGCAGATAGCTAGGCTGAGTTCACAACAAGTTTTTGGCACCGTTGCGGGGAAGCGATCATTCTAATATTGATAATATTAAGACTAGTGTTGCTTTGGATATTTGTACTTTTTTGCATAAATTTCTCAATTTTTAGTTTATATGCGAAGAAATCCTAACTCAACGCTTGAACCATATAATCCAGAAATTGAACGGCTTTTTAGGAAGAATAAAAAGGAAAGAAAAGAGAAGCAAAAAGTGGAAGAAATTTCAGCTGATAATCCTACGGATACGTCTGACGAAGAATCAACCATGAGAGATCCATAAAATATGACACTAAAGCAATATGCTATGCCATCTGCTCAGCCAAGATCTAGCATCGTTAAACCATCTGTGCAAGCCAATACTTTCGATATGAAACCAGTACTTTTCAATCTGATTCAACAATTAGTTTTTCATGGTTTTCCACATGAGGATGCATATGCTCACATCTCTAATTTTTTAGAAATATGTGATAGATTTAAAATTAATGGTGTATCTAATGATGCTATTCGTTTGCGACTTTTTTCAGTTTCTTTAAGGGATCAAGCAAAGGATTGGCTCACTTCTAAAGCACCTGGCACATTAACTACATGGGATAAATTAGCCGTTGCTTTCCTAGAAAAATATTTTTCACCTGCAAAAACTGCTAAATTGAGAAATGATATCACAAGCATTGTTCAGCAAGATGGTGAAAGTTTATATGAAGCTTGGGAACGTTTTAAAAATTTACAAAGAAAATGTCCTCACCATGGAGTTCCTGAATGGCTTTTGATTCAAACTTTTATAACAGCCTTCATCCAAATATCAAGGGTACAATAGATGCAGCAGCCAGAGGTGCAATTATGAACAAAGCTCCTTCTGAAGCAATCGATTTGATTGAAGAAATGGCATCAAACAACTACCATTGCACTTCGGAATGTAATGTTCATAAAAAAAGTTGCTGGTTTACACAAAATTGACAATTTTTCTTTACTTGTAGCCAAGGTAGATGCAATAGGGAAGAAATTGGAGCATGTCAACCTTACTTCATCCTTAACTTGGAGAAATCAAAATTGTCAAGTGACATTGATTTTGGCTCTGTTTTGAAGAGATTTTGTATATTTCAGAAGCAAATCAAAAGCCAAGATCGTGGGATTGATTGCTCTACTGCCCGAGCCAAGAAAGAGAAGAAAATTCAAAATTGGCAGCCTCCACTCATATGCCACGATCGTGGCATTGAAAAGCCACGACCGTGGCCTACTTTGCCGACCATTTACAGCTGTAAAGTGCTCAAACTGTCCAATCCATCTCAAGCCACGACCGTGGTACTCAAAAGCCATGACCGTGGAGCCGAAATTCATAACCTTTAGCAGAAAATTAGGTAGGTGGTGAACCAAACAAGATGTGGCCTAACCTTCTTCAGTTATCCCCCACTAATGAAGCTTTCAAACACTCTATTTAAACACACTTCCTCTAAGGTTTCAATATATGAAAGATTTACAAGAATTAGATTAGATTCATTCAAGAAATAAATATAGTTTAGAGTTTTCTCAAGAAGGAGAGTGAAATTCTGGTTCAAGAAGAAATTCAAGTTCCAAGTCAAGTTCTTCTTAAAAGAAATAGAGTTTGATATTTCTTGTTCTTTAAATTATGTTTTTAATGTCTTTCTTTAATATTTTCAATGTTTTTATTTCAATAATGAATAACTAATTCTCTTTAGGGTTGGTCCCTTTCATTGAATTTATCATGGAGTTATAAATGCCTATTTGAATTAATTTAGTTTATCCTTAAATTATTTTGTTATCTTTACTCTTAATACTTTAATTATCTAGCCAATAATTAATTGAATTGAAGAGTTATGTGATGAAGCGAGAATGGAAGCATAACATTAGTCCTTAGAGGTAATAATTTTAAGGAAGTTTTTCACTTAGAGATAAGGTTAAACACTTAAGAGGTTGATTCAAAAAAATTCTCACAAAGCTTAATGAATTGGTTTAATTACTTTTGATCATGAGAGTATACATAAGGATTAAATTGATATTAGTTCTAGTACTTGAGAAAGGCTTGAGCTTTATTTAGGAGAATTTAACCATTAATGAAAGGAAAACTAAATTAAATCAATACTTTAGAAAATTAATGATAAATCAATAAAGGTGACTTAACCCTAAGTTTAATAACATTAGATTTAATTCAAAGTAATTTGTTTTGCTTAATCATAAATTAAATTTTATCATCCAAATAATACTTAGTTTTAATTGATCAGTATTTAGAAGAAAACTTCATCTTGGGAACGATACTCTACTTATCATTATATTACTTGTTAACGATCTGTGCACTTGCAGATAGCTAGACTGAGTCCACAACAGGGTGATATGGGGTTGCCACCTTGTGTCGGATGCCCATCTTAGTCATCAACCTTTCGAATCATTTGTTACAAAAATGGCTTTCTCCATCACTTACGATTACCTTTGGGGTCCCAAACCTGCTTAAAATATTTTTCTTCAAGAATTTCAACACAATATTAGCATCGTTAGTCTTAGTGGAGATAGCCTCAACCCACTTGGACACATAATCCACTACAAAAAGGATATATTCAATGCTAAATGACTTATGAAATAGCCTCATGAAGTCTATTCCCTATACATTAAAAATTTATACCACAATAAAAATATTGAGAGACATTTCATTCATTTTGCTAATATTTCCTACTCTTTGGTATTTATCACATCCTATACAAAAATTGTAAGCATCCTTGAAAAGAGTGGGCCAATACAAACCGCTTTGAAGAGCCTTCTTGGCTATTTTCTTTCCTTCAAAATGCTCTCCACAATATATGTTGTGGCAAAATTGTAATACTTAAAATTGCTCTTCTTCAAGCATACATCTTTTGATAATTTCATCCTTGTAAATTCTAAATAAATATGGCTCATCCCAAAAATAGTACTTACAGGAATGTATGAACCTCTTCTTTGCCTGAAAAGTTAAATATTTTCTCATAATACTACAAGAAAGATATTTAGCAATATCGACATACCATGGTACTTTAGTTAAAGCGAATAAGTATTCATCCAAATATTTTTCAAAAGCATTTTTACAAGTAATTTCTGCATCATTATCATGAGAATTCAACCTAGAAAGATGGTCAGCTACTACATTTTCACTTCCTTTCCTATCTTTGATTTCAACATCAAATTCTTGCAACATTAAAACCCATATAATGAGCCTAGGTTTAGCTTGTGGTTTAGTCAATATGTATTTTAAGGCTGTGTGGTCTAAAAACACTATAATCTTGAAACCTATTAAGTAAGATCTAAATTTGTTGAGTGTAAATACCACAGCTAACATTTTTCGTTCAGTAGTGGTGTAATTCACTTGTGCTTCATATAAAGATAAACTTGTATAATAAATTTCACACATCAATTTATTCACTCTTTGGCCTAAAATGGCTCCAATAGCATAATTCGATGCATCACATATGATTTCAAAAGGCAAGTTCTAATTAGGGGCAATAATTATGGGGGCAGAAGTTAATTTTTCTTTCAAGATTTTAAATTCTTTCAAGCACTTTTCATAAAAACAAACGGGATATCTTTTCTAAGTAAATTGCATAAAGGATGTGAAATTTTAGAAAAGTCTTTTATGAACCTCCTATAGAATCCAACATGTCCCAAAAAACTTCTTATCCAATTAATAGATGTGGGCGGTGGTAGATTCATGATTAAATCAACCTTAGCTTTGTCTACCTCAATCCCCAATCCCCTTATGGAAACAACACGTCCCAAAATAATGCCATGATCAACCATAAAGTGACTATTTTCCCAACTCAAAGTTAGATTACATTCAATACATCTTTCTAGTACAAGAGTCAACTTATGCAAACAATCATCAAATGAATTGCTAAAAATAGAGAAGTCATCCATAAATACCTCAATGCACTTATCCAATATATCGGAAAAAATGAAAAGCATACATCTTTGAAATATTCCCAGTGCATTGAAAAGTCCGAATGAAATTCTCCAAAAGGCAAATGTCCCAAAGGGGCAAGTGAAAGTTGTCTTTAGTTGATCCTTTGGTGCTATTGGGACTTGGTAGTAACCTGAAAGACCATCAAGAAAATAGTAAAAAGTATGTCCAGATAATTTATCAAGCATTTAGTTAATAAATGGTAAAGGAAAGTAATCTTTCTTAGTGACATTATTTAATTTCCTATAATCTATGCACGTTTGCCACCCTATTTGAGTTAGTGTAGGTACCAATTCTCCTTTCTTATTCTGAATTACAGTTAACCCAGCTTTCTTTGGCACCACTTGTACGGGACTAACCCACTCACTATTAGCTATTGGGTAGATCATCCCCTCATCAAGGAGCTTAAGAACCTCCTTCTTGACTACTTTACTCATAGTTGGGTTGAACATCCTTTGAGCTTCTCTAATCGATTTAGCTCCCTCTTCCAAAACTATCTTATGCATACACATAGAGGGAATAATTCCCTTAATATCGCCCAACCCCCCAACCAATGGCTCTCTTGAATTTTTTCAATATTCTCACAAGTTTATATTTATCATCACTTTCGAGAGTCGCATAAATTATCACTGGTTGTGTGTTGTTCTCCCCAAGAAAAACATAATTTAAATGCTTTGGGAATTCCTTAAGTTTAACCACTTTTGGTTGAATCTCTTCTTCCTCAATTTTAAGTCCCTTCTTATTATTCTCATCATCCAACATGGACTTACATTCTTTAATCTCCGCATCGAAAATCTCAATATCTTCACCAAAGGTTAGGGCCATCTCTAACTTGTCTTCACTATTTTTCTGCAAAAAAACTTCTTCAATAGCAAGATTAGTAAAATCAATAATAAAAAAAAAGTAGTCTTCATAAACAGCAGTAGTGGGAATAAGAGAAGTGTTAAAAATTAAAAATTTCACAGTTTGTACTAAGACAGTCATAGCTAATTTTCCATTTTTAACGTCAATTAAAGTATTATTTGTAGACATAAACGGCCTCCCTAATAAAATTATATGTTCTCAATTCCTAGAAATTTCTTCCCCTATATCTAAGACAATAAAATTAATGGGTATAATCAAACTACCTACTTAAACTAGAACATCCTCTATGATTCCCTTAGGGTATCTAAGAGTTCGATCTGCAAGTTGCAGTACCATTTTGGTTAGTTTAAGTTCCCCTAGCTCTAATTTCAAAAAAATAGAATATGACATCAAGTTTATGCTAGCTCCTAGATCACACATGCTAATGGTTTCTTTCCCATTCCCCACGGAGATATTAACCATAAAACTACCAGGATCCTTTAGCTTTGGAGGTAACTTGTATTGTAAAACAACACTTGTTACTTTCAAAACCATCACCTTTTCATTCAACTCATACTTTTTCTTGTTACTATTTAATTCCTTGAAAAATTTGGCATAAGCTGGCATATTTTTAATCACCTCAAGTAAGGGTATGTTAATACTTATCTTTGAGAGCATGTTATAAATTTCAGAAAATTTTTTATCATGCTTCTTATTTTATTAACCTGCTTGGAAAAGGAATTGGCGGTCTATACGGATTTAGAGATTTGTGCAGCTTTGGCGCAACGAATGCCTCCTCACTGTCCTCCTTCGGCTTACTTGGTTGAGTTTTGCCTTCTTACATTTTCTCCTTATTTTCTTGAATTTTACCTGCATCCAAAGGGTAGTCAATTTTGTTATCACTGATTTTCTTATCAATTACCTTACTACTTCTTAAGACTGTAATTGCTTTGGCTTGCTCCGATTGGCTTGGAATTTTTTCTTTTTGGTGTCCTTAAAGTTGGTTTGCCAATTGCCCTACTTAGATTTCTACCTTCTTTAGTGATGCCTCCAAAGAATCAAACCTCATGTTGTTCACCTCTTGGTTTTGGGTGCTAATTTGAATGAAAGCATTCAAATTGTCTTCAAGTATAGGTTTCTTTACTTGTTCTTGATTTGAAGTTTATCCTTGGAAGTTGGGTCCTCTTTGGTAAGGTTGGAAGAGTTGTTGAGGTGGAATGTGTTGCTGATTTTTTCAAGAGAAATTTTGGTGGTTTCTCCAACTGGGGTTATAAGAATTTAAATATGGGTCATTTCTACCCCTTTATTGGAAACCTTTAAAGGCATAAACCTACTCTTGTCCCTCCTGAAATTGATCAAAACTTAAAGTGCACAAATTTGCATTATGGCCTACAATACCATATGATGCACATGTTTCTTGACTTGGCATAGGTGTGCTTCCTCTTGCATTTAGCATCTTCACTTGTCTTGTTAATTCTGTTAACTTCCTGCCATCTTATAATTTGAGTTCAACTCATATGCTTCTCTTCTCCTTTCCCCAATACTCTTTTACTGCGAATTTGCTCCTAACATTTCAAATAATGCAATAGTTTCTGCAGCTGTCTTTTCACCCATTACTCCCCTTGTTGCATTATCCACTATATTTTGGCTTTGCTGAGTAAGCCCATCATAAAAGAACTAATTAAGCAATTGTTGTGGATAATAATGATGAGGGCATTGGAACAACAAAGATTTGAAGTGATCTCGCACCTCATGAAATGGTTCTCTATCTAATTGGGTGAATGTTCTAATATTTCCCTTAAGCTCCTTTGTTTTCTGGTGTGAACAAAGTTTTCCTATGAATTTGTTATAAACTTCATTCCATGTAATTAAGGAATTCTCCGGTAAAGTCATCAACCACACCTTTGCCCTATCCATCAAACTGTACGGGAAACATCTCATTTTAAGTTCATTTTTCGTTAATGCTTGCAAAGGGAATATATGCAAGGTTATGTAGAAATCACGAATAAAGTTGAGAGGATCTTCATTCGGCAATCCATGGAAGGATGGCAGCATACTATAATGAGTATTTTTGAGTTCATAATTTCTTGTTGCATTGCTCAACCAGATACATGATGTTGTTACTCCAATGATCGGTCAGGCAAATCCTTCATAGGTAGTTCCTCTACTTCACCCTTTTCTACCTCTGTGTTCTCCCTAAATTTCTCTTTGGTGTCTTCTCCTTCTTGTCCCAAGGATCCACTTCCACGGTTCTAGAAAGTCTATGAATATCATCTATAAATAGAGCAAGTTTGTTTCCATGGGACCTTAGTCCTTGTACGAATCACCTAGGCAAATCAAGAAGAAATGCTTTAAAAACTTTAAATAAAAGAATCAAACTACTACTAACTATTGTCTTCCCTGGTAGCGGCACCAAAAACTTATTGCGCTCTACTTAATACTACTACAAGCGACACTGGTAAGTATACGAGGTTATTGTAGCAACGGTGATCACCTCAAGGTTGTCTCACAAGGAAGGTGTTGTTCGTAATAATTTGATTAAAGAAAATAAATTAAAAGAGTGAGTGTATGAAGTTTGCAATATTGTTGAAGTTGTAATAAAATTAAAATAACAAGTAAACAATTATTGGTATGCTTAGAATTGGTTTAATTCTTGGAGTTGTACCTAGGGTTTGTAGATCAATTTAATCAAAGCTTGATTCTCAAATTTTCCATTAACATAACCTTGTAATTTAATTTTTCCTTGAGTTTAATTAGCAATTACCAATTTATTAGTTTTCACATTCATGAATTAACAACAACCAATTATTTTGAATTTGCAAATTAATAGAACCCTAGAACTTATATTTCTAATTCATTCTTTGGGTAGTTGATTGTATAGTTCATATATCAAATTTTACCTCTCAGTCCATCATTCAACATTAAGGGATCAATAGGTGGCCAATCTATCAATCTATTATTCAATTCAATACAATCAACTAATAACAAGGTATATTAATAGAAATATCAAATCAAGTCATTCAATCAAATCTACTACGAACCCTAGGAATGGGTAATTTAGCTCATCATCATTTCAAAATTAATATTCATCTCAATATAAATCAAAATAAAATTATCCATTGAAATATTAATATTCATATTAAAACAACAACAATCTAAAAATGAATTAAATGAGAGAATATGAAAAACCCCTTGTAGATGCCAAGAGTTGAATTTCTTGTTCTTCCTCCTAGCTCAACATGAATGAGATGAAGAACTCTCAAGCCCTCTTCAAACCTTCATTCAATTGTTCTACCCTTGAAAGAATGAGTGAAGTATCTCTCAGCCCTCCAATCTTTCAATCCAAACTTTCTTCAAACCCTAACCCTCTAGAGCTTGGTCACCCACATAAAATCCTAAGAAACTAAGTTATATTCTTTTTGGAGAATAGAATGGAAGATGAAGATGAAGGTGATGATAATGGTTATGGTAAGAATGGTGTCTTCCTTTTAAAATAATAATAAGTCTTCCCTCTATATTCATCTCCCTCCAATTATTTAATTCTAAGACAAAAAAGAAATCTCTTTTCCAACTCACCTCACCTCACTCCCATTTGTCTCCTCCTTTCCATTCTTAAATTTTTCATCCCATAAAAATACCTCACTTTTCAATTATTTTAAAACAACATTTCTCTTGTTTCCCACCTTGTCCCCCACTAATCATGTTAATAATTTAAAGGAATCACATGAGACATGGACAAGACATGAATGACTTGGTCGTGTCGATCAATTTTGCCTTAGACACGGCCAAGTCACTTGCCTGTATCTTTCACTGCCTTACATTGTATTTTTCATGTAGAAGTAACACGACTGTGTCACCCGGCCGTATCTTCTTCTGCCTCTCTAAATATTTTTTTCTCTTCAGGTGTGACACGGCCAAGTCAGTGGGTGTGTCATGTGACACGGCCAGTGACTTGGCCGTGTCTCTTGCATGTGTCTGCCTCTACTGAAGTTTTCTGAGGGACACGACCAAGTTGACATGTCCTAGCCGTGTCATATGAGTACATCTTTTTTCTTACCTTGGATGAGGGGACACGGCCAAGCCAGTAGTGTATAGGTCGTGTTTCATGTCTTTCCATCAAATTTGGATCCAATAACGTGACTTTAAGCTCTGTTTTTCACTTCAAGTATTCTTGAACACAAATTAAAGAAAAGATTAACTAAAAAATAATAAAATTACCCTAAAAATATGTATATAAATTATCAAAAACAAATTCAAAAAATCTCTAAAGAGAAACTTTCTATTTCTTCTTGTGTCTATCTACTTAGGTATTCTAAACTGATTAATGGCAACTTTTTCTTTTATTTATTACTTTCGCTACGTCAATATACTAATAATTAGGATGTAAATGGATTGATCTGAATGGAAGAATTTACATATGTATCTCTACCAAAAGCAAATTCATATGTATCTCTACCAACTATAATTTCGACCATTACGAATGGAAGAATTTACACGAGGCAATTCCTTATCCTTTTTTTTAAATCAACGGACCTGATTTTTTTTTTTCAATTATATACTTATGTGCCTTTTTTTTTTATGATTATGACTTTTTTTTATGCAAGTTTTTATTTTCATTCATAATTAATTTTACTATTGTCATATTCTCAATAAGTCAATAAACACATAAAAACACACACATACAACATCTACACTAAATGTATAATATGCAAAATTTGTTAAAAACTATATTTAATGATTGTTATTAATATATTTTATATATTATTTTTATGAGTATTATTTGTTATTTGTGATCAAAATTAAAATTTTTTTATAAAAGTAATGCATATTATTGGTTAAAAATATAATTTAAAATATTAATTTTATTATTTTATTGGAATGTATTTATTTAATAGTAAAGTTTAATATTTTATTGGAATGTATTTATTTAATAGTAAAGTTTAAAAAAGTTAAAAATTAAAGTAAAATATTATTTGTAGCTAGTGAGAGAAAGGATGAATTTTTTAATAAAAAAAATTATTTTAGTGAGAATTGAGGTGCTTCTAAAAATTTAACTTAACTTTTTCAAAAAGTGTATTTTTTTTATAGTATATTTGAAGAAATTATTGTTGCAATACACGTGTCCCAATAACAAAATTTGTCTCTTTTACACTCTTTATATTTTTTATCTTTTTCTTATTTTTCCAATTGTTTATAATTTTCAAATTTTGACTTTCCTAGATTTTTAAATTTAAATAATTAATTTACTTTTAAAAATTATATTATTTATGCATGAAATAGTTTAAGGATTTAAAAAATATTTTTTTATAATTTTAATAACTTTATAATATAAATACTCTAATATTTTTAAATTGATGCCACAAAATTTCTTATCAATTTTATTTTATTTTTAAATTTTTTAATATAGAAAATTTTTTATATTTTTATATGGTAATAACTTAGAACTTATTAGACAAAACATCACAAGTGAAGGGTTTTTAAATTGAGTTTTATTATTATTATTATTATTATTATAAATGAAGATTCAAATTCTTCACCAGTTTATTATTAATAGGAAGAAATGTCTCTACGTATATTTTTTATTCTCTTTTTTCTCATTATAATTTGTTACGATTCTCATAATAATCATGGTTTAATTTTTTTTATTTGAATCAATGATATGACCTAGCGGAAGTTAATGAACAAAGAATAAACATTATAACACCTTTATACCCAATATAAATATAGTACATACAGCCTATATATGTAAAATATGCATATAAAATATAAAAATATCATCACCCTTGTCATTTGAAAATCTCCCATATGTATAAGAAAATATGTTAATACCTAAAATGTACTTTAATATATAAATAAAAGAATATATATATATATTTTAGCTACCAAAATATAAAATTTAAAGAAAAATCTCTGAAAAAATTTTATCAGAGTTTTGCCTGTATTTTGAACGTTTCTCAAAAACACAATTCAACCTTATTAAAAATTCACACTCCCAAAATATTCAAATATCTATTTCTCCAATATTCTCCAACATTTCTTAAAAACATTCAAACATATATATATACACGAATAAATAAAATATTTACAAATACTCAACATTTAACCCAAAAGCCACATAATTTACAACATTTCAAATGTACCAAGATAATGTACATGATTAAAGAAAGTTTTACAAAGTAAATGTTTACATGTCAACTACTGACACTGGTCTTGTAGCAGAACAAAATCTTCTAGTAAAATCTTCTACTGACACTGGTCAAGTTTAGCATGGCTCTCTAACTCAACCTTGTCACTTGTCCGATAATCAAATCGCACTAAGTTTTTCGCCGAGCGGTATACTTTGATAATAACATAAACTTAAAGAATAATGCAAAATGCTTTTTCCATAAAGACTTATAATGTGAACAAGTAAGTACATATTAAAACTTCTATATTTTTCACTTTAAACCGTCATACATCACATTTACATGGATTGGGTCCAAATAATCTTATATAATATTCATTTTCTAGAGATATTACTTTGGACCATTTTGATACCCAATGACTAGCCCGAAGACAAATAATGGTGGCGCTCACTATCTAGCCCGAAGGTAACTCATGAAACAGTGATGCCAAATGTCTAGCCCGAAGGCAAATTATAGGCATGCCGTGTAATATTAAACACAATATTCTGAAAAATGATATTACATAAGGCAACACATATATCAATGCATTTTTACACTTTCCTCATACTTTGACAAATATGCCATTTTTCACTCTTTTTGCACTTTTTCTATTATTTTACAATGTTTCCACACTTTATCATCATTCTCATTAATTCTATGCTACTTTCCCATGGTGGCAAAAGTATGCCCTATAATTGGCATAATTACATTTTTATCACAAATATAACTAACAATGTCAATAGCCATCTTTAAATGGCTTAAATGTTCACATATTATATTTTTCATGCCTTTTAGCACATAATTATGCATTTTGTATGTAAATTTATACATCAAAGTGATATAGTTCCATTATCAAACAATAATGTGGTATGCCAAACAATTGCATTTTAACGCATTTTAACCAAAGTATGCACTAGCCTTAGATTTCACCACTTTCGAGCTAGAAAATTCACTTTATTACCACTTCCTCAATTTGTCTTTCACCATCAGGGTTAGACATTTACTACATACTCAATAACTATTCAAAATATTAATGTTAACAATTATTTAGAGTCACATTTTAAAGCATTTTAACCATTAAACACTAATTAAACAATATTCCCACCAATTTTCAAACTTTAGCCCTAAGTCTTTTTAATTTTGAAACTTCATTCTAACCAATTTCAAGTGGCATTCTAAGTTCATTTCCATCATTAGAATCATTTTATAATATGATTTAAATAATAAAACCACATGAACATCATTTCTTTAACCAAATTCTTTCAAAACCCTAAATTTTTTACTAACCCTTCCAAACTCCATCTAAACTTAAACAAATCAACTATCCAACTTTAAAATTTTTTTATCTTTTTAATGTTTTATTATTCTACCCTTGACTTTTACGTTTACTATTTTGACTTTATATGTTATATATATAACATATACCTCACATCCACATTTAGTATTTTCTCACTTCCAAAACTTCATTTAACCTCCCAACTTATTTATTTAATTTAATTTAGTTTTATCTTAGTAAATTGTCGGATGTTAAAAATGTGCTATATCTTATTTAGTCTAAAAATACCTAGGAAAATAGATACAAATGAGAGAAAAGTTTCTCTTATAAATATTATTGAATTTTGAAAAAAAAAATACTACTCTTTTTCTTAAGTAATGCAATATATAGTATTAGAGTTATAAAAACTCTAATTTAAAATGAGGAAAGTTTTCAAGAAAAGGTAATATACTGTCAAAATAAAAAAGTTACAAACATAAAAAAATAATATTTAATGAGACAGACAAAATGCTCAAACAACACATCGATCTAAGGTTTCTAAATAAAGAAATAAAAATCTACTCTAAGCTACTATAAAAAAATGCATTTTCAGAGACCTAAATAATAATATTTGACTCATTGGCTCATTTTTCATTGGGCTAGGCTCCTAGAATGCCCAGTTTATAACTTCAACTTTTGGCAGTAATACTAAACTACCACTAAAGCAGTTTTCTGTCAAATTGCTCTATGAAATCTAGAGCTCTCTGTTCCGTATCATTCCCCTCATGATAGAGAAAATTCACCCTCGAATTGTCAGCAGTGGAATCATCATCAGTGGAGTTCCCTTGAAAAGGATTTAGATGGTTCACATTAAACACATCAATAATATGGATATGGCTGAGCTATTTGAGGCAGCAGGCAATAGGATTAATCTTCTCAATGATCTCCATAGGACCAATCTTTTTGGCAGACATCTTATTATACTCTCCAACTGAGAAGTGTTCTTTAGTAAGGATAGCCCAAATGAAATCTTCCATCTAAAACTCAGCATGGTGAAACTTACAGTCTATAGCTTGCTTATATTTAACATTGGCTTGAAGTAAGTTGGTTACACTGCCTTATGAATGTCTTGCAGATTATCCACAAAATCTGCTGCCTGGCCATGAACTTTAATTTTATCAAGCAGAGGAATAAGATCTAATGGCCCCCTAGGTACAATAGAGTACACAACTTGAAACAAACTAAAATCTAAACTTCTATTGACAATATGATTATTGGCAAACTCATTCTGACATAACTTCTAGTACTAACTTTTCATATTATCACCAACCAAACTACAAAGAAGATTGCCCAATAATCTATTGATCACTTTAGTTTGACTGTCGGTTTGTGGGTGATAAGTACTGCTAAAATTAAGTTTTTTATTAACAATTTTCCATAAACTACTCCAGAAGTGACAAATGAAGCAAGTGTCTCTATTAGATACAATGGATGAAGGCAGGCCAGGAAGGTGGTACACTTCTAAAAAAAAAATAACATGGCCACATTCACAACATTGGTCATTTACTTGCATGGAATAAAATAAACCATCTTAGAAAATTGATCAACAACAATAAAGATAGAGTCATTATCGCATTGTGTGCAAGGCAAGCTAACTATAGCCAAGATTCAACTGAACCGTTGAGCAGGACTGGTGGTTCTAGTTAGGTTCAGTGAACCAAACCATGAAACGTAATTAAAGGTTCAAAATAGGAACCAGAACCGCCCTTTAAGGTTCTAGTTCCAGTTCCAAAATATTTGAACCAGAACCGCTAAATGAAAAAAAAATAGCAGGCTTAGGTTGTTGTGTGTCCGTAGAGTGCAGGTAGGTGGCCAGTGGCTAAACAGTGTGCCAACAGCACAACTTTATGCCATTGACACTTTTTTAATTAAAATAAATTTTTTATTTAATATTTATTTCACCCTCACTAATAGAAAAAAAAAGATTTAAGGGGTATTTTATGGAAATAAAAAATACTCAAAAAAACTATAAATACATCATCTTTTTAATTCTTTTTCTAATTTTACATAATTTCTCTCAACCATCTAATTTTAATTCTCTAATTTAACTCTTAATTCTCTAATTTCTACTCTCACAAATTCTTAATATTAATATTAATATTAATATTATTATCATTGTTCTTATTATTAATTATTATTGCTAGTAATATTTATTATTAATTATTATTATTTTGCTATTATTATTTATTATTATTAGTAATATTTATTGTTATTGTTATTTATTATTATTGACAGTAATATTTATTGTTTATTGTTAATTATTATTGTTTTGTTGATGTTGTTATTATTATTATTAGTAGTAGTAATTATTATTGTTATCATTGTTAAAAGATATTATTATTATTATTATTATTATTATTATTATTATTATTATTATTATTATCATCATCATCAGTTTAAATTAAAATGGCAAGTTCTAGTCATTTTGATAATATAAGTGATGATAAGCAAATTCCACAATAACATATTAATATTTTGGATGATGAGGAAGAAGTGAATTGCTAAGAGCAAGACACATTTGATCAAAATCAATATAGTAAAACAAAAAAATTAAAATATAATATTTTTCTTTTACATTTTTCTTAACAGGCAAATGCGAAAGGCCAAAAAAGAGCATACTGCAATTATTGCTCCTCTTTATTCAAATTTGCAGATGGAAGAAGTTATGTAACATTATGGAGACATCTCAACAAAAGATATCTTGTTCAAGCGAGTATGGAGAATACTCAAACTCAATTGGTGGGTTTTGTATAACCGAGATCATCATCTAAACCTACTAAAAAAACAAAGTCTTTTTCACTACGACAAAAATATAGTCAAAGAAGAATTAGTAAGGTATGCTTGTATTGATGAATTAACTTTTAATTTTGGTAAGAAAATAGGATTTACTAATTTTATTCAAAAATATGTGAATCTTATTTTTTATCGTGTTCCCCGCTAAATTTTATTGCGCACATTCCTCAAAGCTTTATGAAAAGAAAAAAAAATGATTTATGCACATTATTTTCAAATTGTCATTTTTGTCTTTCAATTTGTAGTAATATTTGGAGTGATCATTGGCAAACACATTCATATATGGGTGTTACATGTCATTAGGTTCATATTCAATGGAAAATATTACTTGCATTTCAACATTTTTATGATAGGCATACTACCGATAATTTATATAAAATAATAAAAAGTATTTTAGAAGATTATAATTTAGTTCAATTTCTTTTGATAATACTTCTGCAGATACTACTATTAATGATTTAGAACAAATTTGTAGACCAAATTTAAGAGACAAATTTTATCATGTTAGATGCATATATCATGTTATAAATTTGTGTGTTTAAAGTAGTTTGAGAACTTTAAATTTTTTGTATGAACTAATTAAAACTACATTAAACTATTGTGGTCTTATCCTCAATTATATAAAAGATAGGGTAAATTTTGTAAGCAATACAGTATGCCTTCTAAACAATTCAAATGAGATGTTCCAACCCATTGGAATTCTACTTATGAATTACTTTCTGATTCATTTCCATATCGTAAATTGTTATGTAGATTTCTTTAACTTAATTCTGCACCTATTATATTGTTTCCTACTTAGTAGAATTATTGTGAAAATTTGATTGATCTTTTAAAGTTTTTAATGACTCTACTAAACATTTATCTGGTGTTTATTATCTTATATCTCATTTAACAGTGTTTGAAGCTTTGAATATGGCAATTATTTTTTATGAGTATGAAAATGATATTGAATTGAAAGAAATTGTTATTGCGATGAAGAAAAAATTGCTTAATTATTTTAAAGGTTTTTCTGCTCTTAATCTTGTTGCTTGTGTATTGGATCCTCATATGAGAATTGAACTTTTAACTGATTATTTAAGCAATTATTATCTTCTCTTAGAGTTAAAAGATGTTAATATTACTAGAATAATTGATAGAGTTAAAAGAAATATTTTGGACTTATATAGAGAATATGAATCAATATATACGTCAATGGTCCCTGCATCACCTTAAGTAATGTTAAACTTGATGCATATTTATCATCTAGCTTTGATTTTGATTGTGTAATTGAAGACTATATTGATGATATACTTGGAGACTACAAGCTTCCTATTTTACAATGGTGGAGTCAACATATAAGAAAATTTTCAGTGTTGTCCATCATAGTTAGGAAAATATTTAGTTCTCCAGCTTCAATAGTGGCGGTGGAGCAAATATTTAGCATTGGAGGCCGTGTGTTAGATGAATGCTGATTAAGACTAACATCCCAATCATTGCAAGCTCAAATGTGCATCAATGATTAGTCCAAGGCATCCATGTGTGTACAAGAATTAAAGTATAATGATGATGATGACCAAGATTTAGATTATGATACAACCAACGAAAGTATAACTAGTGGTGGAAGTGGAAATAATGGAAGCGACTAAGGGGGCACTACCAAATTTAAGGTAAGAGAATACATATTGGTTTTGATTCCTCTAAACCCTAAGAGGATACTTAGGGAGCTTAATTCTTTATAATTAAGTTTAAGCACTTTTTTTTTCAATTGCAAATTGTAATATTGAATATTTTACAATTATGTAATTTTTTATAGTTAAAATTAAACTTTTTTATGTAGTTTTTGAATATTTTAATTATTTATAATTATTGAATATTTCAAATATAATATTAAATATATATAATTATAATCTATGACAATCGCCGGTTCAAACCGGAATTGAACCAGTTTTCAAAAGCCTGAACTTTAACGGAACTGACTCTTGCCGATTAAGGTTAAAGTTAAGGTTCACAGTTTTGGTCGGTTATGATTAACTGAACCGTGGCCATAGTTAGGGCAAGCCCAATACAAAATCCGTACCGACATCCACCTAAGACTGAGTAGGTACTGGCAGAGACATGTATAGCCTATATTAGTGGATGTACCCTTGGAAACTTGGCAAATCTAACATCTCTGCACATACTTGTCGACCTCTCTTCACATGGTGGGCTAGAAATAGGAAGCTTGAACCAGTTGTAAGGTTCTATCACAATCGACATGCCCTTTGCCATGCAACTCCTGGATGACCTTCAGGCACAAGCAGTAGCCTAGAATACATAATTGCTTCCCTTTGAATAAGAACTCATCATACAGTAAGAAATCTGTCTTTTCACCTGCTTAAACCCTTTCTAGAATAGCAAAAAAGTAGGGATCAGTAACAAACAAATTCCAAAAAGAGTCCAAGCCAAGTACCTCAATTCACATTGTAACTAAGAAATTGATCTTTCGGCTCAAAGCATTAGCAACTCTATTTGTGGTTCCTAATTTTTGTTTCACCACATAAGTAAAACATTCAAGGTAGGCCACCCATGGAGCATGTCATGATGACACCTTATCTTGGTCATGCAAATGCTTCAAAGCCTTATGGCCTGTATACAAAACAAACTCCCTATTGTATAATAATGCCTCTAATGCTTTACTGCTTGAACCACTACATAAAAATCTGCATCATAATTTATGCTTGGAACTCAAAAGCTTCTCGCTGAAGTATACTACAGGTCTTCCATTTTGACTCAAAATAGCCCTAATGCCCATTTTAAAAGAATCACAGTGTAATTCAAATGCTTGTGAAAAATTAGGTAGCACTAAGATAGGGGTGGTGGTCAAGCGTATCATGATAAGATGGGATCCCTTATTAGCATGACCATCATAAATGACCTTCCTATCATAATGCCAAGGTCTCCCTAATAATAAATGGCATGCATCCATGGCAACCACATCACACCACACACTATCCTTATATTTAAAACCAATAGAAAATGTTACTAAAGCTCATTGTGAAATAGTGACCTCACCGTCCTTCTTTAGCTAGGCTAGTTTGTAAGGCCTAGGATGCTTCTCAAGGCTTCTCAATCTTCATTCTCAATTTTTGCACTGCCTTTGCTGCAATAATTTTCTCACAACTACCAGCTTCAATGACAAAACGGCAAACCTTACCGAGAATGGTGGATGTAGATTGGAAAATGTTACTCCTTAGCTGGTCATCTTCAACACACTTAGGTGTCAGAAAATATCGCCAAACAACCAAGGTAATGCTTGTTTCTTCTGCTACCACCTCCTCATCAATCATAACTTCTTTGTCAAACACTAGCTCTCCCATAAGGTCGACATTTCCCTCTTCATAGTCATCTGTTTCCATAAAGAGTGCATTTTTCCTTGCTGTCTTCTTGCACTCAGACTATCTATGCCCAACCTCACCACATCTGAAGCATTTCATGCCATTGCAAGTTGTCCTATTGAACTGGCTTGTATTGGTAGTTCTTCTTCTAATCACTCCTCTTACATGATTGACTGCACGACTGCTACTAGTGCCACCGCCACTGCCACTTCCACTGCCTTCCATAATAGAAGATGACACAGAAGTACCTTTTCTTCTAGAGTACTTGTCTACCTGTAAAGCCTTCTGATGAGCAGCAGAGATCAAGACAGAATAAAAAAAGTTGACAGTATCTTGAATCTGACCCCTTAGGCTACCAATATTTCTCGTCACCAACTAATCCTCCATATCGTGTAGATCATTTCTGGCTATCAATTGGTAGAACTTAGTGGTGTAGTCTTACACTAACCTTGCTCACTGCCTCGGATCCACTGTATTAGGGTTTTCTTGCTAGTTGGGGATTGCCCTATTCTGATTCCCCATGAGTTACACTAGTCATTCTGTTAATTGATCCATCACTTGTCCCATCCATTCTTCCATCATTTGTTGAAATTGCTGCACAAGGTGGGCCATATGATCACACTCATAAACATCCTCTAAACATTATTGCGGTTGTCTTAGAGGTGCCATAGTTATCCAAGAACAAACATGTAATGTAACACCCCTAATTTTTGAAAATTAAATAAAATAAATCGAAAAAATCAAATTGGATAAATTAAATAAATGATTTAAATGAAAAATTAAAGGATTTTAAGTGATAAAGTGGAATGTATATTTGAAATAAACAAGATATATACATATACGTAAGATATAAATCACATATATATATATTGTATAATTAAGTGTACAGTGATTAATATATATATATATATAAGGATGGATGGATTAAAAAGGAAAAGATATTTTCTTTTTCCTTCTTCTTATTCATTTGCTATGAGTAAAGAGAGAGAGGTGAGAAGAGAGTGAGTTCTTCTTCCATACACCAAAGATTGAAGGGATTTCAAGGATTCAAATGGAGTTTTTTGAGGATTCTTCATCAATTGGTAAGTTTTTTTTTTTTATAAATTTCGTAAGTTCTTTGGAATTCAATGGAAGAACATGATATGTGGATTTTGGGATTGTGTATTAGCATATTTTTATAGCTTATTTGGGTATGTGTGAAGTTGATTTTGAGTAGTTAATAATAATTTTAAGATTTAATTGAAGAAGTGATTGAATTTAAGTTGAGTTTGGAAGTGATTGTGTTGAAGGGTTGAGTGTGCGAAATGAAAAATTTTTGTCGGACATAGCCATGTCGTTGGGAGTGTCAATGGTGTTGAGTTTCAACATTTATGATACGACCAGTAAAGCGGCCATGTCTCTGAGCACATTGTAGCTACTGTAAGGTAAAATAATTGACATAGCCATTAACATGCTCGTGTTGTTAGGCGTGTCAAAGTTTCTGTAATGTAGAATTAATGACACGGCCAATGACACACCCATGTCATTAGACGTGTCAAAGCTTTTGTAAGAGTGGGTTAATGACACAGTCATTAACACGCTCATGTCGTTGAGCGTGTTACTTGAGGAAATTATTCAAAATAACTCTTTTCTTTATCTTTCATTTTTAATTCATAATTTAAATGGTTTGATGTTGATAATGCCTTAGAATGTGATACTAAATGGTTGTTTATGATCACATTTGGCTTAGGCATTGAGAGAGAGTAATTTGCCCAACCTAGTATTGAAGGGAAACTTGGAAGAGAAGGTTAAAGAGAGTGTTGAAGCTTGTTTTGGAGTGTTTTCTAAGGTATGTACAGACTCTTGATAAATGGAATGTGATTGCATTACATTTGGCCTAACACATTTTGGATGAAAAATGTGTTAAGCTACTTGATACATGAACATTAAGCCATGACATGTGAATTGTTATATATGCATTATTATGCATTATGAAAGGCCATTGTTAATGGCTAAATTGAGTAAAATGTGAATTATGTGCAAAATGTAAAAATGACCCAAAGTGTTTGGGTAATGTGGTTCTGTTATGAAATATCCTATGATGTGATGAAATGTTGAAATGAAATGACATTGATATGAATGAAAAAATGGGAATATGAGAAAGGAATTGAGGATGAAAAATATGAAATAATTGCATGCCTAGTATGTTATTCAATTTTCAGAGTTCTTTGTTTAGCGGCATTCCTATGAGGTTATCCTCAATATTTGCCTTCAGGGCTAGATGCTTGGAGTCACTGTGAAATGATTTACCTTCGGGGCTAGATACTTAGTGTCACTGTGATATGATTTGCCTTATGGACTAAAACAGTAACTCTGGGATTTGAATAATGTATTTGTTATTTGGGCCCGTGCTTGTGTATGTGTTTGTGTGAATTATTAAGTGATAAAAGAATATATTTAATAGTGAACTTGGATGTCACATTATGACATAGCATATGAGCATTTTGCATTGGTATTATTTTTAAAGTATTATTATTATTATCAAAGTTTGTACCACTAGGCTTTTAGCTTAGCATGATTATAACTTATCGCACAGGTGACAGGAGTGATTCGGCAGAGCCAAAAAAATTATATTATACCATATCGGGTCTAGGCTTGTGTTGGTTGAGACTGAAGTGTGTTACTGCATCAAGATTGGAGACATTTTACCAGCATGTATATATTTTATATTATAATATATTTTGAGACTATATTATATTTTTATTTTGGAATATATATATATGGAACCTATAAATAATGTTTTGTATAATTGAGTAATGTGAGGCTTTATATATTTTGATATATATATATATACATATATATATATATGTATATATGTTTTGAAGAATAAGGAATAAGAAATTTTTTATTAAATCAGATTGTGATATTCTTATATCGTATATGCGTATTGTACATATATTGGGTGTGTGTGTATTATACATTTATAGGATATAAGGGTGTTACATTTATTTTGGTATCAAAGCCTAGATTTGAGGTTCTCAACCTAGGTGGGTTGTTAGAGAGAGAAAATGGAGATTTTAAATATGATTTTCAATTGTGATTTATTCTTTGGAACTTGCACTTTCTGATTTCTGATGTGACAATTTCTGCTGTGTTTGAAGAAATAGGTGATTATGGCGTCTCGAGTGCATCAATCTTAGAGGGTAGTGCAGAGAGTGTTGCTCCTAATGAGGGAAGAGTTTGAGCTGGTGTTGAGTCTGCTAGTGAGGTATCTGCTTATGTGCCTGTTGGACCAACAACTGAGGAGATTCCACCGGGATGAGTATGGCATATGGTGGAACTATTGAGATAGGCTCTAGTTCAGTAGTCGCAGCTGCCGCCACAGCCACAGCTGTAGCAGCAGTTGCCGACACGGAAGTATGACAAGCTGAGAAAATTTGAAGCCACAGATTTTGTTAGCATTACAAATCCTACTGTAGTAGAGTAGTGGTTGGACAGGGTCTAGAGAGTATTTATTTAGTTGCAAGCTAGTTCAGAGGAGAAGTTTGATTATGTTAGATCACTTTTGCAGGGGGATGCATATGAGTGGTGGAAGATGGTTCTCCATGGTACAACTGATCTACTAGTTCTGACTTATGCCGATTTCTTGCAGGAATTTGAGAAAAAGTATACTCCAAGGGAGTATAAGGATGCAAAGAAGATGGAGTTCCTGAGTTTGAGGCAGGACACCGGGACAGTGACTGAGTATGAGATTGAGTTCATTCGGCTGAGCTAATATGCTGGAGGAATTATTTCAGATGAGTTTGACAAATGCCAGAGGTTTATGGAGGGGCTAAGACCCTCTATAATGTGTATAGTGGAAGGTTTTCGGTATCATAATTTTTCTCAGTTGGTTGCAGCTGCCAAGAGTGTAGAGTTGGCACAGTAACTTGCAGCAGCAGCCAGAGTAGAGGAAAGCAGAGGTATAAGACCCCATGGTGAGGTAGAGTCTTCATCATCGAAGACAGGCCGAGGGGGATATCCTCAGAGGTTCAGTAGGAGCTAGAGGCAGCCTTGCAGGCAATAGAGGCAAAGACTTACAGCCTCAGTGGTTAGTGCTCCGACCCCAGTGACTTAGAGGCCTGTTCCACCTTCTTGTGTTCAATGTGGTAGAGCACATGGAGGTGTCTATTGGAGGATAGGTACACCAGCAGTGTGTTATATATGTAGATCACCAGACCATTTTCTCCTAGATTGTCTAGAGCCACCAGATGACAGACAGACAGATATATCAGTTTTTGGACCCAGTATTAGAGGCGCTCGTGGTGGCAGAGGTTTTAGTAGAGGTAGTCAATCAGGGTTTGGTCAGAGAGGAGGTTCTACATCAGGAAGTAGACCAAAGGATGCTGGGCCATCACAGCAGGTTTATGTGATGCAGAGACAACCAGATGCTTCAGCCATTATAGTCGACACTTTTGCTTTATTTGGTACTTCAATTCTTGCATTGATAGACTCTAGGTTGACTCATTTATACATTAGTGCATCCATATTGCTTGTGAGTGATTTGCATTCTGAGTCTCTAGGATTTGATGTTTTTGTTACAAATTTTTTAGGGCATAGTGTGGTGGTTAGCAGGGTGCACCGAGATAGTCCAGTTATTGTTCAGGATGAGGAGTTTCTAAGTGACCTAATTGAGATTCCTTTCAGGGAGTATAATTTGATTCTGGGGATGGATTGATTATTCAGGCATGGGGCTATGGTAGACTGTAAACAAAAATGTATTACCCTGAGAACATGTGATGGTAGAGTTGTGGTAGTATATAGTGAGCATAGATATCTTTCATCTATGTTCATTACAACTGTATCAACTAGGAGAATGATTCAGAAGGGATGTGAGGCTTATCTTGCTCATGTTATAGATATTAGAGTAGTGAGATCCCAGCTTGACAGTATACTTACAGTTGTCGAGTTTCTTGATATTTTTTTTAATGAGTTGCCTGGGGTGCCTCCTGAGAGAGAGGTGGAGTTTAGTATTGATTTAGTACCTGGTACCATTCCCACTTCTATTACCCCTTATCGGTTGGCACCTACAGAATTGAAAGAGTTGAAGGTGCAGTTGCAAGAGTTGCTTGATAAAGGATTTATTCGTCCTAGTGTGTTGTGTAGAACACCTATTTTGTTTGTAAAGAAGAAGGATGGCACATTGAGATTATGTATTGATTAATGGCAGTTGAATAAGGCAACCATCAAGAATAAGTATCCATTACCTCCGATAGATGATCTCTTTGATCAGATGAAGAGAGCAGCAGTATTTTCTAAGATTGATATGAGATCAGGATATCATCAGTTGAAAGTTAAAGATATAGATGTACCGAAGATAGCTTTTCGTACGAGGAATGGGCATTATGAGTTTCTGGTGATGCCCTTTGTATTGACGAATGCACTGGTAGTATTTATGGATTTGATGAACAGTGTGTTTAGACCATACTTAGATTAGTTTGTGGTGATTTTTATTGATGATATTCTGGTGTATTCGCATAATAAGGAGGATCATGACAGGCATTTGCGGATTATATTTCAGGCTTTGAGAGAGAAGCAGTTGTATGCTAAATTATCTAAGTGTGAATTTCAGCTCGATCAAGTAACTTTTCTCGGTCATGTAACTTTTCTCGGTCATGTGGTATCAACAGAGGGTATTAGAGTTGATCCGAGTAAAGTTGAGGCTATCTTGAATTAGAGTCCACCTAAGACTGTGATAGAAGTTAGATATTTTCTGGGTTTGAAAGGCTATTATCGTTGATTTGTGAAGGGTTTTTCTATGATAGCTACACTACTCACCATATTACTTCAGAAAGGAGTTAGATTTATGTAGATAGATCAATGCCAGGCGAGTTTTTAGCAGCTGAGGGAGATATTGACTCAGGCTCTAGTACTTACCCTGCTTGTGGAAGGTAAACCTTATGTGATATACAGTGATGCTTCACAGAGTGGTTTAGGTTGTGCTCTAATGCAGGAGGGTAAAGTCATTACTTATGCATCTCGATAGTTGAAGCCACATAAGCTGAATTATCCGACTCATGATTTAAAGTTAGCAGCCATAGTTTTTTCATTGAAGATTTGGCGGCATTACTTGTATGGAGATAAGTGTTTCATTTATACTGATCATAAGAGTTTGAAGTATCTGGGTGTTTAGACAGAGCTGAATCTTCGACAGAGACGATGGTTTAGAGTTGATTAAAGACTACAATTATTTAATTGATTATCATCCTAGTAAGGCAAATGTTATTGCTAATGTCTTGAGTCGAAAGTCTTTGGCAGGTGTGAATGCTTATTCATTCTCATTGCTTGTTGAGTTGAGAGCATTGTATGCTAGATTTGAGCCTTGTGATGATGGTACATTGATAGCTCAGTTGCAATTGAGGCTAGTATTGTTGAATCATATTAGGAAAGCCCAGTTGGCTGATAAAAAGATCTAGAAGATTGTGTTAGATTGCCAAAAGGGGGAGAGTCGAGACTTTCATGTGAGAAATGATAGTAGTCTATGGTATAAAGATAGATTATGTATTCCTAATGATGCTAGATTGAAGAGGATGATATTAGAGGAAACACATCAGTTAGTTTATGTTATGTACCCTAGTAGTAACAAGATGTATTAAGATTTAAAATAGTATTATTGGTGGTCAGGTATGAAGAGGGACATAGTAGAATTTGTGTCCAGATGTCTCACTTGCCAGAGAGTGAAAGCTAAACATCAAGTTTCTTCAGGGGTGCTTCAACCATTGTCAGTACCAGAGTGGAATTGGGAGCGAGTGACTATAGATTTTGTAATTAGATTGCCTTTGACCCAGAAGAAGCATGATGCAATTTGGGTTATTATTGATCAAATGACGAAGATAGCTCATTTTCTTCCAGTTTGATGGATTATTCACTAGAGAGGTTAGCTGAGTTGTATATTAATGAGATAGTGATGTTGTATGGAGTCTTAGCTTCTTTAGTGTCATACCGAGATCCCCAGTTTACATCAAGATTTTGAAGGAGTTTATAGGATGCATTGGGTTCTTGATTGCATTTTAGTACCGCTTTCCATCCTCAGATAGATGAATAGTCAGAGAGAGTGATATAGATTTTAGAGGATATGTTGAAGAGTTGTATCATTGATTTATAAGGAGCTGGGACATATTTTTGCCATTGATTGAGTTTGCATATAATAACAGTTATCAGTCCAGTATTGGGATGACACCTTATGAGGCCTTGTATGGTAGGAGATGTAGAACACCTTTGTGTTGGGATGAGGTTGGAGAAGGTAAACTGGTTGGTCCTAATTTGATTAAGAAAACAGAAGAGAAAGTAAAATTGATACGGAGTCATCTGAAAGCTACTTCATATTGGCAAAAATCCTATACAAATTTGAAGAGGAAGGATATAGAGTTTAGTGTGAGAGATAAAGTGTTTATGAAGGTGTTTCCATGGAAGAAGATTTTGAGATTCGGTTGCAAAGGGAAGTTGAGTCCTCGTTTCATAGGACCATATGAGATTCTGGAGAGAGTTGGTCTAGTAGTTTATAAGTTGGCTTTGCCTCCTGAGTTAGACTGGATATATAATGTCTTCCATGTCTCTATGCTTCAAAGGTACGGGTCAGACCTATCTCATATCTTGTCAGTGGAATCCATTAAGGTGAGCCCAAATCTGAATTATGAAGAAGAACCAGTTGCGATTTAGCACAAAAAATGAAAGAATTGAGAAACAAAAAAGTATTGCTAGTGAAATGTCTTTGGAGGAATCATGCCACTAAGGAGGCGGCATGGAAAAGTGAGCAATTGATGTAGAGTTAGTATCTCCAGTTGTTTCAGAGCTGATAGCAAGTAATTTCGCAAACGAAATTTTCTTAAGGGGGAGAGAATTGTAACACTCCTAATTTTTAAAAATTAAATAAAATAAATCAAAAAAATTAAATTGGATAAATTAAGTAAATGATTTAAATGGAAAATAAAAGGATTTTAAGTGATAAAGTAGAATGTATATTTGAAATAAATAAGACATATACATATACCTAAGATATACATCACATATATATATATTGTATAATTAAGTGTACAGTGATTATATATATATATATATATAGATAAGGATGGATGGATTAAAAAGGAAAAGATATTTTCTTTTCCTTCTTCTTGTTCATTTGCCGTGAGTAAAGAGAGAGGTGAGAAGTGAGTGAGTTCTTCTTTCAAACACCAAAGATTGAAGGGATTTCAAGGATTCAAATGGAGTTTTTTGAGGATTCTTCATCAATTGGTAAGTTTCTTTATCAATTTTGTAAATTTTTTGAAATTATATGGAAGAACATGATATGTAGATTTTGAGATTGTGTATTAGCATATTTTTATAGCTTATTTGGGTATGTATGAAGTTGGTTTTGAGTAGTTAATAATGATTTTAAGGTTGGATTGAAGAAGTGATTGAATTTAAATTGAGTTTGGAAGTGATTGTGTTGAATGGTTGAGTGTCCGAAATACATAATTTTTGCCTGATACGAACATATCGTTGGTCATGTCAACTGTGCTGAGTTTCAACATTGATGACACGACCAATAACATGGCCATGTCCCTGAGCGTGTCGTAGCTACTGTAAGGCAAAATAATTGACATGGCCATTAACATGCCCATGTTATTGGGCATGTCAAAATTTTTATAATGTAGAATTAATGATACTAGCAGTGACACACCTATGTCATTGGAAGTGTCAAAGCTTCTGTAAGAGTGGGTTAATGACATGGTCATTAACAGGCCCGTATTGTTGAGTGTGTTACTTGAGAAAATTGTTCAAAATAACTCTTTTCTTTGTCTTTCATTTGTAATTCCTAATTTAAATGGTTTGATGTTGAGAATGCCTTAGAATGTGATATTAAATAATTGTTTATGATCACATTTGGCTTAGGCATTGAGAGAGAGTAATTTGCCCAACCCTAGTTTTGAAGGGCAACTTGGAAGAGAAGGTTGAAGGGAGTGTTGAAGCTTATTTTAGAGTATTTTCTAAGGTATGTACAAACTCTTGATAAATAGAATGTGATTGCATGACATTTGGCCTAACACATTTTGAATGAAAAATGAGTTAAGCTACTTAATACATGAACATTGAGCCATGACATGTGAATTGTTACGTATGCATTATTATGCATTATGAAAAGCCATTGTTAATGGCTAAATTGAGTAAAATGTAAATTATGTGCAAAATATAAAAATGACCTAAAGTGTTTGGCTAATGCGGTTCTATTACGAAATATCCTATGACGTGATGAAATGTTGAAATGAAATGAAATTGATATGAATGAAAAAAATGGGAACATGAGAAAGGAATTGAGGATGAAAAATATGAAATAACTGCATTCCTAGTATGTTATTTAAATTTCAGAGTTCTGTATTTGGCGGCATGCCTATGAGGTTATCCTCAATATTTGCCTTCAGGGCTAGACGCTTTGTGTCACTGTGATATGATTTGCCTTCGGAGCTAGACACTTAGTGTTATTATGGACCAAAATAGTAACTCTGGGATTTGAATAACGTATTAGTTATTTGGGCCCATGCTTGTGTATGTGTTTGTGTGAATTGTTAAGTGATGAAAGAATATATTTAATAGTGAATTTGGATGTCACATTATGACATAGCATATGAGCATTTTGCATTGGCATTATTTTTAAAGTGTTATTATTATCAAAGTTTGTATCACTAGGCTTTTAGCTTAGTGCGATTGTAACTTATTGCACAGGTGACATGGGTGATTCGGTAGAGCCAGAAAGTTCTATTAGACCATATCGGATCTAGGCTTATGTTGGTTGAGACTGAAGCGTGTTGCTACATAAAAAACGGAGTTATTTTGCTAGCATGTATATATTTTATATTATAATACATTTTGATACTATATTATGTTTTCATTTTAGAATATATATATTGAACCTATAAATAATGTTTTGTATAATTGAGTAATGTGAGGCTTTATATATTTTGATATATATATACATATATATATATGTATAAATATTTTGAGGAAGGGAAAATAAGAAAATTTTTATTAAATCGGATTGTGACATTCTTATACCATATATGCATATTGTAAATATACTAGATTTGTGTGTATTATATGTTTATAGGGCATAAGGGTGTTACATGTAACATTCTTATATTCTACATACGTATAATATATATCTTATATATATATATATATAATATGTATAGAATACAAGAATGTCACCAATATTAGCAGTAGAAAAATCAATTAATTGTTGCAAAAAAAAGTTAACCATTTAAATATAAATTTAATAGGTAAATTAATATATATAAATAATTAAACGTCAAAATACAAATTTAAAAAAAATCACCGGGAAAAAATTTGTTTTCTCATGCATAATACACACTTTTCTCTAATTATGCATAGCAATATTATTAGTCATTCTACAATTGCTTAACATTTTATATTTCATACATTTCACATACTTTTACTTAAAATAATGTACATATCATGTAAAAACTAATATCAAAATGATATAACACATCCATAAAACCATAATATGGTATGCCAAGTCCAATTTAATTAAAAATATAAATTATTAAAATATGTACTAACATTTAAATATGACAAATTCAAGGCCAAACTCCTACTCTAATCTTCACTCCTACAAAAGTCCTTCCTCTCTTTAAATTGGAAATTCCTCCTTACTCAATCCTAAACCAAATTATAAGTGAACATACTATTAGTATCATATTATTACTCATTTTACACAATCAAACATCAATTACACGATGTCTAATTCAATTCCTAACAAAACCCTAATTTACCCCTTACTAAGTTCTTTAAACTTCAATATAACCAACTCATTTCTATCATCCAATTATAAAATCATCATTTATACATCAAAGCTACATCATAACAATTGATTTTAACAATTAAAAACACCCCCACCAAAAACCCTATTTTCTCATAACCAATCCTAAAATTCTAATTTCACCAAAACTCATTTTCACCAACTAACCTTAAAACCATATCATCCACTTCAAAATAACTCATTACAACAATTATAAATTCATTCATAAAAATTTCAATTTTCACATAATCTAAAATTTAAGAAAACTTACTTAAATTCAAAGAAAACTTACCTAATACTTGATTATTCTTCAAAAGCATCCTTAATCATTTAAAAGTCTTTATGAAATATGGAGTATTTGATGAAAGAAAATCCCACCTCACACACTCATGGAATTCGGCCAAGGAGGTGAAGAAGATGAAGATGGAAAAAAATTGACTTTTCTTTTAAATAAATAATGAGATACTTATCATCTTCTATCATTAAATATTTTAATTTAATCTTTTTAAATATATATTTTTAACTTTTTAACTTTTTACTTTTTAAATTTTACCATTCTTTGTTTTTTAGTAAAAGTGTATATATTAAGTATATACCATATATACATTAGGTATCCAATGTATATATTATATATCTTGTATATGTATTAGGTATATACCATATATATCCTTCATACAACACTCTAACTACCCTCCTTGTACCTTGTTTAATTATTTTTAATGAAACTACGGGCGTTATAGAACCAGACTCTAATATCAACTGACGTACCGGAAGTTAATGAACAAAGGATAAACATGCTATATCTTGTTTAGTCTAAGAATATCCAAGAAAAATAGACACAAAAGAGAGAAAAGTTTCTCTTTGAAATATTATTGAATTCTGAAAAAAATTGTTACTCTTTTCTTAAGTAATACAATATATAGTATTAAGGTTACAAAAAACTTAATTTCAAATAAGGAAAGTTTTTAAGAAAGCAACAGATTACCAAAATAAAAAGATTACAAACATAGAAAGATAATATTTAACGAGACAGATAAAATGTCCAAACGGTGTCTCGAGCTAAAGTTTCTAAATAAGAAAATAAAATAATGCCCCAAGTTGTAACAAACAGAAAAATATATTTTCGGAGGTCTAAACGAAGAAATTTAGCCTAAAAATTATAGACCGCACCACAAGATAGTGACTTTGACTCGTTGACCCATTTTTCATTAGGCTAGGTCTCTATAACGCCCAATTTACAACTTTAATTTTTAGTAGTAATTATTAAACTGTTATTATAATAATTTATTATCAAATTGCTCCATGAAAACTAAAGATCTCTGTTCCGCATCATGATATTAATTTAAAATGTTAAATATATAAGGAACATTAGAATTTGAAGAGAAAAATTATTAAAGAAATCCAGATTGTGCAATTAATTTGATTAATTTTTAATTGACATTATTATTGTTGTCCCAAGATGGCAACCAAGAGGGGGGGGGTGAATTGATTTTCTTGAGAAATGATGACAAATTAAAAACTCAACAAATAAGAAATGTAGAAGAGAGAAATGGTTGAGTAATGAGTAGAAGAAAGAACACACAAGATTTATAGTGGTTCGTATTTTCTCCAATCCTACATCCACTTCCTTAACAACTTATTAAGGTTCTACTAACTTTGAAGTTTTACAAGCTCACTTCCAACTTTTGGTGTTTTTACAAGTTCACACCTAACTTGACAAGTGTTTTACTAAGGCTAACACTCAAACCACTTACAAGAGTTTTACCCAGGCTCACTCTCACAACCTAAGTGTTTCCAAGCTCACACTCAAACTTTTACAATGGTGTTTTTAATGCTTACACCTAACATTCATTACAATTCAAATGTTAATTGTAGTAATAAAATAAAATATGTTGCTTGGCTATCAAATTCAGAATCTCTCTTTTTTCTTAACAGAATAATAATGTATTTATAGCCAATGTGGTCTAGCTAGTCGTTATAGATAGTGAGAAATAAGTCTTGGCAGTTTAGACCTTGTTTTAATAGACTGTTTGAAGCAGTTAACGGTCGTCCTTAATGCTAGGACGGTCGCTCCAATGTTACACGCAGTTGCCCTTAGATAAGGGATGGTCGCTGCATTCAAATTTTCTTCAATGGTCGAATTTAAGTGCTCTGCTGCTGGAATCTTGCCCATGCTGTGATTGTCGGGACGGTTACGCATAAGCTAGGTGCGGTCGCCCTTTTTGAATGCTGAAGTGGGTTTATAACAGTCATCACACGTGACATTCTTTAACTGGGCAAAATAAAATTTCGCCTAAATATGAATATCGCGATCGCTCTAGGTTCCAGTTCGCGGTCGAATTGAGAGACTCACGTCGAACTTCTAGGCACACTTGAGGACGCAAACACTACTGTCAGTTTGAGTAGTTTTCTCTTGAATCAGCAGAGCGGTCGCGGAGTCTGAAGGGCGGTCGCTACAACAGTAAGCGAGACCGTATTCTTCACTGTTCTTGTCACCGTGAACCTTATTGGAATCTGGATGATTTGGGTTCCTCATGGTGCGATCGTCCTTATTTTTTGGACGGTCTCTCATGTTGATGGGCGACCGAGACTGAGGTCGAGTTTCTAACCGTAAACTCTACTGTGATATGGTTTTATCCTTCAATTCAATGAGGTAGTCGTCTCCATGGTTTGTGCAACTTCTAAATGTGTCATGTTCAACTTATTTGAAACAATCTAATCCTGCAACAAGGTTCTTTAAATATATGTTAAATAAGTCATTCAATTTGAGTTGTCAATTATCAAAATAGAGATCATTTGGCTAACAATTATAATTTTGAAGATATGAATAAAATATATATGTCATTTTAAATTTTTGAATATTATGGCTATGGCTTTTGATTATAAAAATTAAATATGAAATATATATAACTAGTAAAAAAACCTAAAAGAATAAGCAAATATTTTCATTTTATTTAAAGAAAAACATACAAATCATATTTAAAAATAAAATTTTAAAAAAAATTATAGGATAAAAGTATAATATTGTAAATTTTAGGAGTAATTTATATATTATATGATTTTTTTTTGTTACAAATGAATGAAACTTTTAAAAAAAAAAGACTTTCAAATAATGACTTAAAATAAAGGTTATTTTGATAAATTAAAAAATATCTGCAAATAATTTAGACTATTTAGTGAGGATCCCACACTTTTTCATCATCAAAACCCAACTCCCAAAATAAAGTAAATAAATTTTATTTTATTGTTTGTTTTTAAATAAAAAAAGCAAAAATTTTTAAAAAATATGAACTTTCAATGAAACTTTAGTTTTTAGATAGGCACTTGGCAATAATTTTTATTCGTACTGTTTTTATGGCTTGTGATAGACACATGTTTAACTCATGTCAAAGAAAAAGGTTTCAAATCTCCTCCGTATATAGCTGAAAGATTTAATATAATCAAATAAAAATTTAAAGGTATAATATGCAAAAATATAAATTTTAAGGGAAAAAACATGTTTTTTTTTGTTTTTTTTTTAAATACTGTACAAAAAATATTTATATCTTTAAAAAAAATTAGTGTAAATTTTTAAAATATCTTATTAAAACAAGATTTTTATTTTTCAAAAACACTTTATCTCTCATTATAGTAAATATTTATTTTAATTTTTATCTTTTTTTTAATTTTACTATTAAATAAAAATATTTTAATAAAATAATAAAATTAATATTTTAAATTATATTTTCAATATATAAAATGTATTAAATTTTATAAAGTAAAAATTTTAATTTAGACTATAAATAATAAATAATATTTATAAAAAATAAAAAAATATCATAGATAAATATATTAATAAATATCGTTAAATTTATTTTAAAATAAATTTTATATATTACATAAAAAATAATAAAGCTAAAAAAATATTACTTTCAATGTAAATGTTGTGAAAAGTATGAATTGATACTTGTATAATGGTAAGATTTTTTTATAGCGTAAAAATACATCATTATTTAATTTTTTTTATATATGTTATTCAATTAGTATCAAAGAAATTTATGTTTTTTTTTTATTTTTTTAATTCAATTGAATTTTAAGTTTAAATAATAATAATAATAATGATAATAATAATAACAGAAAATATCACATGCAACACATATATTAACCTATTGAATTTATCAAAAATTTTAAAAAAAAAATTCACGACATTTTAAATCAATAACCAGTTAGATTTATTAAAAATCCAAAAATTCATAATCTTTTAAATCAACAAGTCTAAAATTAATTTTATACCTTATTGAACTTCTATCAAAATCATCATGCTAAATTGGTACTTGGTAAAAGAGAAAATTAATCAGTCTTTAAAATAAGAAATATAAAATTTAAATTATATAAATATTTAAAACATGTAATAGCTATTGTATTTAACATAAATTTTGAATTAAAAATTTCGATTTATAATTGAAATGATTTTAAATTTATTGATTTTTTATATTCAAATTTACTAATTAATTTAGAACAATTAAGTATCATGATATTAAATATACTTAAATTAAGACTTTAGTTATAATTAGAGAAAACTTTGCACTATATTGCAAGTATTCTTAATTTTTTTTTAAATTCTATAATAATTTTAAATAAATATTTATTTATTTGAATCTATAAATAAAAAAAATAAAATCAATATATACATTAATAAACTTAAACAAATAAACTATAATTATCAAATTATAAAACATAGTCACAGATATAATTTATGATATTATCATAATAGTTTATATAAATAATATAAATTATTTATTAAACCAAATGAATTAACACCTCAATTACAAATAAAAATATTTACAGCAAAAATTAAAAAGTAACACCAGCAATTGATATTTAAAAATGAAAGGTAGACTAAATTTTAGAATGAATGAAAAAAGAAGTTAAAATACATAATATAATATTGTGCAAGTGAGAACATATTTAATATAATATATATAAATATTTATTATGTTGTATGTTACCTTTTATTTTTAAAAATATTTTATAATTTTTGAAATTGTTTTTACATATATCTAAAATTAATGTTTTTGATCTGGTAAAAAAAAATATTTTTGAATGAGTCCCTCATAAAAATTACTGAGGTTATGGTTAATAGGCTAAGATTAAAATATACAGAGGTGACCCAGAAAGGGTTTCATAGAGCTTTTGAATCGCCGTCGAAACTCGGAAAACTTATACTCAGTGTAGAAAATGTCAAGTTTGCCGAGTTGGAATCAGTTTTGAATGAGCTAACCTACTATGACTTGGGCAAAAAGATAGAATGAAAATCAGAAAGGTTTAACTAGGGCTTTGTTCAATTTACAAACCCAAGTTCGATAAAGAATGTCTAAAAGTAACTTCCTAGTCAATAAGGGAGTGAGATCCCTCAGCTACCTCGCCCAGTCATCGGCTTCCAGAGCTATCGCAGCCCATTTTTCGTCTCCGTTGATTCGGACCCATCACCCTAACTCCTCTTTTCTCAACAACAATCTTGGTCGTCCTCTTTCTTCTCCGCTCTTTGCCACCGCTGTACGCCACATCCGCACTGGCCGGGATGTCAAGTAAACTTTTCTCTTCTTCCCATTTATTCTTTCTTTCTTTTTTTCCCTGTTGAGTATGTTGATTAATTGATTAGTTTGTTTATTTTAGTTATGAGATTACACCTCCTGTGAACTGGGGAATCCGAATTGTGCCAGAGAAGAAGGCTTTTGTGATTGAACGATTTGGGAAGTATGTGAAGACCCTTCCTTCGGGAATTCATTTCTTGATCCCATTTGTGGATAGAATTGCTTATGTTCATTCCTTGAAGGAAGAGGCTATTCCCATTCCTGATCAGTCTGCTATAACCAAAGATAATGTCAGCATTCTTATCGATGGTGTTCTTTATGTCAAGGTTTTGCTTCTCTTCCTTTCTTTCCCCTTCAAAATTTTCTCAATCAAATAGATTAACTTATAATGACTTGTTTCTTGAATAGATTGTTGACCCTAAACTGGCCTCTTATGGTGTGGAGAATCCCATCTATGCTGTGATTCAGCTTGCCCAGACTACCATGCGTAGTGAGCTTGGAAAGATTACTCTTGACAAAACCTTTGAAGAAAGGGACACCCTCAATGATAAGATTGTGGTATGTTGGTCTTTGAATTATATATGTTCATTTATTCTTTGGTGCAATGCTATTGTTTTCAAATTTAAATCCTAATTGGTATTTTCTACATGGATCCGATTTCATTTCTTGCTGTAGAATTTGCTGTTCAATGGTTGATCATTTAGGAACTATGTTGAAATTTAGCCATTTTTGCAGGAAGCCATCAATGTGGCTGCGAAGGACTGGGGTCTTCAGTGCCTTCGTTATGAAATTAGTGAGCTGAACGCATCTAATTTGACTCGCTATCCTAGATTCTTTGTAGAAATATTCTATATGCTTCACTGCACTTTCTTTTTCTAGGGGATATTTCACCACCTCGTGGAGTGAGGGCTGCTATGGAAATGCAGGCAGAAGCAGAACGTAAAAAGAGAGCTCAAGTTCTCGAGTCTGAAGGTAGTAAAGCTGATTTGATTTATCTGTTATTTTTGTGATTGGTACTTATTCACTTAATGTCGCAAGGTGTTGCAATATCTCATTGGAATAGCTTTACTTGTCAGTACTCCTCATCAATCCATCATCATATGGAAATTTTATATTTGACAGGAGAGAGACAGTCCAACATTAATATTGCTGATGGTAAGAAGACTGCTTTGATATTGGCAGCAGAAGGTTAGTTATGCTTTTGATGATGAGTACTTCATATGAATTCATCAACTATTACTAGGATCCTTTACAGATGATATGTCACTTCATTGGTTATCAATTTGGAAATAAAATGCTTTCTGAATTTTCTTTGAATGTTTCTTTATGGTTGAAGCATTCGATAGAGCATAATGAATGTGAGTTGGACGGGCTCTTCACTTCTCCTCTGTACCATGTCACTATCCATTTTAGATTGCATTTTAGTTGATGGTATTTACAAATTTCATTTTTGAGCACATTAGGTATCTTGAAAACCCCGCTGCAGAGTAGATAATGCAGTATTTTAGTTTATTTTCAACTCTCTGGTGGTAGACACATCAGTTGTTTTGGAATACCCCAGTTTAGTAGAGCTTGCAATTTTTGGTTGACCTTGTTTTCATCTCATGTTCTTTTTTTTTTTTATATATCAGGTGAGGCACAAGCCATTCTTGCTAAAGCTGAAGCAACAGCTAAAGGACTTTTCAAGGTTTCTCAAGCTCTTAAGGAAAATGGTGGTGTAGAGGTGAATTTTCTGCAAGAATGACATTGCTCTTTTCCCTTGGTGGAACTCCTTGCAAAAGCAGATTGATTTTGATAATGCAAATGGAACCTCATGTCATTCACTCTAATAGTTAGAAATTTTGAGTTATTTCCACATTCATAGACAATACATTTAACATGTGCTCTTGAAGGTTGTGTTCTATGTTTAAACACAACATCTTGCATTGTCCTGGTCCTCTTGGAGATTTGAGGGGTTGCAGTGTGGCAGACTTCTTATATTCTCTTGGGACTGGGTTTCTTCTCTTGAATTAGGAAAAAGAGGTCTGCTTTTAAATGAACGGTTGAAGATATTTTATGTTAAGCCACATATTAAGAAGATATCATATATGCTGTTCAATTTGCTTTGTGTTTCTTGCAGGCAGCAAGTTTGAAAGTTGCTGAGCAATATATTCAAGCCTTTGGTAATATAGCTAAGGAGGTAAAGTGGAGACCTATTAAGTTATGATTTAGAGCATCTGTTTTGATGTGCAAGATATAAATTTACTGAAGTCTTTTGCCCTTTTACCTGCTTTAATGTTTTCTTAGGGTACAACAATGTTGATTCCCAGTGCAACAGACAATCCTGCTAGTTTAATGGCACAAGCTTTAACTATGTACAAAAACATGGTTGGCAATGTTCCAAGTGATACTTCTTCAGAGTCTTTCTTTGAGTTGGCTGAAGGCGACGATGCTTCTTCTGGAGACTCTAAGGATAAGAATAAAACAGTTAGAAAAACAATTGATTCCGGTGCTGATAAGAACCCACAATTCTCACTTCAGTACCCCAGGAAAAGAGATTAGAACTCATTCCTTTTCCAAGACAAGTACAACAATTGATTTCACCTTATTTATTTCTCCAAAACTTGAGAACATTTTTGCATTTCGGCTTTTTCGGCTGTCCAATTATTACATTAGTTTGGATTTAAATTTCTGAGTCCTTAAAAGAGAAGGAAAGCTGATAGAATATAGTAGACATTGACATTGTTCGCTATGCATTGCATTTGTTCTTTTTGCCAAACCTTGGGAGTGTCCTGCGGCATATGGGTAATTAGATTGTCCTTTTTGTTAACACTAAACAAAATTAACTAGAATCCAAAGAAAAAAAAAACCTAATAGCCAGTGTGAATTCAACTAGAAATTGTGTGGGTTAATTCGTGCACTTCAATATTTTATTTTATTCCACTGTCATTAGATGGCTATCATCATAGCTTCATTCTAGATTAAACAAAGCAGCGACAGAGTGCATCTGATTATGTTCAAGTACTATGCATAATTTCTAATTTATCTCAATCCCTTGTTATCAATGGTTTAATTATGCTATTCCTTGGACCTGCGAAGACTGCTTGGTGGAACTCCTGCTTGATTTGCTTGGAAACCCAAAAACTTTGCAAGAATTCAATTTTCCCTCATTCCTAAGAGCTATAATTGTTTTTTTTTTTTTTTTGACAATTGGATGAAAAATTATAATTTATTTCCACCATTTGATTTTCTCACTTGAGTTCCTGACTATTATAGGACGAGCCGAGATTGGCCGTAGTGGGCCAATCCGATAAGAATCATCTTTGCATGCCGAACCAGCCGGCATGCTCTAAAAGGGCAACTTAGTTCAGTTCATAAACATTGCAAGTTGGGTCTAGCCTTGAAATATTACCTCTGTACTAGGCTACAAACCGGCACACCTCTGATAATAGTGAATAACAACTAATATTGTTTAGATAATATTAAATGTCATAAAAAAAATTAATTAGATTTCTCAAATAATTAATCTTTAATATTTTCATTTTTATTAAGAATAAAAAAAAATGGCTTCGGTGCTATCTGGTTTTAATTCATTTTTTGGTTAAATCGAACTGATTGTCGTCTCTAATTATTTTAACAGAATGCAACTTTCTCGTCTTGCTTAATTTTGTAAAGATTATATTCTTTGCGTCCGAATTCCCTAAATTCAACTATTTCCAAGCTGATAAGATTCCCGTTTGAAAATCTACCGTGCGTGTGAAATTCTGAACATGAACCTGAAACTTATTAATGTTATGAACTGTCCTCCCTAAAAATATTCATAAATATGGGGGGCAAACTATTACAACCCTCTGCACATTCCATTCCAAAAAAAAAAAGGAACCAATGAATGGTAATTCACACCTATGTATTGATTATACTGGTGTTTAAATACAGAGGTTATACAAGAATCCAATCCTACAAACAAGGACTACATACATATCTGTACAACTAAATTAAGTTTGAAATAGTAGAGCTAACTCTTATCTTTATCTAATACACCCCCGCAAGATGGCCTACGAATTGTAACGCCAATCTTGGACCTTTGTTGAATAAATTCTGATATGGACAGTGGTTTTGTTAACATGTCAGCTAGTTGTTCTTTTGAAGAGACATGACTTACTCTTAATTGACCTTCTTGAACTTGCTGTCGTACAAAATGATAATCAATGGCAATATGTTTCATCCTAGAATGAAAAACCGGATTTGCAACAACGTATGTTTGTTGCTCCCAAATTATCACAATAAATGATTGGCTTGTTTGGTATTTGAACTTGTAGCTCATCCAGTAAGTTGCGAATCCAAATAAGATCTACATATGTGTTTGCAACAGATTTAGATTCTGCTTCAGTAGAAGATCTGGCCACTGATTTCTGTTTCTTAGACACCCAAGCTACAGGATTGCGATCCAAAAATATCACATGAGCACCTGTCGATTTTCTATCATCTTGATTTCCTGCCCAATAGGAGTCAGAAAAAGCATGTAACTCCTTCGTGGTATCCGAATGGAAAAGAAGACCAAAATCAATAGTTTCCACCAAATAACGTAGCAATCGTTTGACAGCAGACCAGTGATTGACTGTTGGCCGAAAATTATACTGAGATAATTTATTTATTGCAAACGCAATGTCCGGTCGCGTGAGCAGTAAATATTGAAGGCTACCAAGTATTGTTCTGTATTGAGAAGGATCATCCATAAGTTTTGAATCTGGTAAACTCAAAGATGTCGAAGAAGACATTGGTGTGGTGGCCGGTTTTGCTTCCTCCATATGAGCTTTCTCCAAAATTTCTCTAGTATAATTCTGTTGAAACAAGAAAATTCCATTTCTTGTTCGTGTTACCTCCACACCTAAGAAGAAGTGTAAATCCCCTAGATCCTTTATAGAGAATCGGCTACTCAACATTTGAATAAACTTCTCAACATTTTGTTCATGATGCCCAGTAATTATTATATCGTCTACATAGACAAGAAGATAAATAATCACACCACCAGTGTTATATATGAACAAACATGTATCGGCTTGGGATTGTGTGAAACCAATGGAGAAAAGAAAAGTCGCCAATGCTGAATACCAAGTTCTAGGCGCCTGCTTAAGACCGTATAAGGATTTTTCCAGACAACACACAAAATGTGGTGTCCGATCATCATGAGGTTGCTCCATGAAAACAACCTCATTCAATTTCCCATGAAGGAAGGTGTTGTTTACATCTACTTGCCTCAGTTTCCAGCCATTTGTAACAGCAATTGAAAGAATAACTCGAACTGTCGGATGCTTTGCCACTGGTGAAAAAGTCTGATCATAATCCAGCCCAGGTCTTTGAGTAAAACCCCTGGCCACTAATCTTGCTTTATATCGAACTGGAGTACCTCTGGAATCACATTTTATTCGAAAAAGCCATTTACAACTCATAATGTTTGACGCTTGTTCAGGAGATACAAGCTGCCATGTGCATTGCTTGATTAAAGCTTCATATTCCTCTTCCATTGCCCTTCTCCACTTTTGATCTTTCAATGCTTGGGCTACGGTCTTTGGAACAACAGGCTTTGATGGTTCATGTTGGACGGTAGCTAAACATAACTTCTGAATTGGTTTCCTGATATTATTTTTGCTTCTTGTAACCATAGGATGAGAAGACTGAACCAGAGGTTTAGAAGCTGGAATTTGAGGCAAACTTTGATCAACATAATCAATTATTTGATTAGAATTGTCCATCGAAACCATACCTGGCTCAATTTCTGTTTGTAATTGTTGAGGCAACGTTGGTTGTTGAACCATTGAAAGAGAAGCCTCTGCTGGTGGAGTGGCAGTAGTAGCAGAACCTGTAGAATATGGTACAATAAAATGGATTGGCAACCAAGTCTCAGTAGTATCAGACACAGGTCGATCTAAATTTGGTTCCAAGGAAGAAAAAGGAAAGCTAGACTCAACAAGTCGACATGTTGAGAAAGATATAATTTTGATGTAGAAGGATCATAACACTGGTACGCACTTTGGTTCATGGAATACCCCAAAAATACACAAGGAACCGACCTCTTTTCCAGTTTATTCGAATTGTATGGACGAATCCAGGGGTAACAGAAACACCCATACACCCGTAGTTTATAATAATTAGGCTCTTTTCCAAAAAGACATCGAAATGGTGATTTATGATCAAGTATGTACGTTGGCATCCTGTTAATGAGATAGACAGCAGTTTGAAAAGCATAGGACCAATATGAAAGAGGTAAATTGGCCGAATGTAACAATGTAAGACCTGTTTCGACAATATGCCGATGACGGCGCTCAGCTATAGCATTGTGTTCTGGAGTATAGGATGGTGTTAAGAAATGTGAAATCCCATTTTCTTGAAGAAAACTTTTCAAATGGATAAACTCACCCCCATTATCAGAATACAGTGACCCAATTTTCCTATGAAAATAATTCTCAACAAGGTTTTTGAAGATTGGAAAAATAGATGCAACATCAGATTTTCGTTTCATAGGAAATAGCTAGACATATTTTGTAAAATGATCAACAAATAATAAATAATATCGGAAATTGTCAATAGAAGTTACAAGGGGCTGGTCCCCAAACATCTGAATAAATTAATTCCAACGGAACTGAACTAGACATTGATGATTTAGAAAAATGAGTTTTGTGCATTTTGTTGCACTTACAGGAATCACAAAAGAACTTATTATCAATGACATACAACTGAAACTGCTGTAAAATACGACGTAAAACTGGAGTGGATGGGTGGCCAAGTCTTTGATGCTAAAGAGATTGTGAACGTGTAACAGTGTGAGAAACACTTGGAGAGCCAACATTGATACTGGACAGACTTGAAGGCCACTCATAAACGCCATTAACAGGCTTCCCTTCCGCTAGCAACACCCTCGTGCTCAAATCCTTTACAGTAAACACGAAAGGATTAAACACAACCTCAACATTATTAGTAACACATAATTGATAAACTGAAACCAAGTTTTTGTTCAAAGCAGACACACATAACACATTGTTCAATTGTAATGTTTTCGAGTTTGACATAAGCAGAGCAGAACCTGTATGAGAAATAGGGTAAGCAATACCATCACCAAGAAGAACGTCATCAGATCCATCATATTCGGAGTGTATAGCCAGATTCTGCAAGTCTTGAACAACATGTTGGTTGGCTCCTGAGTCCATAACCCACCGTGGATCACTAGATGGCACAGACGTAGTCACACAGTTTACTTGTGGCTTAGAAGCAGTTTTCGAAGAGTCAGATTCGAATAGCCATGGTAACAGCTTTTTGAGCTTGTGACACTGCTTCGTGTTATGTCCTGACCGATCACAGAAATGGCAAACAATTTTGATTTTGGAATTCGAAGAATTCCCAGAATTTCCAGAATTTCATGTTGAATTAGTTCGATTCTGCACTTGATTGGAGTGTGTTCGATTTTGGCTGGAACCTGTTCTTCCTGCTATATACTGCACAGTCGTAGGAGCAACAACAGAAACAGCTGCACGAGACAATTGACTCTCAAAATCTGTGAGCTTATCATGAAGTTCATCAAATGTGATCTCACTATCACGAGCCCTTAGAGAAGCAGCAACCTCCTTATAATCTGGTGGTAATCCATGAAGAACATGGAGAACAACCTCATTCATAGAAACAGTAACACCGGCTGATTCAAGAGTGACAACTGCGACTTTGATTTTCTGAAGAAATTCTGTAACAAATAATGAACTCTTCTTAGCATTAAACAAGGATTCTCGTAAGCTCATTATACAAGCTTGAGATGGTTTCACATATGTTTCTCTCAAGATTATGCCAGACATCATAAGATGTTTTCTCACCAACCACAAAGGATATGAGATCTGGAGATAGAGAAGCTACAAGCGCACTTCGCAGTAATTAATCCTGTCGAAACCAAAAAGGATCGGAGGCAAGATTAGGTGGAATTGATTTCTCCACAAATTTGAGCAGATCATATCCTATTAATAAGGAATACCATTGGGTATGCCATGACTGATAATTTGTGGGGGTTAATTTTAGTGGAGCTTGAGCAGATGCATTAATTGAAACGAGATGCGTTTCAGAGGTATGATTAAGAGTTGCGGAAGGAACAACAGTTGGGGAAAGAGTAGATGAGGTATCCTCTAGTGGGTAGTCATAATTTCAGATGAAAGAAAGCTGGATCGATTAAGAGAAAAGCTGTTGAGCTTTTTAGCTCTGATACCATATAACAAGTAGAGAATGAATGATAATTCACATCTATGTATTGATTATAGTGGTGTTTAAATACAGAGATTATACAAGAGTCCAATCCTACAAACAAGGACTACGTACATATGTGTATAACTAAATTAAGTTTGAACAGTAGAACTAACTCTTATCTTTATCTAATACTCTGCACATGGATGTAAGAACTAAAATAATTAGCAAATAGTTAGAATTAATAATTACGGTAACAAGAATTAACAAGAATCCATTAACAATGTATAAATACATAATCAAGATTCAAGAAAAGAAAGAAAGCCAAATAACAAAAGTAGCCGTTCAATTCCACCTCTGACTCAGAATTCAAAACTTAAAAAAAAAAAAAAAGAAGAAGAAGAATATCATGAAAAGAAATTCAGAAAAGGCCAAACAAGACTGAGAAACCATGAACAATTAGCCAAACAATGTGGAGAAGAAGCAAGGCCTGAGCGGCAGCCCCATTGTTTCCAACTTCACAGAACCCTCTTTTCGCCACTTTGGTTCCGGCACACCTTGCATCCTCGCAACCGCACCAGTACGTAACGCCATCAACCCCACATACCGGATCAGTTCGAAAGCATTTGATGGGGCAAGATATAGGTCTGCTATCAGATCCCCTGCACGGATCTACATCATCAATGTCGGGGTCGATACGTAATTGGATGATGGGGTTTGATTCTGACTGGACGCCGGAGATGAAGCACAGGCTGAGAACGAAGAAGAAGAGGATAGGCATAAGCAATTTGGAATCGGAGAAAGGCAAAGGAATCAGAATCATGACTCCTATTGCCTTCTTCTTTCTATAATCAAAATCCAAATTGTGTTGTGTAGGAAATGAATTTGATTTGATTTAGTTGAAGAATTAAAGGAAAGAAGCTGCAAGGAGAAACAGAAGTTTTTTTTTAATTTTTTATTCTGTATATTTGTGTCTGGTTATGACCGTTGGCCCATCATCTATGCCTTTCTTTCCACTTAGTTCATCTACTTGCTCTTCTTTCTGTTTATAATTTCATTTGCCTTAAAAAAAACGATCCTTTTCGTGCTTTCTAGTGTACCGTCAACCTTTTTGTTTGGGCCTTTTCATTCCTTTTTAATCAGAATTAAAATAACTTCTTCTAATAATTACATATACGATGTTAAGAAATTGATAAATCAAATAAATAAATAAATAAATTTTGCTAGGCAAAAATAAATTAGATAAAATAAAAGTGATAATTTTAACTTATTACTCGGATGATAATGGTTATAAATAATAAATTTACTCAAAATTTCCATTTTCTCTTTTCATTTATTTTTTAAATTATTTTAATTAATTTATCTAAAATAACTCTATTTGACCCAGTACCTTGATAATACTTAGAAATTAAAACTTATTATTATTATTATTATTATTATTATTATTATTATTATTATTATTATTATTATCACCTACAGGGATTAATCTCTCTCTTTATATACGTGAAGAATGAGAAAACAGAAAATTGGCTTTATATTAAAAATTTGTAAGAGTGCTCAATCAACATCACCACAGTAACAGATACATTCTAATTATAAATTAATTAAAATATACTATTTTATGCTCTTTTTTAACTCAATTTTTAACAGTTTTTTATTTGAAAAATAAAATCCTTTATATCTTTTTTTATAATATTTTTTTATATCATTTCAAAAAATTCCTCTTCCTTTCTTATAGTTGTTAATTGTAAAATGATTTCTTTACAATGTGAAATGAATACTTACAATGAATACTTACTAATGCGTCTGTCAGAAAAATTATACTCCATCCGTATCATTTACATAGAAAAAGTAAGATGGACACGAAAATTAAGCAAATTTTACTTTTTTCATCTCTATTTACTTAAATACCCCTAAAAAAATATCCCTCAAATTAAACTTTTAAGGCAAGGGTATAAATGGTATTTTGTCTCATTCCACTCCCCAAAATTTACCTAAAATAGCATATTTTCTATATAAAAGATACACCAAAAAAGAAAATTTTCCCTATGTAAATGATACGGAGGGAGTATAAGTTAATATATATATAGATAAAAAAAATAGACTTAAATTAATTTAAATAAAAACGATTTAATATAATCTTATGACTTTACATCTTTTAAAAAAAATATAAAGTAGAAAAAAATTTATATAATTAATCCCAATTAGCTTGAGATGAAGATTTATTGAGTTGAGTATAAACATCATTGTTAAAAGTACTATTACCTAGGTATTGAGAGGAGGTGAGACCTCCTCGCCTTACCCCTAATAAACGGAGGTTCATTTAAGGAGACATTGGTTAAGCAAAGTGCATATTGGTAGAGAAGAAATTACCCAAATAATTTTGGCACAAGCGATATATATTATTTTATATTTGCTTAACATATTCTCAACCGATCCCTTCATATAGTAGTGAAGTCTACGAACCCCAACTAATATCAATACAAATAAAACGGAGGTGGTGTGCCTTTGATTATTAGACTTCAACTAAAGACAAGAGGATAAATTTTATAGCTTATTGTTTTTTTCACTCTTAATTTTTTCATTTTTAAAATTTACCTATGTGTGTGTATATATGTATATTTTCAAATTTGAGGTATCTTTCTGTTCTTGTTGTTATTGTTTAGGTGCAAATAGGCTCAGCTCATTTTCTGCTTTAAGCATGGATATGTTCTTCTTTGTCTAGTGCTTCTTTTCTTCTTCATTTTCTTTATCACAGCCCCTCCAAAATCAAAATATTATATTTGATGAGGAATTAAAACAAGAAACTAGAATGAGAAATAGAGCAGAATATTTTATTATCCAAGGGAAAGAAAAATTGGTTTTATCATTCTAAATACATGAGGTAGAAGCTCCCTCACAAACAAGACATCTCTAAACAAACACTACAAAGGGTATGAACGAACAACAAAATAGAGATTTTCTTTCTCTTCATTTTCTACTAACTTTCTTGCACTTTCTCACTCACTATTATTCTTTTCTCATACTCTCAATTACAACAAAATCTTCTCTTTTATATGGAGAGAGGGTTTTCTTTTAACAACTCTTAACTACTACAATTAAATTTGTCCCCCTAAATTTCTACTTAAACTAAATTACTTCACCATACTCCTGGCTTGGTTTCTGGATTTATCTACAAAACATCTTCATGAAAACAAGAAAAAAAAAAGTAATCTTGACAGCTAAAGTGTCAAAGTTCCCAACATACTCGTATAAGTATTATACTTCTGATTCCCAATATTGAGAGGAAAAAGTAAAATCTGCACAATAAAAGAATTCATTGCTAAATCACTCCTACGTATTAGAATGAAATTCAATAATTAAATTAAAAATTAAGCATAAACCTTTCTCAAGTGCATTTAGCTCGAATAGTTTCATAATGGATATAAGTATTTGGGATGTGAGAAATCTTGGGCCAATCCTCAGCCATATTGTTGTTGCATCTTTCTATAAGTTGGGGACAGTCTCCAATATGTAAATTCGAAACGTTGAAGTTGCACATCCAGTCTGGTAAGGATATTAAATTAGGACATTCCCAGATGAAGGGATTGCTTACAGTAATAATCTGGAAAAGGTCGACTGGAAGAAACTCCAATTCCAGATCCTCGATTTTTTCGATGACGAGATCTTTCAATGAAAAGGAGGAGCTTGGTTCTGCAACAGAAACCGTCTTCTTCACTATCAGCTCTAATAACTTGACGCTGCTTTTTCTTCCCAAGTCAGAAGATCAATAGATGGAAATGGTGGAACTGATATCAGGTTAGGGCAGGACGTGATAGCAATATCCTCAAGGCAATGAAACTGGGGCAGCTCTACAGGTGATGGTGAGGTTGTTTTCCTTCGCCATCCCTTGAGATAGGAACAATTCAGCAAATAGCGAGTGTTTAGTGGAGAGGGAAAAACTAATGAAATTCCTCATGATTCTTCTTTCTCAAAGCAATCTATGTACTCTAGATTGGTTAATCCTTCAATCCACAATACTTTCAGACAAGGGAATTTTTGTAATGGCCAGTGGCGTAGCCAGGATTTTAGATAAGGGGGGTCCAATTCAACTTAAATACTAAACATTAAAAATATCAAATTATAAAAGAAATAAAAAAATTCCAGATTATAAACTACAAAAAAATAATAATTTCAATTTAACTTCATACTACTTTTCTCAAAAAAAAAACTTCATACTACAAAATCAAATTAAATATTTCAAATTTATAATGTCCTCAAGTATTCAAGCCAATTTCTTAATTCATTATTTTTCAAATTTCAATTCATTTTAGCAAGATAAAAAAATTGCAACAAAATAAATATGAGATTAAAAGTAAGTGGTGTACTTATTCTTAACTTGTTGCCGCTGCCTTGCTGGTGCCAATCGGTGAAAGAATGAAATTGAAAAAGGAAGAAACTGTTATCTGAAAAAAAAAAGAAAGAAAAAGGAATTAACGAAGAAGAAACGTGAGAAAGAAGAGAAAGAGTCACAATTAAGTTATTCTTGTTTGTTTGTAATGGGCAGAGTCATTGACAAATCTTGTTTGTTTGTAATGGGCTTGATTAAAAGGCCCACTTTTAAAGATTGAAAAAAAAAGGATGAAAAATGTTGGGAGCGTGGATCAAAGTTGCGTGCTCTCACATAGTAAGGCCAAGCTGTTCCATCTCAACCAATGTAATATTCATTCTCAAATATACCTAAAAAAATTTTATTTTTAACTGGGGGGGGAACAGGGCCCCATGGGACCCCCTTTATCTCCGCCTCTGGTAATGGCGGTATATGGCAATTCTTGAAACTTCAAATTTGAAGGCCCACAAGATTTGCAAGAGAAGAAAGCCAACTGGGGAACTTCATTCTTCTGCAGCAGTCCATAGTAAGATCTTTTAGATTGACGGGCAGCCTTAACTCAAACAATGACATTTCAAAATCTCCACCTTCTTCATCTTCACCATCATCATTCAAGTCCAAAGGAAATGATGACTTCCACAATAAGCTCAAAGTAGTCAAGGCGATGCTTATCTTTCAAATTGGCTGCCTTAAATTCAGATGTTGCGTCTTTCACATATTGCAAATTTGCAATTTCGAAAGTCTCCTCCCAAATTGTTGAGGCCATACAGTTCTCCAAGTCCACTGCTATGCTTGTGACCTGGATTATCTTGATCCGCTACTACGAATGTCGATAATTGCTCGAGGCAACTCAAATACAAAGCTTTTGCGGCATATGAGTTAAGGACTCGCATCCATCATTATCAAGCTGCCTAAGATTGATCAACTTTTTCATATCTTTCGGTAATTGTTTAAGCTTTGAACACCTTCTCAATTTGAGCACTTGCAAGTTTGGAGTCTAGTAATTGAGTTCAGAAGCATCTCAATATCATTATTATCAGAAAGATCAAGATACCTCAAGTGCTTCAGTTTTGCTATGGAATGCTGAGGCAAGTCTTTAACCTCTAAATGATGTAGATCCAACACCATCAAACGTCTTAAATTAGAGAAAATTAAACTGCATTCTTCTTCTCTAATTTTAATGTCATACCATCAATTTTTCATTAAGAGGAGGGTTCGCAATTTCTTTCTATCAAGAGAAATAGATAAAAGTCGATGTTGTGTAATACTTTGTAATTTTGATAATAATAATATAGTAAAAGTTAAAATTTATTTCTTAAAGTAAATATGTACATAATAATAATAATAATAATAATAATAATAATAATAATAATAATAATAATAATAATAATAATAAGTGAAATAATTAGGTAAAATAGTAATTGGGTAAAATAGTAGTAATAATAATAATATATTATAGTGGTAATACCAATATAAAAAAATATAATAATAATAAATTAAAATATATAATGAATATAATAATAATAAAAATCAAATTAGAAATTAGGTAATAGAAAACTTTTATTTTAGTCTATTAAAACTGGTTTAGTGAATTTTGGTGGCAAACCATTAGGGTTTAGTTTATTAATTAATATGTAATTAATTTGATTAGAAATGAAATTATTAAAAAGAAAGGAAATAAGAAAGAAAGGAAACGTTCGTCGACTTTCGGTGATAGTTTAGTGTCATGCATTGGCCACTGGAGAAGCCAACTCGCCGAACTTTTCAACGCCATCAAAACCGCCGTGATCCGCCTACGGGAGTCGCCGCACGCGTCGTCTGACTACCTCATTGGAGGTTACGCCGGTGTCATCTTCGGAGAGTTTTTTTGACTATTTTTCGATGACTTTTTTTAGCAAATTAAATATTTTTATAATCCTTTCATCTTAAGTTTAGATTTGGTATATCATATGCAAATTATAGATGAGTTTAAAAAAATACTATATATATGTATATTCAGATAAATTAGACAGAAATAAAAAAAATAAAATAAAATAAAATAATTTTTAATTAAATAAGTTATGATTTAATAAAGAAATTAGGATTTTAATTTACATGTAAAATTTATAATAAATTGAAAATAAATAAAAAAAATTAAATTTTGAATTATTATAAGTAAAATTTATATAGTGATAAACTAAAAGAAAATTAGTGAAAAAATTAGCGAAATTAGTAAATTAGAAATTATAATGTTAATTGATTAATTACTTATAGTTAATTATAGTTATTAAGTTATAGAACAAATTAATATAAATAATGAATTAATGGAATTATGAATTAGTAGATTATTGTTAGTTAATAAATATAAATATATCATCGATTATATTTAAGAATCATATATATATATATATATAGTTGTTGAATGATTGATTGATTAGAATAGTATATCTATTTATGCTTAGATTAAATGTATCAATAGTTAAATTAACTTCAATTCTTGAATTATAAATTTTTTAGCAAATTATAAAATAAATTTATAGTAATTAAGGTATAAAGATATAAATAAGTATATATGTAAGATAAATAAATTAGTTATAAGATAATAAGTAAATAGTTTAGTAAATTAAATTATATTAAATAATACTTAAAGACAGAGATTAAAATCAGAACAAAAAGGAGAGGAGAAAACTTGGAGCAATAATTTTTTTTAGCTCCGTTCGTCGACTTTCGGTGATAGTTTAGTGTCATGCATTGGCCACTGGAGAAGCCAACTCGCCGAACTTTTCAACGTCATCAAAACCGCCGTGATCCGCCTACGGGAGTCGCCGCACGCGTCGTCTGACTACCTCATTGGAGGTTACGCCGGTGTCATCTTCGGAGAGTTTTTTTGACTATTTTTCGATGACTTTTTTTAGCAAATTAAATATTTTTATAATCCTTTCATCTTAAGTTTAGATTTGGTATATCATATGCAAATTATAGATGAGTTTAAAAAAATACTATATATATGTATATTCAGATAAATTAGACAGAAATAAAAAAATAAAATAAAATAAAATAATTTTTAATTAAATAAGTTATGATTTAATAAAGAAATTAGGATTTTAATTTACATGTAAAATTTATAATAAATTGAAAATAAATAAAAAAAATTAAATTTTGAATTATTATAAGTAAAATTTATATAGTGATAAACTAAAAGAAAATTAGTGAAAAAATTAGCGAAATTAGTAAATTAGAAATTATAATGTTAATTGATTAATTACTTATTGTTAATTATAGTTATTAAGTTATAGAACAAATTAATATAAATAATGAATTAATGGAATTATGAATTAGTAGATTATTGTTAGTTAATAAATCTAAATATATCATCGATTATATTTAAGAATCATATATATATATATATATATAGTTGTTGAATGATTGATTGATTAGAATAGTATATCTATTTATGCTTAGATTAAATGTATCAATAGTTAAATTAACTTCAATTCTTGAATTATAAATTTGTTAGCAAATTATAAAATAAATTTATAGTAATTAAGGTATAAAGATATAAATAAGTATATATGTAAGATAAATAAATTAGTTATAAGATAATAAGTAAATAGTTTAGTAAATTAAATTATATTAAATAATACTATTAAATTATTAATTATATAAGAATTTTATTTATAAAATTGAAATAAGTTAATCAATTATTAAATAATTAAATTGAGTATTAAATAAAATATAATATAAAAAATTTATAGTATTCATGAAATTAATTACTTAATTCTGATTTGTATTATTATAGATATAATAATTAGGTTATTATTTTTAAGCATGAGTTATGATAATTTTTAAAATATAAATTATATGAAGTAATAATTTGTTAGTAGTATTATTAGTATTGTAGTAATAAAATATTATAATTAAATTTTATAAATATTAATAATTTTCAAATTTTATATAATAATTAACATTATTATATAATATTAAGTATACATATATAAATTAAATAATTGTATAACTAAAAGTTTATAACAATTATTATAATTAAATATTTACTATTATAATAATTTTTATGAATATATTTATAACTACTAAATATTTACTTAAAATTTGTTATTATTATAAATCGTCTACTAAATTTATATTTAGATAGTTATATTTTTATCATTAATATAATTGAATAATAAATTTAATATAAATTATTAATTTAAGATGATAATTAAATAATTATTTAAATGATATTAATATTTTTAGTACTTTAGTAATTGTTAGAAAATAAAAAAATATATTATTTAGTAAATAATTTTATTACTATTTTCTTATTCTAGTATTGATATTATTAGGACGAAATTATTTATTAAAAACTAAGAATATATAAATATATTATAGATTAAAAATGATAATATATAATAAGTAAATGAATAAATTAGTAAATAAATATGTAATAAATTATTAAAATGAATAAACTAAAATAATGTAATATAATTATATATTAAATTATTATAAATATTTAGTAAATTCTTATAATTAAAATTTTATTGTTGACAATATTTTTTAGAAAATTTGAAAAATAATTATACTTTAGAAATTAAATAATACTTATTATAATGTTACTTTAAAAAATTTGAAAGTTATAAATTTTTTAAAATATTAGAGTTTAAGAACATGAAATTTCATATCATATTCATAACTTATATCTATAGCGATTAGGATATAATTTAAATTAAATAGTATTCTTATATTATTATAGGGACGAGTATATAGAATATCAAAAGAACCCTGTTAAATAACCAAACTCAATATTTGGCCAGATGAGTAGGTAAATATGTAACATTATATTTTTTTAAAAGTATTATATTTATATATGATTTTGAAAAAAAATATTTATTAATTGAATTTATTTACAATGATTTATTTTTTAATATTAATTATTTTCTTATTAAGTGAGAACAAATAATAGTAATTTAAATTATTATATGTGTAAATGATTGATTTTATTATGTTGGTAAATTAGTTTATATACACTCTTTTATAAATCTGTCTGATCGCACCATGATGACGTGTATTTAAATTTAATGATATTATAATTACCCTTGGCTAGGGTAATTTACTTTGCACATGTGTATTAAAGCTATTTCTCCCTAGACTTGCGAGGTAAGTCATCATGCACCTTTGAATTGAAGTTAGAACAATAAAAATTTATATTTGAGTGTATATAAAAGATAACAGAGAATACAATTATATTTATTAAGTTGAGCTAAGCAATTATATTTATATTACATAAATTATCAAACTTTATTTGTTCTCGCTTGTTACATATTTATCTATTCACTGAGTAGTTAGACTTACCCCTTATATATATATATAACATTTCAATATTGAAGAATAAAGCAGTAGAATATCTCTATCATTTTCTCTTTTAGCGTATAGTTAAAGTCGGGCCAACTTTTAAAGTTATTAAATAATTATTTATATTATTATAGTAAACAATAATAAGTTGAATTTTTGAATATTATAGTAAACAATAATAAGACTGTGAGTAAACAATAATAAGACTGCTTTGAAGACCATTCTTTTTTATTCTTTTAATCATTTTCATATATATATTTTTATCACTGTGAGTCAAAACTTGCAAGCAAAGTTTATTTTATTATCAAAGAATTTTATTGCGAAGACTTTATCATAATCATCAAAAGTTATGTTTATAAATATGTAGTAGTTATGTGTCTAGTTCATACCAATAACGTTAGTTACAAAAATTCAACACTCAACTAACCGAATGAAAAGATGATTGATTTGAATTAAAAAATAAATTTCTTACGTCAATCATAATATCCAGAAAGCATCAATTCAAATTTAAAATATAATTAAATTTTCCCTTGAAGAAAATTAGAAAAATTAACCAAACAACAATTGACATCCCTGCGAAGAAAAGATTGAATAAAGTAGAGAATCTTAATTGTTGCATTTAAAAAAAAATAATTGAAAAGGAATATAATATGCTAATAAATAAAAAATACGTTTCACTAATTTTTTTTAAAAGCACGCACGCAATGTCGTGGGTGTTCTTGGTTTGATAATTCTAAATAAATAATCTATAATCACAAAATATTGCAACTCTATGATTGAGTATAGATGGTATAAATCATTTGTAAAATCAAATACATTAACATCACTAATAATAAATAAAATTAAAAATACTCAGGGGCGGACACAAATATAAATGGAGGCCAAAATCGATTAACATTCAGGCCTTTTGGGGTCACCTATATATATATATAAAGATTTTGCAATATAATTATTTTACTAGCAGCTTAATTATACTTTATCAATAAAGTATCTATAAAAAATTTTGTAAATTAATTGTTTATAAATTAAAAAATAAATTATTTTTTATTTTCACATATTGAATCTATATCTTATTCTTTAATTACCCAAATTTTTATAGTTATATATATATATATATATGTAATCGGCTCAATCATTAATTGTTATAAACATAACATTACTCCAGAGGCGGAGATAAAGGGGGTCCCATGGGGCCATGTTCCCCTCTCAGTTAAAAATAAAAAATTTTTAGGTATATTTGAGAATAAATATTACATTGGTTGAGATGGAACAGCTTGGCCTTACTATGTGAGAGCACGCAACTTCGATCCACGCTCCCAACATTTTTCATCCTTTTTTTTTCAATCTTTAAAACTGGGCCTTTTAATCAAGCCCATTACAAACAAACAAGATTTGTCAATGACTCTGCCCATTACAAACAAACAAGAATAACTTAATTGTGACTCTTTCTCTTCTTTCTCACGTTTCTTCTTCGTTAATTCCTTTTTCTTTCTTTTTTTTTCAGATAACAGTTTCTTCCTTTTTCAATTTCATTCTTTCACCGATTGGCACCAGCAAGGCAGCGGCAACAAGTTAAGAATAGGTACACCACTTACTTTTAATCTCATATTTATTTTGTTGCAATTTTTTTTATCTTGCTAAAATGAATTGAAATTTGAAAAATAATGAATTAAGAAATTGGCTTGAATACTTGAGGACATTATAAATTTGAAATGTTTAATTTGATTTTGTAGTATGAAGTTTTTTTTTTTTTTTTGAGAAAAGTAGTATGAAGTTAAATTGAAATTATTATTTTTTTGTAGTTTATAATCTGGAATTTTTTTTATTTCTTTTATAATTTGATATTTTTAATGTTTAATATTTAAGTTGAATTGGACCCCCCTTATCTAAAATCCTGGCTACGCCATTGCATTACTCTCATTTGTTTTGTCTAATAATTAACAATGCAAATTCAAATAAAAATATGTTATTGCACAAATAAATTAAAAAGAAATAAGATTTCAATTTAGTTAAATAGAATACGAAATCAACTAGAAAAAATATATTTCAAATTAAAAATTTTGTTTTATACATTTGCTTATAATAATTAATACAAATAGAGAATTTGAATAGCGATACCAAAAGATATTATCATTTTTAATATTATTAAACTATTAAAAAGAAAGGACACTACAATTGAAATTGAGTATAAAAATTGTTTTTTACCATTGCAGTTGCAAGGAAATCTGTGGATTTATAGGACTAAAAAAAAGAAATAGAAAATAATAAAAGCATATGTTTTAGAGTTAATTTTTTTCAATAATCATATGACTAAATATTTAAAATATTTAATTTTTTTTATAATCACGATCAAATGGTTAAATAGGCTAACTTTTAGAGTATGGAGGCCAAAATTTTTTTTATTTAAAAAATAATATATATATAATAAAATATATTATAACTAAAATTAAAAAAAAAATGGAGGCAGGAGAGGAGGTGGGTGCAAAGCCTCCCTCAAGATATAAGAGCATCCACAATGCTTGTCCCTCCCCATTGAGTCTCGCACACAAGCCATTTAAGCAAAAAAAAAAAAAAAAAAAAAAAAAGGACTCGTTGGACTTTGCCCTCCAATGGGCCACTTTAGTGGGTCTCTTTTTTAAATATTTAATTTTTTATTATTTTATTTTAATAATTAAATTTAAAAATTAATTTATTTTATGATGAAATAATAAAATTATTTAGCTATGCGAGTGATTTAATTAAATAAATTATTGAATTAATTTATTAATTTTGATTAGGTTAATTTTTAATTATATAAAAATATTAGAAAATGCTAAATTATTTTATTTAAAATTAACTTTTAATAAATAAAATGATATTTTCACCAACAAACTACATAATTAAAAACAATATATTATAATTTCAAACATCAAAATATAAAATAAATTAAAATTACAAATAATGTTATATATTTAAAAATTTATATAACCATAAGTTTTAATTTAATTGGCATTGTGGAATTGCCAAATATATTCCACTAAGTCTGTTTGTAGTTGCCGATGCTTTTATTTGTCACGAAGTTGAATATTTCTTTTGATATACCTCTCATATAGAACGAAAGATTCCTCTCCCAACTATAGTTGTGATAAGTTGTTCGTAGTATCATCGTAAGAGATAACTGATCAAAGTTCATGGCATATGTGTTTCTTTCATCCTCAATAATCATATTATGCAAAATGATGCAAGCGCCCATTATTCTTGCAATATCGTCCTTGTACCAAAATTATATAGGGCCACGTATTATTGCAAATCGAGTTTGCAATACTTTGAATGCTCACTCCACAACCTTTCGGCAATCTATACTACGCAAATAGCTTCATCTTATCTCCCTGCGGTCGGCTGATTATTTTGACAATTGTTGCCCATTCGGGATATATACTATTTGTCAAATAGTACCCAAGAGTGTAATTATTACCATTCACAATGCAATTTACCTATGGAGCATGACCTACAAACACTTCATCAAACACCGGTGATCAATCTAACATATTAATATCGTTGTTTGAACCAACAATTCCAAAAACATGCATTCCATATCCATAAATTAGGTGAAGCCACAACTTCAAGAATCATATTTGGAATCCCTTTATAACCATTCATATACATCATTTTCCAAGCTTTAAGGCAATTTTTCCACTGCCAATGCATGTGGACAATGCTTCCCATCATACCAAGAAAGCCGCGGGCCTCCCCAATTTGTAGCAACCATTGGATATTTTCTGAGTTCGGCTTCCATAAATATTCACTTTCAAATATCAAAATAACATCTTCAACAAATTTCTTTAAGAACTCAATTTGCGGTGCTCTCTTTTATCCGTTCATAATTGTCAACGGCGTCAGTTGATACACCGTATGCCAATATTCGAATAGCAGTTGTGCACTTTTACAGAGGAAAAATTCTTTTTTTTCCTACTGCATTGAATCTCTATTGAAAATATAGATCAAAACTTGAGAGAGCATCAACAATACAAAGAAAGGCATGCCTTTTCATCCAAAACCTTCTCCGAAACAGTTTGGGAGGGTACACCGAATTTTCTGCAAAGTAATCCCTCATTAGACATTCATGTCTTGCTTCGCGGTCTCTATCTACCCTCTTACCAGATTTGGATGAACAACTTTCTACATAAACTTGGAGAACAAGTTCAAGATATTTTTATTCTGAGTCATCAAACAAAAACTCTTCAATCCAATTATCAGTAATGTCTAAAGACATGTTGTTTGGTTTACCAAATTTACTAGACATTTTAAATAATGGATTTTTTACAATTGGTTGTAGATGGAGAATGTTTCTATAGTATATGACTAATTGGTAAGTGAGTAAAGGTTGTTTATAAATAAGGAGATATTAGTTTGTTACAGCTAGTTTATGATGGCTAATTTTTAACGACTAGTTTGTAATGACTAGTATTTAACGGCTATTTTTTACTGGCTAGTTTATAATGGCTATTTTTTAATGACTAGTTTTTAATGGCTAGTTTTTAACAACTAATAACATTATATCAAATAATAAAATACATTACAATGACAAATAATATTATATAATTGAAAAGCTACATAATATTGGAAAAAAATAAAAAGCTACATAACCATAAGCATAAATATTCAATTAATATTATACGTTATCTTAAACTTTTCTAGCAACTTAGCATAAATATCTTGTTGGACTGGGTTCATTTAGGAGGTGTCTGCAAAAAGGAGTTGCATGTCCATCTCCCTTTCCTTCAAGTCCATCTCCTTTTGCTTGACATTTTTCCAATCCTCAATTATTGATAATTTTCTTATTGTATTTGATTTAATTATTTCAATCTCTTCCTTGATGAAGGACCCAACTTCAGTAGCTTTTGATTTCCCTTTACCTTTTCTTTTAGCTACTTTGGTGCCTTTTGGACGAACTGGAGACTCTACAGCATCATCGGTCGCTGCCGTTTTGGGATTTGATGATGATAAGTATGCTCCACAAGCACTTATTTTTGTTCTCTTATCCTCTATTAGTCAAAGGAGTTATCCATTTTAGTTCCTTTCGAAGCTCAGTCCAATGCCTTACAAAATTACATTTCTTCTTAGTCCTGGCAAGATAGAGTTCATGAGCCAAGTCCATTATATTATCCATATTTGAGCCGCTCCCTAATTTTTGAGTTGCCTGATCGTAACACCCACCAAATAATTAAGCTCCATGGTGATCCTCTACCATCATTTTTTTTATTGCATTTGACCATCTTTTGATGATACTAAAATTGCTTTCCTCGCAGTATTGATGGACTCGGGTCTAAATTGTATCACATTTTTTATCAGTACCAATAATAGAATCCATCGACACATTTAACCATGTACTAATTAAGAGCTTATTCTCTTCCTATCGCTATTGACTAGTATTCTCTTGCACAATTTTGACATTAATATTGTCATTATTGATGTTTATATCATCTCCAACATCATTGTTAGAAAATGGTGTATGTGGTGAATTTGGAGTCAAACCAATAGGTATTTGAGAATTTTGATCAGATGAACCCCCTACACTAGTTAAATCCGACTGTCCACAACTATATTGAGTTTGAAATTGTGAAAATGGAAATTGATATACTTGTGAATTTTGATTATTAGTAAAATAAGGAACTTGAAAATTTAGATTTTGGGGTAGGTTTGGATTTATAGATTGAGATTGTGAAAAATTTTGATTTTGAGGAAAATTAAAATTTTGCATGTAATTAAAAAAGAATTGGCATTAAATTGATTTGGATCCATTGTTTTTATGAAATTGTAGATTAATTTGATTATAGATGAAAATTTAATAGAGTGAGAGAAGTAGAACTTTAATAGAGTGGGGAGAAATAAAATTTTTGTTAGAAATTTAGTGGAGTGGGAAAGAAATAAAATTTGATAAAAGAAATTGTTGTATCTATAGATAAAAATTTAAGAATTAAAAAAATTTTAAAAAACTTTATTACCGTTGCATACAAGTACAACAGTAACAAGCATACAACAATTTTGTTACTGTTATATGTTAAATTTTAATATATTTTTTTGTGAAGGGTTGCGCTGCCCACCAAGGTGGGACAGTCCCTCCCACTGAGGTGGGATGTGGGACTTGTCTTGAGACTGGGACCAAAATGAGCCCCGTGCTGCGAGTGCTTTAAGTACGTAAGTTTGCCATTACTTACAGCAAAAATAAAAGATAAAATATAACCCCAACAACTCTAACAAATCAACCATAAACTCAACAAACCCAAATTAACACTATACAAAACCCAACAATTTTCGTTAGAAAAAATTAAATAAAAAAACTCACTAAGAAATCAAAACTTTTTTTAATTTGATAAACAAAAATTTAATTTAAACATGAATATCATCATGAAATTTTTTTTATTTAAATATGAAGATTATTATGAAAATTTTAACGTAATAAATAGAAATTTAATTTAAACATGAATATTTTCATGAATTTTTTAAATTTAAATATAGAAATTATCATGAAAATTTTTAATTTAAAAAATAGAAATTCAATTTAAACATAAAGATTTACATAAATACTTTTAATTTAATTGGTAGAAATTTAATTTAAATGTAAATATTATCATAAAAATTTTTAATTTATAACTATAAATTTAATTTACACATGAATATTACTGCAAATTTTTTTTATTTAAATATGGAAATTATCATAAAAATTTTTAATGTAATAAATAAAAATTTAATTAAACATAAAGATTATCATGAAAACTTTTTAATTTAAATATGAAGATTATCATAAAAACTTTTTAATGTAATAAATATAAATTTAATTTAAACATAAATATTATCATAAAATTTTTAATTCAAATATGAAGAATATCATGAAAGTTTTTTATTTTAAAAATATAAATTTAATTTAAACATGAAGATTAACATACAGATTTTTAATTTAATAAATAAAAATTTTAATTTAAATATAAAGATTATTATGAAAATTTTTAATTTAAATAAAATGATAGGCTTAATAATTAGGCTAGAATTAGAACTTAAATTTGAATATTTTAATATTAACTTAAATAAAATATTTGGTCTTTTGAACAAAATCTGCATACATTTAAATGATATTTAATCAATGTTTTATGTTTGGTAGCGTATAAATGAATAATCGAACAATTATATGATTAATTGTATTAATTATATTATCCATTAATGTTATTATGATTATCACAGGACTTAAGAATCAGGTTATTACACAAAAGGCTTTATCTAAAACTATAATTAGAAAAAAAAGTATTCATTCCAAAAATAACATCAACTCCATCTTATACAAAAATAATTTTAAATTTCAATAAAGGTAATTTTCAATCACATCATCGTTTGCTATGACTATTAATAAAAGTCAAGGCTAATCATTATCTCATAGAATTATTTTTAAAGAGACATTATTTACACATGAGCAACTTCATATTGCTCTTTCAAGAATGATAAGTAAAAAAGGATTGGAAATTTTAATTTATGATGATGATGATGATAGATAAATTACAAATAATGCAACACATGTAGTATATAAAATTTTTTTTCACAATTTAATTTAAGATATTATTAGATATATTTTTCATTAAATTATTATGAATTATATTAATTGTGAATCATATTATATGTTAAATAAGCTCAAATATATTTAAATAAAATTCTATAAAAAAATCAATACAATTTTATTTTGTTATAAATTAATTTTTTTAATATTGCTACGTGCATCATGCAGGATCTAATACTAGTTTAATAAATAAAAAAAATTAATATATGATATGTGGCAAAATTAGATTAAGACTCACAATAAAAATTATGTTACTAATTGTTAGTTTAGTATATTGTAAGTGCAGATAATCCACATTGCAAAATAAATAAATAAAAGATAGGTGTAATTTATTTCTAATTTGGTTAAATATTGATATAATTTGAAGTTTTGGAAATTACTAATCTCTTTCATAATTTTCAGATGCTATCAAACCTTTAAAGAGTTTCCAGTAGAAAAAATGGGCCTTACCTAAAAGCCCAAACCATATAACTATAAGCATGGAAATAGTCTTGGTATTTTTACACAACTACATTTAAAAAAAAAAAAAGAAAAAATTACATAGTGTATCTTTGTTTTACTTTCACTTTTTATATTTTAGTGACTTTTTTTTTTGTTTCACCTCTTGTTTTCATTTTTGTTTTTGTTTTTGTTTTTGTTTTTTCATTTTTACAGACAATTTCACGTTTTTCATCATAGTTATGCACGTTGCATTTCTTCCACTTTCTATTAAGTTATACACATTTCATTTCTTCCACCTTCTATTAAGTTGTTTCTTCTCGTTTTAAAGCTTTTGGCCCTTTTCTATTATTATTTGTTTTTTTATGTTGCTATTTGGTTTACTCTTCTTCTAATTTGATTTTGTTTGAAGTATTTGATTTAAGTTTTTTCTCTATTTTAGTTGCTTTGATTTAGGTTTTTCTTATTTAATTTTTACTTAATTTATTAGGTTTTCCACTATTTTATAATTTTTAGGATTTGAAAATGGTGAATATTCTTATGTCATCGAGTCCTTTGCACAAAATAAACACTCAGATTCTTGGACTTATTAAGTGACCTTTCAATGTTAAGAAATCTAGGAAGAAGATTATTGGTGTTGTTATTAAAGAAGATGTTGTTCTTTTAGATGTACATCCTACTAAAACTGTTGAAGTTGTTGATAAGAAGATATAATACTTTGTTATATTTTTTTGTCTCTTTTATTTTTATTTTGTATATCTTTTGTGTGTTTGTCATAGATGTTGTGTTGATTTTGTTTTGTTTTGTGTTTTAATTTATAAATATTATTTTTCTTTTATTTTGAGAATATTTTATTTTTATTTACTGATCTATATTTAATAATTTTTTTTATTTTATGTATTTGTGTGTAAGTGTAGATATTTTTTTTATATTATATGGTGTATTTTTAACTTGTAAGTAATCTTATATTTTTGTGTGATATATATATATATATATTGACTATTGATTACTAAAATGTGTTGTATTTTTCTTTTTCTTTTTGTAAATAATTTGTATGTGTTACGTTGATGATCTTTTTTTTTTTAATCATATTTTAGCTTTTAAACCATTGAATAGTTTTTATGTTATGTATTTGTTTTGTGTTTATATTTGTTTATTTTTATCAGCAAGAAGTTCAATCATGTTGTAATATTTTATATATTTTTTTGTGTATGTTGTACATATATTTTATTTTCTTTTAATTTATTTGATTTTGTAATTATTTTTTATATAATGTTTTTAAAGTTATTTTATGTTTTGTATGTTTTGTTTTTTCTATTTTGAATTGTCATTAGTTTGTATTTTATATTATTATATTATATTATATATGTTTTGTGTATATTGTGTAGATGTTTTATATTTATTATTTATTATTTATATCTTTTGAATAATAATTATTATTTCTTTTTTTTCTTGCAAAAATTTAAACCTAAATATAGTGGCAGTGTTAGGATTACTTTTCATGCTAACTATGAAGTTATCAAAAATTTGTATAAGTTGCCCATTGTATAACTTCAATCTTTTCAATAAACTCCTTTTAGTTTTATATTAGATATGTCTGAATTTAGGTTCCAACCTCAATAAGTTCATTCGTTGCTGTTGAGAGAGATTAATTAGTCTAATGATAGGGAATTTTGGTTTAATGTGAATGTTTTACTTTGTGTTTTGGTATTTAGTAGTTTTCTTTGATTTCTGGATTGCAATGTATTAGGGAGTGTAATAGGTTACAACATAATAAGGTGATAATTATTTTGATGTCTATGTATTTTGATGGTCGGAGGAAAATTGATAAAACTATTGTTGATGATTTGTTGAGTGGAGGGTGGGAATCTGAAGATGTTGATATTGCTTTTTTATATGTTCTATATTTGTTTTTTTGTCATCATCTAAGGATACTTAGTCTTTAGAGAAGATTTCAATATTGTTGATAGTTTATCTTATGATAATTATTCTTATGGTTTAGATGTTTGTGAAGTTACAATTAATAGCTTGAAGCAAAGGTTTTATTAGATTTGAAAATTAATTATCGATTGATTAGGTTTCATCTTGTACTTCAGTTTTGGTTTTATGAATATTGTTCTTTTTTTTATGGGAAGTTGTGCATATGTAACTATGATAAATTCCTTAGGATTATTAATTTGATTGTTCTAGCACTCTTACATTTAAGTCTCTTAAGATTTTGTTCTTTTCAGAATTTGCTAAGGTATTTCACTTTTTTTTTATTTTTTCATTTATTATTTGTTGGTTTTTATTTATCTATTTTTTTACTATTTTGTAGTTGGGTTTTAAGAATGTATATCCTAATGATGCAGAGTTTGAAGATATGCAATTATATTATTTTTTTGTTAAGGGATATGTTGGTAAAGTTATTAGTAAAGATGGGGAAGGTATTTTCTATTGATTGTTTTTATTATTGATGATGAAAAAATATTAAGGATGTTGACAGTTTTAATGACTTTGAATATGCACATTTGAAACATGCTAGTTCTTATATTAAGATTGATAAGGGAAAGTTTAAAGTTAGTTCTGGAATGAAAAGGTTCAATAGTCATAACTTTACTAGGATTGATAAGCTTTTTAAAGAGGTAAAGTAAGTTTCCACTAAACTGGACAAACTAAATAAATATTTTGATATTATGAGAACATATTTGGAGAAGTTTAATGATGTGTTTGAAGTTTTATATGATGTTCGGAATACATTTGTTGATTCTAGTTCAACTGTTGATAAAAAAGTTTGTATTATTTTATGTTTAGTTTTTTAGTGTTTTAGTTTTTTACTTTATTTTTATATTTGTTTATCTTATTTTATTTTTTTCATAAGGTTGATTTTGGATACAATAAAGTTGAAGATGATTTTGAGGTATTTTTTATTTATTTTATTTTTAATTTTATATTATTCATTTATTTATTATTTTTTTAAGATCAAGGAGAGAAAAGTTGAAGATTATGTTGTTGAATCTAATAGCTAGGGCATTGAAGGCAAAGATGATATTGGTTATGTTATTGTTATTGAAAGTGATGTTTCTAATGGCAGTGTTAAGATTTCTAGAAAGTTAAAAGAGTTGGTGTTGAGAATATTAAAAGTGTTATTGTTGTTGCTCATATTCTTTTTAATTTTGGAGTTATAAATGTTGTTTCTACGGAAACTCATGTTCTTGTCAAGAGGAATATAAAATCATTTGCTGTTTTGAAATCTGCTTACCTAAATGAATTTGGATATGTCTGAGAGGTGAAAGAGAAGAATGATGAGCAAGAGGTGTCAACTGTATTTGTTCTCATTGATGATTTTTTGAAACCTACTGAGTATGATTTGCGAGGACCTTTTAACATTTGGCTTGGCGAAAGGATGAAGGCTAAAAATAAGTTTGTATTTTTAGGTCTTTTTATTTTTTGTTTTATATGTTTATTATTATTATTATTATTATTATTATTATTATTATTATTATTATTATTAATTTTCATATTTTGTAGGAAATAAATTATAATAAGACAGATAATGAGTTTTCTTCTTCTTTTGATTTTGGAGTTGTTGACATTAATGAGAAGAAATGGTTTCATAAATTGGTTTATTGTAGGGAGGAGCTATCTTGTTATGTAATTAAGTTTTTTGTTCTATTTTTTTTTTGTTTTATATTTGTTGTTTTTTGTATTGATTTATTATTTTTTTGCATCATCTGGATTTTTTTATTTATAGGAGAAAGGAAAATATGATAAATGGTTGAATTTGAAATTTAATTCTACTAATATTTATTTTAATCAAACTATGCAGTTTTGTTTTTCTAAGTTTGCTAAGAAGAATTTTGATTTTTCTATTTTTTTTACCACTTGATTGGAGATTATATTCTTAGGTTTGGTATAAAGCACAATACTACTTATGCAGATGTTGATAATGTGTTTATTCCCATGCATATCACTTCATAGAACCATTGGGTTCTTGAAAGATTGTCTTTTAAGGATAGGTATATTTTTATATACAGTTATATAAGGAATCTACATAATGACAAGGTTGTGAAGTGTTATGCTAAAGCATTTAGTGTCATTCTTCCACATTATTTTGCTAAGCTTAGGGTTTTAGCTTGAAAGGTTAATGTTGATTATAATTTTGGGGTTTATGCAGAGAAGCAAATTTTGGATCTTATAGACATTGTTATGGTAGATGTACTTCTTACACAGTCTAACATGTATTATATTATTTTTTATACATTATTATATTATTTTTGTTCTTTCTTTATTTAATTTTTCAAGCAATGACATTAGTGTTTTTATGTTAGTATTTGTTGAATTTTTTGTACATGGCTATACTAAATTTCATCCAGAGTTTAGTGTAGAATTTTATTGCTGCAGACTTGTTTTTTTATTATATAACTATGGTATGAGTAAAGTTGAGGTTTAGTTGAGAGTACTAAAGATAATCCTAGTAGGATTAAAAAGTTGAAAGATGGTAGAGGAAAAAGAAGATATGAAGAGAAAAAAGTTAAAGTTTACAAAGAGAGGAAGAAGGCTAGGTGATATATTTTGTATACTTGAAATGTAGTTGGTTAATTTTTTTTTTTTGAATTATTGTAAATATGTTAGTATATTTTTAATTTGTTTATAGAATTTTTATTTGTTTCATTATATTTTTGTTTTTAAATTTTTATATTTCAGTTTGTATAAGAACAACATAAATATACATCATGTAACATCTATATTTCTTATCTACTTAAAATTTCATTTTTATTTTTAAAATTTTTTAAAATATACACACAACATCCACATAGTATCTGTTTAAATATATTAGTTTTTTATTGTTTATTCTTCATAAACGATACATCTATGCAACATCTACATTCATTATTGTCTAAATATTTCATTATTAATTTTTATCTTTTGTTTAATATGTATACGACATCTATGCAACATTTACGTTTATTATCTATTAAAAATTTCATTAGTTTCTTTACTTTTATTCAATTTATATATAACATCTACTCAATGTCTACGTCTATTATCAACTTATAATTTCATTAGTTTCTTGACTTTTATTAAACATATACATAACATCTACGCAACTATGTTATCAAGAAAGTGAATTACATTTGAGAGACTACACTAATGCGAATTCGGAAGGAGATTTAGATGAAAGAAAGTTTATCTCTAGATATACTTTCTTACTAAATGGTGGGCCCATATCTTAGAGTAAGAAAAGAAAATAGAGGCTAAGTTTGTACCATTTTCAGCTGCAATGCAAGAAGTTGTTTCATTTAAATGATTCATGAATCATTTAGGAGTGACAACTGGTGCCATTGAACCAGTAAATGCATACTGTAATAGTTAAACTACAATAACATATACCAAATCTCAAATATCATGGAAAAACAAAGCACATAGATATCAAATAAAATTTTGTATGAGACATGGTAACAAAGAACAAAGTGAACATAAAGTACATATCTATACATGATATAGCTATAGATCCATTTAAAAAACCCATACCCAGTGAGCATATTTGTAATACCCTAGATGAAATACAAGTTTAGTAGCTTAAATATTGTATAAATTAAATGAATAAAGTGATGAAAAATCTTAATTGAAATAAAATTTTAATATGCCAAAGTAATTTAAACAAAAACTCTATAGTACTTGAAATGAAAACTCTATAACTCATAACGATTGTGAATCAAACCAGCTAACTATAAGGTATAAAATAACAAATTATATTTATATATAAACTATTAGAGAAATAAAATGACCTACTAGAGTGATGAAAGAATCATTGATATATATATAAAGAAGTGAAATTTACAAGTCACTAAAGTGTTGAAAATAGAAATTTTAAAACACCTTAGCTACGATAACTCAAATGTATAAAATAAATCTTAGGAATTATACTCAAAATGTATTATAACTAAATTAATAATACCTTAAAATAATTATATGCATCAAAACCATATAAAATAAATAAATAAATTAAAAATTAGAAGTGAAAATAATTTTAAAGAAATTAATACAAGTGTAGATAATAATTTAAGGTGTGAAAAGACTAAAATGGCATACAAGTTAACAAAGAATATGTAATACTTGAGGCACAAAATGAACATTTCACCTAGTTAATTCTCAGTCATTTTTTGCCAAATTAGCTTAGGCAAATTATGATTAAAAAGTTGACAATAGTTTTGTTCTTATCTCAATTTCTTTTTCCTTTCTCATTTCTATCAAAACACCTCTTTTTCTATCACAATTTTCTCTATTTTTTCAGCAACCATGAACCCTTTCTAAGCTAATTTTTTATGTTTAAAAGTGATCTAAAATAGAAAATTTAATCAATAAAGTGATATAAAAGCAAAGAAGGCAAAAGGAACTCCTAAAGGTAAGAAATCTAAAAATTCTGAATTTTAATCTTTTAATTTAGTTTCTTTAGCTTTAAATTATTATTTATTGAATCTGAGCTAACAATTGTTATTTATACATGTCTAATAAGTATTTAGAATGTTGAAAATCTATTTATATTGAAAAAAATTGAAAGGATTGAAGTTAGAATCCCTAACACTTAAATATGTCTAAATTATACAGTTTAAACTTTTAATAATTTAGCTATTGTGTTTTATTTATTTCAATATAAAAATGAGCTTTAAAATTAATCAAAATTATAGAAAGATGTATTTGGATATTGTAAAGGCTATGGTAAAAATTCAAGTCAAAATGATGAGGAAAAATAAGTGAGTAAATAAGTGAATATAAGCTGCTCATTTTAATAGTCTGAATGAATACCACTGAAATTTGCTGATGTGTTTGAATTATTTACCTATATAAATGAACGCTATTGTAATATCCCAAAGTATATCCTAAAAGTTTTGAAATTATTGTTGTATTTGGATTTAAATGTATATGTTAAGTGGGAAGATTAAAGATGAGAAGAGAGATGTGTATATGTTGATATATACAGCATATACAAGTCAAATTAGTATATGGTCAAAAGAAGAAATAATTGATTTTAATTAATTAGTGAAAATGGAAAATTAATTAATGGAAGAGGATATTTTATAATATTATATTATTTAAAAGTGCTTGGTGGAGATTTAAAGAGAAGAGTTGACTTGTTTTTGTTCCATTCATTTTGTTCTTCTTCTTTTCTTTTCCTTGGGTTGGCCGGCCATCAAAGAAGCAAGAGAGAAAGAGGGTTTTGTTTTCCAAGCTCAAAATTGAAGGAAGATTCAAGTGATTAAGTGGAAATTTGAGAAGTTTCATCAACTTTGGTAAGTTTTCACTTGATTTCCTTGTTTTATTTTAAGTTGTATTTGAGTTTAATAATTGATTGGGGATAGTATGAGTAGGTTTGATTGTGGTGTATTTGAGAGTGTTGGATTTAATTGATTGTGATTTTGGAGTTGAATGGAAGAGTAAGAGTTGTGTTTATGTTATGGTTTTGAATTAGTAATTGATGCAAATATTGAGTTTGATCAATTATTTTTGGTAGACCTTCAAGATGTTTGTGTTTAATGAAGTTTAAAGCATAGAATACATGAGTTTGATTGGAAACAGAAGCATTTTGGATGCCACGCCCGTGGCCCTTGGATGCCACGACCGGGGGGGTGTTGGGCAAATTGGACAGGTTCGTTTGTTAACCCACGCCCGTGGGGGTTTGTGAGGCCACGACCATGGGGTTGTCCCTAGTTAGTGGTTTTGGTTTGTAATTTGTGATCTATGGGTTTAGTATGAGGCTAGTGGGTGAATAATTGCATTGGAATTCATGTGTATTTGTAAATAAGTGTGTATTTTCCTTTTGAATTAGGTTGTGAAGAGGTTGAGTTGCCCTAACCTAAGTATTGAGAATTCTTGGAAGAGGAAGTGTATAGATTGGTGTGAGTTGTTCTTGAGGTAAGTACAAACTTACATGGTTGCATACATTTACATGATTTTGAGACTTAACACACTTGGTTGTAAATGTGTTAAGTAATTTACTATATTGTTAATACAATTTGATTAATGTTATGATTTGTATCATGTGAAAGATATGATGATCATTCAAAAGGTATGTGCAATGCAATTGATTATGATGAATACTTTAATGATGAATTGCTTTAATGTGAATTGAGATATGATGAGATGTGAAGCCATTGTTGTTGGCTATAATGATGCAAATGAGATGATTGAGGCATGGATGCCTAAATGATGATAAGAAAATGAGAATGAAATTGATAATGAAATAATGAATGAATTGTATGTCTAATGTGTTATTCCATTTTCAGAGTTTTGTTGTTGGTGGCATGCCTAATGTAACAATCCCTTGAAGCTTGGTTGGGTCTAGTCCTTGAAGCCTAGTTGAGATGTTACAACCCTTGAAGCTAGGTTGGGTTTGGTTCTTAAAGCCAAGTTGGGTTGATACTTAGCATGCTTTGTTCCCCTTGAAGCTTGGTTGAGCCTAATCCTTGAAGTCTAGTTGGGATAATGATAATGATAAATGTGATAATTAAACCAAAACATTAACTCTGAAAGTTGAATGGCATATTAGTGTCTTTTGGGTCCATGCTTGTCTTTGTTTCAATGTGATTCATGAATGGTGAAACAATTGAATAAAATAATGGAATGTAGTGTTATGAAAAATATTAATAAATCATTTATGAATATTGTCTTTATTGTTGAAATGTGTAACATTAACATTGCATTGAAACATTTTGTTATTGTGGTTTGTACCACTAAGCCGTTGGCTTAGCGATTGTGGTTCATCGCACAAGTGACAGGGTAGAACCAGAGAGTTCGTCTAGACCGAATCGAGTCTAGATTTTGAAGTGTTGATAGTGAGCTTAAAGATCAAAGACTGACTGCCAAACATGTATAAACTTTATGTTTTGTAAAATTTGATTTTAATGTCTATGTATTTATAAATACCTCTACAATTTCCGCTGCGTATCGAATGAATGTTTTATTTATTGTGTTTTATGATATAACCTAAATGTTTAAGTTTGCTTATATTATTGTATAAAGGAGTGAGTTGTTTGTTTAGTGAACCGTAGCATTCCTATATTCAGTATACGTATATTACAGATATGGTAGTATGTAGTGTGCGTATACGGGGTATAGGGGTGTTACAATTGTTTTGGTATCAGAGCCTAGGTTTGAGATTCTCAACCTAGGTAAATTGTAAGAAAAAGAAAATTTTGATTTTAAAAGTTGGTTTTTAAATAAGATACATGTTTTGGCATTGGCAGTCTCTGATCTTTAATGATGTATATTCTGCTGTGTTTACAGATATAGGTAGTGATGGCATCTTAGTTATGTCAGTCTATAGAAGGTAGTGCTGAGAGTGTAGGTCCTGAAGAGGGTAGAGATGGAGCTAGGGTTGATAGAGAGGGAGAGGCACCTGCTCCTGTGCCAGGGAGATCAGCTGCTGATGAGACTCCGCCGGGTTGGTTACGGCATGTGGTAGAATTGTTGAGGCGAGCTCCAGTGCAGCCGCCACCGCCACCACAGCCACAAGTGCCGGTGAGACATTATGATAAATTGAGAAAATATGGGGCTGAGGATTTCTTTGGTACTACGGATCCTGCAGTAGCTGAGCAGTGGTTGGATAGAGTGCAGAGGATATTTATCCAGTTGCAAGCCACTCCTGAAGAGAAATTTGATTATGCTAGATCCCTTCTGCAGAAAGATGCTTATGATTGGTGGAAGACAGTTCCTCATGCCATGGATGATCCACCTACGTTGTCTTATAGTGATTTTCTGCGGGAGTTTGAGCAAAAGTATACTCCGAGGGAGTATAAAGATGTCAAGAAGATGGAATTTCTGAATTTGAGATAAGATAACCGGACTGTGACAGAGTATGAGGTAGAATTCATCCGGTTGAGTCATTATGCCGGGGGGATTATTGCAGATGAGATTGACCGGTGTAGGAGATTTGAGGAGGGGTTGAGGCCCTCTATTATGTGTATTGTTGCTGGATCTCGGTATCAAGACTTTTCTCAATTGGTTGTAGCAGCCAGAAGTGTTGAGAGAGCACTAGCTATTGCAACAGCTGCTACAGAGGATGAGACCAGAGTTAGGAGATCTCATTTTGAGGCAGGGTCTTCATCTATGAAGAGAGGCCGAGGAAGTTTTATTCCGAGAGTCAGTAGGAGCCTGAGCCAGTCAGGGAGGTCAGTTCAGTATCAGAGGCAGAGATCGAGACCTATAGTTTTTGTAGTGAGTGCTCCGACTCTAGTGGTTCAGAGATCTATTCCACCTGTATGTGTTCATTGTGGTAGGACACATGGGGGTGCTTGTTGGAAGACGGGTGGATCGGGAGTATGCTTTAGATGTGGGTCACCAGCTCATTTTGTTAAAGATTGCCCTGAGTTACAGGACGATAGACAGACTGATACTGCAGCTTCTCGACCTAGTGTTAGCAGAGGTGGTCGAGGGGGCAGAGGTTTCAGTATAGGTGGTCGACCTGGAATCAGTCAGAGAGGAGGCTCTACATCCGGAGGCAGTAGGCCAGATGAGGCTTGTAATATCCTCATATGTGGCTTAGAAGTTTTGATTATGTTGTTGTTGTTGTTGTTGTTGTTGTTATTGTTAAATTGGATTGAATGTATATGATGGGATAAGAAAAGAAATTGGAAAGTGAATGCTTGTGCATATGTGTTTTGGAGGAAGAATTAGGGTTTAGAGACAAATGTATATGTTGTGTATATGATGATATATATAACATATAAAGTGGTCAAATGAAGAGTCAAGGTGATGGTTAAGTGGAAGAAGATATTTTTGGTTGTTAATGAAATTACATTTAAGGACTTATATGAGACAAAGGTTAGTTATATGATTGAGGGTGTTTTAGTAATTGCTTGGATAAGAACACTTGGTGGAGATTAAAAGCAAAATTTGACTTTGTATCTTGATCATTGTCTTCTTTCTTCATGAAGTGGCCGGCTCTCCATTAGCAAAAGGAAAAGAGAAGTGTTCTTGAGGCAAGAAGCAAGTTGATGAAGCAATCCAAGGTTTTGACAAAGGATTTGTGGAATTTCTTCTTTTCAAGTAAGTATTTTCTTGTTTTCTTTACTTATTTGGAAGTTGTGTTGGAAGTAAAGTAGGGTTTGATGATTTTGTGATTTGGTGGATTTGAGATGTGTTTGGTTGTGTTTTCAAGTGTTAAATTGATTTTAAGTTATGAGTTTAATTGAAGGTTGTTGTTGGAAATGATGGTTGTTGATTTGGATGGATGGAGAAGGATGTTGATTTTAGGGTTTTGAGTTAAAATGTGTTTAATTGTGATATTAATGTGTGGTGAAGTAATTCTTGTGATGAATATGTGTTTAGAACATTGATTATGTTCATGTGAAATATGTTATATAATGAATATTGTGTTTGAGTGCAATTGAGAAAGGGTTGGTTTTAGTTAAGGTTTTGTGATTTGGTGACACGGCCAAAATCAATTTAGGGGAGTGGGCGTGTCCCTTAGGGGAGTGGGCGTGTCAATTGTTTGAATAAGCTACTGCCTCTTTTCATTTTAAGGACACGGGCGTGTCACTCAAGCTGGTTGGGCGTGTCAATCAAGTGAGTTGGGCGTGCCCTTCAAATGACTTGAACATTGTTTGATTTCTTGGTTCTCTTTGCATGGTTTAAATTCTTCAAAAGTTCCATTGTTCCTAAACTTAAACATGAACATTATAAACATGTTTCAAACACAAGAATGATCTAATCAAATGAATGTGGATGGTCCTAAAACTATGAATCATGTCAATTGTGTTTTGCCCTAATTGCATTGTTGAGAATTAACAATGTTATGTTATGCACTTTGAATGGTAATGTGTTTTATGAGTAATGTGGAATGAAATGTTAATATTTATGAATGATGTCATGTGAGATAAATATACACTTGAATAATGAAATGTTATATTGTGAAATGAAATGTGGAGCCATTGTTATTGGCTAAGGTGATTTAATGGAGATAAATGAGGCATGTTTGCCTAAATGATAATGAGAATTGAGAATGAAATCTAAATGAATTGTGTGGCTAATGTGTTATTCCATTTTCAGAGTTTGTTGTTGGTGGCATGCCTAATGAGTGTAACAATCTCTTGAAGTTAGGTTGGATTGAATCCTTGAAGCCTAATTGAGATGTTACAACCCTTGAAGCTAGGTTGGGTTAGTTCTTGAAGCCAAGTTGGGTTGATGCTTAGCATGCTTTGCTCCCCTTGAAGCTTGGTTGAACTTAATCCTTGAAGCCTAGTTGGGTATATGATATTGATATTGATAAATGTGATAACAAAACCAAAGCATTAACTCTGAAAATTGAATGACATATTAGTGTGTCTTGGGCCCATGCTTGTCTTTGCTTAGTGTTGTTCATGGATGATTAAATGATTAACTAATAAAGTATATGCAAGAATGTTGAAATGTGATATACATATATGTACGCTAGGTTATGAAATGTAAATGTATGTTGTTAGCTTTCCATCTATGTTGTTACATGTATGATATAAATTAAAATTGGCATTGTATAACATTTAAGCATGTCTATTGCATGTTTTATCTTACTAAGCCCTTGGCTTAGCGCGATAGTGTTTAATCGCGCAGGTGATAGAACTGATAGAATCGAACCCGAGAGCTCTTCGAGACCGAGTGAGAGTAGACATTGAAGAGTTGATTTTGGGAGCTTAAAGATCAGAGCTGACTTGCCAATCATGTATAAATCTTTTATATTGTGTAAAGTTTTGTTGATAATGTAAATATATGTATAATAGTAAATATGTATTCAAATGTTTTCATATATATACATATTTTATAACTTCCGCTGTGTAATATATAACTGTATATATATATATATATATAGATAACTAATATGTTTTGTTTTATAAGTAGATGATCTATTTTGTTAATAAAATATAATGATATGGATATGGTATCAAGTTTTAAAATGTTTTGAATGTTAAGGAAACCGTAGCATCCCTATGTTTGGTGCACTTATGCTACATTGTTGTGGTTGTAGTGTGTGTGTATTGAATATAGGGGTGTTACAAGGCTGGGTCTTCTCAGCGAGTGTATGTGATGCAGAGGCAACCGGATGCTTTAGCAGTTATTGCGGGTACATTTTCTTTATTTGGCATTTCAGTTCTTGCTTTGATTGATCCAGGATCTACTCATTCATACATAAGTGCATCTATATTGCCTGTGTCTGAATTGCATTCAGAGTCCTTAGGATTTGATGTCTTGGTGACAAATCCTTTAGGACATAGTGTTGTGGTGAGTAAGGTGCATCGTGATAGTTCAGTTGTGGTGCAAGGTGAAGAGTTTTTGGGTAATTTGATTGAAATGCCTTTTAAGGAATATGATTTAATTTTAGGTATGGATTGGTTGTCTAAGCATGGAGCTGTAGTAGATTGTAGTAGATTGTCAAAATAAGTATGTTACTTTGAGAACCGGTGATGGTATCTAGTGAGCAGAGACAACTTACATCCTTGTTTGTTTCAGTTGTTGTAGCTAGAAAGTTGATTAGAAAAGGGTGTGACGCTTATCTTGCTCATGTTGTGGATACCAGAGTAGTGGGTTCTCACCTTGATAGTATACCCACAGTTGCGGAATTTCCAGATGTGTTTCCTGAGGAGTTGCCAGGGTTACCCCCTGAGAGAGAAGTTGAGTTTGGTATCGATTTATTGCCTGGTACCACTCCCATCTCTATTACTCCTTATCGAATGGCACCTGCTGAGTTGAGAGAGTTGAAGGTGCAGTTGCAGGAGTTGTTGGATAAAGGGTTTGTTCGCCCTAGTGTTTCTCTGTGGGGAGCTCCTGTTTTGTTTGTAAAGAAGAAGGATGATACTTTGAGGTTGTGCATCGATTATAGGCAATTGAATAAAGTGAATATCAAGAATAAGTATCCTTTGCCTAGGATTGATGATCTCTTTGATCAATTAAAGGGAGCAGCAGTGTTTTCCAAGATTGATTTGAGATCAGGGTACCATCAGTTGAGGGTTAGAGCTGAAGATGTTCCTAAGACAGCTTTTCGCATAAGGTATGGGCATTATGAGTTTTTAGTGATGCCTTTTGGGTTGACGAATGCACCTGCAGCTTTTATGGATTTGATGAATAGGGTGTTTAGGCCCTACCTGGATCAGTTTGTAGTGGTCTTTATTGACGATATTTTAGTGTATTCACGTAATGAAGAGGAACATGACAAGCATTTGCGAATTGTGTTGCAGACTTTGAGAGAGAAGCAGTTGTATGCTAAGCTGTCAAAGTGTGAGTTTTGGCTTGATCAAGTGACTTTTCTCGGTCATATAGTTTCAGTAGATGGTATAAGAGTTGATCCGAGTAAAGTTGAGGCTATTTTGAATTGGAGTCCACCGAAGTCTGTGACTGAAGTTAGAAGTTTTCTGGCTTTGGCAGGCTATTATCGACGCTTTGTGAAAGGTTTTTCTTTGATAGCTACTCCACTCACCAGATTACTTTGAAAGGGAGTTAGATTTGTGTGGACAGATTAGTGTCAATCTAGTTTTGAGCAGTTGAAAGAGATGTTGACTCAAGCTCCTGTTCTTGCTTTGCCTATGGAAGATAAATCATATGTGATTTACAGTGATGCTTCACATAATGGTTTAGGTTGTGTTTTGATGCAAGAGGGTAAAGTTATAGCTTATGCTTCTCGGCAGTTGAAGCCGCATGAGCTTAATTATCCGATGCATGATTTGGAGTTAGCAGCTATAGTGTTTGCTTTGAAGATTTGGCGACATTACTTGTATAGAGAGAAGTGTTTTATTTATACAGATCATAAGAGTTTGAAATATTTGGGTGTTCAGAGGGAGCTGAATCTTCGGCAGAGACGGTAGTTAGAGTTGATCAAAGACTACGACTGTTTGATTGATTATCATCCTGGTAAGGCAAATGTTGTTGCGGATGCCTTAAGTCGGAAGTCTTTAGCAGATTTGACTGTTTATTCGCTCTCGTTGCTTGTTGAGTTGAGAGCGTTGCATGCTAGTTTTGAATCATGTGATGATGTAGCATTGTTAGCTCAGTTGCATTTAAGACCGGTGTTATTGGATCAGATTAAAGAGGCTCAATTGGCAGATGAGAAAAATCAGAAAGTTGTGTCAGATTGCCAAAATGGGGAGAGCCGAGATTTCCATGTGAGAAGTGATGGTAGCCTTTGGTTCAAGGATAGGTTGTGTGTTCCTGATGATGCTAGTTTGAGAAAGATTATTTTAGAAGAAGCACATCAGTCGGTTTTTGCTATGCACCCTGGAAATTCAAAGATGTATCATGATTTGAAGCAGCATTACTGGTGGTCAGGTATGAAGAGGGACATAGCGGAGTTTGTATCTAAATGTCTCACTTGTCAGAGGGTGAAAGCTGAGCATCAAGTTCCAACAGGGTTGCTTCAACCTTTAACAGTGCCTGAATGGAAATGGGAACATGTGACAATGGATTTTGTATCTGGTTTGCCATTGACTCAGAAGAAACATGATGCTATCTGGGTGATTGTTGATCGGTTGACAAAGATAGCTCATTTTCTTCCAGTCAGAATGGATTATTCTCTTGAGAAATTGGCTGAGCTGTATATCAGTGAGATAGTGAAGTTGCTTAGAGTCCCAATTTCTTTAGTGTCTGATCGAGATCCTCGGTTTACTTCAAGATTTTGGAAGAGTTTACATGGTGCTTTGGGTTCTCAATTGCACTTTAGCACTGCTTTTCATCCGCAGACAGATGGGCAGTCTGAGAGAGTGATACAGATTATAGAGGATATGTTGAGAAGCTGTGTCATTGATTTCTCTGGAAGTTGGGACAGATTTTTGCCACTTGTGGAATTTGCTTACAACAACATTCATCAATCTAGTATTGGAATAGCACCGTTTGAGGCATTGTATGGTAGAAGATGTAGAACGCCTCTATGTTGGAATGAAGTTGGAGAAAGTAAATTAGTTGGTCCCGATTTGATTAAAGAAATGGAAGAGAAAGTAAAGATAATTCGGGATCAGTTGAAAGCAGCTTCGGATCGGCAGAAATCCTATTCAGATTTAAAAAGGAGGGATATAGAGTTTAATGTTGGAGATAAAGTATTTTTGAAAGTGTCTCCTTGGAAAAAGATTTTGAGATTTAGTAGAAAAGGGAAGCTAAGTCCTCGTTTTATTGGACCGTATGAGATATTGGAAAGAATTGGATCAGTTGCTTATCGACTTGCTTTGCCGCCTGAGTTGGATAGAATTCACAATGTCATCCATGTTTCCATGTTGCAGAGGTACAGATCAGACTCATCTCATCTTCTGTCCATTGAATCTATTGAGGTGAGTCCAGATCTGACTTTTGAAGAAGAACCAGTTGCTATTTTGGCATATGAAATGAAAGAGTTGAGAAATAAGAAAGTGCCACTGGTGAAAGTTCTTTGGAAGAATCATGCAAAGGAAGAAGCAACTTGGGAGAGTGAGCAAGCGATGCGAGAATAGTATCATCAGTTGTTTCAGACTTGATATCAGGTAATTTCGAGGACGAAATTTTCTTTTTAGAGGGGGAGAATTGTAATATCCCAAAGTATACCCTAAAAGTTTTGGAATTATTGTTGTATTTGGATTTAAATGTATATGTTAAGTGGGAAGATTAAAGATGAGAAAAGAGATGTGTATATGTTGTATATATTGAGATATATACAACATATACAAGTCAAATTAGTATATGGTCAAAAGAAGAAATAATTGATTTTAATTAATTAGTGGAAAATGGAAAATTAATTAATGGAAGAGGATATTTTATAATATTATATTATTTAAAAGTGCTTGGTGGAGATTTAAAGATAAGAGTTGACTTGTTTTTGTTCCATTCATTTTGTTCTTCTTCTTTTCTTTTCCTTGGGTTGGCCGGCCATCAAAGAAGCAAGAGAGAAAGAGGGTTTTGTTTTCCAAGCTCAAAATTGAAGGAAGATTCAAGTGATTAAGTGGAAATTTGAGAAGTTTCATCAACTTTGGTAAGTTTTCACTTGATTTCCTTGTTTTATTTTAAGTTGTATTTGAGTTTGATAATTGATTGGGGATAGTATGAGTAGGTTTGATTGTGGTGTGTTTGAAAGTGTTGGATTTAATTGATTGTGATTTTGGAGTTGAATGGAAGAGTAAGAGTTGTGTTTATGTTATGGTTTTGAATTAGTAATTGATGCAAATATTGAGTTTGATCAATTTTTTTAGTTGACCTTCAAGATGTTTGTGTTTAATGAAGTTTAAAGCATAGAATACATGAGTTTGATTGGAAATAGAAGCATTTTGGATGCCACGCCTGTGGCCCTTGGATGCCACGACCGTGGGGGTGTTGGGCAAATTGGACAGGTTCGTTTGCTAACCACGCCCGTGGGGGTTTGTGAGGCCACGACCGTGGGGTTGTGAGGCCACTACCGTGGGCCCTAGTTAGTGGTTTTGGTTTGTAATTTATGATCTATGGGTTTACTATGAGGCTAGTGGGTGAATAATTGCATTGGAATTCATGTGTATTTGTAAATAAGTGTGTATTTTCCTTTTGAATTAGGTTGTGAAGAGGTTAAGTTGCCCTAAATTAAGTGTTGAGAATTCTTGGAAGAGGAAGTGTATAGATTGGTGTGAGTTGTTCTTGAGGTAAGTACAAACTTACATGGTTGCATACATTTACATGATTTTGAGACTTAACACACTTGGTTGTAAATGTGTTAAGTAATTTACTATATTGTTAATACAATTTGATTAATGTTATGATTTGTATTATGTGAAAGATATGATGATCATTCAAAAGGTATGTGCAATGCAATTGATTATGATGAATACTTTAATGATGAATTGCTTTAATGTGAATTGAGATATGATGAGATGTGAAGCCATTGTTGTTGGCTATAATGATGCAAATGAGATGATTGAGGCATGGATGCCTAAATGATGATAAGAAAATGAGAATGAAATTGATAATGAAATAATGAATGAATTGTGTGTCTAATGTGTTATTCCATTTTCAGAGTTTTGTTGTTGGTGGCATGCCTAATGGTAACAATCCCTTGAAGCTTGGTTGGGTCTAGTCCTTGAAGCCTAGTTGAGATGTTACAACCCTTGAAGCTAGGTTGGGTTTGGTTCTTGAAGCCAAGTTGGGTTGATACTTAGCATGCTTTGTTCCCCTTGAAGCTTGGTTGAGCCTAATCCTTGAAGCCTAGTTGGGATAATGATAATGATAAATGTGATAATTAAACCAAAACATTAACTCTGAAAGTTGAATGGCATATTAGTGTCTTTTGGGCCCATGCTTGTCTTTGTTTCAATGTGATTCATGAATGGTGAAACAATTGAATAAAATAATGGAATGTAGTGTTATGAAAAATATTAATATATCATTTATGAATATTGTTTTTATTGTTGAAATGTGTGACATTGACATTGCATTGAAACATTTTGTTATTGTGGTTTGTACCACTAAGCCGTTGGCTTAGCGATTGTGGTTCATCGCGCAGGTGACAGGGTAGAACCAGAGAGTTCGTCTAGACCGAATCGAGTCTAGATTTTGAAGTGTTGATAGTGAGCTCAAAGATCAAAGACTGACTGCCAAACATGTATAAACTTTATATTTTGTAAATTTTGATTTTAATGTCTATGTATTTATAAATACCTCTACAATTTCCGTTGCGTATCGAATGAACGTTTTATTTATTGTGTTTTATGATATAACCTAAATGTTTAAGTTTGCTTATATTATTGTATAAAGGAGTGAGTTTTTTTGTTTAGTGAACTGTATCATTCCTATATTCAGTATACGTATATTACAGATATGGTGGTATGTAGTGTGCGTATACGGGGTATAGGGGTGTTACATCTATAATTTGTGAAAATTTACAGAGAGGTCATATATGATATTGGGAACATGGTGAAAAAATTTCAGGGCAAATGAATTTGAAAAAATTAATATACAATTAAATGAATACAAACTACTCAATTGCTGGAATTTAGGTGTTTTGTTAACTTGGGACTGAATTGTGCATAACAAAATATATTTGATTTGATTATAAATATAAGCATATAATAGAGGAATATAAAGTTTAATATGTTTATTTAATGTTCCCAAAATTATAGAAATTAATTTAATGAATAAGTAAATCAAATAACTTGAAGAAGCCAATATATTTTTATAGGCATATGGCACATATTTGAACTTACTCTATTGTATAGCTCTATTATAATATAATTTTATAATATTTAAATTCATAATTACAAAATCAATTTTAGGGTCTATTAAGATATCAAAACAGGACATAGGTCCCTAATAAATAATGAAGACAAAAAATGATAAATAATAAATTAAAAATAAACTTAAATGTGCGATTTATGTTTGGATATGAGCGTAGGTTGAGTATTGCCACCAAACCAACTAATAATTCTCAATAACTTATTTGTACTATAATCTAGTTGCTCTGTAGTACTATTATGAATAGTTTAGTAAATTGCGAAAGTAAACTATAATGTAATAAAAAAAATATTTTTGTATAATATATAATATGAAAATAAATATGTAATAATAATATATCATAAAATTGTGAGTAAATAATAATAAAGTTTTAATTTACTAGTGCAATTAACTAATTTGTATGAATTTATAAATTATTTGGGTTCTACGTGATGCCCGGTGGTCTTAAGCCTACTTGGACCCTAGGACAGTCACACTTCTAATAATTGGGTGTGACAGAGGTGGTATCAGAGCCTAAGTTCATAATAACATATAGGTTAAAGGTTCGTAAGCATAAATGTATAAGAATACTATGAAGCTTAGGATTATTCTGACTTGTCTTGTTTTCGTTGTTATCTAGATCTGCGTTAATTCATGCGCTAACTGAATAATTATTTTTTCTCTTATAGTTTAGATATGGAAACCTGAAGAAGACCTAGGGTAATTAGATATGAAGGAGTTATTCCTTCTGAGGAATATGTGCAAAGAGTTGAGAATGTAAGAACTCCTCCCTCAGAACCATCAACAACTGAAGACAGAATAGCTGGTGTGATGGAAAGCCTTGAACAACTACAGAAAAATTATGAGTTAATGATGAAAATAATGACACAACAAAGACAACAACAATAACAAGTTCTTGTCCTCGAAGTCCAAGTTCCTCCACCTCCACCACCATAGATGGAATCAAATGAAGAAAGAAAATTATTAGCGGGATTTTTGAAACTTAGTCCTCCAATGTATAAAGGGGAAGAAGACTCTGAAGAGTTTTTAGAGGAAATGAAATCAAAGACTCAAATACTTCATTATCCAGATAAGAAAGCAATTGAATTTGCAAGGTACCATATGAGAGGTGATGCGAAGGAATGGTACAAGAGAGTTATGGTTGGATTATTGAAAGGAAATGTTCTTTTGACTTTGGAGCAATTTGCAGAGATGGTATTGCAAGAGTTTCTACCTGAAAGTGTTAGGCAAGCCAAGGCTTTAGAGTTTGAGACGTTAGTGCAAACACCTGGTATGATAATATCTAAATATGCTAGACAGTTTAATCAGTTGAATAAGTATGTACTTGCTCTAGTACCAAATGAAGCAGCAAGAATACATCGATTCAGATGAGGATTAGTTAATTCATTGTACATGATTTTGGCTGCTTATGATTATGATTCTTACTCCAAACTAGTGGACAAAGCAAGAATAATAGAAAATAGAGAGATGGAAGCCAGAGAACATAAGAAGAAGGCTAGAACTGAAAGCTTTATAAGACAAAGAGGTAGAGAAGAAGTAGGGACACCTAGTGCTAGGCAACAATCACAATCTATGTCACAAACCAATCCACCAAGAACCTCAATGAGACTTCCACCTAGACCATCTACAGGAACGCCATATGAGACTATTACCCATGGATTTTCTAGTAGTAATATTTAGAGGCCTCCTGTACATACTCCATGTCAAACTTGTAGGATGATGCACAGAGGCCAATATTACAGGGAGATTAGGACATGCTTTAAATGTGGGTAAAAAGATCATATGATTAAAGATTGTCCTTTGATTGCAGTAGAAACAAGACCCCAAACGTCCCAGACCATAGTGCAGATAGAAAGAAGTCCTAGATCTAGTGGAGTTGGAAGAGATTCTGGAAGAGACAGTGTTACTGAGAGACCTACAGTTCAACCATCGTCTAGTAGGGGTAGAGGAAGAGTGTATACCTTATCACCTCAGGAGGTATAAGCATCAAATGTAGCTATTACATGTATCCTTTCCATCTAATTTGTTAAAGGAAGGGTGTTGTTCGATTCAAGGGCAATCTATTCATTCAGGGGCAACCTATTCTTTTATGTCCACCTATTTTGCTTCTAAACTGCATGTACCTCCCAAACTGCTTGATATTCCTCTCACTGTGTTTACTCCTTTAGAGGAAGAAATTGTTGTTAAAAATGTGTACCCTTCTTGTGAGGTAGTGATAGATGACAAAATCCTGAGAGCTGATTTGATAGAATTACCAGTGTTAGAGTTTGATGTTATTTTAGGAATAGATTGGCTATCTAAGTATTTTTCCACCTTAGATTGTAATGGTAAGAGGGTAATACTTCATAATTCATCAGGGGAAATTTTTGAATTTCAGGGGAATAAGAGTGAAGTGCTAAACAGTATGATCTCAATAATTATTGCTAAAAGATTATTAAGAAAGTGGTGTATAGGTTATTTAGCCCATGTCAGAGATACTAGCATTTTATCCCCTAGTTGGGATCAAATACCTATAGTATGAGAGTTTCCTGATGTATTGCCCAATGATCTTACCACTTTGCCTCCAGAGAGGGAAATAGAGTTTAATATAGATTTGCTACCTGGTACAATACCTATTTCTATTCCTCCATACAAAATGGCCCTAACAAAGTTGAAGGAGTTGAAAGCACAATTACAAGAGCTTTTGGATAAAGGCTTCATTAGACCTAACAGTTCACCATGGGGTGCACCAGTATTATTTGTTAAGAAAAAAGATGGTTCACTTCCAATGTGTATAGACTACAAACAATTAAACAAGGTGACTATAAAGAATAAATATCCTCTGCCTAGAATTGATGATTTGTTTGATCAACTACAAGGGGAAAGATATTTTTCTAAGATATAACTTCACTCTGGGTACCATTAGTTGAGAATCAAGAAGAAAGATGTATCTAAAAATGTAATTCGTACTAGATATGGCCATTATGAATTTTTAGTACTACCTTTTGCTCTCACTAATGCACTGCAGCATTTATGGATTTGATGAATTGGGTTTTCAAGTCATACTTAGATAAATTTGTGGTTATTTTCATAGATAATATATTAATTTATTCCAAGAGCCAGACTGAATATGAAGAGTACTTAAGAATAGCATTGCAGACTTTGAAGGAGAATCAATTATTTGCTAAATTGCCTAAGTATGAATTTTGGCAAGAGAAAGTATCTTTCTTAGGATATATGATCACCAGTGAAGGGTTACAAGTAGATCCTAAGAAAATTAAAGTAGTAGTTGATTGGCCTTGACTAACAAATATTGTAGAAATAAGGAATTTTTTTGGGATTGGCTGGTTATTATAGAAAATTTGCAAAAGACTTTTCCAAAATAGCTACACCAATTACTAGATTGCTCCATAAAGGGGTAAAGTTTGATTGGGACAGAAAATGTAAGGAAAGCTTTTGTAGATTGAAGGAATGTTTGGAATATGCACCTATTCTTGCATTACCAATTGACGGAGGCAAATTTACAGTGTATTGTGATGCATTCAGAGTGGGACTTGGTTGTTTTTTGATGCAGAATGATAGGGTGATTGCTTATGCCTCCAGACAACTGAGGAAGCATGAGGTAAATTATCCTACTCATGATATGAAAATGGCAATAGTAGTATTTGCTTTGAAGATTTGGAGACACTACTTATATGGTGAAAAATGTGAGATATTCACAGATCATAAGACCCTTAAATACATCTTTCAATAGAAAAGATCTAAATCTTAGGCAACGTAGATGGATGGAGTTACTTAAGGACTATGATTGTGAGATCTTATATCATCCAGGCAAAGCCAAAGTGGTAGTGGATGCCTTAAGCAGAAAATCTTTGGGGAGTTTAGTACACATTCATATAGGTCAATGACCATTAGTAAAAGAGATTCAAAACTTATATGGCTTGGGTATACAATTTGATTTATCAGATAATGGAGCACTGATAGCTCAATTCATTGTCAAACCATTATTGATTGATCAAATCAAGACACTACAAAATAAAGATCCACAATAGGTGAGGATAAAAGAAGATATTGCCATAGGCAAGACCTCTGAATTTGTGATTGATGAAGGTGTGTTGAAATGTGGCAATCGACTTTGTGTACCAGAATTAGGGTTGAAAGGAATAGATAATGAAGGAGGCTCATTATGCAAACTATAATGCCCATCCTGGAACTACCAAAATGTATTATGATCTGAAAGATATTTATTGGTGGGCTGGTATGAAGAAGGATACTACAGAATTTGTAACAAAGTCTCTAATATGCCAACAGGTAAAATTTGAACATCAGAAGTCATATGGGCTATTACAATAGTTACTACTGCCAGAATAGAAATGGGAGAGAATTACTATGGATTTTATGGTTGGATTACCTAAAACATCTGCAGGCTATGATTCTATATGGGTGATTGTTGATAGATTGACAAAATTTGCTCATTTTCTACATGTAAAAACCACTTATTCTGTATCCCAATATGCCCAAATATATCTAGATAGGATAATAAGTTTACATGGAGTGCCCAGTTCCATTATTTCTGATAGAGAAACACAATTCACCTCCAGATTCTGACAGAAATTGCAAGAGGCATTGGAAACAAAGTTAGATTTCAACACTGCATTTCATCCACAAACAAATGGGAAAATAGAAAGAACTGTTCAAACCTTAGAAGATATGTTGAGATTGTGCATTTTGGATTTGGGAGGTACTTAGGAAAGTATTTTTTCATTGATTGAATTTGCCTATAATAATAGCTACCATTCAACCATACAGATGGCACCCTACGAAACATTATATGGAAGGAAGTGTAGATCCCCTATATGTTGGAATGAAATTGGTGGAAGACATATAGAAGGCCCAGAACTAATTCAAGAAACCATAGAGAAAATACCCTTAATTCAATAACGTTTGAAGATAGCCTTCAGCTGCCAGAAGAGCTATACAGATCCTAAAAAAAAGATGTTTAATTTAGTATTGGTGAATATGTATTTCTGAAAGTGTCACCAATGAAGAGAGTCATAAGATTTGGTAAGAAAGAAAAGCTCTCACCAAGGTACATTGGTCCGTTTGAGATCTTAGAAAGAGTGGGATCAGTTTCATACCATTTGGAATTGCCACCCAATATGGAACAAGTGCATCCAGTGTTCCATATTTTGATGCTTCGAAAATATATTTCTGATCCATCCCACATTTTACAAGCTTCACCAGTGGACTTGCAGCAATATTTGACCTATCAGGAAGTATTGGTAGCTATATTTGATAAGCAAGTTAAAAGACTTAGAAATAAGAATATTCCTATGGTAAAAGTTTTGTGGCAAAGTTAATCAATAGAAGAATATACTTGGAAAACTGAGTCTGAGATGTTAGATAGATATCCTCAACTTTTTAGTGGGTGATTGCTTTAGAAAATTCGAGGATGAATTTTAATTAGGGGGAGAGAATGTAATACCCTAGATGAAATAAAAATCTAGTAGCTTAAATATTATATAAATTAAATGAATAAAGTGAAAAAAAATCTTGATTGAAATAAAATTTTAATATGCCGTAGTAATATAAATAAAAACTCTAAAGTACTTGAATTGAAAACTCTACAACTCATAACGATTGTGAATCAAACCAACTAACTATAAGATATAAAATAACAAATTATATTTATATATAAACTATTAGAGAAACGAATTAATAATACCCTAACATAATTATATGCATCAAAACCATATAAAATAAATAAATAAATTAAAAATTAGAAGTGAAAATAATTTTAAAGAAATTAATACAAGTGTAGGTAGTAATTTAAGATGTGAAAAGACTAAAAGGGCATACAAGTTAATAAAGAAATATGTAATACTTGAGGCACAAAATGAACATTTTACCCAGTTAATTCTCAGCTATTTTTCTACCAAATTAAATGAGTGAGTCAGCTCTTTTGAATAGGAAGAGCTTAGGCAAATGATGATTAAAAAGTTGATAATAGTTTTGTTCTTATCTCAATTTCTTTTTCCTTTCTCATTTCTATCAAAACATCTCTTTTTCTATCATGATTTTCTCTATTTTTCCAACATCCATGAACCCTTCATAAGCTATTTTTTTTATTTTTAAAAGTGATATAAAATATAAAATTTAATCAACAAAGTGATATAAAAGAAAATAATGCAAAAGGAACTCCTAATGGTAAGAAATTTGAAAATTCTGAATTTTAATCTTTTAATTTAGTTTCCCTAGCTTTAAATTATTATTTATTGAATCTGAGCTAACAATTGTTATTTATACATGTTTAATAAGTATTTATAATGTTGAAAATTTATTTATGTTGAAATAAATTGAAAGGAATGAATTTAGAATCCCTAACACTCAAATCTGTCCAAATTATACAGCTTGAACTTTTAATAATTTAGCTACTGTTTTTTATTTATTTTAATATGAAAATGAGCCTTAAAATTTATAAAAATTTATAGAAAGATTTATTTTGATTTTGGAAAGGCTGAGGTAAAAGGAAAAATCAAAATGATGAGGGGAAATAAGTGAGTAAGTAAGTGAATATAAGCTGCTCATTTTAATAGTCTGAATGAATACCACTGAAATTTGCTGCAATATTTGAATTATTTACCTATATAAATGAACTCTATAATTTGTGAAAATTTACAGAGAGGTCATATATGATTTTGGAAACTTTTTTAAAAAATTTCAGGGCAAATGAATATGAAGAAATTAATATAAAATTAAATGAATACAAAATAATCAAATGTTGGAATTTAGGTATTTTGTTAACTTGGGACTGAATTGAGCAATAACAAAATATATTTGATTTAGTTATAAATATAATCATATAATAGAGGAATATAAAGTTTAATATGTGTATTTAATGTTTCCAAAATTATAAATATTAATTTGATGAATAATAAAATCAAATGGCTTGAAGAAGCCAATGTATTTTTATAGGCATATGGCACATATTTGAACTTACTCTATTGTATAGCTCTGTTATAATATAATTTTGTGATATTTGAATTCATAATTACAAAATAAATTTTAGGGCCTATTAAGATTTTAAAACAGAGCATAAGTGTGTAATAAACTATTAAGACAAAAATAACAAATAATAAATTAAAAATAAACCTAAATGCACAATTTTTGTTTAGATGTGAATGTAGGCCGAGTATTGCCACCAAACCAACAAATAATTCTCAATGACTTAGAGGAATTAAATTTGCATATTCGAGGTGAGGTATAGTGTCCATCTCTTGCTTTGTCACTTTTGGAATTCTTTGATGAAAATTTAACCATTATTGATATTTGATCCATCTGATATCATTTGTTATTTGTGATTCTGCATTTGTGAATTGTGAAAACCAATGTGACCTCTTGGCCTATGTGATCATACCAAGCCATTTGATTAGCCAATATGACAGAATTTCAACTTGATGGGGGCTATACTATCAGGCTATGTGCACATAGAAGTTTGTGATTTGTAGGGTAAAAGCTATCCTTATGTGAATGTGACGTGTAATAGCACTGGAATAACAATATGTTTTCTTTGGTGGTATTGCTATGTATTATCTGTTATATTATGTGATTTACTTTTGTGATATTGGTCTAGTTATTATGGGCCTTTCTTGTGGATTGAATTTTATTGTTATACCATTATTGTGCAGCCACCTTATTTATTTATTATTCTTGAACCTTGAAAAAAATATTTTTATTGCATACTCTACCCTTGTGACACTATAATATCACTGAGTTGACAACTCACCCCATCATCTATGGTTTTAGGTAGAGGTGACTCAGGGCCATCAGCTTCTTGATTTCTTCTTCCAGCAAGAAGCTTGAGAATAATGTAATTAGCAAATACTATTGGTGGGTGCGTACCTAATGCTATAGCAATACTGCAAGTGCACGAGTCGCCCAAGTAATAAAGTAGTAAGTAAGTTATCGTTTCACTGAGGACAAGGTCAAGTACTAGTGCAAATCTTAACTGTTGTTTAGCAAATCAATAGTTTTGTGATGTTCTATAATTAAAGAAAATTAACTTAAATAAATGAAAGTAAAGGGAAATTAAATGTTGTGCAAAAAGGATTGATGGTAATAATACTATTCAGATATTGAATCCCCCTAGCCACAATTATAGTTATGAAAATCATTTCAGTTAAATCACATAATAGAGTTGAATTGGCATTCCTCTAACTTAGACTAAAACCTCTCTCAAGTGAATTAATCCCTAATCACTAAGTAGAATGCTGGAATCTCTTCTCAAACATAATTAAATAGATCTTGCATTAAGAACAATGAATTATAAACCAAAGGATCTTGTAAGTCTATCTCTAGTACTCCAATCAACCCTCAACCCTTATGAGTATTCAATTCATATCAAGCTTTCTCAAGTCAATAATATGAAAATTGCAACCAATCAATAAGCATGCTATTATCAATTGGAAATAAATCATTAAGCACCATAAGAATAAAACAACTCCATCAAATAAAATTATTCAATCCATACAAATAAGCTAGGTTCATCAATATCTAGATAGAGAATGAGTTAGTTCATGTTCAATTCTCTTAATACAACAACAACAACAACATTAAAATAAATTGAAATAGACAATAGAAAAACCCCTTGTGAAGATGCCAAGAGTAGGATTACTAGTCTTCCTCCTAGCTCCACTTGGGTGTATGATGAAGAGCTCAAGCCCTCTTCAATGGTTGATTCCCTTTTGCAAAATGGAATGGAGCTTTCTCAAGTCACCAACCCTTTCAATGAAGCTTCTTCAACCTTCAAGAGCTTGCCAATGGAAGATGGAGATGGTGGAGAGAATAGAAATGGAGGATTAAGATGAAGAGCTAAGGAGAGTGTCACCCTCTCCCTCACCCAAGCCGTGTATGACCAAGACTCCTCCTTTCCAAGTCTGTTCTCTTTCTTTCCTCTTATTCTCTTTTTAAATCATTCAAAGCTCAAACCCATACCTTCCAACTCACACCACTCTCTCTTGTCTCCCACTATTCTCTTTGTTTAATAATTCTTTCCATCAATTAGGCAAGCTTTTCTTTTCTTTAATATTTCTTTTGGCAAAATCAAAGTCTTTGTTCCCCACTTGTCTCCCAACTCGTGCAAAAGAATTCAAAACACCATGAGTGACACGGCCAAGCTTGTGGCTGTGTCTCTCAATATCTTTGGGACACGGCCAAGCTTGCTGGCCGTGACACTTACTGCCCATTTTCTTTCTTTTCTTTTTTTTGTTCTCAAGGAGTGACATGGTCAAGCTTGTGGCCGTGTCATATGACACGGCCAGTGGCTTGGCCGTGTCATTTGGGTGTGTCACCTTCTGTTTCTTCATTTTGCTCATTCCTTGTTCTTTGGCTTAGGATGGGACACGACCAAGCTTGTGGCCATGTCATGTGACACGGCCAGTGGCTTGGCCGTGTCACCTACCAGTGTCAGCTTCTGCCAAATTTTCCTTTCTTTCTTTGGTTTCTTTGGTTTTGCTCCTTAGGTGAGACACGGCCAGTGGCTTGGCCGTGTCTCCTGGCCGTGTCAGTTACTGCCTTGAAGTTCCTTTGAGGGACACGGCCAAGCTTGCTTTGGCTTGGCCATGTCTTGCTTGATTCATGCTCTTTCTTCATTGTTTTGATCATCCAAGGGAGTTTTTGCACTTTAACCTAAAACAAACACTTAAAACAAACTTTAAACAAAAGTCAAATGAAACATTAACTAAAAACACATAAAAATCATACTAAAAACAAGTACAAAATTGATCTCATCAACTATCATACGTAATTAAATGATTATGTTTGTAATATACTTTAGTTGCTCCGTAGTACTATTATGAATAGTTTAGTAAATTATGAAAGTAAACAATAATGTAATAAAAAATATATTTCTATATAATATATATTATGAAAATAAATGTGTAATAATAATATATCATAAAATTATGAGTAAATAATAATAAAGTTTTAATTCACTAGTGCAATTTAATAATTTGTATGAATTCATAAATTAGTTGGGTTCTATGTGGTGCCTAGTGGCCTTAAGCCAACCTGGACTCTAGGATAGTCACACTTCTAAAAATGAGGTGTGACAATATTATAGGCATGTTAAAGCACTAGGCTTGCGTAGATGTTGATTATACTTATAAATAAATTATATAAATGATGTTCACATTTGTTTTATCATTATTAATTAATAATGATTTTTTAATGCTCAATTTCTATTTAATATGGAACATACATGAGTCAATGTATTTTTTTTGTACATATATACATTTTTTTTAAAAGCATGTCGGACGAATGTAAGATTGGGCTTCTCACATAGGCAATTGCCTTTGTTACTTGTAGGAATAGAGATGAGATGATTTTAAGCTTATTATTTAGGTGATAATAGAAAGTCAAGCTTTAAATACTTTATGTCACCATTTAGTAACAAAAGAATGTCATAATATATATGTTATATACTTATAACCATAAGTGATGAATTGCTAAAATTCAAAAAATTATCTAATTTTATGCCAGATTAGAGTTATTATGGATTGCAAGTATGAAAGTGATCTCATATTAGACATTATATATGTCTATTGAAAATTATACGATATTTATAAGAAGTAAAAGACATGCTCTCCATGGAAAAGGAAGATAATGTCGTAACATATGATTCATACTACATGTGTAAAATTTCTTAACCATAAGGATAATAAAAGTTTTGATCTTAACTTTAACATTATGTGAGACCTTGATCTTAAAGAATACTCTCACTACTCTAATTTGTTTTTTAAAATTTTATCTAATGATTGCTATCTTAGAATGTTACCAGAAGATTTTAAATGATTCAGTCTGATGGGACATTTCTAGAAAAGCAAGTAAAATAAAATTGTGAGAATCAAGAAAAGAGGATGATCATTCTTTTTAGTTATCACATTATTATTGTATATTCATTAGTTGACCAATTATGTTTGTCTTTTATGTAAAGAAAAACATAATTATAAATACATTAATATTTATTGATATAAATGAGATCGTTAGAGATGAAATGTGGTAAATGATCTAGAGTATTGAATAATATATTTAACTCAAGTTTCGTTATTTGAGAAGCTATATAGCTATATACTCCTAACAAATATATAAATATAGTCCTCTCAAAGTATGTATGGTCACATGGTATATTTATTAAAGTATAAATCTTGTAGAAATTAAAAAGAGATAGTCCTATCATGTATGAGTGGAAGATGTAGATTGGTGGCCACCTATGATGGGCATATCCAATTAATTTATTTAATAAATAAATAAATTAAAATTAAAAAAAGGTATAAGAGAGAAGTGGTAACTACCAAAGCACAAGCCCACTACATAGACAGTTACCAAGAAGTGGTAATTGCCTATATAAAATATAAAAAATTCAGAGAAAAAGGATTTTAGATATTAACATAGAAAGAAAAATTCCCTCAATTGAAAAACATATCTCTTCTTGTCAATTCTGAGTGATTTTTAAGTAAAGCTTAAGAATCTATAAGTGGTATTTATATTATGGCTTTATAAGTGCATTCATTATATTTTTATATAATGTGATTGCAATTTTGAGTATGCATGAGAATGATCCTAGGAATTTAATGCATAGATCTTTGAGATTTTGTGTTTAATGTTTTCCAATAATAAGCTTTTTTGAAACTTTTAAAAATTTCAACAGCTAGGAAAAGTCTTCTTTCTATTTGAAGCTTTCCCCTTTTATATATGTGGTCTTTTGGATTCAAAGATTTGCTTTTCTAACACTGAAAAGACCTTTAATGGCTAAAAGATATTCTTAGTATTTGTCGTTTCCATCACTACCAAACATTATCCCTAGGTAACATGCATTAGTTTCTTAGATATCTTTCACTTTCTATAATTATTGGCCTTGAAATGAGTGTTCAGCCAAATGAATTGGTGTTATATTTCTTTCCGACCAAATTCCCTGTTAACTCTAGTTTAATTGAACAAATGCTTAACCAAATTCCCTTTTATCTTTATTATAGATGAACATACGTCTAATAATATGAAGAGGCATACTTTTCCTTTCTACCTGAATTTCATTTTCCTTCATTTAAGATGAAACAGACGTTCTAATAGCTTCTGTTCAATAATTTCTTGAGAGCTAATCTCTTGATGTGTGAGTTTCTATGCTTCCTCCAAGATTCAAATTTCAAGTTCTTCAAAGTGTAATCATTTTTCATTAACATGAATGAGTGTCACTCTTATTTCTATGTTATTCGGACTTTGTGCAAATAAATGCAAGTGCACAAAGTCACAAACAAGTAATATAGTGAATGAGTAGAGTGTTGATCCTACGAGGAAGGTGATTAAATCAAATACCAAACTACTAAATTAGCTATTATAAACCCCTAAATTTGGACCGACTCAATTAAAAAGCCCTAAAAACTTAAAATTTGTTTGGTTGGCCAATTAACTGTATGGCAATTCACTATAGGCAATGGTGAATTAGCCATAACTCAGGGCCAATTTGCCATAAGCTTATAGCGAATGGACCATAAGGTTATGGCGCCAATGCCTTGATTTTGTTCTAATACACATTAAACTCTGAGTTTTTCAGATAAATTTAAGGTTTTTTTAGCCAAATCAAGTTTCTTAGCACCTTATTAACCTTAATTCTCTCTATAAAAGAGACCAAAAATAATAAAGAACCAAGGGGAACACAAAACAATAAAAAAGATAGGCAGAAAGCAAACACATAAGCAAAGAATATTATTATACCAAAACATAGTTGTTCCAAACTTATAAGAACTACCCAAGGCCATAAAGTATTGTGCAATTCAATTAATAATGCAGGGTTGGTTCAACATTAATTATTTGGTGGAAACCTATAGATTCTTTTAGGCACTTTATTGAATATTATTCACTATACAATTTTTATTTTGTTTGTATGCGAAGATGTTGTATTTTTATTAATGGTCATGAATTTAATTTTTTTAAGGCTAAAATAACTCTAAATTTAGTTACAGAAATAGCAATCCCTAAGGCTTGATTAATATTATTTAATAAGTAGTAAATGTTTTTATAACTTAGTTATTGTTATAATTTATATTTTTGATATATGGATGAAAATGGTGTTTGATTAATTCTATGTTAAGTTACTATTTCTTTAATAAATAGTTAAAAAGTTTATTTTATTTGTTGCTATGTTTTAGGAATTATTCAACTTTGTGTTGTTTTGTTGCTCTTTTACATATTTTACTTAGTTAAAAAGTTTTGTAGGTGCCTATTATTATTATTATTATTTAATTTAGTTTATTTTATTTTAAAGATTTTGGACTTTGTAATGGTAAGTTTTCACTTTTTATGGGTGCCCATTTTTATGGACTATCGAATATTGTAAGTGCATTTTTTCATCTTGAATGGATGCTTATTTTATTGTTTGATTTATGATATAATTTTATTTTTATCATTATTACAAAAATTGCTTGTAATATAAATAATATTGTAATAACTAAAATCCCAAAACCCTAAATGTTAATTAAAGAACTTTAAATAGAAACAGTAAACCCTAATTTGTATCAAGGTTTTTGGAAAATTGGAATGGATTAGGGTTTTATGAATTTAAGAAAGTAGTAAAGTTTTTTGGTTAATCAAATTAGGGTTTAGGGGTAACATTATGAAATTAGGGTTTTTGAATCTTAAGATATTAGGGTTTATAATTCTTAGCTACTGGATTGTGATTTTAGTTTTATTAGATTATGGCTTTAGGGTTTAGATTAACTAGTTTGGGGTTTTAAGTTCACTGAATTAGGGTTAAGGAAAACTTAGGGTTTGCTGTTTTGGTTTTGGGAAAATTAGGGTTTTTGGTATTTTAGAAAACATATTTGGTTTTAGGATTTAAGAAAATAGTTTAGAGTTTTATAAAAATAATTATGATTTTTAGAAAACATAAAGAAGATTAGGGTTTGGAGATTCAAGAAAACATTTGGAAATTTTGAAAAAAGTTAGAAGAAAATAGTTTAGAGTTTTTAAAGTTTTTGGAAACAGAAGAAACAATTTAAGGTTTTTGGAAACAGAAGAAATAAATTAGGGTTCTTAAGGTTTTTTTGAGGTTTTTGGGAAACAGAAGAAATAATTTAAGTTATTGAAACAAAGATCAAATTACTACATATTTAAGGATCAAAGTATTGTGTGCATGTTCTTATTAATCAAAGAAACAAAGCTACCGTAAATATATAATCTATAATTAAAGATCAAACCTGTGTAGTTGGTTCCACAAAAAATTACTTTCTGGATGAACAAAGACAAAGGCAGTGTGGCTACCTTTGATGAATTCTTGATTGCCTGCTTGTTGCTAATCTTCTCTGGCTAGGGTTTTCTGTTTTTTACTCCGATCCAATCCAAGTTCAAAAAGTTTAATTTTCGATCACCAATTTTTCCTCTCCCTCCTTTTAATCAAAGTCCTTTAATTATGAGTTTCAAAGTGTTATTTATATGAAAAATTATAAGACTAATTCTAATTGTTTAAAGAAACTAAAATTAATTAGGAAAAGAAACCAAAACCAAATAGAATTTGATTTCAGAAAAAATTGCGTTGAAAAATTTTGCTGACAAAAACTGCGAGCGTTGGCCAAAACTGCGAGGATTGGCTGGGTGTTACAGCGAGAGCTGGCGAAATTGGCTGGGCGGCTCCTGCGGCGAAATTGGCCTTGGCCAATTTCACTTTTGGCTACGAATTTTTGTCGCCAATTTTTTTTATTTATTTTTTTATTTTTGTTTATTTATTATTTATTATTATTATTTATTATTGTTTATTTATTATTTTTGTTAATTTATTTTTTATTATTATTTTCTTTATTAACTTCACCATTTTTATTTTTATTAAAAACTATAAATAATAAATACTAAAATAAATATTATTTAATTAAAATACTACAAAAATTATTTTGGACTATATAAAAAATAACGGACCGGACTAGGTCAAAAATTAAGGGTCTACAATTTGGCCCATGCTTGAATGATCTGAGACTTCAGTAAAAGAGAGTGAAAAGCTATAAGGCTTATTTTTTCTGAGATGGTTGAGGTTTTGGGTTCTGGACCCGATTCAAGTTCTAGACTCAAGGATAATTTTAGGTTCTGGACCTAAGGGTAATTTGGGTTATGGATCCGAGCTAAGTTCTAGACTTAAAAGAGATTTGAGATTCTGTACCTAAGGATAATTTGGGTTCTGGACCCGAGTTAAGTTCTGGACTTAGAAGAGATTTTAGGTTCTGGACGTAAGGGTAATTTTGGGTTCTGGACCCGAGCTAAGTTATGGACTTAAAAGAGATTTTAGGTTTTGGACCTAAGGTAATTTGGGTTCTAGACCCGAGCTAAGTTCCGGACTTAAAAGAGATTTTAGGTTCTGGACATAAGGGTAATTTGGGTTCTGGACCCGAGCTAAGTTCTGGACTTAAGAGAGATTTTAGGTCTGGACCTAAAGATAATTTTGGTTCTGGACCCGAGCTAAGAGAGATTTAATTCTCTGCAAAAAAATAATTATAGTGTGTAGTATATAAATTTTGTTTGCAAAAAATTTAGCTGATTTTTTATGCACATATTTTCTCCTTGCCCCCTGCGTGTAAAAATATTTTAAAAGTGCAAAAATATTTATATACACTCAAGTATTTGAATGATTAAATTGAATAATTGAGTTTCCTATTTATTTACTGTGTATGCACTGTTCATGCACTATTTACTATTCATATTCTTAAATAGTAATCTACTATTCATTAATAGTGAAATTTACTTTTTGAATTTTATTTTTTCCTTTGTCATTCCTCCATTTAAACGACCGATTTCTTCATTTCATCCACATCAAACTTGTTAATTTCATTCATTCATAACTATAATCCTTTCAAGTTTAGCATACAGTTTTGAAAAAAATGCATGTTTCAAGATTAGGAACCCATTCTAATGCTGAGTTATTGGAGTTTATTCGGTGGCATGAAGATGAAAATATAGGTCTACTAGCCGGGATGCCGATTCATCATAGTTCAAATCAAAAGAGTAAGGTATTTATTTATTTTAACTGCAAATTATTATTTTTCTTGTGTGTTTTTTTCTTTTTTTTCTTTTTTCTTCGTTTTTCTGTTGTTTTTGTCTTTTTTGCCTTTTCATTTTCTGTGTTTTTTTTCATTTTGTTTTTATTTCTTAATTTTGTTTTGTTTTGTTTTTCATATTTACTGTTTTTTAGGAAATTTAGGAAAAATATATTAATTTAAGAATTTAAATAGATAGAATATAAAAAAAATTGGTGGTATTGATATAATGATATACTTACCTCAAGTTAACTTACCTGGCTCCGAGTTAGCGTGATCGTTGCATTATTCGGGGCAGAGGGTGTATCTATAAAGCCCAATAATGGTATGATGTAGCGCCTTCTCGGGTAAGGCAGATTATCCAAGATTGCTGCTTTAAGAGCTTCATCTTACAATTACCATCCGAGGAGTGTCCGATAGACCGTAGTGTGACCCAGGCGCTTGCAAAATGATGGTTGGACACAACTCATACTTTTCATTTTCCCATTGGAGAGATGACAATTGGTCCGTGATGAGATCAATCTTGTACTTATTTTTAGTATGATTTCTATGTGTTTTTAGTTATTGTTTCATTTGATTTTTGTTTAAAGTGTGTTTAAAGTGTTTGTTTTAGGTTAAAGTGCAAAAACTCTCTTGGATGATTAAAACAGTGAAGAAAGAGCATGAATCAAGCAAGACATGGCCAAGCCAAATTAAGCTTGGGCGTGTCCCCTCAAGAAAATCAAGGCAGAGAGCGACACACCGAAGAGACACGGCCAAGCCATTGGCCGTGTCTCACCCAATGAACAAAACCCAGAAAGAAAAGAAAAGAAGGCAGAAGCTGACACTGGCAGGTGACACGGCCACAAGCTTGGTCGTGTCCCATCTTAAGCCAAGAAACGAAGGACCAAAAGAAATGAAGCAAAATGAAGAAGCAGTAGGTGACACACCCACATGACACGACCACAAGCTTGGCCGTGTCACTCCTTGAAGAACAAAGAAAAGAAAGAAAGAAAGAGAGGCAGTGATGGACACGACCAACTAGCTTGGCCGTGTCCCAAAGGGAAATGAGAGACACTGCCAAGCCACTCATGGCTTGGCCGTGTCACCTATAAAACCTTGAATTCTTTTGCACGGATTGAGGAACAAGTGGGGGACAAACAACTTGCTTTTGCAAAAAGAAAGATTAAAGAAAAGAAAAGCTTGCCTAATTGATGGAAAGAAAGATTAAACAAAGAGAAAGTGGGAGACAAGGGAGAGTGGTGTGAGTTGGAAGGTATGGGTTTGAGCTTTGAATGAAATAAAAAGAGAGGAAAATGCAAGAACCAAGGACAAACTGAGAGGAGGAGGCTTTGGGCAGACACGGCTTGGGTGAGGGAGAGAGTGACACTCTCCTCAGCCCTTCATCTTCATCCTCCATTTCTATCCTCTCTACCTTCTCCATCTTCCATTGGCAAGCTCTTGAAGGTTGAAGAAGCTTCATTGAAAGGTTTGGTGACTTGAGAAAGCTCCATTCCACCTTTCAAAGGCATAATCAATTAAAGGGTTGGTGACTTGAGAAAGCTCCATCCCAAGGTTTGGTGACTTGAGAAAGCTCCATTCCATATTGCAAAGGGGAATCAACAATTAAAGAGGGCTTGAGTTCTTCATCATACACCCAAGTGGAGCTAGGAGGAAGACTAGTAATCGTACTCTTGGCATCTTCACAAGGGGTTTTTCTATTTTCTCTTTTAATTCATTTCAATATTGTTGTTGTTGTATTAAGAGTATTGAACATGAACTAACTCATTCTCTATCTAGATATTGATGAACCCTAGCTTATTTGTATGATTGAATAATTTTAATTGATGGAGTTGTTTTATTCTTATGATGTTTAATGATTTATTTCCAATTGATAATAGCATGCTTATTGATTGGTTGCAATTTTCATATTATTGACTTGAGAAAGCTTGATATGAATTGAATACTCATAAGGGTTGAGGATTGATTGGAGTGCCAGAGATAGACTTACAAGATCCTTTGGTTTATAATTCCTTGTTCTTAATGCAAGATCTATTTAATTATGTTTGAGAAGAGATTCTGGCATTCTACTTAGTGATTAGAGATTAATTCACTCGAGAGATATTTTAATCTAAATTAGAGGAATGCCAATTCAACTCTATTATGTGATTTAATTGAAGTGATTTTCATAAATATAATTGTGGCTAGGGGGATTCAATATCTGGATAGTATTATTATCATCAATCCTTTTTGCACAACATTCAATTTCTCTTTACTTTCATTTAATTAAGTTAATTGTCTTTAATTATAAAACATCACAAAAACTATTGATTTGCTAAACAACTGTTAAGATTTGCACTAGTACTTGACCTTGTCCCTAGTGGAACGATAACTCACTCACTACTTTATTACTTGGGCACGACCCGTGCACTTGCGGTATTGCTATAGCATTAGGTGCGCATGCACCAAGTTTTTGGTGCCGCTGCCGGGGACAATGTTTTCAATATTAGTAATATAATCAAGACTATTGATTTAGTTTTATTTTCATTTGAATCAAGACTGTTTGTTTGTTTTCTATGAATAATTTGTCTGTTTTCTTTGAATTTGTTTGTTTGTTGTGTTTGAAATTGTTTTTAATTTAATTATTTTTTTCTTTAAATTGTTAAGTGTTTTTTTGTTTTTGTAAAGATGCAGTTTTCACAGTACGGAGGAGTTTATGATAGGGACTATAATTTTGACATGGTATGTGTAGCATGTGGCAATGCAGGACATAGTGCCAATACATGTTCATTTGGTTTCAAACGATACGAAGAATGGCAAGAAGAAGAATATGACTACCAAAGTTTCCAGCAAATGGGTGGTAATGACCCATATTCCAATTCTTATAATCCAAGCTGGGAAAGCCACCCAAATTTTTCTTGGGAAAATCAGCAGTACATTCCACCTCAACAATTTTTTCAGCCTTACCAAGGAAGTTTTGACTCTCAAGAATAATACTCAACCCAAAATTACCTTAAGAAAACCACTTTGGAAGCTCGTTGAATGCCTTCATTCAAAATAGCCCACAAAATAACGATCAACCTAAGGAACTCACATTAGAGGAAAGATTGAATGCCTTCATTCACAATAGCGCGCAACATCAAGCTCAATGCAAGCAATCCATAGTGGAAGATGATTTGAATGATTTCCTTCAACTTAGCACACAAAATCAAGAAGGGAGCAATGAGAGGTTTGAGTCTTTGGAAGAATCAGTGAAGAGGGTGGAAACTAAAGTTGGGCAGTTGGCACATCAACTCCAAGCACACCAAAAGGAGGAGTCTCTTAGCCAATTGGAGCAAATCCAGGTAATCACAAATTTGAGGAGTGAACAGGTAATATATAACAATTTTTATGATTCCTTTGATGCAGGGACTAATCAAGAAGGAAATGGCGAGGAGATACAATCCAACATAGAGGAGCTGAGTCAAACAAAGGAGGAGGAGAATTTGGAAGCATCAACTTGGATAAAATTGCATGAACCTCCAAATCCTTTTATGCCACCAATTTCATTCCCATGTAGGCTGAAGGAAGAGAACCAAGGTATGCATATTCCTGAACTCTATGACATGTCCTATAGCAAAGATAGTATAGATAAGCTTGAGGTGGCCATTACCTTAGAAGTAGAGCCTAATATTTCCAATTTAGAAATTAAGGAGAGCAAATTAATATTAAATGATGAGGTTGTTGAGAGGGAACTTCAAATTGCTAAAGAGGGTGAGAAAGAGATTCAAACAAACTTGGTTGAACTTAAAAAGACCCCAAAATTTTGGAATTTGTTTTAGTTGGGGAGAACAGTATGCAACATGGTTATATTCATTTTTACCAAGTTCATATAGCATTGGAGGATCACCCCAAGATAGCCTTCATGTGTTCTCATTGGCCAATTGCTCATCCAAGGATGATACCTAGGCTTTGCAATACATTGGGCACATTTCGCAGTTGCATGCTGTTCATCCTCTCACTCATGGGTTGCAATTGTATTATGGGTGGAAGGAGCCCCACGTATCGCATATGGGAATGATGGAAATCAGGTTTTATCTGAACTCTCTTTTAGTTTATGCATGCTCACATTGAGGACAATGTGAATTTTTTAAGTGTGGGGTGCATTTTGCATTTTGTGTTTTTACTTTTGAGTTATTTTTGTTTAAGTTTAGCTAATGTTTTTAATGTTTTTCTTTGAATAAATGAATTTTGGAAAATTCAATTGTTATAAACATCGTTAACAGATGACTTTTGAATTTTTGAAGCATAAATTTGAGAATTGAGTAAAATTGGTGATTATTGTCAATTTTGTTGGTTTTTCCTTGCATTACCTTTAACCTAGTGAGAAATTGAGCCATCAACTTATCATTCTTTTTGTGTGTGAATATCTTTGATTGATGAATTTCTAGAACATTTTTTGACATGCATTTTAAGACTACATAAAAATTTCAATTAGGCATCAAGATGATTAAGGCAATTAGGTGAACCGACTTCGGCTTAAAAAGACCAACCCTACATTCAACCTTAGTTAGCCAATTTTGAGCTTATTTTATTTTTCCTTTTCTTTCTTTTTTCCAACACCATTAGCTTGAACATTGTTATTTTAACTCTTACCCTTTCATTAGGTCAAGAGCATTTTAAGAGTGTTTATGACCGAGTGTTGTATTGAATTAAGTGTGGGGTTAAATTTAGTAGGTTTAAGATTGCAAACTATTATATTCTTTTGAAAAAAAAATCATTATTCTTATTTAAAAAAAACAAATAAAAAATAATAATTGTTGTTCTTGTTGAAAGGGTTGGAATATGTTTAGAAATAATCATTGCAAGATGTAATAAGTGAGTTCCCTTGAAAAGATCTTTAATGTCAAGGGGTAGGTGAGAGGAAGGTGTTTTGGGATTGTTGGGTTGTACAAATGATCGGTTACTTCATTCTTGAAGTGCTCCTGAACTTAATGATTAAGCTCACATTCCCTATATGTCATGCCTTTACCTTAGCCCTATTACAACCCAAAGAAAGACCTTTTGATTGATGCTTGATTGTAATTAAGTGGTGGGATTTGATTGACAAGCAAGCCTATGGTGATAATCTTTCATTGATTGTTATGAGTGTAAACATCACCATGATCAAACACTTTTAAGAGTTGGCGAGGGAGTGACAACATAGGTTATGCATGGAAAGCCACTTAATTGCATTGGTATCGATTTTGTTCGATTTGATATTGATTGCGAATTTGGGGATAGGGAAGTCTTGATGCATTTTTATAACTCTTGAACTTGACAAAATTTTCTTATTTAGCTTGTTTTGATTTTAGCCTTGCTTGGGGACAAGCAAGGAATTAAGTGTGGGTTATTTGATGAGATCAATCTTGTACTTGGTTTTAGTATGATTTCTATGTGTTTTTAGTTAATGTTTCATTTGATTTTTGTTTAAAGCGTGTTTTAAGTATTTGTTTTAGGTTAAAGTGCAAAAACTCTCTTGGATGATCAAAACAATGAAGAAAGAGCATGAATCAAGCAAGACATGGCCAAGCCAAATCAAGCTTGGGCGTGTCCCCTCAAGAAAATCAAGGCAGAGAGCGACACACCCAAGAGACATGACCAAGCCATTGGCCGTGTCTCACCCAAGGAACAAAACCCAGAAAGAAAAGAAAAGAAGGTAGAAGCTGACACTGGCAGGTGACACGGCCAAGCCACTGGCCTTGTCACATGACACGGCCAAAAGCTTGGCCATGTCCCATCTTAAGCCAAGAAATGAAGGACCACAAGAAATGAAGCAAAATGAAGAAGCAGTAGGTGACACACTCACATGACACGGCTACAAGCTTGGCCGTGTCACTCCTTGAAGAACAAAGAAAAGAAAGAAAGAAAGAGAGAGGCAGTGATGGACATGACCAACTAGCTTGGCCGTGTCCCAAAGGGAAATGAGAGACATGGCCAAGCCACTCATGGCTTGGCCGCGTCACCTATAAAACCTTAAATTCTTTTGCACAGATTGAGGAACAAGTGGGGGACAAACAACTTGCTTTTACAAAAAGAAAGATTAAAGAAAAGAAAAGCTTGCCTAATTGATGGAAAGAAAGATTAAACAAAGAGAAAGTGGGAGACAAGGGAGAGTGGTGTGAGTTGGAAGGTATGGGTTTGAGCTTTGAATGAAATAAAAAGAGAGGAAAATGCAAGAACCAAGGACAAACTTGGAGAGGAGGAGGCTTTGGGCAGACACGGCTTGGGTGAGGGAGAGAGTGACACTCTCCTCAACCCTTCATCTTCATCCTCCATTTCCATCCTCTCCACCTTCTCCATCTTCCATTGGTAAGCTCCTGAAGGTTAAAGAAGCTTCATTGAAAGGTTTGGTGACTTAAGAAAGCTCCATTCCATCTTCCAAAGGCATAATCAATTAAAGGGTTATTGACTTGATAAAGCTCCATCCCAAGGTTTGGTGACTTGAGAAAGCTCCATCCCAAGGTTTGGTGACTTGAGAAAGCTCCCTTACATATTGCAATGGGGAATCAATAATTGAAGAGGGCTTGAGTTCTTCATCATACACCCAAGTGGAGCTAGGAGGAAGACTAGTAATCCTACTCTTGGCATCTTCACAAGGGGTTTTTATATTTTCTCTTTTAATTGATGGAGTTGTTTTATTCTTATGATGCTTAATGATTTATTTCCAATTGATAATAGCATGCTTATTGATTGGTTGCAATTTTCATATTATTGACTTGAGAAAGCTTGATATGAATTGAATACTCATAAGGGTTGAGGATTGATTGGAGTGCTAGAGATAGACTTACAACATCCTTTGGTTTATAATTCCTTATTCTTAATGCAAGATCTATTCAATTATGTTTGAGAAGAGATTCCGGCATTCTACTTAGTGATTAGGGATTAATTCACTCGAGAGAGGTTTTAATCTAAATTAGAGGAATGCCAATTCAACTCTATTATGTGATTTAATTGAAGTGATTTTCATAAATATAATTGTGGCTGAGGGGATTCAATATCTGGATAGTATTATTATCATCAATCTTTTTGCACAATATTCAATTTCTCTTTACTTTCATTTAATTAAGTTAATTGTCTTTAATTATAAAACATCACAAAAACTATTGATTGGTTAAACAACAGTTAAGATTTGCACTAGTACTTGACCTTGTCCTTAGTGGAATGATAACTCACTCACTACTTTATTACTTGGGTGACCCGTGCACTTGCGGTATTGCTATAGCATTAGGTACGCACGCATCAGTCCGGTTGACTTTGCTGCTATAACCGACATTCGTTATGATGGTCTTCCGGTTCCTCTTACCAATGATATTCTGAAATTTGAAGAAATTCAACAAAATAATTGGTATGGAACCATCATTTAAAGGATAAAAATTGAGCCAATTTGTAGTTATTGGATGAACTATGAAGGACGGGTTCACAAAGACACAGCCCAACAATATGCTCGAGGATTTATGTTGTATTTACTCGGGTCAACCATTTTAGGCAGCACCGAATCCGCCATCCATTTGTCAGTGTTGAGGGCCCTTACTTATATGAGGATGGTACCACTTTATGGCTGGGGTGAAGCTAGTCTTGCCTGTCTTTATCTTGGTCTTGACAAAATTTGCAGAAATAAGAAGTCCTTTGTTGGCTTTATGGTGATTGTCGAGGTACTCTTCTTCCACCAATGTCAATTTCATTCTTATTCTTGCATGAATTGGATCTTTATTATTGTTGTAGGCATGGGCATATGAGCACAATCTTGTAAGGGTGCTTGGTATTTCTCGAGAGAGTCGGGTATCCGAGATTAAATTTCTATTTGTCAGAGCATGTAGAAGATCCCGGCTCTCACTATGTGCATACCCAACGCTTTGTCTTGAGTTGCCTAACCTGGGACCAGGTAAAATATCATTAGCATACTTTAAATTTTATATGAAAGTTTACTTACCTTATGTCATTTTATAGGTGAATTTGGCCTGGTGGAATACAGAAGAGCGGACAAACTGGACTTCCTCCATGAGTGCCACGCTGCCTTTTCAACATACTCACCGAGTCATCACCGGCCCTGTGTCTAGTGGTAGGTTTTTCAGAGAGAGAGTATATGAGTGGTTTCTTGGTCCCGAGTAGCAGAGGATCCCAATACGTTGTCCGAAATATACCTTGAATATCACATCAATGCCAGAGAATGCATGGTGGTTGGTCCTGCATGGTTATGATGTTGAAATATTTCTCTATCCACCGGGTGCATTTTGTACCCAGTTTATTCAAATTGGGCTTTTGAACTTTGATGTATCTCCTGTTGGTGTATGGGAGATTTCTGAAGAAAATGAGTATAGAGATGAAGAGGAACATCATGGAGAGGGAGGAGAGTTTGTTCCACATCTCGGGGCTAGAACTTCTCAGGTAAACTTTTACCATTTTTTCATTGTAATCGCTTCTTTCTTAACTTGTTTTGACTTTTTTTAATGATTGTTGCAGGTTGTTGGCCCATTTGATCATGAGGCTGGACCTTCTTTTACTGCTCCTTCATTTGCTCATTCTAGTCCACCAGATATGTCATCTCATCCACAGAGTATTGATATCAATTACCTGGTAAGTTTTCTTATTTCATGGTAATTTATGCTATATGTATGCATGTATGCATGATTATGTATGCTCTTGCTCTTTTCCTTTCTGGCTCGCAGCGGATGCTTGAAGAACAAAATAAGAAACTTTAAGAAGAGTTGGCTGCTAGTCGTCAACAGGTTTCCCATTTTGAAAATTTGTACCATCAGTCAGAGCAAAATTTTTGAGACTTCTGGTTTTAGGGGATGAGAGATCCTGGTGCTTCTTCATCTAGAGGCCCCCAAACTGATGACCATGAGATCCTTTCGTCTACTTCCAATGAGGACCGTTACAGATCGAAACTCCAAGGTAATAGAGATTCTGGTGCTCCTGCTTCGGGCAGACTCGGGACGAGTGATTTGCCTCCTCCTCCAACAGGCGATTATTTTTTTTAGACCTTTATTTGATGATCTACCACCTCCTTCATAATGATGTATGGATATTGTGTCAATTGAGGAAACATTGTACAATAAGTATAATGATAATGATGATGATATATAATTTTTATTTTTTACTACAACTCTTGTTTTTTTATCTAGCCTTCATATCTTCCCCTTGCCCTAATGATTTTTCATGCAGCCTCTGATTGATGTTTGTATTGTATAGTTCTTCGCACAAGCATGCATTTCTTCCTTTCTTTTGCAAAATGACTGGAGTTTCCTCAAGCAATGGGTCTTCTATGCCCCCCTGATTCAATATAGTGGTTTTGTTGACTCACAGACCGAGGTGATCAGCTGAAGTGTTTTCATTGACTCCTTCCAAATGCTTGTTCAGTTCTTGCTTTGGAATGATAGGATGCTTCATATTTATGACTTTTATCTTCAAGATATTGAAAACATGAATAATGGAGGCCCCAAGCAGCAGAGACACATCCATTTCAAATTATAATTCAGTAGCTTCTTCATAACCTTGTCTTTAAACATTTCCTTTGCCCAATGTGTCCTTCGAGGTTTGATAGTTCAACACACTCCTCTTAACATGAAGGTTTTGTATGACAAAAACATTTTTGAATTTTTGAATTTTGAATTTTGATTTTGAAATCAAATGTTGGCTTTGCCAAATTAATGTCAATTTACCTCAGGACTTGATTTTCCAAATTAACATATCTATAACATGACAACCCTAGTTACCGTACTAAACTCGGGAATCATTTCTATTTAAGCAAGACTTGTTGCACTTTAGATAGGCACATACACATTACTTGGCCAAAGGTCTCATTGAGTTTAAATATTCTCTATCTCATATGCATGCTTATTCAAACTATCTCCACTAATAGGCTCTACCTACCAAGAGAGATCAACAGGTCTTTGATATGCTTGAAATGGGGCCTATAAGGGACATGGGTTAAATGAAGGCCATTTGTAAGTTGGAGCCATTATGACACTATGGGTAAACCCTCACACTATAAATTTCTTGTTTGAACTTTAGGCAGCTGAGAGCAATCTTGCTAGACTCCAAATTCCTTCTATCTTCTTAGCATTAATCTGGATCTTGATTAGGACAGCCTTTTCCCTTGCAAAAAGTTTGGTACCCAAATTCATTTTTCTTTTCTTCTTCTCCCTTTGCTTTCTTTATCATTTTGTCCTTCTTCTTTGTAGGACTGTCAAGTACAAAACTTTCAAGAACTGAATGGTCTTTCTCCTTTTTCTCCGATTTTGATCGAATCTTTGGTTGGGTTGGACCAATTCAAGTCAAACTGTCCTTATAAACCAAATGGAAGCCTTTTGCTACTTTAGGTAAAAGAGAACTCAATTGGCTTTCCGAACCGCCTTTTTGGGTTTTATATTTTTTTTCTTATATTTTTTTCTTTTTTCCTTTTTTCCTTTTGTCCTTTTTTTCTTTTCTTTTTCTTTCTTTTCCTTTTCCTTTTTTTTTCTCTTTTCTCTTTTCTTTTCTTTTTCTTTTTTTTTTTGGTTATAGCTCTAAAAGAGTTGTCTTGTTTGTACCAACTTGGGTTTCCAATATTGGATGAGTGGAGTGACATAAATCTTCTTTAACAGGGATAAATCATTTGTTACTCTGATGTTGTCTTGATATATTGGAGATATTAGGAAAACATCAACTACCCTTATGGTCTTGAGAACTTCAACTACCCTTATGATCTTGAGAACTTCAACTGTCTTCATGATCTTGACTATTCATTTCTTTCTTTGATGTTAGCCAAATGATCTCAATTTTGATCCTTGACAACTCAAATTGAATGACTTATTTAACATGTGTTTGAAGAAGCTTTGTTGCAGGAAAGGTTGTTTCAAATAAAGCTGAACATAGTATGTTTAGCGGTCGCACAAGACATGGAAACGACCACCCCATTCAATTAAAGGATGAAACTACATCACAGTAGGTTTCGCGGTCAGTAGCCCGACCTCAGTCGCGACCGCACTTACACTAGAGCGACCGTCCTACATTCATGGACAACCGCAACATAAGAAACCCAAATCATCCTAATTACAGTAAGGTTCGCGGTGACAAGAATGGCGAAGGATACGGTCTTGCTTATCACTTTCGCGACCGCTCTTTGATATCCGTGACCGCTCTGATGATTCAGGAGAAATCTGCTTAAAATGATAGTAGTGTTCGTGTCCTAAGGTGGGTCCAGAAGTTCGACGCGAGTGTCTCAACTCGACCGTGAAATGTCACCTAGGGCGACCGCGAAATTCATATTTAGGCAAACTTTCATTTTGCCCAGTCAAAGAATGCCACGTGTGATGACCGTTATAAACCCACCTCAGCATTCAAAAAGGGAGACCGCACCTATCATATGCATGATCGTCCCGACAACCACAGCATGGGCAAGATTCCTGCTGCAAAGCACTTAAATTCGACTGTTGAAGCAAATTTAAATGCAGCGACCGTACCTTGTCCAAGGACGACCGCTTGAGACATGTTCGTGACCATCCTTATATGAAGGACGACCGCGAAATGCTTCGAACAAGTAACTGAAAAAGGTCTAAACTGCCAAGACTTTATTCTCACTATCTATAACTGCTAGTTTGACCACATTGGCTATAAATACATTGCTACTCCAAAAAAAAAAAAAGCAAATGTGAAGAGAGAATCAAAGATTATATAGCCAAGCAACACATTTTCTTTTACTTAAACTCACATTTGAATTGTAATGAATGTTAGGTGTAAGCATTGAAAACACCATTGTATAAGTTTGAGTGTAAGCTTGGAAAACACTTAGGTTGTGAGAGTGAGCCTAGAAAAACTCTTGTAAAGGTTGTGAGAGTAAGCCTGGAAAAACTCTTGTAAAGGTTTTGAGTGTAAGCCTTAGTAAAACACTTGTCAAGTTAGGTGTGAACTTGTGAAAACACCAAAGTTAGAAGTGAGCTTGTAAAAATTCAAAGATTAGTGATACCTTAACAAGTTGTTAAGGAAGTGGATGTAGGATTGAAGAAAATCCGAACCACTATAAATCTTGTGTGTTCTTTCTTTCATTCACTACTCAACCATTTCTCTATTCCGCATTTCTTGTTTGTTGAGTTTTTAATTTTTCATCATTTCTTGAGGAAACCAATTCACCCCCCCCCCTCTTGGTTGCCATCTTGGGACAACAATTGGTATCAGAGCTTGAAATTTCTTAAACTTAATTGTGAAATTTGATCCATTATGGCAACTTCTTCTTCATCAAACTCTATCTCTCATGGAAATCATAACACTATTCTTAGACCCTACTTTGATGGAATTGATTATTCCTACTGGAAACACAAAATGTATTTGTTTCTAGACAGTGAAGGGATTGAACTATGGGATTTTGTGGAAAGTGAATGGAAACCTCCCACTTATGAAGTTGATAGTATTCAAGTTCCTCTTCCCAAAGTACAATGGTCAACTATCAATGTCAAAGATCGATTCAGGAACAATAGAGCTGCTTCTATCTTAATGAATTCCATTTCAAGAGAAGAAGGTGGAAGAGTTCAACATTTAACTTGTGCACATTGCATTTGGAAAAAACTCAAAAACTACCATGAAGGTATGACTCAAGTAAGATTCACCAAGAAATAAATTCATGTTCATGAGTATGAGCTATTCAAGATGAAATCAAATGAAAACGTCACCGACATGACAAATTGCTTGCTTGCTATTGTCAATGAACTGAAGAAGTATGGCAAGGTATATGATCAAGGTGATGTAAACAGTAAAATCTTGAGAGCCCTAATAGCTAGAAAGAACTTTGAATCAAAAGTATCATCCATCGAAGAAGGTCACGATCTTAGCACATTGAGAACTGACGAGCTTGTGGGAAAACTACTCACATTTGAGCTAAATAGTGAAAAAGAAGAAGATCAAGGTGAAAAAGAAAAGAGAAAACCAATTCCGCTCAAAGCAATCAAAGAAGTTGAGAGCTCAAGCAACGAAGGTACTGATGATGAAGATGAAATGGCAATGTTCTCAAAAAGAATCAATGAATGGAAAAGGAAGAAAAGATTACAAGAAAATAAAGGTACACTTCCTAAATTCTCCTTCAAAGATAAAGAAAAGAAAAATGAGGTAAAGTGCTAAGAATGTGGAAAAACTGGTCACATTAAATCGGATTGCTTCAAAGTAAAGAATAAAAGGAAATGGGACAAAGAAAAGAAAAAGTCTCTTAAAGCCACATGGGATGACTCCTCTTCAAGTGAAGAAGAAGAAGAGGAAGAAGGAATTACAAACCTATGTCTCATGGCTATTGAAGATGACTCCAAAGAGGTAAGTACTCAATCCTTTGATCTAGCAGCACATGATGATATTGATGATGATAGTGATTTGATTGAGCACATGAACTTTAAAATAGAAAATTATTTTTCTAAAATGATGCTCTATAAAGAAAAAAAAACTCTAAGTTAGAAAAGGATTTTATATGCTTAAAGAACTCTACCTTAGAATTGAAAACCTCAAATGAACACTTGATGAATTCAATAGAAGAGTTAAATAAAAACTCACATGACTTAGAAAAAATTATTAAAGAGAATGAAATTTTGAAGCATGAACTAAAAGAACTAAAAGAATCAATTTTAAGATTTCATAAAGGAAAGGAAGCCTTAGATACATTAATTGGTAACCAAAGATCACCCTCATTAAAATATGGATTAGGATTCAATGGATCAACTAACATAGCATCAAGCAAACCAACATTTGTAAAAGCATCTACAACTAAAATTTCTAATGTTTACATTGTAGAGAACAAAGATGCTCGCACCAAGTCTAAAAGTACCAAAAGAACTTCTTATGGTCCACTAGGAAATAAAGCTAAAAGTAATCATGCATTTTTGTACACTAAACTTGCACAAAAGCAATCACATATTTGTAGTTGTATGCATAATACTTGGAATACAAAAAGAAAATTGAAGAAATATAAAATACCATGGAAATGCACATATTGCATGAAGTTTGGACATAAAAAAAATTTTCTGTCGTATAAGAAAGGCTCATCTCAAGTTAGAAGACACCTTTATTACTAATCATCAAGGACCCAACTTCATGTGGGTACCTAAGATAAGATGACCACAATTGCCTTGTAGGTATGCCTAAAATCTACTATCAATGAAAGCACATGGCTTGCGGATAGTGGGTGCTCAAGGCATATGACCAGAAATGCAAAGCTCTTTACAAGTATCACCTACAAACATGGAGGTAATGTAACTTTTGGAAATTATGCTAAAGGTAAAATTATTGGTGTTGGCTCCATTGGTTCAATTGGTAAAGATTTAATAGAAGATGTATGGCTTGTTGATGGTGTAGACCCTTAATTTTTGACCCAATCCGGTCCATTGTGCTTTATTTAGTCCAAAATGATTTTTGTTGTTTAATTGGTCCAAAATAATTTTAATTAAATAATTTTTACCTTAGTATCTAATTTTTAGTAGTAAAAAATGAAAAATAAACAAATAAAAATTAAAAATAAAAATAAAAATCGGAGTCGGAAAAAAATCGGCAGCAAAAAGTGGTCGCGCGGGCCCGTCGGGCCAACAGTGGCTCGCCCGCAGGCCTGCGGGCGTTTTGCCGCAGGATCCCGCGGGCTGGCACGCTGGCGCGCCCACGCCTGCGGGCTGGCACGCTGGCTTTTCTTCTCCCACGGGCCCGTCGCCAGAATTTTCGCCAGCGCGAATTTTTCAGCTGCAATTTTTAGAATTCTAATCCAATTAGGTTTTAATTTCTTTTTTTTATTATTATTACTTACCTTAATTAATTAGGAATAAACAACCTAAAAACCACTATAAATAAGGACCAATTAAACCAAATCAAAAGAGGAAAAAACTTTTCATGATAACTTTAGGTTTTGAAACCAAATCAAAGAAGGAAAGGAAAAACTCAATTGAATTAATATTTATAGCAGCAGTAGCACAAAAAAGGGAGAAGAAAAGAGGCAATCAAAGCTTGTCTTTGGAGCTAGTTCATCCAAGAAGAGTTATTTTTTGGTGAATCAACAAAAGAAGGTATGTTTTAATTCTTTTGATTTATGTTTTACAATAGCCAAATCTATAAAATTTTAGTTTTTTTAAATAAAAAATCTTAGAACTTTAATTTAAATTTTCCAAGATTAGAACATTAAAATCATGGCTCTCTTTTATAAAAAGATTTAAAATTGTTATTTTTTCTTCTTAAAAACCCTTAAAACTCTAATTTAGCATATTTTTCAATAAAATCAAAATCAAATTCTGCATCTTTTAAGATTTTAAAGTAGGTTTTATTTCATCAAAAAAACATTAAAAAACATCTTTTCTACTTATAAAAACTTCAATTCATGTGTTTAAGTTCATAAAATCTCATAAAATATCAAATTGCTTTTTAAAAACCCTAAAAGTTATACATTACACGTGAACTAAATTCTAAGAGCCTAAATCCAAAAATCATCTTTTAAACCTAAAATAATGAACCCTAACCCTTTAAAACCTTAAACCCTAACTTTTTCTAAACTTTAAACCCTTTAAAACATAAAAAACATAAAAACATAAAAAACTCAAAAAAGCTACAGTAGCTCAATTTATTATTTAAAATCATGAATTAAAAATATTTCAAAAGTGTCTAAAACTCAAGTTTTATTATTTCATCATTCAAACCTTAATTTGTTTAATCAAAGTGTCTTGCTAACCTTTAAAAAAACATAAAACCTAATCTATTTTGATTACCTAAAAAGTCATAGTAGCTTAAACTTTAGAATTTACAAAGCCTTAACACATGAGGTAAATAACCCTAAATAGAAAAAGTAGCTATACTTGAACTTTTATTTATTTTATTCAATTCCATATTTATTTATACCTTGATTTATTTCTTATGCTTTAATTTATTTAATTTTAATACTTGATTTATTTAATTTATCATGGATGGATGTTTGTTTTATATTTTGGTTAATACTCTTCATGAATGATTTATTTATTATGGATGATTATTTACTTTTATCAATCAATTTAGACTTCCAAAAGATGTAAGAGGTATGTTTCCACTTGGTGGGTACCTCATTAGTTAAACATCATGTAATTTAATTTTCTTTTCTATTTTAGAACTTATGTAAAGGGCATGTTTCTACCTTTTGGTGGGTGTCCTACCTAGGCATGTGATGTAAGGACATGTTTCCATCCTTGGATGGGTGTCCATTTATTTTGTTTTGTTTTGTTTGGACATTGCTTTGATTTTAATATAATGATGCTTTCTTTTATTGTGTGTAGTATGGATAATGTTATTATACTTAAGAATTCTATAATATTAAGACCTGTAAAGGAGGCCGGTTCTAATGAACCGGGCGTTGTGGGGGTGCTGGGCCATTTCTCACCTTCCCCACACGTACCCAACTTTCCGAACCCATTAGGGGGTTGGGGATTCCTTAGGAATCGAGTCATCCACCCCTTTCTTTTTCCCGGCCCGTCCGGGTGGTGACTCTATTTTCTCCGGACTTAGGTCCATGTTCTCTAAGGCCCCGAGCCTAAACAGTGCCGAAGTCACAGATGGGTTGAAACATAATTTGCTAAGTATTAGTCAATTATGTGATAGAGCATACATTGTTAATTTTGATTCCAAAGAATGCAAAATCACAAATTCAAATGATGTTATCATATTTAAGGGTACTAGGACAAACAACACTTATAATATCAACATACATTCAAATCATGCATTCAAATGTCTAATGTCTACTAATAATGATGCATGGTTATGGCATAGAAGACTAGGACATGCTGGTATGGATCAATTAAAACATATTTGCAATGAAAACGTAGTTGATGGTCTCCCTAAGATAAAATATGATAAAGATAGAATTTGTCAACCTTGTCAACATGGTAAGCAACATAAGAGTTCATTTAAATCAAAAAATGTTATAAGTACCTCTAGACCTTTAGAACTCATTCATTTAGATTTATTTGGACCAAATAGAGTTACAAGCTTAGGAGGCAAATTATATGCATTTGTTCTTGTTGATGATTACTCTAGATTCACATGGGTTAATTTCTTAGCTCAAAAGAATGAAGCTTTTAATTACTTCAAAACGTTTGCAAGAAGAGTTCAAAATGAAAAAGGATATGTGATCACATCTATTAGAAGTGATCATGGCAAAGAATTTGAGAATGAAAATTTTGAAAGTTTTTGTAATGAACTTGGCATTTCACATAATTTTTCTGCTCCTAGAACTCTACAACAAAATAGTGTAGTTGAAAGGAAAACTAGAACCTTAATTGAAATGGCTAGAACAATGCTTAATGAATATGATTTACCATCTTATTTTTGGGCGGAAGTCGTTAATACAGCTTGTTACATTACAAATCGTGTTTACAAAAGGCATTTAACTAATAAAACTTCTTATGAGCTATGGAATGGAAGAAGTCCTAGAATTGGATATTTTAGAGTATTTGGATGCAAATGCTTTATATTTAACACCAAGAAAAATCTTGGAAAATTTTCATCCAAATCAGATGAAGGCATATTCCTAGGATACTCATCATATAGCAAAGCATATAGAGTATTTAATATGAAAACTCTAGCTGTTGAAGAAACAATGCATGTTGTATTTGATGAATCATCTAAACTTGATCAAAAGAAAGGTAGTACTTTCAATGACCCTGCAGGTACTCTTGAACCTCATGAAACTATTGATGCTCCAAAGATCAATCAACATGAACTTGAAGAAAAGACTCAAGATCTACCTAAGGATTGGCAATACAAGAAAGATCATCCTAAGGAACTGTAATATTCCAAAGTATACCATAAAAGTTTTGGAATATTTATTGTTGTATTTGGATTAAATGTATATGTTTAAGTGGAAAAAGAAAAGAGGTAAAGAGAAGAGTGTATATGTTGTATATATGAGATATATACAACATATACAAGTCAAAGAAATGGAAGGTCAAAAGAAGAATTATTTATTTTTATTAAATTAATTGAAATGGAAATTAGTAAGTGGATGAAGATTTTTATGAATATTATATTAATTAAATTGCTTGGTTGAGAATTAAAGGGAGTTTTAGTGGTTGAAAGAAGAGTTGAGTGTTGACTTTACTTTTCTCTATTCATCTTCTTCTTCTTTCTTTGGTTGGCCGACCATCACCATAGCAAGAGAGGAAAGATAGATTTTGCTCATCCAAACTCAAGATTGAAGGATATTTCAAGTGATCAAATTGGAATTCTAAGAGTTTCCATCACTTTTGGTAAGTTCTCCACTTGATTATTTGGTTTTCTTCTAAGTTTGTGTTGTGGGTTTGGTGTTTGATTGTTGATGGTATGTGTATATTTGATAACGGTGTATTTGAGGGTGTGTAATCTTCTTGGTGTTGATTTTTGGGGTTGGATTGAAGAGAAAGTGTTAGGTTTGGTGGAAGAACAAGTGTTGTATTTGAGTTGTGTGTATGTGATGGTTGTGAATTGGTGTTTGATGTATGTATTGAGTTGTTTTGATGTTTTTGCAAGTTAGTATGGTTTATGGGTGTGTTTAGTTAAATTTGTTTGGAGTGGAAGATGGTGGAAGTAAGAGGTTTGTTGGATGTGATGTTGTTGTTGCCGGAATCAGGATTTTTGGCCTGACACACCCATGAGCACGGCCAAGTTTTTAGGTGTGTCAATGATTCTATTTTCTGGATGGGTGACACGACCAGTGACACGCCCATGTCACTGAGCGTGTCACAGCTTCTGTGTTGTAGTAGCATTGACACATCCAGTGACATGCCCATGTCACTGAGCGTGTCATAGCTACTGTGTTGAGGGAGGATTGACACGGCCAGTGACACGCCCATGTCACTGAGCATGTCAAAGCTTCTGTGTTGTGAGTTTAGGGCACGATCAGGGACACACCCGTGTTGTTGAGCGTGTCATGTGTAGAGTTTGCCCTAGTTGATTCTTAACCTTACTATCTCATGTGTATCTTTAAGTGAGTGTGTATTATTCCTTTTGGATTAGGTTTTGAAGAGATTGAGTTTCCCTAATCCAAGAGTTGGAGGATTCTTTGAAGAGGAAGTGTTTAGATTGGTGTGAGTTGCTCTTGAGGTAAGTACAAACTTACATGGTTGCATACATTTACATGACTTTGAGACTTAACACATTTGGTTGTAAATGTGTTAAGTAATTTATTACATTGTTAATACATTTGATTAATGTGATGATCATTCAAAATGTATGTCCAATGCAATTGGTTATGTATACTTTAATGATGAGATGTGCAGCCATTGTTGTTGGCTATAATGATGTAAATGAAATAATTGGGGCATGGTTGCCTAGTTTGATTATGAGAAATGAAATGAGAAATGAATTGTGAAAGAGATTGATAACGAGATAAATGAATAAATTTTGTGCCTAGTATGTTATTCAATTTTCAGAGTTCTGGGTTTGGCGGCATGCCTATGAATTGCTGGGCAAGTGAAAAGACCGGATCGTAAGCCGAGCCCAGCTGATAAATATGAAAATGATATTTTTGAGGTGAAAATACGTAAGCCTCAAAAATAGTAACAGTCTAGCCGGGTTGAGGACCAAGATATTGGGCCCCTAGGGTCTAGCCGGGTTGAGGTCCAAGAGACTGGGTCTGTTACATTATCCATGGATAGATATATATATCGCCTACGGGCTTGATGAATGTGATTATGGACCAAAGTAGTAACTCTGAACTTTGAATAACATATTAGATCCTTTTTGGGCCCATGCTTGTCTTTGTTTCAATGTGAATCATAAATGGTAAAACAATTAAATAAGATGGTGAAATGTAATGTTATGAAATACAACATTTTTTAATATGATCTCTATTGCTTGAAAGTATGACATTGACATTGCATTAAAGCATATTGTTATTGAGGTTTGTACCACTAAGCCTATGGCTTAGCACGATTGTGGTTCATCGCGCAGGTGACAGGGTAGAACCGGAGAGTTCAGCTAGGCCGAGTCGAGTCTAGACTTTGAAGTGTTGATTGTGGGCTTAAAGATCATAGACAAACTGCCAAACATGTATAAACTTTATGTTTTGTAAACATGGATTTTGATGTATTTATATATGTAAATACCACTACATTTTCCGCTGCATAATGAATAAATGTTTTATCTAGTATAGTTTATAATATAATATGAAGTGTTTTAAGTTTTCTTATATTATTGCAGAAGAAAAAAATTGGGTTATCTAATATAAACCGTGGCACTCCTGTATTCGGTATACATATATTACAGGTGTAGTAGTATGTAGTGTGCGTATACGGGATATAGAGGTGTTACATCTGTTTTGGTATCAAAGCCCAGGTTTGAGATTCTTAACCTATGTCAATTGTAAGAAAAAGAAAATTTTGATTTTAAAATATGGTTTTTAAATAAGATACATGTTTTGGTATTGGCAGTCTCTGATCTTTGATGAGGTATATTCTGCTATGTTTGCAGATATAGGTAGTGATGGCGTCTCAGTCACATCAGTCCATAGAAGGTAGTGCTGAGAGTGTAGCTCCTGAAGAGGGTAGAGATGGAGCTAGGATTGAGAGAGCTGGAGAGGCACCTGTTCCTGTGCAAGAGAGATCAACTGCTGATGAGGTTCCGCCGGTTTGGTTACGGCATGTGGTAGAATTGTTGAGGCAAGCTCTAGTGCAGCCACCGCCACCACAGCCACAAGTACCGGTGAGGCATTATGATAAATTGAGGAAATTTGGGGCTAAAGATTTCTTTGGTACTACAGATCTTGCAGTAGCTGAGCAGTGGTTGGATAGAGTTCAGAGGGTATTCATCCAGTTGCAAGCCACTCCTGAAGAGAAATTTGATTATGCTAGATCCCTTCTGCAGAAAGATGCTTATGATTGGTGGAAGACGGCTTTGACACGCTCAGTGACATAGGCGTGTCACTGGCCGTGTCAATCCTCCCTCAACACAGTAGCTTCTGTGTTGTGAGTTTAGGGCACGGTCAGGGACACGCCCGTGTTGTTGAGCGTGTCATGTGTAGAGTTTGCCCTAGTTGATTCTTAACCTTACTATCTCATGTGTATCTTTAAGTGAGTGTGTATTATTCCTTTTGGATTAGGTTTTGAAGAGATTGAGTTGCCCTAATCCAAGCGTTGGAGGATTCTTGGAAGAGGAAGTGTTTAGATTGGTGTGAGTTGCTCTTGAGGTAAGTACAAACTTACATGGTTGCATACATTTACATGACTTTGAGACTTAACACATTTGGTTGTAAATGTATTAAGTAATTTATTACATTGTTAATACATTTGATTAATGTTATGAGTTGCATAATGTGAAAGATATGATGATCATTCAAAATGTATGTCCAATGCAATTGGTTATGTATACTTTAATGATGAGATGTGCAGCCATTGTTGTTTGCTATAATGATGCAAATGAAATAATTGGGGCATGGTTGCCTAGTTTGATTATGAGAAATGAAATGAGAAATGAATTGTGAAAGACATTGATAACAAGATAAATGAATAAATTGTGTGCCTAGTATGTTATTCAATTTTCAGAGTTCTGGGTTTGGCGGCATGCCTGTGAATTGCTGGGCAGGTGAAAAGACCGGGTCGTAAGCCGAGCCCAGCTGATAAATATGAAAATGATATTTTTGAGGTGAAAAGACCGGGTCGTAAGCCTCAAAAATAGTAACAGTCTAGCCGGGTTAAGGTCCAAGAGACTGGGCCTGTTACATTATCCATGGATAGATATATATATCGCCTACGAGCTTGATGAATGTGATTATGGACCAAAGCAGTAACTCTGAACTTTGAATAACATATTAGATCCTTTTTGGGCCCATGTTGTGTTTCAATGTGAATCATAAATGGTAAAACAATTAAATAAGATAATGAAATGTAATGTTATGAAATATAGCATTTTTGAATATGATCTCTATTGCTTGAAAGTATGACATTGACATTGTATTAAAGCATATTGTTATTGTGGTTTGTACCACTAAGCCTATGGCCTAGCGCGATTGTGGTTCATCACGCAGGTGACAGGGTAGAACCGGAGAGTTCAACTAGACCAAGTCAAGTCTAGACTTTGAAGTGTTGATTGTGGGCTTAGAGATCAGAGACAAACTGCCAAACATGTATAAACTTTATGTTTTGTAAACATGGATTTTGATGTATTTATATATGTAAATACCACTATATTTTCCGCTGCATAATGAATAAATGTTTTATCTAGTATAGTTTATAATATAATATGAAGTGTTTTAAGTTTTCTTATATTATTGCAGAAGAGAAAAATTGGGTTATCTAATATAAACCGTGGCACTCCTGTATTCGGTATACGAATATTACAGGTGTAGTAGTATGTAGTGTGCGTATACGGGGTATAGGGGTGTTACAGGAACTCATCATTGGTGAAACATCTAAGGGAGTAATTACTAGATCTAAAATTAATCATATAGATATTAATTTTGCTTTTGTTTCTCAAATTGAGCCAAAGACTATTGAGGAGGCTTTAAATGATGAAAGTTGGATAACTGCAATGCAAGATGAACTTAATCAATTTGAAAGAAATAATGTTTGGCAACTCACTCCTAGACCTACGGATCACTCTATCATAGGATGCAAATGGGTCTATAGGAATAAGCTTGATGAAAATGGTCACATTGTTAGGAATAAAGCAAGGTTGGTAGCCAAAGGCTATAATCAAGAAGAAGGTATTGACTATGATGAAACCTTTTCCCCTGTAGCCAGATTAGAAGCTATTAGAATATTACTTACTTTTGCATGTCACATGAACTTTAAACTCTTTCAAATGGATGTTAAAAGTGCATTTCTAAATGGACTTATAAGCGAAGAAGTTTATGTTGAACAACCTCCTGGTTTTGAAAACTACAAATTTCTTGATCATGTTTTCAAACTTACCAAAGCTTTATATGGATTGAAACAAGCACCAAGAGCTTGGTATGATAAACTAAGTGCATATTTGCTTGAAAATGGTTTTTCAAAAGGAAAAGTAGATACAACTCTCTTTGTTAAAAAGGACAAGCATAACATTTTGATTGTACAAATTTATGTGGATGACATAATATTTGGAGCTACTAATGAAGCCTTGTGCAAAGAATTTGCTTGTTGTATGACTAGGGAATTTGAAATGAGCATGATGGACGAACTCAAGTTCTTCCTTAGACTGCAAATCAAGCAATGTAAAGATGGGATCTTCATCAACCAATCCAAATATACAAAAGAACTCATCAAGAAATTTGGAATGGATGGCTGCAAAACTAGCAAGACTCCTATGAGCACATCCTTGAAATTGGGTAAAGATGAAAATGGTAAAGCAGTAGATGAAAAGAAATATTGAGGTATTATCGGATCACTACTTTACTTAACCGCTTCTAGACTTGATATAATATATGGTGTATGTCTTTGTGCTAGATTTCAAACTTATCCTAAAGAATCACACTTGAATGCTACTAAGAGAATTTTGAAATATTTAAGTGGTACAATGCATTTAGGACTTTGGTATCCTAAAAACACATCATTTCATATCATTAGTTTTTCAGATGCAGATTATGCTGGTAGTATCTTAGATAGGAAGAGCACAACAGGTGCATGTCACTTTCTTAGTAACTGTCTAGTTTCTTGGCATAGTAAGAAACAAGCATCGGTTGCTTTATCCACAATGGAAACCGAATATGTTGCAGCATGTTTTTGTTGCATACAAGTATTATGAATGAAACAATAATTGCTTGACTATGGCAAAGTATTTAACAATATCTCCATAAAATGCGACAACACTAGTGCTATCAATTTGTCTAAAAATCCTATCCAACACTCTAGATCCAAACATATAGATATTAGACATCATTTTTTGAGAGAAAATATACAAAATCAGAATATAGTCATAGAGTTTATAGATACACATAATCAACTTGTTGATATCTTTACAAAACCTTTGAATGAAGATAGGCTCAACTTCATTAAACTTAATTTAGGAATGATTGATGGAACTACTCTGTAATAATAAAAGATTGCCTATTAATAAAATCCTTCATCCTTATTGACTCTTTCATTCTGAGTCATTCACGTTCGCTTCAATGCCTTTAGCGATCGCTATCTTGCCAGCCAGATTCATCTAAATTAATATCTCTGTGCGCGGTCGAGAAACCTTGTGCGCGGTCGCAGTAATTTGAACAGTTTCAACCATTATAGACATTCTCTGCACTCACGAGTGCACTGATCTTGTTGATGGTCATTTTAGTGTATTTCGCGATCGCACCTATACAAATAGGCGACCGCACTCTGTACACTCTGCTCAAAATTTTGTAACTGTTGGCTGTATAACAGGTCGCGTTTCTTAACTTTCAACAGTCATAACCGCTATTTTCTTAATTTCTTCTATTTAAAGAGCATTATACATTAGTTTCTTGGATATTTTACTTCTTATAACATACAAACTTCCCTCCAAATCTCTAAAATCCTCTCAAGATCATCTCCTTCTCAAAACACTCTCTGTTTTCTAGTTTTCTTTCTGCTCTTCAACTCCAATGGCTCCTAAAAAGAAAATAACCTCCAAAGGGAAAGGGAAGGGAAAGAAACCTTCAGGAATCATCATAAGAGAACCAACAGATGTTCCTCCATCTCCTCCATAGTCTAGAAGAGGTGAGAAAGTTCATAAACCTTACCACCAAACCCCTGAGGAAGATGTGAGATATGTCATGCTGAAGAGAAAGAAAGTTGAGAGAACCAGATCTCCATTTAGTGGTATGCTCTCTGCCCTCAACATCAAAGATGAGATTGAAAGTTTACTTGATGTTCTTGGCTGGAGGAAATTTGTATTTCCTGAAGAGGTAGGCTATTCTAGTTTAAGCAAGGAATTTCTCATGTCTTTTCAAATTGAAAAGAGTGCAAACTCTGCACTGGGGTGGTATGGGGTTAGATTTAAGTTATTTGACCAATACCAAGCCTTAACTTTAGAAGACTTTGGCAAAATCTGGGACTTTCCTATTGATGGAATAACCTCCTACAATGATTTAACCTTCTCCAATCAAACACTCTCTACCTTTTGGCAAGAAATTTTTGTGGAAACCTCATTTGAAAAAGAGTCAAAAGCTAGACACATCAAATCCCTCACCCATTGGATGCTTCACAGGATCATTACCTACACCATTCATCAAAGAGCTGATGGGAATGAAAAGGTAACAAAAAGAGACATCATATTCTTATATGCTTTCACCCACAACATCCAAAAGAACACAACCAAGTTCTTGAATGACACTCTATATCATCATGCTGTTACAAGAACTGGAACTTTCTTCTTGTACTCACAAATAACTCAAATAGCTAGGCACATGAACTTACTAAATGATCTCAACTTAGCTACCTTGAGAAACCCTTTCAATCTTGCCTCTAGTGCCATCACCATTGACTATCTAGAACATGCTGGATGTGTAAGGAAGATTGAGGGTACATATGTGTATTATTTTGGCAAATGAGGAATTGTGGATAGACAAAAGAAAAGACCAAGATACACAATTGAGGAAGAAGGAGACTCAGTTGAAGTTGCTGTTGAACTACCTCCAAAAACTACTTCATCTAAACCTACTCAGGAAACTACTTCATCCCCTACAGAACTCATTCTCAAAGCTATCAAATCTCTCTCCAGGAAACTCTCTCGATTCAAGAAAAGTGTCTCCAAAAGATTCCATCACTTGAACAAGAGAATTGACCTTATATCTCACATGCATCATGATCTCTATGACATGCAAGGAAAACTAGACTTGCCTCAATGCAATCTTGAGGATTGGGATATAAGTGATCATATAGAAAGTCTCCCTGAAGAAGAAGAGTCTATCAGCACTAGCTCTCTCTCTAATGTTCCTCTTGACAAGGGAAAAGCCCCTTTGGAAGAAGAAGAAATGGATGAGGATGAAGATTCTGATTAGTTTAGTTTAATTTTTTTTGGTTATGTTATGTTTTATCTTGTTCCTATCTTTCTTTAATCGTGTACTGCCCTCTATTATTAAATATTTTGTTTGTTATACACCAAGTTGTTCATTATCTTTACATATTATGCATTTTGCCTATGATAATGTGGGAGAAAGATAGATTGGAATGAATTGGAATGATTGTTTTTACTAATGAAAGATAGCCAAATGATATAAATGTTATTAAATCAAAGTATGGGGGAGAAACCAAGTTAGGGGGAGCATTATAACAAATTTATTAACATTCAACACATGAGCAATTTGAATATTGTTTATATCCTTGTTAATTTATATCATCATTCCATTTTATTGTCAAAGTCAAAATGGGGGAGATTGTTAGCCAAATGATCTCAATTTTGATCCTTGACAACTCAAATTGAATGACTTATTTAACATGTGTTTGAAGAAGCTTGTTGCAGGATTAGGTTGTTTCAAATAAAGCTGAACAGAGCATGTTTAGCGGTCGCACAAGACATGGAAACGACCGCCCCATTCAATTAAAGGATGAAACTACATCACAGTAGGTTTCGCGGTCAGTAGCCCGACCTCAGTCGCGACCGCAATTACACTAGAGCGACCGTCCTACATTCATGGACGACCGCAACATAAGAAACCCAAATCATCCTAATTACAGTAAGGTTCGCGGTGACAAGAATGGCGAAGGATACGGTCTTGCTTATCACTTTCGCGACCACTTTTTGATATCCGCGACCGCTCTGATGATTCAGGAGAAATCTGCTTAAAATGACAGTAGTGTTCGCGTCCTAAGGTGCGTCCAGAAGTTCGACGCGAATGTCTCAACTCGACCGCGAAATGTCACCTACGGCAACCGCGAAATTGATATTTAGGCGGACTTTTATTTTTCCCAGTCAAAGAATGCCACGTGTGATGACCGTTATAAACCCACCTCAGCATTCAAAAAGGGGGATCGCACCTATCATATGCGCGACCATCCCGACAACCGTAGCATGGGCAAGATTCCTGCTGCAGAGCACTTAAATTTGACTATTGAAGAAAATTTAAATGTAGCGACCCTACCTTGTCCAAGGACGACCGCTTGAGACATGTTCGCGACCATCCTTATATGAAGGACGTGTAACACCCCGATACTCTATATAAATACTATAGATATACCAGGTATACATACAGTACGTATACAAAGTATAAGGATGTCACTTATCATTACAAATAAAGTCCTTATATTGAGTCCTAACCATATTGCATTAATAAAAAGAGCATTTACCAAATCATCATACTTTTAATGATCTTAAAAGTATATAGTAATCTTATCTTTATCAAAATTCATTTATACATATGAATACATTTTTGTCAGAAATACAGCATAATTAAAATTTTATATGTATGCATCACCCTCTAGTTGGTCTCAGCAAACTCTTACTTTACTCGTGGCATAGAGAAAGACTTCAGATCTACCATCTACTCACCTGCGCGATTAAACATCCGCGCTAAGCCCGAGAGCTTAGTAGTACAAATATATATGATATAAACATACATTATAGAATTAATAACATATAATGATATATCAATTCCATATACCATTAGTTTCATATCATGTTTCCCTTTTTAATTACCTCTTTCATATATCTCTACTATTCTCATATATTATATATATAACAAACACCAACCACAATTCCATCATTAATAATCACAACGAATATATCAATACACATATCACATATCATAATTCATAACATCAACCACAATTCCCTCATTAATATTCACCATTCATGAATCACATTTACAACAAGACAACCATAGACTTCATTATTCATTTATTTCATCACTTATATATCACTTAGAAAACAAAGACAGACTCGGGCCCAACAGACACTAATATGTTATTCAAAGTTCAGAGTTACTGCTTTGGTCTATAATCATAATCATCGAGCCCGTAGGCGATACACATATATATATCTCTATCCATGGATAGGGTAACAGACCCAGTCTCTTGGACCATCAACTCAACATGCTTGATGAGATCCTCAACCCGGCTAGACTGTTACCTGTAACAGACCCAGTCTCTTGGACCATCAACCCGACTAATCGAGGAGATCCTCAACCCGACTAGACTGTTACTTTAATTCACATTTATCATTTCACATTTCTCATAGTGTAACAGACCCAGTCTCTTGGACCTCAATTCAACTCAATTTGAAGAGATCCTCAACCCGGCTAGACTGTTACATTCATAGGCATGCCTGCCAAATTCAGAACTCTTAAACTTGAATCAACATATTAGACACAAAATCATTTTACATTTCTTTCTCAATTCATTTCTCATTTCATTATCATCATTATAGCCAACCCCCATGGCTTTATATCTCATTTAAATCATCATAGCCAATCACAATGGCTTCACATGTCATTTAGATCATATCTCAATTCACATTACAACACTTCATCATTCAAGTATACATAATCAATTTCATTAAACACATAGACAACATGTCCACTTATTTCATTTCAATCATTATTACCAACTATAATGATATCACATTTCATCACTTCTCAAGACACATTAATATAATTCCTCATTATAATATTTATCATAACAAATTACATTGCACATACCTTTTTGAATGATCACCATAGCTTTCACACTATACAATTAAAAACATTAGTCACATTATATTAACCATATAATAAATTACTTAACATTGTTTTAAGTCTCAAAAACCATATAAAAGAATGCATCTTTGTAAGTTGTACTTACCTCAAGAGCTATTCCCAACAATCTATACCTTTCCTCTTCCAAGAATTCTCAACATTAAAGTTAATGCAACACAACCTCCTCAAAACCTAATCCAAAGATAATTATATTCATAAGAAAATAAGAATAATAACTAACTAGGGCAAACTCAACACTTGACACGCTCATTAACACGGGCGTGTCCCTGATCGTGCCCTAAACCAACAATACAGAAGCTTTGACACGCTCAGTAACATGGGCGTGTCACTGGACGTGTCACTCATTCTACCTCACAGAAACATTAACACGCCCAACAACACGGGCGTGTTCATGGCCGTGTCAATTACTTTTTCTCACAGTAGCTATAACACGCTCAGTAACATGGCCGTGTTAATGGTCGTGTCACAAACGTCCAACTCAGTACCGATTACACGCCCAACCACACGGCCGTGTCACTGGTCGTGTCAGACCAGAAATCATGAATTCGAACTTTCATCCATGAAAACACCAACACTTCAAAACTCATATTTCATCACCCTTAATCAACATCTTGGTTATATTCATCAATTACCCATCTATTTAACACTTAAATAACTTTAATATATCATAATCATAAGCATAATATACCTCACCAAGAATCAATTACTCAAATCCCCAAATCATCTATACTAAACCCTTACTCAACAATCTCAACAATTCATCATCATCCTCACATCTAACCATGTTATTTCACAATTAATCATGTTATCATCATCTAAATACCAATTCCACACATATATATTTCAATCTTTCATTAACATCATCATCATCATCATCAAATAACCATATCAAATCCAACTCAAATGATAGGAATCAAGACAAGCAAATGAATACTTACTTGGATAATATGCCAAATCTTTAATAACCATCTTCAATCCTCTCAAAATCCCTTTGGGTTTGATGTAAATAGGGATGAAATCACCATCTCTCTCTCTCTCTCTCTCTCTCTCTTTCTCTCTCTCTCTCTCTCGTTCAAAAAGAAAAGGAAGAAGAAGGGAAGAAGATCTTTTCTTCTTTTCCCTTACTCATCATATATATATATATAATAAAATAAATATACCCAATATCCTTCACCACATATCTTTCCCTTTGACTTTCTTTCTTCCTTTTTCCTTTTATTATTATTTAATTAATTAACCTTACTTCTCCTACACCACTATATACCTTAAGCATATGTGATGTATATGTTGGTATATGTATATCACATATATATATTGCTTTTATATTTTCCCATATATTTCCCAAATACCATCCATACATATTATCCTTCATATACATATATCTCTTATAATATTTTCCTTAAATATTTTACCAACATATCATCTCACATCTAATTCTCCAACGTACACCAAAATCGGGATATTAGATTAAGTCATTAAACATACACATTAAATCCATATACAACCATAATTATTCCAAACTTTTAGGGTGTATTTTGGGATATTACAGGACGACCGCGAAATGCTTCGAACAAGTAACTGAAAAAGGTCTAAACTATCAAGACTTTATTCTCACTATCTATAACGGCTAGTTTGACCACATTGGCTATAAATACATTGCTACTCCAAAAAAAAAAAAGCAAATGTGAAGAGAGAATCAAAGATTATATAGCCAAGCAACACATTTTCTTTTACTTAAACTCACATTTGAATTGTAATGAATGTTAGGTGTAAGCATTGAAAACACCATTGTATAAGTTTGAGTGTAAGCTTGGAAAACACTTAGGTTGTGAGAGTGAGCCTAGAAAAACTCTTGTAAAGGTTGTGAGAGTAAGCCTAGAAAAACTCTTGTAAAGGTTGTGAAAGTAAGCCTAGAAAAACTCTTGTAAAGGTTTTGAGTGTAAGCCTTAGTAAAACACTTGTCAAGTTAGGTGTGAACTTGTGAAAACACCAAAGTTGGAAGTGAGCTTGTAAAACTTCAAAGATTAAGGATACCTTAACAAGTTGTTAAGGAAGTGGATGTAGGATTGAAGAAAATTCGAACCACTATAAATCTTGTGTGTTCTTTCTTTCATTCACTACTCAACCATTTCTCTATTCCGCATTTCTTGTTTGTTGAGTTTTTAATTTGCCATCATTTCTTGAGGAAACCAATTCACCCCCCCTCTTGGTTGCCATCTTGGGACAACATTTGATCTTCTTGCCTCTTCATCTTAGTGATCATAAGACTTGTCAAAAGTATTGCAACAGCTCAAGGTAGGTTATTGGGGTTTGTAAGCCAATGAAAAGAAAGCTAAAATTTTATGAAGGCTCAAAGGGACAACTGGGGATTGATATCTAATTGGGTGGATACTAGTTATTGGCTCATCAAACAATGCCTAAATCATCTCTCTCTTAAATAAGCAGCGTTTAATTTCGCCTCGAAAGTTTGTCAAAGCATGTTCTAAGACTGACTAGGACCTAGACAAAGGTAATTATGCAGGAGCCCTCTCTAAGTAAGTATACACAACTCAATGCTATAGAGCAATTCCCTCATCTAGTAAAGTCATTCAAATCATGATGCCTAGACACATTAATTTATAAACATCAAGCTAGATTCCTCATTGGTTGAGCACCAAAATGAACAAAGACCAACAAAAATTTTGATGAAAGTAATTTATTCAGACAACTTTTAAATTTGAAAAAACATAATTGTTCCAATTAAATATTAAAGAAAGCAAAATTGAAAAGCAACATTCAAGCTAAGGAAAGTTTGTTGAGTTAAGCTTCTTTTCCTTTCACATCTTCAATATCTTCATCTTGAAAGGATGATAAAACAAAATCTTCTTCCAATCCTTTTCCTACCATGAAGATTGCCGGTGGTGGCGCTCTTCCAAACTGAGGCAAAGGATTGTTCTTGGTATTGGTCTTGTCGGGCTCGGGTAACTTCCCATTATCAATTAAATTTTGGATCTCATGCCTCAACCTCACACATCTATCCATGTCATGCCCTTGCATTTGATGAAACTGACAAAATGCTTTAGTGTTGAAATTAGGTGGGAGAGGGTTAGGCAAAGGACGAGGATCTAAGGGTTGTAACAATCCCTTTCTTTGAAGCTTATTGAGAACCCAAGACATCGGTTTCCCCAATTCTGAAAATTGCCTTCTTGTTCCTTGGTTAGTAGCATTAACACCAACTTCTTTTTACGTGCTTTGATTTCCAGACTGGTAGTTTCCTTTCCCATTCCTTCTTATTGAAAAACGGTTCTTCTCTCTTTCCCATTCTTCAATTTGCAGACTAGCTTGCAGAAGATCTTTGAAATCATGGATGAGTGTATAAGACATCCTTTCACGAAGACTAGGCAACACCCCTCTTACAATCATCCTTATTTGATTAGATTCATCGGGCCTTTTTTTGAGCAAAGTGGCCTTATTTCTCCATCTTTTCACATAGTCCACAAAATTCTCATTTGGCCTTTGTCTAATGGACTCCACTTCCATTAAGGTGACTTCCATTTCAACATTGTATCCATATTATTGGATGAAGGCCTTGTATAGCAGATCCCAACTCTTTTGTGTTCCTTTTTCTAAGGTATTGAACCAATTTTGGATAACAGGATCCAATGAGAGTATGAAGTACCTTATAGTTTGAGCCTTAGTAACTTGGGCAGACTACATAGCAGTGATATACTGCTTCACATGGAGATGAGGATTTCCGGTTCCATCAAACTTCGCAAAAGATGGCATCTTGAACTTGTATGGGACTTCTTCATCTAGCTCAAATAATTTGTCAACTTTGGACATTTCTTCGGTTTTCAGTTTCTTCTCAAATTTCTTTTCTAAGTCCACAGTCATCTTTTCAACATCAGAAGTTTTGGTTTTCTCCATAGCTGATCTTTCAACAATCTTTGGTTCTTTCTTCTTGTCTTGAGAATCTTGGTAGTATTGAGCCCAATCATCACCATCATCAATCATCACCTTTTCATCATCAAAAACCACTTCATCAACTTTAGTCTTCCCTTTGTCCTTTGGCTTCTTAGTGCTAGCAGATGCTTCGGCATGATTTCCTAAAATCACAGCCAATTGGTTCTTCATGGTCTCATCTAGGGCCTCTTTTATTTCTTTCATCTTGGCATTGAGGGCATCATCCACCATTCTTTGAATTTGTTTGGGCTCCATTGCTTTTGGTGAAAAAGAAATTGAGTCGTTGCTAAATTCTTCATCTCCAGCATAGGTCGGATTGTTGTAAGCTTTTGAACTGTCATAATCCAGGGCTGTGAGCCAGAGAGGATCAATGATATGATATGCAAATGTATGTATGCATGTACGCACAAACAATCAACAAAGATAAGTAGAACGTCCCTTCCAACCTTATAAAATCCACACACGAATGGTGAGTCTCTTTTCCTAGGTAATATGGTTAACAAAATACCAACATGGGGTATCTTGTTTTCGAATATTTTCCTCGGATGTTTCAACCAATACTTATATTTTCGAAAATGGAAATCAGTTCATAATAATTCCCATTAATTAGGCTTTAATCCATCTAACCAACTAAAGTAGCTTTTATGCTATATTGGATTAAAACTAAATTAAGAGGTTTATTATAAATAGATTTCTCACTTGAACAAGTAACTAATGATTCATGCCAAAAACAAGCCCATGATTAATTATTCTTAGTATAAACTAGGCTCACAATTGATTTTTGGTATTTTGTAATTGACCTAAATATTTGTAAGCTCTTTGTTTCTAAGCCCATTGTAAAAAAGATTTAAAAAAAAAATAGATTTTGAGCTTAGTATTTGGGTTATGAAAAAAAATTTTTTGATTTGTTTTTAGAAAAGTTTTATGTCCAAAGACCATTTTGAAAATTTTTGAAAATAACTTTCTTCTTTTAGGCTTTAAAGAAAAAAATTTATTTTGAGCTTACAAATATACTTAAGTCATATTAGAAAAAGAACAAACCAAATAAGCCATTATTTAAACCAAGATAAACTAACCATAATCAAACAACAAGCATTTAGGGTAAAAACCTAAGGAAAGTAACTAGACCAATTACATGAGCTTTAGTCTTTGGGTAAAAAGGCTGAGGTTCCCATAGCAAGTATATACCAAATAGTACAAGGCTATGAGTGGTTATGTCATGCTCGATCTCCATGCCTTGAGTGAAAGTATGGTATCCCTTACATTACACAATACGGGTAACACGGGCATCCTAACACACACACGATGCAATCTAATATGATGCAATGGATAATATCATTATAAGAAAGAATAGAATAATATAAAGACCAATGGAATCAACTTCTCTTTTCCCTAGTGGAGTCGCCATTGTGAGCGGGGATTTTTGCCCCCACTCCCGGTGGAATGGTTCTTGCGACTTCGGCACTGTTTAGGCTCGGGGCCTTAGAGAACATGAACCTAAGTCCGGAGAAAATGGAGTCACCACCCGGATGGGCTGAGAAAAAGAAAGGGGTGGATGACTCGATTCCTAAGGAATCCCCAACTTCATAATGGGTTCGAAAAGTTGGGTACGTGTGGGGAAGGTGAGAAATGGCCCAACACCCCCCACAACGCCCGATTCATTAGAACCGGCCTCCTTTGTAGGTCTTAATATTATAAAATTCTTAAATATAACAATATTATCCATATTACATGCAACAATTAACATAAAGTATCATTATATTAAAATCAAAGCAATGTCCAAGCAAAGCAAATAAATGGACACCCATCCGAGGATGGAAACATGTCCTTGCATCGTTCACATCTAAACTAAATAGGACACCCACCGAAAGGTAGAAACATGTCCTTTTCATTGGTCAAAAATATAAAAGCAATTTAAATTACATGATATTTAACTAATGAGGTACCCACAAAGTGAAAACATACCTCTTACAATTTTAATACTAAAACAAACAAATAATAACAATAAAGAAAACATCCATCCATAATAAATTAAATAAATCAAGCATTGAAAATAAATCAACCATCAAAGCATATAATAAACTACATAATCAAATCTAAAAATAAAGCAAGTAAAGATACAAATTAGGGTTTACTGTTTCTATTTAAAGTTCTTTAATTAACATTTAGGGTTTTGGAATTTTAGTATTATTATTGTTATTTGTTTAGGCTACTGTAAAAGTTTTTGGAAAACCGGAATGGATTAGGGTTTTATGAATTTAAGAAAGTAGTAAGATTTTTTGGTTAATCAAATTAGGGTTTAGGGGTAACATTATGAAATTAGGGTTTTGGAATCATAAGATATTAGGGTTTATAATTCTTAGCTACTAGATTGTGATTTTAATTTTATTATATTATGGCTTTAGGGTTTAGATTAACTAGTTTGGGGTTTTAAGATCACTGACTTAGGGTTTAGGAAAACTTAGGGTTTACTGTTTTGGTTTTGGGAAAATTAGGGTTTTTGATATTTTAGAAAACATATTTGGTTTTAGGATTTAAGAAAATAGTTTAGAGTTGATTTTTAGAAAACATAAAGAATATTAGGGTTTGGAGATTTAAGAAAACATTTGGAAATTTTGGAAAAAGTTAGAGGAAAACAGTTTAGGGTTTTTAAAGTTTTTGAAAACAGAAGAAACGATTTAAGGTTTTTAAGGTTTTTGGAAATAGAAGAAATAAATTAGGGCTTTTAAGGTTTTTGGAATCAGAAGAAATAATTTAGGGTTCTTAAGGTTTTTATAAACAGAAGAAATAAATTAGGGTTCTTAAGGTTTTTTTCAGGTTTTTGGGAAATAGAAGAAATAATTTAAGTTATTGAAACAAAGATCAAATTACTACATATTTAAGGATTAAAGTACTGTGTGCATGTTCTTATTAATCAAAGAAACAAAGCTACCGTAAATATATAATCTATGATTAAAGATCAAACCTGCGTAGTTGGTTCCACCAAAAATTACTTTCTGGATGAACAAAGACAAAGGCAGTGTGGCTACCTTTGATGAATTCTTGATTGCTTGCTTGTTGCTAATCTTCTCTGGCTAGGGTTTTCTATTTTTTACTCCGATCCAATCCAAGTTCAAAAAGTCCAATTTTCGATCACCAATTTTTCCTCTCCCTCCTTTTAATCAAAGTCCTTTAATTCTGAGTTTTAAAGTGTTATGTATAGGAAAAATTATAAGACAAATTCTAATTATTTAAGAAAACTAAAATTAATTAGGAAAAGAAACCAAAACCAAATAGAATTTGGTTTCGGAAAAAATTGCATTGGAAAATTTCGCTGGCAAAAACTGCGAACGTTGGCCAAAACTGCGAGGATTTGATAGGACTGGCTAGGCGTTACTGCGAGAGCTGGCGAAATTGGCTGGGCGGCCAGCCAATCCGCCACAGAAATTTCCTGTGGGCGAAATGGCTCCTGCGGGCGAATTGGCCTTGGCCAATTCCACTTTCGGCAATGAATTTTTCGTCGCCGATTTTTCCGTCACCGATTTTTATTTTTATTTATTTATTTATTTATTATTATTATTATTATTTATTTTTGTTTATTTAGTTTTTATTATTATTTTTATTTTTGTTTATTTATTTTTATTATTATTTTCTTTATTAACTTCTCCATTTTTATTTTTATTAAAAATTATAAATAATAAATACTAAAATAAATATTATTTAATTAAAATACCATAAAAATTATTTTAGACTATATAAAAAATAACGGATCGGACTGGGTCAAAAATTAAGGATCTAGAGTATAGCATGTGAATGTAGTGGTAAATTGTTAAGTTATACTTGGAAATACATGAAACTGTTGAAAAATTGTTATAATAAAGATGAGGTTAATCTAGAGAGTGAAGTGACAAAGCAAAACTTATATGTGAAGAATTTAATATATAGCCTTTGATGATTAGAATGGGTGTAATGTTAATGAAATGACTAAAGAAAATCGAATGTTGAAATACTTGTTCATGGTAAAGCAATGGGGAAGAGGCTAGTGACTAATGTTTTTATAGAGAAGGTTTGATTGACTAAATTATTTTGCTGTTAAAGTATAATAATATTCATAAAATCATGTATAAGTTAAAAAGTAGAGTGTAAGAATAATGAAAACGAAAGTATTATGAAAAGAGAATACTATTAAGAAGAGTCATCTTGGGTAGAGCAATTATAATGTTTGTTATAAAGTGATTTAGTGTAAATGCATTGAGTTTAGTAGGATTGACTCACTTATAGTAATTTAGATTGGAATTTGATGTTATTCCTTGAGATGTAAATATAATTTATTTAGCTTTAATGAATGGAGTTAATCTTGAAGTGTTAAGCATGTTTGTGGTATTGAAAGAAAAGTAATTATTTTGAGATATGTATGAGCTGAAAATTATTGGAAGAGTATTTAATATTATTTGCTTGGTTTAAGTGAGTGAAGTTAATAGTGAACTGATGATTTTGGGGTTTGATTGAATATGAGTGTGGAGAATATTTTCTTAAAGATTATTTGGATAGTCAATAGCAGTTCAAACCACAAGCATGTCGTTACATTGACATGGTCGTGTCTCTTAATTTTACTTTAAGTGGCAGAATAAATCACACGGACGTGTCTAAGGGTTGACATGGCCGTGCCATTTAATTTTCTTATGAGAGACAATAATGACTTGAGAAGCACGAGCATGGCACCAATGTATCACACGCTCGTGTCCTAAAATTTTAAAGAGTTATAATATAAAATGATATAGTGTTTAAACTTTAGTGATAATTAAGAAAGTAAAATGTACATCAAAGGATAATGATAATGTATATCATAGGAAAATGTATCGATTGTCAAATATAATTATATTTATATATATACAAGGTATATGTAGTGTATGAGTTATATTTATATATATAATATAGTAAAGAGAAAATGATAACTTATAAATTGTATTGCGTTAGAAAGAATAAACTAATCAAAGTGAAGATAAGTGCACGGTATTGTAAAAGTGTAAATCTCAAATAAGGAATAAAAGAAGTGTTTTATGATAATTAGTATGATAATTATAAAATATTTAAGAGCAGTGAAATAAGTATATTGCCCAATAAAACTATTAATAAACCTAGTATTCAAATTGAATGGCTAGTCAGAGGGTAGACATCCATAGTGATAATTGGTACTCTATGTCATCAGTGGACATTTTGTCATCATATTCACTGGGCATTCGTGCCATAGTGGGCCAATGGCTAAATTTTATATGTAGGTATTTACTTGCCATCAATGACCCGTTATCCGAATATAGGATTTGGAAGAAAGTATATATTGGGCAAAGGTGTAATGACTATAAAGTGTATTGGTAATATAATTAAAGTAGATTATAAATTAAGAATATTGATAATTAAGTGTTAATAAGTGTTAAGACCTAGGAATGTTATATTGAAATGAAACAAAGTACCAAATTGTGTGTATATATATAGATTAATTAAACCATGTGGTATTGAAAATATAAATATGTTTATAGAAATGTATTCAATATATATATATGTGTGTGTGTGTGTGTTAGTTATAATAAGCGAGATTTTATAATGTTAATATGAGTTGAATATTGTGAATGAAAAGAATAAAAGGATTCAAGTGTTAAATTGTGTAAACATGTTAAATGTAACTATCCCATAATGTAACAGAAACCCTAATAAGCAAGTGACAAGTACAAATAAAGTGCTTTCAGTGTTAAATGTGTAAATATCTGTTATCAAGGAGAAATAAGAGAAATTTATTGAGAATACATATTTAAAACTATACAATAGAATCGTCATCAAATATAATGAATTCATAATCTATGTATCGTAAGTGATTTTGTATTTATCTTACAATGATTAAGTTTATTAAATTTAATTGATTTGATTTCGGCATGTGTATATAAAAGTGTTATTGTAAATACTATTCTTCTAATTATTAGTAAAGTATATGTGCACAAGAACCACCAAGCAATAAGCTTAGCGTATTGGGATTTTCTGACATGCGGGTATAGCGGATTAGTGAAAGACTAAGAATTAATGGATATGGATTTCAGAGATTATTTACAAATAAAGTAAAGTTTTTAGGAAGATTTCAGATGTGAGTTACATATATATAACGTCTAGTGAATTGAAATATATAAAGATTGTTTAACTCATTTGGAATATTTAGAAATTGTATAAGTTTGGCCATAATGAATGGATATATATACGTATATAGTCATTTAAAGTTGTGGATTGAATAATTGTAAAGTTTACTTTGATTTATGGATGACATTTCTCTAATGATATTCTTATTAGAGTTTAGTAACCTATTTGATTACTAGAGGTTTAAAGTTCTTTTAAGGATATTGTAATAAATGTTTGAAATTTTTAGGTAGTAAAAAGTGCAAAAGCAATTGTTTCAAGTTTTCAATCTAAGTGTTATACAAACATATTGAAGTGAAAATATTGAATTGAGCCAGAACAGTGTAAGTGTATAGAGTTACAATTTCTAATAGTTCTAAAATAGGATTATCAGGGGATGTTACAAATGTTATAATAATTTAAAATTTTAATAATATTTAAACCTAAAAAGGAGGCCGATTCCAATGAACTGGGAGTTATGGGGGTACTGGGTCACTTCTCACATTCTCTATACGTACCAAACTTTTCGAACCCAATAGAGGTTGGGGATTCCTTAAAACTCAAGTTATTCGCCCCTTCTATTTTCTTCTCGGCTCATCCGGATGGCCACTCCTATTCTCAAGGCTTAGGCCCATGTTCTCTAAAGCTCAAAGCTTAACAGTGTCGAAGTAGCAATAACTACTCCACCAGAATGGGAGCAAAAATCCCCACTCACAACTGTTATTTGGAAAATCAAAAAGAGTAAATTGAGTAAATTATACCTCTAAACTAATTGAACTAAGCTAATTAAACTTAACTTCTTATAATTAAAGTCTCAGGATTAGATTTCATCAAAATGATTTCCTAGGGTTCTTATAATTTTATTAAACTAATTTTATTCTCCTAGATTATTGACTGAATCTTCCTTAATTATGTTCTACCCTCTCTCAATACCTAGAACAAGTATTGAAATTAAATCATACGTTTACTCTTATGATCATATGAGTTAATTCAACCTTTTAGGCTCTATGAAGATTAATTTAACAATCTCCTAATGTTGATTGTTGGAAAATCAAGCTCTATTTTGATCATCGACAATTAAATTAATAAAGAACTAATGATTTCAATCAAGTCTGTTTTGCAGAGTTCAAAATCGAGCATTTTGTGCAACCGCCCAAATGAATGACCTAGCGATCGCATAAATGCAGTACGAGTGCATAACTGAACTGATATATAGATTTACCGAGTAGAGAACCAAGTGGACATATAAAGTGCCGAGCTGGATATAGAACGACCGAGCTAAGAGAACCAAACTGTCTAGCTAAAAGCGGCCCGATGGAACAACCGAGCTAAGCAAGCAGTGCAGCTCTACACCAAGCTAGACAAGCCAACTACAGCCAACTGAGCTAAGTCCACAACTTCCATAGAAGAGTTCACGTTGTCAGTGAGTGGTAAAGTGAGGATGTCCAGTAGGCGAGCGACCATACGTGAGCACCGAGTAACCACACCAAATCAAGGTAAAAATTCATAAACTCACAGGAAGGATAGCGGTCTCAGTGAGTAGTGAAGTCAGGATGCTAGAACCTTATGCGACCACCCATGACAATCAAACGATCGCACGTAATAAAAACCTAAAACTCTAAAAGTGATAGAAGAGATAGCAGTATGCTCGCGCAGCATTTCCTCAATGCTCAAAGGCACATGCGATCGCCCAGAAGAACCGAGAGACCTCACCAGTCTCGCAGATTTGAATCTTAGGGCCAAATACCTTTGACCAATGATAACCAAACATGTGGATGAAGGAATTTGATTTCAATGGTAACTTTGTGTCGAGCGGCCGCACACTGAGCTGGACGACCGCATGACACAAAAGTATGGGCAAACAAGATTTTGTCAGACAACGAAATTCGACCGTTGGAACTAGCCGTTACATAGAACTTTAAATCTTGAAATGGCCAACCAAGCCGAGCGACCGCACACCAAGCTCTGAACACAGAATTAGTGGAAGACAAGCATTAAACATATGGGAACCACTTCAAACAGATAGTTTAAGCAAATGGTTATAAATACCACATTAAACTTCATTGTTGTGATTAGACAATACTTTGATTGTTATTGTAATTTCATTAAAAAACATTTTTCATTATCTTATCTAAACATCAAAAATGTTAAAGTGTTGGGTGTGAGCATTAAACACCATCAAAAGTTTACGTGTGAGCTTAGAAACACTTAGGTTGTGACAGTGAGCCTGGGAAAACTCTTGTAAGGGTTGTGAGGATTGATCTCAAACCATTGTAATATTTTGGTGTGAGCTAGTGAAAATACCAAGCTAGAGTTAAGCTTGTAAAAACTCAAACTAGTGGAACCTTAACAAGTTGTTGAGGAAGTGGATGTAGGATTAAAGTAAATCCGAACCACTATAGCTCTTTGTGTTCTTTCTTCTCCACTCTACTCAATCTTCATCTACATTCTCTTCATCTCTTTCTTTTGAATTTTAAATTTACCATCATTCTTCATGTTAACCAATTCACACCCCTCCTCTCTTGGTTGCTAGTTTAGGACAATAATTAGTATTAGAGCCTGGTTAATTTCTTCAAACTTAATTGTGAGATTTGATCTAAAATGACAGCCATTCCACCAACAAACAACTTCACACATGGAAATCTAAATCCATTCCTTATACCCTACTTCAATGGAATGGATTACTCTTATTGGAAACATAAGATGTTCTTATTCCTAGAAAGTGAAGGAATTGAGCTTTTGGGATTTTGTTGAAAATGAGTGGAAACCTCCTACTCATGAAGTTGATGGTGTCCAATGTGAGAGATTGGTTCAAGAATAATAGGACAACCTCCATCTTGATGAATTCAATATCAAGAGAAGAAGGTAGGAGAGTCCAACAGTTCACTTGTACACATTATATTTGGAAAACTCTTGAGAACTATCATGAGAGTACTACCCAAGTGAAGCTCACCAAGAAACAAATGTATGTACATGAGTATGAGCTATTCAAGATGAAGCCCAATGAAAATGTTGCTGACATGACAAACCGTTTTCTTGCCATTGTCAACGAATTAAAGAAATATGGAAAGATATATGATCAAGATGATGTCAATAGCAAAATCTTAAGAGCACTTGAAGCAAAGAAGAACTTTGAGTCTAAAGTTTCTTCAATTGAAGAAGCTCATGACCTTAGCTCTTTAAGAACCAATGAACTAGTTGAAAAACTACTCACTTTCGAATTGCACACCGAAAGAGAAAAAGAGCAAGGTGAAAAGGATAAGAGGAAAGCAATAGCTCTCAAAGCCATCAAAGAAGTTAAGATCTCAAATAATGAAGATAGTGATGATGAAGAAGAATTGGCTATGCTATCCAAAAGGATAAGTGATTGGAAGAGAAACAGAAGACTACAAGCTAACAAAGGTACATTTTCTAAATCTTTCTTCAAAGATAAAGATAAAAAGAATGAAGTGAAATGCTATAAATGTGGCAAATCCGGTCACATCAAGTCGGATTGCTTCAAATTGAAAAACAAAAAGAAGTGGGATAAGGAAAAGAAGTGATCACTCAAAGCTACATGGAATGATAATTCCTCAAGTGAAGAAGAAGAGGAAGAAGAGGAAGAAATTGCAAATCTATGTTTCATGGATATTGAAGATGATAATAACCCCAATGAGGTAAGTACTTCATCCTTAAACTTAATTGCATATGATGATGCTTTAGATGAAAATGGTTTGATTGAACATATGAACCTTAAATAGAAAAATATTTCTCTAAGATGAAATTTTATAAAGATAAATGTTCTAAGTTAGAAAAGGATTTTGTGTCTTTAAAAGAACTCTACATTAAAATTGAAGAATTCAAATGAAAACTTGTTGAAATCAATTGATGAAATGAATAAAGGTTCACATAGCTTAGAAAAAGTGATCAAAGAAAATAAAATATTGAAGGGAAAAGAGGTCTTAGATACTTTGATCAATAGTCAAAGACCATCCTCCTTGAAACATTATTTAGGGTTTATTGGTTCATCTAATACTTCACCTAATGCACTAACATTTGTTAGAGCTTCTACAACAGAAACATCTAGTGTTGATATTATGAAGAACACTAATGCACAAACCAAGCCTAAAAATCTTAAAAGGATTACATGGGTTCACAAGGCTCTATAACTAAAGTTCCAAGAGCAAATCATACATTCATGTATACAAGGCATGTACATAAACACAAAAATGCACAAAAACAATCCCATTCAACACACACTTGCAATTGTATGCATGGTTTATTAAATTTCAATAGGAAAGTGTATAAGTATAGAACTTTGTTTCAATACACTTATTTTATGAAATTTGGACATAAGAGCATATTTTGCTATATTAGGAAGGCTCATCTCAAATTAAAGGACTCTTCTATTACTAACCCCCAAGGACCCAACTTCATTTGAGTACCTAAAAGAATATGAACATTGTTATTTTGTAGGTATGCCTAAAATTCACTATCAATAAAAATATTTGGCTTGTAGATAGTGGATTCCCAAGGCATATGATAGGTAATACAAAGCTTTTCACAACACTCACTTACAAGCATGGAGGTAATGTCACTTTTGGAAATAATACTAAAGGTAAAATCATTGGCGTTGGTTCCATTGGCATGCTTGGTAAGAATATGATTGATAATGTTTGGCTTGTTGATGGACTGAAACATAATTTGCATAGTGTAAGTTAACTATGTGATAAAGGATATAATGTAAGTTTTGACTCTAAAGGATGCAAAGTTACTAATTTAAATGGTGAAGTTGTATTCAAAGGAGTTAGATTTGGCAATACATATAAAATTGACTTACATTTCAATAATGCTTTTGAATGTTTAATTACCATAAGTAATGATGCTTGGCTATGGCATAGAAGACTAGGACATGATAGTATGAATCACTTACAATGCATTAGTAAAGAAAAACTAATTGATGGTCTCTCTAAAGTAAAATTTGATAAAGATAGGACTTGTGAACCTTGTCATTTTGGTAAGTAACATAAAAGTTTATTGAAATCTAAAAAGATTGTAAGCACTTCTAGACCCTTAGAACTCATTCACTTGGATTTGTTTGGACCTAATAGAGTTGCTAGCCTAGGAGACAAGTTATATGTATTTCTACTTGTAGATGATTACTTAAGGCTTACATGGGTTAATTTCTTAGCTCAAAAGAATGAAGCTTTTAATCATTTTAAAATATTTATAAAAAGAGTCCAAAATAAAAAGGGCTATGTTATCACATTTATTAGAAGTGATCATGGCAAAGAATTTAAAAATGAGAACTTTGAAAATTTTTACAATGAGTTTGAAATTTCACACAACTTTTCAACTCTTAGAACACCGTAACAAAATGGTGTGGTTGAAAGAAAAAATAGAACATTGATTGAAATGGCTATGACAATGCTCAATGAGTATGAGTTACCATCTTACTTTTGGGCGAAAGTTGTTAATATCGTATGTTATATTTCAAATAATATTTACAAAAGGCCTTTGATAAACAAAACTTCTTATGAGCTATGGAATGGAAGAATACCCAAAATTTCATACTTTAGAGCATTTTGATGCAAATGCTTCATATTGAATACCAAGGACAATCCAGGAAAATTCTCATCCAAATCGGTTGAAGACATATTTTTAGGATATTCATCACCTAGCAAAGTATATAGAGTATCTAATAAAAAACACTAGTAGTTGAAGAATCAATGCATGTTGTTTTTGATGAATCCTCTAAACTTGATCATAGGAAAGGTAGTGTTCTTGATGATTTTATAGGTACATTTGAACAACAAGACACAATCAATGCTCCAAAGAACAATCTTGATGAACCAGAAGAAGAGTATCAAGAGCTACCCAAAGATTAGCGTTACAAGAAGGATCATCCAAAAGAACTAATTATTGGTGACACCTCAAAGGGAGTAACTACTAGATATCAATTTAAATACTTAGATTCTAATATTGCTTTTGTTTCTCAAATTAAGCCAAGGACCATTGAGGAGGCTCTTAGTGATGAGTGTTGGGTCATTTCTATGCAAGATAAACTCAACCAATTTGAGAGAAACAAAGTATGGGAACTTGTTCCTAAACCTAAAGACCATCCAATTATAGCATGTAAATGGGTATATAGGAATAAGCTTGATAAAAATAGTCTCATTACTAGAAACAAGGCTAGATTGATAGCCAAATGCTATAACCAAGAGGAAGACATTGACTATGATGAGACATTTACTCTTGTTGCTAGATTAGAAGCCATTAGAATATTGCTTGCATTTGCATGTCACATGATTTTTAAACTTTTTCAAATGGATGCTAAAAGTTCATTTCTAAATGGGTTTATAAATGAGGAAGTTTATGTTAAACAACCTCCCGGTTTTGAAGATTATAAATTTTTAAATCATATTTTTAAACTTACCAAAGAACTATATGGATTAAAACAAGCTCCAAGAGCTTGGTATGATAGACTTAGTGCATATTTGCTTGAAAATAGATTTTCAAAAGGCAAAGTTGAAACAACTCTTTTTGATAAAAAGAAAATGCATAACATTTTGATTATGTAAATTTAAGTTGATGAAATTATATTTGGTGCTACTAATGAATCTTTATGCAAAGAATTTGCTTCTTATATGGCTAGAAAATTTGAAATATGTATGATGGGTGAACTTAAATTCTTCTTTAGACTATAAATCAAGTAATGAAAGGATGGGATCTTCATAAACCAATCCAAGCACACAAAGAAACTCCTAAAGAAGTTTGGAATGGATGGTTACAAATCAAGTAAGACTCCAATGAACACATCATTGAAACTTGACAAAGATGAAAGTGGTAAAGTAGTAAATGAGAAGAAATATTTAGGTATTATCAGATTACTACTTTACTTAACCACCTCTAGATCGGATATAATGTATAGTGTATGTTTTGTATGCCAGATTTCAATCTTGTCCTAGGGAATCATATTTAAATGCAACTAAAAGAATTTTAAAAAAAACTTGAGTGGTACATTGCATTTAGGTCTATGGTATCCTAGAAACACATCATTTGACATATTAGGCTTTTTCGTTACGGATTATTCAGGTAGCCTACTAGATAGGAAAAGCACCACATGAGCATGTCATTTTCTTGGTGAATGCTTAGTTTCTTGGTTTATCAAGAAACAAGTGTCGGTTACTTTATCTACCACGGAAGCCAAAAATGTTGTTGCATGTTTTTATTGCACACAAGTTATTTGGATGAAAAAATAATTATTTGACTATGGAAAAATATTTGATCACATTCCTATTAAATGTGATAACACTAGTGCAATCAATTTATCCAAGAACCCCATTCAGCAATCTAGGTCCAAGCATATCGACATCAAACATTATTTTTTAAGGGATAATGTTCAAAATCACAATATAGTTTTAGAGTTTGTTAAAACTCAAAATCAACTTACAGATATTTTTACAAAACACTTAAATAAAGAAAAAATAACTTTTATAAAACAAAATATTGTCATGATTGATGGAAAAACCTTGCATAATCATTCCTTATTTCTCCCAAAATTTATTTTGATCATATACATGTAACAATTTTTTCAACACCCAAACACGGCTCCCTTTGTGCGATCGCTCAGTATACTGAGGCAACCGTACATTGTCTGCTCTTCCCGATCCTGAGCCATACAAGTCATTTTCTCCTAAGCCTTAACATGCTTCCCCCGAGCTTTAACATGTATCTCTCAAGCTTTGACTTGCATTTCGACCAAGCCCGAGCTTTAAAACGTCTCACTTCAGTGAGCGCACAACAGTTTGTGCGGTCGATCAAATTCAAAAATTTCAAATTTTTTTTACTGTTACACTCCTCTCAAGCTTGTGTGAGTACGCACTGCCAAGAGAGCTCGCCAGACCTAGTTGGTAGTCTCCCAACAGCTCAGGCAATCGTACAACATGTGTAACTGATTTTTTTAAAAAAGTTGAAACTTTCAAAATTTTAAAATTTTCTACCCCAAACAGTAAAAATGGCTATTTTTCTAAATTTTATCTATAAATACCTCTATTTTGCATGAAAATACATCATTACAAACTCAAAAACACATATTCAAACAATCTTCCGGGAATTTAATCATCAAGAAGAAGATTTTGAAGGTTTTTCATCATTTTGAAGTAGTTTGTTCAAAGCATCTTCAATAATCTATTTATTTCTACATTTCTTTCAATCTTCTACATTTCTATTTTCTTTTTACTTTTTATTTTTTTATTGAGATATGGCACCCAAAACCAAAATCACCAAAAAGAAAACCACAACCAAAAGGATTGTCGTTAGTAAACCTCAACCTAAACCTAAATACTTCACTAGAAAAAAAGTGTCCAACCTCACAAACCCAAATACAAAAATGTGGATGAGAAAACCAAGGACTATATGCTCAAGAAAAAGACCCTTGAACCTACCAAAATGCTTGTGGAAGGGATGCTCCTAACGGTAAACATCCAAGGTGAAATCTATAGCTACCTTGATAGAATTGGGTGGAGAAAATTTACATTTCCTAATGAGATAGGTTACTCTAGCCTCTCAAGGGAATTCTTAATGTCTCTAAGGGTAGAGAAAAACTACAATGCACCTATAGGATTTTATGGAGTTTATTTTAGGCTTTTTGACCAAAATTTTGCCCTTTTCTTAGAAGAATTTGGTAAAGTTTGGGGCTTTCAAACTCATGGGGCCTTCTCCTACAATGATGTTATTTTTCTTTTAAAGCATTATTCATCTTTTTGGAGCGAGCTATCCATTGAAATTCAATACAACAATAGGTCATCTAAAGCCATCCACTTTAGGATACTTCTCTTTTGTCTCTTACATAGAATTATCACTTGCACCATTCACCAAAGAAGTGATGGAAATAAAAAGGTTACTCAACGTGGCTTATTTTTTTTTGTATGCTATTGTGCATAATGAGCCAATCCAAAGTGTTAGGTTTCTCATAGACATCTTTATACATCATGGAAAATTTAAGGCAAGAACCCTCTTCCTATCATCTCAAATTACCCAACTTGCTAGGCACTTAGGACTCCTAACTCTTCAAAATCTTGCAACCCTAAGTGATTCCCTTGATCCAGCCATAAACTCCATCAACCTAGACTACCTTGAACATACTAGATGTATCCAAAAGGTTGATAATCACTATAAGTATACATTTGGTAGCAAGAGAGTTATCCAAAACGAAAGGAAGAGACCTAGGTACCATATTACAGAAGAAGAAGGTGAACCTATCCATGTTCAAGTTGAGCATCCCCCCTAGACCTTCCACCAAAGAAAAATGTGAATCATCCAAAACTCTCAAACTTATCCTCAACGCCATATCTTCTCTCCAAAAATAATTTAATCATTTTAAGAAGGATGTCACAAAGAAAATCACAAAACTCAATAAAAAGGTTGATCTCCTTTCCCACATTCATCATGACATAAATGACTTCTAAGGAAAACTTGATCATGCTCAATGTGAGTTAAGTGAATGGGATGTGAGTGAGCATATTGAAAGTCCTTATGAAGGATCCCCACCATCCTCAAATGACTCCTCCCCAACTTCTTCTCTTGGTGATGATGATGAAAGAACTCCAACTCCTCCTCCACCAACAAGAAAAGGAAAATAAAAAGTTTTAGATTAATCATTCTCTTGTATTTTCTTTTACTTGATATCAAATTTATTTTCTCGTGTATTCACATTTAATTGGTACCAATGAACTTCATCTTTCTTTTACCTTCATTTTCTTTTTGCCTTTGTCAAAGGGGGAGAAAGATGTATGTAATTGAATTTAAATGATTTAATTGTCAAAGAGTGAGATAAAAATTTAATCATCTAAGAAGATAAGAGAACAAATTGGTATCAAGAAAATCATGAATTAATTATTTAACATAGGGGGAGAAAATTTATTAATTACTTCATGCATTTGATTATTTTTAACTTAAATTCAATTTAATTGCCAAAGTCAAAAAGGGGGAGATTGTTGATTGTTGGACAATCAAGCTCTATTTTTATCATTGACAATCAAATTTATAAAAGAAAAACTAATGATTTCAAATAAGTCTATTTTGCAAAGTTAAAAACTGAGTGCTTTGTGTGATCGCCCGAATGAACGACCGAGTGACCAGACAAATGCAATACGAGCACAGAACCAAACTAACATGATGGCGTGGTGGTGTTTAGATGGTTGTTTGTGAATGAAAGAAATGGGAGAAAATGATACTTTATGGATGGTTTGTAGTGCTGTAAGGTGTAAGGGCTTATTTTGTAAGAAAAGGAAGGTGTTTATGTTTGCTTTAAAATCTAGAATTTCAGAAGTTAAATGGTTGATTGTAACAACAAAAATGGAATTGGTTGAATATTTTTGGATCACATACAAAACCCTATTAGTTTTTGAAAACTAACAAAACCCAAATGTGCTAAACCACTTCAATTCACTCAAAAGATAATCTGTCTCTATTCCAAATTCGTTTCCCTTTTTAAATAGGAAACAAAGAAGAGTTACAAGCTAAATAAAGGCAATTAAAGCCAAAGAAAACTGCCTACATTAAATCAACATCAAACATGTATTAAAAGCAAGATAATAATGGAAAATGAAACTGAAAAACAGAAATTGAAGTCTTCAAACGTCCCCCACATGTATGAGCTGGAAACATGTGCTAAAATCAATCTTTAAGTGCATTATGTTGGGCTTTAAATTGGTCTTCAAATATAAGGGCTTGGAACAGCCCAAAAGGCTTCAAAATGAGTTGAATCTTCATGTTATGTATGGGTTCAAAGTAGAGTTCTCCATTAGGATCAACAACATCATCTTCGTCATCTTCCAAAAGAGTATGAAGGCCCATATCAAGATTTTCTTGAATGGCAAGGACTGATGGACCTCCATTATTCTCCCCTTCTTGGGAAGTCTCCTCTTGCATAAAAGGTTGCATTGAATCTTCAATAAATTTAGAGAGGTCTCTTACATTGAATGTGTTGGTAATCTTGTAAGATGGTGGAAGCTCAATCTTGTAGGCATTCTGATTTATCTCCTTTGAGACTTTATAAGGACCCTCTGCTTTGGGCATTAGCTTATTCTTCCTTTTTGAAGAGAATCACGCCTTCCTCAAGTATACCCACACAAGATCACCTTCTTTGTATTCAACAATAGATTTCAGCTTGGATTGACGCTTGTAGGCATCATTCTTCCTCTGAATATGTTCTTTTGCCTTAGTATGAAGTTTGACTATTTCAGCAGCCCTTTCTTCAGCCTTTAGGTTGGATGTAACACTAGCATGTGCTTTGCTCAAATCAATTGGAATAAGAGGGTTAGCACCATAAACTAATTCAAAAGGAGTAAAATTTGTAGTCTTACTCTTGCAACTGTTGTAAGCAAACTCTGCATGTGCCAACATAGTATCCCAATTCTTCACCTTTCCCTTCAGCAAACTTCTCAAAATGTTACCAAGGCTTCAGTTGACCACCTCGGTTTGTCCTTCAGTTTGAGGATGAAATGTCGTGCTAAATTTTAGAGTCATGCCAACTCTTGCCCATAAATGTCTCCAAAAATGACTCAAAAACTTTACATCCCTATCACTTATAATACTTCTTGGAATTTTGTGGAGTTTTACAATATTTTCAAAATACAAGTTCAGAATATGTGATGCATCATTAGTTTTGTTACAAGCAACAAAATAAGCCATTTTAGAATATCTATCTACAACAACCATAATAGAATCATGATTTCTCCTTGTTCGTGGCAACCCAACTATGAAATCAATACTTACATCCTCCCATGGAGCATTCGGAACTGGCAAAGGCATGTATGGTCCATGTGCTTGTAATGTCATTTTGGATTGTTTACATATATTACAGCCCTCAACAAGCCTTGAAACGTCTTTCCACATCTTTGCCCAATAGAAATTCCTACTAGCCAATTCATAGGTCTTGTCTCGTCCAAAGTGTCCAGCTAGGCCTCCACCATGGACTTCTTTTAGAATTGCTTCCCTTAAAGAACTTTGAGGAACACAAACAACATCAAGCTTGAAAAGATAACCATCATGAATAGTGAAATCCCTAAATGCACCATCTTTCCTAACTCTTTCCCAAATCTGACCAAAATCCTCGTCATTCTCATACAAAGTTCTCACATCATCAAATCCTATTACATGAGCATGCATGGTACTAAGAACCTCAAATCTCCTAGACAATGCATCAGCCATAACATTACTTGGACCATCTCTATACTTCACAATGAAATCAAAGGATTGCATATATTCAACCCAAGATGCATGTCTTCTACTCAACTTAGCTTGGCTTTGAATATATTTAAGTGCTTGGTGGTCAGTATACAGAATGAATGAATTTGCCAACAAATATGCACTCCAATATCTAAGTGCACGCACCAAAGCATAAAACTCAAGGTCACAAGCAGAATACTTTCTCCTAACTTCATTCAACTTTTCACTAAAAAATGCAATAGGCTTTCCTTCTTGACTCAAAACAGCCCCAATCCCTACCCCACTGGCATCACACTCCAATTCAAAAGGCAAGGTAAAATTGGGTAAGGATAAAACAGGAGTTTTTTTCATGGCATTCTTTAGTGTGTTAAAGGCAATGGTGGCTTGGGGGGTCCATTTACACTACAAAAAAACACGCTATCTGCGACGGACAGAATCCGTCGCAGATCCGTCGCAGATCCGTCGCAAATCAAGTCTTGCGACCGATCTGCGACCGATCTGCGATGGATACGATCCGTTAATAAAAAAGGCGTCGCAATTTTCAATTTGCGACAGGCCGTCGCAGATTTCCGTCGCAGATTCCGTCGCAGATTCCGTCACAGATTTTCGTCGCAAATTCGTCACAGATTCCGTCGCAGATTGCCGTCACAGATTTCGTCGCAGATTGCCGTCACAGATTCCGTCACAGATTCCGTCGCAGATTCCGTCATAGATTTCAAATATCCGTCGCAGATTCGTAGCAAATCCGTAGTAATTTAATATTGATTTTTATTGGAACTATTTGTATTATCAATTAATTTTATGAGAACTTTATAAATACATTTGGAACATTTAAACACAATCTAAAAAAATACTAATTACATTGATAAAAATAATTCTTTTATTAATCTTCAATAGAATAAAATATTTTACAATTTAACTATACAAGTGTTAAGAACACTACTATAAATAATCTATCTTGAAAATAACAATATAGATCTTCAATTATCATTTTCCATTGAATCATGACTTGCATCATCATTATTAACCTGCAAATAATATTAAAAAGAGTAAATGAAAAGAATAATATGATACACGTTTTCTCAACCATTGAAGTGTGTTTAGAGCTTGGATGTATTAGAGAGACAAATTATAGTTTCTGTGATTGATCTTTGTGTACATTTGGATGTTCCTTTAAGCTGTCAGTGCCCGTAATTTCTCCCGATAGATGGAGATTCTGATGCATTCAGATTATAGTAATGAATGAATCTCATTGCACGTTCACAAAAAACAAGAGTTTAATGCCACTAGAAGATTCTTTGTTGTGCTATTATCCCTTTCTAAACAACTAACAATTGTAATATAACACCCACTGAACCTACCTTCTTTGTCAATGATATGCAACTAGAGAAATAAAACTTCATTTAAAATGTAACAATAACCTGAGATATTGTACTTAAAAAATGAATCATGGAGAACCTAAAAAGAAAAATAGACCCATTGTGCTAATAGGATAACAGAAATGGAAGAAAAAATTGCCACATCATCTAAAAAACAATTAGAGATAATTCACAGGTTATTTTCAAACAGTTCTATACACCAACAAAAGGTAAGTGCAAGGGATATTTTCTAAAAAACAATTAGAGATAATTCACATATGCATGGTACTTCATGCTATTCAAGTAGCAAATAGGATTTGAATTGCAAATCAGTAGCAAAAGAGAAGGGTTGTATTAACCTCACAATCACAGAGTTAAAGGCATGCCAACCTCATGACCTTAATGCTGTTATTGATTGATGGAAGTGGAACATAGTTGCGTACCTGGTGAAGAAATGTAATAAAGCAACAAAGTCAATCTATTGCACAGTACCATTAAGACTACAAACAATCATGATATCCATTGAAGGACAATACCAATCAAATATTTTCCTTTTCAAACTGTAATACAAACAGATAAAATGAAAGTCACAAGGTCAATTTGCAACTTCCACTTGAGCAAATCCTTTTTCTTGTTTTACATCTTTTGATATATACAGCTGATATATGTCCTGCCAACTTCCTTGGTGAATGATTGGTTTCTTTTTTTTTTTTATTAAGACATCACATACAAGAAATTTTAAAAAGCATATAAAAGCCAGAACTATGCAAAGCTTCACTGCTATCTGAATGCAATTTGTAACACATCTATATGATACGACTCTTTCTTATTCTTAAATAAAGAAAATGAAACAAAATGGGGAATTTAGCAAGAAACCAATGTATGGTTATTTAACTACAAAAGCAAAATGATTCAAAGTGCTACTTGCTGATAAAAAAAACTTTACCACAAAATCCTGGTACTCTACAATGTTGTTGACATAGTTTCGGCTTATTGTCACTTTCAATATATACCTGCATATTTCCATTAAAGATTGAGTATTTGGTACTATGGGGGAAAAATGCACACAATGACTGTTATATAGTTTACCAGACAAAGATGGTAATGGAAGAAATCAAAGGGAAAACCTCACTTTTGAACTGGAGCAGGACAAAAATTGAAATGGTCATACACAAGTGAAGATAAGAGCAGAAGGAATCATGTAAACCATGCTTAACTAGCATAACTGATCTTGAGGAGCAATGACAGTTAAAACGGGCAAAAAGAAAAACCTTTATCCAATCAGCCAGACCCAACAATTGATCAGGTCTATAATTGTCTTAGCAATCTTTGGTACAACTCAAAAAATGATTTTAGTGAATTAAAATTCTGAAAATTGTTTCCTCTCAAACAAATAGAGAAAGATTTGCAATTCAACCAAATGTATGAACATCAAATGTGAAGAACCTGTAGGACAAGGGAAAAGAAAAAAATGAAATAATAAAGACACAAGTGAAATTTGTACTGCCACGCAGATGTATCACCAGCACAAACTAAAAATCATTTTTACAATGAATATTAAGGGAGAAAGACAATCAGGCAACTCAATCAAATAAGACTTCACAACCTCTCAATCAGATAAATAAATAAGTAAAATTCAAAAGGATATCCTACCTAAGCCTCACATTGACCCCATTGTAAGACTCATATGGCATTTCAACAGTAGAAAATTCGAAGGGATATGTTTTTCTTTCATATAATTCACCGGGAATATCAAGTTCACGAACTGCATATGAATGACAAAGAGTTAAAACTCATCATCAATCAAAAGCTTACCATTATTAATTCATTGACAAAGCCATTGAAGAATGATAAAATTATAGTGCTGGTAGACTAAAATGCAAAATTTAATTTAGAGAATAAATTATCCTGTCCATAATACAATAATAAAACTCAATTAAACTAAATAAAACCCCAGTAATATATTATACCATGCATGTCACTTCATTTATTATCAATTCAGGAGGAATGCATGCTTATCCACTCACCAAGAGATGTAAAATCATAGAAGTTGCCACGGTCAAAATACAATTCTGCAAGAGAGAAATAGATATGTCATTGTCTAAACCGTTATCTTTTCACACAATAAACCAATGGGATATAGTCATTATGCTTCATGTCATGCACATTAAAGTAATACCATCCCACGCTCCATGAAAATGAATGCACGACAAGAGAGAAAGTGTGCAATTTGTTCTGCATACAGTATAGTTAAAGGAATGCCATGGTCCATGAGCAACAGATTTAAAAAAATTAATTACATTAAAGGAATTATTATCACTGGCATAATGCATATTTGAGCAACAGTATGTCCAAAAATAGAAGCAGCCTACTCAATTGGGACATAAGGATATGATAGAAAAGAGTGAATGGGATAGTTCATTGTTATTCACAAAATTTACTTGATATGTTATAGAATTAGATACTAACCATGGCTTGTAGAGGCTCTATGGATGAATGACAAATATATCATCATTCTTGTAATTAAAAGACGAACTGCAAAGAGTTCTAATTCAATATTCGTTCTGTCTGCATAAGCTTGCTAAACAATTGAATTTGTTCTTCTAATAAGCTTCATCTCTTCTAATCTACCATTTGTGATGAGTCTTCTTCGGGTTGTTACTGGTGATTTTTCAAGTGATTTCTGTTTCTTGATTGGGCTATTGATAACTTGTACCTGTAAATTACTACTCCTTTGGCTCTTTAATTTCTTGTTCTTGCTACTGTCATCCTCGATACTGTTTTTATTTGATGATGATGAATTTGAAGAATTTTGTGATTTCTCTTTTGCTTCATAGCTAAGACACCAATGGCATACTTGGTATGACTCTGCTTTTGGGTAAAGGTTGCTGCAGTATCTGTATGAACCCAAACAAACAGAGAGCATCTTATTTTGATTAGAAAAGATTGTGAATTTTGATCAAATGGGCAAAACCCAGAAAGAATTTCAACTTCGTTTTGATGAAAAATGCACAAAATCCAGAAAGAAATTCAAATTTATTTTGATAAAATAAAAAAAAACCACTACAAAAATATTCGGCATTTGCGACGGAAATCTGCGACGGACATGTTTCCGTCGCAAATTTGCTACGGATCTGCGACGGATTTGCAACGTAAAATTTTTCGCAAAATTCTCGGCGGGAGTAATCCCGCCAACTCTAGCGACGATTATTTGCGACGGACTGATTTTCGTCGCAGATCTGCGACGGATTTGCAACGGATTTGCTACCAATTTCTCAAAATTCCTCTGAATCGTCCTTCCGTCGCAGATCCGTCGCAGATTTCCGTCGCAAAATTCCGAATATTTTTATAGTGAAATTTGCGACGGCAATAGACGGTAGCAGATCTCCGTTGCAAATTGGTTTTTTTAGTGTTTTCTCTTTCGCGCCAAGTTTCCGCGCCAACTTTTGCGACGATTATTTGCGACGGAACAATTTTCGTCGCAGATCTGCGACGGATTTGCAACGGATTTGCGACCAATTTCTCAAAATTCCTCTGACTCGTCCTTCCGTCGCAGATCCGTAGCAAATTTGCGACGGAAATATGTCCGTCGCAGATTCCGTCTCAAAATTCCGAATATTTTTATAGTGAAATTTGCGACGGCAATAGACGGTAGCAGATCTCCGTTGCAAATTGGTTTTTTTAGTGTTTTCTCTTTCGCGCCAAGTTTTCGCGCCAACTTTTGCGACGATTATTTGCGACGGAATAATTTTCGTCGCAGATCTGGGACGGATTTGCAACGGATTTGCGACCAATTTCTCAAAATTCCTCTGACTTGTCTTTCCGTCGCAAATCCGTCGCAGATCCGTAGCAAAATTGCTACGGAAACATGTCCGTCGCAGATTTCCGTCGCAAATGCCGAATATTTTTGTAGTGTTAAACAATCCCTTCTTCATGCAATCTGTAATTGGGCTTGTTATAGTGCTGAAATTCTTAATGAATCTCCTACAGAAAGAATAAAATCCATGAAAGCTTCTAACTTGAAACAAATTGCTAGGAATTGGCCATTCAATTATAGCTTTTACCTTTTCTAGATCCATACTAATCCCATTTTTAGACACAACATACCCCAAGAAACTGGTGCTATCACAAAAATGACACTTCTCCACATTAGCATATAATGATTCACGATCCAAAACCTCAAAGATAAGTCTCAAATGCATACAATGCTCATGTAAACTACGACTAAAAATCAGAATATCATCAAAGTATACCACCACAAATTTGTTGAGAAAAGGTTTGAGTACCTCATTCATAAGCCGCATGAAGGTGGAAGGTGAATTTGAAAGCCCCATTGGCATAACCAACCATTCATACAGCCCCGCATTGGTTTTGAAGGCTGTTTTCCACTCATCACCTTCTTTAACATGAATTTGATAGAATCCATTTGCAAGATCAATCCTTGAGAACACCGAAGCTCCATGCAATCTATCAAGCATGTCATCAAGCCTTGGAATTGGAAAATTGTACTTGATTGTGATCTTATTAATAGCTCTATAATCAATCACCATTCTCCATTTTCCATTTTTTTTTTGGTACTACAAATGCTGGAACAACACATGGAGATACACTCTCCCTTATAAATCCCCTTTTCAACAATTCATCAACCTGCTTTTGTAACTCATCACTCTCTTTAGGGTTCATTCTATAGGACTGTTTGTGAGGAATTTGGGCTCCTGAAACAAAGCTTATCTCGTGTTGTATGGTTCTTAAAGGGGGTAAACTAGAGGGTAATGTGTTTGGGAATACTCTCTTAAACTCACTAATCAAAGATTGTACCTCATTTGGGATAATATGATTCTATTTGGGTTGATCCTCCACATCCATAGGGACAAAGCTAGGCAACTCCTCAATGATTTCACTCTTCTCATCATCGGACAAAAACCCAACAACTCCAACCTCTTTCTTCTTCTTTTTCTTTTCTGGAAGCATAGGCTTGAGTAATATCTTTTTTCCATTATGGAGCAATGTATAAGTATTAGCTCTCCCTTGGTGTTGAACATCTTTATCATACAACCAAGGCCTTCCAAATAACAAATGACAAGCTATCATAGGAATAACATGGCAGCTCACCTCATCAACGTATTTTCCTATAGAAAATGGAACAAGGCATTTCTTAGTAACTCTTATCTCATGTGTAGCATCCAGCCAAGTCAACTTGTAAAGAGTGTCGATTGGCTCAATTTTCAGTCCCAACTTGGTGACCATCTCATTGGAAACAACATTCTCACACGCCCCACTATCAATAACAACTTCACAAAGCTTGTTATTTGTCAAACATCTAGTGTGGAACAAAGATTTCCTCCTCCAATCCTCCTCACTCCTTTCTAAGTTCAGAACTCCCATCACAACTAAACATTCTCCATCCTCCATAGCTTCACATTCAAGGACCCCTTCCTCACCATCATACAAAACCGAATCTACCTCATTGGCGTTAGCAAGTAACAAACCTTCCTCTACCTCTTCTATTTCCCTTATGGTCATTATCTTTCTTGTGGGGCATTCAGAAACAAAATGACCATAACCTTGGCATTTAAAACATTTCAAGACATTTTTAGAGACACTTTTTGTTAGTGGGGCAGATTGAACATTCTTGATTAGGGTGGAGGTGTTTAGGGTGTTTGATGGGATTTTTGGTGGTGGTGTAGAGGAAGCCTTTTTAGTGGCAGATTGTGAGGTGTTGGGACTTGATTTATAAGGTAAAATAAAGTTTGAAGATTTAGAAAAACTTCGGGTTAGGCGAGCATGAGATAAACTAGCCTCACTTCTTAGAGCCAATTTTTTCAATTCAATTAGAGAATCATAAGGATAAAAACTCACCATGTCTTGAATATCAAGACGTAGTCCTTGGAGAAAACGTCCCATTCGTAGTTCTTCAGTCTCTTCCACTTCACATTTCATTAAAAACTCGTCAAACTCCATGGTATATTGTTCCACGGATTTGGTGCCTTATTTAAGGCTCAACATCTTCTCAATCATCTTTTGTCTATAATGGGATGGTAAAAACACCACATCCATTTCCTCCTTCATCTGATCCCATTGGGTGATTTGTAGTCTACCGTCTTTTGCTTTTGCAAATTTTCCCACCAAAGAGCAGTATAACCTTTCAACCTCATGGCAGCATGTTTCATCTTCTTTTCCTCAGAAATCTCCTTCAATTCAAAGGCTCTTTCAATGGAATATACCCATTCTAGATAGGCATCAGCATCAATTTTTCCATGAAATTCAGGGAACTCAATCTTGTAATTGAAGAATTCCCCCTGTCTTTCACCACGGATAGGTGGGGGCATGTTTTGTTCTCCTTGTCCAAAACCTCCATGAAAAGGGCATCTCCCTCTTCCTCTAAACCTGCCTCAGCCAAAATCAATTGGTTGTTCATCTTCATTAGGTTCTTCATCAAATGGCTCCTCCTCATTTGGATTTCATGTATTCAAAGGGGAATTTTGAATAATTGTTTCAAGGGCCTCATTTTTTTTCTTAAGTAACTCCATCTCTAACCTCATTTCCACAAATGCAGTAGCTAATTCTTGTGGGTCAGTCATGACGTGTTTGTCTTTGTTTTGGGGATTAGACATGGGGAATGGAAATGAAGTGGGGTAAATTTGGCTCTGATACCAACTGATGGCGTGGTGGTGTTTAGATGGTTGTTTGTGAATAAAAGAAATGGGAGAAAATGATACTTTATGGATGGTTTGTAGTGTTGTAAGGTGTAAGGGCTTATTTTGTGAGAAAAGGAAGGTGTTTATGTTTGCTTTAAAATCTGGAATTTCAGAAGTTAAATGGTTGATTGTAACAACAAAAATGGAATTGGTTGAATGTTTTTGGATCACATACAAAACCCTATTAGTTTTTGGAAACTAACAAAACCAAATGTGTTAAAACACTTCAATTTACTCAAAAGATAATCTGTCTCTATTCCAAATTCGTTTCCCTTTTTAAATAAGGAAACAAAGAAGAGTTACAAGCTAATTAAAGGCAATTAAAGCCAAAGAAAACTGCCTACATTAAATCAACATCAAACACGTATTAAAAGCAAGATAATAATGGAAAATGAACCTGAAAAACAGAAATTAAAGTCTTCAAACGTCCCCCAAATGTATGAGCTGGAAACATGTGCTAAAATCAATCTTTAAGTGCATTATGTTGGGCTTTAAATTGGTCTTCAAATATAAGGGCTTGGAACAGCCCAAAAGGTTTCAAAATGAGTTGAATCTTCATGTTATGTATGGGTTCAAAGTAGAGTTCTCCATTAGGATCAACAACATCATCTTTGTCATCTTCCAAAAGAGTATGAAGGCACATATCAAGAGTGTCTTGAATGGCAAGGACTGATGGACCTCCATCATAACATATAGATTTGTCGAGCAGAGAACCTAGTAGACATAAAGTGTCGAGCTGGATATAGAACTATCGAGCTAAAAGCGACGCGATGGAACAACCGAGCTAAGCAAGTAGTGCAACTTTATACCAAGATAGATGAGCCAACGAATGACTCTAACTTGAAAGCTTTACTCGGAGATTACAAACCTTCTAATGCTACTCTTATCCACACTGGCCATAGTATTGGGGTGCAATACAATGGTGATTGTAGAACACTGAGTGTATCTGATAAAACATACAGCTTGAAGCAAATGCATTGGCATTCTCCATCTGAGCATTGGATTAATGGAGTCCATATGTAAAATGATACATTCTTGAATCTTCGCCTTCGAGCCGTGGAGTTCCTAATTGATTCTTCTCATAATCTCGAAGTTACTCCAGTCGTCAATTACAGTGCGTTGGCTTTCTTCGTTGATCTATTTGGCCCCTCTCTTTCAAGTGCTCGCAAACTGTTCGACAAAATTCCAAAACCAAACGTCTCTCATTGGATCATTCTCACAGACTGGGAAGATATTGCACTGTAGCAGCAAGGAGCAGTAGCAGCAAGGAGCAGCAGCGGCAGCACAACAGTAGCAGCAAGGAACAGCAGCGGCAGCAGTAGCGGTAACAGCAGCAGCAAGGAGCAACAGCGGCAGCATAGCAGTAGTAGCAAGGAGCAGCAGCGGCAGCACAACAGTAGCAGCAAGGAACTCGGAGATTACAAACCTTCTAATGCTACTCTTATCCACACTGGCCATAGTATTGGGGTGCAATACAATGGTGATTGTGGAACAGAGTGTATCTGATAAAACATACAGCTTGAAGCAAATGCATTGGCATTCTCCATCTGAGCATTGGATTAATGGAGTCCATATGTAAAATGATACATTCTTGAATCTTCGCCTTCGAGCCATGGAGTTCCTAATTGATTCTTCTCATCATCTCGAAGTTACTCCAGTCGTCAATTACAGTGCATTGGCTTTCTTCATTGATCTATTTGGCCCCTCTCTTTCAAGTGCTCGCAAACTGTTCGACAAAATTAAGCTCCAAGTCCTTTGTCTTGGCAGAAATTTATGATGCTGTGAGAGAAAGGAAAAGCGAGCTAATATCGTACAGGATGACTTGGAACTCATTAATTCCCATCAAGTATTCAATACTTGCGTGGAGATTATGGCACAATGCTCTACCGTTGCCGGAAAGACTTCAAATGATGGGGATTCAAATGGCCACCTGCTGTCCATTTTGCTTATCTGTTGTAGCTACTACATCTCACATGTTCTACCTCTGTGCTAAAACCATGAAAATCTGGCAATTTTTCAAACAATCTTTGCAATACAATGCCTCGGTCCAGCGCACAATTAAACAAGAATTCATGTTGTGGTGGTCCCAATTCTCTCCTAACTCGCTGGCGGGCAAAGTCATGGCCTTCATTCCTCAGGTAATTCTCTATCACATATGGCTAGCCTTTTGTAAAATTACATGGGGTGGCGAGGAGGTATATAGTCCAAGCATTATCAGGTCCATCCTCACCTCAATTTTTAATTGGGGAGTAGCTCATTCCTCTGCCAAATTTGCAAAGTCCATGGGTTTATTTCAAGAATTCTTTCCGGAACAATTTGGCAAAAGATGCAAATTAAAGCCAACTCTCGTATATTGGCGTAAACCAGTTTCACCAAGATTCAAGCTTAATGTCGACGCTTCGGTGATTGTGAATATAGCGACCGGTGGAGCTATTGTCAGAGATTGCAATGGATGCTTTATAGCAGGTCTCAGTTTTTTCTTACGGACTTCTAATCCCAACCAAGCTGAATTGCAAGCTGCTTTTGAAGGAATCCAATGGTGTATTCAGAAACATTACTTGCAGCTGGAAATAGAGACTGACTCAGCATGGGTTCATCATCAAATCACATCCTCCAGGATTTCTACATCAACAATAATGGTCAGCCACATTAAAAGCTTCATTGACAGTTCAAACTCGGCTATACTACATACATTCAGGGAGGAAAATCAAGCTGCAAATTTCCTTGCCATAGACTGTAGAATGAATATGAAGCCTGCTATTTATTTGTCTTTTAATTCTTTGCCAAATTTTCTTAAGTGCATTGTAAACTCGGATAATATGGGTTCTCCATATATTCGTTACAAATAATTTATATAAAAAAATTACAGTTTTGAAAAAAAAAAAAAGACTAGCCAACGATAGCCAATTAAGCTAAGTCCACAACTTCCACAAAAGAGTTCATGTTGTCAGTGAACGGTGAAGTAAGGACGCCCGTTAGGCAAGCGACCGTACGCGAGCACCGAGCTACTACACCAAATCAAGGTAAAAATTCATAAACTCATAGGAAGGATAGCAGTCTCAGTGAGTGATCAAGTTAGGATGCCAGAACCTCATGCGACCACCCACGACAACCGAGTGACCGCACGTAAAAAGACCTAAAACTCTAAAAGTGACAAAAGAGATAGCGGTATGCTCGCTTAGCATTTCCTCAACACTCAAAGGCACGTGTGATCGCCTAGAAGAATCGAGAGATCGCACCAGTCTAGAATACTTGAATCTTAGCCCCAAATACCTCATACCAATGATAATTGAACACGTAGATGAAGGAATTTGATTTCAATGGTGACTTTGTGTTAAGCGACTGCATGCCGAGCTGGACGATCGCACGACACAAAAGTATGGGCAAACAAGATTTTGTCAGACAATAAAATTTAAGAGCTAGCCATTACATAGAACTTTAAACTGTGTGATTGCACACCGAGCTCCGAACACAAAATTAGTGGAATACAAGCACTAAACATGTGGAAACCACTTCAAGCGGCTAGTTTAAGCGAAATGTCTATAAATATCACATTAAACTTCATTTTTGTGGTTAGAGAATACTTTGATTGTTATTATAATTTCATTGAACAACATTTTTCATTATCTTGTCTAAACATCAAAAATCTTAGAGTGTTGGGTGTAAACATTAAACACCATCAAAAGTTTGAGTATGAGCTTAGAAACACTTAGGTTATGAGAGTGAGCCTGAAAAAACTCTTGTAAGGGTTGTGAGGATTAATCTCAAACCATTGTAATAGTTTAATGTGAGATAGTGAAAACAGCAAGTTAGAGTTAAGCTCGTAAAAACTCAAGACTAGTGGAACCTTAACAAGTTGTTAAGAAAGTGGATATAGGATTGAGGTAAATCCGAACCACTATAACTCTTTGTGTTCTTTCTTCTCCACTCTACTCAATCTTCATCTACATCTTCTTCATCTCTTGCTTTTGAATTTTAAATTTACCATTATTTTTTATATCAACCAATTCACTTCCCCTCTTAGTTGCTAGTTTAGGACAACACCTAAGTATTATTTTATCTCTAAGGGTTACAATCTCTTAAGTATTATCTTATCTCCAAGTGCAATTTCCTAAGATTATTATTCCCTTAAGTTAATATTATATTTTTACTCTTGCTTCATCATAAAATATCTTGTATTAAGTAATTAGTGGCCAGTCAATCACATACGATAAGCTCAAGAATAATAAAATAATCAAATAGAATAATCGTAAATTAAATAATTATGAAGCACACCCATAGGTAAATCAAATTGAACCCATCCAACCCTGTTAAGGGTTCTAAATTAGGGGTGGCAACGGGTCAGGTATTTTCAGGTACCTGACTCATCCTAATCCATTTATAAAATGTATGAGTATTTTATAAACGAGTTTGGATGGATACGGGTAATATTTTTACTACCCATAATGGGTTTGGATCGGAACCTTGGGTACCCGTTACCCGAACCTGATTATATATTAATTATAATTTATTAAAATTTTAATTATATATTTATTATATTATATTTTAATTATAAAATTATGTGGTATGAAATTATTTTTAATAAAATTATGTTAATATTAAATATTTATTTATAATTATTTAAATGAAAAATATAACTTATATTTTAAATTTTATAATATTTTTATATTTTTATATTTAATTAGGTAATTAAACGAGTTCGGGTAGTAAATGGGTTTGGGATAAGTACGGATATAACTATAATCGGATTTAAATGGGTTCAGGTAGTTTAAAAGTTAAATGGGTTTGGGTTTGGGTAGGATAATTTTCGTGGGTACCCTACCCGTTGTCACTCCTAGTTCTAATTCAACATATTGAAAATAAAGCTAAAACTAAGGAATAATTGTGCTTAAACAAATGAAAAAAGAAGAGTTGAAAATGTTAAAGAAAAACTCAGTAGTCTTAGTCTATGGATTGAGTAGAGTGCTTGACTTTGCCTTGGATCTCTCCATCACAGCGGCCACTCATTTCTCTCTCCTAATCCCCCTACATCTCTCCTTTTCATATATTCAGATCAAAGATCAAAAGATATCACAAGATACCCCTTAAGCTAGATTTCACAACACTTATATAGTGATTTCATGTCTCCAAGTAGGGTTAGGATGTAGATTTATTGAAGTATCTAATCAATTTCCACACAAATAGTGATTTTCCAATATGAACGATCATGCATAATTGCTACGGCACGGCCATGCTAATTTTTCTCTTTCTATCTTCTCTTTGTTTTCTTTGGTTAGTAGTTGTAAAATCTGCATATTGGCATGTTGATTAATTTGCAATGAGTGTGCTGATTGAAATACCTTTAGACTTCAATTTCTTCAAGGTAGAAACACTTTTAATCTTCATTGTCATGCTAATTATATATGGCATAGTTGTGTCACATGTCTCTTTAGCTTGGATCCACTTCAACACTCATTTTCTTCCTCAAAATCACTTCAATTTAGGTCCAATATCTCCAATTCCCTATATTTTCAAATTCTCTTTAAAAAAAGGTTAGACATCAATTTTGTAAAAAATAATTCTTAGGATGAAAAATAATTTCTAATTTATAATCTCAAAATTAAGAGAATGATGCACACAATAGAGAAATGCCTTGGTATAAATTCAAACTCTTCTAAAGATATATCATTCATTAATATGAACATGCATTATGCTTGTCTTTGTCTAAATTGCTTAAAATTCCTAAGTATGTTGAATGTGCATGCTATTGGGCACAAACATTACTTTTCTTTTTTGCAATGGCTTAATACATCTATCGTCTCTTTTATTTGGCACGTTTAATCATTTTGCCACTACTTTAAATTTAACCATTTAGTCCCTCTTTCTTGCTAATTTCTTAAACATTTAACTTTATTTACTAATGTGACACAATGTGTGTAGTCTACTTTTCTGGTTACGCATGAATACAATTAAATACACTGATATGTATTATAAAATATTAAAAATGCCCTTCAATTAGTTAAATTATTACCCTTAAAATTTTCATTCCTTATTTATTATATTATTGTCTTAAATTCTAAAATCATTTTTATGTTTTTATTAAAAATTAATTATATTAAAATTTATTTATGATATTATATTAAATTATTTGTGAAATTAATTTAATTATTTTTAATTTAAATTTCTCTAGCCCATATTAAAAGTTAATTAGGCAAGTGAAAATTCAATTAAAAATTTTAAACCAATCTTTTATTTATAAATATACATATCAAATAATAATTATAAAAAAATTAATTTAAATAAAAAGATAAAAAAAAGACCAAAGAAAAATCATGGTCTGCTTAGCATCATCATCGCCTCCACCATCGTTGCTCCAACTTCTAGCCTTATTGATCATCGTCAATCAGCTAAGCACATCATTGTCTCTAATTGCCAAACTAAGGATTGAAAGAATGGTGTTTGCAATGACAAGGGGGGTTCTTTCTTAGGGTCTACTGTTGAAATAAACACATCAATGCCGGAAAGGTCTGATCGACCTCTTGGGTTTCAAAGATTGGGAGAGTCAAATGGTATTTTAACATAGAGAGGTACTTTGTTTACATGGTAAAGCTTAGGAAGTTGATCAAGAATCCATGAAACAGCAAACCGAGTCTTACAAGTGATCGACATCCCTCATAAGGAAAGCAAAATTAGTTTTAAAAAGGCATAAATTCAATCAAATCAAGATAAAAGTTTGGGTTGAATTCGAATTTGGTTTTGTTTATTAAAAACTAATTATATTAAAATTTATTAAAAACTAATTATGTTTAAATCATTTCCATGGTGGAGGGTAAGAGATCCATTGGCACCGTCAAAGTGGTTTAGTGCATAGAAAGATTTCGGTTTCATAGCTCTCGATGACAACTACAAGGTTCTATTTGTTCACTAGACCTCCATCCAATCTAATGGCTTTAGGACACTATCTGAAGGCCAACCCGTGGAGTTCGCTATTGATTTTGGAGAGGACGGTCGCACCAAGGCTGTTGACATAGTCTGTATCTTCAAATCTTGGCATGCCTCTCGTGGCAATCATGGCGAGGAAGTGAGAGAGGATTCTATGGTGGAGAGGGAGAGGAAGTAATGGCGGAGATATATAGTGGTCACGACAATGGTAGCTATGGGATAGGAGGGCGAGGTGGCCGGTCAGGTAGTGGTTCTACTGTATTTGGTGGCGGTGATGGGTGAAACCCAGATGTGTTAGCAAAGGAGGGAGGTGCGATAATGGGTAAAACTCGGATGGATTTCATAATTTTTTCTTAATTTTTAATATTTTTATTGTTAAAAAATATAATTTATAATATTTTAAACTTTTTTTTACTTTGAAATAAATTTTATCATTCTTTTGACGTGTTATTGTAATATACAAGTGATGTCATATCGTTTGTAAAATGCACGCTATTAAATATTTTGTTATATTAAATTAATGGTTAAATAATTTAGAAATTAATAAGTAAGAGAAGTTAAATGATTAAAATAAAAGTATACGGGATAAAATGTCTAAATTTTCTTGGGATGGTAGATATGTTAAGTTTTTTGGTGACAAATTCACCATCAATAATGTGTACTCTAGCTTTAAATAATGAGTATTCGTCTATTGATAACTATTGTTTATGCTTAAAAAACCATAAACACTTTAACAGTCTTTTATATTCACTAAAAAAAATGAGAATTAGCGACGGATAAATCCATCGCTAATTCTCAAAAATCCCTCGATAATAGTCATTAGTGATAAATTAGCAACGGATTTAATATTGTCGCTATTCACATTGTTTATGAAAAATTAGCGACGAATTTTTCTGTCGCTAATTATACATATTCTGTCGCTACTCAATCTTTTCGTCCTTTAGTGAAGACAAATTTTTCGTCGCTAAATTATTAATTTATTTTTTTAAAAAATAAAATAAATTATTTTTATTTTAAAAAATAATTTATGTTATTTTTTAAAAAATTATTCTATTTTTTAAATAATTTATTTTATTTTTTAAAAATAATTTATTTTATTTTTAATTTCTAAAATAATTTATTCTATTAAACAATTTATTCTAAAAAATATTTATTCTAATAAATAATTTATTGATAAAAAAATTAAATTATTTACCAAATAATTTTTAAAAAATAATTTATTTTTTCAACTAATTTCTCTAAGAAATAATTTATTCTAAAAATTATTTAATCAATAAAATAATTATTCAATCAAATAATTTATTTATTCTCAAAATAATTATTCTAAAAATAATTTATTAAATATAAAAATAAATTATTCCACAAAATAATTTCTAAAAAATATTTATTCTAACATTTCTCTAAAACATAAATCAATCTATCAAATAATTTATTCTAAAAATTATTTATTCAATCAAATAATTAATTCAATCTAAAAATAAAATTATTTATTCAATGTAATAATTTCTAAAAACTATTCTACTAAATAATTTCTAAAAATTCTTTTTTTAAATATTATTTATTCAATATAATATAATATTTATTCTAAAAAATATTACTAATTATAAAGATATAAATAAATAAGTAAGAAAAAAAAAGGCATACTTTCAATCTAAATGCAAGACACTACAAGAATGCAGCGGATTACCGATAGAATTTTATTTGTAGGTAATACCGAGAGAATACCAAGAGAAAATATTAAAAAAGTAAAATTGAAAAAATATCGATAAATTACTGATAGAATAACGATAGATCCATTTGCCGACCGAAATTGTGTCGATAAATATGGCGCGATATTATGGCGGGTGAATTTATCGACAAAACTTACCGATCGAAATTTATTTTTTTCGGTAGTACCGACAAAAAAAGATTCTCTCGGTAAATAATAGGCATTTACCGAGATAAAATCTTTCTGTCGGTAAAAAAAAAATTTGAACATAATAATTATTAATTATATTTACTATTAATTTTATCAAGAGAATTAGATTTCTGTTAGTAGTACCGACGAAAAAAAAATTTTATCGGTAAATAAATAACACAATAATTAATATTTATTTATTCAATATTACCGGGAGAAATCTTATCTCTCGGTAATGTAATATATTTACCGAGAGAAAATCTATTATCTCGATAAATTATTGACGAAAATATTTAATTATCGGTAAATGAAAATTTTAATATAATTATTAATTATATTTATTGTTAATTTGACTAACAGAATTATATTTCTGCCAGTAGTACCGACAAAGAGATTTTCTCTCGGTAAATGAGAAGCAAAATAATAAACATTTATTTATTTAGTATCACCAAGAGAAATCTTATCTTTCGGTAATTTATGTCGATACATATATAGTTAAATTTTTATTAGAGACAATTACCGACAGAATAAACGTTCTCTCGGTAATACTGACAAAATAAACGTTATCTCAGTAATACCGACAGAAAACTCATTCTCTCGGTACTTGAGTAGCAGAGTGACGAAAGTTTTACCGCCAATTGGCAGGTATTTACAGAGAAAATTATTTCTGTCGGTAATACTGACAAAAGTCATTTCTTTCGGTAATTTTATAGTGTCAGACAATTAATAAAGCTCTATTTTTTAGAAAACTTATCGACAAATAAATATGTTTGTCTATAACGAATAGTAGAATGATAAAATTTTTAGTGCCCTTTTGTAAAACCCTTGATTTTTGGGGAAATTGGAGTTTAGGGGCAAAATAGTAATTTTACCTTCAATTCATATTCGAGTGCATTTTATAATATTTGGTGCTTATTTTCATAATGTGGGTGTTGAGATGTTTGTTTTGAGTATAATATTGTGTTTTTGGCTTCGGGGGGTATTTTGGTCATTTTGGCGGTCAAAATATTTTCGGGTTTTGTTTTGCCATTTTTGATGTCATTTTGGTGACCGTGATGTCATTACGGTTATTTTAAGTATAATTTTGCTAGCGGTTGTGTTTTGAGAATTTTTCGAGTATTTATTAATTTTTAATTAAAATAAATTAAATTAATTAATTAATTAATTAATTAATTTACTAATTAAAATAATTTTGAAAATAATTGAATTAGGGGTTAGTTGTGAATTTTTATAAGTTAGTTGGGTTTTTTTTAATTTTTAAAGAGTTTTAGGGTATTTTTAAATTAAATAAATTAATTTAGGGGTATATTAGTAAGTTACCACCTAAATTTGTATAAATAGGGGTGTTAGGGCACCCAACTAAGTGTCTAAAATATTTGTGCCGTCAGAGAGAGAAAAGAGGAAGGAAAATTAAAATTTTTCTTCAAAAACTGAGGGTTGTCGTTTAGCAGTGGGCGTGCGATTTTGCTGGTGTCGTTTGGCAAGGCACGGCTGTCGTTCGGCGAGGCGCGCTCCTTTCGTCTGGCGTGTGGAAGCCTGTCGTTCGGCGTGTTGCGGGCTGCGTCGCCTGTCGTCTAGCTCCTCTCAGTTTGGGCAAATTTGAGGTTTTTCACTCTGTTCTTCTTTTCTTCATATTTCTGACCAAGTTTGGGTATGATTTGTGTTGTTGGGTGTTTGTATGATGTTTAGGGTGTTAAAAAATAATATTTTTAATTTATTTTGATTTTTTTAATTAATTAAAAACAATTAAAAGTCGTATGGTGATTATAGAGGTTCTTGATGTTTAATCTTTGGTTCGGGAGTTTAAGTTTATGATCTGGTATTTTTGGCAATTGTCATCTGTTCTAGGGATGTTAGGTTAGCTGTAGGATTTTATTTGGGAATTTTAGGTTAAGATTTATATTTTTAATTGAATTATTAATTTGAAAATGCTATCTGTGCATAGTCACTGTAAATCCAGTACTTTTGTCGAATTTTTAAAAATAATTGGTGCTTGATATTAATCTGATTTTTTGATATGTTGTTTATTAGATGTTGTTAATCTGTGAAAAATAATTTGGAGTCTGGTTCTAATGTTTAGGTTCCGAAATAAATTAAGAATTGACACTGCTGTTGGTTAAGGGTTTTCTGATGATGTCTGTTTTGAAAATTATTTTGAAGGTCTTAGATGTCTTGAAAAATTATGAAATTTTTATATGTTGTCCATCCTGATGTCTATAATATGAGAAAATTATTTGGATAATTTTGTGGTAACGAAATGTGAAGGATTTATGATGATTTTTGTTGTACTGATTTTTAGTGGTTCAAACAGAACCAGAATGTTTTAAAATATTTTTGAGGGAACAAATAAATTTGGATTACTCTGAAATTTTTCACACACATTATTTTGATGTTGGAGAAGCTACTGGAATTTTTCCAGAATTTTTGAAAAATGAAATTATTTTCTGGAAATTTTTGAATTATAGGGATTACTTAAGAATTTTTATCGGTTTTGGGTGTTGATATGAATTATGATTTTTACATAGGGACTGATGTGATATTATTTGATAAATGAGTTATAAAAATTGAGTTGAGGTTCTGGTTCTAATAAATTTTAGGTAATTAATTGATTTTGTATCTTTGAGGTGCGATCGGTTTAACCATTGGGTTGAACCATAATTTTGAGTTAAGTCGGGTTGGTTTTTAATTTTGGATTATCTTGGTTAATTGTTGGTTAAGTATTGGTCTTTTTGCATTCATAGCATACATTGCATCCCTCATGATAGATGAGATAGTGGGATTGATTGTTGGACTATGTAATTATCTTTCCTTAGGCAATAATCCAGCTGAAGCTCAAGGTCAGTAGGTTGTGAGGATTTGGCTAAGCTTTCTTTGGATACCAGGTAAGTTCATGGGTGTATGTGTATTATTTGTGATGTGATATTTGCTAACTAAGCTATTATATATATAAGCCCTTCGTATACATTATTCTTTCTAATTTCAATATATTATCCTTTCTTGCCCTAGCCTCGCATATGAATAGGAGACAGAGAAACTTGTATGTTATTTGCTAAATGCCTTGATATGATATTGAATATTCTTGTGATGTGCGATGGTGTGTCTAATGGGGACGGAGGATATGGATTGTGATTATGGAGATCATTTTGTATATCGATATCGATCTTGTTCTTGGGGCTTATGCCTACTTGCTTTTGGGGCCACGTGCCTACTTGTTCTTGGATATGGTTGAAGGAGGAGGATGTTATATTTTGTAGACCCCGATACACCATCATGTATGAAATTATTGTGGATGTTTACTTGATATATATTACTTTGTTAAATTGTATTAGTGTTTCTCTGCCTCTCATGAACTTACTGAGCGTCTATATATAACGCTCACGCCCTTATAGATTGACTTGCAGGTTGAAGTTATATTCCTTAGTGAGCTTGGTCGTTCTCTTTGTGGGTTCTTCTAGTTGGTTGTGGATTTTGGTTCTTCTGCATATTTTCTTTACTCCATAGAGATTTCTGGATATTTTTTGGCGGACCGTGTTCGAACCCTTTTTCTTGTAATAAAGAGTAGACTGTTTCTTTGCATCTAGTTTGAGTTTTATTTATTGAACTTGATTTTGAATAGTATCATTTCTATTGATGACTTGATTATGGAATAAATTTATTGAACTTAGTAACTTTGCACTATAATAATAAATTTGAATTAGGCTTGTTAGGTTGTACTTAGGTATAGCCTTACGCCGATCCCAGCTTCTCAATTTGGGTCGTGACAAAAGTGGTATCAGAGCCATAGGTTTTACTTAGCTTAATACTATCCAGAAATCATTAGGATTATTTTTCTAAAAAAGTCTTGCTTCCTTTCTGCGTTAATCAATCTTTTCCTCCGCTAGCAGGTGCAATGTCTCAAGAAAACCCTCGTTTTCTTTTGGTTGGTGGGTCTAGTGGTGCTGGAATAGCTGAGGAAGTTGAACATCAGCCAGCCACTCATGTTGAGGAGCCACCTCAGCCACGCAGACGTGGTAGACCATGTAGAGTTGCTACTGAACAAGATCAGGGGTTAGAACAGAATGCTGGACAAGATCAGGGATTAAACCAAAATTTTCCAAATGATGGCGCAGGTCCAGGTGCTGGTAATATGAATGTGCCAGGTCAAGTACCAGTTCAAAGAAACCCAGATGCATATTTGGCTACTTTGCAGACATTGAATAGATCTATGGAAGCTCTCGTTGAGGGAGTAGTTCGGGTTATTCAAGGCATGGGTAACAATATGAATGCTAATGCTCACGCTACAGCTAGAGAAAATGGATTAACTGACGACCTGGATTTGCATAAATTTATTAGAGTTGATCCACCTACATTCTCCAATCTTGCTACAGAAGACCCCCTAGCATTTCTTAATAAAGTTAAGAAGATCTGTGATGCCTTGAAATGTACTGAGAAGAGAGCCATAGAGTTAACTGGGCATCAAATACAAAAATCAGTTGAAGAATGGTATAAGATCTCTATCCAAGGCCAGGTTGAGGTATGGGAAGACTTCAGAAGAATGTTTATGCAAAACTTTATGCCTCAGAATGTGATGAAAGTGAAAGCAAGGGAGTTTGAAATGTTGACTCAGGGCAACAAATCTATAGCTGAGTACTGGGAGCAGTTTCAAGAGCTAAGGAAGTATGCTACACGTGTGTCTCAGGATGAAGAATCTATGACTGATAGATTTGTGGATGGCTTGAATGATAAATACTATGAGTTGATAGCCAGTCACAATTACAAGAAAATACATTTGGCTGTTAATACTGCTCTGGGGTTAGAAAACAGAAAAAGGAAGGATGATGCTGGAGAATCAAGCAGAAAGAAGAACAAGCCAGGGAATCAGCTAGGTTATCAGGGGCAGTATAGTGGTCAGAGAGGCAATGATAATGGTGGGCGCTACCAGCAACAGGGTCCTAGAGCCCCTACTTGTGAATCTTGTGGCTTACATCATACAGGAGAGTGCAGAAGGAAGACTGGAGCTTGTTTTAACTATGGACAGATGCATCACCAAGTCAAAGATTGTCCAATTCCTAGGCGCAATCAGACTCAGGCAGGTCAGCATACTCAGTTCAGACCTGTTGGCAATCAAGCATATAGGGGTAACTATCAGAATGGAAATGGTTATGGTAGAGGTAATGGTGGCCGTGGACAGTTTAACGGTAACGGATATCAGGGTGGTCGAGGTTACAATGGAGGCAGAGGTTATCAGGGCCAGCAGGGCCAAGGATATCAGGGCCAGCACGGTCGCGGTTATCAGGGCTATCAGGGTCAGCAGTATCAGCAGGGTCGTGGATACCAGGGTGCTGCAAATAATGGAAACCAACAGAATGGTAGAGCAGTTCAACCAGTGGGACAAGGTAATGGCAGAACCAAAATCAGAATCGGAATCAGGGCCAAAACCAGAATTATGCTCGGGTATTCAACCTAAATCATCAGCAGGCTCAAGTTGACAACAATGTGGTGCAAGGTACTCTTTCTATTTGTTCTCTAGATGTACACATATTGATAGATCCTGGAGCTACTCATTCATTCATATCACCTAGTTTTGCATCTAGGCTGAGTATTACATCTGAACATATGGAAATGCCATTAGTTATTCATACACCTTTAGGAGAGGAGGTAGAATCTTTAAAGGTATACAAGGATTGCGTTGTTAAAGTTGAAAATGTTGAACTTCTTGCGGATCTAGTGACGTTGGATGTGATAGAATTCAATGTCATCTTGGGTATGGATTGGTTAGCTCGGCATGGAGCTAATTTGAACTATAGGGATAAGGTAGTGGTGTTTGCATATGACGCCGACAAGACTGTGACATTTTATGGTTCTAAAATCAATGGGACCAGTCAGCTAATTTCAGTTATGAGAGCTAGAAGATTGTTCCAAAAAGGTTGTAATGCCTACCTTATTTCTATTCGGGATGTGAGCAAGGAAGAAGCGAAACTTGAAGATATCCCGACAGTACGAGATTACATGGACGTGTTTCCAAATGATTTACCGGGGTTACCACCGGAACGAGAGATTGAATTCTCCATTGATCTTGTACCTGGAACCAATCCTATTTCTATGCCTCCATATAGGATGGCTCCAGCAGAGCTTAAGGAGTTGAGAGAGCAATTGAAGGACTTGTTGCAGAAGGGATATATCAGACCAAGTACTTCACCATGGGGTGCTCCAGTGCTTTTTGTGAAAAAGAAAGATGGATCGATGAGGCTATGTATCGATTATCGACAGCTGAATAAGGTGACTGTGAAGAACAGATTATCCATTGCCCAGGATTGACGATTTGTTTGATCAGTTGCAGGGAGCAAAGTTTTTCTCCAAGATTGATCTGTGGTCGGGTTATCATCAGTTGAGGGTGAAGAAAAGTGACATACCTAAGACTACTTTTCGCACGAGGTATGGGCATTATAAATTTCTAGTAATGTCCTTTGGACTTACTAATGCTCCTGCTGCTTTTATGGACATGATGAACAGGGTGTTTAGTCCTTATCTTGATCGGTTTGTTGTCGTATTCATTGATGACATTCTGATATATTCGAAATCCAAGGAAGAGCATGAGCATCATCTAAAGTTGGTGTTGCAGACTTTAAGAGAACATCAGCTTTACGCTAAGTTCTCCAAATGTGAGTTTTGGTTGGACAGGGTTGTCTTTCTGGGACATGTTATATCCGCAGAGGGTATTCAGGTTGATTCACAGAAGATTGAGGCAGTGATGGATTGGCAGAGACCGAAGACTGTTACTGAGATTCGGAGTTTTCTGGGGTTAGCAGAATATTACAGAAGGTTTGTCAAAGATTTCTCCAGAATAGCCGCACCTTTAACAAAACTCACTTGTAAGGGTGTTAAGTTCATTTGGGATGATGATTGCGAAGAGAGTTTTGCTACTCTTAAAGAAAGATTAACTACTGCACCAGTACTTGTGTTGCCAGAAGGCACTGAGGGGTATTCTATTTATTGTGACGCATCAGGCTTTGGTCTGGGTTGTGTGTTGATGCAACATGGTAAGGTAGTCATCTATGCCTCTAGACAGCTGAAGAAGCATGAGGTAAACTATCCTACACATGATTTAGAAATGGCTGCAGTTGTGTTTGCACTCAAGATCTGGAGACATTATCTTTATGGAGTTACTTGTGAGATCTTCACTGATCATAAGAATCTTAAGTATGTATACTCCCAAAAAGACTTGAATTTGAGACAGAGAAGATGGGTAGAGTTTCTTGAAGACTATGACTATAGCATCCAGTATTATCCGGGTAAAGCGAATGTTGTGGTTGATGCTCTAAGTAAAGTCTGTGGGTAGTCTGTCCCACATTTCAGTTTCCAGAAGACCGTTGATACGGGAGATACATCAACTTCTAGGTGATGGTTTAACTTTTCATATGTCTGGTAAAGAAATTGAAGGTGATAGAGGTGTGTTGTTGGCTAATTTGACAGTCAATCCTGATTTCCTTGATGAGATCATTTCAGCGCAGAATACGGATGAGGAGTTGTCAACAATTCGCCAGAAAGTCTTGTCAGGTGAATCCATAGAATTCTCGGTTGATGAAAAAGGAGTTTTGCGGTTCGGTTCAAGGTTGTGTGTGCCTTCAGTTGATGATTTAAAGAAAAAGATTTTGAAAGATGTTCACTCTTCCAAGTACACTATACATCCTGGTTCTACTAAGATGTATCGAGATTTAAAGCTGATGTATTGGTGGAAAGGAATGAAGAATGATGTTTCGGAGTTTGTTTCTCAATATTTACCTTGCCAGCAAGTTAAGTATGAGCATCACAAGCCAGCCAGTTTACTAAGAGAGTTACCACTACCCGAGTGGAAGTGGGAGAGAATCACTATGGATTTTGTTGTCGGGTTGCCAAGGACTCCTGGTGGCTATGATTCGATCTAGGTGATTGTAGACCGATTGACCAAGTCAGCGCATTTTCTTCCGGTTAATACCAAGTATAGTGTGTCTCAGTATGCAAAGTTGTATATTAATCGGATTGTGAGTCTGCATGGGGTACCAGTTGCCATTGTATCTGATAGAGGTGCTCAATTTACATCCATGTTTTGGCAGAAGCTTCAGAAAGGGTTAGGTACAGATCTTCATTATAGCACGGCTTTTCATCCTCAAACAGATGGACAGTCGGAGAGAACCATTCAGACCTTGGAGGATATGCTACGATTTTGTGTTCTGGATTTTAAGGGAAATTGGGCAGATCATCTTCCGTTGGTAGAGTTTGCCTATAATAATAGTTATCAAGCTAGCATTGGTATGGCTCCTTTTAAAGCATTGTATGGTAGACGGTGCAGAACCCTATTGTATTGGGAGGAGGTCGGTGAGCGTCGTATTGAGGGTCCCGATCTTTTACAGTATAATGCCCAAGTTGTAACGGTAATTCAGGATCGAATCCGTACTGCTTTTAGTAGACAGAAGAATTATGTTGATCTTAAGCGAAGGCATCTTGAGTTTGCAGTTGGTGACAGGGTGTTTCTGAAAGTATCACCTTTTAAAGGTGTTATGCGGTTTGGTAAGAAAGGAAAATTGGCTCCCAGGTTTATCGGTCCTTATGAGGTCCTAGAACGTGTCGGTGATGTTGCTTACAGACTAGATTTGCCACCCGAGTTAGCAGCTGTGCATCCGACTTTTCATGTTTCGATGTTGAGGAAATATGTATCGAACCCCAATCATGTTCTGGCTTCAGAGACCATTGAGTTTACTGATGATTGTACTTATGAGGAGCAGTCTGTAGCTATTTTGGACCATCAGGTCAAGCGATTACATTCAAAGGATGTGGGTTCAGTAAAGGTTCTTTGGCGTAACCATTCTGTTGAGGAATGCACCTGGGAAGTAGAGGAACTCATGCTAGCAAAATACCCTCATTTGTTTGAGTCTTCAGGTGCGTTATTGATTTCGTGGGCGAAATCATTTTAAGGGAGTTAGAGTGTAGTTTATTAATAGTCTTGATATAGCACTATATGCATGCATATCATTACATCATTATTACATCATTATATCTTTTGTACATCATAAATGTATATGTGTTTTGTCTGGTATTATTTATGATAGTTTGCTATTAAATTGGTTATTGGAAGACATTTTTGAATAATCTTGGTTTGTTGATATCGGAGGTCATTCTTGAATAAGTCTGGGTTGTTGGTAGAATGATGAGTATCATATGGACAAGTGTTATATTAGTAATGGTTTTGGTTGATTTGGGTTTGACTTGAACACTTGAGTTTTGGTTTTTTGTGATGATTGTTGATGAGTGGAAGTTGAAAATAAAATGCTTCTGTTTGATTTTATAATAAACATAACCTGGAGCAAAACTGGAACAGTCTGTAGCGCTTAGTATTGTGGGGTTATGGCCTGATCACCCATAACAACATGTGCTAAGTGAGCTATGCTTTCCGGATTTGAGTATAACTTAAAATATAAAAGTGTTTTGATGATGAGTATGTTGTTGGGTAAAATTTCGAGGACGAAATTTGTTTAAGGGGGTTAGATTGTAAAACCCTTGATTTTTGGGGAAATTGGAGTTTAGGGGCAAAATGGTAATTTTACCTTCAATTCATATTCGAGTGCATTTTATAACGTTTGGTGCTTATTTTCATAATGTGGGTGTTGAGATATTTGTTTTGAGTATAATATTGTGTTTTTGGCTTCGGGGGGTATTTTGGTCATTTTGGCGGTCGAAAAATTTTTGGGTTTCGTTTTGCCGTTTTTTGATGTCATTTTGGTGACCATGATGTCATTACGGTTATTTTAAGTATAATTTTGCTAGGGGTTGTGTTTCAAAAATTTTTCGGGTATTTATTAATTTTTAATTAAAATAAAATAAATTAATTAATTAATTAATTAATTTACTAATTAAAATAATTCTGAAAATAATTGAATTAGGGGTTAGTTGTGAATTTTTATAAGTTAGTTGGGTGTTTTTTTGAATTTTTAAAGAGTTTTAGGGTATTTTTAAATTAAATAAATTAATTTAGGGGTATATTAGTAATTTACAACCTAAAATTTGTATAAATAGGAGTGTTAGGGCACCCAATTAAGTGTCTAAAATATTTGTGCTGTTAGAGAGAGAAAAGAGGAAGGAAAATTAAATTTTTTCTTCAAAAACCGAGGGTTGTCGTTTAGCAGTGGGCGTGCGATTTTGCTAGTGTCGTTTGGCGAGGCACGGCTGTCGTTCGGCGAGGCGCACTCCTGTCGTCTGGCGTGTGGAGGCCTATCGTTCGGCGTGCTGCGGGCTGCGTCGTCTGTCGTCTGGCTCCTCTCAGTTTGGGCAGATTTGAGGTTTTTCACTCTTTTCTTCTTTTCTTCATATTTTCGACCAAGTTTGGGTATGATTTGTGTTGTTGGGTGTTTGTATGATGTTTAGGGTGTTAGAAAATAATATTTTTAATTTATTTTGACTTTTTTTAATTAATTAAAAATAATTAAAAGTTGTAAGGTGATTATGAAGGTTCTTGATGTTTAATCTTTGGTTCGGGAGTTTAAGTTTATGATCTGGTATTTTTTGGCAATTGTCATTTGTTCTAGGGATGTTAGGTTAGCTGTAGGATTTTATTTGGGAATTTTAGGTTAAGATTTATATTTTTAATTGAATTATTAATTTGAAAATGCAGTCTATGCATAGTTACTGTAAATCCAGTACTTTTGTCGAATTTTTAAAAATAATTGGTGTTCAATATTAATCTGATTTTTTGATATGTTGTTTATTAGGATGTTGTGAATCTGTGAAAAATAATTTGGAGTCTGGTTCTAATGTTTAGGTTCCGAAATAAATTAAGAATTGACACTGCTGTTGGTTAAGGGTTTTCTGATGATGTCTGTTTTGAAAATTATTTTGAAGGTCTTAGATATCTTGAAAAATTATGAAATTTTTATATGTTGTCCATCCTAATGTCTATAATATTAGAAAATTATTTGGATAATTTTATGGTAACGAAATATGAAGGATTTATGATAATTTTTTCTGTACTGATTTTTAGTGATTCAAACTGAACCAGAATGTTTTAAAATATTTTTGGGGGATCAAATAAATTTGGATTAATCTGAAATTTTGCACACACGTTATTTAGATGTTGGAGAAGCTACTGGAATATTTTCAGAATTTTTGAATGATGGAATTATTTTCTGGAAATTTTTGAATTATAGGGACTACTTAAGAATTTTTATCGGTTTTGGGTGTTGATATGAATTATGATTTTTGCATAGGGACTGATGTGATATTATTTGATAAATGAGTTATAAAAATTGATTTGAGGTTCTGGTTCTAATAAAGTTTAGGTAATTAATTGATTTTATATTTTTTAGGTGCGATCGGTTTAACCATTGGGTTGAACCATAATTTTGAGTTGAGTTGGCTTGGTTTTTAATTTTGGATTATCTAGGTTAATTGTTGGTTAAGTATTGGTCTTTTTGCATTCATAGCATGCATTGCATCCCTCATGATAGATGAGATAGTGGGATTGATTGTTGGACTATGTAATTATCTTTCCTTAGGCAATAATCCAGCTGAAGCTCAAGGTCAGTAGATTGTGAGGATTTGGCTAAGCTTTCTTTGGATACCAGGTAAGTTCATGGGTGTATGTGTATTATTTGTGATGTGCTATTTGCTAACTAAGCTATTATATATATAAGCCCTTCGTATATATTATTCTTTCTAATTTCGATATATTATCCTTTCTTGCCCTAGCCTCGCATGTGAATAGGAGACAGAGAAACTTGTATGCTATTTGCTAAATGCCTTGATATGATATTGAATATTCTTGTGATGTGCGATGGTGTGTCTAATAGGAACGGAGGATATGGATTGTGATTATGGAGATCATTTTGTATATCGATATCGATCTTGTTCTTGGGGCTTATGCCTACTTGCTCTTGGGGCCACGTGCCTACTTGTTCTTGGATATGGTTGAAGGAGGAGGATGTTATATTTTGTAGACCCCAATACACCATCATGTATGAAATTATTGTGGATGTTTACTTGATATATATTACTTTGTTAAATTGTATTAGTGTTTCTCTGCCTCTCATGAACTTACTGAGCGTCTATATATAACGCTCACACCCTTATAGATTGACTTGCAGGTTGAAGTTATATTCCTTAGTGAGCTTGGTCGTTCTCTTTGTGGGTTCTTCTAGTTGGTTGTGAATTTTGGTTCGTCTGTATATTTTTTTTACTCCATAGAGATTTCTGGATATTTTTGGGCGGACCGTGTTCGAACCCTTTTTCTTGTAATAAAGAGTAGACTGTTTCTTTGCATCTAGTTTGAGTTTTATTTATTGAACTTGATTTTGAATAGTATCATTTCTATTGATGACTTGATTATGGAATAAATTTATTGAACTTAGTAACTTTGCACTATAATAATAAATTTGAATTAGGCTTGTAAGGTTGTACTTAGGTATAGCCTTACGCCGGTCTCGGCTTCTCAATTTGGGTCGTGACACCTTTGATGTCATTTACCGAGAGAATATTTTTTCTCTCGGTAATACCGATAAAAATGTATTTCTCTCAATAAATTATTAGTGTCAGTCAATCAATTAGTCAATATTATTTACTGATAAAAAAGCCTATCTGTCGGTAAATTTATCAAGAGATTAAAGTGTCTCTCGGTAAATTTACCTAGAAACACTTTAATCTCTCGGTAAATTTAACTTATATCATATCTTCTTCTTCATTTTTTTTATTTGCGTTGCTGCTTCTGTTAATTTTCTTCTTTCTTTCTTCATTTTCTGCTCCTCTTGCACGAAGAAAAAGAAAAATGAGAAAGATATAGGTATTTATTTTATTTTTTAAAATTTTTGTTAAATATTATTTATGATTTTTATTTTTATTGAACTTTTAATTTATAATAAATTTTGTGTTTTGTATTGTTATTGTTTATATTTGTGTATTTTAGGTTGATAATTGATATTTATTTATTGGTTATTTAAATTTTTAGGGTAGTTTTATATTTTTTCAAAAATATATTCGAAAATTATTTTTTTTTTACACATTTACATTTACTCATAATATTATTTTAGAAAAGTAAAATTTTTTATAAAAAATTTAGAGAATTTTTATTTTTACTTTAGGCAGTATATGTATTATTATTATATATTGTTATTAAATTTAAAAAAAAGTAAATTATTTATTTAATTTTCAAAATTAATTAAAAAATTAGATTATATTTTCTAAAATTTTAAAGATATTTTTTGAATTATTTTTGGTATTTATAATATTATTTTAGTGTTTAAGATATTTAGATTTTTTTTAAAAAAAGTAATATATGTATTGTTGTTGATTTTGTATAATTGTTTAAAATAAAATAATTAGGCAGAATAAATTAATTTTATAAACTTCAAGAAAAAAAATTAAATTTAAAGGTTTTTTAGGGCAAAAAATAAATTTTTAAACAAATTTAAAATATTTATATTTTTTGAAATTTTTTGTAAATATAAATATTTTAGATTTATTTTATTGTTGTTAGAATTTTTTAAAAATTTTATGTAATTAGATTTAATTTAATAAATTGTAGAATGAAAAAAAATAAAAATTTAAGTATTTTTAATGGTTATAAAATATTTTTTTGAGAAATTATATTTATTGTTATATTTTAAAATTTATTTTGGTATTTATAGTATTATTTTAGGGTTTTAGATTTTTGCATAATTTTTTTAAAAAAAATAGGTAGAATGAAAAATTTTTATTGATTGTTTTACTTCAAAAATAATTTTTTAGGCAAATTTAAAATATTTATATTTTTTAATTTTTTTTATAAATAAAAATATTTTAGGCTTATTTGATTGTTGTTAGGTTTTTTAAAAAATTTTATTAAATTACATTTAATTTAAGTAAATTAGACTTTTTTTAAAAAAATTTAGTAATTTAGATTTAATTTAATAAATTTCATAATTAAAAATATAAAAATTTAGAGGTATTTTTAATGGTTATAAATATATTTTAAAGAAATTTAAAATTTTTAGTATAATTAATAATTTATTTTTAATTAGAAATATTTTAGGGTGTTGAATTTTTATTAAGATATTTTTTGTTTACAAAATATTTGATACTTTTTTATTAATTATAGAATTTTATTGCATATAAAGAATTAATTTTGTATCTAAAATATAAAATATTTTAGAGAAATTTAATATATTTGGTATAATTTTTAAACTTTTTTGTAAATAAAAATAATTTAGAATTTGAATTTATTTTGGGTAATTTTACGATTTTTTTAGTAATTTTTATGTTTTTCGTTAAGAAATTATAATTAATGTATTTTTTTTGTATTTTAGGTTTAGTTTAAATATGTACAATTTAGGATATATTTTATGATCATACTAATTTATAGGTAATTATTAGTTGTATGAATTAAAAAATTTTGTTATATTATTAATTAATAATATTTTTTATTTTAGAGATTATTAGATTGTAGCTAAATAATTAAATATTGATTGTATATATGCTTAATAATAGAAAATTGTGAAAGACTTGTAAATATTTTTATTAATATTTTTTAATGTATTTGTATTTAGATTTTTACATATAAATATGTATATATTTTTTTATATATGTATTTTTTTATTTTTATAGATTTGAATAAGTATTGTTATTTTTATACTTTTAGTGAAAAATAAGCACGATAATTTAATAATAATTCGATAAATTGAACATTAATAATAAACTAAGATATAATGAAATTTATTTTATTTTATTTTGAATTAAAAAGAAAACTCAAATGTGCAAATTTACAAGAAATTGGATAAGTTAAAAAAATTAATAGTAAAAAAATTGAGAGCAAATAATTATAGCCTCAATTATATTTTATTTTTTAATATACATAACAATGATACTTTTATTTTTAGTACATTTTTAATATTTACATCAACGTGATTATAAATTTTATACAAAAAAGAATATCCCGTAATTATAAGAACTATTACTTAGGTAAAAGAAATAAAGTAGAAATAATTTAATATCTCAATTGTTAGCGGTTAAATTTAATATATAATTAAAAATAAATTCAATGAACAAATATTTAGTTGAATTTAAATAATAAATAATAAATAAATAATACATAAAATATACTCACAGTATTATTATATTTAGGACAAAATAAAATAATTAGATAACATAATATTGATTATAAATAGAAGCAAAGAAAATTTTCAATAGAAACTAACGTAGCAAAAAACAAAAAACGAAAGAACGAAAATCACACAGATTTGATTTTAATGTTACAAAAATACCAAAAAATATTATTTTAAAAATTTTTAAAAAAATGTACAATTAGTTGAAAAAAGATTTATATATATATTTTAAAAAAAATAAGCACAGTATATTTGGAAATAAATTTTTAAAAAATAATATTTCATTTAAATTTCTAAAAACAAATACTAGAGAATAGATAGAAGCTCAAATAAATGTAATAGATGATTAATATAATTTTTTTCATATCTAATCAGCTTTTTATATAATTCTTTAATCAATATATTTTTTTATTAAATATTATCTTAAAACATAGTTTAAATTAATTGCAATACAATCAACCAAAATTCAAAAACTTGAAAAAATATTTTAATATTACAATAATAATAATAAAACAAGTTTATTACTAAAGTACCTAATAAATGTAATATTTTTAATAATATACATGAGTAATAAATATCACAAGCACAAAACTTAATCCAATAAAAATAATTCTTTTGATGTAGAACATGTCTTAATACTTTATAGGCCTTATTTATGATTAGCCAAAATGGATAAAGTTGCATGAGTAAATGTAAAGTTAGAATATAAAAAAGGTGTGCTACCTCAATATTGATTGTTAATATCTTTTATTTGAATAAAAATAATTTTATAATAAAATATAGTACCCGTTTGGTGAGTTACTCATTTATTTTTTTAAAAAAATGAGAGCTGATTGAATTGTCCCATTTGGACAGTTTAGAAATAACAATATATATCTATTACGTCATTAACATTAATGTGAGACATAATAGTATGCAAGTTATGTAAAAAAATTCATAGTATTTCTCTTATTTTGTTCTCTGAGTGCATACCAAATAATATAAATATTCATAAATCTCAAAATTATGAATGTTTATATTATTTAGTTTAATATACTTAGAGAACTTAGGGAAATATTGTCGAATTTTTTTCATAATTAGTATAAAGTCTTATATTATGTTAAATAAGATATATATTATGTTTCTAAATGGGATTGAGACTTACCCTTTTATAAAGGAGAAATAAAAAGATTTAATTATTATGATATAATTTCATTGTTTTGTTTGTATACATAGACAAAATGAACACAATACGTGCTTGGATGTATGAACGACTCAATATAGATCGCACTCTTTTTATGGTACTTGTTAATGGGTTATAAGAGTTTGTTGGTTTTGCATTTAGTCAAAGGGATTATATGCAAGGTAATAAGATTTGTTGTACTTGCATAAAATATCAACATCATAGATTTTGAGAAGCAGATGAAGTGAAATACACTTAGTGAAATGGGATTTTATTATGAATTATTTCATTTGGAATATGCATGATGAAGAGAATATAGTGGACCAATCTATTTCACAACAATATAGTACAGTTGAATCTATCTTTGAAAATTTATACCCACAAATGGTATATGATGCAGTTGGGCTTAATGTGTTTGATTAGGGTATGCCAAATATTGATATACCAGGAACTAGTGAGGTTCATCAAGAATAACATGATGAGGCTCCTAACATTGAGGCTCAATAGTTCTACAATTTGTTGAATTCACTGGATACAGAGGTGTGGTCCAGGTGTTAAAAACATACTAAGTTATTTGCCATGGCTCATTGTTTGAATATGAAGTTTGAGCAGCATATGTCCAAAAAGTCTTTCGATCAGTAGATTCAATTTATTAAAGAGATAATGCCCGAGGATAATAAAATGTTTGATAGTTTCTACCAAACAAGAAAAATTGTTCAGGCGCTTGGCTTATCAGTAGAAACTATTGACTGCTGCAAAAATGGGTGTATGTTATATTGGTGTGATTATGCAGAAAACAGAATATGTAGGTTTTGTGAACAATCGAGATTCAAATAGAGTCAGGTTACAGGCCGGTAAAAGTTTGTTCCTTTTAAAAGAATGTATTATTTTTCTCTCAAACCAAGACTTTAAAGATTATATGCTTCAAATGCTACAGCAGAACACATGAAATGGCATTATGAGCATGAGCAAGAACATGGAGTCATGTGCCATCCCTAGGATTCTGAGGCATGGAAGCATTCAACCGATTACATCCTAATTTTACAGCTGAATGTCGTAATGTTAGGTTGGGTCTGTGTACTGATGGTTTTTAACCTTTTGGGTCATCATGACAGCAATACTCTTACTGGGCGATAATACTCACTCCTTATAATTTACCACCGTGGATATGTATGAAAGAGCAATATTTATTTATGTCTGTACTTGTACTTGGTACAAATAACCCAAAACATCAAATTGATGTATTTCTGCAGCTATTGATAGTAGAGTTGAAATAGTTATAGAATGAGGGTGTAGTGACTTATGATTGTTTTGAGAAACAGAATTTTTGTTTGAGAGCAGCACTTATGTGGACTATAAGTGATCTTTCCGCATATGCGATGTTATCTGGATGGAGCACTGCGGATAAATTAGCATGCTCTTACTGCATGACTGATTCTGAAGCATTTACTCTTCTAAATGGGGGTAAAACAAGTTGGTTTGACAATCTCAGGAAGTTTTCAAAGGTAGATCATCCATTCAGAAGAAATAAAAAATATTTCAAAAAGAATATTACAGTAAGGAAAGATACTCCTCCAATATTGAATGGGAAAGATTTATTATTTCAAATTGAGCAATTGAGGCTTCATAAGATAATTGAATATAATAAAAATTCTAATAGCAGTGTATGTCAAAATTGTGGATGGAAAAAAAAGCATCTTTTGGGATTTGCCTTATTAGAGTTCAAATCTTATCAAACATAACCTAGATATAATGCACATTGAAAAAAATATATTTGAGAATGTGTTTAATATGATAATGAATATGCCGGGTAAAACAAAAAATAATATCAAATCAAGAGAAGATTTGAGGATATTTTGTAAAAGGCCGGAGTTGGAATAAGATGAAATGTCTGGGAGGTATTTTAAAGCTAATTACACATTGGATAGTAATTAAAAGCAATTAATATGCCACTGGATAAAAAAATTAAAGTTTTCAGACGGATATATCTCGAATTTTTCTAGGTGTGTTGATATGAGAAAATATAAATTGTTCGAAATGAAGAGTCATGATTGTCATGTATTTATGCAATGATTATTACCCAATGTATTTAGGGAGTTATTGCCAAAAAAATGTTTGAGAAGCTCTGATGGAGTTAACCTTATTTTTTAGAGAACTTATTGCAACATCTCTAAAAATTTTCCAAATTGAGCGTTTACAAGAAGAAATTCCAATAATTTTTTTATAAATTGGAGCAAATATTTCCTCCTAGGTTTTTGTATTCAATGGAACATTTACCAGTATATTTGCCATATGAAGCCAAAATTGCAGGACCGGTACGGTATCGTTGGATGTACCCTTTTGAAAGATACCTGCAATACCTAAAGAAAAATATTAAAAATTAGGCGAAAGCAGAAGCATCAATTTGTAATGCATTTATAGTGGAAGAGGCATCAATTTTTTGTTCTTATTATTTCGAGCCTAAAATAATAATAAAATTGCATAAAGTCCCTCGGAATGATGATGGAGGTATACAAGTCCAATCTGAATGTCTTCTATCTATTTTTAAACATCCTGGTAGACCATACGACAAACCAACCAATCGAAGATTGGAACAAAAAGAATATTGTGCAGCTCATACTTATATATTGTTGAATTGTGATGAAATTACACCTTATATCAAGTAAGTTAGTAAGTTTATAGTAATCCAAAACAGAATGTTTTACGTCTAAAATAAAATCAATAAAATTTGAATGATAATGATGTTTTTGGTAAACTATTTCAGCATATTCATTGAACACTTATGAGATTTGGATGGAAATATAGCGAATTCACAAGTTGATGTTGAGGTAAAGAATAATTTTTCCTTGTAGTTTTGAAAATTTGTAAGTATAATTCGTTGCTATTAACATTAAAAAAAGTGTCATGTGTTCAATTTATTATATTTTGAACTTATGCATATTTTTTATTGATTTAGGTAAATAAAAATGGGAATATAATTTCTCGCAAATGTTTGAAGGATTTAGCCCAAGGTCTATTACCAATTGTTAGATGTTATAAGGTGTATTTTGTTAACGGTTATAAATTCCACACTGACTGTCACTATACTTTGAGAGCAACTATAAATAGTGATGTTTGCATAAAGTAGTCAAACTATAATGAAAACTCATTTGATTTCTACAATCGATTAATAGATATTGTAGAGGTTGAATATCTGGCATTACCAATTAAAATGATGGTATTATTTAAATATGACTGGTATGACCCCATAAATGGCACAAAAGTTCATCCAGTATATAATTTAGTGAAAGTGAATAGAATGAGGACATATGCCAAATATGAACCGTTCATACTCGCTAGTCAAGCTACCCAAGTATATTACGTTTCTTTTTCTAGCACAAGACGAGACGCATCTAATTGGTTGGCGATTTGCAAAATAAAAGCAAGATCACGGATTAATCTACCTGAACAGTATGCCAAAAATTAGGAGATTGATACTACATTTTAAGAAAATAGTCCTGAAAATGTAATGTTGGTTGATAGGATAAATGAGGGTGATCCAGGTCTTTTAAATGATCCAACTGGAGAACTCATGAATATTGATGATATGGATATAGAATATGAATTGGATGAATCATTACTGGACTCTGAATCTGAATCATCCCAATCAGATGATAGCGATGAATCCTAACAATAAGTAATAGTAATTAAGCTATAGCTTTTATTGAAAATTTATTTCTATATTTATTATTTTATTCATATTAATTATACTGATGGTATTTTTTAGATATGCATCACGGACCTAGAAAAATATTGGATCGATTAGGGTCTAGTGGTCGATCCAGTGGAGGTCGAAATTCTAGTAGTACAGGTCAGCCACGTCTATAGTTGCACGATGTCTCAGATAATACATTTGTTGAGAATCCTCAGGTTGACACGGCTACAGACTATATGCTTAGAGAGAAACTTGGACTTCAGGGACAAGAACCTATTGTTGTTGTTGTCTTTGTTGTATGATCATTTTCATCATTAACTCATAATTTTTCTGTAGTTGTTCAAGGCTTCCATCACACCAGTTATTTTGTCTTCAGTTGTCAGTGGTTCTGAGGGAGGAGTTCTTACATTCTCAACTCTTTGCACATATTTTGCAGCTACATAATAGATCCAGCTGGGCCTTCCACTAGACGCATTTGGAAGGTCATGACACAGAAGATGGACCATGCAGGAGTTTCTTGGAAGGTCGTCTCTCCGGAGATGAAGAACTTTTGGTTCGAAGAGTTTAAGATAAAAAAAAATTAAATTTTAATATTTAACATAAATGTACAAGTTAAAAATTTACATTTAGAAATTTACATTTAGATGATACTAATTATCTTGATTTTTTTTTGCAAAAATATTTTTACTAGGACCAGGCTATTGATAGCCTTGTTCGGATTGCCGTCATGAAGAAGGCAGCTATTTGCTACAGCGATATGTTGAGTGATGTGAAGGTTGTGGGGAAGCATCCTTCATTTATTGATGATCAGTTACGGGCAAACCTGCAGGCCCAGTGGAGCTCTCCCGAGGGGCAGACATATTCTGTTGTTGCCTCTCGTAACAGAATGTCTAGTGTTGTGGATGGTGCAGGTCCATTCACACATATGGGAGGTAGCCAATCACATCATGATCATGTGCGTACACTCGTAAGTATATTTATTTTTTTAATGTATTTTAATTTATAATTTTTTTATGTTATTAAACTAATATTTTTTTAAATAGAAGTCTATCATGGGTCGGCAGCCAAACAGTTATGAGCTGTTTGTGCATACGCACACCCAAAATCGCGACGGACATTCATTTGTGGATCGTCGATCATAGGATGTAAATATAAGTAACTCCATAATTTTTTAAATATTATAAAAATTAAATTTAAAATATAGAATTAATAATCTTTTTTTATTATATAGGATCATTTCATTGCTTCTCAGGAGGATGCTTCTCGGTTCAACATTCCTATTGATGATGACAGCTTATTTAGATCTACTGTGGGTGGAGAGAAGAAGAAGAAGAAGTTGTATGGACTTGGCTCACAATATGTCAGCACAGCTTCTTCTTCTTCTAGTAGTTCATCTGTCTTACGGGAGGAGATCGAGTATTTGAAGGAGCAGTTGGCAGAGTGTAATCAGACCGTTCAGCAGCAGATCCAGAAGTAGGCGCAGATGGAGGTGGAGCGCAGGTTCAATCTCGGATTCAGACGCAGATGCAAACCAAGGTAACGAGGTTGGTCCAGCAGCAACTTAATGAGCTTATATCCAATTTCATGCAAAGAACCTTCGATCCATCACGGCACTTTTCGCCTGATGAAGTTCCTCCACCTTCACCACCTCCTGCTACTTGATTTTAGATTTTTTATATATGTACACCGGTATTTTAATTTCATATGGTTATATATAATTTATTATTTTTATGTTCATCTTTTTTATATTTGAATATTTATTACATATAATATTTTTAAAATATTAATTTTATTTTTATATTTTTATTCTTATTAATAAAAAAATTTATACATATATTCATATATTATAAAATTTAAAAAGATTTTTAAAATTTTAAAAATAATTTATTTTTTTATCGACAGATTTATTTTCTGTCAGTAATTTGCGTACTTCAAAATTACCAATAAAATATTTTTGTCAGTAATTTTTCATCAGTACCGACGAAAATAATTTCTATCGGTAAATATTGCAAACTACTTTTTTGTCAAAAAATTAACGACAGATTTCTATTTTCGTCGGCTTTTCAATTATCAGTGAAAGATTTGGCGACAGATTTTTTTGTCGATAACTTATCGGTAATTGTAATTACCGACAAAAAAATAAGAATTACTTATGAAAAAATCTGTCGGTAATCTGAAGAAAAGAGAAAGAGGGGGAAGAGGAAAAAGAGGAAGAATAAAAAGAAAAAAAAAGTGAGAGAGATAGAGAGAGGAGAAAGAAGAAAAAAAAAAGAAAGAAAGAAAAAAGAAGAAAGAAGAAAGAAAAGAAAAGAAAAGAAAAAAGATGGAAGAAAGAAGAAGGAGAAAGAAAGAAAGAAAGAAAGAAGAAAGAAATGAAGAAAAAAAAAGTTGAGGAGGATAAATATTAAATTTTTAGTGACAGAATTAGCGATTCTATACTAAAAAGACACGGTTAAATTTAAAATTTTATTATTAAAGAAGAAATTAGCGACAGAAATATATTTCGTTGCTAAAATTTCGTATAAAAATCATGTCTATATTTTAAAATATTTAAAATTAGCGACGGAACATAGTTTCGTCGTTAATTAGTGACGAAATTATGTTCCATTGCTAAAAATTCGCATAAAAATCTGCTCATATTTTAAAAATATTTGAAATTAGGTTTCATCGCTAATTAGCGATAAAATTAGTGGCGGATACGACTTTCGTCGCTAATTGACCAATATAAATGGCGCCCATATTTTAAAAATATTTTAAAATAAGCAACGAAGTAGTTCAATCGCTAATTCGGATGAAATCAGCGACAGATATAAGTTTCGTTGACAAAATTAGCGACGAAATTAAAATTTATCCCTAATTAGCCATGAAAATAAATTATGTTGCTATTTTTATTTATTAGCAACAGATATTTAATACCAAAGCTAAATGCAAGATGCAAATAGTTAGCGCTGGATTTAGTGACTAATTTTTTCTGTCGCTTAATTCGTTACTAATTTTTTTCTAATCCATCGCTAATAATTTTTCGTCGCTAATCTGACGCTATTTAGCGACGGATATATATATATATAAGAGAAATCCCAAGGTAACTTCATTAACTTATATACATGGAGTTAGTTAAGGTAACTATATATATATATATATATATATATATATATATAGGAGAGACGCCCCAGGGTAACTTCATTAACTCTTTCCCATGACAATTGACAGTGGCATAATGCTTGGACAACCGAGATTTCTATGACCAATCTTAACCATGCATAAAGGAACACATTTTGAACTTCTATTTATCCTTCTTGCTTATGTTTTAATACCAATCTTTACACCCTAATTTTGTTAATATGATGGTCCTAGGACATTAATTTGGCATATTCCAAACCTTGATTCTTAAACCTTCAACCTATAAATTTTTATCCTATGTTAATTCAAAATTAATATTTTTATCTATTAGATTTGTTAATGCCAATATTTTTGTTTTCATTTGAAAAATTATGAAATTTTTATTACATTTTAATTATCTGACATTTTAATTTATATAATAGTTTTCATCCTCGAATCTTAATTTTTTTATTTATTATAATACGAAACAGTTTCGTTTCTTAAAATTTAATATTTTTCTTTGACATTAGTTTAGAAACTAAAAGTGTTCATTTAAAAATAAGAAATATTAAAATGTTAATTATGAAAAATTTTGGGAAATCATAGTGATCGTTTACCTCCAACTATTGCATGCAGGTTCCAAATGTATGGCAGGGAAAGCATACTAATAACAATATAAAACGAAAAAAAAAATCTTTCATAACTTGGAAAACTGACTCCAGCAATGAAGAGACCAAACAAAAGTTCCCTGTCCATCGGAAAAGGTCATCAATTGGCAAAAGAAACAATTTTTTTACTAAATATAACAATTTTCACCTCATATATAGATTATGGGTTTTTCCTCAAATTGATTCTGTTCTATTTTTCTTTTTTGCTTTTTCAATTACTTCCTCCCCCAAAAGGGTCGCCCATTTTTCAGTTAGAGGGAGATTTAAATCATGGGCGGCTGTGCAAGCAAACCCAAGGACTCCGATGATAAGCGTCCAGCGCCTATCCCAATAGAAGATAGTCCAAGCAGCCTCAAGAAGACGCAGGCAGCAGCTGATGCTACTTCGGAGAACAAGGAGGAAGGTGAGAAACAAGAGAAAGGTCATGAAAATAAACAGAATGAACCACCTTTGGTTGATCTGTCGTCTGAACCAAAACAAGAAGAGAATGATAATGCATCCTCTGAACCAAAAACTAATGTTTCTACAGATTCTGATGCTGTAATGGCTCAGCCAAAAACACAAGACAAGGTTAAGAATGCTAAGGTTGCTACTGCTGTTGTTGCCGAGGAGACTGAATCAAAACAATCGGATGATGTTCCTACCAAATTAGAAGATAAAGATACACCTCTTGTAACTCTATAATCTTAAATTTCTCAACCAAATTTTATTCCACAGATTACATAGAGACCCGTTAATTATTCATTTCTGCCAAAAACTTAGTATCTGATTTTTTTATGTCTTGTACTGTTGAGGCTGGTTTGGGCTGTTTCCTGCTTTCAATTTTTAATTAATTAAATAACATTTATTTACTTCATTTTTTCTTTATATATTATACCAAATCATTGATATTTTCTTGCTCAAACAACTCATGGAATTAAGCAAGGGATTATAAATTGTTCTTAATGATTTATAGGCCTAATATGGTAATAAAATTGAGAATATAAATGAATTTTCTTAAATTTTTCTGCAGGAAACTTTATTTTTTCTCATAAAAAAATTTAGATCTTCCCTCGAACTGTAGCAATTATAAATATCAAACACTATAACAAATTAAAGCTACAAAATATTGCAAACACGTGAATCAGTTAATTTTCATAACCAGAAGTAAAATCAACATGTGAGAACTGAGAATATAACACTTCACTAAACTTCAAAATTTGATTTTTTTTTTTATTTTTCTTAACTACATAAAATAGCAGAAGTTGAGTAACTGACTAAACTGGCTTGCTCCTGTCTTCTTCTCCTGCTGGAAGAGCAGTAGCTGCTGTCTCTTTATCCTTGTGATTATCCTTAACTGCCAGCATGACTAAAACAATCAGCAACGGGAAACTCAATGTAGTGAGTGACCAATTCACAATCAATTGGGACAGTAATGGCACTTTGCGGGTATCAACTTGCCAAGCAACTGCAGCCCTGCACTTTGCACTCCCTTGTAGAATCCAACATATCTGCAATTTAATCCCCACAAAAGAAAAAACAAATAAAAATACTCAGTTTTCCAGGATCTTTGATTATTATGGACTTAAATTCATTTTGAACATAGTTTATATTTGATAATTTTCGTCCAAATCAATATTAGGCCAATAGAAAAAAATCAGTATCTATTTTTCCTGGGTTATTTTGATCCAAAAAGCTGCTATCTATTCTTGCATGGTATTGCCAATCTATAGGATGCAGAAGCCATCCATGAATTCATCATCCATGTATACGGTACCTGCTAAGGATCTCAGAATCATTAGCCAAGGCTCCAATAATCCAGTAAACCATGCTTTGGAACATGGCATCAAGCAATCCGTAACTGAAATACAGTACAAAAGGGCCTGCAAATTTAGAACCACTGTCCTTAAAGTCCAATTTAGGAGGCAGATAGTTGTGAGAGTATCGAAGCTGGTTAGCGAGACCTCCTCCCCAGATGGCACTCCCAAGCACTGCAACAATCCCAATTCCAACAAAACCTCTCATCCTTCTGCTTTGGAAACTGAAATCCAATATGTATCCAATTCCAACCGAACCCACCATCTGGGCTCCCCAGTAGAATACATTGTTCAATCCCCTTGTTCTCAAATTGAAGAGTGCCCCATTCACATTATTGAATTGGTAACTATAGAAGAAGTTGCTGGCCCAAGCTGCTGGAACAATTAGAAGCATCTTCCAGTTGAGGAACAATTTCACAATCTCAATCGCCTCGGTTGAGACTTTGGAATACTTAATATTGGTGCATCTACTGCCATCATCGCGAAAAACCTGACTAGGAGGCAAAATTGCCAAGGAAAGCAGAGTTCCAGCGGCCATAAAGCACATCAAACCAATATAAGTGCCGTCATTCACAGAGGCGGCCTCACTACGGTGGTAATTGAGAATGAAGGGAATTAGGCCACTAATGACACCAACCATATTGAAAATACTCCAGAAAAGGGAAATATACGTTCCCTTCCGATGTGGTGGTGGGTAAGAGGTCATGATTGCACCTTCGCCAGCCCATAGCAGTCCAGCTCCGATGCCAAGTATGGCACCGGCGACGATGGCAAAAGCTTAATGATGGTGGTGATTGTAGTAGAGAAAGGAACAAACGTATAGGACGTAAGTGCTGCAACCGGCGGCGAGCCCCCATTAGAAAATTTCTAATTAAAAATATAAAGAGGGATCCTAAGGCTATAAAAGAACCCCTCTTCTCTTAGCTAAGATAATTTTAAATAAGCCTAATTATTTATAAAGCTTATTTTTTTTTCTTTCTCTTTTGTATTTCTTCTTTGAAACTAGTAATATTATTTTGGTGGTGTCCGAGGACGTAGGCAAATTGGTCAGACCTCGTTAAATTTTAGTGTTCTCTTTATTAATTATTTAATAGTTATTTTTGATATAATTGTGGTGATATTTTACGCTAGTGATTATATGTCTAGAAAAATTCTAAGGAAAGACTTGGTATTTAATAGTATCCATTGTGACCCACCTTTCTTTCCTGAAAATTTTTCTGGTATAATTGTTGGTGCAATTGTTCACATACTATACATATTATTGGTGAAAAATTAATTCAATTTCTATAACAATTGGTATTAGAGACAAGGTTTTCTGAGTATGCTCAGTGATTGCAGCCTAGTCTGATCTTCAACATCATAAAAGATTTTTTGGGATTATTTGTATTCTGCATTTGTTAGCTGTTAAATAATTTTTTGAAGTAGAAATGGCAGATGACTCAAGCAAATCATCCACTCCAAAGGAGACAGCATCCACTTCATCAATTTGGTCAAGAACTGCTGTGTCAAATGCTAGATTTGCAGTGGAGATTTTTAATAGTACGGGTCATTTTGGTATGTGGCAAAGTGAGATTCTAGACGCTCTCTTTTAGCAAGGTCTAGACATTACCATTGAAAAAGAAAAATCAGAAAACATTGATGAAAAAATTGGAAAGCCATCAATCGTATGGCTTGTGGTACAATTCGATCGTGCCTTTCTAGAGAACAGAAGTATGTGTTCTCTAAGAAAGTTTCCACAAGTAAATTGCGGAAGGCATTGGAGGAAATTTTTTTAAATAAAAGCAGTCAGAACAAGCTTCATATGAAGAAGAGATTGTTTCGCTTCACTTATATTCCAGGTACCACTATGAATAAACACATCACCAATTTTAATCAGTTAGTAGCTGATTTGATGAATTTGAATGTGACTTTCAAAAATGAAGATTTGGCTTTGATGTTGTTGGGGTCCCTTTCAGAGGAGTTTGAGTTTCTTGAAACAACTCTACTCTATAGAAAGGATGAAGTGACTCTCTCTGAAGTAACTGTTGTACTATACAGTTACGAACTACAAAAGAAAGATAAGAAAAAGAGTTCAAGAGGAACAGCAGAAGCATTGATTGTAAGAGGTCACTCTCAAAGAAGGAAGAGAGAAAAGAAAGGGAGATCAAAATTCAAACCAGCTAAAGATAAATGTGCATTTTGGCGGAAGAAAGGGCATTGGAAGATAAAGTATCCCAAGCTGAGTAATAAAAGCAAATCTGATTACGGAAAAGCTTTCGTGAATTCAAATGTAGCTGAGTGTGATAATGAAGACTCATACCTTTCATTAGTTGTTGTGTCATCAACAAGCTCTTCTAGTGTATGGCTATTTGATTCTAGTTGTAGTCATCATATGTGTCACAATCGGGATTGGTCCTTTGACTTTAGAGAACTAGAAGGAGAAACTGTTTACACAGCAAATGACGGTCTATGTATGATTAAAGAAATTGGTCCAATCTAATTGAGGAATCATGATGGATCAATCAGAACACTGTCAAATGTTCGATATGTACCGAGTTTGAAGAAGAATCTCATCTCTGTGGGAGTCCTAGAATCAAAGGGCTTCATTGTAAATGCAGCATATGGAGTAATAAAATCATCTCCGGTACACTGGTGATAATGAAAGGATTAAGAAAGGCCAATAACTTGTATTACTATCAGGGTAATACAATTATTGGGACAGCAACAGTAGCTTCCAGTAATAATCAAGAGTTGAAAGCAACTAGAATATATGGCATATGCGTTTGGGACATGCTGGCGATAAATTCTTGAAACTGTTGTCAGATCAAGAATTATTGAAAGGAGTGCAATCCCAAAAGTTAGATTTCTGTGAGCATTGTGTCAAAGGCAAGTAGACTAGAGTGAAGTTTGGTACTGCAATCCATAAAACCAAAGGTATTTTGGACTATGTTCACTCAGATGTGTGGAGTCCTTCCAAGACAGCTTCAATGGGAGGAAAACACTGCTTTGAACATTTATTGATGACTTCTCTCGTAGAGTATGGGTGTATAATATGAAAAAAGATGGTGAAAACTCAGACAGGCAAAAAAGTTAAATATCTCCACACAGATAATGGTGGAGTATAAAAGTGATTCATTTTTAAAATTCTGCCAAGATGAAGGCATTGTTAGACACTTCATAGTTAGAGATACACCATAACAGAATGGGATGGCAGAACGCATGAATCGGATATTGGTGGAGAAAGTTCGGTGTATGTTATCCAATACTGGGTTAGGCAGACAATTTTGGCTGAGGCTGTTACATATGCATGTGATCTCATTAATCGCTTACCATCAGCTGCTATTGGTGGTAAAACACCTTTGGAGATATGGTTTGCAAAACCTGCTACTGATTATGATTCCTCACGTGTATTTAGTTTTGCTGCATACTATTATGTTAAGGAATCAAAATTAGATCCAAGGGCAAAGAAAGCGCTTTTTATGGGGATCACCACTGGTGTAAAGGGACTTCGTCTTTGGTGTCTAGAAACAAAGAAGATAGTCTTTAGTAGAGATGTTACCTTTGATGAGTCTACCATGTTGAAAAAGATAACAAATAAAATTGTTCAGCAAACAGATGGTACTCCGCAGTAGGTGGAGTTTGAAAGAATAATTGTTAACCCAACAATAAATAAAACAGATGAAGATACTCCTATGATAGAGGTGGAGTCAGATGAAGAAGGGGTTCTAACCTAAGAACCCCCACAGCAACAAGAATCTATTGCAATAAATAGGCCACGACGAGAGATTTACAAACCTGCTCGATTTGATGAAATAGTGGCTTATGCATCCCTAATTGCAAATGATGGCATTCCTAGCACTTATAATGAAACTGTCCAAAGTTCAGAAAAGTAAAAGTGAAGGAAGGCCATGGATGATGAAATGCAGTCCCTTGAAAAGAATCAGACATAAAAGCTAGCTTATCTTCCAAAGGGAAAGAAGGCAAATGGGTATATACAAAAAAGGAAGGATTTCCTGAAAAAAAATGATGTTCGCTATAAGGCAAGACTGGTAGCTAAAGGCTATGCTCAGATGGAGGGAATTGATTATAATGAAGTATTTTCTCCAGTTATAAAACATTCCTCCATTAAAATTTTATTGGTCTTGGTAGAACAATTGGATTTGAAGCTCGTTCAACTCGATGTAAAAACTGCATTTCTACATGGAGACTTAGAAGAGAAAATCTATATGACTCAGCTAGAAGAGTTCAAGGTTGCTGAAAAAGAAAATTGGATATGTAAATTGGAAAAATCATTGTACGGATTGAAACAATCTCCGAGGCGGTGGCACAAATGATTTGACAATTTTATGATGAGGCAGAAGTACACAAGGAGCAAATACGACCATTGTGTATATTTGCGCAAGCTACAAGATGGATCTTTCATATATCTTCTCCTGTATGTTGATGATATGCTGATAGCTTCAAAGAATCTAGAAGAAATTGAGAAGTTGAAGACTCGGCTGAATCAGGAGTTTGAAATGAAAGACTTGGGAGAAGCAAAGAAAATTTTAGGCATGGAGATATGCAGAGATAGGAAGAAAGGGAAGCTTTGTTTGAATCAAAAATATTATCTGAAGAAGGTACTACAGTGTTTTGGACTAAATGAAAAGTCAAAACCTGTAAGTACACCGCTTGCACCTCATATGAAGCTCAGCTCATCTTCATCTCCTAAAAATGAAATGGAACGTGAGTACATGTCTAAGGTTCCATATGCAAATGATGTTGGTAGCTTGATGTATGTTATGGTGTACAAGGCCAGACATTTCACAAGCAGTTGGAGTTATGAGCAGGTACATGCATGATCCTAGTAAGGAGCACTGACAAGCTGTGAAATGGATTCTGCGGTATATTCTGAACACCGTAGATGTTGGATTGATATTTGAGCGGGATGAGAAAGATGGTCAATGTGCAGTTGGATATTGTGATTCCGATTATGCTGGTGATTTGGATAAACGTCGATCAACTACTGGTTCTGTGTTTACACTTGCTAAGGGGCCGGTTAGTTGGAAGTCTACGTTACAGTCAACAATTGCATTGTCCACTATAGAAATAGAGTACATGGCAGTATCAGAGGCTGTTACAGAAGCAATTTAGCTTCAAGGGTTGCTTGGTGAACTGGGAGTTAGACAAAAGCACATTAAAGTGCTTTGTGATAACCAAAGTGCTATTCATTTAGCAAAGAACTAAGTTTACCATGCAAGGACGAAGCATATCAATATTCAGTATCATTTTGTACGTGAGATTCTAGAGAAAGGTGAAATATTACTTCAGAAAATTCAGACCACTGATAATCCCGCAGATATGTTGACAAAAATGGTGACAGCTGTCAAGCTCAACTATTGTTTGGACTTGATCAATATTTTTAAAAATTGAAGATTAACGCTTCACAGCGCAATTGGAGACACTACTAAAATAATTTCTGTTAAGAGAAGATTTGCATATTGTAGATTTAGCCAATGTGGAAATTTGTGAATAGTGGCTAAATGGCTATCCCACATTGAAAAATTAAGAATATGGAGAGGGGTCCTAAGGCTATAAAAGGACCCCTCCTCCCTTAGCTAAGATCATCCCAAATAATCCTAATTGTTTATAAGGCTTATTTTTTCTCTCTCTCTTTTGTATTTTTTTTTAAATTAGTAATATTATTTTGGTGATGTTCGAGGACATAGGCAAATTGGCCGAACCTCATTAAATTTTAATGTTCTCTTTATTAATTATTTAATAGTTATTTTTGATATAGTTGTAGTAGTATTTTATGCTAGTGATTATATGTTTAGGAAAATTATGTCTAAGGAAAGACTTGGTATTTAAGAGTGTCCATTGTGACCCACCTCTCTTTCTTGAAAATTTTTTTAGTATAATTATTCACATACTATATATATTATTGGTGAAAAATTAATTTAATTTCTACAATAAATGCCACCACCCAGTATAATGAAGATGGCAAAGGTCGTGTAGAGGGCAGTATTGGCGTTGTTGGCAGCGGTGGGATCAACCTGGCCACCACCTCCCATTCCGGAGAGGGCATTGAACATTCCTGGACAACAGAAACATACTAAACCAATAAGGGTGACTTGAATTAATGGTGAATTATATCTGAATAAGGATTTGTTAGGCAAGTTAATAGGCGATTCTTGTTTAGGCAATTTAGTAGCCCATTCTTCTCCTTCTAAACCCATTAATAAATGGATTTGGGAATCTGGTGGATGAAAAGATAGAGATGAGGCGAAATAGAACACGGCGTTTCGGTTCGGTTTTTTTGAGTTTGAATTTAAGAAAGATACGGGAGATTAAATTGCCAGGCGAGATCAAGCGGATATTGCAACTGGCACGCGACTTTTGCCTGGAGGATGATGATAGAATCCGCAGGCCTACCTCGATTTCCCTTTTTTTTTTAATATATTCACGCATATCGTACTTAGCTCAATAACAATAAACTTTCTGATTACTTAATTTCTTCTTTAGCTATTACTTAATAATTATAATACTTAAATTTACTCTTTAAAACTTTATTAACCTATGACTTAATTCAAATACTACCCCCTGGCTTACTTTTTAGTTTTATATTATTTTAGTTCTATTAAATCTTAATTTTATCTGTTCATAATTTTAAATATTAATACAAAAATATATATGAAACAATATATATACTAATTAAAATATAATAAGAAAAATATCAATATATTATTCCTTATAAATTTTAATTGAAAAGGTCATTAGAACGTAACGACATTTAACAAATTTTCTAAACAACTCTTAAATATGTATATAAATATTGATTTATTATATAAAATATTAATTTTGCAGATAAAAAGAATTATTTTTACTCTAAATATGAAATTTATAAAATATAATTTTGAAGATTTTAATTTTTAGGAGACATTTTATATCAATAAAATTATATTTTTCATATAAAATATTATATATCCATGAAACTCTTTCTTTCACTGGAAAATTTATTTTTTTATTCTTAATTTTTTTTTTATTTTTAGTAATTAAAATTTAATAATTATGATATAATTTTAAAAAAATATAAAATACTAAAAATAATTTTTTTATTTTAAAAAATAAAAAACTAAAAATTTATAACATAAACCAAGAGTGCTATCAAACAATGCTAATAATTTTGATTATTTGTTTCAAATGAATAGTTATCTAAAGCATATATTAAGGTTTTAAATAAAATAAAAATTTTAAAATGAAGTCTGAACTGAATTTAAATTAACAGGAAATAAAAAAAATAAAAAAAAAACAACCTCATTAAATTTACAGATATTGTTAGCTAGGGTCCTTATAATAGCTAATATTGTTCTACTGTAACTGTTTTAGGTGTCCATTTTTTAAATGGAAATTTTTTGTTTTTTCAAAAAAATAATGTATCTTATTTATTATTTATCATACAATTCATTTTTAAGAAAGACTTTTTTTTTCCATCTAAAAAGAAAAATATCAAATTAAGAAATGAAAATAGGATAAGATAAGCATATCAGTTAAGGACTGTTACTACCTTAATATGAATATCTAACTTGCCCGCCGATGCTAAGCAATAAATTTTAAGGTTTTAGTTTAATTCATAAAAAAATAAATTATTACATAAATAAAAAAATTAAATGAATTTTTTAGATGGAATTTATGTAATAAATTCAATCATGAATTTTATTTCATAAAAAATAAAAGAAAAATATAAATTTTTAATAAATTTAATATTTTTAAAAATTTAGACTGAGATATAAAGAGTAAATTATATGAATTATCTCTCAAAAAATATATTAATGTATGCTGTTATTTTTTTTTTCAGTGATGAGATCTTTAATATTATTACAATCGTGAAATTTCCGCTAATAACTAACATGAAAAATGAATCGAAGAAATTTTTTTTTGAATATTATATGTATTGGAGAGAAAAAAATCGATTAAGAATTTATTATTTTTAGAGATATATTTGTGGCTGCGCAGTGACTGCATGCATGAATAGAAAATTTTTAATTTTATAAATTATGAGGGGAATATGTTGATAATATTATAGCGTTGTGACCAAAATTTTAGTAGGACACGCCCACCAACTTCACCATAAAATCAGAATAATTATAATATAAGAATAAGACAAATTATAACTATTATGAGTAAATTGATTCATTTTATTTTTTTATTAGTTTCTATAAGTTATTTTAAATTGTAAGACTCGTTAAATTGTGTATCGATTACAATCTAAAAAAAGGGATTTTATAGAAACTGTATGAATTTTATAAATTTTGAGTTGAGTTGCTTTATTATTATTATTATTTGCTAATTTATATAAATGTAAATTAAAAAAAAAACATAATTATTTAATTTCTTTCAAATTAAATAATTATATTTCAAACCAAAATATATAATTAATATTCTTTTCATTCCATCTCGAAATTATTATTTTTATAAAAAAATTATTCTTATAAAATCATTATTTTATAAAATTAAAAAATTAATTAATTTTTTAATTATATTTTTATTATTAATAATTTAATTAATAAAATATGATATATTAATAAATTAATAGATAATATTTTAATTAATTTAAAATAATTTTATATACTATATAAAAAAATTAATAAATTTATATGAGGTAAATGAGAAGATTTTAATTAAGCGAAGGAGTAATATTATAATAGAATAAACACGTTGCACCCTCAATCATTTTACCGTCAATCTACTGACATGAATTGAATAAAAGGTTTATAAATTGAATCAAGTTAGGGAAATTTTAGTTCTTTTTGTCATGTTCAAAGATCATTTAGGACAAAGTTAAAATCTCCTTAGTAAATTACAAATCCAATCTAAATAGTATTGAAGTTAGACTTTTTAATAAACAAGGATAAAATAAAAATATTACATATTTTTTTAAAAATTTAGAAAGAGACAATTAAATATTTTAAAAATTTTAATAATATATATATATATATATATATAATTTAAAACAGAAGGGGCAATTGCCTCCTTCTTATTCAAGTGTCTTCGTCCTGATTCTAAACATTTCTCTTGTCATTTTAGAGTTGGCAAAGAGTTGAACAATGACTTGGAATTATTATTTTAATGCTTCACCCTCAGCAGTATTATCATGAGCCACAATCACCAAGGATAGAATTATTATTTTAATGCTTCACTCTCAGCTGTCCAATTTAGTTTACAAAGCATTTATGTTAACAAAAATCAAAACCATGAATTTTTTAGATGGAATTTATGTAATAAATTCAATCCTGAATTTTAATTCATAAAAAATAAAAGCAAAATATAAATTTTTAATAAACTAAATATTTTAAATATTTAGACTAAGAGATATAAAAGTAAATTATATGAATTATCTCTTAAAAAATATATTAATATATGTTGTCATTTATTTTTATTTTTATTATTATTATTCAATGATAAGATCTTTAATATTATTACAGTGGTTAAATTTCCCTTAATAAGTAATAGAAAAATGAATTGAAGAATTTTTTTAAAATATTATATATATTAGAAAGAAAAAAATCGATTGTAAATTTATGGATAGAAAAATTTTAATCTTATAAATTATGAGGGGAATATGTTGACAATATTTTAGAGTTGTGACCAAAATTTTAGTGGGAAATGGCCCACCAACATCACAACAAAATCAGAATAACTATATCATAAGACAAACTATGATTCTCAAACATAGTTATGGAATTTATGGCATATCAAAGCTCAAAAGTCATCTAATATAGTAGAAAGTGACGGATCAGGTATCTTGGAATCGCAGATCAATCCCTCCTGCCTACACGTGGCTCAACTCTAACATGAGTCGGCCGCCCTGCCGGCTTGTTTGGGGAAGTTTTTAGTGAGGAAAGAAAATAAAGTGACGAAACGAATACATATTGTTTCTTTCTTGGAAAGAATCCAAGAGGAAAAGTATAAATTATATTTGTATCTTTGGCTTTGTTTGACTCCATAGTTGAAGTTGAAATCCAAAATTATACATCGAGTTCAAATTATAATTATAATTATGTTTATAGTTTATAATTATAATTTTAAATATAATTAATTGTTTTTTTTATAATTTTTAAGGAGTTAAATATATTAAAATAACTACTTATGAGAATATCTAGCCAGATACAGTAAATACTTGCTGAAGGAAATTTGAAATATGAACAATAAAATAATAAAATAATCTAACAAAAAGAGGAGAGATAGTCACCAATCGTGATATGGTGCATTATTAATAGCATACACACTAACACACTGAGGTATAGTCTTATAGTAAAGTATTTTTTTTCCGAGTCATAGATCCATAATTAATTCTCTCATCTCCAATATAATATTAAAAAAAAAAGCGTATAGCACAACACATGCACCTTATTTCTATGAATATATTAGTTGTCATTGTTTCTTCACCTAGTAAAGAATTTTAATTTTATTTAATTTTATTTTTTTCATGTATCATCAATAAATTTAGAAATTACGATTATTAAAAATATTATTTTTTGAATGTATCATCAAGTAAATTTTACCAAAGATAAATTTGTCAAAGTCAAATATAATATTAAATTAATTCTCAAAAAATATTATTTTTTAATATATCATTAAGTAAAATTTGCCCCTCTTCTTTCAAAGTTCTGGCTTCATCTTAGATTAAAGCTTATACTTCCATTTTATTCTTTAATATTTTTCTAACAATCTAAAAGAAATATTTACTATGGAAATTGACACAATCAAGATGATGAACAAAGATTTGATTCATCTTGATTGTTTTGATGGCACTAATTTCATAAGATGGATGGACAAGTTAGTTTTCATGCTTAATGCCTTAAAGATCTATTATGTACTTGATCCAAATCTTTCTCTAATTCCTCCACCAAAACGATGATGATTCTAAGGAACTCAAGGCACAAAGAAAGAAGAGAGAGAAATATGAAATTTTATGCAGAGACCACATGCTCACTACAAGAAAAATACAAATTGGTGACGAAAATTAGAGACGTATTTTTATCCGTTGCTAAATAGGGATAGACTAGCGACGAAAAATTATTAACGACAGATTAGTGATGAATTTAGCAACAGAAAAAATCAGTCGCTAAATTCGTCGTTAAATTCCATTGGCGCCTTGCATTTAGCGACGATATTAAATATCCGTTGCTAAAACTCGTTACTAATAAATAAAAAATAAGAGAATTTATTTTCGTCTCTAATTTCATTGCCAATTAGTGACGGAACTTATATATGTCGTTGATTTTATCCTAATTAGTGATGAAATTATTTCGTAACTAATTTTTAAATATTTTAAAATTATAGGCGCCATTTATGCCTGCTAATTAGCAACAGAAGTCATTTGTCTCTGATTTCATCTCTAATTAGTGACAAATTTTATTTCAAATATTTTAAAATAGGGATGAGTTTTTTGTGAGAATTTTTAGTAACGAAACATAATTATGTCGCTAATTTTAAATATTTTAAAATATAGGTGGAATTTTTGTGCAAATTTTTAGTGATGAAACATAATTCTGTCGCTAATTTTATCGCTAACAATGAATTTTTAAATTTATATCGCATCTTTTTAGTGACGAAACTTAATTTTATCACTAATTTCATTGATAAAAATTTAATATTTATTCTTCTCAATTTTTTTCCCTTCTTTTCTTTCTTCTTCTTTCTCTCTTTCTTCTTTCTTTCTCTATTTCTCCTTCTTTTTTTCTTCTCTTTTCTTTCTTCTTTCTTCTTTTTTCTTTCGTTCTTCTTTTTTTTTTTCCCTTCTTTCTCCTCTCTTTTTTTTTTCTTTATCTTCTTCCTCTTCATCCTTTTTCTCTTTTCTTCTCTTGAATTTGGATTGAAGGTATGCATTTTTTTTACTTATTTATTTATTTATATTTTTGTAATTAGTAATAATTTTTAGAATAAATGTTATATTTTTTTTGAATAAATAATATTTAGAAAAAATTTAGAAATTATTTAGTAGAATAATTTTTAAAAATTGTTAGGTTGAATAATTTATTTTTAGATTGAATTAATTATTTGATTAAATAAATAATTTTTAGAATAATTTTTTGAAATTTTTGATAGATTGATTTATATTTTAGAGAAATGTTAAAATAAATATTCTTTAGAAATTATTTAGTGGAATAATTTATTTTTATATTTAATAAATTATTTGTTAGAATAATAATTTTTAGAATAAATAAATTATTTGACTGAATAATTATTTAATAGATTAAATAATTTTTAGAATAAATTATTTATTAGAGAAATTAGTTGAAAAAATAAATTATTTTTTAGAAATTATTTGGTAAATAATTTTATTTTTTTTAAATAAATTATTTATTAGAATAAATATTTTTTAAAAATAAATTATTTAATAGAATAAATTATTTTTGAGAATAAATTATTTTAGAAATTGAAAAATAAAATAATGTATTTTTAACAAAATAAAATATTTTTTAAAAAAATAAAATAATTTATTTTAAAAATAATTTATTTTATTTCTTAAAAAATAATTTAATTTATTTTTTAAAATAAATTAATAATTTAGCCACGGATTTAGCGACGAAATTTGTCTTACTAAAGAACGACAAGATTAAATAGTGACAAAATTTATATAATTAGCGACAAAAAAATCCGCCGCTAAATACTAACGAACTCAAAATTCCGTCGCTAATTTTTCAGCAACAACATCAAATTCGTTGCTAATCCGTCGCTAATGGCTATTAGCAACGGACAAATCTATCGCTCATTTTTCTTATAGTGTTAATACTCTTTCCTATCATCTCTATGATCTCTACACCATTAAACCTTTGACAATCAAAATTTGAAAAGTGATAGAATTTAACTACAAAGTTGAAAAGGAAGGTACAAAAAGTTTTTGATTTCTAACTATTTTGAGTACAAGTTTAATAATAGAATGCCTATTTTTGCACAATTGCATGAATTACAGGTTATAGTAAACCAATTAAGGGTTGGAGATATTGAACTTTCTGAAACTTTTCAAGTTGGTGCAATTATATTAAAAGTGCCATCATCTTTGAAAGGATATAGGAAGAAACTTCTTCATGATTCCAAAGAATATATTTTTGAAGAAAAAGGGCCTTTATATTGAAGAGGAATCGAAGGTGAGGGATAAGATGGTGAACAAGCCCTCAAATAATTCCAACAAAGGAAAACAAAGCCAAGGATATTCTCTTGGTCATAAAAAAGGATCAAAAGAAATTTAAGAACTCAAAGAAAGGAGATTGCATTGTGTGTGGGAAAGCTGGGCATTATGCAAGAGAATGCAAATTTAAGAAAACCCAAAAACTAGAAGTTAATTCCTTATTGGAAAATGATGAGATTATTGCAACCATAAATGATCAATGCTATTCAAGGAAAAATTTCTTGTTGGTGGTATGACACATGTGCTACCATTCGTGTTTGCTATGATGACTTACAAAATGTGAATGATGGATAAAAAGTTCAAATGGAAAATGAAAGAAGGTGCAAGGTACTTGGCAAGGGAAATGTTGAACTTGCTTTTACTTTGGCCAAGAAGGTGACTCTCACCAATATTTTACATGTTCTTGATATGAACAAAAATCTTGTTTGTGGAAAATAGGGTAATAAATCTGTATTTGAATAAGGAAGACTGATTTTATCTTGAAATAGTATCTTTGTTGGAAAATGATGTTCTAGTGATAGAATGGTTAAGTTGTCTATTATAACCGATAAATTTGTTAATAATAGTGATGTTTTTGTTTGTATGCTTGATTCTATTTCCTTATGGTATTTTAGATTGGCACATGTTGGTCTAAGCACAATGAAAAGAATACTTAAAAGCGGTTTGATTTCATGTGACATAAATGAATTTAAGATATGTGAATTACGCGTTAAATCCAAAATGACTAAGAAACCATTTAAAAGTGTTGAAAGAAATTCTAATTTGTTAGATTTAATACATTCAGACATATATGAATTAAATGGCACGTTAACTATAGGAGGTAATAGATATTTTATAATATTTATAGCTGACTATTCAAGGTATTCTTGTGTATATTTATTCAAATAAAAAATGAGGCTTTTAATGCATTTAAGAATTATCAGGCTGAAGTAGAGCATCAACTAGGAAAAATAAATTAAAATTTTAAGAAGTGATAGAGGAGAAGAATACTTTCATAAAGAATTTAATGTCTTTTGTGAAGAAAATGGAACTATTCATGAATGTTCATCCGCTCAAATTCCTCAACAAAATGGATTACTGGAAAGAAAAAAAAAACTTATTTGGAAATGGTTTAATGCTTTGTTGTTACATGCTGAATTGCCATTTAACTTGTGATGTGAAGCACTTTTTGTTGCTTTTCATATATATGTTAAATAAAATTCCTATGAAAAAAAAAATTAAATCTCTCCATATGAATTATGGAAAGGAAGCAACATTAATAAACAATACTTTAAAGTGTAGGGGTGTCTTGCATATTACAACAATAATGATCCAAATCGGACTAAGTTAGGTCCTAGAGGAATCAAGTGTGCATTCATAGGCTATGCTGCAAATAGCAAATCTTATCGACTTTTACATTTAGAATCCAATATCATTATTGAATATAGAGATGTGGAGTTTTTTTAGCATCTTTTGACTTCAGGTAAAAGAGTTCAATACTCAATTAGTGATGTAACAATAGAAGAGACATCTCAAAAGGTTATTGAGCAACCTAGTTCACAAGAGGTTGATGAGCAACCTAGTGAACTAAGAAGGAGCACTAGAGCTTGAAAGGCTAAAACTAGAGATTGACTCTCAACATATTTTTTTTTATCTTATTGAAGATAGTAGAGATACAGTTGTGAGTACAATCCCAATTACTCTTCAGGTGGAAGATGATCCTAAAACTTATCAAAAAGCTATACCTTTTAGAGACACACCTTTTTGGAAAGAGGCTATTTAAGATGAAATAGATTTAATAATGTCAAATAACATTATTTGCCTCCAACTTCTAAACCTATATTTTGTAAGTGACTGTTTCGAAAAAAGTACCATACTGATGGAACTTTACACACTTATAAAACTAGGTTGGTAGCTAAAGGCTTTTGACAAAAAAAAAAGTATTGACTATTTTGATATATATGCAACAGTAGTAAGAATTACTTCTATTCAAATTATGTTTGCTTTAGCATCAATCTATGACCTACATGTACATCAAATGGATATTTAAATGAGTTTCTTAAATAGATATCTTGTGAAGAATTTTATATGGAACAACCCAAAGGTCTTGTTCTACCAGAAAATGAACATAAAGTTTGTAAGCTACTTAAATCTTTATATGGACTAAAACAAGCATCTAAGGAATGGCATGAAAAATTTGATAAAGCAATTTTGTCATTTGATTTCGCAAACAATGTAGCTGATAAATATGTTTATACTAAAGTAAATAGTAATTATATTGTGTTCTTTTTTTTAAATGTTAATGACATGTTGATTGTAAGCAATCATATGAATGGCATAATAGAAACAAAGAGGTTTCTATCTTCCACGTTCAAAATGAAGGATTTTGGACAAGTTGATACCATACTAGGAATTAAGATTAAAAGAAATAGTGAGGATATACCTTAAGTAAATATCATTACATTGAGAAAATGTTGAATAAATGTAGCCACTTAAAAATAAAAGAAGTAAGTACCCCATTTGATCTTAGCATCAAGTTAATTAAGAATGATGGAAAAGCAGTGGCTCAACTTAGATATGCAAGTGTTATTGGGATTCTTATGTATGCTACATAATGCATAGGACTAAACATAGCATTTACTGTTAGTAAATTGAGTAGATTTACTAGCAATCTGAGTACTGATCATTGGAAGGTTGTTGGTCGATTCTTGGTTTTCTTAAGAAGACTAAGAATCTAGATCTTCAATACTCAAAGTTTCCTGCTATTTTAGAAGGATATACTGATCCAAGTTGGATATCGAGTTTGAGAGATATCAAATCCACCACATGTTGGGTGTTTATCTAAGGAGGAGGTGCTATTTCTTGAAAATCTAAGAAATAAACTTGCAAAACACAATTAATTATGGAGTTGGAATTTGTTGCATTAGTAAAAAAAGGTAAAGAAGTTGAGTGGTTAATGGATTTTCTTTTAGAAATTCCATTGATTTCAAAAGGTGTGAGTTCAATTTCAATTCGTTATGATAGTCAAGCTACTTTGGCTCGAGTATATAGTAATATCTGAAATGGAAATTCAAGAAACATAAGCCTTCAACATGATTATATGAGAAAGTTAGTTAAAGATGGAATTATCTCTCTCAATTTGTGAAGTCAAATAGAAATTTGGGTAATCCATTTATTAAACCTCTTTCGAGAAATATGGTGAAAACAAACTCAACCTTAATTGGATTAAAAGTTCTTAATTAGATCCACTAATAGTGGCAACCTTACCCAACACTATGAAATGAGTAGTTTTGTGTCCAAAAGGTAACAATAGGTCATTGACAAGTGGATGTTTCTGTACTTAAATAAACATGATAAGATCATGGAGTATGTACTAGTTGTCACAGTTAAAAGGGTTAAACTTTTCATACTTTTAATGAGGTTCAATTTTAGGAACAAGTGTCTTAAATATAACAAGGACGCTAAAAGATCTTCACCTATATGAACATAGGAGTGGTGCTGCTTCGATTGAGAGTTTGGAGTTACTCTCATAAATGTTCATAAATTTGGATAGCACATGGCCATAAAAAGTGATAAGCGAGTGTTTTGTGTGGAAAGTAAGAAAAAGCAATGTTTGTATGTATAAGTGTCACCGATGTTATCACAAAAAATAACATGTTCAAAGCTTTCATGCTACATAGGATTTTGATTTCATCTTGTTATATTTATACTAAGGTAATGTTCAAATCAAAAGATATATTACTTTATGCATAAATGTTATTTGATCTTTTATTTAAATTAAAACAAGCAGGGGATTGTTAGATTGTTTAAATATACAATAAAAAGGGAAATTATTGTTAGTTATTTTATAATTGAGAAGTTATATCCTAAATTGAAGGGATACGTCACTTCATTCAAATTAGTAACTTCCTTGTAAAATAAGTACTTTTATATAACTACCAAAGTTGGTTTTATGTATATAAAATCTGAAAAATTTCAGCAGCAAATTCATTCCATTTCTCATGTCCTAAAAGTTAATCTTTCTTTGTAAAAATTATTGATAAAAGATCAATTCATTTTTCTTCCTTTCGAAGTTGAATTTCTTCACTATCTGCTTAGTTTAGAAATTTTTAAGACTTGTCTTATTCACTAAAACTTTTTGCAATTTAAGGAAGTAAATATCTTTTTTTGGAAAGTGTTATTAAATGTGATTCAAGCCTATACTTTAAAGGTGGACTCACCCCCCCTCAATTTTTTTAAGTATATATATTATATATTAGTATATAATATATATATATATATATATATATTTCACTTTTGGCCCCCCTAAACCAATTACCCAAACTTACAGTAAGAAAGTCCCCACTCCCCATAAAAATTCTCTCAACTTCTTTGCTTTCCATCCTCTTTCTTTGCTTCTCTTAATTTCTTGCTTTTTTTTTCCCTTTAAATTTGAAGATGACCCTTGAAGTAAAGTGGATAATTAAGGTGGCTCTATAATTACTAAGTAAATTACTTTAATTTATACATTTTTTTTGTAAATCTTGAGTTTTTAATTGATTTAAATTTAATTTTTTCTTAGTTTTATTTGTATAATTGAGCTCTAATAAAGATAAATAAGAATCTTAAACTAATAATTTTGCTAAAACTTCATTATATTATCAAAATTTCAATTTGAAACCCTAAATTTTCATTGTTGAGTTGTTTAATAATTTCTTTATATCCATTGAATTTTCTTTAAATTACATATAATTAGAAATTATATTTAATTATTCAAGCATGAGTTTAATTAATTATAGGGATTTTGCAATTAACAAATACAATTATATATGGTGGAGATGTATTATTAATAGAGATAATTTGGGATTTTTAATTTCATTTTATATTTCTTATAAAAGACAAAGTTAGAAAATTAGAGATCTTAATAATGCTTAAACCATTTATGTATTATAATTTCTTAATTTCCATTAGGTGCTTTTAGATTCAAATGTTGTTGGTGGGTCAATATGGCCAAGAAGAAGAAGAATTTTTCTTTAATTTAATTAAATTTGAAATGAGAGTGTTTAAATAATCAATTGATTATTTTATTTATAATGATTATTCTTTTTGATTTACAAATGACTAATTTGCACTAGTTTTTAGACACTTGATTGATAAAGTATAATTAAGTTACTAGCGGAACAATCGTATTGTGAAATCTTCATATATTAAAGTATGTATATCAGTGAGCTTGGGTGGTGACTCTTAGAAAGCGAGGGCGGTAGTCTATTTTATGTGAATTTCATTATTTGTATGCTAAATAATTTTTATTAGGTATTTGAGCATATGTTGAAACTCATTTTGATTAATTTAATTGCTTGCATTTTGATATTGATAAAAATATTTAATATATATATATATATTATAGATGAAAAAACTATCTATGATTGATGCTTTTTTCAAAAGGAAGAATGTTGAAGTATTAAATCTTACTTAGCAGTCAGATAATTACATAGATCTTGTTTTAATTTTTGATAATCCTCATACTAAATCTCAAAGAGTTGAAGTCAAAGAGAGTTTTGATATTAATTTATTAGAGCGTGATATGGAATTAGGACAACATATTTGGGAGTGTTCCATTGACATGCATGATGAAATTCAAAGAGCTTATATTAAAGTTGGTCTATATCAATGCTTTCTTTCAAAATATCCAAAATCTAGAGAAAAACAATAGCGAAGTTTTCAAGCATCATGGTTTAAGTTATTTCTATCATGGTTGGAATATTCTCCTACTAAAGATGCAATATTTTGTTTACCATGTTTTTTATTTCATATAGAAAAAGGTCCTTCTAGAATAGATGCATTTACTATGAATGGATTTTGGAATTGGAAAAAGGTGAGAGATGGTAAACATTGTGCATTTTTGGCACATATTGAAAAATATCTCACTTCTCCTCATCGAAATGCCGAGAAAGCATGTGTTAATCTCATGAACCAATCTTCACACATTTAAAAGCACTTTGAGTGTTTTACATCTCAACAAGTTGTAGAAAACAGAATGCAATTGAAAGCCTTAATTGATGCAGTTAAGTGGCTTACATTTCAGGGATGTGCTTTTAGAGGTCATGATGAAACTAAAACATCATAATGACTGGAAAATTTTTGCCAACTACTAAATTTGATAGCATCTTATGATGATAAAATAACAAAAGCTTTGGATAAAGCTCTACAAAATGCATCATATACATCATCCAAAATACAAAAAAAAATTTACAAGTTATCTCGACCAAAGTAAAAATTTCTATTCAAGAAGAAATTGGTGATGCTAAATTTTGAATAATTTTGACGAAGCTTGAGATGAGTCTAAGAAGGAGCAAATGTTTATTGTGTTGAGATTTGTTGAAAAAGTGGATGTGTGAAAGAGCGATTCTTTGTGCTTGTTCATCTTAAGGATACTATTACATTAACATTAAAGGATGAAATCTTTGTTGTCCTTTCTCAACATAATCTTGACGTTCATAACATTCAAGGGCAATGTTATGACGGCACAAGTAATATGAGAGGCGAGTAGAATGGGTTGCAAGCATTAATTTCAAGTGTTTGTCCTTCCGCTTATTATGTTCATTATATGGCACACCAATTAGCATTAGTTGTTGTATCGAAAGAAGTTATCCTCATTCATCATTTTTTTACTAAGTTGATTTCCATTATCAATATAGTTAGTGCCTCATGCAAACGCAATGATCAATTAAAAGCTGCTCATACTATAAATATTGCTCATTTATGTGTTGTTCAAATTAGAAAGGACTTAACCAAATTGGTACTTTGCAAAAGCCTAGAGACACTCGATGAAGTTCGCATTTGAGATGTGTTTTAAGTTTGATTAATATGGTTAGTGCAACATGTGAAGTTTTATTGAACATCATTGACGATGGTTCTACATCAGCTCAGCATGCAGAAGCAAATTCAACTTATGAGGCATTAACTTCTTTTGAATTTATTTTTATTTTACATCTTATGAGAAAAGTTCTTGATATTTCTGATTTGTTATGCCAAACCTTACAACTTCAATCTCAAGACATTCTAAATGCTATGCATCTTGTTTCATCTACTAAGTTACTTACTCAAAACTTAAGAGATGAAGGATGGGATGACTTGATAACTAAAGTAAAATCTTTTTGTGAATCAATTAACATACTTGTCCTAGATTTCAATGCTTCTTATGTTGCAAGAAGAAGAAGGGCTCACCATCAACCAGATTAAATCAAAATAGAGCATCATTATAAGATCAACATTTTCAATGTTATAGTTGACTCTTGATTGTAAGAACTGAATGACAAGTTCAATGATCATACAATGGAGTTACTTAAACTTAGTTCGGCTTTAGATCCAAAAGAGATGCATACATCTTTCAGACTTGATGACATTAGCAAACTAGTTCAAAATTTTTATCCACAATACTTTGAAGAATATGAGATGTTGCAACTAAGAGTACAATTTGAGCATTTTGGTCATATGCGACAACTTTCTAAATTTAAAGAGCTATCAACTATATCTAATTTGTGTCAATGGTTGGCAAAAATAAGAAAACTTGAGATTTATCCACTTATATATAGAGTAATTACTCTTATTTTAACTCTTTCAGTTTCAACAACAACGACAGAGCGATTTATTTCAGCGTTGAGTATAATTAAAAATAAGCTTTGTAACAAGATTGAAGATGAATTACTCTCTGATTGTTTATTTCTATATATTAAAAAGGAAATTGTTGAAAATTTTCTATAGATTCACTTATAGAAGATTTTCGTGACTTCAAAGAACGACGTGTTCTTTTTTATGTATTAAAACTAATAGTTTAAATGTAATGTGAGATTATTTTAGAATGAATATTTATTATTATTTAATAGATTTTTAATATTTCTTAATTTTATTAATTGTGTAATTATTTATATTTTTGGTCCACCCAATAATTAATCCTGAGTCTGCCCTTGTTATACTTCCGTTTTGTTCTTCAATATTTTTCTAACAGATATTTATATTTAGAAAGTGCAAGTACGGTTGGACTACTTTAGTTATATTAAGCCAATAAGTTTCTAAATTTTGGACTACTCCAATAGTATTCAGCCAATAATTATTGGTAGGATCACAATTTGTTTTTGTAGTAAATCTATAGATGAATTTTCATTCTTAATAAACTTTTACTTGGCCAAATTTGAAGTTCAAAGCATATATATATATATATATATGTATGTATATATATGTATGTATCTGTGCACACGCGCGCGCCTTACTTGTGACTGGTAGTTATAGATATACACAGTTCCATATTATAAACTTGCAAAGAATCTTAAAAGAAAATACTATCTCCATCCCAGTGGAATTGTCAGTTTTGTAAAAAAAAATTCCCATTAATTTGTCAATTTATACAATTAAAAAAAACAATTAGTTTTTTTACTCTACTTTTATTATTAATGGGTTAATTAATTGAGTGAGACTATAGTAATTCTAATATTAATGAGTTAATAGATGGCATATTTTAGTCCATTTAAAATAATTTTTTTAATATTTAAAGAATTTAATAATTTTATTAATAAGTGTGTATCAGCTAAAGGCGACGATTGTATTAAGATGAAAGTAGCAATTAGCTACATTAATATGAAGTTTGAAATTTGAATACTATTAAATGGCCATACAAACTTTGGCCAAAGTAGTAAGGATTTACCTTTTGCTACTTAAATTTACTTCTATATGCTTTTTTAGAGTTTCATATTTTAAATTTAAATCTCAAAATTTCATTAAAAATCTTAATTATTGCTCTAATTTCTTAACAAACAAGTAATTAAACAACTTTATATTTTTTCAAAATATGCTCCATTTTTCAAAAATATAATTAATTATCATTATTTAAAACAAAAATTATTTGAAAGTTTATAATATTTAAACAAAAATTAATATTGGAAAAAAACCCTTAAACAACTAATTGTGTTCTAATGCATTACAGAGTTGTAAAAATAAGATGAATAATATAATATAAACATGCACAAACAATATGAATAAAATAATAGTCGACTATTTTCAATCCGCAGAAGTATATAATAATTTTAAAAATTTAATAAATAGAGGATTATTTATTATCTTTTAAAAAATTATACTAATTCACAATTTTAATTGGGGAATTTAAATATTAAAAAATATTTTATATTTCTCGCATTCCTAAATAAAAAAAAGATCAATCGAATTATATTAGTTAATTAATTATCAATTTAACACTGAATATATATTGTTTATTAATTAGAATATAATAGTTGTAAATTTATTAAAATAATAATAATAATAATAATAATAATAATAATCACTTTTATTTGATCTAATCATAACAATTTTAATATTATTATTAAGTCATTATTTAAAAATATCATTAAATATTTATTTTTAAATTAAATTTCATATGGTCTCAAATAATATTTTCTAATTACTATTTAATGGCATTTAAAAAATATACATGTAATTGAAAAAAAAAAGTTTCAATGTTGATAATTCTTTTGCTAATGGGAAAATAATATTAATAATACCAACCTTCCAGTGATCTTTTATTTATATATATAAAAAAGTTTAGTGTTGCTCATGATTTGGTTATTGTATAGATCTTCAAGTCAAGGAATACAAATTGAAAATTAACCATTACAATTCTTACTCTTCGGTTTTTAACTATTACAATTCTTACTCTTCGGTTTAGTGAGATGATAAAAAAAATTATTATAATAATAATGCAGAAATTGATAACAAGAGAGATAAAATATACATTTAGACATTTAATTTAAAAATTCAAAAAAAAAACATAGAAATAATTTAAGAACAAAAGGGGTATTAAAGAAAATAAATAATTATAGTAGCTTTAATTAAGGAGATGTTGTGTATCTCTTGACATGCATATGAGTATTCTACTATTTAATTTATGTACAACTTGATATTAAAATGCAACATATATAATTAAGTATTAATAATCAAATTCGTTTCACTCAGTAATTTTTTAAACAACTTGAATATATATTAATTTATATATATTTATTTTTAATAAATGATATATAATTAGTATATTAAATAAATACAATAAATTAATAATATATATTAAAAATACATTATTCAATTAAAATAAATAAATATAATCATGGATATACAACATACTTATATTTTATTTAAAAATAAATATATAATAAACAAATATTTAACTTTTAAAGTACTATAAGTTTCATATAATTTTAATATACTATTTGAATCTTAATATAGTTTTACACCCATACCTTCTACAATTAAAGTGGATTCTATTATGAGTATTGCTTAACATAATTACTATGTAATACTAACTAATGACACATTAAATATCACTAGCTACTATATATTATTATAGCTATTATATATAAATAACATACAAGTTTTAATAAAGTTTATTTCTACAATGTTAAATATTAGATTTTTTTTATAAATAAATTTTAAAAAGTATGTGATGACATGATCTTTTTTTTTTTTTTTAAATATTGCAATCATAAAGAATCGAATTGTATATCTCTTAATATACATATGAATGCATTACCATGTGATATATATACAACTTAAAATCAAAATGCAACACATATAATTAAGTCTAAATAGTCGAATACACTTCACCTAGTATTTTTTTTTAAACAACTTGAACATATGTTTAATTTATATATATTTACTTTTAATAAATGATATATAATTAGTATATTAAATAAATACAATAAAATAATTATTCTATATCAAAAATATATTGTTCGATTAAAATAAATAAATATAATCATAGGCGTACAATATACTTATACTCATACTTTATTTAAAAATCAATATATGATAAACAAATATATAACTTTTAAAGCATTATAAGTTCCATAAAATTTTAATATAATATTTGAATTTTGATATAATTTTGTATTCATAGCTCGTATGATTGAAGTGGATTCTATCATGAGTATTACTTAACATAATTACTATATAATACTAACTAGCCATTTTATTTTTCCCAATTTCTATTTTGTTATCTATTTTTTTATTCATATAAAGTCAATTCATATAAATGTTTATATAGACTTATCCCTAACAAGTGATATTAGTGCTTAATTTATTGATTTAATTTTTTTTTCATTAACTAATGGCAATAACAAATATATGAAATTAAGAAGTATGATGGCACTCTTTGTCAAGTTAATATGAAGGTGATTTTGATATTGAATGACTTATACAAAGTATTATTAGGCAAAGATAAATTGCTTGAAAAATTGATTGAGTTGAAGTAAGATTTGGAGAGGAAGGTGGTGGTCGTCAATCAATTATGTTTGTATAATAAGGTTTTGTGTGAAATCATTCATTAGAAAAGTGGCAACGACACATGAGAAAAATTAGTCTTTGTATATAAAGAAAAATCTCACTAGCAAATTAGTTGTAAAACATTGCATGCATATATTTAAAATGGCAGAAGGTACATCTTTGAATTCTCATATTGATGAATTCAATTCTATTCTTATGGATTAGAAAATTTAGATATTAAGTATAAAGAGGAAGACAAAGCTCTTAAGGTCATTTCCTACATCTTTTAAAAATATTAGAAAAACTCTAATTCATAAAAAAAAAAAAACTTTGACTAATGAGGAGCTTAAGGAAGCTTTGTTTGCTAAAGACCTTGCTAATAACAGGTTTTATAATGATAAGAATAATTCAACAAAAATTTAAGCTGTTGAAGATAAATTTAGAAATAAATACAATAATTTGACCTATAATTAATGTATAAGGAAATGACACATTAAAGCAAACTATCCTAAGTTGCAAAATAAATATAAAGAAAAGTCTCATGAAATTGAAAATTCTACCGAGATCGGTGTTACACAAGATGTATTTTATAGTGATATCTATGCTTGACTGAAGGAGGTACCAAAATCAGTATAGGGTGATTTTTTGAATTTTGGTTGCTGATTTCACATATGTGTCAATAGGAAATCATTTTCTTCTTACAAACCAATTGAAGGTGGAATTGTTTTAATGGGCAATAATTGTCCATGTAAAATTGCCTATACTAGTACCGCTAAAATCAAAATGCATGATGGTGTAGTTAGGTCTCTTACTCAGATTTGGCATGTTCCTAATGTGAAAAAAAATATTATTTCATTGTTTGCTTTAAAAAAATATCGGTTGCAGAATTATTGGTGAAGAAAGAATTTTGAAGGTTTTGAAAGGTGTCTACATTTTGATGAAGTTTAAATGAATTGGTAGAGTGTATAAGTTGCAAGGCTCTACCATTACGAGTTTAGTTATAGGTTCATATTCTATGTTAAGTTTTAATTTTCAAATTTTTTTGTAATTAAATCTTTTTTATTAAATTAAGTTCAAGCGTTGTTTAGGCTTGATTAAGTTGCTAACTTGTTTTTGAGAAGGTAGAGCAAAATTTTGATTTTGAAACAAGATAATTCAAAGTCAAGATAAAGATTTATTAGGTGGCTTTGAATTATTTAAGAAATGTAAGTTGTGAAAGAAAATTTGCCATTAAGTTAACGATTCCCAATTACTATTGTTGTGGAAGTTGATTTTCTTTATTGGAAGTTGGTTTTAAATTTGCTATTAATTAAGAAAACTTGTTGAACAAAATTTTAAATTCTTTTTAACCAATAATTAAGAATCCTTTCTAAATAAGATTTACAATCATCCTCTTTAAGTCAACACACTTATATATATATCCATGATGTAATTCTTTGTGTGTTTTTTTTTTCGTGATTTTTCTTTATACTCACAGTGTGACTTATAATTCTATGAGATTATGAGACTTTGGGGTATAATTGGGCTAAGGATTTTTTAATGTTTCTTTTTGTTCTTGTATCTTTTAGTATATTAATAAATTTTGCTTTTCTTTGCCCGTGGATGTAGGTTTATGACAAACCACGTTAAATTTTTATTTTTTTTATTTTTTTAATTTTTAAATTTTATTATTTATTTTATTGTTCACATCAAGTAAGTCCATATAAATATTCCTGAAGACTTATTCCTAACACTTTTATCATTAATTGTCAAAGTAGAGGATGCTCAAATTGCATTTTCCTACAATTAGCTAAATTCCATTATGGGATTTTGTCTCAAACAACATTGGAGTTAAGATTCTAGAAATCAATTTGAAAGGCTAAGAAATGTTCTACTAGGATGCATATATTTCCAACTAATAAAAAAAATAATGTGCGTTTTGTTTCGTAAAACAAAATTAAAATTTTTTATATATTTTTGTTCATTTTAAAAAAATTTTGAAAAATCAATTTCTCTTTTGCATGTTCTAGAGAAAGTAGAAATTACCATGAAGAAATTTTTATTAACTTAAAACTCCATGTACGATAATATTTAATTCACTAATAATATTTTTTCATATAGATAAAATGAGCAAGTAAGGTTTAGGGAGAGACATGTTGTTTTACAGATTCTAGATTTGCATAAACTAGTCAGGGTATATTTATACTATAAATCTATATTTTGTAAGGTGGATAAAGGCATGCTGAATGTAGAATACCTAGAAGGGATGGTTTGTAATCTTATGTTATTATCTTCATTTGTAAATGATAGGTGTATGGTAAAAGGAAGATGAGTGCTTCATTGGCAATTTGTAAATGGTAAGTGCTTGACTAAAAGATAGACTATAAATTCTACTTAAATTAATAATGCTAGAAGTTGAAAATCAATCAGAGAATCTAGAACTTGTTAACCTATCAAAACTTATGATAAGTAAAAAGAGGATTTCCTATTTCTATTTGAATAGTTTAATCCTTCTTCTCAGGATGAAATTGTACAGTCATGGAAGTTTTGTTATTTGTATATGATATGACTAAACAATATTTTGTTTTTAAAAAATGTTGGATATTGATAAATGCTTGGTTGGCTATTTGTAAAATGACAAATGTATGATTGAGCATAGATCAACTAAAGTTGCAAGTGTAGAATATATACATATAAAGTTGTAAGTATAGAACATATGCCGGTTGAACTAAGAAATTGAGAAGTTAATTTTGAATTATGTATGATTGAGAATTAGGAGCATTGAGTTGGTTGATAAGTTTAGAGGTTTAGGGGGGCTTGTTTATTGTTATGATGGCTATTGGAAGTATTTATTTCTTTGTGTTTCAGGAGGGAAATATCCTAGCTATATAAGAAACTTTGTGAAATTTGGTAGAATCTTTAGAGCCATTTGAGTGTATGAAATTTAGGTTGTCTTTATTCTGATATTCTTCATATGTTATCCAGTATAGGTGTTTCAAGCATCTTCTTAGTTATTAGATGACTAACACTTCAAGGAAAACATGTTGGTTGATAAGTACATTAATGATTTTTCTATAATGTGTGATGTGAATAATATTAAATTCAATAATTCTTTAATGTGAGATGTGAATTATATTAAATTTGATACTTTCTTTGACCCCTTTTTACATACATATATGAATTCATAATTTTGAGCTTTGACAACCTTTGTTACATAAATCTTTTAAATTATTTGGGCCATTTTAAAGCAATCGAATTCTTTGGAATATTTTTGCCTATTTGAAATTAAATATGAATCTTGGTGATTTGATTTCTTTCCAATTGTGAATTGGAAAATCAATTGAATATATATAATTATATTTTTGTTCTTTATGCTATGATTGAAATCCTAAATGCCTTTGATATTTGGATAAAATATCCTATTAATGAGAGATAAGATATTATATTGTGTGCACATTAATGACCTGCTTGACAGGGCCTACGTTACTAGGGCTCTACCTAAAAAATGCCATATGCTTCAAGCCTAACTCTAATCATGTATTTATCTATGATATGTGATTCAACCCAGTGAATCCCCTTCAATTTTAGTTATGTATATAATTTATGACAATAATTATGTATTTGAATGCGCTTTAGCTAGTTTATGTCTGCTGAGGCTAGGAGAACTCCATTGAAATTCTTTATATATATAGTTTGCATTTTAATAAATTTGAACATATATTCATTGTCAATAGAGCTAGATTTAAGAATTCTTGTGACTTTACTTACTTTGATATGATGACTTCATTCTTTCAAAACCTTGTATGTAATATGATTCATTTCTTGTTAGTTTTAGACTCATACTTTTAAATTTTGTAGATTTGGTTTCTAAAGTATATGAGACTAGACGTTTAGATTTTCTTTGCTCCAAGAATTCCACTTAGTATATAGTTATGTAATATTTTACTTTTTTAATAATATGTTGTAAAGTATTATTCTAAAACTCCATAAAAAATGTTTGTGGTATAAAATTTAGTGAAAAATATTATACGGTGATGTATATGTATTATGCTTGATATTTGTAGGATGTTTAAGATTAATATTAAGCTAAATATGTATGTGACCCCTAAACTTATAGCATTTAATAACTTTGCCCTTTAAAATTTCAATTTAACTATATAACCTCTTGAACTTATATTTTTCTTAATTTATAATATAAACTCACTGAATCATGCCAAGTCACTAACATATTTATTTGGTATAAAATATACAAATACAAAAAGAAAAATTGACCATTATTCATTAATATAAGTATATATTAGTACAAAAGAGACAAGTATAGGGGGGCAAACTAGTTAAAATAGAAGTTTAAGGGGCAAAGTAACTAAATGCTATAAATTCAAGGGGCTACATATATATTTAGCCTAAATATTAATATGAGATATTTTAGGTTAAATGTTTATTTATTTAGTGGATTTAGGTTCATTTGATGTACATGGATTTTGCTATTTTGATTGGAGAACATTAAAGTATGTTTATTTTTAGATGTTGCCAAGTTGTGAGATTCTAAAGGAAAGAGTAGTTTGGTGGTATATATTTGAATAATGGGACGTATAAAAAATGTATAAAATGTACAAAATTAAAAGGCTAAATACATATGTAGCCCCTAAACTTGTAGTGTTTAGTCACTTTAGCCCCCTTAAACTTTCAATTTAATTATATAACCTCTGAACTCAAATTTTTCTTAACTTATAAACACAAATTCATTGAGTCATGCTTAGTACTCCGAGTAACTAACATATCTATTTGATATAAAATATTTAAATACAAGATGTAAAGTGACCAGTATTTATTAATATAAGTATCTATTATTAAAAATAAACAAGTACACCTTTGTTATGAAAAAGATGAGATAGCTTTTTATTTTGAAAAATGAAAATCGGAGAGTTGCCATCTTAATTTATTTTGACTTAAGAAAAGTCAAAGAAAAACACATTTAATTGACTCCATTGAATTTAATTAATTTTTATCCAAAAATGACACTAGTCCGAAATAAATCATGATTGGTCACAAGCTAAGTTTTCATACCAATTTTAGTAAAAATAAATTTTCTCTCTTTAATTGATTTTAACCATTTGATTGAGAAAAATGTGATTTTTATGGTTTATGCCATAATTAATCATGAATAATATAATTATGATGCATGAATATATTATAACATAACATCTACAAAATGCAATATAAAAAATAATTATTATAACTCCACCAAAATTAATAATTTCAGGAGAGTTTTGACTCTAGCCGTTATGGGTTATAGGTCGAATACAAATCTCCAATTAATCAGTTAATTAAAAAAGAAAGACAAATAAAGCAATAATAGCAACCACTGCAAAAACTCGTTAAATTTGCAACGACGCCCAAAATTTCAAGAAATGAAGAAGGAGAAATGAAGAAATAATAACAAAAATTAAAATAAATGAACATGTTGGGTTTGTTTAGGTGTAAGTTCGCTACTCGAAGTAATATTATAAGTGTGCATATTTATCTCATTTGAATGAGAATCAGAGTCGTAAGTAGTTCGTGCATTTAATTGCAAGAGGTTTGAATTAACCAATTTTAGTTAATTGATTACCGAGTGAAAATAGGTGTAGAGAAGAAAACAATACATTAGGTGATCGTTTCCTTTTAACAAAAGGTTAGAGGGCTTTGCCGCCTAGTAACTCCACTTGCTTGGGAAATTAAATAAAATTAATTAATGGTAATGCGAAAAATTAATTGTAATAAAAGAAGAAAAATGAATATCTTAATTAATTTTTAGTCTAATAACAATTTGGTAGAGTTTTGACATCCAAAATCGGAATCTCTTAACAAAAAGTGGAGACCTTTATGCATAGGAGTTGTCGGCGCTTGAAGCGGCCTGCCGCGCGAAGGTGTGACTATGTCCTTTTTTTATGCAAAGTACATTTTTTAATAATTTACTGATTTTGATTTCCTAATTTTTTGAATTAGAAGCAAATATTAGGGGTTCACACTTTCCTCTTTGGTGATTATTCTTCAAGACTAGTAGTACAAACACAAGGCAAATTATCCATAAGCATCGTCAGATATAAAATCCAAAGCTCTACTTATTTGGTGTTAATTTTTCCACATCGGTATTGGAGCTTAAGTTGTTTGTACTCCAGTTTTTATGAATAATTAGGTTGATTAGTGGTTTAAAAATATTTTTTTGGTGAATTATTTGTGAACTTTGATAATAAACTCTATGGGTATGTTTAAGCATAAAAAATATTGTATTTTTTCTTATGTTTATATGATGTTATGATCTCATATAAAAGTAGACATATAGAGTTTCAATTTGGTATATTATTTATAAAATTCATAGTTAAATTGAGAAACATATGGCCTTCTAAAATTGATAACTCGAAACTAGAAAACTTTAATCTATTTTATTAATTTTAATTAAGGATTAATATATTGTTAAGCTAGAATGATAGGCTAGGATGTTACCAATAAAATCACATACCCCAAAAATTCTCCACCGAAAAAAGCTCGGCTGGTTGAATCAATCAACTTATTTAATAGTTAATAATTAACTCAATTAGTTAATAAATAATAATTCCCTATATGAATAACAATTTAATGATGGAATTAAATATAATTAAATTAATTAATTACCAATTTAATTATTCCAATTAGTTAATCAATTTCATAACTATATATATATTTATATTTAAACATAATTAATTAATTCCATGTATTGATAAATAATAACTATAATTCATTAAATAATTATGAATTATTTTCAATCAAATACTTAAAATTAATAATATTTAACCTAATTTAATTCTTCTTTTTTTGTGTTGCTGAAGTGTCATCAGATGACGCATAGCTCCTCGTTTGATGATCATTGGCAATCCACCTCTCTACAGGCTCACTGTCAATGGACGAAGCTGCTAGGTTGGTGCGTGTTAGTGGTCAGAGACGACACAGTGGTAGATCGGAGGAAAACTTCATCAGCACTCTCTCTCCCTTTCAGACTCTTTCTCTCTCCTCAATTAAATATCATTCTCTCTTAATTAATGCTCAGTTTTGATTGGTGAGTATTTATAATCATTTAATGCTTTGAAGTTTTTAAATATTATTTGCAAGAGTTAATAAATTAGTATAGGCTTTTAGCCTAATGGTAAACATATTTTATTTCCTCTCCGAAAGTTCTAGGTTCAAGTCTAGTGGTGTTAAACATATTTTTATTTTTATTTCTTTTTTGTTATTCTTTATTTCTTTTTCTTTTAATAAGATTATTACAATATTCATGCATTACAAGCTTCTAAACAAATATATGATACATCAAGGTTTCGAAAATTACATATTACTAAATAATATTCCAATAACAAAGCTAAGAACAAATTGGTTGAACTTATTAGAATCTCTAGTGCTTAATGTATTGTTCATATCTCTAATGTTGGTATGAAACTCATTTCTTATAATTTCAGAACGATTATAGATGAGTTGCATTTTATCTTTTCCGATCCATACAGTATTTTTTAGTATGAAAAATTCTCTAAAAAAAATAATTCATTTTATTAATTTTCGTATTAAAATTTATACCGACAAGTGTTTAGTAACCTCCATATGGTTTTAGCGGAAGAAATTATATTGGTAATGAAAAAAAATAATTAAAGAGAGAGACAGATAAAATTGATATTCTGAATTTTTATTTTAAAATTTTAATCAAATTATTTCAAACATTTTATATCTTTAACATTCCAATTTTGTACATTTTGTATGATTTTTTTTGTATAAATAGCTTTTCCCTTAATATATTACTACATCTAATTTTAAGAAAAAAAAATATATCAAAATTTTTAATCTCATGAATTTAAATAAATAATAATTCATCTTACAAATTTTACCTTCTACTAATAACTTGATTATAAAAGATGGGATTAAATAATTTGAATAATAAAAGACTAAAAATAGAAAGAAAATACAATAATAGTAATTAAATCTAATTTTTCTTTTTTTGTAAATTCAAGTATTATTAATAAATATTAAGGAAAACTGCATCACAAATAAATATAGACATTTCCATTCTATGTATTTTTTTTTCTACTCCCTCCATTTTATTTCAAGTTTCTTGTAGAAAATTTTTTTTTTGTTCCACTTCAATTGTCACTTTATAAATTTATGTTTGCATTAATTATAAAAGTTCAAAATTTACCATTGAGTATTAAATACTTTTAAGATACTATTCTTAAAATATCACTTAAAGTGGAATGAAGGAAGTATTTTTTTTAATCATTCTATATATTTTCTATTTAATTTTTTTTAAAAATATAAATATTTATGAAAAAGAGAAAATTTTAACTTAATTATTGTAAAGTTAAAATTTGTTGTAATAAGTTGGATCTCCATCCCTAAAAAAAAATGCTCATACGATATCACTGCTTAAATTTTAATATAATAAAAAAATTTGAATTGAGGTAGACATTCAGCTGGTCGATTAAAATCTAGGCTCATTTAACTAAATATTTTGAAGGTTAAATATAATGACCGAACTGATTAATTTTTAATTTTAGTCGATTTAGTTAATTAATTAAATTAAATTAGTCGGTTCAGTTAATTGATTAGACCGATCAAAATTTTTTTATTTTATGCTAAAAAATTATATTTACAATAAAAATATTAATATAATTAAATAACTAAATAAAATTTATTAAAAAATAACTTTATTTTCCAATAAAAAATATATTTATAATAAAAATTTATATAATTAAAAAATTAAATAAAAAATTAATAAATAACTAAATAAAAATTATTTTTAAAAATTTTAGTTAATAATTAACTGATTAAATTAAATTAATTAATTATTAATTAAACTAAAAATTAAATTAATCTATATTTTTTAATTCAACCAATCAAGTTTATTTACGATCAATTAATCAAATCAATTTTTTAGCCTATTAACCGACAATTCGGTCTTTTTAACCCAATTATGCCCACCCTTTTATATATTACTAATCATTTCAAAGCCTCAATCAAGGCCACTCGTTGTCCATCCCCACTCTTTCAGCGTTCGTCTTTCACCTTCTTAGCAATTAGCGAAGTGTCCCGCCATTTTTGAACCGTATGAGCATAAGCTATGTTAAGTTATGCGTCATTTGGCAACTGGATAACAATATACTCTCCTCTTCCGGCGATTAAATTATTCAGGAATAGTAGCAGTATTAGATTCAACAAGGATTATGGATTTCGTTTCCCAAAGCAAATTTTCTGTTTGGGACAGGACCAAGAAGGTGTTCGCTATGACAGTCTCAGAGTGCTGGAATGGGATAAACTGTGTGATTTGGTATCCTCCTTCGCCGGTACTTCATTGGGTCGCGAAGCCACTAAGGTTACTCTGTTGTTATTCTTCATTTCATGCTTATTTATTTTCCTTGTGAATATCTTTGTTCAAGAAAATTGAATAAGTAAGAAATTGAGAGTGAGAAGCAGTAACCCTTTTCATATTAGCTTTAGTTTTGATGAATAGCAGCATTGTCAGGTGCAATTATGGTCTTTGAATAGGAAGTATGAGGAAAGTTTGAGACTTTTGCAAGAAACTAATGCAGCTGTGGGAATGCACAAGCATGGTGCTTGCCGCTTGGACTTCACTGGCATCAATCTTCTTTTGGTTAGTCATTTACTTCTACAATGGCCATTTCTCTATCCAAGTGCCTTATTTTGTTTGGTCTTTGAAAAAAAAAGGTACAATCTGCTATCCAAACTGCTCGGAGGGGTTTGCCAATCAGTGCAAATGAAGCAATGGCTGTTGCAGCTAAGCTAGAGTTTGTGGATGTTTTGAAGCTTAATCTTGAAGCTACAACCAAGGAAGATGCTGATTGGTACAATCGTTTTATGCCTCTTTCTCAAATGGTAGTAATAAGGATTGGTTCGTTTCAATGAGTATGCTTGTAAAGATTCATTTATTGTTTCTTATGCTCTTTCTGAATTTATATCACTTGCAGATAGTGGAACTGACTATAAATCGACCACTAGTTAGGATGATATATCAAGTTATAGATGAAGATGGCTCTGTCAAAGACTCTGCTGTTTGTTCCTTAATTCTTTTTAACCGAGTTCTTTACACATATTGACAAGTCTATTGCACTCACTTTTCCTTTTCCAACCTTATAGCTTTATTTGTATGGTCTTGTTTTGAATTTTGTTTTCTGGCTTAGAGCTCTGCCCTGAAAAGATCACGTGATCAAGTTCGAATGCTCGAAAAAAGGGTAAAGTCTCTCCTTTTGTCTATTCCTCATAGCTCAGCTGATGTTGGGATTTTTCAGCAATTTCTCACCAATTTATAATAGAAAAGAGTTACAAATTAAAATCTTAATTGGATAATTGTAGCCAACATGTTGATATTATCATGTAAATTTTAAAGACCCCCGTAGCAGCTAAGTATCTTTCCCATCTATATGTATATCCATCCGGATCTGTATCAGTGTATTTCATATTGTAACCCTATGTGTCACTTTTTATTATCAATTTTTTGTTGAGAAGATTGGGCAATGTTTTGTTGTTGAACCCGAGATATTGTATAAAACTCACTGGTAATATTTTCCTCAATAAATCGGACATTGAAAATGATGCTGCTGGCTTTTATAGTTCTTTGCAGTGCTTGCAAAATTTACTTGTGGGAGCATTCCATTCTTTGTGTCATATTTGAGCCTTTGCCTAGGCCAAAACCCTACTGACAGTTGGGTGGCCTTTCAAGTATTGGATGCCCACTTTTGTGTCATGGGTGCAACCACTATTCTATGCATTTCCTGAGTTAAATGTCTCAACTGGAAATTTAATCTGATGTATGAGTGCAGTATTCTTTGTATTAGTTGTTAATGTGATAAATATTTTCTGCTTAACAATTTGAGTTACTAGGCATAAATAGTTAATGAATCCTAAAGTTGTATTGATAGTCATTGAGTCACATATCTCTGAGTTTTTGTCCAATACTGATATATTTGCCCTGCATTTTCATTCATATCTTTTCATTTTTTACTATGTTGTTGTGGGCTTTTATTCAGTTATATCAGTTAATGGAGAGCATAATTAGGAATGATATGAAAGGAGCATCCTTTCTGGTAAGTTGAGATATGTAATTATGTTTTTCTTTTCCCTTTTTCTGGCATCTTAATGTTTTTGGTCCCAGCAATTGTCATAGTATTGGTTCAGGAAGTGAGTAATGTTGGCGGCAGATGGTGTATAAAATCAGGGACAGATCAGCTGTCAAGTTTCAAGGGTCTTTTGCTGTCCAGGTGTGTAAAATTACATGAATAAATTGGTTGTTGTTCACAAGTATTTGTGTGAGCATTGGGAGATAGAGAGGATTTTTCTTTGTTGTTCGTGTAGAAAAATAAAGGCAAATGCTCTCTTCCTCTGTGAAAAAAAAAAAAACAAAAAGAAAAATCTACTTCCCAATGCAAGTGTTGCCGACCATGATCCTACTGCAATAGAACTGGCAATATCATCAAAGCCCAATACATATACTATGTACTAATATTAACTCAATAGTGAAAATGCTAAATACTTCATGGTAATTATATTAAATCATACAGGAACTATCATGAAAAAGACTTCTAACTATGTTCTTTTTATAATTGAAAAACTTTATTCTTATATTACCTGTAGATTGTGATAATATTTGGCAAGTTAATAGACAAAACTATATATTACATGATTTAATTTGAATGATATATATAAATAACATCTTAAGACACTTCTGTGGGTTTGTTTGACATTGCTGTTTGAGTTGTAATTGAGAGAAACACAATGATGAAAATGTTGATTAAAGATCATTAAATTTGGTGAATTTCACTTGTTTTAATTATAGAAGCTAAATAACAGCTATACAGCACTCCTTAAATTTCTTTTCCAATCACATCTAAAATGGTACTTTTTTGGTAAAGCAATTTCAACTTTATTGCCAAATAGCTATATGTAGGATTGAAATAAGATTGACATTAAAATTTCTATCAATTCAAGTTTTAGCAATTGAGAGTCTAAATTGTGTTTGATAAATCTGAAGTTATGCTAAAATAACTTTACTAAAGCTGTTTTTTCCCATTTTTGCCCAAAATATTGTTTTGTCTCACCTAGATTTGATTGATGGGGCCTTAACCCATTAAAGGTTAATTTCATTAATTAAGGATCATATGCTATTGTAGTGATTCAGGCAGGGGAAGCATTTTAGAACCACTCTCAGCAGTGCCTTTAAATGATGAGCTGCAAAGAGCAAGAGGTTCAGTGGCAAAGGCAGAGGCAGATGTGCTTTTGATGTTAACAGAAAAGGTTGCTAGCTTTGTTTAGTGAAATTTATATCGATATCCATATTTTCCTTTCAGTATCATGTTTTCATTTTTATGTAATTTGTGCAGATGCAAAAGGATCTTGATGACATTAAAAAAGTATTGAACTGTCTAATTCAACTAGATGTGGTATGCCTCTATCACTTTGCCTTGTCTCTGTTAAAAAAAATGTACGTTAGGAAGTTATAGAGTTTAGCCAACCCCTCAAATTTGGAGGTTGTTTTTCATGTCGTCGTAATTTTGTTTAGCTTCTATTAGAAGAATCCTTTAGTGTAACTATAGGAATGCATATTGAAACTTGGCTAAAATATTATGACTAAATCTATGATATCAAGTTTATGATTGATTTTAATACTCACTTAGGATTACAGGCTACATTGGTGCCTTCTGTTTCCCAGGGTTTTAAATATTGTCCATTATGTAAGGTATTCGGATTTCAGGGGTTTGATACATTTCTTTCAGATATATATCTGTAATTTTAATTCATAGTGAAGTAGCATAATATCGGCTGAAACATCTGATTTGGATGTTATCCCTGGCTTGCCCCAGTAGTCCTTGTCAGCTACTTTTTTTTTTCTTTTTAAGGTTTTACTAATCTGTTTTCCAGAAGCCCCAACTATTTCAAGCATGATCTTTTGTTTTTTATTTGCAAAAAATTTGCATTAGAAATTTTCGGTTTAGTCCAACTCAAATTGATTCCTTCTAGTGCTGCAACACTGTGACTGATGCTGTTATTTAAAACTCTGTTTTTACCTTCAGTTAAATAAATCCGGAAAATATAGTTCCTGATACAATTCTCTACAGAATATCCTTTATTAGACTTGTAATTTTAGACTTGTAATTGTATTTTCAGACAAAAATGCACATTTTTAGGTCCCTTGATCATGTTAATTAGCTAAAATATTCTGGCAATCTGTTTCTTATTGTGATTTTTTCCATATAGATCAATGCCCGGGCAACTTATAGTCTTTCATATGGAGGAACATGTCCTGATTTATATCCACCAGAGGACATGGAAGGATTTTTCTCTGCTGAAGCATCAAAGAAGAAGGCCTTGGAAGCATCATATCCCTTAAGGAGAGAATGGTTATTGTATATGCCTAAAGCTTATCATCCTTTATTACTTCAGCAGCATAGGCAAAATCTGGAGAAGGCACGGAAGGATGCCAACAATGCTACCACTGTAAGAGTTACAGCAAGCTAATGAGGTTAAATTGTGAATTTGTTTTTATTGAATTAGGCACCAAAAAGTCCTGAACCTTTTCTTAATTTTTCAATCCTGGCTAACCTTTAAAAGATGACCAATTTGACCTACACTCTAGCATATGTGGTGCAATAGCACCCAGGTAATGGAAATTGTTTCATTATGTGTAAAATCAGCTTTTATATGGTCATGGTACAAGATTATAGCAGCAGAAAGATACACCCTTTAGTAGTAGGCTAGGGGTGCAAATAGTTCGGTTTGAACTGTTATAAGTTTTTTTTTTGGACCTGAACTAATAATTGCAGTTTTCAAAAATTCAAACCGAACCAAACTGCTAAGAGTAATTGAATCATCCCAACTATAGATATACGCAAGGTAGTTAAAAGCACTAGGCACAACTAAGGCGATACATCCTTGTATTGCCTTAGGAGCAAGACGCAAAAAAAGCGATGACCTAAGTAAAATAAGGCTCAAAGTTCTTGTAAAATACTAATTACTAGTAATAGCATGCGGTACATCTTTAAAGTAAAATCTATTGGAAGCTATATTAATTTAACATTAAAAAAAAACTACTAAAAAGTGAAAGATATCTAAAATTAAATAAGCAACAAAGCTAAAATCAAACAAAAACAAGTTTTATACAAGTTAAAACCAAAATAATATATGTGTAAGCAAACATACTAAACTAATTAAAATTTAATTAAAAAAAGCTTCAAATAAGTAAAATTAGCTTTAAAAGTCAGCTTAAATCATATCCTAAATGTTTAGGCTATAACTTGGCAAAAATAATACTAAAAGACTAAAACGCACCGCTAGAATCTTCATTTAAGTTAAAAGTTTTGTTTCTTGTACGTACTGTTTCATCACTTTGGTTTTAATTTTTGAATTTTGTTTGTTGCATTAAACTTTTAGTTTTCTATTTTGATAAGCTTTTTTTTAATTTTGAATGAAATTAAAATTTAAAAAAACCTAAAGACTTTTAGATTTCCTAAAACGCTTTAAATTTGCTAAGAGAGTTTAAATTTTCTAAAAGATTTTAGATTCCCTAGCTTTCTAAAATCACTAATTACTTAAATATAGGCTATTAATAAGGAAAAAAATATTTACAATGTGAATTTGGGAAAAAAATATATGTTTTGCGCAAAAGCACTTCTTACTTTCTATAAAAAAAGCATTGCTTAAGCGCAAGAAGCCAACGCCTGATTAAAGGCGCTTGGCTTTTGGATCCTAAAAGAGCTAAAGGTAAATTGCACCTGGCTTTTGCGCCTAGGCGACCGCCTGGTGCGCTTTTGACTACAACGGTTAAGACAGTTTGCTTATGTTTTAATGGTTTATTAATTTTTGAAATTATAATATATTATTTTTTATATTACACTTGATTTAGAATGAATATAATTGTTTAACTTTTTAAATCATAATAAATTATTAATAATTTCTAAAATTCTTAATAATACATCAATATTTTTTAAAATTCTTAATAATACATCAATATTTTATTATAGAAAATCTATTTTTAATTTATTAATGTATAAAATCTACTAAATATGAATTTTAATATACTTTGCGCATGTATAGATATGGTAGTATAGTTTGATTTGGCTTGGCAGATCTGAAAGGTAAAACCATAGTCAAACCGATTTTTCAGTTTATTAAATTATTCAAGCCAAACCAAACCATCACTTATGTATCATGGTTCAGGCGGTTTGTGAACACCTCTATAGTAGGCCACCAAATTTATCAAACTTTTAGCAAGTAAAATTTACAGGTAATCTAATTTAGGAGGTCCATCCACAATTTGCTTAATAACTGAAGTATGGGGTGAATTCGCAACCAAAGTATGGACCATAATTGCAAATTAAGAAAAAGTTCAATACTTTTTAGAGTGGTCAACCCCTTTTCATTTCTCATCAAAAGTTCTACAAGTTGAAAACTTTATCTAATGTCATATGTTTTATATTTTGTCTATTCTTGTTTTCTCATTTGGAAAATCAAGAGAAAACGTCAAGGGAATAATGGCACATGGAAAAGAGAAACAGATGGGGATGTTTCATCCATAGAAGTGCAGGTATTTTATTTTAATATTATTGATTGCTTGTTAAAAAATTAGCTGACTTTTTTTTTTGTTGTGCTTTTGCCTCTTAAGTTTATGACATTTTTCGGTGGACCATAGCACTGTTTTGATCCAAAGACAAACTTATTCATTGATACTAGGTGTCTGCATTTGAACAAGCTCATCCACATCCAGTTCCAGTTGATTTTTTTATTGCCTGGAAGACAAGGGTCCTTGTTATTACTGGCCCTAACACTGGTGGAAAAACTATTTGCCTAAAGACAGTTGGATTAGCTGCTATGATGGCAAAAGCAGGTTGATTCAACATCAGTAATTTTTTTAGTGATTCAACATTAAGTTGAGTCTTTTTCAATTGCGGAGCCAATAGTTCTTTTCTGATGTGATTGATACATTTTGGCGCTTTCTCAATGTTATGTTTGTAATGCTGTTATGTTTTATATGATGTTGGAATACGTCTAGAATGATAAGCAGCAAAAGATGTTTCTATTGGGTATTGGATAAAGGAAGTCTGAAACCAGTTATGAGATGGAAAAATAGTCTCAGATTCCGATCTCCAGTGAACTGAGCTGAATTATTTGTATCTTGATATTGATGATGGAAATGTTATGCAACTATCTCTGAAGCTACTGTTTGCATTAGATATCACACTTGACAATTTTTTCATACCATTTTTTTTAAGATCTCCACATTATGTGTGACCTTCTATAAATTTGTTCAACATTGCAGGTCTTTATGTTTTGTCTTCTGAATCTGTACAACTTCCTTGGTTTGATTATATTTTAGCTGATATTGGTGATGAGCAGTCCTTGTCACAGTCTCTATCTACATTCTCTGGCCATTTGAAGCAAATAAGTGTAAGTAGAATATTTCTTTTGTGGACTTATTTCAGTATGTTTGTGGCTGTTCTCTTTTATAGCATACTTAGCTTGTTCGCACTGTTTATATTTATTTATTTTTGTGAATGATGGATATGTATTCCAGTGTTTTACCTGTATGCATACTCCTTTTGATGCCATTGTAAGCTAATAATATCTTTGCATCTGGTCAGCCATCCTCACAGGCTTTCCAGACTGAATAATGTTAATGAGAATAATCAACATTTGGCATGCTTCATGTTATGGCATGCTTCATGTTATGGCAATGATCATAGCTCATCAAATTCAAAGGATTCCAAATTGTTGATAGTGTTTGCTATACACCTTTTGTGGAATCTGTGGTCTCTTTTTTCTACACTATATTGTTGAGAGAAAAATTATGAAAGTTAACTGATTTATCATGCAGGCCATTCGATCTCAGTCGACAAATTGGTCACTGGTGCTACTTGATGAAGTGCGTTCCAAAACTTTTAATTTCTTTATTTTTAGTGATTAATTATTTGATATTTTACTATTATCATGGCTGAAAAACATTTGATGATATATAAATATGAGGTTAAGAGTTTAATCTGCTAACTCACATTGGGAGGCAAACAGTACATTGATGCATACCTCTTGCATAATAGGTTGGTGCAGGGACAAATCCACTTGAAGGAGCTGCACTAGGGATGTCGCTGCTTGAATCATTTGCTGATAGTGGTGCTTTATTGACAATAGCTACAACACATCATGGCGAGCTTAAATCCTTGAAATACAGGCATGCAGTAGATATAGCAAAGATGTCATTATTGTGCTGGGAATGCATGTGTCAAACTGTTCATAAGTCTATTTCAGATGGCCCCAATCCGTTAATGATAATATTGGATCAATGTTACTGTAAGCCAAAGTCATGCATCAACACGTGATTCATGCATTGACATAAACAGAGACTTGATTGCTGCTCCATGCTCTTGGTTTCACATTAAGTATTTTGCTTCGTTGACAGTAATGACACCTTTGAAAATGCTTGTGTGGAGTTTGATGAAGTTAATCTAAAGCCAACATACAAGATTCTCTGGGGAGTACCAGGTTTTCCACCTTAGTTACATGATTATTTCACATTTTCTTCATCTAAACTGATGTTTGTGTTTATTGAAACTGTCCCTTGATCATTTTATTTATTTCTTCCTCTTCATTGTGGTCATTTGGATCTAACAGTTAAGGACACAAAAAAGGTTGGCGAGTTTGTATTAGGAACACAACCCTCATGCTATTTCCCATGCAGTTGTGAAATTTTAACATTCAGTATTATGTATCCTGGCCTATTAAAATAGGGAACATGAGCTTTAGGAATAGCTTCTCATTTTCCAACTAACTGATATTGCAGACCTAACCTGAGCTATGTTGCATTCCAAAGCTAGGGCAACTGTGACTGCATCCTATTCTGCTTACCATAGCTGATATATTGGTGGTAAGTGGTAACAGTCATTTGTACATGATAGTGTATATCTGAATCATGGAACTTCTAATATTTCTTGAAATGTGTTAAATGCTTGAGATTTGGTTGCTATAATGTTTCTTTCAAATAGATTAGTGCCTAAACTAAACAATATTGTGTACATCTGAAGTAAGTACCATCTCTTCCGTTGTTAACTGAGTGAGTCTGCCACGTGGTTAATCAGAAACAGGGGCAGAAACATATTAAGCTGTCTAAGGAGGGGAAACTCAGGGATGGAAGCCCATAGATTCATTGAGCAAGACATCAGGTGGCACTTGAACACCAAAGAAGTTGTCAATAAGTCATTGTAGGGAGGAAAAACTAGGATATATTTGCTTATGAGTGTGTGTGCGAGAAAGAGAAATAGGGAGAGAGAAAGAGAAGCTAAGCTACTTCTTTTTGTAAACTAAACATGGCACACGAAGTTACAGGTGATGAGGGATAGTGTAAGATTATGAGCTTGCAAGTACCAAAGAATAAGTTGCCTGATATTGGTAGAAATTGCTAATAACTTCTTTAGCTCTCTTCTAAAATAAATACTGATTAGTCTTCTGCTCATTTATTGACACTGCAGTATAAATTCTAATATGATGTAGATTAGAAGGAGAGAGGGAGGGAGTTGGGCTTGGCATGAAATAATTTTAGGTTTCCAATTTTTAGAAATATGATCCTTATTAATCCGACATTTCGAAGCAGTTTACTGTGCTCTTTTCATCTAAATGTAACAAGTATCAGGTACTATTTTGTCTCATAACGTGTCTACTTGAAATTAAGAAAAGATAAACTGTTGATTTTATTGTAGGTCGTTCAAATGCCATCAATATATCTGAGAAACTGGGGCTACCAAGCATGGTCGTTAGTAATGCTCAAGAGTTATATGGTGCTGCTAGTGCAGAGATTAATGAGGTGAAGTTTGAAATTATTTTTCATTATATTGTTTATGCTGATCTACCTTGTCTGTAGAGATATCTAGTTTTATGTTCGGTTTGACTGCACGAACACCCAATGGGAGGTCTATGCATTTTCTAACCTGCATGCTCTACTTAGTTGTGAGCTGACCCCAATCAGATTGGGATTAAGAGTTGGTTCAATTGAGTTTTATGCTGTTTAGTTGTGAAGAAAGTCAAAGCATGTGATGAGATAATTTTCAACACAAATCACTTTACTGGATGATGTTTTATTGTTCTCTTCAGCTGCTGACTGTAATCCTTGTAATATCTTACAGGTCATTATTGATATGGAAAGATTCAAGCAAGATTTTCAAGAGCATTTGCGTGAGGCTCAGCATCATCTGATGTGAGAATCTATTGCTTAAAGTTGGTTGAAAATTGTTTGTGTAAGGTCAATTACGGTAACACTTTTATAAAAAAAAAAATTTATACACAAAATCGTTGGAACATTTATAATAGCTAATATATGGAAAACTGCTTCTCAATATACCCTCTTTTATATATATATATATATATATATATATATTTGTTTTAATGTAAAATTGGAAACTTCCACAGACTTTTCATTCCAGAATATGGCATTACATTGGGGAAAGAAGTTAAATTCTCATGTGAATGCACATATCTTTTATTTATTTGGTTCACTTTCAAGCATCCATCTTGAATATATGTTTTTGGCTTCAAGGACCTAAACATTGGCAGAGTTGTTAGTCTATTTCTGAATGATATGTTTTGAAGCAGTCAGAATGGATTAATCTGTAATTTCATTTTGGAAAATGATATTATGGTTGTTTTTTTGTTGGTAAAAAATGTAATCCTGAAAATCAAATTTATGAGTTCAATTTTTTTCAAAAGATGAGCTGTCTAATATTTTCTTCAACGGCACTCCAATGTGTTGGCAAAATTTTATTTTATAGAATTGATGATCTTACTGTATATAGGTTGTGCATTTGCGAGAGCTTTTGGACATATAAGGTTGTGGATGCTCATCTAGTCTGTTTATTTGTTGTTTTATAGGCTCTCAAAAAAATTTCATGAAAAACTATTGCTGGCCAGAAGGAAGATCATGGAGCATTGTTCTAGTGAAAGATACAGGAAGATGCAAGAAATATCTGAGGCTGCAGCAATGGCACGTTCTACTCTTCACAAGAGAGTGCGGCAGCTTCGTGCATACTTGGCAAAAACCTCTCAGCCGCATATAGCCAATAAAAGACAAATTTTGGCAAGTGACCAACGTACTACAGATGATAACACTAGACATACTACAGCAGGTGGAAGTTCATCTGCAGTTGAAGTTAAAAGACAATCAATATCAGGTAACTAAAAAATTGGATGACATTATTTCGCCAGTTCCAGTGGTCTGGTAGCATCTAAACCTTGTTTGCAAAAATCGTAATGTGTGTTAGTTTTTGAGGCAGGGGAGCTATGATGCACGGACATAAGTAAATTCTTAAAAAGTCAAGACAACATATATATTGAAAGTTCCATTCAATGACATTACAAAATATATCCATTCACAGCAAGAAGGAAAATTCATCCAGAATGTCGATGTCAATTTTAACTTAGAAGAAAATCATTTAAATAATTATTTTGTAATTCATAATAAAAATTAATTTAAAATCACAAATTGTTAACAACTTTATCTCCTTATTGTATTGATTTATCAATCGTTAAGTTGCATTCTATTTAATTCATATATTCTATTATAATTCTTCATATTTAACTGGTATAGTTTGGTTTTATTAATATGTATTAAATATTATTTATTATAAAAGACACGAATTTTAATGTGTTCTACAGTTTAAAAGTTTGTCAAACACGCGTGCGTGCACGTGTGTGTATACACACACACACATATTTGAAATGTCTGCTATGTGTTGGATATGCCTGGAGCAATTGCCTGTGTCGAGTAATTGTCCAACAATGTATACCGTCAGTTGGAGGACAGCTGTGCATTATAGCCGGGGAGTGTTCCTCAAATTGTATGAAATAAATGGGCTTTGGTCATTTTCTTTTTTAGTTATTTGACCTAATAATTAAAATGATCTGTCATTTTACTGGGTTGACCCTTTCACATTATTAGCCTTTGTTTTTGCCCGTAGTCTACTGATGTGGAACACCATATTCGAACAATGTGAAAGCAGTGGTGCTTGGTTACACTTATTATTAAGCAAAATTAGGTTTATGAATTTTAATATACTCTTCCCTATGCAATGCAGAGAAGAGGACTAAGCTTCCTCAGGCTGGTGACTTAGTGCTAGTTTCATCCCTACGAAGGAAAGCAACAGTTATAAAAGTGGACGAGTCTAAAGAAGAAATACTAATCCAAGCTGGCAACATGAAGTTGAAATTGAAATTGATGGATATTGAGACTTGATCTGGTAAGAAATAAGCTTGCCTGCATAAGCTCATGGATCAACAGCATTCCTAGTTCATTGATCCCATAACTATGTTTTATTAGATTCTGGGACAAAATATAGCATGTGGTTATATGTCAGACGTTGGCCATTTTCTGAAAATTTTCACTTAATTGTCAAAGTCATATCTAATCTATGTAACCTTGACTTACACAAGTATTTTAGGATAAATTGAAGGGTCAAGGTAACCATGTCCAAAATTAGCATTCTGCATTTCTGTAGTTAATATTTTTCTTGATGGTAAATCTCAAATAAAACATTCTTCTTCAGATGGTTATTTCTGATATATGAACAGAAATATAAATTAGCATAGAGGTAAGATGATCCAAGAACGAATATGGATACTGTCTTTTCTACTTTTTCTTTTTTAATAATATTTTGTTTCCTGCACTCAGCTTATTGTGGGATGTTGTATCTATAAATCTCTTATTTCTTTTTTTCTTTATTTTCTTTCGCAGGCTTCTCTGCTTGACCCTTAGAAGGTAGGATTTCACTGAACATTCAGCATCACATATAGGCACACAATCGAAGACAGGCACACAATTGAAAATTTGACATTTAAGAGATTGAGGACTGCAGCCAAGAACGTAAAGTCAAGAGTGTAGAAAATTGCCAACCTGCATATATACAGTAAAGAATCGAATAGCTCTTGTTGAACATGTTGAAGATACTGAAGGTGATCTAATGGTCTAGGAGGAATTCTCTTGTTAATATTTGTCTTTAGCCAGCTGAGGAAAATGACTTATGAACAATGTCATAAGAAATATAAAACTGATTATTAATTGATCCAATCTGGCTCTTTGCTGGACTTGTACCTGATATTTTGAAAATATTAGCCGAATTTTTAAATATTCTATTTGATGTACAATAATTTCTAGAGAATATTTTCATTATTGGCTTGGAAATTCGGTGTAAGAAATGTTTAGTAACTTGTCTGTATCCATTTAGTAAAACAATTTTGGGGTTGGGGAGCAAAGAATTTGTCCCACATTGAAAACTTATGGTGATTTTGAGCTGTTTATAAAAGCCAAGGCCTGGTCTTACTGCATAACTGCGAGGAATTTGAACGAGATTTCCTTAACCCTAAACCTTAAGGCTCTTCTTTCTAAAAGAAGCCTGCCAACAAAGGGGTCTTCTATCGGAGTTTTCCCTCAACAAAAAGAAACATCGTCGCCCAAGCTCCTTCGATTCCCCACAGTGGGCTTAATTTGCGCCTCAAGAGGTTTGAAGGTGGTGCCTGCTTTCACCTGGTTGATGTGTCTTGTGGTTACTTCTTGTGCTTACATCTGATTGCTTACACATTAGATTATATTTATGACTTTTAATTTTTTATATTTTAATTTTTTATAAATTAATTATATATTAATATAATTTGATTATATTTATGACTTTTAATTTTTTATAAATTAATTATATATTAATATAATTTAAAAATATTGATTGATTTATATATTTTTTTATAAATTTAAATTTTTTTAAAAAAATAACTCTTAACCTTTATATAAAAGCTGAGAAAACAAGAAGTGTTTTGAGATTGTCACGTTTATTTAATTTTAATAATTTATTTTTACGTTTTTTTTTTCAAAAGTATTGTACCTTGTACTTTGGGAGTCATTCTGTGTCTTTCTTGGAAACTAATGTCCATATGCTACTTATTGCAGTAGCATAAGGATTACGGTATCGACCGCTGGCTGAGTCTTTCTCTTGGAGAAGAAAATAAAAATGGTTGAAGGGTTAATTGGTTTTACGTATTCCATCGATATTGCCATCTGCTTATATGCTTTGGTGGATTATTCTATTGTTTACTTTGGTCATAATTTAATTGGTATATAGTTTTTCATTGGTTCTACGTTTTCCTTTGTTGAATATTGTTTCAGACTGTGGTTCGGCCGCCAACTGTATAATTACAGTCATTTTTAGTGACTTAAAATATAGTCACTTTAGATGATGTTAAAATGGGTTGTTGTTTTTTTATTTTATTTGTTTTAATTTTTCTTTTTTCTTTTTTTTTTGAATTTTAAATGTATTGATTAAGGTTTTTTTTTTCTTTAATATAAATATATACATGTTCAATGAAATACTTAAAAGAAATGATTTTTTAATTTTTTAATTTTTTATAAAATTTATAGATTATACCATCTTATATAATTTATATATCATAAAATTAGATATATAACATTAAAAAAATTAAATAAAACAAAAAAAAAACTTATAAAAAATTTAAATATATTTTTTTCATCTCAACTTATATATATTGTTATATATAATATATATGAACATATAACAACATATCATAAAATTAGATATATAACATTAAAAAAATTATATAAAAAAAAACTTATAAAAAATTTAAATATATTTTTTTCATCTCAACTTATATATATTATTATATGTAATATATATGAACATGTAACAACATATATTAGTTTATATATTAATTTTTTTTATTTTGCATATCAACTTATATATATTATTATATGTAATATATATAAATATTTAACAAATATATTAGTTTATAAATTTGATATTTTATTAAAAAGCAACTTATTTTTTTATTATTTGTAATATATCAACATATATTAATTTATATATCGATATTTTATTACAAATCCACTGATATATATTATTATATATAACATATATAAATATTTAATGACATATATTAATTTATATATTGACATTTTATTACAAATTAACTAATATATATTATTATATATGCAATATATATATATATATATGAATATATAACATCTATTAATTTATATATTTAATATTTTATTGCAAACTAATATATTTATTATATGTAACGTATATCAATATAAATTAGTTTATATATTTGATATTTTATTATAAAGTAACTGATATATGTTATTACATGTAATATATATGGACAAAAATCAATGTTTATTAATTTGCATATTTGATATCTTATTTTAAATCGACTGATATGTGTTATTATATATAACATATATTAATTTATATATTTTATATTTTATTGCAAATAAACGGATATAAGTTATTATATCTAACATATATGAATATAACATTATATACTAATTATATATTGATATATATATTGCATATTAATTGATATTTATTATTACATATAATATATGTGAACATAAAAGATATTTTTAATTTTTTTATATATTTATATATGAATACATACTGGCATATATTAGTTGTGTATATATATATATATATATAGGTGATCTCTTAACTAAGATAAACTTGCAATTTGCTAAATCTTAGGACAAATATATACGTACAGTGTTCAAAAATTAAAAAAAAAAAAATTAAACCATAACCGATATGACTTTTAAATCCGTAGCAAATTAATTTTACCTTAATAATGTATATAATAATATTATTATTAGTATTATTAATTCTAATATAAATTTATGATTATAAATTCTACTGTTTTCATTCTTTCTTCATTTTTGAAAAAAATTGATTGAATTTTTATTTTTTTATAGAATTATATCATTTATATTTTATTATTTTTATTACTGTGCATAATAAATTAATTTAACAATATATTTGACATTCAATCTGTTTAATAAATTAATTTAACAATATATCTGACATTCAATATGTTCATTGAAAAATTACTTTTAGATAATACGAGCTAAATTGGATTGCTCAATGTTGCGGGATAATATTTTTACATAGAACTTTTCTTATTTTCATTAATATATATTTAGTTATTTACTAATGTATATAAATCTAAAAAATTTTAAATATGAATTAAAAATTACATCTAATATTTTTTAAATAAATTAATATATATTGAAAGCAAATTGAATATTGAAGCTTATTAAATAGTAGAAAATAATGATATTTTTTAGAAAATTATTTCAATAAATTAAAAAATAAATTCAATATTTAATAATATAAGAAGGTAAATATATCATTATATTCTAAGTTTAATTTTTTTCCTTCAATAAATAAAAAATGATTTTTTTAAAAAAATTTTAAGACTCAATAAAATTTTATTTCATCCATACAATGAGAAAAATAACCTCTCACGTAAAATATTCTGAATTGGCAATTTTGTTCCTCTTTGATTTCTTTTTAAAGTTATAAAATAATAAAAATCTCAACTAATCTAATTATTAATTAGTTGTTCATTATTAAGAATTATAGAAGCACACAAAAAAATCAATTTTGATTTGGTTATTTTTTTGTCCTGCTCTATATTATATATGTATATGTATATATATAGCTTTATAGTATATATGTATATGTATATGTATATATATAGCAAAGAAACCAACATATGGGCATATAGTACATTACTGAATTATTATAAAAAAAATAAAATTGGATTAGTAATTTTAAAAAATAATAGTTAAATATTTTATTTTTTGACATAAACTTAATGTTTTGGAGAATTTTTTAATTTCTAATAAAAAAATTATAACTTTTCATTGCTTCGTAAATGACATTCTAAAAATTAAAGTTAAATGATAAAAAAAAACTCTAAATTCAATTAAAATTACGAACACATTCATTTTAAATCATTTCTAAAATAATTAAATAAGTAATAACAATTTATCAAAAGTTAAAAATAAAAAAAATATTAGAAAAGTCATTATTCTAACAATTATGATTTACAAATTTTATTAAAAATTAAAATAAAAAAATAAAAATTTGAGAAGTCACCATTATTAAAATAGTAATTTCAAACATATAATAATAATAATAATAATAATAATAATAATAATAATAATAATAACTTATGAGTTAAAAGAGAAAATAAAAGCAAAATATAATGAGTTATAAATTAAAAGGAAAAATAAAATCAATTAAAGATAAAAATATAAATACATTGTCTATAAGTTATTAACTAGCCAAAAAATTTTATCCTAATTGATGTGTATCTAATATTTTAAATCAATATTATATTTGAATTATTAGATTATTTGCTTTAATTAATAAAAAGTAAGATAAAAAATAAAATTATGTAGACTATAAGTTATTGACTACCTAAAAATTTTTATCCGAATTGATGTGTATTTAATATTTTAAATAAATATTATATTTGAATTATTATATTATCTGCTTCAATTACTAAAATATAAAATAAAAAATAAAATTATACAGTGAATAGAAATAATATGTACTTTCTCACCATTGTTAAAAAAATTGCGATAAAGATTATACACTATCCAAATAAAAGAAATATAGCTTTATAGATTTTATAAAAAAAAATAAGTGTAAAAATTAAAAATAGACAAATAATGATGAAAAATGATAAGCAAGCTTGATGAATCTACATAAGGCAGTAAATATTTGATGATATCATTATACCAAGTGGACCAATTACAAAATTACAATTAAAAAAATTCCAGCATGTATTTCAATACTTTATTCAAAGGTAGATTAATGAAGAGAGAGACTAACTTATTCTGAATATGAAAAATCATGAAGAAAAAGTCAGAAACTTATCAAAAAGCATGAAGAATCTGCCCATAAATATGTTGATGGACATTAGCACGAATTTATAATATAATATTAATGTAGTTTAGTGCTAGTGTGACTAGACACATGTAAACTAACACCAAAATACATGTAGAATATGTCCATCAATATTATTAAAATTATGGGCACTAATTTAGAATATAATATTGATGTGGATGGATAATTAATACTAGTGTGACTAGATATATGTGAGCGTAGATTTCTATGCCATTAATTCTTCATTTTCAGCTATATAGAGAGGGGTGGAAAGAACTAAAGAGGTTGATACGAATTTTTAGATTATGTTGATTGTAATTTATATGTTTTCAAGTTTGAGAGATTTTCTTCTTATTCTTGTTGCATGAAGAATTGATTTTAACTTATCAAGTCTAACTTGTGGCATTTTAAATCAATTCATTTACTTCATCCCAATAATTTAAGTTCTCAATTACAGGTTAGTTGTGGGTTTGGTAGGGAGGATTTATTTTTGAGTTCTAAGATTCTATGCTAGATGTATATGTGAGGTTCTAGATGTAATATTTGATCCATGGATTTCGCATCATTTAGTATCAAAACTTTGGCTAGAAGATAAATCTCTATGTATCTTTTATGTTTTAATTATCTCAGTTTACTTCTTGTTCTTGTTTATCATTTAAGTCTTCTCATTTTCTGTTCTTGTTGCACCTTGTTCTTGTCTTTAGATTTTGTGTTCTTATATTTTCATTTTCTATTCTTATTTATTGAAAGTTTAAAAGATCAAAAGAAAAAAAAAAACCAAATTCAGTTTCTAAGTCTCTTTATTTTCTATTCTTGTTGCACCTTGTTCTTGTTCTTCAAATCTGTGTTTTTATCTTTTCATTTGCTATTCTTCTTTATTGAAAGTTAAAAAAAAAGAAGGAAAAAATAAAAAAAAAACAAAAGAAAACAAAAAAAAATAATCAGATTCGGCTTCCTCAATATATAAAAAAAATGCATACCTATTTCTGCCCGTTATTTTTCTACACAAGTGTATAAGAGTTCTTGCATATTTATGCCATTAACAACTCTCTATCTTATTATATTTGATCAAATTGCATTAGTTCCTTATTATGCATCCATTTAGCATTTAAAATATGATTTTTAGAGCATAGCTTACATTGGGAATAGATTTAGTTGCATATTCAGATTACTCATTAGAGTGATTTGAATTCTATTTTTCAATATCTAGAATTATTATTTTTTGTATTCTTAGTTTCATTTTTTTATATATCTCTTATTTCTTGTATGCATTAAGTAGCTAACTCTCAATCATAGTTACTTTGGTTTGATTAACACAAAAACTTCTTGCTCCTTGTGTTAACTTTCAGTTCTTGTTGATTTAAATTGAATTGCTGAATTTATTTTGTTCATTAGGTTCCTTGTAGAGTCTTTAAAATAAAACTTGTTTTACTTGATTTAAGTGGAACAAGTTCTAAAATTCAACTTAATAACAAAAGAATTGAGAGGTAAAAAGGCTAAGAACTTGAGCTTATAAAAAAAAAAAAAAAGGAACCAAGTTTTGAGTAAGAGGAGTGACAATCTGATCTTGAGTGAAACACTAAGGGAGTGTGGTGAGAAAAAATTTTCTTTACTAACATTTTCTTGCAGGTTCTTATACCACGTTAAATTCAGGAGGTAAAGAATGCGATATGACTATGAATGACATAGCCTTCATGTTAGAGGCAATGCAAAGGAAGTTTGAAAGGTTTAATTTTGTCATAAACAATATGAGAGGTGATGTAGACAATATAATACAAAGGTAGCAAAATAATACTAATCGAAGGGGGCAGAATAAAGTGAGATGAAATATGATAAATGATGATGAGGTAAAAAGGGAAGATGATGAAGAAAGTAAGGAATCAGTAGACCAAAGAAGACCTAAACAAAGGGACAACAACATATCTTCCATAAAAATGAAGATACCATCATTCAAAGGGAGAAATGATGTTGAAGCTTACCTTGAATGGGAAAGAAAAATTGAGTTGGTGTTTGATTATCATAATTATAGTGAAATGAAGAAAGTTAAACTTACAGCAGTTGAATTCACAAATTATGCACTAGTTTGGTGGGATCAATTAATGATTTCCAAGAGAAGGAATGGAGAAAGAATCATCACTACTTAGGCTGAAATGAAAACTATGATGAGAAAGAGATTTGTACCATCTTACTACTATAGAGAGCTTCACCAAAGATTGCAGCGGTTAACTCAAGGATCCATATCAGTGGATGATTAACATAAAGAAATGGAGATGATCATGAGTAGAACTAATATAGAGGAGGATTCAGAATCATTATGGCTCAATTTTTGAGTGGGCTAAATAGGGAGATTGCCAGCATAGTTGAATTACATCATTATGTGGAGCTTGAAGATATGGTACACATGGCTATAAAAGTGAAAAAGCAATTGAAACTCAAGGGAGCAGCAAAAGGATTTTCTAATTCTAGCTCTAGTTTCACTTTAAAGTGGCCAAAGAAAGAAGATAAACCTAAAGGTAATGAGGTTGCTTAGAAAGGAAAGGAAAAGCAAATTCCAGTTGATTCTAAAGGTAACTCTAAAACATCTAACTCTAATCAAAAGCATAGTACCATTAAATGCTTTAGGTGTTTAGAAGTAGGACATATAGATCTCAATGTCCAAATAAGAAAATCATTCTGATAAGAGATAATGGTGCAATTGATAGTGCTAGTGAACATGAAAGTGATGATGATGATAATGATAGCATGCCACCATTAAAGGAAATTGAACATATCATTGAATATCATGCACATGGTGAATCTTTGGTTATTAGGAGAGCTTTAAACATGCAAATTAAAGATGAAGAAAGTAATAAAAAAGAGAGCATTTTCCATACTCGTTGCATTGTGAATGAAAAAAAAATGCAGCATGATCATTGATGGGGGTAGTTGTGCAAATATTGCTAGTATTGATTTTGTGGACAATTTAGGATTAACATGCACAAAACATCCTAGTCCCTACAAGCTGCATTGGTTGAATGATTGTGAAGAGGTGAAGGTAACAAAGCAGGTTCTGTTTTCTTTTGCTATTGGGCAATACAAAGATGAAGTTTATTGTGATGTTGTGCCTATGCATGCTAGCCATATTCTTCTTGGTCGTCCATAGCAGTTTGATAGAAAGGCTTTGTATAATAGTTTTAAGAATTATTATTCTTTTAGCCTAAATGGATTAAATTTCACTCTTGCTCCATTGTCACCTAAACAAGTATATGAAGATCAGGTGAAGAGTTTGAGCTCACTTGAAAGAAATTCTAGTAGTGAGGGTACAATAAATAAAAATTGGATAAAAGAGGCTAAGAGTGAGAAAAAGAACAATAAAAATAGCCCATTTGTGAGAGAAAAAGAGAAAGGGAGAGAAAATAAAAGAGAGTGTTTCTATGCAAAAGAAAAAGAGTTAAGGAGTGCTTTTTGTGAGAAAAGAAGTCCGATTGTAATTAGGTACAAAGAGACCTAGATTTCTACATCTGACCTTGACAATCCTTTGCCTAGTTGTGTTAGGTCTCTTTAACAGAAATTTGAAAATGTATTTCCAAAAGATGTGCCTAAGGGTTTACCACCTTTAAGAGGGATTGAGCATCAAATTAACTTCATTCCAGGCTCAATAATTCCTAACCGACCAGCTTATAAAAGTAATCTGAAGGAGTCCAAGGAACTGCAAAGGCAAGTAGAGGAGTTGCTAGCGAAGGGACGTGCATGAAAGTCTTAGTCTATGTGTTGTTCCGGTTTTATTAGTTCTCCAAAGAAGGATGGATCATAGAGAATGTGTGCAGACTGCCGAGCAATCAATAAAATCACGGTGAAGTATAGACATCTAATTCCTAGACTTGATGATATGCTTGATGAGTTAAGTGCTTCTTGCATTTTTACTAAGATTGATTTAAAAGTGGTTATCACCAAATAAGGATGAAAGAAGGAGATGAGTGGAAAACTACATTCAAAATAAAATATGATCTTTATAAGTGGTTAGTTATGCCATTTGGTTTATCTAATGCACCTAATACATTCATGAGATTAATGAACCATGTTTTACGTGCATATCATGATAAATTTATTGTTGTGTATTTTGATGACATGCTCATTTATAGTAAATCAGTAGATGAGCATATATAACATATTAGGATTGTTCTTGATGTTTTGAGAAAGGAAAAAATTATATGCCAACTTGAAAAAGTACATGTTTTGTAGTGATAAAATCATATTCTTAGGTTTTATAGTTAGTACACAAGGTATTGAGGTTGATGATGAAAAGGTAAAGGCAATAAGAGCTTGGCCAACACTTAAAAATGTGAGTGAAATAAGAAGTTTTTATGGTTTGGCTAGTTTCTATAGAAGATTTGTTAAAGATTTTAGTTCCATTGTTGCACCATTAAATGAATTGGTAAAAAATATGTAAAGTTTATTTGGACTGAAATTCATGAAAAGGCATTCAATTTGTTGAAAGAAAGGTTAACTACTACTCCAATTCTTACTTTACCTGATTTTGATAAGACTTTCGAATTAGAGTGTGATGCTTCAAGCATGGGCATAGGTGCGGTTTTGATGCAATAAGGGAAACCAATTGCATTTTTTAGCGAGAAGCTTCATGGTGCACAATTAAATTATTTCACTTATGACAAGGAGTTGTATGTTTTGGCAAGAGCTTTACAAGTGTGGCAACATTACTTATTACCTAAAGAGTTTGTTATTCATACAAATCATGAATCATTAAAGCATCTAAAGGGACAAACCAAGCTAAATCGAAGACATGAAAAGTGTATAGAGTTCATTGAGCCATTTTCATATGTGATAAAGTATAAGCGTGACAAAGACAATGTAGTAGCAAATGCACTTTCAAGAAGGTATTCCTTAATCTCAACTCTTAGTTCTAAGTTATTAGGCTTTGACCAAATTAAGTATATATATGCCAATAATGTTGACTTTGCAAATGTTTATAAAGTATGTGAGTATTCGGCATTTCAGAAGTTTTATAGGCATATGGGTACTTGTTTAAGGATGAAAGATTATGCATGCCTAGTTGCTCATTAAAAAAATTACTTGTGCGTGAGGCACATAGTGGAGAACTTATGGGACATTTTGGGGTATTTAAGACTTTAGACATTTTGCATGAATATTTCTATTGGCCAAACATGAGAAAAGATATTGAAAGAATTTGTGCCAAGTGTATTGCATGTAAACAAGCAAAATCTAAGTCTTTACCTTATGGATTGTATATTCCTTTACCTATCCCTAATGCATATTGGATTAACATATCTATGGACTTTGTTTTGGGGCTGCCTAGGACTAGAAAAGAGAAAGATAGCATATTTGTTATTGTTGACAGATTTAGCAAAATGGCTCATTTTATTTAATGACATAAAACTGATGATGCAACAAATATTACTAATTTGTTCTTTGGGGAAGTAGTTCGTTTGCATGGCATTCCTAAAATAATTGTAAGTGATTGAGATGTAAAGTTCTTGAGTCATTTTTAGAGTGTTTTGTGGAATAAGTTAGGTACTAAATTATTATTCTCTACAACTTGTCATCCACAAATCGGTGGACAAACAAAAGTGATAAATAGGACTTTAGGATCTTTGTTACGTGTTGTTGTGGGTAAAAGTTTAAAAACTTGAGAAGATTGTTTTCCATTAGTTGAGTTTGCATATAATAGAAGTATACATTCTTCTATAGATTATTCACCTTTTGAAATTATTTATGGTTTTAATCCGCTTACACCACTTAATCTGTTTCCTTTTTCAATAAATGAAATAACTAACTTAGATGGTGAAAGGAAAGCGGAGTTGGTTAAGAAGATACATAAGAAGGCACGAGCTCATCTAGAGAAGAAATATGAATCATTTGCCTGTAATGCAAATAGAAGAAGGAAGCATGTAGTTTTCCAACCTGGTGATTGGGTATGGGTTCATATGAGGAAGAAAAGGTTTCCTAAACAAAGGAAATCCAAGTTGTATGCAAGGGGAGATGACCCATTTCAAGTTTTAGAACGAATCAATGATAATGCCTACAAAATTAATATACCAAGTGAGTATAATGTTTCTGCAACTTTCAATGTTAGTGATCTTTCTCCTTTCGTTGTAGGTTCATATTTGAAGACAAATCTTTTGAGTAAGGAGGGAATGATGAGGAAACTATAAGCAAGCTTGATGAATCTACACAAGACAGCAAATATATTGATGATATCATTATGCCAAGTGGACCAATCACAAGATCACAATCAAAGAAACTCCAGCATGTGTTCCAACACTTCATTCAAAGGTAAATTAATGAAGAGGGAGACCAACTTGTACTGAATATGAAAAATTATGAAGGAAAAGTCAGAAACTCGCCAAAAAGCTTAAAGAATCTGCCCATAAATATGTTGATGGGCATTAGCATAAATTTACAATATAATATTAATGTGGTTTAGTACTAGTGTGACTAGACACATGTGAACCAACATTAAAATATATGTAGAATCTGTCTATCAATATGACCAGAATTATGGGCACTAATTTAGAATATAATATTAATGTGGATGGATAATTAATGCTAGTGTAACTAGAAACATGTGAGCCTAGATTTCTAAACCATTAATTCTTTATTTCCAGCTATATAGAGAGGGGTGGAAAGAACTAAAGGGGCTGATACGAATTTTCATATTATGTTGATTGTAATTTATATGTTTTCAAGTTTGAGAGGTTTTCTTCTTATTCTTATTGCATGAAGAATTGGTTCTAATTTATCAAGTCTGACTTGTGGCATTTTAAATTAATTTATTTACTTCATCCCAATCATTCAAGTTTTCAATTACAGGTTAGTTGTGTATTTAGTAGGGAGGATTTATTTTTGAGTTCTAAGATTCTATGCTAGATGTATATGTGGAGTTCTAGATATAATATTTAATCTATAAATTCCGCATCAAATAATAAAAGTTATTATTACTTATACTCCTGATTTCTTTTGATATTAATTGACGAATTATAATTTTGTAAAATTCACAATTATGTATTTTTTTTAAATTTTACTAATTAACAAAAAAAATATTTTATTTTAAATAAAAAATTTTAAATTTTAATTTTATGAATTTTTATAAATTTATAATATATATATATATATAAACATCCTTATTATTATTTATTTATCTATTTATCATGTAAACTTTAACATTTACTCAATTTTTACATAAAATAATATTATAATTGTTTTAATAATTTATATAATTTATAAATTATTTTTCTAAAGTTTCATATTCAACTTGTATAATTTCTTTAAATTATAATATTTTATCATAATTTTTAAAATTTTATATTCCAATAAATATAATACTTTATTATTATTATTATTGTTGTTGTTGTTGTTGTTGTTGTTGTTATAAGGATAAATTTAAGAATAAATACTATACTTTTTTTAAATAAAAATTGAATTAAACTACTTATAGGAAGTGATTTTGAAAGAAAATAATTTTAAATTTAAATATACAAATTTAATTAAAATTTAACATCATTGAGTAAAAAAATTCTAAAATTATTTTTTTAATTTTTACAATGTAATAAATCATAAAATTAACATAACATTATCTATTTTTTGCTCTGAATTTTAAATATTGGTATTTATTTTTTAATCTAAAAATTGCTATAGTGATAAAAACAAAAAGAAAAAGGAAAAATGAAAATTAAATGGCAATATGTATAAATTTAAAAAATAAAAATAAAAAAAGAGGGAAAGTAGGGGGTAAAATTGGAAATTCACTATTCATTAGAGTTGCTAATTTAGTATATAATATAATTTATTTACTCAGTCAAATATTAGTACTGTAACTAAAATCTCACTCTTTTTTCCGACAGGTTGATTTACAAAAAGAAAAAAAAAATCTCTCTCTTTTGTTTCTCCTCCTATATTTATACTTGTTAAAATTTGCTAGTATCTAATTTACGCATAAATATATTAGTCCCTAGTTTATCAAATATTGCTATCGTTTGAGTTACACTTGCAATCAGAAAAGCAAGATTTCGATTGATTTTCGTTGCTTTTAATTTAATTAACTTTTTATTTTTATTTATTTTGTGTAACAATAATAATAATAATAATAATAATAATAATAATAATAATAATAATAATATAATGTTAAAATTTCTGATTTTTGTATGTATTGTGTATCATATGTGATTTAACTAAAAATGATTATAAAAGTTTAAAATAAGTATTTAAAATTTCTAAATGTGATATATATATATATAATATAAATGGTAATAATAATAATAATAATAATAATGATTATTATTATTATTATTATTTTGTATAATAATAATAGTAATATGAAAGGTAAAATTTTATTAATAATTATATAAGAATAATAAAATAATTTTGATTTTTATAAAATGATAATTATTTATGAATAAAATTTACTTCTTATATTTTATTTCAAATATCATATAAAATTTTTTTTTTATTTTTTTCAAGTGTCACTTTTAAAAATTTAAGAGAGTATTAATTAAAAGATTTCAATATTACTTAAATTTAAATATTTGTATTGATAAACAAGATAAAAATAATTAATGTGTGAAAATAAGTAGAATAAAAATGATAAAAAATAATAATTAGATAAATTATAATAAAATTTTTATAAAATTTATAATGATTAATTATTTTTTTAAAATTATGTGTGCCTTTTTATATGATATTTGAAGTAAGATAAATGGAATATCACTTATAATTATTTGTGAGTGAACGGAGTATGAATACTTTTCATTTAACAGTTGATGTACTTTTTACTCGATATATAATTAATTAACCTGCATATGAGTAGTTATAATAAATTTTAAAAATAATTACCATCGCAGTAGCCTGCCGTCTAACTCAGCACGACAATTTTGGATCCATATATGAAGCTAGGTCTGGGCGACCACAGAGAAAAAAAAAAATTCTAAAATTGATATTTTGTGAGATTATTTATAGTTTGTACTTATTTTTTAAAAATATTTTTTATTCAAAATATTCTTCTAATGTTTTATCAACATATTCTTTTAGTTATTTTTAATATTTTATCAAAATAATTTTTTAATTTTTTAAGTGAAAATATTATTCTAATTTAAACTTTATTTAATTTTCTTAAATTCAAACAATAAAATTTTCTTAAAAAATAAATTTATTAATTTAAAATTAATGGTTGTTTTTTCAATTAAAATATACTTTAATTTTTAACCGAATTTTTTAATTTCTTTTAATTTTCAATTAACTAAATCAGAAGTTTCTAATATATTATTGATGATTATCTGATTGTTAAAAAAAATGATGATGATCTTAAAAATTTAAATAAATTCTAATATACAAAGTAGAAACTAAATAATTAAAATTTAAGATCTATCCTGCTCAAAAAAAAAATTAAGATCTATTATATAATTTTTATATATTCAAATTAACAAACAAAGTATTTAAATTTTAGTGTGATAAAATAATTTTTTTATTTTTCTAAAAATAAAAAAATTATCGTTTGAATTTCTAAATATTGAATAAAAATAATTAGAAGAGTATTTTCATTTAAAAGAATATTTTGATTAACCATCCTCACGCATGGAGTACAGGTGTCCATGTCCACGCAAATTAAAAAAAAAAACAAAACACACATATAATGTTAAGATTAAACGTTTCGATTTAGCTAATGTTGGTTGCGAAAATTAAAGAAAAAATGGCATCCTTTAATATATTTTTAAAAATTTTTATTTTTTTATTAGAGGTATTTTAATTATTTTATTATAAATTTATAATAAACTCATTATAAATTATATAAAATTTATAAATTTATTATAAATTCATAATAAAATTATTATAAATTCATTATAAACTATAAAAATTTAATATTTTGATAAATATTTTATAAATTTTAGTATTTTAATAAATATTTTATAAATATAATAATTTTAAATTTTTTTTTAAATTTTTTAAATTTTTTATCAAAAATCCAAAATTAAACATATGTCCAGATTTTATCATAATTAGGCCCAGACACAAAAAATGTCAGCATGTTTGAAAATCACGCATATCAAATTATTTGTTTAGATTAAAATAAAGAACATGTTAATTAGACAAATCATGGCTTATAGAGATTATGTGATTAAATATACACCAATGAAATGTATAAACATGTTGGTCAAAAAAAATTAAAAGGATAAACAAACAAAAATAAAATATTAAAATAGGATAGTTTATGAGTTTCTTCCACATCCAAGAATAATTATGTTATCCTATGCCCCCTTGCATTTAACATAATAAAATAAAGATTTAATATATTAATTGTCTATTGAATTTAATAATTTTGACAAAGATGAAGCTTCATGTCTAGAATGGAACATCAAATTGAAAGCCGCTCTTAACAACATAAATTCCATCGGGGTGATAATGCCAAACAAGTTTGTCATCATTTGAAAAAGAGCTCAATGAAATTAATTTAATCTGATCACCGTCCACATGCAAAAAAGAGGCATCAATTAAGTCAACCTTCTAAGAATTATCATCAACATTTATTAATGAGGAAACTATTGCATTCTCAAGAAGATTTTGAATTGGAGATATAATCTTAAACGAGTGGGGTTGAGGGATCCACCAGTCATGCCAAATTTTTATAGTCTTTCCATTACCGATCTGCCAATAGGTACCCAACTCAAGGATCTCTCTCTCAGCCAAAATACTTGTCTATGTGTATCTGGAATTCCAACCCTTGGAAGCTTCCATAAATGAACCTGTAGGATAATAGCGAGCCTTGAGAATTCTTTGGAAAAAATTGTGGAATGTCAAGGTTCCACCAAAAATTAGTAATTTTCTTTGGCGTGCCTTTTTGAATATCCTGCTAGTTAGGGCCGTTCTTCATCACCGTATTGCTCATGTTTCTCCAAGCTATTTGTTTTGCCAGGAACCGGAATCAATTTGCACATTCTAAGCGAGTGTCATCAAGTCAAACCTATTTGGAATGGTATTCCTTGGTACCAGCTAATTTCCAACTGTGCTTCTGATTTTAAAACTTGGTTTAGTATTATTTTGGACAAATTTTCAATGAAAGAGTTGATTAAATGCAGTTTTATATGCTATCAAATTTGGTGTGCGAGAAATAAATTTTTGCATGATGGGTACCAATTTGATGTTAAGCAAATTATGGTTGTTGCTCAGAGGTTATTCTCTGAATATTGGGAAATTAATTTAAACAGTTATAAACAACCTCTTCACCCTAGTGTGGTTCCTTCTGTGCATTGGACTCTCTACCATTGAATGGGCATACCAAAATGATCATTGATGCTGGTTTTTGCGGAATGGTTTAATTGCTTTGAGTGCTATTTTCAGGGATGCAGATGAACATGCTTTAGCTTGTGTTTCAAAACGTTGATGGGCTCTTGGCCTCCTCCAATGGCGGAAGCGGCAGCAATTATTTTTGGGCTAAAAATTGCAATCGATCATTGTTTTACAAGAGTAATTGTTGAGTCTGATTGCAAGCAGGTTATTGATAACATCACAGCACATGAGGATCTCAAGAATGGTTATGGTATTTTAATCTGTGATTGCATAAGGTTAGGAGCATGCTTCTTGTCCTATTTATGGTCCTTTACCAAGGGAGAGTTCAATAAGCCAGCTCATATTTTAGCTAAATGTTGTGGGTTGAGGGGTTTCCAGATTGTATCTCCTCCTTTCTTTCTTCTGATGTAAATTCATTGGTTTAATTAATCTAGTCTTATGAGTTTTGGTCTAAAAAAATTCAATATTTTTAATTTTTATTTATTGATTAATTTTTAGAAAATTTAAAATAAAATTTTGTAACTTTTGATATACTATAATATTAAAATTATTTTCTATTTAAATTACACCCTAACAAAAATATTTTTTTCTAAAAGATAATTTATTATTGATTTAACGAACGATAATATTTGTAACTTGTAAAAATACAAAGGCAATTAGTCATCTAAAAAATAATAAAAATACATAAAAGACAGTTTGACCACTCTCCTAATTAAAATATAGGCCTCATGCATTTTGAATATTCTTACAAAGAATATTCAATTAAATTAAATTATGCTAATATAATTTAATTCAATTAATAATGAAATTTATGTGTTTGAAATAAATTTTAAATTGATAAATTCATTTGAGTTCTATTGTTTAAAATAATTGAAAAATAAATTTATTTTTTAAAAAATTTTATAAAGACAGATCATGGTTAATTTAAATGAGATTTTTTTTAAAAAAAAATCAATTATGAATCTCATTGAATGGATTGAAATCTTTTAGTATTTTTTTTAATTTGATCCGATTTCTTTTTTTCAAAATAACTCTCTTTTTTTAAAATTAGAAAATTGAATTTTTTGCAGGCATTGAACTTAATTTGTTGGAGCTAGAGGGTCAAAAATAGCTTAAGCAAAATCATAAGAATTCTCGACTTTGCTCACGATCAGTACAGCTTCTACCTTCGATAGAAACTTGAATTCTTTCATTCACCCATTGGAGATTATTTGAATTAAAATTACAGAAATTTTAAGAAATATCACATAAACTGATAACATATCGTCTCTCCATTAATCTTAAGGTTTCTTTCCTTATAAATAAAGAGCCATGATTTAAGAATTTGACAAATATAGCAAGTGAACCTGCCTCGCAAATTAACAGGTATATTTTGCATAAATTTTTGCTTGTTATTTTAAAGTGCAATTCATTCTCTTAATTCATTTGCCCAAAACTGTTTATTATAATTTGGTTTTTTCCTTGACAATGTAATCAAAATATATAGAATTATATTCGAAAAAAAAATTGTTCTTGTATTTCATGGGGATCTCCGTTTTCCTTCAATGGGCTATCTAAATTTTTTTTTTAAGTTGAGCTTTGGTTTCAGGCAGTGGCAAACCTAGGCAAGGTCATGTGGAAGCTAACGGTCTCCCCTTGCCGATTGCCAGAAGCCCTTTATATGGGGAGCTTCTGCTAGTTGGAGTAGCAGCGACCGATCCCCCCATAATCTCTTAGTTCTGCCACCAGTTTCAAGCTTTGATTTAATAAGATGGACAAATCTAATTCTCTGAAAAAGAAAGAATTCAAAATACTTGCTTGTTTTTTATTTTTTGCTTAATAAAATTAAAAAAATGGAAGATTTGAAAAAAAAATTTCTCTGATTAGAACATGAAGAGGATTGAAGAACAATTAGATAGAAAGACTGTGAATCTTCCGTTAAAACCAATGTTTTGAAAAACAAAAAACAAAAAACAAAAAACAAAACAAAACAAAACAATAAAAAATTACCATAATTATGTAATGTAATTTTATGAAAACAGGGACTGGTAGAGTACTTGACTAAACCCAAAAACAATAATATTGGTATTGGCATGCTTGCTGTGGAACTAACTATTGCTAATGGTGTTCGTCTTTTCAGTATATTCCCTTTGACTATCTTAACCATTATACTACTCAACAATCAGTGAATTGTTTCAGACTCAAGAATTAAGCTGGCAATAATAAATTGAAAAGTGATGTGGCAAAGGAACATTTAATTAGCATCTATTAAGATTTTTTTTTTAGTTTCAGAGTTAAACTAAGTAAAATCATAAGTACGGGCAACGCTTTTTTTTTATTAAATTTTAACGCACCGTAATATTTTTTTTATTAAATTTTAATACAGTTATATATTTGAATAATTAAATTTGAGATAATTAAATTAGGACAACCATTTACCAACCTATCTAGAAAAATTATAATGGACACCATATTATTCCACCCAATAAACAACACAATCTCACAAATGGAAATCACTGTAAGTATGCCAATGTTTCTCAGCTTCCAAATATGACAATTTACAAAATTATACATACTTTCCACTTTTTTACAATATAAATTAATGAACTCTTTCAACTTCCAAGTGGGTTTTATAAGAGCAGAAGTCAGTATTGTAAATCTCTCCACTATAAGAACGCCATATATACACTTTTTGCCTCATAATGTTTAATGAACTAACAAGAATACAAGATTGCCTTTGTGTGCAAAATTCAACTTTGTACTAGTATTAGTAAGTTGCGTACAGTATTAAAAAACAGAACAAAGCAACAGAAAATTCAGTTACAACTGCTTGCCAATCTTCAGTACAATTCATTTTCAATTCAACTTTCGTATTGAATTGAATGTAAATTGAACTTACTTTGTAATTCAACTCTAATAACTATACTAGTCTCACTTATATCTACCAGAAATTCTTGCCTTGAATATCTATGGGAGTTACAATGTATTTGTATACATATTGAAATTTATCTATGAATCATGGTGTAGGCAAGGCAAAAATCTTCCCACATCGAACAACAAAATCAAATTTGGTTTTGGGTAAGTTCTTCGTCGTCCTGCTGGTGGTCATCAACAACCCAGCTACAGTCAAATGTTACATCCAAGAAATAGAGCAGACACACCAAAAAAACACAGCACAAAAACATAGGAATAGGCCCAAAGATCCACAAAAACAGAGGAAAAGAGAAGTAGAAGGCACGTAGTCCTAAAGACCAAAAATAGCTACCCTTATTGACAGACTTAGCCACATACTCCGCCGTGAGATGGTGATGGTGTCGGTTAGGAGATATTTTCTTGAATGGGACGTTAATTAGGATACTTGCATGGCTATAATACCTTATGGACTGAACGTTGAGCAAGAATGCTACCAAGAAACATACCAATATAGAAAAGAACTTTAGAGATAATCCCATCCGACTTGAATCACCATAATCAAATAACCAAGCTGATCGATCTCCGGTGCCGCCTGTCATTAGCACAGCAATAAGGGAGCTGAGCATGATGGCCGTTGATGCCAAAAGGGTTGATGCCATTATGTTGTTTCTTAGAGTCTGCACTGCAAGAACTCCATTTTTGGATGGATCCTGCACATCAATTTACAAGCAAACAAGAGGAGACAGATAAATATATGCAAATGAGAAAAAAAAAAAAAAAGAAGATCAGAGAATTACAGTAACCTAACCTCCATCATGGCGCGAACCCATAAGCGGCGATTGATGGCATTGACACCAATAACAGTCTTGGAAGGGTGGACGATGACTCGATAGAGAAGCCATAAGTGATAGATCGCCATTAAACCCAGTCCCACTGGGACCAACGTGTAATCAAGAAACTTTTTCTCCATTGACGATGAAAATCAAAATTAGAAAAAGGGATCTCCCTCTGATCGACTTCTTGCTTTCGTATATCGAATCGCAAAAAAACAGAGTCCAAGTGTAATACGGGGGTGTTTGTTTGTAGGCGGACTTTGTAAATTGGGCTGGTTACTGACGAGAAAACCAAAGCCTTTTCGTAGACGTGCAAGCTACGCCTGAGATTTCTGTGCTGCGTTCTGCAACGCTTTATTAATTACTATGCTTCCAAATTGCACCCTTCGCGTCTCTCCCTATTTTACTTTAATGTGATGTATTGGTGTTTATAAAGAGAGGACACCGCCGTGGAAATTGCTATATTTTTATTACTCCCAAATTGAAAATAACTATTCGATAGATATTTAAAATAACTATTTGATAAATATCATTTATAATTTTTTAAATTAAAAAATAAACTCACGCTCTTCGAAGTTATTTTTTGTTCGAGATATAAATAATTGTTTCGTTCCGTTGAAATTATTACTTTTATAAAAAAAAAATTCATCTCAAATTATCATTTTTTACAATAAAAAAAATAATTAATTTTTTTCAAAAAAATAATTAATTTTTTTTAAATATATTCTTATTATTAATGACTTAATTAATGAAGTGAGAGTATATTTTAATAAATTAATAGATGACATTAAAGTCTAATCAAAATAATTTTGTATAATATTTAGAGATTTTAACATCTTTCTTAAATGGTTTACATAAGCTGTTGGCGACGAATTCAGCGAAACAGAGAAAATACTAGGATCGAAATTATTTTTAAAATTTCTATGCTTTTATTATATTATTGAAAATAATTATGTAATGAATACCATTTATAGTTTTCAAATTAAAAAAGTTAAACTCATGTTCTTGGAAGTTATTTTTTCTTCATGATATAAAGTACTAGAATCAAAATTATTTTCAAAATTTCAATGCTTTTATTAGGTTATTCAAAATAACTATGTAATGGATATCATTTATAGTTTTTCAAATTAAACAATTTGAACTCATGTTCTTGGAAGTTATTTTTCTTTATGATATAAAGTACTTCATTTGTCCCGCTGAACTTATTATTTTTGAAAAAAAATATTCATCTAAAATTATCACTTTATATAATGAAGAAAAATTAATTAGCTTTTTTCATATATATCTTTATCATTAATGACTTAATATATAAAGTAAAAATATAATTTAATAAATTAATAAAGAGTATTTTAGTCCATTAAAAATAATTTTATATAATATATAAATAATTTAATAACTTTATTAATAGTAATGTATGAGCTAAAGGAGACGATTTCAGCAGAACGAAAGGAGTACTAGGATCAAAATTATTTTTAAAATTTCAATGCTTTTACTATATTATTGAAAATAATTATGTAATGAAAATCATTTATAGTTTTTCAAATATGTTCTTAGAAGTTATTTTTTCTTCATGATATAAAGAGCTAGGATCGAAATTATTTTCAAAATTTCAATACTTTTATTATATTATATTAAATAACTATGTAATGAATGTCATTTGTAATGAATGTCATTTATAGTTTATCAAATTAAAAAATTTGAACTCATGTTTGTGAAAGTTATTTTTTCTTCATGAAATAAAGCACTCCATCCTTCCTGTTGAAATTATCACTTTTTTAAAAATTATCCATATCAAATTGTCACTTTATACAATAAAGAAAAATTAATTATTTTTTTTCAAAGTATACCCTTATCTTTAATTATCTAATTAATGAATTAATAGATAATATTTTAGTTTATTCAAAATAATTTTATATAATATTTAGAGAATTTACTAACTTTCTTAGTAAGTGTGCTTGAACTGGAGAAAATAATTTCATCAGAATGGTGAAAGTACTAGGATCAAAATAATTTTTAAAATTTTAATGCTTTTATTATATTATTTAAAATCATAATGTAATGAATATTATTTATAGTTTTTCAAATTATAAAATTTAAACTCATATTCTTGGAAGTTATTTTTTCTTCATGATATAAACTAATAGGATCGAAATTATTTCCAAGATTTCAATGCTTTTATTATATTATTGAAATTAACTATTTGATGAATATCATTTATAATTTTTCAAAGTAAAAAAATTGAATTCATGTTCTTCGAAGTTATTTTTCTTCATGATATAAGTACTCCATTTATCTCATTGAAATTATTATTTTTGCAAAAACAAAAATTATCTCAAATTATCATTTTATATAATCAAGAAAAAATAATTAGCTTTTTTCAAATATACTCTTATCATTAATGACTTAATTAATGAAGTGAGAGTATAGTTTAATGAATTAATAGATGATATTTTAGACTATTCAAAATAATTTTATATAATATTTAGATATTTTAATATATTTCTTATTAGGTTTGCATAAATTGTAGGTGACGAATTCAGCGAAATGGAGGGAGTACTAGGATCAAAATTATTTTCAAAATTTCTATGCTTTTATTATATTATTGAAAATAATTATGCAATGAATATCATTTATAGTTTTCAGATTAAAAAATTTAAACTCATGTTCTTGAAAGTTATTTTTTCTTCATGATATAAAGTACCAGATTCAAAATTATTTTCAAAATTTCAATGCTTTTATTATGTTATTGAAGGAAGTTATTTTTTCTTCATGATATAAAGTGCATTATCTGTCTCGTTGAACTTATATTTTTGAAAAAAAAAATATCCATCTAAAATTATCACTTTATATAATAAAGAAAAATTAATTAGTTTTTTTTTAAGTAAGTCTTTATCATTAATGGCTTAATTAATGAGGTGAGAATATAGTTTAATGAATTAATAAAAAGTATTTTAGTTCATTTAAAATAATTTTATATAATATTTAGAGAATTTAATAACTTTTTTAATAGGTGTGTATGAGCTGAATGTGATGATTTCAGCGGAATGGAGGGAGTATTAGGACCGAAATTATTTCTAAAATTTCAATGCTTTTATTATATTATTGAAAATAATTATGTAATAAATATCATTTATAGTTTTTCAAATATGTTCTTGGAAGTTATTTTTTCTTCGTGATATAAAGTGCTAGGATCAAAATTATTTCCAAAATCTCAATGTTTTTATCATATTATTGAAAAAAACCATGTAATGTATCACTTATAGTTTTTTAAATTAAAAAAATTTGAAATCAAGTTCTCATAAGTTTTTTTTTTTCATGATATAAAGTACTAAGATCAAAATTATTTGTAAAATTTTAATGCTTTTATTATATTATTTAAAATAACTATTTAATAAATATCATTTATAATTTTTCAAATTAAAAAAATTAGAACTCATGTTCTTAGAAGTTAATTTTTTCTTCATGAAATAAGGTACTCAATTCGTCCCACTGAAATTATCACATTTTTTTTAAAAAAATTATCTATCTTAAATTGTCACTTTATACTATCAAGAAAAATTAATTAGCTTTTTTCGAAATATACCTTTATCATCATGATTTAATTAATGAAGTTAGAGTATAATTTAATAAATTAATAATAAATTAATAGAGGATATTTTAATCTATTCAAAATAATTTTGTATAGCATTTAGAGAATTGAATGGCTCTTTTAATAGGCGTGTTTGAACTGAAGGTAATAATTTCAGCGGAACGTTGAAAGTACTAGGATTGAAATAATTTTTAAAATTTCAAATCTTTTTATTGTATTATTGAAAATAATAATTTAATGAATATTATTTATAGTTTTTCAAATTAAAAATTTTGAACTCATATTCTTGAAAGTTATTTTTTCTTCATGATATAAAGTATTCGGATCGAAATTATTTCCAAAATTTCAATGCTTTTATTATATTACTGAAAATAACTATATAATGAATATCATTTATAGTTTTTTAAATTAAAAAAATTTGAACTCATGTTCTTGGAAGTTATTTTTTCTTCATGATATAAAGTAATAGGATCTAAATTATTTCTAAACTTTTAATGCTTTTTTTATATTATTAAAAATAACTATGTAATGAATATCATTTATAGTTTTTCAATTTTAAAAAAATTGAATTAGTGTTCTTGGAAATTATTTTTTCTTCATGATATAAAATACTTCCTTTGTCTCGCTGAAATTATTACGTTTACAAAAAAAAATTATCTATCTTAAATTATCACTTTATACAATAAAAAAATTAATTAGCTTTTTTAAAGCATATCCTTAGTATTAATGACTTGATTAATAAAGTAAGAGTATAATGTAATGAATTAATAGATGATATTTTAGTCAATTCAAAATAATTTTATATAATATTTAGACAATTTAATAATTTTTTAATAGGTGTATCTGAGTTAAAGGTGACGATTTGAGCGGAATGGAAAGAATATTAGGATTACAATTATTTTTAAAATTTCAATTCTATATTATTGAAATAATTATGTAATGAAATTCATTTATAGTTTTTCAAATTAAAAAATTTGAACTCATTATTTTGGAAGTTATTTTTTCTTCATGATATGAAGTACTATGATCGAAATTATTTTCAAAATTTTAATGCTTTTATTATGTTATTGAAAATAACTATGTACGAATGTCATTTATAGTATTTCAAATTAAAAAAATTTAAACTTATGTTCTTTGAAGTTATTTTTTCTCTATGATATAAAGTGTTAGGATCGAAATTATTTTTAAAATTTTAATGCTTTTATTATATTATTCAAAATAACTATGTAAAAAATATCATTTATAGTTTTTCAAATTAAAAAAAAAGAACTTATGTTCTTAGAAGTTATTTTTTCTTCATGATATAAAGTACTAGTATCGAAATTATTTCCAAAATTTCAATACTTTTATTATATTATTAACAATAACTATGTAATGAATATCATTTATAATTTTTCAAATTAAAAAATTTAAACTCATGTTTTGGAAGTTATTTTTTCTTTATGATACAAAGAACTTATTGAAATTATTTCCAAAATTTCAATGCTTTTATTATGTTGTTGAAAATAACTATGTAATAAATATCATTTATAGTTTTTCAAATTAAAAAAGTTGAACATATGTTCTTAGAATTATTTTTTCTTCATGATATAAAGTAATATGATTAAAATTATTTCCAAAATTTCAATGCTTTTATTATGTTGTTGAAAATAACTATGCAATGAATATCATTTATAGTTTTTCAAATTAAAAAATTTGAACTCATATTCTTGAAAGTTATTTTTTCTTCATAATACAAAGAACTAGGATCAAAATTATTTTCAAATTTCAATGCTTTTATTATATTATTGAAAAAAACTATGTAATGAACATCATTTGTAGTTTTTCAAATTATAAAAATTTGAACTCATGTTTTCTGAAGTTTTTTTTTTCATGATATAAAGTACTGGGATCAAAAGAAATTAAATTCTTTTATTCAATAAATCCAGCAAACAGCCGCTTATTAATAATTATAACAATAATTAAATGAATAAAGGTGTTTAAAAAAATAACAAAAAATGAAATCATCGGTAATTTATTTTAAAATAATAGAATTTAACTGAGTTCTAAATCAGAGATTCTTTTCATTAGCAATAACTGAATCAAAAGGGAATTCTTTGATTAGGGAGAAGAAAATTGATTTTTTTTATATGATCTATTTCAAGCGAAGCCATAAATTTGGAAGTCAAGAATTAAAAATTGGCGGTCACAAACATATATTACCCTCTCTAGATTTCAAGTTTGAAATTTGAGCTTTGAGTGCCCCCATCCCTTATATACAACTAATCAAAATAAAATTTTAAAAAAATAGGGTCAGAAATTAGTCAAATCTGCCAAAAATGCAGTCTCGTTCCATTTTGCACTTTTTATTGCAAAACTAAGAGAAGCCTTAGTCAGGTTTGCATATTTAACATTCGCCAATTTCTCTGAACGCTAAAATGACATAGAACAAAGTTTTACCTTCAAATGTAACTATTTTTTTTTCTCTTAATTTTGTTTTCTTCGCATTTTGTTTTTTGCTATTATAAATCCAATGAGGTGCTTTACAAAGTATAGTTCGTACTTCAGTTTGTTCAAAATGAAGTTACCTTAGAATAAAAAGAATTGAGGCCAGAAGATTAAAATATTGGTAAAAAAAAAAGGCACAACCGAACAGCAGGCTACGCATATGACATATCATACTCAGTGCTCCAAGAGCTTTATCTTTTCAAGACAGTTTTGCATTTTCCGAGTAACATCAGCAGAAAGATTGTCTCCAACCGCAAGCATGTAGTGTTCAAATTTCATTTCATCACACTTCAACGCAGTAGTTTTGCAGGCCTTGATACTTCCTAGTATACAACCACAACAAGATCAAAGACCACTGACTATATCTCATAATTAACAAAAGAAGTACAATCAGAATAAATTTAAAATTAGACTAATATCACTGCCAATCTTCTGTCATTGTCAATGACATTAAGTGTAGCATCATAGAAACTAAGGTGCAAACATTCAATCAGGCTTCAGCAATTTGGTGCAAACTGCTCCATTGTGCAGATATAAACCACTTCTTTGAAAAGCAGGAGCTCCTTGCATAAACAGCATTTAGTTTTCATTTTGTTTGCTTTTTGCCAACAATTTGTTGTTGATAAAGGTTTCGTACCAAAATCTGTCCTACGGTTTAATAGAACGCCAGAGCTATAAAACAACATCCTGAAGTCTGAGAATTCCAAATGAAAACAGAAAATGCAATGCAATTTCACCAATGAAAGGGAAATCGAACAATGTAGTTAACTTGGATCCTGTTGAAATCCTACACAACACATTTAGATATCTAGGGGATTTTACTACAGTAACAATCGTGCGGAAATCCCACAAAGCACATTCACATATCTCGGGTCCGTTAACATTTTGGGTCCAAATCACCTATTGCCATTAGAAGGCAATGACAAGCCAAGCCAACTTCTAACAATAAAATATTGGAAATGTGGTGTGACAAAAAATGTGCAACCTTAATTCAAAGTAAAAACAAGGTACATTTTGGTACTATTATTTCTATTAGCAATCACATTTAGAACACAACATTTTATTTTTCATTATGAGAATTAATTGAAACTTTCAAATATGGCAATCTACACAATCTAATTGGCCTAGCTTATGAAAATTAGCTTATAAATTAATTTGAACTTATAAGCAATTAAAATTTTAAGCAGTTTTATATTTATTTTGAGTGTTTATAAATGGCTAATAAATTTCTAATATATAAAGTAAAAAATAGCTTACAAACACATTTGCTGGTAAAAAGGCTAAAAAAATATAAAATTATATTATCAAGATCATCCACTAAAATTAAATAGATATAATATAGTGATTTGTTTGATCAAACTAGTTTGTAAGTCAAGTGCTTATAAGCACTAAAATAATAAATTGCCCCTCTCCAACTTATTTTTTTTCAGCTTATAAATAATTTATAAAATTACCTAAACAAACGCGTTAGCTTAAATTTAAAACTTATAAGCAGGTCTGATCAGCTTATAAACTAAGCAAAACACTCTCTAAAACCTCTATGCATTATAAAGCAAAATCTTACTATTTCACATGCAGAATACATCTCTTGTCACCACATACTGCTTGCACACGTTGCACTAACTGAAGACAAACAAATAGGATCACCTAGCTATAGATAATTTAAGCTTTCATGAGGTATCTAATATCTTCCACATATAAGTGTGCAGAGAAGTTTTATCATCACATTTCTTTCCTTTGCAAAATCACTAAAAAAAGCAGTGACTATTAAGATTTAGTTAATTTTTTTCAGCTCTCCTATTCTTCAATAGCCAGTGTTAATAGTTTTTTGACTTACCACTAAGGTCCAGTAAATTGAACACCACTGGACAGTTCCCAATGCTCCTGACCATGGTAATTGCAGACCAAACCTTTTGGTACTCCTCCCTTGAGGCTCTAATGATAATTAACTTTGTAATGGGATTCACATACTTGACTGCAAAGAACCCAAATGTAGAAAGATGATAAACAACTTTTACAGTAAGTTAATAAGATTTTACACAAGAACAAACCAGAGCAAAAAACAAGTTACTAACCTTGGAATGATCCAAGCGATGAAGCCAAACCACATTCACCATAGTTTACAAGAATGCTGTCTTTTATTGCTTTTGACACATTGAACTGTGTAATTATGATGGGATCGTTTATTATGAGGCCTTGATTAGGATCCAAGAAAACTTCCATTACCATGTATCTATTTTTAAATCCCACCATGTTGCTTTACCTAGAATGTGACAACAAACAAATAAAGCAAAATCAACAATGAGGACTATTCTTCAACTCCAATTAAGCAATTATTCCATTGGCTTGAATAAAAAAAGAATATATTAAAAAGAAGCCCTGAAAGTTCCATAATTTTTCAATTACAGAGAAAGACCTGGGAAAATCAGTAAGTGGAGAAGAGTATCAAAAAACAATAAACCTGACTTGGGAAAATAAAAAAATAATTGCTTCCTTCTCTCGCCTAAATCTTAAAATCTTCAAAATTTCTGCTCTTTTCAGTCAAAATCTTCAAAATTCTCAGCTCTTTACTTGTAGAACTTTGAACTTGTACCCAAAATTTGGCAGAATCAAACAAGAACTGGGATTTGAGGTTGGCAAATATCGAGTAGCGGTCAGTGGCGTAGCCAGGATTTTAGATAAGGGGGGTCCAATTCAACTTAAATACTAAACATTAAAAATATCAAATTATAAAAGAAATAAAAAAATTCCAGATTATAAACTACAAAAAAATAATAATTTCAATTTAACTTCATACTACTTTTCTCAAAAAAAAAAAAAACTTCATACTACAAAATCAAATTAAACATTTCAAATTTATAATGTCCTCAAGTATTCAAGCCAATTTCTTAATTCATTATTTTTCAAATTTCAATTCATTTTAGCAAGATAAAAAAATTGCAACAAAATAAATATGAGATTAAAAGTAAGTGGTGTACCTATTCTTAACTTGTTGCCGCTGCCTTGCTGGTGCCAATCGGTGAAAGAATGAAATTGAAAAAGGAAGAAACTGTTATCTGAAAAAAAAAAGAAAGAAAAAGGAATTAACGAAGAAGAAACGTGAGAAAGAAGATAAAAAGTCACAATTAAGTTATTCTTGTTTGTTTGTAATGGGCAGAGTCATTGACAAATCTTGTTTGTTTGTAATGGTCTTGATTAAAAGGGATGAAAAATGTTGGGAGCATGGATCGAAGTTGCGTGCTCTCACATAGTAAGACCAAGCTGTTCCATCTCAACCAATGTAATATTTATTTTCAATATACCAAAAAAATTTTTTTTTAACTGAGGGGGGAACAGGGTCCCATGGGACCCCCTTTATCTCCGCCTCTGGTAGCGGTAGACAGAAAAAGCATGAATTTATGAGGGTGTTTCTCAAAACTTAAAAGCTGGTCAAAACTGCTTATAAGCTGTTTTTAGATTATAAGTTGTTTATTTAAGTGTTTCTGAAAACTTAAATAGTAGATTATAATCTGATTTTAATCAGTTTTTTAAAAGTTGAGTTTTGCTACTTTTTTTTAAGCACTTATTTTTTAAGCAGTTTTGACCAAGTAAAAGACCATAATATCCCTACCTAATCTTCAATATTCCAAATTTGCCTACCTTATACACTTTAGTTCCCATCAAAGAAATTTTATTATTATTATTATTATTATTAAATTTTATTATTATTATTATTATTATTATTGCAAAATAAATTTTGAATTGACATTTAAAAAATTATTTTTATACAATAAATAAACTCATGGACAGTTTGGTCATTTTGACAGTTTCTACAATTAAAAACTGATTATAAGCTGATTTTACAGAAACACTTAACTGATTATAAACTGATTATCAGCTGATTATTAGCTAGTTTACAGAAACGCTCAACTGCTTATTTTTAATCTGATTATAATCTAAAAATCACTTATTCATAATAAGCTGAAAAGCTCCAGTTTTAAGAAACACCCTATATGTTTTGGATTATCTATCGGTTTCCCCTTTTACGATATTAATTTCCTTAAATCACAAAAAATTCAAATTTCAAGCAAACAAACAACTCTCTCTCTACCGTGCAAAGAGTGAATTTTATGTGTTTGAATCCATTTTTTCTTGAAAGACCTCAGAACTAAATTGTCGGAAGAATTAAAGGACTTGACTTGTTGTCGACCAAGAAAGAGTGAGCGATTAAATCGATGAATTAATAGAGCTCGGAATGGGAAATAAAAAATCAAAATCAAAATTACAAAAATCTTCAAAAATAGTTTTAAAAAATCTTCAAAAACTTAAAATTTAAAAATAAAAAAAAACGAATGAAACCCAGATTTGGAAGTAATTCCTTGGCGGGGCTCTTTTTCTGTAAACAAGTAAACCCAGAAAACTGAATCTGGAAGCGGAAACCATGGAACAGCAATTAATGAAGCAAAAACTCACTTTGGCTGTCGAAGAAGGATGGAGTAGCTCGTGCTACGGCGGCCACAATAGAGCCCACAGGTGATGACGGCGGAAGGCGAATCAACGTAGAGAGTCACCGATCGAGAGTGTCGCTCCTTGCGGTGACTTCGGGTGGTTTATGATCAAGCTTGACAGTTGAGCTCTTAATACTAGGACAGTTACTGGTGGTTTCGAGACAGTTGAGTTAATTCGGGGGGAACGAGCGCCGGTAGCAGGTAGGCAGAGGATGAGCTAACGGTGGACGGCGATAGAGAGGCTCGAACTCGCCGTTCCGACTCTAGTTGGTGCAGACCCTTTGACGGCGTCGAGTTGTTTAGTGGCGTGCGATTGGTAGTTTGGCCACTAGTGTTGCCGGCGTCGAGTTGTTTATACAAAGAAAGAGAGCGACAACCCTAAGCTCTGTTTGGAAGGACTTCTAATGTGATTTTGGTTGGTATAGCATGGTTCAAGGTTCAATAAGGGTGGCAGTAGATGGGATATTTTGGCATTCCATTTGTTTGATCAGTTTATATAGTATATGGGTAAATTATAAATACGATCTGTTTGACCAGTTTATATAGTATATGGGTAAATTGTAAACGTATTTAGATGTTATTTACGATGGATTTAAGTCGAGTTTGAATATAGGCTCTTGAGTATTCATTATCCAAACTTAATTATATATTAATTATATTTTATTAAAATTTTAATTATAAATTTATTATATTATATTTTAATTATAAAATTATATAATATGTAATTATTTTTAATAAAATTATATTAATATTAAATATTTATCTATAATTATTTAATTAAAAAATTATAATTTATATTTTAAATTTTATAATATTTTTTAATTTTTATATATAAATGAGTAATTAATCGAGTTTGGATAATAAATGAGTAGTATTAAACGTATGTGAAATGGATATGAGTATAATTATAAATGGGTTCAGATAGTTTAAAAATTAAACGAGTTCGTATTTGAGTATGATAATTTTTACAGGTACTCTATCTGTTGTCACTCTTAAAGTTGAACAATGTTAGAGTAATATTATTTGATAGAATTTCCATTTTATTTTTATGTTTTAAGGATGGGTGAGATTGATTTTTTTTGGCACTTTTATCAAACCACTAAATTAGTGTGTTGGAATAATTTATATTTTATAATTTCAAAATTACCCTAATCTTTTTTTGCCAAGTTGATTTTTATTTGGAGGAATATAAGAATTTATTTTATTTTATTTTTGTTGCGAGTTTAATTTTTGTTGCTGTATGTTTTTATTTTAAATTAATTTATTGAAAAATTTTATTTATGTACTTTATTTTTATTATTTTTATGAATAAAATATACATTTGCTAAACATCTTGCTAGGTTTTCAGATATAGTTAATTAGTCTTATAATTGCAGCTTAAAAAAATTATTTTAATATGAGTATATATGAAATATTAATTTTATGGACATTTTGGATATTTTATTTATTTAAAATAAACTATACCATCAAATAATTTAATAGTGCTAAATCATTTTCCTAAACATGGTACATTATCAGTATCATATGAGACCATACCATACCATCTTAGAAATATAATACCATACATTATTAAACTATATTAGAAATACTCCCAAACAGAGCCTAAAGCTTTATTTAAATGACTAACAGAGTAATGTAATAACTGTATTTATATGATATGATATGATATAATATAGTCATAGAAATAATATTTATTATGTTTGAAAATATAGTATGGTATAGTATGTCTTAGTAAAAATAATTTTATTTTAATTTGATGATATTTTTAAGATTTTATTATTTTATATAGATAAAAAGTTATTTATTATAATATATTAAGTGTTTAAAAAGTTTATTTTGAAAATTTTTAAAAGATAAAATTTTAAAATTATTAAAAACGAAGGAATTGATAGTTTGAAAATTTATGATTTTTTAAACCAAAAGATTATTATAAAAAATCATACCATGGAGGGTGAAAGTCAAAACAAACAAAAATTAAATCATATTAAAGTCAAAACAAACAAAAATTAAATCATATTATACTTTATCATACTATAACAAATCATAAAACAAACAAAGCCTAAAAGGTGTGTTTGGACTACGATTAATTTATTTATAGTTTAACAAATTTTCAAAGAAAGAAAACGTGTGAAAAGTGGGAATGAACCAAACGGTAACTAATGCGGTAGAGAAAAGAGGGATGAAGGAAGAGAGGTTAGAGTCCTTATCTTTCTATAATTTTCAAATGACTAGAATAGCCTTTTTTTTTTAATTCCTGTTAGAGCGGTGATGGGCTTGTGGGCTTTTCAATAAAGGTTTTATTACAACCCTTGACAATTTCTTAAACTTTATATTACCTGAAAAACACTTTTCACACACAATATATATATTAAATCTATTCAAAAAGAAATAAATAAAAAATTCACAAAAATATTATATATGTAAATTTGCTAAATTGTAAATAAATTAATCGTAATTTAAACACACTTTAGTGAATTTACAGGGGAAGAAAACGTGAGGAAAGTGGAAACAGACCAAATGGTAACTAATGAGTTAGAGAGAAGAGGGACGGACGAAGAGAGGTTGGAGTCCTTGCCTTTCTATGATTTTTAAATTACTAAAATAGCCTTGTCTTTTTTTAAAATTCATGTTGGAGCAGTGATAGGCCTGGAGCTGTTAAGTGAATGCCTATTTTATCACAACCCATGATGGTTTCTTAAACTTTAAAATTTTTTTATATTACCGAAAAAACACATTATATATATATGATATCTATTCAAAAAGAAAAAATAAAAAATAAAAATTCACAAAAAATTTCTATCTGTAAATTCGAAAGGTGTGTTTTGATTGCGATTAATTTATTTATAGTTTAGCAATTTTACAAGGAAAGAAAACATGTGAAAAGTGGAAATGGACCAAACAATAACTAATAAGGCAGAGATAAGAGAGATGAAGAGAGATTAGAGTCCTTGTCTTTCTATGATTTTTAAATTACTAAAATAACCTTGTCTTTTTTTAAAATTCCTATTGGAGCGCGATGGGCTTTGATGCTTTTTAGTGAAGGCCTATTTTACCACAACCCATAATAGTTTCTTGAACTTTAAAATTTTTTATATAACCCAAAACACTATATATATATATATTAAATCTATTTAAAAAGAAAAAAAAATTCACAAAAATATTATATTTGTAAATTCGCCAAAACTATAAATAAATTAATCGCAATCTAAACGCACATTTAGGGTCTATTTGGATGGTGTGGTGTATGCTCTATTTGAAAAATTACATTCTATTTGGATTGGGGTAAAGAAGGCAAAGGGAGGGTAAAATAATGGAGGGTAGAATTATACTCTTGTTTGAGAATATAATCTAAAATTAAATGAAGAGAAAGGTAAAGGAGGTCTTCCCCTTCTGCAGCCAGTTTTTTTACACGAAACTTAATTTTTTTTTATATATTTCTTCTTTATCCTTGTATAAAATAAAACTTAATAACCTAATATATATATATATATATTTATCTTTCTTTTTATCTTCTACCGGCTTCTTTAGTTTATTGTTCTTTTTCTTTCTCCTTGTGATATATATATTTTTTTAATTTGTATGGAAATCTTTTCAAGTTAGTGCTAAATTTTTATTTTAAATTTTTTATTCTCATTATTTTTATTATTGTTACTATGGGTATGAATTATTGTTATTATTGTTAATTATTAATATTATTATTAGCATTGAGCTTGCATTGAATTTTTTATATGGTTTTTTAAATAGTTATTGCTATTAATTGTTAATATTATTATTAACAAAGAGCTTAGCTTGATTTTATATGGCTTTTTAATGTATTTTATATATCAATATTGTATTTGAAAGTCTCTAATATTTTTAATATTATTGTATATTAAATAAAATTTATCTTTTGATTTTAAAAATAGTTATATATATTTTTAATAAAATATAAGAATATTTTTGCACTTTTTATATAGGCTTAACATATAAAAAAACATATATATTTGTGCAAAATGTTCTATTAGCCCCCTGTACTTTTTGGGTGTCCTAAGACACACCTTTACTGTCTTTCAATGATATTAAATAGCCCTTAGCTCAACTAATTGTTAGCTTATGATTCTACGTGTATTACATGCGTGTGGCAACTCTCTTTTCTTTAGAAATTTTTAGCTTGCTTTGCCATTTAAGACCTAGAAAAAAACTCTTAGGTTAAGTTTATGATTTCCTCTTTCAACAGTTAACATAATCTATAATCAACCCTAAATTTTCCCCAAAATCCATTTCGATTCATTTTCTTCTTAATATTAATGAGTGGCAAAAGGCATACATGACATGGTAGAGAAAATTTCTTAAATCTTCGAAAGGTTTATGGTGCTTTGAAGATAAAAGGTTAGTAACTTGTAGCAATATCGTCAGTTGCATATTGTCTTATGTTTGTGATTTTTGGTTTTTAAGCATTTTGTAGTTATGTTATATAAGGTAATGGTGTTTTGGTTATTAAGTAGAGAAGTTAGGGGTTAATGTCTAGGCTAGTGTTTTGGGGTTAGGCTATGCTGTTGGACCACATAGGACCGTTTAGGCTTATGTAAAACATGGTTGAGACAAGAGTTCAGGTAAGGTGGCACCATGGGGGCTAGTTTGTGTGTTGTAAAAGAAACTGCAGTCATACGGGTGGAACAATTAGCATCAATGATATTGATGTTGATAAAATGTCTGTGTTTGAACTTAATGATTATCTAAGGGCTTATGGCTATGATGTTGTGCATTCTATGTACTGTTTGGTGAAGATTTCATATTGTTAAGTGATAAAGTTCTATTAGAAATGTCTAAGGGTTGGAAAAATGGTGATACACTTGATGTCTTTGTGGCCCATGTGGTGTGAACCACAAGTCTACCTAACAATAACTAAGGTAGCATGTGGGGGTAAATGAGCTAAGTCAAACTAATGTTATTGTGGGTAGTCTAAGTGGTTTGAATAAGGTGGAGTCCACTTTAAATACCCCTTTTAGAAAAACTAGGGGCAACAAATGTAGATAGGATTAGCAACGTAAATGCTTCAGCCGAATCTCCATTTGAGAAAGTGAGTTTCTTTACTACTAAGGCTGAGAGAGAGAGATAGAAATAATTAGAGAGGATTAGGCTACTGTAGTAGAGAGGGATGTACAAGAGGCTAGAATGTTGAACCCCATGTGTCTGATGGGGCAGAATCAAGTGTAAATGGAAGTGACCCTAAAGATTTAGATAATGGTGGTGAGGGTGATAGTATTTCATAGAGTTCAACTGACAGTGGGGGCTATTTTGAAGATGATAATATTAAAGGAGAGCAAAATGTATTAAGTGATTGGAGTGATGATGATGAGGAACATAGGGCTATTAAGAGACAATGAGAACTCAAAGAAGGGGTGAAACTAGAAAGGAGAAGAATAGTAGTAGTGTTCCACTTGGAGAGGTTGGTAGTGATCATGGTTTTGAGGACTTAGATAGGGATAAAAATAGGTATATAAGTAAACTAGGATGTGATGAACCATATTATGCTAGCTCAGATTTTGATAGTTGTGAGAGTAATCAAGAAGATGATGATGAAGATACACCTGTTAGGAGACAAAGTAAGAGAGTGCATTATGACCCTACATATGAAACTCCATGGTTTCAACTTGGCATGGTCTTTGATAGTATGTGAAGTAGTTTAGGTAGGTTGTGTCTTACCATGGCTTGAAAAAAGATGTTCAATTGACTCTTAGACTAAATGATCAACATAGAGGTAGGGTTAAGCGTGCACATGAAGATTGTCCTTGGTTGCCTTTTATTAATATTGAGGTGCAACTCGGGATTTCATTATGAAGACTTGCCATCCAATCCATAAGTATTTTAGGACAAATAAGAATAGAGTTTGAAATTCTGAGTTCATAGCTAACTATTTTAAAGATAGATTTATTTTACAACCTAATATTAGAATTTGAAAAATTCAAGTGTTGTACAAAAAAGAGTTGAAGGTTTATATGTGTAGGACAATTTATAGAAGGGCCAAGTACAAGGTATTAAATAGATACATGGGTGATTATAGGTTGAGTTTTTCTAGAATAGAGGAATATGTGGATAAGATTTTGGAGACTAATCTTGGTTCCACTTGTGTAGTGAAGTTTGAAGACAATAGTGAAGTTAGAAAAAGACTTTTTCAAAGATTTTATGTCTATTTTTATTCCTTGAAGAGAGGTTGGTTAGAAGGGTGTAGGAAGGCCATTGGACTTGATGGTTATTTCCTAAAATGGATTTGCAAGAGTCAATTGCTAGTTGTTGTGGGAAAGGATGGGAATCAACAAATATTTCTCATTGCTTAGGCTGTGGTGGATTTGGAAACAAAACAAACTTGGAGATGGTTTATGAGGATTTTGATTCATGACTTGAATCTTTGGGATGGAGAAGGATTAACTTTGATAATTGACATGCATAAGGTAATCTCTAAACTAACTAAATGAATTATTTATTTCTTAATTATTTTAGTTGTGATTCCAATTTGTATTAATGGTTTTGCATGGGTTAATTCCAGTAATAAGGGAGTTATTGCCAGAAGTTGAGCATAGGACTTGTTTGTAACATCCGTAATTTTTAAAAATTAAATTTAATGAATTAAATAAATAATTTAAATGAAAATGGAAGGATTAGAAGTGAGAAAATGAAGTGTATATGTAAAATATATATAGAATATACATAACATATAGTCAACTTTAAATAGTAAAGTTACAAGTCAAATGGTAAAGTTGTAATTATATTTTGTAAAATAAAAAAAATTAATAAAAAAAATTAAAAAAAATTATTTATGGATGGAAGAGATAAATTATGATTTTAAAAATAAATAAATAAATAAATAAAGTAATATTTTATTATATATATATGGTTAAAAGATGAAAGAGAAAAATTAAAAACAAATTAAAAATGTCTTCTTCTCTTCTTCTTCCTTTGGATGAGGTTCACCATAGGCATGGAGGGTGAAATTTTCTTCTTCCAATTACTTAGTCTAACAAGGATTTTCAAGAATTAAATTAGAGTTTTGGTGATTTCCTCTTGAATCAGTAAATTTTTTAACTTTATTTTTGTATTTTCATAAAAATATGAATATGTGAAGTTTGGAATTTTGATTATGTGTGTTATAATTGTTAGAATTGGTGTGAATGAAACTACTTTGATTAGTTACTAATGATTTTCAAGTTAGATGGAAGAAAAGATTAAGTTTGAGATGAGTTTGGTTGAAGGAGATAATTTTAGGGTTATGTGTAATTTAAAATTTTGAAATCATGTTTTTTAATTATGCAAATGAATTCCAAAGGTGTTGTTTTGATGCATAAACAAGGATTTTAAAGTCAAATGATAGATTTAATCAAGTTTAATTATAGATTGAGAGAGGTAGTATTGAATTTAGGATTTTCGAAGGAAATTTTCAAAGTATAGTTGTTTGTTTGATTTTAATAAATAAATCATGTTATTAAAAGATTTAAATGATGGAAATGGGCTTAAATTAGCATTTGGAATGAGTTGGAATGAAGAACCATAATTAATGAAGGTTATGGCATTTTAGGATTTTTATTAAAGAATATGTGTTTATTAGATTTAATTGGTTAAAACATGTTCTGATATGTTTTTAATGATAAAAATAAACTTAAAACACCAATTAAAATGTGATGGAATGAAATTCCAATATTAAAGTAAGGGAAGGAAACATTTGGAAAATTAGTAGAAATTTGGTTTAATTGGAGTTTGATATTCGAAATGCCTTAAAATGTGACTCTAAATGATTTTATTTACTCACATTTTGATTAGGCATTAGGTGGAAGCATTTTGCCAACTTTAGTGTTGAAGGGTAATTTGGATGTGGAAGTTAAAGGGATACTTTAGCTTGAATTTGAGTGTTAATTGAAGTAAGCACATACTTTTGATAATTTAAATATATTTGCATTTAATTTGGCTTAACTCATTTTAGATAGAAAATATGTTAAGCTACTTGGTTATTTGAATAGGCATATACATTGTGATATGATATGTGAATTGATGAGTATGCATTATGTACATTGTGAAAAGCCATTGTTAATGGCTAAAATGAGTGAAATGTGATTTATGTGCATTATGTGAAAATAACAAAAAAATATTTGGGTAAATGAATGTAATACTAAATGTCATACATTGGGATAAAATGATGGGATATAATGAATTAAGGTGATATGGCATTATGATGAATGAGAAAAATGAGAAAAAGAGGAAACGAGATAAGAAAAATTGATTATGAAAAATATGAACTATTTGTGTGTTGCTTAGTATATTATTCCATTTTCAGAGTTCTATATGGTGGCATGCCTATGAAATTATTCTCATCATTTGCCTTCGAGACTAGACGCTGAGTATCACTGATATATGATTTGCCTTCGGGCTAGACGTTGGACGTCACTATAATTTGCCTTCGGGCTAGACGCCGGGTGTCACTTGCCTTCGGGCTAGACACTGAGCATCAAAGTAAACTAGAATAGTAACTCTAGGATTTAAATAATGTACTAGGTTAGTTGGGCCCAATGCTTTGTGTATGTGTTAATGTGATGTTTTAAAAGATTGATAAAAGTGAAATAGAGTGAAATTACATATTACATTGTGAAAAGTAATGATACAACATAATGCATTGTCTTTCTTTTAAAAGTTTCATTATTATCAAGTATGTACCGCTAGACTTTTAGCTTAGCGAGATTGAATTCATCGCGCAGGTGACATGGTTGATCCGGTAGATCTGGAGAGTTCATCTAGACCTGGTCGGGTCTAGACTTGAGGTTGATTTGAGGTATTTTGGTGCTTCAAGATCAGAGCCAGTTGCCACCATGTATACATTATATGTCATAATATATTTTACAACTTTGTATATTATGTTTATATTTTTTAGTGTATTGTAAATTAAAAAGAATATTTTGGATAAATTGTGTAATGTGTGAATGTGTATATGTGTTTTGATATATATATATATATATATATGTATATATAAATGTTTTGAGGAAATGGGAGGAGTTTGAGAAGTTGGGGTGAAATGGTTGATGTATATTTATTGGGAGTGTATTTATATGCAGGTTGGGTATTGTTGAATTTTTGGGATGCCTAATTTATAAACAAAACTCTGGCAAGTTTTTTTTAGAGATTTTTATATGAAATACTTATTTTGGGTACTTATAATTAATAAAGAATATTTTATTTACTATTTAAATGTACATATTAAGGTGTTTGAGATTCTAAATTGGGAATATAAACATTTTTATTAAACCGGATTGTGGCATTCTTATACTTTATATGTATATTTTACATATATTGGATGTATGTATTATATGTATATAGGGTATAAGGGCGTTATAATATGCTAGACACATGTGGTCTAATTGGAGTAAGAAGTGGAGAGGTAAAGAAAGGAGAAAGGTTTTTGGAGGTGTACTAGAGCTAGCTTTGAGGTATTGTTAAAAGATAAACTTAAGGCTTTAAGTAAACTAAGAAGAGGTATAGCTGAAGAATTGTTGTGTTATAATAAAGAGACATGGTGTAGGGCATATATGAAGTGTGATAGAAAGCGTGATGCTGTGGAGAATAATATGGTAGAGGCTTTTAATTCATGGATACTGGCTTCCAGGCATAAATAAATCCATTATTTTAATGCTTGAGGATATAAGATGCAAAGTGATGGATAGGACTACTAAGCTTTATGAATTTGTTGATATATGGATAACTGATGTCGCTTCTATAGCTATGAAAAAGCTTGAGGATAACAAGCTTACTGCTATGCAGAGCCATGTTCAGTGGAATGGCCAAGCTGGTTTTGAGATTGTGGAGGGGGAGTATGGTCATACATTTGACCTTAATAAACACAGTTACACTTGCAGAAGTTGGGATTTAAAGGGCATTCCATGTGAACGTGTTGTATGTGCAATGAACCATATGTAAATTAATCCAAAAGATTTCATTGTCCACTGGTATCATAAAGAGACCTATAGAAAGGCATATGCCTATTTCATTCAACCCATTCCTAAAATAAAAATGTGGGGGGAACAAAAAAATCTAGCTTTTGAACCTCCAGCTGTGAAACTTATGCTTGGCAGACCTAAAAAGAATAGGAAGAAGGATATGCATGAGACAAAGAAGATTGGATCGTATATAAGGCATGGGAGAAACATGAAATGTTCACATTGCAAAGAAAAAGGTCACACCAAGAAAGGTTGTCCAAGTCTAAGTCAGGTAATTGTATCACTGTCTTCTCTTATGTTGGTTTTATGATAAATTCCAAAATATGATAACTAAATATAATTACTTACTTTGCCAGTCTGCCAACATAAGAAGAGGATCTGTGAATGAAGGAACAAAATGATCAACAACACCATGTGATGTTGTGTAATATCCCAAAATATACCCCAAAAGTTTTGGAGTTATTGTTGTATTTGGATTTAAGGTATATGTTTTATGGAAATAGAAAGATAGATAAATTAATTAAAAGGAAATAGTATAAGGAATGGATGTATATGGAGGATAATACGTATACATATGGTATTTGGGAAATATAAATGCAATATATATATATATATATAAGACATATACATAATGTATAAAGTGGTGTAGGGAAGAGTAAGTTTATATAGTTAAATAATAATAATAATAAAAGAAAGAAGGAAAGAAAGTCAAAAGGAGTAAGAAGATATTTTGGAAATAATAATATTATATTATTATTATTATTATTATTATATATATATATATATAAGAGATAAGAACAAAGAAAGAAAAGATTCTTTCTTTCTTCTTCTTCTTCTTCTTCGTGGATGAGAGAAAGAGAGAGAGAGAGAGAGAGAGAGAGAGAGAGAGAGAGAGAGAGAGAGATGTGATTTTTGATCTTCACATCAAATTGCTTAAGGATTTTAAGAAGATTGAAGATGAAGTTTGAAGATTTGGCAAGAAATTCAAGTAAGTCATCTTTTGATTTCTTGGTTTAATTGAAGTTGTGTTTGAGTTTGATAGATTGTTTAAGAGTGTGTTGTTTGATTTTGATATGTTTAAGAGTATGTGAGTAAATTGATTATGGATTTTAAGGATGGATTGAAGAAAAGAGTAAGTGTGTTGAAAGAGATGGTGTTGTAATTGTGTTTAAGGTTTGTAATGATGTTTGTGATTTGTGATTGATGTATGTGGGAGTTGTTTTGATGTTTTGTAAGTTTAAAATGGTTTTTGGGTATGTTTTGGTAAGTTTGTTGGAAGTGGATGTTGGTGATAAGGGGTGTTTTGTTGGGTGTCTTGTTGTTTTGGCCGGAATATGGATTTTTGGCCTGACACGCCCATGAGCACGTCCAGGTTCTTAGGCGTGTCAATTATGTTGGTGGCAGTAGGTTCGACACGACCAGTAACACGCCCGTGTTGGTGAGCGTGTCATAGCTACTGTGAGATTTGAGAATTTACACGGCCATGAGCACGCTCATGTTGTTGGACGTGTCGATGTTTTGTGTGAGGCAGAATGTATTACACGCCCAGTGACACGCCCGTGGTATTGAGCGTGTCAAAGCTTCTGTATTGTTGGTTTAGGGCACGATCAAGGACACGCCCGTGTTGGTGAGCGTGTCATGTGTGTGGAGTTTGCCCTAGTTGATTCTTACCTATATTATCTTATGTGTATCTCTAAGTAAGTATGTATGATCACTTTTGGGATTAGGTGTTGAAGAGATTGAGTTGCTTTAATCCAAGTACTGAAGGATTTATGAAAGAAAGAGTAGATGGATGTGAGTTTCTCTTGAGGTAAGTACAAAACTTCATTTGATTTCATATATTTATATGATTTAGGACCTTAACACCTTCAGCTATAAATGTGTTAATGTGTTATAGTGTTGATGTATATATATATGGATAATGTATATGTTATGGAAGGTGAAAGTAATGTTATGATTGATGTATGCCTAGATAATGTTCAATGCCATTGAGTGATGATAGAAATGATATGATAGATTTGCCTAATTGATGTTTAATGTAATTGATGTTATACATGTATACTTGAATAATAAAGTGTATTATTGTGAATAAGAATGTGATGTGAAGCCATTGTGATTGGCTATGATGAATCAAATGTGATATGAAGCCATTGTGATTGGCCATGATGAATCAAATGAGATGTGAAGCCATTGTGATTGGCTATAATGATAATTGAGAATGATATTGATAAAGAAATAATAAATGAATTGTGTGACTAATGTGTTATTCCATTTTCAGAGTTTGTTGTTGGTGGCATGCCTATTAGTAACAATCTCTTGAAGTTAGGTTGGATTGATCCTTGAAGCCAAGTTGGGTTGAAGTTTAACATGTTTTACTCCCCTTGAAGCTTGGTTGGGTTAAATCCTTGAAGCCTAATTGAGATGTTACAACCCTTGAAGCTAGGTTGGATTGGTTCTTGAAGCCAAGTTGGGTTGATACTTAGCATGCTTTGTTCCCCTTGAAGCTTGGTTGAGCCTAATCCTTGAAGCCTAGTTAGGATAATGATAAATGTGATAATTAAACCAAAGCATTAACTCTGAAAATTGAATGGCATATTAGTGTGTTGTTTGGGCCCGAGTCTGTCTTTGTTGTCAATGTGATATTCAAATGTTGAAATAAATGAATAATGGGATTTATGGCTGACTTTGTTGAAAGTGTGATTCATGATTAACGAATTGTGAATAAAATGATGTTATGAAGTATGATTTTGTAATGTATGTAATAATATATTGAAAGTGAATATGGCTTGAGGAGCTTTGTTGAGATATGATTTTATGAAAATATAGTATGATGTGTAAAATGTATATGAATGTGGAATTTGTGAGTATTGTTTTCATGAAGGTTTGGATAGGTCATTGAATGGTGATTTATTGAAATGATGTATATGTTTATGTATATGAGATAGAAAGGGTAAGTATCGTGTTGTGAATGTTCCATGTAAATATGTATATAATTTATGAGATTTGTGGGAATATATGAAGGATACATTGAGAAAGGAAAATGGGGTAAAAGAACAATAAAACATGATACTAAAAATATGAGGTATGATTCTTTGGTAAAGCATATATTTTATATTTTATATTTATTTGTACTTCTAAGCTCTCGGGCTTAGCGCGGATGTGTAATCGCGCAGGTGATTATGCGATTGATCTGGAAGTTCAGCTGTTATGCCACGAGAAGGGTAAGAGTGTCTCGAGACCAACTAGAAGGTGATGCATACATATGTGATTTTAATTATGTTGTATTTTTATAAGAATCATGATATTTGTAAATGTTCTTTAAATTAATGTAATATTGCTTGAATTTGGATAAAGGTTTTAAAATAATTGAAACGAAAAGTAACATTCTTATACTTTATATACGTATTGTATGTATACCAGGTATATGTATAGTACTTATATAGAGCATGGGGGTGTTACAATTATTTTGGTATCAGAGCTTAGGTTCGAGATTCTCGGCCTAAGTGAAATTAAAAAGAAAATTTTTGAAGAGTTTAAATAGAATTAAAAAGAAGAGTTTTGAAATGCAATTAGTAATACATGCATATGCATTCACATCTAGGTTGGTCTCGAACGTGGCATTATGTGATTGGTGATGTATCTGAATTACAGGAGATAGATGATAGTGCGTAAATGAGGTTTTATATGAAAGCAAATTTTAAAATGTTGATAATTGAAAAGTGATTGTGACATGAAGAAATGATATGGAATTTTTTTTAAAAAAAATATTTGATTATTGATATGTGTTTGACATATAAAGAAATAGCTAGAAGAATAAAGTTGGGAATGAGTTAAAAACAAAATTGAGATTAAAGTATATAATCTTTCCTCTATTATTTGAACCTCTTTCTAATAAACTTTATGTTTGGATTTCTAGAAAGAGGAAATATTGTTGGATGGGTAATATGGAAAGATATATTATTTAAATGAAAAGAGTACGGTGAATTATTGAATGAGTTGATTGGTATAGACTAAGTGTGAGAATTTAAGGTGTGGATATGAAAAGTTAAGGTTTTGTTTTTTTTAAAAAAAAAATGATGTTGGTTAAGTACAAAGAAATATTGGTGTTGTTTATACTATTATTTTAATGCAAACATGATGATTTCAATGATAGAAATGTGATATGTTTGAATATTGTAGAAGCTCATGTAAATGGTGGTAATATGTGACATTTAGATTTTTGGAATGAGCTTAGTAATTGTGAAACATATATGTTTTGATGTTGCTTTGTGGTATATATAAATGAGATGTTTTAAAGTTGATATTAAGAGAATGAGATGAATAAATTGAAATTTAAGAAAATTAGTAAGTTGAAAATTTATAGTTTTAATGGAATGTGAATAAAGATCATTTAGATATTGATAGTTTAATGTGTTTAATACATGAGATATATGAAATGAATAGTAGTGCACATGAAAGTATTAAGAATTGGGGGATGATATTGATAGTAGGAAAATTTGGTTTGAAATAAAAGAAAAGGAATTGAGCAAATGAAAATGAGTTACTTTAGGTAATTTGATTGAAAAGGATGAAAATGAATATGGAAGATATGTTAAAGATATTTGAAAACAAATGTGAGAGAGATATCACATTGGAAATGTGATTAAGCTCCTTGTGAAATGATATTATAAGTCGAGTGTATATATTTATTGAAGTTAATGAATAACTTAAGTTAGGTTAAAAGAATGAGAATGATAATAGTCAAAGGAAAGTGATAAATATTCAATTTGTATAAACTATATGCAAAAGAGAAATTTAATAAATTGAATAATTATGTGTATATATAAAGAGGATATGTGAAATGAACTTTTTGACATGAATGAAATGATTATATGTAAGAAAGGTGGGAAGTGAGTCACATTATAAGCGTGACCTATGAATGTGTATATAATATGTTTATTATTTTATACCATTACATGTTTAATGGTATTAGAAATGAGAATGGACTTGGGTAATATTGAACAATGAAATTGTTATGTCAATAACTAAATGAGGCTATCATAAGAAGTTTTGGAACTCAAAGTAATTGTGCGTGGAAATGTTTTATGTATAAGTGTAGTATAAGAAATTGTAAGGAAAGAATATGATATTTGAAATTTTTAGAAGAGATGGATTGGAAATGTAGTAATGAAGGAAACTTGTGTAAGATTTGTATCTGATTGAAGGTTGGGTGTAGAAATGTTAAAGATAATATTATTGAACATGAGTTAGGTTAATAACAACCATATAATCAAAAGCAAACTGTTTTGAGATGGAATTTAAAATGTGTTAACTCTTAGTGTAATAAAAGTTTGGAAAATATATATAATTTTTGTGATATAATTTAGCATTATAATCGTAAAGGCTGGAAATCGAATAATAGAAGAACAATATTGATTTACAAACCCCAAGCGTGATTGTTAATATATTATGGTCATATGATTTGGTTAGTGTGATTAGTTGATTAGTTTTATTATCTTCAGATTTAGAACTAAGATGATATAACTGTAGTACAGTTTTGGTAAGATTGATAACTATGTTTCCAGAAACATGGTTAAAAGATATGATTGGTGAAGTTATATCTTATAATTTCTATGTTAAAAATTTAATTATAATTATGTGAAGTGAAGAAATAATAAAAGGGAAGAAATTGTAAATATGATTGAAACATGTTTAGATGATATGATTGAATAATGAGATGTTCAATATAGTTGATGATATATGTGTATACTATTTTGATGTGATGAGAAACCATGATTTTTGACAATGATGTTGGAAATAAATTATAATTGAGGTATAATGCCTAATTGATTATGAAAAATGAATTGTGAAAAGATAAATGAGCGGACTTATCTGCCTCTTGCGGAAACATGCAGACCCATTGTGTTGGGCAACCGAACTTGGACTACCGACCTGGTTGGGGAAAAGTTCGTTTATGAAGCCATAGTTGTTGGCTATATTGATAAACTTTGAATGAGTATGAGAGATGAGGATATAATTATAATAATAATGAAATGTATATTTATAAGCATGATTCTTATTGATTGAATATATGAAGTTGAAAAGACTAGAATTTGAATATAAGTTTGACCTAATGGAATTAGGTTCTATTATTATATATATATTGTGAAATCCAATGATAAATTTCGATAAGTTAATTGTTGGTTTGAATCAAATAAGGTTGAAATGTAAGTATTTTGTGATGGATAGATCAATTGATTTAGAATTCGCTAAAGTTGCGCGTCAATATTGAGATTTAATACGTGCAGTTGTATTGGAAATGTAAAATTTAAATGGTAATGTGTATGATGTAATATTTTGGCTTATGAATGAACATAAATAAATTGAATTATATCAATTGTACATGGTGAGAAAAAGGGAAATGTTGTTCACCTGTTAAGTAAATTTAAAAGTATTGTATTAATATTTATATTAAGTGAGAAGCAAGCTTAAGAAAGTAAGGATATTGTTATCCATTGAGGCTTGGTAAATGTTATTTTGAAAGTGATTGTAAAAATGGAATAATCAATGTTAAGATATTAATTAATGACTTTTGAGGTTAAAGTTAAGAGAATATCGATAAAGAGTTAAAATGATAATCTAACTCTAATACACAGATAAAATTCATTGGAGATGTAATGAGTTATATTGATTGCTTTGTTGAGAAAGTAATAAGATATAAAGATATATATATATATATGTATATATATATATTCCCATACAATGGTGAATTATGAATTTTAGAGAAGAGGATTAGCTCTAAAGGGGGAGAGTAGAAGTTATGTGATTTGATGAAATCATAATATAAGAATACGATTAATATTATATGAAATTTAGATGGTGTTTTGTTAAGAATGAATTGATACTACACTGAATAATTTCGAGGACGAAATTATATAAGGGGGAGAGAATTGTAATATCCCAAAATATACCCCAAAAGTTTTGGAGTTATTGTTGTATTTGGATTTAAGGTATATGTTTTATGGAAATAGAAAGATAGATAAATTAATTAAAAGGAAATAGTATAAGGAATGGATGTATATGGAGGATAATATGTATACATATGGTATTTGGGAAATATAAATGCAATATATATATATAAGACATATACATAATGTATAAAGTGGTGTAGGGAAGAGTAAGTTTATATAGTTAAATAATAATAATAATAAAAGAAAGAAGGAAAGAAAGTCAAAAGGAGTAAGAAGATATTTTGGAAATAATAATATTATATTATTATTATTATTATTATTATATATATATATATAAGAGATAAGAACAAAGAAAGAAAAGATTCTTTCTTTCTTCTTCTTCTTCTTCTTCGTGGATGAGAGAAAGAGAGAGAGAGAGAGAGAGAGAGAGAGAGAGAGAGAGAGAGATGTGATTTTTGATCTTCACATCAAATTGCTTAAGGATTTTAAGAAGATTGAAGATGAAGTTTGAAGATTTGGCAAGAAATTCAAGTAAGTCATCTTTTGATTTCTTGGTTTAATTGAAGTTGTGTTTGAGTTTGATAGATTGTTTAAGAGTGTGTTGTTTGATTTTGATATGTTTAAGAGTATGTGAGTAAATTGATTATGGATTTTAAGGATGGATTGAAGAAAAGAGTAAGTGTGTTGAAAGAGATGGTGTTGTAATTGTGTTTAAGGTTTGTAATGATGTTTGTGATTTGTGATTGATGTATGTGGGAGTTGTTTTGATGTTTTGTAAGTTTAAAATGGTTTTTGGGTATGTTTTGGTAAGTTTGTTGGAAGTGGATGTTGGTGATAAGGGGTGTTTTGTTGGGTGTCTTGTTGTTTTGGCCGGAATATGGATTTTTGGCCTGACACGCCCATGAGCACGTCCAGGTTCTTAGGCGTGTCAATTATGTTGGTGGCAGTAGGTTCGACACGACCAGTAACACGCCCGTGTTGGTGAGCGTGTCATAGCTACTGTGAGATTTGAGAATTTACACGGCCATGAGCACGCTCATGTTGTTGGACGTGTCGATGTTTTGTGTGAGGCAGAATGTATTACACGCCCAGTGACACGCCCGTGGTATTGAGCGTGTCAAAGCTTCTGTATTGTTGGTTTAGGGCACGATCAAGGACACGCCCGTGTTGGTGAGCGTGTCATGTGTGTGGAGTTTGCCCTAGTTGATTCTTACCTATATTATCTTATGTGTATCTCTAAGTAAGTATGTATGATCACTTTTGGGATTAGGTGTTGAAGAGATTGAGTTGCTTTAATCCAAGTACTGAAGGATTTATGAAAGAAAGAGTAGATGGATGTGAGTTTCTCTTGAGGTAAGTACAAAACTTCATTTGATTTCATATATTTATATGATTTAGGACCTTAACACCTTCAGCTATAAATGTGTTAATGTGTTATAGTGTTGATGTATATATATATGGATAATGTATATGTTATGGAAGGTGAAAGTAATGTTATGATTGATGTATGCCTAGATAATGTTCAATGCCATTGAGTGATGATAGAAATGATATGATAGATTTGCCTAATTGATGTTTAATGTAATTGATGTTATACATGTATACTTGAATAATAAAGTGTATTATTGTGAATAAGAATGTGATGTGAAGCCATTGTGATTGGCTATGATGAATCAAATGTGATATGAAGCCATTGTGATTGGCCATGATGAATCAAATGAGATGTGAAGCCATTGTGATTGGCTATAATGATAATTGAGAATGATATTGATAAAGAAATAATAAATGAATTGTGTGACTAATGTGTTATTCCATTTTCAGAGTTTGTTGTTGGTGGCATGCCTATTAGTAACAATCTCTTGAAGTTAGGTTGGATTGATCCTTGAAGCCAAGTTGGGTTGAAGTTTAACATGTTTTACTCCCCTTGAAGCTTGGTTGGGTTAAATCCTTGAAGCCTAATTGAGATGTTACAACCCTTGAAGCTAGGTTGGATTGGTTCTTGAAGCCAAGTTGGGTTGATACTTAGCATGCTTTGTTCCCCTTGAAGCTTGGTTGAGCCTAATCCTTGAAGCCTAGTTGGGATAATGATAAATGTGATAATTAAACCAAAGCATTAACTCTGAAAATTGAATGGCATATTAGTGTGTTGTTTGGGCCCGAGTCTGTCTTTGTTGTCAATGTGATATTCAAATGTTGAAATAAATGAATAATGGGATTTATGGCTGACTTTGTTGAAAGTGTGATTCATGATTAACGAATTGTGAATAAAATGATGTTATGAAGTATGATTTTGTAATGTATGTAATAATATATTGAAAGTGAATATGGCTTGAGGAGCTTTGTTGAGATATGATTTTATGAAAATATAGTATGATGTGTAAAATGTATATGAATGTGGAATTTGTGAGTATTGTTTTCATGAAGGTTTGGATAGGTCATTGAATGATGATTTATTGAAATGATGTATATGTTTATGTATATGAGATAGAAAGGGTAAGTATCGTGTTGTGAATGTTCCATGTAAATATGTATATAATTTATGAGATTTGTGGGAATATATGAAGGATACATTGAGAAAGGAAAATGGGGTAAAAGAACAATAAAACATGATACTAAAAATATGAGGTATGATTCTTTGGTAAAGCATATATTTTATATTTTATATTTATTTGTACTTCTAAGCTCTCGGGCTTAGCGCGGTTGTGTAATCGCGCAGGTGATTATGCGATTGATCTGGAAGTTCAGCTGTTATGCCACGAGAAGGGTAAGAGTGTCTCGAGACCAACTAGAAGGTGATGCATACATATGTGATTTTAATTATGTTGTATTTTTATAAGAATCATGATATTTGTAAATGTTCTTTAAATTAATGTAATATTGCTTGAATTTGGATAAAGGTTTTAAAATAATTGAAACGAAAAGTAACATTCTTATACTTTATATACGTATTATATGTATACCAGGTATATGTATAGTACTTATATAGAGCATGGGGGTGTTACATGTTGGTTCAAGCACACCTTCAATTCAACCAGCTCTAAGCAGACCTTCAAGTGATGCTAGAATAACTATACCTACACTAATTGGATCAACATCAAGTAGAGTCCTTGTGTCCACAACTACAACTCAACCACCTCCAATCATTGAATCACAAAGAAGTGTAACATCCATATTTGATATTGTGGATGGCCTAGTGAGCTACTCAAGGGAAAGTGATGCTTGTTGTGTTTATTGGAAATGTGTTATCTCATTTGGTAGGTAATGTGTACATGTTCTTTAATTCAATTTAGAAGAGACCACTTAGAGGTACATGCAGAGGTAGATGAGGACGTACAGATAGAGGGAGAGGAAGTGAAGCTGCATTTGAAGGTATTTAAATTGCCTAAAAAAGGCAAAGGGACTTCAATTATGGATATGGGATCAAAATGGATGCAAATACTAGAAAAATAATTGAACATGTAAGTTGATTCTCTAAACTTTTTCTTATTTCAAGTATTTTGTGTGGAATATTTTAATTGATTTTCACTTGTTATGCAGAATGGGAAGACTTCAAGGGTTATTAAGGCAGGGGTTAGAATAAAGAGTGTTGCTGCTATGAATATGGATTTAGGTTTCAAGCCACCTGGCCTGAAATGAAAAGGTAAGTCAGCTGTGACATCAAGGCAATTGGCAGAGGGACAAACACACTATCAAAGGCTGACTAGACAACGTGCAACATCTATGAACTCAATTCATCCTTTTAATATGAATACCAATGGAAACTAATGTGCATTATGCACAATTTCTAGTTAAAACAATCATTTTGTATGAATTGAATTTATTATAATATTGCTTAAGTTGCTGGAAAAATAATGTTTATAACACATTTTGTGTGTTTATTGAAAGTTTTTTATATTGCACTTGGGTTTTCCACATCATAGTTAGGTTTGATGTATTAGAGAATGTTGTGAAAATTTCAGAATATGTTTGAACAACCTTCATTTTGAGTTTTAATGAAAACCCTATTTTGAAGTACAATTAAATTTTCCTCTTGTTTTTTTATCTTTCATTTTATAATCATACTTCACACCAATAAATCACACCCCATTTTCACACAGCGAGCCAGGAAATTATAATAAAAAGCAGAGGATTAAGCCTAGTGAAGGATCCATTTACACAACAATTTACTTTTCGTTTTAACCAAACCAAGCCTAACTGAGGATCAAACATCATGCTGTTGGTGCATTTTTAGCTTAAAATCCAGCAACATGCAATAAGACAAAAAAAAAGCAATAACATATTATCTTGTAGTTACAAACAACATCATCTTCAACTAATACTCAAAAAGTTCTTAAAAAGGTTGTGGAATGAATGAATTAAACAATCTAAAAGCCAAATTTCATTAAAAATAACTAGATTGTTACATTAGTAAGCTCAATTCATGGGTATCGCATATTCATCCCGATGGCAATTAACAACCTAGTCTAGATACATATTCCCCATTTTTCCACAAAATCAAAACAAGGAAAAACCATAATAGGGATCCATAATTACCTAGACTAAAACATATATAAAAAAACACATATATGTGTACCCTATCACAACAAACAAACAAATTCCCCAAATCTTTAGTCTTTTGCTTCTTTGTTTCTGCTCCTCAAACTCCTTCATCCTTTTCAACAATCAAAAAACAACCAGCTTCAAATGATCGAGTGTAGGAGGATCAAACCAAAGAAAGTAATCACAACCTTTCCCTTGTAATGATGACGAACCTTCATCAAATGAAAATTTTCAAATCAAATTGAGGAAAAAATATTTCATCAATTTAACTTACCCTATAGTTCTTGCATCCAAAAAATCTCCTCCCTAGGTTCGCTGGTGTCCACGAAAACTTGAGATCAATGACCAATTTGCAGTGGTAGTGGGGTAACTCAAAAGCAAGCTTATCAATATTCATTCTTACAATCAACCAAAGCAAAAGAGAATAGGTTTTTATGGAGAGAATTGGCAAAGAAGTTTTAATATAGAGAAGTTAGAGAAATTTAACATATTTTTCCTTAAATCAATGAATTTAAAGGCAAAACAAATTATCCCTTGAACAATCTTGATCGAAGGGAAGTTGAATGCATAGAAACAATGAGAAAATACACACCTCACTCGTTGCTAACACAAGCAAATTGCAAGCCCTTTCAACAGCTGAGCTAAGGGCTATTTAATATCATTTTCAGATGATAGGGGTGTGTCTTAGGACTCCCGAAAAGTACATGAGGCTAATAGAACCTTTTGCATAAGTACGTGTGTTTTTTTATGTATTAAGCCTTTTATATATAATCTTATTTTTCCTTCTCTCTCTTTTTAATCAAAGATATTAAAATTACATTTCATTCCTCTCACTTTTTCCCTAATGATGTATATTAATTTTTTATACTTCCCTTCCCTTCCCTCTCCTCTTGTTAAATAAAATTTACCCTATTCAAATATAGTATTGCAAGCATGGTTTAATTATGTATGATATTGGTATGTTATGATATGATATATTATTGATAGTGTATCACAGTTATGAAGATGCTATAGTTTTATTAAGTTATTTAATGGTATGTTTTGGTTTAAATAAATAAAATGACTATAATACCCTCCAATATAATATTTCATACATATTCATATTAAAAATATTAAAATAAAATTTTAAGCTGCAATTATAAGACCAATTAACTCCATCTAAAAAACTAATAAGATTTTTAGCAAATATATATTTTACTCATAAAAAAATAATAAAAATAATTAAAATTTATAACAAATTTAATTGATCATGCAATAAGAAAATAAGAAATATTAAGCGACATCGATTAAATTAATAATCTATGAAACAATCAATTAAATTAATAATCTATGAAATAATAATATAATTAATCTATTAAAATCACAAAATACTATTCAATAACATAAATATTATCCATAACATCATCCAAAATAATATAAAAAAACATAAAATCCATAATCTTGTATAAGTTCAACATTAAATTCCTACAATATATAATTAAAAATGGGTTCTAACATAATAGTCTTCTAGAAATCTCTTAAACTTGCCTCGAACTACCACCAAATAAAAAGTAAAAAATCTCTACGATGCTTGAGCAGAACATCAAGAAAACCATTCAACAAGTGTCAATTTTGAATAAGAGTAATATAAGATTTCATAACCATACCAGCATCTAAACCCAAGCTAGAAATTGAAGTCCAAAAGTCAGTTGGTAGTTTGTGGGAGATGTTATCAATTGCAGTAGCAATATGTTTAAAAATAGGGTCTAAGACATTCAATGTGTTTTCCTTTACTTGTTTTGACTTTTTCATTATAGCCATTAGAGCCTTAGAATGAGCTTGCAATGTAAGTATTTTAGGAGTTGGTGCATCTTCATAAAAAGTCTCACTCTAAGATGCATTAGTATTTTCTAAACCACAAGTGTTTTTAGATATCATTAAGTCAATGACCTTAGGGCATCCTTTCTTTTTTGAAGATTACGTACAGCTTTCTTTCTTATATCACCTAGAGTATCATTAGTCTTGCCAGTAGCTTTGTCCTTTCCTTACAGTTTGAGCAATTTGTCAAAATTGCACACACGTTTGTTCCTCAATTCAGCAGCTTCAAGCTTAGCCTATAGAAAATGAAACACAAATTAATATAAAAATATATGTTACTGAATATATTTATAAATAACAAGCATATAAGAACTATCTTAGTTAATTCTTGCCAAACCTTCTCTTCGGCATCAAATTTTAATTTTTCTGGGTTCCAAGCAAAACTACTCAAACTAGTTTGGAATATTTCATACCATTTAGTAAAACTTCTTTTAATTTTCTTCATACGGTTGTGGATTCACTCTTTGTCAAATGGTTTATTTGGAATTTTTTTTCTTGTCATTGATAATGCATTCAATTGCATGTGCAGTAAATGTCCTCTCAATCTATGCCCAAGAATGTGTTGATTCAAAAATGAATCAACTAACACATCATCCATTACGTCCATCCATGACATTTAGAGCCATCTAAAGTATGCATTTCTTTGGCATTTTGATATCTAGATAATGATAGTAATGATTATGTAAAAATATATAAAAGACAATACATATTATATAAGAACACAATATCATATAATAACTGAAATTCCAACATACCAAATAAGTCATGTAAAAAATACAACATAATGTCACATTATCAAAATTTGACAACTTGAAGAAGTGAAGTATGAAATTACAAAATAAGAAATCAATTACCCATTACGAACATTATTCAAGTAATCATTCCACAAATGAGCAACTATAGAGTCCCTAATAAATTCTCCTCTTCTAGTTTTCTCATTACTATGTCTAACATTAGCAACTTGTTCGTCTGGTTCATTTGGTGCGTCTAAAAGTTCATGATCAACTTCTACAAGTATATCATCACATGGGTCTACGGTCCTCAAATAATTATGAAGAATACAATAAGCAAAAATTATGAGCTTCTTGTGTAAAGACGATATGTAGGTTTAGTTGAGCTTCAAATTATTAGAAAACGCTTCTTAAGTACTGCAAATGCTCATTCAAAAGCATTACATAACGATGCATGTCAATAATTAAATAATTCACGTGCATTATTAGGTGGATTTCTTGAGTATGCTTTTAAGTGATAATGCTCCCCCTATATAATTTAATAAGTCCACTCCTCAACATGAATCCAACATTAACAAGGTAGAATTTACCTATAAACAATGAATTATTGCAATTATTATGAGCATGGCAAATGTATATCCCATAAATAATATATCTTACAATTATAATTATCTTTTGAAATTTTCAAAGGATTTTCTCACATTAATGCATCTTTAATAATTCGTGAATCAGATGTTGTTCCCTCTCACCCAGCTAGGACATATATGAATTTCAAGTTAAACATGCAAGTTGCCATCACGTTTTGTGTGGGATGTTCCTACCTCCCTCAAAACCTAGGAGCTTTTATTCTAGACACATTAATATATATATATGTGTACCATTAATTTCACCAACACAATCCTGACATTAATTTGCAATAATTAACATCCAAACAAATAAAAATGATAGCTAAAATCAATTAAACAACTCAATTTAATCACCTTAAATATGGATAAAATCCATGGTTGTTGGCTATCTTTAAAGGCACTTCAGATTAGAGATGTGCATTTGTTGGGTTGGTCGAGTTTTAGGGGTTAGTCAATGCAACTACTAGTAATCGGGTTGAAAAAATTTATTTTTTGAAAATTGACCATTATTTCGGTCAGGTCAGTTGGTTTTACTATTATATATACAAGCTGAAACCAACCAACCAAGTCGGTTTAAATAGGCTTAGTTGGTCGAGTTGTTCAGATTGTGGCCCTGTCATTTGGGTTTAGGCTATTTTGCAAATCCCTAGTTTAGATCCATCTTGCTGCTTAAGAAATTTATTGTTCTATTCTAATATAGCTCGCAAAATATTATGAAAATGATGACTTGTTATCTCACCAAACCATCTAAATGTGAATGAAAGAACACAAATTTTGACATTGTGTTATAATAAGTGAAGTTTTTTAGCAACTTGTTCTTTTACTATTACCCGAAGGGTAGGCCTAAGACCACCCTCTTTCATTAATATATAACATAAACTCATAAAGGTTGGAGCACTCATCTTTATTACATGCCAAAAATAGTTAGTTGACACCACATGTTTCATAAAATCATCTCTCGCCTTTTCTCATTCTAGCCTCAACTCATGAACCATATTAATCTTTTGGGTTTCATTTTTCATGCCAAATAGGTAACACCAATACGCTACCAAACACATAAATTGTGCCACTAAAGTAATCACTTGTTTTGTTATATTCTCATCATCCATCTACAAACAAAATCTAATTAGAATATAAAAGAATTCAATATGTATTTACAATATAAATATGTTACCATCCAATGAAAAGAGATTAAACCATGACAATATCTTATATATATATATATATATGGTTGGATTCATATAATAAAAATATTGTCAGGTTCTTGAATTAAAAATAGAGAAAGAAGGAGAAGAAGAAGATGAAGAGAAGAGAGAGCTATTGAATTAGAGAAGAAGAATGTGAGAGAGAAAAATAGAGAATAATTGATAGGGAAATTGAATTGTAATTTCATTGATTAATATATGTGTTGTTGCACTTTGATTATGTATAGAAATTCTATTTGTTGGCCTCAACTGTAATTTCAACTCAATAACAAAAATAACAAATACAATAATTGCATAGCTGTCATGAATTGATGGAATGCACCAGCTAGCCCGAAGTTTCAACAATCCTTGCTCTAAATTATTTTCCTATAATCTGTTGAGCCATGGTCTTGACATTACCCTTCCGTTCAAATCTTCCCTATCCTTAAGGAAAAAGTTATAAATTTTTGACCTTGTACTATAGTGTTGAGTCGAGACTGAACTTAATTTTTTTTTCTAGACTAAATTGAAACTTTTTCTTTAAAATTTAGGTCAAATTAGAACTTTTTAATGGAACCATTAAATTGAGTTAACGACAAGGCCTAATTTGGACTTTCATTAAATATCACAATCCAATTTGGACTTCGAATAAATATTAGGCTCCAAATTGATTTTAATTTTTAATAAATAACCTTTTAATTATTGATAATTTATAACATTAATAAACAATTTTATAATATTTTAATTTATAATAATTTTAATAATTTATGATTTTAACAAATAATTAGTAATTTGATAATTTATAATTTTAAAAATTATTATAATTTATTAATATTATAAATCATAATATTAAAAAATTATTTTAAAATAAGGGCTAATAAATTTTTATATTAATAATTTATCATATTAATAAATAATTTTTATAATACCATTAATACTATAAATTAATATTAAAAAAATAAAAAAAATTAAAGAAAATTACAAAACACATAAATAAATACAAATACAAATTTTTTTATAATATTATTAATATAAAAATTTTAAAAAAAAATTACACTAACATATCACAAGAACATTGCAACAACATAAAATTTAATAATGCGCATGATCTGCTGAGTTGGTGTATGTCGCATGGTTAAGCATTAATAGGTTGTTGCATTGAAGAGGCTGAAAACTACTAGTAGATGATTGAGTGTATTTTTATTTTATATTTTATTTATTTATGTATTTGCAATTTTCTTTAATTTTTATATTTCATATTTTTTAATATTAATTTATAATATTAATAGTAGTATAAAAAATATTTAATAATATGATAAATTATTAATTTTAATATTATAATTTAGAATATTAATAAATTATAATAATTTTTTAAATTATAAATTATTAAATTGTCAATTTGAGCCCTAATATTTAACCGAAGTCCAAATTGGATTCTAATACTTAACTAAGTCCAAATTAGACATTGTCATTAACTCAATTTAATAGTTTCATTAAAAAAGACTCAATTTGGCTTAAATTTGAAAGAAAAAGTTCTAATTTGGTCTAAAAAGTATAAGGTCCAATGATGACTTTACACTATAGTACAATGTCCAAATTTAACCATTGTCCCTTTCAAATCCATTATTGTCAATTTTTATGATCTAGTTTGCACATAATTGACCATGTTTGGCTCACCTTTGATGCAAAGAGCAACACTATGGGAAGAAAATCAAAGTTCAAGAGGTTTAAGCCTATGTATGAGGCAACATTTTTTCGTTATAAACTTCATTTATTGAATTTATATGTGAAAAAATATTTTTTTTGGATTAATTGTCCATTTCATTTCAATTAGGGGAAAATATAAGAGAATTGGAAATCCAAAGAAGAGCCTTTTTTTTTTTTTTTTGCAAAATCAACATCATATTTTTTTTTTCAAATGGCTAGAGAAACCTAGAAGAAGAAGAAGAAGAAGAAGAAGAAGAAGAAGAAGAAGAAGAAGAAGGTGGAGGAGGAGGAGGAGGAGGAGAAAAGAAGAGAAGATAAGAAGAATAGAAGAAGAAGAATGGAAGGAGAATGAAGAGAATAGATAAAAAAAACATAGACACAGATGAAGAAAGAACCCAAAAGACATTGCATAGAAGAATTCAAGGGGTTATAAGAAAGCCAGTGGAATCACAATAATTGAATAATACATTGCAAAAAGAGAATAACCCAAGAAGCTAGAAGAAAGTAAGAATTTTCATAAGGAAAAAAAAAGAATGAACTTTTCACAGAGGTAGAAGACCTAGCTGAAAATGATCAAATATCCAAAAGAAGAAGAAGAAGGAAGAAGAGAGAGAGAGAGAAGGAAAGATTGATGGCAAAATTTCAATAGTATGATGGATTTTGAATATCATAGACTTTGCCAAGGTTGAAGATCTAAAGGAAAAGAATTAAGCATCCAGAAGTATATCACAGTCAAGTATTGAATTTAAGAAACGGTCAAGTACCAGATTTAAGAAATGATTAAGAACCAAAAGCACAGAAATGATCAAGCATCATATTGGTCAAGTGCCCAATCATTTGAATATGTACCTAAAAAAATCAAAACACATTTTTTTAGATGCTTTTCACTCTCTATTGTTGCATATAGTGTGATATCCACAAATTTAGAAAAAATTAAATATTTATATGGAGGTTAATTAGAATGTGGGAGAGGTATATATATTGTATATACCTAATATGTATACAAGATATATATTGGATATATATGGTAAACAAAATATATACCTAACATGTACTTATTATATACATTAGTTATATAGCATATACCTAAAATATACATTACATATACCCATACATAAAGATATATATGACATATACAACAAGTATGCATGAAATATATATGTAATTATGGATGGAAGATGGTAATAAAAATAAAATAATAATAAAAAGAAAGTTAAAGGAGGAAATGAAATGTGTGGATGTCATTTAAGGGAAAGATAATTAAATAATTAATTAAATTAATATATATGGATGGAAAGGAAAGAAGAAAAGGAAAAATACTATTTATCTTCTTCTTCCTTCTACTTGGGCCAAAATTTTAGAGAGATAGAGAGAGAGAGAGAAATTTTTTACTTTATTATTTACACTAAATATTGCCAAAAATTAAAGGATTTCAAGTTGGTATTGAAGAAAGATTAAGGTTTCAAGTAAGTTTCTTCTCTTTTAAACTTTATTTTCTTGGATTTTAAGATTATGTGTATGATTGAGTTAGTGAGAAAAAGTTCATTTTAATTGTTAAAATTGGTGGTAATGAAGGTAATATAGGGGATATATGGTGATTTGTTGATTAATTGGTTGAGATGGGCATAATTTATGAAATTAGAGTTTATGGGATGAATATGTGAAATTAGGGTTTTAATATAGGTGTTTATAATTCTTGTAATGAGTTGATTTAATGTTTTTTTTAATGTATATGTTGTGATTTTATAGTTGAAAGTTGAATATGGGTAGGTTTTAGTGAAGTTAGAGTTTTGTAGTAGGTTATGTGAAATTAGGATTTTTGAAGGAGGTTATAATAATTATTAAAATGAATTGTCATGGAGTTATTTTGATGTATAAATGATGATTTTATGGTTGGATGTTGGAAATAAGTTGGTTAAGGTGAAGAGTTTGAGTAAGTTAGTGAAGGGAGAAAATTAGGGTTTTTCGAGATTTTGATGGAATTTGTGTAATTAGTGGTTGTTTGATATAAATTAAGCATGGAAGTGATATTAATTGAATAATTGTACTTTATGTGTGCTTAGGCTAATTTGGTATGAGTGGTGAAACTTAGGCCTTTTGAATTTGAGGCTTGGAAGAGGTTTAGGCTTGGTTTTGGATCAAAATAAGGTTAGTACATGTTAATTACTTGTGCTTTTCATTAGATGTGATTTGGCATAATATATATGGTCACTTTGAAATGTGGATATTCACATAACCTATACAATATTGCATAGTTATGTGGTGAGTGTCACATTAGGCAATTGTCCAATGTAAATTCATATTTGTACATGATATACGTGAGGTACATTAATGTTATATAAAGTGATGAACAATATGGGCATATTTGTGAAATTTGACAAAATGCATGAGAATGAGTCACATTGTGAATGTGATTTATGGTTGTGTAATGTGATGGCAAAATGGTAATGAAAAATATGAAAAATAGCTAAAAATATGATAAAATGTAAGGTGATCATGAAAAGTGGTGATTAGTTGGAAAATGTGGAAATGTAAAGAATTATTGTGTGTTTATAACCCAATACACTTACTTGTCTAGTAATGTTGAGATTGGTTATGTATATATCGATAGACCTGAGCAGAGTTAGGTCCTGAGATTGAAATTGACGAAAGACCTGAATAGGGCTAGGTCTTAAGACTAAACATAATAATTGTATAGGGGTTATTGGGCCTAATGTGTGTGTGTGTATGGATGTGTTGTGTGTGTATGGATTATGAGCTAATAATTTTTTTTTATAAATATTGCAAATTACACTATGAGAAAAGCATTTAGATGTATATATTTATATATTATTTTTAAATATATACCACCGAGTTATATGTTTAGCACAGTTATATGTATTGCACAGGTTGCAAATCGGAGTGATCCAGGTTGAGGTGAGATTAGAAGTTTGAGTTTTCCATGAGACCAACCCAGATGGTGCTACATTCATGTATAATTTTTCATGCTACGTACTGTGGTTTTGTAAATCTTGGATATATTATATGTATATTAAATATATCTTAGGAATGTTAGGAATGTTACAAATATTTATGATGAGAAATGTTTTGGATATCAAACTTTGATATGTAAATTAATGCAGTGGTGATTTGGAGAATGGGTTGTACATATTATTTTGGGAGTGAAATTTTCTTGTTGTGTTTGTTTGATTTTAGAAATATTAAAATTACAGACAAAACTTTGGCGAAATTTTCCCATGGAATTTCTTTTATAAATTTATATTTTTTTAATATTTAAGTGAGGATTTTTATATGTATTTGTTATAATACTTTTATATCCTAGATACATATTTTACGTATACAGGGTATATGTATCATATGCATTTAGGGTATAAGGGTATTACATATAGCTAGCTCAAACAAATGGTAAATTATAGATCCTTGAATTTTTCCCCTTTTACGGTATTAGATTTTGGTAGACTTTAATAGTTACTTGACCTAAAAAATCTTGTGATGCAATCTGAAATGAGAGAAAAAAAATAGGTTTATATTGGCACTAGAGGTGGTACGATTTGTATAGTTTGGTAGAGGAAAGCAAGTGTAGATTGGCTAGACTGTTGACCCATTTTTGAGCCAGTGATGTTTTTGCCAATACCATTAAAGAATTCGCTAGTGTCATTAATGAATTCGCCAATGGCAATGACAATTTGCCAATAGCATTAGGAAAAAGACAGTGACATGGTGAAAACGACAATAGTATTGATGAATCATCAATCATGGGTCAGTTTGCCAGTCACTGCAGAAATTTAAAAGGGGGAAATTTTATGAATGAAAAAGGGGATAATCAATAAAGAAAAAACGCAAAAGAAGAAAAAAAAAACTTGGTAAAATCATATAGGAAATTAGAAACCTAGAAAAGGAAAAAAGGAAGATCATGCCATGTACAAAGAAGAATCTATGACCGTTAGACCTTTCTTGACCCTTTGAAGAGGATGGAACTGACTATAAAGGTACTATTTCCTTAAACTCAGATTTTCATTATACATTTACTGATAAAGCCTTAAAAATGTATACTGATGGATTATGGTATTGGTACTTATGGTTGAGCACATAGATAAATTGGTGACCAAATAATATTAAACTTAACAATAATACCAAATATTAGTTTGCATTGGCAAACAGATTAAAGTTTATTTTCACATTAAAACACCATCCAATTAAGTGTAAAAAGTTAATCGGTTGATTAAATTTTGATATATCCTATTATTTGTGTATGATAATACATTAGTAACTTAGACAGAGTGCCAATAGATGGCACTGACACTTGCTATGAGCTAATGGCAATTTGCCACAGGCTTAGGAAAATTTGATTATGCTTATGGCATATTTGTAGTACTATGGTGAATTTGCTAGTGCTTTTTACTATGTAGACATTTGATTCTTTTTTTTCCCTTTTTTTCCTTGGAATTGGATCTTGACCAACCCAAATGGATATCCAACCCAAAAAGCTAGCGGTGCGACTTAAGAAGGGAGAAAAAAAATGAAATTCTAAGTTTGTAGCGGAGGGTTTAGGCCGATATGTCGAAACTTGTAGCCTAACACAAACCTCCAAAGGGAAGCCAAGGGCGTAGGCCCCACGATATAGTTTGACTCAATTGAAGGATGGAACATAAATGACCCAAGAAGACTAGCGTGGATGTCCCCCAAACTTATCTTTGTGGCATGCCTACCACTTATTATGGCATTGTTGCCAAAGGGAGTGGCATGAAGATTCTTAGTGATGTAGATGTGAGACAACATCTTGTCAATGTCTTTTGATAGATCTTCACGCCAAAAGTTTAAAATCAAGCCATTTCTTTTAACTTCTGAAGGAAGCCTCTAGTAGTCTACAAATAGGCTATTGTGCACTTAGAAAGGGATCCTTTTGGAAATCTTCTGATATTTTTTACATTTGTTTAAGAGAGACAATTTCATGTTTGGTCTATAGTATCTATTGCTATAGTATAAGAAAAAGTATAAAACCTCTTCCATTTTCACTTCTTTTCCTTTCATTAGAAAACACAAACCAAAAACCACGTATCTTTCACCATGACAACAACAACTGAAGAAGAAGAAGCCTAGAAAGGGTTGAGGTAGATCCTAGAGGACCTTCGTTCCATCTCTTATTGTCTAAAGAATGAAGTAATCAACAATGGTAATATTGTATCCTAATTCTTTCCTTTATGTTATTATGATTTTTGATCATCTTGTAGACCCTTAATTTTTGCCTAAACTAAATTTGGTCCCAATTAAAAATCCCAAATTGAGTTCAAGCATGATTTAAAAGCCAAATTACCAAAATTGGCCTTAAAATCCATGATGAATTGGCCATGAGCAAGGCTCAATTGGCCATGAGCGGCCATGACTTATGGCCAATTCGCCATGAGCGGCCATGACTTATGGCCAATTCACCATGAGTATGACTCATGGCCAATTCGCCATGAGCCATGACCAATTCGCTATTAGCTGGTTCTTTAAATTTCTTAATCCTGCTTAAACTAGGGTTTATTCAGATAAACACATGGTTTTCTAATACAATTCAAACTTTTGGACCGAGATAATGCATAATAAAACCTTAATTAACCATTATAAAAAGGGCTTGAATTGACAATTAGGGGATGATAAGAAAGATAATCAAGAAAAGAGATAAAGAGTAAACACAGTACCAGAAAAAAAAAAAGACATAGAGAGCAACTTTGGAATTAATTGGTTCAACCAAAGATCTATTGATCCAAACCAATCTTAGAACAATCAAGTAGACTTCCATATCAATTTCTACAAGGGAATTGTACTGTTCAAACAAGGCTTGGTTCAGTGTTATTATTTAGTGGAACCGACAACGTAGGTATGATTTTCAATGCCCACATTTATTTAATTCAATGAATTATTTTTATTTTATAACTTTGTAGATTCACTTTACCCATGTTCTCTTAAATTTATTTAATTGATTATATACCAAAACCCTAATTTCATGATTAGTCCTTAGTTTTACAATTGAAATCTTAATTTTTAAATAAAACCCTAATTTTCCTTAAGAACTCTAAATGAGTATTTTAATTATTATACCTAATTTAGTCTAGTGAATGATTAGTCGTCTTGTCTTTTAGGATTTTATGTTTTCTTTTCTTTGTTTTTATATACTTATTTTAGTTATTTAAATGTTTTTATTATGTTTTTTCCTTTTATTTTCTACTTGAGTTGCTTTGTATTTTCAAGATTTATAAAAGGCATGTTTTCACTTGTGGGTGCTTTATTTATTTAAATTATTTATTTTTAATTTATTTTTGAAAAAACTTATAAGGGACATATTTCCACTCTTTTGTGGATATCCCATCTTATTTTATTTGTATTTTGGACTCAGATGTTGTAAGGGCATGTTTCCATCTCGTATGAGTGCCCATTTTATTGTTTGTTTATTTTGTGGATTGATGGATGTTTATTTATTTCATTGCTTGTAATATGGATAATATAATAATAATCTAAAAATTTAATAACATTTATACCTGTAAAGGAGGCCGGTTCCAATGAACTGGGCATTATGGGGCTGCTGGGTATTTCTCACATTCCTCATGCATACTCAACTTTTTAAACCCAGTAGGGGTTGAAGATTCCTTAGGAATTAAGTCATCCACCCTTTCTATCTTCTTCCAGGCCCGTCCAGGTGGTGACACCTATTCTTCAGGCTTAGGCTCGCATTCTCTAAGGCCCAGAGCCGAACAGTGCTGAAGTCACAAGAACTATTCCACCGTGAGTGGGGGTGAAAATCTTCGCCCACAGTGGCTACTTTACTGGGAACAAGAGAAGTTGATTCCATTGATCTTTATATTATATTATATTATATTTATTATTATTATTATTATGATATTATTCTATTATTTTATTTTTTATTATTATGATATTATTCATTACATCACTTAGAATTACATTGTGTGTGAGTTATGATGCCCTATGGAACCTATGTTATATGCATGTAAGTGATAACATAATTTCATTCAAGGTATGGAGATTGAGCACTGTATAACTACTTATAGCTTTGTACCTTTTGGTATATTCTTACTATGAGAACTTGAGCCTTTTACCCTAAAGACTAAAGTTCATGTAGTTGTCCTAGTAACTTTCCTTAGATTTACCCTAAATGCTTGTTGTCAAACTATGATTAACATGTCTTAGTTTGAGTTATGACCCATTTGTTTTGTCTTTTTCTAATATGACCTAATTATGGTGTAAGCCCAAAATTATTTTATTGTCCAAAAATTAATTTTAAGGCACAAATCATTTACAAAAAAAATTCAAAGTAAGCTTAAAACCTTTTTAAAGATAGGTCTCCTGGCCCAAGCTTAAACCCTAAAATTAATTTTTGGAATAAGCTTTAACAATATGCTTTGAAATATTTTCAAGGAAGGGCTCAAAATCATTTTTTTTTCAAATTAGGCTTTTATTAGGCTTTCAAATTAAAACCTTTTCTTAAAATGGGCTTTCAATTAGTTGGGTAAATTATAAAATATTAAAATCAATTGTTAGCCTTGTTTATGCCAAGACTTGTTAGTTATGGACTTATTTGTGGCATGGATCATTAGTTGCTTTTTTAAATAAGAAGTCTATTTATAATAAACCGATTAATGATGCTTAGTAGACCCAAAGGATTAAGGCTTAATTGGTAGAAATTATCATGGACTGACTTCTGTATTTGAAAATACAACTATTGATTATTTCATCTGAATGAGTCTTTTGAAAAAAAATATCCCTATTGATATTTTGTTAGCCATGATACCTAAGGAAAGAGACTTGCCACTCGTGTATGAAGATATAAGGTTGGAACGAACATCTTAACTCTGTTTGTTTGTTTGCTACACATGCATACAAGCATACATATATTACATTGCATCGCATTAATCCTTCCTAACTCACAAACCTGAAGTACAACAGTTCGAGAGCATGCGATTGTGAGCGGGGATTTTTTCCCTAAAGCCCATGTGGAATGGTTCTTGTTACTTCAACACTGTTAGGCTCAGGGCCTTAGAGAATACGGGCCTAAACCCGGAGAAAATGATGCCACCTTGATGGGCTGGGAAAAAGATAGGGGTGGTTGACTCGATTCCTAAGAAATTTTTAACCCCCATAATGGGTTCTAAAAGTTAGGTACGTATGGGGAAGGTAAGAATGACCCAACACCCCCATAATGCCCGGTTCATTGGAACCGGTCTCCTTTTCAGGTCTAAATATTATTAAATTCTCAAAAATTATGACATCATCCATACTACATGCAATAGAAATAAAAAAATAAACATCCATCATCTTATTAAAATAAACAAATAAAATAGGTACCCATCCAAGGATGGAAACATGCCTTTACAATGTCCAAGCCTATGAAAATAAATACAATAGGAAACCCACCATTTAGTGAAAATATGTCTTTTACATTAATCTTAAAAACTTAAAATAAATAAAATTATATTGAACTTGATAAATGAGGTACCCACGACGTGTAAACATACCTCTTACATCCTTGAAATTTAAGTAATTAACTAAATGAAACTAAATCATTCAAACATGCATTATCATCAAAAGACAGAATAAATCATCCATAATAAATAAAACGTCAATTAATCATTCATCATAAGTATAAAACAATCAAATCTAATTTTAAATTTTCAATAAAGCATCAAATATGTAAATTTAGGGTTATTAGAATTTTAGGATAGACATTTAGAATTTTAGAACAAAATTAGGACTTTAGGGTGTCAATGTGAAAATTAGGGTTTTGGTGTTTTGAAAACAAAATTAGGGTTTTGGTCTTGAATTAGGATTTTGGTTTAAAGATTAGGGTTTTAGTGTTTTGAAAACAAAATTAGGGTTTTTGGTATTGAATTAGGGTTTAGGGTTTTGAAAATAAAATTAGGGATTTAGGGTGTTAGGATTATAGTTAGGCAGATTGGGATTTAGGTATTTAGAACTAGGGTTTTTAGTTTTTACAGATTTAGGAAAGTAGGGTTTTGAGTTTAAATAAATAGGAAATTAGGTTTTATAAAAAATAGGTTATCTAAGTTGTGTTATTTAGATTGGATTCAAAATTTTAAAATGCTGGAACATGTAAAAATACTAAACATAGCTACTTGATGAAAGGGTATATCAATTTGGCCATTGTTATTAAAGTTTATGCAAATTCACAACTCAAATTAATTAGCTACTGGATCAATCAACACTCAAAATTCAATGTTTAAAAGAAAAGCATAACTACTGGATATTAAAATAAATAGAGTTTAGAAAGCAAAACCTCCATTGAAGGCTCTACCAAATTGAGAGAGTATTGATCCAAGCTATCGCCTGTACCAATCCAGGGTTTTGGCTGAGCCAAGTTTGTTGATTTGTTAGATGCTGCTTGTAAATTGATTTCTGTGTTGCTATTGCCTCTTAAAAAAATTGATCCCTTCTTTTTATAATTAATGCCTTTTTATAGGCAACATTAGGGCATCTCATAATCCCTCTTAACTTCAGATATATCAAAACTACACGACCTTGGAGAGTCCAAGTACAAAACCACGCACAATCAAGTTAATGCCAACCAGTTGAATTGTCTCCTGCCAATTTGGCACGAGCAAAAGCTCATGTCAAATTGGCCCCTACCAATTCGACATGAGCATGTAGCTCATATGGAATTGTCCCATGCCTAAGCTCATGTCAAGTTTGCATGGGCCAATTTGATATAAGCTACATGCTCATGTCAAATTTGGCATGGGCCAATTAGATATGAGCTACATGGGCCAATTCGACATGAGATATATGCTTAAGTTGAATTGGCTCATGCCAATTTGACATAAGGTTACTCATATCGAATTTGGCATGGGAAAATCCAAATAGTCCAACCGAATCACATATTAACCACAACAGTCACAATAAAACTGAATCGATACAATTCAAATATTAAATAATTATAGTTGGTTTGAGTTCCGGACCCGGATTGAGTTCTGGACTAAAAAATGATTTTAGATTCTAAGCCCAAATTGAGTTATGGACTCTAAAAAATATTTAGGTTTTGGACTCGAATTGAGTTCTGAACTTGAAAAATAGTTTGGGTTCTGGACCTGAATTGGTTTGAGTTCTGGATTCGGATTGAGTTCTTGACTAAAAAATGGTTTGGGTTCTGGACCCGGATTGCATTTTGGACTCAAAAATAGTTTGGGTTGTAACACCCCCATACCTCATATATGCATACCGCATACACCCACATAACACGCGATATACGTATACCGGATAAAGGGATGCCACGGTTCATTTTAAACAAACCAAACTTTAATCTTTAACATATAAGCATCATAAGTCAGTCTGAATAAATTTAAAACATTTAACCTATATTATAAATAGTAATAGAGAAAATATTTCTTCGTTAAAATACATATATATATGTAACATTAGTACCCAAAAGCTTATCTAAAACAGTCTGTTCAAAACATTTGTTAATTAAGCAGCGAAAAATACATATGTTTACATCAAAATCAATAAGTACAAAAATATGAAGTTTATACATGCTGGCAGTTAGTCTCTGTTCTTGATGTCCACAACTACCTCTAATCTTAAGCCTAGACTCGACTCGGTCTAGACGAGCTCTCCGGCACAACCGGATCTACCCTGTCACCTACGCGATGAACCACAATCGCGCTAAGCAGAAAGCTTAGTGGTATAAACTTTGATTCAATAAAGATCAATGCGATGCTCATGCATAATATATATATGAATATATCAACTCATAGCATTATATCTCAACATATTAATCACTTGCATCACATTTCATAATTCACATTAAAGCAAGGACAAGCATGGGCCCAAAAAAATCAAATATGCTATTCAAAGTTCAGAGTTACTGCTTTGGTCCATAATCACATTTATCAAGCTCATAGGCAATATATATATATATATCCATGGATAATGTAACAGACCCAGTCTCTTGGACCTCAACCCGGCTAGACCCTTGGGCCCCAGTATCTTGGTCCTCAACCCGGCTAGACTGTTACTGTTTTTGAGGCTTACGACCCGGTCTTTTCACCTCAAAAACATCATATTTCACATTTATCAGCCGGGCTCAGCTTACGACCCGGCCTTTTCACCTGCCCAGCAATTCATAGGCATACCGCCAAACCCAAAACTTTAAAAATTGAATAACATACTAGGCACACAATTAATTCATTTATCTCATTATCATTTTCTTTCATAATTCATTTCTCATAATCAACTAGGCTCATTGCCTTATTATATCCTCATTTTCTCATATTTTCTCATTCATCTCTTTTGTATCAATATCAATTTGTTACATTATGTTTTCACATATCATATCACTTTATTCAACATTTCTTTTCATGTACAACACATTACTCAATTGCATTGATACATCAACATAATTCACATCATACATATCATAATATATAACTCATTCATCAACAATATATCAATTAACTTAACACATTTCTCCACTAAATGTGTTAAGTCCCAACGTCATGTAAATGTATGCAATCATTCAAAGTTTGCACTTACCTCTAAGAGCAATAACACCACTCTATTTCCTCCTCTTCCAAAATAACTCTCAACACTTGAATAAAGGTAGCTCAACTCTCTTCAAAACCTAATCCAAAGGTGATCATACACACTTACTTAGAGATACACATGAGATAATAAGGATAAGAACCAACTAGGACAAACTCTACACATGATATGCTCAACAACACGGGCGTGTTCCTGACCGTTCTCTAAACTCACAACACAGAAGCTTTGACACGCTCAGTGACATGGGCGTGTCACTGGCCGTGTCAATCCTCCAACAACACAGTATCTATGACACGCTTAGTGACATGGGCGTGTCACTGGCCGTGTCAATCCTCCAACAACATAGTAGCTATGACACGCTCAATGACATGGGCGTGTCACTGCTTGTGTCACCAACCCAGAAAATAGAACCAACGATACGCCCAAAGACATGGCCGTTCTCTTGGGCATGTCAGGCCAAAAACTCTGAAATCGACACCAATAAAGCCACAACCAACAATCATCTTCCAATAGCCATAACAACAACACACAAACTCAACCAAAACCATCAACGACCCATATAATACTTGAGTAAACCTTAAAACAACTCAATTACAAACATCAAACACAAACACCACCATATTCACAACTCAAAAATCACACAATCCACACACTTGCATCTTTCACCAAATTCATCCCTTTTCTCTCTTCAATCCAACCCCAAAATCAAAGTTAACAAAACAACACAACCCTCAAATATACCAAAACAACCATCCAACAAACCTAAGAACACAAATTCAAAAGAAAACCAAGAAACAAGTTGGAAACTTACCAAAAGTAAAGAAAATCTTTAAAACTCCAACTTGATCTCTTGAAAACCTTCAATCTCTTGAGCTTGGAAGCAACAAAATCTCTTTTCCTTTGGTTGCTAAGGGTGGCCGACCAAAGAGAAGAAAAGAAGAAGATGAAGATGAACGAAGAAGAAGAAGAAAGAAAGAAACAAAGAAAGAGAGAAAGAAAGTCAACCACTTAACAACTACTCTTCTCTTTTAACCAAACCACTTTTCCCCAATTTACTCTCCACCATACATTTAAACTATGTAATATTAAATCCACTACATCATCTTCCACTAACATTAAATAAATCCATTTAATTAATCAAAATATCTCTTTTGACTAAAAGTCATAATCTTATACATATATTATTTTTATCTCCATATACATAACATATACACTTTAAATTATTTCATCCAATACAACAATTAACACTCCAAAATTTTAGGGTATAGTTTGGGATATTACATGGGTTCTCGACCCAGATTGAGTTTTAGACTCGAAAATGATTTTAGGTTCTAGACTTAATTTGGGTTTTTGACCTGATACTGGATTTGAGTTCTAGACCCTAGACTGAATTTGGGTTCTCAACCCTAGGCTAGATTTGGGTTCTCGACCCGATGTTGAATGCTGGATTTGGATTCTTGACCCTAGACTGGATTCGACTGACCTTCTGTCAATTGAGAGTTTTGCTTTCTTCTAGCCAATCAATTTCAGCTCTTCTAGCTGACTTACCTTATGGTAGTTGGGAGTTTTGGCCTTCTTCTAGCCAATCAATTTTAGCTATTCTAGCTAACTAACCTTCTGTCACTTGAGAGTTCTGGCTTTGTTCTAGCCAGTTATTCCATTCATCAATGGATTATGGGTCTTCACCCTTCCAAATGGATCTTTATCCTTTGGACATTGGGTCTTCACCCTTCAAAATGGATTTTCATCCTTGGACATCGGGTCTTCACCCTTCAAAATGGATCTTCATCCTTGGACATCAGGTCTGCATTGACTTCAACTCTTCTAGATGGATTGATCTTTTGTCTTTTGCATCTTCATTCTTTTGGGGTTCTTATTTTCTTCTTGTTTTGTTCTTTTTGTTCTTCCTTTTGCAATAAATTTAGCTATTTTGCAAAAAATTTAACTATTTTTAGCTAGTCCTTATATCCTCTCTTTGCCCCCTGCATAACAAAATATTGAAAGTTTTAAAAATATTTTGTATACGCATAAAATCAAAAATTGAAATGAGAAACTTTGCCCCCTGTATAGGCTCAAATTGATGATCTTATGCCCATTATACTTCAATTGATACTTTTGTCTTATTCTTTGCGCAAGTATGCATCTCCATTTTTGCAAAGTGATTAAATCTTTCTTAAGAAATGGGCCTTGCATGCCCTCTAATTCCATATCTGCTTCATGTTCGCTTCATAGGGTATCTTTTGCCACTTTGACAAAGAATAGACAACACAAGACAAAAAATGCAATGTGATATGCTTATGTATGCATGAATAATACTTACAGTGATTCTTTTGACTTATAGATTGAGGTGATCAGCTGAAGTGCTCCAATGGATTCCTTCCAGATGCATGTTCAGGTATTGGAATCACAGAAAACTTCACATTTATGGCTTTTATTTTCAAGATGTTAAAAAAAATGAGTGGTGAGGCCCAAGCAACATAGTTAGAGATACATCCATTTCAAACTATGATTCAGCACGTCAGTTGGTAACTTCTTCATAACCTTGCAAATAATCATTTATTTTGCCCAATGTGTCCTTTGAGGTTTGATGGTGCAACATACTTCCCTTAACTTGAAGGTTTATGCAATAAGAAAATAATTTTTTTAAAAGTCAAATGTTGACTTTGTCAAATCAGTGTCATTGTAACTCAGGACTCGATTGTCCAAATTAACATATTTATAACATAACAACCCTAGTTACCGAACTAAACTTGGGAATTATTTCCATTTAAGTAAGAATTGTTGCACTTCATATAGGCATATACACATTACTTAGGCAAAGGTCTCATTGAGTTTAAATATTTTCTATCTTATATGCATGCTTATTCAAACTATGTCTACTAATAGACTCTACCTACTAAGAGAGAACAGCAGGTCTTTAATAGGCTTAAAACAGGGTCTATAAGAGACACGAGTTAAATGAAAGCCATTTTTAGATTGGAGCTGATGTGACACTGCTGAAAAACCTTCACACTAAAATCTTCTTGTTGGAACCATTTTCACCTTCTGGGCATCACTTTTATCTTTTGACTTCATGAACATACAAAGTTTGAATGTCCTTCCTTCTTCTTTGCAGAAATCTGGATCCAATTAGTACTATCTTAATATTTAGACCACCCTTTTTCTTCATCTATCTTTACATCCTTTTCTCTTTTAGAATATCAAGTCTAAGACTTTTAAGATTGCGGACCTAGAGCTATGTTAGATAAAATGAAAGATGGTCTTTCCCTAATTTTTTGATTTTATTTGAATCTTTGGCTGGATTGGACCGATTCAATTCAATATGTCCTTGTAAACTAAGTAGAAGTCTTCTATTGCTTTAGGTAAAAAAAGAATTCGGTAGGCTTTCTGAACTACCTTTTTGGGTTTTATTTATTTATTTATTTTTTTCATTTTTCTCTTTTCTTTTCTTTTCTTTTCCTTTTTTTTTCTTTTTAGGTCCTAGCTCTAAAAGAGTTGTCTTGTTTGTACCAACTTGTATTTCTGATAATGGATGAGTGGAGTGGCATAAGTCTGCTTCAGTCTTGACTTTATCTCAATAAGTCTGTGATATTAGGTCTAGTTTTAGATAAACTTCAACTATCCTTATGGTCTTAATAATATATACTTTTCCTTGATCTTCTTTCCTCTTGGTAATTTAGAGATCATTAGACTTGTCAAAAGTGTAACAATAGATTAGGGTAGATTGTTGGGGTTTACAAGCCAATGAAAAGCAAGCTAAAATTTTATGAAGGCTGAAAAGGGACAAATTAGGGATTAATGTTAACATGACAGATACTTGTTCTTGGCTTACCAAACAATGCCTAGATCATCTCTCCCTTAAATAAGCAGAGTTTAATTTTCCCTCAAAAGTTCGCCAAAACATTTTCTAAGATCAACTAGGACTTAGACACTCATAATTATGCAGGTGCCCTCTCTAAGTAAGCATACACAACTTGATGCAATAGAACAACTCCTTCACCTAGTAAAGTCATTCGAATCATGATGCATAGATACACTAATTCATAAATATCAAGCTAGAGTCGTCATTGGTTGGGCACCAAAATGAACAAAGAACAACAAAAATTTAATGAAAATAATTTATTCAAACAATCTTAATTTGAAAAACATAACTGTTCCAAAAAAACTAAAAAAAGAAAATGAAACAAAAAATCAAACAAGCCAAGGGAAGTTTGTTGAGTTGGAGTCAAAGATGCTTCATCTACTTGGACATATCAAGGAAAATGGTCATCACCTCCTCATCCACAGTTAGTCCAAGCTTGCTTAGTAGCATCTCCTCTTTAGCAGTTCCTCCATATACATCTTGAAATGTCAATAAGACAAAACTTTCCTTTAATCCCCCCTTTATCACGAAGGTCACTGGTGGTGGCACTCTTCCAAATTTAGGCAAATGATTGCTTTTGGTATTGGAATTATCAGGCTCAGGAAATTTTTTACTGTCAATCAAATCTTGGATCTCATACCTTAATCTAGCACACTTATCTCTCTCATGCCGTTGTATTTGATGGAATTGACAGAAGGCCTTAGCATTAAAGTTTGATCATAGAGGATCGTGTATCAATCAAGGAGCCAACGACTATAATAACCCCTTTTTCTATAACTTGTTGAAAACCCAAGATAGAGGTTTTCCAAACTCTAAAAATGGTCTTCTATTTTCTTAACCAGTTGCATTAACATCGACTTCCTTCTGTGTACTTTGATTGCCAGACTGATAATTTCTTTTTGCAGAAAAATGGTTCTTTTCACTTTTCCATTCTTCTACTTGCAAGCCATCTTGGAGAAGATCTTTGAAATCTCTGATAAGGGTGTGGGACATCCTTTCACGAAGATTAGCTAGCACCCCTCTCATAATCATCCTAATCTGGTCTAACTCATCTGGCCTTTTCTTGAGTAGTGAAACCTTGTTTCTCCATCTCTTCACATAGTTAACAAAGTTCTTATTTTGTTTTTGCCTTATTGACTCTACTTCCATCAAAGTAACTTCAAACTCGGCATTGTACCCATACTGTTGGATGAAGGCCTTATACAATGAATCCCAATCCTTCTGAATACTATCCTTTAAGGTGTTGAACCAATTCTGCACAACAGGATTTGATGAGAGCATAAAGTACCTTAGAGTTTGAGCCTTAGTAGCTCGAGCAGACTGTATGGCTGTGATGCATTGCTTGACATGTAGATGAGGATTGCCAGTTCCATCAAACTTAGCAAAGTAAGGCTTCTTGAACTTGTAAGAGACTTTCTTATATTGTTCAAATAACTTGTCTATCTCTGACATCTCATCAACCTTCAGCTTTTTGTCTAACTTTTTTTCTAATTTAGCAATCATATTTTCCACATATGAAGTTTCATTCTTTTCAATAGTTACCTTCTCCACAGTCTTTGCCTCTTTTTTCTTATCTTGAGAATCTTGGAAATATTGAGCCCAATCATCATCATCCATCATCACTTAGTTATTATGCATAGCCACTTCACCAACCTTGGCTTTTCCCTTGTCTTTTTGCTTCTTAGTACTAGTAGATACTTCAATAGTGTTCTCCAATAGTATAGCTAGCTGGCTTTTCACTGTCTTAGTCAGGACCTCCTTCAGTTCTTCCATCTTAGAGCTGACTACATCATCCACCATCTTCTGAATCTATTCAGGTTCCATTATTTTTGGCAAGAAGCTAACTGAGTCATTACTAGTTCTACGTCACTAGCATAGGTCAGATTGTCATAAGCTCTTAAACTACTATAATCCAAGCCTGTGAGCCAGAAAGGATTAATGCCATATAATGCAATGCATGTATGTATGTATGCACAAGTAACAAATGAACAAAAATAATTAGGACATTCCTTCCAACCTTATAACTTCCACACACGAATGGTGAGTCTCTTTTTCTAGGTATATGGTCAACAAAATATCAACATGGGACATCTTATTTTCAAAAAAATTCACTCGGGCGGTTTAATCACTAGTTGTATTCTCAAACATAGAAGTCTGTCCATGATAATTCTCATTAATTAAGCCTTAATCCATTGGGCCAACTAAGGGATAACTCTTTATACTATATTTGGTATTAAAACTAAATTAAGAGGTTTATCATAAATAGATTTTCTATTTGGAAAAACAACTAATGATTCATGCCTCAAATAAGCCCATGAATAACAACTCTTGGTATAAATTAAACTCATAATTAATTTTTGGTATTCCATAATTAACCTAAATAACTGTAAGCTTATTTATGAAAAAGTTATAATTTAGATAAAGTGAAAAATAATTTTTTTTCAAAGCCCATTGCAAAAAGGATTGTTTAAAAATGAATTTTGGGCTTTGTATTTGGACCATGAATACAACCATTTTGAGCTTACAATATATTTGTATTTTTAAGGCTTTGTATTTGTATTTTAGGCTTCATGTCCAAAGACCATCTTAAAAAAGAGTTTAAAAATATTTTTGGCCTTTTGGCTTTAAAGGAATAAAACCATTTTGAGCTTACAATATAATTAGGTCATTTAGAAAAAGAACAAACCAAATATGCCATGGTTCAAACCAAGATATATCAATCATAGTCAAGCAACAAGCATTTGGGTGAAAACCTAAGGAAAGTAACTAGGCCAATTACATGAGCTTTAGTCTTTGGGTTGAAAAGTTTAGGTTCTTATAGCAGGTATATACCAAAAGGTAAAAGGCTATGAGTGGTTATGACATGCTCGATCTCCATACTTTGAGTGAAAGTATGATATCCTTTACATAACACAACACGGGTTAGATGGGCGTCCTAACTCATGCGCACAATGCAATCTAAATGATGCAATGGATAATATCATAATAAGAAAAAATAAAATAATATAAAGACCAATGGAATCAACTTCTCTTATCTTCAGTAGAGTCGCCACTATGAGCGGAGATTTTTGCCTCCACTCTCATATGGAATGGTTCTTGCGACTTCAACACTGTTAGGCTCAGGGCCTTAGAGAACAAGGGCCTAAACCCAGAGAAAATGGAGTCGCCACCCGGACGGGCCAGAAAAAAGAAAGGGGTGGATGACTCGATTCCTAAGAAATCCCCAACCCTCTAATAGATTTGAAAAGTTAGGTACGTATGAGGAAGGTGAGAATGATCTAGCACCCTCATAACGCCCGGTTCATTGAAACCAGTATTAAATTCTTAAAAAATATGATATCATCCATACTACATGTAATAGAAATAAAGAAATAAACATCCATCATCTTATTAAAATAAAACAAATAAAATAGGCACTGTGAGTGGGGATTTTTGCCCCCACTCCTATATAGAATGGTTCTTGCGACTTTGGTACTATTAGGCTCAGGGCCTTAGAGAACACAAGCCTAAATCTGGAGAAAATGGAGTCGCCACCCTGATGGGTCGGGAAAAAGAAAGGAGTGGATGACTCAATTTCTAAGGAATCCCCAACCCCTTAATGGGTTCAAAAAGTTGGGTACGCGTGGGGAAGGTGAGAAATGGCCCAGCACCCCCCGCAGCGCCCGGTTCATTGGAACCGACCTCATTTTCAGGTCTTAATATTGTAAAATTCTTAGTTGATGTGATATTATCCATACTACATGCATTCATAAGAATAAACAAATACTTTATTAATAATCATAGCAATGTTCAAACAAAACAAATAAATGGACATCCATTCGAGGATGAAAATGTGTCCTTACATCGTTCATGTCTAAAACTAAATAGGACACCTACTGAAAGGTGAAAACGTGTCCTTTACAGTAATTCCAAAATATGAAAATAATTTAAATTACATTAAGATTAATTAATGAGGTACCCAATCATGGAAACATACCTCTTATAATTTTAATGCCAAGATAAAGAAATAATAATAATAATAATAATAATAATAATAATAAAGAAACCATCCATCCATGATAACCAAATCAAATATCGAAATCAAATAAATCAATTATCAAAACATATAATAAACTACATAAACAAATCTAAAATTAATAAAGTAATAAATGTATAAATTTAGGGTTTTAGAATTTTAATAACCAAATTAGGGCTTTTAAATAAAGGGAGTTAAACACAAAGACTTATAATGCACAAATAAATATTGACCCCTTCGACGAACCCATACGGTAGTCCCACTATATTTAAATATTATTAAATATAGGGTTTTGGGATTTTTATGAAAAATATCATTATTAACTATAGTATTAGCTCTGCATGAAAGATGTGATCAATTATCGAAGCTTAATATGCTATATTAAATAGATTCAATTTTAGACACGTACCTTCGTTTGTTGACTCCACTAATAATTAAACATTGATGCAAAGTATTTGCTTGCACCAAATTTGTTCTTCTTGGTTGGAAGGAAATCAAGACAGTGAGAGTTTGCTACTGCCTTGATTGTATTTGATATCTTTCATCCCTATTTGATAATAATTTAGAATTAATTCATTGCTTCATTCTCTACCTCAATCCAAAGTCTGCTGCTCTCTTTTCCTTTTAATTGTTGTCATCCCAATCATCTCAGCCGAAAAAGCAAAAGTCCCCATCACTTAATTGTTTAACCGTGCTATTTATAAGAAAATAAATACCTAATACTATTGGCTTAAGAAAATAATAGACTGTTAAGGAAAATAAATTAAAATCAAGCTAAATAATGATTTTGGCAAAATTGGCAGCGTGCGCGGGTTGCTGGCCAATTGCTGCGAGAAATTGGGCTGCTGGCATGTGAGCTGGGCTAGGCAAGCACGGGTTGCTGCGGAGCGTGCCATAATTTGCAGCAGGTCAAGGCCTGCGGTGAATTGCTGGGCATCAATTTTGCCGCAAGCTAGGCCTACGGAGAATTGGATGTAGCCAATTCGGCCTGCGGCGAATCGCTAGCCACGCGACAGTGCTACTGTGCTGTCACTTGTTGCTCGCCGATTCGTCCGATATATATATATATATATATTTATTATTAAAAATAAATAATAAATAAAAATAAATAAAATAAAAATTAAAATAAATAATAAATACTATAAAAATTATTTCGGACTTGTTTTAAAATATTAGACTGGACTTGGTAAAAAATTAAGGGTCTACAAGCACCCATCCAATGATGAAAATATGCCTTTATAATGTCCAAGTCTATGAAAATAAATACAATAGGACACCCACTATTTAGTGAAAATATATCTTTTATATTAATCTTAAATTCTTAAAATAAATAAAATTACATCGAACTTAATAAATGAGGTACTCATGAAGTGGAAACATACCTCTTACATCCTTGAAATTTAAGTAATTAACTAAATGAAATTAAATCATTCAAACATGCACCATAATCAAAAGATAGAACAAATCATCCATAATAAATAAAATGTCAATTAATCATTCATCGTAAGTATAAAATAATCAAATCTAATTATATATTTTAAATAAAGCATCAAATATGTAAATTTAGGGTTGTTAGAATTTTGGGATATAATTTTAGAATTTTAGGACAAAATTAAAATTTTAGGGTTTTAATGTGAAAATTAGGGTTTTGGTGTTTTATAAATAAAATTAGGGTTTTAAGATGAGAATTAGGGTTTTTGTCTTGAATAAGGATTTTGGTTTAGAAATTAGGATTTTAGTATTTTGAAAACAAAATTAGAATTTTTGGTATTAAATTAGGGTTTAGGGTTTTGAAAACAAAATTATGGTTTTAGGGTATTAGGATTTTAGTTAGGCAGATTGGGATTTAGGTATTTAGAACTAGGGTTTTTAGTTTTTACAGATTTAGGAAATTAGGGTTTTGATTTTAAATAAATAGGGAATTAGGTTTTATAGAAAATATGTTATCTAAGTTGTGTTATTTAGATTGGATTCAAAATTTTAAAATGCTGAAATATGTAAAAATACCAAACGTAGCTACTGGATGAAAGAGTATATCAATTTGGTCATTGTTATTAAAGTTTATGCAAAGTCACAACACAAATTAATTAGCTACTGGATCAATCAACACTCAACATTCAATGTTTAAAAGAAAAGCATAGCTAATGGATATTAAAATAAATAGAGTTTAGAAAGCAAAACCTGTGTTGAAGGCTCCACCAAATTGAGAGAGTATTGATCTAAGCAATTGGCTATATCAATCTAGGGTTTTGGCTAAGCCAAGTGTGTTGATTTGCAAGATACTACTTATAAATTGACTTCTGTGTTGTTGCTGCCTCTTAAAAAAATAGAACCCTTATTTTAATAATTAATTGTCGTTTTATAGGTGACATTAGGGCATGTCATAATCCCTCTTAATTTCGGATATATCAAACCTACATGGCCTTAAAGAGTCTAAGTATGAAATAGCGCACAATTAGGTTAATGCCAGCCCATTGAATTGGCTCCTGCCAATTTGGCACGAGCAATTACTCATGTCGAATTAGCATGGGCAAATTTGACATGAGCATGGGCTAATTCGATATGAGATACATTCTCATGTCAAATTTGCTCATGCCAATTTGACATGAGCTTACTAATGTCGAATTTGGCATGGGCCAAGCCAAATGGTATGACCGAATCACATATTAACCACAATAGTCACAATAAAACCAAATTGACTAAATTCAAATATTAAATAGTTATAATTTGTTTATTTTGTGACTTGTTATTATATTTAGACATGATCTAGCCTTCAAATGTAAATTATATTTGGACCGATACCAAAATTAAGGGTCTACAACGACAACTCGGCCTATGTCAATGAGTCAAAGTTCAGTGAGGTTTCAGTCAACTTCACACCAAAAGTAATGGATTGGAAGCAAGTTCAACACCTAGTGAATGAAGCCCTTGCATCTAAGATGGAAAAATTAAAGGGGGCCTTAGATGAGATAGTGAGAAATCAATTAGCTGCACTATTGAAAAATAATGTTGTTGAGGCATCTGCTAGTTCTAAAAGTAGAAGGACAAGGGGAATGCTAAGGTAGCTGAGGTGGCCTTTAATGAAGAAAAGGTGGTGATTGATGATGATGACTAGGATACATACTTTCAAGACCAACAAGAAAAGAAGAAAGAGAAGAAGTTGAAAGTAAAAACAGAGCTTGATAATGTGGAAAAGATCATTGTTGACATGGAAAAGAAGCTTGAAAAGAGATTGAAAGTTAAAAAGGCCTCAGAAGTTGATAAACATTTTGAAGAGGATGAGAATCTCCCTCACAAGTTCAAAATGTATACTTTCACTAAGTACAATGGTGTAGGAAATTCTCACTTACATGTTAAGCAGTATGTTACTGCCATGCAGTCTGTTAGAGCTACTAAGGCTCAAACTCTGAGGTACTTTGTGCTCTCTTTAGATCCTATGGTGTAAAACTAGTATAACACTTTATAGGATAACACTAAAAAAAATTGTGATTTATTATACAAAGCTTTCATCTAATAGTATGGGTATAATATTGAGTTAGAGGTAACCTTAAAGGAGGTTGAGTCTATCAGGTAGATACAGAATGAAGGCTTTATTGACTTTATAAAAAGATAGAGAAATAAGGCAGCCCTTCTCAAGAAAAGACCAGATGATTCATACTAAATACGGATGATAGTGAAGGGCACTTTGCCCTACCTCCAAGAAAGAATGGCTCAGATCCTTATAAGGGATTTTAAAGATCTTCTACAAGTAGATCTTTAGTTGGAAGAATGAGAGAGAGAGAAAACATATATAATGGAAAAAGGAGCAATAAGGGTGGCTATAAGTCTGATGGACAAATCAAGGGGGACAGAAAGATATTGAGATAAATACAATAATCAGGTTGAAAAAAAAGGTTTAATTCTCGAACCTAGGGAAGCCACTATCTTGGATCTTTAACAAATTACAGAAGAAGAGGTTTTTACAACCTTTAACCTCTCGACCTTTGCCGGATCTTCTATCATCTAAATTTGATATAGAGATTTTTTGTCAATTCCATTAGGTGCCTGGTCATGAAACAAACCAATGTACATGATTAAGGCATGAAATACAGAACCTTATTGATGATGAAAAGATCATTGCCCCTGACATATCCAAGTAGATGAAATATTTTTTACTCCAACCCAACAAACTTCCCTAGACTTGAGCGCTGCTCATCTTATTTTTCTCTCTTTGGTATTTTATTAGAATAATTATGTTTTTCAAATTAAAATTATTTGTCTAAATTACTTTTGTTGAATTTATAATTTTGTTGGGTTTTTTTTTTTTCATTTTGGTGCTCAACCAATGGCAAATCTAGCTTGATATTCTTAAATTACTATATCTATGCATCATGATCGAAATGCCTTTACTAGGTGAGAAAATTGTTCTATAGCATTGAGATGTATATGCTTACTTAGAGAGGGCTCCTATATAATTTCTTGTGTCTAGTCAATCTTATAACATGCTTTGATAAACTTTCAAGATGAAATTGAACTCTAGTTATTTAAGAGAGAGATGATCTAAGCATTGTTTGGTGAGCCAACAACTAGTATCAACCCTATTGATATTAATCTCTAGTTTGTCCCTTTAAGCCTTTATGAGATTACTTTTTATTAGCTAATAACCCCTGATAACCTATCTTGAGCTATTGTGACACTAATGACAAGTCTAATGATCACTAAGTTATCAAGGAGGCAAGAAGGTCGAAGAAAGGGATGCTTAATCAAGATCATAAAGACCATTGGATTTGACTTGAATTAGATCTGATGTCTCAAAACTATTTCATCTTAAGATAGTATTAAGGCAACAAAGGATTGATCCTCTTTAAAACAAACTTGCGCCACTCCACTCATCAATTGTTAAAAGTATAAAATGTACAAAAAAAAGGCAAATTTGTTAGAGCTAGAACCCAAAAAAAATACACTAAACAAAAAAAATAAGAAAAAGAGAAACAAATAAAAAAAGAAAGTGGAAAAGAAAGAAAAAAAGAAAAAGAGAAAAAAGAGAAAAGAGAAAAAAGAAAATGATAAAGGATAAAGAAAATAGAAGAAAAGGAAAGAAGAATGAGGATCTTGAACTTTTTGCAAAAGCAAATATTTCAGAAGCAAGATAACAAGATGCCAGAAAGTGGAAATGATGCCCAATATTTAAGAATGTTTTCAACTATATATGGTTGCAATGAAAAGTTCATAGTGTGAAGATTTATCATTTGTGTCATGTTTGCTCCAATATAAAATTAGCCTTCATTTAACCCATGTCTCTATTAGACCCCATTTCAAGCTTATTAAAGACTATTAATCTCTCTTAGTAGGTGAAGTCTATTAGTGGAGATTGTTTAAAAAAGCATGCATATGAGATAGATAATATTTAAACTCAATGAGACCTTTGGCCAGGTAATGTGTATGTGCCTATCTGAAGTGCAACATTTCTTACTCAAATGAAAATAATTTTCAAGTTTAGTACGCTAACATGGGTTGTTATGTTATAGATATGTTAATTTGAAAAATCGAGCCCTGAGATATATTAACACTAGTCCGATAAAGCCAATATTTTATTAAATTAAAAAAATATGTATTCTTGTCATATGAGCCTTCAAGCTTAGGGAGGTATGTTGCACTGTCAAACCTTAAAGGATGTATTGGGAAAATTTTGGTTAATGAAAGGATCATTTGCAAGGTCATAAAGAAGTTACCGGCCAATGTATTGAATTATGGGTTAAAATGGATGTCTCTTGTATCTCAGACTATCATGCTTGGGCCCTCACTACTCATACTTTATACATCTTGAAGATAAAACCATGGATGTGACGTCTTCCGACACCTCGATGCAAAGTCTAAATGGGTTTAAATATTGGCCGTTTCGAATTGGAACGATCGATATTTAACAAATTTGAAGGGTAACTATGCGATTTTAGCCAATTTGGGAATGAGATTTTCTAAACCTTATAAATCACCATGAATCGCCTCTAAGAATTGGAGAATCATCGAACCAGATGATTTGCAACGTGATGCTTATGGATGAATCAATTTTTGATGTGGTAGTTTGGTTAATTAGTTTTTCCAAAAGTAAAAAAAAAAAAAAACTAATGAAGAAGAAGAAGTTGAAAAAAGTGTGGTTTTTCATTTTAGTTTTGCAGGAAAATAAGAACAAGAGATTGAAAAATTGAATTTGGGCAAATTTGGTTTGTTGCAGAAGAAGAAACTCTAAGAAGAAGGAGAAGAAGAAATTGAAACATTTAAATGAATAAAAAAATTAAAATAAAGAAAAAAATAAATAATTAATAAATAAACATTTATATTAATAAAATAATAGTAAAAAATAGAAAAAAAATAGTTAATTGATGTTTCAAATATTTAAATAATAAAATTAAAGTAGAAAAGGAAAAAGAAAGATTCAGTATAAAAATCAACCAATCAATGGGAGAGAGAGAAGAGATTGATCAATTAGTGTAGAATTGCAAATTCGAGAGATGCCAACTAGTGTCTTGTTGTCAATTTCTTAGATCCATCTCATTCCGGTGATCGGAGAGTGGCACGTGCTAGCTAGATTGATTGTGTTGTTGACGGATATTATTGGGATAGTTAAATAGTCACCGATTGACTCCGAAAAAGGGTAGATGCGCCGTCTGATTGAGCTGTCGGTGACACTTTCTGATTAATTTTTTATCTTATTTTGCCCTTTTCTTTTTTGCGAGAGAGGTACCATTGAGTTTATTTTTTCATGGGCTTCAATTTGGTATGTTATTTGTAATTTTTAAGCTAATTTAAAAAATTTTTACTATAAAATATAAATTTGTTAGTTGTATTTGGGTCTAGTTTTTTTGTTATTTCTTGTAGGTAAAGAAAGACATTTGCAGAAAAAAAATATTAAGATGAAATAGTAAAAAGCATTGGTCCTTTTGAAGTAATTAAAAGTAGGTTATATGGACCACATAATAATTATTATTGTTTAACACTAAATTATTATTTTTTTAGCAAAAACTAAGTTGTTGTTGTTGTTATTATTATTTTCTTCCCAAAATATATTTAATATTATTTATCGTAAACTAATAAAGTTAAATTATATAATTATTTGTTTATTTGCAATATATCTTGTTTGTAGCAAACTAATAAAGTTAGACTTATTTTTAATATAATTATGAAATATTAAATAATTTAAATAATTATTCATAATTAATTAAATGATATGGACTTAATTAATTGGTTTTAGAAATTTTGTTTTCATTTTATTTCTATGATATCTTCTAAAAATAAATTTTTAGAATTATTTTTTATATAAGTAGAATATGTGTTAAATTTAAATAATTATTCATGATTGATTAAATAATATGGACTTAGTTAATTGATTTTAGAAAATTTTTTATTTTATTTACATGATATCTTTTAAAAATAAATTGTTAGAATTATTTTTTATATAAGTAAAATATGTGTTAAATTTAAATAATTATTCGTAATTGATTAAATGATAATCATTAGTAACCTGTTTTATAATTATTTTCATTTTATTTGTATGATATCTTCTAAAAATAAATTTTTAGAATAATTTTTTATATAACTAGAATATGTGCTTAAATTTATAAAATATTATTAATTATATAGTATGATTTAAAAGAAAATATAATTATTAAGACTAGAAATTTTAAAATAAATTTATACACTTGTATTTTAATGTTTTTTATTTATTTATGTATAGCAAATATGCTACGCAATCGAGGAGAATGAAGTAATACATATTGGAAGCTAAGTGATGATATTGGTTGAGATTTGCCACTATTGGTGACTGGTAGGATAACACGTTTTAAGCAATACTTAGCTGGGATATCAGGTGATATTTCAACTTGTTCTGAAGTGCCAAAAGAAATTAGGATAGATATGAAAAAATTGTTAGTAGACTATTGAGAAAAAAAAAGAAAAATAAAAAAAGCATAAAAATAAGTCTTAGAAGAGGAAATTATGCGTATGAATGTTGGGGACACTGATGATGATGGCGATGATGCTCTGAGTTAGAATACATAAGATGAGAAAGTGTACGACAACTTGAAATTGATTCATATAGAAGAAGTACAGGCAATAATTATGTTCTATGTGGTTTTAGTACGAAAAGAAATTTAGAAACTTCAATGAGGCATTCTGCATCTGTCAAAAAATAAATATTCTGATTTGTCTACACCAATAGAAAGGTTAAGAGTTGTCGAGATTAATTTAGAGGCAGAAAAAGACAGAAAGAAACAATCTACAATAAAGACATGACGGTTTAAGAAAAATAAAGAGAAACATACTAATGCAATGGGTTGATTTATTGTTCACAATAAATTGCCTTTCAATATTGCAACATCCCCTTAGACTGCACCATTATTATGAATTGCATATGAGATGGGTCTTAATATTTTTCCACCAACACTATATGAACTTTCAGAGGTTTGGCTTCCTAAAGAGCATACTTTAATGAAGGAGTACATTGCTTCATTTGGAGGAGCATGGAAAGAGAGAGGTGTATCCATATTATGTGATGCTTGGATAGGGCCAACAAGAATGCACATGATTAACTTTGTCATATATTCAAATCGTGGCACTGTTTTTCATAAGTTAGTTAATGCATCTGATGTGATAAAGAAGGATGCCCATTATTATTTTAAGTTGATGAAGAAAGTAATAGAAGAAGTTGGTGAAGATAGGCTTGTCCATATTGTGACTGACAATGATGCTACAATTAAATGTGCTGAAAAAATGATTATGGGAGTATACAAACACATATACTGGACAACTTATAGTAATCACTATATTGATTTAATTTTGGAGGATATTGGAAAGAGAAGTATGGAAAGTGAAATTATTGAGCAAGCAAAGCAAATCACCCAGTTCATATACAATCATAATTGGGTGGTAAACTATATGATGAAATTCACTGATGAAAGAGAAATTCTAAGACCCGACATCACAAGATTTGCTACAAATTTCATTGCATCAGATAGCATTGTGCGACAAAAAACAAATTTAACGCATATCTTTGAATTGAAAGCTTGGGTAAATTCTAGATATGGAAGAATGACCGATATAATTGCCATTGATGTCCGAGATATAATTTTGGGTGAAAGTAGAGAGGGGAGAAAATTCTTAGTCCAATGCAAATGAAATTTTAAAAGTTCAAGAGCCCCTACTAAAAGTTTTGAGATTGGTTAATGGGGATGATGAGCCAATGATGGGTTTTATTTATGAGGCAGTTGATCGAGCTAAACTTGCAGTTAAAGAAAATTACAGGTATTGGAGAAATTATTGGAAAATCATTGATTTAAGATGGAATTTTCAATTGTATCATGATTTGCACTCCGCTAGTAATTGACTTATATATATTAATAAAATTTATTCACTTTTTTGTATATATTACATTAGCTGTAAATTTTCATTATCTAAATCTAACTTCTTTTGGAAAAAAAATATTTTAGGTTATTACTTCAATCCCCAATATCAATATAATCATAAATATCATGTCACAGAAGATGTTGATATAATGACGGGAGTTCAAAAAGTGATTAAAAAATTAGAGCCCAATGAAGAAGCACAAACCAAAGCTCTCCTACCAATAAAACTAATTATTTGGGATCGTATTAAATATTTATTTTTTATTGCTATTTACTAGTAAACTAATAATTATTATTTAATGATATGTAGATATTTACATTTCAAGATAAGGAAGGATCTTTTGGCACCTCGCTTGCACAAAAGGCAATCGCCCTTCACCTCTAGGTTAAATCATCAAAATTTATTTCATGCATCTAAATATGTTCAGCTAATATAATAAAATAATTCTAGTTTTTTTTCATTTGATACTCCAATGTAGTTGAATGGTGGATACATTATGGGGAATATGTTTTGAAATTATAGAAGATTGTTATTCGAGTTTTAAGTCAAACCACCTCATCATCAAATTATGAACGTAATTGGAGCATTTTCAGTTTGATTTACACAAAGACTAGGAATAGATTAAAGTATAAAAAATTGCATTCCCTAGTTTATGTGCATTATAATATGAAGCTGAAATTAAGAAATACAATGAAGAAGTCCTGGGAAGATATAATGGAAAATTATAATCCAATAAATTTGGATTATATTTTTGAGACATTAGATCCATTGTCTCCATGATTGCAGGAAACGGAAGCTCCAGTTTTTTAGGATGATGATCTTGATTGGCTTAATGATGAAGATGATGAGGGATAAGAAGTCAATCTTACTTTTAATGAGGAAGATAATGACAGTGAGAAAGAGGAAGATAATGACAAGGAGGAAGAGGAAGACAATGAGAATGAGAATGAGGAAGAGGAAGAGGAAGACAATGATAGTGATAAAGACGATGACAACAACAATGACAATGAGAATGAGTTGAACTGCTTATGGTGGTTATAGTGGATCAAGAAAATCATATGAAGATTATCGATTAAGTCATGGTGACAAATATGGCAAACATAGTAGTTCTCATTCTCATTCCCCTAACCCAGTTTCTCCTCCAGTCGAGTTTTAAAAATATTAACTCTATGATAATGAATCCAGTGGACCGAAACATACCTTTATGCAGAATTATGGGGGCACGGGTTATGGTAGCTCAACATACAATGATACTTTCAATCAAATAGAATCTATTTTAGGCCCATATAATCCATCATTATATTATAACTGGTCGAGTGATTATTGGAGTCAGCACCCTCAAGGATGGCTGGAGATTTTGCAGGTGAATGCTCTTCTGAAAGTAGCACATTTCATTCTAACTATCCAAGTGACAATTTTGGTGAAACTCAAAATGTTTTAGACCCACAAGGTAATGTAACTTCAAATTGAGGAAATTATTTTGATGTGTTTTCATATGCATTTCAACAACCATACTCATATCATTCAAGGTGGAACAACCAAACTCAAAATTATGATGATGATAAACAAAATAATCAAGATCCTCCTTGGCATTCTTTTTAGTGGTAAATTAGTTTATTTAATTTAATTTTAAGTGGATAATAATAATTGTTATGTAGTACATATTTTTGAATTGGATTATTTTTTTCTTTATTTTTAATCATTGAGTGAACAATTATTATGATTATGATTATTATTATTGTTATTATAAATTAGTAATTTTTTTAAATGCAATTTAGTAATGTTATTATTTAAAAAATTGTAATATGTGTTTAATTATTATTAAAAACTATTTAATTATTGTTATATTGTTATTTTAAAATAAGTTTTGATAACAATTTGATCTTTATTATTATTATGGATTAATTTTAACGTTTATTATTAATTTATATATTGTAAAAATATTTATTTTTTTATTTTATTACGATCCGATTTATTCCGTTTTACCAATTTTGTCACTTGATTCGTCTGATTTCGTGATTCCAACTGCATTCACAGGAGCAATAGCCTATTCAAGCCTTTTTATGTTGATTCAGCCTAATTCCATTTCACTATGACTGATTCTAATTCTGTGATTTAAAACTCTGGCCTATCATCTCAATATGTAAGTCAGTATAATCTCTATAAGCATCATTCATGCATATCATGCATACGTGAGCATATCACACTGCATTCTTGTCTTCTTTTATTGTTTATTCTTTATCAAGGTAAATAATTGATACTCTATGAAGCAAATAGTGAGAAGCAGACATAGCGTCAGGGGGCATAAAAGGCCTATTGCTTGAGAAAGATCCAATCACTTTGCAAAAATAGAGACACATACTTGCGCAAAGAACTAGACAAAATAAAAGTATCAGTTGAAGCCTAATAGGCACAAAATCATCGATTTGAGCTTACACAGGGGGTAAAGCTTCTCCTTTTCAATTTTTTAGTTTATGCATGTATAAAATATTTTCAAGCTCTCTTTTAATGTTTTTCCATGTAGGTGACAAAGAGACGATATGAGGGTAAAAAAATAGCTGAATTTTTTGCAAAGCAGAATCTATTAAAGAATGGAACAAGTGGCTAAAAGAAAGCTAGAACTCTCAAATGAATGAAGATACAAATGACAGAAGATCAATTTACCTAAAAGAGAGGAAGTTGATGCAGAACAAAGGTCCATTCCCAAGAGTAAAGAATAAAGATGAAAATCCATTTCTGCAAAGGCATATGTTTTTTCTTGATTTATTGAAGTATCCAAGTTTGTTCCTAGTGTGATATTAGAGTCGCTAAATGATTGTTGTTTTACTAAGGTATTAGAATTACTTGGTGATTTCATCAAGATATTAGAGTTGCTTAGTGGATTCATCGAGATATTAGAGTCGCTCAATGGTTGTTGTTTCATCAAGATATTAGAGTTGTTTGGTGGTTTCATCGAGATATTAGAATCGCTCGATGGTTGTTGTCTTACCAAGATATTATAATTGCTTAATGGTTTCATGGAGATATTAAAGCCGCTCGAAGGTTGTTGTTTCACCAAGATATTAGAATTACTTAGTGGTTTCACCGAGATATTAGAGTCGCTCGATAGTTGTTATTTTACTAAGATATTAGAATCACTTTGTGGTTTCATCAAGATATTATAATCGCTCAATGGAATTAGAATTGCTTAGTAGTTTTATCGAGATGTTAGAGTCGCTCGATAGTTGTTGTTTCACTAAGATATTAGAGTCACTTGGTGGTTTCATCGAGCTATTAGAGTCGCTCGATGAACCCATTGAGATATTAGAGTTGTCCAATAGCTCGTTGAAATATTATAGTCGTTCAATGGTCGGATGCTGATGCTCAATGGTTCCTTACTACAGGGCATCCATCCTTTGAATTTTTGTTTGTTTTTTGTCTCTATGTTTTGTTTTGCAGACACTTGGTGCAAAGTCCAAAAGTTACATCATTGCTTTTCACTCTCTTCCGCTAAAGTTTAAGATCATTCAAGCGGGGGGTAAAACTGTAGACCCTTAATTTTGGCCTAAACCAAATCTATTCCGAATTAAAAAGCCTAAGCCAAATATGATCCCAATTAAAAAGCCCAAACCAAATTTGGTCCCAATTAAAAAGCCAAACCAAATCTAGCCCAATTTAAAAGCCCAAATAGAGTCCAAGTCTGATTTAAAAGCCAAATTACCGAATTGGCCCTAAATATCATGACGAATTGGAAAAAAATTCAAAAAGTAACATATTTAGTATAATTTTGTTTTTAATTATTCAGCTATGTAACTTTAAAATAATAATTAAAAGTACTGTCTTCAATGAGAAAAAGAAATTTGCTTTATGTACTTTTTATAAAATGACAATAAACTCTAAAAAAATATTTTTTTATTACTTCAATTTTTATTCTTTAGTCTACAAGTGTATGAATTTCCTTAAAGTTATAATTCTAAAGAGCAACTTTTAAATTTAATGCAAATTTTTTAGATGTCATAAACTCAATTGCAATATCTTTTTTTTCTTTGAATTTATAATAGTTTATAAATATTGTAATTAGCAAAAGATTTTTATAATTTAAAAAATGACGTGTTTTTTTTAATGTATTAAAATAATTATTTTCCTCAAAAACAAATTGTTTAAGCATATTTTGAGATTATTTTATAACAAAATTTGGCTCTCCTAATATATTAATAATTATAGATAAATTACTATTTCATTTTTAGATTTGACACATTTTGTAAAATAGTTCATTCTTTTTAAGAAACTAATTAAATAGTGATTTGCTTTTACTTTGGTTAAAAATATTAGTCCTTTCATCCATCTCTCACAGTTTTTGCCAATAGTAAACTCAAAAGATTACTTTTTAAAAGTGAAAAAAATTAAATAATGAAACTTTAGTTGTAAAAATATAAATGTATATTTTGCTTACAAGTGAAATAAACACCTCATGAGCCTATAAAGCTACCATTCGATTATAAGACACGCCCACTAAATCATGTTGGAGCCAGTCCTTGATTCCATTAGGAGGATCTTCAAGCACAAGTTATCACACTCTACTTTCATAATACTAAAAGTGGACTTAATCTATATTCTTACAGTATCTCCTTAACAATCTTTAAAAAAACAAAATAACTTACTATATAATCACAACTCATAATTCAAATACTTGATATCCTTCAAATACACATAACTATATGTGTATGGAAATTGCATCATCATTCACATAAATATTATTATCTTTTCATACATCTTAGGTGTTTTCTAATAAATTAACAAAAGCAATTATTAATATATATATATATCCAAAAGGTAAATACTAATATGTTGACCCAACCTCTTCTATACGTTGATCGAATAGAAACAAGAAGAATTCTACTGGGTTATTCTCTAACTATATATGAAAATGTTTTTATATTAAAGGGATGAGTTCAACTACTCAGTAAATAGATAAATACATAACAATAGAGAACAAACAAGATTTAAATAATATATATGCAAGTATTTGCATATTTCATCATCATTAATCAGCTGAATAAATAAAACTTGAAATCACAAACATAACTTTCAAATATTTCTTAATTCTCTAAATAATATGAATAATTCAATTCAAATATCATTTGTATACACTCAAATATAATTCTTTACTGATCCAACTTCAAGGGCACATGATGATTTACCTCGCAAGCCCTAAGAAAAATAACTTTAATGCATATGTGTAGAGCAAAACCCCCCAAAGGGTAAATCATTGTAACTTTTAATTCTATAAACACCCATCATCAAGGTATGAACATGTAAGATTAGAACAAGAGTATATATAATTATTTATCTAGCCACAATATAATTAATCATTCACATATATGAAAAACTCAACTACCATTATTTGTTCCCAGTTTATAAGAAAATAAATATCATTCAAAACGAGCCATTATTCTGAATTTAGTAACTTTTCTTCTAAAAATCACATATATATATAATACTTTAGAAATACAATGTTATATATTTATTCACTTATCTAGACCAAAGATCGTACTTGTCTAACCAACATGATCTCCTCTATATTCAATAATTGCAGTTGGGTTCGTTTTTAAATAATACAAAAATAATATTTAATTTAAAGTATAATCTAAATTTTAACAATTACTATGGATGTATGCTATGGAAAGAATGCATGAAAATATTCTTAAATGTTAGCGAAATTTCGGCAGAGTTTTGGCATAATTTGAACTTTTTCTCAAAATTTTAAAACTAATACTTCAATGAGTATTATCTCAATATCAAGCTAATTTCTCAATTAGTTCTCTAACAATATTTTTAAAGGCCAATATAATTTTAAATATCAAAATTTTACTAAGTGTTTATAATATTTCAATATACAATTAAATTATATTATTTTAGTTCATTTATTTTAATAGTTTATTGATATTAATAATATTTATTTTATTAACTAATTTATTTAATTACGTATTAAATAATATTTATTTAATATTTAATATTACATTAAATTAATTGTAATATCCCAATGTGTGCCCTAGAAGTTTGGATACAATTGTTGTTTGCTTGAATTATGTATATATGTTATGTTGATAAGAAAAGAAATTGAAAAGAGAATGTTTAGGTATTGTTTAAAAAGGAAAGTATTGTGTAGAATCGTAAATTGAAAAGAGAATGTTTAGGTATTGTTGTAGAATCCATAAAACCCTAATCTTTCATCTAAAACTCTAGTTTTTGATCCATAACCCTAATCTATAAACTCTAGTTTTTCATCCAAAATCCTAATTCCATATATTTAAAAACCCTAATCTGAGATCTCAATCCTTAAGGTTTAACCCTAATTTGTATTTTTAGCTCTTAATTACACTTTTAACCCAATTTTGCATGTTTTAATCTTAATTTGTATCTTTATACCTTGATTTTGATTATTTGATTTATTTTTGCCTACTTATGATGGATGATGAGCTTTGATTTCATTTTGTTGTTTATGATGAATGATTTAATTATACTATGTTGACCATTTTGATTTCAAGAATGTAAAAGGCATGTTTCCACTTCATGGGTGCCTTATTTTATTTGATTTATTCTTTTATTTAAATTAAGTTTTGAGATTAATGTAAGAGACACGTTTCCACCAAATAATGGGTGTCCCACTTTATTTTCATGTATTATGGACATTAAAATGGTTGTAAGGGCGCGTTTCTATCCTTGGATGAGTGCCTATTTTGTTTGCTTTATTTTAATAATATGATGGATATTTATTTCTTTTAATCGCATGTAATATGGATGGTATTATGATAAGTTAAAATTTTAATAATATATAGACCTAAAAAGGAGGCTGGTTCCAACGAACCAGGCATTATGGGGGCGATGGGTCATTCTCACCTTCCTCATGAGTATCCAACTTTCTGAACTCAATAAGGTTGTTAGGGATTCCTTAGAAATCGAGTCATCCACACCTTTTTATTTTTCTAGCCCGTCCGAGTAGCAACTCCTATTTTTAGGGTTTAGGCCTGTGTTCTCTAAGGCCCTGAGCCTAATAGTGCCAAAGTTGCAAGAACCATTCCACTGGGAGTGGGGGATAAAAATCTCTGCTCACATAGTGCAAGTTTATAAGCAACAAGGCCAATTTTTCCACAATCTCGTAAGGCCCAATAAACCGAGGACTTAACTTTCCACATTTACCAAATCGCACTACACCTTTCCATAAAGAGATTTTTAAAAACATTTTATCTCCCTCATCATAATCAATATCCTTCCTCTTTAAGTCCGTATAACTCTTATGTATGTCTTGTGTCACTTTTAACATGTCTCTAATTATTTGGATTTTATCCATAGTTATCTAAATCAATTCTGGACCCACCAATTCTCTTTCTTCAACTTCATTCCAACATACTGAAGTTATGTATTTTCTTCCATATAATGCTTCATAAGGTGTTATGCCAATACTTGAATGGAAACTATTATAATAAGTAAACTCCATCAAAGATAAATGTTTATTCCAACTTTCTTTGAATTTTATAACACAAGCTCTGAGCATATCTTTCAATGTCTGAATAGTGCGCTCCGATTGACCATCAGTTTGAGGGTGAAAAGAAGTATTAAACTTCACCTTTGTTTGTATCCAATGCATTCTAAACACTAGGCTAAAACCTAGAAATGAACCGTGGATCCCTATTTGATACTATAGATACCGGTGCACCATGTAATCTCACAATTTCTTTTACATATATTTCTATAAGTTTATCTAAAGAAAAACCCATTCTGATAGGTAAAAAGTGAGATGACTCTGTTAACCTGTATGCAATTACCTAAATAGCATCATAACCTTGTTGAGTATGGGGGCAAACTAGAGACAAAGTCCATAATAAATGCTCCCACTTCCATTCAAGAATCAGAAGAGATTGCAGACGTCCTAAAGGATGTTGATGTTCTACTTTAACTTATTGGCACCCAAGCATTTTACTACAAAGTCTGCTACATCCTTATTCATATCCTTCTACCAATAGTTTTCTTTAAGTGTTCTATACATCATAGTACTACCTGGATGCATAAAATATGCATAACAATGAGCTTTTTCCATTATCTCTTTTTTTAAAAGTATCAACATTAGGTGCATATAATCTACTACCAAGCATTAAAGTGCCATCTTCTATAATATATTAGCCTTCTTAGGGTGATACTCAATAGTGCAATCATAATCTTTTAGCAACTCAATTTATCGCCTCTGTCTCAAGTTCAACTCTTTCTGAGAAAGAAGATACTTCAAACTCTTGTGGTCTGTGAATATCTGACACTTTTCTCCATAAAGATAATGCCTCCAAATTTTTAAAGCAAAAATCACTGCAGCAAGTTCTAGATCATGAGCATAATAATTCAATTCATATGGTTAAAGTTGTCTAGATATATAAGCTATTATTTTTCCATGCTGCATCAAGACACATCCCAAACCTTTTCTTAAATCATCACCATTGCTTGAAGGAAGAGTAATAGTTTTTTAAAGCTTTGTTGACACTTCTCAGTCTAGTTAAACTTTATATTCTTTCTTAGCAGTTTTGTCAATGGTGATGCAATGATGGAGAAGTCTTAAATAAAATGATGATAATACCCTGCCAAGCCTAAGAAACTTCTCACTTATGTAGGATTAGTTGGCGGTTCTCAATTCATCACTGCCTCTATCTTTTTAGGATCAATATAAACTCTTTCTACTGATATAACATGACCCAAAAATACTACTTCATCCAACCAAAACTCACATTTCCTTATCTTGGCATACAACTGCTTATTCTTCAAGGTCTGCAATATAATTCTTAAATATTTCTCGTACTCCTCTATACTTCGAGAATACACTAGGATATCATTGATAAATATAATTACAAACCTATTTAGATAAGGATGAAACAGCTTATTCATAAGATCCACAAAAGCAGCTGGGGCATTGGTTAATCCGAATGGCATCACTAAGAATTCATAATGCATATAGTGAGTCCTAAAGTTTGTCTTAGGCATATTTAACTCTTTTATTTTCAACTGATGATACCCTGATCATAAGTCTATCTTAGAAAAGACTTTAGTGCCTTGAAGTTTATCAAAGAGATCATCAATGTGGGGCAAATGATATTTATTCCGACTAGTGACCCGATTCAGTTGCCTATAGTTAATGCACAACCACATGAATCCATCTTTCTTTTTCACAAATAACATAGGAGCTCTCCAGGGTGAAACACTAGGTCTAATAAATCTCTTATCCAACAATTTCTGCAACTGTGCCTTCAATTTCTTTAACTCCACAGGAGTCATTTTGTAAGGAGCTTGGGAAATAGGTATTGTGTCAGGCTGAACATCAATAGAGAACTCGATCTCTCTATCATGAGGTAGACCTAGAAATTCTTTCTGGAAACACTTCTAAAAATTCACATATTACATGAATATCCTCCAATTTAGGCCTTTCTAGTTGTGTGTCAATCACATAAGCTAAATATGCTTGACAACCCTTCTTAAGAAATTTTCTGATTGTCATAGTAGAAATAACACAAGATGGAAGAAACTTTCACTCGCTGCAAAATGTAAGATTAGAATTTTCAGGCAGAGTAAAAGTCACATTTTTTTCTCATAATAATTAGCGGTGGCATGGTGGCGATATAGCCAATCTATCCCTAAAATAATATCAAACTCCCATATGGGTAAGGATATAAGGTCTACTAGTAGCTTAAAATTGGCTAACTTGACTGTTGAGTCCTTATACACATGTTCACACTCCATGGAAGTCACAACTGGAAAACTCACTACTAACCCATTATCTAAAGAACTTAAATTTTCATCCACATATGTGGCAAGTGCATGTGATATGAATGAATATGTAGAACCAGGATCAATAAGAACATGGGTATCTCTACAAAAAAAAACCAACATACTAGTAATCACTTTAGGTGAGACTACTACTTCCCATTAAGTGACAGCAAAAACTCGAGCTTGTGCAGGATGTCTACCCGTCTGACTGGATGATATGACCCCATCCTATCTATCAATACCATCGTTGTTTCCTCTACCACCTCTTCTACTCTGAGGTTGGGCCCTGCCCCCTCTCTAAGGCACAAATGCTTATGATGCTTAAATCTTAAAAAAAAAATAAGTTATTATGTAATCACAACTCATAATTCAAATACTTGATATCCTTCAAATACACATAACTATATATGTATAGTAATTGCATCATCATTCACACAAATATTATTATCCTTTCATACATCTTAGTTGTTTTATAATAAATTAACAAAAGCAATTTTTAATATATATATATATATCCAAACGGTAAATGCTAATATATTAGCTCAACCTCCTTTATACGCTGATGAAATAGAAACGAGAAGAATTCTACTAGGTTATTCTCCAACTATATCTGAAAATATTTATATATTAAAGGGGTGAGTTCAACTACTAAGTGAATACATAAATACGTAACAAAGGAGAACACATAATATTTAAATTATATATATATAAGTATTTGCATATATTATCATCATTAATCAGCTGGATAAATAAAACGTCGAATCCCAAACAATTTTTTAAATATTTCTTAATTCTTTGAATAATATGATTAATTCAGTTCAAATATTATTTGTATACACTCAAATATAATTCTCTACTGATCCAACTTTAATCTAAGGGCATATGATGACTTACCTTGCAAGTCCAAGAAGAAATAGCTTTAATACACATGTGCAGAGCAAAACCCCAAAGGGGTAAAACACTGTAATTTTTAATTTTATAAATACTCGTCATCAAGATGTGATCATGTAGGATTATAACAAAAGTATATATAATTATTTACCCAACCACAGTATAATTAATCATTCACATATATGAAAAACTCAACTATCATTATTTGCCATTAATTTATAAGAAAATAAATATTATTCAAAAATGATCCTTCATTCTGAATTTAATAACTTCTTCTTTTAAAAATCATATATATAATACTTTAGAAATACAATGTTATATATTCATCCGCTCACCTAGACCAAGCTATACTTGTTTAACCAACATGATCTCTTCTATATTCAACAATTGTAGCTGAGTTCATTTCTAAATAATATAAAAATAATATTTAATTTAAAGCATAACCTAAATTTTACTAGCTACTATGGATATATACTATGTAAAGAATGCATGGAACGGCCCTTAAATTTTAGCAAAATTTCGATGGAGTTTCGACGTAATTTGAACTTTTTTTCCAAATTTTCAAAACTAATACTCCAATGAGTATTATCTCAATATCAAACTAATTTCTCATTTAGTTCTCTAATATATTTTTAACAGCTTAATATAATTTTAAATATCAAAATTTTACTAAGTGATTATAATATTTCGATATACATTTAAATTATATTATTTTAGTTCATTTGTTTTAATAGTTTATTAATATTAATAATATTTATTTTATTAACTAATTTATTCAATTAAGTATTAAATAGTATTTATTGAATCTTTAATATTATAATAAATTAATACTTATATATATATTCTTAGTTTTCAAAATAAGTTTGTGTTAACAACAACAACAACAACAATATATATATACTATAATAAAGAATTTATTAAAATAATAATAATATTATTTACTTAAATTTTCTTATTTATCATACCTTAAAACAATAATAATAATAATGACACTAATAATTATAATAGTAATATTAATAATATTTGATTAATTTTTTTTACTTAAATAATTATTTAATTATCTTTAATTTAATCATAATTATTTATATTAAGTTCAATAGTAATAATAATAAAAATAATAATATATAATTTATTTACTTTTTAATACTTTATTTTTATTTTCTAATAGTTACTTATAACAAAGTCAATAATTTTAATAATAAAATAATAACATTACTTACGTAGTTAAAAATAATTATTTAATTACTATTATTTCAATTTTTAATAATTTATGTTAAATTTAATACTAATAATAATAATAATAATAATAACTATTGAAATAAACTTATAATAGACTTAAGAGTAATAGATATAGTATATTGGTGATAGTGGCAGTAATAAAATAATAATAATACAATTTATTTATTTTACAATATTTTCTTTTAAAACTTCAATAATCAAATAAAATTAATAATAACAATAATATAATGGTATTATTATTTATTTAAATTTTTAACATTATTTGATTAATAACAATTATAAATAACTATTTAATTACAATTATTTCTAATTTATTAGTTTATATTAAATTTAACATTAAATGGTAATAACAATCATTATAATAAACTATAGAAAATTTAAAAGTAATAATAATAATAATAATAATAATAATAATAATAATAACTTGTTTATCATAATTATAATAATATAAATTTTAATAAAATATTTAGTTTTATGAGTTTCCAAATACATAACACTTAATTTAATCATTTATTAATTATTTACCTCAATTTAATTAATAATCAGGAATCCTTGTGATAATAATATAATATAATTTAATGATTTTAATAAATTTAAATTTACTAAGTAATGACTAACTCCAATTTATCTACTTCTAAATAATTTCATTAATTTCATACAATATAATTAATTTATTCTACAATTACTAATAAATATTTACAATCCAAATATTAAATTTTAATCATACTTTATATTAATATTTCCTTTTTAAACTTAATACATATATATATACTTATTATCTAATTGTCTTCGTTATTTTAATTTATTTATTTTTAAATTTTCATTCTAATAATAACTAATTAATTCTGTAAACAAATAAATAATAAATATAATTAAAATTTTAAATTATCACTTGATTTATTCAAATCAATTAGTAAAATAAATAATTCTAAATAAATAACCAACTAGTAATAAAAAATATAGCCGGACTTAGTAAATCACTAATTTAATCAGTTTAATATTTAAAATTTATAATAATTAACTTAATTTTAATTATTATTTTCAATTAATTTATTATTATTATTAAAATTTTAATTATAATATATGTATTTTCTAAATACTCATTCTAAATTAGCAAATAATATACTAAGTCGAAGCTCGTAATGAGAAGATTTTAATTGTACCCAAATCGCCTAAAAATAAGACTATAAAGTGGCCGAAAAACTCATCCAATTCTCCCTAGCGTCATGATTTGACGGGTTGGTTGGTTGTTAGGCCACTGATGATGACGAGTCGAAAGGCGTTGGAAGCTTCATTGAGCAGCGGTTCTCCCTGGTAGACCGTGTCGATCGGCGGTGACCGAAAGACAATGAACGGAGCTAAAATTCAACTTTTTTTCTTCTCGCTTCCCTCTCTTTCTCTATTTTCTCTTTCCTCTACTCTCTCTCCCTCCCTCCCTCTCTCTCTCTCCATTTTCTTCTTTGTTCAATTAATAACCTCATACAATAATACACTTATAATAATTAATACCTCACATTATTAATTAATGTTCAAACATCGTCATTTTTTTATTTATTTAATTTTTGACTCCCACTAACACTAATAATTTTTATCTTTAAATATTGTGTTTTTCTCTTTTTTTTATAATAATAATAATTCTTATCACCATTACTATTATTGTTCTTTTCTTATACCTACCAAATTATGCATTACATTATTTTTTTAACTTTAATTATATTTTTGTTGTCTTATTAATAATTGTCACACCGACTCACTAATATAAGCTTTAATTACATATATATTTTATTTCCAATTATTATTAGTGTTATTATTATTTTATTGTTATTCAACCACTTTAATTATTAAATCACTTATCTTAAATTATTTATTTATTATAATTATTTAATTTTTCAGTTATTATTATTATTTTACAAGGTATTACACAAGTAATCCGAAAGGAAAGTTCAAAGCATGAGATGCCACCCATTTAGCCACAAATTTTGCCTCTATCTTGACATTCCAATCCAACTTAAGTAAATTCTTAATGCTCATAACAAGGGTTGCATCAGCATTATTAGGAGAGTCCGTGGCACAAATTAACTCCACTACATTCTTGCTATCCACTTCAACTTCTAGCATTCGAATACTCCTATTCCATACAAGAACTAACCCTTAGTAGATGCCCCAAAGTGCAGCCCTTCTGATAGAGCATTTACCAATGTTCGTCACATAACCCACCACCCAAGATCCATTGGGGTTATAGATTAGTGCTCCAGTGCTAGCATGTTGCCAATTACCTGTCAAAGATCCGTCAAAATTGAGCCTGAAGTATCCTGAAGTTGGAGAGAACCAGCCAAACATCTTGTAGGCCCTCAAAGAAGTTGGATTCTTGAACTTCTTATCCAAATCTTAAGCCATACCACACTCATGCATCCTACTATAGATATCCAAAATAAGGTCATGTAGTTAAGCATGGATTTTACTGAAAATTGTTATATTCCTATCTTCCCAAATTTTCCAGCAAGTAATTCCAAATAAAAGGGCTCATTTATGATTAATCTTGTCTATAAGGTTGTTCATGACCCATGCTTGATCATCTTCAGAGAAAAAACTCGATCTATTATGGTTATCGAGCAAAGTCCACCAAACTCATTTGGCAAGGGGACAATCCCTGATAACATGAATATTATCTTCAGCTACCTTCCTACATCTGTCATATTGGGCAGTCTCTTTAAGGTGGCGTCGCTGCTGCTATGAGTTAGTCAACAACTTACCCTGACTAAAGAGCCAAAGAAAGAATTTGATCCATTAAGGGCCACACCAAGACCAAATTACTTCCCATTTTTTATCTTTATGATTCCAGTAGCCTCTCATAAGCCCTTCATAAGCGATTTTTGTCTTAAAGCCTCCATTTGAGGAATGGGTCCAGTATATGTGTCAGGTAGGTACCATACTAGTAGGAGGGAGAGCTGAGGCTATGTTGAGAAGCACATTATTAGGTAATAAATGGGCAAACTCACTCCACCTCCAGTTTCCATTACCTTCAACAAACTCCATAACTGATAGATTGGATTGAGAAGCTAGAATAGGATTGATAGCGATATCTTCCAAGCACGTCTTCTCTAAACCATTTATCTTTCCAAAAGTAAACTGAGGTATTGTTATTAATACTCCAGCTGATGTTATCCATAGTAACAACCCATAATTTGCTCATGGCCTTCCAAAGATATGAACCACAATAATTATAGATATTGCATGGAACACCTTCATTAGGGACACCATATTTAGCTTTAACTACTTTCACCCAAAGTTTGTCTTTTTCTATAAGAAGCTTCCAATTGAGTTTAAGGAGGAAAGCCTCATTAGAGAAGTCCATTCGCTTTACATTCAAACCTCCTCTCTCCTTGGGGTTACAAATCTCCTCCCACCTTACAATATGGAGCATCTTCTTTTCATCAGTTGATCCCTATATAAATTCTCTATACATCTTCTCCATCTTCTTACAAATTGTCTTAGGAATATAGGTTGTCTGAGTTGGTCGGCCTGCCAAGGCTTGAAATATTCCAGTTTGATAGCTTCTTGGAGAGTTTATCAAGTAAGAAATCATATGTCTTGTTCTTAACTGGACCATGAATAAAAGGCGTGCCTAGATATTTTTCAAGTTTGTTTGTTACTCTCATGCCTAAATTTATCCCAATTTGTTTGGCCACCAGATTTGATGTATTGTAGAGAAAACAAGTTGAGTTTTAGCCAGACATACTACTTGGTTTGACTTGTGGCAAAACTTGGCTATTATATTACCTCTTTAATAATTCTTGCTTGGTCTGGAGAATCTTTGAGAAAAGTAAGATATATCAACAAAGGATAAGTGGGTGAGAGGAGGCCAGTTTTTGCTGAGCATAATAGGTTTCCATTCACCATTTTAGACTGATTGGTTAATACCTTAGGCCAATAGTTCTAAACAAAGCACAAAGAGGAAAGGTGAAAGAGGAACTCCTTATCGAAGCCCTTGAGAGGGACTAAAGGATGAAGACAGCTCCCTATTCCAAAAAATTTGCATTGATGTACAATAGAGGCTGCTCATTATAATCTCTATTAGCATGCAAGGCAGTTCGATATCTTTCAGAGTGTCATAAAGAAAGTTCCAATGCAACTTATCATACGCCTTTTCTAGATCTATTTTAATTGCTATATAGCACTTTGTCCCTTTCATACTCCTCATAGAATGAATAATCTACTGGGAAATAATGATATTGTCCAAAATATGTCTTTCAGGCATAAAGTTGGACTGGTTAGGGCCAACTAGAGAAGGCATTATGGGTTTCAATCTTTCTGCAATGATCTTCATGATAATCTTCATAAGAACATTGCACAGGTTAAGTGTATGATTAAGAGATGGAGGGATTGCCTTAGAGCGGAAGGTATATTTGATAAAGGAGCATACAACTTAACCCACCACTGACCATTTATGCTAGAAGAAAATTGTTGAAAGTCCATCAACTCCTGGGCATGAAGAGGTTTCATACTAAAAGAGCCTTCTGGATTTCCTCATTCATTACTTCCTTACCTAGATCAAAGAGATCCTCCTTAGTCAGGGGAAGGAAATTATTCTTGATGGGGGTAAGGGGCTAACAAAGGCTGGTATGAGTGTACAACTTAGTGAAGAAATTGACTGCCCATCTTTGTAGCTAATTATTGTCCATGCACTAATTCCCATTAGCATCTTTTAACATCTCAACCCTAGCTCTCCTCTTCCTCTATTAGACATTTTTATGGAAAAACGATGAATTCTTACCCCTCCCCCCAAATCTAAGCCATTCTATACAATAATTTTGAGCCCATAATACCTCCTATTAAAGTAAGGTTTCTTCCAGCTCTTTTTTGAGTTATGCCTCAACTTTTTCCAAAAAGTTATTGTGATTGAAGAAATGGGATGAATAAAGGCTTCCTCTTTTCATTAAGACTCAAGGCATATAAATAATACATTAGCAGCTAAGAGATAAGCTATATCTAATAGATTACAAAATTTGAAAAATAACTATAGCTAGGATATTAGCAGAATAACAAATTGTAGTTACAATAGAAATGACAGCTATTCTTAACAATATTCAGTTATGGGAGCTTTATCTTTGTCATACCCCTGCAAGATGGATGACCTAGAGGACAGGCCAATCTTGAGTCTAAGTATGTTGAACCGAGTGCAAGGCAAAGGTTTAGTGAGAGCATCAGCAAGTTGATCAGCGGAAGACACATGGGAAACACGTAATGCACCAAGTTGTACTTGTTCACTGATGAAGTGGAAGTCTAGAGCAATATGTTTCATGCGAGAATGGGAGACTGGATTGGAGCATAAGTGCATGGCACTGATGTTGTCACAATAGATGACTGGTATTTGAGAAAGAGTGATTCCCAACTCACTAAGCAAGGAGCATACCCAGCGAATTTCAGCTAATGTGGTGGCCACAGATCTATATTCAGCCTTAGTGGAGGAACGGGCCACGATGCGTTGCTTTTTGGAGCTCCATGATATGGGAGTGCAGCCAAGGTAGACGATGTAGGCACCAATGGAGGTATAATCATCCTTGTTGTTTGCCTAATCTGCATCACAAAATGCATGAAGAGAAAGAGATGACTTGCGGTGAAGAACAATACCAAAATCAGTAGCGCCACTAAGGTAGCATAGCAGACGCTTTGTAGCAGCCCAATGGTCAATGGTAGACTTGTGCATAAATTGGGATGATTTGTTGACAGCGAAAGCTACATCAGGTCTAGTAAGAGACAAATATTGAAGTCTCCCTATGATAGCTCGAAATTCAGTCGGATCAGAGAGGCATGTACCAGACTTGAGGGTAAGTTGTGCATCAACCGCAAGGGGAGTAGAGACAAGTTTAGCTTCTGCCATATTAGTCCAAAGAAGAAGATCTTTGATATATTGTCTTTGAGAAAGGAATAAACCATCAGGGTGAGGCAACACTTCTACTCCAAGAAAAAAATTTAAATTGCCAAGGTCCTTCAAGGAGAAACATTGAGCAAGTTTAGCAATGAAGTGTTGGATGGTAGTAGAGTCATTACCAGTGACAATTATATCATCCACATAGACTAGGAGATAGATGAAGACACCAGTAGTTTTGAGAATGGAGAGAGAATTATCCGCGACTGAGTTGACAAAGCCAGAATGAATTAAAAATTGACAGAGTTCACGATACCAGGCACGAGGTGCTTATTTAAGAACATAGATGGCTTTGTGAAGTTTGTATACATGTTGAGGGTGGTCAGGATCAATGAAGCCAGGTGGTTGCGTCATATAGACATCATCAGACACCAACCACAACTGATAGCTAAGCTGAGGATGAGATGCACCGTAGTTGGCTTGATGACAGGGCTGAAAGTATCGTGGTAATCAATGCCAAGTCATTGTTGAAATCCTTTGGCAATGAGCCTAGTTTTGTACTTGTCAATTGAACCATTAGATATATATTTAGTACGAAAAATCCACTTGCAGCTAATAGTGTTTTGTGTGGATGAGAATGGAACTAGTTCCCAAGTCCCATTATGAACTAAGGCATCATATTCCTCAGACATAGCAGCACGCCATTTTGGATCCTTCATGGCTTGGTTGATAGTTGTAGGAGGCAAATCAGAGTTGGGATGGAGTTGGGCAGTGAGATTAAGTTTGGTGATGGGTTTGGATATATTGTTTTTGGAGCGTGTGACAATAACACGCGGTGGAGTGGCTGGTGAGGTTTCATGAGATTGGTCAATGCTTGGTGATGAGGATGGATCAGCTTGTGGTGAAGGATCATCAGAAGGGGGAGTTGAAGCAGAGGTCGCTGGTGATGTGTTGAGTGTAGGCAAGAATGAGATGGCAGAGGACCAGTGAAAAACAGTATCATTAGTGGGTCTTTTAAGATGTTTCTGTAGGGAGGTGAAAGGAAAGAGGGACTCTACAAACTTGACATGTCGGGAGGTGTACAGCTTTTTGGAGTGTAGATCATAACAAAGATATGCACTTTGGGTGGAAGAGTAGCCAAAAAAGACACATGGGGTTGAACGAGGTGCGAGTTTATTTGGTGAATAGGGACGTAGCCATGGATAGCAAAGGCATCCAAAGCTATGGAGTTTCGAGTAATTAGGCCTGTGACCAAAAAGCTTGACATAAGGTGATGAGTATTGGAGTGTAGGTGTGGGCATTTGATTGATAAGATAGACTGCAGTGGTAAAGGCATAAGACCAATATGATAAAGGAATAGAAGAATGGGTAAGAAGGGACAAGCCTATTTCAATAATGTGATGGTGGCGGCACTCGGAGAGACCATTGTGTTCAGGTGTGTGAGGGGGTGATGTAAGGTGGGATATTCCACTGTTGGCTAGAAAGGAAGCGAGAGCTTGATATTCTCCGCCGTTGTCTGAATAAAGTGTTTTTATTTTCAATGAAAAATGATTTTCAATGAGGGCTTTAAATTTGATAAAAACATCATGGACATGTGATTTATGTTTAAGAAGATAGAGCCAAATATATTTGGTGAAATGATCGACAAAAATGACATAATATTTGAAACCATCACTGGAGTGAAGTGGAGAAGTCCATACATCATAAAAAATAATTTCTAGAGGATGTGAACTGATAATAGTTGAAAAGGAAAATGGAAGTTTATGACTCTTATTACATTGACATGAATTACAGGATTCAGAAGAAGACGAAGAACTAGAGACTTCTAAATGGAAATTGGAAAAAATATGGTTGTAGATTGGAACTGAAGGATGGCCGAGCTTATGATGCCATACGGAGGATATAGTTTTGACACTAGAAAAGGCTAAAATTGGAGCAGCTTGGTTGGAGGATGCCAACCACTCATACACACCACCATTACTTTGACCTTCTTGAAGAATTGCCCCCGTACGAAGATCCTTCACAAAAAAAGAATCAGGTAAAAATTCAATAGAAGTGTTATTAGTGAGGCAGAATTGAGAAATAGAAATTAAATTTCATTGGATTTGTGGTACACATAAAACATTATTTAAATTAAATTTATGTGTGGGAGTGAAAAGTGAATGAGAACCAGTGTGTGTAATGGGCAGTCCTGTTCCGTTGCCAATCACAATATCATCAGGGCCATCATATGGACTATGGAGAGAGAGATTAGCAATGTCTGCAGTGACATGGTGGGATGCGTCGCTATCAAGGAGACAGTTCTGATTTGCTGAGTTGCTTACTGTGGTTGTATGAGCCTGTGGTTGCCATGGAGATGTTTGTGATGTTCTCGGCTGCTGAGATGGTGGTAGGAATTTCTTGAATTCAGAGCATTGCATGACAGTATGTCCTTTGGTACCACACCACTGACATTTTCCAAGGTATGGTCGTGGTGGAGGGCGATTTGGGTTGTTGGTGGTTGGATTTTGGAAGTTGGCAGAGGGAGAGGGAGATGGGGACCAAGTTTGGCCTCGTGGGGATTGTCTCTGATGGTAGTTTCTGGATTGAGTGGAATTGGCTCTGGCTAGAAAAGGAGTGGAATCAGCATTGTGGACTCTTAGAGAAAGTTCTTTGTTGATGAGTTTCTCATGAAGTTCATCAAAGGAAATTAGTGCGCCACGTCCATTAACGACTTCGATGATTGATTTATATTCCTCATCAAGTCTATCAAGAATTGTTTCAATGAGATCTTTAGGATCCATAGGTTTTCCAAGAGCAGCAAGTTTATCAGCTCGTGTTTTGATGTATTGCATGTAGTTGGTAATTGATTGTGTGCCCTTGCTGGTGTGTTTAAGTTGGTTTTTAATTTGTTTGATGTGGCCACATGAGGGTTTTTCATAAGTGTTGACGAGAACTTGCCATGTTTCAGCTGAGGTTTTGGATTGGTTGATTAGAGGAACAAGGGTTTGGGAAAGAGAGCCAACTAGAGCACCAAATATCAGTTTATCTTGGCGAAACCATGTGAGATATGTTGGATTGGGTGATGTTATTTTATCGGCTGTGATTGTTGGTGGGGGAGCAGGATAAGATCCATCAATGAATTTGTATAGATCGTATCCTATTAGCAGAGCTTCCATTTGAAGTTTCCATGATAAGTAATTTGTAGAGGTGAGTTTGATGGTGTTAGTAATGTTGATGACAGTGAGAGCCTGGTCTGGTTGTTGTGTGTTGGGGATGGTTGTAACACCCCTATACTCTATATAAGTACTATACTTATACCTTGTATACATATAGTACGTATATAAAATATAAAGATGCCACTTTTCAATACTGTTTAAAACCTTTACCTTAGTTCCAAACAAAAATACATTTTATTTAAAGAACATTTACAAAATCATTATACTTTTGATGATATTACATATATATATAAATTACCTTGTCTTTTTTTCCAAAATTTACTTATGTATATTTACATTTTTATCAAAATACAACATAATAAAATTGTACATGTATACACCACCTTCTAGTTGGTCTCGAAATACTCTTACCCTTCTCGTGGCATAACGGTTTGACTTCCAGATCAACCATCTACTCACCTGCATGATTTATATAACCGCGCTAAGCTCGAAAGCTTATTAGTACAAATAAATATTATAAACATACATTACAGAAAATCATACTCATATATTAACTACATGTATCATCATTTTCTTATCATTTTTTCCATTTTCAATGCACTTTTCATATATTTCCACTAATCTCATAATTTATATACATATACACATATATCATTAAAACAAACCACAATTCAATGGCTTATTAGAACATTCATGAAATAATACTCACAATTTTCACATCCATATACATATTACACATCATATTGTATTTTCATAATCTCATTTCCAATATCAAGACTTAGCTCTGCTTAAGTCTTTCAACAATTCATTTCTCATCATTCAGCATAGTTTCTCAAGCCACATTCCTTTTCAGTAATTTACTTATGTATTGTAATCATATCATTTTATAATCATCATCATATATCTCATAACATTATATCTTATTCCATAATTCACATTAAAGCAAAGACAAGCATGGGCCCAAAAGAAACTAATATGCCATTCAACTTCCAGAGTTAATGCTTTGATTCAATAATCACATTTATCAAGCTCGTAGGCAAATCATTATCACAATGAGAAACATCTCATATGTAACATCCCAACTAGGCTTCAAGGACTAGGCCCAACCAAGCTTCAAGGGGAGCTAAGCATCAACCCAACTTGGCTTCAAGGACCAAGCCCAACCCAGCTTCAAGGGAGTGTTACTCTTAGGCATGCCACCAATAACAAAACTCTGAAAATTGAATAATATATTAGGTACACAATTTTTTTATTACTTCATTATCAATTCCATTATCATTTTCTCATAATCATCTAGGTACAATGCCTCAATATTTCATTTGCACCATTATAGCCAACAACAATGGCTTCACATCTCATCATTAGGGTATACATAACCAATTGCATTGTACATATATTTTGAATGATCATTATATCTTTCACATTATGCAAATCATAGCATCATTCTTAAGCATCAACAATTTAATAAATAACTTAACACATTTTCCAACCAAATGTGTTAAGTCCCAAAGCCATGCAAATATATACAATCATATAAGGTTTGTACTTACCTCTAAGAGCAACTCACACCAATTCCAAACTCCTCTTCCAAGAATCCTTTAACATTTGGATTAGGGCAACTCAAATCTCTTCAAAACCTAATTCAAAGGTGATTATACACACTCACTTAGTGATACACAAAAGAAAATAAGAATAAGAACTAACTAGGGTAAACTCTACACATGACACGCTCAACAACATGGGCGTGTCCCTGATCGTGCCCTAAACTAACAACACAGAAGCTTTGATACACTCAGTAACATGGGAGTGTCATTGGACGTGTCATTCATTCTGCCTCACAGAAACATTGACACGCCCAACAACACGGGCGTGTTCATGGCCGTGTCAATTACTTTATCTCTCAGTAGCTATGGCACGTCCAATGACATGGCCGTGTTAATGGTCGTGTTACAAATGTTAAACTCAGCATCGTTGACATGTCCAACGACATGGCCGTGTCAGGCAAAAATTATGCATTTCGAACTCTCATCCATGTAAACATAATCACTCCAAAATCCATACTACAACACCCTTAATCAACATCTTAGTTTATATCCATAAATCACCTATCAATTCAACACTTATATAACTTCAAAATATCATAATAATAATCATCATATACATCATCCATATATCAATTACTCAATTTTCCCAACTCATTATACTAAACCCTTGCTAAACAATTTCAACAATTCATCATCATCCTCACAAATAACCATATTATCATCATCTAAATACCAATTCAACATATATATATATATACTTCAATCTTTCATTATCATCACCTTCACACACTAACCATATCAAATATAAACCCAATCTATAGAAATCAACATAAGGAAAAGAACACTTACTTGAATTCTTTGCCAAATCTTCAATATCCACCTTCAACTCTCTTAATGCCCTTATGAATTTAATGTGTATGCCAACAAAATCACATTTCTCTCTCTCTCCCATGTTCTATAGGAAGAAGAAGAATAAGAAAGAAAGAATGAAAGAGAGAGTCTTCTCTTTTCCCTTTTCAAACTTATCTTATATATATATATATATAATTAAATACACCTAAAAATTCTCCACCACAAATATTGATCCCTCTTTTGACTTTCTTTTCTTCTTTTTCTCTTGTCATTATTGTCATTATTATTTATTAATTAATTACAATTTACTTTTCTTACACCAATATATACATCATGTATATGTGGTGTATATGTTGATATATGTATATGTCTTATATATTATATTTATATTTCCCATATTTTTTTCAAATACAATATATACATATCATCCTTCATATACATCTATCTCTTATAAATATTTTCTTTACATATTTCACCGATATACTCTCTCACAACTACTATTTCAAAGTACATCAAAAATCGGGGTATTACAATGGTAACTTGATTACTCGTCATTGATTAAACGACAGCAGAGAAAAAAGAAAGAAAAAGAAAAAAAATGCAAGAAATATGTTAGGATCAGTTGCTCTAATACCATGAAGAAATGGAATGAATAAAGGCTTCCTCTTCTCATTAAGACTTAAGGCATATAAATAATACATTAGCAGCTAAGAGATAAGCTATATCTAATAGATTACAAAATTTGAAAAATAACTACAACTAGAATATTAGCAGAATAACAAATTGTAGTTGCAACAGAAATGATAGCTATTCTTAACAATATTCAGTTGTGGGAACTTTATCTTTGTCAGTGATGCTCTAAGGCCTTTTGGATACAATTCAAATGATTGGTGAGACTACCCTTTCTCTTAAAGATGTTCCGAAAGACATTATGGCTCTAAGTTTTTGCCTTTTCCAAGAAGGTCTCAATGTCTTGAAAATAGTTGTCAGTTTCCTTCCAAGACTGGGCTAGCATTCGATCAAAGTCTTCATGGAGGAGCCATGGTGCCTGGAAACGGAATATCATAAGTCTGCAGGGAAGGGATGTGTTGTTATATTTAACCATCACAAGACAGTGATCAGAAGCAATGCAAGGTAGATTAAGAACTAAAATTTTTTGGAATTTGGTAATCCAGTTCTGATTTCCAATAGCTCTGTCCAGTCGTTTCCCTCTAACCCATGTGAACCTTTGGCCTTGAAAATACAAGTCTATCATTTGGTTGTCAATTACCCATTTAGTGAAATGCTTACACACACCTCATCTAGAGTTGTGAAATATTTAATTATTTTTTAAAAAATAAAGACTTGTTATGAATAATTAAAAATATTAATGAGTGGATGTTTCTCCTTATTTTTTAATCATTTTATTTTGTTTCCTTAATCATCTTATTTTGTCTTTTTAATCATTTTATCTCTTTATTTCTTTTACTAACTTAATAATTAATATGTAATAATTTATTTAAATTCCAACCTTATAAATAGGGAAGGTCTAAGGCTTTTGATGATATAATAAAGAAGTGAAAAATATATGAATTCTTCCATTTTAAATTGCTTCTTAAGATAATTAGATTTTGTTCTTCATTTCCTCCTATTTATCTACAATTTTATGATTAATTACATAGCACGTTATCAACATGAGACTCTACTAATTTATTCATGTTAAGCATTCAAATTTAAACTTAATTTGTGATATGATTTTGCCAAGAATTCTAAGGTAAATTTCCTATTTTCATCTCTTTTGCCAAGAATTCTAAGATAATTATCATCATGTCTTGATTTTTTTATATTATAATACATAAGAGTTTTAGAAAGATAACATAAATTGAAACTCACTTGTAAATTAATATTTATATTTGATTTAATTGTAAATAAGTTAAATTAAAGAATTGATTTGAAGTATGAAAATAAAAACATGAAATGTGAGCATGATGCTTGCTGAAATTTCTGTTTATGTTCTATGAAGTGATTTTGTTCGAATTTTTAGACTGATTTAGAGAATTAGCGTGAAATTTTATTTAAGAGTTTATATATGTGTTAGTAGTTGGTGTATAAAGTTTTATAATTTATAAGAATGATTTACTATTTAAAAATAGAAAAAAATAGACTATTAGAACTATTTGAGTAATTCAGAATCTGTAAAAGTTAAGAAACATATTTAAAAACTATAATAAACAAACCCATAAATATTTGAAATTTTATATACAAGATAATATATTTTTCTAAGACATATGGTTAAAATTTTTATAAATTTTAATGAAGTTTTAATTATGAAAATAAAATCAAAAATTGATATTCTCATAGTAGTGATTGAAAGAACATAATTTATAGGGATGAATAGACATAATTTTAAAATATAGTAAATGAATGTATAAAATTCTGAACTTTTAGATATAAGTTCCTATAAATATCTGTGTTATGTGTTTAAAATTTGATAAATTTTTATAAATGTTTGATACTTGAACAAAATGGGTAAAGAGGTACTTTCAGAAAAAAAAAATGTTAAAGAAACAGAATTTGTAAGCCAAAAAAACTTAATTTTTAAATATGGTAAAGCTGTAAAGGGACTTAGAAAAAATCTGAAATTATAAATATAAGTTTATATATATGTCTAACTTTTATGGTTTAAATCTAATAAATTTTGGTAAAAATTTAATAATATAAGAAAAGTAAAAAAGGAAGACTGTCATGTAAAAATTAAATATGACAAATTTAAAGGTTGGTAAATAAATTAAGATTTAATTAGTAAATATATGGAATAAATTATAAAAATTTACATGTGGATCTATAAATGAATTTAGAATAATTTTGGAGTTTTGATGAATCTTTAATCAAGATTCATGATTAAAAATAAATAAAAGTATTGATTTATGATTATGGAAGTACATTTGAGAACTTTATTAAAGTAATTATAATTTTTGTAAAATTATAATTAATTTATTTATTATGAGAAGTTAGAGAATTTACTATATTATTTATAATAATTTTTATTATATGTAGAGTGTAAATGAAGAAGATATATGTATTGTGGATAGTATAAACATATATACACTTCTTAAAAATACAAAATATTTTTCTTCTTTAAAAATAACTGAAGCAATTGTTACTTACCTAGTAACACAAAAATAATTGAAGACTTCGGAAGAGCGAATATATTATTACCAAAAGGAATAAAATTATTATAAATGATACATTATTTTATCCAAAGTCTCATAGAAAGTTATTCAGTTTTAAATATATTCGCAACAATGAATATCATATTGAGATTATAAGTGAGAGAAATCAAGAATATCGATATATTATAAATATTATTTATATAGAAAAATATGTAATAAAAAATTCTTTATTTATTCATCTGGTTTGTATTAAACAAAATTAGTATAACTGAAGTAAATTTTACAATAAACCAGAAGTTTACACATTAAAATATTTTTATAATTTGGCATAATTAGTTAAGTCATCATGGTTCGAAAATGATGAGAAACATTATTGAAAATTTACATGGTCAGTCATTAAACCATAAGATTCTTTAGTTTAAAGAATTTTCATGTGTTGCTTGTTCTCAAGGCAAATTGATTATTAATTAGACCATCACAAATTAAAATTGGAATTGATTCCCCTACACTTTTAGAACCTATTTAGGGTGATATTTGTGGACTTATTTATCCACCATGTAGACTATTTAAATATTTTATGATTTTAATTAATACATCAACAAGATGATCTCATATATGTTTAGTATCATATCACAACCTAGCATTTGTGAGATTACTTGTTCAAATAATTAGATTATACAATTATGTCAATTTAACTTGATAATGCTAGTGAGTTTACATCTTAGGCTTTTAATGATTATTGTATGTCAATTGGAATAACAATTGAAAAGCCTATTGTGCATGTATATATACAAAATGGTATCATAGAATCATTTATTAAATGCCTCCAATTAATAGTTAGAGACCATTTTTTATGAGAACAAAACTCCCTATTTTTGCATGGGGGCATGCTATTTTACATGTAGCAGCACTGATACATATTAGGCCAACAAATTATCATTAATTTTCTCCATTACAATTAACTTTTGGTCAATAACTAATTATTTTCCATCTTGAAAAATTTTTGCTGTGTGATATATATTTTAATTGCTCCACCACAACTCACGAAGATGGGTTCTCAAAGGAGGTTAGAATATATGTTAGATATGAATTTTCTTCTATGATTAAATATCTTAAACCATTAACTGAAGATTTATTTACAGCAATATTTTTTTATTATCATTTTGATGAAATCGTTTTTCCAACATTAGGGGGAGAGGATAAATAATTGAAAAAAAAATTACATGAAATGCATTATTATTATCTCATTTAAACCCTTGAATAAAACAATATGAACTAGAAGTTCAAAAAATAATATATTTATAAAATATTATAAATCAGCTGTCAGATACATTTACTGAGAATTACTAAATTTTATATACCAATTGTAAATGCTCTTATTTAAATTGATATCCCTATAGGATAATCTGATAATCCAAATACTAGTATTTTACACCTAAAGAGTAATAGAACAATCGGTTCTAAAGATAAAAATTCTCGAAAAAGGAAAGGAATGAATAACCAAGATGGTTATATTTTGGAGGCAAGTGCTCATGAAGAGACTCAAGATATAACTAATCATACAACTCTAAAAAGATTCAAGTGCCTGAGAATTGTGAAAATAATAAGGTTTCAATGAGTTATGTCACTAAGAGATAAATATGGAACTGAAAAGATATAGTTATCAACAACATTTTTGCCTATAATATTGATGTTGATATTTTAAAACAAAATGAGAATCTTAAACCTACATTTGTTGAAGAATATATGCATAGAAATGATGGGCCAAAATACATAGATGCAATTCAAGCAAAATTGAATTCACTTTCAAAGCGTATGTTTTTGGGCCTGTAGTCCAAACACTTAAAGGTGTATTACCAGTGCAAATGGGTATCTGTGCAAAAATGTAATGAGAAAAATACAATTATGAGATATAAAGCACAATTAGTTACATAAATATTTTCACAAAAGCCTAAAATTGACTATGAGAAAATATATTCTACTATGGTGGATGCAATCACCTTTTTAGATATTTAACTAATCTGAAAGTATATGAAAAGCTTAACATACATCTAATGGATATTGTTACAGCCTATTTACATGGCTCACTTGATAATAAAATTTATATAAAAATCCATGAAGGATTTAAAATACTTGAAATATTTAAATATTCCAGGAAAATTTGTTCAATAAAATTATAGAAATCATTGTATAAATAATTAGGACAAATATAGTATAATCATCTACGTAAATATTTATTGAAAGAATGATATAAAAATGATTCAATTCGTTCATGTGTTTTTATAAAAAGATCTGGATATGAATTTGTCATATTTATTGTATACATATATAATTGGAACTTCTGAAGAGATTCAAAAAATAGTTGATTATTTAAAAAAAGAATTTGAAATAAAAGATCATGGAAAACAAAATTTTACCTCAGCTTGCACATTGAGCATATACAAGATGGAATATTTGTTCATCAATCAACTTATAGAAGAAAGATTTTAAAGTGATTTTATATGAATAAAACAAATTCATTGAGTACTTCAATGGTTGTGAGATCGCTAAAAGTACATAAAGATCCTTTTCGTCCTTGAGAGAATAATAAAAAAACTTCTTGGTCTTGAAGTATCATATTTAAGTACTATAAGTGTACTAATATATCTTACTAATAAATACAAGACCAGATATAGTATTTATTGTAAGTCTATTAGCAAGATTTAATTATTGTCCAATACAAAGGAATTGTAATGAAATTAAGCATATTTTTAGATATCTTTGAGAAATAATTGATATGGGCTTGTTTTATTCTAATAAATTTAAATCATAATTAGTTAGTTATACAGATGCATGATATTTATCTGATCCACATAAAGCTCAATCTCAAACATGGTATTTATTCACATATGGAGGTATAACTATATCATGGTAATATGTAAAGCAAACCTTAGTTGTTGCTTTTTCAAACCATGCAGAAATAATAGCAATGCATAAGCAAATTAAGAATGTGTTTGGCTAAGATCATTGAGTCATCAAATCCAAAAGAAATACAGCTTGTCATTTCAAGAAAATATTCAAATAATACTATATAAATATAATGCAACATATATATCTCAATTAAAGGAATGGTATATCAAAGGTGATAGAATGAAATATATTTGACTAAAATTTTTCTTTACTTGTGATCTTAAAAAAAAAAGTGAAATAATTATTAAGCAAATTTGTTCAAGTGATAATCTAGCATATTTATGCACCAAGACATTACCCACTTTAACATTTGGGAAGTTGAGATATAGTATTGAAATGCACAGACTCAAAGATGTGAAGTGATGTCTTCATGAAGAGAAGTAAAATACATGATATATTCTTTTTTCCTTAGCCAATATTTTTTTCCACTGGATTTTTCCTGGCAATGTTTTTTATAAGGCAACATATATGTGTATTGAGAATATTTTACTCTTTTTCCTTCACTAGTTTTTTTTTTCTACTGAGTTTTTACCTAGTAAAATTTTAATGAGGCATATTCTTAATAGAGAAACATCCAATAGAGAGTGTTATGAATAATTAAAGACATTAACAAGTGCATGCTTCTTCTTTTTCTTTTAATCATCTTATTTTATCTCCTTAATCATCTTATCTTGTCTTTTTAATCATTTTATCTCTTTATTTCTTTTATTATATTAATAATTAATATGTAATACTTTATTTAAATTCTAACCTTATAAATAGAAAAATTTATAAAGTTTTTGATGATATAATAAAAAAGTAAAAAATATATGAATTTTTTCCTTCAAAACTGTTTTTTAAGATAATTAGTTTTTGTTTTTGTTTTTTATTTTATTTATCTATAATATTATCATTAATTACATAGCAAGACTACTTTTTTTTTCACAAAATAAGACTATTTTAATCATTAATAAGTAAAGTTAAATTTTAAAAATAAAATAATAGCTTATTGTAAAATTATTGTTTTAGTTATAATTCTTATATGTTGTTGAATAAAATCTGGGTATTATTATAATTAAAATATTTAAAATTAGATACTTAAATAATAGAAACTTATTATATATTAGATTTTATATTTTTCATTTGAAATTATTCTTACTCACCTTATAAAATAAATAATAATTCAATTTGTACAAGTTCCAATGGAGGTTAATTAAAATAAAATTTAAAAAAGAAAAAATACTTATATTATTCATAGTACACTACACTCGCTTGTTTGGACTTACAATAAAGAATATGACAAATTCAAGAAAAAAAAAGAAAAAAGAAAAATTATACTCTATAATTTTTTAAAAAAAAGTTTCATATTTTATTAATATTTTATTAATTATTTTATAAAAATATATAATAAACTCGTAACAAACTTATAAAATTATTATGTGTATAATAAATTCATAATAAATCTAGAATAAAATTATAATAAACTATATAAATATAATAAATTAATAAATTAGCCATAATTTTTTAAAATTTGAATATATTTTAAAGTTTTGATAAATTTGAAAGTTTTTTATTTTGTTTATTTTGGCATTTTATTAAAAGCCCAAAAAAAAATGGAAAAGGAGAGGAGAACAAAGGCAAATGGTATGTAAATTTCAGAAGTTGTTTGAAGGGCAATATGGTAAATGAAAAAATAAATGAATTGGGCTGGAAAAATGATGAAATAGGGCTTTTTACATTGTCACCTAAAATAACGGAAATGAAATAAACGTGTCAAGCGTAGATTCAAAGATAAAGAGAGAGCCGTTGCGTGCGTGATAAAAAGTCAAAAAGCAATACCCAAATTTATAGCAATAAATAATGTGGAGACGACTTAATTTCATCCACATTTCTTTAAAATTTTCGAAATTTCACATTTTGTGTGGCATTTTCGTAAATATATGGATTATATATTTTTATTTAATTAATATTTTGTCTGTACTTGCCACGTCAACAACCCCCACTCCACCAGTCCATTTCTCTCTATAAATACTCCAACCCTCGTGTCTTTCTTTCTATTTTTTCGTTGATTTCTAGGGAGAGAGGGAGAGACTGAGTTTGTATTTTGTATTTTTTAAATTTTTGGTTTTTGTTAGGTTGAGGGAGAGAGAGAGGATTGTTGCAGGTCAACCATACAGACGACGACTGGGATTGCTGCTTCAAGTCAAGTTCACTTCTTTAACTTGTTTGGAGATCAAGTGAGTTAAATCTTTAATCAAAATTTTTTGAATTATTTTGGTTTTTTTTCTATAATCCTTATTTTTTTTTCGTAAGTACTTAGCTTGAATTGCATTTTATGGTAACTTTTATCTTATCCGAATCTTTTTTTCAGCCTTTTGCCCTTCTCTCTCATATGCACAGCTCAGATCTGCTTTGTTGTATTATAAATTTAAAATTATATTTTGTTTATTTATTTTTTTTTTGGTTCGTCTCAATTTTAAGGGACAACTTTTTTTAATTAATTATAAAATGATATCCATTTCCATTTGATCTTTAATATTTTCTTCTGCAATTTATCTTTCAGTATTATTGCATCTGTTACCTTGTATATCGTATAGATTTTGTAATATCAATTTGGCCATTTCATTATCTAAGAAGGGACAAATTAAATTCTAAAAGTGGCACCAAAAACACAGAAGAATGGCAAATCAGTGATGGGTTCTTTTATGTATCTCAAAAGAGGGGGAAAAGGAAGGATTTTTCATTCAAATCTCATTGATTAAAATGAAGGTTGCAGCTTAGTTTATCTAAATATTGATTATTTTTAAGCAAAATATAGAACTAGGGGGGAGAAATGGAAGGAAAGCATGGGTTTGTCCGCCTTTGCTTACTCTCTCTATGTCAAGCTTCGACAGTTTCTTCGGTTCTGTTGGGCTTTGCAGAACAATTTGGGGGCAAAAGCCTGTTGAGCAAAGGAGCTATAAAGTTGGAAGTTGCTGATTTTGCCAAAATTCAACCAGAGCAATGGAGGTATATGGCAAATCCATGGTTTCAGGTCCTGCCAACGTTATTTATCTGTCAACTATTCTGGGCCGAGATGGGCCAATTCCTGTCCACAAATGCGATTGGAAATGTGAAAATGAACATGTGTGTGGAAACATGTATCGCTGCAAACTAACTGGTCTCACTCACATCTGCGACAAGAACTGTAACCAGAGAATTTTGTATGATAACCATAGTTCCCTTTGCCGAGCAAGCGGTCAGATGTTTCCCCTTTCACCAGCTGAGGAGCAGGCAGTTAGAGGAGTCCGAAGGAAGATTGATGCTGACAGTTCTCCCACTGATAGTTGTGCTTTTAAGCGCAGACGGGATGCACAGTTTCATCCTTCTCCTTTTGAGAGATCTTTTTCTACCGTCAGTCCTATCTGCAGCCAAGTTGGGGATGGCATGGATATGAACTAGATATATCTATTATATAAGAAATGACTCATCCCATTTGACTCATAATGTTCCTTTGAAATTTTCCCCTTTTATTTGTCTTTTTTCCATGGAACAAATATGGATAAATGAACTCTGTGTGAGCACTCTAATGGACCTGATATGTCCTCCTATCTGTAGGAACTTTATATTTCTTTTCATGCTTCGTGCTATGTAGCTCTTACTTTAGCTTAGTTTAACTTTCAATAGGGATATCCAGCAGGCTCCATTCACTTGTGACATTCAGAGTCGAATTAGTTTAATTTTAGTTATCGTTCATTTGGAACTTTAACCGCAACAGGGTGCTTTCAGGTCTTCTGTGAGACTTGAATACGGTACAGTTGGGCAATAATTTTTAGTGAAGTACTTATTTTTCTTAGTTGTCTTCTTTTTACTATATTGTGACTTCTTTCTGCCTACTTGCTTCTTTAGTGCACATTAATTTGCAGAAACAAGATCCTATGGTGATGTATTTGTTATACTGATTGGTGTTCTGTTATTTGCTTTTGAACATGTAAACTTTATCATTCTGCTTTCATGTATTTGTCTTTGTCTATTCCATTTTTTAGGGTCCTTGATTTCGGTTAGCTTTTTCTTTTGGGCAATATTGACTATGTGGCACAGGTTCATAGAAGTTCTTCAATTTGGGGCCTTTTTTTGCTTTATTTACTGGTAGAAAGTTAACTTGGTTATTTACTCTGTTTTGTTCAGTTTATTGCAGGTTGAAGAGGAACAATCTGACCATTCATTGCTTTTGTTTGCCTTGCTGTTTGCTTAGTTTTGTTTTTACGAATTACATCTTTCCTAAAATATGTGTTATTTTTGCAGGACTTGAAGTGTGTGCAATTCAAGAGGATTTATATATGCTTTATGCAATGATAAATTAGTTATTATGTTTTATGATATTTCTTTAAACTATGAAAATTTATCTATCCTCCTCCTCTTGTTTTGGTGATTATGTTCTTTCTTGCAGTGGAGAAATGATGGGGGTTTCAATTGTGTTGGCGAATCAAGAGATTGGTGCAATAGCAGTTTCATCTTTCATGTCTATCAAGGTCTAACTTCCTGATTTTCTAAATGATCTTGCTGTGGTGGGCAGGAGGTAACAGGAGTCATAAGAGTCAACAATAGCTCTTCATACTCTCTTTTCATGTGCTTTAACTTTGTGTATTCTGTCTTTGGCTGTGACAGATGATAGTTAATTTATGCAATCATTTGGTGGTAAATGGTTGAGGCAATGGTAAGCTTCAATTGATGAGCTTACTGAAAGTGGAATTGCTAAACAGCAGTACAAGAAGCAACTTTTTCTCTGCTATCAGCTCCAATTGATGAGTTCTCTGGAGGTGGATGCATAACTTAAACTAAGGAATACCTGAGGACAACCAAAAGTTCTGAGGACTATCCATTATCATGATTGCCTTCATGAGAGACCTGGTTTCGAAGCCGCTGGCTCCTGACATGTTAAAAATATATCTTTTCCTTTAATTACCTTGGTGGTCTGAAGTTTTATCGGCTGGAGTCTGCACTTTTACCTTGGTGGTAAAATTTCTGTTCTCTTCTTCATGCCCTCTGTTCTTCAATTTATGTTTCAGATCTGCAGTGATGTTGATACTGTAGGATTATATAGAAGCAGTCATTGGCATATTCAATTTGTAAATAATATAATGTATTATGTTTGCATTAGAAATTGAATCAATCGTATCCTCATTTATTAAGCTAAGGAATTCGCAGATTTACCATTTTATATTGCCTGTTGTCATCTTATATTGGTGTAATATGTACAGCTTTCCAGGGACTTTGGCTTGGGCTACTTGTTTTCACGATGTGTAAATTCAGAAACTTCGATGAATTAGACTTGTTCAAAATTTCCAGATTCAAGAGAATTAACTCTCACTTGGTTCTTCTGCTCATTGTTTTGCAATATGCGTTTCCAGTGTTTATATTATGCTACAGTGGTGCTATCCTTACATGTAATTAAATCAATTATAATGATTCTTTTCCCCAGGTCCCCAGGTCTTGTGAGATTGACAATGAAATGCCTTAATTTCCAAGTAAACATTTTTTATGCTGCAAAGAAATTTGTTTTTCAAGCAATTATTTCTTTTATTATTAATATTATTTTTTGTTTCTTTAATGGTAGAAAACCTGAATCAATCTTTTAATTAGCTGATCTTGGTGATTCCGAGTTAATTTGTTTAATTCTTAAAAAGCTGATATTATTCTTGAGAAGAGAACTTATATATTGTCTTGCCCAGAAAAAGAAAGGAATTCCTTGTTGATGAGGCCACCATGATAAAAGAAATGCTAAACCCAGAAAGGTTATTTTGAGGCTGAGAGATATGGCAAAGCAAGGTAACCTTTCAGTACTAGCTCAGGTAGATTCTGCACGCTATAATGTCTAGGGACTGCCCTAAAATGGGAATATCATACGTCTCTGGCAATCCCACATTACCTGAGTGATAAGTGTTTACAATGTTTCGTCAGATCCCAGGCCTTTCTTTAATTTTCATTTCTTTTCTAGTTTCAAGCTCCTGCTCTTGCACCTTCACCGTAACAAACAATTGCCCTTATACCATATGGCCTGGCACACTAGCAGGTTCAGGTAGTCCACAGCTCCCAACAACTGGATTCAGGTTAGAACCTGGTCGGATTCAGGTCAGATATGGGCAAGGACTAGTCGCACATTTGATGAAACTAGAGTTGGATCCTGTCAAACTGGGGATTGTGGTGGAAGGCTGGAATGTGGTGGCATGGGAGCTACTCCACCTGCATCTCTCTTTGAAATAACCCTTGGCACTGGCAATAATAAAGATTTCTATGATGTTAGCATTGTAGATGGTTACAATTTGCCTTTAGTTGCTGCTCCTCGTGGAGTCCATGGCGCATGTAACGCCACTGGCTGCGCTTCCGATATAAATATGGGTAAAATTTTCTTACACGCCACTGTTGTAATGTTACTGAAATATTTCATATACATATGTATATTACAATTAGTATATCGTGATCAAATTCTTGAAACTTCAATTGTAATTATAAAAATATAAACAGGATGTCCAAGGGAACTTCAAGTAGTAGGCAGAGATGGAGAAGGATGTCACGTGTTTATTTATTTATTTGTTTATTTTTATGTTAAGTTGATTGAGTCTTGGACGTATATCTGTTAAGCTTAGTCTTAGGCATTAATTTCTAGTCTTAGGCTTAGTTCCTAATTAATAGCCTAATAGTTGCTTGTAAGTAGGTGAGTTGTTAGGCTATTTTTCCTATTTAAGCCATTGAATAATATGTTGAAGAGATCAGACTAAAATTAATCCAATTAAATACGTGAAAACGTGAGGCTTTGGTTTTCTTCATTAAACCAGATTTATCTTCCTTTTCTTAAGTTATCCACTCTTCCTTCTTTACATAATAGGTCCACGAAAGAATAATCAGCAGTTTGTACCAAAGTGGTATTAGAGCTCTGGCATGGATCAGAGAGTGGAACAGCTTGAGCAATCTGTCCAATCTCTTGCCGGTGGTCAAGAGGGCATTGCTAAACGTTTAGAGGAACTCTTCTCTCAACTCAATGCTCGAATGAATCAATTAACTACCTAATCCTCTAACGGGAAGATAGTTGAAATTGAGGCACGAACTCCAGAATCAAGGTGGAAATCCACTAGTTCAGGGGTTAACACCTCATATGCTCCTTAAGCTGGATTTTTCCCATTTTGATGAGCAGGAAGATTCCACGAGTTGGGTTTACCGAGTTGAACAATTTTTTCAGTTCCATAATACTCCTGAAAATGAGCGCGTTAAAATCATTTCTTTTCACATGGTGGGAGACGCCCAAATGTGGTACCAACTCTTAAAACAAGAAAATCCAAATATCACTTGGGTTGAATTCAAGGAGAGGTTTCACTCCAGGTATGATCCTAATCAATTCTTTGATTATTTTGGAGAACTAACCAAATTACAGCAAAGTAGCTCGGTACAAGATTATCAAAAGCAATTTGAGAAATTGTTGACGAAAGTGGGGCACTTATCACAATCAAGACAGGTTGGATGTTTTGTTAGTGGACTTACAACCTCCATACGAACGGAAGTGCAAGCTGGACGGCCCACTACTTTGTCCTATGCAATTTCCCTTGCGAAGTTGTACGAGGCAAGGAATTTTTCTCATGAGAATGGTTCTGCTACATCAAATTCTATACCAACTCCTCAAATATCGCAATCATATTCTACATCAACTACACCAACGAACCATAATGTCAAGAGGTTGACTTGGGATGAGCTAAATGAGTGGAAAAAGTTGGGACTATGCTTCAAGTGCAATGATAAATATGGACCGGGACACAAGTGTAAAAAATTGTTCGTCATTCGAGCTGTCTTGCAAGATAGTGACGACTATGCAGAGATGGAAATTGAGGGTCCTGACTAATTGCCATATAATTCCCCTTGAGGACAAGAGGATTGTTTTAAGGAGAAGGGAATGTCACGTGTCTATTTATTTATTTGTTTATTTTTATGTTAAGTTGATTGAGTCTTGGGCGTATATCTATTAAGCTACGCATTAATTCCTAGTTTTAGGTTTAGTTCCTAATTAATAGCCTAGTAGGTGAGTTATTAGGCTATTTTTCCTATTTAAGCCATTGAATAATATGTTGAAAAAATCAGACTAAAATTAATCCAATTAAATACGTGAAAACGTGAGGCTTTGATTTCCTCCATTAAACTAGATTTATCTTCCTTTTCTTAAATTATCCACTCTTCCTTCTTTACGTAATAGGTTCACGAAAGAATAATCAGCAGTTTGTACCAAAGGAGATGGGGTTGTGGCATATAAAAGTGCATGCGAGGCATTTGGACTTGACCAGTACTGCTGCAGTGGAGAGTTTGCTAACCCAAATACTTGCCGGCCATCCTTTTATTCAACCATTTTCAAGAGAGCATGCCCAAGGGCTTATAGCCATGCTTATGATGATGGCACCGGCACTTTCACTTGCAAGGCTTATGATTATGCCATTCTCTTCTGCCCTATTGCTAATGGGTATTTTACTACGCTTTTCTATTTTTATTTTAATGGGATCACAATAAATAAGGAACACAAAATTAACAATACATGTTGTTTTTAACAGTAATAGGATACCTGATGATGGTACATACACTGCTGCTGCAGTAATTCACAAGGATGTTGAGGCTGTTAAGATTGCCTCTTCCTCCAACACCCTCCTTCCTCTTTCATCTAACCTTGCGGGCATAAATGGGCATCTAACCTTGAGGCTGTTAAATGCTGACAAATCTGGCGGATCACAGTACAAGGAGGAAAAAAATACTGATTTATAAACTCCAATGGATGACAATCAGAACCCTAAGCCTCAACTGGCGCATATGCTAGTTGCTCTAAATGTAATCTGCAATTAAAATGTTGTTTACTGAATTGGTTAGTATCTCTATTAGAACTTATGATCCTTGGCCGCAATTGAGTCAGTTCAAATTGAACCAATATTCTCTTCACTTTATTGAAAATTGCTTGCAAGCTAAACTCTGTAAAGTGAGAAACTTGCTTCAACAGTGCATCCTATTCTGCTCTCATCAGCTCACGTTCATATATGAAATATGAAATATGCAAGATATTAATATAAAAACAATATGGGGAAAAAATTAAAAAAAGAAAAAAGAAAAAAGAAAAACGAGTCTCATTTCTTGCTCTTGCTCTTCTTTGACGCTTGAGCTTTGTTTCTTCCTCTTTTCGCAGGCTGGGGCTTTGCTCCAGTTTTACCCCTCTTTTTTCCTGCTCCCTGCATCCACACTTGCATAAATTAAAAGTATACAGGGATAATGACGCTACATCAGAATAATTGGGTCTCTATTTATTTTTCCCTTTTTCGTTTAGTCTTTTCAACTATCAATATGCAAACGCGGCGACTCAGGTTCCAGGAAAGACAATGAATGACAAGGAAGGTTTTGAAACATACAGATAATTTTTCAGCTTTTCCTTTATTATTTCCATTAGTTTGTTCTTCATTGCCCTGATTTTGATCATTTTGATGAGATACAGCTTTAGGCATCCTGTCAGCCTCATCTTCCGAATCAAAAGAAAACCCCTCAAGTGTTCCTACTCATGCAAAATCATTACAGTGAAGAGCCGACTGAAGTTCTCAATTAAATTTTTTTACTTCCAGATATCTTATAGAAATGCTACAAAAACATAAAGAGAATCCTAACCTTCAACCATAGTTTCAGCTTCATAGACATTAGACTGTGCTTTTAGCTGAATGAAGTCACTCATGATAGCCTCTATCTAACCAAACAGTTCAAGTAGTGAACCATTCTGTCAGATTTTAAGAACAGATTTTGCCCCACTCCATTTAACTTCTATAAAATAGGGCTAATGAGGCAACCGAAAGAATAACATTACAGTAAAGATGAACGGAAAAAGGTGCAAATTTGACCTTACCATTTACTCCATATAGCACATTGCACTTTTTTGTTTTCTCAAGTACAAAAATGACTGACACTATAAAAACAGGTCATTGCACCCACCCTCTCTCTGTTAATTTTATCTCTATATATAGCCCGTAGCCCAAATCAATTATTAGCTTAGTTAACTGTATCTTCATAATCACCTATTAATACTTCAGTTATCATTAGATTAATTATAATACATTTTTTTCAAATAATTTTGATTTCAATAAATTAATGAGATCACTATATATATATATATACTGAACTTTATTTAGTAAAAATTATTTGAAAAATATATTATAAATTAATCAGATAGTTAAATTATTAATAAGGGAATATGAAAATATAATAATTAAATTAATTATTAATTTAGGCTAGGGGTTACATATATATATATATATAGAGAGAGAGAGAGAGAGAGAGTTAGCGGAGAGAGGAGTGCGATAACCAATTTTGTACCTTAAAAAAATATAAAGGCGATGTGCCATACGGGGTAAAGCAGGGTCAAATTTCCAATTTTTCCCAGAGATGAAATAAAAAGTGCAGCTCTATTTTTTTTTTTTCGAGCACAGCACATATATACACACCAAACAAGATACCCCAAGAGAAGAAAAGCAAGTAGACAAACCTTTGCCTCTGACTGACCAAAGCTAACCTGAAACAAAAGTGGATCCAAGTTATGCAACTGCAATCTAGTAGTAAAGTAAAAAAGAATGAGAAGATATTCAATGATATGGCGTTAGGGGCAGCCACAATCTTTTATCCACTTTTTGTTTTGGTTTTTTGGGGTTACAACATGAAAATTCAGGTCCAGATTGTGACATACTACGCAAAATGTCCTGGAAGGAACTATTGTTGTTCTGTATATCGTTCCTGAAACAACCAAGTTAAACTATTCAGATGATGGTTCATTTATCAAGACATGGTTAACAATTAGCCGAAATTGTACGGCCAAAAAAAATAAGGAATTCATGCTGAATTGAAACTGAACCAAATGTAAAATGAAAAGCATAAACCTTTTTAAGCAGCTAAGATGAGCACAGCTATCTCTATTTGAGATATATAGTGAAGGATATTTGAAATTTTCAGAAATAACACCACAGTTGCACATCATTAAGATGCCGAAAAAAAAAAATACCTTTTAAATCAAAGTACATGTCTTGATTTCCGGTTGAGGAATCTGGAAACACTACTCGTCCAACAGCCCCAACATCACCACTCAAATCTATAGATTCACCTTCACACTCAACAAGTGCCTGCACCAACCTCATGGCTTTTAGCTTATAAGCACATGGATATGTGCTAAGCATGCTCACATGATGTATATCTTCATATGTACAGATGTGCTACATTAGATGAGCATGTATATGCATATGAATTCATGTAAAACTGCAGATTTAAAGGCAGTCACTGTTCCATGTAATATGAATGGGCCATAGCAAACATAACAATTGGCTCAAGAATTTTGTTTCTTGAGCTCAAAGAAACAAGAGATTGCTACCCAATCCTCTGCTGAAGCAGAATATGTAGTAGTGACAACACCAGCAGCTAACCAGGCTATCTGGTTAAGAAAGACATAGAAGATTTAAATTTGAAGCAAATGGTAGCTACTGAGCTGAGAATTGACAACAAATATGCCATAGCCACAGCAGTAAATCCAGTGCAGCATGATAGAACTAAACATATCAAGATGAAGTTTCACATTATAAGAGAAGCTGAGAAGGAAGGTCAAGTTGCCTTAAGGTACTACAGAACTGAAGAAGAACTAGTTGATATTTTAACTAAAACTTTATCAGCTAGCAGATTTGCTACTCTGAGAAGAATGCTTGGTGTGTGCAATCAATGTCTCAAGGAGGAGTGTTCAACGCTGTGAGATTATGATTGAAGACATTGAGTTTTACTCTTTTTTTTTTACTTTAAGCTTATGTCGTACGTTTTAACTTGATTTTGTTACTGCAGAAGCAGCCTTTAGTTCGATTAGGTATAGATAGTATGACTGCGGTTATTTATTTTTTGATAATTTAACTTTTTAAAGCAAGGTTTTTGATTGATGCAACTTTTTAGATGAAAATCAATAAAAAAAGCTTAGAGGGAAGTTCTATTTTAAGTGGTACTTCCCTCATTTTCATTTTTCATTAGCAGACTTCCATTTTCTTTCTGCGTTTTTTATGTTTTCAGCCCTATTTTAGCTTCATCATTTTCACACTTAACAATTACAATCAGGAATCTAATGGATTAAAATTTAAGCTAACATTCCATGAAACAATTTAAATGTAGTTTATGTCTAAATTCCTCATCTAAAATTCCTCCCTCCAAAAAATAGCATTAAATTAACAGATTACAATTTAAGAAATGCAGCTAACTAGAGAGCATAAATGCATAAATTAAGAAATATTCCAGTTATATTCATAACCATTGTCCATAAATTCTGAATTCCATTTTTTTTAATTTAAAAAATACATGATTAAAAAAATCCTCCACATTCTAAAGTTAGCTACCCATGCATGAAATTTACATATCCAACCATTAAAACCATGAGTCTAGAAGTAAAATATTCTTAAAATTGCTCTATTTAAGCTTAAATTTTAAACCAAAAAACAATTCAAAAATTAAAATGATTTAAAAAATCAGAGATACAGACATTTGTTTCATTTTAACTTGGCCATGCATTCAATTTGTATATGATATATATATACATATATATATATATATACCTTCAAATATATGTTACTTTGAACTTCATATGATCTTATTAAAGGAATTCCACAAACAACTAAAAAATTTATAAAAACATTACAGATCTAATGAATTATTGTTTAGAAAGTGATTCTATTATATACATATTTAGACATGAATCACAACCATAACATAAACAAAATGATTCTAAAACGATATGTAAAAATGATGAAAGATTCACCCTTATACAATGTCCAGTACCCTTCTCTATGTGCCAGAACATAATGTATCATGTATGTACTCTATGATTAACAAAGTGTCAGCTCATATCAGCCATGGAAATAACATAACTCAGTTCAAATTAGAAGGGGAAAAACTTTTTAAAAACCATGTGCTATAACCTCATATATCACTCTCTTATTAATCATTCACCCATTCATACCACTAGTAGCTTATCCAAATATTGCAGAAAAATCCAAATTGATACCATTAGTTCTGATCAGAGCAATAATATGGTAGGTCATTTATACATAAGCTAAGTCAAAATTGGAACCATGAACACTTTTTTCTATGATAACAGGTTTTACAAATTAAAGATTTCCCTAGTGAATGTCAAAAAGTTCATCAGACGATACACCTGATTTCAAAAAGCGTGAAGTTCAAAATGAAAAGAAAGCAACAGAAGTTGACAACCAGAGATGCAAAGACAAAAGGAAAGGCCATCTTCGCTATCACTGGTGGTATGGACAATGAAAGTAGAAAGCAAAGAAAAGCAGAATTGGAAGAAAACTTGAGCGGATAAGGAAATGATGCACAAAGAAGTATAAAATGCATAAAATTTAAGTTGGATACGACCACAATTTAAATTTATGCAGAATGAACGATGAGTTGTGTAATATTGATATTTTACTAAAAGAACTCTACAATTAAATATTGATAGTGATGTCATAAGGAGAGAATTTTAATTGGAAAAGAGGAAATTCACTTTTGGTTGCGCTTGACTATTGAATCATATTATCATCATATTTTATTATCCATCCCTTCCCAGAACTCATTCTCAAGAGAAATATGCATTTATTCAATATATATATATGTGCATATAAATTTGTGAAAGCGGTTTGATGTGATACATATAACACATTATGATAAATTTGTAGTCAGATTTATGAAACTGTCAAAGAGCAGCAACTCTTCTTAAGCAGAAGTATAGATTCCAGCAAGCAATCACTCATCTTTTTATACTTAGAACCTGATAGCTAATCAATGGATCAATCAGGTAACTAACAGTGCTTGACTTGCTTCACCGATTATTAGTTGCTAAACTCCAAAGTATTAAGACAGAATGACCGGATAGCATACAGGGAAATTAAATCTTCCTTTTTATTAATTGTAACAGCATCTAGGAAACACAAATGAAATTTTCCACGGGAAGAGAACTCCAAAAAATTAAAAATAATGTATAATCACCGAGAGAAATTAAAAAAACAAACACCTACCTTTGAACGATTGACTTTCTCAGAGAGTAGCAACGGCATCATTGATGTAGAAACCTGCGTTTTAATTTGTTAAGCCAATTTAGTGAATCAATGACCAGAGTAACAAAGAATACGTGAACTATTGATAATTCTCACATGAGGACTAGTAAGCTTCTCAGAAGTGTCTTCATCTGCAACTTCAACATCTTCGTGGTCTCCTGTTGCATCATCAAAATCATTTTCATAGCAAGTAAACTTCCTCTATCCCTCTACGTTTAAATTTTGGGCAGGAAACTACTGGGTGAGAGAAAGAGAAAGTGAACGCGTTTAGAAAAGGTAAAACATTACTATTTTCTTGTTTTGTGCTTGAGTAAGATTTTTTTTAAAAAAAATTACCAAGGGTAAAAGAAGGAAGATTTTGATACAGAGAAGACACATAAACACCATTCTAAATCATAATAAATATCCATCATTCCACAAAATTTATACCTTCTTTCGGCAAATTATCAGTTTTATCTTTCTCTTTCTTCAATGCATTATCCTCAGATTTTAACAGTTTTTTTGGTGATTTTGTCTTTTTTGATGGAGATTTTGCACTGCCACCAACAACAACTGCATCCTTGTCCTTTCCACTCTCCTTGAGTCGATTATTTCTTGTCTCCCTCCTAGAACTATTATTAGGACAAGACTCAGAATCTGATGATAATGCCCAAACTGAATGATTTGCTGCCTGTTTAACATGAGTACTTACCATCAGTGGTCATTCATTTGACAGCAATCTAGACATATTCTTTGAAGGAAGAAAATTTGCAATTATTCTGTTAACATTTAGTTAACAGAATATGGACATGAACACCAAATATTAACATCTAAAATTGGCAGAACAATCAATATTGTAAGCAGTCCTAAATTAGTATAACAGAAAAATTTTCCACAGACTTGCATAATCACAGAAAAAAAAAAGTAAAGGAACGCTGGATAAAGATATCATACGTGAGGTTCGACAGGCTTCTCCGATGTAGATTCCTTAGTACCCAGTCCATCAGCCCCATTCTCTACATCAAAATTAGAAAGAATAAGAGCCAACCAGAATAATGTAGTTAAAAAAATAAAAAAAAAACAAAAAAAAAAACTCATAGAACACCGTAAAAGGCACACAACTGGAATTTAACTGTATCGACTGCAATACAAACTAAACACGCTTATTTCACCTTGTTTTTCCACCTTCTTCCGCTTTTTCTTTGTTGTTATTCCATGACCAGTGGAACCTCTTTTTGGAGCTTTTGCTTTGGAAATATGATTGGATGGAGATTCTGCACCGCTTTCACTAGGAACAATGTCATCATTGTTGTCTCTCTGAGGAGATTGAGACTCAATTTTATTATCCCTAGAAGGACTAACATTTGGGGAAGAATCAGAATCCGAGGACAATACAAGAGTTGAATGAGTTGGGGCCTGCTCCACAATGTAAAAAACTCTTCCAAATTACGTGAACAATCAAAAACCCAAATAGACAAATTTGAATCAGTTCAAGTCCAAATTTAAAGCTGAAAATACCTGAAAACAACGGAGCCAATCTGGAGAATCCTCCCTTGAGCTGCTCATTTTAGGATCTCCAAGGGGATAAAATGGACTAAATTTCAGTTGATTAACGTAAAACTACTAAATTTATAAAAATCCATTAACTATTTTTATTAGTAGCTTATTTCACTTCACTGTATTCTCATTTCCATACCATTTTCTTACTAGTTTTTTTTAATTATTTTGGTTTTCTAAACAGAAGCTGTTTGAAGAAGAAGAAGAAGAATTAGCAAGAAAAACTAGTAAGGACAAAGCAGAATTTCAAGCGCAAACAACAGAAATTGGAGATAGATTTTTCACTTCGTTTTTTTTTTTTAGGGTTTCCACTTTTCAGCGTGATAAGAAATTAATGGAATTAATTAGGGACATTAAAATTAATTAATGGAATTTATACTTTGTTATAATTATGTATTTTTATAATTTAACACATTTTCCACGTCTCCCGAACTAGTTCAAGAAATACATGAATTTGAATCAAACCGTATATAAGACGGTTCAAGAATCTTTAGGAACCGCCTATTGTGGTTCAAATCCTGATTCCAAAATGGTTCAAAAACAGCTTAAGACAATTTAATGACGGTTTTAAATGGTTTAAAGTAATTTAGGAGATAATTTATATATAATTTTAATTTTGAGAAAAAATTTATTTGAATTTAATTAAAAATAGTAAACTTAAAAATATTAAAATTAATTTACTAAAAAAATAACAAAAAGAGACTTGAATTTAATTTTTTTTTTAAATTAAGTTTTGTATTCTTTTGAAGGGTGCTCTGTTTTAGTGCGAAGTGAATTATGGTCTCATGCGCTATGCTAAGTTCTTTAGTCCAAATGGAAGCATGACTCTTCTGAGATTGAAGAGAATATTTGAAGGCATACACGTCCTATTTATGCTAAGTGTATTAAGTCTCTAATTTCTGACCTTTTACTAAGATATCTAATTGTTCTGCCTTGAATTTCTTAATGATAGCTAGATGTTCCGTAATCTAGTCATTGTGGCTGTGGAATTGGGACTTTGGAGCATTGATGTGTGCACCCCAATTTTCTTGAGTTGAATTACAATCTCATGCTTAGTCTGGCCTTTTGCATTTGAGAGATTTTTTTGCATAGCCAGCTCTAATTTTGATGGTAGAAATAATGGAGACAAACATGGACTATGCTTTCTTTATCAGATCAAAAATTACTTGTTCGATTTTTCACAAGAGAATTGTATTATCTCAAAGTATGTCCTAGAAGTTTGATGTTATTGTAGTAATTGGATTATATATATATATATATGTTAATTTGAAAGAGAAAAGAATTCAAAAGAGAGTGTATATGTTGTATATATGAAAATATATATAACATATACACAAGTCAAATATGATGGTCAAAGGAAGAAGATATTTATTTTATTATTTATGAAAATTAATTAATAAGGAAATTATGAATGGAAGAGAATAAGTTTGATTATTTTAATATTAAAATGTCTTGGTGGAGGTTTAAAGAGGAAAGTGTTTGACTTGTTGTATTCATTTCTTCTCCATTTTCTTTTCTTTTCCTTTGTTGGCCGGCCATCCAAAGCAAGAGAGCAAGAGTGAGTTATGTTTGTTCCAAGCTCAAATTGAAGGAAGATTCAAGTGATTAAGTTATAATTTGTGAAGTTTCATCAACTTTGGTAAGTTCTCTCTTGATTTCTTTTGTTGTATTTGAAGTTGTATATGAGTTTGATTGTTGATATTTGCAAGTAGGGTTGTGTTGATTGTAGTATGTTGGAGGGTGTTTGCTTTAATTGATTGTGGTGTTGGTTTTGAATTAAAGATAAGAAGTTAGGTTGATGTTGGTTTTGGAAAAGTAAAAGTGATGTTGGTTTTAGGGTTTTAAAGTGGTAAGTGAGGTTAAACTTGAGTTTGATCAATTATTTTCATAGATTTTCATGTTGATTGTGTTTGTTGAAGTTGTAAGCATTGAATATGTGAATTTGGTCCGAAACAGAAGCATCTTGGATGCCACGCCCGTGGCCCTTGGATGCCACGCCCGTGGGGGTGTTGGATAATTGGACATATTCGTTTTTTAACCCACGCCCGTGGGGGTTTGTGAGGCCACGACCGTGGGGTTGGGAGGCCACGGCCGTGGGCCCTAATTAGTGGTGTTGAGTTGTAATTTGTGAATTAAGGGTCTAGTAAGAGGTTATTAAGTGAATATTTTCATTGGAATTGATGTATTTTATCATTTTTGGATTAGGTCTTGAAGAAGATAATTTACCCTAATTCAAGTGGTGAAGAAGTGTTGGAAGAGGAAGTGTATAGATTTGTGTGAGTGGTGTTTAAGGTAAGTACAAACTACATTATTGCATATATTCATATGATGTAGAGACTTAACACACATTTGATTGTAAATGTGTTAAGAAATCTAATGTATTGCTGATGCATATTAATAATGTATTGTTTCGTATAATGTGTATGTTGTGATAAGCATGTAAAATGTGTGTTAATGTCATTTGTTATATATACACTCGAATGATGAATTGATTAATGTGATTTGAGATATAATGAGATGTAAAATCAATGTGGTTGGTTATAATGATGTAAATAAGATGGTTGTAGCATATTTGCCTACATGATGATGAAATGAAATATGGAATATGTAATGTGAAAGATTTGATGATATGATGAATTGTTTTAATGTGAGTTGAGATGATATGAGGTATGAGGCCATGATTGTTGGCTATGATAAGGCAAATGAAATATAATTGGGGCATGGATGCATATTTAATTAAGAGAAATGAAATGAAAAGAAATTGATAAAGAGATAAATGAAATGATTGTATGCCTAATATGTTAATTCAATTTTCAGAGTTCTGGGTTTGGCGGCATGCCTATCAATCACTGGATAGGTGAAATGATCGGGTCGTAAGCCGATTCCAGTTGAAAAATGTGAAATGATAAATGTGAAATGTGATGTTTTTGGGGTGAAAAGACTAGGTCGTAAGCCTCAAAAACAGTAACAGTCTAGCCGGGTTGAGGATCTCCTCGAGTTTAGCCGGGTTGAGGTCCAAGAGACTGGGTCTGTTACACTATCCATGGATAGAGATATGTATATATTGCCTACGGGCTTGATGATTATGATTATAGACCAAAGCAGTAATTCTGAACTTTGAATAACATATTAGATTCTTTTTGGGCCCATGCTTATGTTTGTCTAATTGTGATTCTTGAAAGATGAAACAAATGAATATTGCGATAAGTTATTGAAGAATGTGAGGTTTGTAATATGGTATTCTTTTGAATTGTTTTTGAAACTTGATTGTATGACATTAGCATGGTTCTGAAGCATAATAATATTGTAGTTTGTACCACTAAGCCGTTGGCTTAGCGCGAGTGTGATTTATCGCACAGGTGACAGGGAAGAACCGGAGAGTTCCTCTAGGCCGAGTAAAGTCTAGATTTTTGAGGTGTGGATAGTGGAGCTTAAAGATCAAAGACATACAGCCAAACATGTATATATTTTCTATTTTGTAAAACTTAAGTTTTAATGTATATGTATTTGAAAATATTTGTTATATTTTCCGCTGCGTTTTGTATAAACATTTTGGTCTATTGTGTTTTATAAATTTCCTTTGTGTAATATCCCGGAATAGACCCTAAGAGTTTTGGAGTTATTGTTGTATTTGGATTTAATGTATATGTGTATATGGGAGATATAAAGATAATATATATAAGACATATACATATACATCATATATATATACATGGGATATAAAATGGTGTAGGGAAAGTGAATTGTATATATATTTGTATAATTAAGTAATAATAATAATGATAATAAGGACAAAAAGAAGAGAGATGAAGAAAGTCAAAGAAAGAATATGTGGTGGAGATTTAAAGTATTATTATTATTATTATTATTATTATTATTATTGTTATTGTTATTATTATTATTATTATTATTATTATTATTATATATATATAAGATAAGAACGGAAGAAGCAAGAAGTTTCTTTCTTCTTCTTCTGTTTCTTCTTCTTTGTGGTCGAGAGAGAGAGAGAGAGAGAGAGAGAGAGAGAGGATGATTTTGAGAAGATTGAAGATTTTTATTCAAGATTTGGCAAATAACCAAGTAAGTATTCATTCCTTTACATTGATTTCTATGGTTTAAGTTTGAATTTGATATGGGTAGTTATGAGGATGATGATGAATTGTTGAGATTTAAGGTAGTTAATATGTTAAGATGATGATAGTGAAAGATTGAAAGATATATATAGATTTAAATGGTTATTTGTGAAGATGATGAAGGATTAGTGAAATTGGTGGGTAAGGATTTAATATGTATTAGTTGGAGAATTGAATAATTGATGTATGATTGATGTATGTTTGTGTTTAATGGAGTTTAAAACATAGAATACATGTGTTTGGTCCAGAAACAGAGGTATTTTGGGTGCCACGCCCGTGGCCATTGGCTGCCACGACCGTGGCCATTGGAAGCCATGGCCGTGGAGGTGTTGAACACAAGAAACAGATTCATTTTATATGCCACGGCCGTGGGGATTGGAAGGCCACGACCGTGGCCATTTTAGAGCATTTAGGCAGAATTGGTTGTTAAGCCACGCCCGTGGGGGAATGGTAGGCCACGGCCGTGGGGCCCTAGAGAGAGAAGTCGGTTTGTAATTTGTAATCTAAAGGTCTAGTATGTGATTAATCTAAGAATAATTGTATTGAAATTCATATATTTTATTATTTGAATGGAATAGGTTGTGAAGAAAATGGATGGCTCTAATTCAAGTGGTGAAGAGAAATTGAAAAAGGAAGTGTGTAGTTTGGTGTAAGTGATACATAAGGTAAGTACAAACCCTATTTGATTGAGTATGTTTATATACTCTTAGATCTTAACACATTTAGCTATAAATGTGTTAAGTAATCTATTATATTATTGATGCTTATGAATAATGTAAATTGCTATGTATATATATATATATTATTAATGAAATATGAAATGTGAAAAAGATGCTGATATGAGGAAATATGGCAAGTGGAAGATATGAGGATCATTAAAAGGTATGTGCAATATAATTTATTATAAATTGTAATACAATTGAGATATAAGGAGATGTGTGAAATTAATGTTATAAGCTATAATGATGTAAATGATATGATTGAAGCATGTTTATATGATATGTTTGTTTAATTGATATTCAATATCATTGATGATATATATATATATATACTTGAATAGTGAAGTGTTATATTGTGAAATGAAATGTGAAGCCATTGTGATTGGCTATGATGATTCAAATGAGATATGAAGCCATTGTGATTGGCTATGATGGTTCAATTGAGATAAATGGGGCATGTTTGCCTATATTATGATGAGAATTGGAAATGGAATTGAGAATGAAATAATAAATGAATTGTGTGTGTCTAATATGTTATTCATTTTCAGAGTTTTGTTATTGGTGGCATGCCTAATGATAGTAACAATCTCTTGAAGTTAGGTTGGATTTGATCCTTGAAGCCAAGTTGGGTTGAAGTTTAACATGTTTTACTCCCCTTGAAGCTTGGTTGGGTCTAATCCTTGAAGCCTAATTGAGATGTTACAACCCTTGAAGCTAGGTTGGATTGGTTCTTGAAGCCAAGTTGGGTTGATACTTAGCATGCTTTATTCCCCTTGAAGCTTGGTTGAACCTTAATCCTTGAAGCCTAGTTGGGATAATGATAAATGTGAAAATTAAACCAAAACATTAACTCTGAAAGTGGAATGGCATATTAGTGTTTTGGGCCCATGCTTGTGTTTGTATATATATGGATTATTGAATAATGGAATAAATGAATAATGTTGAATAATGGAGTAAATGAATAATGAGATATATGTTGTCTTTGTTTTAATGTGAACTATGGAATGAAATATAATGTTATGTGATATATGGTGATAACCATGGATTGAAATATGTGATGATAATCATGGAATGAGATGTATACAATATATATAAGCAAATTATTGAAAGTGAATATAGCTTGAGAAGCTATGTTGAATGATGAGCTTATAAAATTATAACATGATGTGTAAAATGTATATGGATGTGGAAATGTTGAATATTGCTTCATGAAGGTTTTGGGTAGTCATTGAATTGTGAATTATCGAAATGAAGTGTATGTGTATATAATTATGAATAAAACATTAGTAAAAGTATATATGAAAAGTGTATTCACAATGGGAAAACATGATAATAAATAATGATGTGTAAAGTTAATATATAAATATGATTTTATGAAATGTATGTTTATATGAATGTTTTGTATTACTAAGCTCTCGGGCTTAGCGCGGTTGTGTGATCGCACAGGTGATTATGCGGTTGATTCGGAAGTTAAGCTGTTATGCCACGAGAAGGGTAAGAGTGTTTCGAGACCAACTAGAAGGTGATGCATACATGTAAAGTTTAATTTTGTTATATTATTCACAATCATATATTCATATGTATAATGATTTATTAAATGTTATTAAAATCTAAAGATAGTAATGTTTGAACTTGGATAAGATTTTTTTTTAAATTAAAACTAGAAGTGACATTCTTACACTCTATATACGTATTGTATGTATACTAGGTATATGTATAGTACCTATATAGAGTATGAGGGTGTTACACTTTGAGTCTTAAATTTGTTCATATTATATAAAAAGGGGATTATATGTAAGTTTTGTAAACCGTGACATTTCTATATTCAGTATACGTATATTACGATCGTATTAGCATGCTGTGTACGTATATGTGGTATAGGGGTGTTACAACTGTTTTGGTATTAGAGCCTAGGTTTGAGATTCTCAACCTAGGTCAATTGTAAGAAAAAGAATATTTTGATTTTAAAAGTTGGTTTTTGAATAAGATACATGTTTTGGTATGGCAGTCTTTGATCTTTAATAAGGTATATTCTGCTGTGTTTTGCAGATATAGGTAGTGATGGCATCTCATTCGCGTCAGTCCGTAGAAGGTAGTGCGGAGAGTGTAGCTCCTGAAGAGAGTAGAGATGGAGCGAGGGTTGAGAGAGTCAGTGAGGCACCTGTTTTTGTGCCAGAGAGATCAGCTGCAGATGAGGCTCCGCCGGGTTGGTTAAGGCATATGGTAGAACTATTTAGACAAGCTCCAGTGCAGCCACCACCACCACCACAGCCTCAGGTGCCGGTGAGACATTATGATAAGTTGAGGAAGTATGGGGCTGAGGATTTGACGCGGAACCCTATGGCAATGAAGGCCTCAAACCCCAACGCACGCTTTGATATAGAAATCCAAGAACAAGGATAAACCACCCTCTATAGCACCCAATGCTTAGCAAAGCAAGAACACTAATGACAGAAGGATTTGGAAGGACGGATCAGAAGAACGCCACAATCGAAATTGATAAGTTAGTCTGATTCGTGATGCAATCAATGAAAGAAGCAAAATCTCTCACTCTCTCAAAGATGGCCGAAATTTGCATAAAAAGCAATCTGAATATAATTTTGTCAAAAGTTCCTCTTACAAGAAAATTAAGGCCCTATTTATAGAAAAACAAATTAAAATTCGTAACTATCCTAACCCTAGTGAAAAAAGGAAAATTACAAAGTCAAAATCCTTGTCGAATAAGGAAAATATCATCCTAACCAACTAAGGAAAGAAGGATCCTTGTCAAATAAGGAAAATATCATCCTAACCAACTAAGGAAAGAAGGATCCTTGTCAAATAAGGAAAATATCATCCTAACCAACTAAGGAAAGAAGGGAACCACATCCCATGTGCATGGGTGTGAACACAACCCATGTGCATGAAAGAATAGGCTGCCCATGTGACAAAAGTGGTCCCAAAAAACCTAATTTCGTCCAAGGCCCATGTGCTTGCATGTGGGCTGCCTTCCTTACTCCTTTCTTGCTCCTCTAGCCCATTTTTAAAGCCTTATCTTCCATATAAACATTCAGCATCACAATCAGCCTTTGTTGGTCTTCCAGCTCCATACTGCACTTGTTTATTGCTAATTCAGTCACCTCCCTTGTAACAAAGTCTTGAACATGCAATCCAAGAGTGACGCCATACTTCCTTGCTTTATTCCTTGTCAATGGTCCTTGTTGTAGCACCAAAGGATCCTTGCCATGCTGGTTTACATCATTCTCCCCTTCTTTAAAAAGATTTGTCCTCAAATCTGCATCATCATAAGGAGATAAATCAGTCACATTAAAAGTAGCACTAACACCATACTCACCAGGCAAGTCGATCTTGTATGCATTGTCATTGATTTTCTCCAATACTTGGAATGGACCATCACCACATGCATCAAGCTTACTCTTCCTTTGATTTGGAAACCTCTCCTTTCGGAAGTGTACCCAAACCCAATCGCCAGGAGCAAATGCCATTTTCTTTCATCCCTTATTTGCCCTATCAGCATATGACTTTTTCTTTTTCTCTATATTTGCTCGAACCTTTTCATGCAAAGACTTTACCAAATCAGCCTTCTTCTCACCATCCAAACTAGCAAGCTCATGTAAAGGCAAAGGAACAAGATCAAGTACAGTTAGTGGATTAAAACCATAAACAATCTCAAATGGCGAATAGCCTGTAGAAGAATGAATTGAACGATTATAAGCAAATTCAATGAAAGGTAAACAATCTTCCCAAGTGACCAAATTCTTCCCCACTAAAGCTCTCAACAACGTACCAAGTGTACGATTCACTACTTCAGTTTGCCCATCTGTTTGTGGATGACAAGTAGTAGAAAACAAAAGCTTAGTTCCTAATCTACTCCATAACACACGCCAAAAATGGGACAAAAACTTAGTATCTCTATCAGAAACAATTGTCCGAGGCACCCCATGTAAACGAACAACATCTCTAAAGAATAAATCAGCCACAACTTTGGCATCATCAGCTTTGTGACATGGAATAAAATGTGCCATCTTACTAAACCTATCAACAACCACAAAAATGCTATCTCTACATTTCCTAGTCCTAGGCAAACCAAGCACAAAATTCATACTAATATCAACCCAAGGTGAACTAGGTACAGGTAATGGCATATAAAGACCATGAGGCATAGACTTAGATTTCGCCTGTCTACATGCAATACAAGCAGAACATAATCTCCCAACATCTTTACGCATAGACGGCCAATAAAAATGCTCAAACAGAATATCATAAGTCTTAGACACACCAAAATGCCCCATCAAACCACCACAATGAGATTCCAAAACAAGCAAATTACGCATGGAACATCTAGGCACACATAGTTTACTTCCCTTAAACAAATAACCATCCTGCCTAAAAAATGAATTAAAAGCTCCTTGTTCACATGCGACATAAACATTGCCAAAATCAATATCACCAATATATAAGTCCTTAATATACTCAAAACCAAGCAATTTAGAACTCAAAACAGACAGCAATGTATATCTCCTAGACAACGCATCAGCAACAACATTATCCTTACCTTGCTTATACTTAATGACATAAGGAAATTTCTCAATTTGTTCAATCCACTTACCATGTCTTTTGTTCAACTTACCTTGGCCCTTCAAATGCTTGAGGGATTCATGGTCAATGTGAATAATGAACTCCTTTGGCAGCAAATAATGCTCCCACACATTCAATGCCCTTACCAAAGCATGCAACTCCTTGTCATAGGTAGAATAATTCAGTTGCGCACCATTGAGCTTCTCACTAAAATATGCTATTGGCTTCTTTTCTTGCATCAAAACAGCCCCAATACCTATACCTGAAGCATCACATTCAATCTCAAAAATAGAATCAAAGTTAGGTAAAGCTAAAACAGGCGCAGTAGTGAGTTTTTCTTTCAAACGATCGTTGTTGCTGTTTACCCCATTGAAATCCAACTTCCTTCTTGACAATACTTGTGAGTGGTGCGGCGATGGTAGAAAAATCCTTCACGAATCTCCTATAAAAACTCGCCAGCCCATGGAAGCTCCTCACTTCTGTCACACTCTTAGGAACAGGCCATTCCCTTATAGCTTTCACTTTCTCTTCATCAACTTCCAATCCCTGCGCACTAACAACAAAACCAAGAAAAACAAGCCTATCCATGCAAAATGTGCACTTCTTAAGCTTTGCATATAAGTTCTCTTTTCTCAAAGCTTCTAAAACCAACCTAACATGTTCTATATGCTCTTCCTCAGTCTTACTATAGATCAAAATATCATCAAAATAAACAACTACAAATCTGCCCAAATAAGCCCTCAAAACATGGTTCATCAACCTCATAAAAGTACTAGGTGCATTAGACAACCCAAAAGGCATTACCAACCACTCATACAACCCATATTTTGTTTTAAAAGCTGTTTTCCATTCATCCCCAGGTTTCATACGAATTTGATGATATCCACTCATAAGATCAATTTTAGTAAAATACCTTGCACCATGTAATTCGTCCAACATGTCATCAAGACGCGGTATAGGATGCTGATACTTCACGGTGATCTTATTTACAGCCCTACAATCAACACACATTCTCCACGTGCCATCTTTCTTTGGAACCAACAAAACAGGAACGGCACACGGACTTAAACTCTCTCGAATCAACCCTTTCTCCAACAACTCTTCCACTTGTCTCTGCATCTCCTTGGTCTCCATCGGATTACTTCGATATGCTGGTCTATTTGGAATGGTAGAACCAGGTATGAAGTCAATTTGATGTTCGATTCCTCTTAATGGTGGCAAACCACTAGGTAACTCCTCCGGAAACACATCTTGGAAATCCTGCAATAAAGACACAAAACTAGAAGGTAATTGTTCAAGTGAAACATCAATGTTAGCAAACAAAGTTTCCTTGTATCTAATGAGTAACACAGGCTGCCCAACATTTAATTCTCTCGCTCTTGCATAAAAAGTTTGTTTTGCCTTCCCTTCTTTCTTGTTTTCTCTCACCAATGGGCCATTAATTTGATTAGTTTCTTTTCTGGCCTCTTTTCCCATTTTCTTCTTACTTTCACTCACCTTATCATGTTCTCTCGCACTCCCCTTGTTTTTGGAAGAAACAGCCCCAACCACTACTTTGGCCGAATCTTGCTTTGCTTTCTCAAGCATCTTTCGATGATCTTCATAAACCTCCAATGGTGATAATGGAACAAGAGTAACCAGCTTTCCCTCATAGGTAAACGTGTACCTATTTGAATGCCCATCATGCTGTGCTTTCCTATCAAATTGCCAAGGTCTTCCCAATAACATATGGCCTGCTTGCATAGGAACTACATCACACAACACTTCATCTTTATACCAGCCTATAGAGAATGGTATTCTCACTTGTTTAGTAACCTTCACCTCTCCACTATCATTAAACCATTGTAGTCTATATGGATTGGGATGTTTTAAACAAGTCAATTTCAGCTTCTCCACCATGGTCTCATTTGCGGCATTAGTACAACTATTGCTGTCAACGATGAGCATACAAACCTTACCATCAACTAAACATCTAGAATAAAATATGTTATCTCGCTGCTCAAGACCCTCTCCCTTCACCTGCATATTCAAAGCACGCCTAGCAACTAACATTTCATCATGTTCAGCCATCAACACATTTTCAACTTGCTCACTACACTCATCATCATCATCATACATGTCATTCACATCATTATCAACATCACTATGATCAGAATCAGAAATTATACCCCCATCATTAGTAGCAATCATAACTCTCCTATTTGGACATTCAGAAGCAATATGCCCATTCCCTAAACATTTGAAACATTTAATATCTCTACTAGGAGTAGTATTAGAAATACCTGATTGCTGCCTATTTGGACCACCATTCATGCCTTTTCCACTTGTAGGTGGAGGATTGTTCCTTTGGAAGGAATTCTTGAAATCTCCACTTCTTGAGGACGAATTGCTACTAGTGTTTTGAGGTCCTCTGTAGGTCGAACTACTTCCACCCATATTCTGAAATTTGCTAGAACCAGACTTGGTGTAATTCTTGCTCTTTAGTCTCCTTTCTATCTTCATGGCCTTTTCAACCAATTCTCCCATGGAATTGTAATCATACATTTCCAGCTCATTTGCTATGTTTGAATTTAGAACCCCAAGGAATCTAGACATCAACCTCTGCTCATCCTCTTCAATATCAGCTCTTGCCATGATCATCTCCATCTCCTTGTGGTATTCTTCAACACTCTTACCACCTTGGATCAGCCTTGCTAACCTATTATACAAATCCCTATAGTAATGAGAAGGGACAAACCTTGTTCTCATTAAGTCTTTCAAAGTCTCCCAATCAGGTACGGGTCTCAATCCCTTTCCTCTCCTATTAGATTTGAGTTGATCCCACCAGAATGTAGCATATCCCTTAAATTCCACGGCTGCAATGTGGGACTTCTTCTCTTCTGAATAATTATGGCATTCAAAAATCTGCTCCACCTTTCTCTCCCATTCAATGTACTCTTCAGCATTGTTTCTCCCTTCAAAGGAAGGTACCTTCATCTTTATGGAAGTAAGGTCATTGTCATTTGCTGGGTTATTTTCACCAACCTCTTCATTACCTCTAGGTGCTCTACGATCTCCTTCACCGATTCTTAGTAGAACCCTTTGTGGTAACCTCACTTGAGCTGCTGGTTGCTGCTCTCTTTCTCTCATCATTAGATTCATGCTCTCTTGTAGAGTAGCCATCATTCTTGCCATCTCATTCATCCTTTCATTACTTTGCTGCATATATGTCTCAAAATTGCTAGAACCTTCTTGGACATTTTCCTCCCCATCTCGCAAGTTCTGGTTTCTCCCACTACTCATGATCACAAACACAAACTCACAAAGAAAAGATTAGTAATAAAAAAAATTCACTCAAAGTGTTTCGCTCTTACCTCATCTTTGCTGATTCTTCGATTGCACTTCAGAATCGAGGCTCACAAATCAATCTGCCAAGCACGTTCAAGGAAGCTAGAAACCTAATTCCTAGACACCTAGAAAAGAAACTCGACGATTTGGAGGCGACACAAGGAAATTTGTGTCACACTATTATCATAAACCAAAGTGTTGGAACAAGCAAATAACACTCCAGCAACGTAACGGAATCCAAAAAACGGTAGCTCAATCAAGAATTAGAAACAAAGAGGTAAAAATATGACAATTCTGGCCAAGATGTATCAAAACCAACCCACCTTTAGCAAGCTGATTTATGGACCTATTGATTCTACCCAAGAAAGCTAGTGTCAAGTCTTCCTAAACTAAAGAGAATTTCGAATTCCCCTTTGCAATGGCAGCCCCCACAATTCGAATAAAAAAAACAGTCCCAAAAAAAGAAGAAGGAAATTTTGTGCCTAAAAATTTTGATTGCTTCTAACCCACTTCAAACCAACCACGGAACCTTTAATTACTAAGAAACAGAAAAAAATTTTTGTTGGAGTACTTTTGTACTCTTTTTTTTTAGGGATAGATCACTATCTCTAGATCACCCCCCCCAAAATACTAAACGAAAATCAAGAAATAGAAGCTTAAACAGCACACGAATTATTGCAAACTCAAACGGAAAGATCCGTATACTTTAAAAATTGAAAACGAATTGACTATGGTGAAGTAGGTGAAAAACGATTTGGACTATGATGAAAAGGGGACACAAACGAATTGGGGTATGGGGAAAGAAGAAATTTCGAATAAAATAAAAGAACCCTAAAAAAACGAATTGAACAAATGAAGACTCTAACGGAAATAAAAACAAGCCCTAGAAAGACAGATAGATAAAGATTTACCTGTAATTGGCTTTGATACCAAATGACGCGGAACCCTATGGCAATGAAGGCCTCAAACCCCAACGAACGCTTCGATATAGGAATCCAAGAACAGGGATAAACCACCCTCTATAGCACCCAATGCTTAGCGAAGCAAGAACACTAATGACGAAAGGATTTGGAAGGACGGATCAGAAGAACGCCACAATCGAAATTGATAAGTTAGTCTGATTCGTGATGCAATCAATGAAAGAAGCAAAATCTCTCACTCTCTCAAAGATGGCCGAAATTTGCATAAAAAGCAATCTGAATATAATTTTATCAAAAGTTCCTCTTACAAGAAAATTAAGGCCCTATTTATAGAAAAACAAATTAAAATTCGTAACTATCCTAACCCTAGTGAAAAAAGGAAAATTACAAAGTCAAAATCCTTGTCAAATAAGGAAAATATCATCCTAACCAACTAAGGAAAGAAAGATCCTTGTCAAATAAGGAAAATATCATCCTAACCAACTAAGGAAAGAAGGATCCTTGTCAAATAAGGAAAATATCATCCTAACCAACTAAGGAAAGAAGGGAACCACATCCCATGTGCATGGGTGTGAACACAACCCATGTGCATGAAAGAATAGGCTGCCCATGTGACAAAAGTGGTCCCAAAAAACCTAATTTCGTTCAAGGCCCATGTGCTTGCATGTGGGCTGCCTTCCTTACTCCTTTCTTGCTCCTCTAGCCCATTTTTAAAGCCTTATCTTCCATATAAACATTCAGCATCACAATCAGCCTTTGTTGGTCTTCCAGCTCCATACTGCACTTGTTTATTGCTAATTCAGTCACCTCCCTTGTAACAAAGTCTTGAACATGCAATCCAAGAGTGACCCCATACTTCCTTGCTTTATTCCTTGTCAATGGTCCTTGTTGTAGTACCAAAGGATCCTTGCCATGCTGGTTTACATCAGGATTTCTTGGGCACTACTGATCCTGCAGTGGCTGAGCAGTGGTTAGATAAAGTGCAGAGGATATTCATCCAGTTACAAGCTACTCCAAATGAGAAATTTGACTATGCCAGATCCCTCCTTCAGAAAGATGCCTATGATTGGTGAAAGACGGTTCCTCATGCCATGGATGATCCACCTACATTATCCTATGGTGATTTTCTGCGGGAATTCGAACAGAAATATACTCCAAGGGAGTATAAAGATATTAAGAAGATGGAATTCTTGAATTTGAGGCAAGACAACTGGACGGTAACAGAGTATGAGATTGAGTACATCCGGTTGAGTCGCTATGCCGGGGGAATTATTTCTGATGAAATAGACCGGTGCAGAAGATTTGAGGAGGGATTGAGGCCCTCTATTATGTGCATTGTGGTTGGTTCTCGGTACCAGGATTTCTCTCAGCTTGTTGCAGCAGCTAGAAGTGTTGAGAGAGCGCAGAGCATTGCAGCAGCTGCTACTGAGGAGGAGACTAGAGTAAGGAGACCCCAGTTTGAGGCAGGGTCTTCATCTATGAAGAGGGGTAAAGGAAGTTTTGTTCCGAGGATCAGTAGAAGCCAGAGACAGTCGGGCAGATCAGTACAGTATCAGAGGCAGAGGCCGAGACCGACAGCTTCTGTAGCTAGTGCACCGACTCCTATGATTCAGAGGTCTACTCCACCTGTATGTGAGCATTGTGGTGAGACCCATGGAGGTGTTTGTTGGAAGATTGGTGGACCAGTTGGGTGTTTTAGATGTGGGTCACCAGCTCATTTCGTTAGAGATTGTCCTAAGATGCAGGAGTATAGACAGGCTGATACTGCAGCTTCTCGACCTAGTGTCAGCAGAGGTGGTCGAGGGGGCAGAGGTTTTAGTAGAGGTGGTAGACCCGGGTTTAGTCAGAGAGGAGGATCTTCATCCAGAGATAGTAGGCCAGATGAGGCCGGATCTTCTCAGAGGGTATATGTGATGCAGAGGCAGCCAGATGCTTCAGCAGTTATAGCGGGTACATTTTCTCTATTTGGCATTTTAGTTCTTGCTTTAATTGATCCAGGATCTACTCATTCATACATAAGTGCATCTATCTTGCCTGTGTCTGAATTGCATTCTGAGTCCTTAGGATTTGATGTCTTAGTGACAAATCCTTTAGGACATAGTGTTGTGGTGAGTAAGGTGCATCGTGATAGTGCAGTTGTGGTGCAAGGTGAAGAGTTTCTTGGTGATTTGATTGAAATGCCTTTTAAAGAGTATGATTTAATCTTAGGCATGGATTGGTTGTCTAAGCATGAAGCTGTGGTAGATTGTCAAAAGAAGTGTGTCACCTTGAGAACTAGTGATGGTAGGAGTGTGATAGTATCTAGTGAGCAGAGACAACTTGCATCCTTGTTGGTATCAGCTGTAACAGCTAGAAGATTGATTAGAAAAGGGTGTGAAGCTTATCTTGCTCATGTTGTAGATACTAGAGTAGTGGGTTCTCAACTTGATAATATAACCACAGTTGCAGATTTTCCGGATGTGTTTCCTGAGGAGTTGCCAGGGTTACCCCCTGAGAGAGAGGTTGAGTTTGGTATCGATTTGTTGCCTGGTACCACTCCTATCTCTATTACTCCTTATCGAATGGCACCTGCTGAATTGAGAGAGTTGAAGGTACAGTTGCAGGAGTTGTTGGATAAAGGGTTTATTCGCCCTAGTGTTTCACCGTGGGGAGCTCCTATGTTGTTTGTGAAGAATAAGGATGGTACTTTGAGGTTATGCATTGATTATAGGCAATTGAGCAAAGTAACTATTAAGAATAAATATCCTTTGCCTAGGATTGATGATCTCTTTGATCAATTGAAGGGAGCAGCAGTGTTTTCTAAGATTGATTTGAGATTAGGGTACCATCAGTTGAGGGTTAGAGCTGAAGATGTTCCTAAGACAGCTTTTCGTACAAGATATGGGCATTATGAGTTTTTAGTAATGCCTTTTGGATTGACGAATGCACCTGCAGCTTTTATGGATTTGATGAATAGGGTGTTTAGGCCCTATCTGGATCAGTTTGTGGTGGTCTTCATTGATGATATTTTGGTGTATTCGCATGATAAAGAGGAACATGACAAGCATTTCCAGATTGTGTTGCAGATCTTGAGAAAAAAGCATTTGTATGCCAAGTTGTCAAAGTGTGAGTTTTGGCTTGACCAAGTTACTTTTCTAGGTCATATAGTTTCAGCAGATGGTATAAGAGTTGATCCAAGTAAAGTTGAAGCTATTTTGAATTGGAGTCCACCAAAGTCAGTGCCTGAATGGAAATGGGAGAAAGTAGCAATGGATTTTGTATCTGGGTTGCCATTGACTCAGAAGAAGCATGATGCTATCTGGGTGATTGTTGATCGGTTGACAAAGACAGCTCATTTTCTTCCAGTTAGAATGGATTATTCTCTTGAGAAGTTAGCTGAGCTATATGTTAGTGAGATAGTGAAATTGCATGGAGTCCCAATTTCTTTGGTGTCTGATCGAGATCCTAGGTTTACTTCGAGGTTTTGGAAGAGTTTGCATAGTGCATTGGGTTCTCGATTGCACTTTAGCACTGCTTTTCATCCGCAGACAGATGGACAGTCAGAGAGAGTGATAAAGATTATTGAGGATATGTTGAGAAGTTGTATCATTGATTTCTCTAAAAGTTAGGTCAGATTTTTGCCACTTGTGGAATTTGCTTATAACAGCAGTCATCAATCCAGTATTGGTATGGCACCATTTGAGGCATTGTATGGTAGAAGATGCAGAACGCCTTTATGTTGGAATGAAATTGGAGAGGGCAAGTTAATTGGTCCTGATTTGGTTAAAGAAACTGAAGAGAAAGTGAAGATAATTCGGGATCGGTTAAAAGCAGCTTCAGACCGACAGAAATCTTATTCTGATTTGAAAAGGAGAGACATATAGTTTGATGTTGGAGATAAAGTATTTTTGAAAGTGTCTCCTTGGAAGAAGATTTTGAGATTTAGTCGGAGAAGGAAACTGAGTCCTCATTTCATTGGACCATATGAAGTTTTAGAAAGAGTTGGGCCAGTTGCTTATCATCTTACTTTGCCGCCTGAGTTGGAAAAAATCCATAATGTATTTCATGTTTCTATGTTGCGGAGGTATAGATCAGATCCATCTCATATCTTGCCAGTTGAATCTATTGAGGTGAGTTCAAATATGACATTTGAAGAAGAACCAGTTGCTATTTTGGCACATGAAGTGAAAGAGTTGAGAAATAAGAAAGTGCCACTGGTGAAGGTTCTTTGGAAAAATCATGGTAGAGAAGAGGCAACTTGGGAGAGTGAGCAAGCAATGCGAGATCAATATCCTCAACTGTTTCGGACTTGATATCAGGTAATTTCGAGGTCGAAATTTTTTTTAGAGGGGGAGAATTGTAATATCCCAAAGTATGCCCTAGAAGTTTGATGTTATTGTTGTAATTGGATTATATATATATATGTTAATTTGAAAGAGAAAAGAATTCAAAAGAGAGTGTATATGTTGTATATATGGAAATATATATAATATATACACAAGTCAAATGTGATGGTCAAAGGAAGAAGATATTTATTTTATTATTTATGAAAATTAATTAATAAGGAAATTATGAATGGAAGAGAATAAGTTTGATTATTTTAATATTAAAATGTCTTGGTGGAGGTTTAAAGAGGAAAGTGTTTGACTTGTTGTATTCATTTCTTCTCCATTTTCTTTTCTTTTCCTTTATTGGTCGGTCATCCAAAGCAAGAGAGCAAGAGTGAGTTATGTTTGTTCCAAGCTCAAATTGAAGGAAGATTCAAGTGATTAAGTTGGAATTTGTGAAGTTTCATCAACTTTGGTAAGTTCTCTCTTGATTTCTTTTGTTGTATTTGAAGTTGTATATGAGTTTGATTGTTGATATTTGCAAGTAGGGTTGTGTTGATCGTAGTATGTTGGAGGGTGTTTGATTTAATTGATTGTGGTGTTGGTTTTGAATTAAAGATAAGAAGTTAGGTTGATGTTGGTTTTTGAAAAGTAAAAGTGATGTTGGTTTTAGGGTTTTAAAGTGGTAAGTGAGGTTAAACTTGAGTTTGATCAATTATTTTCATAGATTTTCATGTTGATTGTGTTTGTTGAAGTTGTAAGCATTGAATATGTGAATTTGGTCCGAAACAGAAGCATCTTGGATGCCACGCCCATGGCCCTTGGATGCTACGCCCGTGGGGGTGTTGGATAATTGGACAAATTTGTTTTTTAACCCACGCCCGTGGGGGTTTGTGAGGCCACGACCGTGGGGTTGGGAGGCCACGGCCGTGGGCCCTAATTAGTGGTGTTGAGTTGTAATTTGTGATTTAAGGGTCTAGTAAGAGGTTATTAAGTGAATATTTGCATTGGAATTGATGTATTTTATCATTTTTGGATTAGGTCTTGAAGAAGATAATTTGCCCTAATTCAAGTGGTGAAGAAGTGTTGGAAGAGGAAGTGTATAGATTTGTGTGAGTGGTGTTTAAGGTAAGTACAAACTACATTATTGCATATATTCATATGATGTAGAGACTTAACACACATTTGATTGTAAATGTGTTAAGAAATCTAATGTATTGCTGATGCATATTAATAATGTATTGTTTGGTATAATGTGTATGTTGTGATAAGCATGTAAAATGTGTGTTAATGTCATTTGTTATATATACACTCGAATGATGAATTGATTAATGTGATTTGAGATATAATGAGATGTAAAATCAATGTGGTTGGTTATAATGATGTAAATAAGATGGTTGAAGCATATTTGCCTACATGATGATGAAATGAAATATGGAATATGTAATGTGAAAGATTTGATGATATGATGAATTGTTTTAATGTGAGTTGAGATGATAAGAGGTAAAAGGCCATGATTGTTGGCTATGATAAGGCAAATGAAATATAATTGGGGCATGGATGCCTATTTAATTATGAGAAATGAAATGAAAAGAAATTGATAAAGAGATAAATGAAATGATTGTATGCCTAATATGTTAATTCAATTTTCAGAGTTCTGGGTTTGGCGGCATGCCTATCAATCACTGGATAGGTGAAATGGCCGGGTCGTAAGTCGATTTCAGTTGAAAAATGTGAAATGATAAATGTGAAATGTGATGTTTTTGGGGTGAAAAGACTAGGTCGTAAGCCTCAAAAACAGTAACAGTCTAGCCGGGTTGAGGATCTCCTCGAGTTTAGCCGGGTTGAGGTCCAAGAGACTGGGTCTGTTACACTATCCATGGATAGAGATATGTATATATTGCCTACGGGCTTGATGATTATGATTATAGACCAAAGCAGTAACTCTGAACTTTGAATAACATATTAGATTCTTTTTGGGCCCATGCTTGTGTTTGTCTAATTATGATTCTTGAAAGATGAAACAAATGAATATTGCGATAAGTTATTGAAGAATGTGAGGTTTGTAATATGGTATTCTTTTGAATTGTTTTTGAAACTTGATTGTATGACATTAGCATGGTATTGAAGCATAATAATATTGTAGTTTGTACCACTAAGCCGTTGGCTTAGCGCGAGTGTGATTTATCGCGCAGGTGGCAGGGAAGAACCGGAGAGTTCCTCTAGGCCGAGTAAAGTCTAGATTTTTGAGGTGTGGATAGTGGAGCTTAAAGATCAAAGATATACAGCCAAACATGTATATATTTTCTATTTTGTAAAACTTGAGTTTTGATGTATATGTATTTTAAAATATTTGTTATATTTTCCGCTGCGTTTTGTATAAATATTTTGGTCTGTTGTGTTTTATAAATTTCCTTTGAGTCTTAAATTTGTTCATATTATATAAAAAGGGGATTATATGTAAGTTTTGTAAACCGTGACATTTCTATATTCAGTATACGTATATTACGATCGTATTAGCATGCTTTGTACGTATATGGAGTATAGGGGTGTTACAAGAATGAGGCATGTGGACTGGATAAAGAGGCAAGAAGTGCATCCTTCTCAAGGGATGTCATGGTGATGATGTCCTTGGACAAGCAAAACACTGTAGTAATTTTTGCTAGCTCGATCACAGCAAGATCAACAAGATTTATGGAAGGAGGAAGCAAGCTCATCATCTCTACAAGTGGAGTAAGATCCACAGTCTCATCCTAGTCCTTTGGAATTAGAGCAATGGTTTTCTTCCATGAAAGTTCCTGTAGAAAAGAGTGATGGTAGAAAAGTTAAAATTCTGCTCCAATAATTATTAAATTTCAAAGACTGTCGTACCTTATTAGCAGAGGAGTTCGCAACTGAACGAATAAGAGTTTCCAATGGGGAAGGAAGATCAATGTATATAGACCAGAGGGCTAGGCTGGTGGCAGTCTCTTCTGGTTCATCTGAAGCAGTACGTTCTTGGACCCTATTAGAGGAAGAATCAAACTTAGCTCCAGACAATTCCTTTCCCGCGGGCAAAGTATGATCAATTGATTTTTCTACAAGCCATTGAAATAGGGATTAATCTTCACTTAAAAGAAATAAAATCAAAGATAAAGGTCTAAAAATATATCTGAAAGAATCTTATCAGCATCAAGAACTTTGAAAGGGGTATCTGCAATATTGGAAACTTTCGTCTTCAAAGGAATCCTATTTGACTTCATGGATCCTCTAACTGAGAGAGATTCAGACTTTACTTTAGACCTTTTACTACTAGACTTGGACTCTTTTAAAGGCGGAACTGAAGTTCTTGATCGCTTTCCCTTGGAGCGAGGTATGTGTACATCTGTAATAGCAATTTGGTTAAGGCAACAATGGAAGCTCATAGCAACGATCATTTAAGTAACAATTTCTTTAAAAGGAAACTATAATTACCTAGGGAGGGCAAAAAATGTTGGATGCTAGGGAACCATCAGGCATTAAAGGCTGAGGCATAAGGGCCTAAAACAGAAACAACGTGACAATATAGTGGGAATTGCTTTGCTATAAAGTGTTTAACAGACTACTGTGAAAGGGCATAAGTGATCTGAGGAACTTCAAAGGTGCCCTTAGGGATAACTAGAGTTAAACTAAATTGTGAGCTCCATAACCTTGGAGCATAGCTTTCTATAGAAATAGGATAGGCTATAGGGTGGACTTTGAAGGCATAAGTAGCGCCAACTGTAACACCCTTATACCCCATATACGTACACCACATACACTCACATCTGTAATATACGTATACCGAATACAAGGATGTCACAGTCTATCTGAAGCAAACCAATCTTTAAATATTTAACATCAAATCATCATTATAAAATCATCATTATAAATAGTAATAGATAAAACATTTCTTGTTAAAATGCATATACATATATCTTTATTACACCCAAAGTTTATCCAAAACATTTGTTTAATAAGCAGCGGAAAATGTACCGGCATATACATATATATACATCAAAATCAATATTTACGAAAATATAGAGTTTATACATGCTTGGCAGTTCGTCTCTAATCATGAAGTCCAAAAATCAACTCTTCACAAAGGATCACAAGCCTAGACTCAACTTGGTCTAGTTGAACTCTCCGGCTCAACCGGATCTACCCTGTCACCTGCGCAATAAATCACAATCATGCTAAGCCAACGGCTTAGTGGTACAAACCACGATAACAATATGATTCAATATATTGCCAATGTCAAACTTTCAAGAATTGTAAACAATATACAAAGATATCATATTTCGTAACATTACATTTCATTATAGTGTTCAATTATTTCATCATTCATGATTCACATTTAAGCAAAGACAAACATGGGCCCATAAGAAACTAATATGCCATTTAAATTCCAGAGTTACTGTTTTGGTCCAATAATCACATTTATCAAGCCCGTAGGTGAATCATTATCACAATGAGGATTACCTCATATGTAACATCCTAACTAGGCTTCAAAGACTAGGCCTAACCAAGCTTCAAGGAGAGCTCAGCATCAACCCAACTTGGCTTCAAGGACCAAGCCCAACCCAGCTTTAAGGGATTGTTACTTTTAGGCATGCCACTAACAACAAAACTCTGAAAATTGAAAAACATACTAGGCACACAATTCTTTCATTATATCATTATCAAATCCATTCTCATTTTCTCATGATCATTGAGGCACAATGCCCCAAATATTTTATTTATATCATTATAGCCATCAACAATGACTTCACATTTCATCATTAGGGTATACATAACAAATTGCATTATTCATATATTCTGAATCCTCAACATATAATTCACATAGTTCACATAATGCAAATCATAGCACTATTCTCATATATCAACAATATGATATATAACCTAACACATTTTCCAACCAAATATGTTAAGTCCCAAAGTCATGTAAATGTATGCAATTATGTAAGGTTTGTACTTACCTCTAAGAGCAACAAACACCAATCTAACAACCTCCTCTTCTAAGAATCCTTCAACACATGGATTGGTACAACTCAATTCTCTTTAAAACCTAATCCAAATGTGATTATACATAGTCACTTAGCGATACACATAAGAAAATAAGGATAAGAGCTAACTAGGCAAAGTCTACACATGACACACTCAACAACACGAGCGTGTCCCTGGCCGTGCCCTAAACCCATAACACAGAAGCTTTGACATGCTCAGTATTATGAGCGTGTCACTACACGTGTCAATTCTCCTCCAACACAGAAGCTATGACACGCTCAGTGACATGGCCGTGTCACTAGACGTGTCAATACACCAACAACACAATAACTATGACACTCTCAGTGACATGGGCTGAGCGTGTCACTGGACGTGTCAAAACTACAAACAGAAGTTGTGACATACTCAGTGACATGGGCGTGTCATTGCTCGTGTCACCCACACTGAAAACAGAACCAACGACATGCCCAAAGACATGGCCGTGCTACTGGGCATTCAGGCCAAAAACCTAAAATCGACACCAAAAATGCCACATCTAACAAACCTCTTTCTTTTACCCTTTTCCACTCCAAACAAACTTAACCAAAACCATCAATAAACCATAATAAATTTTCATAACATCAAAATAACTCAATTACATGCATTAAAATACAAACACAATCATATATCACAACTCAAACTTACACACAATCCACAACTCTTGTCTCTTTCGCCAAACTTAACCCTTTCCCTTCAATCCAACCCCGAAAATCAAAGTTAATAAGACTAAACACTTCAAACATATCAAAATCAACCATCTACCAAACTCAAATATACAAACTCCAAAAGAACACAAAGAAACAAGTTGGAAACTTACCAAAAGTAAAGAAAATCCTTAAAACTCCAATTTGATCTCTTGAAATCCTTCAATTGCTTGAGTTAGGAATCAACAAAACCTCTCTTTCCCTTAGCAATGGTGATGGCTGGCTATCAAAAAGAAAGAAGAAGATGATGAAAATAGAAATGGTCAACTCCCCTTCACTAATAGCCATATGAATTTCTCTTTAAATCTTCACCAAGCAAAAATATTATTATAATAATATAATCCCAAATATCAACCTTCACCATCACTTAACTTTTAATTTAATAATCAAAATATCATTTGATCATTAAATAAAAGTTAACTTATATATATTGTATATATGTACACACTTCCTTATCTTATCTTTCCACTTAATCAAATATACACTTAACATTAAATTCCATTTCAACAATAAACATTCCAAAATTTTAGGATATCATTTGGAATATTACACTAAAAAACTATTATCTAGGAGTGGTGAAAGAGTAAAACAAATGCTTGCGAAGTTTAGTAAGGTAGGAGCATCAAACACAAAGGCCTTGAGCTATAAGGATGCATCAACGGTATCATGATAAGTCTTTGGAGTAGCATATCTTGGGGATAAGAAGAGCTCTAAATTTCAATAAAAGAAAAGGTTACTTCACAATTAATAGGTCGTTCCCCCAAGGAATAGTTAAGATTTATTGGGAGAGAGGAGTGAACTAATGGAAAATACATATACAATCACAGTTGAACAATCCATATACAACTATTGAACTTCTCAGAGACAAAACATTTTGGATATTAAAGTAAAAAAAACTAAGGAAAACGGTTTTTAGAGTGAAATGATGACCATCAGCCAAAGGACTGGGAGGCCAGTGAGATGAAATATGTATTCCAAAATAATTGACAGAGGGCTAGAAGCGAAAAGAAAGGAATTAGGGTAGGACACCAAAAATGAAGGGTTGTCCCAACAAGTTCTATAATAAGATGCAAGGTGGATTGACTAATGGTGATGAGTTGGAGGATTCCCTTTTTAGATCAATCATTTTTAAAAAAAGGGGGCAAAGACATTCAACCCATAAATACCATTCCTCACTTGAGTGAGGCCAATATTTGGAAATGGAACCAACACTCTCAAACAAGGTGTTAGCTTTTTGAAGGGAAATAGAAGATGGATCGGTAGGTTTAGGGTTTGGTGCATCATGACCAATGACAAGGAAGTCATAAGTCTTAGAGCTAGTCAACTAAAAGATTTGAGTAGAGTCCTTGTGGAAAAACAAAGATTCTGTATAAAAGGGAAGTTATTAAGAGAAGAAAAAAGAAGGGAAAACTTACTCAAATGATAAGTGTGAGGGCAGCATCTCAGCAGGGAAACATTGCAGCAGTAGGGTCCTTAGCGAGTCTATGGTATAAGGCATTGTGGAAATACAAAGGATGAAACAAGCATAATGAGGAAAGAGTTAAAAAACCAATAAAAAATGAGGAGAAATTTCAGGTGAAGATGAGGTTTGCAAATTTGAAAATTGAAAAATTGAAGTTAAGGAGAAACAAGAAACCTAAAAAAGAGGTAAAGCAGAGATTACGTCAGTTGAATAGACAAAGTGGGCACTCTAGTTCCTCAAAACTAGAAGTATATAGGGGCATATGTTTGCACCCCAAAATGCATCAGGCCCAAAGTGTTAAGGCCAAAAGAAAATTAGAAGAGCCCACGGAAAAGAAATGGCGCCAACAATTGTGGATGGTGGCTAGAAAATAGGAAACTACCTAGTGCATGTTGCATTACTTAAAATGGAGACTAAAAAGAAACATGAAGTTTAAAAAAGAAGAAGAATAGAGAGAGGACATGACCATCAACCTTGAAACAATCAATACTCAAACTTTCTATAACGAGTTCAGGAGAACACTGCCATTAGCTATAGAAATTCCATAATTTTCTTTAGTTTTTGTCCAACTTTTGTTCGAAACTGTTTCAACTAGCTTATCTATAGATTGTCTTAGTGAATTTCTCCAATACTGTTAATTCTCTTTCATTTTCTTACTTTAAAGTTTGTATGCATTACTGTGGAATTCAAATGAATTTTTACTAATGAGTAAGAGAGCCTATTATTTTCTTTGTGTTCTTTGAAGAAAATTATAATCACTTGAATATCTTACTAAAAACATCCTTTCTCTGAGGTTTTTACACCTCTAGCACAACCAACACTTAAGGCCAACAATGTTTTCCTAGGCTTTAAGGAAGTATAATCGTATTTCAACTCTTTAAATAATAATAGATTTAATTTTTAAAAATTAATTTATGTTATTAGATAAGTAAACTCTTTAAATAAATATATATATAAATTAATTAATTATCTATTCTAATACATAATAATTTAATATTTAAAAAATATTAGTACTATATCACATGGTACAATATTATGTCAGTGTTATATATTTTAGTATTATATATAGATGCAACTTTTTGTACCTTATTCCTTATTTATTTAATGATTTGTCAAGGCTTCATAATGTATTGTATATTTTATTTTATTATTTGTTTTGACATAATGTATTATATGGTTTATTCTATTATTTGTTTTGATTTTCATCTTCGCGATAAAACTTTTTATGGTAATCTCATAATTAAAAAAGTATAAATTTTCAAATCATTAATTTAGTGTTTTTTATGATTTAAAATATTTATCTTTCAAAAGCATTCATAATAAATTTTTTAAATATCATATATACACTTATAAAATATTTTTTATTATCATAACTTATTAAAATTTTAAAAAAAATATCATCTAATCAAATAATTATATCCATGTTAATTAATGTTGTTAGAATCATTCAAGACAAACAAATATATCCATGCTAATTAATTGTTTACAATGAAGAAATGTTACTCCGAGTATGTCCATGTTCTATATGTCCATGTTCTATCGATCATAATCAAGAAAACAACGTAATTAATTTTAAGAGGAAATGCATAATGTATTTACAGAGGTGAGGAAAATGTCTCGAAAAAATGGATTCCAAAGAGCTTTATTCATTGACACATTGTTTGGCCAAATATCTGCATTAATTGTGAAGCATTAATTTTGATGATGGTTTGAAGTGGTTTTAAAATTTTATTTTTTAAAAAAATAATTTTTAACAATTTTTTTTTGGATCCTGACAAATGTCTATAACTTATGTCTGTAATTTGTCCATTATAGGGTCATTAATGTAATTTTATATGGTGGTTTATTGTGTAAAGACAAATCTGTCCATATCAAAATTTATTAGCCTTTGGCTTTCAAAATCTCCATTTTCCACAATAAATGATACCAACTGGAAAGCATAACCCATAAACCTATCTTTATCTAATATATAAAAACTGAGGATTAATAATTCATTTTCATGCTGCCACGTAAAAAATTTTGCTAAACAGCGGCTTCTCCATGTTTTCTAGTAAATGATGATTTAGTATAGTGATTATCTATATTCTAAAAGAAAAAAGAACACTCGTATATTTAAAAAACAAACGTTCGCTTTCTCAACCATCTATTTCTTTATCCATGTTTTTCGTTTCTTAACAATTAATTTTCGTGGCGACGGTGATGCTTCTTCCATTAAGGACCGTCGTTGCAGAAAAATTTACTGAAGAAAAACACACTACAGCAGAGCTGGTGGCTATGCTGATGTTTCCTCCCCTAAGCACCGCCCTAGCAGAAAGAGTGATTGAAGATGGTGATGTTTCCTCCCCGTAGCATTGCGCTCGCAGAAAGAATGACCGAAGAAAAACACACCGAGAGAGGTTATTTCTATTTACCGAAAGATTTTTTTTATACAATTAGCAAAAAACACTCAAATTCAATTTTTTTTTGGGATTTCAATTTGTTCTAGGGTTTCAATTTATTATTTCTTTAATTTTTTGTTATGTATTTATAATAAGGGGGAAAAGGAATAAATTGTAGAATTGATTGAGAAGTTGTATGGTGGGGTTATGTTTAAGATTTTAGAAAGTTAGGATTTTGTTTGTTGTGTTTTCTTTCTTCGTCCTTGTTTTTTTTCTTTTGCTTATTGGGTGATGGTTAGCTGAGTTTCGGTTAAAAGAAAACCCATCTACATGAGTTTTGCGCAATAATTTATTTGTTTTTCTTCAATTGGTAACTATCTGTTGAAGTGAATTTTTACAGTTAATATTGATCATGGATGCTATGGTTTTTATGTGGTATATATATTTTTTTATCTAGTTACTTAATTTTACGTGAAGATTGATTTTTTTTTTTTTTGGTTTGTGTTAGATAGATGAGACATTCTTTATCTGCACTTACATACAAAGGTTCTATTCCTAGAGCCATTCTTGAATAAAAAAAAAGTAGAAGAAGCTTTTTGTCGTCTATATTTTTGGTAAATTCACTTTCATTTGTTTGTATTTTTTAATTTCTTTTCAAGGTAATGAATGTCTTTACTTTTTGTTTGTTTACTTATTTTTTTTCTATTTTGTTGTTCAGGTTCATATGCATAACAAGTTAAATTAGAAAAAATCTACATGCACTAATCCAAAAGTGGTTAATTTAAACTCTTTTTTTTTTTGTTTTCTACTAATCTTGTTTATTATAAATGCAATTTGTCTTTTGGTTGGTTTTTGTATTTGTGAACTATAATCGGGTGGTAGAGTCATTGCCAAAGTTTTGCATTTGTTGCATATCATAGAAGGGAGTGTTGATGCTGCAAATTTTTCTGCAATATGTATATCCCATGCTAAATTAGTCAATCTCTTTCAATTATGAAAGTTTGTTTTGCCTTAAATGCTAAGATTTAGGTGTGCCAATAGTAGTTTTACCTGAATAATCACATGATGTAGCACTTCTTTGTGTTATGAACATTATAGACATATTATCTTTCAAATATGTTTGAATTATGTGGGGTGTGCATAATTTAGTTTATTGTGTATTTGGCATTATAGTTGAACTGCATTTACAGTAATTAGAGCTTAATAAACCATGGCTTGGGAAAAGAAAGATATTTTAGTTTTTTCCATACCATGATAGACAAAAAACAACTAAAAAGGTTCTATAAAAATAAAAAGAAAAAGAAAGTTTCCACATGCAGTTTTGAAAAGCAACTTCAAACTTGATTCTTAATGGAGCTTTAATAACTCGGTAGAAGACATTAGCAATAGGTGTAAGAGTGGCATTTAGTGTTGCTTCACATGTTTCAAACTAGACAAAGCACATGGGTTGTAGCTTTCTGTTTCGTGCTTCTATATGCCATGAACATTAGGCACGCAGTCTGTTCCAAATATGTTTGAATTTTGTGACTGTGAGTTATGCATGGCTTTCAAGATAGAGATACTACATAAGTAACAATGCATAAGGTATCACTAATAGAAAAGGGCTATTGGGTAGGGCGACAAATGTATGAAAATTGATAAAACCTTTTGAAGTGGCTTTTTTTAAGCACCACATACAATTTCAACTTAACCCAATTACTGCATTAAGAAGTAATATCATTTTTTAGCATTATCTTCTTTCGTGAATTGTCGAGATGATTCATTGATCCATTACCTAGACATGCCAATTTGCTAATTGATATTAGTACTATCAGTATTCTATTTTGTTGTTTTGAACAACTTTTCTCCAATCTTTTAAAATCAAGAAGGTATCCTTACATCAACATGTTACAGTTCCACAAAAATCTGTCCCTTCTATAGCAGCTATTAGGTACAATGGAGTTCAACTTTGGCAGAGTGGTATGATATTTGTATCTTAATTTATGTCTTAGAGCAGCACGTGACAATATTTGAGGAATTTATATAGTTTTTTCCTAATTCTCCAGAAGGGTTTTTCAGTGCTGAAGTTATGGCTTCCAGTTTAGAAAAGGCATGGTTGAGTCTTCATATCCAAGTACAGATGCAAGTTTTTTTCAATTCATATGTGTCGATTGTGTACAGCCCATAATGCTTGAGGAGCTAAACCATAATACATATTATATTATTACTAAAAATTATATTTCATATATTAATAAATAAGAGTTGAACCATTGATATAAAATCCAATATTATGTGAGAAGAAGAGATTGTATTCTTAAATAGTTTTCCAGTTTGCAAATTTCAAGGCAATGGATTTATTAGGGGTATAGAATTAATTGATAGTGGACCAAAGAGCAGAGTGGACAATTTCATCTATGTTTTTATATAACTGTTTTAGCATTTATAAAAATGATATAATTTACAATTGCAACAAATAGGCTATAAGGTGGTAACAAAAGCTTATGATTCGGGCTTCGGAATTTATTATCAAAAAGTGGGATATGCACATAAAAAAAACCAAGGCTAAAATAAAAATGTAAAAATAATAAGTAGGAAATTACAATTGGGCTAAGTCAACAAAGTCTTTCTTCAGAAATAGGAAATTTATAAAGATTCTCTATATAAAATTCAATGAATTATGAAGATTCTCCTTCATAAATAAAAATAGAAAATTCATAGAAAATAAACAATAGCAAATAGCAATGGAAAATTAATCATATGAAGATAAAAAGATGGTCCTTACATGTTAACAGCTTCACTATAATCATTGCACAAGACAATTTAAGAAATTCTTAAATTTATTATCTTATTATAAAAAGAATTTCCATATTGGCAAGATAAATGCAATAGGAAAAATTGAATAGATCAATGTCCAAGGCTCAAAGATATCAAAAGTAGATATTTACAGTATGAAGGTAAGCATTATTATCACAACTAAAGAACTCATATCTACAAATCAAAAATTTGCTTCATCGAATATTATAGTAATGAATTTATATTTTGATTTTTACAGTGGTTATCTAATTAGAATTTTATTATGGGACAATCAAGCCAAGGAAATTGGATATATGCAATTAAAAAATGAAAATGGATCATTTATCATCATCGTTATATCCACAATAGTAAAGAAATATTAAGGTATTTATATTCCTACTAAAAAAAAATACAAATTAAAAATATTTATAAATATTATTTAAAATTAAAAATATGCAGGGAAATTTTATTTATCATCCACAAGGGTAACAAAGGCTACATCAATTTGGATATTTCAAAGACTAAGACTTTCATGGAAAGGTACAAAAATTTGTCAACAAATAATAATCACCTTGCATTTGTTTGATTTAAAAAAAAAAATAAAAGCAACAACATTAATCCATAAATTTTAAATGTCACATATCATTGGTTGACGAAAGGTAAGTATAATACATTGAAAAAAAAAAAAACACAGCTGAAAAAGCAAAGAAGAAATTATCTTTGGTAATAGGAAGATGATAAGTGCATATTAGAAATGCAATACCAAGACAATGACCAGGTTTGATTCATGATTTATTTTTAACTTCAAAAAATTATTTATAGCTAATAAAATGTATCAATGATAAATCATTACTTATTTACTTAATACAACTAAAGAGATTAAGTGTAGTTGTTGAAATTGAAGAAATAGACAGTACATTTGACCGGTGTTACATTGGCTATCATAACAAACAAAGAGAATTACTTATGATGTCAACAATTTGTTGCCACACTGACTAATCACTCAGCAGTATCATGGCAAAGCTGAACAAACTATAAAAAGAAAAATAAAATTTATTCAGGATTAATTCATTCAATATTATCATGTATCAAAACATATTAAACGTACTTACCGCGGTCACAGATACTCGAAACTCTGAGGCCAGAGTAGTCGCATTCATCTGTAGGTGCTTCCGCCCCTCTCGGACCATTCCCCCTCCTAGAGTCATGACTAGGCCCACTAGCCTCCTGGTGTTTCCCCTTATCGTGCCGAGCCTTTTTTTGCACCTCGCGTTCGGCGGCTTTTTCCACGATGCGCTTGAGCTCGTCTGAGGCAGACCCTTTCACCATTTCTGCACAAAAATAAAATAAGTTGAGTAAATAAACCCAAATATTATAAACTTAAAACTCAAAGATAAAAATATACTAGCCCAGTCGGAGGGATGAGCCTCCCTTACTACCTCGAACAAGAGGGAAATACTCTCTCACAAGATGAAGGATGTTCCTCTTATCTCTCAGAACGTCATGCCTAATTTGTTCGTAATACCCCCGTTCTTCTAGACCAAGGTTCTTTGTATTTATAAAGAGACTATTGCACGTATAAACCCAGTCAGTTCGGCATCTAAAGCCTCCCTCCTTTTCTACAACAAAGAATCGATCCTTCGAATTCTCAACAAATTAGAAGAGAATTGGAATTAGATGCCGAACTGACTAGGTTTATACGTGCAATAGTCGCTTTATAAATGCAAAGAATCGACAACAAAGAATCGATCCTTCCAATTCTCTACAAAGTTTGATTTTTCGGAGAATAGTCCTCATCCAGGCCTCCCTTGCAGATAGAAAAAATCTTCATCTGCTCGGGATTGCAACATCAAAACTGAAAAGGCGCCTAACACATTAACAGAGGGAGAGATCCCTAGCAGGCTGCACAAAAAGAGGGAACCCTACCACCGTCAGCCAGGTATTCAGGCTTAGCTACCCTGGAGCAAGATCGTAGAACTCTAAGAACTTCAAAGTGAATGGCCGCAGGTGGAGCCTTATCCCGGATCTCAAATCTCTTCATACAGTATAAGATAATCAGTGGGAGGGTTGTCCATCACGCGAGTATGGTCACTAGGAACATACATCTTATACTCGGGAGGTATTTGATACTTATCTCGAATGCTATCTAGATCTGTGATAAGACCTGATATTCCTAACCCGAACATTTTTTGCCACCGCCGGATCTTCTTTGTCCTCCCCTTCACTTCTTTCTCCAACAAGGCCTGGCCTAGCCACAGTAACTTTCTGGTGTTTCTACCAGCTCTACCACGGGTATAATCCCACTACTAACACCTACCTCAGTAATACGATGAGCTTGCTCAATAGAGCTCACTCGAACAATTTTAAATGTGTGAGCGGGAATTTTCGCCTCCACTCCCATGTGGAATGGTTTTGCGACTTTGGCACTATTAGGCTCAGGGTCTTAGAGAATAAGAGCCTAAACTCAGAGAAAATAGAGTCGCTGCCCGGACGGGCCAGGAAAAGAAAGGGGTAGATGACTTGATTCCTAAAGAATCTCCAACCCCCTAATGAGTTCATAAAGTTGGGTACATATGGGGAAAGTGAGGATGACCCAGTACCCCCATAATATCCGGTTCATTGGAACCGACCTCATTGAAATATCATCCATATTACATACAATTACCAAAATAAATAATCATTGTATTAAAATCAAAATAAGTTCAAACAAAATAATAAATGGGCACCTTTATAATATGAAAACATGTCCTTACAATGCCAAATGTCCAAAACTAAATAAAATACGACATCCACCTTTTGGTGGAAACATTCCCTTTAGATTAATCCAAAACTCAAAATAAATTAAATTACATTTAACATAGCTAATGAGGTACCCACAAAGTGAAAACATACCTCTTACATCATTGAAATCAAAATAATCAATATTAAAATAATTAACCAAATGAATTAAACCATTCAAACATTCACAATGATAAAAGCAAATCATCCATCATAAAACATCAATAAATTGCTCATCATAAATATGAAACAATCAAGTCTAGGTTCATAACCTTTACATTATGCATAAGATATATAAAATTAGGGTTTAATATATGAATTAGAGTTCATAAATAAAAATTAGCATTTTAGGAGTTTTAGAAAACAATATAAAGTTTTTTTAGGGTTTTAGAAAATAGTATTAGTATTTTAGGATAACAACTAGGATTTTAAGGAATTAAGGTTTAGAAATTAGGTTTTGGATTTTTGAAAACTAAAATTCTAGATGTTTTGAAAAGGGATTAGGGTTTTCAATTAAGAAACTGGTTTTACATATTAGGGTTTTGGAAATTGGTTTTATAGATTAGGGTTTGAGGTTATAGATTATGGTTTTACAAATTAGGGTTTTGGAAATTGATTTTATAGATTAGGGTTTAGAGAATAATTTTAGGGTTTTAAATAAAGACTAGGGTTTTGGTTAATTAAATTAGGGTTCGGGTTTTTCAAAAAAAAATATTTAAATATCTACTGTAAGTTCAAAAATTAATAATCACTGTCCATTGGTTTTACTGGATTACTGTATGGGTTTATTAGAGTTGTAATTGTAAACTTTTAATAAATTAGTTGCTACTACATGAAGACAACCATTGTATGATAGAATAACGATTACTACTGGATATTTAAACACTTGCAAAACAATGATCAAAGTTAACTACTATAATCTTAAATGAATTAAGTAATAAAACCAAACCTCTGTTTCTTAGCTCCATCGAATTGTATGTTGGTTTCTTGCACCAGTATTTAAGTCTCTATTGAACAAAGTGAAGGCAATGTTCACTGCCTTTTGGTCTGTTGATGGTTAATGTTCTGTCTCTGCTAATTCTTACTCAATGCTACTAGGTTTTTTTTTTTTTTTTTTAAAATTTCTTCTTGCTTTTGTGTTGCTAGGGTTTTTTCAATTTTCTTATTACTGCCTCTATGCTGCTCCCAAATCAAAATCCCCCTTCTTTTGATAATTAGTTTCCTTTCTATAGGCGACATTATGGCATCCCATAATCCCTCTTGACTTTAGATGTATCAAACCTACACGGCCTTGGAGAGTCCGAGTATGAAAATCGCACACAATCAGGTTAATGCTAACCCATTGAATTGGCTCCTGCCAATTTGGCACGAGCAACTGTTCATGTCGAATTGGCATGAGCCAAGCCAAATGGTCTGACCAAATCACATTTTAATTACAACTGTCACAATAAAACCAAATCGACACAATATAAATAGTAAATAATTATAATATTTTTTATTTTGGGCCTTGTTATTAGATTTAGACTTGATCTGGCCTTCAAATAAAAATTATATATTTGGATTGGTACCAAAATTAAGGGTTTACAGTCTTACTCCCTGCTTGAATGATCTTGAATTTATTCAAAGAGTGAAAAGCAATTTAATTTGAAAAGATCAGGTTGGTTCGGGTTTTTGACCTAGATTGAGTTCTAGACTAAAAAATAATTTTAAATTCTAGACTCAAATTGATTTGGGTTCTGGACCCGAATTAAGTTTTGGACTTAAAAAATAGTTTGGGTTCTGGATCCAGATTGATTTGGGTTCTGGACTAGGATTGAGTTCTGGACTAAAAAATAGTTTGGGTTCTGGACCCGAGTTAGTTTGGGTTCTGAGCTAGGATTGAGTTTTGGACTTGAAAAAAGTTTGGATTCTGGACCCGAATTGTATTCTGGATTCAAAAAATGGGTTGGATTCTTGACCCGAGTTAGTTCTGGACTAAAAAAGGTTTAGGTTTTGGACCCAGATTAGTTTGGGTTCTAGATCCGAGTTGAGTTATGGACTCAAAAAATAGTTTAGATTCTGGACCCGAATTAGTTTGGGCTCTGGACCCGAAATATCTGCAAAAATTAATTTCAATAGTCAGTTTTGCAAAAAATTTGGCTATTTTTTACTGTACCTATGTACTCTTTTCCCTTGCATGGAAAAAATATTTGTAAGCACAAAAATATTTTTTAGACACGCAAAAAATAATTTACTGTGTGCACGTGTGTTGTGTACAAACAAATGAATTATTTGTAATTGATAGCAAAAGAATTATTGATTTGAGAAAAAAATTATTGAAAGCAAACAAACAAATGAATTATTGAATGAATAATTGAAAGCAAAAGGAAAAGTGCGTCATGCATGTGACTTTTTACTTTTTATTTTATATTGGATATGCTTTATTTAGCATAATTTAGAGGTGATTACTTTACTTTTCCCATTACTTATTCCATGCACTACATCTATGAATACTAAGTAAGATACCAACATTTCTGCATTCAAATCCTCTCCAAAACTATCTAACTTTCGAAATTTATTATTATACTAAACTCCTAAAAACAATGCCCGTTCTTAGAAATGGAAGGTAACTAACATTCATCCCGGGTAAGACCCCGTTCAGATGCAGAGCTACTTAATCATATTCGAGTGCAAGAGCATGGAAGAGTAACATTATTAGCTGGCATGGAGCTACATCATAGCTCAAATAAGAAAATGGAGGTAAATATAATTTTTATAAACAAACTAGTTATTTAATTGCATAAAAAATAACTAAGTAGATAAGTGATGTGTTGTCAATTTATATTTATTATTACATATATTTTTAAATTTTATTCTATGTCTTATTATTTTGATTTATATATGCATTATTATTTTTTTATATTTATTATGGCACAAAAAATATGAGTATCTTTATTATATTTAATTATTACACAAAAAATATGAGTATCATTATTATTTTTATCCGTACCTAGTTACTTAACTGCACAATAAAATTTTTTTATAGTTATTTATATATTTTATATATTTATTTGCTACATACGATCAAAAGTGAAAAATATTTTAAAATTTGGGAGTTTACATACCTTGTTATGACTTACCTGTGTTGTGGCAGTGTGACGGCTGTGTTGGTCATGGTGATAGAAATTTCCACAAATCCCGTCAATGGTATAATCATGCTCCGTCTCGAGTAAAGCAGATAATCTGATGATGCAACTTCGAGGATTTTATCATGCAGTTGCCGTTGAAAGGATACCAGATAAATAGGAGTGTAATCTAAATGCTTGCAGAAAGGTGGATGGATACCACCCATACCTTCTACTTACCAGTGGGAGAAATGACTATCAGTCCGGTTGATTTTACTGCCATAACCGGTATCCCTTGCCATAGAACTCACATCCCCTTTATTGACAACATCTTGACGTGTAATGAAATTCGACAACTAATAGGCATGGAACCTTCTCTAAAAGAGCCATTTAAGACCAAGTATGAACCTATTCTAGAGTACCGGATGAATTATACCCGACCAGTTTGCGGAGAAACTGCTAAATAATATGCTCGAGGGTTATTACACTATTTACCGGGGATGAGTATTTTGTGTAGCACTGAGTTCATCCTTCATTTATCAGTATTACAGGCTCTTACTGATATTGATCTTGTATCATTATACAACTGGGGAGAGGCTAGTTTGGCTTGCTTATATTAGGGTTTTGATAAACTTTTCTGGAGGAAAATATCATTTTTCGGCTTTATGGTAGTCACTAAGGTATTAATTCTAACCATTTTTTGAATCAATTAAAGGATGTGCATGAGTCTGACCTTCATTATTCCTGCAGGTTTGGGCATATAAGCATAATTTTGTGTAGGTAACAGGCATTTCTAGATAAAGAGTCGGATATCCGAGACTGATCCTTTAGTTAGCAGGCCACACAATGACATTTGGTTCTCATCACGTGCATTCTTATCGCTATCACTTGAGTTGGTTAGCCTGGGATTAGGTAAAAAGAATTAGTAATTATTATAATTTGTGAATAAATTAACTTACCTTTTCTTCTTGGCTCTGCAGGTAGATATTGCTTGGTGGGGTGATGACGAGCGGGCCAATTGGACTCCCTTCATAAATGCTGCCTTGCCTCTTCAAAATTCTCATCGAGTCATTATTGGTCCAGTATCTAATGGGTGGTTCCTCGGTGAAAGAGTGCACAATTGGTTTCTTGGTTTCGAGGAATGGAGAGTTCCTAATGATATCCTGACTTATACATTAGATATTACATCCATGCTAGAAAATTTCTGAATGTGTGCTTGGGATGGATATGATGTCGAACAGTATCTTTTTTTATCCGCTGAGTCGTACACCCAATTTATCCAAGAGCAGCTTTTGAATTTTGAAGTTTCCTTTATTGGTGTTCGGGGACTTCCTGAAGGAGAAAGAGAAGAAGAGGAAGAGGAAGGAGAGGAGGCAGGAAATGATGGTAGGGAGTCATCTGCCATTCCTCGTGGTGATTCTGATGCCGACACTTCTCAGGTAAATGCCATCATGCTTTCCATCATAACTATTTACTCATGATTTTTCTAACTCTCTTTATGATTATTGCAGGCTATTGGCCCATTTGATCATGAGGCTAGACCTTCCTTTGTTGCTCTAGTTAGGTGGCAATTTTCTCTAGTTCAAAGGCAACTTTCTCCATTTGCTCCTCCTTATCGTCCAGATATTTCATCTTATCCTCAGGGCTTTTGATCTGAATTACCTGGTCTATCATCCTGTTCTATAATGATTTATGCTATATGTATGCATGGAAATGTATGAGCTTACCTGCTTCCTTTTCTAGCTCACAGTGAATGCTTGAGGAATAAAATAAAAAGCTTCAAGAGGAATTAACTGCTAGTCGTCAGGCATTGGATGCTAGCCGACAAGATACCGCTCATTTTCAAGATCTATACCATTAGTCAGAATAGAGCTTTTGGGACTTTTAGTTTCGGGGCTATAGAGATCTTGGTATTTCTTTTTCAAGGGGGCCCTAGACCGATAACCATGATGTGCCTTCTCCTTTTTTAGGCGATGACTATTATAGACTCGACTTTCAGGGTGATAGGGACTCAGGTGCTTTTCCTTCTAGTGAATTCCAAGTGGATATACCACCTTCTCCATCAGGCGATGACTGTTTTAGGGCTTTATTTGATTATAGACCGCCTTCCTCTTATCAGTACTCAACTTGTATCAAATTTTAATGAAGAGCTTGTATTTAATGTAATGTACAACATAATAATAATATAATAATAATGGTTTGACTTTCTTGCAACTCTAACTTTTTTTGCTTTTCTGTATCTTTTTTTTTTACTTTTTTTGTATCCTTTTATACAAAGCAGAGTGTACATGATGAATTTACAATTTCAAATTTGTCATGGACTAGGATTCAAATTCATATAAACCCAAATGGATTCGGTACACGTTCCACGTGCAAATTCTTTTCCTTATGCACTTCGGTTCCCGACCTTTGCCTATTTAAATTAGTTTCAATTCTCTGACCACAACAAGTTTATCAACCTTCTTCTCTCAATTCTCATCTTACAAATTTTATCACAGCGACAGAAACAACTCCAAATCTTTAATTTCAATACTCCATCAATTCTTCCTTATAAACTCGAATCCAACACAATTGTTACGTTCCCTATGATGACAAAAGCTAATTTGAAAAAGATAAAGAAGTTATTCAAGAACATCAAAGCTACACATTAGGAAGAAATATCATGGTCTCAACTCAATGTCTTAAAATGCTTTCAAAATGCTAAGTTGGACCATTCCTTCTTACATGCTATGGCTTCCTTTTGGGATGTGAAAACTAAGACTTTCAAGATAAATGACTTTGAAGTATGCCCTATGACCGAAGAATTTGAAGCTATTCTTGGTTATCCAAGTAATCATATAATGGCATTATCCATACTGACTTCCAAGACTCACTAAAAGATGCAGATGTTGTTTCACCTCTCAAAACCTAAAGTTTTTCAACTGACCAGAGGTGAGAAAATTTTGCTTGGTCCATTGATCGATTTTTGCACTTCCCATTTGGTTCACACCAAAGCATAAAACTGTATGTTTTGTTTGTGTTTGTTGAGTCAATTCTTGCTTGTTTCTCCAAATGGTGACATTGATCCGCGAGTACTGGATATCGTGGACCAAATGAAGGGAGGATTTTCATCAGTTCCCATGATCTTGGCTGAAACCCTTATTGGATTGGACCAAATTAAGATAGACTCTTCGAGGAGGTTAGTTAGAAGTCCCTTGCTTCTTTAGGTAATTAACTAAACTGCCCTTTCGGGTTTTCAATTTAGGTTTTTATTTTTATTGCTCTGATTTTGCCTAGTCTGCCCTTGCGGATTTTCGAAACTAGCGAGCTATTCTAATTTTTGCCTAGGCCGCCCTCATGGGTTTTTAACCTAGCAGACACTTTTTGTTATTGGTTCTAATCTTTTCCTAGACTGCCCTTAAGAGTTTTTAGAGCTAGCGAACTGTCCTAATTTTTGCTTAGGCCGCCCTTGCGGGTTTTCAACATAATGGGCCCTTTTTTTATTTTTAATTATTATTCATCTTTATAGATCTGGCTACAGGAGCGTCTCTGCTTGCTCGACACCCCATCTATGGACTTTGCTAGATATTTTCCATGACATCATTCCGCAAGGAAATTGCTTCATCCTGCTACCTCATAAGTGATCTACTCACGAGCTGTAGTTAACATCCGTTGGTTGGTACCTTGGTGAAAAATTACACATGTCACCATTCAGACGTATTTGATGTATGTTCCTCTTACTGCTCTCCGTCGAGGCACTTTTATGATCCTTATCTACTTAACTGCCAGTACGATGCCAAACCTCAAGGTTCTGAGTTCACTTCTGATTTAGACATGCCCCGTTTGACAGAAGCCTACTTGGATCGACTGAAACAAAGTTGGCGTGCATGTTACACTTATCGTCTTCCATAGATTGCACACTTGTAAATTCTTTTTAGAAAAATGATGTTAGGATGAACAATAATAATAATAAAAGATGTTTTCTTTCCTTTTATAATTTATTATCACTTTTTGTTGTTGTGTTATTTATTTTACCCTAATGGTCAGATTATTTTAAAATAGTGCACATAGAATAATTTTATTATTAACTCTATTTTATTAAATTGGGGAACAACCAAAACTTAAAGCCAACATACATAATATTACTCTTGTCTCCAACCAGTCCTTGTGGGTTTTCTAATTGATAATTTTTCTCTCATTTAGCCCTAATTGTTGCCTAGCCGGCCCTTTCGGATTTTCAAAACTAGCGGACTGCTCTAACTTTTGCTTAGGCCACCCTTTTTGGGTTTTCAATCTAGGGAGCTTCTTTTTTTTAAACATAAAACCTCTTCAACCTGTCAATGTTCACTGGCTCACTAAACCTATTCACATCCATGTCTGACAGCTTGATTGCATGCTTGTTCATGATTTGCTTCATAACATATGGTCCTTTCCAACTAGGTCTAAACTTCCCTCTCGGATATGGAACATTGGGCTTGCATTGTTTTAACACCAAGTCACCGACCTTAAGCTTTCAAACCTTTACTCTCCTATTGTAGGCGTAAGCTTTCTTCCTTTGGTGCAACTGATGATGATACAATGCCTTCAATCTTCTTTCTTCTAACAAGGCCAGCTGCGTATATCTACTCACTACCCATTCCGTCTTAGGCAATTTAGCTTATAGGATCACCCTTAGTGATTTGATCTTAATATCAATCGGCAACAATGCTTCCATGCCATAAACCAAGAAAAATGGTGTCATCCCAGTCGGGGTTTGGATACTGGTCCTATATCCCCATAAAGCAAAAGAAAGTATTTCTGACCAATCCCTGTATGTCTTGGTCATCTTGGACAAAATCTGCTTAATTGTCTGATTTGTTGCTTCCACTGCATCATTAGTCTTTGGTCTATAAGGGGAGAATCGGTGATGACAAATCTGGTACTTCAAGAATAAGTCTTTAATTGCTCTTTGAAACTGTACCCCATTGTCTGATATTACACTCTATGGGACCCTATACCTATAGATGAAATTCTTTTCGATAAATCTAGCCATTTGCCTTGCCCCCAGCTTGTTGAAAGATTCAGCCTCAACCATTTTGAAAAATAATTCATTGTTACTACAATGAATCAGTGACTGTTTAAAGATGTTGAATGTACCTCCCCAATAATGTTAATCCCCCAAGTTACAAAAGGCTAGGGTGAAGACATAGAATGCAATTCTTCAGGAGGTAGGTAATTTAGATTTTTATACATTTGGCGCTGTTGGCACTTCTTTACAAAATCAATACAATCTCTCTCCATGGTTAACCAGTAGTAACCTTGCCGAATTATCTTCTTTACTAGGGCCAACCCATTCATGTGGGGTCTATAACTTCCCGCATGTATTTTTAACATGATTTGCTCAACTTCAGACTTCCTTAAGCATCTCAAGTGCACCCCATTGGGCCATCTTAGATACAACTCTCCATGAAAGGTGATGTATTACAAGGACCATCACCTTATGGCTCTTCTCTCTTCCCTTATTTCCCCCAACAGGTATTCCCTATTCTCCAAGAACCGTCTTATGGTGTCATACCACGCATCATAGCCCGTATTAGTTTCCATGACTATTTTATATTCATAGCAAGGAGTTGATGAACTGGTCAGAACCAGAGGCTTAAGAAATAAGTTGACAAGATTCTCTCACATCGAAGCCAATATGGCTAGGGCATTGGCCATCTGGTTTTCTTCTCTTGGTAAGTGTGTAAATATGCACACCTTAAAATTCTTCTTCATCATGGTCAAATAATCGTGGTATGCTTTTAACTTCTCTTCTTTCAACTCCCACTCTCTATTCACTTAGGATACCACTAATAATAACTCACCGAAAACTTGCACCTTATCCACCTTCATAATCATCAAGGTTTCCAAACCTAAGATACACGCTTCATACTCCACCATGTTATTGGTTGCCCTGAACTTTAACTTCTTAGCTAGAGGAATGAGCTCCCCCTCAAGTGATTCTAATATTACTCCTAAACCTGTTCCTTTTCTATTTACTGCTTCATCAAAATATATCTTCCATCCTTGTATATCTATGGCCTCTAAATATTCATCTGGAAATTCTAAACCACTTCCTCACTGTCCGACAATGGTTATTAAACCAGGAATTCTGCTACTGCTCTATCTTTGATGGTTTTTCTGGTTATATATTCAATCTCCAATTCCTCTAAAATTATCAACCATCGGCCATACTTTCCAATCAACAAGAGTGTCTCCCTTAAATATTTCACTAGATCTAACCTTTAAATTGCTTGCACACTATAAGACTGAAAGTAATGCCGCAAATTCTTAAAAGAATAAACCACAGTTATACATATCTTTTCAATGATACTATACTTAATCTCATGAGATAAGAGCTTTCTACTCAAATAGTAGATTACGTGTTCAACCCTCGATTCATCTGCTTGGGCTAGCATTACTCCTATCGACTCTTCCTCTACTGCTAAGTGTAGACCCTTAATTTTTAACCCAGTCCAGTCTAATATATTTTATATACCAAAATAATTTTTGTTATTTTAATTAAATAATATTTATTTTAGTATTTATTTTTTATAATTTTTTTAAAAAATAAAAATAATAAAAAATAAAAATAAAAATAAAAATTGGCGATGGAAAAATCAGCGACGAAAAAATCCATCGCCGAAAGTAATTGGCCAAGGCCAATTTCACCGCAGGAAATTCCTGTGGCGAAATTGGCTGGCAGTGCCCAGCTCGCAATTTTCCACGCAGTTTCTCACAAATTTCCTCACGCCCACAGCAATTTTTTTGCCAGTAAAATTTTCCAACGCAATTTTTTTTGAAACCAAATTCTATTTGACTTTGGTTTCTTTTCCTAATGTATTTTAGTTTTCTTAAACAGTTAGGATTAATCATATAAATTTTCCTATAAATAAACTTTAAAGGACCAGAAAAGGGGGATCGAACTGAACGGAGGAGTGACTTTTGGGAGAGAGAACTTTGGGCTTGGATCGGAGAGTAGGACTTCAAATTTGAGAGGAATAAGCAAGCAATCAATCAATCCATCAAAGGCAGCCATTTTGCCTTTGTCTTTGTTCATCCAGAAAGCAACTTTTTGGTGGAACCAACTACGCAGGTTTGATCCTTCATTATAAATTATTTATGATCACAGTAGCTTTGTTTCTTTGATTCATAAGAATATACACATAAAACTTTAATCTTTAACTATGTAGTAACTTGATCTTCATTTCAATAATCTAATTTATTTTTTCTGTTTCTTCTAAACCTTAAGAACCCTAATTGTTTCTTCCATGTCTAAAAAACCTTAATTCATTTCTTTTGTTTCCAAAAACCTTAAATCATTTTTCCTATTTTCAAAAACTTTTAAAAGCCCTAAACTGTTTTTCTCTAACTCTTTTCCAAAATTCCCAAATATTTTCTTAAATTTCCAAAACTCTAACCTACTTTACAGTTTCTAAAATCATAATTACTTTATAAAACTCTAAACTATTTTCTTCAACTCCAAAACCAAAACAGTAAATCCTAATTCCCTCAAAACTAATACGTAAACCCTAGTTTTCCTAAACCCTAAATTGTTTAATATCTTTGATGAATGATTTATTTATGATGAATGGTTATTTACTTTTATCAATTTATTTTAATTTTCAAATGTTGTAAGAGGTATGTTTCCACTTTGTAGGTACCTCACTAGTTAAATATTTTATAATTTAAATTGCTTTTATATTTTGGACTAATGTAAAGGACATGTTTCTACCTTTTGGTGGGTGTCCTATTTAGTTTAGACATGAACGATGTAAGGACATGTTTCCATCCTCGGATGGGTATCCATTTATTCGCTTTGCTTGGACATTGCTTTGATTTTAATATAACGATACTTTATTTCAATTGTTGCATGTAATATGGATAATATTGTTATATTTAAGAATTTTATAATATTAAGACTTGTAAAGAAGGCCTGTTCCAATGAACCGGGCTTTGTGGGGGTGCTGAGCCATTTCTCACCTTCCCCACACGTACCCAACTTTCCAAACCCATTGGAGGGTTGGGGATTCCTTAGGAATTGAGTCATCCACCCCTTTCTTTTCCCGGTCCGTCCGGGTGGCGGCTCCATTTTCTCCGGACTTAGGTTCGTATTCTCTAAGGCCCCGAGCCTAAACAGTGCCGAAGTCACAAGAACCATTCCACCGGGAGTGGGGCGAAAATCCCCGCTCACAGTGGCGACTCCACTGGGGATAAGAGAAGTTGATTCCATTAGTCTTTATATTATTCTATTCTTTCTTATAATGATATTATCCATTGCATCATATTAGATTGCATCGTGTGCGTGAGTTAGGACGCCCGTGTTACCCGTGTTATGTTATGTAAGGGATACCATACTTTCACTCAAGGTATGGAGATCGAGCATGGCATAACCACTCATAGCCTCGTACAATTTGGTATATACTTGCTATGGGAACCTAAGCCTTTTAACCCAAAGACTAAAGCTCATGTAATTGGCTTAGTTACTTTCCTTAGGTTTTTACCCCAAATGCATGTTGTTTGACTATGGTTAATTTATCTTGGCTTAAATCGTGGCTTATTTGGTTTGCTCTTTTTCTAATTTGACCCAAGTACATTTGTATGCTCAAATAAATTTTTCTTTAGAGTCCAAAAGACCAAAGCTATTTTCAAAACTTTTCAAGATGGTCTTTGGGCATAAAACTTTTCTAAAAATAAATCAAAAATTCTTTTTCTCATGACCCAAATACTAAGCCCAAAATCCATTTTTTCTAAAATCTTTTTACAATGGGCTTAGAAACAAAATTATTTTTATCCAACCTTTTCTTACAAAGAGGTTGCAAAATTATTTAGGTCAATTACGAAATACCAAAAATCAATTGTGAGCCTAGTTTATACTAAGAATAATTAATCATGGGCTTGTTTTTGGCATGAATCACTAGTTACTTTTTCAAGTGAGAAATCTATTTATGATTAACCTCTTAATTTAGTTTTAATCCAATATAGCACAAAAGCTACTTTAGTTGGTTAGATGGATTAAAGCCTAATTAATGGGAATTATCATGAACTGATTTCCATTTTAAAAATATAACTATTGGTTGAAACGTCCAAGGGATACATTCGAAAACAAGATACCCCATGTTGGTATTTTCTTAACCATATACCTAGGAAAAGAGACTCGCCATTCGTGTATGGATGTTATAAGGTTGGAAGGGACGTTCTACTTATCTTTGTTGATTGTTTGTGCATACATGCATACATTTTTATCTCATATCATTGATCGTCTCTGGCTCACAGCCCTGGATTATGATAGTTCAAAAGCTTATGACAATTCGACCTACGCCGGAGACAAAGAATCTAGCAACGACTCAATCACTTGCTCACCAAAAGCAATGGAGCTCGAACAAATTCAAAGAATGGTGGATGATGCCCTCAATGCCAAGATGGAAGAAATAAAAGAGGCTATAGCCGAGACTGTGAAGAACCAATTGGCTGCAATTTTAGAAAATAATGTTGAAGCGTCTGCTAGCTCCAAGAAGCCAAAGGACAAAAGGAAGGCTAAAGTTGGTGAAGTAGCTTTTGATGATGATAAGGTGATCATTAATGATGATTTACCAAGATCCTCAAGACAAGAAGGAGTCAAAGGTTGTTGAGAAGGAAACTATTGAAAAGACCGAGAAGCCTGATGTTGAGAAGATGATTGCTGATTTAGAAAAGAAATTCGAGAAGAAACTGAAAACCGAAGAAATGTCCGAAGTTGACAAATTATTTGAGTTAGATGAAGAAGTTCCGTACAAGTTTAAGATGCCATCTTTTGCAAAGTTTGATGGAACCAAAAATCCTCACCTCCATGTGAAATAGTATATCACTGCTATGCAGTCTTCCAAAGCTACTAAGGCTCAAACTCTAAGGTACTTCATGCTCTCATTGGATCCTGTTGTCCAAAATTGGTTTAACACCTTAGAGGAAAGTACTCAAAAAGATTGGGACATGTTGTACGAGGATTTCATTCAGTAATATGGGTATAATGTCAAGCTCAAAGTTACCTTAATGGAAGTTGAGTCCATTAGACAAAGGCCAAATGAAAATTTTGTGGACTATGTGAAAAGATGGAGGAATAAGGCTGCTTTGATCAAGAAGAGGCCCGACGAATCTAATCAAATAAGAATGATTGTGAGAGGGGGTGTTGCCTAGTCTTCATGAAAGGATGCCTCATACACTCATCCGTGACTTCAAAGATCTTCTCCAAGCTGGTCTACAGATTGAAGAGTGGGAAAGGGAGAAGAATCACTTTTCAATAAAAAGAAATGAGAAAGGGAATTATCAGCCTAGCAATCAAAGCATGCAAAAAGAAGTTGATGTTAATACAACTAGTCAAGCAAATAGAAGACAAATTTCAGATCTAGGGAAGCCTTTTTCTTGGGTCTTCAACAAGCTATAAAAGAAAGGATTATTACAACCATTGGGCCCTTGACCTTTGACAAATCCTTTACCCCTAAAATTTGATACTAAGGCTTTTTATCAATTTCATCAGACTCAAGGACATGAGACTGATAGATGTACCTGATTGAAGCATGAGATCCAAGATCTAATCGATATTGGTAAGCTACCGGAGCCGGACAAGCCCAATACCAAGAATAATCCTTTGCCTAAGTTCGGAAGAGTACCTCCACCGGCAACCTTCATGGTAGGAAAAGGATTGGAAGAAGATTTTGTTTTATCCTCTTTTCAAGATGGAAATATTGAAGATGTGAAAGAAAAAGAAGCTTAAACTCAACGAACTTTCCTTAGCTTGAATGTTGCTTTTCAATTTTACTTTCTTTAATATTTTTGAACTATTGTGTTTTTCAAATTTAAAGTTACTTGAAATAAGTTACTTTCATCAAAATTTTTGTTGGTCTTTGTTCATTTTGATGCTTAACCAATGAGGAATCTAGCTTGATATCTATAAATTAGCATATCTAGGCATCATGATTCGAATGACTTTACTAGATAAGAGAATTGCTCTATAGCATTGAGTTGTGTATGCTTACTTAGAGAGGGCTCCTGCATAATGAACTTTGTCTAGATCCTAGTCAGTCTTAGAACATGCTTTGACAAACTTTCGAGTTTAGTATGGTAACTAGGGTTGTCATGTTATAGATATGTTAATTTGGAAAAATCAAGTCCTGAGGTACATTGACATTGATTTGGCAAAGCCAACATTTGATTTCAAAATAAAAAAAAATGTTTTATCATGCAAAGCCTTCAAGTTAAGGAAAATATGTTGAACAGTTGAACCTCAAAGGACACATTGGGCAAAGACAATGATTATTGGCAAGGTCATGAAGAAGCTACCAACTAACATGCTGAATCATACTTTAAAATGGATGTATCTCTACTGTTTGGGGCCTCCATTATTCATATTTTCAACATTTTAAAGATAAAAGCCATAAATATGGAGCATTGTGTCATTCCAATGCAAGACCTAAACGAGCATCTGAAAGGAACCAATGAGAACACTTCTGCTGATCATCTTGGTATGTGAGTTGATGGAACGACTGTAAGTATTATTCATGCATATCATGCATACATGAGCATATCACATCGCACTTTCTTTTCTTGTATTGTCTGTTCTTTATCAAAGTGAACAGCAAACACCTTGTGAAGTAAAGAATCAAAAGAATATATCAAATCAGGGGGGCATGGAAAGCCAATTGCTTGAAAAAGCTCCAGTAATTTTGCAAAGAGAAGAATTGTGTTCTTGTGTGAAGAACTAGACAACAAAAACATCAACCAAAGTTTACATGGAAAAAATCTCTGGTTTGAGCCTACACAGGGGGCAAAGTTTCTCCTTTTCAATTTTTTGAGTTTATGTACCAAATATTTTGAGACTCACTTTCAAATATCTTGCCACACAGAGGGTGTAATATCCTCATGTATGCCCTAGAAGTTTTGATTATGTTGTTATTGTTGTTGTTGTTGTTGTTGTTGGTTTAAAATGTGATTGAATGTATATGTTAGGTGATAAGAAAAGGAATTGGTAAGAGAATGCTTATGTATATGTGTTTTGGGAAAGAAAGAGGGTTTAGAGAAAAGTGTATATGTTGTTTATATGATGATATATATAACATATACATAAGTCAAATAGAGAGTCAATGCAAGAGGATATTTATTTGAGATTTGTGGAATTACTTAAATGGGCACATATGAGACAAAAGGTTAATTAAATGGATGAAGGGCATTTAAGTAATTATTTTGTTAAATTGTGTGGTGGAGATTTAAAGAAGAAAAGCTATTTGACTTGGGTTGAATTTCTTTTCTTCTCATGTATGTGCCGGCCATCCAAGAAGAGAAAGAGCTAGAGAGGTGTTTGAAGTTCTAAACTCAAATTGAAGAAGGAATCAAGGGATTTGGTTAGAGATTTGTGGAATTTCTTCATTTCAAGTAAGTGATCTCTTGATTTTCCTTTGTTAACTTTGAAGTTGTGTCTAAGGTGAATTGTGAGTTGTTGATGTGATGATTTGGTGTGTTTGATATGTGTTTACAAGTGTTAAAATTGATTGTAAGTTAAAAGATTGAATTGGTGTTGGTTTGGTTGTGAAGATTGTAAGTTTAAGTGGATGTTGATAGTGGAAGAAGTTGGTTTTAGGGTTTGGGATTTGGTGAATGATTTAATGTATGGTTAATGTGAATATTGTGTTAAATATGCAAAATAAGTGTTAATAACTTTGATTACATCTATTTGAATGAGTTTATGTTGTGCATAATGGGTTAAAATGTATTTAGAAGAGGGTTGGTCACAATTAGGGTTTTGTTCATGAGTGACACAGCCAAAAGCAAGGAGAGACACGGCCAAGCCAAGGGAATTTGGGCGTATTGGATGGATTTTTGAGAGACACGGCCGTGTCCATTGCCCGTGTTCACTACTGGATTTTGGTGTTGGGAGACACGGCCACAAGCTTGGCCGTGTCCTATGCCCGTGTTTGCTACTGGAATTTGTGGTTGAGAGACACGGCCACAAGCTTGGCCGTGTCCCTCAAGTGGGCTGCCCGTGTCCCTCAAATGTGTTGGTTAGGGTTTTTATTCTTTGTTCTAATTGCATTGTTATGATTCTTCAAAGGTATTTTGGTACCTAAACCTAAACATAAACACTTTAAACATACTTCAAACAAAGAATGCCCTAATCAAATGGATATGGAAGATCCTAAAACTATGAATGATGTAGATTGTTCTTTGCCCTAATTGCATTGTTGAGATTGAACAATGTTGTGTTATGCATTGTGAATGGTAATGTGTTTCATGAGTAATGTATATTGAAATGTTATATCTAAGATGCTATGATGATTCAATTGAATGAGATATGGCATGTTTGCCTAATTGATGAGGAGAATTGAGAAAGAGTTTGATAAAGAGAATAATGAAATAATTGTATGTTTAATATGTTATTCAGTTTCAGAGTTCTGGTTTTTGGAGGCATGCCTATTTAATGAAAGGTAACAGTCTTGCCGGGTTGAGGATCTCTTCAAATTGAGTTGAATTGAGGTCCAAGAGACTGGGTCTGTTATACTATGATAATTGATATTATGAGATATTTGATTTGTAACAGTCTTGCCGGGTTGAGGATCTCCTCGAGTTAGAAGAGTTGATGATCCAAGAGACTGGGTCTGTTACGCTATCCATGGATAGAGATATATATATATATGTATATGTTGCCTACGGGCTTGATAATGGTGTTTATGAACCAAAGCAGTAACTCTGAATTCTGAATATCGTATTAAATACTTGATGGGCCCATAGGTGTCTAGGTTTTATGTATATCATAAATGATGTTCTAATGTAATGAAATGTTAATATTACTTAAATGATGAAATGGATTATTCACGGAATATTGGCTGTTGAGTATGATCTTTATTGATTGAGTGTGTATCATTGATGTTGATTTATTAATACAAATGTGAAACATTGCATTGCACTAAAGCATAACATTAGCATGAATTGTCTTACTAAGCCCTTGGCTTAGCGCGATAGTGTTTAATCGCGCAGGTGATAGAGTTGATAGAGTTGAACCCGAGAGCTCTTCAAGACCGTGTGAGAGTAGACATTGAAGAGTTGATTTTGGGAACTTAAAGATCAGAGAAGACTTGCCAATCATGTATAACTCTTTTATATTTTGTAAAGTTTTGTTTATAATGTAAATATATGTATAATTGTAAATATGTATTCAAATGTTCTCATATAGGTAAATATTTTCTAGATTCCGCTGCGTATTAACTAAATGTATTTATATATCTATTTTGTTTAATATTACAAATTGATTACTTATTATCTATAATGTATATTGAGAAAGATGATGGTATTATATAAAATGTTTTTGAATGTTAGGAAAATCCGTAGCATCCCTATGTTCAGTGCACGTATACTACATTGTGGTGTTTGTAGTGTGTGTGTGTTGGATGTGGGGGTGTTACAATTGTTTTGGTATCAGAGCCAGGTTTGAGATTCTCAACCTAGGTCACGTATAAGAAAAAGAATATTTTTACTTAAAAAGTGAATTTTTGAATAACATACATGTTTGGGATTGGCAATCTCTGATCTTTAATAAGATGTATTCTGCTGTGTTTGCAGAAATAGGTTGTGATGGATCCTCATTTGCGTCAATCAGTTAAGGGTAGTGAGGAGAGTGTAGCTCCGGAAGATAGAGCTAGAGTTGATAGTGCTGAGGAGGCACCTGCTTCGGTGTTGGGGAGACCAGTTGGTGAGGAGGTTCCACCAGCTTGGCTTAGGCATGTGGTAGAGGCTTTGAGGCAAACACCAGTGCAACCACCCCCACCCCCTCAGCCTTTGGTATCAGTGAGGCACTATGATAAACTAAGGAAGTATGGGGCAGAGGATTTCTTAGGTACAGTTGATCCAGCTGTAGCGGAGCAATGGCTTGATAAAGTACAGAGGATCTTTATTCAGTTGCAAGCCACCTCGGAGGAAAAGTTTGACTATGCAAGATCTTTGCTACAGAAGGATGCATACGACTGGTGGAGGACAGTGCCCCATTCTATGGATGATCCACCAACCTTGTCATATGCGGATTTTCTGAGAGAATTTGAATTGAAGTATACTCCTAGGGAGTACAAAGACATGAAGAAGATGGAGTTTTTAAGCTTGAAACAAGACAGCAGGACTGTAACTGAATATGAAGTTGAGTTTATTAGATTGAGCCATTATGCTGGGGGCATTATAGCTGATGAGATAGATAGATGCAGGAGATTTGAGGAGGGATTGAGGCCCTCTATCATGTGCTTAGTGGCTGGATCTCGATATCACGATTTTTCCCAGCTTGTAGCAGCAGCTCGAAGTGTGGAGAGAGCTCAAGTTATTGCAGCTGCTTCAGAGGAAGAGGTTAGGATTAGAAGGCCCCAGTTTGAGGCAGGGTCTTCTTCTGCGAAGAGGGGTAGAGGAAGTTTTATTCCTCGGGTTAGCAGGAGTCAGAGGCCGGCTGGAAGGTCAGTACAGTTCCAGAGACAGAGATTTAGACCTACAGCTTCAGTAGCGAGTGCTCCTACTCCTGGAGTTCAGAGATCCACCTTACCTGTGTGTGACCAGTGTGGTGGAAGACATGGGGGCGTTTGTTGGAGGTATAGTAGATCAGCTGTATGCTTCAGGTGTGGATCGCCTGATCATTTTATTATAGATTGTCCAGAGACGCGGGAACAGAGGTCAGTTGATTCCGCAGCTTCTCGACCTAATGCGAGGGGAGGTCGAGGAGGCAGAGGTGTTAGCAGAGGAGGCAGAGCTGGGTTCAGTTCAAGAGGAGGTGCTACATCTAGAGAGAGTAGACTAGAGGAGGTTGGATCTTCTCAGAGGATGTATGTTATGCAGAGGCAGCCATATGCTTCGGCAGTCATAGCTAGTATTTTTTCTTTATTTGATACTTCAGTACTTGCTTTGATTGATCCCGGATCCACCCATTCTTATATTAGTGCATCTATTTTGCCTGTGTCTGATATGCATGCTGAGTCCCTAGGATTTGATGTGTTGGTAACAAATCCGTTAGGGCATAGTGTGATTGTTAGCAAGGTGCACCGAGATAGTGTAGTAGTGGTGCAGGGTGAGGAGTTCCTTGGAGATTTGATTGAGATGCCATTTAAGGAATATGATGTGATTCTAGGCATGGACTGGCTATCTAGACATGGAGCTATGGTAGATTGTAAAAAGAAAGTTGTTACTTTGAGAACTGCTGATGGTAGAGAGGTGATAGTATCTAATGAGCAGAAACAGCTAGCCTCCTTATTTGTTTCAGCTGTTGCAGCTAGGAGATTGATTAGAAAGGGGTGTGAAGCTTATTTTGCTCATGTGGTAGATACTAGAGTGAAGGGTATCCCTATTGATAGTATTGCCACAGTTGCAGAGTTCCCAGATGTGTTTCCAGAGGAGTTGCCAGGATTACCTCCTGAGAGAGAGGTGGAGTTCGGTATTGAATTGTTGCCTGGTACCACTCCTATCTCTATTACTCCTTATAGAATGGCGCTAGCAGAATTGAGGGAATTGAAGGTGCAATTACAGGAGTTGTTGGATAAAGGATTTATTCGCCCCAGTGTTTCTCCTTGGGGAGCTCCTGTGTTATTTGTGAAGAAGAAGGATGGTACTATGAGATTGTGTATCGATTATAGGCAATTGAACAAGGTTACTATTAAAAATAAATATCCTTTGCCTAGAATTGATGATCTCTTTGATCAATTAAAGGGTGCAGCTGTGTTTTCTAAAATTGATTTGAGATCAGGGTACCATCAGTTGAGAGTCAGAGCTGAAGATGTTCCTAAGACAGCTTTTCGGACCAGGTATGGGCATTATGAGTTTCTAGTAATGCCTTTTGGTTTGACGAATGCACCTGCAGCTTTTATGGATTTGATGAATAGGGTGTTTAGACCCTATCTGGATCAGTTTGTAGTGGCTTTTATTGATGACATTCTGGTGTATTCGCGTAATGAGGAGGAGCATGATAAACATCTGCGGATTGTGTTGCAGATTTTGAGAGAGAAGCAATTGTTTGCTAAATTGTCGAAGTGTGAGTTTTGGCTTGACCAAGTAGCTTTTCTGGGTCATATAGTTTCAGCTGAAGGTATTAGAGTTGATCCGAGTAAAGTTGAAGCTATTTTGAATTGGAGTCCACCAAAGTCAGTGACTGAAGTTAGAAGTTTTCTGGGTTTGGCAGGCTATTACCGACGGTTTGTGAAAGGATTTTCTTTGATAGCTACTCCACTCACCAGATTGCTTCGTAAGGGAGTTAGATTTGTGTGGACGGATCAGTGTCAAGCTAGCTTTGAGCAGTTGAGAGAAATGTTGACTCAAGCGTTTGTTCTTACTTTACCTGTGGAAGGCAAACCATATGTGATCTACAGTGATGCTTCACATAGTGGTTTGGGTTGTGTTTTGATGCAAGAAGGTAAAGTGATAGCTTATGCATCTATACAGTTGAAACCGCATGAGCTTAATTATCCGACCCATGATTTAGAGCTAGCAGCAATTGTGTTTGCATTGAAGATTTGGCGACACTATTTGTTTGGGGAAAAATGTTTCATCTACACTGATCACAAAAGTTTAAAATATTTGGGTGTTCAGAAAGAGCTCAATCTTCGGCAGAGGAGATGGTTGGAATTGATTAAAGACTACGACTGTTTGATTGATTATCATCCAGGTAAAGCAAATGTGGTTGCTGATGCCTTGAGTCGGAAGTCTGTAGCAAGATTGACTGTTTATTCGCTCTCGTTGCTTGTTGAGTTGAGAGCATTGCATGCCAGTTTTGTATCTTGTGATGATGGTGCATTGTTGGCACAGTTGCAATTAAAATCAGTTTTGTTAGATCAGATTAAAGAGGCTCAGTTGGCTGATGAAAAGATTCAGAAGATTGTTTAAGATTGCCAGAACGGGAAAAGTAGAGATTTTATTGTGAGAAATGATGGGAGTCTCTGGTTTAAGAATAGATTGTGTGTACCGGATGATGCTGATTTGAGAAGGATCATTTTAGAAGAAGCACATCAGTCGGTGTTTGCTATGCATCCGGGTAATATCAAGATGTATCTTGATTTGAGGCAACATTACTGGTGGTCCGGTATGAAAAGAGACATAGCTGAGTTTGTATCTAAATTTCTCACATGTCAGAAGGTAAAAGCAGAGCATCAAGTTCCAACCGGGTTACTTCAGCCGTTGTCAGTGCCTGAATGGAAGTGGGAAAGAGTGACAATGGATTTTGTGTCTGGTTTGCCATTGACACAAAGGAAACATGATGCCATATGGGTGATTGTGGATAGATTGACTAAGACAGCTCATTTCCTTCCGGTTCGGATGGATTACTCTTTGGAGAGGTTAGCTGAGCTGTATATCCATGAGATTGTAAAGTTGCATGGGGTTCCAACTTCTTTAGTGTCTGATCGAGATCCTCGGTTTACTTCAAGGTTTTGGAAGAGTTTGCATAGTGCTTTGGGTTCACGACTGCACTTCAGTACTGCTTTTCATCCACAGACGGATGGACAATCAGAGAGGGTGATACAGATTATTGAGGACATGTTGAGAAGCTGTGTCATTGATTTCTCTGGAAGTTGGGACAGATTTCTACCGCTTGTGGAGTTTGCTTACAACAACAGTCACCAATCTAGCATTGGTATGGCACCGTTTGAAGCATTGTATGGCAGACGGTGTAGGACACCTCTTTGTTGGAGTGAACTTGGGGAAGGTAAGTTAATTGGGCCTGATTTGATTTAAGAAACTGAAGAGAAAGTGAAATTGATTTGAGGCAGGTTGAAAGCAGCTTCAGACCGACAGAAGTCTTATGCAGATCTGAAGAGGAGAGACATAGAGTTTGATGTTGGAGATGAGGTATTTTTGAAAGTGTCTCCTTGGAAGAAGATTTTGAGGTTCGGTCGGAAAGGGAAATTGAGTCCTCGTTTCATTGGACCGTATGAAGTTTTGGAAAGAGTTGGGCCAGTTGCTTATCGGCTTGCTTTGCCACCTGAGTTGGATCGTATCCATAATGTATTCCATGTTTCTATGTTGAGAAGATACAGATCGGATCCATCTCATGTGTTGCCGATTGAATCTATTGAAGTGAGTCCTGATTTGACGTTTGAAGAGGAACCAGTTGCTATATTGGCTCGTGATGTGAAGGAATTAAGAAACAAAAGAGTGCCACTTGTAAAGATTTTGTGGAAGAATCATGCAAAAGAAGAAGCAACTTGGGAAAGTGAACAAACCATACGAGATCAGTATCCTCAGTTGTTTCAGACTTGATATCAGGTAATTTCGAGGATGAAATTTCTTTTTAGAGGGGGAGAATTGTAATATCCTCATGTATGCCCTAGAAGTTTTGATTATGTTGTTATTGTTGTTGTTGTTGTTGTTGTTGGTTTAAAATGTGATTGAATGTATATGTTAGGTGATAAGAAAAGGAATTGGTAAGAGAATGCTTATGTATATGTGTTTTGGGAAAGAAAGAGGGTTTAGAGAAAAGTGTATATGTTGTTTATATGATGATATATATAACATATACATAAGTCAAATAGAGAGTCAATGCAAGAGGATATTTATTTGAGATTTGTGGAATTACTTAAATGGCCACATATGAGACAAAAGGTTAATTAAATGGATGAAGGGCATTTAAGTAATTATTTTGTTAAATTGTGTGGTGGAGATTTAAAGAAGAAAAGCTATTTGACTTGGGTTGAATTTCTTTTCTTCTCATGTATGTGCCGGCCATCCAAGAAGAGAAAGAGCTAGAGAGGTGTTTGAAGTTCTAAACTCAAATTGAAGAAGGAATCAAGGGATTTGGTTAGAGATTTGTGGAATTTCTTCATTTCAAGTAAGTGATCTCTTGATTTTCCTTTGTTAACTTTGAAGTTGTGTCTAAGGTGAATTGTGAGTTGTTGATGTGATGATTTGGTGTGTTTGATATGTGTTTACAAGTGTTAAAATTGATTGTAAGTTAAAAGATTGAATTGGTGTTGGTTTGGTTGTGAAGATTGTAAGTTTAAGTGGATGTTGATAGTGGAAGAAGTTGGTTTTAGGGTTTGGGATTTGGTGAATGATTTAATGTATGGTTAATGTGAATATTGTGTTAAATATGCAAAATAAGTGTTAATAACTTTGATTACATCTATTTGAATGAGTTTATGTTGTGCATAATGGGTTAAAATGTATTTAGAAGAGGGTTGGTCACAATTAGGGTTTTGTTCATGAGTGACACAGCCAAAAGCAAGGAGAGACACGGCCAAGCCAAGGGAATTTGGGCGTATTGGATGGATTTTTGAGAGACACGGCCGTGTCCATTGCCCGTGTTCACTACTGGATTTTGGTGTTGGGAGACACGGCCACAAGCTTGGCCGTGTCCTATGCCCGTGTTTGCTACTGGAATTTGTGGTTGAGAGACACGGCTACAAGCTTGGCCGTGTCCCTCAAGTGGGCTGCCCGTGTCCCTCAAATGTGTTGGTTAGGGTTTTTATTCTTTGTTCTAATTGCATTGTTATGATTCTTCAAAGGTATTTTGGTACCTAAACCTAAACATAAACACTTTAAACATACTTCAAACAAAGAATGCCCTAATCAAATGGATATGGAAGATCCTAAAACTATGAATGATGTAGATTGTTCTTTGCCCTAATTGCATTGTTGAGATTGAACAATGTTGTGTTATGCATTGTGAATGGTAATGTGTTTCATGAGTAATGTATATTGAAATGTTATATCTAGGATGCTATGATGATTCAATTGAATGAGATATGGCATGTTTGCCTAATTGATGAGGAGAATTGAGAAAGAGTTTGATAAAGAGAATAATGAAATAATTGTATGTTTAATATGTTATTCAGTTTCAGAGTTCTGGTTTTTGGAGGCATGCCTATTTAATGAAAGGTAACAGTCTTGCCGGGTTGAGGATCTCTTCAAATTGAGTTGAATTGAGGTCCAAGAGACTGGGTCTGTTATACTATGATAATTGATAATATGAGATATTTGATTTGTAACAGTCTTGCCGGGTTGAGGATCTCCTCGAGTTAGAAGAGTTGATGATCCAAGAGACTGGGTCTGTTACGCTATCCATGGATAGAGATATATATATGTATATGTTGCCTACGGGCTTGATAATGGTGTTTATGAACCAAAGCAGTAACTCTGAATTCTGAATATCGTATTAAATACTTGATGGGCCCATAGGTGTCTAGGTTTTATGTATATCATAAATGATGTTCTAATGTAATGAAATGTTAATATTACTTAAATGATGAAATGGACTATTCACGGAATATTGGCTGTTGAGTATGATCTTTATTGATTGAGTGTTTATCATTGATGTTGATTTATTAATACAAATGTGAAACATTGCATTGCACTAAAGCATAACATTAGCATGAATTGTCTTACTAAGCCCTTGGCTTAGCGGGATAGTGTTTAATCGCGCAGGTGATAGAGTTGATAGAGTTGAACCCGAGAACTCTTCAAGACCGTGTGAGAGTAGACATTGAAGAGTTGATTTTGGGAACTTAAAGATCAGAGAAGACTTGCCAATCATGTATAACTCTTTTATATTTTGTAAAGTTTTGTTTATAATGTAAATATATGTATAATTGTAAATATGTATTCAAATGTTCTCATATAGGTAAATATTTTCTAGATTCCGCTGCGTATTAACTAAATGTATTTATATATCTATTTTGTTTAATATTACAAATTGATTACTTATTATCTATAATGTATATTGAGAAAGATGATGGTATTATATAAAATGTTTTTGAATGTTAGGAAAATCCGTAGCATCCCTATGTTCAGTGCACGTATACTACATTGTGGTGCTTGTAGTGTGTGTGTGTTGGATGTGGGGGTGTTACAGAGGGCAAGGAGAGGATATGAAGGCTAGCTAAAAGGCTGAATTTTTTGTAAAAGTGCAAAGGAAGAACAAAAAAGGATGAAAAAAAAAGAAAAAAAAGAAGAAAAGAAGAAAATTAGAATTCTCAAAAGAATGAAGATGCAAAAGACAAAAGATTAGTCCAGCTAAAAGAGCTGAAGTCAAGGGTGAAGACCCAATCTCCAAGGATGAAGATCCATTTACAAGGGTGAAGACCCAATCTCCAAGGATGAAGATCCGTTTTCAAGGGTGAAGACCCAATCCCCAAGGATGAAGATTCGTCTTTAAGGTTGAAGACCCGATACTAAGGATGAAGATCCAATTTCAAGGGTGAAAACCCGATTTTAAAGGATGAAGATCCAATTTCAAGGGTGAAGACCTGATGTCCAAAGGATGAAGATCCATTTTCAAGGGTGAAGACCTAATTCCAAGGATGAAGATCCAATTTCAAAGGGTGAAGACCCGATTTCCAAGGATGAAGATCCATTTTCAAAGGTGAAGACCCGAAGTCCAAAGGATGAAGATCCAATTTCAAGGGTGAAGACCCAATCCCCAAGGATGAAGATCCATTTACAAGGGTGAAGACCCAATCTCCAAGGATGAAGATCCATTTTTAAGGGTGAAGACCCGATACTAAGGATGAAGATCCAATTTCAAGGGTAAAAACCCAATTATAAAGGATGAAGATCCAATTTCAAGGGTGAAGACCCGACGTCCAAAGGATAAAGATCCGTTTTCAGGTGTGAAGACCTAATTCCAAGGATGAAGATCCAATTTCAAAGGGTGAAGACCCGATTTCCAAGGATGAAGATCCATTTTCAAAGGTGAAGACCCGAAGTTCAAAGGATGAAGATCCAATTTCAAGGGTGAAGACCGGAAGTCCAAAAGATGAAGATCCATTTTCAAGGATGAAGACCCGATGCAAAGGATGAGGATCCATCTTAAAGGATGAAGATTCGACGTCCAAAGGATAAAGATCCATTTTCAAGGGTAAAGACTGGATCTCCACGGATGAAGATCCATTTTCAAAGGTGAAGATCTGATGCCAAGGATGAAGATCCAAGGATGAAGATCCATTTTGGTGGGTAAAGACCCTCAATCCATTAAAGAATGGAATAAAAAAATTAAGTCCAGAACTTAGCTCGGGTCCAGAACCCAAATTATCCTTAGGTCCATAACCTAAAATTTCTTTTAAGTCCAGAATTTAGCTCGGGTCCATAACCCAAATTATCCTTAGGTCCAAAACCTAAAATCTCTTTTAAGTCTAGAACTTAGTTCGGGTCTAGAACCTAAAATTACCCTTAGGTCCAGACCTGAAATTATCTTTGAGTCCAGAACTCGAACCGGGTCCAGAATCCAAAACCTCAACCATCTAAGAGAAATTAAATCTTATTGCTTTTCACTCTCTTTTACTAAAGTCTCAAATCGTTCAAGCAGGGGGCAAACTGTAGACCCTTAATTTTTGACCCAGTCCGGTTCAATATATTTTATATAGTCCAAAATAAATTTTGTTATTTTAATTAAATAATATTTATTTTAGTATTTATTTTTTATATTTTTTTAAAAAATAAAAATAATAAAAAATAAAGAAAAATAAAAATAGGCGACGAAAAAAGTCGTCGCCAAAAGTAATTGGCCAAGGCCATTTCGCCCGCAGGAAATTCCTGCGGCGAAATTGGTTGGCCGTGCCCAGCTCACAATTTTCCACGCAGTTTCTCTCAAATTTCTTCATGGCCCGCAATAGTTTTTTCGCCAGCAAAATTTTCCAACGCAATTTTTTTCGAAACCAAATTCTATTTGGTTTTGGTTTCTTTTCCTAATGAATTTTAGTTTTCTTAAACAATTAGGATTAATCATATAAATTTTCCTATAAATAACACTTTAAAGGACCAGAAAAGGAGGATCGGACTGGACGGAGGAGGGACTTTTGGGAGAGAGAACTTTGGACTTGGATCGAAGAGTAGGACTTCAGATTTGAGAGGAATAAGCAAACAAGCAATCAATCCATCAAAGGCAACCATCTTGCCTTTGTCTTTGTTCATCTAGAAAGCAACTTTTTGGTGGAACCAACTACGCAGGTTTGATCCTTCATTATAAATTATTTATGATCACAGTAGCTTTGTTTCTTTAATTCATAAGAATATACACACAAAACTTTGATCTTTAAATATGTAGTAACTTGATCTTCGTTTCAATAATCTAATTTATTTTTTCTGTTTCTTCTAAACCTTAAGAACCTAATTGTTTCTTCCATGTCCAAAAAACTTTAATTCTTTTCTTTTGTTTCCAAAAACCTTAAATCATTTTTCCTATTTCCAAAAACTTTTAAAAGCCCTAACCTGTTTTCCTCTAGCTCTTTTCCAAAATTCCCAAATATTTTCTTAAATTTCCAAAACCCTAACCTACTTTACAGTTTCTAAAATCATAATTACTTTATAAAACTCTAAACTATTTTCTTCAACTCTAAAACCAAAACAGTAAACCCTAATTCCCTCAAAACTAATACGTAAACCCTAGTTTCCCTAAACCCTAATCCTTAAAACCTTGAAACCTTATAAACCTAAACATTCAAACTCAATACAGTAAATCCACAATGACAATCCAGTAACTAAGAACTATAAACCTAATGTTTTAATATTCTAAAACCCTAATTTCATAATGTTACCCCTAAACCCTAATTTGATTCATGAAACCCTAATCCATTTCAATTTTCTAAGACTTACGGTAGCCTAAAAAAATAGCAACAATAATATCTTAAGATTCCAAAACCCTAAATATTAATTAAAGAACTTTAAATAGAAATAGTGAATCCTAATTTGTATCTTTACTTATTTTATTTTTAGATTTGATTATGTAGTTCATTATATGCTTTGATTTATTTTCAATGCTTGATTTATTTAATATCATGGATGAATATTTATTATATGCTTTGATTGATGTTTAATATCTTTGATGAATGATTTATTTAAGATGAATGGTTATGTACTTTTATCGATTTATTTTAATTTTCAAATGTTGTAAGAGGTATGTTTCCACTTTGTGGGTACCTCATTAGTTAAATATTTTATAATTTAAATTGCTTTTATATTTTGGACCAATGTAAAGGACATGTTTCTAACTTTTGGTGGGTGTCATATTTAGTTTAGACATGAACGATGTAAGGACATGTTTCCACCCTTGGATGGGTGTCCATTTATTCGCTTTGCTTGGACATTGCTTTGATTTTAATATAACGATGCTTTATTTCAATTGTTGCATGTAATATGGATAATATTGTTATATTTAAGAATTTTATAATATTAAGACCTATAAAGGAGGCCGGTTCCAATGAACCGGGCATTGTGGGGGTGCTGGACCATTTCTCACCTTCCCCACACGTACCCAACTTTCCGAACCCATTGGTGGGTTGGGGATTCCTTAGGAATCGAGTCATCCACCCCTTTCTTTTTTCCGGCCCGTCCGGGTGGCGACTCCATTTTCTCCGGACTGAGGTCCGTGTTCTCTAAGGCCCCGAGCCTAAACAGTGCCGATGTCGCAAGAACTATTCCACCGGGAGTGGAGGCAAAAATATCCGCTCACACTAAGTATAGTAACAATGGTCTGCTGGGTCTAGGTGGTTTCAAAATAGGTGGATTCAACAAATACTCTTAGGGGCCATAGCGGTAGGTTGCTCCCATGGACCTATCACATTTAGAAACCAAACTTTGATGCTAAGGCCTATAGTCCACATTTGGACCTATCACATGCCCCAACATTTTGCCTGAAGTAACCCCAAAAACACACTTCTTTGGATTCAACCTTAGATTATACTTCTCTACTCTCTCAAAGAATATCTCTAGGTTTTAGAAATGTTACTCTCTTGTATTCGACTTCACCATCATATCATCAACATAGACCTCAACTTCCTTATGCATCATATCATGAAATAAGGTGGTGGCCATCCTTTGGTAGGTTGCTCCAGTATTCTTTAGCCCAAAGGGCATCACCCCATAGCAAAATATCCCCCATGCAGTGATCAAGACAGTCTTAGCTTTATCTTCTTGGTCATTAACACTTGGTTATATCCAGAAAATCTATCTACGAACAAGTGTAGCACGTTAGAGGCTGCACTATCAATAAGGACATCTATATGGGGTAAAGAAAAATCATGTTTAGGGAAGCCTTGTTCAAGTCTCTATAGTCCACACATACCTAATTCTTTCATTTTTTTTGGCACAGGAACTATGTTGGCTAATTAGTCTGGATAATCTATCACTTCAATAAACTTTACTTGTATCTGCTCAGTGACTTCTTCTTTGATCAACTCTACCCATTTCGGCCTTAACAGCCTAAGCTTTTATTTGATAGGTTTCATGTGAGTGTTTGATAGGTTTCATGTGAGTGTAAGTGGGAATCATGTGCTCGGCTATATCTCGATCAATTCTAGGCATATCCTCATAAGACCAAGCAAAGTCTTTTCATATTTTTTAAATATTTTTTCTATTCTCTCTCTCTCATCAGGAGTAAGGTCGAACGTTATGCTAATATTTTTAGAATTATCGGTTGTTCCCAATTTAATGATTGTGTATCAACATAGTTAATATTAAAAATGCTCATGTAACTAATATTTGAATGTATGCAACCATTAGGAAAAACTTCACACAATTAAGCAAAATTAGACTTCATTGCATTCATTTTGGAAAAGAAAACATCATCATCCTCATATAGAGTAGACAAATTAAAATCAAAATCAAAATCAACATTAATGTTCTCATCATTATAAACTACAAGGTTCTCAAACTGTTCTTCGATGAGAGCAGTAATTTCTTCTGGAGTCTTCTAAATCTTCAGGGCAACTTCTTTCTTTTCTTTTGGGTTGGATTCCTTATCAGCTGGCAAGATAACCTTTTTCTTTCTCTGTTCCACCAATTCAGCAACATTAGCAAAGATCTCAAATCCTGAAATCATCTTTCCCATGAACATAATTGGCTTTAGCTTTCCTTGCAGTGGTCCCAGCTCTACTGCTTTGACAAATATTTCTTCAAGTGGAGGAAAACTCATCTTCTCATTTGTTTTTAGTAGAACACCTCCATTTGCTTCATCACATCCCAACCCTTTCTTGAAAGTTTGAGTCTTGAAATCTGGAAGCTCTGTTACACTTGTCTTCCCCTTCCCAAGGTCAGTACCTGGTAGATAATTCATTTTCTTCATCATGGCCAAAATTCTAGAGCCCATTATCTTATTATCATAAACAACATCTACTTGACAACCATTGAGAGGCCTCTCAATCATCAAATCATTTACCACTTCATTATCTTCAGCCTTGATAACCACTGTCTCATCCCCATTTGGGAACTTGATTTTCTAATGGAGTGTAAAAGGAACTCCATTAAGAGGATGAAACTAGGGTCGTCCCAACAGTAGTGCATAGGTGATGGGTATATCCAGGACTACAAACTCCACCATGGATTTAATTAGGCCAGCCTTCACAATAGCTTTAAAGGTTCCCTCAGCATGTCTCTTAGTATTGTCATAAGCCCTTATGTTCACCTCGGTCGGGCTCAAATCTCTTATTGACATAACTAGTTTTGGTAAGATCTTGAGTGGGCACACATTTATGGCAGATCCATCATCAACCATGACACATGGAGTCCTTTTTCCTTTGACTTCTACTTTGATGAAAAGTGGGCATATGTGATCTCTTCCATCTTCCAGTAAATCTGCATCTGAAAATGATACAATTCCTACATGAACCTTGTTCTTCTTCTGGACATCTTCGCACTTCATCACTCCTTCAATTTTCATAAAATCAATCAACTTATCTAGTGTTATAAAAGTGGAAATTGGCATGCTAGCCAATGATTTGGACATAGTTTCACAGTGTTTCTTTGATGTAGCTAATAAATCCCAGATGTTGATGCTTGCTTAGGTCCTTTTCAATTACTTAAAGACTGTATCATCTTCATCTTTCTTCCCTTCCTTTTCGGCATCCTTCCCCTTATTGGCTTCTACTTCCTTTGGTGGTGGCCTTGCATAAGGCTTACCAGAGTGGGTGTTCAATACCTCATCCTCTTCGGGCTCAGACCAGGTCCACTCCTCCTTCTTTAGCTTAGAATCATCATCACTATCGATTGAATCCTAGAACTTGCTCACAACACAGATGGCTACTTCCTTATCAACCACAACTTACTCCATCTTGCTAATTACTTCTTCTTCTTTAGTCGCCTCATCACCTATATCTTGGAAAGAAGACATAATAAATTTCTCATCCTTCAATCATGAAAGTTGTTGGTGGTGGTACTCTGTTGAACCTTGGCAACGAATTATCCTTTGTGCTAGGCTTGTTAGGTTTGGACAACTTCCTGCTATCAATCAAATTCTAGATCTCATTCCAAAATCTCAAACATTTGTCCATCTCGTGCCCTTGCATCTGGTGGAATTGGAAAAATGCCTTAGCATCAAAGTTGGGTGGTAGTGGATTTGGTAATGGTTGAGGAGTCAAGCGTTGTAACAATCCCTTCTTTTATAGCTTATTGAGAACCCATGACAGTGGCTTTCCCAACTCTGAAATTTGCCTTCTTCCTCCTTAACTAGTTGAATTTACATCAATTGCTTTTTTCATGCTTTGATTACTAGATTGATAATTCCCTTTTTCATTCTTTCTTACAGAAAAACGGTTCTTCTCTCTTTTCCATTATTCCATTTGCAAGCTAGCTTGAAGGATATCTTTAAAATCTCTAATAAGGGTGTGGGACATCCTTTCACGAAGATTAGGTAGAACCCCTCTCATAATCATTCTAATTTGGTCTGACCCATATGGCCTTTTCTTGAGCAATGCAGCTTTGTTTATCCATCTCTTTACATAGTCAACAAAGTTCTCATTTTGTTTTTTCCTGATTGACTCAACTTCCATCAACGTAACTTCTAATTCAACTTTGTACCCATATTGTTAGATGAAAGCCTTATGCAATGAATCCCAATTCTTTTGAGTGTTGTTCTCTAAGGTGTTGAACTAATTCTGCACAACAAGATCCAATGAAAGCATGAAGTACCTTAGAGTTTAAGCCTTAGTTGCTCAAGCACATTGTATTGCAATGATGTATTGCTTGACATGAAGATAAGGGTGCCACTTCCATCGAACTTAGCAAAATAGGACTTCCCCATCTTGTTCAAACAACTTGGCCACCTTCGACATCTCTTCAGTTTTCAGCTTCTTTTCAAACTTCATCTCTAAATCAGCAATCATCTTCTCCATATCTGAAGTTTTAGTCTTTTCCACAGTTGATCTTTCCATAACCTTCAGCTCTTTCTTCTTATCTTGAGGATCTTGAAAGTATTGAGCCCAGTCATCATCATCATCAACTTCTTTGTCATCATTAAAGGCTACCTTGCCAACCTTAGCCTTTCCTTTGTCCTTTTGCTTCTTAGTACTAGCAGATGCCTCAGCAGTGCTCCCCAAAAGTGCATCTAGTTGGCTCTTCATGGTCTCAGCCAGGACCCTTTTTAGTTCTTCCATCTTGGCATTGAGGGCAGCATCCACCTTCTTTTGAATCTGTTTAGGTTCCATTGCTTTTGGTGAGAAGTTAACCGAGTCATTACTGGATTCTACGTCACTGGCATAGGTTGGATTATCATACGCTCTTGAACTGCTATGCTCTAAGTCTGCGAGCTATAAAGGATCAATGACATGTAATGCATTGCATATATGCATAAATATCAAACAAACAAAGATAATTAGGACATTCCTTCCAACCTTATAACTTTCACACACGAATGGCAAATCTCTTTTCCTAGTTATATGGTCAACAAAATACCAACATGGGATATCTTGTTTTTAAAAAAATTCACTCGGACTGTTTTAACCAATAGTTGTACTTTCAAACATAAAATTCAGTTCATGATAATTCCCATTAATTAGGCTTTAATCCATTGAATTAACTAAAAATAACTTTTTATGCTATATTATGGATTAAAACTAAATTAAAGGGTTTATCATAAATAGATTCCCTATTTGAAAAAAACAACTAATGATTCATACCACAAACAAGCCCATGATTAACAATTCTTAGATGAAGTAAACTCATTTTAGAATTTAGATGAAGTAAAACATAATTTTATTTCAAAGCCCTCATAAAAAGGTTTGTTTAAAATGAATTTTGGGCTTTGTATTTGGGCCATAAAGTGCAAAATTTTTTTTGACCCATCTTAAAAGGTTTTATGTCCAAAAGACCATCTTAAGATTTTTGAAATAGTTTTGGTCTTTTGGGTTAAAAGGAATAAAATTTTTTTTGGGCTTACAATATAATTAGGTCATATTAAAAAAAGGAACAAATCAAATAAGCCATGGTTTAAACCAAGATATATCAATCATAGTCAAATCACAAGCATTTGGATAAAAACCTAAGGAAAGTAACTAGGCCAATTATATGAGCTTTAGTCTTTGGGTTGAAAACCTTAGGTTCCCAAGTATATACCAAAAGGTACAATGCTATAAGTGGTTATGCCATGCTCGATCTCCATTCCTTGAGTGAAAGTATGGTATCCCTTACAAAACACAACACGCATTACAAAGGCGTTCTAACTCACGCACACAATGCAAACTAAATGATGCAATAGACAATATTATAATAAGAAAGAATTAAATAATATAAAGACCAACGGAATCAACTTCTCTTATCCCAGTGGAGTTGCCACTGTTAGTGGAAATTTTTGCCTCCACTCCCATGTGAAATGGATCTTGCGACTTTGGCACTGTTAGACTTAGGGCCTTAGAGAATACGTGCCTAAACCCGGAGAAAATGGAGTTACTTCTTGGATGAGCCAAAAAAAGAAAGAGGCGGATGACTCGATTCCTAAGGAATCTCTAACCCCCTAATGAGTTTAGAAAGTTGGGTACGTATGGTAAAGGTGAGGATGACCCAGCACCCCCATAACACCCGGTTCATTGTAACCGGCATCCTTTTCAATTCTAAATATTATTGAATTCTTAACTTATTGAAATATTATCCATATTACATATAATTACCAAAATAAATAATCATTGTATTAAAATCAAAATAAGTTTAAACAAAATAATAAATGGGCATCCATACAATATAGAATATGCCCTTACAATGCCCAATGTCCAAAACTAAATAAAATATGACACCCACCTTTTGGTGGAAACATACCCTTTACATTAATCCAAAACTCAAAATAAATTAAATTACATTTAACTTAGCTAATTAGGTACCCACAAAGTGAAAACATACCTCTTACATCATTCAAATCAAAATAATACACATTAAAATAATTAACCAAATGAATTAAACCATTCAAACATTCACAATCACAAAAGCAAATCATCCATCATAAAGCGTCAATAAATCGCTCATCATAAACATGAAACAATCAAGTCTAGGTTCATAACCTTTAAATTAAGCATAAGATATATAAAATTATGGTTTAATATATGAATTAGAGTTTATAAATGAAAATTAGGATTTTAGGATTTTTAGGAAACAATATTAAGTTTTTTTATGGTTTTAGAAAACACTATTAGGGTTTTAGGATAAAAACTAGGGTTTTAAGGAATTAAAGTTTGGAAATTAGGTTTTGGATTTTTGAAAACTAAGATTCTAGATGTTTTGAAAAGGGATTAGGGTTTTTAATTAAGAAACTGGTTTTACAGATTAGGGTTTTGGAATTGATTTTATAGATTAGGGTTTGAGGTTGTAGATTATGGTTTTAAAAATTAGGGTTTTGGAAATTAATTTTATAGATTAGCATTCAGAGAATAATTTTAGGGTTTTAAATAAAGTCTAGTGTTTTAGTTAATTAAATTAGGGTTCGGGTTTTTCAAAAAAAATATTTAAATAGCTACTGTAAGTTCAAAAATTAAAAATCACTGTCCATTGGTTTTACTGGATTACTGTTTGGGTTTATTAGAGTTGCAATTGTAAACTTTTAACAAATTAGTTGCTGCTGCATAAAGACAACCACTGTATGATAGAATAACAATTACTACTGGATATTTAAACACTTATAAAACAATGATCAAAGTTAACTACTGTAATCTTAAATGAATTAAGTAATGAAACCAAACATCCGTTTGTTGGCTCCACCAAATTGTATGATGGTTTCAAACCTCCTGCTTGCACCAATATTTAAGTCTTGGTTGAGCAAAGTAAAGGCAATGTCCACTACCTTCTTTTTTTTTGATGGTTAATATTCTGTGTCTCTGCTAATTCTCACTCAATGCTGTTAAGGTTTTTTTTTTTAATTTCTTCTTGCTTTTGTGTTGCTAGGGTTTTTTCAATTTTCTTGTTACTGCCTCTATGTTGCTCCCAAATCAAAATCCCCCTTCTTTTGATAATTAATTTCCTTTTTATAGGCGACATTATGGCATCCCATAATCCCTCTTTACTTTGGATGTATCAAACCTACACGGCCTGGGAGAGTCTAAGTATGAAAATAGTGCACAATCAAGCTAATGCCAGCCCATTGAATTGGCTCTTGCCAATTTGGCACGAACAACTGCTCATGTCGAATTGGCATGGACCAATTCGACATGAGCAACTTGCTCATATTGAATTGACACGGGCCAATTCGACATGAGCTTACTTATGTCGAATTTGGCATGGGCCAAGCCAAATGGTCTGATAGAATCACATGTTAATCACAACAGTCCCAATAAAACTGAATCAACATAATCCAAATATTAAATAATTGTAATATTTTTATTTTGAGCCTTTTTATTAGATTTAGACATGATATGGCCTTCAAATGAAAATTATACATTTGGACCGGCACCAAAATTAAGGGTTTACAAAGTGATTCATTACTCTCCCTGGAACTCAACTCCTTAGAATCTATGGAAACAACACAAGCTGAACTCATAATGCAAAGAGACAAGAAGCACTCACCGATATAGTTGAGAAGCTTTTCAAGTAGTTCCACACAGTGCCACTGCTATGAACTTGTGTAATTTATCAGAGCACCTGAGCTATTACTTAAGAGGTTTAGTAGCTATCCTCACTCTCTTCTCCCTCATTTATATAGGAGAAGCATCAAAAGCTGAACCGACACAATTAATACCTTGCATAAGAAACTCAAAATTTGAATTGCCTGCTCCTGCCATGCTCTTTTCGAGCTGCCACATCATTCTTCTACTCCAATGTGCCCACATTCCTTCCACCAAGTGGCTGGCATAAATGCTAGCAAGATAGGGAGGGACTAGTGGTGTATACCCATAGATCGATGATAAATAATTGAGTTGGACCACCGCATCATACCGGGGCTTAGGTAGCTCAAAAAGAGCCATGCATTTTGTTCAGACTTGATATACGGGACTGGTAGAATCCTCTTCGAATGAGCTTGTGGCTTAGGCTCGGTTAGTTAACTGGTGTATCATTTGTTGCAAATTCCTGACATCTCCTAATATTCCCTGACACACCCACTACCGGTGGAGTTTGTCTGCCACCATCTACAGAGTTTGCCTCCCACCATCTGCAGAGTTTGCCTCCCACCATCTGCAGAGTTTGTCTCCTACCATCTTCAGAACCTGTCTCCTACCATCTCATTCTCTTCTAACTGTTGACTACTTATTGTCTCTACAAGAAAGGCTGAGCATAGACTTAGGTATCAGAATTTTCCCACTGGAGCCCGAGCCTCTTCTTTTTCTTGTAGGTCCTCCCACCTAGTTGTTGAGCCTAGGAACCCAGGAGCCGAGCCTTAAGTCCAAAAGTCCATCTCGTCATCAATAAAAAATTATTCATAAGAAGTCCAAAATATCAAGCAACCAAAAACCATATAATTCATACATGTGTGGTTTCCTCAGAGTCATATATCACAACCACATGAGTTTTGCATTTTCGTTCAACCAATTCTCTTTAATGATGTCGTTAAAAATTTCATAAAGAATAATGAGTGGGTCATCTTGCAATAACAATTCCTTTGCAATATTGCCACCATGAAACTTGATCATCCTCATAAAAATTTCTTTGGCCTCATTCTTAAGATTGCTAAAGTTTTCTCTAGCATTCTCTATTCTAGCAGATGATGTAGGAAGCGAATTGTTACAATTCATCTTCTTTTCAGGAGTCACATCCATGGCTTTTTTCTTGCTATATGTAATTTAGAGATTGCATGTAATGTGTGCATCTACTAATGTTGAGAATCCTTTTTATAATGAGTAGTGACATGGGATAATAAAAAAATATATTGAAAGCTTAGTTGGGTGCGGTGAATTATTTGTAATTTTCAAAGTTGCACAGTTATTGAAGAGGCAAATAATGGTTTTGAGCTGATTCTTTTTAGTGCCTTTTTGTTTTCCTTAACTAAATTCACTGCAGACCCTTAATTTTGGCCCTAAGCTAGTCTGGCCCCAATTAAAAAAGGCCTAGGCAAAGATCAGTCCATTCTAAATGGCTTAAACCTGCTTTAAAGCTTTTAATTACATTGGTTCAATTTTTCTAAGGCCTAAAATAAGCCGGTTTAACCTTAAAAGCCTTGAAATGGTCCATTTGATGATTGAAATAGGTTTGGTTCAGTCATTCGATGATTAAAACAGGTTTGGTTTGGTTTGCATCACACCATATCGAATTAGGGCCTAATTCGATATGGGTGTGCTCCATATCGAATTTGAACAAGTCTAATTCGATATAGGACACATCCATATTGAATTAGGCTCTTAATTCGATATGGATGATGGACCATATCAAATTAGGTCAATTCTAATTCGATATGGACCACTTCCATATCGAATTAGGACTCCTAATTCCAGTCCATATTGAATTAATTTGATTTTAATTTGATATGGACACAGTTTCATGTCGAATTTATTTGGTTTTATTCCGATATGATTACTATTTGGGAATTATTGATTTATAAATCCGGATTAAGCTCGGTTTAACTTAGCTTGACCTAATTTATTTCTTATAAATAGGGGGCTTAACAAGTTAAATAGGAGGACAACAGTTATTATCAAACTCTAGCCACAATTATCAAATGGAGAATTATCAAAGAAGAGATAGAATTAAGAGAGAAAGCAATAATAAAGAGCAATTTACAATTAAGACTGAAGAATCAACACACAATAAGAAGGCAGTAGGCACTGCCTTCACCTTAACCTCCAGCCAAAAACCACGGTGATTCAGACAGTAAGCTTGGATCAATATTTCTTCAATTTGGTGGAGCCAACAAACGAAGGTACATTCTCTATTTAATTCATTTAAATTTAATAGTAACTGCTTTTGATCATGGTTTTAAATATTGAATAATATTTCCTTCATCCAATAACTATTTATTTTTCAAATACCATCATGTGATAAGTTAGGTTTAGGTTATAAAGATTATGCTAATCCTTTAAATCAACCATTATCTTTGCACAATAACTTGTTAGGACGCTTAGTAGCCAAGCTATTAATAGTATTAAAATTGTTAGTTCATTAAAGCCCTAACCTTGGTGGCAACTTGTACAAACCCCTAATATTATTTTCAAAAACCCTAAAAAACCCTAATCATGTTTTCCAAAATCCCAATACCCCTAATTTGTATTTTTAAAAGCTCCTAATTCCATATTAAACTCTAGTTTTGTTTAAAACCCTAATTTGTAATATTAAACCCTAGCTTGGAAATATAAGAAACCCTAGTTTTAGATTTAAACCCTAGGTTGATCAAAAGAAATATAAAACCCTAATTTGATTAGTAAGAGTTCTAAAACCCTAATTTTGAAATTAATCATAATTTAGTGATGTAACATTAGTTTTGATTATTGATTTATTGTTATGTGACAAATGATGAGTTTGGATTTCATTTATTATTTATAATGAATGATTGAATGATTTAATTATATTTGATTACTTGAATTTGAAGAATGATGCAAAAGGCATGTTTTCACTTTGTGGGTGCCTTGGTTTTGCTTATGTAATTTAATTTACCTTTTAAGGATTTTGGAACAATGTAAAGGGCATGTTTCCACTAAATGATGAATATCCTATTTTATTTAATTTTAGACATTAAACTTTATTATAAGGGCATGTTTCCATCTTGTATGGGTGTACATTTTTATTTGTTTGGACATTCTTTACTTTAATATAATGAATGTTTATTTTATTTTAAATTTCATGTATTATGGATGATATTTTAATATCTTAAGAATTTAATAATGTTTAGACTTGAAAAGGAGGCCGGTTCCAATAAACCGGGTGCTTTGAGGGTGTTGGATCATTCTCACCTTCCTCATGTGTACCTAACTTTTCAAACCTAATAAAGGAGTTGGGGATTCCTTAGGAATCAAGTCATCCACCCTTTTATATTTTTTCGGCCCGTCGAGTGGCGACTCCATTTTCTCCTAGTTTAGGCCCGTGTTCTTTAAGGCCATGAGCCTAATAGCGCCGAAGTCGTAAGAACCATTTCTTAAGGGAGCGGGGGTGAAAATTTTCGCTCACAGTGGCAAATCCACTAGGAATAAGAGAATTTGATTCCATTGATCTTTATATTATTTTATTCTTTCTTATTATGATATTGTCCATTGCATCATTTAGATTGCATAGTATGTGTGAGTTAGGATGCCCATGTAACCCATGTTGTGTTATGTAAGAGATACCATACTTTCACTCAAGGTATGGAGATTGAGCATGGCATAACCACTCATAGCCTCGTATATTTTGGTATATACTTGCTATGGGAACCTAAACATTTCAACCCAGAACTAAAGCTCATGTAATTGGCGTAGTAACTTTCCCTAAGTTTTTATCCAAATGCTTGTTGTTTGATTATAATTGATATATCTTGGTTTGTACTATGGCTTATTTGGTATGTTCTTTTTCTAATATGACTTAATTATATTGTAAGCTCAAAATAATTTTTATTCCTTTAAGCCCAAAAGACTACAACTATTTTCAAAATTTTCAAGATGATTTAGACATAAACCTTTTCTAAAATTGGTCATGGCCCAAACTTAAAGCCCAAAATTCATTTTTAAACAAACCTTTTTACAATGGGCTTTGAAAAATATTTTTCACATCATTCAAATTACAACTTTTCTTAACCTTTTTCTTAAATGGGCTTACAACTATTAAGGTCAATTATAGAATACTAAAAATTAATTGCGGGCCTAATTTATACTAAGAATTATTAATCATGTAACACCCCTTCCCAACCTACATATGTAAGCTGAGTAGAGGCGCCACACTAACCTAATGTTGCTACCAATTTTACTTAGTCAAATTTTAGTTCCGATTTTTACAAAATTTTTGCCATAGTTTCGCCTAAAAATTGAGTCCCAAGTGTCGACAAAACCGGTTTTTTTCTTATTTTTAAAAACATTTTACACAAACCAATGCAAACAAAATCATTCTCAGTACACTCCCAATAAATCCCCCTTGTAACCTCAACTACAACCTGCAAAAAGGATTTACACTTCTAGTACAACATAAAATAAAGGTTTTGTGACAACCCCCATATTTAAATATTAAACAGCGGAAGTTATAAAATATTTACATATTTACAAATTCATATACATCAAAACTCAAGTTTTACAACACATAAAATTTATACATGATTGGCAAGTCTGCTCTGATCTTTAAGCTCCCAAAATGGATTCTTCAAGGTCTACTCTCACTAGGTCTTGATGAACTCTCGGGTTCAACTCTATCCACTCTACTACCTGCGCGATTAAACACTATCGCGCTAAGCCAACGGCTTAGTAAGATAAAACATGCTAACGGTATGCTTTAATGAAATGCAATGCCACATATGTTATTGATAAGATCAACATCATAAATATAAAGTTAACCACACAATTATGCATTTCACAAATCATAGTCATATGAGCATACCACATTTCAACATCTTTTCACATTCAACATTAATCAATCATACTCCATAACCAACATCTCATTTCATTAAACTCATAACATTATTTAGGACATTCATATAACCTTGACACCTATGGGCCCAACAAGTATTTAATACGATATTCAGAGTTCAGAGTTACTGCTTTGGTTCATAGTCACAATAATCACGCCCGTAGGCAATGTATATACATGTATCTCTATCCATGGATAGTGTAACAGACCCAGTCTCTTGGATCATCAACTCAACACATATGAGGAGATCCTCAACCCGGCAAGACTGTTACAAATCATGTATCTCATAGTGTAACAGACCCAGTCTCTTGGACCATCAACTCAACACCTATGAGGAGGTCCTCAACCCGGCAAGACTGTTACCTTTCATCATTTCTTAGGCATGCCACCCAAATCCAGAACTCTGAAACTGAATAACATATTAAACAAACAATTCATTTCCATTCTCAATTCTCATCACATTTAGGCAAACATGCCTTCTTTCTTTCAATTACATCATCTTAGCCAATAACAATGGCTTCACATTTCATTTCACAATATAACATCTCATTATTCAAGTATATATATATATATATCTCATCCATGATCACATTATATCTCACATAGCATCATTCATAAATATCAACATTTCATTCCACATTACTCATGAAACACATTACCATTCACAATGCACAACATAACATTGTTCAATCTCAACAATGCAATTAGGGCAAAGAACAATTGATTATAACATTCATTGATTCAAGTGTGTTTAAAGTGTTTAGGGTTAGGTTTAAGGACCAACCTACCTTTGGAGAACCAAAGCAATGCAAGAAGAACAAAGAATTAAAACCCTAACCATAAATAGTACATTCTGGTTTTAAACTCCATTTTATCCTTATTTTGAAAAATTGTATAAAATAATCTACTTGACTAAAAATTCTAAAATTTTTACAGAATTTATTTTTGTATCTTAAAATCATCCCTTTAAAATTTCAGATCAAACTGAACACAAAATCTTGGTCAAATAGTTCACCTAACCAGACTGCCCCAATTGCCCTGCATCCTGGCAGCAGTTCTGAACTTTGTGAATTCCATAAATCAAATTCAATAAATGTGATTCCAAATTATTTTTCTCAAATACTAAACTCACTAAGCAACAACATATCCAAAATTCGATTGAATATGATTTTTCTACATTTTATTAAAAATCCCGAAATATAGCTGTCCCAGTTAAGGTACCTGCTGGAACAGGTCTAATGAAAATAATTTTTCTAAACTCATAACCATTCCAAAATCGAATCAACATATTTTTCAGTCATTCTAGACTCATAGAGACACAACATATCAAAAATTCACTTCAAGAACATTTTTCTAAAATTAATTAAAAATCATACAAGTCACAGCCTTTACTAATCCTAAAACAGAAACAATTTCACTAAACACCAATCTTACTCTTCCATCACCAACACCAACCCAACTTCTCATCTATCAAGCAAAATCAATACTTACAATCATACCATAAGCAACTTAATCATACCACTTCAAAAGAATTGAAGAAATTAGAGAAAAGATCTTACCTTAGTTAAAAACTTCTTAAATCAACACTTGAACACTTAATCTTTCTTCAATTTAAGCTTGAAATCATCAAAACCATCACTTGTCTCTTTCTTTCTCTTTGGCTATGGAGGGCCGGCCATCAACAAGAAGAAGAAGAAGAAATGATAAAGAAAACACAAGTCAAACCTTCTTTAAATATCCACCATGTGATTTTATCCAAGCAATTACCAAAGTGCCCTTATTCACATAATTATCTTTTTGTCTTATATGTGCCCAATTAAGTAATTTACCAATCTCAAATAAATATCTTCTCTTGCATTGACCAAACCTTTTGACCACTTTATATGTCATATATATTAACATATACACAACATATAAATTTGTCTCTAAACCCTATTTCTTCCCAAAATACATATACATATACTTTCTCTTCTCAATTTCTTTTCTCTTACAATTTAACACATATATTCAATCCAATATATAACAATAACAACAACAACAATATGCAAAACTTCTAGGGCATAAATGAGGATATTACAATTCTCCCCCTCTAAAAAGAAATTTCGTCCTCGAAATTACCTGATATCAACTCTGAAATAGTTGAGGATATTGCTCTCGCATAGTTTGCTCACTTTCCCAAGTTGCTTCTTCTTTTGCATGATTCTTCCAAAGAATCTTCACCAATGGCACTTTCTTGTTCCTCAATAATCTGTATCACCCTCTCTGACTGTCCATCCGTCTGTGGATGAAAAGCAGTACTGAAATGTAGTCGAGAACCCAAAGCACTATGCAAACTCTTCCAAAATCTTGAAGTAAACCGGGGATCTCGATCAGACACTAAAGAAGTTGGAACACCATGCAATTTCACAATCTCCTGAATATACAGCTCAGCCAATCTCTCCAAAGAGTAATCCATCCGCACCAGAAGGAAATGAGCTGTCTTCGTCAATCTATCCACAATCACCCATATAGCATCATGCTTCTTTTGTGTCAATGGCAAACCAGACACAAAATCCATTGTCACTCTTTCCCATTTCCATTCTGGCACTGACAATGGTTGAAGCAACCCGGTTGGAACTTGATGCTCTGCTTTAACCTTCTGACAAGTGAGACATTTAGATACAAACTCAGCAATGTCTCTCTTCAACCCAATCCACCAATAATGTTGTCTCAAATCATGATACATCTTGGTATTACCCGGATGCATAGCAAACATCGACTGATGTGCTTCTTCCAAAATAACTCTCTTCAAATCAGCATCATCGGGTACACACAATCTGCTCTTGAACCAGAGACTCCCATCATCTCTCACAACAAAATCTCTAGTCTTTCCATCATGACAATCTGAAATAATCTTCTGAATCTTCATATCAGTCAACTGAGCCTCTCTGATCTGATCCAATAAAACTGGTTTCAAATGCAATTGTGCCAACAATGCACCATCATCACAAGATACAAAGTTAGCACGCAGAGCTCTCAATTCAACAAGCAACGAGAGCGAATAAATTGTTAAACCAGCTAAAGACTTCCGACTTAAGGCATCAGCAACAACATTTGCTTTACCTGGATGATAGTCAATCAAACAGTCGTAGTCTTTAATCAACTCCAACCATCTCCTCTGACGAAGATTGAGTTCTTTCTGGACACCCAAATACTTCAAACTCTTGTGATCAGTGTAGATGAAACATTTCTCCCCAAACAGATAATAGCGCCAAATCTTCAATGCAAAAACAATGGCAGCCAATTCCAAATCATGGGTTGGATAGTTAAGCTCATGCGGTTTCAACTGTCGAGATGCATAAGCTATAACTTTACCTTCTTGCATCAATACACACCCCAAACCTCTATGTGAAGCATCACTGTAGATCACATATGGTTTGCCTTCAACAGGTAAAGTTAGAACAGGCGCTTGAGTCAACATTTCTCTCAACTGCTCAAAGCTAGCCTGACACTGATCCGTCCACACAAATCTCACTCCCTTACGAAGCAATCTGGTTAGTGGAGTAGCTATCAAAGAAAATCCTTTCACAAACCGCCGGTAATAGCCTGCCAAACCCAGAAAACTTCTAACCTCTGTCACTGATTTAGGTGGATTCCAATTCAATACAGCTTCAACTTTGCTCGGATCAACTTTAATGCCTTCTGCTGAAACAACATGTCCGAGAAAAGCTACTTGATCCAACCAGAACTCACACTTCGACAATTTAGCAAACAACTGCCTCTCTCTCAAAATCTGCAACACAATCCGCAGATGCATATCATGTTCCTCCTCATTCTGCGAATACACCAGTATATCATCAATGAAGACCACTACAAACTGATCCAAATAGGGCCTAAACACCCTATTCATCAAATCCATGAAAGCTGCAGGTGCATTCGTCAGACCAAAAGGCATAACTAAAAATTCATAATGCCCATACCTGGTCTGAAAAGCGGTCTTAGGAACATCTTCAGCTTTGACTCTCAACTGATGATACCCAGATCTCAAATCAATTTTGGAGAACACTGACGCTCCCTTCAACTGATCAAAGAGATCATCGATTCTAGGCAAAGGATATTTATTTTTAATAGTCACCTTGTTCAATTGCCTATAATCAATACACAACCTCATAGTACCATCTTTCTTCTTCACAAATAGCACAGGAGCTCCCCAAGGAGAAACACTGGGGCGAATAAATCCTTTGTCCAACAACTCCTGTAATTGCACTTTCAACTCCCTCAATTCTGCTGGTGCCATTCTGTAAGGAGTAATAGAGATAGGAGTGGTACCAGGCAACAATTCAATACCGAACTCCACCTCTCTCTCAGGAGGTAACCCTGGCAACTCCTCTGGAAATACATCCGGGAACTCAGCAACTGTGGCAATGCTATCAATAGGGAAACCCTTCACTCTAGTATCCACCACATGAGCAAGATAGGCTTCACACCCCTTTCTAATCAACCTCCTGGCTGCAACAGCTGAAACAAATAAGGAGGCTAGCTGTTCCTGCTCATTAGATACTATCACCTCTCTACCATCACCCGTTCTCAAAGAAACAATTTTCTTTTTACAATCCACCACAGCTCCATGTCGAGATAGCCAATCCATACCTAAGATCACGTCATATTCCTTAAATGGCATCTCAATCAAATCCCCAAGGAACTCCTCACCCTGCACCACTACCGCACTATCTCTATGCACCTTACTCACAACCACACTATGCCCTAACGGATTTGTCACCAACACATCAAATCCTAGGGACTCAGCATGCACATCAAATACAGGCAAAACAGATGCACTAATATATGAATGCGTGGAACCCGGATCAATCAAAGCAAGTACTGGAGTATTAAATAAAGAAAAAGTACCAGCTATGACTGCCGATGTATCTGGCTGCCTCTGCATAACATACATCCTCTGGGAAGATCCAACCTCCTCTGGTCTACCCTCCCTGGATGTAGCACCTCCTCTAGAACTGAATCCTGGTCTACCTCCTCGGCTGGCACCTCTGCCTCCTATGCCTCCCCTCACACTAGCTCGAGAAGCAGCAGAATCAACTGACATCTGCTCCTGCCTCTCAGGACAGTCTCTCACAAAGTGGTCAGGTGATCCACACCTGAAGCATACCCCTGATCTACTATGCCTCCAACAAACGCCCCCATGTCTTCCACCACACTGGTTACACAAAGGTAAGGTGGATCTCTGAACTCCAGGAGTAGGAGCACTCGCTACTGAAGCTGCAGGTCTAAATCTCTGCCTCTGGAACTGCACTGACCTACCCGCTGGTCTCTGGCTCCTACTACTCCGAGGAACAAAACTTCCTCTACCCCTCTTCGCAGAAGAAGACCCTGCCTCTAACTGGGGCCTTCTAACCCTAACCTCCTCCTCTGAAACAGCTGCAATAACTTGAGCTCGCTCTACACTTCGAGCTGCTGCCACAAGTTGTGAGAAATCCTGATATCTGGATCCAGCCACTAAGCACATGATCGAGGGTCTCAATCCCTCCTCAAATCGCCGACATCTATCAATCTCATCAGCAATGATACCCCCAGCATACTGACTCAGTCGAATAAACTCAACTTCATATTCAGTTACGGTCCGATGATCTTGCTTCAAATCTAGAAACTCTCTTTTCTTCCCATCTTTATACTCCCTAGGAGTATACTTCAACTCAAATTCCCTCAGAAAATCAGTGTAAGACAGTGTTGGAGGATCATCCATAGAATGGGGCACTGTCTTCCACCAGTCGTAGGCATCCTTCTGTAGCAAAGATCTTGCATAGTCAAACTTCTTCTCTGAAGTGGCTTGCAACTGCACAAATACCCTCTGAACTCTATCAAGCCACTGTTCTGCTACAGCCGGATCAACTGTACCAAAGAAATCCTCTGCTCCATATTTCCTTAGCTTATCATAGTGCCTTACTGGTACTGAAGGCTGAGGGGGTGGTGGCGGTGGCTGTGGTTGCACAGGTGCTTGTCTCATAGCTTCCATCATAGGCCTAAACCAGGCTGGCGGAACCTCCTCCCCAGCTGGTCTACCCGACACCGAAGCAGGTGCCTCCTCAACACTATAAACCCTAGCTCCCTCAGCAGGAGCAATACTCTCGGCACTACCCTCAATCGACTGACGAGAGTGAGAATCCATCACAACCTAAGTCTGCAAACACAACAGAATACCTCTTATTAAAGATCAGAGACTGCCAATCCCAAACATGTATTTTTGTTCAAAAACTCACTTTTTAAGTAAAAATAGTATTTTTCTTACATTTTACCTAGGTTGAGAATCTCAAACCTAGGCTCTGATACCAAAACAACTGTAACACCCCTTCCCAACCTACATATGTAAGCTGAGTAGAGGCGCCACACTAACCTAATGTTGCTACCAATTTTACTTAGTCAAATTTTAGTTCCGATTTTTACAAAATTTTTGCCATAGTTTCGCCTAAAAATTGAGTCCCAAGTGTCGACAAAACCGGTTTTTTTCTTATTTTTAAAAACATTTTACACAAACCAATGCAAACAAAATCATTCTCAGTACACTCCCAATAAATCCCCCTTGTAACCTCAACTACAACCTGCAAAAAGGATTTACACTTCTAGTACAACATAAAATAAAGGTTTTGTGACAACCCCCATATTTAAATATTAAACAGCGGAAGTTATAAAATATTTACATATTTACAAATTCATATACATCAAAACTCAAGTTTTACAACACATAAAATTTATACATGATTGGCAAGTCTGCTCTGATCTTTAAGCTCCCAAAATGGATTCTTCAAGGTCTACTCTCACTAGGTCTTGATGAACTCTCGGGTTCAACTCTATCCACTCTACTACCTGCGCGATTAAACACTATCGCGCTAAGCCAACGGCTTAGTAAGATAAAACATGCTAACGGTATGCTTTAATGAAATGCAATGCCACATATGTTATTGATAAGATCAACATCATAAATATAAAGTTAACCACACAATTATGCATTTCACAAATCATAGTCATATGAGCATACCACATTTCAACATCTTTTCACATTCAACATTAATCAATCATACTCCATAACCAACATCTCATTTCATTAAACTCATAACATTATTTAGGACATTCATATAACCTTGACACCTATGGGCCCAACAAGTATTTAATACGATATTCAGAGTTCAGAGTTACTGCTTTGGTTCATAGTCACAATAATCACGCCCGTAGGCAATGTATATACATGTATCTCTATCCATGGATAGTGTAACAGACCCAGTCTCTTGGATCATCAACTCAACACATATGAGGAGATCCTCAACCCGGCAAGACTGTTACAAATCATGTATCTCATAGTGTAACAGACCCAGTCTCTTGGACCATCAACTCAACACCTATGAGGAGGTCCTCAACCCGGCAAGACTGTTACCTTTCATCATTTCTTAGGCATGCCACCCAAATCCAGAACTCTGAAACTGAATAACATATTAAACAAACAATTCATTTCCATTCTCAATTCTCATCACATTTAGGCAAACATGCCTTCTTTCTTTCAATTACATCATCTTAGCCAATAACAATGGCTTCACATTTCATTTCACAATATAACATCTCATTATTCAAGTATATATATATATATATCTCATCCATGATCACATTATATCTCACATAGCATCATTCATAAATATCAACATTTCATTCCACATTACTCATGAAACACATTACCATTCACAATGCACAACATAACATTGTTCAATCTCAACAATGCAATTAGGGCAAAGAACAATTGATTATAACATTCATTGATTCAAGTGTGTTTAAAGTGTTTAGGGTTAGGTTTAAGGACCAACCTACCTTTGGAGAACCAAAGCAATGCAAGAAGAACAAAGAATTAAAACCCTAACCATAAATAGTACATTCTGGTTTTAAACTCCATTTTATCCTTATTTTGAAAAATTGTATAAAATAATCTACTTGACTAAAAATTCTAAAATTTTTACAGAATTTAGTTTTGTATCTTAAAATCATCCCTTTAAAATTTCAGATCAAACTGAACACAAAATCTTGGTCAAATAGTTCACCTAACCAGACTGCCCCAATTGCCCTGCATCCTGGCAGCAGTTCTGAACTTTGTGAATTCCATAAATCAAATTCAATCAATGTGATTCCAAATTATTTTTCTCAAATACTAAACTCACTAAGAAACAACATATCCAAAATTCGATTGAATATGATTTTTCTACATTTTATTAAAAATCCCGAAATATAGCTGTCCCAGTTAAGGTACCTGCTGGAACAGGTCTAATGAAAATAATTTTTATAAACTCATAACCATTCCAAAATCGAATCAACATATTTTTCAGTCATTCTAGACTCATAGAGGCACAACATATCAAAAATTCACTTCAATAACATTTTTATAAAATTAATTAAAAATCATACAAGGCACAGCCTTTACTAATCCTAAAACAGAAACAATTTCACTAAACACCAATCTTACTCTTCCATCACCAACACCAACCCAACTTCTCATCTATCAAGCAAAATCAATACTTACAATCATACCATAAGCAACTTAATCATACCACTTCAAAAGAATTGAAGAAATTAGAGAAAAGATCTTACCTTAGTTAAAAACTTCTTAAATCAACACTTGAACACTTAATCTTTCTTCAATTTAAGCTTGAAATCATCAAAACCATCACTTGTCTCTTTCTTTCTCTTTGGCTATGGAGGGCCGGCCATCAACAAGAAGAAGAAGAAGAAATGATAAAGAAAACACAAGTCAAACCTTCTTTAAATATCCACCATGTGATTTTATCCAAGCAATTACCAAAGTGCCCTTATTCACATAATTATCTTTTTGTCTTATATGTGCCCAATTAAGTAATTTACCAATCTCAAATAAATATCTTCTCTTGCATTGACCAAGCCTTTTGACCACTTTATATGTCATATATATTAACATATACACAACATATAAATTTGTCTCTAAACCCTATTTCTTCCCAAAATACATATACATATACTTTCTCTTCTCAATTTCTTTTCTCTTACAATTTAACACATATATTCAATCCAATATATAACAATAACAACAACAACAATATGCAAAACTTCTAGGGCATAAATGAGGATATTACAAATCATAGGCTTGTTTGTGGCATAAATAATTAATTACCTTTTCAAATTGCAAATCTATTTATGATAAATTCTTTAATTTGGTTTTAATCCCAAACATAGCATTAAATCTATCCCTTTGTTGGCTTAATGGATTAAGACTTAATTAAAGAGAATTATCATGGATTGACTTCTAAGTTTGAAAATATAACTATTGGTTAAACTGTCTGAGTGGATTTTTTAAAAATAAGATATACCATGTTGATATTTTGATGACCATATAACTACGAAAAGAGACTCGCCATTCATGTGTGGAAGATATAAGGTTGGAAGGAATGTCCTAATTATCTTTGTTTATCTATTACTTGTGCATACATGCATACATACATTGCATTATATAGCATTGATCCTTTTTAGCTCGTAGACCTAGAGTACAACAGTTCAAGAGCTTACGACAATTCGATCTACGCCAGTGATGTAGAATCCAGTAACGACTCAGTCAGCTTCTCACCAAAATCAATGGAACCTGAACTGATTCGGAAGATGATGGATAATGCTATCAGCTTCAAGATGGAAGAATTGAAGGAGTCCTTGGCTGAGACCATGAAACACTAATTAGATGCATTATTGGAGAACACTATTGAAGCATCTACTAGTACTAAGAAGCAGAAAGACAAGGGAAAAACCAAGGTTGGTGAAGTGGCTATGGATGATGACAAAGTGACAATGGATGATGATGATTGGGCTTAGTATTTCCAAGATTTTCAAGATAAGAAGAAAGAAATGAAGACTGTGGAGAAATAAACTATTGAAAAGACTGAAACATCAGATGTAGAAAGGATGATTACTGATTTAGAGAAAAAGTTTTGGAAGAAGTTGAAGGCCGAAGGGGTGTCGAAAGTGGACAAGCTATTTGATCAAGATGAAGAAGTTCCTTACAAGTTCAAGATGCCTTCTTTCGCTAGGTACAATGGTATAGGAAATCCTCACTTGCATGTTAAGCAGTATATCACTGCTATGCAGTATACTAGAGCTACTAAGGCTCAAACTCTAAGGTATTTTAGCTCTCATTGGATTCTGTTGTGCAAAACTAGCTTAACACCTTAGAGGAAAGTACCCAAAAAGATTGGGATATGTTGTACAAAGCCTTCATTTAGTAATATGGGTACAATATTGAATTGGAAGTGACCCTGATGTAGGTGAAAACTATCAGACAAAAGCAAAATGAGAATTTTGTTGACTATGTGAAGAGGTGGAGAAATAAAGCTGCACTGCTTAAGAAGAGACTAGATGAGTCCGACCAGATTCGAATGATAGTAAGGGGTGTCCTACCTAGCCTACGTGAATGGATGTCTCACACTCTCATAAGAGATTTCAAAGATATTCTCCAAGCTGGCTTATAGATAGAAGAATGAGAGGGGAAATTATCAGTCTAGTGGCCAGAGTACACAAAATGCAGTGGATGTCAACATGGCAACTGATCAAGCAAATAGAAGACAATTTTCAGAGTTAGGAAAACTTTTGTCTTGGGTTTTCAATAAGCTGCAGAAGAAAGGATTGTTACAACCCTTGACTCCCCGCCCTTTGTCGAATCCTCTACCACCAAATTTTGATACCGACGCCTTTTGTCAATTTCATCAGACATAAGGATATGAGATAGACAAATGATTGTGACTAAACTACGAGATCCAAGATTTGACTGGCAGTTTAAAGTTGCCTGAACCTGATAAACCCAACACCAAGAGTAATCCTTTGCCTAAATTTGGAAGAGTGCCTCCACCAGCAACCTTCATGAAGGGGGAGAATTGAAGAAAAGATTTTTCTTATCATCTTTTCAAGACTCGGATGGAGGAATTGCTGAAGAGGAGGTACTACTAACCAACGTTATACCAAATGTAGATGATGAGGCAAGGACTATCATTGATGATGAAAAAAAATCCTTGCCCATGATATGCCCAAATAAATGAAGCATCTTCAACCAAACTCAACAAACTTCCCTTGGCTTGTCTGGCTTTTATTTTATTTTCTTTCTTTGGCATTTTCTGGAACAATTATGTTTTTCAAATTAAGATTATTTGAATAAATTACTTTCATTTTATATTGGTTTTTATTTATTTTGGTATTCAACCAATGATGAGTCTAGCTTGATAGTCATGAATTAGTGTATCCATGCATCATGATCCGAATGACTTTACTAGGTGAGGGAGTTGTTCTATAGCATTGAACTGTGTATGCTTACTTAGAGAGGGCTCCTGCATAATGACCTTTGTCTAGGTCATAGTCGATCTTAGAACATGCTTTGACGAACTTTCGAGGTGAAATTAAACTTTGCTTATGTAAGAGAGAAATGAACTAGGCATTATTTGGCAAGCCAATAACTAGTATCCACCCTATTAATATCAATCCCTAGTTGTCCCTTTGAGCCTTTATAAGATTTTAGCTTGCTTTTATTGGCTAAAAAAAATCCAATAACCTACCTTGAGCTGTTGTGATATTTATAGAAAATCTGATGATCACTAAGGAGAAGGGGCAAGAAGATCAAAGAAAGGAATGCATAGTCAAGACCATAAGGATAGTTAAAGTTTACCTAATACTAGACCTAATATCTCCGATCTATTAAGATGACATCAAGGTACAAATGATTTATCCTTATTGAAGCAAACTCACTCTACTCTGCTCATCCATAGTCAGAAGCATAGAATGATGTAGATAAAACAACTTTCTTAGAGCTAAAAAAAGAAAAAAAAATAGAAAAAAATAGAAAGGAAAAAGGAAAAGGAAAGAAAAACAAAAAAGAAAAAAAAAGAAAAAAAGAAGAAGAAGAAAAAAGAAGAAAAAAAGAAAAAAAAAAGAAAAAGAGAAAACGGCAGAACGATGGTCCTTAGTTTCTACAAAAAGAAAGAGATCAAGATTGTACTAATTAAATCTAAATTTCTACCAAGAAGATTAACTCTATCCTTTCATGAAGCAAGCTTTTAAGTTTTGTCCTTCCATTAAGCAAGATAATAAGATGCCTGAAAGGTGGAAATGAAGTCTAGAGTTTAATGTTTCCAACTATCTTCAGTTAAAACATAAAGTTTGTAGTGTAAAGGTTTGTCTATAGTGTTACATCAGCTCTAGCTCAAAGATGGCCTTCATTTAACCTGTGTCTCTTATAAACCCCATTTCAAGCCTATTAAAGCCATGTTAATATCTCTTGGCAGTTAAAGTCTATTAAAACCAAATTAATTCAATATGGACCGAAATTAGGAGTCCTAATTCAATATGGAAGTGGTCCATATTGAATTAGAATTGACCTAATTCGATATGGACCATCATCCATATCGAATTCCGGTCCTTATTGAATTAATTTGATTTTAATTTGATATGGACACAGTTTCATGTCGAATTTATTTGGTTTTATTCCGATATGATTACTATTTGGGAATTATTGATTTATAAATCCGGATTAAGCTCGGTTTAACTTAGCTTGACCTAATTTATTTCTTATAAATAGGGGGCTTAACAAGTTAAATAGGAGGACAACAGTTATTATCAAACTCTAGCCACAATTATCAAATGGAGAATTATCAAAGAAGAGATAGAATTAAGAGAGAAATCAATAATAAAGAGCAATTTACAATTAAGACTGAAGAATCAACACACAATAAGAAGGCAGTAGGCACTGCCTTCACCTTAACCTCCAGCCAAAAACCACGGTGATTCAGACAATAAGCTTGGATCAATATTTCTTCAATTTGGTGGAGCCAACAAACGAAGGTACATTCTCTATTTAATTCATTTAAATTTAATAGTAACTGCTTTTGATCATAGTTTAAAATATTGATTAATATTTCCTTCATCTAGTAGCTATTTATTTTTCAAATACCACCATGTGATAAGTTATGTTTAGTTTATAATGATTATATCAATCCTTTAAATCAACCATTATCTTAACATAATAATTTGTTAGGACGCTCAATAGCCAAGCTATTAATAGTATTAAAATTGTTAGTTCATTAAATCCCCAACCTTGGTGGCAACTTGTACAAAGCCCTAATATTTTTTTCAAAAACCCTAAAAAACCCTAATCATGTTTTCCAAAATCCCAAAATCCTAATTTGTATTTTTAAAAGCCCCTAATTCCATATTAAACTCTAGTTTTGTTTAAAACCCTAATTTATAATATTAACCCTAGCTTGGCAATATAAGAAACCCTAGTTTTAGATTTAAACCCTAGGTTGATCAAAAGAATTTTAAAGCCCTAATTTTATTAGTAAGAGTTCTAAAACCCTAATTTTGCAATTAATCTTAATTTAGTGATGTAACCTTAGTTTTGATTATTGATTTATTATTATGTGATGAATGATGTGCAATATCTTAAAATATACCCTAAAAGTTTTAGAATTATTGTTGTATTTGGATTTAATGTATATGTTTAAGAGGGGAGATTAAAGATGAGAAGAGAGATGTGTATATGTGTGAACACTCGAATTTTGGGGCTCGGAAAGCCAATTTCCTCAGACCAGGCCGGACCGGGGGTCCACGGTAAAAGTCCACCGAAAGTATGTCTTCATGGTACTTGAAATGTCCGGTACGACGTGAGGATCAGGGATATGGTCCCGGAATAATTTTTGGAAGCTCGTGGCTCCCAGAAAGTCAGTTTTAACGAAAAATTGCGTGTGTCGCGGTGGGCCAGGACGGCGGCCCAGCCGCCTCCCACGGCGGCCCGGCAGCCGTGGCTGGCGGTCCAGCCGCCGTTGCTGGCGGCTCAGCCGCCGTGACCAGCGGCCCGGCCGCCGTCCAACCCGATTTTGCCTATAAATAGGCTTCAGATTTTCAAAAGAAAAAAAACTTTGGGGACTTCCTACGCCCAGATGCTGACGAAATTTTTATGCTTAAGAATTTCTAATATTGTGTTGTAGAAAGCAAGAATCATACTCAAAAGTGCAAGGAAACAAGATCTGGAACTTAGAAGTGGAAAAATTTTAATCAAGGTAATATCATAATTCATCTTTGGTCAATTCGAGCATATCATAAGCATTCTAATCTTCTTCTTATTTTCTTCTCGGTCAAAGACCTAATCTTTTTAGGTCTGAGGGCCTAATGGACTAATCAATCACCCTTTCGGCTTTAAGCCGTAAATGAAATCAACCTTTTTGGCACGGAGCCTAAATTGCATCTCTTTGGTACTAAGTACCTAAACGGCACCATTAAAATGAACTTTTGGCATGAAGCCTAAATCGAACTCTTTTGGTACTAAGTACCCGAAATTATACAATTTTTGCACTAAGTGCTAAATCTCACGAATTTGGCAAAAAGCCCGACAAATGCACGGAGCATACACACACACACATGCATGAAGCATAAATTTCATCGCCTTTAAATAGGCTTTTCCGAACTACATGGGCTTTGATCTTCCATTCAAATGGGAGTATGTAGGCATATTTGGGATTCACCCCAAGTAGCAAGTCCGCTATTTATTAACAATCTGTTTTTCTTTTCTTCATCCCTTCTGTGTTTATTTTTTTTTATTTATTATTACAAAGTTAGTCGAATACATGACATAGTCCCCGAATCCTCCTTGGGTTCGCAGACTAGAATCCTTTACATTGGACGAGTTATTGGAGTCAAACAAGGGTTTTCTTAGTTTTTCCCTTCGAACAAAATAAACTGAGTGGCGACTCCCGACAACGAGTGAACTTTCGCCCGGATCCTTTTTGGGCGAAAAACCGAGGTTCACAATTTGGCGACTCCACTGGGGACATAAAAATGATTTATGTGATCCTAGCGGACTACTATTGTTTATTTGACTAACTGGCCCTTCTTTAGGGTATTTTTATTCATTTTGGCAGGGTACCTTAGCAATGGTTGTCTTTTCTTTAAAGACATTAGTACTGAAAATTAAAAAAAAATATATATCTTCCTGCGGACCATAAAAAATAATAATAAATAAAATAATGGCTATATATCACAAAAAAAATAATAAAAAAAATGAAAAAAATGATAATAATAATGATTTATGGAATTATAGTAGACTGTTATTATTATTCGTTTAACTGATTTGCCCTTCTTTAGGGTATTTTTATTCATTTTGCAGGGTACCCTAGCATTATATATCCTTTCTTTAAGGATGTTGGATTGAAAGTTGACAAAAGGAATCTTTTTCCTTCAATGGTCCCTTATTTGATAAATTGTGCATTTGTTTTGTCATTCAGAGAATCTTTTTCTCTTGCATATATGGGGGAATCTTTTTCCTCCATTGCATAAAAAATTATTTTCAAATGAATTTCTTCTCTTTCTATTCAAAGTTCTGAGTCTGGATAGCAAGTAGCGCTGACCGGCAGGTCTCCTTGATTATGCCGGCGGACAGCCAAAGCGTCCTCCCTGTTGTCGCAAACCATTCCAATCCTTTTGGAGTGGCCCATGAGTAATCGTACTGTTGGACCCACGCGAAACTCCTTGTTTCACATGTGGTTAGTTATATCTTACTCAAGACTCAAGGGTCCCTATGATAAGCCGATTCTCTATTTTTACATAACAATAGAACCTTCCCTTAGGTTGTATGTACCCAATGATAGTGCCGCATTCCATTAAAATGAATTGTGATGTGATGAGGTGCATTCATGCAACATAACAACATTGTTTTGGGGAAAAATTTTGATGTACATAAGTGGACCAAGAGTTTTCCTACCCTACACACCACCCTGATTTTTTTACCCTTGACCTTTTCAGGTACCCTCTGTCCGTGTGCCTTCACCTACACTAGATGTTAGTGTATGTGCCCTAGGCCATTTATTTGGATCTTTATGTTATACATTCATTATTAATAAATGAGGTTTTATTATCATTATTGTTTGTTTGCATGTTACATAATTTTGATATTTGTCCCTGGTTTATTATTGTTATAGAGATAAAAAAAAATAATTCTTAACCAGTATGAACATTGATTTGATAATCATTAGATGGTTATGTGTATAGTGATACAAATCAATTTCATAGATACTTGTTAGAGAACAATGTATTGGATAGACCCATCATGAGATTACTACATGGGTTAGTGTCATAAGTAAATCTCATGATAGTTATGTATTAATTCTTTGACTTGAGATTGTCATAGTTTCCAATATAAGGACTATTATATTTTGACATGATCAAACATTATCCATAACTGGATAGTAATAAAGGTTATGTTCATATATGATAGAAATTATGTAGAGGATAATGAACAATCAAGATAGAATTTGTCCCTCTCTTTGAGAGAGATATCTTTTGGGCCCCTCGATAAGTGAGACTGTGAAATGCATGGCCGTGCTCAAATGAATTGATAGTGTGATCAATTTCATTTGTTTTTATCAGTCTACTTGGAGATCGAGTAATCATAAGTTTGGACAATATAAGTATGACGTTGACCATGACTTATGTTCAAGCTAGATATCGTGTGACAAAGGGATTAATGCATATACTATTATTAGGCAAATTGGACATTCCTTATATTAATTGGGTAGTTGTAACGCCTTGCTAGAGGCCAATTATGACTTGTTGATTTAATAGAGATTAAATTGACTGCCAATTAATATGGGCCTATCGGGTCACACACAAGAATGCGTTTTGGGCTGGATATAATATTAATAATATTAATATTAGATATTAATATTTATTATTATTATTATTTTCATTTTTATATATATATTATTAGATAATATATTCAGAATCCTAATTAGATTTGGATTCTGAATTTGACTTACCTTATCCAATTATATATATTATTAGATAATGTATTCAGAATCCTAATTAGACTTGGATTCTGAATTTGACTTTCCATATCCAATTTTGAATTGGATTCTGGAGTGATTATATTCACTCCAGACGTTAAGTCTTCTCAGAGGTAACAATAAAAACAAAGAGGAACGAAAAAGGTAACCCTAATACGTTTTTAGAGAAAACATTTTTCCAGCCTTCGCCGTTGCAGAGAGCTAGCACTCCAAACGGTAGCATTCGTGTGGATACGCGATAGAGGGTGTTTCGCGATCGAGGCATCTCTTCCAAACTGTGATTTCGAATCATCAACAGGTTAGTTCTTTGAACACTTTTGTCGAATTAAACGAACAGCATGGATCCTGGTGGGAAATCAGAGATCAAATATTTTTCCGCTGCGTGTTTTTGTTTGCAGTGATCTCTATGATTTCCTAACACTAGACACATCAACACCAACTGTGCTATCCCCTACAAGTTCTACTACCCCAACTCCACCAACTACTCCAATTACTGAAATGGCCACAATTGAACAGATTAAGGCTTTGCTGGATGGTCAGGTTAAGGAAATTGAAGCTAGAATGCAAGAAAAAATTGATGAAGCTTTAGCCGCCCAAAGGGTAGCCATCCTAGCTGAATTAGAAGGAGCACCAAAGACAGTCCCTATTCCTGGAAATTTGGGGAAGGAACCCATTGTGGGGCAAACTAGTACCCCCGTGACTGCTCAGATTAATACCCCTGTTATCAATTTGGAGGATCCACCCTCCAAGAACGAAACAGATGAACTGAAAAGGAAACTTGAATTGCTTGAGAGGTCAATCACTGCCATGAAAACTCACAAAGAGGTGGTAGACATGGATTCCTTATCCTTGTTTCCCCAAGCCAGATTACCTCCAAAATTCAAGATGCCGGGGATGGACAAATTTGATGGGACCACTTGCCCTAAAACCCATTTGAAGATGTATGTGGGGGCCTTGAGTCCTTGGGGTTTAAATGATGAGCTCTTTGCTCAACTCTTCCAACAATCCCTGACCGGGGCTGCCCTTAAATGGTTTGTGAGTCTAGACCGTTCCAAGATTAAGACATGGGAAGACATCTGCAATGCATTTAACTCTCAATACCACTACAATATTGAGGTGGATGTCACTAGAAGAGAACTTGAGACTACCAAGCAAAACAACAATGAACCCTTCTCCTCGTTCCTTACGAGGTGGAGGGCAAAAGCCGCCCAGATGATCAATCGCCCTTCAGAACAAGAGCAGATTGATATCATAATCAGGAATTTAAGACCTACATATCAGGCTCAACTGCAAACCCAATATCTGCCTACTTTCAAATCGCTCATTGCGACTGCAACCAAGGTAGAAGATTTGATACAGTTGGGTAAAATAGTGGATGAGGGGGCTGCATCAAAATATAAGAAACAAAGCCAAACTCCTTCCTCAAGCAAGGTCAATCAAGTGGCCAATATTGCCCCTGCGAATCCTTTACGTGTGGGCAATCTTGGGCCAAGAAATCAGCCGAGAAGACAATATACTGACCTTGGGGTACCCCTTCATTTGGTGTTTAAGAAGGCTGTGGAAGGGAAATATTTGAAGCCTTTGGACCCAAGACCTCCTCCAAACCCATTACCTTCCAGTTATAAAGTCAATGAATACTGTGAATACCATCAAGGGAACGGGCATAAAACAGATGCTTGCTGGACACTGAAAAACCGCATCCAGGATCTGGTGGATAGTGGTGACATCATTCCTCTCAGGAGGCAACCAAACATCAACACTAACCCTTTGCCCAATCATTCCATCCACGCCATTGCTGTGGAAGAAGAGTTGTTTGATCCTTTCAAACTTCTCTTGGAAATGAATGAAGTGTGTGTGTTAGATTTGAACGACCTTGCTGAAGAGGTCAGTGCTCTGACAAGAAGTGGAAGACAATATCAGCCACTTCACTTGGGAAAAACCCCTACAACCTCAAATCACCCCCATAAGAAAACACCAGAGCCAAAAGAAGACCCTGTCCTCACTCAGCTTAAGCAAACTCAAGCTAAGATGTCAATTTGGGAGCTCCTTGCTTCCTCATTCCCACACCGCCAGGCTCTCAGCGAAGCTTTGAGTCAACTTGATACACCAGTGGACACAAGCCCAGAAGCTTTGGTGGCCACTTTGACCCAATCAACCAAGGCATTGAGTATCAGATTTTCTGATGTAGATTTACCAGAAAACGGTAAGAAACACAATGATGCTCTATACATCACCATACAGACTGGGGGAAAGACTGTGCCCATGGTCCTCATTGATAATGGGTCAGCCTTAAATGTATGTCCCTTGAAAGTAGCAAGCTGTCTGGGGTTGGAGGCTACAGATCTTACACCTTCTGATCAGATTGTGAGAGCATATGATAACACTCGAAGAGAAATTTTGGGTGTTGCCACTCTGGAAATTGCTATTGGGCCGGTGAAAATGGGAGTACCATTCCAGGTCATTGATGTACCCGCGAGCTTTAATCTCCTCCTTGGAAGGCCGTGGATTCATCAGATTAATGTTGTACCTTCTTCACTACACCAAAAACTTAAATTCCCTTTTGAAGGAAAAATCATCACTATCAAAGGGGACACCTGCGAAATCAACAGGAAAACCATGGATCAGTCTCTCCTTGAGGTTGTTCCTGGTGAAACCGCCATGACCTTGACTGGGTTTCATTACGACACAGTTCAATGCATAGAAGGTGAAAAACCCAAAGGGCCATTTGTCTCATATGACTTTGGGGAGGTCCAAATCAACTGCCTAGTGGGAATGATGCTGAGGGTAGGTCTATTGCCCGGGATGGAAATGATGAAGTCTGGGAGAAAAATACCCATGGTACGGCCGTGGGAAGAGCCTGAGAATAAGGGAACTTTTGGCTTGGGGTACAAACCTACAGATGAGGAAATAGAAGAGCTTGAGCATGGAAGGAAGAAAAAGGGAAATTGGGGGGCAAGAAGCCTCAAAATGCGCCCTTACTTTAGAACTCTGAATGGTCACTTTTGCAAACCAGGAAAGGCAGTTCATCACCGTGGTTTTCAGGAACCATTCTATTCTCCTATGACCGGAAAGAAGCTACCGGGTTTTGAAATGTTTGCTGATGTTATGGCCATGAAAGAAGAAGAGCCAGAACCTGAAACTGACCCCCAAATGGAAGATTTCATGCGGCCTAGTCTCTTTGATGAGGTTGCTATGATAACCAATTTCGAAGACAATAGGGATTTCACAAAGCTGATCAAGACTACAGATGGACCGCTGAGAAACTGGTACGCCGAGGAGGGACAAGCTGCTGAAGTTAAACCTAGTCCTGTGTCACACCCTGAACTTGAGTTTTGTACCGAGTCTTGTACTAATTCTGAGTCAAAAACCAAGTCAGAGTCTAATTCTGAGTCTTCTGTAGTTTCAGATTTAGGGAACCCTAATGTCAAATCTAATGTAATCTTGGAGAATGACTCCACCATTATCAATGAAACTGTTCCGATTCTTGGTTACCCTGTGTCTTTCGCTTTCCAAGTATTATCTAGCAAAAATGAAATAAATGAAATAAAAGAAATAAATGAAAAGATAATAATTGGCAAAGAAAATGAACATACATACATTGCATATGATTGTGCGAATAAAGAACAGGTTGTCGATTGCATCAGGAAGTATGTCGACTGCTTCATGTGGAAGGCAAGTGATGTCACGGGAATAGACCCAGCCATAGCAGTGCATAAGATTCCGCTATACCCTGATGCAAAGCCGGTTAAGCAGAAATTGAAAAGAATGAAGCCAGAATGGTCTTTGAAAATTAAAGAGGAGGTTGCCAAGCAACTGGACAATAAGTTCATAGAACCAATTGCCTATCCTTCATGGTTAGCAAACATCGTGCCAGTCCCGAAGAAAGACGGAAAGGTCAGGATGTGTGTTGACTACAGAGATCTGAATAAGGCTTGTCCCAAGGACGATTTCCCACTACCTCACATCGATTTGCTGATAGACAGGATGGTTGGACATGTGATGGTTTCCATGACTGATCTTGCGGTTGGGTACAATCAGATCCTAGTTCACCCACCAGACAAAGAAAAGACAGCTTTCATCACAGAATGGGGCACTTTCTGCTATAGGGTTATGCCTTTTGGGTTGATAAATGCAGGGGCTACCTACCAAAGGATGGCGACAACAGTCTTTCATGACATGATTCACAAAGAAGTAGAAGTGTATGTCGATGATATGATTGTCAAGTCAAAATCTCCAGAAGAACACGTTGAAGCACTTGAGAAGTTCTTCCTTAGACTTCGCAAGTACAATTTGAAGCTTAATCCTGCAAAATGCCTCTTTGGTGCGACATCGGGCTTATTTTTGGGATATCTGGTCAGCAAGAAAGGAATAGAAGTTGATCCAGCAAAGTCAAAGGCTATTCTGAAAATGCCTCCACCAAGAACAGAGAAAGAGGTTCGAGGCTTGCTAGGTAGATTACAGTATATCAGTCGATTCATATCACAGTTGGCTGAGACTTGTGGTCCTATCTTTAAGCTACTAAGGAAAGGTGCTTCACAAGAATGGAATGAAGACTGTCAGAAGGCCTTCGACAAGATCAAAGAATACTTGTTAAGTCCGCCAATTCTGCAACCTCCCAGAATGGGAAAGCCTCTGCTCTTGTATTTGTCTGTAACAGATGAAGCCATGGGTGTAATGCTGGCTCAAGAGGCTGAAGATACAAAGGTAGAAAATGCAATTTACTACCTCAGCAAAAGGATGCTGGACTATGAGTTAAAGTATAACAAGATTGAGAAGTCGTGTTTAGCCTTGTATTGGGCTTGTACGAAGTTACAACACTACTTGTCTTCTTACACTACTTATGTCATTGCAGAACAGAGTCCCTTGAAATTCCTTATGGAGAGGCCTGTTTTGGACAGCAAAATGGCTAAGTGGGTGTCAACATTGGCCGCCTTTGACTTGAAATTTGTCCAAAGGAAAGCTGTGAAAGGTGGCGCAATAGCTGACCAATTAGCAGAATTACCCGTGAATGACGAGATGCGAGAAATGGGTTTCCCTGATGAAGACCTCTTGAACGTGGAAAGCAGTGTTTGGGAGATGTATTTTGATGGAGCATCCAATTATCATGGAAACGGAATTGGGATTGTGTTCAAAACTCCTTGTGGAGAATACATTCCATTCGCAGTTAAACTTGACTTTAGCTGCACAAACAACGAAGCAGAATATGAAGCTTGCATTAATGGGCTTGAAGCCGCCCTAGAATTGGGGATTAAGGACCTAAAGGTCTATGGTGATTCTATTTTAATAGTATCACAAGCCTTAAGGAAATGGAAGATAAAAGAAGAGTGTTTGGTTCCTTACCTACAACGCCTTGATCATTTGGCACAATAGTTCAATGATCTGTCCTTCGAATATCTCCCAAGAGCAAAGAATCAGTTTGCTGATGCCTTGGCTACTTTAGCTTCCATGATCAATATCAGGGAGGGGAAAGTCATTCGTCCATTGAAAGTTCAGCTTCAAAAGCAACCCGCCCATGTAATGCACTTGGCCGATGGTAAACCATGGTTTTGGGATATCAAGACCTATCTCAAGGATGGAAGTTATCCGGAGGGATCATCAAAGGTTGATCAGAGGGCAATAAGGCAGCTTGCCACAGGTTACATTCTTAATGAAGATATCCTCTACAAGAGGAGTTGGAATGGAATGCACCTAAGGTGTGTGAGTGAAGCGGAGGCCAAGCAAATAATGGAAATGGTACATGGTGGCGAATCAGGACCACACATGTATGGGATCGCCTTGGCTCGAAAAATCACCAATCTAGGATATTACTGGTCCACCATGAATGCAGACTGTGTGGCATTTGTGCAAAGATGTCATCAATGCCAAATATTTGCTAAGCTACAGAAGCAACCTCCTGTTGCCCTGAATCCGATCACTTCTCCATGGCCCTTCGCTACTTGGGGAATTGATATAATTGGCAAAATACATCCAAAAGCATCAAATGGACATCAGTTTATCTTGGTAGCAGTGGATTACTTCACAAAGTGGGTTGAAGCAGCTTCCTATGCAGAATTAGACACCAAAAAGGCAGCACAGTTTGTCCGAACCAACATCCTTTGTCGGTACGGAACACCATTCGAGATTATCACAGATAATGGAACTCATTTCCAAGTATAATTTGCTAAACTCTTGCTGGATAAGAAAATCCAACATCATAAGTCCTCTCCTTATAGACCCCAAACAAATGGAGCTGTAGAAGCAGCGAACAAGTCTATAAAGGTGATCATACAAAAGATGATCAAGGAACATAGGCGTTGGCATGAGAAGTTGCCATTGGCCTTGTGGGGATACAGAACATCAGTTAGAACTCCTACTGGGGCAACCCCGTATTCACTGGTATACGGAATGGAAGCGGTACTCCCCATTGAACTGGAAGTTCAATCGGCGAGGATAATTCAAGAAAGTTAGATAAATGAAGCTGAATGGATCATCAATTATCATCATCAGTTGTTGAGTTTGGATGAAAAAAGACTTCAAGCTCTACATCAGATTCAAGGGTATCAAAGGCGAATGGCCAGACATTTCAACAAAAAGGTCAAAGATCGAAAGTTGGAAGAAGGTTGTTTGGTTTTGAAGGAGATCAGAACACCTGTTACAGATCCTCGTGGGAAGTTTCGTCCTCATTGGGCGGGACCCTACATCTTGAAGAAAATACTTTCCGGCGGAGCAGTCATCTTGTCTGATTTGGATGGTCTGGAGTTCACAAACCCATGCAATCTGGATCAACTAAAGAAATATTATGCATGATCATGCATTGAAAGGAACTACATTAGACCTGATCCTCGCAAACTAATTCGAGATATGTAGGCAGCTCTCCTTGAGCACGGTCTAAATTTTAATAAAAATCATTCATTCATCTTTCTTTTGCCAAGAAAAAAAATAAAAAAACATAAAACAAAAAAAAACAAAAGATCCCGCTAAGCCGAAAACCCACAAAAGGCGGCTTAGGCAATAGTGGGGCCAGCTAAGCTGAAAACCTGCAAAGGGCGGCTTAGGCAAGAATGGGTAAAAGCTCGCTAAGTTGAAAATCCGAAAGGACGGCTTAGGCAAAAATAAGAGCAAATAAATAAAGTAGATAATGCTTGGAAAGCAAACAAAAGGGTCATTCATTAAGAATCATTCATTACAAAAGAGAATCATCTGTTACACAAAGAGTCATTCAGCCCATAAAACACAAAAAGTCAAGTCATAACTCCAAAACGTCAAAAAAAAAAACCAAAAAGGTAAAAAAACAACCCAAACATAGAAAAGACAATGGAGTCACCCTGGGATCCAAATCCTACACCCCCTCTCCCTCCAACTCCTGCAGCAATGCGCACCTCCTCGGTTTCTCAACGGGCCAAACCTCAGCTATAAACCAGGTCCTGTACTCTGGAGTGGGCTGAATGAGGGAAGGCTCTGCACCAGGCCTTATCATCCAATGGTCTCTCACCCAAGTCTGTAGAACAGCCCGAGTAACCCCGGGGGTAATAGGAGAAGCAATGGTAAGCCCGACAGGAAGGGGAACTCTCTGATCAATACCCATCTGCCTGAGGACGCGGGAAGCACTGTACCAAGTACTGTGAGTGAACCCAAGCAGGTAGACATGGCTGTGCATGGCATTTGCCTCTATGAATTGAGGAATCCTATACCAAGGGATGAACCATAATAATTCTTCCGGTCCAAGCTCAAACAGCCAAACAGTCCATTCGGCCATAGAGGGAAAAGAAATCTGAATTTTCCTGGTGCGGTACTGCGAAGGGTTGTAGGTCAAAGTCTGGGGGGCTGCAACCACTCGAAGATGATCTCTCAGCCAAACCTGAAAAAATAGATCCTTTCTATTTTACAAAGGAAAAGAGAGATGATGGAATAAGCAAAAAAAGAAACAAAAGGTATAAATTACCTGAAGGATGACCGGGGTGACGGTCCAACGCTCAAATCCAAGTGCACATTTGTCGAGACTCTGAATAGTCTCAGCCAGGATCATGCCCCCAATACAGTTGAGCTCTTCCATTTGCCTAACCATTGGGCAAAGTCTCAAATCTCCAAAGCCGGGGTCACGGTTGAAGAGGAACCCAGCTAGCAGACAAAAGACGAAGGCTCGCATTCTATGCCTCAATTGAACATCGTCTTCAAAATCGGCGGTCAAGAACTCATCAATTAGGGAAAGCAGCATCGCCTTATCCCCATCTACAATCATAGCTTGGGCTTGGGGTTTTGTGAAGCTAAAAAGCCTCTGAAAAGATCCCACATACCCGATTTGGACCTCATGCCTCACAAGAGGGGCATTTGGATCGCACCCAATGATCGAGCAGAACTCCTCAAAAAGAGGACACATTTCCTCCATTCGAGCCCCAAATCTGAAAACATGGGCTTGGGGATCCCAGAACCTGATGCAAGAATGCAAGAAATCCCAGTCTACTGCTACACCTCTGAGTGTGGCGACAGCTTTCAACCCGTACCTCCCCATGTTGATCCTTTCAACATTGTGGAGACTTTTGGTCCAATTATGCATCACGTGATTAAAAAGGGGATTCATTGTTATTTGAAAAAAATATATATAAGATCTTTCACTAAGAGGATTGCTTTCTGGCCCACAGATGTAAGACAACCTTGTTTTTTATACTGGTCTGTCCCGGGCAGCGGCTTTCCGACCTTCCTGATTCCTTTTTTTTGATGTTTTGTAAAAATTCTCATGTTTTGGCCCTGTTTAGGCCCTGTTATGTGCTATTTATTCGGGGTTATGTCAGGGATTTATTTTTAAAATAGATTTCTAAAAAGAAAAAAAGCATCATGCATACATATGTGCTGTTAATACTAACAAATAAGTGCAGGTTTACAGATAAGTTCAGATAACAGCAGAAAAACATGAAAGGTACAAAGTACAGAAGGGGAATAGTTTAAATACAGCAGGCATAGTTCAAGACAAGTATGAAAAAAAAATCAGTGCCGGCCTCTTCGTCTTTATGGCCTGCTCTGCCTCTCGTAAGCAGCCTCAGTCCAAGCACCAGACAGTTCATCCGAGAAAGCAGTAATCAGTGCCGCCATTTCCGTGATCAGGCCCTCTGGTACTTGTAAAAGAAACAAAATCACAATCAATCTCAAGAGAATTTTATGAATCCTTTTCATGAAAAGTTCTATGAGAATATACCTGAGTGACATGAGCAAAGCTCCGATATAATGCACCCTCTGCACTAATTGGTCGGGTCACCCAACCACCAGGTGCATGATAACGAGCAGCATAAGGCAGCCTCAAGTCGGCCAAAATAGGGTCAAATTGGCCGGTAGCTGTAAGGACGGATGCGGGAGGCCTCAAATGAGATGAACTGCTGCTTCCTCCAGTGTGTGATGGTCCAGCCCCGAAAGCGGAAGTCTCAGCCCTAGAGGAAGAGGGTCTGTCAGTTTGCCGGTCGGGAGAAGGATGGTCTCTCGGAGTGCCAGAAGTGGGAGCTGAAGAGTGGGAAGACCGATAAGGTGGTACAGAATCAAATCGTGTCCCAATGCATGGCATCAGTCGATGAAGGCAGTAGAAGTCATAATCCTCATCCGGGGCATAAGCCGACTCGAAAGGGTCGCCCTCATACTGGGACACAGTAACAGGCAGAAGTGTCGAAGATAGCATATCATCAGGAGGATCTATGGGAACTGCACGGAAACCGGCGATCTGGAAAATTACCCTCTCAGCGAGATAATACCGTCGAAACTCTGGATGGGGAAGTATGAATCGACGGCGAGTCAGAAACTCTGATCGTCGAAAGCTGTAATCTTGAGCAATCCACTCAGCCAGTCGGTGAGACATCACTTCAGATGCAACCTGTAAAAATTTGTTATATTAGTGAATCATTTTCTCTAATATAATAAAAAAAGATGACGATAAAGCATTTACTGAGTCCATTGGGCAGCTGTCGAAGAATGATCTCAGCCCTCTAATGGGAAGTTTCCTCTTTGGTACTTCTACCCTCTCTCTATACCACCTCCAAGCAATGGGGGAAAGAGGATCGGCGGGGGCAGGTATCTCGCGCAGAAAAGGGGCGATGCCAGGAAAGTACTCATAAGCCCAAGTCTAAAAATATATATATATATATCAGAATTGGTGTATGTCAACATATATAAAGAGAGGGGAAATGTTCTTTACATTACCTCCCAGAAGTAATACAAGCCACATGGAGCAATACGGGTATAGTAGAGGTCAGACATATCGTCATACAACCTACACAGCATCATGCTAGCCCAATCGTACATATGAAGCCGTGTCAGGTCAAGTAGGCTCTTCAGCACATTGAGACTCACTGCATCTTTCCTGTTTGATAAGAAGGAGCTAGCAAACAGGAGAAGCAAGGTAAACCTGGCCACCTGGTCAGCAGTAAGGTCGCCTGTCTCGTAACCAGTGTAGATACCTGGCGCTTGCTCCACAAGCCACCTCCGCTGAATGCAGCGAGGCGCCTGATATCGAGGATAGTCAACCCCGATCAAGGTAATCATGTCAGCTGAAGAAATGTCCTGCCGCCAGTCATCATAGGACTCCACCATCTCAACGCCAAAGGGAATCCCAGAGATGATGGAAAAGTCAGTAGGCGTCATTGTCATCTCCCCCCAAGAAAAATGGAAAGTGTCAGTGGTAGGCCACCAGCGCTCGGCTAAAGCACAGATCAAATCCTGGTGGATATCTCTGCCCACATCTATAGCCCTGGGATGGTGGAGGAAAGCAGGTCTGATAAGATCCCCCACTGGGTGCCCGGCATAAAAAATGTAAGCCGGAATAGTGACCATCGGACGCTCAGCTATAGATATCTTGATTGTAGAGTCCTAAAAAAAAATCAATCAGAAAAGTTGGACAAATTCAGAAAAGATTTAAGTTCTTTCCCCAGCCGGGTGTGGATTCCTAAAGGATTATTTCTAAGTTCTTTACTGATGGCAGAACATAATGAAGCCTGGTACAGATCCTAATTCATTACTAGTACATGTAAAGGAAAGGTTCCTAAAATTTATTTCTAAGTTCCTTACTGGAAATGAATAAAATTCCTAAGCATGCATACTAGATGAACAAACGGAAAGTACTCACCTCATGGCAGCCGGTCCGAGAACTGTGCTTCTCCTCCTCAAGTAAAAGATTGCAGGAAGGGAGTGGGATTTCGAGGTCTTCAAAGCCGGTAAAATCCATCGTCGAGAGAAAATTTGAAAGAAGTGAAAGAAGAAAAATGATTGAAAGCAAATGAAAATTGAATGAAATGAGCCTATTTATAGAAAAATATGAAAATGCGGGTCTTTTTGCACCTCGCTCAAAATTCACTCTTCAGAAGACCACTGGGCTCCATAAATCATTTTTATGGACCCCAGTGGGGGGCAATTGTGAACACTCGAATTTTGGGGCTCGGAAAGCCAATTTCCTCAGACCAGGCCGGACCGGGGGTCCACGGTAAAAGTCCACCGAAAGTATGTCTTCATGGTACTTGAAATGTCCGGGACGACGTGAGGATCACGGATATGGTCCCGGAATAATTTTTGGAAGCCCGTGGCTCCCAGAAAGTCAGTTTTAACGAAAAATAGCGCGTGTCGAAGTGGGCCAGGACGGCGGCCCAGCCGCCTCCCACGGCGGCCAGCTGCCGCCGCCTACGGCGGCCCGGCCGCCGTGGCTGGAGGTCCAGCCACCGTGACCGGCGGCCCGGCCGCCGTCCAGCCCGATTTTGCCTATAAATAGGCTTCAGATTTTCAAAAGAAAAAAAACTTTGGGGACTTTCTACGCCCAGATGCTGACGAAATTTTTATGCTTAAGAATTTCTAATATTGTGTTGTAGAAAGCAAGAATCATACTCAAAAGTGCAAGGAAACAAGATCTGGAACTTAGAAGTAGAAAAATTCTAATCAAGGTAATATCATAATTCATCTTTGGTCAATTCGAGCATATCATAAGCATTCTAATCTTCTTCTTATTTTCTTCTCGGTCAAAGACCTAATCTTTTTAGGTCTGAGGGCCTAATGGACTAATCAATCACCCTTTCGGCTTTAAGCCGTAAATGAAATCAACCTTTTTGGCACGGAGCCTAAATTGCATCTCTTTGGTACTAAGTACCTAAACGGCACCATTAAAATGAACTTTTGGCATGAAGCCTAAATCGAACTCTTTTGGTACTAAGTACCCGAAATTATACAATTTTTGCACTAAGTGCTAAATCTCACGAATTTGGCAAAAAGCCCGACAAATGCACGGAGCATACACACACACATGCATGAAGCATAAATTTCATCGCCTTTAAATAGGCTTTTCCGAACTACATGGGCTTTGATCTTCCATTCAAACGGGAGTATGTAGGCATATTTGGGATTCACCCTAAGTAGCAAGTCCGCTATTTATTAACAATCTGTTTTTCTTTTCTTCATCCCTTCTGTGTTTATTTTTTTTTATTTATTATTACAAAGTTAGTCGAATACATGACATAGTCCCCGAATCCTCCTTGGGTTCGCAGACTAGAATCCTTTACATTGGACGAGTTATTGGAGTCAAACAAGGGTTTTCTTAGTTTTTCCCTTCGAACAAAATAAACTGAGTGGCGACTCCCGACAACGAGTGAACTTTCGCCCGGATCCTTTTTGGGCGGAAAACCGAGGTTCACAATATGTTGTATATATAGAGATATATACAACATATACAAGTCAAATTATTATATGGTCAAAAGAAGAAATAATTGATTTTAATTAATTAGTGGAAAATGGAAAATTAAGTTAGTGGAGGAAGATATTTATTTATTTTAAATTAGTGAAATAAATTAAATGGAAATTTATGAATGGAAGAGAATATTTTAGATTATTTTATTATATAATTTGTTGGTGGAGGTTTAAAGAGAAGAGAAGTTTGACTTAGTCATTTATGTTGTTCTTTTTCTTCTTTTCTCTTTGGGTTGGCCGGCTATCAAAGAAGCAAGAGAGGAAGTGAGATTTTTGATATTCCAAGCTCAAAATTGAAGAAGAATTCAAGTGATCAAGTTGGAAATTTAAGAAATTTCATTAACTTTGGTAAGTTTCTTCTTGATTCTCTTGTTTTATTTTAAGTGGTATTTGAGTTTGGTGTTAGATTATCAAGAGCATGAGTATGTTTGATTGTGGTGTGTTCGAGAGTGTTGGATTTAATTGATTGAGATTTCGGAGTGTAATGGAAGAGTAAGAGTTGTGTTTATATTATGGTTTTGAATTGGTAATTAATGTCAATATTGAGTTTGATCAATTATTTTTGGTAGATTTTTCATATGTTTGTGTTTAATGGAGTTGTTAGCATAGAATGCATGAGTTTGGTCCAAAACAAAAGCATTTTGGATGCCACGACCGTGGCCCTTGGATGCCACGACCGTGGGGGTGTTGGACAAATTGGACAGATTCATTTTCTAACCCACGCCCATGGAGGGTTGTGAGGCCACGACCGTGGGGTTGTGAGGCCACGACCGTGGGCCCTAGTTAGTGGTTTTGGTTTGTAATTTGTGATCCATGGGTCTAATATGAGGCTAGTAGGTGAATAATTATATTGGAATTCATGTGTATTTGTAAATAAGTGTGTATTATTCCTTTTGAATTAGGTTGTGAAGAGGTTGAGTTGCCCTAACCTAAGTGTTGAGAATTCTTGGAAGAAGAAGTGTATAGATTGGTGTGAGTTGATCTTGAGGTAAGTACAAACTTACATGGTTGCATTCATTTACATGATTTTGAGACTTAACACATTTGGTTATAAATGTGTTAAGTAATTTACTATATTGTTAATACAATGTGATTAATGTTATGATTTGTATAGTGTGAAAGATATGATGGTCATTCAAAAGGTATGTGTAATGCAATTGGTTATGATGAATACTTTAATGAAGAATTGCTATAATGTGAATTGAGATATGATGCCATTGTGGTTGGCTATAATGATTCAAATGAAATAAATGGGGCACGTTTGCCTAGATGATGATGAATTCAAAATATATGTCCAATGCAATTGGTTATGTATACTCTATTGATTAGATGTGAAGCCATTGTTGTTGGCTATAATGATGCAAATGAGATGATTGAGGCATGGATGCCTAAATGATGATAAGAAAATGAGAATGAAATAATGAATGAATTGTGTGTCTAATGTGTTATTCCATTTTCAGAGTTTTGTTGTTGGTGGCATGCCTAATGGTAACAATCTCTTGATGACAGGTTGGATCTAGTCCTTGAAGCCTAGTTGAGATGTTACAACCCTTGAAGCTAGGTTGGGTTTGGTTCTTGAAGCCAAGTTGGGTTGATACTTAGCATGCTTTGTTCCCCTTGAAGCTTGGTTGAACCTAATCCTTGAAGCCTAGTTGGGATAATGATAATGATAAATGTGATAATTGAACCAAAACATTAACTCTGAAAGTGGAATGGCATATTAGTGTCTTTTGGGCTCATGCTTGTCTTTGTTTCAATGTAAATCATAAGTGATGAAATAATTGAATAAAATAATGAAATGTAGTGTTATGAACAATATAAAGATATCATTTGTGAATATTGTCTTATTTGTTGAAATGTATGACATTGGCATTGCATTGAAGCATATTGTTATTATGGTTTGTACCACTAAGCCGTTGGCTTAGCGCGATTGTGGTTCATCGCGCAGGTGATAGGGCAGAGCCGGAGAGTTCATCTAGACCGAGTCGAGTCTAGACTTTGAGGTGTTGATTGTGGGCGTAAAGATCATAGACGAACTGCCAAACATGTATAAATGTTATGTTTTTGTAAAAATTGATTTGGATGTTTATGTATTTTGATGTCTATATATATATATATATGTAAATATAACTATATTTTCCGTTGCGTATTGAATGAACGTTTTTATCTATGGTGTTTATAATAAAACTTAAATGTTTAAGTTTGCTATTGTTATTGTATAAAGGGATGACTGGTTTGTTTAGTAAACTGTGACATTCCTATATTGAGTATACGTATATTACCATTGTGGTAGCATGTAGTGTGCGTATACGGGGTATAGGGGTGTTACATGATGAGTTAGGATTTTATTTATTGTTTATAATGAATGATTGAATGGTTTAATTATATTTGATTACTTGAATTTAAAGAATGATGTAAAAGGCATGTTTCCACTTTGTGGGTGCCTTGGTTTTGATTATGTAATTTAATTTACCTTTTAAGAATTCTGGAACAATGTAAAGGGCATATTTCCACCAAATGGTGAGTATCCTATTTTATTTAATTTTAGACATTAAACTATATTGTAAGGGCATGTTTCCATCTTGTATGGGTGCTCATCTTTATTTATTTGGACCTTCTTTGCTTTAATATAATGAATGTTTATTTATTTTAAATTGCATGTATTATGGATAATATTTTAATAAGCTAAAAATTTAATAGTGTTTAGACTTGAAAAGGAGGCCGGTTCCAATGAACCGGGTGCTATGGGGGTGCTGGGTCATTCTTACCTTTCCTATATGTACCCAACTTTCAGAATCCAATAAGGGGGTTGATGATTTCTAGAAATCGAGTTATCCAGCCCTTTCTATTTTTTAGGCCCATCCGGGTGGCGATTTCTTTTTCTTCGTGTTTAGGCTCGTGTTCTCTAAGGCCATGAGCCTAATAATATCGAAGTTGCAATAACCATTCCACATGGGAGTGGGGGTGAAAATCTCCGTTCATATTCATTATAGTGCTTTTTAGTTGTTTTTATATCTTGAAGAAGTTAAAATATAATTTCATTTGAAAACTTACACTGTAATTTGTATGGTTAATTTAATAACAGTAATGTTATATTGACCTAATTGATCTAGATCAAATAATTAATTATAAGGTTAAATTTCTTATTTACCCATAAGTTTAGAATTCTGAATTTTTATGAAAATTATTAATGATATGTATTTTTAATGAATTGAGAATTGAAAATGATTAATGATATATATATTTTTCAAAACATTGATTAATGATATATATCATTAATTATTTTGAGCATTGAAAATAATTAGAGATATATATTTTCAACTAGAAAAACACTTGCGCGATCCTGCGGGTATTATTACTCAATATATATGCTAATTTTCAAATTTTATAATAATTCTAAATAAATAATTATGAAAAATTGATAATCATAAATATTATTTATATTTAATAATCGATTTAAATTTATCAATTAATGCTCTGTTAATAATTTTTTTAATTGTACCCTTATAAATAAAATAAACATTATATAATATTTTTATTGGAGAATTAAAATAAAAATAGCATATAAAAATATCTTATGTATTATAATATTACTTCTCATCCACTATCATGATTTATTCATCTAATTTGTTTAAAAAAAATCTTTTTTTAAATGTTTGGAAAAATTAGTATAAATTTATTAATAACATTTTTTTGTAAGTGATTTTTCTTTAATTTTTAAATTTAACTAAAAGATTATGAAAAAAATGTGAAATTCAAAGTAAATATTACTTCATTAACTTTAAAATAAACTTTCAATTAATGTGATAAAATATATATGTAGATGATAATATAGAATCTAAAGTATTATATATATATTGTATGATGTACTACATGGTTGTTATCATATTAATTTCTAACTATTGTTGTTGATTATTATTTACTTTAAGAAAATCTCTTTAATCTTCTATCAAAATTAGTTTTCATGAATGCCTATAACTTTATGATAAAAAAATTTCCTCTTAAATAAAAATTTCTAAACTATTCTTTATGCAGTTAATTTTTTATAGCAAACAAATTACAAATTGATATTTTAAAATTTTATTATAAATATACATATTGTTTTGTCTAATGCAAAGACTATTATAACACTTACATATAATTATCATATTAGACTTGCTCTATTTACCATTTTACATAGTTTCTCGAATATAAATACCAAGTAAAAATTTTAATTGCTCTCTTTCTTTAAAATATCAAAAAGATTAACTTTTTTATAAATAGTATATCTTTTACTTCATTTTTCTTGACTATTGTTTTATTAATACTTATCTTTTAAGATATATTTAATTATATTTATTATATAAAAGAAAAAGTATTATTTCATTTATTATACTCTTAATTTTTATTAAAAAAATAATTTTTTTTAAAAACAAATGGTAATTTTTAATAAAAAAAAAGATATCATATTTAACTCTTGTAATTTTTAACTCTAATTCAGTGAGACACTTTGTTTTTATTTTACCTAATCACCATCTAATTAATATATCTAATTTGTACTCTTAAATTATTTATTTTTGTTATAATACATACTAAGTCCCCCTATTTTATTAAAATTAAATAATTAATTGATCATCTTTTTTAATATTATACTACATGTCTCTATGTATGGAAAAATAAAATAAATGTATGTTTTAATTTTCTTACTTGTGTCCTCGAACTAAATACAACTAAGTTACATAGGCATATATATTTTATTTTTTATTCTAATTGCTCACTTCATTAATGTCCATAAGTAAATAAGAATTGTTGAAAAATAAATTAGAGAGCAAAAAATACCTAAAAATTAATGTCAATCACTTTATTAATGTCAGTAAAAGTATAAGACATAAATTAATATAATTTATTGAAAATTATCATCATAAATTTTTTCATTATATGCCAAGTAATTATTTTAATCCATTAAATTAAAATACAAAATAATTTACAAAATTTATTTAACCTCAAACTCTATATTTGATGCTGATAAAATAATTATTAACCTACATAATTAAATCCATGTAAATTATGTATTTTCTTTGACCTATTAAATTGAAAATATGTAAATAATTTGTATCAAGTTTTGAATAGTCTGTTCTATATATACAATACTTATTATGGTTTTCTAATGAAATGTAATCAAATTCAATTATTTTTTTATTTCTTATTATTTGAATTTTATTGTATTGTAACTTTTTTTATTATTTGGTTATTTTTTGTTTAATTTGTATTTGGGAATATTTTTGTTAAAATATAAGATTTGGATTTAATATTCTTTATTTCTTCTTATTGACTCGCCTTATATTAAAAATTAAACTAAATATATTTTTGAAATATTTTTGACAATTTTAATTGGTATATAAAGTTTAAAATTTTTAACAATCTAATTTTTGGTTGCACATATAATATAATTTTGTCTTTGTATTTTTGGAAACTTACAATTATTCTAAGTTAATTAAAATTTTAATTTGATGGTACCATGAAGAATGTAGTTGTGTTTTTGTCTGTCAAGTTGCTTAGGAGTAAGTATACAGATTTGAAAGAATCATAATTGGCACATCATCAAATATACATAAAGATGAAATTAACCCATTATAAAATTTAATTGCTTAAAAAACTTAAAAATACGACACCGTTTTTGCTTTTGGTTTTGGAAAAGTAAAAGTCAAATTAATAGTCCTACATATTAATGCAAAGACTAAAAACCCCTCCAAATACAACCATTTTATATTAAAATATGTGGGTAAGACTGATATTTTCTAAAAGTCAAAATCAATTTGGTTTTACTGTTCATAAAAATAAGCTCTATATTGTATTGTTATTAATGAATTGAGAATTGAAAAATACTTAATGATATATATTTTCAAAACATTGACTAATAAGTATACAAATTTTCAACCTTTGTAAATACTTTTATAAATTTTCTTTTCATTTAACTAAGTTGGTGCTTAAACACTTTCAAAATTTTCAAAAATAGAATTATAATATGGATAAAATTCCAGAAAATAAGGAGGCCAAGAATGATGAATCATAAGAAAACAAGAAGGCCAAGATGATGAATCACTAGAAAATAAGAAGAACGATGAATCATGTTTACTACCTTCACTAGCCACCTTAAAGACATTGTATAATTCAAGCACAGAGAATACAAAAATCTTCAAAGAAGTGTCTGAGTTTATGGGCAGGATTATCCGAAGACTATGTAAGAGCTATGTTGCTTAAAGATTACCCATTGACAAAAATGTTTGAGTTGTATATGGAAAACTTCAATAGAGTCAACCTTTTAATTTGAAATAAAGGGAATTGCAGACCTATCATCTGATGAATTTGAATCAACTTCTAAATCCACTAAATCTTTCTGTAATTCAAATGATTTCACTTAGATATGTTTATCTAGAAATAATAGGACATTTTGTTTGTTTTGTTTTGTTTTGTTTTTTTTTGGTTTAAATTGAATGTCATAGATCTAAAATTGAAAGTTGCTTGTTTTTTGGAAATTAAGATTGAAATATTGTTAAATTATGTTTTGAAAAAAAGTACTGGAGTATGCTTTAGTGGTTTAGTATTAAAGCTTTACCATCTGAATTTTTTATTTTAATTTATTAAGTTCTTTTATTTGTAGACAATGAAAAATTATAATATGAAATTACACTATACATAATATAAATATTTTAACAAAAATATATAATTGATAAATAATATTATAAGTTTTATGTAATATAAATTTATAAATATATTTTTAATTTATATAGCATAATTGATACTATATAACATAATTGATACTATTACATAATAATTTTGAAATTATGTTGTTTTATTTAAATGGTTTACATTTTGCATCAATATTAATATAATAATTTATGATCACATATTAGATTTTGTATTAGCATTGAGTGAATAGTACTAGTTATTAAGTATGATGGATAATATACGATAATTATAAAAAGGTAATTAAATACACATATAATACATACAATTAAAGTAACATATAATAAGTTAATTAATAATTCTTAAAAAGTAAATATAATAAAATTAATTGATACAATATAGTAAAGTCTCCATTTAATTATTTTCAATCTCACTTTAATTGATACAATAATTCTTTTCTAAATATACTTGATTAATACTACTAATAAATATAATCTAATAAGCATACATAATATAAAGGACTACGGTCCAATTTAGTATATGTACCATAGCGAAAAGTTAAGATTAATCCCTGTAATTTTTTTTTGGATTAAATTGGTATTTGTTTTTCAAATTTACTCTGAATTGTCTATTTCTTAACAGAAGTGTTAAACTATTTAGTGATATGGCCCAATTTGGACTTCGATTGAACATCAATGGCCAAAATTAAATTTTCAAAAAACATTAATAATTGAAAAGAATATTATATGTCCTTTTACCAACAATATAATTGATACTTATAAGCAGAGATTTTTGCCCCTACTCCCATGTGGAATGGTTCTTGCAGTTTTGACACTGTTAGGCTAAAGGCCTTAGAGAACATGGGCCTAAACCCAAAGAAAATGGAGTTGCCACCCTGACCGGCCGAGAAAAAGAAAGGGTTGGATGACTCAATTTCTAAAGAATTTCCAATCCCTTAATGAGTTTGAAAAGTTGGGTACGTGTGAGGAATGTGAGAATGACCCAGCACCCCCCACAATGCTCAGTTCATTAGAACCGGCCTCATTTTCAAGTCTAAACATTATTAAATTCTTAAATATTTATGAAGTCATCCATATTACACGCAATTTTAAAAATAACCACCCATCATATTATTAAAATAAAACAAACAAAATAGGCACTCATCTAAGGATAGAAATATGCCTTTGCAAATGTCTAATTTTTAAAAAGAAAACAAAGTAAATAAAATGAAACACCCACCATAGATAGAAACGTGTCCTTTACAATAGTCTCAAAATCCTTAAAAGTAAATTAAATTACATAATAATAAAAAACTGAGGCACCCATAGAGTGAAAACATGTCTTTTACAATTTTAGAATTCAAATAAATAATTAACCAATTAAATTAAACCATTCAAGTATGATAATTAAAAAAATCCACTATAAAAGTATGTAACAAATCAAATAATCAAAACTACATTTAAATATTATACATTATATTAAACAATAAATATACAAATCTAGGGCTTTATTAATACGAATTAGGGTTTCTAAAAAACCAAGGTTTTAATTATTCAATTAAGGTTTTAGATTGGAAATTAGGGTTTTGGGATTTTAGAATTATGATTAGGCATTTGGGGTTAGGATTAAGCAAATTGGTTTTAAAATTATAGCTACTGGATTAGGGTTAGGAAATTTGGAAAATAGGGTTTTTTATGGATTAAAGGTTCCGGACATTAAGAATTTGAGGTACTGGATGAGGTATGGAAATTAGGTTACTAGATTAGGTTTTTAGGTTTTGGACTAGGTATTAGGGTTTAGGTTTTTAATAATTTTGGATTTAAGGCTTTGGAGTTTGGAAGTTAGAGTTAAGATTTTATAGATTAGGGTTAAGTGTTTAGGATAAGTGTTTAGGGTTTTTTATGGATTAAGGTTTAGGTAAATTAGGGTTTGGATAATTGAATTAGAGGTTTTAAATTAGATGTTATATTACTGTGAAGTTAAAATAAATATGAAGTGGATTACTCGATTAAACAAACATATTAAACTTTGGTTTTATGGAACATGTAACTAGGGTTTTGATAACTCTAAGCTATTGTGAAGTAATATATATAAATTTGGCGATTTTTTGTTAAGGTTTGTATAAAATTATAACTCAAACTAATTAGCTATTGGATCAAACGACTATCAATATTCAATATTCAAAAGAAAAAATATAGTTACTGGATATTTAAGCAAATAGAAATTAGAAAACAGAACCTGCTTTTGTTAGTTCCACCCAATGTGATGTGTTGAACAAGACTTCTGTCTTTGAAAGTCTGTATCAATGAAGGTATTGGCTGGTGCTTTTTTTATTAAGTTGCTGCCTCTGTGCTAATTGCTACCTAGATTCTTGATAATTGTTGATGGTTGCTACTGCCTCTTCTAAAAAATGCCATGTGTTGCTTTCTCTCGTTTAATTGTTGCTAGGGTTTTTCATAATCAGCTCTGCCTCTCTATCTTACTATTGCTCTCCCTTTTCCAATTTTCTTGTTACTTTATTTATAGTGCTCTATTAGGACTAACTCAAGCAGTTGTCCTTATGCCACTTGGATACTCCACAAATCTATTCCCACTCCCTCTTGCTTATTTGAAACCCAAAAGAAAGTCTTATACAAGTTGGACTGATTTAAAACGGGTGTGGGGGCCTGAATTGAAGCAAAATGAGACCTCATATCGAATTGGCCAAGGCCAATTTGATATGTGGCTCCTCCATATCGAATTGGCCATTGCCAATTCAATATGAAGCTCCCTCATATCGAAATGGCCATGGCCATATCAAGCTGGCTTGGCCCAGAATAAAATTTATCTGCATAATCTCAATTTAGATAGAACCAAACTAATTCAAATTTATAAAAATAGACTTGATTTAGTTTGATACTTATTATTGTAACCAAAGTTTAAACTAGCCTTCAAATGAAAACCATATTTGAATAGTTACCAAAATTAAGGGTCTACAATTTTACTCCCTACTTGAGCAATCTGAAACTTCAGTAGAAGAGAGCGAAAAGCAATATGACTTTGAGCTTGTTAGACAAATGATCTTAATTTTGATCCTTGACAACTCAAATGGATGATCTATTTAACTTGTGCTTGAGAAATCTTGTTGCAGGATTAGGTTGCTTCAATTAAAGGTGAACAGAACAATTCTAGCGGTCGCACCTCACCTGAATACGACCGCTCCATGCAATTACAGAATAAAACCTTGTCACAGTAGGTTTCGCGGTCAGAAGTTCGACCTCAGTCGCGACCGCTCCTACATAATAGCGACCGTCCAAATACTTGCACGACCGCTACTCAAGGAACTTAAATCATTACAATCACAGTAAGGTTCGCGGTGACAAGAACGGTGAATGACTCGACCTCGCTTACCACTTTAGCGACCGCCCATTCAGAGTAGCGACCGCCCAACAATTCAAGAAGAAATTGCTCAAAGAGACAGTAGTGTTTGCGTCCTCAGGCGCGTCCAGAAGTTCGACACGAGAATATGAGTTCGACCGCGAAATGCTACCAAGGGCGACCGCGAGATTCAAATTATGGCGGACATCTCTTTTGCCCTGTCAGAGAATGACATGTGACATGACCGTTGTAAACCCACTTCAATATTCAAAAAGGGCGACCGCACCTTTGCTTGGCGCGACGGTCCCGACAAAAACAGCATGGGCAAGAAACGGTCCGACAAACACATCATGGGCAAGATTCCAGCTGTAGAGCACTAAAATTCGACCGTTGAAGCTTTTTTAAAAGTAACGACCGTCCCTGGTTAAAAGGACTACCGCGTGAAGCATAAGCGCGACCATCCTTGTGTGAAGGGCGACCGCGAAGTGCTTCGGACAGTTTAAGTAAAGAAGGTCTAATCTGCCAAGACTTTATTCTCAACATCAATAACGGCTAGAAAGACCACATTGGCTATAAATACAATGTTTCCATGAGAAAACAAAAAAAAGAGACAACATTAAGAAAAGATTTTCATAGCCAAGCAACAAATTTTCTTTCACTTAAACTTGTATTTGAATTGTTATGAATGTTAGGTGTTAGCATTGAAAACACCATTGTATAAGTTTGAGTGTAAGCTTGGGAAACACTTGGGTTGTGAGAGTAAGCCTTGTAAAACTCTTGTTTGGGTTGTAAGTGTGAGCCTAAGAAAAACACTTGGAAAGTTGGAAGTGAGCTTGTAAAAACTTCAAAGACTAGTGGAACCTTAACAAGTTGTTAAGGAAGTGGATGTAGGATTGAAGTAAATCCGAACCACTATAAATCTTGTGTGTTCTTTCTTTCCTCCATTACTCAACCAACTCTCTATTCCGCATTTCTTGTTTGTTGAGTTTTTTAAATTGTCATTACTTCTTGAGGAAACCAATTCACCCCCCTCTTGGTTGCCATCTTGGGACAACAATTGGTATCAGAGCCCTGAGATTTCTTAAACTTAATTGTGAAATCTGATCCACAATGGCAACTTCTTCTTCATCAAGTTCTCATGGAAATCTTAACTCTATTCTTAGACCCTACTTTGATGGAACAGATTACTCATACTGGAAACACAAAATGTATTTGTTTCTAGATAGTGAAGGGATTGAACTATGGGATTTCGTGGAAAATGAGTGGAAATCTCCCACTTATGAAGTTGACGGTATTCAAGTTCCACTTCCCAAAGCTCAATGGTCAACTAGCAATATCAGAGATCGATTCAAGAACAATAGAGCTGCTTCCATCTTAATGAACTCGATTTCAAGAGAAGAAGGTGGAAGAGTTCAACATTTAACTTGTGCACATTGCATTTGGAAAACACTTGAAAACTACCATGAAGGTACAACTCAGGTAAGATTTACCAAGAAACAAATGCATGTTCATGAGTATGAGCTATTCAAGATGAAACCAAATGAAAATGTCACCGACATGACAAATCGCTTGCTTGCTATTGTCAATGAACTAAAGAAGTATGGCAAGGTATATGATCAAGGTGATGTAAACAGTAAAATCTTGAGAGCCCTAAGAGCTAGAAAGAACTTTGAATCCAAAGTATCATCCATAGAAGAAGCTCATGATCTCAGCACATTAAGAACCGACGAGCTAGTTGATAAATTACTCACTTTTGAGCTGCACAGTGAAAAAGAAGAAGATCAAGGTGAGAAAGAAAAGAGAAAACCAATTGCACTCAAAGCAATCAAAGAAGCTGAGAGCTCAAGCAATGAAGGTACTGATGATGAAGATGAAATGGCAATGTTCTCAAAAAGAATGAATGAATGGAAAAGGAAGAAAAGATTACAAGCAAACAAAGGTACACCTCCTAAATTCTCCTTCAAAGATAAAGAAAAGAAAAATGAGGTAAAGTGCTATGAATGTGGAAAAACTGGTCACATCAAATCGGATTGCTACAAATTAAAGAACAAAAGGAAATGGGATAAAGAAAAGAAAAAGTCTCTCAAAGCCACATGGGATGACTCTTCCTCAAGTGAAGAAGAAGAAGAAGGAGGAATTGCAAATCTTTGTCTCATGGCTATTGAAGATGACTCCAATGAGGTAAGTACTCAATCCTTTGATCTTGTAGCACATGATGATATAAATGATATAGATGATAGTGACTTGATTGAGCATATGAATTTTAAAATAGAAAAATATTTCTCTAAAATGATGCTCTATAAAGAGAAAAACTCTAAGTTAGAAAAGGATTTTATATGCTTAAAGAACTCTACCTTAGAATTGAAAACCTCAAATGAACACTTAATGAATACAATAGGAGAATTAAATAAAAGCTCACATGACTTAGAAAAGGTGATTAAAGAGAATGAGGCATTGAAGCATGAACTAAAAGAACTAAAAGAATCAATTTCCAGATTTCATAAAGGAAAGGAAGCATTGAACACATTAATTAATAATCAAAGATCACCTTCCTTGAAATATGGATTAGGATTCAATGGCTCAACCAACATTGCACCTAGCAAACCAACATTTGTGAAAGCATCTACAACTAAAATTTCTGATGTTCATATCAAAGATGGTTGCACCAAATCTAAAAGAACTTCTTATGGTTCACTAGGAGATAAAGCCAAAAATAATTATGCATTGTTGTTCACTCAACTTGTACAAAAGAAATCACATACTTGTAGTTGTATGTATAATGCAAAAAGAAAAATGCAGAAGCATAGGATACCATGGCAATGCACATATTGCATGAAATTTGGTCACAAAAATTTCTATTGTTATTTAAGAAAAGCTCATCTCAATTTAGAAGGCACTCTTTCTACTAACCATCAAGGACCCAACTATATGTGGGTACCTAAAAGAAGATGATCACAATTGTCTTGCAGGTATGCCTAAAATCTACTACCAATGACAGCACATGGCTTGTGGATAGTGGATGCTCAAGGCATATGACTGGAAATGCAAAGCTCTTAACAAGTATTACCTATAAACATGGAGGTAACGTAACTTTTGGAAACAATGCTAAAGGTAAAATTCTTGGTGTTGGCTCCATTGGTTCTATTGGTAAGGATTTAATTGAAGATGTATGGCTTGTTGATGGTTTGAAACATAACTTGCTAAGTGTTAGTCAACTTTGTGATAAAGCATACTTTGTCAAGGGCGACTGCGAGATTCAAATTATGGCGGACATCTCTTTTGCCCTGTCAGAGAATGACACGTGACATGACCGTTGTAAACCCACTTCAATATTCAAAAAGGGCGACCGCACCTTTGCTTGGCGCGACCGTCCCGACAAACACAGTATGGGCAAGAAACGGTCCGACAAACACATCATGGGCAAGATTCCAGCTGTAGAGCACTAAAATTCGACCGTTGAAGCTTTTTTAAAAGTAACGACCGTCCCTGGTTAAAAGGATGACCGCGTGAAGCATGAGCGCGACCATCCTTGTGTGAAGGGCGACCGCGAAGTGCTTCGGACATATTAAGTAAAGAAGGTCTAATCTGCCAAGACTTTATTCTCAACATCAATAACGGCTAGAAAGACCACATTGGCTATAAATACAATGTTTCCATGAGAAAACAAAAAAAGAGACAACATTAAGAAAAGATTTTCATAGCCAAGCAACAAATTTTCTTTCACTTAAACTTGTATTTGAATTGTTATGAATGTTAGGTGTTAGCATTGAAAACACCATTGTATAAGTTTGAGTGTAAGCTTGGGAAACACTTGGGTTGTGAGAGTAAGCCTTGTAAAACTCTTGTTAGGTTGAGAGAGTAAGCCTTGTAAAACTCTTGTTTGGGTTGTAAGTGTGAGCCTAAGAAAAACACTTGGAAAGTTGGAAGTGAGCTTGTAAAAACTTCAAAGACTAGTGGAACCTTAACAAGTTGTTAAGGAAGTGGATGTAGGATTGAAGTAAATCCGAACCACTATAAATCTTGTGTGTTCTTTCTTTCCTCCATTACTCAACCAACTCTCTATTCCGCATTTCTTGTTTGTTGAGTTTTTTAAATTGTCATTACTTCTTGAGGAAACCAATTCACCCCCCCTCTTGGTTGCCATCTTGGGACAACAGAGCTGATTTTGGATGAGAATGGGTCTAAACTCTAGGTTAGTTAGGTTCTGGACCTTAGATTGGATTTGTTGGGTTATGGACCTGAAGCTGGTTGGGTTCTGGACCCGAGACTGGATTAGTTGGTCTCGACCCGAGGTAAGATTTGGATTCTCAACTAGAGACTGGATTTAATTTGGGTACTTAGACCCGAGGTTGGATTTGATTTAGGTACTTAGACCTAAAACTGGATTTGATTTGGGTACTAGGACACAAGACTGGATTTGATTTGGGTAATTAGACCTGAGACTGAATTTAGTTTGGGTACTTGGATCCGAGACTGGGTACTTAGACCTGAGACTAAATTTGATTTGGGTAGTTGGACCTGAGACTAGATTTGATTTGGGTACTTGGACCTGAGGCTAAATTTGATTTGGGTGCTTGGACCAGACACTGAATTTGATTAGGGTACTTGGACCTGAGATTGGATTTGATTTAGGTACTTATACCCAAAATTAAATTTGATTTGGGTGCTTAGACCTAAGACTGGATACTTGGACTCAGGACTGAATTTGATTTGGGTACTTAGACCCAAGATTGGATTTGACTGACCTTCTATTAGTTAAGAGTTCTGGATTTCTTCTAACCATCAATTTCATCTCTTCTACTTGACATACCTTTTGTCAGTTGAGAATTTTGGCTTTCTTCTAGCCAGTTGTTTCATTCTTCAATGGATTATGGGTTTTCACCATTCAAACTGGATCTTCATCCCTGGACTTCGGGTCTTCACCCTTCAAATTGGATCTTCTTCCTTTGGACATCATGTCTTCACCCTTCAAATTGGATCTTCATCCTTTGGACATCTGGTCCTCACCCTTCAAAATGGATCTTCATCCTTTGGACACTTGGTCTTCACCCTTTAAAATGGATCTTCATCCTTGGACATTTGTCATATATTGGCTTCAACTCTTCTAGCTAGATTGATCTTTTGTCTTTTGCATCTTCATTCTTTTAGGGTTCTTACTTTCTTCTTGTTTTGTTCTTTTTGTTCTTCCTTTTGCAAAAAATTCAACTATTTTTTAGCTAGCCCTCATATCATCTTTTTGCCTCCTATGTGGCAAAATATTGAAAGTAAGTCTGAAAATATTTTGTACATGCATAAACTCAAAAATTGAAAGGAGAAACTTTGCCCCCTGTGTAGGTTCAAAGCAATGATTTTTTTAGGCTTTGATTAATGTTTGTGTATTGTATGGTTCCTTGTACAAGCATGCATCTCTATTTTTATAAAGTGATTGAATCTTCCTCAAGCAATGGGCCTTCTATGCCCCCTGATTCCATATATGTTTCATGTTTACTTCATAGAGTATTTGTTGTTTATTTTGATAAAGAATAGACAATACAAGACAAAAAATTTATAATGATATGCTCATGTATGTATGATATGCATGAATAATACTTACAGTGGTTCCACTGACTTACAGACTAAGGTGATCAGTTGAAGTGCTCCCATGGATTCCTTCCAGATGCTCGTTTAAATCTTACATTAGAACATCAGAAGACTTTACATCTATGAATTTTATCTTTTAGATGTATAAAGTACGAGTAACAAGGGCCCGACAGGGTAGAGACACGAGAAACATCCATTTGGTTGGTAACTTGTTGATGACATGACCTTGCAAGCGATCCTTTTATTAGCCCTCTTTTGCCCATTATATCCTTTAAGGTTTGACAATACAACGTACTTCCCTTGCAGGCTTTGTATGACAAAAATATATTTTTTAAAATCTTAAAATCATATTTTGACTTTGTCAAATCAGTGTCATTATACCTCATGACTTAATTTTCCAAATTAACATATCTATAGTATGACAACCTTAGTTACCGTACTAAACTCGGGAATCATTTCCATTTAAGTAAGAACTGTTACATTTCAGATAGGCACATACACATTGCTTGACCAAAGGTCTCATGAATTTTTAATATTGTTTATCTCATATGCATGCTAATAGATTCTACCTACCAAGAGAGATCAATGGGTCTTTAATAGGCTTGAAATGGGGTCTATAAGGGATATGGGTTAAGCGGAGGAAATTTATAAATTGGAGTTGATGTGACACTCACACTATAAACTTTCTAGTGGAACCATATTCTGTTAGACGTTTCATTTTCACCTTATGGCCAGCATTTCCTTCTGATTTCATGAAAATACAAAGCTTGAATATCCTTTCATTTTCTTGGCAGAAATCTGGATCCAATAAGTACTATTTTGATCTTTAGACCACCCTTTTTCTTCCTCTTTCTTTTCGTCCTTTTCCCTTTTGGCATATTAAGTATAAGACTTTTAAGATTGTGGACCTGGAGCTATGTTGGATAAAATGAAAGATAGTCTTTCCCATATATATTTAAGTCTTTGGCTGGGCTGGACCAATTCAAGTCAATTTATCCTCGTAAACTAAGTGGAAGTCTTCTATTTGATTTAGGTAAAAAAGAACTCTATTGGCTTTTTGAACATCCTTTCTGGGTTTTATTTTCTTTTCCTTATTTTCTTTTTTCTTTTTTCTTTCTTCTTTTTGTTTTGTTTTATTTTGTTTTATTATTGTTTTGTTGTTGTTTTTGTTTTTTGCCATAGCTCCAAGAAAGTTATGTTGTCTGCACCATTCTATGCCTTTGACTATGGATGAGTGGAGTAGAGTGAGTTTGCTTCAATAAAGATAAATTATTTGTTGCCTTGATGTTATCTTAATAGATAAGAGATATTAGATCTATTATCAGGTGAACTTCAACTATCCTTATGATCTTGAGAACTTAAATTATCTTTATGGTCTTGACTATCCATTCCTTTCTTTGAACTTCTTACCCCTTTACCTTAGTGATCATCAGATTTGTCATACGAGTCACAACAACATAGAGTAGGTTATTGGTCTTACAAGCCAATAAAGAGCAAGCTAAAGTCTCATGAAGGCTTAAAGGGACAACTAGGGATTGATATTTAATTAGGTGGATTCTAGTTATAGGCTTACCAAATAATTCCTAGATCATCTCTCCCTTAAATAAGCAGAGTTCAATTTTACCTTGAAAGTTCATCAAAGCATATTCTAAGATTGACTAAGACCTTGACAGAGATAATTATGCAGGAGCCCTCTTTAAGTAAGCATACATAGCTCAATGCTATAGAACAATTTCTTCACCTAGTAAAGTCATTCAAATCATGATGCATAGATACACTATGAATATCAAGCTAGACTCATCATTGGTTGGCACTAAAATGAACAAATAACAACATAAACAAAAATTTGATGAAATTAATTTATTCAAACAATCTTAATTTGAAAAATATATTTGTTTCAAAAAATATCAAAGATAAAAAATAAAATAAATAAGCTAAGTTTTATTGAGTTGGAGTCAAAGATGCTTCATTTATTTAGGCATATCAAGGGCAAGGATTTTTCCATCATCAAGGATCCTTGCTTCATCTTCCACAGTTATTCCAAGCTTGTATAGTAGCACCTCCTCTTTTGCAGCTTCTCCATCCATATCATGACAAGATGATAAGATAAAACTCTCCTCCAATCCTCCCTCCATTATGAAGGTTGTAAGCGGCGGTGCCATTCCAAATTTAGGCAGAGGATTATTCTTAGCATTGGGCTTATCAGGCTCATGCAACTTTCCATTGTCAATCAAATCTTGGATCTCATGCCTTAATCAAACACATTTGTCTATCTCATACCCTTGCACTTGATGTAATTGACAGAATACCTCTAACATCTTTGACAAAGGTTCCCCCAAGTTTTAAAATTTATGCTTCTTTGTTGATTCAGTTGTTGCATTTTTCTCAAGACCTCTTCATTCCCTTTGAATTTTCTCACTGGAATGGCAACCACTCTAATTACTCCACTCAGACAGCACATGGTTCGACTGGTCTTGTAGAATAGGGATTGACCACTCATTTTCTATTTGATCTCTATCAGTGGACCTGTTCCTTATTAATGTTGCCTTTCCCTTCTTTATTATGTCAATATGAGATGCCTCATTAGCATTGTTGATGATATCTAGAATTTCAATCAACCGAGTCTTCATAATTTCAGCCAATTGATCTCGTAGCTCAGCCATCCTAGATTTGGAAACTTCATTGACTATATCTCTTAGCTGGTTTGCATCCATCCTCCCAATGAAGCACTTGAATAAAAAATACTGTTGTAGGTGGTGTCGTTGTATTACTCTTGAACTACTATACTCCAGGTCTGTGAGTCAGAAAGAATCAATGCCATGTAATTGTGAGCAGGGATTTTTACCCCCACTCCCATGTGGAATGGTTATTGTGACTTTGGCACTATTAAGCTAGGGTCTTAGAGAATATAGGCCTAAATCCAAAAAAAATGGAGTCACCACCCGGATGGGCCGAGAAAAAGAAAGAAGTGAATAACTCGATTCCTAAGGAATTCCCAACCCCCTATTGGGTTCAAAAAGTTGGGTACATTTGGGGAAGGTAAGAATGACCCAACACCCCCATAACGCCCGGTTCATTGAAACCAGCCTCCTTTTCAGGTCTAAATATTATTAAATTCTTAAAATTATGATATCAACCATATTACACACATTTATAAAAATAAATAAACATCCATTGCATTAAGTTAAACAAACCAATAGAAATGGGCACCCATCCGAGGATGGAAACTTGCCCTTACAATCATCCAAGTCCATAAGAATAAATAAAATAAGACACACACCAAAAGGTAGAAACATATCCTTTACAAAGTTCCAAAGTCTACAAAATAAATTACATACATAAGAAAATAACTAAGGCACCCACATAGTGGAAACATGCCTTTTACATATCCATTCAAATAGTAATTCAATACAAATCAATCATTCATAATAAACAATTAATCAAAAAATAATCTAAATAAATCATCCATCCATCATAAGATAAAATAATTTAGATCAAGATATGAAGATATAATCCAAGATTAAAATAAGTAAAGTTGGATTCAATTTGCAATTAAAGACTAAATATATAAACTAGGGTTTAAACCTAAAGGATTGAAGTCTTGGGCTAGGGTTTTGGAAATTATAAAATTTGGATCTTAGATTAGGGTTTTTAGGAATTAGGTTTAAGTTTTGTAATACTAGATTAGGGTTTTTAATATAAAAATTTAAGGTTTAATATGAAAACTAAGTTAAAACATGTAAAATTAGGATATTAGAAGATGAACTAAAGCTAAACATATAAAATATATTTTAGACAATGCAATAGTAGTGTTAAATGTTTCAGATCAAATTAAAATCTAAGGTTACAATGTATTAAATGGAATTTATTAATTTGGTGAAACATCACAATATGTCTAATTCATGAACCGCTAGAAGTTTAAACAAAATAATAAAATCATACCTGTATGTTGGCTCTACCAATATATTTTAGACAATGCAATAGTAGTGTTTAATTTTGAATCAAGCTTGCTGTTCGGGCTACTGCCTGCCTGGATCAACTATAGTCTTGGTCGAGTGAAACAATCCGAAGACCAATGCTTTGTTCAGCTATTGCCCTCCTTGATTGCTATGTTTTTCTTCTTTGTCTCCATGCTTTGTTTTGGTTTCTGTCAACCTTTTGAATTGTGTTGGTGTTCTTATTGCTTAATTGTTAATTTCTATTGCTTGATGCTGCCCCTTGCTCGCTTAATTGCTTTGTATTTATAATGTTATATTAGGGCAAACTTTTACCCATAGTCCTAATGTTGCTCCAATACTTCCTTTTCATCCGAGATTCCCCACAATTTTAACACAATTAGGAACCTTAAATTCGGCTAGAAACTCATCTCATATCAAATTTGGAGACCCCAAATCGATATGGGTGCCTCATATCGAATTTGGGCCACCAAATTCAATATGAGACAAGGCTGATATTGAATTTGGTGTTCTAAATTCGATATGGGGTGCCTCATGTTGAATTTGGCCCATCAAATTTGACATGAAGCTTCCTCATACTGAATTTGGGGGACCAAATTTGGTATAAGGCTTCCTCATACCGAATTTTGACATCCAACCGACCCAAATTGACTGTATTGGTTCAAATCGGCTAAACCGGACCAATTTTAATTGTATTAGATCTAATTAAACCATAATAAATTTAATTTGGGCCTCTAATTAGAAATAAGTTTAATTTGGCCCCCTTCAATTGGAGTTGAGTTCAATCTGGGCCAAAATTAAGGCTCTACAATTTTGCCCCCTGCTTGAATGATCTGAGACTTCTGTAGAAAATAGTGAAAAACATTGAAATAGCTTCTGAATTTTGCACCAAGAATCTGCAAAAGAAACACAAAGATTAAATGATTTAAGATAAAATTTAGCTTGTGAGGCTTTGAATGATCTAAATTTATTGCTTTATTTAAGATTAAAACTTAGATGTGATTGCTTTATATCTTGAATGGATGATTCATTAATGTTTTAATTTTATGAATGATTTATTTTTATTGCTCATGATGATTGATTGAATGATTTAATTTATTTGATTTATTATTTTAGTTTCCAAGATGTAAGAGGTATGTTTCCACTTTATGGATACCTCATTAGTTAGGCTCAATGCAATTTAATTTATTTTGAATATTGGGATTAATATAAAGGACATGTTTTTTACTAAATAGTGGGTGTCCTATTTTATTTAGTTTTGGACATTAAACAATTACTGTAAATGCATGTTTTTATCCTTGGATGGGTGCCTATTTTGATTATTTATTTTAAATAAAGGTGATGGATGTTTATTTCTTTTGATAATTGCTCGTAATATGGATAAGATTATAATGTTTAAGAATTCAATAATATTTAGACCTGAAAAATAGGCCGGTTCTAATGAACCTGTCATTATAGGGGTGTTGGGTCATTCTAACCTTCCCCATACATACCAACTTTCCAAACCCATTAGGGGGTTGGGAATTCCTTAGGAATCGAGTCAATAATCCTTTTCTTTTTTTTTTCCTGCCTGTCCGAGTGGTAGACTCCATTTTCTTCGACTCTAGGCCCGTGTTCTCTAAGGCTCTAAGCCTAATAGTTCTCCAATCGCAAGAACCATTCCACGTGGGGGGGAGGGGGGGGGGGGGAAATCCCGCTCATTGTAGCGACTCCACTGGGGATAAGAAAAGTTGATTCCGCAAGTCTTTATATTACTTTATTCTTTCTTATTATGATATTGTCTATTGTATCATTTAGATTGCATTGTATGCATGAGTTAGGATGCCCATGTAACCCATGTTATGTTATGTAAGGGATACCATACTTTCACTCAAGGTATGGAGATTGAGAATGATATAACCACTCATAGCCTTGTTCCTTTTGGTATATACTTGCTATGGGAGCCTAAAGCTTTTCAACCCAAAGACTAAAGCTCATATAATTGGCATAGCTACTTTCCTTAAGTTTTTTCCCAAATATTTATTGTTTGACTATGATTGATAATATCTTGGTTTGAACCATGGCTTTTTTGGTTTATTCTTTTTCTAATATGATCTAATTATATTGTAAGCTTAAAATAGTTTTATTCCTCTAAATCTAAAAGACCAAAACTATTTTTAAAATTTTCAAGATGGTCTTTGGACATAAAACTTTTCTAAAATGGGTCAAAAATTCTTTTCTAACTCATACAAAGCCCAAAATTCATTTTTAAAATAAACTTTTTTACAAATGAGATTTGAAACAAAATTAATTTTCACTTCATCCAAATTACAACTTTTCTTAAATGAGCTTATAACTATTTAGGTCAATTATGGAATAGCAAAAATTAATTGTGGGCCTAATTTATACTAAGAATTATTAATCATGGGCTTATTTGTGGCATGAATTATTAGTTATTTTTTCAAAATAGGAAATCTATTTATGATAAATCAATTAATTTAGTTTTAATCCATAATATAGCATAAAAGCTATTTTAGTTGATCCAATGGATTAAATCTTAATTAATGAGAATTATAATTGACTGATTTTTATGTTTGAGAATACAACTAGTAATTAGAACATCTAAGTGATTTTTTCAAAAATAAGATGTCCCATATTGATATTTTGTTAACCATATACATAGGAAAAGAGACTCGCCATTTATGTGTGGAAGTTATAAGGTTGGAAGGAACATCCTAATTATCTTTGTTTGCTTGTTACTTGTGCATACATGCATACATGCATTGCATTACATGTCATTGATCCCTTTTGGCTCATAGACCTGGAGTACAAAAGTTTAAGAGCGTACGACAATCTGACCTATGCCAGTGACATAGAATCCAGTAATGATTCGGTTAGCTTCTCACCAAAAGTAATGGAACCTGAACATATTCAAAGGATGGTGGACGATGCCCTCAATGCCAAGATGGAAGAACTGAAGGAGGCGCTAGTTGAGACTATGAAGAGCCAACTGGATGCACTTTTGGGGAACACTGCTGAGGCATCTGCTAGTACTAAGAAGTAGAAGGACAAAAGAAAGACTAAGGTTGGCGAGGTAGCCTTTGAAGATGACAAGGTACTTGTTGATGATGTTGATGATTGGTCTCAATACTTTCAAGATCCTCAAGATAAGAAGAAAGAGTCGAAGATTGTGGAGAAAGCAACTATAGAAAAGACCGAAACCTATGATGTGGAGAAGATAATTTCTAATTTAGAGAAGAAATTTGAAAAGAACCTGAAAGTTGATGAGATGTCAGAAGTAGACAAGCTGTTTGAATAAGATGAGGAGGTCCCTTACAAGTTCAAGATGCCTTCCTTCACTTAGTACAATGGTATAGGAAATTCTCACTTACATGTTAAGCAGTACATCACTTCCATGCAGTCTACCAGAGCTACTAAGGCTCAAACTCTAAGGTATTCTATGCGCTCATTAGATCTTAATGTGCAAAATTGGTTTAATACCTTAGAAGGAAGTACCCAAAAAGATTGGGATATGCTGTATAAAGCCTTCATTCAACAATATGGGTATAATGTCAAATTGGAAGTGACACTGATGGAGGTGGAAACTATCAAACAGAAGCAGAATGAGAATTTTATTGATTATGTGAAAAGGTGAAGAAGTAAAGTTGCTCTTCTCAAAAAGCGGCTTAATGAGTATGATCAAATCAAAATGATGGTGAGAGGTGTCCTACCCAACCTTTATTAGAGACTATCTCACACCCTTATCAGAGATTTCAAAGATCTTCTCCAAGCTGGCTTGCAAATAGAAGAGTGGGAACGAGTGAAGAATCACTTTTCTAGAAGGAGGAATGAAAGGGGAAACTACCAATCTGGCAGTCAGAGTGCACAAAAAAAAATGGATGTCAATGTAACTACTAGCCAAGGGAAGAAAAGGCAGTTTTGAGAGTTGGAGAAACCTCTATCTTGGGTTTTCAACAAGTTGCAGAAGAAAGGGCTATTACAACCATTGACTCCTAGACCACTACACGATCCTCTGCCATCAAACTTTGATGCCAAGACCTTCCAACAATTCCATCAAATGAAAAGGTATGATACAAAAAAATTTGCTCGATTAAGGAATGAGATCTAAGATTTGATTGACAGTGGAAAGCTGCCTGAGCCTGGTAAGCCCAACACCAAGAATAATCCATTGCCTAAGTTTGGAAGGTTGCCACCACCAGCAACATTCATGATAGAAGGAGGATTGATGGAAAGTTCTTTCTTGTCATCTTTTTAAGATGTAGATGAAGGAATTGCGGATGAGGAGATGATGACCATTGCCCCTGGCATGTCTAAATAGATGAAGCACCATCGGTTATAATTCAACAAACTTTCTTAGGCTTAAGTGCTACTTATTTTATTTATGCTTTCTTTAATATTTTTGGAATAATTATGTTTTTTAAATTAAGATTGTTTGAATAAATTACTTTTCATTAAATTTTTATAGGTCTTTATTCATTTTGGTGATCGACCAATGACGAATATAGCTTGATGTTCATAAATTAGTGTATTTATATATCATGGTTAGAATGACTTTACTAGGTGAGGGAATTATTCTATAGCATAGAGCTGTGTATGCTTACTTAGAGATGGCTCCTGCATAATGACCTTTGTCTAGGTCCTAGTCAATCTTAGAACATGCTTTGGCAAACTTTCGAGGCAAAATTGAACTCTGCTTATTTAAGGGAGAGATGACTTAGGCATTGTTTGGTTAGCCAACAACTATTATCCGCCCTATTAACATCAATCCCTAGTTTGTCTCTTTGAGCCTTCATAAGATTTTAGCTTGCTTGTTATTGGCATGTAAACCCCGATAACCTACCCTAAGCTGTTGTGATACTTATGACAAATCCGATGATCACTAAGGGGAAGAGGCAAGAAGATTAAAGAAAGGAATGCATAGTCAAGACCATAAGGATAGTTGAAGTTCACCTGATACTAGACCTAATATCTCCAATTTATTAACATGACATCAGGGCAACAAATGATTTATCCTTGTTGAAGCAAACTCACTCTACTCTACTCATCCGTAGTCAAAAGCATATAATGGTACAGATAAGACAACTTTCTTAGAACTAAAAAAAAGGAAAAAATGACAAAAAACAAAAATAAAAATAAAAGAAGAAAAGAAAAATAAAATTAGGAAGAGAAAAAAAAGGAAAAGAAAATAAAACCCAAAAGGCAGTTGCGAAAGCCAACTGATTTGTTTTTACTTAAAGCAAGTAGAAGACTTCCACTTAGTTTACGAGGACGGATTGACTTGAATTGGTCTAGTCTAGCCAAAGACTCAAATACATAAGGGAAAGACCATCTTTCATTTTATCCAAAATAGCTCCAAATCCACAATCTTGAAAGTCTTAGACTTGATATTCTAAAAGGGAAAAGGACGAAAAGAAAGAGTAAGAAAAGGGTAGTCTGAAGATCAAGATAGTACTGGTTGGATCCAGATTTCTGCCAAGAAGATGGAAGGACATTCAAACTTTGTATTTTCATGAAGTTAGAAGATAAAAGTGATGCCTTGGAGGTGAAAATGGAACCTCTAACAGTAGACAGTAGGGTTTGTTAGCAATGTCACATCAAGCTCTAATCTAAAAAAGGCCTTCATTTAACCCATGCCCCTTATAGACCCAATTTCAAGCTTATTAAACACCTGTTGATCTCTCTTTATAGGTAGAGTCTATTAGTTGAAATAGTTTGAATAACCATGCATATGCAAAAGACAATATTTAAACTCGATGAGACCTTTGGCCAAGCAATGTGTATGTGCCTATCTGAAGTGTAACAGTTCTTACTTAAATGGAACTGATTCTCGAGTTTAGTACGGTAACTAGGGTTGTAATGTTATAGATATGTTAATTTGAAAAATCGAGTCCTGAGATACAATGACACTGATTTGAAAAAGACAAAATATGATTTTAAGATTAATTTTTTTTTGTCATACAAAGCCTTGAAATTAAGGGATGTATATTGCATTGTCAAACCTCAAAGGACATAATAGGCAAAAGAGGGCTAATGAAAGGATCACCTGCAAGGTCATGTCATGAAGAAGTTACCAACCAAATTAATGTCTCTCGTGTCTCTACCCTAGAAAATTTTTTACAAAAAAAGAACAATAAAAAGAAAAAAAACAAAAAAAAAAGAATGAAGATGCAAAAGATAAAAGATCAATCTAGCTAGAAGAACTGAAATCAATGTAGGACAGATGTCCAAGGATGAAGATCCATTTTGAAAGGTGAACACCCGATGTCCAAGGGTAAAGATCCATTTTGATGGTGAAGACCCACAATCCATTGAAGAATGGAACAACTGGATAAAAGAAAGCCAAAATTCTCAAATGACAGAAGGTTAGTAAAATTCATTGAAGAATGGAATAACTAGCTAGTAGAAAGCCAAAATTTCCAGATGACCGAAGATCAGTCCAGCTAAAAGAGCTGGAGTCGATCCATTAAAGATTGAAACAAGTGGCTAAAAGAAGTCCATGATAGAAGATCATTACGCTAGAAGAGCTAAAATTAATTGGCTAGAAGATAGCCATAACTCTCACCTGACATAATGTCACCCAAATCAAATTCAGTCTCGGGTCCAAGTACCCAAATCAAATCATATCTCAGGTCCAAAACCTAGATCCGATATTGGGTCCATAACCCAAACCAATCATGTCTTGGGTCCATAATCCAACCAAACTAACTCGGGTCTAGAACCCAACCAAACTAACTCAGGTCCAAAACCTAAATTATTTTTAAGTCCAGAACTCAATCCGGATTAAGAATCCAAACTAACTTGGGTCGAGAACCCAAATCAAATAACGTCTTGGGTCAAGAACCCAATTTAGTCTTAGGTCCAAGCACCCAAATATAATCTAGTGTCAGGTAGAGAACTCAAATCCAGTTTTGGGTCGAGAATTCAAAATTTAGTTTCGGGTCAAGAACCCAAAATTCAGTTTCACGTCGAAAATCCAAATCCAGTTTTGAATTCCAAAATCCAATTTTCGGTCGAGAACCTAAATCCAATTTCTGGTTGAGAACCCAAAATCCTATTTCAAGTCGAGAAGCCAAATCCAGTTTTGGGTTGAGAATCCAAATCCAGTTTCGGGTCGAGAACCCAAATCCAATTTTCGGTCGAGAATCCAAAATCCAGTTTCAGGTTGAGAACCCAAATCTAGCCTTGAGTCCAAGTACCTAAAATCAAATTTAGTCTAGGGTCGAGACCCAACCAACTTCGGGTCTAGAACCCAACCAACCCTGGTCTGAACCCATCCTTATCAAAAATCAACTCAAAGACATATTGTTTTTTACTCTCTTCTACTATAGTTTCAGATCATTCAAGTAAGAAGCTTACATTATTCCGTTTTAATTTTAAAGAACCTAAATCTAATTTTAAAACTTAAATATTAGAGGGTCCAATTCATAAAAACCCTAAATTAAATCTATTCATCCCAAATTAAAATGTGCGGTACAAAAATTGAAAATTTTTAGACCGGTTTAAGTCGAGATGGCCCAAAACCACATGAGCTAATGCTCATGTCAATTTGGATGTCAAAAATCAACATGAGACATCCAAATCGACATGAGCCTAGTCCTGTCGATTTGATCACACGAAATCAACATAGACTGGCTCCATGTCGATTTGGACGTGCCAAATCGGCATGACCCTAAGTTATTTTGAGTTTTGGCCGGTCGTTTTGGTTTCCTGATTAAACTAGAATTTGTTTTAAACATGGATTAGGTTTAGGGTTTTGGGTGATGGTTTGCCTATAAATAATAATACTTAATATTAATAAGGCAAGAGCAGCCAAAATTAGAAAACAAAAAAAGGATTAACATAGATAGAGGGAGGAGGGCAGCAAGGAGGGATTATGAAAAACCCTAGCAATAATTAAACGGAAGAAAACAATCTAAAAACCCTAGGAAGAATCAAAAAATATAAAAGACTATCCAATTTACAAAAGCAAGGCAACAAGGCAATGACTACTATCTTAGTTAATGCTCGGCCAGAAAACTCAATTTGGTGCATGCAGTAGCTTGGATCAGCTCTCTCAATTTGGTGGAGCCTTCAAATGTAAGTATGTTTTCCTAACTCAATTTATTCAATCAGTAATTACACTTACCTTTCAAATTATCATCACAGATCCAATTTTCTTTTTTTTTTTATTTGGTTCATCTAGTAGTTTTAGGTTCAATTTAAATCAATGGTATAATCATCAAAACCCTAATCTATTTCCCAAACCCTAATTAGTTTTACAATTTTCAAAATCCTAATCTATTTCCCAAAAACTTAATCTATTTTCCTAAATTTCCAAAACCCTAAATAGTTTTCAAAATTCTAAAAACCCTAAACTATTTTCCAAATTCCAAAACCCTAATCATGTTCTTCCCAATTACTAAAAATCTCAATTCTCTTTTTAAAACTTTAATCTTGTTTTCCTAAAACCTAAAAATCCCATTTTTATCCCTAGAACCTAAAGTCTTAATTTTTCATCATAAAAACCCTGATTTAATCCTAAGAATTCTAAAACCCTAATTTGAAGGATAAACTTTAAATTGATATATTTATTATTTTATTTAAGATTAAAACTTACATGTGATTGCTTTATGTCTTGAATGGATGATTCATTATTGTTTTAATTTTATGAATGATTTATTTTTATTGCTCATGATGAATGATTGAATAATTTAATTTATTTGATTTATTATTTTAGTTTCCAAGATGTAAGAGGTGTGTTTCCACTTTATGGGTACCTCATTAGTTAGGCTTAATATAATTTAATTTATTTTGAATTTTGGAATTAATGTAAAGGGCATGTTGTCCACTAAATGGTGGGTGTCCTATTTTATTTAGTTTTGGACATTAAACAATTATTGTAAAGGCTTATTTTCATCCTTGGATGGGTGCTTATTTTGATTTTTTATTTTAAATAAAGGTGATGGATGTTTATTTCTTTTGATAATTGCATGTAATGTGGATAATATTATAATATTTAAGAATTCAATAATATTTGAACCTGAAAAGGAGGCCAGTTCCATTGAACCGGGCATTATGGGGGTACTGGATCATTCTCACCTTCCCCATACATACTCAACTTTCCGAACCCATTAGGGGGTTGGGAATTCCTTAGGAATTGAGTTATCCACCCCTTTCTTTTTTCTGGCCCGTTTGGGTGGCGAATCCATTTTCTTCGGGTTTGGTTCGTGTTCTCTAAGGCCCTGAGCATAACAGTGCCGCAGTAGCAAGAACAATTCCACATGGGAGTGGGGGCAAAAATCCTCGGTCATAGCATGCATCTCCATTTTTGTAAAGTGACTGGACCTTCCTCAAACAATGGGCCTTCCATGCCCCCTGATTCCATATCTACTTCATGTTTGCTTTATAGAGTATCTGTTGTTCATTTTGACAAAGAATAGACAACATAAGACAAAAAATACAGTGTGATATGCTCATGTATGCATGATATGCATGAATAATACTTACAATGGTTCTATTGACTCACAGAATCATATGAAGTGCTCCCATGAAATCTTTCTAGATGTTCATTCAGGTCTTGCATTAGGTCAGCAAAAGACTACACATCTATGGCTTTATTTTTGAGATGAAAACATGAGTAGTAGGGGCCAAACAATATTGTTAAAGACACGAGAGACATCCATTTCAACACAGTTTGGTTGCCAGCTTTTCATGCCATGACCTTGTAAGTGATCCCACTTTTGTCCAATATATCGTTTGAGGTTTGTCAATGCAACATACTTCCCTTCACTTGAAGGCTTTGCATGGAAAAAGCACACATTTTTTAAATCTTAAAATCATATTTTGGCTTTGTCAAATCAATGTCATTGTACCTCAGGACTCGATTTTCTAAATTAATATAGCTATAACATAACAATCATAGTTACCGTACTAAACTTGAGAATCATTTCCATTTAAGCAAGAACTGTTGTACTTCAGATAGGCACATACACATTGCTTGGCCAAATGTCTCATCGAGTTTAAATATTGTCTTTTTCATATGCATGCTTATTCAAACTATCTCCACTAACAGACTCTACCTATAAAGAGAGATCAACAGGTCTTTAATAAGCTTGAAATGGGGTATAAGGGACATGGGTTAAATGAAAGCCTTTTTTAGATTAGAGCTTGATGCAACACTACTGATAAACTTCTTGTTAGAATTATCTACTGTTGAGGTTCCGTTTTCACCTTCTGGGCATTACTTTTATCTTCTGACTTCATGAAAATACAAAGCTTGAATATTCTTCCATCTTCTTGGCAAAAATCTAGATCCAATCAGTACTATCTTGATCTTTAGACCACCCTTTTCTTACTCTTTCTTTCCATCATTTTCTCTTTTAGAATATCAAGTCTAAGACTTTCAACATTGTGGATCTGGAGCTATGTTGGATAAATTGAAAGATGGTCTTTCCCTTATGTATTTGAGTCTTTGGTTGGGCTGGATCAATTCAAGTCAATCCGTCCTTGTAAACTAAGTTGAAGTCTTTTGCTTACTTTAGGTAAAAAGAAATCGATTGGCTTTTAGAACCGCATTTTGGGTTCTAGCTTTAAAAGAGTTGTCTTGTTTGTACCAACTTATATTTTTGATAATGGATGAGTGGAGCAACATAAATCTGCTTCAGTCTTGACTTTATCTCAATAAGTCTATGATATTATATCTAATTCAAGTGTCCTTCAACTATCATTATTGTCCTGACCATATATCCTTCTCTTTGATCTTCTTTCCCCTTGGTAATTCAATGATCATTAGACTTGTCATAAGAGTCACAACATCATAGGGTAGGTTATCGAGCTTACAAGCCAATAAAAAACAAGCTAAAATCTCATGAAGGCTCAAAGGGATAACTAGGGATTGATATTTAATTGGGTGGATTCTAGTTGTTGGCTTACCAAACAATGCTTAGATCATCTCTCTCTTAAATAAGCAGAGTTCAATTTTGCCTTGAAATATTGTCAAAGCATGTTCTACGATGGACTAGGACCTAGACAAAGGTCATTATATAGGAGCCCTCTCTAAGTAAGGATACACGGCTCAATGCTATAGAATAATTCCCTCACTTAGTAAAGTCATAAAAATTATAATGCATAGATATACTAATTTATGATTATTAAGCTAGACTTATCATTGGTTAAGCACCAAAATGAACAAATACCAACATAAACAAAAATTTTGATGAAAGTAATTTATTCAAACAATCTTAATTTGAAAGACATAATTGTTCCAAATAAGTATTAAAGAAAGAAAAATAAAATGAGCCATACTTCAAACTAAGGGAGGTTTGTTGAACGAAATTTCTTCTTACTTCACATCTTCAATACTCCCATCTTGAAAGGAGAATAAGACATAATTTTCCTCCAATCCTCCTCCTGCCATGAAGGTTGCTGGTGGTGGCACTCTTCCAAATTTAGGCAAAAGATTGCTCTTGGTATTAGGCTTATCCGACTCAGGTAGTTTACCACTATCAATAAGATCTTAAATTTCTTGTCTTAATCAAACACATTTATCTTTCTTATGCCCTTATATTTGACGAAATTGATAGAAGGCCTTGTCATCAAAGTTTAATGGCAGAGGATCGTGTAACGGTCGAGGAGCCAACAACTGTAATAACCCCTTTTTCTGTAACTTATTGAAAACCCAAGATAAAGGCTTCCTCATATCTGAAAACTGTCTTCTATTTTCTTAGCCAATAGTTGCATTGGCATCCATTTCCTTTTATGCACTCTAACTGCCAGATTGGTAGTTTCTTCTTTCATTCCTACTTCCAGAAAAGAGGGCATCTTGAACTTGTAAGTAACTTTTTCATCCTGCTCAAATAGCTTGACCACTTCCGACACCTCTTCAACTTTCAACTTCTTTTAGAACTTCTTTTCCAAATCAGCAATAATTTTTTCAAAACTAGTAGACTCAGTCTTCTCTCCGACCTTTTTCTCTTTCAACTTTTCTTGTTGGTCTTAGAAGTACATATCCCAATCAACATCATCCATTACTACCTTGCCTTCATCAAAAGCTACTTCTGTTACCTTCACCTTTCCTTTGTCCTTCTACTTCTTAGTACTAGCAAATGCCTCAGTAGTGTTCCCTAATACTGCAACTAGTTAGCTTTTCATAGTCTCAGCTAGGGCCTCCTTCAGTTCTTCCATCTTAGCAATGAGGGCATCGTCCATCATCATTTGAATATGTTCAGGTTCCATTGCTCTTGGTAAGAAGCTGACCGAATCGTTACTGGATTCTATGTCACTGGCGTAGGTCAGATTGTTGTACGCTATTGAACTGCTGTACTCCAGGTCTGTGAGCTAGATAAGATTAAGTCCATGTAATGCAATGTGTGTATGCATGTATGCATGTATGCACTAGTAACAAACAAACATAGATAATTAGAACGTTCCTTCCAACCTTATAACTTCCACACATGAATAATTAGTCTTTTTTCCTAGGTATATGGTCAACAAAATATCAACATGGGATATTCTATTTTCAAAAAATTTCCTCAGATGATTTTAACTAATAGTTATATTTTCAAACATAGAAGTCAGTCCATGATAATTTTCATTAATTAGGCTTTAATCCATTGAATCAACTAAAAATAACTTTTATGCTATATTGGATTAAAACAAAATTAAGAGGTTTATCATAAATAGATTTTCCATTTGGAAAAATAACTAATGATTCATGCCAAAATAAGCTGATGATTAATAATTCTTGGTATAAATTAGGCCCACAATTGGTATTCCATCATTGACCTAAATAGTTTGTAAACTCAAAAAATGGCTAGGGAAAATAGTTTTATTTCAATGTTTGTTTAAAAATGAATTTCGGGCTTTGTATTTGGGTCATGAGGTAGAAAAGAATTTTTGACCCGTTTTAGAAAAGTTTTATGTCCAAAGACTATCTTAAAAATTTTGAAAATAGTTTTGGTCTTTTGGATTATTTTCAGTTTACAATATAATTAGGTCATATTAAGAAAATAATAAACCAAATAGGCTATGGTTCAAACCAAGATATATCAATCATAGTCAAACAATAAACATTTGAGGTAAAAACTTGAGGAAAGTAACTAGGCCACTTTAGTCTTTGAGTTGAAAAGTTTAGGCTCCCATAGCAAGTTTATACAAAAAGGTATAAGGCTATGAGTGGTTATATCATGCTCGATCTCCATACCTTAAGTGAAAGTATGATATCCCTTACATAACACAACACGAGTTACACATGCATCCTAACTCACACACACAATGCAATCTAAATGATGCAATGGATAATACCGTAATAAGAAAGAATAAAGTAATATAAAGACCAACAGAATCAACTTCTCTTATCCCTAGTGGAATCATTCTTGCGACTTTGACACTGTTAGGCTGAGGGCCTTAGAGAACATGAGTCTAAACTCAGAGAAAATGGAGTCGCCACTCGAATGGGCCAGGAAAAAGAAAGGGGTGGGTGACTCGATTCTTAAGGAATCTCCAACCCCCTAATGGGTTTGAAAAGTTGGGTATGTATGGGGAGGTGAGAATGACTCAGCACCCCTATAACACCCGGTTCGTTGGAATCGGCCTCCTTTTCAAGTCTAAATATTATTAAATTCTTAACTTATTGAAATATCATCCATATTACATGCAATAATCAAAATAAATAATCACGCATCACCTTTATTAAAATAAAGCAATCAAAATAGGCACCAATCTACCCCTTTCATTTTCTCAGCCTGTCTGGGTGGCAACTCCATTTTCTCCGAGCTTAGATCCATGTTCTGTAATATCCTCATTTATGCCCTAGAAGTTTTGCATGTTGTTGTTGTTGTTGTTGTTGTTGTTGTTATTGTTGTTGTTGTATTGTTGGTTTAAATTGAGAAAAGAAAAGTATAAGTGTTTTGGGAAAGAATTTAGGGTTTAGAGACAAGTTTATATGTTGTGTATATTGTGATATATATAACATATACATTGGTCAAAAGAGTTGGTCAAGGCAAGAGGAGATATTTTTTTTAGGGCATGTGGAATTACCAAAATGGGCAAGAGATAACAAAGAGAATTAAGATATGTATGAGGGCATTATAGTAATTTTCCTTTGGATGGGTATTTAATGAAGTTTGACTTTGTGATTCTTCATCATCTTTTCTTCTTTCTTTCAAGAGGTGGCCGGCTCTCCATTAGCAAAAGGGAAGGAGAAGTGTTCTTGATACTAAGATCAAATTGAAGAAGGAATTGAGAGCTTTGGTGAAAGAATTGTGGAATTTCTTCATCTAAGGTAAGAATTCTTTTGTTTCCTTTACTTATTTTGTAGTAGTGTTGAAGTTATGATTAGGGTGATTTGTGATTTGTTGGTTTGATGATTAGATGTGTTTGTGTTGTGTTCTCAAGTGTTGAATTGGTTTTAAGTTAAGAGTTTAAATAGGTGTTGTTGTTGGAAGTGGTGGATGTTGATTTTGAAAGATGGTGATTTTAGGGTTTTGAGATGATTTGTGTTTAAGTGTAATATTAATGTGTTATGAGGTGATTCTTATGATGAATATGTGTTTAGAACATTGTTTATGTTCATTTGAAACATGTGGTATGATGTATATTGAGTTTAAATGCAATTGGGAAAGTGTTGGCTTTGGTTAGGGTTTTGGTTATGGGTGACACGGCCAAAAAGCTATGGGAAACACGGCCAAGACATGAAATTTTGAAGGTGTTGGATTGATTTTTGGGAGACACGGCCGTGTCCCCAAGCCGTGTTTGCTACTGCCAAAGTTGGGTTGAGTGACACGGCCACAAGCTTGGCCGTGTCCCTCATGTGTGCTGCCCGTGTCTCTCATATGGGTTAGGTAAGTTTTGTTTTCCTTGACCTAGTTGCAATGTTTTGGTTCTTCAAAGGTAGGTTGGTTCCTAAACCTAAACTTAAACACTCTAAACATACTTTAAACTATGAATGAGCTAATCAAATGCATATGAAAGATCCTAAAGCTATGAATCATATAAATTGTTCTTTGCCCTAATTGCATTGTTGAGATTTAAACAAGGTTATGTTATGCATTGTGAAAGGTAATGTGTTTTATGAGTAATGTACCTTGAAATGTTATATCAAAGATGTGATATCAATGATGCTTTATGCATAATATGAATTGAAATGTGAAATGTGATACAAAGCCATTGTTATTGGCTTTGATGATGATATTGAGAGAAAGAAGGCATGTTTGCCTAAATGTTGATGATAATTGGAAATGGAAATGATAATTGAATAATAAATGAATTGTGTGGCTAATGTGTTATTCTATTTTCAGAGTTTGTTGTTGGTGGCATGCCTAATAAGTGTAACAATCTCTTGAAGTTAGGTTGGATTGAATCCTTGAAGCCTAATTGAGATGTTACCACCCTTGAAGCTAGGTTGGGTTGGTTCTTGAAGCCAAGTTGGGTTGAAGCTTAGCATGCTTTGCTCCCCTTGAAGCTTGGTTGAACCTAATCCTTGAAGCCTAGTTGGGTATATGATATTGATAAATGTGATGATAGAACCAAAGCATTAACTCTGAAAATTGAATGGCATATTAGTGTGTCTTGGGCCCATGCTTGTCTATGGTTAATGTGAGTCATGAATGATGCTTGCCTTTGCTTATTGTTGATGATGAATGATTAAATGAATATAAATGAGGTCTATGATAAGATGTGAAGTATGATATGCCTATATATATATATGTTGAGTTATAAAATGGAAAGCTATGTTATCAACTTGGCATATATGATGTTACATGCATAATATGGATTGAGAATTGGTACTGCATTGCATTAAAGCATAACACTAGCATGATTATCTTACTAAGCCGTTGGCTTAGCGCGATAGTGTTTAATCGCGCAGGTAATAGAGTTGATAGAGTTGATCCCGAAAGCTCTTCGAAACCGACCGAGGGTAGACAGTGAAGAGTTGATTTTGGAGACTTAAAGATCAAAGAAAACTTGCCAATCATGTATAACTCTTTTATATTTTGTAAAGTATTGATTAAATGTACATATATGTATATTTGTAAATATGGAATTAAGTGTTTTCAAATATGTAAATATGTAAATATTTTATGACTTCAGCTGTGTAATAACTATATGTATGTATATATATATCTAATGTGTTTTAGTTTAAAAGTAAATGATCTACTTTTCTATAATATATAATGATAATAGTATTGTATCTATTTAAATGTTTTGAATGTTGAAGAAAATCGTAGCATCCCTATGTTTGGTGCACTTATGCTACATTGTTGTGGTTGTAGTGTGTGTGCATTGGATGTGGGGGTGTTACATGTTCTCTAAGGCCCCGAGCCTAAACAGTGCCGAAGTCACAAGAACTATTCCACCGGGAGTGGGGGCAAAAATCCTCACTCACAAGGGGCTCAAGCAGGGTAGAGACACATGAGACATCCATTTGGTTGGTAACTTCTTCATGACATGACCATACAAGTGATCCTTTCATTAACCCACTTTTGTCCATTATGTCTTTTGAGGTTTGATAAGGCAACATTCTTCCCTTAACTTGAAGGTTTTGTATGACAAAAATATATATTTTTAAAATCTTAAAATCATATTTTGGCTTTGTCAAATCAGTGCCATTGTACCTTAGGACTCGACTTTCCAAATTAACATATCTATAACATGACAACCCTAGTTACCGTACTAAACTCAAATTTAATTTCTCTTTATGCAAGAACTGTTGCACTTTATATAGGCACATTCACACTACTTAGCCAAAGGTCTCATTGAATTTAAATATTGTCTATCTCATATGTATGCTTATTCAAACTACCTCCACTAATAGACTCTACCTACTAAGAGAGATTAACAGGTCTTTAATAGGCTTGAAATGGGGTCTATAAGGGACATGGGTTAAGTGAAGACCATTTTTAGGTTACAGCTGGTGTGATACTGCTGATAAACCTTTACACTACAATCTTCTTATTGGAACTGCATACTGTTAGAGGTTCCATTTTCACCTTCTAGGCATTATATCCTTTTGACTTCATGAAAATACAAAGCTTGAATGTCCTTCCATTTTCTTGGCAGAAATATGGATCTAATCAGTACTATCTTGATCTTTAGACCACCTTTTTTCTTCCCCTTTCTTTCCATCCTTTTCTCTTTTGGAATATCTAAGACTTTCAAGATTGTGGACCTAAAGCTATGTTGGATAAAATGAAAGATGATCTTTCCCTTATGCATTTGAGTCTTTAGCTGGGTTGAACCAATTCAAGTCAATCCATCCTTATAAATTAGGTGGAAGTTTCCTGCTTACTCTAGGTAAAAAAGAACTCGGTTGGCTTTTCTGAACCACCTTTTGGGTTTTATTTTATTTTCCTTTATTTTCTTCTTCTTCTTCTTCTTCTTCTTCTTCTTTTTCTCTTCTCTTTTTTCTTTTTTTTTGGTTTTTTTTGGTTTTTTTAAATTTAGCTCTAAGAGAATTATCTTATTTGTACCATTCTATGATTAGAGTGAGTCTACTTTAGTGAGGATAAATACTTCATTGTCCGAAATTTATCTCAATGATGAAAGAGATCAGAGATATTAAATCTAGTTCAGGTAAACTTCAACTATCTTTATGTTTTTGACTATGCATTCCTTTCTTTGATCTTCTTGCCCTTTCATCTTAATGATCATCGTATTTGTCATAAGAGTCGCAGTAGCATAGGGTAGGTTATCAGGTCCAATAAAGAGCAAGCTAAAATCTCATGAAGACTCAAAAGGACAACTAGGGATTGATATTTAATTGGGTGGATTCTAGTTGTTGGCTTACAAAATAATGCCTATATCATCTATCTCTTAAATGAGCAGAGTTCAATTTCACCTTGAAAGTTTGCTAAAGCATGTTCTAAGATTGACTAGGACCTAGACACTCATACACAACTCAATGCTATAGAATAACTCTCTCACTTAGTAAAGTCATTCATATCATGATACATAGATATACTAATTCATGAATATCGAGTTAGACTCATCACTGGTTGAGCATTAAAATGGAAAAACCAACAAAATTATAAATTTAATAAAATAATTTATTTAAACAACCTTAATTTGAGAAAACATAATTGTTCCAATGAAATGTTAAAGAAAGAAAATAAGATGAGCAACATTTAAGCCAAGATAAGTTCATTGAGTTGAGCCTCTTCTCTCTTCACATCTTTAATACTCTCATCTTGAAAGAAGGATAAGACAAGATCTTCCTCCAATCCTCCTTCTACCATGAAGGTCGCTGGTGGTGGTACTATTCCAAATTTAGGTAAATGATTACTCTTGGTATTGGGCTTATCAGGCTCAGGCAACTTTCCAATGTCAATTAAATCTTAGATCTCGTGCCTTAAGCAAAAACATCTATCTGTCTCATGCCTTGCACTTGATGGAAATGATAAAAGGCCTTGGCATCAAAACTTGATGGCAGAGGATTTGGCAAAAGTCAGGGAGCCAATCGTTGTAATAGCCCATTATTCTGCAACTTATTGAAAACCCAAGATAGAGGTTTTCCTAACTCTAAAAATTATTTTCTATTTGCTTGACTAGTAGTTGCATTGACATTCACTGACTTTTGTGCATCCTGACGAGTAGACTGATAACTTCCCCTATCATTCCTTCTTTCAGAAAAATGGTTATTTTCCCTTTCCCATTCTTTTATTTGCAAACTAGCTTGAAGAAGATCTTTAAAATCCTTTATAAGGGTGTGAGATAGCCGTTCACACAGATTAGGTAGGACACCTCTCACTATCATCCTAATCTGGTCAAACTCGTCTGGCCTCTTCTTAAGTAATGCAGCTTTATTCCTCCACCTCTTCACATAATCAAACAAACCTTTCATTTTGTTTCTGCCTGATAGTCTCCACCTCCATTAAGGTGACTTTCAGCTCAACATTATACCCATACTATTGAATAAAAGCTCTATACAGCAAATCCTAATCTTTTTGGGTGTTCTATTCTAAGGTATTGAACCATTTTTGCACAATGGGATCCAAAGAAAGCATGAAATACCATAGAGTTTGAGCCTTAGTGTCTCTAACAAACTGTATGGCAGTAATGTGTTGCTTGACATGTACATGAGGATTTTCTGTGCTATTGTACTTAGCGAAAGAAGGCATCTTCAACTTATAAGGAACTTTTTCATCTTATTCAAACAATTTATCCACTTGTGACACCTCTTCAGCCTTTAGCTTCTTTTCAAACTTCTTCTCTAAATCAGCAATCATCTTCTCCACATCTGAAGTTTCAATCTTTTCAACAGTTGATTTTTCCATAGCCTTTGGCTCTTTCTTCATATCTTGAGAATCTTAGCAATATTGAGCACAATCATCATCATCAATCATTACTTCATCGTCATTAAAGGCTGCTTCACCAACCTTAGCCTTTCCCTTGTCTTTTTACTTATTAGTACTAGCAGATGCTTCAACAGTGTTTCCCAATAATACAATTAGCTGGCTTTTAATGGTCTCAGCTAAGACCCCCTTCAGTTCTTCCATCTTGGAGTTGAGTGCGTCATCCACCAATTTCTAATCTTGCTCAGGATCAATCACTTTTGATGTGAAATTGACTAAATTCTCACTAAACTCTGAGTCACTAACATAGGTCAGATTGTCATAAGCTCTTGAACTACTATACTTCAAGTCTGTGAGCCAGAAAGGATCAATGACATGTAATGCAATATATGTATGCATGTGTGCACAAGTAAACAATCAAACAAACAAAAGAAAAAGAGCAGTATATCACCTACACATGAATGGCGACTCTATTTTTCTAGATATATGGTTAACAAAATATCAACATGGAACATCTTGTTTTTGACAAAATTCACTTGGATGGTTTTACCAATAGCTGTATTTTCAAACATAGAAGTCAGTCCATGATAATTCTCATTAATTAAGACTTAAACCATTGGATCAACTAAAAATAGCTTTTATGCTATATTATGGATTAAAACCAAATTAAAGAGTTTATCATAAATAGATTTTCTATTTAGAAAAACAACCAATGATTCATGCCACAAACAAGCTCATGATTAACAATTCTTGGTATAAATTAGGCCCATAATTGATTTTTGATATTCTATAATTGACCTAAATAGTTGTAAGCTCAGTTAAAAAGTTATAATTTGAATGAAGTGCAAAAATAGTTTTGTTTCAAAGCCCATTGTAAAAAGGTTTGTTTAAAAAAAAATTGTATCAAAAGCCAATTATAAAAAGATTTTAGAAAAAATTGATTTTGGACTTTGAGCTTGGGCTATGAGGTAAATTTTTTTTTTTTGATCCATCTTTAAAAGGTTTTATGTCCAAAGACCATCCTGAAAAGTTTTGAAAATAATTTTGGTATTTTGGGCTTAAAAGAATTAAATTAGTTTGAGCTTACAATATAATTAGATCATATTAGAAAAAGAACAAACCAAATAGGTTATGGTTCAAACCAAGATTTATCAATCATAGTCAAATAACAAGCATTTGGGTAAAAACCTAAGAAAAGTAACTAGACCATTTACATGAGCTTTAGTCTTTGAGTTGAAAAGCTTAGGCTTTTATAGCAAGTATATACCAAAAGGTATAAGACTATGATTGGTTATGCCATGCTCGATCTCCATACCTTGAGTGAAAGTATAGTATCCCTTATATAACACAACACAGGTTACACGAACATCCTAACTCACGCACACAATGTAATCTAAATGATGCAATGGACAATATCATAATAAGATATAATAAAATAACATAAAGACCAACGAAATCAATTTCTCTTATCCCCAGTGGAGTTGCCACTGTGAGCGAGGATTTTCATCCCCACTCCTATGTGGAATGGTTCTTGAGACTTTGGCATTGTTAGGCTTAGTGCATTAGAGAACATGGGCCTAAACCCAGCAAAAATGGAGTCGCCACCTGGATGGGCTGAGAAAAAGAAAGGGGTGGATGACTTAATTCTGAAGGAATCCCTAACCCCCTAATGGGTTTGAAAAGTTTGGTATGTATGGGGATGGCGAGAATGACCCAACACCTCCATAATGCCCGACTCATTGGAACCAGCCTCCTTTTCAGGTCTAAATATTATTAAATTCTTAAAAATTATGATATCATCCATATTACACACATTTATAAAAATAAATAAACATCCATTGCATTAAGTTAAACCAACCAATCGAAATGGCCATACACCGTAGATGAAAACATACCCTTACAATCATCTAAGTCCACGAGAATAAATAAAATAGGACACCCACCAAAAGGTAGAATCATGTCCTTTACAAAGTTCTAAAGACTACAAAATAAATTACATAAATAAGAAAATAACTAAGGCACCCGCATAGTAGAAACATTCATTTTACATATCCATTCAAATAATAATTCAATATAAATCAATCATTCACAATAAACAATTAATCAACAAATAATCTAATAAATCATCCATCCATCATAAGATAAAATAATTAAGATCAAGTTATTAAGATATAAACTAAGATTAAAATATGTAAAGTTGGATTTAGTTTGCAATTAAAGACTAAATATACAAACTAGGGTTTAAACCTAAAGGATTAAAGTCTTAGGCTAGGGTTTTGGAAATTATTAAATTTGGATCTTGGATTAGGGTTTTTGGGAATTAGGTTTAAGTTTTGTAAAACTAGATTAGGGTTTTTAGTATAAAAATTTAGGGTTTAATATGCAAACTAAGTTAAAACATGTAAAATTAGGATATTGGAAGATGAACTAAAGCTAAACATATAAAATATATTTTAGAAAATGCAAGATTAGTGTTTAATGTTTCGGATCAAATTAAAATCTGAGGTTATAATTTATTGAATGAAATTTATTAATTTGGTGAAACATCACAATATGTCTAATTCATGAACCACTAGAAGTTTAAACAAAATAATAGAATCATACCTGTGTATTGGCTCCACCAATATTAGTATGTTGAATCAAGCTTGTTGCTCAGGCTACTGCTTGCCTAGATCAACTATAGTCATGGTCAAGTGAAACAATCGGAAGACCAATGCTTTGTTTAGCTACTGCCCTCCTTGATTGCTATGTTTTACTTCCTCGTCTCTATGTTTTGTTTTGGTTTCTGTCAACCTTTTGAATTGTGTTAATGTTGTTATTGCTTAATTGTTAATTCTTATTGCTTGATGTCGCCCCTTGCTCACTTAATTGCTTTGTATTTATAATGTTATATTAGGGTGGACTTTTACTTGTAGTCCTAATGCCGCTCCAATGCTTCCTTTACATCCTAGAGTCCCCACAATTTTAACACAATTAGGATCCTTAAATTTGGCTAGAAACTCATCTCATATTGAATTTGGAGACCCCAATTCGATATGGGTGCCTCATATCTAATTTGGGCCACCAAATTATATATGAGACAAGGCTCATATCGAATTTGGTTTTCGAAATTCGATACAAGACAAGGCTCATATCAAATTTGGTGTTCCAAATTCGATATGAGGTGCCTCATGTTGAATTGCCACCAAATTTGATATGAGGCTTCCTCATATCAAATTTAATGTCCAATTGACCCAAAATTGACTATATTGGTTAAAATAGGCTCAGCCAGACCAATTTAACCAATTTTAATTGTATTGGATCTAATTAAACCATAATAAATTTAATTTGGGCCTCTAATTAGAATTATGTTTAATTTGGCCCCTTTCAATTGGAGTTGAGTTCAACCTGGGCCGAAATTAAGGGTCTACAATAATGCAATGTATGTATGAATGTATATATGGATGTACAAGTAACAGACAAAGAAATATAATTAAGACTTTCCTTCCAACCTTATATCTTTCAAACATGAATGGCAAGTCTCTTTCATAGGTATATGGTCATCAAAATACCAACATGGAATATCTTATTTTTGAAAGATTCTCTTGGACGATTTTAACCAATATTTATATTTTTAAACATAGAAGTCAGTTCATGATAATTTTCATTAATTAGGCTTTAATCCATTGAATAAACTAAAAATTGCTTTTATACTATATTATGGATTAAAACTAAATTAAAGGGTTTATCACAAATAGATTTCCTATTTTGAAAAACAACTAATGATTCATGCCAAAAATAAGCCCATGATTAATAATTCTTGATATAAATTAGACCCATAATTGATTTTTAGTATTCCATAATTGATCTAAATAGTTGTAAGCTCATTTTGTATTTTAGATGAGGTAAAACATAATTTTATTTCAAAGCCCCTCATAAAAAGGTTTGTTTAAAAATGAATTTTAGTCTTTGTATTTTGACCTTACAATATAATTAGGTCTTATTAGAAAAAATAACAAACTTAATAAGGCATGGTTCAAACCAAGATATATCAATCATAGTCAAACAACAAGTATTTGGGTAAAAATCTAAGAAAAGTAACTAGGCTAATTACATGAGCTTTAGTCTTTGGGTTGAAAATTTTAGGCTCCCATAACAAATATATGCCAAAAGGTACAAGGCTATGAGTGGTTATGCCATGCTTGATATCCATACCTTGAGTGAAAGTATGGTATCCCTTATATAACATAACACGGGTTACACGAACTTCCTAACTCACGCACACAATGCAATCTAAATGATGCAATGGATAATATTATGATGCAATGGATAATATCATAATAAGCAAGATTAAAATAATATAAAGACCAATGGAATCAACTTCTCTTATCCCCAGTGGAGTCACCACTGTGAGTGGGAATTTTTTCCCTCACTCCTATGTGGAATGGTTCTTGCGACTTTGGCACTATTAGGCATAGGGCCTTAGAGAACACGGGCCTAAACCCTGAGAAAGTGGAGTCACCAGCCGAACAGGCCAGAAAAAAAGGGGTGGATGACTTGATTCCTAAGGAATCCCTAACCCTATAATGGGTTCAAAAAGTTAGGTACGTGCGGGGAATGTGAGAATGACCTAGTACCCCCACAGTGCCCGATTCATTGGAACTGACCTCCTTTTTAGGTGTAAACATTATTAAATTCTTAAATATTTATGGCATCATCCATATTACATGCAGTTTAAAAGAAATAATCATCCATTATATTATTAAAATTAAACAAATAAAATAGGCACCCATCCAAGGATGGAAACATGCCTTTACAAATGTCTAATGTTCAAAAAGAAAACAAAGTAAATAAAATGGGACACCCACCATAGGTGGAAACGTGTCCTTCATAATAATCCCAAAATCCTTAAAAGATAAATTAAATTACATAATAATAAAAAACTGAGGCACTCATAAGTGAAAACATGCCTTTTACAATTTTAGAATTCAAATAAATGATTAACCAATTAAATTAAACCATTCAAGCATGATAGTTAAAAAAAATCCATTATAAAAGCATGTAACAAACCAAATAATCAAAACTACATTTAAATATTATACATTATATTAAACAATAAATATACAAAACTAGGGCTTTATTAATACGAATTAGAGTTTCTAAAAAACCAAGGTTTTAGTTATTCAATTAGGGTTTTAATTTTGAAAGTAGGGTTTTGGATTAGAAATTAGGGATTTGGGGTTTTAGAATTATGATTAGGCATTGGGGGACTAGGTTTAAGCAAATTGGTTTTAAAATTATGGCTACTAGATTATGGTTAGGAAATTTGGGAAATAAGGTTTTTTATGGATTAAAGGTTCTGGACATTAAGGATTTGAGGTTTTGGATTAGGTATGGAAATTAGGATAGTGGATTGGGGTTTTAGGTTTTGGACTAAGTATTAGGATTTAAGTTTTTAATAATTTTTGATTTAGGGTTTTGGCTTTAGGGTTTGGAATTTAGAGTTAAGGTTTTGCAGATTAGGGTCAAGTGTGTTTTTATGTATTAGGGTTAAGTGTTTAGGGTTTTTTATGGATTATGGTTTAGGTAAATTAGGGTTTAGATAAATTAGGATTTAGGTAAATTAGGGTTTAGGTGAATTAGGATTTAGGTAAATTAGGGTTTGGATAATTGAATTAGAGGTTTTAAATTAGATCTTAGATTACTGTGAAGTTAAAATAAATATGAAGTGGACTACTGGATGAAACAAACATATTAAACTTTGGTTTTATGGAACATGTAACTAGGGTTTTGATATCTCTAAGCTATGAAGTAATATATTAATATGGTGATTATTGTTAATTTTTGTAAAAAATTATAACTCAAACTAATTAGCTACTGGATCAAACGACTATTAATATTCAATATTCAAAAGAAATAATATAGTTATTGGATATTTAAGCAAATAGAAGTTGGAAAATAGAACCTGTGTTCCTTGGTTTCACCTAATGTGTTGTTTTGAAAAAAACTTCAATCTTTGAAAGTCTAGATCAATGAAGGTATTGGCTGGTGCCTTTCTCTTAAGTTGTTGCCTCCATGCTAATTACTACCTAGATTCTTGATAATTGTTGATGGTTGCTATTGCCTCTTCCAAAAAACCGCCCTGTGTTGCTTTCTCTCGTTTAATTGTTGCTAGGATTTTTCATAATGAGTGCTGCCTCTCTGTCTTACTGTGCTCTCCCTTTTTCAATTTACTTGTTACTTTATTTATAATGCTCTATTACTACTAACTCAAGTAGTTGTCCTTATGCCGCTCGGATACTCCAAAAATCTGTTCCCACTTTCTTATGCTTATCTGAAACCCAAAAGGAAGTCTTATACAAGTTGGACTAATTTAAAATGAGTGTGGGGGCCTGAATTGAGGCAAAATGAGACCTCATATCGAGTTGGCCAAGGCCAATTCCACATGAAGCTCCTCTATATCGAATTGGCTTGGCCAATTCGATGTGGAGGGTGTCCATATCTTGATGGCTTGGCCGGGAACAAAATTTATCCACATAATCCTAATTTAGATCAAACCAACCTAATTCAATTTTATAAAATTATACTCAATTTAGTTTGATACTTGTTATTGTAACCAAACTTTAATGTAGCCTTCAAATGAAAACCACATTTGAACTGGTACCAAAATTAAAGGTCTACAATACTATAGTTTTTTTTTTCTATTTTAAGTGCATAATTTATCCCGTACCCACAAAAGTAAATGCAATTTTAAACGATAATGAAATGTGGCTTGTTACAAAATTTGTAATTATTGGAGGCACTAAAGCGATCTAAACTGATCAAATTAAATCCTAGGATACTTATTGATCCAAACATACCAAATTAAACCTTAAGATAGTTGCATGGCTATATGTATAAATAAATTTATAATAAATGCACTAAAGAACATCATTTTATTTCAATTATAAATAAATTTATAAATGTATATGACCTTGTTAGCATAGATAACACATATTTGTTATGATTTTACTAATGTTTGAAAAGTCCATTCACATATTAACCTGGCCATTCTAAATTAAATGACATATTAACTTGTAATTACTAATCATTCTTCAAATTTATAATAAAGGAACTAAAGCATCATTTCATTTTTGAAAAGTCTATTCACATATTAAACTGCCCATTCTAAATTAACTGACATATTAACTTGCAATTACTAACCATTCATCAAATTTATAATAAAGGCACTAAACAATCATTTTATTTCAATTATAAATAAATTTATATTTGTATATGACCTTATTAGTATGGAAAGCACATATTTGATAGATTTTACTAATGTTAGAAAAGTCCATTCACATATTAACTTGGCCATTCTAAATTAAATGACATATTAACTTGTAGTTACTAACCATTCTTCAAATATCTAATAAAAGCACCAAAGCATCATTTTAATTCAGTTATAAATAAATTTATATATGTATATGGCCTTGTTAGTATAGATATATAGTTGTGAGGCCTTGCCCGAGCACTGATTTGGCTCACTAAGGGGACCTAAAATGCTCATCTAGACTTAGTCCCACATGGTACCATCGTGTAAAGTATCCAATCGGTTAGGTAAGTTTGGGTTTAATTTTATCTTTTATTTTGAAAAGATTTATTTCTTTTGAAAGAAACTCTCCTTTTATTTTGAAAAATGATGGTGACTTTTGTTTTGAAATGCCAAAATTAGATAGTCACCACCTAATTTATTTTATTTTGAAAAATTAAGGGAAAACCCATTTAATTGAGTCCATTAAATTGAATTAATTTTTACCCAAAAAGGACACTAGTCTGAAACCCATCACGGTGGGCCTCTAGCTAAGTTTTCATAACAATTTTGATAAATATGGTTTTTTTTACGTCTCTTTGGTTGATTTTATCCTTCTCTTAATTGATTTAATGAAAAATGCAATTTTTATGGATTATGCCACAATAACTATGAATGACAATATATTATAATGTATGAACATTTAATAATAATGACGTCCACAAATGTAGTGCTGAATAATAAAATATTACAACTCCATCAAAATAATAATTCCAGGAGAGCTTCAACTCTAGCCCTTATAGGTCTTAGGTTGAGTACAAATCTCCCAATTTAACTAATTAACTAAAAGGAAAAATAGATAAAACAATAATGGCACCCATTACAAAACTCACTAAATTGCAATGGTGCCCACAATGTTACAAAAAGGAAGAAAAGAAAGTAATAACAGTAGCAATAAAAATAATGAAATAAAATGAAGAAGAATCAAGATAAAGAATAAAACGAACTAGTTTTTTATTTAGGTGTGGGCTCGCCACTCTGAATAATATTTTGAGTATAACTACTTATCCCATTTAATTGGGAATCAGACCCATAAGTTATTCATGCCTTTGATTGAAAGGGCTTTATTAACAAATTTTATAGTTGATTAATTACTAAAATGAAAATAAGATGGAAAAGTGCATAGTACCTTGGACAAGCGCCTTTTCTTGACAAAGGGTTGAAGAGCCTTGCCACTTTGTAACACCACTTATGCAGAATATCAAAAGGTCAATTAATAATGATGTAAAAAGTCCAATAATAGTTAAGGAAAATTCAGTATTTTAACTTAATTTTATCACAAATATATTTCGGCAGAATTTCGGGATCTAAAATTTTAATCCTAGAATAAGAGGATCGAATTCCTATTTATAGGAGTCCAAAATTTGGATTGAGCCATGCGAGTCATGGATGTCCTCACACGGGTCAGTCACACGCATGGCACGGTTGGCTACTCATTGGGCGGCCTAGCCATATGCGATTCTTTCCTTTCCTTTTTTAATAATAAAGAAAAATGCATTTTTCTTAATTTCTCCCTTTTTCCTAATTACCTATGCCGGGTGCAAAATTGAGGATTCACAGCTGCCTCCCATTGCATCAATTTTACTATAAAAAATTTATGTAATTGTGCGAACCAGGGGAGAGTAGATAGAATGAACCTGACTGTTGTGTCATTTTTAAATTTTCAGAGTGCATCTAAGCATATTTGGCGCTACACCATTTGGACCAAAAATCTATAAATATGAGGAAGAGGATCATTTGCTTATCACTCCCTTCCTTATTTCCTCTCTTGCTTTCATTCAACTTTCTCTCAAAATGTTGTAATCTTCTGGTTTTTCTTCCGAAGGTGCTAAAACACCAATTATTGGAGATTTGCTTGCGGACTTTCATACCCATGCTTCACAGACTGGTATCATGCAGGTATGCCTTGTCCTTTCTTTCTACAAAAAGTAAAATATTGTTCTCATTGTCTTTGAAATTAAATATTTTTTTATTATTTTTTATTATACCTTTAGCAACACTCCCAACTAAAATTACAAGGTGGCCATTCCAACTTGGGCAACTTTAACCTTCCCAATGATGTGAGGGATTTATTACCTCCTACTGGTTTCTTGGATCTCTTATCTCTTGACTGCAAGTGACAAGCTAACCATGACCTATTGCGGGCATTGGTTAAAAGGTGGTGAGGCACTACTAATTCTTTCCATTTTTCCTACAGCGAACTAACTGTGATGCCTCAAGATTTATATTTGTTGACCGACATCCCATTTGACATGTGTTCTTTAGAACTGTTCCTAAACTGGAGAAGTTTGCTTGAAGAGAAGATTATAGACCTGCTTGGTGCCATCCCACCTATTCTTGAAGCCAGCGAGCCTGTGGTTACCTCGACTTGGTTAAAAGGGCACCTCAATTTTTTATTGAGTAGACATGGTGATCTTGAAGATCACTCTCTACACATTGTGTGCAATATTTCTACTGCTACTGGGATGTACCTTTTGGCATACCCAATGTGATACCATTAATCTTTCTATTTTGATGAGCCTGGGGGACCCAACCCATCTTCATGAATTCAACTGGGGCAATGTTGTACTAGCCATTCTATTGGAGATGCCCATGTTTTTAGGAGGTTTGCTTCTTCACCCCTTTTCTAATTTTCATATGATTTTCATCCTAATCTTCACAAACTTATGCAACTATAGGCTTATGAATATATATTGGATTTGGCACTTAGCCTGGGAAATCCCCAATTGGACATCTTTCCTATGGGTCGTTGCTGGTCACCAAGCAATAAGTCCCGACCATGCAACCTGGACTTTCGATGTTTGAGAGCCATCTTCAATAACCTGGTAATAAGCAATGGAAGTGGATGCATTTTTTTTAAATTTTCCTTCCTACAGGTGAAATGGTGTCCCTTTAATGAAAGGTACATCCCTTCGAATCCTAATTGTCTACATTAGGTTGTGTTTTACTCTAAATGTCAAGTAGTCATTTGCTCACTAAAGATGTAACAATACTATTTGGATGAGTGTTTCATACATCAGATGTCCATGAGAAGATTGGTTCCATGTGCTCCACCTACATACATGATACTAGAGACAAATGCACCTACTCATTCTCACTATTACACTGGCCTCATTACCACTAATTTTACCCTCCCTGGGCTGGATTATAAAGACTTATGCATATCTTATCTCATGCCTTTTATTAAGATCGACTTGAGCAAACAATCTCAGCACACTTTACCTTCCTCTGAGGCTTTTTGTCCCAAGACTAGCACTCTGGGGCTAGGCGAGGTATATCTCGTCAAGGCAGGGCTGGGGTCTTAGCAAGTTCTGATTTTGAGTTCACCACCCTCATGCCTAGTGATCCTCCTATTGGCCCACAGTCAATGTTTACTAGGACCTACCCTATTGGCTTCTGACTCATCCTTCATTCTACTTTGTAGTGGCCAGAGAAATGGATTGATCATACCTACACAATGGCACGTCATTATGAGGCCTATCTGTTAACCACCCTGAGTCAGCTAGTTGTTGAGCATGAAGGAAGATACCGACATGGCAGAGGATAGATTCCCTTCTTTTTCTTACTTTCCTATTTATGTAGGACTTGACTTTATGCTTAATGATGCACTAATTATACATGTGATGTTATGGATGATTGTACTCAGATAACTTTTATTTTTAGCTTAGGCACTCTACACCTTATTATTTAGTGCTATATTATATCCTGCTATGGTTCTTACCATTTTTTTCATTTTCATCATCATTATTATTGTTATTATTAATATATATATTGATAGATTATTCAGGAGGTATTAACTTTGGCTTGGTACTCATTTTTGGACATATGAAATTTATGTTTTAATGGAAATCTTTTATGAGCATTATGGAATAAAAATATATCCCCTTTTTTTCTTAATACATTGCATGGGATGAATGTTGTATGATGATTTGGACCATATCCAAAAAGGGCTTCCTACATATCTCGTTATTTTCATTGCTCTAATTTTTGCCCGAGCCACCCTTTTGAGTTTTCAACTCGCCAAGCCTTTTTTTTAGAATTGGATCCACATAGTTCAATTACAAAATGTGTTAGGGGAGTTCAGAAAAAATACCTCTTAAACTGATCCATGTTGTGTGGACTTGAAAATTCAATCTAGGTCTAAAAGTATCGCTGCCCCTCATGATAAGATTTTCTTGAGCAAGTATGGTCCTGTCCAATTAGGCTTGAATTTCCCTCTAGGGTTGTGTACTGGGACCCTGATATCTTTTAAAACCAATAGCCCCTCTTGCAAACCTCGATCATATTACCTTGCTATCTTTTTTTGATAACATTGCACCCTATACAAAGCATCCATTTTTTTCTCGTCAATAGCAATTAGTTGGTTATGATAGGCCTTGGCCTATTCAACCTTGTTGATCTGGCCTTTGTGAAATGTTTGGGTTGACCAAACTGCTACCTCTATTGGAAGGATATCTTCCATTTTGAATACCAAAGAATAAGGGGTTGCCCCAATTGGCATTCTGATTAAAGTCCTCTAACCCCAGAGAGCAAAAGGCAGGTGTTTATGCCAACTCTTGTGGCCTTGCACCATCTTTTGTAGAATATCCTTTATGTTTTTATTTGTTGCCTCAATGGCCCCATTGTTTTGAGGTCTATAAGGAGAGAACTTGTGATGCTGTATCTTATATTTTGTGATTAAATGGATCACTTCCTTTTGAAAATGCAACCCATTTTCTAAAATTATTTCAAATGTCACTCCATACCATTAAATGATGCTATTATGAATAAACTGGGCCACCTTTTTAGCATTGAGAATGGAGTACGAAGCTGCTTTGACCTATTTGGTGAAATAGCCTATGCCTACAAATATGTATTCATGCCTATTAGAAGACTTTGGAGTGATCCTCCCTATCACATTGATTCCCCATATTGCAAACAGCTAAGAGGTTGTAATAGGATGCAAAAGGACTGGAGGTTGCTTTTGCAGCTTAGCATATATCTGACATTTGTGGCATTTCTTGATAAAATTTAGCAATCCTTCCTCATGGTAAGCCAATAATGACCCAAATTGGTGATTTTATAGGCTAAGGCAACTCCATTCATGTGGGGGCCTTGTTCATCACCATGAAACCACTCCATTATATATTGTGCTTTAGACTCATCCGCACACCTGAGGTGAATGTTATTCCAGGACTTTTTATATAGTACATCATCATTTAAAATGTATTGGCTTGCTAACTATCTTAAAGTCCTTCAGTCTATTTTTTAGGCTTGATAAGGGTATTCACATTTTTGAATCAAATTGAAGATTCCCAGAACCATAGCCTTTTATCTGTAACCTGAACTGTAGCACAATATGCTGGTTGTGTTTTTACATCAATAGTGATAGGGAAAATTATCATCTCTTTTCACATATGGGTCATGAATGCTAGGGTGGCTAAAGCATCAGCAAACTGATTTCTCATTTGAGGTAGATAATGAAATGAAACCACCTCAAACTGTTGTGCTAAGTCTTCCAAGCACCAATGGTAAGGAACCAGACACTCTTTTCTTATTTTCACTTTCCCAATGATTAGGATACAATAAGGATAGAATCTCCATATACCTCTTAGTTTCTAACCTTCAACTTCAAACCTACTTCCAGCCGAATTATATAGGCTTCATATTTTGCCTCATTATTAGTAAATTTGAAAGCTAATTTAATTGCCAATGGAATATGGTCCTTTTTTTGGGATAATGAGGATAATACCCGTGCCATAACCTTTTTAATTAGTTGTTTCATCAAAATAAATGACCCACACCTCTTTGTCAATACCTAGGATATCCTCATCTGAAAATTCTAGCTCTTTAACCATATCTAGAGTAGGAGCAATGGCTAGCTACTCAGCTAATGCACTTCCCTTAATTACTTTGCACGCTACAAACTTGAGGTCAAAAGTAGGCAACACTGTGAGCCATCATGCCATCTTACTATCCAGAACTATCCTTTCCATAAGGAATTTCAAGGGGATCTGATTCACTATTACTTGTGTGATATAAGAAGATATGCATTGACACAATTTCTAACATACCCATACCAATGCTAAGCACAACCTTTCAATCTTATTGTACTTGAGCTCATAGGCTAATAACATTTTACTAAGATAATAGATAGCAAACTTACTCATTGATCCTTCCTTATGTTGAGCAAGCATAGCCCCTATTGCTTCTTCAATTACTAAAAGATAAAGGAGCAGATGATCACTAGTTCTAGTAGGTTGCAGTACTGGAGGTGACAACGGGTATCACTTAATCTTTTTAAATGCCTCTTGGCATTTGTCATTCCATTTGGTTGGGGTGTCCTTTTTGAGTTGTTTGAAGATGGTTCCATATACATCAGCCATTTGAGAAATAAACCGACTAATATACTATAGGCGACCCAAGAATCCCCTAATTTTCTTTTCTGTCTTAGGAGTAGGCATTTCAAGAATTGCTTTGGATTTGGCAGGATCTACTTCAATTCTCCGAGATCTGATCATATGCCCCAAAAATATGCTAGAAGCCGTTCTAAACACACATTTAGCTGGGTTGAGTTTTAAGTGGTATTGATGGAGTCTAAGGAAGAATATTCTCAGAGCTTCCACATTCACTTTAATCCTTTTTTATTTAATTACCATATCATCCACATCTTGGTGCATCATGTCATGGAAAAGTGTAGTAGCCATTCTTTGATAAGTTTACCTGGCATTCTTGAGACCAAAAGCCATAACCTTGTAAACAATATGGTCCCCATTCTACAATGAAAGCTATCTTCTCTTTATCAGGACGATGAACCAAGATTTGATTATACCCTGAACAGAGATCGATTAATGAAACCACCTTCGATTCGGCTAATCTATTAGCCAGGAGGTCAATGTGGGGTAGTGGGAAGTCATCCTTTGGACATGCCTTATTGAGATCTCTATAGTCTACACTTATTTGAACCTTCCCATCTTTCTTTGGAACTGCCACGATGTTAGCCACCTATTGAGGGTGTATGATGGGTTCTATAAATCGATTTTTCCAGCAGCTTGGTTATTTTTTCCTTGATCTTTAAGGACCATTCCGGCTTGAGTCACTAGAGTTTTTGCTTAACTGGTTTCATGTGGTCCAATGTTGGAATCTTGTGTACTACAATATAGGGGTCCAACCCTATCATATCACTTACTTCACATGCAAAGCAATCTTACAACTCTTTAATAAACATCTCCATTTCCTGTTTATGAATGAATGAGGATGCAATGTATGTATTATTTTGCTCTTCTAATATTCCCATATTTATTGTTTCTCTATCTTCATTAATCTCATTAATATTAAATATTCTATAATGCTTATTAGGAGACAAAGGAAAATAAGTGAAAATCCTAGAACTTATATTGATGATGAAACATTTACAAGGTTTTCCCTGACAAAAAAACTCAAAATTAGATGAGGCTAGGGAATCAGACTCAGAAATGACAGACTCAAACTCTAAACTCAAGGACTCTGACTCAAACTCGGTGTTGGGAACTGACCTAGAACTTGACTTGATCTTGAACTCGAACTCGAACTAGACTCTTAGTTTGGTATCTGACATAGGCTGGACTTTTAGTTCTACTTTGGGTAGGGTGGACTCTGATGATGGACTGCCATTCTTTTTAAAATAACAATTGTTGAGTACTTTTATGGCTGATTGGATTCTGCTTCTTCTTTTAATACAACTCCATGAAATAGACTGGGCTCCATGTTGTCTTCAAAATCTTTCTATGTCTCCAAGGTAGGCCTGCTATCTTCTAAGCTAAGCCTAACATCAAAGAAAATTTCAAAACCTAGGTTAGTTCATTAGTAATGGGATTCAACCATGGTTTAGGAAATCCATAATAAAGGGAATATGTTCTCTCCTTAACAAAATATCCATTTAAAGTTCTGAAGTAAGGTTTCATGGGCCAATCAAATATTTCCCTAACCTTTTTGAATTAGAATCTTTGCTTGGTTCTCTCTTCCATCTCCTCCACATCCTCTTGGGTTGGTTTGTAGCCCAACCTCAATGGTGGCTGGACTGAAGTATAATCTGGGAAGCGTTGTGTCCCTTGTTGGTTTTTACCTAGCCCCATTCAAGGAAAATAATTCATGTGTTTGAGATTGTTAGCAACCACTGGATTGCCGTATGAGTCAAAATCAAATGGAACAAGTTATTTACCAACCTCTTCTTCTAAGATCTAAATTGAATCAAAGGTGAACCCAGGCAAAGATATGTTTGAGAGTTCTAGTTTAATTTCCAAAATTGGTACTTAAGGTGGGAGGTCTAACTTTCCACTTGGGTCCTCTTTTATGGTAACCACCCCATCCTTATATAGGAACTTGAGCTTCTAATGAAGGAAGGATGGAAATGCTTTCATTTGATGAATCCAAAGTCTCCCAAGTAATAGGTTAAAACAAGTAGGAACATCTAGAACTTGAAAATAGATTTCTTATTCTATAGGTCCAATTGTCAATTTGATGTTAGCCACCCCAAGAACATCCCTTCTTGTGTTATCATAAGCTATCACAATCTAATAAGAAGGCATCATCTCTGACATTTCAATCCCAGACAACCTACTACCTTGAGTGGACAAACATTCAATGCCGAGCCATTATCTATTAGCACCATTGGTACCATCTTCCCACAAGCCAAGACAGTAATATAAAGAGCATGGTTATGTCCATTTTCAACTGGGAGATTCTTATCTAAAAAATAGATGGCAGATGACTTGGTCATAGATGCAACCAAGGCTTCTAGGGTAGTCTCAACTGGCATCTGCATCTAGCTCAAAGCCTTGCAAAGAGCTTGGCAATGAGGACAGCTAGATTGAAGGAGGCTCAAAATGGAAAGACTAGCTTGAGTCTTTTTGAGTTGCTTCAATATAGGATCTTCTTCTGGCTCAGGAATGGGGTTTGCCTTTGGTGGTATGACTATTTTTGATGGTGGTACTGACTGTGACAAGTCCAAAGGTGGTTGGGTGATTCTTCCACTTTTAGTCATTACATTGACTTTATGTACAAAATAATTAAAATCCAGCACACAACAGTAGTCATGAATCAATAATATGGGGTCCATTTCATCATCAACCAATGAGATAATTGTCTTGATACTTTGATGAGTTGATAATGGGTTGGTGGTGATGTTAGGCTGCCTAGGTGGCAGGATGGATCCATTTTCAATGAGATCTTGGATCCAGTGTTTGAGATTTCTACATATGTCAGTTTCATAGCCAATGCTCAGATGGTACTCACTATACTCATTAAAGTTCCACTTTTTAGGAAGATGATTTGGAGCAGGCTTAGGATCAAAAGGCTGAATCAAATGGGTTTCTAAGGCCTTCTTATACACCAGGCATAAATGGCATTCCTAAGTTGGTAAAAGTTCTTTGTTGTTGGGTTCTCTCCAAATAGAGTTGTGGTTGGGGGGGTAATGTTGGCCACTTCCCCCACTTTTTGGTTGGTAGGTGTAAACCCTTAATTTTGGCATAAACCAAATCATGTCCCAATTTAAAAGCCAATTCAAGTCCGATCTCAATTTAAAAGATAAAATTGCTAAATCGACCCTAAAAAAAGAGTTATGACGATTTGGGCTTATGGCGAATTGGCCATGAGAAGCCTTCCTCATGGTCATGATGGCCAATTGGCCATGAGCCATGACCAATAGGCCAATTCTTTAATTCTTTGATCCTACTTAAAACCATACTCTATTTTGATAAGGAGAGAGTTTCTAGCAAGATTATGTTTTAAATTGGTTTAGACTTGATTAAAGCCCAATTAAACAATATAAAATGAGGGCTAAAAGCCAAGGCTGAGGGTAGTAGGCAGCAATTAGAAACTAATAACTAGAAAGATAAAGAGCAAAAGACACAAAGAGTTAATAAAGCAATTTGAGACAGTAATTAAAAACAAAAGAGATGAAAAAGCAAAGAATAAAGAAGCGAATTTCTAGTTTTCTTAGCTCAACAAAAAACACAGTTGATCCCAACCATTAAAAAATTTTCAAGGTAGAATCCCAATATCTATTATCCCAGAGGGATTGTGTTAATCCAGTCATGAGACTTGGTTCAATAATATTATTTGGCAGAGCCAACAACATAGGTATGTGTAGACCCTTAATTTTGGTCTATTTTAAATTTAATTTAAAAAACCAGATCAAGTTTGGATTCAATTACAAAGTCTAGGTTAGATCAAGTCTAATTTTGGATTAGGGTCGATTCATTTAAAAATTGGGCCAATACAGTAGAAATCAGTTCAGTCCTTGCCAATTTGATGTGCCTCATATCGAATTGGTGGACACGAATTTGATATGAAAGGCCTCAAATCGAATTTGTGGTTGCCAATTCGATATGGGCTTACCTCATATCAAATTGGCAAGCCACCAATTCGATATGAGGGCTCATGCCAAATTGGTGGCCACCAATTCGACATGAGATATGTCCCATGTCGAATTGGTGGTCACCAATTTGACATGGACAAACCTGGGCTTGTCCAGCTTGCATTGATCTCCTAATCACACTAAAACTGAAACTTTGGCCAATTATCCAAGTAGCATAAGGACTATTGCTTAAATTAACCCTAATTGAACATTATAAATACAAAGCAATAATTAAGAGCACGGAGGAGGAATGATAAGAATTAACACAGAGACAGCCACAATTATTTAACAGCCACAAATATTCAACAGCCAAAATTATTTCAAGAGTGACGATCATTAAAACCTGGGAGAAAGGATAAAATGAAGAGACAAAATTATGAGAAAAAGCAATAATCAACCCTAGCAACAATTATAAAAAAACAAAAAAAAGCAATAAACACAGAATCAAAAGAAAAACACAAGGAGTAAACATCAATCAAAAGGGGCAGTGGCTAAATAACTGTCCTCAAATTGCATTAAAACCTCCAACCAAAACTCACCAAAGGCAGGCGGTAACAGGCTTGTTCCAGTGTATTAATATTTGTGGAGCCTCCAACGCAGGTTTTGTTTTTCTAAATTTCATTCACTTAAAGCATCCAGCAGTTATATTTTTTCTAAGCATTAAAAGTATTATTTATTCCGGTAGCTAAGTAACCTAGGTTGTAATCTAGTATAAAACCCTAATTTAATATTTCAAACCCTAAATTCTATATAAAACCTAATTTAGAAAAAATCCTAATTTGTACAAATATAAAATTCTAGTTTAGATAGAAACCCTAATTCGCCAATAAAATCATATCATGTAAACTGTCTACCATTCAAGGGCACTGCCATCGATCACCGCAAGGGGCACTGTTCCCTTGACCCCCGCCCACTAATCCGCTAGTGGGACGGCCGTAGGCACAACCCTCGTCGTCACGCCCTATATTTTCTTAATGGGATAATATTAAGATGTGTTTATTTATTTTCTTTTTAATTATTATTATTCAATTATTTTATATGTGTTGTGTTATTTTTTCCTTGCTTTATTCTTTTCCCTAGATTTATATATATTTTTAAAGGGAGTTGTAAAAGGCATGTTTCCATCTAGTATGGGTTTCTTGTTTATTTAGTTTATGTAATTTGATTTATTTTAAGCTTTTTAGGACTATTGTAAGGGACACATTTCTGCCTATGGTGGGTGTCCTATTTTATTTATTTTTCTTTCTTTGAGGATATTAGATATTATTATAAGGTCATATTTTCATTTTGTATGGGTGCCCATTTTATTAGTTTGGGCTTTCTTGATTTTAATAAATATTTCTTTATTTTCAGTGCGTGTAGTATAGAAAATATTATAATGCTTAAGAATTCAATAATATTTAGACCTAAAAAGGAGACTGATTTCAATGAGCCTGGCGTTATAGGAGTGCTGGGTCATTCTCACCTTCTCCATGCATATTCAACTTTTTGAACCCATTAGGGGGTTGGGGATTCCTTAGGATTCGAGTCATCCACCGCTTTCTTTTTCCCAGACCATCTAGGTGGCGACTCCATTTTCTTCAGGTTTAGGTCCGTCGTCTCTAAGGACTTGAACCTAACAGTGCCAAAGTCACAAGAACCATTCCACATTAGAGTGGTGGTGAAAATCCCTGCTCACAGTGGTGACTCCATTGGGGATAAGAGAAGTTGATTCCATTGGTCTTTATATTATTTTATTCTTTCTTATTATGATATTGTCCATTGCATCATTAGGTTGCATTGTGTGTGTGAGTTAGGACGCCCATGTAACCCATGTTGTGTTATATAAGGGATACCATACTTTCACTTAAGATATGGAGATCGAGCATGGCATAACTACTTATAGCCTTATACCTTTTGGTAAATACTTGATATGGGAGCCTTAACTTCTCAACCTAAAGACTAAAACTCATATAATTGGCCTAGTTAATTTCCTTAGGTTTTTACACCAAATGCTTATTATTTGACTATGATTGATATAGCTTAGTTTGAATCATGGCTTATTTGGTTTATTCTTTTTCTAATATGACCTAATTATATTGTAAGCCCAAAATAAATTTTGTTCCTTTAAGCCTAAAAGACTAAAACTATTTTCAAAATTTTCAAGATGGTCTTTTGGACATAAAACCTTTTAAGATAGGCCAAAAATCTTTTTTCACCTTATGGCCCCAACTATGAAGCCCAAAATTCATTTTTTAAACAAACTTTTTACAATGAGCTTTGGAACAAAATTATTTTTCACTTCATCTAGAATTACAACTTTTTCTTAAAAGAGCTCATAGTTATTTAGGACAATTATGAAATACCAAAAATCAATTGTGGGCCTAATTTATACTAAGAATTGTTAATCACGGGCTTGCTTGTGGTATGAATCATTCTTTATTTTTCCCAATAGGAAATCCATTTATGATAAACTCTTTAATTTAGTTTTAATCCATAATATAACATAAAAGCAATTTTTAGTTGATCCAATAGATTAAAGCCTAATTAATGGAAATTATCATGGATTGACTTCTAAGTTTAAAAATACAACTATTAGTTAAACCATCCGAGTGAATATTTTTTCAAAACAAGATGTCCCATGTTGATTTTTTATTGACCAGATACATAAGAAAAAAGACTAGCTGCTTGTGCGTGGAAGCTATAAGTTTGGAAGGAACATCCTAATTATCTTTGATTATCTGTTACTTGTGCATCCATGCATACATATCTTCCATTACATGATATTGATCCTTTCTAGCTTACAGACCTGGAGTACAACAGTTCAAGAGCATACGATAATCCGAACTACGCCAGTGATGTAGAATCTAGTAACGACTCAGTCAGCTTCTCACCCAAAGCAATGGAACCTAAAAAATTTAGAAGATGGTGGATGATGCAATCAGCTCCAAGATGGAAGAACTGAAGGAGGTCCTAGCTGAGACCATGAAAAGCCAACTAGCTACACTATTGGGGAACACTGTTGAAGCATATGCTTGTACTAAGAAGCAAAAGGATAAAGGAAAGGCTAAGGTTGGTGAAGTGGCCTTTGATGATGACAAAGTGATGATTAATGATGATGTCTGGGCTCAATATTTCCAAGAGTCTCAAGATAAGAAGAAAGAAACGAAGATTATGGAGAAATCAGCTGTGGAAAAGACTAAAACATCAAATATAGAAAGGATGATTGTTGATTTAGAGAAAAAGTTTGAGAAGAAGCCGAAGGCCGAAGAGGTGTCAGAAGTGGACAAGTTATTTAAGCAAGATGAAGAAGTTCCTTACAAGTTCAGGATGCCTTCTTTCGCTAGGTACAATGGTACAGGAAATCCTCACTTGCATGTTAAGCAATACATCACTATCATGTAATCCTCTCGAGCTACTAAAGCCTAAATTCTAAGGTATTTTATACTTTTTTTGGATCCTATTGTGCAAAATTGATTTAATACTTTAGAGGAAAGTACCCAAAAAGATTGGAATATGTTGTACAAAGCCTTCATTCAGAAATATGAGTACAATGTCAAACTGGAAGTGACTCTGATAGAGGTGGAAACTATCAGACAAAAGCAAAATGAAATTTTATTGACTATGTGAAGAGGTGGAGGAATAAGGCTGCACTACTTAAGAAGAGGCCGGATGAGTCTGACTAGATCAGGATGATAGTTAGAGGCATCCTGCCCAACCTTCGTGAATGGTTGTTTCACACCTTTATAAGGGATTTCAAAGATCTTCTTCAAGGTAGTTTACAAATAGAAGAATGGGAAAGAGAGAAGAACCATTTTCTAGGAGAAAAATGAGAGGAGAAATTATCAGTCTAGCGGCTAGAGTACACAGAATGTAGAAGATATCAATACAACTGCTCAAGCAAGTAGAAGATAATTTTCAAATTTGGGGAAACATTTGTCTTAGGTTTTCAACAAGTTAAAGAAAAAGGAGTTATTATAGCCATTGGCTCTTCGACCGCTACATGATCATCTACCATCAAACTTTGATGCTAAGGCCTTCTGTCAATTTCATCGAATGTAAGGGCATGAGATAGATAAATATGCTCATTTAAGGCACGAGATTCAAGATTTGATTGATAATGGGAAGTTGCCTGAGCCTGATAAGCCCAATACCAAGAGCAATCCTTTGCTTAAATTTGGAAGAGTACCTCCACCAGCAACCTTCATGGTAGGAAGAGGATTGGAGGAAAGATTTTATCTTATCCTCTTTTCAAGATGAGAGTATAGAAGATGTGAAGAGAGAAGGGGCTTGACTTAATAAACTTCCCTTGGCTTGAATGTTGCTTGTTTTATTTTGATTTCTTTGATATTTTATTGGAACAATTATGTTTTTCAAATTAAAATTATTTGAATAAATTACTTTTGTTGAATTTATAATTTTGCTGGCTTTTGACATTATAGTGTTCAACCAATGACAAGTCTAGCTTGATGTTCATAAATTAGTGTATCTATGCATCATGATTCAAATGACTTTACAAGGTGAGGGAATTTTTATGTTACATTGAGTTGTGTATGCTTACTTAGAGAGGGCTCCTACATAATTACCTATATCTAGGTCTTAGTCAATCTTAGAACATGCTTTGATGAACTTTCAAGGTAAAATTTATTATGTTTATTTAAGAGAGAGATGATCTAGGCATTGTTTGGTAAGCCAACAACTAGAGTCCACCCAATTAAATATCAATCCCTAGTTGTCCCTTTGAGCCTTTGTAAGATTTTAGTTTGCTCTTTATAGGTTTGTAAGCCTGATAACCTATCCTATGTTGTTGTGACTCTTTTGACAAGTCTGATGATCACTGAATTACCAAGGGGAAAGAAGATGAAGGAAAAGTCTGTATTATCAAGATTATAATGATAGTTGAAGGTCACCTGAACTAGACCTAATATCACAGAATGAGATCAAGGCAACAAATGATTCATCCTCAGTGTAGAAGACTCATCTTACCCCATTCATAGCCTAAGCATAAAATTATACAAATAATACAACTCTCTTAGAGCTGAGACAAAAAAAAACAAAAAATAATAAATACATAGAAAAGAAAAGAAAAAAAGAAAAGAAAATTAAAAAATAATAAAAAAAGGAAAAGAAAATAAATCCCAAAAAAGGCGGTTTAGAAGGCCAACCGAGTTCTTTTTTACCTAAAGCAAGCAGAAGACTTTTACTTAGTTTACGAGGATGGATTGACTTGAATTGGTCTAGTCCAGCCAAAAATTTAAATAAAATCAAAGAATTATGAAAAAATCATCTTTTATTTTATCCAACACAGCTCCAAGTATGCAATCTTGAAAGTCTTAGATTTGATATTCCAAAAAGGGGAAAAGGGCAGAACAATGATCCAGATTTCTAATTAAGATCAAGATTTTACAAAAGAAAAAAGATCAAGATCGTACTAATTAAATCCAGATTTCTACCAAGAAAATAGACTCTATGTTTTCATGAAGCAAGATAACAAGATGCCCAAAAGGTGAAAATGGAACCTTTAATAGTATACAGTTTCAACTGGAAGATTGTAGTGTAAAGGTTTATCAGTAGTATCACATTGGCTCCAGCTCAAAGATGGCCTCCGCTTAACCCATGTCCCTTATAGACCCCATTTTAACCCTATTAAAGACCTGTTGATATCTCTTGTTAGATAGAGTCTATTAGTGGAGATAGTTTGAATAAACATGCATATGAGATGAACAATATTTAAACTCAATGAGACCTTTAGCCAAGTAATGTGTATGTACCTATCTAAAGTACAACAGTTCTTGCTCAAATGGAAATGATTCCCAAGTTTAATATGGTAACTAGGGTTGTCATGTTATAGATGTGTTAATTTGGAAAGTCAAGTCCTGAAGTACAATGACATTGATTTAACAAAATCAACATTTAATTTTAAAATAAAAAAATTTGTTTTCTTGTTGCATAAACCTTCAAGTTAAGGAAAGTATATTGCACCGTCGAACCTCAAAGGACACATTGGGCAAAATAAAAGATTATTTTGCAAGGTTATGAAGAAGCTACCAACTGACGTGCTGAATCACAGTTTGAAATGGATGTATCTCCGGCTATACTACTTAGGGCCCACTACTCATATTTTCAACATCTTGAAGATAAAAGCAATAAATGTGAAGTCTTCTTCCATTCCAATGCAAAAACCTGAACGAGCATCTGGAAGAAATCCATGGGAGCATGGAAGGCCCATTGTTTGGGAAAGATATTCTTTTCCTTAGATTTATATGTATTTTTAAAGGGAATTATAAAAGGAATGTTGCCATCTAGTATGGATGCCTTGTTTATTTAGTTTATGTAATTTGATTTATTTTAATATTTTTGGGACTATTGTAAGGGACATGTTTCCACCTCTGGTGGGTGTCTTATTATGTTTATTTTACTTTCTTTGTGGACATTGGACATTATCATAAGGGCATGTTTTTATTTTTTTTTTATGGTTACCCATTTTGTTGGTTTGAACTTTCTTAATTTTAATGAATATTTCTTTATTTTTAGTACATGTAGTATGGATAATATTATAATACTTAAGAATTCAATAATATTTAGACCTGAAAAAGAGGCCACTTCCAATGAACTGAGCGTTTTGGGGTTGCCGGGTCATTCTCAGCTTCCCTATGCATACCCAACTTTTCGAACCCATTAGGGGGTTCGAGATTCTTTAGGATTTGATTCATCCATCCCTTTCATTTTTTCTAGCTCGTTCGGGTGGCAACTCCATTTTCTTTGAGTTTAGGCTCGTGTTCTCTAAGGTCTTAGCCTAACAGTGCCGAAGTCGCAAGAACTATTCCATATGGTAGTGGCGGCGAAAATCTCCGCTCACAGTATGGTGCTTGATGACTAATACTTATCTAATTTAATAAATCATCATATTTGTTTGTTAACTTTGTAGATTTACTTTATTTTGATTTATTATATGGCTTTGCTAATTTTATGAATTAAAATCCTTGTTTCATAACAAAAAAACCCTCATTTTATGATAAGATCTCTAATTTCATGTTTAAAGTCCTAATTTATGGATCATAACCCTGATTCTATGATTAACCTTGATTTCCTTTGATTAAACCCCAATTTATTATTGATTGTGTGATGATTAACTATATGTTTAGATTATTTATTTTGCTATGAATGATTCATTCATTACAGGTCTTAATATTATAAAATTCTTAAATATAATAATATTATCCATATTACATACAATAATTAAAATAAAGCATCGATATATTGAAAATCAAAACAATGTCCAAACAAAACAAATAAATGGACACCCATACGAAGATGGAAACATGCCCTTATATAATCCATGCCTAAATAAGACACCCATCGAAAGGTAGAAACATGTTCTTTACATTGGTTCTAAAATAGAAAAACAATTTAAATTACATGATATTTAACCAATGAGGTACCCACCAAGTGGAAACATACCTCTTACAACATTTGAAAATCTAAATAAATTGATAAAAGTAAATAACCATTCATCATAAATAAATCATTCATCAAAGGTATTAAATATCAATAGAAAGTAACCATCCATCCATGATAAATTAGATAAACCAAACATTGAACTTAAATAAATTAAAGCATAAAAAATAAATCAAAGCATAATCAAATATAAAATTGAATAAGGCAAATAAAGATTTAAATTAGGGCTACTGTTTCTATTTAAGTTTCTTTATTTAATATGTTTAAGGTTTTGGGAATTCATGGGTTTAAACTACTGTGAATTTTAATGGAATTAAGATGGAGCCAAGTTTTAGAATTTAATACGTTGATAAAGTTCTTTGATTAACCAAATTAGTATTTGAGTGGAAAAATCATGAAATTAGGGTTTGAACACTTTAAAATACTTAGATTTATGATTTATAGTTACTCATTGAATTATGATTTTAAGCTTACTGTGTTTGAATTATAATATTTAAATTTATAAGGTTTTAAAGTTTAAAGGATTAGGGTTTAGAAAAATTAGGGTTCAAGGTTTTAAGGGAGTTAGGGTTTACTGTTTTGAATTTTGGAATTGAATTAGGATTTTAGAATTTTTGATTTAGGATTTCGGGGAATGCATTAAGTTTTTATGATTTGAAAATCAACTGATAATTTTATGAAACTTTATGAAAATAAACCAAATGATTTAAAGTTTATAGAAACAGAAAAAGATGTTTTTAGGGCTTTTGGAAAGAAACAGAACTCAATTTAGGGTTTTGAAAATTTGGAAAGCAAATTAGAGTTTTGGGGTTTTGAAGAAACAAAAATAACAACTTGAAACTTTTTGGAAAACAAAGCAATGAATTAAGATTTTTTAAACTTTAGATAAAGTGAATTGAGGTTTTAGGGTTTTTGAATTAAAAGAAACAATGGGATGATTTAAGCTACTGTGAAGAATAGAATTTAGACAATTGATGCATACCTCCGTTTGTTGGTTCCACTAAAAATTTCTTCTTGGATGAACAAAAACAAAGACAAGCTTTGCTGCCTTTGATGGATTGAATTGTTGTTTGCTCTCTAAAAAAAAATCAGATTGATTAAAAGCTTTTCCTCCTCAGTTTCGGTCTCAGCTTTTTCCTCCCAAATCCGATGCAATTTCCCTCCTGCTTTTTTTTTTGTTTTTTTGGTATTATTTATAGAAGATTTTTTGATTAATCTTAGTTATTCACAAAATATAACATTCATTAGGAAAAGGAAATCGAAACCTAATTGCATTAGGTTTCGAAAAAAATTTACGCTGGAAAAATTTCACTGGCGAAAAAAAAACTGCTGCGGAAAAATCGCGCTGGCAAAAAAAAACTGCTGCGGAAAAAATGCGCTGGGAAAAAGGCCTACGGGCGAAATGCCCATGGGCCCGCGCTGACTTTCGACGATGATTTTTTCATAGCCGATTTTTTTATTATTTATTATTTTTTTTATTCACTTCACCATTTTTTACTAAAATAAATATTAAAATAAATAAAATACCACAAAAAATTATTTTAGACTATCATATTGGAATGGGTCAAAAATTAAGGGTCTACAGTTTGCCCCCTGCATGATAATACTCACAGCGATTTCATTGACTCACAGACCGAGGAGATCAGCAGAAGTGTTCTCATTGGTTCCTTTCAAATGTTCATTCAAATCTTGCATTGGAATGATAGAAAGCTTTGCATTTATGGCTTTCATCTTCAAGATGTTGAAAATATGAATAATGGAGACCCTAAGCAGCAAAGTCAGGGATTCATTTATTTCAAACTATGTTTCAGCATGTCAGTTGATAGCTTCTTCATGACCTTGCCAATAATCATTTCCTTTGCCCAATGTGTCCTTTGGAGGTTCAACATATTCCCCTTAACTTGAAGGCTTTGTATGACAAAATACTTTTTTTTTTGAAATCAAATGTTGGCTTTGCCAAATTAATGTCAATGTACCTCAGGGCTTGATTTTCCAAATTAACATATCTATAGCATGACAACCTTAGTTACCGTACTAAACTTGGGAATCATTTCTATTTAAGCAAGAATTGTTGCACTTCAAATAGGCACATACACATTACTTGGCCAAAGGTCTCATTTAAGTTTAAATACTGTCTATCTCATATGCATGCTTATCCAAACTATCTCCACTAATAGACTCTACCTACCAAGAGAGATCAACAGGTCTTTGATAGGCTTGAAATGGGGTCTATGAGGGACATGGGTTAAAGTGAAGGCCATTTTGAGATTGGAGCTGGTGCGACACAATGGACAAACCTTCACACTACAAACTTCTTATTTGAAGTTTAAGCAGTTGAAGCAATCTTGCTAGACTTCCAAATTCCTTCTATATTCTTCTCATTAATCTGGATCTTGATTTGGATAGTCTTTTCTCCTTGCATAAAGTTTAAGACCCAAATTCATTTCTTTTCTTCTTTTCCCTTTTCTTTCCTCTTTATTTTTCTTACTCTTCCCTTTCTTTGAGCATTTTATCATTTTGTTCTTCTTTCTTGTAGGACTATCAAGTACAGAACTTTCAAGAACTAAATGGTCTTTCTCCTTTTCCTTTGATTTTGATCGAATCTTTGGTTGGGTTGGACCAATTCAAGCCAAACCGTCCAAATGGAAGCCTTTTGTTGTCTTAGTAAAAGAGAACTTAGTTGGCTTTTTGAACCATTTTGGGTTTTTTTTTTCTTTTTCCTTTTCTTTTTTTCCTTTTTTTCTTTTCTTTTTGTTTTCTTTTGTCTTTTTTTTTTGTTTTCTTTTTTTTCTTTCTTTCCTTTTTTTGTTTTTGTTCTAGCTCAAACAGAGTTGTCTTGTTTGTAACGACTTTGGCTTCCAATAATGGATGAATGGAATGACATAAATCTTCTTTAACAGGGACAAATCATTTGTTACTCTGATGTTGATGTTGTCTTGATATATTGGAGATAGTAAGTGAACTTCAACTACCCTTATGGTCTTAAAAACATCAATTACCCTTATGGTCTTGAGAACTTCAACTATCTTTATAGTCTTGAGAACTTCAACTATTCTCATAATCTTAACTTATCATTGCTTTCTTTGATCTTCTTGTCTCTTCATCTTAGTGATCATAAGACTTGTCAAAAGTATCACAACAGCTCAGGGTAGGTTGTTGGGGTTATATGCCAACAAAAAGAAAGCTAAAACCTTATGAAGGCTCAAAGGGACAACTAGGGATTGATATTTAATAGGGTGGATACTAGTTGTTGGCTAACCAAACAATGCCTAGATCATCTCTCCCTTAAATAAGCAGAGTTCAATTTCACCTAGAAAGTTTGTCAAAGCATGTTCTAAGACTGACTAAGACCTAGACAAAGGTAATTATGCAGGAGCCCTCTCTAAGTAAGCACACACAACTCAATGCTATAGAGCAATTTCCTCACCTAGTAAAGTCATTCAAGTCATGATGCCTAGACACATTAATTTATAAACATCAAGCTAGGTTCCTCATCGGTTGAGCACCAAAATGAATAAAGACCAACAAAATTTTTGATAAAAGTAATTTATTCAAATAAATTTAAGTTTGAAAAACACGATAGTTCTAATTAAATATTAAAGAAAGTAAAATTGAAAAGCAACATTCAAGCTAAGGAAAGTTTGTTGAGTTTAAGCTTCTTTTCCTTTCACATCTTCAATATTTCCATCTTGAAAGGATGATAAAACAAAATCTTCTTCCAATCCTTTTCCCACCATGAAGGTTGCCGGTGGAGGTACTCTGTTGAAACTTGGAAATGGATTATCTTCGGTGTTGGGCTTATCCGACTTGGGCAACTTGCCATTATCAATTAAATTCTGGATCTCATGCCTCAACTTCATACAATTATCTGTTTCGTGTCCAGGCCTTTGATGGAATTGGAAAAATGCACTAGAATCAAAGTTAGGTGGAAGAGGATTAGGCAAAGGACGAGGAGTCAAGGGTTGTAACAATCCCTTCTTTTGTAGCTTAATGAGAACCCAAGGCAGTGGCTTCCCTAATTCTGAAAACAATCTTATTCCTCCTTGACTGGTGGCATCAACTTCTTTTTGTGTGCTTTGATTGCCCAAATGGTAGTTCCCTTTCTCATTCCTTTTTATTGAAAAGTGATTTTTCTCCCTTTCCCACTCTTCAATTTGTAGACCAGCTTGGAGGAGATCTTTGAAGTCACGGATGAGTGTATGAGACATCCTTTCACGAAGACTTGGCAAGACGCCTCTCACGATCATCCTTATTTGATCAGATTCATGGGGCCTTATCTTGAGCAAAGCAGCCTTGTTTCTCCATCTTTTCACATAGTCCACAAAATTCTCATTTGGCCTTTGTCTTATGGACTCTACTTCCATTACGGTAACTTCCATCTCGACATTATACCCATATTGTTGGATGAAGGCTTTGTAAAGCAGATCCCAACTCTTTTGTGTTCCATCATCTAAGGTATTGAACCAATTTTGGGCAACAGGATCTAATGAGAGCATAAAGTACCTTAGAGTTTGAGCCTTAGTAGCTCGGGCAGACTGCATAGCAGTGATATATTGCTTCACATGGAGATGAGGGTTTCCAGTACCATCAAACTTTGCAAAAGATGGCATCTTGAACTTGTATGGAACTTCTTCATCTAGCTCAAATAGTTTGTCGATCTCGGACATTTCTTCGGATTTCAATTTCTTCTCAAATTTCTTTTCTAAATCAGCAATTATCTTTTCAACATCAGAAGTCTCGGTCTTTACAATAGTTGATCTTTCAACAATCTTTGGTTCTTTCTTTTTGTCTTGAGGATCTTGGTAGTATTGAGCCCAATCATCATCATCATTAATGATCACCTTTTCATCATCAAAAACTACTTCACCAACTTTGGTCTTCCCTTTGTCCTTTGGCTTCTTAGTGCTAGCAGATGCCTTGGCATGATTTTCTAATATTGTAGTCAATTGGTTCTTCATGGTCTCAGCTAGGGCCTCTTTTATTTCTTCCATCTTGGCATTGAGGGATTCATCCACCATTCTTTGAATTTGTTCGGGCTCCATTGCTTTTGGTGTGCAAGTGATTAAGTTGCTACTAGATTCTTCTCTTCCGGCGTAGGTCGGATTGTCGTAAGCTTTTTAATTATCATAATCCAAGGCTATGAGCTAGAAAGAATCAATGATATGAGATGCAAATGTATGCATGTATGCATGTATGCACAAACAATAGACAAACAAGGATAAATAGGATGTTCCTTCCAACCTTATAACATCCACACACGAATGGTGAGACTCTTTTCCTAGGTATATGGTTAACAAAATACCAACATGGGGCATCTTGTTTTCAAATATTTTCCTCGGACGTTTCAACCAATAGTTATATTTTCAAAAATGGAAATCATTTCATAATAATTCCCATTAATTAGGTTTTAATCCATTCAACCAACCAAAGTAGCTTTTATGCTATATTGGATTGAAACAAAATTAAGAGGTTTATTATAAATAGATTTCTCACTTGAAAAAAGTAACTAATGATTCATGCCAAAAACAAGCCTATGATTAATTATTCTTAGTATAAACTAGGCTCACAATTGATTTTTGGTATTTCATAATTGACCTAAATATTTTTGCAAGCTCTTTGTAAGAAAAGGTTGGGTGAAAATAATTTTGTTTCTAAGCCCATTGTAAAAAGATCTTAGAAAAAATGAATTTTGGGCTTGGTATTTGGGCCATGAGCAAAAGAATTTTTAATTTTTTTTTGTTAGAAAAGTCTTATGTCCAAAGACCATCTTAAAAATTTTAAAAAATAGCTTTGGTCTTTTGGATTTTAAAGAAAAATTTATTTTGAGCTTACAATATACTTAGGTCATATTAGAAAAGAACAAACCAAATAAGCCATGATTTAAGCCAAGATAAATTAACCATAGTCAAACAACATACATCTGGGGTAAAACCTAAAAAAAGTAACTAGGCCAATTACATGAGCTTTAGTCTTTGGGTAAAAAGGCTTAGGTTCCCATAGCAAGTATATACCAAATGGTACAAGGCTATGAGTGGTTATGCCATGCTTGATCTCCATACCTTGAGTGAAAGTATGGTATCCCATACATAACACAACACGGGTAACACGGGCATCCTAACTCACGCACACGATGCAATCTAAGATGATGCAATGGATAATATCATTATAAGAAAGAATAAAATAATATAAAGACCAACGGAATCAACTTATCTTATCCCCAGTGGAGTCGCCACTATGAGCGACGATTTTCGCCCCCACTCCCGGTGGAATGGTTCTTGCGACTTCGGCACTGTTTAGGCTCGGGGCCTTAGAGAACATGGACCTAAGTCCGGAGAAAATGGAGTCGCCACCCGGACATACCGGGAAAAAAGAAAGGGGTGAATGACTTGATTCATAAGGAATCTCCAACCCCCTAATGGGTTCGAAAAGTTGGGTACGTGTGGGGAAGGTGAGAAATGGCGCAGCACCCCCACAACGCCCGGTTCTTTGGAACCGGCCTCCTTTACAGGTCTTAATATTATAAAATTCTTAAATATAATAATATTATCCATATTACATACAATAATTAAAATAAAGCATCAATATATTGAAAATCAAAATAATATCTAAACAAAACAAATAAATGGACACCCATCCGAAGATGGAAACATGCCCTTACATAATCCATGCCTAAATAGGACACCCACCGAAAGGTAGAAACATGTCCTTTACACTGGTTCTAAAATAGAAAAGCAATTTAAATTACATGATATTTAACCAATGAGAAACCCACCAAGTGGAAACATACCTCTTACAACATTTGAAAATCTAAATAAATTGATAAAAGTAAATAACCATTCATCATAAATAAATCATTCATCAAAGGTATTAAATATCAATAGAAAGTAAACATCCATCCATGATAAATTAGATAAACCAAACATTGAACTTAAATAAATTAAAGCATATAAAATAAATCAAAGCATAATCAAATATAAAATTGAATAAGGCAAATAAAGATTCAAATTAGGGCTAGTGTTTCTATTTAAGTTTCTTTATTTAATATGTTTAAGGTTTTGGGAATTCATGGGTTTAAACTACTGTGAATTTTAATGGAATTAAGATGGACCCAAGTTTTAGAATTTAATAGGTTGATAAAGTTCTTTGATTAACCAAATTAGTATTTGAGTGGTAAAATCATGAAATTAGGATTTGAACACTTTAAAACACTTAGATTTATGATTTACGGTTACTCATTGAATTATGGTTTTAAGCTTACTGTGCTTGAATTATAATATTTAAATTTATAAGGTTTTAAAGTTTAAAGGATTAGGGTTTAGAAAAACTAGGCTTCAAGGTTTTAAGGGAGTTAGGATTTACTGTTTTGAGTTTTGAAATTGAATTAGGGTTTTAGAATTTTTGATTTAGGGTTTCGGGGAATGCATTAAGTTTTTAGGATTTGAAAATCAATTGATAATTTTATGAAACTTTATGAAAATAAACCAAATGATTTAAAGTTTATAGAAACAGAAAAAGATGTTTTTAGGGCTTTTGGAAAAAAACAGAACTCAATTTAGGGTTTTAAAAATTTGGAAAGCAAATTAGAGTTTTGGGGTTTTGAAGAAACAAAAATAAAAACTTTAAACTTTTTGGAAAACAAAGCAATGAATTAAGGTTTTTAAACTTTAGATAAAGTGAATTGAGGTTCTAAGGCTTTTGAATTAAAAGAAAAAATGGGATGATTTAAGCTACTGTGAAGAATAGAATTTAGATAATTGATGCATACCTCCGTTTGTTGTTTCCATCAAAAATTTCTTCTTGGATGAACAAAAATAAAGACAAGCTTTGCTGCCTTTGATGGATTGAAGTGTTGTTTGGTCTCTAAAAAAAATCAGATTGATTCAAAGCTTTTTCTTCTCAATTTCGGTCTCAGTTTTTTCCTCCCAAATCCGATCCAATTTCCCTCCTGCTTTTTGTGTTGTTTTTGGTATTATTTATAGAAGATTTTTTGATTAATCTTAGTTATTCACGGAATATAACATTCATTAAGAAAAGGAAACCAAAACATAATTACATTAGGTTTCGGAAAAAATTTACATCGGAAAAATTTCGCTGGTGAAAAAACACTGCTGCCGAAAAATCACGCTGGCGAAAAAAAACTACTACAGAAAAAATGCACTGGCAAAAAAGCTGCCGCAGCTGGCTGCTGCAGCGGCGGGCTAATTGGCCTGCGGGCCATTTCGCCCGCAGAAAATTCTTGCAAGCGAAATGCCCACGGGCCCGCGCTGACTTTCTGCGACGATTTTTTTTGTTATTTGTTATTTTTTATTATTTTTTATTTTTTATTCACTTCACCATTTTTTACTAAAATAAATATTAAAATAAATAAAATACCACAAAAATTTATTTTAGACTATCGGATTTGAATGAGTCAAAAATTAAGGGTCTACAGAGCAAAAATCTCCACTCACAGTAGGCTGAGGGCTATCGAAGTTTGGGCTTTTTCTAAATCATGAGGAAGAGGATGTCTCATCCTTTATTTGGCTAATATGCATTAGATCCTCAATCTTAATGAAGGTAGTAATAAGGGTTTGCATTTGAGTCTGGTAAACAGGCAGCAGGTTCTTAATAATAATATCAATCTATTCTTACTCTAAAGAGCAATTGACCATTTGTACTACTTTTCCTCTCCACCTCATAAGGAAAGAGGAGAAATATTCCTTCTATTTTTTCTTAGTGGTCTCTAGATTCCTCCTTGTGATATCCACCTCAATGTTATAATGGTAATATTTAGTAAAAGTAGTACAGACAATCTCCCATGTTCGGTATTTCTTTTTGTCAAGATCCATGAACCATCTGACAGATGCACCTGTAAGCGACCTTTGGAATAGTTGAGCAAGGAGCTTGTCATTGAGTCTCATAGGTTTGAAGGCTCCCACATGCATCTTAAGATGAGTCTTAGGGCAAGTAATGCCATCAAATTTATCCATCTTAGACATTTTGAATTTAGGTAGCAAGCAAGCCTCAGGGTATATGGTCAAAGACTCAAGGCTAAAGGCTTCATCACGATGCTTAAAATTCTCAATCTGCTTCTCTATTACTTCTAACTTCTTGAAGAGAATGTGAGTCTCAGGGTCCCCCTTTTCAAAAGGATTCGCAGACGGACTATGCAGAGGGGCTTTTAGTGTCTCCGTTGTGTCCCCTTATTGTGTGAGGTCAACCATAGGTGTGGGTTGGTTAAAAGATGATCCAATATCAGGCTACTTCCCACGCAGCATGTTTTGTACCTTAATCATGATTGAGTTGCGCTATACACTCAGTGAGTCAATCAGTGTCTTGTTGAAATTAGTTTGTTCGATAACCAGCATGTTCTTAAAACTCATCTCTTACTTCTTGAGGTTGGCTTCGACAAAATCTTGCATTTCATGAGATTTGGTAGTTTAAGCCATGAGTACCTCAGGGGAAATAAAAAAGGTGGGGTTAGTGCTTTAAATAAAATATTGTAAGATGTCAAGCTTTGGTCATTTTCATGTGTATGGCTTGATTCAAGGTTTGATTTTTAGGAAAGGAGAAAAATGGTAGGGTAAGGAAGCTAAAGGTTCTGGTGGCCTATAGATTTTTTTTTTATAAAAAAACCATTATGGGATTTTGTTCATACTTTATCAAAAAGAAATTGTCCATTAATGGTGGTGGGGGGTCCTAAAACTAGGGCTCATGTTTTAATGAGTAAGGTTGATTTTTTTTTAGGGAATGGTTGGGTAGGTGGGCCTTCATGATTTATTGGGTAACTGAACTATTGCAGGTTCTTTGATTTATTAGGATGAGCACAACAGGTGTGGCTGAGGCTCAGGTTTGGGTAAATTTTATCATTTCTCATTTTAAAGTTGCATGAATGATATGAATGTAATGATGTATGTGTATATGAATGAAAATCTTTTATGTAGATGTTATGGTGCATACCACTTATGGTTAGGGTCTATGGCCTTTATATGCAAGAAGGTGATTTAGTCCAAAGGTCCCATCACACTAGGACAATGATATACCTAACCACATGATAGATAATGAATTCAGCGTGGGTCAAGTAGTACGTGCATGTTCGTTATACCTTAAAAAGAATGAGAATTCGTTATGGGTTGGATGTTTTTGATATCCCTCAATATACCTAATGAAGATTGTTAAGTGGATGCTACTTGCTACCTAGGGTTTCCTAAAACTAAAGGGTAAGGAACCCTTATGCATGATGAAGGAAAAAATCAATCAAAGAGAAAATGGTTTTCAAAAGAGCCCATTAAAATTTTGTTTTGAAAATTTTAAAATTCCCCAAGGGAGTCGCCAGTTGTAAGACCTCGCCTGAGCATCGATTCGGCCCACTAAGGGGAGCCAAAATGCTCATTTGGACTTAGTCCCACACGATACTGCCATGTATAGTCTCCAGTCGGTTTAGTAAGTATGAGTTTAATTTTATCTTTTATTTTGAAAAGATTTGTTTCTTTTGAAAGAAACTCTCGTTTTATTTTGAAAAAGGATGGTGGCTTTTGTTTTGAAAAGCCTAAATTGGAGAGTCATCACTTTAGTTAATTTTTTTTTTGGGAAAATAAAGGGAAAGTTTTCATACCAATTTTGATAAAAATGGTTTTTTACCTCTCTTTGATTGATTTTATCCTTCTTTTAATTGATTAAAAATGTTGTTTTTATGGATTATGTCACAAATAACTATGAATGACAATATATTATAATATATGAACATTTAATAATAATTAAATCCACAAATGTAGTGCTGAATAATAAAATATTACAACTCTATCAAAATAATAATATCAGGGGAGCTTCAACTCTAGCACTTATAGGTCCTAAGTTGAGCACAAATCCCCAATTCAGCTAATTAACCAAAATGGAAAAACAAATAAAACAACAATGGCGCCCATTCCAAAACTCACCAAATTTGCAATGGTGCCCACAATGTCACAAAAAGGAAGAAAAAAAAGTAATAACAGTAACACTAAAAATAATGAAATAAAATAACGAAGAATCAAGATAAACAATAAAATGGATCGATTGGTTGTTTAGGTGTGGGCTTGCCACTAGGAATAATATTTCGAGTGTGTCTACTTATCCTATTTGAATGGGAATTAGAGTTATAAGTAGTCCATGCGTTTGATTGCAAAGGGGTTTTAATTAACCAATTTTATAGTTGATTAATTACCGATTTAAAAATAAGATGGGAAAGTGCACAATACCTTGGGCAAACGCTTTCTCTTGACAAAGGGTTGAAGAGATTTGCCACTTCGTAAATCCACTTGTGCGGAAAATCAAAAGGGTTAATTAACAATGATGCAAAAAGTCTAATATTTCAATAGAGTTTTGGGGTCTAAAATTTTGATCCTGGAATAAGAGGGGCGGATTCCTATTTGTAGGAGTCCAAAACTAGAACTAAGCCATGTGCAACACGGACAATCCACGTGAGATGTGGATGTCCATGTGTGACTTGGTCGCACGCGCAGCATTGCCATCCTCGCGTCACTCGGCGGGAGTCTGGCTTCATGCACTGTTTGAGGAAATTTTTGCCCCCACCCTTAGTGGAATGGTTCTTGCAACTTTGGTACTATTAGGCTCCAGGCCTTAGAGAACACGAGCCTAAGCCCAGAGAATTGGAGTTGCCACCTGGACGGGCTGAGAAAGAAATAGAAATGGGTGGATGACTCGATTCCTAAGGAATTTCTAACCCCTTACTTGGGTTCGAAATTTTGGTTATGCATGGGAAGGTGAAAAGTGACCCAGTACCCCCATAATGTCCAGTTTATTGAAATCGACCTCTTTTTCAAGTCTAAATATGATTAATTTTTTAAATTACTATAACATTATCCATATTACATGCAATAGTGGAAAATAAATAATTGTATTATAAATTAAACAAATAAGCAAACAAAAATGGGCACCCATACTAGATGAAAACATGCCCTTATAACATCAAAAGATTCATAAAACTAAATAAAATAGGACACCCACTAATAGGTGGAAACGTGCCTTTTATATTGTCCCAAAAAATTCAAGCAATAACAAATAATAAGAAATTACAATCCATAAACACATAAACAACAATCATACAAATAGTCATTAGACAATCATAAAATTAGGGCTTCACTAATGAAATTAAGTTCAACCACAAAAATTGCAATCCACAAGTAAATCTTAACATTAACACCTTAAAGAATTATAGTGCGCAACGCAACGAACTAGGGTTTTTTATTTTAACTAAGATTAAAACATACAATTAGGGTTTTGAACTAAGATTGTGTAGACCCTTAATTTTTGACCCAATACGGTCCAATATATTTTATTTAGTCCAAAATAATTTTTGTGTTGTCTAATATATTTTAATTGGTCCAAAATAATTTTTATTATCTTAATTAAATAATTTTTGCTTTATTATCTAATTTTTATTAATAAAAAATAAAAATCGAAAAATAAAAATAAAAATCAACGACGAAAAAATCGTCGCCGAAAACCACCAGCGCGGGCTTGTCTGTGGGCCATTTCGCCCGCAGGAGTTTCCTACTGGCGAAATGGCCTGCAGGCCCATTCCTCGCCCCCTGCCGCAGCCAACTGCAGCAGATTTTTTTCGCCAGCGCAATTTTTGCTGCGGCAAATTTTTTCGCCAGTAGTTTTTTTTCGCCAGCGAAATTTTCCTACGCAAATTTTTCGAAACCTAATACAATTAGGTTTTGGTTTCCTTTTCTTATTAAATATTGTATGCCATGTGTAACTAGGAAAAATCAATGAAAAAACTTCTATAAATAAGGAGGCAGAGAGAGTGAAAAGGCAATCAGAAATTAGGAGAAAAAACTTGAAACAAAGGGGAAACCGAATCAGTGAAGGAAAACTGGGAACCAAGCTGATTTTTTGAGAGAGCTGAAAATCAATTCAAACAATTCATCAAAGGTATCAACTGCCTTTGATTTGGTTAATCCAAGAAGCAATTTTGGTTCAACCCCAAGAAAGAAGGATTGAATTCTAAATTCTTTTTGTTTTTTTTTTACAGTAGCTTAATTCATCTAGTTGCTTCTTTTAATTCAAAAATCCCATAACCTTTAATTTAGTTTTCCTAAAGTTAAAAATACTATTTCGTTGTTTTGTTTTCCAAAAAACTTACAATTGTTATTTTTGATTCATCAAAATCTTAAAACCCTAATTTAACATGTTTCTTTTCAAAACCTTAAATTAAAATTCTGTTTCTTTCAAAAAACCTTAAAAAACATATTTTCTATTTATAAAAACTTTAATTCGTTTGGTTTACCTTCATAAAACCTCATAAAAGTATCAAATTGATTTTCAAATCCCAAAAGCTTCACGCATCACCGAAACCCTAATTTTAAAAATACTAAACTCAAATTCAACTTCCAAACCTAAAATAGTAAACTCTAACCCCTTTAAAACCTTAAACCCTAACTTTTTCTAAACTTTAATCCTTTAAAACTTTAAAAACCATAAAACCACAAATATTTTAAATTTACACAGCAAGCATGAAATCATCATTTAAAACCACGAATCAAAAGTATTTTAAAGTGTCCAAAACCCTAGTTTCGTGATTTCACCATTCATACCTTAATTTGTTTAATCAAAGAGTCTTACCAACCTTTTAAAACATAAAACCTTAATCTATTTTAATTCCATAAAAAAGTCACAATAGCCTAATTCTATAAATTCCAAAACCTTAACACATAAAATAAAGAACCTTAAATGGAAACAGTAGCTATAATTTGGATTTTTATTTACCTTATTCAATTCCATATTTGATTATGCTTTGATTTATTTTACATGCTTTAATTTATTTAAGTTCAATGCTTGGCTCATTAAATTTATCATGGATGGATGTTTACTTTCTATTTAATATCTTTGATGAATGATATATTTACAATGAATGATTATTTACTTTAATCAATTTATTTAGGTTTCTAAATGTTGTAAGAGGTATGTTTCCACTTGGTGGGTACCTCATTAGTTAAATATCATGTAATTTAATTTGTTTTTCTATTTTAGAACCAATGTAAAGGGCATGTTTCTACCTTTCGGTGGGTGTCCTATTTAGGCATGTGATGTAAGGACATGTTTCCATCTTCGGATGGGTGTCTATTTATTTGTTTTGCTTGGACCTTGCTTTGATTTTAATATTTTGATGCTTTCTTTTAATTATTGTGTGTAATATGGATAATGTTGTTATATTTAATAATTTTATAATATTAAGACCTATAAATGAGGCCGGTTCCAATGAACCGGGCGTTGTGGGGGTGCTGGGCCATTTCTCACCTTCCCCACACATACCCAACTTTTCGAACCCATTAGGGGGTTGGGGATTCCTTAGAAATTGAGTCATCCACCCCTTTCTTTTTTCTGGTCCGTCCGAGTGGCGACTCCATTTTCTCCAGACTTAGGTCCGTGTTCTCTAAGGCCCCGAGCCTAAACAGTGCCGAAGTCGCAAGAACCATTCCACCGGGAGTGGGGGCAAAAATCTCTGCTCATAGGTTGAAACATGCAATTAGGGTTTTGAACAACAAATTAAAATTTTAATAATTAAATTAAGGTTTTAAGTATAAGATTAGAGTTTTATTTACAAAATGGGGTTTGATCCTAAAACTAGGATTAAAATATGCAATTTAGGGTTTCAGGCAATCAATTTAAGGTTTTAGGTATACAATCATTAATATCTGATAAAACAACCTTACAAAATTACACAACAAATAAGGATACTGACTTACTAAATTAAATGAAGAAGAGTATAGAAAACCATACTAAAATTGTTGGCTCCACCAAGAATTTAAATGTTGAAATAAGCCTCATAATTGGATTTGTATAATTGCTTCTGCATTGCACAAATTTGTGGGTTTGGATCAACTAGATTTTGGTTGAAGAACATGGTTCAAGGTTTTTCTATTTTTCTTTTGTCCCTCTGTGTCTTAAGCTTTTAAGTTCCTCTCTACCTTTGTCTTTGCCAATTGTTCTCATCTAATTGTTAATGTTTGCTTTGATAATTGGTAATTGTGGTTGTGAACTTGTTCAAGGTGGCTCCCTCTCTTAATTGCTAAAGCTAATTGCTTTCGGTTGCTCTCTACCTATTTTTTTTTCTAATTGTGGTCGTTCCTCCTTCCTCCTCAATGGCTTTTGTTAATTCCCTTTTTATAGGCCACATTAGGGTAATCATCCGGCTCATTAATCCTAATCCCATTAGAAAACCCCTAGTTTATCTGAATCTCTTTCAATTTAATAATAGTTAGGACACCTAAAACTGGATTAAAATTGAATTAGGCCAGGATTAAGGGCTCATGGTGAATTTGGCATGCAATTCTCCATCAGCTTGGGCTCATGGCGAATTTTGCATGCCAAATTCACTATCACTTTGACTCATGGTGAATTGGCATGGCCAATTCGCCATGTTTTGTCTTTTAAGATTAAACCGGGTTTGGTTTGGGCTTAATTCAAGCTTTTAAAATTGGATTGGATTTGATTTGGTCCCTTTTAATTAGGACTGAACTCATTCGGGTCTAAAATTAAGGGTCTACACACACTCATTTCCTTTCCTTTTTTTAATAGTAAAGAAAAATGTATTTTTCCTAAGTTCCCCTTCCCCCCCCCCCCCCCCCCCCCCAATTATCTAGGTTAGATACAAAATTAAGGGTTCACAATAGCACACATTTGTTATGATTTTACTAATGTTTGAAAAGTCTATTCACATATTAACCTACCAATTCTAAATTAAATGACATATTAACTTGTAATTACTAACCATTCTTCAAATTTATAATAAAGGCACTAAAGCATCATTTTATTTCAGTTACAAATATATTTATATATGCATATGACCTTGTTAGTATAGATAATAAATATTTGATATGATTTTATTAATGTTTGAAAAGTCCATTCACATATTAATCTGCCCATTAAAATGTCATATTAACTTATAATTATTAACCATTCTTCAAATTTATAATAAAGGCACTAAAGCATCATTTTATTTTAATTATAAATAAATTTATATATGTATATGACCTTGTTAGTATAGATAACAGATATTTGATAAGATTTTATTCATGTTTGAAAAGTCCATTCACATATTAATCTGCCCATTCTAAATTAAATGACATATTAACTTGTAATTACTTACCATTCTTCAAATTTATAATAAAGGCACTAAAGCATCATTTTATTTCAATTATAAATAAATTTATATATGTATATGACCTTGTTATTATAGATAACACATATTTGATATGATTTTATTAATGTTTGAAAAGTCCATTCACATATTAATCTGCCCATTCTAAATTAAATGACATATTAATTTGTAATTATTAACCATTCTTCAAATTTATAATAAAGGCACTAAAGCATCATTTTATTTCAATTATAAATAAATTTATATATGTATATGACCTTTTTAATATAGATAGCACATATTTGTTATGATTTTACTAATGTTTGAAATGTCCATTCTTATATTAACCTACTCATTCTAAATTAAATGACATATTATCTTATAATTACTAGCCATTTTTCAAATTTATAATAAGGCACTAAGCATAATTTTATTTCAATTATAAATAAATTTATACATGCATGTGACCTTGTTAGTATAGATAGTGCATTTTTTTATGATTTTACTAATGTTTGAAAAAGTCCATTCACATAATAACCTACTCATTCTAAATTAATTGACATATTAACTTGTAATTACTAACCATTCAATTAAACATAAGAACATTCACCCTTATAGTTGTAGACTACCATTCTATGGTAACATTGGGTGGAATAATAATATAGAACCACAAATAATGCTATTTGACTATCCATCATCAGTTATTTTAGTTATAAATAATTTTATATATGTATATGAATTTGTTAGTATATTAAGAGGCCTATTATAATGCATATTAAAAGGCCCATTCTAATTAATTAGATGACTTTTACCTTATTCTCAAAAAATATGTTCTTAGATATGCTTTATTTATGGAGATAAGATATTTTCATGATTTACAAAATTGATTACTATGCATGATATATTTAATTTAATTATTTATTGAACAATACCCTTAAAACAACCTTTCATCTATCTATGCCTCCTATATTGTAGATGCTAAAGTTGAAAAACAACATTTTGATTACTCTCCTCTACTTAACACATTCCATACAACAATGTCAAATAGAAAATCATTGCATCATTTATGTTGAAGCACCCTTAGGTAACACCATGCTCATGTAACAATGTCAAATAGAGCTCTAACCATCACATGACTTTGAATGCTGCCACTAAAGTTACTCCTAGAACCCAGCCTTTTTGACCCATTGTCTTCATCCTAAGTAATCAAATCAGCTTTTAAAATTCCAAATTCTGCTTTACATTATGCATCATATGAGAGCTATACATAACAATGCTAGTAATATGACTAAATAAACTGTCCACATCTTTATACTTTTTGTATTCTTCGGTCATTTACAGATATCCACTCGTAAAAAATGTCTTAACATATGGACAGAACACATCCTTTCTCCATCTTCTAATAATATATCTTTCATTAATTGCTTAAAAATTTTTAAATGACACCACAGTCAATAAATGGAAAAAAATATGTCATTTGCAACAAAGATTTAGGAATCAATGCTAAAACTTGTCGCTAATAGACTTTTAGCAATAACAATTACTATGTTGCCAGAAAAAATATTAGTTAGTCACCGCAATTTTTTATATATTATTACCAATGGTATAATAAGTCATCACTAATAGTTGTTTTTTGAAGGAAACATTTGGTGCCATATTAGTAGCAATGACATCTTGTGAGTCATAACAATAGGAAGATTATTTGTAACCAAATATATCACTTCGTTGCTAAATCTTAGTTATTAGCGAGGTTATAAAACTTTTTATAGTAAATAAAAAATATAACTTATATTAAAAAACTTTGTACCATATTATTAGCGATGATTATTTATATATTGTCACAAATAGATTAATATTTGCAAGAGATTAGACTAGTTTATCATAAATAGTGATTAATTTTTTAGAGGAAAATATTGGCGTATTATTTTTTTATAATGAAATTTTATAGGTGGTCATAATAGGTTAAATATTTGCGAGATAATAGAAAAGTTTATAGCAAAACTTGATAAATATTTTGGAGAAAAAATTTGGCACCTTATTATTAGCAATGACTTTTTATATATGGTTGTAATAGGCTAATATTTAGGAGAGGATATGTAGATTTGTTGCAAATGGTTAGCCAAATTATTGGCCTCTATTTTGATCTTAGGTAATCAAATTGAATATAATTAATATTTGTACCAAGCTACATTTTGCAGGACCTAAAATTTATTGAAGATTTCTCCAGAGCCCGACCAGACTATCAGCCAGGCCGACCGGACTCAAAAAAGTAGTTTGCCATGCCGAGCTGAGAAATGATAGTATTGAGATAAGCTTGTTATTCTCGATCGAACTCACAGAACAAAACCAATGATTAACTAAGTAACGAGCATGAACATTCTAAAATCGAGTTGATCAAACTGGAAAATGCATCGAGGACAAGCTGATCAGATAAAACACGGGCTGAGCTAAACAATAAGAGTACAAGTTGAACATATTGAGCATTAAGCAGATAGAACTAAGAATGAGCATATCAGACTAAACTCAAGACAAAGTATACAGTGGAGCTCACGCTCAATGTTACTCTCAATTTGTGAATGGACTATATATCCCAATCGAACTATTGTGAAGTCTAAACATACCAAGCTCATGAAAAATCCTCAAAACATCTAGTAGAGCTCACAGTCACTGAATACTTCAAAAACTTCAGCATATCATGGCAAGCATGACCGGACCTGATGCAGTCTGACCGCATCGAGCCAGAGCTAAAAATCCAAGAAGTTCTAATAGTGCTCACGGTCGTCAATACTCTCAAAATCTCAGCATATTAGATAAAGACTGACCGAACCAAACTAGTCCCGAGCATACCACTAGTATGAAGTTTAACAAATATAGTCGTTGTTTATCCACTCAATTAGTGGATGCCATGTATACTAGTCGATGAAGAACTTTTGTCAAAAAAATATGAAGAGCACGATTGGACTAAGCTCAGTCTAACCATGTAGAGCCCAATCCGACCAGATTAAAGGCAGTCTAACCATGCCTAGCTCAAACCAACTAGACCAAAGACAGTTTGACCATGAACTAGCTTGAAAAAGTGATTAAAGTGGGAGACAAGAATCAAGCATGTTGGCTCCCACTCCAAATGACTAGTTGAAGTCTTAAAGGCTATAAATACCATAAGAAATCACATTTTTGAATAAGATTGTGATTATAATAGCCAAGCTTAACATTTTCATTTTTTGCATCAAAATTTATACTTGTATTATTTGAGTGTTGGGTGTGAGCATTGAAACACTATTATAAGTTTGAGTGTGAGCTTTGAAACACTTAAGTTATAGAGTGAGCCTGGGAAAACTCTTGTTAGGTTGTGAGGAAAATTCTCAAACCTTGTAAAAGTTTGATGTGAGCTTGTGAAAACACTAAGTTAGAGTTGAGCTTATAAAAACTCAAGATTAGTGGAACCTTAACAAGATCCTAACCACTATAAACTCCTTGTGTTCATTCTTCTATACTCTACTCTTTTCTTGCTTTTTTTCCATTTTAAAATTTCAATTTACCATCACTTCTTCAAATTAACCAATTCACCCCTCTCTTGGTTGCCATCTTGGGACAACAATTGGTATAAGAGCCTCAAAATTTCAAGAAGCTTAATTGTGAAATTTCGTCATAATGGCAACCACCTCTTCATCTACCTCAACCTCTCATGGAAATCTCAATTCTTTTCTTAGACCCTACTTTGATGGAAAGGATTTTTCTTGCTGGAAATATAAGATAAATTTGTTTCTTGATAATGAGGGAATTGAGATTTGGAAATTCATACAAAATGAGTGGAAACTTCCTACTCATGAGGATGATGGTATTTAAGTTTTGCTTCCTAGAGAAAAGTGGATGAATGCTCAAGAAAGAGCTTACTACAAAAACAAAAGAGCATCCTCTGTCACATCCGCCCATCGTATTTATGCATAATAGTCACATGCACAGTGAGAGAAGGGGAAAGGAGAGGATAATTCTTGACAACGGCCCCAGATAAGGCTATAGGATCAATGGGACTTAATTGAAGAAAAATGCAAAGTTTTAGGGAGGTGACTGTAATTTTAAAAAGTTTTGGGGCGGTGACTGTAATTTTTAAAAGTTGTACTGGATGTTCTTAATAGTGCACATAATAGACTCCAAAAAAGGAGAGTAGAGAAAAATCGGGTCGCAATGACGCGTAACGATTTTTCCAGGAAACGCCTCGTTAGAGAGAAACGAAGACGTGTAGACTAGAGCCATTTTGGTCATTATCAATTAAAATTTATACATGAATCCAAGTAGGAAATAAACACACAAAGTGCATAGAGGACGTCGAGGGGTTGAATATGAAACGATCGTCAGTAGAAACGGAGCTAGGGCAAAACCCGAGCAAAGAAAGAACCGAAAGGGAATTTTGTAAAAAGTCAAGGGCTTATTGGTAATTTTTCAAAATGACTTGGAAACTTAAAATAGACATTAAAAATAGAAAGTAGAGGTCGAGAGGATCAAAACCATATGTAGTTTGCCTCGTGGAACTGTACGGTTTAAAAGTTACGATCGAATAATCGCTGGAGGGTATTTTGGTCTTTTCACACCTTAGACCATAAAATTTCAGCACAAGGAGGTTGGGGGGCCAAAATATAATTAAAAGAAAGTCCAAGGGCTTAGGTTTTAAATAAATAAAAGAAAGGGACATATGGACTAATGAAAATTAGCCATTTAGAGTTTATAAAAAGAAGAAAAGAAAAAGGTGTGGACAAATGGTCATAAACCATTCATCCAACCCAAAAGTGAGCATCATTTCTCCTATATATATATCATAGTAAGAAGAACAAAACCTCTCTCTCTCAACTCTCCCAAAACTTCGGCCACCATAGGAAGAACACCAAAGAGTTTCAAATTTTTGTCAAGTTTGATTTAAGTTCAAGGTGAGTTTTAAGGTTTTAAAGTATGTAGATTTCAATTCTAGTATCAATTTTAAGTATTTATATATCTATTGGAAGATTGGAAATTAGGGTTCTTGTGGTGGATTTGGGAAAATTTTAAGTAGTGATGATATTGATTAATTAAATGGAAGAATCAAGGTTTCTAAGGTTTAATAAGGTTAGATTAGAGTTTAGTTTGAAAAGAAATGGAGGGTCGCTTATTGTTCTAAATTGCTAAGGTTTATGTTTAAGGTTGTGTTCTTGAATTTCTTGAAGGGGAAACAAAGATTAAGGAAGGAGAAGAAGGAAAAGCAAAGGGGAATTAAAAGAACAAGGTTTGGTACTTTACCATAAAAGAAATTTTATTTTTCTTACAAACTTTGGTTTATGGAATTTTTTATGTTGATGCCTAAATGTATTGATTGAGTTTAAATTAAATGTTTGAGTTATGTTCTTGGTTTCTTATGGCAATTGAGTTGGTTAAATTTAATTTAAACCAAGTGTTTTGAGAAAAATTTTGGCAAGTTGATTTGATGAACTTTAATTAGTTGATTTAAGTTAAACATGCAAAAGTTGTCAAAGGAAAGTGTTTGAATCTTCACTTTATCATTAAAGAAGCCTTCATATTGATTTGAAAAAGAAAAATAAACTATCCCATGTATTTCATATGTTTGGGCCGAAATGGTTCCAAAATGGCAGATTTCTGGACTCTTTTTGTGGCAGTTGTTTGAGGTAGCAAATGAATGAATTTTTCAACAAAATTTTACGTGTAATTAGTCAACATATGAAATAAGTTTTCTGTAAAATTTCAGCCAAAAATAAGATCATTTACCTGGTCAAATGCATGACTGAAGTGGACTGAAATTTTGACGAAAACCCAGATTTTACTATTCATTTGGCGCTTGCCTTTTTGCGTTGCCGATTTTACGTGCCGCGACACTATTCATTTGGTCAATTTGTGATCTTTTGAGGAATGCTTTGAAATGTTTGATATGTTTATTTTGGATGTTAAATATGTGAAAAAGGGTAATGGTTTGACTAAAGAATGTGGTGCGCTGCGTAAATGGCAAAGCGCGACAGGAATTAAAATGATTTCTCGAGTCATTCTAAAATGAAGTTTGAGACTTAAATTGAATTATTTTAACCTTTATGCTCTACTGGGTAGTGGGGGTGGTAGATAAGGGTATGGTGCAATATACTAACTTATGCAGTACTGCTTGATATTGTGATTGAATTGTTATGATCTAAACTCAATGGTGAGGGCCATTGGGGGCCAATGGTGAGGGCCATTGGTTATAACCAGGATGGTGAGAGCCATTCCTGTGATTTGATATCAGTGGTGAGGGCCACCTATGTTACAGTGGTGAGGGTCACTGCCTTATCGCTATGGTTCCCTATATACCAGTAGAGCCAAAGTCTTGTTTATTTTTAAACTACGTAATGCAAAATGAGTTTGAATTATGGTGTTTACATTTGTTGAAAGTATATTTACACTGAATGTACAATAACTTCCATTGGTTTAATGTTGGTTGATTTTTGATTTACTTATTTCCTTTTATTTCAAATGCTTTCATGGTTTACTTTTATTTCCATTGGTAAAGTACCCACTGAGCGACATTGCTCAGCGAGTTAAGTTTTCCTTGACTCGTAGGTTCGGAGTAGTAGCTAACTCTTGGAAAGCGACGACCAGACCCACAGCAGCTCAGGGTAGATCTCCTTGTTTCCATTATGAGTTAACTAGTTGTGGCATGTATATGTATATATAAGATTGAGAATTGCTATGTTATACAGTACGTTAGTAGTATGTAAAAATAATAAACCTCTACTTTATTTTGTATTAGAAGTGTGAACTCTTCTTGCAAGTTTGTAGTTGAAGGTATAAGGTGGATTCATTGGGAGTGTATTGAAATTGATTGTATTCACATTGGTTTGTGTAAAAACGTTTTCAAAAATCAGAAAAACCAGTTTTGTCGACACTTGGAACCCAATTTTCTAGGCGAACCTCTGGCAAAATTTCTGTAAAAACTAGAACTGAATTTGACTAAGTAAAATTGGTAGCAACATTAGGTTAGTGTGGCGCCTCTACTTGGCTTACACACATAGGCCGGGAAGGGGTGTTACAATTTTTGGTATCAGAGCTCCGGTTTAGTCGGTTTTGGGTAGTTAGTTGAACTGAACCTTAAATGTATGACACATAGGGTTAGGTTAGGGGTTCTATTTATGTAACTATACATGTGTGTAGTATTGTTAGTTATGTTATTCTAATTATAACAGGAGTACTTATGGGTGATCGAAATGATGAGATGAGGGAGCTGAGGATGGAAGTAGAGAGGTTAAATCAGATAGTTCAGGAGCAAGATGAAACCATAGAAATTCTGGCAGATCGAAGTATACAGGATCGTGAAGACCTGAGAGAAAAAAATGAGATGATTACCACCTTGATGAGAGACGTGCAGATGTTAAAGGAGGACAGGTTTAGTCATAGAGTGGAGTTTGATAGTGCCTATAGGAGCCTCGGGGTAGCACATAGAGAGATCTGTGCTTTGCAGGAGAGGGTCCAGGAGCTAGGCCAGTACTTACCTGGTGAAGCATTGCATGACCCAGAGTTTGACCCTGAGATAGAAGAGTATTTGTCTGACAGTGCCACCTTACCTTGGGCACCTACTCACTGAGCTTTGAGATGTGTTACTTTTTGGAGGTTCTTTTCGTTATGTATATATGTGACATCGGGGTATCGTGTAGATATTGTATGGTAGTAGGACATGATGATATAGTAGTAAGGAGTCCTAAATTTTGGAATGTACATAAGGGCTTCCTAGTAATGTAAAAACTTTTGCTTGGAAATAAATAAAAGTTGTGTTGTATATGTGTTATTTAAGAGCTTTTATCTTTATATACATGCTGTTGCGCTCGAATTAACTCTACCACAAAGCGTCACTCGCAAGTATACGAGGTAGCTGTAGCAAAGGTGGTCGCCCCAACGTCGTCTCACAAGGAAGCTAAAGTAGCTAATTGATTATCAGATTATAAATAACAAGTAATGAATAAATTTAAATTGTTAACTAATGAAAAAGATTGATTGAAGTTTAAAACAATAAAAATAAATTGGACTGATGTATTGATTCACTTAATAGAATGGTCTAGGGTTTGCACTTCTCTACTATTTATATGTATGAACGGTTATTCCTCTTAACCAATTTAATTTCAAAGATTAAATCTCAAGCAACTCAATTACTCGAGTCAAGGAAATAAGCTCTCGCATTCAAACCTCTTTCAACTAAACTTGTTACAATTGAACTAATCTTTTTAATAGGTTATATCTCTAATTCACCTAAGTTCCAAATTGAATTGTTCCAGTATTAGACTTCATCTCTCAATTCTTCATCTAATACCTTAAACACATAATTGGTGGCCAATCAATTATATATTAACAATATTCCATTCAATCAAGGCTAAAGAAATCATAAAGTTAAGAGTAATAACCAATTCATACAATCATAGCAGATCCATACAAACCCTAGACTAGATCAAATTAGTTCATAATGCTATCAAACATACTCATCTCATTAATATTCAAAGAAATTAATTTAGACATGATAATATCCATAAATACAATTCCAATGAAATTAAAGAGATAAAGTTCAAGAACAAAACCAAGTTACAAACTCCTTAAAGCTTTTGAAAAATCTCTTGCTCAAATCTTGCAAGAAGGATGCATCAATGGCTAGAACAAATCAAATCTAAGCTAGATTAATCAAAGTGTAATCAAAATCAAAGAAAACAAGATATCAAAACCCTAAAACTCTCTTTGACGGCTAAACAGCTCTCAAACTCTCAACAACCAACTCAAAACCCTAACTTTAATATTTATACAAAACCTCCGCGCGTCTTCATTAATCCATGAGTGACACGGCCAAGTTGAAGGAGACTTGGCCGTGTCTGAGGTCTTTGGTCCATGAGAGACACGGCCAAGTTGGACGAGACACGGCCGTGTTGGAGGTCCATTGGAGGGACACGGCCACAAACTTGGTTGTGTCCCTTGCTTGTGTTCACTTCTGTGTGATTTTCTTCTTTTCTTCTTTAGAGTGGTTAAGTGACACGGCCGTGTTGGAGGAAGCTTGGCCGTGTCCCTTGCTTGTGTCTTCTACTGATTGATTTTTATCTTCTTTTACTTTGGACTTGAGTGAGACACGGCCAAGCTTAAGCAACTTGGCCCTGTTTGAGCTTCTTTGGAGGGACACGGCCACTGACTTGGCCGTGTCCCCTGAGTGTGTCCACCTCTGTGTCTTAATCTTCCTCCTTAGCTTGGTATGGGACACGGCCACAAGCTTGGCCGTGTCCTCTGCATTTGTCAGCCACTGTCCATTTTTCCTTTTCTCTTGATTCCTTAGTTTTTTCCTTCCTTAGCATGGTTCCTTGCATATTTAACTTAAAACAAAACTTGAAACAAACTTTAAACAATAATTAAATAAACAATAACCAACAAAACATAAATACCACACTAAAAACTAGATCAAAAACGACATAAACATTGAAATAAACTAAAACTACCAAAATTGATGAAAACACTAAATAAACATATTAAAGCTAACAAAATACCTAAAGAAAACAATAATTATCATAATAAATAAGACACAAATCTATAACAAAAACTAATAAAACAACTGCCCCACACTTAAAACTTTGCTTGTCCTCAAGCAAATTTACATGGCATAAATTAAAAACTCAAACAACCTTAACTATAATTCCAGTATATAAGATGAAATCCTTTAAGACTCAGCCATAAATATTTGCACTTACTTCAATCAAGGATTTTCTTAACTCATTCATTAATCCAGACATACAAATCTTATCTCCCATCTAAGTGTTTCACTCGATTTCAAAGGTTAATTCACTCAAACCACTCATGACTACATACTACCATAAACTTGCTTAATTATCCAATCTCCCTCACTGATTTTCTCAAGAAATAATCCGAAGGTCTTTTATTTGGATGTAATGGGGCTAAGGTGCAGTTGTGAGAAAAGACATTTAAGCTGGAGCATCAAGAAATGGAGTATCTAAATTAGACAATACTCTTGCTAAGAAACTCATAACTCCCTCAAATGGCATACTCACCAACCCGTGATACTTTCACATACTTGCATACTTAAAGAAAAATACATGAGTCGACATTCCTCTAATGCAAGAAAATATACGAATTTTGTATATATATATCTCTCTTTTTTTCTTTTTTTTATTTTCTCTTTTTTTATTTATTTTTATCATTTCATTTTTAATTTCATTTTTTTAATATATATATATATATACAAAATATACAATTACATGGAACATCTAGCTTAAAATGAAGAGGAAAAGAATAATCAACTCTTAGTCAAATACAATGTGCAAAGTATGCATTTCAACCCCAAATAGCAATACTATATTTTTTTTTTCCTTTCTTACCCCACACTTTGAAATAAACCACCCTATTGTCATATCATAAAACTCCATTCCTTAATGCAGGTATGATGATAATAAGAGAAAGTTGAGTTGTTAATTGTGTTGATCAAACAAGAAAAGGTCAAAGGCTCAACTTGGCTCACTAAGGAATTCAATATTAAGGGAGGACTTTTTAAGCTAAAGGGCTAGCCTAATTTGCCTTCATCATTTTAAAACTTGAGATAAAATCATAATGTGAGTTCAATTAGTATGCAAAAGTAAACTCTAGAGATGCAAAATCATGAAGGTGCACACTTAAGAAAAGAAAATCAACTGATAATAATATTTAATCTATAAGGTTCAAAACTCACAAAGGTGGGTTCACAAAGATTTATATGTCATGAATTGCAGAATGTGAAAATTAACCCTGAATGAATTCAAATGCTAATCTCTATGTTGATTCTAAAGTCTCAACTATAATGCTAGAATCACAAAAAAGTTAATAAGCTTTCAACAATTATGCCATGCATAACACAATAAAACACATCAAGACAAACAAAACAAAAATTAAAGAAAAGCTAAAAGATTACCCCACACTTTAGAATTTACATTGTTCTCAATGGAAAACAAGCATAATAAAGAGAAAGAGTTAAGTACAACCTGTCTTCCATCGTACCCTGGTGAGGTAAAACCCTAACTTTTCATCACAAACACAAATGTTTAAAAACAAAATATAATATATAAAAATAAAATATCCAAATATAAAATGTTAACATTAAAACAAAAACGAAAAAATAATAACAAAAATACACTAAACACAATAAAGCAAGGAACTCAAAATCTATGGTGAAGGCGGATGTGAAGAGGAAGCAGCCGAGGGATGGAGACTCAAGATCTTGGCAAGGTTGCTATTAATCTGTTCCAACTGCTGCAAGACCGCAGCATGGTTACTGTCCACCTTGCCCTCCAATGCCTCAATCCTATTAAGTATTTCTTGATTACCCGAGACCAGAGCATCTTCATCTAAACCAAGAGAATTCGAGTCAGACTCCTCTTGAACCTGTGTGCTCTCTTCTGCCTGTCCCCCGGTGCTTCTGGCTTAGCTGAAGCCATCATATAAGCCCCTCTTCTGTGCACCACCATGTGCATCTTCTCTAGTGTAGCTAAATCCAAGGAGTCATTACCCAAAATTCTAGTCATGCGACTGGTACTCGGGTCAAAATCATCAATAAGGGCTACTACTAACGTGGTAATCAATCCTCCAATACAAATTGCCTCCCTCCTTTTATTGGCCACACTATCAAAAACATCGGCTAACCAATAGCCAGAACTAACAGGCACTGCATTACAAGCACAATCCAGGAAAAATAGCTCACTCAATTCCACCACACTCGGGCTCTCCTTCCTAGCAAAGAATCTGCAGGACATAAAATGATGCAAATACCTCAAAGCGGGATTGCTCAATTTAGATGCTTTGGCCGATTTGGCCACATAAGTCCCCGAGCCTAATGCTCCCCAAGCAAATTGCTATTTAAACTCTTTAGGTACCGACCTTTCCCCATGTTGATGGAAACCATATATAGCATTCAATTGTTCAATATTAATCACAAACGATTTCCCAAACAATCTAAAACTCATCCTAGAGCAAATTTTTTGTTCATCTCTTTCAACTTTAAGAGATGTCAAAAATTCCAAACTCAGCTCTTGAAACTGCAAAGGTCGCAAGGAGACTAGGTTCTCCCACCCAAGAATTTGCACATAACGATAAAAATTAGTCCTAATTTACAGAGCATCAAGGGATTCATCATTTACATACCTCGTCGGGAAGAAACCCTGGGCCAAAAGATTTGCTCTCTTCAAAGATGAAACCGATGAAGATGAAGAAGCCCCTTCAGTTGTAGGTTCTTCTTCTTGTGGTGTGAAACTATCTTTGTTCTTGGCATCTTGAGAAATCTGAAAAATTCAACACCAAAACTTGATTAAATCGATCTTTTGTGAGAGAAAAAGAAGTTTTAACAGATTAATTCTAGTTTTGGTGAAGAAAGATGAGCTTTAATGGAGGTTTTTGGAGCTTGTAAGCACAAGTAATGGAGTTTTTGGGAGAGAGAAGTCGAGAGAGCGAGAGAGACCAAAACGGAAAATTAAGGATTGAATGAGGAAAAAGTGCAAAAATCGTGTTTTTTAAAGAGCAAAAGTGAAGGGACACGGCTGTGTTGGGGTGAACTTGGTCGTGTCTAGTGTGTGAAATTGAAGAGACACGGCTAAGTCTTGGTGGACACGGCCCTGTCTAATACTCTTGGAGGGACACGGCCAGTGACTTGGCCGTGTCCCATGGGTGTGTCCTCTACTGGAAGAAAAATCTGCAAAAACGAAAGAAAGTTGATTTGGTGGTAAAGCTTGGCCGTGTCTCATGTGACACGGCCAAGGGACACGGCCAAGCTCCTTGGCCGTGTCACCTACTGCCCTTTTTAACTTTTTTTTTAATTTCAATTCTTAAAGATTTTGCAAACCTTCTTCTTTAAACAACCTTGAATCACAAAATAAAAACCGGTCAAAGCACCATTCCATTTATTTAAACAAACATAAAATCAAAATTGCTTAATTTAAAATTACAACTATGAAAAAGAAATGCAAACCGATGGGTTGCCTCCCATTAAGCGCTTCTTTAATGTCATAAAGCTGGACATCACTGCAAGGTCTAGGGATCGTGGATCAAAGTGCTATCAATGATCCTCACTTCATGAAATCCTTCTTTATATGGTTTAACTCTCTGTCCATTTACTTTAAAAGTCTTATTGGTTCGAGAGTTAAACAATTCAATGGCACCAGAAGGACATACCTGAGTTATCTCGAAAGGACCACTCCATCGAGACTTGAGTTTACCTGGAAACAGACGGAGTCGAGAATTAAAAAGTAAAACTTTCATACCTGGACTCAAAGTCTTTTGCACTATAATTCTGTCATGAAGTGCTTTAGTGTGATCCTTATAATTCCTCGAGCTCTCATATGCCTCACTGGACATCACTGCAAGGCACCTTTGGGTCTCCCTCACTGGTTTAGCCCCCTCTTCTAAAGTCAGTGTCAGCTCCAATTTATCTGAGGAACCTGTCTGCAAGAAAGCATCTGAAACAATGGCTTCAACACAATTAATTAAAGAACATTCCTCATATAAAGCAGTTGTAGGAATGGGAGAAGTGTTAAAAATAGAAAATTCAACCTTCTGTCCTAAGACAGTCATTGACAACTTACCATTTTTAACATCTATTAAGGTGTTGGTAGTAGCCATGAAAGGCCTACCCAGCAAAATAGTGTGTGCTGATGGTGTAGGGTTACTTCCTTCCATGTCAAGAACTATAAAATCCACAGGTACTATCAACCCTCCAACCTTAACTAACACATCTTCTATAACCCCTTTCGGGAATCTAAGAGATCTATCAGCTAATTGCAACACCATTTTGGTTGGTTTAAGTTCCCCTAGTTCTAATTCTTTATACACAGAATAAGGCATCAAATTTACACTGGCTCCTAGATCACACATGCCATCAGTCCCCTTTCCATTCCCTATAGTAATTTGAATTATAAAGCTACCAGGATCCTTTAGCTTGGGAGGTAGTTTATGCTGCAGAACAGCACTAGCTACCTCTGAAACTATCACCTTTTCATTCGGCTCATACCTCTTTTTCTTGGTGATCAGCTCTTTGAAGAATTTGGCATAAGCTGGCATGTTCTTTATTGCTTCAAGTAAGGGTAAGTTAATACTTACCTTAGAAAGCATGTTGAAGATGTTAGAAAATTGCTTATCTTTTATTTCATCCTTCAACCTGCTGGGGAATGGTATAGGTGGCCGGTATGGATTGCTTGTCTTATGTAAATCTGTTGAAGAGGACTTCTTCATTGATCTATCTCCAGCACCTTAGCTCTCTGGTTCTCCTTCCTTCTTGTTCTCTTGCTCACCTGCATTCACAGAATCATTTTCAACATTATTGTTAATTTCCTTACCACTTCTAAGAACAGTCACTGATTGTGCCTGCTCAGGTTGACTTGGGAATTTCCCTTTTTGTTGAATCTGCATCTGTTGTGCAAGTTGCCCTACTTGAGTCTCCACTTTCTTAAAAGATGCTTCTAATGAATCCAGCCTCTTATTGGTCATCTCTTGATTTTTATCACTGACTTGGATGAAAGCTTGTAAACTTTCCTCCAAACTCTCTATCTTAGACTGTCCTTGATTTGAGGATTGGCCCTGTTGTTGATTCTGTCTCTGGAGCAAATGGAAAGGCTGTTGAGAATTATTTGTTGCCCAAGAAAAATTTGGGTGATTCCTCCAACCAGGGTTGTATGAATTGGAGTAAGGATCATTCCGGGCCCTTGGTTGAAATCCCCCCATAGCATTGACTTGCTCAGCTTCATTCCCACAAGTCTCATATGCGGAGGGGCAAATATTTGCTCCATGCCTGAAATTTCCACAAATTCGACAAATTTCTTGAGTGGATGAAGAAGTGTTGTTTTTCATATTCAGCATCTGCACTTGCCTTGTCAATTCAGCTATCTGATTGACCATCTCACTATTCGCTTCCAGTTGATTTACCCCTTTACTTCTTCCTCTTACACTTTTCTGTTGAGAATTAGCTCCCAACATCTCAAAGATATCATAAGTTTCATCAGCTGTCTTTTCTCCCATGGCTCCCCCAGCTGCATTGTCAACAGTGTTCTGAAATTGATGGGTTAGACCATCATAGAAAAACTGATTAAGAAGTTGAAGTGGGTAGTGATGATGTGGACACTGGATCAATAACATTTTAAATCTGTCCCAAGCCTCATGAAATGGCTCTCCTTCAAATTGGGAGAATGTAGCAATCTTCCCTCTCAATTCAGCTGTCTTCTGATGTGAATAAAACTTGCCCATAAATTTGTTATAAACTTGCTCCCAAGTTGTCAAAGAATTTTCGGGCAACATCATAAACCAGCTCTTTGCCCTATCCTTCAATGTATATGGAAAACACCTCATCCTCAACTGATCCTCTGTTAATCCTCCCAATGGAAAAATGTTGAGGGTGGAGTAGAAATCCCTAATAAAGTTCAAAGGATCTTCATTTGGAACTCCATAAAATGATGGCAGCATATTGTAATGAATGTTCTTCAACTCATAGTTTCTTGCTGCATCTGTCAATCTTATGCAAGAGGTGGAAGTTCCAATGACAGGTCTAGCAAAGTCTCTCATAGTTCTTTGTCTTTCTTCTGCCATTTTAACAGATTGTGCAGTATCTGACTCAAATTTAGAAGTGTCCTCCTCTGTATCAAATCCGGTGTATAGCTCAAACTCTTCTCTGCTCCTTTTCACTCTCTGAATTTCTGGAATAAATGGATGTAGCTCTCCTCCAAGTGATCTCCTGCCTTGTATAAACAAAATTTCTAGAAAAAGAAATTATTAAAAGCAAAAGACAAATAAAATGAAATGAAAACAATGAAAAATAATCTAAAGTATTTTTGCCTAATAAACAATTACGCCAATTAGCTTTCCCGGCAACGGCGCCAAAAACTTGTTGATCTCGAATTAACTCTACCACAAAGCGTCACTCGCAAGTATACGAGGTAGCTGTAGCAAAGGTGGTCGCCCCAACGTAGTCTCACAAGGAAGCTAAAGTAGCTAATTGATTATCAGATTATAAATAACAAGTAATGAATAAATTTAAATTGTTAACTAATGAAAAAGATTGATTGAAGTTTAAAACAATAAAAATAAATTGGACTGATGTATTGATTCACTTAATAGAATGGTCTAGGGTTTGCACTTCTCTACTATTTATATGTATGAACGGTTATTCCTCTTAACCAATTTAATTTCAAAGATTAAATCTCAAGTAACTCAATTAATCGAGTCAAGGAAATAAGCTCTCGCATTCAAACCTCTTTCAACTAATTTTGTTACAATTGAACTAATCTTTTTAATAGGTTATATCTCTAATTCACCTAAGTCCCAAATTGAATTGTTCCAGTATTAGACTTCATCTCTCAATTCTTCATCTAATACCTTAAACACATAATTGGTGGCCAATCAATTATATATTAACAATATTCCATTCAATCAAGGCTAAAGAAATCATAAAGTTAAGAGTAATAACCAATTCATGCAATCATAGCAGATCCATACAAACCCTAGACTATATCAAATTAGTTCATAATGCTATCAAACATACTCATCTCATTAATATTCAAAGAAATCAATTTAGACATGATAATATCCATAAATACAATTCCAATGAAATTAAAGAGATAAAGTTCAAGAACAAAACCAAGTTACAAACTCTTTGAAGCTTCTGAAAAATCTCTTGTTCAAATCTTGCAAGAAGGATGCATCAATGGCTAGAACAAATCTAATCTAAGCTAGATTAATCAAAGTGTAATCAAAATCAAAGAAAACAAGATATCAAAACCCTAAAACTCTATTTGACGGCTAAACAGCTCTCAAACTCTCAACAACCAACTCAAAACCCTAACTTTAATAATTATACGAAACCTCCGCGCGTCTTCATTAATCCATGAGTGACACGGCCAGGTTGAAGAAGACTTGGCCGTGTCTGAGGTCCTTGGTCCATGAGAGACACGGCCAAGTTGGATGAGACACGGCCGTGTTGGAGGTCCATTGGAGGGACACTGCCATAAGCTTGGCCGTGTCCCTTGCTTATGTTCGCTTCTGTGTGATTTTCTTCTTTTCTTCTTTGGAGTGGTTAAGTGACAAGGCCGTGTTGGAGGAAGCTTGGCCGTGTTGGATCATTTTGGAGGGACAAGGCCACAAGCTTGGCCGTGTCCCTTGCTTGTGTCTTCTACTGATTGATTTTTATCTTCTTTTACTTTGGACTTGAGTGAGACACAGCCAAGCTTAAGCAACTTGGCCGTGTTTGAGCTTCTTTGGAGGGACACGGCCACTGACTTGGCCGTGTCCCCTGAGTGTGTCCACCTCTGTGTCTTAATCTTCCTCCTTAGCTTGGTATGGGACACGACCACAAGCTTGGCCGTGTCCTCTGCATGTGTCAGCCACTGTCCATTTTTCCTTTTCTCTTGATTCCTTAATTTTTTCCTTCCTTAGCATGGTTCCTTGCATATTTAACCTAAAACAAAACTTAAAATAAACTTTAAACAAGAATTAAATAAACAATAACCAACAAAACATAAATACCACACTAAAAACTAGATCAAAAACGACATAAACACTGAAATAAACTAAAACTACCAAAATTGATGAAAACACTAAATAAACATATTAAAGCTAACAAAATACCTAAAGAAAACAATAATTATCATAATAAATAAGACACAAATCTATAACAAAAACTAATAAAACACATGCCACCCTAGGGTAATATAATGCTGTTGGTCTGGGTCGTTACTTATGATGGAATTGTATACGTTTTGCTCTGTTCTTTAGATGTCGCGAATAGCACATCGTGATATAGAGGAGGAGGTCGAGTCTCAGGCCTCCCGAACTGTAGAAACGCATGTATCAGAGATACCTCCATCTAAGCAACCACCAGCTGATGCTCCTATCCCCAACGAAATATTACAACAAATGGCTTCCGTATTAAGGTAGATAGCCGGCGCCGCCTCGGTACCACCACCAGCGCCAGCACCCATACCAGTACCTGCTGTAGGAGGGGAAAGAAAACCCCCGATCGAAAAGATAAGAAAATAAGGGGCAAAGGAGTTTAGGGCCCGAAGGGACGATGATTCTTTTACAGCCGAATATTGGCTGGAAGAAACAGTACGAGCCTTAGATCAGTTACAGTGTACGCCAGAAGAGCGAGTGGTATGCACTACTTTCTTATTAGTGGAAGAAGCATATATATGGAGGGACACAGTTCACCAACAAGTTCCACCAGAACAGAGGACATGGGATTTCTTTGTGAATGAATTCAAGAGGAAATTTATATCGGAGGCATACCTAGATGCCAAGAAAAAGGAGTTTCTACACTTAAAGCAAGGTCGACTGACCATTGCCGAATACGAGAGGGAATTTACCAGGCTGAGTAGGTATGCCAAGAAGACAATTGAAGACGAACATGATAGGTGTAAGCAATTCCAGGATGGTTTGAATAATGAGATTAGGATGCAACTAATTGCTGCTAATATCAAGAAATTTTCTGAGTTGGTTACTAGGGCTCTGGAAGTAGAGCAATGTCAGTCTGATGAGCAGAATAGAAGACAGAAGATGAAACAGAAGAGAGGTAACCAAAACTATTCGGGAAAATACCAACCATCAAGGAAGTGATTCCAAGGCAGTGCTTCCACGGGAGGCGGTCAACGCCGGGGTTACAGTCAGGGATCGAATCGCAATGGCCTAAGTCAAGCTACCTCAGTCGCTAGTACCGGACGATCCGGAAGAGGTCAAGGAAGAGGATTTAACCGAAGCAGAGGTAACTTTTCTACCGGTTCGAGAGGTAATGAAGGCGAAAATACTAATCCACGCTATGATCATTGTGGACGCCGCCATATGGGAGAATGTTGGGGTCGGACATTTGCATGTTACATATGTGGATCTTTAGATCACCTTATGCGAGAGTGTCCCCAGCGAATGCAGAATCTACCTAGGGAGACTGAGGGATCGCAAGCGGCAGCAAGGCGAGGCTGAGGCAGAGGTAGGGGCGAAAATCCGTCACGTGTGCAGTCTAAGACGGTGAATCGATCAGAAGCGAGGGTTCCTGCTAGAATGTATGCCATGAGGGGGCGAGAAGATGAAGAAGCGCTAGACATGAATGCAGGTCAGTTGTCTATGTTTGGAGTTCCACTTTACGTTTTAATAGATACGGGTTCTTCACACTCATATATATGCATGAAAAATGAAAAACTTGGGAACCTAGAGGTAGAACTAGAAGAAGAGGGAATATTAGTTACTAGCACATTAGGGAGTGAGGTAATTACGAGGAAGGTAGTGAAAGATTGCCCCGTGGAGATACACGGACGTATCTTTTGGGGAGACTTATTTGAACTACCATTTCAAGAATTCAACGCTATCCTTGGAATGGATTGGTTGGCCAAAAAAGATGCACTGGTTGACTGTAAACGGAAGAGAGTTACTCTGCATACGTCAGACGGCGACGAAGTGACCTTAGTGGGAAAGAGGAAGGATTATCTAACTAACATTATTTTTGCTATGACGGCTAAGAGGTTAGTGCAAAAAGGCTGCGAGGCATACCTGTTATGCGCGTTAGAAGCGAAAGAAGAGGCACCGAAGCTACAAGATATACCTACTGTTTGCGATTTCCCCGACGTATTCCCTAACGATTTACCCAGATTACCACCTAAACGAGAGGTGGAATTCACCATAAACGTGTACCCGGGATGTAATATCCCTATGCATGCCCTAGAAGTTTTGTATGTTGTTGTTGTTGTTGTTGTTGGTTTAAATTGAGAAAAGAAAAGTATATGTATATGTGTTTTGGGAAGAAATAGGGTTTAGAGACAAGTTTATATGTTGTGTATATGGTGATATATATAACATATATAATGGTCAAAGAGGGAGAGTCAATGCAAGAGGAGATTTTTATATGGCATGTGAAATTACTTAATTGGGTTTATAAGAGACAAAAGCTAAGTTAAGTGATGAGGGGTATATGAGTAATTGCTTGAAATGAAATGCATGGTGGAGATTAAAAGAAGAAAAGGTGTTTGACTTGTGCATTTTCTTCTTTCTTTCTTGAAGTGGCCGGCTCTCCAAATAGCAAAGAGAAAGGGAGGTGTTCTTGAGGCAAGAAGTAAATTGAAGAGGCAATCAAAGAGTTTGGTTAGAGATTTGTGGAAATTCTTCATTTAAGGTAAGTAATTTCTTGTTTTCTTTTATTAATTTTGAAGTTGTAGCTAAGGTGTATTGTGAATTGTTGAGTTGATGATTTGGTGTGTTTGATATGTGTTTACAAGTGTTAAAGTTGATTGTTAGTTAAAAGATTGAATTGAGGTTGGTTTGGTTGTGAAGGTTGTAAGTTTAAATGGATTTTGATAGTGGAAGTTCAAGTGTAAAGTTGGTTTTAGGGTTTGAGATGGTATGTGTTTAAATGTTTTGGTTGATGTGTTTTAATAAGGAATATTGTGTTAAACATGTAGAATTTGTGTTTAGAACATTGATTCCATTCATTTGAAACATGTTATATGGTGTTTGATGAGTTTGAGTGTAATTGGAGGAGAGTTGTGCATATTAGGGTTTGTGTTTTGGGAGACACGGCCAAAAGCAATGTGTGACACTGCCAAGCCAAGGGATTTTGGGCGTGTTGGATTAGTTTTTAGGTGACATGGTCGTGTTCCCAAGCCGTGTTAGCTACTGTGAGTTTTGGTTTAAGAGACACGGCCACAAGCTTGGCCGTGTCCCTTGCCCGTGTTGCTTACTGTCCAAGTGGGTTGAGTGACACGGCCACAAGCTTGGCCGTGTCCCTCAAGTGGCTGCCCGTGTCCCTCAATTGTGTGGGTTGGGGTTTTTATTCTTTGTTCTAATTGCATTGTTTTGATTCTCCAAGGGTAGGTTGGTCCCTAAACCTAACCCTAAACACTTTAAACACACTTGAATCAATGAATGATATAATCAAATGCATGTGTAAGGTCCTAAAACTATGAATCATATCAATTGTTCTTTACCCTAATTGCATTGTTGAGATTGAACAATGTTATGTTATGCATTGTGAATGGTAATGTGTTTCATGAGTAATATACATTGAAATTGAAATGTATATCAAAGATGCAATGATAATTCAAATAAGACATGATATGAGACAATGCCATTGTGTTTGGCTATGATGATGCAATTGAAAGAAATAAGGCATGTTTGCCTAAATGTTGTTGAGAATTGAGAATGAAAATGATAATTGAATAATAAATGAATTGTGTGGCTAATGTGTTATTCCATTTTCAGAGTTGGTTGTTGGTGGCATGCCTAATAAGTGTAACAATCTCTTGAAGTTAGGTTGGATTGAATCCTTGAAGCCTAATTGAGATGTTACCACCCTTGAAGCTAGGTTGGGTTAGTTCTTGAAGCCAAGTTGGGTAGAAGCTTAGCATGCTTTGCTCCCCTTGAAGCTTGGTTGAACTTAATCCTTGAAGCCTAGTTGGGTATATGATATTGATAAATGTGATAACAAAACCAAAGCATTAACTCTGAAAATTGAATGGCATATTAGTGTGTCTTGGGCCCATGCTTGTCTTTGTTTAGTGTTGATTATGAATGGTTAAATGAATACTAATGAGGTATATGAAAAGATATGTAATGTGAAAGTATATTGTTAGTTTTGCATATATGATGTTACATGTATAATATGGATTGAGAAATGACATTGCATTGCACTAAGTCATATCATTAGCATGATTATCTTACTAAGCCATTGGCTTAGCGCGATAGTGTTTAATCGCGCAGGTAATAGAGTTGATAGAGTTGAACCCGAGAGTTCATCAAGACCAAGTGAGAGTAGACCTTGAAGAATCTATTTTGGGAGCTTAAAGATCAGAGCAGACTTGCCAATCATGTATACTTCTTTATATTTTGTAAAGAAATGTTTAATATGTAAATATGTACATATTTTATAACTTTCGCTGTGTAATATTTAAATGTATATATATATATAACTAATATGTTTTGTTTTATAAGTAAATGATCTACTTTTCTATAATGTATAATGATAAGGGTATTGTATCAAGTTTAAAGTGTTTTGAATGTTAAGAAAACCGTAGCATCCCTATGTTTGGTGCACTTATGCTACATTGTTGTGGTTGTAGTGTGTGTGCATTGGATATGGGGGTTTTACACGGGAACTGCACCGATATCCATCGCACCTTACCGAATGGCGCCATCGGAGCTAAAAGAACTACAGGTACAGCTACATAAACTTTTAGACAAGGGATTCATTAGGCCAAGCGTGTCACCATGGGGAGCGCCAGTATTGTTCGTGAAAATGAAAGATGGATCCCTAAGGTTGTGTGTGGATTACCATCAACTCAATAAGCTGACCATCAAGAACAAGTATCGCTACCTTGCATAGACAATTTGTTTGATCAACTCAAAGGAGCTGGAGTCTTTTCAAAAATTGATCTACGATTGGGTTATCATCAATCGCAGATCTAAAGAGGAAAGACACACAATTCGAGGTTGGCGATAGAGTATTCCTCAAAGTCTCTCCTTGGAAGAAGGTGTTACGATTTAAACAGAAAGGCAAGCTAAGCCCTAGATTTATCGAACCATATGAGATCATCAAATGGGTAGGTCCGGTAGCTTACCAGTTGGCATTACAACCCGAATTAGGAAAAGATTTTGTGATCTATAGCGATGCATCCCACATCGGATTAGGTTGCGTATTGATGCAGGAGGGCAAAGTCATTGCGTATGTTTCTCGATAGCTCAAGCCACACGAAAAGAATTATCCCATGCATGACTTAGAACTAGCAGCGATTGTTTTGGCTTTCAAGACGTGGAGGCACTACCTATACGGGGGAAAGTGTTACATTTATATGGATCATCAAAGCCTGAAGTACCTGCCCACGCAGAAAGATTTAAACCTGCGACAACGAAAATGGATGCAATTGTTAGCCAACTACGACTATACGATTAACTATCACCCGGGCAAAGCGAATGTTGTATCAGATGCACTTAGTAGGAAGTCAATGCAAGCGCTACGTGCTATGATGGTAGAATTAGAGCCCACGGAAGATGGAGCTATCTTTGCAGAAATGCACGTGCGACCTACCTTACATCAACAAATACATGATGTTTTCCACGTTTCAATGCTAAGGAAGTATCGTTCAGATCCAACCCAAGTCATACAAGCTCAAGACATCGAGATTCAGCTCGACCTGACATACAAGGAAGAGCCGGTAGAAATCTTAGCACGGGAAATCAAGGAGTTGCGGAATAAGAAGATTCCATTAGTCAACGTGCTTTGGAGGAATCACAAAGTAGAAGAAGCTACATGGGAACGCGAAGAAACTATGAGGAAGCAGTACCCATATTTATTTCAACCTGATGGGCTTCAGGACAAAGCCTAAATTAACGAGGGAGGAACTGTCACATCCGCCCACCGCATTTAAGTATAATAGTCACGTGCACAGTGAGAGAAGGGGAAAGGAGAGGATAATTCCTGACAACGGCCCCAGATAAGGCTATAGTATCAATGGGACTTAATTGAAGAAAAATGCAAAGTTTTAGGGAGTGACTGTAATTTCAAAAAGTTTTGGGGAGGTGACTGTAATTTCAAAATGTTTTGGGGAGGTGATTGTAATTTCCAAAAGTTGTACTGGATGTTCTTAATAGTGCACATAACAGATTCCAAAAATGGAGAGTAGAGAAAAATCGGGTCGCAATGACGCGTAACGGTTTTTCCAGGAAACGCCACGTTAGAGAGAAACGAAGACATGTAGACTAGGGCCATTTTGGTCATTATTAATTAAAATTTATACATGAATCCAAGTAGAAAATAAACACACGAGTGGGTAGAGGACGTTGAGGGGTTGAATATGAAATGATCGTCAGTAGAAACGGAGCTAGGGCAAAACCCGAGCAAAGAAAGGACCTAAAGGGAATTTTGTAAAAAAGTCAAGGGCTTATTGGTAATTTTTCAAAATGACTTGGAAACTTAAAATAGATCTTAAAAATATAAAGTAAAGGTCGAGAGGATCAAAACCATATGTAGTTTTCCTCGTGGAACTGTACGGTTTAAAAGTTACGATCGATTAATCACCGGAGGGTATTTTAGTCTTTTCACACCTTAGACCATAAAATTTCAGCACAAGAAGGTTGGGGGCCAAAATATAATTAAAATAAAGTCCAAGGGCTTGGGTTTTAAATAAACAAAAGAAAGGGACATATGGACTAATGAAAATTAGCCATTTAGAGTTTATAAAAAGAAGAAAAGAAAAAGGTATGGACAAATGGTCATAAACCATTCATCCAACCCAAAAGTGAGCATCATTTCTCCTATATATATATATCATAGTAAGAAGAACAAAACCTCTCTCTCTCAACTCTCCCAAAACTTCGGCCACCATAGGAAGAACACCAAAGAGTTTCAAATTTTTGTCAAGTTTGATTCAAGTTCAAGGTGAGTTTTAAGGTTTTAAAGTATGTAGATTTCAATTCTAGTATCAATTTTAAGTATTTATATATCTATTGGAAGATTGAAAATTAGGGTTCTTATGGTGGATTTGGGAAAATTTTAAGTAGTGATGATATTGATTAATTAAATGGAAGAATCAAGGTTTCTAAGGTTTAATAAGGTTAGATTAGGGTTTAGTTTGAAAAGAAATGGAGGGTAGCTTATTGTTCTAAATTGCTAAGGTTTATGTTTAAAGTTGTGTTCTTGAATTTCTTGAAGGGGAAACAAAGATTAAGGAAGGAGAAGAAGGAAAAGCAAAGGGGAATTAAAAGAACAAGGTTTTGTACTTTACCATAAAAGAAATTTTATTTTTCTTTCAAACTTTGTTTTATGGAATTTTTGATGTTGATGCCTAAATGTATTGATTGAGTTTAAATTAAATGTTTGAGTTATGTTCTTGGTTTCTTATGGCAATTGAGTTGGTTAAATTTAATTTAAACCAAGTGTTTTGAGAAAAATTTTGGCAAGTTGATTTGATGAACTTTAATTAGTTGATTTAAGTTAAACATACAAAAGTTGTCAAAGGGAAGTGTTTGAATCTTTACTTTATCATTAAAGAAGCCTTCATATTCATTTGAAAAGGAAAAATAAACTATCCCATGTATTTCATATGTTTGGGCCGAAATGGTTCCAAAATGGCATATTTCTGGACTCTCTTTGTGGCAGCTATTTGAGGTAGCAAATGAATGAATTTTTCAATGAAATTTTACGTGTAATTAGTCAATATATGAAATAAGTTTTCTGTAAAATTTCAGCCAAAAATAAGATCATTTACCTGGTCAAATGCATGACTGAAGTGGACTGAAATTTTGAAGAAAACCCAGATTTTACTATTCATTTGGCGCTTGCCTTTTTGCGTTGCCGATTTTACGTGCCGCAACACTATTCATTTGGTCAATTTGTGATCTTTTGAGGAATGCTTTGAAATGTTTGATATGTTTATTGTTGATGTTAAATATGTGAAAAAGGGTAATGGTTTGACTAAAGAATGTGGTGCGCGGCGTAAATGGCAAAGTGCGACGGGAATTAAAATGTTTTCTCGAGTCATTCTAAAATGAAGTTTGAGACTTAAATTGAATTATTTTAACCTTTATGCTCTACTGGGTAGTGGGGGTGGTAGATAAGGGTCTGGTGCACTATACTAACTTATGCAGTACTGCTTGATATTGTGATTGAATTGTTATGATCTAAACTCAATGGTGAGGGCCATTGGGGGCCAATGGTGAGGGCCATTGGTTATAACCAGGATGGTGAGGGCCATTCCTGTGATTTGATATCGGTGGTGAGGGCCACCTATGTTACAGTGGTGAGGGCCACTGCCTTATCGCTATGGTTCCCTATATACCAGTAGAGCCAAAGTCTTGTTTCTTTTTAAACTACGTAATGCAAAATGAGTTTGAATTATGGTGTTTACATTTGTTGAAAGCATATTTACACTGAATGTACAATAACTTCCATTGGTTTAATGTTGGTTGATTTTTGATTTACTTATTTCCTTTTATTTCAAATGCTTTCATGGTTTACTTTTATTTCCATTGGTAAAGTACCCACTGAGCGACATTGCTCAGCGAGTTAAGTTTTCCTTGTCTCGTAGGTTCAGAGCAGTAGCTAACTCTTGGAAAGTGAGGACCAGACCCACAGCAGCTCAGGGTAGATCTCCTAGTTTCCATTATGAGTTAACTAGTTGTGGCATGTATATGTATATATAAGATTGAGAATTGCTATGTTATACGGTACGTTAGTAGTATGTAAAAATAATAAACCTCTACTTTATTTTGTATTAGAAGTGTGAACTCTTCTTGCAGGTTTGTAGTTGAGGGTATAAGGTGGATTCATTGGGAGTGTATTGAAATTGATTGTATTCACATTAGTTTGTGTAAAAACATTTTCAAAAATCAGAAAAACCAGTTTTGTCGACACTTGGGACCCAATTTTCTAGGCGAACCTCTGGCAAAATTTCTGTAAAAACCGGAACTGAATTTGACTAAGTAAAATTGGTAGCAACATTAGGTTAGTGTGGCGCCTCTACTCGGCTTACACACGTAGGCCAGGAAGGGGTGTTACATCCTCTATCTTGGTGAATTCCATATCTAGAGAAGAAGTTGAAAGAATCCAACATCTTACTTGTGCACATAGCATTTGGAAAACTCTTGAGCATTATCATGAGGGTACTACCCAAGTGAGGTTCACCAAAATCCAAATACTTATACATGAGTATGAACTCTTCAAGATGAAGCCTAACAAAAATATCACCGAGACGACAAATCAATTACTCACTATTGTCAATGACTTGAAGAAATATGAAAAAATATATGATCAAGGTGATGTCAATAGCAAAATATTGAGAGCACTAAGAGCTAAGAAGAACTTTGAATCAAAAGTCTCTTCAATTGAAGAAGCTCATGATCTTAGTACTCTAAGAACCGATGATCTAGTTGGCAAGCTCCTCACCTTTGAATTGCATACTAAAAAAGAGGAAGATAAGGGAGAGAAGAACAAGAAGAAAGCTATAGCTCTCAAAGCCACTAACAAAGTTGAGAGCTCGAGTGAAGAAGATAGTGATGATGATTATGAAGAAATGGCCATGCTATCTATGAGACTAAGTGAATGGAAATGAAAGAAGAGATGGCAAGCAAATAGAGGAAATTCCTCCAAATCCTCTTTCAAAGATAAAGAGAAGAAGAATGAAGGCAAACTGAGTCACATCAAAATGGATTACTTTAAAATCAAGAACAAAAAGAAATGGGATAAGGAGAAGAAGAAATCTCTTAAAGCCTCATGGGATGATGACTCTTCAAGTGAAGAAGAAGAGGAGGAAGAGCAAGGAATTGAAATCTCTATCTTATGGCTATTGGATATGATGATGATCACACCAATAAGGTAGGTACTTAATCCTTAAACTCTAATGCATATAGTGATAATGTTGGTAATGCTTTGGATGATGATAAGAGTCCAAAAATATTTTTATAAAATGAAGTTTTTAAAGGAAAAGTATTCTAAGCTAGAAAAGGACTTATTTCTTTAAAGAATTCTACTTTAGAATTAAAAACTTCAAATGAACAAATAATGAAATCCTTATATGAAATGTCAAAAAATTCATCTAGCTTAGAAAATTTTTTTGAGGAAATTCACAATTTGAAAGAAGAAAAAATTGAGCTAAAAAATTCTATTTCAAAGTTTCATAAGGGTAAGGAAGCCTTGGATACATTAATTAGTGTCCAAAGACCACCTTCCTTCAAGTATGGCATAGGATTCAATGGCTTTTCTACTATTTCATATAATGCACCAACATTTGTTAAAGCATCTACAACTCAAACTTCTAGTGTTGAAGTTGTAAAGAATGCACAAACAAACACTAAGCCAAAAATTATTAAAAAAGACTACTTTTAGCTCTAAAAATAAAGTTCCAAGAGCAAATTATGCATATATGTACAAAAGGCATGAACACAACCACGAGTATGCACATAGACAATCCTATCACATACACACATGTGATTGTCAATTTAATTCTTTAAGGTTCAAAAGAAGAAGGATGCAAAAACATAAAACCTTGTATCAACGCCAATATTGCACAAAATTTGGACATAAAAGTATATTTTGTTACATTAGAAAGCCACATCTCAAATTAGAGGATCCTTCTACTACTAACCCCCAAGGACCCAAGTTCATTTGGGTACCTATAAAAAGGTAAAATTGTATTGTCTTGTCGGTATGCCTAAAGTATACTATAAATGAAAGTGTTTAGCTTGTAGATAGTGGATGCTCAAGGCACATGATTAGTGGTGAAAAACTTTTCACAACACTTACTTACAAGCAAGAAGGTAGTGTAACTTTTGAAAATAATGCTAAAGGAAAAAATTATAGACATTGGCTCTATTGGTGGAAATAATGCTAAAGGAAAAATTATAGGCATTGGCTCCATTGGTATGCTTGGCAAAAATATGATTGATAATGTGTGGTTCATTGTGGATTGAAACATAATTTGCTTAGTATTAGCAAATTATGTGACAGAGGATATAATGTCATTTTTAACTCTAAATGATGCAAAATCGCCTATTCTAGTGGTGAACTTGCATTGAATGGAAGTAGAATTGGTGACACATAAAATTGACCTACGATCTAATAATGCTTTTGAATTTTTAGTTATTATTAGTAATGATACTTGGCTTTAGCATAGAAGATTAGGACATATTAATATGGATCAATAACAATGTTTATGCAAAGCAGAACTTATAGATGGTCTTCCTAAAATAAGATTCAATAAAGATAAAATTAGTGAACCATGTCAACTTGGGAAACAGCATAAGAGTTCTTTTGAAACTATAAATTTTGTAAGTACATCTAGACCTCTAAAACTAATACTTTTGGATTTGTTTGGTCCTAATAGAGTTACTAATCTAGGAGGCAAGTTATATTCATTTGTACTGGTTAATGATTACTCAAGGTTTACATGGGATAATTTCCTAGATCAAAAGAATGAAGTTTTTAACCATTTCAAAATTTTCACAAAGAAAGTTCAAAATGAAAAAGGGTATGTGATCACAACTATTAGAAGTGATCATGGAAAAGAATTTGAAAATGATAACTTTCAAAATTTTTGCAATGAACTTGGAATCTCCCATAATTTTTTAGCTCCTAGAATACTACAACAAAATGGTATGGTTGAAAGAAAAAATATAACATTGGTAGAAATGGCTAGAACAATACTTAATAAGTATAATTTACCTTCTTACTTTTGGACGAAAGCCGTTAATATTGCATGTTATATTTCAAATCGTGTTTTCAAAAGACCTTTAATGAATAAAACTTCTTATGAGCTATGGAAGGGAAGAAAACCTAAAATTTCATAACTTAGAATATTTGGATGCAAATGCTTCATATTAAATACCAAGGATAACCTTAAAAAATTCTCATCCAAATCGGATAAAGGAATCTTTTTTGGGTTACTTATCTTCTAGCAAAGTATATAGAGTATTTAATAGAAGAACTCTAATAGTTGAAGAATCAATACATGTTATTTTTGATGAATCATCCAAGCTTGATCATGGGAAAGGTAGTGCTCTTGATGACTTTATAGTACAATTGAAGAGCTTGAAATAAGTAATGTTCCAAAAGAAGAGAATGATGAACTAATTTTGGAACAATAGGAGACTCAAGAGCTACCCAAAGATTGGCATTATCAAAAGGATCATCCAAGGGAATTCATCATTAGTGACACTTCAAAGGGAGTAACTACTAGATCAAAATTTAAATACTTAGACTCTAATATTGATTTTGTTTCTCAAATTGAGCCAAGGATCATTGAGGAGGCTCTTAGTGATGAATGTTAAGTGATTTCTATACAAGATGAACTCAATCAATTTAAGAGAAATAAAGTATGGGAACATATTCTTAGACCCAAGGATCATCCAATTATTGGTTGCAAATGGATATGTAGGAATAAGCTTGATAAATATAGTCTCATTACTAGAAATAAAGCTAGTTTGGTAGCCAAAGGCTATAACCAAGAGGAAGGAATTGATTGTGATGAGACATTTGCCCCCATAGTAAGATTAGAAGCAATTAGAATTTTACTTGCATTTGCATGTCATATGAACTTTAAGCTTTTTCAAATGGATGATAAAAGTGCTTTTTTGAATGGTTTTATTAATGAAGAAGTTTATGTTGAACAACCCCCTAGTTTTGAAAATTATCAATTTCCAAATCATGTCTTTAAATTAACCAAGGCACTATATCGATTTAAACAAGCTCCAAGAGCTTGGTATGATAGACTTACTGCCTATTTTTTGGTAAATGGTTTTACAAAAGGCAAAGTTGACACTACACTTTTTATTAAAAAGAAATTGCATAACATTTTAATTGTGCAAATCTATGTTGATGACATTATATTTAGTGCTACTAATGAATCTTTCTATTAAGAGTTTGCTTCTTGTATGACTAGGGAATTTAAAATGAGCATGATGGGTGAACTTAAGTTCTTCCTTAGGCTAGTACGTAAAGCAGTACAAAGATGGAATCTTCATTAGCCAGTCCAATTATACAAAGGAACTTCTCAAGAAGTTTGGCATAGATGGTTGTAAAGCAAGCAAAACTCCAATGAGTACATCCTTGAAATTGAACAAAGATGAAAGTGGTAAGAAAGTTGATGAGAAGAAATATTGAGGTATTATCATATCACTACTTTATTTAACTGCTTCTAGACTCGATATAATGTATAGTGTTTGTTTGTGTACTAGATTTCAATCATGCCCTAAGGAATCACATTTGAATGCCACTAAAAAGATCTTAGAATATTTGAGTGGAACATTTGAATGCCACTAAAAGGATCTTAAAATATTTGAGTGAAACATTGCATTTAGAACATTAGTATCCTAGAAACAAATCATTTAACATTTTAGGTATTTTAGATGTGGATTTTACCAGTAACCTATTGAATAGAAAAAGCACAATCAGTGCATGCCATTCTCTTAGTGATTGCCTAGTTTTTTGGTTTAGCAAGAATAAGTGTCGGTTGCTCTTTCTACCGTAGAAGTTGAATATGTTAATGCATGTTTTTATTGTACACAAGTTTTATGGATGAAGTAATAATTGCTAGATTATGGTAAAAAATTTTATCACATTCCCATTAAATGTGACAATACAAGTGCCATTAATCTAGTTAAAAATATAATTCAATATTCTAGGTCAAAACATATGGATATTAGGCATCATTGTTTGAGAGACAATGTTCAAAATCAAAATATTGGTCTAGAATTTATAAACACTCAAAATCAACTTGTTGATATCTTTACAAAACCCTTGAATGAAGAAAGATTGAATTTCATAAAATAACATATTGGCATGATAGATGGTAACACTCTTAATTAAATTTGTTTCATATACATATCAATGACGGAATTAGAATTGCTTGCAAAAGTATATTTTAACATGACCTAATTAGTCATTTACATCTATTTTGATCATGCATTAAAAGGCCACAAATTGAGATCTACAAATCTTCTTTTTCTTTAAAAAATTTCCTTAGCCCGCCCGGACTGTGTCTCAGTATGATCGGACTAGCACTGGGCCAACTATACCACAACTCATCCAGCTTAATCGTGCATATTGAGACCTAGTCCGACCAAGCTCTTTCAAAATTTTATGACCATTTTAATAAAATTTGCTCGGTCCTTCCGGACTACATTGTGCATGACCGAGCACTCCTAAAATTCTTTTCAACTGTTATGTTGCAGTTAGATCGGTTCGTCCGAACTCCATTGTGCATGCTCGGATTACCAAATATCTAGCTCGGTCTGACCGTACTAAAAGTGGTTCGCCCGGGCAGTCTCAAAATTTTCAAAATTTCTAACCTTTAGAAACCTTTCAAAACATGCATAAATCCTCTCTAACAACTACAAATGGCTAGTTTGACTTCCAAACTCTATATAAACCCCCCTTACACTCAATGTTTATGATATTTTACACTAGATTTCACTTATAAATACTTAAAATATCCATTTCTCATTCAATTTCATCATTATCATCTTCATGGCTCCTAAAACCTCCAAGAAGAAAGCTTCAGAACTTCATAAGGGCAAGGGAAATTGCCACTTCTTCCACTCCTATGGAAGAGTCTAGGCCAAGAACTCACAAATCTAGGCACTTAATGAACAAGAAAAATAAAGGTATGCTATTAACCAAAATAAGAAGTGTGATCCAAACAAAATCCCTTCTTTTTTTACTCTAGAATCCCTAGGCATTGAATCTTACATTCATGAAGCCTTGTCATATCTTGGGTGGGAAAATTTTATTTTCTTAGAAAAGGATGATCTTGGATGGGAATCTCTAATCAAAGAATTTCTCACTACTTTGGTAGTTGAGAAGAGAGACTTGGAACCTCTAGGATCCTATTCTATCACATTTAAACTTTTTAACATGTCCTATAAACTTTCTTTCCAAGAATTCTCCTCCATTGGGATTCAACATGGAAGGTATCTTTTATCTATCTGATCCTTTCGTTTCCCATACTATTTTGCTTGACTTTTGGAAAGAAATTTCCCTAGAAACCAATTTTCGCAAGATCCCTAATGCTAAACATCTTAGAACCTTACCTCTTTGGATCCTTCATAGAATCATCACTTATACTATCAATGCTAGAGGTGAAATCAATGAGAAAGTAACTCACAAAGATCTTTTATTTCTCTATTGCTTGGAGAAAAAGGTGAAAATTCAAACTGGTAAGTTTCTAATTGACCAATTTCTCATTCTTCGAAACAAATCCACCTGGATGCTTATGATCACATCCTTCATTACCCAAATAGGAAAATATGTGAATGCCCTTACCCCTACCAATTTAGCAACTCTTTCAAATCCTTTTGATCTGGCCAAATCTCCCATCAACATACTTGAAACACTCCAAATACATAGTGGAAGAAGATGGAACATACTTTTATGCTTTTGGTGCTCAAGGTATTAGAACTCAACAAAGAAAAAGGCCAAAAATTGTTGATGAGAGTCAAGAATATTTTCATGTAGAATTTCCAAGACCTCAAACCTCTAGAACTCAAGGATCGATCCTTGACATTCTTCATCAAATTCAAGACCAAAACCTCTCATATTGATGATCTTACCGAGAGAGTCTCTCACCTTTATATTGACTTTAGGGATATGCAAGAGTTCATGGGCATTCCTAAATGTCCTCCATTAGATGAAGAAGGAGAAGAAGGAATGTCAACCAAAATCTTTGATGAAGGTTTAGGAGAGCAAGAAGAGGAAGATGAAAATGGAAATAGTGATGATGATTATCCTCCTTATACACCATTACTTTAACAGTTGTATTTTTATTTTTCTTCTTTTGTATGATCTCTCTATCTTTTGTTGGACCTCGCATTCAAATGATCATACGTATATGATTATGTGTTATTTGCTTTATTTTTATAAAACTTAGCTTTATTTAATGTTTGTATTTGATTTTACATTCTTTTTGTCTTTGTCAAAGGGGAAGAGATTATTTGAATTGCTAGAATAGAATAGCATATGTTAAGGGGGAGTAAAAGCAAATACTAAGGGGGAGCAATAACACTCATTATACATGAAAACTTTTAATGCTCATTTTTAAAATAATTCAACTTAATTGTCAAAGTCAAAAGGGGGGAGATTGTTAGCCAAACTATTGGCCTCTATTTTAATTTTAGGCAATCAAATTGAATAGGACTAATATTTGTACCAAGCTACATTTTGTAGGACCTAAAATTTATTGAAGATTTCTCTAGAGCCCGACTGGACTGTCAGTTAGGCCGACCAGACTCAAAAAAGTAATTTGCCATACTGAGTGGAGGAATGATAATACCGAGCTAAGCTTGTTATTCCCGATCAAACTCACTGAAAGTCTACCAAACTAATGAGCAATGAAGTAATGAGCATGAAAATTCTAAAATTGAGTTGACCGAACTGGAGAGTGCACTGAGGATGAGTTGATCAGATAAAACACAAGTTGATTAGATAGTATGAGCTGAATAGACTGAGCATGAGCTAAGCAACAAACTAGCATACAGAGCATTAAGTAGATAGAACCAAGGATGAGCATATCATACTAAACTCAAGACAAAGTATCAAGTGGAGCTTAAGCTCAATGTCACTCTCACTTTGTGAACAGACTATATATCTCGACCGAACTATTGTGAAATCCGAACATACCAAGCTCATGATAATTCTCAGAACATCTAATAGAGCTCATGGTCACTAAATATTCCAAAAACTTCAGCATACCATTACAGGCATAACCAAACCAGATCCCTTCCGACCACACTAAGCCAGAGCTAAAAATCCAAAAACTTCCAGTAGTATTCACAATCGTCAATACTCTCAAAATCTCAGCATACCAAATAAAGACTAATCGAATTGAACTAGTCCCAAGCATACCATTAGTACGGAGTTTAAAAAATATAGTCATTGTTTATCTACTCAATTAGTGGATGCCATGTGTATTTGCCATTGAAGAACTTTTGTTAGAAAATATGAGGAGCACGACTGGACCGAGCTCACTCCAACCATGCAAAGCCTAATCCAACCGAACTAAAGGTAGTCTGATCATGTCGAGCTTGAAAGACTAGACCAAAGACAGCCTGACCATGAACTAGCTTGGAAAAGTGATTAAAGTGGGAGACAAGAATCATACATATTGGCTCCCGCTCCAAATGGCTAGCTGAAGATTGAAGGCTATAAATACCATAAAAAATCATATTTTTGAGTAAGATTGTGATTGTAATAGCCAAGTTTAAAATCTTTCATTTCTTTGTATCAAAATTTATACTTGTATTCTTTGAGTGTTGGGTGTGAATATTCAAACACCATTGTAAGTTTGAGTATAAGCTTTAAAACACTTAGATTATAAAGTGAGCCTAGAAAAACTCTTGTTGGGTTGTGAAGGAAATTCTCAAACATTGTAAAAGTTTGGTGTGAGCTTGTGAAAATACGAAGTTAGAGTTGAGCTTGTAAAAACTCAAGATTAGTGAAACCTTAACAAGTTGTTAAGGAAGTGGATGTATGATTGAGATAATCTGAACCACTATAAGCTCCTTGTATTCATTCTTCGATACTCTACTCATTTCTTGCTTTGTTCCATTTTAAAATTTCAATTTACCATCACTTCTTCAAATCAACCAATTCACCCTCCCCCTTCTTAGTTGCCATCTTGGGACAACACAAATGGTGATCAATTTTCTTAGAGGAAAAAATCGATACCCATATTATTAGCAATGACTATTTATATATGGTCATAATAGGATCATGTTTGCAAGAGATTAGAAAAATTAGTCACAAATAATAATTACTTATTTTGGAGGAAGAAATTGGTACCACATTATTAGCGATGAATTTTTATGCGGTCAAAATTGGTTAATATTTGCTAGAGAATAGAAAGATTTTATCACAAATAGTGATTAATTTTTTGAGAAAAAAATTTGTACCAATATTATTAGTGATGACTATATATATATATATATATGGTCACAGTAGGTTCATATTTATAAAAGATTAAAAAAATTTGGTTGTAAATATTGATAACTTATTTTGAAAGAAGAATTTGGTACAATAATGATATTTATTTTAGTTGAGAAAATTGGCACCACAGATTTTGTGAGGACTTAGAATTATTCCTTTGATATTCTAGTAATCCAAAGACAAAACTAGTAACCAATAATTATTATAAGGACTTAAAATTTAAGCCTCTATATCTAATTTAAACTACTAACTCTCAAAAATATTTTAATTACAAAAATACCTCCATCATTTCAAACAATATTTACTTCAATTTTTATTATTTATTCAAATGTTATTATTAAATAAATATGTTTCAATAAAATAATAAAAATTAGCATTTTACATTTTCAACATATAAAATATATTCATTTTTATAAAGAGAAAATTTTAATTTTTTCTCATGATTAGCTTCAAAGTTTTATTTTATAACTTTTAATTGAAAATACTTATAGACCCTTGATTTTGGCCCTAGCTAGTCCGATCATAAGTAAAGAAGGCCTAAGTCATTTTTGGTCCATTTTTAATAAGCTTAAACCTATTCTAAGTTTTTAATTAGATTGGTCCAGCTTTATAAGGCCTAAAATAAGTCCGGTTCAATTTTTTAAAGCCCTGAAATGGTCCAATTTGAGATTGAAGCAAGTTTGGTTCGATATAGATCATGCCATATCGAATTAGGCTTGTCCAATTCGATATGTGTGGTCCATATCAAACTTGAGCATGCCTAATTCAATATGGACCATGTCCATATCGTCCATATCAAATTAGAATCACTCTAATTTGATATGGACCTTGCTCCATATTGAATTAGTTGAATTTTAATTCGATATGGAGGTCCATATCGAATTAAAATCACTCTAATTTGATATGGACCTTGCTCCATATCGAACTAGTTAAATCCTAATTCGATATGGGGTGTGCCCATATCAAATTAGACTTTCTAATTCGATATGGACTTTGTTCCATGTCGGATTAAACTTGTTTTAATCTGACATGATCAAGGTTTTCCTCAAATTCAAAATGATTTAATTCAATATGCTTCAGAGAAACTGTATTTAAACAGGAAATTAAGGCTCGGACATAGGGTTTTAACCTAATGTATTTACTATAAATATAGGACAAAAAGAACAGAGAAGGGATTATCAACACATTAATTAACATGGAGCAAATAAGCAATTAGCAAAAAATAGAGAAGACTATCAAATTTATCAAACAAGGCAGTAGTTACTATCTTGATTTTGTTCAACCAACAGTTCCAAATTAATGCAAGTAAAAGTTTGGATTAACATTTAATTATTAGTGGAATCAACAAATGAAAGTACATTCTCTAAATTTAATTCATTTAAACTCAATATAAGAAGCTTTGGTGATATTTTTTACATTGATCATAAATAATTCTAGTAGCTTAGACATATCTAATATATATTCATCAGTACATAATCATTAGTTTAAACACATCCGGTAGCCATGTTCCATGCAAATATTTATCAAAAATCAATTTTTAAAGTAGCTTGAAAGTTTTTATAGAAACTAAACTTTTACCAAAACCCTAATATGTTTTTCAACCTAAATTTGTTTTTCAAATACCAAAATCTTAATTCAGCTTTCTAAAAACCAAAACCCTATTCTATTTTCTGAATACCAAAACCTTAAATCATGTTTTATAAAATTCCTAAAATCCTAATTTTCAAATCAAACCCTAATTTATTAACTAAAACCCTAATTTCCAAATTAAAACCCTAAAACTCTAATTTCTAAATCAAAACCCTAATTTCCAAATTAAAACCCTAAAAATCCTGATCTTGTTTTTAAAACCCTAAAACCCTAATTTTTATCCATAAACCCTAAAATCCTAATCCTTATACTAAAACCCTAATTTTTATCCTAAAATCCCTAATTTAATCATAAAAATCTCAAAACCATCCATAAACTCTAATTTAAGATGTAAAATTTAAATTTGTATATTTGATGCTTAATTTAAATGTTAAAACCTAGATTCAATTATTTCATGTTTATGATGAATGATTTATTAATATTTTATTTGTTATGGATGACTTATTCTATTTTTGCTTATAGAGAGTGTTTGAATGATTTAATTTTAATTATTTAAGCTTCAATGATGTAAGAGTTATGTCTCCATTCCATGGGTACCTCATTTGTTAAATTCAATGTAATTTTATTTACTTTAAAATTTTGGATTAATGTAAGGGGTATATTTTCATCAAATGATAGGTGTCCTATTTTGGCTAGTTTTGGACATTGGACATTATTGTAAGGGCATGTTTTTATTATATATGGATGCCCATTTTTTATTTGTCTATTTGTTTGGACATTCTTTGATTTTAATACAATGAATATTTATTTACTTTAATATATATGTAATATGGATTATATTTTAATAAGTTAAGAATTTAATAATATCTAGACCTAAAAAGGAGGTCGGTTCTAATGAACCGGAAGCTATGGGGGTGCTAAGTCATCCTCACCTTCCCCATACATACCTAATTTTTCATACCCAATAGGGGATTAGGGATTCTATAGGAATCGAGTCGTCCACCCCTTTTTTTCCTAGCCCGTCCAGGTGGCGACTCTATTTTCTCCGAATTTAGACTCATGTTCTCTAATGCCTTGAGCCTAACAGTGTAGAAGTTGCAAGAACCATTCCACATGGGAGTGAGGGCGAAAATTTTCGCTCACAATACTGCTTGTGAGTCTTGGAATTGGTTGCATTCTTTTCCTTTTTAATATTTTTCAACTAAAAAAAGTCCATACAAAGAGCATAATATTAATTGATAAGAAACCAATTACTTTGTTGTGTGTATATTGTGCATATGTTGTACATATATTATGTTTATGTCTATATATATTGTGTATATGTTGTATATATGTTCTAAATATATTGAATTATAGTTGATATAAAATATATTCTTTTATTTGTTGTTTAATCATATTATATATGTTGTGTGTATGTCTTTGTTTGTTATGTGTATATTTAATATATATTGTGTATATATTTGTTTATGTTGTGAATATAAGAACAACAAAACTATATAAAATAAAATTTTATTAAATAAAAAATTAAGAAAATTTATTAAATTTATTAAACTTTAAGACTGTAAAAATGAAAATTAAAAACAAAAACTAAAAGAAAATTTAGAAGAATAACTTATAAAATAAAAAAATTATAAAAATACTGTGTAAGTAAAAAATTTACAAAATTATTGTGCATATACTAAAAATTTATAAAAATATAGTATATGTTAGATATATGTTGGTATATATTGAGTATAATTTTTTGGATATGTCATAAAAATGTAAAAAAAAACTTTAAAAAATAATATTTTTGTAAACTGAAAAAATATATAACAAAAATGAAATTTTGAAGAAAAAGTACTATTTCATGTAATTTCCTCTATAATAATAATAATAATAATAATAATAATAATAATAATAATAATAATAATAATAATAATAATAATAATAATAATAATAATAATAATAATAAAAAACAAACGCCCAAAAGAAAAATAGACAGAGGAGTAAAAGTAGGAAAAAGAGATAAAAACACATATTAGATTGAATATTATCTTTTCTCAAATTCTCTTCTTTCTCAAAAACTAAAACAAGAATAAATTTCCTTTAGATTTTAGGGTTTTGACGGTATAGGGAGAAAAAAAATTGATTGTTCTTCTAGGGATCAAAAGTGAAAGCAACTCTAAAAGAGTCAAAAGAGAAGGCAAAGGAGACATGAAATTTTATTCTCTATTAAGGTTAGTGCATTAATCTTAAATATGTGCATGAAAGGGATTATTCTTAAATTTTGTTGATTTGGGTTCTCATGAGTTAGGTGGATGATTGCTGTTTGGGTTATGAAAACTTTCATTCTCATTAATTTGAGTAGAATAGTTTAATTACTTTAATTCCAGCCAGCATCAAAAGCAAATATAGAAGCTATCATATAGCTTCCTAAATTGCAATTTGTGCACCATTTGAGTTTCAGTTTGGTTTTCTTTGAATTTGAGTACTGCTAGTGATGAAATCCACGTACTATTATATGAGTCATCTTTGAATTTGAGTTTGATGTTATAATTTTCTTGAATTATCTTATTCAATAAAATATAATAATGTTTGCACAGTTGTGATTTGTCAATCCAAAGTACAAACCTCAAATATATATAACTGAATTTCTTTGACAAATACAGTTGTTTTTGGATAATATTTAAATTAGAGAAAGACTCAACCCTTGACTATCTTTGGAGTAAATGGGCTTCTAGATGTTGCATGTAATTAGTAATCCATTCAGATTATTGACTTCTCACGGGTCTGAATATCAGTCATACGATTATTGAAAACTTTTATCTTAAATTTTGCACTAAATTCAAGTCATTTGATATTGAAAACTCCTAGAATTTAGCAATTCTATTACTTGTATTATTCAATATTTAAAATTTAACTCTTATACATAATTGTTAACCATTAATTTCAATATAAAAATTTATTAACATGTTCAACTACTAGTGATGATGTGATGAAATTTGTAATGGAGATTATGGGGCAGATAGAATGGACTGCATCTTTACTTTCTTAATCAGTATTAAAGGCTTCCAGCTGTCTATGTTACTGTTGCTTGCTGGCATGGTAATGATGTCAACAGGTGGCAACCCTTTGACCTGTCACTTCCACAGAATTAGTATATGTTAATTGTCTCGTAATTTTATTGTTATGAAGAATATAAGTTAAGTTGTTACTCTTCATCCTCGTATATTAATTTAAAATCATTCCAAAAGGAGGTGTTTACATGTATTTTTTGCTATAACTACTCCGGTTAGTTACGCTTAAGAAAACCTAATTGGACAACTTCAACTCATGAATATTTAATAAGTTGATGTCTAGATAATTCCAAGTACGTAAGGCAGAGATTTGTGTACTATAGAGATGCCTAAATGTGAGCATTTCCGAGAAGCACAAAGTATATTATAGAATACAGATGAAAGGATTTGAAATATATATATATATATATAGAATTAAAAAATTCATGGTGGATGCAAACGTCAGTTAAAAAATACAGATGAAAGTCATGATTATTTTATGTTGCTGGATATTAAAGAATAGATATGCTTCTTTAGCAGATTTATTTTATAAATATTATTTTTAAAGTCTATTTTATTAATATATTTAGTTTCCTATGTCACTCAAATATCTTTGCTGCTTATATAGTACATTAACGATTGATATACTTATTTATTTTATAGGCTTTAATTTCTATAGAAATGAAACCTATTGATAAATTTTAGATGCAATTACATAATAAATCATGTATTGAGTACTTTGATGGAGTTGAAAATTTTATAAAATATGCATATGAACATGTCAAGGGCGTTTGATATGAAAATCAAATGTCCTTGTATTGATTGCAATATCAGATATAGGCATGAAAAAGATGAAGTTCAATTGCACCTTTTATCTAGAGGTATCAGTCATGATTATGTTGTTTGGCACTTTCACGGGGAAGTTGAAAGTGAGGATGAAAATAAGGATAATGATTATGATGATAATTTAGAAATGGATGACATGGAAGGGCTAATAAATAAAACTTTTCCACATAAGGTTATTGATGGTGAGGGAAGTGGAAGTAGAGCTAGGAGCCTAATGATGAAGCTAAAAAATTTTATTAGATTGGTGGATGAGGCTGAACAACCCTTATATGACCGGTGTGAAAAATACTCTAATTTACCTTTAATACTTAAGTTAATGCACATAAAGACTTTGAATAATTGGAGCAATAATTCTTTTAACATGTTATTAAAGTTATTATAAGACACATTCCCTATGTGTATAAAATTACCGATGTCAAATTATGGGGTGAAGAAAATCAGAAAAGATTTGGCTTGCATTATGATAAGATAGATGCATGCATATTTACTATAAAGCGAATAAGCATGCTACTCAATGCATTGTATGAGGTGTATCAGGATGAAAGTACAATGTTAAGGTTGGGAAAAAGGGAAAACAAATCCCATGGAAAGTTCTTAAGTATTTTCCACTTACACCTTGACTTTAGAGGTTATTTATGCCAATTAAGATAGCTACAGATATGAGATGGCATCATGAAGACCATGTGAAAGATGGACTACTAAGGCATCCTGCAGACTCTAAAGCATGGTGCAAATTTGATGAAACTCATAGTTCTTTTGCCTTAGAGCCTTGTAGTTTAAGATCAGGCTTAGCTATTAATGGACTCAACCCATTTGGGAATATAAGTATCAGTTATAGCTATGGCCTGGCCTTTTATTTCCATATAATCTCCTCCTTAGATGTGTATAAAGAAGCCATACATGTTTTTTACTCTACTCATTCCTGGCGCAAAAGGATCGAGCAATGACATAGATGTGTACTTGCAACAATTGATAGATGAGTTAAAAGATTTATGAGATATTGGAGCATTAACATATGATGCATCATTGACAAAATTTTCAAATGAGAGCTGCAATTTTATGGACCATTAATGATTTCCCTAAGTTGCTATTACTTCTGGTTAGAGTATAAAAGGGAAATTGGCATGCCCTTGTTGTTGCGATGAAAATTTTCATTTGAAATTAAGGCATGGACATAAAATTTGTTATATGGGCCATTGTCCTTTTCTACCACATGATCATAAATGGTGTAAGAAAAAGGCAAAGTTTGATGGTAAAAAGGAGAAAGGGGCTACACCAGAACAACTAAGTGGTTGTGAAATTTTGCAACAACTTTGTCTCTTATAACCAATAATTTTTGACAAAGTAGTAGGGAAACAAAAGATTCAATGGCAAGGAAAGAGTCATTACTAGAAAAAGCGTAGCATTTTCTTTGAGTTGCCATATTGGACCACGTTATTATTGAGGTATGATTTAGATGTAATGCATATTGAGAAGAATATATGTGATAGTGTCATTGGGACTTTGATGAATATTGATGGAAAATCAAAGGAAACATTAAGTGCACAACAAGATTTAGAAGAACAAAAAATTAGGTGTTCTCTCCACCCTATACATGAGAATGGAAAGATTGTATTACATTATGTATGCTACTCATTATCAAGAAATGATAAAGGAGAATTTTGTAATTGGTTATTGAATTTGAAAGTTCTTGATGGTTATATAGCAAATCTATATAGATGTATGAATGTAGGTGAGACTAAAATTTCTTGTATGAAAACACATGATTGTCATGTTTTTTTTTTATAGAGTACTACCTTTAGCATTCATAACTTATCAGACCCATTGGTAGCAATTTTTTTAAGGAGTTGCGATCTAAAGTCTTAAAAGTAAAAGACTTGGAAAATCTTAAGAATCAAATTCTTTTGATTCTTTGCAAGTTAGAGATAATTTTTCTCTTGGCATTTTTTTTTATATAATGGTCCATTTACCTGTCCATTTAGCTTGGGAAGCTAAAATTGCTGGTCCAGTGCAGTATCGATGGATGTATCTTATTGAAAGGTACAACAGTTGTTATGATTTATAAAATTAAGAAATGTGATTATTCATACTGATAAGATTATATGAAAACACAATTATTTTTAAATATTCCATTTGTGCAATAGGGACTTGAAAGATCTAAAGGGGAAAGTTCATAATAAGGCACATCCAGAAGGAGCAATTGCAAAGGCATATTTAATATAAGAATGTATAATTTTCCACTCTCGTTATGTGCATGGGGTTGAAATGATATTTAACCGACCTGAGAGAAATGATGATAAGGGAGCTGAATCATTAGGACTGTATATATTAGTTATTTTCCTAATTCTAGGGCGATCTTCAAGAAAACAAATAATCCAATTATTAGAAGAAAATTATGGAATGCTGCTACACTTTATGTCTCACAAAAATGTGACGAAGTGGAGCCTTTTATCCAGTAAGACACTTAGTCTATTTACCTTATTTATATATCAAATCCAATCAAAGAAGTAAAATTATACTTCTTTTTAAATTGATGTAGAGAGCATAAAAACAACCTAAAAAATAGGTGTTAGCAGTATTGAAGTGGAATAAAGACATTACTTTGTTGAGCGGTTTAAAAATAGGGTAAGTAATTTTTGGTTCATAGTAATGTTTAATGTAGTTTCATAAATTATAAAATAATTAATCATTTTTCATAGATTATCCAATCACACAATGAAAAAGATGGACAAATTAATCCATATATGCTCTCTTTAGCTTAGGGCCCATAAAGAAGGATGACATGTTATTTAGGGTATTATATTAATGGTTATAAATTCCGTACAAGAAAAAGAGAGGATACTAAAAGAACACATAATAGTGGAGTTGCTATGAGAGGAGAGACTAGTAATGACCATATTCCTTATTATGGTTCAATTCATAATATTATTGAGCTTCATTATATAGAAGGAATTAGAGTAATGTTGTTTATGTGTGATTGGTATGATATTACTTGACAAGGAATTGGGTATAAGTAAGATTATCATGGAGCTGTATGCATAAATATAGCACTCAAGTTAAATACTCAAGAGCCTTTTGTGTTAGCTAACCAAGTTAGTCAAGTTTATTATGTGCAGAGAAAGAGAGATCATAATTAGAGTTTTGTCATTGAAACCAATCCAAGAAAACGTTTTGAAATGCCTGATGATGATGAGTTATACCAAGAAGAAGAGATTGAAATGTGCAATTCTCATATTACTGATGAAGATGATGATAAATTGATTTGGTTAGAAATGATGTTGAAAATGAAATTTTAAAAATAAATATATAAACGGTTACACACTTATTTATCATTAAACTTATTGGTTTAATTAAGTTTCTATGTATAATATGAATTTTTTAAAATTTTTGTCTAATGAGTTTATTGTAATTTGATGTATGATATACTATGTTTTGGAGCATGCTAAAAAAATATAATCAATATGCTTTATAAGTTTTTTTTAGCTTAAAATGGCAAAAAAAAATGTAGAAAGTAAGTGCGTGCTCAACAACAAAATTCAGAGACATCTCTTCCTCAAACTCGACTTCATCTTATGGATGAAAACTCACCAGAAGAATCTAATGGAGCTAGTAACACAACTGATGTTGATAACACTAATGGAACAAGTAGTATCTTTGCATAAAATAATACCACCTTGCCTACTAATCCATAAGTGCAATCTGCAAATATGACACAACTGCAAATAGGCGCTACAACTGAGGCTAATATTCAAGGTAATGCGGAACCTCATGTTTTGATTACTCCTTACTTTTGTTCTTATAAAATGCCTTGAATTCTTATAAATAATGTTATATTTTTATTTTTGTTTTTTGAAAAAGCTCCTATCACTTAAAAAAAGGGTGTGGAAAAGGTAAATGAGTAACACCATTACATAACACTCCATTAGTGATTTTTAGTAACAGGTAATGCTCATAATTTTGTCAAATTATTTTACTTTCATTACCACCATAGTTTGATTACTTTGCTTGTGTTTTATATATAATGATTGAATTAGTCAATGTTTTGATATTTAATAAATGTTATATTCATAGAATTATAACCCCTCGAGCTTGCCATGAAATTAGCAACCTTTTTCACTAACAAATTGATAGAGCATGGAATACTTTTATTGGGTATCCAAAATATCAATTAGAACCTTTGTATGCTCATTTTAAAGAATTTGGATTTGTATGCTCATTTTAAATTCATTTTCATGAATTTATTGATGAGAACTACGAAATGTATTTGAGTAGTATGTGAAGAGTAATTACTAAAATTGGATGTCCAAATTGAGAAATGAGGTATTTGAAAAATATGCAACTGTCATGGAACGTTATGCTCATCCTTCTAGTTGTGTTAAACGAAAAATTTGGGCACAAATGGTTGATAACTGGTGTACTAATAAATGGCTGGTAAGTGAACTGTACATATGTATTTTATAGTCATTCAAGCTCATTTAGAATATGTACTATATCACTAATTTATTTTCTACTCATGATGTATATAGGAGCAAAATCAAAGGAACAAATATAATCGAGAGAAATTTGAATTGATTTCTATCGTTGGATCGGTGCCAGCTGCAAAATATAGAGTTAAAGAGTATGACAATTTAATTAGCTAGTACTAATACGTTAATATTCTATAATTGATGCATATTCAGTTTTATTTTTGAAATGAATACAGATGCAAAAAAACAAGAAAAGAATGTACTGCAAAAGACTTATAGCACAATGGCAAAGGCTTCATATGAAAAAAATGGCACTTGGACTACTGCGAAAGACTTCATGTACTGATGCTTTTTTATTTCTTATTTTATTTTCTTGTAAACAATTTTGTTAATTTATTGAGTTGTTTCTTATTATTATGTTATTTATAGGAACAAAAGGAAGAAATGAGATCAAGTGTAGTAGTTGATTTACACCTATAAATGAATGGGAGATATATCATAAAGTAACTAGAGAGCCTAGTCATGGTCAAGTTATAGGCATGAGTGCATGCATGAAGGACAAAGATATATATGGTTCATCTTTTTACCATGGATGTAGTAAGCAATGTGTAGAAAATCAAATGAAAGAAAATGAAGAATGGGAGAAATGTTTCAATACATTACAAGATAAATACAAGGCATTGAAAAATCTAATACCCTTGCTCATCCAAAATCCTATGCAATCATATGGTATAAAACCATTGGAATTTGATACACTTTAGCCATTTGATGCAGTATGTGACTAATTTTTTAATTTAACTTATTTAGAACTTATTAGACTTCTATTTCAAATATACAAATTTTATCTTTCAATTTATTCATATAAACTTTTAGTTCTTTAGTAATCTCAGCTACCCATTAACTAGTTTGAAATACTCATATCTTTTATAAGCAGTTAAATTTTGATTCTCTCACATAGGCACTAATGCATTGCATTTCATGCACATTCACTTAACTTTCGTATTTAGTCTCATTATCATTTTCATTCCTTCTTATTTATTTTTTGTCCACTTACTACAATATAATTTTCTTAGCCAATATATTTGCTTTTCTTAGCTCATTTTGACATAATTCAAATATTATAATAAAAATTATGAGCCATATTTGCTTTTAAATAATAAATTGAGTTGCCTGTACTTGGAATTTCTTTTTCTTACAGGGGGGATTGTCTAATATATAGATTCTGCCAATATTTTTTTAAAATTATGTGATTTTTATTTTTTTTTTAAATTATAAGTTACTAATAATATTTGTCAATTTTTTATAATCTCATACTAATGATTAAGGTGAAACAGGAGATCAATATGTTGATGATTATCTTGAAAATAGTTCTGAAGATAATGACTAGTTATCTCTTTTTATTACAATTTTAATTTCTTTCAAATTGGTTACTATGCTTTTTCTTCTTGCCAAATTTTCATTGATATTGTGGTATTTATTAGGATGATTAATTTATTATTTTAGAATGTCAAACTACAAAGATTTGGTTATCTTTGAAATGAGTTTGAATTTAGTTAGATATTTCAATTTATTTAATTTTATTCATACACAATAGTAAAAAAAATAATAAAAATAAAATACAATTACAATAATAAAAATTCAATAATAAAAGCATTATAATAATTGTGGCTAATAACAATTTCAATGAAATTATATTTATACTTGAAAATAATATTAATATTTAAAATAATATACTTTTAGCAACAAATATCTATTTCATCCCTAATAATAATTTGCAATAACAAATGTTCATCACTAATATATAACCATATTCTCATTGCTTATGTCAATTCCATCAATTTAAAGTAGTCACTAAAAGTAAAAAAAAAAATTATATTAATAGTGATGATATATATTGGTCAGAAATAATTGTAAAATATTTGTTGCTAAAATTTTATGGCAATGGCAAATAATCGTCACAAATAAAATTTCGTAGCCAATTCTCCTCATTTCTAGACACATTAGCGATCACTTTGTCAGCAATGGCATAATTTTATTGTAAAAAATTATTAGCAACAATATCGTCGCATTTATAGCGAGAGAAAATAATCATTACAAATAAAATTTCGTAGCATATTCTTCTCATTTCTAGTCTCATTAGCGATTACTTTTAAAGTTATTTGTAATAACATAATTTTATCGCAAAAAATTATTAGCAACAATGTCATCGCAAAAAAATTATTTTGCAAGGGAGGTATTTGTTATGATGCATGATGACCATAAAACCATCACTAATGCTAATAGAAATGAAAACACATCATTAGCAACAAAATTCATCAATCACTAAGAAGCCCTAGGATTCAAACTGCCTATAGTTGACCCTAGGATTCAAACTGCCTACAATTGAAGTTAAGGTAGTTCCCTACAGGTCTATTTTTCCCGGTGTAGACAACCTCCTTATGGTACCACGTATTTGATATGAACCTCTCCATTACCTTATACCTCTCTATGCTTAGTTGATTGTCTTCATGCTCTTCTTCATCAGTATTTCGAGGTAGTAAATGACAATATATTATTCTCACTATATTATTCTGAAAAGCCTTAAATATGTTGTCTGTTAACAAAGCTTTAAATTGTTTCTCCTAGGGGGAATGTGTATCACAACTAATAACTTTATATTTCATATCAATTTTGCTTCAAACTCATTTTGGAACTTTTTAACTATTGCAAACTCATATTGGTCAACAATTTGACTAAGAGTGCTCCTCGAATTAATTTAACCATCAAAATATGCATGCATACTTTCACTTCTCTATGTAGACATCATTCCAGCCCAAAATATATGGTCAAGATACATTAGAATCTAATTTTGATGCTCTTGATACATCTTCCACAACCATTTATTATTCTGCATTCCATACTTGATCAAAAATGCATGCCAATTATTTTCAAATCTCTTAATTGTCAAACTGTCATATATGATCCCTTTTAACTCATTAATGACATTTTTGCAATTATCAACACCTTTGAACTTCTCATGAAACTTGCTGGTAATGTTCCATATCCAATATCTATGCACTGTGTTTGGCATTACTTCCTTTAATGTTGCCTTGAAGCTCTCACACTGGTCAGTTATGATGGCATAAGGATGAACATCATCCATAGCGAAAAGCCAAGTAGAAAAAAACCATTTAAAACTGTCAACATCCTTATGGGATATAAGTGTGCATCCTAAAAGTATAGACTGCCCATGGTGATTGACACCCACATTTCCAAATGGCATCTTATATCTGTTAACAAGGTAGGTAGTATTAAAGCTTATTCCATCATGAAACTCTTAATAAGCTGCTCTGCATCGTGGATGAATCCACATTACGTTTTGAAATCTTCCATCATTGCCAATGTCAATAGCATAAAAAATTCACTATCTCTCTCTTGCATTCTACAAAAAAAATTCCTAATGGCCTCAACATCTCCATCACTAAGCCACAGTTACCTCCTACTATCAATAGAATTCCTACAATCTCGTTCCAAGCAACTAAAAGCCTTTGGCTGTACTTGAAGAATTCTAATATTTTTGTTAGGTCTTAAACCGGCTCTATTATTTGCCTCAAGGGCCGTTTTGGTTTCATTAGGTAAATTCATATGCCTAGCCATTAACCGTGACATTGAAGGATCCAATTCGTGATTGTGATTACATTGCAAATGATCCATACCCCATTTTTCAAAATTGCATTTATCCTAGCATTGGAATTTATTCTTTTACTAGCTTTTAACCCAACAGATTTCTTTCCACGATCACAACTAAATACAACATACTTGTACCTATTCCTAGCCATGCATATAGACCTTCTAACAATGCAAAAGTCTTTAAGCTTTTACATGTTCTTTATAAAAATCAAACAGAGTTTCCAAGCTATTGAGAATCATACTTGGTTTATGGCCTTCTTCCACATTATTATAATTGTTGCTTGTTTCCTCACCATCATCTTCACCATTTAGCACATAAATATTTGAATCACGATCACTTTTCAAATTAATATCAGAAAATTCATGAATGCTCTCCATCCTATGTTGAACTTGCTCATCTTCACTTCCATAAATATTGGGATCAACATCAACTTGCAAATTATTTGATAACTCAACTAACTCATCTTCACTTGAACACCCAAAAATAACATTAATGGTTTCTCTAATATGATTATTTTCATTCTCTATTATACATTAAATCGAAATTCTTAAGTTGTTTAATCTATATTGTTGTTAACATGAGTTATTGTGCTATTTTGTGAAGATATTCCAATCAATAGTAATTTTTCCACAAGCACATGTGTTATATTTACAATTAATGATTCTTTAATTACATTTGTGTTGAATTTAAGAAGATGGCAATATGAAGAGACTAACAGCTATTATTTCTTCTAATAAAGAGATCAACATGCAAAAAGTCCAATAATTATAGGTCTTCTTAGAGGAAAATGAATGTTAATTGGAGACCATTATAAGAAGGGTATTATAGTAATATAATTTATTATGGACAAGTTATGGACATAGTATGATGGACAAAATTCTTTACCTTTTTTAAATAATAAATATCATTAAAACTTTTTGTTGATTTTCATGATCAGTTGGCTTTTTACTTTTATAGATCTACTAGTCATTAGCCCCGCGCGACATGCAAATGTAATCTTTTTATTTAATTATAAAATAACCAATTTTTTTATATTAATAATTTTTTTGTCACAACAATTAAAAATTAAATTAAAAAATAAAAAATAAAATAAAATGAACATAATAAATAATTAAAGAGTTAAAATGATCATTTTATTATATATTTCATAGTAAATTAATTACAAATTAGATATAATATATTAAATTATGAGAGAGATAATTACTCACTATCACATAATATGTACATAAATCCTTCAAAAAAAAAACTATTTGCACCACATTCATAGATAAAATAAACCATTATTGTCATAAAAAAAGAGTAAAAAATCAAAATATTTTCTTTTAATCCAATCCAACTAATATTGTATATGAAATTTTTTTAGTTGAAAAATTTTTATTTAGATGTTTATATTTATAATTAAAATTTATTGACACCTAAAATTCTCATCCATTAATTATTATTTTCTTAGTTAATTACATTTTCTAAATAACAATAAATAATATTTAACCATTATTGTCTTTTTAAATTCTTGATTTTTTTAATTTTATTGTTTTAATCCTTTACTTTTTTAATTCTAATTTTTATAATATTACATTATAAAAATTTGTCTTTTATATTTTATTTCCTTTACTTAGATGACAGCTTAAAAACCATCTCTTTTTCTTATTTTCCTATTATTCATTGATTAATAGGAATATGCGATATTTTATATTTGATATTATTCCTCTTGTGAGTTAATTTTATTAATTTTAGATTAATGGGCAATAAATTCATATGTATTTTATAATTTTACAATTATTTTTTATGTCTACAATTAAATTTAATTTTATAAATTTAAAAAATTTATTAAATATAATTTTATATGAATTATTTATTAAACAACATTCTAATTATTTTTAATTTTTTATAACTATAGCTTATTTAATTATATTTTAATATATTTCAAATATTATGTTTTACTATATTATACATTATAAATTTATTATGTCAGTCATTTAAATGAGGTGTCAATAGCCTAAGATTACAGTCATAAATTCATTTTTTTTTCCTTTAACTAAAAATATTTCAATATGGTATTTATGTTTTGTCTATAAAGCAATATTCATTTTGATAGCATGAAAATATCATTTATATTTTAGGAATAATTTGGGCTCGCTATTAAATTTTTCTACTGATTTTTTATTATTTTTACAAAAAAAAATATGATTTAAAGAAGAGTTGGAGTCAAATGAGAAAATTGAGCTAAAAGCTAAAAAAATTGTAAGAATGTACAAACTATAGCCTTAAGCAGAACCCTTGGGCAAGGTTAACATCAGGACCTAACCTGACAGTTTTGAAGAGAAAGTTGACAGCTGGAGTTTAATTTATTTTGATGCTTTGGAGATATGATTGTTGTCCCAAACTAGAAATCAAGAGGGGAGATGAATTGGTTGATATGAAGAGTGATGGTAAATTTCAAATTCAAAAGCAAGAGATAAAGAAGAAGTAGAAGAAGATTGAGTATAGTAGAGAAGAAAGAACACAAAAAGTTATAGTGGTTCATATTTAGCTCAATCCTACGTCCACTTCCTTAATAACTTGTTAACGTTCAACTAGTCTTAAGTTTTTATAAGCTTAACTCTAACTTGGTGTTTTCACTAGCTCACACTAAACTATTACAATAGTTTGAGATCAATCCTTACAACCCTTACAAGAGTTTTTTCAGGCTCACTCTCACAACCTAAATATTTCTAAGATCATACTCAAACTTTTGATGGTATTTAATGCTCACACCAACACTCCAAGATTTTAGATTTTTTATCTTTAGATAAGATAATGAAAATGGTTGGTCAATGAAATTACAATTGCAATTAAAGCATTCTCTAACCATAAAATGAAATTTAATGTGGTATTTATAGCCATTTGGCTTAAACTAGCCATTTGAGGTGGTTCCCACATGTTTAATATATGTCTTCCACTAATTTGGTGGCTGGAGCTCGGTGTTTTGTTGCTTAACTCGGTGTGCGGTCACATAGTTTGAATCTACTCTGTAATGGCTACTTCCAACGGTCGAATTTTATTGTTTGATAGAATTTATCTTGCCCATACCTTTGTATCGTGCGGTCTCATGACTAGGTGTGTGGTCGCTCGGCATAAAGTTACCGTTGAATTTAAATTTCTTCATCCACGTGTTCAGTCATCATTAGTCTGAGGTATTTGGCACTAAAATTCAAATCTTCCACACTTGTACTGTCGCTCTATTAGGTTGGGTGGTCGCATGAGTCTTTGAGCATTAAGGAAGTGCTGCGCAAGCTGACCGCTATCTCTTCTATTCTTTTTAGATTTTTAGGTTTTTGTTATGCACGGTCACTCGGGCGTCTTGGGCAGTTGCATGAAGTTCTAGCGTCCTGACTTCACTGCTTTCTAAGACTGTGATCCTTACTATGAGTTTATGAATTTTTAACTTGATTTAATGCAATCGCTGGGTGCTGGCATACGATCACACGCCTACCGGGCATCCTAACTTCACCACTCACTGATAACGCAAACTCTTCTATGAGAATTGTGGACTTAGCTTAGTTGGTCATGGTTGGCTTGTCTAGCTCGGACAGCTGCACTACTTGCTTAGCTTGGCAATTCCATATGTGTTGCTCGCTGAGTTCGGTAAGTTTATTTGTGAAGTTTGGTTTTCTACAGCTTCAGCATCTTCTTAGCTCGGCAGTTTTGTTTTTAGCTAGGCACTCTATATATCCGTTTGATTATCTGATTGGCAAATCTAGATGTCAGTTCAGTTCTATGCTCGTACTGTATTTGTGTGGTTGCTCGGTAGTTCAGGTAATCGCACATAGGCACTTGGTTTCTAACTCTGCAGTACATACTTGTTTTAAATTATTAGTTCTTTATCAATTTGATTGTCAATGATCAAAATAGAATTTGATTGTCCAATAATCTCCCCTTTTTTTACTTTGGCAATTAAATTGAATTTAAGTTAAAAATAATCAAGTGCATGATGCAATTAATACAATGACAATAAATTTTCTCCCCCAATATTAGATAATTTCACAATTGATGCATGCAATTTGTTTTCTTTTCTTGATACCAATTTATTTTCTTTTCTTTTTACAATCAAGTTCTCTTCTATTCTTTGATAATTAAATTTATCTTCCCATTTGATAATTAAATCATTTAAATTTAATCACATACATTTTTCTCCCCCTTTGACAAAGGCAAAAAGAAAATTAAAGTAAAAGAAAAATAAAGTTCATTGATACCAATAAATGTGAATACAAAATAAAAATAATTTTGATGCTAATTGAAAGAAAATACAAGAAAATAATTAATCTAAAACTTTTTCTTTTCCTTTTCTTGATGGTGAGGATCCTTCATAAGGACTTTCAATATACTCACTCACATCCCATTCACTTAACTCACATTGAGGAAGATAAAATTTTTCTTGTAAGTCATATATGTCATGATGAATATGGGAAATGAGATCAACTGTTTTGTTGAGTTTTGTGATTCTCTTTGTGACATCCTTCTTAAAATGATTAAATTATTTTTGGAGAGAAAATATGGCCTTAAGGATGAGCTTTAGGGTTTTAGATGATTCACCTTTTTCTTTGGTGTGTTTGGAAGGTCTAGGGAGTGCTCAACTTTTTGGTGGTTTTAGTTTTGGGTGCCATATCCTCAATCAAAAACAAAAGTAAAAGAAAATAGAATGTAGAAGATTGAAAAATATGTAGAAAGAAATAGATTATTGATGATGCTTTGAACAAACAACTTTAAATTGATGAAAAACCTTCATAATCTTATTCTTGATGATTAAATTCTTGGAAGATTGTTTGAATATGTGTTTTTAAGTTTGTAAAGATGTATTTTAATGTAAAATAGAGTTATTAATAGAAAAAATTTAGAAAACTAGTCATTTTTTACTATTTGGGGTAGAAAATTTGAATTTTGAAAGCTCCAATGTTCAAAAGAAAATGTCAGTTACACATGTTGTGCGGTCGCTCAACATGTTGTGCGACCGCTAGCTTGGTCTGGCTAGCCTTCTTGGCAGTGTGTGCTCGCACAAGCTTGAGAAGAGTGTAACGGTCAAGAAAATTTTGAATTTGACAGACTGCATGAGCTGTTGTGCACTCACTGAAGAGAAACACTTTGAAGCTCAGGGTTGGTAGAGATACATGTTTAAAGCTTGGGAGATTATTATTTTTAAGGCTCGGGCTCAGGAACAAGTAGATGATGTGCGAACGCTCACTATTCTGGGGCGACCGTACAAAGTGAGCCATTTTGGGTTTTGAAAATTTTTAAGTGCATATGATCAAAATAGATTTTGGGAGAATTAAAGAATGTTTATGCAAGAGATTTCCCATCAATTATGCCAATATTTTGTTTTATAAAATTCAATCTTTCTTTATTTAAGGGTTTTGTAAAAATATCCGCATATTAATTTTGAGTTTCAATAAATTCTAAAACTACATTGTGATTTTGAACATTATCCCTTAAAAAGTGATTTTAATGTCTATATGCTTAGACCTAGAATGATGAATAGGGTTCTTGGACAAATTAATTGCACTTGTGTTATCACATTTAATAAGAATGTAATAAAATATTTTTTCATAATTAAGCAATTATTATTTCATCCAAAAAACTTGTGTGTAATAAAAACATGCAGCAACATATTCGGCTTTGGCGGTAGATAAAGCAACTGACACTTTTTTTTTACTAAACCAAGAAACTAAGCATTCACCAAGTAAATGACATGCTCCGGTGGTGCTATTCCTATCTAGTAAGCTACCAGCAAAATCCGCATCGAAAAAGTCTAATATGTCAAATGATGTGTTTCTAGAATACCATAGACCTAAATGCAATGTACCACTCAAGTATTTTAAAATTCTTTTAGTTGCATTTAAATGTGATTCCCTAGGTTAGGATTAAAATCTAGTACACAAACATACACTATACATTATATCCGGTCTATAAGTGGTTAAGTAAAGTAGTGATCTGATGATACCTTGATATTTTACTACCTTACCACTTTCATCTTTGTCAAGTTTCAAGGATGTGCTCATTGGAGTCTTGCTAATTTTGCAACCATCCATTCCAAACTTCTTGAGGAGTTCCTTTGTGTACTTGGATTGGTTGATGAAAATTTTATCCTTGCATTACTTGATTTGTAGTCCAAGAAAGAATTTGAGTTCACCCATCATGCTCATCTCAAATTTCCTAGTTATACAAGAAGCAAATTCCTTGCACAAATATTCATTAGTGGCACCAAATATAATGTCATCAACATAAATTTGCACAATCAAAATGTTATGCATTTTCTTTTTAATAAAAAGAGTTGTGTCAACTTTGCCTTTTGAAAATTATTTTCAAGCAAATATGCACTAAGTCTATCATACCAAGCTCTTGGAGCTTGTTTCAATCCATATAGTTCTTTGGTAAATTTAAAAACATGATTTAGAAGTTGATAATCTTCAAAATTGAGAGGTTGTTCTACATAAACTTCCTCATTTATATTCCTAAGTAGAAATGCACTTTTAACATCCGTTTGAAAAAGCCTAAAATTCATGTGGTATACAAATGCAAGCAATATTCTAATGGCTTCTAATCTAGCAACGGGAGCAAATGTCTCATCATAGTCAATTCCTTCCTCTTGGTTATAGCCTTTGACAACCAATCTATCCTTGTTTCTAGTTATGAGACCATTTTCATCAAGCTTATTCCTATATACCCATTTACATCCTATAATTGGATGATTTTTAGGTTTAGGAACAAGCTTCCATACTTTGTTTCTCTCAAATTGGTTGAGTTCATCTTGCATAGCAATCACCCAACATTCATCATTAAGAGCCTTATTAATTGTTCTTAGCTCAATTTGAGAAATAAAAGCAATATTAGAATCTAAGTATTTAAATTTTGATCTAGTAGTTACTCCCTTTAAGGTGTCACCAATGATTAGTTCTTTTGTTTGATCCTTCTTGTATTGCCAATCTTTGGGTAGCTCTTGAGACTCTTCTTCTTATTCATCATGATTATTCTTTGGAACATTATCTTGTTGTTCAAATTTACCTACAAAATCATCAAGAATACTATCTTTCCTTTGATCAAGTTTAGAGGATTCATAAAAAAACAACATGTATTGATTCTTCAACTGCTAGTGTTCTTTTATTAAATACTCTATATGTTTTGCTAGATGATGAATATCCTAAAAATATGCCTTCATCTAATGTGGATAAGAATTTTCCAAGATTGTCACTGGTATTCAATATAAAGCATTTGCTTACAAACACTCTAAGGTACGAAATTTTGGGTATTCTTCTATTTCATATCTCATAAGAAGTTTTGTTTATCAAAGGCCTTTTTGTAAAATATGATTTGAAATATAACAAGTGGTATTAATGGCTTCTACCCAAAAATAAGATGATCAATCATACTCGTTGAGTATTGTCCTAGCCATTTCAACCAATGTTCTATTTTTCCTTCCAACCACACTATTTTGTTGTGGTGTTCTAGGAATCAAAAAGTTGTGTGAAATACCAAACTCATTGCAAAAATTTTCAAAGTTCTCATTTTTCAAATTCTTTGCCATGATCACTTCTAATCGATGTGATTACATAGCCTTTTTTATTTTGAACTCTTTTTGCAAATATTTTAAAATGATTGAAAGCTTCATTCTTTTGAGCTAAGAAATTAACCTACGTAAACCTTGAGTAATCATCAATAAGTACAAATGCATATAACTTGCCACCTAAGCTAGCAACTCTATTTGGTCCAAACAAATCTAAGTGAATGAGTTCTAAAGGTCTGGAAGTGTTTACAATATTTTTATATTTGAATGAACTTTTGTGTTGCTTTCCAAATTGACATGGTTCATAAGTCTTATCTTTATCAAATTTTACTTTAGGGAGACCATCAACTAGTTATTCTTTACTTATGCATTGCAAATGATCCATACTAGCATGTCTTAGTCTTCTATGTCATAGCCAAGCATCATTACTTATGGTAATTAAGCATTCAAATGCATTATTAGAATATAAGTCAATTTTATGTGCATTGCTAATTCTAACTCCTTAGAATACAAGTTCACCATTTGAATTGGTAACTTTGCATCCTTTAGAGTCAAAACTTACATCATATCCTTTATCACATAATTGACTTACTTACCTTGTAAGTAAGTGTTGTAAAAAGCTTTCATTACCAGTCATATGCCTTGAGCATCCACTATCCACAAGCCAAACATTTTCATTGATAGTGGACTTTAGACATACCTACAAAATAATATGATCTATCTTCTTTTAGGTACCCAAATGAAATTGGGTCCTTGGGAGTTAGTAGTAGAATGATCCTCTAATTTAAGATGAGCCCTCCTAATGTAGCAAAAAGTGCTCTTATGTCTAAATTTCATACAATAAATGCATTGGTATAAGGTTTTATACTTATGCATTTTCTTATTGATATGTAATGGACTATTTACACAATTGCAAGTATGAGTTTACTAAGATTGTTTTTGAGCATTTTTATGTTTATATGCATTTCTAGTATACATGTATGCATGTTTTGCTCTTGAAACTTTTGTTCTAGAGCCTTGTGAACCTAAGAGTATCCTTTTAAGATTTTTAGGCTTGACTTGTGCATTTGTATTCTTTACAACATCAACACTAGATGTTTGTGTTGTAGAAGCTCTAAAAAATATTGGTGTATTAGGTCAAGTGTTAGATGAGCTAATGAACCCTAACCCATGTTTCAAGAAGGGTGATCTTTAATTATTAATCAATGTATCTATGGCCTCTTTTCCTATAACACCCCTACACCCAATATACATACACCACATATACGCACTATATGTGATATACGTATAGAGGATATAAGAATGTCACAGTCCATTTTAAACAAACAAATCTTTTGACTTAAACATCAAAACATTATCAATCAATATAAGTAAATTTAAAACATTTAACTTATATTATAGAAAGTAATAGATGAAACATCCCTTATTAAAATACATATACATATATTTTCATTACCTCAAAAGTTTATCCAAAATATTTGTTTAATAAGCAGCAGAAAATGCAGCAGAATAGACATATGTATACATCAAAAACAATATTTACAAAAATATAGAGTTTATTAATGTTGGCAGTTCGTCTCTGATCTTGAAGTCCAAAAATCAACACTTCACAAGGGATCACTAGGACTTAGTCTAGCTGAACTCTCCGGCTCTACCAATTCTACTCTGTCACCTGCTCAATAAATCACAATCGCGCTAAGCCAAAAGCTTAGTGGTACAAACCTTGATAATAATATGATTCAAATGTAATGCCAATGTCACAATTTCAAGAATTATAAGAAATATACAAGGATATCATATTTCATAACATTAAACCTCATTACATTGTTTAATTGTTCCATTATTCATAATTCACATTAAAGCAAAGACAAGCATGGGCCCAAAAGAATCTAATATGCCATTCAAATTCTAGAGTTACTGTTTTGGTCCAATAATCACACTTATCTAGCCCGAAGGCAAATCATTATCACAATGAGGATTACCTCATATGTAACATCCCAACTATACTTCAAGGACTAAGCCTAACCCAGCTTCAAGGGGAGCACAACATCACCCAACTAGGCTTCAAGGACCAAGCCCAACCCAGCTTTAAGGGATTGTTACCTTTAGGCATGCCACCAACAATAAAACTATAAAAATTGAATAACATACTAGGCACACAATTCTTTCATAATTTCATTATCAAATCTTTTCACATTTTCTCATGACTATAAGCACAATGCCTCAAATATCCCATTTATATCAATATAGCCATCACCAATTGCTTTACATATCATCATCAGGGTATACATAACAAATTACATTATTCATATATTTTGAATCCTCAATATATATTTCAAATAGTTCACATAATGCAAATCATAACACCATTCTCATACACCAACAATATAATAGGTAACTTAACACATTTTCCAACCAAATGTGTTAAGTCCCAAAGTCATGTAAATGTATGCAATTATTTAAGGTTTGTACTTACCTCTAAAAGCAACAAGACCACTCTATCAACCTCCTCTTATAAGATATTCTTCAACACTTGGATTGGGGTAACTCAAATCTCTTCAAAACCTAATCCAATGGTGATTATACATACTCAATTAGTGATACACATAAGAAAATAAGAATAAGAACTATCTAGGGCAAACTCTACACATGACACGCTCAACAACATGGGCGCATCCCAGGCTGTGCCCTAAACCCATAACACAGAAGCTTTGACACGCTCAGTGACATGGGCGTGTCACTGGACGTGCCAATCCTTCAACAACACAATAGCTATGACACGCTCAGTGAAATGGGCGTATCACTGGACGTGTCAATACTACTACTACACAGAAGCTGTGACACGCTCAGTGACATGGGCATGTCACTGCTCGTGTCACCCATACTGAAAATAGAACCAACGACATGCCCAAAGACATGACCGTGTTACTGGGCGTGCAGGCAAAAAACCTGAAATCAACACCAAAAATACCACATCCAACAAACATCTTTCTTTACCCTTTTCAACTCCAAACAACTCAACCAAAACCATCATAATACCACCATTAACTTGCCTAAACATCAAAACAACTCAATTACAAGCATCAAACACAATCACAACCATATTTCACAACTCAAAAATCACACAATCCACAACTCTTATTCTTCACCAAACTTAACCCTTTTCTTCAATCCAACCCCAAATATCAAAGTTATCTAGACCTAAGAACTTCAAACATACACAAAATCAACCATAAACACAACTACAACAACAATCCAACAAACTCATAAACATACTCTCAAAGGAAATCAAAGAAACAAGTTGGAACTTACCAAAAGTGAAGAAAAATCCTTAAAACTCTAACTGGATCACTTGAAATCCTTCAATTGCTTGAGTTAGAAAGAAGCAAAACCTTTTTTCCTTTGGATGAAAATGGTTGTCGGTTCTCTTGGAGAAGAAAGAAGAAGATGAAGATGATTATCAACAAGTCAAACCAACCACTACTCTTAACCACTTAAATTCCCTCTTTTAATTACCGCCAAGCATTAATATATTATTATAATATAATAAACAAAAATCATATTCCACTATCAATAATTAATATTTAATTAATTAAAATATCTTTTGACCTTATTATTAAGATGTTGACTTGTATATGTTGTATATATCTTCATATATATACAACATATACACACTTCTCTTTCTCCTTTCTTTCCACTTAATCATATATACACTTTAAATCATTTAATTCAATTTCAACAATTAGCATTTCCAAAATTTTAGGATATCATTTGGGATATTACAATTCTCCCCCTCTACAAATAAATTTCATCCTCGAAATTACCTGTTCTCAAGTCTGAAACAACTGAGGATACTGATCTCGTATTATCTGCTCACTCTCCCAAGTTGCCTCTTTGGTAGCATGATTCTTCCAAAGAACTTTCACAAGTGGCACTTTCTTATTTCTCTACTCCTTCACTTCACAAGCCAAAATAGCCACTGGTTCTTCTTCATAAGTCAGATCTGGACACACCTCAATATATTCCACTGACAAAATGTGAGATGGGTCAGACCTGTACCTTTGAAGCATAGAGATATGGAAGACATTGTGAATTCAATCCAATTCAGGCGAAAAAAGCGAGTCGATAGGCAACTGGTCCAACTCTATCCAGTATCTCATATGGTCCAATGAAACGAGGACTCAATTTTCCTCTACGACCAAATCTCAAAATTTTCTTCCAAGGAGACAATTTCAAAAATACTTTATCTCTAACACTAAACTCTATGTCTCTCCTTTTCAAATCTGAATAGGATTTATGTCGGTCTGAAGCTGCTTTTAACTGATCCTAAATTATCTTCACTTTCTCTTTTGTTTCTTTAATCAAATCGGGACCAACCAATTTACCTTCTCCAACCTCATCCCAACATAGAGGTGTCCTACATCTTCTACCATATAATGCCTCATAAGGTGCCATTCCAATACTAAATTGATGACTGTTGTTATAGGCAAATTCAATCAATGGTAAGAACCTGTCCCAACTTTTAGAGAAATCAATAACACAGCTCCTCAACATATCCTCTAAAATCTGTATCACTCTCTCTGACTGCCCATCTGTCTAAGGATGGAAAGCAGTACTAAAATGCAATCGAGAACCCAAAGCATCATGCAAACTCTTCCAAAATCTCAAAGTAAACTGGGGATCTCGATCAGATACCAAGGAAATTAGGACTCCTTGCAACTTTACTATCTCATTAATATAAAGCTCAGCCAATTTCTCAAGAGAATAGTCCATCTGAACTGGAAGAAAATGAGCTATCTTCATCAACCTATCCACAATCACCCAGATGGCATCAAGCTTCTTCTGGGTCAACGGCAACCCAGTCACAAAATCCATCGTTACACGCTCCCAATTCCATTTTGGCACTGATAAAGGTTGGAGCAACCCTGAAGGAACTTGGAGCTCGACCTTCACTCTCTGACAAGTAAAATATTTGGATACAAACTCCGCTATATCCCTCTTCATACCTGACCACCAATAATATGGCTTCAAATCATGATACATCTTAGTACTCCCATGGTGCATAGCAAAAGCCGACTGATGTGCTTCCTCCAAAATAATCTTTTTCAATCTTTTATCATTAGCAACACACAATCTACTTCTGTACCAAAGACTGCCATCATTCCTCACATGAAAATCTCGGCTCTCCCCCTTTTGGAAATCCAAAACAATCTTCTGAATTTTCTTATCTGCCAACTGAGCCTCTCTTATAAGATCCAACAACACCAGACTCAATTGCAACTGAGCCAACAAAGCACCATCATTACAAGGCTTAAAACTAGCATTCAATGCTCTCAACTCAACAAGCAACGAGAATGAAAAAGCAGTCAAACCTGCCAAAGACTTCCGACTCAAGGCATCAGCAACAACATTTGCCTTACCAGGATGATAATCAATCAAACAGTCATAGTCTTTAATCAACTCCAACCACCGTCTCTGCCGAAGATTTAGCTCCCTCTAGACACCCAAGTATTTCAAACTCTTGTGATCTGTATAAATAAAACACTTCTCCCCATAAAGGTAATGTCACCAAATCTTCAAAGCAAAAACTATAGCTGCCAATTCCAAATCATGTGTCGGATAATTCAACTCATGTGGCTTCAATTGCCGCTAAGCATAAGCTATGACTCTACCTTTCTACATCAAAACACAACCTAAGCCACTATATGAAGCATCACTATAAATCACATATGGTTTATCTTCTACAGACAAGGTAAGAACAGGAGCTTGAGTCAACATCTCTTTCAACTGCTCAAAGCTTGCTTGACACCAATCTGTCCACACGAATCTAACCCCCTTTAGAAGTAATCTAGTGAGTGGTGTAGCTATCATAGAAAAACCCTTCATAAACCGTCGATAATAGCCTGCCAAACCCAGAAAACTTATAACCTCTGTCACTGTCTTCAGTGGACTCCAATTCAAAATGGCCTCAACTTTACTCGGATCAACTCTTATACCCTCTGTTGAAACCACATGATCGAGAAAAGTCACTTGATCAAGCCAAAACTCACATTTAGACAGCTTAGCATACAATTGCTTCTCTCTCAAAGTCTATAATATAATCCGCAAGTGCTTATCATGATCCTCCTCATTATGCGAATACACCAAAATATCATCGATAAAGACCACCACAAATTGATCTAGATAGGGTCTAAACACCTTATTCATCAAATTCATAAAAGCTGCAGGTCCATTCGCCAATCCAAAAGGCATCACCAAGAACTCATAATGCCCATACCTCGTGTGGAAAGCTGTCATAGATACATCTTTAGCTTTGACTCTTAACTAATGGTACCCTGATCTCAAATCAATTTTAGAGAATACTGCTACTCCCTTCAACTGATCAAAGAGATCATCTATCCTAGACAAAGGATACTTGTTCTTGATGGTCACTTTATTCAACTACCGATAATCAATGCATAGTCTCAATGTACCATCCTTCTTTTTCACAAATAAAACAGGCGCTCCCCATGAGACACATTAGGGAGTACAAACCCTTTATCCAACAACTCCTACAACTGTACCTTCAACTCTCTCAACTCAGTAAGTGTCATACGATAAGGAGTAATAGAGATAGGAGTGGTACCAGGTAACAAATCGATACCAAACTCAACCTCTCTCTCAAGGGGTATCCCTGGCAACTCCTTAGAAAAAACATTTGGAAATTCAGCAACTGTGGATATACTATCAAGCTGAGAACCCACTACTTTGGTATCTACAACATGAGCAAGATAAGCCTCACATCCCTTTCGAATCAACCTCCTAGCTGCAACAGCTGAAACAAACATGGATGCAAGTTGTTTCTGCTCACTAGATACCATCACACTCCTACCATCACCGGTTCTCAGGGTAACACACTCATTCTGACAGTCTACCACAGCTCCATGCTTTGATAACCAATCCATGCCTAAAATCTGATCATACTCCTTGAAAGGCATTTCAATCAAGTCACTAAGAAATTCCTCATCTTGCACCACAACTGAACTATTACGATGCACCTTACCAACTACCACACTATGCCCTAAAGGATTTGTCACCAAGACATCAAATCCTAGGGACTCTGAATGCAATTTAATCACAAGCAAGATAGATGCACTTATGTATGAATGCGTATATCCAGGATCTATTAGAGCAAGAACTGAAATGCCAAATAAAGAAAATATACCCATAATGATGGCTGAAGCATCCGGCTGCCTCTGCATCACATAAACCCGCTATGATGGACTAGCCTTATCTGGCCTACTACCTCCGGATGTAGAGCCTTCTCTCTGACTAAACCTAGGTTGACCACCTCTACTAAAACCTCTGCCCCCTCGACCTCCTCTAACACTGGGTCGAGAAGCTGCAGTATCAGTCTGTCTATCTTCTAGTAGCTCAGGGCAATCTCTGAGGAAATGATCCGGTGACCCACATCTATAACAAACTCCTGATCCACCTATCTTCCAACAAGCACCCCCATATGCCCTACCACAATGAATACATGTATAAGAAAATGGCCTCTAAACCACTGGGATCGGAGCACTAGCTATAAATTATAGGTCTCGATCTCTGCCTCTGATGTTTTACTTACCTACCAGGCTGCCTCTGGCCCCTAATGAACCTCAGAAAATAGCCTCCTCTACCGCTCTTCACAGATGAAGACCCTACCTCACTTAGGGATCTCCTAGCTCTAGTCTCCTCCTCAGTAGCAACTACTGTAATACCTTGTGCTCTCTCAACACTCCTGGCAGCTGCAACCAACTGAGAAAAATCTTGATACTGAGAGCCTGTGACAATACACATGATAGAGGGTCTCAACCCCTCCTCAAATCTCCAACACCGGTCAATCTCATCAGAAATAATCCCACTGGCATAATGACTCAACCAGATGAACTCTATCTCACACTTTGTCACTAACCCGGTATCCTATCTCAGACTCAGGAACTCCATCTTCTTTGCATCTTTATACTCTCAGGAACTCCATCTTCTTTGCATCTTTATACTCCCTCGGAGTATATTTCTGCTCAAACTCCCGCAGAAAATCATCATAAGTCAAGGTTGGTATATCATCCAATGCATGTGGAACCGTCTTCCACCAATCATATGCATCTCGCTGCAGAAGGGATCTAGCATAATCAAACTTTTCTTCAGGAGTAGCTTGCAGCTGAATAAATACCCTCTGAACTCTATCTAACCACTGCTCAGCTACTGTAGGATCTGTAGTACCAATGAAATTCTCAGCTCCGAACTTCCTCAATTTATCATATTGCTTCATCGGTACTTGCAGTTGCGGTTGTGGTGGCGGCTGCTGCATTGGAGCCTGCCTCAATAACTCTACCATATACCGTAACCAAACCGACGAAATCTCATCAACTGCTGGTCTCTCTGGCACAGGAGCAGGTGCCTCTCCAGCTATCTCAATCCTAGCTCCATCTCTACCCTCAACAGGAGCTACACTCTCAGCACTACCTTCTATGGACTGACTTGTCTGAGACGCCATCACTACCTATATCTGCAAACACAACAAAAGATTACCTCATCAAAGATCAGAAACTCCAGTGTCAATGTATGTATCTTATTTAAAAACCATATTTTAAAATCTAAATTTTCTTTTTCTTACAATTCACCTAGTTTGAGAACCTCAAACCTAGGCTATGATACCAAAACAATTGTACCCAATATACATACACCACATATACACACTATATGTGATATACATATAGAGGATATAAGAATGTCACAGTCCATTTTAAACAAACAAATCTTTTGACTTAAAAATCAAAACATTATCAATCAATCTAAGTAAATTTAAAACATTTAACTTATATTATAGAAAGTAATAGATGAAACATCCCTTGTTAAAATACATATACATATATTTTCAATACCCCAAAAGTTTATCCAAAACATTTGTTTAATAAGCAGCGAAAAATGCAACAGAATATACATATATATACATCAAAATCAACATTTACAAAAATATAGAGTTTATACATGCTGGCAGTTCATCTCTGATCTTGAAGTCCAAAAATCAACACTTCACAAGGGATCACTAACCTAGACTCGACTCGGTCTAGCTGAACTCTCCGGCTCTACCGGATCTACCCTGTCACCTACGCGATAAATCACAATCGCACTAAGCCAAAAGCTTAGTTGTACAAACCTTGATAACAATATGGTTCAAATGTAATGCTAATATCACACTTTCAAGAATTAGAAGTAATATACAAGGATATCATATTTCATAACATTAAATCTCATTACATCATTCAATTGTTCCATTATTCATAATTCACATTAAAGCAAAGACAAGCATGGGCCTAAAAGAATCTAATATGCCATTCAAATTCCAAAGTTACTGTATTGGTCCAATAATCACACTTATCTAGCCCGAAGGTGAATCATTATCACAATGAGGATTACCTCATATGTAACATCCCAACTAGGCTTCAAGGACTAGGCCCAACCTAGCTTCAAGGGGAGCACAGCATCACCCAACTAGGCTTCAAGGACCAAGTCCAGCCCAGCTTCAAGGGATTGTTACCTTTAGGCATGCCACCAACAACAAAACTCTGAAATTGAATAACATACTAGGCACACAATTCTTTCATAATTTCATTATCAAATCCTTTCTCATTTTCTCATGACTATCATAAGCACAATGCCTCAAATATCCCATTTATATCAACATAGCCATCACCAATGGCTTTACATATCATTATCAGGGTATACATAACAAATTACATTATTCATATATTTTGAATCCTCAACATATATTTTAAATAGTTCACATAATGCAAATCATAACACCATTCTCATACACCAACAATATAATAGGTAACTTAACACATTTTTCCAACCAAATGTGTTAAGTCCCAAAGTCATGTAAATGTATGCAATCATTTAAGGTTTGTACTTACCTCTAAAAGCAACAACACCACTCTATCAACCTCCTCTTATAAGATATTCTTCAACACTTGGATTGGGGTAACTCAAATCTCTTCAAAACCTAATCCAAAGGTGATTATACATACTCACTTAGTGATACACATAAGAAATAAGAATAAGAACCATATAGGGCAAACTCTACACATGACATGCTCAACAATATGGGCGTGTCCCTGGCCATGCCCTAAACCCACAACACAAAAGCTTTGACACGCTCAGTGACATGGGCGTGTCACTGCTTGTGTCAATCCTCCTCCAACACAGAAGCTATGACATGCTCAGTAACATGGGCGTATCACTGGACGTGTCAATCCTCCAACAACACAGTAGCTATGACACGCTCAGTGAAATGGGCGTATCACTGGACGTGTCAATACTACTACTACACAGAAGTTGTGACACGCTCAGTGACATGGGCATGTCACTGCTCGTGCCACCCATACTGAAAATAGAACCAACGACATGCCCAAAGACATGGCCTTATTACTGGGCGTGTTAGGCCAAAAACCTGAAATCGACACTAAAAATATCACATCCAACAAACATCTTTCTTTACCCTTTTCAACTCCAAACAACTCAACCAAAACCATCATAATACCACCATAAACTTGCATAAACATCAAAACAACTCAATTACAAGCATCAAACACAATCACAACCATATTTCACAACTCAAAAATCACACAATCCACAACTCTTATTCTTCACCAAACTTAACCCTTTTCTTCAATCCAACCCCAAATATCAAAGTTATCTAGACCCAAGAAATTCAAATATACACAAAATCAACCATAAACACAACTACAACAATAATCCAACAAAATCATAAATACACTCTCAAAGGAAATCAAAGAAACAAGTTGGAACTTACCAAAAGTGAAGAAAAATCCTTAAAACTCCAACTGGATCACTTGAAGTCCTTCAATTGCTTGAGTTAGGAAGAAGCAAAACCTCTTTTCCTTTGGATGAAAATGGTTGTCGGTTCTCTTGGAGAAGAAAGAAGAAGATGAAGATGATTATCAATAAGTCAAACCAACCACTACTCTTAACCACTTAAATCCCCTCCTCTTTTAATCACCACCAAGCATTATTATATTATTATAATATAATAAACAAAAATCATCTTCCACTATCAATAATTAATATTTAATTAATTAAAATATCTTTTGACCTTATTATTAAGATGTTGACTTGTATATGTTGTATATATCTTCATATATATACAACATATACACACACTTCCCTTTCTCCTTTCTTTCCACTTAATCATTTATACACTTTAAATCATTTAATTCAATTTCAACAATTAGCATTTCCAAAATTTTAGGATATCATTTGGGATATTACATTTCCCGTGTGAAATTTTGAAATTAGTTTTTTTAACTCATTTAATTCATCCTTTAGTATTTTATTTTCCTTGATCACATTTTCTAAACTATGTGAATTTTTAGTCATTTTATCAATTAATTTTAACAAATTTTCATTTGAGGTCTTCAATTCTAATGTAGAGTTTTTCAAAGACACAAAATTCTTTTCTAACTTGGAACATTTATCTTTATAAAATTTCATTTCAGAGAAATACTTTTCTACTTTAAGGTTCATAGGTTCAATCAAATCATTTTCATCTAAAGCATCATCTACATCATCATCATATGCAATCAAGTTTAAAGATGGAGTACTTACCTCATTGGAGTCATTATTATTATTATCAATAGCAATAAGACATAGATTTGCAATTCTTCCTTTTATTCCTCTTCTTCTTCACTTAAGGAATCATCGTCCCATGTAGCTCTGAGTGATCTCTTATTTTCTTTATCCCACTTCTTTTTATTTTTCAATTTAAAGCAATCCTACTTAATGTGATCGGATTTGCCACATTCATAACATTTCACTTCATTCTTTTTATCTTTATCTTTGAAGGAGGATTTAAGAAATGTACATTTGTTAGCTTGTAGTCTTCTCTTTCTCTTCCAATCACTTATCCTTTTGGATAGCATGGCCAATTCTTCTTCATTATCACTATCTTCATCACTTGAGCTCTCAACTTCTTTGATGATATAGACTCTTGATTTTGGCCCTAAGCTAGTTCGGTCCTAATTAAAGAAGGCCTAATTATGATCGGTCCATTCTTAGTAAGCTTAAACCTACATGTGTTGATTTTGGCCCTAAGCTAGTTTGGTCCTAATTAGCATGGCCTAATTATCAAATAATTCCAATAGTCTTGTAGTTTATAGTCATCAATTCCAATTCATATTTATTTTATCAACACATGTCTAGTAGTTTGAATTCATTATTTGATATTATTTGATGTGTCCGGTAGCTTGAATCCTTTAGTTTCAAATTCATAGTAGGTTACTCATTCAATTTTGTTTCTTCCAGTAGCCAACTTTTATTTGTTTTAGTTTTATAATAACTTAATACTTGATTTAAATCCTTTATTTAATTACCTAAAACCTTATTAACTTATTTTGAAAAACCAAGATCTTAAATTATAGTTTTAAAACTCTAAATTTGATATAAAACCCTAATTTAGGAGAAATCCTAATTTCTATAATATAAAATCCTAGCTTAGATAGAAACCCTAATTTCTCAACAAAACTATATCATGTAAACTGTCTATCTTTCAGGAGCAATGCCCCCCTTGACCCCCGCCCGCTAACCGGATAACAGGACTGCCATAGACGCGACCCTCATCATTGTGCCCTATATTTCCTTAATGAGATAATATTAAAATGTGTTTGTTTATTTTCTTTTTAATTATTCAATTATTTTCATATATGTTGTATTATTTTTTTTTTGCTTTATTCTTTTCCTTAGATTTATTTGTATTTTTAAAGGGAATTGTAAAAGGCATATTTCCATCTATTATGGGTGCTTTGTTTATTTAGTTTATGTAATTTAATTTATTTTAAAGACTTTGGACAATTGTAAGGGATATGTTTCCACCGATTGGTGGTGTCCTACTTTTATTTACTTATACTTTGGATATTGGACATTGTAAGGGCACGTTTCCATCCTTGGATGGGTGCCTTTTTTATTTGTTTGCTTTGATTTTAATACAATGAGTATTTATTTATTATGAGTGCACGTAACATGGATGATATTATAATGCTTAAGAATTTAATAATGTTTATACCTAAAAAGGAGGCCGGTTCTAATGAACCGAGCGTTATGGGGGTGATAGGTCATTCTCACTATCCCCATACATACCCAACTTTTCGAACCCAATAGGAGGTTAGGGAATCCTTAGGAATCAAGTCATCCACAGCTTTCTATTTTCCCAGCCCGTCCGACTGGAGACTCCTTTTGAACATGGGTTTAGACCCGTGTTCTCTAAGGCCTTGAGCCTAACAGTGTCGAAGTTACAAGAACCATTCCACATGGGAGTGAGGGCAAAAATCCCTGCTCACAAATGGCTTTTGAGAGCTATTGCTTTCCTCTTATCCTTTTCACCATGTTCTTCTTTTCTTTCGGTGTGTAATTCGAAGGTGAGTAGTTTTTCAATTAGTTCATCGGTTTTCAAAGAGTTAAAGTCATGAGCTTCTTTAATTAAAGAAACTTTAGACTTAAAGTTCTTCTTTGTTCTAAGTGCTCTCAAGATTTCACCTTGATCATATATCTTACCATACTTCTTTAATTCATTAACAATGGCAAGCAAGCGATTTGTCATGTCGGTGACATTTTTATTGGGCTTCATCTTGAATAACTCATACTCATGTACCTGCATTTGTTTCTTGGTGAACCTCACTTGGGTAGTACCCTCATAATAATTCTTAAGAGTTTTTTTAAATACAATGTGCATAAGTGTGACATTGGATTCTCCTACCATTTTCTCTTGATATTGAATTTATTCAAGATGGAGGCTACCCTATTGTTCTTGAACCGATCTCTCACATTTGTACTTCACCATTGTGATTTAGGAAGATGAACTTGGGAACCATCAACTTCATGAGTAGGAGGTTTCCACTCATTTTCAACAAATTCTCAAAGCTCAATTCCTTCACTATCTAGGAACAAGTACATCTTATGTTTTCAATAAGAATAATCCATTCCATCAAAATCCCGGGTCTAAGGGATGAATTTAGGTTTCCAAATGTAAAGGTTTTTGTTGGTGGAATGGCTTTTATTTTGGATCAAATATCACAATTAAGTTTAAAATAAATTTACTAGTTCCGATACCAATTGTTGTCCCAAACTAGCAACCAAGAGGGGGGGTTGAATTGGTTGATATGAAGAGTGATGGTAAATTTCAAATTCAAAAGCAAGATATGAAGAAGATATAGAAGAAAGATTAAGTATAGTAGAGAAGAAAGAACACAAAGAGTTATAGTGATTCAGATTTACCTCAATCCTACGTCCACTTCCTTTATAACTTGTTAAGGTTCCACTAGTCTTGAGTTTTTATAAGCTTAACTCTAACTTGGTATTTTCACTAGCTCACATTGAACTATTACAATGGTTGAGATTAATCCTCACAACCCTTACAAGAATTTTTCCAGGCTCACTCTCACAACCTAAGTATTTCTAAGCTCACACTCAATACTTCAAGATTTTAGATTTTTTATCTTTAGACAAGATAATGAAAAAGGTTGTTCAATAAATTTACAATTGCAATCAAAGTATTCTCTAACCACAAAATGAAGTTTAATATGGTATTTATAGCCATTTGACCTAAACTAGCCATTTGAGGCGGTTCTCATATGTTTAGTGCTTGTCTTCCACTAATTTAGTGGCTGGAGCTCAGTGTGTGGTCGCTTGGCTTGGTGTGTGGTCGCTTGGCTTGAATCTACTTGTAACGGCTACTTCCAACATTTAAATTTTGTTGACGACAAAATTTAGCTTGCTCATACCTTTGTGTTGTGTGGTTGCTCGGCACAAAGTTACCTTTGAATTTAAATTTCTTCATTCACGTGTTCAGTCATCATTGGTCCGAGGTATTTAGCGCTAAGATTTAAATATGCCAAACTTGTACAGTCGCTCGATTAGGTTGGGCAGTCGCACGAGTCTTTGAGTGTTAAGGAAGTGCCATGCTAGCTGACCGCTATCTCTTCTATTCTTTTTAGATTTTTAGGTCTTTGTTATGTGCGGTAGCTCTGGCATCTTGGGTGGTCGCACAAAGTTCTGGTATCCTGACTTCACCGCTCACTGAGACCGTGATCCTTACTATGAGTTTATAAATTTTAACTTGATTTGATGTGGTCGCTCGGTGCTAGTGTACGGTCGCACGCCTACCGCCTACCGAGGGTCCTAACTTCACGGCTCAGTGACAATATGAACTCTTGTTTGAGAATTGTGGACTTATCTTAGTTGGCCATGGTTGGCTTGTCTATCTAGGAATACAGCTGCGCTACTTGCTTAGCTCAACAATTCCACATGTGATGCTCTCTGAATTCGGTAAGTCTATTTGTGAAGTTCGATTTTCCATACCTTTAGCATTTGCTTAGCTCAGCACTCTATATGTCCATTCGATTATCTACTCGACAAATCTGTATGTCAGTTCTGGTTTGTGCTCATGCTGTATTTTTGCGGTTGGTCAGTAGTTCGGGTAATCGCACAAAGGTGCTTGGTTTCTAACTCTGCAAAACAAACTTATTTGAAATCATTAGTTCTTTATAAATTTGATTGTCAATGATCAAAATAGAATTGATTGTCCAACAATCTCAATATTGATTTTAGAGAGATTTTGAAAGATACATCTGATATTGTAATCAATATTAGTTAGGAATTTAATTTGGGATATTATTATTTATTTTTCTTTAGGAAAAAATATATCAATAGAGTCTGAACTTTTTTTTACTATTTTAGTGTAAGAATTTTTTTTTCACTTTGGTGTCTGAACTTTCATTAGAAATAATTTGGTTGTGTAGACCGATTTGCTATTAGTCGATCTGTTGGAACAACTAAATTATTTCTAATAACAAAAGTTTAGACACCAAAGTGAACAAAAAAAATGTTCATACACTAAAATAGAAAAAACGAAAAAGTTTAGACATCATTGATATATATTTTCCTTTTCCTTTATTATTTTATTATTAGTTTTCATAATTTGATTTAATTTAGAAAATTTCTAGGTTTAAAGGTATTTAAGCTAGTGGTTGCAGCAACCCTAACAACTTTTATTCAATGTTTTGACTGCTGAAAATTTATAGATTATTGATGTTTTATTTAAATTAGGAGCAACTAATTTACATCTTGGTTAAAGGGTAATTGAAGTCCATATTCGTGAATTGTGAGATTTAAATAATATTATTTTTCCTCTTCTTTAATCTTCAGTATTTGTATACTTTCTGTGGTTTAATTTAATTGTTGTTTTTCTAATTAATTGATAGAGTTCATTGCTTGATTAGTTAAATAATATAACACTATTTAAAGTGCTTGAATCTGTAACTATTCATGACGCTTTGATTTAGGTAGCAATTAGGAGTATCCTAAGAGATTATATAATCTAATTAAATAAATTTTAAAGTTTAGTTTATTGGTTAGAATTATATCCTTCTAATTTTTAAGCTGTCAATAATTAAATTCTAAGGACGTTCATATAGGATAAGTTATTGGCAAAAGTTAGTTAGAGAATATTTTCTAATTAATTTAAAATCTAAAGAATGATTGGTATTGAGAGCTTTTCTAATACTATAATGATTTATTGAAGAATTAAAAAGAGCAATTTTTGAATCAATGATCAATTCAAGAATTAAATTAAAATTACTCCTTCAAATAAGTCTTTTTTTTCCTGAATTTCTTAATTTAATTTTACTGTAATTTAATTTATTAATTTAATTTTTAGTTCTAATTTAATTTTAGTTTCTAATTACAAAATTCTCCTTGTTTAATTTAATTTTAGTTTTCTCATTGGTTTCAAAAGGAATTTAATAAGTAAATAATTCCTTATGAATTCGACCATATTCACCTCTAACACAATCAATTTAATTTAGAAATAAAAATTTAATATTGGTAGCTTCGACACCATCATATCTACTAATTCTCTCACATATTGCTATTTACTAATTTTTATTATTTATTTAATTAAAATTTTATTAAAATTTAAAAAATTATACATTTTATATTTAAAAATTAATTAAAACATTTTTACATATAGGTTTACATAATGATAATTTATTTTAAAATTTTACTAACACATTGGCCAAATTTTCTTATTTTGCCAAAAACTTTGCTAATATAGTGCCAAGAAATAGGTTAATACTTACCCACTTATTTGGATGATAGTTTTATATTGTGTTATATTGTTTCATTTTGTATTTGTTTTGATTTTCAACTTGATGGTATTGATTTTCATGATATTTTCATGGTTTTAAAACTACTTTTTTTTTGTCCTTTTTTGAATCCACCAATTTAGTAGTCTCATGAGTTTTTATTTCAAAAATATCCTCTACAAACATTTCAAATTTCAAAATTAATATTTCAACCTAATAATCTTTTCTTTCATTGTTATTTTCTTTATGTAATAATTTTATTTTACTTTTCTCAATTTAGATTATTAGGAAATAATATGTTATATATTTTATTGATTTTAATTTTTATTTCTTTAATTAAAATTAGTTATTAATTTTAAAAAATAAAAAATAAAAATAATTTTTTACTATAAAAATAAAAATAAAAATTAATTATTAATTTTTAAATACTAAAATTAAAATTACTTATAATTTTTAATTAAAACCGATATCAATTTTAATTTACGAACATTCTAATTATTTTATTATTTTTAATACTATATTATATTATCAAACAAAATAAAAATAATTTAATTAATAATATTATATCAGACAACCTCCTCAAATATAATAAATATTATTTATAATCTAATACCATATAATATTATACTATATTATATATTAATAAGCCGTTCCGTCGGCCATAAAAATAAAATTTTAGTAGGCAACACGGTGTAGCGATTTAGCAGGGACACAAACCAAGGTTTCGGAGTTAGGGTTTAGCAGAGGCAAAATAGATGTAGATATTAAAAAATTAAAAAAACAAAAATATCCTAAAATCAAAAGAGAAAAAAACAAACAAATAGAATCAATATTCTTCTGCTATCCATCATCTGTCCTCATAGCAGCAGCAGCCGAAGCGGCACAATAAGAAGTTGCTATAGTAGAAGTAGAGGACGATGGAGCAGCAAGGTAAACAAGGAGTTATAGTGGCCAAACTCATGCCTAGTCAAAACCCACTAAAGCATTTGGAGCTTAAGTTCAAGGAGTTGGAGAATGGTTTTAAGTCTTGGTTGTCCAAGCAGTCTTTGCCCGTTGAGGCCGCCGTCGTTACTGCAACCTCCGCTCTCCAAGGCGCTGCTATTGGTGGTTTCATGGGTACACTCACAAACGACGTCTCCGCCTCTTTCCCAACTCCTCCTAACGCCTCCCTAGACCCTCAAGCAGTGGCTTCTCTCAAGCAAGCCCAAGTATTCATTTCTCTCTCTGTCTCTCTGTCTCTCTCTCTCTCTCTCTCTGCAGCAATGCATTGTTCAAATTTTTTTCCTATACAGAAAGGTTGATGCTTGAAGTGTTTATTTTGGGTATTTGGAGGGTCTTATTTTCGGCGAGGAATGGAAATTATGGAGAGGATTAAATTGCTAATGGTTTTTTGTGAAAATTTGAGTCCAATTGAAGCATAATTCTAATAATTTAGAAAGGAAAGTATTTGCTGATAGTAATTACTATAGGTTTGTACCTACCCGAGTGGTTAGTTTGCCGTAGATTGCTTGCTATAAGTTTCAAGGGATTGTTGAGCGGGTTTATTTTATTTTCTGCTTTAACAACATATTATTTCCAAATAGAGGCAGGCTCCCAGTTCTGGGAGGTTTTTGCTTAAATATAATACTATAACAAATGATTTACTTTGACAATAGGCTCTCTCTGGAGGTCCATTGGTACAAGCTCGCAACTTTGCTGTCATGACGGGCGTCAATGCTGGCATATCCTGTGTCATGAAAAGATTGAGAGGCAAGGAAGATGTTCAATCTAGGTCAGTTTTTTTATAATTATTTTCCTTCATTTTTTAGTTTCTCCTTTTACATTGCTTTTTCATGCTTCTTTTTCCTTATTTTACTGTATTATTTAGCAGTCTTTTTTGTTTTCAAAAGTAAGGTGGAGAGGTGGTGGTTATGAAATAAATTATAAATAACACTGGAGAAGAAACATGTTAGATTTTATCACAGGAATACTATGTCTGCTGTGTGTACACATGTTAGATTTTCCTCTTAAAAATGCTAGTTTGCTTCGTCAATTGATTATTTTGGTGCATTTTTGTTTTATTAGCATTTTAACATGTAGTTGATGCAAAACAGTATATAAACACATTTTTTCCAGCATCAAGATTATTCCAAACTTTTCAGTCATTTCCATCCGCACATTTTTTTTCCAGTTCCTTACGTGATTTTGGGTGGTATGTACTTTGCTTTACTATGGTTTAAACAACTTGCTCAAGTCCTTTCAGGGTTGATGGCTAAGAAAGTGCAAAGTTTTTATCTGATTTTCAGTTAATACTAATATTTAATGGTATCTATTTTGGCCCTACTTGGGGGATGGCCTATATTAAAACTCCAAATTATTGACATGGTATATGGTTACATTTGATCTTTGTATTGTATTTTAAAAATTAGTTTTTTTATTATGTTTAAAGGGTGCTTCCCTTTCCCTTTCCCTTTCTCTTATCAGAGCGTTGGATATATAATTGAAAGGGTGAAGGTTTGGATTTTTTCCATGTCAATGGTGAGATAAGACAACTTGCAGATTAGGCAAAAAGAGCATTAAGCATGAACGCAAACTATAACATGAGTAGCAGCAGCAAAGTACCATACTATGAATACTAACCAGTGAGTAGTAGAACAGAATAATTTAGATTTTTCTTATGAATAGTAACCAGTGAGTAGCAGAATAGAAGCATTTAGGTTTTTCACACTTCAACTTCCTTAAAAATCACATACAAGATTCCATATTGCATCACATAATTTAAGAGGCAACAGTTGCAGGTTTAGAAGCACTACAAAAAAGAATTATTATATGGCTATAATTAACTTAAACTTTTGAGACATTAAGCTCCAATTGTACCAACTCCTTAAGATATAGGCTTCCAGAGAAAACTAAAACGAAATAAGTTATCCTAAGTCAAAAAGGACTAGAAGTAAAACTGAAAAAAAAAACACTCCTAATGACGTCCATATTCTGGACTTCTTTTTTCTGCAAATTTGGAAAAAAAAATCTGCAAATATAAACTTTCCTGCATAAATAACAAGCAAACCTAATTTATGGCTAAGAGTGTGTGCTGCTTCCACTTAGTTCTCGAGTTCAAGTCCTAGGTGTTCTCCCTCTCCATATGTAATCAATCAAATAAAAAAAAAAGTAAACATGTTTTAGTAAAACCAAGTGGAGTTTCCAACTAAGTTCCTCCGGTATGGAAGATTATTAGATAGACCTGGTTTATGTGGAAATGTTGCACCTTTTACCATCATGTGAGGTTCATCTACCTTAATTTATTAGGTGGTGATACCTGATTGCGAGCCAGGTACACAATTTCTATGTGCACCAGTTGCATCGTTAATTTCCCCTAAAAGATGTGCCATATCAGGGACTTGATCGTAAGAATCAACTTTGAAATGTCTTTCGAAAACATGTTTTTGTCATGCTCTATCAAACAGCCTCCTTTTTTTGACGTAATGTGAGACCAATTTATGACCTGCTGTATCTGTTTCAAAGTCTCTCACTTTCCCTAACCTGACTTATTTTCTGTCAATTCTGCATTGGATGACAAATTAGAAAAAGGCAGGATAACAAATATGTCTATTCATTTTTCAGAAATGTCATTTTATTCTATGTTGTTATTCTTGATATGTATAGGACATGTCAAATATGCACCTGTCATCAATATTGAATATATATGTTTGACATTCATAAATAAGAGAACTTGGAATGCTATGTTCACTAGGTTTATTTTACTTGTTAAAGAACTTTTTTATTGAAGATATCCTCTTGATCATTGCAGCATGGTGGCAGCTTTTGGTTCTGGAGCCATGTTTTCATTGGTAAGTGGCATGGGCGGACCAAATTATGCTTCAAATGCAATCACTTCTGGACTTTTCTTTGCACTTGTTCAAGGTGGGCTTTACCAGGTAAGGTTCAAGAGAAAAAATTGAATTTTTTTTCCTTAGTTGTGCAAATGCTTTGTGTTTTTTTATTTGCTGATCTCTTTGCTTTCATAGATGTCCAAGTAAAGCAATATATGATTGTTCACTGAAAATGCTTGCATAAACAGGGGCAATTTGATATCTTCTTTGCCAAGTTTATCTCATATTGCTCTTTAACTACCTCTAATATGTCTTGCATGGATGCTTTTCATTCTTCTTTTAAGTTATGTCCTATGGAAATAAGATATAAAAATTCCTGTTACCTTTGACAACTTGCTCTATTAAATCCTTGATTTTTTGGCTCATTTAAGCATATCAATTTTTAATTTTGGTACAAATGGGCCCAAACCCAGATGGAGTTTAATAATGGAGTCTAAATTTCACGACCAATCTTTCTTTTGATGTAATAATGGAGTTTTGGGCCTTTTTTGTTGGATGATCATAATTGGAGTTGACTAGATCCATTATTGCCAGCAGTGCTACCGGATCCACCATTGCAAGACCAATTACTTTTAACATTGCAAGGAAAGGACATGAAATCCATGCCGATTAAGAAAATTGAGTCTGAGATGAATGATTGACTTTACATTTGGTGGGTTGATCTTGCAAGACACCATCTCCATACCCTACCATTGGTGTTCCTTGCCCATTAATTGTGGTAAGCAGCATCTTTGGGAGCAACTGTAGTGCCAGAGATTTATTTAAATTACATTTCTAGAGAAATAACTAAATTCAGTCATATACAAATAGAACACAAAATTGCAAATATATAGCTGAATGTAAAATTGAGTAGTTTAATTGTTGGTTCTCACATTAAGAGTGATTCCTGATTTACAAGGCCCAGCCAAATCAACAGTATGGACCAGATAAGTTAATCTAGTTGGAATTATAACTCTGGTTCTTGCTGGGAAAGAACACAATCTCAGAATCACAGTCCACCAAAGGTCTCATCTTTCCATATTGGTCTAACTGCGCATCAGGCCATACTTATGCTGTACATCGCATAACTTGGTTGGAATCCACCCAGGATGATTCCGGAAATGAAGGAGAGAGGCATAATGAAGAACTCGTTTGATGCGATTGATTGCTGCAGGGACAGGTCGGAATTCAGTTATAAGGCTATGCAACTTACCGGCAATGAAGTTAGTGGTAGGTGAAGGAAAAGTAAGGGATTTTAAGGTGGTTAGACGAATTGGGTGTGGAATCAAGATGAATAACTTTAGGGACTTAAAGAAAAAGGAAGGATAATGAGTTTTATAAAGGAAAGTTTGCATTTAGGTGTAGGGTTTGGAGAGATGGAGAAAAGATAAGAAGAATAGGAAGAAGAGGCTTTCATGGAGATGGTTGCAGAGGACTCCATGGAAGAGACAGAGAGAGAGAGAGGTGGTTAAGGTGCGGCCTTGTAGTGTGTGAATGGAAGAAGAAAGTATGGGTTATGAGTGTTATTAATATGAATATTTGGGTTATGTGATTATTAAACAGAAAGAACAATTGGTAGTAAATGTCAATGCCCATTATCTCGACGGAGATTAAACTCTGTCTGGATTTGCGCACATTTGTACCAAAATTAAAAATTGATATGCTTAAATGAGCCAAGAAAATCAGGAAGGCTTTAAGTACAGCCCATCGTCAAATGTCAGAGGTTTATTTTTTACTTTTCGCTTTACTATGGCATCCTCTTGATTCTTACACTTATACTCTACTATGGTATACTCTTGATTCTTACTGAGAGATATTTTAATGGGATTATTCAGTTAGGGCAAAAATTCTCTCAACCAGCACCTGCTGAAGATACAAGCTATGACAGAACAAGATCCATGCTGAATAATCTTGGCCTACAGAATTATGAGAAGAATTTTAAGAAAGGCCTATTAACTGACAACACTTTGCCGCTGCTGACAGATAGGCCAGTAGTTGGCTTCCTAGATGAGCCTTTTATCACTTTTTTTGATATTTCATGAAGTTACAGTTATATTTTGTTTCATAATTTATTGACAATAATTATATTCTGATGGAGAGATTTTGTTGCTACGGCATGTTTCAGTGCTCTTAGAGATGTCAAGATCCCTCCTGGTCCAAGGCTCCTTATTCTTGACCATATTCAGAGGTCTGATTTGCACTTTATGTATGTTAATACAACCTCTCAATGATTTTCTGTCTAATTTCTGGCTAAATGTTTATTATAGGGATCCGGAGCTGAGAGGAAGGCGATGAACCTATGGTTGAATTTTTATATACAAAGATAAGTTAGCTGTTGGAGAGAACTTGCATATAGCATGCCCTTCTGTTTTGGTGGCTTATTCCTTTCCAAATACCAGTTACAGAATTATATTTCTGATAAGATGGTTGTTTTTTTTGAGTCTTGAATTCTTTCTTATAGCTTTGATCTCCATAAAGAATTTCTTACAGTAAGCCATTGATTTAAATTTTGCTTGAGCGGAAACTTGATATGAATGGATACGCTGTTCTTGCACCTGCATTTTCAAAATCGCAAAAAAATTTGGTAGAAGCTGAACTTGATAGGATTCTAATATATATCTCATTTAAGTAAGGAATTGCATGTAATGCTGGATAGCCAATCCTCTAGCTATCCTGTTGAAATTTAGTATTCTAGCTGTAGCTGCTTTTCTTCCAATTTGGTAAGTTAGGCTTGTAGTTCCACGGGGGAGCAACCTAATTTTCAAGTGCGTTTTGTTGGAAATGCTGTTGAATTGGATATATTATTAACCTTTACCTTGGAGGTTGGCTCAAGTAAATTCAAAAGTAGATAACACCAAACGAGCGATATGATCGCTGCTGCCTGGTACTGACCCCTTAATGATACATTGGGCGATTAAACTGATTCTTCTTTTCCACGGCAACGGCATGCGTTCTAAAAGAAGAGAGGGGTCAGAATTGTTGCGAGGGAGATGGATGAAAGAAATGTCTTTGTAGAGGGAGAAAAATGTAATTGTGGGGGCTAGTACGGCTGTTGAAGAAAGTTCCCGGGAGCAATGGATAAAAGGCCGGCAGACCACCGCCTTCTGTAACCGTATTCAAAGTCAATCATTGGTAATAAAATACATTGCGCCTTCAACAGTCATTGCCTAATCAATTCCGAAGGCAGTATTTTTAGTGTAATTTTATATTAGAAATGTATTTGATTTGCATGCTTTAATGATGTTAAAGAATTACGCAATTTGTAATTTTTGGTAAATTAGAACAGCAAGAACACAGAATAAGAATGAAATTTATAGTTCATGAATTGCTGCAGATATTTCAGCAATAAAGGACAATTGTACAAATTTTGTTTTAAAAAATTAAACTTACAACTCAAAATCCAAGAATTTTTTACCATAATTCTTTCTCAAAGCCTTGAGCTTGTCTCTTAAATATATACAAATGTTTTTTTGGGTTGATTTCAAAAATAAAGGGAGGGGTATTTATATTTTTTGGGTTTTTATTGGATAACGACTTCATATCTCACGGATCTTATCCTGTTGGATCTTTAAAATCAAGAATCTAACCGTATTAAAATCGTAAAATTATTAGAAGCGATCATTTCGCGATCTCCGCTCACAATCGTTAAACTAAAAGTTCAAAAAGTCAAGTGATTAAACTCGTAAAGTTTAGAAGGCTACATATTCATTTAGCTTAAATTTTTAAACAATTTTAAATGCTACTTTATTTTTGAAAAATATTTTAAAATAATTTATAATAATTAAATAAAATATACATATAAATAATTATATTTCTTATAAAAACGGGAAATTTAAAATAATTCAAAATTCAACTTCTTATAATTTTATAAATTTTCCCCTTTAGAGAAATTCATTTTCAAACCAAAAATAAGCGCTACCTACCCTATTTAAATCAAACTCTCCCCTACATTTCAGCTGCACATTTTGATGTATCACCTTAAAAACTACAATTGACACTCTTAGGTCAACTAGTATATCAATTTATAAATCCTACTGAGTGTCCTAATTTCTACACCTAACAAAATCATTAAATTGGCTCAAATATTTCAAAAAATCATCTCATAGCATTTAGATAGCCATTTCAGACTTAACCTTAATTTGACTTAATTTGAAAGAGGTTTATTGATTGATTAGGTTATTGCCTTGCAATCCAAACAAGATTAAGTTTGAAATTGGTACAATCTACACCTACTAAGGACATCTCTCATACAATACTAACACTAAAGTTGAATCAGTCACACTAATATCATATACTTACTTTACTTTAATCCCTTGAAACTCATCTTTTAGTCATTTTGCTATACTCCTATTTTATTTGTACTTTTAAGCATAACCCTACTCAAAATCATAACTTATAACTTACTATTTATTCAGTTCAATCAAATGAACTGATATATCTATCCTCTCATATTACAAATATTATCATATCTTAACACATCATATATATTCTCTCTTTGTAAGTTTCATATTTACACAAACATAGTGCACAAGCATCTAATTCATTACAAGGCAACTTAAGTCTCCATCTAATTATTGGTTGGACATAACATGGTCTAACTAGATCCTACTGTTAATTAAATCAAATACCAATCTAATTAAATTTGATTTACGACATAGTAAATATGCTAATATGGGAAAAATCATGATTAGTGACCACTATACATATATATACACACACACACACACACAAGGAATTGGAAAATGAGTTTATAGGAGAAAGACAAATAATACACAAAAGTAACTCCGTACTTGATTTTTGTAAAATGAGTTTTCATTTGTTATGCAATGAAATCAATAACCTGGTACTTAATGAAAAAAAAGTTAGGTTGTAATATAATAAATAGTTGAGTATTATAATATGAAGGAAAAAGAATATATGATAAAGTATTTTCACTTGAAAGTGATGATAATAAGTAATAGGAAAATAAGCACGCTTAGAATGCAGATAACCTAAAACATTATCTTTTATATTAGGCGCTATGACGTCATGATCTATACAAAAGTCTTTAACAACTTTCAATAATTCATCTCATCCATTCTTTCTGAAGTTTGCAATTCATGTTTAACGATTGCAATCAAATGTATAACATTGCCAATGTTTTTATCCTTTCTTTGTAAAGCTTGAGACAAATCATTTGTCATTCCTAAAACTCGCCTCATTAAGAAAGTAATGAAAATAAATTCATAACTTTCCATTTTATCAACCAAGTGAACCCCAATGTGTATTATTAGGTCAAGCTAAATTTGTTTCTCAATGTAAGCCTCTTCCAATTTCAATATCATCTCTTTCTAAAAGTTAAAATACTTCATCATATTATTTTTTACGGAGAGCATCTCTCTTTTTACACGAAGCTTCAACCATGTTAACAATCATTGAAATATATATATTCAAAAAAATACTCATATATATATTGCTCAATGTTGCTGCAACAAGTACTAATTAGAGTTGATGAGCGAAATAATAAATATACCTTGCTTACCAATTTTCATTTAAAATGAGAGTTTTTAACCCATTGAATTTACCTTATCTATTAAAAGCCCCATCATATACTTAACCTCTAACTCTACTTAGCGATAACCTATGTTTCAAAAAAAAAATCACTAAGTACACTTTTCAAGGAGAAAGCAGACTTATCACTCACATGTACTATTCCAATTAATTGTTCTATTACTTGTCCAAACTTGTTAATATATCTCAATACCATAATCATTTCCTCTTTCACTGAATTATCTCGAGCCTCATCAATTAATAAAGAGTAGAAGTCATCTTCAATATCCTTAATAATGGCTATTATCATCTCCAAAGCACCAGCATTCACTATTTACTTTTGGCTTAATAGAGAAATGAGCGAATTATTTCCAAAAGTATTTGAATTAACTACATTCCTAACATCAACATTACATTGGTCGTACCAATTAAGAAGTGCAAGAAAATCTCCCCGATGAAGTGACTTTTCTGACTCGTCATATCCTCGGACAGCCACTTCTTGTTCTTTAGTCAAATGTTGTCTTCTAATATTATCTCTAATCTCAACATCATACTCATCAATGGCTTTATTCAATACCGAGTTGCCAATAATGTCATCAAAACTAAACTTCTGATGGCCCTTTTTATTACTAACTTTCCTACCACTTGCTTGACTACTTGATGCTGAGATTGATGTCAAAATATTCGACGATTAACCACATTCACCTCATACTCTCTTAGTCTTGATAAAAAATTCATCCATATTCCCAAATTCCCAATTTATGTTATTATGCAAATTAATTAGCCTAAAAAGTAATAACATCAAAACAATAAATTAAAAGCCCCAAATCAAAACCCCAAATTTTTAATTTATGTTATTATGCAAATTAATTAACCTAAAAAGTAATAACATCAACAATAATAAATTATCAAAACAATAAATTAAAAAACACAAATTAAAACCTTAAATTCCCAATTTATGTTATTATGCAAATTGATTAACCTAAAAATAATAACATCAAATCAATAAATTTAAAAACACAAATCAAAACCCCAAATTCCCAATTTATGTTATTATGCAAATTAATTAACCTAAAAATTATTAACATCAAAACCATAAATTATCAAAATAATAAATTAAAAAACACAGATCAAACTCAAATTCAAATTAATTAACCTAAAAATAATAACATTAAAACAATAAATTATCAAAACAATAACTCAAAAAAAAATTAAATAATAACATCATAAAAAGATAAATTAAAAACAAATTTTAAATTTCTAAAAAAATCTTAAATCTAATCAATAAAATCACAAAAAAAAAACAAAAAATCAATGATTTTTTTTAAAATAAAGCTCAGTCTTGAAGAAGAGTATCTATCTGTGCACTGGGCTTGGTCGATCAGTGTGCATGGGCTACCTACTGTAGCACTGCTTGTGCTGGCTTGGTTCGTCACTCAATGGAATGGTATGTTGCTTGGTCTCGTGTTGGTCCACTATGCGAGAAGAAAAAATATTCTTCTGATGTGTTATTTTTTTAACTGATTCTAACTGAAACAATGTCATTTCAGCCATTGTAAATATTCCTTAAAACTATATAAGAAGTTAAATCTGAAGGAAGCAGGAGAGGGGGGGGGGGCATTTTAAATATTCCTTAAAACTATCTAAGAAGATAAATCCTAAGGAAGCAGGGGGGGGGGGGTGCTGGGCCAAAGTCCAAGTGCCCCTCCCTTGGTCATCTTCGGTAGCCAGAATAGAAAAATCATAAGAAACTATATAAGACAAATCTCTAATATAGTATATGATTTTTATATGCATAGTAAACAGATCTCTCTATACATATATTTCCTAGTGAAACTAATACAAATGGTCCTTCAAAATTGATAAATTTTACTAACTATCTTGCTAGGTAGTCTCTTTTATTTATAAGGAAATGAAGAACAAAAATTAATTATTTTAAAAAACAATTTAGAGAGAAAGAAAACTTATATTTTTCATTCTTTTTATTATATATATAAAAACCTTATAATCTTCTCTATTTATAGAGTTGAAATTTAAATAAAATATTACATGTTTATTAATAATTCATTAATAAGAAAATAATAAAGATAAAATTATTAAAGAGACAAGGAGACAAGATAATTAAAGAGATAAAAAATAATGAAATAAAAAGATAAGAAGAAAAAGAGATTAGGAGAAATATCCACTCATTAATATTTTTATTATCCATAACACTCCCTTTTGGATGTTTTTCTATTAAGAATATATCTCATTATTAATAAACATATATGTTGCCTCATTAAAAACCTTGCCAAGAAAAATCCAATGGAAAAAAATTTGGCTAAAGAAAAAAGAGTGAAACATGTATTTTACTCCCCCCTCATGAAGATGTCAGTTCACATCTTTATGACTGTGTATTTCAATACTATATATTAGCTTCTCAAATGTTGCAGTGGGTAGTATCTTTATAAACAAATCTGCTAGATTATCACTTGAATAAATTTGTTGAAAATTTATTTCTCCTTCTTTTGAAGATCATGAATGAAGAAAAATGTTGATGAAATATGTTTCGTTCTATCACCTTTGATACGCTATTCCTTTAGTTGAGCTGTACATACTGTATTATCTTTATATAATATTGTTGAAATATTTTCTTGAAATGGCAAGCCACACATCTTCTAAATATGATGGCTCAATGATCTTAGCCAAACACATTTGCAACTTGCTCCATGCATTACTATTATTTCTGCATGGTTTGAAAAAGTGGCAACTAAGGTCTGCTTTGTAAATTGCCCTGATATAGCTATACCTCCACATGTAAATAAATATCTTATTTGGGATAGAGCTTTATGTGGATCAGATAAATTTTCTACATCTACATAGCCAATTAATTGTGATTTAAATTTATTAGAATAAAATAAAATCATATTAATTATTCCTCGGAGATATCTAAAAATAAGTTTAATGTCTTTGTGTTGGATAAGAACTAAACTTTGCTAATAGACTTATAGCAAATGCTATGTCTAGTGTTGTATTATTAGTAAGATACATTAATGCACCTATAGCACTAAAAAATAGTACTTCAAGACTAAGAAGTTTTTCTTCATTCTCTCGAGAATGAAAAGGATCTTTATTCACTTCTAGTGATCTCACAAGCATCGGGATATTGAATGGATGTGCTTTATCCATATAAAAATGCTCTAAGATCTTTCTTATATAAGTTGACTGATGAAGAAGAATTCCATGTTTTAGATGCTTAATTTGCAGGTTGAGAAAAAATTTTATTTTTCTAAAATCTTTTATTTCAAATTCTTTCTTTAAATAATCAACTGCCTTTTGAAGCGCTTTAAGAGTTCCAATGATGTTTAAATCATCAACATATACAACAATTCTGACAAATTTGATCTAAATCCTTTTATAAAAACACATGAACAAATCAGATCATTTTTATATCATTCTTTCAATAAATATTCACTAAGACAATTATATCACATTTTTCCTGATTATTTTAATTCATACAGTATTTCTGTAATTTTATTAAACAAACTTTCCGGGAATGTTTACATGCCTTAGACATTTTAAATCCTTCAGGAATTTTTATATAGATATCACTATCAAGTAAGCCATATAAATAGGCTATAACAATATTCATTAGATGCAAGTCAAGCTTTTTCACATACTGCAAGATTAATCAAATATCTAAGGTGATTGCATTCACAACAGGAGAATATATCTCCTCATAGTTAATGCTAGGCCTTTGTAAAAAAATTTGTGCAACTAATCAAGCTTTATATCTTATAATTTCACCTTTTTCATTGCATTTTTTCACAAATACCCATTTATACCCCCACTGGTGTTATATTTTTTGATGTTTAGACTACAGGTCCAAAAACTTTACTATTTGAAAGTGAATTCAGTTCTACTTAAATTACGTCTTTCCATTTTATCCAATCATTTATATGCCTATATTCTTCAACGGATGTAGGTTCAAAATCCTCTTTTTATTTTAAAATATCAATAACAACATTATAGGCAAAAATATTGTTGACAACTATATCTTTTCGGTTTTATATTTTTTCCATAGTGACATAACTTATTGAGATTTCATTATTTTTACAATTCTTGGGTAGTTGAACCTCTTCTAAAGTTTTATGATTAGTTATGTCTTGGGCTCATTCAATAGCACCCGCCTCCAAAACAAGATCATCTTGGTTATTTATTTCTCTCTTTTTTGAGGATTTTTATCTTTAAAACTGATTGGTCTACCATGCTTCAAGCATAGATTATTAGTATTTGCATTATCAGGTTGTCCTACATGGACATCAATTAGAATAAGAGCATTTACAACTTGTATATGAGATTTAATAATTCTTTTTAAATTAGTAAATGCATCTAGCAGCTGATTTGCAATATTTTGCAAATATATTATCTTTGAACTTATAGTCCACATTACTTTGTTTGAGGATCTAAATGAGATAATAATAATGCATTCCATATAATTTCATTTTCCACTTGTTTAATCTCTCCCCCTTATGTTGGAAAAATGGTTTCATCAAAATGACATTCGACAAATTTTGTTGTAAATAAATGTCTAATTAATGATTCAAACTATTTAATTATAAAAAGAGATTCATATCCAACTTATATTCTCAATCTCCTTTGAAGACCCATCTTTGTGCATTGTGGTAGAGCAATTGGAACATATGCCGCACAACCAAAAATTCTAAGATAGAAAATATTTGATTCTTAACTAAAAGTTAATTGCAATGGAGAAAACTTATGATAACTTGTTGGTCTAATGCATATAATTGCTGTTGCATGTAAAATAACATGTCCCCATGCAAAAATAGAAATTTATATTCTCATAAGTAATGGTATAACTATTAATTAGAGACAATAATTCTGCTAGACCATTTTGTGTATGCACATGTACAATAAGCTTTCCAAATATTATTTCAATTGACATATAATAATCATTAAAAGCCTGAGACATAAACTCACCAGTATTATCAAGCCGAATTGACTTGATTATATCATCACGAAACTATTCTCTTAATCTAATTATTTGAGCAAGTAATCTTGCAAATGCCAGGTTGCGAGATGATAATAAATATACATGTGATATCTTATTGATGTATCAATTAAAATCATAAAATATTTGAATGATCCACATGGTGGATGAATAGGTCTATAAATATCACTATGAATACATTCTAAAAATGCATGAATTCAATTCCAATTTTAGTTGGTGATGGTCTAATAATTAATTTTTCTGAGAACATGCAGCAAAAAAATTAATTTCCTTGAAGAATCTTCAATGGATGTCTATGTGAATTTTCAATAATTTTTCTCATTATTATCAAATTAGGATGGCCTAACTGATCATGCCAAATTATAAAAATATTTTGATTTATAAACTTCTAGTTTACTGTAAATTATACTAATTCATGTGTAATACAAACCAGAGAAAAAAATAAATAATTTTTCTATTATATTTTCTCCTAAAATAATATTTTTAATATAGAGATATTCTTAATTTTTCTCATTTATAGTCTCAATATGATATCCATTGTTACAAATATCTTTATAACTTAATAAATTTCTATGAGACTTTATTCGCTCTTCCGGAGCCTTCAATTATTTTTGTGTTACCAAATATTATAGTAACAATTGTTTTACCCATTTTTAAAGAAGAAAAATATTTTATATTTTTAAGGAGTGTATGTATGGTCGTACTATCCATAATACATATATCTTCTTCATTTGTCTTAGATTTAATCAATAATGGAGAAGTACTCATTTTTTTCATTTTGAAATGAAATATAATGTTATTAAAAATATTATTAAGGAAAATATTACATGAAGAAAATTAAAGGAAATAATAAAGAAAATATTACAATAAAGTAAAGTAATAACACGCAAAAATACAAAAAAAAAAACTTGCTTAAAAAATAAACTATTATAATATCTTGATTTATTTTTTATTTTTTAATCAATTTGCCTTCTCAATTGGTTCAAAAAGATCAGTTATATCCAAACAAGCTATATCAATAGGATTATTATCTTGAAAAACATAATTAGTCTCAATATTCTTTCCCTTCTCTTTTAATGATACTTGATAAAGTTTAATAAGATGCTAGATATATGACAAGTATGTGACTGTCGAGTTATACCAGATCAATAACATTTACTTTTAATATTTTTTACATATTTATTTTGTCCACTTTTAATTTTATCTTGTTTTGCATCATTATTATTCCACTTCTAGTGGTAACTTATATTTTGAGAATTAGAAACACCATAATAATTATTTGGGCCATGACCATAACTATGACCTCGACCACGACTGCAACCATGACCTCGACCACAACTGCAACCACGATCACTACCACGACCATGACCATGACTACGGCCACGACTATGGCTATTGTCACGCACACGACCATGTCCTCTTACATTTTTACTATTATTATATTTTATCTCATTCACTTTAAGAAATGGGGTAGAGCCAGCAAGACGTGTCTCATGCTTTTTCATTAATAATTTATTATTTTTTCCAGCTACAAGAAGACATGAAATTAATTCATAATATTTTTTAAAGCCTTTTTCTTAATATTACTCTTGCAGGAGCACAATTTAGGCATAAAAAGTAGAAAAAATTTTCACTAGCATATCATCATCAGTTACTTTTTCTCCACATAATTTTAATTGAGAGCTAATTTTAAATAATTCTAAATTATATTCACTCACAATTTTAAAATCTAGTAATCTTAAATGTATCCAATCATAACAAGCTTTTGGAAAAATTACCATCTTTTGGTGGTCATATCTTTTTTTCAATTTTTTTATAGAACAAGTGAATATTTTATAGTCAGATATTTAGCTTTTAACCCTTCATCAAGATAAAGGAAAATCATCGCCATCTCATGATTTTGCATTGAAGTATCATTTTCTTCTTTGATAGTATCTCCAAGACTCATAGCATTTACATCTAATATCCATGATAAATAATTTTTTTTCAGTAATGTTAAATGTTGCAAATTCAAGTTTTGTAAGGTTTGTCATTGTGAATACAACCATAAAAAAATAATAATTAGATAAAAAGTAAATATAATTCATTTTAATAATGAAAAAGAATAATTATAAATATTTGCAAAAATGTAATCAAATTAAAATATGTATAGTGAAGATTGTATATTTATATATGGTGCATATTCATAAAGCTAATAATTATAAAACTAAAAGTGAAACTAAATATTCATCACATTAGTTGATACATTTATTGCTCACATTCTATTTAAGATAATATCAAGTTTGAGCTTGAATTTGAATGCTTAGAATGAACAATTTGATAGAATAGCATGCTAATAACGTGTTATAAAATTATTAATAAATAAAAAAAATAAAAAAATTAATTATCTTAAGAAACAATTTAGAGAAAAAGAACACTTATATTTTTCACTCTTTTTATTATATATATAAAAAGCCTTACAACTTTCTCGATTTATAAAGTTAAAAGTTAAATGAAATGCTATATGTTCATTAATAATTTATTGATAAGAAAGAGAGAAAATAATTAAAGAGATAAAGAGACAAGATGATTAAAGAGATAAAAAAAATAATAAAATAAAAAGATAAGAAGATAAAGAGATTAGGAGAAACATCTACTCATTAATATTTTTTTATTCATAACAATATATACATATATATAAATAAATTACCCTTAATAAAAAAAATATAATATTTATTTACTTAAAAAAGAAAATTATGATAAATCAATAACATGGCTAGTGTCAAAGCATCAATGGTAATGGATTTGATTCCCGTGATTATGAATTGTAACATTGACAGTGTGGTTTAATCTTTAGCATTACTTGAGATAGAGAAGTGGAAAAATACATATTTAATTTAATCAAACAAAAAATTTATCTTAGAACACAAAATCAGTAATTGAAGTAAATTATAATACAAAGATATATATATATATATATATATATATATATATATGTAAAGACAAATAATTGAAAGCCTTACCTTAAAATAGTGATGTTCAATTCCACTTTGAATTCAAGCAACTGTGTGTCCTTATCCCACAATGACTATATAAAGAGAAGAAAGAAAGTTCTTGATTGTAAAATATTATTATTATGCTTTTAATGTTCTTGATTGTTAAAATGAATGATTTTAAGTGATAATGACAAACATAATATATGGTACCTTCATATTCCCGACTCTCTCAAAAACTTTGACATCGTTTCGAAAAATCACATATTTTCAATGGTAGAAAACTAGTCTATCTTCATACAAGAAAATTGGGATAAGGTTCAAATACACCCGTAAAAGTATAACGAAAATCGCACTTAGACACTTAAACTTTTTTTTTTTATCCACTTAGCCCCTTTTTCTATTGAAAACCCAACATCTAAGCCCTTACCGTGATGAAAGTTTATTTATCCATTAACTAGTGTCTGAGTAGCTTTGTAGGACCTATCTATTTTACACTGTAGCTCTCTCTAATACATTGCTCTCCTAATCTCTAAATGGATTAGTTTGATTGAAATCAAATTAAATTAAACTAATCCATTCATCTAGCTATTTAGGGATTCAATCAAAGAATGAGGACTGAGATTTTGTTATTAAAAAATATATTTTTCAATAATAAAAAATATGATCAAAAATTAAAAATTAAAAAAGGATGAATTCTAGGAATCATCTTCATCACTATCAGGCCACGCTCGCTAGCTGTCCCCAAGCGCAAACACTTCACCTATTGCCAATCCTCACTACTAGGCCACGCTCATTGCCATCCCCAAGCACAAGTCTAAGGAGACAACAAATCAACAAGGATTTTACCAAGCAAGTGAGGATTTTTGCAAAAATTTTTAGAAAATCAAGAGAAAGGAGGAGGAAAGAAAAAGAAAAGATTATACTTCAAAAAATGATCAAAAATTCTGCAAAAAAAATTTTTTTTATACCAAGCAAGTGAGGATTTCTATAAAATGTTTTGGAAAATCAAGAGAAAGGAGGAAAGAAAAAGAAAAGATTTCATTTTTTAAAAAAAGATCAAAATTTATGCAAAAAATTTTTATACCATGCAAGTGAGGACTTCTGTAAATTTTTTGAGAAAAATATGAGTAGAAAGAAAAAGAAAGGTTTTACTTCCAAAAAAAAATTCAAACCTTTTAAATTGAAATGGTTGTGGAGATATTAAATTTCAAAGGTATTGGACTTCTTCAATGGCTTTTTCAACATGTGGTGGTACTTGTTATTGTATTTACGGGTATATTACGTTACTGAGGGTTCCAACTATGAAGAAAATAAAAATATTATGAAAAATTATTATTATTATTTTATTTTTTTGTCAATATCAATTTTAATTTAATTATTTACTTTTCTATAAACCAATAACAATGGGATGTGTGTAAAGAAATGGTCCCATATGCATGAATTAACGGCAAAACAAGTTACCTTATTTTTTTACAAAAAAAAAAAAGGGGGCTTAATGGATCAAAAAAAATTAAGCATCTAAGTGCAATTTTTACTATACTTTAGGTGTGTATTTGGACCTTATTTCCAAGAAAATTTTGAAAAACATCTAATATGTCTTCTACTCTCTTCTTAAATTTATAAAACTAAAAATTTATTTTTTATTTTCAATTTTAGAAAATTAGGTTATATAAACATTATCTTTCATTTTCCATTTTTCTCATAAATTTTATGAAAAATAAGCCTAGTTTTATATAAATAAAATAATTTTTCAAAAGTATAATTTTTTCTATAGAAAATCACTTTTTAATGTTCAATTTCAAAAAATATCTCGTTTTCAAAGATATATGTCTAGTATACTAAAAAATTATATTCGATTGTTAAAAGTATACATTTAATATATATTTGATATATTAAAAATATATCAAAACAGTGAAATATTTTTAAAAAATAAAAAAATTACTTATAATATAATTTTCTCTCATAATTTTTAGTTTTTCAATTTATTGCTCCTTTCATTTTATATGATAATTGCATTCATTTCTCATCCACACTACTGCTATGGAAACTATTTTTTCTTCTTTTTTTATTCTAATTATTTTCAAATGTTTTAGTTTTCAAATTGAATGGTATAAATTAATATTAAATTTACTTCAATAAAAAAAATTATACTTGTATAAGCATTTTCATATTTAGATTAATTGTATGAATTTATTTCAAATAATTATATTTTTATTTTTTTTAAAAAAATCATTACTTATAGTAATTTGTACCATTATTAGATTTAGAATTTATCAGTAAAATTTAACAAATTTCATACACACTAAGGATGTGTTTGGTTTAAATTTCAAAATCGAAATCGGAATCTAATTCTTATTGAAGTTGTTTGGATTATAATAGCATCGTGTGAGCTTAAATCAGTTAAACACAAAAAGCAAACCTCCATTTTGTTGGCTCCACCAAAATTATATATTGATCCAAGCCTTCTGTCTGCACCAATCCGGAGTTTTGGCTGAGCAAGGTGAAGGCAGTGGCTACTGCCTTTTTTTTGTATGTTGATTGCTCGGTCTTAATTGTTTATTGCTCTTAGCATTGCTATTGCCTCCTTTTTACTGATTGTCCCACTAATAATTGTCACCTTAATAATTATGGCCATCTCTCTTTCTTACTGCCTTTCCCGCTCTTTTTGATAATCCCTGTATATAAGCCATTAGGTTAAAGCCGGTTCCTAATCCCAACTTATCCGAGCTTAATTGGAATTTTAATCAAACTCAATTTGTATTTGGCTTGGATTGGGTCTTACAATGAGGTCAATTAAAACGATTTAAGTTTGACATGAAGCCAAACCCATGTCGATTTAAAACAATTTAAGTTCAACATAAACCAAAACCCATATTGAAGTGGACAGTAGGATAATTCGATATGAGAATTAACTCATATCGAATTAGAGCTTGTCTAATTCGATATGGATGTACTCATATCTAATTGGACAAGCTTCCAATTCGATATGAGTGATGTTCATATCGAATAGGGTGTCCAATTTGATATGAACATCTCCATATCAAATTGGAAAGCACCCAGTTTGATATGGACATGGCCCATATCAAATTGGACACCCCCAATTCGATATGGATGATTTAAACCAAATTAAACCCATTTAACTTTGGATCGACCCATTTTAGGGCTTTAAAAAAATTGAACCAATCTTGACTAGGCCTTTTTTAATTAGGATTGGACTTAGCTTAGACCCAAAATTAAGGGTATACACATTGAAATCGAATTCTATATATATATATATATGTGCACATAAATAAATATTTCATGTGAAGTCTTATTATTTTGACAAATCAAAGATTAACAAAAAAAAAATATCATAATACATAATTAAAATGCATCATCTTTCAACTTATTTAAAATTTCATAAGATATAAATATAAATCACTCCAAAATAGAGAAGTCAATATGGAATACCTAAATCATTCTAAAACTAGATCCTCTAGAAGTGGAATAAAGAAGCCCAATTACATATTGCCTTTTAAGATGTGCTGGAGCTTGAAAAAATACTCAATTTCTTTTGTTCAGTAATGAGAATATTTGCAGCTTGTAAGGCTTTAGTACTATTTAAACCCTCAATTTAAAGCAATTCATCAAGCACTTTATTGCTTTTATCAGTCGTTTCTTGTTCACGTTCCTCTACACGAGACCATGCATTTGTCATAGCAGCAAGATGTGTGTTCATATCTTGCATGAAATTATTTAAATTAGAAGAAACATTATGGAATGCAGTAGCCATAGCTGGGTCTTGAGATATCTTGGACTTTGGTGTTTTTTCTTTCCTTGCTCTTTTAGATGTTGGATGAGTTGTCAGTTGAGTCACAGATGTACCATCATCTTCTTCGTTGTCTTCTCTTACCTCATTGGCCATCTCTCTTTCTATATTTTATATAGCATCATCAAATGTTTCAACATCCTTGTCTATTGCTCTATCTTTTCCAATTAGCTCTCCAATTTTGTCAAAAAAAGGAAAAGATACAATCCAAAGACTTTTTATTTCCCTATAATTTTATCATTAAAAAAATATAATAAACTTATAAAATAATTAAATTTAATATATGTAATTTAGAATATAAAATGATCATATATCTTACCTTGCACCATTCTTCATATACACTTTTTTCACATTGTATCATCCCAACTAAATCCAGAATTGTTCAACATTTCATTGATAGCATTATACTTTGTCTTCATTGTTTTCCATCTAGAATCAATATGTGGATCAACTTTAATACCATGCAAAGGAAGTTTTTGGTTAATCAACTCTTCAACTCTAACCAAAACATCTTTCAACCACATTTCTAGCTTTTGAGTGTTTCATATTAAAATACTTCTCGGCAGTTTGCGATTATCTATCACCTCTCCACTGATTAAGATGGTATCATTGTCCTCTTTATAGAGTAACAAATCCTTCTCCATTAGTATATCCAACATCAACCAAACAATAACAACCTTCACATTTGAGCATAGACATTATAAATTATTTTTTAAAAAAATGTAATATAATATTTTAGCTATTAAATGAAAATATTATGAATTAAAATTACCTTTACAAATTTTTAAACCATTAGGTCTATAAATAGCATCTCGAAGTACACTATCATCATGAGCTGAACCCTTCCAATCAAGTAACACATATATAAATTGCGTATTAAGTGAACAAACACCCAATACATTCATTGCAATATTATCTTTTCTATTTTGATATTTTGCTTTATCTTCAAATGATACTTAAATGTTAATAAAAGTATCATCTAAAGCTTCTAAGCAATTCTACAATAGAATTAAAATAATAATAATCCGTTTAGTTATTAAAAGGTTATATTTTAATATAAACAATTAAGTGAAATATATACCTTGAATGGTTTCCATCTATCATCCATGCAGTCATTTGTTATAGGCATAGGCTTCTTAAGTAATTCAGTGTGCAACTTTAAAACAGACTTCAAGCAAAGGTTAAATTGTCCACTCACAGTTTATCCACTTCTAATAAAATGAGTATCAATTGTTCTATTTTTCTTGTGGTGAGATAATATATAAAGGAACATTGCAACTATTTCCTCAATTGAAATATTTCTTGTTCCTTTTAAACCTTCGATATCTCTAAGCATCTCACAAAGCATTCCAAAAGTATACATATTCATTCGAAGTTCATTTCTACATGTGACATCACTCTCTTCTATCAACATATGCAAATAAGTTATTCTTAATCCCTTCTTATTCCTTCTCTTATCTCCAATTTGTCATCTAGTAAAAACAGTTGAACCCATCAAATACCATGTTATATACATAATAAAAATTATATTAACAATAATCACTATAAATTGAAACTCTTGCAAAATTTGTTTCCTTCTCATTGATTGGCCAAAAGGATCCATTTCTCTACACTGACATGTAAATATAAATTAAAACAATATAACATATAAATTAAAGTAAAATAAACTACTTGTAAAGGAATGAAAAAGCCAAAAAAAAAACTTGTGCTGAAAATTCACGCAACACAATCAATAAAAAAACCATAATGCAATGGAATGGTAATAGAAAAGACCATTCAAATTTATTCACATTGTGCATGACTAAATAATGTCACAATATGCATGAAAATACAAAACAAACCATTACATTTAAAATTACAGTTGTAACCATAAATGTGCTAATGCACTTTTAGGTCCCATAGCTGCAACTTTTGGTGTATTCGCATAATGTGGCATTGATTTTGGAAAAAAAAAATAGTGTAGTTGTGCATACAATTTTAAAGTTTGAATTCACCAAAACTCAATTTTTCTTTTTGAATTTTCAATAGATAAGACATGAATTAGATGAAAATTTTCTAAAAATAATTTGTTGCCACTACAACTGGTAACCCATACCTTAACAATTTTAATATTGTTCGAATATAACATTTTTCAAAATCAATTCCAGCCTATGAACAAATCTACTTATTATAACATATACCAACCCAAATTAGGCAAAATATTTGCAAATCAGAGACAGGTATAAGCCTATCAATATTCAACACAAGATAGATTTTAAACTAGATTTTCAAGAAGGAGAATGAGACGTGTTCAATTTGTATATCTGAAACTTAAAAGCATCATGTAATATATTAAGCTAATGGGATTATAGGTTTTATAGAGATAAAAATAATTTTCTTTTGAAGTAATACAACTTCAAATTCGAGATAGCTCTCCCTTTCCCCAATTGAATACAGAACTATGTATGAAATACAACAATAAAACACACATCAAATACAACAAAAATTTACCAAGTGCATATTAATAAAATATAAATAAATAATTAATCGAAAGAAATATACATAATTTAAAAATAAATAACTATTTTTAGGGATGAATGTAGATAATTGATGAAGAAGATTGATTTGTTTTTGTGTTTTATTTTCTTCGTAGAGAGTATGCGCTTTTTAATTTTTGATTCCAATAAGAATCAAAATTGATTAATGCGTAGCGGTAGGGGAATGATTGATTCCTTTTTCTAGGTAATGTGATTCCTATTGTTGTATTTAATTTATCTAACCAAACAGCAGGAATGGGAGCACTTCATTCCCAATTCGATTTCCACCTTAAACCAAATGTCCCCTAATGTCTTTAATAACACAACTCAAGTTGGCTGCTAAAATTCACCTAAATCAAGGTGGAAGTTATCTTAGATTAAGGATATTTTTTGTTTGTAGATTAGGTTTTAAATTTTAAATTTCTAAGCAAATTGTAACTTAATATATTAATCTTTTGAAAAAAAATATTTTTTTTTAAAATTTGAACTCGATTTGTGAACAAATCTAATTGAATATCTCCAGTTTTCCTCTTAATTTTTAAAATATTATTGTATTCTTATTTACACTTTACAAATAAAATTTCTTAAAAATATAAAATTAAAACCTTGCTATTTGGAACAATTATTTATGATATTTATTTCAAATTTCACATTTTAGAAAGGATTTTATGTTTAGAAAATTAAAAAAATATTTATTTTAATTTTATAAAATCAATTCCGTGAAATTGAATATGACTAAATAAAATTTCATTAAAAAATAGAATTTTTAAATGAATTTTACTAAAATAATAAAATAATATTAGATAAGAACACCTACTTTTACTCTTCTTTTCTTTATTCATACTCGTATTTTCATCTCTCATCTCTCTCTCTCTCTCTCTCTCTCTCTCTCTCTCTCTCTCCCTCTTTCTCTCTTCCTCCCAAATTTTTCTCTCTTTATTTTTTTTATTTATTTTCCCTGCAACGAATGTTTTATTATGTTTATAAATTAAATACTAATTTAAAAATATAATTAGTTTTCAATTATTTTTATTTTTTATTATATTTATTTTATTGAGAGTTTTTAGAAAATGAAGAAAAAGAATTTAACTATAGTTTTGTCTCAAATATAAAAAATGAGTAAATTGTACAAAAAAAAAAACACCCCTTGTTTCCATAAAATTTAGTTTAGACCCCAGTAACCTTAAGTAAACTAAAAATTATGTTATTACGCTTTAGTAAAAAAAGGCTTCAATTTGGGCATATATCTTCCTCCATTAAATACACTTTTACTCAGCGTCTATATCCTCTACTCTCCCACTTACAGTACTGCTAAGATTGATCTGCAAACCCTAAGCTAGAAGAAGTTGATGATTTTTTGAAGGGAACGATCAGACATTGTAATTTCACGGGCGGAAAACTCATATTTGGGTGAGTCTTGACATGGTTTGCATATTTATTTGAGTAATTATGATGGGTTTAACATGAACTACTATTGAAAATGAGTTTTCTAGCAACATGATGTTGTTAATAGTGATGTTTTATTTTACTGCATAATAAGTAATAATTGTGGTTGTTCTTGGTTTAAAAAGAAGCTAGTGGGCATGGGGTGTTTTTACAAATTAAATTTTTGGGTAACTCTATATGGTAAGTCTATATAGTTTGTTTTAATGTCATTATCTTTGCGATGATTGAATCTATAAAATGAGTACTTGCAATGGATTTAACTAGAATGAGTTTCAACATATTGCAATTTAATGCAGGAAATATCAAAATTATATATGTAAAGTACAATAATTTTCTAAGAAAGCATAATAACTTTGTAATATTGAGTTAATGATTTCATACTGAAGTGATCAGATAATATAATATTGTTAAATGACAAAGTCAATGATGTAGAATATACAATTATTGGTAAATATACACAAAATATTTTATTAAAATAATTGTTATGTTAAAAAATTAATGTAATATTAGAGAACTGACAAAGTATGTTGTGTATAGTATAATATAATTTATGTATATTCAAATTTACTTTGATTACTTAAACTATCATGTCAGATAATATGGCATCTGAATCAAGTCAATCAATTGCAAGTGAGAACTCTCCTATAGCAGAGAAGCATCTCAAGGAGAAGCTGCTTAAGATTAAGATTCAGAGTCCAGGTGTTGTGTCAACCAATGATAAGAAAGGTCATAACAAAAAGAGAAAGTCTGACTCTCAACAAAACAGGAACAGAAGAAAGTCCAAGAAAGCTATGAGAATTGTTAAATTTATAGATGAGAAGGATGATGTTAAGGAGAAGGAGGATGTAAATGAGAAGGACAATGTAAAAAATGATGACGGTGACGCTGCTATAATGGAGACTAAAACAACATTGAAGGTTAGTATGATTATTGTCAACATTGGTCTATGTTTCATAAGATTCACTAGTATTTTTATATTTTTTACTTCATCATTTATTTTTGGGTTTGCCAGAAAGATGATTATGTAATACCCAAGGATATGTGGAGACATCTTCAAATTAACCCTATCGAAATGGGGTGCAAAGTTATAGAAGTGATTCAAAAAGCATTGAGAAAATATAGAACTAAGGTTTGTTATTTCTTGATAAATTAAAAGTAAATCATGTATATATATACATGCTTATACTTATGATTTGTTCTAGTACATATTGAATCATTTAAAGCATATAACATAGGCCACCTTCTACTAATGGAGGGCATTGATTTCTAGCCTAGACTTACCAACAGTTTAATCCTAAATTCAATTGATAACCCGGATGATGATGTACTGTCATTTAAATTTAGAGAAAAGGTTGTCTGCCTAGGCTGCGAGGAATTTTGCTTACTTACTAGATTACCTTTCAATGGGAAGGAGAAAATCAGAGGCAGCAAGAAGATGTTTTATGAGAAAATTAGGCTCATCACTAGAGCAAAGTTGGTTGAAATGTTTGAAAATTGTAAAGACATAGAGTTAAGGAGAAAATTAGGTATTGTATGCCTAGTTGAGCTTCTTATATTGGGCAAATCCATTCGATCTAAGGTAGATAATAAGGTTTTAATGATTGTTGATGATGTGGATGCATTCAAAAAAATTGCATAGGGTATAATCATGGAAACATCCTATTGAAATGATAAAGGATTTGCTTAATGAGAAGAGGAAAAATATAGAGGGTGGATACTCATTGTCTGAATTTTTTGACATTTTCTCAATTTCCCTCAGCTAAAAATGTTGGTGTAATCAGGAGCAGAAGTAGTTTCCCAAGGCTTGCCAACTGGAAGATGGGACCTAAGCCATATTATAATTCTCTAATAGAAATGGTTTTTAGTTAGGTAATTCCTATTCCATTTTTTGTACCAAGGTATTACATTGGTTGGGTATATTTAACATTTTAGTTGGCAGATTTTTTTTTAGAAGATGACCCCATTGGCCATTGAAATGATAAAAGATGAAGCTACTCATAATATGGAAAGTTCTACTCACGCCATAGTTCATTATGACCTTAATTCTCCATTCATCCACCACTAGAATGCCTTGTCCCTATCAAAGAAAGAACCCAAAGTCAGGTAAATATAAAATATAATTGCCATGATCCTGTGGTATGATGAAAAATTAAATAGAACATTAATGTATATAGTACCCATTAAAGGATTTTAATGACGACTATGCCTTGCAATGACTAGATGTTTTAGAGAGAAAATACAATGAGCTTCATTTTGTCATTGAAGCACGCACAAAGATTTTTGAAGAACAACTTAAAATGCTTGAAAATAAAAATATTGAGCTTCTACAACATAATGTTGATATTGTAAAAGGTTATAATGAACTTGTAAAAAAGAATGTGAAACTTGAGGAAAGAGATAAAGAAATGGAAGCAAGAATTGCTGCACTTGAGGATAAACATATAGTTGTTGATGTTGTCACCCCACAACATGTATTTGTTAAAGTGCATATATTCCAATTTAAAATATATTATGTACTTTATCAGTTATATCCTTATCTAATTATGTATGCTTCTAAACTTTCTTGCCGATATAATTTGTTATTGTTTCAAGAATATAAAAAGAATCTCCCAAGAAAGTTGTGCCTATAATCAAAAGGGACGAGATAAGTGTTTCAGTTGTCAGTCTTACTAAGACTGAGTAGCAGGTAGAACTTGGTAAGAGGGAGCATGTTCCAAACCTAAAATACTATGACGGACTATGAACACGTGATCCTTTAAGTAGGTGAAAGAGAATGAATAAGTCTTAGTATCATGTCAGAAGCTTATTGAGTTCCAAAGGATATTGTCATGTTCTTCCCGGGCCTAATGCATATCCCAGTTGACCTTGATTTGAAGTTATTTGAAGAATGGTGGAAGACTTACATCACAGATTGTAAGCATCACTTTTATATCAACATACTTATTTATAAATATGTTTACAATGAGCATATTTCATCAATTTATTTACAATGTGTCCCAAAAATGCCATAAAAATAAGAAGGGAAGATGCAACGTACACAATACATAACATCTGTATGATGATATAATTCCTACAAAACATGTACTTTTAATCAAAGAACATTGTTATATTTGTAAATACATATGTGTGCTTCTCAAATTACAACATTATTTTCGCAACATACGTAATTATTTATTTAATTAATTTCTCATGTACTCCTTATTTTACTCATAGCCAATATTTAAATGATTGTATAATATGTCTATATATATGTGTGTCTGTGTGTGTGTTTATAAATGTGTCTGTGTGTGCATGCATAATGAGAAGCATCAAATTATATGTAATGAATACCATCTACATATTAGTAAAAGTATATCGTGACTTGTGATGAATTATTATGATATTACCAATGTTCAATGAATTGCACCAGTATGCACTTATTTCATTAATTTGTGTACAATATATCCCAAGAACGCCACAAAAATAAGAATGAAAAATGTGAGGTACACAATACATAGCATCTGCATGACGATGTAATTCTTACACAGAACATGTACTTTTATCCAAGAACATCATTATATTTGTAAATACATGTGTGTGATTCTCAAATTATAACATTATTTTAGAGACATACGTAATATTTGTTTATTAAAATTTTCACACACTTCTTATTTTACTTACAACCAATATTTAAATAATTGTATATATGTTTGTGTGTGTTTATAAATGTGTTTGTGTGTGCATGTATAATGGGAAGCATCAAATTATATGTAATGAATACCATCTACATATCAATAAAAGTATATTGCAACTTATGATGAATTATTATGATATTACCAATGTTCAACGGATTGCACCAATATGCTCATATTTCATCAATTTGCTTACAATGTGTCCCAAGAATGCCATAAAAATAAGAATGGAAGATGCAAGGTACATAATACATAGCATCTACATGATGATGTAATTCCTATATAGACCTTGTACTTTTATCTAAGAACATCATTATATTTGTAAATACATGTGTGCGCTTATCAAATTACAACATTATTTTTATGCCATACTTAAATATTTGTTTATTAAAATTTTCATGTACTCCTTAAATACCAATGTACTTTGCATATTTAGCAATGTCCAAATAATAAGAAAGACAATATAAGATAATCATAGGCATAAAATTAATAAAAGCAATAGAAAACTCATTGAATGGACAAAGGGACGGGATTTTGATATGTCTTTTTGTTATGCCCTCGCTACCGACAATGACTGTATTTAGCATGAGATGGTTGCTCACAACAGATGGTAGCCTATATTTCTGCCTCCTGCCTATCGAAGTGCGAACATCCGGTGGTTTTATATTAATATTTTAAACGTAATCTAGTAATGACCATTATGTGTTTTCTGCTACGGGATTAATGACTCCTTTGTATGATTCATACCAATATTCCTTTGAGTAGAATGGTGAACACAAATCATAAACATTGCATTGAATGTCGCTTTCGCCTCATAGAACTTCCATCACATGCTCGCAAGTTAATTGGTCTAATTCGAACTTCCTATAGCTGCATGTCCACAACAACATTTCAATAATATAATTCTGATCTACATCGAGCACATCATATTTATGTTTTCTTGCAGACGTCACCTATATTTTGGGTATTTTGTTCACAAATGTCGCTATTGGGTACAGAAGTTAGTTTAAAATAATAGATAAATTAAAGAATAGATAAATTGCTTGCATTTGTTGTGCTTTCTAGATTCGTTTGTATAGTTTTTTTTCAACATCAGTTGACATTTTCGTTTTGCACTAATTTGCTTTTCATCATCTTTGATAAAACCATATTTGACAGATAATTCTGATCTCATTTACTAGTGGAGTTATGGGAAATTCCCTCACCTTCACCAATGCAGCATTCATTAATTCTGAAATGTTGGTGGTCATGATGTTGTATCTCTGGCCAATTGCTTAAGCACGTGTCCACCTATTCAATCCAACTTCCTTTAAGAATTTTTTTCGCACCAGGCACAGAGCTTCTTAGTAACAAAAATAGCTCATAAAACTCTTTTATTCTATATTTTTTTGTTGTTGCATAATAGTGCTTATCTAAGGCATTTGTCCTACTTTTGTATTTATTCTTCAGATTATTCAAAAGGTGGCACATACAAAACCTATAGAATGTATTTCGAAAAACTTTCGACACAGCCTAGATGATATTACAGTGCCAGTCAAAAACAACAAGGTCGACCCTTTCACCAAAAGCTTACTTTAGCCTCTTTTAACAACAAGGTCAACCCTTTCAACAACAAGGTTACGTTTCACCAAAATATGTCCATAACGCATCATTTTCTAAATCACCAACCCGAAATGCCTGTGAAAAAATTTGTTGGTTGGCATCATGATACACAACCGTAAATAGCACACCATGGTACTTAGACTTTAAGTGGATAACATCAATAGTAATTACTGGTCGACAGTAAGAAAAACCTTTAATTGAAGCTTCAAAAGTAATGAAAAGATATACAAAACAGTCATCTGTTGTACGATAGACATTAACAAAAGTACCTGGGATAGATTCTATTTTCACATAGACATATCCAGGAAGAATTCCATAAGATTATTCTGGAGTTCCCAATCTCAGGTTCTCATAAGCATACTCCCATCCCCTGCAAGCAACTGTGTAACTATTATCAATCCCAAATTCTCTCTTCATGTCATCTATAATATCTTTGGGTTTGAAAACCCTCCCGAGACTTTTCAATCTCTTCTTAACACATTTCCCGACTATCCAAATGGTTACTTGCCTATGTCTTTTTCGAACAAAATCAGTTGGACATGTATGTTCAGACATATATTTAGTGACCATCCAGCGAGGATAATCTGGAAAACTTTTAGCTTTTAATCTCTATGAACACCTCTTATCAATGCAAAGTACAACAGTGAATTCTTTATTGGACTTGAAAACTTTGCATTAAAACCCTTGCCTCATTGAAATGAGAGACAAGGTAGTTTTTAAATCTCTCTTTGATTTACATAGTTGAAACTCTTTAATTGAATTTGTCATCGAACACTTTCCATACACTGTTGCTTTATCAATCTTGGACTTGAATAAATCTGTGGTCTCCTCTTCATCAAAATCTATATTAACATGAGTGGCTGGAACACATTGACTGAAATTCATTGCATGAGATGGTGTCGAAGTACAAACCTTCCATGACGTTGTACATCCTCATGTCTTTTTCATCAGGCATCATCTCTAAAACACAATCATGTCCATGAGCTTCATACATGCCTTCATTAATTGGATCAAAATCTGCTTAAACATTTGTATCAGTATTCTCATAGTAAGGGTTCTCGTCTTTTACTGCACATCCATGATCTATTAAATCCTTTTCATCGTATGTAAATTTTATCACATCAGGATTATTACTCCCATGGCCAGATTTGGTGCTTGTCAAAACATATTTATGTTCTAGGCATTCTAGGAAAACTATCACTGGATGCTCTATATAACTATCCTGAGTCATTACAATAAATACATCAAATGTTCTATCATCTACAATATCATATACAGGCTGCCTTTGATAACTAGTAATAATGCTCATTTTTACATAAATTCTTTACCATCAACATTCAACAATTCGCATACAGAATCCTTTAGACCTTTATAACCAATTCTTTTATCCAAAATAATAAACTCATTCTCCCCACCAACATATTCGCTAAGATCATAATCAAAACTTTTATCGTGATGTATGAAAATTAATACGTCATCTATTCCTACAAAAATAAAAACCCTAAATATAATATTTTAAAACAAACATGACCTTATTATTTATATGTCCAATATTATTACCATTGCACATGATATTATGAAAACAAACAACTATATTATACTATCAAATAATAATGTACTCAGTCCATAAAATAATATTATGAAACAAATAAAATTGATAATTTACGCATAAATTTGATATGTATTAAATACCATTGTTAATGTCAATATTACAACATTCAACGTCTATTAATATTATTATATTACAGGCCCATTTAATTCTTTATTATAACTATACTATAATAATTATTTATTATGAAATATAGCCACAAAACACCATAGAGCGAGTTAAATTATCTATAACTGCAATTAAAACATATGATAAGAGCAAAATAACTTCCTATAGCTCAGGCATTAATGTAAGGTGAAATTCCCAATCGAGCTGATGTATATTGTAGAAATTACACAGGCTCTGCGAGTGTTGGGTCAAATATACAGTGACCATATAAATGGGTTTGGAATTAAGGCTCAATCTATACCACCTTATATGTCATTGTATTTTATTATACTTTTCAGATGTGAGATTCATTTATATTCTCCAACACTCTCCCTCAAGTACAACTGGACCTAGCCCAATTGTCACTTGTCAAACATGGATGGCAATCTACTTTTTTTTTTAGGTACATCACAAATTGCCTAGGCCTATTTTCACTGAGGCCCTAAGTTAACAATGGAGTCCAGGATCATCTGGCGGTTAGTTCATTACCTGGTTAGCTCTGATACCATGTAAAAATTACACAGGCTCTGCGAGTGCTAGGCCAAATATACAGTGACTATATAAATGGGTTTAAAACCTCATCTCAACACAAATCCAATTGGCTTGTGTTAAGGCCCAATCTACACCACCTTATATGTCATTGTATTTTATTATACTTTTCAGATGTTGGATTCATTTATATTCTCCAACATATATTTATATCATTCAAGCTTCACATATTGAAGTTTATAGATCTTTTTCAACCACATGTGAATGCATTGAAGTTTACAAATTTTTTCCGAGCAGATGTGAACCTTTCAGATTAGATGCTATGCCACATTATGAGAAAATGGGGTCGATTATGGCTAGAATTTTCAAACTTGAAGGAAACAAATGTATTTACAATATTTTTAAGTTTTACGATGTCTTTATTTTTGATGAAAGAATTAAATTTTCATGGGCAAAAACGTCTAAAAATGCTATTCAAGGAAAACATTGTCTATTGGGAGTTATGAAAAATAAAGGGGTATTTTGTGAGGGTTCTCCTATGAAAATATAAAATTCTATTAAATTTCATATTTTAAATTATATTTTTCCAAATGTGATAATTAAATTTCATTTCCAAATAAATTTTACATTTACAATTTATTTATTCCAAATGAAATGATATAAAATCTAAAAAATTTCTTTAGAAATTCTAATAATTTAAATATTTTTTATTACCGATTTTATCTAGTTGCTCTTGATTAAAATTTTGTGAAAATTCACCAGAAGGAATAATGTAAAATAATTGTTGAAAAAAAATGAAAATCTGAGATTTTAGGCCTAAGTTTCTTCTATCTAAGATTTCAATGCTCATAGAGGAAAGAATTAAATTTTGCTTTTTCAAATTTCTATTAAAATAGAATTATTATTATTATTATTATTATTATTATTATTATTATTATTATTATTATTATTATTATTATTATTATTATTATTATTATTTTTACAACGCGAAGAATGAATATGCTAAATTGATTCTGAAAACTGATGAGTTAAATTGCAAGGACAGCAGTGTGATCTGATGTTTTAATATAGAGAAATTTATTTATTCATTTTGCTATGCGTTTGGAATCAGGCTAATATTTTTTTAATACTTATTTTATAAATTAAAATGAAAAAAAATGAAAAGAAAAGTCATTAATATATTTTCAAGAAATTTATATATTATATATTTTGTAAAATGATCAATTAATGAAAATATAAAGTTTTTTTATGTCTTTGTACAAAAATTAATAAACCACCAAAGGAGTTAGAACTTGGAATGCACATTTAAAAAATAAAAAAATTCCTTTAAATTTATTTTAATAAAAATAAAATAATTCAAACAAAGTTTGTTATTAATTAATTGAAGAAGCTGTTACATGGAGGAAGTTGTTTATGTTAAAGAATTAAGCAATTTATAATCGGAAATATCTACTATAGTAACAGATTTAAGAGATTTTAATTTTGATATTTTTTTACCAAAGAGAATACTACAAACCTCATTTAGAAATTTATATTTTATAAGAATTAAAATTAATTCAATTTTATCAATTCTCTTATTTAAAAAATATTAATAAAATTCAATGTACTCATCATCTGAAGGAACAAATTATACATATAAAAATTTTACAAAAATAGATTTATTTAATAAAAAATACTATTTAAATATTTAAATATTTATACACACGCTTGTAGAATAAAAAAATACTTTTTTTAATTTAAAATGATTTCAAATTATAAAATTTAAATATATTATTTTTTTAAAAAAAATATTCTAAGCATATAAATTTTATTATTAACCGAATTGAATTCTTACGAAAAATTCTATTTTTTTTTCTTCTTTTTGATGAGTATATAAAATAAAGTCCACTCCGTTATAATTAGTCTTTTCTTGTATTTTCAATTCAAATTTTTTAATATATATTTATTTAACCTCATAAACTATTAAATAGCCTTTTCTTAATCATATAAACTGTCAAAAAAAATTTTCTACATCAAATTAATTTTGTATGCATTTATAGATAATAGTACTAAAAATGTAACTTCATTCAATAATAATAATAAATTAATATTAACATTTTTAGTCTTTGGAAAAATTAATTTTGAATATAGTTTTAACTAGAATGCGGTCAAGTAAAAAAACTATTATTCTTGTTCTTTTGGTAGATATGTTTGTTTAATTTTTTAATTAGTGACCAATCAGTTAATTAAGTGGATAATGTTTTGTTTAGATAAATTTCAGTATAATTTATTAATAAATAATATAGTATATGATAATATAATATTATAAATACTATTTATCATATTCATAAAGATAGTATTATATAAATATAATTAAATAAAATATTTTTATTCAATATGATAATATTTTGTAAGATTATAAAAATGAAAAATAGGTTATAAATAAAAATATATAATATCTAAAATTTATTGAAAATATTTTTAAAAAATAACAAATTAAATTATAGAAAATCATAATGATTAGAAAGATCATTAAAATTTATAGCTTTTAAATTATGAAATTATTATGAAAATTATATTATGGAGATGAATGATAAACAATAAATTAAAAAATTAAATAAACAAGAGCAAGTGGGAAAAGATGATTAGCACGAGGCGCTCAGTCAACCAATTAATAAAGTCCGCTATTTGATGGAAATTCAACTATTTATCACTTTCTTTGAAATTCAACTATTTTCTGTCTCAATTTTAGATCTCGTCAAGCCTGATTGTGAAAGACAATTCAACTTCGAGTGCCGCGTAAAAACTCCAATTTTTTATTAGATAAATGTCTAGTTTTCAATTTTCATTGATTTGTAAGTCATGCAATAAGGTCTAATAAATATTTAATAAAATAAAATAACTATATAGTAATAAAATAACATAACTATATAGTGATACCATTAATGATCTTAAATTGTCTCAATTACCAATTCATACTATAATAATATCTTAGTATTGCTTCAAATATATATATAGGGGCGGACGTACGGGATTCAAGAGGACTCTGGACCCCTCCTCACCGGCGGTTAGAAGTTCATATAGGCAGGTATATCTGACAATGATTAATTTGAAGGGAGGGGGGTCTGGCCAGCTGGAGCTCGGCGTTGACGCCTGGGCCTAGTTCGCAGAGAAGAGAGGGCGAGCGGGATTGAAGATGAAATAATTTTTTTTTATAAAATTACTCCTGACTGAGTGAGAGACTGAGAGACAGAGTGAGAGACTGAGAGGCGACTGGCGTGCGACGGCGAGCGGCGTGCAATGGCAAGGAACGACGATGATAAAAATAGGCAACAACTCCCCAGCTCCAACCGACCACCGTTGAAGCTGCCGGCGCCGGAAGAGGTATGTATACTTTTTTTTTATGTTGTTTGGTATTTTAATTAGAAATTTTAGGGATTTAACGTAGAATTAAGTTTGTTTTGTTTACTAATTAAGTTAATAATTTATTTGTTTTGTGGTTTTGTGATTTGTTTGAAATTTAGAATTAATTTTTGTTATTTTTGTTGATTTAGTGATTTGGAATTTAGGTTAAATTAATTGTAAATTGTTAATTTTAATTTATTTGTTTTGTGGTTTTGTGATTTGTTTGAAATTTAGAATTAATTTGTGTTATTTATCTTAATTTAGTGATTTGAAATTTAGGTTAAATTGATTATAAATTATTAATTTTATTTTAAATTATTAAATTAATTATAATTTATAAATTAAAATGTTGAATATAAATTAGGTTAGTATTATTTAAAATATAAATTTAATTTAATATGTAAATTGAATGTAAATTATAATTAAAGTTTTAAGATTAAATTGAGTTATAAAATAAAAATTAAATATTAATTATGATTAAGTTAAATTGAATAATATTATAAATTGGGTTATAAATTATTAAAATTAAAATGTAAGATATAAATTATTGAAATTGAATATAAATTATTAAATTGATTATAAATTATAAATTAAAATGTATGATATAAATTATTGAAATTGATTATAATTTATTAAATTGATTATAAATCATAAATTAAAATGTATGATATAAATTATGTTAATAAAATTTGATATATAAATTAAAATTTGGCAATAAATTATTAAATTGAATATAACTATAGTTTGAGAAATATAAACTACTTTACAAATTACAATTGAATATTAATTGAAAAAATATAAACTAAAAATTATGAATTGAATATAAAGTATAAACTATTTATGAATTGAAACAGGTATGGATAAATTTGTAATCAAGACTAAAAGGATATGGACTAAATGTGGTAAATCATCGAATATTCCAACAGTAAGTAGTCATGGAAGTAGGGAGGAAACTAGTGCTAGACAAGAACATCAAGATGTTAGTTTTGATGATATTGTTGATGATCCAGCATTGCGTAAGCCCATTGATGAGTTTGATGTTAGGATTTGTAACACCCTCATACTCTATATAAGTACTATACATATACCTTGTATACATGCAGTACGTATATAAAGTATAAGAATGTCACTTTTCATTTCAGATTAAAAATCTTTACTCTAATTCCAAACAATAATATATTTTATTTAAAGAACATTTACAAAATCTTTGTACTTCCGATGATCTTACATATTAGGGGTGTTCATTGGGCCCGTGGCCCGACCAACCCGGCCCGGCCCGAAGGGTTTCGGGCCGGGTTGGGCCGGCCCGAACCCATGCTAGGGTCGGGCCACGGGCCTCAAAATCCAACCCGAGCCCAGCTCGGGTCGGGCCTCGGGTTGGGATAAAAAATCTCGGGCCGGCCCGACCCGGCCCGAGATATTTATTTTTTTATATTTTTTAATTTTTTTAAAATTTATTTTTTGATAATTTATTTTTTTAAAATATTATATATAAAAAATTATATAATAATTTATATATTATTAAATATAATTTAGTATAATAAATTTTTAAAATAATATTTATAAGTAAATTTTATTAAAATTTGTAAAAAAAAATTATTTTTTTTAATTTTAAAAAAATCGGGCCGGCCCGACCCGGCCCTAACCCGGCCAGGCCCGGCCAAGCCCGAAGTGGCCCTGCCCGACCGGGCTTCGGGTCGGGCCACGGGCTGCAAAACTGCAGCCCGAAAAATTTCGGGCCGGGGTCAAACCCGGCCCGACCCGGCCCGTGTACACCCCTATTACATATATATAATGATCTTGTCTTTACCAAAATTTCATTTATACATATGAATACATTTTTATCAAAATACAATATAATTAAATTGTACATGTATGCACCACCTTCTAGTTGGTCTCGAAATACTCTTACCCTTCACGTGGCATAACGATTTGACTTCAAATCAACCACCTACTCACCTGCGCGATTTACACAACCGCGCTAAGCTCGAAAGCTTAGTAGTACAAATAAATATTATAAAAATACATTACAGAAAATCATACTCATATGTTAACTTCATGTATCATTATTTTCTTATCATGTTTTCCCATTTCAATTACACTCTTCATATATTTCCACTAATCTCTTAATTTATATACACATACACATATATCATTTCAACAAACCACAATTCAATGACTTATCAGAATATTCATGAAATAATACTCACAATTTCCACATCCATATACATATTACACATCATATTGTATTTTCATAATCTCATCATTCAACATAGTTTCTCAAGCCATATTCATTTTCAGTGTTTTGCTTATATGTTGTATTCTTCTCATTCCATAATTATCATCATATATCTCATAACATTATATCTTATTCCATAATTCACATTAAAGCAAAGACAAGCATGGGCCCAAAAAGAATCTAATATGCTATTCAAAGTTCAGAGTTACTGCTTTGTTCCATAATCACAATCATCAAGCCCGTAGGCGATATATATATTTATCCATGGATAATCAACTAGATTTGAGCTTACAACCCAGTCTTTTCACTCAATCTAGCATTAAGAATTTGTTTTTGAGGCTTACGACTCAGTCCTTTCACCCCAAAAACATCACATTTCACATTTTTCAGCTGGACTCGGCTTACGACCCGGTCTTTTCACCTATCCAGCGATTCATAGGCATGCCGCCAAACCCAGAACTCTGAAATTGAATAACATATTAAGCACACAATTATTTCATTTATCTCTTTCTCAATTCATTTCTTATTTTATTTCTCATTTCATATTCCATAATCAAATAGGCAACTATGCCCCAATTATTTCATTTGCACTATCATAGCCAACAACAATGGCTTCACATCTCATCATATCTCAATTCACATTAAAGCAATTCATCATTAAAGTATTTATCATAACCAATTGCATTGCACATACCTTTTGAATGATCATCATATCTTTCACATTATACAAATCATAACATTAATCAAATAGTAATAACAATATAGTAGATTACTTAACACATTTATAACCAAATGTGTTAAGTCTCAAAATCATGTAAAAGAATGCATCCATGTAAGTTTGTACTTACCTCAAGAGCAACTCACATCAATCTATACACTTCCTCTTCCAAGAATTCTTCACATATAGGTTAAGGCAACTCAACCTCTTCACAACCTAATCCAAAAGGAAGAATATACACTTACTTACAAATACACATGAATTTCAATACACTTATTCACCTATTAGTCTCATACTAGACCCATAGATCACAAATTACAAACCAAAACCATTATCTAAGTCCCCACAACCCCACGGCCGTGGGTTAGCAAACGAATCTGCCCACTTTTCTCTAAACCCCCACGGTCGTGTCCCTCACTTGCCATGACCGTGGCACTCATTTGCCACGATCGTGGCATCCATTTTGCCTCTGTTTTGGACCAAACTCATGTATTCTGTGTTTTTAACTTCAATAAACACAAACATATAGAAAATCCAAGATAATAATTGATCAAACTCATAACATACATCAATTACCAATTAATCTAACACTTATATAACTTCAATATATCATAATAATAATCATTATATACATCATCCATATATCAATTATTCAATTCCCCAACTCGTTTATATTAAACCCTTACTAAACAATTTCAACAATCCATCATCATCCTCACAAATAACCATTTTATCATCATCTAAATACCAATTCAACATATATACTTCAATCTTTTATTATCATCATCTTCACACACTAACCAATTCAAATATAAACACAATCAATAGAAATCAACACAAAGAAATGAACACTTACTTGAATATTTTGCCAAATCTTCAATATCCACCTTCAATTCTCTCAAAACCCTTATGAATTTGATGTATATGTAAATAAAATCACATCTCTCTCTCTCTCTCTCTCTCTCTCTCTCTCTCTCTCTTTCCACGTTCAAGAACAAGAAGAAGAAGAAAGAAAGAAATTCTTCTTTCTTTATTCAAACTTATCTTATATATATAATAATAATAATAATATAATTAAATATCCCTAAAATTCTCCATCACAAGATTTATTCTTCCCTTTGACTTTCTTTTCTTCTTTTTCTCTTGTCATTATTATTATTATTATTATTATTATTATTATTATTATTATTATTATTATTATTATTATTATTATTATTATTATTATTATTACTTTTCCTACACCAATATATACATCATGTATATGTGATGTATATGTTAATATATGTATATGTCTTATATATTGCTTTTATATTTCTCATGTTTTACAATTACAATATATACTTATCGTTCTTCATATACATCTATCTCTTATAATATTTCTTTTAATTAATTTATCTTCTTTTCTCTTTCCATTAAACATATACATTAAATCTAAATACAACAATAATTCCAAAACTTTTAAGGTATACTTTGGGATATTACAGGATTAGAGATGATGTTAGGAGACAATATGCAGTTAAAGGGTCTTGCCAACCATTTGGTTATAATTTTCCACATAGACAATTTAAAAAAATTAGGAGGAGTTTTCAAGAGAATTGGTTCTATAAATTTGAGTGGTTGAAATATAGTATTTCTAAAGATACATCGTTTTGTTTATGGTGTTATCTTTTTAGCTCGAATAGAGGAGCGAAGCGGAGAGATAATATTTTTACACACATTGAATTTTGCAATTGGAAAAAGGCCATAGAGAAGTTTAATGATCATGTTGGCGGTCCAAATAGTCCACACAATAATGCTAGGTTGCAATATGTTGGTTTTAAAAGTCAAAGACAAAGTGTGTCATATGTCTTATCTTCTCATAGCTAAGAGCAAGAGATTTTTTTACTGGACGCGTTTAACAGCTGTTGTTGACTGTATTCATTTTCTTTTAGCTAATGGGTTGGCTTTTCAAGGTCATGACAAGTCGAAAATGTCACTTAGCCGGGATAATTTTCTAGAACTTCTCGATTGGTATAGTAAACGAAATATTAAGGTTAGGAATGTACTTAATTCAAATGCTCCTAAAAATAATCAACTCACTTCTTCATGCATCCAAAAGCAAATTGTGAGTGCTTGTGTTTTAGAGACGACATTAGCTATTGTTTATGATATTGGAGATGAATTCTACTCTCTACTAATTGATGAGGCACGGGACAATTCAGTAAAGAAGCAAATGGTTGTGGTATTGAGATATGTTAACAAGTTGGGACATGTGGTTGAGCGCTTTGTTGGAGTGGTACATGTTAGTGACACATCTACTTTGTCTTTAAAAAGTGCACTTGATGATTTTTTAGTGAAACATAGATTATCACTAAATAAAATTAGAGGTCAAGGTTATTACGGAGCTTCTAATATACGAGGTGAATTCAAAGGTTGAAAACTCTCATTATAAATGAAAATTCCTCAGCAAAGTATATTCATTACTTCGCTCATCAACTCCAATTAATGCTTGTTGCTGCAGCAAGAAGCAATAGATTTGTGAGTAATTTTTTTGATTATGTTGCAATGATTGTGAACATTGTTGGAATTTCATGTAAAAGGAGGAATGCTCTTCGTCAAAAACAGCATGATGAAGTAGTTCGGCGCCTAGAAAGTGGTGATAGTCAAATTGAAAGAGGCTTGCATCAAGAAACAAATCTAGCTCGATTTGGTGATACAAATTAGGATTCTCATTATAAAATAATTATGCATCTTCTCTCTATGTGGTCACCAGTGAAAGAGGTTCTTGAGAACATTTATAAGGATGGTTCAGATCAAAGAAATCGAGGGGTAGCTGTGGGCTTGTTTGATAAAATGGAAAGTTATGAATTTATTTTCACTGCTTTCTTAATGAGAAAACTTTTAGGTATGACAAATGATCTATCTCAAGCTTTACAAAAAAAAAAGGATCAAAATATTGATAATGTAGTTCATTTGATTGCAACGGTTAAACAAGAATTGTAAAGTTTCAGGGAGAATGGATGGGATAAATTATTAAAAATTGTTAATGACTTTTGTATAGATCATGATATCGGAATGCCTAATTTGGAAGATAATACAGGTTATTTGCGTTATAAGCGTTCTGGTACTCCTATTGCTTATTACCACCACTTTCGAGTAGAAATATTTTGTCAGGTACTATTTTTTCTTCGTATTTTCATACTTAACTATTTATTATGCTACAACCTAATTTTTTTTATTAAATTCTAGGTTATTGATTTCATTGCTCGAGAAATGGAAAATCATTTTACAGAATCAAGTACAGAATTACTTTCATGCATTGCATGTCTTTCTCCTAAAAACTCATTCTCCAACTTTCAGCTATCCAAATTACTCCGGCTTGCTGAACTATATCCATATGATTTCTCCACCACTGATCATATGATACTTGAAGATCAATTTAATATCTACATTGCCGATGTTAAAAGAAATACAACTTTCTCTAACCTCGATGATATTGGAGCTCTTGCTCAGAAAATAGTTGAGACATGTTATGACACTATATTTTCTTTGGTATATCTGCTTATCAAGTTAGTTTTAGTCTTACATATTGTCACTGCTACCGTCGAGAGAGTTTTTTTAGCAATGAACATTATCAAGATGAATTTGCACAATAAGATGGAAGATGATTTTCTGACCGACTGTTTAGTATGTTATATGAAGAAAGATATTTTTTTAAAATATTAAAAACGAGGCTATTATGCAACGTTTTCAGAACATGCAAAGTCGTAGAATGTAATTATCATCTGTTAGGCATAGTTAATTTAATAGGTTAAATTAATTATTAAACTATTGTAATATTAAATGTTTAATTTTATAGCATATTCGTCTGTAAGTTTTTTCTGTGAAAGTTGAGCTCCCTTTTTAGTATTTTCTGCGTCCGCCACTGTATATATATATATATATTATTTTTTTATAAAATAATCTTAACTATTTAATTACATAAAAAATATTTAAAATATATAACAGGTACGAGTAAAATTAAAAAGCAAATAAAATATACAAAAAGCAAATGTCAAAATCATATGTAATTCTAACATTATATAAAAGACAATTAGATACATAAATTCTTTAAAAAATATATAACAATAAAATATAAACACATAAAAAATAAATTAAAAAAAGTAACTAATAGCAAGAATAAGAGTTAAAAAAATAACACTAATTAAAATAAAATAATAATTAATGATAAGAGCAATAGCTAAAAAATAACATTTATTAAAATAAAATAGTAATTAATAGTAAGAACAATAGTTAAAAAGGAATAGTACTAATAAAAAATGAATTGTAAAACGGATAAAAGAACTTAAAATTACTATTTATCTAGAGTGATTTCAAAATTCTTCTTTAAATTACACAATTTATTTATTTACACTTAATTGATAATATTTTATAATAATTATACTAATACTTAATTTATTTACACTCAATTGATAATATCTTATTCTTAATTTATTATATGATTTTTCTCATACTTTAAAAAATATTAATTACATTTTATATTATTTATAAAAAAAATTAAAAAATATATATCCCCTAAGCAATGTGAGAACGATATTCTAATATAAATTAAAATTAATGATAGAGATTAATAAATTAAAACTGATGGAGACTAATATTTTATGTCAAATGTAAAAGATTTTTATTTTTTAATATACATATATATTAAATATTAGAATAGACTTTTTAATATGTATATATATAAGGGTAAGGGTAAAATTAGTAAAAAGAAGTAAAATTACTATTTTTCTACAGTGATCTTGCTTTCCTTAGATATTATTAATTATTTCATCTTATTAATATCGATTTTTATCACAATGCTTAATAATATATTATTTGTATGCTCGTCTTTTTGCATGTAATTTTTTATTTAATTCATATTTTTAAAATATTTCAACATATATAAATTATTATCATTTTCAGAAGCTGAGCCAAAAAGTTTTTAAAGGATTAAAAAAATATTATAACAAAATTTTTTAAACATTATTGATAATAAAGTATACAAAAGAAAATATTATAAATATGCCAATATATCTTTATTCTTCATCATTTAAGATATGCTTATTGCCGTTTCATCAAATAAAAATCATCTATAATTTTATCAATCATTTCAGTAATTTCTTTTTCGATGTAAATAATAAGAAAATTTCTAGAAAAACGCTTATTTAATTAATTTATCAATATAATTGCTAGTTTAAATTTAAAAATTAGATAATTATATTAACTCAAAATTTCATAAATAAAAGTTATATACCTTATAAAATTGAAGATTTATTGAGTATAATCTTTAACAATTAGCTCTAATTGAATGATAAAAAAAATCCTTGGGAGTAGTATCGAAGCCACTCGTAAGTAAAGGAAAGCAACTACTCCCCTTCATTTTTAGAAAAAAAAATATTATATATTTTTTATTAAAATTTTTAAAATCTTTCCTTTACCCTTCAAATTTACTAAAAAATAATATGAGGTTAAAATTTTTATTATTTTTTAATATATTTTTTACTTTTTTAATTTTTTCTTTTTATTTTGATTTTGATTTCATTATTATACTTTTAATATTTCGAGTAGAGAATAATTGTAATTTTTTTTTGCTTCTTTATATATGAAATATATTTTTATGTATTAATTCATAAGTTTATAAAACAAATATCATTTATATTATTTTTAATATATATAATATTTTATTTTTATCCTCCTCCCATCTAACTTCTAGCTTCACCCTGATTGAGAGGTAAAAGCGACAAAGAAGAAAAAAAGTAGATGTTTTAATATAATTATGATTCCTTTATTTTTTTTATCCTAAAAAAAAGAAAGATAATGGAATTTTTTAAAGATTTTCATTTGTTACTGCTTTATATTTTTTCATTAATTTATATCATTGGTGGATTAAACTAAAATATATTAAGAAGGGTTAAAATTTATTATTTTAGAATAAAAAGTATTTTGTAAGCATTATGACTAATAAAAAGTTTTTAAAATATAAGTTTATAAAAAAAATAAGCTCTCATTGAATTTAAATTATGTATTCGGCCCTTGGTCATGGTCATGCCAACCCCTTATCTTTGCCTGTGATTATTTTGTTAAATTTAAATATTATTTTGTAATAATTTGAATATATATGCAAATAAAACATATACGCCAAATTTATTATACACGAATGAACTAAAAATTAGGTATTATTCTTTAACAAGATTTATTTTGTCTAATCTCTTTGACAAGCTTTTCAGATTTCTTTTGTTGTTTATTAATATTCATGTTTTTTGCCTTTGCATACACTAATCATTTGCACAAGTGTTTTATTATAGCAGAAAGAGCTGTGGCGAATGTGAGTGCACCATTTACTGAATTATCTTTGAGTAGGGACGATGACGGTGGCTTGATTATTAAAGGTGAAGATGAGTTGGTGGTTAAACCAAATTTAAATTTTTGTCTTATTGGTCGATTCTTGACTGATAAGAATGTTAATTTCATACTCATGCAACACACTTTGACTTCTTTATAGAGATCAGGAAAAGGGATGTGTGTGAAAGAACTAGGTGCAGTGGCGTAGCCAGGATTTTAAATAAGGGGGGTCCAATTCAACTTAAATACTAAATATTAAAAATATCAAATTATAAAAGAAATAAAAAAATTCCAGATTATAAACTACAAAAAAATAATAATTTCAATTTAACTTCATACTACTTTTCTCAAAAAAAAAAAAACTTCATACTACAAAATCAAATTAAACATTTCAAATTTATAATGTCCTCAAGTATTCAAGCCAATTTATTAATTCATTATTTTTCAAATTTCAATTCATTTTAGCAAGATAAAAAAATTACAACAAAATAAATATGAGATTAAAAGTAAGTGGTGTACCTATTCTTAACTTGTTGCCGCTGCCTTGCTGGTGCCAATCGGTGAAAGAATGAAATTGAAAAAGGAAGAAACTGTTATCTGAAAAAAAAAAAAGAAAAAGGAATTAACGAAGAAGAAACGTGAGAAAGAAGAGAAAGAGTCACAATTAAGTTATTCTTGTTTGTTTGTAATGGGCAGAGTCATTGACAAATCTTGTTTGTTTGTAATGGGCTTGATTAAAAGGCCCAGTTTTAAAGATTGGAAAAAAAAAGGATGAAAATTGTTGGGAGCGTGGATCGAAGTTGCGTGCTCTCACATAGTAAGGCCAAGCTGTTCCATCTCAACCAATATAATATTCATTCTGAAATATACTTAAAAAATTTTTATTTTTAACTGAGGGGGGAACAGGGCTCCATGGGACCCCCTTTATCTCCGCCTCTGACTAGGTGGTTCTTTATTTCTATTTCAGTTCTTCCATAAGGTGGATCTTCGCCGGGTCATGAAAACAAGTCTCTGGATTTTTGACAAACATCTTCTTATACTTGAAAGATTGAGTGGTAATGTACAATTACATCGAGTATCCCTCTCATTTATATAGCTTTTTAGATTTAGATCCATGAACTTCCATTTGGATTTATGTTAGAGCATATTAAGAAGCAAATTGGGAATTATATTGGTGAATATATTGAAGTAGTTCCCAACAATTTTTCTGGAGTATGGAAATCCTATATGCATATAAGATTATCAAATTAAAAACTAATTTTGAATTATAATACTGAGTAACATTATTAAAATAATAAATTAAAAATTAATTTTAAATTTCTACAGAAAAATCTAGTTCTAATCAGTAAAATCACAAAATAAATCAATAAATTAAAAAAATTTAGCTGAAGAGTACCTACCTTGTGATTGTGTCTCGGTTGGTCGGTGGCTCGGCGCTGGTGGCTACTACTCGTCTGTCATGTTCGCCTCGCTTGTCGCTCGTCTTTGTTCGCCTCTGTGATCATCCGCTTGTGACTCTCGTGAAGAGATCATCTGCTCTTTACGATACTTGTAATTTTTTTTTAAAACAACTCTTAATGAAACAATGTCGTTTCATTAAGAGTTGCTTAAAAAATTAAAATGAGGCAACAGGGGGGCATAAGTCCAGGAGCTCCCCTCCTTGGGACTTCTTCAGCCGCCAAAAGTTTCTCTTTATTTGAGTTTCTGGCCACCGACGAAAGGAAAGGTCTATAGCCCCCTAGAACCCCCCTAATTTCGTCTCTGCTTTAATTATTATTTGGACAAATATATAAATTATTATTAACTGGAGGCTTCTGTATTTTTATTTTATCCAGATTTCCATGATTAGATTAGTACAATTATAAAATATATATATACATATATATATTCTATATATATATATATATAGATATATGTACATTCAATTATTTCCTCCTCTATGCGAATTGTAAAAGTTCACCTTAATAAAAGAAAGTGTAAAAATGGTTGAAAATGTAAATTTGTGAGATTTCAGGCCTAAGTTTCTTTTATCTAAAATTTTTTCTCAGTTGTCAAACAATGTTTATAGAGGAAAGATTTATATTTTGCATTTTCAAAATTCTACTAAAATTAAAAAAAATACATATTATTTTTTTATGACGTTGAGAATGAATATGCTATTTTTTTTTTTAACAAAGAATATGCTAATTTTTTTTTGAACTAAAGAATATGCTAAATTGATTCTCATGGAAATGGAGGGTGGAGAGGACAACTAAGCACAGTTGTGGGATTTGATTGGATAACGAATCATAGTTGTGGGATTTGATGTTTTAATAGGAAGACATTGATTTGTTCTTGCTATTTATTTGGAATTAGGCATTTTTTTTTAAAAAATAAAAAATATCAAAACAACATATATATAGTTTAAAGAAATTTATATATTATTTATTTGTTAATGATTTAATTGATTAAAATATGAAGTTTTTGAATGTTCGTTGAACAAAAATTAATAAATTATAAGACTTAAAAGATGCACATTTAAAAATTAAAACAATTTCCTTCAAATATATATAATAAAATATTATAGAGAAACTTTACTTAATAAGATAAAATAATTTCAAACAATAAAATTCAAATTCATTTTATTCCCTTAGACTTCAAAATTTAGTCCAAACATATATAATTTTGTTATTTTAACGTTTAAAGTCCAAACATATTATTAAATTATAAAGATATTCCTTTTAAAGTTTAAAGTCCAAACATATAATTAAAATTTTCTTTGGCAATGGGGCGGATGTGATTTTTTATTGTATTACCAAAAAAAATTATGAACTATTATAATTAAATAAGTTACCCTACTATAGATATGAAGTTTTAGATTATTTATTTTTAATCATTTATATTAATTAATAATTTCAAATAATAAATTTATTATATACAGAATTTTTTTATTTTATGTACTATTAATTTACCTCCATTGCACTTAGGAGGGGTGTCGCCTTGGAAAGCCTACGTTATAATTAGTATAATTATGAAAAATAAAATTGAAAGCTAAATTTTTTTTTTCATATACTAATAGTTTAATTAATATGAAAAATATAAATATATATATAAATAATTATCATATATGATATTTTTATATTGTATATATATATATTACGTGATAATTAATATTTTTTATTTTTAAATTTTAAATAATAAATTTATTATATATAAGATATTTTATATTTATATATTATTAATTTATTAAATATATTATATTTTCATATATTAATCGTTTCAGATAAAAATTTATTAATAATTATTTATTATTAATAATTATTAGTTTATTAATAATTTATTGAATATATGATATTTTATCTCTATATATTATTAGTTTTAGATTAAAAATGTTTATTACTAATTATGAATTTATTAAAAATTTATTAAATATATTATCTTTAGTCTTTATTTATTGATATTTTTTGTTAATAAATTTTTATTAATAATTTATTAAATTTAATAAATATATTACCTTCTATTTTTCTTGCTGGAGCTTCTTATTCCTTTGTTGCTGCCATAACGAGGGCTTTGGCCCCAGATTTTATTAAGGATGTAATGGATTTTGGTAAGTTTTAATAAAAACATCATCCTTTAGTTAAAAAAAAAGACATTTTATTTTTATATATTAGTAGTTTCATATATTACTAATTTATTAAATTTATAATTTTTTATCTTTATATATTAATAGTTTCAGTAAAAAAATTTAAATATAATTAATTATTATTATTAACTATTAATAATTATTAATTATTAATGTATTAATAATTTATTAAACATATAATTTTTTATCTCTATATATTAATAGTTTCAGTTAAAAGATTTATTAAAATTTTTAAATATATGACTTTTAATATTCATATATTAGAATTTTTAATTAATATTTTATTAAATTTATTAAATAATATTTTATTTTTATATATTAATAGTTCATTTATTTAAGATAAATAACTATAATACATACATTTTAATATTATATGTTTAGATTACGTGTCAATTTACATTTCTTACATTTTCTTCAGCTCTTATATATATTTATATAATAGATATAATAAGAATTTGAAGAGATATAGTATTTAATTGAGGAATTAATAGAAATAAATAATAATCAATCATTTATATCTTTCACAACTTTTACATTTTAGATTTTCAATTTGTATTAACCTATAAGAATATGTTATACTCATTATTTTTTTTCTTTTAATAAATTTCAAATAGTATTTAACGAGAATAAGTAGTGATTTATTGTTTTTTTTTAATTCTTTACATTTTGGATTCCCAATTTACATTTTCAATTCTGATGTTGTGTTGCGGTTTTTGAATATGGGTGTAATGGAGGAGAATCTTTGCAAGATTTGGATTACTCTCCTCCCTAAAGTGGATAATCCTGAATCTTTGTCCCAATTCAGGCCAATTAGTCTCTGCAATGTGAGTTTTAAAGTTATCACGAAAGTCTTGACTAATAGGCTTCGGACTATTTTCCCCAGTATTATTGCTCCTGTGCAGACCAGTTTCATTCCAGGTCGTCTTCTTCATGACAATGTAGTTGTTCTTCAAGAGGTTCTGCATTCTTTTTCTACACCTCATCGTTCGACACCATTTATGGTTATTAAGATTGATCTGGAGAAAGCTTTTGACAGACTATCTTGGGAGTTCATTGAGGAATCACTTGCTCTTGCGGATTTCCCTTTACATTGGAGGCAATTGGTGTCAGCCTGTCTTAGCGCATGCACTATGCAAGTTAAATGGCAGAATGAGATCTCTATTCCTTTCAAGCCCACAAGAGGAGTGCGCCAAGGAGATCCTATCTCTCCATACTTATTTGTTCTGGGTATGGAGCGCCTTGGCCACATTATAGGTGATGCCATCTTCACTGGTGATTGGAAGCCTTTTCGGTGTTCTAATAATGGTCCTCCATTATCGCACATGTTTTTTGCAGATGATCTTCTTCTCTTTTCTGAAGCCTCCCTTCAGCAAGTTAATACTATCAAGAGGTGTTTGGATCAGTTCTGTACCAGTTCAGGTGAAAGAGTCAATTTTAATAAGTCCTCTGTTTTCTTCTCTGCTGCAACACCTGAGTCTCTTCGTCAGTCTATTGCTAACAGTCTAGGAATGAAGAAGGTTGATTCTTTGGGTACATATCTGGGTGTTCCCATGGTTACTGGTAGAATTAAGAAGGAAATGTATGAGCCGCTGCTTGCTACAGTGGATAAAGTTCTCTCTGGTTGGAAAATACCGCTACTTTCTTTTGCAGGAAGAGTGACGCTGGCAAAATCTGTTCTGATGGCTTTACCCAATCATATTATGCAAGTCACCCCGCTTCCTCAATCGGTTTGTAAGGCTTTTGATAGGAAGGTCAGAGACTTTGTCTGGGGTAGCAAACTTGGAACTCCTAAGGTGCACCTGGTAAAATGGGAAACAGTGACACAACCTACAAGTCGAGGAGGTCTGGGTCTGAGATCCTGTAAACTGATGAATTCGGCTCTGTTTGCTAAACTCGGCTGGCGCTATTTGCAACAACCGGATCAGTTTTGGTGTACTTTTCTCCGCTCCAAATATGCCTCTGCTACCTCATCGATTGATGATTGGTGCCGTCATTCTCGCAACTCTGTTATTTGGAGGGGCATCCTTGAATCGGTTCCTTTGCTTAAAATGGGCTCAGCTTTCTCGGTCTATAATGGTTGTCTGGCTAATTTCTGGAGTGACAGCTGGCTTTTAGATTTCCCGTTGAGGATGGTCGCTTTGATTCAAATACCACAGAATTGGGATTCATTCACAGTTCGGCATTATTGGCTAGGAAGTGACTGGGACTGGAATGTTTTGAGGGGATTGCTGCCTGCATATGTCTTAGATCAACTTCACAGTTTGGTGCTTGCGAATGATGATGACTTTGAAGACTGCAGATTCTGGTCAGGTACTGCTAGTGGCAATTTTACGGTTGCTTCTGCCTACAATCTGCTTTGCTCCACTAGTAATGACTTTTATGATAATATTTGGTTAAAGATTTGGAAGATCAAAGTGCCACAGCGCATAAGGTCCTTCTTATGGTTATTTCGGCTCCAACGCCTAATGACTAACGTGGAAAGAAAGAAAAGAGGTTTCACTGTGGACTCATATTGCCCCCGATGCAATACATGTGAGGAAAGTCTTGATCACTTATTTAGGGACTGTTCTTTGGTATCTTGGCTTTGGGAGAGTCTGTTGCAACTTTCTGCTTGGAGTTCCTTCCAAAATACTCCGGTGCATGCTTGGTTACATCGGGCCCAAACTTGGCATTTTACTGTCTTCTCTCACATTCCATCTTTACAGATTTTTGCAACGGTGCTATGGTATATATGGAAGTGGAGAAATGATGTGGTTTTTTCGGATTCGGTTGCTACAAAGGAACAGGTCCGTGTTCAGGCACTGTATTGGGTTTCATCTTGTGTTGAAGCGTGGTCTTTGAAGGCTCCTACAAGTGAACCTGATCGGCAGTTCTCTTTAATTTCTTGGTTTCCACCTCCTAATGGTTGGTGTAAGGTTAATGTCGACGGCTCATCCAGAGGCAATCCTGGCCGAGCTGGGTGTGGAGTGGTAATTCGTGATAATATGGGTAGATGGTTACGAGGGGCCTGCTATGGTTTGGGTGTGTGTTCCTCCATGCTAGCTGAATTAAATGGTCTCCTTTGTGGTTTACAATTGGCTTGGGATACAGGCTACAAGAAAATCATTCTTGAAATGGATTCCCTTGAATGTCTTCGGCTAATCCAAGACCCTGCTTCTATGAATGTCCGTTTTGCAAATTTCAGACAAAGAGCTAAAGTTTTACTTGGGTACCCATGGGTTGTTCATCTCCAACACACGTATCGGGAGGGTAATCAAGTGGCGGATAAATTGGCAAACATGGCAGGCCAAGGCCGTCCTGGTTTGTTCATTTTGGATAGTGCTCCTGCAGAGGTAGCAGATTTACTTCGGTCTGACATGATTCAAGTGGCTTGGCCACGGCTTGTGAATGTCTAATTGGGTGACACCCTCTTTTGTATCCAAAAAAAATAAATAAAAACAAAAAATATTACTATGTTACTTTTTTTTAATAAATATTAATAAATATTTTTTTCTTTTTTTTTTATTATGTATGATATGGCATCCTACAAATCTTCTATTTTCTTTTGCTTTTATGTATATAATTGATTTAGTTTTTCTTTTATTATGAACTCAGTTGTTTTAACTAGATTTATTTATGGGTAAAGATATATATAAAAAAAATCTTTATTTTTATGGGTAATTTTGCTCTTTTTTTTGGTATTGTAATTAAATAATTTGTTTTTTTTTTAATTTGAATTGATTAGACTTCTTTTTTTTACCAAGGAAGTTTCTTTCTTACTTAGGATTTGTTTTCCTGGTTTGTTATGACTTCATGAAATATATGAATATAGTATAGCGTAATTTTTTATTTTGTTTTGATTTTCACTTTTATAACATAGTTTAATATCGTAGTTTAAAAGTTATAAGTCATTGAATTTTTTAAATCATCAATTTTATAATTTTTCATAGTATTAAAATTTTATCTTTTAAAAATATTATCAGTAATTTTTTTAAATACCAAAGATATACTTATAGCCTCTTTTTCATTTCTATAACCTATTAAATTCTTACAAAATATCATCAAATCAAGTAAAAACATTTTATTTAATCATATTATACTATACTATCATACCAAATGTGATAAACAATAGTTACTCTTAGTATTATATAATATTATACTATATAGTATTATATAATATCATATATTATTAAATTATACTGTCAATCATTCAACCAATAAGGCTGTAATTGAGTCAAGTTAAGTTTTAAAAAAATTAAGCTCGCTTTGACATAAAATAGTCAAGCTCTAGCTTGGTTTGAGCTGAGCTCGAGCTTGTATTGATTCAGCTCATGTATCATATATTTCAAACTCGATTTAATTGAGTTTACCGAACTTAATAAACTTATTTCAGTTTTTATTTTTTATTCATTTTTTTAACGTCTATTTATTTATTTTTCAGAATAAAATAATAAAAATGGACTAACACATTAGCAAAATACATGGTAAAAGCAAGCTCAGCAGGTCAAAAATATATTTGAAATAAAAAAAAAGTTTATGTACTAATTTATAAAAAAATATATAATAAAAGAAAATTGAGATAAATTTTAAGTATTTTTTTTGTAATTAATCCTATAAATTATTATATAGCCTTATTTTTTTCCATATCAACCTAATTTTTGTGCATTAAAAAAACTTAATTTTGTATAAAGTTTAGCTTAAAAGAAGAACCTTTTTGCTTCTTTTTGGTATGTGTGAAGAGTGATTGATTAAGTTTATCAGCTCAATCTCATAAGTGAAAAGATAATTAATTTTGTTTTATTTTTTTTAATAGATATATTCTTCTTTAATTTTTAATTGCTTAATTCCATCTATTGATGATGAATTTATACCATTGTAACTTTGATTTATCTCGAAAAATACTCAAACTTTAATTTCTTCATCGAAATATTCTCAACTATATTTTTCAGCTAGGGAAAGCTTATGTGGACTCCACATGAAGCGGAGGTGTCCAAATAAAAAAAGGTTGACAACTTGACATATCATTTTTCTCAAAAATCCCCCAACACATTCACTTTGCCTCTCTCTTTCTCTCTTTACGAACACCCAAAAAGCTATAGATTCCTTGCTTTCTACAAATCTCTTTAAACCCATAATTACCTTCCATTTTTCCCTCCCTTTTTCCCTCTGAAATCTCTCTTAATTATCTTCGATTCCCATCAAAATTCCTTGCTTTTTGTCTCTAAAGTTCTAATTTTAAACAATTATTATTGAAGTTCTTGCCTTCTTCCTGTTTTTGATGACAACATTACAAAATGTAGTGATATATCTTTAAGAAGCTTCTTCTTTTGTTTGTAATATACACACTGTACATACATATATAATGGAAGAAGTTGACCAATAAAGGGATGAGCATGTAATTAGATGAATTATATTCAATTTTTGGGTACTTTATTTGATTTTTTTATAGTGTTTGTTTGTTTAGTAGTAGCTTGAAATACTTGTTTGTGCAATTTGTTATGTTTGATTATTAGATCTTCATTTTCTAGGATTTGTGGTGATTACTTTCTGTGTATGTCAATTGCTCAAGGGTCTTTGTGAGATATGGAATTGCCAATCTCTTACCTTTGGAATATCATTTTTGTATTCAAAGGTTATTTTGTTTGTTTGTTATTAGTGTATATTCATAGATCAACAATAAGCAATTGACCCGGACCACCACATCATACCAAAACTTTGATAGCTCGATCAGAGCTGTGTGTTTTGCTCAGACTCGATATATTGGACTGGTAGAATGCTCTTCGACTGAGCCGGTGCTAAAGGCTCAGTTAGTTGACTGTGTGCAACATTTCTTGTATGATGCGGACATCTCCTGACATTCCTTGACACATCCGCTGACATCTTCAAAATTTGTTTCCTACCTTCCACCTATAAATAGAGGTAAAATACCACAAGTAAATGATCCTTTTTTTTACTACTCATTATTTACTGTTTCTGCAAGAGAAGTCGAGCCCTAACTTAGGCATCAGAGTTTTTTTTACTGGAGCCCGAGCCTCTTCTTTGTCTTGCAAGAAACTCGCCAGTTGCAGAGCCTAGGAGTCTACGAGCTGAGCTTTAAGTTTGGAAATCCAGCTCATCATTAATTATTTATTAATTTTGTATCTTTTAAAATTACAATCTCTAATATCTCATTTTATACAGTTCATAATTTCTTTGCCATAGGGTTTCTCTTGCTCGTCATGTGTATTCCTCAGTTTCAAAACTTGTTCAATTTGTGGGTTTCTTTAAGGGTTTTTTAGATTTCTCTAGATGGGTTTGAAGAGATTTGAAGGAAATTAAAGAATCTAAGAAATTCAAATTAAAAAGGGAAACAAACAAACTATAACACTATAGCTTTTTGGGTGTTTTTAGAGAGAGAGAGACAAGTGAATATATTGGGGGATTTTTGGAAAAATGATATATCATATTTTTTTTTCATCTAAACATACTCTATGTGGAGTCCAACTAAGCTTTCCATTGCCACAAAACGTAGTTGAGGACATTTTTGAAAAGAAATTAAAGTTGAAAGATTTCTTGGGAACAAATTAAAATTTATGGTTGATAATGTTACAATGATATATAATAGTTAATAATTATATCGATAAAAATGAAAATTTTAGATTATTTGAAAAAAAAATTTAGATTATTCAAATGTAAAAAAATGAAAAAGATTTAGATTATATATTTGAAAATATAATATACTTTTCAAAAGAAATTTTAGATTATTTGTAAATAAAAAATTATTTAAAATCTTTTCAATAATTTACCTATAAATTTATTAATCTAATTAATTATTAAATAAAAATACTTTGTAATTTATAATTTTCAAAAAAGATTATAGTTAAGATATAAGTAAAATAACTATATTTATATAAAGTAAAATGTAGTTTAAATGGTTAAACACTTCATTTTTAATGCAAGAGGTGCAGAAAAATTATATAATTTATCACATCATCCCTCGTATAATTTTAAAATTTGCTACATTATTTATCATCTCATTTTAGAAGCTGATGCAGCGTCTCATTATATATTATATAAGTTTGTTATTACGATTTCAAACCTGGATTTAGAAATTAATGTGGCATCACATACGTTATATAAGTTTTTTTTATTACTATTTCATACGAAAGATGGATTGAAGGACCACAATGGGAACAAAATAAAGATTATTTAATTAATACTTAATTAATTAATATCAGAGAGTTAGGAACAATTAGATATGACCACATTTTATAAATCGCCGATTCCGGTTCAGAAAATTCTTGAACCTAAACCAAACCTTTTATAGGAAGGTTCAAAAATAATTCAAGAACCATCGATTCTGGTTTAAATCCTGATTCGAAGGTTGTTCGAAAGACAATTTGAAGAGAGAGTTCGAATGGACAATTTAAAAGCGGTTTACGATAATTTAAAGTGGTTTGAAATAATTTAGGAAACACTTTACATATTATTTTAATTAGAAAAAATTTTTTAAATTAAAATTTGTAAAAAATAATAATATTGAGATTAATTTACTAAAAAATAATAAAAAGAATATATATGCAACTTAAAAAAAATAAATAGCTTATGTATCTTTTTATACTTTAAAGATAAATTAACGTTCACATATTTTTTTTACCTTATATTTAAATAATTATTGAATATTATCATCTTAATTTAATTTTTTCAATTATATTTTCTATATCAATTTATCTAAAAAATTTATCAACTATATTATTTTCTTTCTTGATCCAAAATTTGAGCCTTAATTATTTGTTATTTTTAAAAATTATAATGTAATAAAATTTGAATAAAAAAATAATACATAAGATAAAAATTTAAAATAATAGAAATAAAATAAAAAAATAGAAATAAATTTTGAATATAAAATAAGATTATACTATAAAGATTTTTTTTAAAAAAAATGAGAATGTAGATTGTAGAAAATATTAGAAAGTAAATTAAAAAAAATAGAAAATCTAGAGAAGGTAAAAGATTATAATGAAAATATAGATTAAAGAGTAAAGAGAAAAATAAGAGAAATTAAAATTTAAAAATATAAAAAAATTAAAATATAAGTGTTATTTACAGAATTAGTAAAAAAATTTAATTAAAGAATAAAAAATAAATAAAATAAAAATAATAACCCAAATAAAATATACTAATTTAATGATTTAAATTGATTATTTTTAATATTTTAAGCTGACGATTTTAAACCTTAAAAATTATGAACCAAACCAAAGTATAGATTTTAATTTGAAATGATTTTAATTTTGCCTTATTTTAATTTTAATTTTAATATTCTAATTTAAACCGTGACCTAGGAACAATAAATGTAATCAACTCAATATAATTAATCATTAAATATTTTTAAAAAATTAAGTCTCATTTTCGGAACTCTTAATGACATAATTCCAGATCCAACCCCTACAATGTCATATAATATGCACCAACTTAATTACCCCTCATTAAAAATACATCAATTTAGAAAATTTTATCAGGACTCTTATTTAATTTTTTTTAAAGATTAACTTTTTAATTTTTTAATAAAAGAATTTATATAATTCAGTCATTTAATGCGATTCTAAAACTAATTTTAGATTAAATTGGACAATATTCAAATGTTAAATGTTAATTTAATGAAAAAAAAAAGAGTAAAGCCGAATTTGAGTTGTATTAAATGAAAGGCCAAATGAAACATTCTCCATCCATAATTGAACATTACAATTAATTCAGAAAATTTTATCAAACCTCTCAATCAATGCATCAATCATCATAATTCACAACATGGGAAGATTTATTTGATAAAAAAAAAGGTTGAAAAATATAAATCACAGTCATGCCATTAAAAAAGAAATGAAAATATTAATTAATTACTAAATATTATAATACTTAAATGTTATTAACAACTTAAAACACAGTTCAGCTGTAAAAACAAGGAAAAAAAATCCCAATTTCAAACACAAAACATAGAAAAAGGGATCAGAATCCAAAGCCAAATCTCAATTAAACAAAAACTGTTACACAAATTTACATAATTGAATGTTTCAATCGCAATTAGGTTGATTATGGAGGATGAGATTATGAGCTTGAGAGAGCTGATCCATGAGAGAAATAATACGAGCGTTATAAGCACGCGCCTGAATAACAGATTCAGCCTCGAGCTCACCGAACTGAGAACATAGCCTTTCCTCAGCTTCCTCTGCGACTCTGAGTCTATGCCAAGCTCTCTGTAACTCTTCTCTCATCTGTTCTTCTCTTAGCTTACTTTCCTTAAGAGCTTTCTCTAATTCCTCGTTACTCTTCTTCAGAACCTGAACCTCTTTCTCCTCCATTTTACCGATGGCCATTTCTATCTTCTTTGCTAGTACTGTTGGTTAAATGTTAATTATGAAACCTCCATGGCTTTGGTTTTCTTTGTTTTATAGACCAAATTTCATATGTCCAGGTTCAATGTATCTGCTTTTTATTTTTTTATTTTAATTATTTAAAAAAAATAAACAGAGATTTGATTTGGACTTTTACTTTGCAGCTTGCATCTTCCAAAGGCCAACGTCGTAGATACTAGAGGATTGATTGTAATGTTCACATTAAAACATGAAGCCTATGGAAGTTTCCGAAAGGAAAGCCCAATAACAGGTAAACAAGAGATGACGAAAGGAAGGACGCCACAAGGACGTTAACGCCAGAATAAGGTAAAAAGCAATTGTCTCAATTGAAAAATAAGGAAATTTACACAACTAATTTAAAAAAGAAAACTTTTATATTTACAAAAAAGAAGGTACTTTTAATAAATTTTCATAAATACTAAAAAAAATTCATAATTATAAGTTTATATTTTTAATTAAATGACAAATTTCTCCTTTCCTCTTCTTCACGCTCAATGGCAGACCCATTAAGGGTCTAGTGGGGGCTTCAATTCAATTACGTGTCTTTCACTTTCTTTTTTAAAATGATTTGGCTATTTTGTTAATTTTTTAGAAATCTATTTTTCTATTATTTTTTTGTCCATTTTTTTTTATATAATGTACAATTTCAAAATTTTTCTTTAACTAATTCTTTCATCCTATATTTTTTTATTTTTTTGTATAGTTTTCAAACAATATAAAAACTCTTTCATTTCTCAATTTTATATTTTATATTTTTTTAAAATTTATAAATTTATATATCATTAAAATTATTATTTATTTATATATATATATGACAAATATGCAATTATATCTAGAAATTTATATGTAAAATTATAATTGCATTATTCGTAAAATACTTATTTTAATTTGCTCTTTATTGATTTTATTATTTATAAAAATTTTCAAAATTTCGATTTATTTGTTCTTATATTCTTTCTTATTAATTTATATAATTATTATGTGAAATTAAGATATATTGATAAGTATGAATTTTATTATTTCAAAATGTGAAAATATTTTGTTTAAGAGTCTTAACTAATAAAATTCTGAAAAGTCAATGGGGGTAAGCTCTCACCGATTTCTAATCCTACGTTCGCCCATGTTTACGCTTGCTATATTTATATTATATCTCTTTTATATGTGATATATACGTCTCTCATATATTATATATATATATATAATGTGTATATATATATAATGTGTGATGTATATATCTATTATATGTGAATGGTAAGTGATAAAAAATATCTGTATTTTATGTCTCTCGTATGTAATATATATGTCTCTTAAATGTGAATTGTAAGTGATAAAACAATGGGTGAAAATATTTAAACCCCAGTACAAATACACTCCAATTTATTAACACACCCCTACAATAAAATTTAAGATTTAATTTTTTTATTATTATACTCCATTAAAAGACCATATTATCTTTTTATATTATTATATCCAATTTTGATTTATAGACCATATCCATTAGTCTATCTCTAAAAAATTCTGCAACAAAAAAAGCAGCTTATGGCTTTTTGTTTAGTATGATAGTGATGAAAAGCGGTTTTATTCCACGACACAAAAACTGCATAAAACCAATATTTTATTATTGTCAACCGAACAATAAAATATATCCAACAAGTCAGAGCCAAAATTTAGATTTAATTCACCAACCAAAGCTGAACATTTATATACTTTTACAACAATTTGATGAACAGTTTAAGATATTCAATAATATGCAGTTGAATATATTTAATCATTCAACCATCTTTGATCAAACTAGCCCCATATCATAACCACTTAATTTTATTTATATTATTTTAAACCAATAAATACTTACTTTAAACTTTTAAACAGACTCATAATATATGTCTTTTTTTATATTATAGCTTTAAACAATAAATGAGTGAGAGTTAGGAAAATGAAAAATGAGATTGAAATAGATTGAAGATGGCTTTTAGAGTTTAATATGGAATATATATATATATATATATAGTAACTTGAGTGGTCGAGTATAAAGATGAATATTAATTACAGTCACTTTAGAAATTAATTATTTAACAATTTCTCTTTTATTGATTAAAAAATATTAATTATAGTATTTCTCTTAATAAATAAATCTATGATAAATATTTTTAACCAATGAAAGGGAGATTGTTGAACAATAGCTCTCTAAGGTGACTGTAATTAGCATTTCTTAGGGTGTAAATATAAATGATAAAATTATAAATATTATTATTCAATATATTTTTTAATATAATTTTGTTTGAGGGTATTTTAGAGATAATATTGGGGGTGCATTTATTGTTTTTGTGGTGTGAAATATCCCCACCTTAAAAAAATATATTTGTGTTTATGTCTTTTATATTTGATGTATATATTTATATACATTATGTATATGTAACGAATATTTAACTTTTGCTGAATTGTAAGTTATAAAAATATATTTGTGTTATGTCTCTTATATATATATACATACATATATATACCTATATTTATATTATATTTTTCTTATGTGTCCATATGTCACTATAAGAACTTTGTGAAATTGTTCAATTATTTTTCTTTTTGTGATACAAGTTTGTAAATTTTCTTGACTTCTTCTCAACCTATCATTTGTTGAAAAAGCAAATGATTTTAGTATCGTACGTATAACACATATTTGACACATATATAATAAATATATGTAACATATAAAACACTTGTACGGTAAATATATATAACATATATGTAAAATATAACACATATATAATATATATACTATATGTTTTTATATATGTGATATATATGTGTTGTGTATTTTATTTACACTTAAGTATAAAGTGATAAAAAAAAAGTGTTACATATCTCTTAAATGTCATGGGTATGTATTGTATGCATGGTGTATATGTGTTATATATTTAATTTTGCGGAATTTGTAAGCGATAAGAAATATATGTGCTGTAGCAATCATTCATAGCTATATTATCTTTTGCATATGATATATATATATATATCTCTTATATGTGATTTATATGTTTCTTATATGTTAATTGTAAGTGATAAAAAATTTACCTCTGTTAAAGGACACAATGAGTAAAAGGTGGAGAGGAAAAAAAAGGAAGCATGTGCACTAATGGAAAGGAAAACTGAAAAACAAAAGCGGCAGAGGAAAAAAAAAAAAACTAAAAGCCACATTTTTGAAAATAAAAAAATTAAAAAAAAAAGTAAAAATGAAAAAGTAGATTAAGTTATAAATGATAAAAATAAGAATATAAAGATGATAATAAAACTAAAACAATAGTAAATAGTGTATTCATTTTTTAATTTCTCGTGGGAAAATAAAAATAATTAATGCAAATATTTAATAGAAAAATGGAAAATAAAATTAAAAAGTTAATCAATACTTTTTTTAGATTTTGAAAAGGACAATTATTTGAAATAAATAATATGGAAAAAAGAGGTTACTATGTTAGGGATGTGACGAATTTAAAAATGAATTTAATATTTAATTTAAGATTAACTTTATTGTAGGTGTTCGAAATTTTACTATTTTTTATATTTTTTAATTATTTTTTTAAACATTAAAAAAATTTAATATCAGTGGTAATAATAACAATAATTCGTTGTACTCATAAGTAATATTACAATCAAATATTCACTCCATTCATTTCTCTTTTTTTTATTCACTTTCTATTTTTTATATTTTATTTTTAAAGATATAAAAGATTTTGTATTTAAAATGACAGAAATTAAAAATATAATAAGAGTTGAATAATAAATTAAATTAAGTAAAGAAAAAAAACATTAAAGGTTTCATCATTCCAACTCTAATGCGTTGAGTTGCATCTAAATTATATCATAACTGTAACTTCGGAAAGAGATTGCTGGAATTAGTACAAAAATTTGCTTCCCACCAAAAAAAAATACCCCCCAGATGTTTCCTAAGAGAAATGAATCAATCAATTACCAATAAACAAGAAATTAAATTTACTTGAATTCCTATTATAATAATTGGATCCTTCTTTTTTAATATAGGAAAAATAAATAAATAAATAAAGAGCAGACTCCAATACTTCCTCCAGAATACTTAATTACCAGTGGGGCAAGGGCAGCATCATGAATAGAGCTTGCCCTCTGAGACTCCAAAAGGCTTAGAACTTGGAAGCTTCAATATTATAATATTGTCTGCTCTATAATCAGCCCCGTTCCTGAGATTTTTAGGGCCCTAGGCGAATAATGAGAAAGAGAGCTCTAACATTGGGACCAACATCAAGGAATAATATAAGTCTTTCAGATTTTTGGTAGAAGACAAGTCGGAGAGGCTCTAAGGAATATGAAACGATATTTTGGCAGAAGAAAAAAGAAATAAAATTAACCCAGAATTTTATTTTATTTTTTGGCTGCTGTTGTGCTATTTAATGCAGAATTTTTTTTGGAGATTTTGGACCCCTATTCTAAACTTTCTAGCATGGGCCCTAAGCGGTCGCACTTAGTACCTACCCTCAGGGCCGGGCCTGTCTATAATAATAATATATCGGTTCAAATTATTGCTGAAATAAATTCATATAATTTTTTATAAAATAAGATTAACATTAATTACTAAATAAATAAATAAATAAAAACCAATAGTATGTGGGTCTGGGGCATATGAGAGAGCTTTGTAAGTGGCTTATGGCAGCTACACTTCGCTCATTTCACATGCACATGGAGGGACATCGTGGATGCATACGCATGAATGGAAGTGATGTTTATATTAATATATATGCACATGAATTTATTATCTTTTGTATGACCTTTCATGTACAAACTTTGTGAGTAATTTACGTCCGTCTTTTCTTAAAAATTAACTAACTTATTTTATTATTTATGAAGTTTAAATTTTATATCCGCCGTTCCTAAAGTTTAGAATTTTATAACAAAGTCATTCTCGACTCAAATTATCATCATCTCCGTTAACAGTACAACATCAACTCTTAAAATAAATTCATTATAAATTAAAATAAAATTCATGGGTCATTTATGAAGAATTCTCTTAATTTCACTCATCATCCTTAAATAATCTCTTAATTTCATCTGTTATTCTTAAAATATTAATTTAAAATAATATATAATCCATGTTAGTACAATAATTTTATCCTTAGATTTCTCACTTTAAATGTAAAAAAAATAAAATTTTTAAAATTATTTAAAAATATATAATTTTAAAAATTTTAATTTTTTAAAAAATTTACTAATAGATTTGTTAAACTGATTAATAAGTTTTATTTAATTATTAAATAAAATTACTTTGTAATTAATAACAATTATTGTTACAAATATTTTTTAAGAAAATAAAAATATTACAGTAATAATTATACCATTTTTAAAATTAGAAAATTTAGAAAATTTTAATTTTTTTACAGCTGAATTATAATAATAATTATTAAATATTATTTTATAAAAATAAAAATAGAATAATAATAATAATTATTATTCAAATGTAAAAAAAATTTAAAATTATCATTCTAATGAAAAAAAAATTAAAATTTTAAAATTATTTAAGACTTGTTAAACTATTTAATATATGATTTGCTTAGATGGTTATACGTTTGTTTTTAAAATAAGAAGTCTAAGGATAGAATCATTGCATCAACATAGATTATATGTAATTTAAATTAATTCTTTAAGGATGACAGATGAAATTAAGAGATTATTTAAGAATGATAGATGAAATTAAGAGAATCTTTAAGTATGACTGGTAAAATTAAGATAATTATTCAGGGATGACGGATGAAGTTTACTTTGATTTATAATTGATTTATTTTAATGAAATGATTTGCTTGGATGGTTATATGTTTGTTTTTAAAATGAGAAGTCTAAGGATAGAATCATTGCATCAACATAGATTATATGTAATTTAAATTAATTCTTTAAGGGTAACAGATGATTAAGAGATTATTTAAGAATGACAGATGAAATTAAAAAATTCTTTAAGTACGACTGGTGAAATTAAGATAATTATTCAGGGATGACAGATGAAATTTACTTTGATTTATAATTGATTTATTTTAAGAGCTGACATAACGCCGTTAACGGAGAGGACAACAATTTAGATCGAGGACGACTTTGTTATAAAATTTTTAACTTCAGGAGCGACCGATGTAAAATTTAAACTTCAAGAATAATAAAGTGAGTTAGTCAATTATTTAGGGACGATCAATATAAATTTCTCCAAACTTTATACAAACTGAATAAAATATTAAAATTTCCATTATTAAATAATAAACTGTCATCTTTTTTAATTCTTCATTTATCTTTCACTCCAATTTTGCTATTAATTTATTTTAACCGTAATCAATAATCACTATGAAAAATGTACTAATTTAATATTATTTAATAATTTAATTTGATTTAATGAAGGCCATCTTACAAATGTTAAACTTATTGTAGACATGTTAAATAATATTGCCAAATTTATACACTAAAACATATCTTGCTTTTCGTTTAGATTTTGAGTTCAATTCTAAATGTTTCTCCTCCTTTATATGTAATTAATAAAAAATTAAGTTTTTAACATATTAATTATTTATCTTCTCTTGATGATTGAATTTATATAATGTGATAACTAATTATCAATATTAATTTGTAATTATATGTGAATTTTTATTTTATATTTTAATAAAAATTGAAAAAATCAATTTTTTTCTAAGCATCTCTTTCAAATATCAAAAAGTATTCTACCCAAATATTATATCTTCTTGTAATTATGTATCATTTTCAAAAAATGTCTGTTTTTATTCCAATTTGAAAATATTACTATATATATATATTTCAAAAACCAAAATTGAAAAAAAGTTTATCCCAATTTTTCTTTTTACAATTATACTATATTATCTAAAAAATAAATTATTTTATCTTAATTATATGCTTTCTATATATGTTAACAAATAAAAAGAAAGGAATTGAAGAATATGATTTTATTAAATTGAGTTACTACTGTACATAGCTAAACCTTTATACACAAGGTCTTGTGTTAGTTACACTAACATAATTAGTTGAAAGTAACTAACTAATATCCAGCTAAGCCCACTTGTATTCATTGTACTTCTACAAAACTAATTAACTAACTATACTAAATAAATATCTCCATCACCCCCCTCAAGCTAGAGTGTAGATGTTCAATACTCCAAGCTTGGACAAGAAAACAAAAAAGGCTAGAAAGTGTTGACCCTTAGTAAACAAATCTGCTAGTTGATCTTTAGACTGTAGGGGCATCAAACTTATCAAGCCTCTTTGATTTTTTCTCTATATGACAATCAATCTCTATTTGTTTTGTACGCTCATGGAAGATTGGATTTTGAGCAATTTGTATAGCAGATTGACTGTCGTAGAAGAGCAAACAAGTAGTTAGATGAGCAACCTGCAAATCCTTCAACAAATATAACAACCATTGCAACTCATAAGTAGTCATTGCTAGTGCTCTATATTCTGCCTCAAATGATGACATAGAGATAGTATTATGCTTTTTTGACTCCCAAGAAATAAGTGAGTGACCAAGAAAAATACATTAACCAATTGTTAATCTTTTGGTTAGTGTGCATGAACCCAATATCCTTGTAATTTAAGAGAAGCAGTAGAAAATAATATACCTTGTGTAGGAGACCCTTTCAAGTATTGAAGGACCCTGCGTGCAGCAACCAAATGATCTCTATTAAGCTTATCAAGAAACTATGAAAGAACTTAAATAGCACAAGATATGTCTAGTCGTGTATGTGTAAGATACAACAATCTACCAATAAGTCTTCTATAAGAAGTGATGTTTGTCAATAGTTTTGAATCATTAGAGAACTTCGCAATAGTTAGCATTGGAGTGTTAATAGGTTTTGAACCAAGAAACCCAGTATCTTGCAATAACTCTAAGGCATACTTCCTTTGGCACATGTGAATCCCTTTTGAACTTCTGGTTATCTCAAGCCCTAGAAAGAACTTTGTGTCCCTAAGTCTTTAATCTTGAAAGCTTCATATATATAAGCCTTAATGTCTCTGACCTCTGTCATATCATCATTATCCACAATCATGTCATTAACATATATCAATAGGACAATAAAGGAATGAGAGGTGACTTTAGTGAAAAGAGAATAGTCTACTAAACTTTGGGAGTAACCTTTCTGGATTAAGGCAAAAGTGAGCTTCTCATTCCATTGTTTGCTACTGGCTTATTTCAAACCATATAGAGACTTGGTCAGTTTGCAGACTTGAATTGGTGATTTGGCTTGAAACCCTTGTGGCAAAGTCATGTATACTTCTTTATGTAGATCTCCATGAAGAAAAGCATTGTTAATGTCTAATTGCTGCAAGTTCTAACCTTTAACAGAAGCAACAACCAATATTGTTCTAATAATTGCAAGCTTAGCCACTGGAAAGAAGGTCTCAGTGAAATCGACACCTTCCTATAGTGTAAAACCTTTGGCCACCAGACGTGCTTTGAATATTTCAACTGTGCCATTCGATTGGTACTTGATTTTAAAAAACAATTTGCATCCAATGGTAACTTTTCTAGCAAGTAACTCTGTGAGCTCCCATGTATTATTCTCTTCCAAGGTTTTGATTTCAGCATTCATAATCTCTTACAACCTAAGATCCTTGATAGCTTGATTGTATGTTTCAAGCTTTTACATCTTGCATGATCTGGATAGAGAAAACTTTGTGACCTGGAGATAGCTTGTCATAGCCTAAAATAGAAGATATTTGGTATGGAGAATTATACATCAGAAAAGTGATAGGAAAACTAGAATCATGGTATGCAGAATGTTGAGACACCATATTATAATGGTAATCACTTAGGTATGAAGGTGGATGCCTTGTTCTAGTTAATTTTTAGATGGGTGATGAATTATGAAATTCAATTGGTATGGGATGATGTGAAGAAGTGTTGTGAGGTTGTAATTCAATTAATATGGGTGAAGGTTATTATGATGGTTCGGTAGGCATAGTATTTGTTGGAGTAGTTGAAATAGTTGGTTATGAAGCAAGAATGGGTTATGTTTGACTTGTCAGGTGAGAAAAATTAGAAGAGGGTAGTGATGTGTGATTAGTAGTAGGTAAAGGGAATTCTGTGAGATTATGTCTTATACTTTGGTAAGGGAAGATATCTTCATGAAAGATAACATGTCTAGAAATCAAAACTCTTTTTGAATTTAAATCAAACATCTTGTAACCCTTGACCTCGAGTTTAAAACCTATGAAGACACACTTTACTGCTCTAGGAGAAAACTTGTGTTTATGATTGTTTAAGGTAGAAGTAAAAACAAGACACCTGAAGACTAAGGTGAGAATAATCAGGCAGTTGACAAAAAAGTATTTCAAAGGGTGTTTTGTTTTTCCATACAGGTGTAGGCAATCTGTTCGTTAAGTGGACAACATGAGTGACAGTCTCATACCAGAAAGAGTGAGGTAATTTACTTTGGAATAATAAGGATCGAGCTATATTGAATATATACTGGTGTTTCCTCCCTACTATGCTATTTTGTTGAGGAGTCTCGGCATAAAAAGTTTGGTGCAAAATACCTTTTTCAGAATAGAAAGAATGCATATGAAATTCCAAGCCATTTTCTAAACGAATACATTGTACGGTTTTATTAAACTGCACATCAACCATAGTAAAAAATTGTTATAGCAATGGTCTGGATTTTGACTTATTTTTTATGAGATACAACTAACATAACCTAGAATGGTCATCTACTACTATAAGAAAAATATCTATGGCCATTAATAGACTGAACAAATGGAACCCAAATGTCTACATGTACTAAATCAAAAGGAATTTTAGAATGTCAATGACTAATAGGAAAACTAAGCTTTCTTTGTTTAGCCAATGGAAAAATCTCACATATATGGTTGGTAGGAGCTGAAATGGATGGTTGCACTTGCTTTAATATGGTAAGTCATTTATTAAAGAATGCCCCAGCTTGTAGTGCAAGAGACTTTGATCTATTGTGGTGGTAAGATTTATGTGAGAGAAGGACTTGGGTGAATCAAATATGATGAGATGATAGAGTCCAGTAGTTTACCTAGCTATACCAATCATCTTCTAGCTATTGAGATCCTGTATAACACATTCAGAAGCAGAAAGAATAGCTGAAAATTAAAATATTTAGACAACTTGCTTACAATAGTAAGGTTGCAAGTGAAATTTAGGACATAGAGCACATTCTGCAAAATCAGGTTGTCATCAAAGATAATGTAACACTCTTATATCTTATATATATATCATACACATACCCCGTATGTAAAACATATATACGAAATATAAGAATGTCAACAACCTTATCATTTAAAAACTTTTTCCAAATTTAAGAAAAATATTTTATCCCTTAAAATGTAGTTTAATAGATAAATTATTATATACCTTAGTAATTTAATTACCAAAAATACACATTATAAAGAAAAATCTCTGAGAAAAATTAGCTAGAGTTTTGTCTGTATTTTAGGCAATCTCAAAATAGCAAATAACCACAACCTGCATAAAAATATACTCCCAAAATTCATTTAATCATCCCTTTCTCAAAAAATGCCCAATGTCTTAAAAATCATCCAACATTGTAATATATATATATATATATGTACAAGGTATTCAAATACTTAATTTACATACAAAAAACTTTAAATTTATAACATTAATACATGTTCTCAAAACATATGCACATATTAAAGTACAAAACAATTATCCTTCTCATTTGGCTCTTGTATAGTTGCTTCCTTAGACGAGCAAATCTTACTCTTTTTCTCTCATCTTTCTTTGCTAGCAGAGGATATTGAATAAAATAGTAGATCTTGATAGGCAGACAGAGTACACCTCATAGTTCGAGCATAATTCCTTTGGTGGCCTCCTTCCTGTCACCTCCATGAGGTAAAAAAAATGGGACTCTAATTGGATGGACTGCTCACCTTAAGACTAGTTGTCGGGTAGGAAACTTCCAATCAAGTCATTAATTTTTCTCCAACTCCAAATGGAAAGCCGTACTCTTTATCATTAGAGGTCAGAGAGATGTCTGGCCCGTAAGCTGGCTCCCTTAAAAAGCCATTACTTAATGGCCGAAGCTGCTGTCGATATTGGAAATGTATTTAATTCTTTAATCTATTATGTGGCATTGTTGGATGCTTTTGAGAATTAGGAGTGGACCTTAGTGGCCTTATTTCTATGAATATGTCAGGTTAACTAATGCCACCGGGCTTGAATTCAGACCATACCAGACTCTTCTTTATTTAAGCTGCTCCCACTTTTTTCAAATGGGTGTTAGGTTATCCCGAGTTTCACTAAGACATATACCCGTAAGAGGAGCAGTGGGGATCATCTGAATGCCATTTTCTTTTGGCTAAAGAGCACTTGAAATTAGTGTAATGAATGGGCAAGACTTCGTTCATACAGCCATTTGGAGAGCCCTTGTCATGGTGAGTCATCTTTTGTTTTTCTGTGATAGACATTCTTCTTTACTTGTTTGTTTACTCAGGCTTTCAAGCACTTATTTGAAGATTCTCGGGTGATAATGAGAGGGTTGGAATGAGCTCTACTGATAAGTGGAGGAATGGGTTCCCTGACATTTGATCCATCCGAGAAAGATGCCTAAATGAAAGAAGACTCTATGCATGATAAAACGGCCATTTGGTCTTGTGGCAAATGAAAACTTCAAGCACAAAAACCAAATTCTAGACCTGGTCAAGTCTAGCAAAACTCTCTGGATCTACTCCGTCACTTTGTGCGATGAAATTCAATCGCGCTAAGCTAAAAGCCTAACGGTATATACTTTGGTATTAAAAGTAAAATTTTAAAAATAATACCAAAAAAATGCACTATGTTTTAATGTCAAGCAAAATACATACAAATTATCAAAATATTATTTGCCAACACACATTGTGCCCAAAATCCTTATACATTGGTCTAGTTCCAGAAATATTATTTTGGCTCATCTCAATAACAATGACAACAAAGTGTCTCACCCAACGGCTTGTTCATAACTATGATACTAGTGTGTCTCGCCCAAAGGCGTAATCATAACTGTAACACCAGCGTGTCTCACCCCATGACGTATGGAAATTCCAAACTAATCCAAAAATATTTTATTGGAACTAGATATTATTTAAGGCAACATGCAATTCACATTCATCATATTCCATTTTTTCATATGTTTCCACATTTTAGCACATAATTAGCATTTTCTTTATATTTTGTACATCTCATCACTATTAACCATTTTTTAATGGCTTAACATGCCATATTTTATTCAAATTATAATTCAAACAATGCTTAACACACATTAATACCAATGTTCAAGTAACACAACACATTCATCCATATGCAATGTGTTAAAACAATGCAATTAATAAAATGATTTCCAAAGTATGTACTAACCTCACAATTGATACAATGCAAGCCAAGTCTCCACCTACAACAAGTTTACTTAATGCCTTTCACCACCTGTGAACACTCAAATTTTGAGGCTCGGAAAGCCAATTTTCTCAGACTGCGGACAACCGAGCCGGACCGAAGGTCCGCGGTAAAGTTCACCAGAAATATATCGATATGGTACTTGAAATGTCCGGGACGACGTGAGGATCACGAATATGGTCCCGGAATAATTTTTGGAGGTCTCTAGCTCCCGAAAAATCAGTTTGAGCGGAAACCGGACGAAACCGGCGACCCAGCCACCGTGACCCCAGCGGCTCAGCCGCCAAAATCGGCTGCTTGGCCGCCGTCCAGCCTAATTTTGCCTATAAATTGCCTTCAAGTGTTCAAAAAAAGAGGTTGGCTTTTGGAGACTCCGGGCCTCATGCTGACGAATTTAATCCGTAATCAAGAATCATAATCCAAGATCCAAGAAAACGAGATCTGGAACTTCGAAGTGGAAAAATCCTAAGCAAGGTAATATCCTAATTCATCATTTGTCAATTTAAGCATGTCATAAGCATTCCATCTTCTTCTTAATTTCTTTCGGTCAAAGACCTAATCCTTTTAGGTCTAATGGCCTAATGGACAAATCAATCAACATTTCGGCATTAAGCCGTGAATCAATCAATCTTTTTGGCATGGAGCCTAAATCGCATCCTTTTGGTACAAAGTACCTAAATTTCACAGTTAAAATCAACCTTTTGGCACGAAGCCTAAATTGTCTCACTTTGGTACGAAGTACCTAAATTTCACAATCAATCAATCTTTTGGCATGAAGCCATATTGCACTCTTTTGGTACAAAGTACCTAAATTTCACCATTTAGCACTAAGTGCTAAATCTCACAAATTTGGCAAAAGCCCGACAATGCAGGCCAAAGGCCTAAAATTTGCATCTTTTTGGTACAAAGTACCTAAATTTCACCATTTAGCACTAAGTGCTAAATCTCACCAATTTGGCAAAAAGCCCGACAAATGCACGAAGCATACACACACATGCATGAAACATAATTTTCATCGCCTTTAAATAGGCTTTCCCGAACTACATGGGCTTTGATCTCTCATAAAAACGAGAGTATGTAGGCATATTTGGGATTCACCTCAAATAGCAAGTCCACAACTTACCAACAATCAGTCCTTTTTCTTTTCTTCATCCTTTTTATATTTACTTCTTTTTATTGTCAAGTTAGTCAAATGCATGACATAGTCCCCGAATCCTCCTTGGGTTCGCAGACTAGAAGCCTTTATATTGGATGCATTATTGGAGTCAAACAAGGGTTTTCTTAGTTTTTCCCTTCGAACAAAATAAACTGAGTGGCGACTCCCGACAACGAGTGAACGTCCATCCAAATCCTTTTCGGACGGAACCCGAGGTTCACAGATTGGCGACTCCACCGGGGACCCATAAAAATGATTTATGGGATTCTAAGTGGACTACTATTGCTTATTTGATCAATTTGACACTAGGGACCATAAAAACGATTTATGGGATCCTAGTAGATTGTTATTATTTGTTTAACCGATTTTCCCTTCTTTAGGGTATTTTTTTGTTTATTTTGCAGGATACCTTAACAATATATATCCTTCCTTTAAGGATATTGGACTGAAGATTGAAGAAAGGAATCTTTTTCCTTTGATGGATCTATTGTTTGACTACTTGTGCATTTATTTTGTCATTCAGAGAATCTTTTTCTCTTGCATATATGGGGGAATCATTTTCCTCCATTGCATAAAAAATTATTTTCAAATGAATTTCTTCTCTTTCTGTTCAAAGTTCTGAGTCTGGATAGCAAGTAGCGCTGACCGGCAGGTCTCCTTGATTATGCCGGCGGACAGCCAAAGTCCTCCCTGTTGTCGCAAACCATTCCAATCCTTTTGGAATGGCCCATGAGTAATCGTACTGTTGGACCCACGCGAAACTCCTTGTTTCACATGTGGTTAGGTATATCTTACTCAAGACTCAAGGGTCCCTATGATAAGCCGATTCTCTATTTTTCACATAACAATAGAACCTTCCCTTAGGTTGTATGTACCCAATGATAGTGCTGCATTCCATTAAAATGAATTATGATGTGATGAGGTGCATTCATGCAACATGACAACATTATTTTGGAAAAATTGTTTTGGGGAAAATTTTTTGATGTATATAAGTGGACCAAGAGTTTTTCCTACCCTACACACCACCCTGATCTATTGCCCTTAACCTTTGCAGGTACCCGCTGTCCGTGTGCCTTCACCTACACCAGACACACCAATACCAACTGTGCTATCCCCTACAAATTCTACTACCCCAACTTCACCAACTGCTCCAATTACTGAAATGGCTACTATTGAACAGATCAAGGCCTTGCTGGATGGACAGGTTAAGGAAATTGAAGCTAGAATGCAAGAGAAAATTGATGAAGCTTTAGCTGCCCAAAGGGTAGCCATCCTGGCTGAATTGGGAGGAGTACCAAAGACAGCCACTACTCCTGGAAATTTGGGGAAGGAACCCATTGTGGGGCAAACTAGTACCCCCATGACTGCTCAGAACAATACCCCTGTCATCAATTTGGAGGATTCACCCTCTAAGACTGAGACTGATGAACTAAAAAAGAAACTTGAATTGCTTGAAAGGTCAATCACTGCCATGAAAACTCATAAAGAGGTGGTAGACATGGATTCCTTATCCTTGTTTCCCCAAGCTAGATTGCCTCCAAAATTCAAGATGCCTGGGATGGATAGGTTTGATGGGACTACTTGCCCTAAAACTCACCTGAAAATGTATGTGGGAGCCTTAAGTCCTTGGGGTTTAAATGATGAGCTCTTTGCTCAGTTATTCCAACAATCCCTGACTGGTGCTGCCCTTAAATGGTTTGTGAGTCTAGATCGTTCCAAGATTAAGACATGGGAAGACATCTGCAATGCATTTAACTCTTAATACCACTACAATATTGAGGTGGATGTCACCAGAAGGGAACTTGAGACCACCAAACAGAACAACAATGAACCCTTCTCCTCGTTCCTTACGAGGTGGAGGGCAAAAGCCGCCCAGATGATCAATCGCCCTTCAGAACAAGAGCAGATTGATATCATAATCAGAAATTTAAGACCTACATATCAGGCTCAACTGCAAACCCAATATCTACCTACTTTCAAATCGCTCATTGCGACTGCAACCAAGGTAGAAGATTTGATACAGTTGGGTAAAATAGTGGATGAGGGGGCTGCTTCAAAATATAAGAAACAAAGCCAAACTCCTTCCTCAAGCAAGGTCAATCAAGTGGCCAATATTGCCCCTGCGAATCCTTTACGTGTGGGCAATCTTGGGCTGAGAAATCAGCCGAGAAGGCAATATACTGACCTTGGAGTGCCCCTTCATTTGGTGTTTAAAAAGGCTGTGGATGGGAAATATTTGAAGCCTTTGGACCCAAGACCTCCTCCAAGCCCACTACCTTCCAGTTATAAAGTCAATGAATATTGTGAATACCATCAAGGGAATGGGCATAAAACAGATGCTTGCTGGACACTGAAAAACCGCATCCAGGATCTGGTGGATAGTGGTGACATCATTCCTCTCAGGAGGCAACCAAACATTAACACTAATCCTTTGCCCAATCACTCCATCCATGCCATTACTGGGGAAGAAGAGCTGTTTAATCCTTTCAAACTTCTCTCAGAAATGAATGAAGTGTGTGTGTTAGATTTGAACGACCTTGCTGAAGAGGTCAGTGCTCTGACAAGAAGTGGAAGACAATATCAGCCACTTGACTTGGGAAAAACCCCTACAACCTCAAATCACCCCCATAAGAAGACTCCTGAGCCAAAAGAAGACCCTGTCCTTACTCAGCTTAAGCAAACCCAAGCTAAGGTGTCAATTTGGGAGCTCCTTGCTTCCTCATTCCCACACCGCCAGGCTCTCAGCGAAGCTTTGAGTCAACTTGATACACCAGTGGACACAAGCCCAGAAGCTTTGGTGGCCACTTTGACCCAATCAACCAAGGCATTGAGTATCAGATTTTCTGATATAGATTTACCAGAAGACGGTAAGAAACACAATGATGCTCTATACATCACCATACAGACTGGGGGAAAGACTGTGCCCATGGTTCTCATTGATAATGGGTCAGGCTTAAATGTGTGTCCTTTGAAAGTAGCAAGCTGTTTGGGGTTGGAGACTACAGATCTTACACCTTCTGATCAGATTGTGAGAGCATATGATAACACTCGAAGAGAAATTTTGGGTGTTGCCACTCTAGAAATTGCTATTGGGCCGGTGAAAATGAAAGTGCCCTTCCAGGTCATTGATGTACCCGCGAGCTTTAATCTCCTCCTTGGAAGGCCGTGGATTCATCAAATTAATGCTGTACTTTCTTCATTACACCAAAAACTTAAATTCCCTTTTGAAGGAAAAATCATCACTATCAAAGGGGATACCTGTGAAATCAACAAGAAAACCATGGATCAGTCTCTCTTTGAGGTTGTTCCTGGTGAAACCGCCATGACCTTGACTGGGTTTCATTACGACACAGTTCAATGCATTGAAGGTGAAAAACCAAAAGGGCCATTTGTCTCATATGACTTTGGGGAGGTCCAAATCAATTGCCTAGTGGGAATGATGTTGAGGGTAGGTCTATTGCCCGGAATGGAAATGATGAAGTCTGGGAGAAAAACACCTGTACTACGGCCATGGGAAGAACCCGAGAATCAGGGAACTTTTGGCTTGGGGTACAAACCCACAGATAAGGAGATTGAAGAGCTTGAGCACGGGAAGAAAGGGAAGAAGACTTGGGGGAGCAAAAAGCCTCAAAATGCGCCCTTACTTTAAAACTCTGAATGGTCACTTCTGCAAACCTAGGAAAACAGTTCCTTACTGTGGTTTCCAGGAACCATTCTATTCTCCTTTGACTGGAAAGAAGTTACCGGGTTTTGAGATGTTCACTGATGTCTTAGCCACAAAGGAAGAAGAGCCAGAACCTGAAACTGACCCCCAAATGGAAGATTTCATGCGATCTAGTCTCTTTGATGAGGTTGCTATGATAACCAATGTCGAAGACAAAAGGGACTTCACAAAGCTGATCAAGACTACAGATGGACCACTGATGAACTGGTATGCCGAGGAGGGACAAGTTGCTACAGTCAAACCTAGTCCAGTGTCACACCTTGGACCCGAGTCTTGTACCGAGTCAAATTCTGAGTCAAACACCAAGCCAGAGTCTAATTCTGAGTCTTCTGTAGTTTCAGATTTAGAGAACCCTAATGTCAAATCTAATGTAATCTTGGAGAATGACTCCACCATTATCAATGAAATTGTTCGGATTCTTGGTTACCCTGTGTCTTTTGCTTTCCAAGTATTATCTAGCAAAAATGAAATAAATGAAATAAAAGAAATAAATGAAAAGATAATAATTGGCAAAGAAAATGAACATACATACATTGCATATGATTGTGTGAATAAGGAACAGGTTGTCGAGTGCACCAGAAGATATGTCGACTGCTTCATGTGGAAGGCAAGTGATGTCACTGGAATAGACCCAGCAATAGCAGTTCATAAGATTCCGCTATACCCTGGTGCAAAGCCGGTTAAGCAGAAATTGAGAAGAATGAAGCCGGAATGGTCTTTGAAAATTAAAGAGGAGGTTGCCAAGCAACTGGACAATAAGTTCATAGAACCAATTGCCTACCCTTCATGGTTAGCAAACATTGTGCCGGTCCCGAAGAAAGACAGAAAGGTCAGGATGTGTGTTGATTATAGAGATCTGAATAAGGCTTGTCCCAAGGATGATTTCCCGCTACCACACATCGATTTGCTGATAGACAGGATGGCTGGGCATATGATGGTTTCCATGACTGACCTTGCGGTTGGATACAATCAAATCCTAGTTCACCCACCAGACAAAGAGAAGACAGCTTTCATTACAGAATGGGGCACTTTCTGCTACAGGGTTATGCCTTTTGGGTTGATAAATGCAGGGGCTACCTACCAAAGGATGGCGACAACAGTCTTTCATGACATGATTCACAAAGAAGTAGAAGTGTATGTTGATGATATGATTGTTAAGTCAAAATCTCCAGAAGAACACGTTGAAGCACTTGAGAAGTTCTTCCTTAGACTTCGCAAGTACAATTTGAAGCTTAATCCTGCAAAATGCCTCTTTGGTGCGACATCGGGCTTATTTTTGGGATATCTGGTCAGCAAAAAAGGAATAGAAGTTGATCCAGCAAAGTCAAAGGCTATTCTGAAAATGCCTCCACCAAGAACAGAGAAAGAGATTCGAGGCTTGCTAGGTAGATTACAGTATATCAGTCGATTCATATCACAGTTGGCTGAGACTTGTGGTCCTATCTTTAAGCTACTAAGGAAAGGTGCTTCACAAGAATGGAATGAAGACTGTCAGAAGGCCTTCGACAAGATCAAAGAATACTTGTTAAGTCCGCCAATTCTACAACCTCCCAGAATGGGAAAACCTCTGCTCTTGTATTTGTCTGTAACAGATGAAGCCATGGGGGCAATGCTAGCTCAAGAGGCTGAAGATACAAAGGTAGAAAATGCAATTTACTACCTCAGCAAAAGGATGCTGGATTATGAGTTAAAGTATAACAAAATTGAGAAGTTGTGTTTAGCCTTGTATTGGACTTGTACGAAGTTACAACACTACTTATCTTCTTACACTACTTATGTCATCGCAGAACAGAGTCCCTTGAAATTCCTTATGGAGAGGCCTGTTTTGGACAGCAAAATGGCTAAGTGGGTGTCAACATTGGCAGCCTTTGACCTAAAATTCATTCAAAGGAAAGCTGTGAAAGGTGGCGCAATAGCTGACCAATTAGCGGAATTACCCGTGAATGACGAGATGTGAGAAGTGGGTTTCCCTGACGAAGACCTCTTGAATGTGGAAATGAGTATTTGGGAGATGTATTTTGATGGGGCATCCAATTATCATGGAAATAGAATTGGGATTGTGTTCAAAACTCCTTGTGGAGAATACATTCCATTTGCAGTTAAACTTGACTTTAGCTGCACAAACAATGAAGCAGAATATGAAGCTTGCATCAATGGGCTTGAAGCCGCCCTGGAATTAGGAATTAAGAACCTAAAGGTCTACGGTGATTCTATTTTAATAGTATCACAAGCCTTAAGGAAATGGAAGATAAGAGAAGAGCGTTTGGTTCCTTACCTACAACGCCTTGATCATCTAGCACAACAATTCGATGATTTGTCCTTCGAATATCTCCCAAGAGCAAAGAATCAGTTTGCTGATGCCCTGGCTACTTTATCTTCCATGGTCAATATCAAGGAGGGGAAAGCCATTCGTCCATTGAAAGTTCAGCTTCAGAAACAACCCGCCCATATAATGCATTTGGCCGATGGTAAACCATGGTTCTGGGATATCAAGAATTATCTCAAAGATGGAAGTTATCCGGAGGGATCATCAAGGGTTGATCAGAGGGCCATAAGGCAGTTAGCCACAGGTTACATTCTTAATAGAGATATCCTCTACAAAAGAAGTTGGAATGGAATGCACCTAAGGTGTGTAAATGAAGCAGAAGCTAATCGGATAATGGAAATGGTACATGGGGGCGAATCAGGGCCGCATATGTATGGGATCTCCTTGGCTCGGAAAATAGCCAATCTAGGATATTACTGGTCCACCATGAATACAGACTGTGTATCATTTGTGCAAGAATGCCATCAATGTCAGATGTTCGCTAAGCTGCAGAAGCAACCTCCCGTTGCCCTGAATACAATCACTTCTCCATGGCCCTTCGCTACTTGGAGAATTGATATAATTGGAAAAATACATCCAAAAGCCTCAAATGGACATCAGTTTATCTTGGTAGCAGTGGATTACTTCACAAAGTGGGTTGAAGCAGCTTCCTATGCAGAATTAGATGCCAAAAAGGCCGCGCAGTTTGTCTGAACCAACATCCTTTGTCGGTACGGAACACCATTTGAGATTATCACTGATAATGGAACTCATTTCCAAGAAGAGTTTGCCAAACTCTTGAAGGATAAGAAAATCCAGCATCATAAGTCCTCCCCTTATAGACCTCAAACAAATGGAGCTGTAGAAGCAGCGAACAAGTCTATAAAGATGATCATGCAAAAAATGATCAAGGAGCATAGGCGTTGGCATGAGAAGTTACCATTGGCCTTGTGGGGATACAGAACATCGATCAGAACTCCTACTGGGGCAACCCCGTATTCACTAGTATATGGAATGGAAGCAGTACTCCCCATTGAACTGGAAGTTCAATCGGCGAGAATAATTCAAGAAAGTCAGATAAATGAAGCTGAATGGATCAGCAGTTATCATCATCAGTTGTTGGGTTTGGATGAGAAAAGACTTCAAGCTCTAAATCAGATTCAAGGATATCAGAGGCGAATGGCCAGACATTTCAACAAAAAGGTCAAAGATCGAAAGTTGGAAGAAGGTTGTTTGGTCCTGAAAGAGATCAGAACACCTGTTACAGATCCTCGTGGGAAGTTTCGTCCTCATTGGGCGGGACCCTACATTTTGAAGAAAATACTTTCCGGAGGAGCCGTCATCTTGTCTGATTTGGATGGTCTGGAGTTCACAAACCCATGCAATCTGGATCAACTGAAAAAATATTATGTATGATCATGCATTCCAAAAGGAACTACATTAGACCTGATTCTCGCAAACTAATTCGAGATATGTAGGCAGCTCTCCTTGAGCACGGTCTAAATTTTAATAAAAATCATTCATTTTTCTTTTGCCAACATAAAAAAAAAAACAACAACAAAACAAAAAATTCCGCTAAGCCGAAAACCCACAAAGGGCGGCTTAGGCAATAGTGGGGCCGGCTAAGTCGAAAACCCGCAAAGGGCGGCTTAGACAAAAATGGGTAAGAGCTCGCTAAGTTGAAAATCCGAAAGGACAACTTAGGCAAAAATTAGAGAAAATAAGTAGATAATGCTTGGAAAGCAAACAAAAAGGGTCATTCATCCTAAGAAGGGTCATTCATTCCAAAAAAGAGTCATTCATTCCATGAAATATCAAACCCATCAAAAGTGTCAAACCATAAGTCCAAAATGTCAAAAAAAAAAAAGAGGAGTCAACCCTAGAGTCTAAATTCTGTGCCTCCTACTTGGGGCAGAGTCTGCAGCGTCTGCCTTCTCCTCGTTAAGAGGAACCACCTCATTTCCCTCCAGCTCTTGCAGCAATACAAGCCTCCTTGGCTTTTCAATTGGCCAAACTTCAGCTATAAACCAAGTTCTGTACTCGGGAGTAGTCTGAACAAGGGAAGGCTCTGCAAAAAGCCTGATCATCTGATGGTCCCTAACTTAAGTTTGAAGAACAACTCGAGTAACTCCGGGAATAATTTGGGGGCAACTTCAGAAAAATTCAAGTTCCTCCCCCAATGGAGTTGAACTTCCTAGAGGATTATTTCTAAGTTCTTTACTAGAAATAATTACTGATAGCTTGAGCTTGAGGCCTTGTAAAGTTGAAAAGCCTCTGAAAAGCCCCACATAGCCAATTTGAACCTCATGCCTTACAAGGGGGGCATTTGAGTCACATCCAATGATTGAGCAGAATTCCTCAAAAAGAGGACACATCTCGTCCATCCGGGCACCAAACCTGAAGACGTGAGCTTGCGGAACCCAAAATTTGGTACAAGCGTGCAAGGAATCCCAATCCACCAATATCTCTCTAAGAATAGCAACAACTTTCAATCCATATCTTTTCATATTGATCCTTTCAACCTTATGGAGACTCTTGGTCCAGTTGTGCATACAACGGTTAAAAAAAAATTGCCTTTTTGAAAAATAGAAGAGGACATCATGCATACATTTGTACTGTTTGTGCTTAACAAAAGTGCAGATACAGAAAAATCAGAAATGTTGCAAGCAATCCAGAAGTGCCAAAAGGCGTATCTTTTACCCCTCGCTCAAAATTCGCTCTTCAGAAGACGACTGGGCTCCATAAATCATTTTTATGGACCCCACTGGGGGGCAATTGTGAACACTCAAATTTTGAGGCTCGGAAAGCCAATTTTCTCAGACTGCGGACAACCGAGCCGGACCGAAGGTCCGCGGTAAAGTTCACCAGAAATATATCGATATGGTACTTGAAATGTCCGGGACGATGTGAGGATCACGAATATGGTCCCGGAATAATTTTTGGAGGTCTCTAGCTCCCGAAAAATCAGTTTGAGCGGAAACCGGACGAAACCGATGACCCAGCCACCGTGACCGCAGCGGCTCAGCCGCCAAAATTGGCGGCTCGGCCGCCGTCCAGCCCGATTTTGCCTATAAATTGCCTTCAAGTGTTCAAAAAAAGAGGTTGGCTTTTGGAGACTCCGGGCCTCATGCTGACGAATTTAATCCGTAATCAAGAATCATAATCCAAGATCCAAGAAAACGAGATCTGAAACTTCGAAGTGGAAAAATCCTAAGCAAGGTAATATCCTAATTCATCATTTGTCTATTTAAGCATGTCATAAGCATTCCATCTTCTTCTTAATTTCTTTCGGTCAAAGACCTAATCCTTTTAGGTCTAATGGCCTAATGGACAAATCAATCAACATTTCGGCATTAAGCCGTGAATCAATCAATCTTTTTGGCATGGAGCCTAAATCGCATCCTTTTGGTACAAAGTACCTAAATTTCACAGTTAAAATCAACCTTTTGGCACGAAGCCTAAATTGTCTCACTTTGGTACGAAGTACCTAAATTTCACAATCAATCAATCTTTTGGCATGAAGCCATATTGCACTCTTTTGGTACAAAGTACCTAAATTTCACCATTTAGCACTAAGTGCTAAATCTCACAAATTTGGCAAAAGCCCGACAATGCAGGCCAAAGGCCTAAAATTTGCCTCTTTTTGGTACAAAGTACCTAAATTTCACCATTTAGCACTAAGTGCTAAATCTCACCAATTTGGCAAAAAGCCCGACAAATGCACGAAGCATACACACACACATGCATGAAGCATAATTTTCATCGCCTTTAAATAGGCTTTCCCGAACTACATGGGCTTTGATCTCTCATAAAAACGAGAGTATGTAGGCATATTTGGGATTCACTTCAAATAGCAAGTCCACAACTTACCAACAATCAGTCCTTTTTCTTTTCTTCATCCTTTTTATATTTACTTCTTTTTATTGTCAAGTTAGTCAAATGCATGACATAGTCTCCAAATCCTCCTTGGGTTCGCAGACTAGAAGCCTTTACATTGGATGCATTATTGGAGTCAAACAAGGGTTTTCTTAGTTTTTCCCTTCGAACAAAATAAACTGAGTGGCGACTCTCGACAACGAGTGAATGTCCATCCGAATCCTTTTCGGACGGAACCCGAGGTTCACACCACCTTGATATGGGAATTTGGCTCCACTCACTTCCTAATCAAAATGTGAGTGTACATAATTTATTAGAATCACATTTCTATGTACCTTAACTAATACAATCCAATTTACTATATTTCCTTCAAGTTTTTAATTTTTTCCCTAATGCACTTTAATTTTGGGTAATCATCCTAACCAATTTCAAATCATATTTTAAGTTAATTTCTATCATTACAAATCATATTTTAACATATTTTAAACAATTAAATACAATTAACATTTATTCTTTATAGAAATTCCATGGAAACCCTAAATCTCTTACAACCTCTCTCAAACTTCAAACTTAATCCTTTCTTTAATCTAACTGTAAAATCATTGCTTTTATATCAAACTAACATCTTTCTACACCATTTAAACAATTATTTCACACTCCATCAAATTTCCAAATTACACATATTCATAAATTTTCAAAGAACTTCTTAAATTTGCAAGAAAGCTTACCTAATAGTTGTGCTTTCACCAAAACTTCCTTCAATCCTTCGAATTCTTTAGAAAATTTGGAGTTGATGATGATGGAAAGCTCCTCTCTTCTCTCTTCAATGGTGACCGATTGCTTGGAGGAAGAAGATGATGAATTTTGTTTTAATTCCCTTCTTCATTTACAAATCACATATATATATTTAAATAATTAAATAATTAATTAGTTATTAATAATTATATTTTATCTTCCACCGCTCAAAAATAAATTAAATTTTTTATTTATTTTTATTTTATTATATATTACTTAGTTAATATTTAATAAATATCTAAATTTCCATCATCTTCCACTATCCAATATTATTTTTAATTTTGATTTATTTTATTTACTTATTATTATTATTTTTAACTTTTACCTTTTTGCCTTTTTTACCATTTTACCCTTTACTAATAACATTTATATATTAGGTATATTTAACATATATTTCACATATGTATTTTATCTTTTCCACCTTCCAACACTTTGATTAACCTTCTAAATTATTTATTTAATTATATTTTAATTAAATTGCGGCGTTATAGATAACATCACCAATATGTGTTACTATAGCAGTTTGATTATTAGGAAGTTTAACAATGAAATTGTTCACATGTCTCTAGTTGATAAGATGACTCAAATAACAATTAATGTGATCTGTGGCTCCTATGTCCACGATTCATTGTTGTGAAGTAATGAAAATTGAAGCAGCAAGAGAATGAACAATAGTGCCAATAAAGGATTCACAAACAACAATGCCAATAACATTGGATAATAGTTTCCTAATGGGATAGTTGATCTCTTCCTTCTTGAGATTGCTATGAGATTAATTATAATAGCTTTAGTGGATAAGACAAGCTTTAAGAATTTCTACACTAAGCAAATGGTGGAGAAATTCAACTCAGAAAGCAAGAAAAATGAATTAATCTTTTTTCAATAACTTTTTACATAGAAAGAAAACATTAGAACATAAAAAAATTGAAAAAAAATGCTACTAGAATTTCAGATTTTATAAACAAAAAACTAACTTGGTATTATATAAGAGTAGTTATAGAATGAAAAGACTTATTCCTTCATTAAGACATACACCGTCATTTAGACTTTAAGACATAACCCTTCATTTAGGATATAACTACTAAATTGTAAAATAACTTTCTTCATTTTTTATATTTAAATAAATTCTAACAATCTTTCACTTGTTTAAATTAAAATAATCAAATAGTGTTTATGCATAAAGTAATGTGTCTTTTGATTTGAACATTAACTTAGCATAAATATCATAAGATGAAATCAAAATCACATGTAGCATGAAAGTTTTGAATAAGTTATTTTTTGTGATAACTCCAGTGACATTTATACACATAAACATCCTCAAGTGTTGGAACCTTAATAGATTTAATTTTAATATTACGGACAAAAATTATAGATTAATGAAAGCAAAAACCTTGGCTTAATTAACTCTTTTTTGATCTTAGGAAATCAAATTGAATAGGACTAATATTTGTACTAAGTTATACTTTGCAAGATTTTAATTTTTGAAGAAAGTTCATTGAGCCGATCAGACCAAGGTGCAGTCCGATTAAACTGAAGGCTAGTTGAAACAAGTGAAGCTCACGGTCGTTAGTACTCTCAGTTTTTCAGAGCATTGGGTTTAGTTCTATCGAACCAACTTATGATACGATTGGACCAAGCCTCAGCTGCCAGGAATGAGCACGAGCTGACTGGACTGAGCTCGAGCTAAAACATCCAAACGAGCTTATGCCTAAAGTCACTTCCATATTGTAAACGGACTATGTGTCATGATCAGACCATGTTTTAGCCTGGTCATACTGAACCTGAGCTAAAACCTTAAACCTTCAAGTAGAGTTCACGGTCATTGGTACTCCAAAAACTTCAGAATACCACACTTGGTATGACCGGACTGAGTAGTGCTAAAAATCCAACAAAAAGTTCCATTAGAGTTTAGGGTCGCTAGTACCCTTAAAATCTCAGCATACTAGAAAAAGTCTAATCAAACCAAGGATGTTCCGACCTTACTAGTAAAGTGGAATTTAAAAATTATATCCATTACTTATCTACTTAATTAGTGGATGCCACGTGTATTAGTCTTTGAAAAACTTTTGTCAGAATATTTGATAGCATGACTAGACCAGTACTCAGTCAGACTGTGCTAAGACCGAGCCGACCTGACCAAAGTCATTACGACCATGAGGCTACTCTGAAAAGTTATTACAGTGGGAGACAATTATCAAATATATTGGGACCCACTTTAAACGGCTAGTTGAAGGCTTGAAGGAAAAAAAAACCATAAGAAACCTCATTTTCAGGAGGATTTTAATTATAGTTTATTGCACTCTACTTAACACTACTAAAAGCAACACTCGCAAGTATACGAGGTTATTGTAGCAACGGTGATCGCCCCAAGGTCGTCTCACAAGGAAGGTGTTATTAATAATAATTTGATTAAAATAAAATATGAAAAATTTAAATTTATGTTGTTGATATGATAAAATGTGATTAAAATCTAAAAGTAAAAACTAGTAGTATTTGTGCAAGATTAATTCAAATTTGTGGAATGGTACCTAGGGTTTGTAGATCAATTTAATCAAAGCTTAATTCTCAAATTATCCATTAATACAACCTTGTAATTTAATTTGTTTCTTTTGATTAATTAGCAATTATCAATTCATTAGTTCTCACATTCATTAATTGACAATAACCAATTGCTTTGAAATTGTAAATTAATTGAACTCTAGAACTTATATTTCTAATTCGTTCTTAGAGTAGTTGATTGCATAGTTCCAACATCAAATTTCACCGCTCGGCCCATCATTCAATATTAAGAGATCAATAGGTGGTCAATCTATGAACCTAACATATAATTCAAAGAAAACAACCACTAACAAGGTATATTAATGGAAATATCAAATCAAGTCATTCAATCAAATCAACTACAACCCTAGGTATGGGTAATTTAGCTCATAATCGTTTCAAAATAAACATTCATCTCAATATAAATCAAATCAAAATTATCCATTGAAATATTAATATTCATAACAAAATAACAATAATCTAGAAATGAATTAAATGAGAGAATAAGAAAAACCCCTTGAGATGTTAAGAGTTGAACTTCTTATTCTTCCTCCTAGCTCAACTTTGAGTATGATAAAGAACTCCCAAGCTCTCTTCAAACCTTCAATCAATTGTTCCACCCTTGAAAGATAAAATGAAAACTCTCTCAAGCTTCCAACTCTTCAATCAAAACTTTCTCCAAACCCTAACCCTCTTTAAAAGCTTGTTCACCCATACACTGTCTAAAAACATGAAAGTCACTTGCATATGGAAGATTATGAAGATGAAAGGAAAAATTGAAATTGTAGATGGTGATGAAGATGGTCTCTCCCAAAAACCAAGAACAAATCCCCCCTCAAAATGGTGAATGCCCCCCTCTATATTCATCTCCCTCCAATTATTTTAATTCTAAGACAAAAAGAATCCTCTTTTCCAACTCACCTCCTCCCATTTTACCCCCTCTTTTTCATTCTTAAATTTTTTATCCCATAAAAAAACCTCACTTTTCAATTATTTTAAAACAACATTCCTTCTATCTCTCACCTTGTCTTCCATAAGATAGTGCAAATAATTTTAAAGAGATCTCACAAGACACATCCATGTCATGAGTGACTTGGCCATGTCACTAAACTTCCATTGGACATAGTCAAGACATGAAGCCATGTCCATTACTGTCTTTCAAGCACAATTTTCTTGTGAGGAGATTCGGGCAGGGACACGGCCAAGTCATGAGGTCGTGTCCCTTGCTACCTTCAATTCTTTCTGTAGGTGGGAAGTGACACGGCCAGTGACTTGGCCGTGTCACTTGCATGTGTTCGCTTCTGTCTCTTTTCTTTCTATTTTCTTTAGTTGCTGTAGACCCTTAATTTTTGACCCAGTCCGGTCCAATATGTATTATTTAGTCTTAAATGATTTTTGTTGTCTAATTGGTCCAAAATAATTTTTGTTAAATAATTTTTGCTTTAGTATCTAATTTTTATTAATAAAAAATAAAAATAAACAAATAAAAGTTAAAAAATAAAAATAAAAATAAAAAAAATAAAAATAAAAATAAAAATCAGAGTCGGAAAAATCAGTGACGAAATAATCGTCGCGCTGGCCTGTGGGCATTTCGCCCATCCTGCGGGCGAAATGGTCGCTCGCTCTTCGCCCGCTGCCGCAGTTTCCTGCGGCAGATTTTTTCGCCAGTGCATTTTTTCCTAATTCAATTATGTTTCGGTTTTCTTTTCTTATCAATATTACTTGCCGTGATTAATTAGGAATAAACCATATGAAAACTTTATAAATAAGGACCAAAGGCAATGAAATAAGGGGAGGCCGAAAGGGACTGTGAAAAAGAAATCCAAATCCGTGAAGGAAAAGCTTGAATTCAATTGATTTTTAAAGTAGAAGAAACACAATTTAAGGGATTCAAAAGGCAAAAAGGCTGGTCTTTTGAGCTTGTTCATCCAAGAAGCAATTTTGGTGCAACCTACAAAATAAGGTATGAAATTCTAATTTCTTTATTTTTTTCACAGTAGCTAAAACTAGGATTTTGTGTTTTTCAAAAGTTAAAATCTTAGAACTTTAATTTAGTTTTTCTAAAGTCAAAAAACTTTATTTCATTGGTTTACTTTCCAAAAGGCTTAAAATTGTTATTTTTACTTCTTTAAAATCTTAAAACCCTAATTAAATATATTTTTCAACAAAACCAAAATTTGATTCTGTTTCTTTCAAAATTTTAAACTAGGTTCTGTTTTTCTCAAAAGGCTTTAAAAAATAACTTTTCTATTTATAAAAACATTAATCCGTTTGTTTAAATTCATAAAACTTCATAAAATTATCAAATTGATTTCCAAATTCTAAAAGCCAATTCATCACTCGTGACCCTAATTTTAAATCCTAAAACCCTAATTCAACTTCCAAACCTAAAATAGTAAACTTTAACCCGTTTAAAGCCTTAAATCCTAACTTTTTTCTAAATCCTAATCCTTTAAAATATTAAAAACCATAAAACCATAAAAACTTTAATTTTACATAGTAGCTTGAAATCACCATTTAAAACCATGAATCAAAAGTATTTTAAAGTGTCTGAAACCCTAGTTTCATTATTTCACCATTCAAACCTTAATTTGTTTAATCAAAGAGTCTTACCAACCTTTTAAAACATAAAACCTCAATCTATTTTAATTCCATAAAAAAGTCACAGTAGCCTAATTTTATGAATTTCAAAACCTAAACACATGAGATAAAGAACCCTAAATGGAAACAGTAGCTATAATTTGGATTTTTACCTTATTCAATTCCATATTTGATCATGCTTTATTTTATTTCTTATACTTTAATTTATTTAAATTCAATACTTGGTATATTTTATTTATCATGGATGGATGTTTACTTTTTATTGATATTTGGTACCTTTGATGAATGATTTATTTATTATGAATGGTTATTTACTTTTATCAATTTATTTAGATTTTCAAATGTTGTAAGAGGTATGTTTCCACTTGGTGGGTACCTCATTAGTTAAATATCATGTAATTTAATTTTCTTTTCTATTTTATAACCAATGTAAAGGGCATGTTTCTACCTTTCGGTGGGTGTCCTATTTAGGCATGTGATGTAAGGACATGTTTCCATCTTCGGATGGGTGTCCGTTTATTTGCTTTGTTTGGACATTGCTTTGATTTTAATATAATGATGCTTTCTTTTAATTATTGTGTGTAATATGGATAATGTTATTATATTTAAGAATTTTATAATATTAAGACCTGTAAAGGAGGCCGGTTCCAATGAACCGAGCGTTGTGGGGGTGCTGGGCCATTTCTCACCTTCCCTACACGTACCCAACTTTCTGAATCCATTAAGGGGTTGGGGATTCCTTAAGAATCGAGTCATCCACCCCTTTCTTTTTCCCGGCCAGTCCGAGTGGCGACTCCATTTTCTCCGGACTTAGGTCGGTGTTCTCTAAGGCCCCGAGCCTAAACAGTGCTGAAGTCGCAAGAACCATTCCACCGGGAGTGGGGGCAAAAATCCCCGCTCACAGTGGCGACTCCATTGGGGATAAGAGAAGTTGATTCCGTTGGTCTTTATATTATTCTATTCTTTCTTATAATGATATTATCTATTGCATCATCTTAGATTGCATCGTGTGCGTGAGTTAGGACGCCCGTGTTACCCGTGTTATATTATGTAAGGGATACCATACTTTCACTCAAGGTATGGAGATCGAGCATGGCATAACCACTCATAGCCTTGTACCGTTTGGTATATACTTGCTATGGGAACCTAAGTCTTTTAACCCAAAGACTAAAGCTCATGTAATTGGTCTAGTTACTTTCCTTAGGTTTTACCCCAAATGCATGTTGTTTGACTATGGTTAGTTTATCTTAGCCTAAATCATGGCTTATTTGGTTTGTTCTTTTTCTAATATGAACTAAGTATATTGTAAGCTCAAAATAAATTTTTCTTTAAAATCCAAAAGACCAAAACTATTTTCAAAATTTTTCAAGATTGTCTTTGGATATAAGGCTTTTTTAAAAACAAATCAAAAAGTATTTGGCCCATGGCCCAAATACTAAGCCCAAAATCCATTTTTTCTAAAATCTTTTACAATGGGCTTAGAAACAAAATTATTTTCACCCAATCTTTTCTTACAAAGGGCTTGCAAATTATTTAGGTCAATTATGAAATACTAAAAATCAATTGTGGGCCTAGTTTACACTAAGAATAAATTAACCATGGGCTTGTTTTTGGCATGAATCATTAGTTACCTTTTTCAAGTGAGAAATCTATCTATGATAAACCTCTTAATTTAGTTTTAATCCAATATAGCATAAGAGTTACTTTAGTTGGTTGGATGGATTAAAACCTAATTAATGGGAATTATCATGGATGGACTTACATTTTTGAAAATATAACTATTGGTTGAAACATCTGAGCGAATTATTCGAAAGCAAGATACCCCATGTTGGTATTTTGTTAACCATATACCTAGGAAAAGGGACTCGCCATTCGTGTGTGGATGTTATAAGGTTGGAAGGAACGTCCTATTTTTATTTGTTGATTGTTTGTGCATACATGCATATATTTGCATCTCATATCATTGATCCTCTCTGGCTCACAGCCCTGGATTATGATAGTTCTAAAGCTTACAACAATCCGACCTATGCCGGAGACGAAGTATCTAGCAACGACTCAATCACTTGCTCACCTAAAACAATGGAGCCCGAACAAATTCAAAGGATGGTGGATGAGGCCCTCAATGCCAAGATGGAAGAAATTAAAGAGGCCCTAGCTAAGACCATGAAGAACTAGTTGACTGCAATCTTAAAGAACCATGCCGAGGCGTCTGCTAGCACTAAGAAACCAAAGGACAAAGGGAAGACCAAAGTTAGTGAAGTGGTTTTTGATGATGAAAAGGTGATCATTGATGATGATGATGATTGGGCTCAATACTACCAAGATGTTCAAGAGAAGAAGAAAGAACCGAGGGTTGCTGAGAAAGCAACTATTGAAAAGACCGAGACCTCCGATGTTGAAAAGATGATTGCTAATTTAGAAAAGAAATTTGAGAAGAAGCTGAAAACCGAAGAGATGTCTAAGATCGACAAACTATTTGAACAAGATGAAGAGGTCCCTTATAAATTCAAGATGCCTTCCTTTGCTAAGTACAATGGCACCGGAAATCCTCATCTTCACTTGAAGCAATACATCACTGCCATGCAGTCTGCCCGAGCTACTAAGGCTCAAACCCTATGGTACTTTATGCTCTCATTGGACCCTGTTGTCCAAAATTGGTTCAATACCTTAGATGATGGAACATAAAAGAGTTGGGATCTACTTTACAAAGCCTTCATCCAACAATATGGATATAATGTTGAGTTGAAAGTTACCTTGATGGAAGTGGAGTCCATTAGGCAAAGGCCAAATGAGAATTTTGTAGATTATGTCAAGAGATGGAGAAACAAGGCCACTTTACTCAAGAAGAGGCCCGATGAATCCGATCAAATAAGGATAATTGTGAGAGGGGTGTTGCCTAGTCTTTATAAGAGGATGTCTCATGCACTCATCCGTGATTTCAAAGACCTTCTCCAAGCTGGTTTGCAAATTGAAGAATGGGAAAGGGAGAAGAGCTGCTTCGCAACAAAAAGGAATGAGAAAGGGAGCTATCAACCTGGTAGCCAAAGCATGCAAAAGGCCGTCGGTGTTAATGCTACTAACCAAGGAACAAGGAGACAATTTTTGGAATTGGGAAAACCGATGTCTTGGGTTCTCAACAAGCTTCAAAGGAAAGGATTGCTACAACCCTTAAATCCTCGTCCTTTGCCTAACCCTCTCCCACCTAATTTTGACACAAAAGCATTTTGTCAATTTCACCAAATGCAAGGACATGACACGGATAGATGTGTGAGGTTGAGACATGAGATCCAAAACCTAATTGATAATGGGAAGCTACCCGAGCCCAATAAGCCAAATACCAAAGACAACCCATTACCAAAATTTATTAGGGTACCACCACCGGCAACCTTCATGATTGGAGGAGGTTTGCATGAGACCTTTGTCATGTCTTATTTTTAAGATGTCGGTGGAGAAGCAACCAAAGAAGAAGAGGCATTTGAACAAGCTATGATGGGTGGAGAAGTAGCAATTTGTGTTGTCAACAGGTTTTGGGATTCAAGTGATAGTGATGATGATATTATACCCAAGAAGGAGGAGTGGACTTGGTCCGAGCTCGAAGAAGATGAGATGATAAATACTAGATCCGATAAGCCTTACGCAAGGCCACCACCTAAGGAGATAGAAACTAATAAGGGGAAGGAGGTCAAAATAGAAGAAGATGATGCTGTGCTCAAGCAATTGAAAAGAACCCAAGCAAGTGTTAGCATTTGGGACTTGTTAGCTACTTCTAAAAAGCACCGAGAAACTATGGCCAAAGCCTTAGCTAGCATGCCCATTTCTAACTCCACAACACCGGAGGAGTTGATCAACTTCATAAAAATTGGGGAAGTAATGAAATGTGAAGAGGTCCAAGAAAAGAGTGAAGTTAATAGGGGAGCAGTTTCCTTTTCAGATGCGGACTTACCAGAGGAGGGGAGAGACCACATCCGCCCTCTCTGTATCAAAATAGAAGTCAAGGGGAAGAGGACTCATGTGTAATGGTTGATGATGGGTCCACCATAAATGTTTGTCCACTTAAGACTTTGCCAAAGCTAGCCATGTCAATAAGAGATCTAAGCCCAACCGAGGTAACGATTCGTGCTTATGACAACACTAAGAGGCATGCCGAAGGGACTTTCAAAGCGGCTGTCAAGGTTGGTCCCATTGAATCTATTGTTGAATTTGTTGTTTTAGACATACCAGTTACCTTCACCTTGCTCTTGGGGTGACCATGGTTTCACCCTCTTGGTGGAGTTCCTTCCACCCTTCATCAAAAGATCAAATTCCCCAACGGAAATGAGACAGTGGTCATTGAAGCTGAAGATAATGAGATTGTTGACGCTCTAATGGTTGAGAGGCCTCTCAATGGTTTTCAGGTGGCTGCCATTTTTGATGATGAAGTAGTGGACTCCAAAGTCTTGAATATGATGAAGAAAATGAACTACCTTCCCGGAGCTGGTCTTGGAAAGGGAAAGGCCGGTTTGACAAAGTTGCCATATTTTAGAACTCAAACATCCAAGAAAGGGTTAGGATATAATGAAGACAATGATGTCCAGCCAAAGAAGAGTGAAAAGATGAGCTTCCCTCCACTTGAAGAGATTTTTTTCCAAGCCCCAGATATGGGACCACTCCAAGGAAAGCCTGAGCCAATCATGTTCATGGGTAAGTTAATCCCAGGTTTTAAAATTTTTGTAGATGTTGCTGAGCTAGTGGAGCAAGTGAAGAAAGAGCTCACCTTGTCATCCAATAAAGAATCCAATCCAAAAGAGAAGAATGAAGCTGCCCTGAATGCCGAGAAGACTCCGGAAGAGATTGCCACCCTGGTTGAAGAAAAGTTTGAAGATCCTGCTTTATGATTCTGAGAACAATGATTTTGATTTTGATTTTAATTTGTTTGCTTTGTATGAGGATGATGATGTTTTCTTTTCCAAAATGAATGCAATAAAGTTTGATTTTGCTTACTTGTGTGATGTTTCTCCTGATGGTTGCATACATTTAAATAGCAGTTACATGAGCATCTTTAATATTAATTCTGTTAATACACAATCATTAAATTTGGGAACAACTAAAAATCCTAAAAATATTAGCATAGCATCCAACCTTACTCCTGATGAGAGAAAGATATTTGAAAAAATATTCAAAAAATATGAAGAATTGTTTGCTTGGTCTTATGAAGATATGCCGGGGATAGATCGAGATATAGCCGAGCATCATATTCCTACTTACACTCACATTAAACCTGTCAAACAAAAGCTTAGGCGATTAAGATCTGAGTGAGCTGAATTGGTTAAAGAAGAGGTCACTAAGCAAATACAAGTGAAGTTCCTTGAAGTGATAGAATACCCAGATTGGCTAGCCAACATAGTACCTGTGCCAAAGAAAGATGGGAGGATAAGGGTCTGCGTGGACTATAGAGATTTAAACAAGGCTTCCCCTAAGGATGATTTTCCTTTACCTCATATAGATGTTCTCATTGATAGTGTAGCCTCTAGCGTGCTACATTCGTTTGTAGATGGATTTTCAGGATACAATCAAGTGTTAATGGCCCAAGAGGATAAAGCCAAAACTGCTTTCATTACTACATGGGGTATATTTTGTTATAGGGCAATGCCTTTTGGCTTAAAGAATGCTGGAGCAACCTACCAAAGGATGGCCACCACACTATTTCATGACATGATGCACGAAGTATATGTTGATGATATGATGGTTAAGTCGGATACAAGGGAGCAACACTTCCAAAACTTAGAATTATTCTTTGATAGAGCTTTGTAATATAAGCTAAGATTAAACCCAAAGAAGTGTGTATTCGGTGTTACTTCAGGCAAATTATTGGGGCATGTAATTGGTACGAATGGCATTGAGATTGATCCTGACAAAGTTAAAGCAATCAGGGATATGCCAGCCCTAAAGATGGAGAGAGAAGTTTGGGGATTCATTGGTAAACTACAGTACATTAGCAGATTTATAGCAAAGCTCACAATAATCTGTGAGCTTATCTTCAAGTTGCTTAGAAAGAATCAGCCGGTCATATGGAATGAAGAGTGTTAAAAGGCCTTTGATTGAATAAAAGAGTATTTACTGAATCCAACTATTTTGAAACCACCTAAACCCGATAAACCTCTATTATTATACTTAGCAGTAGAAGAAGAGTCGATAGGAGCCATGCTAGCCCAACAACCATTACTAGAAAGTGAAGAGGTAATCTTGGAATTTCTAGATGAACATTTAGAAGCAATTGAAGTATAAGGGTGAAAGATGTACTTTGACGGAGCAGTGAACAAGAAAGGAGCAGGTTTGGGAGTTATACTAGAATCGCTCGAAGGGGAACTCATCCCTTTAGCAAAAAAAAAAAGAAATTTAGGGCAACCAATAATATGGTGGAGTACGAAGCTTGTATTTTCGGTTTGGAAACCCTAATGATTATGAAGATAGATAAGGTAGAAGTTTATGGCGATTCATTGCTAGTAGTATCCCAAGTAAATGGAGATTGGGAGTTGAAAGAGAAAAAATTAAAGCCATACCACCATTATTTGACCATGATGAAGAAGAATTTTAAGGAGTGTAGGTTTATACACCTGTCAAGAGAAGAAAATCAGATGGCTGATGCCCTGGCCACATTGGCTTCGGTATGGGAAAATCCTGCCAGCCTATTCTTTAAGCCTCTAATCTTGACTAGTTCATCAACTCCTTGCTATGAATATAAGACAATCATGGAAGTTGATATAGACCATGATGCGTGGTATGATACTATAAGGCGATTTTCGGAAGAAAGAGAATATCCGCCGGGGGCAACAAAGAAAGAAAGAAGAGCCATAAGGAGGTGGTCATTGCAATACCTCACCTTCCATGGAGAGTTATATCGAAGATGGCCTGATGGAGTGCATTTGAGATGTTTAAGAAAGCCTAAAGTGGAGCGCATCATGTTAGAAATACATGCGGGAAGTTGCGGTCCGCACATGAGTGGTTTGGCCCTAGTTAAGAAGATTATTCGACAAGGTTACTATTGGTTGACCATGGAAAGAGACTGTATTGAGTTTGTCAAGAAGTGCCAATAATGTCAGATGTATGGTAACTTGAATCATATGCCTCCTGAAGAACTGCATTCAATGTCTTCACCCTGGCCATTTGCCACCTGGGGTATCGACATTATAGGAGAGTTACATCCGACAGCCTCAAACGGTCACCGTTTCATTGTAGTAGCAGTTGATTATTTTTCAAAATGATTCGAAGCCGAATCTTTCAACAAGCTGGGTGCAAGTCAAATGGCTAGGTTTATCGAAAAGAACCTTATCTGCAGATATGGGGTCCCGCATAGTGTGATATCAGACAATGGGGTACATTTTCAAGGAGTAGTTAAGGATTTATTCTCCAAGTACCAAATCCATCATCATCGATCCTCTCCTTATAGACCAAAGGCTAATGGTGCAGTAGGAGCAACAAACAAAATATGTACTACTACAAAGCGTCACTCGCAAGTATACGAGGTAGCTGTAGCAAAGGTGATCGCCCCAAGGTCGTTTCCCCAAGAAGGTGTGGTTCGTAATAGCTTGATTTACAAGTTATTTAAATAGGGAGGTTTGTTGTTTGGAGTGGTGTGAGAATAATTAAACCTAAAATTAACCGTGCGTAGAGATTAATGTGTGTGATGGGTGTACAAGATCAAATCGATTCTTGGGAAGGTGCCTAGGGTCATAGGTCCATTCAATCAAAGCTCAATTCTCAATTGTCCATTAACATAACCTTGTAAATTAATTTGTTCCTTAAGATTAATTAGTCAATTACCCATCCATTAGTTCTCACATTCATGAATTAGCAATGACCAATTCTTTTACATTACCAAATTAATAAACCCTAGAACTTATATTTCTAATTCATTCATAGGGTGGTTGATTATATAGTTCCGATATTGGATTTCACCTCTCGGTTCGTCATCCAATATTCAAAGATCAATAGGTAGCTAATCTATTAACCTAGCATTTAATGCAATACAATCAACCAATCAACAAGGAACATCAATTTAAATATTAAATCAAGACATTCAACCAAATATACTACAAGCCCTAGGCATGGGTATTTAGCTCAACATCATCAATTTATAACATTCATTCAACTCAATATAAAACAAATACAAATTGTTCATTGCAATATCAATCTCTTAATACAACAACAACAATAGAAATGAATTAAAAGAGAGAATAGAAAAACTCCTTGTGAAGATGCCAAGAGTAGGATTGCTAGTCTTCCTCCTAGCTCCACTTGATGTATGATGAAGAACTCAAGCCCTCTTCAATGGTTGATTCCCCTTTTGCAATGTGGAATGGAGCTTCTCAAGTCACCAATCCTTGGGATGGAGCTTTCTCAAGTCACCAACCCTTCAATTGATTGTGCCTTTGGAAGATGGAATGGAGCTTTCTCAAGTCACCAATCCCTTCAATGAAGCTTCTTCAACCTTCAAGAGCTTGTTAACCCAATTTATCCCAAAGAACCTCAAAGATCTTATCAATGGAAGATGGAGAAGAAGATGAAGAGGATAGAAATGGAAGTTGGAGGTGAAGGGACTAGGGAGAGTGTCACTCTCTCCCTCTCCCACGTTTTTGTAGAAATTGTTCAAGAACAAAGAAGAACTAAGAACTCCCTCCATTTTCCTCTTCCTCTCCTTTTAATTCATTCAAAAATACACCCCCATGCCTTCCAACTCACACCATTTCACTTTGTTCCCCACTATTTCTGTAACACCCCCACATCCAATGCACACACACTACAACTACAACCATGTAGCATAAGTGCACCAAACATATGGATGCTACGGTTTTCTTCAACATTCAAAACATTTAAATAGATACAATACTATTATCATTATATAATATAGAAAAGTAAATCATTTACTTTTAAAATAAAACACATTAGATATATATATACATACATATAGTTATTTCACAGCGGAAGTCATAAAATATTTACATATTTGAAAACACTTAATTCCATATTTACAAATATACAATTATGTACATATAATCAATACTTTACAAAATATAAAAAGAGTTATACATGATTGGCAAATCTCCTTTGATCTTTAAGTCTCCAAAATCAACTCTTCAATGTCTACCCTCACTCGGTCTCGAAGAGCTCTCGGGTTCGATTCTAACAGTTCTATCACCTGCGCGATTAAACACTATCGCGCTAAGCCAAGGGCTTAGTAAGATAATCATGCTAATGATATGACTTCGTGCAATGCAATGTCATTTCTCAAACCATAATATATATGTAACATCATATATGCAAAATTAACAATATACTTTCACATTACATATCACATTTTATTATCTTTTCATATACCTCATTAGTATTCATTTAATCATCAATATAAAGCAAAACAAACATCATTCATGACTCACATTAACCATAGACAAGCATGGGCCCAAGACACACTAATATGCCATTCAATTTTCAGAGTTAATGTTTTGGTTCTATCATCACATTTATCAATATCAATATCATAGACCCAACTAGGCTTCAAGGATTAAGTTCAGCCAAGCTTCAAGGGGAGAAAAGCATGCTAAGCTTCTACCCAACTTGGCTTCAAGAACTAACCCAACCTAGCTTCAAGGGTGGTAACATCTCAATTAGGCTTCAAGGATTCAATCCAACCTAACTTCAAGAGATTGTTACTATCATTAGGCATGCCACCAATAACATACTCTGAAAATGGAATAACACATTAGCCACACAATTCATTTACATATCAATTATCATTTCCATTCTCAATTCTCATCAACATTTAGGCAAACATGCCTTCATTCTCTCAATATTATCATCATAGCCAATAACAATGGCCTCACATTTCATTTCACAATATAACACTTCATTAATCAAGTGTATACTTATCTCATCCATGATCACATTATATCTCATATAGCATCATTCATCATAGCCAAACACAATGGCATTGTCTCATATCATATCTTATTTGAATTATCATTTCATCTTTGATACAACATTTCAAGGTACATTACTCATAAAATACAATACCTTTCACAATGCATAACATAACCTTGTTTAAATCTCAACAATGCAATTAGGGCAAAGAACAACTTATATGATTCATAGCTTTAGGATCTTCCATATGCATTTGATTAGTTCATTCATTGATTCAAGTGTGTTTAAAGTGTTTTAGGGTTAGGTTTAAGAACCAACCCACCTTTGAAGAACCAAAACAATGCAAAAAGAACAAAGAAACAAAACCCTAACCAACTCATTTGATGGACACGGGCAGCACACATGAGGGACACGGCCAAGCTTGTGGCCGTGTCTCTCAATTCAACTTTGGCAGTAGCAAACACGGCTTAGGGACACGACCGTGTCTCTTCAACCAAAACTCACAGTAGCTCACACGGCTTGGGAACACGGCTGTGTCACCCAAAAATTAATCCAACACGTCCAAAATCATATGACTTGGCCGTGTCTCACATGGCCTTTGGCCGTGTCTCCCAAAACCAAAACCCTAATTCTAACCAACTCTCTTCCAAATGCATTAAAACTCAATATACATCATACCACATGCTTCAAATGAACATCATCAATGTTCTAAATACATATTCATTACAATAATCACTTTAAAACACCTTAATATCACAATTAAACAAACATCATCTCAAAACCCTAACTCAAACTCTACTCTTGATTTTCCACTATCAATCTTCACTTATTTTTCCATAATCACAACCAAACCAACACAACCTCCAATTTTTAACTTACAATCAACTCTAACACTTATAAACACACATCAACACACTAAATCATCATCTCATCAATTCTCAATACACCTTAACCACAATTTCCAAATTAATAAAAGAAAACAAGAAATTACTTACCTAAAGTGAAGAAATTCCACAAATCTTCAACTTGATTCTTCAATTCTCCCTTCAATCTTGATCTTACTATCAAGAACACTTCTCCTTCCCTTTTGCTAATGGAGAGCCGGCCACTACCATCAAGAAGAAGAGAAAATGATCAAGAATCACAAAGTCAAACTTCATTAAATACCCATCCAAAGGAAAATTACTATAATGCCCTCATACATATCTTAATTCTCTTTGTTATCTCTTGCCCATTTTGGTAATTCCACATGCCCTAAAAAAAATATCTCCTCTTGCCTTGACCAACTCTTTTGACCAATGTATATGTTATATATATCACAATATACACAACATATAAACTTGTCTCTAAACCCTAAATTCTTTCCCAAAACACTTATACTTTTCTTTTCTCAATTTAAACCAACAATACAACAACAACAACAACAACAACAACAACAACAACAACAACAACAACATGCAAAACTTCTAGGGCATAAATGAGGATATTACAATTCTCCCCCTCTAAAAAGAAATTTCGTCCTCGAAATTACCTGAAATCAATTCTGAAACAATTGAGGATATTGCTCTCGCATAGTCTGCTCACTTTCCCATGTTGCTTCTTCTTTTGCATGATTCTTCCAAAGAATCTTCACCAATGGCACTCTCTTGTTCCTCAATTCTTTCTCTTCCCGTGCCAAGATAGCAACTGGTTCCTCTTCAAATGACAAGTCTGGGCTCACTTCAATAGATTCAAATGGCAACACATGAGATGGATCTGACCTGTACCTCCTCAACATAGATACATGAAATACATTATGAATACGATCCAACTCAGGTGGCAAAGCAAGTCTATACGCCACTGGCCCAACTCTTTCTAACACTTCATACGGTCCGATGAAACGAGGACTCAATTTTCCTTTTCGACCGAACCTCAAAATCTTCTTCCAAGGAGATACCTTCAAAAATACCTTATCCCCAACATCAAACTGAATATCTCTCCTCTTCAGATCTGCATAAGACTTCTGTCGGTCTGAAGCTGTTTTCAATCTGCCTCGAATCAACTTCACTTTCTCTTCAGTTTCTTGAATCAAATCAGGCCCAATCAATTTGCTATCACCAAGTTCACTCCAACAAAGAGGTGTTCTGCACCGTCTGCCATACAATGCCTCGAATGGGGCCATTCCGATGCTGGACTGGTGACTGTTATTATAAGCAAACTCCACAAGAGGTAAGAATCTATCCCAACTTCCAGTGAAATCAATGACACAGCTTCTCAACATATCCTCAATGATCTGTATCACCCTCTCAGACTGTCCATCCGTCTGTGGATGAAAAGCAGTACTGAAATGCAGTCGAGAACCCAAAGCACCATGCAAACTCTTCCAAAATCTCGAAGTAAACCTGGGATCTCGATCAGACACTAAAGAAGTTGGAACACCATGCAATCTCACAATCTCATGGATGAATAGCTCAGCCAACCTCTCCAAAGAGTAATCCATCCGAACCGGAAGGAAATGAGCTGTCTTAGTTAATCTATCCACAATCACCCATATAGCATCATGTCTCCTTTGTGTCAAAGGCAACCCAGACACAAAGTCCATTGTCACTCTTTCCCACTTCCACTCTGGCACTAACAACGGTTGAAGTAACCCAGTGGGAACTTGATGCTCTGCTTTAACCTTCTGACAAGTGAGACATTTTGATACAAACTCAGCAATGTCTCTCTTCAACCCAATCCACCAATAATGCTGTCTCAAATCATGATACATCTTCGTATTACCCGGATGCATAGCAAATAAAGACTGATGAGCTTCCTCTAAAATGATCCTCTTCAAGTCAGCATTTTCGGGTACACACAATCTATTCTTAAACCATAGGCTCCCATCATCCTTCACAACAAAATCTCTAGTCTTTCCACTCTCACAATCTAAAACAATCTTCTGAATCTTCTTATCAGCTAACTGAGCCTCTTTGATCTGATCCAACAAAACAGGCTTCAATTTTAACTGTGCCAATAATGCACCATCATCACAAGGTACAAAACTGGCACGCAATGCTCTCAACTCAACAAGCAACGAGAGCGAGTAAACTGTTAAACCAGCTAAAGACTTCCGACTTAAGGCATCAGCAACTACATTTGCTTTACCTGGATGATAATCTATCAAACAGTCGTAGTCTTTAATCAATTCTAACCATCTCCTCTGCCGAAGGTTGAGCTCTTTCTGAACACCCAAATACTTCAAACTCTTGTGATCAGTGTAAATGAAACATTTCTCCCCAAACAGATAATGGCGCCAAATCTTTAATGCAAAAACAATGGCAGCCAACTCCAAATCATGGGTAGGATAGTTAAGCTCATGCGGTTTCAACTGTCGAGATGCATAAGCTATAACTTTCCCTTCCTGCATCAATACACACCCCAAACCTCTATGTGAAGCATCACTGTAGATCACATAGGGTTGGCCTTCTACAGGTAAAGTGAGAACAGGCGCTTGAGTCAACAAATCTCTCAACTGTTCAAAGCTAGCCTGACACTGATCTGTCCACAAAAACCTCACTCCCTTACGAAGCAATCTGGTGAGTGGAGTAGCTATCAAAGAAAATCCTTTCACAAACCGCCGGTAATAGCCTGCCAAACCCAGAAAACTTCTAACCTCTGTCACAGACTTGGGTGGACTCCAATTCAAAATGGCTTCAACTTTACTCGGATCAACTCTAATGCCTTCTGCTGAAACAATATGTCCGAGAAAAGCTACCTGATCCAACCAGAACTCACACTTCGACAATTTGGCAAATAGTTGCTTCTCTCTCAAAATCTGCAACACAATCCGCAGATGCAAATCATGTTCCTCTTCATTCCTCGAATACACCAGAATATCATCGATGAAGACCACTACAAACTGATCCAAATAGGGCCTAAACACCCTATTCATCAAATCCATAAAAGCTGCAGGTGCATTCGTCAGACCAAAAGGCATAACTAAAAATTCATAATGCCCATACCTGGTCCGAAATGCAGTCTTCGGAACATCTTCAGCTCTGACTCTCAGCTGATGGTACCCCGATCTCAGATCAATCTTAGAGAATACTGACGCTCCCTTCAACTGATCAAAGAGATCATCGATTCTAGGCAAAGGATACTTATTTTTAATGGTCACCTTGTTCAATTGCCTATAGTCGATGCACAACCTCATAGTACCATCCTTCTTCTTTACAAAGAGCACAGGAGCTCCCCAAGGAGAAACACTGGGGCGAATGAATCCTTTATCCAACAGCTCCTGTAATTGCACTTTCAACTCCCTCAATTCTGCTGGTGCCATTCTGTAAGGAGTAATGGAGATAGGAGTGGTACCCGGCAACAGCTCGATACCGAACTCCACCTCTCTCTCAGGAGGCAATCCTGTCAACTCCTCTGGAAAAACATCAGGGAACTCTGCAACTGTGGCAATGCTATCAATAGGAGAACCCTTCACTCTAGTATCTACCACATGAGCAAGATAGGCTTCACACCCCTTCCTAATCAACCTCCGGGCTGCAACAGCTGAAACAAATAAGGAGGCTAACTGTTCCTGCTCATTAGATACTATCACCTCTCTCCCATCACCGGTTCTCAAAGAAACAATTTTCTTTTTACAATCCACCACAACTCCATGTCGAGATAGCCAATCCATGCCTAAAATCACATCATATTCCTTAAATGGCATCTCAATCAAATCTCCAAGGAACTCCTCACCCTGCACCCTCACTGCACTATCCCGATGCACTTTACTCACAATCACACTATGCCCTAACGGATTTGTCACCAAAACATCAAATCCTAGGGACTCAGCATGCACATCAAACACAGGCAATACAGATGCACTAATATAAGAATGGGTGGAGCCCGGATCAATCAAAGCAAGTACTGCAGTATCAAATAAAGAAAAAGTACCAGCTATGACCGCCGATGCATCCGGCTGTCTCTGCATAACATACATCCTCTGGGAAGAACCAACCTCCTCCGGTCTAGTCTCCCTGGATGTAGCACCACCTCTAGAACTGAACCCTGCTCTACCACCTCGGCTGGCACCTCTGCCTCCCCTCACACTGGCTCGAGAAGCGGCAGAATCAACTGACATCTGCCTCTGCCTCTCAGGGCAATCTCTCACAAAGTGATCCGGTGACCCACACCTGAAACATACCCCAGCAACACCAGCTTTCCAACATGGACCACCATGGGGCCTCCCACAATGGATGCAAATAGGTAAGGTGGATCTCTGAACCATAGGGGTTGGAGCACTTGCCACTGAAGCTGCAGGTCTGAATCTTTGTCTCTGGAACTGCACTGATCTACCTGCTGGTCTCTGGCTCCTAATACTCCGAGGAACAAAGCTTCCTCTACCCCTCTTCACTGAAGAAGACCCTGCCTCAAACTGGGGCCTTCTCACCCTAACCTCATCCTCTGAAGCAGCTGCAATCACTTGAGCTCGCTCTACACTTCGAGCTGCTTCCACTAACTGGGAGAAATCGTGATATCGAGATCCAGCCACTAAACACATGATCGAGGGCCTCAATCCCTCCTGAAATCGCCGGCATCTATCAATCTCATCAGCAATGATGCCCCCAGCATACTGACTCAGTCGAATAAACTCAACTTCATACTCAGTAACAGTCTTGTTATCTTGCTTCAAGCTCAAGAATTCCATCTTCTTCATATCCTTATACTCCCTAGGAGTATATTTCAACTCGAATTCCCTTAAGAAATCTGCATATGACAAAGTTGGTGGATCTTCCATGGAATGTGGCACAGTCTTCCACCAATCGTAGGCATCCTTCTGTAGCAAAGATCTTGCATAGTCAAACTTTTCCTCAGGGGTGGCTTGTAACTGAATAAAGATCCTCTGAACTTTGTCAAGCCACTGTTCTGCTACAGCTGGATCAGTGGTACCTATAAAATCTTCAGCGCCATACTTCCTTAACTTGTCATAGTGCCTCACTGGCACCAAAGACTGAGGGGGTGGTGGCACTGGTTGTACTGGCGCTTGCCTGAAAGTCTTCATCATATTCACAAACCAAGCTGGTGGAACCTCCTCACCAGTTGGTCTCCCCGACCCAGAAGCAGGTGCCTCCCCAGCACTCTCAACTCTAACTCCCTCATCAGGAGCAACACTCTCCTCACTGCCCTCAACTGACTGTCTCAAATGAGAATCCATCAACACCTAATACTGCAAACACAACAGGACACACCTTATTAAAGATCAAAGATTGCCAATCCCAAACATGTATTTTCTTTCAAAAACTCACTTTTTAATTCAAAATATTCTTTTTATAACATATTACCTAGGTTTAGAATCTCAAACCTAGGCTCTGATACCAAAACAATTGTAACACCCCCACATCCAATGCACACACACTACAACTACAACCATGTAGCATAAGTGCACCAAACATAGGGATGCTACGGTTTTCTTCAACATTCAAAACATTTAAATAGATACAATACTATTATCATTATATAATATAGAAAAGTAAATCATTTACTTTTAAAATAAAACACATTAGATATATATATACATACATATAGTTATTTCACAGCGGAAGTCATAAAATATTTACATATTTGAAAACACTTAATTCCATATTTACAAATATACAATTATGTACATATAATCAATACTTTACAAAATATAAAAAGAGTTATACATGATTGGCAAATCTCCTTTGATCTTTAAGTCTCCAAAATCAACTCTTCAATGTCTACCCTCACTCGGTCTCGAAGAGCTCTCGGGTTCGATTCTAACAGTTCTATCACCTGCGCGATTAAACACTATCGCGCTAAGCCAAGGGCTTAGTAAGATAATCATGCTAATGATATGACTTCGTGCAATGCAATGTCATTTCTCAAACCATAATATATATGTAACATCATATATGCAAAATTAACAATATACTTTCACATTACATATCACATTTTATTATCTTTTCATATACCTCATTAGTATTCATTTAATCATCAATATAAAGCAAAACAAACATCATTCATGACTCACATTAACCATAGACAAGCATGGGCCCAAGACACACTAATATGCCATTCAATTTTCAGAGTTAATGTTTTGGTTCTATCATCACATTTATCAATATCAATATCATAGACCCAACTAGGCTTCAAGGATTAAGTTCAACCAAGCTTCAAGGGGAGAAAAGCATGCTAAGCTTCTACCCAACTTGGCTTCAAGAACTAACCCAACCTAGCTTCAAGGGTGGTAACATCTCAATTAGGCTTCAAGGATTCAATCCAACCTAACTTCAAGAGATTGTTACTATCATTAGGCATGCCACCAATAACATACTCTGAAAATGGAATAACACATTAGCCACACAATTCATTTACATATCAATTATCATTTCCATTCTCAATTCTCATCAACATTTAGGCAAACATGCCTTCATTCTCTCAATATTATCATCATAGCCAATAACAATGGCCTCACATTTCATTTCACAATATAACACTTCATTAATCAAGTGTATACTTATCTCATCCATGATCACATTATATCTCATATAGCATCATTCATCATAGCCAAACACAATGGCATTGTCTCATATCATATCTTATTTGAATTATCATTTCATCTTTGATACAACATTTCAAGGTACATTACTCATAAAATACAATACCTTTCACAATGCATAACATAACCTTGTTTAAATCTCAACAATGCAATTAGGGCAAAGAACAACTTATATGATTCATAGCTTTAGGATCTTCCATATGCATTTGATTAGTTCATTCATTGATTCAAGTGTGTTTAAAGTGTTTTAGGGTTAGGTTTAAGAACCAACCCACCTTTGAAGAACCAAAACAATGCAAAAAGAACAAAGAAACAAAACCCTAACCAACTCATTTGATGGACACGGGCAGCACACATGAGGGACACGGCCAAGCTTGTGGCCGTGTCTCTCAATTCAACTTTGGCAGTAGCAAACACGGCTTAGGGACACGGCCGTGTCTCTTCAACCAAAACTCACAGTAGCTCACACGGCTTGGGAACACGGCTGTGTCACCCAAAAATTAATCCAACACGTCCAAAATCATATGACTTGGCCGTGTCTCACATGGCCTTTGGCCGTGTCTCCCAAAACCAAAACCCTAATTCTAACCAACTCTCTTCCAAATGCATTAAAACTCAATATACATCATACCACATGCTTCAAATGAACATCATCAATGTTCTAAATACATATTCATTACAATAATCACTTTAAAACACCTTAATATCACAATTAAACAAACATCATCTCAAAACCCTAACTCAAACTCTACTCTTGATTTTCCACTATCAATCTTCACTTATTTTTCCATAATCACAACCAAACCAACACAACCTCCAATTTTTAACTTACAATCAACTCTAACACTTATAAACACACATCAACACACTAAATCATCATCTCATCAATTCTCAATACACCTTAACCACAATTTCCAAATTAATAAAAGAAAACAAGAAATTACTTACCTAAAGTGAAGAAATTCCACAAATCTTCAACTTGATTCTTCAATTCTCCCTTCAATCTTGATCTTACTATCAAGAACACTTCTCCTTCCCTTTTGCTAATGGAGAGCTTGCCACTACCATCAAGAAGAAGAGAAAATGATCAAGAATCACAAAGTCAAACTTCATTAAATACCCATCCAAAGGAAAATTACTATAATGCCCTCATACATATCTTAATTCTCTTTGTTATCTCTTGCCCATTTTGGTAATTCCACATGCCCTAAAAAAAATATCTCCTCTTGCCTTGACCAACTCTTTTGACCAATGTATATGTTATATATATCACAATATACACAACATATAAACTTGTCTCTAAACCCTAAATTCTTTCCCAAAACACTTATACTTTTCTTTTCTCAATTTAAACCAATAATACAACAACAACAACAACAACAACAACAACAACAACAACAACAACAACAACATGCAAAACTTCTAGGGCATAAATGAGGATATTACAATTTCTTTCTTTAATTTTTCTTTTAGCAAGCACAAGGTCTTGTTCCCCACTTTGTCCCCCACTTCGTACAAAGAAATTCAAAATTTTCAGGTGTGACACGGCCAAGCCAAGAGTGGCTTGGCCGTGTCTCTCAATTTCCCTTGGGACACGGCCAATCTTGCTGGCCGTGTCCCTCACTGCCTCTTTCTTTCTTTCTTTCTTTTCTTTCTTTTCTTTGGTCATAAGGGGTGACACGGCCAAGCCAAGAGTGGCTTGGCCGTGTCTCATGTGTCACATGAGTGTGTTTGCTTCTGCTTCTTTTCTTTCCTTCTTTGCTTGCTCCACTTGTCTTTGATATGAAATGGGACACGGCCAAGCTTGCTCTTGGCTTGGCCGTGTCACTGAGTGTGTCTCTTCTTGTTTCTTCATTTTTTTGCTCTTTCTTTGTGGTTTCTTTGTTTTTGCTCCTTGGATTAGACACGGCCAGAGGCTTGGCCCTGTCTCATGGCTGTGTCATGCTCTACCCTCTCCATTCTTTGAGGGACACGGCCAAGCTTGATTTGGCTTGGCCATGTCTTGCTTGGTTCATGCTTTTCTTCCGCTGTTTTGATCTTCCAAGGGTGTTTTTGCACTTAAACCTAAAAACAACACTTTAAACACACTTAAAACAAAAATTAATCAAAACATTAACTAAAACACACATGCAATCATACTAAAAACTAGTACAAAAATGATCTAAACAGTCCCGCACAGTGTGATATCAGACAATGGGGTACATTTTCAAGGAGCAGTTAAGGATTTATTCTCCAAGTACCAAATCCATCATCATCGATCCTCTCCTTATAGACCAAAGGCTAATGGTGTAGTAGACGCAACAAAGAAAATAATTAAGCAAATTCTGTCCAAGATGACCAAGACATACAAGGATTGGTCAGAGATGCTCCCCTTTGCTTTATGGGGATATAGGACAAGTGTGCGAACACCTACTGGGATGACACCGTTTTCTTTGGTTTATGGGATGGAAGCGATATTGCCAATTGAAATTGAGATCAAGTAGCTGAGAGTAGTCTTGGAAGCTGAACTACCTGAAACGGAATGGGTAGCAAGCAAATACACACAATTAGCTCTATTAGAAGAGAGAAGATTAAAGGCGTTGTATCATCACCAACTGTATCAAAAAAAGATAGCTCGGGCCTACAATAGAAGGGTTGAGGTCAGAAAATTCAGAGTTGGAGATTTGGTGTTGAAGAAATGTAAGCCTAATGTATCTGATCCAAGAGGGAAGTTTAGACCTAGCTGGGAAGGGCCATATGTCATGAAACAAGTCATGAGCAAAGGTGCGGTGAAGTTATCAGACATGGATGGGAAATAATTTAATAAGCCAGTAAACATTGACAGGTTGAAGAGGTTTTATGTATGATAGAAAAAAGGGAAAAAAGGAGCTTGCTAGGTTGAAAACCCAAAAAGGGCAGCCTAGGCAAAAGTTAGAGCAGTCCGCTAGTTCCGAAAACCTGAAAAGGGCGGGCTAGGCAACAATTAGGGCTAAATGAGAGAAAATCATCAATTAGAAAACCCGAAAGGGCTAATTGGCAACAGGAGTGATCTTGTGTATACTGGCTTTATGTTTGGTTGTTCCCCAATTAAATAAAATAGAATTAATGTTAAAATTGTTTTATGTGCACTATTATAAGTATTTGACCAGATATGGATGAAATAATAATCATAATTGCAAAAGGTGATGACAAATTATAAATGGAAAAGAAGCATCTTTTATTACTTTAGTTATTTTTTATCCTAACAAAACACTTTCTGAATTGACAAATGTAAAATCTATGGAAGTCGATAAGTGTAACGTGCAGGCCAGCTTTGCCTCAGCCGATCCAAGTAGGCTTCAGTCAAGCAAGGCATGTCTAACTCAAGAGCAAAGTCAGAATCATGAGGCTCAGCTCCATATTGACGGCCAAGTCGGTGAGGATCATAGCATGTACCTTGACGAAGAGCAGCAAGGGGAACATACATCAAGTATGTCCGTATGGTGATACGAGAAATCTTCCACCAAGGTACCAACCAACGGATATTGACTTCGGAGCGTGAGTGGATCTAGTCAACCCAGTCAACATATGAAGAAATGGGATGGAGTAGCTTCCTAGCAGAATGATGACGTGGTAGGTATCTGGCAAAATTCATGGAGGGAGTATCAAGCAAACAAAGACGCTCCTGAAGCCAAATCTGTGAAGAAAAAAGTAAGTTCAAAAAAAAAGGCGCAAAACAGAAAGACAAAATGAAATAATAATAATAATAATAATAATAATAATAATAATAATTACCTCACTCTTTGGATTGGAACTACGATGGAGCGGCATTCCGGCCAGTATATCTAGATTTCTGTCTTCATGATGCCGAATAAACTCCAATAACTCGGCATTAGAATGAGTCGCCGACCTCGAAACATGCATTGTTTTTGAAAAATATATGCTAAAATTGAAAAGAAATTTGAGAGAATTACGAAATTGAAATTGAAATTGTGAAATGAAATGAAGGATTGGTGGCCTTTTATAGTGGAACGGCAAGCAAAAAACCAAATTCAAAACTGTTCATGAATAGTAAATATTACTATTCATGAATAGTAAATATTACTATTTATAAATAGTATTACTATTGATAAATAGTAAATGTTACTATTTATAAATAGTATTACTATTGATAAATAGTAAAATTATTATTTCCAATAGTAAATATTATTTGATACTATTTACAAATAGTAAATTTATTATTTATAAATAGTAAATAGTGCATGAACAGTGACTACACAGTAAATAACAATAAATTCAATTATTCACTTTAATCATTTAAATAATTGCGTGTATATAAATATTTTTACACACATGGGGCAAGAAGAATATATATGCATAAAAATTAGCCAAACTTTTTAAAATAAAAAATTATTAGCTCGGGTCCAGAACCCAAATTTTTCTTAGGTCCAGAACCTAGAATTATTTCTAAGTCCAGAACTTAGCTCGGGTGCAGAACCCAAATTTTCCTTAGGTCCAGAACCTAGAATTATTTCTAAGTCCAGAATTTAGCTCTGGTTCAGAACTCAAATTTTCCTTAGGTCCAAAACCTAGAATTATTTCTAAGTCTAGAACTTAGCTTGGGTCCAGAACCCAAATTTTATCATTAGGTCCAGAACCTAGAATTATTCCTAAGTCCAGAACTTAGCTCGGGTCCAGAACCCAAATTTTCCTTAGGTCTAGAACCTAGAATTATTTCTAAGTCTAGAACTTAGCTCGGGTCCAGAACCCAAATTTTCCTTACGTCCAGAACCTAGAATTATTTCTAAGTCCAGAACTTAGCTCGGGTCCAGAACCTAAATTTTCCTTAGGTCCAGAACATAGAATCATCCTTGAGTCTAGAACTCGAACTGGGTCCACAACCCAAATTTTCTTTAGGTCCAGAACCTATAATCTCCCTTGAGTCCAGAACTCGAACTGGGTCTAGAACCCAAATTTTTCTTAGGTCCAGAACCTAGAATCATCCTTGAGTCCAGAACTCGAACCGGGTCCAGAACCCAAATTTTTCTTAGGTCGAGAACCTAGAATTTATCCTTGAGTCCAGAACCCAAAATCTCAACCATCTCAAAAATTAAGTCTTATTGCTTTTCACTCTCTTTCACTAAAGTTTCAGATTTTTCAAGCAGGGGGCAAATTGTAGACCCTTAATTTTTGACTCAGTCCAGTCCAATATGTTTTATTTAGTCTTAAATGATTTTTATTGTCTAATTGGTCCAAAATAATTTTTTTAAAATAATTTTTGCTTTAGTATCTAATTTTTATTAATAAAAAATAAAAATAAACAAATAAAAGTCAAAAAATAAAAATACAAATAAAAATCAAAAAAATCATCTCGCGGGCCCGTGGGCATTTCTCCAGCAGGAATTTCTCGCGGACAATGCCCGCTCCTCGCTCGCTGCCATAGTTTCCTGCGGCAGATTTTTTCGCCAGCGCATTTTTTCCTTCGTTAATTTTTTTCGACAGCGCAATTTTTTCGATGTAAATATTTGAAAATCTAATTCAATTAGGTTTCAGTTTCCTTTTCTTATCAATATTACTTGCCGTAATTAATTAGGAATAAACCATATGAAAACTTTATAAATAAGGACCAAAGGCAATGAAATAAGGGGAGGCCGAAAAGGACAGTGAAAAAGAAAATCCAAATCCGTGAAGGAAAAGCTTGAATTCAATTGATTTTTAAAGTAGCAGAAACACAATTTAAGGGATTCAAAAGGCAAAAAGGCTGGTCTTTTGAGCTTGTTCATCCAAGAAGCCAATTTGGTGCAACTTACAAAATAAGGTATGAAATTCTAATTTCTTTATTTTTTTCACAGTAGCTAAAACTAGGATTTTGTGTTTTTCAAAAGTTAAAATCTTAGAACTTTAATTTAGTTTTTCTAAAGTCAAAAAACCTTATTTCGTTGGTTTATTTTTCAAAAGGCTTAAAATTGTTATTTTTACTTCTTTAAAATCTTAAAACCCTAATTAAATATATTTTTCAACAAAACCAAAATTTTATTCTGTTTCTTTCAAAATTTTAAACTAGGTTATGTTTCTCTCAAAAGGCTTTAAAAAACATCTTTTCTATTTATAAAAACTTTAATCCGTTTGTTTAAATTCATAAAACTTCATAAAATTATCAAATTGATTTCCAAATTCTAAAAGCCAATTCATCACCCGTGACCCTAATTTTAAATCCTAAAACCCTAATTCAACTTCCAAACCTAAAATAGTAAACTTTAACCCCCTTTAAAGCCTTAAATCCTAACTTTTTTCTAAATCCTAATCCTTTAAAATATTAAAAACCATAAAAATATAAATACTTTAATTTTACACAGTAGCTTGAAATCACCATTTAAAACCATGAATCAAAAGTATTTTAAAGTGTTTAAAACCCTAGTTTCATGATTTCACCATTCAAACCTTAATTTGTTTAATCAAATAGTCTTACCAACCTTTTAAAACATAAAACCTCAATCTATTTTAATTCCATAAAAAAGTCATAGTAGCCTAATTTTATGAATTCCAAAACCTTAAAACATGAGATAAAGAACCCTAAATGGAAACAGTAGCTATAATTTGGATTTTTACCTTATTCAATTCCATATTTGATCATGCTTTGTTTTATTTCTTATGCTTTAATTTATTTAAATTCAATGCTTGGTTTATTTTATTTATCATGGATGGATGTTTACTTTTTATTGATATTTGGTACCTTTGATGAATGATTTATTTATTATGAATGGTTATTTACTTTTATCAATTTATTTAGATTTTCAAATGTTGTAAGAGGTATGTTTCCACTTGGTGGGTACCTCATTAGTTAAATATCATGTAATTTAATTTGCTTTTCTATTTTAGAACCAATGTAAAGGGCATGTTTCTACCTTTCGGTGGGTGTCCTATTTAGGCATGTGATGTAAGGACATGTTTCCATCTTCGGATGGGTGTCCATTTATTTGCTTTGTTTGGACATTGCTTTGATTTTAATATAATGATGCTTTCTTTTAATTATTGTGTGTAATATGGATAATGTTATTATATTTAAGAATTTTATAATATTAAGACCTATAAAGGAGGCCGGTTCCAATGAACCGGGCGTTGTGGGGGTGCTGGGCCATTTCTCACCTTTCCCACACGTACCCAACTTTCCGAACCCATTAGGGGGTTGGGAATTCCTTAGGAATCGAGTCATCCACCCCTTTCTTTTTTCCGGCCCATCCGGGTGGCGACTCCATTTTCTTCTGACTTAGGTCCGTGTTCTCTAAGGCCCCGAGCCTAAACAGTGCCGAAGTCGCAAGAACCATTCCACTGGGAGTGGGGGCAAAAATCCCCGCTCATAGTTGCTCTTCATATGGGACACGACCAAATCCCTGGCCGTGTCGGCTTGGCCATGTCTTATGAATGTGTTCTCTTCTGCTAGATCTTCTCAAGGACATGACCAAGTTGGTTTTGTCCTTGCTGTGTCATGTGACACGATCAGTGGCTTGGCCGTGTCTGTTGGATGTGTCATTGACTGCTTCTTTTCTTCATGAGTTTCTTGCCTTTGATGAGGGACACGACCAAGATAGTATATGTCTTGGCCATGTCTCAATGTCTTTTCACCAACTTGGGATCCAACAAGTGAATTTAAGCTTCATTTTTGCATTTCAACCTAAATCAAACACTTCAAGTAATCTTAAACACAAATTAAAGGAAAAATTAACTAAATGCCAATAAAATTTTCTTTAAAAATACATACATAAATGATCAAAATAATTACCCCACACTTAATCCTTTGCTTGTCCCCAAGCAAAGTTAAAATCAAAACAAAACCAAACAAGAGAGATTTAGTCAAGTTCAAAGATTATAAGGATATATCAAGACTCTTTTATTCTAAAATCCACAATTGTTGTCAAATCAAACAAAACCAATACTTCTGTAATTTAATGGCTTTCCATGCATAACCAATGTTGTCACTCCCTTACCAACTCTTTTAATTATTTTAATAAGGTGGTGTTTACACTTTTAACATTCAATGAAAAATTATCACCATAGGCTTGTTTATCAATCAAATTTTTACCACTAAATTTCAACCAATCATCAATCATAAGGTCTTTCATTTGGTTGTAATAGGGCTAAGGTAAAGGCATGGCATTTAGGAGTGTGAGTTATTCATTAAGTTCAAGAGCACTTCAAGAATAAAGTAAGCAACATACTATAACCAGACAATCCCAAAATACCTTCCGCTTACTTAACTCTCATCATTAAAGTACTTTTTAAGTGACTCCAATTTTATTTGCAAAGATCATTCCCAAACTTATTCCAACCCTACCCCAAGGAATAATAATTTCTATTATATATATATCTTTATTTTTATTTTTATTATTATTTTAAACCCCCTTTTTTTTATTAAGGTAAATCATAATAAATATGAATTGATTCCTATTTTAGATTTACTTAAACAATAATATGAAAAGAAAGAAAATTTAATAAAAGATATAATAATTACAACTTGCTTATTTATAACTTACAACCTACTAAATTATACCCCACACTTTATTTTACACAACACTTATCACTTAAGCTCTTAAAATGCTCTTGACCTAATAGAATGGTAATAGTTAAAACAAAATGATTCAAGGCCAATGGTGTTGTGAAAAAGAACAAAGAGGAAAAATGAAATAGGCTCAAAATTGGAGAACTAGGGTCGTATATAAAGTCGGGCTTTTAAAGTTAAAATGGGTACTTCTAATTTCCTTAATCATATTGATGTCTAATTAAAATTTTTATGTGGTCTCAAAATGAATGTCAAAGCAAGTTCTAGCAATTCATCAATCAAGGATATTCACACACAAGGAACAATAAGTTAGTATCCAACTTAAGCTCAATTTCCTCACAAGTTAGTAGGTAATGCAAAGAATATCAATCTAAATCAACAATAAGCATCAATTTTATCTAATTCTCAATTCATGCTTCAAAAATTAAAAGGTCATCTATTAATATTTTATAACAATTGAACTATTCATCATTCTAAAAAAAAATTTAAAACAAGGTACTTCAATTAACAAAGTAGCTCACTTTAAAACAAAAGCAACAACTTGCACCCTACACTTAAAGATTGACATTGTCCTCAATGGAAACAAGCATAATTTAAAAGAAGAAGGTTAAGGTAAGACCTATTTTCCATCGATTTTCTGTGTGAGACAAAGTGATACCTTGTCCTTTCCAAAAAAATTAACTATTCCAAAACAAAATAACATTAAATAGAACATAGCAAAACATAATGTTTTAATAACTAAAAGCAGTAAATAGAAATAATAACAAAAACATTAGAAAATAGAAGAAATAAACAAAATAAACCAAATTTTCAATAGGTTGAAACTAGTCAAAGCCATGTGGTGGAGGTTGTGATGATAATGCGACTGAAGGATGGAGGCTAAGAATCATGGCCAAGTTGCTATTGATTTGTTTCAACTGTTTGAGTACTTCGGCATGATTGCGATTGACCTTATTTTATAATGTTTTGATCCTACTAATCACTTCATTATTTTCCAAAGCTAGGGTGTCTTCATCCAAACCAAGTGAATCGGAATCAGATTTCTCATCAACTCGTTGTCACTTTTGTCAATCTCCCTGTGTGCTCCACTCTTCAGAAACCATCATATAAGCCCCTCCCCTCTTGGTAATCATGAGCATTTTCTAAAGAGTGGCAAGGTTAAGCGAGTCACTGCCCGAAATTCTTGTCATATTGCAATCGTTTGGATTCAAACCATCATCAAGTGCCATGGCAAGGTTAGTCACCAATACACCAATACAAATTGCTCCTTTTTTCTTGTTAGCCATACTATCAAATACATCGGCTAACCAATATCCGGTGCTCACAAGTATAACATTAGTAGCACAATCCAAGAAAAATAGTTCGCTAAGTTCAACTACTCCTGAACTTTCCTTCCTAGCAAAGAATCCACAAGACATTAAACGGTGCAAATAACACAAAGTAGGATTTACCAATTTTGTTGCCTTAGCCGATTTGGCCACATACATCCCGCCTGATCCCAATGCTCCCCATTCAAATTGTTGCTTAAAACTGTTTGGCACAAAATTTTTCCCCTCTTAGTTAAAATCAAATATTTTATTTAGGCATGCAATATCAATCACATATGATTTCCCGAGCAATTTGAATCCTAGCCTAGTACAAATCTTGGATTCATCCCTTTCAACCTTAAAAGAGGCTAGAAATTCAATTGTAAGTTCTTGAAATTGCAAAGGTTGTAGGAAAACAAATCTTTCCCATCCTAGGTTTTGCACATATTTAGTAAAATTTTCCCTAATTTAAAGAGCATTAAGAGATTCTTCACTTACATACCTTGTTGGAAAGAAACCCTCTGCCAGGAGAGCCATTCTCTTTGAAGAGGATGAAGGAGGTTGCTTCCTCTTGTGGTGGGACACCATTTTAGTTCTTGGCATCTTGAATCTTGGTGAAAATTGAAGATTGGAGTGATTAATTTGAGTTTTTATGAAGAAAAATAGAGGATTTTGGTGAAAAATTTGAAGATTTTAGAGTGGGTATGGTGGTGTTGAGAGAGAGAGATGAGAGAGTGAGAGAGAAAATAGAAAGAATGTGATTTTATAGGGTTTGAGAGAAGAAGAAAGTGGGAAAATTGGTTTTAAGAGGGCTAGAAGTTTGCGTGACAAGGCCAAGTCGGAATGGACTTGATCGTGTCATGCATTTTGTTGCTGGACAAGGCCTCAAACATGGCCGTATCTCTTGGTCGTGTCCACCTCTGTCAAAACTGGTTCGAGGGTGTACAGGGGTGAGGTTTGACATGGATTCGAGCAACTTGGCTGTGTTCTCGTGATACGGCCACGAACACAGCCAAGTCGCGTGGCCATGTATACATCTGCATTTCTAGGTAGTTTTTAGGGTGGATTGACAATGTGTCACTAGACTGTGCCTACTACTGCCATTTTTTTAAATCATGTTTTAGCCATGTCACCCAAGTATAATTAATACAATTATTTCTTCATCTCTAGCCCTAAACTCATTCAAAACAAAATACCGATCACAACACCTATTCCATTTTCTTTATTACAAACCAAAAGAAATGAAAATTAAGAAAGCCAAAAGATGAAAATTTGATTAAGGAAAGAAATACGAATCTATAGGTTGCCGCCCATTGAGAGCTTCTTTAACATCGTGTAGCCGAACATCATTGCATCACTTGTTAATGAACACCATATTTTCTATGGTTTTTGCAACTTCAAGTTCTTCCAAATAGGACTTCACCCTTTGTCTATTTACTTTAAATGTCTCATTGGTTTTCAAATTTAACAATTCAACAACTCCATATGAAAATGTTTGAATTACTTGAAAAGGTCCATTGCAATAGGACTTTAATTTTTCGGGAAATAACCGCATCCTTGAATTGAACAAAAGGACTTTCATTCCCGATTCAAAGGTTCTTCTAAGGATCATTTCATCATGTATAGCTTTCATTTTCTTCTTGTAGATCCTTGCACTCTCATAAGCCTCATTTCTATGTTTATCAAGCTCGAAAATTTGCAACATTCTTTTGCCCTTTTGCTCCTTCCAAGTCCATGTTCATAGCCTTGATTGCCCAATAAGCTTTATGCTCTAATTCCACCGGTGGGTGGCAAGCCTTGCCAAAGACCAATCTATATGGACTCATTCCTAAAGGTGTCTTGAAAGCCGTTCGATAAGCCCACAGTGCTTTCAAAAGTCAGATCGATCAGTTTTTCTCGTCGTGCTCACTGTCTTCTCTAAGATCCCCTTAATTTGCTTGTTGGATATCTCGGCTTGTCCAAATGTTTGGGGGTGGTATGGGGTTGCCACCTTTTGTCAGATGCCCATCTTAGTCATCAACCTTTCGAACCATTTATTACAAAAGTGGCTTCCTCCATCACTTACGATTGCCTTGGGGGTTCCAAACCTGCTTAAAATATTTTTCTTCAAGAATTTCAAAACAACATTAGCATCATTGGTCCAAGTGGGGATTGCCTCAACCCACTTTGACACATAATCAACAGCAAAAAGAATATATTCAAAGCCAAACGACTTGGGAAGTGTCCTCATAAAGTCTATTCCCCATACATAAAAAACTTTCACCATAATAAAAATATTGAGGGGCATTTCATTTCTCTTGCTGATATTTCCTACTCTTTAGCATCTATCACATCTCATGAAAAAATTATAAGCATCTTTAAAAAAAGTAGGCCAATACAAACTACTTTGAAGAACCTTTTCGGTGGTCCTTTTTCCTCCGAAATGCCCTCCACAATACATGTTGTGGCAAAATTGCAACACTTTGTGATTGCTTTTCTTTTGGCATGCATCTTTTGATAATTTCATCCCTACATATTCTAAAAAGATATGGCTCATCCCAAAAATAATACTTACAGGAATGAAGAAATCTTTTTCTTGCCTGAAAATTCAATTCTTTTCTCACAACACCACAAGAGAGATAGTTAGCAATATTAGCATATCGGGATGCTTGAGTTAAACCAAACAAGTGTTCATCTGAAAATTTTTCAAAAGCATTTTCATAAGCAATTTCTTTCTCATGATCATGGGAATTCAATCTATAAAGATGATCAGCTACTACATTCTCACTTCCCTTCCTATCTTTAATTTCAACATCAAATTCTTACAACATCAAAACCCATCTAATGAGCCTAGGTTTAGCTTGTGGTTTAGTCAATAGGTATTTCAAGGCCGTGTGGTCTGAAAATACTATCACTTTAGAACCTATCAAATAAGATGTAAACTTGTCGAGTGCAAAAACCACAGCTAACCTTTCTCTTTCAATGGTTGTGTAATTCACTTATGCATCATTTAAAGACAAACTTGCATAATAAATTACACACATTAATTTGTTAACCCTTTGGCCCAAAACAAATCTAATGGCATAATTTGATGCATCACACATTATTTCAAATGGAAAATCCCAATTTGGGGTAACAATTATAGGGGTACAATTCAATTTTTCCTTCAAAATTTTAAATGCTTCTAAGTACTTTTCATAAAAATAAATGGGACATCTTTTTCAAGTAAATTGCACAAAGGACGTGAAATTTTAGAAATCTTTTATGAACTGCCTATAAAAGCCAGTGTGTCCCAAAAAACTTCTAATCCCTCTAACCGATGTGGGGGGGGGGTGGTAGATTCATAATCAAATCAACCTTAGCTTTGTCCACTTCAATCTCCTTATGGGAAACTACATGTCCCAAAATAATGCCATGATCAACTATAAAGTGACTCTTTTACCAACTCAAGATAAGATTGCATTCAATGCGTCTTTCAAGTATAAGAGTCAACTTATGCAAACAATCATCAAAAGAATTGCCAAAAACAGAGAAGCCATCCATAAATACGTCAATGCACTTATCCAACATGTCAGAAAAAATGGAAAGCATACATCTTTGAAATGTCCCTTGTGCATTGCAAAGTCCAAATGACATCCTCCGAAAGGCAAATGTCCCGAAGGAACAACTGAAAGTCATCTTTGGTTGATCCTCTGGTGCTATAGGAACTTGGTAGTAACCTGAAAGACCATAAAAAATAGTAAAAAGCGTGACCAGATAATCTATCAAGCATTTGATCAATAAAATGGTAAGGGAAAATGAACCTCCTTGGTGATGTTATTTAATTTCCTATAATCTTTGCACATTCGCCACCCGATTTGAGTTCGTATAGGTACTAACTCCCCCTTCTTATTCTGGATTATAGTCAACCTAGCTTTCTTTGGCACCACATGTACGGGACTAACCCACTCGCTAAAAGCTATTGAGTAGATCATTCCCTCATCAAGGAGCTTAAGAACCTCCTTCTTGACCACTTCACTCATATTTAGATTAAGTCTCCTCTGAGCCTTTATAACCGGTTTAGCTCCCTCTTCTAAAACTATCTTATGCATACACATAGAGGGACTAACTCCCTTGATATTGCTCAACCCTCAAACAATGTCTCTCTTGAATTTTTTCAACATTTTTACAAGTTTATCTTCATCATCCCTTTTGAGAATTGTAGAAATTATTACTGGTTGGGTATTGTTCTCCCCAAGAAATACATACTTTAAATGTGATGGGAGTTCTTTAAGTTTAACCACGTTTGATTGAGTCTCTTCTTCCTCAATTTTAAGTTCCTTCTCATTACTCTCATCATCTAACATGGACTTGCATTCATGAATTTCCGCATTGAAAATCTTGATCTCTTCACCCGAAGTTAATGTCATCACTAACTTGTCTTCACTATTTTCCTGCAAGAAAACTTCTTCAACAGCAAGATCAGTAAGATCAATAAAAGAGCAGTCTTCATATACAACAATAGTGGGGATAGGGGAAGTGTTAAAAATTAAAAATTCTACAGTTTGTCCTAAACTAGTCATGGTTAGTTTTCCATTTTTAACATCAATCAAGGTATTAGTTATGGCCATAAAAGGCCTCCCTAACAAAGTTGTATGTTCTGAATCCCTAGGGATTTCTTCTCTCATATCCAAGACAATAAAATCAACAAGAACAATCAAACCACCTACTTTAACTAGGGCATCCTCTATGATCTCCTTAGGGTATCTAAAAGTTCTATCTGTAAGCTGCAAAACCATTTTAGTTGGTTTAAGTTCCCCTAGCTCCAACTTCAAGTAAATGGAATATGGCATCAAGTTTATACTAGCTCCTAGATCACACATGCCAATGGTTTCCTTCCCATTCCCTATAGTGATATTCATTTTAGAACTTCCAGGATCCTTTAGCTTAGGAGGTAATTTGTGTTGTAAAACAACACTTGTTACTTCCAAAACTATCACCTTCTCATTTAACTCATACCTTTTCTTTTTACTGTTAAGATCCATAAAGAATTTGGCATAAGATGACATATTTTTAATTACCTCAAGTAAGGGAAGGTTAATACTCACCTTTAAGAGCATGTTATAAATTTCAAAAAATTGTTTATCATGCTTCTCATTTTTTAACATGCTTGAGAAAGGAATTGGCAGTCTGTAAGGATTTGGAGATTTGTGTAGCTTTGGAGAAGTGGATGTCTCCTACTATCCTCCTTTGACTCACTTGGTTGATCTTTACCTTCTTGCATTTCCTCGCCATTTTCTTGAATTTCACCTGCAACCAAAGAATCACCAATTTTATTATCAATTATCTTACCATTTCTTAAGACAGTGATTGCCTTGGCTTGCTCCAGTTGGCTTGGAAATTTTCTTTTTGATTAGCTTGAAGTTGATTAGTTAGTTGCCCCACTTGAGTTTCCACTTTCTTAAGCGATGCTTCCAAAGAGTCAAACCGCTTGTTATTCACCTCTTGAATTTGAGTGCTTATTTGAATGAAAGCATTCAAATTGTCTTCAAGTGAAGGTTTTTTTACTTGCTCTTGACTTGAAGTTTGCCCTTGAAATTGGGGACCTCTTTGATAAGGTTGGAAGGTTTGTTTATGTGGAACATGTTGTTGATTATTTCATGAAAAATTTGGGTGATTCCTCCAATCGGGGTTGTAAGAATTTGAGTATGGGTCATTTCTACTCCTTTGTTGGAAACTTTCAAAGGCATAAATTTTCTCTTGCCCTTCTTAGAATTGATCAAAGCTTGAAGGGGACACATTTCATTATGGCAAAAAATCCCACATGATGCATATGTTTCTTGACTTGGCTTGGGTTTGCTTCCTCTTGCATTTAGCATCTTAACTTTTCTTGTTAATTCTGCTAACTGCCTTGCCATTTGAGAATTTAATTTCAACTCATATGGTCCTCTATGCCTTTCCCCAATACTCTTTTGCTGCGAATTTGCTCCCAACATTTCAAATAATGCAACCATTTCTGTAGCTGCCTTTTCACCCATTACACCCCCTGCAATATTATCCACTGTGTTTTGACATTGTTGAGTTAGCCCATCATAAAAGAATTGGTTGAGAAATTATTATAGATAGTAATGATGAGGACATTGAAACAATAAAGATTTGAAGCAATCCCACACCTCATGAAACAGTTCTCCATCAAATTGGGTAAAAGTTGCAAGATTCGCTCTAAGCCCCTTTGTCTTTTGGTGTGAATAAATTTTTTTCATAAATTTGTTATACACTTCAGTCCATGTTTTTAAGAAATTTTTTGGTAAAGTCATCAACCACACCTTCGCCCTATCCTTCAAACTATATGGGAAACATCTCATTTTAAGTTCATCTTCTGTTAATGCTTGCAAAGGAAATGTATGCAAGGTTGTGTAAAAATCTGGAATGAAGTTGAGAGGATCTTCATTGGACAATCCATGGAAGGAGGGCAGCATACTATAATGAGTATTTTTTAGTTCATAATTTCTTGCTGCGTTGCTTATCCATATACAATCTTGGACAAACTCCTTTATGGGTGGTTCCTCTACTTCACCCATTTCTACTTCCGTGTTCTCCCCAAATTGCTCTACGGTGTTTTCTCCCTCTTGTTCTACAGGATCCACTTCCTCGATTCTAGGATGTTTATGGACATTATCTACAAAGGAAACAAGTTCATTGCATTGCGACCTTCATCTTTGGATAAATCACCTAGGCAATTCAAAAAGAAACACTTTAAACAATTAAGCAATTAAAATAAAAGAATTGGACTATTACTAAAAATAACCATCCCCGACAACTGCGCCAAAAACTTGTTACGCTCTACTTAATACTACTAAAAGTAATATTCGCAAGTATACGAGGTTATTGTAGTAATGATGATCTCCCCAAGATTGTCTCACAAGGAGGGTGTTTTTCATAATAATTTGATTAAAACAAAATATTAAAATTTGAATGTATGTTGTTGATATGGTGAAATGTGATTAAAATCTAAAAGTAAAAACTAGTAGTATTTATGCAAGATTAATTGAAATTCTTGGAATGGTACCTAGGGTTTGTAGATCAATTTAATCAAAGCTTAATTCTCAAATGACCAATTAATAAAACCTTCTAATTTAATTTATTTCTTTTGATTAATTATCAATTATCAATTTATTAGTTCTTATATTCATGAATTGACAACAACCAATTTCTTTGAAATTGCAAATTAATTGAACTCTAAAACTTATATTTCTAATTCATTATTAGAGTAGTTGATTGCATAGTTCTAAAATCAAATTTCACCTCTCGGTCTATCATTCAATATTAAAAGATCAATAGGTAGTCAATCTATCAACCTAATATATTATCCAATGCAAACAACCAGTAACAAGGTATATTAATGGAAATATCAAATCAAGTCATTAAATCAATTCTACTACAACGCTAGGTATGGGTAATTTAGCTCATCATCGTTTCAAAATAAATATTCATCTCAATATAAATCAAAACAAAATTATCCATTGAAATATTAATGTTCATAACAAAACAATAATAATCTAGAAATGAATTAAATGAGAAATAAGAAAAACTCCTTGAGATGTCAAGAGTTGAACTTCTTGTTCTTCCTCCTAGCTCAACTTTGAATATGATGAAGAACTCTCAAGCTCTCTTCAAACCTTCAATCAATTGTTTTACCCTTGAAAGATAAAATGAAAACTCTCTCAAGCCTCCATCTCTTCAATCAAAGCTTTCTCCAAACCCTAACCCTCTTCGAGAGCTTGATCACCCAAACACTATCTAAAAACATGAAAGTCACTTGCATATGAAAGAATATGAAGATGAAAGGAAAAAATGAAATTGTAGATGGTGATGAAGATGGTCTCTCCCAAAAACCAAGAATAAGTCCCCCCTCAAAATGGTAAATGCCCACTCTATATTCATCTCCCTCCAATTATTTTAATTCTAAGACAAAAAGAATCCTCTTTTCTAATTCACCTCCTCCCATTTTGTCCCCTCTTTTTCATTCTTAAATTTTTCATCCCATAAAAATACCTCACTTTTTAATTATTTTAAAACAACATTCCTCTTATCTCCCACCTTGTCTCCCATCAGATACTGTAAATAATTTTGAAGAGATCTAACAAGACACAACCATGTCATGAGTGACTTGGCTGTATCATAAACTTCCATTGGACACGACCAAGATGTGAAGCCTTGTCCATTGCTGCCTTTCAAACACAATTTTCTTGTGAGGAGACAAGGGCAGAGACATGGCCAAGTCATGAGGCCGAGTCCCTTGCCGCCTTCATTTCTTTCTTCAGGTGAAAAGTGACATGGCCAGTGACTTGGCTATGTCGCTTGCATGTGTTCGCTTCTGTCTCTTTTCTTTTTCTTCTTTAGTTGCTCTTTAGATTGGACATTGCCAAGTCCTTGGCTGTGTCATGTGAATGTGTTCTCTTCTGCCAAATCTTCTCAAGGACACAGTCAAGTTAGTTTTGTCCTGGCTGTGTCAGGCTAAATTTTTGCATTTCACACACTCAACCATTCAACACAACCACTTCCAAACTCAACTTAAATTCTATCACTTCTTCAATCCAACCTTAAAATCATTATTAACTACTCACAACAACTACATACATACCCAAATAAGATATTAAAACATGCTAATACACAATCCCAAAATCCACAAATCATGTTCTTTCATAGAATTCCAAAGAACTTGCAAAATTGATAAAGAAACTTACCAATTGATAAAGAAACTTACCAATTGATAAAGAATCCTCAAAAACTCCATTTGAATCCTTGAAATCCTTCAATCCTTGGTGTATGGAAGAAGAAGATAACTCCTCTTACTGTCTCTCTCTACTCACGGTAATTGAACAAAAGAAGGAGAAGAAGAAAATATCATCTTCTCTTTTCAATCCATCCTTGTCTATATATATATATTATAATCATTATACACTTAATTATACAATATATATATATATATATATGTGATGTATATCTTAGGTATATGTATATGTCTTTTATATGTCATGTTTACTTCAAATATATATTTCAAATATACTTTCTACATGATCACTTAAAATCCTTTCATTTTTCATTTAAATCATTTATTTAATTCATCCAATTTAATTTTAAGTTATATTATTTAATTTCCAAAAATTAGGGGTGTTACAATTCTCCCCCCTTAAGAAAATTTCATTCGCGAAATTACTTGCTATTAACTCTGGAACAACTGGGAATACTAACTCTGCATCAATTGATCACTCTCCCATGTCGCCTCATCAGTGGTATGATTCCTCCAAAGAACTTTCACAAGTGGTACTTTCTTGTTCCTCAACTCTTTCACTTCTTGAGCTAAAATCGCCACTGGTTCTTCTTCATAAGTCAGATCTGAGCTCACCTCAATGGACTCCACTGATAAAATATGAGATGGGTTTGACTTGTACCTCAGAAGCATAGAGACATGGAAGATATTATGTATCTGGTCTAACTCAGGTGGAAAAGCCAACCTGCAAGCTACTGGACCAAGTCTCTCCAGAATCTCATATGGTCCTATGAAATGAGGACTAACTTCCCTTTACGACAGAATCTCAAAATCTTCTTCCACGGAGACACCTTCAGAAACACTTTATCTCCCACACCGAACTCTATATTCTTCCTCTTCAAATCTGTATAGGATTTCTGTCAATCTGAAGCTGCTTTCAGACGATCCCGAATTAATTTCACTTTCTCTTTTGTTTCCTTAATCGAATTAGGACCAACGAGTTTACCTTCTCCAATCTCATTCCAACACAAAGGTGTTCTGTACCTTCTGCTATACAAGGCCTCATAAGGTGCCATCCTAATACTGGACTGATGACTGATGTTATATGCAAACTCAATAAGTGGCAAAAATCTATCCCAGCTCCTTGTGAAATCAATGGTACAACTCCTCAATATATCCTCTAGAATCTGTATCACTCTCTCTAATTGTCCATCTGTTTGAGGATGGAAAGTAGAACTAAAATGCAATCAAGAACCCAATGCAACCTGCAAACTCCTCTAAAATCTCAATGTAAACCGGGGATCTCAATCTGACACTAAAGAAACTGGGGCTCCATACAATCTTACTATCTCACTAATATACATCTCAGCTAACCTCTCCAATGAATAATCCATCCGAACTAGAAGAAAATGAGTTATCTTCATCATCCGATCAATAATCACCCAAATTGCATCATGCTTCTTCTGGGTCAAAGGCAATCCAGTCACAAAATCCATCGTCACTCGCTCCTATTTCCATTCTGGTACTGACAATGGTTGAAGCAATCCTGAAGGAACTTGGTATTCAACTTTCACTCTCTGGCAAGTGAGACATCTGGACATAAATTTTGATGTGTCCCTCTTCATACCTAACCACCAATAATATTGTTTCAAATCTTGATACATCTTAGTACTACCAGGGTGCATAGCATAAACTGACTGATGTGCTTCCTCTAATATCATCATCTTCAATCCAGCATCATTAGGAATGCACCACCTATCTCTATACCATAGACTATTATCATCTCTTCTATGAAAGTCTCGACTTTTCCCCTTTTGACAATCTAACACAATCTTTTAGATCTTCTCATTTGCCAACTGGGCTTGCCTAACCTAATCCAATAACACTGGGCTCAATTGCAATTGAGCTATCAATGCACCATCATCACAAGACTCAAATCTAGTATGCAACGCTCTCAATTCAACAAGCAACGAGAGTGAATAAGCAGTCAAACTTGCCAAAGACTTTCAACTCAAGGCATCAGCAATAATATTTGCCTTGTCAGGATGATAATCAATTAAGCAGTCTTAGTATTTAATCAACTCTAACCATCATCTTTGCCGAAGATTCATCTCTCTTTGAACATTCAGATACTTCAAACTCTTATGATTAGTATAAATGAAACACTTCTCCCCATACAAGTAATGTTGCCAAATCTTCAATGCAAAAACTGTGGCTGCTAACTCCAAATCATGAGTCTGGTAGTTCAGCTCATGTGGCTTCAACTATCGAGATGCATAAGAAATGACTCTACCCTCCTACATCAGAACACAACCTAAACCACTATGTGAAGCACCACTCTATACCACATATGGTTTACCTTCTACAGGCAGAGTAAGAATATGATCCTGAGTCAACATCTCTCTCAGCTGCTCAAAACTTGCCTGACACCTATCTATCCACACAAATCTAACTTTCTTCCAAAGTAATCCGGTGAGTGGTGTAGCTATGATAGAAAAACCCTTCACAAATCGATGATAATAGCCTGCCAAACCCAGAAAAGTTCTAATCTTCGTCACAATCTTAGGTGGACTTTAATTAAAGATAGCCTCGACTTTACTTGGATCAACTCTAATACCCTCTGCTGATACCACATGACCAAGAAAAGTTACCTGATCGAGCCAGAATTCACACTTAGACAACTTATCATACAACTACTTCTCTCTCAAAGTATGTAATACAATCTGTAGATGCCTCACATGATCCTTCTTATTATACGAATGCACTAAAATATCATCAATAAAGACCACCACAAATTGATCTAAGTATGGTCTAAACACCCTTTTCATCAAATTCATAAATGTTGCTAGTGCATTTGTCAGTTCAAAGGGCATCACTAAAAACTCATAATGCCCATACCTCATGTAAAAAGTTGTCTTAGATACATCTGCATCTCAAACTCTCAACTGATAGTATCCTGATCTCAAATCAATCTTAGAGAATACTGATGCTCCCTTCAACTAATCAAAGAGATCATCTATTCGAGATAACAAATACTTATTCTTGATGGTCACCTTATTCAATTGTCTGTAATCAATACATAATCTCAAAGTGCCATCCTTTTTCTTCACAAAAAAAGGTGCTCCCTATAGAGACATACTAGGGTGAATAAATCCTTTATCAAGCAACTCTTGCAACTACACCTTCAACTCCTTTAATTCTGCAGGTGCCATCTGATAAGGGGTAATAGAGATAGGAGTGGTACTAGGAAAAAATAAATACCAAACTCCACCTCTCTCTCAGGAGGCACCCCTGGCAACTCATCAGGAAAAATATCTAGAAACTCGGCAACTGTAGGTATACTGTCAAGTTGGGAGCCCACTACTCTGGTATCTACAACATGAGTAAGATATGCCTCACATCCTTTCTAAATCATCCACCTAGCTAATACAACTGAAAGAAATATGGATGAAAGACGTCTATGCTCACTACATACTACCACATCTCTACCATCACATGTTCTCAGGGTAACATGTGTTTGCTAATAGTCTACCACAGCTCCATGTCTAGATAACCAATCCATACCCAGAATCAAATCATACTCCCTAAAAGACATCTCAATTAGATCACCGAGAAATTTCTCATCCTGAACAACAACTGGACTATCCCGGTGCACCCTACTAACCACAACAATATGCCCTAAAGGATTTGTAACCAAAACATCAAATCCTAGGGACTCAGAATGCAAATCACTCATAGGCAGTATGGATGCACTAATGTATTTCAATGCAAGAACTAAAGTACCAAATAATGTAAAAGTATTGGCTATAACAGCTGATGCATCTGGCTGCATCTGCATCACATAAACCCGTTGTGATGGCCCTGCATCCTCTAGTTTACTTCCTGCTGTAGAATTTCCTCTCTGACCAGACCCTGATCTACCACCTCTACCAAAACTTCTGCCACCATGACCCCTTCTGACACTAAGTCTATAAACTATTGTATCTGTCTATCTATCATCTGATGGCTTTGGACATTCTCTAAGAAAATGGCCTAGTGATCCACATCTATAACATACTACTAGTGTACTTGTCCTCCAACTAACACCTCCATATGCCCTACCATAATGAACATAGGTAGGTAGAGCAGGCCTCTGAGTCACTGTCGGAGCACTAGCCACTGAGGCTGCAGGTCTCTGCCTCTGTTGTTGTACTAACCTGGAGAGCCGCCCCTGACTCCTACTGAATCTTTGAGGATATCCCTATCGGGCTCTCTTTGATAATGAAGACCCTACCTCACTTTGGGGTCTCCTACCTCTGTTCTCCTCTACTCTAGCTGCTGTTGAAAGTCCTTGTGCCCTCTCTACACTCCTGGAAGCTGCAACCAACTGAGAAAATTCATGATACCGAGAACCTACTATTAAACATGTGATAAAGGGTTTCAACCCCTCCTCAAACCTCCAGCATCCGTCAAACTCATCTGATATAATTTCTCCAGCATACTGGCTCAGTCGGACGAACTAAATCTCATACTCAGTCACTGTCCTGGTATCTTGCCTCAAACTCAAGAACTCCATCTTCTTAGCATCCTTATACTCCCATGGAGTATACTTCTCCTCGAATTCTTGTAGAAAATCGGCATAAGTCAAAACTGGTGGATCAGCTGTACCATGGGAAATCGTCTTCTACCACTCATAGGCATCCCCCTACAGAAGTGATCTAGCATAATCAAACTTCTCTTCTGGACTAGCATGCAGCTGAATAAATACCCTCTGGACCCTTTCCAGCCACTGCTCTGCGACAGCAGGGTCTGTAGTGCCAACAAAATCTATGGCTCAAAATTTTTCTTACCTTGTCATACTTTTGCATTGGCAACTGCTACTGTGCTGACAGCTGCGGCTGCTGAACTAGAGCCTGCCTCAACAACTCCACCATATGTCGTATCCAGCCCAGCGAAATCTCCTCAGCTGCTAGTCCAACAGGCACATAAGTAGACGACTCACCAGCAGACTCAACACCGCTCCAACTCTATACTCATAAGGAGCTACACTCTCTACACTCCCCTCTACATATTGGTGCATCCGAGATGCCATAACCACCTATTTTTGCAAATACAGTAAAAATTATCACATCAAAAATCATAAAATGCCAGTACCAAAGCATGTATTACAATTGAAAACTATATTTAAAATCTCCATTTTCTCTCTCTAACAACCCACCTAGGTCTAGAACCTCAAACCTAGACTTTAATACCAAAATAAATATAACAAATTTATACCCTATATACGTATAATACACACACCATGTATATATAAAATATGCACATATGGTATAAGAATGTCACAATCCAATTTAAAAAAAAATTTCTTATTCTCCATTTCTCAAAACATTTATTCATATATATTTATATTTATATATATCAAAATATATAAAACCTCACATTACTCAATTATTCAAAACATTATTTATAATTTACAATATATATATACTCCAAAAATATAATATAGTATACATACTATCGAAAAGCACTATAACATAAAATATATACATGCTAAAAAAATGGTTTTGATCTTGATGTAGCAACACACTTCAAGCTCAACCAACACAAGCCTAGACCCGACCTAGTCTACTAGAACTCTCTGACTCTACCGGATCACTCATGTCACTTGTACGATGAGTTACAATTGCACTAAGCATAAAGCCTAGTGGTACAAATTTTGATAATAACAAAACTTAAAAATATTGCCAATACAAAATGCTTATATGTTATGTCACAATGTGGCATCCAAGCTCACTATTAAATATATTCTTTTATTACTTAATAATTCACACAAACACATACACAAGCTTGGGCCCAAACAAACTAATACATCATTTAAATCCCAGAGTTATTGTTTTGGTCTATAATGACACAAGTGTCTAGCCCCGAAGGCAAATCAAATAATGCTTAAAAGCTAGCCCCGAAGGCAAAACATATCACATTGACGCCAAGCATCAAGTCCCAAAGGCAAATATTGAGGATAACCTCATAGGCATGCCCCCAAACACAAAACTCTAAAAATTGAATAACAGACTAGGCACACAATTATTTCATATTTTTCATCCTCAATTCCTTTCTTATTTTCCCATTTTTCTCATTCATATCAATATCTTTTCATTTTAACATTTCATCACAACATAGGATATTTCATAATGAAACCACATTACCCAAACACTTTGGGTCATTTTGCACATAATTCACATTTTATTCAATCTATCCATTAATAATGGCTTTTCATAATGCATATATAACAATTTGCATGTCACAACACAATGTTCATGTATCAATAAGCTTAAAACATTTTTCATCCAAAATGTGTTAGCCCCAATCTAATGCCAACATATCAAATTTATCAAAAGTTTGTACTTACCTTAGAAAGCACTCCAAAACAAGCTTCAAAACTCCCTCCAACCTTCTCTTCTAAGTTTCCCTTCAACACTAGGGTTGGGCAAACTACTCTCTCTCTATGCCTAAGCCAAATGTGATCATAAATAACCATTTGATTTCACATTCTAAGGCATTCTCAACATCAAACCATTTAAATTAGGAATTACAAATGAAAGCAAAAGAAAAGAGTTATTTTGGGCAATATCCTCAAGTAACACGCCCAATAACACGGGCTTGTTAATAATCGTGTCATTAACTCACTCTTACAAAAGCTTTGACACATCCAATGACATAGGTGTGTCATTGCCCGTGTCATTAATTCTGCATTACAGAAACTTTGACACGCCCAACAACATGGGCGTGTTACTAGCCGTGTCAATTATTTTGCCTTACAGTAGCTATGACACGATCAGAGACATGGCCGTGTTACTGGTAGAGTCATCAATATTGAAACTCATCATCGTTGATATGCCCAAAAACATGGCCCTATCACTGGCCATGTCAGGCAAATTTTTTGCATTTTGCACACTCAACCATTCAACACAACCACTTCCAAACTCAACTTAAATTCAATCACTTCTTCAATCCAACCTTAAAATCATTATTAATTACTCACAACAACTTCATACATACCCAAATAAGCTATTAAAACATGCTAATACACAATTCCAAAATTTGCATATCATGTTCTTTCATAGAATTCTAAAGAACTTGCAAAATTGGTAAAGAAAATACCAATTGATAAAGAATCCTCAAAAAATCCACTTGAATTCTTGAAATTTCTTCAATCCTTGGTGTATGGAAGAAGAAGATAACTCCTCTTACTCTCTCTCTCTCTCTACTCATGGTAATAGAACAAAAGAAGGAGAAGAGGAAAATATCATCTTCTCTTTTCAATCCATCCTTATATATATATATATTATAGTAACTATAAACTTAATTATACAATATATATTTGTGATGTATATCTTAGGTATATGTATATGTCTTGTATATGTCATGTTTACTTCAAATATATATTTCAAAATATACTTTCTACTTTATCACTTAAAATCCTTTCATTTTCCATTTAAATTATTTATTTAATTTACCTAATTTAATTTTAATTTATTTTATTTAATTTCTAAAAATTAGGGGTGTTACACTTTATTGGAATCCTCTTATTTTATTGGAAAGATCATATTCAAGCTTATTCCAACCTTATTCATAAGAAAAATAATTTCTAATTTTTCTATTCTTTTTTTTCTTTTTGTTTTTGCTCTTTTTTTCTTTTATCCTTTTTTTAATAAAATAGGATTTTAAATTGATTCCTATTTTTAGATATAATATAACAGTAATATAAGGAAGAAGAAGATCTAATAAAGAAATACAAAAATTACAAAGTGTTTATTTGTAATTTTCAACCTACTAAATTTAACCCCACACTTTAATTGACGCAACAACTTCAATTACTAAATTCTTCAAATGCTCTGGTTCCTAATGAAAGGATAAGAAATGGAACAAAATGGTTCATGGCTAATGTTATTGTGTAAAAGAAAGAAATGGAAAAATGAAATAGGCTAAAAATTGGCTTACTAAAAACATATTCAAGGTTGTCCTTTTAAGCTAAATGGGTATTCCTAAATGCCTTAATCATGTTGATGCCTAATTGAAATTTTTATGTGGTCTCAAGATGCATATCTAAGCAAGTTCTAGCAATATATTAATCAAGAATGCTCATACAAAGAATAATAAGTTGGTATCAAACTTAATAGGCTCAATTCGTCACAAGTTTAAAGGTTATGCAAAGAATAACCATCAACAATAAGCACCAATTCACATTCAATTCTCAAATTCATGCTTCAAAAATTTCAAAGGACATCTATCAACAATCTTATAATAATTGAACTTTTCAAAATTCATTTATTAAATAAAAACATTATATTACTAAAATTTAACCGAGAAAAAAAATAAAAAATAAAAGTAAAAACTTTGCACCCCACACTTAAAGATTCACATTATTCCCAATGTGAACATGCATAAATTTAAATAGTAGGAGATCATCTGAAACTTGATTTCCATCGTTCCCATGTGCGATACAAAGTTCTACTTCCATCATCAATGAATTTGTCCACCATATCTTTTTTATTCTTAGTATCATCAAACCCCCTCTCATCAAACTCACCATCTAACATCAACTTGCACTCCTCAATTCCTACATCAAAAACTTCAACCTCTTTTCCCAAGATTAAGGCCTCAAGCTTGTCTTTACCACTGTCTAATAAGGAAACATCTTTAACCACAAGATCAACACACTTAATAAAAAAACAATTTTCATAAACATCATAACTGGGAATAGGGGAAGTGTTAAAAATTAAAAATACCACAGTTTGTCCTAAAACAGTCATGAATAGTTTGCCATTTTTAATATCTATCAAGGTGTTAGTTGTAGCCATGAGAGGCCTTCCTAACAAATTATATTTTCGGCATCCCTAGGGATCTCTTCCCCCATGTCAAGGACTATAAAGTCCACAGGAACTATTAAACCCCTAACTTAAACTAGAACATCCTCTAAAATTCCCTTAGGGAATCTAAGAGTTCTATCTGCCAATTGCAAGACCATCTTGGTTGGTTTAAATTTCCTAAGCTCTAACTATAAATAAATCAAATAAGGCATCAAATTTATACTAGCTCCTAACATGCCAGTTGTTTCTTTCCTATTCCCTATAGAGATATTAACTACAAAACTTCTAAGGTCCTTTAGCTTAGGAGGTAACTTATGTTGTAAAGCAACACTTGGTACCTCTAAAACCATCACCTTTTCATTTGGTTCATACCTTTTCTTTTTTGTGATTAGTTCTTTGAAAAATTTAGCATAGGCTGGCATGTTCTTAATCACCTTAAGTAAGGGAAGATTTATACTTACCTTGGAAAGCATGTTGCAGATTTCAGAAACTTGCTTATCTTGCTTCTTACCTTTCAATCTACTTGGGAAAGAAATTGGTGGCTTGTACGGATTTGGAGACTTATGAAATTTTGGTGAAGTTGATGTCTCCACATTCTCAGTGATCTTGGTTGGCTTACATCTCCATGTCATTTTCTTCTTAATTAGTACCTGCATTCAAAGACTCTCCAATTTTGTTATCTATTACATTTTTGCTTCTCAAAATTGTGATTGTTTTGGCTTGCTCTGGTTGGCTTAGAAATTTCTCTTTTTGGTATGCTTAAAGTTGGTTTTCCAATTAACCAACTAGAGTTTCCACCTTCTTTAGTTGTTCACCTCTTGGTTTTTACCTCTTGGTTTTAGGTGCTAATTTGAATGAAAGCATTCAAATTATCTTCAAGTGTAGGTTTCTTTATTTGCTCTTGATTTGAATTTTGTCCTTGGAAGTGAGGTCCTCTTTGATAAGGTTGAAAAGATTGTTGAGGTGGAATTTGCTGCTGATTTTCCAAGAAAAATTTGGGTGATTTCTCCAATAGGGATTATAAGAATTGGAATATGGGTCATTCATGCCCCATTGTTGGAAACCTTCAAGGGTGTATACTTGCTCTTACCCTTCTTGGAATTGATCAAAGCTTGAAGGGCACATATTTTCATTATGGCATAGAATACCACATGATGCACATATTTCTTGACACGACATAGGCAGGTTTCCTCTAGCATTCAGTAATTTTACTTGCCTTGTCAACTCTATAATTTGTCTTGCCATTTTGGAATTTGCATTCAACTCAAAGGCTCCCCTATGCCTTTCTCCAATACTCTTTTGCTGTGAATTAGCTCCCAACATTTCAAATAATTACACCATTTTAGCATCTATCTTTTCACCCATTACACCTCCTCTTGCATTATCCACTATATTCTGGCTTTTCTAAGTGAGCCCATCATAAAAGAACTGATTGAGCAATTGTTGTGGATAATAATGATGAGGGAATTGGAATAACAAGGATTTAAAATGATCCCAAGCCTCATGAAATGGTTCTCTATCAAATTGGGTGAATGTTGCTATACTCCTCCTGTGCTCCTTTGTTTTCTGGTGTGAATAGAATTTTTTCATGAATTTGTTATACACTTCAGTCCATGTGGTTAAGGAATTCTCTAGTAAAGTCATCAACCACACCTTCGCCCTATCCTTCAAACTATATAGTAAACATCTCATTTTAAGTTCATCTTCTATTAATTCTTACAAAGAGAATGTATGCAAGGTTGTATAAAAATCTCGAATGAAGTTGAGAGGATCTTCATTCGGCAATCCATGGAAGGACGGCAGCATACTATAATGAGTATTTTTAAGTTCATAATTTCTTGCTATGTTGCTCAACTGTATACATGATGTAGTTACCCCAATAATCGATCGGGCAAACTCCTTCATGGATAGTTCCTCTACTTCACCCATTTCTACTTTTGTGTTCTCCCCGAATTGCTCTATGGTGTTTTCTCCTTCTTGTTTTAAAGGATCCACTTCCTTGGTTCTAGGACGTCTATGGATATTGTCTATAAAGGGAACAAGTTTGTCACCTTGCGATCTTCTTCCTTGCATAAATCACCTAGGCAATTCAAAAAGGAACACTTTAAACAATTAAGCAATTAAAATAAAAGAATTGAACTATTACTAAAAACAGCCTTCCCCGGTAACGGCGCTAAAAACTTGTTGTGCTCTACTAAACACTACTACAAAGTGACACTTGCAAGTATATGAGGTTATTGTAGTAATGGTGATTGCACCAAGGTATTCTCACAAGGAATGCAGTGTTCATAATAGTTTGGTTAAAACAATTATTAAATTTGAATGAATATTATCGAAATGGTAAAATGTGATTAAAATTTAAAAGTAAAAGGAGTAGTATTTGTGCAAGATAAATTCAAATTCTTGGAATGGTACCTAGAGTTTATAGATCAATTTAATTGAAGCTTAATTCTCAATTATTCATTAATACAGCCTTGTAAATTAATTTGTTTCTTTTGATTAATTAGAAATTATCAATTTATTAGTTCTCACATTCATGAATTAACAACAACCAATTGCTTCAAAATTGCAAATTAATTTAACCCTAGAACTTATATTTATAATCCATTCTTAGGGTGGTTGATTACATAGTTCCAATATTAAATTTTACCTCTGGGTCCATCATTTAATATTAAGGGATCAATAGGTGGACAATCTATCAACCTAACATATAATCCAATGCAAACAACCAATAACAAGGTATATTAATGAAAATATCAAATCAAGTCATTCAATTAAATCTACTACAACCCTAGGGATGGGTAATTTTGCTCATCATCATTTCAAAATAAACATTCATCTCAATATAAATCAAATCCAAATTATCCATTGAAATATTAATATTCATAACAAAACAACAATAATCTAGAAATGAATTAAATGAGAGAAAAAGAAAAACCCCTTTTGAGATGTCAAGAGTTAAACTTCTTGTTCTTCCTCCTAGCTCAACTTGAATATGATGAAGAACTCCCAAGCTCTCTTCAAACCCTTCTATAGACCCTTAATTTTGGCTCAAATTAGGTTTAATAAGCTTACCTTGTTCTATTATAATTTTAAAGAATCTAAACCTAATTTTAAAGCTTAAATGTTAGATGATCCAATTCATAAAAGCCCAAATTAAATTGTAAAATAGGTTCGGTCCAAAAGAAATTAAAAATTAGGTTTTGGTTTGAGTTTTAGACATGCCAAAATCGAGATGAGCATGGTTCATGTCGATTTGGATGCCCAAATCGACATGAGCCATGGCTCATATCGATTTGGACCTTCCAAATCGATATGGGTTTGGCTCTAAATAGATTTGGAACCTCCAAATCCGAGTTTTGATCAGCCATTTGATTTCTTAATGAAGTTATAATTCTTTTAAGGCACGAATTAGGTTTAGGGTTAAGGTCTTGGTTTCCTATAAATACATGATTAACATATAGAAAGAGGGAGGCTAGCAACAATTAAAATGAAAATGGAGAACTAAAAAAGAGGGAACAGATGAGTTGGCAATTAATATTAAGAAAAGAGTAACCGGTAACTTTGAATGCGCAATTAACAATGAAGAAATCAAAATTATTAAGTAGTGACATACGGTCTTGATTTTTGCTCAATCAGAGTTTCATCGTTGTATTTAAGGGATCAACATTTAATTGTGGTGGAGCCAACAAATGGAGGCAAATTCTAAATTTAATCCATTCTAATTCAACACAAGATGATTTGATGATGGTTTATGAATATTGAATGCATTTACTCTTTGTCTAAATTAGTTCCAGTAGGTTACATCCACTAGTTTTGATTCATAACAGTTTATTTGAAGCATGATCAACCGAGGTTAGATTTATAATTCATAATAGGTTGAATTTGCTTCTTACAGTAGCCTTCCACAAAGAGTATTGTGCAATTATTAGTTATAAGTAAATATTCTAGAATTCTAAGGTTTACAAAAATAGTCACAGTGGTCCCTTATACCATAAAATCCTAATTAGTTTATAGTTTCCAAAACCCTGATTCAGTAGACATAATCTAAAACCAATGTTTAAAACTTAATCCAAATATCAAAGTTCCAAATACTAAAACCTAATTTGCGGTTATTTAATTTATTATATGCTTATGATGAGTGATTTATCAATGTTCTATTTGTTTTGATGATTTGTTATTTTGAATGTTATGAATGGTTTAATTCATTTCATTAACTATTTTAATGATGATTATTTTAGTTTCATTATGTAAGAGATATGTTTCCACATTGTGGGTACCTTATTAAGTTCCATTGTAATTTGATTTATTTTAGATTTTGGATTAATGTAAAGGACATGTTTCCACCAAATGGTGGGTGTCCTATTTTATTTAGTTTTGGACATTACACAATTATTGTAAGGGCATGTTTCCATTCAGTATGGGTGCCCATTTATTTTGTTTGAACTTATCATAATTTTAATAAAGTGATTACTTATCTTTATGATTGCATATAGTATGGATAATTTTATAATATTTAATAATTTAATAATATAATAGACCTGAAAAGGAGGCTGATGCCAATGAATCGGGCATTGTGGGGGTGCTGGTTCATTTTTTAGCTTCTCTCCACTCGTACCCAACTTTTTGAACCCATTAGGAGATTGGGGATTCCTTAAGAATTGAGTCATCCACCCCTTTCTTTTTCCTGGCCCGTCCGGGTGGCAACTACATTTTTTCAGGATTAGGCCCTTTTTCTCTAAGGCCATGAGCCTAATAGTATTGAAGTCGCAAGAACCATTCCATATGGGATGGGGGCGAAAATCTCCGCTCACACCTTCAATCAATTGTTCCACCCTTGAAAGAATAAATGAAAACTCTCTCAAGCCTCCAACTCTTCAATCAAAGCTTTCTCCAAACCCTAACCCTCTTAAGAGCTTGTTCACCTAAACACTATCCCAAAAACATGAAAGGCACTTGCCTATAGAAGAAAATGAAGATCGAAAGAAGATGAAGATGTAGATGGTGATGAAGCTGGTGTCTTGAAATAAGAACAAGAACAAGAAGGTGGAAAAATCCCCCAATGTAGAATTGTTTTCCCCCTCTTATCCCTCTTACCTTCCAATTATTTTAAGTATAGCATGTTGCCTTTCCAACTCACCTCCATCCTCCCTCTTTTCTTTGTTTCCCCCTTTTAACTCTTAAATCTTTCTTCCCATAAAAATAGTTCACCTTTAAAAATAATATTCTTGTTGTCTCCAATCTTATCTCCCATAATTCAAAGGAATCACATATGACACGGCTAATACATGAATGACTTAGCTGCGTCTATCAATTTTGCCTTTGACACGGCCAAGTCACTTGCCTGTGTCCTTCACTGCCTTATAATGTATATTTTATATGGGGAGTGACATGGCTAGTGACATAGCTATGTCACCTGGCCATGTCTTCTTCTGCCTCTCTGGATATTTTGCTCTCTTCATATGTGACATGCCCAAGTCAGTGGGTTTGTTATGTGACATGGCTAGTGACTTAGCCGTGTCTCTTGCTTGTTTCTGCCTCTGTCTTTCTTTTTCCTTTCTTATCAAAGTGACATGGTCAAGACATGATTATCCTAGTCATGTCAGGTGACACGGCCAGTGACTTGGCCTTGTTATCTAGGTGTGTCTACCTCTGCCTTTCTTTTCTCAAAAGGGACACATTGATGAGGGATGCGGCCAAGTTAGTGAGTGACTTGGTCATGTCAATGCCTTTTACCCCAAATAGGATCCAACAAGTGAATTAAAGCTCCATTTTTGCACTCCAACCTAAATCATAACACTTCAAGCAACTTAAGAACAAATTTAAAGAAAAATTAATTAAAAGCCAATAAAATTACCCTAAAAGTACACACATAAATGATCATAACGCGTACTCAACACCAAGATGAAAGAACTAAAGAAGGCCCTAGTTGAGATGATGAAAAGCTAGCTAGCCATTGTAGACCCTTAATTTTTGACCTAGTCCGGTCCAATATATTTTAAATAGTGCAAAATAATTTTTGTGTTATCCAATATATTTTAATTAGTCCAAAATAATTTTTGTTATCTTAATTAAATAATTTTTGCTTTAGTATCTAATTTTTATTAATAAAAAATAAAAATAAACAAATAAAAATTAAAAAATAAAATAAAAATAAAAAATCACCGACGAAAAAATCGTCGCCGAAAACCAGCGCACGGGGCGAATGGCCGTGCGCCATTTCGCCCGCAGGCCAATCCTCGCCCCTGTCGCAGCCAATTACGGCAATTGTTTTTTGCCAGCGCAATTTTTCCGCAGCAGTTTTTTTTCTCCAGCGAAATTTTTTCAACGCAAATTTTTTTGAAACCTAATGCAATTAGGTTTCTGTTTCCATTTCTTATCAATATTAGCTTCCATGAATAACTAGGAATGAACCATAAAATTCTTCTATAAATAAGACCAAAAACAACACAAAAAGCAAGGAAGAAATAGGAGGAGAAATTGATCAAAATTTGAATCGGATTTGGGAGAAAAATTTATACCGAAACTAAGTAGGAAAGGCAGTGAATCAACCTGATTTCATTTTGAGAGTATACAACAATTTAATCCATCAAAGCCAGCAAAGCTTGTCTTTGATTTTGTTCATCCAAGAAGAAATTTTTGGTAGAACCAACAAACGGAGGTATGCATCAATTGTCCAAATTCTATTCTTCACAGTAGCTAAATCATCCCATTGTTTCTTTTAATTCAAAAACCCTAGAACCTTAATTCACTTTTTCTAAAGTTTAAAAACCTTAATTCGTTGCTTTGTTTTCCAAAAAGTTTAAAGTTGTTAGTTTTGTTTCTTCAAAACCCCAAAACCCTAATTTGCTTTCAAAATTTCAAAACCCTAAATTGAGTTATGTTTCTTTCCAAAAGCACTAAAAACTTCTTTTTTGCTTCTATAAACTTTAAATTGTTTAGTTTATTTTCATAAAGTTTCATAAAATTATCAATTGATTTTCAAATCCTAAAAACCTAATGCATTCCCCGAAGCCCTAAATCAAAAATTCTAAAACCTTAATTCAATTCCAAAACTCAAAACAGTAAACCCTAACTCCCTTAAAACCTTAAACCCTAATTTTTCTAAACCCTAATCCTTTAAACTTTAAAACCTTATAAATTTAAATATTATAATTCAAACACAGTAAGCTTAAAACTATAATTCAATGAGTAACCGTAAATCATAAATCTAAGTGTTTTAAAGTGTTCAAACCCTAATTTCATGATTTTACCACTCAAATACTAATTTGGTTAATCAAAGAACTTTATCAACCTATTAAATTCTAAAACTTGGCTTCATCTCAATTCTTTTAAAAACTCACAGTAGCCTAATTCCACAAATTCAAAAACCCTAAACACATGAAATAAAGAATCTTAAATAGAAACAGTAGCCCTAATTTGATTCTTTATTTGCCTTATTCAATTTTATATTTGATTATGCTTTGATTTATTTTATATGCTTTAATTTATTTAAGTTCAATGTTTGGTTTATCTAATTTATCATGGATGGATGTTTACTTTCTATTGATATTTGGTACCTTAGATGAATGATTTATTTATTATGAATGGTTATTTACTTTTATTATTTTATCTAGATTTCCAAATGTTGTAAGAGGTATGTTTCCACTTGGTGTGTACCTCATTAGTTAAATATCATGTAATTTAAATTGCTTTTCTATTTTATAACTAATGTAAAGAGCATGTTTCGACCTTTCGATGGGTGTCCTATTTAGGCAAGGGATGTAAAGACATGTTTCCATCCTCGGATGGGTGTCCATTTATTTGTTTTGTTTGGACATTGTTTTGATTTTAAATATAATGATGCTTTCTTTTAATTATTGTATGTAATATGGATAATATTATTATATTTAAGAATTTTATAATATTAAAACCTATAAATGAGGCCGGTTCCAATGAACCGGGCGTTGTGGGGGTGCTGGGCCATTTCTCACCTTCCCCACATGTACCCAACTTTTTGAACCCATTAGAGGGTTGGGAATTCCTTAGGAATTGAGTCATCCACCCCTTTCTTTTTCCCAGTTCATCCGGGTGATGACTCCATTTTCTCCGGACTTAGGTCCATGTTCTCTAAGGCCCCGAGCCTAAACAGTGCCGAAGTCGCAAGAACCATTCCATCGGGAGTGGGGGCAAAAATTTTCGCTCACAGTGGTGACTCCACTGGGGACAGCTGGCTAGTTCCAAAAACCCACATGGGCGGACTAGGCAAAAATTATAGCAATAAAAAAAACCTAAATTGAAAACCCGAAAGGGCAGTTTAGGTAATTACCTGAAGCAGCAATGGACTCCAGGTCAGTCTCTTTGACAATCCAGATTTAAGTCGGTCTAATCCAACTAAGGTCTCGACTAAGTTCACAGGTACCGGCGACAAGCCTGCTTCCATTTGGAGCGAGTAGAATTTTTTCACCTCTCATCAACCGAAGAACTTTGGGTTTTGGAATTTGAAATAACATCTGCATCTTCTGTTGAGTCTTGGAAATCAATGTGGGTAACGCCATTTGTTGATTATTTGGATATCCAAGGATGGCCTCAAATTCTTCAATCAAGGGACATATTTCAAAGCCATTAATTTTAAATGCCCTAGAATCCATATTCCAAAAGGAAGACACGGCATGTAAGAAGGAGTAGTCCAATTTCACATTTTGAAAACACTTTCAAACATCAAGTTTTGACCACGAAATTTGCTTCCAATGAATGGCATCCATATTCTTAAATAGAATTTTTATCTTCTTTAAATGATGTTTGGTCATGGTGGATGAATAAAGAAAAATTAAAATTGTTAAAGGGAGTTCTTTGCGTGGGAATGGAAAGAATTTTGGATTCTGTATGAAATATGACATGAAAGGTGATTTATATAGAGGAAATAACCTTTTCCAAAAGGGAAGAGGAAAAGGTGATGGGAAAAAATAAGATAGTATGGCATAAGGAAAGGAATTAGCAACAAATTTCCTTTACCACATTGGATTTGGTTTAGCAAATGGTGCGGCTGTGAAAAGGGAAGTTGTGATGCACTGTTTATGATGAGATAAAAAAAAAAAGTGGCACAGTAAAAAAAAAGAGAGTTACAGTAAAGATGGAAATTGTATTTTTTCATTATTGTACAATATTTTACAATTACTACAATATTTACACATCACTAAGAGGGTGGTGGTAGGTCATCAAATAAAGCCTTGAAAAAGTTGTCGCCTATTGGAGGAGGGGGAAAATCACTCGTCCTGAGTCCGCCCAAAGCGGGAGCACCAAAATTCTGCAAGTTATTCGTCCCGGGATCACCCGAAGCGAGAGCACCAAAATCCCTATTATCTTGAAGTTTCAATCCGTCATGGTCCTCATCTGAAGTAGACGAAAGGATCTCATGGTCATCAGTCTGAGGGCCTCTTGATGAAGAAGCACCGGGATCCCTCATCCCCTGAAATTGGAAGTCTCGGAAATGTTGTTTGATGATATAAATTTTCAAAATGAGAAGCTTGCTGACGACTTGCAGCCAACTCTTCTTGAAGTTTCCTATTTTGTTCTTTGAGCATCCGCTGTGAGCCAAAAAGAAAAAAGGTAAGAGCATACATAATCATGCATACATATAGCATAAATTACTATGAAATAAGGAATTTCCCAGGTAGTTGATATCAATGCCCTGCGGATGAGATGGCATATCTGGCGGGCCAGAATGAGCAAACGAAGGGGCAGTAAAAGAAGGTTCAGCATCATGATCAAGTGAGCCAACAGCCTGCAACAATCATTAAAGAATCAAAGAAAGAAAAAGCAGTTGCAAGGGAAAAATGGTAAAAGTTTTACCTGAGAAGTACTAGACCTGAGATGTGGAACAGGCTCTCCTGCAGCTCTGTGATGTTCTTCTTCATCTCTACCCTCATTTTCATTGAAAATCTCTCGCATACCAATAGGAGATACATCAAAATTTAAGAGCCTCCTTTGAATAAAATGGGCATAAAATGCACCGGGTAGATGAAGAAATGACTCAACACCATAACCATACTGAGCCGGCCATCATGCATCCTCCGGTATCGACATAATATTTAAAGTATATTTTGAGATGTGCATCGGGATCCTCCACTGCTCTGGACCGAGAAACCACTCATAAACTCTCTCCCCGAGAAACCAGCCACTAGACACTGGGCCAGTGATGACTCGGCGAGAATGTTGGAAATATAGCGCAGCCCTTATCAAAGGAGACCAGTTTGCTCGCTCTTCTGGGCTCCATAAGGCCAAATTCACCTGCAAAATAACATAAGGTAAGTAAAATTTCACATAAAATTTAAAGCATACTAATGTTATTTTACCTGATCCTAGGTTAAGCGGCTCAACACAAAGCGATGAGTATGCATATGATGAGAGTCGGGAATGTCCATACGATCAGAAAACCAGTAATTTAATCTTGGATACCCTAGTCTCTCTATTAAAATACCGGGTACCCTCACGAGGTTGTGTTCATATGCCCATACCTACAATAACAATAAAGAAAGGGCACTCAACACTGACAAGTGAATGAAGGATTCAGTGCTGCCTAAGATGGTCGACCCGAGCCGATATAACAAAAATCCTTGAGCATACTGTTCGGCCGTGTCTCTGCCAACCCGTCCTTTGTAGTTCATCCAATAACTACGAATTGGCTCGATTTTTATCTTAAAAGGCCCTTTATATGATGGTTCTATAGCAATTAATTTCTGAATTTCTTCAAATGTTAAAATATCGTTGGTCAGAGGAACCAGAACACCATCATATCGAAGGCCAGTTATAGCAGTAAAATCTACCGGACCAATTGTCATCTCTCCAATGGGCAAGTGAAAAGTATGGGTTTTGTCCAACCATCGTTCTGCAAGTGCCTGGATTACGCTCCGGTCTATCTGATATTCCTCGGATGGCAATTGTAAGATGAACTGCTCAAAGCTGCAATCTCGGATAATCCGCCTTACCCGAGAAGGCACTACATCGTACCATTGTCGGGCTTTGTAAATACACCCTCCAACCTGAACAACGCAACGATCATGCTAACACAGAGCCAGATAAGATAATACCAAGTAAGTGCATATTATCCTATATTCTTAAATTAATATATTTTTCCTAAATTTTCTACAAAATAATAATACAAAATAAAAATAAAAATAATAAATAAAGGTAAACACAATAATAATAAAAAAGCATAATATAAAAATATAAATCAAAAATAAAAATAATAGAAAAATAATAGAAAAAGTATAAATAGTAAAAAATCAAAAAAATCAATAATAATAATAATAATAACAAAATATAACAAAATCAAAATAAAAATAAAAAAAAACAAAAAAGAAAGACGAACGAAAAAAGAAAAGGAAAAGAAAGAGAAAAATAATTACCGCGCTTTTTTCGTGGAAACTACGATGGAACGGCATCCCGGCTAGTATATCTATATTTCTGTCTTCATGATACCGGATAAACTCCAATAACTCGGCATTGGAATGAGTCCCTGACCTTGAAGCATGCATGCTTTTCGAAAACTATGTGCTAAATTTGAAAGAAATTTGAGAGGATTATAGAATTTGAAAGTTTTGCTGTGAATAAAATTGAAGAACTCGTTGGTTTATATAGAGAAACGACAAGTAAAAAAATAAAATTCAAAAGTAAGTTTTACTATTTATAAATAGTAAAATTTTAGTATTTATGAATAGTATTACTATTTATAAATAGTAAATTTTATTATTTATAAATAGTATTACTATTGATGAATAGTAAAATTACTATTTTCAATAGTAATACTATTTGCTACCGAATAGTAAATTTACTATTTATAAATAGTAAATAGTGAATGAACAGTGACTACACAGTAAATAAACAGTAAATTCAATTATTCACTTTAATCATGCAAATAATTGCGTGTATATAAATATTTTTACACGCATGGGCAAGAAGAAAACATATGCATAAAAATTAGCCAAACTTTTTGAAATAAAAAATTATTAGCTTGGGTCCAGAACCCAAATTTTCCTTAGGTCCAGAACTTAGAATCTTTTCTAAGTCCAGAACTTAGCTCGAGTCCAGAACTCAAATTACCCTTAGGTCTAGAACCTAGAATCTCTTTCTAAGTCCAAGAACTTAGCTCGGGTCCAGAATCCAAATTTTCCTTAGGTCCAGAACCTAGAATTATCCTTGAGTCTAGAACCCAAATTTTCCTTAGGTCCAGAACCTAGAATCTCTTCTAAGTCCAGAACTTAGCTCGGGTCCGGAACTCAAATTTTCCTTAGGTTTAGAACCTAGAATCTTTTCTAAGTATAGAACTTAGCTCGGGTCTAGAACCCAAATTACCCTTAGGTCTAGAACCTAGAATCTTTTCTAAGTCCAAAACTTAGCTCGGGTCTAGAACCCAAATTTTTCTTAGGTCCAGAACCTAGAATTATCCTTGAGTCTAGAACTCGAATCGGGTCCAGAACCCACATTTTACTTAGGTCCAGAACCTAGAATCTCTTTTAAGTCCAGAACTTAGCTCCGGTCCAAAATCCAAATTACCCTTAGGTCCAGAACCTATAATATTTCCTAAGTCCAGAACTCGAATCGGGTCCAGAACTCAAATTTTCCTTAGGTCCAGAACCTAGAATTATCCTTGAGTCCAGAACTCGAAATGGGTCCAGAACCCAAAACTTCACCTTCTCAAAAATTAAGTCTTATTGCTTTTTACTCTCTTTCACTAAACTTTTAGATCATTCAAGCAGGGGGCAAACTGTATACCCTTAATTTTTGACCTAGTCCAGTCCAATATATTTTAAATAGTCCAAAATAATTTTTGTGTTGTCCAATATATTTTAATTAGTCTAAAATAATTTTTGTTATCTTAATTAAATAATTTTTGCTTTAGTATCTAATTTTTATTAATAAAAAAATAAAAATAAACAAATAAAAATCAAAAATCAAAAAATAAAAATAAAAATAAAAATAAAAATAAAAATAAAAATAAAAATAAAAATAAAAATAAAAATAAAAATAAAAATAAAAATAAAAAATCGACGATGAAAAAATCGTCGTCGAAAACCAGCGCGCGGGACGAATGGTCGTGGGCCATTTCTCCAGCATAATTTTTCTGCAGCCATTTCGCCTGCAGGAATTTCCTGCGGGAGAAATGGCCAGCAGGCCAGTCCTCGCCCCTGCCGCAGCCAACTGCGGCAATTTTTTTTTTGCCAGCGCAATTTTTCCGCAGCAGTTTTTTTTCTCCAACGAAATTTTTTCGACGCAACTTTTTTCGAAACCTAATGAAATTAGGTTTCGGTTTCCTTTTCTTATCAATATTAGCTTCCGTGAATAACTAAGAATGAACCATAAAATTCTTCTATAAATAAGACCAAAAACAACACAAAAAGCAAGGAAGAAATCGAAGGAGAAATTGATCAAAAATTGGATCGAATTTGGGAGAAAAATTTAGACCAAAACTAAGTAGGAAAGGCAATGAATCAACCTGATTTCATTTATTGAGAGTATACAACAATTCAATCCATCAAAGGCAGCAAAGCTTGTCTTTGATTTTGTTCATCCAAGAAGAAATGTTTGGTGGAACCAACAAACGGAGGTATGCATCAATTGTCCAAATTCTATTCTTCACAGTAGCTAAATCATCCCATTGTTTCTTTTAATTCAAAAACCCTAGAACCTCAATTCACTTTTTCTAAAGTTTAAAACCTTAATTCGTTGCTTTGTTTTCCAAAAAGTTTAAAGTTGTTAGTTTTGTTTCTTTAAAACCCCAAAACCCTAATTTGCTTTCAAAATTTTCAAAACCCTAAATTGAGTTATGTTTCTTTCCAAAAGCCCTAAAAACTTCTTTTTTGCTTCTATAAACTTTAAATCATTTGGTTTATTTTCATAAACTTTCATAAAATTATCAATTGATTTTCAAATCCTAAAAACCTAATGCATTCCCCGAAGCCCTAAATCAAAAATTCTAAAACCTTAATTCAATTCCAAAACTCAAAACAGTAAACCCTAACTCCCTTAAAACCTTAAACCCTAATTTTTCTAAACCCTAATCCTTTAAACTTTAAAACCTTATAAATTTAAATATTATAATTCAAACACAGTAAGCTTAAAACCATAATTCAATGAGTAACCGTAAATCATAAATCTAAGTGTTTTAAAGTGTTCAAACCCTAATTTCTTGATTTTACCACTCAAAAACTAATTTGGTTAATCAAAGAACTTTATCAACCTATTAAATTCTAAAACTTGGCTTCATCTCAATTCCTTTAAAAACTCATAGTAGCCTAATTCCACAAATTCAAAAACACATGAAATAAAGAATCTTAAATAGAAACAGTAGCCCTAATTTGAATCTTTATTTGCCTTATTCAATTTTATATTTGATTATGCTTTGATTTATTTTATATGCTTTAATTTATTTAAGTTCAATGTTTGGTTTATCTAATTTATCATGGATGGATGTTTACTTTCTATTGATATTTGGTACCTTAGATGAATGATTTATTTATTATGAATGGTTATTTACTTTTATTATTTTATTTAGATTTCCAAATGTTGTAAGAGGTATGTTTCCACTTGATGGTACCTCATTAGTTAAATATCATGTAATTTAAATTGCTTTTCTATTTTAGAACCAATGTAAAGGGCATGTTTCTACCTTTCGGTGGGTGTCCTATTTAGGCATGGGATGTAAGGACATGTTTCCATCCTCGGATGGGTGTCCATTTATTTTTTTTTATTTGGACATTGTTTTGATTTTAAATATAATGATGCTTTCTTTTAATTATTGTGTGTAATATGGATAATATTATTATATTTAAGAATTTTATAATATTAAGACCTATAAATGAGGCCGGTTCCAATGAACCGGGCGTTGTGGGGGTGCTGGGCCATTTCTCTCCTTCCCCACATGTACCCAACTTTCTGAACCCGTTAGGGGGTTGGGAATTTCTTAGGAATCGAGTCATCCACCCCTTTTTTTTTTGTCCGTCCGGGTGGCGACTCCATTTTCTCCGAACTTAGGTCCGTGTTCTCTAAGGCCCCGAGCCTAAATAGTGCCGAAGTCACAAGAACCATTCCACCGGGAGTGGGAGCAAAAATCTCCGCTCACAGCCACATTATTGGGAAACACTGTTGAAGCATCTGCTAGTACTAAGAAGCAAAAAGATAAGGGAAAGGCTAAGGTTAATGAAGTAACCTTTGATGATAACAAAGTTATGATTGATAATTATGATTGGGCTCAGTATTTCCATGATTCTCAAGATAAGAAGAAAGAGCTAAAGACTGTGGAAAAGACTGAAACTTCAGATGTGGAGAAGATGATTGCTGAATTAGAAAAGAAGTTTGAAAAGAACCTGAAGTTTGATGAGATGTCGGAAGTAGACAATTTGTTTGAACAAGATGAGGAAGTCCCTTACAAGTTCAATATGCCTTCCTTTGCTAAGTTCGATGTAACTGGTATTCCTCATCTACATGTCAAGTAATACATCACAGCCATGAAGTCTGCCCAAGGTACTAAGGCTCAAACTCTAAGGTATTTAATGCTCTCCTTGGATCCTGTTGTGCAAAACTAGTTTGACACCTTGGAGAAGAACACTCAACAGATTGGGATGTGCTATACATAGCCTTTATCCAGTAGTATGGGTACAATGTTGAATTGAAAGTGACTCTTATGGAGGTGGAAACTATTTGAGAAAAGCAAAATGAGAATTTTGTTGACTGTGTGAAGAGGTGGAGAAACAAAGCTGCTCTTCTTAAGAAGAGACCAGATGATTCTGACCAGATATGAAGGTTAGTAAGGGATGTCTTACCCAGCCTGTATGAATGGATGTCTCACACTCTCATAAGGGATTTTAAAGATCTTCTCCAAGCTGGCTTACAGATAGAAGAATGGGAACAGGAGAAGAGCCATTTTTCTAAAAGAAAGAATGAGAGGGGGAATTATCAGTTTGGCGGCTAGAGTATGCAGAATACTGTGGATGTCAATGCGGCAACTGGTTAAGCAAATTGAAGACAATTTTTAGAGTTGGGAAAACTTTTTTCTTGGGTTTTCAATAAGCTGCAGAAGAAAGGGCTATTACTGTCATTAGCTCCTCGACCTTTGCCGAATCCTCTACCACCAAATTTTGATACTAACACCTTTTATCAATTTCATAAGACATAAGGACATGAGATAGACAAATGCTTGTGACTAAAACACAAAATTCAAGATTTAATTGAAAGTGAAAAGTTGCCTAAGCCCGATAAACTGTTTGGATCATTTATGATTGTATTTTTTAAGTAATATTATTTGTTTTTAGTTAATTTTTCATTTGATTTGTGTTTAAAGTTTGTTTGAAGTGTTAGTTTTAGGTTGAAGTGCAAAAACTCCCTTGGATGGATCAAAACAATGAGGGAAGAGCATGAATCAAGCAAGATACGGCCAAGTCAAAGCAAGCTTGGTTGTGTCACTCACTAAGGTAAGGAACAAACAAGAGACACGTCCAAGTCAAGTTGGATTGGTCATGTCCCTCAAAGAAATTGAAGCAAAGACTGACACGGACATGAGACACGGCCAAGCCACTTGCCATATCTCACCTAAAGAGCAAAACCAAAGAAAGAAAAGAAAGAAGGCAGAAGGAGATACTAGCAAGAGACACGGCCAAGCCACTGGCTATGTCACATGACACGACCAGGAGCTTGGCCATGTCACCTCTTGAGAAGAAGGAAAGAAGGAAAGGAAGCCATGGACATGGCCAGAAAGCTTGGTCATATCCCAAGAAAAGTGAGAAACACGGCCAAGCCACTCATGGCTTGGCTGTGTCACCTATGGAATCTTTGAATTATCTTGCAAAAATTGGAGGACAAGTGGGGGACAAAGACCTTGCTTTTGCCAAAAGAAATATTAAAAGAAGAAAAAGGTTGCCTAATTTCATGGGATAAAGATTTAAATAATGAAAAAAGAGGGAGACAAGAGGAAGTGTGGTGATTTGGCAAGCATTCTTGGTGTTTTGAAAGAATTAAAAAGAAGAGGAATGGAGAAAAAAGGGACACGTTCGAGAGGCGAAGACTCTCCAATTCCATTCCATTCTTCTCCTTCTTGGAGAAGAAGACACCATTCTCTTCCTCATCCTCCATTTCCATTTTCTCCATCTTCCATAGACAAAACTTCAACTTGGTTATTTGGGATAAATTGGATTAACAAGCTCTTGAAGATTAGGGTTTGAAGAAAGCTTCATTGAAGGTTTGGTGACATGAGAAAGCTCCATTCCATCTTTCAAAGGTTGAATCATCAATTGAAGAGGGCTTGAGTTCTTCATCAACATCAAAGTGGAGCTAGGAGGAAGACAAGTAGTTCAACTCTTGGCATCTACAAGGGGTTTTTCTATTCTCTCTTTTAATTCATTTCTAGATTGTTGTTGTTTATTAAGAGAATTAATATTTCAATGGACAATTGTGATTTGATCTATATTGAGATGAATGTTTGTTTTAAATTGATGATGATGAGCTAATTTACTCATGCCTAGGGTTTGTAGTAGATTTGATTGAATGACTTGATTTGATATTTCCAGTAATATACCTTGTTGATCGTTGATTGTAGTGGATTGAATGTTAGGTTGATAGATTAGCTACCTATTATTCTTTTAATATTGGATGATGGACCGAGAGGTGAAATTCGATATCGAAACTATATAATCAACCACCCTATGAATGAATTAGAAATATAAGTTCTAGGGTTTTATTAATTTGAAAAAGTAAAATAATTGGTTATTATTAATTCATGAATGTGAAAACTAATGAATTGGTAATTGACTAATTAAATTCAAGGAACAAATTAATTTACAAGGTTATATTAATAGATATTTTGAGAATTAAGCTTTGTTTAAGTTGACCTACAACCCTAGGCACCATTCCAAGAATTAAACCAATTCTAAGCATACCGATAACTCTTTACTCGCTATTTTAATTTTATTACAACTTCAACAATATTGCAATCATCACACACTCATTCATTTAAATTTAATTGCTTTAATCAAATTATTATGAATAACACCTTCTTTGTGAGATGACCTTGGGGTTATCACCGTTGCTACAATTATCTTGTATACTTGCGAATGTCGCTTTGTAGTAGTACTTAATTCGAGAGCAACATAAACCCAACACCAAGATTAATTTTTTGCCAAAATTTTTTGCCCGATAACTATCATTGATGATGAAAAAATCCTTGCCCCTAATATACCCAAATAAATAAAGCATGTTTAACTCTAACTCAACAAACTTCCCTTGGCTTATTTTTCTTTGTTTCATTTTTTTTCTTTGGTATTTTCTGGAATAATTATGTTTTTCAAATTAAGATTGTTTGAATAAATTATTTTCATTAAATTTTCATTGGTCTTTGTTCATTTTGGTGCTCAACCAATAAAGAGTCCAGCTTGTTATTCATGAATTAGTATATCTATACATTATAATTCGAATGACTTTATTAGGTGAAGGAATTTTTCTATAGCATTGAGTTGTGTATGCTTACTTAGAGAGGGCTCCTGCATAATGACTTTTGTCTTGGTCCTAGTTCATCTTAAAACATGCTTTGATGAACTTTTGAGGTGAAATTGAACTCTGGTTATTTATGGGAGAGATGATCTAGGTATTGTTTGGTAAGCCATCAGCTTATTTAAGGGAGAGATGATCTAGACATTATTTGGTAAGCCAGCAACTAGTATTCACCCTATTAATATCAATCCCTAGTTGTCCCTTTGAGCTTTTATGAGATTTTAGCTTGCTCTTTATTGGCTTGTAAGCTCGATAACCTACCCTATGCTGTTGTGACTCTTTATGGCAAGTATGATGATTACTAAGGTGAAAGGGTAAGAAGATCAAAGAAAGGAATGCATAGTCAAGACCAGAAGAATAGTTGAAGTTCACCTGATACTAGACCTAATATCTATGATCTATTAAGATGACATCAGGGCAATAAAGGATTTATGCTTATTGAAGCAAACTCATGCTACTCCGCCCCATTCATAGCCAGAAGCATAAAATGGTACAAATAAGACAACTCTTTTAGAGCTAAGTCAAAAACAAAAACAAAAAAAGAGAGATAAATAAGAAAAAATAGAAAAGCAAAAAAAAGAAGAAAAGAAAAAGAAAAAAGAAGAAGAAAAAAATAAAAAAAATAAAACCCAAAAGGCTATTTTGAAAGCCAACCGAGTTCTTTTTTTACCTAAAGTAAGCAGAAGACTTCCATTTAGTTTACGAGGATGGATTAACTTGAATTGGTCCAGCCCAGCCCAGCCAAAGACTCAAATACATAAGGAAAAGACCATTTTTCATTTTATCTAACATAGCTCCATATCCGCAATCTTGAAAGTCTTAGACTAGATATTCCAAAAGGGAAAAGGACAGAAAAAAGTGTAAGAGAAAGGATGGTCTAAATATCAAGATTGTACTTATTGGATCCAGATTTCTGCCAAAAAGATGGAAGGACATTCAAGCTTTGTATTTTCATGAAGTCAAAAGATAAAAGTGATGCCCAAAAGGTGAAAATGAAACCTTTAACAGTAGGCAGTTCCAACAAGAAGATTGCAGTGCGAAGGTTTGTCAAAAGTGTCATATCAGCTCCAGCTCAAAGAAGGTCTTCATTTAACCCATGTCCCTTATAAACCCCATTTCAAGCCTATTGAAGACCAGTTGATCTCTCTTGCTAGGTAGATTCTATTATTGGAGATAGTTCGAAGAAGCATGTATATGGGATAGACAATATTTAAACTCATTAAAACCTTTGGCCAAGTAATGTGTATGTGTCTATCTGAAGTGCAACAGTTCTTGCTCAAAATGATTCCCGAGTTTAGTATGGTAACTAGGGTTGTCATGTTATAGATATGTTAATTTGGAAGATCGAGTCTTGAGATACAATGACACTGATTTAACAAAGCCAAAAATATGATTTTAAGATTTTAAAAAAAGAAAAATATTTTTATTATACGAGCCTTCAAGTTTAGGAAAGTATGTTGTATTGTCAAACCTCAGAGGGTATATTGGGCAAAAGTGGGATCACTTGCACGGTCATGTCATGAAGAAGTTGGCAGCCAAATATGTTGAAATGGATATCTCTCGTGTCTCTAACAATGTTGGTTGGCCCCTACTACTCATGATTTCATCATGGAAGGTAAAAGCCATAGATGTGAAGGATTTTGTTATTCTAATGCAAGACCTAAATAAGTGCTTTGATTTACCACCTCGGTCTATGAGTCAATGGAACCACTGTAAGTATTATTCATGCATACCATGCATACATAAGCATATCACACATCATTTTTTATCTTGTGTTGTCTATTCTTTGTCAAAATAAATAATAGATACTCTATGAAGTAAACATGAAGCAGATATAGAATTAGGGGGCATGGAAGGCCCATTGTTCGAGGATGATCCAGTCACTTTACAAAAATGGAGATGCATGCTTGTACAAGGATCTAGACAATACACAAACATCAATCAGAGCCTGCAAGGGAAAAAAATCATTAGTTTGAGCCTACACAGAGCGTAAAACTTCTCCTTTCGATCTTTGATTTTTTACGTGTATAAAATATTTTCAGACTCATTTTTAATATTTTGCCATGCAGGGGGAAAAGAAAGGATATAAGGACTACCTAAAAATAGCTGAATTTTTTGCAAAAAGAAGAACAAAAAGATAGAACGAGAAGAAAGTATGAACCCTAAAAGAATAAATATGCAAAAGATAAAAGATTAGTCTAGCTAGAAGAGCTGAAGCTAATATAGGATAAATGTCTAAGAATGAAGATCCATTTTGAAGGGTGAAGACCCAATGTCCAAGGATGAAGATATATTTTGAAGGGTGAAGACCTGATGTCCAAGGATGAAGATCTATTTTGAAGAATGAAAACCTGATGTCCAAAGGATGAAGATCCATTTTGAAGGATGAAGACCCAATGTCCAAAGGATGAAGATCCAATTTGAAGGGTGAAGACCTGATGTCCAAGTATGAAGATCCATTTTGAAGGGTGAAGACCCACAATCCATTGAAGAATGGAACAACCAGCTAGAAGAAAGCCAAAACTCTCAAATGACAAAAGGTCAGCAGAATCTCTTAAAGAATGGAACAAGTGGCTAGAAAAAAGCCCGCACTCTCAAATGATAAAAAGTCAGTCCAATTAGAAGAGCTGAAGTCAATCCATTCAAGAATGGAGCAAGTGGCTAGAAAAAGCCATGACAGAAAATTAGTCAGCTAGAAGAGCTGAAATTGTTTGGCTAAAAAAAAGCCAAGATCCTCAAGTGACAGAAGGTTAGTCAGCAAGAAGAGCTAAAATTGATGGCTAGAAGAAAGCCAGAACTCTCAACTAATAAAAGGTCAGTTGAATCCAGTCTTGGGTTGAGAACTCAAATCTAATCTCGAGTTGAGAATCCAAATCCAGTATCAGGTAGAGAACCTAAATCGAACATTGGGTCAAAAACCCAAATCCAGTCTCGGATCCAGAACCCAAGCCAACTCAATCTGGGTTCAGAATCCAAATTATTTTTGAGTCTGGAGCTCAATGCGGGTCTAGAACATAAACCAAGTTGGGTCAAGAGCCCAAACAATTTTCTTACCCAAATCTAATCTTGAGTCCAAAACCCAAAATCCAAATTTCGGGGCCATAACCCATTCTTGCCTAAATTAGTTCAAAAGTCATGTTGCTTTTCACTTTCTTTTAATAAATTCTTAGATCGCTCGAGTAGGGGGGAAATTATAGACCCCTAAATTTGGGCCAGTTTAAATTTAAGAAACTTAACTTGGTCTATTATAATTTTAAACAGCCTAAACTTAATTTAAAAGCTTGAAATTAGACCGATCTAATTCATAAAGGCCCAAATTAAATTTGTTATAAAGGGGCATGTAATATCCCAAATGATACCTTAAAATTTTAGAAATGCTAATTGTTGAAATTGAATTAAATGATTTAAAGTGCATATATGATTAAGTGGAAAGAAAAGAGAAAAGGAAGTGTGTATATGTTGTATATATGAAGATATATACAACATATACAAGTCAACATTTTATTATATGGTCAAATGATATATTTAATTATATTATATAGAAATTAATTGTGAGTGGAAGATGATATTTATAATATTATAATATATTAATACTTGGTTGAGATTAAAGAGATTTTATGTGGTTTAAGGAGTTTGAGAGTAGTGTTTGGGTTTGACTTTTATCATCTTCTTCTTTCTTCTCTTGGTTAGCCAGCCATCACCATTGCCAAAGGGAAAGAGAGGTTTTATTGATTCCTAACTCAAGAAATTGAAAGGTTTCAAGAGATCAAGTTGGAGTTTTAAGGATTTTCTTCACTTTTGGTAAGTTTCCAACTTGTTTCTTTGATTTCTTTTGAGTTTGGGTATTTGAGTTTGGTGGATGGTTGGTGTAGTTGTGTGTATGGGTGATTTTGGTGTGTTTGAGGTTGTTTGGTCTAATTAACTTTGATTTTGGTGTTGGATTGAAGAAAATGTTAAGTTTGGTAAAGAAAACAAGAGTTGTGGATTGTGTATGTGTTGAGTTGTAAAATATAGTTGTGATTGTGTGTTGATGCATATAATTGAGTTGTTTTGATGTTATGCAAGTTTATTTTGGTATATTGATGGTTTTGGTTAAGTTTGTTTGGAGTGAAAAAGGGTAAAAGAAAGATGTTTGTTGGATGTGGTGTTTTTGGTGTCGAAATCAGGTTTTTGGCCTGATACGCCCAGTAGCATGGCCATGCCCTTGGGCATGTCAATGGTTCTATTTTCTGGGTTGGTGACACGTCCAGTGGCACGCCCATGTCACTGAGCGTGTCATAGCTACTATGTTGTTGAAGGATTGACACATCCAGTGATACGCCCATGTCACTGAGCATGTCATAGCTTCTGTGTTGGAGGAGGATTGACACGTGCGGTAACACACCCATGTCACTGAGCGTGTCAAAGCTTTTGTGTTGTGGGTTTAGGGCACGATCAGGGACACGCCCGTGTTGTTGAGCGTGTCATGTGTAGAGTTTGCCCTAGATAGTTCTTATTCTTATTTTCTTATGTGTATCACTAAGTGAGTGTGTATGATCACCTTTGGATTAGGTTTTGAAGAGATTTGAGTTATCCCAATCTAAATGTTGAAGGATTCTTGGAAGAGGAGGTTGTTAGATAGGTGTTTGTTACTCTTAGAGGTAAGTACAAACCTTACATGATTGCATACATTTACATGACTTTGAGACTTAACACATTTGGTTGGAAAATGTGTTGAGTGACCTATTATATTGTTGATGTGTGAGAATGGTGTTATGATTTGCATTATGTAAACTATGTGAAATATATGTTAAGGATTCAAAATGTATGAATAATGTAATTTTTTATGTATACCCAAATGATGATATGTGGAGCCATTGGTGATGGCTATAATGATGTAAATGAATTAGTTGGGGCATTATGCCTAGATGATCATGAGAAAATGAGAATGGATTTGATAATGAAATAATGAAAGAATTGTGTGCCTAGTATGTTATTCAATTTTTAGAGTTTTGCATTTGGTGGCATGCCTATGAAGTAACAATCCCTTGAAGCTGGGTTGGGCTTGGTCCTTGAAGCCAAGTTAGGTTGATGTTAAGCTCCCCTTGAAGCTTGGTTGGGCCTAGTCCTTGAAGCCTAGTTGGGATGTTGCATATGAGTTAATCCTCATTGTGATAATGATCCGCCTTTGGGCTAGATAAATGTGATTATTGGACCAAAGCAGTAACTCTAGAATTTGAATGGCATATTAGTTTCTTTTGGGCCCATGCTTGTCTTTGTTTTAATGTGAATTATGAATAATGGAACAATTGAACGATATAATGATATTTAATGTTATAAAATATGAGATCCTTGTATATTGTTTCTAATTCTTGAAAGTGTGACATTGGCATTACATTTGAATCATATTATTATCATGGTTTGTACCACTAAGCCTTTGGCTTAGCGCGATTGTGATTTATCGCGCAGGTGACAGGGTAGATCCGGTTGAGCCGGAGAGTTCAGCTAGACCGAGTCGAGTCTAGGCTTGTGATCCCTTGTAAAGTGTTGATTTTGGACTTCAAGATCAGAAACGAATTGCCAGCATGTATAAACTCTATATTTTTTTAAAATATTGATTTTGATGTATATGTATGTATATTCTGCTGCATTTTCCACTGCTTATTAAACAAATATTTTGGATCAACTTTTGAGTAATGTGGTTATATATATATGTGTGTGTTTTAACAAGGAATGTTTAATCTATTGCTATTTATAATTTAAGTTAAATGTTTTAAATTTACTCAGATTCATAGATAATGCTTTGATGTTTAAGTCAAATGATTTGATTGTTGAAAATAGACTATGACATTCTAATATTTTCTATACGTATATCACGTATAGTGTGTATATGTGGTGTATGTATATTCGGTATAGGGGTGTTACAATTGTTTTGGTATCAAAGTCTAGGTTTGAGTATTCTCAACCTAGGTGAATTGTAAGAAAAAGAAAACTTTGATTTTAAAAATGGTTTTTAAATAAGATACATACATTGGCACTAGCAGTTTCTGATCTTTGATGAGGTAATTTCTGCTATGTTTGCAGATATAGGTAGTGATGGCATCTCAGTCACGTCAGTCCATAGAAGGTAGTGTTGAGAGTGTAGCTTCTAATGAGGGTAGAGATGGAGCTAGGGTTGAGATAGCTGGAGAGGCACCTGCTCCTGTGCCAGAGAGACAAGCAGCTGATGAAATTTCGCCAATTTGGTTACGGCATATGATAGAATTGTTGAGGTAGGCTCCTGTACAGCAGCTGCCACTGCAACTGCAGCCACAAGTACCGGTGAAGCAGTATGATAAATTGAGAAAGTTCGGAGCTGAGGACTTCTTTAGTACTATAGATCCTGTAGTAGTTGAGTAGTGGTTAGATAGAGTTCATACGATATTCATTCTGCTGCAAGCTACTCCTGAGGAAAAGTTTGATTATGCTAGATCCCTTCTACAGAGAGATGCATATGATTGGTGAAAGACGGTTCCACATGCATTGGATGATCCACCAACCTTGACTTATGGTGATTTTCTATGGGAGTTTGAGCAGAAGAATACTCTGAGGGAGTATAAGGATGAGAAGAAGATGGAATTTTTGAGTTTGAGATAGGATAACCGGACTGTGACAGAGTATGAAATTGAGTTTATTTTGGTTGAGTCATTATGCCGGTGGGATTATTTCAGATGAGATAGACCGGTGTAGGAGATATGAGGAGGGGTTGAGACCCTCTATTATGTGTATTATCGCAAGCTCCCGGTATCAAGATTTTTCTTAGTTGGTTGCAGCTGCCAGGAGTGTTGAGAGAGCACAGGGTATTGTAGCAGTTGCTACTGAGGGGGAGACCAGAGTTAGGAGACCCTAGTTTGAGGTAGGTTCTTCATCTGTGAAGAGAGGAAGAGGAGGCTACTTTTCGAGTTTCATTAGGGATCAGAGGCAACCTAGTAGTTCAGTACAGTATCAGAGACAGAGATCAAGACCTACAGTTTCAGTGGCAAGTGCACCGACCCCAGTGGTTCAGAGGCCCGTTTCTTATACATGTGTCCATTGAGGTAGGGCACATGGGGGTGCCTGTTGGAAGACTGGTGGACCAGGAGTTTGCTATAGATGTGGGTCATCGAATCATTTCCTCAGAGATTGCCTTGAGTTACCGGAGGATAGATAGACTGATACTGTAGCTTCTCGACCCAGTGTTAGAGGAGGTCGAGGGGGCAGAGGTTTTAGTAGAGGTGGTCGACCTGGGAGTAGTCAGAGAGGAGGTTCTACATTTGGAGGTAGTAGACCAGATGAGGCTGGGCCATCTCAACGAGTGTATGTGATGTAGAGGCAGCTGGATGCTTCAGCCGTTATTACAGGTACATTTTCTTTATTTGGCATTTCAGTTCTTGCTCTAATAGATCCTGGATCTATGCATTCTTATATAAGTGCATCTATCTTTCCTATGACTGAATTGCATTCAGAATCCCTAGGATTTGATGTTTTGGTGACAAATCCTTTAGGGCATAGTGTGGTAGTTAGCAAGGTGCATCATAATAGTTCAGTTGTAGTGCAAGATGAGGAATTCCTTGGGGATTTAATTGAAATACCTTTTAAGGAGTATGATATGATTTTAGACATGGATTGGTTGTCTAAGCATGGGATTGTGGTAGACTATCAAAATAAGTGTGTTACCCTTAGAGCCGGTGATGGTATAAGTGTGATGGTATCTAGTGAGCAGAGACATCTTGCATCTAGTTTTAGTTGTTGCAGCTAGGAGGTTGATTCGGAAAGGGTGTGATGCTTGTCTTGCTCATGTGGTAGATGCCAGGGTACTGGGTTCTCAACTTGATAGTATACCCACAGTTGTTGAATTTTCAGATATTTTTCCTGAGGAGTTGCCAGGGATACCCCCTGAGAGAGAGGTTGAGTTTGGTATCGATTTGTTGCCTGGTACCACTCCCATCTCTATTACCCCCTATCGAATGGCACCTGCTGATTTGAGAGAATTGAAGATGCAATTGGAGGAGTTGTTGGATAAAGGGTTTGTTCGCCCTAGTGTGTCTCCATGGGGAGCGCCTGTTTTGTTTGTGAAGAAAAAGGATGGTACTTTGAGATTGTGCATTGATTATAGGCAGTTGAATAAAGTGACCATCAAGAATATGTATCCTTTGCCTAGGATAGATGATCTCTTTGATCAGTTAAAGGGAGCAGCAGTTTTCTCTAAGATTGATATGAGATCAGGGTACCATCAGTTGAGAGTCAGAGCTGAAGATATACCTAAGACAACTTTTCGTACAAGGTATGGGCATTATGAGTTTTTTGTGATGCCTTTTGGGTTGACGAATGCACCAGCAGCTTTTATGGATTTGATGAATAGGGTGTTTAGACCCTATCTAGATCAGTTTGTGGTAGTCTTTATCGATGATATTTTGGTGTATTCACATGATGAGGAGGATCATGATAAGCATTTGTGGATTGTATTGCAAACTTTGAGGGAGAAGCAATTGCATGCTAAGCTATCTAAGTGTGAGTTTAGGCTTGATCAAGTGACTTTTCTCGGTCATGTGGTTTCGACAAATGATATTAGAGTTGATCCGAGTAAAGTTAAAGCTATTTTGAATTGGAGTCCACCGAAGACGGTGACTGAGGTTAGAAGTTTTCTAGGTTTGGCAGGCTATTATTGACGGTTTGTGAAAGGTTTTTCTTTGATAGCTACTCCACTCACCAGATTACTTTGGAAGGGAGTTAGATTCGTGTAGACAGAGCAGTGTCAAGCAAGTTCTGAGCAGTTGAAGGAGATGTTGACTCAAGCTCCTGTTCTTACTTTGCCTGTGGAAGATAAACCATAGTGATTTACAGTGATGCTTCACATAGTGGTTTAGGTTGTGTTTTGATGCAGGAGGGTAGAGTCATAGCTTATGCTTCTCGGCAGTTGAAGCTACATGAGTTGAATTACCCGATGCATGATTTGCAATTGGCAGCCATAGTTTTTGCTTTGAAGATTTGGCGCCATTATCTTTATGGGGAGAAATGTTTCATTTATACAGATCACAAGAGTTTGAAACAAGTCGGTGTTCAGAGGGGGCTAAATCTTCGGCAGAGATGGTGGTTGGAGTTGATTAAAGACTACGACTGTTTGATTGATTATCATCCTAGCAAGGCAAATGTTGTTGCAGATGCCTTGAGTCGGAAGTCTTTAGCAGATTTGACTGCTTATTCACTCTTGTTGTTTGTTGAGTTGAGAGAGTTGCATGCTAGATTTGAGTCATGTGACGATGGTGCTTTATTGGCTTAGTTGCAGTTGAGGCCAGTCTTGTCAGATCAGATTATAGAGGCTCAGTTGGCAAATGAAAGAATTCAAAAGATTGTTTTGGATTGTCAAAAGGGAGAGAGCCGAGATTTTCATGTGAGAAGTGATGGCAGTTTATGGTATAAAGATAGATTGTGTGTTCCTAATGATGCAAGATTGAAAAAGATTATTTTGGAGGAAGCACATCAATTGGCTTTTGCTATGCACCCTGGGAATACTAAGATGTATCATGATTTGAAGCAATATTATTGGTGGTCAGGTATGAAGAGGAACATAGCGGAGTTTGTATCCAAATGTCTCACTTGTCAGAGAGTGAAGGATGAGCACCAAGTTCCTTCGGGGTTGCTCCAACCTTTATTAGTGCTTGAATGGAAATGGAAGCGAGTAACGATGGATTTTGTGACTGGTTTGACGTTGACTCAGAAAAAGCATGATGCCATCTGGGTGATTGTTGATCTGTTGACGAAGATAACTCATTTCCTTCCAGTCAAGATGGACTATTCTCTTGAGAAGTTGGTTGAGCTGTGTTTCAGTGAGATAGTGAAGTTGCATGGAGTCCCAAATTCTTTGGTATCTCATCGAGATCCCCGATTCACTTTAAGGTTTTGGAAGAGTTTGCAAAATGCTTTGGGTTCTCGGTTGTATTTTAGCACTGCTTTTCATCCTTAGACAGATGGGCAGTTAGAGAGAGTGATATAGATTTTAGAGGATATGTTGAGGAGCTGTCATTGATTTCTCTGGGAGTTGGGACAGATTCTTGCCATTGATTGAATTTGCTTACAACAACAGTCATCAATTTAGTATTAAAATGGCACCTTATGAGGCATTGTATGGTAGAAGATGCAGGACGCCTCTATGTTGGGATGAGGTTAGAGAAGGTAAGTTAGTTGGTCCCGATTTGATTAAAGAAACGGAAGAGAAAGTGAAGATAATTCGGGATCATTTGAAAACAGCGTCAGATCGGCAGAAATCTTATTAAAGAGAAGAGACAGAGTTCAGTATTGGGGATAAAGTATTTTTGAAAGTGTCTCATTGGAAGAGAATTTTGAGATTTGGCTGCAAAGGGAAGCTGAGTCCTCGTTTCATTGGACCTTATGAGGTACTGGAGAGAGTTAGACCAGTGGCCTATAGACTCACTATGCCACCTGAATTGGATAGAATTCACAATGTCTTCCATGTCTCTATGCTACGGAGGTACAGATCAGACCCATCTCATATTTTGTCATTGAAATCTATTGAGGTGAGTTCGAATTTGACTTATGAGGAAGAACCAGCCGCTATTTTGGCACATGAAGTGAAAGAGATGAGAAATAAGAAAGTACCACTTGTGAAGGTTATTTGGAAGAATCATGCTAAGGAAGAGGCAACTTGGAAGAGTGAGCAAGTGATGTGAGATCAGTATCCCCAATTGTTCCAAACAAGAGAACAAGTAATTTTGAGGATGAAATTTATTTGTAGAGGGGGAGAATTGTAATATCCCAAATGATACCTTAAAATTTTGGAAATGCTAATTGTTGAAATTGAATTAAATGATTTAAAGTGCATATATGATTAAGTGGAAAGAAAAGAGAAAGGGAAGTGTGTATATGTTGTATATATTGGAAAGAAAAGAGAAAGGGAAGTGTGTATATGTTGTATATATGAAGATATATACAACATATACAAGTCAACATTTTATTATATGGTCAAATGATATATTTAATTATATTAAATATAAATTAATTGTGAGTGGAAGATGATATTTATAATATTATAATATATTAATACTTGGTTGAGATTAAAGAGAGTTTATGTCGTTTAAGGGGTTTGAGAGTAGTGTTTGGGTTTGACTTTTATCATCTTCTTCTTTCTTCTCTTGGTTAGCCGTCCATCACCATTGCCAAAGGGAAAGAGAGGATTTGTTGATTCCTAACTCAAGAAATTGAAAGATTTCAAGAGATCAAGTTGGAGTTTTAAGGATTTTCTTCACTTTTGGTAAGTTTCCAACTTGTTTCTTTGATTTCTTTTGAGTTTGTGTATTTGAGTTTGGTGGATGGTTGGTGTAGTTGTGTGTATTGATGATTTTGGTGTGTTGAAGGTTGTTTGGTCTAATTAACTTTGATTTTGGGGTTGGATTGAAGAAAATGTTAAGTTTGGTAAAGAAAACAAGAGTTGTGGATTGTGTATGTGTTGAGTTGTAAAATATAGTTGTGATTGTGTGTTAATGCATATAATTGAGTTGTTTTGATGTTATGCAAGTTTATTTTGGTATATTGATGGTTTTGGTTAAGTTTGTTTGGAGTGGAAAAGTGTAAAAGAAAGATGTTTGTTGGATGTGGTGTTTTTGGTGTCGAAATCAGGTTTTTGGTCTGACACGCCCAGTAGCACGGCCATGCCCTTGGGCGTGTCAATGGTTCTATTTTCTGGGTTGGAGACACATCCAGTAACATGCCCATGTCACAGAGCGTGTCATAGCTACTGTGTTGTTGGAGGATTGACACATCCAGTGACATGCCCATGTCACTGAGCATGTCATAGCTTCTGTGTTGGACGAGGATTGACACATATAGTGAGACGCCCATGTCACTGAGTGTGTCAAAGCTTCTGTGTTATGGGTTTAGGGCATGATCAGGGACACGCCCGTGTTGTTGAGCGTGTCATGTGTAGAGTTTGCCCTAGATAGTTCTTATTCTTATTTTCTTATGTGTAGCACTAAGTGAGTGTGTATGATCACCTTTGGATTAGGTTTTGAAGAGATTTGAGTTATCCCAATCTAAGTGTTGAAGGATTCTTGGAAGAGGAGGTTGTTAGATAGGTGTTTGTTGCTCTTAGAGGTAAGTACAAACCTTACATGATTGCATACATTTACATGACTTTTGGACTTAATACATTTGGTTGGAAAATGTGTTAAGTTACCTATTTTATTGTTGATGTGTGAGAATGGTGTTATGATTTCCATTATGTAAACTATGTAAAATATATGTTGAGGATTCAAAATGTATGAATAATGCAATTTGTTATGTATACCCAAATGATGATATGTTAAAGCCATTGGTGATGGCTATAATGATGTAAATGAAATAGTTGGGGCATTGTGCCTAGATGATCATGAGAAAATGAGAATGGATTTGATAATGAAATAATGAAAGAATTGTGTGCCTAGTATGTTCTTCAATTTTTAGAGTTTTGCATTTGGTGGCATGCCTATGAAGTAACAATCCCTTGAAGCTGAGTTGGGCTTGGTCCTTGAAGCCAAGTTAGGTTGAAGCTGAGCTCCCCTTGAAGCTTGGTTGGGCCTAGTCCTTGAAGCCTAGTTGGGATGTTACATATGAGGTAATCCTCATTGTGATAATGATTCTCCTTTGGGCTAGATAAATGTGATTATTGGACCAAAGCAGTAACTCTGAAATTTGAATGGCATATTAGTTTCTTTTGGGCCCATGCTTGTCTTTGTTTTAATGTGAATTATGAATAATGGAACAATTGAACGATATAATGATATTTAATGTTATGAAATATGAGATCCTTGTATATTGTTTCTAATTCTTGAAAGTGTGACATTGGCATTACATTTGAATCATATTATTATCATGGTTTGTACCACTAAGCCTTTGGCTTAGCGCGATTGTGATTTATCATACAGGTGACAGGGTAGATCCGGTTGAGCCGGAGAGTTCAGCTAGACCGAGTCGAGCCTAGGCTTGTGATCCCTTGTGTAGTGTTGATTTTGGACTTCAAAATCAGAAACAAATTGCCAGCATGTATAAACTTTATATTTTTTTTAAATATTGATTTTGATGTATATGTATGTATATTCCGCTGCATTTTCCGCTGCTTATTAAACAAATGTTTTGGATCAACTTTTGATTAATCTGGTTATATATATATATATATATTTGTGTGTGTGTTTAAACAAGGAATGTTTAATCTATTGCTATTTACAATTTAAGTTAAATGTTCCAAATTTACTCAGATTGATAGATAACGCTTTGATGTTTAAGGCAAATAATTTGATTGTTGAAAATAGACTGTGATATTCTTATATTCTCTATACGTATATCACATATAGTGTGTATATATGGTGTATGTATATTGGGTATAGGGGTGTTACAGTTTAGCCCAAAAATTAATAATTTTGGATTAGGTTTGAGTTCGGGATGGGTCCGAGTCGATATGAGCCTATGTTCATGTCGATTTGGAAGGTCCAAGTCGACATGAGCATAGCTCACATCGATTTGGACACTCCAAATCGACATGAGTTGGCTCTATGTCGATTTGGATCCTCCAAATCAATATGAATCCAAATTTGAAAAGGAATTTAGCTAGCCATTTTAATTTCCTAATCAAGTTGGACTTTGGAATAACCCTCGAATTAACAAGATTAGGGTTTGAAGTTAAGCGATTTTTGCTTATAAATAGACAATTAAATACAAAAAGAGGGGGGTTAATTAGCAACTAAGAGTTTAGAGCAACAGAAATCAAAACACAATTAAAATATATAGCAACCAAGGAGACATGAACCATTATCTCAAGCTTTCTTCTTTCATCCAAGATCAAGGTTGGTTAGGCAGTAACACGTATTGGATTCAACATATTGATATTGGAGGAGCCAATAAACAGGTTTAGTTTTCTAAACTTAATTTATTTCTAACATCCAGCAGATATATTTAATATATTTATGTCTAAATTTGCATCTTAGGAAGTTATGAAACTGTTAATTTGATTCCAGTAGTAGTGGATGTTTTTGAAGATGGTTTAATTTCAGTAGTTAAATAATTTTGGTTGTGATTCGATAAACATTAGTAACATAATCTCAACTTATTTGGTATAAATCCTAAAACCTAATTTCCAAACTCTAATGTCCAAAACCCTAAACTTTAATGTCTAGAACACTGACTCCGAAATTTCCTAAAATCCAAAATCCTAATTTGATTTCCAAAACTCTAATTCCACAGACTTAAAAACCTAGTTTTCAAGCTCAATACCCTAATTTTATTTAAGAAACCCTAATGTTGTTTCTCAAATACTAAAACCCTAACCCCATTTTTCAAATAGTCATAATCTAGAACCCTAAAATCAAATTTCCAAAAAGCCATAATCCAGGACCCTAATTCCATAGATCCTGAAACCCTAGTCCTAGACTTCCATTCTTTAGGTTTAAATCCTAGTTTGTATATGTAGCCTCTAATTGCAATTTTAATCCAATTTTATATATTTTAATCTTAGTGTGTATCCCTATATAATGATTTTAATTATTTTATGATGGATGAATGATATGTTTAGATTATTTGTTGATGATTAATCATGTGATTTTAATTAATTTTTTTATTATGAATGATTGATTTATATTGAATTATCATTTGGATTTTAAGGTATGTAAAAGGCATATTTCCACATTGTGGGTGCCTTAGTTATTTTTTATTATGTAGTTTACTTTATGAATTTTTGGGACATTGTAAATGGCATGTTTTCACCTTTTAGTGGGTGTCCTATTGTATTTATTTTTATTGACTTGGACATTATAAAGGCGTATTTTCATCCTTGGATGGGTGCCTATTTTGTTTGTTTTATTTTAATAAAATGATGGATGTTTGTTTCTTTTAAATTGAGTGTAATATGGATGATGTCAAAATTTTTAAGAATTTAATAACATTTAGACCTGAAAAGGAGGCCAGTTCCAATGAACCGGGCATTATGGGGGTGCTGGGTCATTCTCACCTTTCCCATACGTACCCAACTTTTCAAACCCATGAGGAGGTTAGGGATTCCTTATGAATCGATTCATCCACCTCTTTCTTTTTTTCGGTCCATCCGAGTGGCGATTTAATTTTCTCCGGGTTTAGGCATGTGTTCTCTAAGGCCCTGAGCCTAACAGTGTCGACGTCATAAGAACCATTCCACATGGAAGTGGGGTTGAAAATCCCCGCTAACAAAATCTTGGAACTTTTATTAATCATGAAATTATTACAAGGTTTTTCATTATAGACGGACTCAAGATTAGATGATTTTGAGAAATCAGATTCAAAACACAGACTTTGAACTAGTGTACTTAGACTCAATGTCTAAAACTATCTTTGTACCTGACTTGACTTTGAACTTGAACTGGATTCTTGGCTTAGTATCTGACACAAGCTTAGAATATGATTAGAGCATTGACTTTTGAGCATACTAGAGCTCTGACTCTACAGTGGATGGGGTAGAGTTTGATGATGGACTGCCATTCTTTAAGAAATACCAAATTTTGAGTATTCCAGCAGATTATTGGATAAGGTGGGTGAAATCTGATTCTACTCCTTCTAACACAGACACTTGAAATATACCAGGGTCTATGTTTTCCTCAAAATCTTCTCTTGTCTCCAAGGCAGGCTCACTATCTTCTAAGCTAAGCTTAACATCAAAGAAAATTTCAAAACCTAGATATAGTTCTTTAGTGATGGGATTCAGCCATGGTTCGGGAAATCCATAATAAAGGGAATATGTTTCTTCTTTAACAAAGTATCCATTCAAGTTTTTGAAATAAGGTTTCATGGGCCAGTCAAATGCTTCCCCCATCTTTATACATTGGGATCTTTGCTTAGCTCTTTCCTCCATTTTTTCCACATCCTCTTGAGTTGGCGTATAACCCATACCAAATGGTGGTTAAACCAAATGATAATTCAGGAATTACTGTATTCCTTATTGGTTCTTACCCAATCCCAATCCAGGAAAATAGTTCATGTGCTTGAGAATGTTGGCAATGGTTGGGTTACCATATGGGTCAAAGTCGAAAGGAATAAGTTCTTTACTTGTCTATTCTTCTATGAACTAAATTGAGTCAAAAGTGAATCCCGACAGAGCTATGGTTGACAGTTCTAGCTTAATTTCCAAAATTAGTACTTGAGGTGGGAGGTCTAACTTTCTAACCGTGTCCCCTTTTATAGTAACCTCCCCATCCTTGTATGGAAACTTGAGATTTTAGTGGAGGGAGAATGGAATTGTTTTACTTGGTGAATTCAAGGCCTTCCAAGTAGTAAGTTGAGACAAGCTGGGACATCTAAAACTTGAAAAAGGATTTCTTGTTCTATATGACCAATTGTCACTCTGATGTTGGCTATCCCCAAAACTTCCTTTCTTGTATTATAATAAGCTCTCATAATTTGATCAAAGGTGAGTATTAGCTCAGACATCTCAATTCCTAGACACCTTGCAACTTTGAGCAGGGCAAACATTTAGTACTAAGCCATTGTCTACTAACACCAAAAGCACTATCTTTCCATGAGCTAGAATGGTGATGTAAACAACATGGTTATGTCCACTCTCACCTGGGAGGTCCTTATCCAAAAAATAGATCGCAACTAATTTGGTTATAGACGTAACAAGAACTTGAGAGGTGGTTTCAACTAGCATCTGAATCTTACTCAAAGCCTTATAAAGAGCTTGGCACTGAGGATAGCTAGATTGAAGTAGGCTTTAAATAGAAAGACTAGCTTAGGTCTTTTTAAGTTGTTTCAGTATGGGATCCTCCTCTGGTTCGGGAGTAGGGTTTGCTTTTGGTGGTGCACCAATTGTGACAAGTCTAAGGGTGGTTGCATAATCCTTCCACTTCTTATCATCACATTGACCTCATCCCTGAAGTCATTCAAGTCCAACATATAGCAATAATCATATATCAGAGATGTGGGATCCTATTCATCATTAACTAATGAGGCAATGATATTAATACTTTGATGAGTTCATAATGGGTTAGTGTTGACGTTGGGTTGCCTGGGTCGCAGAATGAATCCATTTTCAATGAGATCTTAGATCCATTTTTTGAGGTTTCTGCATACATTCCTCTTATGGACTATGCCCGAATGGTACTCATAATACTCATTGACATTCCACTTCTTAGGAAGCATATTTGGAGCAGGCTTAGGATCAGGAGGCTGAATCAACTGAGCCTCCAAGGCTTTCTTGTACACCAAGCTTAGGGGCATACCCAAGTTAGTGAATTTTTTTTACTGTTGGTTCCTTTCCAAATGGAGCTGTGGCTTATGTTTGTATTTGGTCGATTTTTATCATTTTAGGATTAACTAAGCTGGTGTGACTTAGGCTCGAGTTGGTTGAATTTTATCATTGTGGATAAATCAATGTGTGAAAACAAATCAATTTGATTTGGGGTAGCTTTATTTCAAAAGAATGTTTCTTAAAATTTGTAAGGATGGTATGCATGAAATGATGTATTTATGCATGAATGAAAACCATTTTATGAGGATGGCATAGGATTATGGTGCATAATACTTATGGGTAGGGTCTATGGCCTCTAAATGCAAAAAAGTGGTTTGGTCCAAAGGGTCCCATCACACTAGGATAGCGATATACCTAACCACATGATAAATAGTAAATCTAACATGGGTCTAGTAGTACGTGCATGTCCATTACACCTCAAAAGGATTAAGGATTCAATGTAGGTTAGATGTGTTCGCTATCCCCCAACATACTTAATGAAGATTGCTAAGTGGATACTACTTGCTATCCAAGGTTTCCTAAAACTAAAGGATAAGGAACCCCTTATGCATGATGAAGGAGACAATCAATCAAAGAGAAAATGGTTTTGAAAAGAGCCCATTAAAATTTTTCTTTGAAAATTTTAAGTTCCTAATAGAGTCTCTAAATGTGAGGCCTTACCTGAGCACCGATCTGGGTCTGTTCAGAGATTTGAGAGCTGAAATGCTCATTTGGGCTTAGTCTCATGTGAAACCATTGTGTATGGTCTCCAATCAGTTCAACAAGCATGATTTAAAGAAGACGGTATTTTCAATCTTGAGAAAATAATTTACTCTCCTTTTATTATGAAAAAGAGGTAGTGGCTTTTATTTTAAAAAATAAAATTAAAGAGTCGCCACCTTAGTCTATTTTTTTGGAACAAATTAAGGAAAAAATTATTTAATTGACTTCATTAAATTTGCTTAATTTCTACCCAAAAAAGACATTAGTTCAAAACCAATCACGATGGATCCCGAGCTAAGTTTTCATACCAATTTTAAGAAAAAAAATGATATTTCTCTCTTTAATTGATTTTAACCTTTTTTTTATTGAGAAAAATGTGATTTTTTTTTATGGTTTATGCCATAGTTAATCAAAGATGACATAATTATAATGCATGAGTATATTATAACATGGCATCCACAAAATGCGGCATGGAAAACAATTACTATAACTCCACCAAAAATAATTTTAGGGGAGCTTCGACACTAGCCCTTATAGATTCTAAGTCGAGCATAAATCCTCAACTAACTAATTAATCAACAAGAGAGACAAATAAAGCAACAATGGCGACCATTGTAAAACCCACGAAATTTGCAATGGGTCCCAAAATAATGAAATAATAACAAAATTCAAATGAAAGAACCAGTTAGATTTGTTTAAGTGAGGGCTCACTATTCGGAGTAATATTCCGAGTGTGCTTACTTATCCCATGTGAATGGGAATTTGAGCCGTAAGTAGTTTATACCTTTGGTAAATTAACCAATTTTAGTTAATTATTTACTGAATAGAAATAGCTATAGTAAAGAAAATGATAACTTGGGCAGTTATTTCTTCTTGACAAAAGGTTAGAGGGCTTTGCGACATTGTAATTCTACTTGCTCGAGAAATTGAATGAAATTAATTAATGATAGTGTGAGAAACTAATTGCAATAAAAGAAGAAAACGGAATATCTTAATTTTTTTTAGTTTAAACATAATTTGATAGAGTTTCGACATCCAAAATTCAGATACCAAAACAAGAGGGGAAGACCTCTATTTATAGAGGTCGGATGGGACATCTGAGCCAAGAGGATGCGATTGTCTGCATCACAAAATTTTTTAATTTTGATTTTTCCAATTTTCTAAATTAGATGCAAAATTAGGGGTTTACAATATGATCAAATATTATACATGCCATTGAGCTACTATTTCTTAAATCAATTAGACTTTGTACTTAAACTATCCAATTACACTTTATATATTATGTGATTATATAATAATATTAATTAGTGAATAATTTGTTGGTTGATATCAATTTTTGATTAATACATGCAGAAAATTGCATATTAATAATGAAAGTTCAATATAATATATAATTAGTAATTCTATCTCCATTTAATTAGTTTAAGTGCACAATTAAATATGATGGTATAATATTTACATTCTAATCAACATTTGTAACAAATACAGTACAAACATTGGACTTCATGAGGGACTTCACAAGGGAAGAATCTTGGATTTTGAAAGGGCAGCTGCAGTAAATATTTTTATAGATTCTCATTGGCCCTTTAAATCAATAATTAAAAATACATCAAGCAACACATTAAATATGCACATTTAACACCTCATGCACACCATACGTATTGAATTTAACTTTCTTTTTCCAATGATACCAATAGTGCTATAAGAGGATTCTCACATGATACTATGCCATATGCAAACCCAAAAGATAGCAAACAAAGAAAATGTATCAAATACAGTAATGGAGTCAACCCCTAATAAAAAGCGGAAGGGCAGCAACTCACTCCTTGCATCACCTATTGGTACAAAGAGTATGTACATACATACAAAAGAAAACTTAGCTACTCTTAAGATAGAGGTCAAAGAACTCTTTTTGAGGATCATCAAGTTTCATGGCAGCACCTTTACAAAAGAACTACTGCTACAAGATGAACCTTTGATTACATTGTTTGACATTTACAATGACATTGGTGTGGAAAATTGAGGAAAATATGTACAATGAAAATGAGAAGGCACTAATTGTTGTGATATATGACCTTGATGAAGCATCTAAAGCATGAGTTGCTTCTTGCTATGTATGGTTGGTTTCTATTTTAAATTGAATAAAGGATCTTTTGTTAATGTTAGAAGCCTTTTTGTATTGTGGTTTGTCTACTTCAATCATTTGTATTTTGTGACTTTCCTTCAAGTCAATAATGTATTTTTTTTTTCATTTAGAATGAATATTGATAGTCAACTACAATGTCTTCTCATATCATCCTAACTTTCTTTTAATTTTTTTTCTTTGTTTTATACAGTGAATATGGCTTAATTTAACTTCAATCACCTTGCAAATATAAAACATCGTAGTTTAACATCAAAACATAATAAGTGACACAAACCCTTAGCATATGGACTAGAGGCCCACTCACCTTTATACTGGAAGAAAATCTTGGAATTATCTGCTTAAAAGTAATTAGCTCTGTTATAGTGAACCTTGATCAAATAAGAACCAAGAACAAGAGATTTTACTCAAAGAAATCTAGAAATTTCTATTATCAATTGTCTAACCTCTTGCAAAGAGTTACAAGATGGTTTAAATAGGTTTACAATAGTTAGGTTGTTTGGTTATAAGAATACCTCCACCCTCATCCTACTAATCCAACTAAAATAACCTAATAAAAGGCTAAGGATTTGGGCTTAAAACAACAAGGCCCAATAAATAATAATGAGCATACAAATAATACCCAACTTAATAAGTGTCATCCAAATAACATAAGGTCTTATGAATAAACTAAACTAAAATAATATAATTAAATATCTGGTTGGGCTAAATAAACAAGTAAATCTAACTAGACTTCAACATCCATCTCAGATCCCATGGCATCCAATAAAATGGTCAACTTCTCTTTGCATCTACTTAGTCAATATGGCTCTATGTTTGCATCCATGAATCTTTGAATATAAGCTTGTAAGGCTTCCTTCATCTTCTTAGCTCTTTGTCTTGTAATGGACGCATAAGGAATCATCAAGCTTTGAGTTCCATCATCTTCTTCCATAGATTCAATAGCCATGCTCAAGTCAATAAGGTATGACAATCATTTACGAAAATAGCTCAACTAAATGGCAGGAATAAATCATAGTGTCAAGATTAGAACATGTAATTTGAAACCAGTAAAACACTACATAAAAAAAATAACTAAATAACATCTAATGTAATTAAAAAACATGCTAGTACAATCACTAATAGGAAAAAACTTCAAGACATACAATTGTAAAAATACAAAACCTAAGATTTATGATCGAATTCTTCATGGTTAAATAATCGTGCATTAGACATTGCCAAAATAGCCATTAACCCAATCCGCAAGTCATCTCTCGCCGCACTGAATTCTAATTTTGCGCTAGGAAAATTGCCATGTTCAATATTATCTACAATTTTTCTCTTAAATTCTTCAAATGAATGAAAAGATTCATAATATGTATGAAAGGATTTATGGATGCTATTCCTTACCTCAACAAAAGAGCTTGCACATTCTTCCCATGATGTATATATACCGAGTTTAGTTCCTTTTATAACAACATAATATTTTCCCTCTTAGAATTTTTTTTTCTCTTCCCACAGCCCTCCATATCTATAAAAAAGGAATGAGAAATCTGCTAGAGTGGTTCTATGGTTGAATATTAGAAAATAAAAAAGGGTTTTATGGTGACTACGCTTTATCATTGCATTTATTTTGCTTGATTTAGCTGACCAATTGGAAATTTGGGAATTTTTTATGCATACTCATTTCAATATTTCACACATGTAGGATAACTTTTTGAATTCTAGCCTGCTACATTTAATAAGACAGAGAAAAAACCAATGTTTTCATAACCGGACCGGAGATCGGACCGGCATCCCGACTGGGTCACTGATTTTATTGGTTGGACCGGTTCAACCGGGTTTTTGACTTTTTTAGAACTGGCACTATTACGCATAAAAATATTAAAAATTCTAAAAGGGAGACCAATTTGTATAATATAAAATTAAGGATAAACTAAATTATATTATAAAACTATGTCATGATAACATATAAATTATATAATTAAGTAAAGAAACTAAATACTTAACGTCTTAAACATTAATATTAAAATCAATATCATCTAAATTAACACCGAGATTTCCATCTTGCTCAATGTCATCATCTTCTTCTTCTCCAACTTGAATTGGATTCTCCTCTTGATCTAAAAATTAGTGCAATCAATTAAATAATGCATACTAATATATGTTTTACACAAATTAATTTTTAACTATTAGTATTAGTATGCATTAATTTGTGTAAAACATATATTAGTATGCATTATTTAATTGATTGCACAAACTTTTGGGAAGCAGAGGAGTCTTCTCTGGGTATTAAAAATTTAAAACAAACCTAATTAATTTTAGAATAAAAATTCAAACCGGTCCGGTCCGGTTCACCGGTTTTATCCGGTTTCACGGTCCAACCCGATTTTTATCCTATATCCGGGTTAATTTACAAATCAGACCGGACAAGCAGCCGGTTTTTGGTTTTTTCGGTCCGACCGGCCGGTCCGGTCCGGTTTTAACAACACTGGAAAAAACTATCTAAAATTGTTGTTGAGGGTAGTTAAGTCATTGCAAATTATGTTAATATATCACAGTTGAGATATTGATCACCAAATTTTAAAAGCGATTTAGTTTGAACTTTTGAAGTGCTCATTAAAAATAAAATTATCTATTTGAAAATATAACATTATATTGAAAAATTATATACTAATATAGAATAAATTGAATAAAAAATTTTATAAATTCATTGAATTTTTTTAAAAAAATATTAAATGAGTAAAAAAATTGTGAATTATATAATATAATATTATTCACTCAACAAACATTATCAAATTATAGAGCATGCTTCTTTAATGAATGAGTATTATTTTGGTTATTGTTTGTTTTTCTTTAATTCCAATGCCAAAGTAATGAGTGTGGTTCAGATTGAATGGATGTTGCATTGCTTACTATATGAATTTCTTAAATTTCAATAAACAAAATATAGAGCATGCTTTTTATGGGTAATAAGCACTCATCTTGTCAAACACACAGCTTTGCGGCAATTGAAGTTAAGAAATAAAATAAACTAAGTTTTAGCATTATGAAGACACACCATGGGATAACAAAATGATCACTGTAAGAAATGCTTAGGTGAACGATGAAATTTGTAATGGATTAATCCATTATAAATTTATAATAGATTAATAATGGATTTAAGATGGAATGTACATCTAGTAACAAAAGGTAGACACATACAATTTTATAGATACAAATGTTGGCTCCAACAATATGCAAAAGAATAAGGACAAATTGTTGATAAATCTAGTAATGGACCAGCATCCATTACTAACTTTTGATGCCGACTTGGCATACGAAATTTAAGAATAAATTTGTGAGGATGTCCATCACAAATTTATAACAGATACCTAATTGATTACTAACTCTAGAAATTTTTCTAATTTATTTTTATGTTAAAAACCTTTTTAGCATATTAATTATTCGTTACAAATTTGTAGCATACACGTCTATTTGTTCTAACTCTAAAAGTATAATTTTTTTTGTTACGAGAAATGTGGATGACTACTTAATTATATTAACCTTATTTTATTAGGATTATGATTAACATTATCCTATTTAGATTAGGATTAACTTCATAATCTTTGTTCTTATCAAAAGTCTACTTACACCATTATATATACCCCATTATGGGTGGTGTATTATATAAAATTGATAATAAAAAGATTTTTCATATTTCTCATTCTCTACCTATTTTCTTTATATTTATAACATATTATCAACATGATAGTCTCTACAATAATAGCGAGGGGGAAAAAGATTTAATTTTTCTAGTTTATAAGAGAATTTATATTATATCTCTTAGATCAAGGTACGTTTTTGCATTTTATTTATATTTCTTAATTATTTGATGATTGATCTTAGCTAGATTATAATTTAGGATTTTATATATAAATGACATTAGAGCTCTTCATGTTTTAATCATTAAGAATTTTTTTTATGAGATTATTATTTAATACATAACTCATTGGATGATAAAAAAAATTTATGATATTATTTTAATCACTTCTTAAATCTAAACTACAAAAGTTTTTTTTATTTGTCTAATATATATAACAAAATTAGATTTCATATTGCAAAGTGTTCCATATTGGCTATTTGTATATATGTATATCTTTGACTTCCTTCTAACCTTCCTGGTAAAGTTGACGTTAATGTTGACCTTGTTAAATTGGTGAAGTGGTCTTGGAAAGATGAATTCTTTCAAATTTGTTGGGTGAAATGTGAATTGAATTCCGTGAAGATTGTGATCCATTTTTTTCAAATAATAAGTTGCTTTAAAAGATTAAGCTATTAAAGTGTAGCTATGATATACTGTACAACTACATACCAAATATTATGATATTTGACTGGCAATAAAAGTCAGATTTTCATGGCATGTAGATTGCTTCTATCTTAGGAATTTAGATTATTATACATGGGGAGCATAATTTGGACTATTAGTTATATGATAGACATACATGCTATAAAACTTAATATGCTTCCATGAAGACATTTATTCCATTGTCAGAATCTATAGTGGTTGCTTTTATAAATGGTACCGATTGTAACACCCCCATACCCCATATACGCACACCGCATACACCCGCTCAACACGCGATATACGTATACCAGATAAAGGGGTGCCACGGTTCATTTTAAACAAACCAATCTTTAATCTTTAACATATAATTATCATAAGTCAATCCGAATAAACTTAAAATATTTAACCTATATTATAAATAGTAATATATAAAACATTTCTTCGTTAAAATACACATATATATATATATATAACATTAGTACCCAAAAGTTTATCCAAAATAGTCTATTCAAAACATTTGTTAAATAGGCAGCGGAAAATACATATGTTATATATATCAAAATCAATGTTTACAAAATTATAGAATTTATACATGCTGGCAATTCGTCTCTGATCTTAATGTCCACAACTCAACACTGCTCTTACAAACTCAAGCCTAGATCAACTCGATCTAGACGAGCTCTGGCACAACCGGATCTACCCTGTCACCTGCGCGATGAACCACAATCGCACTAAGCAGAAAGCTTAGTGGTACAAACTTTGATTCAATAAAGATCAATGCGATGCTCATGCACAATATATATGAATATATCAACTCATAACATTATATCTCAACATGTTAATCATTTGCATCACATTTCATAATTCACATTAAAGCAAAGACAAGCATGGGCCCAAAAAGGATCTAATATGCTATTCAAAGTTCAGAGTTACTGCTTTAGTCCATATTGACACCTTGTGTCTAGCCCCGTAGGCAATATATATATATCCATGGATAATGTAACAGACCCAGTCTCTTGGACCTCAACCCGGCTAGACCTTAGGGCCCCAGTATCCTCAACCCGGCTAGACTGTTACAGTTTTTGAGGCTTACGACCCGGTCTTTTCACCTAAAAAACATCATATTTCACATTTTTCAGCTGGGCTCAGCTTACGACTCGGTCTTTTCACTTGCCCAGCGATTCATAGGCATGTCGCCAAACCCAGAACCCTGAAAGTTGAATAACATACTAGGCACACAATTAATTCATTTATTTCATTATCCAATATTTTTCATAATTCATTTCTCATTTTATTTCTCATAATCAAACTAGGATCATTGCCTTACTATATCAACATTTTTCTCATCTTTTCTCATTCTTCTCTTTTATATTAATATCAATTTGTTACATTATGTTTTCATATATCATATCACTTTATTCAACATTTCTTTTCATATACAACACATTACTCAATTGCATTGATATATCAACATAATTCACATCATGCATATCATAACATATAACTCATTCATCAACAATATATCAATTAACTTAACACATTTCTCAACTAAATGTGTTAAGTCCCAATATCATGTAAATGTATGCAATCATTCAAAGTTTGTACTTACCTCTAAGAGCAACAACACCACTCTAACAACTTCCTCTTCCAAGATCTCACTCAAACCTTGGCTTGGGTAACTCAATTCTTTTCAAAACCTAATCCAAAGGTGATAATACACACTCACTTAGAGATACACATAAGAAAATAAGAAAGAGAACTATCTAGGGCAAACTCTACACTTGACACGCTCAACAACACGGGCGTGTCCCTGACCGTGCCCTAAACCCACAACACAGAAGCTTTGACATGCTCAGTGACATGGGCGTGCCACTGGCCGTGTCAATCCTCCTCCAACACAGAAGCTAGACACTCTCAGTGACATGGGCGTGTCACTAGACGTGTCAATCAACCAATAATACAGTAGCTATGACACGCTCAGTGACATGGGTGTGTCACTGGCCATGTCAATGCTTCTACAACACAGAAGTTGTGACACGCTCAGTGACATGGGCGTGTCACTACTCATGTCACCAACCCAGAAAATAGAACAAACGACACGCCTAAAGACATGGTCATGTTCTTGGGTGTTTCAGGCCAAAAATCCTGAAATCGACACCAACAAAGCCACAACCCACAATCATCAACCAATAGCCATAACAACAACACACAAACTCAACCAAAACCATCAACAACCCATATAATACTTGAGTAAACCTTAAAATAACTCAATTACAAACATCAAACACAAACACCACCATATTCACAACTCAAAAATCACACAATCCACACACTTGCCTCTTTCACCAAACTTAGCCTTTTATTCTTCAATCCAAACCCAAGAATAGAAACTCAAAAGAAAACCAAGAAACAAGTTGAAAACTTACCAAAAGTGAAGAAAATCCTTAAAACTCTAACTTGATCTCTTAAAATCCTTCAATCTCTTGAGCTTGGAAGCAACAAAATCTCTTTTCCTTTGGTTGATAAGGGTGGCCGGCTCACTAGAAGGAAGGAAGAAGATGAAGATGAAAGAAGAAGAAGAAAGAAAGAAAGAAAGAAAGTCAACCACTCTTCTCTTTTAACCAAACCTCTTTTCCCCAAATCACTCTCCACCATACATTTAAACAATATAATAATCACCCACTAACATCATCTTCCACTAACATAAATAAATCCATTTAATTAATCAAAATATCTCTTTTGACTTATAAAACCCATTGACTTGTATATATTTTGTATATATCCCCATATATACAATATATACACTTCTCCTCTTATTCCATTAGTCATATATCACTTTAAATTATTTAATCCAATTCTCACAAATAAGCATTCCAAAATTTTAGGGTATCATTAGGGATATTACACCAATGGCTATCATTTTATTGATATTTACTCTTATTTGAATGACTATTTGCAATTTTAGAGTTATGATATTTAAACTCTAATTTTTTTGATAGCTATGTAATTTATCTAATTTATAATTTTTTAATTTGGTATATTTACAATATTAAATCTAATAAAACTTGAATTTATTACCCTTGATATTTTCTGAAGAAATTATCCATTATGGGTACTTAATAATTAGATTCACCTTAATATTATGAATCTTAGAGATATTTGAGAATGAAATCAAAGAAGTAATGATTTTTGTATTATTCAGGCGAGAAATTGAAAATTGATTATCTTATTATTAATAATTTATTACAGTCTTTTTGATGAATATTAAACTTTTTATGCCTTAAATGTACCCCTGCAGTAGGAATATTGAGAGCTTAGATTTAAAAAATATCCTAAACTATTTTTTTGTTTACCTATAGCTAAACAAAATTTTTAGTTTTTGATGAAAAATAATCAAATTCTTCCAACTATCTTAATATCATTCCCTGAAGCAAATGTGATATTTTCTCAAGACCAAAGACGAGATCTTGATAAAAAAAATGGTTGTGGTGAAATTTTTTTTCTACCAATTTTAAAAATAAAAATGCTAAAAAGAAATATATTGGTACAACTCTCATAATTCTTCATGACTAGAAGATATTTGTTATAGTTAACATTAGCAGAAATTAATATTAACATGATTTTTGGTTCTGCAAATATGGTTGAAGACTCCAGATGAGTCCGCCTTATATTCTGAATTTGAACATTCTGAATTTGAGTAAAATAATATTTCAATGATGCATTGTTTTCAAGTAGATACTGAAGAAATCTACTAAGTTTTAAAGAATACATCGTAATGGATATCTTATTAAAATAAAGTAAAAAAGATATTGAATTTTTATGTGTTAACTCTATAAATTTGAACAGAAGTTCATATTTAAGAAATTCTAAATTTCTTAACTGGATTGAACTTTATAAAAAAAAATACAGTTGAGTTACACTATATATGCTAGAAGTGCATAGATCCCAAAATTTTTATATTTTGGCATGATTATTTTGGCCATCTAGGTTCAAACATGATGTGACATATTGTTGAGAATACAAATAGACATACATTGAAAATCAAAAAATTCTTTTGTCTGATGATTACTTTTTTACTTCTTGTGCTTAAGATAAATTAATTATGAGAGTGTCACTATCTAAATTATATTTAGAGTTCCTTGAATTTAAACAAAAAAAAATACATGGAGATATTTGTGGCTCTATCCATCAATCTTGTGGACCATTTAGATACTATATGATTTTTAATTGATGCTTTAATTTTATAGTCACATATTTGTCTATTTCCAACTCGTAATACTATTTTTGCTAAATTTCTTATTCAAATTATAAAGTTAAGATCAATATTTTTTGATTATCATATTAAGACAATTTATCTGGATAATGCATATGAGTTCACTTCAAAGTATTTTATAATTATATTATGATTGAAAATTTTATTACATATGTTCATATTCAATATGATTTAGCTGAATCATTATTTATTAAGATTTTATGATCAATTATTATTCTTATGCTTATGAAATCAAAACTTTATGTATCTACTTGGATACATGTTTGGATACATGTTCTTATATATGTTGTACTTTTAATTTGTATTTGATTATCTATACATCATAAGTTTTTCATTTTATAACTTGTGTTTATCTGACATAATATATCTTATTTAGAATTTGTGATATTAAAATTCTTATTAAAGTGTGCATGTTCTTGATGCATCCTCTCAAAGAAATAAAATGGATTACTAACATTATCTCGATATCTATGTAGGTTTTGATTGTCTATATTAGATATTATGGGCATTTAGCAATAAATTTTGTAGAGTAAGATTTTTAGTGAGTTAGTTTTCCAACCATTAGGGAAAGATAAAAGTAAAAGGCCAGAACCATAAAAGATTAGTTGGAATACCCAAACTTTATCCAATCTTGATATACACACAAATTAATGTGAACAAGAAGTTTAAAACTATTTCATTTGTAGAATATTACAAATCAGTTACCATATATATTTATAGATACTCAGAAGGTGTCTAAATCACATATTCCAACTGCTAATAGTCATGCTCAATTGATTGTCCCTGCAGGACAACCTATTAATATGGCAGTCAATGAATCTAATATATACTTGAAGTGTGGTAAACCACTTAGTTTGAATTATTGATTTTTTTGAAAGAAGAGGAAATAAATAATTTTAAAATGATACTCCTTAAGAGGTCAAAAGCAACATAAATTGATAAATCATATTTCTAAAGAAGTAACCCCATATGTGGTTTCGGTACCAAAAAATTATAAGATCTTATTAAAATCTAAAAATATGTGAAAAAAGATAGAATAATTGTTGATAATATGTTTGCATATGTTACTGTTAAAATTATATCAAAAATATGGTTGAGCCTAAAAATATTTAAAATTATCGATGTTGAAGCGATTGGCCAAGATGAAAAGTAATCAAGGCTAAGCTAGATTCATTTGTTAAACATACAATATTTAGACCAATAGTCCAGACACTAGAAGATGTCATACCCATGGGGTATCTGATGTAAAAGAAATAAAATAAATGAGATTATGAAAAGAACACATTTCCTCTATTGTGCACTTACTCTCAAAATTAATTGGGAAGCCCTGGAAGGGCTCGATATATAATATGACAACTTACTCATATGACTCATAAAAGAAATGAATTAAATTAAATTGTGAGATATAAGGCATGACTTGTGGTATAATGATTCTCACAAAGATCTGATAAAGATTATGATAAGACATATTCTCTTGTCATGGATGTTATTATCTTTAGATTTTTTATACATTTGGCAGCCTCTGAAAGGCTCGACATATACTTGATGGATGTTATGATAATTTACTCATTTGGTTCATTAGATAATAACATATATATGAAAATTCCTAAAGGATTTAAGATGCATTAAGCATATAATACTTTAAAAAATATGCTATATTGAGATCCAAAGATCCTTGTATGGGCTAAAGCAATTTAGGCAAATATAGTATAATTGCCTATTTGAATACTTAGAGAAATGGATATGAAAATAATTTCATTTGCCTACATATTTTTATCTGGAAGATAAATTCATAACTTATCATAGTTGTAGTTTATGTTAATGATTTAAATATAGTAAAAACTCCAGAAGAGATCTCAATTACTGTAAACTATTTTAGAAAAGAATTTGAAATGAAGGATCTTAGAAAAAAATTAATTTTGTCTTTGATTTCAAGTTGAGTATCTGTCAAATAGAATTCTTCTTCATCAAGCATCATTTATCGAAAAAATCTTGAAATAATTTTATATGGATAAATCTTTTCCATTAAGCACTTTAATGGTTGTTTGTTGCATTGATGTAAAAGGATATCCCTTTTGCTTTAGAGAAGATAATGAAGAGATTTCTAGTCCTGAAGTATTATATCTCAGCGCAACAAGGGCGCTCTTATATTTGCTGACAACACAACATCAGATATTGTTTTTGCAGTTAACTTGAATGTAAGATTTAGTTCCATACCAATTAGAAGGCACTGAAATAGAGTGAAACATGTTCTTTGTCACCTACGTGGCACATTCGATATGGGTTTGTTTTTTAGAAAGGAAAAAAGTTTGAATTGATAGGATATGCAGATGCTGGATATCTTTCTGATCCTCATAAAGCTCGATCCCAAATAGGTTATGTCTTCACGTATAACAATACTGTTATTTCATGGTGATATGTGAAGCAAACAGTCATTGCTACTTCATCAAATTATTTAAAGTTATTAGCCATTCATGAAGCTAGTCGTAAATATCTATAGTTCAGAACCATAATCAAGCATATTAGAGGAGCAAGTAGATCACCTATAGAAAGCGATAAACTGATAATATTGAATGAAGATAATACAGTGTATATTACACTAATTAATGGAGACTACATAAAAGATTTGTTCACAAAGACACTACCAACATCAGTCTTCAAAAGACATGCACTCAATGTTGGGATGCATTCACTTAAAAAATCTTAGTTTGATGTATTTTTGAGGAAAAGTTACCTATGAATATTGTACTCTTTTTCCTTCGCTAAGTTTCTATCCCTCTAGATTTTTCTTAGCAAGGTTTTAACGAGGCATGTTCATAGGGGTAGTCATTCAAGGGGAAGTGTTATGAGATATATGGATGACTACTTAATTAGATTAATCTTATCCTATTACGATTATGATTAACATTATTCTATTAAGATTAGGATTAACTTTATAATCTTTTGTTCCTATCAAAAGTCTACTTACACTATTATATATACCCCATTATGAGTGGTGTATTATATAAAATTGATAATAAAAAGATCTTTCATATTTCTCATTCTCTACCTGTAACAACCCTATACCCCGTATACGTACACAGCATGCTATTACGATCGTAATATACGTATACTGAATATAGGAATGCCACATTTTACTAAACAAACGACTCACTTCTTTTACAATAATATGAATAAATTTAAAATGTTTAAGATATATTATAAAACACAATAGATAAAATATTTATTCAAAACACAGCGGAAAATATAACTAATATTTACAAATACATATACATCAAAACTCAAGTTTTACAAAACTTAATATATATATATATACATGTTTGGCAGTATGTCTTTGATCTTTAAGCTCCACTATCAACACCTCAAAATCTAGACTCTACTCGGTCTAGAGGAACTCTCCGGTTCTTCCCTGTCACCTGCGCGATGAACCACAATCGCGCTAAGCCAACGGCTTAGTGGTACAAACTACACAATATTATGCTTCAATGCAATGCCAATGTCACTCATTCAAATTTCATACATAATACATAAGAATATTATATTTTATTACCTTATATTAATCAATAACATATCAATACATCATGTTGTATTATCATAGTTTTATTACTCAACATAGTTTTCAAACCACATTCATTTTCAATAAATTACTTATGTATTATAATCATCTCATAACATTATATCTCACTCCTTAGTTCATACTAAAGCAAAGACAAACATGAGTCTCATTATTCATTCGTTTCACCATTCAAGAATCACATTTAAACAAATACAAGCATGGGCCCAAAAAGAATCTAATATGTTATTCAAAGTTCAGAGTTACTGTTTTGGTCCATAATCACAATCATTAGCCCGTAGGCGATATATATATCTCTATCCATGGATAGTATAATAGACCCAGTCTCTTGGACCTCAACCCGGTTAAACCCGAGGAAATCCTCAACCCGGCAAGACTGTTACTATTTTTGAGGCTTAAGACCCAGTCTTTTCACCCCAAAAACATCACATTTCACATTTATCATTTCACATTTTTCAACTGGAATCGGCTTACGACCCGGTCTTTTCACCTATCCAGTGATTCATAGGCATGCCGCCAAACCCAGAACTCTGAAACTTGAATAACACATTAGGCACACAATCATTTTATTTATCTCTTTTCATTTCATTCCCATAATCAAATAGGCAACTATGCCTCCATTATATTTCATTTGCATTATCATAGCCAACAACCATGGCTTCATATCTCTTTAATAGAGTATACATACTTATTTGCGTTGAATATCATCATTTAAGCAAACATGCCCACTTAAATCATTTGAATCATCATAACCAATCACGTTGGCTTCACATCTCATTATATCTCAATTCATCATTCAAATACACACAACCAATTGCATTAACATACATTTTAAATGCTCATCAATCATTCACATTATACAAATCATAACATTCATCAATGTATTTACAATATAATCAATTACTTAACATATGTACAATCAAATATGTTAAGTATCAAATCATGTAAGTGTATGCAACAATGTAGTTTGTACTTACCTTAGGAACAACTCACATCAATCTATACCCTTCCTCTTCCAAAATTCTTCACCACTTAGGTTAGGGCAATTCAACTTCTCACAACCTAATCCAAAAAGGAACATATACACACTTAATACCAATTCACATGAATTCCAATGCAATTATTCATTTATTAACCTCAAACTAGACCCATAAATCACAAATTACAAATCAACATCTCTCTTAAAGACCCCACAGTCGTGGCCTTCCAACCCCCACGGGCGTGGGTTAAGAAATAGTTCTGCCTCCCTTGCTCAAAACCCCACGGCCATGGCTTCCATTGGCCACGGTCATGGCAGCCAAGGGCCACGGGCGTGGCATCCAAGATGATTCTGTTTCGGTCCAAATCCAAGAATTCTATGCTTCTAACTCCATCAAACACAATTATCATGAAGATATACCAAAAACAATTAAGTAAACTCAACATCTATAACAAAATCACCAATACACAACCCTAACACAACACAACTCATACACTTTCAACACCAACACCAACTTAACTTCTTATCTTTAATTCAATTCCAACACATACAAACACACCACAATCAAACTTAATCATTCTATCACAAATCAACAATTAAACTCAAACATAATTCAAATAAAACAAGGGAAATCAAGAGAGAACTTACCAAAGTTGATGAAACTTCACAATTTTCCAACTTAATCACTTGAATCTTCCTTCAATTTGACCTTAGAAATCAAAAACCCTCTCTTGCTCTCTTGTCTTTGGTGAGCCGGTCAACCCAAAAGAAAAGAAGAAAATGAAGAAGACAAATGAAGCAAAAGTCAAATATTCTTCTTCACTTAAATCTCCACCAAGCAATATATAATATTAAAATATTCTATTTAATCTCTTCCATTCATTTAATTCCTCTTTAATTATTTAATTAAAAATAAAAATAACAAATATCTTATCTTGACTTTCCCATTTTGACTTGTGTATATGTTGTATATATCTCTTCACTCCTTTTCTCTTCCCAATTAAATCATATACATGTAATCCAAATAAAACAACAATAATGTCAAAACTTCTAGGGCACACTTTGGGATATTACACTACCTATTTTTTTTATATTTATAACATTTTTGAAATTATTTATGATTATAAAAACCTTATAATGGATCAATTATCCATTAAAAATTTATAACAAACATTTCTATCCCTTATAAGGTACAAGTTTGTAGCTGATTAACTAATCCATCACTAACTCTAAAAATATGAATTTTTGTAATTATTTATTATTTAAAAATCTTATGAGTTATTCATTACAAGTTTGTACAAACACTTATATCCATTACAAGTTTATGGAGAAATAGTTAATATATTATTAGCTTTAAAAATATGATTTTTCAAATTTATTTATTATTTTATAAATCTTATAATGAATGAGTTATTAATTTGTTAAAGTTTGTAATGGACACTTCTATCCGTTATATGTTTGCATTGAATTAGCTAATTCGTTGCTAACTCTATAATGAATTTTTTAAAACTATTTATTATTTAAAAAATCATAAAGGATGAATTATCTATTATAAATGTGTAAAGGGCACAAGCAATCCTTTACGATGTAGTAACAGACACTTAAATCCATTACTCTATAGTAACGAAGTCCAGTCCGTTATTAAACTTTGTAGCCCTAAAACCCATCTCTCTCTCTCTCTCTCTCTCTCTCTCTCTCTCTCTCTGGTGATATTTTCTCTGTCTCTTTCTCTATATATATATATATATATATTAGTAAAGGTGGACGGAACCACCACAAATTTTATTAATGAAATCTAATGTATGGAATACCCATACTATCAGTTAATACAATACCCTTGATAAAATTGGGCAAGGAAAGAAAAGAATTGAAAGATCTAGTAATTCCATTAATGCAGCTATAGTATGCTAAAAAATGGGCCACTTGATTAGCTTCCCTGTAGACATGAGTGATAGAAGACAAGCTAGAGTTTAAAGCCTCCTTAGCTTTTCGAACTTGGGAACTGCCAGGGCAGGTTAAATTGATTAACTGAACCAAGGTAAGTGAGTCCACCTCCACTTGAAATCTTGAAAACCCAGCAGCAATTATCCAATCTAGAGCAGTATTCAAAGCTCTTAATTCTGCATCTAAAGCGTCGGTAGCATCCATGAGGAAAGCCTTAGCCATAATGAAGCCACCTTCTTCATCGCGCATGACTGCTCCACCAGCAACCTGCAACTTAGTAAAGGATGCATCTATATTTATTTTAAAAGAGCCATGAGGAAGCTTTACCCAGCAGACCAGCTTCGGCTTCAGTTTGCGCAGGCCAAAGCCAACTAGTAGATGATCAGCAAAATAAGCCAGTGGCAAAGCAAACTTGTCTCCAGCATGAGCAATACCCCAGTTGAGAATAAACTTGGAAATCTGAAATTCAACTTGATAAGAAGAGAAAACCTCACCTCCCCAATTACATCTGCAATACGCATTCCATGTCATGTAAAGAATAACCTGAGGAATTAATTTGCATAGCCTACCCCGAGCAGATTTACTACAGTTTAACCACCACAAGGATAGTTCCTGCCTCAGAGTTATCTCTCTCGACCTGTTACATCGAGATGGAAGGAAGTACGCAGCATAGTAATTCCAAATCCGTTTAATAGCAACATATTGACAAAAAATATGATCAAATGAAGCACCATTAGCTAAGCAAAAGGGGCAAATTTCTGCCAATGAAACACCTATTCGCTGCAATCGACAAGGAAGTGGGAGAGCAAAGTTGAGCACTTTCCATGATAACACAGACAGCTTTAAAGGAATGACAGAGTCCCATAATTCCTTCTTTGACATCGAAACGATTCTTTTGGGTCTAACAACATCATATGCAGAAGTAAGATTAAAGACCCCATTATCACTTCCTTTCCAAACAACCAAATCACCATTAATCTCAAAATAATCTGAGTAAGCAAAAAAAGTATGACAAAGACGCTTCCACAAGCATGAATCAGTTTGCAAATAAGACATGTTACCTTCCCGATGATATTTCCTTCGCATGAAGATGGCCCATAAGGAGTCCTTCATCAAATAAGATCGAAGCTGTTTTATGGAATAGGCTGTCTGAATAGATGAAATAGATCTAATACCCAATCCTCCCTCCCAAACAGGAAAAAGAAGATCAGAATATTTGATCCAATGGTGCCGAGTTGCTGCATGATTTCCAATCCAAAAGAAATGAGCAAAGCGTCGCTCGATATTGGCTATGACAGTCTTTGGTATCAACATTGCCCCCATCGTGTGTAATGGAATAGAGCCAAGGACGAGCCGGATTAAAACAAGTCTCCCACTAGGAGTTAAAAAATTTTTGAGCCAACCTTGTAACTTGCTATCAATCTTCTTCAGAAAATCATTACAATAAGGTGCACGGTTTATACCACGATAAATCGGCGCACCAAGATAATTGAAAGGAAGGGAGCTTCTTCGGATAGTAAGCAAATCTTCAAACCTTTTTATCGAGCCATTGGTAGCCTTATCAGAACAATAAAAAGCACTTTTCTCCAAGTTAACCAATTATCCTGAAGACATCTGATAGAAGGACAAGAACCGCATGAAATTCTTAATTGATCTAACATCACCATTTATGAATACCAGCAAATCATCCGCAAAAGCGAGATGAGAGACAATAGGATAGTCTCTATGAGTCTTGTAAGGAGTAATATGCCCTTGAGTTATCAAAGTAGATAAACCCCGAGAAAAGGCCTCAGATGCAATAATAAATAAAAGCGGAGAGAGCGGGTCACCTTGTTTCACCCCTCTAGAAGGTTTGAAAAAACCATGGCTAACCCCATTGACAAGAATTGAAAGATGAGTTGAGGAAAGATTGTAAATAATCAGTTGCACAATCCGCATAGAGAAACCAAACTTTACCAGAATAGCCTTCAAAAATTCCCAGGAGACTCTGTCAAATGCCTTAGCCATGTCAAGCTTAATAGCCCCTCTAGTTTTCTTGTCAATGTCATGAATCAACTCATTAGCTAACATAATCTGTGAATGAATTGATCTACCCTTGATAAAACCCGCTTGCTCAGGGGATATTATTTTATCTAACAGAGGAGCAAATCTATTTGCCAAGATTCGGGTACTTATGAACGTTGCCAAACATATAGGGCGATATTGGGAGAAGCTAGAGAGGTTGTCAACTTTCGGGATGAGGACAATCTGATCACTGCTAAAAGATTTAGGTATCGAAAGACCCAAGATGAACTCCTTTACAGCACTACACACATCCCAATGCACAATATCCCAACATTTACGAAAGAAAAAACCATCGAACCCATCTGGACCTGGGGCACTAAGCGGATTTAATTGCCAAACTGCCTTCTGAATTTCGGAATCATCAGGAATCAGTTCCAAATTGCCATTATCAAAATCGAAAACCAGAGGTGGAATACAATCAAGAAGACCCGAAGCCTGCTTTAAAACAAAATCTGAGGTACCACAAAAAAGAGCCTAAAAATGCTTGACCGCCTCTTGGCCAATAGTGTTAGGGTCAGAAATACGCTTCCCATCGGAGGTTTTAATTGAGACTATTCGATGGAGCTTCCTTCTCATCTTAACATAATTATGGTAAAATCTAGTATTGCAATCCCCATCATTAATCCAAGATATGTGTGCCTTTTGCTGCCAGAAAGTTTCCTCTAGCTTGAGCTTAGACGCTAAAGCAGACTGCTTCTCATGCCACAAATTAAGCTTGTCAAGAGAAGGATCCTTAGAGTAATCCTCTTCTGCAATACAAGCAACCTTCTCAGCCTCTTCAATTCCTTAAAATAAATGACCAAAAGAAGTGCGATTCCATTCTCTAATAGCCTTCTTTAGAGACTTTAATTTATTGAAGAGACTAGACATGCCCCCTCCCAAAAAGCCGGAACCCTAATGGTGTCTAACCATAGGTATAAAAGAAGCGTCAGAAAGCCACATGTGCTGAAATTTAAAATATTTAGGCCCAGATTGCTCAATCAATTTACACTCGAGCAAAAGAGGAGAGTGATCAGATGAATTTTTCCCCAAATGCCGATATCCAACAGAATCAAATTTTTCATAAAAAGAAACATTAGCCAAAATTCTATCTAGCCACTCCCAAACCCTACCATTACTTCAAACCCCAGTCCAAGAAAAATCATTACCCTGGAATGGGACATCAACCAGCTCACAATCATCAGAACAATCAATAAAATCTTGCATATACAATAAATCAGGAGAACCCTTGCCATGATATTCAGAAGGAAATTTTATAGTATTAAAATCTCCTCCGACTAACCACGGAAGGACATTATTACGAGAAAGATCAATTAGGCTAGACCAAAGATTTTGACGAGCCAATCTCAAGTGGAACCCATAAGCAGCTGAAAGACAAAACTCTAGAGCAGAAGGATCATAGACAGCTGTACACGATAATAATTGACCATCATCCTTGAAATTATGTAAATGAAACAAATGATCCTTCCACATAATCCAAATCTTATTATTGGAAGAAACAAAAACATTATTAAATCTAAGAGTTACAGCAAAAAAAGAAGATTTAGCAGCAACTGCCATAGGCTCTGTGATAATCAACAATCCAATAGCATGAATCGAACATAGCTTGAGAAGTCTAGTTTTAGAAGATAATGTACCACGCACATTCCAAAAGAGCAAATTCATTGGGCTAATTTTTGATGATCAATAAGAGAATTTGTGATAAAATCATCTTTAGAAGGGACTTTCTGACCTTTTTTCTTTCTCCCTCGACCCCGTGTAATCACATTGGTAACATCCTCAATCACTTCAGCTTGTAAGTCTTGCATCTCAAACGGATGACCATCAGAAAAATGGTCCAGATTCTCATTATCTAAAAGACATTTGTCCTTTTCAGAATCAGAAATAGCCAGCATTTTATCCTTCCCAGGAGCCAATGAGGGTTCTGGACAATCTTGCAAAGGGCCAGAAACAACCGGACAAGCCACTCTGTCAACCTGAATCGCAGAGTGTGATATCACTTGTGTGTCCAATAGAGGTTCAACATGCACATCAGTTTTGAATAAACCCTCGGGATAGTATATGAACTAGAGGGAACATTCAATTCTTGGGTCATAACAGAAGGAACAGTATCATGCAAAGAAGTGGAAACCTGAGCACAATTTTTATCCAAAACAGGGGCCTCATCCGATATAACAGCATCAGTTTTTGGAATCGAATCATTAGTCTTTTGTTTAGGTACCCAAATCTTGTCCATTAGCTTATTGCCTTCCACAGGAGCATCCACAGCAAGATTACCATCAGTATTATTAAAATCACCATCACGAAAAGGGCAAAATTTCAAAGAGTGACCCATCTTACAACAAGAAGGGCAATAGCTGGGAAAGTTTTCATAAACCACATTCTAGAAGAAACCAGTTTTACCATTTTGAATCCATACTCGATCAACTAATTCCTAGGACAAATCCACCTCCACACAAAGGCATACCGCAGAAGGACGTATAAGGGAAGTTGTGGCAGAGTCTAGTTTTAAAGGTCTTCCAATCAAATGAGCAATGGGGAACAGAGCCTTTTTATTGAACAGATGAATAGGCAATCCTTCAAGGGTAACCCAAGCAGGAAATAGAGGACAATCAACATCAACACGAAAATTCGGAGTCCATTTGAAGATTCTCATAGCAAAGCCATTAAAATACCAGATTTGACGAAGCCAAAAGCGTAAAAAATCCTTTTCTAAAACAAATTTAACCAAAACATGCCTATCATCTATCAAACCCAACAAATAATCACCCTTAAATCCAACTGCATCCATCGATTTTTTCAAACCCTTCATACTAGGCCGCCCAGAAACGAAGAAACCAATCAACGCGAATGAGAAAGGCTGCGCTAAATCTTCAATTTCCTCCTCAGAGAAACAAACAGCCGGCACCCCTTTATATCGGTAAGATTGTTTCGGTTTAAAATCAGCATCTAATGGAATAGATTGAGAAAGAAAAACATTCTCAGTAGGCGCAGAAGAGATTCCCTTACTTAGCACATCCGCAAAAGATATGCGAGACGGCCCAGAAGCGGCCGTCGGCGTGTCAAAGAAGAAAGAAAACCTAGCAGAGAGAGAGAGAGACTTTTTCTCTCTATATATATATATATCTACATATATATGCACCTCAGTTTCTTTGTCTTTCCGTAGTCAGTCCAAAAAGCCACCGCCATGATTTTGTTATCACCGTTGGTCCATGAAGCTATTAATTTCTATTTCTATGACCAAGTAGGTATTTTTTAATTTTTGTTTTTGTTTTTGTTTTTGTTTTTGTTTTTGTTTTTGTTTTTGTTTTTGTTTTTGTTTTTGTTTTTGTTTTTGTTTTTGTTTTTGTTTTTGTTTTTGTTTTTGTTTTTGTTTTTGTTTTTGTTTTTGTTTTTGTTTTTGTTTTTGTTTTTGTTTTTGTTTTTGTTTTTGTTTTTGTTGTTTAAAGTTGTGTTATCTTCTGTTAAAAATTAATGTAGAAATCTTTATTATTTTCTGGATATTTTTATTAATTTTGATTTAGCCAATAAGTCGGTTACTATTAAGATTATGATATCTTATTTTTAGAAAAATAATTACATATTATAAAAATATTTAATGAGATTTTTTTATTGTTTTGTTGCAAATATGCCTTTAGAAAGGCTCTTCATGTTGAGTAAAAAATATGTTCTTTGCACCTCATTTCCTCTCCTGCTTCATGTTCCATTCTTTATTGTGCTTTCTCTGCTTAAAATAACAAAAGTGGTATCAGAGCAAAATTATCTCAAGAGACCTATAAAGTCTTTATAATCATATCCATAACCATATCCAAACCCCATAACCATAACCATAACTACAACTATATTCATAACCATAACCATTTCCAAATCCATAACCATAATCAATAGCTATAACCATAGCTATAAGTTCAAATGGAGGGACAATCAAACTACATTGCATCAATGGCTCCACCAAAATTTGATGGAGAAAATTATAAAGTGTGGTTAGATCAAATGATAGCCCATCTCGAAGTTTTGGATCTTTGGGAAGCTGTAGAAGAAGATTATGAGATTCCTCTGCTTGGAAACAATCCAACACAAGCTCAAATTAAAAAGCATAAGGAGAAAAAAACAACAAAAGCTAGAGCTAAGGCTTTCTTAGTCTCTGTTGTTTCACCATCAATCCTAACCAAAATTATGCAAAAAGAATCTGCTGCAGATATTTGAGAGTATCTCAAAGAGAAGTATGAAAGTAATGAAAGGATGAAGAACATGCAGGTAATGAATCTGATTCACAAAGTTGACGTAGGAAAAATGAAAGTTTTAGAAATAGTCAAGAAATATGCTAACAGATTGCTAAATATAGCAAAAAAGGTGAGATTACTCGGTAAGAAATTTGCCGATGAAAGAATAATTCAAAAAATTTTAATCATGTTGCCTGAAAAATATGAAACCACGATCTCCCCTTTGGAAAGTTTTAAAGATATGTCAAGTATTACCTTGGCAGAATTTTTACATGCATTACTAGCATTTGAACAAAAAAGATCGGGAAGAAGGTTGTTGTTGTCCCAAACTAGCAACCAAGAGGGGGTTAAATTGGTTGATATGAAGGGTGATGGTAAATATAAAATTTAAAAGCAAGAGATGAAGAAGATGTAGATGAAGATTGAGTAGAGTAGAGAAGAAAGAACACAAAGAGTTATCATAATTCGGATTTACCTCAATCATACATCCACTTCCTTAACAACTTGTTAAGGTTCCGCTAGTCTTGAGTTTTTGCAAGCTCAACTCTAACTTGGTGTTTTCACTAGCTCACATTGAATTATTACAATGGTTTGAGATCAATCCTCACAACCCTTACAAGAGTTTTCCCAGGCTCACTCTCACAACCTAAGTATTTCTAAGCACACACTCAAACTTTTGATGGTGTTTAATGCTCACACCCAACACTCCAAAATTTTTTATTTTGATCTTTAGACAAGATAATGAAAAATATTATTCAATGAAATTACAATTACAATCAAAGTATTCTCTAACAATAAAAATAAAGTTTAATGTGGAATTTATAGCCATTTGAGGTGGTTTCCACATTTTTAGTACTTATCTTCCACTAATTTGGTGGCTGGAGCTCGGTGTGCTGTCGCACGGTTTAAAAGCTATGTGTAATGGCTAGCTCCAACGGTCAAATTTTATTGTCTAACAGAATCCAGCTTGCCTATGCCTTTATGTTGTGTGGTCGTTGGGCACAAAGTTACCATTGAATACAAATTTCTTCATCCATGTGTTCGGTTATCATTGTTCAGAGGCATTTGGTGCTAAGATTCAAATTTGCCAGACTTATGCAGTCGCTCGATTCTTCTGGGTGGTTGCATAAGGTTTTGAGCATCGAGGAAGCACCGCAAGAGCTGACCGTTATCTCTTCTATTCTTTTTAGATTTTTAGGTCTTTGTTACGTGCAGTCGCTTGGGCATCTTGGGCAGTCGCACAAAGTTCTGGTATCCTGACTTCACTGCTCACTGAGACCGTTATCCTCTCTATGAGTTTATGAATTTTTACCATAATTTGGTACTGTTGCTTGGTGTTCGCATACCGTCGCATGCATATCGGGTGTCCTAACTTCACCACTCACTGACAACACGAACTCTTCTATGAGAATTGTAGACTTAGCTTATTTGGCCGTAGTTGGCTTGTCTAGCTCGGTGTAGAGCTGCACTACTTGCTTAGCGCAATTGTTCCATCAGGCTGCTTTTAGCTCGACAGTTCAGTTCACTTAGCTCGACAGTTCTATATCTAGCTTAGCACACTATATGTCTATTCGATTCTCCACTCAGTAAATATGTATGTCAATTCAGTTTAGTGCTTGAGCTGCATTTGTGTGGTTGCTCGGTCATTTGTTTGGGTAGTCGCACAAAGGTGCTCAGTTTCTAACTCTGCAAAATAGACTTGTTCCAAATCATTAGTTTTTTTATCAATTTGATTTCCAAGTATCAAAATATAGTTGAATTGTACACAATCTCAACAATCTCTCCCTTTTTGACTTTGGCAATCAAATTGAATTTAAGTTAAAAATAATCAAGTGCATGAAGCAATTAATAAATTTTCTCCCCCTATGTTAAATAATTTCACAATTGATGCATGCAATTTGTTTTCTTTTCAAGATACCAATTTGTTTTCTTTTATTTTTATAATCAAGTTCTCTTCTCCCCTTTGATAAGTAAATTTATCTCCCCCTTTGACAATTAAATCATTTAAATCCAATCACATACATTTTTCTCCCCCTTTGACAAAGGCAAAAGAAAATTAAGGTAAAAGAAAAATAAAGTTCATTGATACCAATAAATGTGAATAAAAGATAAAAATAAATTTGATGCCAATTGAAAGAAAAATACAAGAAAATGATTAATCTAAAACTTTTGCTTTTCCTTTTCTTGATGGCGGAGGAGTTAGAGATCTTTCATCATCATTACCAAGAGAAGGAGTTGGAGAAGAGACATGTGAGGATGGTAAGGATCCTTCATAAGGACTTTCATTATGCTCACTCACATCCCATTCACTTAACTCACATTGAAGAAGATCAAATTTTTATTGTAAGTCATATATGTCATGATGAATATGGGAAAGGAGATCAACCTTTTTGTTGGCTTTTGTGATTCTATTTGTGACATCCTTCTTAAAATGATTACATTGTTTTTGGAGAGAATATATGACCTTGAGGATAAGCTTGAGAGATTTAGATGATTCACCTTTTTCTTTGGTGGGTTTGGAAGGTCTAGGGGGTGCTCAACTTCAATATGGATAGGTTCACCTTCTTCTTCCATAATATGGTACCTAGGTCTCTTCCTTTCCTTTTGGTAACTCCCTTGCTCCCAAATGTATACTCATAGTAAACGTATACTCATAGTGATTATCAACCTTTTAGATACATCTAGCAAGTTCAAGGTAGTCTAGATTGATGGAGTTTGTGGCTAGATCAAGGGAATCACTTAGGGTTGCAAGATTTTCAAGATTTAGGAGTACTAAGTGTCTAGCAGGTTGGGTAATTTGAGAGGATAGAAAGAAAGTTCCTACCTTAAATTTTCCATGATGTATAAAGGTTTATATGAGAAATCTAGTACTTTGGATTGGCTCATTATGTACAATGGCATACAAGAAATGTAATATTTCAAAATTTTTGAAATTTTCTAATTTTTGAAAATTTTGACAAACTAAATTATAATTTAAAAGTATAAATTAAATTAATGGTTTTAAATGAAAAATGAAGGGATTTTAAATAAAAATGTGGAATATATATGTGATATATATGCAAAATATACATAACATATAAAAGTCAACACTTTTTAAAAGAAAAGTCAAAGTCTAATGGCATTTTGTAAATAAATTTTAAAAATTTAAAATTAATAAAATAATTCAAAAATAAATTATTTTTGAATGAAAGAGGGAAATTAGGCCTTTTAATTTATTAAATAATTAATTAATTAATTAATTAATTAAATATTTTAATATATATATGGTTTAAAATAAAGATGAAAGGAAAAAAATTAAAAAAAGTCTTCTTCTTCTTCTCCACAAGGGCCGAAACTCCATGGGAGTCTAAACCAAGATTTTGATTCTTCCATACACCAAGGATTGAAAGAATTTTAAGGATTCAAGTGGAGTTTTAGAAGTTTCTTCATCAATTAGTAAGTTTCCAACTCTTTTCTTTGAATTCCATAGAAAATTGATTTATGTGAGTTTTGGACTTTTGAAGTAGTATGTTATAATTATTGGAATTTGTGTGTATGATGTTATTTTGGGTAGTTAACAATGATTTTAAGGTTAGATTGAAGAGATGATGGAGTTTGGATAAAGAATGGTGAAGAGAGAGAGAATTTAGGGTTATGAATTTTTGGGGTTTTGAAAACATGAGCTTTAATTGTGCAAATTGATTTCAAATGAGTTTTTTTGATTCATAAACAAGTATTTTAAAGTTAAATATTGGATTTGGTTGTGTTTGGTTGGAGTTTGAGAATGGAAGTGGAGATTTAGGGTTTTGGAAAAGTGATTTTCCAAAGTGGTTGAATTGTGTGATTTTATTTGTTTAAGCATGTTGTTTAGTGTTAAAAGTGATGAATATAAGCTTGAAATGAGTAATGGATTGTTTTGCAATGGAAAACCTTCAATGGGGGAAGGTTATGCCATTTTTGAGATTTTGTATATAAGAGTGTATTTTTATAATGTAAATGGTTTAAATGTATTAAAATATGTTTTTAATAATATAAATAAACTTAAAAAATTAATTTAAATGGAATAGAATGGAATTCTAATGTTAAAGTAAGAAAAGGCTAAATTTTTGAAAATTTGTAGGAGTGATATTTAATTATGGTTAAATATTAGAAATGACATTAAATGTGATACTAATTGATTATTTGCTATCACATTTGGTTTAGGCATTGAGGGAGGTTGATTTGCTTCATCCAAGTGGTGAAGGGCAAGTTGAAAAGATAGGATTGGAGGTTGTTTTAAGCTTGCTTTGGATTGCTAGAGGAGGTATGTACAAACTTTGAATATATTGTTTATATTTTTATGACATTTGTGCTTAACACATTTTGGTTGGAAAATGTTTTAAGCTACTTAGTACATTGATTGTGTATGAATAATGTGCTATGACATTTATAATGTCATATATGCGTTAAATGCATTGTGAAAAGCCATTGATAATAGCTAAATTGTGTAAAATGTGAAATATGTATATTATGTGAAAATACCCAAAGTAATTGGGTAATGTGTTGTGAATGCAAAAATGTGATATGTGGTATAATGAAATGAATTGATATTGATAAAAGTGAGAAAAAATGTGAAAATAAGGCAATGTGCCTAGATTTAATATGTGAAAATGAGAAAGAGATTAATAATGAGAAATATGAATAATATTATGTGTCTAGTATATTATTCAATTTTCAGAGTTCTGTATTTGATGGCATGTCTATGATTGCCTATGGGCTAAAAGCTGGGTGTCATTGTGAAAATATTTTTGAGGTGAAAAGACTAGGTCGTAAGCCTCAAAAATAAATATTTAAAGCTAGGATGAGTGAAAAGACTGGGTCGTAAGCTCATGCCTAGTTGGAATATTCCATTGATATATTGCCTACGGGGCTAGACACATGGTGTCATTATAGACCAAAACAGTAACTCTGGAATTTGAATAGCATGTTAGTTATCTTTGGATCCATGTTTGTGTTTGTTTATATGTGGATTGTGATTATGAAATATTTGAAAAATATAAGAAAATGGAATGATGTGACATATATTTGCATTATGCATTGACATTGCATTGAGTTTTATTGTTATTATCAAAGTTTGTACCACTAGGTTTCGGCTTAGCATGATTGTTTGCATCGCACAGGTGATAGGATAGACTCAGCTGAGCCAGAGAGTTCTTCTAGACCAGGTCAGGTCTAGACTTGTAGTTGAGCTTGTTGAGTTGTTATCGAGATCAGAAACACTGTCAGCAGCATGTATATATTTTTATGTTATTGTATATTTTGAGTATTATGCGTAATATATTGTGTTTTAGATTTTATGTATTGTATATTATAAAGAATGTTTGGGTCAATGTATTTGAAATGGGAGAGTAAATGTGTTTTAAATTATATATATCTATATATAAATATTTGAGAAACTTGGTGAAATTATTTGGGAGTATTTTCTTTTCGCAAGTTGTGTTTTGCTGAATTTTGGGATGTCCAAATTACAGACAAAACTCTGGCGAATTTTTCCCTGAGATTTTCATATATAATATTTATTTTGGGTTCCTATAACAAGTAAAAAATATTTATATGCTATTTAATTTTATATATTTAGAATTTAAAATTTTAAATTGGAAATGTGAAAATTTTTTATTAAATCGGTCTGTGATATTTTCTACTGTATATACGTATTTTACATATGCTAGAAATATGTATTGTACGTATATAAGGTATAAGGGTGTTACATTTGTTTTGGTATTAGAGTCTAGGTTTGAGGTTCTCGACCTAGGTAGGTTCATAGAGAGAGAAAATGGGGGATTTAAAAATGGTTTTTAATTGTAATACATGCATTGGCACTGGCAGTTTCTGATCTCTGATATAGTATTTTCTGTTGTGTTCGCAGATATAGGTAGTTATGGCATCTCAGACGCATTAGGTTGCTGAGGGTAGTGCAGAGAGTCTGGTTCCAGATGAGGGTAGAGATGGAGCTAGAGTTGTGTCTGCTGGTGAGGCGTCTGTTTCTGTGCCTTTGAGACCAACAGCTGATGAGATTCCACCTAGCTGGGTATGGCATATGATAGAGTTGTTGAGGCAGGCTCCAGGTCCACAGCCTCAGTTGCCGGTGAGGCAGTATGATAAACTGAGAAAGTATGGAGCTGAGGACTTTGTTGGTACTACAGACCCTGCTATAGCAGAGCAATGGCTAGATAGGGTTCTGAGGGTATTCATCCAGTTATAGGCTAGTCCGGAAGAGAAGTTTGATTATGCCAGATCTCTTCTACAGAGGGATGCATATGATTGGTGGAAGACAGTTCCACATGCTCTGGATGATCGACCAGTCCTGACCTATGATGATTTTTTATGGGAATTTGAGCAGAATTATACTCTAAGAGAGTATAAAGATGCAAAGAAGATGGAGTTCCTGAGTCTGAGACAGGATACCAGGACAGTGACCAAGTATGAGATCGAGTTTATCTGGTTGAGTCACTATGCTAGTGGGATCATTTATGACAAGTTTGACAGGTGCAGGAGGTTTAAGGAGGGACTGAGATCCTCTATCATGTGCATTATCGCAGGCTCCCAGTATCAAAATTTTTTCCAGTTAGTTGCAGCTGCCAGGAGTGTAGAGAAAGCACAGGGTCTTGCAGCAGCTGCCAAGGTTGAGGAGACCAGAGCTAGGAGACCTCATAGTGATGCAGGATCTTCATCAGTGAAAAGAGGCCCAGGGGGATATTTTCAGAGGTTTAGTAGGAGTCAGAGGCAGTTTGGCAGGTCAGTACAGCAGCAGAGATAGAGATAGAGACCTGCAGTTTCAATGGCTAGTGCTCTGACCCTAGTGGCTCAGAGACCTGCTCCACCTACTTGTGTTCATTGTGGTAGAGCACACGGAGGTGTCTGCTGGTGGAGTGGTGCTTCGGGAGTGTGTTTTAGATGTGGGTCGTCAAACCATTTTATCATAGATTATCCCGAGCCACCAGAGGTTAGACAGGCAGATACTATAGTTTCTCGGCCTAGTGTCAGAGGGGGGTGGTGGCAGAGGTTTTGGTAGAGGTGGTCGATCTAGGTCTAGTCTAAGAGGAGGTTTTACAGCTAGAGGTAGTAGACCAGATGAGGTAGGACCATCACAGTAGGTTTATGTGATGCAAAGGCATCCAGATGCTTCAGTTGTTATTGATGGTACTTTTACATTATTTGGTACTTCAGTTCTTGCATTATTAGACCCTGGGTCAACTCATTCTTACATTAGTGCATCCATCTTGACTGTGAGTGATTTGCATTCTGAGTCCTTAGGATTTGATGTTTGGTCACAAATACTTTAGGGCATAGTGTTGTGGTGAGCAGGGTGCACCGAGATAGTCTAGTTGTTCAGGATGAAGAGTTTCTCGGTGACCTGATTGAGATGCCTTTCAGGGAGTATGATCTGATTTTAGGCATGGATTGGTTATCCATGCATGGGATTGTGGTAGACTGTCAAAAGAAATGTGTTACTTTGAGAACACGTAATGGGAAGGATGTGATGGTATCTAGTGAGCAGATTTATCTTTCATCCATGTATGTTTTAGTTGTTTCAGCTAAGAGGATGAATCGAAAGGGATGTGAGGCTTATCTTGCTCATGTTGTAGATACCAGAGTAGTGGGGTTCCTACTTAACAGTATACCCACAATTTCCAAGTTTCTAGATGTTTTTCCTGATGAGTTGCCAGGGGTACCTCCTGAAAGAGAAGTGGAGTTTGGTATCGATTTGTTGCCTGATAGCACTCCTATCTCTATTACCCCTTATCGGATGGCACCTGCTGAGTTGAGAGAGTTGCAGGAGTTGTTGGAAAAAAAAAGGTTTGTTCGCCTTAGTGTGTCCCCATGGGGAGTGCTTATGTTGTTTGTGAAGAAGAAGGATGGCACCATGAGATTGTGTATTGATTATAGGCAGTTGAATAAGGTGACCATCAAGAACAAGTATCCTTTGCCTCGGATAGATGATCTCTTTAATCAGTTAAAGGGAGCAACAGTATTCTCTAATATCAATCTGAGATCAGGGTACCATCAGTTGAGAGTCAAAGATGTGGATGTACCCAAGACAGCTTTTCACACTAGGTATGGGCATTTTGAGTTTCTGGTGATGCCCTTTGGATTAATGAATGCACCAGCAGCTTTTATGGATTTGATGAACACGGTGTTTAGATCATATTTAGATCAGTTTGTGGTGGTTTTCATTGATGACATTTTGGTGTATTCGTGTAATGAGGAGGATCATGATAGGCATTTGCGGATTGTATTGCAGACTCTGAGAGAGAAGCAGTTGTATGCTAAGCTATCTAAGTATAAGTTCTGGCTCTATCAGGTAGCTTTTCTTAGTCATGTAGTTTCAGCAGAGGGTATTAGAGTTGATCCGAGTAAAGTTAAAGCTATTTTGAATTGGAGTCCACCGAAGACTATGACAGAGGTTAGAAGTTTTCTGGGATTGGCAGGCTATTATCGTCAGTTTGTGAAGGGTTTTTCTATAATAGCTACACCACTCACCAGATAACTTTGGAAAGGAGTTAGACTTGTGTGGACAAATTGGTGTCAGGCGAGTTTTGAGCAGCTAAGGGAGATGTTGACTCAAGCTCCTATCCTTACCCTGCCTGTGGAAGGTAAACTATATGTGATATACAGTGATACTTCACATAGTGGTTTAGGTTGTGTTCTGATGCAGGAGGGTAGAGTCATTGCTTATGCCTCTAGACAGTTCAAATCGCATGAGCTGAATTACCCGATGCATGATTTGGAATTACCAGCAATAGTTTTCCCCTAGAAGATTTGGCAGCATTACTTGTATGGGAAAAACTGTTTCATTTATATGGATCACAATAGTTTGAAATACCTGGGTGTTCAGAGAGAGCTGAATCTTCGGCAGAGACGGTGGTTAGAGTTGATTAAAGACTATGACTGTTTGATTGATTATCATCCTGGTAAGGCAAATATTATTGCTGATACCTTGAGTCAAAAGTCTTTGACAGGTTTGACTGCTTATTCGCTCCCATTACTTATTAAGTTAAGAGTGTTGCATGTTAGATTTAAGTCTTCAGATGATGGTGCTTTGATGGCTCAGTTGCAGTTGAGGCCAATCTTGTTGGATCATATTAGGGAGGCTCAGTTGGCAGATGAGAGAATTCAGAAAATTGTGTTTATTTGTCAAAAAGGGGAGAGTCAAAACTTTTATGTGAGGGATGATGGCAGTCTATGGTACAAAGATAGATTGTGTATTCTTGATGATGCATAATTTAAAAGGATGATATTAGAGGAAGCACTTCAGTCACTTTTTGTTATACACCCTAGGAGTACCAAGATGTATTAGGACTTGAAGCGACATTATTGGTGGTCAGGTATGAAAAGAGACATAGCAGAGTTTGTATCCAGATGTCTCACTTGTCAGAAAGTAAAGGCTGAGCACCAAGTTCCTTCAGGGTTGCTCCAACCTTTATCAGTGCCAGAGTGGAAATGGGAGCGAGTGACAATGGATTTTATAACTGGACTACCTTTGACCCAAAAGAAGCATGATGCAATCTAGGTGATAGTTGATCAGATGATGAAGATAGCTCATTTTCTTTCTGTTCAGATGGATTATTCTCTTGAGAGGTTGGCTGAGCTGTATATCAATGAGATGGTGAGGTTGCATGGAGTCCTAGTTTCTTTGGTGTCGGATCGAGATCCCCGGCTTACTTTAAGGATTTGGAAGAGTTTGCATGATACTTTGGGTTTTTTATTGTATTTTAGTACTACTTTCCATCCTCAGACAGATAGGCAGTTAGAGAGACTAATACAGATTATGGAGGATATATTGAGGAGCTGTATCATTAATTTTACCGGGAATTGGGACAGATTTTTTCCACTAATTGAGTTTGCTTATAACAAATAACAACAGTCATTAGTCCAGTATTGGGATGGCTCCTTATGAGGCCTTATATGGCAGGAGATGCAGGACACCTCTGTGTTAGGATGAGGTTGGAGAAGGTAAACTGGTTGGTCCTGATTTGATTAAGGAAACAGAGGAGAAAGTGAAGGTGATTCGGGGTCGTTCGAAAGTAGCTTCAGACCGACAAAAATCCTATTTAGATTTAAAGAGAAGAGACATTGAATTCAATGTGGGAGATAAAGTGTTTCTGAAGGTGTCTCCATGAAAGAAAATTTTGAGATTTGGCCGCAAAGGAAAGTTGAGTTCTCATTTCATAGGACCATATGAGGTGTTGGAGAGAGTTGGTCCAGTGGCTTATAGACTAGCTTTGCCGCCTGAGTTGGATCAAATACATAATATTTTCCATGTCTCGATGCTTCAGAGATACAGGTCTGACCCATCTCATATCTTTTCAATGGAGTCCATTAAGGTGAGTCCAGATCTGACTTACGAGGAAGAACCAGTGGCGATTTTGGCACGAGAGATTAAAGAATTGAGGAATAAGAGGGTTCCACTTGTGAAAGTCCTTTGGAGGAATCATGCCACTAAGAAGGCAACATGGGAGAGTAAGCAGGCGATGCAGAGTCAGTTTTTCCAATTATTCCATACTTGAGAACAGGTAATTTCGAGAACGAAATTTTGTTTTAGGAGGAGAGAATTGTAATATCTCAAAATTTTTGAAAATTTTTAATTTTTGGAAAATTTGATAAAATAAATTATAATTTAAAAGGATAAATTAAATTAATGGTTTTAAATAAAAAATGAAGGGATTTTAAATGAAAAAGTGGAATATATATGTGATATATATGCAAAATATACATAACATATAAAAGTCAATACTTTTAAAAGAAAAGTCAAAGTCCAATGGCATTTTTGTAAATAAATTTTAGAAATTTAAAATTAATAAAATAATTCAAAAATAAATTATTTTTTAATGGAAAAGAAAAATTAGGACTTTTAATTTATTAAATAATTAATTAATTAATTAATTATTAAATTATTTTAATATATATATGGTTTAAAATAAAGATGAAAGGAAAAAAAATTAAAAAAGTCTTCTTATACTTTTTCTTCTCCACAAGGGCCGAAACTCCATGGGAGTCTAAACCAAGATTTTGATTCTTCCATACACCAAGGATTGAAAGAATTTTAAAGATTCAAGTGGAGTTTTAGAAGTTTCTTCATCAATTAGTAAGTTTCCAATTCTTTTCTTTGAATTCCATGGAAAATTGATTTATGTGAGTTTTGGACTTTTGAAGTAGTATGTTATAATTGTTGGAATTGGTATGTATGATGTTATTTTGGGTAGTTAACAATGATTTTAAGGTTAGATTGAAGATATGATAGAGTTTGGATAAAGAATGGTGAAGAGAGAGAATTTAGGGTTATGGATTTTTGGGGGGTTTTGAAAACATGAGCTTTAATTGTGCAAATTGATTCCAAATGAGTTGTTTTGATTCATAAACAAGTATTTAAAGTCAAATATTGGATTTGGTGGTGTTGGGTTGGAGTTTGAGAATGGAAGTGGAGATTTAGGGTTTTGAAAAGTGATTTTCCAAAGTGGTTGAATTGTGTGATTTTATTTGTTTAAGCATGTTGTTTAGTGTTAAAAGTGATGAATATAAGCTTGGAATGAGTAATGGATTGTGTTGGAATGGAAAACCTTCAATGGGGGAAGGTTATGCCATTTTTGAGATTTTATGTATAAGAGTGTATTTTTATAATGTAAATGATTTAAATGTATTAAAATATGTTTTTAATAATATAAATAAACTTAAAACACTAATTTAATTGTAGTAGAATGAAATTTTAATTTTGAAGTAAGGAAAGGCTAAATTTTTGAAAATTTGTAGTAGTGATGTTTAATTATGGTTAAATATTGGAAATGCCATTAAATGTGATACTAAATGATTATTTGCTATCACATTTGGTTTAGGTATTGAGGGAGGTTGATTTGATTCATCCAAGTGGTGAAGGACAAGTTGGAAAGATAGGATTGGAGGTTGTTTTAAGCTTGCTTTGGGTTGCTAGTGGAGGTATGTACAAACTTTGAATATATTGTTTATATTTGCATGACTTTTGGGCTTAACACATTTTGGTTGAAAAATGGGTTAAGCTACTTGGTACATTGATTGTGTATGAATATTGTGCTATGACATTTGTAATGTCATATATGTGTTAAATGCATTGTGAAAAGCCATTGATAATGGCTGAATTGTGTAAAATGTGAAATATGTATATTATGTGGAAATACTCAAAGTAATTGGGAAATGTGTTGTAAATGCAAATATTAGATATGTGGTATATTGAAATGAATTGATATTGATAAAAATGAGAAAAGTGAGAAAAATGAGAAAGATGTGAAAAATGAGAAAAATGTGAAAAAATGTGAAAATAAGACAATGTGCCTAGATTGAATATGTGAAAATGAGAAAGAGATTAATAATGAGAAATATGAATAATATTGTGTGTCTAGTATGTTATTCAATTTTCAGAGTTCTGTATTTGGCGGCATGCTTATGATTGCCTACGGGCTAGACGCTGGGCGTCATTGTGAAAATATTTTGAGGTGAAAAGACTGGGTCGTAAGCCTCAAAAATAAATATTTAAAGCTAGGATGAGTAAAAAGATTGGGTCGTAAGCTCATGCCTAGTTGGAATATTCCATTGATATATTGCCTACGAGGCTAGACATATGGTGTCATTATAGACCAAAACAGTAACTCTGGAATTTGAATAGCATGTTAGTTATCTTTGGGCCCATGTTTGTGTTTGTTTATATGTGGATTGAGATTATGAAATATTTGAAAATATAAGAAAATGGAATGATATGACATATATATGCATTGTGCATTGACATTCCATTGAGTTTTATTATTATTATCAAAGTTTCTACCACTAGGCTTCGGCTTAGCACGATTGTTTCCATCGCACAGGTGACAAGGTAGACTCAGCTGAGCCAGAGAGTTCTTCTAGACCAGGTCGGGTCTAGACTTGTAGTTGAGTTTGTTGAGTTATAATCGAGATCAGAAACATTGTCAGCGGCATGTATATATTTTTATGTTATTGTACATTTTGAGTATTATGCATAATATATTATGTTTTGGATTTTATGTATTGTATATTATAAAGAATGTTTGGGTCAATGTATTTGAAATGGGAGAGTGAATGCTTTTTAAATTATATATATCTATATATAAATGTTTGAGAAACTTGGCAAAATTATTTGGGAGTGTTTTCATTTCGCATGTTGTGTTTTGCTGAATTTTAGGATGTCCAAATTACAGACAAAACTCTGGCAAATTTTTTTCAGAGATTTTCATATATAATATTTATTCTGAGAGAGAAGCAGTTGTATGCTAAGCTGTCTAAGTGTGAGTTCTGACTCGATCAGGTAGCTTTTCTTCTTCATGTGGTTTCAACAGAGGGTATTAGAGTTGATCCGAGTAAAGTTGAGGCTATCTTAAATTGGAGTCCATCGAAGACTGTGTCAGAGGTTAGAAGTTTTCTAGGATTGGCAGGCTATTATCGTCAGTTTGTAAAGGGTTTTTCTATAATAGCTACACCACTCACCAGATTACTTCGGAAAGGAGTTAGAATTGTGTCGACAGATCGGTTTCAGGCGAGTTTTGAGCAGTTGAGGGAGATGTTGACTCAGGCTCCTGTCCTTACCCTACCTGTGGAAGGTAAACCATATGTGATATACTTTGATGCTTCACATAGTGGTTTAGGTTGTGTTCTGATGCAGGGGGTAGAGTCATCGCTTATGCCTCTCGACAGTTGAAACCGCATGAGCTGAATCACCCAACGCCTGATTTGGAATTAGCAGCAATAGTTTTTGCCTTGAAGATTTGGCGACATTACTTGTATGGGAAAAATTGTTTCATTTATACGGATCACAAGAGTTTGAAATACCTGCGTGTTCAGAGAGAGCTAAATCTTCGGTAGAGATGGTGGTTAAAGTTGATTAAAGATTACGACTGTTTGATTGATTATCATCCTGGTATGGCAAATGTTGTTGCTGATGCCTTGAGTTGAAAGTCTTTGGCAGGTTTGACTGCTTATTTGCTCTCGTTACTTGTTGAGTTGAGAGCGTTGCATGTTAGATTTGAGTCTTCTGATGATGGTGCTTTGATGGCTCAGTTGCAGTTGAGGCCAGTCTCGTTGGATCATATTAGGGAGGCTCAATTGGCAGATGAGAGAATTCAGAAAATTGTGTTGGTTTGTCAGAAGGGAGAGAGTCAAGACTTTTATATGAGGGATGATGGCAGTCTAAAAAGATGAATAATTTTTTAAAGGAAAATCCATATAATTGTAGGAGAAAGCTCCATGAGTTTGGAATCCCCAAACTTTACCAAATTCTTTTAAGGAAAGAGCAAAATCTTGGTCAAAAAGCCAAAAATAAACTCTATAAAATTCTATAGGTGCATTGTGATTTTTCTCTACCCTTAGAGATTTTTGAAATTTTCTTGAGAGGCTAGAGTAACCTAGCTCATTAAGAAATGCAAAATGCCTTCACCCAATTCTATCAAGGTAGCTATCGATTTCACCTTGGATGTTTAAAGTTAGGAGCATCCCTTTCACAAGTATTTTTGTTGGTTCAAAGGTCTTTTTCTTGAGCATTTAGTACTTAGTTTTCTCATCCTTATTTTTGTGTTTGTGTTTGTGTGGTTGGATAATTTTTCTAATGAAATGTTTAGATTTGGGTTGAGATTGAGGTTGGAATTCACTAATGACAATCCCTTTACCTTTGTGTCTTTCTTTTTGATGGTTTTAGTTTTGGGTGTCATATCCTTAATCAAAAAAAAAGAAAAAAAAATAGAAATGTAGAAGATTGAAAGAAATATAGAAAGAAATAGATTGTTGAAGATGCTTTGAAAAAATTACTTCAAAATGATGAAAAACCTTCAAAATCTTCTTCTTGATGATTAAATTCTTGGAAGATTGCTTGAATTTGTGTTTTTGAGGTTGTAAAGATGGATTTTCATGCAAAATAGAGGTATTTATAGAAAAAATTTAGAAAACTAGTAGAAAATTCGTTACATATGTTTTGAATTTTGAATTTTGAGATTTCCAACGTTAAAAAAATCCATTACATATGTTTTGTGGTCGCTTAACCTATTAGGTGACCAAGCTCTCATGGCAGTGCGTACTCGTACAAGCTTGAGAATAGTGTAACGGTTGGAAAAATTTTGAAATTCTTAAATTTGACCGACCGCATGAGCTGTTGTGCGCTTACTGAAGAAAAATGCTTTGAAGCTCGGGCTTAGTAAAGATACGTGTTAAAGCTCTAGAGATGATAACTTTTAAGGCTCGAGCTTGGAAAAGAGCAAGTGATGTGCGGTCACCCCAGTATACCGAGCGATGGCACAAAGTGAGTCGTTTTGGGTCTTAAAAAATTTTTAAGTACATATGATCAAAATAGATTTTGGGGGAAAAGAATAATGATTATGCAAGAGATTTTTCATCAATCATGCCAATATTTTGTTTTATAAAATTCAATCTTTCTTCATTTAGGGGTTTTGTAAAAATATCCACTAGTTGATGTTATGTAACACCCTTATACCCTATATACGTACAATATATATTTTCAGCATATGTAATATACGCATATACGGTACAAAAATGTCACAAACCGGTTTACTAAATTTTTTTTCACATTTCCAATTTAAAATTTTAAATTCTAAATAATAAAAATTAAATAGAATATAAATATTATTTACTTGTTATAAGAACCCAAAATAAATAATATATATATAAATCTCTGGGAAAAATTCGCCAAAGTTTTTTCGGTAATTTGGATATCCCAAAATTTAGCAATTACTCAACATGCAAAAAGAAAACACTCAAAAATAATTTTCAAACACCATCTCAACCATACTTCTCAATTTCACCAAATTTGTCAAATATTTATATATATAGATATATATATAATTTAAAACACACTTACTCTCACATTTCAAATACATTGACCCAAACCTTCTTTATAATATACAATATGTAAAATCCAAAACATAATATATTATGCATAAAACTCAAAATATACAATAACATAAAAATATATACATGCTGCTGGCAGTGTTTCTGATCTCGATAGCAACTCAACAAGCTCAACTACAAGTCTAGACCCGACCTGGTCTAGAAGAACTCTCTGGCTCAGCTAGGTCTACCCTGTCACCTGGGCGATGGAAACAATCGCGCTAAGCCGAAGCCTAGTGGTACAAACTTTGATAATAGCAATATAACTCAATGCAATACCAATGAACAATGTATTTAGATGTCACATCATTCCACTTTCTTATATTTTTCAAATATTTCATAATTCACATTAAAACAAAGACAAGCATGGGCCCAAAAAGGATCTAATATGCTATTAAAATTTCAGAGTTACTGCTTTGGTCCATAATGACACCATGTGTCTAGCCCCGTAGGCAATATATATATATCCATGGATAATGTAACAGCCCCAATCTCTTGGACCTCAAACCGGCTAGACCCTTAGGCCTCAATATCTTGGTCCTCAACCTGGCTAGACTGCTACAGTTTTTGAGGCTTATGACCCAGTCTTTTCACCCCAAAAACATCATATTTATCAGCTGGCCTGGCTTACGACCCAGTCTTTTCACCATTCCAGCGTGTAGCCCATAGGCAATCATAGGCATGCCGCCAAATCCAGAACTCTGAAAATTGAATAACATACTAGGAACACAATTTATTCATATTTCTCATTATTAATCTCTTTCTCACTTTCACATATTCAATCTAGGCACATTGCCTTATTTTCATTTTTTTTCCTCAATTTTCTCAATTTTCACATCTTTCTCATTTTTCTCATTTTTTTTTTCATTTTTATCAATATCAATTCATTTTATTATTCCACATATTTCATTTTTGCATTCACAACACATTACCCAATTACTTTGGGTATTTTCACATAATATGCATATTTCACATGTTACACAAATTAGCCATTATCAATGGCTTTTCACAATGCATTTAACACATTTATGACATTACAAATGTCATAGCATATTATTCATACACAATCAATGAACTAAGTAGCTTAACATATTTTTCAACCAAAATGTGTTAAGTCCAAATGTTATGCAAATATAGACATTATATTCAAAGTTTGTACATACCTCCACTAGCAACCCAAAGCAAGCTAAAAACAACTTTCAATCCAATCTTTCTAACTTGCCCTTCACCACTTGGATGAAGCAAATCAACCTCCCTCAAAGCCTAAACCAAATATCATTTAGTATCATATTTAATGGCATTTTCAATAGTAAACCATAATTACACATCACTCCTACAAATTTTTAAAAATTTAGCCTTTCTTTACTTCAACATTAAAATTCCATTCTACTACAATTAAATTAGTGTTTTAAGTTTATTTATATTATTAAAAACATATTTTAATATATTTAAATCATTTACATTATAAAAATACACTTTTATACACAAAATCTCAAAAATGGCATAACCTTCCCCCATTGAAGGTTTTCCATTCCAACACAATCCATTACTCATTCCAAGCTTGTATTCATCTCTTTTAACACTAAACAACATGCTTAAACAAATAAAATAACACAATTCAACCACTTTGGAAAATCACTTTTCCAAAACCCTAAATCTCCACTTCCATTCTCAAACTCCAACCCAATACCACCAAATCCAATATTTGACTTTAAAATACTTGTTTATCAATCAAAACAACTCATTTGGAATCAATTTGCACAATTAAAGTTCATGTTTTCAAAACCCTAAAAATTCATAACCCTAAATTCTCTCTCTTCACCATTCTTTAACCAAACACCATCATCTCTTCAATCTAACCTTAGAATCATTGTTAACTACCCAAAATAACATCATACACACCAATTCAAACAATTATAACATACTACATAAGAATCTAAATTTTCACATAATTCAAATTTCCAAGGAATTCAAAGAAAAGAGATGGAAACTTACTAATTTTGGTGAAAATCACAAAAAATCCACTTGAAACTTGTTAATTCCTTCAATTTATGGACCATGGAAGAAGCAAAATCCTTGGTCTTCAAACTCCCATGGAAAACACGCCCTTGAAGAAGAAGAAGAAGAAGAAGAAGAAGAAGAAGATGACTTTTATATTCTTTTCCTTTTCATCTTTTTTTTAACCACACATATATATATATATATTAAAATAATTTAATATTTAATTATTTAATTAATTTTTTAATAAATTAAAAGTCCTAATTTCCCTCTTTCATTAAAAATTAATTTTTTTTTGAATTATTTTATTAATTTTGAATTTATAAGATTTAATTACAAAAATACCCTTTTCTTTTAAAAAGTGTTGACTTTTGTATATGTTATGTATATTTTGCATATATATCACATATATATTCCATTTTTTCATTTAAAATCCCTTCATTTTTCATTTAAAATCATTAATTTAATTTATCCTTTTAAATTATAATTTATTTTATCCAATTTTCCAAAATTTAGAAATTTTCAAAAATTTTAGGATGTTGCATGTTAAGTTTCAATAAATTCTAAAATTATATTGTGATTTTGAACATTATCCCTTAAGAAATGATGTTTGATGTCTATATGCTTAGACCTAGAATGTTGAATGGGGTTCTTAGATAAATTAATTGCACTAGTGTTATCATATTTAATAGGAATGAGATCAAATGTTTTCCATAGTAAAGCAATTGTTGTTTCATCCAAAGAACTTGTGTGCAACAAAACATGCAGCAACATATTCAACTTTCATGGTAAATAAAGAAACCGACACTTGTTTCTTGCTAAACTAAGAAACTAGGCATTCACCAAGAAAATGACATGCTCCGATGGTGCTTTTCCTATCTAGTGGGCTACTGGCAAAATCCGCATCAGAAAAGAATAATATGTAAAATGATGTATTTTTAGGATACCATAAACCTAAATGAAATGTACCACTCAAGTATTTTAAAATTCTTTTAGTTGCATTTAAATGTGATTCCCTAGGACAATATTGAAATCTAGCAAACAAACATACACTATACATTAAATCCAGTCTAGAGGTGGTTAAGTAAAGTAGTGATCCGATAATAGCTTGATATTTCTTCTCATCTACTGCCTTACCACTTTCATCTTTCTCAAGTTTCAAAGATGTACTCATTAGAGTCTTTCTATTTTTGCAACCATCTATTCCATACTTCTTTAGGAGTTCCTTTGTGTACTTGGATTGGTTAATGAAGATCCCATCCTTGCATTGCTTGATTTGTAGTCCAAGTAAGAATTTTAGTTCACCCATCATTCTTATTTCAAATTCCCTAGTTATACAAAAAGCTAATTCCTTATACAAAAATTCATTAGTAGCACCAAATATAATGTCATCAACATAAATTTGCACAATCAAAATATTATACATTTTCTTTTTAACAAAAAAAAGTTGTGTCAACTTTGCCTTTTGAAAAACCATTTTCAAGCAAATATTTTATAAGTCACTCATACCAAACTCTTGGAGCTTGTTTCAATCCATATAGTGTTTTGGTAAGTTTAAAAAGATGATTTGAAAATTTATAATCTTCAAAACCGGAAGGTTATTCAACATAAACTTCCTTATCCATTTAGAAATGTATTTTTAACATCCATTTGAAAAGGTTTAAAATTCATGTGACATGCAAATGTAAGCAATATTATAATGGCTTCTAATCTAGCAATGGGAGCAAATGTCTCATCATAGTCAATGCCTTCCTCTTGGTTATAGCCTTTGGCTACTAATCTAGCCTTATTTCTAGTGATGAGATCATTTTTTTCAAGTTTATTCCTATATATCCATTTACATCCTATAATTGGATGATCTTTAGGTTTAGGATCAAGTTCCCATACTTTGTTTTTCTCAAATTGGTTGAGTTTATCTTGCATAGCAATCACCCAACACTCTAAGGGCCTCCTCAATGGTCCTTGGCTCAATTTGAGAAACAAAAGCAATGTTAACATTCCAGTATTTAGATTGAGATCTAATAGTTACTCCCTTTGAGGTATCACCAATGATTAGTTCTTTTGGATGATCCTTCTTGTATTGCCAATCTTTGAGTAGCTATTAGGACTCTTCTTCTTATTCATCATGATTACTCTTTGGAACATTAATTGTTTCTTGTTGTTCAAATGTACCTATAAAATCATCAAGAACACTACCTTTCTTTTGATCAAGTTTAAAGGATTCATAAAAAATAACATGCATTGATTCTTCAACTACTAGAGTTCTCTTATTAAATACTCTATATGTCTTGCTAGATGATGAATATCCTAAAAATATGCCTTCATCCGATTTGGATGAGAATTTTCCAAGATTGTCCTTAGTATTCAATATAAAGCATTTGTATCCAAATACTCTAAGGTATGAAATTTTTGGTATTCTTCTATTCCATAGCTCATAAGAAGTTTTGTTTATCAAACGCCTTTTGTAAACACGATTTGAAATATAACATGTGGTATTAACGGCTTCTGCCCAAAAGTAAGATGGTAAATCATACTCATTGAGCATTGTCCTAGCCATTTCAATCAATATTCTATTTTTCCTTTCAACCATACCATTTTGTTGTGGTATTCTTAGAGCAGAAAAGTTGTGTGAAATATCAAACTCATTGCAAAAATTTTTAAAGTTCTCATTTTCAAATTCTTTGCCATGATCTCTTCTAATAGATGTTATTACATAGCCTTTTTTATTTTGATCACTTTGTGCAAATATTTTAAAATGATTAAAAGCTTCCTTCTTTTGAGCTAATAAATTAACCCATGTAAATCTTGAGTAATCATCAACAAGTACAAATGCATATAACTTGCCATCTAAGCTAGCAACTCTATTTTGTCCAAACAAATCTAAATAAATGAGTTCTAATGGTCTATAAGTGCTTACAATATTTTTATATTTGAATGAAATTTTATGTTGCTTACCAAATTAACAAGGTTCACAAGTCCTATCTTTATTAAATTTTACTTTAGGGAGACCATCAACTAGTTCTTCTTTACTAATTTATTGTAAGTGATCCATACAAGCATGTCCTAGTCTTCTATGTCATAGCCAAGTATCATTATTTATGGTAATTAAGCATTCAAATGCATTATTGGAATGTAAGTCAATTTTATATGTATTGTCAATTCTAGATCCTTTGAATATAAGTTCACCATTTAAATTGGTAACTTTGCATCCTTTAGAATCAAAACTTACATCATACCCTTTATCACACAATTGACTTATACTATGCAAATTATGTTTTAATCCATCAACAAGCCATACATTTTCAATCATGTTCTTACTAAGCATACAAATGGAACCAATGCCAATTATTTTACCTTTAGAATTATTTTCAAAAGTAACATTATCTCTATGCTTGTGAGTGTTGTAAAAAGCTTTGCATTACCCATCATATGCCTTGAGCATCCACTATCCACAAGCCAATCATTTCATTGATAGTGGATTTTAGGCATACCTATAAAATAACAATGTTCATCTTCTTTTAGGTACCCAAATGAAGTTGGGTCCTTAAGGATTTGTGATAGAGGGATCCTCTAACTTGAAATGGGCCTTCCTAATATAGCAAAATGTGCTCTTGTGTCCAAATTTCATACAATAAGTGCATTGAAATAAGGTTCTATACTTGTGTACTTTCCTATTGAAATTCAATGAACCATGCACACAATTGCAAGTGTGTGTTGAATGAGATTGCTTTTGTGCATTTTTGTGCTTATGTACATGCCTTGTATACATGAATGCATGATTTGCTCTTAGAACTTTAGTTTTAGAGCCTGTTGAATCCAATGTAATTCTTTTAGGATTTCTAGGTTTGGTTGGTGCATTAATGTTCTTCATAACTTCAATACTAAAAGTTTATGTTGTAGAAGCTCTAACAAATGTTGGCGCATTAGGCGAAGTGTTAGATGAACCAATGAACGCTAAACCATGTTTCAATGAGGGTGGTCTTTGATTATTGATCAATGTATCTAAGGCCTCTTTTCCGTTGTGAAATTTTGAAATTGACTTTTTTAACTAATTTATTTCATTCTTCAATAATTTATTTTTCTTGATCACATTTTCTAAGCTATGTGAATTTTTAGTCATTTCATCAATTGATTTCAACAAGTTTTCATTTGAGGTCTTCAATTCTAATGTAGAGTTTTTCAAAGACACAAAATCCTTTTCTAACTTGCAACATTTATCTTTATAAAATTTCATCTTAGAGAGATATTTTTCTACTCTAAGTTTCATATGTTCAATCAAAACATTTTCATCTAAAGCATCATCAACATCACCATCATATGCAATCAAGTTTAAAGATAGAGTACTTACCTCATTGAAGTTGTTATTATCTTCAATAGCCATGAGACATAGATTTGTAATTTCTGCCTCTTCTTCTTCGCTTAAGGAATCATCATCCCATGCGGCTTTGAGTCATTTCTTCTTTTCCTTAATCTCACTTCTTTCTGTTTTTCAATTTGAAGCAATTTGACTTGATGTGACCGGATTTGCCACATTCATAACATTTCATTTTATTCTTTTTATCTTTATCTTTGAATGAGGATTTAAGAAATGTACCTTTGTTAGCTTGTAGTCTTCTCTTTCTCTTCCAATCACTTATCCTTTTAGATAGCATAGCCAATTCTTCTTCTTCATCACTATCTTCATCACTTGAGCTCTCAACTTCTTTGATGGCTTTGCTATTGCTTTCCTCTTATCCTTTTCACCATGTTCTTCTTCTCTTTCAGTGTGTAATTCGAAGGTAAGTAGTTTTTTGACTAGTTCATCGATTCTCAAAGAGCTAAGGTCATGAGCTTCTTCAATTGAAAAAACTTTAGACTCAAAGGTCTTACTCTAAGTGCTCTTAAGATTTCGCTATTGACATCACCTTGATCATATATCTAGCCATACTTCTTTAACTCATTGACAATGGCAAGCAAGAAATTTGTCATGCCGGTGATGTTTTCGTTGGGCTTCATCTTGAATAAATCATACTCATGTACACGCATTTGCTTCTTGGTGAATCTTACTTGGGTAGTACCTTCATAATAGTTCTCAAGAGTTTTCCAAATGTCATGTGCACAAGTGTGATATTGGACTCTCCCACCTTCTTCCCTTGATATTGAATTTATTAAGATGGAGGCTGCCCTATTGTTCTTGAACTGATCTCTCACATTGGCACTTGACCATTATGATTTAGGAAGAGGAACTTGGACACCATCAACTTCATGAGTAGGAGGTTTCCACTCATTTTCAACAAATTCCTAAAGCTCAATCCCTTCACTATCTAGGAACAAGTACATCCCGTTATATCAAAAAAGGGTTTAAGGTATGAGTTTAGGTTTCCATGTGTAGAGGTGTTTGTTGGTGGAATTACTGCCATTTTTGATTAAACTTTACAATTAAATTTAAGAAATTTACTAGCTTTGATACCAATTATTGTCCCAAACTAGCATCCAAGAGGAGGTGAATTGGTTGATATGAAGAGTGATGGTAAATTTAAAATTTAAAAGCAAGAGATGAAGAAGATGTAGATGAAGATTGAGTAGAGTAGAGAAGAAAAAACATAAGAGTTATAGCGGTTCGGATTTACCTCTATCCTATATCCACTTCCTTAATAACTTGTTAAGATTCTACTAGTCTTGAATTTTTGCAAGCTCAACTCTAATTTGGTATTTTCACTAGCTCACACAAAACTATTATAATGGTTTGAGATCAATACTCACAACTCTTACAAGAGTTTTTCCAGGCTCACTCTCACAACCTAAGTATTTCTAAGCTCACACTCAAACTTTTGATGGTGTTTATTGCTCACACCCAACACTCCAAGATTTTTTATTTTGATCTTTAGACAAGATAATAAAAAAATATTGTTCAATGAAATTACAATTACAATTAAAGTATTCTCTAAACACAAAAATAAAGTTTAATGTGGTATTTATAGCCATTTGGCTTAAATTTGTCATTTGAGGTGGTTCCCACATGTTTAGTGTTTGTCTTCCACTAATTTGGTGGATGGAGCTCGGTGTGCGATCGCTCGTCTCAGTATGCGGTCGAATGGTTTAAAAGCTCTGTGTAACTACTAGCTCCAATGATCAGATTTTATTGTCTGACAGAATCTAGATTGCTCATACCTTTGGATAGTGTGATCGTCCAGGCTCAGTGTGTGATCGCTCGGCACAAAGTTAGCTTTGAATATAAATTTCTTCATCCACATGTTCGGTTATCTTTGATCCGAGATATTTGGCTAAGATTCAAATCTGCCGGACTTGTGTGGTCACTCATTTCTTTTGGGCGATTGCATAAGTTTTTGAGCGTCAAGAAAGCACCGTGAGAGCTGACCACTATCTCTTCTTTTCTTTTTATATTTTTAAGTCTTTGTTACATGCGGTCGCTCGAGCATCTTGGGAGGTTGGGCAGAATTCTGGCTTCTTGACTTCACCGCTCATTGAGATCGTTATCATTTCTATGAGTTTATGAATTTTTACCTTAATTTGGTGTTGTCGTTCAGTGCTCTCTTATCGTTGCATGCATATCGGGAGTCCTAACTTCACTGCTCACTGACAACGCGAACTCTTCTGTGAGAATTATGGACTTAGCTTAATGTGCTGTAGTTGGCTTGTCTAACTCAATGTAAAGTTGCACAACTTACTTAACTCGGTTGTTCCATCGGGCTACTTTTAGCTCTACAGTTCTATTCTCTTAGCTCGGCAGTTCTATATCTAGCTCGGCACTCTATATGTCCATTCGATTCTCTGCTCGGCAAATATGTATGTTCATTCGATTCAGTGCTTATGCTGCATTTGTGTGATCGCTCGGTCGTCCATTCAGATGGTTGTACAAAGATGCTCGGTTTCTAATTCTACAAAATAAACTTATTTGAAATCATTAGTTCTTTATTAATTTGATTGTCAATTATCAAAATAGAGTTTGATTGTACACAATCTCAACAGTTGCATTGAAAGTGCTTATCTAGCATGATCAATAAACAAAGATAAGATTGAAAGTCATCCACCTTGTGCTTATTGTAAGAAAACAAATCATCAACATTTCAAATATTGGTGGAGACCAAATGCCAATTGCAACTAATGTTGCCAAATGGGTTATATGGAAAGAGTATGCAAGACCCAATAACAAGAAAAATTTGTTGTGAACCAACAAACAAAGGAAGAAGAACTTTTCTAGCATCGATTAATACACAAGCACATTTTATTCTAAAAATAAAGCTTAAGAGCTATTAGGTGCTAGAGATTTCTACATTAAGGGTTAAAAATTAATGTAGAAATCTTTATTATTTTCTAGATATTTTTTTTAATTTTGATTTAGTCAATAAGTTGGTTACTAGTAAGATTATGATTTCTTATTTTTAGAAAAATAATTAGAGATTATGAAAATATTTAGTGAGATTTTTATAATTGTTTTGTTGCAAATATGCCTTTAAAAAGGCTCTTCATGTTGAATAAAAAATATATTCTTTGCACCTCACTTCCTCCCCTACTTCTTGTTCCATTCTTTACTATGCTTTCTCTGCTTAAAATAACATCTTCTTTGTGAGCATTGTATGATTATTATTTTTTTTGTAACTCTATTAATTTATTATTAATTCGTGCAATTTTATATAATTTTTTTAATTATTTGTAATTATATTTAATTTTCTATAATAATTTAACATTATTATGTTATAATTTAGTTTAGGAATTTTTGTTGACATGTTATTTAAAATTATTATGTTATAATTTAGATTAGGAATTTTGGTTGATAAATTATTTAAAATCATTATGTTATAATTTTTTGTAATTTTAGGTTTGTTAATTTTGTAGATAATTTTCTATAATTAGTTTGTTAAACTAGAAAAGGTTTCAGTTAATACTGCGGATATTTTTACTTAATATTTATATACTAATTTCAAAGTTAACAATAATTTTAAACAAATAATTATTTTCTAATACCAAAACACTTCAAAATTGATGAGCACACTAAAAAATAAGAAAAAATTGAATAACAAAAAAATCAAAGTCAAATAATACAATAAATTATTTAACAAATAATCACACAATAAAAAATATTTTAAAAACTATATTGAATAGCAACCAGTGGTGGAAAAAAGATAAGAAAAAAATGAGAAACCACAATGAGAGGAAGAAAGACAATTTTCTCCATCATAATTGCAAACATGATGATCAAATGAAAACAAACGAAAAAATAAATAATAGATCAAATAAAATATAGAAAAAAAATCAAACATAAAAGAAAAAATGTAATAAATTACTTATACATCAATTGAAAAATAGTATAATAGTTGAACAATAGTATTGTGGTTTTGAAGTTGAATAGTATAATAAGAAAAGTGGGTAATATCACAATAATTACTTTTTTGTATTATACATATATATATCTCACGACCCGAATCCAAGGGCATATGACCAATACTAAGAGATGGGAAGCCCGAGGCTCTAGACTCCGTAGTCAGCTAATTATCATAACTATAAGAATATACATCCATCATTTAATATGATATAATATCAAAGAACCTCAACAATATGAAACTTGCTGAGTTTTTAAAGCACAAATATAGTACAATACATAATAAAGTATATATCTAATTAATTTATAAATAGATTCCACTACCGAGAAAGAAAGATGAGGTTATTGAATAAATTACTCTCAAAAGCTCACCCTAGAAACCTAAAAAGAAAAAGTGAGACAGGATTAAGCATCTCAACTCAGTGAGTGATACCAGCTAATATATAAACATAGTGTCCTATTCTAATTCTATTTGAAGGATACTCATGCATCATGCCAAACCCACAAATAATCATCTGAGGATAGAAATTAGTCAACACGAACCACTCTAACCCTTAAATTGAGGAGGTGATCCCCCTATCTAGCCCTTTTCATCAAATATGGTCTCTTAGAATCCAACACATAGGGTCTGCACGACCTTAGTTAAGCAGTACTACTCAACTGACAAACAGTGTTGAGGATGAGAAAGTCTTACCATCACGCCAGTCCTAAACTCATTATCACATACTATCATCTTATCATTTCATATCTAGAACCTAAATCATATCTTATGTGGTCTTATTCATCACATAAATAAGCAAACACAGGCAAATGACAAAATTCTAAAATTTTAAATAATGCATAAATAATAAAATATATGCATACATTATATATAAATGCAAAAAATACTAGAAAATATATTAGAAAGTATCATTTACAGTTTAAGTGAAGAAACCAAACTCAGTTAATGACTTGGCTAGAGAGCAATGGGGTGTGATACTAAATAGTCTGCGAAATAAAATATCATAAAAATATTATAAAAATAATTACACAATCTTAAAAAAAATAGACATCCTATGACTGAAAAATTCAATATAATTTATTTAGAATTAGACCTTGAAAATTTAGACAATTAATATAATATCACTCAATTAATTTACTAGATTGAAATTAGACTTCTAAAATTTAATTATCCTTATAAATTCTATAATTATCATGCTATATAAAATTAAATATTTAATGCGTAACAGGTCTCGTGGAAAGTACACCAATCCCACATTGGGTTTTCACTATAAAATTTTCGTTATAAGAATTTGGTAGCAAAATAGGTACCATCATGTTCATCTCAGAGAGAGGAGTTCAAAACATTAGATTCATCTAGAGTTGACAAATTCAAAGAAGGGTGACTGGCCACCAACCAATGCCAAAGGAAGTAGCACCTCCTGTCTGAGTCATTTTTTGGCCAAATCTAACCTCTTTTCTTGATGAGATAGGTACCATTGGACTACTCTCTTTCTAAACTTTCATTTGGTGTCTCATTTTTAATTTTTAAGCCAATTTGAAATTTTGGTCAGAATCCATCCAAGACCTTCTTCTTCTTCTTCTTCTTCTTCTTCTTCTTCTTCTTCTTCTTTATTATTATTATTATTATTATTATTATTATTATTATTATTATTATTATTATTATTATCATCATCATCATCATCATCATCATCATCATCATCATCATCATCATTTACTATAGTACATATAGGTAGATAGATAGATAGATAGATAATTATAATTAATATCAAATATGATATCATAATCTCATTAAAACTCTCCAAATAAATATAATTGTTATCGATATCAAATAAGATATCATAATCATATTTAAACTCTTCAAATAAATATAAATAAATATCAAATATAATATCTTAGGTCCATTTGAATTCTCCAAATAAATATCTATTATTATATAATAAATAATAAATTTAATTTGAAATATTAAGAAATTAGGACACGTGGTAAGATTGAGACAGTGACACGTGACATAATATTATACTAGCATTAACTATTTTAGTATAATATATAGATTTGGTTTATTGATTATTTTTTGGAAATTCGATAATTTTGTTGATAATGTAGTTGGTACATAACTTTATATTTTTGTTAAATTTAGTTGTTTTATTAGTAATTTTAGGTTTTCTGAAATTTTATGGTTTTTAAATGTTATTTTTTAATTAATAGGTTGGGAGGTGAAAAAATGAAATTTTACATATATGATCGCTGTGGAGTTCGAGCTCTATGAGAACAGTGTTGTGACTGGGACAAGAACTAGCGATCGTGGAAAAATGTGGGAAAGTTTTCGTAATCAACTTAGAGAAATAGAAGAGGTCACAGTTGTAGAAGTAACTACGATGAAAGACACAAAAAGGATATAACAATCGCAAGAAAGGGAATACAACAGCAAGTAATAAGGCGAGTTAGCTAGGTTATGAAATTTATAAGGTTTTTAGATTTTTCAGCCTCTTTTGGAACCTTAAGGTGCTAGAATTTCAATTTGACAGCCACAAACACAATTGGAATCTATTATTTTGAGGAATTTGAGATCAAAACACTAATCTTAGTACTTTTTATGCTATTAATTAAAGACAACTAAAATACAATTGATACGATTAAACTTGGGAATTGAAGGAACATAAATAAGAAACAATAATACTAATGGAACAAGGTAATAATAATTTGAATTCTTTTTTTATCAAGAGAAGTGATTAAGAATAAAGGAATAGCAAGAGCACAATAAGAACAAGACATAAAATAACAAGAAACTCGAATTAAATAGGAAAGATAGGATAGATTATGGAACCTTATTTCATAACCTAAGCTTTAATAGTAAAATGATGCAAAACCCACAAGTAGCGACTTGAGACCAATACATTTACATTTGGAAGTAGTTCCTTAGAAAGCTAAATCAGATTCTTTCACTAAGACCTTGACATAAATCTAATAATATAGGAGAGAACCTTGGTCTTAATTACACTCAAGTGGTTAACTCTTTGAGTATTAATTGATTCAAACAAGAATAAAAAAAAAACATGTGAATGGATACTCTCTTAAAACAAAGTTCTGAAATTTTATTCAACCAAAAACTAAACTTGTTATAGTGTTTAAGATAAATTTATATAAGTTACAAGGAATGGGAACCCTAAATTGGGATAAGTATAAATCCATTCTTGTACTACTAAACTAACCTAGCAAAGCTTTGGGTCTTACATACACATAGCCCATTAATATAATCTAAATTAAGTCCAAACATATAAAAAATTCCAGCAACATGTCTGATTTCTAAATAACAAGTAAAACATAGTATTTGGGCTCAAATACATAATTAGCCCAATTAATACTCCTGGACTAAGCAAAGGTGAACAAGGCCTTGACTTGATTGTAAGAGTCCAAGCTTGTAATTGGAGTGTTCCTTACATTCTTCAATGGTAGTTAGATCACTCAAAAAGCTTGGTAGCATGGTCAACAAAGATTCCTTGAACCGTTGTAAGCATCCACTCGTGATGGGTTCATTGGGTAGGCTTAGTGGATCTTTGGTCTTTGGCATGGGTTAGCATTTAGTTGCATTAGTGAAAGTCCCATTTAAGTCGTGATCCTAAGATTTTAGATCGGGTCATAAAACTGGGTCATTACTTAAATCTAATTTGAAATCCACTCTCAAAGAGAGATATATACTCATTTGGTGTATTCTTTGGGGGGAAATCTTTCCATTTCAATATATAGTTATGGTTTTCATCATCGGGTATTGAAAACTAATGCAAGCATAAAAATCGAATGCTAACAGTGGGAGAGTAAGACATGAAATATAACAAACAATGATGTAGAAAGATATAAAACAATTACAAGTCAATGAATAGTAGTATGTAAATTGTTTGCGAGTGATAGAATAAGCTATAACTAAAATTGTAAATTGAGCATAGTGGATCGTTCTATAGGTGAGTACTTCAAGTTTGGATTACCCTAATCCAGTTTATAATCCTATTCTTATTTAGTAAATAAAACTATAGGTCTCACGGGGTTAAATCTTTGAAAATAATTTTCAAACCAAGGCCCATCATGAATATATGTAAGAAGAAACTGTATACAGTTTTTTATCTTTTCACTCCATTATACGATCAAAATTTTCTTCTAACATTTTTATACTTTTTCGTTTTCAATTATACGGAAGTTGACTTTTTTACTTTTGTATTTGTGGTGGCTCGTTTTTTTTTTCTTTTCTTTTCTTTTTATCTGTTCGTTTTTATTTTTTCTTTTTATTTTTATTTTATATGTTTATTTTTTTCTTTTTATTTTATTTTTCATTTACTTTATCTGTTTGATTTTCTTTTTATACTGTCTAATTTTTTCTTTTTTACTTTATTTATTTATTTTTTAAAATGTCCACAAATCATCTTATTTTTTAATTTTTTTCCTTTATGAAGTTTTTTTTGAATTTTTTTTATTGTGTAGTATTTTTAAAAACTAATTTTTTTTTCTATTTTGTAGTTATATGTTGATATATGTAGCATGTAAATAGACATATATATTGAATTGCAAGAGAATGAATGATATATAATTGTTATATATTTAGTTATATGTGAGTATATATTATATAAAATTAGATACATTTATTGAATTTAAAAAGAATAAACAATATATAATTATTATATTTTAGTTATATGTAAGCGTATGTTACATATAACTAGATATATATGTTGAATTTGAAAAGAATAACAATATATGTATGTATGTATATGATATATATATATATATAACTAGATATATGAGTTGAATTTGAAAAGAATAAGAATATACAACTATTTTATATGTTTATTTATGTATGGGTATATATTATATATAACTAGATATATGAGTTGAATTTAAAAAGAATAATAGTTTATGTGAGTGTATATTAAATATAATTAGATATATATGTTAAATTTGAAAATAATAATAGTATATGTGGATATATATTACATATAACTATATATATTGTAACATCCATAAATTCACTAACATAAAATTTAATTTAATTAAATAAATAAATAAGTTGGAGGACTTAAATAAGGTGTTGGAAGTGAGAAAATATGAAATGTATATATAAAATATATGTTGAATATATATAACATATAAAATCAAAAATAAATAGTAAAGGCAAAGAGTAAAAAGGTAAAAAACAAAAATAATAATAATAATAAAATAATTTAAAATTAAAATAATTTTAGATAGTGGAAGATAATGGAAAATTTTTATTTTAAGATTGAAAAAAGAACACATTATTAAAGCATAGAATGATAAATTATTAGTAATTTAGAATGGGTTGAAAATGAAGACAAAGAAAATCTTGAGGAGAAGAATAGAAATAATTTTATAGCAGAAGTTAGATATTATGAATCGTGTATATATATATGCATACTATATATTTGGTATGCTAGTAACAACACTATGGAGTGATTTTAAGCTAATTGATAAATTATATATATATATATATGAAAGTATTTGTGAATTTAAAATAGTCGATTGAATTAATACAGAAAGTGTGAAATGAGTTAAATCATGTTAATGATAAATGATTAAAGAAGAAGGAATTATTATTAATAAATAAATCTAATAAAAAATCAAATTTAGTATATTGTGTTACTATGAGTGTTAATTAAAAAAAATATTTGAAAGGTTGAAGATATATTTAAGAATATAAAAGAGTTCAGATGCTATGTTTAAAGAAAATAAGTTAGTTATAATAGAAGGTATATGTATAAGAATTATTGATAGGAAAAATTGGAGTTACTGTAATTTTAAAATATTGCAAAAATTTATTTGTGATAGTAAAATAGAAATAATTAAACAAAGATACAATTTTGAGATAATTTTGATAATTAATATCTAGATTTTGAAGAGGTAATTTGATAATTTTTAAATTTAAGATAATAAAATTATTTGGATCAAAGAGAAAAAATTACATTTGTGAGCAAATAAAAGGATACTAGAACTTTACATATAATTTTTGTGATACTATAGAATTAGAAATTTTCAAGTGTGGATAATAGTTAATTCTTTTGTTTGATATAATTGTTTATATATGAGATAATTACGTAATTTGGAATGGATTATTAATATTATGTTGATATGGTTGAAGTATAAAAATGATGTTGAAATTTTGAACGGTTATTAAGGAAACTAAAAAGGAGGAGAGTAAGGAATATTTAAATTGAAAAGTAACAATGGTGATTTTAAAATAGATTGTATGAGATTGATGTTATAAGGAATTGAGATTAGTATTGGGGTTAATTGTGTATCATGAAAGATAATTTTGAGGATAAAATTATTTAAGAGGAAGAGAGTTGTAACATCTATAAATTCACTAAAATAAAATTAAATAAAATTAAATAAGTTAGAGGGTTAAATAAGATGTTGGAAGTGAGAAAATAAGAAATATATATGTAAAATATATATTAAATATATATAACATATAAAATCAAAAGTAAATAGTAAATTCCAAGGGTAAAAAGGTAAAAAGCAATAATAATAATAAAATAATTTAAAAATAAAATAATTTTAGATAGTGAAATATGATGAAAAAATTTTGGTATTTATTGAATATTAAATTAATTATGAATGGGAGATAGAAAATTGAAATTTTAAAATAATTAATTAAAATAATAAAATAATAATCATAATAAAATAATTCAAAATTTAAATTATTTTGGATAGTGAAAGACAGTGAACGATAAATATTTAATATTTAATATTAATTAATTAAATAGTTAATTATTAAAATATGTATATAAGTGTTTAAGAAAGGAAGAAGAAAATTTAAAAAAAAAAAAAAACTTTCTTCTCCTTCTTCTTCTTCTAGCCCATGAGCGAACCCGCCATTGAAGAACCAAGGAAGGTTTTAGCTTCATCCAAATACTAATTTTTGTAAGGATTTTCATGGATTAAAAGAAGTTTTGATGAATTTCCAATAAATTAGTAAACTTTCTTTCATAATTTTAAAGTTTTATTGAAAGATATGAATATGTGATATATGGATTTTTAATTGGGCATATTATAATTATTAAAATGGGTATGGATGATACTAATTTGATGAGAAAATAATGATTTTATAGTTAAATAGATGATTTGCATAAGTTTAGTTGGAGTTTAGATAAAGTAAAGAGAAATTGTGAGTTTCCTTGTGACTCTTATAAAGAAATGGTTTAAATTGAATTTAATTATTTAAAATATGTTAAAATATAGTTTTAAAGATATATTTGAACTTAAATTATTTTTTGAAAGTTGTTAGAATAGAGTTCCAAAATTAAATAATGTGATTTAGGGTTTTGGTAGAATTTTGTTAAAGAATTGATGTGAATTGAATAAAATTGTCTAAACCATGTAGTAATATGTTTTGAATGATGGGAATAAACCTAAAATTCAATTTGAATTGGGTTAGAATGATGTTTCAAAATTAAATAGAGTTAGGGCAAAAATTTGAAAACTTGAAGGAATAATGTTTAATTGATATTTAATAATTTAAATGTCTAAAAATATGATTCTAAAGTATTGTATATACTCACATTATGACTAGATGGTGAGTGATACCAAGTTACTTGGTTAAAGTGATGAAGAGCACATTGAGAAAGTGATGAGAAATTATTGCTTTCTAGCTTGGGAGTTGTATAAATTAAGGTTATTACATACTTTGATATTGAGTGTGGTTGATTTCATTGATTTTAAGTATAATACATTTCATTATTTGAATGTGATATGTTACTTGATTAATGTGAATGTGTGTATATGATATTGTTTGAAGTAACAATGCTTGGTTTGTATTGATTATGGCATGATATGCCATTGGAGAATGGCTAAATATGATGCATATGCAAAATGTAAAAAATACAAGTTGTGCACTAAAATGAGAAAGTGAGCCACATTTGATTAAAATGGGATAATGATGTGGTTTATGAGTCAAAAATATGAAAAATATGAAAAATGTGAAAAAATAAGAGAAATGTGAATTATGAGAAAAATGTATTTACACGTCATCTTATATAAAGTCTAGTTATGGATTATTATTGTTGGACTTTTACTCCTTCAGGTGAGACACGTTAGTGTCACAAACTTTTACGCCTTCGAGTAAAACACACTGATGTCATAGACTTATTACGCCTTCGAGTGAGACACACTGGTGTTATAGATGAATGAGATAGTTCAAGATAATATTTCTGAAACTAGACCATTATATAATAATTTTTAGGCCCAAATTGATATGTTAAATGTTGCTTAACATTAAAGCATAGTACATTTTATAACATTACATATAAAATGTCATTTATTTTGTACCAAAATATGTATCGCTAGGCAAGTAGCTTAGCACAATTTGTTTATCGCGCAGGTGACAGGTTAGAGATAGATAGTTATACTAGACTTGTCCGAGTCTAGGTGTTTGGAGTGTACTAGAAGTATGATACTGTGCCACCAAACCAGTGTCATTTGTATAACATGTAAATATTTGTTTCTATCAAATCTATCATGTATGCATGCATTATGAATTTATATAATAATATTGTAAACTTTAAGAGGTGGTTTGGTATTATAAGCATATGTAATATTTTTTTTTATACACAGTTGTGTGGTTTTGAAATGTTGGATGACTTTGGAAATGTGTTGAAGTTTTGGTTGATTTTATTATTGGGAGTGTAAATTTATACAGATTAAGTATGTTTATTTTTGAGATTACTCAAATTACAGACAAAACTCTAGCAAAATTTTCTTAGATATTTTTAATGAATAAACATTATAGTAATATTTAAATTACTTATAACTATTTATTTAGTTAATGTATTACCTTTTAAATGAATAAATTATTTATTTGAATTAATAAAAAATTTTCTAATGGCCTTAACAGTGATATTTTTATATTATATATACATATTATATATATATGAGATGTATGTATTATACGTATATAAGACATAAGAGTGTTATATATATGTGTATATATTTAGTTATGTGTAACATATAACTAAATATTTAGTTATACCCACATATAACTAAATATATATATTAAATTAAAAAAAATAATAGTATATGTGAGTATATACTTCATATAACTAGATATTAAATTAAAAAAAATAATAGTATATGTGAGTATATACTTCATATAACTAGATATTAAATTAAAAAAAATAATAGTATATGTAAGTATATACTTCATATAACTAGATATATGTGATATATATTTAGTTATATGTGAGCATATGTTATATATAACTATATATATGTGCATAAAAATATGAATTATAATATATATTAAAACATATATTTTTAAATCATTTTTATAGTATATGTTTAATTTATTTTACAAAATATAAGCTAAATAAAATATATAAAAGCCTATATACAAAAATAATTTATAATTAATTAACATAAATTATATTTTAAGTTAATTAATTATTTTTAATTATATAAAATTTTTTAAATATTAATAAATGATTAAGAGAAATGCTCAGTATGGAGAAATATATGTAAGAAGAAACTATATAATATACAGTTTTTTTTTATCTTTTCATTGCATTATACGATCAAAATTTTCTTCTTACATTTTTATATTTTTTCGTTTTCAATTATACAGAAGTTGATTTTTTTACGTATGTGTTTGTGGTGGCTCGTTTTTCTTTTCTTTTCTTTTTATGTGTTCGTTTTTATTTTTTTATTTTTATTTTTATTTTTATTTTATATGTTTTTTTTTCTTTTAATTGTTTTTTTTCTTTTTATTTTTCTTTTCATTTATTTTATCTGTTTGTTTTTCTTTTTATATTGTTTAATTTTTTTTTATTTTTAAAATGTCCACAAAGCATCTTATTTTTTTTATTTTTTTCCTTTATGAAGTTTTTTTTTTGAATTTTTTTATTGTGTAGTATTTTTAAAAACTAATTTTTTTCTATTTTGTAGTTATATGTTAATATATATTGCATGTAAATAGACATATATATTGAATTGCAAGAGAATGAACGATATATAATTATTATATATTTAATTATATATAAATATATATTATATAAAATTAGATACATATGCTGAATTTAAAAAGAATAAATAGAATATAATTATTATATTTTAGTTATATGTAAATATATATTATATATAACTAGATATATGTATTGAATTTGAAAAGAATAACAATATATGTATGTATGTATATGATATATATAACTACATATATGAGTTGAATTTCAAAAGAATAAGAATATATAACTATTTTATATGTTTATTTATATATAGGTATATATTATATATAACTATATATGTATGTTGAATTTGAAAAGAATAACAATATATGTAGGCATATGATATATATAATTAAATATATATGTTAAATTTGAAAATATTAATAATATATATGGGTATATATTATATTTAACTATATATATATATAGGCATATGTTTAGTTATATGTAACATATAACTAAATATTTAGTTATACCCATATATAACTACATATATGTATTGAATTAAAAATAATAGTATATATGAATATATATTTCATATAAATAAATATATATGACTATATATTTAGTTATATGTGATTATATGTTACATATAACCATATATACGTGCATAAGAGTGTGGATGATGATATATATTAAAACATATATTTTTAAATCATTTTTATAGCATATATTTAATTTATTTTATAAAATATAAACTAAATAAAATATATAAAAGCCTATGTACAAAATTAATTTATAATTAATTAACATAAATTATGTTTTAAGTTAATTAATTAATTATTTTTTAATTATATAAAATTTTAAAAATATTAATAAATGATTAAGAAAAATGCATAGTAGGGAGAAATATATGTAAGAAGAAACTACATAGTATACAGTTTTTTATCTTTTCATTCCATTATACGATCAAAATTTTCTTCTTACATTTTTATACTTTTTCGTTTTCAGTTATACGGAAGTTGACTTTTTTACTTATGTATTTGTAGTGGTTCGTTTTTCTTTTCTTTTCTTTTTATATGTTTGTTTTTATTTTTATTTTATATGTTTATTTTTTTCTTTTAACTGTTTGTTTTTTCTTTTTATTTTGTTTTTCATTTATTTTATCTATTTGTTTTTCTTTATATACTTTTTAATTTTTTCTTTTTCTTTTTAAAATTTCCACAAATCATCTTATTTTTTAAAATTTTTTCCTTCATGAAGTTTTTTTTGAATTTTTTTTTATTGTGTAGTATTTTTAAAAACTATATTTTTTTTTCTGTTTTGTAGTTATATATTGATATATTTTGTATGTAAATAGACATATATATTGAATTGCAAGAGAATAAATGGTATATAATTATTATATATTTAATTATATGTAAGTATATATTATATAAAACTAAATACATGTGTTGAATTTAAAAAATAAACAGTATATAATTATTTTATTTTAGTTATATGTGAGCTTATATTATATATAATTAGATATATATGTTGAGTTTGAAAAAAATAACAATATATAATAGATATAACTAGATGTATGAGTTGAATTTGAAAAGAATAATAATATATAACTATTTTATATGTTTATTTATGTATGTGTATATATTATATATAACTAGATATATGTGTTGAATTTGAAAAAAATAATAATATATATAAATATATATTATAAAATTACAGTATATGTGGACATATTACGTATAATTAAATATATATGTTCAATTTAAAAATAATAGTAGTATATATAGGTATATATTATATATAACTATATATATAGGTATATGTATAGTTATATATAACATATAAATAAATATTTAGTTATACCTACATTTAACTAAATATATGTATTGAATTAATAATAATAATAATAGTATATGTAAGTATATATTTTACATAACTATATATACGTGGATATATATTATATATAACTATATATATGTGAATAAAAGTATGAATTATGATATATATTAAAACATGTATTTTTAAATTATTTTTATAGTATATGTTTAATTTATTTTACAAAATATAAACTAAATAAAATATATAAAAGCGCATGTACAAAAACAATTTATAATTAATTAACATAAATTATGTTTAAAGTTAATTAATTAATTATTTTCAATTATATAAAATTTTAAAATATTAATAAATGATTAAGAGAAATGCATAGTAGGGGGAAATATATGTGCATATATTTTAAAGTTAAAAAATATATAGGAGAAATATATGCTATGTTAATTTGACTTCTCCTATAATACTTTAGCAAAATAAAATAAAACAATACTTTACAAAAAAATATTGTTCAATTAGCATTTGTATCAATATATTTCCGGAAAGCTTCCCAAGAAAAAGAAAAAGATTTAAAAATTTTCCAAATAGTACTTGCTAAGAAAAAAAAGCCTAGGTAAAAAAAAAAAAAAGTGAATATAGGTACAACTGCACAATTTTAAGGAAAAAGTGAAAAAAAAAAAAAAAAAAAGTTGTCCGCATCCCTTCTTTTATTGTGTTATTGCAAGAAAAAAGTGAAAGTAGCCGAAATTTACAAGTTTTTTTTCAAGTACTGTAAAGTTGAAAAAAAGGTTTATTTTGAGGAAATTATACTAATTATGACAATTCATATTGCATTTTTCAAAAGTATGGGCTACATTTTTTTTTTTTTTCATTTCTATACGATGCGCTTTTTGTTTTCATTTGTAAAGTTTTTCAGTGATGATTTTTTTTATTTTTTGATTTAATTTTTTCCTTTTTTGACTTATTTTTATTCATATTTTTTTATCCAAAAATAATTTTTTAATATCATATGCATATAAATATATATCATATACACATCTACCAAATATCGATTATATCTATATAACATTTGTCACATATACACATAACATCTACCAAACATACACAAAATATCTATTAAATATTTACAAAATTTATTAAAAATTAACCAAATAAATGTTCATCCACTATTCACTAATAAAATTTAGACCCCATTCACTTTAAGTAGACTAATTTTGATAAAATTACTCTTTGACCTTAGAAAAAAAAAACACAGTAAGCTAGAATTTTTTTTTTGTTCTCTTCTCTATCTCTCTCTCTCGCTCACTGTTTCTTTTAGCTTTTCCATCAGATGGTGTCCGGCACAGCTTAGCCATATCTTCTCAGATAGTTTTCCTCAGCCTGCAGCTCGTTTCTTTCTCCTTAGTTTGGCATACAATTTCAAGTTTTCTTCGCTTTATTTGACATACCAATTGAAGTTATTATCTCGTCTTATGCTTTCATCTTGTTTTAAGTATCCATCTCTTCTTCCTTTTGTGGTGACTTAATCTGTATTATTATTAATTAAAATCGGTAAACTTTAGTTTTTTTTAGCTATATATATGTTTCTATTTAGTGAATGAAAAATTGAAGAGTTTAAATATTTTTTATGTAGTTTATATGTTTCTTAGCTATGTATATGTATGAAGCCTTGAAGAGTTTAAATAGGAGTAATTTATTATAATCTGTCATATTTTGTTATAGAATAAAATGGATTGTAGTGTGCAGTGTATGTTGATATGAGTTTAAATGTGAGTCAAGTTTTTTGTTCTTTATGTAGTTTAAGTGTTTTTCCTCTTTATTTTTTTAATGAGGTTTTAGGTGTTTTAAACCTTTAAGAAGTTTGTAATTGTAGGTCGATATGTGTTGATATAGATTGGTATGAGTTGATATGTAATTATTTAAATTGAATAATTTTTTTTGTATGTCGTTTAAGTGTTAAACAATTATTCAGCGTGTATTTGTAGATTTTTATGCATTGATATTGTTGATATGTGTTGATATGAGTTTTTTGAGTTTGTTATGGTTTATATGGATTATGATGTAAGTACAGTTTTGAGTTTGTTATAATTTCTATGGATTATGATGTAAGTATAATTGGTTATTGTAATTGTAGGATATCGATAGGTGGATTCAAATTAGTCTACGGATGAATTCATTTAATGGATGAAATAATAATTCTCATTCAATATGGGAAAAAATTTGATGTGAAAATCAACAAATATATTGGCCGAGGTGCTGAATATGTTTTCTTGAATAGAATGACTGACTTCAATGAACTTAAGAAATCAGTATCTAAAGCACTTCATATTGACGATACATCAAAAATTTAATTCAAATTTCTGACTGGTCATGACGCACGTCATTCTTTATGATGTCGTAGATGATAGGTCACTTAGGATGTTTATGGGCATTGTTATGAAGGATAGGCTTAAATATCCATTGATTGTAGTGTTGAAGAATGTGCATATAAATTCGGACGTGATAGTAATGATCCTCATGGTGTGAAAAAAGGTGTTGAAGTAGAGGTACTAGAATATGCAGATGCAAGGTTTTCACCAATTACTCATTCTATTAATGTAGGCCCGGAATAGAATGAAAATGAAAATGATATGCCTAATTCATATGCAGAGGAATGGGTAGAATATAACAACGAGATTCCTGTAGCTTGTAATGTTAGGTCAGGACATACTAATGATGATCATGTAGAATCTCATCATATTCGGGCATAACATAATAATGACATTGATGTTGGTTGTAATAATGAGGTAAATTGTGAAATAGAAGAAGATAATTAAATTAAGCTATTAAAATTAATGGGTATGGGAATTATTTCTGCGACAGTACCAACAGTTGTTGCTGCAGCTGGGATTTATTTCTTGGATAAAGCCCATTACAAATCTCAGGTAAATTTTGAATAATCAAAATCTTGATTCTTTGTCCTTGAATTATTTTCATAAGATCAGTAATTTTAATCTAAATTATGTAATTTTTTTTGAACAGGAAATTGCAAGCGAAATGAGAACTTCTATAGGAAAAATGGTAGGAAAAGTGAAGGAAGCGAGAGAGAAGAGCAGTTCTGAAATACCAAAGTTAGCTCCTCAATTTGATGGGTTGTATTGTTTTGAAACTTTGATAGGTCGTTGATCGATGGTGTTGGATCTCTCCATTAACTATTCTATTAAATTTCTTCTTCTTCTTCTTCTTTCTTTTTTATTTTGGAAAATTGTGAATTTCATTGCTCGTGACACCATAAATTAAGGTGATAAAAAGCTAATAACATGGCTTAGAGAGGGAAGAGGAAGACACCCACTACTCTTTAAGAACAATTAATGTAAATACATCAAAATTTCATTTGCAGCTATTACGTTATTATTTATTAAAGATTGATTTTACTTCCCCAAATATGTTAATTAGAAACTGTAATTTTATTTTATATATTAATTAGCAACTGTAAATTATGTTTTATAAAAAAATTTAAGCAACTTATTTTCATGAGTTTTTCAATATGAGAGACAGAGAGATATAGAAAATAATAAATAAAGAAATAAAGAAAAATGACCAATCAATTGGAGAGAAATTAATTCAAATCCATAAGATAAATTTATTTTTGGTCAATAATACTTTCTCCATTTCAGTATAGTATAAGAATAATTATTATAAATTTTATAAAAATTTTATTATAATTTATCTAAATATCCTTTTTATCTTTCTCGATTCTTATTCACTTTCATTAATTAATAAAGAGTAATATTGAAAATTTTTAATTAATATTTTTTAAAATTTTTAAAAATAATATTTGTAGTTAAAAAAATAATTTTTTCTTACACGACAGTTAAAATAAAACGAAAAAAATATCATTTTATTGTTAAAAATAATATTTACAAAGAATTGTAACATGCTGAGCATCTTGCTGTCCTCTATCTATATAAAAATATGAGGAAATTATACCCTTTTTTTAACCAGAAATTATACCGTTTATGGCAACATGAATTGCACTTTCGGTATATAAGGATGCATCTTTTTTTTCAATTCTATATATGCGGGCTTTTTTTTTTTTCCATTTCTAAGTTTTTTCATGGTAATTTTTAATTTTTATTTTATTTTCTTTTTTTATCCATTTTGCTTTTATTTATTTTTTATTTAAAAATAATATTTTATATTATATTCTCATAAATACATAATAAATACACAACATCTATCAAATATTTATAATATTTATATAACATTTTTCAAACATACACAAAATAGCTATTAAATATTTATATAATTTATTTAATATATTTTTTACTTTATTTTTTTTTAGTTTTATATTCACACATCTATCCAACATCTACATAATAAAATTAATTTTTTTTAACTTTATTATATATATAATATGTAAAATTTATTTAAAAATAAATTAAATATTTTTTATTAATATTTTTTTATAAATTTTGCCTTTTATATTATTTTTTATAAGTGTTATTTTTTTATATATTTGTTTTATTAAACTTTAACCTATTGAAAATAACTTTAGTAATTATTTTATACAACACATTGTGCAAAGCTCTCCAGATTATCAACCTTCAGAATATGAGCACCCACAACGAGTGCTCTATTTGGATTCCCAATCCCACTTATGAGACTGGGATTGGGGCTTACTTTAATGTCACCGTAAAAAATTTTCTTTAAATATTTAAAAAAAGGGACGTGATGCTATAAAATGATAAAAAATTAAGCTTAACAGATATATTTGAGAGAAGCAAAATTATGAGCTTGAGATGAAAGGAATATATATCAATGGATGAAAGAATTACTGTCAAGATATTTATAAGGACATTGACAAATGAGGTTGCTCTAAGATCCAGAGTTGTTGTCTAAATAGAACAAAAAAAGACATCTTAGAGATCCTGTAACTAAAGTTAAATACTAGATTTATTCTATATTTAGGGATGGTTACGGTTATGATATTATATTTTTCTTTAAAAAAAATTTTAATCACAAGAAGATGATTTTAAAAGAAAAATAATACATTTTCTAAGCATTTAGATATAAATAGGCCTGCATGACAAAAACATTTTAAGCATTCTTAAGAAATTATAAAATTCCTTAAATACAACTAAAAAAGTACGCATACAAAAATTATTTTTCAAGTAATTTTAGAGCCAAATTTTGAATCTCTCTTTGTATTTTAAAAAAGTTCTTAAAGTCAGATATTATGAACTCCTAGAGTCCAGTCGTAAGTTTATTTTTCACTTCAAAAAATTTCTAATATCGAGCATTAGGCACTCAAAAGAGATTCTAGGGTTAAATATTAGGTATTTTTGGGATTAAGCCTTATGTACCATTTTCATTTTCTAAAAACTTTTTCATAATGTTGAGCATTAGGTATTTACAGGGTCGAGTCTTAAGTTTCCTTTATCTTTTTTCAAAAGCTTATAGTATTAAGTATTAGGAACTTCTAAGGTCAAGTTTTAGATTATTTTTTTTTAAATTTCTAATGTCGGACATTAGATACTTCTAGGGCCAAGCTTTAGATTCCATTTTCATTTTTTATAAAATCTTTAAAATCAAACTTTAGATAACCATAAGGTTAAGCCTTACTTTCCATTAACATTTAAGGAAAAGTTTTCAAAATGAAACTTTAGCTATTATTAAGGTCAAGCCTTAAGAAATAATTAGTTATCAACTTTTTATACAACTTTAATTAATTAAAGAATGTAAAAGGAGGGACAAATGTTGCAACTCATCCTTCAAAAAAAGGATAATTAAAGAATAAATAAACAAAATTACAATATTATATCAAATTTAAATTTTAATTAGGATCAAAATTTCAAGATGAAAGGGTTATGTTTCCTTATAGCCTGTATTGCCATGTGAAGATGTGTAAATATGTGTAGTTATGGCACTGATAAATTTTGAAACTGAAATTTTACCAAGCATTTAAAAGTACTGACTCACGCGGCTCGTTTAAACTTCTAATCAATTTGAGACTAATCCATTAATTATATCAAATGTATTTGGTTAAAGAAGATTGAGAAGGCTTAACACCTTTTAACTGCTCCATTAATAAAAGAAATTGATTAAATATTTTTTATTTTAGGATTTTTTTAAAAAACTTTGAATTTTTAATTACCAAAAATTTTGAGCTTTATTAAAAAAATCTGCGTTAAACATATTGTTTCCTTGTTGAATTTTCTTTTGATGACTTTTTTATTCTATTTATTTTTTTGATTAATAAAAATTTGATTATTAAAATTTTGATTTTTTTTAAATGATGGAATAGATTTTTTTTCTCTTTGCTCTTTCTTCTTTTCACTTTACCAGATTTAATTAACAATGCTGCTATAATTATAATTAATAAATCAAGCCTTAAACTAATCTAAATTAAAAAATAGGAGTGTAGTAATCTACTTAAAAAAGGATAAATAAATAAATAAATACTCCTATTCTATGTACATATATTCCAAATGCATAAAACAAAGTTTAAATTTACAAAAAAAAAAGATACATCTGCTGCACCAGCAGCCCCATACCAATTTCATACCTGCAGAAAATATAACATAATAGCAAAATGCTTTAAAAATAAGATAGAAGAGAAGAACCAATCAGACAGAAAAACCCTTCTAGTATAAAAGGAGGAGATGAAGATACACAGGGGGACAAAAAAACAATAGGAGAAGGAGAGAAAATTATCATAAAAATATAAAACATTGCGAGAAAAGAGAGTAGAGAAAAGAGGACGAAAAAAATCATATAAAGAGTACAAAATGATACAGAAAACAAAAGGAGCAAAATAACATACTGAGAAAAACAATAAAAAGTATGAAGTTTCAGACCCTAAGAGTAATTTGCTGAAAGAAAATTGAAGAATTTGGAGATTTTTATTAAGTACAAAAAATATACTTAATAAATTCTTGAAATTTGAACAGAAGGCAACAAAATTTGCATACAATTTCAAGCAAATCTCAAAATCAGGTAAATATTCTACTGTCATCTCACTTAATTATTATTATTATTTTGCTTTTTGCATTTGTAATTTTGCTGTGATTATAATTTCAAAATCAAGTTTTATTAGTATAGTCAAGTAGTGACTATACTTGTGTATAAATAAAAGAAAACATTAAAAATAATAATAATAATTCACAATGAACCTACAATTATCATAAATATACATGCAAATAAAAAATATCATAAATTAGCTATAACTACCACAAACACACAAATTTATTGTCAAGAAACTACATATATATATATATATATATATATATGCTAAGTTAATTATTGTCATAAGAAATAATAAGTAAAATAATGGGTAATAAATAAAAATAAAAAAAATACTTACCTTTAATTTAGAATCCTCCTTACTCTATTTATGCCATAAACCTTGTACCAAATAAAGGAAAAAATGAAAAAGTAAAATTATAAAGCAAAGATATGTATATTAGAGTAATACTAAAGATTTAGCATAAAAAAATTTAACACAAAAATAATAGTAATAAATCAGAGCAATAAAAAATAAGTCTTAGAAAAATGGGTATATCCTTAAATCTAAAAATACCCGTCACTTATAAAAAAAAATCATAGAAAAGTAATAAAAATCATAATATTAGAGATAAATATACACAAAAAAATAAAAAAATAAAAATTCGAGATGACTGCTAAGATATACATTACAATAAATATGAGTTATTACAATATAATAAATTAAAAAAATTCATTTTTTTTACCTTAAATGTTTGTTGAAGTATGATCGGATTGCTAAATGTAAGTATTAAAAGTGTGGATTTCAATTTCATAAATGAAAAGGGAAAAGAAAAGAAAAGAGAAGAACATAAGGAAAAGATGAAAAACGGCAAAAAAGAACAGGAAGAAAGACTGAATGTGTAAAAAAAAGGAAAATAAGAATTTATATGGATGGTTTTAGGGTTAACCTCTGTTGTTTTATTATTATTAAAAAAAAAAATCAATGGCAGTGAAAACGGCGGGCTCAGTGTTGCATTACCCAACAAAATTTTTTACTTATAGGCCATCATATTAAGAATTTATTATTATTATTATTATTATTATTATTATTATTATAGAAAGTTATACATTCAATACAGTTGAAAAGCTACACTGGATATCAATTCGTGAAGTCTAATCTTTTTACTATTGGCTACTTAATATTTTTTTTTTATATAGAATAGCAAAATAAGTGTTAAAATAAAATAGAATAATTTATTTGTTGTAATTTTCTTTTAAGAAAAATAAAACGAAATTAAAATTCATTTTATGGAATTTCTATTGACTCTACGACTTCTAATTTTATTTCTTTGATCATTTATAATAAAAATATTTTTTTAGTCACTGGTAAAATAAAAATAAAAATAGTAAAATTATTATATTTAGTCAGTAGGTATAATGATTATTAAAAAAATTTAAAATTTATACTTATAAAAATAAACATATGTACTATAAAATTTTATAGTTATAACTAGAAGTTGATGTGATTATAAATCAAATAAAAAATAATGATAACAATAAAAAAGAAATGATGTCAAAGTAGATATAATAGATATAGACCAACCATAGAAAAATAATAATTAATTCACCAATCGAATTATGAGGACTTTGATTCCATCGGTCGAATATATAGACATTTAAAATTAAGTTTCAAATTCAAGTTCATCTTAAGAAAAAAATAATAATTTTTTTTAAAAAAATATAACAATAAACATGTATTAATTAGCGAATAACAACATAAAAAATATTTAACAAAAAAGTAAAATTAGAACAATTATATCTAAGGAGTAAGTATAATTTAAAAAATAATAATCATAAATTTAATAAATGTTAAGTCATAAAATTCTTATATTCAGGTAGTAACTACTTAGATTAAATCACAAACTAATAAATAAATATGTGCCTCCGAGTGTAATAAAATTATTAAAAATAAAATAAAATTTAGTAAAGAAATATTAGTGTCCAGATAGCAAATACAATAATCAAAAATATAAAAATAATAAAAATAATAATTATGATTTATATTGAGGCAGTAAATATAATCTCTTATATGAGTACAAAAAGATAATAAAATATCACAATAATTATAGTATTAAAATTGGATATTGTAGAATATTTTTTCTTCTTTCCGTGTAATTAACCTCCTAAATTTTATCTCTGAAAACGCAGACCAATTTATAATTTATTGACTCCTTCGTTGCCCCCATGCGCAACATAGTTTATGCATATTTTATTTTTTTTATTTTTCTCCAAATTTATTGGAAAAATATTTTAATGAATTTGAAACTATAAGAAATTGATTTCTATTCTTTCCCCTTATTTTCTTTCTCTTATTATTATTCAAACAAAGAAAATAAGAGAAATGCAATTTCCATTCTCTTATTTTCCATCAATTTCTCTCAAAACAAATAAAGACTTAGTCCCTTGAGCAATGATACAATAATAAAATTATGATGCAAGAGGCATCCTTTTATGAATTGGTTAAAAATGATATTTTTTAAAAAGAAAATTAAAAATATATATACTTGTGAAAAGGCGAAAAAATATGTTTTTTTATTTAGTTTATTTTTATGTATTTTTATAAAAATTCCTTTAGCATTTGACTTACCTATTTATTATTCCAAAATAAAAATATTGTTAAAAATATCAACTATTAATTTCAATAATATCCCACTTTCAAAATATACATTTAATAATACAAAAAGTATTTAGTATACTTTTAATATATCAAAAATATATAAATAATATTTAATTTTTTAAAAAAAGTTAAAAAAATGACATAATGTAGTTTTCGATAAATGGGTATGGATGATATTGCCCCCTCTAATGACTTGTCATTTTTATTATTAAACATACAAAAGAAAAATCATATGTCTAAGTGTGGTTGATTAAAAATAGTATCTAGGTAATTCTAATACTTAATTTACAATATCTTTCCTATGTTTGTAAACTTTCTTCCCACCCCAAATATAAATGCCTTAGTTAAATGGACATAGAAGTGTAGAATTTAAAATTTTTATTTTGTATCCTCATCTCTTTTATATCCCATCCTAGCTTTTCAAATTTATTCCATCAACGAGTGATATATCAGTACTAAATAAATGATTTTTTCTATTAGATTATTTAAATAATTGTAAAATATTAAATATAAATTTTCCAGTGCGTTACCTTTGCAATACAATAGAAACATCCATCCAACTCCCATATATTCTCTATCGTTGCAGAAAAAGGGAAACCGCATGCCAGGGTTGAAAGCAGGCAAGAACATAAACCCAAGACAAGCTGTTGATTGCAGAATTTGGGATGAAAAATACCTACTTTCTGTGTCCATGGCACAATCATAGTCCCTGTTTTAGGGCACTCATCAATTATAGCAGAATAAGTAAGCATGTCATCTCACAGTTTCCTGAACTCATCATCATCCCAGAAGAAGTCGTGCACCAACTCTGTTTCGGCACTCTCGAAGACAGTTCTACTATGATATTGAGGGGGACCGGTCTAACAATTGATCAAAACAAAAATGAATCAACAAAATGGCAAATGTCAAGAAAAACCAATATCCAATTCCATGCATTAAAATTGTATAAGCAATTCGAAAAGAACTCAATACAGAGATTTATAAAACCTTCAATCTCTTTTTGGAGAAAAAAAAATGCAGAAACATAATTTACTTCAATTAATAAGATTCAATTCAATTAAATTTATGGTAGAATTCATATATTTAAAATAAATTAAATTGAAAATTCAATTAAATCATATCATTTGGAATATATCCATATGAAATTAAATTATTTTCTTTCCGTGTCTGCTCTTATATTCAGTGAGCTGGTAAGATGGTTGTTTTTGTAATTTAACCCTGCATGCAACCTTCATGTGTGCCAAATGAAATGGATTCTTGAGAAATCCTCCTAATTTTGGCTTTATTTATAATTCTAAAAGTTACCTTCTATAGCTCTCAAGACTTGGTACACTGCATGCAACCTTCATGTATGCCAAATGAAATGGATTCTTGAGAAATCCTCCTAATTTTGGCTTTATTTATAATTCTAAAAGTTACCTTCTATAGCTCTCAAGACTTGGTTCTAGCACACAATAGTATTCAAACATAAGAAGTGACCCCAATGGAATTCAATTTTGGATTCCAACATCTACCAAGTTTCCTAACGGAGTATTGAAGTTAAGATTAATCGCCCTACAAAATTTGAGCAAGAGGAAAACATTTATTAGCTTGGTATCTCTCCTGCTTGCTTTGTAACTCATACAAGGAGTGGAACGATCCATCATTGGTATCCATGTAGGACCTCCATCTGTCATCTCAACAAGCTGGTACAGATGTTCAAAATCCTACTGTCACACTATATTGGAAACACTGGATTGTTCTCCATTTAGCTTTGATGTGCTAGACAAGTATAATCAAGTATTTGATTAAATTGTTTCCAATTGCATAAAAAATTCTATTCGTAAAAAAACTGAACATATTATTTAGTTGTTTTGAAGTTTTTGCCACTAAAACATACCAGATTGAAATTAAAAATTCTTGGTGGTCTCCAATCAATATAAATTTTCCTATTAGCAGCTCAAACAACAATTGCAGACATAACAACACTCAAGTTAAAATAACAGTGACAGATTACTTCAGATGTACTAGCCAGCAAAACACCATTCTAAAATTATGAAAAACTATTGTTTCGATTATTTGTGTGTTTGTGTGCATCTATCGACTTTTTTTTATTCTAATCAGTTACCAATCAACCAGATGCACTCAATTGTCAAAATGCAAAACCAATCCTAACAGTATCACAAGTTAAAGATTCAATGAAAAGTCTAAAGTCACAAAACTCAATTTCATTGAACAAATGAAAGATCATAATAAGAAACGAGTTCTTTTTCTTTTAATTCATTGGGAAAAAAAACTATCACTAATCTTCACTTTTTAAATATTTTTTTTTCTAGGTTAAGAATGAAATAGTAATTAGTAGCACGTACCTGTAATTTTCAAAATTTTCGGTGGATAGAGAAGTTGGTTTCTTGTTTACAGAATCATCAACTATCCATGGTTCACCATTTGGTGACATGACCATAAATGACTTGGAAGGATGGAGCCGAAGCAGAACCTGTTAACAGTAAGTTTAGGAAAAGAATCCTTTTTTTCTTATATATTCAAAAGTACAATTTGTCCATAGATATAATGGATACATTGAGCTAATTATAGTAATTGTGTTTAATTTATGCTAATTTACAGGATATTGACCAGGCTTGATTACCTGCTAACATTACTCATTTTGATTCTGCTCACACTCCCCCTCAAGTTGTGTAGTGGGATCTTCAATACCCAACTTGCACAAAACTTTGTGAAAAAACTTGCTAGTGACTGCCTTGGTTAGGATATCTGCTAGTTGGTCCTCTGATCTTACAAAAGGAAACTCAATGATCCCCTCATCCAATTTTTCTTTGATGAAATGTCGGTCTACTTCCACATGTTTTGTCCTGTCATGCTGTACTGGGTTCTCGGATATACTAATTGCAGCTTTATTATCACACATCAATTTGCATGGTCTTTAACCGAAAAACCTAACTTGGTCATAAGTTTTCGAATCCACAAAATCTCGGTCAATCCCTTTGTTATGCCATGAAATTCTGCTTCTGCACTTAATAAAGCAACCACCTTTTGTTTTTTACTTCTCCAGGTTACCAAGTTTCCTCCCACCATGGTAAAGTAGCCTGACGTTGATCTTCTATCAACTGGATTTCCAACCCAGTCAGCATCCGTGTATCCTTGTACTTCTAGATGACCGTTATTTTGAAAAACAATCCCTCTTCCTGGTGACCCTTTGAGATATCGTATAATTCTTATAGCTGCTTCCATGTGATCCATTTGAGGACTATGCATAAATTGACTCACAACTCCTACTGCATATGTAATGTCTGGCCTTGTATGAGATAAATAAATCAACTTTCCAACCAGTCGTTGATATCTTTCTCGATTAGCTGATGGGCTCCTTCAATTATTCGAAGTCCATGATTCATCATCGTTGTCCCAAGATGGCAACCAAGAGGGGGGGCGAATTGGTTTCCTCAAGAAATAATGACAATTAAAAAACTCAACAAAATAGAAGTGCGAAATTAAGAGATGGTTGAGTAATGGAAGAAAGAAAGAACACACAAGATTTATAGTGGTTCGGATTTTACTTCAATCCTACATCCACTTCCTTAACAACTTGTTAAGGTTCCACTAATCTTTGAAGTTTTTACAAGCTCACTTCCAACTTTGGTGTTTTCACAAGTTCACACCTAACTTCACAAGTGTTTTTCTAAGGCTTACACTCAAGAACCTTTAAAGGAGTTTTTGAGGCTCACTCTCACAACCCAAACAAGAGTTTTATAAGGCTTACTCTCACAACCCAAACAAGAGTTTTACAAGGCTTACTCTCACAACCCAAGTGTTTTTCAAGCTTACACTCAAACTTATACAATGGTGTTTTCAATGCTTACACCTAACATTCATTACAATTCAAATGTAAGTTTAAGTAATAGAAAATTTGTTGCTTGGCTATCAAAATATGTTTTCTTGCTTCTTGTTTTTTTCTTTTCTTGTAGAAGCACTGTATTTATAGCCAATGTGGTCTTACTAGCCGTTATTGAAAGTAAAAATAAAGTCTTGGCTGTTTAGACCTTCTTTATTAAACTGTCCGAAGCATTTCACGATCGTCCTTCATACAAGGATGGTCGCTCTAATGCCTTACGCGGTTGTCCTTGGACAAGGGACGGTCGCTTCATTTAAAAAAGCTTCAACGGTCGAATTTGAGTGCTCTGCAGCTGGAATCTTGCCCATGCTGCGATTGTCGGGACGGTCGCTCAGAACCAAGGTGCGGTCGCCCTTTTTGAATGTTGAAGTGGATTTTTAACGGTCATGTCACGTGGCATTCTCTGACAGGGCAGAAGAGATGTCCGCCAAAATTTGAATGTCGCGGTCGCCCTAGGTATCATCTCACGGTCGAATTGAGAGTCTCGCGTCGAACTTCTGGACGCACCTGAGGACGCGAACACTACTATCTCTTTAAGCAAATTCTTCTTGAATTGGTAGAGCGGTCGCGACTCTGAATGGGCGGTCGCTAAAGTGGTAAGCGAGGCCGTATCATTCGCCGTTCTTGTCACCGCGAACCTTACTGTGATTAGAATGATTTGAGTTCCTTTGTTAGCGGTCGTCCATAAATTGGGACGGTCGCTCTTCTTTAGGCGCGTTCGCGACTGAGGTCGGGCTTCTGACCGCGAAACCTACTGTGATAAGGTTTCATCCTGTAATTGAATGGTGCGGTCGTATTTATGTGTGGTGCGACCGCTAGAAGTGTTCTGTTTACCTTTATTTGAAGTAACCTAAGCCTGCAACAAGAATCTCTAAACACATGTTAAATGGATCATTCATTTGAGTTGTCAATGATCAAAATAGAGATCATTTGTCTAACAATCTCCCCCATTTTGACTTTGACAATTCAAATGGAATGATAAAAAATAATAAGTCTAAAATGCTCCTCCTTAACATATGCATAAATCATGGTTAAGCAATCATTGGTGCATTGATATTATTTGAGTATCTTGGTGCATTGAGTTATGGTTAAATAATCATTCCATTATGTATATTATTTTCTCCCCCATTATGTATACTATTTTCTCCCCCAATGTCATAGGCAAAATAATCAAACAAACAAATAAAGCACAAAGATATTAAACAAAACAATCAAAGGATACTAAACATTATGTTTATTAAAGGATAGAGGAAAGTACAAAGGCAGAACAAATAAAGCAACAAACATATTAAGACATAAAATGAAAATGCAAACTATTAAGACTAAACAGTTAAGCTATTTAGAGTCATCATCCTTATCTATCTCTTCTTCTACTAAAGGAGCTTTTCCTTTATCTTGAGGAGCAAAAGAGGTAGAGCTAGTGCTAATGGACTCTTCTTCTTCAGGAAGGCTTTGGGTATGATCACTTATATCCCAATCTTTAAGATTGCATTGAGACAAGTCCAGTTTGCCTTGCATATCATATAGATCATGATGCATGTGAGATATAAGGTCAATTCTCTTGTTCAAGTGCTGGAATCTTTTGGAGACACTTTTCTTGAACTTAGAGAGTTTCCTGGAGAGAGATTTGATAGCATGGAGGATGAGTTGTGTAGAGGATGAAGTGGTTTCTTGAGTTGCTTTTGATGAAGCAGCTTTTGGAGTTAATTCCACAGCAACTTCCACAGAGTCTCCCTCTTCCTCAATTGTATACCTTGGCCTTTTCTTTTGTCTATCCACAACTCCTTTCTTGCCAAAGTAATACACATATAATCCTTCAATCTTCCTTACACATCCAGCATGCTCTAAGTAGTCAATAGTGATAGCACTAGAGGCAAGATTGAAAGGGTTTCTCAAAGTAGCTAAGTTCAAATCATTTAGCAGGTTCAGGTGCCTAGCTATTTGAGTAATTTGTGAGGATAGGAAGAAGGTTCCAGTTCTTGTAACAGCATGATGATAGAGGGTGTCAATCAAGAACTTGGTTGTGTGCATTTGGACATTGTGGGTGAAAGCATATAAAAAGATGAGGTCTCTTTTAGTTACTTTCTCATTCCCATCTGCTCTTTGATGGATGGTGTAGGTGATAATCCTATGGAGCATCCAATGGGTGAGGGATTTGATGTGTCTGGCTTTTGATTCTTTTTCAAAAGAAGTTTCCACAGAAATTTCTTGCCAGAATTCAGAAAGAGTTTGGTTTGAAAAGATTTGATCGTTGTAGGAGGTTATACCATCAGTAGGAAAGTTCCAAATGTTGCCAAAGTCTTCTAGGGTTAAGGCTTGGTATTGATCAAAGAGTTTAAACATAACCCCATACCACCCTAGTGCAGAGTTAGCACTCTTCTCTATTTGAAAGGACATAAGAAACTCCTTGCTTAAACTGGAATAACCTACCTCTTTTGGAAATACAAACTTTCTCCATCCAAGGACATCTAGTAATCTCTCAATCTCGTCCTTGATATTTAGGGCAGAAAGCATCCCACCAAAAGGAGATTTGGTTCCCTCAACCTTCTTTCTCTTCAGCATGGCATACCTAACATCTTCCTCAGAAGTTTGGTGGTGAGGTTTGTGAATTTTCTCACCTCTTCTAGACTGTGGAGGAGATGGAGGATCAACTATAGGTTCTCTTATTGTGATTCCTGGAGCTCTCTTTGCTTGTCCTTTTATTTTGGAGGTTGTCTTCTTTTTGGGAGCCATTAGAATAGAAAAAAACAGAAGAGAACTGAAAAACAGAGAGTGATTGAGAAACAGATGATTTTGAAAAGATTTTCGAGATTCAGAGGGATGTTTGTATGTTTTAATAAGCAAAATATCAAAGAAACTGATGTAACATACTGTGAACCTCGGAATCCGCCCGAAAAGGATTCGGGCGAACGTTCACTTGTTGTCGGGAGTCGCCACTCAGTTTATTTTGTTCGAAGGGAAAAACTAAGAAAACCCTTGTTTGACTCCAATTATGCGTCCAATGTAAAGGCTTCTAGTCTGCGAACCCAAGGAGGATTCGGGGACTATGTCATGTATTTGACTAACTCGACAATAAATAATAAAAAAAGAAATGAATGTAAAAGGGATGAAGAAAACAGAATAAAGAGATTGTTATTAAAATGTGGACTTGCTATTTGAGGTGAATCCCAAATATGCCTACATACTCTCGTTTTTATGAGAGATCAAAGCCCATGTAGTTCGGGAAAGCCTATTTAAAGGCGATAAAATTTATGCTTCATGCATGTGTGTATGTATGCTTCGTGCATTTTTCAGGCATTTTGACGGAGTTGTGAGTTTTAGCACTTAGTGCAAAAATTGTATAATTTCGGGTATTTAGTACCAAAAGAGTTCGATTTAGGCTTCATGCCAAAAGTTCATTTTAATAGTGCCGTTTAGGTACTTAGTACCAAAGAGATGCAATTTAGGCTCCTGTGAACCTCGGTTTTCCGCCCGAAAAGGATCCGGGCGAAAGTTCACTCGTTGTCGGGAGTCGCCACTCAGTTTATTTTGTTCGAAGGGAAAAACTAAGAAAACCCTTGTTTGACTCCAATAATGCATCCAATGTAAAAGCTTCTAGTCTGCGAACCCAAGGAGGATTCGGGGACTATGTCATGCTTTTGATTAACTTGCAAAAATGGAACAAATTTAAAGACAAAAAGATTGTTGGTAGTTTGTGGACTTGCTATTTGAGGTGAATCCCAAACATGCCTACATACTCCCGTTTGAATAGGAGATCAAAGCCCATGTAGTTCGGAAAAGCCTATTTAAAGGCGATGAAAATTATGCTTTATGCATGTGTGTGCGTATGCTTCGTGCATTGTCGGGCTTCATGCCAAAGATGTGAGATTTAGGTACTTTGTACCAAAAGAGTGGAATTTAGGCTCCATGCCAAAGGTTGATTTTAATTGAGTCGGGCTTCATGCCAGAGTTGTGAAATTTAGCACTTAGTGCTAAATGGTGCAATTTTAGGTACTTTGTACCAAAAGAGTGCAATTTAGGCCTTTGGCCAAGTGTTGTTGGGCTCCATGCCAAAAATGTGAATTTCAGCACTTAGTGCTAAATTGTGAAATTTTAGGTACTTCGTACCAAAATGGTGTAATTTAGGCTCCGTGCCAACAGATTGATTTTAATTGTGAAATGTAGGTACTTTGTACCAAAAAGATGTAATTTAAGTTTTTGTGCCAAAGAGGCTGATTGATTAGTCCATTAGGCCTTAGACCTAAAAGGATTAGGTCTTTGACCGAGAAGAAATTGAGAAGAAGATAGAATGCTTATGATATGCTTAAATTGACAAATGATGGATTAGAATATTAACTTGGTTAGGATCTTCCCGCTTCGAAGTTCCAGATCTCGTTTTCTTGAACGGGGGATTATGATTCTTGATTACAGATTGTTTCCTGCAGCACACGGCTAGATTTATGCAAATAAAAGTTCTTAATCGTTTTTAAGCGTGAAAAGAATTCGACAGCATGAGGCCCACCCGGAAAAGTCCAACCTCCTTTCTGAAAATCTGAACTGCTATTTATAGGCAAAATCGGACTGTACGGCGGCCGAGCCGCCGGTTTTGGCGGCCGAGCCGCCGACTTTGGCGGCTGAGCCGCTGGGTCACGGCGGCCGGGCTGCCGGTCACGGCGGCCGGGCTGCCGGTCACGGCGGCTGAGCCGCCGATTTTGGCCGGTTTTCGCTCCAACTGATTTTTCGGGAGCTAGAGACCTCCAAAAATTATTCCGGGACCATATCCATGATCCTCACGTCGTCCCGGACATTTCAAGTACCATATCGATATACTTCCGGTGAATTTTACCGGGGACGTCCGGTCCGGCCCGGTTTTCAGTAGTCTGAGAAAATTGGCTTTCCGAGCCTCAAAATTCGAGTGTTCACAATTGCCCCCCACTGGGGTCCATAAAAATGATTTATGGGGCCCAGTGGCTTCTGAAGAGCAAATTTTGAGCGAGGGGTAAAAGATACGCCTTTTGGCACTTCTGGATCGCTTGCAACATTTCTGATTTTTCTGTACCTGCACTTTTGTTAAGCACAAACAGTACATATGTATGCATGATGTCCTCTTCTATTTTTTCAAAAAGGCATTTTTTTTTCAACCGTTGTATGAACAACTGGACCAAGAGTCTCCATAAGGTTGAAAGGATCAATATGGAAAGATATGGATGGTGCGCTGTTGCTACTTGGGTTGTGAGCTGATGCTACTCTTAGAGGCGCAGCTGGGGATTGGGTTTTCTTGCACGCTTGTATCAGATTTTGGAATCCACAAGCTCATGTCTTCAGGTTTGGTGCCCGGATGGACGAGATGTGTCCTCTTTTTGAGGAATTCTGCTCAATCATTGGATGTGACTCAAATGCCCCCCTTTGTAAGGCATGAGGTTCAAATTGGCTATGTGGGGTCTTTTCAGAGGCTTTTCAACTTTACAAGGCCTCAAGCTCAAGCCATCAGTAATTATTTCTAATAAAGAACTTAGAAATAATCCTCTAGGAAGTCCAACTCCACTGGGGAAGGAACTTGAATTTTTCTGAAGTTGCCCCCCCAAATTATTTTCGGAGTTACTCGAACTGTTCTTCAAACTTAAGTTAGGGACCATCAGATGATCAGGCTTTTTGCAGAGCCTTCCCTTATTCAGACTACTCCTGAGTACAGAACTCGGTTTATAGCTGAAGTTTGGCCACTTGAAAAGCCAAGGAGGCTTGCATTGCTGCAGGAGTTGGAGGGAAATGAGGTGGTTCCTCTTAATGAGGAGAAGGCAGACGCTGCAGACTCTGCAAACTCTAGGGTTGACTTCTTTTTTTTTGACGTTTTGGACTTATGGTCTGACTCTTTTTTGTTGGTTTTTGGTACTTTATGAAAGGAATGACTCTTTTTGAATAAATGACTCCCTTGGGAATGAATGACTCTTCTTGGGATGAATGACTCTTTTTTGAATGAAGGACCCTTTAATTTGCTTTCGAAGCATTATCTACTTTATTTATTTGCTCTAATTTTTGCCTAAGCCGTCCTTTCGGATTTTCAACTTAGCGAGCTCTTACCCATTCTTGCCTAAGCCGCCCTTTGCGGGTTTTCAACTTAGCGGGCCCCACTATTGCCTAAGCCGCCCTTTGTGGGTTTTCAACTTAGCGGGATTTTTTTGTTGTTTGTTGTTGTTGTTGTTGTTTTTTTTTTTTAATATGTTGGCAAAAGAAAAAATGAATGATTTTTATTAAAATTTAGACCGTGCTCAAGGAGAGCTGCCTACATATCTCGAATTAGTTTGCGAGAATCAGGTCTAATGTAGTTCATTTCAATGCATGATCATGCATAATATTTCTTAAGTTGATCCAGATTGCATGGGTTTGTGAACTCCAAACCATCCAAATCAGACAAGATGACGGCTCCGCCGGACAGTATTTTCTTCAAAATGTAGGGTCCCGCCCAATGAGGACGGAACTTCCCACGAGGATTTGTAACGGGTGTTTTGATCTCTTTCAGAACCAAACAACCTTCTTCCAACTTTCTATCTTTGACCTTTTTGTTGAAATGTCTGGCCATTCGCCTTTGATACCCTTGAATCTGATGTAGAGCTTGAAGTCTTTTTTCATCCAAACTCAACAACTGATGATGATAATTGTTGATCCATTCAGCTTCATTTATCTGATTTTCTTGAATTATCCTCGCCGATTGAACTTCCAGTTCAATGGGGAGTACAGCTTCCATTCCGTACACCAGGGAGTACGGGGTTGCCCCAGTAGGTGCTCTAATGGATGTTCTATATCCCCACAAGGCTAGTGGTAGCTTCTCATGCCAACGCCTATGTTCCTTGATCATTTTTTGTATGATCACCTTTATAGACTTGTTCGCTACTTCTACAGCTCCATTTGTTTGGGGTCTATAATGAGAGGACTTATGATGTTGGATTTTCTTATCCTTCAAGAGCTTAGCAAATTCTGCTTGGAAATGAGTTCCATTATCTGTGATAATCTTGAATGGTGTTCCGTACCGACAAAGGATGTTGGTTCGGACAAACTGTGCTGCCTTTTTGGCGTCTAATTCTGCATAGGAAGCTGCTTCAACCCACTTTGTGAAGTAATCCACTGCTACCAAGATAAGCTGATGTCCATTCGAGGCTTTTGGGTGTATTTTACCAATTATATCAATTCCCAAAGTAGCGAAGGGCCATAGAGAAGTGATTGGATTCAGGGCAACAGGAGGTTGCTTCTGTAGCTTAGCAAATATTTGGCACTGATGACATCCTTGCACAAATGCCACACAGTCTGTGTTCATGGTGGACCAATAATATCCCAAATTGGCCTGATGTTACACCAAAGAGTCACTTTGCAGGATTTAAGCTTCAAATTGTACTTGCGAAGTCTAAGGAAGAACTTCTCAAGTGCTTAGACGTGCTCTTCTGGAGATTTTGACTTGAAAATCATATCATCAACATACACTTTTACTTCTTTGTAAATCATGTCATGAAAGATTGTCGTTGCCATCCCGTCTATTAGCAAATTGATGTGTGGTAGCGGGAAATCGTCCTTGGGACAAGCTTTACTCAGATCTCTGTAGTCAACACACATCCTGACTTTTCCGTCTTTCTTCGGGACCGGTACAATGTTTGCTAACCAGGAAGGGTAGGCAATTGGTTCTATGAACTTATTGTCCAGGTTCTTGGCAACCTCTTTTTTAATCTTCAAAGACCATTCTGGCTTCATCCTTCTCAATTTCTGCTTAACCGGCTTCGCATCGGGGTATAGCGGAATCTTGTGAACTGCTATGGCTGGGTCTATTCCCGTGACATCACTTGTCTTCCACATGAAGCAATCGGCATACTTTCTGATGCAATCGACAACCTGTTCCTTATTCGCACAATCATATGCAATGTATGTATGTTCATTTTCTTTGCCAATTATTATCTTTTCATTTATTTCTTTTATTTCATTTATTTCATTTTTGCTAGATAATACTTGGAAAGCAAAAGACACAGGGTAACCAAGAATTTGAAGAGTTTCATTGATAATGGTGGAGTCATTCTCCAAGATTACATTAAATGTGACATTTGGGTTCTCTAAACCTGAAGCTATAGAGGACTCAAAACTAGACTCTGGCTTGGTGTTTGACTCAGGATTTGACTCGGTACAAGACTCGGGTTCAAGGTGTGACACTGGACTAGTTTTGACTAGAGCAGCCTGTCCCTCCTCGGTGTACCAGTTCATCAGTGGTCCATCTGTGGTCTTGATCAGCTTGGTGAAACCCCTTTTTGTCTTCAAAATTAGTTACCATAGCAACCTCATCAAAGAGACTAGGCTGCATGAAATCTTCCACAGTGATGGCATTGATGGAATGATTGGGCAAGGGGTTAGTGTTAATGTTTGGTTGCCTCCTGAGAGGAATGATGTCACCACTATCCACCAAATCCTGGATGCGGTTTTTCAAAGTCCAGCAAGCATCTGTTTTGTGCCCACTTCCTTGGTGGTACTCACAGTACTCATTGGCCCTGTAATTGGAGGGTAATGGGTTTGGAGGAGGCCTTGGGTCCAAAGGCTTCAAATATTTCCCTTCCACGGCCTTTTTAAACACTAGATGAAGGGGCATTCCAATGTCGGTATATTGCATTCTTGACTGATTTCTTTGCCCAAGATTGCCCACACGTAAAGGATTCGCAGGGGCAATATTGGCCACTTCATTAGCAGCTTGGCCTTGTTTTTTATACTTCGAGATAGCTTCTTCATCTACTATCTTACCCAATTGTATCAGATCTTCTACCTTGGTTGCAGTCGCAATGAGCGATTTGAAAGTAGGTAGGTATTGGGTTTGCAGTTGGGCTTGATATGTAGGCCTTAAATTTCTGATTATGATATCAATCTGCTCTTGTTCTGAAGGGCGATTGATCATTTGGGAGGCCTTTGCCCTCCACCTCGTAAGGAACGAGGAGAAGGGTTCATTGTTGTTCTGCTTGGTAGTCTCAAGTTCCCTTCTGGTGACATCCACCTCAATATTATAGTGGTATTGAGAGTTAAATGCATTGCAGATGTCTTCCCAGGTCTTAATCTTGGCATGGTCCAGGCTTACAAACCACTTGAGGGCAGCACCAGTCAAAGATTGTTGGAATAATTGAGCAAAGAGGTCATCATTTAAACCCCAAGGGCTTAATGCCCCCACATACATCTTGAGGTGAGTTTTAGGGCAAGTAGTCCCATCAAATCTGTCCATCCCAGACATCTTGAATTTTGGAGGTAATCTAGCTTGGGGAAACAAGGATAAAGAATCCATGTCTACCACCTCTTTATGAGTTTTCATGGCAATGATTGACCTTTCCAGCAATTCAAGTTTTCTTTTCAATTCATCAGTTTCAGTGACATTCTTAGAGGGTGGATCCTCCAAATTGATGACAGGGGTATTCTGAGCAGTCATGGGGGTACTAGTTTGTCCCACAATAGGTTCCTTCCCTAAATTTTCAGGAGTAGGGACTGTCTTTGGTGCTCCTCCTAATTCAGCCAGGATGGCTACCCTTTGGGCGGCTAAAGCTTCATCAATTCTTTCTTGCATTCTAGCTTCAATTTCCTTAGCCTGTCCATCTAGCAAAGCCTTAATTTGTTCAATAGTAGCCATTTCAGGAGTTGGAGTGGTAGAGCTTGTGGGTGATTACCCAGTTGGAGTTGGTGTAGGTGACGGCACACGGATGGTGGATACCTGAAAAGGTCAAGGGTAAAGGATCAGGGTAGTGTGTTGGGTAGGAAAACTCTTGGCCCACTTGCACATATCAAAAGATTTTCCCCAAAACCGTTTTGTTATGTTGCATGAATGCACCTCATCACATCGCAATTCATTTTAATGGTATGTGGCACTATCATTGGGTACATACAACCTAAGGGAAGGTTCTATTGGCACATGAAAAAATAGAGAATCGGCTTATAATAGGGACCCTTGAGTCTTGAGTAAGATATACCTAACCACATGTGAAACAAGGAGTTTCGCGTGGGTCCAACAGTACGATTACTCATGGGCCACTCCAAAAGGATTGGAATGGTTTGCGACAACAGGGAGGACGCTTTGGCTGTCCGCCGGCATAATCAAGGAGACCTGCCGGTCAGCACTACTTGCTATCCAGACTCATAACTTTGAACAGAAAGAGAAGAAATTCATTTGAAAACAATTTTTTATGCAATGGAGGAAAATGATTCCCCCATATATGCAAGAGAAAAAGATTCTCTGAATGACAAAACAAATGCACATTTAGCCAAACAAGAGATCCATCCAAGGAAAAAGATTCCTTTCTTCAATCTTCAGTCCAATATCCTTAAAGGAAGGATATATATTGCTAAGGTACCCTGCAAAATGAGTAAAAATACCCTAAAGAAGGGCAAATTAGTCAAATAAGCAATAGTAGCCTACTAGGATCCCATAAATTATTTTTATGGTCTCCCGTGGCAAGTTAATCAAATAATCAATAGTAGTCCACTAGGATCCCATAAATGGTTTTTATAGTCCCCAGTGGAGTCGCCAGATTGTGAACCTCGGTTTTCCGCCCGAAAAGGATCCGGGCGGGTCACGGCGGCTGGGCCGCCGATTTTGGCCGGTTTTCGCTCAAACTGATTTTTCGGGAGCTAGAGACCTCCAAAAATAATTCCGGGACCATATCCGTGATCCTCACGTCGTCCCGGACATTTCAAGTACCATATCGATATACTTCCGGTGAATTTTACCTGGGACGTCCGGTCCTGCCTGGTTTTCAGTAGTCTGAGAAAATTGGCTTTTCGAGCCTCAAAATTCGAGTGTTCACAGCTCCGTGCCAAGAAAAGTTGATTTTATTTACGGCTTAATGCCGAAAGGGTGATTGATTAGTCCGTTAGGCCCTCAGACCTAAAAAGATTTGGTCTTTGACCGAGAAGAAATTAAGAAGAAGATTAGAATGCTTATTATATGCTCGAATTGACCAAAAATGAATTATGATATTACCTTGATTAGAATTTTTCCACTTCTAAGTTCCAGATCTTGTATCCTTACACTTTTGAGTATGATTCTTGCTTTCTACAACACAATATTAGAAATTTTTAAGCATAAAAATTTCGTCAGCATCTGGACGTAGGAAGTCCAAAATCCCCCCTTCTTTGAAAATCTGAAGCCTATTTATAGGCAAAATCGGGCTGGACGGCAGCCGAGCCGCCAGCAACGGCGGCTGGGCCGCCAGCCACGGCGGCCGGGCTGCCGGTCCCGGCGGCTTGGCCGCCGTCCTGGCCCACCGCGACTTGCGCTATTTCTGCTAAAACTGACTTTTCGGGAGCCATGGGCCTCCAAAAATTATTCCGAGACCATATCCGTGATCCTTGCGTCGCACCGGACATTTCAAGTACCATGAAGACATACTTTCGGTGGAGTTTTACCGTTGTTCCCCGGTCCGGCCTGGTTTGAGGAAATTGGCTTTCCGAGCCTCAAAATTCGAGTGTTCACAATTGCCCCCCACTGGGGTCCATAAAAATGATTTATGGAACTCAGTGGTCTTCTGAAGAGCGAATTTTGAGCGAGATGCAAAAGGACCCGCATTTTCATTTTTTTCTATAAATAGGCTCATTTCATTCAATTTTCATTTGCTTTCATTCATTCTTCTTCTTTCACTTCTTTCAAATTTTCTTTCAACGATGGATTTCACCGGCTTTGAAGACCTCGAAATCCCACTCCCTCCCTGCAATCTTTTACTTGAGGAGGAGAAGCACAGTTCTCGGACCGGCTGCTATGAGGTGAGTACATTCCCGTTTGTCCATCTAGTATGCATGCTTAGGAATTTTATTTATTTCCAGTAAGGAACTTAGAAATAAATTTTAGGAACCTTTCCTTTACATGTACTAGTAATGAATTAGGACCTGTACCAGGCTACATTATGTTCTGCCATCAGTAATTATTTCTAGTAAAGAAATTAGAAATAATCCTTTAGGAATCCACACCCGGCTGGGGAAAGAACTTAAATCTTTTCTAAATTTGTCCAACTTTTCTCAAATTTTTTTTTTAGACTTGGGCTTACGAGTACTTTCCTAGCATCGCCCCTTTTCTTCGTGAGATACCTGCCCCCGCCGATCCTCTTTCCCCCATTGCTTGGAGGTGGTATAGAGAGAGGGTAGAAGTACCAAAGAGGAAACTTCCCATCAGAGGGCTGAGATCATTCTTCGACAGCTGCCCAATGGACTCAGTAAATGCTTTATCGTCATCTTTTTTATTATATTAGAGAAAATGATTCACTAATATAACAAATTTTTACAGGTTGCATCTGAAGTGATGTCTCACCGACTGGCAGAGTGGATTGCTCAAGATTACAGCTTTCGGCGATCAGAGTTTCTGACTCGCCGTCGATTCATACTTCCCCATCCAGAGTTTCGACGATATTATCTCGCTGAGAGGGTGACTTTCCAGATCGCCGGTTTCCGTGCAGTTCCCATGGATCCCCCTGATGATATGCTATCTTCAACACTTCTGCCTGTTACTGTGTCCCAGTATGAGGGCAACCCTTTCGAGTCGGCTTATGCCCCGGATGAGGATTACGACTTCTACTGCCTTCATCGACTGATGCCATGCATTGGGACACGATTTGACTCTGTACCTCCTTATCGGTCTTCCCACTCTTCGGCTCCCACTTCTGGCACTCCGAGAGACCATCCCTCTCCCGACCGGCAAGCTGACAGACCCTCTTCCTCTAGGGCTGAGACTTCCGCTTTCAGGGCTGGACCATAACACACTGGAGGAAGCAGCAACTCATCTCATTTGAGGCCTCCCGCATCCGTCCTTACAGCTACCGGCCAATTTGACCCTATTTTAGCCGACTTGAGGCTGCCTTATGCTGCTCGTTATCATGCACCTGGTGGTTGGGTGACCCGACCAATTAGTGCAGAGGGTGCATTATATCGGAGCTTTGCTCATGTCACTCAGGTATATTCTCATAGAACTTTTCATGAAAAGGATTCATAAAATTCTCTTGAGATTGATTGTGATTTCGTCTCTTTTATAGGTACCAGAGGGCCTGATCACAGAAATGGCGGCACTGATTACTGCTTTCTCGGATGAACTGTCTGGTGCTTGGACTGAGGCTGCTTACGAGAGGCAGAGTAGGCCGCAAAGACGGAGAGGCCGGCACTGATTTTTTTCATACTTGTCTTGAACTATGCTTGCTGTATTTGAACTATTCCCCTTCTGTACTTTGTACCTTTCATGTTTTTTTTTAGCTGTTATCTAAACTTATCTGTAAACTTGCACTTATTTGTTAGTATTAACAGCACATATGTATGCATGATGCTTTTTCTTTTTAGAAATCTATTTTAAAAATAAATCCCTGACACAATCCCAAAAAATAGCACATAACAGGGCCTAAACAGGGCCAAAACATGAGAATTTTACAAAACATCAAAAAAGAGGAATCAGGACGGTCGGCAGCGGCGGTCGAGCCGCTGCCCGGGCCAGACCAGTATAAAACTCAAGGTTGTCTTACATCTGTGGGTCAGAAAGCAATCCTCTTACTGCAAGATCTTATTTTTTTTTCACATAACAATGAATCCCTTTTTTAATCACGTGATGCATAATTGGACCAAAAGTCTCCACAATGTTGAAAGGATCAACATGGGGAGGTACGGGTTGAAAGCTGTGGCCACCCTCAGAGGTGTAGCTGTAGACTGGGATTTCTTGCACTCTTGCATCAGGTTTTGGGATCCCCAAGCCCATGTTTTCAGATTTGGGGCTCGGATGGAGGAAATGTGTCCTCTTTTTGAGGAGTTCTGCTCAATCATTGGGTGCGACCCAAATGCCCCTCTTGTGAGGCATGAGGTCCAAATCGGCTATGTGGGATCTTTTCAGAGGCTTTTTAGCTTCACAAAACCCCAAGCCCAAGCTATGATTGTAGATGGGGATAAGGCGATGCTGCTTCCCCTAATTGATGAATTCTTGACCGCCGATTTTGAAGACGATATTCAATTGAGGCACAGAATGCGAGCCTTCGTCTTTTGTCTGTTAGCTGGGTTCCTCTTCAACCGTGACCCCGGCTTTGGAGATTTGAAACTTTGCCCAATGGTTAGGCAAATGGAAGAGCTCAACTATATCGGGGGCATGATCCTGGCTGAGACTATTCAGAGTCTCGACAGATGTGCACTTGGATTTGAACGTTGGACCGTCACCCCGGTCATCCTTCAGGTAATTTATACCTTTTGTTTCTTTTGCTTATTCCATCATCTCTCTTTTCCTTTGTAAAATAGAAAGGATCTATTTTTTCAGGTTTGGCTGAGAGATCATCTTCGAGTGGTTGCAGCCCCCCAGACTTTGACCTACAACCCTTCGCAGTACCGCACCAGGAAAATTCAGATTTCTTTTCCCTCTATGGCCGAATGGACTGTTTGGCTGTTTGAGCTTGGACCGGAAGAATTATTATGGTTCGTCCCTTGGTATAGGATTCCTCAATTCATGGAGGCAAATGCCATGCACAACCATGTCTACCTGCTTGGGTTCACTCACAGTACTTGGTACAGTGCTTCCCGCGTCCTCAGGCAGATGGGTATTGATCAGAGAGTTCCCCTTCCTGTCGGGCTTACCATTGCTTCTCCTATTACCCCCGGGGTTACTCGGGCTGTTCTACAGACTTGGGTCAGAGACCATCGGATGATCAGGCCTTGTGCAGAGCCTTCCCTCGTTCAGCCCACTCCAGAGTACAGGACCTGGTTTATAGCTGAGGTTTGGCCCGTTGAGAAACCGAGGAGGTGTGCATTGCTGCAGGAGTTGGAGGGAGAGGGGGTGTAGGATTTAGATCCCAGGGTGACTCCATTGTCTTTTCTGTTTTTGGGTTGTTTTTACCTTTTTGGTTTTTGGGGGAATATGACTTGACCTTTTTGATTAGTTGTGTATTTTATAGGATGAATGACTCTTTCTGAATGACTCTTTTTTGTAACAGATGATTCTCTTTTTGTAATGAATGATTCTTAATGAATGACCCTTTTGTTTGCTTTCCAAGCATTATCTACTTTATTTATTTGCTCTTATTTTTGCCTAAGCCGTCCTTTCGGATTTTCAACTTAGCGAGCTCTTACCCATTCTTGCCTAAGCCACCCTTTGCGGGTTTTCAGCTTAGCGGGCCCCACTATTGCCTAAGCCGCCCTTTGTGGGTTTTCGGCTTAGCGGGATCTTTTGTTTTTGTTGTTTTGTTTTTTTCTTTTGGCAAAAGAAAGATGAATGAATGATTTCTATTAAAATTTAGACCATGCTCAAGGAGAGCTGCCTACATATCTCGAATTAGTTTGCGAGAATCAGGTCTAATGTAGTTCCTTATGGAATGCATGATCATACATAATATTTCTTTAGTTGATCCAGATTGCATGGGTTTGTGAACTCCAGACCATCCAAATCAGACAAGATGACGGCTCCGCCGGAAAGTATTTTCTTCAAAATGTAGGGTCTCGCCCAATGAGGACGAAACTTCCCACGAGGATCTGTAACAGGTGTTCTGATCTCCTTCAAAACCAAACAACCTTCTTCCAACTTTCGATCTTTGACCTTTTTGTTGAAATGTCTGGCCATTCGCCTTTGATACCCTTGAATCTGATGTAGAGCTTGAAGTCTTTTTTCATCCAAACTCAACAACTGATGATGATAATTGCTGATCCATTCAGCTTCATTTATCTGACTTTCTTGAATTATCCTCGCCGATTGAACTTCCAGTTCAATGGGGAGTACTGCTTCCATTCCGTATACCAGTGAATACGGGGTTGCCCCAGTAGGAGTTCTAACTGATGTTCTGTATCCCCATAAAGCCAATGGTAACTTCTCATGCCAACGCCTATGTTCCTTGATCATTTTTTGTATGATCACCTTTATAGACTTGTTCGCTGCTTCTACAGCTCCATTTGTTTGGGGTCTATAAGGAGAGGACTTATGATGTTGGATTTTCTTATCCTGCAAGAGTTTAGCAAATTCTGCTTGGAAATGAGTTCCATTATCTGTGATAATCTCGAATGGTGTTCCGTACCGACAAAGGATGTTGGTTCGGACAAACTGTGCTGCCTTTTTGGCGTCTAATTCTGCATAGGAAGCTGCTTCAACCCACTTTGTGAAGTAATCCACTGCTACCAAGATAAACTGATGTCCATTTGATGCTTTTGGATGTATTTTGCCAATTATATCAATTCCCCAAGTAGCGAAGGGCCATGGAGAAGTGATCGGATTCAGGGCAACAGAAGGTTGCTTCTGTAGCTTAGCAAATATTTGACATTGATGACATCCTTGCACAAATGCCACACAGTCTACATTCATGGTGGACCAGTAATATCCTAGATTGGCTATTTTCCGAGCCAAGGCGATCCCATACATGTGTGGTCCTGATTCGCCACCATGTACCATTTCCATTATTTGCTTGGCCTCCGCTTCACTCACACACCTTAGGTGCATTCCATTCCAACTCCTCTTGTAGAGGATATCTTCATTAAGAATGTAACCTGTGGCAAGCTGCCTTATTGCCCTCTGATCAACCTTTGATGATCCCTCCGGATAATTTCCATCCTTGAGATAAGTCTTGATATCCCAAAACCATGGTTTACCATCGGCCAAGTGCATTACATGGGCGGGTTGCTTTTGAAGCTGAACTTTCAATGGACGAATGACTTTCCCCTCCCTGATATTGATCATGGAAGCTAAAGTAGCCAAGGCATCAGCAAACTGATTCTTTGCTCTTGGGAGATATTCGAAGGATAGATCATTGAACTGTTGTGCCAAATGATCAAGGCGTTGTAGGTAAGGAACCAAACGCTCTTCTTTTATCTTCCATTTCTTTAAGGCTTGTGATACTATTAAAATAAAATCACCATAGACCTTTAGGTCCTTAATCCTCAATTCCAGGGCGGCTTCAAGCCCATTGATGCAAGCTTCGTATTCTGCTTCGTTGTTTGTGCAGCTAAAGTCAAGTTTAACTGCGAATGGAATGTATTCTCCACAAGGAGTTTTGAACACAATCCCAATTCCGTTTCCATGATAATTGGATGCCCCATCAAAATACATCTCCCAAACACTGCTTTCCACGTTCAAGAGGTCTTCATCAGGGAAACCCATTTCTCGCATCTCGTCATTCACGGGTAATTCTGCTAATTGGTCAGCTATTGCGCCACCTTTCACAGCTTTCCTTTGAACAAATTTCAAGTCAAAGGCTGCTAATGTTGACACCCACTTTGCCATTTTGCTGTCCAAAACAGGCCTCTCCATAAGGAATTTCAAGGGACTCTGTTCTGCAATGACATAAGTAGTGTAAGAAGACAAGTAGTGTTGTAACTTCGTGCAAGCCCAATACAACGCTAAACACAACTTCTCAATCCTTTTATACTTTAACTCATAGTCCAGCATCCTTTTGCTGAGGTAGTAAATTGCATTTTCCACCTTTGTATCTTCGGCTTCTTGAGCTAGCATTGCACCCATGGCTTCATCTGTTACAGACAAATACAAGAGCAGAGGTTTTCCCATTCTGGGCGGTTGTAGAATTGGCAGACTTAATAAGTATTCTTTAATCTTGTTGAAGGCCTTCTGACAGTCTTCATTCCATTCTCGCGAAACACCTTTCCTTAGTAGCTTAAAGATAGGACCACAAGTCTCAGCCAACTGTGATATGAATCGACTGATATACTGTAATCTACCTAGCAAGCCTCAAACCTCTTTTTCTGTTCTTGGTGGAGGCATTTTCAGAATAGCCTTTGACTTTGCTGGATCAACTTCTATTCCTTTTTTGCTGACCAGATATCCTAAAAATAAGCCCGATGTCGCACCAAAGAGGCATTTTGCAGGATTAAGCTTCAAATTGTACTTGCGAAGTCTAAGGAAGAACTTCTCAAGTGCTTCAACGTGCTCTTCTGGAGATTTTGACTTGACAATCATATCGTCAACATACACTTCTACTTCTTTATGTATCATGTCATGAAAGACTGTGGTCGCCATCTTTTGGTAGGTAGCCCCTGCATTTATCAATCCAAAAGGCATAACCCTGTAGCAGAAAGTGCCCCATTCTGTAATGAAAGCTGTCTTCTCTTTGTCTGGTGGGTGCACCAGGATCTGATTGTATCCAACCGCAAGGTCAGTCATGGAAACCATCATATGCCCAGCCATCCTGTCTATCAGCAAATCGATGTGTGGTAGCGGGAAATCGTCCTTGGGACAAGCCTTATTCAGATCTCTATAATCAACACACATCCTGACCTTTCCGTCTTTCTTCGGGACCGGTACTATGTTTGCTAACCATGAAGGGTAGGCAATTGGTTCTATGAACTTATTGTCCAGTTGCTTGGCAACCTCCTCTTTAATTTTCAAAGACCATTCTGGCTTCATTCTTCTCAACTTCTACTTAACCGGCTTTGCCTCTGGGTATAGCGGAATCTTATGCACTGCTATGGCTGGGTCTATTCCCGTGACATCACTTGCCTTCCACATGAAGCAGTCGACATACTTCCTGATGCAATCGACAACTTGTTCTTTATTCACACAATCATATGCAATGTATGTATGTTCATTTTCTTTGCCAATTATTATCTTTTCATTTATTTCTTTTATTTCATTTATTTCATTTCTGCTAGGTAATACTTGGAAAGCAAAAGACACAGGGTAACCAAGAATCGGAACAGTTTCATTGATAATGGCGGAGTCATTCTCCAAGATTACATTAGACTTGACATTAGGGCTTTCTAAATCTGAAATTACAGAAGACTCAGAATTAGACTCTGACTTGGTTTTTGACTCAGAATTAGTACAAGACTCGGTACAAGACTCAAGTTCAGGGTGTGACACAGGACTAGGTTTAACCTCAGCAGCTTGTACCTCCTCGGCGTACCAGTTTCTCAACGGTCAATCCGTGGTCTTGATCAGCTTTGTGAAATCCCTATTGTCTTCAAAATTGGTTATCATAGCAACCTCATCAAAGAGACTAGGCCGCATGAAATCTTCCATTTGGGGGGTCAGTTTCAGGTTCTGGCTCTTCTTCTTTCATGGCCACAACATCAGCAAACATTTCAAAACCCGGTAACTTCTTTCCGGTCATAGGAGAATAGAATGGTTCCTGAAAACCACGGTGATGAACTGCCTTTCTAGGTTTGCAAAAGTGACCATTCAGAGTTCTAAAGTAAGGGCGCATTTTGAGGCTTCTTGCCCCCCAATTTCCCTTTTTCTTCCTTCCACGCTCAAACTCCTCTATTTCCTCGTCTGTAGGTTTGTACCCCAAGCCAAAAGTTCCCTTATTCTCAGGCTCTTCCCATGGCCGTACTACGGGTATTTTTCTCCCAGACTTCATCATTTCCATCCCGGGCAATAGACCTACCCTCAGCATCATTCCCACTAGGCAGTTGATTTGGACCTCCCCAAAGTCATATGAGACAAATGGCCCTTTGGGTTTTTCACCTTCTATGCATTGAACTGTGTCATAATGAAACCCAGTCAAGGTCATGGCGGTTTCACCAGGAACAACCTCAAGGAGAGACTGATCCATGGTTTTCCTGTTGATTTCGCAGGTGTCCCCTTTGATAGTGATTGTTGACCTAGATTTAGGTCAATCTTGTTTTTGATCTTGGCAAACAAATTGAAGTGATCTAATGGCTTCAATGAGTGTTTATATGGCAGGAAAGCAACTTAGAATGAGCTGAAATGCAAAGAAATTTGAAGATTTCCTAAGTGCTGAAAATCTGTCTTTGAAGGGATGCGAGACCGCCCCAAGGGGTTGCGCGACCATCCAAACTGTCTTGGTTTGACAGTAAGGTTCGCGGTGACAAGAACGGTGAATGACTCGACGCAAGACAATGCGCGACCGCCCAATGTGGCTTCGCGACCGCTACATTTATATAGCCGTTGGTGGGCTTCAACGGCTAGTTAAAGAATTAATAAGAAGATGCCATGTGTCAAGTAGCCGTTAGAGATTTGAATTGCGCGACCGCCCCAAGGGGGTGCGCGACCATCCCAGGATGCGCGACCATCCCAACAGTCTGACACAAAAATCCAAGAAGATTTTGTAGCTGTTGGAGTTTCACTTTTCTACCCACTTCACCAACGGGCAGAACTGGTTTGAGGCCTATAAATACCACCTCAAACAAGTCTTATAGCAAGAGAATAAATACTAATATTGTCCAAACTCTTGCAAGTTATTTACTTAAGCTTTCATCTATTTATCTCTTCATGCAAGGTTGAGTGTTAGCCATTAAAACACCAATTGTAAAGGTTGTGAGAGTGAGCCTGAGAAAAACTCTTGTAAAGGTTGTGAGAGTGAGCCTAGTAAAACTCTTGTAAGTGGTTTGAGTGTTAGCCTTAGTAAAACACTTGTCAAGTTAGGTGTGAGCTTGTAAAAACACCAAAGTTGGAAGTGAGCTTGTAAAACTTCAAGTATAGTGGAATACCCAATTGAGGTTGGGGAGTGGATGTAGGATTGTTGAATCCGAACCACTATAAATCTCTTGTGTTGATTTTTCTACTCTCTACTCAATCTTCTACATCTTCTAAATTTCTTATTTGTTGAAGTTTTTTTTTAATTTGCCATCATTTCTTGAGGAAACCAATTCACCCCCCCCCCCCTCTTGGTTGCCATCTTGGGACAACAGTGATGATTTTTCCTTCAAAAGGGAATTTAAGTTTTTGGTGTAGTGAAGAAGGTACAGCATTAATCTGATGAATCCACGGCCTTCCAAGGAGGAGATTAAAGCTCGCGGGTACATCAATGACCTGGAATGGTACTCCCATTTTCACCGGCCCAATAGCAATTTCCAGAGTGGCAACACCCAAAATTTCTCTTCGAGTGTTATCATATGCTCTCACAATCTGATCAGAAGGTGTAAGATCTGTAGCCTCCAACCCCAGACAGCTTGCTACTTTCAAGGGACATACATTTAAGGCTAACCCATTATCAATGAGAACCATGGGCACAGTCTTTCCCCCAGTCTGTATGGTGATGTATAGAGCATCATTGTGTTTCTTACCGTCTTCTGGTAAATCCACATCAGAAAACCTGATACTTAATGCCTTGGTTGATTGGGTCAAAGTGGCCACCAAAGCTTCTGGGCTTGTGTCCACAGGTGTATCAAGTTGACTCAAAGCTTCGCTGAGAGCCTGGCGGTGTGGGAATGAGGAAGCAAGGAGCTCCCAAATTGACACCTTAGCTTGAGTTTGTTTAAGCTGAGTGAGGACAGGGTCTTCTTTTGGCTCTGGTGTTTTCTTATGGGGGGATTTGAGGTTGTAGGGGTTTTTCCCAAGTCAAGTGGCTGATATTGTCTTCCACTTCTTGTCAGAGCACTGACCTCTTCAGAAAGGTCGTTCAAATCTAACACACATACTTCATTCATTTCCAAGAGAAGTTTGAAAGGATCAAACAGCTCTTCTTCCACAGTAATGGCGTGGATGGAATGATTGGGCAAAGGGTTAGTGTTGATGTTTGGTTGCCTCCTGAGAGGAATGATGTCACCACTATCCACCAGATCCTGGATGCGGTTTTTGAGTGTCCAGCAAGCATCTGTTTTATGCCCATTCCCTTGATGGTATTCACAGTATTCATTGACTTTATAACTGGAAGGTAATGGGTTTGGAGGAGGTCTTGGGTCCAAAGGCTTCAAATATTTCCCTTCCACAGCCTTTTTAAACACCAAATGAAGGGGTACCCCAAGGTCAGTATATTGCCTTCTTGGCTGATTTCTCGGCCCAAGATTGCCCACACGTAAAGGATTCGCAGGGGCAATATTGGCCACTTGATTGACCTTGCTTGAGGAAGGAGTTTGGCTTTGTTTCTTATATTTCGATGCAGCCCCCTCATCCACTATTTTACCCAACTGTATCAAATCTTCTACCTTGGTTGCAGTCGCAATGAGCGATTTGAAAGTAGGTAGATATTGGGTTTGCAGTTGAGCCTGATATGTAGGTCTTAAATTCCTGATTATGATATCAATTTGCTCTTGTTCTGAAGGGCGATTGATCATCTGGGCGGCTTTTGCCCTCCACCTCGTAAGGAACGAGGAGAAGGGTTCATTGTTGTTTTGTTTGGTAGTCTCAAGTTCTCTTCTAGTGACATCCACCTCAATATTGTAGTGGTATTGAGAGTTAAAGGCATTGCAGATGTCTTCCCATGTCTTAATCTTGGAACGGTCTAGACTCACAAACCATTTAAGGGCAGCCCCAGTCAGGGATTGTTGGAAGAGTTGAGCAAAGAGCTAATCATTTAAACCCCAAGGACTCAAGGCCCCCACATACATCTTCAAATGGGTTTTAGGGCAAGTGGTCCCATCAAATCTGTCCATCCCCGGCATCTTGAATTTTGGAGGTAATCTGGCTTGGGGAAACAAGGATAAGGAATCCATGTCTACCACCTCTTTGTGAGTTTTCATGGCAGTGATTGACCTCTCAAGCAATTCAAGTTTCTTTTTCAGTTCATCCGTTTCATTCTTGGAGGGTGGATCCTCCAAATTGATGACAGGGGTATTAATCTGAGCAGTCACGGGGGTACTAGTTTGCCCCACAATGGGTTCCTTCCCCAAATTTCCAGGAATAGGGACTGTCTTTGGTGCTCCTTCTAATTCAGCCAGAATGGCTACCCTTTGGGCGGCTAAAGCTTCATCAATTTTTTCTTGCATTCTAGCTTCAATTTCCTTAACCTGACCATCCAGCAAAGCTTTAATCTGTTCAATCGTGGCCATTTCAGTAATTGGAGTAGTTGGTGAAGTTCGGGTAGTAGAACTTGTAGGGGATAGCACAGTTGGTGTTGAAGTGTCTGGTGTAGGTGAAGGCACACGGACAGAGGGTACCTGAAAAGGTCAAGGGTAAAAAATCAGGGTGGTGTGTAGGGTAGGAAAACTCTTGGTCCACTTATGTACATCAAAATTTTCCCCCAAAACAATGTTGTTATGTTGCATGAATGCACCTCATCACATCACAATTCATTTTAATGGAATGCGGCACTATCATTGGGTACATACAACCTAAGGGAAGGTTCTATTGTTATGTAAAAATAGAGAATCGGCTTATCATAGGGACCCTTGAGTCTTGAGTAAGATATACCTAACCACATGTGAAACAAGGAGTTTCGCGTGGATCCAACAGTACGATTACTCATGGGCCACTCCAAAAGGATTGGAATGGTTTGCGACAACAGGGAGGACGCTTTGGCTGTCCGCCGGCATAATCAAGGAGACCTGCCGGTCAGCGCTACTTGCTATCCAGACTCAGAACTTTGAACAGAAAGAGAAGAAATTTATTTGAAAACAATTTTTTATGCAATGGAGGAAAATGATTCCCCCATATATGCAAGAGAAAAAGATTCTCTGAATGACAAAACAAATGCACAATTTATCAAATAAGGGACCATTAAAGGAAAAAGATTCCTTTTGTCAACTTTCAATCCAACATCCTTAAAGAAAGGATATATAATGCTAGGGTACCCTGCAAAATGAATAAAAATACCCTAAAGAAAGGCAAATCAGTTAAACGAATAATAATAATAGTCTACTATAATTCCATAAATCATTATTATTATCATTTTTTATTATTTTTTTTGTGTAATATATAGCCATTATTTTATTTATTATTATTTTTTATGGTCCCCAGGAAGATATTTTTTTTTCAATTTTCAGTACTAACGTCTTTAAAGAAAAGACAACCATTGCTAAGGTACCCTGCTAAAATAAATAAAAATACCCTAAAGAAGGGCCAGTTAGTCAAATAAACAATAGTAGTCCACTAGGATCACATAAATCATTTTTATGTTCCCCAGTGGAGTCGCCAATCTGTGAACCTCGGATTCCGCCCGAAAAGGATTCGGGCGAACGTTCACTTGTTGTCGGGAGTCGCCACTCAGTTTATTTTGTTCGAAGGGAAAAACTAAAAAAACCCTTGTTTGACTCCAATTATGCGTCAAATGTAAAGGCTTCTAGTCTGCGAACCCAAAGAGGATTCGGGGACTATGTCATGTATTTGGCTAACTCGACAATAAATAATAAAAAAAGAAATGAATGTAAAAGGGATGAAGAAAACAGAATAAAGAGATTGTTATTAAAATGTGGACTTGCTATTTGGGGTGAATCCCAAATATGCCTACATACTCTCGTTTTTATGAGAGATCAAAGCCCATGTAGTTCGGGAAAGCCTATTTAAAGGCGATGAAATTTATGCTTCATGCATGTGTGTATGTATGCTTCATGCATTTTTCAGGCATTTTGCCGGAGTTGTGAGTTTTAGCACTTAGTGCAAAAATTGTATAATTTCGGGTATTTAGTACCAAAAGAGTTCGATTTAGGCTTCATGCCAAAAGTTCATTTTAATAGTGCCGTTTAGGTACTTAGTACCAAAGAGATGCAATTTAGGCTCCGTGCCAAGAAAAGTTGATTTTATTTACGGCTTAATGCCGAAAGGGTGATTGATTAGTCCGTTAGGCCCTCAGACCTAAAAAGATTAGGTCTTTGACCGAGAAGAAATTAAGAAGAAGATTAGAATGCTTATGATATGCTCGAATTGACCAAAAATGAATTATGATATTACCTTGATTAGAATTTTTCCACTTCTAAGTTCCAGATCTTGTATCCTTACACTTTTGAGTATGATTCTTGCTTTCTACAACACAATATTAGAAATTTTTAAGCATAAAAATTTCGTCAGCATCTGGACGTAGGAAGTCCAAAATCCCCCCTTCTTTGAAAATCTGAAGCCTATTTATAGGCAAAATCGGGCTGGACGGCAGCCGAGCCGCCAGCCACGGCGGCCGAGCTGCCGGCGCTACGGCGGCCGGGCCGCCGTCCCCGGCGGCTTGGCCGCCGTCCTGGCCCACCGCGACTCGCGCTATTTCTGCTAAAACTGACTTTCCGGGAGCCATGGGCCTCCAAAAATTATTCCGAGACCATATCCGTGATCCTTGCGTCGCACCGGACATTTCAAGTACCATGAAGACATACTTTCGGTGGAGTTTTACCGTTGTTCCCCGGTCCGGCCTGGTCTGAGGAAATTGGCTTTCCGAGCCTCAAAATTCGAGTGTTCACACATACTCTTAAATAGATGAAATTAAGAAAATAGCTGTTTATGACTGTTCAAAGTTAAGAGTTGCGACCTGTCACACAGCCAACGGTTACAAAATTTCGAGCAGAGTGTACAGAGTGCGGTCGCAGATTCAACAGGGTGCGATCGCGAAGTTTGGTCTAGCGACCATTATCAAGATCAGTACACTCGCGGGTGAAGAATCTATCTGTAACGGTTGAAACTGTTCAAATTTTTGCGTCCGCGCATAAATTTTCTCGACCGCGCACAGAGTTATTTGTTTGAATGAATTTGGCAGACAAGATAACGGTCGCTATGGACACTGGAGCGAACGCGACTGACTTATAAATGAAAGATTCAAGGAAAGATGGAAGATTTTTCTAATGTTTTAGGAAAAAAGAAGTTCATGCACATAGAAACTTCATTGAAAGGCAAAAGTTTTAATTAATTCAAAGTGATTCCATCAATCATTCCTAAATTAAGTTTAATGAAGTTAAGTCTATCTTCATTCAAGGGTTTTGTAAAGATATCAACAAGTTGATTTTGTGTATCTATAAATTCTAGGATTATATTCTGATTTTGTACATTCTCTCTCAAAAAATGATGTCTAATATCTATATGTTTGGATCTAGAGTGTTGGATAGGATTCTTAGACAAATTGATAGCACTAGTGTTGTCACATTTAATGGAGATATTGTTAAACACTTTACCATGGTCAAGCAATTGTTGTTTCATCCATAATACTTGTGTGCAACAAAAACATGCTGCAACATATTCGGCTTCCGTTGTGGATAAAGCAACCGATGCTTGTTTCTTACTATGCCAAGAAACTAGACAATTACCAAGAAAGTGACATGCTCCAGTAGTGCTTTTCCTATCTAAGATACTACCAGCATAATCTGCATCTGAAAAGCCTATGATATGAAATGATGTGTTTTTAGGATACCAAAGTCCTAAATGCATTGTACCACTCAAATATTTCAAAATTCTCTTAGTGGCATTCAAGTGTGATTCTTTAGGATTAGTTTGAAATCTAGCACAAAGACATACACTATACATTATATCAGGTCTAGAAGCGGTTAAGTAAAGTAGTGATCCGATGATACCTCGATATTTCTTCTCATCTACTGCTTTACCATTTTCATCTTTACCTAATTTCAAGGATGTGCTCATAGGAGTTTTGCTAGTTTTGCAGCCATCCATTCCAAATTTCTTGATGAGTTCTTTCGTATATTTAGATTGGTTGATGAAGATCCCATCTTCACATTGCTTGACTTGCAGTCCAAGGAAGAACTTGAGTTCACCCATCATGCTCATTTCAAATTCCCTAGTCATACAAGTAGCAAATTCTTTGCACAAGGCTTCATTAGTAGCTCTAAATATTATGTCATCAACATAAATTTGTACAATCAAAATGTTATGCTTGTCCTTTTTAACAAAGAGAGTTGTGTCTACTTTTCCTTTTGAAAAACCATTTTCAAGTAAATATGCACTAAGTTTATCATACCAAGCTCTAGGTGCTTGTTTCAATCCATATAAAGCTTTGGTAAGTTTGAAAACATGATTAGGAAATTTGTAGTTTTCAAAACCAGGAGGTTGTTCTACATAAACTTCTTCGCTTATAAGTCCGTTTAGAAATGCACTTTTAACATCCATTTGAAAAAGCTTAAAGTTCATGTGACATGCAAAAGCAAGTAATATTCTAATAGCTTCTAATCTAGCTACAGGGGCAAAGGTTTCATCATAGTCAATACCTTCTTCTTGATTATAGCCTTTGGCTACCAATCTTGCTTTATTTCTAATAATGTGACCATTTTCATCAAGCTTATTCCTATAGACCCATTTGCATCCTATTATAGAGTGATTTGTAGGTCTAGGAGTAAGTTTTCAAACATTATTTCTTTCAAATTGATTAAATTCATCTTGCATTGCAGTTATCCAATTTTCATCATTTAAAGCCTCCTCAACAGTTTTTGGCTCAATTTGAGAAACAAAAGCAAAATTAACATCTACATGATTAATTTTAGATCTAGTAATTACTCCCTTAGATGTTTCTCCAATGACGAGTTCCTTAGGATGGTCTTTCTTATATTGCCAATCCTAAGGAAGATCTTGAGTCTTTTCTTCAAGTTCATGCTGATTGATCTTTGGAGCATCAATAGATTCAAGAGATTCAAGAGTACCTGCAGGGTCATTGAAAGTAATACCTTTCTTCTGATCACGATTAGATGATTCATCAAATACAACATGCATTGATTCTTCTATAACTAGAGTTTTCATGTTAAATACTCTATATGTTTTGCTATATGATGAATATCCTAAGAATATGCCTTCATTTGATTTGGATGAAAATTTTCCAAGATTATCCTTGGTATTCAATATGAAGCATTTGCATCCGAATACTCTAAAATATCCAATTCTGGGTATTCTTCCATTCCATAGCTCATAAGAAGTTTTATTAGTTAAATGTCTTTTGTAAACACGATTTGCAATGTAACAAGCTGTATTAATGGCTTCTGCCCAAAAATAAGATGGTAAATCATATTCATTGAGCATTGTTCTAGCCATTTCAATTAAAGTTCTATTTTTCCTTTCAACTACACCATTTTGCTGTGGAGTTCTAGGAGCAGAAAAATTATGTGAAATGCCAAGTTCATTGCAAAAGCCTTCAAAATTTTCATTCTCAAATTCTTTGCCATGATCACTTCTAATAGATGTGATCACATATCCTTTTTCATTTTGAACTCTTTTTGCAAACATTTTGAAGTAATTAAAGGCTTCATTCTTTTGAGCTAAGAAATTAACCCATGTGAATCTAGAGTAATCATCAACAAGAACAAATGCATATGATTTGCCTCCTAAGCTTGTAACTCTATTTGGTCCAAACAAATCCAAATGAATGAGCTCTAAAGGTCTAGAGGTGCTTATAACACTCTTTGATTTAAATGAGCTTTTGTGTTGCTTACCATGTTGACAAGGTTCACAAATCTTGTCTTTATCATATTTTATCTTAGGTAGGCCATCAACTAAGTTTTCATTACAAATATATTTTAATTGATCCATACCAGCATGTCCTAGTCTTCTATGCCATAACCATGCATCATTATTAGTGGACATTAAACATTTAAACGAATGATTTGAATGTATGTTGATATTATAAGTGTTGTTTGTTCTAGTACCCTTAAATATGATAATATCATTTGAATTCGTGATCTTGCATTCTTTGGAATCAAAATTGACAAAGTATGCTTTATCACAAAGTTGACTAACACTTAGCAAGTTATGTTTCAAACCATCAACAAGCCATACATCTTCTATTAAATCCTTACCAATTGAACCAATGGAGCCAACACCAAGAATTTTACCTTTAGCATTGTTTCCAAAAGTTACATTACCTCCATGTTTGTAGGTAATACTTGTAAAGAGCTTTGCATTTCCAGTCATATGCCTTGAGCATCCACTATCTACAAGCCATGTGCTTTCGTTGATAGTAGATTTTAGGCATATCTCATTGGAGTCATCTTCAATAGCCATGAGACATAGATTTGCAATTCCTTCTTCTTCTTCTTCTTCACTTGAAGAAGAGTCATCCCATGTGGCTTTGAGAGACTTTTTCTTTTCTTTATCCCATTTCTTTTTGTTCTTTAATTTGAAGCAATCTGATTTAATGTGACCAGTTTTTCCACATTCATAGCATTTTACCTCATTTTTCTTTTCTTTATCTTTGAAGGAGAATTTTGGAAGTGCACCTTTGTTTGCTTGTAATCTTTTCTTCCTTTTCCATTCATTGATTCTTTTTGAGAACATTGCTATTTCATCTTCATCATTAGTACCTTCATTGCTTGAGCTCTCAGCTTCTTTGATTGCTTTGAGTGCAATTGGTTTTCTCTTTTCTTTTTCACCTTGATCTTCTTCTTTTTCACTGTGTAGCTCAAATGTGAGTAGTTTACCAACTAGCTCATCTGTTCTTAATGTGCTGAGATCATGAGCTTCTTCTATGGATGATACTTTTGATTCAAAGTTCTTTCTAGCTCTTAGGGCTCTCAAGATTTTACTGTTTACATCACCTTGATCATATACCTTGCCATATTTCTTTAGTTCATTGACAATAGCAAGCAAGCGATTGGTCATGTCGGTACATTTTCATTTGGTTTCATCTTGAATAGCTCATACTCATGGACATGCATTTGTTTCTTGGTGAATCTCACTTGAGTTGTACCTTCATGGTAGTTTTCGAGTGTTTTCCAAATGCAATGTGCACAAGTTAAATGTTGAACTCTTCCACCTTCTTCTCTTGAAATGGAATTCATCAAGATGGAAGCGGCTCTATTATTCTTGAATCGATCTTTGACATTGCTAGTTGACCATTGAGCTTTGGGAAGTGAAACTTGAATACCGTCAGCTTCATAAGTGGGAGGTTTCCACTCACTTTCCACGAAATCTCATAGTTCAATCCCTTCACTGTCTAGAAACAAATACATTTTGTATTTCCAGTAAGAATAATCAGTTCCATCAAAGTAGGGTCTAAGAATAGAGTTAAGATTTCCATGAGAGCTTGATGAAGAAGAAGTTGCCATGGTGGATCAGATTTCACAATTAAGTTTAAGAAATCTCAGGCTCTGATACCAATTGTTGTCCCAAGATGGCAACCAAGAAGGGGGGGTGAATTGGTTTCCTCAAGAAATAATGACAATTAAAAAACTCAACAAAATAGAAGTGCGGAATTAAGAAATGGTTGAGTAATGGAAGAAAGAAAGAACACACAAGATTTATAGTGGTTCGGATTTTACTTCAATCCTACATCCACTTCCTTAACAACTTGTTAAGGTTCCACTAATCTTTGAAGTTTTTACAAACTCACTTCCAACTTTGGTGTTTTCACAAGTTCACACCTAACTTCACAAGTGTTTTTCTAAGGCTTACACTCAAGAACCTTTAAAGGAGTTTTTGAGGCTCACTCTCACAACCCAAACAAGAGTTTACAAGGCTTACTCTCACAACCCAAACAAGAGTTTTACAAGGCTTACTCTCACAACCCAAGTGTTTTTCCAAGCTTACACTCAAACTTATACAATGGTGTTTTCAATGCTTACACCTAACATTCATTACAATTCAAATGTATGTTTAAGTAATAGAAAATTTGTTGCTTGGCTATCAAAATCTGTTTTCTTGCTTCTTGTTTTTTTCTTTTCTTGTAGAAGCACTGTATTTATAGCCAATGTGGTCTTACTAGCCATTATTGAAAGTAAAAATAAAGTCTTGGCTGTTTAGACCTTCTTTATTAAACTGTCCGAAGCATTTCGCGGTCGTCCTTCATACAAGGATGGTCGCTCTCATGCCTTACGCGATCGTCCTTGGACAAGGGACGGTCGCTTCATTTAAAAAAGCTTCAACGGTCGAATTTGAGTGCTCTGCAGCTGGAATCTTGCCCATGCTGCGATTGTCGGGACGGTCGCTCAGAACCAGGGTGCGGTCGCCCTTTTTGAATGTTGAAGTGGGTTTTTAACGGTCATGTCACGTGGCATTCTTTGACAGGGCAAAAGAGATGTCCGCCAAAATTTGAATGTTGCGGTCGCCCTAGGTATCATCTCGCGGTCGAATTGAAATTCTCGCGTTGAACTTCTGGACGCACCTGAGGACGCGAACACTACTGTCTCTTTAAGCAAATTCTTCTTGAATTGGTAGAGCGGTCGCGACTCTGAATGGGCGGTCGGTAAAGTGGTAAGCGAGGCCGTATCATTCGCCGTTCTTGTCACCGCGAACCTTACTGTGATTAGAATGATTTGAGTTCCTTGGTTAGCGGTCGTCCATAAATTGGGACGTTCGCTCTTCTTTAGGCACGTTCGCGACTGAGGTCGGGCTTCTGACCGCGAAACCTACTGTGATAAGGTTTCATCCTGTAATTGATTGGTGCGGTCGTATTCATGTGTGGTGCGACCGCTAGAAGTGTTTTGTTTACCTTTATTTGAAGTAACCTAAGCCTGCAACAAGATTCTCCAAACACATGTTAAATGGATCATTCATTTGAGTTGTCAATGATCAAAATAGAGATCATTTGTCTAACAATCATTATTGGAGTTTCAGCTGGCTTGCAGTCTATCAGGCCTGTCTCTGCTAGTAGATCCAGGATATATTTTCGTTGTGAGATATAAATCCCTTTCTTTGATCTCATTACCTCAATCCCAAGGAAGTACTTTAGGTTTCCCAGATCTTTCATTTCAAACTCTATAAACAGATTCTTCCAGAGTTGTGAAACTTCCTCTCTGTCACTACCCGTAATTATCATATCATCAACATAGATTATCAGACACGTGATCAGTTCCCCTCTGCGTTTAAGGAATAATGTATGATCAGCATTGCTTTGCTTATAACCATACTCTTCATTACAAAGGTGAATCGCCCAAACCATGCTCTGGGAGACTTTTAACCCGTACAAAGCCTTCTTCAACTGACATACTTTTCTTCCTTGAAATCCTATCTCAAAACCAGGTGGAGCTTCCATGTACACCTCTTCTTTCAGATCTCCATGCAAGAAGGCATTTTTAACATCGAACTGGTGTAGAGGCCATTCCAAATTAGCCGCTATTGAGAACAGAACTCGGATTGTATCTATTTTTGCAACAGGTGAGAAAGTCTCAGAGTAATCAATGCCATATGTCTGAGTGTATCCTTTCGCCATAAGTCTTGCCTTATATCTTTCTACAGTGCCATCTGCTTTATGCTTAATTGTGAACACCCATATGCACCCAACTGGTCTCTTTCCTATTGGTAGTTCACATTCCTCCCAGGTTCCATTTTTCCTAAGTGCATCCATTTCCACCTGCATAGTTTGACACCATTCTTTGCTTTTTTTAGCTTCCTCTACTGTTTTTGGAATTATCTCGATATATATTACTGTATTAAAAGCTTTGGTTGGAGCAGACAAACTCCCCCTGTCTTCATTTTCTATTGGATACCGAGATCTTTGTGACTTGTACTCTGGTGAATACCTCTTTGGTGGAATTCCTCGATTGCTTCGTGGAGGAAGAACATATCTTTCTGTATTCTCACATACCTCTCCTACCATTTTATGCCCTGTCAATGTTAGCAAAATCTATTGTGAAAGCATCTGGTTCTATTATATTAGGAGAAATTGTTACCTTATAAGATTCAGATAAAGGGACTTAAGTCGTATCACTGTGCTCGATGGGCCTTTCTACAGTGTCTGAGACAGACTCGTTGGTTCTATTATCTGGCTCTGTTGGAATAGTGTTGGACATGATATGGGCTGAGCGAATTACCCAGCTTAGGGGGTCCAAATCTGTATTTTCCTCCCCCTGACCACTAGGCTGGGTTTTGTAGTAGTATTCTGTTTCGATGAAATTACAATCCAGAGTAGTGTACATCTGGTGAGAAACTGGATCATAACAGCGATACCCTTTCTGATTAGGACCATACCCCACAAAAACACATTTGACAGCACATGGGTTGAATTTGGTTCTATCGGATTTAGGAATATGAACGAAGGCAACACATCCAAACACTCGAGGAGTAAGAGTGAGGGCTGGCGGGATTTTGGTTTGCTCAGACAGAGTTTGAATGGGAGGTTTAAGTCCAAGGATTTTGGTAGGAAGACGATTGAGTAGGTACGTGGCTGTGGCCACGGCCTCAGGCAAGAAGGTTTTGGGTACATGTGATTCAAGCATGAGGGCTCGGGTAATTTCTAAGATAATTCTGTTTTTTCTTTTGGCAACTCCGTTTTGTTGAGGTGAGTTAGGACAAGTAATTTGACGTATAAGTCCTTTTTCTTGGAAAAATTGTTTCATAGTGTGGTTGACAAACTCTCCTCCATTATCATATTGGAGAAGATGAATTTGTTTCTGGATCTGGGTTTGAACCAGTTTATAAAACAAAAGAAACTTAGCTGGAACTTTAGACTTACTTTTTAAAAAATAAACCCAGGTCATGCGGGAATAGTCATCAATAAACAATAAAAAATATCGGAAACGACTATTATGTGAGTTGGGCGCAGGCCCCCAAACATCTGAGTATATCAAATGAAAAGCAGAGTCTACTCGAGTATTATTTGAATGAAAAAGTAGTTCTATGACTTTTTCCAAAAATGCATGTTTCACAAGGAATAGAATTATTATGCTTAAACTTTGGAAATAAAAGATTAAGATAACCAGGAGATGGGTGCCCCAATCGGCGATGCCACAACCAAATCTGTCGGTCCACCGTTCCGTGAGCCAGTAGTGCAGTCCCCTGTTGAGCCACCTCATCCACGTAGTAGAGCCCATTCCGCTCAGTTCCACGCCTAATTATCTCCTTCGTCTGAATATCCTGTAAGATACAACAATTTGGATACATTAGCACAATACAATTCAACTCCTTAGTAACATGACTGATTGACAACAATTTATAGGAAGGAGTAGGAACATAAAGACAATTTGACACTTTTAAATTTGGAGATATTTCTATTGTGCCTGCACCCATTACAGGTGATAAACCCCCATTTGCTGTTTGAACACAGGTCTTTCGTGGTATAGATTGAGTAACAATATCCCTAATATCATGGGTCATTGTGTCAGTCGCTCCACAATCAAAAATCCACTCTGAGCTTTTTTGTATTGTTGGTTCTTGAACTGCACAAGTAATGGGCCTGATTTGACCAAACGGACCAAATTTGTTTTGTTGTTGAGAATTGTAATTTTCAATTTCACAGGGATCTGATTGTAACCTTTTTAATTATCCTATACTTAATTGCTCATCATTTAAATTACCAGGGACTGATTCTGGAAAATTCAAATAAAAAGTTCTAAAAAGTTCAGGTTTAAGACATGAGGGCCTTGGAAAGTAATTTTCCAAGCCCTATACCTTCTTCCCTAATCCCTTCGTTCCTCATTCGAGCCGCCATCCCTGTAAAGCCCCCTTCCTTGGCTGCTTCAAGTGTGCTGCCACCTCTGTCGCTGGTGGCCACCAGGTTGCCCGCAGCGGTGGCTGGCTTCCCTTGACCGGCACCTCCTCGTTTATGTCCATCCTCCCACCAATCTGGATAGCCAACAAGAAGAAAACAATTTTCTTTAGTGTGGCATTTCATCCCATAATGGGTACAAAAAAGCTTTGATTTGTCTTCTCGGAATGATGATTTCGCCGGCCATCCAGCGTTTTCTGACCGAAATTTGCCTTGACCCCTTACAGCATTAACAACGCTGGTTGGTTCATCTCCTTGCTTCGATTGACTTTTGGCAATTAACCCACTGCCAATTGTTGGATTGTCATCCCCCTTTATTTGATTGAGAATCCCACTCCGTGCAGCTTCTCGTCGGACTTGGGCATATGCCCGTTCCACTGTGGGCAAGGGTTCCTCCTTAAACAACTCTTTTCTTATGGTTTCGTAGCAGCTATCGAGGCCTGCTAAAAACTGAAACAGTCGGGTCTCTTGTCGCTCCTTGTTGTATATCGCTATATCGACAGTATAAACCATCGGATTTGGGTGCCGCCGATCGATTTCCTGCCAAATCCCTAGCAAGGTATTAAAATATTTTTCTAAGGTCATATTCTCTTGTTTCAATTCATTTGCTTTGATGTGCAGTTCAAACGTTTGAAAGGCATCTCCTCCACTCCCATACGTCATTTCCAGTGCATCCCATAATGCCTTTGTAGTTGGATAGGCATCAACATTACTCACCAGATTTGCTTCAATATTGTTGATGATCCATGAAAAAACTGTAAGATCTTGCTGTTCCCATTCGGTATATTCTGGAGCTATTTTCTCCGATGGTGGAGGAACACCATTGATATGTCGAATACTTCTTCGTCCTGCAATTGCCACTCGCATTAAGCGAGCCCATAGTGGATAATTTGTATCATTTAGTTTAATTGAAATTGACAAAGTTTCTGATTGGTTTTGAGATGTTTGATTGGTTGTATTTGTTGTGTTGTTTAGGCCGTTTCTGAGGAGATCAATCAACTGGGCAGCAAGATTATTTGAATCCTGTATGGTTTCTGATCTTGTTGGACTGCTGGAACTCACTGGTGTCTCTCCTGACATAGCTGAAACTGATTGGACAGATTCTTCTGTGATGATATTTTTCTGAGAAGATAAGAAATTGGCTGAGAAAGGTTTGTTGGTAAGGTTGAAAATAATTGGTAAATGATGATTGCAGTAATCTGTATAAATCAGAACTGAACCTGCTCTGATACCATGTTAACAGTAAGTTTAGGAAAAGAATCCTTTTTTTTCTTATATATTCAAAAGTACAATTTGTCCATAGATATAATGGATACATTGAGCTAATTATAGTAACTGTGTTTAATTTATGCTAATTTACAGGATATTGACCAGGCTTGATTACCTGCTAACATTACTCATTTTGATTCTGCTCACAGAACCCTTTAACATCAACGATGAATCCAAGAATTTTGACACATGATAAGCTAATTTGTCTCCTCTAAAGGTTACCCACTGGGGCTTCCATGTCCATCCAATTGTTAAACCAATTAGAAATGCTATCCATAGAGGACCCAAAAACAAACATCATCTCCAAACACAAGGCTTCTCCAAATTTTCATTCAAAATTTTGCTAAAAAAATCCATACAAAGCCTCAATTAAGGCCATCATGGGGCACTTGATGATGTTGTATTCATGGAGTAACCACCAGGATTTAAGGATCTCTCAAGACCAGATTATGTGTGTAAGCTACATTGTTCTCTATATGGTCTTCGTCAAGCACCTCAGCAATGGTATAAGTGTCTACTTTCTGCATTTATTAGCCTTGGTTTTAGAGTTTCTCCAGCTGATTCCTCATTGTTTATATATACTAAGGGTAATATTGTTCAGTTTGCCCTTGTATATGTCGACGATATTATACTTACTGGTTCAAACAAAAATGTCTTGCAAAGCACAATTCAGTCCCTACAAAGTAAGTTTATGTTGAAAGACTTAGGACAGCTGGATTATTTCTTGGGCATGGAAGCATGTTGGACAAATTCAGGCTTATTACTTACACAGCAAAAATACATACTTGATCTACTTGCCAAAGCACATATGGCAGATTGTAAAGGAATTTCTACTCCAGCAAGCTCTAAGGACAAGATGACAGCCAATGGTCGGTTATTTCATGATCCAGCTCTTTATCGAAGTGTTGTGGGAGGACTGCAGTATATTAGCCTCACTTGGCCAGAGGTATGTTACTCGATTCACAGAGTATCTCAGTTTATGCATGCCCCAACTGATGAAAATTAGTCCTTTGTGAAAAAAATTTTAAGATATTTGAAAGCAACAGCTACACATGGTTTGTTTCTTTGAAAGTCATCGAACACCCACTTAAATGTGTACTCTGATGCTGACTGGGCCAGCAGTTTTGATGACCGAAAGTCGACGTCTGGATATGCCATTTTTCTTGGTAATAATTTAGTTTCTTGGTGCTCAAAGAAACAACAGACAGTTGCTAAGTCATCTACTGAAGCTGAATATCGTGCAATTGGACTTGCAATCACTGAACTTACATGGATTCAATCTTTGTTGCGAGATATTGGCTTTGATTCCTCTCAAATTTCCAACATTTGGTGTGATAATATTGGTGCCACCCATTTATCAGCCAATCCTTTATTCCATGCGAGATCTAAGCACCTTGAAATTGATTTTCATTTCATTCGGGATAAAGTCATGAAAAAGAAAGTAAATGTGTAATTTCTTAGCTCAAAGGATCAGTTAGCCGATATATTAACTAAGCCCCTGCCAAAGTCTAGACATCGAGCACTAATGTATCAACTATCAATTCGATCTTCCGCTCCAGAAGCTCGAATTGAGAGGGCATGACAAGGATAATTTATTGTATTGTGATAAATGTAAATAATATAACATTATCTCTTGTAACAGATTATGTATATTATATATTCAGCCTACAATAATACAAAATTGAAAATGAAAAAGATTCCTATAATTCTTAAATTCTATAAAAATGGAGATATTAAAATCAAAAGTTAAAATTTTGAAAAGAAAATAAAAGCTCAGAAATAAACACTCAAGTGATTTTTGGTAAGAAGAGGACAGAGAGTATGATATTGGAAAGATGATTGAGACATGAGAGGTGGGAAAAGAATCTTAATCTGAGATAGGAAGCGTGTAAAAGAAAATTAGATATATTAAAAAGATCTGAAAAGATTAGTGGAGAATGAATTTTGAGATAAATTATGGTCCCTGTAGCTCTCAGGATTAAAAAAGAGAGTTGTAGTGTTTTCGAAATTTAATATTTATTTTGATTTATTTATACTAAAAAATTATGAGAGTTTACCATTTACGCTCTTTATTAAAAGGCAAAAAGAATAAATTGGGCTGACTTATTTATTTAATTATTAAAATAGTATAAAATTTAAAAATTTATATTTAAAATAAGAAAAACTAAATCATCATTTATCACTACTTCGTACATTAAATAATAATAGTAACAATAATATAATTAACAGCTAATTAATTGCTCATTAGACAGGCTTTTTATTTTTTATTTTTTGAAAAAGTAAAACAAAAATCATTATCACTTGAAGATTTACGCCAAAACCATGACTAATATATTTTGAACTAACCTTGACCCTAATTTTAAGGTTTGTAGAGCATTCCTAATGAGAAAAAATCTCTGTTTATTGAATTTTATTAAAATATCATATAAATATTTAGTGAGACTAAAATAAAAATAAAATTTAATTTCTCGATAATAAGAGTCAAATTTCACTTTAATGAATCTAATTTTTATATTTATTTTATTTATTATTTTATTTTAATAATTAAATTTTAAATATTAATTTATTTTATGATAAATAATAAAATTGTTTAGCTATGTAAAAATTTTGTTTGATTTAATTAAATAAATTATTTAATTAATTTATTAATTTTAATTAGGTTAATTTTTAATTATGTAAAAATATTAAAAAAATTTAAATTATTTTATTTAAAATTAATTTTTAGTAAATAAAATGATATTTTTACGAACAAACTATATAATTAAAAATAATATATTATAATTTCAAATATCAAATTATAAAATAAATTAAAATTACAAATAATGTCACATATTTAAAATTTTATACAACCATAAGTTTTAAGCTACAAAACGATAATCACAAATATTCAATTAATATTATATTTTATCTTAACATTTTCTAGCAACTTAGCATGAATATCTCGTTGGAGCGAATTTATTGAGGAGGTGTCCGCAAAAAGGAGTTGCATATCCATCTCCTTTTCCTTCAAGTCCATCTCCTTTTGCTTGACATTTTTTCAGTCCTCAGACATTGATAATTTTCTTACTCTATTTGATTTAATTGTTTCAATCTCTTCCTTGATGAAAGACCCACTATCAGTAGCTTTTGATTTTCCTTTACTTTTCCTCTTAGCTGCTTTGGTGCTTTTTGGATGAACTGAAGACTCCACAACATTATCGGTAGCTGCCATTTCGGGATTTGATGATGATGAGTATTTTCCACTAACACTTATTTTTATTCTCTTGGAACCTCAACTATTAGTTGAAGGAGTTTTCCATTTGGGTTCTTTTCGAAGCTCAATCTAGTGCCTCACAAAATTACATTTCTTCTTAGTCCTAGCAAGATAGAGTTGATGAGTCAACTCTATTACATTGTTCATGTTTGAACCGCTCCCTATTTCTTGAGTTATCTGATCATAACATCCACCAAATAATTGAGTCTCGTAATTGATCCTATGCTATCATTTTTTATTGCATTTAATTCTCTTTTGATGATGCTGAAATTGCTTTCCTTGTAGTATTGATGGACTCGGGTCCAAAATGCATCACATTTTTTATTGGAGCCAACAACAGAATCCATCGACACTTTTAACCATGCACTAATTAGGAGCTTATCCTCTTTCCATCGCCATTGACTAGTATTCTCTTGTACAATTTCAACATTAATGTCGTCATTGTTGATGTTTAGATCATCTCCAACATCATTGTTAGAAAATGGTGTATATGGTGAATTTGGAGTCAAACTAATGGGCATTTGAGGAACTCGATTAGATGAACCCCTAACACTGGTTGAATCTGACCCTCCACAATTAGATTGAGTTTGAAATTATAAAGATGGAGTAAATAGGAAAAAAAATGGAAATTGATATGCTTGTGAATTTTAGTTATTAGTAAAATAAGGAACTTGAAAATTTAGATTTTGAGGTAGGTTTGGATTTATAGATTAAGATTGTGGAAAATTATGATTTTAAGAAAAATTAAAATTTTGCATGTAATTAAAAAAAGAATTGGCATTGAATTGATTTGGATCCTTTTTTTTTTTTGATAAAATTGTAGATTAATTTGATTATAGATGAATTTTAATAGAGTGAGAAGTAGAATTTTAGTAGAATGGAGAGAAATATAATTTTTTAGTAGAATTTAAGTAGAGTGGAGAGAAATAAAATTTTTAATAGAATGTTAGAAGAGTGGCTAAGAAATAGAATTTAATAAAAAAAATGATTGTATTTATAGATAAAAATTAAAAAATTAAAAAAAATAATTAAGGATATACACAAGTGTGACGATAACAAGCATACAACAGTTTGTTATTGTTGTTTGCTTCATTTTAAATTTTAACTTTTTTTTTATTTGGCAACCACCGAAGTGGGACTTGTCCCACCCATGATCCCAACCCCTTTATAGGACTAGGATCCAAAAAGCACCACGCTGCCGGTGCTCTTATAACTATCAAAATCATTCCTCATCTTGTCAAGGCATATACAACATCCAAGGTAGTAACAATCTTGAAGCAATATTTCGATCCATGGCTCAGTATAGGTAACCATGTGTAATAACCTAAATTTTCATTATTTTAAAATTAAAAAAAAAGAAAATTAAAAAATATATGTATTTATAAGACAAAAAAAGAAGGAAACGGAAAAAAAGAAGAAGAAAAAGAGAGAAAGTGACAGAGAGGGAGAGAGAAATAGTGTACCGATCGATTATCTTCAGATCTATCATCGTCTGGTGATCAACTATCGACACCTCCCATACCATTGGAAAGCCTATCATCTGACGAGTCCAATGCCACCAAAATCGTCACCGTCTGATACCAGAATTATTATTTCGACGATACTATTCATTGACGGAGTTATTATTCTGACGGTTATAAAAAAATAGTAAAAATATATAATAAATAATTGAAGATTAATTATTATAAATTATTTTGTATTTAATTGATAGAAATTTATAATTAGATAATAAAATAAATTATGAGTTATGATAGTAACTTTAGATATTATTAAATAAATAAATAAAATAATAACGATTGTTATTTTTATAATAACTGGATAAATTACTCGCCAAAATTTATTCAAATTTAGTTAAACTGTGTTTTAAAAATTTTAATAATTTTTATAACTAAAGCTAATTAAGTAAAATTAGTGTTTAATCGAATATATATATTCGATATTATCATGATTATAATAAGTTATTATTTGTGACAATTAATGTAAATAAATTATAAATTAATTAATTATAATTGAAGAATGATTATAAAATTATTTTATTGAAATTGATTTATTGTATATTTTAAAATCTTAAAGGGATATTTTGTAAGTAAATTAAATAAACAAAATTAATGTTGAGTTTGGTTGGAGACTCAGATGGGGAGATTGGATTGATATTGATAATTGTGAGCTATTGAAAGTGTTATTTGCATGTTTTGTTTTACGAAAAAATATTCTAATTATAGGGGAGACTCTGCCGAAATTACTGTAAAATCTTTAGAGTTACTCATCTATTTATATTCTAAGAATTCCTATTGTTGTTTGAAAAATAATATTTAAGTATTTTTCCATCATCAGTCAGATGCTTACAGGAGAGTTATCGGTTTCATCTACTGTGAGTTATATATACTAATATAATACTCCGCTCTCCTAATTTATGTTTATAATTGTATTTGTATAATACATCGACTGTTTGTGCAATATATGTATAGTTATAAACATAATGTGTATTGAGTATGAGTTGGTTGTATTTAATGCATATGATATGTGATGCCGGATAGAGTTAGGATGATGTGAGACCATACATGATCGGGGATATGGGTTATGATATGAGGATATTATATAATAAGATTAGGACTGGCATGACGGCGAAGGCATTTTCATGCTCAAAGCTGCTTATCAGTCGAGTAACGCTGCTTGGCTATAGCTGTGACGGCAGACCCTATGTATTGAATTCTAAGAGAAATGTATAGACTAAGAGAGTCAGATAGAGAGATAGGATCCCTGGTTTGAGGTTTGGTGTGACCCCATTGACTTACTCATATCCTTGTTTGCTTATGTAATTTGTTGGTTGATTGACATTTATATGACCACGTTATATATGAGATAGTTGTATTATATTAATTACTATATAGCTCATTGAATCGAACGCTCATTCTTATTCACCATTTTTTTAGGTTGCAGGTTGAGCATAGGAGTACTGCTTACTCAGGTCATCCTGTCTTTTTATTTATTGGCAGGAGTATTAATTATATATGTTTTATTATATAATTATGTTATAATTATTTTCTAGATCTTCGCATGGTATTTTTTTCTTATTTATTTAGTTTCACAGTTTAGTTAAATATATTTGTTAATAAATGCCTGATGATGATGATGTGATAGTATATTAAAGTATAATATTAGTAGGCTAGTGAGTCCTGTTCGAGATAGTGGCTGCTGTCACCATCTATATTTATTGAAAAATGAGTTATTAGGCTTACTATGGGTTCTGAAAGCCACGTATTTTTTTCATTTTCTAGTACCGATCACATGTCCCCGGGTTGGGTCGTAACAAAGTTGGTATCAGAGCAATAATTTTGAGGCATGTACCATGTCAATGGTTGGAAGAGTTCTAGTTGGTCTAAGTTCTTATTTCAGGCAAAGTATAGATTTCCTTTTCGTCTTGATTGAGTTTCATTTGCCTCAAATTCAGCATTATCCGTGGGTGGTAATTTAATTATTGTTATATATGTGTGTGAATGTTATATGTATTTATTAATGCGAGATATGAGTTATGTTGTTTTTGTGCCTTCAAAGGGTGGATTATATTAAAGGTTGTATATCGTAACATTATATATATTTTTCCTTATACGTGTAAAATGTTGGACTTTGAGTAGTTCTTTAAGCAGACTTAGTAAGTTAAGAATAAGATAATTGATTCAGGATAAATTTAAATTCTTACTTTAACGATGATTGGACGAGAAAAAAGAATTTAAGTGAAGAAAAACTAACTATGAAGTATAACACATGAGATAATTAGAATATGAATAACGTGTGGTGCCTAAGGGGTGAGGATATGTATGGATAGTAATTTTGGATATGTAAATCAATAATAGCATTTGGACTTGACATCGAATAAAATGACATATAATAATTATGAATTATAAAGACGGAGTAAACCTAAATTTTGATAATAGATAGTGTATGATGAGTTTGAATGTGAATATATTTGTGATATAGTAATATAAATATATTAGGAAAATAAATACTTTGGATGGCTAATAAAGGTAAGCTATAATATTATTAAAGTTATATTCATGAATTTGAAAATGACATATAATATACTGACGAGTTGAAGTAATAGAGAATGATTAAATAATGTAAGCTTTTAGGTTGAGCTACACGAATATATATATATATATATAATATTATTAATTCAATAGGAATCAATATGGTACATGAACATCGTTGTAGAAATGAGTAATTTCTATTCTAAGATTCAATTAAATAAATTAATAAATTAAATTAGAGTTTTGACTTTGATGAATTGATGATGATAAATTGGATTTGATATTTGAATTGATTAAAAAAAATCTATTTTGGATTAAATTGTTTTGATTTTCTAAGGTAGAAAAGAAAAGAAGGCACGATGTTCAGTCGAGATTAAAATAAGATAAAATTTCAAAATTTATAAAATATAAACAGTTAAGGTGACTATAGATTTTAGAAATTTTTTAAGATTTTGTGTGCAAGTTATATACATATCGTGATAATTTTATGTTAAAAGTGAAATTTATTAAGTAAAATTGTGATTAGAGACAATACGAACTATTGAAGTTTTTAGAATAATTTGAGTATGTGAATTTGAAATGATTAATTGAAGTGTAAATACATTGGTATGTTTTAAAATGTGAAATTTTAAAGGTGATAGGCATAAAATATTATTTGATAGGAATATATTAAAAGAGGTATTTAGATTAAATTACTAGAATTGAAAGTATAGAGATAAATAATGACGTTAGTATATTTGTGTTATCGTTAAATATAACTTTATTTGGATTATAAAGTAATGACATGATCAATCAATAAATTGAGAAAGTTAAATGTAATTCTTAAGGGTAATATATCAATATATCAGAGTGCGTAGGGAAGCGTGGATAGTTTGACTTTTCACTTGATCATTTTTCTTAGTTTGAAAATTCGATGATAAATTTTTAAAAAGAAAGAAGATTGTAATAACTCAAATTTTAATTATTTTAAAATTAAAATATATGTGTATTTATAAGAGAAAAAAGAAGGAAACAAAAAAAGAAGAAAAGAAGAGAGAGAAAGTGACAGAGAGGGATAGAGAAATAGTGCACCGATCGATTTTTCTCATATCTATCGACGTCCGGTGATCAACTATCGACACCTTCCATACCATTAAAAAATTTATTGTTCGACAAGTCAAACACCACCAAAATCATCGTCGTTCGACGCCAAAATTATTATTCCGATGACACTATTCTGTGATGGAGTTACTATTCTAACAGTTATAAAAAATAGTAAAAATAAATAATAAATAATAAATAATTTAAGGTTAATTATTGTAATTTTTTATATTTAATTGGTAGAAATTTATATTAGATAATGAAATAAATTATGAGTTATGATAGTAACTTTAGATATAATTAAAGGAATAAATAAAATAATGACGATTTTTATTTATATAATAATTGGATAAATTACTCCGTCAAAATTTATTCAAATTTAGTTAAAATGTGTTTTAAAATTTTAATAATTTTTTATAAATAAAGCTAATTAAATAAAATTAGTGTTTAATCGAATATATATTCGATATTATCATGATTATAATAAGTTATTATTTATGACAATTAAAGTAAATGAATTATATATTAATTAATTATAGTTGAAGGACGATTATAAAATTATTTTCTTGAAATTAATTTGATGTATATTTTAAAATCTTAAAAGAATATTTTGTAAGTAAATTAGATAAACAAAATTAATGTTGAGTTTGATTGGAGGCGATCGGATGGGGATATTGGATTGATATTGATAATTATGAGCTATTGAAAGTGTTGTTTGCATATTTTGTTTCAGGGCAAAATGTTCTAATTATAGGGGAGTCTCTGTCGAAATTTCGGCAAAATCTTTAGAGTTACTCATCTGTTTATATTCTAATAGTTCCTGTTACTGTTTGAAAAATAATATTCAGATATTTTTTCATCATCAGTAAGATGCTTCGAGGAGAGTTATCGGATTTTGTTTACTGTGAGTTATATAGAATAATATAATATTTCGCTCCCGTAATTTATGTTTATAATTGCATTTGTATAATGTATTGACTGTTTGTACAATATATATACAATTATTATTGTTATAAGCATAATGTGTATTGAGTATGAGTTGGTTATGTTTATTGCATATAATATGTGATGCCAGATATAGTTCGGATGATGTGGGAGCACACATGATTGAAGATACGAGTTATGATATGAGGATATTATATGATGAGATTAGGACTGACGTGACGGCAGAGGTATTTTCATGCTCAGCGCTGCTTGTCAGTCAGTAGCGCTGCTTGATTACGGCTGTGACGACAGACCCTATATAATGAATTCTAAGAGAAATGTATAGACTAAGAGAGCCATATGAGGGATAGACTCCTCAGTTTGAAGTTTATTCTTGCCCTATTGACTTACTCATATCTTTGTTTGCTTATGTGATTTATTGGTTTATTGACATTTGTATGAGCACATTATGCTAAGATAGTTGTATTATATTAATCACTATATAGCTCATTGAGTCGAACGCTCATTCTTGTTCATCATTTTATTCAAATTGCAGATTGAGCATAGGAGTACTGCTTATTAAGGTCATCCTGCCTTTTTATTTATCTGTAGGAGTGTTAATTGTATATGTTTTATTGTATAATTATGTTATCATTATTTTCTAGAATACCGCATAGTATTTTTTTTCTTATCTATCTTCTTATTCATTTAGTTTCGCGGTTTAGTTAAATATATTTGTTAATAAATGTCTAATGATGATGATGTGATATTATATTAAAGTATACTATTGGTAGGCCCGGTTCGATATAGTGACTACTGTCATGATATATATTTATCGAAAAATAAATTATCAAGCTTACTACGGGTTTTGAAAGTCACGTGATTTTTTTATTTTTTAGTACTGGTCACGTGCCCTCGAATTGTGTTGTTACACTATGTATCAGTTTTTTAATTGTGATCCCTTTTTTTGGTTTCAATTTGAGAATAACAGGCTTTTTTAAAATTTAATTAGCTTGTCTCTAATTTTTTAAACATTAAGAGGGTGTTTCTCAAAACTTAAAAGCTAGTCAAAACTGATTATAAGTAGTTTTTAGATTATAAGTTGTTTATTTAAGTGTTTCTGAAAACTTAAATAGTAGATTATAATCTGATTTTAATCAATTTTTTAAAAGTTGGGTTTTGCTACTTTTTTTTAAGCACTTATTTTTTAAGCAGTTTTGACCAAGTAAAAGACCATACTATCCCTACCTAATCTTCAATATTCTAAATTTGCTCACCCTATACACTTTAGTTTCCATCAAAATTCTTTTACGTTTTTCTTAAATAAATTTATTATTATTATTATTATTATTATTATTATTATTATTGCAAAATAAATTTTAAATTGACATTTAAAAAATTATTTTTATACAATAAATAAATTTAGGGACAGTTTGGTCATTTTGACAGTTTCTGCAATTAAAAACTGATTATAAGCTGATTTTACAGAAACACTTAACTGATTATAAACCGATTATCAGCTGATTATTAATTAGTTTACAGAAACGCTTAACTGCTTATTTTTAATCTGATTATAATCTAAAAATCACTTATTCACAATAAGCTGAAAAGCTCCAGTTTTGAGAAACACCTTCTAAATCATCACTGCCACTCTCCTTTCCTTTTCATCGTGGTTAAAAACCTTTGGAAAGACAAATTGAAAGACCGGCAAAACTTGAGATTTTTTTCAAAATATAGAAGCAAGCCTCACTTATTACTTAAATACGAGACTTACTCTCATATTTCATATTTACTGAAATATGAGAGTTAAATGCTCAAATTGAGAGTCAAAGGTTCAGTTTTAATATTTATATATTTTTTATTTTTTTATGTTAAACTGAAATTTAAAATTTTTGATTTTTATTTATTAAAACGAAAGTTATACTTTCGGAATCTCTGCCACTGCAGCCTGGCTGAGCTGAGGGGAGAAGTCTCTTCAACCAACTTTTTTTTAATTTCTTCTTATGCATCAATGCAGATCGATTGGTTGAGTGAAAAATCACTCAACCATTCATTTTATTTTTTTTAATTTAAATAATTCTTTCTTATTTTTTGAATTTTATTTTTAACAATATTTTTTTTAAAAAATAGATGATTAATTTCTTTAAATTGTAATTTTAAATTTTAATTCTTTTAAATTTAAATTATTTAATCTGATTTTTTGTAAATTTAATTTTTTATTAATTTAAATTGTTATTGAATTAATTTTTAATTTATTTTTTTAAATTTAAATCATTTAATATGATTTTTTGTATAATTATAATTTTTTAATTTAATTTTTTATCAATTTAATTTGTTATTGAATTAATTTTTTAATTTTTTAAAAATTAAATTGTCATTGAATTAATATTATTTTAACTTTATTTTAAAATTAATTTTATAAAAGTATATTAGATTATTATTTTTTAAAATGTTTCTAAAATTAATTTTTTATTTAAATTTAAATTATTTTTTAAATTAAAATAAGCTAATCTACATACACTTAATCCACATTTAATGGATTAAATGTGCACAAATGGAACGGTTATGTACAGTTCCATTTGATGTTTTAAAATTATTTTTTATTAAAAAATAAATATATTTAAAAATAATAATATTTACAAATATTTTTTATTTATATCAACTTTCAAATCTTTATAACCCTCAGTACTCTTCCATTATATTCTCTTTTTAACACTCCTTCGTCTCAACACTCTTTCTACTTCCTTTTCTTATTATCTCAACACTCTCACTATCAACCCTCTGTCAATTTTTCTTATAAGCATTCTCTCCCATACTCAAAAAAATTTTCATAACAATTTACTTTTTAAGCCATATCCAAATTTATACTAACTACATCTCAAAATTAATTTTTCATCTCTATCATTTTCACTTACAAAGGTAAAAAAAAAAAAATTTCTTCTTAAGTTATGTATTTTATGTTAATTTTTGCATTTATTTTTGTTAATTTTTGTACTATATATTTTATCTTTGCAGATTTTTAAAGTTATAGGAGTAACAAAGGTATTTATATGTGAGGCCTGCCCAGTGGCGAAATCAGGAATTTACCGAGGGGGGTCAAAATTTATATATAATAAAAATTACAGACGAGTTCATAATAAAATTAAACATTTAATATTACAGTGTCAGTAGTTCAAAAATTAATGTGTGCTATTAGATTGACTACGACTAAGAGACGATAATTGTATCCTACGACTTTGCATTTTTTGAAAATGTTGCGTAACAACCTCATTTTCAATTTTTAAAAAATATCTCTCTCCACATAACAAATCAAGCAGTTGGTCAAAAATTCATCTCCCATCTTGTTGCGCAAATCTGTTTTTATAATGTTCATTACTGAAAAAACTCTTTCGACAGTAGCAGTTGCAACAGGTAAGACTAAAGCCAACTTGATAAACAGATATACTAAAGAAAATATAGTGTCATAACCTGTCTCAACTATTTTCTGAGCAAGAGCTCCAATGTCATCTAGGTTAGAGAAAGCTATATTTCTTCTTACATCAGCAATATAAGTCTCAAGTTGATCTTCAAGTACAATCCGATCGGTAATCGTAAAATCATATGGATATAGTTCAGCAAGATGAAGTAATTTAGATAACTGGAAGCTGGAGAATGAGTTTATAGAAGAAAGATAAACAATGCATGAAAGCAATTCCATATTTGATTATGTAAAGCGATTTTTCATTTCTTGAGCAATGAAATCAATAACCTGAAAGTTGGATAAAATAATATTAGGTTATAGCATAATAAATAGTTAAATATATTATTAATTAATAAAATAGTACCTAACAAAATATTTCTACTCGAAAGTGGTGGTAATAAGTAATTGGAGTACCAACATGCTTAGATATTAGATAACATGCATTATTTTTCATATTAGGCACTGCGATATCACGATCTATAAAAAAATCATTAACAACTTTCAATAAATCACGATCTATAAAAAAAATCATTAACAACTTTCAATAATTTATTCCATCCATTCTACCTGAAGCTTTGCAATGCTTGTTTAACAGTTGCAATTAAATGAATTGCATTAACAATATTTTGATAATTTCTTTGTAAGGCTTGAGATAGATCATTTGTCATTCCTAAAAGTTCTTTCATCTAGAAAATAATTAAAATAAATTCATAACTTTCCATTTTATCAAGCAAGCCTACAACTGCCCCTCGATTTCTCAGATCAGAACCATCCTAAAAACTATTCTCAAGAACCACTTTCATAAGAAACCACATAGAGAGGAGGCACAATTATTTTATAATGAAAACCCCATCGCATGTCATCAGGTCAAGCTAAATTTGTTTCTTGATGCAAGCCTCTTCTAGTTTGAATATCACCACTTTCTAGACGCTGAACTACTTCATCATATTGTTTTTTACGGAGAGCATCCCTCCTTTTACATGAAACTCCAACAATGTTTGCAATCATTGCAACATAATAAAAAAATGACTTATAAATCTATTGCTCCTTGTTGTTGTAACAAGTACTAATTGGAGCTGATGAGCGAAATAATGAATGTACCTTGCCGAATGATTTTTATTTAAAATGAGAGTTTTTAACCCGTTGAATTCACCTCGCACATTGGAAGCTCCATCATAACCCTGACCTCTAACTCTGCTTATTGATAACCCATCAAGTGCACTTTTCAAAGACAAAACAGATGTATCACTCACGTGTACTACTCCAATTAATCGCTCAACCACTTGTTCTAATTTGTTAACATATCTCAATACCACAACCATTTGCTCCTTTACTGAATTATCACAAGCCTCATCAATTAATAAGGAGCAGAAGTCATCTCCAATATCATTAACAATGGCTAGTGTCGTCTCCAAAGTACAAGCACTAACTATTTGCTTCTGGATTAATGGAGAAGTGAGTTAATTATTACCAGGAGCATTTGAGTTAACTACATTCCCAACATCAACATTGCGTTCGCTGTACCAGCTAAAATATGAAAGAAAATTACTCCGATTTGTTGAATTCACTGACTAATCATGCCCGCGAAAAGCCAATCTTTGAACTATTAGAAAACGAATACAATCAACAATAGCGATCAAACGGGTGCGGTAAGTAATCTCAATCTCATGACTATGAGAAGATAAGACATGAGACACACTTTGTCTCTAGTTTTTAAAACCAACATATTGCATTCTAGTATAATTATGTGGATTATTTGGACCCCAACATATTCATTAAACCTCTCCATTGCTTTTTTCTAATTGCAAAATTCAATATCTGTGAAGACATTATCCCCATGCTTGGAGCCTCTATTTCATCTAAAAAGATAACACCAAAAATAAAATGCCGCATCTTTACCAGTACTATATTCCAACCACTCATATTTAGAAAACCAGTGATCTCTAAAACTCCTCATAATTTTTGAAAAATTTGTTTGTAGAAAATTATGGCCAATTGGTTGACAAGGTCCTTTAATCACATATTGTCTCCTAACATCATCTCTAATCCCAATATTAAACTCATTAATGAGTTTACACAATGCGGGATCGCTAATAATATCATCTAAATTAAACTCTTGACGTCATTTTTATTGCTATTTTCTTCGTCAATTGCGTGACTACTTGATATTGAAATTGCTTTGGGAACATTTGAGGATTCACCATATTCATTCCGCACTCTCTTTGTCTTGATTAAAAATTTATCTATTTCTGTTTTAATTTATAATCAGTATATATTAAAAGAATAAATAAATAAGTTTAATTTACTCAATAATATATAACAAAATTAAATAAATAAAAAAATTTACAATTATTAAATAAACTATAATAAAATCAAATTTCTAAAAAAATCTCAAATTACAATAATAAAATAAAATAAAACCAAAATTAAATAATCAACAATTAATAAATAAACTATATATAATTTTTTAATAAATTTTATCCTATTATATATTTCTAAAACAAATCTCAAAATACAATAATAAAATCAAATAAAACCAAAATTAAATAATCAATAATTAATAAATAAACTATATATAATTTTTAATAAATTTTATCCTATTATATATTTCTAAAAAAATTTCAAATTACAATATTAAAATCAAATAAAACCAAAATTAAATAATCAACAATTAATAAATAAACTATAAATAATTTTTAATAAATTTTATCCTATTATATATTTCTAAAAAAATCTCAAATTACATTAATTAAATCAAATAAAACCAAAATTAAATAATCAACAATTAATAAATAAAATATATATAATTTTTAATAAATTTTATTCTATTATATATTTCTAAAATAAATCTCAAATTACATTAATTAAATCAAATAAAACCAAAATTAAATAATCAATAAATAAACTATATATAATTTTTAATTATATTTATTCTATTATATATTTCTAAAAAAATCTCAAATTACAATATTAAAATCAAATAAAACTGAAATTAAATAATCAACAATCAAATAAAACAAAAAAAAAATCAAATTACAATAATAAATTTTAATTGATCTAATCCTAATAAATATTTCTAAAAAAACTCTTAAATTACATAAATTAAATCAAATAAAAAATCAACAATTATTAAATAAACTATAAATAATTTTTAATAAATCTAATTAATAAATAAAATTAAAAATACACAAAATTGAACATCAATCTAATTAAGCAAAAAAAATCACAAAACATATTATAACAATTTAACAATACAAAAAACTAATATTTCATTAAACAAAATATTATAAAAAAATTAGACAAAATAAAAAAAAATTAGACAAAAATTAAACAATGCCTCTGCTGCCTCCCTCCTGTTAGATCAGTGGCAGCTCCGAGCGATGACCGGTGGCGGTGGTGGGTGGGCCGACGGTGGTGGGGCTGCCTGGGCTGCTTGTGAGTGGTGGTTGGTTGGCTTGGCTTGAGGAGGGAAGGGGGAGAGGGAAGAAGGAGAGGGGAAGAGGAGAAACGCAACCCCTTTTTTTAATTTTTGAATAGGCCCAAGCGAAACGGCATCGTTTCGCTGGACCGATTTTTTTTTTAAATTTACTCCTGGAAAAACGGCGCCGTTTTGTCAGGGATTATTTTATAAAAAAAAATTAGTCCCTGGTGAAACGACGCCTTTTCGCCAGGTACTAATTTATAAATAAAATAAAATTATTTACAACAAGTGGTTCGTCTACCTCTCGTTGCAGACAGTCTGCAACTCAGCCCCCTTCAACGGAGGGCTGAGTTTAGCTCGACCTCCATGCCTCCACCGTCACCTCCCCTTCTAGGCCCCGGTGAGGGGGGCTCGTGTGACCCCACGCGACCCCATTGTCGTTCCGCCCCTAAGCCTGCTCGAGTATGGATCCAACCCGCTCAAGAATTGGGAGCCGGAATGCTTTTTTGGGCTAAGTCCAACACGATATCGCCGCATACGGTATCCAGTTGGTTCAGTAAGCGGAGATTTAGAATTATCTCTTGTTTTGAAAATATTTTATTTTTTTATTTAAAAAAACTCTCAATTTATTTTCAAAAGAGATAATAACTTTTATTTTGAAAAGTGTAAATTGAAGAGCCATTATCTTAATTTATTTTATTCAGAAAAATTAAGAAAAATTCATTTAATTGACTCCTGGGCTAAGTTAATTTTTACCCAAAAAAAAGATACTAGTCTGAAACCAATCATGATAGGTTCCGGGTTAAGTTTTCATACTAATTTTAATTTTTTAAAAAATAATTTTTATCTCTCTTTGATTGATTTTTGCTCTCTGAATTGATAAAAATATAATTTTTATCTATTATAACATAATTGATGTGAATGATATTGTTATGATGCATAAGCATGTAATAATATGATATTTACAAATAAAGTGTGGGAAAGTAAATATTACAACTCAATTAAAGTAATAATTTCAGAAAAATTTTAACTATAGCTCTTATGAATTTTAGATTAAGCACAATTTTCCAAATTAACCAATTAATCAAAAAGAAAGACAAGTAAAACAACAATGGAGACCATTTTAAAACTCGCTAAATTTGCATTAGTGCTTAAAATGTCACATAAATGAAAGAAATGAAATAATAACAATAACAATAGAAATAATAAAATAAATTGATGAAGAATCAAAATAAAAGATCAGTTAGCTGTTCAGGCGTGGGCTTGCCAGTCAGAGTAATATTCTAAGCACGCTTACTTATCTCGTTTGAATGAGAATAAAAGTCGTAACTAGTTTGTGCCTTTGATTGAAAATGACTTTTAATTAACCAATTTTATAGTTAATTAGTTACCGAATTGAAAAGATAAATGTAAGAAAATTTGTACCTTAAGTAGCCATTTTCTTTGAATATACGATTGAAGTAGCTCTGCTTGAGGAGTCTCGAGATAAAGATGCCAAAATGACTTTAAGTCCAAAAAATGATAAGAAAATCAAATTTAATTTAATTTAATTGATCTAAAATGAATTTTTGTGTCATAATTAATTTCGGCATAATTTCGATGTGAAAAATTTTGGATCCCTATTTTGAATAAGAAAACCTCATTTTATAGTAAAAAAGTAGGAAAAAATCAAATCAAATGACACTGGGTCTCACATGCTTTGGCTTACGGCCAGTTCATGGACCGCCGCATGTTGTGTGGTTGCCATGGGCTATGCAGACGTCAACGCACACTGCAACTTGCTGCTCGCGCCATGGACAGCTTTTGCCTTTTTGATCCCGTTTAATCTTTAATTTGCATAATTCAAGTTGCATGGATTGGCTATCATGTGGGTTTCATTTAGGGATAAAATTAATGATTTTTTCTCATGTCCAAAATCGAGAGTTTTCGAAGACTATTTTGGGCCGGTCTAGGCTCATTCAGGTTAGTCTGAATTTCAATTTGTGCGACTCCTATTTTTTTTGGAACCTGACTTATACTCACTTTAACGTAGGTGCAAAATTAAGAGTTCACATTATCTCATTTTAAATATCTATTTATATTTTAAAGTTTTAGTTTTGATTAAATTAATTTTAATAATGTAAAAATATTAGAAAAATGAGCCTAAATTTTAGGAAATAAGTTTTTTTTTTAAAAAAAATTTGTGATAGTATAAACATTAATTTTTATAAGGATAATCCAATTTGTTTAATTAAAACTATGACTTTAAAATTAAGAAAATTATAATTATGAGTTTATTTTTTTCTAGTTTCAAATGAATTTTATTTTTATATTTTTATTCTTTATTTTGTATATTTGTACTTAAAAATACAAAAAAAAAATTGCAAAGAAAAAGAACACAATATGGGAGAAATGTTTTAAAAAATATATTATTTTGCAAATTCTTTACAAAATAATATTTTCTAACATATATGAAATATTTTATGAAAAATAAAAAATGCAATAGTATACTTGATTTAATTAAAACTATGTGTTTAAATTTCAACAAAACAGAATTATGGGTTTATTTATTTTAGTTTAAATTGAATTTACACAAATATTATATTTTTTTAAGTGTATGTTTTGTATACCTATACTACATATCATAAAAATATATAAAAAATTATATAAAAAAGCACAATATAAATAAGAATGTTAAATACAAATTTTTATTTTTATTTTCTAAAGTTTATAAAAAAATAATTTTTGTCTAACATAAATGAAACATTTTATAAAAAATAAGAAAATGACATAGTATATAGTTTTTTCTAAAATTGCTAATATGTAAATATATTTGTTTCAGTATTTTTTTTGGAGGGTAAATATTTGATTAAAACATATTTCAGTTTGATTTTGAAATACTTGGCAAAAATCGAATAAACAAAATTATTAACAAACTTAATGGTTTGAAATATATATAATGTAAAATTGTTATTAGTTCCCAGAAGTAAAATTAATTCTAATTTTTCTTGTAAGTGTGTAATATTTTTAGCATATTCTTTAATTACTTAAATAATTTAATTTTAAATTAGGATAAAAATAATTATAGTTGTAGTTATATGTATATTTAAGGTGATGAATTGATAATTTGAATTTTTATATGATTATACCACGAAAATTTATGTTATTCATTATTGTCATATGAATTATATTCTAAAATTATTGTTTCCATCCTTGAATCCCAAATAAATTGGGAAAGGTATATTTTTTTATTATATTATTTGAGTATGAATTTATAGATTATGCAATTCTAATCAATTTTGTGCCATTTTACTATATTTACTATTAATTTGATGTAAAATCTTGTATTGGATGAACAAAAATATTAATTGATAAAATAACTTTGAAGATTTGAAATTTAAATTATATGCAAAATGTCAAATTATATAACTAAAATGTTAATTATACAAAATAATACTTTGTTGAAAATAAAAAATAATCTTGAAAGAGTGAATGACCAACATTTAAAATAATAATTTTAATTAAAAAAATTATTATTAAAATATTTGAATTAATTTTTAACTATATGAAATATAAATAGCTCCAAAAAATTTTAAATATTCTACAAACTATTTAATATTGTTAAATTTTATCAATAATCAAATCAAATTAACTTTTTATTATTATTTATCTCAAAAAAAATTATTATTATTATTTTTTATATTTATCCAAATCATTTTTCATTAATTGTTTTTTGAGACATAATCTAACTTATAACTAAATTAAACCCTACAAAATTTTTATCTTCTTTCCTATCTAAATTATTAAAGCCAAGCCTAATGCAAGTCCAGTTATAAAAATATTTAGAGGACATTTCCATTGCTTTAATTAACACTACATGTAATAAATTAAGCAATCAACCAAAGGCTCTATAAAAAATTTTAACGTATAAAATAGCTTTAAAAAATACTAAATATTCTATAAATTATTTAATATAAATAAATTTCAGTAAATTTTAGTTATATAATTAATTTGAAATTTTACATTTATGTTTTAGGGTTTTGCATTTACAACATTAAAAAAATATAGAATTTAATTTTATAAATTAAATTTTTTTAAATTGAATATTAATATGGAGAAATACAATAAGGAAGTAAGTAAATAACAAGTTTAAAAAGAATAATAAATTTGGCCTAAATATAAAATTATAAAATTCAAATGAATTCCATATCCTAAGTTGTATGTTTTAAAATATGAAATCTTACTTGTAACTATATTGAATTTAAAATTCAAACAAGAACTTCACAATTGTAATTTAAACTCTTTGTTAATGTTAGAATTTACTACACCATTAAAATCAAAATAATTTTATATAACAAATTTAAAATTAAAGAATTTGTATAAAAAATTTTCTTCTATATCATAAAAATATAGTTATTATATGATTGTCATAAAAATTAATACAAAAATCACGTCTTATTTTTATGCAAGTTATATAATGCATTAATTATAAAATTCGTATATCATGTAATAAGGAAAAGTGGGTGGTACCCAAATATCAAATAACTACATCGAAAACACATGGATGCTGAATAATATATATATATATATTTTTATCATATTTTATTTGAGTAATACTATATTAGCCAAAACTTTAAAAAATGCGTGAATTTATATTATAAATCTCATAATTATTTTTTGGTATATGAAAGTGTAAAATAAAAGTTTAAATTTAAATGATTCCTATTTTCTTGAATGTAGATATTAATGATGTTAACTACATGATTCCTATTTTCTTTAAACAAAATGGCAACGGCTGACATAATAATTATCCACTGAAGCGGTCGTATAATTAAAATTGAAATTGAGATTGATTATGAACTTGCCTACAGTAACTGGATGAAGATACCTAATAATATTAAGTTGAATTTGAACTCATTAATTTGTAATACGAGGCTTGCTATCGTTTGACTACCAATCAATTTATTAGTAAGATTATATTCTATAAACCATTTCCAATTTATAGAGTATTAAGATTTGGATATACTGAAATTATGAATGATAATGATTGGAGTATGGTGCTTAGCACAACTAGTTAGGTCAATGGGTTAGAAGGCATGAAATTATATGTTGAGTATATTAAGATTTCACTATAAATGAATGTAGTGATGTTGGTATGTTGAATTATGTGGGTTTTGGACAAGGCAAAGATGATGCATGTGATGAGGATGAGGCAATTGGATGGACAGGACCGTGATGAGGTTGAAGAGACATTTGGTCATGATGAAAAAGGAGTTGATATTTTAGACGGTGATGATAATGATGATGATAATGAGGATAGTGAGTCCATCTTGAAAGATTGTGATGACATTGATAATGATGATGATTATTATTATTATTATTTTGAATTAGGATTTGATTCTAGGGACGATGATCATGCATATGTAGGTGCGATATTGCCTGTTGATTTGAGATGCCACTAACATCATCAAACCAACATTTTTCAATTTGTTTACTCAAAACGTTGAATAAATGAATGTTGATATTGCATCAATATGATTGATTCCAGATCCTACAATTGATCAAAATTTGTTATGGGATATATCTAAAGAGTTTTGTAAAGAAATGATGCACTATAAAAAAAAGGCTAAAATAGTAACAGATTTTTATAACACTTGATTTTGTTACAATATTGTAACAAAATAAGAACGATATTCTAGATTAGCAATGCATATTAACGATTATAAAAAATATAGTTGAAAATATTGGTGGCAATAATTTTATAATAGATTTGCGATGAATTAGCGATGCATTTAAAAAGGAATATTATAATAATAACTATTTCATTTCAAGACTATTGTGTGAAGTTGGCGTACGGGTTTGGTGACGAAATTGGGACAAAAATAAGCATTGCTAGTAGCGACGCCTTAAATTTATTTTAGTTAAATAATATTTATATTTAACTCAACTAGCGACAATTAGATTCTATTAGAATCTGCAACGGATTTTGTTTTCTGTTATTAATAGAGACAGAATTTATATACCGTCGTTATATCATGAAGTTAATTTAATCTTTAGAAAAAGATGTGACGGGCACAAAGTACAATAATTTTTAATTTGGCATTACAGTTAATGATAACCTTGGTAAGGGTTTTTTCGGTCACTATGATTAAGACATACACCTTTCCCTTCTCTTATTTTTCCCTCCTAACTTTTCCATCTTTCCCGCTAGTCTTTACTTTTTTTTTTTTTTTTTTTCTCTTTTCAGTTTTCATCTTCACCGATTCTCCTTTTTGCTCTTCCCTTTTGAGTTTTCCTTTTCGTTCTTCTCATTCTCCATCTCCATCTCGCTCTTGTCCTTGTCTAATTCTCCTCTTCTCAATTTATTCTCTAAGAGAAAGAATGTTGTCCTTTGGTGTTGATATTGGTAAGTATTTCTTTTCAATTTATTTAATTTTTTCATTTTAATTTGTTTTCTTTTGTTATATAGATGAATTATGCATTGTTTTGGTTTTGATTTTAGGGTTTATTAAGATTTACATTTTAGGGTTTTTAAATTTTTAGTGTTTCTACTGTTGGTTTAGAGTGTAAAATTTTCAATTTTATTATTTTATATTGTTGGGAGTTTCGATTTTTGGGTTGTTACTATTAGGTATTAGGAGTTTTTGTTGAAGTGGGTTTGTGGATTTTGTTTGAATTAGTTGGATTTTGTTAGTGTGTGTTTGTTGAATTTTGTTGAAATGGGTTTTTGTATACTTTGTTTCTGATGGCTGTCTAATAGCAAAAGGGAGAAGGGGAAGATAAAGAAGATCATGGGTCTGTGTATATATTGACTTAAATGTCAAATAAAGGCATTGTTCTTTATATAAATATGTAATTATTAAAATTGATTGGAAATAATATCAATTGACATAAAATTCAGTTTTATATGAAAAACATATATAATATACAATACCCAGGTCAAAATTTAGAGGATCACCTTCTTGAACTTCAATAGTTACTCCTTGTGTTCATGTCTTTTGCTCTATGTGTGTGTGGATATGCTATTAATACTATAGAAATTAGCCTTAATAGATTATTATTAGTTTTAGTTTGCTATTTCATCAAGAAATTAACTACTTAGCTCTAATAATTGATTTGATAGTAGTATTACCCAAATCAATAAATCAAAGAAGCTTGATTTTGGAATCTAGATTTGATTCTTTTTGACCCAAGGAAAATAAAATATTAAGTATCCCATCCAACTTATCCCAGTACATTAAATTAGTGGGTGAAGTGTAGCATTTTAACAAGTTAGAAGAAACAATAATAATTTATTAACAAACACAAATCATCAAGGGAAAGTGTTATTTATTATTAAATGATCCATATAATAAAAGTAATAAATAAATATGTTGGAGAAAAGAAGAGATGTTGATATTTTTCTTTCAATCTGTAGATCTGGAAATTTAAATGGAAATAAAATCTATTATATTTAACATTTTAGGATTCATTTCCTTTTCTTTCACATTTAACTAACTACTTTTACCATTTCCCTGTTATTAGTTAGTGTTTGCCTAATTAGGAAAAATCCCAAAAGAAGAAATGCAATTCTTACTTGTATTTTTGTCTAAGAAACTGAAATAACAGTACTTGTTCTTAAAGATTAATTTTTGATTAGTTTAAGTTTAATCAAGATTCAATTACCTTTCCTTTCATAGTAAATTTTTTAGCTAAGAAATAGAATAGACTTTAAAAAACAAACCCAGAAATAAACTTTTATTCCTTTCCTCAAAAGTTTAAAGATAGCGACAAGATCGGTCAAGTAACAAAGTATTGCGATCATTGTGTTTGTGTCCTATTCTATGAGATATCCAGTAAGAAACAGAATAGAATGTCCAAGACTTTACATTAATGTCAGCTTCTAGCCTTGAGCTCTTGTATGTAGCGATCAAACCATAACTAATAATGCTTTCTAAATAGAGATTTTGTAAATAATTGCTTACCTATGATGTCAGCTTTGCAGCTCAATGATGTGTCTGTAAGTGCAGTATTTCCAATGTGTTATGTTGGTTTGGAAGATACAGAGCATGCTTTGACTAGTTGCTCTTTGGTTTACTCAATCTGGTGTTCTATGCTTCCAAGAGTTCATTTTGAATCTGGCTAGACTTTTACAGATTAATGAGATAATTTATTGAGCAGGGAGAATGAGGATGTTATTACTAAGCCATTTATGGTATTATGGGCTCTTTGGCAGAATAGGAACAATTGGGTTTGGAACCAGAAAAGGAGATTAGATGGGCAGGTTATTTCGTCTGCATCTGGTATTTTGCAGGAATGGAAATTGGCTCGGCATAGTGCAGTAGGCAGTGGTTTTAAAGGAGCTAGCCCAGCTATAGTTCAATGGCAGAGGCCACCAGTAGGCTATTTGAAATGCAATATAGATGTTGTACTTTTTTTCTCAATAAAAAAAAGGAAATTGAGCTGTTATAAGGAATGAATGTGGGGGTACAAATCAGTAAAATCTGTAGTAGGAAGATGGATTTAGAGGAATCATAGTATATAATCAATAGCAGTGCAACAACACCATACTTGAGTAGGCAATTATAAGGTTTAAACTAGATGAATATCATAAAATACACCAAAATAAATAACCAACAGTGATTATTAGTTTTCCAAAGTGCATTTTCAGAAGTTTCTTAATTAGCCCCATTTGTTTTAATTGCATTTGGTTTCCCTGAAGTTCTTGAATTATTTTTGCTCAAATTTAACCATGTAATACTTTATTTTTTTTTAGTTATGGATATGAAGGGAGAGAGTTCAATTTCATTAGTTTGGATAGGAAATACTTTCTTCTTGCTTTGCCATATAGTTTGTACTTTTTATCTTTTTTTCATTTTGCTAATTTCAAATGTTGATGTTTACTGTTTTAGGTTTATGCTTAAAATTTTGCAGGATTTTTGATATTCAAGCAAATTTACTTAACTTTTCAAGGGTTGTAAGTTTTATTAACTCATTTATATCTTTTAAATATTTATTTTATTTTAGAATAAGCTATTTTGATTTTCATTATTTGAAGTGCTTGGGATTAATTGTTGATTGATGGAGTTGAGGGTATAAGGTGAAAATATTAGGAGTGTTATATTTGATTAATGTGTCTTTATGTTGTGACTTCAATATAAATTCTCTCTCTTTTTTTTATGGCAAAGAATAGACTGAAATTTAGCATTACCTTAAGAGGTGATCAACATCCAACTAAAAGTTAAACAAATAAATAAATAACATGCCAACTAGAATAACCAAAACTTTATAACCCAACACCTAGTATTAGGAAAGGGAGATTAGATTCTTGATCATATATATATATATATATATATTATATCATAATATGGCTTTTTTTTGTTACTTTTCCTCTTCGTCCTAATATTTGCGACTAACTGTTTAACGATGGTAAAATTTCCATCGCAAATTCGTTACAAATTCAATTAGTGACAGAATTGCAATAAAATTTTTCATCGCTAAAACGTGAAATTCTTATAATGATGTTTGATTCGAAGGATGATGTCAAGACACCTGCTAATGAGTGCTCCATAAATAATTGTCAATTTAAGGCAGAGGATTCTAGAAGTAATTCTTTTACATTGATATGCAAGCATCATGAGGATGGGTGCAATTGGAGACTCCGTGCGACTAACAAGAACGGTAAAAACTATTGGGAGGTAACAGTATATAATGGCCTTCACACTTGTAGCTTTTTAATAGTATCGCAAGATCATAAAAATTTGGATTCTGCTTGAATCTCAAGTTGCATTGAAGAATTGGTTAAATTAGATTATGGTATTAAGGTTTCATTAATTATTGCACACATCAAGAAAAGATTTCATACAATGATATCATATAGGAAAGCATTGGTTTGAAAGCAAAAGACACTTGCAAGGTTATTTGGGGGTTGAGATGATTCATACAAGCTTCGAAGACTTGGTTGTATGTTGCAAATCATTATAATCCAGGTTTTAGTTATGAAATCGAAGATAATGAGGTTGAGAAGAATAATACACTTATTTTGGGTGTCAAACAATTTGACCATATGTTTTGGGTGTTCAAGCCTTGCATCAAAAGGATTTAAACATTTTGCTCCACTATTACTAGTGGATGAAACTTTTTTACATGGAAAATATAAGTGTGTGCGTCTTACAATACAATCCTTCAATGGTGATGGAAGTATATTTCCAATTGCTGATGCAATTGTTGAGAAGGAAAGCAAGAGTAATTGGGAATTCTTCATGTGATGCATCCGACACTATGTATGTCCAAGAAGGCATGGCGTTTGTGTCATAACTGATAGGCATGTTGGAATTAAGTATGCTATGAATGACCCACTATAGAGGGATTCGACACATTGATATTGCATCTGTTATGCTGTCAACAACTATAACACCAATTTCAAGAACACTTCTATGAAAAATTTCATAGAAAAAGCAGGTACAACATATACTATAATGTGCCATTAGTCTTAAGGTTTAATTATCATTTTTACTTTAATATAAATAAAAACATTTTATTGTAGGTAGAGAAAATCAAGTGCGCAAGTATAAGAAATATATGACAAAAAATTAAGGCTACACAACTGAAGATGTACAAATGGTTGAAGAAAATACCTAAGGAGAAGTGGGCTTTGTGCTACAATGGTGGTCATTGTTATGGGCAAATGACAACAAATATGTACGAATCGATGAATGTACTGTACCTAACAACCGAGGAATGCCAATAACTACCCTAGTGGAAATGTTTTTCTTTAAACTAGTGGATATATTTGATCAGCGACGTACTCAATATGCGAAAGATATTAGTGATGGTTGCAAGTTCACTCAATCTTGCATTTTTGTGTTGTAGGAGTGAATAAGAAAGCGAATCGACATGAGGTTAGAAGATTTGACAGCGAGCAAGGCATTTTCTCAATTAGGAAGGCCCGCAACAACTCAAGAAGAAAAGTAGGTATTGATCATATTGTTTATCTATATGAGAAGTCTTGTACTTATAGTAAGTTTCACAATGGTAAGATTTCATGCTCCCATGCCATAGCCGGTTGTCTCAAACATGGCTTGGATTACGCAGCTTTTATTGTGCCAATTTATAGCTTAGACAAGACATTTAAATGTTTGGCATCAAATTTTCACCCGTTTCCAGATCGCGATTATTGGCAGACTCCAAGAGAATCTATTGGTGCCTAATCCAAATTGGATGTGACAGAAAGGCAGACCAAGGACATCTCAAATACGTAATGAGATGGATTAGAAAAATATATCTTAAATAAATATTTGTTCTAGGAAATGTGGTCAAATAGGACTCAAAACTATGTATTATTCAACATAAATTGTATTAAAGGCTCTTTGTATATGCCAATGTTTTATATGCATATTTTAATTTGGAATATTATAAATATTTGCACAAGTAAATTGTTTTTATATCGAAGCATATTGTTCAGGAATAAGGCTGCATCAACTTCAAAAGTCCATCATGGTTTATAGTTATGAAGATCTTAGTAGCAATATTTGGTATGATTGAGAAGGACCTTTTAGAATGAGTCCAATATATTCTTGCCTTGACCTAGGTCATGCTAATCATATTTTTATTGGTAAGCATACATAAAACATTTATAAATAACTGACAATGCATTTATCAACACTAAGCTTATTGTAGATATGATGATCTACCAATTCTAAAGGCTCATTCTGCTAATTTACCAAGGGATTCAATTTAAGATGTACAACTAATGAAAAAATGATTACTTTTAGATATCAACACAATGCGTCGTTGACAAATTTCATGGAAAGAATGACTTGAATACACAATGTTTAGCTACGGTGTCATTTACAGGAATTAGTGAAACATATGAGGATGACATCCGATTTTAGCGATACAAACGATAATGATTTTGTAAAATATTTGCCATTTTATTTTCCCAAATATTGTTAAATAAATTTTAATGTTACACTTATTTATTTATATCGTATTGTTATCACATTTTACATATTTATGAAATTTGCATTATTTGATTACATAGGTTACATGGCAAGAAGTTACACTCCTAGGGATATTTTTCGAGTTACTTGACATCATTAGGCATTTGATGATGATTTTGTAGACCCCAATATGCATGATGCTGACATTGTTTACAATCAACTTACGAATGAGTGGTCCTTTCGACTGCAAAAGTCTCGAGTTCTTCATAAATAAGAATGTGAAGTTTGTATATGGGTTCCACGAGCACATGCAGTTAATATACCACGATTAAATATGAATGAGTTACGGACAATATTATACCGGATTCGTGAAGAGAACAATTGCATCAAAATTAGACTAAATCTACAATTTTTCCTAATGCGCGCAACAGAGTCTCATGTTAAAGGTGATAAACATCAAGCTACAATCTTCACAAATATTACAAATTCTCGTGAATGTTTATTAGATATTGACCTAAGTGATGAGGAAGAAATGTTATTATAGTTTATATATACTTTATGATACAAATAAATTCATTTGCAGTAAAATTTTATATTTTATATCATTCATGAACTATATTAAACTGGATGTAACTATTGGAATTCATAATAATATTTATGCAAAATAATCAATCATTTAACCCACATGAAATTGTTAAGTACTTTAATTTTAAGTTCCACATCCACAAGGTGGTTTTCGATTGTGCATTCCTAAATACAGTTCCCTGCAACTGAGGTTGCGAAGGCTGAATTTGTTGAGCATTCTTGGAATCGTGTGCTTCTTCGAGCGTAGACTATGAAACATGAGGCATACCTCCAATATATCCACTTTGGAGTATGTCAGTAAATATGTTGTGCTGAGTGAACATAGAACCGGATGGCATTAGTGAATGTTGCAAAAATGCTAGTACCATTAAATATGAAGGTATTGATATTTGCCGACCATAATGAAAATTCGATGGCAAGATGTAGATGGAAACTGAGACCTCATATGATCTAGTGTTGCCCATTGCGAAAATGCTAATGAATGTTCTTGTGTGTATTGTGGAAACCACTCTATAGTAGGTATAGAGTATGATGATGAACTTGCTGGTGCTGAACTCCACTGTGCAAATCCAACAAGTGTTGAAGTGCCATCATTCGTATCATGATGTTCAGATAAAGCTTCACTAGATGGCCCAATAGGTTCTGGACTATGGCAACCATGATGTTGGTGATGGAATGAGATAGTGGTGGTAGCACTTGAGAGCTATCTATAGAACGTGGAGGTATATTCAATCTCGTATGCTGATCAACCATGGTTCTTTGCCGATGATGATGCATGACATTTTCAAGCTCAACATTCTCAATATCGTCTGGAATATGATACGGTGATAGTGCTAGATGAGGTGTTTGATTTACGATCGGCTGATGCTCCAGATCCATTGCTCCCATCATTGATCGTGTAATACGATTTATATTGGCAGGTACAATATCCTCCAATGTAATTCATTCAATTTCATTAGCTTTGTAAAGTTTTTATAAAAATAAAATTTGTCAAAAAACTATATGATGCCTTACAAAAAATATGGAAATAGTAAGATATCAATAGATTAATAAAATATACCATTGCTCCAATAGCACCACTAGTATGGGAAATCCAACGTCGACTTATGGCCTATTCCATTCCAAATACTAAGAATGGTAATGAAGTGACCATCTAATGGTTCGCCATTGATGATATAGGCATTTCTATTATTCCATATGCCAGTCCATCTTTTACGGCAAGTAGGCCAAATTTTTTTCATGCGTAATTATGTCATATGAAGTATATTAATCTGCAACGGTGTGCGAGCAATAGGTTGCTGAAGTCCAAACTGGCATAACACTCTATTTGGTTGGTGCAACTCTACAATATGAATGCATACAAGTGGGACAACAGTTTGCAATGTGTTGTCCTTGCAGGCAATATTTGGGAATTATTTGGAGAATAATAGCATTATATGGCTCCTATACAATCTACAAAACCAAAAAAATAAAAATGTACAATGAATGTATATAAAGATTACATTACGATAAAATCTATTAAAATTACTCATACCTGATCATCAATCATTCGATCAAAGTTGTACCATATTTGATTAAGTGTATGGGTTGTAATGTTTATAACAGTTCTAGCCGTACTCCATCTATAAATATGAAATGCAAGCATGAAATATTTGACAAAATTTCCACCATTTTAAAAATATGTTTTAATAAAACATACCTTAGTCCAAGTGGTGCATCTAAGTGATTCTGTGTTTTCGATACTTGGTGCAATTGATGGAAATCTGTCCCATGCCAATAACTGCAACATAAATAAAGGACATGAAATCTTTATCACTGCATGATCCATTTCATTACATAATTCTCTATATAAATATTTCCAACATGCGATCCCCCAGCTATATTATCATGCAGCATGAACATCCTCAAGATAAGGTAAAAAGTTTAAATTCACCCGCTCAGTATTTTAGTCACTTAATAAGTCCTATAATTTGTAGGATTAGCGCACGAGTGTGGCAAGCAATGGTGTCTTCATCTGCATCTTTAGGGATGTTTGAGAAATGATATCTCAGCCACTGTCTTCTTACATCATCTAAAGGAACGATCCCAAGAAGTCTATCACATATCTCATCCCATCTCCCACTAATGGACCCAGTAAGTGCTTCGTCGTCGATCGATAATCCAATTTGCACTATCACATCCTGAAGTGTGATAGTGTACTCTCTTACTGGCATGTGAAACGTATGTATCTTTGGTCTCCATCTCTCTACTTAGGCTATAATAAGATGCTAATCTAATTGAAAGAAACCAAACTGCAGTACACGAAAAAATCCACTTTGAAGCAATAGCGGAACGTTTTGTTCATCTACTTTATCAATGTGCATTATAGAACTTCTGCGTCTGCAATCTAATGGTTCGCTCTGAATCTATAGAATAATAACTTCTGTGTTAATGATAAAATTCAATGTAATTATGTGCTTAAATAAAACATTTCATACAAATAGGACAACTTTTAACTTTAATACCTTTCAATGCCATAACGCCTTAGATCTATGCATACTTTGCAGGCGTAGGAAGGAAGGATCATAGGGGCCAGGTTGTATGTGATCATGATGTGAATGAGCACCTGCCATGGCTGAAGTAAAAAGGATCACAAATATATTTTATAAATATGCCATTACATAGAATGTAAATTTGCCGTGATAAATAGATAACTTTTTTTGTATATAGTTGTTTCATAATATCATGTTTTTTGTTTGCCATTCTGATAATCACAAGTTACGTTGACTTTAACCTACTAATGTATTCAGGTAAATAATGGAAGAAGGTAGATAAAGAATTTAGACACTTCCGTGTTTTTATGATGATTATGTGTTAGAAATACATGGTGATAAGAAAGAGTATTATGTCGGACTACGTTGGGAATGGCATTTTCGGGTGCAAGATGTTGATGCTTTAGTTATGGATCTACAACAATTGGGTGTTGGAATCATCAGGCTAAGATCATTGTTAATGCCTCACAAAAATATAACTACATATGAAGCTGCAATGAGAAGAATGAAGGCGGAGAATAATTGAATGTTAATACTTAGGGAAATATATTACATGTTAAAGCTTGCTAAAGATCAAGTTACAGCGATTGGGAGACAACTAAGTTAATAATGTCCTTAATCGCGACATATTTGATTATGAAATGTTTGATGACGATGCGTGAATATTAATATATGACATTATTGATTGATTTTGAATAACATATACATTATTAATAACTAATTGTATTGTGAAACATGTAGTGATTCATATCTAAACTATTGAAAATTTTGAAATTCATTAGACATAAATGGGAGAAACCTCAAATGTGTAACATCTATTTAAGGTAATCATAAATTTAGCATTAAAATTACTCAATTGTGTAATTAAAGTTCTATATTTTTCAACCACTTAAGTCATAAATAGATAGTCAATTAGATTATAAAATTACATGAAATACATAAGTTTGCATAAAATAAAATATAGTTTAATTTTAATTTCGACCCAAGTGTGTGTATACAACCCTCTTATGAACATGAATAGATGAAATTAATTCATTATGAAAGTCCGCTGGTAGCTCATAATTCACTTTAGGTAAAATATGATTTCTTAGTATTTTCTCTTTCCATTGATGCCTATTGGAATACCAAGTGAAAGATTAGAAGTTTTCCTAGCAACCCAGCTCGAATGCTCATTGATAAATCCATACATACCATGAGTTCTATTCCGATCCAAATCTTGGATACCTTGTTCCATAGGGCTAGGCATTATATGCCTAAGTTTTTATATTTTTTTTTCATCTCCTAGTAAACCACCTGACCATATAATATGTTGTATTTCTTTATTAAACATGATGATGAGTTTTACTAGATAGGAAAATTCATTTAATTTGTTGTCCTTCTCATCCAATTTAATTTTTAATAACTCCTCAACCTTATTGTTGCAAATGAACAATGTATGTAACTTACCCTCTACTCTAACTAAATTGAATTTAATTTAAAAAATTTAAGGACTCATTAAACGATCTAATAGATTGTGCTTAATACTTTTACACATTTGTAATTGATATTTGTGCTGAATATATCTACATATGTAAAAAATCGTCGCAATAATCTGTCAGTTCCACGTGGCAGTGATTGAACTGATGCGCACCCACCCTTGCTTAGTAGTAGAGGTTCCTTTCTTCCAATGGCTGCCTCTGCAGTGTGATTACCCATTTCTATGCTCTCTTCAACCTTATTTATGATCTTTCCCTAATCCAATCATTTTTCTATAACTCATCCAATGCTCTGTTCACTCTCCACCGGACAATCCGGTCCAAATTGGCTGGACTGCCTCCGCTCCAGCAAAGGCTTTCCGTCCGCCGAAAATCTCAACCTTGATCAATTCCTCGCCGACCATCACAAATCCGTTTCTGATTCTCCACCTACGAATCTATCCAATTCCATAGGAAACTCTAACTCCGAGTCGACTCGCTCCGATAATAAATGACATACTGCTGATCTGAGTCAAGTCGCCGAGACTGCAAGTGAGAGTGGAGATAAAGAATGGTTCGGTGTAATGACTGATGTTCTCTGCGACCTTTTCAACATGGGCGACCCCATCGAGAAAATTTCGAGATTTTCCAAAAAGAAGAGTACCAGGAAACAAACAAACCCTAAGTTTTGTGATGTATCAGCCACGCCTGTTACCGGCAATGACATTGACTCTATAGGTAAAAACGAAGTGTCCAGGCCGCAATGGCGTCGTTGTACTCTGATAATAATTCGAATGTTGGGATAAATGCGGATTGTAGGGAGGAGGATGCGGATGAAGAGAAAGAGAATGGAGGCGGCAGCGGCAGTGATAGAGAGTTAAAAGGGTACTCAAAAAGTGAAGTGACGGTCATTGATACAAGCTTTGAGGTGTGGAAGTTTGATAAGTTGGTGTTTAGAAGGAAGAATGTGTGGAAAGTCCTAGACAAGAAAGGAAAGTCGTGGACTTTTGGTAGCAAGAAGAGGAAGCGAAATCAGTTGGAATCTAGAAACGGAAATGGAAATGTGGGTTTGAAGAAAAAAGCTAAGACTTCCATTTCCGAGTTTGGCTTATCAAAGGATTCCAATGGAGGGGACTTCACATTGCCGTCTAATGATGTAAGTTTATATTTTTGCTATACTTTTATTAGAGTAGCTTTTGCTATTTTAGCTTGTAATTTTATATCAGCAACTGCTTATATAATTGCTTATACTATTTTTGCTACTTGTTTCACATAGAATATAGTCGATGTGGTCTAAGGAGCTTCTAGCCTGATATATCTTTTTCAGCTGCATTCTGTTTTTGGGTATTTTCTATATTTTTAATGTTATCATGTCTCAGCTTATTAAGTTTTTGGTATTGCACGTTTAAGATACGTTGATTCTGTTGAATTTTAGCATTATTATGTTCATTGAATCAGAAAATAAAGATCAGACTATTTACATTTTCGGTCATACTCAGAAAACCTGTCCTGCATAATAAAGAAAGTTGGATTAGTTAATGCTTTCATCATTGGCCTTATCTTTTAGATGTAATTCCTGCCATCCTAAGATTGACTAGTTGGATTAGTCAATACTGAGTCATAACATAACATCTTCTTTATTGGTTCTTCCTTGATGCTCGAGCCTGTTGAAATGAAGTTATTTTCAGTAAGGGATAAAATAAATAATGTATTGTTCAAGAAGCTGAAGTGGTCAGTGTTATTAATGTTTGTGAGATAATCTTTCTGCGGCTGCTTATGGCTTAGAAATACTCTTTTTAGCTAGTAACTGCATGTGATTGAATTCTTTTTCCTTTGAGGAATACTGAAGCCTTGATTTTTACTATGAGATGTGCGAGTCTTCTACTTATTTTTCTATAGTGAATAATTAGTGTTTTCCAGTTAAGTGGGTTCATCAATAGAACGTTAAATTTATAGCTGGTTATTGAAAAGGTCAGTAACTGCTTTGCGATAGAAATCTGACTTCTATGTTTCTGGAACAATTCTGTTCATCTGGACAAGTCTTTTGTGTTGCATTTTTATTCTTTTACATTTTGTAGCTCTTAGAAAAATATTAATTTAAACTTGAAAGGTTTGAATGATATTATATTTAAAGGTTTTTTAAGGTCTTGAATTTATTGGGTTGAATATAACCGATATCATGTGGCATTTTCTAATTAGTTTGATTTACATCTATTGAGAACACAAAATTCATTTGTGATTGTGATGTCCTCAGACTCCTTACCTATAAATAAGTGTGAACTAATCTTATTCTATGAATTATCATGAGTATGAACTAATCTGATTCCATGAATTATCATGATTAAATTTGTAATACACATACATGTCAATCTTCATTTGTTAAAGTGCAGCAACCACATAGTATTGTGGCTTGTCAAATAAGCATTGCAAGCAAGAGATTTATGATCTTCAATGGATTGTAAAACATTTTGTTCCAGTTACTTTTCACTAGGATTAAGTGGTTGCTATAACACTGTTCTTGTGCTTTTGGCAGTAACTGATGCTCTCATTTTTGTTGCTTTGCATTACTATGACTATGCAATTGCTATCCGCATTAACTGGCCCAAAAATTGTAACAATAAACGGAGGTTCTATTGTTTAGACTTCAGTTATAAGAACTGAATTCCACAATTTTCCTGTTTAAAAGAACTTCCTAGTATTTTTGTGTAGCCTGTTTGTAAAGAACTGCTAAAGAGCTATCTTTCCCATAAATTTCTATAATATGCAGTAGCATAAAAGCTATGTTGAAGTTTTTTGTTTCTTTCCTTTTTTCCTTTTGTTTTTATTTCATCCTTTCTTTTCCGCATGATGATGATGTGTTTACTTGTTCTACCATATGTGGGTCAGAAACCACAGGATGAGAAAAGAAAAGAAGTTTGTAAAGATGTATTGGATAGTATAGTTGCTAGCTATTATGTTAAATATATTTACTTCTTTTAGTATTCCTTAGTTTTTGCATTTACATTAGAGGTGTTTTTGCTTTGTTGAGTGCATTGCAGGATTCAATTTTCCAGAATTCCCCGGAAATCCAAAAAGAATGGCTCATCTGTGATTCTTATAAAAGCTATACCTGCGAACAAGAAATCCGGAAGAAATCTTCCAAAGAATCAACTCAAGGATACTGAAAGGCAATGCAAGGCTTGACAGATCACTTGTTCTAGTGTTTCTGTATCGATGACAGGAGAAGCATGCAATACTACCCTTTTGTTGATGCCCTCTCAAATGTCTCCAGCAGTTCTTTTGAATCCATAAATGGTTTCATTTGGTGCTTAACATCCCCTGCAGAAGAGAGTGGTTAAAGCAGAAAGTGCCTCAAAAGCGCACACATGATTCTGATTCAACGATTGATTGACTATATATGTTGAGTAGCAATTGCAACTATCATTTTCTTTCTTAATCAATCTTCGTTTAGAGTGAACTACAGCAGCTTTCAACTCTTTTATCAACGTGCTTGTTGAAATTCCTGAGATATTTTATCATTTTTAATAATTAATTACTGGAGAGAAAATCGAATAGCTGAATGCTGAAGACTGCTGCTATTCAAGTAAACAAAATCACTAGGTTGCTTGTGTATGATGCTGTATCTAGTTTTATCTTGTTTGAGGTCGCAGGCCAATGCAAGTGCCAACTACGAAGACTAATCTGAAACTAGATTGGGTAGATGACCATTGCCGCTAAGATTTAACAAAGGAGAGAGATGAGTGGTTTGAGCGAAAGAAATTTTGTCGTTTTATATTTATTTAGGGGGAAAAAAGAGCCACAGTTTTTCACATAAAATGATCAAATAGTTGACAATTGAATCTTTTTTAGGAGCTGAATAGTTTATTTTTGAAACAATAAGGACCGACTAGAAAATAAAATTGAAACTTTGAAGTTTCAGTAGAATCTTCACAATATATCAGCCTATATTTTGTTATTGAATGTCTTATATAGAGTAGAGACCAATTTGAGAAGAGGGTAGAATCCTATAACAAATTAGGCAAATTCATGTTCTTCAAGGTTATTGAAATTGTCATCCAATAATTCTGAATTTTGAATAACGATGTTTTCTGATAGAGATTATTTGATGTTGAGCAAATTCTTAAATGTTCAAATTATAAGAATTAATGTTTCATCTCAAATGGGAGAATATGAAGCCTATTCTGCTAAATATTGAAGCTTCTTGAATTATGTCTGATAATGGATAACCTTTTCTAGAAAATATTATCTGAATAGATATTGCTATTGTTTTTGGAAAATCACATTTCTTCAATTTATATATGATATCCATTATCCAACAGTTAGTTATGTTTGTAATTGACTTATCAATTTTTTTTAGGAAAAATATGAAGAAGTAATTATTTTTTTTTTTTATATAAAACAGATAAGGAGAGCATGCCCTTCAATTTGTCAAGAGAATATTAATTTTGGTAAATATATAAATTAATTCGAGGATATATACCCTTTAATTTTAATCATGGTTTTGAAATGGTGATTCCTGTAATGGCAATATTATTATATTAATGAGACTTGATTTAGCATTCAGATCTTCTTTAGGGATGAACTATGACAATTACTTTCACTTAAAATAAAATAAAAATTCATTATAAAAATTGTTATAAAGTTAAATAAAGATATTAAATTTGATACATTGCTTATGTGTCTCTGTTTCTTAGCTGTACATGTATCTTAATTTAATAAAAAATCATTTAGTCATTTTATATAGTTTTTGAAGATTAATAATACTATACAACATAAAAAAAGACTATAATTTATTTTTAAATTTTTATGACATTTTGTATAATTAAATTTGATAGATTTCATTTTTTTTGGAGTTTTTTTTTTCACTCTTCCTATGCTGTCAGCGACGGAATTAGAACTGAGATGGAGGGGAATAAAATTTTTTTCAAGCAAAAAAAAAAATACAAATAAATTTATATTTTATTTTATTTTTATATTAAAAAATTAATATAAATATTTGACATTAATATTTATATTCAATTTTATTTTCATATTAAATAATTAAATATTAAAATTTTTATTATTTTTATTTTAATATTTAATTTTTACTTTGAGAAATGACATAATACATATTATTTTTAAATAATATTTATATTTTTTGAGATATTTTAAAGAAAGTATTTAAATTAATTATTTTTTTAATAAATTTATATTATAGAATATTTTTTATAAAATAATTAATCTAATCACAAAACTCTAAATTCAGTTCATAATCAAATTACAAAATAATTAGCCTAATCACAAATTCTCAAAGTCTCCATTCATATCATAATCAAATTCCAAAATAATTAACTTAATCACCCAAATTTAAATTTTAATTCATAATTAAATTTTAAAATAATTAACATAATAATCAAAACAATAAACTAAAACTTATAAATTAAACAATAATTATAAAAAAATTATAATACTCAATAACATTCTAAAACAATAAATTTAAAACTAATTTTAAATTTTAAGATAATCAATATTTAAAAATTAATTTTAAAGAAAAAATAAACGCATACACACCCAAATATATATAAATACTATATATTATATAAATATATATTATATTATATTATAAATTAATTTTATTTTATATAAATATAAGTATTATTAATTTTATATACATATAAATATAGATATTTTTTTTTGTCAAAGATATATAAATATATATATATATATATAAACACATATGTATATATGTATAAAGGATCCAGGGGGCAATGGATCCTGTACCCTCTTGTTTCCGCCTCCTTTATACTGCATTTATGTTGAAAAATTTAAAAAGAGAAAAAAATTGAAAGACCAACTTTGCGCGGAATAATCCTACATGTACCCTCTCACATGTGTTTAGATTATTTAAGACCCTCATATTAAATGTATTCTTTTTTATATTTTTACTCTTTCAACAGAATTCGATTCTTGGAATTTAAATGTGCTTTCATATTATCATAATATATGTTATTAGGTAGATATGATTTTTTTTATTACTAAAAGATGAATTCATTAAATAATCAAAGAAAATACAACATAAAGAAAAGATTTTTGGCGTGCATATGTAAAAAACTTTTTAAAAAATCTAGCACATTTGGATCGAAAATCGTCATAAAAACAAGAAGGCAGAGGAGAGTATAAATGTACCATAAATTCATTATTGAGTGGTGTAGAAGAGGAAGCTTATAAGAAATCTTGGTTATAGATGAAGTCGAAAGTTGGTTAGGAGTGTTTAGGCATCGAAAAATTAGAGACAAATCACCTTTATAGTCCACTATCTACTGGGACACAGCAAACCTATCTTGAGCAACACTATATATTGCCAAAAGTCATGAATGACAAGCCAAACCAAAGGGATCCTTTGGAGCGATATGTTAGTTTTTTTTTTAAAAAAATCTCATATTTGCGAAAATAAATCATGGGCAAAGGACAAAATGAACCTTAAAAATGTCAAAATTGAAAATTATATAAAAAATTAAGAGGAGAAAGATTTAATACTATCAACAACTAAACCAGCGATAAAAGTAAATTTTAGAAAGAAAAAATCAAGATAGAGAGCTCATAGGAGAGAGGAGAAAAACTTTAGAGAGAAGCTTTATAATATTCTGTTGATATGATTTTGTTTTGAAGAGCAATTAGGTAAATCTGATTAATCACTATAAAATCTGTATATTATGCTGTTAGAAATAATTTTATATTGTTAAAAATAATTCTCTAATTAATTATAAGTGTGGGCTAATATATTTAAATATTAAATGTGTATTGCAGTCAAATTAAGATAGTCAAATTAAAATTTTGATCAAATTAGGATTGTTGACTATTGAGGTGTCTCACTCGTAATAGAATTATAAGTATAGAGACCATTAAGTAATTTCTATTTTGTTGAAGGACCAAAATAGAAATTAATCAATTTATTCAGTTATAAATAAGGGGTCGTGGTCTCCGAGAGAATATAACTTTTAGAGAACATTACGTTCCTTCAGTAGTGCTTCCGCATAACCTAAAGTGTGTATCTCCTGGAAGGCGACAAACCCCAGAATTGTCTCTAGAATTAACAAACAATGATGCCAGGTACACAAATTCTGCCCTTTGCAATTTAATTTCAATAATCTAGTGATCTAAGCATGATTTAGGCTTTAGGGGAATTAAGTTTTTTTCCCTTTCAATTGGTATCAGAGCCCTGTGCTAGGTTGCTAAATTTTTTGATTAAATTGCGGTATTAATTATTGTTTTGATTCTAGAAAATTAATTCGGTGATTGTAATTTTCTTCAGTTAAATTAATTTGAAATCGAATTTAGTAATCTGAAATCAATTTTGGTTTAATTTGGTTTTTGGTTAATTAATCAGTTTAATTAATTTAAAAAAAATTTGGAAACTGTTCTTCACGAAGAACAGTTTCGATTTGGGGTTTTTTGGATTTGGATGATTTTGAAATTAATCAGACTTTGAATTTTCTGTATTTTTTTGAAATCAAAATTTTTTAATTTTTTAATTAATTTTTTGAAATAATTAAAAAAATAAAAAAATAGAAACTGTTCTTTGTGTTCTTGAAGAACAGTTTCGAAAATTCTTTGGGCTATGCGATTTTGATGGTTTTTTGGTCGGATTTGGACCAGCGGTAGCGTAAAGGAGGGTTAACACCCTCATAAGGTGGTCGCCGGAGGTGGAGAACGGTGGAAACCGTTCGGCCAGTGTTGCGATTTGCAAAATCATTTTGCGATTTTGCGTTTTTCAGTTGATCCGTGGCCGTTCGTCGCCGATAAAGGATACCAAGCAACCTCTGGGTGGAGGCTGTCACTGGCGGTGGACGGCGCTGGATCGAAAACTGGAGGCGGGCGGCGACGAAGGGATCTACTGCTTTTGGAGCAGATCGCTTTGAGCTAAAACGGCACCGTTTTGAGCAGTGTGCTGCGTTTGGAGCAGTGTGCAGACCTAGCTCAAAACGGCACCATTTTGAGCCAGAACGGTGCGTTTTGAAGAGCGAACCGTGCGTCTCTAGACCGGGTAAAAAGCGAAAATAAAATATATATTTTTAAATTACAAACATGTCCTCCAACTTTTGATAATCCGATTTTGACCCAGAAAATTTTGTAATTCTTGTTTTCACCCACAAAACTTTTAATTTATTTAATTTTTAGCCTAAAATTTTCTGTTTATTTATTTTTGGCCCAAATTTTTTTTAATTAACTAAAGTTTATTTTTATTTTTATTGCAATATTTGATTTTAATTATTTTGAGAATTTTATTGAGTTTAAATTTAATTAATATAAATATTGCAATCAATTTATTATAATTTGAGAATTTTATTGAGTTTAAATTTTGGTATTTTAGTCCTAATTATGTCTAATATTTTTAATAATAAATTAATTGAAGCAAAAGGTGGCCAAAGTGACCTCTATTATGTAAATTGATTTATTTGGGATATTAGACAGGTGTATTAAAATTCATTGCGGGTAGTAAATCGGCCCAAAGGAAGGTTGCTATCTGACTGAATTGAGAATACATGTGCAGTGATAAATATGTGATAATTATTATGTTTTCATCCATGTGGATAATAAATCGGCCCAAAGGAAGGTTTAATATTTGACAGGATTGAATTGTCAATATTTGATTGCTGCATTGAGATGCCAATTACAGTTAATATTTTATGTCCAAAGATGAAAATATTAATATTGTGCCGGTATCTTGTTTCCATTATTTGAACTCTATTATTGTTTGTTTCAATTATTTTGTGGATAGTGAACTTATGTTAATTTTTTTTGTCACTTTCTATGATGCCAGCTAGCATGCCGTATAATCTTAACACTGTCCCTATCCTTGAGGGGTCAAACTTTGGTTCATGGAAATCAAGCATCATGATTTATTTGGATTGTATGGACTTAGACCTTGCTTTCAGGATGGACGAACATGCTCCTCTTACTGAAGTGAGCACAGAAGCTCAGAGGGTTCAGTATGAGAAGTGGGAGCGTTCTAACCGCTTAGGTCTTATGATCATGCAGCAGGGAATCCCAAAGCATGTTCGGGGAGCCATTTCTGCTGAGGAAAGTAATGCTAAAAAATATCTTGCTGAGCTGGAGAAGGTCTATGTCAAAAATGATAAGGCCGAAGTGGGGACACTTTTAGCATAACTCACCTCCATAAGGTCTGCTGGCAACGGTATTGTTCAGGAGCATATACTGAGCATGTCTCAAATAGCCAAGAGGCTAAAGGTCCTGGATTTGGTTTTACCAGATGACCTTTTAGTCCATCTAGCTTTGAATTCTCTTCCACCACAATATGGGCAGATCAAGACTTTATATAACTGTCAGCCGAGCAAATGGACTCTTAACGAGCTCATTGCTCATTGTGTGGATGAGGAGAAAAAGTTGTTGGCTACTAAGAGAGAGAGTGCTCATCTGGTCTCTTCAGCAGCTAAGGGCAAAAACAAGAAAAGAAAGAAGATTACTGAGAATAAAACTGCTGATAAATGTCCTGTGCAAAAGAAGCCTAAGGAATTAAAATGCTTCTTCTGCAGCAAGTCTGGACACTTAAAGATCCTAAATACGCCACATGGCGTGTCAAGAAGGGTAAGTACCTTGTTTTAGTCTGTTCTGAGATTAATTTAACTTCAGCTCCTAGAAACACTTATTGGATGGATTCTGGTGCTACTGCTCACATAAGTGTTTCATTGCAGGGTTGTCTGAGCTACCGAAAGCCAACTAACGGTGAAAGATACGTCTATGTGGGAAATAGCGATCCAGTGGAAGTGGAGGCAATTGGTCATATTAGATTGTGTTTAAGAACTGGATGTTTTTTGGATCTTGTAGATACTTTTGTTATTCCGACATTTAAAAGGAATTTAATTTCTGTTTCTTATTTGGACAAATCTGGTTTTACTTGGAGACAACTCATTTACTTTATCTATGGATTCAAAAATTTTTGGTATTGGCTTCTTAAATGCATGTGATAATCTATATATGTTGGATATTAATGATTCTTATAATGAAACCCTGCAGGTTAGTACTATAGGTACCAAAAGGAAGCTAAATATAGATAATTCAGCTGAACTTTGGCACAGACGTTTAGGTCACATATCCAAATCTAGAATAGAACGTCTTGTGTCAGATGGTATCCTAAACACACTTGATTACACAGATTTGGACTCCTGTGTTGAGTGTATTAAAGGTAAACAGACTAAACAAAAGAGACTAGGTGCCAACAGATCATCGAACGTCTTAGAATTGATACATACGAACATCAGCGGTCCATTCCCTACAGCAACAAGGAATGGCCAAAGATACTTCATATCATTCATAGACGATTACTCACGTTATGGGTACCTATATCTCATTCATGAGAAATCAGAGTCTGTAGATGTTTTCAAATCTTATAAGGCCGAAGTTGAAAACCAACTTGGAAAGAAGATTAAATGTGTTAGATCTGACCGTGGTGGTGAGTACTATGGTAGATATGACGGTTCAGGTGAACAACGTCCAGGACCATTTGCTATTTTCCTACAGGACTGTGGTATAGTTCCTCAATACACCATGCCTGGTACACCTAGTATGAATGGTGTATCTGAGAAGCGTAACAGAACTCTTATGGATATGGTAAGGAGTATGATTAGTCATTCTTCCTTGTCTGAGTCTCTGTGGGGAGAATCATTAAAAATATCAATTTATCTTCTTAACAGAGTACCAACTAAAGCAGCTGCAAAAACACCTTATGAGCTTTGGACTGGAAACAAGCCCAGTCTAAAGCATCTTCATGTTTGGGGATGTCCTACTGAGGCTAGGCCTTATAGGCCCAATGAAACTAAATTGGACTCCAAAACTGTTAGCAGCTACTTTATTGGATATTCTGAGCGATCACGGAGTTGTAAGTTTTATAATCCTACTACCATGACTATTTTTGAGACAGAAATTGCAAAATTCTTTGAGGATGTTGAGTTTGGGGGGAGAAGTGAGGATAGAGACATTGTCTTTGAGGAGGGATCGAGTCAGGAACACTCAGTGTCGATTCCCATCATTGCTCCTAGCAGTGTTCTGGTTCCTACGCCTGTTACTGTTCCAGAAGCACATCAAATTCCAATATAAGACAATGTTGAACAACTTCCTCATCAGGATGAAGAAGTCATTCTTCCTCAAGTACAAGCTCAACAACCTCAAGAATTTGAGCCAGAACCTTTGCCTTTAAGGAGGTCCACTAGAGAGAGAAGAAATGCTATTCCAGATGATTATGTAGTATATCTTCAAGAACATGAGGACACTGTAGACATGGTGGAAGATGATCCAATCAGCTTTCATCATGTCATGCAGGATCCTAACTCTCACAAGTGGATTGAGACAATGGGTGAAGAATATAAATCTATGCAAGCCAATCAAGTTTGGGATCTTATCCCGTTACCTGAAGGAAAGAAACCTATTGGTTGCAAATGGATATTTAAGACCAAGAGGGATTCTAATGGTAATGTGGAAAGATATGAGGCTCGTCTTGTAGCTAAAGGCTTTACTCAGAAAGAAGGGATTGACTATAAAGAGACCTTCTCTCCGGTTTCATCAAAGGACTCTTTTAGGACAATCATGGCTCTAGTTGCACATTTGATCTTGAGTTACATCAAATGGATGTGAAGACTGCTTTTCTCAATGGAGACATTGATGAAACCATCTATATGGTGCAGCCAGAAAACTTTGTGTCTGGAGACCCAAAGCGACTGGTATGCAGATTAAAGAAATCCATTTATAGACTCAAGCAAGCTTCTCGTCAGTGGTACTTCAAGTTCCATGAAGTAGTTGTCTCTTTCGGTTTTGAGACAAATGCTGTGGAAGATTATGTGTATCACAAGTTCAGTGGGAGTAGGTTTATTTTTTTGGTCTTATATGTGGATGACATATTGCTTGCTACTAACTGTAAGGACTTGCTGCAAGAGACCAAAGTCTTTCTCTCAAAACACTTTGAGATGAAAGATTTAGGTGAAGCTTCTTTTGTATTAGGAATTCAAATATATAGAGACCGTACTCGAGGTATTTTTAGATTATCACAAAAGGGTTATATTGAGAAAGTGCTCAAGAGATTTAGTATGCACAACAGTAGACCAATTGATACCCCAGTTGCTAAAGGAGATAAATTCAGTCTTGATCAGTGTCCAAAGGGTGAACTTGAGATTCAGGAGATGCAGAAGATTCCTTATGCGTCAGCAGTTGGGAGTCTGATGTATGCTCAAGTTTGTACTCGTCAAGATATTTCATTCATAGTTAGCATGTTAGGGCGATATCTCAGCAATCCAGGAATGGATCATTGGAAAGCAACCAAAAGAGTCTTGAGATATCTTCAGAGAACGAAGGGACATATGCTCACATACAGGAGATCATATCAGCTTGAGATCATTGGGTATACTGATTCTGATTTTGCTGGATGCCAAGACAGTAGAAAATCCACGTCAGGCTACATATATCTCTTGGCTGATGGTGCTATTTCTTGAAAGAGTGCGAAATAAACTCTAGTAGCTACCTCCACCATGGAAGCAGAATTTGTAGCAAGCTATGAGGCATCCAATCAGGCAATCTGGCTGAGGAACTTTGTCACAGGGCTGCGCATTGTGAGCGGCATTGAAAGGCCATTGAAGTTATACTGTGACAATAACTCAGCAGTTTTATTCTCCAACAACAACAGAAGCTCTTCTCGATCGAAACATATCGGGATTAAATTTCTGGCTGTGAGGGAGAGGGTACAGAGTGGACAGATATCCATAGAGCATATTGGAATGAACTCCATGATTGCGGATCCACTCACTAAGGCTGTGATTCCGAAAGTTTTTCATGAGCACACTGCTCATATGGGTGTCACATTATTTGAGACTATTTAGTTTCAGTGGGAGTTTGTTCATTAAGTTTTATGTATGCTCTCTTTGGCATTGGATATATTTTGTAAAGTACATTCAGTTTCTGCAGAAAAATGAGTTTTTCTTTCATTTTACTATGTGTTTTACACTCTGTATTATATTTATGTTTGATCTCACTTAAGATTGACCAGTTGGAAACAGACATGATTGGATCATATAGCATGTAGTTTCCATGCTACACTCCTATTATTGATCTATGTCATTTGAGAGTATTGGTAATGTGATTGATGGTGGTTTGAGTCACGATGAATGTGGCGACTGGCCCTTCAGTCCTTTATCGATATAATCAATGGACGAGATTGTTTGAGGCACATTCAGTATATCTGCTTTTATGAGCTCATTAAGGTATATACATTTATATTTAATATATGTTAGCCCAAGTGAGAGATTGTTAAAATTAATTTTATATTGTTAAAAATAATCCTCTAATTAATCATAAGTGTGGACTAAATATATTTAAATATTAAATGTGTATTGCAGTCAAATTAAGATAGTCAAATTAAAATTTTGATCAAATTAGGATTGTTGACTATTGAGGTGTCCCACTCGTAATAGAATTATAAGTGTAGAGACCATTAAGTAATTTCTATTTTGTTGAAGGACCAAAATAGAAATTAATCAATTTATTCAGTTATAAATAAGGGGTCGTGGTCTCCGGAGAAATACAACTTTTAGAGAACATTACGTTCCTTCAGTAGTACTTCCGCATAACCTAAAGTGTGTATCTCCTGGAAGGCGACAAACTCCAGAATTGTCTCCAGAATCAACAAATAATGATGCCAGATACACAAATTCTACCCTTTGCAATTTAATTTTAATAATCTAGTGATCTAAGCATGATCTAGGTTTATGGAATTAATTTGATCTGATTTCATATGCCACTTTATTTCTTTTTTGCCACTGTATATAGCAAATGCTGTAGTCTTCTCTTTGGTTCAAATTTTATATTTAAATAAAACTTCTTCATTGTTGTGGTAGGTACCAAATTTAATACTGTAAGTCTTTAACTTATTGACCAAGACTGTTAAGATTATTTTTGCTATTTCTATACTCTATTTCTGTTACTTCAATCGCAAATATCGACTACCATCATCGCTCAGCTATTGCAAACTTGGCTGAAACACCAAGATATTACCTCAGTCCGTTCTTAGCACCAATGGGTTTGCGCCTCCCTGAACAACTTCTTGTACAGTGCAGTCACCTCGACTCTCCTAATTTGCAATATGAAAGTAGTGAGTAAATCATTCTCTCAGAGGCCATTTTTCAAACACATTCTGTGCATTCTACTTTCCAAAAATTTCCAGTAACACATTGCCATGTATTCGTTGTTTCAGGGCTTCTCTATTCTTTTTTAACGGAAATTGGACTCAACGACAAACAAATTGCATCCCTTTTGGAGCAGAACCCATCTCTAGAGTTGATAACTTTTGATTCAATAAGAACCCGAGTTTTTCTTTTACAGTCTGTTGGAATTGAAGGGACTGAACTATACCGTTTGGTTATCAAATGGCCAAATGTATTAACAGCTGAGGAAATTCATCCATTCTTGCACTTTCTGCTTAATAATGTACAAGGAAAGATTGATCCAGCGCAGCTCAAACGCCTTTTCAGTTCCATAGATCTTAGATTCTTGGTGGGTTTTGATCAAAAGGTTGGACTGCTTCTTAGTCATGAAATTCCCCAAGAAAAGATTGTTCACATTCTCAACAATGTCAATTTAACTAAGGCAATGTGCTTCAAGTCAATTGAAGAAATTGATAGAACCATTACTTTTTTGAGTCGCTTTGGTGGGATTGATATAATTGTTAGACGTCCAATGATTCTGAATTTTGACTTGGATACTCAGCTGATTCCAAGAGTAGAGTTTCTCCAAGAGCTTAGTGGAGGAGAAGAAGATGCCACCGGGACTTTGTTGCGTAAGCTCCCGGCTATATTGAGTTACAGTGTGGATCATGCACAAGGTCATGTAGAGTTGTTGAGATCATTTGCTGGACTAATTGATCCACAAATATTCAAGATTTTTCAAGTGTTTCCAAATGTGATCAGTGCCAGCAAGGAGAGGAAATTACATCCTAGAATAGAGTTTCTCAAGCAATGTGGATTGAGTTCTGATGAGATATTCAAGTTCTTGACTAAAGCTCCATTGTTTCTTGGCCTGTCCTATGAAGATATCATTGTGCATAAACTTGTATTTTTGGTGAAGATTGGGTATGGGTATAAAAACAAAGAATTGGCTATGGCGCTTGGAGCTGTTACAAGAATTGGCTATGGCGCTTGGAGCTGTTACAAGAATTGGCTATGGCTCTTGGAGCTGTTACAAGAACAAGCTGCGAGAATTTGCAGAAGGTGATTGGGCTATTCTTTAGTTTTGGATTTTCTTCAGCAGACATTCTTGCCATGAGCAAGAAGCATCCTCAGATTCTGCAGTACAGTTATGGTTCTCTGCAGGAAAAGATGGAATACTTGATCGAGGGAATGGGTAGAGGAGTTGGAGAGCTATTAGCATTCCCTGCATTTCTTGGCTATAAGCTTGATGACAGGATTAAACGTAGGTATGAAGCAAAAAAAGAAATTATTGGTGAAGGGATGTCCCTCAATAAGCTTTTGAGTGTATCAGCTGACAGATTTTCAGCTGAGAAGAAACAAAAATCCTATTCTGGATTGACAAATAGAATGAACTGTGAAATTTAGATGAATTTTATAGTTTGCGATTGCACCAAGTTACCTCCATCTATAAAATATAAAAATTGTTGTTTTAACTCAGATTGGAGAATACAAAGCCTGGTTTGGAATATACTGAAGCCTGAACTTTGCTCATGGACAAAGTATTGTCGAAATCAACCAAATATTAAGTAATTTTAGTTTTTTAAGTTGAGTTGCAGATGTTTAAGTGATCATTGTCTTTCAGGCTATATTAAGCACTGCAGTTGAGGAAAGTTTGTCTGAAATATGTGTAGCCCAAATTGATCGTGTTTCTTTCCAACTACTGTATAGAGAACCCATAACCAACTTGCCAAGGCCATGTTGGTTTCCAGTGATAATGTGACAAGTCTGGTAAGCTCTCACGTTGACATTGGGAGTCTTAAGATGGATTTGCCTGTAAGTAGGAAATATCTCTTTTCAAGTTCTCCCGAAATCAACTTCTGGTGGGGTGAAATATAGGAAAAGAAGGATCATTCCCATTATGGATCCAAATTCCAACTCATCTTTGATGGACATCGAAAGAAATATATAAATAATGATTTTTACCTTTAAAAAAGCGCTCTTAGGGATATAATTAAACTGAGTCAGACTGGTACAATATCAAGTCCAAACTTGACCAATAAACTCAAACGATTAAGTAATAATTTATGTTAAAATATAACTCCAACAAATTCGAGAGAAATTGACTAAACTTCAGTGAGATTAAATTTTAGCATAAATTAATAAATTATATTTAAATATTATTCATAATAGAAAAGAAAAAATTAAACACTCAATTATATGAACTTTTTTTTTTTTTGAAATACTCAATTATATTAACTTAGATATTGAATTTAGCTTACAAGTTGCAAGCACTTCAAATAGAATATCATAAAACTCGAATTTAGTCAATTACGGTAATCGTATTTGGTTCAACATAGTTGGCTACTAAAGCACAGCTTGACTCAATTAGTGTAAGTAGATACCAAATATATTGCAAGCCTAACCTGAATACAACTAGTTTAGGTCATTTATACTCAACAGTGACAACAAAAATTAATTAAAATTTGACAAGACAGTAACAGGCAACAATATAATTAGGTTTCATACAATTAGGTTGCATATATGTTTAATATGGAGATTAACATAATTCTTTCCCCTGTAAGCTGGGATATCACAGTCAATTTCATAAAAAATTTAATCACCCATACAAACAAGTAAGAACACATCTCATTAGTTTGTATTGACTAAACCTCAAATCCTATACAGTGCCGTCTCTGCTTCCCTTGGCTTTATGTACACCATTGCCATAAGCATGGCACATATCTAATATAATTTACATCTTTGCTATGCTTTGTCTACTCTGCCAAGGATGGCTCTCTAGCTGGTTCAACCACCACAGGCTCTAATGTCTCAGACTTACCATCCCCCTTAGGTATGATGAGACCATATCCTCCAGCTTTTCTTTTATAAACAATATTTATCTCACCTGGAACCAAGCACAGGGCCATTCAACTCTCATATAACAGATTGCAGATCACTGGATCATAAAAAAGCAATTTACATAAGCAGCATAAATCCATACCAGTTTCTTCATTTCGGAAACCATAGAAATCATGATCAACATTTTCCAGCTGCTCAATCGCTTCGGTGACTGTCAAAGGTGGCATGTCAAAGTATTTGGTACGAACAACCTGAAAATTGGTTTATATAGTGAGTCACACAGAAGAAGGATAGGCTGAACCACAACCACATGAACATATTTATGGTTCATATATGCACCATAAAAGGTGTTAAGTATATTGTACACAACAATATATTCAATGAAAGAATATGAATATATCAACTGGAAGATTGCAAGGCTGTTTGCACTTGGCATGTGCACGCAAGCTTGCTGGATCATTTTCCTACAATATTTTGAAAAAGTCAAGATGGAAACCATTAATTGAGATTTTTAATACATTTTCTAGCAAAAAAATATCAGTTTGTAATAATCTATAGATGTTGAGGTAAGGAGAATGGATGCATTATTGGCGATAAGCTTGCTCATGAAATGCTGATATAGATGCAATTCACAAGTGCCTAGACACCTTTCACCCAATGTTGACAGGTAGAAGCCCATTTGGGTATAGAACTATTCTTCAACACTATCTACTGATTCAGAAGAACGTATAAAACTAAGGCATAAGCAAATGGAAATGATAAGTAATAATGCATATGGCAACAAACAAGTTACAACAATCACAGAATTGTTTAAGAGACAACCTCATCAATATAGTCCACTTCCTCATCTTGGGGGACTCCATCTGCATCGTCCTTTACTGTTTCTGCCACTGGCTCCCTCACTTTCAATCTATTAAACCCCTTCATATGTCGGCCATGGTCAGATTCCTTCTCCTTAATCTTCCTCAACTTTCTTTGCAAGATTGATGAAACCAAGTCAATACTGGCATATATTGTCTCAGCATCTTCCTCTGCTCGAACCACTCCATGCTTCTTTGTAAACAGAGTTACCTAAACGGAAACTTCCCATCAAAAACCATAGAATCCAAATGAAAGCAACGCTAAAAAATTCAACTGAGAGCAAAGGGTACCTCGCATCTCCGAATTCTTGGGCCTTTCCCAAATTCTCCACCTCTGACAGACAACCTAACATCGACTTCTCGCACAAGATGGCTATGCTTTTGAACGGCTTTGCCCACTTTCTCTTCAACATGAGTTTTCACAGCATCCGTCAACTGCATCCAGAAATTAAAAATCCAAAAATTTCTCTTATCAAGAAAATAAAAACCAAAATCCCATTTACAAGAACACAAGAAGAAGAAAAAAAAACAAAATACCTCCAAGTTTTTGCCTTGAAGTATCAATTTAACTGAGGAGAGAGGACCATCCCATGACATCCGAACCGGGCTCCTTCTTCTCCTTTTAACTTCAATATACTTGGCATCACTAAATGGGTTCAAGAATCTGGTTTTACGACAAGATAATGACCGGAACTGAAGCTTTTTGGAACTCAGAACGCAGATTGACGAAAAGGAGGAAGCTGCCGCCTTGGGCGATAATGACACCGCAGGATGATGGAAACTTGTTTGCAGAGACCCTAAAAGAGTCGCCATTTGACAATATTACAGAAATTTTGGCACTATTTACCGATTTTTCTTACAGATTGAAGTGTTTGGACAGAGAGAACAGGAAAGAAAATATGAAGGGGGCTTTGGAAAGGATCTCTGGAAATAAAACAGAAGAGATAAGGACACGTCAGCAGTGAATATGGGATTAATGAGGTGGTCCACACTGCATTGAATCTGGATAATTTAGGAATTTTTTTTTTTTCAATTGATAGGTTCTCTGTTTAAACGAAGATATCCTCATATTTAATAAAATAGAGTAAGATATAATAAAATAAAATATTACTATTTAGAAAAAAGCATAAAAATTTTTAAAAATATTTATTTTAGAAGTTTAATATAAAAAAAGAAAACTATTTATTTTTAATTCTTTAAAAATTTTTATTATCTTCTAATATTTTATAAAACCCTATAAGAACATCTTTTTAAATACAATATTAACCTTACCGTACATTATGAAATCTTCATCCAAACGTACCAAGGGCCACTTTTCCTATTCATATTTTAGCCTATATGAGCTACGGAAAAGCTACATACCATATGCAGTAAAATGTAATTATGCCTTTTAATTTAAACAACTAAATAATTAGCCTCCACTTCCTTATTTATAATATTTTATTTTATTTTAAATAAAAAATAATTAAATATTAATATAATTAACACATAAAACTAATATATATATATATAATATTAAAAATTTTAATAACATCTATTATAAAAATATTCGTAACAAAATATATTTAATGTATTAAAATATTTTTTGAATTTATTAAAAATTCATAGTAAAAAATATTGATTATTAATTTTTATTCTATTGCTTTAATTAAAAATAAAAAAATAAAATTATTAATTTAAATATAAAAAAATAAGTAAAAATTTGTTATTTGTTAATTTTTTAAAAATTATTTAAAAAAATATAAAAGCGGTAAAAAAAATATTATAATTAAAACTAAATTGGTACAACAACATATATTCCAGTGGCTAAAAAGTCAATTAAAAATAATAATCAAATAATATCAAACTGTAAATATAATTATAATTAAGAATATACTTATATTAATATTATTTTCAAGATAATTAAATTTATACTACCAATTTAAAAGTTACAATAGAATGATAATATAAAAAGATTAAAAATTTTAAAAAGTTACTATTTTAAAAATTATCTTATGAGGTCAACTAAATATAAAAATTAAAATAAAAAAATTAAAATTTAAAAAATCACTTTTATTTTGGTTGCCTATATATATGAGTTAAAAGAGAAAATAAAATTAATTAAAAAGGCAAAATATAATAATTAATGATTTATGAATTAAATGGAAAACAATATGTTAATAGCTTTACGACAATTAATGTACCTAAAGAAAGATCTAAAAAGAAAAAAAACTAATCATTATTTTTTTTATTTTAATTAATAAAAACTAAAAATAAATTAAAAGGGCCAAAAGCATAAAAGGTGGAAAAATAATAAACAAAAAAGATAAAATAGACAAATAAAAAATGTAAATAATGGAAAAAAAAGGGAAAAAAATAATGTTGATATCTTATTTTATTTAAAATTTTTTAAATATAATCAAGAACTCAAGTAGTTTTATGAGTAAATCCAACATTACAATATTCATATTCAAACATAGAATCAATGTTTAAAATTTTAAATAATAATTTATGAATCAGAGAGCCTTTAATTAAATTATAATATATTGTTCCTTAAGCCACTAAGAGAGGGTGTGAATTGATTTTTTTTTAAAATTAAATGAGAAATTAAAAATAAAAGGTTTAAAGAATAAGATAAATGAACACAATGATTTATAGTAGTTCATATAAGAACATACTTCGTCGACTTCACAACTTACTAGTTGAGTATTTCATTATCTTTTGAATTTTTACAAGTTCAATCCTAACTTAGTGTTTTATAAGTTTACACTAAACTTTTTCAAGGTTTGTGTTACCTCACAATTATTATAAGAGTTTTTCCTAAGGATCGCTATCTAACCTAGTGTTTTACAAACTTACATCAAACTTATAACTAAGTGTTTTAATGTTCACACCCAAACACTCAAGAAAATACAATAAAAATATTACAAGGGAATCCATGAAATCAAATTGCAAGAGTTTGGGTCATAAATACTTAAAAGATTATGATAAATGGTATTTGGTGAGGTATTTATAGGCTTCGTAACTTCATATAGTCATTGGAGTTGTATAACATGAGATCATCCTTCCACCAAATAAAAAACTCTTGCATTTAATGTTGCTAAAAGCTTTTCGCAGTCACCTTCTTTGTGTCGTGATCACGAGAAAGGTTTAGCGGTGTAATTTGACACTGACGTAGCGACAAAACTACTACTGTATTTACCGGCTAGTTCCAACAACTAGTCCACATGGCACTGACAGGTTAACAAAAACCACTCCATGCCACCCTTTATGATTCTTGGGGCGCTTTTTCACTATCACAGTCACAATATCAATTGAGTTGACTATCCTTCTGAAGTCTTTATTCCACGTGGCTCTTTCTCATTAGGTAGCCAAAATCTTATGATCATTTGATGGTGAAATCACGACGCTTTTAGATTGCAGTGATTGTGCAACTCTATCACCATGGCTTTTGTAGTGAGGACGAACTGTGAGCCTCTCTGCCAGTTCGACCAACTTGTCTTCAGGACTCTCACGGTTGTTCTTGAGCTAGGGCGGTCATGAGAAGACTCTAGCGGTCTTAGGAGCTACTGCCCCTCTACACATGATCCTCATTGTATGTGGATCTCTTGCCTTAATAAATTGGACACGCTAGCCATCTCACAGTCTCGCCACTTGGTCTCACGGTTGATCCTGTCACCGCAATCCTTTCTGTGAGAAAATGTTGCTTTGAGACACAATGGCGCGGTTGCAACACCATCTCTGAAATGATGTCGACAAAGAGGATACAAACTTGAAAATTCCTAAGTCCTAAGGCAAAAACAACTAGTACAAGAGTTATAACTCTGCAATTTGGTTGCTAAAGATCAAAATAGAGTTTATTGCTAAGGATTTGGCCAATAATCTCTCCCTTTTTGACTTTGGCAATCAAATTGAGATTAAGTAATAAAAATAAGTGCATAAAGATAAACAAGTTATATAGATTTCAAAAATAAGCATATTATGTTTATCTTTTACTACTCCCCATCAATTTATGCTTATGCCTTAATTTTTTTTTGAAAAAATTGATTTCAATATATATACCACTACTCCTCTTTGACAAAAGCAAAAACGTAAAGAGATATAAGTGGCATAAAGTGAGACTTGAAAATAAATGGAAAAAATAGAGGAAATAGTAATTTCATTTATATATAAAGGAAAAAAGAAAAATACATATGACATTGATTTGTTATCATTACATATGAATCCACAAAATTTTTCTAAATAACAAAATTTAAAATCACAAAAATAGAAAAATAAAAACAAAACAAAGGAAAATAACCAAAAACAAAGAAGTAAAAGGTGTGCCCTAATCCGAATCACTCTCTTAAGTGGTGGGCTCAATCATCTTCTTTTTGCCTTGCTCTTTTGAGCAACCTCCTCACTTTTACTATATTTACTTACATCCTATTCTCCCAAGTCACATTGGGCAATGCCCATCTTTCTTTGCATTTCATATATATCATCATGAACATAGGCTAGGATGTCTTGCTTCCTATGAAGCTTGGTAAATCTGTTAGCTACATTTCTTCTAAGATGGTTAAGTTATTTTTAGATGGAGTGAAAAGCTCTTAGGATAGCAATAGAGGATGAGGAAGAAGAAGCACTACTACCTTAGGGTTTCTTGGAGGGCTTCCTATGAATTTAAAGTTCCACTTCAACATTCTTATTTATTTCTTCACCAACAATATTCACCCCAGGTCTCATTTTTTATCTTTCTAAAACACTTTTACTACCACAAATGTATTGATAAGAGGTTCCGCGAGCGGAAATTTTTGCCCCCACTCCCGGTGGAATGGTTCTTGCGACTTCAACACTGTTTAGGCTCAGGGCCTTAGAGAACACGGACCTAAATTCAGAGAAAATGGAGTCGCCACTCGGACAGGCATGGAAAAAGAAAGGGGTGGATGACTCGATTCCTAAGAAATCCCCAACCCCCTAATGGGTTCGGAAAGTTGGGTACGTGTGAGGAAGGTGAGAAATGGCCCAGCACCCCCACAACGCCCAACTTTCCAAACCCATTAGGGGGTTGGAGATTCCTTAGGAATCAAGTCATCCACCCCTTTCTTTTTTTCGGCCCGTCCAGGTGGCGACTACATTTTTTTCGGATTTAGGTCCGTGTTCTCTAAGGCCCTGAGCCTAAACAGTGCCGAAGTCGCAAGAACTATTCCACCGGGAGTGAGGGCAAAAACCCCACTCACAGTGGCGACTCCACTGGGGGCAAGAGAAGTTGATTCCGTTGGTCTTTATATTATTCTATTCTTTCTTATAATGATATTATCCATTGCATCATATTAGATTGCATCGTGTGCGTGAGTTAGGACGCCTGTGTTACCCGTGTTATGTTTATGTAAGGGATACCATACTTTCACTCAAGGTATGGAGATCGAGCATGGAATAACCACTCATAGCCTCATACCATTTGGTATATACTTGCTATGGGAACCTAAGCCTTTTAACCCAAAGACTAAAACTCATGTAATTGGCCTAATTACTTTCCTTAGGTTTTTACCCCAAATGCATTTTGTTCGACTATGGTTAGTTTATCTTGGCTTAAATCATGGCTTATTTGGTTTGTTCTTTTTCTAATATGACCTAAGCATATTGTAAGCTCAAAATAAATTTTTCTTTAAAGTCCAAAAGACCAAAGCTATTTTCAAAACTTTTCAAGATGGCCTTTGGACATAAAACTTTTCTAAAAACAAATCAAAAATTCTTTTGTTCATGGCCCAAATACTAAGCCCAAAATCCATTTTTTCTAAGATCTTTTTACAATAGGCTTAGAAACAAAATTGTTTTTATCCAACCTTTTCTTACAAAGAGCTTGCAAATTATTTAGTTCAATTAAGAAATACCAAAAATCAATTGTGAGCCTAGTTTATACTAAGAATAATTAATCAAGGGCTTGTTTTTGGCATGAACCAATAGTTACCTTTTCTCAAGAGAGAAATCTATTTATAATAAACCTCTTAATTTTATTTTAATCCAATATAGCATAAAAGCTACTTTAGATGGTTGAATGGATTAAAACCTAATTAATGGGAATTATTATGAGTTGATTTCCATTTTTGAAAATATAACTATTGGTTGAAACGTCTGAGGGAATTATTCAAAAACAATATACCCCATGTTGGTATTTTGTTAACCATATACCTAGGAAAAGAGACTCGCCATTCATGTGTGGGTGTTATAAGGTTGGAAGGAATGTCCTAATTATCCTTGTTTGTTAATTGTTTATGCATACATGCATACATGCATACATTTGCATCTCATATCATTGATCCTCTCTGGCTCACAGCCCTGGATTACGATAGTTCAAAAGCTTACGACAATTCGACCTACGCCGAAAGTGAAGAATCTAGCGACGACTCAATCACTTGCACACCAAAAATAATGGATCCCGAACAAATTCAAAGAATGGTGGATGATGCCCTCAATGCCAAGATGGAAGAAATAAAAGAGGCCATGGCCGAGACCATAAAGAATCAACTAGCTACAATTTTAGGAAACAATGCCGAAGCATCTACTAGCACCAAGAAAGTCAAGGGGAAGGCTAAAATTGATGAAATAACTTTTGATGATGATAAGGTGATCATTGATGATGATGATTGGGCTCAATACTACTAAGATCCTCAAGACAAAAAGGAGCCGAAGGTTGTTGAGAAGGCAACTATTGAAAAGACCGAGACTTCTGATATTGAAAAGATGATTGCTGATTTAGAAAAGAAATTTGAGAAGAAACTGAAAACCAAAGAAATGTCCGAAGTTGACAAATTATTTGAGCTAGATGAAGAAGTTCCATACAAATTCAAGATGCCATCCTTTGCTAGATACAATTGTACTGGAAATCCTCACCTCCATGTGAAGCAGTATATCACTGCTATGCAGTCTGCCCGAGCTACTAAGGCTCAAACTCTAAGGTACTTTATGCTCTCATTGGACCCTGTTATCCAAAATTGGTTCAATACCTTAGATGATGGAACACAAAAGAGTTGGAATATGCTATACAAGGCCTTCATCCAACAATACGGATACAATGTTGAAATGGAAGTTACCTTAATGGAAGTTGAGTCCATTAGGCAAAGGCCAAATGGGAATTTTGTGGACTATGTGAAGAGATGGAGAAACAAGGCTGCTTTGCTCAAGAAAAAGCCTGATGAATCCGATCAAATAAGGATGATTGTAAGAGGGGTCCTGCCCAATCTCCGTGAAAGAATGTCTCACACCCTTATAAGGGACTTCAAAGATCTTCTCCAAGCGGGTCTACAAATTGAAGAGTGGGAAAGGGAGAAGAATCGCTTTTCAATAAAAAGGAATGAGAAAGGGAACTACCAGTCGGGCAATCAAAGCATACAAAAAGAAGTTGATGTTAATGCCACTAGTCAAGGAGGAATGAGGCAGTTTTCAAAATTAGGGAAGCTACTGTCTTGGGTTCTCAATAAGCTACAAAAAGAAGGGATTGTTACAACCCTTGACTCCTCATCCTTTGCCTAATCCTCTTCCACCTAGCTTTGATACTAATGCATTTTGTCAATTCCATCAATGGCCTGGACACGAAATGGACAATTTTATGAAGTTGAGGCATGAGATCCAGAATTTAATTCATAATGGCAAGTTGCCGGAGTCGGACAAGTCCAATACCAAAGGTAATCCATTTCCAAGGTTCAACAGGGTACCACCACCAGCAACCTTCAAGGTAGGAAAAGGATTGGAAGAAGATTTTTTTTATCATCCTTTCAAGATAGGGATATTGAAGATATGAAAGGAAAAGAAACTTAAACTCAATGAACTTTCCTTAGCTTGAATGTTGCTTTTCAATTTTACTTTCTTTACTATTTAATTGGAACAATCTTGTTTTTCGAATTTAAATTTGTTTGAATAAATTACTTTCATCAAAATTTTTGTTGGTCTTTGTTCATTTTTGTGTTCAACCAATGAGGAATGTAGCTTGATGATTCATGAATTAATATGTCTAGGCATCATGACTTGAATGACTTTACTAGGTGAGGGAATTGCTCTATAGCATTGAGTTGTGTATGCTTACTTAGAGAGGGCTCCTGCATAATTACTTTTGTCTAGGTCCTAGTCAGTCTTAGAACATGCTTTGACAAACTTTCGAGGCGAAATTGAACTCTACTTATTTAAGAGAGAAATGATTTAGGCATTGTTTGGTTAGCCAACAACTAGTATCCACCCAATTAAATATCAATCCCTAGTTGTCCCTTTGAGCCTTCATAAAATTTTAGCTTTCTTTTCATTGGCATATAACCCCAACAACCTGCCCTGAGCTGTTGTGATACTTTTGCCAAGTCTTATGATCACTAAGATGAAGAGGCAAGAAGATCAAAGAAAACAATGATTAGTCCAGATCATGAGGATAGGTGAAGTTCTCAAGACCATGAAGATAGTTGAAGTTCTCAAAACCATAAGGGTGGTTGAAGTTCTCAATACCATAAGGGTAGTTGAAGTTTTCCTAATATCTCCAATATATCAACATCAACATCAGAGTAACAAATGATTTATCCCTATTAAAGAAGATTTATGTTACTCCACTTATCCATTATTGGAAGCCCAAGTTGGTACAAACAAGATAACTCTTTTAGAGCTAGAACCAAAAAAAAAAAAAGAGAGAAGAAAAGAAAACAAAAAAGACAAAAGAAAAGAAAAAGAAAAGAAAAAAATAAAAAAAAGAAAAGAAAAAAGAAAAGAAAACCCAAAATGGTTCAAAAAGCCAACTAATTTCTCTTTTACCTAAGACAACAAAAGGCTTCCATTTGGTTTATAAGGACGGTTTGACTTGAATTGGTCCAACCCAACTAAAGATTCGATCAAAATCAAAGAAAAAGGAGAAAGACCATTCAGTTCTTGAAAGTTCTGTACTTGACAGTCCTACAAGGGAGAAGGGCAAAAAATGATAAAATACTCAAAGAAAGGAAGGAGTAAGAAAAATAAAAAGAAAGAAAGGGAGAAGAAGGAAAGAAATGAATTTGGGCACCAAACTTTATGCAAAGAAACAAAGATTGTCCTAATCAAGATCCAGATTAATGCCAAGAAGATAGAATGAATTTGGAGTCTAGAAAGATTGCTCCCAACTGTCTAAAGTTCCAACAAGAAATTTGTAGTGTGAAGGTTTGTCCATTGTGTCACACCAGCTCCAATCTCAAAATGGCCTTCACTTAAACCTGTGTCCCTTATAGACCCCATTTCAAGCCTATTAAAGACCTGTTGATTTCTCTTGGTAGGTAGAGTCTATTAGTGGAGATAGTTTGGATAAGCATGCATATGAGATAGACAATATTTAAACTCAATGAGACCTTTTGCCAAGTAATGTGTATGTGCCTATCTGAAGTGCAACAATTCTTGCTTAAATGATTCCCGAGTTTAGTACGGTAACTAGGGTTGTCATGTTATAGATATGTTAATTTGGAAAATCAAGTCCTGAGGTACATTAACATTAATTTGGCAAAGCCAACATTTGATTTCAAAATCAAAATTAAAAAAAAAGTGTTTTGTCATACAAAGCCTTCAAGTTAAGGGAAGTGTGTTGAACCTCCAAAGGACACATTGGGTAAAGAAAATTATTATTGGCAAAGTTATGAAGAAACTACCAACCGACATGCTGAAATATAGTTTAAAATGGATGCATCCCTGACTCTGCTGCTTAGGGTCTCCATTATTCATATTTTCAACATCTTAAAGATAAAAGCCATAAATACAAAGCTTTCTATCATTCCAATGCAAATTTGAACGAGCGTTGAAAAGGAGTCAATGAGAATACTTCTGCTGATCACCTAGGTCTATGAGTCAATGAAACGACTGTAAGTATTATTCATGCATATCATGCATACATGAGCATATCACATCAAACTTTCTTATCTTGTATTATCTATTCTTTATCAAAGTGAACAGCAAACACTCTGTGAAGTAAAGAATCAAAAGAAGATGTCAAATCAGGGGGCATGGAAAGCCCATTGCTTGAGAAAGTTTCAGTAATTTTGCAAAGAGAAGAAATACGTGCTTATGCGAAGAACTAGACCACAACAACATCAATCAGAGTCCGCATAGAAAAATCATGGGTTTGAGCCTACACAGGGGGCAAAGTTTCTCCTTTTCAATTTTTTGAGTTTATATATAAAATATTTTCAAACTCACTTGCAAATATCTCGCCACGCAGGGGGAAAAAGAGAGGATATGAAGGCTATCTAAAAAGGGCTGAATTTTTGCAAAAGTGCAAAGGAAGAACAAAAAAGAATGGAATAAAAAAAAAGAAAATTAGAATTCTCAAAAGAATGAAGATGCAAAAGACAAAAGATCAATCCAGCTAAAAGAGTTGAAGCCAGGGTGAAGACCCGATCTCAAAGGATGAAGATCCATTTTCAAGGGTAAAGACCTGATCTCAAAGGATGAAGATCCATTTGCAAGGGTGAAGACCCGATCTCAAAGGATAAAGATCCACTTATAAGGGTGAAGACCCGATCTCCAAGGATGAAGATCCATTTTCAAGGGTAAAGACCTGATCTCAAAGGATGAAGATCCATTTGCAAGGGTGAAGAACCGATCTCAAAGGATGAAGACCCGATCTCCAAGGATGAAGATCCATTTGCAAGGGTGAAGACCCGATCTCCAAGGATGAAGATCCATTTGCAAGGGTGAAGAACCGATCTCAAAGGATGAAGATCTATTTGCAAGGGTGAAGACCCAATCTCAAAGAATGAAGATCCATTTGCAAGGGTGAAGACCGGATCTCAAAGGATGAAGATCCATTTTTCAAGGGTAAAGACCCAATGTCAAAAGATAAAGATCCATTTTCAAGGATGAAGACCCGATATCCAAGGATGAAGATCCATTTTGAGGGTGAAAAACCACAATGCATAGAATAACCGGAGCAGTCAGACTTCTCAAATGATAAAAGGTCAGTCAAACTCAGTCTCGGGTCCAAGCACCCAAATTAAATTCAATATTGGGTCCAGAACCAAAAATACCCTTAGGTCCAGAACCTAGAATCTTTTCTAAGTCCAGAACTTAGCTCGGGTCCAGAACCTAAATTTTGATTAGGTCCAGAACCTAGAATCTCTTCGAAGTCTAGAATTTAGCTCTGGTCCAGAACTCAAATTCAATCCAAGCTCGGGTCCAAGTACCCAAATCCAATTCAATCTTGGGTCCAAGCACCCAAATTCAATTCAATCTCGGGTCCAAGTACCCAATTCCAATTCAATATCGGGTCCAAGCACCCAAATTCAATTCAGTCTCAGGTCCAAGTACCCATTCTCGGGTGCAAGCACACATTCTCGGGTCCAAGTACCCAAATCAAATCAATTTCGGGTCCAAGTACCCAAATCAAATATAATCTCGGGTCCAAGTACCCAAATCAAATCAATCTCAGGTCCAAGCACCCAATCTCGGGTTCAAGTATCCAAATCAATTCAAGCTTGGGTCCAAGCACCCATTCTTGGGTCCAAGTACCCAAATCAATCCAAGCTCGGGTCCAAGTACCCAATCTCGGGTCCAAGTACCCAAATCAATTCAAGCTCGGGTCCAAGTACCTAATCTCGGGTCCAAGTACCCAATCTCGGGTCCAGGCACCCATTTTCGGGTCCAAGTACCCAAATCAAATTCAATCCAATCTCGGGTCCAAGTACCCAAACCAAATCAAATCAATCTCGGGTCCAAGTACCCAATCTTGGGTCCAAGTACCCAAATTCAATCCAATCTTGGATCCAAATACCCAATTCAAATTCAATCTCGGGTCCAAGTACCCAATCTCTGGTCCAAGTACCCAAATCAAGTCCAGAACTCGAACCGGGTCCAGAACCCAAAAACAAATTCAAATAACCATCTCATAAAAAATTAAGTCTTGTTGCTTTTCACTCTCTAAAGTCTCAGATCGTTCAAGCAAGGGGCAAACTGTAGACCCTTAATTTTTGACTAGTCCGGTCCAATATATTTTAATTAGTCCAAAATAATTTTTGTGTTGTCCAATATATTTTAGTTAGTCCAAAATAATTTTTATGGTATCTTGATTAATTTTAATATTTATGGTGAAGTGAATAAAAATTCAAAAATAATAAAAAATAAAAAATAAAAAATAAAAAAAAATCGGCGATGGAAAAATTGACGATAAAAAAATCGTCGTCGAAAGTCAGCGCAGGCCCGTGGGCATTTCGCCTGCAGGAAATTCCTGCGGAAGAAATGGCCCTCGGGCCAATTCACCCGCCACTGCGGCAGCTTTTTCACCAGAGCATTTTTTCCGGAGCAGTTGTTTTTAGCCAGCGAAATTTTTTCGATGCAAATTTTCTGAAACCTAATGCAATTAGGTTTCAATTTTCTTTTTTTAATGAATAATAAATGCCATGAATAACTAGAATTAGTCATATAAATTCTTCTATAAATAAGATAAAAAAGAACACAAAAATCAATGAAGAAATAATCAAGAAATCGGACAGAAGCTTGGAGGAGAAAGTGGAGACCGAAACTAAGAAGGAAAACCTTGAATCATGCTGATTTTTTGAGGGAGCAGAAAAACAATTCAAGCAATTCAAAGATAGCAAAGCATGTCTTTGACCTTGTTCATCCAAGAAACAATTTTTGGTGTAACATACGAAAGAAAGTTTGAATTCTTAATTTCTTTTATTTTTTCACAGTAGCTAAATCATCTCATTGTTTCTTTTAATTCAAAAATTTTAGAACCTCAATTCACTTTTTCTAAGGTTTAAAAATCTTAATTCGTTGCTTTGTTTTCTAAAAAGTTTAAAGTTGTTAGTTTTGTTTCTTCAAAACCCCAAACCAAAATTTGTTTTCCAAATTCTCAAAACCCTAAATTGAGTTCTGTTTCTTTCCAAAAGCCTTAAAAACTTCTTTTTTGCTTCTATAAACTTTAAATCATTTTGTTTATTTTCATAAAACTTCATAAAATTATCAATTGATTTTCAAATTCTAAAAATTAATTCATTCCCCTAAATCCTAAATCAAAAATTCTAAAACCCTAATTCAACTCTAAAAACCAAAACAGTGAACCTTAACCCCCTTAAAACCTTAAATCCTAATTTTTTCTAAACCCTAATCCTTTAAAACTTTAAAAACCATAAAAACACAAATATTATAATTTTACACAGTAAGCTTAAAACATAATTTAATGAATATTCGTAAACCATAAATTTAAGTATTTTAAAGTGTTCAGATCCTAATTTCATGATTCCACCACTCAAATACTAATTTGGTTAATCAAAGAATTTTATCAATCTTTTAATTCCTTTAAAAACTCACAGTAGCCTAATTCCACAAATTCCAAAATCCTAAGAACCCTAAATGGAAACAGTAGCTATAATTTAGATTTTTTTTGCCTTATTTAATTCTATATTTGATTATTCTTTGATTTATTTTATATGCTTTAATTTATTTAAGTTCAATGCTTGGTTTATTTAATTTATCATGGATGGATGTTTACTTTCTATGGATGTTTAATACCTCTGATGAATGATTTATTTACGATGAATGATTATTTACTTTTATCGATTTATTTAGATTTCCATATGTTGTAAGAGGTATTTTTCCACTTGGTGGGTACCTCATTAGTTAAATATCATGTAATTTAAATTGCTTTTTCTATTTTAGAACCAATGTAAATGACATGTTTCTACCTTTCGGTGGGTGTTCTATTTAGGCATGGATGTAAGGGCATGTTTCCATCTTCGGATGGGTGTCCATTTATTTGTTTTGCTTGGACATTATTTTGATTTTAAATATATCGATGCTTTATTTTAATTATTGTGTGTAATATGGATAATATTATTATATTTAAGAATTTTATAATATTAAGACCTGTAAAGGAGGCCGGTTCCAATGAACCTGGCGTTGTGGGGGTGCTAGGCCATTTCTCACCTTCCCCACACGTACCCAACTTTCTGAACCCATTAGGGGATTGGAGATTCCTTAGGAATTGAGTCATCCACCCCTTTCTTTTTTCCCGGTCCATCCGGGTGGCAACTCCTTTTTCTTCGGACTTAGGTTCATGTTCTCTAAGGCCCCGAGCCTAAATAGTGCCGAAGTCGCAAGAATCATTCCACCGGAAGTGGGAGCGAAAATCCCACTCACAGGTTCCCACCTTCTTAATCCATTTTACATGCTCTAGATAGGCAATGTTGATGGTGCTTGTAGAAGGATCAAGTGGGTTACGAAGGGTTGCTAGATTTTCAAGTGTTAGCAAATTATAATGTCAAGTAATTCTAGTGAAATGGGAGAAGAGGAAATTTTTTTTGAATTTATATGTGGTGTGGTGCATAAGTTTTAATGTGAAATTTGGTTATTTGCACTTTAATGCTATGGATGAAAGTATATAAAAAGAAAAGGACACATTGAGAAACTTTTTTTTATTTCCATATATTGGTTAGTGAATGGTGTAGATGATAATGTGATGAAGGAGCTAATAGGTTAGGGTTTTAAAATGTTTAGCTTTAGACTCTTTGGTGTCATCAAATTCTTTAATGGAAATCTCCTTCTAAAAAGAGTTGTAATTTTTTAAGGAAAAGGATTGGTCATTGTAAGTAGCTGCTCGGTGGTGTTAAAATCCCAAATTTTGTCAAAGTTATTAAGACTTGCCAAAAAGTATCAATCAAAAAGTTTGAAATAAACTCCATAAAACTCTAACGCCACATTTGTACTTTTCTCAATCGTAAAACTCATGAGAAACTCTTTAGTAAGACTAGGATATCCAACTTCATTTGGAAAGACAAAGATCCTCCAACCTATATTGTCAAGGTACCTCTCAATCTCATCTTAAGTACCTAAAGTGATTAGCATACCCTCATAAGGAATTTTGGTGGGTTCTAAGACCTTTTTCTTTAACATGTAATACCAAGTGCTCTTTTCGAGTGTTTGATGATGAGATTTATGGATTTTCTCTCCACTCCTATTAGGTGGTGGTGATAGATGATCATGTTCAACATCCCAAATCAATATACCATTTCCTTTCTCCTTAGAAGTGAACTTCTTTTTAGAAAACCTTTGGTTTCAGAGCCATGGATTGCAAACTAAAAAGTAAGAGAATGAAAGAAGAATAGAAGAAATAGATTAAGAAGCTTAAGGTTGTCTTGAAAATCAAGAGGAGGTTTGTTAGGGTTTGTAAGAGTTTTAGAGAGTTTGGAGCAAAATAGAGTTTTAAAGTGTTTTGATAGATTAAAAATTGTAAAAATTCATTTTAAGTTGGTTTTTATAGCATAAATACACAAACAAGCCATTTTTTTTTACTATTTATGGGTATTTTGGGAAAAATTGAGCATTTTTCAATGGGCATATTTTTTCAAGTATAAACTGCACTCGTGACCTCTCTAGGTGATGCATGATCGCAAGACTTAAAATAAAATTTGCTCTTGTGACCTTCATAACCCTATCGCAATCATTGGGCCTATTGTTATTAGACAATGGTAAAAAATGCTTTGAATTCTTATGAGCATTTTAGCCTTCTTGCAATTGTGTGGTTCATGACTAGGCTTAAGTTATCAAGTAACGAATCTCACGACTACGAGACTTAAAAAAAAATTTGGTCTCATGACCTTCATAACCCTATCACGACCATTGGGCCTATTGTTATTAGACAATGGTAAAAAATGCTTTGAATTCTTGTGAGCATTTTAGCCTTCTTACAACCGTGTGGTTCATGACTAGGGTTAAGTTATCAAGTCACAAATCTCGAGACCATGAGTTAGTTATTTTAACCACGAGAAAGAGGAAGAAATTCAGTAGAAAACCAGCAAAGGAGTAAAAACAAAAATTTCATTTTGTGGACTAAAATACAAGATCATAATAGGAGTTATTAAATAATTTTCACATATAAAACCAAGAATTTTACATGCAATTCAAATTCATTCAACCAAATCGCATATATCCAAACATAAAAATCAAACAATCATCAAAAGCAATTTCAAATATATAGTCACTGCACAAATCACATAAAATGCATATTAATGAAGAAAATGTCAAGCAAATAGTTTTTTTTAAACTAGGGTGCTCTTATAAAGCATCCCAAGAGTTTGCTTAATAAAATTAATTATTCATTAATGGGTTTTGTAAAAATATATGCAAGTTAATTTTGAGTATCAATGAACTCTAAAATAATATTATGACTTTGAATATTATCTTTTAAAAAGTGATGCCTAATGTCAATATGTTTGGACCTAGAATGTTGGATAGGATTTTTGGATAGATTAATGGCACTTGTGTTGTCACATTTGATGGGAATGTGATCAACTACTTCACCATAACCTAACAATTGTTGCTTCATCTATAGGACTTATGTGTAACAAAAGCAAGTCACTACATATTCAACTTCTGCGGTAGATAGAGTAACGAAAACTTATTTCTTGATAAACCAAGAAAATAAAAAATCACTAAGAAAATGAAATGCCCCAGTTGTACTCTTCTTAATAAGAAAGTGTGAGCAAGAATTTTTGCCTCACTCTCGGTGGAATGGTTCCTGTGATTAAGGCACTATTAGGCTCGGGGCCTTAAAGAATATGGGCCTAAACCCAAAGAAATGGAGTCGCCACCCAAACGAGATGAAAAAGAAAAGAAAGGGGTGGATGACTCGATTTCTAAGGAATCTCCAACCCCCACTTGGGTTCAAAAAGTTAGGTATGCATGGGGAAGGTGAGATAACCCAACACCCCCATAACACCCAGTTCATTGGAATCGACCTCCTTTTCAGGTCTAAATATTATAAGATTCTTAAATTATTATAGTATTATTCATACTACATGCAATTAAAATAAATAATCATATTATAAATCAAAGAATAACAAACATATAAAATGGGCACCCATCTAGAGATGGAAACATGCTCTTACAATGTCTCAATGTTTATATAAGTAAATCAAATAGGACACCCACCATTTTGGTGGAAACATATCCTTTACAATGGTTTAAATTTCATAAAATAAATTACATAATTTAAAAAAAACTAAGGCACCCATAAGGTGGAAAGATGCCTTTTACAATCTTTAAAAGTTTGAACAACCAGTAATCATAATTTAATTAAATAAAATATGCAATAAAATAATCAAAGTACATCATCCATCATAAAATAAATTAAATAATCAAGATCAAGGTATAAAGATACAAATAAAAATTAAAACATGCAAAGCTATTGTTGAAGTGTAATTAAGGGCTAAAACATGCAAGCTAGGGTTAAACCTAAGGGATTGAGATCTTGGATTAGGGTTTTGGAATCTATGAAATTATGATTTTTGATTAGGGTTTATAGATTAGAGTTTTTTTTTTATGAATTAGGGTTAGGGTTTGGATTAGCATTTTTTGAGAATTAGAGTTTTGAGAATGCACAATTAGGGTTTTGATGTATGCAAACTATCATTTTAACATGCAACTTAAAGCTAAAGACATGAAAAGTTAGGATTTAAATAAATTTCAATTCTAATTGCTTACTGTGAAAGATTTAATAGAACCTCACTCTCTAATTAACAATGCCACAATAATTGAAAGTTTAAAAGTTAATCCATGAATTCAACAAATTAATTAAAATATTGAAAATTAGTGAACACAGTAATTGAAATATTTAAAAATCAGTGAATGAGTTCAACACAGTAATTGAAATATTTAAAATCAATTAATGAATTTAATTGGATTAGTTAATGAAAGTTGTACCTCCATTTGTTGGCTCCACCAATATAATATGTTGAAACAAACTCCTTCATGCTACTCTTTGAGTCAACTTAGATCTTAGTTGAGCAAGGCAATCTGAAGGCAAATCTACTGCCTTTCTTGGTTGTTGTTCGATCTTGTGTTTTGATTATGTGTGAATTGCTAGGTTAATTGCGGTTTTTCTTTGTTAATTACCGTCCCCCTTCCTTTGAATAAAAACAACTTGTATTTATAAGCTTTTTCTAGAGCAGCTTGGCTAGTGCATCCTTATGTAATTCAAACTCCCTCCTGTTTATTCGAAGCCAAAAGAAATTTTCACATAATTAGGAATGCATTTAGCTTGAATTGAGGAGAGATAGAGGCCTCATATAGAATTGGTGGCCACCAATTATATATGAGAAGAGGCACCGATTCGATATGAGCATCCATATCGAATTGGTGGCCACTAATTCAATATGAGTGGAATCTCATATTGAATTGGGGCCAATCTAATTCGATATGAGTTGACTCATATCGAATTGGACGCCGAACTATTTTAAATTATTGGCACAAATTTAAATTGACCGTAATTAATTCAATCATAATAATTTTAATTTGTAGTTTCATTAAATCAAATTTAATCTAGAATCTTTTAATTAAAACACAATTTAAATTCGGCCAATATTAAGGGTCTACAGTCTTGCCCCCTACTTGAACAATTTTGAATTTGTTCAGAGAGTGAAAACTTTTGAGCTAATCATAGACATTCCTAGCTGGAGTAGAAAAATAAAAATAGAATTGCTTTGATAGATTGGGTTTTGGATTTATGGATTAGTTTGGGTTCTGGATCAGTGGATTAGTTTGGGTTTTGGACCCAGACTGATTTTTGTTCTGAACCCGTGAGTGATTTGGATTCTGGACCTGTGAGTGATTTAGATTCTGGACCCGGATTGGTTTTGGGTTTGGGATTCAGATTGAGTTTAGATTCATGAATTGGTTTGGATTCTGGATCCATGAGTGATTTAGATTCTAGATCCGTGAGTGATTTTTGTTTTGGACCTGGATTAGTTTTGGGTTCTGAACCCAGATTGTGTTATGGACTCATGAATTGATTTTGACTAACCTTTTGTCTTTTATCCCTTTAGCCCTCATATCCTCTCTTTGCCTCCTACATGGCAGAACATTGAAAGAAAATCTAAAAATATTTTATAAATACATAAGCTCAAAAAAATTGAAAAAGAGAAGTTTTTCCCCATGTATAGGCTCAAATTAATGATTTTGCTCCCCTGAGGCTCTAATAGATGTCTTTGTTTTGTTCTCTGTGTAAGCATGCATCTCCATTATTAGATCCTTCTCAAGCAATAGGCATTTCATGCCCCATGATTCCTTGTCTTCTTTTGATTATTTACTTTATAGAGTGTCACTTGTTCGGTTTGACAAAGATAGGCAACACAAGACAACAAAAATACAGTTCATATACTCATGTATGCATGTATGCATGATATGCATGAATGATACTTATAGTAGTTATATTGACTCATAGACTGAGGTGGTAGGTTAAAACACTCCCATTGGTACTTTCAGGATATTCGTGTAAGTCTTGCATTGGATCATTAGGAGATGTTGCGTCCATAGCTTTATCTTCAAGATATAGTGAACATGAGTAGTAGGGGTCCAAGTAGGATAGTAAGAGATACAAGATATACTCATTTCAAACCATAGTTTAGCACATTAATTGGAAGCTTCTTCATAACCTTGCAAAAAATTTCTATCTTCGCCCAATATGTCCTTTAAGGTTCAACAGTGCAACGTACTTCCCTAAGCTTGAAGGTTCATTTGACCAGAAAACACATTTTTTTTTGTTTTTTTTAAATTTTGAAATCAAATATTGGCTTTGTCAATTCAGTGTCAATATATCTTAGGGCTTGTTCTTTCAAATTAACACATCTATAACATCATAATTGTAACACCCCGATACCCTATATAAGTACTATACATATACCTAGTATACATTCAGTAAGTATATAAAGTATGAGGATGTCACTTTTCATTACCTTTTAAAAACCTATAACAGAGTTCAAACCATAATACGTTACTTTAAATAACATTTACAAAATCATTATCATTATCAAAACTTCATTTATACATATAAATACTTTCTCGTCAGAAATACATCATAATTAAAAGTTATACATGTATGCATCACCCTCTAGTTGGTCTCGATAAACTCTTACTCTTCTCGTGGCATAACAGCTGGACTTCCAGATCAACCGCATATCCACCTGCGCGATTACACAACCGCGCTAAGCCCGAGAGCTTAGTAATACAATTATGAAATATAAACATACATTATAGAAATTCTAACATATAATGATATATCAATTCAATGTACCATTAGTTATTATCATGTTTTTCCTTTTTAATTGCACCTTTCATATATCTCGGCTAATTTCATATTTTATGTACATATATATACATAACCATTATCACAGACCACAATCCATCACTAGTATTCATAATCAATATATCATTACACATATTACATATCATACCAATCATGAATTACATTTCCAATGAAATCAACCATAGATCTCATTACTCATTTCTTTCAACACTTGTATATCACATTGACAACAAAGACAGACTCGGGCCCAAAAGACACTAATATGCTATTCAATTTTCAGAGTTAATGCATTGGTTTTGTTATCACATTTATCATTATCATAGACCCAACTAGGCTTCAAGGATTTAGATTCAACCAAGCTTCAAGGGGAACAAAGCATGCTAAGTCTCAACCCAACTTGGCTTCAAGAATCAATCCAACCTAGCTTCAAGGGTTGTAACATCTCAATTAGGCTTCAAGGACTAGACCCAACCAAGCTTCAAGGGGAGTAAAACATATTAAACTTCTACCCAACTTGGCTTCAAGGATCAAGCCCAACCTAACTTCAAGAGATTGTTACTATCATTAGGCATGCCACCAACAACAAACTCTGAAAATGGAATAACACATTAGTCACACAATTCATTTATTATTTCATTATCCATTTCATTCTCAATTGATTCATTATCTAGGCAAACATGCCTTATTTATCACAATTGAATCATCATAGCCAATCACAATGGCTTCACATCACATTATATCTCAAATTACCTTTCATATTTCATCATTGATATATGCAACATCAATTACATTAACTAAACACACATATCATTATTCAATCATACCATCTAGGCATGCTTCAATCATATCATTCACATCATTATAACTCAGAACATTAGTTTCACACCTCTTTATGTCTCAATTCACATTATACACTTCATCATTCAAGCATACATAATCCATTTCTTAAGACACATTAACATCATTCATTATTAAAACATATTGCACATACCTTTTTGGATGATCCTCGTCTCTTTTACACTCAAGAACTACTCCCATCAAGCTATACATAATCAATTACCTCATCATATCCTTCACATTTTACTTATTGCATCATTGATGTAACACTACAAAGTACATTATTCATATAACACATTACCATTCACAAGATTCACAATGCATAAAACATAGCATTGTTCATATAGTATCATATGCATCATCATTGTCATCAAATGAATGTTCAATCTCAACAATGCAAGAAGAACAAAGGAACAATCACAGTAGCTAACACCCTCAAGGGACACGGCCAAGCTTATGGCAGTGTCTCTCAACACCAATTCAAGCCGAGGCAGACACGGGCAAAGGACACGGCTGTGTCTCTCAACAAAAATCAGGCAGTGGCAAACACAGTCAAGGGACACGGCCAAGCCAGTGGCCGTGTCTCTCTAAAATTCATCCAACACGGCCAAGTTTCATTAAGCTTGGCCGTGTCTCTCCAAAATCTTAAGTCTTGGCCGTGTCTCTCATGAACAAAAACCCTAAATATGGCCAAAACTCTTTTAATTGCATTTAAACACATTGTGCACACCATAACCTCATTCAAATGGATCTAAACTATGTCATTAACACTTATTTTACATATTCATCACAATATTCTCATTAACAAAACATTAACAACACATTTAAACACATACTACTTCAAAACCCTAAAACCAACATCATTCTTATTCTTTCAATATCAACATCCACTTAACTTACCATCCTCAAACCAAAACCAACACCAATTTAACTTACAATCAAACTCAACACTTATAAACACATCTCAACCACACCAAATCATAATCCCAACAAATCAAAACTCACTTCAAACACAACTTCAAAAATAACAAGGGAAAACAAGAGAGTACTTACCTCAATTGAAGAAATTTCACAAATCTCCAACTTAATCCTTTGATTCTTCCTTCAATTTGATGTTAGAAATCAAAACACCTCACTTGCTCTCTCTTTCCCTTTGGTAGCCGACCACACCAAGCAAAGAAGAGAAAATGAAGACAAGTCAAACTTCTCTTCTTCTTTAAATCTCCACCAAGCAATCCTAACAAAGCAATTACCAAATTGCCCTCATCCATTTAACTTAACTCTTGTCACTTATATGCCCATTTAAGTAATTTCACATATCACAAATAAATATCCTCTTCCATTGACCATCCCTTTTGACCAACATATATGTTATATATATTACCATATACCCAACATATACATTATCTCAAAATACATTTTTCCTTTCCAATAACACATAAACATTTAATTCAAATCAAACAACAATTACATCAATACTTCTAGGGCACATTTTGGGATATTACAATATTCCTAGTTACCGTATTAAACTTGGGAATTAATTATATTTGAACAAGAATTGTTGCACTTCAGATAGGCACATACACATTACTAGGCCAAAAGTATCATTGAGTTTAAATAATGTCTATCTCATATGCATGCTTATTCAAATAATCTCCACTAATAGACTCTACCTACCAAAAAGAGATCAATAGGTCTTTTATGGGCTTGAAATGTGGTCTGTAAGGGACATGGGTTGATGTGACACTGCTAACAGATCTTCACAATATAAACTTTCTATTGTAACCATAGGCAGCTGGGAGCATTCTTAAACTCTGGGCATCTTGTTATATTGCTTCATGAAAAGATAGATCTTGAATATTCTTCCAGAAATTTGGATCTAATATGACTAGGACAAACCTATTTTTTGCTTTTTCTTTTGCAAGAACTCAGGACCCTTTTTTTTATTTTCCTTTTCTTTCTCTTTCTTTCTTTTTGTACGTTTTTTTATGGCATTTCATTATTCTACTCTTCTCCCCTTTTGAAATATCAAGTATACGACTTTCAAGATTGCTGACTTGGAGATGCATTGGACATGGTCTTTCTGCTATTTTAGCTGAGTCTTCAAGTCAAACTCTTATTGCAGGTCGGGTGAAACAGGAACTCTGTTAGCTTTCTGAACCATCCTTTCGAGTTTTTAAAACTTAGAGAGCTGCTCTAATTTTTGTCTAGGCCGCCCTTTCAAGTTTTCAACCTTATTTTCCTCTTTTTTTGGGTCCTAGCCCCAAGAAAGTTATCTTGTTTGTGTTATTCTATGCTTTTGACTATGGAGGAGTATGAGCCTGCTTCAATGAGGATGGATTTTTTTAGTTATTCCGATGCCATCTCAATGATGAAATCGATCTAAGATATTAGGTCTAGTTTAGGTAAACTTCAACTATCCTCATGGTCTTGACTAAATATCCTTTTCATTGATCTTCTTGCTTCTTGGTAGCTCAGTGATAATCAAAATTGTCATAAGTATCACACCAGCTCAGGGTAGATTATCAAGGTTTACAAATCAATAAAAAGTAAGCTAGAATCTCATAAAGGCTCAAAGGGATAAACTAGAGATTGATATCAATATGGTTGATACTAGTTGTTGGCTCACCAAATAAAGACTAGATCATCTCTCTTAAATATGCAAAATTCAATTTTGCCTCGAAAGTTCATCAAAGCACGTTCTAAGATTGACTAGGACCTAGACATAAATAATTATGCAGCAGTCCTCTCTAAGTAAGCATACACAGCTCAATGCTATAGAATAATTCCCTCATATAGTAAAGTCATTCAAATCATGGTGCATAGATGCACTAATTTATAAATATCAAGCTAGATTTATCATTGGTTGAGCACCGGAACGTCAAAAACCAACAAAATTATAAATTCAATAGAAGTAATTTATTTAAACAATCTTAATTTGAAAGACATAATTGTTTCAAAGAAATACTAAAGAAAGAAAATAAGACAAGCAACACCTAAGAAAAAGAAAGTTTATTGAATGGATTTTCTTATTCCTTCGTATACTCTCAATCTTCCTTCATCATGAAGGTCACCGATAAAGGTACTCTTCAAAACTTAGGCAAAAGATTATTCTTCATGCTGGGTTTGTTAGGTTCGGGCAGCTTACCATTGTCAATTATATCTTGAATCTCATGTCTCAACCTAAAACATTTGTCTATTTCGTGCCCCTGCGTTTGATGGAATTGACATAATGTATTGGTATCAAAGTTTTGTAGTAGAGGATTGGGTAATGGTTGGGGAGCCAATGGCTGCAATAGCCCTTGCTTCTGCAGCTTATTGAAAACCTAAGATAAAGATCTCCCCAAATTTAAAAATTGCCTCTTATTCCCTTGGCCAGTAGTTGCATTGACATCCACCACTTTCTGCGCACTTTGACCACTAGATTGGTAATTTTTCTTCTCATTCCTCCTCCCAGAAAAATGATTCTTATCCCTTTCCCACTCTTCTATTTGCAAGTCAGCTTTGAAAAGATCTTTGAAATCTCTGAGAAGCGTGTGAGACAGTCTCTGACGAAAGTTGGATAAGACACCTCTTACTATCATTCTGATATGGTCAAATTCATCTGGCCTCTTTTTAAGAAGTGCAACCTTATTTCTCCATCTTTTCACATAATCAACAAAGTTTTAATTTTTTTTTTGTCTAATAGTCTCCACCTCTATTAAGGTCACTTTCAGTTCAACATTGTACCCATACTGCTGAATAAAGGCTTTTTACAACATATTCCAATCTTTTTGTTGAACCAATTTTGCACATTGGAATCCAAAGAAAGCATGAAATACCTTAGAATTTGAGCTTTAGTTACTCTAGCAGACTGCATGACAGTGATGTACTGCTTAACATGCAAGTGAGGATTTCTTATGCCATGTACTTAGTGAAAGAAAACATTTTGACTTTGTAAGGGATTCCTTCATCATCCTCAAATATCTTGTCAACTTCCGATACTTCCTTAGCTTTAAGCTTCTTCTTAAACTTCTTTGCCAAATCAGTAATTAATTTTTCTACATCAGCAGTTTCAGTTTTCTCCATAACCTTCTTTTTTTTCTTCTTATCCTATTGGTTTTGAAAGTACTGCTCCCAGTCATCATCATCAATTACCATGTTCTCATCATCAAAGGCTACATCTCCTACCTTAGTCTTCCCTTTGTGTTTCTGCTTCTTGGTACTAGCAGATGCTTCAATATTGTTATCCTCTAATAGTGAAAGTAATTGACTCCTCACGATCTCAGCTAGGGCCCCCTTCAGCTCTTTCATTTTTGAGGCTATGGCCTCATTCACTAGGTTCTGAATTTTCTCACGATCCATTGACTTTGGTGTGAAATTGTCTGTATTCCCATTGGATTCTGAGTCATAGATGGGTTTTCGTAAGCCCTTGAACTATAGTACTCTAGATATGTGAGATAGAAAAGGTTAATGCGAATGTAATACAATACATATATGCATGTATGCATGAGTAACAAATAGAAAAATGAAGTTAGGACGTTCTTCCAACCTTATATTGCCCACACACGAGCGGTGAATCTCTTTTTCTCGGCATATGGTTAATATAACATCAACATTGGATGTTTTAGTTTTGATATATCTACTCAGACGGATTAATCAATAATTGTATTTTCAAATCAGAACTTAGTCCATGATAACTCCCACTAATTGATCCTTAATCCATTAAGTCAACTGAGAAATAGCTTTTATGCTATATTGTTGATTAAAACTAAATTAAAGGATTTATCATAAATAGATTTCTTTGTTGGAAAATAACTAATGGTTAATGCCACAAACAACCCATGCTTAACAAATCTTGGTATAAATAAGGCCTACAATTGATTTTAACATTTTGTAATTGACCTAACTATTTATAAACCCCTTTCAAGAAATTTGGTCCATTATAAAGGATTTTTAATAATGAAAGCTTAATTTGAAAAAAATGGTCCATAAGGTAAAAGAATGATTTTGAGCCCTTTCTCGAAAAAGTTTATTCCAAAAAAACCTTAACTTTGGGCTTTGAGGTTGAGCCCATCTTAAAAAGGTTTTAAGCTTACATTGAAAAATTTTGAAAATGATTTGGGCTTTTAGGCTTAAAAAATTTTTGGACCATAAAATAATTTTGGGCTTATACCATAATTAGGTCATATTAGAAAAAGACAAATCGAATAAGCCATAATTCAAATAAAATTTTATTAATCATAGTTAAATAACAAGCAATTAGGGTAAACCTAAGGAAAATTACTAGGTCAACTACATGAGCTTTAGTCTTTAGGTTGAAAAGGTTTAGGTCCCCATAGTAAGTATATGCCAAAAGGTACAAAGCCATGAGTGGTTATGCAGTGCTCGATCTCCATACTTTGAGTGAAAGTATTGTATCACTTACATATGCACAACACGGGTTCCACAGGGCATCTTAACTCACACACACAATGCAATCCTAAATGATGCAATGAATAATATCATAATAAGAAAAAAATAAAATAATATAAAGACCAACAGAATCAACTTCTATTATCCCCAGTGGAGTCATCATTGTGAGTAGATATTTTTGCCCTCACTCCCAGTGGAATGGTTCTTGCGACTGTGGCACTATTAGGCTCAGGACCTTAGAAAACACGAGCCTAAACCCAGAAAAATGGAGTTGCCACTCGGACGGCCTGGGAAGAAAAGAAAGTGGTGAATAACTTGATTCCTAAGGAATCCCTAACCCCCTACTTGTGTTCAAAAAGTTGGGTACCATGGGGAAGGTGAAAATGACCCAGCACCACATAACGTCCGATTCATTAGAACCGACCTCCTTTTTAGGTCTAAATATTATAAGATTCTTAAATTATTATAGTATTATTCATACTATATGCAATTAAAATAAATAATCATATTATAAATCAAAGAATAACAAACATTAAAAATGTGCACCCATCTAGAGATGGAAATATGCCCTTACAATGTCCCAATGTTCGTACAAGTAAATACAATAGGACACCCACCATTTTGGTGGAGACATGTCCTTTATAATGGTCCAAAGTTCATAAAATAAATTACATAATTTAAAAATAACTAAGGCACCCACAAGGTGAAAACATGCCTTTTACAATATTTAAAAGTCAAAACAATTAGTAAACATAATTTAATTAAATAAAGTAAGCAATAAAATAATCAAAGTACATCATCCATCATAAAATAAATCAAATACTCAAGATCAAGGTATAAAGATACAAATAAAAATTAAAACATGCAAAGTTAGGGTTAAAAGTGTAATTAAGAGCTAAAACATGTAAGCTAGGATTAAACCTAAAGGATTGAGATCTTGGATTAGGGTTTTGGAATCTATGGAATTAGGATTTATAGATTAGGGTTTTTTGTGAATTAGGGTTAGGGTTTTGGATTAAAGTTTGTTGAGAATTAGGGTTTTAGGAATTAAATTAAGTAAATTAGGGTTTTAGGTATGAGAATGCATAATTAGGGTTTTGAAGTATGCAAACTATCATTTTAACATTCAACTCAAAGTTAAAGACTTGAAAAGTTAGGATTTAAAATAAAGTTCAATTCTAATTGGTTATGGTGAAAGATTTAACAGAACCTCACTCTCAAATTAACAACGCTACAGTAATTGAAAGTTTAAAAGTTAATCCATGAATTCAACACATTAATTGAAATATTGAAAATCAGTGAACTCGGTAATTGAAATATTTAAAAATAAGTGGATGAGTTCAACATAATAATTGAAATATTAAAAATCAATTAATGAATTTAATTGGATTAGTTAATGAAAGTTGTCTTTGAGTCAACTTAGATCTTGGTTGAGTGAGGCAATCTGATAGAAATTGTACTACCTTCCTTGGTTGCTTCTTGATCTTGTGTTTTGATTTTGTATGAATTGCTAGGTTAATTGTGGTTTTTCTTTGTTAATTGCTGCTGCCCCCCTCCTATGAATAAAAACTACTTGTATTTATAAAGTTTTTCTATGGCAACTTGGCTCGTCCATCCTTATGCAGTTGAAACTCCCTCCAGTATATCCGAAGCTAAAAGGAATTTTCACGTAATTCAATATGAGTGGAGGCTCATATAGAATTGGTGGGCTCATATCGAATTGGTGGCCACCAATTCGATATGAGTGGAAGCTCATATCGAATTGGAGCAAAGCCAATTCGATATGAGTTGACTCATATCGAATTGGACCCGTGATCAAACCATTTTAAATTATTGGCACAAATTTAATCAGACCATAATTAATTCAATCATAATAATTTTAATTTGTAGTTTTAATAAATCAAATTTAATATAAAATCTTTTAATTAAAACATAATTTGAATTGGGCCAAAATTAATGGTCTATAGAAGGCTACATCCAAAATCAACATTTGAAAATCCTACTATGTTAAATGATGCATTCCTAGCATACCATAGACCTATATGCAATGTCCCACTTAAATATTTTAAAATCACTTTAGTGGCATTCAAATGAGACTGTTTAGGACTCGATTGAAACTTGGCACACAAAAAAGACTAGACATAATATTTGGCCTAAAAGCAGTAAGATAGAGACGGGATCTGACCATACCTCTATACCACTTCTCGCCTACTTTCTTACTACTTTGATCTTTGTCTAAATTTAAGGATATGCTCATTGGCATCTTGTTCACCTTGCAACCATCCATTCCACACTTCTTGAGGAGTTTCTTGGTGTACTTGGATTGGTTGATCAAGATGTCATCCTTGCATTTTACTTGATTTGTAGATTAGGGAAGAACTTGAGCTCACCCATCATGCTAATCTTGAACTCCCTAGTCATACACTTAGCAAACTCTTAGCACAAGGTTTCATTATTAGCATCAAATATTATATCATCAATATAAATTTGAACTATGAGGATTTAATGCTTATGTCTTTTCACAAAAAGAGTTATGTCTACTTTGCCTTTAGAAAATTATTTTTCAAAAGGTATGAACTAAGCCTATGATACCAAGCTTTTGGAGCATGTTTTAAACTATATAAAGCCTTAATAAGTTTAAAAACATGATTAAGAAATTTATGATCCTCAAAACCCAGAGGTTGATCAACATAAACTGCCTCATTAATGAAACCATTCAAAAATGTACTTCTAGTATCCATTTGAAAAAAGTTTAAATTCATGTGTCATGTAAATGCAAGTAAAATCCTAATAGCCTTTAATCTAGCAACTAGAGCAAAGGTGTCATCATAGTCAATACCTTCTTCTTGGTTATACCTTTAGCAACCAATCACCAATCGGGCTTTATTCCTAATGATAAGTCCACCCTCATCATGCTTTTTCCTATACATCCATTTATATCCAATAATTGGATGGTCTTTGGGTCTAAGGAATATCTCTCATACTTTATTTATCTCAAATTGGTTGAGTCCCTTTTACATAGCAATCACCCAACTCTCATCATTTAGAGCCTTACTCTATAGGCATTACTCCATTTGAGAAACAAAAGCTATATTAGAGTCCATATACCTAAGCTTGGAATGAGTACTTATCCAATAATGAGCTCCTTAGAATGGTCCTTGCATTATTACCACTCCTTGGGTAGCTCTTAGATAGACTCCTATTAGGGATTCTTTTGATGCTCTAATGGTTGTTGAGGTGACTTATCTTTATCTTGCTTTGGGAGATCATTCATCTCAAGTTTCTCAAAGGAAACTACAAGATAATCAAGCAAACTATCTTCCCTAAGATCAAGCTTAAAAGATTCATCAAACATAACATGCATATACTCTTCCACTACTAAATACCTATTGTTTAAGACCTTATAAGCCTTTCTAGAGTAGGAATAGCCTAAAAATATACCTTTATCTGATTTAGATGAAAATTTTCTAAGATTGTCCTTGGTGTTCAACTAAACACTCTTAGGCATGAGACCTTGAGTTATCTACCGTTCCATAGCTCATAAGAAGTTTTATTTATTAAAGGTGTTTTGAAAACTCTATTGGAACATAGCATGCGATATTAACAACTTTAGCCCAAAAGTATGAGGGAAGCTCATCCTCAATGAGCATAGTTCTAGCCATCTCTATCAATGTCCTATTTTTCTACACCATAACACCATTTTGTTGAGGAGTCCTAGATACAAAAAAGTTATGAGAAATTCATAGTCCAATATAAAAGTTTTCAAAATCCTCATTTTTAAATTCTTTATCATGATCACTTCTAATTGTTGTGATTATTTAGCCTTTTTCATTTTGAACCTTTTTTGCAAAAATTTTAAAAGCATTAAAAGCTTCATTCTTATGAGCTAGAGAACTAGCCCTAGTAAACCTAGAATAATCATCTATAAGGACAAACTCTATTAGGTCCAAACAAGTCTAAATGAATTAACGCAAAGGGTCTAAAGTAAGCAATGTTCTTTGGTTTGAAAGAGCTTTTGCGTTGCTTCCCAAGTTGACATATGTGAAGCTTCGCTCGAGCAACGATCCAGCCCGATAAAAATATGGAGTCAAAATACTCATTTGGATCTAGTTTCATATGGCATCGTTACATATAATCTTCGCTCAGTTTGATAAGCATGAATTTAAATAATCTTTTTGTTTTGAAAAAGATTTACTCTCCTTTTATTTTGAAAAGAAGGATGATAACTTTGTTTTGAAAGCTTGATTAGGGAGTCACTACCTTAAATTATTTTGGTTTGGGAAAATTTTGAGGAACAACCATTCACTTTGACTCTATGAAAAATATTAATTTTTACTCAAAAGACACTAGTCTGAAACCATTCACGATGAGGTCCAAGCTAGGTTTTCAAGATTTAAGTAGTGACATATTCCTCTTTAGAAAAATATTAACTTTTTTGAAAAGCATCATTTTATGTAATGACAGATATAAAAATAATGACAATTAATATTATGTGTAAGCAATATAATATAAGGCATCCATCCATGGAAATTTTAAAATAAAATAACAACCCTAAAAATTATGCATAGGGGAGCTTTGACTCTAGTCCTTATGAAAACTAAGCACAAATTCCTAGCTAAAATTATTACAACTCCAAAAATAATACATAGAGGATTCTTAACTCATCTTTTATGGGTATGGCCGAGCATAAATCCTCAAAAAGGCAATTAAATCAAACAGTTAATAATAATTAAATAACAAAAATCAATTAAATTAAATTAAATCAAGCAAAATAAGATTAAAACAAAGCAATTTAATTAAAATGAATTATAACTAAGGAAACTAATTTTGTAGTTTTTAATGGGCTCGCAACTTGGAATGAAATTCTATGTATGCCTACTTATCTCATTTGTATGAGAATCAGAACCATAAGTAGTTCACATTTGATTACAAAGGGCAAGGTTTAATTAATGTGTGGTTATGTTACCGAATTAAAAGAGATGGTTTAAGAAAAAATATCTTTGTGGATCTCTTCTTGATTGGTTTGATGTGAGATTGAAGAGCTCTTTCACTTTGTAACTCCACCACTTGAAGTGTTCCAATTAAGTGTTTGAAGCAAAAAGAGCCAGAGATGACAAGAAAAACTAAATAAATTAATTAATTTGAGTATGCAACGCCCTTATACCCTATATATATAATACTACCCCATATATGTAAAATATATATATAATGCAAGAGCTCTTTAGTAGTTATCTGTGGAACCACTCTCATTCATATTAAAAATAAATATAATTCCAAAAATGTAATATAGTAGGTATATAAATATAATAAACATTTAGATACATGCATATAGCAATTTAAAGAATATAATTAAAATTTAAATTGAATAATAAATATAAAAATATTTAGAAAACTTTTGCCAGAATTTTATCTGTAATTTCAATAAATCTCAAAACCAATACAAACTTAACCTGTATTATAAAAAGACACTCCCAATTCATAATTTCATAAAATCCACCATTTCTCCATATCATATCCAAGTATTTAAATCACATACCTAATGTACAATATATACATTTACAAAACTTTATAAAGCCTTAAATATCAAATGTGTTTATAAAATGTTATAATATACATATCTATAATGTATTGGAACAAAATATATTTACAGTGAAGCACTAGCTGGACAAGTCTAGTAGCAAATGACTTTAATTTCAATACTAACCCTAATCTTATACCCACTCTAAACTGTCAGAGCTTTCTTTACCTACCCTCATATGTGCGATACAAACTAATCATGCTAAGTTATAAGCTTAGTGGTACATACTTTAATACCATCAAATATTAAAAAAAAAATCAATGTATGTTCTTTCATGGCATAGAATACATCTAATTTCCATTGCAAAGCAATACCCATTTATCATTCAGTAACACTTAAATTTTATAAAGATATCACAATCACACACATTGGGTCCAATAATTTCCTACATAATATTCAGGTTCTAGAGAGGTTAATTTTGCCTATCTTGATCCAAAAGTCTGACACAAGAGATCTAAGTGTCATGTACCAATGTATCACTATCACCTGAAGGCCGTCTCCTCGATACAAAGTGTCGAACACCAGCGTGTCTTGCCTGAAGGCATAATAGTAAATGTGATACCAATGTATCTCGTCCAGAGGCATATAAAACATCATGATGTATCATTGGCCTGCCAACTCGATAGCACCAAAATCAATATTCTGGAACAAGTAAGTGTGCAGGGCAACCAAACATCACACATTACATCACATTTTTCTCATTTTCCCATATTTTCCTTATAATTATCATATGCCATAATCATCTCACAATGTATACCATTTCTCATAGCAATAATGTGTCTTATTTAAAATATTTCCAATTGTCATAACCTATTGGTTTCAAGTTCAAAGCCATAATCCAACCCCATTTTGATGCAATACATCAAATTTATAATCAATTTCATGAAAAAGAAAAGTAACATACTTTAAAGAACGCCAATGCCAATTATGTAAAAAATGAACATTTTAATTAAATGTTTTTAAAGTATGTATTAGCCCCCCTTTGCTCCAAAATCAATCCAAAACTACTTTCCAAGCTTCATATTAAAAAATCCCTTAGCTTCACCACTTGCCTCAACTTGGCATAACCTCTCCTAATCCAACAACAAGTTCAACTCTTAAATTTAAAATATATTCTTAAAATATTCATAATAACCCTTAATTATACTAATTCTGAAAAAACCCCAATCAAAAGCCTAATTTCAATATTTCTATAAACCCTAGTTTCATGTTTTAAGCTCCCATCAATTAACCACTAAATCAACATAAATACATTTCATTAACTTCATAACTAACTTCTATTTCAATTTAAACCAATTTCTTTCTCTAACCTAATAGTTACGTAATCTAAAACTAAAGAAAATCAAGCTTAAAGAGAGAAATCTTACTTGAATACTTGATAAATCTTCAAAATCCACTTGATTTCTTTAGATTTTTAGTGAAATTTGGAGTATTTGAGAAGAAGAAAACTCTCTCTTATGAAGCTTTAAAATTTGGATATGGTGGAGGAAGAAGAAGAAGAAGAAGTTTTTAATTTTTATCTTCCATTTCCATCCATATATATATATATATTAATTAATTTAATATTATATATTTAATTTCTTTTGATTCCTATCCTTAAAATTTTCTTCTTACTTTGACTTTTCATTTTCTTTTCTTATTCTCATGTGGCACCATGCATTTGTATATTTATATACATTTTTTTTCTTTTTAAGTACATAAGTATATATATGAGAGTGTGTTTATATTAAGTATATCTTGTGTATATATCATGTATATATAGTATATATATTATGCATTCCCCTTTTAACTCACTAATTAACCTTCCATATTAATTATTTTTAATGTATATTAAAATTACAGGTGTTACAGAGTAATTCAAAGTTTTAGAGTAAATTTGAGAGCATTTGGCTTTAGAAAATTTGAACCCTTTTTCTTAAAAGGGGACTACTATTTATAGTGAAAATTAAGCCAGAAAATCATATTGCAGGGGGCTTGGACTGGTAAGTGCGAATGCGCTTGGCTGCGCTAATGCAGCCCAGCCATGCCTAAGCCACAACGAGTTTCAATTTTTTAATAAATATTTATTTAAATAAATAAATAAATTTCTTATTTTTAAGAAATTTTGTTTGCCTGATTTTGAACCAAATTACCTAATTTTAACTAGGTGATAAATTTAGGCTTCATAATTGCTCCTATTGCATCCATTTTATATTTTAAATTCGATGTAATGTTGTAAACCTGAGGATTTTGGAAAAAAATGAATTTGTTTGACATCATATCTTTTAATTTTTGGCTTGCATTTGAGTATATTTAGTGCTCAGTTGATTGGATCACATTTTTGCCTAATTTCTATAAGTAGAGGAGAGGAGGTCATTTGGGCCGCTCCTCTACTCTCTACTCTCCTTGACTTTTCAAAGAAAAGAAACTCTTGACAATGTCTGGATCTTTGTCTTCTTCTCTTGATGTTGTTGAAGTGCCAATAAGTGGCGATCTACTAGTGGATGTTGCCTCCTATATGTCACAGACTCATTTTATGGAGGTATTTTAATTTCTATCCTACAGCAAAGAACAAAAAGAATACTCTTTTATTGCACCAAAAAAAAATACTCCTTTCATTGCCTTTTAGTATTTGAAAAGCAAGATAACAAAATTTTTTAATTATGCACTTGTTATTTTAGCAATAAGGTCAATTGAAATTGTGGGGTGGACACTCCAATTTTGCTAATTTGAACCTGACTAATGAAGTTAAAGATCTTTTAGCTCTTATTGGCTTCTTGGATTTCCTATCCCTAAATTGCTCGAGGTAGGCCAACCATTGTTTGCTGAGGGCATTAGCCAAGAGATGGTGGGATTCTACTAATTTCTTCCATTTTCCTTGTGGCAAGATAACTATGACTCCCTAAACCTGTATTTTTTGACCAGTGTTTGCTTTGGGACCCGAGCCCTAGACTTATACCAGAGCTAGAGGAACTTATCAAATGAGCAAATTATGAACTTACTGGTTGGCGTCCCACCTTTGCCCGAGATTGGTGATTGTCAGTGTATGGTTAAAGACGCATGTCAACATCTTGATGAGGAGGAGTGATGATCTCTTTGACTTCTCTACACAAGTTGCATGCTGTATAATTCTTCTACTATTGGGATGCTCCTTTTGGCACACTAGATGGGACATTATTGATCCCAACATTCTCATGAACTTGGAGGATTTTTCCTGGATCCCCAAATATAACTGGGGAGGAGCCCTCCTAACTACCATATATGGGGAAATGGGGAGGCTTTCCTGAGGAGATGTCCACTTAGGACATATATTATTTGGGAGGTACGCTTCTTAGCATAACTTTTCCTTTTAGAGTTAATTTCTAATTTTTACCATTTATCTGTAGATGTGGGCCTATGATTATATCTCTTTTATGGCACTGACATTGAGGAACCTTTAGTTAGATGCTTTTCCTATGGAGCATTACTGAAGTTGAAGTAATTAGACATGGGCTCCTTCTACTGACTTCAGGAGCTTGAGAGCTTCTTTTAACAACCTAGGCTTTGATGAGGTATGTTACCTTACTACTATATTTTATCCTACTGTCAAATTTCATTTATTCTCCCCCTTTCTCAGGTAAGATGGCTACCTTTCAGTGGGAGACCCATTATTACATATGATAATTTCTTGGGCTAGGTAGCTTATCTTTCGAACTGTTAGGTGATATTTTGATCCATAAAAACTCAGCTGTATTATCTGGGGGACCAATTTCAGACCTAGACAGTTGGGCAGCAAATCGTTCCTTATGCAATGCTTAATGACATAAGGAATGGTTGAGACAGTTTTGCTAGACGTCAATTTTATGTGGGTATTGTGGCCATAAAATTTCTGTTGCAAGCTCTATATTATGAAACGTTTTGTGCAAAATCCCTGATGCCTCAAATTGTGGATGCTTCTGGTAGCATTTCCCATCGCACCCACCTCTCATTTGGAGCCTTACATCTGGAATCCAATGATGCTAGAGCTAAAAGAGGTACAAAGTATCAAGGAAGGACTTTTCCTTTGGAATGTCATGAAGACACCAATTTTGCTAGCACCCAATTTGCCTTTGCCGATACTCACCTTGTGGGAACATAGCTTGTGGCTCCTGAGGGCATCCTGAGATACTACTAGTTGAGTGAGGACATCACTTATTTGGGAGGTGAGAGCCTATAGGAGGAACATTATCATGTACTTGTCGTTTAGTTTGCACCTTGGCCTGAAAATTTTAGAGATGTATGTCCCTTTATTTATTAGCTTCTGTTGTTTACTACTTATTTTACTTATCTACTTTCATTTTTGCTTGTAGTGGCCTTCTAATGGTTTGAGCACACTTTTAGGATGATGCGCCATTATGAGGCTACATTATATGCTAGCTTGTCTCACCTTTTTATTAAACATGGAGATAGGTGCCACCACCGTGGGAGGCCAAACTAATGCACCTGCTGTAATCTGCTTTTTCCTTTCCACCTTCTATGGCATGTAAAATTTTAATTGGAAGAAAAAATGCATGCTAATGCATTATTATGCATGGATTTAATGTTAAACCCTTAACTTTATTTTATATTGATTTATTGCCTTATTTATCTCCTTTTAATTTTGTTTATTATTATTTTATTATTTATCTTATTTATGATTTCTTTTTTTTTTTATTTATTTTATATATTATGTATTTTTTATTTTTATTATATATATATTTAGTTCACACGTGTGCGTACTTGTGTCATGTAGATGGTCCACGGATTGCACTAATTGTTCACATGTGTTCACGATTTTAAGCGTTTTCTTATAAAAAAACTGTTCTTTTGCTGTTTGTGTCTAATTTTTTTTAAATTTTTTATGCGCAATTTGCAAATTTGTGAATGGGTTTTGTTTCTTTTTTGAGCTCTTGAATAATTCTACTATTTTTTAGCTATTCTTCAGTTACTATGGAACCCTTTTTTAGCTATTCTCTTCATTTATTGACCATCCATTTGGACAAAGTGGATAAGATAAATCTGGGCAGGTATAGTATTGCATAGGTTATCAACTTGAAAGGAGTTTGATTGGACAATAATTTTCTTCATGCACATCTAAAGTTCTGAGATCTTGTGGATTATGTGTTTAGATTTAGGGCAGTGATGAAAGAGTTGTGTCCTATTTTTGAGGAATTTAGTGCTATTTTAGGAAGCAGTACAGAGGCTGGCTTGGTCACTTCTACGAATCGTACATGATATTTCATGCTTTCTAGATGTTGTTTAACTTAAGTGAGGCTAATATTGCATTGATAATGAAAAAGGATAGGGTCAATTTATGTGCACTCATTCCTGAGTTTTGGGAGGATACTGAGTATAAAGGGAGGTAGAAATTAAGATTCAGAGCTTTGGCCTTCTGTCTTACTAGTGGATTCTTATTCAATGGGGACCTAGGTTAGGACTTGATTGACTTGGTTCCTTTGCTCCTAAAGATGGAGGACTCTCAATCTATTGCTACTTTACTGCTGGTTGAAACTATTATCAGCATGGATAAGGTTTATAAAGTTGAGGGGAGCTAGTTTGTAACACCCATTCTCCTTTGGGTAAAATTTTGCTTTTTTTTTTAATGCTGATGGTGACTTTTTGACAGGTATTGTTAAGAAACCATTTACGTGCGGTGGTGATGCCTACCTAACTTCCCTATTCTTCTTTTACTTTATAGGGGTAAACAAATACTTGTGCACCATAATTCTTAGAAGGCCGGAACTTCTTGGTTGTTGGAGCTTAGTCTTGAGTAGATACTTTGGTACTGTCCTTGGTACAAGTTTAATCTTTTATGACTATGAGTTTTTGATACATAGTGGTGTGTTTGCTTGGGCTATTGATGTCAACATTTTATCATAGAACCCGAATTCTTTGATAGATGAGTCATTTATAGGGTGTACCTCCTGATAGGTTGGCACATGCCCCTACAGTTATTACTTCAGCTTCATCTAAGGCTATACTAAATGGTTGGGCTTATATGGTACAACCATCTAGGTGAACAAACACTTTGGACGGGCATAGGGATTGGTTTATTACTATGGTGTGGCCAACATAGAAGGTAAGACGACTGGCTTTGATTGCTAAGTTAGAGGCTCAAAGCACTGACGAGATAGCTTAGGATTTAGGAAACTACTTTTTGGTAGACTTTTGTTACGTTGACTCTTTTTAGACATAAATTTTTGGATTTTTTTTGCATTTTGTTTTAGACACAAAATAAGACTTAATTTGTCATGAGACTTTTATAAGCATTATGGAATGTTATTACTTGAGATTTTTTTTTATGTGGAATGAATTTAATCAATGTCTATTTTGGAATGAACCTAAGGAGGGCTTCCTAAGTATCTCTTATATTTTTGTTTGGGTTGCTTTTCGGGTTTTCAACTCACCGAGTCTCTTTTTTTATTTTTTTAGAATTAGGTCCACATAGTTCTGTTACAATGGTAATCTAATTAGATAAAGTATCTCTTGAGATGGTCCATGTTGCATGGGCTGGAGAACTCTATGATATCTAGATTTGATATGATTGCTGCTCCTCCTAATATGATCTTCTTAAGTAGGTATGGTCTTGCCTTTTTGGTCTGAATTTTCTGAGATGATGTTACCCATTATCCTCTTTTTGGAAGTGTGACCCATTATTTGAGATGATCTCAAAAGGGATTCCATACCGACAAATGATGTTAGTCTAGATAAAATGAGCTACCTTCTTGGAATTCAATACTAAGTATGATGCCGCTTCTACCTATTTGGTAAAATAATCTATAGCCAAAAAAATGTACTCATTGCCATTAGAAGATTTTGGAGATATTCTCTTTATCACATCAATTCTCCATGTTGCAAAGGGCCAAGGAGTTGCTGTGGGGTGTAATGGCACCGGGGTGGCTTCTATAGCTTAGCATGTATCTGGCATTTGTGACACTTCCTGACAAAGTTTACACAATCTTCTTTTGCAGCAAGCCAATAATAAACCAAATTAGTAATTTTTCTTGCTAGGGCCAATTTATTCATATGAGGGCCTTATTCATCCCCCTGGACCCATTCTGTAACATCCACAATTTTAGACATAATTAAATATTTATATGGATGGCCTAATAAGTCAAAGAAAAAAGAAAATATATGGTTAAGATTAAAAGAAATAATAATAATTAATAATTAATTAATTATATACAAATAATTATGGTTGGAAAAGGAAGATTGAAAATCAAACTTCTTCTTCTTCCTTTTATTTTATCTATGGCCGATTTCTTAAGGGAGTAGGAGGGAGGAATTAATTTTCTTAAATACTCAAAATATTATCAAAAACCTTAGTAAATGAAGTGGATTTAGAAGAAAGAACAAGGTTTCAAGTAAGCTTTTCTCCTTTAAGCTTGTTATTATTCAATTTTAAGATTATGTAATTATAAGGATTGAAAAGAGAGTTGATTTAATTATTAAAATAGATACCTATGAAGTTTATATGATGAATATGTGATGATTTAATGGTTAATTGGTTAAGGTAAGGTTTAATTATTAAACTAGGCTTTGGGAATGAATATGTGAAATTAAGGTTTTTAATAGAGGTGTTTATAATTATTGTAATGGATTGATTTGATGTTGTTTTGATGCATATGTTGCTGGGAATTTAAAGCAAGAACAATGAAAATTGGCAGCCAATACGTAGTGAAAAAATAAAATTCCCAAACCCTAGATCATCCCATATTGATTAAAATTGAAATAAAAGAACATACAAGGTTTAAAGATTATACCTATGAGTTCTTCAAAAATTCTTCACCTTCTCTTCTTGTTGGGTTGTCGCAAACCACAACAATCCAAGGGTAGGATTGTCTCTAATAGTATCCACACAATGGAAGAACTAATCTTCTATCTAATAGGAGTGGCCTAGAGTGAATCTTTGTGCTAGCAAGAAGAAGCACTCTTATGAAAAGGAAGAAAACCTAAGAGGAAGAAGAAACTCTTTCTTGTCTTTCTTTTTAGGTTAGGAGGCAAGAGTTAAGCTCCCATCTATTAAGATGATATTTATATTCCTTTTTGTCTTCTAGGATTTCTACTAGCTAGGGTTTTAAACTTAACAGCTTATTATGCCCAAATGGGCTAAACTTGGCCCAATAGCTAATAAATATATTTTCTTCTTCCTTAATGGATCTAATCCATTAAATATATATTATCTCATAATATATTAAATCCAATTTAATTAATTCTAAACCCTTTTAGTGTGTGACCCATTAGGCTCCCAAACACGTTGGCAGCTGAATACCAAATTTATCCTTAAATTAAGGTTTCCTGAAATGAACTCATCATTTAGGATTGGTTCAACAATTAACTAATTGATATAAAGCAGACCAAGATTGACATCTAGCAATGCATCATGGCCACACAAGTGTTGAGAAAGTCAAAGTGGTTTGACTTCAACCTTTCTATAGTTAGTTACTGTACAATAAACTCCTTACATCATACTATATCTCATTCAGTTTAGAGTATGGACTTTGTGTCAAATCCTACTAGACTGACTACATCACACCTAGTACAAATATATTAGTTCTTGTTCTCGAAGCCCTTTACTCTATAAAAAGCATCTTTGAGACTCATCCACCTTGGCCAAGGATTTCCAGAGTAATGCCTTCCTACAAAAGGCCATGAGATATACTCTCCTTCTATCGGGAGTGATGTATCCTTTATTGATCTCTTAACTATCTTCGAATAGGTTATGCAATACACAATGACCACCCTATGAGCGATCTCTCATGAGACAATAAGGAATGGGACTAAGTATAACACTTGATATCCAAGATACCTTAGAGACCTCAAGTCTAAGGATATTTGCACAACTACTATGATGAGATAAGATCATTGATATTGAATATAAATCTATATGATTATCTCATAGTTAGATCATCTAATGAACTTGTTCTTCCAACAAGCATCCACATATTAACTCTAAGCATCACCATACTTTCAGCTTATGAGAACAACTGCTTGATCAAATCAAGAAGTATAACATGTGCTAGTCTATCCGCATTAACAATGTCCCATCTTATTAATACTATAACTAGGGATAATTTTAGTATATACACATTTGCATGTAATAAGAATCTCATATCATGATCTCATCATGATTTCCCTTACACTGTATTTTATACTAGGGACTTTATTAAGCAGTTTAAGATATATAATCAACTACATGCATCACATGAGTAATGAATAATAAAGGATGCCTTAATTCATTAATATATAAATGAATGTAATATGCATATTACAACCTAAAGTGATTGTCTCTAGGGCATAAATATCTAACAAACTCCCACTTGCACTAGACCCAATCACCTATGTATTTAATACCATAGGAATATACATGATCATCATGCTTTCATTGTGCTAGTGGCTTAGTGAATGGATATGCTATATTTTGATCCATGGTGGCCCATTCTATCTTCACATCTTGTCGACCTATGATCTCCCAAACCAAATGGTAACACCTAAGTACATGTTTGGATTGTAGATGAGACCGTGGTTCCTTTGCTTATGTAATGGATCCGTTGTTATCACAATACAATGGTATTAGATCAACAATGCTAGGGACCACTCCTAACTTAGTGATGAACTTCTTGATCCATACAACTTCTTTGTCTACTTCAGAAGCTGCAATGTAGTCTCAGCTGTTGAATCAGTAGTCATTTCCTGTTTGGAACTCTTCTAACTAATTGATTTGCCATACAATATGAATACATAGCCTGACTGGGATTTGGAATCATCCTTATCTGATTGGAAACTAGCATCAGTATACCCATTTACAATCAAATCCGCATCTCCATAAACTAATAATGCATCCTTAGTCCTTCTCAAGTACTTAAGGATGTTCTTAATAGCCACCCAATGCCCCTCACTAGGATCAGACTGATATTTTCTTGTGACACTCAGAGCATAAGATACATCGAGTCTAGTACATAACATAACATACATGATAGATCCAATAGTTGAGGCGTATGGTACCATACTCATGTGATCCCTTTCATCTTATGTCTTAGGACATATAGACTTAGAAAGGCTTATCCCATGGCCCATGGGTAAGAATCCTTCTTGGATTGATCCATGCTAAACCTCTTTACCATTTTATCTATGTATGTAGACTGTGAAAGGCCTAACAACCTTCTTGATCTATCCCTATAGATCTTAATCCCCAAGTGTACTTTCACCCTTACCACTAAAATTGATTTGTCATCTTGCCATGTAAACAAGATTTGCATGTATCATATGATTCATAATCAAATGATCTTAAATTACCATTCTTGTATAACTTAGATATCACAACAAGAATGTACTGGATTATCGACAAAAAAATTCGTTGGTAATTTTTATTTTTTTTATCGGTAATAGTAATTACCGACAAAAAAAATTTGTCCTTATATCTTTCGCCAGTAATTGAAAAGCAGAGAAAAATAGAATTTTGTCTGTAATTTACAGATAGAAAAATATTTCGGCAATTTTTTGATAGAAAAGTAGTCGGCAATATTTACTGATAGAAACAGTTTTCTATTGGTAATACCTACAGAAATAGTTTCATTGGTAATATCGACAATTACTGACAAAGTTATTCTGTCGGTAAATTGATAATTTATCGTTATTATCAACAAAAATTGACGATAGAAAATGAAATCTGTCGGTACCTTGTCGGTAAAAAATAAATTATTTTTAAATTTTATAATGTATAAATGTACGTATAAATTTATATTAATAAGAATATATATAAAAATATAGAAATAAAATTTATTTTTAAATAAATATTAAATGTAATAAATATTCAAATATAAAAAAGATGAACATAAAAATAATAAATTGTATATAACTATATGAAATTAAAATATCATTATGCATATACAAAAAATGTAAAATCAAGTAGTAGGAGATGGTGAAGGTGGAGGTGGAGGAGCACCATCAGGCGAAAACTGTCGTGATGGATCGAAGGTTTCTTTCATGAAGTTGGACATAAATTCATTAAGCTGCTGCTGAACCAACCTCTGCACCTCGGTTTGCATATGTGCCTAAATTCGACATTGAACCTACACCTCCACCTCCATCTGCACTAACGCCTGGATCTGTTACTGAACAGTCTAGTCATGCTCCTCTAACTGCTCCTTTAAATGCTCAATCTTCTCCCGTAAGAAAGATTAACTACTACTAGAAGAAGAAGAAGAAGCTATGCTGACATACTATGAGCCAAGTCCATACAGCTTCTTCTTTTTCTCTCCGCCCACAACAGATCTAAATAAGCTATCATTGTCAACAGGAATGTTAGACTGAGAGGCCTTCTCCCGAGAAGTAATGAAATGATCCTATATAATATAAAAAGATTATTATCTTTATATTTTAAATTTAAATTTTGTAATATTTAAAAAAATTATGGAATTACTTAAAATTACATCCTATGATCGATAATTCACAAATGAATATCCGTTGTGACCCCGGGTGTGCGTATGCACAAACAACTCATAACTGTTCGGCAACCGACCCATGGTAGACTCCTATTTAAAGAAAAAATAACGTTAGTTTAATAAAATAAAAAATTTTAATTAGAATGTATTATAAAATATAAATATACTTACGAGTGTAAGAGCATGATCATGATGTGATCAGCTACCTCCTGTATGTGTGAATGGACCTGCACCATCCATAACACTGGACATCCTGTTATGAGAGCTAACGAAAGAACGTGCCTGCCCCTCAGGAGAAATCCACTGGTCCTATAGGTTTGCCCATAACTGATCATTAATAAATGAAGGCTGCTTCCCCACAGCCTTTACCTCACTCAGCATATCGCTGTAGTGAATAGCTTCCTTCTTCATGAAGGTAATCCAGATAAGGCTATCAATAGCCTAGTCCTAGTAAAAATATTTCTGCAAAAAAACCAAGATAATTAGTATCATATAAATGTAAATTTTTAACTTTTACATATATATTAAATATGAAAATTTAATTTTCTTTTTAACCTTAAACTCTTCGAACCAAAAGTTCTTCATCTTCGGAGAGATGGCCTTCCAAGAAACTTCTATGGGGTCCATCTTCTGTGTCTTGACTTTTCGAATGCGTCTAATGGAAGCCCAGCTGGATCCATCATGTAACTGTTAAATTAAAAAAACAGTACATATTTATTTAAAATAAATTGATTAAACTTTATAATTAAATATAAGTAATGTAAAATATTAAAAATACTTACTTTGACTCCCGAACAGTCAGATGTTGCATCCTACCATCATAACCTGCAGTTGATACTGCAGTACTCGCATCACCGGGAGAGAAGAAGAAGTAGGATCCTCTACTTGGACCGATTGGGAAGAAGAAGCATGATCCTTTGTCTGGGCCTAATGGGAAGTAAAAATAGGATCCTCTCTAAGCACATGATCTGTAGTTGGGTCAACCTGAGGATCCTCAACAAATGTATCATCTGGGACATCACACAAATGCAGATGTGGTTGGCCTGTACTACTAAAACCTCAACTTTCATTGGATCGATGCCTAGACCCCGATCGATCGAATTCTCTTCCAGGTCTACGATACATATCTAAAAAATCACCAGTATAATTAATATGAATAAAATAATAAATATAGAAATAAATTTTCAGGTTGATTCGGAAGGGATGTGAGGCTTATCTTTCTTATGTGGTAGATACCAGAGTAATGGGTTCTCAGCTTGATAGTATACCCACAGTTGCCGAATTTGTAGATGTTTTTCCTAAGGAGTTGCTAGGGATACCTCCTGAGAGAGAAGTTGAGTTTGGTATCGATTTGTTGCCTGGTACCACTCCCATCTCTATTACTCCCTATCGAATGGCACCTGCTGAATTGAGAGTGTTGAAGGTGCAGTTGCAGGAGTTGTTAGATAAAGGGTTTGTTAGCCCTAGTGTTTCTCCGTGGGGAGCGCCTGTTTTGTTTGTAAATAAGAGGGATGGTACTTTGAGATTGTGCATCGATTATAGGCCGTTGAATAAGGTGACCATCAAGAATAAGTATCCTTTGCCTAGGATTGATGATCTCTTTGATCAGTTGAAGGGAGCATTGGTTTTCTCTAAGGTTGATCTGAGATCAAGATACCATCAGTTGAGAGTCAGAGTTGAAGATGTATCTAAGACAGCTTTTCATATAAGGTATGGGTATTATGAGTTTTTGGTGATACCTTTTGGGTTGACGAATGCACCAGCAGCTTTTATGGATTTGATGAACAGGGTGTTTAGACCCTATCTAGATCAGTTTGTGGTGGTCTTTATCGATGATATCTTGGTGTATTCGCATAATGAGGAGGAGCATGACAAGTATCTGCGGATTGTATTGCAGACCTTGAGAGAGAAGCAGTTGTATGCTAAGCTGTCTAAGTGTGAGTTTTGGCTTGATCAAGTAACTTTTCTCGGTCATGTGGTGTCAGCAGATGGTATAAGAGTTGATCCGAGTAAAGTTGAAGCCATTCTGAATTGAAGTCCACCAAAATCAGTGACTAAAGTTAGAAGTTTTCTGGGTTTGTCAGGCTATTATCGATGATTTGTGAAGGGTTTTTCTTTGATAGCTACTCCACTCACTAGATTACTTTGGAAGGAGTTAGATTCGTGTGGATAGATCAGTGTTAAGCTAGCTTTGAGCAGTTGAAAGAGATGTTGACTCAAGCTACTATTCTTACCCTGCCTGTGGAAAGTAAACCATATGTGATTTACAGTGATGCTTCACATAGTGGTTTAGGTTGTGTTTTGATGTAGGAGGGTAAAGTCATAGCTTATGCTTCTCGGCAGTTGAAGCCGCATGAGTTGAATTATTCGACGCATGATTTAGAGTTGGCAGCCATAGTGTTTGCTTTGAAGATTTGGCGACATTATCTTTATGGGGAGAAGTGTTTTATATATACAGATCACAAGAGTTTTAAATTCCTGGGTGTCCAAAGAGAGCTGAATCTTCGGCAGAGACGGTGGTTGGAGTTGATTAAAGATTATAACTATTTGATTGATTACCATCCTGGCTAGGTAAATGTAGTTGCTGATGCCTTGATTTGGAAGTTTTTGGTAGGTTTGACTGCTTATTCGCTCTCGTTGCTTGTTGAGTTGAGAGCGTTGCATTCTAGTTTTGAATCATATGATGATGGTACTTTATTGGCTCAGTTGCAGTTGAGGCCAATCTTGTTAGATCAGATTAGAGAGGCTCAGTTGGCAGATGAGAATTCAGAAGATTAGTTTAGGTTGTCAAAAAGGAGAGAGTGGAGATTTGCATGTGAGAGACGATGGTGGCCTTTGGTACAAAGATAGATTGTGTGTTCCTGATGATGCAAGATTGAGAAAGATTATTTTGGAGGAAGAACATTAGTCGGTTTTTGCTGTGCACCCTGGGAGTACCAAAATGTATCATGACTTGAAGCAACACTATTGGTGGTCAGGTATGAAGAGGGACATTGCAGAGTTTGTATCCAAATGTCTCACTTGTCAGAGAGTGAAGGACGAGCACCAAGTTTCAACAGGGTTGCTCCAACCTTTATCAGTGCCAGAATGGAAATGGAAGCGAGTGACAATGGATTTTGTGACTGGACTACCTTTGACTCAGAAGAAGCATAATTCCATCTGGGTGATTATTGATCGGTTAACAAAGACAGCTCATTTTCTTCCAGTCCGAATGGACTATTCTCTGGAGAAGTTGGCTGAGCTGTATATCAGTGAGATTGTAAGATTACATGGAGTCCCAATTTCTTTGGTGTCTGATCGAGATCCCCAGTTTACTTTGAGGTTTTGGAAGAGTTTGCATAATGCTTTGGGTTCTCGGTTGAATTTTAGCACTGCTTTTCATCCTCAGACAGATGGGCAGTCAGAAAGGGTGATACGGATTTTAGAAGATATGTTGAGAAGCTGTGTTATTGATTTCTTTGGGAGTTGGGACAGATTTTTGCCATTAATGGAATTTGCTTATAATAACAGTCATCAATCCAGTATTAGAATGACACTTTATGAGGCATTGTATGGTACAAGATGCAGGAAACCTCTATATTGGGATGAAGTTGGAGAAGGTAAGTTGGTTGGTCCTGATTTGATTAAAGAAATGGAAGAGAAAGTGAAGATAATTCGGGATCGTCTGAAAGCAGCCTCAAACCGACAAAAATCATATTCATATTTGAAGAGGAGAGACATAGAGTTCAATGTTGGAGATAAAGTAATTTTGAAAGTGTCTCCTTAGAAGAGAATTTTGAGATTTGGCCGCAAAGTGAAGCCGAGTCCTCATTTTATTGGACCTTATGAGGTATTGGAGAGAGTTGGACCAGTTGCCTATCGTTTAGCTTTGCCACCTGAATTGGATAGAATTCATAATGTCTTCCATGTCTCTATGCTGCGGAGATACAAGTCAGACCCATCTCATATTCTGTCAGTTGAATCTATTGAGGTAAGTCCGGATCTGACTTTTGAAGAAGAACCAGTGGCTATTTTGGCACATGAAGTGAAAGAATTGAGAAATAAGAAAGTGCCACTTGTGAAGGTTCTTTGGAAGAATCATGCTAAGTAAGAGGCAACTTAGGAGAGTGAGCAAGTGATGCGAGACCAGTATCTGCAGCTATTTCAGATTTGAGATCAGGTAATTTCGAGGACAAAATTTATTTGTAGAGGGGGAGAATTGTAATATCCCAAACTATACCCTAAAATTTTGGAATGCTTATTGTTGTATTTGGATTAAATGTTATAAGTGTATATATGTTTAAGTGGGAAGATAAGAAAGGAAAGAGAGGTGTGTTATAATGCTTAAGAGGAGTGTGTATATTATATATATATAGAGATATATACAACATATACAAGTCAACTTATTAGTTGGTCAAATGAGATTTATTGATTATTTATAATGGGAAATTATGTGATGGTGGAAGATGATATTTATTATTTTATTATATTAAATTGCTTGGTTGTTATTAAAAGAGGACTTTAGTGGTTAAGAGGTTATGAAAATGTTGACTTTTATTTTCATCATCTTCTTCTTCTTTTGCTTAGCTAGCTATCACCATTAACAAGAGGGAAACAGAGATTTTGTTCTTCCAAACTCAAGATTGAAGGGTGTTTCAAGTGATCAAGTTAGAATTCTAAAGATTTTCTTCACTTTTGGTAAGTTTTCAACTTGTTTCCTTGGTTTTCTTTTGAGTTTGTGTGTTGAGCTTGGTGTATGGTTGTTGTTGAGATATGTATGTAATTGTGGTGTGTTTGAGAGTGTTTGGTCTTTTTGGCTTTGATTTTGGGGTTGGTTTGAAGGAAAGGTTAAGTTTGGTGATGGAAAACAAGTGTTGTGGATTGTGTATGGGTTGAGTTGTAATTATGATTGTGATTGTGTTTTGATGTATGTATTGAGTTGTTTTGGTTTTTATGCAAGTTTAGTATGGTTTATTGATGGTTGTGGGTAAGATTGTTTGGAGTGGAAAAGGGCAAAGTATGATGTTTGTTGGATGTAGTATTGTTGGCTCGAAATTAGGATTTTTGGCCTGACACGCCCATGAGCACGACCAAGTTTTTAGGCATGTCAATGGTTCTGTTTTCAGGGCTTGTGACACGAGCAGTGATACACCCATGTCATTGAGTGTGTCACAGCTTCTGTGTTGGAGTAGTATTGACATGAGCAGTGACACGCCCATGTCACCGAGCGTGTCATAACTACTGTGTTGTTGGTGGATTGACACAGCCAGTGACACGCCCATGTCACTGAGTGTGTCAAAGCTTCTGTGTTGTGGATTTAGGGCACGACCAAGGGCACACTCGTGTTGTTGAGCGTGTCATGTGTAGAGTTTGCCCTAGTTGGTTCTTGTTTTTATTTTCTTATGTGTATTACTAAGTGAGTGTGTATAATTACCTTTGGATTAGGTTTTAAAGAGATTGAGTTGCCCTAATCCAAGTGTTGAAGGATCTTGGAAGAGAAGTGGTTAGATTGGTGTGAGTTGCTCTTGAGGTAAGTACAAACTTTACATGATTGCATACATTTACATGACTTTGGAACTTAACACATTTGGATGGAAATGTGTTAAGTAACCCACTACATTGTTGATGCATATGAATAATGCTATATTTTGCATAATGTGAACTATGTGAATTATATGTTGAGGATTTAAAATATATGAACAATGTAAGTTGTGACGTGCACTCAAATGATGAAATGTGAAGCCATTGATGTTGGCTATAATAATGCAAATGAAATATTGAGGCATTGTGCCTAGATGTTTATGAGAAAATGAGAATGGATTTGATAATGAAATAAAGAAAGAATTGTGTGCCTAGTATGTTATTCAATTTTTAGAGTTTTGTTGTTGGTGGCATGCCTAAAAGTAACAATCCCTTGACGCTGGGTTGGGCTTGGTCCTTGAAGCCAAGTTGGGTTGATGCTTAGCTCCCCTTGAAGCTTGGTTAGGCCTAGTCCTTGAAGTCTAGTTGGGATGTTACATATGAGATATTTCTCATTGTGATAATGAATCGCCTACGGGCTTAATAAATGTGATTATTGAACCAAAATAGTAACTCTGGAAGTTGAATGACATTAGTTTCTTTTGGGCCCATATTTGTCTTTGCTTTAATGTGAACTTTGAATGATGAAATAAATGAATAACATGATGAGATTTAATTTTATGAAATATGGCATTCTTGAATATTGTTTCTAATGCTTGAAAGTGTGACATTGGCATTACATTTAAAGCATAATGTCATCATGGTTAGTACCACTAAGTCGTTGGCTTAGCGCGATTGTGGTTCATTGCGCAGGTGATAGGGTAGAACTGGAGAGTTCAGCTAGACCGAGTTGAGTCTAGGTTTGTGATCCTTTGTGAAGTGTTGATTTTTGGATTTCAAGATCAGAGATGAACTGCCAAGCATCTATAAACTCTATATTTTTGTAAATATTATTTTTGTTATATATATATATATTCCGCTGCATAATAAACACATATTTTATCTATTATGTTTTATAATATAACTTAAATGTTTTAAGTTTTATCATGTTGTTAATTAGAAAGATTGGTTTGTTTCAAATAATCTGTGACATCCTTGTATCCGGTATACATGTATTACATATTGAGAGTATATGTGGTGTACGTATATGGGATACAGGGGTGTTACAAGTGCACCCTTCTTATATTCTAACCTTATATTTATTCATGCCACTTTATCGACTTTTACTAATCATAAATAACGTCTATAAAGGGTCGAGGCCTGTTCTACATCAAATGAATTCTTTTTATTGGATTAAGTTTTGTACTTGTGATGTTTATTACTCATGTATATTATTAAAAATGTTGCATTTATTAGCAACTTTAGTAATCCACTTTTTTTATATTATTATTATCCAATTAAATTATTTCTCCATGTTTTTGAGTCTTGGTTGGCTGCATTGCAATTGCTTTAAACTATATTTTAAGATAATATTTAATAAATAATATATCAGTTAAAGAGTTCTATAAAAAACTGATTATAGATATAAAATTATTAAATTATTATCATATAATATATGTGTTTAATACTAATTCTGTTGTAATTAACTTTCTAATTTGATAATGTGTCACATTTCTGTAAAATATATTTCTTTAAATATTAAATAAAATTAATTCCTCTAAATATTAAAATTTTAAGATATTAAATATAAAAAAATTTATATTAATCAACTATTATATTTATTTGAGTTTCTATCTATTCTCTAGTATTTTTTTTTTGAGAAATTTAAATAAAATATCATTTTTTAAAAATTTGTTTCCAAATATACTATCCATTTTTTTTCAAATATATATATAAACCTTTTTTTTTTCAACTGTACATTTAATTAACTTTTCAATACTATTTTTATGTCCCTTTTGTAACATTAAAATTAAATCTTTGTGATTTTCATCATTTTATTTCTTCTTTTTACTGCGAGGGTGTTTCTCAAAACTGGAGCTTTTCAGCTTATTGTGAATAAGTGATTTTTAGATTATAATCAGATTAAAAATAAGCAGTTAAGCGTTTCTATAAACTAGTTAATAATCAGCTGATAATCAGTTTATAATCAGTTAAGTGTTTCTGTAAAATCAGCTTATAATCAGTTTTTAATTGTAGAAACTGTTAAAATGACCAAACTGTCCCTGAATTTATTTATTATATAAAAATAATTTTTTAAATATCAATTCAAAATTTATTTTGCAATAATAATAATAATAATAATAATAAAAGTTATTTAATAATAATAATAATAATAATAATAATAATAATAATAAAATTAATTTGATGGGAACTAAAGTGTATAGGGTGGGCAAATTTGAAATATTAAAGATTAAATAGGGATAGTATGGTCTTTTATTTGGTCAAAACTGCTTAAAAAAAAGTAGCAAAACCCAACTTTAAAAAAACTGATTAAATCAGATTATAATCTACTATTTAAGTTTTCAGAAACACTTAAATAAACAACTTATAATCTAAAAACTGCTTATAATCAGTTTTGACCAGCTTTTAAGTTTTGAGAAACACCCTCTGCGTGAGTTTCTTTTCATTTTTTCTTTGTTTCTATTTGTAATTATTATTCTGCTATATAATTAAATTTAATTTGTCCTAAATATATACTCTAAGTATATTTTACGTATTATTTATATATTATTTATTATTTACATTTAACTAAATATTTGCTCATTTGATTTATTATTAATTATATATTAGATTTAACGACCAACAATCAAAATACTAATTTATTTCTACTTTCATTCTTTAACCTAAGTAATAGTTCTTGTAATTGCAAGATATTCTTTTTTTCTATATAATTTATAATCAAGTTGATGTAAATGTTAAAAATCTACTAGAAATGAAAGGATCATTGTTATGAATATTAAAAAAAATATAATTGGGGCTATAATTAAAAGTAATTTTTAAAATTTTAATAAAGAATTATCACTTACTGTAATTATTTTCTCTCAATTTTTTTACTATTAATTTTTTTAACTTATCCAATTTATATTATAAATTTATAATCAAATTATTCTTTTAATTATATTTTAAATGTCTGCAAATCATAAATTCAATTTGACTTTACCATTTTCTTGTGGATTTGTAAATTTGAGATTTTTTAATTTAAAATAAAATAAAATAAATTTTATTATATTGCTTTTTATTATTAATGTTTGAATTATCGATTTATTATTATATATCGCACTTATTTTTCACTAAAATATAAAAATAATAATATTTATTTAAATCTATAAAAATAAAAAAATACATATATAAAAAAACATATACATATTTATATGTAAAACCCAAGTATAAATATATTAAAAAATATTAATAAAAATATTCACAAAAATTTCATAATTTTCTATTATTAAGCATATATACAATCAATATTTAATTTATTAACTACAACATAACAATCACTAAAATGGAAAAAATACTATTAATTAATAATATAACCAAACTTTTTTTTTAATTCACACAACTAATTAGCTATAAATCAGTAAAATTATAAAATATATCTTAAATTGTACTCCTTTAAACTAAACCTAAAATATAAAAAAATACATTAATTATAATTTATTAATAAAAAACATAAAAATTACTAAAAAAAATCTTAAAATTGCCAAAAATAAATTCAAACCCTAAATTATTTCTATTTACCAAAAAAGTTTAAAAATTATAATAAATATATTAAATTTCTCTAAAATATTTTATATTTTAGATACAAAATTAATTCTTTATATGCAATGAAATTCTATAATTAATAAAAATAACTCAAATATTTTTTTAAAATAAAAAAATACCTTAATAAAAATCCAATACCCTAAAATATTTCTAATTAAAAATAATTTTTTAATTATAATAAAAGTTTTAAATTTCTCTAAAACATATTTTATAACCATTAAAAATACCTTCAAATTTTTATATTTTTTATTATGAAATTTATTAAATTAAATCTAATTTATTAGTATTTTAAAAAATGTCTAATTTACTTAAATTAAATATAATTTACTGAAATTTAAAAAAAACTAACAACGATCAAATAAATTTAAAATATTTTTATTTACAAAATATTTCAAAAAATATAAATATTTTAAATTTGTCTAAAAAATTATTTTGTGAAGTAAAACAATCGCTAAAAATTAATTCATTCTATCTATTTTTTTTAAATTATAAAAAATCTAAAACTATAAAATAATACTATAAATATAAAAATAAATTCTAAAATATAATAAAAATTTTAAATACTTAAATTTTTATATTTTTTCATTACGCAATTTATTAAATTAAATCTAATTACATAAAATTTTAAAAAAATCCTAACAACACTAAAATATATCTAAAATATTTATATTTACAAAAAATTTCAAAAAATATAATTATTTTAAATTTGTTTAAAATTTTATTTTTTGAAGCAAAAATCTTAAAAATTAAATTTATTTACTGAAATTTATAAAATTAATTCATTCTACCTAATTTTTTAAAACAATTATACAAAAATCGTCAACAATACATTGTCTAATTTTTTTAAATAATATAAATATCTTAAATACTAAAATAATATTTTAAATACCAAAAAAAATTCAAAAAATATCTTTAAAATTTGAAATTTAAGAAAATATTATCTAATTTTTTTTAATTAATTTCAAAAATCAAATAAATATTAATAATAATGATACACTACCTAAAATAATATATTCAAATGCTCAAAATATTTTGTACGAATTTTTACTTTCCTAAAATAATATTATGAGTAAATATAAAAGTGTAAAATAAAAAAAATTTGGATATATTTTTGCAAAAATATAAAACTACCCTAAAAATTTAAACAACCAGCAAATAGATATTAATTATCAACCTAAACTATACAACTATAAATAATAATAACACAAAACACAAAATTTATTATAAATTAAAACATTCAATAAAAATAAAAATTATAAGCAATATTTAAAAATTTTTGAAAAAAATCGAAATAAATACCTATATCTTTCTTCTTCTTCTTCTTCTTCTTCTTCTTCTTCCTCCTCCTCCTCCTCCTCCTTATCCTCCTCCTTCTCCTCTTCTTCTTCTTCTTCTTCGTGCAATGACAAGCAGTGGACACAAATGGCAAGGGCGTAGTGGACACAGAACAAAAAGAGGAGAAGCGGCTATAATAAAAAAAATGGAGAAAAAGGGAAAAAAGTTAAGGTATATTGTTTCGCTTGATTAATTACTACTACAAAGTGACACTCGCAAGTATACGAGGTAATTGTAGCAACGGTGATCGTCCCAAGATCGTTTCACAAGGAAAAAATTATTTTGTAATAGTTTGATTAACAAATAAATTAAAATTGAGTGTATGTTGTTGAATTAGTGAGTTGTAATTAAAGTTTGAAAGTAAAAATGAGTAGTAGTGTGCAAGATTAATTCAATGCTAGGAATGGTGCCTAGAGTTGTAGATCAATTTAATTAAATTTTGATTCTCTTATTATCCATTAATATAACCTTGTATTTTAATTTGTTCCTTGTGTTTAATTAGTAATTACCAATTCATTAGTTTTCACATTCATGAATCGACAACAACCGATTATTTTAAAATTGCAAATTAAATAAACCCTAGAACTTATATTTCTAATTCATTCTTAGGGTGGTTGATTACATAGTTTTGATATCGAATTTCACCTCTCGTTCCATCATTCAATATTAAGTGATTAATAGGTGGCCAATCTATCAAACTAACTTTAAGTCCAATGCAATTAATCAATAACAAGGTATACTAATGGAATTATCAAATCAAGTCATTTAATCAAATCTACTACAACCCAAGGCATGAGTAAATTATCTCATCATCAATTTAAAATAAATATCCATCTCAATATTCATCAAATCAAAATTATACATTGTAATATTAATGTTCATAATAAAACAACAACAATCTAGAAATGAATTAAAAGAGAGAATATGATAAACCCCTTGTAGACTCCAAGAGTTGAACTACTTATCTTTCTCCTAGCTTCCACCTTGATGTATGATGAACAACTTTCAAGCCTCTTCAATCAATGGCTCTCTTCTTGAAGGATGGAATGGTAACTCTCTCAAGCTTACAACTCCAATCAAGCTTTCTTCAAACCCTAATCTTCTAAGGAGCTTGCTCACTCATTTTGATTCCCAAACTTGATTAAATCTTGTCTATAGAAGAAATGAAAGATGAATGAAAAAAATAAAGATGAAGAGAGAATGGTGTCTCCCCTTCAAAACAAGAACAAAACTAAGAACTAGATAGCCTCCCAATAAGACAAATGTGTATGTCATTCCATCCCCTCCATTTCTAATTCCTTTCCATTTTTAAGACACCAACCATGTCTTGCCAACTCTCACACCACTCTTTGTCTCCCTTTTTTTTTCTTTGTTTTATATTTCTTCCCATAAATCCAACCATCTTTTACTCATTTTTAATATTTCTTTTTTAAAATAAAGAGTATTTGGTCCCCCAATTGTCCCTCACTTCATGCAAAATAATTTAAAGGGACCATATTAGACACGACCAAGCCTTGAGTGACTTGGCGGTGTCACTCATTCTTCTTGGGACACGGAGAAGCCTTGAGGCCATACCCATAGCTGCCCATCTTTCTTCTTCTTTTCCAGGTGTGACACAGCCAAGTCACTAGCCATGTCAGGTAACACGGCCAATGGCTTGGCCATGTCTTCTGCTTGTGTTCACCTCTGCCATTTGCTTTGCTATTTTGTTTCATCAAGTGGGACAAGGCCAAGCCTTGGCCGTGTCATATTACAAAACCAATGGCTTAGCCGTGTCTTCTGCCAGTATCTATCTCATCCCAATTTTTCTAAAGGACAAGGCCAAGCCAAGTTGCCTCAGCCTGTTTCATGTGAGTGGTTCATGCCTCTTGCCTTGGATGAGGGACACGACCAAGCCATGAAGTGTCCTGGCCATGTCTCATGTTTTTCTACCATTTTGATCCATCAATCCATTCTTTTGCACTTCTATCTAAATCAAACACTTCAAGCAAACTTTAAACACAAATTAAAAGAAAAATTAGCTTAAAGCCAATAAAAGTAACCTAAATATGTATACATATTTGATAAAAAAAACTTACCCAAACTTATTCCTTTGCTTGTCCCCAAGCAAAGTTAAAATTAAAACAAACTAAACAAGAATATTTAGTCAAGTTCAAGAGTTATAAGAATGTATCAAGACTTCTATTTTCTTAAATCCGCAATCAATATCAAGCCAAACAAAACCAATACTCATGCAATTTAGTGATTCTCCATACATAACCAATGTTGTCACTCCCTCACCAACTCTTTGAAGTGTTTAATAAGGTAGTGTTTACACTCATAACATTTAATGAAAGATTATCACCATAAGCTTGCTTATCAATCAAAATTTTACCACTAAATTCCAATCAATCATCAATCATAAGGTCTTTCATTTAGTTGTAATAGGGCTAAGGTAAGGGCATGACATTTGGGAGTGTGAGTTTATCCACTAAGTTCAAGAGCACTTCAAGAGTGAAGCAAGCAACGTAGTACGACCAACAATCCCAACGTACCTCCCAATCACTTAGCACTAGACATTATAGAACTTTTTAGGAACTCCACTTATTAAATTTGCAAAGATCATTCACAAACTCAATTCAACCCTTCCGAAAAGAACAATAATTTTTTTTTATTTTTTATTATCATTTATTTATTTTTATAAATTATGATTCACAACTAATGACCAAAATATTTGCAATCTTAAACCCACTAAATTTAACCCCACACTTATTTAACACAACACTCAATCATTAATGCTCTTCAAATCCTCTTGAATTAATGAAAGGGTAAGAGACAAAATAACATGGTTCAAAGCTAGAAGTGTTGTGAAAAAGAAAGAAAAGGAGAAATGAAATAGGCTCAAAATTGGCTAACTAAGGTTGAATATAAGGTTGGTCTTTTTAAGCTAAAATGGGTTCACCTAATTGCCTTAATCATATTGATGTCTAATTGAAATTTTTAAGTAGTCTCAAAATGCATGTCAAAGTAAGTTCTAGCAATTCATCAATCAAAGATGCTCGCACACAAAAAGAATATTAAGTTGGCTAAGAAATTAATAGGCTCAATTTCTCACAAGTTTAAAAATGCAATACAAGGAATATCCATCAAATCAACAATAAGCACCAATTTTATCCGATTCTCCAATTTATGCTTCAAAAATTAAAAGGTCATCTATCAAGAAACTTATAACAATTGAACTTAAAAATATGCTTCAAAACAATATGTAAAGTAAGGCAAAACACTTAACAAAAATGACTAAAATAAAGACTTAAAAACAACTAAATTAGGAAAAACAAAAGCTTGCATTTATGAACAGAAACTTAGCACCCTACACTTTGAGATTGACATTGTCCTCAATGGAAAGTAGGATAATTTAAAAGAAGTAAGAGCTAAAGTACAACTTGATTTTCATCATTTTCTTTGTGAGCCAAGTGCTACCTTTCATCCATAAAACATTAATTGTTCAAGATTAAAAAGTAATAAATATAAAATAACCAAAAATATAAAGTTTTAATAACAAATAGCGGTAACAAAAAATAGCAACTAAAATATTCAACAACTGACAATAAGAAAAATAAGAAGTGTTCTCAAAAGGCAGAAGCTGATATGATCTATAGTGATGGAGGATGTGATGATGATGTTGCTAAAGGGTGGAGGCTAAGAATCTTGGCAAGGTTGCTATTGATTTGTTCCAACTGGGAAAGGACTTTAGCATGATTACGATCTACCTTGCTTTTCAATGATTCAATCATACTAATAATCTCCTGATTGTCCGAAGCCGGAGCATCTTCATCCAAATCGAGTGAATTCGAGTTGGACCCCTTATCAACTCGTGGTCTCTTTTGTCGGTCCTCTGGTGTAACTTGCTCATCTAAATCCATCACATAAGCCCCTCCCCTTTTTGTAACCATGTGCATCTTCTCAAGGGTATCAAGGTCTAATGAATCACTTTCGAAAATTCTAGTCATATAGCAAGCACTCAGTTCAAAACCATCAACAAGTGCCATAGCTAAGGTGGTCACCAATCCACCTATACAAATTACGCCCCTTTTTCGATTTGCTATGCTATAAAATATATCGGCTAACCAATAGCCGGTACTCATGGGTATAGCATTGCTAGCACAATCTAAGAAAAATATCTCACGTAGTTCTACCACATCCGTACTTTCTTTCCGTGCAAAGAACCCACATGATATAAATCTGTGTAAATACCTCAAGGTTGGATTTATCAAATTTGTTGCCTTGGCTGATTTGGCCATATATGTTCTACCCGAGCCTATTGCTCCCCATGCGAATTATTATCTAAAATCTTTAGGCACACATTTTCCCCCTTCTTGATGGAAACCAAAAAATAGCATTCAATTGTTCAATATCTAGAACACGGTTTTCCAAGCAATTTAAAGCTAAACCTAGTGCAAATCTTCATTTCATTTCTTTCAATCTTAAGAGAGGTTAGAAATTCTATGATAAGTTCTTGGAATTACAAAGGTTTAAGGGAAACTAATTTCTCCCATCCAAGGTTTTGAACATATCTAGTAAAATTTTCTCTAATTTGGAGAGTATCAAGGGATTATTCGCTTACATACCTCGTGGGAAAGAAACCCCATGCTAGAAGAGTCAATATCTTTGAAGATGATGAAGAGGATGATGAAGGTTGCCTCCTCTTGTGATGGGACACCATTTTTGTTCTAGGCATCTTGATTCTTTGGTGGAAAGTGAAGCTTTGATGGATTTTATTAAGTTTTGATTAGAAAATTGGAATATTTAATGGGTTTAATTGAATTTTTGGTTAAGAAGAATGGAAGATTTGGTGAAATTTTGAGGTTTTTAGGGATGGGAATGGAGGTTTTAGAGAGAGAGATGAGAGAAAGAAGAAAGAAAGATGGAAATGATTTTGAAAGTGATGATATCGGGTAAAATTTGGATTTTTAAAAGGGGTGACATGGCCAAGCTAGGAATGGCTTGGCCATGTTTGAATCTTTAGGAGGGACATGACCAGTGGCTTAGCCGTGTCCCATAGGTGTGTCCACTACTGGTTTATTCGATAGGGAAAAGAAATGGGGACGCGGGCTAGGAGGCTTGGTCGTGTCTGGGTGACACGGCTAAGCCTGTTGGCCGTGTCCACACCTGGGTTTTCTGGGCTCCCTTGACACGGCCAGTGGCTTGGCCGTGTCAAGTGGCAGTGTCCATCACTACCATTTTTTCCTATTTATTTTTTTATTTTTTTAATGGAAATGTGTCATCCAAGTCTAATACATGTAATTTTTCTTACTAGCTTCACCCTAAAACTCCATCAAAAACAAAATTCGATCAAAGCACCCATTCTATTCTCTTAAAATCAAAAAACAAAATTTAAATTGCAAAACACGAAAAATTCAACTATGAAAAGAAATATAAACTGATGGGTTGCCTCCCATTGAGCGCTTCTTTAATGTCGTGTAGCTAGACATTGTTGCATCATTTGTCGATAACTACCAAACTTTTAATAGTTTTTGCAACATCGATTTCTTCAAAGTCGGGCTTCACCCTTTGTCCATTTACCTTAAATGTCTCATTGGTTTTCAAATTGAGTAACTCAATAACCCCATATGGGAATGTTTGAATTACTTGAAATGGTCAGCTCTAACGGGACTTCAATTTCCTTGGAAACAATTGCATTCTGGAATTGAAAAGGAGGACTTTCATTCCTGGTTTGAAAGTCCTTTGAAGGATATCCTGTCATGCATAGCTTTCATCCTTTCCTTATAGATTCTTGAACTCTCATAGGCCTCATTCCTAAGCTCATCAAGCTCAGAAATTTTTAACATTCTTTGCTCTCTTGCTCCTTCTAAGTCCATATTTATGGTCTTTATTGCCCAATAAGCCTTATGCTCCAATTCCACCGGTAGGTGGCAAGCCTTGCAAAAGACTAACCTATATGGACTCATTCTCAACGGTGTTTTAAAAGCAGTCTTATAAGCCCATAATGCTTCTGGGAGTCGAATTGACCAATTCTTTCTTATTGCGCTCACCATCTTTTCCAAGATCCCCTTAATTTGCTTGTTGAAAATCTCGGCTTGTCTGGATGTTTGAGGGTGGTATGGAGTTGCTACTTTGTGTCAAATGCCCATCTTGGACATCAACTTCTTGAACCTTTTATTGCAAAAGTGGCTTCCTCCATCACTCACTATTGCCTTTGGGGGTTCGAACCTGCTCAAACTATTCTCCTTCAAAAATTTCAAAACAACATTAGCATCATTAGTCCTAGTGGGGATAGCCTCCACCTACTTAGACACATAATCCACTGCGTGAAGAATATATTCAAAACTAAAGAACTTAGGAAATGGCCCCATTAAGTCTATTCCCCATACATCAAAAATTTCAACCATAATAAAAATATTAAGAGGCATTTCATTCCTTTTGCTAATGTTCCCTACTCTTTGGCATTTATCACATCTTGTACAAAAATTAAAAGCATCCTTAAAAAGAGTAGGCCAATACAAACTACTTTGAAGAAATTTCTCGGCGGTCTTCTTTCCTCCAAAATTCCCTCCACAATACATGTTGTGGTAAAATTGCAGCACTTATTTTTGTTCTTCCTTCGGTACACATCTTTTTATGATTTCATCCCTGCAAATTCTAAAAAAATATGGCTCATCCCAAAAATAGTACTTACATGAATGCATGAACCTCTTCTTTGCCTGGAAATTCAAATCCTTTCTCACAACACCACAAGAAAGATAGTTAGCGATATCTGCTTATCAAGGTACTTGAGTTAAAGCAAACAAGTGTTCATCCAAAAATTTTTCAAAAGCATTTTCACAAGCAATTTTTGCATCATTATCATGAGAGTTGAATCTAGAATGATGGTCATCTACTACATTCTCACTTCCCTTCCGATCTTTGATTTCAACATCAAATTCTTGCAACATCAATACTCACCTAATGAGCCTAGGTTTAGCTTGTGGTTTAGTCAATAGATATTTTAAGGTTGTATGGTCCAAAAATACTATGACTTAAGAACCTATCAAGTAAGATCTAAATTTATCCATTGCAAATACCACAACTAACATTTCCCTTTCAGTGGTTGTGTAATTCACCTGCGTATCATTTAAAGATAAACTTGCACAATAAATTACACACATCAATTTATTCATTCTTTGGCCCAAAATAGCTTCAATGACATAATTCAATGCATCACACATGATTTCAAATGGAAAATCCCAATTTGAGCAGAAGTTAATTTTACTTTCAAAATTTCAAAAGCTTCTAAGCACTTGAAACATCTTTTCCTAGCAAATGACATAAAGGATGTGAAATTTTTGAAAAATCTTTTATGAACCTCCTATAAAACCAGCATGTCCCAAAAAACTTCTAATTTCCTTAACAGATGTAGGTGGAGATAGAATCATAATTAATTCAACCTTAGCCTTGTCTACCTCAATCCCTTTGTGAGAAACAACATGGCCCAAACCAATCCCATGATCAACTATGAAGTGACTTCCCAACACAAGGTAAGATTACATTCAATACATCTTTCAAGCATGAGAGTCAACTTTTCCATAAATACGTCAATTCATTTGTCCAACATATCAAAAAAAAATTGAAAGCATACATCTTTGAAATGTACCCGGTGCATTGCAAAGTCTGAATGGCATCCTCCGAAATGCAAATGTCCCAAAGGGACAAGTAAAAGTTGTCTTTGGTTGATCTTCCAATGCTATCAGGACTTGGAAGTAATTTGCTTTCTTTGGCATGACGTGTACATGACTAACCCATTCACTATCAACAATGGGGTAGATTACCCCTTCATCAAGCAATTTTAGAGCCTCCTTTTTCACTACTTCGCTCATATTAGGGTTAAGCCTCCTTTGAGCTTCTCTCACCAGTTTAGCCCCTTCCTCTAAAACTATTTTATGCATGCATATAGAGGGACTAATACCTCTTATATCACTCAACCCCCAACCAATATCTCTCTTGAATTTTTTCAAAATTCACACAAGGTTATCTTCCCTCTCACTACTAAGAGTAGCAAAAATTATCACTGGTTGTGAGTTGTTCTCCCCAAGAAAAATATGCTTTAAGTGCTTTGGAAGTTCTTTAAATTCGACCCCCTTTGGTTGAATCTCCTCATTTGAACCCTCAACTTCTTCCTCCAAATTTAGAGCCCTTTCTAACTTGTCTTCACCACTCTCCTACAAGAAAACTTCTTCAACAACATTATCAGTAAAATCAATGAAAAAGCAGTCCTCATACAAAACAGTAGTGGGAATAGGAAAAGTGTTAAAAATAAAAAAATTCTACAGTTTGACCTAAAACAGTCATGGTCAATTTCCCATTTTTAACATCAATTAATGTGTTAGTTGTGGCCATAAAAGGTCTCCCTAACAAAATTGTATGTTCAGAATCTCTAGGAATTTCCTCCCCCATATCTAAGATAATAAAATCAATGGATACTATCAATCCACCTACCTTAACTAGAACATCTTCTACGATTCCCTTAGGGTATCTAAGAGTTCTATTCACAAGTTGCAAAATCATTTTAGTTAGTTTAAGTTCCCCTAGCTCTAATTTCAAGTAAACAGAGTATGGCATCAAATTAATACTTGCTACTAAATCACACATACCAATAGTTTCTTTCCCATTCCCCATAGAGATGCTAACTATAAAGCTTCCAGGATCCTTTAGTTTTGGAGGTAACCTATGTTGTAAAATAGTACTTGTTACTTCCGAGACTATCACCATTTCATTCAACTCATACTTTTTCTTTTTTGTGTTAAGCTCCTTAAAGAATTTGGCATATGATGGCATGCTTTTAATCACCTCAAGTAAGGGGAGGTTAATACTTACCTTTGAGAGCATATTATAAATTTCAGAAAATTGCTTATCATGCTTCTCATTTTTTAACCTGCTTGGAAAAGGAATTGGCGGTCTATATGGATTTGGAGATTTGTGTAGCTTTGGTGCAAGTGATGACTCCTCACTATCTTCCTTCGGCTCACTTGGTTGATCATTGCCTTCTTATATTTCCTCACCGTTCTCTTGCATTGTGCCTACATCCAAAGAATCATCAATTGTATTATCACTGATTTTATTATCAAGAACCTTACCACTTCTTAAAACTGTGATTACTTTGGCTTGCTTCGGTTGGCTTGGAAATTTTTCTTTTTGATTAGCTTGCAGTTGATTAGCCAATTGACCCACTTGAGTTTCTACCTTCTTAAGTGACTTCCAAAGAGTCGAATCATTTGTTGTTCACCTCTTGATTTTGAGTGCTTATTTGAATGAAAGCATTCAAATTGTCTTCAAGTGAAAGTTTCTTGACTTGCACATGATTTGAAGTTTGCCCTTGAAATTGGGGTCCCCTATGATAAGGTTGGAATGAGTGTTGAGGTGGAACTTGTTGTTGATTCTTACATGAAAAATTAAGGTGATTTCTCCAATCGGTGTTATAAGAATTTGAGTATAGGTCATTCCTTCCCCTTTGTTGAAACCCTTCAAAAGCAAAAGCTTGTTCTTTTCCTTCATGGAATTGGTCAAAGTTTGAAGGACATGCATTTGCATTGTGGCCTACCACACCACATGATGCACATGATTCTTGGCTTGGCACCGACAAGTTTCCTTTAGCTTTCAACAATTTAACTTGCCTTGTCAACTCGGCAATTTACCTTACCATTTTTGAGTTTGCATTCAGCTCATATGCTCCTCTTCTCATTTCCCAAATATTCTTTTGTTGAGAATTTGCTACCAACATTTCAAATAATACAACCATTTCAGCAGTTGTTTCTCACCCATTGCCCCTCCTGCAGCATTATCCACTGAGTTTTAACATTGTTGAGTTAGCCCATTATAGTAGAACTGATTGAGCAGTTGTTGTAGATAATAATGATGAGGGCATTAAAACAATAAAGATTTGAAGTGATCCCACGCCTCATGAAATGGTTCCCCATCAAATTGGGTGAAAGTTGCAATACTCCCCTTAAGCTCCTTTGTCTTTTGGTGTGAATAAAATTTTCCCATGAATTCATTATACACTTCAGTCCAAGTGGTCAAGGAGTTCTCCAATAAGGTCATCAACCATGCTTTTTCCCTATCTTTCAAACTATATGGGAAACATCTCATTTTGAGTTCATCCTCTATTAATGCTTGCAAAGGGAAAGTATGCAGTGTTGTGTAAAAATCTTGAATGAAGTTGAGAGAATCTTTATTTGGCAATCCATGGAAGGATGACAACATACTATAATTAGTATTTTTGAGTTCATAATTTCTTGCTGCGTTCCTCAACCGGATACATGTTGTGGTTACTCCAATGATCGGTCGGGCAAACTTCTTCATAGGTGGTTCCTCTATGTCACCCATTTTTACTTCCGTGTCCTCCTCAAATTGCTCATCGGTTTCTTCTCCTTCTTGTCCCAAGGGATCTACTCCTTTGGTTCTTGGGAGTCTATGAATATCATCTATATATGGAATAAGATCATTTCCTTGAGACCTTCGACCTTGGATAAATCACCCAGGCAATTCAAAAAGGAACACTTTAAACAATTAAACAATTAAAATAGAAGAATCAAACTATTAACAATAATTTCCTTCCCAGGCAACGATGCCAAAAACTTGTTGTGCTCGATTAATAACTACTACAAAGTGACACTCGTAAGTATACGAGGTAATTATAGCAACAGTAATCGTCCTAAGGTCGTCTCACAAGGAAGGAATTGTTTTGCAATAGTTTGATTAACAAATAAATTAAAATTGAGTATGTGTTGTTGAATTGGTGAGTTGTAATTAAAATTTAAAAGTAAAAATGAGTAGTAGTGCGTAAGATTAATTCAATGCTAGGAATGGTGCCTAGGGTTGTAGATCAATTTAATTAAATCTTGATTCTCAAATTATCCATTAATATAACCTTGTATTTTAATTTATTCCTTGAGTTTAATTAGTAATTACTAATTCATTAGTTTTCACATTCATGAAATAGCAACAAATGATTGTTTTGAAATTGTAAATTAAATAAACTCTAGAACTTATATTCCTAATTCATTCTTAGGGTGGTTGATTACATAGTTCCGATTTCAAATTTCACCTTTCGATCTATCATTCAATATTAAGTGATTAATAGGTGGCCAATCTATTAAACTAACTTTAAGTCCAATGCAATCAACCAATAACAAGGTATATTAATGGAATTATCAAATCAAGTCATTTAATCAAATCTACTACAACCCAAGGCATGAGTAAATTAACTCATCATCAATTTAAAACAAATATCCATCTCAATATTCATCAAATCAAAATTATACATTGTAATATTAATGTTCATAAGAAAACAATAACAACCTAGAAATGAATTAAAAGAGAGAATATGAAAAACCCCTTGTAGACTCCAAGAGTTGAACTACTTGTCTTCCTCCTAGCTTTCACCTTGATGTATGATGAACAACCTCCAAGCCCTCTTCAATCAATGGCTCTCTTCTTGAAGGATGGAATGGTAACTCTCTTAAGCTTACAACTCCAATCAAGCTTTCTTCAAACCCTAATCTTCTAAGGAGCTTGCTCACTCATTTTGATTCCCAAACTTGATTAAATCTTGTCTATGGAAGAAATGAAAGATGAATGGAAAAAATGAAGATGAAGAAAGAATGGTGTCTCCCCTTCAAAACAAGAACAAAACTAAGAACTAGATAGCCTCCCAATAAGCCAAACGTGTATGTCATTCCATCCCCTCCACTTCCAATTCCTTTCCATTTTTTAAGACACTGACCATGTGTTGCCAACTCACACACCACTCTTTGTCTCCCTTTTTTTCTTTGTTTTATATTTCTTCCCATAAATATATCCTCCTTTTACTCATTTTTAATATTTCTTTTTAAAGAGAAAGAGTCTTTTATCCCCCAATTGTCCCTCACTTTGTGCAAAATAATTCAAAGGGACCATATGAGACATGACTAAGCCTTGAATGACTTAGCTGTGTCACTCATTCTTCTTGGGAAATGGCCCAACCTTGACGCTGTGTCCACAACTACCCATCTTTCTTCTTCCTTTCCAGGTGTGACACGGCCAAGTCACTGGTCGTGTCATGTGACTCGGCCAGTGGCTTGGCTGTGTCTTCTACTTGTGTTCACCTCTGCCATTCGCTTTGCCATTTGCTTTGCTCTTTGGTTTCCCCAAGTGGGACAAGGCCAAGGCCTTGGCCGAGTCATGTGACACGGCCAATGGCTTGGCTGTGTCTTCTGCTAGTGTCTGCCTCTGCCTAATTTTTTTGAAGGACAAGGCCAAGCCAAGTTACCTCAGCCTGTGTCATGTGAGTGGTTCATGCCTCTTGCATTGGACGAGGGATACAGCCAAGCTATGAAGTGTCTCATGTTTTTACACAATTTTGATCCATCAATTCATTATTTTGCACTTCCATCTAAATCAAACACTTCAAGAAAACTTTAAACACAAATTAAAAGAAAAATTAACTTAAAGCCAATAAAATTAACCTAAACATGTATACATATTTGATCAAAACATATATGTTAAATTCATCGAGAGATTAAAGTGTCTCTCAGTAAATTTACTGAGAGACACTTTAACCTCTCGGTAAATTTATCTAGAGAAACTTTAATATGTCAATAAATTTACCAAGAGACAGATGTTTCTATTGGTAGAAGACCTTGACTAATCGACTGACTGCCACTAATAATTTACCAAGAGAAATAAACTTCTGTCGGTATTACCACGAGAAAAAATATTCTCTCGATAAATGGCATCAATTGGCGGCAAAAATTCCACCATTCTACTATTTGTTACCAACAGATCCATTATTTCTCTTGGTAATACCTACAGAAATAATTATTTGTCAGTAAGTTTCTCAAAAGCAGAGCTTTATTAATTGTCTAACACTATGAAATTACCAACAGAAATGACTTTCTATTGGTATTACTAAAAGAACTAATTTTCTCTCGGTAAATGGCTGACAATTAGTGGCAAAAATCCCACCACTCTACTATTTAATTATCGAGAGAACGTGGTTTCTGTCTATAAATGTGTATGAATTTAGTGACATATATAACTTTCCATCGGTATTACCGAGAGAAAATTTGTTACGTCGGTAATTGTCTCAAATGATGAGCTTTCATACTTAAATGGGATACATTTACTGACAAATATATATTATTGTCAGTAATTTACAGAGAGAATAGCTTTTCTCTCGGTAAATATCTTTTCAGCCATTAAATTACTGAGAGATTAGATTTCTCTCGGTAATACTGAATAAATAAATATCAATTATTGTGCTATTCATTTATCGACAGAAAATATCTCCGTCATTATTACCGACAAAAATTTAATTCTCTCGGTAAAATTAGCAATAAATATAATTAATAATTATTATATTTGATTTTTTATTTACCGATACACTACAAAAAAAAACGCTATCTGCGACGGACAGAATCCGTCGCAGATCCGTCGCAAATCAAGATTTGCGACCGATCTGCGACGGATATGATCCGTTAATAAAAAAGGCGTCACAATTTTCAATTTTGCGATAGGCCGTCGCAAATTGCGACCGATTTGCGACCACTAGGCCGTCGCAGATTTATCTTCCTGCCATTTTCAAGGTCATAGTATTCCGTCGCAGATTTCGTCGCAGATTGTCGTTGCAGATTTTCCGTCGCAGATTTTGTCGCAAAAGTCATCGCAAATCCGTCACAAAGGCCGTCGCAGATGTTCTGGAGTATATATATGCCGTGGTGTTTTCCGTCACAAATTTTGTCGCAAATTCTGTCGCAGACTGTCCGTCGCAGATTCCGTCGCAGACTGTTTTGTGTCATTATATGGATTTTATATATAAAATACACACCTATAGTAATAATATTTACAATTTAATTACATAAATCTAAATTTACACCAATTTTCAAAATAATTTTTCATTGATATAAAATGCAATAGTTAGTTAAACTAACATAACTCAAAAGTCATTACAATATATAAGTTTTAAACATTTCAAAGTATTAAAATATGAACACTTTCAAAAGTAAAAACTAAGCCGAAGGCATAAACTAGTCATCATCTGGATGTTCTTCTGTTACTTGATCTTCTGCTGGTGGGGTTGGTTCTGTTGGAGCCCATCTAGAAGGTTCAGTTGGCCATCCTAGTAACAGCTATTAGCTTTTCCAAAGCAAAACCAGATGTGTTTATTTGTACAAGGTTGGCTTCTACTTGGCTGTTGCAATTTTATCTCAAAGCTTAACCAAAGAAACCATCATGTTACATTTTCTCCTTACTATGCTCTTCTCGCCCCAGCATTTCTCTCTCTTAGAAACTTGATTTTCTTCCAAAATGAAACCTCCAAAAAAACCATAAAGAAAATGAATAAAGAGAATAAACCGTTATCGAGCCAAGATCCCGCCATCAACATGGTTCTTGGTCACCAAGAAATTTAACTGCAACAGCATAGCATGCACAACAATACTAAGGTTTACTGTAAAATGGCACAACAAAATCAAATTTCATGCCTTCCAAACAAGAGTGCCAAGTATGCTTGCTCACTTTACACTTTGACATCACAGTGTTTGTAACATTCAACCGTGAGTATTCCCACACATATGGCTGATAAATGCCCAACGCATGTAACAACCAGTAATAGGAAGCACGTCTCGTCTCAAATTCCAGCATACATAGCTGCACAAGATACAACAAAACATTAGGAGTAAGATAAAACAGAACCCAAAATAATAGCAAAAGCATATATATACAGAAATCAACCAACTGCCTACTTTGGAACTTGGAACTCATACATGAAACCTTAACTTAGAATTGAAATTAGAAGCCTTATCATATTAATCACAGTTATAACATCTTGTTATTGAGATAATAATTATCCAGAAATTTTGTGTAAATCTTAACTAAACCATAAAGTTTGTTCCTCACACCATCTCTGGAAATAGATCTCAGTTGCCTAAACAGTACACAGGAAATAAATATAGAAAAACTTAAAGAACAACTACAAAATTAGAATAGCATATGTAGAAACCATAAAGGACAAATATGATGTACCAAGTGAGTGATATTCTCAAGCGAATCCACAATGCAATGTGCATAATCATAGCTTGGATAGATACACCACTTGTCTCCTGAATGTGGATGACGAGTAAACTAGACAATGAAAGCAAAACCATTAAATACATGCAAAAACTGAACAAGTTGAACAATAAATTATATTTATCTGATAACACTTGCCTTGATTCTATAAGCAATGAGGTCATACATATTATAATTATCACTCTGCATATCTTGCTTCATTCTGAGTGTTGCCTTGCCTTCTTCAATCATGCCTCGTCTCATTTCATCAAAAAGTTCAGAGACTCGGAAATAGGTCTTACTGCCATTATGCAAAATAATTTCATTCCAAGATAGTGTCTTACTGCCATCTTCAGCAAAATGTAACATATCATGCAGACTTCCACTTCCAATATATTCATAAACCAAAAGACGCTGCCCATGCTCTGCACAGTATTCTAACAGGGAAACAATATTAGGGTGCCTCAAACGAGACATATTTGAAACAACTTCGAGAAAGTTATCTTCCTCCTGCAATGAAAGTGCTGCATTGTCGATCTTCTTAATAGCCATTGTCTACATCAATAGCACATAAATTGATTAATTCATATTGGGACACAACTCAAAAATATCCAAACAAATAAATAAAGACACACACTTCAAAAAGGCTTCATTACGACATGCATAGTTCACAAGAAAAGAACTTACTGTGTATGTCCAGTGCATTATCCAAATTGGTAAGAGAAATGGAAAGGGAGGCTTGTAGTCCAACATTGGTAAAAGAAGCAGTATAACATAACCTCATAACAAACATTTAACGTACTTGTCTCTGCACTTTAACTTAGGAAAAAGTGATTAACACTTTAGAACAATAAATACATAGAAGAACATCATGCTCAAATTACAGTTGAGAAAAATATTCAGGGACAAAACATAATTTTTACAATAGTCTGCACCATAGGGTAGAATCTCCCAGAACATATAAAACACTAATAGCCATTATGCCCCAAAGTAAGAGACACATAGAAGAACAACATGAACCACAAGAACACATGATTTTATATGGAATTACCAAGAAAATTACCTTTACATTAGGAAAATCTCCTTTGTAAACACGACCAAGAGAACCTTCACCAATTAGAAACTCTTGACTAAAACTATTTGTTGCTATTTGCAGAGAAGCAATAGTATATGAAATAGCAGTGATTGATGACTTCATTCTCTTTACAGATCCAGAAGTCCCCTGCAACCTCTCAACCACCAATTTTTCAGCTGGTGGGGGCTTCAGATCTGTAACAGCAGCAGTGTTTTTCACTCTTTGTTCTTGTATCTCCATATTTACTGCAAAATAGAGCAGAATGATGCCTGAATGGTTAGATTATAGCACTAGAGCTTCCAGCTTCAAACTAATAATGAACAAATTTTGTAGGAAACTCACAGGAAGAAGAATTTCAACATTTATTTTACATTACAGCATATAGAGTAAACAATTAGTTAACCGATGACCACTTTTTTCATTTTAGCTATTCCTATATGACATTCAAAGAAACAAAAGGCATCTAACAGTCGAGTAGCAGAAGAAGAAGATGAAACCAAATGTTATATATACTACAACACATATCATGACTCCAGAAATATCTAAAACCCAAATTAACATTTAAGTGACTCAATCAATATTCAGAAACTTTAAGAAATAGTAAAGTCAAGAGCATAAAACAACAATTCACTAACAGAAACAGTTTTAACACTAACATCCATAGAATCCTCCTCAACCCGGGTAAAAACAATGAGCACAATTTGAGCAAGAACAGACTTAGCACAGATCTGATTGGTCCCATTCAAGCCACCGAGATACACATTATAACAAGTCCTAACAAGAACCAAACACTCTCCACGAATTAAAACACAAGGAGATCGAACAGCAGCAAGAAAAACTCTAAGCACAGCAAGCTCTATAGCTTCCTCTCCAATCCCACAGACCTGACAGACACTTTCAATCAAATTAAAAACAACAGTACTAACATTACCATTGGAATTGTTATTGTTATTGATCTCACCACGAATGAGGCCAAATGAGAATAGCTTGAAGGTACATTCGAGTGCAGGCTCAACAACCTTAGCATAGGCAGAGCCTAAGGCGAGAACTAATGGTTGAAGAAAGAATTCGGCATCGGAAAAAGAAAAACTGAGAAGAGGAGAATAAGAATTGGAATCAGAAATCGAATCGGAGAGAGACTCAAGCTTATCGAGAGCAGATTTACATGTGGAAACGAGGTGAGAGTGTTTACGCCAAGCAGCGTTTTTAACGATTTTGTCGAGAGAAGGACCAAGAACTCTGCCGCAGCGAGTTGAGCCTCCTAGGGTTTGTGAAGCAGACATTGTTAGGGCAAATTTGGTTCTTGAGATTTACAGATCTACATTCTTCTGCTTATTTTTCTCTCAATATTGTTTCTTTTCTTTCTGATCAATCACAAATGGCAAACGAAAAGTAAAAGGAAGAAGATACTGTTTATAATTTTAATTCATTATGACTTCGTCATTAGTTTGGTGGCGCAGTGTTTGATCGACGTGGGTATTTCCTATTTGTTGTTGTGGCTTTGTCGCGTGACCATTCAGATATTGATTTTTTTTTCTTTTTATTACATAGGATTTTGAATTTGATTTTAGTCTAGAAGAATATACAAGTAGAATCCATGCATTATAATATTATTAAAGTGGCTAAAATTTTAAAAATATTTTACCTTTGCCCATAATAATTTTTTAATTCGAATTTAAACACAATAATTTTAATTGAGGTTTGTTGTAAAAAAATAAATTAAATAATTTTTCTAATGATAAAGCAAATTGAATTGATTGTGAAACTCAAAATAATTTTCACTTCAAATATTTTAGCAGAATTGAGTATGACATCAACATTACATTGACTCCATTTGATTTCATCACATATCTAATATATTTAATGAAAATTATATTGTTATATGTTGAATTTAAGACTATTTAACGCAGGTATTTAATGAATAATTTAAAAAATTAAAAGAATCTTGAATGAATCTCACTCTGCACTAATCTAAAAAATTTAAGATTGTCTCACTCTGCACTAATTTCAAATTCAATGAATCTTGCAGAACAATTGCACTTAAATATTTTATCTTTGTCTGCCTTATAGCACCGGGCAGGGGATTAAATTAGTGCAGAGTGAGAGTTTTAAGAAAATTTGCGTCGACCAGACAACCGTCGCAGATTTACTACGAATTTGCAACCGATTTGCGACGGCTTCCTCAAAATTCCTTCACTGTGTTTATCCGTCGCAAAACCGTTGCAGATCCATCGCAAATTTGTGACAGAAATTTTCCGTCACAGATTTCCGTCGCAAATTTGTGACGGAAATTTTCCGTCGCAGATTTTCGTCTCAGATTTGTGACGTATTTGCAACGGATTTGCGACCAATTTCTCAAAATTCCTCTGACTCATCCTTCCGTCACAAATCCGTCGCAGATCCTTAGCAAATTTGGGACGAACCAGTACAACCATTATGATGCATTCTTATAGTGTATGCGATTTTGATTAATATGACCTAAGTGATAATGCCAAAGATATGATGGTTTCAAGTTATCTAACTTTTGTCTCTTTATATTTATGTTGAGAATATCATTATCCAAATCTAGAACATATAAACCATTGTGTAATGAACCAGTACCATATAAAATATTATTTAACCAAACAGAACAACCATTATTCTTAAAAGTTAAATAAAAACCATCCTTGTTTAAATAAGAAACTGAAATAATGTTCTTTGTAAGTATCGTAACATAATAACAATTATTGAGTTCTAGAGATAATCCAGAAGGTAAAGATACTATATTAGTCCCTATAGCTAATGCAACAACTCTTATTCCATTTCCCACTCGTAGGTCCATCTCTTCCTTCTTGAGCTTCTTACTACACTTTAGTCCCTGCATATCAGTACATATGTGAGATCCACATCCGGTATCCAATACCTATGTGTTATTATTAAAAGCAGTATTTATCTTAATCATAAACATACCTGAAGTTGAAGCATTTGATAGCTCTTTTTTCTTTTAAGACTCTATAAAGATCTTGCAGTTCCTCTTCCAGTGGGCATTCTTCTCACAATGGAAGCAAGTTCCCTTTGGAGCACTCTCTATGATTTTCTTCTTAATTCCATCCTGAAACTTGGTATGAGTCTTCTTCTTCTTCTTCTTCTAAATAGAACTCTTCTTTTTCTTAGAAGAATTAGAAGACTCAACAATCACGACTGATTTCTAGTCCTTAGTGAGAGAAGGCCCAACATGAAATTTGATCCAAAATGGCAACCTCTTCTTCATCCTCTCATGGAAATCTTAACTCTCTTCTTAGACCATACTTTAATGGAACTGATAATTCCTATTGGAAACACAAAATATTTTTATTTCTAGATAGTGAGGGAATAGAGCTTTGGAACTATGTTGAAAGTGAGTGAAAGCCTCCTACTTATGAAGCTGGGGGTGTCCGAGTTCCTCTTCCCAAATAACAATGGTCAAATGCCAACACAAAAGATAGATTCAAAAACCATAGGGAAACCTCCATCTTGTTGAATTCTATTTCAAGAGAAGAAGATGGGAGAGTCCAACATCTCACTTGTGCTCATTGGATTTGGAAAAGTCTTGAGAACTATCATGAGGGTACTACCCAAGTGAGGATCACCAAGAAGCAAATGCATATACATAAGTATGAGCTATTCAAGATGAAACACATTGAAAATGTTACCGACATGACAAATCGATTTCTTGCCATAGCCAATGAATTAAAGAAATATGGCAAAATATATTATCAAGATGAAGTCAATAGAAAAATCTTGAGAGCACTTTGAGGCAAGAAGAACTTTGAGTCTAAGGTTTCTTCAATTGAAGAAGCACATGATCTAAGTTCCTTAAGAACCAATGTCTTGTTGAAAAACTACTCACCTTCAAATTGCACGCCGAAAGAGGTGAACAACAAGGTGAGAAGGAAAAGAGGAAAGCAAATTCTCTCAAAGCAATCAAAGAAGTTGAGAGCTCAAGCAATGAAGATACTGATGATGAATAAGAAATGGCAGTGTCTTCTAAAAGGATGAATGATTGGAAGAGAAAGAGAAGATTGCAAACTAACAAAGGTACACTTTCTAAAACTTCCTTCAAAGATAAAAAGAATGAAGTAAAGCCCTATAAATATGGAAACTCTGGGTATATCAAGTCGGATTGCTTCAAATTGAAGAACAAAAAGAAGTGGGATAAAGAAAAGAAGAAATCACTCAAAGCTACATGGGATGACTCTTCCTCAAGTGAAGAAGAAGAAGAAGAAGATGAGGAAGAAATTGCTAATCTATGTCTCATGACTATTGAGGATGAAAAAGACTCCAATGAGGTAGGTACTCAAGATGAATATGATGATAATGCTTTAGATGATAATGATATGATTGAACATATAAATCTTAGGATAGAAAAATATTTTTCTAAGATGAAATTTTATAATGATAAATTCTTTAAGCTTGAAAAAGACTTTGTTAGCTTAAAAAATTCTACCTTAGAATTAAAGACCTCAAATGAAGAATTGTTAAAATCACTTGATACAATGAATAAAGATTCACATAACTTAGTAAATTTGATCAAGGAAGATAAAATTTTGAAGCATGAACTAAAGGAACTTAAGGAATCAATTTCAAAATTTCATAAAGAAAAAGAAGCATTAGATACATTAATTGGTAATCAAAGGTCACCTTCCTTGAAACATGGTTTAGGCTTCAATGGATCATTCAATACTACATCTAGAACACCCATATTTGTAAAAGCATTTACAACTCAAACCTCTAATGTTGAAGTTGTAAAGAACACCAATGCACAAACTAAGCCTAAAAATCCTAAAAGGATTACATTGGGTACACAAAACTCTAGAATTAAGGTTCTAAGAGCAAATCATGCATTCATGTACACTAGACATGAACACAAACACAAAAATGCACAAAAACCAACTCATACGTGTAATTGTGCATATAGTTCATTGAATTTCAATAGAAAAGTACATAAGTATAGAACATTGTATCAATGCACATATTGTGTGAAATTTGGTCATAAGAGCACATTTTGCTATATTAGAAAGGCTCATCTCAAGTTAGAGGATCCTTCTACTACTAACCCCAAGGACCCAACTTCATTTGGGTACCTAAAAGAATATAAACATTATTGCTTTTGCAGGTATGTCTAAAATCTACTATCAATGAGAGTTCTTGGTTTATGGATAGTGGATGTTCAAGGCGTATGACGGGGAATGCAAAGCTTTTTACAACTCTCACTTATAAGCATGAAGGTAATGTTACTTTTAGAAATAATGCTAAATGTAAAATAATTGGCATTGGCTCCATTGGCATGCTTGGTAAAAATTTGATTGAAAATGTTTGGCTTGTTGATGGGTTGAAACACAATTTGCTTAATGTAAGTCAATTGTGTGATAAAGGATATAATGTAAATTTTGATTCCAAAGGATGCAAAGTTACAAATTTAAATGGTGAATTGAATTCAAAGGAGCTAGAATCAGTAACACATATAGAATTGACATAAATTCCAACAATGCATTCGAATGTTTGATTTCTATTTATAATGATGCTTGGTTGTGGCATAGAAGACTAGGACATGCTAGTATGGATCATTTGCAATGCATTAGGAAGAGCTAGTTGATGGTCTTCCCAAAGTCAAATTAAATAAAGATAGAACATGTGAACCTTGTCAATTTGGTAAGCAACATAAAAGCTCATTTAAATATAAAAATGTTGTAAGTATATCTAGACCTTTGGAACTTATTCATTTAGATTTGCTTGGACCAAATAGAGTTGCTAGCCTAGGTGGAAAATTATATGCATTTGTACTTGTGGATGACTACTCAAGGTTTACATGGGTAAATTTTCTAGCTCAATAGAATGAAGCTTTTAACCATTTTAAAATATTTGCAAAAAGAGTTCAAAATGAAAAAGGCTTTATGATCACATCCATTAGAAGTGATTATGGCAAGGAATTTGAAAATGTAAATTTTGAAAACTTTTGCAATGAACTTGGCATTTCACATAACGTTTCGGCTCCTAGAATACAATAACAAAATAGTGTGGTTGAAAGAAAAAAATAGAACTTTAGTTGAAATGGCTAGAACAATGCTCAATGAATATGAACTACCATCTTACTTTTGGGCGAAAGCTGATAATATTGCTTGTTACATTTCAAATCGTGTCTGTAACATCCTTAATATTTTTGGAATTAAATAAAATAAAATAAATTTAAATAAGTTAAAAAAATGATTTAAATGGAAAATGAAAAGATTTTAAGTGAAAAAGTAGAATGTGTATGTGAAATATACCTAACATATACTTAACATATACATTAGTCAACTCTTTTAAAAGAAAAGTCAAAAGTCTAAGGGAAAAATGGTAATTATACCTTATAAACTTAAAATTATTTAAATAAATTAAAAATAAATTATTTTGGTTGGCGGCATGCCTAGGATGTAACAGTTCCTTGAAGCTGGGTTGGGAGTAGCCCTTGAAGCCTAGTTGGGATGTTACATATGGTGTTATCCTTACTATTTGCCTTTGAGGCTAGACATTTGGAGTCACTATGATATGATTTACCTTCGGGGCTAGACACTTGGTGTCAATTTGGACCAAAACGATAACTATGAAATTTGAATAATGTATTAGTTTATTGAGTCCATGCTTATATGTGTGTTTGTGTGAATCGTAAACAAATGAAAAATTATGTTATTAAATTGAATGGAATACTACATTGTGGCATAGATGCATTGGCATTGTGTTAAAGTTTTACTTTTATCAAAGTTGTACTGCTAGGCTTTTAGCTTAGCGCGATTGTAATTTATCACACAGATGACAGGGGAGATCCGATCGAGCCGGAGAATTCTTCTAGATCGAGCCAGGTCTAGATTTGAGATTGCTCGTTGAGCAAATTTTGGACACATCAAGAACAAGCCTTTTTCCATCATGTATACATTTTATGTTTTTGTCCATTATGAAATCATGTATATTGTGTTTGTGATTTTAAAGTATATGTATTGTAAGTTATAAAGACTTTTGGATAAATTGTGCAGGATGGGTTTTTATAAGTGTGTTTTGGATATATATATATATATATATATGAATATGTATAGATGTTTTGAGAAAATGTGGAAAATTTGAGAAGTTAAGGTGAAGATGTGGTTTATTGTTTATTGGAAGTGTTCTTTTTGCAGGTTGTGTAATTGATATATTTTGGGATGTTCAAATCACAGACAAAACTCTGGCGAATTTTTCCCAGAGATTTTCATATAAAATGTTTATTTTGAGTTCCTATAACAAGTAAAAGATATTTATATATTATTTAATTTTATATATTTAGTATTTGAAATTTTAAATCAGAAATGTGAAATTTTTTATTAAATCGGACCGTGATATTTTTGTACCATATATGCATATTCTACATATATTGGGTGTGTGTATTATACATGTATAGGGTATAAGAGTGTTATATTTATTTTGGTATCAGTGCCTAGGTTTGAGGTTCTTGACCTAGGTAGGTTTTTAGAGAGAGAAAATGGAGATTTTAAATATGATTTTAAATTGTAATACATGCATTGACACGAGCATTTTTTGATCTCTGATGTGACAATTTCTGTTGTATTTGCAGATATAGGTAGTTATAGCATCTCAGACGCATCAGTCTACAGAGGGTAGTGCTGAGAGTGTGGCTCCTGGTAAGGGTAGAGATGGAGCTAGAGCTGAGATTGCTCGAGGGGCACCTGCCCCTGTGTTAGAGAGACCAGCAGTTGATGAGATTCCGCCAGACTGGGTATGACATATGGTGGAGCTGTTGAGGCAGGCTCCAATACAGCAGCCACCGCCACCGCAGTCGCAGATTTTTGAGCTATAAATTTTGTTGATACTATAGACCCGACTGTAGTAGAGCAGTGCCTTGACAGAGTCCAGAGAGTGTTCATCCAGCTGCAGGCTACTCTAGAGGAAATGTTTGATTATGTCAGATCTCTTTTGTAGAGGGATGCGTATGATTGGTGGATGACGGCTCCACATGCTCTGAATGATCCACCAGTTCTGACCTATGATGATTTTTTGCAGCAGTTTGAGTAGAAGTATACTCTGAGAGAGTATAAGGATGCAAAGAAGATAGAGTTCTTGAGTTTGAGGCAGGATACCAGAACAGTGTCGGAGTATGAGATAGAGTTTACCCGGCTAAGTCAGTATGCTGGTGGGATCATTTCTGATGAGATTAACTGATGTAGGAGGTTTGAGGTGGGGTTGAGACCCTCTATTATGTGCTTAGTGGCAGACTCCCAGTATCAGGATTTTTTCCAGTTGGTTATAGCTGTCAGGAGTGTAGAAAGGGCACAGGGTCTTGCAGTAGCTGCCAGAGCAGAGGAGAACAGAGTTAGGAGACCCCAAGGTGAGGCAGGGTCTTTATCAGTGAAGAGAGGTCGAGGGGGATATCCTCAGAGGTTCAGTAGGAGCCAGGGGCAGCCTGGCAGGTCATTACAGCAGCAGAGGCAGAGACAGAGACCTGCAGCCTCAGTGGTTAGTGCCCCGACCCCGGTGACTCAAAGGCTTGCTCCACCTACCTATATTCATTGTGGTAGGATACATGGAGGTGCCTGTTGGAGGACAGGTGCACCAGCAGTGTGCTACAGATGTGGGTCACCAAATCATTTCTTCAGAGATTGCTTAGAGCCACTAGAGGACAAGCAAACTGATACAACATCTTCTAGACCCAGTGTTAGTGGGGGTCGTGGTGGCAAAGGTTTTAGCAGAGGGTCGGATATGGTCTGGTCAGAGAGGAGGTTCTACAATAGGTAGTAGACCAGATGAGGCAGAGCCATCACAACGGGTATATGTGATGCAGAGGCAACCATATGCTTCAACCATTATTATTGGTACTTTTTTGTTATTTGGTACTTTAGTTCTTGCATTGATAGACCCTGGGTTGACTCATTCATACATTAGTGCATCCATCTTGTCTGTGAGTGATTTGCATTTAGAGTCCCTAGAACTTGATGTTTTTGTTACAAATCCTTTAGGGCATAGTGTTGTGGTTAGCAGGGTGCACCGAGATAGTCCAGTTGTTGTTCAAGATGAGGAGTTTCTCAGTGACCTGATTGAGATGCCTTTTAGGGTGTATGATTTGATTCTGGGCATGGATTGGTTATCCAGGCATGGGGCTATGGTAGACTGTAAGCGAAAACGTGTTACCCTAAGAACACATGATGGTAGTTATGTGATGGTATCTAGTGAGCAGAAACATCTTTCATCCATGTTTATTTTAGCTATTTCTTCTAGAAGGATGATTCGAAAGGGATGTGAGGCATATCTTGCTCATGTAGTAGATACCAGAATAGTGGGTTCCCAGCTTGATTGTATATCCACAATTGCCGAGTTTCCTGATATTTTTTCTGAGGAGTTGCCAGGGATACCCCCTGAAAGAGAGGTTAAGTTTGGTATCGATTTATTGCATGGTACCACTCCCATCTTTATTACTCCTTATCGTACGGCACCTGCTGAGTTGAGAGAGTTGAAGGTGCAGTTGCAGGAGTTGTTGGATAAAGGGTTCATTCGCCCTAGTGTGTCCTCGTGGGGAGCACCCATTTTATTTGTGAAGAAGAAGGATGGCACCTTGAGATTATGTATTGATTATAGGCAATTAAATAAGGTGACCATCAAGAACAAGTATCCATTGTCTCAGATAGATGATCTCTTTGATCAGTTGAAAGGAGCAGCAATATTCTCTAAGATTGACTTGAGATCAGGGTATCATCAGTTAAGAGTCAGAGGTGAAGATGTACCTAAGATAGCTTTTCACATGAGGTATGGGCATTATGAGTTCTAAGTGATGCCCTTTGGATTGACGAATGCACCAGCAGCATTTATGGATTTGATGAACATGGTATTTAGAACCTATCTAGATCAGTTTGTAGTTGTTTTCATTGATGATATTTTGGTGTATTCATGAAATGAGGAGGATCATGACAAGCATTTGCGGATTGTATTGTAGACTCTGAGAGAGAAGTGGTTGTATTCCAAGCTATCTAAGTGTGAGTTCTGGCTCGATCAGGTGGTTTTTCTCAATCATGTGGTTTCAGCAGAGGGCATTAGAGGTGATTCGAGTAAAGTTGAGGCTATTTTGAATTGGAGTCCACCGAAGACTGTGACATAGGTTAGAAGTTTTCTGGGTTTGGCAGACTATTATCATCGATTTGTGAAAGGTTTTTCTATGATAGCTACTCCGCTCACCAGATTACTTTAGAAAGGAGTTATATTTATGTGGACAGATTGGTCTCAGACGAGTTTTGAGCAGTTGAGGGAGATGTTGACTCAGGCTCCTGTCCTTACCCTGCCTGTGGAAGGTAAACCTTATGTGATTTATAGTGATGCTTCAAATAGTGGTTTAGGTTGTGTTCTGATGCAGGAGGGTAGAGTCATTGCTTATGCCTCTCGAGAGTTGAAGTCGCATGAGCTAAATTACCCAACGCATGATTCAAAATTAGCAGCTATAGTTTTTGCTTTGAAAATTTGGCGGCATTACTTATATGGGAAGAAATGCTTTATTTATACTGATCATAAGAGTTTGAAATATCTGGGTATTCAGAGAGAGCTAAATCTTCAACAGAGACGATGGTTAGAGTTGATTAAAGACTATGACTATTTGGTTGATTATCATCCTGGCAAGGCAAATGTTGTTACTGATGCCTTGAGTCAGAAATCTTTGGCAGGTTTGATAGCTTATTCGCTCTCGTTGCTTGTTGAGTTGAGAGCGTTTTATGCCAGATTTGAGTCTTGTGATGATGGTGCATTGATGGCTCAGTTGCAATTGAGGCCAGTGTTGTTGGATCAGGTTAGGGAAGCCTAGTTAACAGATGAGAAGATCTAGAAGATTGCGTCGAATTGCCAAAAGGGGGAGAGTCGAGACTTTCATGTGAGAGACGATGGCAGTCTATGGTATAGAGATAGGTTGTGCATTCCTGATGATGCAGGATTGAAGAGGATGATATTAGAGGAAGCACATTAGTCAGTTTAACTATGCACCCCGGTAGTACCAAGATATATAAAGATTTGAAACAACATTATTGGTGGTCAGGTATGAGGAGGGACATAGCAGAGTTTGTATCCAGATGTCTCACTTGCCAGAAAGTGAAGGCTGAGCACCAAGTTCCTTCAGGGTTGCTTCAGCAATTATCAGTACCGAAGTGGAAATGGAAGCGAGTGACTATGGATTTTACGACTGGACTGCCTTTGACCTAGAAGAAGCATGATGCAATCTTGGTGATAGTTGATCGGATGATGAAGACCGCTCATTTTCTTCCAGTTTGGATGGATTACTCACTTGAGAGATTGGCTGAGCTGTATATCAGTGAGATAGTGAGGTTACATGGAGTCCCAGTTTCTTTGGTGTCAGACCGAGATCCTTAATTTACATCGAGGTTTTGGAGGGGTTTGCAGGATGCATTGGGTTCTTGATTACATTTTAGTACTTCTTTCCATCCTCAGACAGATGGGCAGTCAGAGAGAGTGATATAGATTTTAGAGGATATGTTGAGGAGTTGTATCATTGATTTCACTGGGAGCTGGGATAGATTCTTACCACTGATTGAGTTTACATATAATAATAGTCATCAGTCTAGTATTGGGATGGCACCTTATGAGGCCTTGTATGGCAGGAGATGTAGGGTACTGGGATGAGGTTGGAGAAGGTAAATTGGTCGGTCCTGATTTGATTAAAGAAACAGAAGAGAAAGTGAAATTGATTTGGGGTCGGCTGAAAGCGGCTTTAGATCAACATAAATCCTATATAGATTTGAAGAGGAAAGATATAGAGTTCAATGTGGGAGAAAAAGTGTTTCTAAAGGTGTCTCCATTAAAGAAGATTTTGAGATTCGATCGCAAAGGTAAGTTGAGTCCTCGTTTCATAGGACCATATGAGATTCTGGAGAGAGTTGGTCCAATGGCTTACAGATTGGCTGTGCTACCTAAGTTAGACCAGATACATAATATCTTCCATGTCTCTATGCACAGGTCAGACTCATCTCATATCCTATCAGTGGAGTCTATTGAAGTGAGCATAGATTTGACTTACGAGGAAGAACAAGTGGTGATTTCGGCACGAGAGGTAAAAGAGTTGAGGAACAAGAAGGTGCCACTTGTGAAAGTCCTTTGGATAAACCATACCACTGAGGAGGCGACATGGGAGAGTGAGCAGACAATGCGAAATTAGTTTTTCCAGAGTTGATAGAAGGTAATTTTGCGAACGAAATTTTTTCTTTAGGGGGAGAGAATTGTAACATCCCTAATATTTTTGGAATAAAATAAAATAAAATAAATTTAAATTTAAATAAGTTAAAGAAATGATTTAAATGGAAAATAAAAGGATTTTAAGTGAAAAAGTAGAATGTGTATGTGAAATATACCTAACATATACTTAACATATACATTAGTCAACTCTTTTAAAAGAAAAGTCAAAAGTCTAAGGGCAAAATGGTAATTATACCTTATAAACTTAAAATTATTTAAATAAATTAAAAATAAATTATTTAAATAAATTAAAAATAAATTATTTTTGGTTGGAAGAGGTAATTTGGGATTTTAAAATAATTAAATAATTAAATATTTATTAAAATAAAATAATATTTATATATGGTCATATTTTTTTTTAAGTGGAAAGAAAGAGAAAATTAAAATTAGTCTTCTTCTTCCTTCTTCTTCTTCAAAAAAATGTGACACCATTAGAGAGAAAGAGAGATCTTCTTTTCTTCCAAGCTACCCAAGATTGAAGAGATTTTAAGGAACTAAATGGAGTTTTGGTGATTTTCTAATAAGTAAGTAAGCTTTCTTCCCTAATTCTTAAATTTCTAAGACAACTATGAATATGTGGATTTTGAGATTTTCTATTAGCATGATTCAATTGTTTAATTGGGTATGAATGAAGCTATTTTGATTAATTATTAATAATTTTCAAGTTAAATGGAAGAAAGGATTAAGTTTGGGATGAGTTGGGTGAAGAGAGAGAATTTAAGGTTATGGAAAATTTGGATTCTTGGAATCATGTGTTTTAATTGTGCAAATTGATTCCAAATGTGTTTTTTTGATGCATAAACAAGAATTTTAAAGTCAAATGGTAGATTTGGTTAAGTTCGGTTAGAGTTTGGATGAGGTAGTGTTGAGTTTAGGGTTTTGGAAAGAGAATTTTTAAAGAAGGGTGAATTGTTGAATTTTAATGTTTAAATCATGTTAATTCATGGTATTAGTAAAGGAAATAACCTTAGATTAATAATTGGAATAGGTTAGAATGAAAAACCTTCATTGGTGAAGGTTATGCCACTTTAGGATTTTGAATAAGAGTGAGTATTTAAGTAATGTGTATGAATGAAACATGTTAGAATATGTTTTTAATAATATAAATAAACTTAAAACACTAATTTAAATGGAATAGAATGGAATTCTAATGTTAAAGTAAGGAAATGCTAAATTTTTAAAATTTGTATATTGGAAATGCGTTAAAATGTGATATTAAATAATTGTTTTTAATCACATTGTGTATAACCATTAAGGAGAAGTGAATTTCTCAATCCTAGTGTTGAAGAGCAATTTGGAAGAGAAAGTTGGTGGGATATTTTAAGCTTGCATTTAAGTGCTTAGTGAGGTAAGTACATACTTTGATAGTTTTAAAGTACTTGCATTTAATTTTGGCTTAACACATTTTAAATGGAAAATGTGTTAAGCTACTTGATCATTTGAAAATCCATATACATTGTCTTATGGCATATGAGTTGATGTGTATGCATTATAAACATTGAGAAAAGCCATTGTAAATGGCTAAATTGTATGGAATGTGATTTTAGTATAAAATACCCCGTGATGTGATGAAATGAAATAACATTGATATGAATGAGAAAAATGGAATATGAGAAAGGAATTGAGAATGGGACATATGAAATAATTGTGTGTCTAGTATGTTATTCAATTTTCAGAGTTTTTTGTTTGGCGGCATGCCTAGGATATAACAATCCCTCGAAGCTAGATTGGGCGTAGCCCTTGAAGCCTAGTTGGAATATTACATATGAGGTTATCCTCACTATTTACCTTTGGGGCTAGACGTTTGGCATCACAATAATATGATTTGCTTTCGGAGCTAGACACTTGGTGTCAATTTGGACCAAAATGGTAACCATGGAATTTGAATAATATATTAGTTTATTGGTCCCATGCTTGTATGTGTGTTTGTGTGAATAATAAATAAATGAAAAATTATTTTATTAAATTGAATGGAATACTACATTGTGGCATAGCATGCAAATGTCGTATGCATTGGCATTGTGTTAAAGTTTTACTTTTATCAAAGTTGTACTACTAGGCTTTTAGCTTAGCGCGATTGTAATTTATCGCGTAGGTGACAGGGGAGATTCGGCTGAGCCGGAGAGTTCTTCTAGACCGAGCTGGGTCTAGATTTGAGATTGCTCATTGAGCAAATTTTGGACACATCAAGAACAAGCCTTTTGCCATCATGTATACATTTTATGTTTTTGTACATTATGAAATCATGTATATTATGTTTATGATTTTAAAGTATATGTATTGTAAGTTATAAAGACTTTTGGATAAATTGTGTAGGATGGGTTTTTATATGTGTGTTTTGGATATATATATATATATATATGAATATGTATAAAAGTTTTGAAAAAATGAGGAAAAATTGAGAAGTTAAGGTGAAGATGTGGTTTATTGTTTATTAGAAGTGTTCTTTTTGCATGTTGTGTAATTGATAAATTTTGGGATGTTCAAATTACAAATAAAACTTTGGTGAATTTTCCTAGAGATTTTCATATAAAATGTTTATTTTGAGTTCCTATAACAAGTAAAGAATGTTTATATACTATTTAATTTTATATATTTAGTATTTGAAATTTTAAATTAGAAATGTGAAAATTTTTATTAAACCGGGTTGTGACATTTTTATACCATATATGCATATTCTACATATACTGTGTGTGTGTATTATACATGTATATGATATAAGTGTGTTATATTTATTTGAAGAAGTGGTACTCGTTTGGTTATAAAGACTCTCTTAAGGAGGTCTTGGGATCAAAACGAGGGAGGCGACCCTTGACTTGGGCCAAATAAACAAATCTTGCTGTGGAATCGTGAGGGGAAGCAGTACTGTAGCAGTCCCTTGAAGCGGGCTGGGTGAAAAGGCCGAGTCATAAGCTCAGGACCGTTGGGATGTTATAGTGTCTATAAGAGACCTTTGATAAACAAAACTTTTTATGAGCTATGGAATGGAAGAATACCCAAAATTTCATATCTTAGAGTATTTGGATGCAAATGCTTTATATTAAACACCAAGGATAATCTTGGAAAATTCTCATTCAAATCGGATGAAGGCATATTTTTAGGATATTCATCATTTAGCAAAGCATATAGAGTATTCAATAAAAGAACTCTAGTGGTTGAAGAATCAATGCATGTTATTTTTGATGAATCTTCTAAACTTGATCAAATGAAAGGTAGTGTTCTTGATGATTTTGTAGGTACAATTGAACAAATTGATGCTCATAAGAATAATAATTATGAACAAGATGAGGAGACTCGAGAGCTACCTAAGGATTGGGAATAAAAGAAAGATCATCCAAAAGAACTCATCATTCGTGAAACATCAAAGGGACTAACTACTAGATCCAAACTTAAACACTTAGATATTTATTTTGCTTTTGTTTCTCAAATTGAGCCAAGGACAATTGATGAGGCTCTTAGTGATGAATGTTGGGTGATTGCTATGCAAGATGAACTCAGTCAATTTAAGAGAAATAATATATGGAAACTTGTTCCTAGACCTAAGGATCATCCAATTATTGGATGTAAATGGGTATATAGGAATAAGCTTGATGAAAATGATCTCATCACTAGAAATAAAGCTAGATTGGTAGCCAAAGGGTATAACCAAGAGGAAGGCATAGACTATGATGAGACATTCACCCCCATTGCTAGATTAGAAGCTATTAGGATACTACTTGCATTTGTATGTCACATGAATTTTAAACTTTTTCAAATAGATGTTAAAAGTGTATTTCTAAATGGATTTATCAATGAAGAAGTTTATGTTGAACAACCTCCCAATTTTGAACATTATAAATTTCCAAATCATGTTTTTAAACTTACAAAAGCACTATATGGATTGAAACAATCTCCAAGAGCTTGGTACGATAGACTTTGTGCATATTTGCTTGAAAATAATTTTTCAAAATGCAACGTTGACACAACTCTTTTTGTTAAAAAGAATAGGCATAATATATTAATTGTGAAAATTTATGTTGATGACATTATATTTGGTGCTACTAATGAATCCTTATGCAAAGAATTTGCTTCTTGTATGACTAGGAAATTTGAAATGAGCATAATGGGTGAACTCAAATTCTTCCTTGGGCTACAAATCAAGCAATGCAAAGATGGGATCTTCATTAATCAATCCAAGTACACATGGAAACTCCTCAAGAAATTTGGAATGGATGGTTGCAAGTCAAGCAAAACTCCCATGAGCACATCTCTAAAGCTTGACAAGGATGAAAGTGGTAAGGAAGTAGATGAGAAGAAATATCAAGGTATTATCAAATCTTTACTTTACTTAACCGCATCTAGACCTGATATAATGTATAGTATTTGTTTGTGTGCTAGATTTCATGAATCATGCCCTAGGGAATCTCATTTGAATGCTACTAAATGAATTTTGAAATACTTGAATGGCACATTGCATTTAGGACTTTGGTATCCTAGGAATACATCATTTGACATATTAGGCTTTTCGGATGTCGATTATGACGGTAGTCTTTTGGATAGAAAGAGAACAACTGGGGAATGTTATTTTCTTGGTGAATGCCTAGTTTTTTGGTTTAGCAAGAAACAAGTGTCGATTGCCCTATCTACCGAGGAAGCTAAATATGTTGCTACATGTTTTTGTTGTACTCAAGTTCTTTGGATGAAACAATAATTATTTGACTATGGAAAATCTTTTGAACACATTCCCATTAAGTGTGATAACACTAGTGCCATAAATTTATCCAAAAATCCAATTTAACATTCTAGGTCAAAACATATAGATATTAGGCATCATTTCTTAAGAGACAATGTCCAAAACCAAAATATTGTCCTAGAGTTCATTGATACACAAAACTAACATGCTAACATATTCACCAAACCCCTAAATGAAGAAAGGTTGAACTTAATAAAACAACACTTAGGAATGTTAAATTGGAGCACAATTTCATAAGCTCAAAACTACTTTAAAAAATATACTTTAGTTAATCTAAAATTTCAAATCAATATCTATTTCTGATCAAATATTTGTATCTTCACTTTAAAAATATCCTTTTCCTTGAAAAATTTTGATTTTTGAGAGTTACTCGATTGGACCATCCTTTAGTCCGACCGTACTTATTAGAAAATTCTTGATTTCAATTTTTCTAAAAAAGTATGACCATACTTTCTATGGTACAATGTGAATTTTTTAAAATTTTATGACTGTTATTCTTAAAAGTTAAATTATTTTCCGTCCTTACATAGTCTGACCATACTTTTCAAAATTTTCAAATTTTAGCACCAAACTTCTCAAAGTCCAATCAGACTTTACCTTTGAATTTAAAAATTTCTAGCCATTAGAACTCAATCAAAATATGCATATTTTGTCTCCAACAGCTATAAACGGTTATTTTTCATCCTAAACACTATAAATATCCCCTCAATATTAGTTTTTTTTTTTACATTCTTTTATCAAACTCTAAACACTTAAATACTAAAATCACTCAAACTTACTTGAATCAAACTCTCTTCTTCATTTATTCTTTCTTAAACTAAACAATGACACCTGAAGAACACAAGAAGAAGGCTTCAAGAGTTGAAAAAGAAAAAGGAATTGCTGCCCCTTCTCAATAAGAAGAATCTCCTAGAAGAAGATAAGGTTCAAAGATGAAGAAGAAAGACAAAGGTATGATATCCTAAAAGATAAACCCGTAGAACCAAATTGTCTCTTCTCCTCCCTCACTTTAGAATCATTTGGGATTGAGAATGACATTAGGGATTGTCTTAGAACCTTGGAATGGTAAAATTTCATGTTCTTAGAGCGTGATCATCTTGGTTGGTAATCCTTGACAAAGGAATTCCTAACAACCTTGGTTGTTAGCAAAAAGAGCACAAATCCCTTAGGATATTATGGTGTTTTCTTTAGATTATTCAACCAAGAATATGGCCTTACCCTAGAAGATTTCTCATCCATTTGGGGCTTTTAAATTGAAGGCATCTCTCAAATCTCTACCTCTCCCCTAACTCCTGAAGTTCAACTAGAATTTTGGAAAGAAATTTCCATTGAAACCTCTCTCTATAAATAATCTAATGCCAAGAACCTTAAAACCCTTACTTATTGGATATTACATAGGATTGTCACCTATACCATTAGTGTTAGGGGTGAGAGTAATGAGAATTTACCTAAAAGGACTTACTCTTCCTCTTTTGCTTGATTAGAGGTCAATCCTTCCAAACAGAAAAAATTCCTCATTGACACTTTCCAACACATTAGGAAAACTAAGTTAGGATTCATCCTTCTCTCTTCACAAATCACACAAATAGCAAATTATGTTGGTGCACTTACACCAACAAACAAAGCAACCCTCTCCAATCCTCTAGATCCCACCAAAAGATCCATAAACATAGGCTAACTCAAACATGACAAATGTATTAGGGATGATGATAGGAACTATGTCTACATACTAGGAGCACTAGGTGCTAGGGCTCAATAAAGAAAAAGACCAAGGATTGTAGATGAAGTTAAAGAGACATTCTAAATAGAATTCCTAAGAACCCTAACTCCAAGACCGCAATCCTCCATCCTTCAACTTCTTCAAGACATTCAAGGACAAATGTGCTCACAAAGCTCAAGGATAGATAAGATTACTAAAATGCTTTGAAGATGAGCCTAGTTTGTCACCCTCCATTCATGGCTCCTATCCTCAAGAAGAAGAAGTTGAGGAAGGAGATCATGGAGAAGAGGAACATGGAGAATAAGAGGAGATAAAGAAGAAGAAGAGGATGAAGATAGTGAAAATGATGATTAGACCTTAGATTTTTTTTTTTTACATTGTACTTATGTTTGTCTAAATGAATGAAATTGTTGTTGAATTTTGATTTATTAAGTTGCTTTTGGTATCTAACTCAATGCATTTCAATTACATGTTTCCTTTATTTTTTTCCTTTGTCAAAGGGGGAGAACTATACTACTTAAAAAATTGAATTGAATAAAAAAACTTGAATGCACTAATTACATTTGAATTAGAAAATTAAACAAAGACATTGTAAAATAATCAATTCAAATGGAGCATTCATTAAGGGGGAGAATATTAAACATTTGTTACACTTTTAGAATTACAAATTCAATTTAATTGCCAAAGTCAAAAAGGGGGAGATTGTTAACCAAACCCTTCTATTTCTTATTTTAGGCAATCAAATTGAATTTGCCTAACACTTACACCAAGTTTCATTTTGCAGGAAGTTATTTCCTTTAAAAGAAATGTGAAAAGTCCGATCGGACCACATAGAAGACCGACCAGACCATTGATGACCAAATGAGGCAAAAAGGCATAGAAGGTTTCATGGTAGAGAGTACTCCCAAAATCTCACCATACCACGTGATCGAGCCATATGTCATACTGAATGGACCCTTGAATGAGAAAAGAGCTAAATCACACAGAAGGATTCACGGTCAAAAGTACTCTCATTTTCTCAAAGTACCACATAAGTCTGACCGGACTCAATGGTATTCCGACCGGACCATACAAGATAATTTTCTTCAAAATATCCACTAGGTTTCCCGGTTGAGGGTATGCCCAAAAATTGAATAGACCAAGAAAAGTCTGACTGAACCTGAAGCAAGACCGACTGGACTATTTAAAAATTGCACAAGTCAGAAGCCGTTGGATCGCCACTCAATAAGTGAAAGCCACGTGGACCAACCGTTGGAAGAGCATTTAGTAGAAATTCAATTACTCTGATGGGACCATGTATTATTTTGACTGGACCACACTACTTTCGACCAGACCTTTATAAGTCTGACCAGGAAATTACTTTGGAAGAAAAATTAGTGGAAGACAAGAATGAAACATGTTGGACCCAACTTCAAATAGCTAATTCTTGACTTGAAGGCTATAAATATCTTATGTAACTTCATGTTTAAGAAGTTTTTGATTAGTAATAGCCTTCTTGAACATCTTTCTTTCTTTTGCATCAAAATCACTTTTTGTATTAATTGAGTATTGGGTGTGAGCATTAAACACCATCTTAAGTTTGAATGTGAGCTTGGAAACACTTAGATTGTGAGAGTGAGCCTGGAAAAACTCTTGTAAGGGTTGTGAGGAAGTAATCTCAAACCATTATAAGTAGTTTGGTGTGAGCTAGAGAAAATACCAAGTTAGAGTTAAGCTTGTAAAAACTCAAAGTTAGTGGAACCTTAACAAGTTGTTAAAGAAGTGGATGTAGGATTAAGGTAAATTTGAACCACTATAAATCTTTGTGTTTCATCTTCTACTTAATCATTTTCTACATCTTCTACACTTCTTTTTAATATTTGAATTTTTTAAATTAACCATCTTTTCTTAAGCCAAACCAATTCACCCCCCTCTTGGTTGTTATCTTAGGACAACAGTTTACATAAATCATCCACTGAGAGATGAAGCAACTAAGGAATCCCCTTGTCTCTTACTCTTTTGTGGCGCTGGAATTTCTAGAATTGCTTTCAACTTAGCTAGGTCAATTTCAATTCCTTGGGAGCTAATCATGTGTCTCAGGAATATTCCAAAACCTGCTCTAAAAACACACTTGGAGGAGTTGAGTTTCAAGTTGTAATGATAGAGTCTAAGGAAGAATCTCTTTAAAGCTTCTGTGTGTTGCTCTACTTTCTTTGATTTAATGACCATATTATTAACATAGACTTCAACATCCTAGTGCATAATGTCGTGAAGAGAGTAGTGGTTGTTCTTTGGTAAGTTACCCCAGCTTTTTTTAGACTGAAGGGCATGACTGGTTTTATGTTAGTTACCCATTTAGGGTACATGACTGGTTTAATGAACTTGTTCTCTAGTAGCTTGGCTATCTATGCCTTGATTTTTAAGGACCACTCATGCTTCAATATGCATAGCTTCTGTTTGACTGGCTTCATGTGATCATAAGTGGGAATCTGGTGAACCACTATTGATGTGTTGAGTCCTGTCATGCCACTGGGCTCCCAGGCGAAACAATCCTTAAATCATTCAAAAATTGCTTTCAAATCATGCTTGTTTATGAATAAGGACGCAATGTGAGTGTTTTTTTTTTGTAACATCCGTGATTTTAGATACAATTAAATAAATTATATGGAGGGTTAAATAATGTGTTAGAAGAGGGATATGTTGGTATATACCTAATGTATACACAAGATATATAAAAAATATACATTTGATACCTAATGTATACATGGTATACACCTAACATATACCTAATATATACAATTTTAATAAAAGACAAAAAATGTTAAAAAGTCAAAAAGTTAAAAAAGTTAAATATATATAAACAAAATTAAAATTATTTTTGGATAGGAAGAAGAAAATATTGTAATATTTTATTAATTAACTATTTTGTAATTATGTATTCATATAAGGGGTAAAATTGAAAATGTTAACATATTAAAAAGCTATCTTCTTCCTCATTCTCCATGAATGGCCAAAATTTTACAAGGGAGAGAGAGGGAAATTCTTTTTATCAAGAACTCCAAATTTCACAAGATTTTCAAGGGTTTTGAGGTGACTTTGAAGATTTAGAGAGAATTAAGTTTCTTATGAATTAAGCTTGTTTTCTTTAGTTTTTATGGTTATGTGTAACTTAAATAGAGAGAGAAATTAATGTTAATTGCTAAAATAGATGGATATAAAGATAATATGATGAATAAAAGATGATTTAGTAGTTAGTTGATTAAGATGAGCTTGAATGGTGGAATTAGGCTTTGGGGTTGGAATATGTGAAATTATGGGTTAGTGATGGAGGGTTCTATAATTGTTAGAATGGGTTTCTATGAAGCTATTTTTATATGTATGTAATGATTTTATGGTTGGATGATTGGAATGAGTTGGTTATGTTAAAGTTTAAAGAACTTAGTAAGTAGTAAATTAGGGTTTCTGTAGAATTTGTGTAAAATTGATTTTTGATTGAATAAAATGGGTTTGAATGAGATGCTAATGATATGTTTGCACTTATAATTTCATTTAGGATTGAGTAAGGTGAAATTTTAGAATTAAAGAGAGGAAGGACATTGGAGAAGTTAGGCTTGGGTGCTGAAATTAACATTGGATTTCACATTTCTAAGGTTAGTACATACTTTGATTACATGTGTATTAATTGCATTAGGTTTGACCTAGCACATTATGATTTTATGAATGTGCTAAGCTACTTTGATATTGGTTTTACATGTAAGATGCATTTTTTTAGTAGTAATGTGTGAAATGCATAAAATATAAAATGTTAGGCCATTGAAGGATGAATAATAACATTGGTATGTTTAATTTTTGAAAAGTATGGTAAAGTCATAAGAAATATGGGTGAGCAGTCATATTGTAAATGTGACTAAGAAAAGGTGAAATGTGATTGCTTTATGTTGAAAGTATGGAAATTATATATGATTATGGAAAATGTGAAAAAGATATAAAAAATGTGATGAGAATGAAAAGTGGTAAAGTGATATTATATGCGGAATGTATGTTCACCTTATATGATATCTTGTTCTAGAGAATTATATTTGTTATTGTTGGTTTGGCATGCCATCAATTTGTGATGATGTTTATGTGCCTTTAGGGCTAAACACATTGGTGTCACTGTTATTACTGTGCCTTTAGGGCTAGACACACTAGTGTCATTATTATTACTACTCCTTTGGGCTAGAGACGCTGGTGTCAATAGGGAATGCATCTTTGGGTGATATATGACACTTAGATCCCTGGTGTCATGATAGACTGAATCAATATTTCTGTAACTTGAATATTGTATAGGTACACTTGGGCCCAATGTGTGTGTTTGTAATATGTATGTTGAATATGAGAGTTTGATCAACATTAAAGAATCATTGCATGTTGAAAGTGGTATAATGCATTTGTATAGAATGAAAAAATGTATTTATTTTAAATAATTATTTGTTATTAAAGTATGTACCACTAGGCTTTCAGGCTTACTGCGCTTAACTATATCGCACAAGTGATAGGATTGCAGAATAGGGTGGTCTATATTATGATTGTAACTTGGAGATTTTGTGTGCCAAGAGACCAATATGCTGGTGTTGCATACATGTATAGTTTATGTTACAATGTACTTTGGTTTTTATATATATTACACACATTATATGTGTAGACCCTTGATTTTGGCCCTAAGCTAGTCCTATCCTAATTAAAGAAAGCCTAATTCATGATCAGTCCATTTTTAATAAGCTTATACCTACTCTAAGATTTTAATTAGATTGGTCCAGTTTTATAAGGTCTAAAATAAGCTCGGTTCAATTTTTAAAACCCTGAAATGGTCTAATTTGAGATTGAAGCAAGTTTGGTTTGATATGGATCATGCCATATCGAATTAGGCTTGTCCAATTAGATATGGACAAGCCATATCAAATTGGACCATACCTAATTCGATATGGACCACATTTATATCGAATTAGGATGATTCTAATTTGATATGGATTGTTCCATGTCGGATTAAACTTGTTTTAATCTAATATGGTCACGGTTTCTCTCAAATTTAAAAGAATTTAATTTGATATGCTTCAGATGACCCGTGCTTAAATAGGAAATTAAGACTCGGTTACAGGGTTTTCTAACCTAATGTGCTCTTTATAAATAGAGGATAAAAGAATCAGCTGGGAAGAGCAATTGGGATTAACGAGCTAGCAACCAAAAATAATTAACAAACAGGAAAGAAAAGCATACAAAAAATAGAATTAACATACAACAATTGAGAGGTAGTGTCCATTGATAATCATCTCAAGTTTGCTTCATCCAACCAAAGGTACAAGTTGGTGCGGGCCAGTAAGGTAAAAAAGCTTGGATAAAAAAACTCTCAGTTTTGGAGGAATCAATGAATGAAGGTTTGTCTTTGTAACTTAACTCATTTATTTTTTTATAGTTGTTCACTTATTATTATTATTCATCGAATTGCCTTTGTTCATTAGTTTATTCTTTTACCTTTGAGTTCTACAATACATTCAGTAGCCTACCTTTGATTTTATATAAAACATCCAGTAGCTTGTTTTCATTGGTTTTAAAGTCACTATATCTTAATTCATTCAATATTGTTTCATCCAGTAGCTTTGGATTTAATTTTAATCTCTAATTATCTAAAACCTTATTTACCTATTTTGAACAACCAAGATCTCAAATTATAGTTTTAAAAACCCTAATATGCATAATTAGTAAGATCAAACCCTAATTTACTTTATAAAACCCTAATTTGCTTTCTCAAACCCTAGTTTATAATTTAAAACCCTAATTTATTCTAAAACCCTAGTTACGACCCTCGTCGTTGTGCTCTATATTTCCTTAATGGGATAATATTAAGATGTGTTTGTTTATTTTTATTTTAATTATTCAATTATTTTCATATGTGTTGTATTATTTTTCCTTGCTTTATTTTTTTTCTTAGATTTATACGTATTTTTAAAGGGAATTGTAAAAGACATATTTCCATCTAGTATGAGTGCCTTGTTTATTTAGTTCAATGTAATCTAATTTATTTTGAGTTTTGGAATTAATGTAAGGGACATGTTTTTACCGATTGGTGGGTATCCTATTTTTATTTATTTGTACTTTGGACATTGGACATTATAAGGGCATGCTTCCATCCTTTGATGGGTGCTCATTTTATTTGGTTGCTTTGATTTTAATACAATGAGTATTTATTTATTTTAAATTGCTTGAAGTATGGATAATATTTTAAAAAGTTAAGAATTTAATAATAATAAGACCTGAAAAGGATGCCGGTTCCAATGAACTTGGCATTATGGGGGTGTTGGGCCATTTCTCACCTTCCCCATGTGTACCCAACTTTCTAAACCAAAAAAAGTGGTTGGGGATTCCTTAAGAATTGATTCATCCACCCCTTTTTATTTTTCCTGCTCGTTCGGGTAGCAACTCAATTTTCTCCTGGTTTAGGCTCATGTTCTCTAAGACCTTGAACCTAACAATGTCGAAGTTGCAAGAACCATTTCACATTGGAGTGAGGGTAAAAATCCCCGCTCACAATATGTATATCTAATAATTTTGGGAAATGTTATATGTGTTGCACATTATGTAAGTATGTTTAAATATTTGAGTATCCAATGGAGAAATGATGGAATTTGGGAAATTATATTTTGAGAGTATTTTTTTTTTCTAATGTAGGTTTTGTTTTTTTATTGAATTTAGAATTTATTGAAAATATAGACAAAAAATGGTGAGATTTTCCCATAGATTTTCTTTTTTAAATTTAAATTCATTTTAAATATTGAAATAATAGGTTATTACAAATCATTAAGATGACATTCTTATATTCTATATGTGTATTTTATGCATATAAGGTATATGTGTTATATGTATATAGGGCATAAGGGTGTTATATTTCTAGTATGTCTAGTGTTCCCAAGTTTATTGCTTCATTAACTTTATTGATTTTATTAATATTAAATATTCCATAATACTCATTAGAAGACAAAGGAGATAAAGGGAAAGTAAACAAAAACTGTGGAACTTTTATTAATGATAATTTGATTACATGGTTCATTATTACACTCATACTAAAACTTAGAAGACTCAGAAGAATTAGACTCTGAACTAACTCGAAATATGAATTGATGGACACAGACTCAATATTGGACTCGGACTCAATTTTTGACTCGAACCTGCCTAAGAATCGAACACTGACTCTGGATTGGACTGCAACTTGGACTCTATTTTATACTGAGCTTCAGACTCTAAAGTTCATGGATCACCATTCTTCTCGAAATATTAGTTATTAGGTATTTTCATAGTTGCTTGGATGAGGTGACTAAATTATGATCTTGCTCCCTTTTCTAAAATGGCTACTTGGAAAAGACTGGGCTCCATGTTATCTTTAAATTCTTCCTCCATCTCCGAGGTAGGCTTGTTATATTTTAAGGTAAGCCTAACATCAAAAACAAAAAATTTAAAACTCGAAGTTAGTACAGTAGTAACTTGGTTCACCCATGGTTCAAGAAACCCATAGCAAAGAGAATTTTTTTCCTCTTTAATAAAATATCCATTTAGGGTTCTAAAGTATGGTCTCATGGGCTAGTTAATTTTTTCTCTCATCATCTTGTATCATGATCTTTCCTTTATTCTTTCCTCCATCTCTAATAGGTCTTCTTGGGTAGGCTTATAGCCTAAACCAAATGGTGGTCGGACCGAAGGGTACTGTGGAAACTATGAAATACCTTATTGGTTTTTACCTAATCCCATTCCGAGGAAGTAATTCATATGTTTAAGGATATTGGCAACTACTGGATTACCTTAAGGATGAAAGTCAAATGGTACAAGTTCTTTACATGTTTCTTATTTAATGAACTGTATGGTATCAAATGTGAACCCTGAAAGAGCTATGGGTGAGGGTTCTTGCTGGATTTCCAAAATGGAAGCATGAGTGGGGAGATCTGACTTTCCACTTGGGTCTCTTTTTATGATGATAATCATGTCCCTATAGTGAAATTTGAGCTTCTAATAGAGGAAGGATTGAACTGCCTTAGCTTGATGAATCCATGGCCTCCCAAGTAGTAGGTTAAAACAGGCTAGAACATCTAGAACCTAAAAAAAGATTTTATGTTCTATAGGACCAATGGTCACCTTAATGTTGGCTAGCCTCAAGACTTCCCTTTCAATATTGTCACATGGCCTTACTATCTAGTTAGAGGGCATGAGCTTAGACATTTCAATTCCCACACAGCTAGCAACCATGAGTGGACAAACATTTAGTTTTTAACCATTATCAACTGAGACCATAGGTATTGTCTTTCATTAAGCCAAGACTATGATATAAAGGGAATTATTAGAACCTGCTTCCTTTGGAGGTAAGTCCTTATCTGAGAAGGAAATTACTGTTGACTTAGTGATGAAAACAACTAAAGCCTCAAGAGTTGTCTCGACTGGCATATGAATCTGAGTCAAAGCCTTGCAAAGAGCTTGGAAATGAAAATAGCTGGATTGAAGGAGGCTTCAAATAGAAAGTCTAGCCTTGGTCTTCTTGAGCTATTTCATTATGGGAACCTCTTCAAGTTCAAGAGTAGCATTTGTCTTTAGAGGGGGAACAGATTTGGATAGATCCAATGTTGGCTAAGTCACCCATCCACTCCTTGTCATTGCATTGATTTTTTCTAAGAAATCATTAAGGTCCAACACATAATAGTAGTCTTAGATTAAAAGGGTGGGATCCATCATGCCATCAGCTAAAGAAGCAATGGCATTGATATTCTGATGGTTTAGAAATGGGTTGGTGCTTATATTGGGCTGCTTGGGAGGCAAGATGGACCCATTATCAACCAAGTCTTAGATTTGGTGCCTAAGGTTTCTACGGACATCTATCTTATGGACCGTACCTTATTGGTACTCACAATATTCATTGACATTCCATTTCTTGGCGAGTAGGTTTGGTGCAAGCTTAGGATCTAATGGCTAAATGAGTTAGGATTCCAAGGCTTTCTTGTATACCATGCTAAGTGGCATACATAAGTTTGTAAAAACCCATTGTTGGCTCTTTTCCAGGCGAATATGTGGTTGTGGATTGATATTAGCTACTTTCCCACTTTTTCTGATTAGTGGTCTAAGAATTAGTGTAATTTGAGTTCTTCTCGAATATGGAGGAGGAGGTTGTCTCATCCTTAATTTTCCTTAGCGTGCATCAAATCCTCAATTTTAGTAGTTATAGCAATAACGACCTTGAAGTAAGGAAAGTACTGGGTCTTCAAATGGGTTTGGTACACAAGTAGTACGCTCTTGACAATGATGTTAATCTGCTCTTACTTAGAAAGTTGATTGACCATTTGTGTTGCCTTTCCGCTCCACTTGGTAAGGAACAAGGAAAAAATAGTCCATTCTGGTTATGTCCACTTCAATGTTGTAGTGTTATTACTTAGTGAAGGCATTGCAGATATCCTCTCATGTTGTAGCACCGATGAGGGACCTTTAGAATAATTGAGCAAAGAGCTTGACATTGAGTCCCATTGGATTGAAGGCCATAACATATATATTGGATGAGTCTTAAAACAAGTGGTCCTATCAAATTTGTCCACTTCTGGCATCTTGAACTTAAGGGGTCCATGCCTTTAGGTACAAGGTTTGAGACTTAAGATCTAGAGTCTCATCTCTATGCTTGAAATTTACAATCCTCTTCTCCATGGCTTCTAATTTTTCCATAAGGATACAAGTTTCAAGATTGTTTTCCCTTTGAAAAGGATTCATGGGGGAGCTAGGTGTAGGGACCTTTGGTGGCTCAGTGTTGTGGACTCAGCCTAGCTATCTGCAGGTGCACAGATCGTTAACAAATAATATAATGATAAGTAGAGTATCATTCCTACGAGGAAGTTTTCTTCTAAGTACTGATCAATTAAAACTAAGTATTATTTGGATGATAAAATTTGATTTATTGTTAAGAAAAACAAATTACTTTGAATTAAATATAATGTTATGAAACTTAGGGTTAAGTCACCTTTATTGATTTATCATGGGTTTTCTAAAGTATTGATTTAATTTAATTTTCCTTTCATTAATGGTTAAATTCTCCTAAATTAAGCTCAAGTCTTTCTCAAGTACTAGAACTAATATCAATTTAATCCTTATGTCTACTCTCATGATCACAAGTAATTAAACTAATTCATTAGGTTTTGTGAGAATTTTTGAATTAACCTCTTAAGTGTTTAACCTTATCTCTAAGTGAAAAACATCCTTAAATTGTTACCTCTATGGACTAATATTATGCTTCCACTCTCGCTCCATCACACAACACCTCAATTTAATTAATTATTGGCCAGATAATTAAAGCATTAAGAGTAAAGATAACAAAATAATTTAAGGGTAAATTAATTCAAATAGGCATTTATAACTCCATGATGAATTCAATGAAAGGGACCAACCCTAAAGAGGATTAGTTATTCATTATTGAAATAAAAACATTGAAAATATTAAAGAAAGACATTAAAAACATAATTTAAAGAACAAGAAAGATCAAACTCTATTTCTTTGAAGAAGAACTTGACTTGGAACTTTGAATTTCTTCTTGAACCAGAATTTCACTCTCCTTCTTGAGAAAACTCTAAACTACATTTATTTCTTGAATGAATCTAATCTAATTCTTGTAAATATTTCATATCTTGAAACCTTAGAGGAAGTGTGTTTAAATAGAGTGCTTGGAAGCTTCATTAGTGGGGAAAAACTGAAAAAGGTTAGGCCACATCTTGTTTGGTTCACCACCTACCCAATTTTCTGCCCAAAGTCATAAATTTCAGCCCCACGGTCGTGGCTTTTGAGTTGGATTGGACGGTTTGAGCACTTTACAGTTGTAAAATGGTCAGCAGGGTAGGCCACGGTGGTGGTCTTTCAATGTCACGGTTGTGGCATGTAAGTGGAGACTGCCAACTTTGAATTTTCTTCTCTTTCTTGGCTCGGGCAGTAGAGAAATCAATCCCACGGTCGTGTCCTGCCAATGCCACAATCGTGGCCTTCATTTGGCTTCTGGATTTTTGTCTTTTTATTGTGGCATACTTAATTTAAATCCCATGGTCGTGGCCTTGAAGGGCCATGGGCATGGCATTTGTTATTTATTCATTTTTGCTTGCCTTTCTTCATTTTTTGCACCTCTAATCATTAGAAACTTTGAATCTTGTCTTTCCAAGCATGATTATAATAATTCTAACTCAAATACACAAAATCCATCAAATTCAATTGCAAAACGATTAAAATTATGGTTAGAATTATAAAAAATGTTGATCATAATTTCACTCTATCACTCAGCAGTAGTCCCCTGATGAGTAAGATCAATAATTGGTGTAGGCTGGCTAGATAATGAATCAATTAAGGTATCCAAAGCCTCCTTCCCTTTATGAAAATTTGAGATGGAGTTTTTCAAATCCTCTATTTCCTTTTTCAAAATTTGATTTTTACTTGAAATCTTTTCTAAACTAGTGGAGTTTTTTGAAACTTCATCCAATGAGCTTTTCAATTTCTCATTAGAGGTTTTCAATTCCAAAGTATAATTTTTTAAATCAATAAAATATTTTTCTAATTTTGAACATTTTTCTTTATAAAAATTTCATTTTAGAAAAATATTTTTGAACTCTTTAGTTCATATATTTCGAATGCTCATCACCAACATCATTATCTAAACTATCACTAGAGGATATGGATACAGGGTTTACCTTATTAGGTTCTTCTTCATCTCCCATGGCCATGAGACATAGATTTGCACTTCTTTGCTCTTCCTCCTCTTCACTTGAGGAGTCATCATCTCTTGTGGCCTTGAAAGCTTTCTTCTTCTCATTGTCCCACTTTTTCTTATTCTTCAATTTGGGACACCCCATTTTTATATGGCTAAGCTTGCCATATTCATAGCACTTCACATCACTCTTCTTTTCTTTGTCTTTTGAAGAGGATTCGATCTCCTTCACCCTTCTAGAGAGTAAGGCTACATCATCTTCATCATCTTCCTCGCTATCACTTCCACTTAAGCATTCATTTTCCTTCACCTCTTTGGTAGCTTTAAGATCTATCCCTTTTTTCTTTTTCTTTCTCACCTTTATCCTCGTCCTTCTCTATGGTCATTTCATGAGTGAGAAGTTTTCCAACAAGCTCATTAGTCCTTATCTTGCTAAAGTCATGAGCTTCTTCAATAGATGAAACCTTGGACTTGAAATTCTTTTTAGAGAGCTCTCTTAGAATTTTGTTGTTGATGTCCTGTTGTGAGTACACTTTCCCATATTTCTTCAAATCGATTACAATTATAAGCAATCGGTTTATCATTTCGGTGACATTTTCATTTGGCTTCATCTTGAAGAGTTCACACTCATGTACAAGCATTTGAATCTTCTTGGAATTCACTTAAGTGGTGCCTTTATGATAGTTCTCAAGAGTTCTCAAAATACCATAAGCCCTGGTTTTATGTTGGACTCTTCCCACTTCTTCTCTTCACATGGAGTTGATGGGGATGGAGAAGGCATGGTTCTTCTTATGATTTGATTTTATTTGTGCATCTGTCCATTGTTCTCATGGAACCAAAACTTCTACTTTCCATTCATTGACAACAAAGCCCTACAACTCAATCTCTTCACTATCTAAGAACATTTGCATCTTGTATTTCCACATTGTGTAGTCAGTTCCATTTAAGAATAATTTAAGGTGAGTATCTAGGTTTTCACAAGTGGGGATGCTAGGAGGGGTTGTAGAGGTAAAAGTGGAAATAGTTTGAGGAAGAATGGCGACCATGATATAAAATCACACAATTAAGCTATAAGTGATTTTGTTTGGTTCTGATACAACTTATTGTCCTTTAGGCCATCAAGAATGGGGGGGTGAATTGGTTCTTTTTGAAATTAAAGGAGAAATTAAAAATAAAAGGTTTAGAGAAGAAGAGAAATGGACATAATGATTTATAGTGGTTCAGATAATAATATTCTACGTCCACTCCTCAACTCAATAGTTGAGTATTTCAATATCTTATGAGTTTTTACAAGCTCAATCCTGACTTGATATTTTATAAATTTACACAAAACTTTTACAATGTTTGTGCTATCTTACAGCCCTTAAAAGAGCTTTTCCTAATGATCACTCTCTAACCTAGTATTTTACAAGCTCACACTATACTTATAACTAGGTATTTTAGTACTCACGCCTAAAAAGTCAAGAAAATAAAATAAAAATGTTATAAGGGAATTCAAAAAATCAAATTGTAAGAGTTTGCATAATAAATGCTTAAAGGATTATAATAAATGGTTCTTAGTGAGATATTTATAGCCTTCGTAACTTTATAGAGTCATTGGAGTTATATACTATGAGATCAACCTCCCACCAAACAAAAAACTCTTACATTTAATGCTATCAGAAGCTTCTCGTAGTCGTGTCCTTATTTTGTGGTCTTGAGAAAGGTTTGGCAGTGTAATTCGACACTAATATGATCGTGAAACTACTACTATGTGTACCGACTAGTTCCATAACTTGTCTACATGGCACTGACAGGTCGGCAAGAACTTCTCCACTCCACTATATATGATTCTCGCGGGTGCTCTTTCACTATCATAGTCGCAATATCAATTGAGTTGACTATTCTTCTATAGTCTTCATTCCACGTGGCTCTTTCTCATTGGGTAGCTAAAATTTTTCCAAAATCTTCTAATCATTTGAATGGCACGGTCATGATGCCTCTAGGTCGCAGTGACTATGCAACTTTTATGCCATGGCTTTTGTTGCGAGAACAAACAATGAACCTTTCCAGTTTGACGAACTTGTCTTCAAAACTCTCGCAATTATTCTAGAGTTGGGGCAGGCGCGAGAAGACTCTAGCAGTCTTAAGAGATGTTTCCATGTGATCCTTAATGTATATGGATGACTTTCCCTTCATAAATTGGTTGCACTACTATCTCACAGTCAATCTTGTTACTATAATTCTTTCTATGAGAAAATGTTGCTCTGGGACATAATGGCGCAGTCATGACACTATCTCTAAAATAGTTGCGATAGAGAGGACCTATAGACAACTTGAAAATTCCCAAGTCTTAAGGCAAAAACACTTGGCACAAGAGTTAGAACTTTTCAATTTCATTGTCAAAGATCAAAATAGAGTTTATCGTCCAATGATTTGGCCAACATATAAAGTAGAAATCGAAGTTAATTTATCATATATATATTATTATCTTTATACTTATAAATAAATATATTTAATTATTAAATTTGAGAAATTGGAGCTCAACATTGTATAACTACTTGAGTAATACATGTTACATAGTGTTTTTAAAATCATATCGGATTAGCTTATTAGACCAAGTTAAACGAGAATGGATATTAGTTTGGTTTAAAAACACTATAAAAATTGAATTTATAAAAAACTGATCAAAATTGGTAGAATCGATTAAATCAGACCAAATCAAGTTAACCGAACCAAATTGATTTTCTAAATTTTAAGTCATTTTTGTATAAAAAAAATTATATTTATTTTTTATATTTATTAGATCTAAATTGTGAGTTTTTTTAATAGATAAATAATATTTTTTATTATTTTTGAACTTTTATTGTAAAATTTTTATGATTTTTAGCTTTTTATTAATATCTATAAATAAAAAATTAATAATGTTATTGTATTATTAAAACTAAGTCAATCCAATTGAGCCAATTGAATTATGGACTAATAATCAATCTGGTTTAATGTCCGGTTAGGTTTTAAAAACATTGATGTTGCATGAGGTAAAACATAGAAGCATCAAATAGTATAACAAAGAGGAAGCAAGAAGGGAGAAAACACTTCCAAGGAGAAGAATGGTAGTGTTTTGCTTGAAGATATTGAGTTTCAAAAGTCTACTTGGATGGCTAACGGTACAAAATACCCATTTATCTTAAGTTAAAAGAAGCATAGATAAAACGGAAAAGGGGAAAAAGGGGAAAAGAAAAAAAAAGAGTTTTTGGAAAAATCACTGCCACATATTATCGTGTTCTTTGTGACTTGGGAAAATCACTGTCACATGGAATAATGTTCTTTGTAATTGTTTTATTATATACAAGCAAATAACTTCTCCCGCACTATGCAGCAGTTCATGATATTTTATTTTAAATAAAGAAATAATTTATATATTAATATATAATTAGTACATGAAAATATTATTATACATATAAATGTATATATTATTCAATTTTCATATTTATATATTATAAAAATATTTATAATAAAATATGTCTAATGTATTAAGATATTTTTTGAACTCATTTGAGATTTTATTAAAGGAATGATCATTTTTATTGTGTTACCTGAAAAGAAAACTAGAAAAGATAATTGAAATTAATAATTTGAATACAAAAGAATAAGTGAAAATTTATTACTTACTAAATTTTTTTGAGAAAAAAATAAAATGATATGACTAAATAGAAATATAAAAATGATAGAATAATAAATAAATATATTAGAATTTTAACTAAGTTGATACAATAAAAATATATTTAAATTGATAAAAATCTAATAAAAATAAAATCAAATAATAAAGAATTACAAATCTAATTATAATTAATAACATGATTATTTTAAATTATTTTTAAGATAATTAAATTTTGTTGCCATTTAAAATTTAAAATAAAATAATAAGAACAAGATTAAAATTTTGAAAAGTGATTATTCTAAGAATTAACTCATAAAGTCCATTGAAAATTAAAATAAAGATAAAAAGTTTGAGAAGTCACGCTTATTAAAATAATAAGTTTTAAAGCATTTTAGTGTATATAATAACAACAACAACAACTTATGAGTTAAAAGAAAAAAATAAAATTAATTAAGGGCAAAATATAATGCATCATACGTTAAAAAAGAAAATGAAATCAATTTAGGAAAAAAAACCTAAATATAATACTTGAAATTCAATATTTTAAATTAATTTTACATTGAAATGATTAGATATAAAAGAAAAAGATTAAAAAAAATCTATCTAAAATAAGAATGATTTGTATTGATCAATAACCTCAAATCTAAAACCAACGTGTAATACTATTTGTTGTATAGCTGTTACTAATTTACTAGTGATAATAGAATTTTAATATCTATATTTAGATAGTGAAATATTTCATTTCAATTTGTTACTATATAATCAAGGGTAAGCTACAATCCAAATTTAAATTAACTATTGTAAATTAAATTTAACATTAAAAAGTCACTATCAAACAAAGTACACAAGTAATTAATATAAAAACAATTAGTATTTAATGGTATTATAGTTATCTCCAATTTAAACTCAAATTAAAGTATAATTAACAAAAAAAAAATTCAACAATGTATTTTCATGCATATTCTATTGAGATTTGTTTATCCCTTTTGAAAGAAAAGTCATAAATATATACTTCTCAAAATTAAAAAAGAAAAGTGATATTACTTAGGTTTTCATTTTCCAAATTTTATTTTTTTATTTTTATTATTATTGGTAAAATATGGATAGACATATATTATATGGATTTTACAAGTAAAATGTCAACAATAATAGGGAATTTAATTTGAGTTAATATATAAACAAAATATTCCCCACCATGTCATGCAACAATTAATCCAATATATTTATTTTTACCCCACATTTTCAGAATTAAAATAGTCAATTTATTTCCTTAACACAAAAATATATAATATTTTTTTTGTCAAAATATAATATTTTTTATCCGAGAAAGATTCAACTTTATTAATTTACACTAGTTGAGGAGGATGGTTCACCAGCTAATCGAGATTCAAAGTAGATTTTTTGATTGCCGAAGCAATCCAATCAATAGCCTTATTACAATTTCTGGCTTTAATTAAGATGAGACTATCAGATTCAAAGAAACAAGCAAGTAAATTTTGAGCTGAAGCTCTTTGTACTACAATCCATAGAACTTGAGCTTCATTTATTAATGCAGAGATAGAATCAATTAAGCAAGTCACACCATCAAGGAGCTTCCTTTCATTGTTTCTAATAATCACTACAGCTCCAGCAAATCTATTTGATTTGAGAATAAATAGCATTAGAGTTGATTTTAAACTTCTCTATCGGGAATTTTCACCATCTACTCGAGGTAGGATCAATTTTTTCTAGATGGGCTCTCCGTCTTATTTTAGAAAAATGAGAGGTATGTGCCCTTTGGGCTTCCAAAAAATTAGCACTGGAGAAACATGTTTTACTAATGGTATCCAATGGATTTGAAGAGATACCTTCAAAATAGAAGTTGTTCATAGCTTTCCAAATATACCAACAAAAAAGACTAATTTTTAAAAGCTAAGAGTCCTTATCAGGACCACAATGGATTTTAAAAATATTTGTCCACCAATTAATAAAAGAAGATGATTGAAGAGCTAAAGGATCAATACCCATATTTGATGAAAACCATGTAGCTTTCACATTATCGCACCTAAACAAACAATGCACCACTAATTCCACCTCCATAGAGTAGATAGGGCATATATCAGAATTACATAGCTTCCTTTTAGCTAGATTCACCAACATTGGTACTACATTGGTGCATAGTCTTTATAAGAAACATTTAATTTTAGGATGAATATTCAGGTTCCAATTGCGTCTCCAAATATGAGAGTTATAAGAGGAATTTCCATGTTGTAAAGGAGAGAGCCAAATTGCAAAGATAATGATAGATAGCCTTGGTTGCAATTTTACCTCTTGTATCAAAGTGCTGCATTATCTGATCATTTACATCCATTGATCCTATGGGGATCATGCGAATAGCTTGTGCTTCAACTTCAGAAAATACTAATGAGATAAGAGAATTGTTCCAGCATCTGCCATTAATAATTAAATCTGAAACTTCAGATAAGTTAGAGTATTGAGGTCTAGGAGATGTAATAAAGTCCAAAAGGCTAGGAACTCACAGGTCTCCTCGGATACTAATATCTCTTCCATTTATAATAAGATTTATAATTTTCAATAAGCTTCCCCAACCCCAAAATGGATTTCTTCCCAATCTAGCTTCAAGAAAAGAGTTATCAAGGAAATAAATAAATTTTAGTAACCTTCCCCAAATACAATTAGATCCCACAACTAGCTTCCAACAAAGCTTGACTAGCAAAGAAATATTAAAGATCTCAAATTGTTTCAAGCCCAAACTTCTTGATGATTTCAATCTTGCTAGGTCATCTCATTTTCTCCAAACTAAGCCTTTTTCTTAATTAAGTTGTTCCACTGGAATTTAGATAAAATCATGTCTATGCTTTGACAAGAAAGATTTTGGTAGAATAAAGCAAGATGTAGTATGTGTAGAAATAGCGATCAAGACTGCTTTAATAAGGAATTTTCTGCCTGGAAAAAAAGGAAGTTATGTTTCCATGATTGCACCTCAACTACAATTCTATTTTGAGGAAATTTAAGGCATTAGTTTTTTTTATCTCCCCAAGTATGATGGGACTCTGATGGTTGCCGAATCCACCAAAAATAATAAACCTGCTCTTCCTACAAAAGAAAACTTGTAAATAGGGTGAGAAGGGTCGAACCCAAGGGACTAGTCTTGCTGAAAGTTAACCAGAACTGAAAATAAAACTAAAAATTGAAACGGGTATTTAAAATTGGAACGAGATTAATTAAAATTAAAAGAAAAAGCAACAAAAATAAATATAAAACCTGAAACGATGGAGAGCGAATTCAGTCAAGGCATACCGCGGTTCGAAGTTTAAACTAATTGATCATTGATTCAAAAATAATCCTTTAATTCAAATTACAGACAAGTTATAGCCAGGAAGAACGTCGACCCAACCAATCCTACCTTATTAATAGGTTATTAAGATACGATCTAATAATAACCCCTAATTAACTAGCAAACCTAAGTACGACGAAGGATTTAACTATTAACAGCCTTAAAATCTAGTAGGACCTTGCCCTAATTAACAGAAACTATGAGTATCCATTTAAATCAAATTATACTCTTTCTTGATATAACCCAAAAGGTTCTACCCAATTAAATTATACCAATCACTACTACATCAATCTAATCAAACAATTACGGATTTGATTCAATTGAATAGTCATGGAAATTACTATTAAACAAAGAACGGGCCCTGTTAATCATTCAATAGAATTTCATTAAGGGATATATTTTCCCAATAAACCACAGAAAGAAAATAAATGCAATGAAAATCAAAGAATTCTATTAAGTTCAATTCAATTTCACAATCATGATCAAACTTCTACCTTGGATTAAACCTTGACTGAAAGAAAGAGTTTAGCCACACATGGCTATGGAAGAAAACATTGTAAAATCTGTCAAAGAAAGCTGAAATTCGTATCTCCTCTTGCCTCCCCCAAAAGTGTCTATTCAAAAACCTAATTTTAACTTATATACTCCTAAAAGTGGGGCCAAAACATAATACAATAAAAGGGGCCCACTAAACAGTGTTTAATATCATTCCTCTGCTCTAAAACAAGCTGGAAACAGTCCCAATAAGTCGCAGGTCAGCCACTAGTATAAATCAGTCCGCATCTGTTCGCTTGTTGCTTAGTCTTGCCCAAGGCTAAGGACTTGACAGCTTCATATTTTCCAAACAGATTCCAGCAGCTACTGCTTCCCACAAACATCTTCAAATCTACTCCTTTTAGCTTCATTCTCACCATATCCAGTATATCCTAACACAAAAACAAGAATCCAACTAAAAACTCCTCTTTTAAGCACAATTAACACAAAATTAGCATATTATAATCAATAAAAACGTGTTGGATTTACATGTTATCAAACTTCCCCACACTTATCCCATGCTTGTCCTCAAGCATGACTTAGGACTCAAAATCAAATCTATTAGGAGACCACGTACTTCACTTAAGAACCCAATCAAACACACACAAGTTCCCTAAACAAATCAACATCGCAATTAAGAATCCAACCATCAACATCATTCCATCATTATGAACTTTAATTGAAAAATGTTACACTAAGAATTCTCAAAACACGCACGCACACATTCGAAGTTTGAATCAACAAGTGCTTTCTCGAGCAATTAACAAGCGTTTCAAAAACATTTTCATAGCTTCAAGAAAACAAAAATAGTGAACAACCATAGGCTCCCTCCAAACTCCCTCTCCACTAATGTAGGTCAAGTCTCAACCAAAGATCATTAGGTCTTTACATGGGTTAGGCTAGATGATGGCTACAAAAGATAGGATAATGTAAGGCTAAGAATAACAAGAAAATAAGTCTTTTACAATTAATTTCAAAAGAACAATGCACGAACTAACTAATGGCGACAAATGCGACTTAAACCAGAGAAAAGCTTAAACTAGAGAAAAATAAAACTGAAATTGAATACACTTTTTTTTTCTTTCTTTTCTGATTTTTTTTCATTTTTCTCTTTTTTTTTCATTTTTCTCTTTTCACATGCTGTTTTATTTTTTTTATTTTTTTATTTTTTTTAAGAAATTCTAAAACATAACTAAAGTACTTACAACCAACTTAAACCCAACAAACTTTAAACACATAAGCCACAAGGACCATTTATTTTCACAAACTAAACAAAGTCAATGACATTAAACAAAAATGCATTTGCGCCAATTATTAATAACATACACGTGCATGCTCAAGAACGACTAAAAAGACCATTTTCTCTTCCAAGGGTGGTAGGCAAAGGGCTTTTTAGTGTATATGGTTATATTGTAGGCTAAGAAAAGAAATTAGAGTACGCATTTAGCATACTTTGTAGGCTAGAAGGGGTGAAAAGAACGGTAACGTAAAGGTGGGAAAAACGCAAAAGGAATGATGAATCGACCAAAAGAACGCCTAGATCATCTCTAAAGTTGAGACTCGCCTAGGATTTCGCCTCAAGGGAGCGTAGAAAAGAGTTCTAGTGTTCGGAAGCTATCCTAAATTTTGGCTTTGGAAATTGCTCTCAAAAACACTTATCGAAAGAAACTAAATTTTGAAAAACAGATTTTTAGAATTCAAAGTGTAACAGCTTGCAATCAAAGTTTATAAGTACAGTGATGGTTAATCTCAAGTTAGAATTCTCGCTCACTAGTCTTGTTATTCAAGGTTCTCACATGAGTTCAACTAGGTTACAAAGGCAAATTACTCCTCTCTAGAATTTCCTAAAAGCTCTAAATCATATTCAAGGACACAATAAACCCATTGAGTAAATCCCAAAATCAGCATATAGTATCAACCAAACAAAAATTTTACTCAAAAATATCATGGGACAAGTGTTTTAACTTCTAACTCATTAAACACAAACTGAACAGCCAAGTTTTATTTGAAATTAAGCATATGGTAGCAGCAAAAACACATGAAAAATTAATCAAATGCCATTCTTATAAAGGGTAAAACTTGACAATAAGGAACTATAAAGCATAACAATCAAACAAGCAACATGGCAGCAGCTATTAATCAATAGAAAGCTCAAAATTTCAGCAATATAACATCAAAATTTCAGCTGCTCAATCACATAATCAGTCCCAAAAATTGCGGAAATTTCAGCTGTCTCAATAACATAAATCAGTCCCAAAAATTGCAGCAAAAACATTCTCATATCAAATCCCCTCCCCACACTTATTTCACACATTGTCCTCAATGTGGACAAATCATAATGAAACACAAATGGAGGATCTCAAGCAAATAAAATTAAAAGAGAGTAGGAGTTAAGAAGTACTGCCCTGTTGGTGTTTTTGGGTTGTTGTGATTGCTTATAAGCAAGCTTCATGGGTGGTGGATTAGGAGTAATTTTTGTTCGAGCCATATGGCAGAATTACTGAAGTGATTACCTGCAAGAGTTAAGTGCAAAACGCAACCAAAACAAACAACGAACAAGCACAAACAGGTGCAACGATAAGTAAGCTCCACGTTCAACAAAAACTCGCAGTGGGACCAATCTGAATTTCAAGGTACAGCAGCGACTAGATAAAGATGAGAACAATCAAACTTCACAATGCAATATCAACTAGGTTCCAAGTTTAAAACAACCAAGCATGAGATAGTTATAAAGTGTCTTTGAATGCAGAATTTCTACCTCAAATCAAACCAAACTCATCATTGTTGCTCAATACCAGCAATAAAAATTATAATATTCATTCAATTGATTCTCATTACGGCAAACCAAAAGTGAACCTAACTGTAATCATCAAATCTTATTCTAACACAGTGTCAGCATCCAAAAATTCACAATATTCAGCTCATCCATAGCAACTAATCTCAATACTCAATAAAAATGTCAACAGCTTGGCCTCCAAACACATTCAATTTGCGCATCAAGGAAAACAAAACTCAGATTTCAGAATACCCATGGAAGAGTGACGAAAAAAAAATTTAGAAACTCACCTGAAACTCAGGAAGAGGGAGGTCTGGAAATTTTTTTCTTCTTTTTGTTTTTTTTTCTTCGGTTCAGCAGTGCTGTCGATTTGAGCAAGAGGGTGTGTCGTGATTTCTGGTTGCGATTTCTGGGTTGCGATTTCTGATTGCGCGACAATAGGTGGGGTACTGGTTGAGGGGCTGCTGGATTTTCGATTGAGGGGGAAAAGGGGCTGCTGGGTTTTCGATTGAGGGGCTGCTAGGTTTTCGATTGAGAGAGAGAGAGAGAGTGATATGCTAGATTTTTGAAAATTGAAAGGGAAAAGGCTGCTGGGTTTTCGGATAGAGAGAGAGATAGAGAGATGCTGGGTTTTCGGGTTTGTTGGGGCTGCTGGATGGGGAAGAGAAGATGGTGGCTGCTGGATTTTTGATTGAGGGGCTGGGGCGGTGGTCAGAGCTGGTTCGTGAGTTGAGAGAAGAAGAAGAGTTAAGTTATTTTTTTTCTCCATCTGTATAAAAATTAAAAAGATATTAATAATAACTTGTGGTAAAAATTAAAATAGAATAAAAGAGAAAGAAATAAAAACTCTTCTTTGACTATTAAAGTACCGTAAATATATTAAAACTGAAGTTCTACTGCCAGCAACTTAAAAATCACCATTAATGACCAACTTTTAACCTTTCTCTTCCCTTTAAACTCTCCACAGCTAGTTTAAAGATGGCACTAGGAAGAAGATGATACTGTTCACTTTTTTTTTTTTACCACCAATAAAATTCATTAACCATTAAAGACAAGTTTAAACCTCAACCCTCACACAAGACTTTCCAGCAAAATAAAACATGTTACCAAGGAAGAAGATGACACTAATCTTTTTTTTTTTAAATCTTTTTTAAGAAAAATAAAAACAAGTGCAGAAAATTCAAATAAAAAGAAAAAAATATAAATTTATTAGGCTTGGGTTGCCTCCCAGAAAGCACCCTCATTTAACATCTTAGGCTAGACATTCCTAAATTTTCAACCGAATTCGGTGGAGCTTCCAAATGCAACATTCTTCGCCCATCCAAAATTATCCTTGTACTCATTTAGCACTCGAATCAGCTCTTGTTCTTACTCATTGCTTAGCTCTTTGGAGACAATTAATGAAATTGGATCTCCATCACCTAAAAACACATACTTCAAATGGCTAGGCAATGGTTGTAGTCCCATGTTTAGCGCCTTTTCCAGCTCAATTTCCTGCAACTTTTCATCAGACAAAATTTTCTCTTTAAACTTATTAGTGCCTTCATTATCAAAATTCTTACAAGAAACCACATTAAGCTCATTCTTATCAATTATTGGAGCAAATTTATTACTTTTGGGATCAAAATCAGACACATCACTCACATTGGACACAATATTAGCATCTTTGACTTCACTATACATGCTAAATTTGACAACTTCTCCATCCAGCTCCATGGTAAGAATACCATCAAAAACATAAATTTTAGTCCTAGATGTCCTAAGAAAAGGTCTTCCTAAAATGATTTCACTAGAATTTGGGGATTTAGCATCCTCCATATCAACCACATAGAAATCAGCAGGAAAAATTAAATCATTAACTTTCATTAACACATCCTCTAGCACCCCTTCCGGGTAGATTACGGACTTATCTGCCAATTCAATGCAAATGCTAGTTTTCTTTAAAGCACCTATATTCAAAGAAGAGAAAATAGACAATGGCATAACATTAATTGAAGCGCCTAAATCACACATAGCTTTTTTAATTTGTACATTGCCTATTCTACAAGGGATAGAAAATATACCTTCATCCTTGCATTTTGGTGGGAGTTTTCTTTGCAAAATCGCAGAGACATTCTCCCCCACATTTACCTTCTCAACCTCAGTTTGCTTCTTCTTACTTACACAAAATTCCTTCAAAATCTTTGCATATCGAGGTATTTGCTTAATTAAATCAAGCAAAGGAATATTTACCTCAACCTTGCGAAAGATGTCAAGGATATCTTTCTCTTCTTTCTCCCTCTTGCATTGCCTCAACCTTTCGGGAAAGGGAGGCGGTATAACAAATGTCTCGGGCTGCCGCTTTTCAACTTGCTTGGGAACCTCCTTTTGCTGAATTTCTACCTCTTTTTCAGCTTCTTTCTTCGACCTACTGCTGTCTTTCTTCGGGGCTGTTGTATTTAGCTCTTTTCCACTACGTAAAGTGATGGCACTTACGTTCTCTCTTGGGTTGACAACAGTTTGAGATGGTAGCTTCCCTTGTGTCTCCAATCTACTCAAAGAGGAGGCTAGCTGGCTGATTTGAGTTTCCATGTTTTGAATGCTCCTCCTAGTTTCTTGTTGAAGTGTGCCTACATTGGTGGCAAGCTCATTCATCTCCCTCCTAGATTCTTGCTGGAATGCAAATGTGCTTGTGGCAGGGGATCTAACTATGTCTTCCAAAGACATGTTTGAGTTGGAAGATTGTTGAGGAGGTGGCCTAGCTTGCTGAAAATTCTGCTGCCTATTCCCATAGTTAAGATTCGGGTGCCTCCTCCAACTATCATCAAAAGTGTTGGAGATGGGAAAGTTGGATCTTTGAGGCTTCCCGGGAAATCCACCCATTGCATTGACTTGTTCCTGATCATCTTGTATTTGATAACACAAGTCTGTCGGGTGATCAGGCGAATTGCACAATCCACACACATTTGCACGAGCATTGAATCTTGCAGTAAAGGTTTTAAACATAGATGTTAGTTCATTAAGTCTGTCATCTACAGAAGAATTACTTACCTGGTAGACTTTCCTTGAAGGCTCTTCAGTTTGCCCGAATTGTTGTGAATTTGCTGCCATAGTAGTTATGATCTCTCTAGCTTGGGCTGGAGTTTTATTCACAATTGCTCCCCCACTTGCAGCATCAACAATTTTCCTCTCCATATCTACCATTCCTTCATAAAAGTATTGGATCAAAGACTGATCTGACATCCCATGTTGCGGGCAAGCTGCACATAACCTCTTGAATCTCTCCCAGTAATCATAAAGGCTCTCTCCAACTCGTTGCTTAATACCACATATATCCCTTCGAATAATGGCAGCCCTAGAAGCGGGGAAATACTTCTCCAAAAATACACGAGCCATTTCGGGCCATGTTGTTATAGAACCCGATGGTAGGTTAAACAACCATTCTTTAGCAGTATCTTTGAGAGAAAACGAGAATGCTCTCAACTTAATTTGCTCCTCCGTAACACCTTGAGGCTTCATACTAGAGCAAACTCCATGGAATTCTTTCAAAAAGTTGTGTGGGTTCTCGGTCTTCATTCCATGGAAGGTAGGTAGCTGATGAATCAAACCCGATTTCAGCTCAAAAGGCACCTCCAAATTCGGATAAGTGATGCACATAGGCTGCTGCTCTACAGGGGCAGCCTGTAGCTCTCTAACTGTGCGGTTATTAGCCATCACTTCTTCTCTATCAGAATCTGTTGAGGAATCTTCTTGCACTAGACTTCCTTCTTTAATTTCTGTGGGATTATCAACCAAATCAGCAGCTGCTCCTTCCAAATCAGATGTGGAAGTTGCTTCTGCCCACCTTCGTTCCTTAGTTTTCTTCTTTAATGCACGGGCTGTCTTTTTTATCTCTGGATCAAATTCTATAGGCAAATTTTCAGACCTGGTCATCCAAAAAGACAACAAAAAATAAAGTTAACTAGTCCCCGGCAACGGCACCAAAATTTGATGGTTGCCGAATCCACCAAAAATAATAAACCTGCTCTTCCTACAAAAGAAAACTTGTAAATAGGGTGAGAAGGGTCGAACCCAAGGGACTAGCCTTGCTGAAAGTTAACCAAAACTTAAAATAAAACTAAAAATTGAAACGGGGTATTTAAAATTGGAACGAGATTAATTAAAATTAAAAGCAAAAGCAACAAAAATAAATATAAAACCTGAAACGATGGAGAGCGAATTCAGTCAAGGCATACAGCGGTTCGAAGTTTAAACTGATTGATCATTGATTCAAAAATAATCCTTTAATTCAAATTACAGACAAGTTATAGCCAGGAAGAACGTCGACCCAACCAATCCTACCTTATTAATAGGTTATTAAGATACGATCTAATAATAACCCCTAATTAACTAGCAAACCTAAGTACGACGAAGGATTTAACTGTTAACAGCCTTAAAATCTAGTAGGACTTTGCCCTAATTAACAGAAACTACGAGTATCCATTTAAATCATATTATACTCTTTCTTGATATAACCCAAAAGGTTCTACCCAATTAAATTATACCAATCACTACTACATCAATCTAATCAAACAATTATGGATTTGATTCAATTGAATAGTCATGGAAATTACTATCAAACAAAGAACGGGCCCTGTTAATCATTCAATAGAATTTCATTAAGGGATATATTTTCCCAATAAACCACAGAAAGAAAATAAATGCAATGAAAATCAAAGAATTCTATTAAGTTCAATTCAATCTCACAATCATGATCAAACTTCTACCTTGGATTAAACCTTAACTGAAAGAAAGAGTTTAGCCACACATGGCTATGGAAGAAAACATTGTAAAATCTGTCAAAGAAAGCTGAAATTCGTATCTCCTCTTGCCTCCCCCAAAAGTGTCTATTCAAAAACCTAATTTTAACTTATATACTCCTAAAAGTGGGGCCAAAACATAATATAATAAAAGGGGCCCACTAAACAGTGTTTAATATCATTCCTCTGCTCTAAAACACGCTGGAAACAGTCCCAATAAGTCGTAGGTCAGCCACTAGTATAAATTAGTCTGCATCTGTTCGCTTGTTTCTTAGTCTTGCCCAAGGCTAAGGACTTGACAGCTTCATATTTTCCAAACAGATTCCAGCAGCTACTGCTTCCCACAAACATCTTCAAATCTACTCCTTTTAGCTTCATTCTCACCATATCCAGTATATCCTAACACAAAAACAAGAATCCAACTAAAAACTCCTCTTTTAAGCACAATTAACACAAAATTAGCATATTATAATCAATAAAAACGTGTTGGATTTACATGTTATCAGACTCCTAAATATTTCTCACTACCAATCATCTCTTTAATCCCCCAACTGATTACAAATGGCATCCTTAATATTTGGTTTAAGCTCTTACACTACAAAAAAAAATGCGGATTATTGACGGAAATTATCATTGATAACACTAACAAGTTTGTTTGCAAAATCATTTACCGATAAATTGCCGACCAAATATTTTTGTCTATGATCACTTTATTAGTAAAATATTTACCGAGAAAAACTAGTACAAAAGTTTGTCGATATACAACCGGTAAAATATTTTCATATTATCTGAAGAATTTTCAAAATCGTTAGTAAATAAATTGGTAATTCTTTAAGATAATTTTCTTGAATAAGTTGGCAATCGATAATCTATCGATAAATTAAAATTTATCTATAGTTATTATGTTGATAATTCAATCAATACAAAATTAATATTTTATTTTACTATTGGAAATCCATTATTAAATTGGTAATATTTTATTATTTTATCGATAATTCGGTTGATAAATACTAATATTTTACTATTTAGTCTGTAAATCGTTAATGTTTATTTATTTGTCAGTAATTCATCGGTGAATTTTTTATTTTTTAAAATAAAATTTTAAATTAATATATAATTAATTTTATTATATTGTATTATTAATTTAATTATATTATTATTTAATTATTATATTTTGTAATATTAATTATTATATTTTTCAAATAATAATATTTTATTATTTATATTTTTCATTTTATTAAATTATATATAAAATAAATATAAATAAAAATTCTAAATAAAGAAATTAATTATATATAATTAAATTGATAAAAATGTATAAATAAAACGTTAAAATAATATACACAGGTAAAAAAATACAAATAAAGTAAAAAAATACTATTAGCAAGGGGAAGGTAAAGGCTAATCTGAAGATAGAACAAGAGGTTGAGTAGCTGAAGACTGAGAGGTGAGGGTAGTAGGGAGATATTGTTGCATAAATAGTTCAAATTGTACTTGAACCTCTCTCTACATTTGATCTTGCATTGCGCGTTTCAGCTCAAATGCTTCATTTTTCATCTCTTTTCGTTGTACTTGAAGCTGCTCCTGAAGGGATGCCTTTAACTGCTCCATTTCTTGATACAATGCTGATGAGGAAGCTAAAAATGAAGTGTTGGCCTCAAAGATGTACCTAGAGTCTAACCCAAACATCCTTCTCTTCCTTCCCTCACTAACAACCTTAATAACCAATTCAGTCTCATTAATAAACTCATCTATCTGAGATTGTTGGACCTGACTTGCTATAAAGCATACCTTTAAAAAATATTAATATAATATAAATAATATATTAAAAATTAAATGCAAATATTAAAATAAAAATTATACATGTACATACACATCTCGGGAGCGGTAATCAATAAAAGTATGTTCATTATGATTTTTGGTGTGCATGTGGATGAACAACTCATGCTCAGCGGGGTTGCATGTAACACCCTTACACCCTATATATATATAATATACACACACCTAGTATATATAAAATACGCATATACGGTATAAAAGTGTCACAACTCTGTTTAATAAAAATTTACTTATTACCCCATTCGTCAAAACATTTATGCAATTACTTATTTATATATATATATATATATCAAAACACATAATACTCATAGTACACCACTTTTAAAAAATAACATCCTTTATAATATTACAATATATATACATACTCCCAAAACATAATATTAAAATGAACTATAATATAAAATTTATACGTGCTGGCAAAATGACTTTATTCTTGATGTAGCAACACGCTTCAATCTTAACTAACACAAGTTTAGACCTGACATGGTCTAGTAGAACTTTTCGGCTCTACTAGATCACCTCTTTCACATGCGCGATGAGTTACAATCGCGCTAAGCTAAAAGCCTAGCGGTACAAACTTTGATAATAGTAACACTTTAAAAACAATGCCAATGAAAAATGCTTATGTGCTATGTCACAATGTAACATTCAAGCGCACTATTAAATATATAATTTCATCACACATTAATTCACACAAACAAATGCACAAACATGGGCCCAAACCAACTAATACATCATTCAAATCTAAGAGTTACTATTTTAGTCCATAATGACACCAAGTGTCTAGTCCTGAAGACAAATTATATCACAGTGACGCCAAGCGTCTAGCCCTGAAGGCAAATCATATCACAGTGACACCAACCATCTAGCCCCAAAGGCAAATATTGAGGATAACCTCATAGGCATGTTGTCAAACACAGAACTGTAAAAATTGAATAACATACTTGGCACACAGTTATTTCATATTTTCTATTCTCAATTCCTTTCTAATATTTTCACTTTTCTCATTCATATCAATGTCATTTCATTTTAATATTTCATAACATCACAGGATATTTCATAATGAAACCATATTACCCAAACACTTTGGGTCATTTTTACATTTTGCACATATTTCACATTTTATTCAAACTAGCCATTAACAATGGCTTTTCACAATGCATAATAATGCATACATAGAAATTCACATGTCTTAGCAACATGTTCATAAATACTTAAGTATTAAGTAGCTTAACACATTTTCCATCCAAAATGTGTTATGCCAAATGTAATGCAATCACATTCCATTTATCAAGAGTTTGTACATACCTTAAAAAACACTCTAGAACTCTCTCCAACCTTCTCTTTCAAGTTGTCTTTCAACACTAGGGTTGGGCAAACTGCTCTCTCTCAATGCCTAAGTCAAATGTGATCATAAACAACCATTTAATATCACATTCTAAGGAATTCTCAACATCAAACCATTAAAATTAGGAATTACAAATGAAAAACAAAGAAAAAAATTATTTTGGGAAATTCTCTCAAGTAACACGCCCAACAACACGGGCGTGTTAATGACCATATTATTAATCCACTCTTACAGAAGCTTTAACATGTGCAATAACATGTACATGTCACTTCCTACGTCATTCATTCTGCCTTATAGAAACTTTGACACGCCTAACAACATGGGCATGTTAATGGCCGTGTCAATTATTTTGCCTTACAGTAGCTACAACACGCTCAGAGATATGGCTGTATAGTTGATCGTATCATCAACGTTGAAACTCAGCAGATGACCATGTCACTAGCTGTGTCAGGCAAAATTTCTGCATTTCCCACACTCAATCATTCAACACAACTGGTTCTAAACTCAACTTAAATTCAATCACTTCTTCAATCCAACCCTAAAATCATTATTAACTACTCCCAACAACTTCATACATACCCAAATAAGTTGTTAAAACATGCTACTACACAATCCCAAAATCCAAATATCATGTTCATTCATAGAATTCCAAAGAACTTATAAAATTGATAAAGAACCTTACTAATTGATGAAGAATCCTCAAAAACTCTACTTGAATTCTTGAAATTCCTTCAATCTTTGATGTATGGAAGAAGAAATCTCTCCTTAAGTCTCTCTCTCTCAAGCTCACGTTCAAAGGAACAAAGAAGAAGACGAAGCAAATATCAACTTCTCTTTCTTTCCATCCTTATCTATATATATTTATTAATTATTTTATATTTTAACTTTTACTCTTTTTATATGTATTGTATATGTTAGATATATGTATATGTCATATTTACTTCAAATATATTTCAAATACACATTTTACTTTTTCACTTAAAATCCTTTTATTTTCAATTAAATCATTTATTTAATTTATTATTCAAAAATTAGGGGTGTTATAATTCTCTCCCTTAAGAAAATTTTGTCCGCAAAATCATTAATCTCAATTTCTTATAACATCTGTCTCACACAATCTATTTCAAAATCACCATTGTTGTTGTTGTTGTTATTATTATTTAATTCAATTTTTTTTATCTCCCCTTTATGAGTTTCCTTAATTACCTTTTAAAATTTTAATTTCAATTTCATACTTCAATCGTATCAATACAACATTAATTAGCTATTCTAAATTAAGTACTTATCTCATATATAAACAATTATATCAAATAAAAATAATTAACCATTATCCACACTTGAAAATTTCTAATTTCATAGTACACAAAAATTATCTGTAAATTTCTAGTCTCCTTTTATTTGCTCACAATTGTAAACTTTTCTCTTTAACCCAAATGATTTTATTATCTTAAATTTAAGAATTACCAAACTAAATTCTCAAAATTTAGATACTAGTTATCAAAATTATCTCAAAATTGTATCTTTATTTAATTATTTCCATTATACTATCACAAATAAATTCTTATAATACTTCAAAATAACAATAACTCCAATTCTACCAATCAATAATTCTTATACATACACCGTCCATTATAACTTATTTATTTTCTTTAAACATAGCATATGATTTCTTTTACATTCTTAAATATCTCTTTAACCTTTTAAATATCTATCATTAACACTTATAGTAACACAAGATACTAAAATTTAATTTTCATTAGATTTTTTTACTGATAATATTTTCTTCTTCTTTAATTATTTATCATCAACATGATTTAACTCATTCCACACTTTCTGCATTAGCTCAATCGTCTATTTTAAATTCACAAATATTTTCATATTTCTCATATCATTGCCCCATGTTCACATATCATTCATTTATCATCCTTCTTCACTATCCTTATGTCATAACACATAAATACATTTAATTTCATATCACCATTTTATATTCACCTTACTTATTCTTGAGTTACATTTACAATGTGACTCACTTCATACATTTTATTCATTATATTATATTTTCCCATAATTATGCAGAATTCTCATATTTCCATTATATTATAAAATTCATCATTTTATTACTATCAACACATTAGCTCAAAATAATGTCACTTTAAAGAACATTGTTTATTATTTAAAGTGAGCCAAATATATCCTTTTCTCACTACTTTATCCATATTCTACTTTATACTACATAACATTGATATACCTCTTGTGTATTATATGCCAACATCAATTTATATTAGACAGTTGCCCAATGTGACGTACCCCACACAACTATGCAACATTGCATGAGTTATGTGAATGTCCATATTTCAAAGTAACTATATATTTATTAACTTCTAATTTACCAAATTCCAAGCTAATTTCTCCTTCCAACACCAACTTTCACTTTTGTCCTTCACCACTTTAATTTTACAATTTCACCTCACTTGGTCCTAAATCAAATTATATATTAAAATAAATTATTAATAACACAGTACAAGTCATTTAAATCTATCAAACACCAATTATTCTCATTCTTTCCAATTCCACCAAAATCCTATTTCAACACTACTACTTCTTTCAAATTACCATTCAACCTATCTATTTCCATCATTCAACCATAAATTCATTATATTTACATCAAAACAACATTAAAACAATTTATTTTAATAATTATAAACATCATCATCAAAACTCTTATTTCACATAACTTACCCATAAACATTAGTTCCACCATAACCAAGTCATATCTGTAACATTTTTCCCATTTAGATCAATCAAACAATGTCTAACACTTCAATAATATAATCAATTCCAAGCTTAATCTTCCATAAACATCCCAGCAAATTTATAACAATATATCTATATTAAACTTCATTCAATTACATACTATTTTTTTTCTTTTTTTTTACTCAAGCTAATCTTTACCTCTTCAACAATATCTCAATATTTACAAATCATATTCACTCATCATCCATCCGTATACTAACTATATATGCACTTTGACTCTTCACTTACATTGGCCAATAATTTGTTTTTCACTATAATATTCATTTACTTACTCTAGTATTTCCTCCTCCTTCACAAATCCGTAAACATATTTACTTCAGCAATATATGTTAACAATTTCTATCATATTTGATTTTTTCTTTTGATTCTTTTGAATCAAAAACTAACTATTCACATTTCCATGATTTTATGGTTAAATTTCCAAAGAACACTACCAAATATTTTACATTATATAATTCAAATTAAATCATGTCCACAGTATATACACGTGTTAAGTTATAACACACATCCATATTTCCTCTTTCAATACTTATGATTTTCATCAATCCTTAAGCTCATATCCATACATAAATACATAACTGATAATTTATATATCTATTAATTTATATCCAACGAAATATTTGTATATAAATATAACCCTCATGCATGTAATCCAATAACTCAATACTATACTCATTCGTTAATCCAAATGATTAAAACCTTTCCTGCATTACAATCAAATTCAACCCTAAATTTCACTTAGTTGTCTTTCCATTTATTTGTTTCATAAAATTTAGTGTGTTTTCCCCAATTTCACAATTCTGCCCGATTTTCAATTTCATAGCAATCTTACTTTTTAATTTTTCATTCATCATTAAATCTTCACTAGAAATTAAAAACTCTTAATCATGCCTTCTAGATACATATATGGGCTTATATTAAAAATTTTAAATTTTTTTCTAAATTGATTTACTATATTTATAAATTAAATTCTCCAAACCCACAAATTATGTTTCTTTAACAACTACTCTGGTAGACTTATTTATCCATTTATTTTAGGTCCAAACCTTAATAAATATTTATGAAATTTTAACCATATGTTTCAGTAATACATATGATATTGTATATAAATTTTTAGATTTTTCTGGGTTTGTTTAGTATAGTTTTTAAATATGTTTCTCAACTTCAATTGATTTTAAATTGCTGAAATAACTCCGACAATTTGTTTTTTTTTTCTTAAATAGTAAATCATCTTTAAAAATTATGAAATTTCATATATCACATGCTCGCACATAATAAATGTTCAATTAAAATTTCAAGCCCATATTCTCCAGATTAGTCTAAAAATTCAGATAAATCTATTTGCAGAACATGAACAAAATTTTCAGCAACCTTCATACTCATCATATTTTTATTCATTTCATCTACTTAAATCAAATGAATAATATTTAACACACTAAAAACTCAATTTAACTTCATTTTAAAGTTCCATAACTGAATCAACCAAATACTATTTTATTCCCTTACATATAATTCTCACCAAATTACATACTAGTCTTTCTTATTTTTAATTCTTATTTAACAATACTTTTCTTTCTCTTTTCCTCCAATCTCTTACTATATAATACTATTGTCATGATCACCTTTAACTTTAGAAATAACTCTTTTAATCCAACATTATCTCATATATATAATAGTCATTTAATTCCATATACATATTCTTCCACAATCTTATAACTCAATTCTATTTCTTTATTCCCAAATTCGATTTCCAATAACTTATACCTTAAACATTTTTCATATATTACAATAATAATTTACTTCAAAGAAACCACCTCAATCATCTTCTACACAAATCACTTCATAAATATTTCCTGCATGATCAATTATGTTTAGTCAAAACACTATTTCTTTTAAACAATTAAATCAAATAATAAACTTTTTCAACATCTTTTTTACATATTCTCAATCTAGACTTCACTTTACCTTCATTCGGAGCATCACTCACTGCTTATAACTATTGCCACACCAGAGACCAGTTCAAGTGTCAATACATATGCATGTATTAAAATTCAAATCATTATTTTAAATTTCTCATTTTCATAACCTACCTAGGTCCAGAATCTCAAACCTAGGCTCTGATACCAAAATAAATGTAATACCCTTACACTCTATATACGTATAATACACACACACACACTCAATATATATAAAATATGCATATACGGTATAAAAGTGTCACAATCCTGTGTAATAAAAATTTACTTATTACCCCATTCTTCAAAACATTTATACAATTATTTATTTATATATATATATATCAAAACACATAATACTTACAGTACACCATTTTTAAAAAATAACATCCTTTATAATATTACAATATATATACATACTCCCAAAACATAATATTAAAATGTACTATAATATAAAATTTATACATGTCGGCAAAATGACTATGTTCTTGATGTAGCAACATGCTTTAATCTCAAGCAACACAAGTCTAGACCTAACCTGATCGAGTAGAACTCTCTGGCTCTAATGGATCACCCCTATCACCTGTGCAATGAGTTACAATCACACCAAGCTAGTGGTATAAACTTTGATAATATTAACATTTTAAAAATAATGTCAATGCAAAATACTTATGTGTTATGTCACAATGTAACATTCAAGCTCACTATTAAATATATACTTTCATCACACATTAATTCACATAGACATATACACAAACATGGGCCCAAACCAACTAATACATCATTCAAATCTCAGAGTTACTGTTTTGGTCTATAATGACACCAAGTGTCTGGTCCCGAAGACAAATCATATCACATTAACTCCAAGCGTCTAGCCCTGAAGGCAAATCATATCACGGTGATGCCAAGCATTTAGCCCCGAAGGCAAATATTGAGGATAACCTCATAAGTATGCCGCCAAACACAGAACTCTAAAAATAGAATAACACACTAGACACACAGTTATTTCATATTTTTCATTCTTAATTTCTTTCTCATATTTCCACTTTTCTCATTCATATCAATGTCATTTCATTTCAACATTTCATCACATCACAAGATATTTCATAATGAAACCACATTACCTAAACACTTTGGGTCATTTTCACATTTTGCACATATTTCATATTTTATTCAATCTAGCCATTAACAATGGCTTTTCACAATGTATAATAATGCATACATAGCAATTCACATGTCCTAGCAACATGTTCATGAATACTTAAGTATCAAGTAGCTTAACACATTTTCCATCCAAAATGTGTTATGTCAAATGTAATACAATCACATTCTATTTATTAAGAGTTTGTACATACCTTAGAAAGCACTCCAAAACTCCCTTCAACCTTCTCTTTCAAGTTGTCCTTCAACACTAGGGTTGGACAAACTGCTCTCTCTCAATACCTAAGCAAAATGTGATCATAAACAACCATTTAATATCACACTCTAACAAATTCTCAATATCAAACCATTAAAATTTGGAATTACAAATGAAAAACAAAGAAAAAAATTATTTTGGAAAATTCTCTCAAGTAACACGCCCAACAACACGAGCATGTTAATGACCATATCATTAACCCACTCTTACAGAAGCTTTAACATGTGCAACAACATGTGCGTGTCACTTCCCGTGTCATTCATTTTTCCTTATAGAAATTTGACACACCCAACAGCACGGGCGTGTTCATGGTCGTGTCAATTATTTTGCCTTACAATAACTATGACACTCTCAGAGACATGGCCGTGTTATTAGTTGTATCTTCAATGTTGAAACTCAACACCGTTGACACACCTAACGACATGGCCATGTCACTAGTACTGCCAGATAAAATTTTTGCATTTCGTACACCCAATCATTCAACACAACCACTTCTAAACTCAACTTAAATTCAATCACTTCTTCAATCCAAACTTAAAATCATTATTAACTACTCCCAACAACTTCATACATACCCAAATAAGCTATTAAAACATGCTACTACACAATCCAAAAATCCAAATATCATGTTCTTCCATAGAATTCCAAAGAACTTACTAAATTGATAAAGAAACTTACCAATTGATGAAGAATCCTCAAAAACTCCACTTGAATCCTTGAAATTCCTTCAATCTTTGGTGTATGGAAGAAGAAAGCTCTCCTTAAGTCTCTCTCTCTCAAGCTCAAGTTCAAAGGAACAAAGAAGAAGAAGAAGCAAATATCAACTTCTCTTTCTTTCCATCCTTATCTATATATATTTATTAATTATTTTATATTTTAACTTTTACTCTTTTTATATGTATTGTATATGTTAGATATATGTATATATCATATTTACTTCAAATATATTTCAAATATACATTTTACTTATTCATTTAAAATCCTTTCATTTCCAATTAAATCATTTATTTAATTTAATATTCAAAAATTAGGGGTGTTACATTGCTCCTCCTAGTAAATTAATGAAAAATAAAAATCATATTAATTTAGCTAAAAAATCAATAACAAAAGATAATAAAAAAAGAAATTAAATTATTCTTACCAGTTGACAAGCTACTCATAATGTATTTTGTTGCCTCCCGCGTGTGTAGATGAGCATGTACCATAATAAGAGTTTGAAAGCCTATTATGGATGAAGGTGATATTGGTGTACTTGTCGGGATGAAACGATGAAAATTTGATGGTGTGGAAATACCCAACTGGGTAATATCCATAGCAGATGCAAATTTATATTCTCCAATCGGCCTATCATCTGAAAGTCTAATTGTTGGATGCCCTCTGCTTGACATAGAGTCATACCTACCTCCATGGAGAATATCTAGATGCCTAGTTATATCTAAGCATATAAAAATTAAGTTATTAGTTCATTGAATATTCTATTATATTTTCTGCAATAAATATTTCAAAGTAATAGAATTCTATTCAATTTTACTTAGTTTTTAATTAAATGTTTTAAAATAAAAACAATTAGATTTTTAAAAATTCTCTTAGTAAATTTATTTTTTTTTTGGATAATTTGATAGAATTTTTCCTATATTGATAATTATGATTTTTTTAGGTGTTTTAAAACTTATGTAATTAAATTTTTATTAATTCCAGTTCGACTAAATTTATATTTTTTAGGAGAACTCGGCAAAATTATCCTATATTAGCGGTTCCCTTTTTTTATTCATGTGTTTTAAAACTTACGCAATTAAATTTTTATTAATCCTAACTCGACTACATTTATTTTTTTTAGGAGAATTCAATGGAATTATCCCTATATTGGTAGTTATCTTTTTGTATTATTCAAGTGTTTTAAAACTTATAAAATTAAATTTTATGCAAAATCCTAATTTGAATATATATATTTTATTAGGGTTATTTAACGGAGTAGTTCGTGACAAATAATTTTTTTTTTAATTTAGGCTTTTTAAAGTTTATAAAATTAAATTTATATAATTTTACCTAATATTTAATGTCTCTATAAAAAAAATTACACTTTCAATATTCCACTATTATATCGCCTAGTCTTTATCAACAATTCGCATAATTTTCACAAACACTTACTATATTCAAGTTGAAATATGCTTTAAGAAAAAAAAAATCATAAGGAAGCAAATGAAATTATGAATAAAATTAAAAATAATTATTAGCATTTATATATGCTAATAAAAAATTTTCCAATTTTTACCTTAAATCCTTAATATCTATTTTTACCTAATAATCACTACAATAACTTAAAAAAATTAAATTTTAACACTAATTATCAAACAATCAATTTTTTACCCAAAATACCAATATATTAATTATAAAAATAAATTTTAACCAATAATTACAAAAATAAAATTTATTTTTACATAAAATACCAAAATATTTTTTTTTAAAAAAATAAAATTTATCCCCTGATGATTAAAAAATATATTAATACCTAAATTACTAATTTTTTTAACTTTAAAAAATAAAATTTACCTCCCTAATTATTAAAAAAATTATTTTTACCTTAATTACTAATATTTTAACTTTTAAAAATAAAATTTATCCCCCTAGTTATTAAAAAAATCAAAATTTACCTAAACTACAAATATTATAACTTTAAAAATACATTTACCCCCCTAATTATTAAAAAAATATATTTTTTACCTAAACTACAATATATTTTTTTTAAAAAATAAAATTTACCTCTAAGTTTTAAAAAATCTATTTTTTACCTAAATTACCACTATTTTATCTTTAAAAAATGGAATTTTACCTCCTGATTATTAAAATATATATATTTTTTTACCTAAAATATGAATATATATTTTTAAAAAAATTTACCCCCTAATTATTAAAAAAATATCTGGGCTTAGGCCTTGTTCCCTAACATTTTGACCCTAAATAATATCAAACTCTCAAAAACCACTCAATCGAGAGTTTGAGGCGAAAATCCTTGCTCGCAAAATCCAACCAGGTTGACTCAAGGTCCAACTATATTCTCGCCCATGGTTTTAGGGCCAAGCTATGGGCCAAATATTGAAGCCCAAATTAAACTCAAATCAAACTTTGAAGTAGGGGTAATTTTTGGCTCAACTTGACTCAAATACACCCTTAGACTCGATAATCACTCTTAACTTACCTTGAATCAACTCATCCTGCCTTTAATCAACTCATCAAATACCTTAAACATACTATTTATATTAATCTCAAAACATATAGTATTACTAAGTACAATGGGCCCAACTGAATTCCATATGCATAACCATAACTTATCCCTAAATATGGTATGATATTTAATTCATACAATACATTCATTAAGTCCAAATATCATTCAGCTAAAAACACCTTCCATACATACTACATCATCTATTCCATAATAGTCACTCTATGGAGAAATTAAGAACTTCAACTTCAATTTATACATTACATAAATAAGATTCATGAAACAATACATCAATAGCTTCTTGGAGAAAGAACAAATGCTTAAAGAGTTTTCAATTTTGAAACAATACATCAAAACCAAAGAAGATTGGTGAGTCTTCAACTTAATGAATAACTAGAATACAAAACAAATTGAGGTTTATAATGAATATCATAGTTATTCATTTATCATTAATATCAAGCTCCATAAGTAAGGGAATACACACATATAAATTATAATTCAACAATATATATTTGCTAAGAACAATGGTATCAATGATAAAATTCATACAATAAATGGAACCAAAGTTTAAAGGTCATTCAAAAATTAGATACAATGAAATGATTCATATATGTGCGTCTATAGTAGAAAACACTAATGTCTGAAAGATAGAAATTTCATCTCATACACACTAAATAACATTCTTTTCTTTTCATGTCATTTTGAGCAGTAATTTCTCATTTGCATAATTATAACCACGTGCTTGGCCGAGACACTTCTAGAGCTCATCATCCCTTTTAAATGAAGTATTGACCACACATCTTATTGAATGAGTTTATATGTGTACAAAAGCAAATGAACTCACCCTTATTATAAAAGGTTTTCCATTGTACAATATATCTATGCTTGTTCAAGGCTAGGTAAATTCTCAATCATGCATATAGGTCCAATTAACCTTTTAGAGATTCACGCTATCTCATCTTTAATTCAATGGTTATATTAGTCTAAATGACTCCTTTCAACATTTCAATTTTGATCCAAGTAACCTTTAAACATTTCTTATCAATTCATAGCCATTGACAAGGGATTGTATAGATGCATAACAATATAATATTTATAATTATCTATAACAGGAATAAATTTAATTATAATTGATGTAATTGAGCATTTCACACTACAAGAAACAAGCAAATTGGAAGTTATCAACAAGTTCAATGTTGTTAGTGTTTACTGATAGAATATTGAGAAAAGAAATAAAAATAAATTTATCAAAAAATTAGAAATAGAATATCGACAAAAATTAAGATTCTTCGGTGAATATGACGTAAAAAAACATGGTGCTAGTTATTACCTAAAATATTTATCCTAGTTGGTAAATGATGTGAGAATAAATTGCACCATTAATTTTTATGCCAACATATCTTGAGAGATTTGAGCACATGTCCATAATTTTAATCACATTGCCAAGAGAATATTTATTCTCTCTGTATATTGCTAAGAGAATAGTTATTCTCTCTGTAAATGAATAAATATTAGAATATCAAAAGTTTCACATATCGAGAAATTTAGATATCTATCAGTAATTTTTAGAATAAAAATACAGGCGACAATTTTAGCTTCAACCATTGCCAAGAGAATACTTATTCTCTCATTACATAAAGAAACATTGGTGTATCAGAAATCTCATTTGCCGAGATATTTAGATATCTATTTATAATTTTTAGAATTATAAATTCAAGCAGTAGTTTTAGTGCCTCACACTGCTGAGAGTATATTTATTGTCGATTACTAAAGAAACATTGGCATATTAGAAGTCTTTTCTACCTCGAGATTTAGATATATGTCAAAATTTTTTAATGATATTAAATTTAGGCGGTATTTTGAGTGCGATTATTATATATAAATGCCTAAGTGTTATTTCCTTTTCCATGAAGCATAAGAGTGTTACAATTCAAAATTTGCATTTTAATGGCTATGATTTAGGAGATTCAATCTCACCATTGATTTGAGCACAATTTAAGGGCTTATTAATTCAGGAAGGATCCTTTTTTCCAATTGCACTTACTCTTTTTTCATTAATTAATCATTATTTCTAATAACCCAAACATTAATCTTTGGCTAATTAAGCTTAGAAATGCAAAAATGTTAATTTTTCCCTTTGTTAAATTAAATTTTATATTTTTTCTGGAATCAGGTCACTTTACGAGATTTTTCGATTATACTTCGGAGGAGAGCCAATAAATTAAAATCTATTTAAAAATTAATTCTAATTAAATATTATTGTTGACGGATAAGCTAATCTCCCAACAAATTATCAAATCCTAAACTGAAAAGTTACTCTTGTTGCCAAAAGATTATAATGTCTATCGGTATGTTACTAAGAGATACTTAAAACCGTCGGTAAAAGTTAACCATAAGTATATATTTTTCTCCTTCTTCTTCTTTCTCATCTACCCACCTCCATCTCTCTTTGTTTGTCTCTCTCTCTTATCCACTGGAGTATCTCTTTCTTACACTCTCTCTCTTATTATGTCACTAGAAAATCTCTCTCTCTCTCTCTCTCCTCTTTGAGCATCGAGGACTACATGTAAATTTTCCTTTATAGGTTTTTAATTTTTTATATGCATGTTAGTTTTATAATTCTTTTCATTTCAATTTTTTGTAATTTGTTTTTTTTATAATTTTGTTTTGTTTTAAAACAACAACAAGGAAAATTTGGTGGGTCCGTATTTTTTGTAATATCTAAGGTTTTAGATAAATTAAATAAGAATTTGGAGGTTAATTAAAGTATTGGGAGAGGTATATGTGTAGTATATATCTAATATATACCTAGTATATATATGTTGGATATATATATATTGCACACTTAGGATATACATGATATACCATAATGTATACTTGATGTATACATGTAATATCCATAGTTTTAGATAAATTAAATAGGCTAAATAATTATAAAATTTCTGAGATTTTACATATTACACTAGTCAGTCCATGTATTTTCAACATCTAATTTTTGCATCCTCCAGTTTTCAAAAATTAAATTGTTTAGTCATTCTATTAATATTTTTATCCTAAAAATATTAGTCAATTACTTTGATATTATAAAATAATTTATTTATTTTTTCTTTATATATATTTTTTTCTTTGTTATTTGTTAAGTCATGCTTATTTTTAATTTTATTTATATTTCTTACACATAATTTATTTTAATTTTATAAATATTTTAATAAGTTATTATAATTTATATATATTTTTATAAAGATAAATATATTATTAATTTCTATATATATTCTTACAAAGATAAATATAAAATAAAATAACTTATTTGCTCTTCATTTATATATATTTATCTTTGTTATTTATTAAGTTTATTTTATTTTTAATTTTATTTTATATATAGATCATCTGCAAAATAATAAAAGACATTATTTGTATTATTTGAAATTATTTTTTTAGTAATACCTATAAAATTAAAATAAATGATATATATAGATTGTCTGCAAAATAATAAAGATATTATTCGTATTATTTAAAATTATTTTTAATAATATTTATAAAATTAAAATAAATTATGTGTAAGAAATATAAATAAAATTAAAAATAAGTATGACTTAATAAATAATAAAAATATATATATAAAGAAAAAATAAATAAATTATTTATTAATATCAAAGTAATTAACTAATATTTTAAGGATAAAAATATTAACAGAAGGACTAAAAAGTTTAATTTTTAAAAACTGGAGGATGCAAAAATTAGATGTTGAAAATACAGAAACTGACTAGTGTAATATACAAAACTTCAGGGACTTTATAATTATTTAGCCAGTTAAATAAGTATTGGGAGATGAATAGATGTTGTATGTACCTAGTGTATACATAGTAGATACATATCATATATTAATTATATATGTTGGATAAATATTATAATTAATACATATAATATATATATATATGATGTATACTCGAAGTATACATAGAATGCATACTATATACATAATAAAAATATATACATTGCTTATCCATAGCATATACATTATATATACATGTACCTAAAGATATATATAATATATAATTAAAATATATAATAATAATAATTAAGAGCCTCCTCCTCCTCCTCCTCCTTTTTTGGACGTGAGATTTGAAAGAGAGGTGAGAAGAATGTGAGTTCTTCATATACATCAAATTTACAAGAGATTTCTAGAGGATTTAAGAAGGTTTTCAAGGTTTATTAAGAAAATCAAGTAAGTACCTCTTCTCTAAAGCTTTGTTTTCTTTTATTTGATTATGTATGGATTGCTAGAGAGAGAAATTGATGTTTAATTGTTAAAATGAGTAGAATTAATGTTAAAGTGAGGAGAATATGGTGAAATGTTGGTTGGTTGGTTGATATGGACAAGTTGTAAAATTTACGGTCATAGCAAGGTGATGCTTGATTTAGGATTTTGGTGTGGATGGTTAAAATTGTTGAAATGCATGAAATTAGTGTTATTTCAATATGTATGTATTGATTCTATAGTTAGAAATTAAATACTTGTAAGTTTGAATAATTTTTGAATTTAGGGTTTAGTTATGTAAATTTAGGGTTTCTACTATAAATGATGTTAATTATTGTAATGAGGTGAATTAGTGTTGTATTAATATAAATATTGTGATTTTAAGGTTGGAAATGTGATATGGATAAGTTTTAGTAAAGTTCATGTTGATAGGTGCATTATGTGTAGTTTGGATTTTTGAAGAAGGCTTTCATAATTGTGAAAGAGAATTGTTTTAATGTTATATTAATTATAAGTAATGTTTTTAAAGTTAAATGTTAAAAATGAGATTAGTAGAATGAAGGTTAAGTAAAAGTAGTAAGTTGAATAATTTAGGGTTTTAGTGGACTTTTAATGAGAATTGTTTGGTTATTGATAGTTTAATGTATATTAAGCATGTGAGTGATTGTAATGGATAATGTTACTTATTAATGGACCATGTATGTGTAAGTTAAAATAATAAAAGAATGGAAATTAGAGTTTGGCTTTGGAAAGAGAAAAGAAGTTAGTTCAAGTTTATAATAATTATTATTTAAGTAATGGGCAAGATGGCATAACACATTGTAAATTTGATAATATGCTAATTGTAAATTTGACAATATGCTATGCCACTTTTACTTTTGGATGAGATATAAGTATTAGTAATGTACAATTATAAGAGTGGTTATTGTATGTGATGTAAGATGATATAAAAGGAACTTTAATGTAAATATGAATATGATATGTAAATGAGATAAAAAGAAATTATATTGTAATGTGAATATGTATTATATGGTATGATGTCCAATGTGGGCATATTTTTGACATTTGAGAAAATGTGGAAAATGAGTCACATTGTGAATGTGACTCATGGATATTCAAATGGATGAGCTAAAATGTCAAATGATAAGTGAGAAAGAGGAAATGCCATAGTGATCGTGATAAGGTTGATCACTTGTAAAGTGTGGAAAGTTGTTTGGAATTAATGAGTTTGTGTTTGTGTATAGTGATACTGGTAATTCTGCTTTAAACAATTATTTGTCCAGTAAAGTATGATTAATAATGCAAATATTGATAGAGTTGAGCAGAGCTAGGTCATTAGATTGAGATTGGTTATGGACCCGAGTAGAGCTGAGTCATGATATTATATTGTGATAGTTGGACTTGATAATTGTTTAAGGGTGGTTGGGCCCAACATGTAAATGTATGTGTATTGTCATGGTCATGTGGTGTTAGTTATGGTTTATGAAACCATAAGCATTGATGAAGTTTTGTGCAAGTAATGTATGTTGTATCATGAAAACGAATATCTATGAATTATATATTTATGATATTTAAATATGTAGCACTAAGCTGTTTAGCTTATCGTGGTTGTGTGAATCACGCAGATAAGAGAATTATTGAGCAGAGAAATCCAGAGTGTGGTTGATACTTGGTGATTTAGGGTACTGCAAGACCAGATGTGCCAATTGCATACATGTATAGTTAGTTTTAAATATTTTGGTTTATGTATATAAATGCATAACATTCGGGTTTTATATTTATTTTAAAGATTGAGATGGTTCTTGTACATTTATTATTTAATTATGATATATAAGGTTTTAAGTGGTGAGTCTAAAGATTGTTGATGAGTGGAGGATTTGTATAATTATTTATATTGGGAGTGTATTTTTCTATTGCAGGTTGAGTGCTTGATTTTTAGAAATATTGAAATTACAGACAAAACTCTGGTAGAATTTTTTTTTCAGAGATTTTTTTTTATAAATTTGTAGTTTAAGAATTTACTACTTCAGTATATATTATTTATTCTTAATTAAATATTATGATTAAAATGGCACTTTTATATTATGTATGTATATTTTACATATACGAAGTATATATACTGTACGCGTATAGGATATAAGAGTGGTACAATACATGAAATACACATTACATATATATTGCATAAACATATACATAATATATATATATATATATATATAACATATAAATAAGGTATAAGCATATATACAAAAATTGGTGAGAGATGAGAATAATATTAATATAAAAAAAAGAAAAGAAAAGTCAAAGGATGAGAAAAAAATTTGTGGATAGGAAAAATAGTAATTAATTAATTAATATATAAGGATGAGAATGAAGAGGAAAAATTAAAAATTGGTGTCATCTTCTTCTTCCACCATTGGAGCCAAATTTTTAAAGGAGAAAGAGAGAGAACTTTCATCATTTTGAACATCACATTTCCTAAGGATTCTTAAGGATTTAGGGTAACTTTGAAGACTAATCAAGGAATCAAGTAAGTATTATCTCTTAAAGTCTTGTTTTCTTCAAATTAAAGATTATGTAATTAATTGGTTAGTGGGAGAAGGATGATTTAATTGATAAAATTGATAGAAAATGAGTTAGAATTATGGAGATGTGATGATTGTTGATTAATTTGTTGAGATGTGTTTAAATTATGAATTTAGGGTTATGTAGTGAATATGTGTCAATTGATAATTTGGTGTGGATGATTATAATTGTAAAATGAATAATTTAATGTTGTTTAAATGTATATATGATGATTTTATGGTTAAAAATTGATTATGAGCAAGTTTGCACAAAGTTGATAAATTTAGGGGTTATAGGAAGCATATGTATCATTAGGGTTTCCAATATGGGTGGTTGTTAATTATTCAAATGGGACAAATAAGGTTATTTTAATGTAAATGTTATGATTTTGTGGTTGAAAATATGATATGAGTAGATTTTAGTAAAGTTAGTGTTTATGGTTATAATATGTGAAATTAAGATTTTTGAAAGAGGTTTATATAATTGTGAAAGTGGATTGTTTTGTTGTTATTTTAGTATAAAGTAATGTTGTATGGTAAAATGGTGGAAATGAATTTGATATGTTGAAGTTTAAACAATGTAGTAAAGGGTGATAATAGGATTTTGTTGAGAATTTGGTAGAAGTTGTGTAAATAATGGAATTTTAATGGTAATATAGCATGGAAATGAATTTAAATGAATAATGTTATTCATAGTTTGATTTATATGTATTTAGGTCAAGATAGCCCTAGAAGAGATATTTAGAGTTTAGTGGTAAAAAGTGGAACTGAGTGATTTTTGGAACCAAGAAAGGTATGTGCATATTGTAGAATCTTTTTAATTAAATTTACTTGTATGGCATTGTCCACTTTGTAAACTTTAAGGAACTTGGTGTTCCTTTAAAGTGACATTATGTATGAGAGTGTATGAAATGCTTGAATTATAAAATGATAATCTAACATAGAGTGGCTAATATCAATGTTATGAATTAATAGTGATGAATGTGATGGGAAAGAGGGAAGAAAATGGGAATAAGAAAATATGATATAATATGAAGCGTGTGTGTGTTGGGTTGGTGTTATGTATAAAGTTACTTTAAAATGTGAATATTCACATAACCTATGTAATGTGGTATAGCTATGTGATAGTTGTTATATTGGGCATTTATCAAATATAAAATTAATGTTTATACATTAAATGTGTAAACTATATAAGTATTACATAATAAGAGATACTATATGGAAATATTTTAAAGTGGGTAATGTGTAATAGTATGTCGTGTGGACTGTAGTGCCTTCAGGTGGGATACATTAGTGTCGAGCATATAGGAGTTAAGAAGATGGCCTTCGGGCGGTGATGGACACTTTGTCTCCAGTATCGAGAGAGGAGGGCCTTTGGGTGATACATTGACACTTTGCCATCAGTGTCGAGAGGCGGCGACCTTAGAGTGATGTTTGACACTTGTCTCCGGTATCGATAGGGGACGGCTGACGGGTGATATGTGTGACACTTTGTCCCTAGTGTCGTTAAGTAAATATATGGTGTTTTGTGAGATGTCATAAAGTGTTAGATGTTATCGAATCATATTTAAGGCTAACATTGTGATGGTAGTATGTTGGGGACATTATGTGCTGATAAGGATTTATTTAAATATTGCATTTCATATTATGGAGCCGAATACTTTAATAAAGTTGTTATTGTTATTAAAATTTGTTCAACTAAGCAAATTTCTTAGTGTGGTTAGATCTATCGCGCAGGTGGCGGGAATGCAGAGTAGAGCAATCTAGGGTGAGCTAAGGTTGTAGTGTATATTTTACCGCAAGACTAATCATGTCTATGATTACATACATGTATAGTTTTTCTTTGCTATTATGCACAATGGTTTTTATACATATTAACTGAGATTTAAGTATTTTGAATTATTATGAAAAATGTTATATTTATACATATATAGATGAAACAGGTAATGTTTTAAATGTATGTGAATTTTATAAATAATGTTTTTGGATTTTAAATCATGAAATGTTTATCAAACTATGTTTTGGAGAATTGTTGGTAAGTGAAGAGTTTGTGAAATTGCTATTTTGGAAGTGTATTTTTCTACTGCAGATTGAGTGTTTGATTTTACAAATATTTAAATTACAGACAAAACTTTTACGAATTTTTTTCAGAGATTTTTTTTGTAAATTTGTATTATTATAATATATTCACTATTATTTATCTATTTAATTATTAGTGAAATTATCTTTAAATGCTTAGATTATTATTTAAATTATGGAGAATTTTCTAAAGGAAAGAAATGTGGTATTCTTGTATTTTAAATATGTATTTTACATATATAGATATGTGTATTGTACATATATAGACTATAAGGGTATTACATTTTTTTTCAATTTTTTGCTTAGCTAATACTAGGTATATTTGTTGCTATTTTTTCTATATATTTTTTTCTCTTAGTGTGATTTGTTCAAGGTTTGTTTGATGTTTGTACTGATTTTGGGTTTTTATATGAATATGTGTATGTTAAATGTTTTGTTAAAATTACCGTTTAATTTATGTTAAGATTTTTGGTTAATTTTTGGTTATGTTGAATATGTTTGGATTGATTTGTTTGATAATTTTGGTAAATTAATTTTTGCTTAATATGTTGATTTTGATTAATTTTTCTCAAAAATTTAATAAAAATTTGCTGTTTATGTAAATTTTATTAATTAATTTGTTTAGGGTTTAGGTTTTGATTAATTATTGTTTTAAAAGTTTATTGGTGTTATAAAATTTAGTGTTTGGGTCATTTTAAAATAGTTCTTTTGTTTTTATTAATTTTATGTTATTTTGTTTTTATTTTTTTATTCTTTTTATGTTTTTAATTTTTAATTTTCTATTTTTATCATAAAAATTGGAATTTTATATTATTAGGGATAAAAATTACGTTTCTAGGTAAAAATTGAAAATTTTCCAATAATTAGGTCAAATTTTTTATTTTTTTTTATAACTAATATATGAATATTTTAGGTACTTTTAATTAAATTAGATGCATTTTTGTAAAAAAAAAATTATAATTTTAAATAATTAGGGATAAAAAGTAAATTTTTAGGTAAAAATTTGAATTTCCTGTAATTAGGTATAATGATCTTTTTCACTAAATTATATTTGTTGTATATTTGGTGTGAGTTATATAAAATGTTGTATATATGTTGTATATTTAGTGTATATATGTTGTATATATACTGTGTATGTATAGTAAGTTATATCAAATGTTGTATATATGCTTTGTATTTGGTATACATGATTGTATATTTATTCATATGATATATAAATGCTATATATTTGGTGTATATATATTGTATATGTGTTGTAAGATATATCAAATCTATATATTTGGTGTATCTGCATGTATGCTGTATATTTGGTTTATATGATGTATATGTGCTATATATATGGTGTATATGATGCATATATGCTGTATATTTTATGTATTTTTGCTGTGAATATGCCGTTTATAGTGTATATTCAGATATTTAAGTATATTTGTTTTGTATATTTAGTGTATATATTGGATATTTGTTGTATAATGATAAACATTATATTATTATTATTATTATTATTATTATTATTATTATTATTATTATTATTATTATTATTATAAGCATTTAGATAATTAGGGATAAAAATTAAGTTGTTAGGTAAAAATTAGAAATTTTCACTATTAGGTAAAATAATTTTACTTTTTAACTAATTTAATGGTTTTTATTGTAAAAATTAGAAATTTATGTAATTAGAGATAAAAATTAATTTTTAGGTAAAAATTAGAAATTTATACTATTAAGTAAAATAATTTTAACATTAGATATTAGCTTGAATTGTATAAATTAATTTCCTAAACTTTAAAACACTTGTTAAAAAAATTTTAATTATGTATATAGTATAATTTCGCCCAACTATTATAAAAAATAGATTTAGATAATATATATATATAGATAAATAAAAAATAGATATAGATTTTAAACGTTATTAATACTTAATTGTTATATTTTTAGATATGGCTAGGCATTCCAATAGTTCTCATAGAGGTAGGTCTGACTTTTTGTCAAGCAGAGAAGATCCAGCTATTAGACCTTCTAAGGACATGTCTAATGGAGAGCATTTCTTTGCATCTACAATGGACATCATCTCGTTAGGGAATGCCACATCGCTAGATTCTGCTTGATCCCTTCCAACGGATACTTCAATTCCTGCTACATCTACTTTTGTTGTACCATCTGCGGAAGGATAACCGACAAGTGTTGATGCTAGTACCTTTGAGGCTCAAGAGCCGATCCGGCTTGCTTTGGAATAGAGAGTCTAAATGCTCATTTGAGCTTAGTCTCACAGGACACCATCGTGTACGATCTCAAGTCAGCTTGGTAAGCACGAGTTTAAAATTTATCTTTCATTTTGAAAAGATTTATTTTTTATTTAAAAGAAACTCTCATTTTTATTTTGAAAAATGAACGATGACTTTTATTTTGAAAAATAAAATTAGAGAGTCGACACCTTAGTTTATTTGGTTTGAAAAAATTAAGGAAAAACCCATTTAATTGACTCCATTAAATTAAGTTAATTTTTACCCAAAAAAGAGCACTAGTTCGAAACCAATCATGATGGGTTCCGAGCTTAATTTTTATAATAATTTGATAAAAAAAAAGTGATTTTATCTCTCTTTGATTGATTTTAACTTTTTCCAAAATGACCTTGAAAAAAATCTAATTTTAATAGATTATGTCGCAATTAATTATGAATGACATTATCATTATACATAGGCATTTAATAGCATGACATTGATAAATGCAATGCAGAATAGTAAACATTACAACTCCACCAAAAGAATAATTCTATGGGAGCTTCAACTTTAATTCTTATGGGCTCTAGGTGAGCACAAATTCTCAACTAATTAATTAACACAAAGGAAAAGAAAAGAAGACAAAAGAGATATAATTACAAGGGCATCTATTACAAAACTCACCAAATTTGTAATGGAGTCCAAAACGTCAAGAAAAATAAAAAAGATGAATAATAATAATAATAATAATAATAATAATAATAATAATAATAATAATAATAATAATAATAATAATAATAAAGAGAATAACAAATAACGATAGAGGAAAATTGAAATAAAAGAACCGGTTAATTATTTAGGTGAGGGCTCCTTATTCGGAGTAATATTTCGAGTACGCCTACTTATCCCATTTGAATGGGAATCAGAGCTATAAGTAATTCGTGTCTTTGGTTGCAAAGGTCTTTAATTAACCAATTTTAGTAAATTTAGATTACCAAATTAAAAAGAGAAATGTGAGAAAATTTATAACTTGGATAGTCGTTTCCTTTGGATGTATGGTTGAAATGATTTACCGCTCCGTAACTCTGCTTAAGGAATCTTGAGAAAAAAGATTCCAAGATGACTTTAAGTCCAAAAAAAATATAAGAGAATCAAATTTAATTTGATTAAATTGATCTAAGATGAAATTGTTATTTTTTGGCATCAAAAATAATTTCGACAAAGTTTTGATATGATTCCTAATATGAATTTTGAAGAAGAAAATCTCAATTTATAGTAACAAGTAGGAAAAAAATATGACCAAAATGACCCTGGGCCATACGTGCCCGTTCTAGGGGGCCATGTGGACAGTACGGGTCGAGCGTCTTTTGCAGTTTAAGGCATGTTTGATCTCCAATTCACACAATTTAAATTATGTTGGATTCATTATTATGTAAGCTTTCATTTAGGGAAAAAATTGAGGATTTTTCATCATGTCCAAAACCAAAAAATTTTGAGGATCGTTCGGAATCGATCCAATTCCAATATGTGTTATTTCAATTTTGTTGGAACCGTACTCATATTCACTTTAATTTAGGTGCAAAATTACAAGTTCACAATATCATAGCATCAACATCGATTATGTGCAGTAATTACAAACAGGCCACTCTCCGAGCATAAGAGTGTGTAATATTTTGTTTTCTATATTTTAGAACAGTAAAATTTAAATAACCAAGTAATAAATATTAATGAATATTAAAAGATTTTTATTTCGAAGAATTTAAGGTATAAAAATTATTTAAATTAATTTGATTAAAATAATTATCATAAATAGTAATGAATTTAAGAATTTAATTAAATATTTTATTCAAATTTTTTTTGGTGCAAGGAGGCGATTAACTCTTTAGTCAATATTGCCTTCGAGAGAAAGGTTGCTATTTGGTACAGTGACATAATAAATGAACACAAGAAGAAGGGTAAGCACCTAAAATATTTTTCTAATTAGTTATAGGTCGCCCTTCAATCGCACTAGGTATCTCTAGCAGATCAAGCTCGTTCTTAAGTTTCTTCCTATAATAGAATTCAAACTCTTACTAATGGTTCAAGACTATTTACAAATACAGAAGGCAGTAAAACACATTATGAGCATGTTCGTCGACTAGTAAGCATAATTTAATTTTTCTTATCTTTTTAAATTATTTAATTTTATACTAAATTAATAGGTTTTTTAATTTTTCATTAATTTATTAGGAAGAACAGCTGGGGTGGCCCTACTGAGTATGAACTGTTTGTTCGCATGCATACCAAAAATCATGGCAGGCAGACTTTCATCGATCAGCACTCCCGAGATGTACATGTAGGTCTATAATTTTTATTTTAATGTTTCCATTTAATTTTTTATATATTATTTATATTGCACTAATATATTTTTTTTACAGGACCACTTTATAACAGATTGGGATCAGTAGTTTTAGACAAATGAGCAGGGCGATGAGACTCATATTTTTATTGAGACTACTGGTGGGGTGAGGAAGAGGAGAGTGTATGGCCTAAGCTCTCAATATGTCTTTGAGGCTAACCTTCTAGAACGCTAATTTTTAGGAAAAGTTCGAAGTAACATGGAGAGAGATAGAAAATCAAGTACTTGAACATGAGCATACAATGCGAGAGTAGATGCAGAGAAAGTTTGAAGAACAATTTGATCGACTTGATCGGCAATTTCTCTCCAGCTCGCTCTTCAATTGCTCCATTAGAAGATTAGCCTTTCCAATATTTTTTATTCCTTCATTTGTAGAACTTTTATATGTATATATTATTCTAACATTTTATGTGTACATTATATTAATTTAATTTTATATATTATGAATTCCTTTATGTTAGACAAATGATCTTAATTTTGATCCTTGACAACTCAAATGGATGATCTATTTAACTTGTGTTTGAGAAAGCTTGTTGCAGGATTAGGTTGCTTCAATTAAAGGTGAACAGAACAATTCTCGCGGTCGCACATCACCTAAATACGACCGCTCCATGCAATTACAGAATGAAACCTTGTCACAGTAGGTTTCGCGGTCAGAAGTTCGACCATAGTCGCGACCGCTCATACATAATAGCGACCGTCCTAATATTTGCCCGACCGCTACTCAAGGAACTTAAATCATTACAATCACAGTAAGGTTCGCGGTGACAAGAACGGTGAATGATTCGACCTCGCTTACCAATTTAGCGACCGCTCATTTATAGTCGCGACCGCCCAACAATTCAAGAAGAAATTGCTAAAAGAGACAGTAGTGTTCGCGTCCTCAGGTGCGTCCAGAAGTTCGACGCGAGAATATGAGTTCGACCGCTACAAGCTACTAAGGGCGACCGCGAGATTCAAATTATGGCGGACATCTCTTTTGCCCTGTCAGAAAATGACACGTGACATGACCGTTGTAATCCCACTTCAGTATTCAAAAAAGGGCGACCGCACTTTGTGATGCGCGACCGTCCCGACAAACACAGCATGGGCAAGAAACGGTCCGACAAAAACATCATGGGCAAGATTCCTGCTGTAGAGCACCAAAATTCGACCGTTGAACTTTTTCAAAAGTAGCGACCGTCCCTGGTTAAAAGGATGACCACGTGAAGCATGAGAGCGACCATCCTTGTATGAAGGGCGACCGCTAAGTGCTTCGGACAGTTTAAGTAAAGAAGGTCTAATCTGCCAAGACTTTATTCTAAACAGCAATAACGGCTAGTAAGACCACATTGGCTATAAATACAATGTTTCCATGAGAAAACAAGACAAGAACATTATTAAGAAAAGATTTTCATAGCCAAGCAACAAATTTCCTTTTGCTTAAACTTGTATTTGAATTGTTATGAATGTTAGGTGTTAGCATTGAAAACACCATTGTATAAGTTTGAGTGTAAGCTTGGGAAACACTTAGGTTGAGAGAGTGAGCCTTGTAAAACTCTTGTGTGGGTTGTAAGTGTGAGCCTAAGAAAAACACTTGTAAAAGTTGGAAGTGAGCTTGTGAAAACTTCAAAGACTAGTGGAACCTTAACAAGTTGTTAAGGAAGTGGATGTAGGATTGAAGTAAATCCGAACCACTATAAATCTTGTGTGTTCTTACCTTCCTCCATTACTCAACCAACTCTCTATTCCGCATTTCTTGTTTGTTGAGTTTTTTAAATTGTCATTATTTCTTGACGAAACCAATTCACCCCCCCTCTTGGTTGCCATCTTGGGACAACACTTTATTTTCAATTTTGATTTATATTTATTTTTATCTCATACAATTTAATAAAATATAAAAAAATATATAATATACATATTATTGTTTAAAAAATATAATAAAATTAAAATTGCTAGATATAATACAATAATATTAAAATAATTAAATAATATAATATAATAAAAAATAAATATTAATAAACTATAATAAAATTTAATTAATATTAAAATATAAAATAATAAATTATATATTAATTAAACATTTTTTAAAAAATGTACAAAATTTACCAATGGATTACTGATGGATTGTTAATATATTATCATTTTATCAACCATTTTACCGAAAAATATATAAAATATTGAAAAATTACCAACAACATTATTGATGGATTACGTAAAGATAAATAATATTAAAATAATTTAGTGATAACTTTACCGGCGAAAAATGAAATAATTAAGATAATAATAAATAATGATGTTGACAGATTATTGACAAACATCTAAACTTAGTATGGAATCTGACATTTCTATACTGACTAATTTTCTATTGGTAATTACCGATATCAAGCTTACTCTATCGGTAAATATTAGTTTTCTGATATCAAAACATGTTGTAGGCAATCTCTTGGTATTTGCGGATATAATATTTTTTTCTTTTGGTAAATGTAATGCCAAAAAGGTGGTCTCGAACAAAATTTTTTTATCGATAATCTATCGGTAAGCTTTGTTACCAACTGATTTCCTTTACTTATTGATGGAAATTTTTATTGGTAATGCGCATTTTTTATAGTGTCAATTTTGAGTGGGTAGCACATTGAAATATATCTTATTACTAATGATAATTTCAAGTTGAACTTTCTTGAGAAAAGAGAGAAATGCAAAATCTTAGTTCGATTAAGAGTCTAAGTATAACAAGGAATTCCAATCTTACAAGAAGTCTTGAAGACCATGATCCAATTCCTTTCCAAGATTGGCACTTTATTGAAGAACAAATTCAAGAAACTATATTTTTAAATCCATATGATGCAGGGAATCTATATAGCACAAGAAAACTTCTCAATGGGTAATCAAAAGACCCATTGTTTAATAATGGAGTCCTAATAATAAAATTAGAGAGTTAAAGATCTTAAAAATCTTAATATGGATCTATTCAAGAAAATTGGTTACAAAATTGGCCTAACACCCTAAATTAAGTGATAAACCTATATAGAGAATTAATTGTGATCGAATTTAGTGAAGACGAGATAATTATGCAATTTACCATTTTTATACTTTGTTTTTTCAATTTTTATTGTTTTTTCAATTTTTACCAGAGGTATTATTGTACTTTTTGCTTCGGCTTTTTTTTTCATTTTTACCAAATTGTACTTTCTTATATTGTATTTTTGAATTTTTTAAAATACTTCTTTTTTTATTTTTCTGTTATTATTTCTCCCTCTAACTAGCGGTTCCCTGTGGTTTTGGTAGTTTCCTGCCCTTTTTGTGATTTTTAGAATTTTTTTTTCTTTGGATTGGTAAGCTTTATTGTGGTTTATTTGAGTTTTCGAGTTATATTTATGTATTATTTGCCTTTTCTCTTCTTTTTTTTTTTGCTTCATATGCAAATCTATTTGTGGCTTTTTTTTGTGTATCTATGTGTTTTTTCTTAATTTATTCTGGTTTGTGTTTGAATGATACGCATTTTTCATTTCTTTATACCTTATGTATATTTTTGTTGGGATTTTTTGCGTTTAGGGTTTTTTTTTATTTAATTTTTGGTGTGGATTTTTGTTTTCTTTGATTTTTTTGCCTTTTGCTTTTATTTGATTTTTCTCTATTCCATTTTCTTCTTTTGGTGATGTAAAATGCATTGGTTTATGTATTTATCCACAGACATCGACGATGAGATGATCATGACGATGGCTACAATGGACAACATTCGTAAAGTAGCCATTATCTTAAGCAACAGTGTCCTTATATCAGAAAGCAATGTCATGATTTTTATTTTTATTTTTGTCCATAAATTTAGCATAATATTTGTCACCTAATTTGAAATAATTGAAGTGGAGTTGCTATCCATCAAAAGACTGAAAAATGATGACAAAAGTGACCATAGGATAATGAATTTTTAATATCAGTGGTAGAAGCATTTTAAGACAGGGCAGAGAGTATAGATATCATTGTTTTATTACTTATGTAATATGATTTTCAAATTTTTTTCTCCTTTCAAACAAAATACAATTTGAATTTTATCATGATATTAGGTTGTGAATTTTTGTTAGAATTTTTTAAGAAAAATTTAGTAAAATATTTAAACAATTAGGATTTAAGTTGCTTTTAAATTGAGTTTAATAATCTAGTAAAAAAGTTTTTAACTAAAATTTAGTGAACTTTTTTTATGCTTTGCTCTTTTGTTTTTTTTTATTCATTTTTACTGTTGTTTGTTGTGTTTTTTTAGTTTGCTTATGTTTTTGTATGGTTTTTTTTTTATTTCTTGTTTGTTTGTTTCGTTCAAGTTTTTTTTTTTAGTTTTTGTTTCTTTGATTTTGGATGATTGTGTCATTGATTTTTTTTATTTTGTTTTTGTGAGCTTTAAGATATGGTTGATACTCGTAGTTGTTCACACATTATGAAAAAGTTAAAGAAACCCAAGCTAAAGAAGATGGAAAAGAAACAGAAGAAGTAGGTTTTGGTGATGATGCGAAGAAATCTATTGAATCTTCAGAAAAGAAGATTTTAAAGAAGAAAGGCATTAGTGAATTTGGATTCGATGAATCTTATGCTGGTAGAGCTTCAAAAAAGTCTAAAATTATGATAGATGATGTTGAAGTGAAGAAAAGTATTCGTAAGTTGAAGGTATGTTGTTTGGTTTTTTAAAAAGTAATTATTTATTATGGTATTGTTTAGTTTTTTTATTAGATTTTTTTTAAAATTTTATGGCGGGTATATTATAAGTACTTTCTTTTTTTTTAATGTTAATTTTTTCTGATATTTTGTTTTATTTATGATTGATTATTTGTTGGGTTTCATTTTGTAATGCTTGTGTTTGTGTTTGTGGTGGTTTACATGTTTGTTTTTGCTTTTTAGTTTTAGTTATTTATGTTTGATGCTTTGTTTGTTTTATATTTATTTTTATATTTTTTAGTTTATTTTTAGTTGATTTTGAGTTTATATTCTTTATATCTAATGTATTATGGTCTTTGTTTTTATTACTATTTTGTTTGGTATTATTATTTTTTAATTGTTAAAGGCTTTAATTGGAGAAGCTTGTTAAACCTATTACTGGTTTATATTTTATTATTATTATTTTTAGTCTTAATTTTTTATGTTTTATGCTTTGTTTGTTTTATATTTTTCTTTATGTGTTTTTTCTCAATTTAATTTGAGTCGATTTTGGGTTTATAATCTCCATATGTAATGTATTATGGTATTTGTTTTTCTTACTATTTTTGTAATATCCTCATATATGCCCTAGAAGTTTTGACTATGTTGTTGATGTTGTTGTTATTATTGTTGTTGGTATTTATTGGAAAGTGAATGTTTGTGTATATGTGTGTTTTGGGGAAAGAAATAGGGTTTAGAGACAAATGTATATGTTGTGTATATGATGATATATATAACATATAAATTGGTCAAATATAGAGTCAATGCAAGAAGATATTTTTGTGGAATGTGCAATTACATATAAGGGCTTAGATGAGACAAAAGGTTAGTTATTTGATTGAGGGCATTTTGGTAATTGCTTGGATAAAATCTCTTGGTGGAGATTTAAAGTGGAGTTGACTTTATTTCCTCCATGTATTTTCTTCTTCTTTTGCATTTTGGCTGATTTCTCGTAGACAAAGGGAAAGCAAAGAGACAAAGAGAAGACTTTGAAGAGTAAGCTCCAATTGTAGGAAGATTGAAGTGATCAAGTGTTGATTCAAGAAGTGTTATAATTTAAGGTAAGAAATCTCTTGTTTTTCCTTTGTTAATTTTGAAGTTGGGTCTAGAAGAAATTGTGATTTGTTGATATGATGATTTGATGTGTTTGTAATGTGTTGAATTTGATTATAAGCCAAAGAGTTAATTATTAATGGTTTTGGATTGAAGATGGTAAGTAGGTGGAGATTGATTTTGAGAAAATAGGAGTGATGTGTATTTTTAGGGTTTTGGTTTGGTATGAATTTAATGTATGGTTATTGTGATTACTAGGGTGAATATGTAAGATATGTGTTTATAACATGAATTGTATCCATTTGAATGAGATGATTGTTGTGTAAAAAGGGTGTAAATGCTTTTAGAAGGGTGTTGGCCATTTTTAGGGTTGTGTATTTGAGTGACACGGCCAAAATAAAGGAGAGACACGGCCAAGCCAAGTGATTTTGGGCGTGTTGGATTGCTTTGAGAGAGACACGGCCGTGTCTAGTGCCCGTGTTCACTACTGGATTTTTGGTGTTGGGAGACACGGCCACTAGCTTGGCCGTGTCCTATGCCCGTGTCTGTTACTGTGATTTGTTGGTTGAGAGACACGGCCACAAGCTTGGCCGTGTCCCTTGCCCGTGTTGCCTACTGTCAATTTAGGTTGAGAGACACGGCCACAAGCTTGGCCGTGTCCCTCAAGTGGCTGCCCGTGTCCCTCAAATGTGTGGGTTAGGGTTTTTATACTTTGTTCTATTTGCATTGTTTTGGTCCTTTTAAGGTAAGTTGGTACCTAAATCTAAACCTAAACACATTTAAACAATGATTGACCTAAACAAATGCATATAGAAGATCTTAAAGCTATGAATGATATAAATTATTCTTTGCCCTAATTGCATTGTTGAGATTGAACAATGTTATGTTATGCATTGTGAATGGTTATGTGTTTCATGAGTAATGTATATTGAAATGTTATATCAAAGCCATTGTGATTGGCTATGATGATGATATGGAAAGAAAGAAGGCATGTTTGCCTAAATGTGATGAGAATTTGAGAATGGAAATGGTAACTATATAATAAATGAATTGTTTGTTTAATATGTTATTCAGTTTCAGAGTTCTGGATTTGGGTGGCATGCCTAAGAAATGATGAAAGGTAACAGTCTTGCCGGGTTGAGGATCTCCTCAAATGTGTTGAGTTGATGGTCCAAGAGACTGGGTCTGTTACACTATAAAAATTGTGAATATGAGATATATGATTTGTAACAGTCTTGCCGGGTTGAGGATCTCCTCATATGTGTTGAGTTGATGGTCCAAGAGACTGGGTTTGTTACACTATCCATGGATAGAGATACATGTATATATATTGCCTACGGGCGTGATTATTGTGATTATGAACCAAAGCAGTAACTCTGAACTCTGAATATCGTATTAAATACTTGTTGGGGCCATAGGTGTCAAGGTTATATGAATGTCCTAAATAATGTTATGAGTTAATGAAATGAGATGTTGTATATTGAGTATGATTGATAAATGTTGAAATGTGGTATGCTCATATGACTATGATTTGTAAAATGCATAATTATGTGGTTAACTTTATATTTATGATGTTGATCTTATCAATAACATATGTGGCATTGCATTACATTAAAGCATACCATTAGCATGTTTTATCTTACTAAGCCCTTGGCTTAGCACGATAGTGTTTAATCGCGCAGGTGATAGAGTTGAACCTGAAGGTTCTTCGAGACCGAGTGAGAGTAGACGTTGAAGTGTTGATTTGGAACTTAAAGATCAGAAGAGACTTGCCAATCATGTATATTTCTTTTATATTTTGTAAAGTATTGGTTTTAATGTAAATATATGTATAACTATAAACATGGATTTGAAAGAGTTTATACATGTAAATATTTTATAAAATTCCGCTGCATATTAATTAAATGTAAATATATCTATTTGGTTTTGTATTACAACTTGATTACTTATTTTTCTATAATCTATACAACTGAAAGATTATGGTATTGTTTAAAATGTTTTGGATGTAAAGAAAATCCGTAGCATCCCTATGTTTAGTGCATGTATACTACATTGTGGTGTTTGTAGTGTGCATATATTGAATGTGGGGGTGTTACAATTTTGTTTTTTTTTGTTATTAAATACAACATTGGGAGTATTCGGTTAAACCTGATGAATATTTTTACGGTAAGGTCAATGCAAGTTATAATTTCAAGGTTATAAAGAACTTGAAAAATAATCTATCACTACTTCAACTTAAGATGTTTAGAAAGACTTATTTTGCTAAGTATTTGGATTTGCCTAAGATGGTAATTCAGGGCCAAATTATACATTCATTGTTGCTTCGTGAGACAAATCATTTTTCTGAGAATGAATTTTGGGTTGTTGTAAATGGTATCAAGTTGAGGTTCAGTTTGTACGAGCTTGCTTTGGTAACCGAGTTAAAGTTCACAATTGAGTGCAATAAGTTGGATATTTTGTTTGATTCTAATAGGTTGATTGATAATTATTTTCCTAACATTAAGAGAATTAAAAAGCAATATGTGGAAGAACTCTTCTTTTTTTTTTAAAGGTGGGATATAGATGAAGATGTTGCCAAGATTGCTTGTTTATATTTTCTGAATATGTTTATATTGACTGCATTAACAGCTAATGTAGTTAGTAGATCACATTTTGATTTGCTTAAATCTAGTTTATTTGATGAATATCCTTGGGGCAAGAAGGTATGTTTTGCAACTTTAGATTCTTTGAAAGGAAAAATGAATGATACGAGTTATGGGTTTGATGATGATGAGGATTTGAAAGGTGATACATAAATGCATAAGTTGAATGGATTTCCAATTGCCTTTTAAATATGGTTCTGTAAGTGTTATCCTTTTGTTTATGGTAAATATGTTGTTCTTCGTGGTTGTGATGGTAGTAGAGGCAAAATTTTAAATGGTTGCCTTCTGGTCAGCCTACATTTAAGGAACTTCAAAGATATGTGTTCAGCATTTCTACTGAAAAGGTGTTTTTAGTTTGTTTTCTTTGTATGTTATTTTTTTCATACATATTTTTATTTTTTTTGTGTATATTTAATTATTTATAGTTGAAGCTGAAGAATTTGGAACCATTGCATGCTGAGAAAGAATCAATGGGTTTGGATTCATTATTTGAGATAGAAAAGGCAAAAGTTGTTAAAGATTCTATTGAAATTGATAGTGATGATGATAATTTTGTCTTGCTTCCTCCAAAAAAAGGTTCTTCTAGTTATAGTTAGGAAAAGGTTTCTGTTGGTGGTAGTGGTTCAATTAATTTTGATATTTATAAGGAGCTGTAATTGGTGTCTTCTAGACAAGTTGAATTATTTAGAAACATGTCAAATTTTAAAGAATGTTTGAATGCATATTTGGAAAGTCAGTTTGATAAAGTTTTTTAGGTGATAAATATGCTTTCAAAATCTATTTCAGCTGGTGGTGGAAGTAGTTCTAAGGTAGTTATTATAATTTATTATGATTGTATATGAGTTTATTAATATATTATTTTAATTTTAATTTTCTTTTTGTATGTAGTTTAATAAATCTGCTTTAGTGGAAGATGATGAGATTTTTGGAAAAGATGATAATGCAACATATGATGTACAAGTTGTATATTTGTTTTTGTTTTAATAGGAATTGTAAACCTATTATAAATTATACTTATGTATTATTTTTTATTTTTTATTTTTTATTATTTTTGTTATTTATTTTTTTATGTTGTTAGGTTCCATTTTTTTTTTTCTGCTAGTGATGAAAAGGAAAATGCTATTGATGTTGAAGATGCATGTGTTGATGTAGTTAGTATATTGTGTCGTTAGTATATTATTTTTTGTCTTGTATTGTCTTTGTTTATAGCTATTTTAAAAACTAATTGTAGACATATTTTAAACTATTTAATTGTATATTATTATCATGTTTTATTTTCTAAACACTTTTTAGTATAATGTTATTTTTTTTCATTGTTTTTATGTTTCTCAATGTTGGAAGGTTAAATAGAAGGTGAATCCTTCACTTGTCAAAGAGAGAACTAAAGAAGTGAATATTGTTCCTCAGTTTTTTTTTGTTTATTCCATTTGTTTTATATTATATTATTTATTTTTTTGAATATATTTATTAATGAGTTTTATTTTTTTTAGGGTGGTGATGTGTTTGATATAGGTAAGATGATTTCTAGTGCTCTTGATGATATTAGTGAGATGAAAAATGATGAGGATGTATTATTTAGTGTTTATTATGTTTTTTAAACTAAAAGTAATCTCTATTTAAATAATAACTTTATTTGTTGGCTTGATATCCTTTTTCACCATTTTTTAAATATTTTCTTACTTTTATATTAAAGACATTCCGAATGTTGAACAAAAGGATATTGATTCAAACATAGAAGATAAATTTTAAGTAGATCTTTTTAAAACTAAGAAACATGGGGTATGTTATAAGTTTTTATTTAATCTTTTAATGTGTTTGTTTTTTGTTTTTAAACTTATTTGAATCTTTATTGTAGAATTGTTCCCTTTTGTTTTTTTTTGTTTAATTGATTTTTCTTATTTTAGGATTCTTGTATGTTGGATGATCCGAGCTTCATTTTATGTAGTGATACTAATGAACATGATAAAGAAATTAATGAAGAAGGTTAGGATGATTATATTCAATGTATTGGTGAAGTTAGTAATATTTCTCAAAGTGAAGAAGATGAAGAAGGCGATGATTCTAATTGTAAGTGTGATGCAAATGATGCTGATGTTGAAGTTGATAAAGATGATGTTATGGTGAAGAATGATGAGAAGGTAATTTTTGTTATTGTTCTCTCTTTTTTTTTTGTTTATAAATGTCTTATTATTATTAAGGCTTGTCTACATTGTTTCAATAATGGAAATATCATCAAGGATGAATTGGGAGAGAAAGTGTATCCTAATTATATACTAGATGATATGAGTGTATCATCCTTTGATGAAATTCTTGAATTTGCCATGAACAAAGTAAATACTTTGTTTTTACATGTATTTTTTTAAAATTTGTTTATAATTTATTTGGTGACATTGTTGTTGTTTTATATATATATGTATTTTTTTAATTTTGTGATAGGTTTGTAAGGAGCAAATTGGTAGGTTTTCTTTAGAAATAACTCCATTTGTTGGTAAATGGGATGTTAAGCCATCTACTATGTTATAATCTCTTTACATCAACAAAATTTCTTCTAGTGCATCAATTGAGAGTTTGAGCTATGTTAAAGGGATGCATGTATTGGATGACAAGATTGGTAAAGTTAGTGGCTATGATTTTATGGGTAATCGGACAAAAGATAAAAGTTCAACAACACATAATCACTTTTTGTTATATTGTTTTAGTAAGTTCTTATAATTTTTAATTTTTTGCAAGATTTTATATATTGCTAATTAATTTTACTTTTCATATTATTTGTAGTACTAAAAAAAGGATGTACAATGTTGATCATCAACTGATTTTTCCTCCTTTATCTTTCTCAATTCATTATGTTGATAAGAAGACTTGGTTTCATGATTTGTATTATGGAGGTTATGAATTATAATTGTCAACATGGTTATTTTTATTCATTTTGTTTCAGTGTTTTATGATGTACATGCTATAATTTTTTTTATTAGTTTTAGTATATATTTGTTAGTTGATATTATGCATATTAGTCTTTATTCATACTTCTTTTTTTAGTTAATCACATTTACTTTTTAAACTCAAATTAAACTCATTGTAATCTTTTTAATTGTCAGTTTTGATATGATATTTTTTTTTCTTTTGTCAGAATTTCAATACAATTTTACTATTTACAAAAAAGGGGAAATATTAAGCTGATGTGATTTTCTTGTTAACGACTATAGATTATTTGTTTGATCAGAAATTATAGTCATTACACAAGAAATTTTAGGAGAAGGACAATGGCTATTCCCTTTTGCATAAAAAAGGTATTTGGTTGTTGAATATATTTTTGGGTTTTATAAGCATTACAAATACAACAGACCTTGGTGGGATGCAGATCATGTGCTCTTTCTGCTCATATTGGGTACGCAAAGACCATTGGATTTTGGCAAGTTTGAGCTTGAAGGAGAGAAAATTTTATATCTATAATTCTTTAAGAATACCACATTACAAGAAATCTGCTTTAGAGCTGATGGAAGGTTATTGTACTCTTTTACCTTATTTCCTATTTCTTATTAGTTTTTATCATTGTCGTTTAGACATTGATATGAATGAAGGTGCATATAATAATAAGGCTTTTATAGATCCTTTTGAGCTAGTTGAGGTTGATGGATTACCATCTCAAGCTGATAAGCATGTTTTGTCTTAATTTTTTTTCTTTTTTTTTTGTTTGCTATTTAATTTTGTATACTTAATTTTTATTTTCATTTTTTCAACAATTGTGGTCTATTTATTGCTTTGCTTGTTGAGTACTTCATTTATGGAAAGCAGATTCCACATATAGCTTTGATGTGGATTTGTATAAGTGTAGACTTTTTGTGCTGTTACATAATCATGCTAAGAGGAAGAAGTCCAAAAATTATGAAAGTGAATCCGAAGCTATATGGAGGTTGCCAAAAGATCCTCTTAAGAAGATGAAGGGTAAGAAAATTGTGTAGTTTGTGTTTTGTAAATAGTTTATTCATTTAATTATTTAGGAAGGTTTGTTAAATACACTTATTTTCATTTTATTTGTAGTAGTAGTTTTTGACATTTGAAATTATTAGTTAGATATAGTTGTTCAAACAATTTATACAGAATTGTATATAATGAATACATAGTTGTTTGTGATTAACTCAAATTTTTTATTATTGTTTTATTTGTTATAAAATTTTATTGACCTTTGTTTTTATCTATTATGACAAATTTGATATCTCTTATATTAAAAAAATATGTATAATAAATATTTTTTAAACTAACTTTAAACTTGTCATAAACTAAATATATGATGAAGTAGCACCTTGTCTCACACAGAAAAATGATGAAAAACAGGTCTTACCTAAACCCTTCTTTTAAATTATGCTTATTTCCATTAGGGACAATATCAATCTTAAAGTGTGGGGTGCAAAGTTTTTGTTTTAAATTTAGTTGTTTTATTAAATTGAAGTGTCTTGTTATATATTATTTCTGAATGTTGAATAGTTCAATTGTTATAAGATTATTGATAGGTCACATTTTAATTTCTGAAGCATGAATTGAAAATTGGATAAAATTGGTGCTTATTGTTAATTTGGATGGATATTCCTTGCAATACCTTTTAACTTGTGAGAAAATTAAGCCTCATAAGTTGGATACCAACTTATTATCCTTTTTGTGTGAACATTATTGATTGATGAATTGTTAGAACTTGTGTTGACATATATTTTCAGACTACATAAAAATTTTAATTATGCATCAATATGATTAAGGCAATTAGGTGTACCCATTTTATCTTAAAAAGCTCAACCTTATATACGACCTTAGTTCGCCAATTTTGAGCCAATTTTGTTTTTTTTTTCTTTCTTTTTTCACAACATCATTAGCCTTGAACTATTTTGTTTTACCTCTTACCCTTTCATTAGGATCAAAAGCATTTTAGGAGCTTAAGTGGTTGAGTATTGTGTTAAATAAAGTGTGGGATTAAAATTAGTAGGTTGAAAGTTGCAAATAAACATGTTGTAATTATTGTGTTCCTTTATTAGATTTTCTTCTTCTTCATATTATTACTAAATTAAATCTAAAATAAGAACCAATTCAAATTCTATTTTGAAATATAATAATAATAATATAAATTATTATTCTTTTGGGTAGGGTTGGAATAAGTTTGGATATGATATTTGCAAATAAAATAAATAAATCCCTTTAAAGAGTATTTTAATATCAAGTGCTAAGTGAGTAGAAGGTGTTTTGGGATTGTTGGGTTATAGTATGATTTTTACTTCATTCTTAAAGTGCTCTTGAACTTGATGAATAAGCTCACATTTCTAAATGTCATGCCTTTACCTTAGCCCCATTACAACCAAATGAAAGACTTTATGATTCATGATTGATTAAAATTTAGTGGCAGAGATTTGATTGATAAGCAAGCCTATGGTTATAATCTTTCATTGAATGTTAAGAGTGAAAACACCACCTTGATCAAACACTTAAGAGATTTTGTTAAGGAGTGACAACCTTTGGTATGCATGGAAAATCACTGAATTACATGAGTATTAATTTTATTTGATTTAATAATGATTGTGGATTTGAAAAAAAGAAGTCTTGATATATCCTTTTAACTCTTGAACTTGATTAAATTTTTCTTGTTTGGTTTTGTTTTTAACTTTGCTTAGGCACAAGCAAAGAATTTAGTGTAATTATTATGGTCATTTATGTGTGTGTATTTTTAGGTTAACTTTATTGGCTTTTTGATTAATTTTTCTTTAAATTTGTGCTTAAGTTTGCTTGAAGAGTTATGATTTAGGTTGAAGTACAAAAAAAGAAGCTTTTAATTCACTTGTTAGATCAATTTGGAAGAAAAGGCATTGAACAAGGCCAAGTCATTAGCAACTTGGTTGTGTCCCTCATAAAAAAGTTGGAAAATTGGACACATTCAGCAACCTGGCTATGTCCCTCATGAGAAAAGAAGAAAATTTTGGCAAACTGTGACATAGCCAGGTGACTTGGTCGTGTCACATGAAATGGCCAGGACAGACGTGACTTGGCCGTGTCACCAACACAAAGAAATAAAAAATTAGCAGAGGTAGACATATGCATAAGACAAGGCCAAGTTACTGCCTGTGTCACATGACACACCCACTGACTTGGCCGTGCCACACTTGAAGAGAGCAAAATATCCAAAGAGGCAGAAGAAGATATGGTCAGGTGACAAGGTCGTTTCACTCCCCATAAGAAACATATAGGTAGTGAAAGACATAAGCAAGTGACTTGGTCGTGTCCAAGGTAAAATTGATAGACACGACCAAGTCATTCATGTCTTGGCCATGTCACATGTGATTTCTTTGAATTATTAGTACGATTAGTGGGGGACAAGATAAAAAACAACAAGAATATTTTTTTTAAAGGTGAAATATTTTTATGGGAAGAAAGATTTAAGAATTAAAAAGGAGGGAACAAAGGGAAGGGGAGAGGATGGAGGTGAGTTGGAAAAACAACATTGTCTTTGTCTTGATACATAAAATAATTGGAACGAAATAGGGGGGAGGCATGTTAAAACAACTCTCCATTCTCCATTCTATGGGATGTTCTTATTTTTCAAAGACACCATCTTCATCACCATCTACGTCTTCATCTTCTTTGCATCTTCATTTTCTTCTATAGATAAGACTTTAACATTTTTGGGATAGTTTTGGGTGAACAAGCTCTTGAGAGGGTTAGGCTTTGGAAAAGCTTTGATTGAAAGGTTGGAGGCTTGAGAGAGAAAGTTTGCACTGCGTCTTTCAAGGGTGTAACCATTGATTGAAGGGTTGAAGAGGGCTTGGGAGTTCTTCATCGCATTCAAGTTGAGCTAGGAGGAAGAACAAAAATTTCAACTCTTGGTATCTTCAAGGGGTTTTTCATATTCTCTCATTTAATTCATTTCTAGATTGTTGTAGTTTTGTTATGAACATTAATATTTCAATGGTTAAGTTTGATTTGATTTATATTGAGATGAATGTTTATTTTGAAATGATGATGAACTAAATTATCTATGTCTAAGGTTTGTAGTATATTTGATTAAATGACTTAATTTAATTTTTTCATTAATATAACTTGTTATTAGTTGTTTGCATTGGATTATATGTTGGGTTGATAGATTGGCCACCTATTGATCTCTTAATATTGAATGATGGACCGAGAGGTGAAATTTGATATTGGAACTATGCAATAAACTACCCTAAGAATGAATTAGAAATATAAATTCTAGGATTTCATTAAGTTGCAATTTCAAAATAATTGGTTATTGTTAATTCATGAATGTGAAAACTAATGAATTGGTAATTTCTAATTAATCACAAGAAACAAATTAAATTACAAAGTTGTATTAATGGATAATTTGAGAATTAAACTTTGATTAAATTGATCTATAAATCATAGGTACTATTCTAAGAATTTGAATTAATCTTGCACAACCGTTACTCGTTTTACTTTTAGATTTTAATTACTTTTCACCATTTCAACAATATATTCTCAAACTTTAATATTTTATTTTAATCAAATTATTACAAACAAGCACCTTTCTTGTGAGACAACCTTGGGGTGATCACAATTACTATAATAACCTCGTATACATGCGAGTGTTGCTTTATAGTAGGATTAAATAGAGTTCAACAATTTTGTCAAAATTGAACTTCTTGCATGTGCACTTTCATTGTTCTAGGTTGACTGTATGTACTTTTCCATGTTTAATAACATTGAACAAGTTTTCTATTGTTGGTTTCACCTACAAAATAATTTATTAAACTCATTATGAACTGATTTTAGCTTGTTATTAAACTGTACTTTTATGTTTTTGATTTATGGTTTGATTCTAGTTATGAACTTTGCATATTGTAAACTTACTATAAACTATTGATAAGTCATTTTATCTATTGACCTGTAACATTTTGGACTCAATAAAGTTGGTCTGCAATATGTCTTCTTCATTGGTACAATCTGAGTGAAGGTTGACATAGCTGTATTTTTGTTATTGTAACTCCAATCTTGTATCAAGCTGCGAAGGTACTTCACAAGTTCAGTTTTTGGTAGCTCTCGTGATGAATTGTTTGCAGAATTTAATGACTCAGCAATGCTTAATGTCATGGTTGTGTATCAATTTTTTAATTAATGAACTCTTGCCCATTTGTGGTAGCCTACATTTGAAAGATATGATCTTATATAAACATCTATGTTGTCTAATTCTCGCATGTGATTTTCAAATTCTTTCAAGGTGTATGTTTTTGTTGCTACCATGAATGACTTTATAAGATCTTTTGGTTTCTTTTTGAATCTTATCTTTAAATTCTTTGATAGATGGTATATACATACCCCCATGGCTTGCTTCTCGATATACTTCTCTTATTGCTCTTTTGATGCCTTTGTGTTTATCGGAGACTATGCATATGCCCTCTCTTATGCCATATGCCTCTCTGAAATTTCTAAAGAGCCATTCCCATGAGGCATTGTTTTATACATCTACTATATCAAAAGCAAGAGGAAATATATCATCATCTACATCTTATGTTGCAGTTGTAAATAATGTGAGTCCATAGTTTAATTTAATAAATGTATCATCAACTAAAATTATGGGTTTGCAATGCTGCCAACCTTATATAGAAGCATTTAGTGCTATGAAAAGGTATTGGAATTCATTTTTTTTTTATTTTGTTCCAATTGAACAACTGCACCTTGGTTAGTTTTTTGTAACAAGTACAGGTATTTTTGGCATTAAATTGTGAAAGTCAGTAGGCTTTCCTCTTATTTTCTCCAATTCTTTCTTCTTTGACCTCCAAGCTTTTTGATACCCTATATTTATAAAGAATTCTTTCTTTGTATCCCTTATTATATCAACTGGTCTATATTTTGTTTTGATGTCCATAAATTTGTATTTGATGTGTTCACTTATGACATTTGAATTGGCTTGTCTCTTGTCACTCATTCTTGTTGCTACGTTGCATATGTGTATATTAATCATCTTTCTAATCACAAACAAGTATGTTATCCCTTTCTTTGAAGCCTTTAGAAATCAATTGTAGCTTTCATCAACACTCTTTATATAACAGTTCACATGGCAAGATTTTATCACCTTGAATTGGAAATTGTTGTTGATGGCATAAAATGTCAATGTTGATGTCATTGTCTCTTTGTCTTTATATAATTGTCCCACTTGTATTTCAGTAGTTCTGTTGTTGTTTATAATTGATGAGTTGCTTCCATTCTATTGTCAAATTTCTTCTGCAATATAAATGATTGTCTACATAGTATTCTTGGTTAGTATATGCACATATTCCATCGTATCATGCTCTGCTTCTTCATGATGTGAATTTTCTAAGTTGATGTTGGTTGAGTCAAGTTTATTTGTTTCTTCTACTTGTTGCTCTTTCTTAATGTCTAAAGCACACAAAGGTAATGTTGTGTATTTATCTTATTTGCTTCTTACTTCTGGGTAAAATTCAATGTTGTTGTTATCTTCAATTACAATTGGTAGATATTCTTTCTCCAAATAATATCTTAGATCTATTATGTGTATGTCTAAGCTAACCTTCAACTCTATAGCAACTTTCTCAATTAACTCAAAGTACATGCAGGAATAATGTATCTGTATACCTTTAGCTTGAAATCTTTCATAATCTCCTTTTTCGTTTTAGATGCCATTGTGTTGAAGTAGAGTTGCAATTGCTTTTATATTTGCAATTTTGAGATTGAATATTAGATGTCTAATTGTTTTACAATAAAAATCTTTCAATCAATTTCGATTTATAGTGCATTCATACTCACATGTAAAATCATCGATAAACTATAATGAATCAAATTGATTTTACACATTTTGAATCAAATTGAAGAATGATTTCGAATTCAATTTTGATAATATGTTATTTAGTTGATACGGTGAGATTTTTCATTGTTTTGTGGATTTTGAAAGAAGAATCAGATTATACCTTTTTTCATATTATTTTTTAAAGATTTTTTGCAGCAGATTTGTTGTGATTGTTGCTTATTTGAGATTTGATTTGATCTTCGGTTTCCTATTTGAATTTTGCTATTTTGGAGAAGATAACTTTTATTTTTCTGTTAGGTTTTTTGTTTGTTCTATAAGCTAGTATAGTTGTAACGGGTTAGGCTTTTTCTTGTATTTATATAAAGAGGCCTAAAGTTTTTTAGTAAAATTATTATTTTTTAAAAAAAATGTAGTATAAGTGTAGCGGGTTGGGCTTTTTCTTTCCTATATGCAAAGAACCCGAAGAAGAGAGATATTAGATTTGGCCACTCTCCTCCCCCCTTCATCTTATGAATATTTCCTAGTTAGTTCAAAAAACTTTTCTTATCCAATTTGAAAATCTATACTTAAATAAGAATACTTTACTAATTAGAAATTAATATTCTTATTGTAATTATGCAACCACTAAATAAATCCAATCAAAATGACTAAATAATATCATTCATTGAATAATAAAATTTTTATTTATAAGAGTAATTCTTTTCTTGGTTCTATTAAGAACTTAGTTGAACTTACCAAGTTTTGCTTGTGGCTTTCTTTGACTTATCAATCAATTTTTCCTTCAATTGACTATATGATATCCTTACCATAGCTTAGGTTTTTATCTCAAATATAGATCAATCAATATAAATTTGATTAATTTTGTCTTGGCTCATTTGCTACTTTGGACTTACATTCTTCAAACTTCAAGGTTCGCATTAGGTTGGTGTTAAAGCTTGAAAATTAATCATGTTTGTATATCCTTTGTATTTTTAATTATTATAAGTATTTATTACGACACAATAGTTTCTCAAACCTCTTGTTACCTTTCAATTCAACTTCATTTAGAGGTGTTCATAAGCCAAATTGGGTAAGATTTACCTTTAGCTCGTAGCTTGACCAGAAAATAACATATACTTAAAAATTTGGCTCGCAGCCTAAACCTCGCTTGAACTGGCCGAATTGACTAGGGTTGGTTGGGTCAATGGGCCAGATTAACAGGCCTTATTCTTTTTTATTTTTTATATTAATTATATATATAAGTAAAAAAGGGCAGCAACTTTTATGTATATATATTATATAATAAGTTTTATACATTTCAAATTAATATATATTAACTTTTGTTTCTGGGATTCTCTCAGAATTGTAAATTGATAATTTTTATACGTTTTTAATGATTATATATTTTTTTCCTTTTTTTTGCATTAGAAAAATTATCTTTTGCATTTTAATTGAAAAAAAATGATTTTGTGAACCAAGTAAGCAAGATCATGGGGGCTAATCATTAAAACTAGAGAACTTGTTGTGAAGTGTGAAATAATTGCTCCAACTGTCTGGCTGTGGGGTTGAGGAAGACATGTTTTCTAGCTTCTATTTAGAACATCTGAGAGTTACACTTAAGTTGAATTAATTTGTCTGCTTGATTTTTTTTTATTTATATTTGAAGTATCTTCACCATTAAAATATCTACAACAACAACAATAAAGCCTTAATCCCAAGTCAATTGGGGTCGGCTATATGGATTCTTCTTTTCCTCTCAATACGATTTAAGGTTATCTCTTTTGATAGATGTAACATCATAAGATCATTTTGGACCACCTTTGACCAATTTAGTTTAGGCCTACCTCTGTCTCTCTTAGCTATATCTACTCTAACTTGTTCGATTTTTCTAACCTGTGCATCGCTAAGTCTTCGTTTCACATGGCCAAACCATCTCAATCTATGCTCTCTTATCTTATCCTCAATAGGTGTTATCCCCACTTTTTCTCTAATGCACTCATTGCGGATTCTATCCATCCTAGTATGACCGTACATTCATCTTTTCATTCTCATTTTTGCAACATGCATTTTACTCATGTGTTGTCCTTTTACTGCCCAACACTCATTACCATACATCATCGCAGGCCGTATTACAATGCAGTAAAATTTTCCTTTTAATTTAATTGGCATCTTTCGATCACATAGAACTCCTATAGCACCCCTCCACTTCATCCAACCAGCTTTAATTCTATGATTTACTTCTTCTTCACAATCCCCATCTTCTTGAAGAATAGAGCCAAGGTATCTAAAATAAGTACTATGAGGCACTGCTATTCCGTCTAAAATAATTTTGCCTCTTTCTATATTCTTGCTATTAAATCTACAATGCATATACTCAGTCTTAGTCCTACTTAGCTTAAAACCCTTAGATTCCAAAGTGCCTCTTCATAATTCTAAGTTTTGACTTACCCCTGCTTGAGTCTCATCTATTAATACAATATCATTTGCAAACATCATACACCAAGGGATGTCATCCTGTATATGTCTTGTTAGCTCTTCCATGACCAAGGCGAAAAGATAAGGGCTCAAAGCTGAACCTTGGTGTAATCCAATAGAAACGAAAAAATTCTTAGTATCCCCTCCCACGGTGCGGACATTGGTGGTAGCTCCCTCATACATATCCTTCAAGACTTGGATATATCGTATAGATATTCCCCTATACTCTAGGACCCACCATAAAATTTCTCTAGGGACTCTATCATACGCCTTTTGTAAGTCAATAAAAACCATATGTAAGTCCTTCTTCATCTCTCTATACTTTTCCATCAAATCTCTTATAAGAAAAATAGCTTCCATAGTTGATCAATCAGGCATAAAGCCAAACTGATTTGAGGAGATACAAGTATCTAACCGCAAATGGTATTCCACACCTCTTTTCCACAATTTCATAGTGTGGCTCATAAGCTTTATACCTCTATAATTTGAGCAACTCTGAATATCTCCTTTATTCTTAAAAATAGGTATCAAATTACTTTGTCTCCATTCATTAGGCATTTTCTTTGTACTTAAGATCTTATTGAACAAAGATGTCAACCATGTAACTCCTATATCTCCCAAAGATTTCCAAACCTCAATAGGTATCTCATCTGGTCCACAAACTTTACCAACTTTCATCCTCTTCAAAGCTTCTTTAACTTTCGAAAATCTAATCCATCTAGTGTATTTCACATTTTTCTCTGGCCTAATGTCCAAACCCTCAATATTATCACTATGGTTACCATTAAGAAGTTCCTCAAAATAGCTTCTCCATTGTTCATTAATATCCTCTTCTTGAACCATAACCTTATTCTCTTTATTTTTAATGCACTTAACTTGGTTTAAATCACAACATTTCTTTTCTCTTATCTTAGCCAATTTATAGATAGCTTTTTCTCCTTCCTTTGTTCCAAGTTTCTCATACAAACTCTCTAAAGATTGTGCTCTTGCTTGACTAACTGCCTTTTTAACATCTTTTTTTTACTTGTTTGTACTGTTCAAAAGAATCATTGTTATTACACTTGGACAAACTCTTATACCATTCCCTTTTACTTCTTACCGCTTTTTGCACTTCCTCATTCCACCACCAAGACTCCTTAGAGGGATGTCCACACCCTTTAGATTCCCCAAAAATCTTTCTAGCTACTTTTATAATTATTGTAGACATGCATATCCACATATCATTTGATGACATACTCACATCTTCCTCCCACCCTCTTGCTTTGACCATCGCATCCTTGAACAACAATTTTTTTCACCTTTTAAAGTCCACCACCTAATCTTAGGACTATTGTTCCTCCTTGGCCTACTAGTCAACCTCTTAAACTTGATATCCAAAACCACTAACCTATGTTGAGTGGTCAAAGCCTCACCTGGAATAACCTTACAATCCTTGCATCGATTTTGATTGGCTTTTCTTATGAGTATGAAGTCAATCTGACTTCTATTTTGCCCACTTTTAAAGGTCACTAGATGTGATTCCCTTTTTATAAAATATGTATTTGCCAGAATCAAACCATAGGCTAAAGCAAAATCAAGGATACTCTTACCTTCTTCATTTCTAATTCCAAAACCATACCCTCCATATACCTCCTCAAAACCTACTTTGTCTTTTCCTACATGTCCATTTAAGTCTCCTCCTATAAAAATGTTTTCATCATTTGGAATCCCTCGCATAAGTTCATCCATATCATCCTAAAAATTTTGCTTGCTCTCCCCATCCAATCCAACTTGAGGGGCATATGCACTAACTATGTTGATGGTCTCATTCTGGATCACAAGATTAATTGAAATAATCCTATCGCTTCCTCATTTCACCGATACAACCATCTCCTTTAGGTTTCGATCCAAAATTATACCTACTCCATTTTTACTTCTATCTGTACCTGTATACCACACTTTATACCCAGTATTCTCAACTTCTTTACTTTTCCCTCTAACCCATTTAGTCTCTTGAATACAAGCAATACTAATTTTTCCTTCTCTCCATAGTATCAACAAGTTCTCTCAGTTTACCTATAAGAGATCCAATATTTCAAGTTTCTATTCTGATCTTACTCCCTAATTGTTCTTTCTTATGTTTCTTCCTATAAAATCTTTTATCATTATCTAAACCTGTATCTCTCGTATTACTCTTATTATTCATATTTTGGACTAACTTCTTTACCCATACCCGTCCATGATGTGAGAACCCTTATTTATTATGCACCACATCCGGGCACCGACATGGAGCATCGCATTCGGGGAACGCCCTACACCCTTGCTTATTCTTCACTACACCCAGGCTCCGATGTAGCGCGCCGCAAGTAGGGAACACCCCAATGATATTATTATTAGAATCCATATCATGAGATGTGATAAAAGTTTTACACTGGCTGTCACCTACCGTAATCTTCCTCCTTTACCCGGGCTTAGGATGCTATACTTCAAACTAAAAATGATTTTGATTTTTTATGTGAGCAGTTATGACCTTCCTTGATGGCTTAAAGGAGTGGGAAACGCTGAAAGGAAGACCTCATAATATAGACCTCATATTGACAGAAGTGGATTTACCTTCAATATCAGGATATGCACTTCTTACTCTAATAATGGAGCATGAGATTTGCAAAAATATACCAGTTATAAGTATGATAAGAAAATTAACACTTTGTATTCAATAGAATGGTTTTTATGTTTCTTTATGGTTACTCAGAAAATTAAATCGATTTTTTTTGGGGTGATTTTGTAGTGATGTCCTCACAGGATTCAATTAACACAGTTTACAAGTGCATGTTGAGAGGTCCTGTTGACTATCTTGTTAAGCCTATAAGGAGAAATGAACTGAGAAACTTGTGGCAGCATGTATGGAGAAGAAAATCTGTATGCCTATACTTTAGACTTACAGGTTATCTTGTTTTTGTGTTACTTAAAAGTGATCTAACTGATCCTTATTCATTCGAATGGTTCTATCAGTCTCCTGTTGAAGGAAATGGCCCCCAGGATAAAAGTGTTGGATAGGACAAGGTTGGCGCTACTTCTGAAAATAATGCTGCCAGTAATCATTCAAGTCGCGACATGGCTTACGTTCAAAATAATAAAGAATTCATTGAGAAAGGCAATGATGCTCAGGTTAGTGCTCTGTTGGTGTACGGGAAGTAAATTCCTTACTTAGTGCAAGTATTAAAATCTATAAAATAAAGTGCCTGAATTTAGTCCCGCCTTTTTTCCTCTATAGTTCTCAAACTTAAAAAAAATATATGCAATCAAGTCCTTTGGCTTGTAGTCCAATCATCAGCTATGTTGTAAAATCTGAAATTTTTATGTTTGCTTAATTTAATATTGTTAGTGATGGAGGGAGCAAACAGAGTTGACTCGAGTTGGTTGAGTAGTGACTGATGGATTGAATTGAACAAAAATAGTTCTATTTAATGGCACAAATGACTAATGGAGTTATTTAATAGATGTGAAAGTTGAAAGATTTGATTGTACAAGCTTAGGAACTACCTTCAAAAAGTAGCAAGTCTAAGACTAATTCAGACATATTCCTCTATGAAATCATGTGCTTTACTTTATTCTTTGTTTGTTTAGCACAAGCATAACTTATTTATTGTCAGTACTTGTTACATATCATAGGGAAAAAGGGTAGAATGGAAATGTATAGAATAACAGAATGCACGTAACAGAATAGAATTGGGGTGTGCTTTGATGTCACCTTTTTGTCTTTAGCTAAATATGCTTATTATATAGTTTGTACATATGCTAAGGAGGATTATCAATTATCAATATCAGATTACTTTCTATTTCCTTCTCTTCTCTTCTCTCCTTTCTCTCTTCTTCTATATTTTGTTTCTCTTCTCTTTTCTATCTTCTATCCTTTGTTTCTTAATTTGTTCTTCTCCTTTCCCTCAATTTCTATTTCTTATTCTTAACCTTTCTCTATTTGAAGTGTTAGGTTGTTACAAATTAATATCAGAGCTAATGAGAATCGGACCTTACTGAACAACAATGAGAAAAACAATAGATGAAACTTATACAGAAGGAATCGAAGAGTAGCATTGTACCTTCGATCAACTGATGGAAGAACAAATCAAGATGAGGATTCAAGTGGACAAGATGATATAGTTCCTCCAAAGTCTACAAGACAAGGGTATAACGCCACATTCTTCAGGGCAGAAAATTTTAACAAACCCAGTGGCTCACCTTCATATTTCTGACAGGAAGCAAACATTACCTAGGAGTCATAATACAAGACCTGTGCAAACCCAGAATACAAAACCCATCAGTTTCTGCCCTCCAAAATCACAACCTAACACTAATCGAAAATCCCTGATCTCTTAAAACCTTAATTAGAGAGAAACAAATACTTGTTTTAGAGATACAGACCTATTTATGCCTGGCCATTGATGCACGGCTAAGCAGATGATGGCTCTAAAGGGTCAAGAAAGTCCAAAATAATTTTTACGGTATTTTAATTAAATAATATTTATTTTAGTATTTAGTATTTATAATTTTTAATAAAAATGGTAAAGTTAAAAAAATAAAAAATAAAAATAAAAATCGGTGACGAAAAAATTGGCGACGAAAAAAATTCATCGCCAAAGGTTGAATTGGCTAGGCCAATTCGCTCGCAGCAGCAGCTCGTAAAACCTCGCAGTTTTCGCCAGAGCAATTTTCCAACGTAGTTTTTTCGAAACCAGATTCTATTTGGTTTTGGTTTCTTTTCCTAATTGGTTTGAATTTCCTTAAACAATTAGAAGTAGGTTTATGATTTTTCTTATAAATAACACATTAAAACTCAGAATTAGGGGACCAAAAGATTAGTTTTTACTGGAGTAAAAAAGAGACAGAAAAACCCTAGCACAAGGGACATTAGCAACAAGAAGCAATCAACAATCCATTCAAAGGTAGCAACACTGCCTTTGTCATTGTCCATCCAGAAATCAATTTTGGTGGAACCAACGAGCGGAGGTTTGATTATAAATCTTTGCTTCGATTATATTTACAATGTTATTGCCATATTTTCTTTTAAGTACATCTATCATTGATTTTTGTTTCAGTAACCTAAATCATTAAACTTGGTAATATGTTCATCCAGAAATCTTAATCAGTGATCAAGACTTCAAAACCCTAAAACTATGCTTCTCTTTTCAGAAACCTTAAAACCCTAAGGTATTTCTCTCCCGTTTCCAAAAACCTTAAAACCCTAAATTGTTTCTTCTATTTCTAAAAACTTCAAAACCCTAAAATTGTTTTTCTTTTTCCAAAAACCTTAAAGACCTTAAAACTATTCTTCTACATCCAAAAGCTTTAAAACCCTAAAATTGTTTTCCGAAACTATTTTCATCTAAACCATAACTTTTTGTCCAAAATTTTCAAATGTTTTCTTAAATCTCCAAACCCTAGTTCTCTTTACATTTTCTAAAAATCATAATTATTTTATAAAACTCTAAACTATTTTTTTAAATCCTAAAACCAAATATGTATACCAAAAACCCTAACTTTCTTGAAAAACCAAAACTGTAAACCCTAAGTTTTCCTAAACCCTAATTCAGTGAACTTAAAACCTAATTTAGTAAATCTAAACCCTAAAGCCATGATCCAGCAAACCTAATATCACAATCCAAAAAACATGAATTATAAACTCTAATGTCTTAAGATTCCAAAACCCTAATTTCATGATGTTACCCTTAAACCCTAATTTGATTAACCCAAAAAACCTTACTAATTTCTTAAATGTATAAAACCCTAATCCATTCCAATTTTCCAAAATCTTTACAGTAGCCTAAATAATAACAATAATAATTCTAAAATCCCAAAACCCTAAATGTTAATTAAAGAACTCTAAATTGAAACAGTAAGCCTAATTTATATCTTTACTCGCTTTATTTAATTTTAGATTTGATTATGTAGTTTATTATATATTTTGATGGTTGATTTAATTTCAATGCTTGATTTATTTAATTTATCATGGATTAATATTTTCTTTATTGTTATGATTATTATTTGTTTGTTTTATTAAAATTGTAAGAGGTATGTTTTCACCTTGTGGGTACCTCATTAGTTAAATATCATGTAATTTAAATTTCTTTTATATTTTGGACCAATGTAAAGGACATGTTTCTACCTTTTGGTGGGTGTCCTATTTAGTTTAGGCATGGACAATGTAAGGACATATTTTCCTCGGACATTGCTTGATTTTAATATAATGATGCTTTATTTTAATTGTTGCTTTATAATATAAAGACTTGCAAAGGAGGTCGGTTCCAATGAACCGGGCATTGTGGGATGCTGGGCCATTTCTCACCTTCCCCACATGTACCCAACTTTCCTAACCCATTAGGGGGTTGGGGATTCCTTAGAAATCGAGTCATCCACCCCTTTCTTTTTACTAGCCCGTCCGGGTAGCGACTCCATTTTTCTTTGGGCTTAGGTCCGTGTTCTCTAAGGCCCCGAGCCTAAACAATGCCGAAGTCGCAAGAACCATTTCAATTGGAGTGGGGACAAAAATCCCCGCTCACAGTGGCAACTCCACTGGGGACAAGAGAAGTTGATTCCGTTGGTCTTTATATTATTCTATTCTTTCTTATAATGATATTATCCATTGCATCATTTAGATTGCATTGTGTGTGGGAGTTAGCACGCTCGTGTTACCCGTGTTGTGTTATGTAAGGGATACCATACTTTCACTCAAGGTATGGAGATCGAGCATGGCATAACCACTTATAGCCTCATACCATTTGGTATATACTTGCTATGGGAACCTAAGCCTTTTAACCGAAAGACTAAAGCTCATGTAATTGGCCTAGTTACTTCCCTTATATTTATACCCCAAATGCTTGTTGTTTGACTATGGTTAGTTTATCTTGATTTAAATCATGGCTTATTTGGTTTGTTCTTTTTCTAATATGGCCCAAGTACATTTGTAAGCTCAAAATCCAAAAGACCAAAGCTATTTTCAAAAATTTTTAAAATGGTCTTTGGACATAAAACTTTTCTAAAAACAAATAAAAAATTCTTTTTCTCATATACTAAGCCCAAAATCCATTTTTTCTAAAATCTTTTTATAATGGGCTTAGAAATAAAATTATTTTCATCCTTTAAAAGAGCTTACAAATTATTTAGGTCAATTACGAAATACTAAAAATCAATTGTGAGCCTAGTTTATGCTAAGAATAATTAATCATGGGCTTGTTTTTGGCATGAATCATTAGTTACTTTTTCAAGTAAGAAATCTATTTATAATAAACCTCTTAATTTAGTTTTAATCCAATATAGCATAAAAGCCACTTTAGTTGGTTGGATGGATTAAAGCCTAATTAATTGGAATTTTCATGAACTGATTTCCATTTTTGAAAATATAACTATTAGTTAAAATGTCCGAGAGAATTATTCGAAAAACAAGATACCCCATGTTGGTATTTTGTTAACCATATTACCTAGAAAAAGAGACTCGCCATTCGTTTGTGGAAGTTATAAGGTTGAAAGGAATGTCCTAATCATCTTTCTTTGTTTATTGTTTGTGCATACATGCATACATGCATTTGCATCTCATATCATTAATCCTCTCTTTCTCACAACCCTAAATTACAACAGTTCAAAAGCTTACGACAATCTAACCTTCGTCGGAGACGAAGAATCTAGTAGCAACTCAATCACTTGCTCACCAAAAGCAATGGAGCCCGAACAAATTCAAAGAATTATGGACGATGCCCTTAATGCCAAGATGGAAGAAATGAAAGAGGCCCTAGCTGAGACCGTGAAGAACCAATTGGCTGCAATTATAGGAAATAATGTCGAAGCATCCGCTAGCACTAAGAAGCCGAAGGACAAAGGGGAGGCTAAGGTTGGTGAAGTGGCTTTTGATGATGATAAGGTGATCATTGATGATGATTGGGCTCAATACTTCCAAGATCCTCAAGATAAAAAGGAGCCAAAGGTTTTTGAGAAGATAACTTTTGAAAAGATTGAAAATTCTGATGTTGAGAAGATGATTGCTAACCTAGAAAAGAAATTTGAGAAGAAGCTGAAAACCGAAGAGATGTCCGAGATTGACAAACTATTTGAACAAGATGAGGAGATCCCTTATAAGTTCAAGATGCCTTCCTTCGCTAGGTACAATGGTACAGGAAACCCCCATCTCCATGTGAAGTAGTATATCACTGCTATGCAGTCTGCCCGAGCTACTAAGGCTCAAACTCTAAGGTACTTTATACTCTCATTGGACCCTGTTGTCCAAAATTGGTTTAACACCTTAGAGGAAAGTACTCAAAAAGATTGAACATGTTATACAAGGCTTTCATTCAGCAATATGGGTACAATGTCGAGCTAAAAGTTACCTTAATGGAAGTGAAGTCCATTAGACAAAGGCCAAATGAGAATTTTGTGTACTATGTGAAAAGATGGAGAAATAAGGCTGCTTTGCTCAAGAAAAGGCCCGATGAATCTGATCAAATAAGGATGATTGTGAGAGGGGTGTTGCCTAGCTTTCGTGAAAGGATGTCTCATACACTCATCCATGATTTCAAAGATCTACTCCAAGCGGGTCTAAAATTGAAGAATGGGAAAGAGAGAAGAATCGCTTTTCAATAAGAAGGAATGAGAAAGGGAACTACCAGTCTGAAAATCAAAGCACGCAAAAAGAAGTTGATATTAATACAACTAGTCAAGTAAATAGAAGGCAGTTTTCAAATTTGGGGAAGCCTTTGTCTTAGGCCTTCAAAAATCTACAAAAGAAGGGACTATTACAGCCATTGGCTCCTCGACCTTTGCCTAATCCTTTACCCCCAAAATTTGATACTAAGACTTTTTGTCAATTTCATCAGACTCAAGGACATAAGACTTATAGATGTACCTGATTGAAGCATGAGATCCAAGATATAATCGATAGTGGTAAGCTACCATAGCTAGACAAGCCCAATACCAAGAATAATCCTTTGCCAAAATTCAACAAAGTGTCACCACCAACAACCTTCATGGTAGGAAAAGAATTGGAAGAAGATTTTGTTTTATCATCCTTTCAAGATGGAAATATTGAAGATGTGAAAGGAAAAGAAGCTTAACTCAACAAGCTTTCCTTAGCTTAATTGTTGCTTTTTAATTTTGCTTTCTTTAATATTTAATTGGAACAATCGTATTTTTCAAATTTAAATTTGTTTGAATAAATTACTTTCATCAAAAATTTTGTTGGTCTTTGTTCATTTTGGTGCTCAACCAATGATGAATCTAGCTTGATATTCATAAATTAATGTATCTAGGCATCATGATTTGAATGACTTTACTAGATGAGGGAATTGCTCTATAGCATTGAGTTGTGTATGCTTACTTAGAGAGGGCTCCTGCATAATTACCTTTGTCTAGGTCCTAGTTAGTCTTAGAACATGCTTTGACAAACTTTCGAGGTGAAATTGAACTCTGCTTATTTTAAGGGAGAGATGATCTAGGCATTGTTTGGTTAGCCAACACCTAGTATCCTCCTAATTAAATATCAATCCCTAGTTGTCCCTTTGAGCCTTCATAAAATTTTAGCTTTTCTTTTCATTGGCTTACAAACCCCAACAACCTACCCTGAGCTGTTGTGATACTTTTGACAATTCTTATGATCACAAAGAAGAAGAGGCAAGAAGATCAAAGAATGGAATGCATAGCTAAAACTGTAAGTATAGTTGATGTTCTCAAGGCCATAAAGGTAGTTGAAGTTCACCTAATATCTCCAATCTATCAAGATAACATCAAAGTAATAAATGATTTATCCCTGTTAGAGGAGATTTATGTCACTCCATTCATCCATTATTAGAAACCCAAGTTGATACAAACAAGACAACTCTTTTAGAACTAGAACAAAAAAAAATGAGACAAAAAAGACGAAAAAAAGGAAAAAAGAAAGAAAAGAAAACCCAAAATGGTTTAGAAATCCAACTAAGTTCTCTTTTACTTAAACAGCAAAAGGCTTGCATTTAGTTTATAAGGACAGTTTGACTTGAATTGGTCCAACCCAACCAAAGATTCGATCAAAATCAAAGAAAAAGGAGAAAGGCCACCCAGTTTTTAAAAGTTTTGTACTTGACAGTCCTACAAGGAAGAATGACAAAATGATAAAATGCTCAAAGAAAGGAAAGAGTAAGAAAATAAAAAGAAAGAAAAGGGAGAAGAAGAAAAGAAATGAATAAGGGTACCAAACTTTTTGCAAAGGCAAAGATTGTCCCAATCAAGATCCAGATTAACGTCAAGAAGAAAGAAGAATGTTCAAAGTTCTATCTTTTTATGCTCCTAACTATCTAAAGTTCCAACAAGCAGTTTATAGTGTGAAGGTTTGTCCATAGTGTCACAATGGGTCCAACTTACAAATGGCCTTCATTTAACCCATATCCCTTATAGACCCCATTTCAAGCCTATCAAAGACCTGTTGATCTCTCTTGGTAGGTAGAGTCTAAGCATGCATATGAGATAGAAAATATTAAAACTCAAATGAGACCTTTGGTCATGTAACACCCCCACATCTGGTACATGCACATTACGATTACCACAATGTAATATCCATGCACTGAACATAGGGACGCTACGATTTTCTTTAATATTCAAATCATTTATAAAGGCAACATAATCTTTATCATTACATATTTATAGAAAATAAGTAATTAACTTGTAATATAAAAACAAAATAGATATAAACATACTTATTTAATACGCAGCAGAATTTAAAGATTTGTTACATATATAAAAGCAGTTAAATTCATATTTACATTATAAACGATAATTTACAAAATATAAATAACTTATACATGATTGGCAGTTCTTCTCTGATCTTTAAGTTCCAAAGAAATCTTTTCAATGTCTACTCTCACTCGGTCTCGAAGAACTCTCAGGTTCAACCTGATCACCTGCGCGATCAACACTATCGCGCTAAGCCAACGGCTTAGTAGTACAAAACATGCTAACATTATGCTTGTATGCTATGCAATGTCACACATTCCATTAATATCAACATCATAAGTGAAGAGCTAACATCAAACCTTTGCCTTTCACAAATCATAATCATATAAGCATATCACATCTCAAAGTTCTTTCATAAATTTCATTATTCAATTATTTTACCATCAATGAATCACATAGAAACAAAGACAAGCATGGGCCCAAAACACACTAATATGCCATTCAATTTTCAGAGTTAATGCTTTGGTTTTATCACATTTATCATTATCACATATACCCAACTAGGCTTCAAGGATTAGGTTCAACCAAGCTTCAAGGGGAACAAAGCATGCTAAGTCTCAACCCAACTTGGCTTCAAGAACCAACCCCAACCTAGCTTCAAGGGTTGTAACATCTCAATTAGGCTTCAAGGACTAGACCCAACCAAGCTTCAAGGGGAGTAAAACATGTTAAACTTCAACCCAACTTGGCTTCAAGGATCAAGCCCAACCTAACTTCAAGAGATTGTTACTATCATTAGGCATGCCACCAACAACAAACTCTGAAAATGGAATAACACATTAGCCACACAACTCATTTATTAATTTGTTATCAATTTCATTCTCAAATGAATCAACATAGCCAATCACAATGGCTCTACATTTTATTTGAATTATCATAGCCAATCACAATGGCTTTATATTCCATTTCATCTTAATTCACATCATAGCATTTCAATCTTTCATATACACAATCATTTGCATCATCATGTCATTCACATTATTCATATATATATATATGTCATCATTGATATAAACATAACAACACACATTGCTCATATAAATTAACAATGTAGTAATGCCACATTTGTACTTACATACAATCATATAGGTTTTGTACTTACCTCAAAAACAAATCACACCACTCTTAACACTTCCTTGTTCAAGATCCTTCTACCTCTTAGATCAATGATCAATCACTATCTTCAAGACCTAAATCAAAAGTAATAGCATATACTTGCTTAGGGATACACAAGAGATAATCCAATTAGGAATTAATTATGGCAAACCCTAACCCTGACACGCTCACCCACACGGGCGTGTCCATGACCGTGCCCTAACTCCACAACACAGAAGCATTTACACGCTCAACAACATGGGTGTGTTCCTGGGCGTGTAAATTCTCAAATCTTACAGTAGCTATGACACGCTCAATAACACGGGCGTGTTACTGGTCGTGTTAAACCTACTGCCTCCAACACAATTGACACGCCTAAAAACCCTGGACGTGCTCATGGGCGTGTCCGGCCACAAATCAAGACTCCGGTCAAAACAACCAAACACTCAACAACACACTTCTATTCATTAACATCCTCTTCAAACAATCTTAACAAAACATAATCAAAACTCATCTCAAACTTGCAACACACCAAAACAAGCCAAAACACACATCAAACACAAAATACAAAATCATCTCAAAACCCTCACCACATATACAACATCATCTCTTCCAACCACTTACTCTTTTCTTCAATCCATACTCAAAATCCATCATCAAATCACTCAAACACTTCTCACATCTCAAAATCAACCAACACTCTTAAAAATCTATCAAACTCAAATATCATTTCAAATAAGCACAAAGATCACAAGAGAACTTACCAAAATTATAAGACTTCTTGTATCATTCACTTGATCACTTCAATCTTCCTTCAATTTGAGTTAAACACCTCAAGATCTTCACTTTGTCTTTTGCTTTCCTTTGTCTATGGAAGAGCCGGCCAAGATAAAGGAAAAAGAAGAAGAAAACACAAAGAACAATCAAGAAGCCCAAAGTCAACTCATCTTTAAATCTCCACCAAGTATTTCAATTAAAGCAATTACCAAAACACCCTTTAACCACATGTTTTGATTTCCTTACAACCACTTGTCCTTTTAAGTCATTTCACAAATCTCAACTAAAAATATCTTCTTCCCTTGACCACATATTTGACCAACTTATATGTTATATATATAATCATATAAACAACATATACATTTCTCTCTACACAATACTTCCCATTCAAACAACACATATACATTCTCTTTCAATTTCTTTTCTTATCAACATAACATATATACTTAATTCAAACAAACAACAATTATATCCAAACTTCTAGGGCATACATTGGGATATTACAAGTCAAGTAATGTGTATGTGCCTATCTGAAGTGCAATAGTTCTTGCTTAAATAGAAATGATTCCCGAGCTTAGTATGGTAACTAGGGTTGTCATGTTATAGATAAGTTAATTTGGAAAATCAAGTCCTGAGGTACATTGACATTGATTTGGCAAAGCCAACATTTGATTTCAAAATCAAAATTCAAAAAAAAAGGAAAAAAAAAATTTTATAAAGCCTTCAAGTTAAGGGAAGTATGTCAAATCATTGAACCTCAGAGGACACATTGGGCAAAGTAAATAGTTATTGGCAAGGATGTGAAAAGTTACCAACTGACGTGCTGAATCATTATTTGAAATGGATGTATCTCTGCTGTTTGGGGCCTCCATTATTCGTGTTTTCAATATCTCGAAGATAAAAGCCATAAATGTGAAGCATTCTATCATTCTAATGCAAGACCTGAATGAGCATCTGAAAGGAACCAATGAGAACACTTCTACTATTCACCTTGGTCTGTGAGTCGACGAAATCACTATATTAAATCAGGGGGGCATAGAAGACCCATTGCTTGAGGAAACTCCAGTCATTTTGCAAAAGAATGGAAGAAATGCATGCTTGTTCGATGAGCTAGACAATATACAAACATCAACCAAAGCCGTATAGAAAAAAATCATGGGTTTGAGCCTACACAGAGGGCAAGAAGAAGATATGAAAAGAAGAAGAAAAAAAATTTTTTTAAAAAAAAAGAGAGAAAAAGTTGCAGTGAAAATGCAAATTACACATCATTATTATTTTTATCATTATACTAATTATATAATATTTCCTCAATTCATACAATATTGATAGATCACTAAGAATGGGGTGGTGGATCATGATCAAACAAAGCCTTAAAAAAGTCATCGCCTATTGAAGAAGGAGGCATATCACCCATCCCGAGTCCGCCCAAAGTAGGAGCACCTGAATCTCTATTACCTTGGAATTCAGATCTATAACGGTCCTCATTTGAAGTAGATGAAAGGATCTCATAGTCATCAGCTTGGGGGCCTCTAGATGACAAAGCACCAGGATCTCTCATCCCCTGAAACTAGAAGTCTCAAAAATCTTGCTCTGATTGGTGATACAATTTCTGAAAATGGGAAACCTGTTGACGACTAGCGGCCAACTCTTCTTGAAGTTTCTTGTTTTGTTCTTCAAGCATCCACTGTGAGCTAGAAAGGAAAAGAGTAAGAGCATACATAATCATGCTGTAGACCCTTAATTTTTGACCCAATCCGGTCCAATATATTTTATTTAGTCTAAAATGATTTTTGTTGTCTAATTGGTCAAAAATAATTTTTATTAAATAATTTTTACTTTAGTATCTAATTTTTATTAATAAAAAATAGAAATAAATAAATAAAAGTAAAAAAATAAAAATAAAAATAGGAGTCGAAAAAATTGACAACGAAAAAATCATTACGCAGGCCCGTGGGCATTTCTCCCGCAGGAAATTCCTGCGGGCGAAATCACTGTACTATTTAGCACGCAGAAATTTTCTGCCTGCGAAATAGCTTACGGGCCCGCTCCGCGTGCGCTGCCGCAGCCAGTTGCAGCAGATTTTTTCGCCAGCGCAGTTTTTCCGCAGCAGTTTTTTTCGGCAGCGCAAATTTTTCGACGCAAATTTTTCGAAACCTAATCCAATTAGGTTTTGGTTTCTTTTTTTTTATTAATATTACTTACCTTAACTAATTAGGAATAAACAACCTCAAACCACTATAAATAAGGACCAAAGACAATTAAAAAAGGGGAGGCAAAAATCCAAGAGTAGTTTGGAAAATTTGAAACCAAATCAAGGAAGGAAAAGAAGAAATTCAATTCAACTCTTTTCTGGAAAAGCAGCAGCACAATTTAGAGGATTCAAAGGCAAAAAAAGGCTTGTCTTTGGAGCTAGTTCATCCAAGAAGAATTGTTTTTGGAGAAATCATCAAAAGAAGGTATGTGTTAATTAATTTTCTTTAATTCTTTTTTTTACACAGTAGCAAATTTATGAAATCAAAATTTAAAACCTTTGAATTTTGAGTTAGTTTTTCTAAAGCCAAAAAACCTTATTTCGTTGGTTTATCTTCAAAAAGGCTTAAAATTATTATTTTTACTTCTTAAAGATCTTAAAACACTAATTGAACATGATTTTCAACAAAATTAAGATTTAAATTCTGTTTCTTTTAAAATTTTAAAGTAGGTTCTATTTCATTCAAAAAGCCTTAAAAACATCTTTTCTACTTATAAAAACTTTAATTTATTTGTTTAAATTCATAAAATTCCATAAAATATCAAATTGATTTCCAAATTCCTAAAAATTATTCACCACCCATGACCCTACTTCCAAAATATCAAAACCAAATTCAACTTCCAAAATTCAAAATAATGAACACTAACCCTTTTAAAACTTTAAACCTTAATTTTTATGAACCCTAATCCTTTTAAAACATTATAAAACATAAAAACATAAAAACCTAAATTTTACACAGTAGCTTAGGAACCCAATAACCAAAAATCACAAATTAAAGTATTTTAAAGTGTTTAAAACCCTAGTTTCATGATTTCACCATCCAAATATTAATTTAGTTAATCAAAGAGTGCTACCAACCTTTTAAAACATAAAACCCTAATCTATTTTAATTCCATAAAAAGTCACAGTAACTATAATTGAACTTTTATTTGCTTTATTCAATTCTATACTTGATTATACTTTGATTTATCTCTTACGCTTTAATTTAATTTCAATACTTGATTTATTTAATTTATCATGGATGGATGTTTATTTTATATTTTGATTAATAGCTTTGATGAATGATTATTTACTTTTATCAATTAATTTAGATTTCCAAAAGTTGTAAGAGGTATGTTTCCACTTGGTGGGTACCTCATTAGTTAAACATCATGTAATTTAATTTGCTTTTCTATTTTAGAACCTATGTAAAGGGCATGTTTCTACCTTTTGGTGGGTGTCCTATTTAGGCATGTGATGTAAGGACATGTTTCCATCCTTGGATGGGTGTCCATTTATTTGCTTTGTTTGGACATTGCTTTGATTTTAATATATTGATGCTTTCTTTTAATTATTGTGTGTAATATGGATAATGTTGTTATATTTAAGAATTTTATAATATTAAGACCTATAAAGGAGGCCGGTTCCAATGAACCGGGCATTGTGGGGGTGCTGAGCCATTTCTCACCTTCCCTGTAATATCCCAAATTATGCCTTGGAAGTTATGATATTATTGTTATTATGGGATTGAATGTATATATATGTTAAGTTGATAAGCAAAGAAAATTTAAGAGAGAATGTTATGTGTTGTTTGAAAGGAAAGCAATGTGTGGAAAGAGTGTATATGTAGAGTATTTGGCAATATATATGATATATATATATTGGTCAAATGGAAAAGTCAAAGAAAGAATATGTGGTGGAGATTTAAAGTATTATTATTATTATTATTATTATTATTATTATTATTATATATATATAAGATAAGGATGAAGGAAAGAAGTAGAAACTTCTTTCTTCTTCTGCTCCTTCTTCGTGTTCTTCTTTTCTGTTTGGCCGAGAGAGAGAGAGAGAGAGAGAGAAAAGAGAGAGATGTAATTTATATATCAAATTTCTTAAGGAATTTAAGAGGATTGAAGATAGAGAGGAAGATTTGACAAAGGATTCAAGTAAGTATTTATTTCTTTAAGTTGATTTTCATTGTTTGAGTTGGGTTGGTATGATTGATGTGTGATGATGATGATATTGAAAGATTGAAGTGTATATGTGTGTTGATTTGGTAATTGGATGATGATAATATGATTATTTGTGAAGTTGATGATGAATTGTTGAATAAGGGTTTAAGTTAATGAATTGGGGATTTGATTAATTGATGCATGGATGATGTTTATAATGATGATTAGTATGTGTTGTAAGTGGTGTTGGTGTTTTTGGTAAGTTTGCTATGGTTTTGTGTGTGTTTGGTTGAGTTTGATTAAGGTAAAAGATGAGGAAAAATGGTTGTTTTTGGGTTGAGTTGTTGTTTTGGCCGGATTCTGGGTTTTTAGCCTGACACGCCCAGGAACACGTCCAAAACTTTGGGCGTGTCAATTGTTTGTAATGCAGTAGATGTGACACGGCCATTAACACGCCCGTGTTAGTGTGCGTGTCATAGCTACTGTGAGTTTGGAGAATTTACACGGCCAGGAACACGTTCATGTTGTTGAACGTGTCAATGTTTCTGTGTTGTGGAGTTAGGGCACGATCAGGAACACGCCCGTGTTGGTGAGCGTGTCTTGTGTTGAGTTTACCCTAATTGATTCTTATGTGTATTATCTCATGTGTATCTCTAAGTAAGTAAGTATGATTACTTTTGGATTAGGTTTTAAGAGATGGAATGGCCCTAATCCAAATATTGAAGAATCTAAGGAGAAGAAATCTAAATGAGTGTGAGTTTCTTTAAAGGTAAGTACAAAATCTATTTGATTACATATAGTTATATGGCTTGGAACCTTAATACATTTGATTATCAATGTATTAAGTAATCTATTATATTATTGATAAATATATATATATGAATAATGTATATGTAATGAAATAAGTGAAATGTGAAAGCAAAATATATATATATAAGTGTTATGAAAAGTGAATGATGTGAATGATATGATGGGTATTCAAGATATATGATAATGCAATTGATTGTGTATACTTGAATGATGAATAGTTATGTATATATATATGTATATATATATAAAAGATGAAGTATGAAATGTATGTGATATGTAATATGAATGATATGATATTGTGATGATATATGAAATGTGAAAGAAATGTGATATTGTGATGATATATGAAATGTGAAAGAAATGTGATATTGTGGTAAAATATGAAATGTGAAAGAAATGTGATATTGTGATGATATATGAAATGTGAAAGAAATGTGATATTGTGGTAAAATATGAAATGTGAAAGAAATGTGATATTGTGGTGAAATATGAAATGTGAAAGAGATGTGATATTGTGATGAAATATGAAATGTGAAAGAGATGTGATATTGGGATGAAAAATGAGTTGTGAATTGAGATATGATGATGTATGAAGCCATTGTTATTGGCTATAATATTGAAAATGAGACAAATGAGGCATGTTTGCCTAAATGATGCCATTGTGGTTGGCTATGATGATGTAATTGATGATTAGGCATGTTTGCCTAAATAATGATAAGAATGAAAATGAAATTGATAATGAAATAATGAATGAATTGTGTGTCTAATACGTTATTCATTTTCAGAGTTTTGTTGTTGGTGGCATGCCTAATAATAGTAACAATCTCTTGAAGTTAGGTTGGATATGATCCTTGAAGCCTAATTGAGATGTTACAACCCTTGAAGCTAGGTTGGATTGGTTCTTGAAGCCAAGTTGGGTTGAAGTTTAACATGTTTTACTCCCCTTGAAGCTTGGTTGAACCTAAATCCTTGAAGCCTAGTTGGGTCAATGGTAATGATAAATGTGATAAATAAACCAAAACATTAACTCTGAAAGTTGAATGGCATATTAGTGTCTTTGGGCCCATGCTTGTGCTTGTTTAAATATGATTCATGAATAGTGAATTATGGATAAGAAATTAATGGAATGAGATAATAAGAAACAAATAATATTATGAAGCATGACATATGATATGTGTATTGATATGTTGATTGAGAGTATTAGTGATGGATTATGGTTGATGGTAATAATTGCCTTTGTTGGGAACGTGATTTATAATTGATGATATGTGAATAAAATGAATTATTAGAAAGAGAAATATGTTATTGTGCATTGTAATATGACACATAATATGTATATGAGGTGAAAGTGGTAAGTATCATGTGAATGATGGTTCTACCAGGTTATGGAATTATGTTGATTGTAATGCTATATATATGTATATGTATGTAATGTGTGAGATTAATAGGAATATATAAAGAATGCATTGAAAAAGGGGAAAACCGAATAAGAAAACATGATGCTAAAAATATGAGGTATGTTATCTTGTAATGTATATTTTAGTATTTATTTGTACTATTAAGCTTTCAAGCTTAGCGCGGTTATATTAATCGCGCAGGTAAATAGGTGATGGAGCTGGAGTTATGCCACTATGTCACGAAAAGAGCAAAGGTAGTTCGAGACCAACTAGAGGGTGATGCATGCATGTACAAGTTAAAGATTTTGCATTTTCATAAGAATGTATTCATAAGTATAAATGAATCTTTGAAAGAGACAATGTAACTTATATATATATATATGTATTACCATCAAAAGGATCATGATTTTGTAAATATTTACATATGATTTAAATGTATTATTGTTCTAGAAGTAAAGTAAAGATTTTAATTTGGTAATAACTAGTGACATCCTTATATCTTATATACTTATTGTATGTATACTCGGTATATGTACAGTACTTATATGGGGTATGAGGGTGTTACATTCCCCACACATACCCAACTTTTCAAACCCATTAGGGGGTTGGGGATTCCTTAGGAATCGAGTCATCAACCCCTTTCTTTCTTCCCGGCCCATCCGGGTGGCGACTCCATTTTCTCCGGACTTAGGTCCATGTTCTCAAAGGCCCCGAGCCTAAAAAGTGCCGAAGTCTCAAGAACCATTCCACCGGGAGTGGGGGCGAAAATTCCCGCTCACAGTGGCGACTCCACTGGGGACAAGAGAAGTTGATTTCGTTGCTCTTTATATTATTCTATTCTTTCTTATAATGATATTAACCACTGCATCATATTAATTTGCATCGTGTGCCTGAGTTAGGACGCCCGTGTTACCTGTGTTGTGTTATGTAAGGGATACCATACTTTCACTCAAGGTATGGAGATCGAGTATGGCATAACCACTCATAGCCTCGTACCATTTGGTATATACTTGCTATGGAAACCTAAGCCTTTTAACCCAAAGACTAAAGCTCATGTAATTGGCCTAGTTACTTTCCTTAGGTTTTACCCCAAATGCATGTTGTTTGACTATGGTTAGTTTAGTTTATCTTAGTCTAAATCATGGCCTATTTGGTTTTTTCTTTTTCTAATATGACCTAAGTATATTGTAAGCTCAAAATAAATTTTTCTTTAAAATCCAAAAGACCAAAGATATTTTCAAAATTTTTCAAGATGGTCTTTGGACATAAGATTTTTTCTAAAGACAAGTCAAAAATTTTTTTGGCCCATGGCCCAAATACTAAGCCCAAAATCCATTTTTCTAAAATCTTTTACAATGGGCTTAGAAACAAAACTATTTTCACCTAACCATTTTTTACAAAGAGCTTGCAAAAATATTTAGGTCAATTATGAGATACCAAAAATCAATTGTGGGCCTAGTTTACACTAAGAACAAATTAACCATGGGCTTGTTTTTGGCATGAATCATTAGTCACTTTTTCAAGTGAGAAATATATCTATAATAAACCTCTTAATTTAGTTTTAATCCAATATAGCATAAAAGCTATTATAGTTGGTTGAATGGATTAAAACCTAATTAATAGGAATTATCATCGATTGATTTTCACTTTTAAAAATATAACTATTGGTTGAAACGTCCGAAGAAGATGAGGTGATGAATACTAGATCCGGTAAGCCTTACGCAAGGCCACCACCAAAGGAGATAGAAACGAATAAGGGAAAGGAAGTTGAAGTGGAAGAAGATGATGTTGTGCTCAAGCAATTGAAAAGAACCCAAGCAAGTGTTAGCATTTGGGACTTGTTAGCTACTTCTAAAAAGCACCGAGAAACTATGGCCAAAGCCTTAGCTAGCATGCCCATTTCTACCTCCACAACACCGGATGAGTTGATCAACTTCATAAAAATTGGGGAAGTAATGAAATGTGAAGAGGTCCAAGAAAAGAGTGAAGTTAATATGGGAGCAGTTTCTTTTTCTGATGCAGATTTACCGGAGGAGGGGAGAGACCACATCCGCCCTCTCTTTATCAAAATAGAAGTCAAGGGGAAGAGGACTCCATGTGTAATGGTCGATGATGGGTCTGCCATAAATGTTTGTCCACTTAAGATATTGCCAAAGCTAGCCATGTCAACAAGAGATCTAAACCCAACCGAGATAACGATTCGTGTTTATGCCAACACTAAGAGGCATGCTGAAGGGACTTTCAAAGCGGCAGTCAAGGTTGAGATTGTTGCATTCATTTTAGAAAAGATCACAGTGGTCATTGAAGCTAAAGATAATGAGATTGTTAACGCTCTAATGGTTGAGAGGCCTCTTAATGGTTTTCAAGTGGCTGTAATTTCTGATGATGAAGCAGTGGACTCCAAAGTCTTGAATATGATGAAGAACATGAACTACCTTCCCAGAGCTGGTCTTGGAAAGGGTAAGGCCGGTTTGACAAAATTGCCAGATTTTAGAACTCAAACATCCAAGAAGGGGTTAGGATATGATGAACATGACAATGTCCAGCCAAAGAAGAGTGAGAAGATGAGCTTCCCACCACTTGAAGAGATCTTTGTCAAAGCTCCAGATATGGGACCACTCCAAGGAAAGCCTGAGCCAATCATGTTCATGGGTAAGTTAATCCCTGGTTTTGAAATTTTTGCAGATGTTGCTGAGCTAGTGGAGCAAGTGAAGAAAGAGCTCACCCTGTCAATCAACAAAGAATGTAATCCAAAAGAGAAGATGAAGCTGCCCTAAAAGCCGAGAAGACTCCGGAAGAGATTGCTGCCCTGGTCGAGGAAAAGTTTGAAGACATCCTGTTTTATGACTCTGAGAACAATGATTTTGATTTTGATTTTAATTTGTCTGCTTGTATGAGGATGATGATGTTTTCTTTTCTAAAATGAATGCAATAAAGTCTGATTTTGCTTACTTGTGTGATGTTTCTCCTGATGGTTGCATACATTCAAATAGCAATTACATGAGCATCTTTAATATTAATTCTGTTAACACACAATCATTAAATTTGGGAACAATTGAAAATCCTAAAAACATTAGCATAACATCCGACCTTACTCCTGATGAGAGAGAGAGATTTGAAAAAATATTCAAAAAATATGAAGAAGTGTTTGCTTGGTCTTATGAGGATATGCCTGGGATAGATCGAGACATAGCCGAGCATCATATTCCTACTTACACTCACATTAAACCTGTCAAACAAAAGTTTAGGCGACTAAGACCTGAGTGGGCTGAATTGGTTAAAGAAAAGGTCACTAAGCAAATACAAGTGAAGTTCCTTGAAGTGATAGAATATCCATATTGGTTAGCCAACATAGTACCCGTGCCAAAGAAAGATGGAAGGATAAGGGTCTGCATGGACTATAGAGATTTAAACAAAGCTTTCCCTAAGGATGATTTTCCTTTACCTCATATAGATGTTCTCATTGATAGTGCAGCCTCTAGCGTGCTACACTCATTTGTAGATGGATTTTCAGGATACAATCAAGTGTTAATGGCCCAAGAGGATAAAGCCGAAACTGCCTTCACTACTACATGGGGTATATTTTATTATAAGGTGATGCCTTTCGGCTTCAAGAATGCTGGAGCAACCTACCAAAGGATGGCCACCACACTATTTCATGACATGATGCACAAAGAAGTTGAAGTATATGTTGATGATATGATGGTGAAGTCGGATACAAGGGAGCAACACTTCCAAAACTTAGAATTATTCTTCGATAGAGCTTTGAAGTATAAGCTGAGATTAAACCCGAAGAAGTGTGTATTCAGTGTTACCTCAGGTAAATTGTTGGGACATGTGATTGGTCCGAATGGTATTGAGATAGATCCTGACAAAGTCAAAGCAATCAGGGATATGCCAGCCCCAAAGACGGAGAGAGAAGTTCGGGGATTTATTGGTAAACTGCAGTACATTAGCATATTTATAGCAAAACTCACAACAATCTGTGAGCCTATCTTCAAGTTGCTTAGAAAGAATCAGCTGGTCGTATGGAATGAAGAATGTCAAAAGGCCTTTGACCGAATAAAAGAGTATTTATTGAATCCACCTGTTTTGAAACCACCTAAACCCGGCAAACCTCTATTACTATACTTAGCAGTAGAAGAAGAGTCGATAGGAGCCATACTAGCCCAAGCAGATGAGTCGGGGATTGAGCATGCCATTTACTATTTGAGTAGAAAGCTCCTACCTTATGAAATTAAGTATAGCATTATTGAAAAGACATGTATAGCCATGGTTTGGTCTTCTAAGAAGTTGCGGCATTATTTTCAATCATATAGTGTGCAAGCAATTTCCAGGTTGGATCCAATGAAGTACTTAAGGGAGACACCCTCTTTAATTGGGAAATATAGTTGTTGCGCTCAAATTAACTCTACCACAAAGCGTCACTCGCAAGTATACGAGGTAGCTGTAGCAAAGGTGATCGCCCCAAGGTCGTTCTCTCAAGGATGCTAAAGTGGTTAATTGCTTATCAGATTATGTTTAACAAGTAATAAAGAGATTTATAAATTGCTAAATAATGAAGAAGATTGATTAAAGTTTAAAACAATAAAAGTAAATTGAGCTGTGTTTTGATTCACTTAATAGAATGGTCTAGGGTTTGCACTTCTCTACTACTTATATGTATGAACGGTTATTCCTCTTAACTAATTCAATTTCAAAGATTAAATCTCAAACAACTCAACTAATCGAGTCAAGGAAATAAGCTCTCGCATTCAAACCTCTTTCAACTAATCTTGTTATAAGTGAAATAATCTTTTTAATAGGTTATATTTCTAATTCACCTAAGTCCTTTATTGAATTGTTCAAGTATTAAACTTCATCTCTCGATCTATCATCTAATACCTTAAAACACATAATTGGTGATCAATCAATTATATATTAACAATATTCCATTCAATCAAGGCTAAAGAAATTGTTAGCTAAGAGAATAACCAATTCATACAATCATAGCAGATCCATACAAACCCTAGACTAGATCAAATTAGTTCATAATGCAATCAAACATATTCATCTTATTAATGTTCAAAGAAATCAAAATAGACATGATAATATCCATTCAATGAAAATAAAGAGAATAAGTTCAAGAACAAAACCAAGTTACAAACTCCTTGAAGCTTTTGAAGAATCTCTTGTTCAATCTTGCAAGAAGGATGTCTTGATGGCTAGAATAATTTAATCTAAACTAGTTTTAATCCAAAGTGAAATAAAAATCAAGAAAACAAATGTTTAAAACCCTAACTTTGCTCTTGACGGCTCAAAACTTTGCTCCAAATCCCTTCTAAATCGTCCACCCCCTCAACCCTAACTTTTCCTTTTGCTTTTATACGAAACATCGGCTTTAAAATTTGGTGCGCGTTTGGTTCATGAGGGACACGACCAGGTGATGAGGGACACGGCCGTGTGAGGGCTTGTTGGAGGGACACGGCCACAAGACACGGCTGTGTCCCTTTCCAGTGTCCGCCTCTGCTTGTTTCTCTCTTCTTTCTTCTTTAGTTGAGTGACACGGCCAAGTCATGAGTGACTTGGCCGTGTTGCACTATGATTGAGGGACACGGCCAGGTGACTTGGCCGTGTCCCTTGCCTGTGTCTTCCACTGTGAGTTTTCAGTCTTCTTTGCCTTTGGAATTGGTGAGACACGGCCAAGTCAGAAGTGACTTGGCCATGTTGGAGCATTTTTGGAGGGACATGGCCATGTTTGAGGTGACTTGGCCGTGTTGCTTCATTTTGGAAAGACATGGCCAAGTGACATGGCCATGTCGCTTGCATGTGTCGCCTACTGTGATGACTTGGCCGTGTTTGAGCATATTTGGAAGGACATGGCCATGTTTGAGGTGACTTGGCCGTGTTGCTTCATTTTGGAGAGACATGGCCAAGTGACATGGCCATGTCGCTTGCATGTGTCGCCTACTGTGATGACTTGGCCGTGTTTGAGCATATTTGGAGAGACATGGCCAGGTGACTTGGCCATGTCGCTTGCATGTGTCGCCTGACTTGGCCATGTCGCTTGCATGTGTCGCCTACTGTGATGATTTCTTCTTCTTCAGTCTTGGTTCCTTGGCTTTTTTAACCTAAAACAAAACTCAAACAAACTTTAAACAAAAAGTAAATAAACAATAACCAACAAAACATAAACACCATACTAAAAACTAGATCAAAAACGACATAAACACTGAAATAAACTAAAACTACAAAATTTACAAAAACACTAAATAAACCTATTTAAACTAATAAAATACCTAAATAAAACAATAATTATTATAATAAACAAGACACAAATCTATAACAAAAACTAACAAAACAATAGTCGATGGTTGATAATATTAGAAGAATTTGAGATTGAGTATGTAACCAGGAAAAAAATCAAGGGTAGAGCGGTGGCAGAATTCCTGGCTCAACAACCATTACCAGAAAGTGAAGAGGTAATCTTGGAATTTCCAGATGAACATTTAGAAGTAATTGAAGTACAAGGGTGGAAAATGTATTTTGATGGAGTGGTAAACAGGAAAGGAGAAGGTTTGGGAGTTATACTAGAATTGCCCGAAGGAGAACTTATCCCTTTTAGCCAAGAAGTTGAAATTTAGGGCAACCAATAACATGGTGGAGTATGAAGCGTGTATTTTCGGTTTGGAAACCCTAATGATTATGAAGATGGATAAGGTGGAAGTTTATGGCAATTCATTGCTAGTAGTATCCCAAGTAAATGGAGAGTGGGAGTTGAAAGAAGAAAAATTGAAACCATACCACCATTACCTGACCATGATGAAGAAGAATTTTAAGGAATGTAGGTTTATACACCTGTCAAGAGAAGAAAATCAGATGGCTGATGCCCTAGCCACATTGGCTTCGGTATAGGAAAATCCTGCCAGCCTATTCCTTAAGCCTCTGATCTTGACCAATTCATCAACTCCTTGCTATGAATATGAGACAATCATGGAAGTTGATATGGACCATGATTCATGGTATGATACTTTAAGGTGATTTTTGGAGGAAAGAGAATACCCGCCGGGGGCAACAAAGAAAGAGAGAAGAGCCATAAGGAGGTGGTCATTGCAATACATCACCTTCCATGGAGAGTTATACCGAAGATGGCCTGATGGAGTGCATTTGAGATGTTTAAGAAAGCCTGAAGTGGAGCGCATCATGTCTGAAATACATACGGGAAGTTGCGGTCCGCACATGAGTGGTTTGGCCCTAGTTAAGAAGATTATCCGACAAGGTTACTATTGGTTGACCATGGAGAAAGTCTGTATTGAATTTGTAAAGAAGTGCCAACAATGTCAGATATATGGTAACTTGAATCATATGCCTCATGAAGAACTGCATTCAATGTCTTCACCCTGGCCATTTGCCACCTGGGGTATCGACATTATAGAAGAAATACATTAGACAGCCTCAAACGGTCACCGTTTCATTGTAGTAGCAGTTGATTATTTTTCATAATGGGCCGAAGCCGAATCCTTCAACAAGCTGGGTGCAAGTCAAATGGCTTGGTTTATCGAAAAGAATCTCATCTGCAGATATGGGGTCTCGCACAGTGTGATATCAGACAATGGGGTACAGTTTCAAGGAGCAGTTAAGGATTTATTCTCCAAGTACCAAATACATCATCATCAGTCCTCTCCTTATAGACCAAAGGCTAATGGTGCCATGGAAGCAACAAACAAGATAATTAAGCAAATTCTGTCCAATATGACTAAGACTTACAGAGACTGGTCAGAAATGCTTCCCTTTGCTTTATGGGGATATAGGACAAGTGTGCGAACACCTACCGGGATGACACCGTTCTCTTTGGTTTATGGGATGGAAGCGGTATTGCCAATTGAAATTGAGATCAAATCACGGAGAGTAGTCTTGGAAGATGAACTGTCTGAAACATAATGGGTAACAAGCAGATACACACAATTAGCTCTATTAGAAGAGAGAAGGTTAAAGGCACTATATCATCACCAACTGTATCAAAAGAAGATAGCTCGGGCCTACAATAGAAGGGTTAAAATCAGAAAATTTAGAGTTGGGGATTTGGTATTGAAGCAATGTAGGCCTAATGTATCTGATCCAAGAGGGAAGTTCAGACCTAGCTGGGAAGGGCCATATGTCGTGAAACAAGTCATGAGCAAAGGTGCAGTGAAATTATTAGACATGGATGGAATTGAATTTAGTGAGCCAGTAAACATTGACAGGTTGAAGAGATTTTATGTATGATAGGAAGAAAAAGAAGAAAAAAGAGCTCGCTAGGTTGAAAACCCAAAAAGGGCAGCCTAGGCAAAAGTTAGAGTAGTCCGCTAGTTCCGAAAACCCAAAAGGGCGGGCTAGGCAACAATTAGGACTAAATGAGAGAAAATTGTCAATTAGAAAACCCGAAAGGGCTAATTGGCAACAAGAGTGATCTTTTGTATGCTGGCTTTATGTTTGGTTGTTCCCCAATTTAATAAAACATAATTAATATTAAAATTGTTCTATGTGCACTGTTATAAGTATTTGACCAAATATGGATGAAATAAATAATCATAATTGCAAAAGGTGATGACAAATTATAAATGGAAAAGAAGCATCTTTTATTACTTTAGTTATTTTTCATCCTAACAAAACACTTTATGAATTGATAAATGTAAAATCTATGGCAGTCTATAAGTGTAATGTACAGGCCAGCTTTGCCTTAACCGATCCAAGTAGGCTTCAGTCAAGCAAGGCATGTCTAGGTCAGGAGCAAAGTCAAAATCACGAAGCTCAGCTCCATACTGATGCCCAAGTCGGCGAGGATCATAGCATGTACCTTGACGAAGAGCAGCAAGGGGAACGTACATCAAGTATGTCCGCATGGTGATACAAGAAATCTTCCACCAAGGTACCAACCAATGGATATTGACTTCAGAGCGTGAGTGAATCCAGTCAACCTAGTCAGCATATGAAGAAGCAGGATGGAATAGCTTCCTAGCAGAATGATGATGTGGCAGGTATCTGGCAAAATTCATGGAGGGAGTATCAAGCAAACAAAGACACTCCTGAAGCCAAATCTGTGAAGAAAGAATAATATATATATATATATAAAAGAAGAGTTCGCTAAGTTGAAAACCCGCAAGGGTAGCTTAGGCAAAAATTAGGACAGCTCGTTAGTTCCAAAAATCCGCATGGGCGGACTAGGCAAAAGTTAGAGCGATATAAAGAAAAAAAACCTAAATTGAAAACCCGAAAGGGCAGTTTAGGTAATTACCTGAAGCAACAATGGACTCCCAGTCAGTCTCCTTGACAATCCCGATTTAAATCAATCTAATCCAACTAAGGTCTCGGCTAAGATCACAGGTACCGACGACAAGTCCCCTTCCATTTGGTCCATGATATCCAATACTCGTGGGTCAATGTCGCCGTCAGAAGAAACAAGCAAGAATTGGCCGAGCAAGTAAAGACAAAGCATGCGTCCCCATGCCTTAGTAGGAGCCAAATGAGAGAAACAAAAGTCAATCAAAGGAGCAAGTAGAATTTTTTCACCTCTCATCAACCGAAGAACTTCGGGTTTTGGAATTTGAAATAACATCTGCATTGTAATATCCCAGAATAGACCCTAAGAGTTTTGGAGTTAATGTTGTTGCATTTGGATTTAATGTATATGTATGTATGGGAAATATAAAGATAATATATATATATAAGACATATACATATACATCACATATACATGGGATATAAAATGGTGTAGGAAAGTGAGTTGTGTATATATATTTGTATAATTAGTTAATAATAATAATAATGATAATAAGGACAAAAAGAAAAGAGAAGAAGAAAGTCAAAAGTTGGAAAATTATGTGTGGTGGAGGTTATTTGAGAAATATTAAGTATTATTATTATTATTATTATTATTATTATTATTATTATTATATATATATATATGAGAGAAACGAAAGAAAGAACGAGAACGTTCTTTCTTCCTCTGCTTCTTCTTTTCCTTTGTAAACGAGAGAGAGAGAGAGAGAGAAGCTAGAAAGAGAAAGATGATTTTGCTTCTAGTTACACCAAAGATTAAGGATATCAAGATGTTTGCAAGTGGATATTGAAGATTTAGCAAGCTATTCAAGTAAGTACTCCCTTTTGAGTTGATTTTATTGATTATATGTATATATCTAAATTCTTATATTCTTGTTTTGAATTCTTGTGGATTGAGGTTATGTTTGGTATAATTAGTGTGTAAAGTGAAGATAATGAAAGAGTGAAGTATGTAAAGATGTTGAATTGATATTTAAGTGATGATAAGTTGAGAAAATTGTGAGGTAAATGATGAAATGTTGAGGTTGGGTTTGGGTTAGATGAATTTGGAAGTGTTTGGCCTTTAATTCATTGAAGAACACGGCCAAGTCATGAGAGACACGGCCAAGTTAGGGCAAACTTGGCCGTGTTGGATGATTTTTGGAGAGACACGGCCGTGTCCCTTGCCCGTGTCTGCTACTGGAATGTTGTGTTGAGAGACACGGCCACTGGCTTGGCCGTGTCCACTGCCCGTGTTTGCTACTGCTTGAATTGGATTGAGAGACACGGCCACTAGCTTGGCCGTGTCCTTTGACCGTGTTTGCTACTGGATGTTTGGATTGAGAGACACGGCCACAAGCTTGGCCGTGTCCCTTGAGGGTGTTAGCTTGGGTGTTTGTTATTTGTTCTTCATACATTGTTGGATCTTCAAAGGTCTTTTATACCTAAACACACTTAAAACAATAATGATCCAACCAAATGTATATAGAAGATTCTATATTCATGTATAATGTAAATTGTTTTGTATATAACAATGATGATATAGGAAATGTGGAAGATATAATGATCATGGAAAAAGGTATGTGCAATGCCATTGATTATGTATTATTGAGTGATGAATTGATCAATGTGATATGATGATAACAATGATGTTTAAGATACTATATGAACAATGTTATGTTTTATGTATTGTGAACTTTGTAAATTGTAATGTGTTATGTGAAAGATGTGATGTTGTGATGAAAGATGAAATGAGAATTGAAATCAAATGAAATGAGAAGCCATTGTCATTGGCTATGATGATTCAAATGAAATATGAAGCCATTGTCATTGGCTATTATAACACAAATGTGATGTAAAGCCATTGCGATTGGCTATGATGATTCAATTGTGATAAATGAGGCATGTTTGCCTAGATTATGATTCAATTGAGAATGAGATGGATAATGAAATAATAAATGAATTGTGTAACTAATGTGTTATTCAATTTCAGAGTTCTGGGTTTGGAGGCATGCCTATAAAATGAAAGGTAACAGTCTTGCTGGGTTGAGGATCTCTTTAATTTGAGATGAAATGAGGTCCAAGAGACTGGGTCTGTTACACTATGATAATTATGATTATGAGATATATAATTGGTAACAGTCTTGCCGGGTTGAGGATCTCCTCATGTGGAGTTGATGGTCCAAGAGACTGGGTCTGTTACACTATCCATGGATAGAGTTATTGATACATGATGCCTACGGGCTTGATTATTGTGATTATGAACCAAAGCAGTAACTCTGAACTTTGAATAACATATTAGTGTGTTGTTTGGGCCCGAGTCTGTCTTTGTTGTCAATGTGATATTCAAATGTTGAAATAAATGAGTAATGAGATCTATAACTGCCTTTATTGGAAGTATGATTCATGTCTGATGAATTGTGGATAAAATAATGTTATAAAGTATGATTTTGCAATATGTGCATTGATGTATTGAAGGTGAATATGTTTGAGGGACTTTGTTGATATATGATTTTATAAAAATATAGTATGATGTGTAGAATATATATATGAATAAGGAATGTGTGAGAATTGCTTTCATAAAGGTGTTGAATAGGTCGTTGAATGGTATTTTGGTTGAAATGATGTATGTTTATATGCATATGAGATAGAAAGGGAAAGTACTATGTTGTAAAGGCTTTATATAATTATGTATAATAATTGTGAAATTAGTGGGAACATATGAAGAATGCATTGAGAAAGGAAAACGTGGTAAGAGAACCATAAAACATAATGCTAAAAATATAAGGTATGATTCTTATGGTAAAATGTGTTTTAGTATTTATTTGTACTACTAAGCTTTCGGGCTTAGCGCGGATGTTTAATCGCGCAGGTATGTATGCGGTTGATCGGGAAGTCTAGCTGTTATGCCACGAGAAGGGTAAGGGTGTCTCGAGACCAACTAGAAGGTGATGCATACATGTGTAATTTTAAATTATATTGTATTTTTGAGTTAATATATATATTCATATAGATGAATGAAGTTTTGATAAATAAGAATACTGACTTTTGTAAATGTATTTTAAATTAATGTATAATTTGATGAACTTGGATAAAGGTTTTTTTTTTTAAATTGAATCTAAAAGTAACATTCTTATACTTTATATACGTATTGTATGTATACTAGGTATATGTATAGTACTTATATGGAGTATCAGGGTGTTACAATTATTTTGGTATCAGAGCTTAGGTTCGAGATTCTCGGCCTAAGTAAAATTAAAAAGAGAAAGTTTTGAAAGGCCTAAAGAGAAGTAAAAAGGAAAAGTTTTGAAATGCAATTGGTAATACATGCATATGCATTCACACCTAGTTTGGTCTCGGACGTGACATTATATGAGTTGTAGAATATTTGTGTTATAAAAGATGTTCAAAATAGTTGATGATATATGTATATACTATTTTGGATGTAATGAGAAATCATGATTGTTGGCAATGATGTTAGAAATGAATTATAATTGAGGCATAGTATCTAATTGATTATGGGAAACGAATGGTGAAATGTAATGTAATGTGATGTATGTATATTGATGATGCATATGAAAAATGTCATGTTGTGTGCAACATGGAATGTAATGTTGATGTTTATGAGCAATATTATGTAGGACATAATGTGAATTGAAACATACAAAAAAAAAGAGTTGAAAATGAGTTGAAATCAAATCAAGATAAGAGTATGTACTCTTTCTTCTACACTTTGAACTTCCTTAGAATAAAGTTTATGTGGTCAGCTAATGTTGAGTTTGCTAGACAGAGGAATTAATGTTGAATTTGTTAATATCGAAAGTTATATTATTAATGAGGAGAGTGTGGTGGAATATTGAATGAGTTGATTAGTAGAGACAAAGTGTGATTATGTAAAGTTGGGATATATATATACAGTTAAGGTTTTGTTTAAAGGAAAAAGAGATGATATTGGTTAAGTAAGAATATAAATTGGTATCGTGATTATATTGTAAATAATGTGAATTTAATGTTAAAAATGTGAGATGCTTTGATATTATGAAAGCTCATGGTAATGATGATAATATGTGATATTTGAGATTTTGAAATGAGCTTGGTAATTGTGAAAAGTATATATTTTGATATTGCTTTGTGATATATATACGTAAGATGTTTTTAAAGTGATATTAAGAAAAGATGAGTTTGGTAAATTGAAGTTTAAGCAGAGTAGTAAGTTGAAAAGTTAAAGTTTTAGTGGAATTTGATAAAGATTATTTGGATATTGATAGTTTAATGTATATTCAATACATGAGCTAGGTGGAATGACTAGTATTGCATATGAAAGTATTATGAATTGAGTGATGTGATTAATGGTATGAGAATTTGTTTTGAAATAATTAAGAAAGTGAGTAAGCAAATGAAAATGAGTTATTTTAAGTCATTTGAGTGGAAAGAGTAAAAATGGATATGAAGGTATATTAAACACTTTTAAAGACAAAAGTGAAAGAGATGTCACATAAGGATTCTGAATGAGATGTATGTGAAATGTTATTATGGTTAGAATATATATATATATATATTTGTTTGGAGGATAAATATTTTACATTATATTGAAGAAACGAGAATGATAGTGTTTGAAAGAAAGTAATAAACATTAAATTTGTATGGAATGTATGACAAAGGAAAATAGAATAAGAGCATATAATTAAGTGTATACATGTATATGCTATGTGAATTGAGTTTTTCAATATGAATGAAATTATGAGATATAAACAAGTGTGTGAATCACATTATGAAGGTGACTTATGAATATGTATGTGGTATTATTATAGAATTAGTGTTATGGAAATGATGTTGTATGTATGAGTGGACCTAAGAGAGATTAGGTCTTGAACTGTGCAAAGTTAGATGGATTATGTGATGATAGTAAGTATGAAATGGACTTGAGTAATAGTGGACAGTGGAAACTATTATGATTGATGAATATATGATATTTAGAGTCCCAAAGTATTCACATATGGAAAGTTTTGTCTAATTGTTTATTATAAGAGATTGTAAGTGGATTAGAAATGAAGTAACAAATAGAAATTGTATAAGAAATGCATATGATTGAATATGTATATAGTAATAGTGCTGAAGCATGAATTAAGTTGATAAGGATCATATAAGTGAGTGCAAATTGGCTGAAACGGAGTTGGAATGTGTTAATTTCTGTTATACTAAAAATGTAAAGAAGGACTATATAAATCTTATAATACACTTTAGCTTTGTATGTGTAAAGATTGAGAATAGAATTATATAAAGAACAGTATTGATTTGAAAGTCCCATGCTTGAACATTAATCTCTTAAAGCTATGTGTTCTGTTCAGTATATTTGATCGGTTAATTTGTTATCCATGGATTTGGGTCTTGGATAAAATGATTGTAATACAGATTTGATGAGATTGAGATTATGGTTGAGGAGTGTAGTTAAAATTTATGATGGATAAAGTTGTATCTTATTATTTTATTGTTAAGAACTTGGTTACAACTGTGAATAATATGACAAAAAGGTAAACAAAATAAATATACCAATGATAGGAAATGTGAAGAGATATTAAGAAGGGAGAAATTATAATATATGAATGAAAGTTATACTGAATATGTTTATGGTATGTAACTTAAGGTTTAAGGGAATGAACTCAAGGTTTGAGTGAATGAGTTATAGATATAACGTATGATATTGACTGAAAATGGATTGAAGGAGATTAGAAATTGAATATAAGTTTGCTCTAATGGAATTAAGTTATATGTATATATATAAAAATTGTGAAATTTTGTGAAAGGTTAGATTAATTAATCGTTGATTGGATGTGAACAAGATTAGAACGTGGGTATATTGTGATAGATGGATCAATTGATCTGGATTTGGCTAAGATTATGAATCATCATTGAGATTCAATATGTATAGTTATACCAAGGGTACAATTATTTACGTGATAATGTATATGATGTAAAATTTTAAAGTGTGATTGGACATGAATAAATGGAATTAGAGTAGTTGTTAATCATGATAAAAAGGGAAAAGATTGGTTATTTATCAAATAAGTAAAAAAGGTAATGTATTAATATGTAAGTTAAGTGAAAAACATGCTAAAGAAGTAACTCCATGTGTGAAAAATAAGGATCTTGTTATCCATTGAGGTTTGATAAATGTTTATTTAGACAGTGATTGTAATGACAAGATAAGCAATAGTATGATATAATTCAAAAAAAATTTCCAAGGTTAAAGTTGATTATCTATAAAGAGATGAAGTGATATATCTTGAATGTAATAGATGAATGGAATATATAGATTATAAGATGAGTTGATTAGTGTATAAAAGAAAATTCATTGGGAATGTAATGAGCTATCTTGGTTGCTCTGTTGAGAAAGTTATAAGATAAAAATAGATATATAATGATAAGTTATGATTGACTAAAAGGGGGAGAGTAAAAGTTATGTAAGTTGATAAATTAAGATGGTGATTTGTTCCAAATGGGTTGTTAGTGTGCTAGATAATTTCGAGGACGAAATTATTTAAGGGGGAGAGAATTGTAATATCCCGGAATAGACCCTAAGAGTTTTGGAGTTAATGTTGTTGCATTTGGATTTAATGTATATGTATGTATGGGAAATATAAAGATAATATATATATATATAAGACATATACATATGCATCACATATACATGGGATATAAAATGGTGTAGGAAAGTGAGTTGTGTATATATATTTGTATAATTAGTTAATAATAATAATAATGATAATAAGGACAAAAAGAAAAGAGAAGAAGAAAGTCAAAAGTTGGAAAATTATGTGTGGTGGAGGTTATTTGAGAAATATTAAGTATTATTATTATTATTATTATTATTATTATTATTATATATATATATATGAGAGAAACGAAAGAAAGAACGAGAACGTTCTTTCTTCCTCTGCTTCTTCTTTTCCTTTGTAAACGAGAGAGAGAGAGAGAGAGAGAGAGAAGCTAGAAAGAGAAAGATGATTTTGCTTCTAGTTACACCAAAGATTAAGGATATCAAGATGTTTGCAAGTGGATATTGAAGATTTAGCAAGCTATTCAAGTAAGTACTCCCTTTTGAGTTGATTTTATTGATTATATGTATATATCTAAATTCTTATCTTCTTGTTTTGAATTCTTGTGGATTGAGGTTATGTTTGGTATAATTAGTGTGTAAAGTGAAGATAATGAAAGAGTGAAGTATGTAAAGATGTTGAATTGATATTTAAGTGATGATAAGTTGAGAAAATTGTGAGGTAAATGATGAAATGTTGAGGTTGGGTTTGGGTTAGATGAATTTGGAAGTGTTTGGCCTTTAATTCATTGAAGAACACGGCCAAGTCATGAGAGACACGGCCAAGTTAGGGCAAACTTGGCCGTGTTGGATGATTTTTGGAGAGACACGGCCGTGTCCCTTGCCCGTGTCTGCTACTGGAATGTTGTGTTGAGAGACACGGCCACTGGCTTGGCCGTGTCCACTGCCCGTGTTTGCTACTGCTTGAATTGGATTGAGAGACACGGCCACTAGCTTGGCCGTGTCCTTTGACCGTGTTTGCTACTGGATGTTTGGATTGAGAGACACGGCCACAAGCTTGGCCGTGTCCCTTGAGGGTGTTAGCTTGGGTGTTTGTTATTTGTTCTTCATACATTGTTGGATCTTCAAAGGTCTTTTATACCTAAACACACTTAAAACAATAATGATCCAACCAAATGTATATAGAAGATTCTATATTCATGTATAATGTAAATTGTTTTGTATATAACAATGATGATATAGGAAATGTGGAAGATATAATGATCATGGAAAAAGGTATGTGCAATGCCATTGATTATGTATTATTGAGTGATGAATTGATCAATGTGATATGATGAAAACAATGATGTTTAAGATACTATATGAACAATGTTATGTTTTATGTATTGTGAACTTTGTAAATTGTAATGTGTTATGTGAAAGATGTGATGTTGTGATGAAAGATGAAATGAGAATTGAAATCAAATGAAATGAGAAGCCATTGTCATTGGCTATGATGATTCAAATGAAATATGAAGCCATTGTCATTGGCTATTATAACACAAATGTGATGTAAAGCCATTGCGATTGGCTATGATGATTCAATTGTGATAAATGAGGCATGTTTGCCTAGATTATGATTCAATTGAGAATGAGATGGATAATGAAATAATAAATGAATTGTGTAACTAATGTGTTATTCAATTTCAGAGTTCTGGGTTTGGAGGCATGCCTATAAAATGAAAGGTAACAGTCTTGCTGGGTTGAGGATCTCTTTAATTTGAGATGAAATGAGGTCCAAGAGACTGGGTCTGTTACACTATGATAATTATGATTATGAGATATATAATTGGTAACAGTCTTGCCGGGTTGAGGATCTCCTCATGTGGAGTTGATGGTCCAAGAGACTGGGTCTGTTACACTATCCATGGATAGAGTTATTGATACATGATGCCTACGGGCTTGATTATTGTGATTATGAACCAAAGCAGTAACTCTGAACTTTGAATAACATATTAGTGTGTTGTTTGGGCCCGAGTCTGTCTTTGTTGTCAATGTGATATTCAAATGTTGAAATAAATGAGTAATGAGATCTATAACTGCCTTTATTGGAAGTATGATTCATGTCTGATGAATTGTGGATAAAATAATGTTATAAAGTATGATTTTGCAATATGTGCATTGATGAATTGAAGGTGAATATGTTTGAGGGACTTTGTTGATATATGATTTTATAAAAATATAGTATGATGTGTAGAATATATATATGAATAAGGAATGTGTGAGAATTGCTTTCATAAAGGTGTTGAATAGGTCGTTGAATGGTATTTTGGTTGAAATGATGTATGTTTATATGCATATGAGATAGAAAGGGAAAGTACTGTGTTGTAAAGGCTTTATATAATTATGTATAATAATTGTGAAATTAGTGGGAACATATGAAGAATGCATTGAGAAAGGAAAACGTGGTAAGAGAACCATAAAACATAATGCTAAAAATATAAGGTATGATTCTTATGGTAAAATGTGTTTTAGTATTTATTTGTACTACTAAGCTTTCGGGCTTAGCGTGGATGTTTAATCGCGCAGGTATGTATGCGGTTGATCGGGAAGTCTAGCTGTTATGCCACGAGAAGGGTAAGGGTGTCTCGAGACCAACTAGAAGGTGATGCATACATGTGTAATTTTAAATTATATTGTATTTTTGAGTTAATATATATATATTCATATGGATGAATGAAGTTTTGATAAATAAGAATACTGACTTTTGTAAATGTGTTTTAAATTAATGTATAATTTGATGAACTTGGATAAAGGTTTTTTTTTTAAATTGAATCTAAAAGTAACATTCTTATACTTTATATACGTATTGTATGTATACTAGGTATATGTATAGTACTTATATGGAGTATCAGGGTGTTACATGCATCTTCTGTTGAGTCTTGGAAATCAATGTGGGTAACGCCATTTGTTGGTTATTAGGATGGCCTCAAATTCTTCAATCAAGGGACACATTTCAAAGCCATTAATTCTAAATACCTTAGAATCCATATCCCACAGGGAAGCCACGACATGTAAGAAGGAGTGGTCCAATTTGAAATTTTAAAAGCATTTTAAAGCATCAAGCTTTGACCATGAAATTTGCTTCCAATGGTTGGCATCCATATTCTTAAATAGAATTTTTATTTTCTTTAAATGGTGCTCGGTCATGGTTGATGAATAAAGGGGAACCAAAATTGCTAAAGGGAGTCTTCGCGTTGAAAGAGAGAGATTTTTGGTTTATGAATTGAAATATGGCATGCAAGGTGATTTATATAGAAGGAAATAAACCTTTTTTCCAAAAGTGAAATGGAAAAGATGATGGGAAAGGATAAGACCATATGGTATAAGAAAGGAAGTGGTCACAATTTCTTTTTCCAATTTGGATTTGGTTTAACAAAAGATGTGGATATTAATTATGATGTACTATATATATAAAATAATAATAATAACAAAAAATAAAAAATTTTGGCAGTAACAAAAAAAATAGCAGTAACAAAAAATATGCAAAAAAAAAGAGGATTACAGTAAAGAGGAAAATTGTATATTTTTCATTATTGTATAATATTTTACAATTGTTACAATATTTACATATCACTAAGAGGGTGGTGGTAGGTCACCAAATAAAGACTTGAAAAAATCATCGCCTGTTGGAGGAGGGCGCAAATTACTCATCCCAGGATCATCCGAAACAGAAGCACTAAAATCCCTATTGCCTTGGAGTTCCGATTTATCATGGTCCTCATTAGAAGCAGACAAAAGGATCTCATGGTCATCAGTTTGGGGGCCTCTCGATGAAGAAGTATCGGGATCCCTCATTCCTTGAAATCAGAAGTCACAGAAATTTTGTTCGAATTGATGATATAAACTTTCAAAATGAGAAGCTTGCCGACGACTTGCAAGCCAACTCATCTTGAAGTTTCTTATTTTGTTCTTCAAGCATCCGCTGTGAGCCAAGAGAGAAAAAGGTAAGAGCATACATAATCATGCATACATATAGCATAAACTTTTATGAAATGAGGAACGTACCAGCTAGTTCACATTGATACCCTGCGGATGAGATGGAGTATCTGGTAGGCTAGAATGAGCAAACGAAGGGGCAGTGAAAGAAGGTTCAGCCTCGTGATCAAATGAGCCAACAGCTTGCAACAATCATTAAAGAATCAAAGAAAGAAAAAGTAGTTACAAGGAAAAAGTGGTTAAAGTGCAAAAAACTCCCTTGGAAGATCAAAACAAGGAAAGAAGAGCATGAATCAAGCAAGACATGGCCAAGCCAAATCGAGCTTAGCCGTATCACCTCAAAAGAAATTTTGGCAGAATATGACACGGGCAGGCGACACGGCCAAGCCACTGGCCGTGTCTCACCTAAAGGACAAAGTCAAGAAGGACCAAGCAAAGAAAGAAAAGAAACAGTAGGTGACACTGGCAGGCAACACGGCCAAGCCACTGGCCGTGTCCCATCCTAACCCAAGAACAAAGAAGAACCAAAGAAAAGACAGAAGTTGACACACCCAGGAGACACGGCCAAGCGACTGGCCATGTCACTCCCATCTTCAAAGAACAAAGAAGACCCCGATCTCCAAGGATGAAGATCCATTTTCAAGGGTGAAGACTCGATCTCCGAGGGTGAAGATCCATTCTAAGGGTGAAGAATCATAATGCATAGAACATCTAGAGCAGTCAGACTTCTCAATTGATAAAAGGTTAGTCAAATTCATTCTCGGGTCCAAGTACCCAATCTCGGGTCCAAGTACCCAAATCAAATCAATCCTGAGTCCAAGTACCCAAGTCAATTCAAGCTCGGGTCCAAGTACCCAATCTTGGGTCCAAGTGTCCAATCTTGGGTCCAAGTATCCAAATCAAATCAGTTTAGGGCTGAATATCCCAATACAGTTAGGATCGAGTATCCTAATCCAGTTTAGGATCGAGTATTCCAATCCAGTTTTGGATCGAGTGTCCAAATAAGTTAGGATCGAGTATCCAAATACAGTTTAGGATCAAGTATCTGAATCCAGATAGGATCGAGTATCCGAGTTTAGTTTAGGATCGAGTATCCAAATCTCTCGGGTCCAGAACCCAAAATTTTCCTTAGGTCCAGAACCTAGAATTATCCTTGAGTCCAGAACTCAAACCAGGTTCAGAACCCAAGTTTACCATTAGGTCCAGAAGCTAGAATTATTTTTTGAGTCCAGAACTCGAACGGGTCCAGAACCCAAATTTTCTTAGGTCCATAACCTATAATTATCCTTGAGTCCAGAACTCAAACCGGGTCCAGAACCCAAATTTTCATTAGGTCCAGAACCTAGAATTATCCTCGGGTCCAGAACCCAAATTACCCTTAGGTTTAGAGCCTAGAATTTATTTCTAAGTCCAAGAACTTAGCTCGGGTCCAGAACCCAAATTTTACCATTAGGTCCAGAACCTAGAATTATTTCTAGGTCCAGAACTTAGCTCAGGTCCAGAACCCAAATTTCCCTTAGGTCCAGAACCTAGAATCATCCTTGAGTCTAGAACTCGAACCGGGTCCAGAACCCAAATTTTCTTAGGTCGAGAACCTAAAATCATCCTTGAGTCCAGAACTCAAAATGGGCCCAGAACCCAAATTTTCCTTAGGTCGAGAACCTAGAATTATCCTTGAGTCCAGAACTCGAAACGGGTCCAGAACCCAAATTTTCCTTAGGTCGAGAACCTAGAATTATCTTTCAGTCCAGAACTCAAACGGGGTCCAGAACCCAAAAACCTCAACCATCTTAAAAATTAAGTCTTATTGCTTTTCACTCTCTTTCACTAAGGTTTCAGATCATTTAAGCAGAGGGCAAACTTTAGACCCTTAATTTTTTACCCAATCCGATCCAATATGTTTTATTTAGTCTAAAATGATTTTTGTTGTCTAATTGGTCCAAAATAATTTTTATTAAATAATTTTTGCTTTAGTATCTAATTTTTATTAATAAAAAATAGAAATAAACAAATAAAAGTCAAAAAATAAAAATAAAAATCGGAGTCGAAAAAATCGGCGACGAAAAAATCGTCGCGTGGGCCCGTGGGCATTTCGCCCGCAGAAAATTCCTGCGGGCAAAATCACTGTACTATTTCGCACACAAAAAATTTCTGCGTGCGAAATAGCCCACGCAGAAATTTTCTGCCTGCGAAATAGCTTATGGGCCCGCTCCGCGCTCGCTGCCGCAGATTTTTTTGCCAACGCAATTTTTCCGCAGCAGCTTTTTTCGAAACCTAATCCAATTAGGTTTTGGTTTATTTTTTTTTTATTAATATTACTTACCTTAACTAATTAGGAATAAACAACCTCAAACCACTATAAATAAGGACCAAAGACAATTAAAAAGGGGAGGCAAAAATCCAATAGTATGGAAAATTTGAAACCAAATCAAGGAAGGAAAAGAAGAAATTCAATTCAACTCTTTTCTGGAAAAGCAGTAGCACGATTTAGAGGATTCAAAGGCAAAAAAGGCTTGTCTTTGGAGCTAGTTCATCCAAGAAGAATTATTTTTGGAGAAATCATCAAAAGAAGGTATGTGTTAATTAATTTTCTTTAATTGTTTTTTTTACACAGTAGCAAATTTATGAAATCAAAATTAAAAAACCTTTGAACTTTAAGTTAGCTTTTCTAAAGCCAAAAAACCTAATTTCGTTGGTTTATCTTCCAAAAGGCTTAAAATTATTATTTTTACTTCTTAAAGATCTTAAAATACTAATTGAACATGATTTTCAACAAAATTAAGATTTAAATTCTGTTTCTTTTAAAATTTTAAATTAGGTTCTATTTCATTCAAAAAGCCTTAAAAAATATCTTTTCTACTTATAAAGACTTTAATTTATTTGTTTAAATTCATAAAATTCCATAAAATATCAAATTAATTTCCAAATTCCTAAAAATTATTCACCACCCGTTACCCTACTTCCAAAATATCAAATCCAAATTCAACTTCCAAAATTCAAAATAATGAACACTAACCCTTTTAAAACCTTAAACCCTTATTTTGATGAACCTTAATCCTTTTAAAACATTAAAAAACATAAAAACATAAAAACCTAAATTTTACATAGTAGCTTAGGAACCCAATAACCAAAAATCACAAATTAAAGGATTTTAAAGTGTTTAAAACCCTAGTTTCATGATTTCAACATTCAAATATTAATTTAGTTAATCAAAGAGTCCTACCAACCTTTTAAAACATAAAACTCTAATATATTTTAATTCCATAAAAAGTTACAGTAGCTATAATTGAACTTTTATTTGCTTTATTCAATTCTATACTTGATTATACTTTGATTTATCTCTTATGCTTTAATTTAATTTCAATACTTGATTTATTTAATTTATCATGGATGGATGTTTATTTTATATTTTGATTAATAGCTTTGATGAATGATTTATTTATGATGAATGATTATTTACTTTTATCAATTTATTTAGATTTTCAAAAGTTGTAAGAGGTATGTTTCCACTTGGTGGGTACCTCATTAGTTAAACATCATGTAATTTAATTTACTTTTCTATTTTAGAACCTATGTAAAGGGCATGTTTCTACCTTTTGGTGGGTGTCCTATTTAGGCATGTGATGTAAGGACATGTTTCCATCCTTGGATGGGCGTCCATTTATTTGCTTTGTTTGGACATTGCTTTGATTTTAATATATTGATGCTTTCTTTTAATTATTATGTGTAATATGGATAATATTGTTATATTTAAGAATTTTATAATATTAAGACCTGTAAAGGAGGCTGGTTCCAATGAACCGAGCATTGTGGGGGTGCTGGGCCATTTCTCACCTTCTCCACACGTACCCAACTTTTCGAACCCATTAGGAGGTTGGGGATTCCTTAGAAATTGAGTCATCCAACCCTTTCTTTTTTCCCGGCCCGTCCGGGTGGTGACTCCATTTTCTCCTGACTTAGGTTCGTGTTCTCTAAGGCCCCGAGCCTAAACAGTGCCAAAGTCGCAAGAACCATTCCACTGGGAGTGGGGGCAAAAATCCCCGCTCATACATGCATACATATAGCATAAATTATCATGGAACAAGAAAACCTACCAAGTAATTCATATCAATGCCCTGTGGATGAGATGGCATCTCCGATTGATTAGATTGAATAAATGGAGAAGCAGTAAAAGAAGGTCCCACCTCATGACCAAATGAGCCAGCAGCCTACAATAATCATTAAAAAAGTCAAAATAAGTTAAGAAAGAAGCAATTGCAATGGAAAAATGGTAAAAGTTTACCTGAGAAGTGCTAGCCCCGAGATGTGAGACAAACTCTCCTCCCTCTCCATGATACTCCTCTTCATCTCTATCCTCATTTTTCTTGAGAATCTCCCGTACACCAACAGGAGATACGTCAAAGTTCAAAAGTCCTACTTGAATAAATTGGATATAAGATGCACCCAGTGGATAGAAAAAGGTTTCAACATCATAACCGTGTCGAGCCAACCACCATGCCTTCTCCGGCATTGATGTGATATTTAAAGTATATTTTGGGCAACGCATCGGGATCCTCCGCTGCTCAGGACCAAGAAACCACTCGTATGCTCTCTCTCCTAGAAACCAGCCACTAGACACAGGGCTGGTAATGACTTGGCGGGTATGTTGAAAAGGCAGTGCGGTATTCATGGAGGAAGTCCAGTTCGTCCGCTCTTCTGCGTACCACCAGGCAAAATTCACCTATAAAATGACATAAGGTAAGTAAACTTTCATATATAAAGTTTAAAGTATACTAATGCTATTTTACCTAGTCCTAGGTTAAGTAGCTCAAGACAAAGCATTGGGTATGCACATGGTGAGAGCCAAGAACTTCTACGCGATCTGACAACCAGAAATTTAATCTTGGATACTCAATCCTCTCTCTAGAAATGCCAGGCACCTTCACAAGATTGTGCTTATATGCCCATGCCTACAACAATAATAAAAATCAAATTCATGCAAGAATAAGAATGGAATTGACATTGGTAGGAGAAAAGTACCTCGACAACCACCATAAACCAACAAAAGACTTTTCATTTCTGCAAATTTTGTCAAGACCATGGTAAAGATAGGCAAGACCAGCTTCACCCCAGCCGTAAAATGGTACCATCCTCATATAAGTAAGTGCCCTCAACACTGAAAAATGGATGGCGGATTCGGTGCTGCCTAAAATGGTCAACCTGAACAAATACAACAAAAATCCTCGAGCATACTGTTGGGCTATGTCTCTGTGAACCCGTCCTTCGTAGTTCATCCAATAACTACGAATTGGCTCAATTTTTATCTTGAACGGCCCTTTAAATGATGATTCCATATCAATTAATTGTTGGATTTCTTCAAATATCAGAATATCATTGGTAAGAGGAACCGAAAGGCCATCATACCTGATACCAGTTATAGCTGTATAATCAACCGGACCGTCATCTCTCCAATGGGCAAGTGAAAAGTATGAGATGTGTCCAACCATCATTTTGCAACCGCCTGGACCACACTCCGGTCTATCTGATACTCCTCGGATGGTAATTGCAAGATGAAACTCTCAAAATCGCAATCTCGGATAATCTGCCTTACCCGAGAAGGCGCTACATCATACCATTATCGGGCTTTGTAGACACAGCCTCCGCCCCGAATAACGCAACGATCATGCTAACACAGAGCTAGGTAAGTTAACACGAGGTAAGTATGTCATTATATCAATACCACCGATTTTTTAGGCTAAGTTAATTTATATTCTATTTTTTCTATTTACTTAAATTCTTAAATTAATATATTTTTTCTAAATTTTCTAAAAAATAAAAAATATATGAAAAGAAAAACAGAAAATATAAAAAAAGAAAACAAACAAAATAAAAACAAAAAGACGAAAAAGAAAAACGAAAAAATATAAAAAAGAAAAACGAACAAAAAGAAGAAAAAAAATAATTTGTTGTTAAAATAAATAGTTACCTTGCTCTTTTGATTTGAACTGCGATGGAGCGGTATTCCGGCTAGTAAATTTATATTTTCATTTTCATGCCGCCGAATAAATTTTAATAACTCAGCATTAGATCGAGTTCCTAATCTTGAAGCATGCATTTTTCTAAAACTGTATGCTAAACTCTCTAAATCGAAATGCTTAGAGCTATGAAATGAAGAAGTTCGCTGTGAATGAAATAAAGAAATTAGTCGTTTATATAAAGGAATGGCAAAGCAAAAAACAAAATTCAAAAAGTAAATTTCACTATTGATGAATAGTAGGTTACTATTTTTAAATAGTTAGGTACTTTTTATAAATAGTAGGTTACTATTTATAAATAGTAAATAGTGCATAAACAGTTACTACACAGTAAATAAATAGAAAACTCAATTATTCAATTTAATCATTCAAATACTTGTGTGTATATAAATATTTTTATACTTTTAAAATATTTTTACATGCAGGGGGTAGGGAGAAGATTTGTACATGATAAAAATTAAATTAGGTAAATTTTTTGCAAATTCCTTTAGTATACTACTGACCACTATTATTTTTTACAAACAATTAAATCTCACTTAGCTCGGGTCCAGAACCCAAATTATCCTTAAGCCCAGAACCTAAAATCTCTTAAGTCCAGAACTTAGCTCGGGCCTAGAACCCAAATTATCCTTAGGTCCATAATCTAAAATTTCTTTTAAGTCCAGAACTTAGCTCGGGTCCAGAACCCCAATTATCCTTAGGTCCAGAACTCAGCTCGGGTCCAGAACTCAAATTATCCTTAGGCCCAGAACCTAAAATCTCTCTTAAGTATAGAACTTAGCTCGGGTTCATAACCCAAATTATCCTTAGGCCCAGAACCTAAAATCTCTCTTAAGTCCAAAACTTAGCTCGGGTCAGAACCCAAATTATCCTTAGGTCTATAACCTAAAATCTCTCTTAAGTCCAGAACTTAGCTCAAGTCCAGAACCCAAATTATCCTTAGGTCCATAACATAAAATCTTTTTAAAGTTCAGAACTTAGCTATGGCCCAGAACCCAAATTACCCTTAGGTCCAGAACCTAAAATTATCCTTGAGTCCAGAACTCGAACTGGTCCAGAACCCAAAACCTCAACCATCTAAGAAAAATTAAGTCTTAAAATTCACTCTCTTTTGTTGTAGTCTCAGATCGTTCAAGCGGAGGGCAAACTGTAGAGCCTTAATTTTTGACCCAGTCTGGTCAGTTATTTTTTTTATTGTCCAAAATAATTTTTGTGGTATTTTAATTAAATAATATTTATTTTAGTATTTAGTATTTATAATTTTTAATAAAAATGGTATAGTTAAAATAAAAATAAAAATAAAAATCGAAGACTGAAAAATCGGCGACGGAAAAAATTCATCGCCGAAGGTTGAATTGGTTAGGCCAATTCGCCCGTAGGAATTTTCTGCGGCTAATTGGCTGGCCGCCCAGCGCCCACCCGCAGCAGCTCGCAACACCTCGCAGTTTTCACCAGCAATTTTTTTGCCAGCGTAATTTTCCAACGTAGTTTTTTCAAAACCAAATTCTATTTGGTTTTGGTTTCTTTTCCTAATTGGTTTAAATTTTCTTAAACAATTAGAAGTAGGTTTATAATTTTTCTTATAAATAACACATTAAAACTCATAATTAGGGGACCAGAAAGATTAGTTTTTACTGGAGTAAAAAAGAGACAGAAAAATCCTAGCACAAGAGACATTAGCAACAAGAAGTAATCAACAATCCATTCAAAGGTAGCAACACTACCTTTGTCATTGTCCATCCAGAAATCAATTTTGGTGGAACCAACGAACGGAGGTTTGATTATAAATCTTTGCTTCGATTATATTTACAATGTTATTGCCATATTTTCTTTTAAGTACATCTATCATTGATTTTTATTTCAGTAACCTAAATCATTAAACTGGGTAATATGTTCATCCAGAAATCTTAATCAGTGATCAAGACTTCAAAACCCTAAAACTATGCTTCTCTTTTTGGAAACCTTAAAACCCTAAGGTGTTTCTCTCCCATTTCTAAAAATCTTAAAACCCTAAATTGTTTCTTCTGTTTCCAAAAACTTCAAAACCCTAAAATTGTTTTTCTTTTTCCAGAAACCTTAAAGACCTTAAAACTATTCTTCTGCTTCCAAAAGCTTTAAAACCCTAAAATTATTTTCCCGAACTATTTTCATCTAAACCATAACTTTTTGTTCAAAATTTTCAAATATTTTCTTAAATCTCCAAACCCTAGTTCTCTTTACATTTTCTAAAAATCATAATTATTTTATAAAACTCTAAACTATTTTCTTAAATCCTAAAATCAAATATGTTTTCTAAAATACCAAAAATCCTAACTTTCTCGAAAAACCAAAACTATAAACCCTAAGTTTTCCTAAACCCTAATTCAGTAAACTTAAAACCTAATTTAGTAAATCTAAACCCTAAAGCCATGATCCAACAAACCTAAAATCACAATCCAGTAAACATGAATTATAAAATCTAATGTCTTAAGATTCTAAAACCCTAATTTCATAATGTTACCCTTAAACCCTAATTTGATTAACTCAAAAAACCTTACTAATTTCTGAAATGTATAAAACTCTAATCCATTCCAATTTTTCAAAATCTTTACAGTAGCCTAAATAATAACAATAATAATTCTAAAATTTCAAAACCCTAAATGTTAATTAAAGAACTCTAAATTGAAACAGTAAACCCTAATTTATATCTTTACTTACTTTATTTAATTTTAGATTTGATTACGTAGTTTATTATATATTTTGATGGTTGATTTAATTTCAATGCTTGATTTATTTAATTTATCATGGATGAATATTTTCTTTATTGTTATGATTATTATTTGTTTGTTTTTTTAAAATTGTAAGAGGTATGTTTCCACCTTGTGGGTACCTCATTAGTTAAATATCATGTAATTTAAATTATTTTTATATTTTGGACCAATGTAAAGGATATGTTTATACCTTTAAGTGGGTGCCCTATTTAGTTTAGACATGGACGATGTAAGGACATGTTTCCATCCGAGGATGGGTGTCCATTTATTTATTTTGCTTGGACATTGCTTTGATTTTAATATAATGATGTTTTATTTTAATTGTTGCATGTAATATGGATAATATTGTTATACTTAAGAATTTTATAATATTAAGACCTGTAAAGGAGGCCAGTTCCAATGAACCGGGCGTTGTAGGGGTGCTGGGCCATTTCTCACCTTCGCCACACGTACCCAACTTTTTGAACTCATTAGGGGGTTGGGGATTCCTTAGAAATAGAGTCATCCACCCCTTTCTTTTTTCTAACCCGTCCGGGTGGCGACTCCATTTTTCTCCTGGCTTAGGTCCGTGTTCTCTAAGGCCCCGAGCCTAAACAGTGCAGAAGTCGCAAGAACCATTCCACCGAGAGTGGGGGCAAAAATTCCCTCTCACATATGGTTCAACGCTCATTATGGGGCTGGGTAAAAACCCATGAAGACACCGATTGGGATGAGTTTTCGAACGCTCTCCTGAGCCGATTTCATGAATCTCCGAGCGAGGATGTTGTATCGGAGTTTAACGAACTCCGTCAGAAAGGAAATGCGAAAGGATTTCAGGAAGAGGAAGAATGGAGTGAGTTTACAACCGCCCTCTTGAAGCTTTTCTGAGATTCTCCGACTAAAGATGTCAAATCAGAATTCCATAAAATCAGGCAGAAGGATAGTGTACAGAGCTATCAAAACGAGTTTGAGGAGGGTAAGGCAAAAATGGAGATTAAATCCTTACTTCTCGGAATCCTACTAGATCTCGATCTTCCTTGGGGGCCTAAAGGACGAATTCGGGGCTACGATCAAGATGTTACAACCGGCGATGTTGGGAACGGCTGTTGAGCAGGCACGATTACAAGAGATGGTACTTGAAGCATCTCAAAAAACCTACAGAAATCAAAACGCACCATTTATAAAAAAAACTCGTATACTCAGACCCAAACCCAAATAATCAGACCCAATACCCAATATTCTAACCTGCCAACCCACAACCCAAAGCCCATCAGCCCCTACTCACCAATATCACAACACAATCTAGACTCCAAAGCCAGCACCTCGTACAACCCCAAACGAAAAACATCCACTCCTGCTTCCGATGTGGTGACCGTTACTTTTTCGGTCATCGCTGCTCTACAAAGCAGCTACTGGCATTAGAGGAAGGGGTTGAACCTTCGACCTTGTGGTTGATGCTGCAAGGTGTCGAGGAAGAAGAGACACCAAACCCAGAAGAAAAGTGGCAAGAAATCCAGGAAGATAATGATGGCAACCCAGAAGAGGATGAATGGCAATCTGTTGCGAATGAAGGTGCAGAAGAAATTCAGCTGGTTGATGACTTGAAGTTGCCCATTGTCCATGTACCTCTCATCACCGTTACTGTAGCTGAGGAACGGAGGATTGTGGTGCGAAATAAATGTTTCGATTGTTCTTGGAGCATGTAGGGCTTGAAATCCCAATTCGATGTGCATGTCTTAGAATTGGGAGACTACGACATGGTTATGAGTTTTGACTGGATGCACTCTTACACATCCATAATCTTTGATATCGACAACTGCGAGCTTTTATTCAAGAAGGATGGTAAGATCGAAGAAATCAATTATGAAAGAGAGGATTGGCAAGCAGTGAGAGGTTTGGATGATCATGAAGAGGATGATCTTAAGATTCAGTTCTATCAACAGAATACCATTAAGTTGGTACATGCAGTATTTGATGAAACCCCTTCTGAATTTTGTGCCAATAACCCACAGGTCCTTGAAAGTTTGAGAATGCTTCTGCTGCTACTGAGGGAACTAAGAAGAGTAACCATGTTATCAGGAACTTCAGAATCTGATAGTACTCATTCAGCAGCAACAACTTAGTCTATGATACCGCTACCACAGGCTTGAAGGTAAACCTTGGAGCTAGCAATCCTAATAATGATAACCATAATTCCATGATTAAAGATGATGAGTTTTATTTTATCAATCATTGTTCAATGGATCCTAGACAACAAAACTTTTGTGATCAATCCTTACCCAAGTCAGCTGATGTTCCAAGCACTTGCCATGGTAACGAACCAGTTGAACAAATCCAACTCTCCCTACACTTGAAGGGTGGCAGACTCTTTGACAACATCCTCACATTAAAAAGGGCAAATCAAGACCAAGACCATAGTTATCCTCATCAACTCAGAGAGCTTTCACAGCTTCATTGCTCCGAAGTTAAATGAAGGATTGAATATGGCTTTTGTAACAGTTAATTCCAAGAAGATTACTATAGCCAATGGAAGGAAATTAACAGTGAAGCTGAAATGTCCTTATTGTAGTTGGTTGATACAAGGTTTGAAGTTCCAATTGGATATTGGAGTGTGGGAATTAGGGGATTTTGACATGGTTTATTTAAAATTAGAACCATATAGGCAGACATCCATAGCACTCAAAAGACAATTGAAGCTTGCAATGTACTATGAACTCCTTGAAATCATAGAAAAATGGGGTCTGTTGCCTATAAGCTAAAGCATGTAGTCCATGTCTTCATATTGAAGAAGGCGGTTGGCTTTAACGAAGTGCCTATTTCTCAGCTACCTGACTTTCACAAGGAAGAATGGGAAGCTGGACCTGAGAACTTTCTGAATTCTAGAGTCATATTAAGAGACAATCAGCATATTCAGCAAGTGCTTGTGAAATGGCACAACTTGCCTATTATTGATGCAACATGGGAAGACCTGCCATTCATAGCCAAACAAATTCCTAAGTTTATGCATTCTTGGGGACAAGAATGTTCTAAAGGGAAAGACATTGTTACATATCATAGGGAAAAAGGGTAGAATGGGAATGTATAGAATAACAGAATGCACGTAACAGAATAAAATTGGGGTGTGCTTTGATGTCACCTTTTTGTCTTTAGCTAAATATGCTTATTATATAATTTGTACAGATGCTAAGGAGGATTATAAATTATCAATATCAGATTACTTTCTATTTCCTTCTCTTCTCTTCTCTCCTTTCTCTCTTCTTCTATATTTTGTTTCTCTTCTCTTTTTTATCTTCTATCCTCTGTTTCTTAATTTGTTCTTCCTCTTTTCCTCAATTTCTATTTTTGACCTTTCTCTATTTGAAGTGTTATGTTGTTACAGTACCATGTTGCGATGGTGACTTCGATCAACATATATTAGCCAATTAAAGTTTTCTTCTATGACTAGCATTATGTGGGGCTGGGCATTAGATGAAAATGAACTCTTATCTAATGTTATCTTTCAAACTCCAATATTGCAAAAAAAAAAAATTGTTGGGTAAAATAAAATCCAATCCATGTCCAACCTTTTGTCTCATAAGAGTCGATGAAGTTGTTGGAAATATATTAGAGAAAAATTACAGCTATGTTTGTTCTCATTTGACTAGGTTATAGGCGTGTTGCTATAATTGGACTGCATTTGTGTAACCTGAATTTGTTCCTATTTTGATAATAAAAGACTTTGGCAACTTCAATTTGGCATAAAATGTCCAGAAGAACTGCCTGAAATAATGTTATTCGATGATTTTGGTTATGTAGAATGGTTCTACAGGCCCTTGTCATTATCTAGAACTCAAATATATCTACATTTTACTAGTCCACGTTCTGGTTAAGAGGAATTTCTTTTCAGTTTAGGTTGGCTACATAAAATTTATAGAGACTGCATTTTGCTGTCTCTTGCAGAGCACTTGTACAAAGCCAGATGCAGAATCTGAGAGTGCTTGCAATGAAAATGTGCACGACTTTTTTCAGCCATTATGGGGCAAATTTTTTTCAAGTGGAATAAACATGCAGAACCATGAAGCAGGCATGGGTTGTGGTCAGAAATTGGCTATCTTTGAGAATGAAGCTGGGGGTAAAACATTTCTTTTGTCAGTAGCCGTTTCACAATATCACCCAGAATTTAATGTATGCTAGGAAGAGTTAACATTTGGTGCGTGTGCCAATTGAATCAGGATCCGCTGTGGCTGCTAGCAAGGATCCTAACTGGGCAACTGTTCATAAGGATGTTGAACCAGAAAGTGGAAGGATGAATGCTAGTGTCACCCGTGAGGCTTGTGACAGTTACCATATCCTTGTCAACTCTTCTAGAGAAGCTATTGATTTCATGGGAACATCTGCTAGCCACAATTCTCCTTCAGATAATGCCGAAAGCAAGTTTGATTTTTCTCCACTTGCTTGGCAAGATGTCATCCTAGTGGCTTTGAGATTCAAGGTACACAAGACAGACGTACTATCAGGCATTCTAACGCTTTAGCATTTACATGGTAAGTTACTTTACTTGAATCATGTATAATTGATGTTAGATACAGTAAAATAGTCCAAAGACAAATCGATTTTGTTTCAGTGCTTAAAGCATTTTTCAAAATTAATGGATTCAAATGCAATTTTACCCAAAAGACTAGTAGGTTTTTCTCCAGTTTTTTGGAGGGTTAGGGTTTATTATTATTATTATCACTATATGTTATATTATGATTGTTATTATTGCTGTATGGTCGTTGGATAATGTTTCCTCAATTAAATTATATTGTTTGTTAATAACAAATCACTGATGCTTTGTGCAGGTACACTAACAGGCCATCACAGAACTTAGATTCAACATTGACAGGTGTTCAGAAAGAAGCTGATTCTGAGAGAAAACTGTCCAGCAATGTTAGTGGCTATAATGCTAATACTCCTGGTCCGGCACCAAGTACTGAAAGAAGTAATATCTCTGTGGCTAATTGTCAAACCAAAGAGTCTGAAATTGCAATTTCATGCCCTCAACAAAGAGTATTTCCAATCCAAATTCCAAATAATGGTTTAGGCTTTAATAATCTATGGACCGGCTATGGTTCCATATTTCCTCCAATTTTTTGTAAACAATCCAGTGCATCACCAATGGCGAGTCCAAGTTCAGGCAGCCAGCCAGAGCCAAACTCTAAAGTGAATAAATGTCTGCAGTCCAATTTCAAAAGAAATTCTGAACATCTCTACGATCTATTTGGTCAAACTGCAAATGATTCCACCAATTTATCTTTTCAAAAGCAGGATCACAAGTTGGATTCTTTGGATGATCGAGGGCATATTTCTCCTGCACTGATCACAGTGCAACTAGCAGCTTCTGTAACGGTACTGTAAGTCATCTTAACATGGGCTATGGAAGCACTTCTGGGAGCAATAGCAATATTGATCAGGTTGCTATTGGCAGGGCTGCTGCAGAGAGACAAAATGAAGGTGTTATTCAAAACGCAAACTCACATCGATCTATTCAAAGAGAAGCGGCTCTAACCAAGTTTCGCTTGAAGCAGAAAGATAGATGCTATGAGAAGGAAGGTATTGTCCTCATCCTAAACCACCATTCTCATTAGTTAATCATCATCATTACAATAACTAGTACTACGCATAGTTTTGCTCTGAACACTATTGCCAACATCACTACTGTTTGGTTGATTCATCACATGGATGTACATGTTATAAGAAGTGCATATGTTACATTTTCTTGAGCAAAATCTAATGAGCAGGTCCGCTATGAGAGTAGGAAAAAACTTGCGGAACAGCGGCCAAGAGTGAAAGGACAATTTGTTCATCAAGTGAACCATCCACCTTCAGAAATGGAGCAGTAGCACAGTGGCTTTTGATTTGGGAGGTTCGAGAGATGGGATCTAAGGTGTTTCTGACACCATAGTCAGATGATTTTTTTTGTGAGGTTGTAGAGAAACCTGACTGAAAAAATAGCAAGGAGATGGTAGGATGAGGGATCATTTGCCATGCTCTGAGCCATTTTGAATCCCTTCCTCTTTTTAACATATTTAATTATCCATATCCTTGTAGAGTAGGACTAAAGTTATCTAGTTTAGAGGTTTTCTTTTTGTACAGTTTGGGAAGGGTTAAGTTCTTTCGTTATTTCACATATATGGCTTTGCTAGACAAATTGTCTCTAACCTATGGCAAAGCTTGGAATTGAATGAAGGGGGAAGAGAGCACTGCAGAGTGGAGGGGAATGAAGGAAAAATAAGTTCCCTACCTATCGTATTTTTGGTATTATAATTTTTTTTTAAAGAGAGGAAGGAGAAAATAATTTAATTATTCTTCTTCATTGCTCTTCGCCAAGTTGAAATTCAGTACACCCCAAATCAAGGTATTTCAACTCCTATAAAATGAATTTTTTTTATATATAAATCACAATATTTCCTTTTGCTTTCCATGGTTCAAACAAGTTAAAATTATTCTTTCTTCTCTTTTATTTTATTGTTAGTTTTTAATTTCCTCAACACAGCAACGTATATATTTTCCCTTCCTTTCCTCCTTTCCTTCACTTTCCCTTTAAAAATAGTCCCCTCTTTTTATTTTTTTTTTTCATAAATAAAACCGAGAGAATTTATATTTGGAAACTATTATTTAGTTCGTGAGATATTAATATACCTATTCGTTTTTTGGAAGATATACTAAAACATCGCTATAATTTTAATCCATTTACCATTTAGTCCCTCTATTTAAAAAGAAAATATTTTTATCAAATAAAATATACAAAAAATAAATTTACCTCTTATTCATCCTTTTTATATAAGAATTAAGAAAATATATTGTAATTTTAATCATGATGTCAAGTGTGAATCTACTAACATTTTTATTTTTTTATCAAATAAAATATACAAAATATAAATTTACCTCTTATTTATCCTTTTTCTATAAGAATTAAAAAATATATTGTAATCTTAATCATGATGCCACGTGTGAATTTACTAACATTTTCCTATTTTACATTGTAATTTTTTAATTTTTTAAATTTTCATGGAAAAAAAAAAAGTTGAGGTGAAAAAATTGATGAGTAAAAGGTAAAAATCTATCTCAATATTTTAATATATTTCTAAAAATAGACACATTTATAAATTATACACCATAATTGAAAATTATGATTTGATGAGAGCCATACACTCTCGTGTAAAAATACAATAATACATACGTGAGTTCAGAAGTATCCAAGAGGCTTCCACGTATCAGAAACCGATTGTTCTTTTTTATACACGACCCTTTTGTTTTTTCTTTTTTGAGCAACCTACAGGCTACAGCTACAAGACGTTTGTCCACATCTATATCATGAGTTTCAACCTCTTATCAAAATAATCTACTCGTTGAATTGTGAATTGTTATCTATTTGAGTTCATAATTTCTTTTTTAAAAAAAAAAACTATTATCTATTTGTTTAATTATTTTTTGTAGGATTAGTCCAGCGGGCCACCTGTTATTACTCTTATGAGAGGGCAGTGATTCGATCTTTAAAATCAAAAATATATTTTTGAAGACCGTGCTTTTAAAAAAAATATATTTTTTATGGTGATTAAAGGAGGAAGACCACTTCCATCTCTAAAATACTAATCAAACAAAATGGTCAATCGTCTTTTTCAACCTTTATAATTAAAGACATGATGGCCTTTGCTTGCTAACAAAAATAACATGGACACTTAAAATCTACTCTTTTTTTTTTTAATTTACGGTGTATTAAAAATAATTTTATTTTTACGGTAATATTATTTTTTATTTGCAAAAAAACAGGAGGAATAATGTTGACAATACGAAGTGATACAAAATGTGTCAACATATATTTATGCGGACAGAGATGTGAACAATGGTATAGACATAGACAAAAATATGTTGGTGCTACACATTTGAATAAATTACGTCATTTATTAATTAAAAATTTTATATAATTAAAATATAAATAATTAATTAACTTAAAATATAGTTTATACTAACTAATTTTAAATTACATTTTATGCATACGCTGTTATATATTTTATTTAATTTATATTTTTTAAAATAATTTAACATATATTATAAAAAATTTAATCAAAAATATTTTTTAAATATATAACATAATTTATATTTTTATGCAAATATATATAGTTTTACGTAATATATATCCACATATATATATATATATATAATTCTATAGAATATATACTCATATTTATCTACATATATCGAATTATATATAATATATATTTACTTTTTTATTTTTTATATTTTTAGTTATGTGGCCTTTTTTTGTGTATTTATTTTTTCTGATTTTTTTCAATTTTTTCAATTATTTTTTATTTTTGAGTATTTATTTTTTGTTATTCTTATTTGTGTTTTCATTTTTTCTTTAGTATGTTTGTTTTTTTATATTGTTTCTATTATTTATTTTTAGCTTAATACATATATAAACACCTATACTTATTCAAAAGAACCCATTAGCCCTCTCTATTTTACTAGCATTCTACCACACACATCTAAATGCTAAAAATGGTATTACATATGAGCATGTACCATATGTGCTTTATACCCTATTTTCATCATAAACTCTTAACTAATATGAAATCGTTAAGCCTATTTCCTGATACTACTTGATACTGCTCAAATCTACAGCAAGTAGGAAACAAAATTCATGGAAAACAAGCACAATAAAACAAAATCAACAATTTATTATAATCACATTATTTGAATCCTACATTTCTTGTACTTAATTAATGATATAATAAAACCTCAAGCTTTGAAACACAACAAAAATCAAAGCATTAAATCCTCAGCAAGTTAGAAAAAAATAAAAGAAATTACAGTAGGTTTAACATATCCTTAACTCCACTAAAAGTAAAGGCTTCACATTCCTCCAAATTGAGTACTTTGACAACTCCATCCTCAACCAAAAGAGCATATCTTCCTGACCTCACTCCCAATCTAACTGTTTTATCACTCAAATCCAATTCACGTCCAATTTTCTTAGTGAATTCTCCATTCCCATCATACAAAAGCAAAACCTCATCTTTAATCCCCCCAAATTCTCCTTCCAAGGCCTCATAACAAACACATCATTAACCGATACACATGCAATTGTATCGACCCCTTTTGCCTTTAGCTCTAAAGTTTCTCTACGAACCTTGGAAGATGTTTCTATGAGCAAGTGATTATGAAGGCTCTAGGTACTGCAAATAAGATTGATTTTTTCCCTAACATGAGAGGGGAGATAGAAGTAGTTTATAGCTCTCCATCAGCATCGAAGTATGAGAGAGTGGCTTCTGGAAGCTTCTTACCGACGAAAATAGCGGTGGAGATTGTGGTTGTTTTAGTTGGGAATCTTTTGAATTCGAGAGATTTGGATTGGTGTTTAAGAGCAGAGAAGAGAAGGAGAGTTTTGAGGAAAGCGAGATGGGAGAGAGGAGGGATTTGTCAGTGGTAACAAGTGGTAGTGGTGGCGGCAGTCGGAGAGGAGAGGAGAGGAGAAATATGGAGATGGAGATAGTGGTGGCCATTTGTAGTTTAGTAGAAATTTGGAGTTGGTCGGGTCAACGAGAGATAGAGAGAGAAATGGTAGTTGAGTAGAGTTATTATGTTTGAAAAGAGATGAATAATTGATATTTTAAGCTAATCATGCGTAGTTGAAAATTGTTTATTTCACGCTATGAGGAAAGAGCATAATAATACCATTTAATCATATAGAGGTATCTTATAGGATGTTCGCAAAATATAAGGGGCTAATAGGGTTTTTTGAACAAGTGTAGGTGTTTATATATGTATTAAGCTTTTATTTTTTTAGACGAGTTTCAAATTAAATTTTAAATTTTATTATGTTTGTGTTGTTATATATATAACATATACTGACATATAATTAAATATATAATAGTTTTATACTCTTATTTATTTTAAAATTTAACATGTATATCTTATTATATGTACTATATACTAACATATAACTAAACTTATAAATATTTTATACTCTTATTCTTTTGAAATTTAACATATATATATTGTTATATGTAACATATATCTATATATATCGATATACCTACATGTACCGATATATATCAATATATATCTACATATATGTAACATATATATGCATATATCAAATTATATATAGCATATATATCGATATATATATCCACATATATCGAAAAATACTATTATCTTTAGTTAAAATATATGTAATATATACCAACATATACCAACATTTACCCACATATATTCACATATATATAATATACATTGTTATTCTTTTACAACATATATCCACGTATATCTAGTTATATATAACATATACCAACATATATTATTAATTAATTATTTTAATAATCTTGTAAAAATAATTATTATTTTGAAAATAATGACGAATTATTATACACAATAAATTTTAACATGATTAATAGTAAGATATTATAGAAAATAATATAATTATCACTTTGAAAATAATGGAAAATAACTTACTTTTTCATATGTTTTTAGATACTAAAATGCGAACATGCCTATGCTTCCATGTAAAAGTGTACATGAATTGCAAGATGATAAGTGCAAACTGAACATATATTTTCTATCCATTTTAGCATGAAATTGAGTTGAATTAATTTATTCTAAGCCTATTTATGTGTTTTAATTTTATTATTTTTGAATAAAGCTTAGTTTGAATTAATTTTTTGTAGGTTTGTGCAAACTGAAATTTTAGACAGATTAGACCTTTAAAGTTTCAATTAAGATTTCGGAGATGATATAGTTCGAGATTGGAAAAGTTGCATCCATGTAGTTTATAGAGGACATCTCAAGATTTTCAGAGAGGTCTCTTTCATTAAAATCAAGATCGTTTGGGCTTCCAACTATTAAGTTGAAATTAGGCTTGAGATACTGAAGCAGAATTCCAGTCTGAACCACTAAGAGTAATTGATTCATATATTGGGATTCCAAAGTCCAAATGAGGTTATTCAAAAGCCTAAAATTATTTAATCTTCAAGGGATACAACTTTTGTTAGACAAATGATCTCAATTTTGATCCTTGACAACTCAAATTGAATGATCCATTTAACATGTATTTGGAGAATCTTGTTGCAGGCTTAGGTTGCTTCAAATAAAGCTGAACAGAACACTTATAGCGGTCACACAACACCTGAATACGACCGCACCATTCAATTAAAGGATGAAACCTTATCACAGTAGGTTTCGCGGTTAGAAACCCGACCTCAGTAACAACCGCACTTAAAGAAGAGCGATCGTCCCAAGTTATGGACGACTGCTACCCAAGGAACTCAAATCATTCTAATCACAGTAAGGTTCGCGGTGACAAGAACGACGAATGATACGGACTCGCTTATCACTTTAGCGACCGCCCATTTATATTCGCGACCGCTCTACCAATTCAAGAAGAATTTGCTTAAAGAGACAGTAGTGTTCGCATCCTCAGGTGCGTCCAGAAGTTCAACGCGAGTATCTCAACTTGACCGCGAGATGTTACCTAGGGCGACCGCGACATTCATATTTTGGCGGACATTCATTTCTGCCCAGTCAAAGATTGCCACGTGTGATGACCGTTATAAACCCACTTCAACATTCAAAAAGGGCGACCGCACCTTTGTTATGCGCGACCGTCCCGACAACCACAGCATGGGCAAGATTCTTGCTGTAGAGCACTCAAATTCGACCGTTGAAGCTTTTTTTAAATTCAGCGACCGTACCTTGTACAAGGACGATCGCGAAATTCTTCCGACAGTTTAATAAAGAAGGTCTAAACTGCCAAGACTTTATTCTTACTATCAATAACGGCTAGTAAGACCACATTAGCTATAAATACAGTGCTTCTATAAGAAAAGAAACAATGAGAAGCAAGAAAAAAGAATTTCATAGCCAAGCAACAAACTTTCTATTACTTAAACTTACATTTGAATTGTAATGAATGTTAGGTGTGAGCATTGAAAACACCATTGTATAAGTTTGAGTGTGAGCTTGGAAAACACTTGGACTGTGAGAGTAAGCCTTGTAAAACTCTTGTTTGGGTTGTGAGAGTGAGCCTTAAAAACTCCTTTAAAGGTTCTTGAGTGTAAGCCTTAGAAAAACACTTGTGAAGTTAGGTGTGAACTTGTGAAAACACCAAAGTTGGAAGTGAGCTTGTAAAAACTTCAAAAATTAATGGAACCTTAACAAGTTGTTAAGGAAGTGGATATAGGATTGAAGTAAATCCGAACCACTATAAATCTTGTGTGTTCTTTCTTTCTTTCATTACTCAACCAACTCTCTATTCCGCATTTCTAGTTTGTTGAGTTTTTAATTGTCATTATTTCTTGAGGAAACCAATTCACCCCCCTTCTTGGTTGCCATCTTGGGACAACAATTGGTATCAGAGCCTGAGATTTCTTAAACTTAATTGTGAAATTTGGTCCACTATGACAACTTCTTCTTCATCAAACTCTCATGGAAATCTTAACACTATTCTTAGACCCTACTTTGATGGAACTGATTATTCATACTGGAAACACAAAATGTATTTGTTTCTAGACAGTGAAGGGATTGAACTATGGGATTTCGTGGAAAGTGAGTGGAAACCTCCCACTTATGAAGCTGACGGTATTCAAGTTCCACTTCCCAAAGCACAATGGTCAACTAGCAATGTCAAAGATCGATTCAAGAACAATAGAGCCGCTTCCATCTTGATGAATTCCATTTCAAGAGAAGAAGGTGGAAGAGTTCAACATTTAACTTGTGCACATTACATTTGGAAAACACTCGAAAACTACCATGAAGGTACGACTCAAGTTAGATTTACCAAGAAACAAATGCATGTCCATGAGTATGAGCTATTCAAGATGAAATCAAATGAAAATGTCACCGACATGACCAATCGCTTGCTTGCTATTGTCAATGAACTAAAGAAGTATGGCAAGGTATATGATCAAGGTGATGTAAACAGTAAAATCTTGAGAGCCCTAAGAGCTAGAAAAAACTTTGAATCAAAAGTATCATCCATAGAAGAAGCTCATGATCTCAGCACATTAAGAACCGACGAGCTAGTTGGTAAACTACTCACATTTGAGCTACACAGTGAGAAAGAAGAAGATCAAGGTGAAAAAGAAAAGAGAAAACCAATTGCACTCAAAGCAATCAAAGAAGTTGAGAGCTCAAGCAATGAAGGTACTGATGATGAAGATGAAATGGCAATGTTCTCAAAAAGAATCAATGAATGGAAAAGGAAGAAAAGATTACAAGCAAACAAAGGTACACTTCCAAAATTCTCCTTCAAAGATAAAGAAAAGAAAAATGAGGTAAAGTTCTATGAATGTGGAAAAACTGGTCACATTAAATCAGATTGCTTCAAATTAAAGAACAAAAGGAAATGGGATAAAGAAAAGAAAAAGTCTCTCAAAGCCACATGGGATGACTCTTCTTCAAGTGAAGAAGAAGAAGAAGAAGGAATTGCAAATTTGTGTCTCATGGTTATTGAAGATGACTCCAATGAGGTAAGTACTCAATCCTTTGATCTAGTAGCACATAATGATATAAATGATATAGATGATAGTGATTTGATTGAGCACATGAACTTTAAAATAGAAAAATATTTTTCTAAAATGATGCTCTATAAAGAGAAAAACTCTAAGTTAGAAAAGGATTTTATATGCTTAAAGAACTCTACCTTAGAATTGAAAACCTCAAATGAACACTTGATCAATACGATAGGAGAGTTAAATAAAAACTCACATGACTTAGAAAAAGTGATTAAAGAAAATGAAACATTGAAGCATGAACTAAAAGAACTAAAAGAATCAATTTCCAGATTTCATAAAGGAAAGGAAGCATTAAACACATTAATTAATAACCAAAGATCACCTTCCTTAAAATATGGATTAGGATTCAATGGCTCAACCAATATTGCACCAAGCAAACCAATATTTGTAAAAGCATCTACAATTGAAATTTCTGATGTACATATCAAAGATGCTTGCACCAAGTCTAAAAGTACCAAAAGAACTTCTTATGGTTTGCTAGGAAATAATGCCAAAAATAATTATGCATTGTTGTACACTAAACTTGCACAAAAGAAATCACATACTTGTAGTTGTATGCATAATACTTTAAATACAAAAAGAAAAATGCAGAAGTATAGAATACCATGGCAATGCACATATTGCATGAAATTCGGACACAAAAATTTTTCTTGTTATATAAGAAAGGCTCATCTCTAGTTAGAAGGCACTTTTACTACTAACCATCAAGGACCCAACTTCATGTGGGTACCTAAAAGAAGATGATCACTATTGCCTTGCAGGTATGCATAAAATCTACTATCAACGAAAGCACATGGCTTGTGGATAGTGGATGCTCAAGGCATATGACTGGGAATGCAAAGCTCTTTACAAGTATTACCTACAAACATGGAGGTAATGTAACTTTTGGAAACAATGCTAAAGGTAAAATTCTTAGTGTTGGCTCCATTGGTTCTATTGGTAAGGATTTAATAGAAGATGTATGGCTTGTTGATGGTTTGAAACATAACTTGCTAAGTGTTAGTCAACTTTGTGATAAAGCATACTTTGTCAATTTTGATTCCAAAGAATGCAAGATCACGAATTCAAATGATATTATCATATTTAAGGGTACTAGAACAAACAACACTTATAATATCAACATACATTCAAATCATACATTTAAATGTTTAATGTCCAATAATAATGATGCATGGTTATGGCATAGAAGACTAAGACATGCTGGTATGGATCAATTAAAATATATCTGTAATGAAAACTTAGTTGATGGCCTACCTAAGATAAAATATGATAAAGATAGGATTTATGAACCTTGTCAACATGGTAAGCAACATAAAAGTTCATTTAAATCAAAGAGTGTTATAAGCACCTCTAGACCTTTAGAGCTCATTCATTTGGATTTGTTTGGACCAAATAGAGTTACAAGCTTAGGAGGCAAATCATATGCATTTGTTCTTGTTGATGATTACTCTAGATTCACATGGGTTAATTTCTTAGCTCAAAAGAATGAAGCCTTTAATTACTTCAAAACGTTTGCAAAAAGAGTTCAAAATGAAAAAGGATATGTGTTCACATCTATTAGAAGTGATCATGGCAAAGAATTTGAGAATGAAAATTTTGAAGGTTTTTGTAATGAACTTGGCATTTCACATAATTTTTCTGCTCCTAGAACTCCACAGCAAAATGGTGTAGTTGAAAGGAAAAATAGAACTTTAATTGAAATGGCTAGGACAATGCTCAATGAATATGATTTACCATCTTATTTTTGGGCAGAAGCCGTTAATACAGCTTGTTACATTGCAAATTGTGTTTACAAAAGGCATTTAACTAATAAAACTTCTTATGAGCTATGGAATGGAAGAATACCTAGAATTGGATATTTTAGAGTATTCGGATGCAAATGCTTCATATTGAATACCAAGGATAATCTTGGAAAATTTTCTTCCAAATCAGATGAAGGCATATTCCTAGGATATTCATCATATAGCAAAGCATATAGGGTATTTAACATGAAAACTCTAGTTATAGAAGAAACAATGCATGTTTTATTTGATGAATCATCTAATCGTGATCAAAAGAAAGGTACAGGTACTCTTGAACCTCTTGAATCTATTGATGCTCCAAAGATCAATTAGTATGAACTTGAAGAAAAGACTCAAGATCTACCTAAGGATTGGCAATACAAGAAAGACCATCCTAAGGAACTCATCATTGGAGAAACATCTAAGGGAGTAATTACTAGATCTAAAATTAATCATATAGATGTTAATTTTGCTTTTGTTTCTCAAATTGAGCCAAAGACTGTTGAGGTGGCTTTAAATGATGAAAATTGGATAACTGCAATGCAAGATGAACTTAATCAATTTGAAAGAAATAATGTCTGGCGACTTACTCCTAGACCTACAGATCATTCTATGATATGATGCAAATGGGTCTATAGGAATAAGCTTGATGAAAATGGTCACATTGTTAGAAATAAAGCAAGATTAGTAGCCAAAGGCTATAATCAAGAAGAAGGTATTGACTATGATGAAACTTTTGCCCCTGTAGCCAGATTAGAATATTACTTGCTTTTGCATGTCACATGAATTTTAAACTCTTTCAAATGGATGTTAAAAGTGCATTTCTAAATGGACTTATAAGCGAAGAAGTTTATGTAGAACAACCTCCTGGTTTTGAAAACTACAAATTTCCTGATCATGTTTTCAAACTTACCAAAGCTTTATATGGATTGAAACAAGCACCAAGAGCTTGGTATGATAAACTTAGTGCATATTTACTTGAAAATGGTTTTTCAAAAGGAAAAGTAGACACAACTCTCTTTGTTAAAAAGGACAAGCATAACATTTTAATTGTACAAGTTTATGTGGATGACATAATATTTGGAGCTACTAATGAAGCCTTGTGCAAAGAATTTGCTTCTTGTATGACTAGGGAATTTGAAAGGAGCATGATGGGTGAACTCAAGTTCTTCCTTGGACTGCAAGTCAAGCAATGTGAAGATGGGATCTTCATCAACCAATCCAAATATACAAAAGAACTCATCAAGAAATTTGGAATGGATGGCTGCAAAACTATCAAAACTCCTATGAGCACATCCTTGAAATTAGGTAAAGATGAAAATGGTAAAGCAGTAGATGAGAAGAAATATCGAGGTATCATCGGATCACTACTTTACTTAACCGCTTCTAGACCTGATATAATGTATAGTGTATGTCTTTGTGCTAGATTTCAAACTTGTCCTAAAGAATCACACTTGAATGCCACTAAGAGAATTTTGAAATATTTGAGTGGTACAATGATTTTAGGACTTTGGTATCCTAAAAACACATAATTTCATATCATAGGCTTTTCAGATGCAGATTATGCTGGTAGTATCTTAGATAGGAAGAGCACTACAGGAGCATGTCACTTTCTTAGTAATTGTCTAGTTTCTTGGCATAGTAAGAAACAAGCATCGGTTGCTTTATCCACAACGGAAGCCGAATATGTTGCAGCATGTTTTTATTGCACACAAGTATTATGGATGAAACAACAATTGCTTGACTATGGTAAAGTATTTAACAATATCTCCATTAAATGTGACAACACTAGTGCTATCAATTTGTCTAAAAATCCTATCCAACACTCTAGATCCAAACATATAGATATTAGACATCATTTCTTGAGAGAAAATGTACAAAATCAGAATATAATCCTAGAATTTATAGATACACAAAATCAACTTGCTGATATCTTTACAAAACCCTTGAATGAAGATAGACTTAACTTCATTAAACTTAATTTAGGAATGATTGATGGAATCACTTTGAATTAATAAAAAATTGCCTATCAATGAAGTTTCTATGTGCAAAAACTTTTTGCCTAAACATTAGAAAAATCTTCCATCTTTCCTTGACTCTTTCATTTCTAAGTTAGTCGCGTTCGCTCCAGTGTCCTTAGCGATTGCTATCTCGTCTGCCAGATTCATTCAAACAAAAATCTCTGTGCACGGTCGAGAAAATTTGTGCGCGGACGCAATAATTTGAACAGTTTTGATCGTTACAGATAGTTTCTTCACCCGCGAGCGCACTGATCTTGCTAATGGTCGCTAGACCGAATTTCGCGATCGCACCCTTTTAAATCTGCGACCGCACTCTGTACACTCTGCTCGAAATTTTGTAACCGTTGGCTGTATGACAGGTCGCAACTCTTAACTTTCAACAGTCATAAACGGCTATTTTCTTAATTTCTTCTATTTAAGAGTATGATACATCAGTTTCTTTGATATTTTGCTTATTACAACATATAATCTTCCCTCTAAATCACGAAAATCCTCTCAAAATCATCTGCTTCTTAAAACACCCTCTGTTTTCCAGTTTTCTTCTTTTTCTTCCTATCCTAATGGCTCCCAAAAAGAAGACAACCTCCAAAGTAAAAGGAAAAGCAAAGAGATCTTCAGGAATCACTATAAGAGAACCAATAGATGATCATCCATCTCCTCCACAGTCTAGAAGAGGTGAGAAAATTCACAAACCTCACCACCAAACCTCTGAGGAAGATGTGAGGTATGCCATGCTAAAGAGAAAGAAAGTTGAGGGAACCAAATCTCCTTTTGGTGGGATGCTCTCAGCCCTGAATATCAAGGACGAGATTGAAAGATTACTAGATGTCCTTGGATGGAGAAAGTTTGTATTTCCTGAGGAGGTAGGTTATTCCAGTTTAAGCAAGGAATTCCTTATGTCTTTCCAAATAGAGAAGAGTGCTAACTCTGCACTGGGATGGTATGGGGTTAGGTTTAAGCTGTTTAATCAATACCAAGCCTTAACCCTAGAAGACTTTGGCAATATTTGGAACTTTCCTGCTGATGGTATAACATCCTACAACGATCAAACCTTTTCAAACCAAACTCTCTCTGCATTCTGGCAAGAAATTTCTGTGGAAACTTCTTTTGAAAAAGAATCAAAAGCCAGACACATCAAATCCCTCACCCATTGGATGCTTCATAGGATTATCACCTACACCATCCATTAAAGAGCTGATGGGAATGAAAAGGTAACTAAAAGAGACCTCATATTTTTATATGCTTTCACCCACAACATCCAAATGAACACAACCAAGTTCTTGATTGACACCCTTTATCATCATGCAGTTACAAGAACTGGAACTTTCTTCTTATCCTCACAAATAACTCAAATAGCTAGGCACCTGAACCTACTAAATGATCTGAACTTAGCGACATTGAGAAACCCTTTCAATCTTGCCTCTAGTGCCATCACTATTGACTATCTAGAACATGCTGGATGTGTAAGGAAGATTGAAGGTACATATGTGTATTATTTTGGCAAAAAAGGAGTTGTGGATAGACAAAAGAAAAGGCCAAGGTACACAATTGAGGAAGAGGGAGACTCTCTGGAAGTTGCTGTGGAATTACCTCCAAAAGCTGCTTCATCAAAAGCTACTCAAGAAACTACCTCATCCTCTACACAACTCATCCTTAATGCTATCAAATCTCTCTCCAGGAAACTCTCTAGATTCAAGAAAAGTGTCTCCAAGAGATTCCATCACTTGAACAAGAGAATTGACCTTATATCTCACATGCATCATGATCTCTATGATATGCAAGGCAAACTGGACTTGCCTCAATGCAATCTTGAAGATTGGGATATAAGTGATCATACCCAAAGTCTTCCTAAAGAAGAAGAGTCCATTAGTACTAGCTCTACCTCTTTTGCTCCTCTTGATAAAGGAAAAGCTCCTTTAGTAGAAGAAGAGATAGATGAAGATGATTCTGAATAGTTTACATTTTCAAGATGTTTAGTCTCAATAGTTTGCATTTTAATTTTATGTTATGTCTTGATATGTTTGTTGCTTAATTTATACTTTCCTCCATCTTTTAATAAACAAGATGTTTAGTAGCTTTTTAATACACTTCTTGCTTCCTGTTATGCATTTTGCCTATGACAATGGGGAAGAAATAGTAAACAACTTGGAACTTGGAATGATTGTTTAACCATAATTCAATGCACCAAGATAATCAAATAATATCAATGAACCAAGATTACTTAACCATGATTCATGCATATGTTAAGGGGGAGCATTTTAGACTTATTATTTTTCTTATCATTCCATTTGAATTGTCAAAGTCAAAATGGGGGAGATTGTTAGACAAATGATCTCAATTTTGATCCTTGACAACTCAAATTGAATGATCCATTTAACATGTATTTGGAGAATCTTTTTGCAGGCTTAGGTTGCTTCAAATAAAGTTGAACAGAACACTTATAGCGGTCACACAACACCTGAATACGACCGCACCATTCAATTAAAGGATGAAACCTTATCACAGTAGGTTTCTCGATCAGAAACCTGACCTCAGTAACGACCGTACTTAAAGAAGAGCGACCGTCCCAAGTTATGGACGACCGCTACCCAAGGAACTCAAATCATTCTAATCACAGTAAGGTTCACTGTGACAAGAATGGCGAATGATACGACCTTGCTTATCACTTTAGCGACCGCCCATTTATATTCGCGACCACTCTACCAATTCAAGAAGAATTTGCTTAAAGAGACAGTAGTGTTCGCATCCTCAGGTGCGTCCAGAAGTTCGATGCGAGTATCTCAACTTGACCGCGAGATGTTACCTAGGGCGACCGCGACATTCATATTTTGGCGGACATTCATTTCTGCCCAGTCAAAGATTACCACGTGTGATGACCGTTATAAACCCACTTCAACATTCAAAAAGGGCGACCGCACCTTTGTTATGCGCGACCATCCCGACAACCACAGCATGGGCAAGATTCCTGTTGCAAAGCACTCAAATTCGACCGTTGAAGCTTTTTTTAAATTCAGCGACCGTACCTTGTACAAGGACGATCGCGAAATTCTTCCGACAGTTTAATAAAGAAGGTCTAAACTGCCAAGACTTTATTCTTACTATCAATAACGGCTAGGAAGACCACATTGGCTATAAATACAGTGCTTCTATAAGAAAAGAAACAATGAGAAGCAAGAAAAAAGAATTTCATAGCCAAGCAACAAACTTTCTATTACTTAAACTTACATTTGAATTGTAATGAATGTTAGGTGTAAGCATTGAAAACACCATTGTATAAGTTTGAGTGTGAGCTTGGAAAACACTTGGGCTGTGAGAGTAAGCCTTGTAAAACTCTTGTTTGGGTTGTGAGAGTGAGCCTTAAAAACTCCTTTAAAGGTTCTTGAGTGTAAGCCTTAGAAAAACACTTGTGAAGTTAGGTGTGAACTTGTGAAAACACCAAAGTTGGAAGTGAGCTTGTAAAAACTTCAAAAATTAGTGGAACCTTAACAAGTTGTTAAGGAATGGATGTAGGATTGAAGTAAATCCGAACCACTATAAATCTTGTGTGTTCTTTCTTTCTTTCATTACTCAACCAACTCTCTATTCCGCATTTCTAGTTTGTTGAGTTTTTAATTGTCATTATTTCTTGAGGAAACCAATTCACCCCCCCTCTTGGTTGCCATCTTGGGACAACAACTTTGATGAAGAAGTCAAAGGAAGATAAGATTTTTATCTGATAGAAAATTAGATTTGAAATTGAAATTTGAATTTGGCTGAAATATATTAGGAGGAGTAGATTTCTTAAGATAGGAGATAGAGTTGACAATAGCCTTTGAGGGGGTAACTCTTCTACACTTTTGATTTTTTTTTTATGGTTAATTAGCTTAATCCACCATTGGAGATCAAAGGAAGAAGAAGATCGTGTTAGAGGAGGATTTCATCATTTCTGCAAGCTTCATCCGTCTAGTTTGAATATTATAATCAATTTAGATTTTCAAGTTTACATTTTCTTTATTGCTTTTGTTATTTCATTGAATTGAATATTAGAATTATGGATTTCATGTTTGGTTTCTTAATTTCTATGGTTTTTATGTTTAATTTAGCTATGAGTAACAAATCTCCTTAGTGGTATTAGGTGGATTTAGATTTGTGGATGATGGGTATTTAATAGATTGACTCATTCTTATTTTGAATTAATGTTTTGTTGATTTTGATCTTAATGTTTGTGATTTACTGGCCACCAATTGCTTGTTAAATTGAAATCATATGTTGAGTGAAAGTTATGTATGATTTTAGATTAAGGAATCAACAACTTTAGAAAATTCTATTTAGAGATAAAAGAATCATCTAGAGACCAATTTGGTTTCTTTGAGCTTGATAGATTGTTGTAGTTTATTGTTCATGAAAATAGAACTTACAAATTCTATCAATTATTAATTTTCTTGCTTGAGAAAGAGGAAGATTAAAATTTAAAGAATTAGTAACTTTGATTCAAGAAAGATTTGCATTAGTTTGAAATTTTATTTTTGCCAATTTGAAATAATTCTAATGAAACATAATCCTAATTATTTATCTTAAATATTTGAATTTTAAATTTTAAATTTGAATTTGAAATTTGAATTAGTAGATAATTATCTTAGTTTAATTTAATTTTGAATTTGAATTTAATTTTAAATTTTAAATTAGAGATTGTTAGTTAATAATTTTAAAATATCAACTTAATATTTCTATTTTCAAATAATAGTCAAAAACTGAATTTATGTTACTCAAAAATCACCTTCCCTATAGAGACAATACTCATACTCTCATTTTACCATATGTTATGATATTGTGTACTTACGGTACTGAGCTATAGCACACACTAATCATTCAACAAGTTTTTGGCACCGTTGCTAGGAAAGAAAAAAATAATTTGATAACAGTAAATTCGAAGAGATTATTAATTTAAAATTTATTTTAATTGTTTTATTTTGCTTTTTTGTAGGAATTATATGCTTAGTAATAAATAAATTATATTAGAAGAATTTAATCCTGAAATTGAGAAGCAGTGCAGAAGAATAATCGAGCAAGAAAGGAGAGACTTCGCTTAGAAAGTGAAGAAAGGGAACAGATTCGGGTACATGAGTCTCTAGAAGAAGAAAGTAGGGTTGAAGTGGAAGAAGCTAGTGATGAAGAAGTAAATATGGATGACCCACAAGATCAACTTCAACTAAGAAATCTCACTTTGAGGGAACACGTCATGCCTAATGCTCAGATTGGATCAAGCATCACTCAACCTGCAGTAAAGCTAATAATTTTGAGCTTAAACAAGCTCTTATCAATATGGCTCAACAACAGCTTTTCTATGGGTTAGACCAGAAAGATGATATTACTCATTTGACAAATTTTTTGAAAATTTGTGATATAATTAATATGAATGGAGTCAGTGATGATACGATTAGGCTATGCCTTTTTTCTTTCTCATTGAAGGACAAGGCAAAAGCTTGGTTAGAAGGACAAGCAGCTGGAACTTTCACCACTTAGGATGATCTTTCTAAAGAATTTTTAGCAAAATATTTTTCTCCTGAAAAAACTACAAAATTCAAAATAATATAACTAGTTTTATGCAGTTTGATGGTGAATTGCTTTATAAAGCATGGGAAAGATTTAAAAACCTTCAAAGGAAGTGCCCTCATCATAGGATTCCAGAATGGCTAATTGTTCAAATATTTTATAATGGGATAACAGGGTCATTAAGGAGTATAATTAATGTAGCTGTTGGCAGTGATCTTATGAACAAAAATATAGCTGAAGCATTGGAATTGCTTGCATTCATGGTAACAAATAATTACCATTGGTCTATTGAGAGGTCTTTACCTAAGAAGCAGGTGACTGGTGTACATGAAGTAGATGAAATTTTACTACTTTCTTCTAAGTTTGATGTCTTAACTAGGAAGTTAGTACATGTTAATCTTGCCACTGTAGGTTATGAAGGGTGTGGTGGAAATCACCAATCTTTTGAATGTCCTATTCAAGAACAAGTGCATTTTGTGGGCAATCAAAATAGAGCTCAACAATTTTCTTATCAAAACACATACAACCCTAGTTGGAGAAACAACCTAAATTTGTCTTGGGGGTGGAAATCAAGGCAATCAAGGAAATCAAGGGAACAATTTAACTAAAAAGGGATGTACCAATCACCATTTCCTAATCAGAGTCAAAGTCAAGCTAATTACCAAGACAATAAGATGGGATATGAAACAGCTTTAGAAAAATTTATTTTTTTTCTAGTGAGAGATTTGATAAATTAGATAAGTAATATGACCGGTTGGAAGTTAGAATAGATCAAATTGCAAGTCAAACTAGGAATCTTGAAGTGCAAATTGGGAAAATAGCTAGTTCTTCAAATTCAAGAAGTCAAGGAACTTTGCCTAGTAAAACGAAAATAAATCTCAGAGAGCATTGCAAAGTAATTACACTTAGAAGTGTGAAGCAGTTACAAGATGAAGTTCCAAAGAAAGTTGAATTAGAAAGAGAAGGTGAAGAAGCTAAAGAAGATGAACAAAATAAAGAGACTGGGAAGAAAAATGAGAAAGGTAATACACTCCCTTCTAGGAGTGAAGTGAAGCCTTATGTGCCACCTGTACCATTTCCTCAAAGGCTTCAAAAGCAAAAAGTGGAGAAGCAGTATGAGAAGTTTCTTGAAGTGTTCAAGAAATTGAAAATCAATATACCTTTTGCAGATGCTCTTGCTCAAATTCCCTCATATGTCAAATTCTTAAAGAAAATTCTTTTCAATAAGATATCTATTAAAGAAAATACAAGAGTTGCTCTCACCGAATAATGTAGTGCGGTGATCTTAAATAAAACTTCATCCATATTGAAGGATCTATGGAGTTTTTCTATACCTTTATACTATTGGAGATGTTGATTTTAATAAAACTTTAAGTGATTTAGGTGCTAGTATAAGTCTAATGCCAAATTCTATTTGTAGAAAACTTGAATTCACCGATTTAAAAACTATAAATATGATAGTACAGCTAACTGACGGATTAATTAAACACCTCTTAGGGATTGTAGAGAATGTGCTGGTAAAGGTAGGTAAGTTTTACTTATCTGCAGATTTTTTCATCCTAAAGATAGAAGAGAATGTAAAGATCTCATTAATTCTAGGGAGACCATTTTTGGCAACTGCTGGAGCATTAATTGATGTAAGAGAAGGAACATTAACTTTGAGAGTTGATGATGATAAGGTGGAATTCGATTTAATAAAATCAATGAATAATCTACCCACAGTGTATAGTTGTTTTCGAGTGGATACTATTGATAGTTTAATGTATGATGGTCCTAAAAAGAAAAATAAAAAAGATACTTATCAAGAAGAGTGGAGTATAAATTTCCTGGGTGAAAACAATAGGTTTGCTATTAACATTTTAGATTGGAAAACTCTACCATCAACTCCATCTCAAAAGAAGTATGATTTTGAAGAGTTAGGAAAGCATGAAATTGCAAATAAGAAAGTGATTTATCAATTTTCGCCTTGAGAGACATGGGAAGTCAAGCTAATGACTTTAAACAAGAATTTTTGGGAGGCAACCAAATTTTTTATTTTTTATTTCCATTTAATATTTGTATTTTTAGTAGTTTTAATTCATTTGATTTAGTTAATTTGAAGTTTTGATAATTGTTTTATATAATATTAGAGTTATTAATCAAGTTTATTAATATTTTATAGGTTGAAAGAAATAAAAAATTTTATGTGGTAGTGAAAATATTTAATTTTGTACAATTTTTAGTGTTTTAAGATTTTAATTCTATGTTCTTTAATATTTTATTTTTTTATTATTAAGCAAATAGAAAAGGTGAGAGAAGAAAGGGCAAGAAATGTGGGTTTGAATTGTGTTTATGTTCTTAAAAATTAAAATAAATAAATGAAAAAAAATTGGCCAGGTACTGGTAAGCTTGCGCAGGCTGGCGCGAGTGTGTTGGGCAAAACTGAGCGTTTGTTGCCCTCGTGCAAGCTTGCGTGATCGTGATAGACATGAGACAGCCCGCGCAAGCAATGGGTTGCACGAGCTCACTGCTTGTGCATCTGCCTCTGTCGCGATCGCGTTGGGCAACGCGATCATGATGGACCCAAAAAAAAATTTTCGGCTGAGCAACTAGCTTGAGTGAGCTGTTGGAGGAGCGGCCTCGATCGCGATCTCGCAGGCTAGCACGATCGTGATAGGGCTATTCAAATTTATAAAAAAAAAAAGAAAAGTTTTTTTAAAATAAATAACACACATTCAGCCCCTTTCTTCCTCATTTATTTATCTTTCTTCTTCTTCTCTCTCTCACATTCCCAACTACTCTCACCCAAATTTCTAAGCATCAACCTCCAAAATTCCCTTAATTTCTTCTATAATCACACAAATTCTTACCAAATACACTTCATCCATCACTCAAATCTTCAAATCATGGCCTCAAGAGTAAAAAACATTGCTAGAAAATAATCAACAAGGAAAGGTAAAGAAAAGGTTTCAAGCTCTTCAAGAGATAAGATAGATTTGTCTTCATAATTTAATGCTCATTTTCCCATTTACAATGAAGAAGAAGGTAAGAGATTTCTATCTCTATATTCAAGAACTATTTCGCCATAAAAGAGTTTAAGCTTTCATCCTTTATATTTTTCTTATTATATTTTTTCTTGTTATTTGTGGTTTCTCTTATTTGTGGTTATTTATTTTTCATTGGAAACAATGAAAAGATTAAGTGTGGGAGGAGAGTAGTTAACTCTTATTATTAGTTTGTTTTATATGATATTTGGTTAAGTTGTCTTTTATTTTAATTTTAATTTTTATTTAATTTTGTTTCTTTTATTTTATTTGTATTAGATTTAAATTTCAATTTTTAATAAATACTAGAATTTATTTTACTCCTATTTTGCAATCTATTTAGTTATTTTTTATCCCTACTTGTTCTTTACTTATTATTGAGTGTGTTAATTATTATTATTTAGATTTCAACATGATAATTAAATTCTTTTAGCTAGATTAAAATAACTTTTTGCTTATTTCAATTTAATGCATGGAATGGATGAGGTTATGATCTTGAAAAATTTTATAAATTAAAAGCACTTACTTTTAAAGAATAGTTTATAATTGTGTTTATCATAGTCTTTTGAGTTCATTATAATATAATAGATTCTTGAGTTTGTATGTATCACTAAGGTAGTAAATTATTTACTTATGTGAGGATATGATATAAGAATTATGCATAATTAATATATAAAATATTTTTTAGGAGTTGGAACATAAAATGCACTCGTTTAGATAATAAAGGTGGTATGGAGTATAAAATATATCCACCATATATAAAAAAATATAGAAAAAGAGAAGAAAGAAAATAACAATAATAATGAGATGGAGCATAAAATGCACCCATTGAAAATCTATATAATAATAATATTAAACACGTAGTTCTTATTGATCCTCAATTGTTATGTAGAGTTAGTTACTTAGTGATGCTTGCTATATTCTTGGATTAATGAAGTTATGATGAATTTCTTATGACTATGGTTTGATATAAAAGTTTTTGCTACTCACCCTAATATATAAGTGTGCTTAGTTTTCGAATTTATTTAAGGTTATGATTCTTTGAAGTTTAGTATTTTAAGTTAAGGATAAGTGATTGTTCTTTTTCTTTGGCTAATTATGTTTGGTTGATTGTTGGGATTTGATTTAATGATGATTAATTTGCTTGAGGATAAGTAAAAGTTCAAGTGTGAAAGAATTTGATAAGTGCAAATTGAACATATATTTTCTATCCGTTTTAACATGAAATTGAGTTGAATTAATTTATTTTAAGCCTATTTATGTATTTTAATTTTATTTTTTTTTTTTGAATAAAGCTTAGTTTGAATTAATTTCTTATATATTTGTGCAAACTGAAATTTTAAATAGATTGGACGTTTAAAGTTTCAATTAAAATTTCAGAGATGATAGAGTTCGAGATTGGAAACGTTGTCTTCATGAAGTTTGTAGAAGGCATCTCAAGCTTGCTTTCCATAGAGGTCTGGTTCATTGAAATTCAAGATCTTTTAGGCCTTCAACTATTAAGTCAAAATTAGGCCTGAGATGCTGAAGCAGAATTCTAGTCCAAACCACTAAGAGTAATTAGTCCATATCTTGGGCTTCCGAAGTCCAAATGAGGTGATGAAGAAGTCAGAGGGAGATAAGGTTATTATTTGATAGAAAATCGAGTTTGAAATTGAAATTCGAATTTGGCTGAAATAGATTAGGAGGAGTAGATTTCTTAAGATAGGAGATAGAGTTGACAGTAGCATTGAGGGGGTAACTCTTCTACACTTTTCATTTTTTTTATGGTTGATTAGCTTAATCCAACATTATAGATCAAAGGAAAAAGAAGATCGTGTTAGAGGAGGACTTTATCATTTCTGCAAGTTTCATCCGTCTAGTTTGAATATTATAATCGGTTTAGATTTTTAAGTTTATATTTTCTTTATTGCTTTTGTTATTTCATTGAATTGAATATTAGAATTATGGATTTTATGTTCGGTTTCTTAATTTCTATAATTTTTATGTTTAATTTAGCTATGAGTAACTAATCTCCTTAATAGGATTAGATAGATTTAGATTTATAGATGATATGTATTTAATAGATTGACTCATTCTTATTTTGAATTGAAGTTGTGTTGATTTTGATCTTAATGCTTGTGATTGACTGGTCATCAATTACTTGTTAAATTAAAATCATATGTTGAGTGAAAGCTAGGTATGATTTTAGATTAAGGAATCAACAACTTTAGAAAATTCTATTTAGAGATAAAATAATCATCTAGAGACCAACTTAGTTCCTTTGAGCTTGATAGATTGCTGTAGTTTATTATTCATGAAAATAGAACTTACAAATTTCATCAATTATTAATTTTCTTGCTTGAGAAAGGGGAAGATTAAAATTAAAAAATTGATAACTTTGATTCAAAAAAAATTTGAATTAGCTTGAAAAGTTATTTTTGCCCATTTGAAATAATTCTAATGAAATATTATCCTACTTATTTATCTTAATTATTTGAATTTAAAATTTGAATTAGTAGATAATTATCTTAGTTTAATCTAATTTTGAATTTGAATTTAATTTTAAATTTTAAATTAGAGATTGTTGGTTAATAATTTTAAAATATCAACTTAATATTTCTATTTTCAAATAATAGTTAAAACTGAATTTAGATTACTCAAAAATCACCTTCCCTGTGGAGACGATACTCATACTCCCATTTTACTATGTGTTACGATATCGTACAATTACGGTACTGGCCTATAGCATACACTAATCGTTCAACACAATAATATATGATTTATCCAATGGATTTGAAAAGTAATACAAAAATTTGTCCAATGGATTTGACAAGCAAACTGCCTCTTTTATCTATCAACATATAACTAAATATATACTGACATATAGTATAAATACACGGGGCCTATATTTATAAAATATCATTTTTTAAAATTAAATTATATATAATATATACCCACATATATTTATTATTTATGAATGTATATTTACCATATACCTACATATACATGCCTATTGTCTTGAAGAAAAAAATATAAAAATACAGCAGCTCTTATATTTTAGTATTTGTAGGTATATGATTGTAATATCCCTAAGTGTGCCCTAGAAGTTTTAATTCAATTGTTGGTTGATTTGAATTAAATGTATATATATATGTTTTTGCAAAGGAAATGATTGTGTTAATGGAATGTATATGTTGTATATATGTTAATATATATAACATATAAGTGGGTCAAAAGAAAGTCAAGAGAAGAGAAAGGTGTGGTGGAGGATTTTTGGAAATTATTATTATTATTATTATTATTATTATTATTATTATTATTATTTTATATATGTATATGGTTATCGTGAGAAGAGGGGAAAAGAAAGAGATATTTTCTTTCTTCTTCTTCTCCTTTTGGTTCTTGTGCGAGAGAGAGAGAGAGGGTTAGAGAGAGATGATGATCTTCATCAAAACCTTAGGGTTTTAAGAGAATTGAAGATAGAGATTGAAGATTTGTCAAGATATTCAAGTAAGTATTCAATTCTTTGTGTTGATTCCTCTTGTTTGAGTTTGGATTTGATATGGTTGATATGTGATGGTGATGATAATAAAGATTGAAATATATATATATATGTGGAATTGGTATTTAGATTATGATAATATGATTAACTGTGAGATAATATGGTTAATTGTGAGGAAGATAAATTGTTGAATTGTTGAGTAAAGGTTTAGTATTATGAATTGGAGATTTGAGTAGTTGATTTATGATGATGTATATTATGAGTGTTATTATGATATTTTGAAGTTGTATAAGTGTCTAGAACATTGATTGCATGCATTTGAATGATGCTATATTGTGCACAATGAGTTTAAATGCAATTAAAAGAGAGTTGGCCATAGTTAGGGTTTATATATATGTGAGACACGGCTAAAACAAGAATGAGACACGGCCAAGACTTAATATTTTTGGGAGACACGGCCAAGTTGAGGGAAGTTTGGCCGTGTTGGATGAGTTTAGGGAGAGACACGGCCACTGGCTTGGCCGTGTCCCTTGCCCGTGTTTGCCACTGCCTGAGTTTGGTTGAGAGACACGGCCGTGTCCCCTGCCCGTGTCTGCTTCTGCTTGATTTGGTGATGAGAGACACGGCCACAAGCTTGGCCGTGTCCCTTGAGTGTGTTGGCTACTGTGTTTGGTTTTTGCTCTTCTTACATGGTTGAGTTTGAACTTATATTTGGTCAAGCATATGATACTATATGAACAAGGTTATGTATTATGTGCATGATGAATGTTGTGAATGGTAATGTGTTACATGAAAAATATACTTTGTAATGATACATCAATGATGCTATAGGTAAAATGTGAAGGATATGATGAGATAATTGATTATGTATAGCTTGGTGGGAGTAGCTCTTGAGGTAAGTACAAATTTACCTAGACTCATTCTTTTAGATGATTTTGAAACTTAAAACAATGTTAAATAGATTATTATATTGTTAATACAATGTGACTAATGTTATTATTTGTATAGTGTGAAAGTTATAATGATTATCCAAAAGGGTATGTGCAATGTAATTTGTTATGATAAATGTTTTAACAATGAATGGTGTAAATGTGCCTTGAAAAATGATGAAATGTGATATTATCAGGGTTGCTAATAATGATCAAAATGAAATAAATGGATATATGGTTTATATGATAATGAATTTAAAATACAAGTGCAATGTAATTGATTATGTATGCTTGGATGATAAAGTGTATAATGTGTATTGAGGATTCTAAATTTAAGAATAAGGTGAAGCATATGTGTGTATATGTCCATGATGATCATTCTTAATGGATGTTTAATGTGTTTATGAACAATGTACTTTGAAAGGATATCAATGATGTTATGTGAATGATATGATTTGGGATATAATATGATATGAAGCCATTGTGTTTGGCTATGATGATTCAAATGTAATGTTAAGCCATTGTGTTTGGCTATGATGTTTCAATTGAGATAAATGAGGCATGTTTGCCTAGATGATGATGAGAATTGAGAATGAAAGTGCTAATGAAATAATGAATGAATTGTATGGCTAATGTGTTATTCCATTTTCAGAGTTTGTTGTTGGTGGCATGCCTAATATTAGTAACAATCTCTTGAAGTTAGGTTGGATTGATCCTTGAAGCCAAGTTGGGTTGAAGTTTAACATGTTTTACTCCCCTTGAAGCTTGGTTGGGTCAAATCCTTGAAGCCTAATTGAGATGTTACAACCCTTGAAGCTAGGTTGGATTGGTTCTTGAAGCCAAGTTGGGTTGAGACTTAGCATGCTTTGTTCCCCTTGAAGCTTGGTTGAACCTAAATCCTTGAAGCCTAGTTGGGTCTATGATAATGATAAATGTGATAATTAAACCAAAGCATTACTCTGAAAATTGAATGGCATATTAGCGTTTGTTGGGCCCGAGTCTGTCTTTGTTGTCAATATGATATACAAATGTTGAAATAAATGAGTAATGAGATCTATGGTTGACTTTGTTGGCAATGTGACTTATGATTGGTGAATTGTGAATTAAACAATGTTATGAAGTATGATGTGTAATGTGTAATGTGTATATTGAGATACTAATTGTGAGTATTAACGATAGATTGCGGATAATGATGCAATTGAATGATGTAATGATTGCCTTTGTTGAAAATGTAATTCATGAATGTTGAATTGTGGATAATGATTTAATTGAATGGTGTAATGAGATGTAAGGTTATAAAGTATGGCATGATAATACTGTATAAACGAGTTAGCGAAAAGAGATTTGATTTTGAGAAGTTAGGTTGAAAATATATGATTCTGGAAGTATAATATGACATGTAATATGTATATGAGATAACAATGATAAGTAACGTTTTGTGAATGTTCTATGTGAACATGTATATAATTTATGAGATTAGTGGGAGTATATGAAGAATGCACTAAGAAAGGAAAAACAGGATAAGAAAACAATAAAACATGATGCTAAAAGTATGAGGTACGATTCTTTTGTAAAGTATATTTTAATATTTATTTGTACTACTAAGCTCTCGGGCTTAGCGCGGACGTGTAATCGCGCAGGTTGCTTGGTGAAGGATAGGAAGTCTTTCACATTGCCACGAGAAGAATATGAGTTTGTCGAGACCAACTAGAGGGTAATGCATACATGTTTAACTTTTAATTATGATGTATTTCTGATAAAAGAATATTTATATGTAAAATTGAAGTATGGATAAAGATAATGATTTTGTAAAGGTTATTTAAATTAACGTAATATGGTTTGAACTCTGTTGCAGGTTTTTAAAAGGTAACAACAAGTGGCATCCTTATACTTTATATACTTACTGTATGTATACTAGGTATATGTATAGTAATTATATAGGGTATCGGGATGTTACAATGATAACTAAAATTACATATATTTATTATTCTTCAAAAAAGAATGTCAGAATGCATGCAATTGTAATAGCTTAGTATATGAATGTATATGCATCATATACCTACATATACCTATTGTCTTTCAGAAAGAATATCAATATACAACTGTTATATTTTATTATATATATGTATATACTAACTACAATTGCATATATTTATTATTTTTTAAAAGAAATGACAATATGCAGCTGTAATATCTTAGTATATGAAGGTCTATATAGCATATACCTACATTTATCTATTATTTTAGGGAAAAAAATATTACTATGTTGCTATTATATTTTAGCATATGTAGGTAAATACTAACTATAACTACATATATCTATTTTTTTAAAAAAATAATATCAGTATGCAACTATAATACCTCAATATATAAAGGTATATGCAGCATTTATCTGTATATATTATTATTCTTTGAAAATGTTCATTTTAAATTGTATATATACATATAAAATATTGTGTTTAATTATTTCAGTGTATTCTTTTACAAATTATATATATAATTTATAAATTTAATATTTTGTATATATTTTTTATTTTGTTTAAAAATTATTTTTATTCATATTAAAATACTTGTGAATTTATAACTTATAAAGGTCATATATATATATATATATAAAGTTATTATATTGATTTGATTTGATAAAAAATGTATAAAACAAAAAAATACAAACAATAAAAAGAGAAAAAAAAAACAACCAAATAAATTTGTTAAATAAAAGTTTTAAAGCATAATAATAATAATAATAATAATAATAATAATTTAGTATTCAATATTTATATAAAAATAAAAAATTTAATGAAAATAAAAAAAACAAACAGTACAATATAACAAAAAAATTATAAATTTTGATATCTAATGCAAAAATTTTATGGAAATTTTTTAATTTAAATTTATAAAATAAATTTAAATATTATTATGATAAATATTTTATTTAATTATAATAATAATATTAAATGTAATATTATTTTTTAGTATAAATATATTAATTAAAGAAAATATGAAAAGTACATTATATATTTATGAAATCTAGTTTGCATTGTAAAAACATTATTAAGAAAGGGAAACTTATATTAGACTACAACAAAAAGCTCTAGCAAGTCTACAATAAAAAAGAATAGGAAGCTAAAAAAAAAAAAAAGTAAGTGGGACCACACTTAGCACTCCAACACCACTTTTTTGCAAAATTAAAACATAAAAAACATATAAATAAAGAGATAAAAGATTAAAAGTGAAAATAAAAGTAGTAGTAGTAAAAATAAGGCTAAATAATTATAAAGTCACTGAGATTTTATATATTATACTAATCAGTCTATGTATTTTCAACATCTAATTTTTACATTCCTCTGTTTTAAAAAATTAAACTATTTAGTCATTATGTTAATATTTTCATCCTAAAAATATTAGTCAACTACTTTAATATTATAAAATAATTTTGTCCTTCCTTTATATATATTTTTCTTTGTTATTTGTTAAGTCATATTTATTTTTAATTTTATTTATATTTCTTACAAATAATTTATTTTAATTTTATAAATATTATTAAAAAATAATTTTAAATAATACGAATAATATCTTTTATTATTTTGCAGATAATTCATATATATTATTTATTTTAATTTTATAGATATTACTAAAAAAATAATTTCAAATAATACGAATGATATCTTTTATTATTTTACAGACGATCTATATATAAAATAAAATTAAAAATGAAATAAACTTAATAAATAATAAATATAAATATAAATATATATAAAAGAAGAGGAAATAAGTTATTTTATAATATCAAATTAGTTGACTAATGTTAGCCTAATAAAAATATTAGTCGACTACTTTGATATTATAAAATAATTTATTTGCTATTCCTTTATATATATTTATCTTGGTTATTTATTAAGTTTATTTTATTTTTAATTTTATTTTATATATAGATCATCTGCAAAATAATAAAAAATATTATTCGTATTATTTAAAATTATTTTTTAGTAATATTTATAAAATTAAAATAAATAATATATATGGATTGTCTGCAAAATAATAAAAAATATTATTCGTATTATTTAAAATTATTTTTTAATAATATTTATAAAATTAAAATAAATTATTTATAAAAAATATAAATAAAATTAAAAATAAACACGACTTAACAAATAATAAATAAATTATTTTATAATATTAAAGTAGTTGACTAATATTGAAAATATTAACAGAATAACTAAATAGTTTAATTTCTAAAAACAGATGGTTATGAAAATTAGATTTTGAAAATAAAGGGACTGACTAGTATAATATGTAAAACCTTATAGACTTTATACTTATTTAACCTAAAAATAAAAATAAAATTTAAAAAGTAGTATATGATCTAATTTCCTCCAAACATAAATACATTTATCTGCCAATTAAAAAATATCTATAAATTTTAAATAATATTGAAATCACTTTTAAAATAAGAGGTTTAAAAAGCTAAAAGAAAATTAATAACTACAAATTTGTTGATTGTTCTTTCAATTAATAAATAGATTTATTATTTTTATATAAAAAATTAAATTTTTAATTGTTATAATAGAAAAACAGTAATAAGGGAAGTTAATTCGTATAAGAAAAATATTTTTTTAGTCATGAATTTTTTTATCAAAAGGAATCACTATAACTATTAAATAGAAATATCAGATTGTAACAATACAAAAAGTAGTTCAGGGTGAGCAGTCACCCAATATGATCTAAGAGCAGCCTTAGATACTGCAGACACAACCTAATATGCTACTCTATTAAACTTCCTACTAATGTAAACAAAATTACAGTCCACAAATGCTTTCGCTAAACTAATTATCTTTCAAACAACAAGATCAATCTCTAGAGGTCTATTTGAAGGATTAGATATGGCTTGGATTAATTGGAGGCTATCATATTCAAAGGCACATCTTTTATATCCAAGATCCAAAGCCTTTTGGACTGCAACTAACATGGCTTGTGCTTCATTCCAAAGAGGAGAGATAGACTTAATCAAACAAGCAATGCCATCAATTAGAATCCCTCTACTATCCTTAAAGATTACTGCCAGGCTCGCCAAATTATTCCCAGACTTGAAATTAGCATCAGAATTGCATTTATACCAGCCTTGCATAAGAGGACACCAACCGAAGCCAGTAACATTTCTAGAAATAGAAGAAATAGGAACCATATCCTTAGCTCCCTTAGACTGAGTAGGAATAGATTGAAAATCTTCTATTGTTTGGCTGTTGCAAAATTTGATAACATATTAAGTGCATTTACTGAAGTTTTCATAGGATCCGGTTTAATACTCTTAGAGCAAAAATTATTTTTGGCCTTCCATATTATAATACCCTACTACTATAGAAAAAAATAAATCTAAATAATATAGTGATTGGAAAAGTAAGAAAAAAAATAAAATAAAATTAAGTAAAATAATGACTTGGTAAGATGAATTAATTTATTTAGGCCCAAAAATCATTATATTATAAGATAATGACCATAAGAAATATCATCATTAAGTCATCATTTGCAATAATTACAGTAAAATAATAAATATTCTCTTAATTTTGTCACGGCACAATCCGAAGCACATGTCCGGTACTAGAGAACGGGAAAAGCACGTAGCTCCCAGAACCGGGCCCACTAGTCTAATAATATTATACTTTAATATAATATCACGTCATCATCATCAGACATTTATTAACAAATATATTTAACTAAATCACGAAATTAAATGAATAAGAAGATAGACAAGAAAAGAAATACCATGCGGAGTTCTAGAAAATAATTATAACATAATTGTACAATAAAACAAATATAATTAACACTTCTGCCGATAAATAAAAAGGCAGGATGACCTGAATAAGCAGTACTCTTATGCTCAACCTGCAGCCTAAGAAAAATGATGAACAAGAATGAGTGTTCGACTCAATGAGCTATATAGTAATTAATATAATACAACTATTCCATGTATAATGTGCGCATACAAATGCCAATCAACCTACAAATCACATAAGCAAACAAGAATATGAGTAAGTCAATGGGACCAAACTAAACCTCAAACTAGGGAGTTTATCCCCCCTATCTGGCTCTCTTAGTCCATACATTTCTCTTAGAATCTAATAAATAGGGTCCGCCGTCATAGCCGTAGCTAAGCAGCGCTATCCGACTGACAAGCAACGCTGAGCATAAAAATGCTCCCGCCGTCACGTCAGTCCTAATATCATCATATAATATCCTCATATCATAACTCGTATCCCCGATCATGTATGGTCTCATATCATCCTAAATCTATTCAGCATCACATATTATATGCATTAAGCATAACTAACTTATACTCAACACATATTATGCTTATAATAATAATAACTGTACATATATTGCACAAACAGTTGATGCACTATGCAAATACAATTATAAACATATTTTAAGAGAGCAGGGTATTATATTATTCTATATAACTCACAGATTTATGAACACTCAACGATTCTCCTTGAAACATTTGATTGGAAATAGAAGACACCTGAAAATATTTTCAATCGATAATAAAAAATATTAAAATATAGATAAATATGACTCTAGAGATTCTACTGAAATTTCGACAAAGTATCCTCTATAATTATGACATTTCCTCTTGAAACAAAATAAGAACACACTTCAAAAAAAAATATAACAGTCAACATCAACTTAATTGCCTCATCTGGGCCACCATTATAATTCTCAATAACTCAAATATAAGCCCAACGTACATCTCACAAATACAATAGTAATAATTTATTATATCAATATTAATCTTATAATTTATTTACCCCACTTTATAAAAATAACTTGGTTAATTTAATTATAAAAATACTAATTTTAATCAAGTAATTAGTTTTAAATTAACACCTTCAAAATATCTAAATTTCAATCTATTTACTATCAATCATTAACTATATATATTTATTATTATTATTTTATTTATTCCTTTAATTATATCTAAAATTACTATCATAACTCATAATTCATTTTATTATTTAACTATAAATTTTTTACTAATTAAATAATAATAATTTACCTTCAATTATTTATTATATATTTTTACTATTTTTTTATAATCGCTAAAATAGTAACTCCAGCACCGAAATAGTGTCACCGTTGCCAAAAAAACTACCAAAATAGTGTCAATATTGCCGAAAAATGGTTACCAGAATAGTGTCACTGCTGTCGAAAAATAATTACTGAAATAGTGTCACCATTTTTAGAAAATGGTTACATAAATAGTATTATCTTTGCCAAAAAATGGCTATCAAAATAGAATCACTGTCCCCAAAAAACGGTTGTTAGATTCTGGCCAAACTCAAAAGTTGTCTAAAATTTACAAAGGATATATCAAAATGAAGCTTATGAAGAGAGGGTTCCAAAAATACTAACCTTGCTGAGAAAGAGAGGTCGAAAAGTGACCAAAAAATTGATCGAAAGGTTACTGTAGCAGTACACCTCCGATTGACTTTGACCGGCAAGTGATAAAAATTTCGGCGTCGGACGGTGACAATTTTAGTGGCGTTGGACTCGTTTAACTATAGGCTTTCCAATAGTATGGGAGGTGTCGATAGTTGATCACCAGACGATGATAGATCTGAGAAAAATTGATTGATGTACTATTTCTCTTTCTCTCTCTGTAACTTTCCCTGTCTTCTTTTCTTCTTCTATTTTTATTGTTTCTTTCTTTTTTCTCTCTTTCTCTTATAAATACATATATATCAATTTTTATTTTTATTTTCTTTTTTTATATTTTTTTAAATTTAAAATAAATTTAAAATTTGGATTATTACAATCTTCTATCCTTTTAAATATTCATCCTCGAATTTTTCAAACTAAAAAAAATGCTCAAGTGAAAAGTCAAACTATCCACTCTTCTCTGCGTACTCTGATATATTATCCTTAATAATCACATTTAATATTCTTAATTCAACTAATCTTCCACCTTAAAAATCTTATCTAGCTATATCCACAATTGACCTCAAAATATTCGATTAGCCATTTTAAACTTAACTCTCAATTTACATATTGATCATATCACTACTTTACAATCTAAATGATGTTATATTTAATGATAACATAAATATACTAAAGTCATTATTATCTCTATACTTCCAATTCTGGTAACTTAATCTAAATACCTCTTTTAATATATTCCTTTCAAATAATACTTTATGCCTATCACTTTTAAATTTTCACATTTTAAAATATATCAATTTAGTTGCACTTCAATTAATCATTTCGAATTTCACATACTAGAATTATTCTAAAAACTTTAACAATTTGTATAGTCTTTAAATCACAATTTTACTTAACAAATTTCGCTTTTAACCTAAAATTATCATGATATGTATACAACTTGCATATAAAATCTTAATAAATTTCTAAATTTATAGTCACCTTAACTGTTTATATTTTATAAACTCTAAAATTTTATCTTGTTTTAATCTCGACTGATCATCTTGTCATCTTTTCTTTTCTACCTTAGAAAATCAAATCAATTTAATCCAAAATAGATTTTTTTTTCAATCAATTCAAATATCATATCCAATTTATTATCATCAACTCATCAAAGTCAAAACTCCAATTTAATTTATTAATTTATTCAATTGAATCTTAGAATAGAAATCACTCATTTCTACTAACGATATTCCCGTACCATATTGATCCCAATTGAATTGATAATATTATTATTATATATATATATATATTCGTCTAGCTCAACCTAAAAGCTTACAGTATTAAATCATTCTCTATTACTTCAACTCGTCAGTATACTATATGTCATTTTCAAATTCATGAATATAACATTAATAATATTATACCTGACCTTTATTATCCATCCAAATATTTATTTTTATAATATGTTTATATTCATATATCACAAATATATTCACATTCAAACTCATCATATACTGTTCATTATCAAAATTTAAGCTTACTATATCTTTATAATTCATTCTTATTACATGTCATTTTATTCAATGTCAAGTCCAAATTCTATTATTGATTTACAGATCCAAAATTACTATCCATACATATCCTCAACCCTTTAGGCTCCACACATCATTCATACTCTAATTAGCTCATGTGTTATACTTCATATTTGATTTTTCTTCACTTAGATTCTATTTTCTCATCCAATCATCGTTCAAGTAAGAATTTAAATTTATCCTAAATCAATTATTTTATTTCTTAACTTACTAGGTCTGCTTAAAATAAACTACTTAGAGTCTAGCATTTTACTCGTTCAAGGAAAAATATATAATGCTACGATATACAATCTTTAATACAATTCAAACTTTAAATACTAAAACAAATATTATTTAATTAAAATAACACAACACAAAAATTATTTTAGACTATATAAAATATATTAGACCGGACTTGGTAAAAAATTAAGAGTATAAGTTTGACCCTTGCTTGAACGATCTGAGACTTTAGTAAAATAGAGTGAAAAGCAATAAAACTTAATTTTTTTGAGATGGTTGAGGTTTTGGGTTCTGGACCCAGTTTTTTGTTCTAGACTCAAAGAATAATTTTAGATTCTGGACCTAAGGGTAATTTTGGATTTTGGGCCCAAACTAAGAGATTTTAGGTTCTGGACCTAAGGATAATTTTGGGTTCTGGACCCGAACTAAGTTCTGGACTTAGAAGGGATCTTAGGTTCTGGACATAAGGATAATTTTGAGTTCTGGACCCGAGCTAAGTTCTGGACTTAAAAGAGATTTTAGGCTCTGGGCCTAAGGATAATTTTGGGTTATGGACCCGAACTAAGTTCTGGACTTAGAAGAGATCTTAGGTTCTGGACCTAAGGAAAATTTGGGTTTTGGACCCAAGCTAAGTTCTGGACATAAAAGGGATTTTAGGTTCTAAACCTAAAGATAATTTGGGTTCTGGACCCGAGCTAAGTTTTGGACTTAGAAGAGATTTTAGGTTCTGGACTTAAGGAAAATTTTGGGTTCTGGACCCGAGCTAAGTTATGGACTTAAAAGAGATTTTAGGTTCTAGACCTAAGAAAAATTTGGGTTTTAGATCCAAGCTAAGTTCTGGACTTAGAAGAGATTTTAGGTTCTGGAACTAAGGATAATTTGGGTTCTGGACCCGAGCTAAGTTTTGGACTTAGAAGAGATTTTAGGTTCTGGACCTAAGGATAATTTTGAGTTCTGGAACCGAGCTAAGTTCTAGACTTAGAAGAGATTTTAGGTTCTGGACCTAAGGATAATTTTAGGGTCTAGACCCGAACTAAGTTCTGGACTTAGAAGAGAACTTAGGTTCTGGAGCTAAGGAAAATTTGGGTTCTGGACCTGAGCTAAGTTCTGGACTTAAAAGGTATTTTAGGTTTTGGACCTAAAGATAATTTGGGTTCTGGACCCGAGCTAAGTTCTGGACTTAGAAGAGATTTTAGGTTCTGGACATAAGGAAAAGTTTGGGTTCTGGACTCGAGCTAAGTTCTGGACTTAAAAGAGATTTTAGGTTCCGGACCTAAGGAAAATTTGGGTTCTGGACCCCAGCTAAGTTCTGGACATAGAAGAGATTTTAGGTTCTGGACCTAAAGATAATTTTGGGTTCTGGACCCGAGCTAAGTTCTGAACTTAGAAGAGATTTTAGGTTCTGGACCTAAGGATAATTTGGGTTCTGGACCCGAACTAAGTTCTGGACTTAGAACAGATCTTAGGTTCTGGACCTAAGAAAAATTTGGGTTCTGGACCTGAGCTATGTTCTAGACTTAAAAGGGATTTTAGGCTCTAAACCTAAATATAAATTGTGTTCTGGACCCGAGCTAAGTTCTGGACTTAGAAGAGATTTTATGTTCTGGACCTAAGGATAATTTGGATTCTGGACTCGAGCTAAGTTCTAGACTTAGAAGAGATTTTAGGTTCTGGACCTAAGGATAATTTTGGGTTCTGGACCCGAGCTAAGTTCTGAATTTAGAAGAGATTTTAGGTTCTGGACCTAAGGATAATTTTAGGGTCCGGACCCGAACTAAGTTCTGGACTTAGAAGAGATTTTAGGTTCTGGACCTAAGGATAATTTTAAGGTCTGGACCCGAACTAAGTTCTGGACTTAGAAGAGATTTTAGGTTCTGGACCTAAGGATAATTTTAGGGTCTGGACCCGAACTAAGTTCTGGACTTGAACTAAGTTCTGGACTTAGAAGAGATCTTAGGTTCTGCTGGGGCTAAGGTAAATTTGGGTTCTGGATCTGAGCTAAGTTCTAGACTTAAAAGGGATTTTAGGTTCAAGACCTAAAGATAATTTGGGTTCTGGACCCGAGCTAAGTTCTGGACTTAGAAGAGATTTTAGGTTCTGGACCTAAGGAAAATTTTGGGTTCTGGACCTGAGCTAAGTTTTGGACTTAAAAGAGATTTTAGGTTCTGGACCTAAGGAAAATTTGGGTTCTGGACCCCAGCTATGTTCTGGACTTAGAAGAGATTTTAGGTTCTGAACCTAAGGATAATTTGGGTTCTGGACCCAAGCTAAGTTCTGGACTTAGAAGAGATTTTAGGTTCTGGACCTAAGGATAATTTGGGTTCTGGACCCGAACTAAGTTCTGGACTTAGAAAAGATCTTAGGTTCTACACCTAAGAAAAATTTGGGTTCTGAACCCGAGCTAAGTTCTTAACTTAAAAGGGATTTTAGGCTCTGAACCTAAAGATAATTTGGGTTCTGGACCCGAGCTAAGTTCTGGACTTAGAAGAGATTTTAGGTTATGGACCTAAGGATAATTTTGGGTTCTGTACTCGAGCTAAGTTCTGAACTTAAAAGAGATTTTAGGCTCTGGACCTAAGAAAAATTTAGGTTTTAGAACCGAGCTAAGTTATGGATTTATGAGGAATTTTAGGCTCTGAATCTAAAGAAAATTTGGATTCTGGACCCGAGCTAAGTTCTGGACTTAGAAGAGATTTTAGGTTCTGGACCTAAGGATAATTTGGGTTCTGGACCCGAGCTAAGTTCTGGACTTAGAAGAGATTTTAGGTTCTGGACCTAAGGATAATTTGGGTTCTGGACCCGAGCTAAGTTCTGGACTTAGAAGAGATTTTAGGTTCTGGATCTAAGGATAATTTGGGTTCTGGACCGGAGCTAAGTTCTGGACTTAGAAGAGATTTTAGGTTCTCGACCTAAGTATAATTTGGGTTCTGGACCCGAGCTAAGTTCTGGACTTAGAAGAGATTTTAGGTTCTCGACCTGAGGAAAATTTTGGGTTCTGGACTCGAGCTAAGTTCTGGACTTAAAAGAGATTTTAGGTTCTAGACCTAAGGAAAATTTGGGTTTTAGACCAAAGCTAAGTTCTCGACTTAGAAGAGATTTTAGGTTCTTGACCAAAGGATAATTTGGGTTCTGGACCCGAGCTAAGTTCTGGATTTAGAAGAGATTTTAGGTTCTGGACCTAAGGATAATTTTGGGTTCTGGACCCGAGCTAAGTTCTGGACTTATAAGAGATTTTAGGTTCTGGACCTAAGTATAATTTTAAGGTCTGGACCCGAACTATGTTCTGGACTTAGAAGAGATTTTAGGTTATGGACCTAAGAATAATTTTAGGGTCTGGACCCGAACTAAGTTCTGGACTTAGAAGAGATCTTAGGTTCTTGAGCTAAGGAAAATTTGGGTTCTGGACTTGAGCTAAGTTCTGGACTTAAAAGGGATTTTGGGTTCTGGACCTAAAGATAATTTGGGTTCTAGACCCGAGCTAAGTTCTGGGCTTAGAAGAGATCTTAGGTTCTAGACCTAAGGAAAATTTTGGGTTCTGGACCCGAGCTAAGTTCTGGACTTAAAAGAGATTTTAGCTTTTGGACCTAAGGAAAATTTGGGTTCTGGACCCCAGCTAAGTTTTGGACTTTGAAGAGATTTTAGGTTTTGGACCTAAGGATATTTTGGGTTCTGGACCCAAGCTAAGTTCTGGACTTAGAAGAGATTTTAGGTTTTGGACCTAAGGATAATTTGGGTTCTGGACTTAGAAGAGATCTTAGGTTCTGGACCTAAGAAAAGTTTGGGTTCTGGACCCGAGCTAAGTTCTGGACTTAAAAGGTATTTTAGGCTCTGGACCTAAAGATAATTTGGTTTCTGGACCCGAGCTAAGTTCTGGACTTAGAAGAGATTTTAGGTTATGGACCTAAGGATAATTTTTGGTTCTATACTCGAGCTAAGTTCTGAACTTAAAAGAGATTTTAGGCTCTGGACCTAAGAAAAATTTAGGTTTTAGAACCGAGCTAAGTTATGGATTTATGAGGAATTTTAGGCTCTGAATCTAAAGAAAATTTGGATTCTGGACCCGAGCTAAGTTCTGGACTTAGAAGAGATTTTAGGTTCTGGACCTAAGGATAATTTGGGTTCTGGACCCGAGCTAAGTTCTGGACTTAGAAGAGATTTTAGGTTCTGGACCTAAGGATAATTTGGGTTCTGGACCCGAGCTAAGTTCTGGACTTAGAAGAGATTTTAGGTTCTGGATCTAAGGATAATTTGGGTTCTGGACCGGAGCTAAGTTCTGGACTTAGAAGAGATTTTAGGTTCTCGACCTAAGTATAATTTGGGTTCTGGACCCGAGCTAAGTTCTGGACTTAGAAGAGATTTTAGGTTCTGGACCTGAGGAAAATTTTGGGTTCTGGACCCGAGCTAAGTTCTGGACTTAAAAGAGATTTTAGGTTCTAGACCTAAGGAAAATTTGGGTTTTAGACCAAAGCTAAGTTCTCGACTTAGAAGAGATTTTAGGTTCTTGACCAAAGGATAATTTGGGTTCTGGACCCGAGCTAAGTTCTGGATTTAGAAGAGATTTTAGGTTCTGGACCTAAGGATAATTTTGGGTTCTGGACCCGAGCTAAGTTCTGGACTTATAAGAGATTTTAGGTTCTGGACCTAAGTATAATTTTAAGGTCTGGACCCGAACTATGTTCTGGACTTAGAAGAGATTTTAGGTTATGGACCTAAGAATAATTTTAGGGTCTGGACCCGAACTAAGTTCTGGACTTAGAAGAGATCTTAGGTTCTGGAGCTAAGGAAAATTTGGGTTCTGGACTTGAGCTAAGTTCTGGACTTAAAAGGGATTTTGGGTTCTGGACCTAAAGATAATTTGGGTTCTAGACCCGAGCTAAGTTCTGGGCTTAGAAGAGATCTTAGGTTCTAGACCTAAGGAAAATTTTGGGTTCTGGACCCGAGCTAAGTTCTGGACTTAAAAGAGATTTTAGCTTTTGGACCTAAGGAAAATTTGGGTTCTGGACCCCAGCTAAGTTTTGGACTTTGAAGAGATTTTAGGTTTTGGACCTAAGGATATTTTGGGTTCTGGACCCAAGCTAAGTTCTGGACTTAGAAGAGATTTTAGGTTTTGGACCTAAGGATAATTTGGGTTCTGGACTTAGAAGAGATCTTAGGTTCTGGACCTAAGAAAAGTTTGGGTTCTGGACCCGAGCTAAGTTCTGGACTTAAAAGGTATTTTAGGCTCTGGACCTAAAGATAATTTGGTTTCTGGACCCGAGCTAAGTTCTGGACTTAGAAGAGATTTTAGGTTCTGGACCTAAGGATAATTTGGGTTATGGACTCGAGCTAAGTTCTGTACTTAGAAGAGATTTTAGGTTCTGGACCTATGAATAATTTTGTGTTCTGGACTAGAGCTAAGTTCGGGACTTAGAAGAGATTTTTGGTTCTGGATCTAAGGATAATTTTAGGGTCTGGACCCGAACTAAGTTCTGGACTTATAAGAGATTTTAAGTTCTGGACCTAAGGATAATTTTAGGGTCTGGACCCGAACTAAGTTCTGGACTTAGAAGAGATCTTAGGTTCTGGTGCTAAGGAAAATTTGGGTTCTCGACCTGAGCTAAGTTCTGGACTTAAAAGGTATTTTAGGTCCTGGACCTAAAATCTCTTCTAAGCCCAGAAATTAGCTCGGAAGAGCTAAGTTCTGGACTTAAAAGAGATTTTAGGTTCTGGACCTAAGGAAAATTTGGATTCTGGACCCCAGCTAAGTTCTGGACTTCGAAGAGATTTTAGGTTCTGGACCTAAGGATAATTTGGGTTCTGGACCCGAGCTAAGTTCTGGACTTAGAAGAGATTTTAGGTTCTGGACCTAAGGATAATTTGGGTTCTGGACCCGAACTAAGTTCTGGACTTAGAAGAGATCTTAGGTTCTAGACCTAAGAAAAATTTGGATTCTGGATCCGAGCTAAGTTCTGGACTTAAAAGGGATTTTAGGCTCTGAACCTAAAAATAATTTTGGTTCTGGACCCGAGCTAAGTTCTGGACATAGAAGAGATTTTAGGTTTTGGACCTAAGGATAATTTTGGGTTCAGGACCCGAGCTAAGTTCTGGACTTAAAAGAGATTTTAGGCTCTGGACCTAAGAAAAATTTGGGTTTTGGACCTGAGTTTAGTTCTGGACTTAGGAGGAATTTTAGGCTCTGAACCTAAAGAAAATTTGGGTTCTGGACCCGAGCTAAGTTCTGGACTTAGAAGAGATTTTAGGTTCTGGTCCTAAGGATAATTTGGGTTCTGGACCCGAGCTAAGTTCTGGACTTAGAAGAGATTTTAGGTTCTGGACCTAAGGATAATTTGGGTTCTGGACTCGAGCTAAGTTCTGGACTTAGAAGAGATTTTAGGTTCTGGACCTACTGATAATTTGGATTCTGGACCCGAGAGAATTTAATTATTTGTAAAAAATAATTATAGTGAGTAGCATATAAATTTCGTTTGCAAAAAATTTAGCTACTTTTTATGCACATATATTCTCCTTGCCTCCTGCGTATAAAAATATTTTAATAGTGCAAAAAAATATTTATATACATGCAAGTATTTGAATGATTATATTGAATGATTGAATTTACTGTTTATATATTGTGTAGTCACTGTGTATGAACTATTTACTATTTATAAATAGTAATTAACTATTTATCAATAGTAATTTACTATTCCTCAGTAGTAGAATTTACTATTTATCAATAGTAAAATTTACTTTTTAAATTTTATTTTTTTTCTTTGCCGTTCCTCTATATAAACGAACGAATTTCTTCATTTTGGTCACAACAAACATTCATTCCTTTCTTTCATAGCTATAATTGTCTCAAATTTAGCATATAGTTTTGAAAAAAAATGCATGCTTCAAGATCATGAACTCATTCTAATGCTAAGTTATTGGAGTTTATTCAGCATCATGAAGATGGAAATATAGATCTACTAGTCGAGATGCCGCTTCATCGTAGTTCAAATAAAAAAAGCCAGGTAATTATTTTTTCTTTTCTTTTCTTTTCTTTCTTCATTTTTTCTGTTATTATTATTTCTTTTTGACATTTGAAGAAATTCAACAATTAATTGGTATAGAACCATCATATAAGGGGCCTTTCAAGATAAAAATCGAGCCAATTCATAGTTATTGGATGAACTATGAAGGACGGGTTCACAGAGACACGACCCAACAGTATGCTCGAGAATTTTTGTTATATTTGCTTGGGTCAACCTTCTTAGGCAGCACTGAATCCGTCATCCATTTGTCAGTATTGAGGGCCCTTTCTTATTTTAGGATAGTACCACTTTATGGCTGGGGTGAAGCTGGTCTCGCCTGTCTTTACCATGGTCTTTATAAAATTTGCCGAAATAAGAAGTCTTTTGTCGGCTTTATGGCGGTTGTTGAGGTACTCTTCGTCCACCAATGTCAATTTCATTCTTTTCTTGTATGAATTTGATCTCTATTATTGTTGTAGGCATGGGCATATGAACACAACCTCATGAGGGTGCCTGGTATTTTTTGAGAGAGAATTATGTATCCGAGATTAAATTTCTGGTTGTCAGATCATGTAGAAGTTCCCTGCTCTCACCACGTGCATACCCAATGCTTCGTGTTGAGCCGCTTAACCTGGGACCAGGTAAAATAGCATTAGTATGCTTTAAAATTTATGTGAAAGTTTACTTACCTTATGTTATTTTGCAGGTGAATTTAGCCTCGTAGAACCTAGAAGAACAGACAAACTGGACTCCCTTCATGAATGCTGCACTATCTTTCCAACATACTCGCTGAGTCATCGCTGGCCCAGTGTCTAGTGGCTGGTTTCTCGGAGAAAGAGTTTATGAGTGGTTTCTTGGTCCAGAGCAGTGGAGGGTCCTGATGCATTGCCCCGAATATACTTTAAATATTATATCAATACCGGAGGATGCATGGTGGTTGGCCTGGCACGGTCATGATGTTGAGACATTTCTCCATCCACCGGGTGCATTTTATACCCATTTTATTCAACTAAGGCTCTTGAACTTTGATGTATCACCTATCGGTGTATGGGAAATTCCTGAAGAAAATGAGGGTAGAGATGAAGAGGAACATCATGGAGAGGCAGGAGAATTCGTTCCACATCTCGGGGCTAGCACTTCTCAAGTAAACCTTTACCATTTTTCCTTTGCAATCACTTTTTTCTTATCTTATTTTGATTCTTTAATGATTGTTGCAGGCTATTGGCTCATTTGATCATGAGGCCAGACCTTCTTTTACTGCTCCTTCATTTGCTCATTCTAGTCCGCCAGATATGTCATCTCATCTGCAGGGCATTGATATGAATTACCTGTTAAGTTTTTCTTGTTTAATGTTAATTTATGCTATATGTATGCATGATTATGTATGCTCTTATTTTTTCCTTTCTGGCTCACAGCGGATGCTTGAAGAACAAAATAGGAAACTTCAAGAAGAGTTGGCCGCTAGTCGTCAGCAGGCTTCTCATTTTGAAAATTTATATCATCAATCAGAACAAAATTTTTGAGACTTTTGATTTTGGGGGATGAGGGATCTTGATGCTTCTTCATCTAGAGGCCCCCAAACTGATGACCATGAGATCCTTTCGTCCACTTCTGATGAGGACCATGAAAGATTGAAACTCCAAGGTAATAGAGATTTTGGTGCTCCTGCTTCGGGCGAACTCGGGATGAGTAATTTGCCTCTCCTCCAACAGGCGATGATTTTTTCAGGGCTTTATTTGATGACCTACCACCACCTTCTTAGTAATGTATAAATTGTATCAATTGTGTAATCATTGTACAATAAACATAAAAATGACAATATATAATTTCCATCTTTACTGTAACTGTTTTTTCTTTTTTTTTTCTCTTTATATATATATCACATCAAAAACATTGCACCAGAATTTCCTTTTCACAATTCACAGCCGCATCACTTAGCTAAAACCAAACGCAACACGGTAAAGTAATTTCGTCGCTAATTCTTTTCCTCATGCATCACGGTCTCATATTTTTCCTTATCCTCTTTTCCTTATCAATTTTGGAAAAGGATGTTTCTACTATATAACTCACCTTTCACGCTATAATTTCATACAGAAACCAAGAAATTTTCCACTTCAACATACAAACTCCCTTTAACAATTTTGATTTTCCTTCATTCATCAACAATGACCGAACTTCATTTAAAGAAGATAAAAATTCTATTTAAGAATATGGATGCCATTCACTAGAAGCAAATTTCTTGGTAAAAACTTGATAATTTAAAGTGTTTTCAAAATGTTAAATTGGACCATTCCTTTTTACATGCCATGGCTTCCTTTTGGAATGTGGATTCTAGGACATTTAAAATTAATGGCTTTGAAATATGTCCCTTGATTGAAGAATTTGAGGCCATCCTCAAATATCCAAATAATCAACAAATGGTGTTACCCACATTGATTTCCAAGACTCAACAGAAGATGTAGATGTTATTTCAAATTTTAAAGCTCGAAGTTCTTCAGTTGATAAGAGGTGAGAAAATTCTACTTGCTCCCTTGATTGATTTTTGTCTCTCTCATTTGGCTCCTACTAAGGCATGGGGACGTATGCTTTGTCTTTGCTTGATCGGCCAATTCTTGCTTGTTTCTACTGATGGCTGTATTAATCCACGAGTATTAGATATTATGGACCAAATGGAAGGAGGCTTGTCGCCGATACCCGTGATCTTAGCCGAGACTTTAGTTGGATTGAATCGACTTAAATTAGGGTTGTCAAAGAGACTGACCGGGAGTCCATTGCTTCTTCAGGTAATTACCTAAACTGCCCTTTCGGGTTTTCAATTTAGGTTTTCTTTTTTTCTTTTCTTCTCTTTTTTTATTGCTCTAATTTTTGCCTAGTCCGCCCATGCAGGTTTTCGGAACTAGCGAGCTGTCCTAATTTTTGCCTAAGCTGCCCTTGCAGGTTTTCAACTTAGCGGACCTCTTTTATTATATTTTTTGTATTGCTCTAATTTTTGCCTAGTCCGCCCATATAGGTTTTCGGAACTAACGAGCTGTCCTAATTTTTGCCTGAGCTGCCCTTGCGGGTTTTCAACTTAGCAGACCTTTTTTTTTAAATTTAATTTCCCTCACAAATTTGGCTTCAGGAGCGTCTCTGCTTGCTTGATACTCCATCCATGAATTTTGCTAGATATCTACCACGGCATCATTCTGCTAGGAAGCTACTCCATCCTGCTTCTTCATTTGTTGACTGGGTTGACTGGCACGCTGAAGTCATCATCCGTTGGTTGGTACATTGGTGGAAGATTTCTCGTGTCATCATGCGGACATACTTGATGTATGTTCCTCTTGCTGCCCTTCGTCGATGTACTTGCTTTGATCCCCGTCGACTTAACCGTCAGTACGGAGTTGAGCCTCGCGATTCTGAATTCACTCCCGATTTAGACATGCCTTGCTTGATTGAGGCTTACTTGGATCGACTGAGGCAAAGCTGGCCTGCACATTACACTTATCGTCTGCCATAGATTTTATATTTGTCAATTCAAAAAGTGTACTGTTAGGCTTAAAAAATAATTAAAGTAATAAAAGATGTTTCTTTTCCTTTTATAATTTGTCATCACTTTTTGCTATTGTGTTTATTTATTTCATCCATATCTGGCAAATACTTATAACAGTGCACATAGAACAATTTTAACATTAATTCTGTTTTATTAAATCGGGGAACAACCAAACATAAAGCCAGCAGACACAAGATCACTCCTGTTGCCAATAGCCCTTTTGGGTTTTCTAATTGACGATTTTCTCTTATTTAGCCCTAATTGTTGCCTAGCCCGCCCTTTCAAATTTTCGAAACTAGATGACTGCTCTAACTTTTGCCTAGGCCGCCCTTTTTGGGTTTTCAACCTAGCGAGTTCTTTTCTTTTTCTCTTTTTTCTTTTCTTTTATACATAAAACTTCTTCAATCTGTCGATGTTCACTGGCTCACTAAACTAGTTCCCATCCATGTCTGATAGCTTTACCACACCCTTGTTCATGACTTGTTTCACGACATATGGCCCTTTCCAGCTAGGCCTAAACTTGCCTCTTGGATCAGATTCATTAGGCTTACATTATTTCAATGCTAAATCCTCGACTTTGAGTTTTTTGATTTTAACCCTTCTATTGTAGGTCCGAGCTATCTTCTTTTGATACAGTTGATGATGATATAGTGCCTTTGACCTTCTCTCTTCTAGTAAAGCTAACTGCATGTATCTGCTCGCTACCCATTCTGTTTCAGGCAGCTCAGCTTCTAAGACTACTCTCAATGACTTAATCTCAATTTCAATTGGCAACACTGCTTCCATCCCATAAACCAAAGAGAACGGCGTCATTCCAGTAGGTGTTCGCACACTTGTTCTATATCCCCATAAAGCAAAGGGAAGCATCTCTGACCAATCCCTGTAAGTCTTGGTCATCTTGGACAGGATTTGCTTAATTATCTTATTTGTTGCTTCTACAGCACCATTAGCCTTTGGTCTATAAGGAGAGGATCGATGATGATGGATTTGGTACTTCGAGAATAAATCCTTGACTGCTCCTTGAAACTGTACCCCATTGTCTGATATCACACTGTGTGGGATCCCGTACCTGCAGTTGAGGTTCTTTTCAATAAATTTAGCCATTTGACTTGCCCCCAGTTTGTTGAAGGATTTAGCTTCAACCCATTTTGAAAAATAATCTACTGCTACCACAATGAAACAATGACCGTTTGAGTCTGTCGGATGTATCTCTCCTATAATGTCGATACCCCAAGTGGCAAAGGGCCAAGGTGAAGACATAGAATGCAATTCTTCAGGAGTACATCTGACATTGTTGGCATTTCTTTACAAACTCAATACAATCTCTCTCCATGGTCAACCAGTAGTAACCTTGTTGAATTATCTTCTTAACTAGGGCCAAACCACTCATGTGCGGTCCGTAACGTCCCGGATGTATTTCTGACATAATATGCTCCACTTCAGGCTTTCTTAAACATCTCAAATGCACCCCATCAGGCCATCTTCCATATAACTCCCCATGGAATTTGATGTATTGCAAAGACCACCGCCTTATGGCTCTTCTTTCTTTCTTTATTGCCCCCAACAGGTATTCTCTTTCCTCCAAAAATTACCTTATAGTATCATACCACGCATCATGGTCTGTATCAATTTTCATGATTGTCTCATATTCGTAACAAGGAGTTGACGAACTGGTTAAAATCAGAGGCTTAAGGAATAAACTGATAGGATTTTTCCATACCGAAGCCAATGTGGCTAGGGCATCAGCCATCTAATTTTCTTCTCTTAATAGGTGTATAAATCTACACTCCTTAAAGTTCTTCTTCATCATGGTCATGGTTTTAATTTTTCTTCTTTAAACTCCCACTCTCCATTTACTTGGGATACTACCAGCAATGAATCGCCAAAAACTTCCACCTTATCCACCTTTATAATTATTAGGGTTTCCAAATAAAAAATACAAGCTTCGTACTCCACTATATTATTGGTTGCCCAAAATTTTAACTTTTTGGCTAAAGAGATAAGTTCCCTTTTGGGAAATTCTAGTATGACTTCCAAACCTGCTCCTTTCCTATTTATTACTCCGTCAAAATATATTTTCCACCCTTGAACTTCAATTGCCTTTAAATATTCATCCGAAAATTCCAAGATTACCTCTTCACTATATGGTAATGGTTGTTGGGCCAGGAATTCTACCATTGCTCTACCTTTAATTGTTTTCCTGGTTACATACTCAATCTCAAATTCTTCTAATATTATTAACCATCGACCATACTTCCCAATCAAAGAGGGTGTCTCCCTCAAGTATTTCATTGGGTCCAACCTGGAAATTGCTTGCATACTATATGATTGAAAGTAATGCTGCAACTTCTTAGAAGACCAAACCACGGCTATACAGGTCTTTTCAATGATACTATACTTAATTTCATAAGGTAGGAGCTTTCTACTCAAGTAGTAAGCTGCATGCTCAATCCCTAACTCGTTTGCTTGGGCTAGCATGGCTCCTATTGACTCTTCTTCTACTGCTAAGTATAGTAATAGAGGTTTGCCGGGTTTAGGTGGTTTTACAACAGGTGGATTCAGCAAATACTCTTTTATTCACTCAAAGGCCTTTTGACACTCTTCATTCCATATGATCGGCTGATTCTTTTTAAGCAATTTGAAGATAGGCTCACAGATTGTTGTGAGCTTTGCTATAAATATGCTAATGTATTGTAATTTACCAATGATTTCCTGAACTTCTCTCTCCGTCTTTGGGGCTGGCATATCCCTGATTGCTTTAACTTTGTCAGGATCAATCTCAATGCCATTCGGACCAATCACATGTCCCAATAATTTGCCTGTGGTAACCTCGAACACACACTTCTTCGGGTTTAATCTTAGCTTATATTTCAAAGCTCTATCGAAGAATAATTCTAAGTTTTGGAAGTTTTGTTCCCTTGTATCCGATTTCACCATCATATCATCAACATATAATTCAACTTCTTTGTGCATCATGTCATGAAATAGTGTGGTGGCCATCCTTTGATAGGTTGCTCCAACATTTTTCAAGCCGAACGACATCACCCTATAAAAAAATATACCCCATGTAGTAATGAAAGCAGTTTTGGCTTTATCCTTTTGGGCCATTAACACTTGGTTGTATCCGGAAAATCCATCTACAAATGAGTGTAGCACGCTAGAGGCTGTACTATCAATGAGAACATCTATATGAGGTAAAGGAAAATCATCTTTAGGGGAAGCCTTGTTTAAATCTCTATAGTCCACACAGACCCTTATTCTTCCATCTTTCTTTGGCACGGGTACTATCTTGGCTAGCCAATCTGGGTATTCTATCACTTCAAGGAACTTCACTTGTATTTGTTTAGTGACCTCTTCTTTAACCAATTTAGCCCACTCAGGTCTTAATCGCCTAAGCTTTTGTTTGACAGGTTTCATGTGAGTGTAAGTAGGAATAAGATGTTCGGCTATGTCTCGATCTATTCCAAGCATATCCTCATAAGACCAAGCAAATACTTCCTCATATTTTTTGAATATTTTTTCAAATCTCTCTCTCTCATCAGGAGTAAGGTTGGATGCTATGCTAATGTTTTTAGGATTTTTGTTTGTTCCCAAATTTAATGATTGTGTGTTAATAGAATTAATATTAAAGATGCTCATGTAACTATTATTTGAATGTATGCAACCATCAGGAGAAACATCACACAAGTAAGCAAAATTAGATTTTATTGCATTCATTTTGGAAAAGAAAACATCATCATCCTCATACAGAGCAGACAAATTAAAATCAAAATCAAAATCATTGTTCTCAAAATCATAAGGCAGGATGTCTTCAAACTTTTCTTCCACCAGGGCAGCAATCTCCTCTGGAGACTTCTCAACTTTCAAGATAGCTTCCTTCTTCTCTTTTGGATTGGATTCTTTGTTAGCTGGCAGGGTGAGCTCTTTCTTCACTTGCTCCACTAGCTCGGCAACGTCTGTAAAAATTTCAAAACCCGGGATCAACTTTCCCATGAACATGATTGGCTCGGGCTTTCCTTGGAGTGGTCCCATGTCTGGAGCTTTGAGAAAGATCTCTTCAAGTGGTGGGAAGCTCATCTTCTCACTCTTCTTTGGCTGGACATGGTTGTCTTCATCATATCCCAACCCCATCTTGGAAGTTTGAGTTTTAAAATCTGGCAGCTTTGTCAAACCGGACTTTCCCTTTCCAAGACCAGCTACGGGAAGGTAGTTCATGTTCTTCATCATATTCAAGACTTTGGAGTCCACTACTTCATCATCCGAAATTATAGCTACTTGGAAACCATTGAGAGGCCTCTCAATCATTAGAGCATTATCAATCTCATTATCTTCGGCCTCGATGACCACTGTCTCATCTCCGTTAGGAAACTTGATCTTTTGATGAAGGGTGGAAGGAACTCCACCAAGAGGATGAAACCATGGACATCCCAAGAGTAAGGCAAAGGTCACAGGTATGTCCAAAATAACAAATTCAACAATAGATTCAATTGGACCGACCTTGACAGCAACTTTGAAAGTGCCTTCGGCATGTCTCTTAGTGTTGTCATAAGCCCGAATGGTTACCTCGATCGGGTTTAGATCCCTTGTTGACATGGCTAGCTTTGGCAATATCTTAAGTGGATAGACATTTATGGCAGACCCATCATTAACCATTACACATGGAGTCCTTTTCCCTTTGATTTCTATTTTGATAAAGAGAGGGTGGATGTGATCTCTCCACTCTTCTAGTAAATCTGCATCTGAGAAAGAAACCGCTCCCATATTAACTTCACTCTTTTCTTGAACATCTTCACATTTCATTACTCCTCCAATTTTTATGAAGTTGATCAGCTCCTTCGGTGTTGTGGAGGTAGAGATTGGCATGCTAGCTAGGGCCTTAGCCATAGTTTCTCGGTGCTTTTTAGAAGTAGCCAATAAGTCCCAAATGCTAACACTTGTTTGGGTTCTTTTCAATTGTTTGAGTACAACATCATCTTCCTCTTCTTTATTCCCTACTTCAACTTCCTTCCCCTTATTAGTTTCTACCTCCTTAGGTGGTGGCCTTGCATAAGGCTTACCGGATCTAGTGTTCATTATTTCATCTTCTTCGGGCTCGGACCAAGTCCATTCCTCCTTCTTCGTCACAAGATCATCATCACTATCGCTTGAGTCCCAAAACCCGTTAACAACATAAATTACTACTTCTTTACCCGCCATAGCTTGTTTAATTTCATCAAATATCTCTTCTTCTTTGGTTGCTTCTACGCCCACATCTTGGAAAAAAGACATGACAAAGTCTTCATGCAAACCCCCTTCAATCATGAAGGTTGCCAGTGGTGGTACTCTATTGAACTTTGGTAATGGGTTGTCTTTGGTGTTTGGCTTGTTGGGCTCGGGGAGCTTCCCACTATCAATTAGATTTTGGATCTCATGTCTCAACCTCACACATCTATCCGTGTCATGCCCTTGCATTTGATGAAACTGACAAAATGCTTTAGTGTCGAAATTAAGTGGGAGAGGGTTAGGCAAAGGGCGAGGATTTAAGGGTTGTAGCAATCCCTGTCTTTGAAGCTTATTTAGAACCCAAGACATTGGTTTCCCCAATTCCAAAAACTATTTCCTTGTTCCTTGGCTAGTAGTGTTTACATCGACCGCCTTTTGTATGCTTTGCCTACCAGACTGATAGTTTCCTTTCTCGTTCCTTCTTGTTGAAAAACGGTTCTTCTCTCTTTCCCATTCTTCAATTTGCAGACCAACTTGGAGGAGATCTTTGAAATCACGGATGAGTGTATAAGACAACCTCTCACGAAGACTAGGTAACACCCCTCTCACAATCATCCTTATTTGATCGAATTCATCGAGCCTTTTCTTGAGCAAAGCAGCCTTGTTTCTCCATCTCTTCACATAGTCCACAAAATTCTCATTTGGCCGTTGCCTAATGGACTCAACTTCCATTAAGGTAACTTCCATTTCAACATTGTATCCATATTGCTGGATGAAGGCCTTGTATAGCAAATCCCAACTCTTTTGTATTCCATCATCTAAGGTATTGAACCAATTTTGGATAGCAGGGTCCAATGAGAGCATAAAGTACCTTAGAGTTTGAGCCTTAGTAGCTTGGGCAGACTGCATAGCAGTGATATATTGCTTCACATGGATATGAGGATTTTCGGTTCCATCAAACGTTGCAAAAGATGGCATTTTGAACTTGTACGGAACTTCTTCATCTAGCTCAAATAATTTGTCAACTTCGGACATTTCTTGGATTTTTAGTTTCTTCTCAAATTTCTTTTATAAATCATCAATCATCTTTTCAACATCAGAAGTTTCGGTTTTCTCCATAGTTGATCTTTTAATAATCTTTGATTCTTTCTTCTTGTCTTGAGGATCTTGGTAGTATTGAGCCTAATCATCATCATCATCAATGATCACCTTTTCATCATCAAAAACCACTTCACCAATCTTAGTCTTCCCTTTGTCCTTTGGCTTTTTAGTGCTAACAGATGCTTCGACATGATTTTCTAAAATTGCAGTCAATTGGTTCTTCATGGTCTCAGTTAGGGCCTCTTTTATTTCTTCCATCTTGGCATTGAGGGCTTCATCCACCATTCTTTGAATTTGTTCGGGCTCCATTATTTTTGGTGAGCAAGTGATTGAGTCATTACTAGATTCTTTGCTTCCGGTGTAGGTCGAATTATCGTAAGCTTTTGAACTGTCATAATCCAGGGCTGTAAGCCATAAAGGATCAATGAAATGTATGCATGTATGCATGTATGCACAAACAATCAACAAAGATAAGTAGAACATCCCTTCCAACCTTATAACATCCACATACGAATGGTGAGTCTCTTTTCCTAGGTATATGGTTAACAAAATACCAACATGGGGTATCTTGTTTTCAAATAATTCCCTCGGATGTTTCAACCAATAGTTATATTTTCAAAAATGGAAATCAATTTATGATAATTCCCATTAATTAGGCTTTAATCCATCCAACCAACTAAAGTAGCTTTTATGCTATATTGGATTAAAACTAAATTAAGAGGTTTATCATAAATAGATTTCTCACATGAAAAAGTAACTATTGGTTCATGCCAAAAACAAGCCCATGATTAATTATTCTTAGTATAAACTAGACTCACAATTGATTTTTAGTATTTCATAATTGACCTAAATAATTTGCAAGCTCTTTGTAAGAAAAAGTTGGATGAAAATAATTTTATTTCTAAGCCCATTGTAAAAATATTTTAGAAAAAATGGATTTTGGGCTTAGTATTTGGGTTATGAGCAAAAGAATTTTTGATTTGTTTTAGAAAAGTCTTATGTCCAAAGACCATCTTGAAAAGTTTTGAAAATTTCTTTGGTCTTTTGGACTTTAAAGAAAATTTTATTTCGAGCTCACAATGTATTTAGGTCATATTAGAAAAAGAACAAACCAAATAAGCCATGATTTAGACTAAGATAAACTAACCATAGTCAAACAACATGCATTTGGGGTAAAAACCTAAGGAAAGTAACTAGGCTAATTACATGAGCTTTAGTCTTTGGGTTAAAAGGCTTAGGTTCCCATAGCAAGTATATACCAAATGATACGAGACTATGAGTGGTTATGCCATGCTCGATCTCCATACCTTGAGTGAAAGTATGGTATCCCTTACATAATACAACACGGGCATCCTAACTTACGCACACGATGTAATCTAATATGATGCAATGGATAATATCAATATAAGAAAGAATAAAATAATATAAAGACTAACGGAATCAACTTCTCTTGTCCCCAGTGGAGTCGCCACTGTGGGCGGGGATTTTTGCCCCCACTCCTGATGGAATGGTTCTTGCAACTTCGGCACTGTTTAGACTCGTGGCCTTAGAGAACAAGGACTTAAGTCACCCGGACGGGCCGAGAAAAAGAAAAGGGTGGATGACTCGATTCCTAAGGAATCCCCAACCCCCTAATGGGTTTGGAAAGTTGGGTACGTGTGGGGAAGGTGAGAAATGGCCCAGCACCCCCACAACACCCGGTTTATTAGAACTGACCTCCTTTACAGGTCTTAATATTATAAAATTCTTAAGTATAACAATATCATCCATATTACATTCAACAATTGAAATAAAACATCGTTATATTAAAATCAAAGCAATGTCCAAACAAAGCAGATAAATGGACACCCATCCGAAGATGGAAACATGCCCTTACATCATATATGTCTAAGCTAAATAGGACAGCCACCAAAAGGTAGAAACATGTCCTTTACATTGGTCTAAAATATAAAAGCAATTTAAATTACATGATATTTAACTAATGAGGTACCCACAAAGTGGAAACATACCTCTTACAACATTTGGAAATCAAAATAAATCGATAAAAGTAAATAACCATTCATCATAAATAAATCATTCATCAAAGATATTAAACATTAATCAAAATATATATAAAACACTCAACCATAATAAATTAAATAAATCAAGCATTGAAAATAAATCAAAGCATATAATGAACTACATAATCAAATAAAGCAAGTAAAGATACAAATTGAGGTTTACTGTTTCCATTTAAAGTTGTTTAATTAATATTTAGAGTTTCGAAACCTTAAGATATTATTATTATCATTGGTTTAAGCTACTGTAAGTTTTAAGAGATTTGAAATGGATTAGGGTTTTATAATTTAAGAAATTAATAAGGTTCTTTGATTAATCAAATTAGGGTTTGAGTGGTGAAATTTTAAAATTAGGGTTTGGATACTTTAAAATATTTAGCTTTATAATTCTTAGCTACTAGATTATTATTTTGGATTTACTGTATTGGGTTTGAATGTTTAGTTTTATAAGGTTTTAAGGTTTTAGGGATTAGGGTTTAGGAAAACTAGGGTTTACGGTTTTGGGGGAATTAGGGTTTAATAAAACTTAGGGTTTAGATTAACTAGTTTGGGTTTTACTGTCTTGGTTTTGGAATTGAAGAAAATAGTTTAGAGTTTTATAAAGTAATTGTGATTTTTAGAAACTGTAAAGTAAGTTAGGGTTTGGAGATTTAACAAAACATTTGGAAGTTGTGGAAAAGACTTGGAAGAAAACAATTTAGGGTTTTTTAAAAGCTTTTTGAAATAGGAAAAATGATTTAAGGTTTTTGGAAACAAAAGAGTATTTTTTTTTAGGGTTTTTGGAAAAAGGAAAGATTTAGGGTTTTTGAGGTTTAGAAGAAACAGAAAAGTATTTCTAGGGTTCTTAAGGTTTAGAAGAAACAGAAAAGTATTTTTAGGGTTCTTATGGTTTAGAAGAAACAAAAAAGTATTTTTAGGGTTTTTAAGGTTTAGAAGAAACAGAAAAAATCATTTATGTCATTGAAACGAAGATCAACGTTAGTACATATTTATAGATCAAGGTTTTGTGTGTATAATCTTATGAATAAAAAAACAAAGCTACTGTAAGAAAATAAAAAGAAATTAGAGATTCAAACCTTCGTACGTTGGTTTCACCAAAAATTGCTTCTTTGATGAACGGAGACAAAGGCAAAGTTGCTGCCTTTGATAAATTGTTGATGGCTTTGCTTATTCCTTAAAAATCCGAAGTCCCAAGTTCAAAGTTCTAGTCTTAGGTTTTCCTTTTTCTTCTCCCAAGTTCGATCGTTCCTCCCCTTTTCCTGTGTCTTTTTAGTGTTATTTATAGGAAATTTTGGAAGCTTACTTCCAATTGTTTAAGGAAATTATCATTAATTAGGAAAAGGAAACCAAAACCAAATAGAATTTGGTTTCGAAAAAAATTGCATTGGAAAAAAAATTCGCTGGCGAAAACTACGACCGGCTGTGAGCTTGCGAGCGAGAATCAGGGTGGAAAATTGCGATGGGCGCGGCCTGAAGCCATTTCGCCTGGCCCAAGGCCATTTCGACCATCGACGACAAAATTTTTCGTCGCCGATTTTTATTTTTATTTATTTATTTATTTATTATTATTTTTATTATTATTTATTATTATTATAATTTTTAAAAATTATAAAAAATAAATACTAAAACAAATATTATTTAATTAAAATAATACAAAAATTATTTTAGACTATATAAAATATATTGGATCGGACTGGGTAAAAAATTAAGGGTCTACAACACGGATAACGCTGAATTTGAGGTAAATGAAACTCAATCAAGACGAAAAGGAAACCTATACTATGCCTGAAATAAGAACTTAGACCAACTAGAACTCTTTCAACGATAGACATGGTACAGGCTGCAAAATCATTGCTCTGATACCAACTTTGTCACGACTCAACCCGAGGGCACGTGATTGCACTAGAAAATGAAAAAAACATGTGGCTTCCAAAACCCGAAGTAAGCCTAACAACTCATTTTTTATTAAATATAGATTGTGACAACAATCACTATCTCGAATCAGGCTCACTAGCCTACTAATATTATAATTTAATATAATATCACATCATCGTCATTAGATATTTATTAATAAACATATTTAACTAAACCACGGAATTAAATGAATAAGAAGATAGATAAGAAAAGAAATATCATGCGGAATTCTAGAAAATAATTATAACATAATTGTACATTAAAACAAATATAATTAACACTCTTGCTGATAAATAAAAAGAATGGATGACCTGAATAAGCAGTACTCTTATGCTCAACCTGCAACCTGAGAAAAATGGTAAACAAGAATGAGCATTCGACTCAATGAGCTATATAGTAATTAATATAATATAACTGTCCTATGCATAACGTTCGCATACAAATGCCAATCAACCAAAAAATCACATAAGCAAAAAAGGATAAGAGTAAGTCAATGGGACCACACTAAACCTCAAACTGGAGAGCCTATTCCCCTATCTTGCTGTCTGAGCATATATATTTCTCTTAGAATCCAATACATATGGTCCTCCATTATAGTCGTATCAAAGCAGCGTTACCCGACTGACAAGCAGTGCTGAGCATGAAAATACTCCCACCGTCATGCCAGTCCTAATCTCATCATATAATATCCTCATATCATAACCCGTATCCTCGATTATGTGTGGTCTCATATCATCCTAACTCTATCCGACATCACATATTATATGCATTAAACACAACCAACTCATACTCAACATACATTATGTTTATAACAATAATAAATGTACATATATTGCATAAACAGTTGATGCATTATGCAAATACATTTATAAACATATTTTAAGGGAGTGAGGTATTATATTATTCTATATAACTCACTGATTTATGAAAACCCAACGATTCTCCTTGAAACATTTGATTGGAAATAGAAGATACCTGAAAGTATTTTTAATCGACAATAAAAACTATTAAAATATAGACGAATATGACTCTAGAGAATTTGCCAAAATTTCGGCAGAGTCTCCTCTATAACTATGATATTTCCCCCTGAAAAAAAAATGAGAACACACTTCAAAAAAAATTCACAACAGTCAACGTCAACTCAATTGCCCCATCTGGGCTATCATTATAATTTTTAATAACTCAAATATAAGCCCAACGTACATCTCACAAATACAATAGTAATAGTTTATTATAACAATATTAATCTTATAATTTATTTACCCCACTTTATAAAAAAAAAAACTTGGTTAATTTACTTATAAAAATACTAATTTTAATCAAGTAATTAGTTTTAAATTAACACCCTTAAAATATCCAAATTTCAATTTATTTACTATCAATCATTAACTATGCATATTTATTATTATTATTATTATTATTATTATTATTATTATTTATTTCTTTAATTATATCTAAAATTACTATCATAACTCATAATTTATTTTATTATCTAATTATAATTTTTTTACCAATTAAATAATAATAATTTATAATAATCTATCTTCAATTATTTATTATATATTTTACTATTTTTTTATAATTGTAGAAATAGTAACTCCACCGGAATAGTATCACCGTTGCCAGAAAAAACACCAGAATAGTATCACTGTTGTCAAAAAATCATTACCGAAATAGTATCACTGCTGCCGAAAAATAATTACTAAAATAGTATCACCGTTTTTAGAAAATGGTTACCGAAATAGTATCACCATTGTCAAAAAATGGTTACCAAAATAGGTCACCATTGCCAGAAAACAGTTGTCGGATTCCGGCCAAACTCAAAAGTTGTCTAAAATTTACAAATGATATACTAAAATGAAGCTTATGAAGAGAGGGTTCCAAAAATACCAACTTTACCTGGAAAAGAGGTTATAAAGTGGCTGAGAAATTGATCGAAAGGTTACTATAGTAGTACACCTCCGGTTGACTTTGACTGGCGAGTGAGGAAAATTTCGACGTCAGACGGCGACGATTTCGATGGCGTTGGACTCGTCGAATGATAGGCTTTCTAATGGTGCAGAAGGTGTCAATAGTTGATCACCGGACGACGATAGATCTGAGAAAAACCGATCGATGCACTATTTCTCTCTCTCTGTCACTTTCTCTTTCTTCTTTTCTTCTTTTTTTTTCTATTTCTTTTTTTTTCTTCTCTTTCTCTTATAAATACATATATATCAATTTTTATTTTAATTTTCTTTTTTTTTTTACAATTTTTTAAAGTTAAAATAAATTTAAAATTTGGGTTATTACAAATCTGTACCATAGAAAGTATTCAAGGATAAGATGGAAGACTAATTGCCCACTTGCATGTGAGTGGGGGTGATTAGCTTAGATGAGTGACAAATGGATGGTGGATATGATGATTTTTCACTATAAATAGCCAACTAAATGAAGAAGGTAATCACTTCTTCCTTTAAAAAAAAAAAAGCTCTCTTCAAAATAGTTTTTTTAGTTAATAGGATGCTTTCCAAATAATTAGTAGCAAATCAAGGAGCTCTAATCTTTGTTTAAAAGAAAATAAGAAAATGTGAGTTCTAATTATTGGTTAATTAAAGCATATTCTCTAATTAAGTATTCATTTTGTTTCAAATAAAGATTAATACTTTGATTAACCATGATTATAAATATATATATATAGTATAACACACACACACACACATATATATATATATATATTTACACATATGGTGATGTTGTAATTGTATACTAATCTAATCCTAATATATATATATATATATCTATATATATGGTATGTTGTTTATTTAATTATAGTGCAATTTTAATTATATATATATTAAGGAATATATATATTTAGTAATATTGTTTATTTAGTTATAATGCAAATATATATATTATATATGGTTTTATATATATATTACAGTATTTATTTATATATGGTAATATTATTTATTTAATTATAATGCAATTATATTCTAATCCCAAAAATATGTATATGTTACTCTGTGTGTGTGCGCGCGTGTATATATATATATATATATATATAAACACTAAAATAAAATATAAAGTAAAAAATGGTTAGATTTATATGTAAAAAAAATACAATTTTATAATGGATTAAGTTACAAAAATAGTAAAGAAAAAAAAAGAAATATAATTAAATTGTAATTTGTTTGGATATGTCATGTAACATGCAAAAACCTAAAATAAATAAGACTCTCAATAATGATCAAATAAAATCCTAAGTAATCTATGTTATGGATTGAACTAACTGTGACAAATAATAGTGAACACCATATAATGTAGGAAAAAGAGAAATAGGAGAACCCTTTGGACAAAAAGGGAAGGCATTTCAGAAAGCTACAAGTGAGTGATAATCTAATGTGATTTCTGACATGTTCTATTATGAACTGGACTGCACTACTTAACTCTAATTAAGCAGTGTCTTATTTTTATTGACACTCCAATTTTTGTTACTCGAGTTTATATTATGTTTCTTGAAGAGCCATTTGTTTCTAATTAATTAAGTTGTTCAAATATTTGCTTCTATCTATTTATTGCTTTACCATTCATTTAATTCTTTGGCAAATTGTTATTGAGCTATTCTTATCTGACTCTCGATTGAGTTATTTATCTTATTTTATTGATCATCTAATTTCTCTATTGAGTTTATTGTTGAGCTATTATTATCGATTTTGATTTTTATATTAATTTGAATATATAATTATTAATTTTCTCTGATTATTCTGATAAGATTACTTGTTAAGCTTATTGTTTGATGTCCACTGTTGTGATATGACCTAACTCTAGTGAGGGGTAAATCAATAGACGGTGTACACTGGTATTCTATTATGTGCAAAAAGGGAAAGTTGCTGCCTAATATACAACAATGGTTGCTCTGCTCTGAATGTCATAATATGTACTTGTTATAACTGTGATTATATATTGTCTATGACCTTTTTGAATCTTGTAAGGTTTTTTTTTTATATTTCTAATCTGTTGATCACTCCTTTCTCATTCACTATACATATGCCTCTATTTAAGTTATTTATTGATTATCCCACCTAGCCACAAGTAAAGTTATGATTCACTGAGTTGACGGCTCATCCTCATCACCATTATTTTTTTCGGATTAGTGATCTATAGGTTGGAGCATCTAGATTCCTACTTCCCAGTTGTTCACTGTATTGGTTAGTGCTAAAAGCAGGTTATGTAATAATAAATAAAATTCGTAACATATTTATGTTTTATAGTTCTCCGTTGGGTTGTAATAATAAAGGTTGTACTTATGTCTGTAAACTTAAAATATAAATAAGGTTATACTAATATATGTTTCTAAAAAGATATTAGATGATTTGAACATGTTCTAAAGAAAGTTCTTCGTGGTATTTGATGACTTTAAGCTGACCTAAACCATAAGACTATCTCACCCTGTCTTTCCTATCCAAAATAGGGGTGGGGTGTTACACATATATACTATCATAATAAGCAATCTTAGATAATACGATTTCCTTATCAGGAACAAAGGTAGCATAAATTAGATTATCCCACCAATCCAAGAAAGAAGAGAGATTAAGTGCTTCAGGAATAATACTGTATTATAGCATAACCAAGAGGCTCTAGCATGGTTGCAAAAGAAGACCATATGCATCACAGATTCCTCTTCTTTCCTATACAAACGACATAAATCAGAAAGGCATAATTTCCTTTTAAAAAGATTAGCATTAACATAAAACAACATTATTCCAAATAAATTTCTGAATTTTTGGAGGCACCTTAAGGCCTCAAATAAATTTCCATTCCATAGACCTTAATCCTTTTTGAGAGAAAAGAGAGAGAATTATATAAATAGTGATAGACAACCTTTATTGTAACCTTACCCCTTTGCTGAATTTATAAACTTTTAAGTGAATCACTTATCATATTAGTGGTTACAAATTTACAATAATTAATTATTACATTATTTTATTAAAAGAAAATTAAAGAAACAATTGATGAGAAATCACTATAAGTCTTGGGGGGGGGGGGGGCACATGTGCCTTTCACTTTTAATTTTAATGGCTCAATAACTAAGGAAAAAGATTTCAAAAAGCTAAACCCAAAAGTAAAATACCTCCTTGATTTCAAATGTCTATGACAATGCCTTGTTGGGGGTGGGTATTCGGTTAGTCCAAGTTTTAACTGAATTTTTTTATAGCTTAATTTTTTATCAAAAATTTTTAATTTTAGTCAATTTAATTAATTAACTGAATATGATCAGTTGATTTGGTTAATTCGCAATTTAATCAAAGTTGATTAAAAAGTTTAGCTAAAAAACCAGACATTCATATTTAATGGTTGAACAATATACTTATTAATAATCATCATGTGTCATATACATATCTAGGAGTGTACCTCATAGACTATAATACACCTATAAATGAAAAAGTCTTCACTCCCTAGTCTATGCCACAGACCCAAAAAAATGTACTAGTAGTAATAATAATCTTATATATATACACACTTAAAATTAAGAAAAATATTTCATCATATTTTGACATCTTATCATCAATTTTTTAATTTAATTTCAATTAATTATAAATTAATTAAATTCCAACTTTCTGAATTAACTATTAAGAATACCAAGAAATTCCAATTTTGTGAATTAACTATTAGGAATACCAAGAGATCAATAAATAATTATTAAGTGATAAATAATTATTAAGCAATATAATATTTTAAAAGTATAACTATTATTAATATAAATAAGCTTAAAACTAATTATTAGATTTTTTAAATTTATCTAAGAAAAATTTAACTTAAAATATCATTTATAACTTCCAAAATATAAATATTTCAAATAATTATAAAGTATATATATATGTGCATTTCATCACCTTTTTTAAAAGCACGAGCTTTTTTATCATACAAATTCAGTATTATTTACTTTAATATTTAATATAGTCAAACACAAAATTTAGAATCTAATATTATTTTATGGTTGAAAGAAGAGGAAGAGAATGGCTAGTACAGTAAAATAAAGGTTTTGGCTTTTTAATGCAAAACAATTCTGTAATATCCCATATAGTACCCTTAAAATTTTTGAAAAATATTATTTGTTGAGAATTAATTATATGATTAAGTGAAAAGATAGTAGGAAGATGTGTATATGCTTTGTATATGGAGATATATATACAATAGATATATATATAAATATATAGCTTATTTGGTCAAGAGATATTTTAATTGTATAAGTTAGTGGTAGTGGATATTTGTTTTATTATATTATTATATTAAAGATAGTGGAAGATGACATAATTGGATTTAATATTATATTGTTAAATTGCTTGGTGGAGAGTGATTTGGGGAAAGTGTTTCGTTAAAAGAGGTGAGTGTGTGTTGACTTTCATCTTCTTCTTTCTTCTTTGGCCGGCCATCACCACCATCTTCAAGAGGGAGAGATTTTGTTGCTTCCAAACTCAAGGAATTGAAGGATTTCAAGAGATTAAGTTGGAGTTTTAAGGATTTTCTTCACTTTTGGTAAGTTTCTAACTTGTTTCTTTGTTTTCTTTTGAGTTGTGTTTATGAGTTTGGTGGATGGTTGTTGCAGATGTGTTTATGGCTGATTTGGTACACTTGGGGTTGTGTTGTTTTGTTAACTTTGATTTTTGGGGTTGGATTGAAGAGAAAAGGGTTAAGTTTGGTAAAAGAGACAAGTGTTGTGGATTGTATAAGTTTGAGTTGTGAGATAGAGTTGTGATTGTGCTGTGATGTTTGTAATTAAGTTGTTTTGATGTTTATTCAAATTCATATGGTATATTGATGGTTTTGGTTAAGTTTGTTTGGAGTGGAAAAAGGGTAAAAGAAAGATGTTTGTTGGATGTGGCATTTTGGTGTCGATTTCAGGGTTTTTGGCCTGACACGCCCAGTAGCACGGCCATGTCTTTAGGCATGTTGTTAGTTCTATTTTCTGGGTTGGTGACACGTCCAGTGAGCGTGTCACAGTTTCTATATTGTAGTAGATTGACACATCCAATGACATGCCCATGTCACTGAGTGTGTCATAGCTACTGTGTTGTTGAAAGAATGACACGTCCAGTGACATGCCCATGTCACTGAGTGTGTCATAGCTTCTGTGTTGGAGGAGAATTGACACATGCAGTGACACGCCCATGTCGCTGAGCGTGTCAAAGTTTCTGTGCTGTGGGTTAGGGCACGATCAGGGACACGACCGTGTTGTTGAGCATGTCAAGTGTAGAGTTTGCCCTAGATAGTTCTCTTCCTTGTTTTCTTATGTGTATCTCTAAGTGAGTTTGTATAATCACCTTTGGATTAGATTTTGAAGAGATTTGAGTTGCCCTAGCCAAGGTTTGAGGGATATCTTGGAAGAGGAAGTTGATAGATTGGTGTTTGTTGCTTTAAGAGGTAAGTACAAACTTTGAACGATTGCATACATTTACATGACATTGGGACTTAACACATTTAGTTGAGAAATGTGTTAAGTTAATTGATACATTGTTGTTGAATGAGTTATATGTTATGATATGCATGATGTGAATTATGTTGATGTATCAATGCAATTGAGTAATGCAGTGTATATGAAAAGAAATATGGAATAATGTGGTAAGACATGTGAAATTATAATGTAACAAATTGATATTGATACAAAAGAGAAGAATGAGAAAGGTGAGAAAAATGATGATATAATAAGGCAATGAGCCTAGTTTGATTATGAGAAATGAAATGAGAAATGAATTATAAAAGTAATTAATGATGAGATAAATGAATTAATTGTGTGCCTAGTATGTTATTCAATTTTCAGAGTTCTGGGTTTGGCGGCATGCCTATGAATTTCTGGGCAGGTGAAAAGACCGAGTCGTAAGCCAGCCCTAGCTGATAAATGTGATGTTTTTAGGGTGAAAAGACTGGGTCGTAAGCCTAAAAAACTGTAGCAGTCTAGCTGGGTTGAGGACCAAGATACTGGGACCTAAGGGTCTAGCCGGGTTGAGGTCCAAGAGATTAGGGCTGCTATATTATCCTTGGATATTTATATATTGCCTACGGGGCTAGACACAAGGTGTCATTATGGACCAAAGCAGTAACTCTGAACTTTGAATAGCATATTAGATCCGTTTTAGGCCCATGTTTGTCTTTGCTTTAATGTGAACTATGAAATGTGATGCAAATGATTAATATGATGGGATATAATGTAATGAATTGATATATTCATATGTATTATGCATGAGTATCACATTGATTTTTATTGAATCAAAGTTTGTACCACTAAGCTTTCTGCTTAGCGCGATTATGGCTCATCGCGCAGTTGACAGGGTAGATCTGGTTGTGATGGAGAGCTTGTCTAGACTGAGTCAAGTCTAGGCTTGAGTTTGTGAGAGCAGTGTTGAGTTGTTAACATCAAGATCAGAGACGAACTGCCAGCATGTATAAACTTCATATTTTTATACTTATTGATTTTGATGTAAACATATGTATTTTCCGTTTCTTATTAAACAAATGTTTTGGATAAACTTTTGGGTGCTAATGTTATATAAATATGTATTTTTAACAAGCAATGTTTTCTCTATTGATTTCTATAAAATAAGTTAAATGTTTTAAGTTTATTCATATTGTTGAAATGATGTTTTGATGTTAAAGATTGGTTTCCTTCAAATAGACTGTGACATCCTTGTATCTCATATACGTCTATTACATATGGTGTGTGTATGTGGTGTACGTGTATTGGGTATAGGGGTGTTACAATTGTTTTGGTATCAGAGCCTAGGTTTCAAGTTCTCAACCTAGGTGAATTGTAAGAAAAAGAAAATTTTGATTTTTAAAATATAATTTTTAAATAAGTTACATGCATTGGCACTGGCAGTTTCTGATCTTTGATGAGGTAATTTCTGCTGTGTTTGCAGATATAGGTAGTGATGGCATCTCAGTCACGTCAGTCTGTAGAAGGTAGTGCTGAGAGTGTAGCTCCTATTGAGGGTAGAGACGAAGCAAGGGTTGAGATAGCTGGAGAGGCACCTGCTCCTGTGCCAGAGAGACCGGCTGCTGATGAGATTCCGCCGAGTTGGTTACGGCATATGGTAGATTTATTGAGGCAGGATCCCGTGCAGTAGCCGCCATGACAACCGCAACCATAAGTACCAGTGAGGCAGTATGATAAATTGAGAAAGTTTGGAGCTGAGGGCTTCTTTGGTACTACAGATCCTGCAGTAGCCGAGCAGTGGTTGGATAGAGTTCAGAGGGTATTCATCCAGTTGCAGGCCACTCCTAAAGAGATGTTTGATTATGCTTGATCTCTTCTGCAGAGAGATGCTTATGATTGGTGGAAGATGGTTCCACATGCCATGGATGATCCACCAACCTTGTCTTATGGTGATTTTTTGTAGGAGTTTGAGCAGAAGTATACTTCGAGGGAGTATAAAGATACCAAGAAGATGGAGCTTGTGAATATGAGACAGGATAACCAGACAGTGACATAGTATGAGAGTTTATCCGATTGATTTGTTATGCCGGTGGGATTATTTCAGATGAGATAGACCGGTGTAGGAGATTTGAGGAGGGGTTGAGACCCTCTATTATGTGTATTGTTGCTGGTTTTCAGTATCAGGATCTTTCCCAGTTAGTTGCAGTAGCCAGGAGTGTTGAGAGAGCGCAGGCTATTGTAACAGCTGCTACTGAGGAGAAGACTAGAGTTAGGAGACCCCAGTTTGATGCAGGGTCTTCATCTACAAAGAAAGGCTAAGGAGGTCATTTTCAGAGGTTCAATAGGGGCCAGAGGTAGCCTGCTAGGTCAGTACCGCATCAGAGGCAAAGATCGAGACCTACAGTTTCTATGGCTAGTGCACCGATCCCAATGACTCAGAGGTCTACTCCACCTACGTGTCCATTGCGATAGGATACATGGGGGTGTTTGTTGGAAGATAGGTGGACCAGCTGTGTGTTTTAGATGTGGGTCGCCTGACCATTTCATCAGAGATTGTCCTGAGCTACAGGAGGATAGGCAGACAGATTCTGCAGTTTCTCAACCTAGTGTCAGAGGAGGTCATAGTGGTAGAGGTTTTAGTAGAGGTGATAGACCTGGGTTTAGTCAGAGAGGAGGTTCTATAGCTGGAGGTAGTAGGCCAGATGAGGCTGCACCATCTCAGCGAGTGTATGTGATGCAGAGGCAGCCGGATGCTTCAGCCGTCATTGTGGGTATATTTTCTTTATTTGGCATTTCAGTTCTTGCTCTAATTGATCCAGGATCTATGCATTCATATATAAGTGTATCCATCTTGCCTGTGTCTGAATTGTATTCTGAGTCCCTAGAATTTCATGTTTTGGTCACAAATACTTTATGGCATAGTGTTGTGGTGAGTAAGGTGCACTGAGATAGTCCAGTTATTGTTTAGGATGAGAAGTTTCTTGGTGATTTGATTGAAATGCCTTTTAAGGAGTATGATTTGATCTTAGGCATGGATTGGTTGTCTAAGCATGGGGCTGTGGTAGACTGTCAAAATAAGTGTGTTACCCTAAGAACCGATGATGGTAGAAGTGTGATGGTATCTAGTGAGTAGAGATATCTTGCATCTATGTTTGTTTCAGCTGTTGCAGTTAGGAGGATGATTCAGAAAGGGTGTGATGCTTATCTTGCTCATGTTGTAGATACTAGAGTAGTGAGTTCTCAACTTGATAGTATACCCACAGTAGCTGATTTCCTAGATGTTTTTCCTGAGGAGTTGCCAGGGATACCCTTGAGAGAGAGGTTGAGTTTGTATCGATTTGTTGCCTGGTACCACTCCCATCTCTAATATTCCATATCGAATGGCACCTACTGAGTTGAGAGAGTTGAAGGTGCAGCTGCAGGAGTTGATGGATAAAGGGTTTGTTCGCCCTAGTGTGTCTCCGTGGGGAGCTCCTCTTTTGTTTGTTAAGAAGAAGGATGGTACTTTAAGATTGTGTATTGATTACCGGCAGTTGAATAAGGTGACCATCTAGAATAAGTATCCTTTGCCTCAGATTGATGATCTCTTTGATCAATTGAAAGGAGTAGCAGTTTTCTCCAAGATTGATATGAGATCAGGGTACCATCAGTTGAGAATTAGAGGAAGATGTTTCCAAGATAGCTTTCCACACAAGGTATGAGCATTATGAATTTTTTGTGATGCCTTTTGGGTTGACGAATGCACCAGCAGCTTTCATGGATTTGATGAACAGGGTATTTAGACCCTATCTAGATTAATTTGTAGTGGTCTTTATCGATGATATTTTGGTGTATTCGCATAATGAGGAGGACCATGATAAGCATTTGCGGATTGTATTGCAGACTTTAAGAGAGAAGCAATTGTATGCTAAGCTGTCTAAGTGTGAGTTTTGACTTGATCAAGTGACTTTTCTGGGTTATGTGGTTTCAGCAGATGGTATTAGAGTTGTTCTGAGTAAAGTTGAAGCTATTTTGAATTGGAATCCACCAAAGACTCTGACTGAAGTTAGAAGTTTTCTGGGTTTGGCAGGCTATTATCGATGGGTTGTGAAAGGTTTTTCTTTGATAGCTACTCAACTCACCAGATTACTTCGGAAGGGAGTTAGATTTGTGTGGATAGATCAGTGTCAAGCAAGCTTTGAGCAGTTGAAGGAGATGTTGACTTAAGCTCCTGTTCTTACCTTACCTGTGGAAGATAAACCATATATGATTTATAGTGATGCTTCACATAGTGGTTTAGGTTGTGTTTTGATGTAAGAGGGTAGAGTCATAGCTTATGCTTCTCAACAGTTGAAGCCATATGAGTTGAATTACCTGACACATGATTTGGAATTGGCAGCCATAGTGTTTGCTTTGAAGATTTGGCGACATTACCTTTATGGGGAGAAGTGTTTCATTTATACGAATCATAAGAGTTTGAAATACTTAGGTGTTCAGAGAGAGCTGAATCTTTGTTAGGACGGTGGTTGGAGTTGATTAAAAACTATGACTGTTTGATTGATTATCATCCTGGTAAGGCAAATGTTGTTGCTGATGCCTTGAGTCAAAAGTGTTTAGCAGGTTTGACTGCTTATTCGCTCTCGTTGCTTGTTGAGTTGAGAGCGTTGCATTCTAGTTTTGAGCCTTGTAGTGATGGTACTTTGTTGGCTCAGTTGCAGTTGAGGCCAATCCTGTTTGATCAGATTAGAGAGGCTCAGTTGGCAGATGAGAAAATTCAAAAGATTATTTTGGATTGTGAAAAAGGAGAGAGTAGAGATTTTCATGTAAGAAGTGATGGCAGTCTTTGGTACAAAGATAGATTGTGTGTTCCTAATGACACAAGACTGAAAAAGATTATTTTGGAGGAAGCACATCAATAGATTTTTGCTATGCACCCTGGGAGTACTAAGATGTATCATGATTTGAAGCAGCATTATTGGTGGTCGAGTATAAAGAGAGACATAGTGGAGTTTGTATCCAAATGTCTCACTTGTCAGAGAGTGAAGGTCGAGCACCAAGTTCCTTTGGGGTTGCTCCAACCTTTATCAGTGCCAGAATGGAAATGGGAGCAAATAACGATGGATTTTGTGACTGGTTTTCCGTTGACTCAGAAGAAGCATGATGCCATTTGGGTAATTGTTGATTGGTTGATGAAGAAAGCTCATTTTCTTCCAGTTCGGATGGACTATTCTCTTGAGAAGTTGACTGAGCTGTATATTAGTGAGATAGTGAAGTTGCATGGAGTCCCAATTTCTTTAGTATCTGATCGAGATCCTCGGTTTACTTAAAGATTTTAGAAGAGTTTGCAAAATGCTTTGGGATCTCAGTTGCATTTTAGCACTTCTTTTTATCCTCAGACAGATGGGCAGTCAGAGAGAGTGATACAGATTTTGGAGGATATGTTGAGAAGTTGTGTCATCGATTTCTCTGGGAGTTGGGACAGATTCTTGCCATTGATAGAATTTGCCTATAACAACAGTCATCAGTCCAGCAGTAAAATGGCACCTTATGAGGTATTGTATGGTAGAAGATGCAGAACTCCTCTAAGTTGGGATGAGATTGGAGAAGGTAAGTTGGTTGGTCCTGATTTGATAAAAGAAACAGAAGAAAAAATGAAGATAATTCGGGATCATTTGAAAGCAGCTTCAGATCGACAAAAATCTTATTCAGATTTGAAGAGGAGAGACATAGAGTTCAGTATTGGAGATAAAGTTTTTCTCAAAGTGTCTCCTTGAAAGAGAATTTTGAGATTTGGCCCCAAAGGAAAGTTGAGTCCACATTTCATTGGACCTTATGAGGTACTGGAAAGAGTTGGACCAGTGGCCTATAGACTCGCTTTGCTGCCTAAATTGGACAGAATTCATAATGTCTTTCATGTCTCTATGCTATGGAAATACAGGTCAGACGCATCTCACATTCTGTCAGTGGAATCTATTGAGGTGAGTCCAGATCTGACTTTTGAAGAAGAACCAGTGGCTATTTTGGCACATGAAGTGAAAGAATTCAGATATAAGAAGGTGTCATTTATGAAGGTTCTTTGGAAGAATCATGCTAAGGAAGAGACAACTTGGGAAAGTGAGCAAGTGATGCGAGATCAGTATCCTCAGTTATTTCAGACTTGAGAACAGGTAATTTCGAGGATAAAATTTATTTATAGAGGGGGAGAATTGTAATATCCCATATAGTACCTTAAATTTTTTGGAAAATATTATCTATTCAGTGAAAAGATAATAGGAAGATGTGTATATGCTTTGTATATGGAGATATATATACAATATATATATATATATACAAGTTTATAGATTTTTTGGTCAATAGATATTTTAATTGTATAAGTTAGTGGTAGTGGATATTTGGTTTATTATATTATTATATTAAAGATAGTGGAAGATGACATAATTGGGTTTAATATTAAATTGTTAAATTGCTTGGTGGAGAGTGATTTGGGGACAGTGTTTCGTTAAAAGAGGTGAGTGTGTGTTGACTTTCATCTTCTTCTTTCTTCTTTGGCTGGCCATCACCAGCATCTTCAAGAGGGAGAGATTTTGTTGCTTCCAAACTCAAGGAATTGAAGGATTTCAAGAGATCAAGTTGGAGTTTTAAGGATTTTCTTCACTTTTGGTAAGTTTCCAACTTGTTTCTTTGTTTTCTTTTGAGTTGTGTTTATGAGTTTGGTGGATGGTTGTTGTAGATGTGTTTATGGTTGATTTGGTATATTTGGGGTTGTGTTGTTTTGTTAACTTTGATTTTTAGGGTTGGATTGAAGAGAAAAGGGTTAAGTTTGGTGAAAGAGACAAGTGTTCTAGATTGTGTAAGTTTGAGTTATGAGATAAAGTTGTGATTGTGCTGTGATGTTTGTAATTGAGTTGTTTTGATGTTTATTCAAATTCATATGGTATATTGATGGTTTTGGTTAAGTTTGTTTGGAGTGAAAAAAGGGTAAAAGAAAGATGTTTGTTGGATGTGGCGTTTTGGTGTCGATTTCAGGGTTTTTGGCCTGACACGCCTAATAGCATGGCCATGTCTTTGGGTGTGTCGTTGGCTCTATTTTCTGGGTTGGTGACACGTCCAGTGACACGCCCATGTCACTGAGCGTGTCACAGTTTCTGTGTTGTAGTAGATTGACACATCCAGTGACACGCCCATGTCACTGAGTGTGTCATAGCTACTGTGTTGTTGGAAGATTGACACGTCCATTGACATGCCCATGTCACTAAGCGTGTCATAGCTTCTTTATTGGAGGAGAATTAACACGTGCAGTGCCACGCCCATGTCACTGAGTGTATCAAAACTTCTGTGGTTTAGGGCCCGATCAGGGACATGCCCGTGTTGTTGAGCGTGTCAAGTATAGAGTTTGCCATAGATAGTTCTCTTCCTTGTTTTATTATGTGTATCTCTAAGTGAGTTTGTATAATCACCTTTGGATTAGGTTTTTAAGAGAATTGAGTTGCCCTAGCCAAGGTTTGAGGGATATCTTGGAAGAGGAAGTTGATAGATTGGTGTTTGTTGCTTTAAGAGGTAAGTACAAACTTTGAACGATTGCATACATTTACATGACATTGGGACTTAACACGTTTAGTTGAGAAATGTGTTAAGTTAATTGATACATTGTTGATGAATGAGTTATATGTTATGATATGCATGATGTGAATTATGTTGATGTATAAATACAATTGAGTAATGCAGTGTATATGAAAAGAAATATGGAATAATGTGGTAAGACGTGTGAAATTATAATGTAACAAATTGATATTGATACAAAAGAGAAGAATGAGAAAGGTGAGAAAAATGATGATATAATAAGGCAATGAGCCTAATTTGATTATGAGAAATGAATTATGAAAGTAATTAATGATGAGATAAATGAATTATTGTGTGACTAGTATGTTATTCAATTTTCAGAGTTTTGGATTTGGCGACATGCCTATGAATTTCTGGGCAGGTGAAAATACCGGGTCTTAAGCCGGGCCCAGCTGATAAATGTGATGTTTTTAGGGTGAAAAGACTGGGTCGCAAGCCTTAAAAACTGTAGCAGACTAGCCGGGTTGAGGACCAAGATATTGGGGCCTAAGGGTCTAGCCGGGTTGAGGTCCAAGAGACTGGGGCTGCTACATTATCCATGGATATTTATATATTGTCGACGGGGCTAGACACAAGGTGTCATTATGGACCAAAGCAGTAACTCTGAACTTTGAATAGCATATTAGATCCTTTTTGGGCCCATGTTTGTCATTGCTTTAATGTGAACTATGAAATGTGATGCAAATGATTAATATGATGAGATATAATGTAATGAATTGATATATTCATATGTATTGTGCATGAGTATTGCATTGATTTTTATTGAATCATAGTTTGTACCACTAAGCTTTCTGCTTAGCGTGATTGTGGTTCATCGCGCAGGTGACAGGGTAGATCCAGTTGTGCTGGAGAGCTCTTCTAGACCGAGTCGAGTCTAGGCTTGAGTTTGTGAGAGCAGTGTTGAGTTGTGGACATCAAGATCAAAGACGAACTGCCAGCATGTATAAACTTTATATTTTTGTACTTATTGATTTTGATGTAAACATATGTATTTTCCGCTGCTTATTAAATAAATGTTTTGGATAAACTTTTGGATTCTAATGGTATATAAATATGTATTTTTAACAAGGAATGTTTTCTCTATTGATTTCTATAAAATAAGTTAAATGTTTTAAGTTTATTCATATTGCTGAAATGATGTTTTGATGTTAAAAATTGGTTTGCTTCAAATAGACTGTGATATCCTTGTATCCGGTATACGTATATTACATATAATGTATGTATGTGGTGTACATGTATTGGGTATAGGGGCGTTACAAATTCTCATTAATAAGTCAAAAAAATATATTTATAAGATATAAATAAAATTTTAAAATTTTAAAATACACAATATATATATATATAATTAATAAAGTTACTATATCTCCTTGAACTTATAAAATTATAAAGGTTTTGGCTTTTATGCTCACACCACTACTCAATGTATTGACCCAAAAAAAAACATATAGCATTATCAGTGCAGTGATTCAGTATGAAAAAAATATATAGCATCATTATTTTTGGTTAATTGGTTAGTCAACCACTTATAATTGATTAACTATTAACCGAACTAAAAATAAAAAAAAATTATAATTTTTTAACCGAACCGACTGTATATTAATATAGTCAATTAACAGAACTGAAATTTAGGTTGGTTAACCGAACATTCGTTCGGTTAACCGAAAAATGCCCACACCTAATGCCTTGCACATTGTAATATTCTTTTGAAGATTCTAATTAAGAGGATCCCATGGTGAAATTAGATTTCTAAAATTAGAGTTCATATGTAATTAAACTAAACTATATAAGTTCGACTCAAAAAATTATATAATAGAATGGTTATTCCAATTAAGTATCTTAGAATAACAAACTAATTAGATAATTATATCTTTTTGTCAAGAGGAATTATAGAGTTCATTAGATAATTTTTACACTATAGTTTTGAAAAAATATTTTATTTAATTAATTTATTATTTCAATTAGAATGTCTAATTGGAATAATCGTTATACTATATAATTTCTAGTTGGACTCATACTATTCTTCATAAAATTAGTTTTAAAGATTATTCGGTTAATGTGCTAAAGCGTTCATTTTACATCCTTCATATATATTTGATAATGCTTATTAATCAATCACCCAAACCAAAAAAAAGGAGAATAATTTTTTAAAAATCTAATCTTAATTCATGACTAGCAAATATAAAAATTAATTTCATTAATCACCTTTAAACTTATTTATTTATATTGCTAATATATTTCAGTTTCAATTTATCTTGATAGTATTTATCCATTTCAATTTATACTCATTAAGAATTTTTTACTCTATTTTTTAATCAAGTGATGATTATCTTAGACGGCCATACGTAATACCACTTGAAGCCATGTATCTAAAAATAAAATAGAAAAGGATTACTGTAATTTTTATGTACTTGTGTGAGAAAATATCTTTATCTTTCACTTGGCATAAAAAAATAACATTTATTATTTTTTTATCTGGAAAGTGAAATTAAGAATTAAATTAAAATTTTAAGATATTAATAATAGAAATAAAAAAATTTACAAACGGAATGTGAAATTAAATGAATATAATATAACAAGGGACAAAGTAAAATAAATTGGAGATAGGGTACAAAGAAGTCCCTAATATTTTTGTGAAAGTATAAATTAGCCCATAAATTAATTTTTGCCTCAATTAAATATAAATTTTTGAAAAATCAACTATTTAAGGCCTTAGATTGACAACAAATTTAATGTTATTATTTGAATGTTGAGGTGGTAAGATTTATTCGTTAAATATCATTGGTGAGATGTACATATATATTATTAAATGTAAAAAACTATTAATGGGTCTTATATATTTTATTAAATTTAAATATATATATATGTTTTTAAATAATAAAAATATAAAATTTTTCAATATATAACTTTAAAAATATATTTAAATAGTAAAAAATTAAAAATGAAAAATTGAAAAATGAAAACGAAGCTGAAAAAGAGAAAATAGAATCCGGGTTTAAATTTTTGTTTGGGTTTTTAGGGTTTTATTGCAGATTTGGATATACTCTCAGTTTGTTATTCACTGATTTTAAACTTGAATCCTCGTGATAAAAAGGTAAAAATGCAAAACAGAGGAGAAGCACTGAGTGGATGAAAAATAGAAAGTATATGAAGAAAAAAAAAATACATCTACTGAAATTGAAGGAGCTCAATAGCCAAAGTTGAAACATTTAAAAATGCACCATTTCACTTTCGCTAAGTGAAATAAAAACCCATTTAAAAATTCAACTTCCAAATAATTTTAAAAAAGAAGAAAAAATTGATTAAAATTTGTAATACCATGATAGCAAGAATAAGAAAAAAAAACTTAAAAAAACATGTTTTTAAATATTTGAAAATCTAATAGCTCCCACAAAAAATAAACACAAATAGATTAATAAACACAAACAAACCCACTAAAATAAATATAAAAGCCATCATTAAAAGAAATAAAAGATTGAAAATTGCAACATTGAACACAAATACCAATCCAAAACTCCAAAAAAAAGTCAAACAAAGAAACATATCTAAAGGTCAGAAATTGGAGGAAGAACCTTGCCAATTTCCTATGCTTGAGGGCATATAACATTTCAAGGTAACTGTGAGCGGGGATTTTCGCCCCCACTCCCAGTGGAATGGTTCTTGCGACTTCGGCACTGTTTAGGCTCGGAGCCTTAGAGAACACGGACCTAAGTCCGAAAAAAATGGAGTCGCCACTCGGACGGGCCGGGAAAAAGAAAGTGGTGGATAACTCGATTCCTAAGGAATCCCCAACCCCCTAATGGGTTCAGAAAGTTGGGTACGTGTGGGGAAGGTGAAAAATGGCCCAGCACCCCCACAACGCCCGGTTCATTGGAACCGGCCTCCTTTACAGGTCTTAATATTATAAAATTATTAAATATAATAACATTATCCATATTACACACAATAATTAAAAGAAAGCATCATTATATTAAAATCAAAGCAATGTCCAAACAAAACAAATAAATGGACACCCATCCAAGGATGGAAACATGTCCTTACATCACATGCCTAAATGGGACACCCACCAAAAGGTAGAAACATGCCCTTTACATAGGTTCTAAAATAGAAAAGCAAATTAAATTACATGATGTTTAACTAATGAGCTACCCACCAAGTGGAAACATACCTCTTACAACTTTTGAAAATCTAAATTAATTGATAAAAGTAAATAATCATTCATCATAAATAAATCATTCATCAAAGCTATTAATCAAAATATAAAATAAATATCCATCCATGATAAATTAAATAAATCAAGTAATGAAATTAAATAAATTAAAGCATAAGAAATAAATCAAAGCATAATCAAGTATGGAATTAAATAAAGAAAATAAAAGTCCAATTATGGCTACTGTGGCTTTTTATGGAATTAAAATAAATTAGGGTTTTATGTTTTAAAGGGTTGGTAAGACTCTTTGATTAACAAAATTAACGTTTGAATGATGATATCATGAAACTAGGGTTTTAAATACTTTAAAATACTTTAATTTGTGATTTTTGGTTATTGGGTTCCTAAGCTACTGTGTAAAATATAGGTTTTTATGTTTTTATGCTTTTTAATGTTTTAAAAGGATTAGGGTTCATAAAAATTAGGGTTTAAGGTTTTAAAAGGGTTAGTGCTCATTATTTTGAATTTTAGAAGTTGAATTTGGATTTGATATTTTAGAATTAGGGTCACGGGTGGTAATTTTAATCTTAGGATTTTGAAGACAATTTAATATTTTATGGAATTTTATGAATTTAAACAAGTGAATTAAAGTTTTTATAACTAGACAATATGTTTTAGAAGACTTTTTGAAGGAAAAAGTACCAAGTTTAAAGTTTTGAAAGAAACAGAATTTGATTTTAGTTTTGTTGAAGAATATGTTCAATTAGAGTTTTAAGGTTTTTAAGAAGAAAAAATAACAATTTTAAGCCTTTTGGAAGATAAACCAACGAAATAAGATTTTTTTTTGGCTTTAGAAAAACTAAATTAAAGTTCAAAGGTTTTTAATTTTGATTTCATAAATTTGCTACTGTGTAAAAAAAATTAAAGAAAATTAATTAACACATACCTTCTTTTGATGATTTCTCCAAAAACAATTCTTCTTGGATGAACTAGCTCCAAAGACAAGCCTTTTTTGCCTTTGAATCCTCTAAATTGTGCTGCTGCTGTTCCAGAAAAGAGTTGAATTGAATTTCTTCTTTTCCTTCCTTGATTTGGTTTCAAATTTTCCAAACTACTCTTGGATTTTTGCCTCCCCTTTTTTAATTGTTTTTGGTCCTTATTTATAGTGGTTTGAGGTTGTTTATTCCTAATTAGTTAAGGTAAGTAATATTAATAATAAAAAAAAAGAAACCAAAACCTAATTGGATTAGGTTTCAAAAAATTTGCGTCGGAAAATTTGCGCTGCCGAAAAAAAACTACTGCAGAAAAACTGCACCGGCAAAAAAATCTACCGCAGCTGGCTGTGGCAGCATGCACGGAGTGGGCCCGTAATCTATTTCGCAGGTAGAAAATTTCTGCGTGTGAAATAGCACAGTGATTTCGCCCGCAGGAATTTCTTGCGGGCAAAATACCCACAGGCCCGCGCAACGATTTTTTTGTCGCCGATTTTTTCGACTTCGATTTTTATTTTTATTTTTTGACTTTTATTTGTTTATTTCTATTTTTTTTAATAAAAATTAGATACTAAAGTAAAAATTATTTAATAAAAATTATTTTGGACTAATTAGACATCAAAAATCATTTTAGACTAAATAAAACATATTGGACCGGATTTGGTCAAAAATTAAGGGTCTACAGTTTGCCCCCTGCTTGAATGATATGAAACCTTAGTGAAAGAGAGTTAAAAGCAATAAGACTTAATTTTTGAGATGGTTGAGGTTTTGGGTTCTGGACCCAGTTTGAGTTCTGGACTCAAGGATAATTCTAGGTTCTCAACCTAAGGAAAATTTGGGTTCTGGGCCCGGTTCGAGTTATGGACTCAAGGATGATTTTAGGTTCTCAACCTAAGGAAAATTTGGATTCTGGACCCGGTTCAATTTCTGGACTCAAGGATGATTCTAGGTTCTGGACCTAAGGGAAATTTGGGTTCTGGACCCGAGGGAAATTTGGGTTCTGGACCCGAGCTAAGTTCTAGACTTAGAAATAATTATAGGTTCTGGACCTAATGGTAAAATTTGGGTTCTGGACCTAAGCTAAGTTCTTGAACTTAGAAATAAATTCTAGGTTATGAACCTAAGGGTAATTTGGGTTCTGGACCCGAGGATAAATCTAGGTTCTGGACCTAATAGTAAAATTTGGGTTCTGGACTCGGTTCGAGTTCTGGACTCAAGGATAATTCTAGGTTCTGGACCTAAGGAAAATTTGAGTTCTGGACCCGAGCTAAGTTCTGGACTTAAAAATAATTCTAGGTTTTGGACCTAATGGTAAACTTGGGTTCTGGACCCGGTTTGAGTTCTGGACTCAAGGATAATTCTAGGTTCTGGACCTAAGGAAAATTTGGGTTCTGGACCTGAGCTAAGTTTTGGACTTAAAATAATTCTAGGTTCTGGACCTAATGGTAAACTTGGGTTCTGGACCCGGTTTGAGTTCTGGACTCAAGGATAATTCTAGGTTCTGGACCTAAGGAAAATTTGGGTTCTGGACCCGAGCTAAGTTCTGGACTTAAAAATAATTCTAGGTTCTGGACCTAATGGTAAACTTGGGTTCTGGACCCGGTTTGAGTTCTGGACTCAAGGATAATTCTAGGTTCTGGACCTAAGGAAAACTTTGGGTTCTAGACCCGAGAGATTTGAATACTCGATCCTAAACTAGACTCGGATACTCGATCCTATCTTTATTCAGATACTCGATCCTAAACTGGATTTGGATACTCGATCCTAACTGGATTTAGACACTCGATCCTAAACTGGATTGGAATACTCGATCCTAAACTAGATTAGGATACTCAATCCTAACTGTATTGGGATATTCGTCCCTAAATTGATTTGATTTGGGTACTTGGACCCAAGATTGGGCACTTGGACCCAAGATTGGGTACTTGGACCCGAGCTTAAATTAACTTGGGTACTTGGACCCGGGATTGATTTGATTTGGGTACTTGGACCCGAGAATGAATTTGACTAACCTTTTATCAGTTGAGAAGTCTGACTGCTCCAGGTGTTCTACGTATTGTGATTCTTCACCCTCAGAATGGATCTTCATCCTTGGAGATTGGGGGTCTTCTTTGTTCTTTGAAGATGGGAGTGACACGGCCAGTGGCTTGGCCGTGTCTCCTGGGTGTGTCAGCTTCTGTGTCTTTTCTTTGGTTCTTCTTTATTCTTGGGTTAGGATGGGACACGACCAGAGGCTTGGCCGTGTTGCCTGCCAGTGTCACCTACTGTTTATTTTCTTTCTTTGCTCGGTCCTTCTTGACTTTGTCCTTTAGGTGAGACACGGTCAGTGGCTTGGCCGTGTCGCCTGCCCGTGTCATGTTCTGCCAAGATTTCTTTTGAGGTGACACGGCCAAGATCGATTTGACTTGGCCATGTCTTGCTTGATTCATGCTCTTCTTTCGTTGTTTTGATCTTCCAAGGGGGTTTTTGCACTTTAACCACTTTTCCCTTGCAATTGCTTTGCCTTTCTTTGATTCTTTAATGATTGTTGCAGGCTATTGGCTCGTTTGATCATGAGGCTGGACCTTCTTTCACTACCCCTTCATTTGCTCATTCTAGCCTGCCGAATACACCATCTCATCCGCAGGGTATCAATGTGAACTAGCTGGTACGTTCCTCATTTCATAAAAGTTTATGCTATATGTATGCATGATTATGTATGCTCTTACCTTTTTCTCTCTTGGCTCACAGCGGATGCTTGAAGAACAAAATAAGAAACTTTAAGAAGAGTTGGCTGCAAGTCGTCAGCAAGCTTCTCATTTTGAAAGTTTATATCATCAATCCGAACAAAATTTCCGTGACTTCTAATTTCAAGGAATGAGGGATCCCGGTGCTTCTTCATCGAGAGGCCTCCAGACTGATGACCATGAGATCCTTTCGTCTGCTTCTGATGAGGACCATGACAAATCGAAACTCCAAGGCAATAGGGGTTTTAGTGCTTCTGCTTCGGATGATCCCGGGACGAGTAATTTGCCCCCTCCTCCAATAGGCGATGACTTTTTCAAGTCTTTATTTGGTGACCTACCACCACCCTCTTAGTGATATGTAAATATTGTAGCAATTGTAAAACATTGTACAATAATGAAAAATATACAATTTTCCTCTTTACTGTAATCCTTTTTTTTTTCGTTATAACTTTTGCCTAGTCCGCCCATGCGGGTTTTCGAAACTAATGAGTTGTCCTAATTTTTGCCTAAGCTGCCCTTGTGGGTTTCAACTCAGTGGACTTTTTTTTAAAACTTAATTCTTTCTTCACAGATTTGGCTTCAGGAGCGTCTTTGTTTACTTGATACTCCCTCCATGGATTTTGCCAGATACTTGCCACGTCATCATTATGCTAGGAAGCTACTCCATCCTGCTTCTTCATATGCTGACTGGGTTGACTAGATTCACTCACGCTCTAAAGTCAATATCCATTGGTTGGTACCTTGGTGGAAGATTTCTCGTATCACCATGAGGACATACTTGATGTACGTTCCCCTTGCTGCTCTTCGTCAAGGTACATGCTATGATCCTCGCCGACTTGGGTGTCAGTATGGAGCTGAGCTTCGTGATTCTGACTTTGCTCCTGACCTAGACATGCCTTGCTTGACTGAAGCCTACTTGGATCAGTTAAGGCAAAGCTGGCCTGCATGTTACACTTATAGACTGCCATAGATTTTACATTTGTCAATTCAAAAAGTGTTTTGTTAGGATGAAAAATAACTAAAGTAATAAAAGATGCTTCTTTTCCATTTATAATTTGTCATCACCTTTTGCAATTATGATTATTATTTCATCCATATCTGGTCGAATACTTATAACAGTGTACATAGAACAATTTTAACATTAATTCTGTTTTATTAAATTGGAGAACAACCAAACATAATGCCAGCATAGACAAGATCACTCATGTTTCCAATTAGCCCTTTCGGGTTTTCTAATTGACGATTTTCTCTCATTTAGCCCTAATTGTTGCCTAGCCTGCCCTTTCGGGTTTTCAGAACTAGCGGACTGCTCTAACTTTTGCCTAGGCTGCCCTTTTTGGGTTTTTAACCTAGCGAGCTCTTTTTTCTTCTTTTTCTTCCTATCATAGATAAAACCTCTTCAACCTGTCAATGTTTACTGGCTCATTAAATTCATTCCCATCCATGTATGATAACTTCACCCCACCTTTGCTCATGACTTGTTTCACGACATATGGCCCTTCCCAGCTAGGTCTGAACTTCCCTCTTGGATTAGATACATTAGGCTTACATTGCTTCAATACCAAATCCCTAACTCTGATTTTCTGATTTTAACCCTTCTATTGCAGGCCCGAGCTATCTTCTTTTGATACAGTTGGTGATGATACAGTGCTTTTAGCCTTCTCTTTTCTAATAGAGCTAATTGTGTGTATCTGCTTGCTATCCATTCTGTTTTAGGCAGTTTAGCTTCCAAGACTACTCTTAACTACTTGATCTCAATCTCAATTGGCAATACCGCTTCCATCCCATAAACCAAAGAGAACGGTGTCATCCCAGTAGGTGTTCTCACACTCATCCTATATCCCCATAAAGCAAAGGGAAGCATTTCTGACCAGTCCCTGTAAGTCTTGGTCATCTTGGACAGAATTTGCTTAATTGTCTTATTTGTTGCTTCCATGGCACCATTAGCCTTTGGTCTATAAGGAGAGGATCGATGATGATGGATTTGGTACTTGGAGAATAAATCCTTAACTACTCCTTGAAACTGTACCCCATTGTCTGATATCACACTATGCGAGACCCTATATCTACAGATGAGATTCTTTTCGATAAACCTAGCCATTTGACTTGCACCCAGCTTGTTGAAGGATTCAACTTTGACCCATTTTGAAAAATAATCAACTGCTACTACAATGAAACGGTGACCGTTTGAGGCTGTCGGATGTATTTCTCCTATAATGTCGATACCCCAGGTGGCAAATGGCCAGGGTGAAGACATTGAATGTAGTTCTTTAGGAGGCATATAATTCAAGTTACCATACATCTGACATTGCTGGCACTTCTTTACAAATTCAATACAGTCTTTCTCCATGGTCAACCAATAGTAACCTTGTCGGATAATCTTCTTAACTAGGGCCAAACCACTCATGTGCGGACCGCAACTTCCCACATGTATTTCGGACATGATGCGCTCCACTTCAGGCTTTCTTAAACATCATGCACTCCATCAGGCCATATTCGATATAACTCTCCATGGAAGGTGATGTATTGCAATGACCACCTCCTTATGGCTCTTCTCTCTTTCTTTGTTGCCCCTGGCGGGTATTCTCTTTCCTTCAAAAATCGCCTTATAGTATCATACCACGCATCATGGTCTGTATCACCTTCCATGATTGTCTCATATTCATAGCAAGGAGTTGATGAACTGGTCAAGATCAAAGGCTTAAGGAATAAGCTGGCAGGATTTTCACATACCTCAGCCATCTGATTTTCTTCTCTTGACAAGTGTATAAACCTACATTCCTTAAAATTCTTCTTCATCATGGTTAGGTCATGGTGGTATGGTTTCAATTTTTCTTCTTTTAACTCCCACTCTCCATTTACTTGGGATACTACTAGCAATGAATCGCCATAAACTTCCACCTTATCCACCTTCATAATCATTAGGGTTTCCAAACCGAAAATACACGCTTCATACTCCACCATGTTATTGGTTGCCCTAAATTTCAACTTCTTGGCTAAAGGGATAAGTTCTCCTTTGGGCGATCCTAGTATAACTCCCAAACCTGCTCCTTTCATGTTTATCGCTCCATCAAAATACATTTTCCACCCTTGTACTTCAATTACTTCTAAATGTTCATATGAAATTCTAAGATTATCTCTTCACTTTCTGGTAATGGTTGTTGAGCCAGGAATTCTGCCACCGTTCTACCCTTGATTATTTTCCTAGTTACATACTTGATCTCAAATTCTTCTAATATTATCAACCATCGACCATATTTCCCAATTAAAGAGGGAGTCTCCCTTAAGTACTTCATTGGATCCAACCTGGAAATTGCTTGCACACTATACGATTTAAAGTAATGCTGCAACTTCTTAGAAGACCAAACCATGGCTATACATGTCTTTTCGATGATACTATACTTAATTTCATAAGGTAGGAGCTTTCTACTCAAATAGTAAACGACATGCTCAATCCCCGACTCATCTGCTTGGGCTAGCATGACTCCTATCGACTCTTCTTCTACTGCTAAGTATAGTAATAGAGGTTTGCCGGGTTTAGGTGGTTTCAAAATAGGTGGATTCAACAAATACTCTTTTATTCTGTCAAAGGCCTTTGGACATTCTTCATTCCATACGACCGGCTGATTCTTTCTAAGCAATTTGAAGATAGGCTCACAGATTGTTGTGAGTTTTGCTATAAATCTGTTAATGTACTGCAGTTTACCAATAAATCCCCGAACTTCTCTCTCCGTCTTTGGGGCTGGCATATCCCTGATTGCTTTGACTTTGTCAGGATCTATCTCAATACCATTTGGACCAATCACATGTCCCAACAATTTACCTGAGGTAACACCTAATACAAACTTCTTTGGATTTAATCTTAGCTTATATTTCAAAGCTCTATCGAAGAATAATTCCAAGTTCTGGAAGTGTTTCTCCCTTGTATCCAACTTCACCATCATATCATCAACATATACTTCAACTTCTTTGTGCATCATGAAATGAAATAGTGTGGTGGCCATCCTTTGGTAGGTTGCTCCAGCATTCTTTAAATCGAAAGGCATCACCCGATAACAAAATATACCTCATGTAGTAATGAAGGCAGTTTTGGCTTTATCCTTTTGGGCCATTAACACTTGATTGTATCCGGAAAATCCATCTACAAATGAGTGTAGCATGCTATAGGCCGCACTATCAATGAGAACATCTATATGAGGTAAAGGAAAATCATCCTTAGGGCAAGCCTTATTTAAATCTCTATAGTCCACACAGATCCTTATCCTTCCATCTTTCTTTGGCACGGGTACTATGTTGGCTAACCAATCTGAATATTCTATTACTTCAAGGAACTTCACTTGTATTTGCTTAGTGACCTCTTCTTTAACCAATTCAGCCCACTCAGGTCTTAATCTCCTAAGCTTTTGTTTGACAGGTTTAATGTGAGTGTAAGTAGGAATATGATGCTCGACTATGTCTCGATCTATCCCAGGCATATCCTCATAAGACCAAGCAAACACCTCTTCATATTTTTTGAATATTTTTTCCAATCTCTCTCTCTCATCAGGAGTAAGGTCGGATGCTATGCTAACGTTTTTAGGATTTTCAGTTGTTCCCAAATTTAATGATTGTGTGTTAACAGAATTAATATTAAAGATGCTCATGTAACTGCTATTTGAATGTATGCAACCATCAGGAGAAACATCACACAAGTAAGCAAAATCAAACTTTATTGCATTCATTTTGGAAAAGAAAACATCATCATCCTCATACAAAGCAGACAAATCAAAATCAAAATCATTGTTTTCAGAATCATAAAGCAGGATGTCTTCAAACTTCTCTTCAACCAGGGCAGCAATCTCTTCAGGGCGGCTTCATTCTTCTCTTTTGGATTGGATTCTTTGTTGGTTGACAGGGTGAGCTCTTTCTTCACTTGCTCCACTAGCTCAGCAACATCTGCAAAAATTTTAAAACCTGGGATTAACTTACCCATGAACATGATTGGATCAGGCTTTCCTTGGAGTGGTCCCATATCTGGAGCCTTGACAAAGATCTCTTCAAGTGGTGGGAAGCTCATCTTCTCACTCTTCTTTGGCTGGACATCATTGTCTTCATCATATTCTAACCCCTTCTTGGATGTTTGAGTTCTAAAATCTGGCAACTTTGTCAAACCGGCCTTACCCTTTTCAAGACCAGCTCCGGGAAGGTAGTTCATGTTCTTCATCATATTCAAGACTTTGGAGTTCACTGCTTCATCATCAGAAATTACTTGAAAACCGTTGAGAGGCCTCTCAACCATTAGAGCGTTAATGACCACTGTCTCATTTTCATTGGGGAATTTGATCTTTTGATGAAGGGTGGAAGGAACTCCTCCAAGAGGGTGAAACCATGGTCGCCCCAAGAGCAAGGCAAAGGTAACTGGTATGTCTAAAACAACAAATTCAACAATAGATTCAATTGGACCAACCTTGACAGCAACTCTGAAAGTCCCTTCAACATACCTCTTAGTGTTGTCATAAGCACGAATTGTCACCTCGGTTGGGTTTAGATCCCTTGTTAACATGGCTAGCTTTGGCAATATCTTAAGTGGACAAACATTTATGGCGGACCCATCATCGACCATTACACATGGAGTCCTCTTCCCCGTGACTTCTATTTTGATAAAGAGAGGGTTGAAGTGGTCTCTCCCCTCCTCCGATAAATCCGCATCTGAAAAAGAAACTGCTCCTATACTAACTTCACTCTTTTCTTGGACCTCCTCACATTTCATTACTTCCCCAATATTTATGAAGTTGATCAACTCCTCCGGTGTTGTGGAGGTAGAAATTGGCATGATAGCTAAGGCTTTGGCCATAGTTTCTCGGTGCCTTTTAGAAGTAGCTAATAAGTCCCAAATGCTAACACTTGCTTGGGTTCTTTTCAATTGCTTGAGCACAGCATCATCTTCTTCTATTTCAACTTCCTTCCCCTTATTAGTTTCTATCTCCTTTGGTGGTGGCCTTGCGTAAGGCTTACCGGATCTAGTATTCATCACCTCATCTTCTTCGGGCTTGGACCAAGTCTACTCCTCCTTCTTGGATACAATATGATCATCACTGTCACTTGAATCTCAAAACCCATTGACAACATAAATTGCTACTTCTTCACCCATCATAGCTTGTTCAAATGCCTCTTCTTCTTTGGTTGCTTCTCATCCACATCTTGAAAAGAAGACATGACAAAGTCCTCATGTAAACCTCCTCCAATCGTGAAGGTCGCCGGTGGTGGCATCCTATTGAATTTTGGTAATGGGTTGTCTTTGGTGTTTGGCTTGTTGGGCTCGGGTAGCTTCCCATTATCAATTAGATTTTGAATCTCATGTCTCAACCTCACACATCTATCCGTGTCATGTCCTTGCATTTGGTGAAATTGACAAAATGCTTTGGTGTCAAAATTAGGTGGGAGAGGATTAGGCAAAGGACGAGGATTTAAGGGTTGTAGCAATCCCTTTCTTTGAAGCTTGTTGAGAACCCAAGACATCGTTTTTCCCAATTTAGAAAATTGTCTCCTTGTTCCTTGGTTAGTAGCATTAACACCGATGGCCTTTTGCATGCTTTGGCTACCAGGTTGATAGCTCCCTTTCTCGTTCCTTTTTGTTGCAAAGCGGCTATTCTCCCTTTCCCATTCTTCAATTTGCAAACCAGCTTGAAGAAGGTCTTTGAAATCATGGATGAGTGTATGAGACATTCTCTCACGAAGGCTAGGCAACACCCCTCTCACAATCATCCTTATTTGATCGGATTCATCGGGCCTCTTCTTGAGTAAAGCGGCCTTGTTTCTCCACCTTTTCACATAGTCCACAAAATTCTCATTCGACCTTTTCCTAATGGACTCCACTTCCATTAAGGTAACTTCTAACTCAACATTATACCCATATTGTTGGATGAAGGCTTTGTAAAGTAGATCCCAACTCTTTTGTGTTCCATCATCTAAGGTATTGAACCAATTTTGGACAACAGGGTCCAATGAGAGCATAAAGTACCTTAGGATTTGAGCCTTAATAGCTCGGGCAGATTGCATGGCAGTGATATACTGCTTCACATGAAGATGGGGATTTCCAGTGCCATTGTACTTAGCAAAGGAATGCATCTTGAACTTATAAGGGACCTCATCATCTTGTTCAAATAGTTTGTCGATCTCAGACTTCTCTTCGGTTTTCAGCTTCTTCTCAAATTTCTTTTCTAAATCAGCAATCATCTTTTCAACATCGGATGTCTCGGTCTTTTCAATAGTTGCCTTCTCAACAGCCTTCGGTTCTTTCTTCTTTTCTTGAACCTCTTGGTAGTATTGAGCCCAATCATCATCATCATCAATGATCACCTTTTCATCATCAAAAACCACTTCACTAACTTTAGTCTTCCCTTTGTCCTTTGGTTTTTTAGTGCTAGCAGATGCCTCAGCATGATTCTCTAAGATTGCAGTTAATTGGTTCTTCATGGTCTCAGCTAGGGCCTCTTTGATTTCTTCCATTTTGGCATTAAGGGCTTCATCCACCATCCTTTGAATTTGTTCGGGCTCCATTGTTTTAGGTGAGCAAGTAATTGAGTCGTTGCTAGATACTTCGTCTCCGGCATAGGTCGGATTGTCGTAAGCTTTTGAACTTTTGTAATCCAGGGTTGTGAGCCAGAGAGGATCAATGATATGAGATGCAAATGTATGCATGTATGCACAATCAACCAATAAACAAGTGTAATTAGGATGATCCTTCCAACCTTATAACATCCACACACGAATGGCGAGTCTCTTTTTCCTAGGTATATGGTTAACAAAATACCAACACGGGGTATCTTGCTTTTGAATAATTCCCTTAGACGTTTCAACCAATAGTTATATTTTCAAAAATGGAAATCAATCCATGATAATTCCCATTAATTAGGTTTTAATCCATTCAACCAACTATAGTAGCTTTTATGCTATATTGGATTAAAACGAAATTAAGAGGTTTATTATAGATAGATTTCTCACTTAAAAAAGATAACTAATGATTCATGTCAAAAACAAGCCCATGGTTAATTTATTCTTAGTGTAAACTAGGCCCACAATTGATTTTTGGTATTTCATAGTTGACCTAAATATTTTGCAAGCTCTTTGTAAGAAAAGGTTGGTTGAAAATAGTTTTGTTTCTAAGCCCATTGTAAAAGATTTTAGAAAAATGGATTTTGGGCTTAGTATTTGGGTCATGGGCCAAAAAAAATTTTTGACTTGTTTTTAGAAAAAATCTTATGTCCAAAGACCATCTTGAACAATTTTGAAAATATCTTTGGTCTTTTGAATTTTAAAGAAAAATTTATTTTGAGCTTACAATATACTTAGGTCATATTAGAAAAAGAACAAACCAAATAAGCCACGATTTAGACTAAGATAAACTAACCATAGTCAAATAATATGCATTTGGGATAAAACCTAAGGAAAGTAACTAGGCCAATTACATGAGCTTTAGTCTTTTGGTTAAAAAGGCTTAGGTTCCCATAGCAAGTATATACGAAAAGGTACGAGGCTATGAGTGGTTATGCCATGCTCGATCTCCATACCTTGAGTGAAAGTATGGTATCCCTTACATAACACAACACGGGTAACACGGGCATCCTAACTCACGCACACGATGCAAACTAATATGATGCAATGGATAATATCATTATAAGAACGAATAGAATAATATAAAGACCAACGGAATCAACTTCTCTTATCCCCAGTGGAGTCGCCACTGTGAGCGGGGATTTTTGCCCCCACTCCCGGTGGAATGGTTCTTGCTACTTCGGCACTGTTTAGGCTCGGGGCCTTAGAGAACACGGACCTAAGTCCGTAGAAAAATGGAGTTGCCACCCGGACGGGCCGGGAAAAAGAAAGGGGTGGATGACTCGATTCCTAAGAAATCCCCAACCCCTAATGGGTTCGAAAAGTTGGGTACGTGTGGGGAATGTGAGAAATGGCCCAGCACCCCCACAACGCCCGGTTCATTGGAACTGGCCTCCTTTACAGGTCTTAATATTATAAAATTCTTAAATATAATAACATTATCCATATTACACACAATAATTAAAAGAAAGCATCATTATATTAAAATCAAAGCAATGTCCAAACAAAACAAATAAATGGACAGCCATCCAAGGATGGAAACATGTCCTTACATCACATGCCTAAATAGGACACCCACCAAAAGGTAGAAACGTGCCCTTTACATAGGTTCTAAAATAGAAAAGCAAATTAAATTACATGATGTTTAACTAATGAGGTACCCACCAAGTGGAAACATACCTCTTACAACTTTTGGAAATCTAAATTAATTGATAAAAGTAAATAATCATTCATCAAAGCTATTAATCAAAATATAAAATAAACATCCATCCATGATAAATTAAATAAATCAAGTATTGAAATTAAATAAATTAAAGCATAAGAAATAAATCAAAGCATAATCAAGTATGGAATTGAATAAAGCAAATAAAAGTCCAATTATGGCTACTGTGGCTTTTTATGGAATTAAAATAAATTAGGGTTTTATGTTTTAAAGGGTTGGTAAGACTCTTTGATTAACAAAATTAACGTTTGAATGATGATATCATGAAACTAGGGTTTTAAATACTTTAAAATACTTTAATTTGTGATTTTTGGTTATTGGGTTCCTAAGCTACTGTGTAAAATATAGGTTTTTATGTTTTTATGCTTTTTAATGTTTTAAAAGGATTAGGGTTCATAAAAATTAGGGTTTAAGGTTTTAAAAGGGTTAGTGCTCATTATTTTGAATTTTAGAAGTTGAATTTGGATTTGATATTTTAGAATTAGGGTCACGGGTGGTAATTTTAATCTTAGGATTTTGAAGACAATTTAATATTTTATGGAATTTTATGAATTTAAACAAGTGAATTAAAGTTTTTATAACTAGAAAAGATGTTTTAGAAGACTTTTTGAAGGAAAAAGTACCAAGTTTAAAGATTTGAAAGAAACATAATTTGATTTTAGTTTTGTTGAAGAATATGTTCAATTAGAGTTTTAAGGTTTTTAAGAAGAAAAAATAACAATTTTAAGCCTTTTGGAAGATAAACCAAAGAAATAAGGTTTTTTTTTTTTGCTTTAGAAAAACTAAATTAAAGTTCAAAGGTTTTTAATTTTGATTTCATAAATTTGCTACTGTGTAAAAAAAAATTAAAGAAAATTAATTAACACATACCTTCTTTTGATGATTTCTCCAAAAACAATTCTTCTTCGATGAACTAGCTCCAAAGACAAGCCTTTTTTGCCTTTGAATCCTCTAAATCGTGCTGCTGCTGTTCCAGAAAAGAGTTGAATTGAATTTCTTCTTTTCCTTCCTTGATTTGGTTTCAAATTTTCCAAACTACTCTTGGATTTTTGCCTCCCCTTTTTTTAATTGTCTTTGGTCCTTATTTACAGTGGTTTGAGGTTGTTTATTCCTAATTAGTTAAGGTAAGTAATATTAATAAAAAAAAAAAAGAAACCAAAACCAAATTGGATTAGGTTTCGAAAAATTTGCGTCGAAAAATTTACGCTGCCGAAAAAAAATTGCTGCGGAAAAACTGCGCTGGCAAAAATATTTGCCGCAGTTGGCTGCGGCAGCCCGCGCGGAGCGGGCCCGTAAGCTATTTCGCAGGCAGAAAATTTCTGCGTGCGAAATAGCACAGTGATTTCGCCCGCAGGAAATTCCTGCGGGCGAAATGCCCACGGGCCCGCGCGACGATTTTTTCGTCGCCGATTTTTTCGACTCCGATTTTTATTTTTATTTTTATTTGTTTATTTTTATTTTTTATTAATAAAAATTAGATACTAAAGCAAAAATTATTTTGGACCAATTAGACAACAAAAATCATTTTAGACTAAATAAAACATATTGAACTGGATTGGGTCAAAAATTAAGGGTCTATAGTAACTCTCACGACGATCGAGTTTAAATGCATGTTTCCGAAAATCATATACACAGTGAGAGTCAATAGAATTGTTGACTTCAAGAATGAGACATTATTATTGCTTTGGCCAGTGACTTTAGTGAATTTTCTTTGAGGTTGGGTTTTATGGTTTTTTGAATTTGTGGTTTTGGGTTTTGTGGTTTTATGAATTTGTTTTGTGGTTTCATTGTTTTAATTTTAATTTTTTATTATTTAAATATATATTTTAAAGTTAATATTTTTATATTTTTTTCAACACAAAAATAGATAGATTTTATTGATCAAAAATCAAATATCTAATAAACCAATGTGGTGGATTATTATACCAAACACCACAATTTGATTCAAAAGTGCCACTCTAGCTACTGCATGAGCTGCAATATTTGTAGGTCTATTAACATAACCAAATTGAATCTACCCATTTGAAGAAATAAGAGAATAGCAATCTTTTATGACAATACGTAGTAAAGAAGAAACCATAGTAATATTTTTTAAAAGATTTATAACTGCTAAACAATCCGATTCAGAAGTGACTTGATTCCAATTCTCTTTGCGGATCCAACTCAAAGCCTCTCTGATTCCCATTGCTGCCACAAGATTTGTGACGTGATAACCTTCCAAAAACACGAGTAGAAGCAGCTAAAAAGTGACCTAAATGGTCTCTTAAAACCAAGCCAATACCTCATCTTCCAAAATTAATAGGTACTAAAGCATCGACGTTTAGTTTTAACCAACCCTCACTTGGCTTAACCCAACTTAATGAAGGAGGAGTAATACCCAAGGATGAATTTTGTTGGTTGGAGTTTGTTGCAGTTGAAAACTCGATGTCAAATGCTGTTGCATGTTGGACAATTTGTTCAGGCATTGAAGATTTCCCTTCTCATACCAGACAATTGCGATACTGCTATATAAGCCAGCAGATTGGAGCGAGCAAATTCGCATCATCATCTAAAATATCTCTCAGCCTTTGATACAACCATGATTTGAAAGATGTGGTACTACCTATACAGAAGCCCAATGTAGAAATTCTCCAACATTCTTGTGCATTTGGACACCAAACAAGAGCATGAAATATCGATTCAGTATCCCCATGACAAGATGGACATAGATAATCAATTTCAACATTTTTCGCTCTCAAATTCAAACTGGTGGGAACAATATAGTGGTAGGCTCTCCATATGGAGTTCTTCGATTTTGGCTCAACTTTCATCTTCCATATTAAGCTCCATATCTGATCTATTTGTTCATCTATCTGGAGGGTGGCCAAAGTTGTGCTCAGTTTATAGGCATCCTTGATAAAGTAGTCACCTGTAGTTGCATCACTACAGATTAGAGAATCAGTAGTTCATCTCCTTGATAGAGAAATTGAGAGGATCAGTTCTTTATCTATTTTTGAAGGTTCAATCAATGAGTGCTTGTCCCATGAACCCCTTGTAATGAGATCAGAAATGCACAGGACTTGGGTTGAAAATGGCACTTCGATTGTAACATATGGATTCTGCCTATCTGATAGCCACTGATCATACTAGACTGAAATTTATGTGCCCATACCAACCTACAATATGCAGCCCTTCTGAAGCATAATTTGTGCACTCCATATACTTTGCCAAATGTAACTTGGATTGGAACCAAGTTCAGCATGTAGAAATGAAGAATTGGGAAAATAAAGAGCTTTTAAAAGTCTAGCTACCAATGATTATGGATTTTTTTATCAGCTTCCAACCTTGTTTTCCAACCATTGCTAAGTTAAAATTCTGGAGATTAAAAGCCTAAACCTCTAGAAATTTTTGGCTTAGCCATCCTCTCCCATGACAACCAATTAGTTCTTTTAGAATTTGAGTACCACCAGAAACTGCACATTAGACTTATCTAATTCAAAACACTAAGAAGATGAAAATGAAAATAAGCTCATCACGAAGGTAAGGATTGATTGGGCAATCGATTTAAGAAGGACCTCCTTGCCAGCTCTCGATAAATAGTTCTTCTTCCATGAGTGTAGGCGCCGCCATACTTTCTTTTATGTATCCAAAAATTTCACTCTAATGCTTGATGGCATCCCTAGATATAAACCAAGATCTTGTACCTCCTTCACGCCCAAGGATAGACAAATATTCCTTCTTACAAGAGAAGAGGTGTTCTTACTATAAAACATATAAAGCATAGAAGACTTTTTAAAGTTGATTGCCTGACCTGAAGCCTTTGCATAGACTGCAATTACCTCCTTCATAACATTAGCTTCAACTTCTCTAGCTTTAAATAGTAGCAAGTAATCATTGAAAAAAAAATAAGTGCGATACAAATAGAGCACCTCTAGCTACTTGGCAGACATGTATAAAACCACTATAAGAAAAATACTTATTGGCGACGAAAATTTATCCATTGCTAAATAGCGATGGATTTGTGACAAAAAATTATTAGCATTGGATTAATGATGGATTTAGTGATAGAATAAGTATGTAGCTAAATTTGTCGCTAAAACTGACACCAATAATTTCGTCGCTAAAACTTTTTCTGTTCTTAATTTCGTCTCTAATCAACGATGAAACTTGTTTTTATTGCTAATTTCATCGTTAAGTAATTTTAAATATTTTAAAATACAAGTGAAATTTTTGTGTAAGCTTTTAGTAACGAAACTAATTATTTTCACTAATTTTGTCACTAATAATGGATTTTTTAAAATAAGGCGCGGCTATTTAGCGATAAAACTAAATTCCGTCACTAAAATCTTAATATTTATTCTTTTCTACTTTTTTTCCCTCCATTTCTTTCTTCTTTCTTTCTTTCCTTCCTTCTCCATCTTCTTTCTTTCTTCTTTTTTTCCTTTTTCTTTCTTTCTTCTTTCTTCTTTTTTCCTTTTTCTTTGTTTCTTCTTTCTCCTCTCTCTCTTCTTTTTCTTTTTCTTTTTCTTTTTCTTTCTCCTTTCTTCTCTTGTCATCGGTTAGAAATCTTATCAATTATTCGTTCATCGATTGAAGGTATGCATTTTTTTAAATTATTTTTTTTATATTTTTGTAGATAGCAACAATTTTTAGAATAAATATTATATTTTGTTGAATAAATAATATTTAGAAAAAAGATTTTTTAGAAATTATTTAGTAGAATAATTTTTAGAAATTATTTGGATAAATAATTTATTTTTAGATTGAATAAATTATTTGATTGAATAAATAATTTTTAGAATAAAATTTTTAAATTATTTGATTGAATGATTTATGTTTTAGAGAAATATAAGAATAAATATTTTTTAGGAATTATTTAGTTGAATAATTTATTTTTAGATTGAATATATTATTTTTTAGAATAATAATTTTTAGATTTGGTTGAATAATTATTTTATTGAATAAATAATTTTTTTGAGAAATTAGTTGAAAAAAGAATTTTTTTAGAAAAATAATTAAGTTGTTAGAGAATTAATTTTTTAGAAATTATTTGGTAAATAATTTAATTTTTATGTAAATAAATTAATTATTAGAATAATTATATAAAATAAATTATTATTTAAAAAATAAATTATTTTTTAAAAAATTAATAATTTAGCGTCTAATATTTCGCCGCTAAATTCGTTTTCATTAAAAGACGAGAAAAAAAATAGCGATGAAATATATATATATAATTAGAGACAGTAAAATTCGTCGCTAAATACCAATGGACTCAAAATTATTTCGCTAAGTTTTTAGTGAGTATATGGATAGCTATAAATGCTAATACATCGCTAATGACTATTAACGATGAATTTTTGAGAATTAATGACAGATTTTTCCGTCTGTCACTAATTCTTATTTTTCTTGCAGTGGATCTCTATCCTCCTTGTGCTTGATTAAAGCAGATAGCCCTTCTACGCATAAGATAAACAACAATGGAGATAAAGGATCACTTTGCTGCAGTCATCTTTTTGGAATAATTAGACCCAACTTCTCACCATCATGTACAATGTGATAGGAAACTGAAGATATACAAGGGATTATTAAGTCAACCCACTGTGAATTGAAGTTCATAGCGAGCATAATTGCCTTTAGATAATTCCACTCAACTTTATAAAAGGCCTTGCTCATACGTATCTTCCTCGCTGCCCATCCATGCTTTCCTTGAGACTTTCTCTTGAGATAGTATAATGATTCAAAGGCTACAATCACATTATCTGTCAGGCAACGACGAGGGATAAAAGCACTTTGATTTTTAGCTATTAATATATGGAGAATCTTTTGTAAATGTGTAGCTAACACTTTTGCCATAATTTTATAAATCACATTGCACAAAGAAATTGACTATATATTACCCATGGTTTGTGGAACTCTCTTCTTTGGAATAAGGATAATATTAGTTTGATTGAAATAAGATGGAATTGAACCAGTATTTAGATAAAACAAGCACGCTTCAATGACATTCTCACCAATAATCCGCCAAAACTTTTGGAAAAAATAAGGATTAAACCCATCCAGACTAGGAGATTTTTTTATGAGCATATTGAAGGCTGCCTCTCAAATCTCATTGACGTGATAAGGTTACATGAGAAGTTCATTATCCTAATGAGATAATATATTAGATAAACAATTCAGAACCTCAGTACATTTAGAAGCCTTAGATTGAAAGAGAGTTTTGAAATAATCAACCATTAGACCATCCAAAGCACTATTTCAGTCTCGTTAAACACCATCTTAATCTTTGAGCTGCAAAATTTTATTCCTCCTTTTCCTTGAGTTAGCTATGGCATGGAAATATTTTGCATTAGCATCACCTTCTCTAAGCCAATGTTGTTTTCCTTGTTGCTTCTAATGCAATTCTTGCTTAAGTAAAATATCAGTATGAAGCCTGCTGACATTCTTGAACGCTGCAACGTCCTTGTCCATAGTAGAATTCCTAAGGTGAATCAGAGTTTTCCTACAATTAGCCAACTCTCTTTTATAACTTGAAGCATGAGCGTTGTTCCATTTCAGCAAATTTTTGCCATAGTCAGACAGTTTCAAGAGGATATCCCACTCACCATGTCGATTCCAAGAGGCTATAATAACTTTTGAAAAGTTCGGCTCAAGAATCCAACTATTCTCAAATTGAAAGAAAGAAGAGTGAGAGAGTACCCTAGAATGAGAGAGCGAAATAAATAAAGGTAGATGGTCAGATGTGGTAGTTTCAATAACTTGAGCATTCCAGGTTGTAAAGACTGTGGTCCAGCTTTTCATGAATCAAACCAACAAAACCTCTTCCTCTTTCAAAAGTAAAAAAGCTTTAACCCATCTACAAAGGCACTAGATTGCATTCAGCTATAGTTTCTCTAAAACCTTCCAACATCAAAGTGGGTGTCAGCTATCCACCCTTTTTCTTTGCTGCATACATGGTATCACTAAAGTCTCCTGCACACATCCAGGGTAAACTATTATCTCTAGATAAAGTTTTGAGCAAATTCCATGAATCTCTACGTCGTGATGCTTCTGAAAATCCATACAAACCTGTAAAGCGCCACTCAATAACACTTTCCAATTTAACTGTGACATTGTATGATTTCTAGAAAAGTTATTAAGAGAAATATTATAAGAATTTTTCCAAAAAAGCGCCAGGCCACTACTATGACCAACATAGTAAATGGAAAAAACATTATCAAAACCTATTTGTGATTTTACATAGTCCATTCTCCTTCTTGTAGCTAGTATTTCAATTAGGAACACTATATTTGACTTAAATCTATGAACTAGCCCTTTCTGAAGCTGTACTGCATGTGGATTGCCAAGCCCATGATAGTAGGGGTGTTCATTGGATGGGTTTGATTGGGTTGAAGGTATGCTTTAACACGACCAAAAATCAAACCAACTTCGACCGAAATTATATATATTTTTAGTCAACCAGTATATTTTTGGTTTTGGTCTGGTTAAATCGAATTATAATATATATAATATGTATTATAAATATATCTAATTTATATAATAATATATATATATATAAATTTATAGGTCGGGTTGGGTTGGGTCAAGTTATATAATATATATTACAATTTATATATATTTATCGGTCAGGTTCAGGTTCAAATGAAAAAATAAATCTCAATCCGATCAAACCCGAAATTTTTTTTTCAAATATAAATCCAATTTTACTTGAATATGCATCATAACTCAACTGAACCCAACCAAAATCTATTCGGTTCGATCGAGTTCGGTTGGGTTCAAAAAATTTTAACACTCATACAGAATAGTTCCATCCAAGGCCAATGATGGTGGTTCTGAAGACTACAGCTCACCATATTTTTATATGTTTACAAATATATATTTTTTAAACATTAAAAAAATATATGAATCCTATTAATAATTTTTTAATAATAGAGGAAATTAAATGGTTTACCACTATTTGAAATTTAGTTTTCAATTTCACCCTTGTTAGTTTTTTTTTCCATCAATTTCATCCTAAACTTTTTTATATATTTGCTTTTGAAGTTTTTGAAGGTTTGCATGAAAATGTTGAAGTTTCATTTTTGTTATGGATCTAATTTTATTAAATATATTTGTGAAGATGGTGCATGAAGAAGTTGCTGAGTTAGTGAAGTTTTTTAGTAGATTTTAGTTAAGGGGCTGTGTTTTGTTTAGGTATGAGAATTGAATTTTTTTTTCTAATTTTTTTAAAAATTTTTATGTTCTTTCTATTGTAATTTTATTTTTTTTGTTGGTCAATTATAATGCATTTTAGATGTTTGATAAAGTACTTTAAAGAAAAAATTTTCTTATCTTTGTGATTTTTTATTTTACTTTCCAATTTATATTTTTTTTGAATGAGTACATCCCTTTTCTTTTAAAATTTCTTTTGTTTATTTTTATTTTTGCTTATTTTGTTTTGTGGTGTATGAGTGTCATATGTGTTAAAGGTTTTAATATAACATCTATTAAATATCTACGCATTATCCGCACAACATCTATGCGTTAATTAAAAGCATCAATATCTACACAATATACATCAAATATCTATCAACTATCTACAAAATATTTTTAATATTTTTTAACTTATTTTATTAAATTTTATATTTACATAACATATAGATCTGTGATTCACACAACATATATCTACAAAATATTTGTGCATTAATTAAAAGCATCAATATCAACACAACACACACCAAACGTCTACCATATTTACTAAATTTTTATCCAATATCTATAAAATATTTTGAATATTTTTTAAATTTTATATTCACACAATAAATAGATTTATGATTCAGACAACATACTCTAAAGATCTACCAAATAATTACAGAATATTTTCAATATTTTTTGATGATTTACTTTTTTTTATTGTTGATATGTTTTTTAAAAAATTGCAGATCTAAGATCTTGTTATTCTTTCAATATTTTACTGTTATTTTTTAGAAGATGATGAAGATTAAATAATTGAAGAGGAAGATGAAGATTTGATGAAGAAGATGATGAATATTTGTTTTCTGATATAGTTTTTCTGGAGTTATTGCTCATGATTTTCTTCATTTTAATACTTTTTTGAGCTTCTATTGTTGATTTGTAATTCAATTTTTTTTATTGATATTCCTTTTGTTTTTACGTGTTTTTGTAATCTAGTTTTTTGATCTGGTTAACAGTGTCGTTAGCTTTAGCATAGATTTTTTTATTTTGGCACTAAGTTTTTCGGTTTTGTAATTATTTTTGTTATGTCTGCAATTTTGTAATATTTTTTTTACTTTTTTAGTTAGTTGTGTAATAAATTCATATATGTGTGTGTGAGTGTGTGCCCCACAAAAGATATTTGACAAATAAATTTTGTCACCTCAGCTTTTGGATAACAACATTAAATTTACCATCAATCCAGGGGTTAAAATATTTTATTTTTTCAAAAATCTATTCTCAATTAAGTCTAAAATTACTTTAGCTATCATTATGTACTTTTGGAAAAACATCAATAGCTTATTTATATCTTACCCTAATAAAGTTGGTGTCAACATTTGAATTATATGTTGCATAATTAGTTTTTTGCTAATTTTTGGGGATGGTTGCCCCTCCGGCCTTCACTTATACATGTGTATCTATCCTTGAGAATATGCTTGGATGAAGGTTTTGGGAGATAAGGGTATATTCAGATAAAGGTATTGGGAGATTTCATAACACATAGGAAGGTTAAATTTGTGTTTGAGAGGAAGAAATGGATTTTAAAGAGACGTAAAAGAAGGTTTTTAAAGGGTTGAAAATACTCCACTTTCCTCCTTTATATTGCACCTTCAAAATGGAGGTTTTCAGAAGTTAAGCAAAATGTTATTCCAATATTATCCTCTCATTTTTAATGAATCCCAAATTTATCCTTCTTTTATTTTTTTTTCACCTAAATTTCATTGTTAATTATATCACTTATTGCAAATGTATTGTGAGATTAATTTTTACTCATTTGCCATAGTTTTAACCATTTTATGTTAGTGTATAAAAAAATTAATATTTATTGACTAATAGTAAATATTTATCGAGATTGATATTAAAATTTTAATTTGATAAATTTATCAACCTTATTTTTAAAAAATAATATATCAATATTAAAGATTTATTAAGACTAGTATTATTCAAGAAAATAAAACAATTAATGAGATTGATATAATTTAAGAAAAATATGAGCTAATTGTAAACGATATATTTATAATTTTATATATGATTTTACCATAGAATACTTTCCATCCATTCAACCTTTAAATACCATATTTGTTTTTGAGAAAATTACATCATATACTATTTTTAAGTTCAATTTCATTTTTACTGCCCATACTTTTTCTTTTAACTTTTAACTTTTCAATTTTAACCATTTTTATATTTATTTAACGAAAATACGAATTTCATTTTTTCACCATTTCCATTGTATTCATTGTTCATCTCACTACACAATTGCAATTTCTGTCCCATTTTCTCTATTTTGTCCATGGCTTTGTACATGTTTTTTTTTTTCAATTTTTGTTGCTTCTTTTCTTATGTTTCTCTTTATTTTTCATTTTTTCTTTCATTATTTTTTTTTGTAGTTTTTGTGTTAGTGGTATGATTTTTTATTTTCACCTCTGTGTCATTTTTGACGTTCATCTCTCTAAGGTATTCCATTTTCCTTTTTTTTTTTGAGGTTTTTGTGGGTTTTATGCTCCATTTTCTACTGCATTAGTGGGTTTATTGGTTTAAATGGTTAGGTCTTCTTCTAGTATTCCTTTTCATAAAACTCCTTCACAAGTTATTAGGTTTATGAAAAAATCTTCCATAAGTAAGAAATTGACGAAGAAGTCTGGTAGTTATGGTAAATCTTCTAGGAAAAATGGTATTTTTTGTTTTGCATGTTATGTTTTTTTGTTGTTTTTTTTCATTTTTATTATTTTTTTATTTTTCAGAAGATATGTTTTTGCTTTTAGTTTATTTTATAAATTTGTTTTTTTAATTTTTTTTATGTTTGTCTATTTTTAGTAGTTTTATATTGTTCATATTTTGTAGAATAAGTGGTTATATAAAGTTTTTATTTATGTTTGTTTTGTTTTTCATATATCATTGTTGTTTGGAAACTATATGTAATATTTATAGACTTTTACCTGATTTTTTTTGTTATATATATTATATTTAGTAAAGTATATGTAACATATACAAAGATTTAAATTGATTTTTTATTTTTTTATTTTTGATATTTTTTTTAGGTGTTGAGTGTGAAGAATGATGATGTTGTTCATTCTATTAAAATTGACTGTGAGTTGGAGTATAAAATTATTAGTAATTTGGAGTCTATTTTTCCTTGTAGTCAATTGGAGTTATTTTGTGTGACTCTATTTGGTTTTTTATTGGATGTGCATCCTTTTAAGTTTTATAGTCAACTTATTTATTCATTGGTGTTGAGAAAGATGAAGCATTCTAATCCTAAGGAGATATTCAATTTTAATGGAGTTGATTTGATGTTTTGTGTTTATAAATTTAGTTTGATTACTGGTTTAAATATGTTAGTGATATGAATAAGTTTTTTATATTCTAAAGATGATACTAAGTTGGTATCTAATTATTTTGATGGTAATGTAAAGATTTCTAAATTTGATATTGAGAATTATTTTCTTAAAAAAAGAATAGAGATCATATGAAGATGCTATAAATGTTGTTGTTTTATATGTGTTGCATCTTTTTTTTATCATCTCCTAAAGATACGTTGCTACCTAAGGAGGATTTTGATACGATTGATAGTGGTAATTAAATATCCTTTTGGGTTGGATATTTTTGAGGTTAATGTGAATAGTCTAAAGCAGAAATTTAGTGAGAATGTGAAGAAGGATCATACTAAGTTTTATAGATTAATTGCATATCCACTTGCCCTTCAAATTTGGTTCTAAGATTTGAGAATTCTTTTCCTCATCTTGTTTCTTGGTCTTTTGATTCTTCTTCACATTTAAACCATTTTAAAGATGTTCATTGTTGTCGTCTTGGTTTGGAGGTATTCATTTTATTTGTTATAATGTTTATTTTGTTTATTTGTTTTATTATATATATACTTTGTAGTTGGATTTGCGAAATGTGTATCCAAGTGGATTTGAAATGGAGAAGTTGATGTTGGTAAATCTATGTAAAAAGAAATTAACTCAATGTTGGTATTATTTGACAAGAGATTGACTGAAGTTATTAATTTCTTGGTGGGTACATCTAAGAAGATTATTTCTGAGGTATTTTTATTCTTCTTCTTTTTTTCACGTTTTTATTTTTTTACAATTATTTTTTAAAATTATTTTCTTTTCTTTTCTTTTTTTAAAGGGTACTATTAATGAGGGTGTTCAAAATATTGTCAGTAGTGGTTCTGATGATAACAATTCTAATGATTTTAAGCGTGAGAAACAAGTGTTTGAAGTACATTAATTTTCAAATTCGATAGTAATTTATAGCTATATGAATATATACCTACATAGTTTTACTTATGAATTGTATATAATGATATTCTTTTTTGAAATTCATGATGCATGTCTTGTTATAAGTTTCATATACCAATATATAAGTATATATAACCGTTTTATGTTATTATTATTTTTTTTAAATTTGTACCGAAATATGTAGGTATATGTAACACATACTTATATATATATAAATACATATAACTTATATATATATATTGTTATTTTTTAAAGTCCTCATGTAAATATAGCTACATATGTTATGTATTTCAACTTATAAGTAGATATAATTGTTTTATAATGTTATTATCTTTTTGAAATTCTATAATAATATATAGGTATATGTAACATATACCTGCATAAAACTTGTATAAATTGTTATTCTTTTTTTTTTTCATATTATTGATTTATATGTAGTTATATTTGCTTTTGTTATTACTTTTATGTTGTTGTTTTGGATAGAGGAAAGATCTATTGGTCAAGATTTTGAAGTTGTGATTTCTACTGTCAAAGATGGTGTTGGCAATTTAAAAGAGAATGTAGATTTCGTTAATAAGTTTGTTTTTGATATTTTAGATGATTTTTTAGCTGTAGATCTTGGTTATGATGTTTGTTTTGGAGGTGATGTTATTGATAATATTGGTATTAATGCTTCTATTGAGGGAGTTTGTAAATAAACTATTTTTGAAAGTTTTAGTGGTAAGGATAAAGATAAATCAATTAGTGGTTTTGAGTTTACTATTGTTGTAGAAATAAGTTTCTTTTTTTTTTTTGAAGTTGTTGGTGATGGTGATAAATATAGAGCTATTTGCTCTTCTAATTTTGGTGGCAATGAAGATGAAGTTGTTGCTGGTGTTGTTACTGATGATACTTGTGTTGTTGCTAGTGAGGCTAAAATCAAGGTTAACAATAAGTATGCTTCAAGTTCTTCTGTGTTTGATTCTGTCTTTTTTTTTTTTTTGGCTCAAGTGGACATTGCTGCTGCTTGTTGTGTTGATATTAATGTTAGTAATAATTCTACTTCAGCTATTTTTGATTTTGACTCTACTTTTTTGATTGAAATTAATGCACTATAAAATAAAATATTTGAGAAGGTATTTGCTTTTATATGTATTTAATTTTTATATTTATTATTGATTTTATATTTATTATTTATAAAAAAAACATTTGATATTGTTAAGGAAAATGTTGCAAGCGATGCTGAATTAGTTTTATCTTTGAAGTCTTTTGAGGTATATTCTTTATTCGTATATTTTTTATTAATTTATATTAATCATATATCAAGTATATGTTATTATATTTTGACATATATGTGTAATTTTTATTGATGTTATGTGTAATACATGTTTAACTATAGATTATTTTAACATATATTATATGTATGACATGTTATATGTTTATTTTGTTTTGTTTAGGGTAATTCGGATTGTCCTAATTTTTCTCTTGGCCTTGATGATTGTGACATGAATGTTAAAAGAGATATTAAACCATTTGTTGTTCTTAAGTCTCCTTTCACAACTGAATTTAGTTCATAAACTAAGAAAGTTTCTAAGAGTGGTCTTTTTATGGTTTTGAATGATGATTCATTAAATGAACTTAATTTTAATGGTCAATTTCGATTTAAGGATTGAACAAAAGAATGAATAGGTAATATAATTTTGTTTTTTATACTTTTTTATATTATTATTCATTTCTAATTAATTTTTGTTTTAGGAAATATAAATATTCGAAGAAAGAAAGGGATCTGTTTACTCCTTTTGATTTTGCTGTAGCTACTATTACTGAGAAAGATTGTTTTTTCATGATCTTGCCTACCTTGGAGGGTTTTTCACAAATTTGGTATATTTTATTTGTTTTCTTCAATTTTTAGCTTTTTTCTTATTTTATTTTTTTATATGTTGTTTCTATTTTTTTTTTTTTGCAGCATTTGGATATTTTATTTTATTATCTATGCAATAGAGGAAATATGGCAAGAATATTAAAGCAAACATCACTACCACTAATTTATTTTTTTTCATTATATTCAATGGAGATATGAAAATTTTATTGAATCTAATAATGATCAAAATGTTTTATCTTTTAATAATTAGTGAAGATAATATGGCGAATTACATTATGGGGAAGGCTATGAGATGTTGTCTTCGTTTGTCTTTTGTTAATGATATATTTATTCCTATTCATGAAGAGAGACATTTGATTGTTGGACGTTTTTCATTGAAAGATATGCTCATTTATGTTTATAATTCTATGAGGTTTAGATGCAAAGACATTGATACCACTAGTTATGTGAGACCTTTTTGTATTGTTCTGCCATATTATTTTTATATGCTTGGTGTTTTGGAGGGTAGAGAAGATATTCATTTGGAGAATGGACCTTATGCTGGTAAATGCGTAGTTGATCCTCTTTTTGGTCAATTCAGTTCCGATAGAGAGTAACAAGTTGTATATTTGTTTTTATTATTGTTTTCATTTTTTATATATATTATTGTTTTTGTTGTTATATTATCTTAAATTTAAATTTTTTTGTGCTCTATTATTTTTTTAGGAATTGTGGTGTCTTTATTTATGCTTTTGTGGAATTCTATGTTCATGGTTATAAAATGTTGCCAAAGGAGTTTAATGTGGATGCTTATCTTATTACGTTAGCTTTCTCATTGTATACTTATGGAAATGCTAAAAGGGATGGTTATATTAAAAGTAGTGATGAATCTTTTAGAAGAATTAAAAAAGATAAGGTGACAAGGACAAACATAGATTTGAGGTATATTCAAGTTTAAAAGGGCAAGAAAAAAGCAAAGGAAAATTGATTTTGTTTTTAATTTTTTTGAGTCATGTATATTAGTTTTTATTAGTTTTCTTATTTGTTTTTAATTTTGTACAGATGTAAATACTTTTATTTTTATAAAAGTTATATACTTTGTTTCAATTGTTTACTTTAGAGCAAATATAACTATATATTCTAAGATATAATAATTGCAAACTAATATTATTTTTTCACGTCAATAAATATATGTAGGTATATACTAGATATACCTATATATACTAAGATATAACAACTAGAAATTGACATTATTTTTGCAAGTCAATAGATATATGTAATTATACGTATCATATACCTACATATACTAAGATATAACAACTACATACTGATAATTTTTGAAAATCAATAGATAATATGCAGGTATATGCTACATATACCTTAATATACTAACATATAACAATTGCATACTGACATTATTTTTGGAAGTTAGTAGATATATGTAGTTATATGTATTATATACCTATATATACTAAGAAATGTTATATCGTTGTTATTCTTTTTAAATTGAATATGTATATGTAGTTATATGTAACATATACTTACATATAATTAAATATGTAACAATGATATGTTGTTGTTGTTTTGAAATTTATTATATATATATATATATGTTTATATATATGTAGTTATACATTTCATTTACATATATGTAACTCAATACATAACAGTCATCTTTTTGTTATTATTTTCAATATTAACTCAAGTATAGCTAAATATTTAATAGTTATATATTGTTTTTTTTTAAATTGAATACATATACATAGTTAATTGTAATGTATATACATATACATCAAAATATATAATAGTTATATATTATTTATTTTTTAATTTTAGTATATATATGTATATATATATGATATATATGAACAAATAAATCAAAATGTAACTGACATATGCTTTATTCTTTTGCAATTCATTACTTATATTTAGCAATATGTAAGATATACCAATATCTATCTGAATATATAACAGTTATACCATGTTACTATTTTGCAAATTAATCAATATATCTATTTATATTTAACAAATAATTAATCATATAACATGCCATAAAATTTTTTTAAAGTAATCATTCAAATTGTATGTATATTTTTGTTTTTAATTATATTGGTGCATTTCTATAGGTTTTCTTATTATGACCATGTTGTCCACATTTGCTACATTTATTTTTAATGTTAATCTCCCGTGATCATTTATTTCTTTTCTTTTTTGATCTTCTAGCTTTGATTTTAAATTATGGTAATAGTACTACTACTTGCTTGACTTCATCTGGCACAATCCATGTGTTGTCATTTGCAATTAGATAAATAGCTACTGCATAAGTCTGAGCGAACATTTCTTTAGTATAATATTATGAGCAATACAAATATGAGTCTTGATTCATTTCTATTATTATTGCAATTTGTGCATTTGCATGATATTTCATCTATTTAGAATCTGTTGCAAATGCAGGTTCTTTCATTCAAGTTAATAATGAATTTAACTTCATTGTCATAGACATTATACAACTCACTTGTTGATGGTTTACCTGTCATTTTAATTATTTTTTGTTTGTAATGAATTGATTCATTTAAATATTTATATTAAAAGAAATGAGATATATTTGAATATAAATATAACATAAGTAACATATAAGTATACATATTATTTAATCCAGCACATATATTTTGTTATATGTAGCATATTTAACGAATAAATGTACTTATATATAACATATACTCACATATGACTAGAAACATAACAGTTATATAGTGTTATTCTTTTCATATTCAAAAGTTATATCTTGTTATATGTAACATATATCGATATATAACTTAATTATAATTGTTATATACTGTTTCTTCTTATAAAATTTCAATTTTTATATGTACTTATATGTAAAATATAACACATCTTTAATTGAATTTTCAAAAATATACTTGTTTATTGAAATAAAAAAATAAGTATTAGCATACCTATAATTTGAATGATTCAATGAGATTTTCATTTAGTATATCTTTAGTCTTTTTTATCAATCTAGTGAATGTTGATAATGCTATATTTCTGTTTGTCTATGTCCATTCTTGTAGAAATGATCATAAATATTCCAAAAGAGTTCTTATTGGTAATTCTCTTACGACTTTGTTTGTGGCTAGGGGTGTAATTCGGTTGGTATGGAATGGAATCGCCTCTATTCCAATTTCATTCCAAAATATTTCGGTATTTAGAATTTTATTCCATACCAATCCAAATATTATTCGGACTTAAAAATTTCGTTCCATACCATTCCATTAAAATTCGGTATGGTATTCGGTAATTCCAGAATTTTTTCATCAAAACTAAAATTAGAATAGATTTAAAATAAATCTGAAAATAGAAACATTATATAAGTTTAAATTTCAAAGTAGCTAAATAAATTCATAAAATTATATCATTCAAGTTAAATTACTAAATAAGTACTTAATAATATTCTTTTTAAAAATAAATGCACTTAATAATTTAAGAAAAGCTTTTCATCTCAAATAATCCTTTGAACCTCTATATCTTTCCAAAAAATTTCTTCACCGCATCATGGTAGTCTTGACAAATCTGAATATTGAAAAAAAAGAATAAATAAAAGGTTGTTAAATTTTGTATTAAATAAAATATTTAAATTAAAATTATGAAAATTATTATATGTACCTTCCTCAAGTTATTTAATATCTTCTTGTGATTCTTCATAATTGATTGGAAATGGAGAAACACGAAGCCAATCTTGTGCACATATAAGAGCCTCCACGACTTTAGGACTCAAAGAACTTCTAAAATTATCAAGTATACGATCCCTAGCACTAAAAGCAGCTTCAGAAGCAACAGTAGAAACAGGAATGGCTAACACATCACATGCCATCTCTGCAATTATTGGAAATCTAGAACCATTGTGCTTCCACCAAAGTAAAATATCAAATTCATTTACATCTTCAATGCAATCTTCTTCAAGATATCTATCTAACTCAGATTTGATATACCATGTATTTTTCTCGCATTTATGCTTATTGTATTTTTCTTTCATTATTTGTCTTATTTTTTGAGAAGGTTGAAAACTATCCACCATATCATTAGAATGCAGATTTATTTCAGTAATTTGTGCCCCAACCTCATTTGTAGGTGAACCACCAGCACCCTTATACTCTTCAAACATGCAATTAATTGTCTCTCTCACTTTTTTAAGAATACTAGATGAGGTATAACAATCAAACAATTGATTAAGACCCCATTCTAATAAGCTCATTTTGAAGCGAGGATCAAGTACAACTGAAATAAAAATCATCATGTTCATTTTTTCAGGCTTTCCCCAATACTTGTAGTACTTATCTTTCATTTTTTCAGCCATAAAACTCATGTTCAAATCAGAGCTATTATTCAACTCATTCAAAAGAGCATCTACAGCAACCATCTCATGAAAAAAATTATTAGATGTGACATATAAAGAGCCAGAAACACGCAAAGTCAACTCATAAAAATTTTCTAAGAAAGTCACCAACCTACCAACATTAACCCAATCATCATCAGAAGACTTTCCACCCCCATCTCTATCTTTTAACTCACTTTCATAACGAGTATCCTCTAAGTCATACCTATCAAATGCCTTTTTAAACTTGTAAGCAGCATCCAACATCATATAGGTAGAATTCCATCTAGTAGAAACATCAAGACACAATAATTTTTTACTTTGAATTTTCTCCTCTAATGCACATTTTTTGAACTTTTCCAATCTAGATGGAGATTGTTTCATATATTTTACAGCTTGTCGAACACGGAGAATTGATTCTTTTGCCTCATTCAATCCATCCCCAACCACTAAATTAATTATATGAGCCACGCATCTCATGTGAAGAAAATCACCTTTCAAGACACTACCACCCCAAGTATTAAGTCTAGTTCTCATATAATTGATTGCTGTATCATTCGAACTTGCATTATCAACTGTGATAGTAAAAACTTTTTCAATGCCCCAATCGAATAAGCATCTCTCAATTGTTTTTCCAATTTGCTCACCCTTATGACTAGTAATTGGACAAAAATTTATAATTCGCTTTTGTAATTTCCAATTGTCATCAATATAATGTGCTGTGAGACACATATAATTGATTTGTTGTATAGAAGTCCATGTATCAGTTGTGAGACATATCCTCCTTTGGGGTAAGACTTTTTTAAGTTCTATCCTTGAATCACAATAAACTTGGTAGCAATCTTTAGCAACTGTTATTCGTGAAGGAACACGAAAAGAAGGATCCACAACACTAAAAAGATATTTAAAACCTTGTCCCTCAACACATTTAAAAGGAAGTTCATCCACAATTACCATGTATGATATAGCCTTTCTCAAAGCAATTGGGTCCAAGCATGCTTGAAACTTTAGATTACTCACATCATCATTTTCTTTTGTGACACAAGGAAAGTTAAGTTGGGTTTGCTTACGATCCTTAGGCCTAGTATATGGATATTTAGGACATTTGTCTAAATGTGCCAACAAACCGCTTGTGCCTAATAAGGAGGTGTTATATCCATATTGTAAATTACAATGTTTGCATTGAGCTACCATACCTTTTTTAGGATCATTTTTTTGAACAAAGTGGTTCCAAGCTACAGATCGAGGGGCCATCTTTTTTCTTTTTGTAGTAATCTCTTTAGAAGGAGCATTTGCTTCATTAGTAGGTTGAGGGTTCGCACATTCTCCGTCTATGAGAATTGGTTCGCTATTTTCAGTCATCTGATATTGAAAAATATATATACATACATATATATATATATATATATTCAGTAATACTCACAAAACATTTAATAACATAAAAGAAAAAAAAACTATTACCTGTAACGTAAAAACAGTTTTTATTACAATATCATAATGGTTGTTACAACTTTGGAGGAAAAGCATAATATAATCCTATATATATATGGATCTAATGATTCTAAATAATATACTATACATATATAAACTGACGCTAGCAATAAAAGTTGATGATTGTGTCAAGAACCCTAACCTATATAAATATAATCCCTAAGCCACCATTAGTTGTAAAGCAAATAAAATAATAATTATCATAGATTGTGCCAATAGGTAGGATGAAAAGCCAAGAAGAAAGAGTCAGTATTCTAACCTTTAGGATTTGTAGCAGACTAGCAGCTTTCCTGTGTTTTTTGTTTGTTATCGGTATTCACAAAGCAAAGCTGTCAAATCAGGCAATGAATATATATTAAACGAATATATATTAAACCTAATAGGGTAGGGTTAATAAAATATTGTATAAAATTGAATTACATATTTTAATATTAATATTTAATGATTTTATTTAAATATGTATTATTAATTATATTATTAAAAATCTTATAATAAAATTTCGGTATATGGAATGGAATTTGAAATTGCATTATAACATTCCATTCCATATTCCATATTCCAAAATTTTAGAAAATACATTCCATTCCATATTCCACATTCCAAAATTCCAATCCAAATAATAATTTCGGTTTGGATTTCGGTTTAAATCGGTAATATTCCAAACCAAGTTACACCCCTATTTGTGGCATTCAATGATTCGACAATATTTGAAGTCATAATTTAGTATTGTTGCTGGATAAATGTACTCTTGCCCATCTTTGGTAGCCAACACTATCTAAGTATGGCATAATTATTTCATCCAATATGTTCAACTCTACCATGTATTTTGTGAATTCTTTGATTATATATGCTCTTGCTACTCCGAAGAATACTTTTATTTTTTTTATTTCTTCTGAAGTTTGTTTTCAAGTTATTCAATAAGTGGAACATGTAGAAAACATGCATAGCTTTAGGGTATAATTTTTTATTGCTTTAATTATAGTTTCACATTTTCCAGAAATAATGCACATTCCATTTCTATAGCAAATGTTCTTTTTATATTTTCAAAGAACCATTCCTCTGATCCATCATTTTCAGAGTCAATAACTGAGAATGCTAGAGGGAATATTTTACTAGAAGTGTCTTATTTTGATGTTGTAATTAATGTTCTACCATAAGTGCCTTTGAGAAATGTTCCATCCACCACCATTATCGGTCTTCATTAAATCCATCCTTTTATGGATGCATCTAAAGCGATGACCACATAAAGAAATGAACCATTTTCTTTTTGTTTTAGATCTATAATTGATCCTAGATTTGTAGTAGTTAACATGTATAAAAAGCTTGGAATAAGTTTATAAGATTCATTTGGTTTCCCTCTAACTTTTTTCATTGCTTTTTCTTTTATTATCCATGCCTTCATATATTTCAGATTTACATCGTATTCATCTTTCGTTTCCTTAATGATGTCTACTAGTGTATAAGATCTCTTGATGTTTAGATACTTGGTCTTGATGGAATTAGCAATTACAAATGATGTTGCTTGTCTATGGTCACTCATTCTGACTTCTAGTGAACAAGTATGAATATTCTTGTATGTTTTAACCATGGACAGCTTCGTATTCCCTATTTTCATTGCTCTTAAGAACCATTTGCATTGTTCATCATAGCAAACTACAATGCATTCTTTTTGCCTGGCTTTCTAACTTTGTATTGAAAATGATTTTTTTTATTGCAAATAGACTTAGTACAAATTTCAAAAAATCTCTTTATCTTTGCAAATCTGACATTTTTATATATCTGAATGTGTTGTTTGGTAATTATTGACGATGTTCACTATCGACTACATATGTATTTTGTTGCTCTTTTACTTCAATTACATTTTTATGCATCATACCTGCATAATGAACAATATCAATTACAACATTATTGTCATGTGATTTTGTTGAGATTTTACTCTAATTTTTGAGGTGCAATGAACTGTGAACAAGTTTCAAATATTCTCATTTGATAAATTGGCTCTTCAACTATTATACGTAATGGATACTTCATTATATCTGCTTCTTTCTTCTACAGTTGCATATAAAACATCAAACTGTTATCATCTTGAATTTTTATTGCTGGATATCCAATAGCAATATGATATTGCACTTATATTTTTTATTATTTTGTATTTGCTTTTAGTTGCAACACAATCAATTGCAATATATCTTCATATTTGCATTGTTCAGGAATAAAGATTCCATTTACTTCAAAATTTGTATGACTTGTGTTGTACCCCATTTACTATTATATTGAATTAATGTAGGAATTGTGGCAAAATTTTTTCCTATGTAAAAAAAACATAAAAGATTTTTTAATAGCATGTAGTTATATATAAATTATATCTACATATATTGAGATATAACAGTTGTATATTGATATTTTATAAGCAAAGAAACACATATATATAGTTATATGTAGCATACACTTAGATATAACAAATTTATTTTGACATTCTTTTTGCAGCTAAACACATATATGTTGTTATATATAGCACACATACCTACACATACTCACATATAACACATGTATTTTGACACTCTTTTTGAAATTCAATACAAATATGTTGTTGTAGTTATTTATAGCATATATATATACATATACTCACATGTATTTTGACACTCTTTTTGAAATTCAATAGAAATGTGTTATGTGTAACGCCCATAATCTTATTAAAATATAATTACATAAATAATTTGTAATGGTTAAGTGAGGGATTGGAAGAAGAAAATAGTTAATATGTATGTAGAATATAAATGAAATATACCTAAAGTATAAAAATTCACTAAAAGATAAAAGTTAGTAAAAAGATAAATAGTCAAAGTCAAAGTAAATGTTAAAAAGGTTAAATAATACTAATAATAATAATAATAATAATAAATTAATAAATAATTCAAAATTAGAGATATTTTTGGTGGAAGATGTAAATTATAATTATTAATAATTAATTAATTATATATATGGTTAAAAATAAATGAAGAATAAAAGTTAAAAATTCATTTAAGTCATTTTCTTCTTCTTCAAGCTCTTGGCCGAATTCCATAACCAAGGAAGGGAAGGATTTTTGCTCTTCATCCATGCCAAAATTCATCAAGTTTTCAAGGATTAAGGGTGATTTTAAAAGATTTTCAAGTAGTATGTAATGTTTCTTTCTAATTTAAAGAGTTTCTTGTAAATTGATGGGTATGTGAAATTTTCACTTTTGATGGGAGGCTGTAATGAAGTTATTTTGATGTAGAGGAAATGAATTTAAGGTTATGTAATATCCCAAAATGTACCCTAGATGTTTTGAGATAATTGTTGTTTTTGTTTGAATCAAATGTATATATGTGTAGTGGGAAAGGAAAGAATGTATAGAGAAAATGTATATGTTGTGTATATGGCAAGATATATAACATATATGTTGGTCAAAATGGTGGGTCAAGGGAAGAAGATATTTAATTTGTGATTTGTGAAATTACTAAAAAGGGTATGTTATGAAATGAAGTTAAATTATATTGAAGAGGGTATTTAGGTAATTTTCTTTTGAAATTGCTTGGTGGAGGTTTAAAGAGAAGAGAAAGTTGACTTTGCTTCTTCATTTTCTTTTCTTTCCCTTTGGTGGCCGAACCTCATCAAGACAAGAGAGCAAGAGGAAGGTTTTGAGTTCTAAGATCAAATTGAAGGAGTTTTCAAGTGATTAAGTGGAAATCCAAGAAGATTTATTATTTTTGGTAAGTCTCTCTTGAATTCTCTTGTTTTATTTTAAGTTGTTTGTGAGTTTGATTGTGGATATTTGGAAGTAAAGTTGTGTTTATGGTAGTTTGTTGGTGTGTGTTGATTTAAATGGATTGTGGTGTTGGTTTTGGTTTGAAGATGATAAGTTAAGTGGATGTTGATATTGGAAGTGTTGGAGTTGAGTTGGTTTTAGGGTTTTGAAGTGGTAAATGATGTTTAACTTGAGTTTTCTTAATTATTTGCATAGATCTTCATGTTGTTTGTGTTTGTTGGAGTTGTAAGCCTTGAAAATGAGAATTTGGTCGAAGGCAGTAGCCTTTGGGATGCCACGCCCGTGGCCTTGATTGCCATGCCCGTGGCCGTGGAGGATTGGAGCAAGGGTGGCAGAACCATTCTTTAACCCACGCCCGTGGGGGTTGAGGTGGCCACGGCCGTGGGCTATAATGGGTGATGTTGGGTTATTATTTGTGATCTAAAGGTCTAAGAGGAGGTTAACAAGTGATAAATTGTATTGGAATTGATGTGGTTCATCATTGTTTTGGTTTAGGTTGTGAAGAAGGTGATTTGCCCTAATTTGAGAAGTGAAGAATTCTTGGGAAAAAGAAGTGAATAGAGTTGTTTAAGAGGTGCTTAAGGTAAGTACAAACTACATTGTTGCATACATTCATATGATGTTGAGATTGAACATACATTTAATGTGAACATTGATGATGCATATGAATAATGTTATGATGTGTATAATGTGGGACATAATGTGAACATTGATTATGCATATGAATAATGTTATGATGTGTATAATGTGGGACATAATGTGAACATTGATGATGCATATGAATAATGTTATGATGTGTATAATGTGGGACATAATGTGAACATTGATGATGCATATGAATAATGTTATGATGTGTATAATGTGGGACATAATGTGAACATTGATGATGCATATGAATAATGTTATGATGTGTATAGTGTGGGACATAATGTGAACATTGATGATGCATATGAATACTTTTATGATGAATTGCTTTGATATGAGTGGAAATATAATGATGAATTGCTTGGATGTTAATGTAATTGATATTGTATATTACAATGATGAAAATGAAATGAAATGAATTGAGAAAGTAATGTTTAAAGAGATAAGTGAACGGACCTATCTGCCTCCTGCGGAACCATGCGGACCCAGTGGACTGGGCAACCGAACTTGGACTACAGACCTGGTTGGGGGAAGGTTCGATATAGTCAGTATTACGTACCTATCTGCCTCCTGCGGAACCATGCGGACCCATTGGGATGGGCAACCGAACTTGGACTACCGACCTGGTTGGGGAAAGGTTCGTTATTGATAGTCTTATACATGCCTATCTGCCTCCTGCGGAACCATGCGGACCCATTGGGATGGGCAACCGAACTTGGACTACCGACCTGGTTGGGGGAAGGTTTCGTATAAGAAGCCATGGTTGTTGGCTATAATGATGAACTTTGAATATCATATTAAATACTTATTGGGCCCATATGTGTCTATGATAAATGAGTATAATGGATAATGATATAATTATTGAAATAATGAAATGTAACATTTATAAGTATGATCTTTATTGGTTGAATGTATGATATTGATATTGATATTGCATATTATCATTATGGTTTGTACTACTGAGTTGTTGGCTCAGCGCGATTGTGGTTCATCGCGCAGGTGATAGAGTTGATAGGGTTGAGGCAGAGGATTCTTCTAGACCTAGTTGAGTTTGTGCTTGAAGAGTTGGATTAAAGCTTAAATATCAGAGAGTCAAGCTGCCAATCATGTATATATACAATGTTTTGTAAATTTCAAATTTTTATGTATTTGTACTTGTAAGTACTTGTTATAACTTCCGCTGTGTATTATTAAACGTTTTCATCTATTATATTTTATGAATTTCTTTTAAATGATTGATATTTGTTTTATTTCTTTCTCAAGATATGATTTGTGTATTTTTTTTAAATTGTGGCATTGTCTATATTCAGTATACGTATAATACGATCGTATAAGCATGCTTTGTACGTATACGGGATATAGGGGTGTTACAGGTTAGATGATTTAAAAGAAAGGGGTTGGTTGGAATTTGAAAGAGGTAGTAGGTTAAGTTAGAGTTTTGGTGATTTTTGGTTAGAAGTGATGTAGTTAGAATTTTATTGGTTAAAAGGTGATAGAATGGGTCTCTAATGCAATCTTTAAACTTATAATGTGGTTTGGAATTGGTTAAAGGGCTTTTCAAAATTAAAGAATGTTAGGATAATTAATGGAAATTTAGTAAAATTGATGTAATTAATGTTTGATTAGTTAAAGTGAGTAGAATTATGTTTTTAATGCTTTAATTAAACACATTATGTGGCTAGGAGTTGAGTAGAGTGGTTTTGCTCAATCAAAGAGGTGAAGAAAATTTTGGAAAAGTGAAGAGTGGGAGTGAGTTTGGCTTGAAAATTGCCATAATTGGAGGTTAGTACATAGTTTGATAATTATACACTGAATTGCATTTGAATTGACATGTGCATTGCATAATGATGATTGTCCCATGCTACTTTTATGTGAATATTCACATGTAAAGTGTATAGTTTTTTGATAAAATGTGTGATATGCGTAATGTATGAGTTGTTAAGCAATTGGAAAATGGCTAATGGCATTATTGTGATGTTTATGGTAAAAATATGTGGAATGCAGAAAAATGATGGAATAAGTGCCAAAAACTAAAGAATGATGAAATTGGTTTTGTTAAGCAACAATGTGAAATGATATATGTTCACCTCATATAATATCTTATTCCAGAGCATTGTGTTTGGTTCTATTGGTAGGTCATGCCTATTATATGATTTGCCTTCGAGGCTAGACACAATAGTTTCAGTATTGATCATATGATTTGCCTTGGGGGCTAGACATAAAGATGTAACTTGGATGATATTATTTGACTTCAGGGCTAGACACAGAGGTGTCAACCGTTGCAATAGACCAAATCAATAACTCTGAAACTTGAATATTGTATAAGGTTATTTGTGCCCAATATTTGTGGTTGTGAAATGTTGATGAACATTATTAGTATGTGTGCTTTAAAGCATGAGATATGGTGTATCATAAAAAATTTCATGGTGCATTATTCTAAAATTATTTTTACTATCAAAGTATGTACCGCTAAGCTAGTAGCTTAGCGGTACTGAATTTCATCGTGCAGGTGATATGGTAGATATAGAGAGTCTTTTTAGACCTAACCATGTCTATGGTTTTGGATAATACTTGAAGTTTATCAGTTTGACACTAGACCAGAGGCCATTGCATAACATGTAAATATTTATTTTTGGTAAATTGCATTATGTTTTGTATAAATTACAGGTTATATAAAAATGTTTATAAACTTAATGTTTGTTTAAGTATTATAAATATTGAGATATGTTTTGTAGATACAAATGTTCTTATGATTTTGAGATTTTTGATTGTGTGAATGATGTCGGAGATATAGATAAATGAATGAACATATTTTAGGAGTGTAAATTTTTGTGCAAATTGAGTTTGTTGATTTAGGAAATGTTCAAATTACAAATGAAACTTTAGCGAATTTTTTCTAGAAATTTCATTACTAAATGCTATTTCAATATTTAAATTACTTATATCTATATTTGTTTACCTAATAAATTATCTTTAAAACAATGAATTATTTTATTAGAAATTATGGTAAATTTTCTAATGAACAAAATAGTGATATTCTTGTATTTTGTATAAGTATTTTATATTTATGGGGTATATATATTATACATGTACATGGTATAAGGGTGTTACAATATGTAACATATATCTATATATAATCAGAAATAACACATTTATTGGCATTCTTTTTTTACAAGTCTATCGATATATGTAGTTATATATAGTATATAGCCACATATACTCATACATAAAAAATATATACTAATATTCTTTTTGGAATTCTGCATATATATGTAGTTATATGTAGTGTATACATGCATATACTCAGATATAACACATCTTTACATTCCTTTTTGGAAGTCTATAGATATATTTAGTTATATGTAGTATATACTTATATATGCTTAGATATAAGAAATATATACATATATTTTTTTTTGGAAGTCAACATATATATATATATATATATAACAAATGTATTCTGACTTTTCTTTTTCAATTTAATAAAAATATGTAGTTATATATAGCATATACCTACATATACACACATATAAGAAATATATACTATCATACTTTTTGCAACTCAAAAAATATATGTTGTTATATGTAGCTTATACATACATATACTCACATATAACACATGTATTCTGACACTCTTTTTGAAATTCAATATAAAAATATATAATTATATATACCATATACCTACATATACTCATATATAAGTCATCTTTACTAACATTCCTTTTTTTTCAAGCCTATAGATATATAGTTATATATAGTACATAACTACATATACTCAAATATAAGAAATATATATTGACAATCTTTTTACAACTTAACAAATATATGTTGTTATATATAGCTTGTGCCTACATATACTCACATATAACACATGTATTCTGACACTCTTTTTAAAATTCAATGCAAAAATATATAGCTATATGTAGTATATATCTACATATACTCAAATATAATAATTGTATACTATATATATATATATATTGCAACTATATACTAACATTCTTTTTGAAAATCAACAATTATATAAGAAATATATATATAATATTTTTAAATTGATATTCGTTTTACTAATAAATTCATACATACAGTAATATACAATATATAAGTAATTATAACTAAAATTTAAAAGTTTTTTATGTTATAGCTCTGCAAATCTATATATAATAAAAAATTTTATTTGATTTTACCTATATTTTCTTCAGATGAAATTATTTAAATCTATTTGAGACATTTGTCGTTGTTTATTTTCTTTTCCAAATCTGATTTGCTCTTTTATTTAATTTTTTTACCTTTTTGTATTGCAATTTGATTTTGTTTGCTTTTTTTAAAATTGATTTGTTGATTTTTTTTTGTGTGTTTTAGGTGGTTTGGCTTGTGATTTTAATAATCAAGGAAGGTTTTAGCATTGAAAGAAATATATATATATATATATTTAGATTTGCTTCAAGTTAGGCATTTTTATTGTTTTATAAGATTTTTTCCATAAAAATGAAACTAAAAAAAATTAAGTCATATATTTGAAGACATAAATTTGTTTTATGTTAATTCTATAATAATCCATATTTTTTTGAACATAATAAAAATATGTACTCTACTTTACTTTATTAAATTGTATCTTACTCTACTTTATTAAATCTCAGAGTACCTCCATCCAAACAGGCTTTGAGAATCTCATGGTGTGGTGCATGTGGCACATATCCAATGGAAGGGACCAAAGTCTGATGATGGTGGATTACAGAAACGTAGAGATGGTAGCAGACCGTGTAATATCCCGGAATAGACCCTAAGAGTTTTGGAGTTATTATTGTATTTGGATTTAATGTATATGTGTATATGGGAGATATAAAGATAATATATATAAGACATATACATATACATCATATATATATACATGGGATATAAAATGGTGTAGGGAAAGTGAATTGTATATATATTTGTATAATTAAGTAATAATAATAATGATAATAAGGACAAAAAGAAGAGAGATGAAGAAAGTCAAAGAAAGAATATGTGGTGGAGATTTAAAGTATTATTATTATTATTATTATTATTATTATTGTTGTTATTGTTATTATTATTATTATTATATATATATATATATATATATAAGATAAGAACGGAAGAAGCAAGAAGTTTCTTTCTTCTTCTTCCGCTTCTTCTTCTTTGTGGTCGAGAGAGAGAGAGAGAGAGAGAGAGAGGATGATTTTGAGAAGATTGAAGATTTTTATTCAAGATTTGGCAAATAACCAAGTAAGTATTCATTCCTTTACATTGATTTCTATGGTTTGAGTTTGAATTTGATATGGGTAGTTATGAGGATGATGATGAATTGTTGAGATTTGAGGTAGTTAATATGTTAAGATGATGATAGTGAAAGATTGAAAGATATATATTGATTTAAATGGTTATTTGTGAAGATGATGAAGGATTAGTGAAATTGGTGGGTAAGGATTTAATATGTATTAGTTGGAGAATTGAATAATTGATGTATGATTGATGTATGTTTGTGTTTAATGGAGTTTAAAACATAGAATACATGTGTTTGGTCCAGAAACAGAGGTATTTTGGGTGCCACGCCCGTGGCCATTGGCTGCCACGACCGTGGCCATTGGGAGCCATGGTCGTGGAGGTGTTGAACACAAGAAACAGATTCATTTTATATGCCACGGCCGTGGGGATTGGAAGGCCACGACCGTGGCCATTTTAGAGCATTTAGGCAGAATTGGTTGTTAAGCCACGCCCGTGGGGGAATGGTAGGCCACGGCCGTGAGGCCCTAGAGAGAGAAGTCGGTTTGTAATTTGTGATTTAAAGGTCTAGTATGTGATTAATCTAAGAATAATTGTATTGAGATTCATATATTTTATTATTTGAATGGAATAGGTTGTGAAGAAAATGGATGGCTCTAATTCAAGTGGTGAAGAGTAATTGAAAAAGGAAGTGTGTAGTTTGGTGTAAGTGGTACATAAGGTAAGTACAAACCCTATTTGTTTGAGTATGTTTATATACTCTTAGATCTTAACACATTTAGCTATAAATGTGTTAAGTAATCTATTATATTATAGATGCTTATGAATAATGTAAATTGCTATGTATATATATACATATTATTAATGAAATATGAAATGTGAAAAAGATGCTGATATGAGGAAATATGGCAAGTGGAAGATATGAGGATCATTAAAAGGTATGTGCAATATAATTTATTATAAATTGTAATACAATTGAGATATAAAGAGATGTGTGAAATTAATGTTATAAGCTATAATGATGTAAATGATATGATTGAAGCATGTTTATATGATATGTTTGTTTAATTGATATTCAATATCATTGATGATATATATATATATACTTGAATAGTGAAGTGTTATATTGTGAAATGAAATGTGAAGCCATTGTGATTGGCTATGATGGTTCAATTGAGATAAATGGGGCATGTTTGCCTATATTATGATGAGAATTGGAAATGGAATTGAGAATGAAATAATAAATGAATTGTGTGTGTCTAATATGTTATTCATTTTCAGAGTTTTGTTATTGGTGGCATGCCTAATGATAGTAACAATCTCTTGAAGTTAGGTTGGATTTGATCCTTGAAGCCAAGTTGGGTTGAAGTTTAACATGTTTTACTCCCCTTGAAGCTTGGTTGGGTCTAATCCTTGAAGCCTAATTGAGATGTTACAACCCTTGAAGCTAGGTTGGATTGGTTCTTGAAGCCAAGTTGGGTTGATACTTAGCATGCTTTGTTCCCCTTGAAGCTTGGTTGAACCTTAATCCTTGAAGCCTAGTTGGGATAATGATAAATGTGAAAATTAAACCAAAACATTAACTCTGAAAGTGGAATGGCATATTAGTGTTTTGGGCCCATGCTTGTGTTTGTATATATATATGGATTATTGAATAATGGAATAAATGAATAATTTTGAATAATGGAGTAAATGAATAATGAGATATATGTTGTCTTTGTTTTAATGTAAACTATGGAATGAAATATAATGTTATGTGATATATGGTGATAACCGTGGATTGAAATATGTGATGATAATCATGGAATGAGATGTATACAATATATATAAGCAAATTATTGAAAGTGAATATAGCTTGAGAAGCTATGTTGAATGATGAGCTTATAAAATTATAACATGATGTGTAAAATGTATATGGATGTGGAAATGTTGAATATTGCTTCATGAAGGTTTTGGGTAGTCATTGAATTGTGAATTATCGAAATGAAGTGTATGTGTATATAATTATGAATAAATCATTAGTAAAAGTATATATAAAAAGTGTATTCACAATGGGAAAACATGATAATAAATAATGATATGTAAAGTTAATATATAAATATGATTTTATGAAATGTATGTTTATATGAATGTTTTGTGTTACTAAGCTCTCGGGCTTAGCGCGGTTGTGTGATCGCGCAGGTGACTATGCGGTTGATTCGGAAGTTAAGCTGTTATGCTACGAGAAGGGTAAGAGTGTTTCAAGACCAACTAGAAGGTGATGCATACATATAAACTTTAATTTTGTATTATTATTCACAATCATATATTCATATGTATAATGATTTATTAAATGTTATTAAAATCTAAAGATAGTAATGTTTGAACTTGGATAAGATTTTTTTTTAAATTAAAACTAGAAGTGACATTCTTACACTCTATATACGTATTGTATGTATACTAGGTATATGTATAGTACCTATATAGAGTATGAGGGTGTTACAATTATTTTGGTATCAGAGCTTAGGTTCGAGATTCTCGGCCTAAGTAAAATTGAAAAGAGAAAGTTTTGAAAAGCTTAAAGAGAAGTAAAAAGAAAAGTTTTGAAATGAAATTTATAATACATGCATATGCATCCACACCTAGGTTGGTCTCGAACGTGGCATTATGCGATTTGTGATGTATTTGAATTATATGAGATGGATGATAGTGTGTGAATAAAATGTTATATGAAAGTAATAATTGGAAAAAGAAATGATATGAAAAATTTGTACAAGTGTAATTGGTAAATTCAAGAATGGGAGTTTAATTAAGGAAGGTAAATTTTGAAGTATTGATTATTGAAAAGTGATTGTAAAATAAAGAAATGGCTAGAAGAATAAAGTTGAAAATGAGTTGAAAATAAAATCAAGATTAGAGTATGTACCCTTTCCTCTACGCTTGGAATCTCTTTATAACAAAGATTATGTTTGGTTTGTTAGAAAAAGGAAATATTGTGAGATTGTTAATATGGAAAGATATGTTATTTAAAGGAAGAGAGTATGGTGGAATATTGAATGAGTTGATTAATATAGATAAAGTGTGACTATTTAAAGTTTGGGGTATATAAAGCTAAGGTTTTGTTTATAAGAAAAAGAGATGATGTTGGTTAAGTACGAAGTGATATAGGTGTTGTTTGTATTGTTATTTTAATGCAAACATGGTGATTTCAATATTAGAAATGTGATATGCTTGAATATTGTGAAAGCTCATGTAAATGGTGATGATATGTGATATTTAGATTTTTGGAATGAGTTTAATAATGGTGAAACATATATGTTTTGATGTTGCTTTGTGGTATATACATATAAAATGTTTTAAAGTTGATATTAAGAGAATGAGATGAATAAATTGAAGTTTAAGTAAATTAGTAAGTTAAACATTTATAGTTTTAATGGAATGTGAATAAAGAGCAATTAAATATTAATAGTTTAATGTATTTACATGAGATATATGAAATGAATATTAGTGCACATGAAAGTATTAGGAATTGGGAGATGTGATTGATAGTAGGAAATTTTTGTTTGAAATGAAAGAAAAAGAATTGAGCAAAAGAAAATGAGTTACTTTAAGTAATTTGATTGGAAAGGATGAAAATGATTATGAAAGATGTGTTAAAGATATTTATAAACAAATGTGAGAGAGATATCACATTGGAAATGTGATTAAGCTCCTTGTGAAATAATATTATAAGTAGAGTGTATATATTTATTGAAGCTAATGAATAACTTAAGTTATGATAAACAAATGAGTATGATGATAGTCAAAGGAAAGTGGTAAATATTAAATTTGTATAAACTATATGCAAAAGAGAAATTTAATAAATTGCATAATTATGTGTATATATATAAAGAGGATATGTGAGATAAACTTTTCGACATGAATGTAATGGTTATATGTAAGAAAGGTGAGAAGTATGTCACACTATAAATGTGACCTATGAATGTGTATATAACATGTTTATTATTTTATACCATTACATGTTTAATGGTATTAGAAATGATATTGCATATAGTAGTGGACCTAATAGAGATTAAATCTTGATTTTTGTAGAATAGATTATATGATGAAATAGATGATGAAAATGGATTTGGGTAATATTGGATAGTGAGATTGTGATGGTAATAACTAAATGAGACTACCATATGATGCTTTGGAACTCAAAGTATTTATGTGTGGAAATTTTTTATGTATAAGTGTATCATAAGAAATTGTAAGGAAGGAATTGTATATTTGGAATTTTTAGAAGAGATGGAGTAATAAAAGGAACTTGTGTAAGATTTGTATCTGATTGAAGGATGGGCAACCGACCTAGTTGGGGAAAGTTCGTTTATGAGGTTATAGTTATTGGCTATATTGATAAATTTGGTATGAGTATGAGAAATGATGATATAATTTTTGAAGTAATGAAATGTATATTTGTAAGCATAATTCTTATTGAGTGAATATATGAATTTGCAAAGACAAGAATTTGAATATAAGTTTGACCTAATGGAAATTAGGTTATATATATAGGTATATATTGTAAAATCCAATGGAAAATTCCGATAAGTTAATTGTTGATTTGAATCTAATAAGGTTGAAATGTTAGTATATTGTGATAGATAGATCGATTGCTCTAGATTTCGCTAAAGTTGCAAGTCAATATTGAGATTTAATATGTACAGTTGTACTAGGAGTGTAAAATTGAAATGGTAATGTGTATGATGTAATATTCGGACATATGAATGAACATAAATAAATTGAACTATATAAATTGTACAGGGTGTTCACCTGTTAAGTAAGTTTAAAAGCATTGTGTTAACATTTATATTAAGTGAGAAGCAAGCTAAAGAAGGTAAGGATATTGTTATTCATTGAAGTTTGGTAAATGTTATTTTGAAAGTGATTGTAAGAATGGAATAATCAATGTTAAGATATTAATTAATGACTTTTGAGGTTAAGTTAAGAGATTATTTATAAAGAGATGAAGTGATATATATATATTTTTGAATGTAATAGATGTATGGAATATATAGATTATAAGATGAATTGATTATTGTGTAGAAGAACATTTTTGGGAATGTAATGAGCTATCTGGGTGACTCTGTTGAGAAAGTTATAAGATAAGTATAGATTGATAATGGTGAGTTATGATTTACTTAAAAGGGGGAGAATAAAAGTTGAGTGATTTGATAAATTATAATGTAAGATATGATTATCTTCATATGAAATTAAAGATTTTAATATGTTAAGAATGGGTTGTTATGGTGTTAGATAATTTCGAGGACGAAATTACTTAAAGGGGGAGAGAATTGTAATATCCCGGAATAGACCCTAAGAGTTTTGGAGTTATTATTGTATTTGGATTTAATGTATATGTGTATATGGGAGATATAAAGATAATATATATAAGACATATACATATACATCATATATATATACATGGGATATAAAATGGTGTAGGGAAAGTGAATTGTATATATATTTGTATAATTAAGTAATAATAATAATGATAATAAGGACAAAAAGAAGAGAGATGAAGAAAGTCAAAGAAAGAATATGTGGTGGAGATTTAAAGTATTATTATTATTATTATTATTATTATTATTATTGTTATTGTTATTATTATTATTATTATTATTATTATATATATATAAGATAAGAACGGAAGAAGCAAGAAGTTTCTTTCTTCTTCTTCCGCTTCTTCTTCTTTGTGGTCGAGAGAGAGAGAGAGAGAGAGAGAGAGAGGATGATTTTGAGAAGATTGAAGATTTTTATTCAAGATTTGGCAAATAACCAAGTAAGTATTCATTCCTTTACATTGATTTCTATGGTTTGAGTTTGAATTTGATATGGGTAGTTATGAGGATGATGATGAATTGTTGAGATTTGAGGTAGTTAATATGTTAAGATGTTGATAGTGAAAGATTGAAAGATATATATTGATTTAAATGGTTATTTGTGAAGATGATGAAGGATTAGTGAAATTGGTGGGTAAGGATTTAATATGTATTAGTTGGAGAATTGAATAATTGATGTATGATTGATGTATGTTTGTGTTTAATGGAGTTTAAAACATAGAATACATGTGTTTGGTCCAGAAACAGAGGTATTTTGGGTGCCACGCCCGTGGCCATTGGCTGCCACGACCGTGGCCATTGGGAGCCATGGCCGTGGAGGTGTTGAACACAAGAAACAGATTCATTTTATATGCCACGGCCGTGGGGATTGGAAGGCCACGACCGTGGCCATTTTAGAGCATTTAGGCAGAATTGGTTGTTAAGCCACGCCCGTGGGGGAATGGTAGGCCACGGCCGTGAGGCCCTAGAGAGAGAAGTCGGTTTGTAATTTGTGATTTAAAGGTCTAGTATGTGATTAATCTAAGAATAATTGTATTGAGATTCATATATTTTATTATTTGAATGGAATAGGTTGTGAAGAAAATGGATGGCTCTAATTCAAGTGGTGAAGAGTAATTGAAAAAGGAAGTGTGTAGTTTGGTGTAAGTGGTACATAAGGTAAGTACAAACCCTATTTGTTTGAGTATGTTTGTATACTCTTAGATCTTAACACATTTAGCTATAAATGTGTTAAGTAATCTATTATATTATAGATGCTTATGAATAATGTAAATTGCTATGTATATATATACATATTATTAATGAAATATGAAATGTGAAAAAGATGCTGATATGAGGAAATATGGCAAGTGGAAGATATGAGGATCATTAAAAGGTATGTGCAATATAATTTATTATAAATTGTAATACAATTGAGATATAAAGAGATGTGTGAAATTAATGTTATAAGCTATAATGATGTAAATGATATGATTGAAGCATGTTTATATGATATGTTTGTTTAATTGATATTCAATATCATTGATGATATATATATATATACTTGAATAGTGAAGTGTTATATTGTGAAATGAAATGTGAAGCCATTGTGATTGGCTATGATGGTTCAATTGAGATAAATGGGGCATGTTTGCCTATATTATGATGAGAATTGGAAATGGAATTGAGAATGAAATAATAAATGAATTGTGTGTGTCTAATATGTTATTCATTTTCAGAGTTTTGTTATTGGTGGCATGCCTAATGATAGTAACAATCTCTTGAAGTTAGGTTGGATTTGATCCTTGAAGCCAAGTTGGGTTGAAGTTTAACATGTTTTACTCCCCTTGAAGCTTGGTTGGGTCTAATCCTTGAAGCCTAATTGAGATGTTACAACCCTTGAAGCTAGGTTGGATTGGTTCTTGAAGCCAAGTTGGGTTGATACTTAGCATGCTTTGTTCCCCTTGAAGCTTGGTTGAACCTTAATCCTTGAAGCCTAGTTGGGATAATGATAAATGTGAAAATTAAACCAAAACATTAACTCTGAAAGTGGAATGGCATATTAGTGTTTTGGGCCCATGCTTGTGTTTGTATATATATATGGATTATTGAATAATGGAATAAATGAATAATGTTGAATAATGGAGTAAATGAATAATGAGATATATGTTGTCTTTGTTTTAATGTAAACTATGGAATGAAATATAATGTTATGTGATATATGGTGATAACCGTGGATTGAAATATGTGATGATAATCATGGAATGAGATGTATACAATATATATAAGCAAATTATTGAAAGTGAATATAGCTTGAGAAGCTATGTTGAATGATGAGCTTATAAAATTATAACATGATGTGTAAAATGTATATGGATGTGGAAATGTTGAATATTGCTTCATGAAGGTTTTGGGTAGTCATTGAATTGTGAATTATCGAAATGAAGTGTATGTGTATATAATTATGAATAAATCATTAGTAAAAGTATATATAAAAAGTGTATTCACAATGGGAAAACATGATAATAAATAATGATATGTAAAGTTAATATATAAATATGATTTTATGAAATGTATGTTTATATGAATGTTTTGTGTTACTAAGCTCTCGGGCTTAGCGCGGTTGTGTGATCGCGCAGGTGACTATGCGGTTGATTCGGAAGTTAAGCTGTTATGCTACGAGAAGGGTAAGAGTGTTTCGAGACCAACTAGAAGGTGATGCATACATATAAACTTTAATTTTGTATTATTATTCACAATCATATATTCATATGTATAATGATTTATTAAATGTTATTAAAATCTAAAGATAGTAATGTTTGAACTTGGATAAGATTTTTTTTAAATTAAAACTAGAAGTGACATTCTTACACTCTATATACGTATTGTATGTATACTAGGTATATGTATAGTACCTATATAGAGTATGAGGGTGTTACAGACCGGGTATTTTTGGGTACCTAACCTACTTTGATCCATTTATGTAAGGTTAGATAGTTAATTAATGGGTCTAGGCGGGTACAAGTAATATTTTTACCACCCGTGACAGATTCAATTCAGGTTTGGGCATATGCTTCTGGGTACTCGCTATCCAAACCCGTTTGTATAATTAAATTTTTATTAGTTAATTTTTTATTAAATTTTATTTATATATTTATTATATTATATTTTAATTATAGAATTTTGGTGTATAAAATTATTTTAATAAAATTATATTAATATTATATTTTTATTTAAAATTATTTTATTAAGAAAATTATAATTTTATTGTATTTTAAATTTTTATACTTAAATGAGTAATTAAATGGAAACAGATAGCTGTAAATGAATTTAGAACGGGTACGAGTAATGAAGAGATATTTATAAATGGCTTTAGGATAGATACATATAGTTAAAAGTTGGTATGATGATTTTCAAGGGTAACTTATCCATTGTCACTCCTACTAAAAGGTTGAGATTGTTATGGAATGTGCAAACTTTGCCATATAATAATAATAATAATAATAATAATAATAATAATAATAATAATAATAATAATAATAATAAATAAAATAAATTATTATTATTATTATTATTATTATTATTATTATTATTATTATTATTATTATTATTATTATTATTATTATTATTATTATAAGTCTCCAACACAAACAAAGATACTACCAATAATAAACCCTCTATTCTGAAGTTAAGAGTAGCGACTAAATAATAAGACATAATAAAGCAGAAAAAATCATAGGTTAATTCCCAGCCGCTTTCTATAGCCTTTTGTCTTTTCAGATTCTCCATGTCTCCTCTTTTTAATTTTTGTTCCGTGCACCCCTCAATGTATAAGATAAAAGAAACAAATATTATCATTTTAAAACATAATAGATTTATTATAAGTCTTTGCTTTATTTGTTGCATGATTTTTTTTCTTTTCTTGTTATTCTAGATGATGTGAACAAGAAAATCAGAAATGGGAACCTCCAATCTTCCTATTAACACACATGTTTACTGATAAAAAAAATATGAATGATAATTTTCATTAGATAGAAAGTATAGCTCAAAGTGTTTAAAATAATAAACTAATTAATAAGTAAATTAATTTTAGATAAGGCTTAAATTTTAACAACTAAATTTTTTATAATAACAACTAAATACAAAAGATACTAATTACATAGTCTATCAGATCAAATAAAAATTAGATCCATATCGTATAAAGTATTAAAAATAATTTCCATATTACACGAGTTTATATCTTGCTATTATGTCTCTAAGAGTATATATGCAAAATTAAAGCTACAAAATTTTCAATTTATTATTACAAAATTTATTAGATGGTGTTATTAAGGAAAGCAAGATTAAAGGAAAGGAATTATTCTCATTTATTAAGGAAATCAAGATTAAAGGAAAGGAATTATTCTCATTTATTAAGGAAATCAAGATTAAAGGAAAGGAATTATTCTCATTTACTATATGTAATAATGTACAGATTTTTGTTTCCTAACTTAGACACACTAGATGTGTATATATTGTACTCTTTTCTTCACAAAATAACACACCACATTACATTCTTCTCTTCTCCTCTAGTCTTATTTCTAGTCTTTATTTTACAACATGGTATCAGAGCCTAGTTGCTCGATCAAAACAGTCAGTCTATTTTAATAAGTTCTCATCATTTACCTAACCTTTCTCGGCCATGACTGGAGAAGAGAGCACCAGCAAGACTTCGGTCCAGACAGAAGAGTCACCAGGTGGTGAATCTTTAATTGAGCAGCTAGCAAGGCTCCTACAGAAACAAGTTCAATCAATTCAATTTCAGTTTCAAAGTCCACAAACAGTCAGTATCACCACAAAATTAAACCAGTACAATTACTCCCTGTGGGAAAGATTAATGAAGCTAGCCATAGGAGGCAGGGGAATGCTAAGTCACTTAACTGGCATCCCAGCACCACCAATAACAAGTGATCCAGCCTACACAGTATGGGAGCAGAAAGACCTTATGGTCTGTACATGGCTCTTGGAGAATATGGAGCCAGAGTTGGTGCCTAATTATGCTGAATACCCTTCGGCCAAAGCCTTATGGGAGGGTTTAGCCTCAATTTTCAGTCAGAGAGATGATGCCCTACAATTATACGAGCTAACTGTAAAGGCACATAGTATGAAACAAGGAAATAATACAATAGAGCAATTTTACATTGATTGTCAGCGGATTTGGCGAGAGATTGATCTTAGACAACCAAACCCTATGAGAGATGAAGAGGACATCACCATTTTTAATTGACTCCGATCAGAGGCCCATCTATACCAGTTCCTCAGTGGCGTTGATGACAAATTCAATGCAGAAAGAAGGGATCTTCTGAAGGAGAAGCCACTACCGTCAGTCGAGAAAGCATTCACCATCATTCGGCGTGAAGGAACTAGGCGCGGGTTAATGGGACCAGAAAAGAAAATAGAAGCATTGCTAGTAAGTGTAGGAATTAGGAGCGGGCTTACCACTAGACCTCAGGAAGAGTTCATCACCGGTCAACGGTTCGCCACCTAGCCTGGCTCAGACCAACTGAAGACTGGCCACCGGTCATCACAGGGAGGTGGCGGTGTGAGGGTAGATCAAGCAAAGCTGAAGTGTAGTCACTGTGGTATGTCAAAACATACCAAAGAAGAATGTTTCGAGTTGGTGGGCTTTCCAGAAGGCTGGAAGAGTAGGAGACAAAGGAACAACGAGGGACTGCCGCTGTTGTCACCGGTGAACAGAGCCAAGGGGTTGCCTTGGAAGGAGGAGAACAAGGAAGGATAGAAACCCTAGGGTATGCAGTGGCGGTGGTCTCACAAGAAGGAAAAAAAGATTTTAAAGGTAAAACACATACTTTTTTCCGCCTTGGTCCCTCAAAAATGCAATTTTTTCAGTCTGACCCCAGCTTTTTTGAAGAATCTCAGATCGACCCCAAAACTTCTAAAAAATTACAAATTGATCCGAAAGTTTTTGGACAGATTCAATTAAGTCCTGAAAAGTGTAATACTAATAATGGTGTTATTGAGAAATATTATTGTCAGCAGGAACGAGGCATGGGAGCCCATGTCACGGGAAAAAAGAATACAGAGTGGCTTGTCGATTGTGGCGCAACGGACACAATGACATTTGATCACCAGGACTTTATCACATCGTCAGTACCTATGAAGAGTTCTATACAAAGTGCTAATGGTGACTTATCCCCAGTACATGGAGTGGGAACTATTGAAATTTCCCCGAACTTGAAACTCAAAAATTGCTTATATGTGCCAAGTCTTTCATGCAAACATTTATCTGTCAGCCATGTAACTCGGGAATTGAATTGTATTGTGCTTATCTTTCCCACTTTTTGCCTTTTACAGGATATTCAGTCGGGGAGAGTGATTAGACGTGGCACTGAGCATGGAGGGTTATACTATGTGGATGAGGTGATTCAACAAGGGACTGCTGCACTTGCTCGCGGAACTGTGGAAAGACAACAGTGGCTGTGGCATCGACGATTAGGTCATCCATCTGTAGGATATCTCCGTGTTCTATTTCCTAGTTTATTCTCCCATAGTGAACAATTATCTTGTGAAACATGTCTTTTGTCAAAAAGTCATAAATAGTCATATAAACCTTCTAATACTCGTGTTCAGTCTGTCTTCTCCTTGATCCATTCTGATGTTTGGGGACCGGCCCCGCAGTCAGGGTCAGATATTTCATATCATGGTTTTAAATTTTTTATCTTGTTTATTGATGACTGTTCTAGAATGACATGGGTATATTTTTTTAAAACATAAGTCTAAAGTTGCCTCTAAGTTTGTTGAATTTTATAAGATGATTAATACTCAGTTTCAGAAAAAAAAATTCAAATTCTTAGATTAGACAATGGAAGAGAGTATGTCAATTCCATCCTTAGACAGTTTTTTCAGGATAATGGGATTATTCATCAGACTTCGTGCCCGCATACACCTCAATAGAATGGGGTGGCAGAGCTTAAAAATCGCCTTATCCTAGAGATGACTAGGGCAGTCATGCTTGAGTCACGAGTTCCCACTTTCATTTGGCCAGAAGCTATATCTACCTCTATCTACCTCATAAATTGGCTGCCTCCGAAGATTTTGAACCTTCAGACTCCTCTTAGAGAATTAGCTAATCATGTCTATATTCCTTCTACCTTGATTCTCCAACCTCGAATATTTGGTTATTCTGTTTTTGTTCACATACCAAAGACAGAACGAACTAAATTTGAAGCTTGTTCTCTTAAGTGTGTCTTTGTTGGGTATGGAAGTCATCAGAAGGGGTATCGGTGTTATCACCCATCTACTCATTAGGTGTATATCACGATGGATTGTGATTTTCTAGAAACAGAGTTCTTTTATCTAAACCAACCCACTGGTCAGGGGGAGAGTCAGATAGATCCACTGAGTTGTTTTTTGAGTGTGTCTGATTCCACTTCTACTTCATCTGACACAGTTCCAAAAGAGTTAGTACATGGTTCCACCGAGTCACCTCCTCACATAGGACAGAACTCTTCACCAGAGCCTGAATCCCCACTGGATGTCCATGAGGTAAGCACTAACAGTAAGTTTGTTAAGAATAGTACTTCTTTTGAAGGTAGTGCAAGTACTAAAGAGCTGGAACCCAGAAATAAGGAATCAGAAACCATAGAGCTCAGAACTGAGGGACCTAGTATGGAGCCAGGAAGGTATGTGTTTCCTCCTAGGAGTACAAGAGGAGTACCTCCAAAGAGGTATGAACCAGAGTATGAGCCTAAGCAGTCCAGATATCCTGTAGCTAATATTGTCAGGGGGAGTGTGTCTCCAACAGCCAAAGTTTTTTGTGCTGCAGTTTATTCTGAGTTCCTTCCTAAAACTGTACAGGAAGCTATAAAACAAGAAGAATGGCGCCAAGCTATGGCAGTTGAGATGTCAGCACTGGAGAAGAATGAAACCTGGGAAAAATGCACCTTACCTCCTGGAAAGAAGCCTATTGGATGTTGGTGGGTATTCACAATCAAACACTGAGCAGATGGATCCATAGAAAGATACAAGGCAAGGTTAGTTGCAAAAGGCTATACCCAGACATATGGGATTGATTACTTAGAGACTTTTTCTCCGGTTGCCAAAATTGGTACCATTCGTGTATTATTCTCTGTAGCTGCTAACCAGGACTGGCCACTCTATCTGTTTGATGTTAAGAATGCTTTCCTCCATGGAGATTTTAAGGAAGAAGTGTATATGGAGCCTCCCCCAGGCTTCTCTGAGAGTTTCCAGTATAAAGAAGTTTGTAAGCTCAAGAAGGCTTTATATGGCCTAAAGCAATCCCCTAGAGCATGGTTCGGGAGATTCACTATGGCAATGAGGAAGTACGGGTATAAGCAAAGTAATTCAGATCATACACTGTTCATCAAGAAAAAGGAAGATCGAGTTACTTGCCTGATCATCTATGTAGATGACATGATAATTACTGGAAACGACTCAGAAGAGATGAAGCAGCTCAGAGATAATTTGTTTTAGGAGTTTGAGATGAAAGACTTGGGGCAACTAAAGTACTTTCTTGGGATTGAGGTTCTAAGGTCACGAGGAGGGATCTTTATTTCCTAGTAGAAATATATCTTGGATTTGTTAGCTGAGACAGGTATGATGGACTGTAAGTCGGTGGATACTCCTATTATCGTCAACCATGGTTTAAAGATTGTAGATGGAGTCAAATTGATAGACTAGAGATAGTATCAACATCTTGTAGGGAAACTTATCTACTTATCCCACACAAGACCCGATATTGCATATGCTGTAGGGATCTTGAGTCAGTTCATGCATCATCCCCAGATTGATCACATGGAATCAGCACTAAGGGTTGTTCGCTACCTAAAGGGGTCTCCAGGAAAAGGAGTATTTTTTTAGAATCATGGGCACTTGGAAATTGAAGCTTATACTGATGCTGACTGGGCAGGGAACTCAATCGACAAAAGATCTACCTCTGGGTATTTTACTCTTGTTGGAGGAAATCTGGTCACCTGGAAGAGTAAGAAACGGAAGGTGGTTGCCCTTTGTAGTGTTGAGGCATAATTTCGAGGCATAGCTCGAGGACTCACAGAGGTATTGTGGTTAAGGAAATTGTTAGTAGAAATCGATTTTCCAGTTCAGAAGATTTGCAATTTGATGTGTGATAATCGAGCAGCGATTAGTATCTCGGAGAACCCAGTACAACATGACAGAACAAAAGCATGTCGAAGTGGATCGACATTTTATCAAAGAAAAGCTGGATAGTGGGGTCATTTCTCTTCCCTATGTTCGCTCTGAAGATCAGTTAGCCGATGTTCTTACCAAGGCGGTTACTTGTCATAATTTTCAAGAGGTAATGAGCAAGTTGAATGTGTGTGATCCCATCAATCAACTTGAGGGGGAGTATTAAGGAAAGCAAGATTAAAGGAAAGGAATTATTCTCATTTATTAAGGAAATCAAGATTAAAGGAAAGGAATTATTCTCATTTATTAAGGAAATCAAGATTAAAGGAAAGGAATTATTCTCATTTACTATATGTAATAATGTACAGATTTTTGTTTCCTAACTTAGACACACTAGATGTGTATATATTGTAATATTTTCTTCAAAAAATAACACACAACATTACATTCTTCTCTTATCCTCTAGTCTTATTTCTAGTCTTTATTTCTAGTCTTTATTTTACAACAGGTGTAAGTCTGAAAGATGACAAATCGATTTGTTGTCTTCAAAGAATTTTAAATTTTATAATTTCTAAAAATAAAATAAAAAAAGGGAAATAAAAGAAAGACAATTGGCGACTCAATCTCATCCACCTTTTTTTTATAAAATTTTTTAAAAGCCTAACTTTTCCTGTCAATAATTCTAAAAGAGTTTGCAATTTTCAATAATAGCTGAGATACATATTTATCGTATCTTCTTAATTTTGTCAATGTCATCAAGTTGCACTAATTCAAACTTCTTCCTTAACAGCAGTGTTGGAAAAGTAATAAAGCCTGTTCCGCGTGCCCATGTTTTATAATATTTATAAATTTTAATAATATTTATTTTTAAATATATTTTATGTTATTTAATAATTTTTATTTTTAATATTATAAATTTTTAATTTTTTAATTTTTTGTTAAAATATAAATTATTATTTTTTTAATTATTTTTTTAATATAATATTCAATTTTTTACACAAATAAACCAAATCAGGTTTTATTACATTAATTGTTGAAATAAAGACATCATCCACGTCAAATAAGTTGGCAAAAACAACATCAATTTCAGGTTTGGGAACATCCTCAAACTGTCCTTCAACTAAGGCTATGTTACGCTCGACTTATTACTACTACAAGCGACACTCATAAGTATACAAGGTAATTGTAGCAATGGTGATCACCCCAAAATCGTCTCACAAGGAAGGAATTATTTTGCAATAGTTTGATTAGCAAGAAATTTAAAAACAAGAGTGTGATGTTTGAAGTAGTGATGAAAAGCAATTAAAATTAAAAGTAATGTGTGTAATAGTTGTACAAGATTAGTACAATTCTAGGAATGGTGCCTAGGGTTATAATCAATTTATCAAAACTTAATTCTTAAATTATCCATTAACATGACCTTGTATTTTAACTTGTTCCTTGAGTTTAATTAGTAATTACCAATTCATTAGTTTTCTCATTCAAGAATTAACAACAACCAATTGTTTTGAAATTACAAATTAACAAACCCTAGAACTTATATTTCTAATTCATTCTTAGAGTAGTTGATTGCATAATTCCAATATCAAATTTCATCTCTCGGTCATTCATTCAATATTTAGAGATCAATAGGTAGCTAATCTATCAATCTAACATTTAATCCAATGCAATCAACCAACAACAAGGTATATTAATGGAAATATCGAATCAAGTCATTCAATCAAATCTACTGTAAACCCTAGGCATGAGTAATTTAATTCAACATCATCAATTTAAAACAAATATTCATCTCAATATAAATCAAATCAAAATTACACATTGTAATATTAATGCTCATAATAAAACAACAACAATATAAAAATGAATCAAAAGAGAGAATATGAAAAACCCCTTGTAGATGCCAAAAGTTGGATTACTTGTCTTCCTCCTAGCTTCCACCTTGATGTGTGATGAACAACTTACAAGCCTTCTTCAATCAATGGCTCTCCTCTTGAAAGATGGAATGGTCACTCTCTCAAGCCCCCAACTCCTCAATCAAGCTTTCTTCAAACCCTAACCTTCACAAGAGCTTGCTTACCCAATTTTATCCCTAAAAAAGTTAAGAATCTTGTTTATGGAAGATGAAGATGAAGATGAAGGTGATGTTCTTGGTCTCTCTCAAGACCAAGAGCAAGATGATGAACCAAAGACAGAACTCCCCTTTGAAGATCTAAAACGTGTATATATGTATATCCCTCTTCCATTCTTTTTAATTTCTTAAGACACAAAGCATGCTTTCCAACTCACACACTCCACTTTGTCTCCCACTTTCTCATTATTTAAATCTTCATCCCATGAATTAGGCAACCTTTCTCTTCTTTTAATATTTCTTTTTAAAAGATGACACTTGTTGTCTCCCACTTTTTCCCCCATTTCAAGTTAATAATTGAAAGAATTCTCACAAGACACGGCCAAGTCATGAGTGACTTGGCTGTGTCACTCATTTTCTTATGGACATGGCCAAGCCATGTGACTGTGTCCATGGCTTCCTCAATACCATCTTCAATTTCTAAATGGGACACGACCAAGGCCTTGGCCGTGTCTCTTGAGTGTGTTCTCCACTGAATTTCCTCCTTGCTTCTTCTTTGCTTTGGTCAATTGGTGAGACACGGCCAAGGCCTTGGCCGTGTCATGTGACATGGCCAGTGGCTTGGCTGTGTCTCTTGGATGTGTCCACTTATGCCTTTGCTTCACTTTGTCTTTTCTTTGTTCTTTTGGTGGAACACAGCTAAGGCCTTAGCAGTGTCATGTGACACGGCCAGTGGCTTGGCTGTGTCTCTTGGGTGTATCCGTCTCTGCCAAATGTTCCTGCCTCTTTCCTTGGACGAGGGACACGGCCAAGCCATAAAGTGTCTTGGCCATGTCTCATGTTTTACACATTAATAATCCATCAAATTGAATTAAAGCTCCATTGTTTTGTTCTTCAACCTGAATCAAATACTTCAAACAAACTTTAAACACAAATTAAAAGAAAAATCAATCAAAAGCCAATAAAATCACACTAAAAACAAATACACAAATGATCAAAATAGGCTGCCACAATGTCCAAGTCAATCTTGGCAGTGGCAGAACCAATGTATATATATATGTGTGTATGTATGTATATATATATATAAATATATATATTTTAGACTTTTCACTGTGCACCTTTTATATTTAATTTTTTTAAAATAATAATAGTTGACAATTATTATTATTATTATTATTTCTTTTTTAAATATAACCTCCCATTCTAGCCATAATTTTTTAAAAAATAATTATTACTATTTTAATTATTATTTTTTAATTATATTTTTAATTGAGATAAAATTTTAATTCATTTTCTGTAAATATTTTTACCTAATAATTTTGAGAAAGATTTAAGATTAGAGGAATTAAAATATTAAATTGCATGACAAATGAACAGAGAAATTAAAAATCATCAGGTAATAACAAGAAAAATGTATTTAAAGTTTTCTAACCCTTATAAATCACAATTTCAAATTCAATAGGAAATTACTCATAATTATGATAAAACTAACATATATAAATTCATGTTCCTTTCAATTTAATATATAAATATATATATTAAATTGATAAACTTACTCCACCTATTTATTATCTTTAATTATTTTCAATTAATATCCTAAAATTGATATTAATAATAATAGATTTAGCAATATTATTGTGAGCAGAGATTTTTGCCCCCACTACCATGTGGAATGGTTCTTGCGACTTTGGCACTGTTAGGGTCATGGCCTTAGAGAACACGGGCCTAAATCTGAAGAAAATAGAGTCGCCATCCGAACGGGCAGGGAAAATAGAAAGGGGTCGATGACTAGATTCCTAAGGAATCCCCAACCTCTTAATGGGTTCGGAAAGTTGGGTACGTATGGGGAATGTGAGGATGACCCAACACACCTAAAATGTCCGGTTCATTGGAACTGACCTCCTTTTTAGGTGTAAATATTATTAAATTCTTAACTTATTGAAATATCACCCATATTACATGCAATTATCAAAATAAATAATCATCCATCATCTTTATTAAAATAAAGTAAAAAAAATAGGCACCCATCCGTAGATGGAAATATGCCTACACATTGTTTAATATTCCAAATGGTGGAATTAGGGTTTACTGGCTATTTTTAGTATTTAGGGTGGATTAGAGTTTAGGTTGGATTTTTGGAATTTAGGGTTTTAGGTTTATTGACTATTGGTATTTTGGTTTATTTAGAAAATTGATTTAAGGTTTTGGAAATTAGGACACAGATTTATGGTTTTGCAAATTAGTGAAAAACAGGTTTAGGGTTCTTAGTCTTTAGAACACAGATTAGGATTTATCAAAATATGATTATTATAAAAACTCTAAGAATACTTTAACATGGATTTTTGATACATATTTATATGTAAAATGGCTACTACATGTTCAAAATATTGTGAGATTAATCTAGTGTTATGGAATCAGCTACTGATCAAACAAAAAAAAAAGAAACAACTATGCTTACTGTGTATTTGTGTATAATTTAAAAGAATGAAATTTAAACACAGACAATTTAATAGATGAAATAGCAATAAATTATCTCATTGTAAATTTAAATGAATTAAGTTAGAAAAACAAACCTTCGTTTGTAGATTCCACCAAAATTAAATGTTGATACAATTCTTTTTCTTGCACCAACCTTGTACTTCTCGGTTGAATGAAATCAAGACAGTAAGCTACTGCCTTAATAGTGTTTCTATGTTTGATGATTTTTCTAGGCTATTTGATGATCATTTATAGTTGCTTCGTTGCTCTGTGCCAATTACCCTCGTGTTGTTAATCCCTTCTTGTTATTTTTAAACCTATATTTATAGAAGAATGTATTAGGTTAAATCTATATTTAACTTCCTATTTAGAAAAGTTTCCTGAGGAATATTGAATTAATTTGGGAGAAAACCGTGAGCATGTTGGATTAAAACTCCTTTAATTTGAGGCAAACCAAGATCATGTCGAATTAAAACAATCCCAATTCGACATGGAATCAAAGTCCAGATTGAATTGGCAATCCTAATTCGACATGGATAGCTCCATATCGAATTAGGATTGCCCTAATTCGATATGGAGTCCCCTAGTTGGCCCCATATTGAACTGGGTGTCCCAATTCGACATTGGGACACTCCAATCGAATTAGGGGCCTCCCAATTCAATATGGGGTGTCCCATGTTGAATTGGGATGCTGTAATTTGACATAGGCACACCTATACCAAATTTTGAGTCCAATACAAGACCGATATCGAATTAAAACCAACCAAACCTTCAAATATGACCTTTTTAGGATTTTAAAAGTTTAAATAGCTTTTTTTATGCCTCATAAAATTGTAACAATCAAATTCAATGCTTTAAAATAAGTTTAAGCCATTAAAAGTGGACCGAACTTGACTAGGCCTTCTTTAATTAGGATCAAATTAGCTAGGGCCAAAATTAAAGGTCTACAGTTTTTCCCCTGCTTGAACGATCTAGAATTTATTCAGAGAGTGAAAAGCAACATGACTTTGGGCTGATTTTGGATAAAGATTGAATTCTAGACCTAGATATTTGGTTTGGGTTTTAGAACAGAGATTTGGATTGGTTGGGTTTTGGACCCAAGGTTGATTGGGTTCTGGGGCCGAAACTAGATTGGTTGAGTTCTAGACCCGAGTTTGATTTTTAGATTCTCGATCCAAGACTGAATTTTTGGTTCTTGACCCAAGATTGGATTTGGGTTCCGGACCCAGATTGAGTTCTGGACTCAAAAATTATTTTGGTGACCTCCTGTCAGTTGAGGGTTTTGGCTTGCTTCTAGCCGATCAATTTTAGCTCTTCTAGCATATTGATCTTCTATCATGGCTTTCTTCTAGCCACTTGCTCCATTCTTCAATGGATTGGCTCTAGCTCTTTTAGCTAACTAACCTTTTGTCATCTGGGAATTTCGGCTTTTTTTAGCTGGTTATTCCATTCTTCAATGGATTCTGCTGACATTCTGTTATTTAAAATTTTTAGCTTTCTTCTAGCCGATTGTTCCATTCTGCAATAGATTATGGATCTTCACCCTCAAAATGGATCTTCATCCTTAGACATCAGGTCTTCACCCTTCAAAATTGATCTTCATCCTTAGACATCGGGTCCTCACCCTTCAAAATGGATCTTTATCATTTGGATATCTGGTCTTCACCCTTCAAAATGGATCTTCATCCTTTGGACATCGGGTCTTCACCCTTTAAAATGGATCTTCATCCTTGGACATCTGTCATGCACTAACTTCATCTCTTCTAGCAGAACTAATCTTTTTTCTTTTACATCTTCATTCGTTTGAGAGTTTTGATTTTCTTCTTATTCTATTCTTAAATGGATTCTTCACTTTGCACTTTTGCAAAAAATTCAGCTATTTTTTAGCTAGTTCTTATTAGCTAGTCCTTATATCCCATCTTTACCCCCCACATGGAAAAATATTAAAGATAATTCTGAAAATATTTTGTACACGCATAAAATTAAAAATTAAAAGTAGAAACTTTGCCCCCTTGTGTAGGCTCAAACCAATGATTTTTTTATTTTTTTTATGCAGGCTCTTTTGTTTATCATTTAGTTCCTTGTACAAGCATGCATCTCCATTTCATAAAGTGACTGGATCTTCCTCGTGTAATGGGCCTTTCATGCCCGATACTATGTCTACTTCTTATTATTTGCTTCATAGAGTATCTGTTGTTCACTTTGACAAAGTATAGGCAATACAAGACAACAAAATGCATTATGATAATGCTTATGTATGCATGATATGCATGAGTAATACTTATAGTGGTTCCATTGACTCACAGACTAAGGTGATCAGTTGAAGTGTTCTCATTGGTTCTTTTCAGATGCTCGTTCAGGTCCTGCATTAGAATGGCAAAAAAATTCATATTTATGACATTTATTTTCAAGATGTTGAAAACATGAGTTATGGGGCCCAAGCAACATATATACATCCATTTCAAACTATGATTCAGCACGCCAGTTGGTAACTTCTTCATAACCTTGCCAATAATCATTTATTTTGTCTAATGTGCCCTTTAAGGTTCGATGGTGCAACATACTTCCTTAAACTTGAAGGCTTATGCAATAAGAAATTTTTTTTAAATCTTAAAATCATATTTTGGCTTTGTCACATCAGTGTCATTGTACCTCAGGACTCGATTTTACAAATTAACATATCTATAACATGACAACCCTAGTTACCATACTAAACTCAAAAATCATTTTTGTTTAAGTAAGAACTCTTGCACTTCAGATAGACACATACACATTATTTGCCCAAAGGTCTCATCAAGTTTAAATATTATCTATCTCACATACATATTTATTCAAACTATCTCCATTAATAGACTCTACCTACCAAGAGAGATCAACATGTCTTTAATAGGCTTGAAATGAGGTCTATAGGGGATACGGATTAAATGAAGGCCATCTTTGAGCTCGAGCTGATGTGACACTACTGATAAACCTTCACAATATAATCTTCTGTTGGAGTCATAGGTAGCTAGGAGCAATACTAAACTCTGGGTGTCTTATTATATTGCTTCATGAAAAGATAGACTCCAATTTCCTTTTATCTCCTTGGAAGAAATATAGATCTGATTAGGATGATCTTCATCTTTTGCTTTTGCTTTTGCACAAATTCAGGACCCATTTTTTTTTCTTTCTCTTTTTTTATTTTTTATTTTTTGTATTTTTTTATCTTCTTTTTCTTTGTTGTTGTTGTTGGGTTCTAGCTCCAAAAAAATTATCTTGCTTGTACCATCTCATGCTTCTGACTATGGATAAGTGGAGTAGAGTGAGTTTGCTTCAACAAGGATAAATCATTTATTGCCATGATGTCATCTTAATAGATTAGAGATATTAGATCTAGTATCAGGTGAGCTTCAACTATCCTTATGGTCTTGAGAACTTCAACTATCCTTATGGTCTTAACTATGCATTCCTTTATTTGATCTTCTTGCCTTTTCCCCTTAGTGATCATCAGATTTATCATAAGTATTACAATAACTTAGGGTAGATTGTTGTGGGTTTATAAGCCAATGGAAAGAAAGTTAAAATCTCAAGAAGGCTCAAAGGGATAACTAGGAATTGATATTTAATTGGATAGATTTTAGTTGTTAGCTTATCAAACAATACCTAGATCATCTCTCTCTTAAATGAGCAAAGTTCAATTTTGCCTCAAAAGTTAGTCAAAGCATATTCTAAGATTGACTAGGACCTAAATACTCATAATTATGTAGGAGCCCTCTCTAAGTAAGCATACACAACTCAATGCTATAGAATAATTCTCTCACCTAGTAAAGTCATTCAAATTATGATGCATAGATAAACTAATTCATGAATATCAAGCTAGATTCGTCATTGGTTGAACACTATAATATCAAAAGCCAACAAAATTATAGATTCAATAAAAGTAATTTATTCTACCAATTCTAATTTGAAAAATATAATTGTTCTAATAAAATACCAAAGAAAGTAAAATAAAATGAGCAATACTCAAGCTAGGGAAAGTTTGTTAAGTCAAGCCTCTTCTCTCTTCACGTCTTCTACAGTCTTATCCTGAAAGGAGGATAAGACAAGATCTTACTCCACTTCTCATCCTACCGTGAAGGTTGCTGGTGGAGGTACTCTTCTAAATTTAGGCAGAGGATTATTCTTGGTGTTGGGCTTATCAAGCTCAGACAGTTTTTCACTGTCAATCAAATCTTAGATCTCGTGCCTTAAGAGAACACATCTATCTATCTCATGCCCTTGCACTTGATGGAATTGACAAAAGGCCTTGGCATCAAAGCTTGATGGTAGAGGATTCAGTAAAGGTCGAGGAGCCAATGGCTATAATAGCTCATTCTTCTGCAACTTATTGAAAACCCAAAATAGAGGTTTCCCCAACTTTGAAAACTATCTTCTACTTACTTTACCCTGACCGCCTGACTGATAACTTCCCCTATCACTTCTTCTTCCAGAAAAATGGTTCTTCCCCCTCTCTCATTCTTCTATTTACAAACTAGCTTGGAGAAGATCTTTGAAATCCCTTATACTAGTGTGATACAGCTTCTCAAGGAGGTTAGGCATGACGCCTCTTACTATCATCCTGATCTGATAAGACTCGTCTGGCCTTTTCTTAAGTAGTGCAACCTTATTCCTCCAACTCTTCTTATAGTCAACAAAATTTTTATTTTGCCTTTGTTTGATAGTTTCCACCTCCATCAGGGTCACTTCCAACTCAACATTGTACTCATGCTACTGAATAAAGGCTTTGTATAATAGATTCAAATCTTTTTAGGTGTTCTCCTCTACGGTATTGAACCAGTTTTGCACAACAGGGCCCAATGAGAGCATGAAGTACTTAAAGTTTAAGCCTTAGTAGCTCTAGTAGACTGCATGGTAGTGATGTATTGCTTGACATGTAGATGGGAATTTTCAGTTTCATCAAATTTGGCAAAGGAGGGCATCTTGAACTTGTATGGGACCTCTTCATCTTGTTCAAACAACTTATCCACCTTCGAATTTCATCAGTTTTTAGCTTCTTTTTTATCTTCTTCTTCAAATCAGCAATCATCTTCTCCACATTTGAAGTTTCAGTCTTTTCCACAATTGATCTTTCCACAATCTTTGGCTCTTTCTTCTTATCTTAAGGATCTTGAAAATATTGAGCCCAGTCATCATCATCATCAACAACTACCTTGTCATCATCAAAGGCTACCTCACCAACCTTAGCCTTTCCTTTGTCCTTCTGCTTCTTCGTACTAGCAGATGCCTCAACAGTGTTTCCTAATAGTGCAGCCAGTTGCCTCTTCATAGTCTCAGCCAAGGCCTTTTTTTGTTCTTCCATCTTGGCATTGAGGGTGTCATTCACCATCCTTTGAATCTGTTTAGGCTCTATTACTTTCGGTGAGAAGCTAACTAAGTTGCTACTGGATTCTACATCACTTGCATAGGTTAGGTTGTCGTACACTCTTGAACTACTATACTCGAGGTTTATAAGTTAGAAAGAATTAATTCCATGTAATGTAATGCGTATATGCATGTATGTATGTATGCATAAGTAACAAACAAACACAAATAATTAGGACGTTCCTTCCAACCTTATAACTTTCACACACGGATGGTGAGTCTCTTTTCCTAGGTACATGGCCAACAAAATATCAACTTGGGATATTCTATTTTTGAAAAATTCTCTCGGATAATTTTAACCAATAGTTATATTTTCAAACATAAAAGTTAGTCCATGATAATTCTTATTAATTAGGCTTTAATCCATTGAATCAACTAAAAATAGCTTTTATGCTATATTGGATTAAAACAAAATTAAGAGGTTTATCATAAATAGATTCTTCATTTGAAAAAATAACTAATGATTCATGCCAAAAACAAACCCATGATTAATTATTCTTGGTATAAATTAGGCCCACAGTTAATTTTTGATATTCCATAATTGACCTAAATAATTTTGTAAGCTCATTTTAAGAAAAAGTTGTAATGAAGTGAAAAAATAGTTTTGTCTCAAAGTCCATAAAAAGATTTTAGAAAAAATGAATTTTGGGCTTTGAGCTTGGGCTATGAGGTGAAAAAGAATTTTGACCCATCCTGAAAGGTTTTATGTCCAAAGATCATCATGAAAATTTTACAAATTATTTTGGTCTTTTGGATTTATAGGAAAAAATTATTTTGAGCTTATAATATAATTAGGTCATATTAGAAAAAGAATAAACTAAATAAGCTATGGTTCAAACAAAGATAAATTAATCATAGTCAAACAACAAGCATTTGGGCACAAACCTAAAGAAAGTAATTAGGCCAATTACATGAGCTTTAGTCTTTGGGTTGAAAAGCTTAGGTTCCCATAGCAAGTATATACCAAAAGGTAAAATGCTATAAGTAGTTATGCCATGCTCAATCTCCATACCTTGAGTGAAAGCATGGTATCTTTTACATAACACAACACGGGTTACACGGGCATCCTAACTCATGCACACAATACAGACTAAATAATGCAATGAACAATATTATAATAAGAAAGAATAAAATTATATAAAGACCAATGTAATCAACTTTTCTTATCTCCAGTGGAGTCACCACTGCGAGCAGGGATTTTCACCTCCACTCCCATGTGGAATGGCTCTTGCGACTTTGGCACTATTAGGCTCAAAGCCTTAGAGAACACGTGCCTAAACCCAGAGAAAATGGAGTCGCCACCCAGACGGGCCGAAAAAATAGAAAGGGGTGGATGACTCGATTCCTAAGGAATCCCCAATCCACTAATGGGTTCAGAAAGTTAGGTATGTATGGGGAAGGTGAGGATGATCCAGTACCCCCATAACGCCCGGTTTATTGGAACGGCCTCCTTTTCAAGTCTAAATATTATTAAATTCTTAACTTATTGAAATATCATCCATATTACATGCAATTATCAAAAAAAATAATCATCCATCATCTTTATTAAATAAAATAAGCACCCATCCGTGGATGAAAATATGCCTTCACAATGTCCAATGGTCAAAAACAAAATAAATAAGATAGGATACCCACCATTTAGTGGAAACATGCCCTTTACATTTATCCAAAAATTAAAGTAAATAAAATTACATTAGACTTAACAAATGAGGTACCCACAAAGTGGAAACATACCTCTTACATTATTAAAACTTAAAAAATCAACCAAATTAAATCATTCAATCACTCACTATTAGCAAAAATAAAAACAAATCATTCATAAAAATAAAACATTAACAAATCATTCATCATATCTAAATTTTAATAAAGCAACAAAAATATAAATTTATGGGATTACATCATAAATTAGGGTTTTTAGGATAAAATTAGGGTTTTAGAGTTTATGGATAAGAAATAGGGTTTTTAGGGTTTTGAAAACAAGATTGGGGTTTTTAGGGTTTAAGAAAACAAGATTAGGGTTTTTAGGGTTTAGGAAAACAAGATTATGGTTTTTTAAGGTTTTGATTAAAAAACTAGGGTTTTTGGATAAACTTGGAGTTTTTTAGGATTTAGGAAATTGGGGTTTTGAATTAAGGTTTACTGGCTATTTTTAGTATTTAGGGTTTGGATTAGGGTTTAGGTTGGATTTTTGGAATTTAGGGTTTTAAGTTTACTGGCTATTGGTGTTTTGGTTTATTTAGAAAACTAATTTAAGGTTTTGGAAATTGTGATGCAGATTTATGATATTGTAAATTAGTGAAAAATAGGTTTAGGGCTCTTAGTTTTTAGAACACAGATTAGGGTTTATAAAAATATCATTATTATAAAAACTCTAAGAATACTTTAACATGGATTTTTGATAAATATTTATATGTAATATGGCTATTGGCTGTTCAAAATATTGTGAGAATAATTTAGTGTTATAGAACGAGCTACTGGTCAAATAATAAAAAGAAACAACTATTCTTACTGTGTATTTGTGTATAATTTAAAAGAATGAAATTTAAACATAGACAGTTTAATAGATGAAATATTAATAAATTATCTCACTTTAAATTTAAATGAATTAAGTTAGAAAAACACACCTCCGTTTGCAGATTCCACCAAAATTAAATGTTGATGCAATTCTTTTGCTTGCACCAACCTTGTACTTCTTGGTTGAATGAAATCAAGACAGTAAGCTACTGCCTTGATAGTGTTTTTGTGTTTGATTATTTTTCTAGGTTGTTTGATGATTGTTTGTAGTTGCTTCCTTGCTCTATGTCAATTTCCCCCATGTTGTTAATCCCTTGTTATTTTTAAACCTATATTTATAGAAGAATGTATTAGGTTAAATCTGTATTTAACTTCCCATTTAGAAAAGTTTCCTGAGGCATATAGAATTAATTTGGGAGAAAATCGTGAGCATGTCAGATTAAAACAATCCCAATCTGACATGGAATCAAAGTCCATATCGAATTGGAAATCCTAATTCGACATGGATAGCTCCATATCGAATTAGGATTGCCCTAATTTGATATGGAGTCCCCTAGTTGGTGCCAATTTGACATGGTGACACCCCATATTGAACTGGGTGTCCCAATTAGACATGGGGACACCCCATATCAAATTGGGTGTCCAAATTTGACCTAGGGACACCCCATATTGAATTGAGGGCCTCCCAATTCAACATAGGCACACCCATACCAAATTTTGAGTCCAATACAAGAGAGGTATTAAATTAAAACCAGCCAAACCTTCAAATCTGACCTATTTAGGGTTTTAAAAGTTTAACTAGCTTATTTTATGCCTCATAGAATTGTATCAATCATATTGAAGGCTTTAAAATAGGTTTAAGCCATTAAAAGTGGACCAAACTTGACTAGGCCTTCTTTAATTAGGATCGGATTAGCTAGGGCCAAAATCAAAGCTTTGCAATTATATGTGTTCATAATAAACAATTTAAGAATATGTCTTGTAAACTTACAATATCACCATTTAAATGTGATTTATCATAGTATATTTTAATATATTTGATATATTCAATAATGATTTTCATATTTTGTTCAATTTTATCTTGAATTTGTTAGCAATGAATTTATATATTGAATAAATTTTTTTGTTTTAAAATTTTGACCCCCCTCGATGAAATCCTAGATCCGCTACTAATCTTCGATAGGTAAAAGTCGGGCAGATTCTTTCTTGAGCTCTAGTTCCTTGGCCTTATAAACCATCTCTTCCTCTATGAAAGCGCCTTCTTTATCCGCTTCCTTAATCCTCCTTGGAATTAGATGAGCAACATCTTCAAAGATCTCCCAACTAGGTAGCTCTTTTCCTAACGCAATGATGGGCTCTGGTCTTCCTTTGAATGGTCCTCACTCTTGTGCCTTCCAGTTTCTCGTCCTTCTTACCTTTGGAACTCTCTCCCTTGTATCCCAATCCTTCCTTAGTCATATTCCCCTTAAATAAAGGAACTCTTCCATTATGAATTGATTCTTTCCCAAGCCAGTTCTGAGGAGGTAACCCATCTTCTTCATGATTGATTGAACGATAGGGGCATTTTCGCTAAGACCATACACACATCAAACTTTACCATTGGTTAGGCCATTATCATGGCATCAACCACCACATTTCTTTTAGTCTCAATAATTACTACTGAATTTCTGAAAGGGAATTTAATTTTCTAATAGAATGTTAAAGGGACGCCTCCCAAAGGATGAAACCAAGGCCTCTTTAACAATAATGCAATGTAGCTAGGATTTCTAGAGTAACAAACTCAACCATAGATTCAATGAGTCCCTTAGTTACCACAGTGGAAAAAGTACCCAAGGCAATTCTATTGGAGTTATTGTTGGCTCGGATTAAAATATTCGTAGGTGTTAGATCATGTATACCCAAGGCTTGCTTTAGTAGCAATATGGCTAGGAAAACATTAATTGAACCATCATCAACCACCATGCAAGTGGTCCTCTTACCTCTCATTTTTGCTTTAATAAATAGGGGATGGATATCATCCATCTTCTGGAAGATCATGATTAGAAAAGGTAATTACTTGTGATGCTATCTCAGGCATAGTGGTCTTACAATGCCCTATCGTTACTAACCCCACTAGCTCTTTAGAGGTAATGAGAGATGAAATTTGAATATTAGCTAAGGCTTGGATAATGCCTCCCTATGCTTGTGAGAGGAAATCAAAAAATCCCAAATATTCACACTAGTTGGAGTTCTCCTCAACTATTTCAACACAACATCATCTTCCATTTCTTTCTCCTTATTCTTCCCTATTTCAACCCCTTCTTCTTTAGTTTTTTCAATTCTCTTTCCCTTCTCCTCTTTAGAGTCTCGAGCTTGTGGCTTTCCTAATCTAGTAACATGTACTTCTATTTCTTCATCTACTTTTACCTAAAAGGAATCTTTATTATTGATAATTTTTTCCACCATTCTCCCTTTAGCGTCAACCATATCTTAGAAATTATCTATCATCATAACCTCTCTTTTTATTTCTCTTGGTATAGTCAAACAATTATTCATGGTACCCTCTTCATCCTCAAAGGAAGACATGACTATAATCTCTTCCAATCCAGAATCAATCAGATAGGTTGCCATGGTGAAGTATTATTGTATTTGGGTAAGGCATTGTTTTGGGTGATAGTCTTGGTTTGCTTGGTAATCTTACAGCTGTCAATAAGGTTTTAGATCTCGTACTTCAAATATGTGCAACGATAATTATAATATCTAGGCATTTGGTGAAATTGGCAAAATGTGTTTGGGTTAGAGTTTGAGAGAAGTGGGTTTGGTAGAGGTTTTAGCTCTAAGGGTAGTAGGAGGTGTTGGGTCTTGAAGTATATAGAGACCTTGGATTACTGTCTTCCTAAGTTTGAGAATTGTCTTCCGGTGGCCCCAGCACTAATTTTTATAGTTTTCTAATTATTGGTTTTGGACTAGTAAGTGGTCTTCCTCTGGGTTATATACATCCCTTCTTCTCTTTCTGTTTCTTCTAATTGTATACATATGTCATATAGATTTTGAAAGTTCTTAATGAGCATGAAGTTAATCTTTTTCTTCAAATGGGAACCTTTGATCAATAGTTTAATGTTGTCTCTTTGAGATGGCCTTTTCATGACTAATGCAACTTTTCCTCTCCACCTCTACATGTAGTGAGAGAAGCTCTCCTTAGTATTTCTAGCTCAATCAAGGAGACTTCTATATTAGTGTTATACCCAAATTATTTGATGAAAGAACTACAAACCGGTTTCCAATTCTCCTTAGTCTCTACACTTAGGGACTTATACCAATGCATGCCATTACCAACCAAAGACAACCTAAACATTTCAAATCCTATTCATTGAAGGCATGGGTAGTCTTCATAATGGTCACATATTGGCTTAGGTGAATTTCAAGATCTTCGGTGCCATTGAACTTGGGACTATCAGGGACTTTGAACTTTGGTGGTAGGATCAATTGGTTAACTTGGCATAAAGCTTCTTCTCTCTCAAAGTTTGTAGAACAACTCTTAATTGTTCATTATGTTCCTCTAGGTTCATGGAATACACAAGATGTCATCAATGAAGGCTGATACAAACTTATCCAAATAAGGATGGAAGACACAATTCATAAGGTCCGTGAATGTTGTCAGTGCATTGGTCAATGCAAAATGCATTACCAAGAACGTATAATGACCATGATGAGTTCAAAAAACTATCTTAAGCACATCAAATTAATTTGCTCTTAACTGATAGTAACCTGATCTAAGATCAATCTTAGAAAAGGTGCTTTCTCCCTTCAACTGATCAAACAAATAATCTATTCTTGGTAAAGGATACATGTTCTTCACTGTCACCTTATTGAATTGCCTATAGTCAATACATAATCTCAATGTACCATCTTTTTTCTTCACATACAACATAGATGCTCCCTAAGATGACACACTAGACACCATAACTTGGTGTTTTGATGACCAATCCATTCCTAAGATTACATTAAACTCATGGAAAGGTAATTCTATCAAGTCAACTGGAAACTCATGTTCTTAAATCCTTAAAGGACAACCCCTATAAATCTTGTTCGCTATCACACAATGGCCAAAAGGGTTTGTGACTAAACTATCTTATTCAATCATATCCACTTGTGAACCCCTCTCTTTCGATATTGTGGTGTAAAGGTATGCATGAGTAGAGCTTGGATCTATTAATGCATATACCAAGGAGTAAAAGAGAATAAATATACCTATAATCACATACGGTGCATCCTGATCCTCTCAAGCTCTAATAGCATAGGCATGTGCTGGTACCCTAGTGTCAGGCCTCTCTACTATTTTAGATGCAACTCTTTGAGTAACCTCAACTATCTTGAATCTACCAGACCTCTTTCTTGGATCTACGAGGCCTCTTACTTTGTTGAGGTATAAGATTAGTCTTCTCTATTTGTGGAGTAGTAGTAGTCCTCTTCTTTGGGCAATCCCTTTGGAAATTCTTAGTGGCCCCACATCTATAATAGGCTTCAGTCAATCCCCAACACTCACCTCCGTGCTTTTTCCCACAATGGCCATATACTATAGGTGTTGGTTCCATAATTGTTGACTCTAGTATACGAGGTACTAAAACTTTCATTTGACCTCTCTTAAATGAGGATCCTTGTCCCTAGAACTTTCCTTGTGACTCCTTTGGTCTCTTGTTAACTGTATTAGTGGAGCTAAACTACCCAGTGTCTCTCTAATACTGCTCTCTATTCATTCTATTCTGCTCATTATCTCCAACCCTCTTAACATTCATGGTTGCAGTCACAAGCTGAGTAAAGTCTTTAATTTGTAGTGCAGTGATGTGGAGCCTTATATTGTCATTGAGGCCTTCCTCAAACCTCCTGCACCTTTCAAACTCAGTAGGCACTATCTCCCTAGCATACCTACTTAGTCGCACAAACTTCCCCTCATACTCAACTACAGTAAGATGCCTCCATCTCAAAGTGATAAACTCTCTCCTCTAAGATAGATATGGCCGATATATTTCCTCCTGAACTTAGTAAAAAAGAACTCCCAAATCACCTTAGCAAGCTGGCCACCTCTAATATTGTATCTCACCGTGAGACCTCACCCGAGCACCAATCTGGTCTGCTCGGGAGCCAAAATGCTCATTGGACTATTGTGACAATTTTGTGCTATTACAATGCTACCGCAAGTGCACCGGACGCACAAGTAATAAAGTAGTGAGTAAGATATCGTTCCACTGGGGACAAGGTCAATTACTAGTGCAAATTTCAACTATTGTTTAATAACCCAATGATTCTTGTGATGATTAAAATAAAGAAAAATGAATTACCTAATAAATTAAATTGATGAAGGATTGAGTATTATACAAAAAGAATTGATAATAAAGACACTATCCAGATATTGAATCCCCCTAACTATAAAGAGTATTTAAGAATATTAATTCAATTAAATCAAATAACAGAGCTGAATTGACATTTCTCTAAATTAGATCAAAAGCTCTCTCGAGTGAATTAATCCCTAATCACTAAGTAGAATGCTAGAAATATCTTCTCAAGCATAATTAAATAGATCATGCAATAGGAACCAGGAATTATAAACCAAAGGATCTTGTAAGTCTATCTCTAGCACTCCAATCAACCCTCAACTCCAATGAGAATTCTATTCATATTAAGCTTTCTCAAGTCAATAATATAAAAATTGCAACAAATTAATAAGCATGCTATTATCAATTGGAAATAAACAATTAAGAATCATAAGAATAAGACAACTCAATTAAATGATTTAATTTAATAAAAACTATTCAATCCTTACAATAAAGTTAGGGTTCATCAACATCTAGATAGAAATAATTTAGCTCATATTCATAATAAGAAAACCAGAACAAAAGAAATAATTAAAAGAATTTAAACAATCCATGATGAATGATTTGTATTTCTTCACTTCAATCTTTGATTCTTAATTTAAATCTTATCTAAATTGGATCTTCACCTCCAACCTCAGTTGCCAAACTCTCTCTTTTTAAACAAACTGCCTCTAAGTGATAAGAAATGGATCCCTAATTCACACTTCAGTTCATATTTTATAACCCTGAGATTTAGCCTGACACGCCCAGTGACACGGCCGTGTCTCTAGGCATGTCGATGATATTTTTTCAGCATTGATGACATGGGCAATAACACGACCAAGCTGCTGGATGTTTCATAGCTACTGTAATGTGGGATTAAGGACATGGGTAGTGACATGGGGTGTGTCACTGGGCGTGTCAAAGCTTTTGTAAGTTGGGCGAACGACATGGTCATTGACACGCCCATGTCGTTGAGCGTGTCACTTGAAAAATTTGGCCGAAGTAGCTCTTTTCCTCATCTTTCATCTGTGATTCTGGCCTAAATGACCATAATGCCTCAAAGTGTAAAAGATTCCAGAAATCAATCCTAACAAGCAATTGAACAAACAAATTAAACTCAATTTGACAATAGATATACCAAGGAATAGAGGCAAAAATATCATCAATTATATACTTATCAAATTCCCCCACACTTGAGTTTTTGCTTGTCCTCAAGCAAACTAAATTACTATAATAAGCAGGAATGAATGACTCCTCTATATCCAAAAATAAAAGAAAAGTTTCACAATACTCAAATAAAAAAACCCGACATTCTCAACCAAAAACTAATTCTCAACCATGATAGCTGAATTAAGAAGTTTCAAAATAAAAAAATTTTACAAATCTAAAATTTAAAAATCCAGAGTTAAAAGATTAAGCATAAAATTTCAAGAACAAAAAAGTCATGAACAAATAAGGAAGTGTAAATTTTCTCTTAAGTTCTTTGACATGCTTGAACCATTCTTTCTAAGGAGCCCGAATTATTTGAACTGATGCTAGCTTTTTGACGAGAAGGTAAACATCTGTGATTCCAACCCCCAATTACACAGTTAGAATCACCATTCAAATGGCTACTAGTACTATTCATTATTCTGACTACTTCATTTCAATTAATGAGTTAAAATCAGCGAAATATGGATAAATTTTCAAAGCTCCTTATGCAATTTTTTTTTATATTTTTTCTCTTTATTATTGAGAATACTCAAGTAGTCAGGAACTTAAGATACTAAATATATCCTACTAAGTTCAACTCAAGTATATAAAGAATTTTAGCATGCTAAAAAATATAAATAAGGTTTCAAACTTTAGATGTGCAATTCTTATCAATCAACTTCCTAATTATGACTATTATATTCTGTCCTTAGCATTTGATTAAGAAAGACGAGTCAACCTCAACAAGATATTATCATTCAGTAAATCAACAATTAATTTAATATAAAGAGGAACCATTATAATTCATACTATTATAGCAATTTAGTTTACTTGAACCCAGAAACAAGTTAAAGAAATTGGATGAGACTAATGAATTAAATGATATTAATGAAATAAATACCAATAAAACTCAATCTAGGAAGTTTATCTCTTCTCTCCCCCACACTTAAGATGCACATTGTCCCCAATGTGTGTAAAATAAGAAAAATAACAAAAGAGAGAGAAAACTACCCTGTTATGTCCATAAATCGGCATATATGAATTTGGTCCCAAAAGCATTGCAAAGTCGAATTAGCTACAAAATAAAGATTGACATGAAAAATTGTGAAGATTCATGTATATAAAAGAATTAGAAAGAAATAAATACATGAAATAAAATAAAATCAAAATAGTGGGCTAGTCATCCATGGACGCAGCATCCTCACTGCTGGCACTGGTATCATCACCGATATCATCATCCGAAACATGCACGCGTGGCACCAGGGGTTGATATGGTGGAGGAGGTGGCTGCAACGGGCTGAACCCCTGAGACTTCCAAAACTCAAGCATGGACTGCTCCAACCATTGCCTTCTTAGTATCTCGTGATCCAACTATGCTTGAAAGGAAGAGTAGTGTTGCTCCATAGAATGTTGGATATGATCTTACTGAGATAATAATTTGTTATGATTCAACTCTATGTTTCCTATTTTGCCTTCTATCCTACATATCTACCGCTCAAAATCAGTGGGTTTCCTTTCATCATCACACTCAACATCGATAGAATGACGCCAGTCTCTAAAGGCAGGGGCTGTAGTAAAGGGCAGGCCAACTGAGGAAGAAGATCCAACAGTGGTGGACGGGCCATGAAAGTCTATTGGTGGAGGTGGAGGTATGTCAGAAGTGGGAGTAGGAGGAACTGGCTTAGAATTCGTAGGTGGTGCCTGCAGCTCCACCACCTTCTCTCGATTCAATTGCTTTAGAGTGTCCATACCCAAAATTTTGGGGAGCCCGTCTAAAGTCATCGGGAGGCATCCATCCAACACACCCAAACTGCGAGCTAGTCTCGTGACATATATGCCACCATATAAGTTACCCGGTGCCCCTTTCTTGGACTGCTTGCAGAAGAAATATTGCACTGCTCGTAGAAGAAATATTGCATCAAATTTTCTGAACCATGCATTTCAAGAAGAATAACTCCCTCAAGCCAATAACCCTCATACTACTAGGTCGAGTTGCAATAGTATGAACCAACATAATATGTACCACTTGGCAAGGAAAGAATTCAAAATTCGATGCTTTAGATACCTTAAGCAGATACTTGGCTATATTCGGTGAAAATGTGCTCCAAACCTTGGGAGGAATAACATCATACTCCATAAAGTCTACCTCAGAGTTAAGATACTCAATAGTCTGCACCTCCTCTGTAGTAAATAAACCAAAATGTATGCCAAGTTCATTGATACTCATGTGGAATATCTGCCCTCCCAACCGAAACTTCATCGTCAGTTCGATAATTGAGATCTTATTTTTGTCAAATTGGAAAGTGCAGCAGAATTCTAGTGTTAATTCTCTATATGAAGGCTCATTGATGGAAAAGAGTTGTTCCCATCCCGGTAGGTTTATCAAATCTTGGATTTCAGCCGCTATATTATCTTGTTCGATAGCACCCCAATCCAAAATTCTAGGAGGAGACCAATCCTTGTTTCCTAATACTTCAAACCATTTCCTTTTGTCTGAATTCGAGAAGCGAATGCATCTGTGGCTGGCTGTAAACTTAGAGATCGAATGTGTAGCAGGTTGGCTTGAGCTGCCTTCCCCTCTAGCTCTTTTGGTGGGTAACTTAGAAGCTAGTTTACGAGGACCCATGATCTGCATAATAAGCAAGACCAATCTCAAAAATAGCTGTAATACGAAAAATATGGGATAGTGTTACTAAAAAATTGACATTATAATAACATAGCATAGAACATACTCCAACAAAAAGAATGCCAATTATGCCAACACATGTAAACCAACAACAACAATAAAATCCATAAAAAGAAACTAAATCAATGCATCTAGCAACCATAAATAACAAAATGCAGCACTCCAATTCTGTTTGTCTCCAAAGCCCAATAGATTAAAAAAATAAATTGCTAAATGGGTGAATGAATAACCAACAAATAGTATATAAACATGCTTAACACAGACTCAGCCTATAAATTCCCAAAAATATAATGAGTAAAGCACAACAAATCTTTAAGAAATGGGGTTAAACCCCAAAATCCCTAAGAATCTCTAACAAAATCGCAAGAATTCCTGAAGGAATTTCAAAGGAAGCAAAACAAAATTTCAAGAGTTAGGGTGCATACCTAAAATGAGTGGAGACTGTGACAAAATCAAAGGAAAAGTACGTAAATCCTCTCCAGACCTTCGAATAGGAGTCGAAATCCCCTCTAGGATGAGTGGGTGTGTGATTTTGAGTGTGAGAGTATGAAAATTTTGAGAGAAAATTGACAAAGAGGGGGAGAGAAGAGAGGAAATTATGTTTAATTTAAAATTAGGTATTTCTTAAAAATATGTTGACACGCCCATAGACACGACGATGTCTATGGGCGTGTTATAGCTACTGGGATTTAAATAACATGACATGTCCAGTGATATGGGTGTGTCACTGATCTTGTTAATGCTACTAGGACTCCTTAAATTTTAGTCAAAATGACATGACCAGGGACACGAGCATGTCCATGGGTGTGTTGTAGCTACTAGAATACAATTTAAATGATATGTCTAGTGACATGGGCGTGTCACTGGCAGTGTTGTAGCTATTGTGGTGTAATCTATATGACATGTCTAGTGATACGGGCGTGTCACTGGGCGTGTTGTAGCTACTATCTCAAAAAATGAATGACATGCCTAGGTTGATATGGGCATGTCCAAAAATAAGCTCAAGTTGCCCCTCACAATACTCAATCAAATTTCTAACAAAAGAAAAATTTCCTCGACATGTTCAAATGAACTTAGAATAACACACCTCTAATCAATGAGAGAAGAAATAAAAATCAAACAAACAAACTAAAAACATGAAAAATTAAAGAAACATATATTAAAAATAAAAAAGGTGGGTTATCTTCCACCCAGCACTTCTTTAACGTCGTATTAGTTGGACATTTAGGAGTAATTCATCCCTAGTCTTGGAGTTATAAAACTCCTTCAACTCATTCAATTTTCCCCCTAAGTATAATTTGAGCCTTTGCCCATTCACCTTAAAATCCCCTTTTTCTAGATGAGTAAGTTCAGTCGTTCCATAGGGAAAGGCTTCCTTGACAGTGAAAGGGCCAAACAATCGAGACTTTAACTTACCTTAAAAAAGTCAAAGCTTTGGATTGTACAATAATACCTGATCTCCAGCTTGAAACTCTTTCCATTCCTTAATGCAAGCATCATGCCATCTCTTAGTCCGCTCCTTATACATCCTTGCATTATCGTAAGCTTGCAATCTCCATTCATCTACCTCATTGACCTGCAATCTCCTCTTTTCACCTGCATTAGCTAGATTAAGGTTAATCTATTTTATAGCCCAATAAGTGTTATGTTCAATTTCTACAGGTAAATGGAAAGTCTTTCCGTATACTAGCCTAAATGGCATAGTACCCAAAGGAGTTTTGAATGCTATCCTAAAGGCCCATAGAGCATTGTATAATTTCTCAGACCAATCCTTTCAGGATCGCTCTACAGTTTTCTCAAGAATTCTCTTTATCTCCCTATTTGTGTTCTCAACCTGGCCACTAGTTTGAGGGTGGTAAGGAGTAGAAAACTTATGTGTAATGCCTGGAGTTTTAAAATCTTTCTCAAGCTAAGCAATACAAAAGTGAGTACCCCTATCACTTATGATCGCTTTCGGCATACCAAATTGAGAAAATAATTTTTTTCAAAAACCTCATCTCTACCCTAGCATCATTCGTTTCTAAGGCTTGGGCTTCAGGCCATTTAGAAACATAATCTATAGCTATGAGAATATATTTGTTACCAAAGGAACTAAGAAACGGTCCCATAAAGTCGATGCCCCATACATCAAAGACTTCACAAACTAGAATTCCATTTTGGGGCATCTCATCACGAAATGAGATGTTTTCAGGTCTTTGGCAATGATCACAACATTTCACAAAGTCATAGCTATCCCTAAACAAAGTCGGCTAATAAAATCCTAATTCTAATATCTTTTGATTAGTTCTATTGGCTCTTATATGACCACCAGCTGGTCCGACATGGCAATGATGGAGAATATTTGTCATATCTGTGATTTTGGAGAAATTAAATAAGCACTTGGAGATATAAAAGTTGTATATACCCAATATATATACCTAGTGTAAATATAACATATGCATATGGTATATTAATTATATATGTTAGATATATACATTACATACTTCATATATTTAATACATATATAAGGTACATTTAATGTGTATATAAGGTACCCATTATTTATGCATATGTGTAATATCCCAATTTTTTTTTGAAAATTTCTAATTTTTGAAAATTTGATAAAATATATTATAATCAAATTGGATAAATTAAATTAATGGTTTTAAATGAAAAATGAAGGAATTTTAAATGAAAAAGTGGAATATATATGTGATATATATGTAAAATATATACAACATATAAAAGTCAACACTTTTTAAAGAAAAAGTCAAAAGTCAAAGTAAAAAAGGGTATTTTGGTAATTAAATTTTAAAAATTCAAAATTATTAAATTAATTCAAAAATAAATAATATTTGAATGGAAGAGAGATTTTTGAACTTTTAATTTATTAAATAAATAAATAATTAATTAATTACTAAATTAAATTAAATAATATATATATGGTTGAAATTAAAAGATGAAAGGAAAGAGAAAATCAAAAACCATTTTCATCTTCTTCTTCTTCCTCCTTGGTCGAAACCTCCATTGGCAGTGTCCAAGGAATTTTTCTTTTCCATACTCAATTTATTGAAGGATTTAATAAGTTTAAAGTTAATTTTTGGTGATTTCCACTAAATTTGGTAACTTTCCAACTCTTTTCTTTGAATTCCATAGAAATTTTAATTATGTGTAATTTTGGATTTTTAAGTAGTATGTTATAATTATTGGAATTGGTGTGTATGATGTTATTTTGGGTAGTTAACAATGATTTTAAGGTTGGATTGAAGAAATGGTTGAGTTTGGGTAAGATTGGTGAAGAGAGATAATTTATTATGTAATTTTTGAGGTTTTGAAATCATGGTTTTTAATTATGAAAATTGATTCCAAATGAGTTTTTTGGATGCATAAACAAGTATTTTAAAGTCAAAAATTGGATTTGGTTGTGTTTGGCTGGAGTTTGAGAATGGAAGTGTGATTTAGGATTTTGAAAAATGATTTTTCCAAAGTTGTTGAATTGTATAATTTTATTGGTTTAATCTTGTTGTTTGGTGATATAAGTGATGAATATAAGCTTAAAATGATTAATGGATTGTGTTGGAATTGAAAACCTTCAATGGGGAAATGTTATGCCATTTTAGGGTTTTGTGTATAAAAGTGTGTATCTGTAATGTAAATGGTTTAAATGTATTAAAATATATTTCTAATAATATAAATAAACTTAATATATTAAAATGAATGACCTAGTATGAGAATCCAAAGTTAAAGTGAGGTCAGCCTTAAATTTTGGATTTTTACTTGGATGGGGTTTAATTATGGTTTAATATTGGAAATGCCATTAAATGTGATACTAAATGATTATTTGCTATCACATTTGGTTTAGGCATTGAGGGAGGTTGTTTTGCCTCATCCAAGTAGTGGAGGGCAAGTTGGAAGGATGAGATTGGAGGTTGTTTTAAGCTTGTTTTGGTTGCTATTTGAGGTAAGTACAAACTTTGAATACATTGGTTATGTTTGCATGACATTTGGGCTTAACACATTTTGGTTGGAAAATGTGTTAAGCTACTTGATACATTGGTTATGTATGAATAATGTGATATGAAATTTGTAATATCATATATGTGTTAAATGCATTGTGAAAAGCCATTGATAATGGGTAAATTGTGTACATATGATTAATATGTGAAAATACCCAAAGTAATTGGGTAATGTGTTGTGAATGCAAAAATGTGGTATAATGTAAGGAGATGTGTGGAAACATAATGAAATGAATTGATATTGATATAAATGAGAAAAATGAGAAAAGTGAGAAAAAGATGAGAAAATAAGGCAATGTGCCTAGCTTGATTATGTGACAATGAGAAAGAGATTGATAATGAGAAATATGAATAAATTGTGCCTAGTATGTTATTCAATTTTTAGAGTTCTGTGTTTGGCGGCATGTCTATGATTTGCCTACGGGCTAGACGCTGGGCGTCACTGTGAAAATATTTTTGAGTTGAAATGACCGGGTCGTAAGCCTCAAAAATAAGTCCTTAAAGCTGGGCTGGGTGAAATGACCGGGTCAAAAGCTCAGACCTAGTTGGACTATTACATTGATATTTTGCCTACGGGGCTAGACACATGGTGTCATTATAGACCAAAATAGTAACTCTGGAATTTGAATAGCATATTAGTTATCTTTGGGCCCATGTTTGTGTTTATTTTTATATGAATTGTGGATTGTGAAATATTTAAAAAGTATGAGAAAATGGAATGATGTGATATCCATAACCATTTTGCATTGACCTTACTTTACAGTTTTATTATTATCAAAATTTGTACCGCTAAGCTTTTAGGTTAGCGCGATTGTAATTCGTCATGTAGGTGACATGGGCGATTTGGTAGAGTTGGAGAGTCCTACTAGACCTAGTTGTGTCTAGGCTTGCATTTATCAAGCTTAAAGTATTTTTGGGTACATCAAGATCAGAGCCATTTACCAGCATGTACATATTTGATATTATAGTATATTTTGATATTATGTATATTATGTTTGTTTCTGAAGTATATATTGTAAATTGTAAAGAATGTTTTTGATAATTTTTTAAAAATGGGATTCTATATGTGTTGTTGATATATATATATATATATATATCTATGTATAAATATTTTGAGAAAATATGGAGAAATTGAGAAGTATTGGTGAAATGGAGATTTGATTTTATTAGGAGTGTTTATTTTATGCAGGTTGAGTTTATTAAATTTTGGGATGTCCAACTTACAGGCAAAACTCTGGAGAATTTTTCCTAGAGATTTTTATATAAAATATTTATTTTGGGTTCCTATAACAAATAAAGAATATTTATATACTATTTAATTTTATATATTTAGTTTTTAAAATTTTAAATCAGAAATGTGAAAATTTTTTATTAAACAGGTATGTGATATTTTTGTACCTATATGCGTATTGTACATATGCTGGAATATATGTATTATACATATATAGGGTATAAGGGTGTTACAATATTCATTATTTTGGGCCATGCCATGCAATGCCGGATCATGTGGTCCTTACTTAACTTAAACAAAAAGGGATCCTCCCAAAAGTAATATTTTAAGTCAGAAAAGAATTTCTTCTTTTCTTGATAAGATAGATCCTTAGGGAGTTTCCTGATAGCCAAGTAATTAGAAAAATCTGCAAACCAAGGTATTTCAAAGTTTAAATTACTTACCTCACTTACCATGGCATACAACTGCTCATCGGGAAAATGGTCATTAATGCCTCCTTCTTCAAACCTCTCCAAGGTTAGGTTCTCCAAGGGAGAAAGGTGATCTGCTACCAGATTTTTAGCTCCTTTTTGTCTTGAATCTTCAAGTCAAATTCCTACAATAACAAAACCCATCGAATTAGCCTAGGCTTTACATCAGTTTTTGCAAATAAATACCTCAAAGTCGAATGGTCTGTATAAGTAATCACTTTTGACAAGACCAGGTATGATCTGAACTTGTCCAAAGCAAAAACCACAACTAGTAGTTCTTTCTATGTAGTTGTGTAATTGGCCTGAGCTACATTTAGAGTCTTGCTTGCATAATAGATGGGTTAAAAATATTTTTCCCTGCGTTGACCCAAGACCGCCCCCACTGTGAAATTACTCACATCACACATCAATTCAAAAGGTAAATTCCAATTGGGAGCCACCATGATTGGAGCATGGATCAATTTTTTCTTAAGAGTTGTGAAATCTCTTAGATATTTCTTATCAAATACAAAATAGACATCCTTCTCAAGGAGTCTTGTTAGAGGGCGAGCTATCTTAGAAAAATCTTATATGAACCTCTAATTGAAGCCTGCATGTCCTAAAAAACTTCTAATGACCTTGACCAATGTGAGTGGTGGTAATTTCTCAATGGTTTTCACCTTAGCTCGTTCCACCTCAATACCCTTGCTTGAAATCTTGTGTCCTAACATGATTCCCTCTTGAACCATGAAATGACATTTTTCCCAATTAAGCACAAGGTTTGTTTCCTCACACCTTACCAACGCCCTCTCAAGGTTTTCCAAACATTCTTCGAATGAGCTACCATTAACTGAGAAATCATCCATAAACACCTCCATAATATCCTCAATCAGCTCATCAAAGATTTCCACCATGCACCGTTGAAAAGTTGCAGGTGCATTGCACAGTCTGAATGGCATTCTTCGATACGCAAATGTCCTATATGGATAGGTGAATGCAATTTTCTCTTGGTCTTCCAGGGCAATAGGAATTTGGAAGTAGCCCAAAAGACCATCCAAAAAATAGTAGTATTCATGCCCGGATAACCTCTCCAACATCTGACCAATAAAGGGTAATAGGAAATGGTCCTTCCTAGTTGCATCATTCAACTTCCGGTAGTTGATAAACAAACCCTCCAACCAGTAACCATTCTTGTTGGAATCAACTCATTATTTTCATTGGGAACCACCATCATCCCTCCTTTCTTTGGTACTACCTGAACCAGGCTTACCCAAGAGCTATCCAAAATAGGATATATAATTCTCGCATCAATTAATTTGATCATTTCAGCTTTCAGTACATCTTTCATCCTAGGGTTTAGTCTTCACTATGGTTGCACCACCGGCTTGATTTCATCCTCCATCAGTATCTTGTGAGTGCACTAGGATGGACTATTACCCTTGATGTCTGCTATCTTCCAAGAGATGACTTTCTTATTCTTTTGTAACAACTTAATGAGCTTACTTTCTACTCAGAAGATAGGTGAGAACTCAGAATTATGGGCAATTTATTTTCCTCTGCCAGGAATCCATAATCAATGTGATCAGGAAGGGTCTTGAGTTCCAAGTTGGGTGGATCGATCACAGATGGTTTTAGTTTCTTTTCTTTTGACATCTAAATAGTTTCATATTCCCAACACTGAATGACTTGCTTGCTTCAAGATAAGCAAGCTGCTCCATTGCTTCTTGATCCTCAACATTATCCTGCATTAAACATAACTCAAGGGGATCCTTGGAAACAATGTTAGTAATAAACTTTACAGTTTCATGCTCAATAATATCATTGAATGAATCCACCTCATCGAGCGTAAGTGGGCGCTTCATAGCATAATGTATATGAAAAATAACTTTCTCACTTCCCACTCTCAAAGTTAACATGCCATCATGGACATCGATAAGGGCACGAGCTGTATTTAAAAATGGCTTACCAAGGATAAGCAAAACAACCGCGTCCTCATCTATATCAATGACAACAAAATCATTAGGGAAGATGAAATCCCTGACTTTTACTAACACATCCTCTATAATACCATGAGGGTGGACTACTGACTTATCAGCAAGTTGAATGGTCGTGAGTGTTTGTTTAGGTTCTCCAATACCTAACTCTGTAAACATCTTGTAAGGCATAACACTTATGCTAGCCCCCAAATCAGCCAATGCACTTTTAATTTCAAGATTACCTATCAAACATGGAATAGTAAAACTACCAGGATCTTTTAATTTCTTAGGTAACCTCTTTTGCAAAATTGCCAAACTCTTTTTTGACAAATGCACCAATGATACTTCCTTAAGTTTTCTTTTGTTAGAAAGGAGATCTTTCAAAAATTTAGCATATCTGGGCATTTGCGATAAAGCTTTAGCAAATGGAATATTAATGTGCAATTATTTAAAGAGTTCAAGAAACTTACCGAACTGAGCATCCATCTTGTCCTTGTTCAACCTTGCCGGATATGGCACTCGAGGTCGGTATTCCTTCACTATTGGACTGGGCTCTTGTGGTTGGTTCCCTTTCTCATTTTCTACTACAACCTTCTCTCTGAAGTGACAGTAGGATCATCTTCTTTTCTTTTTTCTTGTGCCTCAGCCTCTTCCTCAATCAGATCTTCTCTTTTCTCAACAACACCACCCTTAATTTCCTTTCCACTCCTCATAGTGATTGCCTTTAGTTGCTCCTTTGGGTTTGCCTCAATATTGCTAGGTAAACTCCCTTGCTGTCTTTCACTGAGTAACTTAGCAATTTGCCCCACTTGGTTTTCCAAATTGTGAATAGAGGCTTGCTGATTTCTAAGGGTGGTTTCAGTTGATTGAAATCTATTTTTTGAAACTGTTATTAATTTCTCCATCATGTCTTTCAAATTGCTCTTTCTTGGAGGAGCAGCTTGTTGGTGTTGAGGCTACTGAAATCCAGGGGGAGGTCTTGAATTGTTCTGATTATTCTAGGAGAAATTAGGATGATTTCTCCACCCAAGATTATATGTGTTGTTGTAGGGGTTGTTCTGCTGCTATCTTGCCATATTCCCAACAAAGTCCACATGTACTTGTCTAGCAAATATTTTGCCATTTTGGTAATATTGACTTTGATGTCCATCCCCACACCATTCACAAGAAATCACATGCATTGATTTCCCTAAAGATGAGGCTAATGAATCAATCTTTTTTGTTCATTACTTCTAATTGTGCTGTCAAAGCCACCATAGGATCCAATTGATGTGAACTAGTGACTCTTAGTTTTCCTTGTTCCCTTAGAGCTTGCCACTGATAATTGGTAAGGGCCATATCTTCAATCAAATCCCTTGCTTGTTCAGGTGTCTTGTTATTTATGGTAATTGATTACTTACTTACATAGTTCAATCCATTGTAAAAAGTTTGAATCTGAAGCCATAGTGGAAGCCTATGATGAGGAAACCTTCTCAATACATCTTTAAACCTCTCCCAAGCATCATAAAGGGTCTCATCATCTTGCTGAAGGAAGGATGAAATATCATTCCTCAATTTAGCATTCTTGGAAGGTAAGAAGTATTTTTCTAAAAATTTCTCTGCCAACTGACCCCATGTGGTGAAAGTGCCTGGAGGGTAAGATTTAAGCCATTTCTTTGGTCAATCTCTATGTGAAAATGGGAACAACCTCAGCCTAATTACATCATCTGATACATTATTTATATTCACATATCTCTAAAAAATTCTTAAGATGTGCATTAGGATCTTCATCTGGAAACCCATCAAACTGGCAAGTCTGCTGCACTATTTGAATTACATTTGGCTTTATCTCAAAGTTGTTCGCAACAACTGCCGGCCTCCGTATGCTAGAATCAGACCCATTGAGAGTGGGCTTAGCATAGTCCTTAATTCTTCTAGGTTTAGCTCTTGCCATTATTTCAAGTTCTTCTTCTGAGCTTGAGTCTTCTAGGTTTGTTTTTGTTTCTGCCAAAACCATTTTTGTTCCTTCCTTTCGCTTTCTCCTCAATGTTCTATCTAGTTCTTGATCTAATTCAAGTAAATGGGAAAAGCTAGCTCAGGTCATAAACATGAAAAAGTACCTAAGATGACAATCAACAAGCAGGAATCAATGTTAAAAATAAATAAAATAAATGCTAAATCAACAATCTTAATTATATTACTAATATTGAAAACCGTTGTCCCCAGCAATGGCTCCAAAACCTTGGTGATGACTTTGTGATATTACAATGCTATTGCAAGTGCACGGGTCGCACAAGTAATAAGGTAGTGAGTAAGATATTATTCCACTGGGTACAAGGTCAATTACTAGTGCAAATTTCAACTATTGTTTAACAACCCAATGATTCTTGTGATGATTAAAATAAAAAAAATGAATTACCTACTAAATTTAATTAATGAAAAATTGAGTATTATGCAAAATGAATTGATGATAATGACATTATCCAGATATTGTATCCCCCTAGCTATAAAGAGTATTTAAGAATATTAATTCAATTAAATCAAATAACAGAGCTGAATTGGCACTCCTCTAAATTAGATCAAAACCTCTCTCGAGTGAATTAATCCTTAATCACTAAGTAGAATGCTACGAATCTCTTCTCAAGCATAATTAAATAGATCATGCAATAGGAACCATAAATTATAAACCAAAGGATCTTGTAAGTCTATCTCTAGCACTCCAATCAACCCTCAACTCCAATGAGAATTCTATTCATATCAAGCTTTCTTAAGTCAATAATATGAAAATTGCAACAAATTAATAAGCATGCTATTATCAATTGAAAATAAACAATTAAGAATCATAAGAATAAAACAACTTAATTAATTGATTTAATTTAATAAAAACTATTCAATCCATACAATAAAGCTAGGATTCATCAATATCTAGATAGAAATAATTTAGCTCATATTTAAAACTAGAAAACTAGGGCAAAATAAATAAGTAAAAGAATTCAAACAATCCATGATGAATGATTTGTGTTTCTTCACTTCAATCTTTAATTCTTATTTTAAATCTTATCTGAATTAGATCTTCACCTCCAACCTTAATTGCCAAACTCTCTCTTTTTAAAGAAGCCACCTCTAAGTGGTAAAAACTGGATCCCTAACTCATACTTTAGTTCAGATTTTATAACCTAGATATTTAGCCTAACATGCCCATTGACACGGCCATGTCTTTGGGCGTGTGGATGGTATCTTTTCAGCATTGATGACATGGGCAAAGACACAGCCAAGTTGCTGGATGTGATTTAGCTACTGTAATACAAGATTAAGGACATGGGCAGTGACATGGGTGTGTCATTGGGCATATCAAAGCTTCTGTAAGTTGGGCAAATGACAGACATTGACATGCCCATGTCGTTGGGTGTGTCACTGTTGTGCTCTAATTATTACTACTATAAGTGACACTAGCAAGTATACAAGGTTATTGTAGAAACGGTGATCGCCCAAGGTCATCTCACAAGGAAGGTGTCATTCTTAATAATTTGATTAACGAAATAAATTTAAAAAAATGAGTGTATGATGTTTGTAATGTTGTTAAATTTGTAATAAAATTAAAATAGCAAGTAAACAATTATTGGGATGCTTAAAATTGGTTTAATTCTTGGAATTGTACCTAGGGCTTGTAGATCAATTTAATCAATGCTTGATTCTCAAATTGTCCATTAATATAACCTTATAATTTAATTTGTCCTTGAGTTTAATTAGCAATTACTAATTCATTAGTTTTCACATTCATGAATTAACAACATCTAATTATTTTGAATTTGCAAATTAATAGAACACTAGAACTTATATTTCTAATTCATTCTTTGGGTAGTTGATTGCATATTTTTGATATCAAATTTCACCTCTCGTCCATCATTCGATATTAAGAGATCAATAGGTGACCAATCTATTAACCTATCATTCAATTTAATACAATCAACTAATAACAAGGTACATTAATGGAAATATCAAATCAAGTCATTCAATCAAATCTACTACAAACCCTAGGAATGGGTAATTTAGCTTATCATCATTTTAAAATCAACATTCATCTCAATATAAATCAAATCAAAATTATCCATTGAAATGTTAATATTCATAACAAAATAACAAAAATCTAAAAATGAATTAAATGATCGAATATGAAAAACCCCTTGAAGATGCCAAGAGTTGAATTTCTTGTTCTTCCTCCTAGCTTCAACATGAATGCGATGAAGAACTCCCAAGCCCTCTTCAAACCTTCATTCAATTGTTCTACCCTTGAAATAATGAGTGAAATCTCTCTCAACCCTCCAATCTTTCAATCCAAACTTTCTTCAAACCCTAACCCTCAAGAGCTTTGGTTACCCACACAAAATCCCAAGGAACTAAGTTATAGTCCCCCCTTTGGAGAATGGAATAGAAGATGAAGATGAAGGTGATGATAATGGTTGTGGTAAGAATTGGTGTCTTCAAAACAAGACCAAGTGTCCCCTTTTATCCTCTCCCTCCAATTATTTTCAATTAAAACACAAAGAATGTCTTGTCAACTCACTCACTCCACTTTGTCCCCTTACTTTTTTTTCATTTTTTTAAATCTTCATCCCATAAAATAAGTCACATTTTTCCTCTTTTATCATTTTTTTTAAAAGATAATACTTGTTGTCTCCCACTTATCCCTTAACTCCTACAAATAATTAAAAGAAGTCACATGACTTGGTCGTGTCTCTCAATTTTTCTAAAGATATGACCAAGGCCTATGATTGTGTCCATTGTCGCCTTTCAAATACTTCCTTCTTGTGGGAGTGACACGGCTAGTGGCTTGGCCATGTCACTTGCCTGTGTTCACTTTTGTCTCTTTTCTTTGCTTCTCCTTCATTGTTCTTGAGGTGGGACACGGCCAAGGCCCTAGTCGTGTCATGTGACACTGCCAATGGCTTGGCCGTGTCTCTTGTATGTGTCTGCCTCTACTAAAATTTCCTGAGGGACACAACCAAGTTGATTTATTCTAGCCATGTCATGTGAGGGTGTCTTCTTTCTTTCTTTGGATGAGGGGATACGACCAAGCCCATGGTGTCTTAGTCGTGTCTCTTGTCTTTTCATCAATTTTGGATCCAACAACGTAAATTTAAGCTCCATTTTGCACTTCAACCTAAATCAAACACTTCAAGCATTTTTGAACACAAATTGAAGGAAAGATTAACTAAAAACTATTAAAATTACCCTAAAAATAAATACATATATTATCAAAACAATTGCCCCACACTTAATCCTTTGCTTGTCCCCAAGCAAAGTTGAAATTAAAATAAAAATAAACAAGAAATTTTCTTAAGTTCAAAATTTATAAAGATGTATCAAGACTCCCTTTTTCTTAGATCCACAATCATTATCAAATCAAAAAGAAAATCAATACTCATGTAATTTAGTGGCTTTCCATGCATAACCAATGTTGTCACTCCCTTACCAATTCTTTAAAGTGTTTAAATAAGACAGTGTTTACACTCATAACATTCAATAAAAGATTATCACCATAGGCTTGCTTATCAATCAAATTTCCACCACTAAATTCCAATTAATCATCAATCATAAGGTCTTTCATTTGGTTGTAATGGGGCTAAGGTGAGGGCATGGCATTTGGTAGTGTGAGTTAATTTACTAGGGTCAAAAGCATTTCAAGAATGAAGTAACATAATACAACCGAACAATCCCAAAACACCTTCCACTCACCTACCACTTGACGTTAAAGAACTTTTTAAGGGACTCAACTTATTAAATTTTCAATGATTATTCCAAAACTTATTCCAACTCTACGAAAAAGAATAAAAACTTCTATTATATTATATTATTTATTTACTTATTTATTTATATTATTGTTTATTTTTTTTTAAAATCAGGTTTGCAACTAAAGAACATGATAATTTGCAATTTTAAACCCACTGAACTTAATCCCACACTTTATTTAACACAAAAATCAATATCTAACGCTCTTAAAATGCTTTTGACTTAATGAAAGGGTAATAGTTAAAGCAAAATGGTTTAAGGCTAAAGATGTTATGAAAAAGAAAGAGAAGGAAACATGAAATAGGCTCAAAATTGGCTAACTAAGGCCAGATATAAGATTAGTCTTTTAGGCTAAAGTGGGTACACCTAATTGCCTTAATCATATTGATGCCTAATTGAAATTTTTATGTAGTCTCAAAATGCATATCAAAGCAAGTTCTAGCAATTCATCAATAAAGTAAGTTCACACACAAAAAGAATAATAAGTTGGCATCCAACATAAAAAAAAGGCTCAATTTCTCACAAATTAAAATGCAATGCAAGGAATATCCATCCAAATCAACAATAAGCATTAATTTTATCCAATTCTCAATTCATGCTTAAAAAATTAAAAAGTCATCTATCAATAAACTTATAACAATTGAACTTAATAACATTCTAAACAATATAAAATAAAACACTACAATTTAATAAAACAACTAATTTAAAACACTAGAAAAAAAAAAAGAATTTTACACCCCACACTCTATTGACATTGTCCTCAATGGAAACAATCATAATTTAAAAGTAGAAGAGTTAAGATACGACCTGCTTTCCATCGTTCTCTATGTAAGACAAGGGCTGCCTTATCCTTTTCATCCACAAAATATTAATTGTTCAATAACAAAATATCAATAAGGTAACAAAAGTTCAAGTTTTTAATATCTAAAAAATGTAAATGAAAATAACAACCAAACATCCAAAAACATAAAAATAAGTAAATAAAATGTGTTCTCAATAAGTTGAAGCTAATGGAGTCTATTACGATGGAGGATGTGACGATGATGCTGCTGAAGGGTGAAGGCTAAGAATCATAGCCAAGTTGCTATTGATTTGTTCTAATTGTCTGAGTACTTCGGCGTGATTGCGATCAACCTTGTTTCTAAGGTTTCGATCCTACTTATCACCTTATCGTTACTCTTAGCTGAAGCGTCTTCATCCAAACAAAGTGAATCGAAATCAGATTCCTCATCAACTCATTGGCTTTTTTATTGATCTCCCTATGTAGTCGACTCCTCTGAAACCATCACATAAGCCCCTCCCCTTCTAGTAATCATTCGAATTTTTTCAAGGGTGGCTAAGTCAAGCGAGTCACTACCCGAAATTCTTGTCATGTTGTAATTGTTTGGGTCAAAACAATCATCAGGTGGTAACCAACCCACCAATACAAATTGTCCCTTTTTTCTTATTAGCCACACTATCAAAAACATCAGCTAACTAATAGATGATGCTAATGGGTGTAACATTAGTGGCATAATCTAAGAAAAATAGCTCGCTAAGGTCAACTACTCCCAGACTTTTCTTCCTAGCAATGAATCCACAAGACATAACACGGTGCAAATATCGTAAGGTGGGATTTACCAATTTTATTGCTTTGGCCGATTTGGCCACATACATCCCACCCGATCCTAATGCTCCCCATGCAAATTGTTGCCAAAAATTCTTTGGCGCAGATTTTTCCCGTTCTTGATTGAAACCAAAAATATCATTCAAACATGCAATATCAATCATATATGGTTTCCCAAGCAAGTTAAACCCAATCTTAGTGTAAATCTTAGATTAATCTCTTTCAATCTTAAGGGAGGCTAGGAATTTAATGGTGAGTTCTTGAAATTGCAAAGGTTTAAGGGAAACAAATCTCTCCCATCCTAGGTTTTGCACATACCTAGTGAAATTTTCTCTAATTTGAAGAGCATTAAGAGATTCTTCACTTACATACCTTGTGGGGAAGAAACCTCTTGCAAGGAGAGCCATTATCTTTGAAGACGATGAAGAGAATGATAGAGGTTACTTCCTCTTGTGATGGGATACCATCTTGGTTCTTGGCATCTTGAATCTTGGTGAAAATTAAAGAATGGATTGATTAATTTGAGTTTTTATGAAGAAAAATGGAGGATTTTGGTAAAAATTTTGAAGATTTTGGGGTGGGTATGGTGGAGTTGAGAGAGGGAGGCGAGAGAGAGAGAATAAGAATGGAGGTGAGTGTTTGAAATGAGGAAGAAGATGGAAAATTGGGTTTTAAATGGTGGGTTTAAAAATTTTGTGACATGGCCAATGTAATATCCTAAAATATACCCTAAAAGTGTTGGGATTATTGTTGTATTTGGATTCAATGTGTGTATTGAAGGGTAAGAGAAAAGAAGTGAAGAGAAGATATGGGAATTATAAAATGTAACATATATATGAGGTATAAAATGGTGTAGGAAAAGTGAGTTGTATATATATATATTTGTATGATTAGTTAATAATAATAATAATGATAATAAGGACAAAAAGGAAAATAAAGAGGAAAGCAAAAAGAAGTTTGTGTGGAGGAGATTTAATTGCATTATTATTATTATTATTATTATTATTATTATTATATATATATATATATATATGATAAGGATGAAGGAAAGAATGAGAACGTTCTTTCTTCTTCTCCTTCGTCTCCTTCTTCTTAGTAAACGAGAGAGAGAGAGAGAGAGAGAAGCTAGAGAGAGAAAGGGGATTTTACTTCTAATTACACCAAATACTAAGGTTATCAAGAGGCTTGCAAATGGATATTGAAGATTTGGCAAGCTATTCAAGTAAGTACTTCTCTCTTGAGTTGATTTTATTGATTATGTATATATATGTTTTTATCTTCTTGTTTTGGGTTTCTTTGGATTGAGGTATGGTTGGTGTTTAAGATGATGGAAATGAAAGATTGAAGTATGTAATTGTGTTGAATTGGTATTTAAGTGTTGATAATTTGGGGTATTTGTGATGATGATGATGAATTGTTGAGTTAGGATTTGATATGAATGAAATGGTATTTTGAGTAATTGATTATAGTGATGTATATATATTGATTGTTATGGTGATATAATGAAGTTATATAAATGTTAAAGTGATATGGAATTGATAAATATGAACAAAGATGATGATTAAAAGGGTTGTGGTATGAATTTTGGAAATGGTTTGGTCTTTGAGTTCTTGAAGGACACGGCCAAATTATGAGAGACACGGCCAAGTTAGGGCAACTTGGCCGTGTTGGATGGATTTTGGAGAGACACGGCCACAAGCTTGGCCGTGTCCCTTGAATGTGTTTGCTACTGCCTGACTTTTGTTGAGAGACACGGCCGTGTCCTCTGCCCGTGTCTGAGTCTGTTTGAAATTGTGATGAGAGACACGGCCACAAGCTTGGCCGTGTCCCATGCCCGTGTTCGCTATTGCCAAAATTGTGTTGAGAGACACGGCCACAAGCTTGGCCGTGTCCCTCAAGTGTGCTGCCCGTGTCCCTCAAATGTGTTAAGTAATGTTTTATTCTTTGTCCTTCTTACATTGTTATATATTCTTCTTATATTGTTGGATCTTTAAAAGGGTCTTTTGGTACCTAAACACACTTAAAACAATAATGATCCAACCAAAAGTATATAGAAGATTATAAATCCATGAATAATGTAAAGTGTGATGTATCTAACAATGATGGTATAGGAAATGTGGAAGATATAATGATCATGTATACTTGAGTGATGAATTGATCAATATGATTTGATGATACTATATGAATAATGTTATGTTCTATGCTTTGTAAATTGTAATGTGTTATATGAATGATGTGATGTTGTGATGAAGCATGAAATATAAAATATGTGATATTGTGATGACAGATGAAATGTGAGTTGAAATCAAATGAAATATGAAGCCATTGTTATTGGCTATGATGATTCAAATGAGATGTGAGCCATTGTTATTGGCTATGGTGATTTTAATGTGATGTGATGAAGCCATTGTAATTGGCTATGATGATTCAAATAAAATGTGAACCATTGTTATTGGTTATGATAATTCAATTGAGAATAAAATTGATAAATGAGTTGTGTGACTAATGTGTTATTCCATTTTCAGAGTTTGTTGTTGGTGGCATGCCTAAGAAGTGTAACAATCTCTTGAAGTTAGGTTGGATTAAATCCTTGAAGCCTAATTGAGATGTTACCACCCTTGAAGCTAGGTTGGATTGGTTCTTGAAGCCAAGTTGGGTTGAAGCTTAGCATGCTTTGCTCCCCTTGAAGCTTGGTTGAACCTAATCCTTGAAGCCTAGTTGGGTCTATGATAATGATAAATGTGATAATTAAACCAAAGCATTACTCTGAAAATTGAATGGCATATTAGTATGTTGTTTGGGCCCAAGTCTGTCTTTGTTGTCAATGTGATTCATGCTTGATGAATTGTGAATAAAATGATGTTATGAAGTATGATTTTGTAATATGTGCATTGATGTATTGAAGAGGAATGTGTTTTGAGGGACTTTGTTGAGATATGGGCTTATGAACATGTTGTATGATGTGTAAAATGTATATGAAGGTGGAATTTGTGAGAATTGCTATTATGAAAATTTGGATAGATCATTGAATGGTGTTTTGTTAAAATGATGTATGTTATATATATATATATATGAAATAGAAAGGGCAAGAATTGTGTTATGAATGTTCCATGTAATTATATATCAAATTTGCAAAGATAGTGAGAACTTCTGAAGAATGCATTGAGAAAGGAATACGTGGTAAGAAAACAATAAAACTAAATGCTAAAAATTTAAGGTATGATTCTTTTGGCAAAGTTTATTTTATTATTGTTTTATTTAGTACTACTAAGCTCTCGGGCTTAGCGCGGATGTTTAATCGCGCAGGTATTTATGAGGTTAATTTGGAAGTTTAGCTGTGGTGCCACGAGAAGAGTAAGGGTGTCTCGAGACCAACTAGAAGGTGATGCATACATATATGATTTTAATTATGTTGCATTTTTAATAAGAGCAATGATTTTATAAATGTGTTTCAAAGTAATGTAAAATTTTATGAATTCGGTTAAAGGTAAATAAACTGAAAATTTACGTGACATTCTGATACTACATATATGTATTGTATGTATACTAGGTATATGTATGGTACTTATATGGAGTATCAGGGTGTTACAGCCAAGTCATGTGGACTTGGTCGTGTCGTTTGGTTCAGGCTAGACACGACCATGAACACAACCATTTTTCTTGGCCGTGTTGGCTGTTGTGAAAAATGGGCTTCAATTGTGAGGATAAACACGGCTTTGAGTTACTTGGCCGTGTTCATGTGACATGGCCACGGACATGGCTAAGTCATGTGGCTGTGTTCACTTCTATAAAAATGGCTAGGTTTAGGGGTTCCTGACATGGCCACGAACATAGCCTTGTCAGCTACTGCCACTTTCTCAATTTTTATTAATTTAATTTAGCCGTGTCACCCATACATAGTTTATTAGTTCTTTTCTTCATTTCTTGCCCTGAAATTCAATTGAATAAAAAAACCCATCAGAGCACCCATTCCATTTTATTTATTCCAAAACCAAGAAAAATCTAAAATTTAGAATCCAAAATACAAAAATAGGAAAGAAATGCAAACCGATGGGTTGCCTCCCATTAAGCGCTTCTTTAATATCATGTAGCTGGACTTTATTGCATTATTCATCAATGAACACCATACTTTCCACGGTTTTTGCAACTTTAATTTTTTTTTAAAATAGGGCTTCACCCTTTGTCCATTCACCTTAAATGTCTCATTGTTTTTCAAGTTTAGTAATTCAATGACTCCATAGGGAAATGTTTGAACTACTTGAAATAGTCCACTCCAATGGGACTTTAATTTTTTGGGAAACAACCGCAGCCTTGAATCAAATAAGAGAACTTTCATTCCCGGTTCAAAGGTTATTCTAAGAATCATTCTGTCATGCATAGCTTTCATTTTTTCCTTATAGATCCTTTCACTCTCAGAAGCCTCATTCTTAAGCTCATCAAGCTCAGAGATTTGCAACATCCTTTTCCCTTTTGCTCCATCCAAGTCCATATTTGTGGCCTTGATTGCCCAATAAGCTTTATGCTCTAACTCTACCAGTAGGTGGTAAGCCTTCCTAAAGACCAATCTATACAGACTCATTCCCAATGGTGTTTTGAAAGCCGTCCAATAAGCCTATAGTGCTTCTGGAGTCGATCTACCAGTCATTTCTCATAGTGCTCACAGTCTTCTCCAAGATCCCCTTAATTTGCTTGTTGGATATCTTGGCTTGTCCGGATGTTTGGGGGTGATATGGGGTTGCCGCCTTGTGTCGGATGCCCATCTTGGTCATCAACCTTTCGAACCATTTGTTACAAAAATGGCTTGCTCCATCACTCATGATTGCCTTTGGGGTCCCAAACCTGCTTAAAATATTTTTCTTCAAGAATTTCAACACAACATTAAAATCATTAGTCCTAGTGGGGACAGCCTCAACCCACTTGGACAAATAATCCATTGTAAGAAGGATATATTCAAAGCCAAATGACTTGGGAAATAGCCCCATGATGTCTATTCCCCATACATAAAAAATTTCTACCACAATAAAAATATTGAGAGGCATTTCATTTCTTTTGCTAATGTTCCCTACTCTTTGACATTTATCACATTTTCTACAAAAATTGTAAGCATTATTAAAAAGAGTGGGCCAATACAAACTGCTTTGAAGAACCTTCTCGACGGTTTTCTTTCCTACAAAATGCCCTCCACAATACATGTTGTGGCAAAATTGTAGCTCTTCTTCCAGCACACATCTTCTGATAATTTCATCCCTGCAATTTTAAACAAATATGGCTCATCCCAAAAATAATACTTATAAGAATGTAGGAACATCTTTGCCTGAAAATTCAAATTTTTTCTCACAACACCACAAGAAAGATAATTAGCAATATCAGCATACTATGGTGCTTGAGTTAAAGCAAACAAGTGTTCATCCAAAAATTTTTCAAAAGCATTTTCACAAGCAATTTTTGCATCATCATAATGAGAGTTCAATCTAGAAAGATGGTCAACTACTACATTTTCACTTCCTTTCCTATCTTTGATTCAATATCAAATTCTTCAACATCAAAACCCATCTAATGAGCCTAGGTTTAGCTTGTGGTTTAGACAATAGGTATTCCAAGGCTGTGTGGTCTGAAAATACCATGACCTTTGAACCTATCAAGTATGATCTAAATTTCTCTAGTGCAAATACCACAACTAAAATTTTCCTTTCAGTGGTGGTGTAATTCACTTGTGCATCATTTAAAGATAAACTTGCATAATAAATTACACAGATTAATTTGTTTACCCTTTGGCCCAAAACATCCCCAATGGCATAATTTGATGCATCACACATGATTTCAAAAGACAATTCCCAATTAGGAGCAACAATTATAGGGGCAGAAGTTAAATTTTCTTTCATGATTTTAAATGCTTCTACGAACTTTTCATCAAAAACAAATGGGACATCTTTTCCAAGTAAATTGCACAAAGGACGTGAAATTTTAGAAAAGTCTTTTATGAACCTCCTATAAAATCCAGTATGTCCCAAAAAACTTCTTATCCCATTAACAAATGTGCGTGATGGTAGATTCATGATTAAATCAACCTTAGCTTTGTCAACCTCAATCCCCTTATAGGAAACAACATATCCCAAAACAATGCCATGATCAACCATAAAGTGACTTTTTTCCCAACTCAAAGTTAGATTACATTCAATACATCTTTCTAGTACAAAAGTCAACTTATGTAAACAATCGTCAAATGAATTACCAAGAATAGAGAAGTTGTCCATAAATACCTCAATTCACTTGTCCAACATATTGGAAAAAAATAGATAGCATACATCTTTGAAATGTTTCCAGCGTAATTGCAAAGTTCGAATGGCATTCTCCGAAAGGCAAATGTCCCAAAGGGGCAAGTGAAAGCTATCTTTTGTTGATCCTCTGGTGCTATTGGGACTTGGTAGTAACCTGAAAGACCATTGAGAAAATAGTAAAAAGCATGTCCAGATAATCTATCAAGCATTTAGTCAATAAATGGTAAAGGGAAATGATCTTTCTTGGTGAAATTATTTAATTTCCTATAATCTATGCACATTCGCCACCCTGTTTGAGTTCGTGTAGGTACCAACTCTCCTTTCTCATTCTGGACCACAGTTAAACCTGCTTTCTTTGGCACCACATGTATGGGACTAACCCACTTCCTATCTGCTATTAGGTAGATCATCCCCTCATCAAGGAGCTTAAGAACCTCTTTCTTGACTACTTCACTCATATTTGGGTTGAGCCTTCTTTGAGCTTCTCTAATCAGTTTAGCTCCCTCTTCCAAAACTATCTTATGCATATACATATAGGGACTAATTTCCTTAATGTCGCTCAATCCCTAACTAATGGCTCTCTTAATTTTTTTTAATATTCTCACGAGTTTATATTCATCATCACTTTCTAGAGTCAGAAATTATCACTGGTTGTGTGTTGTTCTCCCTAAGAAAAACATACTTTAAATGCTTTGGGAGTTCCTTAAGTTCAACCACTTTTGGTTGAATCTCTTCTTCCTCAATTTCAAGTCCCTTCTCATTATTCTCATCATCCAACATGGACTTGCATTCTTTAATCTTAGCATAAAAAATCTCAATCTCTTCACCCAAGGTTAGGGCCATCTCTAACTTGTCTTCACTACTTTTCTGCAAGAAAACTTCTTCAATAGCAAGATTAGTAAAATCAATAAAAGAGCATTCTTCATAAGGAACAATATTAAAAATTAAAAATTCCACAGTTTTTCCTAAGACAGTCATAGCTAATTTTCCACTTTTAACATCAATCAAAGTATTAATTGTAGCCATAAATGGCCTCCCTAACAAAATTATATGTTCTGAATCCCTAGGGATTTCTTCCCCCATATCCAAGGCAATGAAATAACGGGTACAATCAAACCGCCTACTTGAACTAGAACATCCTCTATGACTCCCTTAGGGTATCTAAGAGTTCGATATGCAAGTTGCAGTACCATTTTGGTTGGTTTAAGTTCCCCTAGCTCTAATTTCAGATAAATAGAATATGGCATCAAGTTTATGCTAGATCCTAGATCACACATGCCAGTGATTTCTTTCCAATTCCTAATGGAGATATTAACCATAAAACTCCCAGGATCCTTTAGCTTTGGAGGTAACTTGTGTTGTAAAACATCACTTATTACTTCTGAAACTATCACCTTTTCATTCAACTCATACCTTTTCTTCTTAATGTTTAATTCCTTAAAAAATTTGGCATAAGCTAGCATATTTTTAATCACATCAAGTTAGGGTAGGTTAATACTTACCTTTCAAATCATGTTAAAAATTTCAGAAAATTATTTATCATGCTTCTTATTTTTTAACCTACTTGGAAAAGGAATTGGCAGTCTGTAAGGATTTAGAGATTTGTGCAGCTTTGGTGCAACGAATGCCTCCTCACTATCCTCCTTTGGCTCACTTGGTTGAGTTTTGCCTTCTTGCATTTTCTCCCTATTTTTCTTGAGTTGTACCTGCATCCAAAGAGTAGTCAATTTTATTACCACTGATTTTCTTACCAATTACCTTACCACTTCTTAAGACTGTGATTGCTTTGGGTTGCTCTGGTTGTCTTGAAAATTTTCCTTTTTGGTGTGATTGAAGTTGGATTGCCAATTGCCCCACTTGGGTTTCTACCTTCTTTAGTGATGCCTCCAAAGAATCAAACCTCTTATTGTTCACCTCTTGGTTTTGGGTACTAATTTGAATGAAAGCATTCAAATTGTCTTCAAGTGTAGGTTTCTTTACTTGCTCTTGATTTGAAGTTTGTCCTTGGAAGTTGGGTCTTCTTTGGTAAGGTTGGAAAGGTTATTGAGGTGGAACGTATTGTTGATTTTTCCAAGAGAAATTTGTGTGGTTTCTCCAACCGGGGTTGTAAGAATTTTAATATGGTTCATTCCTACCCCTTTGCTGGAAACCTTCAAAGGTATAAACTTTCTCTTGCCCCTCCTAGAACTGATCAAAACTTGAAGTGCCCAAGTTTACATTATGGCCTACAATACCGCATGATGCACATGTTTCTTGACTTGGCATAAGTGTGCTTCCTCTTGCATTTAACATCTTCACTTGTCTTGTTAATTCTGCTAGCTGCATTGCCATCTCAGAATTTGAGTTCAACTCATATGCTCCTCTTCTCCTTTCCCTAATACTCTTTTGCTGTGAATTTGCTCCCAACATTTTAAATAATGCAACAGTTTTCACAGCTGTCTTTTCATCCATTGCTCCCCCTGTTGCATTATCCACTGTATTTTGGCTCTGCTGAGTGAGCCCATCATAAAAGAATTGATTGAGAAATTGTTGTGGATAATAATGATGAGGGCATTGGAACAACAAGGATTTGAAGCAATCCCGTGCCTCATGAAATGGTTCTCCATCCAATTGGGTGAATGTTGTAATACTTCCCCTAAGCTCCTTTGTTTTCTTGTGTAAATAGAACTTTTCCATGAATTTATTATACACGTTGGTTTGTGTAGTTAAGGAATTCTCCAATAAAGTCATCAACCATGCCTTCACCCTATCCTTCAAACTGTATGGGAAACATATCATTTTAAGTTCATCTTTTGTTAATGGTTGTAAAGGGAATGTATGCAAGGTTATGTAGAAATCACGAATGAAATTAAGAGGATCTTCATTTGGCAATCCATGGAAGGATGGCAGCATACTATAAGAGTATTTTTGAGTTCATAATTTCTAACTGCATTGCTCAACCAGATACATGACGTTGTTACTCCAATGATTGGTCCGACAAACTCTATCATAGGTGGTTCCTCTACTTCACCCATTTCTACCTTTGTGTTCTCCCCAAGTTGCTCTCCGGTGTCTTCTCCTTGTTGCCCTAAAGGATCCACTTCCTCGGTTCTAGGAAGTCTATGAATATCATCTATAAATGGAGCAAGTTTATTTCTGTGGGACCTTAGTCCTTGCATAAATCACCTAGGCAAATCAAGAAGAAACACTTTGAACACTTTAAACAATTAAAATAAAAGAATCAAAGTACTACTAACAATTGCTTTCCCCAGCAAAGGCTCCAAAAACTTGTTGCGCACTAATTAATACTACTACAAGAGACACTCGCAAGTATATGAGGTTATTGTAGCAACAGTAATTGCCCCAAGGTCATCTTACAAGGAAGGTGTCGTTCGTAATAATTTGATTAACAAAAGTAAATTAAAAGAATGAGTGTATGATGTTTGCAATATTGTTGAAATTGTAATAAAATTAAAATAGTAAGTAAACAATTATTGGGATGCTTAAAATTGGTTTAATTCTTGGAATTGTACCTAGGGTTTGCATATCAATTTAATCAATGCTTGATTCTCAAATTTTCCATTAATATAATCTTGTAACTTAATTTGTCCTTGAGTTTAATTAGCAATCACTAATTTATTAGTTTTCACATTCATGAATTAAAAACATCTAATTGTTTTGACTTTGCAAATTAATATAACCCTAGAACTTATATTTCTAATTCATTCTTTGGGTAGTGTGAGCGGAAATTTTTGCCCCCACTCCCGGTGGAATGGTTCTTGTGACTTTTGCACTGTTTAGGCTTGGGGACATAGAGAACACGGACCTAAGCCCGGAGAAAATGGAGTCACCACCCGGACAGGCTGAAAAAAAGAAAGGGGTGGATGACTCGATTCCTAAGAAATCCCCAACCCCATAATGGGTTCAGAAAGTTGGGTACGTGTGGGGAAGGTGAGAAATGACCCAGCACCCCCACAATGCCCGGTTCATTGGAACCGGCCTCCTTTACAGGTCTTAATATTATAAAATTCTTAAATTTAACAATATTATTCATATTACATGCAACAATTGAAATAAAGCATCGTTATATTAAAATCAAAGCAATGTCCAAGCAAAGTAAATAAATGGACACCCATCCGAAGATGGAAACATATCCTTACATCATCCATGACTAAACTAAATAGGACACCTACCAAAAGGTAGAAACATGTCCTTTACATTGGTCCAAAATATAAAAGCAATTTAAATTACATAGAAATTAATTAATGAGGTACCCACAAAGTGGAAACATACCTCTTACAACATTTGGAAATCAAAATAAATCAATAAAGTTAAATAACCATTCATCATAAATAAATCATTCATCAAAGATATTAAACATCAATCAAAATATATAATAAACATTCATCCATGATAAATTAAGTAAATCAAGTATTGAAATTAAATAAATCAACCATCAAAGCATATAATAAACTACATAATCAAATATAAAATTAAATAAAGCAAGTAAAGGTACAAATTAGGGTTTACTGTTTCTATTTGAAGTTCTTTAATTAACATTTAGGGTTTTGGAATCTTAAGATATTATGATTGTTATTTGTTTAGGCTACTGTAAATTTTAGAAAATTAGAATGGATTAGGATTTCATGAATCAAATTAGGGTTTAGGGGTGACATTATGAAATTAGGGTTTTAGAATATTAAAACATTAGGTTTGTAGCTCTTAGTTACTGGATTGTTGTTTTGGATTTACTGTATTAAGTTTGAATATTTAGGTTTATGAGGTTTTAAGGTTTTAAGGATTAGGGTTTAGGAAAACTAGGGTTTACATATTAGTTTTGAGGGAATTAGAGTTTAAGAAAACTTAGGGTTTAGATTAACTAGTTTGGGGTTTACTGTCTTGGTTTTGGAATTGAAGAAAATAGTTTAGAGTTTTATAAAGTGATTATGATTTTTAGAAACTGTAAAGTAAGTTAGGGTGTCACGACCCAATTTGTACATATGTACAGTACATCCGCGTACAGTAACAGGAGCCGTCCCGAGTAATCACCAAAGAACAAGAAGTGAAAGGAAGCTCTATAGGACAAAAAGGACCTAACTGAAAAGATTGTAAAAGTTTTGGGGAGGTGACTGTAATTTCAAAAAGTTTTGGGGAGGTAACTGTAATTTCCAAAAGTTGTACTGGAGGTTCTTAATAGTGCATATAACAGACTCCAGAAATGGAAAGTAGAGAAAAATTGGGTCGAAATGGAACACCACGGTTTTTCCCGAAAACGCATAGTTTGAGAGATACAGTGGATTCTTGACCAAGGGTATTTTTGTCATTCTTGTAATAATAATTTATACACTGGAAAACAAGACACGTAAAGGTATCTGAAGTAAACGAAAGGACTCCGCAGTGATCGATGTTGAAGAACGAACCTAAGTGGAGACCCGAATCACGTAAGGACCTAAAGGGAATTTTTACAAAAGTCAAGGGCATGAGCGTAATTTTTATAAATTAGTTCAAAATCAAGAAGGAATGTCGGAAATGGAAACGAGAGGTTGAAAGGAAGAGAATGGTACATTTTACGCGTCATAAAACCACCCGGGTACGAAGAAAAGGCAAAACCTTCCATTGAAGGGTATTTTGGTCTTTTCACTTCCACCCATTTTCTAGAAAAGGGACACATGGCATAGTAATTTTCTAGAAAGGGACACATGGCAAAATCTTGTTTAAAGACACTTTTTGGGTTGGATTAATCTTAACCCTCCATATGGCACCATCCTAGTTAAGATACTTTTGTGGTGGTTACATCTTAACCCTCCAAAATGAAATTAATTAAATAAATGGAAAATGGAAAAATATAAAAAGGGAGAGAAGGATGATTAAAGAATTAAGGACACATTTTTTCTCCATTTTTGAGAAGTATGGCCGAAATTCTCTCCACCAAAAAAGGGAAGGAATTTTTCAAGTGTTCAAGTGGATTTTTGGAAGGAAAAGCTTAATTTTAAGGTAAGGATTCCAATTCTAGCTTTACTTTATTCATTTGATTGATAGTTTTCAAGTTATCAATGAAAGAAAAGTTATGAAAATTATAGGAAATCAAAGGGATAAAGAAGAATAAGGGAAGAAAGAATAGGACAAGCAAGGAACAAAGCAAATAAACAAGGTTTGGTACTTAAATCATTGCCTTTTCAATTAATTCACATATTTTGCATTATGGGATTTTTGAAATGGTTTTGAAATGAAGTTATTATGTGTGGTAAATATGTGGGAAAGTGCTCTTGAACCATGTGTAATCAATTGATTGTGAAAAGAATGAAAACAAAACAAACTAGCTAAATTGATGCAATTATTCATAAACTTTGATGAGTTTTTAATCACTCCTTTGGTTTGATTTTTGGAAGAGGGACCTTTAGTCCTTCAATGGTATCACAAAAGGATTCTAAAAATCAATTTTGCAAGAAAAAAATGAATTTCCCTCAAGTTTGGAAAATTGGGCCGAACGGTCCCTTTTGGGCACCATTCTGCAGCTTTCATTTTGGGCAGTCCGTTGAAGGGGCAAATGAAAGAATTTTTTGACGAAATTTTACATGCATTTAGTTAACTTATGAAAGTGTTTTCCTGAAAAAATTCATCCAAAAATAAGGTTGTTTACTTAGTCAAAACTGTTACCAAAGTTGACTGATTTTCAGCAGTAAAAACAGATTTTACTATTTAGTTGTCGCGCGCCATTGCGTTGCCGATTTTACGCACCGCGCTACTATTCATTTGGTCATTTTTCTAAATGTGTTAAAACTGGAATATTATGTTATGGATTGATGTTAAATCATATCAAATGACATGAAGGAGAATTGGAAATGATTAGAAAGGCATCATGACAAGCTATTCTGATAATACATGCATTATGGAAAAATCATGGCTTATTGAATATCATGATCAAATTAATTAATGAATTGTTGACGCTCTACTTGGTTATGACAGAACCCTTGAGATAAGGGTATGATGCATCATACTATTACTGCAGTACTGCTTATGACATGATATGATATTCCGGCTGAAGGCCGATGATTACAATGACATGATCAATGATGCAATGATAATGGCCATTGGCACATGTGCAAGAATTATGATGAATGATAATGAAATATGATCATGACAAGATATGTTTATCATGACCATTCCTTATCCGCTGACGTTCTGTTAAACCAGTAGAGCAACCAAAATGATAAAAGCAAGAAAAATGATTTAAATTCAAATTATTCAGTCAAGCCTTTTTACCATCTGTGTTTTGTATTTATTCCTTTCAAGTATTTAAAGTATATAAATGTATGTTCAAATCATTCTTTCTTTTTATTTATTTATTGCAATGATTTAAGTACCCACTAAGCAATTGCTTAGCGAGTTTAGTTTCCCTCTAAACTCGTAGGTTAAACGAGGAGACGAGATTGCAGCATGTCCTGCGCAGCTGGCCTTGACTACTACTTTGGGTAGGAGTTTGGATATGATTGATTGTAGCAATATGGCATGTACATAAGCTTGTATGATCTAGCAAATAAATGTATAATAATGAAAAGCTAGAACACGTACACTGCTAGTAATCTAATAAATCTTATTTTGGTTTAGCACTTATGTATGCAAGTATAGAAGTGTGAATTAATTAGAAAGGCAATGATTTAACTACCAAACCTTGTTTATTTGCTTTGTTCCTTGCTTGTCCTATTCTTTCTTCCCTTATTCTTCTTTATCCCTTTGATTTCCTATAATTTTCATAACTTTTCTTTCATTGATAACTTGAAAACTATCAATCAAATGAATAAAGTAAAGCTAGAATTGGAATCCTTACCTTAAAATTAAGCTTTTCCTTCCAAAAATCCACTTGAACACTTGAAAAATTCCTTCCCTTTTTTGGTGGAGAGAATTTCGGCCATACTTCTCAAAAATGGAGAAAAAATGTGTCCTTAATTCTTTAATCATCCTTCTCTCCCTTTTTATATTTTTCCATTTTCCATTTATTTAATTAATTTCATTTTGGAGGGTTAAGATGTAATCACCACAAAAGTATCTTAACTAGGATGGTGCCATATGGAGGGTTAAGATTAATCCAACCCAAAAGTGTCTTTAAACAAGATTTTTCCATGTGTCCCTTTCTAGAAAATTACTATGCCATGTGTCCCTTTTCTAGAAAATGGGTGGAAGTGAAAAGACCAAAATACCCTTCAATGGAAGGTTTTGCCTTTTCTTCGTACCCGGGTGGTTTTATGACGCGTAAAATGTACCATTCTCTTCCTTTCAACCTCTCGTTTCCATTTCCGACATTCCTTCTTGATTTTGAACTAATTTATAAAAATTACGCTCATGCCCTTGACTTTTGTAAAAATTCCCTTTAGGTCCTTACGTGATTCGGGTCTCCACTTAGGTTCGTTCTTCAACATCGATCACTGCGGAGTCCTTTCGTTTACTTCAGATACCTTTACGTGTCTTGTTTTCCAGTGTATAAATTATTATTACAAGAATGACAAAAATACCCTTGGTCAAGAATCCACTGTATCTCTCAAACTATGCGTTTTCGGGAAAAACCGTGGTGTTCCGTTTCGACCCAATTTTTCTCTACTTTCCATTTCTGGAGTCTGTTATATGCACTATTAAGAACCTCCAGTACAACTTTTGGAAATTACAGTTACCTCCCCAAAACTTTTTGAAATTACAGTCACCTCCCCAAAACTTTTACAATCTTTTCAGTTAGGTCCTTTTTGTCCTATAGAGCTTCCTTTCACTTCTTGTTCTTTGGTGATTACTCGGGACGGCTCCTGTTACTGTACGCGGATGTACTGTACATGGATGTACTGTACATATGTACAAATTGGGTCGTGACATAGGGTTTGGATATTTAACAAAACATTTGGAAATTTTGGAAAAGAATTATAAGAAAACAGTTTAGGGTTTTTTTAAAGTTTTGGAAATAGACAAAACGATTTAAGGTTTTTGGAAACAAAAGAAACGAATTAGGGTTTTTAAGGTATTTGGAAACAGAAGAAGTCAATTAGGGTTTTTAAGGTTTTGAAGAAATAGGTTAGTGTTCTTAAGTTATAAAAGAAACAGAAAAGTAATTTTTAGGGTTTTTGAAAATAGAAGAAACGATTTAAGGTTCTAAGGTTTAGAAGAAATAAATTAGGGTTCTAAGGTTTTTAGAATCAAAAGAAACAATTTATTAATTTTTAGTGATTGAAGCTACTATAAGAAAATAAAAAAAAAAGAAATTAGAGATTCAAACCTTCGTTCGTTGGTTCCACCAAAAATTGCTTCTTGGATGAACAAGGACAAAGGCAAGGTTGCTGCCTTTGATAAATTGTTATGGCTTTGCTTGTTCCTTTCAAATATGAAGTCCCAAGTTCAAAGTTCTAGTCCTCTAAAAAGTCCGATCCCCCAAGTTCCAGTCCCTTTTTCTGTGTTTTTTAGTGTTATTTATAGGAAATTTAGAAGATTAATTTCAATTGTTTAAGGAAACTATAATTAATTAGGAAAAGAAAACCGAAACCAAATAGAATTTAGTTTCGAAAAAATTGCGTTGAAAAAATTTTGCTGGCAAAAACTGTGACGGGCTGAGAGATTTGGGCACGCTGACGGGCTGCCAGGCCATTTCACCCGCAGGAATTTCCTGCGGCAAAATGGCCCAAGGCCATTTTGACCAATCACTTTCGGCGACGAATTTTTTCATCGCCGATTTTTATTTATTATTATTATTATTATTTTTTATCATTTTTATTTTATTAAAACTTATAAAAAATAAATACTAAAATAAATACTATTTAATTAAAATAACACAAAAATTATTTTGGACTATATATTAGATCGGACTGGATAAAAAATTAAGGGTCTACAGGTAGTTGATTGTATAGTTTTGATATTAAATTTCACATCTCAGTCCATCATTCGATATTAAGAGATCAATCCATGGTCAATCTATCAACCTATCATTCAATTCAATACAATCAACTAATAACAAGGTACATTAATGGAAATATCAAATCAAGTCATTCAATTAAATCTCCTACAAACCCTAAGAATGGGTAATTTAACTCATCATCATTTCAAAATCAGTATTCATCTTAATATAAATCAAATCAAAATTATCCAATGAAATGTTAATATTCATAGCAAAACAACAACAATTTAAAAATTAATTAAATGATAGAATATGAAAAACCCCTTGCAGATGCCAAGAGTTGAATTTCTTGTTCTTCCTCCTAGCTTCAACATGAATGCGATGAAGAACTCCCAAGCCTTCTTCAAACCTTCATTCAATTGTTCTACCCTTAAAATAATGAGTGAAATCTCTCTCAACCCTCTATTATTTCAATCCAAACTTTCTTCAAACCCTAACCCTCTAGAGCTTTGGTTACCCACATAAAATCCTAAGGAACTAAGTTATAGTACCCCCTTTAGAGAATGGAATGGAAGATGAAGATGAAGGTGATGATAATGGTTGTGGTAAGAATTGGTGTCTTCTAAACAAGAACAAGTCTCCCCTTTTATCCTTTCGCTCTAATTATTTTCTATTAAAACACAAAGAATGTCTTGCCAACTCACTCACTCCCCTTTGTCCCCTTACCTTTTTTTTTCATTTTTTTAGATCTTCATCCCATAAAATAAGTCACCTTTTTCTTCTTTTATCATTTCTTTTTAAAAGATAATACTTATTGTCTCGCACTTACTCGTGCAAATAATTAAAAGAAGTCACATGAGACATTGCCAAGGCTTGAGTGACTTGGCTGTGTATCTTAATTTTTTTAAAGACACGCCAAGGCCTATGAGTGTGTCCAGTATTGCCTTTCAAATACTTCCTTCTTGTGGGATTGACACGGCAGTGGCTTGGTTGTGTCAGTTGCCTGTGTTCGCTTCTGTCTCCTTTATTGTTCATCAGGTGGGACAAGGCCAAGGCCTTGGCCATGTCATGTGACACGGCCAATGGCTTGGCCGTGTCTCTTGTATGTGTCTACCTCTGCTAAAATTTCCTGAGGGACATAACCAAGTTGATTTATCATGGCCGTGTCATGTGAGGGTGTCTTCTTTCTTTCCTTGGATAAGGGGACATGGCCAAGCCAGTGGTGTCTTAGCCGTGTCTCATGTATTTTCATCAATTTTGGATCCAACAACGTGAGTTTAAGCTCCATTTTGCACTTCAACCTAAATTAAACACTTCAAACATTTTTGAACAAAAATTAAAGGAAAGATTAACTAAAAACTAAAAAAATTACCCTAAAAATAAATACATATATTATCAAAATAGTCACTTGAAAAATTTGGCTAAAGTAGATCTTTTCCTCATCTTTCATCCGTGATTCCAGCCTAAATGACCATAAGGCCTCAAAGTGTAAAAGATTCCAGAAATCAACCCTAACAAGCACTTGAACAAACAAATTAAACTCAAATTGACAATAAATATTCCAATGAATAGGGGTAAAAATATCATCAATTATATACTTATCAGACTAAGTCCACACAATACCTCCACATATGGTCTCTAATCAGTTTGGTAAGCACTGGTTTAAAATTTATCTTTTATTTTAAAAAGATTTATCTCTTTTATTTTTAAAAGAAACTCTCCTTTTATTTTGAAAAAGGATGATGGCTTTTATTTTGAAAAATAAATATTAGAGAGTCGCCACCTTAGTTTATTTTATTTGAGAAAATTAATGAAAAACCCTTTTAATTGACTTTATTAAATTAAGTTAATTTTTATCCAAAAAGATACTAATCCGAAACCAATCACGATGGGTCCCGAGCTAAGTTTTCATACCAATTTTGTTAAAAAAAATTGAATTTTGTCTTTCTTTGATTGATTTTTCCATTCTTTTTTATTTGATGTAATGAAAAATGCAATTTTTAAGAATTATGCCATGAATAACTATGAATGACAATGTATTATAATGCATGAACATTTAATAATAATGACATCCACAAATGCAGTGCTAAATACTAAAATATTACAACTCTATTAAAATAATGATTCTAGGAGAGCTTCAACTCTAGCTCTTAGGGTCCTAAGTTGAGAATAAAGCCACAACTAATGAATAAATCCAAAGGAAAAGAAAAAGAAGAAAATAAGCATAACCACAAGGCTTCCATTTGCAAAAATCACTAAATTTGCAAACGACACCTCGAAATAATCAAGATTCAATGAGAAAAGAAAAACAATAATAACATTGAAAATAATAATTGAGGACAATAAGAAGAAATTAAAATGAGAGGGGGTTGTTAAAGTTGGGCTCACTACTTGGACTAATATTCTGAGTGTGCCTACTTATCCCGTTTGAATTTGAATCAGAGCTGTAAGTAGCTCGAGCTTTTGATTGCAAAGGATTTTTAATTAACCAATTTATAATTGATTAATTACCGAATTGAAAATAAGATTGGAAAGAGCACAATACCTTGGATAGACATTTTCTTACCAAAAGGTTGAAGATCACTATTGCTTTATAACTCCAATTGTGTGGAAAGTTAAATAGGATTAATTAATAATGATGCCATAAATTCAAATAAAAATTAAAAATAATTATATGTTATTCATATTTTAATTATCATTACATGAAAATAAAAATTTCAAACGCTAAAGTTTTTTTTAAAAAGGAAATCATATCTTACTCAAATTAACTTGAAAACCTAGTTTAAGACCCATCGTGATTAATTTTGGACTAATGATTTTTTGGGTAAAATATCAAATATTTTTTCATGGAGTTAACTAAAAGGGTTTTTCCTTAAATTTTTCTAAACCAAATAATTTGAAATGGTGACTCTCTAATTAAGCTTTCAAAACAAAGTCATCCTCTCTTTTCAAAATAAAGGAGAGTAATCCTTTTTCAAATAAAATAGGCCATTTTTAAATTCATGTTTACCGAACTAATTGGAGATTGTATGAAGTGGTGTTGTGTGAGATCAAATCCAAATGAGTATTTCAACTCCCTTTAGTGGTCCCTACCAATGCTCGAATGAGGCTTTACAGTTGCCGACTCCACTAGGGACTATAATTTTTCAAAAGAAAATTTTTAATGGGCTCTTTTCAAGTAAGATTAGATTTCCCTTATCTAGAATTTCTCATTTTCATCCATAATATCACAGAAGGATTCATTAACCTCAATTTTAGGAAGTCCCTGAATAGCAAGTAACATCTACCTGGCAACCTTCTTTAGGTATGTTGGGGGACAGTAAAAGCATCCAACCAGCAATGAATCTTCAATCATTTTGAGGTGTAATGTTCACACAATACTGTCAGATCTTTGTTAGATATTTTATCTAACATGTGTTTAGGTATATAACTATCATAGTATTATGAGACCACATTGGCTTAACCATCAAACATAAACCTAAGCCATATTGGCGTAACCAAACCTCAGTCACATTGGCTTAACAATTAAAAAATGAACCTAAGCCATAATGGATTAAACCTTTAAACATGAACCTAAGTGACAATGGCTTGACATGAACCTAAGCAACAATGGCTTGACATGAACCTAAGCCACAATGGCATGACCTCCATACATGAGCCTAAGCCACAATGGCTTGATCTTTAGACATAAACCTAAACTATAATGGCTTTGCCTTTAAGCATGAACCTAAGCCACAAAGGCTTGATGTTTAGACATAAACCTAAGCTACAATGGCTTTGCCTTTAAGCATGAACCTAAGCCACAAGGGCTAAACAAATAGACATGGACCACTCAAACCAAGCTTTAAAGAGATAACCCATTCTAGCCACATGGTTTAACCACCCAAGCCCCAATGGCTTAAACCATTACGGACCCCACCCAATCTCACTAAATCGTAATGGCTTTAACCATTCGGGACCACACCCAAATTCACTGAGTTGTAATGGCTTGAACCATTAGGGACCATACCTAACCTCATTGAGCAACAATGGCTTAGATAATTAGGGACCATACCTAACCTCATTAAGCTACAATGGCTTGAACTATTAAGGACCACACCCAAACTCACTAAGCCATAATGGCTTAAACCATTTGGGATCATACCCAACCTCAATGATCTACAATAGCTTGAACCATTTGGGACCACATCCAATCTCACCGAGCCGCAATGACTTAAAATATTTGGGACCACACCCAACCTAATCGAGCCATAATAGCTTAAATCATTTGGGACCACACATAACCTCACTTGGTTATAAGGCTCAACATTTTGGGACCATGCCCATCCAACCTAGACACATGGCTCAACATTTTAGAACTATACCTATCCAACCTAAACATATGGCTAACATCTTGGGTCCATACCCATCCAACCTAGCCATAATGGCTCATCATGCAGCCTAGCCATATGGCTCACCTTTTGAAATCATACCTCATTCAACCTAGCCATAATTGCTTACCATCCAACCTAGCCACGTGGCTGACTTTTTAGGAACACACTTCTCTAACCTAGCCATAATGGTTCACCATCCAATTTAGCAACATGGCTCACCTTTTAGGAACATGCATATCCAACCTAGCCATAATGGCTTGTTATGATCAATTATGCATGTATTTTTAGGGTAATTTTATTAGCTTTCTAGTGAATTTATCCTAAAATGTGTGTTTAAGTTTCCTTGGAGTTTTATGATTTAGGTTGAAGCATGAACATGTGCAAAATGGAGCTTTAATTCACTTATTGAAGCCAATTTGGTGGAAAAGGCATTAAAGATGACCAAGTTGTGGCTACTGACTTGGCTGTGTATCTCATGAGAAAAGAAGAAAAATTTGGCAAACTATGACACACCCACATGTCTTGGCCGTGTCACCTGAAATATGGGAGGTTGGCCGTGTCTTTCACAAGATGAGAAGTGAATTAGAGGCAGAACTAAACACAGGGAACATCTTGGCCATGACAAGTGACATGGCTAGTGAAAAACATGAGTTAGGTCGTGTCCTTTGATAAGGAAGGAAATCGATATTAAATAGGTAGAAGCAGACACATGGAGAAGACACGGCTGTGTCACAGGCTATGTCACACCACACACCTACTGACTTAGTTTTGTTCCACCTCAAGAGAAAAAGAACTAAGAATAGGCAGAAGAAGACAAGGCCATATATAAGTTCCTTCAACATTTTTGGGATAGTTCTTGGGTAGTTCTTGAACAAGGTCTTAAGAGGGATTAGGAGGTCTTTATCACACTCAAGTTGAGCTAGGAGGAAGAATAAGAAGTTTCAACTCTTGGCATCTTTAAGGGGGTTTTCTATTCTCTTAATTAATTTATTTTTTAGATTTTGTTGTTGTATACATTAATACTTCAATGAATATTTGTGAGTTGAATTATATTGAGATGAATGTTTACATTGAATTGATGATGAGATAAATTACTCATGCCTAGGGATTAGAGTAGGTTTGATTAAATGACTTAATTCAACATTTCTATTAATATAACATGTTTTTAATGATAGAGTGGCCACTTATTGATCTCTTAATATTGAATGAAGAATCGAGAGATGAAATTTAATATTGAAACTCTACAATCAACTACCCTAAGAATGAATTAGAAATATAAGTTCTAGGGTGTACTTAATTTGCTAGTTAAGGTAAATGGTTTTTGTTAATTCATGAATGTGAGAACTAATGAATTGATAATTGCTAATTAATATTAAGGAGGAAATTATGTTATAAGGTTATGTTAATGGATAAATGAGAATTAAGTTTTGATTAAATTGACCTACAAATCCTAGGTACCATTCCAAGAATTTAAATTAATCTTGCACAACCATTACTTGTTTCATTTTTAAAGTTTTAATTACTTTTCACCACTTCAACACAACACACTCAATCTTTAAATTATTGATTTTAATCAAACTATTATCAACAAACACCTTCCTTGTGAGATGACCTTGGAATGTTTCACCATTTACTATAACTTGTGAGTGTCACTTTGTAGTAGAAATAAGTAGAGCGCAATAAGTTTTTTGGCGTCATTGCTGGGGAAGGCTGTTTTAGTAGTAGTTTCATTCTTTTATTTTAATTGTTTAAGTGTTTCTTTTTGAATTACTTAGGTGATTTATGCAAGGACTAAGGTCATAAGGCAACAAACTTGTTCTTTTTATAGGCAACATTTATAGACTTTCTAGAACCAAACAAGTGGATCCTTTGGGACAAGAAGGGGAAGACATTGAAAAGCATTTTGAAGAGGACACTGAAGTAAAAATGGGTGAAGTGGAAGAACCACCAATGAAGGAGTTTGCCTAACCAATTATTGGGGTAACTACATCATGTATACAGTTAAGAAATACAACAAGAAACTATGAAATGAAAAATACTTATTATAGTATGCTGCCCTCTTTTCATGGGATGCTGAATGAAGATCCTCTCAACTTCATTCATGATTTTATACAACCTTGCATACATTCCCTTTGCAAGCATTGTTGGAAGATGAGCTTAAAATGAGGTGTTTCCCATATCGTTTGAAGGATAGGGCAAAGGCGTGGTTGATGCCTTTACTAGAAAATTCATTAACCACATGGACCGAAGTTTATAACAAATTTATGGGAAAGTTCTATTCATATCAGAAAACAAAGGAGCTTAGGGGGAGTATTACAACATTCACCTAATTGATTGGAGAATCATTTCATGAGGCGTGAGATCTCTTCAAATCTTTTTTGTTCCAATGTCCTCATCATTATTATCCATAACAATTGCTCAATTAATTCTTTTATGATAGGCTCACTCAGCAAAGCCAAAATACAATGGATAATACAGCGGGAAGTACAATGGGTGAAAAGACAGTTGCTGAAAAGGTCAGAGTGTTTAAAATGTTGGGAGAAAATTCACAGCAGAAGAGTATTGAAGAAAGGCATAGAGGAGCCTTTGAGTTGAATGCAAATTTAGAAATGGCAAGACAAATAACAAATTGACAATGCAAGTAAAATTACTGAATGCTAGAGGAAACTTGCCTATGTCAAGTTAAGAAACATGTGCATCATGTGATGTTGTAGGCCATAATGTAAATATGTGCCATTCAAGCTTTGATCAATTTCAAGAAGGGAAAGGAAAAGTATATGCCTTTGAAGGTTTCCAGCAAAGGGGTAGAAATGACCCATATTCAAATTCTAATAACCACGGTTGGAGAAACCACCTAAAATTTTTCATGGAAGAATTAGCAACAAGTTCCATCTCAACAATCCATCCAACTATCAAAAAGGACCTAATTTCAAGGGAAAACTTCAAATTAAGATCAACCAAAGAAGCCCACAATGAAAGAAAACTTGAATGCTTTCATTCAGGTAAGCACACAAAATCAAGAATTGAACAACAAAGGTTTGACTCTTTGGAAGCATCATTGAAGAATGTTGAAACTCAAGTTGGTCAATTGGCTAACCAACTTCAAGGTCATCAAAAAGGAAAATTTTCAAGTCAATTGGAGCAAGTCAAGGCAATCACGGTCTTGTGAAGTGGTAAGGTAATTGATAACAAAATTGGTGATTCCTTGGATGCGGGTACAATTCAAGAAAATGGCTAAGACATGTAAACAAGCCAAGCTCAACCAAGTGAATCGAAGGAAGAGGAGAGCTTGGAGGCATTCACTTCACCAAAGTTGCACAAATCTCCAATCCTTATAGACCATCAATTCTTTTCTCAAGCAAGTTAACAAATGAGAAGCAAGATAAATAATTTTCTAAAATTTATAACATGCTCTTCAAGGTAAGTATAAATCTCCCCTTACTTGAGGTGATTAAAAATATGCCAGCTTATGCCAAGTTCTTCAAGGAACTAAACTGTAAAAAAGAAAAGGTATGAACTGAATAAAAAGGTGATAGTTTTGGAAGTAACAAGTGCCATTTTATTGCACAAGTTACCTCATAAACTAAAGGATCCTTGAAGTTTTATGGTTAATATCTCTATGGGGAGTTGGAAGGAAACCACTGGCATGTGTGACCTTGAAGCTAGCATAAATTTTATACCATATTCCATTTATTTGAAATTAGAGCTAGGGGAACTTAAACTAACTAGAATGTTGTTGCAACTTGTAAATAGAACTCTTAGATACCCTAAGGGAATCAAAGAGGATGTTCTAGTTCAAGTAGGAGGTTTGATTGTTCCTATTGACTTCATTGTCTTTGATATGGGGGTAGAAATCTCTAGGGATTCTGAGCACACAATTATTCTAAGAATGCCTTTTCTGGCTACAACTAATACTTTGATTGATGTTAGAAATGGAAAATTAATCATGACGATTTTAGGACAAATTGTAGAATTTTTAATTTTTAATACTTCCCCTATTTCCACTACTGATGTGTATGATGACTGCTCTTTTATTGATTATACTGATCTTATTGTTGAAGAAGTTTTCTTATAGGAAAGTAGTAAAGACAAGCTTGAGATGGCCTTAATTTTGGGTGAAGAAGTTGAAATTTCTGATACAGAAAATGAGGAATGCAAGTCCATGTTGGGTGATGAGAGTAATGAGAGGGAACTTGAGATTGAGGAAGAGGATATTCAACCAAAAGTGGTTGAACTTAAAGAACTCCCAAAGCTTTTAAAGTAAGTTTTCCTTAGAGAGAACAACACACAACCAGTGATAATTTCTGCGACTCTCAATGGTGAAGAAGAAGAGAAACTTGTGAGAGTACTAAAGAAACTTAAGAAAGCTATTGGTTGGGGACTAAGTGATATCAAGGGTATTAGTCCTTCCATGTTTATGTATAAAATAATTTTTGAGGAAGGAGCTAAGCCAGTGAGGGAAGCTCAGAGAAGACTCAATCCCAATACGGGTGAGGTAGTCAAAAAGGAGGTTCTTAAATTGCTTGATGAAGGGGTAATTTATCCCATTACCAACAGTAAATAGGTTAGCCCTGTGCATGTGGTACCAAAGAAAGCAGGTTTAACTGTGATCCAAAATGAGAAGTGAGAGTTGGTACCTACACGAACTCAGACCGGGTGGCGAATGTGCATAGACTATAGGAAATTAATTAATGTCACCAAGAAAGATCACTTTCCTTTACCATTTATTGATCAGATGCTTGATAGATTATCTGGACATGCTTTTTACTATTTTTTTGATGGTCTTTTAGGTTACTATCAAGTCCCTATAGCACCGGAGGATCATCCCAAGATAACTTTACTGTGAAAGAGTATGTTGGTGAAATATGTAAAGAAAATATTATAAGAGATAGATGTATATGAAGGATGATATGTATATATTGTATTTGAAAAAAAAATATGAGAAATATAAATACAATATATAAGACATATACATATATCAACATATACACCACATATACATGATGTATATATTGGTGTAGGAAAAGTAAATTGTAAATAATTAATTAATAATAATAATGACAATAATGACAAGAGAAAAAGAAGAAAAGAAAGTCAAAAGAGGGATCAATATTTGTGGTGGAGAATTTTTAGGTGTATTTAATTATATTATTATATATATATAACAAAAGTTTGAAAAGGTAAAAGAGAAGACTCTCTCTTTCATTATTTCTTTCTTATTCTACTTCCTCTAGAACGTGGGAGAGAGAGAGAGAGAGAGAGAGAGGAATGTGATTTTGTTGGCATACACATTAAATTCATAAGGGCTTTAAGAGAGTTGAAGGTGGATATTGAAGATTTGGCAAAGAATTCAAGTAAGTGTTCTTTTCCTTGTGTTGATTTCTATAGATTGAGTTTATATTTGATATGGTTAGTGTGTGAAGGTGATGATAATGAAAGATTGAAGTATATATATATATATGTTGAATTGGTATTTAGATGATGATAATATGGTTATTTGTGAGGATGATGATGAATTGTTGAAATTGTTTAGCAAGGGTTTAGCATAAATGAGTTGGGAAAATTGAGTAATTGATACATGGATGATGTATATAATGATTATTATTATGATATGTTGAAGTTATATAAGTGTTGAATTGATAGGTGAATATGAATATAAACTAAGATGTTGATTAAGGGGGTTGTAGTATGGATTTTGGAGTAATTGTGTTTACATGGATGAGAGTTCGAAATGCATAATTTTAGCCTAACACGGCCATGTCGTTGGGCGTGTCAACGGTGCTGAGTTTAAGGTTTGTGACATGACCATTAACACGGCCATGTCATTGGATGTGTCATAGCTACTGAGAGATAAAGTAAATGACACGGTCATGAACACGCCCACGTTGTTGGGTGTGTCAATGTTTCTGTGAGGCAGAATGAATGACACGTCCAGTGGCACGCCCATGTTACTGAGCGTGTCAAAGCTTCTGTGTTATTGGTTTAGGGCACAATCAGGGACACTCCCGTGTTGGTGAGCGTGTCATGTGTAGAGTTTGCCCTAGTTAGTTCTTATTCTTATTTTCTTATGTGTATCACAAAGTGAGTGTGTATAATCACCTTTAAATTAGGTTTTGAAGAGATTTGAGTTGCACTAATCCAAATGTTAAAGGATTCTTGGAAGAGGAGTTTGGAATTGGTGTGAGCTGCTCTTAGAGGTAAGTACAAACCTTATATGATTGTATATATTTGCATGACTTTGGGACTTAACTCATTTAGTTGGAAAATGTGTTAAGTTATTTATTATATTATTGATGCTTGAGAATGATGCTATGATTTGCATAATGTGAAAGATATAATGATCATTCAAAATATATGTACAATGCAATTGGTTATGTATACCCTAATTATAAGATGTGAAGCCATTGTTGTTGGCTACAATGATGCAAATGAAATATTGAGGCATTGTGCCTAGATGATTATGAGAAAATGATAGTGGAATTGATAATGAAGTAGTAAAAGAATTTTGTGCCTAATATGTTATTCAATTTTCAGAGTTTTGTTATTGGTGGCATGCCTAAAAGTAACAAACCCTTGAAGCTTGGTTGGGCCTAGTCCTTGAAGCCTAGTTGGGATGTTACATATGAGATGTTTCTCAATGTGATAATGATTTGCCTACAGGCTTGATAAATGTGATTATTGAACCAAAACAGTAACTCTGGAAGTTGAATGGCATATTAGTTTCTTTGGGCCCATGCTTGTCTTTGCTTTAATGTGAATTATGGAATAAGATATAGTGTTATGAGATATATGATGATAATTATGGAATGATATGATCACAATACATAAGCAAATTACTGAAAATGAATGTGGCTTGAGAAACTATGATGAATAATGAGAAATGAATTATTGAAAGACTTGAGCAGAGCTAAGTCTTGATTTTGGAAATGAGATTATGAAAATACAATATGATGTGTAATATGTATATGGATGTGGAAATTGTGAGTATTATTTCATGAATGTTCTGATAAGCCATTGAATTGTGGTTTGTTGTAATGATATATGTATATATGTATATAAATTTTGAGATTAGTGGAAATATATGAAAAGTGCATTGAAAATGGAAACATGATAAGAAAATGATGATACAGGATGTTAATATATGAAGTACGATTTTTCTGTAATGTATGTTTATAATATTTATTTATACTATTAAGCTTTCAAGCTTAGCACGGTTGTGTAAATCGCACAGGTGAATAGATGGTTGATCCGGGAGTCAAAATATTATGCCACGAGAAGGGTAAGAGTATTTCGAGACCAACTAGAAGGTGGTGCATACATGTACAATTTGATTATGTTGTATTTTGATAAAAATGTATATATATATATACATAAGTGAATTTTGGAAAAGACAAGGTAATTTATATATATGTAATATCATCAAATGTATAATGATTTTGTAAATGTTCTTTAAATAAAATGTATTATTGTTTGGAACTAAGGTAAAGGTTTTAAACTGTAATGAAAAGTGACATCCTTATACTTTATATACGTACTGTATGTATACAAGGTATAAGTATAGTACTCCTTTATTATAACTCCTTTATAGAGTATAGGGGTGTTACAATTATTTTGGTATCAGAGTTTAGGTTTGAGATTCTCAACCTAAGTAGATTTAAAAAGAATAGAGGAAAATTTTTGAAAAGTGAAATTTGTGATACCTGCATATGCATTAACACCTAGGTTGGTCTCAGATGTGGCATTAGGTGATTTGTGATGTATTTGAATTATATGAGATGTATGATAGTGTGTGAATGTAGCTTTACATGAAAGTAAAGCTAGAGAAAGAAATGATATGGAAAAAAAATCAAGAGTTAAGTAAGTATTCTTTTCTCTAAAATTTGGATCTCTTTCTAATAAAGATTATGTTTGGATTGCTAGAGAGAGGAAATATTGTTCGATTGTTAAAATGGATAGATATGATATTAAATTGAAGAGGGTATGGTGGAATATTGAGTGAGTTGATTAGTATAGACAAAGTGTGAAAATTTAAAGTTTGGTTATGTAAAGTTAAGGTTTTTAAAAAGGGGATGATGTTAGTTAAAGTAAGAAGATATAATGGTGTTGTTTTAATGCAAACATTGTGATTTTAATGTTAGAAATGTGATATGCTTAAGTGTTGTTAAAGCTCATGGTAATGGTGGTAATATGTGAAATTTGGATTTTTGAAATGAGCTTTAATAATTGTGAAAATGATATGTTTTGATGTTACATTATGGTATATATATAATGTTTTTAACGTTAATATTAAGAAAATGAGATTAGTAAATTGAAGTTTAGGTAAAGTAGTAAGTTGAGAGTTTAGAGTTTTAATGGAATTTTAATAAGGATTACTTAGATATCGATAGTTAATGTATATTAAGCATATGAGCTATTTTGAATGAATATTATTGTTTATGAAAGTACTATGAATTGGGTAATGTGATTGATAATACGAAAATTTGTTTTGAAATAAAGGGAAAATGACTAAGCAAGTGAAAATGAGTTACTTTAAGTAATTGGACTGGAAATGATGAAAATGGATATGAAGGGTATGCTAAATGCATTTTTAAAAAAAATGTAAGAGAGATGTCACATTAGAAATGTGATTAAGAATTATGTGAAGTGTTATTATGGTTAGAGTGTATATATATGTTGAGTTGATGAATAACTTAAGTCATGTCAAAAGAATGAGAATGATAATGTTCAATGAAAAGTAATAAATGTTAAATTTGTTTAGATTGTATGTAAAAGAAGAATTAAATATAATTGCATGATTATGTGTATACATGTATATGATATGTGAGATGAGTTTTTCGATATGAACGCAATTGTAATATGTAAGAAAATGTGAAAAGTAAGTCACATTATGAATGTGACTTGTGAATGTGTATGTGGTAAAAAAAAATATTGTTATTATGTGTTTGTTGTCTTATATAATTACTTGTCTAGTGGTATTGAGAATGATATTGCATGTATTAGTGGACCTAAGAGAGATTAGGTCTTGACCTGCGCAGAGCTAGACTATGTGATGAAATTGAAAGTGAGAATGGACTCGAGTAATACTGGACAGTGAAATTGTTATTGTAATAACTGAACTTGATGATCATATAATATTTTGGGCCCAAAGTATATGCGTGTGGAAATGTTTTATGTATATGTGTATAATAAGAGATTGTAAGAAAAAAAAGAAGTATAATGCATGAAAATTTTTATAAGAGATAGATTAGAAATGGAGTAATAAGTGGAAATTGTGTAAAATTTGCATATGATTGAATGTTGTGCGTAAGAGATGTTAATGATAATATTAGTAAAACATGAGTTAGGCTAATGATGATCAAATGATAAAGAGCAAATTATTTTGAAACGGAGTTGAAATGTGTTAACTTTTGGTGTAGCAAAAGTTTAGAGAATGAATATGTAATCTTTGCGATACAAACTTAGCATTGTAATTGGAAATATTTGAAGAAGAATAATAGAGGGGCAGTATTGATTTATAAGCCACAGGCGTGACCATTAATCTACTGTGACCATATGTTTTGTTTAGTATTTTGGCCGGTTAGTTTTGTTATCCACAGACATGGGTTTGAGATGACATGACCGTAGGATAGTTTTGGTAAGATTGATAATTATGCTTCAAGAAACATGGTCTGGAGTTATGGTTGGTATACTTGTACCTTACAATGTTATGGTAGAAATTTGATTATAATTATAAAAAGTATGGAAAGAGAAGAGAACTGTGAAAATGTATTGAGTTATGGATAATGTGATAGAAAGGTGATTATGTAAATATAGTAATGGTATGAAAATGGGAGGAGATGATAAATGGGAGAAATTACAAAATGTGATTGAAAGTTATACTGAATATGTTCATAATGGAATAAGGTGAATAAGTTGATGGAAGTAATGCTTAAGAGAATGAATTATGGGTAATAAATATGATATGAAATAATTATGAGAGTTATGTGAAAATTGTACTAAGATAATAGAAAATAAAATATATGAATATTGACAAATAATTTGAAGTGATTTGTTATAAATAATCATAATTTCAGAAAGTTGAAAAGATGGATCCGAAGATATTAGAATTTGAATAAAAGTTTGACTTAATAGAGTTACATCATATATTGAAATCTAATGATAAGTTTAAATAAGTTAATTGTTGGCTTGAATCGAATAAGATTGAGATGATGATATATTGTGACAGATAGATAAATTGATCTAGATTTGGCTAAGATTGCGAATCATTATTGAGATTTAATATGTATAGTTGTACTAAGAGTATAAGATATATGTGATAATGTATATGATGTAATATTCTGATATGTGAATGGATATGAATGAGTTAAGACATATCAGTTGTAAATGATGATAAAAGGAAAAAGGTTGATTATCTGTAAAGTAAGTTTAAAGGCATTGTATTAATATTAATGTTAAGTGAAAAACATGTTAAAGAAGGAATTAAGTGTATGAAAAATAAGAATATTGTTATAAATTGATAAGTGTTTATTTTGAAAATGACTGTAGTGACGGGACAGTCAATATTAAGATATAATTCAATAACCTCTAAATTTAAAGTTAAGAGAGTATCTATAAAGAGATAAAGTGATAAAATATCTTGAACATAATAGATGGGCGAGGTATATGTGTATTATAAGATGAGCTGATTCTTGTATAAAGATAAATTAATTGGGAATGTAATGAGTTATCTTGATTGCTTTGTCGAGGAAGTAATAATATATATAGATATATATAATGATGAGTTATGAAATTGGGAGAAGATGATTGACTTTAAGGAGGAGAGTAGAGGTTATGTGATTTGATGAAATAATAACTTAATAATATGATTAACTTTATATGAAAATTAAGATGGTATTTTGTTAAGAATGGATTGTTACTGTACTGGATAATTTTGAGGAAGAAATTATTTAAGGGGGAGAGAATTGTAATACCCCAATTTTTGATGTACTTTGGAATAGTAGTTGTGAGAGAGTATGTTGGTGAAATATGTAAAGAAAATATTACAAGAGATAGATGTATGTGAAGAATGATATGTATATATTGTATTTGGAAAAAAAATATATGGGAAATATAAATACGATATATAAGACATATACATATATCAACATATACACCACATATACATGATGTATATATTGGTGTAGGAAAAGTAAATTGTAAATAATTAATTAATAATAATAATGACAATAATGACGAGAAAAAGAAGAAAAAGAAAGTCAAAAGAGGGATCAATATTTGTGGTGGAGAATTTTTAGGTGTATTTAATTATATTATTATTATATATATATAAGATAAGTTTGAAAAGGGAAAAGAGAAGACTCTCTCTTTCATTCTTTCTTTCTTATTATTCTTCCTCTAGAATGTGGGAGAGAGAGAGAAAGAGAGAGGAATGTGATTTTGTTGGCATACACATTAAATTCATAAGGGCTTTAAGAGAGTTGAAGGTGAATATTGAAGATTTGGCAAAGAATTCAAGTAAGTGTTCTTTTCCTTGTGTTGATATCTATAGATTGAGTTTATATTGATATGGTTAGTGTGTGAAGGTGATGATAATGAAAGATTCAAGTATATATATATATATGTTGAATTAGTATTTAGATGATGATAATATGGTTATTTGTGAGGATGATGATGAATTGTTGAAATTGTTTAGCAAGGGTTTAGCATAAATGAGTTGGGAAAATTGAGTAATTGATACATGGATAATGTATATAATGATTATTATTATGATATGTTGAAGTTATATAAGTGTTGAATTGATAGGTGATTTATGAATATAAACTAAGATGTTGATTAAGGGGGTTGTAGTATGGATTTTGGAGTAATTGTGTTTACATGGATGAGAGTTCGAAATGCACAATTTTTGCCTGACACAGCCAGTGACACGGCCATGTCGTTGGGCGTGTCAATGGTACTGAGTTTAACATTTGTGACACGACCATTAATACGGCCATGTCATTGGACTTGTCATAGCTACTGAGAGATAAAGTAATTGACACGGCCATGAACACGCCCATGTTATTGGGCGTGTCAATGTTTCTGTGAGGTAGAAAGAATGACACGTCCAGTGACACGCCCATGTTACTGAGCGTGTTAAAGCTTCTGTGTTATTAGTTTAGGGCACGATCAGGGACACTCCTGTGTTGGTGAGCGTGTCATGTGTAAAGTTTGCCCTAGTTAGTTCTTATTCTTATTTTCTTATGTGTATCACTAAGTGAGTGTGTATAATCACCTTTGAATTAGGTTTTGAAGAGATTTGAGTTGCCCTAATCCAAATGTTAAAGGATTCTTGGAAGAGGAGTTTGGAATTGGTGTGTGTTGCTCTTAGAGGTAAGTACAAACCTTATATGATTGTATATATTTGCAGGACTTTGGGACTTATCACATTTGGTTGGAAAATGTGTTAAGTTATTTATTATATTGTTGATGCTTGAGAATGATGCTATAATTTGCATGATGTGAAAGATATAATGATCATTCAAAATGTATGTACAATGCAATTGGTTATGTATACCTTAATGATGAGATGTCAAGCCATTGTTGTTGGCTGCAATGTTGCAAATGAAATAATGAGGCATTGTGCCTAGATGATTATGAGAAAATGATAATGGAATTGATAATGAAGTAATAAAAGAATTGTGTGCCTAATATGTTATTCAATTTTCAGAGTTTTGTTATTGGTGGCATGCCTAAAAGTAACAATCCTTTGAAGCTTGGTTGGGCCTAATCCTTGAAGCCTAGTTAGGATGTTAAATATGAGATGTTTCTCAATGTGATAATGATTTACCTACGAGCTTGATAAATGTGATTAATGAACCAAAACTGTAACTCTGGAAGTTGAATGGCATATTAGTTTCTTTGGGCCCATGCTTTTCTTTGCTTTAATGTGAATTATGGAATAAGATATAGTGTTATGAGATATATGATGATAATTATGGAATGATATGATCACAATACATAAGCAAATTATTGAAAATGAATGTGGTTTGAGAAACTATGATGAATAATGAGAAATGAATTGTTGAAAGACTTGAGCAGAGTTAAGTCTTGATTTTGGAAATGAGATTATGAAAATACAATATGATGTGTAATATGTATATGGTTGTGGAAATTGTGAGTATTATTTCATGAATGTTCCGATAAGCCATTGAATTGTGGTTTGTTGTACTGATATATGTGTATATGTATATAAATTATGAGATTAGTGGAAATATATGAAAAGTGCATTGAAAATGGAAACATGATAAGAAAATGATGATACAAGATGTTAATATATGAAGTATGATTTTTCTGTAATGTATGTTTATAATATTTATTTGTACTACTAAGCTTTCGAGCTTAGCGCGGTTGTGTAAATTGCGCAGGTGAATAGATGGTTGATCCGGGAGTCAAAACATTATACCATGAGAAGGGTAAGAGTATTTCGAGAACAACTAGAAGGTGGTGCATACATGTACAATTTGATTATGTTGTATTTTGATAAAAATGTATATATATACATAAGTGAATTTTGGAAAAGGCAAGGTAATTTATATAAATGTAATATCATTAAAAGTATAATGATTTTGTAAATGTTCTTTAAATAAAATGTATTATTGTTTGGAACTAAGGTAAAGGTTTTAAACTGTAATGAAAAATGACATCCTTATACTTTATATACGTACTGTATGTATACAAGGTATAAGTATAGTACTTATATAGAGTATAGGGGTGTTACACTTTCACTTGTCCTTTTGGGACATTTGTTTTTCGAAGGATTGCGTTTGAACTTTGCAATGCACAATGCACCTTTCAAAGATGCTTACTGCCTATCTTTTATGATATGTTGGATAATTTCATAGAGGTATTTATGGACAATTTTTCTATTTTTGGCACTTCCTTTGATGATTACGTAGATAAATTTACTTTTATACTTGAAAGGTATATTGAATGTAATTTAACCTTGAGGTGGGAAAAGAGTCATTTTATGGTAGATCATGGTATAGTTTTGGGGCATGTTATATCTAGTAAGGGCATTAAGGTGGATAAAGCCAACATTGACTTGATTGCTAATTTGCCACCTCCCACATCTATTAAAGGGATTAGAAGTTTTTTAAGACATGCTGGATTCTATAGATGGTTCATAAAGGACTTTCCAAAAATTTCATGTCCTTAATTGCTTGCACAACTCCTATAGCATGTTCCATTCATCTTTGATGATAAGTGCTTAGAAACTTTTAATATCCTGAAAGAAAAATTAACTTTTGCCCCTGTGGTTGTTGCTCCTGATTGGGACTTGCCTTTTGAAATTATGTGTGATGCATCAAACTATGCTATAGGAGTTGTGCTAGGACAAAGGGTAAATAAACTCTTGTGTGTGATTTATTATACAAGTTTATTTTTGAATGATGCACAGGTAAATTACATAACTACTGAGCGAGAGATAACTACTGAACGATGCACAAGTAAATTACATAACTACTGAGTGAGAGATGTTAGCAATGGTGTTTGCACTTGAAAATTTTAGATCTTATTTGATAGGCTCTAAAGTCATTGTATTTTTTGATCATACGATCTTAAAATATCTGTTGATTGAACCACAAGCTAAACCTAGGCTCATTATGTGGATTCTTATGCTGCAAGAGTTTGATATAGAAATCAAAGATAGGAAAGGTAGTGAAAATGTAGTGGCTGACCATCTTTCTAGGTTACCCTTTAATGATGATGATGCAAAATTTACCTTTGAGAATGCTTTTGAAAAATTTCCTGATGAACACTTGTTTGCCATAACACAAGCACCATGCTATGCCGATTTTTCTAATTATTTTTCTTGCGGTGTTGTGAGGAAAGACTTGAATTTTTAGGCAAATAAGAGGTTGCTACATTCTTGTAAGTATTATTTTTGGGATGAGCCATATTTGTTTAGAATCTGCAAGTATATGAGGTAGTTAAAGTACACGGTGGAACATCCCAAGGTCATCTCACCAGGAAGATATTTATTGATAATAGTTTGATTGAAATAAATAATTTAAAGATTGAGTATGTTGTGTTGAAATGGTGAAAAGCAATTAAAAATTTAAAAGTAAAACAAGTAATGATTGTGCAAGATTAATTTAAATTCTTGAAATGGTACCTAGGATTATTAGATCAATTTAATCAAATCTTAAGTCTCAATTATCCATTAACATAACCTTATAACTTAATTTCCTCCTTAATATCAATTAGTAATTATCAATTCATTAGTTCTCACATTCATGAATAAACAAAAACCAATTACCTCAAATAGCAAATTAAGTATACCATAGAACTTATATTTCTAATTCATGCTTAGAGTAATTGATTGCAGAGTTCCAATATCAAATTTCATCTCTCGGTCCTTAATTCAATATTAAGAGATCAATAAGTGGCCACTCTATCAACCTAACATATAATCCAATGCAAACAACTAATAACAAGTTATATTAATGGAAATGTTGAATTAAGTCATTTAATCAAATCTACTACAAACCTTAGGCATAAGTAACTTAGATCATCATCAATTCAAAGTAAACATTCATCTCAGTATATGTAACACCCCCGTACCCCATATACGCATACTATATACAACCACATCTGTAATATACGTATATCAGATACAGGAGTATCACGGTTTATATTAAACAACCCAATCTTTCAATTTAATAACAATATAAGAAAACTTAAAACATTCAAATTATATTATAAAATATACTAGATAAAATATTTATTTACTAGGCAGCGGAAAATGTAGCGGTATTTACATATATATTTACATCAAAATCAATATTTACAAAATATATAGAGTTTACACATGTTTGGCAGTTCATCTCTGATCTTGAAGTCTCTGTCTACAGAAACTGTAGGTCTCTGTCTACAGAAACTGTAGGTAGAATAGATCTCTGAACCACTGGAGTTGAAGCACTAGCTACAGAAACTGTAGGTCTCAGTATCCGCCTCTGATACTAAATTGACCTACCCGACTGCCTCTGGCTCCTACTGATTCTCGGAACAAAACTTCCTCGACCTTTCTTCATAGATGAAGACCCTGTCAAACTGGGGTCTCCTAACTCTGATCCCCTCTTCAATAGCAGCTGCTGCAATACCCTGTGCTCTCTCTACACTTCTAGTTGCTGCAACCAACTGAGAAAAATCTTGGTACCAAGAACCAGCAACAATAAACATAATAGAGGGTCTCAATCCCTCCTCAAATCTCCTGCACCAGTCTATATCATCTAAAATAATCCCACCGGCATAATGACTCAACCGGATATACTCAATCTCATACTCTGTCACTGTCTGGTTATCTTATCTTAGACTCAAAAACTCCATCTTCTTGACACCCTTATACTCCCTTGGAGTATATTTCTGCTCAAACTCTAGCAGAAAATCACCATAAGATAAGGTCGGTGGATCATCCATGGCATGTGGAACCATCTTCCACCAATCATAAGCATCTTTCTGCAATAAGGATCTAGCATAATCAAACTTCTCTTCAGGAGTGGCTTGCAACTGGATAAATACCCTCTGCACTCTATCCAACCACTGTTCAGCTACTGCAGGGTCTGTAGTGCCAAAGAAATCCTCAGCCCCATACTTTCTCAATTTATCATAATGTCTCACTGGCACTTGTGGCTGTGGTGGTGGTGGTGTCTGCACTGGAGCTTGCCTCAATAATTCTACATGTCTTAGCCAAACTGGCAGAACCTCATTAGTAGCTAGTCTCTCTGGCACAGGAGCAGGTGCCTCTCCAGCTCTCTCATCCCTAGCTCCATCTCTACCATCTTCAGGAGCTACACTCTCAGCACTACCTTCTATGGACTGACGTGACTGAGACGTCATCACTACATATATCTGCAAACACAGCAGAATATACCTCATCAAAGATCAAAGACTGCCAATGCGAAAGCATGTATCTTATCCAAAAACCATATTTTAAAATCAAGATTTTCTTTTTCTTACAATTTACCTAGGTTGAGAATCTCAAACCTAGGCTCTGATACCAAAACAAATGTAACACCCCCGTACCCCATATACGCACACTACATACAACCACATCTGTAATATATGTATATCAAATACAAGAGTGTCATGATTTATATTAAACAACCCAATCTTTCAAGTTAATAACAATATAAGAAAATTTAAAACATTCAAATTATATTGTAAAATATACTAGATAAAATATTTATTTACTAGGCAGCGGAAAATGTAGCGGTATTTACATATATATTTACATCAAAATCAATATTTACAAAATATATAGAGTTTATACATGTTTGGCAGTTCATCTCTGATCTTGAAGTCCTTAATCAACACTTCACAAGCCTAGACTCGACTCGGTTTAGCTGAACTCTCCGGTTCAACCGGATCTACCATGTCACCTGCGCGATGAACCACAATCGCGCTAAGCCAACGGCTTAGTGGTACAAACCACAATAACAATATGCTTTAATGTAATGCCAATGTCATACATTCAAATATTATGAACAATACATACGAATATCGTATTTCAAAACCTTATATTAAATCTTATTATTCATTTGTTTCACCATTCATGATTCACTTTTAAACAAAGACAAGAATGGGCCCAAAAGAAACTAATATGCCATTCAACTTTCAGAGTTAATGTTTTGGTTTAATTATCACATTTATCATTATCCCAACTAGGCTTCAAGGATTAGGCCCAAACAAGCTTCAAGGGGAGCAAAGCATGCTAGGCATCAATCCAACTTGGCTTCAAGGACCAAACCCAACCCAGCTTCAAGGGTTTGTAACATCTCAACTAGGCTTCAAGGACTAGACCCAACCAAGCTTCAAGGGGAGTTAAGCATGCTAAACTTCTACCCAACTTGGCTTCAAGGATCAAGCCCAACCCAGCTTCAAGAGATTATTACTATTAGGCATGCCACCAACAATAAAACTCTGAAAAGTGAATAACACATTAGGCACACAATTCTTTCATTATTTCATTATCAGATCCATTCTCATTTCTTCATAATCATCTAGGCAACCATGCCCCAATTATTTCATTTGCATCATTATAACCAACAACAATGGCTTCACATCTCCTCATTACGGTATACACAACCAATTGCATTGTACATATAATTTGAATGATCATCATATCTTTCACATTATGCAAATCATAATATTAATCAAATGTAACAACAATGTAATAGATTACTTAACACATGTACAACCAAGTGTGTTAAGTTCAAATGTCATGTAAATGTATGCAATAATGTAGGGTTTGTACTTACCTCAAGAGTAACTCACACAACACCAAACTCCTCTTCCAAGAATCCCTCAACACTTGGATTGGGGCAACCCAATCTCTACAAAACCTAATCCAAAAGGGATGATACACACTCACTTAGAGATACACATGAGATAATAAGGCTAAGAACCAACTAGGGCAAAGTCTACACATGACACGCTCAACAACACGGGCGTGTCCCTGACCGTGCCCTAAACCCACAATACAGAAGCTTTGACACGCTCAGTGACATGGGCGTGTCACTGGCCGTGTCAATCCACCAACATCACAGTAGCTGTGTCATGCTTAGTGACATGGGCGTGTCACTGGTCATGTCACCCATCCAAAAAATAGAACCATTGACACACCTAAAGACCTGGTTGTGCTCATGGGCGTGTCAGGCCCAAAATCCTGATTCCAGCAACATCAACATCACCTCCAACAAACCTCTTATTTCCACCATTTTCCACTTCAAACAAACTTAAATAATCACACCCATAAACCATAATAACTTGCAAAAACACCAAAACAACTCAATACATACATTAAACACCAATTCACAACCATCACATACACACAACTCAAACACAACACTTGGTTTCTTCCAACACCAAACTTAACACTATCTCAAAATCAACACCAATAAGATCAAACACCCTCAAATACACCATAATCAAATATACACATACCATCAACAATCAAACACCAAACTCAAAACACAAACTTAGAAGAAAACCAAAAAATCAAGTGAAAAACTTACCAAAAGTGATGAAAATCTTTAGAATTCCAACTTGATCACTTGAAACACCTTCAAATCTTGAGTTTGGAAAGACAAAATCTCACTTTCTCTCTTACTATAGAGTTAGCCGGCCAAGGAGAAAAGAAAAGATGAAGAAGATGAATAGAACACAAGTCAACTCTCTCTTAACCACTCAATCATCTCTTTAAATCTCAACCATGCAAATAAAATAATAAAATATTCATAAATATCCTCATCCACTTCCTTTAATTTCCATTTCAATTAATTTAAAAATAAATAAATCTTCTTTTGACCTCCATTTCTTTGACTTGTATATGTTGTATATATCTCAATATATACAACATATACACTCTTCTCCTTACCTCTTTTCTCTTTCCACTTAAACATATACACTTAATCCAAATACAACAATAAATATTCCAAAAATTTTACGGTATACTTTGGGATATTACAATTCTCCCCCTCTAAAATAAATTTCATCTTCGAAATTACCTGATCTCAAGTTTGAAACAATTGAGGATACTAATCTCGCATTGCTTACTTACTTTCCCAAGTTGCCTCTTCCTTCGCATGATTCTTCCAAAGAACCTTCACAAGTGGCACTTTCTTATTTCTCAACTCTTTCACTTCATGTTCCGAAATAGCAACTGGTTCTTCTTTAAAAGTCAGATCTGAACTCTCCTCAATAGATTCAACCGACAAAATATGAGATGGGTCTGATCTGTACCTCCTCAGCATAGAAACATGGAAGACATTATGGATTCTATCCAACTTAGGCGCAAAGCAATTCGATAAGCAACTGGTCCAACTCTTTCTAATACTTCATAAGGTCCAATAAAACAAGGACTTAGCTTCCCTTTTCTGCCAAATCTTAAAATCTTCTTCCAATGAGACACTTTCAGAAATACTTTATCTCCAACATTGAACTCTATGTCTCTCCTCTTCAAATCTGAATAGGATTTCTATCAATCTAAAGCTGCTTTCAACCGATCTCAAATTATTTTCACTTTCTCTTTCATTTCTTTAATCAAATCGGGACCAACCAACTTGCCTTCTCTAACTTCATTCCAACATAGAGGCGTTCTGCATCTTCTTCCATACAATGCTTCAAATGGTGCCATTCTAATACTAGATTGATGACTATTATTATAAGCAAATTCCATCAATGGCAAAAATCTATCCCAACTTCCAGAGAAATTAATGACACAGCTTCTCAACATATCCTCTATAATATGTATCACTCTCTTTGACTGCCCATCTGTCTGCGGATGAAAACAGTGCTAAAGTGCAATCGAGAACCCAAAGCAGCATGCAAACTCTTCCAAAACCTTGAAGTAAACCGAGGATCTCAATCAGACACTAAAGAAATTGGAACTCCATGCAACTTCACTATCTCACTGATATACAGCTCAGCCAACTTTTCCAGAGAATAGTCCATTCTAACTGGAAGAAAATGAGCTATCTTTGTCAACCGATCAACCATCACCCAAATGGCATCATGCTTCTTCTGAGTTAATGGCAAACCAGTCACAAAATTCATTGTCACTCACTCCCATTTCCATTCAGGCACTGATAAAGGTTGGAGCAACCTTGTTGGAACTTAATGCTCAGGTTTTACCCTCTGACAAGTGAGACATTTAGATACAAACTCCGCTATGTCCCTCTTCATACCTGACCACCAATAATGTTGCTTCAAATCATGATACATCTTGGTACTCCCAGAGTGCATAGCAAAAGTCGACTGATGTGCTTCCTCTAAAATAATCTTTCTCAAACTAGCATCATCAGGAACACATAATCTATCTTTGAACCATAAACTACCATCACTTCTCATAAGAAAATCTCGGCTCTCTCCTTTTTAGCAATCTGACACAACTTTCTGAATTTTCTCATCAGCCAACTAAGCCTCTTTAATCTGATCCAAAAACACTGGTCTCAATTGCAAATAAGCTAACAAAGCACCATCATCACATGATTCAAAACTAGCATGCAACGCTTTCAACTCAACAAGCAATGAGAGCGAATAAACAGTCAAACCTGCTAAAGACTTCTGACTCAAGGCATCTGCAACAACATTTTCCTTACCAGGATGATAATCAATCAAACAGTTGTAGTCTTTGATCAACTCCAACCACCGTCTCTGCCGAAGATTTAGCTCTCTCTAAACCCCCAAATATTTCAAACTCTTATGATCCGTATAGATAAAACACTTCTCTCCATACAAATAATGTCGCCAAATCTTCAAGGCAAAGACTATGGCTACTAATTCCAAATCATGTGTCGGATAATTAAGCTCATGCGGCTTCAACTGCTGAGAAGCATAAGCTATAACTGTACCCTCCTGCATCAAAACACAACATAAACCATTATGTGAAGCATCACTGTAAATCACATATGGTTTATCTTCCACAGGCAAGGTAAGAACAGGAGCTTAAGTCGACATCTCCTTCAACTGCTCAAAACTATCTTGACATTGATTTGTCCATACAAATCTAATTCCCTTTCGAAGCAATCTAGTGAGTGGAGTAGCTATCAAACAAAAACCTTTCACAAACTGTCGATAATAGCCTGCCAAACCCAGAAAACTTCTAACTTCAATCACAGACTTCGGTGGACTCCAATTCAAAATAGCCTCAACTTTACTCGAATTAACTCTTATACCATATGCTGACACTATATGACCGAGAAAAGTCACTTGATCAAGCCAAAACTCACACTTCGACAGCTTAGCATATAATTGCTTCTCTCTCAAGGTCTGCAATACAATCCGCAGATGCTTGTCATGATCCTCTTCATTACGTGAATACACCAAAATATCATCAATAAAGACCACCACAACCTCCGAATGTAGAGCCTTCACTCTGACTAATCCCGGGTCGACAACCTCTATTGAAACCTCTGGCCCCCTAGACCTCCTCTGCTGACACTAGGCCGAGAAGCTGTAGTATCAGTCTGTCTATCTTCCAGTAGCTCAGGGCAATCTTTGATAAAATGAGCCGGTGACCCACATCTAAAACATACTCCTGATCCACCTGTCTTCCAACAAGCACCCACATGTGCCCTACCACAATGGACACATGTAGGTAGAATAGATCTCTGAACCACTGGAGTTGGAGCACTAGCTACAGAAACTGTAGGTCTCGGTCTCTGCCTCTGATACTAAACTGACCTACCCGACTGCCTCTAGCTCCTACTAATTCTTGAAACAAAACTTCTTTGACCTTTCTTCATAGATGAAGACCCTGTCAAACTGGGGTCTCCTAACTCTGATCCCCTCTTCAGTAGCAGCTGCTGCAATACCCTGTGCTCTCTCTACACTTCTAGTTGCTACAACCAACTGAGAAAAATCTTGGTACCGAGAACCAGCAACAATAAACATACTAGAGGGTCTCAATCCCTCCTCAAATCTCCTGCACTGGTCTATATCATCTGAAATAATCCCACAGGCATAATGACTCAACCGGATATACTCAATCTCATACTCTGTCACTGTCCTGTTATCTTGTCTTAGACTCAAAAACTCCATCTTCTTGAAACCCTTATACTCCCTTAGAGTATATTTCTGCTCAAACTCCAGCAGAAAATCACCATAAGATAAGGTCGGTGGATCATCCATGGCATGTGGAACTGTCTTCCACCAATCATAAGCATCTTTCTGCAATAAGGATCTAGCATAATCAAACTTCTCTTCAGGAGTGGGTTGCAACTGGATAAATACCCTCTACACTCTATCCAACCACTGTTCAGCTACTGCAAGGTCTGTAGTGCCAAAGAAATCCTCAGCCCCATACTTTCTCAATTTATCATAATGTCTCACTGGCACTTGTGGCTGTGGTGGCTGTGGCGGTGTTAGTAAATCGTGAAGAATTTGCAACCCTTGCCGCAGCGGAAAACAAAAATTTCTTTCGATTTACTCACAGGATCCATGTGATCCATTCAGTTCGATAAAAGAGATTCGAAACTAACCTTTTGTGTAGCTTCAAATCGATTAACAGATGCTGCCTTCTGAAGACGAACACCCTCTAGCGAAGTCCACACGAACGTACGCCGGTCTGAGTGCTAGCTCACCAACGGCAGTGGCTGAACTTTTTCAGAAACGAAACTAGGGTTTTTTTTAGGTTTTTTCTCTTCTTACGTTTTCTTTTTCAAAACGAATAATGAGATCATTAAACCTCCAGTCCTTTTAAAATCGTTTTAAAAGACTTCTTTTTATCAAAACCCTAACTGTCCATATCCCATATGGACCCACGTTTTAATAATTATTATCTAATAATAATTATTATAACAATATTATTATTAATATCTAATAATAATAATAATACTAACAACAATAATTAAATATAATTATTATTATTTAAGTACAGCCTACGTTCTATGTGTGTGACCCGATAGGCTCATATTAATTGGTAGTGTATTTCAATCTCTATTGAAATGCACAAATCATAATTGGCCTCTAGCAAGACATTACGACTACCCAATTAATCATGAGAATCATTATAAATGAAAAACCTGAAATAGTACATGCATTAATCCCTTTGTCACACGATATCTAGTTTGAACATAAGTCATAGTAAATGTCATACTTATATTGTCCAAACTTATGATTACTCGATCTCCAAGTTAACTGATAAACAAATAAGATTGATCTTATATCAACTTATTTGAGCATGGCCATGCATTTCTCAGTTACACTTATCGAGGGGCCCAGAAGATATCTCTCTCATAGAGAGGGACAAATTCCATCTTGATTGTTCATTTTCCTCTACATAATTTATATCATGTTCAAGCATAACCTTTATAATTATCTAGTTACAGATAACGTTTGATCATGTCAAAACATAATATTCCTTATGTTGGAAACTATGACAATCTCAAGTCAAAGGATTAAATGAAAACTATTATGAGATACACTTATGACATTAAACCATGAAGTGATATCTGTGTGGGTCTATCCAATACACTGTTCTCTAACATGTATCCATAATATTGATTTGTATCTTCATACCTATAATCATCTTATGATTATCAAATCAATATTACACTAGTTATATTTATTATTATCTCCATAACAATAATAAACCAGGGATATAATCATTATTATATATAACATGCAAACATAACAATGATAATAAAAACTTCTTTATTAATAACAAAATGAATAACATTAAGGTCCAAATCAATGGCCTAGGGCATATACACTAACAGTCTCCCACTTGCACTAGGCCTAGTCTAACAAATATCTCATGCCCATAGACCTAGTGTGCTGATCATGCTTGACCCGCGAGAGAGGCTTTGTCAATGGATCTGCTATGTTGTCATTTGTGTCAACTTTGCATATCTTGATATCACCTCTATCAATGATGTCTCGAATGAGGTGAAATCGCCTGAGTATGTGCTTAGATTTTTTATGGGACCTTGGCTCTTTTGCTTGCGCTATGGCACCATTGTTGTCACAATAGATAGCCATAGGATTAGCAATGCTAGGCACTACTCCAAGCTCAGTGATGAATTTCTTCAGCCAAACTGCTTCCTTAGCAGCATCTGATGCTGCTATATACTCATCTTTTGTTGTAGAATCTGCTACTGTGCTTTGCTTGGAACTTTTCCAAGTAATGGCTCCACCATTCAATGTGAATACAAAACCTGACTGCGATTTGTAATCATCTATATCAGTTTGGAAACTAGCATCTGTGTAACCATTTACAACTAGTTCATCTTCCAAACCTCCATAAACTAAGAAAACATTCTTAGTTCTTCTTAGATACTTAAGAATGTTCTTAACAGCTGTCCAGTGACCCTCACCAGGATCAGCTTGATATCTACTTGTTGTGCTTAAAGAATATGAGACATCAGGTCTAGTACATAGCATGGCATACATAATAGATCCAATAGCAGAAGCATAAGGGATCTTATTCATTCTATCTCGCTCCTCAGATGTCTTAGGACATTGATTCTTGCCAAGATGAATACCATGTGACATAGGCAAGAATCCTTTCTTTGAATCTTGCATACTGAACCTCTTCAACACTTTGTCAATGTATGTACTTTGACTTAAGCCAATTATCCTTCTAGATCTATCTCTATAGATCCTTATACCAAGGATATATGCAGCCTCTCCCAAGTCCTTCATTGAAAAAGAATTCCCTAACCAATCTTTAACCTTTTGTAAAGTGGGGACATCATTTCCAATGATCAATATGTCATCTACATATAGGACTAAGAACACGATAGCACTCCCACTAACCATCTTGTAAACACATGGTTCATCTTCATTTTGAATGAAACCAAAGTTCTTAACTGTTTCATCAAAACAAAGATTCCAGCTTCGAGATGCTTGCTTCAATCCATAAATGGACCTTTGAAGCTTGCAAACCTTCCCAGAATTCTCAGGATTTACAAAACCCTCAGGTTGTGTCATGTACACATCCTCGAGTAAATTTCCATTAAGGAAAGCGGTTTTGACATCCATTTGCCATATCACATAATCATAGTATGCAGCAATGGCAAGGAGAATCCTAATAGATTTAATCATAGCAACTGGAGAAAAAGTTTCATCATAGTCTATACCATGTGTTTGTTTGAAACCTTTAGCAACCAACCTTGCTTTATAGGTTTGCACATTTCCATTAATGTCAATTTTCTTCTTGAAAACCCATTTGCAACCAATAGTCTTAATACCTTCGGGAGGATCAATTAAGGCCCAAACTTGGTTGTCAAACATGGACTGCATCTCAGAGTTCATGGCTCCAAGCCATTTCTCTGAATCTGGACCTGACACAGCTTCAAGATAGGTAGTTGGCTCATCTTGATCTATGAGCAAAACTTCACAACTTTCAGTCATGAGAAATCCATATCTCTCAGGCTGATGACGTGGTCTATCAGATATGCGCAGAACTTGTGTAACATTTTCAGTTTCCACAATGACTTGTGGTTCTGAAACTGTTTCTACAGGCGGTTCAATATCTTCTTGTGGTTCTATAAATTCATCTAATTGAACTGTGTTCCCACTAGTTCTTTTAGAAATGAATTCCTTTTCCAAGAAGGTTCCATTTCGAGCAACAAATACTTTGTTCTCAGATGGAATATAGAAATAATATCCTTTAGTTTCCTTAGGATATCCCACAAAGATACATTTAGCAGATTTTGGAGCTAACTTATCTGAAACTGGTCTTTTCACATAAGCCTCACAACCCCAAATCTTAAGAAAAGACAAACTAGGTGTTTTGCCAGTCCATATCTCATATGGTGTCTTTTCAACCGCTTTAGATGGTACACGGTTTAAAACAAAAGCAGCTGTCTCCAAGGCATAACCCCAAAACGATAATGGAAGATCTGCTTGACTCATCATAGATCGAACCATATCTAATAAAGTTCGATTTCTTCTTTCAGAACACCATTCCACTGTGGAGTTCCTGGAGGAGTTAATTGTGAAACAATTCCATAATTTCTTAGATGTTCGTCAAACTCTTGGCTCAAAAATTCACCACCTCGATCAGATCGAAGTGCCTTAATAGTTTTACCAAGTTGATTTTGTACTTCATTTTGAAAAGTTTTGAACATTTCAAAAGCCTCATGCTTATGTTTCATTAGGTAGACATAGCCATACCTACTGAAATCATCAGTAAAAGTAATGAAGTAATTATATCCTCCTCTGGCACTAATGCTTAACGGGCCACATACATCTGTATGTACTAGTCCTAGCAAGTCATTAGCCCTTTCACCTTGTCCGGTGAAAGGATTCTTTGTCATTTTGCCAAGTAAACAAGATTCACATTTATCAAATGATTCAAAATCAAATGAATCTAATAATCCATCTTGATGGAGTTTAGAAATGCGTCTCTCATTTATATGGCTAAGACGACAATGCCATAAAAATGTAGGGTTTAGGTCATTTGGCTTAATTCTCTTAGAGTTTATGTTATAAATATGATTCTCCCTAGAATCATCTAAGTCAAGGACATAAAGGCCATTAAAAGATCTTGCAATACCATAAAGCAAATCATCTTTATCAAAAATAGAACAGGTCTTATTTTTAATTAAAAATGAAAAACCTTCATCATCCAAAACTGAAACTGAAATAAGATTCCTACTCAGAGTAGGAACATAATAACAATTGTTCAAATTTAACAAAAAGCCATTAGGCATATGAAGTTCATAAGATCCTACAGCTAGTGCAGCAACTCTTGCTTTATTCCCAACTCGTAGGTCAACTTCGCCCCTTTTCAGTGATCTACTCCTTTTGAGTCCCTGCACATTTGTACAAATGTGAGAACCACATGCAGTATCCAATACCCATGAAGTAGAAGCAGATAAGTTAATTTCTATAACATATATACCTGAAGACGTAGTCGCACTACCCTTCGATTTCTTCAATTCAGCCAAATAAAGTGGGCAATTTCTTTTCCAATGCCCAGGCTCCTTGCAATGGTGACAAGTTCCTTCCTTAGGAACAGGTGCCTTGCGTTCTTTTGGCTTGGGCTGTCCCTTAGGCTTTGTAGCAACTGTTGCTTTACCCTTTGCCTTGCCTTTTTTCTTCATAGGCTTACCCTTATTGACATTCAATACATGGGTAGCCTTAGTGGGCCTTTTGATATTCCCTTCAGCAGTTTTGAGCATACCATGTAGCTCAGGAATGGACTTTTCCATGTTGTTCATATTATAGTTCATAACAAAATGTGAAAAACTGCTGGGCAAAGAATGAAGGATCAAATCCGTGGAGAGTTCTAAACTCAAGGGATATCCAAGTCGGGCAAGGTGATCAATGTAGCCCTTCATTTTCAAAACATGAGCGCTAACCGATTCGCCCTCTGACATCTTGCAGTCAAATAATGCAACAGCAGTGTCGAATCTATCCTACCTAGCTTGCTATTGGAAAGCTTGTTTGAGATGGACACTCATCTCATAAGCCTCCAAGTGTTCCAGATCCTTCTGAAGTTCTGGACACATAGTAGCAAGCATAAGACATCCAATGTCATTGGAATCATCCATATGCTTCTTATGCTTGTTCTTATCAGCATTAGAAGCATTAGCAGGAGGTGGCTCAGGGACAGCTTCATCAAGCACATAGGACTTCTTTTCTTGTTTGAGAACAATTCTCAGGTTCCTAAACCAATCAACAAAATTAGTCTCATTCTCTTTTAGTTTTTCCTTCTCAAGGATGGATCGCAGTGATAAAGTGGAGTTATTGTTGGTAGCCATTTCAATCTACAAAATATGCAAATTTTAATTAATAAAAGGTGATAAGTAATTAAACTCCCACTAAAATATAACCCTCAATCATCACAATGACATTTTAGTGGGCTAAGATCCAATTTTACTTAATATTAAGTCAGCTTTGGCATGACACTTAAAATCAAGTTATTATGGTAGGTAACCCATTACCAATTACATCAGATGTAACTCTTAGATAATATGGGATCATGACATCATATGTCATAGCATGTTATACCCCATCTAATGCCTTAGCCCCAAAACCATTTTGATAGCCTAATTAAGTCTAACCAATTTTAAACGCATGAGCAGCACCATTACTCATCATATCTTGCTAGGATAACCTAAAGTACATTGCTTTGGCAAAATCTACATTTAGGTGATCTTAGCCTTGATAAGTGTTTAAGACATGGATGGCATTAAAACTTAGATTAATAGTGAGGGTTCATTCCATTTAAAATTTTTTTTTTTTTGAAAACATGTTAAAATTGACATTTATATATCATATCCTATATGCATACATAAACTATCAAACATGGCATCTCATACATATTTGATAAAAATAAACGTGACATAGCATGGCCAAACTAGATATGATCTCCATGAGACCAAATGAAGATCATATAGGCAACCCTAGGTGAAAAGAAAACCTATCTATTACAAGATTTGCAATAGTACATTTCTTCATATCTTGAAAGGCAACTTCATCTCCATGGAATTTTCATCTTCTTCTCCAAGCTTGAGTCTTCATTATTACATTAATAATAAAAACTAACTACTAAACTAGTAATTATAAAGTTACAAAAATAAACGACACGCAGGCCGTATTTATAAAAAAATTAAGATATAAATAAACCAATCACATAGGTCATAAGGCCATGCTATGCACCATGCCAAGACATCAAACAAACATAACATATTCATCACTAACATGTTAAATAGAAACAAATATATTGACATTCTTAATGTCACGGTAACGAACTATAGGGCGAGAACTATTACCAGAAACCTTAGAAACGATTTACTCAATAATCATATTAATCAAAATCGAAATCTATGTATACATTCAATATGAATAAACGAATTGAATTAATCATATTAACACTAATTCGAAACCATAACAGATCGTATACCAACCCCAATTTGATTTCACAGAATTGTATCTTATACAATTGGTCATCTTTGACATCATATATCAACAACAATTTATGTTATATCTCATATAACAGATTCGAATCATCATCAAATGATAAAACGAATCCAATCATGCCATTCGAAAAACAATAGATCATATCAACACATCAACATGGTATATTTCGAATTAAATGGAATCAACCTGGCTCTGATACCACTGTTAATAAATCGTGAAGAATTTGCAACCCTTGCCGCAGCGGAAAACAAAAATTTCTTTCGATTTACTCACAGGATCCATGTGATCCATTCAGTTCGATAAAAGAGATTCGAAACTAACCTTTTGTGTAGCTTCAAATCGATTAACAGATGCTGCCTTCTGAAGACGAACACCCTCTAGCGAAGTCCACACGAACGTACGCCGGTCTGAGTGCTAGCTCACCAACGGCAGTGGCTGAACTTTTTCAGAAACGAAACTAGGGTTTTTTTTAGGTTTTTTCTCTTCTTACGTTTTCTTTTTCAAAACGAATAATGAGATCATTAAACCTCCAGTCCTTTTAAAATCGTTTTAAAAGACTTCTTTTTATCAAAACCCTAACTGTCCATATCCCATATGGACCCACGTTTTAATAATTATTATCTAATAATAATTATTATAACAATATTATTATTAATATCTAATAATAATAATAATACTAACAACAATAATTAAATATAATTATTATTATTTAAGTACAGCCTACGTTCTATGTGTGTGACCCGATAGGCTCATATTAATTGGTAGTGTATTTCAATCTCTATTGAAATGCACAAATCATAATTGGCCTCTAGCAAGACATTACGACTACCCAATTAATCATGAGAATCATTATAAATGAAAAACCTGAAATAGTACATGCATTAATCCCTTTGTCACACGATATCTAGTTTGAACATAAGTCATAGTAAATGTCATACTTATATTGTCCAAACTTATGATTACTCGATCTCCAAGTTAACTGATAAACAAATAAGATTGATCTTATATCAACTTATTTGAGCATGGCCATGCATTTCTCAATTACACTTATCGAGGGGCCCAGAAGATATCTCTCTCATAGAGAGGGACAAATTCCATCTTGATTGTTCATTTTCCTCTACATAATTTATATCATGTTCAAGCATAACCTTTATAATTATCTAGTTACAGATAACGTTTGATCATGTCAAAACATAATATTCCTTATGTTGGAAACTATGACAATCTCAAGTCAAAGGATTAAATGAAAACTATTATGAGATACACTTATGACATTAAACCATGAAGTGATATCTGTGTGGGTCTATCCAATACACTGTTCTCTAACATGTATCCATAATATTGATTTGTATCTTCATACCTATAATCATCTTATGATTATCAAATCAATATTACACTAGTTATATTTATTATTATCTCCATAACAATAATAAACCAGGGATATAATCATTATTATATATAACATGCAAACATAACAATGATAATAAAAACTTCTTTATTAATAACAAAATGAATAACATTAAGGTCCAAATCAATGGCCTAGGGCATATACACTAACAGGCGGCTGCACTGGAGCTTGCCTCAATAATTCTACCACATGTCTTAGCCAAACTGGCAGAACCTCATCAGTAGATAGTCTCTCTGGCACAGGAGCAGGTGCCTCTCCAGCTCTCTCATCCCTAGCTCCATCTCTACCATCTTCAGGAGCTACACTCTCAGCACTACCTTCTATGAACTGACGTGACTGAGACGCCATCACTACCTATATCTGCAAACACAGCAGAATATACCTCATCAAAGATTAGAGACTGCCAATGCGAAAGCATGTATCTTATCCAAAAACCATATTTTAAAATCAAGATTTTCTTTTTCTTACAATTTACCTAGGTTGAGAATCTCAAACCTAGGCTCTGATACCAAAGCAAATGTAACACCCCCGTACACCATATACGCACACTACATACAACCACATCTGTAATATACGTATATCAGATACAAGAGTGTCACGGTTTATATTAAACAACCCAATCTTTCAATTTAATAACAATATAAGAAAATTTAAAACATTCAAATTATATTATAAAATATACTAGATAAAATATTTATTTACTAGGCAGCGAAAAATGTAGCGGTATTTACATATATATTTACATCAAAATCAATATTTACAAAATATATAGAGTTTATACATGTTTGGCAGTTCATCGCTGATCTTGAAGCCCATAATCAACACTTCACGAGCCTAGACTCGACTCGGACTAACTGAACTCTCCGGTTCAACCAGATCTACCCTGTCACCTGCGGAATGAACCACAATCGCGCTAAGCCAACGGCTTAGTGGTACAAACCACAATAACAATATGCTTTAATGTAATGTCAATGTCATACATTCAAATATTATGAACAATACATACGAATATAGTATTTCAAAACCTTATATTAAATCTTATTATTCATTTGTTTCACCATTCATGATTCACTTTTAAACAAAGACAAGCATGGGCCCAAAAGAAACTAATATGCCATTCAACTTTCAGAGTTAATGTTTTGGTTTAATTATCACATTTATCATTATCCCAACTAGGCTTCAAGGATTAGGCCCAACCAAGCTTCAAGGGGAGCAAAGCATGCTAGGCATCAACCCAACTTGGCTTCAAGGACCAAACCCAACCCAGCTTCAAGGGTTTGTAACATCTCAACTAGGCTTCAAGGACTAGACCCAACCAAGCTGCAAGGGGAGTTAAGCATGCTAAACTTCAACCCAACTTGGCTTCAAGGATCAAGCCCAACCCAGCTTCAAGAGATTGTTACTATTAGGCATTCCACCAACAACAAAACTCTGAAAAGTGAATAACACATTAGGCACACAATTCTTTCATTATTTCATTATCAATTCCATTATCATTTCTTCATAATCATCTAGGCAACCATGCCCCAATTATTTCATTTGCATCATTATAGCTAACAACAATGGCTTCACATCTCATCATTACGGTATACACAACCAATTGCATTGTACATATAATTTGAATGATCATCATATCTTTCACATTATGCAAATCATAATATTAATCAAATGTAACAACAATGTAATAGATTACTTAACACATGTACAATCAAATGAGTTAAGTTCCAATGTCATGTAAATGTATGAAATAATATAGGGTTTGTACTTACCTCAAGAGTAACTCACACAACACCAAACTCCTCTTCCAAGAATCCCTCAACACTTGGATTGGGGCAACCCAATCTCTACAAAACCTAATAAAAAAGGGATGATACACACTCACTTAGAGATACACATGAGATAATAAGGCTAAGAACCAACTAGGGCAAAGTCTACACATGACACGCTCAACAACACGGGCGTGTCCCTGACCGTGCCCTAAACCCACAATACAGAAGCTTTGACACGCTCAGTGACATGGGCCACTGGCCGTGTCAATCCACCAACATCAGAGTAGCTGTGACACGCTCAGTGACATGGGCGTGTCACTGGTCATGTCACCCATCAAAAAACAAAACCATTGACACGCCTAAAGACCTGGCCGTGCTCATGGGCGTGTCAGGCCAAAAATCCTGATTCCGGCAACATCAACATCACCTCCAACAAACCTCTTATTTTCACCATTTTCCACTTCAAACAAACATAACTAATCACACCCATAAACCATAATAACTTGCACAAACACCAAAACAACTCAATACATACATCAAATACCAATTCACAACCATCACATACACACAACTCAAACACAACACTTGCTTTCTTCCAACACCAAATTTAACTCTATCTCAAAATCAACACCAATAAGATCAAACACCCTCAAATACACCATAATCAAATATACAATTACCATCAACAATCAAACACCAAACTCAAAACACAAACTTAGAAGAAAACCAAAGAATCAAGTGAAAAACTTACCAAAAGTGATGAAAATCTTTAGAATTCCAACTTGATCACTTGAAACACCTTCAAATCTTGAGTTTGGAAAGACAAAATCTCACTTTCTCTCTTACTATGGAGTTAGCCGGCTAAGGAGAAAAGAAAAGATGAAGAAGATGAATAGAACACAAGTCAACTCTCTCTTAACCACTCAATCATCTCTTAATCTCAACCAAGCAAATAAAATAATAAAATATTCATAAATATCCTCATCCACTTCCTTTAATTTCCATTTCAATTAATTTAAAAATAAATAGATCTTCTTTTGACCTTCCATTTCTTTGACTTGTATATGTTGTATATATCTCAATATATACAACATATACATTCTTCTCCTTACCTTTTTTCTTATTCCACTTAATCATATACTCTTAATCCAAATACAATAATAAATATTCCAAAACTTTTAGGGTATACTTTGGGATATTACAGTATAATTCAACTCACAAATATTCATTGAAGTATTAATGTATACAACAATAAAATTTGAAAAATAAATTAGTTAAAAGAATAGAAAAATCCCTTGAAGATGCCAAGAGTTGAAACTTATTGTTCTCCCTCCTAACTTAACTTGAATGTGATGAAGAACTCCCAAGCCTTCTTAAGAGGTTGTTCAAGAACAAGCCAAGCACTATCCCAAAAATGTTAAAGGAACTTGTCTATGAAAGAAAATGAAGATGAAAGAATTTGGAGATGGTGATCAAGAGATGGTCTATCTCTCTACAAAAAGAAGAAGAAGAATAGAAAGAAGAATGGTTCCTTGAAAAAAATGTGCTGCCATACCCATGTCTCCCCATTCCAATTATTTTTAAGTTTTAAGAAAAATAAACTTTTCTTTTCCAACTCACATCCATACTCCCACTTCCATTTCTTCCCTCTTTTTTCATTCTTAAATTTTTCTTTCCATCAAAAAATAGCTCACCTTTTCAATTCTTTTATTTTTTTAAGAAACATTCCCTATTGCCTCCTATCTTTTCCCTCAAATCGTATAAAAACAAACAAGGAATCTATCTCAGACACAGCCAAGTTAATTTGGTCTTGGCCGTGTCTCAATTTTTTCTTGGACACGGCCAAGTCATGTGCTTGTGTCCAACGCTGCTTACCATATGTGTTTGTTGTGTGGAGTAGCATGGTCAATGACACAGCTATGTCTCATGGCCGTGTCTTCTTCTGTCTGTTCTTGGTTCTTTTTCTCTTGAGGCGGAATATGGCCAAATCAGTGGGTGTGTGGTGTGACACGACCGTGTCTTCTCCATGTGTCTGCTTCTACCTGTTTAACACGGCCAAGCTCATGTTTGTCACAACCATATCATGTGACATAGCTAGTGATACAACCAAGACGGTTTCCTGAGTTCAGTTCTACCTTTAATTCACTTCTCATCTTGTGAAAGACATGACCAACCTCCCATTTGTCATGGCCATGTTATGTGACATGGCCAAGACATATGGGTGTGTCATAGTCTGCCAAATTTTTCTTCTTTTCTCATGAGGGACACGGCCAGGTCAGTAGCCATAAATGGACCATGTTCAATGCCTTTTCCTCTAAGTTGGCTTCAACAAGTGAATTAAATCTCCATTTTACACAAGTTCATGCTTCAACCTACATCATAAAACTCCAAGCAAACTTAAACACACATTTTAGGAAAATTTCACTAGAAAAGTAATAAAATTACCCTAAAAACACACACATAATTGATCATAACAACTACCTCATGGTTAATACATTGCTTGTCCCCAAGAAAAGTTAAAAACAAAATAGAACAGAAAAATCAAGTTTAATATATTAAGATTCCCTTCTCCTAATATTTACAATCAATATAAAATTAACATAAAATTAACACTTATGTAATTCAATGGTCTTCCATGAATATCAAAGGTTGTCGCTTCCTCACTGACTCTTTGAAGAGTTATTAAGGTAGTGTTTACACTCCTAACATTCAATAAAAAATTATAACCATAGGCTCGCTTGGTAATCAAATCTCCACCACTTAATTCTAATCAAGCATCAAACATAAGGTCCTTTCATTTGGCTCAATGGAGTTTGAAGTAAAGGTGTGACATTTGGAAATGTGAGCTATTCATTAAGTTTAAGAGCACTTCAAAAAATGATGTAACCAAACATACATATGACCGAACAATCTCAACCTCTACTCACTTAGCACATGATGCTCCCTTTACAAAAGAATTTAGAATCCTTTCATTTTATTGAAGGATCATAACAAAGCTTCCAACCTTAGCTATAAGAACAATAATTTCTAATATACTATTATTTTATTATTTATACTATAGTAATAACATAAGGAAGAAGAAAATCTAATAAAGAAACAAAGTAATTACAAAGTATTTATTCGCAACTTTCAACCCACTAAATTTAACCCCACACTTTAATTGACACAATAATTCAATCACTTGAGCTCTTAAAATACTCTTGATCCTAATGAAAGGGTGAGAGTTAGAACAAAATTGTTCAAGACTAATGATGTTGTGAAAAAGAAAGAAAAGGAAAAATGGAATAGGCTCAAAATTGGCTAACTATGGTCTTATATAAGGTTAGCCTTTTTAAGCTAAAATGGGTACACCTAATTGCCTTAATCATATTGATGCCTAATTGAAATTTTTATGTTGTCTCAAAATGCATGTCAAAGCAAGTTCTAGCAATTTATCAATCAAAAATATTCACACACAAAGAATAATAAGTTGGTATCCAACTTAAGAGGCTTAATTTTGTCACAAGTTTAAAGGTAATGCAAGGAATATCCATCCAAATCGATAATAAGCACCAATTTTAACCAATTCTCAATTTTCTTACTTCAAATATTCAAAGGTCACCTATCAATAATCTTATAACAATTAAACTTTTCAATTTTCCAAAAACAAAGCAGCTCAACAAAAGCAAATTTTCATGCTTTAAAAATACAAAGGTCACCTATCAACAATCTTATAACAATTAAACTTTTCAAAATTCCAAAAACAAAGCAGCTCAACAAAAGCAAAAAAAAGTAAGTTATAAGTAAAACTTTGTACCCCACACTTCAGGAATCACATTGACCTCAATGTGAGTTTGCACAATATGAAAGGGTAAGAGTTAGGTAAAACTTGTATTCCATTATTCCGCAGCTTGCGACAAAATGCTACTTCCTCCTTAATAAGAACATAAATTAATTGTTCCAAAATAAAATAACGATAAACAAAAGATAACAAAACATAAGGTTTTAATTACTAAAAACAAAAACTAAAAACAATAACCAAAACATTCAACGACTGAAAATAAATAAATAAACTGAGCTTTCAATAAGTTGAAGAAAGTCAAAACTATGGAGGTGAAAGTAGTGATGATGATGCTACCAAGGGATGAAGGCTAAGAATCTTGGCCAGGTTGCTATTGATGAGCTCTAATTGATTGAGGACCTCGGAATGATTGCGATCAACTTTGTTATCTAGGGCTTCTATCCTACAAATCAGCTCATAATTTTTTGAAACTAGGGCATCTTCATCCAAATTGAGTGAATCAGAATCAGATTCCTCATCAACTCTTTGTCTCTTTTGTCAGTCCCCATGTGTGTTTGGCTCATCAGAAGCCATCACATAAGCCCCTCCACTCTTGGTTATCATATGCATTTTCTCAATAGTGGTATGTCGAGCGAGTCACTACCCAAAATCCTTTGCATGTTGCAAGTGTTTGGATTGATGTCACTATCAAGCGCCATGGCAAGGGTGGTTACCAATCCACCAATACAAATTGCACCCTTTTTCTTATTAGCCACATTATTAAACATATCAATTAACTAATATCCAGTGTTCACAGGTGTAGCATTATTAGCACAATCTAAGAAAAATAGCTCATTAAGTTTGACTACCCCAAGACTTTCCTTCCTAGTGAAGAAGCTACAAGACATGAATCAATACAAGTATCACAATATGGGGTTTATCAATTTAGTTGCTTTGGCCAATTTAGCCATATATATTTCATCTTATCCTAATGCTCCCCACATAAATTGTTGCTTAAAGTCCTTTGGAATAGTATTTTTCTCCTCTTGATTAAAACCATATATGTCATTCAAATGCTCAATATCAATCGTATATGATTTTCCATTCAGTTTGAATTTCTTTCTACTTTAATAGAGGAAAGAAACTCAATTGTTAACTCTTGAAATTGCAAAGGTTTAAGGGTAATGAATTTCTCTCATCTTTGGTTTTGCACATACATAGTGAAATTCTCCCTAATTTGTAAAGCATTGAGAGATTTATCGCTAACACACCACGTGGGGAAGATTCCCCTAGCTTGAAGGGCCATTTTTCTTAAACAAGATAAAGAAGATGATGGAGGTTGCTTTCTTTTATGGTGAGACACCATCTTTGTCCTTGGCATTTTGAGATTTTATGAGATTTGAAGCTTTGTGATTATTTATTTGAGTTTTTATGAAGAAATATGGAATAATTGATGGAAAAAAATTGAGTCTTTGGGTTTGGTGTGGGTTTGGCCATGTGAGGGAGGCGAGGTTGAGAGAGAAAAATGGGGTTTAGGGTTTGAATGAGAGAGAAAATGGGGAAGAATATTGAGTTTTAAAAGTTAAAAATGAGTGACACGGCTAAACGCACACTGAACCCAAAAACTCAATTTCCCCCATCAATTCTTCCATATTTCATCCTAAAAACTCAAACAAATCATCACAAAGCTTCAAATCTCATCAAATCTCAAGATTCCATGGACAAAGATGGCGTCTCACCATAGAAGAAAGCAACCTCCATCATCTTCTTCAAGAAGAATGGCCCTTCAATCTAGTGGATTCTTCCCCATGAGGTATTGTGAGCGGGGATTTTTGCCTCCACTCCCGATGGAATGGTTCTTGCGACTTCGGTACTATTTAGGCTCGGGGCCTTAGAGAACACGAGCCTAAGCCCAGAGAAAATGGAGTCGCCACCTGGACTGGCCAAAAAAAAGAAAGGGGTGGATGACTCAATTCCTAAGGAATTCCCAATCCCCTAATGGGTTCGAAAAGTTGGGTACATGTGGAGAAGGTGAGAAATGGCCCAACACCTCCACAATGCCCGGTTCATTGGAACCGACCTCCTTTGCAGGTCTTAATATTATAAAATTCTTAAATATAACAATATTATCCATATTACATGCGTCTATTAAAATAAAGCATCATTATATTAAAATCAAAGCAATGTCCAAACAAAATAAATAAATGGACATCCATCCGAGGATGGAAACATGTCCTTACATCATCCATGTCTAAAACTAAATAGGACACCCACTGAAAGGTGGAAACGTGTCCTTTACATTGGTCCAAAAATTTTAAAATAAAATAAATTACGTGATACTCATGACATGAGGTATCCAAAATATTGAAACATACCTCTTACAACATTTTGAAATCAAAACAAATTAATAAAAGTAAACAAACACTCATCATAAATAAATCATTCATCTAAGACATCAAACATCAATCAAAATGTATAGTAAACATTCATCTAATTTGTATAAAATAGTAAGTATATAACTTTAGGGTTCATAAATCAATTAGGGTTTTTTGGATTTTATGTTTAACAATTAGGGTTTTGCATGTACTAGTTTAATTAGTTGAGAAACGTTTTAAAGAAATAATATGGCTACTGGATGTTTGAATTTAAAGATTAGATTTGAAATAAATTAGGGTTTGAATCTAAAGAATGGATGTTTTGGATTTAGGATTTCAAAAGTTGTATGAAAAT